>CM061544.1:153743568-159573568 GCA_030864215.1 Capsicum pubescens
AAAACACAAAACACAATTTTCCAAAGCGTACTAATCTTGCAAAATATTTTATAGACATTAGTATCCTAAAATTTTGTTTTAATACCCATAAACTAACATGTCAAAACCATCATTTCTAATATATAAATATAGAAATATTTTATAAACCTTAGGAATGCCCATAAACTAACATGTCAAAACCATAATTTCTTATAGAAATATGCTTGATGGCATTTCTATTTTCTTTCAATTTGATCTGATACATAACGTAGTGTATAACTCCCGATAATTAACTGATAGTATAAGAAATCTAACACACACAAATAATGTAATGGCTATTGACTTTGGCAAAGTGATGGCTAGGAATTTAGAAAATGTAGAGCTGGCTCCACATCTACCTACCACTTCATAAAATAACCTAATTCACGACCATATGGACTAGTTTGATGTATTAGAGAATAAAATGTACGTATTAGTTATGATATTATTTAATTTTTTATTAGATAAAATTTCAACGTATAATCAATATATTTATTAATTATATATAACTAAAATATTGCAAATTATAACTGCTCCGTTTGGATAGTGATTTCGTTCTTAAATAAATGTATATTTAAGATTTTAAGAATACTTTAATCATAATCTTCCTTATATGTCCCTGAGTTTAAATATTGTAATCAATGTCAATTAACTTGGAAAGAGATGAAATTTAATTAGGGGTAAGTTGGTAAAGAAATGAGTAGTTTATTAAAGGGTATGCCCAAGCCAAAAAAATACTTATATTTAGGTATAAAGGGAATAATTAGCAATACAAGAGTAAATACATGATAAGCATAGCTAAAGATAAAATTGCACTTAATACACCATGTCAAACAGTAAATTAAATGTAGTCTCATCATAACTAACCTCAAAATTACTAATTACAAAAATTACTCATTCCAACATTACTAATACACTCTATTTATACTTCTCTTATACACTCTTGACTCTACCAAAGAGTTTGTAATGCAAGAGAAAAGATACCAAAATACCCCATAAATTGTCCTTAAAACTTAGTTTAACACTTCAATTTTATGGACAATTATTTACCTCCCTAAATAACTTTCAAGCGAATTAAATATCACCTTAAAAATATATTATCACTCTCACAATGAAAAGTGTATTACACACGCCACACGTCAGCGTCATGTCAATGCCACGTCGGAACCACACACACAAAAATATTTTTTAAAATATATATATATATATATGTATTATATATATATATGTATGTATTATATATATATATATACACATACATACATACATACAAAAAAAAGAAATGCTTTCTTCTGCACCCTCCCCCCTCTCCCGTCTTCCCATTTTTCTTCATCTGCAACCCCCTCCCCCCGCCCCACCACGTTTTAGCCTCTTTGAAACATTAATCTTTCTTTTTTTTTTTATGTTTTTAAATAGAAATTTCCAGTTTAGTATCATCATACCAAGACTTAAAAGTCACATAAGCTATCTCATATTTTATTTTTAGTCTCTTGCATGCAATAAATCATTGATCACCATAAATTAATTCAAGGATCAAATAATGATGCTCTTCAAAACCAATGTAAGGGTTTAGGCCAAGATGTTTCTCATTCAAGATTTCTCTAAAGATCTAAGGCAAAGACATCTCTTTCAAATATTCAAATAATTACCATGAAATAAGATCAAAGCATAATAGGAGGAATACTCTTCGAAATCATTTGGATAAGTAACAAATGATTTGGTAAAGGAAAACATTCAAAACTCATCCCTATTCATTAATCGCAAAATAATCCACGTACTTAGCAAAAATTCATAATTTTTGACATAAATAGGAATTTGGGAACATGCTCTTCAAGTTAGATTAAAACCCATAATTTATATGTAATTAAGAGTTTAGTAAAATTCTTTTCAAACACAATAGAGATAGAGTCGTTCTACATACCGTTTGAAGGAAGAAACTTAAAGATAAACTTGAACCTTTTGCCTTGGATTTTGAACCCTCAGAATTTTATTTTTATTTTGTATTATAAGGGTTTAGGATCATTTAGTATAGGTGAATGATACATTTTAATCAAGGAAAGGACAAAAAAACCCTTATAATACAAAATAAAAATAAAATTCTGTTAGGCGGGGAGGAGGGTGAGAAAGAAAGAGGGGTTAGGAGGGCTGCGTGATTCCCCCATAGCACTATAGGATTGTATTGTATGGGGTCCATAATGGAGCTCTCTCGTGTGGCGATGCGACATGAAGGCTAGGTCCCGGCTCCCCCGACGCGATACATGATCTAATTTCGATAGTAAAGCTTCGTATGATGTTCTCAAACTCATATTAAATGATTTCTACTCAATAAAAGTGTGATGCCCCGGGAAAAATTTTCCGTTAAGATCTTGAACAAAAATGTGTTGAATTCTGTTCTTTATCGTGATTAATAATTTTTCTGTGTGGAATTTCTAGATATGCGACCTATCATCACGTAGAGCATCAAATAATCTTTCCAACGATATATGGATCATCCAAAACGGACACTCGAGCGATGAGCTATGATCATTCCGATCTAACCATGAATAGTGGTGAACAGTAACTGTGCAGGAAAAAAATACTGAGGCCAGGGGAATTTTAGGGTCAAATTCAAACGATCATAAATCCTTGTACATAATGATATGGGTGAGCTACTATTTATCAATAGAAATCTACTAAGGTCCTCTTTCCAATGAAATTGGTTTCATCAAATTTGGCCATCAGAGCAAAATGTTATGGTCGATCTACTTCAGCCTATCAAAATAGTCCACCAAAGGACAGATTTGACATTATTTGATTTTTAAGGGTATTTTGGTCATTTCCACTTCAATCCATCCGGGTAAACCATGGATTTAAGTCCATTAAGAGCATTCAATAGCTCATTTTTCTCCAAACTTTTCTAAGGATCAAACCCCAACCCTACTACTCCAAATTTCATCCTTCTATGTCTCTTGATTGAACCGTAGAAATTTCAAATTGATTTGGGATTCGAGTTGATCATGTTAAGGGCTTCGAGAAGCACCCTTTATTTTTGTGAATAAAGTTCCGGAGTCGGAAGTTCATATTCATCTTCTATTTTTAGGTATGTGGGGCTTTGAACAAGATTATCCTTTCGATCTTGTGCCCGGTATTTTTGTTGAATTACATTGACATGAGATTTTACATGCTTTATCATGAATTAGAAATATGGTTTTATATCTTATATTATTGTCCATGAGCTATGGGATTATGTCATCCGATATGTGTATGATGTTGAGATTGAATTATGTCCAAAAAGTATTTGATTATGAGAGTATGATGATTTAATTTGTTAAGCCTTAATTTATACTATCATTCCACTATTTCCTTATTATGAATTTATAATTGATATTGGAAATTCTATATCCCTACTATGGGTTGATGTCTCAAGTACCTTTAAATGAGAGTTGGATGGAAAATTGAGAAATGTTGATATTGAAATTGCAATGAGTCTTGGTATTTTTCGAATGGTTTTGATGAGTTAAATTATTGAAAATATTATGTATTGAGTCTTCATATCCTTGTCCAAATGTCGAGTTGATTATGGTTTAATGCATTGATACCTTGTTGATGTTGAGGAAGATTAAAATATTTTGAGCTAAAATGTGTTGAGTTAGGAATCCACAAATTGATATAATTTGATAAATGAGAAAAAGATTTGATTTGGTCTTTATGATAGACCCTTGTGATGTTGTGGTGGATTTCCTAACGTGTTCTGATCTTATCGGGGAGTATTACTTAGCACCGAGAGGGAAATTTGGTATTTCCCCAAACCTATGTGCCACCGTAGGGTTGTTTGATGATGATATTATTGGCCAGAGAGCCCGATTGTGATTATTGCAGTTTTAAGGTCGTACTCCCTGGCAAAGAGTATGATGCTCCCGCCAACGAGGGTTTCAAACATTGGTATTCTACGTAGCTCACGTGGGGTTGTCGGTTATAGGAAACTCCCCTGTCCATAAAAGTCATGTTTATTGAAATACCGAGTCACTCCGAGTTTTGATGTGGTAAGTCAAGTTGCCTATGATGATCTATAATGATTTATGAGGTTTTTCTCCTACATTTCCTATCTAAGATGTTATGAGTTGCATGATTCAATGTCACTCAAGCCAGGTGTGTCATTATGGTCCGTATGTATATTTTTACGAAATTTATGATATTATTTATATTTTGCATGCGCCCCCATATACTCAGTACGTATCTTGTGCTGACCCACATATTTCTCTATGGGCTACATTCTTACCATGATGTAGGTTCAGGTACTCAGCCGCAGCCGCGATAGTGATATCCGAGTACCGCATCTACGTTCCTTCAGTGGTGAGTCCTCATGGTTTGAGGACCAAGTTGCTGGTTTTGGTGCTATTGTTTTGTAATCTCTTTGGTCTGTTGAGTCAGTTGGGGGTTTTTCCCAATGGCTCGTTGATTTTGCTGTATAGAGGTTATGTTAGACTAGTGTATTGTTGGGTTGGTTTGTGTATAGACATTATATATATGTACAATCTAACTATATTCTGTGCCATGTGCCATCTGATATGATATGTACTTATATATATATCCTTAGCGTAGCGTGTATGTTGTTGTGTTGGAACCCAAGGGTAATGTTTTGGTTTAAAGGGTTAGCTTGAGGATACGTGTAGCCTTGGGCACCGTGTGGCATCTCGGGATGATATTTCAGGGTGTTACAAACTTGGTATCAGAGCCTAAGGTTGTGAAGAGTCCTAGGGAGTCTGACAAGTCACGTTACGTAGAGTATTGAGCATCGGTGTGTAGCGCGCCACACCTATGATCAAGAGGCTGCGGGGCGTTCTAGGAAAAGTCGTTTCTTTCTTTCTACAAGAGTCTATCATGCTTATAACTATTTCCTTCTGCTGTTAATTCGTGCGTTCTTATGATAGAAAATGCCTCCACGTCGAGCTCGAGGAAATAACAACTAACCTCAACCCGTTGATCCATTACATGAGACGGTATCCCATGCTGAATTTCGGGCAGCTTTTAAGACGCTAGCCCAGGCAGTTACCGCTATTACTCAGGCCAACGCTCTACCTCCGTAGGAAAATAATTCGGCAGCAGCACAAATTCATGATTTTATGCGGATGAATCCGCCAGAGTTTCATGGGTCGAGAGCAGGTGAGGACCCCAGATGTATGTTGATGAAATGAAGAAAATTACACAGATTATGCACGTGACCGAGGAAGAAAGTGTGGAGTTGGCTTCTTATTGGTTGAAGGATGTTGCCTATGACTGGGTGCAGATGTGGAATAAGGGTAGAGAGGAAGATACCGCTCTGGTGACTTGGCAATTATTCCAAGATGCTTTCTTGGATAGATTCTTTCCTTTTGAGTTACATGAAGCTAAGATAGAGGAGTTTATGAATTTGAGACAAGGCTCCATGTCGGTTAGGGAGTATTGTCTTTAAGTTTAATCAGCTATCGAAGTACGCTCCCAATATGATGGCTGACTCGAGGACTAGTATGAGCAAGTTTCTAACTGGGGTGTTGAGTTATGTGGTGAAAGAATGTAGATCTTCTATGATCAACAGGGAGATTGATCTTCCTAGGTTAATGATTCACGCCCAACAGATTGAGTCAGACAAGATAAAGAAAAGAGTAAGAGTAAGAGGGATTAAGAGAGTCAGATCAGAGCAACAGGGGTCTGGTCAGACTAGATTCTCCGGAGGGAGTCGCCCTCAGTTTCAGATACGTCCATTTATACTTGAACCTTCCTCAGCTAGTACTCCCATATATCGGGGCAGGAAGGAGCTCGGGAATAGGTCGGTACCATCCAGGTCTCAAGATAGTGTAAGCAACCGGCCTCATCCTCCTTCGTGTGCTAAGTATGGTAAAGACCATTTTGGGAAGTGTTATATGGGGAAGCGGGGCTGTTTTGATTGTGGCAAGTTGGGCCACATACTTAGAGACTACCCGTATGCCAGACAAAGGAGTCGTGATGCCCGTCCCCAGAGTCAGGCTAGTAGTGCCCCGCCTCCCGTAGCCCGTCCAGTTCCTCCTCAGGGTGCTTCATCTAGTACTGCTGGCGGTCAACGCCAGAATCATTTCTATGCTATACCACCTCATCAGGAGCAGGAGGACTCTCCCGATGTTGTCACTGGTATGCTCCGTGTTTTCTATTTTGATGTCTATGTGTTGATGGACCTCGGTTTGAGTTTTTCTTATGTGATACCTCTGGTTGCTGCAAATTTTGAAACGGATCCTGAACTAATTTCTTAGCCTATTTTGGTTTCTACTCTGGTAGGAGAGTTTGTCATTGCTAAGCGGGTGTATAAGAAATGTCCCATTACTGTCTTTCATCGGGTTATGTATGCTGATTTGATTGAGCTAGATATAGTTGACTTTGATACCATTCTGGGTATGGATTGGCTTCACTCATGCTATGCATCTATTGATTGTCGTACCCGGGTGGTCAAGTTTCAGTTTCCTGATGAACCTATCCTCGAATATTCCGGGAGTTCTGTGATTCCTAAGGGTCATTTCATAGCCTATCTCAAAGCTAGGAAGTTGATTTCCAAGGGTTGCATCCACCATTTGGTTCGGGTTAAAGACACTAAGTTTGAAACCCCGACCATTCAGTCAATTAATGTTGTTAATGAGTTTCTTGATATCTTTCCGGAAGATCTCCCTGGAATACCTCTTGATAGAGAGATAGAGTTCGGGATTGACCTTCTTCCCGATACTCAGCCTATTTCCATTTCTCCGTATCTCATGGCTCCCGCGGAACTTAAAAAGTTGAAGGAGCAATTGAAATATCTTTTAGATAAAAGCTTTATCAGACCTAGTGTGTCCCCGTGGGGTGCACCTATCCTGTTTTTGCGTAAGAAAGATGGTTCTTTGCGGATGTGTATTGATTACCGGCAGCTTAATAGGGTTACTATCAAGAATAAATATCCGTTTCCTCGAATTGATGATTTATTTGATCAATTGCAAGGTGCGATCTACTTTTCAAAGATAGACCTCAGATTCGGTTATCACCAACTTAAGGTTAGGGAATGTGATATCCCCAAGATAACCTTCCGAACCCGTTACGGTTATTTTGAATTTCTAGTGATGTCTTTTGGGTTAACTAATGCTCCAACGGCTTTCATGGATCCTATGAACCGTGTATTCCGGCCATATCTGGATTTATTTGTAATAGTATTCCTTGATGATATTCTTATTTACTCTCGAAGTGAGGGTGATCATGCGGATCATCTTCGAATCATGTTGGAAACTCTTCGAACTCATCGGTTGTATACTAAGTTCAGTAAGTGTGAGTTCTGGTTGAACTCTGTAGCCTTCTTGGGTCATGTTGTTTCCTCCGAAGGTATTAGAGTTGATCCTCAAAAGATAGAGGCTATAAAGAGTTGGCCTAGACCTATTTCTCCTTCTGATATCCGAAGTTTCTTGGGTCTAGCTGTTTATTATCATCGCTTTGTTGAAGGGTTTTCATCTATTGAGTCTCCTATGACCCGTTTGACCCAAAAGAAAGTAAAGTTCCTGTGGTCCGAATCTTGCGAGATGAGTTTTCAGGAGTTGAAGACTCGACTCACTTCAGCCCCTGTGTTGACTTTGTCTGACGGTGTTGATGGTTTTGTGGTGTATTGCAATTCTTCCAGAGTCGGTTTGGGTTGTGTATTGATGCAAAAGGGCAAGGTTATAGCTTATGCTTCCAGGCACCTAAAGCCTCACGAGAAGAATTATCCTACCCATGACCTTGAATTAGCTGCCGTGGTTTTAGCTTTGAAAATCTAGAGACATTATTTGTATGGTGTCCATGTCGACGTCTTCACGGAACATAAGAACTTGCAGTATGTATTCACCTAAAAAGAGTTGAATCTTAGGCAGAGACGATGGTTAGAACAGTTGAAAGATTATGATATGAGCGTGCTATATCATCCGGGCAAGGCCAATGTAGTAGCAGATGCCCTTAGTCGGAAGTCCATTGGTAGCGTAGCACATGTGGAGATTGGTAAGAAGGAGTTGGACCGTGAGGTACATCGTTTGGATAGATTGGGGGTTAGGTTATTTGGTGATGCTGAGGGTAGTATAAGAGTGCAAAGCGGTTACGAATCCTCTTTAGTTTCGGAAGTGAAGGAGAAGCAAGACAGGGATCCTACCTTGGTCAGGTTAAAAGAGTCAGTTAAAGACCAAAAGGTGGAGGTTTTCTCCCAAGGGGGAGATGGCGTTTTGAAACTCCGAGAAAGATTATGTGTTCCTGATGTTGATAACTTGAAGTAGAGGATTATGGTGGAAGCGCATGGTACGTGATACTCCATCCATCCTGGTGCTACCAAGATGTACCATGATTTGCGGGAAATCTATTGGTGGAACGGTATGAAGAGGAACATAGCAAAATTTATGGCAAAGTGTTCCATGTGTCAACAGGTTAAAATAGAGCATCAAAGGCCCAGTGGCGTGATGCAAGAGTTTAGCATTCCTACTTGGAAGTGGGAAGAAGTGAATATGGACTTCATAGTTGGTTTGCCTCCTTCTCGTCACCATCATGATTCGATTTGGGTTGTTGTAGATCGGCTGACGAAATCAGCTTATTTCTTGCCTGTGCATTCATCGTATACAACTGAAGATTATGCTAGAATATATATATTCGGGAACTCGTCAGACTTTATGGAATCCCATTGGCTATTATTTCTGATAGAGGTACTCAGTTTACCTCTCGGTTTTGGAAATCTTTCCAGAAGGGTCTCGATACCCAAATTCATTTAAGTTCTACTTTCCATCCGCAAACAGATGGTCAGGCCGAGCGGACCATTCAGACTTTAGAATATATGTTGAGGGCTTGTGTGCTTGATTTTAAAGGTAGTTGGGATGAGTACTTAGCATTAATCGAGTTTGCTTACAATAACAGTTTTATGCTACTATTGGAATGGCCCCGTTTGAAGCTTTGTATGGTAGAAGGTGTAGATCACCCATTGGTTGGTTTGAAGTTGGTGAGGCTACCGCGACTGTACCGGATGCGTTGTTCGAGGCCATGGAGAAGGTTAAGTTAATTCGGGAAAGGTTGAAAACCCCCCAAAGTCGTCAAAAATCATACGCAGATGTAAGGAGGAAAGACCTTGAATTTGATGTTGGTGATTTAGTGTACTTGAAAGTTTCACCCATGAAAGGGGTGAAGAGATTTGGGAAGAAAGGGAAACTAAGTCCCCATTACATTGGTCCCTATAAGATTATGGATCGCATTGGAAAGGTAGCGTATAAGGTTGAATTGTCCGCGGAGTTATCTAACGTCCATATGGTTTTCCATGTTTCTATGCTTAAGAAGTCTATTGGTGATTCTGTTTTGATTGATCCTTCCGAAAGCTCGGGTATTCAAGATAGTCTTTCATATGAAGAGATTCCGGTTGAGGTTTTAGAATTTCAAGTTCGTAGGCTAAGAAACAAAGAAGTTCTTTTGGTTAAAGTGCTTTGGCGAAATCAATCGTGGAGAGTGATACTTGGGAAGCCGAAGCGGATATGCGCGCCAAATATCTCCACCTCTTTCCTATGAATCCTGAGCATGTCAAAGGTATCATTCTCTTTTGATTTAATCCTTATTGCTATGTTTATCTTGGTTTTTGTGTTTTCTACGATATCCAAAAAAATCTAGAATGGAGTATATGCTTGGGCAAGATGATTTTTCTCTATATACTCATTTTCATAGTATTCTTGACCTACCTATCGACATTCGAGGATGAATGTTTCCAAGGGGGAGATATGTGATGCCCCGCAAAAAAATTTCCGTTAAGATCTCGGACGAAAATGTGTTGAATTTTGTTCTTTATCGTGATTAATAATTTTTCTGTGTGGAATTTCTGGATACCCGTGAATAGTGGTGAACAGTAAATGTGCAAGAAAAAAATACTGAGGCCAGGGGAATTTTAGGGTCAACTTCAAACGATCATAACTCCTTGTACATAATGATATGGGTGAGCTACTATATATCAACAGAAAGCTCTGAAGGTCCTCTTTCCAATGAAATTGGTTTCATCCAATTTGGCCATCGGAGCAAAACGTTATGGTCGATATACTTCGGCCTATCAAAACAGTCCACCAAAGGACAGATTTGACATTATTTGATTTTTAAGGGTATTTTGGTCATTTCCACTCCAATTCATCCCGGTAAACCATGGATTTAAGTCCATTAAGATCATTCAATAGCTCATTTTTCTCCAAAATTTCCTAAGGCTCAAACCCCAACCCTACTACTCCAAATTTCATCCTTTTATGTCTCTTGATTGAACCGTAGAAATTTCAAATTGATTTGGGATTCGAGTTGATCATGTTAAGGGCTTCGAGAAGCACCCTTTATTTTTGTGAATAAAGTTCCGGAGTCGGAAGTTCATATTCATCTTCCATTTTTAGGTATGTGGGGCTTTGAACAAGATTATCCTTTCGATCTTATGCCCGATATTTTTGTTGAATTACATTGACATGAGATTTTACATTGGAAATATGGTTTTATATCTTATATTATTGTCCATGAGCTATGGGATTATGTCATCCGATATGTGTATGATGTTGAGATTGAATTATGTCCAAAAAGTATTTGATTATGAGAGTATGATGATTTAATTTGTTAAGCCTTGATTTATACTATCATTCCACTATTTCCTTATTATGAATTTATAATTGATATTGGAAATTCTATATCCCTACTATGGGTTGATGTCTCAAGTACCTTTAAATGAGAGTTGGATGACAAATTGAGAAATGTTGATATTGAAGTTGCAATGAGTCTTGGTATTTTTCGAATGGTTTTGATGAGTTAAATTGTTGAAAATATTATGTATTGAGTATTCATATCCTTGTCCAAATGTCGATTCGGTTATGGTTCAATGCATTGATACCTTGTTGATGTTGAGGAAGATTAAAATGTTTTGAGCTAAAATGTGTTGAGTTAGGAATTCACAAATTGATATGATTTGATAAATGAGAAAGAGATTTGATTTGGTCTTTATGATAGACCCTTGTGATGTTGTGGTGGATTTCCTAACGCATTCTGAGCTTGTCGGGGAGTAGTACTTAGCACCGAGAGGGAAATTTGGTATTTTCCCAAACCTATGTGCCACCGTAGGGTTGTTTGATGGTGATATTATTGGCCAGAGAGCCCGATTGTGATTATTGCAGTTTTAAGGTCGTACTCCCTGGCAAAGAGTATGACGCTCCCACCAACGGGGGTTTCAAACATTGGTATTCTACGTAGCTCACGTGGGGTTGTCGATTTTAGAAAACTCCCATGTCCATAAGAGTCATGTTTATTGAAATACCGAGTCACTCCGAGTTTTGATGTGGTAAGTCAAGTTGCCTATGATGATCTATAATGATTTATGAGTTTTTTCTCCTACATTTCCTATCTAAGATGTTATGAGTTGCATGATTCAATGTCACTCAAGCCAGGTGTGTCATTATGGTCCGTATGTACATTTTTACGAAATTTATGATATTATTTATATTTTGCATGCGCCCCCACATACTAAGTACGTATCTTGTGCTGACCCACATATTTCTCTATGGGCTACATTCATACCATGATGTAGGTTCAGGTACTCAGCCGCAGCCGCGACAGTGATATCTGAGTGCCGCATCTACGTTCCTTCAGTGGTGAGTCCTTATGGTTCGAGGCCCAAGTTGTTAGTTTTGGTGTTGTTGTTTTGTGATCCCTTTGGTCTGTTGAGTCAGTTGGGTGTTTGTCCCAATGGCTCGTTGATTTTGTTGTATAAAGGCTATGTCAGACTAGTGTATTGTTGGGTTGGTTTGTGTATAGACATTCCATATATGTACAGTCTAACGATATTCTGTGCCATGTGCGATGTGATATGATATGTACTTATATGTATATCCTTAGCGTAGCGTATATGTTGTTGTGTTGGAACCCAAGGGTAGTGTTTTTACTTAAAGGGTTAGCTTGAGTTTACGTGTAGCCTTGGGCACCGTGTGGCGTCTCGGGATGATATTTCGGGGCATTACAATAAGGTTCATATAGGTTTATTTCTAAGCTCTAAAAAGGAAAGTAAACATTTGGGGTGTTACATTATCCCTCTCTTCCCCCCGCCCCCCCCCCCCCCCCCCCGAATTGTGGCCATTCGTCCTCAAATAATGGTAATAGACACATTGAGCATAACATAAGGAACATATTAAAGGATAAGAGTGAGGTTAAGAGTAGTACCTTCCATATCATCGTCTGACGGGATGAACAACGAGGGATATCTAGCTCTCATATCATCTTCTGACTCCCAAGTAGCTTTTTCTACCTTTTATTCCTCTACAAGACTTTAATTAAAGATATTTTTTTAGTTCTAAACTTTTGGACTTGCCTATCTAAGATTTTTATAGGTACTTGTTCACACGACAGGGACTCATTCACACCAATATCCTATATAGAGACAACAAGATAATGATCACCCACACACTTCTTAAGCATAAATACAAAGAAGATGAGGTGAACTGATGCCAAATTCACGGGCGAATCTAATTGTAATGCCCCGAGTCTGTATTCCAAACGCTACACGACGCTAGCGAACCCAAAGGACAACCAGCTAATCCATGACTAGTACCTTCTATGAGCACTGAATAATAATAACACTGTAATAATAATATAACTAAAATAAGTGCGAAAGTTAGGCCGAAAATGCCATAAGGTTCATAACTGAAAGACCAATGATGAATACTGAAAGCTGAATACTGAAACATCCATTTGAAATACTCTAGTCTAAAAGCCTCTAACTGTCTGGATTATGGAGTTGATGGGACAAGCCCCCAACTAACTCCTACTACAGAAAATTGTACTAAAATAATACTATCCTCGAACTATGAGGACTCACCACTAAGTCTACTGCTGATAGGATGGACTGCTAAGTACAGTCAGGAGCCCGTGCGTCTGAACCTATGATATAAGACATCATAGCGTAAAAGAAAGGTATGCATCAGGACTTTGAATGTACTGATATGCTAAGTAAGGTAGGCTGATATGCATGGGTTCATACGCATGAACAATAACTTACTGAGTAAAACATGAACATAACTGAATGAGAGGACATGCATGTATACATAAATTATAACTGAGATCATGTTAACACTGGTTACTGAGTTCTGAATACTGATTAACTGATATATGAGTATACTGATACTGTAATACTGATAACTAAGTGACTATTTCTGACAGTCCTTATTGATAACTGGGTGACTGTTTCTAACAGTCCTAATTCTGTAGAACTGAACTGAGTTCTATACTGAACTGGGTTACTATATCTGAGAGTCCTGATTCTGTAGAACTGAACTAAGTTCTATACTGAGACTGAAACTGAAACTAAAACTGTGGAAGGTAATTATCTAACCGATATGCCCCTCTTTAAATGGATTGGGGTCCAGCCTGTAACCCCAGTTGGAAGGGTGTTAGTACCATGCCACGAGTAAAGACAAGCTGTGAGTTAACCCTCTCTGACAGGAAGCTCTTTCGTCAATCTTCACTGGCAGGAAAACTTATATGAGATATATCAACCCTAGTCTGGCAGGAAGATATCTCAACCTATGTTGGCTACATACTTCTGTAATGCTGGGATTGCTACTAAGGTTCAAACCCTATACTGGCAGGAATGCCCCCATCCCTGGGTTCGCTTGGTGCTGAATCCTACTCCCAACTGAATAGACACTGAACTAATTTCTAGTCCATACTAGGCTTGACTGAACTGTTACTGATCGTACTGTCTAACTAAACTGAACTGAGTTCACTGGGTTTCGCTAACCGACGGAGCACTACTGAACCTAGTTAACTGACTGAGTTCACTGAATTCTAAACTGAATACTGAACTGAGACTATGACTGATTACTGAGTACTACTATTTGTAACACTACTGAGACTGTTCTATAACTACTGTAACTCTAGGTAAACAACTAAATTTTTGGGTAATGAATACCCCAGGACTCGATATCATGAAAAGTAAAGCATAGAGTAAACTTGAAAAGCATAACATTGTGCACTTGTTCACAACATCATCCATAGAGACATTTGATCAAACACTTGTAAGGCATAAGTTTACACATACACTAGAATGTCATGATTTTTCCACATTTAATTCACATGAGCATTTTAACAAACACTTGGAAAGCACAACTATGAACATGATACTAAGACAACATGTAGGCATCATAACATAAATTCACAAATTCACAAATTCATTGGCTTTAACATGAATTCACATGATACTACACACATGATAATCAATTCCACATAAATCTTGTAATAAATCATGGATTAGAAACCCAATTAACATTATAATCATGAATACACTTAAACCTAATCATGTGAATTGTGAACTCAATCTACTTCAAGTTTAAAAGAGTTTTTTGGACTCCAAGGGTGAAAAGAACCCTTGAATAAACACTTCACATACCTTGGTACTTGAATTAATAAAGATTGATGGAGTGTTCTTAAAGATTGAGCCTTGAAAGTAGATTCCCTAAGGTTTGTTTTTGAGTAATTTGAGAGAAAATAATGAATGTTTTGCCCTAGAAATGATTAATTTCGTATTTTTGGGGTTGAATAGGGGTGGGAAAATTACCCAATTACCCCTATGGATGCGGCTTTTAATGAGCAGAAACTATGCCCAGTGACGCACAGGCCAACGCACCGCGTCGATGAAGTCGAGCTATGGACACCGCACCGCGCAGAGTCAGCATTGACTCACTGGAATTTGAAACTGGGAGCTAGGGAAAAATATTCATCGATGCGATAGGAGACACGGCGCATCGAGATCGCATCGATACACTGGTTTGGACTACCAAATGTGCTTTAAACGATGTTCAAAAAATCTAAAACTCATCATAGAACACCTACTGACATTCCTAATCATGAAGAAACTTAAAGATCGACATTTAAAGGTCGTATGGATCACGAAATAAGATGGCCAACTATTAAGGATAAAATAACTCTAAGTATGAATACTTAGCTAAAACTTTCTGAGTCTGGGACCCCTTAACAAGCATTAAAGGACTGAATTAAGCTTAGAATTTTGAGAGGTCTTACAATATGTTCCCCTTAGAAACATTTCTTCTCGAATGAGACTGACTAAGATTGGAGAACTAATAGATTGAAAGTACATACTGGACATGCAAAACTAAAGCATGATTTCATGGATGAGACTACTAATATACTGAATTATCATACTAGACATACATAACTGATGCATGATTTCGTATCTGATATTACTGATAAGCTGAGTTTGTATACTGAACATGCATATCTGATCTATGAGTACATGACTGAACTGATTCATGAATGCATGAATGAGTATGCAACGTTAATTGATACCAAGTTGGTAACTATATTTGAACGTGAAACTGAGTAAATTTAAGGAAAACTATTAACTGAACTGAGTCTAAGTTTGCGAAGAAGAGGTGAGGCTACTTGGTCCACATATCTACTTCTGCTTCCCAAGTAGCTCCCTCAACGAACTGATTCCGCCAAAGAACTTTGACTAGAAGGACTTCTTTGTTCCTCAGTCTGCAAATCTAATAATCAAGGATTTCGACTGGAATTTCCTCATAAGAGAGGATGTTCTGAACATATATACCCTCTACAGGGACTACAACTACTGGGTCACCAATGCATTTATTTAGCAAGGAGACATGAAACACAGGGTGCACTGAAGCTAAGTCTGAAGGCAACTCAAGCTCGTAAGCTACATTTTTGAAATGACTGAGAATTTGGTAAGGACCGACATATCGAGGACTGAGCTTCCCCTTCTTGAAAAACCTCTTCACTCCTTTCATGAGAAAGATTTTCAGATACACATAGTCACTAATCTCAAACTCGAGATCCTTTTTACGTACATCAGCTTACAATTTCTGTCGGCTCTAAGTTGTCTTAAGTCTTTCCTTGTTCAACTAATCCTTTTTTAAGGTATCAAATACCAAGTCAGGCCCTACCACTGTGGCCTCACCCACTTCAAACCAACCAATGGAAGATCTACATCTCCTCTTATAGAGCTCCTCAAATGGAGCTATCTGAATGCTGGAATGATAGTTGTTATTATACGTAAACTCAATCAATGGTAAATGGTTATCCCAACTACCCTTAAAGTCAATGGCACACGCCCTTAGCATATCTTCCAAAGTCTGAATGGTCCTTTCTGCTTAACCATCTATCTGAGGGTGGAAGGATGTACTAAGATGAACTTGGGTACCAAGACACTTTAGGAAAGCTTTCCAGAAATGAAAGGTGAACTGCGTACCTTTATTTGAGATGATAGATAATTGAACTCCGTGCAATCTGACCAACTCTCTGACATAGAGCTTGGCATAATCCCCTGCTGAATAAGAGGTATGGACTGGTAAGAAATGAGTTGACTTGGTCATCCTATCTATGATAACCCATATAGAATTATGCCGACAATGAGTACGAGGTAAACCCGTCACAAAGTCCATGTTCACTTCTTCCCATTTCCATATGGGAATACTGAACTCCTACATGGATCCACTAGGCTTCTGATGTTTAATCTTAGCCTGTTGACATGTTGAGCATTAAGCAACAAACTCTGCAATATCTTTCTTCATCCCACTCCACCAATAGACTTCCCACAAGTCACGGTACATCTTAGTGGCCAATGGATGAATAGAGTAGCGCGCATCATGCACTTCTGCAAGAATCCACTACCTCAAGTCATCTACACCTGGCACACATAGACGGCCTTGGCAATGCAATACACCATCTCCCTCTTGTGATAAAACCTCTACTTTTTGATCTTTGACTGACTCTTTCAACTTAACTAGACTGGGATCTTTGTCCTGCTTTTCCTTCACCTCGGGAACCAGAGATGATTCTGAACTACTCTGTACCCATACACTACCTTCTTCTAAATCGACTAAGCGTACACCTAGTCGGGCAAGCTGATGAACTTACTCAGCTAACTTCTTCTTATCATATTCTACGTAATCAACACTACCCATAGACATTCTACTGAGAGAATCAACCACTACATTGGTCTTACCTGGATGATACAAAACACTCATGTCATAGTCTTTCAACAACTCTAACCACCTTCTCTGACAGAGGTTTAGGTCTTTCTGAGAGAATACATATTGGAGGATCTTATGGTCTGTGAACACATCAATATGTACCCCATACAAATAGTGCCTCTAAATCTTTCAGACAAATACTATAACTACTAACTCAAGATCATAAGTGGGGTAGTTCTTCTCATGGGGCTTAAGCTGTCTAGAGGCATAGGCTATGACCTTACCTCTCTACATAAAAACACACCCCAAACTAACTCTGGAGGAATCACAATATACCACAAACCCTTCTGAACTATCTGGTAGAGTCAAAACTGAGGCTGTAGTGAGTCGATTCTTCAGCTCCTGAAAACTCTTCTCACAAGAATCTGACCACTGGAATTTGACTTTCTTCTGAGTCAATCTGGACATGGGGGATGCAATAAATGAAAATCCCTCAACAAACCATCGGTAATAGCTAGCCAAGCCTAAGAAACCCCTGATATCTGATAAAGAGATGAGTCTGGGATAGTTTCTCACTACTTCGATCTTTTGGGGATCACCTCAAATGCCATCACCGGAAACGATATGGCCAAGGAAAGCTACTAACCTTAGCCAAAATTTGCACTTACTAAATTTTGCGAACAACTGATGGTTTATGAGAGTCTGTAATACTATTTTGAGATGGTTTGCATGATCATGTTCACTGCGGGAGTAGACAAGAATGTCATCTATGAAGACTATGATGAACATGTCCAAGTACTGCTTGAACACACGGTTTATCAAGTCCATGAAATCTGCTGGGGCATTAGTAAGACCAAAGGATATGACTAAGAATTCAAAGTGACCATACCAAGTTCTGAAAGCTATTTTTGGAATGTCACATTCTCTGACTCTGAGCTGATGATAGCCTGATCTGAGGTATATCTTAGATAAGTAACTGACACCCTGAAGTTGGTCAAACAAGTCATCGATTCTGGGAAGTGGATACTTGTTCTTAACTGTGACTTTATTCAACTGACGATAGTCTATACATATTCTAAGAGAACCGTCCTTCTTATGCCCGAATAAAACTAGTGCACCCCAAGGGGATATGCTGGGTCTGATGAATCCCTTATATAGGATATCCTTCAACTGTTCTTTTATTTCTTTGAGTTCTGCTGGAGCCATTTTGTATGGCGGAATAGATATGGGCTGAGTATCTAGAAGAAGGTCTATTCCGAAGTCAATTTCCCTCTCGGGAGGAACTCTGGGATAATCCTCAAGAAATACATCTGGGAATTCACATGATACTAGAACTGACTCAAGACTGGGAGTATCGAAACTAGAATCCTTACCTCAAACGAGATGATTGAAACATCCCTTAGATATAATTTTTCTCGCCCTTAGGTAAGAAATAAGCTGACCCTTGAGTGCTGAGGTACTACTCCCCATTCTAGGACAGGTTTATTCGAAAATTAAAATTGGACAATTTTGTTTTTGCAGTCAACTAAGGCATGACATGAATGAAGCTAACCCATGCTGAGAATGACATCAAAATTTGTCATCTTTAATTCTACTAAGTCTGTTGAAGTGACTTTTTGAGATACCATAAACGGACAGTTTCTGTATACCTTCCCGGTTATGATAGATTTAACTACTGGGGTAGAGACTGATAAAGTCTCTGCTAGAATTTTAGGACTGACTCTGAAGTCAACAACTATATAAGGAGTTACAAAGGACAAAGAAGCTCCTGGATCTATCAAAGCATAAATATGCAAATGATAAACTTGTAACGTACCAGTGACCACATCAGGAGAACTCTCCTGATCCTGTCGGGACTAAAGTGCATATAGTCGGTTTGGATGTTTCCCACTGGTGGTGCTGGAAGATGTACCCTACTGATTTAGGCGACCGGACTGAGCTGGGGGACAATTATGCTAACTCTGCGAACCCACCTTAGGATACTGTCTGACCCTGTGGTCTGGCTTGCTACATATGAAACATACATCGCTACCAGCTCTACAGACACCCTGATGATTTCTACCATACTTTTAGCAGAAAGGATTTGTTCAGGCACTACTAACACTACCCTGGGGTTTAGGGCCTGGCCGCCTATCTCTACTCCCATTTCTGAATTTTAGCACTGGAGCACTAGCTGAGGACGGAGCTAAGGCTGAAGATTTTAGGAGAAACTGAGAACGATTACCACCCTCTAACTTAGGTTGGGTGAAATTGAAGCTACTTATTCTAGCTCTCTTATTCTCTCTCTCTTTCTCTTTATTCTTAGCCTTCTCTATTAGCTGAGCATGGAACATAAGCCTGGATATGTCTATTTCCTTAATCAACATTGCAGTCCTACACTCCTTGGCCACACTGTTAGACATACCAGACATAAACTTACTCATCTTAGATCTATTATCTGCTACCACATAAGGGGCATATCTTGCTAATTGAGTAAACTTAAGAGAATACTCTTGTACTGTCATGTTGCCCTTCTTTAAATTAATAAACTCTAAAACCTTTGCTTCCCTAAACTCTAGCGGGAAGAACCTTTCCAGAAAAGCAATAGCAAACTCCTCCCATTCTATGGGTCCTGCATCTACGGCCCTCTCTACTTTCCACTGTTCAAACCACGAGTGAACCATATCCTATAACTGATATGTGACCAACTCAGCACTCTCACTAGCAGTCTTCCCATAATATTTGTAACCTTCTTCACCTGATCAAGAAATTCCTGTGAGTTCTCATCTGACTTCGACCTAGTAAAAGAGGGAGGGTTCATTGGGTGAAGTCCTGAATTCTGGATGCTATAGTATTGTCCACTGGATTGGCCAGAATGGCAGCCAGGCATTCACTATAGGCTTCCACTGAATTGGCTAGAGTGGTAAATGTAGCTCTGAATTCTGCATGGAAGACATACTTGTTTAGAGGATCTGCCTGGGCGGGGTGAGGGGCTGGATGATTTCCTGTTCTTTTTTTGTTCTTCTTGGGAGGCATGCTCTGTAAACGAAAGAAAAAAAAGTATTAGACTGAGAGTTTATTATGAGTTTATGCTCACTCACATGACATGAATACTGAAAGAAGGGAAACTTTTCCTAAAACATCTCGTTGCCTTATGTCCATAAGTGTGGCGTGCTACACACCATTGCACAAGACTCTACTAGATACGGATTTTAGAATTCCTAGGACTCTGTTGAACCTTAGGCTCTGAAACCAAGTTTGTAATGCCCCGAGTCTATACCCCGAATGCTACACGGTACTAGCAACCCCGTAGGACCACCAGTAAACCCATGACTGGTACTTGTTGTGAGTACTGAAATAAGTGCAAAAATTAGGCTGAAAATGCCATAAGGTTCATAACTAAAAGATCAATACTGAATACTAAAAGATGAATACTGAAAACTAAAACATCCATCTGAAATACTCTATTCAAAAAGCCTCTAACTATCTAAAATATGAAGTTGATAGAAAAAGCCCCCAACTAACTTCGACTACTGAAAAATGTACTAAAATACTAAAATAATACTCTGTCCTTAAACTATGAGGACTCACCACTAATTCTGTTGCTGATAGGTTGGACTTCTAAGTACGGTCAGGATCCCGTGCGTCTGAACCTATGATATAAGATATCATAGCGCAAAAGAAAGGTATGCATCAGTACTTTGAATGTACTGGTATGCTAATATGCATGGGTTCATACGCATGAACAATAACTGACTGAGTAATATGAACATAACTGAATGAGAGAACATGCATGTATACATAAATTGTAACTGAGATCATGTTAACATTGGTTACTGAGTTCTGAATACTGATTAACTGATATCTAAGTTTACTGATACTATAATACTGATAACTGAGTGACTATTTCTGACTGTCTTGATTGATAACTGGGTGACTATTTTTGATAGTGCTAATTTTATAGAACTAAACTGAGTTCTATACTGAGTTGGGTGACTGTATCTGATAGTCCTGATTCTGTAGAACTGAACTGAGTTCTATACTGAGACTAAAACTGAAATTGTGGGAGGTAATCATCTAATCGACATGCCCCTCTTTGAATGGATTAGGGTTTAACCTATAACCCCTGTTAGAATGGTCTCAGTACCGTGCCACAGGTAAAGACAAGCTGTGAGTTAACTCTCTCTGATAGGAAGTTCTTTCATCAACCCTCACTGGCAAGAAAACTCGTATGAGATGTATCAACCCTAGTTTGGTAAGAAGATATATCAACCTACGTTGGCTACATAGTTCTGTAATACAGGAATTACTACTAAGGATCAAACCCTAAACTGGTAGGAATGCCCCCATCCCTGGGTTCGCTCGGTGCTGAATCCTACTCCCAACTGAATAGATACTGGACTGATTTCTAGTCCATTCTAGGCTTGACTGAACTATTACTGATCGTACTATCTAACTGAACTGAACTGAGTTCACTGGGTTCCGTTAACCGATGGAGTGCTACTAAACTCGGTTAATTGAGTGAGTTCACTGAATTCTAAACTAAATACTAAACTGAGACTATGACTGATTACTAAGTACTATTGTTTGTAACACTACTGAGACTGTTCTGTAACTACTGTAGCTCTAGGTTAACAGCTAAATTTTTGGGTATTGAATACCCCTAGGACTGATAGCATGAAAATTAAAGCATAGAGTAAACTTGAAAAGCATAACACTGTGCACTTGTTCACAACATCATCCATAGGGACATTTTATCAAACACTTGTAAGGAATAAGTTTACCCATATACTAGCAATTTATGATTTTCCCCCCATTTAATTCACATGAGTATTTTAACAAACACTTGGGGAGAACAACTAACATGTAGGCATCATAATATAAATTCCCAAATTCAATGGATTTAACATAAATTCACATGATACTACACACATGATAATCAATTCCACATAAATCTTGTAATAAACCATGGATTAGAAACCCAATTAACATTATAATCGTGAATACACTTAAATCCAATCATGAAAATCGTGAAATCAATCTACTTGAAGTGTAAAAGAGTTTCTTGGACGCCAAGGGTGAAAGGAACCCTTGGATGAACACTTCACATACCTTGGTACTTGAATTAATAAAGACTGATGGAGTGTTCTTAAAGATTGAGCCTTGAAAGTTGATTCCCTAGAGTTTGTTCTTAAGTAATTTGAGAGAAAATAATGAATGATTTTCCCTAGGAATGATTAATTTCGTATTTTTAGGGCTGAATAGGGGTGAGAAAATTACCCAATTACCCCTCTGGATGCGGCTTTTAATGAGCAAAAATCGTGTTCAATGATGCGCAGGTCGCCGCGCCGTATCGATGGGGTAGACGCTATGGTCGTCGCGCCGCACTGAGTCCGCATTGGTTCACTGAAATTTGAAACTGGGAGCTAAGAAAAAATATTGATCAACGCGATAGGTGATGCGGAACGTCGAGATTGCATTGATACACTGGTTTGGACTCCCAAACGTGCTTCAAATGATGTTAAAAAGAGTGGTGGACTTGGTCATCCTATCAATAATGACCCAAATAGAATCATATGGGTTTCAGAAATATGTAATACTGATAACAAAGTCTATGTTAATCATCCACCACTTTCACATGGATACAAATATATCTTGGGACGTGCCTCCAGGCCTCAAATATTTAACCTTAACTTGTTGACAATTTAAACACTTAACAATAAAATTTGAAACATATCTTTTCATGTTATTCCACCAATACAACACCTTTAAGCCAAGAAAGTAGATCTGGGATAAATAACATACCTGGAGATAAGGACCTCAATTAGGATCCTCTCTCATAACCCATCAATATCGAGAACACACAGTCTTCATTGATACCACAATATACCATCTCCTCTAATTTCAAAAGCTAAGATCTTTCATTGACCAACATCCTTTCTGATTTGCGTTAATATTGGATCATTTGTCTTCTTCTTTTTAACTCCAACACATAAAGAGGACGTAGCCACTTCATGAACAGTTACTCATCTATCCTCAAAGTCTAAAAGTCAAACTCCTAGATTAGAAAGTCGAAGGATGTCCTTCACCAAACCATTTGTTACCTTATCAACGCGGGAAAGACTACTCATAGGCACCCACTAAGAGTATCATCAACAACATTAGCCTTTCCTGGGTGATAGTGCAAGCTTATGTCATAATCCTTCAATAGCGTAAGTCATCACCTTTTCATAAGATTCAACACTTTATTCATGAACACATACTACATACTCTTGTGGTTAATGAAGATGTCTTCATGTACCCTGATATGCTATAGAAATATAGCACTTTTGATGCTTAAAATGAGAAAAATATGCAAGTTTCTGAAGTTGTTTTGTTAGGTATGGCATATTTTTGGTATGTTTTGTAGGAAATCATGTTTGGGATGCTAAGTTCATGAAAAAGATAAAAAGGGTGGTTTTGGATACTTATGGCAGCAATTACGGATGTTCGGGACACTTTTTGAATTATTCATGACCAAAACATATGCGGGAATTGAAGAAGAGTTGAAAAATAACTTTCGACACATGCTAAGTCAACATGCGTACCACATGTTGCATATGTGGACTACAAGTGGTCAAATCATGTGTTAAAAGTTCAAAATCTCGAGAGCTAACCTGCAGGATTTTTTGGTCCAAGCACACGCGGTCACTACATGCGCCCACCCTGCAGACCGCATGTGTCATATATGCCCAAGGAGAAGGCGTATGTAGGAACCACAAGTATCACCAACTCTTTTTTCTCCTATTTTGGTTGGGCTTTGGTTTTAGGATTTTCTCATGTACTATAAATACCCCTTATGTGTTTTTTAGTAAAAGTTATGCACTCTTGATACTTACAAATATATTTTGATTCTGAGATTTGATTTTAGTCTTGGAATTATCTTATATTGACTTTGGTTGATTAATTCAGTTACAGTTTTGGGTTCTTACTTCTTCTTATTGTGATTTTATCTTATGCTTTAGATCATAAATGTTGTTAATTACTTCACAAGCATGAGCGGCTAAAAATCCTTAGATAGGGTTGTGGAAACCCTGACAGATTAATGAAGTAGGGAAAGTGCTATTGTTGTTCTGAATCGATACCCATGCATGTATTGTATTATCTTTAATTTAATAGTTTTCTTAACGGGTGCACACGTTAGGATACCACCTAAATTATTGATGCTTACTCCAAAAGAGGAGTAGTGACTAGGAAAAGATAATGATAATACTAATTTGGAGTTTAACTGTCGATCCGAGCTTCTAGGTTTTATCTACGTAAGATAGTTAGATTTCATATAATAACTAGAGACTCAAAAGGTAATAGTTAACCGGGATCAAGATAAGGGTTAGTAAGGTGACATCCTGAGACTCAACAGGTAAAGGGTGAGATCCTTCTGCTCGTCCAAAAGATTATAGAAGGTACATAACTTACCGATTCTATATATAAGGTATCAGGTTGATTCAACAAAGCACGATAAGCCTACGGAGTTGAGAATCTAGGGGGAATACAATTCTAGTGTTCACCTACAACTAATTACAATCGAAATTAATACTCGCCACTTGTTCGGTTTTGCTACTCAAAACCCCCCATTTATTTTTCCAATTTCTGAGAACCATGATTCCACGTGTTCCCTTGGGATTCTATCCCAGCCTTTTTTGGGTTACTATATTTGGCAGCGACCATATCATCTTTTGATAGGAGGTATAGCTTAGACGTCACCAAATTTTGGCACCATTGTCGGGGAATATGGTATCTATTTATTAATTTAAGTTGTTGTAGTTTTTGGGGTTTTCTTTTGTTTTTGTTCGTAGTTGGGTATCCAACAGTGTATTCCTAGCACACGAAGTATAGGGAATCCTTTACTCCTAGTAAATTCTAATCTAGAGAAGATCCTACAAACACCTCGTAGGATAGTGAAACAAAAAAGAGATGATAATCCTGAAGGGGGTTATGATGTTGTACCTCCCCCTCCTCTTAATAGAGTTTATGATATTGTTGATCGATAGATTGGTGAGATTTTAACATAAGATAAAAACAAGAAGAGTGCAATGAAAGAAGCTGAGAAGGTAGCTACGGGGGCAGATCTAGCTGAGCATAGACAAGAAGTAGACAACCGATCAACACTCGGTGGAAATATGAATAGAGTTAGAGGTATCCATGTTTAAGTGATCCCAACATATCATTATGTGCAACCATATACAGATGATGAAGAATATATGGGATACATTGATCCATCAAATATTGGAGCCATTATCCCTCCTATTTTACCCCCAGGCATCAAGTTTGACATCACGAGCGCAATGATCCAACTCTTAAATCTGAAGAGTTTATTTGCGGGTTTGTGTGCAGATGATGCAAATATACACCTTGCAAATTTTATCGAGATTTGCATTTCGTATACCATTCTAGGGGTGAATTAGGAAACACTTAGACTGAGGTTGTTCCCCTTCTCTGTCATGACCCGAAGCCTACCCCCAATCACGACAATGGAGCTTACGATCACAAGTGATCACAAGCTAACCCATGAGCTGTACCTACTTTGAACACTGAATAAAATAATAATCATACACGTGTGTAGAAGATAAAATACTAAAATAATACAAATCTGAATACTGAAAATATGATTGAATCACAAATCTAAAGCATCTGGTGAATTACTGAAAGCTAAATGTCAATTTAAAACAACTAATAATACTGAAAGGACTGATAAACTGAATAACCATCTAACTAACTCTCTAATTGTTTGAAAGCCTCTAACTAACTGAGGAGTTGATGGGACAGGACCCCAACTAACTATGACTGACTGAACATAATGAAATATTAAAGTACTGAATGAGAGATAATATGTCCTCAATGAATGAGGGCTCATCACTATGGCTACTGAGTAATGCTAGTTGTCTAACTACGGTCGGGAAACTGAGCCTCCGAACCTATGATATAAGACATCATAGCATAAAAAAAAGTATGCAGCCAGTACTTTGAATATATTGGTATATGAGATAAGGTCTGGCTGAAATGCATGAGATAGCTGAACATGAATGCATGAACATAAAAATATGAGAATGCGACCAAGTATAAACATAATTCTAAAGTAAGTTGTAAACTGAACGACTAAAATCTGTATAACTGAATAGCTGAGATTCTATACACTTGGTCAAACAAACCTGAACTGAAATAAACCAAAGTATTAAAATGAGACCGTAGGAGGTATCATCTAACCAACATGCCCCAATCTGAGCTAATTGGGGTCCAACCTGTAACCTAGTTGGAAGAGTGTCAGTACCGTTCCACCAGTACTAACACTGGTTGTGTGGATCCACTTAACTAGTGTCTCAAAGGACTAATAAGTTACCCTCAACTGGTAGGTGCTCTAATAAGATATGTATCACCCTCAACTGGCAAGTAAACACCCTGTAAACCCTCAACTAGTAGGTAGACATCTCTAACCTATGTTTGCTATGTAGTTCTATAACTCAGGGTTTATTACTAAGGGTCACACCCTCTGCTGTTAGGTGAGCCCTCATCTCTAAGTGCGTTGGGTGCTAAATCCTACTCCCAACTGAACTAACACTGGGACTAAACTGAAATGAATTAAATATAACTGAACATACAAGTGACATTGCTCATCATGATCTGATCATAACAACTAACCGAATAATAATACTCATGGTTTAACTGAAATTATTTTTGAGATACTGAAATCATGTAAAACAACTAGGTATCGTGTGTTCATAACCCACAAGCACTGAAAGATTACTGAATACAATAGAAAGCTTAAAAAATATATCAAAGGATCGTGGTTCAAAACCCATAAGCATAGACATTCTATAAAACATGTGGGGATCAAGAATTTAAACTTGGGAATGCTTTAAATAGGAGAAACAACATGATTGTATGACTAAATTCAAAATTTGGGGTCTAACATGGAATTTACTTGAAATAGGACATGGGAAACTGAAATTCAAAGCATGAAGAAATCAAATCTTGTATGGGATCATACATGGGCTGAATTGAATTTAAACTCACTACGAAAACATGAATTAAACCCATCTTAAGCAATGTAAAATACCATAATAATAGAAAAGTACATTCCTTAATTAAAAATAGGGTTTTTGGGCTCCATGGGTGAAAGGGACCCATGAATGAACACCCCAATACCTTAAGCTTCTTAACTTGAAAGGAAAACACTAATCTTGATGCTTTATTAAAGGCTCTTGAACTTGGGGAACTTGAATTCTTGATTTCTTGGGGAGAAAGGAACTGAATTCTTATTCTTGGGGAAAGGAGAGAGTTTTCTTGAGAGAAAAATTGGATAATAAGGGAAAATAATGCCCTAATTGATGACCTAAGTCATGATATGAACTATTGGGTTAAGGGGGAAAAGACCAAATTGCCCCTCATTCATTTAAATTTAAAACTGGACGCAACAGGCTTACTGCGATGCGGTCTTATCGCAGTCATTCATTATCCTTATCATGACGCGATTTGCATGAGAATGGGAATAGAGCTGGGACGCGGGCTTATCGTGATAACCCACTGGTTTTGTGATCCAAACATGTCCTAAACCTCATCCGAAAAATCTAAAATTTCTTCGAGACATACTTCTTACATCCCTGAACATGAATCAACTTAAAAACCAATATCTCGGGGTCAGGAAGACCAAAATAAAAATCCTCAAAGTTAGAGGTCTCAAAAATGACTAAGTCCCCAACACTTAGTGCAAAATTTCAGGCCTTAATCCCCTTATGCATGCAACTGAAAGCTGAACCGAGCTAAGATTAGTATGGGGTATTACATTCTTACTTATAGGAGAATCATCTTTATGGTTTGGAGAACTGCCAAGAGGCTTTATCACTACATGGAATGAGTTGCGCAGGAAATTCTTGAACTGTTTCTTTCCTTCATCTAGGATGTTGCAGCTTAAGGATGAGATCTATAATTTCAGCTGAAGTCAGAATCTATGTACAAGGCATGGTTCAGGTTTAAGAAGAAGATGATTATGGTGCCTAACTATTGGATGTTAGGTATAATCTTATTGGAGATATTTTATCGAGCCTTATTCGTCAGCACCAGATCCATAGCAGACACCATATATGGAGGAGCTTTTAAGAGACTACGCTGGGAGGTAGCTTCAGAGGTGCTAGATTAGATCTCACTCCCTAATTGAGGGTGGAAAACTCGAGAGGCTGAGAGGGGATCTGGCACGTATCCTATTGGTTCCTCTTGCGACCAGAAAATAGTTGATGATTTAGTAGCGCAAGAATTTACATTGCTAAGAACTGATCTAGGGGTACTAGCAAAGCAGCCTGCAGTAGTGACTTTTAAGAAAGTGAACGCAGTAGCAACACAGGGTTCAACTTCTAAAGCTTACGAGTCAGAATTAGAGGATGGAACAAATTATCTAAATTATCAATTGATGGGTTTCTAAGCCCAAGGGCAAGAGAACCAAGGTAGAAACTACGATGACAGATACAGAGACTGTAGTAGAGAGTAAAATTATGATTGGAGGAAGAAGGATGACTATAAAGAGAAGGGAGATAGGTATATTCTGCCTGGCAGACGAGATATAGAATCAAGAATAGAAGGGATGTTGACCAAGTTGGTAAAGGGTCAAGAAAATTAGGAGATCAGCCTTAAGGAGATTAAGGCTGGCATTTAAGGTTTGACCTAAACGATCGAATCTCATGCAACTACTATCAAATAGTTGGAGCACTAGTTTGGGAAGATGTCATCAACTTTGAACCAGAGGCATCCAAGTATCCTTTCGAGAAACACTATGCAAAATATAAAAAAACGTCAGTCATGTTCTTGCTATTACCACAAGGAGTGGTATAACTACTATGGATCCCTCACTACCTACTTCGAAAGCTAATATTGATGAGACACCTATTGTGAAGTCAAAAAAGGCAATAGGTGGTAATGATACAGTTGCTAAAGAAAGAGGTAAGGGTTTGGTTGATGAGCACTAAAGCATAAAAGAGAGGAAGGAAAATTCAAGTGATTCATTGATATGAAGAAAGAGTTGAGCTTGAATATTCCTCTTCTCGAGGCATTGGAGAAGATGCTTGGATATGACAGGTTTATGAAGCAATTGGTCATAAAGAGGAAAGGATCTACGATTGAGGATGTTGATGGTTTGCACCACTGTAGTGCAGTCACTACGAGGTTCTTTGCTCAGAAAAAGGGTGACCCCAGAGTTTTCACTATACCATGTACTATTAGTTCATCCTGATTTGCCAAAGCCTTATGTGGCTTAGGAGCAAACATAAATTTGATTCCGTTGGGTGTACTCAAGTAATTAGGTTTGAACCTTCCATAACTGACTTCAATGCAACTGTTGATGGTTGACCGCATGATAAAAAAATTGGTAGGAATTTATTTTGATGTGATTGTGAGAGTTTACAACTTCATCTTTCTCGCTGACTTTGTCATTTTGGACTATGAGGTTGACACCAATATGCCCATCATATTAGGGAGACCTTTTATGGTCAAAGGTAGAGCAATGGTCGACATAAAAAATAAGAGATAAAGTTCAGAGTAATGGTGAGGAGGCCACATTCAACATCTGAAAATTAATAAAGTAGCCAACCGATATAAGAGTGGTGTCAGTGATCGGTTATATTGATGACACTAGAGGGTACTTCTATAGTTATCTTGATAAATTCTCAGTAATCAAGATACCTGCATCGTGCCACGATGTTAAATCAAGAGCTACATGGTAGGCAACCCATGGGCTTGTTGGTGAAGTCTTAGTAACCAACCCAGCCACATCGTACCGCGATGTTAAATAAAGTGCTGAGTGGGAGGCAACTCACTATTTTAGTGTTCATGTTTTTTTGTTGTTTTTATTTTGTAGGTTTTTAGATTATGAGCTTACTTAGAATATGGTAAAATTACTACATTCATAAATTTTTAGGTAAGGGGATTATGTGACCATCCCATTATGGCCACAAGTCCCACACAAGCCAGGTAAGTTGAACATTAAATTGAAAAGATGAAATTTTTTAGGATGAGAATAGAAAGTTATGGACTTGGGCACATATTCATACTTTTGGGACTGTCAATTAATATTATGGGACCATGAGTAGATGGAAGATTATAAAAATGCCAATTTCAGACATCAGGAAAATGGGTCAAATATTTCGGCCCAGCACAAGCACCCTGCACGCATGTGGCATATGCCCCCAAGCCTAGCCGCATGTGGCAGGAGCATATAGCTGCCACGTCTAGATAAGTTGTGGGCCAAAATTTTAATTAAAATTTTGGTCCCACTAACGAATATTTAAGACCTAAAATATACCCCCATCTTATTTAAATATCATTAGCCTCATTCCAACTCATTCATATCCTCAAAACTTCAATTTTCCCTTAAAATTCAAACTTCCCTCTTAAAATATAAACTAACCCTGCACTTAAGTAAAGGCTAAATTAAAACTTTTTTGAGATACCATATTGTCCCAACACACTCAAAACAAGTTACAACTTTGATTTTGCTTTATTTCTTCATTGCTTATTTTCAGATTTTCATAAAAGAGGTAACTTTCTTGACTCCTAATGATTATGTATTGATTTATTTATTTTTTAAACAAGTTGATATGTGTATTCCCATAAAAAATATATAAAATATATCACACTTGTATGTAAGAGCCTTCAAGTAGCCTATAATCTCAATATAGGGCCTTGTTTTGAATTAAATTCTAAAGTTAGGCCCCAACTGGAAGTTGAACTTGAATGAGTAGAGTAATACCACAAGTTGAGCATGTATATTTTTCTTTGAAAACCATGATTCTTTATAGGTGTGTGCACATTGGTCTTGTTGGGATTTCAAATAAGTTATAGGGGTGTGAAAATTGAGGAAATATTTGAACTTTTCAAATTTTGAGTTTTTCTTCAACTTTTGCAATACCTCATTTTTGTTAGAAACTAACGACTAGTTTTTCAGGTACATATGGCACAAAAATTTTCTAAGAAGAAGAATATTGATACCTCTAGGAGATGGGATGAGTTCCTCGAGCCTAGTGATTAGGAGAAAGAGTACTCGATTCAGCGGAGTAGAGTTGTGGCAGGTAGGGTGACATATGGAGTTACTAGAGAACAGATGCACCAATCTACTTAGGTAGTTATAGCCCAATCGAGGATGAAGTTGGCATGGATGTCACTCCCACACTCTCCTCCATCGAGTGATCATAATGATGATGAAGATGAGGCAAATTCTGAGACTACTCCATAGGTTGCAGCTCAAGACCCCCAGTCTGAGGAGGGGTCCCAGGATTCACCAAGGATGTAGAGCTGGGGGAATCATCAGTGGTACCCTAGTTTGAGGAGGGTACTACCACATATTTACAAAAGTTAAATGTACCCTAGTTTGAGAAGGGTACAGAGCAGGCTTCTCATAAGGCACCAGTATAGCAGGAGCAGAGTACTGCACCCACACATGCCTCGACGGCATATTCGAGGTGGTGTGTAGAGGATATATGGGAGATTTATGATATAGATAGTCATATCTCTGATACTTTCAGGCCAAAGAGTCTTATTTATGTATAGCGTCAAATTGATCTATTGGGGATGAATAGAGTACCATAGTTGTGGGCTTCCTTTGATCGCTATCAGTTAGAGTGGATAACTAGACCATTGGGTTCTTACAGACTGACCATGGTACGTGAGTTTTATGCATCATACTGAGCCATAATATTTCCTTTTATGTGCAGATTTCTAGGCCTAATGAGACATCTGGAGCAACCACAGCTTGATCATACACTTATGAGAGAGGTCAGAGTTGATCTTTCAGTAGAGACTGTTCACTCGATTATTTTTGGTACAAAATATATCACTCTCGTATCTATAGTAGAGTGTGATTATAGACTGAGAGTCTTACGTGATCGACATATTATGTGAGAGACTAAGCATAGACGAGAGATGGTTGAGATGACTAGGTGGATAGCCAACTATATTTCACCTTTGGGTGATACGACCCTATGGATCGAGGGGCGTGGTGTGATAAAAAAGGGGTTCATTGACCTTTGAGGGAAAGTTTTAGTAGTTGGTTTTCTGATATCGACTATTCACTACTATATCAGATAATGTGTTGACTTGGAAGGGAGCATCCCTGGTTGCTAGTATGATGGCTGGATATTCTATTGATTTTTCAGCCATCCTCCATATGAGATCCATGACAGAGCATTTGGGGAGACGACTTATCTACAATTCCTTTGCATAATTCAGAGACTATATGACAAGGTTGTTGTACCTAAGATACTGAGAGTAGATGAGAGGGTACTTATGATGGCTACTCCGAAAATAAAGAGTATGAAGGATCTGGCACATCCAGTCCTTCCCAGGAGATCTAGAGATCCTATCGCAGTACCTCAGACCCAGACTGATGGTCCATCAGTTTACACAGAGCCTAGTGATGCACATGAAGGCTACATAGGAGTTAGTGTTAATATAGAGATAGGAGAGAAAATAGAGAGGACCCAGATATAAGTACTTAGGGAGATACGACAACAACCACTTCTTCATCAGCCCCGGCTTTAATCTCAGAGCCAATTGGCGTATCTTCAGAGCCTACTCACCCATCCATTATAACTCCTGCTATAGGTATTATTACTATATCTCAAAAATTATTGTGAGCTTAGTGGACAGTCAAAGGGCCACTAATGAGCAATTACAGGTTGTTGAGACCGAGATGAATGCCCTATATGATCAGATGCATTCAGGCGTTCATACTAGATTTGAGATGGTAGAGGCAAGATGGAAGGCTGCATAGAGAGCTGCATTTTCTGAGAAACGTGCTGACTTATAGACATATCTTAATGAGTTTGAGAGTAGGTTACAATCTGATTTACAAATATAGAGGCGCCAGATCTAGCCCAGATGTGGGAGGAGATGGATATATTGCAAGCAGAGGTACGCTTTCTCACATAAATCTATATAGTAGCACTCCTTCAGTCATAACCCCAGTGGTCCAGATATCACCTTTACATGAACCCATATATTTGATTTTTTTGTGGAGGATGATGATGAGGTCCCAACAGTTGGATCCAAGAGAGGTCACATAGGATACTGGCAGGATCTAAATATTCTATATGACCAGGCTATTAAAGAGGCCAAACATGATTTGATGGATTTTGCACTTGTTGAGAGGTTGAGGCATAACGCGATAGCAATGGGTGCATTATATAGTAGTGCACCACCACCACCACTGCCTCCGCCAACTGATATGCCCCCATCTGGGGATGATCCTAACACAGATGCTTAGTGCGTCCCAAGTATGTTCTCACTTCCATTATTTTATATTATTTTTACACATTAAGGACAGTGCACAGATTTTAGTTGGGGCAGGGTATACCATAACTGCTGTAGATTTTTATTGCTGTACTTTTTTTTTGTCGCCCACGGTATGGTTGCAAAACCGACATGTCTAGGTTAATTTGTGTCGTATGGTATTTTGTATTGTATTGTGTTTTTGTGTAATTAGGATATTTTTTAAGTATTTAAGGTAGTAGTCATAGTTTTGATTGATTTTTTATACCCCTCTAAAAATTGTATTTTAATTCTGTGTGTAAGTATATATGTGTGAACATTGTGAATCTATTATGACATTAGTATTAGGGATATTATAATCACTTGCTAACAATTGCATGAACCTAATAAGTAGTAGCTTGTGATATTGACTCTGTGCTATGTGTGTGTGAGATGCTACTTAGTTCCCTTTGTGTGTTGAATTCAAAACTTGCTTGGTTAGTCTTGCCTAGGTTGAAGGATAGTCAGTTAAGAAAGGATTATGGGTCATTTTTTTTATTTTAGTACACTTTTAGCCCAAATTACCTTCCATGTGTGAAATTGTATCCCTTGATCCTTGTTTTGAGCCTTGTAGCCTGTTTCTTTATTTTTGCTATTAACCTTTCCATTTTTGTTATAATGAACCTGTTTTGGCCCTAGTCCTCCTTGGACATTGTGAACCTTAACTCAGGAAAAATAACTAAGTTGAGAGTGGCTATCATAGGGGTGCATAGTGTAAAGTGGGTATGTAGAAGGTAAAATAAGAAGAAAAGTTAGTAGGGCTGGGTATGGTGGAAAAAGAAAAAAGTATGGAAAAATACTAAAACATAAAAAATTAAAGACCACACCCAACCTAAATGTGAAATAAAGAATAAAAAGAGATAAATAAGGGTGGAATAAAAAGAAAATTGGCTATTAAGTGAGACCCCAAGTGTAGTGTGTCCATATGTACTATATCAGCCCCCAAGCCTACATTACAAGCTGATAAAAGTCCTATAGTGATCCTAACTTGAATGCCCGAATGCTAAGGTAAAGAAAATAAAGGCAAGCCTATGGTATTTGATGCACATTGATTGGAACTTCTCTTTTGAGTGTGAGTTTCTCTTGAATGTCCCTTCATTGACATGTATTATTTCATATGAGTGATTTGGAACTTCTTTGTTTTAAGGGTACTTGAGCCATATTTTTAGATATTTACTTGTTTTGGGTAGTGTAACTTGTACATATGCATGGTTGTCTGTTACTAATGTAATGTCATACCTTGACCCCATTGTGTCACATTTTTGTGCTTTATGTTTATACACAGTTGGCTTTGAAAGGTGAGATAAGAGGGGGTGTTGTAATTTGAGCTTAAAATGGTTACTGACTACCTTGTATAGCTTAGATTCTCCTAGTTAAGCATCATGTTTTAGTTTAGTTTAGTTTCGTTGTGTTTTGTTGCCTAAGGACAAGAAAAAGTTCTAAGTTGAGGGTGTTGATGTTCTATAAAAATATAACACTTTCGACACTTAATATGAGGAAAATATACATGTTTCTGACATTGTTTTGTTAGATATGATGCATTTTGGGTATGTTTTTCAGGAAATCATATTTTTGATGCTATGTTCGTGAAAAAAAATGAAAAAGGTGATTTTGTCTACTTATGAGAGCAATTATGGGTGTTCGGGACCCTTTCCGAATTATTCATGACCAAAACATGTGCGGGAATTGAAGAAGTGAGAAAAAATAACTTTCGTTACATGCTAAGTCAACCTACGGACTGCATGTAGCATATATGGACCACAGCATGTGTCAGAAGTCCAAAATTCGGAGAGCTAACCTGTAGAATTTTTTGGTCGGGGCACATGTGGGCACTACATGAGCCCACACAGCAGTCCGATATGCCATATGCACCCAAGGACAGGGCGTGTGGGGACCACAAGCAATCACCGACCCTTTTTTCTCCTATTTTATTTGGGCTTTGGTTTAGGGTTTCCTCATGTACTACAAATACCCTTTATGTGCTTTTTTGTAAAAGTTACGCACTCTTGATACTTATAAACATATTTTGATTTTGAGATTTTATTTTAGTCTTGGAATTCTCTTGTATTGACTTTGGTTGATTAATTTAGTTACGGTTTTGGGTTTTTACTTCTTCTTATTGTAATTTCATCTTATGCTTTCAATCATGAATGTTGTTGATTACTTCACAAGCATGAGCGACTAAAAACCCTTAGCTAGGGTTGTGGAAACCCTAGTGGATTGATGAATTAGGGGAAGTGATATTGTTGTTCTAAGCCGATACCTATGCATGCATTGTATTATCTTCACTTTAATCGTTTTCTTAATGGTTTCACACATTAGGATATTGTTGCTTACTCCAAAAGAGGAGTAGTGACTAGGAAAAGATAATGACAACAGTAATTTGGAGTTAACTATCGATCCATGCTACTAGGTTTTATCTATGTAAGATGGTTAAAATTTATCTAATAACTAGACACTCAAAAGTTAATAGTTAACTGGGATCAAGATAAGTGATAGTAAGGTGACATCCTAATACTCAAAAGGCAAAGGGTGAGATCCTTTTGCTCATCCAAAAGACTGTAGAAGGTACAAAACTTATCGATTCTGCATACATGGAATTGTTTGGTTCAACAAAGCATGATAAGCCTAAGGAATTGAGAAGCCAGGGGGAACACAATCCGATTTTACACCTACGACAAATTAAAATCAAAATTTATACTCGCCACTTGTTTGATATTGCTACTCAAAACCCCCATTCACTTTTCTAGTTTTGCCCATTGATTAAAACAGTGAAGAGCCACAATTCCACGTATCCTTTAGGATTCGACACCAACCTTTGTTGTGTTACTATATTTGGCAGCGACTGTATCATATTCTGAGAGGAGGTGTAGCTTGGACTTTCACCACACCTCATATAAATAATGATGTCAAATCTTAAGTACAAACATCACAACCGCCAATTCCAGATCATGAGTGGGATAATTTTTTTCATGGAATTTAAGTTATCTGAATGCATAAGTGACCACCTTACTGTTCTTCATAAGTACACAATCAAGTCCCACCCAGGACGCATCACAATAAACCATGATTATTTTAGTCTCCACGGGTAGCATCAAGACATGAGAGTTGTCAGCCTGTCCTTTATCTTCTTAAAACTACTCTTACAGGACTTGGACCATAGAAACTTCACCTTTTTTGAGTCAACCTAGTTAGTGGAGCAGCTATAGACGAAAAATTTTCCATGAATCTTCTATAGTAGCCTATCATACCCAAGAAGCTCCTAATATTGGTTAGGGTCATGGGTCTAGTCCATTTCTTCACTGCCTCAATCTTTTGGGGATCAATCTTAATCCCTTCGCTAGAAACAATATGCTCAAAAAAGTCACAACACTAAACCATAATTCTCAATTGGAAAATTTGGCACATAACTCTTGTTCCTTAAAGGTCTGAAGTATGATCCGGAGGTGATTGACATTGATCTCTTCACTTTTGGAGTACACCCAAATATCATCATTAAAGACTATAATGAACAAATCTAAAAATTGTTTAAACATCCTATTCATAAGATCCATGAAGGTTACAGGTGCATTAGTCAAACCAAAAAACATAGCCGAAAATTCACAATGACCATATCACGTTCGAAAAGTGATCTTGGGGATATCATCTTCCCTAACCTTAAGCTAATGATAACTCGAACAGAGATATATTTTGGAGAAATATCTAGCCCCCTGATGCTGATCAAAAAGGTCATTAATTCTAGGAAGAGGATACTTATTTTTCATCGTGACCTTATTTAATTTGCAATAATCTATACACATACAGAGGTACCCATATTTATTTGACACAAAGAGTATAGGAGTACCCTATAAAGAGACACTAGGATAGATGAAACCTTTACAAAATAAGTCTTTCAACTGCTCTTTCAACTCGTTTAGCTCCGTAAGATCCATTCTATAAGGTGGACTGGAAATGGGTAGGGTATCGTTCACAAGATCAATTCCAAAATCTATCAATAGGAATTCCAGAAAGGTGATCGGGGAAGGCTTCAGGAAATTTATTAACTAAAGAGAACCTCTATAGTGAGGGACCTTCAATGCTTGAATTCTTAACCTGGACTAGATGGTACAAACTACCCTTAGATATCATCTTACGAGCTCTAATATAAGATATAAATCTTTCCTTTGATGCCTTGCAACTACCTTTCCATTCTATGGCTGGTTTGTTTGGAAAACATAAGGTAATTTTTCTATTTCCACAATCTAAGATAGCATAACAAGAGTGGATCCAATCCATCCCCAGAATTCCATAAAAGTCTACCATGTTAATCTATATAGATCTATCATGGTATCCCAATAAAATATGGACACAATACAACTTTATAGACTCTTTTATCAATAATAGACTCACTGACAAGGGTCAAAATTGAGAAGGGTTCAGGAATGCTTTTAGGACCAGAACTAAAATTTACAGCCACATAAGGGGTTACATAAAATAGAGTTGAATCTAGGTCAAGTAGTACATAAACATCTCGGGAGAAAATCAGTAAAATACCTATAAAAATATTTGGTAAGGCCTTTAAATCCTGACGATCAAAAAATGCATATAGGGGTTGTGATTCCCGCTCATACCTGGAGTAGTTCCCTCAGCTGGTGGGGCTGAAGAAGTTTCTTGGGAATTATTGCCACCAAAGGTTCCTTTTGTTGAGGTACAATCTCTCTAAAAATAACAAGACTGACCACAACCATAGCACATATGATTCCCATACTAACACTTCCTAGGTGAAATTTTCCACCAGTGCTACAGTGAGGGTATGACCTAAAGTGTTGAGCTACACTACCTTGAGACTGAGTACCCTAAATTCTTAGGCCATTACGGGGATGGAATAGTTGATCACCCAAAGATTTAGTGACTGGTGAATTGGCTAACGAAGGAGAATTACCCCAAGATTTCTTTTTAAACCACTGCCTTCCCATCTTACCACTATAAGGGTAACTAGCATCCTGATCTATATGCATATCCTTCTTGCTCTGCCTCTCTTCTATCTCCATGTGCTGATTTTTCTAATCTTTCACATATTGTATGTAAACTACCAACCTGGAGATATCCATATCACTATTCAGCATCTCCCCCTTACACTCTAACACCAGATCATTAGAAAGGCAAAAAGCAAACTTTTCCATTGGGGACCTAATGTGGCCCAAGACTATACGCCAAAAAAGTATGTTGCGATCGATGTCAAATATAGTAGCCCAAACCAGTTTGGGGTCAAACCCATAGGGAATGCATGGAATTATATCTCTAACTTGATGAAATCATAGGCAGTGTGGAAAACTAAATAAGGGGATTTGAAAGTCACAGTAACACGTAACCCAACTTGAGTGCTTGAGGTTGTAAACAATAAAATACGAACACTAGGACTGTGTTCCCTTTGGCTTCTAACTCCGTAAGTTTCTCCTATTCATTTCACTTATCCCACTGCTTTGCATGCAAATCTAGACAAGCTATGTATTATTAACTGTCTTGAGAATGTGTTGATTAATCTCACCCTTCACCTTTTGAGTCTCAGGGCATTACCTTACTATCCTGTGTTCTTGAACCCAGTACAACTATCACCTTTTGAGTCTCAAGTTGATTAGACAAGGGTTGATAGCCTTAAATCACCTTTGTAACCTCTTTTTACCAATCTCGAACTTCCTTGTGAGGATGCACTTGAATACAGATAATTTCCAAGCTTTTGCAGTAGCTTAGGAGACAATTAATTTGAAGAAGATTACAATACACGTAGTCACAATAATCTAGATGAATCTCCCACTTTCCTTACATTGTTAATCTTCCAGGGTTCTCACAACCCTAGTTAAGGAATTTAGCCACTCATGGTTATGCAACAATCCATGACAATCAATAGAGAAGACATGAAATTAATTGCACAAGAATAAAAAAAATAAAAATCCAAAATCTTCAATTGATTACGAAACCGAAAACACAAGACCAAAAGTATCGAGTAGAAATAAGTCAATGTATGTGAAAAATATCAAAAGTACGTAACATAATAAAAGCATAACCCAAGGGTATTCATAGTATCTCAAAATAATAAAGGAAACCTAATTAATAAAAAATAGGAAAACTATGTCGGCAGTGGTCACGCCTCTGGCAATGAGTCATTAGGACTGGTCATAACTCATTGTCTGCTATCATAGCTCTTTTTTATCTTCAGTGGTCACAACTCGTTATGTGTCCTTACAAGTCATAGGCTGGTAGTCATAGTCACTCTAGTGAGTTTCCTCTTTGAAGGCATCTGAGTTTATTTTCAGTGTGACTCCTCACCACGAGTCATAGTCAATCCTTATAACTCATGGTCTTCACTTGTTACCACTGGGACCTTTTTCATAAATACTCAGGAGTTTTGGCCACTGTGCTCAGTACGGTTGTTCATCATGACTCGTAGTCACTACTTACGAATCGTGGTCAGTTTATACTTCACTCCTTCATCTTAGCTTCTGCCACTGTTAACTTTATGAGCCTAGCTATGAGTCATTAAGTAACTTAACAACTCATGGCTTGACTAGTACTTCAATATTTTAGCTTTTTTCTCCTTTTTTTGGTCAAACACCATCTCCAACCTAATTTATGTGCAATACATATAAAACACACATCATATCCAACAAAACTACGTAAGTCAATGCATAATTTCACCATTTTAAGCATCGAATATGCCATGAAGCCACAACACATCAACACTCTTAACTTAGAATGTTTGCATGTCCTCAGGCAAGAAAAACATAAAACAAAAACAATGATGATGCTTAACTAGGAAGATCCTAAGATACAATTTGCAGTTGACTTATCAATCTTTGTTCAAAACATGTTGCCCTTCCTTTTTTAACTTTTTCAAACTCAGTTGTGTATTGATTAGGTACAATAATAATACACAAAGAAAACAAGTGATGAAATTGCATTAGCCACAAACAACTAGGCATATACAAAATACACCACCTGGATAGATAAGCAATCTAACAATGCAACCCATGAACCCTCACAGTCAAAGAAATCCCTATCACTCAATTAGGTTGACATATTCATATAGGTATGATCAAGAGATGCTCGCACTCTCAAAGAAGTTCCAATCAATGTATATAGAATGCCACAGGCTTGTCCATATGCTACTTACCTAAGTTTTTGGATAGTCGGGTTAGGGTCACTATAGGACTTTGTTAGGATTATAACGGAGGCTTGAGGGCTTGTATGGTATATTTGGGTATTTTTAGTGATTTAGCCTCCTTGGCACTATGATTTTTATTGGGGTCCCATATTTTACCAATTTTTCTTTTAATCCACCTTTATTTCTCCTTTTTTATCCTTTTTATGCTTATTCAGGATGGGTAAGGTTTTTTTCCACACCTAACCTTACTCACTTTCTTCTATCTACACCCTCTCTTCATACTCGCTTCATATTATACACCCCTATGATATCCACCCTCAACTTAGACAATTTTCTTGCATTGAGGTGCATAGTATCAAAAGAGGACCAGGCCAAAACAAGTTCATTGTAGTTTAAAATGGGAAGGTGAATTACTGTAAATAAAAGAATAGGTTTATTTTACTCAAAATTGAGATCAAGGGATTCATATTTCATTTGGATGGTCAATTTAGGCTAAAGTGAACTAATCACAAAAATGGCCTTTGATCATTTTCTAATCGACTACACTACAACCTAGGTAACAGCAAATGAGCAAGTTCTGGATTGCATACACATAGGGAACTAGGTAATGCCTTACATACATATTTTACAGAGTCACATCACTAGTCACTATCTATCCAGTTCATGCAATTATTCACCACAGTTATTACGTCCCTAATTCTAGTGTAATTACCAGATTCACAATAGTCATAAGCATACACAAATCACATAATTGTTAGGGGTATTATTTTCTTAAACAACTTTAGAAAATTTAGCACAATTATTCAAAAACACATCAACTGCCTTAGGTACATATTTTATTCTAATTATGCATCAATCAAAACATCACAAAACATGACCACAGAACAAAACACATATTTAAACAAAACTAGACCTGTCGATTCAATAATCAATCCGCACCCGATGGGAAAATAAACACGACAATAACAACCCACAAAAGCTAAGGGGTACATCTCCACCCCCAACTAAATTCCTATACACAGTCCCTAGTGCATGTAAAAAATTTAAAAACTATGGTGAAGGCATACCTGGGCGCACTAAGCACCGACTTATGTAATGTCAGCATGTGGGTCCTCAGTATGGGACAAACTCTCAACATCAGTGTTCCCAACCGCAGATGAGATAGTCTCATAAAGTGGTACCGATGGTGACTAGTACTCTCAATGATGTCTTGGTGGTGGAGCTGCACTACTTCTCAGATTAACAACATTAATAAGTTGGGAACTACCAGCTCCCGTCGCTTTCTCATAGACCTTAGCTTGCTAATCCAACCCACTCTGAATATTGGCCGCTTTCACAGCCTTCACATTGTCCTTCTTAATTTTTTTTCTCTTTTTTTCTCATTTTTTCTTCCTTTCTTTCTTACCAGCATCAATATCAATCGCGAGGGTCAAATCATTAATACCCTAGATATCCTGGATCTCCTTCTTCTCATGGATTTTATCTATAATGGGTATCAAATGGATTGATCTATCTTGTAAATCCTTAACCACCTATTTGAGTAAAGCCAGCTCATCCTGTACACCTGCTAAATTTGGAAACTGGATACCCTCCAACCTTCGACTGATACACTACTTTAAACTATTAAATCTAGTCTACATTATCCTCATCTCTTCTCTAATTTTTTTATCTACACAGCTTTTTACCTCTTTCTCTATTAGTCTTACCTTTACCTCTACCGTCCTAACTTTTTTCTTACTTCAGTCAGGAACGACTGTATCACCAAAGCATAACTAGCTAGAGCCAATCTGGAAGTGAATGATTGTGGTGCTACAATGGGTGATGGAGTTAGAGTCTGGGAGATGCCTTCTTCATAAGTGAAGGTTTGAGGATCGGACTAGGTACTCCATAGGGGTCTCACCCATATCAATGAATCCTGTAGTATCAACCCTATGCTCTGTGGACTCGTATGCCTCTCTAATCAAAGTGGCTCCCATATTTTCCACCTTTGATATGGGGTTATCAATATCTCTAATAAAACCCAAGTCTGTAGTGCTGTGCAGCCTGATGAACTGATTAATATTTAGGTGTTCTTGTACTCCCGCATCCAAGAAAATATGTGTCATTAAGCAGGGGAAGGCCATGACTTTGTCGGTACTCATTACCCAATATTTGATCTCTCTAGCTATCCATTTGGCTATATTTATCTCGTAGCCTACCATAATGTCTGTGACCAAGGCTGCTTTGGCAGGACTCAATATATTGTCCCCTAAGGTGGGACTCAATCTATGTTGTACCAGGGTCCACTAAGATTAAAACTAAAAGTTCAGGCTACTTTTTATTATTAACGATAATCAGCCAACATCTCTAACTACTAGGGAGCCTCCTCTCGATCTGCAACAATGAGTTTGTCCATCCACCAGAAATAAATAAGCTTATTATCTGACCCTATCTATTTCACCTTTACTTTCGACATATCATCTACACAAAAGTCGATCTCAGTAGTGTTGGCTAAAAGTATGAAATCTTACCCATGTAAAACCCAGGAGATATTCTGGGTTATGATGTTTACCCAAACACCTCGAATCACCAAATCTGATAATGATTCTTCACCTTTCCACAATCTCCCCTATGGTTATAACCTTTTCATCTCCATCTTATATGCAACATAAAATTCATGAACTAGATATGAAATATACTATCTCAGAGCCTCATCATCCACTCAAAATGGTACTGTTTGTATCGGGCATCAAATATAGGCATCTCAGACATGCCCGTGGTGATTATCTTTCTCTCCATGTAGATGCCTCTCTATGGTTTTCCATTGGAAGGGTTTATGGTGATATTTTTTTCATATAGTTCCTACATTCTAGGGTACCCCCATCGTTCAATGATGGGCATCAAAGCAGGCTCGATGGATAGTAGGGTAAAAGGTGCTTGTAGTGGTAGAATATCAACTGGTGTATCACTCTACTAACTCTCACTCTCATCTCCAAATTTAGAATCGTCATTATCATCAACCCCTTTTTTATTATTCTCTTTTTTAGAGATGGATTCCCCTTCATCAACATCCTCGCCTTTATCTTCTTCATTATTATCACCATCCTCCTCAAATTGGGATGGTGAATGGGATGGCGAGGTTCTAGGGTTCTTCATTCTCAGTGTAGTTCTGGGTGGTGTGACCTCCTCCGAGGTTGCTTTTGCACCCCTGAGGTTGCTTCTTCCTAGGATATACCTGCCCGTCTATTGGATATTCCTCTACTGAGCAACTTGATGTCCTAGTATCCTCATTTATGAGCTTACGATTGGCTTTTGGGGTAGGCTTTTTCGGGGTTTGCTTCTTCAATAATTGCTTCATTATTGAATCAGCTTTTGGAGCCATTGGTACCTATTGAAACTAACCCATTAGGGATTCCTAAGAAAAGGAAGTAAAAACATAAGATATGGTGTTAATGTGGCATGTACTAGACACCCTACGACTCTAGGGTACTACTCGTACTCACTGATCACGAGTCATTATGCGACTCGTGAAGTGGATTGATGTTTAGACATTATTCACTGGTCAGATAACTAGTCCTCTTAATAAATGTAACGTTTGACTACAACTTGTTACCAACACTCATTGTTTGACCAAAAATAAAATGCATATGCATCAACTTTCCCAATTATCATGACTTCAGACAACGAGTTGTATAGTTTGACTATGACTCGAGATATGAATCATAATGTGAGCAGAAGCCCAACTCCCTTTTACATCCATGTTCTCAGTGGTTACGGGTCAAGTAACGACTTGTTAGGTGACCCTATGAGTCAGTACGAGTCCTATGACCACTAAAATATTAGTGTTTAAAGGGTTGGGTTCCTTTAACAAATTCCCAACACAACATCACACATTTGAACAATCATCGACACTTTATACATTCATCCCTAATTAACAATTTATAGCACAAAGTCTATGTTTACTCCCATTATTACCTTAGTTCCAAATTACTCAAGAGTAGGGCTTGACTATTTTTATGCAAACATATATCAATCAAGAAACCCAAGCAACTCTTACACATTGAAGTAACAACTTAGTATATAGACATTAAAGCACAAAATACTTACTTGTTTTCTTGACTTAGATTTCTTAAGAACTTAGCTTCAATGATTTTGTGCCCTAACTCTTGAGATTTTCAACTTTGATAAATGGTGACTAGTTAATTTTGATTTGAAGGGATGAAATTGGACTTTTCTTATGGTGTGTTAGTCGATTAAGGGAATGGAGGAAGTCACGTCTTCAAATAATAGGAATACAAATCATTTGGTATTTTTTGCTTTACTTATACCATGTGAATCAAACCAGGTTAACCCATTAGGCCTACAATATCCAACCTGGTCACGAGTTGATTTAACGACTCGTACCCCAAGACTACGGGTTGTAGACTCCCTCCTTGAGGACTAGAACCTTACCTAGGTCTCCAGTCATCAAGACTCAATGTGATGAGTTGTAGTTATTGAGTACGACTCATTCTGAGATCTGTGATGACTCTAGAGACTAAATACCGGAGGATGGCCTAAGTTCAATCACCATACAATTTTGGTGACGAATCATAAAGTGTGACCACAACTCATAAAGTGGGTCGTAGGGCCTGGCACCAGAAAATTTTCTGGTCTTTTCCTGCAACCTCCAACCCTGCACACTGAACACACAAGTTACCATATAATCAAATAAATATAAAACATGGGTTGCCTCCCAAGAAGCGCCTAATTTAACGTTGCAGCATGACACAGTTGCCTTGGTTACTCAGACTTCACCAAGGCTCAAATTATTAATCACTTTCACCTCAACAATACTTTCCATATAGTGCTTCAGCCATTCCCATTTACCTTGAACGGGGTTTCACCATCATGCTTCATATCTATAGCACTATATGGGAACAACCTCACCATGGTGAACGGTTCATACTACCTAGACTTCAACTTTCCAGGAAACAAGAGAAGTCTTGAATTATACAACAAGAACTGGTTACCATGCTCAAACACTGTTTTCTTAATTTTTCTCTCATGATACAACTTTATATTTTCCTTGTACAGAGCAAAACTCTCATAAGCCCAAAATCGAAATTAATCCAACTCATTCACTTTTCTCATCCTCAACTTCGCTGCATCATGCCACTCAAAATTTAGCTTTTTTAAGCTCTCATAGGGCCTTGTGCTCAAGCTCAACAGGCAAGTGACATGCCTTGCCATATACAAGATGATATGTAGAGGCATATATGGGTGTCTTGTAAGCTTTCCGATAAGAACATAACACATTATCTAGCTTTCTTGACCAATAAGTCCTATTGGCATTCACAATTTTTGCCAACAAGGACTTGATTCTCTATTGGTGACCTCAACCTTTACGCTCGTCTGAGGATGGTAAGGTGTTTCCACCTTATACTTCACACCATATTTTTCATGTAGACTCTTTGACAAATAATTACAAAAATGTGACCCAGCATCACTAATTATTACACGTGGAGTGCCACAATGGGAAAAGATGTGTTTCTTCAGAAAAGTGATGACACTTCTACCTTTATTATTGGGGAGCACTACCACTTCCACCCATTTTAAAACATATTCCACCGCCACCAAAATATATTTCATACCATTGAAACTCATGAATAGTTCCAAGAAGTCAATTCCCCACATATCAAATAACTCTAACTCTAGAATAGGCATCATGGGGAGTTCATCGCATCATAAAATATTGCGTCGATGCTGGCATTGGTCACAGGATAAGGCAAAGTCATAATCATCCTTGTGTATTGTTGGCCAATAGTACCCACATTGAAAAATTTTATGGGTTGTGCGGGTTCCTTCACGATGACCCCCAACAGGTGAAACATGACTAGCCTCAAGAATACTCATCATCTCCACCTCCGGGGTGCATTTACAAATAATACCATTTGCACAAATCATGAATAGGTAAGGATTATCCCAATAAAACTTCCTTACCTCATGCATAAATCTCTTTCGTTGTTGGAAGGACAAGTCTTCTGGGATAAGATCACTCGCTAAGTAATTGGCAAAGTCAGCAAACTAGGGGATTAGGTCTTGTGATGCTAGCAAAATCTAATGGTATGGAAAAATATCATCGATTTCAAGTCCATCCCCCACTTTCTACATTTCTCTTCCTCGTCTGTACAAATTATTTGCAACTTAATTTTCTGTGCCTTTCTGGTCCTTTACCTCAAAATCAAACTCTTGCAGCAAGAGTACCCAATGAATCAACCTTGGTTTGGCATCTTTCTTCTCCATTAGGTATCTCAAAGCTTCATGATATGTACAGACTATGATCTTAGTCCCAATCAAATAGGACCAGAATTTTTCGAAGGCAAAAACCACTACAAGAAACTCTTGCTCAGTAACTGTATAGTTTGTTTGTACAAGGTTTAGTGCCTTGCTGGCATAGTAAATTGGGTAAAGGATATTTTCTCTCCTTTGGCCTAGGAAAACACCCAAGGCCTCACCGCTTGCATCACACATGATTTCAGATGGCAGGGACCAATCAGGGGACATAATGATAGGATCTGACACCGATCTTTCCTTCAGGAACTCAAAAGCCTTTAGACAAGTATCATCAAAATCAAACTTCACCTTTTTCTCAAGAAGCTTGCATAGAGGGTTTGCAATCTTAAAGAAGTCCTTGATGAAACACCTATAAAAACCAGCATGGCTCAAAAAACTCTGAATACCCTTCATCAAGATTGGTGGTGCAAACTTCTCAATTACTTCAATATTTTATTTATCTACCTCAATTCTTCTTTTTAGATCCTGTGCCTAAGTACAATAACTTCTTTTACCATAAAATGTCACTTCTCCCAATTTAGTACCAAGTTGTATTACTCGCATCTACGAAAAGCACTAGCCTGGTGGACCAAACAGTCATCAAAATATCACTAACTATAGAAAATTCATCCATGAAGACATCGGTCTTCCACCATGTCAAATAATATAGACATCATACATCTCTGAAATATGGTTGGACCATTACACAAATCGAATGGCATCTTTTTGAATGCAAAAGTCCAATAAGGGCATGTAAAAGTCATCTTTTCTTGGTCTTCGGGAGAAATAATGATTTGATTGTAACCCAAATACCTATTAAGAAAAAAATACGAACCTCTGCCCGCTAGTCTATCAAGCATCTGATCTATGAACGGCATAGGGAAATGATCCTTTTGGGTCCATATGTTCAACTTACTATAATCTATGCATAGTTTCAAACTTGTGACTGGTCTCATTGGCACAAGCTTATTTTTCTCATTCGACGGTACAGTAATTTTGCCTTTCTATGGGACACATTGAATAGGATTGCCTCACTTGCTATCCGCAATGGGGTAAACTACACCAGCATCCAACAACTTGATAATTTCTTTTTTCACCACCTCCTACATAGGAGGGTTTATCCAACAATGATACTTAATACTGGGGACACATTTTGGTTAATTCTAGATCTCATGATTAAGCATCTAAAAAGTTCCCTCAACCACAATAATGCTTCTCCGATCAATGAGAATAGGAATAACCTCAATCTCAATGCTTTCTGATTCACCCCCGAAATGGTGTATGAAGTGTCGATTCCAATAAAATTGGCAAGGTGCGTGTTTGCATCATCTATCAATAACCCCAAAAACACACCCTTTAAATTCAATAACTAGATCATTGCACTTGTGCTATCAAACTTAACATTTGGGGGCAAGGCTGGAGGAATAATGGAATTTGTCTCAACGGGCTCAACATATCCCATATCCTCATCTTCATCATACGATGTTAAATACTAATATGTTGGGATCACTTGAGCTTTACCACCTCACGCTCTATCTCGATGATCATCGAGTGTTGCCCGACAAGCAGCTACTAGTCTTAGCTTTGCTAGCTCAACTTGCTGAGCCAATTGGGCTTCCTCAGTCTATCTTCTATGGTTAGCAGTTTCTGCTAATATCAACTCTGTCTATCTATCAATAATATTTTATGGATAGTGAGAAGAAGGAGAAGGTATAATGTGAGTGTTATCCTAAACCCCTTCTAAATAGATTGCTCATCGTACAAGTAGGTTGTAGCAATCTTTTTGGTTCATGATTCAATAGGAGAAAGATATTGCCTTGGATACTAATGTTAGGCATACACTGGTGTATACCCGACTAATAACAGAAAATAAAAACCCAAAACTTCAGCAAAATTCAATCAGCAACTTAACATCATAATTCCCCAAAATTTGATGTCGCCTAAAACTATACTCCAAAGAAGTATGCTACGGTGGATGTCAAATATAGTAACCCAAACTAAGTTAGGTCTAACCCATATGGAATGCGTGGAATGATATCTCAAACTTGATAAAATCACAGCAGTGCAAAAAAGTAAATTGAGGGATTTGAAAGTCACAGTAAATGGTAACTAAACTTGAGTGGTTGAGTTTGTAAGCAATCGAAGACAAGCACTAGGACTATGTTACCCCTGGATTCTAACTCCATAAGTTTCTCGTGTTCAATTAACCTATCCCACTACTTTGCATGCAAAGTCAGACAAGCTATGTATTATTAATCGTCTTGTGAATGTGTTAATAAATCTCACCCTTCACTTTTTGAGTCTCAAGGCATCGCCTTACTATCTTGTATCCTTAACCCCTGTATAATTATCACTTTTTGAGTCTCAAGTTGATTAGATTAGGGTTGATATCCTCGAATAACTGTCGTAACCTCTTTTTCCCAATCTCAAACTCCCTTGTGAGGATGCTCTCGAATACAGGCAATTTCTAAGTTTCTACAATTGCTCAGGAGGTAATTAATTCAAGAAAGATTACAATACACATAGTCACAACTATCTAAATGAATCTCCTACTTCCCTTATGTTGTTAATTCGACAGGGTTCCCAAAACCCTAGTTACGGAATTTAGCCACTCATGGTTATGCAACAATCCATTACAATCAGTAAAGAAGACATGAAATTAATTGCACAAGAATGAAAAGAATAAAAATCTAAAATTTTCAATTGATTATGAAACCAAAAACCCAAGACCAAAAGTATCGAGTAGCAATGAGCTAATGTATGTGAAAAAATATCAAAAGTGCGTAACATAATAAAAGCATAACCCAAGGGTATTTATAGTATCCCAAAATAATAAAGGAAACCTAATTAAAACAAAATAGGAAAACTATGTCGGCAGTGTTCATGCCTCTAGCAATGAGTCGTTAGGACCGGTACGACTCGTTACCTTCTTTCCTAGATTTTTTCTATCGTCAGTGGTCACGACTCGCCGTGTGTCCTTAGGATTACTTTAGGACTTTGTTAGTATTGTAACGTAGGCTTGGGGATGGTATGGTATATTTGGGGATTTTTAGTGTCTTAGCCTCCTTAGCACTACGATTTTTATTGGGGTCCACTATTTTACCAATTTTTTCTTTTAATCCACCCTTACTTCTCCCATTTTATTCTTTTGCTACTTATTCGGGTTGGGTGTGGTTTTTTCATAGCCAACCTTACTCACCTTCTATTATCTAAACCCTCTCTTCATACTATACACCCCTATGATAGACAATCTTAACTTAGGCAATTTACCTTCATTGAGGTGCACAGTGTCCAAGGAGGACCAGGGCAAGACAGTTTCATTATAGTTTAAAATAGGAAGGTAAATTGGTGTAAGCAAAAGAATAGGTTTATTTGGCTCAAAATTCGGATCAAGGGATTCATATTTCATTTGGTTGGTCAATTTAATCTAAAGTGGACTAGTCACAAAAATGGCCTATGATCATTTCCTAACCGACTACCCTACAACCTAGGCAAGAGAAATTAAGCAAGTTTTGTATTTCGTACACACAGGGAACTAGGTAACACCTCACACACATATTGTACAGGGTCACATCACTAGTCACTATCTATCTAGTTTATGAAATTGTTCACCATAGTTATTACATCCCTAATTCTAATGTCATTACCAGATTCACGGTAGTCACAAGCATACACAAATCACACAGTTGTCAAAATCTTAGAAGGGGTATTATTTTCTCAAACAATGTCAGTAAATTCAGCACAATCACTCAAAAACACGTCAACTGCCTTAGGTACACATTTTCTTCCTAATTACACGTCACATAAAACATCACAAAATGAGAACACAGAACAAAACACACATTTAGAAAAAACTAGATAGGCCGGTTAAACATTCAGACCATAGTCGATAAGAAAAGAAACACAACAACAACCAACAACGGCTAAGAAGTACACCCCACCCCTAACTAAATGCCTATGCACTGTCCCTAGTGCATGTAAAAAATGTAAAATCTAGGGGCGAATACATATCTAGGTGCACTAGGAATCGACTCATGTATCAACATGTGGGGTCTCAATATAGCCCCAAATCTTAACATTAGATGTCCCAACTATAGCTGAGATACTTTTATAAATAGTAGCACCGTTGGTGACCGGTACGCTCAACAGTGGATAAGGTAGCGGAGCTACACTACTGCTCAAATTAGCAACATCAATAGGTCAAGAACTACCATCCCCCGCCGCTATCTCATGGACCCTAGCCTGCCGATCCAACTCACTCTGAATACTTGCTGCTTTTGAAGCCTGCACATTATCCTTATCAATTCACTTTCTCTTATTTTTCTTACTTGCTCTCTCCCAAGCATCGACATCAGCTGTGGGGGATAAATCTCTAATACCATAAATATTTTGGATATCCTCTTCCTTATGGATCTTCTCTATAATGGGCATCGACAGGATTGATCTATCTTGTAAATCGCCAACTGCCTTTCTGAGTGCAGATAACTCATCCTGTACACCTGCTAAATCTGGAGAGTGGATACCCTCTAACCTTCAGATGATACGTTGTTTAAAACCATCAAATTAGGTCTGCATAATCCTCATCTCCTCTCTAATTTGTCTATCCACCCAGGCTTTATCCCTTCCTTCATTAGTCTCACTTTTACCTCCTCCATGCCCAATCTTTTTCTTACTTCAGTTAGAATGACTATGGCACCAAATCTTAACTAGATAAAGACAATCTAAAAGTGAATAATTATGGTGTTGAAGTAGGTGGTGGATTCAGAGTATGAGAGGTGACTGCTGCATAAGTGAAAGTCTGAGGCTCAGACTAGGCAGTCTCTATAGAGGTCTTACCCATTTCAGTGAACCCTGTAGTATCAGCCTTGTACGCTCTGGCCTCGTATGTATCTCTAATCATAGTGGCTCATATCTTTTTTGCCTTTGAGATAGGGTTATTAATATCTCTGATCAAGCCCAAGTCTATAGTGGTGCGCGGCCTGATAAACTAATCAACATTTTGGAGTTCTTGTACTCCTGCATCCAAACAAATCTGTGTCAGCAAGAAGAGGAAGACCATGATTATGTCGGTAATCATCGCTTGATCTTTAATCTCTCTAGCTTATCCATTTGGCTACATCTATGTTATTTCCTACCATAATGCCCGTGACCAAGGCTGCTTTGTCAGGACTCAATATATTTTCCCTAAGGTAGAAATCAATCTGTGTCGTACCAGGGTCCACCAAGCTTTAGCTTGAAAGTTTAGGCTACCTTTTATGATTGACGATGATCCGCCAACACCTTCAACAACCAGGTAGCCTCCTCCCGATCTACAATAATGAGTCCAGCCATCCATCAGAAATGAATAAGTTTATCATCTGACCCTATCTATATCACCTTTACTTTTCGCATCTCATCTAGACGAAAGTCGATCTCAGTAGTGTTGGTCGGAAGTATGAAATCTGGACCATGTAAATATCGAGAGATAGTTTGAGCTGAGATGTTTACCTGAACACCTTGAATCACCAAATTTGACAATGGGTCTGCAATTTTACACAATCGCCCCTTTGGATATAACCTTTTCAGCTCCATATGATATACAACATAAAATTCACAAAATAGAGCTTATCTGTACTACCCCAGAGCCCTGGTCATCCACTCAAAATGGTGTTGTCTGAATCGAGTATTAAATACAGGCATCTCAGACATGCCTGTGGTGGTCAACTTTCTCTCCAGGTAGATTCCTCTCTGTGTTTTCCATTAAAGGAGTTTATGGAGATATCATTGTTATATAGGGCCTACATTCCAGGGTACCCCATCATTCAATGATGGGCACCAGAGCAGTCTCGATTATAGGAGAGCGAGAGGTGCTCGTGGTGGTGTAATCTCAACTAGTGTATCTCTTCCCCCACCCTCACTCTCATCTCTAGATTTAGACTCGTCATTATCATTAGCCCCTATTCACTATTCTCTTCCTCAGTGTTGGATTCCCCCTCATCAATGTTGACACCTTATTTTTGCTCTTCACGACTGAATTTAACCCTTAGTTTCTTAAATTTTTAATTAAATTGAAATATTTATTTCTTCCAGATAAATTATATCTAAAATATTTATTTGGTTTAATTTTGTTATTTAATTGACGATTATACGCTTTTGTATTTACATATGCAAAATTATATAAAATTTGTTACTTAAATAAATATTTTTATCAAAATTGGACTTTTACTGATTAAGCTTGAAAATTAATCTAAAAGGATAAAGTCTTGATTTAAATAAAATTTGTTCTCAAAATTAATTTATTTAGAGAAATATTTATTTAATTTTATTAAATCAAGAAGTTCGAAATTAAAGGAAGTATTAATTCATATTGAATTTTAATTTAATTTAGCCAATCTATTAGATCCAATCGGTCAATTGATTTTCAATTTGGTTAAAATTAAATAAATTTGGCTAAATTTTAAATTCCAATTGGGATTATATTTTAAATAACCCTAAATTCCCAAAAACTCTCATAATTTCTACCCAATTCCGACTAAAATCAAATTCAAATTTGAAATTTAAAAATTGTACTACATTGTACAATTCCCCCTCAACCTTGTCTTTTTTCCAATTTTAAAATTCAAAAATAGTACTACATTGTACAATTACCCCTCAACCTTGTCTTTTTTTCTAATTTTAAAATTCAAAAATCATACTACATTGTATAATTTCCCCTCACTTTATCTTCCACCTCACCTTATCTTCAATTTTAAAATTCCAAAACACCCTTAAATACTTTCTCCAACATTGGTGGATTTATAGAATTTGATCCCCATCCTTTCCTATGAATACTACCATTAATTTTATAGAAATAAAGTCTAAAAAAGAGTCTAAAAAAGTGGAAAAAACTTCTGAGCAAATAGTTAAATTTCTTATCTTTAAAAAAAAATTCAAGCGGTAGTCTAATCGGGGTTCTCGAAAGATTGTTTTCTGGTGGTGGTCAAGACTCCGAACAAAGCATGAAGTCCCATTTTTCTTCCCCAAAAAAGGTAAACACACCTTTCCTTTTTACTTTTATTATCGTTCTCTTCTTAATCTCCTTCTTCTTCTTAGTTCGTAGTTGTGATTTTATTTGTTGAGATTATTTATTGTAGACGGCCTCGAAGGCCATAGGACGTTATGGTATCGATATTATGGTTATTTTCATGTTCATGGTATAAAAATAAGCTAGCAATAGTTGAACGTATTTATTTGGCTTTATGCTTTGATTATTATGGATAAAATTTTGAGTGTTGTTTAAAATATGTACTCATGCTTTATTTAAATTCATTGTTGGTGTATATGTTTGTTTTTAGCATGTAAAGTTGTTTTCTTTATGTTGAAAAGAATGGTTAATATTGATTGTTTCGCCTTTTGTCCCCATTCTTTGATTATTATGGATAAAATTTTGATCTTTGTTTAAAATATGTACTCATGCTTTGTTTAAATTCATTGTTGCCATATATGTTTGTTTTTAGCATGTAAAGTTGTTTCTTTATGTTGAAAAGAATAGTTAATATTGATTGTTTTGCCTTTTGGTTTTATTCTTTGACTATTATGGACAAAGTTTTGATCTTTGCTTAAAATGTGTGCTCATGCTTTGTTTAAATTAGTTATTGGTGGATATGTTTGCTTTTAGTATGTAAAGTTGTTTCCTTTATATCGAGAAGGAATTGTTACTATTGTTAAGGATCTGTGAAATTGTTTCTCAATTTGAAGTAGTGAGTTACTTGTTTTTATCGCCAAAACTGTCTTTGATTTTCTCTTGTTTAGATTGAAAAGTTGTTAGGGTTATAGATTTGTTGAAATGGTGTAGAACTAAAATAGGAGTTGGCATAATTGAACACTTTTCCTTAAAATTAATCTTTTTCTATTTTTCCTATCTTGTCTTTGAATATAATTTCTCAAGCATGTTTAATATATGTTATTTGTTTCACCTCGCTTATTGATTTATTGCTTGAAGTATTTTTGTGCATTTAAACGTCCCATTGTTATTCATATAATACCATGAAATTGTTCTTCAAATCTGTTGATTGACTCCATTTGGTATTGAAAAGTAGTGTTGCATTAGTATGTCTTGTATTTCTCAAAAAAGATTTCCCCATCTTATGCTCACTCCCCTTTTCTTTTTTTAATGAAAGCATGTCTTAGACTATATTATATCATAGTTTACTATTTCTTTATCCTTGGAAATGTTATCTTTTTCATCTCATCATTTGTCTATTAAGTGTAGGATTTTTGAACTCATTTTAATTCTTTTTCTTTTATCCTTTTCTTTGCATGAATCTGTTTTGGAGTCCAGATGAACTCATTTCCTTTTGTATTTTGTGATGGGCCAATGAGGCCTACCTCTCTGAGTCAAGTACGAAGTTTAAACCTAAAGTGGACTATATGGCGTGCGGGTACAAGAGGATAGAAAAAGAAGAAAAATGGGTCAAAACTCATTGATGAGGTCTCTAAGAGACTTAAAAAGTCTCGATTTTTATTATTATCTTATTCTTTATTTATTTATTTATATATTTGTTCATTTAGTTGGGCCTTGAAGCCAAAGTTTTAATTTAATATAGGTGACGCAGATTTTAGGCCTTAAAGGTCCAAAAACTAGCTTAGGATAGAGTATGGGCCAAAAGCCCAAGTATTTAGATTAGGACAGGTCAAGATGGGCCAAAAGCTCAAATTAGCTTAGGACAGGATTTATGAATTTGGGCCTAATGACTTAAGTCATTTAGTCTCCCCCTTTCCCCATAATATGCTAATTGTTCTTAGTTTTCTTAGACTTAGTTAAAAATTTCCGCTAAGTCGTCAAGAAGACAATTTTCCTTAATTGTTTTCTTTTCAAAAATCATTTTCCATTTAAAAAGTTAGTCAAAAAAGTTATTTTCAAATAGTCCTGATAACTACAAGTTATCATATACTCTTGGTGCCTTAACAACCTTCCAAGAGTATTAATAGGAACCACTTACTCAGAATTTCTAGACTTAAATTTTTTTTCTGTTTTGAATCCTTTTAAGTAATAATTTTAGTTTTTCTTGATATTTTCTCAAAAATCAAATGGCGATTATCTAATTTCTTAAATTATTTCAGAATTTTCTTTAAAATTTTTGAAATAGTTTAAAAGTCAAAAATAATGTTTTTCAACGCATTTAAATTGAAAAGGGGGCAAAACAATCAACATCCTCACCCTCATCTTCTTCATCATCATCACCGTCCTTCTCAGACTGGGATGGTGAATGGGGTTGTGAGGTTCTAGGGTTCTTCATTATCATCTAGTCATGGGTGGTATGACCTCCTCCGAGGTTGCTTTCATACCTCGAGGTCATTTCTCCCTTGGATCTACCTTCTCGGCCATTGGATATTCCTCTATTGAGCCGTTTTATAACTCAGTGTCTTTATTTATGAGCTTATGATTAGTTTTTGAGGAGGGCTATTTTGGGGTTTGCTTTTTTATCGAATCAGCTTTTGGAGCCATTAGTACCTATTGAAACGAACCCATTAGAGATTCCTAAGAAAAGTAAAGAAAAGCAAAAGATTTGTTGTTAATGTGGCATAGACTGGACACACTATGACTCTAGGGTACAAGTCCTGCTCACTGATCACGAGTCGTTATAAGACTCGTGAAGTGGGTTGATGCTTAGATATTATTCACTGGTCAGCTAATGAGTCCTCCTAACGAGTCATAACATTTGACTATGACTCGTTACCAACACTCGTTGTCTGACCAGAAATAAAATACTTATGCATTAACATTCCCGATTGTCACGACTTCAAACGAGGAGTCGTATAGTTTGACTATGAGTCGACATATGAATCATAATGTGAGAATAATCCTAACTTCCTTTTACATCCATGTTTTCAGTGGTTACGAGTCAAGTAACGATTTGTTAGGTGACCCTATGAGTAATTACGAGTCCTGTGAATACTAAAATATGAGTTTTCAAGGGGTTGGGTTCCTTCAACACATTCCCAACTCAACATCACACATTTGAATAATCATTGATACTTCATACATTCATCCCTAATTAACCATTTATAGAACAAGTCCATGTTTACTCCCATTATTACCTTACGTTCCAAATTACTCAAGCGTAGGGATTGACTATTTTTATGCACACATATTTCAATCAAGAAACCCAAGCAACTCTTACACATTGAAGTACCAACTTAGTATATAGACATTTAAGAACAAAATACTTACTTGTTTACTTGACTTAGATTTCTTAAGAACTTAGCTTCAATGATTTTGTGCCCTAACTCTTGAGATTTTCAACTTTGGTAGATGATGATTAGTTAATTTTAATTTGAAGGGATGAAGTTGGAATTTTCTTGTGTCGTGTTGGTCAGTTAAGGGAATGGAGGAACTAACGACTTCAAATAATCGGAATACCAATCATTTGGTATTTGTTTGTTTTGTTTATACCATGTGAATTAGATCGGGGCAACTCATTAGGCCTGTGATGTTGGGCCTGTTCGTAAGTCGATTTAAGGACTCTTACCCCATGACTACGGGTCGTAGACTCCCCCATGAGGATTAGAACCTTACCTATATCTCCAGTCATCACGACTTAATGTAAACAGTCGTAGTCACTGACTACGACTCATTCAGAGAGTCGTGATGACTCTAGATACTAAATACCTGAGGATGGCCTAAGTTCAAGCACCATACAATTCTAGTGATGAGTCGTGAAGTGTGACCACAACTCATAAAGTAGGTCGTAGGGCCTGGCACCAGAAAATTTTTTGGTCTTTTCCTGCAATCTCCAGCCCTGTACACTGAACATATAAGTTACCCTATAATCAAATAAGTACAAAACATGGGTTATCTGTCATGCAATGCCTGGTTTAATGTCGCGGCATGACGCAGTTACCTTGGTTACTCAGACTTTTCCAAAGCTCAAATTATTAATCATTTTCACCTCATCAGTGTTTCCCATGTAGTGCTTCACCCTTTTCCCATTTACCTTAAATAGGATTTCACCATCATGCTTCAGCTCTATAGAACTATATGGAAACACCCTCACTATGGTGAAAGGTCCATACCACCTAGACTTCAACTTTCCAGGAAAAAAGTGAAGTCTTGAATTATATAAGAAGACCTGATCATCGGGCTCAAACACTCTTTTCTTAATTTTTCTCGCATGATACAATTTCATTTTATCTTAGTATAGAGCAAAACTCTCATAAGACTGGAGTCGGAACTCATCCAACTCATTCACTTTGCTCATCCTCAAATTTGTTGCATCATGCCACTCAAAGTTTAGCCTTTTCAGCACCCATAATGTCTTGTGCTCAACTTCAACAGGCAAGTGGCATGCCTTGACATACAAAAGCTGAAATGGAGAAGCATCTATGGATGTCTTGTAAGTTGTCTGGTAGGCCCATAATGCATTATCTAGCTTTATTGACCAATCAGTCCTATTAGCAAGTCTTCACCAATATGGACTTGATTTCACTATTGGAGACCTCAACTTGTCGGCTCGCCTGAGGATGGTAAGGTGTTGCCACCTTATGCTTCACACCATATTTTTCAAGTAGAATCTTGAACAAACGATTACAAAAATATGATCCACCATCACTAATTATTGCACGTGGAGTGCCAAACCTAGAAAAAATGTGTTTCTTCAAAAAGGTAATGACACTTCTACCTTCATTATTGGGGAGCGTTACTGCTTCCACCTATTTGATACATAGTCCACAGTAAAAAAATATATTTCATACCATAGGATCTCACGATCAGTCCCATAACATCAATTCCCTATAAATCAAACAACTCTAACCCTAGAATAGGCATCGTGGGGCATTCATGGAATCATGTAATATTTCTTTGATGAAAGCATTGGTCACAGGATAAGGAAAAGTCATGAGCATTCTTGTCTATTGTCCACCTATGGGATGCATTTACATGTGAAGCATGACAAGACTCAATAATACTCATCATCTCCACCTCTGGGATGCATCTACAAATAATACCATACGCACAAATCCAGAATAGGTAAGGATCATCCCAGAAAAACTTCCTTACCTTATGGTTAAATCTCTTTCATTATTGGAAGGACAAGTCTTCTGGGATAAGATCACTCGCCAAGTAATTAGCAAAGTCAGCAAACTAGGGGATTAGGTCTTGCGATGCTACCAAAATCTAATCATCTAGAAAAGTATCATTGATTTCAAGCCCATCCCCTATTTTGTACATTTTTTGTGCCTTTCTTATCCTTTACCTTGAAATCAAACTGTTACAACAAGAGTACCCAATGAATCAACCTTGGTTTTACATATTTCATCGCCATTAGGTATATCAATGTTGCATGATCTGTATGGACTGACCTTAATCCCAATCAAATAGGACAGTAATTTTTCAAAGGCGAAAACCACTACAAGGAACTTTTGCTCAGTAACTGTATAGTTATTTTATGCATGGTTTATTACCTTGCCAACATAGTAAATTAGGTGAAGGATATTTCCTTGCCTTTGGCCTAGGACAACACCAAAGGCTACAATGCTTGCCTCACACATGATCTTGAATGACAGGGACCAATCAGGGGACACAATGATAGGATCTGACACCAATCGCTATTTTAGGCACTCAAATGCCTTTAGACATGTATCATCAAAATCAAACTTCACATCTTTCTCAAAAATATTGCACAGAGGGTTTGCAATCTTCAAGAATTCTTTGATGAAACACCTGTAAAAATTAGTATAGCCCAAAAACTCTGAATACCCTTCACCGAGACTAGCATTGAAAACTTCAAAATTACTTTAATTTTGTTTTATCCACCTCAATTCCTCCTTTTTAGATCCTGTAATCGAGTATAATACCTTCTTTTACCATGAAATGGCACTTTTCCTAATTTAGTATGAAGTTGCATTCCTCGCATCTACGAAGAGAACTAGCATGGTTGACCAAATAGTCATCAAAAGAATTACTAACTATAGAAAATTCATCCATGGAGACCTCAATGGTGTATTCCACCATGTCAGAGAATATAGACATAATACATCTCTGAAATGTGGTTGGAGCATTGCACAAATCGAATGGCTTTCTTTTGAATACAAAAGTCCTATAAGGTCATGTAAAGGTCACCTTTTCTTGGTCTTCGGGAGTAATAATGATTTGATTGTACCCTAAATAACCATCAACAAAACAATAAGAACCTTTGCCCACCAGTCTATCAAGCATCTGATCCATGAAGGCATAGGGAAATAGTCCTTTTGGTTCCATATGTTCAACTTTCTATAATCCATGCACACTTTCAAACCTGTCACTGGTCTCATTGGCATAAGCTCATTTTTCTCATTTGTCACTACAGTAATTCCATAATTCTTTGGGACACATTAAACAGGACTACCTTACTTGTTATTCGTAATGGGGTAAACTACACCAGCATCCAGCAACTTGATAATTTCTTTTTTTCTCACCTCCTACATAGGAGGGTTTAGCCGACACTGATGCTTAATACTGGAGACACAATCACATTTTAAGTTAGATCTTGTGAGTATAAATCCCTGACGAAATAACTACAGTATCTGTAGTGGTTCATCTTATAGGTATTTTGAACCTCTACAACACTGATATCAATGCTTCTACTTTAGATTCGGCCAAGTCAGCCGCAATAATTATCGACAAGGTAATTTTATCCCTTAAAATGCATAGCACAAGTGAGAGGGGATGGCCTTTAACTCCAAGATCGGTAGATCCTCAATAGACGGTTGAGTAGGAGGAGTGGTTCTATTTTTCAGATCCAAGTCAAGCTTCTTTGGGGCATAAGCGTAAGAACCTCTCCTACACAGAGCGCCCACCATCTCATCATATTCCTCAATGCCATCACCATCGAAGTTCATAATCATTACTTCTAATGCCTAGACTTTAAGTCTCTCTTTAATAGGAACAACAACATCATCAACATTATCATCAATGGTGTCTATCACAAATATGACCTGCATATCATCAGGATGATTCATCGACTGGCACACATTAAAGATCACTTGCTCATTATTCAGTTTAAACTTCATCTACTGCAATTCCATATCTACCAAATCCCTACCTATAGCTAGGAAGGGTTTACACAAGATGATAGAAACTTGGAAGTCCACCTATATTTAAGAATAACAAAATCAATCAAAAATATGAATGATGCTACCTTCACCAACACATCACAAATAATACGAACCAGTCGTTTCACCTTGCGATCAGCCATTAATAATCTTATCGATACCGGTTTGGGTGCCCTCAATCCCAACTGCTTATAAATGACCAGCGACATTAGATTGATGCTGGCTCTCAAGTTACATAAAGCCCGAGCAAAGTTAAAGGACCAAATAGTACATGGAATAGTGAAGGCTCCTGGTCCTCTTTCTATTCTATTAATGATCTAGAATCAACATCACTACAGTGGTGCACATTGTCAGCGGACTCAAAACTCACCGTCCACTTCCTAGTGACCAAATATTTATTAAACTTCACATAGCCAGGTATTTTTGCCAATGCCTTAATAAGAGGAATATTGATAGACTACTCTTTCAATATCGATAGGAACTTTTGATATTTACCTTGTTCTTATTTCTTTTTAGCCTTAGAGGAAAAGGTAGGGGGGGTCTCAGAATAGTCTTCAACAGCGGCTCATCAACCTTTTGCTTCCCTTTATCCTTATTAGTAATATGTTCAACACCTGTCGATTTTTTAGTTTCTTCTATAGCTATATCATCAACATCTATCTCATCACCATCATTTCTTGGCTCTTCTGCAATAGTCATGGGGGGTCCATGGTGTTCTTACCACTCCGTGTGGTAATAGCATGACAATGACTATCATTTTTTAGATTTTGCATTATATTGCTGGGAAGAGTGCCAGGCTGCCTCTGATTCAATGTGGCTGACATTGGCTAAATTGTTGCTCTTGTTATTTTATCCCAGTAGCATGTGAATTATCTTTTTGTTTCAATCCTGATATGTCCGCCTTAATCTCTTTAAGGCAGCTCTCCTAACTCTCTTGGCCTTTTTCTAGTTTGGAAAATATTGTTTCCATTCTCGACTCGGTGTCGCGACTTCCTAATGGAACATATCTATCACTCTTCTACTTATATTTATTTTTATGACTCTAATCACCATCTCTCTCTCTGCTTCTGTCTCGGTACCTATCACCATAGTAGTTCTGACCTTGGTTTCCTTACCTTTTGGCTTGAAAAAACATCATTTCTCGATTGGGATACTTAGCTTCCCCATCCAAGTCAGATTCATAATCTCTAGAAGTAGACCCATGTACCCCTACTAAATTTAGTTTTTTGAAACTCATTGTTGCAAACTATTTTGTAAGCAACCCAATATTTATTCTGAGTTATGTAACTTCTTGGGCTATCGAATAATCACCAGCTCTATCATTACTAGCATCTCCAATGGAATACATACCAGCACCCCTATCAGCATCCCAAGTGTTCCATCCTCGGTTAGTGACAGAGATCCTATCTAACATTTCATGTGCTATCTCCCAGTGAAGATGCATAAACGTGCCTCCAGATATTATGTCTATCATCATCCTAGAACTGATCATCAGGGATCTGTAGAATATCTTAGTAAATTAGACCATAGAATCCAATGATTAGTACCATACTTAACTTCTTTTTTAACTAAAACCACGCCTCATACAAGGACTCAACGAGCAACTGCCTAAAGTTGTAAATTTCATCTTTTAGCTGTAGAATCCTAGTTGGCAAAAAGAACCAATTCAAAAACTATCTACACAACTTGTTACAAGTTGTAATTGAGACTCTAGGAAGTTCCCCCAACCATAATAATGCTTCTCCACTTAACGAGAACGGGAATAACCTCAATCTCAATGCTTCTTGATCTACCACCGAATGTTTGCATCATCTATCTACAACCTCAAAACCATACCATTTAAATTCAACAATTAGATTATTGCACTTGTGATATTGATCTTAATATTTGGGGAAATGCAGAAGAAATAATGGCTCCTGTCTTAATAGGCTCAAAATATCCCATATACTCATCTTTATTATACAGTGATAAATACTGGTATCTAGGATCACTCAAGATCTTCCACCTCATGCTCTATCTCAATCACCATTAAGTGTTACTCAATGATCAACTATCGGTCTTAGCCATGCTAGCTCAGGTTATTGAGCCAACCGATCTCCCTTAGACTGCCTTCTCTATTTAGCAGCTTTTGCTTAAATCAACTCTATCTATCTATCAATAATATTCTATGGATCACTAGGAGTAGGAAGAGGTTCAACATGAGGGTCATCCTAAACACCTTCTAAATTGCCTACCCATACAGCTTTGCTCATCGTAAGATTAGGATGTAGCAATCTTTCTGGTTCAAGATTCAATGGGAGCAAGGGATTGCCTCAGGTCCTAGTATTAGGCATACACCGGCGTATACCCAACTAAAAACAAAACATAAAAACCTGAAACTTCAGCAAATTCAATTAATAACTTAACACCATAATTCCCCAGCAATGATGCCAAAATTTGATGTCACCCAAAACAACACTCCAAAGAAGTATGTTGCGGTCGATGTCAAATATAGTAACCCAAAATAAGTTGGGATCGAACCCACAGGGAATTCATTGAATTATATCTTGAACTTGATAAAATCAGGGCAGTGTAGAAAAGTAAATGGGGGATTTGAAAGTCACAATAATACATAACTGAACTTGAATGCTTGAGTTTGTAAACAATAGAAGACAAACATTAAGACTATGTTCCTCCTGGCTTCCAACTCCTTAAGTTTCTCGTGTTCAATTTATCTATCCCATTGTTTTGCATGCAAACTCAGACAAGCTATGCATTGTTAACCGTGTTGTGAACTTGTTGATAAATCTTATCTTTTACCTTTTGAGTCTCAGGGCGTCACCTTACTACCCAGTGTTCTTGACCCCAGTACAACTATGATCTTTTGAGTCTCAAGTTGATTAAACGAGGGTTGATATTTTCGAATCACCATCGTAACCTCTTTTTCTCAATATCGAACTCCTTTGTGAGGATGCTCTCGAATACAGATAATAACTAAGCTTCTGTAGTAGCTTAGGAGACAATTATCTGAAGAAGATTACAATACACGTAGTCACAACAATCTAGATGAATCTCCCACTTACCTTACGTTGTTATCCGATAAGGTTCCCACAACCCTAGTTAAGGAATTTATCCACTCATGGTTATGCAACAATCCATGACAATCAATGAAAAATACATGAAATTAATTAAACAAAAAGGAAAGATAAGAATCCAAAATCTTCAATTGATTACAAAATTAAAAATCAAAGACGAAAAGTATTGAGTAGCAATAAGTAAATTTATGTGAAAAAATATCAAAAGTGTGTAACATAATAAAATCAAAACCCAAGAGTATTTATAGTATCCCATAATAATAAAGGAAACCTAATAAAAATAAAATAGGAAAACAATGTCGGCAGTGGTCATGTCTTTGGCAAAGAGTTATTAGGACTGGTCACGACTCATTTCCTATTGTCGTAGCTCTTTTCTATCTTCAGTGGTCACATCTCTCCATTTGTCCTTACGATTCATAAGCTGCTAGTCGTAGTCACTCCTGTGAGTTTCCTTTTTCAGGGCATCTGAGTCTGTTTTTAGTATGACTCCTGACCACGACTTGTAGTCAGTCCTTACAACTCTTGGTCTTCGCTCGTTACCACTAGGACCCTTTTCATCAATCTTCAGGAGTTTTGGCCACTGTTCTCAGTACGGTTGTTCATCATGACTCGTAGGCACTGCCTACTAGTTATGTTCAGTTTATACTTCTATTTTCAGCCCAGCTTCTACCACTGTTAACCTCCCGAGTTTGGCTATGAGTCATAAAGTAACTTAATAACTCGTGGCCTGACCAATACTTTAACCTTTTAGAGATTTTTCTCCATTTTCATTCAAACATCATATCTGACCTAATTTACCTACATACATATAAAAAACACATCATATCTAATGAAATGACTGAAGTCATTCCACAATTTCACTGTTTAAAGCATCAAATATGCCATGAAACCACGGCACATCAGGACCTCATATTTGACATAACTCTGAGCATAACGAGACAGCTGAGTGAACTTCAGAGCATATTCTTTGACACTTACCTTTCCCTATTTCATATTCACAAACTATTCAACTTTGGCTTCTCTCAGCTCCCAAGAGAAGAAGTGATTTAGAAATGCATCGGAGAAATCTTATAAAATAGCAGGTTCTGTATCCTCACCTCTGATTGTTTCCCACACGTATACCACTGATAGGCTACCTATTTTAAATAACAGGATGTAAACTCCACCCCCTCAGTGTCACTAGCATGTATAACTTTGAAAATTTTCTCCATCTCATCAACAAACTCTTGGGGATTCTCCTCAACCTTGGACCCTGTGAAAGTAGGTGGGTTTAGTCTCTGAGCTGACCAACCCAAGTGATTTTTGATGAACCAACCAGAGGACCAATACTACCAGACCAACAGGAATGTGATGATACAATATGATCAAGTATGTGAATGGAATATCCGAACAAACCAATGGAAATTTCACCTTGAGGGTTCTGAGTATAGGCGACCAATCTTAGGAGCTCGGTAGGGACTATTTAGGATTGGTGGAACCCAATAGGAGCAAAGGTATCAGTAGTGCAGACTCTATTATGGGTCCTTTCTATGAGTAGGATGAACATCTTCAACATTAGTCCCATTAGGGACAAAGGTTCCAACTGAAGCCCTCTGACCATATGATCTTTTTAGAGGTATGATCTGAAAAGAGAAAAAATCAGAACTTAGAAAAATTCATTAAAACTAGACTCTTTGGCATGAACTAGAACATGAAGAAAGGGAAACATTCTTAAATGTCTTACAACCTCCTATTTATAAGTGTGGTGAGCTACACACCCATAGAAAGGACTCTACTTGACACGACTTCATAGACACCATAAGCTATTGAATCGTTCTTTGATATAAATTTTATCATGACTTGAGCTGAGGTCCTAACCATGATGGGAATCCCAAACCAATGAAGGACCGAGAAAACCCCTTAGTATCCTATCATAAGTATAGTTATAACTGAAGAACAAAAGTAGAATGAAAAAAATAAAGTCTTTAAATTTAAATAAAGTAATAATCCAAGACTCTGAAAGACATAATAGCAAAGAATCCATCAAAACCAGTCTACGAAGCCTGCAATCATAATGGAACTATCTAAGTCGGGATAAGGCCCCGACAATACTATAACTGAAAATACTACACATCTAGAAAAAATTACCTTCCAACAGATGGAGGTCTCACCAACTCTAATGATGTCTGGACAATCCTATTACTTTACTGGATCATAAGAATCTGCCTCTGAACCTACATCACGAAATGATGCAGCAATCGAGGATGATTAATACATAAAATATATTAGCATGTATAATGGCCAATAATAATAATAGTGAAAGCTTTGGATACGTACATTATAGGTATAGAAGACAAATCATGAAGACACAAATAAAGACTTAAATTTAAATTTGATTGCTGAGACTCTATTCTATTATTCTATAGTTCTGAGCTAGATGGTATCTCCGGCCTTTCTATAAACACCACGAGCTAGATGGTATCTCCGGCCTTTCTATAAACACCACGAGCTATATGGGTCCGACTTTAACTCTTTGATAAAGCTCCCAATCAAAGTTTGCTGCAAGTATTGGAGTTTATAAATTTTGGTATACCAAAGCATAAAGCAAGTGTACAATGATTATCCATATTTCAAGACATAATCAACCCTGCGTCGGTAAAACACGATTTCAGTCAATGAGCCTTTCAAACTCATACCTTCTCAAAAATTATTTTAGTTTCTAAATGGTAATTTTGGGTTTGGTATCATCATACCAAGACTTGCAAGTCCCATAAGTTCTATCATATCTTTTATTTAATCTCTTTCATGCTTTAAATCATTGACCACCATAAATTAATTCAAGAATAAAATAATGATGCTCTTAGAACTCCAGGATCTCACCTAAATCTCTGATCCTTAGCTACTTCACATGATGCACATAACAATAATGAGAACCCATACTATGATCTGCAGGCTACAGAAGTATAGTATGAGTACCAAACAATGGTACTTTGTAGGCAACTTCCGACTAAGCTCCAAAGATAATGCAAATATAAATAACATGCAATCATGAAAGTAAACTACATCCAAATATCCTGGAAATTAACACAATAAAACTAAGAAGGAAACAAGAATGAACTATCCTATTCTAGCCATCCTCAGGAACCTAAGTAGTATACTATATATTGCTGGTCGATATAAAAACAAAGAGTAGACAAAGGATATGAGGTAGCATACAAGACCAAGGAATGGATATAAAACATTAATAAATGAAGGAAAAGAGGGAAATATGGTAATACAGTAGTTACATATATATATATACACATATTATGCTAGTACTAGTTCGTATGCTAGTACTAGTTCCTACTATGATTAGGAAACCTTAAGATACTGGTATGACTTTCTTAGGTTGTACTTTTGAAGTATATATGTAACCAATACTAAATCAAAGGTATAACCTAAGGAATTCATACAAACATCTTAAGGTCTCCTAATCATAGTAGGAACTAGTACTAGTATTATTAGGGATTATAACCATAATGTCCAACCATGAGATAATTATTCATAATAAAATAACAAAAAAAGTTTTAAATCATACCTCGAATCTCAGTGCCATTCCAATAATCAACCTGCCACGAACTAATCATAATAATAACAATACAGTAACTGGCTATTAAAAAAAAACCTAAACTGGGCCCCAAACCTAGAAAGCTCAATCATCATAGAACACACATCAAACAACACTCATAACCAATACCTATACAACCCCCATAAGGCTGATAGATACATGAATTAAACAATATATAGGTGATAAGCAATTTGTATAAAAGAAAGAAAGCAAAGTAAATCCATAATACCATAACTGATCCAAGGGCGATAATGTAACCCAATATAGAAACCTCATCCAGCTCAATGGCTCACATAGGCAGGACCTACAACAACCTCTCTTCTTCGTCATGATGGCTAATGGAAAAAAGGTCCCTGAGGGGGTTTGGAAGTACCCGTATACACCGACCTGGTCCTAATCTAGGATTTTCAATAATCATAATCATCATCAAACTACTTTGTCCAATACCGAAGAGATGTATATATATATAAATGCACGGACTCAAATCGTGGCTAAAAGAGTGTTAAGTCTATAAATTCGTTGCCCAGGATAGACTTTGTGTGAGACCCCACAATATTTTAACCATTTTGTTTTTTACCCTCCCACATGCGTAATGCCAATTTTTAACTTGAATTATGTAAAGAGATGTTAAAAGGGTATTTTGGGAAGGTTTCAAAAAATTTAAAAAGATTTTAGGGCTATTTTAGGACGTCGAGGTATTAAGCCTCCACGATAGTGGCATGCCAAGACACTTAGCCTTCAAAATAAGAGTGTGTCACGGAGGCTAAGCTCTACGATAGCGGCATACCACACTGCTATGTAAGTTTTGCCCAATTATTTTCACTAGGGGTGAGGGGCTTTTGGTCCTTTTACCCCTTGCACGACCTTTAAATATAAAATAAACCCCTTTCCTTCAATTTTTAAAGATCAAACTCCTTCAGTTTTTAAAAATCAAACTCTACTCTTTTCATCTTTAACTCTCCAACTAAGGAAGCTCAAGGGTTTTTAAAAAAATCACTACTCTGGACTTCAAACTTCAAATTGTCTTTAATTTCTTGTGTATTTCAAGCATGTATCTTACTCTTAACTTGAAATTTTATATCAACACATTTATTTAATCATTATTCAAGTGATTTTAAATGATGGATTGAAATTTGATTGAGGGATTTTGATGGTTATTACTTGAATTATTTTCCTCATGGTTTAAATGTATTTATTATTCTTTAATTGATGGTTTTGGGGGATGAATGGATGCAGTATTATGGGGAACATAAATTTCTCCAAATTGATGAAAATTTTTCTTGATAATGGCATTAACCTCAACCAACCTTTATGACTTTGGAATTGAATATATATTTTGCATAATTTAACTTACTTTTGGAACATTGCATTGCATTAACGGATAATGTATAATTAAAATAATTTTGAAAAGCCCTTGGTGGTAATGGTTTGGATTTTAAATGAAACATAAGAGTAATTATTAATTGGACTGGTTTGTCATAATAGATTTAGCCTGCAAGCATATTGGTATGATGATACCAAGTTAGTAAAGGCATTAATATAGACTCCTTAGTTAATGGTTGGGTTTATGTGCAAATTATTTTATTTTGGGCTTAATGAGAATTGTGTAGCTCACCGTAAAGGTGTAGTCTTGGGGAGACCAACACTGGAAACCATGTTTGCTGGCATGGGGGTCTATATAACCCTGTGCTTACTACACACATTATATTTTAGATGGCTATCACCTTGGTGTATTTAGCCTTTCATTGATTTCCCCGGTTCATACAGCTAACATACGCTGGCCCTTTCAGTAAGGGGAGTTGAACCCACATAGCCCGTGGATGCCTTTAGGATAGAGTGAGATATACAGTTTAGGCTAATGGTTTAAACTCTCATGTTCATAATCCTTGTCCCTATCCCGACATTTTATGTATATATATATATTGTGCAGGTGGTTTTTTAGTAGTTTTGGTAAATGGAATTATTTTATCCCTTTCCTTGAGTTACATTCCAGTGCTTTCTCCACTGACCATCCCTGGACACTGTATCATTTTATGATGTAAGGTCTGAGGGCTTTTTCATTGCTCCTTATAGCGTTAGGTAATTTGGTACTCTTATGGACCTGCTATGAAGTAATAAACCTCCATCTTTTAATAAGCCCCATCATTTCACTTGATTTTTTTATTTTTTAGTTTTTCTATTTGGACTCTTTTTAGTCATAGTCGGTGGCATGTCCCAACTTAGTTGGTATTCTATTTTAGTGGCTTTTGTGAATAAGTGTTGGGATGATTTATCATTTTATTTTAACTCTTAGATTTTATTTGATTTATCTATCTTTAGTACTATTTTAGTTGGCTTCCGCTGTATTCATTTATTATTATCTAAAAGTGAGGCTAAGGGGGTGGTCTCTGGCCCATGGTGGGCTTGATATACTCGTCATAAATAGGCCCTGGTTTGGGTCATGACAAGCTTGGTATTAGAGAATAGTTTATGGTCTTTGGATGTCTGCAAAGCAGTGTTGAGTAGTGTACCATTTATGGGTGTGTAGCATGCCACACTTATAAGAGAGTAGCGAGGCATTTAGGAATGTTTTCTTTACTTCTATTCTATTTTGGGTTACAGAGTATACTTGCCATGAAACTTCTCAAACCCCTGGCTTGCTCACATTGCAGATCATGCCTTCGCAAAGATCTAACAGTCATAGTAACTCTGTTGGAACGTTTGTCCCGCCTGAGAAAAATATGTAGGGAACTCACCCTATTTATGCAGTATAGACCCAATCTAGGGTCCTTACTCCTAATTGTATCACTCTATGTGGGGTCTCCCTGGTCCCTACTAGTTCTTTTAGGGCTTCTTAGATGGTGTTACTTATGGCCAGATGCCCTAGGGCGATATCTCTAATGCAGAGTTTTGTTAGTCTATTCATATGCTCATTAAACTGGTGGCATTGCAGTCTCATTGGTCTGATCATGTTGGTTATGTTTTTAGTTCATCTGAGGTTACTCGGGTTGGCCAGTTTATGAGATTGAATCCCCATCCTTTACAGGCTCTAAGGTTGAAGAGGATCCTCAAGGGTTTATTGATAACATGGAGAAGATTTTCAAGGTGATGCATGCTATCGATTTTGAAGGTATAGATTTTTCTATCTATCAGTTAAAATATGTAGCATACCAGTGGTACAAAGAGTGGGAATCAATGAGGGTGACGATGCTGAGCCGACAGCGTGAAAAGTAATCAGGTTTATTTCTTGATCACTTCTTTCCTCAGGAGTTGAGGAAAACTAAGGCAGAAGAATTTATGAACTAGAAGCAAGGTAAAATGAGTGTTAAGGAGTATGATCTAAAGTTCTAGTAGTTGTAACGTTATGCTCCAGGGTTAGTATCTAATATGAGATCCAAAATGAGGACGTTTACTTTCAGTTTGTCTTATGATTTAGTGTTAAAGTGTAAGGCCACTATGTTGAATAATGAAATGGATATCTCCAGGTTGGTGGTTTATATGCAATAGGTGGAGGATGAGAAAAAAAAGTAGGTAGAGATGGGAGAGAGATAGAGTAAGAAGTTTAGATAGTTATAGTAGGGTACAAGTCTAAAGAACAGTAGAAGAGATGGTAAACAGTGGACCAAGAAGGAGAATTGGGGAAATTCATATTCGACAGCTAGCACTCCTTATCCTAAGCCTTTGGGTGATCAAAGTTTTCAGGCAAACAGTGTTCCGAATGCACAGGGTGCCCAGACTCATCTTAGTAGAGCTCAGTCATACCCACCCTACCCTCCATGTCAGTTTTATGGGTAGCTTTACCATGGTTATTATGAGAAGAGAAGGAACTTGTGTTTCAATTGTGGTTAGCCTAGTTATCTGCAGAAAAATTTTCCCACAGCTAAAGCTTTCACTGGAGTTAATAATGTTACAGTAGCCACTTCTTTGGATCCTTTACCTAAGGGTACCACTTCAGGTACCGACACTGGCCGAAATCGTCTCTATGCACTTGCTACTCATCTAGAATCTGAGACATTCCGTGATGTTGTTACTGGTATGTTACAACTCTTCTCTCGTGATGTTTATTATTTGCTTGATCCAATTATACCCTATCTTATATGACTCTTTATATAGATGTATGCTTTGGTTTTGGTCCTAAAAATATTTGTGGCCTCTTTTCTATCTCTAGTTTTATGGATGATTCCATTGTTGCTAGAAAAATCTATAGGAGTTGTGTAGTGTCCATATTTCATAAAGAGACACTGGTGGATTTAATAGAACATTATGTGGTGGATTTTAATGTAATATTGGAGTTGTATTGGCTTCATTCGTGCTATGTTTCTCTGAATAGTAGGACCCGAAAGGTCAGATTCTATTTTCCTAATGAACTGATGATCGAATGGGAGGGGATTTCCTTAGTACCTAAAGGGAAGTTTATTTCCTATCTTAGAGCTCAAAAAATGATATCCAAAGGGTGTCTATGTCATTTAGTTTGGGTTAAGGATTCTAACTTTGAGGGTCTATCTTTGCAATCTGTCCCTATGGTTAATGAACTTCCTAAAAAATTTCCCAATGATCTTCCTAGAATTCCTCCTGATAGGAAAATAGATTTTGGGATTGATCTTCTACAATATACCCATCCCATTTACATTCCTTCTAAGGGGATGGCTCTGGTCAAACTAAAAAAAATAAAGGAGTAGTTAAATAATCTTCTTGATAAGGGTTTCATCCATCCTAGTATTTCTTCATGGGTGCTTCGGTACTTTTTGTGAGAAAGAAAGATGGGTCTCTTTGGATGTACACAGACTATCATTAGTTAAATAAGGTTACAGTGAAAAATAAGTATCCTCTTCCTAGTATTGATGATCTTTTCAACTAGCTTCAGGGTGCTAGGTGTTTCTCTAAGATTGATCTTCATTCGGGCTACCATCAGCTGAAGATTAGGAGGTTAATATTCCTAAGACTACTTTCCGAACCCGATATGGCCATTATGAGTTTCTAATTATGCCATTTGAATTGACTAATGCTCTTGCTGCTTTCATGGATCTTATGAATCGTCTTTTCAAGTAGTTTTTGGATTTTCTTATTATAGTCTTCATTGATGACATCCTAGTGTACTCTAAGAGTTAGGAGGATCATGCCAATCACCTCCGAATTGTGTTGCATACTCTTAAGGACCAAAAATTATATGCAAAATTTTCTAAGAATGAATTTTAGTTATGTTATGACCGTTCCTGGGCATCTTGTTTCTAGTGATAGGATGAAGGTGGATCCACTGGAATTTGAGGTAGTTAAAAAGTGGCCTAAACCCACGACTCCAATTGACATTAGGAGTTTCTTAGGTTTGAAAGGATACTATAGGAGGTTTGTAGAGTGTTTTTTGACTATTTCTACCCCACTGACTAAGTTAACTCAGGAAAAGGTTAAGTTTTAGTGATCTGATGCTTGTGAGGGTAGTTTTGAGAAGTTGAAGGATAAGTTGACTTCTGCGCCAGTTTTAACCCTGCCCGAGGGTACTATGGGTTTGCAGTGGTGTATTGTGATATGTCTCATGTAGGATAGGGTTGTGTTTTTATGCAGCATGGTAAGGTTGTAACCTATATTCCAGGTAGCTTAAGGTTTATTAGAGGAATTACCTAATTCACAATCTAGAGTTGGTGGCATTGATCTTTGCCTTGAAAATTTGGTGCCATTATCTGTGTAGGTTGCATATGGATATATATTCAGACCATAAAATCTTGTAGTATGTGTTTATGTATATGGAATTGAACCTCAGACAGAGGCAGTGGCATGAGTTACTTAATGATTATGACATGAGCCTTCACTACCATCTAGGTAAATCTAATGTTGTTGTTGATTCTCTTAGTTGGTTGTCTATAGGAAGCTTATGTCATATCGATGAGGAGAAAATAGGGTTGGTGAAGGATATTCATAGGTTGGCTAACTTTGGAGTTCATCTCTTGGTCTTTGAGGATGAAGGAGTGATTGTCCGGGAAGTGGTTAAATCATTTCTTGTTGTTGAGGCTCATGAGTCCAGATATACAGTTCATTTGGGTTCAACTAAGATGTATCATGACTTGAAGAAAATCTACTGGTGGAATAATATAAAGAGAGATATGGCAAAATTTGTAGCTAAGTGTATGGTTTGTCAGCAAGTCAAGGTTGAGTATTGAGTCCTGGTAGCATGTCACAAGAGATAGAGTCGCCCATGTGGAAGTGTGAGATAATCAATATGGATTTAATTACTGTCCTTCCGCGGTCTTGCAATCAGTATGATTCTATTTGGGTCATTGAGGATAGAATGACTAAGTCTGCTCATTTTTTGTCTGTAAGGACTAACTATTTCGGAGAGGATTATGCTAAGTTGTTTATTTAGGAGATAGTTAAGTTGAATAGAGCACCGATGTCTATCATTTTAGATCAAGGTATCCAGTTTTTTTCTCACTTCTGGCATTTGTTTCAGAAAGGTTTGGGTACTCAAGTGAACCTACTTTCCACCCTCAAATGGATGGACAAGCAGAGTGGACTATTCATACTTTGGAGGATATGCTAAGGCCCTGTGTGATTGATTTTAAAGAAAGTTGGGTTGACCATTTGCCTCTTATTTAGTTTGCTTATAACAATAGTTATCATTCTAGCATTCAAATGGCTCATTTCAATGCTCTTTATGGGAAGAGGTACAGGTCTCCTATTGGATGGTTTAAAGTGGGTGAGGCTAGGTTGTTTGGCCCTGATTTGGTTTACCAATCCATGAAGAAGGTAAAAGTGATTAGAGAAAGACTTAAGACTACTCAGGGTTGCCAAAAGTCTATATGAGGTAGAGGGAGTAAGAGTTTGAAGTGAGTGATTGGGTATTCTTGATGGTTTCACCTATGAAAGAAGTCATGTGATTTGTAAATAAGGGGAAACTCAGTCTCTATTACATTGGTTCGTATCATCTTGTAAGGAGAATTAGGAATATCGCTTATGAGTTAGATTTTCCAGTAAGCTTGGCTTCAATCCATCTTGTTTTCCATGTGTCTATGCTAAAAAAGTGTGTGGGTGACCCTTCTTTGATAGTGCCAGTTGAGGATGTTGATGTTGTGGATTTGTTGTCTTGTGAGGAATTCCCGATTGAAATATTGGATAGGAAAGTTCGTAGACTGAGAACTAAGGTTGTAGCTTCGGTGAAAGTCCTTTGGAGGAATCAAAAGGTGGAAGAAGCTGGATGGGAAGCTGAAGAAGATATAAAGGTCAAATACCCATTCTCGTTTCCCGTGTTGGATGAAAGTGCTTGAGGTATGAGTTTTGTTCCCCTGTTGTCACATTTCAAATTTTTCATTTGGTTTTGATGTATGCTTGCAATGATCGAGCTAAAAATGTCCTAACTCTTCATTCGTGGACGAATGATCCAAAGGGGGGGATAATGTAAGACCCCGCAAAATTTCAACCATTTTATTTTTGACCCTCCAGCGTGCGTAATGTCAATTTTTGACTTGAAGTATGTTAAGGGATGTGAAAATATTGTTTTGGGAGAGTTTTGGAATTTTCAAAAAGATTTCAGGACTATTTTGGGACCCCGAGGAAGTAAGCCTCCGCGATAAGGGCGTGGCACAGAGGCTAAGTTTCGCAATAGCGGCGTGCCACGTCGCTATGTAGTTTTTGCCCAATTTTGGTTTTTTTCACTTGCAGTGAGGGTTTTTTTATCCTTTTACACCTTGAATGATTTTTAAACATAAAATAAACCCCTTTCCTTCAATTTTTAAATATCAAACTCTGTACGTTTCATCTTTATCTCTCCATCCAAGAAAGCTCAAAGGTTTTTCAAGATATCACTACTCCAGGATCCAAACTTTGAATTTTCTTTAATTTCTTATGTATTTCCGGCATGTTTCTTATCCTTAACTTGATGTTTTACATTGTGGCATTTATTTAATCATTATTCATGTGATTTAAATGATAGGTTGAAATTGGGTTGAAGGTTTTTGATGGTTATTACTTGAATTATTTTCCCTGTGGTTTAAATATATTGATTATGCTTTAACTGATGGGTTTTGAAGCTGAATGGATGCATTATTATTGGGATTGAAAGGGGAACATGGGTTTCCCCAAACTGATGAAAATTTGGCTTGATAATGGCATTAACCTCAACCCACCTTTATGACTTTGGTTTTGAATATAACTTACTTTTGGAACATTGCATTGCATTAAAGGATAATGGATGATAAAAATAGTTTTGGATTTCCCTTGGTGGTAATGGTTTGGATTTTAAATGGAACTTTAGAGTCTAATGGTTAAATAGATTGGTTTGGCATAACTGATTTATCTTGAAAGTATATTGGTATAATGATACCAAGTTGGTAAATACCTTAATATAGACTCATTTGTTAATAATTGGGTTTATGGTCAAACTATTTTAATTTGGTCTTAATGAGAATTATGTAGCTCACTATGACGATGTAGTTCTGGGGGACCAACACTAGAAACCACGTTTTTTGGTGTGGGGGTCTATATGACCCTGTGCTTGGTGCACACATCATATTTTGGATGGATATCACTTTGGTGTATTTATCCTTTCCTTGGCTTCCTTGGTTCATACGGCTAATACTCACTGGGGCCCTTTCAATAAGGGGAGATGAACCCATATAGCCTGTGGGTGCCTTTAGGACAAAGTGAGCTACACAGTTCAGGATAATTGTTTAAACTATCATGTTCTAACCCTTGTCGCTATCCCAACATTCTATCTCTCTCTATATATATATAAATGTTGTGAATGTGGTTTTTTACTGGTTTTGGTAAGTGGAATTATATTATCCCTTTCCCTGAGTTACATAACAGTGCGCACCTTACAGAATGTCCGTAGACGCTGCATCATTTCATGATATAGGATCTGAGGGCTTTTCTGTTGCTCCTGTGTAGAATTAGGTGATTTGGTACTCTTGTGTATCTACTGAGAAGTGGTGAGACTCCACCTTTCGAAAGGCCCAATCATGTCACTTGATTCATTTATTTCTTATTAGTTCTATTTGGACTCTTTTTGGACACAGTCAGGGGCATGTCCCGACTAAGTTGGTATTTCTATTTCAGAGGCTTTTGTGGACAAGTGTTGGCTCGATCGAACAAAAGTCGTTTGATCGTATATAAAAACATGTACTCATCGTGGTCGTACCTCAGCCTCCCGCACCAATCGAGTAGGTGAATTTTTATTAGCTCCTGGGATTTGGGGTTGTTTTACTCTACTTCAAACAGTAGAGTTTTCCACTATTTTTGCTCGTGCTAGTGTGTCTGTTTTACTAATAATATTCCCTAGCATACATCTGTACTATAACCCTCCCCTTTGGGAGGTGTTTTCAAGGGTATTAAAGAAAGTAGATCCCTCAATTAAACTAGCTTTCTCATCTTCTCTTCCCCCCAACAACTTCACTCCGAAGGAATCCATGATTAGTCATTTTGTTTTGACTCTTAGATATTATTTGATTTATCTATCTTTATTACTATTTTGGTTGGTTTCTGTTGTATTCATTTATTAGGCACAGAAGGTTAGGCTAAGGGGGTGGTCTCCGACCCATGGTGAGCTTGAGATACCCGTCACGACAAGGCCCTGATTTGGGTCGTGACACTTTGGGACTAAATTATCATAAAAGTGTAGAAAGAGTCGGAATATATCTCGGCCAAAGTAAATAGTAGTGTAAAAACCACAGACCGAAATCTATGTTGGTCAGATTTCTAAAACATTATTTTTAGTTCCGAAACCTAATAAATCATCCATTAAGCAAAAAATTCAAACGAACTATTCAATAACTGAACTGATAGTTCCAACAATTCATAAATGACCTATAGCCACTGCGGGAAGGCTTGAAATGCCAGAAATGCATTTAAATCAAGGAAATAACCTAAAGGGTCATTACAATATCCACCATCACCCACAAAAGTTGATAGATAAAGAGATCACAAAAACTGGAAGGGATGAGGTACTGGGCCCACTGCCCCGAGCACTACTTCCCAAATAACCTCCAAGAAGAAACCACGCTTCCAAGGGATTAAGCTATAGGTATCCCTTTTTCAACCAACTTCCTTTATTTACTTATAAAACACCAAAACTCAACCTCCACAACTTATCGTCCCCCAACTAAATAGAGGAAGGTTGCTGGAAGAAAATCCAAGCCACAACATACCGATACCAAACCGATGCCAATACAACCAAGTGAAATCTCAACCAAGCCAAAGGCAATCCAAGGCATAAACAATGTAACCAACGCCAATATCCAAATCAACCTTTGTTTGTCTTTCGAAATCTACTATCTACTCTGAACCACCCAACAGGTCACCCATACCTATTTGCACAACTCCGTCGCACTATCCTCAAAGAACTGAAGTTGATCCATCGATGTCCACAGTGTCAAACATAAGGATAAGCCCATAAGGCGCTACCTCATACAAATAGAGATAACCAAGGTCTACAATCTATGCCAATGCTACAACCGGTTTGGATGACCCTCAAAACAGACAGACGAGAGTCCAACGCTTAAACACTCACCACTAAATGATCCATTCTTTAATACACCACCAATTGGGGGTAAAACCATGTTGAATCCAACTCGAGCATACTACTCATGTTAAGTAGATCATCCAAATATTCCAACAAAAACTAAAAATCAAGGTCAAGACTGAAGGAACCAACACATGCCAATAGACTATCATCAAAATATCTAATGACCCTAATCAATCCAAACTAAAGAAAACTGGATAGGCAGACACATAGTAGGCTTAGCCAGCCTATAGGCAAAACATCAACTGAGACAAATCTAAAAATAAAGGTTGCACCAAGCTCAACAACTCCAGCTGAATCTCAACATCAAGGTTGAAACACCCGATCTCAACCACCCAAAACTACCTTGCAGATGGGTAAGCATCCACACTCTAAGTCTATAATCACCTCCAAGCCATCATTCCAAGGCGTCAAATTTGAAATTGAGCCAACAAACTAAAATAAGGCCAAATACCTAAATCGACCTTACAATCTAAATCAAACATATCCTTACTAGATCATACCAGAGCCAAAATCAAAATATAGATGAAGGAAAAAATAACAATGGAGAATAAACCACGAGCTGAAACCATAAGTAATTAACTCCATATCTACTGGGGGTGAACCACCAAAGCATACTCAAGAACTCACCAATGCTGCAAACCGTACTATTAACAGGCAAAACTCTATCAACCCGGTGAAATGCAACCCTAGCCAGACACTGGTCAGTCCAATACTCTATCTTGTAAATGAATATCTAATTTACCAACTTAAGAAACAGTCACAGGAATGATCGCGTATCTCCAACTCTCTTAACACCACTAGAATAAGAATCACATCGCGGCAAGAACAGAGTATCCAACTCCACACTAATACCAAGATCAATTATTACTAGGATATAAACCCAGGAAGCATAAAAATCAAGCCCAAGGTCTCTCGACATCAACATTAAGACCACAACTAGGCGATGAACTATTCAAATTAGAAGAACGGAATCCAAACTGGTCAATCTTAGAAATGGGTACCTAACCAAATCCCCAACTCTATAACTATAATAGAACCACAAAAGGCCAACTTACCTTCACTGCCATAACTCACTAAACAACCAGTCTATCCTCGCCAACAGAAGAGAAGAATGACTAACCTTACCTTGCTATAAGAGAGAAATCATCCAACCAAGCTATCCGCCTAAGCCAACAAACATGAACCACGGGGAAGATAATTCTAACTAGATAATGCTAGTCTAGTAGCCTATAAAGCAGGGATCAATCAACATCAACCAATGACAATAATAATAATAGTAAAGTGAACATCAGTATAAAAATAGGTGGTACCCGAAATTGAAAATCAATAGAAAGTACCACTATAGGGCCTTAAAAAGGCTAATATGTCATGGTAAATGGGACTCAAACCTAAATGCTACACCCCCAGGGAAATATCAACACTGACCCACTTTATCCACTAGAAAAAAAAATCATCTATGGGGGTAGTCATATAATCATAAACTCTATATCAAGGCATGTAACAATCAATATAAACCTACCATGACACATAATCATCGATGGTCATAAGAACCCAATATACTCAAATAAAAAGGTACAGGCCAAAAATAAAAAGTGCACCTATTACTGTGGAACCTAGAGTCGCATGCCTGATATGTCTGAAGAAGAATAAATTTGAGTAGGTCTAAACTCGGATAGAGCGTCTGAACCACCAACCAAGGTATCGAGTGCACTTCCTCTAACTAAAGGAGCCATACCATAAAATTGATCTGGATGAGTTGAATGACTAATAACCTAACACTGGGGACACTCTTTGAACAAATGAAAGATATCACTACAGTCTAGCAAACCCCTGAAGCCCTAACTTGTCAAAAAACATGTGTTGACCCCAACTAGCTGACCAACTGATGTTGGGGAAACTCCTTACTAAGATGACCATCCTCCCCTCAATCATAACACACCTCAGGATCCTTAGGATGGTGGGGAACATATGCTAACTTTATTTGAGCAACCAACTCACGTCTAGGGAACTCTTTAGACTAACGACCAATTCACCTCAACCACAACAAACTCTTGAAATACTCCAAGTTGTTTCCCCTACTAATCTAGAATGGTTACCATTACCTAAGGACCTATATTGTATACTACACAAAGTCCAACGAGAACTCTGCCCGCTATGATCACCACGAATGATCTAAAATCCTCCTATAATCTAAGACGTTACCTGTATAGAATCAATAAGTTATAAGTAAAGATGACCTCTGCCAAGAGGATCCTTATTTCTAAATGGAACACTAATAGCACTATACTGATGATATGGCCTTTTACTACAACCTCTATAAGTCACCATACATTCTCTCTTTATGGCCTTTGTATGATCAACAACCTGAGAGAGACAAGACCCAGCTGCTATCAAATGCTTTAATGCCAAATAGAGTGGAAAATCTAACCTTCTGATAAATCCATGCACCATCTCATGCTCTGAAGGAGATAACATAGGAATATGCCTGGACCACTCAAGAAATCCAATCTTATACTCCAAAACTAACAAGGATCCCTGCTGAACACCAGCAAACCCAACTCTGGTATGAGAACTACTCGATAAACCAGACCTCAACTCTAGTTGATGCTAAAGATCCTTAATGTCAAACTCTAACTCTTTATTCCAATGTTGGGCTAAAATAACCTATCCACTCTGGAAATGCATGTTGAAGTCCTATCCACATCTGTCAACAACCTCTTATTATCCATCTGAGATAGAATAAAGTTAAAGAATGTACTTGAGGCTTATAAAAATATGGACGCACGATAAGGAGTCAAGAATAAAACTTCTTAAGAATGCCTTATAGCCTCCCGAAGATAGGTTACAGATATCTATGCACCAATATATAGGACTCTACTATACACTTAGCTCTTATACCAACACACCGGTAAACCTAAGCTCTAATATTAATTTGTCATGACCCAATTTCTCAGGGTATGATGGAACCTACTATAACCCACCAGTAGGTAAGTCAGTCCATAGTCTAAAACTGCTAGTAATGGACTATTAAGATAAATAAAAAGACAATTACAAAATAATGTAATAAAATACATAGGTATGTAGATAGTCCCAAAATCGGTGAAATCAGGACAGGAGCTTTTAATATAAGAAGAAGAAAAAGTAAAATACTAAATAAATATATCGGTACTACCCATATCTAAATACAACATAAAGATTTGTCTAGCCCATAAGAGGGATGATAGTAATACTCCAAACGTCAAATCTCCAATACATAGTTGCTCCACACGATACATACAACAACGATGAGAACTCGTACTATGATCTGTAGGCTGCAGAAGTATATTATGAGTACCAAACACGTGGTACTTAGTAGGAAACTACCGACTGATATCCAAAGATAATGTAGATATAAATAACATGCAAGCAGGAATGTAAACTACACATAAATATCCAGGAAACTAACATAATAAAACTAAGGATGCAATAAGGATGAACTATCCTATTCTAACCATACTCAGGAACCTAAGCACTATACTGTATTCTACTGGATAATATAAAAATAAAGAGTAGAAGAAGGATATATAGTAGTATACAAGGCCAAAGAATGGATATACAAGATGAATAAATGAAGGAAGAGAGAGATATATGGTAATACCGTAGCTATATATATATATATATATATATATATATATATATATATATATATATATATATATATATATATATATATATATATATATATATATATAACCTAGAATAACTCAAAGGTATACTCTAAGGAATTTATACCAACATCTTAAGATCTCCTAATCATAATAGGAACTAATACTAGCAGAATCAGGGCCTATAACCATAATGTCCAACCATGAGATAATTATTCAAAGTAAATAATCAAAAAATAAATGAATCACAATCATACCTCGAATCTTAGTACAAATTTAATAATCAAGATGTCATTAACTAACCATTAAAAAAATAATATAGTAATCGCCTAGTCTAAAAAAGCAATACCAAAATTGGGCCCTATAACTCAGAAGGACAATCAACAGATAACACACAACAAACAACATTCATAACCCATACCTATGCAACCACCTATAAGAATGAAATACAAGAATCAAACAAATTACTAGTGATAAGAAATGCACATGCAAGAATGAATTCAAAGCAAATCTATAATACCATAATCGATCCACGTGCCATAATATAACCCAGTATATACAGCTCCTCTAGCTTGATGGATCGTAAAGGCAGGACCTATGTTGACCTCTCTTCTTCGGCATGATGGCTCACAGATAAAGAGGCCCCTAGAGAGGTTAAAGAGTACTTGTATACACCGACCTAGTCCTAATCTAAGATTTCCAATAGTCATCATCATCATCATTAATCTGCTTTGTCCAGTATCAGAGAGATGTATATATATAAAAATGCATGAACTCAAATCGTGGCTAAAAGAGTATAAGTCTGTAAATCCATTTCCAAGGGTAGACTCCAACTAAATTATCATAAAAGTGTAGAAAGAGTCTAAATATCTCTCAACTAAAGTAAATAGTAGTGGTAAAACCACAGACCAAAATCTATCTTGGTCAGATTTTTAAAACATTATTTTTAATTCTGAAAACTCATAAATCATCCATTAAGGTAGTACAATAACCATTATGAAAGAATCTATTTTAAAAGTGAAAAGTGGGAGTAAATCCTATTTTAGGAAAAAATAGTAAAATTATGTTTATAGTTGGAATCGTACCATTTAGTGAGCATGAACGTACCAAATCTATTCAAGGTCATCACCATTATCCAAACAATACAATTATAGCATCTAAATGTCTATAGACTATGACCACACCCTTTTTAAGGATAATTCACACACCTATAGTCAAACTAATATCATAATCACGGCTTTGGGCTCAATAATATATATTCGGCATAACCATAATACCATAATTCGAGAAATCATAATAATTCATTGAATCAAGTAGTAAACCTTATACTAATGGGTGATTAACCTCAACTATGTTTAACATGCTGGTAACCCAGGGTAATAGGATTCTATAGGCATAACAAGTATTTCATCTTAAGGATCGATTCACCCTTTTATTTCCAATATTCCTAAATTAGGCTAAGTTAGGGGTGTTCTACCTATAATCACATCCTAGAATCCTTACCTAACATGCAATATATACAATGCATTATTCCGTAAAGAAGAGTAGACAGAAGCCTACCTCGATGCCGAATCTCAAGTTCTTGAATCATCCATAAATCATATGTTTTTCTCTATGGACATAAAATGCTACCACGCTATCACAATATTAATCTATACATCATAAGGAGTAAACTGAGACCCATATTGCAATATAAAGGGTCGGGTCAAAATTTAAGTCAAGAATGGGCCTACGGGGCCTACAAATGAAATACAAAATCAAATCAAATCATGAGGGTCCTTGAAGGACAAGAAATATGTGCTCAAAAGTTGAACACAAACAAAGCGTAAATTGGGTCTCAAATAAACCTTTAAAGGTTTAGGAATTTTAAGACCTAAATCTAAGAATTTTACAAGAAAATGATAGAATTTAACCAACAAAAATAATGAAAAATGACCAAGGAGTGTTTAACTAACTTACCATATCTAGATAGATGGATGATTGCCCACACTTTTCCTCTTCCAGAGCTCTCAAAAATGGTGAAAATGTATTGAGAAAATGAGGGAAAATTAGTGAAGAAAGTGATATAAGACTAGTGGGATTCACTAAAGTGATCCACACGACATGATGGCCTTTAGCTTAAGCAAACCAGTATCGCTTTAGCATCATTTTCTTAAGTGATAGGATTTTTGATTAAATGACTTGGGGGTGGAGGGTTTCCAAGGTTTTTCGCTTAAGCGATCAAACCATCTCTTAAGCGATCATCGCTTAAGCAACACGAGTATCGCTTAAGCGATCATACCAGCTGCTGCCAGGGATCAGATTTAGCTAAGTTCAAATGGACTCCGACCAGGTGCTCGAGATACATTCAGAACCTCGTGCACACAAACAAACTATGATACCATTCTATATTTGATATTTGAAACTTTCATCCGATATCGTTTCGACTAAATGTAGGGCCTACACATATAGTTCTATTTTTCATATAATACATTCAATATCCCAAATAAGTTTTGAAGCCTCAGGACCTGAACCAAGGGTCCCCTAGTTTAATATCAATATTTTGGAGCTAATGGAGCTATAAGAATTCTAATACAAGGTAATCTACTGGGAGTTTGGGTCCAAGATCAACTCCTAAACAACAAAAGTTCCAAAATAGGAAAATGAGTGTAAAACCCAAACAACCTATCCGATAATCAAATCAATAGTTCCAGCAAGTTATAACTGACCTGTAGCCACTCTGAGAAGACTAGAAATATCAAAAATACACACAAATCAAGAAAATGACATAGAGGGTCATTACAACAGATTTCTATATCTGCTTGATTAGTTCCAATATACTCTACATCTAATAAAAAAATATATAGAATCTATTGCAATAGATGTATATCTGTTGAATATAATCAAACAAATATAGACATCTGTCACAATAGATGTGTTATTTGTTGCGACAAATTATAATTTGTTTGGTTAGTTTGAACATATTCTTTATTTGTTTCAACAGGCGTGCAATATGTTGCAATATATATTTATATTTTTTTAATTATTTCCAACAAATTCACTATCAGTTGCAATATATTACACATTTGGTGTAACTTATTCAACATGTTTTAAGAAATAACTATGCTAATGTGGATCTAAACCATTAAGGATACTTATTAGAGTCAATTTACATCAATTAGGCCAATTGATCACACAGATTAGGACGAATATATTTAGTTGATCATCTATCACAATGAAATCACTATCTAATTATCGAGAATATAATGAAACTTATTAATTGATCACTATATGTAGTTAAATAACATTATTTATTACTAAATATAGTTGAATGAGGCAATTCACATCAACTAGACCAATTGAGCACTCAATTTAGGATGAAGACACTTAGTTGATCATCTATCATAATGAAATCACTATCTAATTCCTCGAGAATGTAAAGGGACTTATTAATTGATCACTATATATCGTTAAATAACATTGTTTATTACAAAATATAGTTGAATGAGGCAATTCAAATCAATTAGGCCAATTGATCATTCATAGGAGCAATACACTTAGTTGATCATCTATCACAATGAAATCACTATCTAATTCATCAAGAATATAATAAACTTATTAATTAATCACTATATATAGTTAAATAACATTATTTGTTACTAAATATAGTTGAATGAGGCAATTCACGTCAACTAGGCCAATAATCTATAGGAAATTATTAGACTGATTTTATATCTGTTACAATAGATAAATAACCTATTGGAAATAGTTAACAAATATGTACATCTGTTGCAACAGATATAGATCTGTTACAATAGATGTTTAACGTGTTGAAATAGATGTGGTATTTATTGCAGGCCTTAGTGGAGAAACGTTGAAAATAATCAAATATTTATGTGAAAATATCCCCTTTTAATCATATTTAGTAATAAATAATGTTATTTATCTACATTTAACTATAAATGGTTAGATGAAGTAGTTAGCATTAATTAGTCAATTGATGAATCCATTCAGGATAAATGCACTTATTTGATCGTGTAATTACTATCTAATTCATTTAGAATGAATCGAAGATATTAACTCATAACTAATTATAGTGAAATAACTTTTTTGTATTACTAATCATGATCTAATGAAGTAATTTACATCAAAGTCAATTGATCACTTCATTCAGGACGAATACATTTAGTTGATCACGTAATTACTCTCTAATTCATTTAGAATGCAATTGAAGTTATTAATTCATAACTAATTATAGTTAAATAACTTGATTTATTACTAATAATGGTTTAATGAAATAATTCACATAAAATTAGTCAGTTGATCACCCTATTTAGGATGAATACACTAGATTGATCATGTAATTACTATCTAATTCATTAAAAATGAAATAAAAGTTATTAATTCATAACTAATTATAGTTAAATAACTTTGTTTATTACTAAACATGGTTTAATGTAATAATTCACATCAAATTATTCAGTTGATCACTCCATTCAAGATGAATACACTTAGTTGATCATGTGATATTATTTAATCATTTAAGAATGTAATTGAAGTTATTAATTCATAACTTATTATAGTTAAATAACTTTATTTATTACTAAACATGATTTAATGTAGCAATTCACCTCAAATTAGTCAGTTGATCACTCCATTCAAGACACTTAGTTGATCATGTAATTACTATCTAATTAATTAAGAATGCAATTGAAGTTATTAATTCATAACTAATTATAGTTAAATAACTTTATTTATTACTAAACATGATTTAATGTAGCAATTCATCTATTGCAATATATGTAGATTATGTTGGAAATAATCGAACATAACATTCATCTGTTTACACAGATAAGTATATCTGTTAGATTATTTTCAACAAATTATTCATCTATTGCAACATATGTAGAGTACGTTGAATATAATCAAACATACAATTCATCTACTGCAGCGTCTATATTTGTTTGATTATTTTCAAAATATTATTCATATGTTACAATAAATTTTTCATTTGATGCAACATATGTGGATTATGTTAGAAATAATCAAATATATCATTCATCAGCTGAGTGAATTCCCTAAATAGTCACTCAAGTTTTTGGAATTTCCTTCAAATATCTCTTATATTTTATTTAGGACCACAATATCACTTATTTCCACAAAATATACTAAACACCTCAAAAGTATTATTCTCTCTTAGTAGGCATGTCATGTCATTAAAATCTCATTTTTCTTTAATTAATAAATCTTTTAATTTATCAAACTCATTTAACCAAACTTATATCTTTATTCTTTTTTTACAAAAAAATGCATTAGTTTATTTTTGTGCTTAGGAATTCTTTACCACACTTAAACTTTACCATATTATTTTACATAAAATTTAAATTTAATAGATAACTTATTTAATTTAGTGATATTATTTTCTTTAGAAACAGTTAATCTTTGTAGGAAATTATATATAAAAACCTGAATGACCATTTAGGAAAATAACTCTAGAAAAAAAATATAAATATATAAGTTTGAGGATTTCTTCTAATAAATTAATGTAATTTTTTTAAAAAATAAGATTATATTTTTGTTAAATGAGTTTGATTAGTTAATATGTTTAATATTTTAAAAATATGATGGTTTACTAATATGACATGCAAATAAGAAGCGGAGGAGACTTTTGAGGTATTTAGTAATTTTTTAAGAAAAATATTGATAATTGAGTGATATTATTGTCTTAGCAAAACAAAAGTGATTTTTATAAGTGACTCAAAAAACGTGGATAACAATCAAAGGAAATAACTTTAGAAAAGATAGAAGGTTTAACGGTAGAAGATTCCTAAGCATGAAAATTTCTTCTTAATGAACTAATGTATTTTTTAAAAAGAAAAGAATAAGAACATAATTTGACTAAACAAGTTTGATGAGTTAGATAGGTCTATTATTGAAAAAAATAATTTAATGGCATGGCATTCTGATTAGAAGAAAAAGAGACGTATGAGATATTTAGTTAAATTTTTTTTCTTTTTGAGAAAAATAGTGATAGTTGAGTCATATTATTATCTCTAAAAAAACTAATTTTTTAGGCAATTCAAAAAATATTAGTGACCATTCAGAAAAATAATTCTTGAAAAAATGTATGTCAATTTTTAGTACCGATAAAGTTTTTCTAAGTATAAAAATCTCTTGTTAATAAATTAATGCATTTTTCAAAAAAAAAAAGAACATAATTATATTTTGATTAAATGAGTTTGATGAGTTAAATGGTTTATTATTTAAAGAAAAATGAGATTTAAATGACATTGCCAACTAAGAGAGAAAAATATTTTTGAAATGTTTAGTAATTTTTTGAGAAAAAGAGTGATAGTTGAGTGATATTGTGGTCCTAAATGAAATATAAATGATATTTGAATGAAGTTTTCATAACTTGAGTGATTATTTAGGGAATTCACTCTTTATCTACTACAATAGATATCTATATCTGTTTGATTATTTCCAGTAGAATATTCATCTGTTATAATAGATTATTCATTTGCTGCAACATATATAGAGTATGCTGGAAAAAAAATCAAACATATCATTCATCTGTTGCAACAGATGTCTATGTCTACTTGATTATTTTTAATATAATATTTATGTGTTGCAACATATGTAGAGTATGTTTGAAATAACCAAACATATTATTTGGGATGCAATAGATATTTATAATATGTTTGATTATTTCCAACAGAACATTCATCTATTGCAAGAGATTGTTCATTTGTGCAACATAATTCATTATTCCAATGATATAACATATGTTGCAACAGAAGTTGTTCCTACACATACAATAAGTGTTAGACCGTAAGAAAAAATATATTTTATATAAATAAAAATAAAGTTCACTAACATGCATCACCAACTAAAATTATCAAGTTCATAATAAAACCAACAACAACACTAATTAATATTATAATAATTATGGAGCATTTCAATCTGGGTCTGTAGTTCTTTTGTGGCCAACCTTTTTACATATGGAGCACTTTTTTCGGATTGAAATAATTCATCGATTCCAAGTCTTCTCTTCGTTCACCTTCTTCCTGGTTTACTTGAGTCAATATTTAAAGGAGATGTTTCTCTCTAGAAACTCCAAAGGAACAATCCAAGAATCTTTAGGAGGAACCGAATGAATTTTCTCACAATATGCAATTATTTTTCATTGTACAGTATGGAGATGAGTACTCTTAAATCTGATTTAAAAATCATGCATCATATTGGTCTCAAGCGCTGTCATAGAGTGTGGACAAAGTATTTTGTCCAAGTCAAAACCACTACATGTACAAGTTCTTCTTTAAAGATCGACCATGGCAACATCACCATGTCCGGTGATACTGAACTTGAAGATGGCTATTGAGTCAATAACTTATTTCTCAAGTTGATGTACTTTGATATTAGAAGGTAGGACCCTCTAATTTTTTAAAAAAATTGTGCATGTAACTGATGACAAGATCTTTCAATTGGAAATTAAGTCTACAATAACTAATGATTAAATTCAAAAATTCATCATGCAAAACATCTCTTTGGACAATCATCTCTATCGTCTCTAATATGTCACCATCCTTCAAATGCCATATAAATCAATTGTTCTTCTCGATCTATTCACCATGACAATCAAGTCCTATTGTTATTGATTCCTCAATCAATAGTACCTATAGAAATTTGTTATAGAAAAGCTAATAATGATAGTATAGTAAGTTTTGAGTGGCTATATGCAAAAAAATATATATATATTGCAACAAATCACTACTATCTTGTAACAAATGGCTATTGCCACAACAAAATTATATATTGCAACAAATCACTACTATCTTGTAAAAAATGGCTAATATTGTGGATACAACTTGCCAGCTGATATAAAATATATCAAACAGATAACTCATCTTTTTCAACAAATGAGCCATCTATTATGACATATCACTATTCTATTACAACAGATGACTAATCTGTTAGAATCAACTTCTTGTTCTATCCTAGTATAGCCACCTACCGTGATATGTATCCAACAGATAAGTCATTTGTTTCAATAGATGACCTATCTGTTGGATTCAGGTTATGATTTTGTCCTATCTTTGTCAGTTGTTATAACATATATCAAATAGATAAGTCATCTATTGTAACAGATGACTTATTTGTTGCAACAAATGACTTATAGGTTGGATTTAGCTTCTGGTTCTAAACATGTACCTAATAGGTAAATTATCTAGTGCAACAAAGGAGTCATCTGCTGCAATAGATGACTTACCTATTGAATTCAGAATTAGAAGTTGAATCCAACAGATAAGTCATCTATTGAGATTATCCACTTGTTGCAAAAGATCACTTATTTTTTGGATTCAACTTCTGATTTTGTCTCAGCTTTGATAGAAGTTATCTTATAGCTATGTGATCTGTTGCATCAAATTACAAATTTATTGGATTCACTTAAAACATATGTTGCAACAAATGTCTTATCTGTTGCGACAAATGACTTAGCTGTTGGAATTTTTAACAGTAGTGAAAACTATACAACAACTGTTATAAATGAATACAACAACTGTTGGATACACTAGTATAAATTATTAAAAAAGTAGCAGATATACCCAAATGGGGAATTAAACTAAAAATTATTATTTTACTTACCAAAATCACCTATAAAGTAATAATCAATAATATACAAAAAAAAATTGGTCCAAAAAATACAAGCAATAGCAACAACAACAACATCAATGACGTGAAGAAGAAGAAGAAGAAGCGAAAACAACAGCAATGACACAAAAGCACGAGCAAGAGAGAAACAAAAGCTGAGAGGAGAAGAGCAGTGCTTTTTCCCCCTCCTTTTTTAGTCAGAATAAAGGTTAATAAGATGGACTAAAGTGTAAAATAAAAAACTTTGAGGGCAACTCCCACACATGAGTCAAACCCTTTAATCCGTAATCTAATTTTTGTCACCCCTGCTCAATAATTAAAATTTGAGTCACCGCGTACAATTTTATTTTAAAACTTTTGTGTCACCCTTAATTCATTGTCCCTACTAACTGTTGGCCCCACCTAATATTATCATTATTATCATTTCTTTGTTCTAGACTACTTAACAAAACAAAGTCACTCATAAAATTGGTTTATCATCTAGAATATCTACAACTAATGAATTTTTTCACGATTGAGAAAACTATATATTTATAAAGTATTTTTTACTTAATTTTAAATGTAAAAAAATAAAATGAAAAGTAAATTATATTCACTTAATGATATTCATAATTTACTCTATTGATTGTTTTGACGCAAATACAAATTAAAAGAAAATTATGAAACGACCTAACAATTTGATGAAATATGTGAAACTTGTGATTTTATATAATTTGACTATTTTACCACTCCCCGTAGTTGCATTATGATATTTATGAGGTGTGGGAGTGATTGGCATGATTTTTGATGCATTTTGGTATCATTTGTGCAATATTGTGATTTTTGATGGCTTCAAGAGCCTTATTTTGGACTTATGTGGATATCTGTTGATTCGTGCAACGGATGACTGAATGGACTGCACCAGCAGCTTTGGAATATCAATTTTAGGCGAGGTATACCTTTGGTTTGGATCTCGGTGCACCCGAGCTCATTTCGACCAATTGATCAGAAAGTTGGAAAATTGGAAATATGGGTGTGGGACCCACATTTGATCGAAAAGAGTTAGGATGAAAAATTTGACTTCACCAGAAGATCCAAAATATCAAATTTAGGGTGTTAGCATATTTGGTATGATTTTATGGCTTTTAAATCTCATTTTGACCTTCGGTTTGGAAATTGTGATTTTGGGTTTTGGGGTTAACTTATTGAAAATGATATTTTTTCAAAAATCCGACTTCGGCAACACATCTGGAATGTCAAATTTAGTATGGTTGCATAGTTCATTTGCATATATCGGACTCCGAATAAATCCTGGACATCCCGTCGAAGTTCGTTTGAACTTGGAAAAAATAAAAACTGCAACTTTTCTTTACTTTGCTGGTGCAGATTTTCTTCACCATTTAAATCAGTTTCGGGCCCATTTTTCCTCATTTTTCATCTTGTCTCTTGAGATTTATACCTTAAAATAGTATGGAAGCTTAAAAGTAAAACTTGTGGGAGCTTGGAAAGTTAGATTAACACCTTTTTCTTGATTTTATTACGGATTAAAGGTAAGATTTCACCCTTTTCTTAGTAATTTCTTAATTAATTTCTCAAAACATCAAAAAATCTTAGAGGGCTTGATTTTAAACCCCATTTTCACTCTTTTTCACTTGAATAATATTTTTATCTTATAATTACTAGTTTTTCATCAATTTAACCTTCAAAACAATTCTGATTCTTGATTTTAATCCGAATTTCAAAGATTTTACTCGGTAAAGCTCAAAATTGGTTTTTCTTCGATTTGAACTCCATTTTTTACTCGATTTAGCTTGGTTTTTCAACTGTATGTTCCTAAAAATATGTAGAACATGTTTTTGAAGTAAAGTTTTGATTTTTCCCTTTTATTTTAGAAACCCATTTTGGGGGTCTGTTTTGACTCCGAACCAAAAGTAGTCAATATGAGTGTTGTTGGTTTTGTATTGATGCGTAGATTTCATATTTGATGTTTTTAGTGGAGTTGGGGATTATTCGTGAAAAGTAAGATTGCGGGTTCAAGTGTAGCGGACCAGTTTTGACTTTCGAGGTAGGTTATGGCTTAACTCTTTCAGACTGAGTTGGGTAGTAAATGATGGTACAAAATGTATGTTAAGGGTGGGAACTAATCATGAAAAATTGATATCTATGTGTTATGCCCGTGTAGGGGCCTATATGTAATGTAATTATCGAAATTGAGTTATTATGTGATATGTGTGACCGTGTGGGGTCCTATGTGATATTAATAGCCTTGAATACATGTGAATAATTATATTGTGTTGTTAAGATGCTTAATATGATACCATTGGTGTGTTATGATTATATTCATACTTTATTTTGCATATGAGACATGTGAAAATTCATGGATGAAAATGAAATAATGAGTGGATATAGGCTCACATGGTTGTGGAAATATATCATTGTAGTTTGATGTGAAAATACTCATTGTGATTGGTTGTGAGCATTACATCCTCATATCATACTCATTCGTTAAACATTAGTACCACTGTGGCAACATCTGAGAAACAGTGACAACACTTTTTAAAACCCTCCCCGAGGAATGTGCTGGGGAGGAGATATTGTAACACCTTATAAAAATCTTTTCGAGGGATATGACGGAAAGGATATATGAGATATGTGAATTTTATACGGGTTGAAGAACCCCCTATGGGTCCTACGTCAGGAAGCTTTAGCTCCGTAGGTGTATACGGGAATTATGCAACGATCCCAGAGGTTATGCGATGACCTCGTGCATCATCATCATCATATACATTGCACTTACTTTATTGTCTTTATGTTGTGTTGTACTGCCTTATTGACTTGTCATCTATGTATTTGTCTTACCTTTCTTTACTTGTATTTGATGATCTTGTATCTACATGTTCTCTCTTGTTCTATTTATATGTGACATAATGTATACTTGTGTTCTATATCTTAGTGTGTTGTTGTAATATATGTGAGATATATTAGAACTGTTAGTGCAAGCAGTGTGGGCTACCATTGTGGGATATTTTCTGATTGTAGGTGACGTGCCCTTAGTATATATTTTGTATACTTTATTTACTACTTTGCTTGGTCGATCTATGATATCTAATGAGTATAAATAGACCGTACGCATGTTTGTTGTGCCCTTTCGGTGCAGGTCCTATCTCGAGTGCATTTCAACTTGATTGACTCGGGCGATTGTTGGAGCTTCCAAGGTAGTGGTTGGACATTCATGCGTTCAAAGTTCACCTCTATCTTTCTATAGTAGATATGTCTTTATTAGTATTCAGAGATATTTATTATTCCTTTGTGGTTATTTTTTGATGTATTTAACTTTTGGACTGTATTAGTAGTTCTTAAACTATTGACACCTAGTTTTGGACATAATTAATATTTTGGATAAGTTTTTTCCATATTGTTATGATTACTTATATGGTTCAGCTTTATTCTAGAAGCCTTACCTTGGGATATTTCTGTCTTTTCCTCTTTTTGTATCAGTTTGGGTGATAGGCTTACTTGTCAAGGTACACTGCGACAAGTGCCATCATGACCCTCATTTTTGGGTCATGACAAATTGGTATCAAAGCAACCAAGTTTCATTGGTCTCAATTGTGTAAGAACAAGATGTCTACTAGAGTCTCGCAGATCGATACATAGACGTCCGTATCTATCTTCGAGAGGCTATAGGATGTCTTTAGGAAACTTCTCTCATTTTATTCCTTATCGTGTGAATTCTTTCATACGCTATATTTTGAGTTGTGTTGCACTCTTTCTGTGCGAATGGAGTTGGTTATACCTCTTATCAATTGAGAGATTTAGTGAGAGACTGGTGGAGGTCGCTTGTCAGTTTTAGACCCTGTGATTCTTCTGAGATGTCTTGGGATCAGTTCACTAAGGCTTTTCTAGAGAGATTTGTTCCTTTTAGTTTGAGAGATCGGATGCGAGACGAGTTTGATCATTTGGAGGAAGGTTCCATAATAGTTGTTGAGTATTAGGCAAGCTTCTATGCCTTGTCCAAATATTCCTATGATAGTATTTCCACCGAGTTTGAGCAAATACAGAAGTTTGTAAAGGGTTTGGATGTCTCTCTTCAGTTGGCTACATCTCAGATGGTTGAGTTTGGGGATTCTTTTCAGAGTATTATGGATCATGCTAAGATGACAGAGGGTATTCTTAGTGCATCTCAGGAAAGCACCAAGAAGGCACGACGTTTTGATGAGTTCAAGAGTCAGACCTCTCGAGGCAGAGATTTTAGAGATTCGCATAGATACCATGGTAGGCCAGTGTAGGTGACTTTATAAAGTTCAGGTGGTGGATCTTCTAGTTCAGCAGTTCAGGGTGGCCATTAAGGCTCAGTTATACTTTCTCTTATTGAGACTGGTTATAGAGGTTGTTATGTATGTGATGAGATTGACCATCTGGACAAGGACTATCCTCTCCATGTATTTAGAGCTACTCCTATTTCAGCTGTGAGAGGTAGGGGTTCTACCAAAGGTTCAAGAGGTAGACATAGTAGAGCTCGTATTGGTGGTCATGGGGCTACTCAGCCAGTTGGTAGTCGTGGATAGTGTTATGCTATACCAGCCAGACCTGAGGCAGAGGCTTTTGATATTGTTATTACAGGTACTTTCCTCATTTATTTCAGACCTGCATCTGTATTATTTGATCCCGGATGGACTTTTTCCGATGTGTCTATATATTTTGCTTTGAGTTTTGATTCTGTTAGTGAGCCTCTTGTCATGCCTATTTGTGTATCTACCCCTATAGGTGATTATTTAATGGTGGATCGAGTGTACCGATATTGTGTTGTGACTTTTGTTGGGCATGAAACTTTGGTAAACTTGCTTGTGTTAGATATGGTTAATTTTGATGATTATTTTGGGTATGGATTGGTTGGCTCTTTATCATATTGTCTTAGATTATTTTGCTAAAACTGTGACTTTAGATTCGTCGGGTGTGCCAAGGATAGCTTAGAAGGGTACACTTTATTCGGGTCCTAAGAAGATTATATCTTATGTTCAGGCTCATAAATTGGTTGAGAAGGGATGTTTATCTTACTTGGCCCATATTCGTGACACTAGTGTTGTTTCACTTCTTTTCTTGGATTCGTCCGTGTTGTCCATGAGTTTATGGATGTGTTCCCCACGGACTTGTCTGGTATATCTCTGCATCGAGCTATTGATTTCAGTATTGATGTTAAGCCGGACACCAAGCCCATTTTTATTCCTCCTTATAGGATGGCCCCATAAAAGTTGAAGGAACTGAAGGATTAGTTGCAGGAGTTGTTGGATAAGGGATTTATCTGTCCTAGTATTTCACCTTGGGGTGCGCCTATTTTGTTTGTGAAGAAAAGGATGGGTCTATGCGGATGTGTATTGATTATCGACAGTTGAATAAGGTGATGGTTAATAATAAGTATCCTCTTCCTTTTATTGATAATTTGTTTGATCAGCTTCAAGGTGCGGCGGTGTTTTCAAAGATTGATTTGAGGTTTGGTTATCACCAATTGAGGATTAGAGCTTCGGATATTCTGAAAATAGCTTTTCGGACTCGATATGGTCATTATAAGTTCTTGGTCCATTTAAGATTCTTCGGACTGTTGGTGATGTGGATTATGAGTTGGCTTTGCCCCCTGATCTATCAGATGTTCATTCTGTTTTATTTGTTTTTATGCTTCGTCGTTATATTCCTAATGAGTCTCATGTCATTTATTGGGAGTCGATTTAGTTAGATGAGCGTTTGTCCTTTGTTAAGGAACCAGTTTCTATTTTTGCTAGGGATGTTAGGCGGTTGCGCTCTAGAGTGATCCATGTGGTTAAGGTCAAATGGCGATATCGACCTGTAGGTGAAGCTACTTGGGAGGTCGAGTCTGACATGTGTAGTTCTTATCCTCATCTCTTCATTGATTCAGGTATTTCTTTTCCTTAGTTCGAGGACGAACTAGATCTTTAGTGGTGAATGATGTAACGACCTAAAAATTTGGTGAAATTTGAGATTTTATGCGATTTGACTATTTTACCTCCCCTCCCCCCGGTAGTTGCATTATGATATTTCTGGGGTGTGGGAGTGATTGTCATGATTTTTTATGTATTTTGGTATCATTTATGCAATATTGTGGTTTTTTATGGCTTTGAGAGCCTTATTTTTTATTTATGTGGATATCTTTTGATTCGTGCGATGGATGGTCGAATGGACTTCGCCATCAGCTCCGAAATATCAATTTTAGGCTAGGTAAACCTTTGGTTCGGGTCTTGGTGCACCCGATCTCATTTCAACCTATTAGTCAGAAAGTTGGAAAATTAGAAATATGAGTGTGGGACCCACTGATAACGCTCAAACTACAGCTCTCGTAAGAGTGTAAGCGGTCGTCGTCAAATATAGAACCCAACTGGGTTGGGTGTCGAATCCCACAGGGAATACTTGGTCACTAAGTAAGCGACGATTATTAGACTTTTGATGAAAGTTCTGCGAATAAAGGGGGGATTTTGTGCGTGCAAATAATGTAAAGAAAATAGTATAGTAAAAACGGAATACTTGGTAGGTTTTAATCAATGAGAATTGAGAGTTAGGGTTATGTCCACCTTATGAGTTCTACGTATCTATTGGCTATGAGTTATGCGGAATTCAGACATGCATGTGCTTATAGAGATTCGTATTCTATGGTAAATCCAGGCGTCTTTCGACCATCAAGGATTATTTCACTTTAACTCTTTCGAGCTTAAAGCGTATCTAATGGTACGAATTCTCCAAGAGGTTAATCCAGTTACGGCACTAACTTTTAAATAGGGGTTGGTGCCCTATTTCCTTGACTTTCTCTCTTTTCCAGACATGTAACTTTTCTTTCGAACAAGTTAATGCTATACTGGCGTATTCTATATGTTTGCAACCACAAGAATTTAAATTAAGATGAAGAGAGTAATGATATAAGCAGCATACGTGTCGAGAATTCACAAACTCATAGCAATAGATAGTATCTCATAAGGCTTCCATAACCCTAACAGAGAAGTTTAGCTATTCATGAGTGCAACGGAAATCACAATAGACATTATCATTATACCAAAATAAGAGTCTAACGTGAAGTATGCTTTGGTAGTGCTTGTGGCGTGAATTTCTTGCAAATAGCGTTTCTCTTGTCGTGAAAATTAAAAAGTCGAATAGATGAAGAGAAGGGAAGAAGAACTAATTGAAAGAGAATGAGTGAGTTGAATAAATTATTCGAATGGAGAGAGATAATAATAAAAACTTCAGCAACATATGGTATTTATAACACCCATATCCTATTCCTACTAGGCTACTGCGTACTTATCCTAATCCTACTAGGTTACTGCATCCTTATCCTAATCCTACTAAGTTACTGCTGATCCCCAAAGTCTTTAGAAATGTTGTTTTTGCCCGGGACAAGTTATCCATGCATCACTTTCAGTCCATAGGCGTCCAAACGCTGCTTTCCTTCTTCCGTGAAGCTTCCTTTGGCGTCAAGTTATCCATAAAGTGCTGGAATCTTCATCATTTATACCTAAAAACTTGCTAATCACGTTTGTTAGCTCACTTACAGGAAAAAGGACTAAAAGTGCAGGAATTATATATTTTGTCCTCAAAACTTAGCTAAAATATGGGTACATTAAGGTGCTTTAGGCTTGTAAATACGCCTATCATCACCCACATTTGATCGAAATGACTTTGGATGGAAAATACGACTTCGCCAGCAGATCCAAAATATCGAATTTAGGGTGTTAGAATGTTTGGTATGATTTTACGGCTTTCAAATCTCATTTCGACCTCCGATTTGGAAATTGTGATTTCGGGTTTCGGGGGTCAACTTATTGAAAACGATATTTTTTTCAAAAATTTGACTTCGCCAGCGTGTCTGGAACATCAAATTTAGTATGGTTGCATAGTTCGTTTGCATATATCAGACTTTGAACGAATTTCGGACATCCCGTCGAAGTTTGTTTAGACTTGGAATAAAACTGCAACTTTTCTTTACTTTGCTGGTGCAGATTTTCTGCACCATTTAAATCAGTTTCGGGCCCATTTTTTCTCATTTTTCATCTTGTCTCTTAAGAGTTAAATCCTAAAATAGTGTGGGAGCTTAAAAGTGAAGCTTGTGGGGGCTTGAAAAGCTAGATTAATACCTTTTTTCTTGGTTTTATTACGCATTTAAAGGTAAGAATTCACCATTTTCTTAGTAATTTCTTAATTAATTTCTCAAAACCCAAAAAATATTAAGGCTTGATTTTAAACCCCATTTTCACTCCTTTTCACTTGAATAATATTTTTATTTTATAATTACTAGTTTTTCATCAATTTAACATTCAAAACAACTCTGATTCTTGATTTTAATCCGAATTTCAAAGATTTTACCCGATAAAGCTCAAAAATAGTTTTTCTTCAATTTGAACCCCAGTTTTTACTCGATTTAACTTGGGTTTTCAACTGTAGGTTCCTAAAAATATGGAGAACATATTTTTGAAGTAAAGTTCCAATTTTGCCCTTCTATTTCGGAAATTCATTTTGGGGGTCCATTTTAACCCCGAACCAAAAGTAGTCAATATGGTTGTCGTTCGTTTTGTCTTGATGCGTAGATTTCATATTTGATAGTTTTAGTGGAGTTCGGAATTGTTCGTAAAAAGTAAGGTCGCGGGTTCAAGTGTAGCAGACTGATTTTGACTTTCAAGGTAGGTTATGGCTTAATTCTTTCGGATTGGATTGGGTAGTAAATGATGGTACAAAATGCATGTTAAGGGTGAGAACTAATCATGAAAAATATCTATCTATGTGTTGTGCCCATGTAGGGGCCTATATGTGATGTACTTGTTGAAATTGAGTTATTATGTGATATGTGTGACCGTGTGGGGTCCTATGTGTTATTAATAGCCTTGAAAATATGTGAATAATTGTATTGTGTTGGTAAGATGCTTAATATGGTACCATTGGTGTATTATGATTATATTCATACTTTATTTGGTATATGAGACATGTGGAAATTTGTGGATGAAAATGAAATAGTGAGTGGATATTGGCTCACATGGTTGTGGAAATATATCATTGTGGTTGGTTGTGAAAATACTCATTGTGATTGGTTGTGATCATTACATCATCATATCATACTCATTCATGAAACATTGGTACCACTGTGGCAACATCTGAGAAACACTGGCAACACCTTTTTAAAACCCACCCCGAGGGATGTGCCGGAGAGGAGATATTGTAACACCTTATAAAACTCTTTTTGAGAGATGTACCGGAAAGTAGATATGAGATATGTGGATTGTATACGGGTTGATGAACCCTCCATGGTCCCTACGTCAGGAAGCTTTAGCTCCGTAGGTGTATACAGGGATTGTGCGACGATCTTGGAGGTTGTGCGACGACCTTGTGCATCATCATCATCATCATATACATTGCACTTACTTTATTGTTTTTATGTTGTGTTGTATTGCCTTATTGACTTGTCATCTATGTATTTGTCTTACCTTCCTTTACTTATATTTGATGATTTTGTATCTACATATTTTCTCTTGTTCTATTTATATACGACATAATGTATACTTGTGTTCTATATCTTGGTGTGTTGTTGTAATATATGTGAGATATATTAGAACTGTTAGTACAAGCGGTGTGGGATGCCATTGTGGGACATTTTCTGATTGCAGGTGACGTGCCCTTAGTATATATTTTGTATGCTTTATTTACTACTTTGCTTGGTCGGCCTATGATACCTACTGAGTACAAGTGGACCATACTCATGTCTCCTGCGCCCATTCGGTGCAGGTCCTAGCTCGAGTGTGCCTCAGCTAGATTGACTCGGGCGATTGTTGGAGATTCCAAGGTAGCGATTGGACATTCATGCGTCTGAAGTTCACCTCTATCTTTCTATAGTAGTTATGTCTTTATTAGTATTCGGAGTATTCGAAGACAGTTATTATTTCTTTGTGGTTATTTTTTCGATGTATTTGACTCTTGGATTCTATTAGTAGTTCTTACACTATTGACTCCTAGTTTTGGGAATGATTAATATTTTGGCTAAGTTCCTTCCGCATTGTTATGATTACTTATATGTTCGACTTCGTTCTAGAAACCTTACCTTGGGATATTTCTGTCTTTTTCTCTTTTCGTATCAGTTTGGGTGATAGACTTACTTGTCAAGGTACGCCGCGACAAGTGTCATCATGACCCTCGTTTTTGGATCATGACAAATTAAATGATAATTTTTCTTAAGTTGTCCAATTTTAAATTAATATAAAAATAATTTAAGGTAAATAGATATTAATTTTCTACTTTTTCTCTTCTTTAGCTTTCCAGAAGAAATGGCTCTTTAACAACGCTCAGCCTTCCTCTTGTTTCTACCATAACTAAAATTTGGTACCATTTCATGTGAGCATATAGTATGTTTAACTGATACATAATTTGTTATTATAAAATGCTCGCAATTTTATTCACAATCCTAAATTAAAAATATGCAGACTTAATAAAGAAAATGGATATATATGACAATTAAACTTAATGAAATAATTGATTTTTTGTATTTAACAAATGCATGTTGTTTTCTCACAAAAGATCATACTTACGAAAATAACAACCAAGAAAAAAAAACATTTAACTTTGTCATGAAATGAGATTTGAAGGAAAAGTACAACAATGTGATAAAGAAATAAACTTTGAGATTAACTCAATTCCAAAACTAGTTCATGAGGGGAGAATTATCTAAAGATCATATAAGGAGACTAAAACTTTTTAATCCACCAACACTTTCCCCCCTTCCTCCCCCTTCTCCCCTCCCTCTCCCTCTCTCCCGGACCCGGATGTCTAGGACTAAATATCTGCACGTGGCCCAATATAAGACCGGGGGAGGAGGGGGTGGGGAAGAGCACAACATCAGAAACAATGAATTGGGAGAATCTGAACGAAGGATCCAACCTACCGATGTGGAACTGCAACACAATATCAAAAATAATACATCACAACATCTACAAATGTATCAATTGGGAAAAGGAAAAATATAACAATACAATAAAAACTACAACTATAATTAAAAGGACTTATTTGATTGGAGAATAAATTATCTCTAGATTACTTATCCCAAAATAGTTATCTCACCCTTTTAAAAAGAGCACGTCCCCAAAGGCGACGCTTGCATTTGCCAACTCTGAAGTTGTTATATCTTCATTATTTTCTCCGTTGTAATTTCTTGATTCTTTTAATCCATTTTTCCTGTGAAGATAAAGAATCAAAAACAATAATATAATAGAGAAAGGTCAACAACGTTCAAATTAAGCACAATATATTGTAGTTATCTGAAAGGGATTGAAAGAATACACATATGTAGTGCATGTGCCAACGGTCAACAAATTTCAAATTAAGCACAATATATTGTAGTTATTTGTGAAATATTTCCTAAGGGATTGAAAGAATACACATATGTGGTGCATGTGACAAACCATTTAATTCTATGCATAACAATTATTGAGAATAAGCTTTGGATGAAGAAAAACACACATAGTAAACTTTTTGACAATGGAAAAGATTTGATGCCAGACGATTTTACTTGATAAGTTACTATTTAATGATATAACTGACTACTTTCTACTGTTACAATTTTGAGAAAGAGATTAGAAATGAAAAAGACACATTTGGAGTGACTTTTCAATTCTATGTACAATAATTAAAAATTAATATAATAATTTATTGACAATCTATATCTATATATATTATAAAGCAGAGGACGAAGCATCAGAAGAAGCCACGTGGCAAATTATTGTCAAGCCACGTGGCAATTCTTAGGACAACTAACAAGTATTGTTATAAAAAATTTAAATTAAAAAATATTAAATATTTGAATGTGAAAATAATAATGCTAGAAAAAAATAGAAATTGCATTAACTTAAACCTAGGAACTGTATTTTAAGAGTCCTAACTAAGCTCCAAAAATTAATTGATAAATCTTTTCAACCCAAAAATTTGACCGAAAAAGAGGCGTGGAGTAATCTATAATCCTAATTGAAGGATTTTAACAAAAGACTACGATTTAGGATTAACTAAATTGTTTTTCATAACACTGCTATTTATGATTTTAATCCAAATAACCCTAACTTTAAGCAACTAAAAAGATATTTTAACCAGATAATAATTTTAAATTTTACTGATTATAACTATCTCTATAATTTTAGAATTTTAGTTTTATCTAAACTCTTTTATCATTATCTCTGTAATTCAAAAACTACAATATATATATATATAAAGCAAAACTAAAAACAAGACAAGAAGCTAAGTGGCAAGATATTAAGAACTCACGTGACAATTTTTAGAATAAAATTAAAAAATATTATAATAAATATTTTGAATTAAAAAATCAAAATAATTTAAATTTAAAAATACATTAAATTTTTAATAAAAGGATCATTAGCTTAATATAAGGAACTTATAGTTAAGAGTTCTAATAAACTTAACTATTTCAAAATAATAAAAATCTATAAATACGTGATACTAGAAGTAAGAATAGGAGTACTGGTGTTAGTTATAGTGCAGTAAAATAATAATAATAATAATAATAATAATAATAATAATAATAATAATAATAATAATAATAATAATAATAACAATTATTATTATTATTAGTGTAGACACCTAATTTCGTCCCTCCGCAATATCATTTTTTACCCATTTTTTTTTTTACCTTATCCTACCGTGTACCCTCAATCATGTAATTATCCCTCCACAAATGACAAAAATCAAAACCAACTCTAAACAAATCTTATCCCAAAATCCCCACATAATCCCAATTGATAACAAATTAACAACCTTCCCAATTAAAAGTGGACACCTAACCCTTATCCCTCCAATTAAAAAACAACACCTACCTACCCTACTCTAACAAACCCTATCCCTACCCCTACCCCTACCTCACTACCCTACCCCACTACCCCATCCTAATATATACACACACATACACACAAAAAGGGGGACACGGTTTTCTTCTCATTGACAACAATACATACGGAGCACCCATCTCCATATACAGAGGGACTTCCATTTTGTGAATCAACTTCCATTTTTTTTTTTTTCTCTCCAAAAACAACATCCATTAGACACCACTGATTCACGCATACATACCACACACATTCATCCCGCACGCGGACCTCACCGGAAAAATGGAGTGAACAAAAAAGGGGGGTCGAGAACAGAGCTGCGGAGAGAGATCGAAGAGGAGAAGATGGAGAGGGAAATATCGAGCGAGTCGGTTTGAGAGAAAACGGCGAGGAGAGGTCCGTTCCGGCGACCATATCTCACCGGAGTTCCGGCAAACAGTTGAAACCGGCAACTAATACCCCCTAAAACAGTAGAAATCGACGACCACCACTCCCAAAATCTCAAAACCAGTGGTCAGACGCCCCTCCCATTACCGTTGTTACACTGTTCCGGTGGTAGGGTCCGTCGCCGGATCCGGAAACCGAGTTTGACTGAGTTGGTAAGTCCGTCGTTGAGGTTCCGAATCGAGGTTCTTCATCACGCGGATTCTTCCTCTCGATTGACTGATATTCAGAGTAAAATCATCATTGAGGTCCATTTCTACAACTCTTGCTCTTTGTTTCATTTTTATTTTGGTGAATCGATGTTGTGATTATGTGTGTGGTGATTATAATTGTTGGTTTTTGTTGATGTTATGTGCTTGACGAGGTGATTTCGCTGATATGTAGAATGAATTTGAGTAGCTTTGATGGTGTTATTGATAAAAATGAAGTTAAAAGGGGCGGGAATAAGAAGTTGTTAAAAGTTGAATGTAGTTAAACGTTGGACCGTTGTCATTTTATGTATTTCGGATTAGGCATGAATTCAATAGAATCATTTTAAATCAAAAGATTGATAGGAAACATAGGTCGGGGTAGGCGAATTTAGGATTTGTGGCTTCGGTTGAATATTGAAAATTCTATGGAGTGTTTGAAATTTTGTGAATAGTTTTATTTTTCGCACTAAAAAAATGTATTCATTTGACCGGGGGATGCCCCGAAGTATCTGTATACATCTATTCACCGGGGAATGCCCCGAGGTATCTTGTACCCGGAGGATGTCCGTGATGAAGGCCCGAGGCGTCGGGTAGAGTATTAGTCTAGAATTAATTTAGAATAGGATTTATTTTATGCATTTTTCTATTTTTGGGACTGTATAATTGGACTGGATACTAATTTTGGATTTGTTTTATTTTGTTTGATTATTTTTGTGTGCCTCTTGTGTGGTTTATACATTTCGTAATGCCAAAATAGTTGATACACTCTACCAAGCGACCGTGGTCAAACCACGGGATCGAGGGGTGCCTAACACCTTCCCCTTGGTCAACAGAATTCCTTAACCAGAGTCATTGTTCGCACAACCAGTTTAAGAGTCAAATGGTTTCGAAAAGGATTTTCTAAAGGTGACTTGGCACACCGGATTATGCCAAGTGGCGGCTCTGAAATAAAAATTTAAATAATCCTTTTTCCGAAACAAATTTTTATTTTTGTCACTTTAATAAAAGCCCCTTTCGAAATAAAAAATTCAATCTTTTTTTTTGATGTTAAAAGAAAAAGAGGTGTGACAGCTCTGGCGACTCTGCTGGGGAAACTTTCAGAATTCAAGCTTATTTTTTGAGTCGTATCGGCTTTGTTTGGCATTATGAGTGTATAAGCATTGTTTGTGATTATTGTTTTGTTATTGTTTTCACTTTTGTGCGTTTTCGTGCTCTTTGTTTATAGTATTTATCCTATGTGTTACCGCTTTATATCTGTCATCATGAGTCCATCCCCCCGGCCTTCTTTCTGCAACAAGTCTCGGAGCGCACGTCGTGCGCACGAAAATCTAGTTGAGTCACCTTTATTTTAGGGGGGGAGCCGTTGGATGTATGGAGTAGGTGGAAAGCAAAGCAGCCACTATCGACCATATGCTCCCCCGAACGGCCTTGTTAGTAAACCACAACGTAGGTCAGCCTTTAGGTCATTCTTATGTGCATCTTATTGAGACCTAGCGGGGCCTACACGGTCCTTTGTAGGAGACTCGCCTTTAAAGCATCCCTACGTGCTAACTGTTGCATATTTGAGGGTAACGTGGTCATTTGACGGACCGATTTGGGGAAAACATGTGTTAGAAGTAATGTGTGAAAAAAAAATGAGAAAAAAAAAAAAAGAGGAAAAAAAGTGAGTCGAAAAGAATGAATCAAAAGGAGTGTCGAAGTTTATTTTAGAGTTCTTTATGGCTTTTGTTCTTCACGATCCCAAAACTAAGGAGAAAAAAAAAAAAGAGGAAAAAAAAGTGAGTCGAAAAGAATGAATCAAAAGGAGTGTCGAAGTTTATTTTAGAGTTCTTTATGGCTTTTGTTCTTCACGATCCCAAAACTCAAAAAGATTTTTTTACGTTTTTGCATTTATCTTCTCAAAGTACCGTAAGTTCAAGAAAAAAATTTTGAATAAAAAAAAGGGTTTTATTTGCTTTGTCTACTTATCTGTCGAAAACAAAATACCAAAAAGATTTTTTTTATAATTGGTGGTGTCAGTCTTAGTTGAAATGTCTAGTTGAAATCCAAAATGTTTTCACTCGTTTGTTTTTGGTTGTCTCTTAAGTTAGGGTCAATTTATTAGTTAATCGTTAAGTGTCCAATCTGGACGAACTACGCATACCTGATTTCCGTCCCTCGGGGCGGGATACGTAGGCAACCCTCGGTGGGTCCGGTAACCTTTATTTTGGTCTTCATTTTAGTCTTAGGCTAGGTCTTTTACTCCGTAACCTAGAGTTGTTAGCCAAGTAGGCCGATTTTATTCAGCATTACTGTTCGGCGATTTGGATTCATGAAGCGGTCTGTCCCATCGACGTATGTCCGCATCAAATTCCCGTTGGTTGGGAACCTTTTGCTCTTATCAAATTTTGAGACAATTTCTTATCTGCTACTACAGGATGGACCTGTCCACAAAGTCTAGAGTCCTTATGGTTGTCAAGGTACCCAAAAAGTTGATCAAGTGGTGGGGCACGTTCAATTACTCCGAAAAACACGAAGTGAGGAAAGTGTTAGGCAATCTTGTAACACTCATGGATCTCACGCCTCGTCCGGATTTAATAGAAGCTGCGTTGACTTTCTGGGATCCAAATAATTTGGTGTTTAGGTTCGGAAGTTGTGAATTGACTCCTACTCTGGCAGAAATATCTTGTTTGTTTCGGTTGACTTACATGGACCAACAGATGATTTTAGCCCGCAATCATACTCGTAAGAAATTCCTTCGACTCTGTGGATTAAAAGATAACAAGCATCTGGGATGTCTCAAACAATCTTGGATTTCCTTGGACTATTTGTTTGCTAGATTTGGGTCTTTAGAGGGTTTCGACTGTTTTTGGGATGAATTCTGTACTACCAAAAAAATCTGGGAACAACGTCGTCTGGAGGTTTTCTGTCTGGCTTTGTTGGGTATCTTAGTGTTTCCGTTAGATGAGAGGTGTATCAATACTCGTCTACAATCAGTGGTGATAGCTTTATTCAAGAAAAAAGATGAGGTCACCATTGTACCAATGATCCTAACAGAAATATATAAGGCTTTAACTGAAGTAAAAGGAGGGGTACGATTTTTTGAGGGGAGTAATCTGATATTGCAGTTGTGGATGATGGAGCACTTGCATACGCCTTCTTTGATTAGAGAAGATGTGATCGACCGTTGTCTGAATGATCGAGTGCAAGCCATGCAAGAAAGAATGCGTTTTGACAAATTTTCTTTTCCTATTGGAGTCGATTCTTGGATCGAATTTCTCGGATCAAGAACTCCAAACAACATTCTTTGGTGCTATATGTGGTTTTGTCCTAAGAAAATCTTGATTGGATCTCAAATGCAACTCTTTCTAGTTTTGATAGGACTTAACTGCACTAGGCCTTACAGTCCAAGAAGGGTGATGCGTCAGTTGGGTAGAATGCAAGACGTCCCCCCAATAATTGACCTTCTAAAGGATGTAGAGTACTTTAAAGACCAAGCCGTAGGGGAAAGCAAATATGAGCAATTCTGGAATAACGCGATAAAGTTGGGTGTCGATACTTTCGAGGAAAATCCAGGATGCACTCAAAACTATGAAATCTGGCTACAATCTATGCCCCGTGGCATTAGTAGACCCTTACCAGCCCAACTTAGAGGGCGAATACGGGAAGCAATCATGGTAGAAGATGATGAGCAGGAAGATCCGGGTGTCAAGGTGGAGTTTTTGAGAGTTCAGTTGTCGCGTTTGATCACAACTATGGATGGGTGTCAGAGAAACCTTTGCGGGTGTACTCTCCAAGAGGCGGGGATACGGGCAAGAAATTTGTTTCCGGGTATCAAAACGTCGTTGCAGGACATGTTGCAAAGTCTAAGTGGAAAAATGGGGACTTCACAGATGGGTTCATCTCAGCCGGGGACATCACACAGAGCACCAGTTTGAAAGAACTTGTCTTATCTTTATGTAGTTTGAGTCTTTTATGTTTCTGTCATTGTAGGTTGGTGTCTGTGTTAAGTCGGAGTTAAGTTGTTTTTTATATTCGGGTATTTATTGCACGCATATCGTTAGGGGTTTAAAGTGTTTTTTTTTTGTATTTGTTGTTTAGTTTTAAAGTGATCCTAAATTCGTTGTATGTTTTGCTATCTTTCATCGAAATGTTAAAAAAAACCTTCAATTGTGTAATGTTTATGCATAAGCTGCCCGAACTACGCAAGATCTGATTCATGTACAACATGATACGTAGGCAGCCTACTTTTGGGTTCGATCTAATCATTTTGTTTCGTTGTTTTTCGTTATTTTTCCTCTTTTAAGGAAAACAAAAGCCATAAAGAATGATAAAATAAAGGTAATAACGTGAGGAAAAGAGCGGATATTGATAAAAAAATACATATATATAGTAATAGGTGTAGATAAAAAAAAAAAAAAAAAAAAAAAAAAAAAAAAAAAAAGTGTGTAAATAAAAATCGGGATGATGTTGAAATGACCTCGCTACCCTCAAAAGCTGCTAGAAATGAACATGAACTTAGGGCAATTTTACCAATGTGATTCCCATGCTTTTGGTATACCCTAATCCTAACGGATGTCGTCTTTGATGAGCATGTTCTTTCAGATAAAAGTGGTAGGTTTACAGCACTCTGGCTAGTCACCCATACTTCACTAGATCCAAAGCAAAGCTCGCAATGGCTAGCAGGGAGATTGAAAATTCGCTCATTGACCCGGATCAGGATCACAGGGAAGAAAGTTCAGAACACAATGATGAGGTAGTAAGGCTCAGGCAACAATTGATAGATTTGCACCGGGCATGGGCCAGCGGAATGCCTCCTCCTCCGCTCCCTGAAGGTCTTGGGAATATCTCTAATTGCCCACCGCTCTCTCAAGCACAATTCTCTGCTCCTACTGAGTCACCTGAGCACGCGCCAGGATTCACTCCGCGACATTATTATCCTGGCAATTCTGGTGTGCCCTTGGCAGCTCCCCAATCAAGACCAGCTGCTCAGCCAGCGCCACCGATCACACCGGTATTCGCGGCCCCGCCACCACAAGAAACTCCCATATATGCTGGGCGTCCCACAATGAGGCTTCCTCGGTCTTCCAGTGAGCCAGCACTGAAGGTTTCAGATGGTCAGTATTATGCTACGGAGCCTACTCTGCAATTGAATGAACCGTATGGGTACACTCAGCCGCCTGCATTTCCACTTGATACGGAGAAACCTGTCGCGACGGAGGAACAGGATGTCATAGCCCGGAAACTGAAGAGTTTAGAGCAAGCTATGAGGAATTTGCAAGGAATCGGAGATTATAGAAGTGTTTCCTATAAAGACCTGTGCATGTTCCCAGATATCAACCTGCCTTCCGGTTTTAAGATGCCTAAGTTCGAGAAGTACGCAGGACACGGTGATCCTGTTGCACACTTGAGACGTTATTGCAACCAGTTGAGGGCTGCAGGAGGAAAGGAAGAACTACTCATGGCCTTCTTTGGCGAGAGTCTTTCAGATCTGGCTTCAGAATGGTTCATCGATCGGGATATCGATAAATGGAACAGTTGGGATGATTTGGCTTCTGAATTTGTTCAACATTTTCAGTACAACATCGATTTGATTCCGGACGAAAAATCCTTGGTCAACATGAAGAAAAAGAGCACTGAAGGTTTTAGGGAATACGCTATAAGGTGGCGTGAACAGGCCGCTCGGGTAAAGCCTCCAATGAAGGAAAGTAAGTTGGTAGAAGTTTTCATTCAGGCGCAGGATGAAACCTATTTTCAACATTTACTTCCGGCAATGGGAAAGTCTTTTATGGAAGTCCTCAAAATGGGGGAGATGATAGAGGACGGGATTAAGACCGGTCGAATAGTGAGTTTTGCTGCATTAAAAGCTACCACACAAGCGATTCAAGGTGGATCTGGCGCATTTGGAGGAAAAAAGAAGAAAGAGGATGTTGCGACTGTCGTAGCCGGAACCCATACTTATCCTAAAAGGCCACCTCGCCCCTATCCCCAATCCCAAGCCCAAGTCTACGCCCAAGCTCCATATATTCCTCCCCACCATTACTACCCTCCACAAAATCCTTTATATTCCATTCCACCACCCCCTTACCCAGTATATAGTGCGCAACCATATGCCCAAACCCCTTCTTACCCGCAGTGGCGCGCACAAACTTCACAAAATCGCCCATTCGCTCCACCAAATTACCAAAACCCCCCCAGACCCAGTTTTCAGCCTAGGCCCGAGTATAAGCAGGAGAAAACGGTCAAAAATCAATTCACACCTCTTGGGGAGTCATATGCTAGCTTGTTTGATAGGTTAAAGAAGTTGAAGGTTTTAAGCCCAATTCAAGGAAGGCTTTCAAATCCACCACCAAGGAATCTCGATTATTCTTTAAGGTGTGCGTACTGTTCTGATATGCCAGGCCATGATATTGAGAAATGCTGGCATTTGAAGAGAGCTGTCCAAGATTTGATTGACACAAATCAGATGTTGGTCCAAGCCCCGGAGGGTCCAAACATTAACCAGAATCCGCTGCCAACCCATGCTGAAGCCAATATGTTAGAATTGATATATGATGGGAAAGAGTCTTCGAGGGGTTATAAGCCTATTGTCAAGATACACACCACTGAGGAGAAATCGGTGAATGTAGCGGAGTCTCTGAAAGCAATGTCATTGAGCCAGGAAGGAATGAGGGAGGATAAATCCCGAGAAAGCACAAAGAAGCCCCTGATCACAGTACAAGGCGCCGGAAGGTATGGTGATTCGAGTCAGGATAAACCTAAGTTGACAGTGGTGGGAGCTTTGAGTCAGCCTATCTTGACGGTGAAAGGAGCACTGGCAGCGCCTATTGTCCTCAAACCAGTGACCCAACCTCCGATAGTTGATATGAAAAGGATTCCCTGGAATTATGGGCGGACTGTGATGACCTATCACGGGAAAGAAGTTGTGGAAGATGTAGATGAGGTAGGAGGTTTGACCAGGTCAGGAAGATGCTTCGTGCCTGAAAGCTTAAGAAAGTCTAAGCCAACGGTGAGTGAACCGTCGTCTATCAAAAGGCCTATCACTGAGGAGGAAGCCGAAGATTTTTTGAAAAAGATGAAATTGCCAGAGTATTCAGTATTAGACCAGTTGAAGAAAACCCCTGCTCAAATTTCCCTTTTATCTTTGTTGTTGCACTCCGAAGAGCATCGTGATGTTTTGCTGAAGGTATTGAATGAAGCATATGTTCCAAGGGAGATTACAATCAACCAGGTTGAGAAAATGGTGGGAAAAATCTTTGAGGTCAATCGGATCAGCTTTTCTGATGATGAATTGCCTGTTGAAGGTACAGGGCATAATCGAGGTCTTTACATTACAGTGAAGTGTGAGGATTTCTACGTCACTCATGTTATGATTGATGGAGGTTCAGGTGCAAATATTTGCCCTATTTCTACTTTGCAAAAGCTAAATGTTGGTGCTGATAGGATCAAGCCCAACAATGTATGTGTTAGGGCTTTCGATGGTGCAAAGTCAAATTCCATTGGCGAAATAGAACTAATGTTGACCATAGGGCCTGTTGAGTTTGCCATAGAGTTTCAGGTATTGAACGTAGAATCCTCTTACAATCTGTTGTTGGGAAGGCCCTGGATCCACAAGGCCAAGGCGGTTGCATCCACGCTGCACCAAATGATTAAGTTTGAGCATGACAAGCAAGAAGTAGTTATTCATGGTGAAGGAGATTTATCAACCTACGAAGATTCTCCTTTGTCCTTTATTGAAGCAAATAACGTAGAGGAGACATTCGTCTATCAAATTTTTGATACAGTGCCAGTGAGTCGTATCCCTGAGTGGCAAGCTATACCGGGACCGCAATTGTCTTCTGCTTCTATCATGATGGTGAGTGAACTTTGGAAATACGGATTTGAACCAGGAAAAGGTTTGGGAGCATCTCTGCATGGTATAGTTCATCCCATATGTCCGAGTGAGAACGTGGGCACGTTTGGTCTGGGATTTGAGCCTACAGCTGAAGATCTGAAGAAAATCAGGGGAAGGAAGAAGGAAATATGGTCACTCCCTCGCCCAATGCCACTACTCAGTGAGTCATTTGTTAAGAGCGATGTCGCGAAGCATGTGGAATCTGAAGTTGAATTGGTGGGTGACCTCCAGAACTTTTTTATTGAAGTTGATATGGTTGAAGCAGGAGAAGGTACCAGTATGGCAGATGTGCAATTCATAGGTCCAGCTGTCCGGCTTAATAATTGGGAAGTCACTCCTCTCCCCGTCAGGAGGGAGTTTTGGTAGTTTATTTTGTTTTCCTTTCTGTTTATCCGAGTTATTTCAGGGTTGTAATTCGGATTTTAGTTTGTTTATGTTATATTGGTGTCTGTGTTTAAACCCTTCTATCTTTTATTTAATGAAATGCAATGTCCCTTTTGTTTTGTGTCTAATATAGTTTGTTTTTCTTTTTACACAGTTCTCTTTATGCTGATTCTAATGACATGACATGCATGCGGAATTTTCAGCCTGGTCTTAAAATCCAAAATAATCCAGATGTAATGGAGCAGGATGAGGAATATGATGAAAAAGAAGCATTAGAAGAAATAAGCAAAGGGTTGGAACAATTTGAAGACAAACCGAATCCTAATTTGAATGAGACTAAGCCAATAAATCTAGGGGATCAAGAAGATGTTAGGGAAACTAAAATCAGTGTACATGTTTTGCCCCAGCTAAAGGATGAAATGATTCAAACGTTAATGGATTATAAGGATGTTTTTGCATGGTCTTATGATGATATGCCTGGTTTAAGCACTGAATTAGTGTCCCACAAATTGCCGACGGATCCCGCATTCCCTCCTGTCAAACAGAAGTTGAGGAAGCTTAAAACAGATGTAAGTATTAAAATCAAAGAGGAAATCATGAAACAACTTGAAGCCAAAGTAATTCAAGTGGCTCGTTATCCCATGTGGTTATCCAATGTTGTTCCCGTGCCAAAGAAAGATGGCAAAATTCGAGTGTGTGTTGATTACCGCGATTTGAACAGGGCAAGTCCAAAAGATGATTTTCCACTGCCCAACATCCATATTTTGCTAGACAACTGTGCTAAACACGAGGTTGCCTCTTTTGTGGATTGCTATGCCGGATATCACCAGATCATTATGGATGATGAAGATGCGGAGAAGACATCTTTTATCACACCATGGGGGACTTATTGTTATCGGGTGATGCCGTTCGGTTTGAAGAATGCTGGAGCAACATACATGAGAGCCATGACCACTATGTTTCATGACATGATGCATAAGGAGATTGAGGTTTACGTGGATGATGTGATTATTAAGTCAAAAAGTCAGGCTGACCATGTAAAAGACTTGAGAAAGTTCTTTGAAAGACTTCGCAGGTATAACCTCAAACTCAACCCGGCAAAATGTGTATTTGGAGTTCCATCTGGAAAGCTGTTGGGGTTTGTAGTCAGCCGTCGGGGAATTGAATTAGATCCCTCGAAAATCAAAGCCATTCAGGATTTGCCCCCGCCCAAGAATAAAACGGAGGTAATGAGTTTGCTTGGTAGACTGAACTACATTAGCAGGTTTATTGCTCAACTCACAACCACTTGTGAGCCCATATTCAAGTTGCTGAAAAAGAGTGCTGTGGTAAAATGGACTGAAGAATGTCAGGAAGCGTTCGATCGAATCAAAAGATATTTGTCAAATCCGCCCGTGTTGGTACCCCCGGAGCCTGGTAGGCCTTTGATCTTATACTTGTCAGTCATGGACAATTCTTTCGGGTGTGTCCTGGGGCAACATGATGTCACAGGCAAAAAAGAGCAGGCTATTTACTATCTTAGCAAGAAGTTCACCACTTATGAGGCCAGGTATACTCTTCTTGAAAGGACGTGTTGTGCCCTAACTTGGATAGCACAGAAGTTGAAGCACTATCTCTCATCCTATACTACTTATCTCATCTCCCGCATGGATCCTTTGAAGTATATCTTTCAGAAGCCTATGCCGACAGGTCGATTGGCAAAGTGGCAAATTTTGCTTACCGAGTTCGACATCGTATATGTGACTCGAACCGCCATGAAAGCCCAAGCCTTGGCAGATCATCTTGCTGAGAATCCCATCGATGAAGAGTACGAGCCATTAAAGACATATTTTCCTGACGAAGAAGTTTCGTGTGTCGATGAAGTCGTTATAGATGTTGATCCAGGTTGGAGGTTATTCTTCGATGGAGCTGTCAATATGAAAGGAGTCGGAATAGGTGCGGTTCTTGTCTCTGAATCGGGACAACATTTCCCGGTAACAGCACAACTTCGATTCTACTGTACTAACAATATGGCAGAGTATGAAGCCTGCATCCTTGGTTTGAGGTTAGCTGTTGATATGGGAGTCCAAGAATTATTGGTGTTGGGAGATTCGGATTTACTCGTCCATCAAATTCAAGGCGATTGGGAGACGCGAGATTTGAAGCTCATCCCGTATCGACAATGTTTGCAGGAGCTATGCCGACGATTTGTGTTAGTAAAATTTAGGCACATTCCAAGGATTCGTAATGAAATTGCTGATGCGTTGGCCACTTTGCCTTCAATGCTCCAGCATCCTGACAAAGCCTACATCGATCCAGTGCATGTACAGAGTCGTGATCAGCATGCTTACTGCAATGTGGTTGAAGAAGAGCTCGATGGAGAACCTTGGTTCTTGGATATCAAGCGGTACATTCAATCAGGAGAATACCCAACATATGCCACCAACGATCAAAAGAGGACTCTTAGGCGTTTGGCTAGTGGATTTTTCTTGAGCGGGGGAATCTTGTATAAGAGGACCCCAGATCTGGGACTTCTAAGGTGTGTAGATGCAAAAGAAGCCTCGGCAATCATGGTTGAAATACACTCTGGAGTATGCGGGTCGCATATGAACGGTCACGTCTTGTCAAAGAAGATTCTTCGAGCAGGTTATTACTGGCTTACTATGGAGAGGGATTCTATTCAGTTTGTTCGAAAGTGTCATCAATGTCAGGTGCACGGCGATCTGATACGTTCTCCTCCTGTTGAGTTGCATGCAATGGCCGCTCCATGGCCGTTCGTAGCTTGGGGAATGGATGTGATTGGACCGATTGAGCCGAAGGCATCAAATGGACATAGATTCATTTTGGTAGCCATTGACTACTTCACAAAGTGGGTGGAAGCAGTAACTTTCAAGTCGGTGACAAAGAAGGTTGTGGTAGATTTTGTTCATGCCAATATCATTTGTAGATTTGGAATTCCTAAGATGATTATTACAGACAATGCTGCCAATCTCAATAGTCATTTGATGCAAGAAGTGTGTCAACAGTTTAAGATCGCACATCGAAATTCTACTCCATATCGCCCAAAGGCCAATGGTGCTGTAGAAGCCGCCAATAAAAATATAAAAAAGATACTGCGAAAAATGGTACAAGGTTCTAGACAGTGGCATGAAAAGTTGCCGTTTGCATTGCTAGGTTATCGCACCACTGTTCGCACTTCAACAGGGGCAACTCCATATTTATTAGTGTATGGGACAGAAGCAGTCATCCCTGCAGAAGTTGAAATTCCTTCTCTTCGGGTCATTGTAGAAGCAGAGATCGATGACGACGAATGGGTAAAAGCCCGACTGGAACATTTGAGTTTGATCGAGGAAAAAAGGCTAACGTCCGTGTGTCATGGCCAGTTGTATCAAAAGAGGATGACTCGTGCGTATAACAAAAAGGTCCGTCCCAGGAATTTTGAAGTTGGTCAGTTGGTATTAAGACGTATCCTTCCTCACCAGGTTGAAGCGAAGGGCAAGTTCTCCCCTAACTGGCAAGGTCCCTTCGTTGTGAAGAAAGTGTTACCCAATGGAGCCTTATATTTGACAGATATTGAAGGCAAAATGGCAGAAATGGCTATCAATGCTGATGCGGTCAAAAGATACTATGTATGATATTTGGTCCTTTGTTTGATTTTATTGCATGTTTAGTACTTACATTTTTGAAGATTGATATGACGAAGGCATTTTATTCTTCTGTCCAAACATTGTGTCATCCTTTGTTTACCCTTTTGAGCCTCGTTTATTTTTCTTTCATATCCTTCTTTTGGAATCAAAATAGAGTCAAAGATGAATGTCAAGAAAATAAGAATAAAAGAATAAGTTCGAAAAAAAAAATAAAAAAAATATTTAAAATAAAAAAAATCAAAGCAAAGCAAAGGACAAGCAGATGGAACTACGTGCGACCTGATTCTCCTCTCTTGGGAGTGAGATACGTAGGCTGCCCTATTTCGGGCTCGGTCCAACCAAATAAAGATTTAAGATTCACTCAGTCAACAAAACTGGGGCATGAGTTAATGCATTGTTTGAGTCGATTCCAAAAGTTGTAAGTCCCACCCCACTTCAAGTATCGTTTGAGACTCTTACCATCTTTTCTAACCTTGACCAAAAGCCAAGTTACAACCAAAGAAAGTCCTTCAGATCAATTTTTGATAGTGTTAAGGCTAAGCATGCAAAGGATATGACGATACATTGCGAAGTACCGCTTATCTCCCTCAGCATAAGAAATCAAAAAAAAAAAAAAAAAAAATACAAAAATGAGAGAGTCTTATTGGTGAAAACCTTTGCAGGCACCATAAGGCGATGGTGAGTTGTGAGAAAATGAAAATGAGAGAGTCTTATTGGTGAAAACCTTTGCAGGCACCATAAGGCGATGGTGAGTTGAGAGAAATACAAAAATGAGAGAGTCTTATTGGTGAAAACCCTCACGGGCACCATAAGGCGAGGGAGAGTTCAAGAGAAAAGTGAAAAGTGAAAAGAAAGAGATTTGTTGGCGAATGTCTTTTTAGATGTCGTCAGTCGAATGTGATGTATGAGTCCAATAGATTTGAAGAAGCGGCTCAACGGCAAAGGCACAAACTCGACAACAAATGGGGAGTTTTGGATAGGAAGATCAGGCAGCTCAATCCTAAATGCATGTCATACTCATTGGAGTTGGTTGTCGTATTCAGATAAGTTTTCTTTTTGAATATGGGACATTTCCCTCTTTCTTTCATTTACATATTCATGCTTTTTGTTTTTTTTTTATGTCATTTATCAAAATAAAAGTCACCATCATTTCTTTACATTTTAAGTCAAGTCTGTGTCAAAACAAGCAAGAAAGGATTTCAAAATTTACTACCAGTCTTTCCAATTATATGAGGAAAAGCCAAGGAACAACACAGAAAAGAAATATGATCGTAATTCAACACGAAGCAAAGGAAATCTATCAACCGACAGGCTATTGGATTCGTAGAAGCATTTCGGATTTGGGAAAAGAGTGCACCTCAGGGGCATGGTAAAAATGGAAACCCATTGTTAGAGTCAGAACTCATTTCCCTCAATCTGGATCCAGGTCAATGATGCGGCAAGACACGACAAGTGTTAGCAATTTGAAACAAAGATGAAAGGAACGAGTGTTGGGTAGATACCTGAAAAGCCAAGATCTGCAAGCCACCACTAAGTTTTTAACTGACAAATTTTTCTTTGATTGAAACAGGGGCAAATTTGTTTCACTTGATTCAGCTACCATTGGAAATGCATATCCAGGGATTTTACTTTATGTTCAGGACCCTCCTGAAAAATGGGAATTTACTTTCTGTTCAGGACCCTCCTGAAAAATGGGACTTTACTTTCTGTTCAGGACCCTCCTGAAAAATGGGATTTTACTTTATGTTCAGGACCCTCCTGAAAAATGGGACTTTACTTTCTGTTCAGGACCCTCCTGAAAAATGGGATTTTACTTTCTGTTCAGGACCCTCCTGAAAAATGGGATTTTACTTTCTGTTCAGGACCCTCCTGAAAAATGGGATTTTACTTTCTGTTCAGGACCCTCCTGAAAAATGGGACTTTACTTTATGTTCAGGACCCTCCTGAAAAATGGGATTTTACTTTCTGTTCAGGACCCTCCTGAAAAATGGGATTTTACTTTATGTTCAGGACCCTCCTGAAAAATGGGACTTTACTTTCTGTTCAGGACCCTCCTGAAAAATGGGACTTTACTTTATGTTCAGGACCCTCCTGAAAAATGGGATTTTACTTTCTGTTCAGGACCCTCCTGAAAAATGGGACTTTACTTTCTGTTCAGGACCCTCCTGAAAAATGGGATTTTACTTTATGTTCAGGACCCTCCTGAAAAATGGGAATTTACTTTCTGTTCAGGACCCTCCTGAAAAATGGGATTTTACTTTATGTTCAGGACCCTCCTGAAAAATGGGACTTTACTTTCTGTTCAGGACCCTCCTGAAAAATGGGATTTTACTTTATGTTCAGGACCCTCCTGAAAAATGGGATTTTACTTTCTGTTCAGGACCCTCCTGAAAAATGGGATTTTACTTTATGTTCAGGACCCTCCTGAAAAATGGGACTTTACTTTCTGTTCAGGACCCTCCTGAAAAATGGGACTTTACTTTCTGTTCAGGACCCTCCTGAAAAATGGGATTTTACTTTATGTTCAGGACCCTCCTGAAAAATGGGAATTTACTTTCTGTTCAGGACCCTCCTGAAAAATGGGATTTTACTTTATGTTCAGGACCCTCCTGAAAAATGGGACTTTACTTTCTGTTCAGGACCCTCCTGAAAAATGGGATTTTACTTTATGTTCAGGACCCTCCTGAAAAATGGGAATTTACTTTCTGTTCAGGACCCTCCTGAAAAATGGGACTTTACTTTCTGTTCAGGACCCTCCTGAAAAATGGGATTTTACTTTATGTTCAGGACCCTCCTGAAAAATGGGAATTTACTTTCTGTTCAGGACCCTCCTGAAAAATGGGATTTTACTTTATGTTCAGAACCCTCCTGAAAAATGGGACTTTACTTTCTGTTCAGGACCCTCCTGAAGAATGGGATTTTACTTTATGTTCAGGACCCTCCTGAAAAATGGGATTTTACTTTATGTTCAGGACCCTCCTGAAAAATGGGAATTTACTTTCTGTTCAGGACCCTCCTGAAAAATGGGACTTTACTTTCTGTTCAAGACCCTCCTGAAAAAAAATGGGATTTTACTTTCTGCTCAGGACCCTCCTGAAAAATGGGATTTTACTTTATGTTCAGGACCCTCCTGAAAAATGGGAATTTACCTTCTGTTTAGGACCCTCCTGAAAAATGGGACTTTACTTTCTGTTCAAGACCCTCCTGAAAAAAAAACATGGGATTTTACTTTCTGCTCAGGACCCTCCTGAAAAATGGGATTTTACTTTATGTTCAGGACCCTCCTGAAAAATGGGACTTTACTTTCTGTTCAGGACCCTCCTGAAGAATGGGATTTTACTTTCAGTTCAGGACCCTCCTGAAAAATGGGACTTTAGTTTTTGTTTAGATATTTTTACTTTCTGCTCAGGACCCTCCTGAAAAATGGGATTTCACCTTCTGGTCAGGACCCTTCTGGAAAATGGGACAATGCTTTCAAAAAATGAAATACTAATTATTTATAATTCTTGTTTGGGATAATTTTCGTTCTAGTTTTAATTTTGAGTTTCAGGAGCCCGCCTGAAGAACAGGGTGATGAAATAGCAAGGCAGGAGCCCGCCTGAAGAACAGGGTGATGAAATAGCAAGTTTGGAGCCCACCGGGAGAATAGAGTGAAGAAAATGAAAAGTCAAGCAACAAAGTGATGAAATAGCAAGTCAGGAGCCCGCCTGGAGAATAGGGTGAAGAAACAAAAGAGTCAAGCAACAAAGTGAAGCAATTGAAAGCCAAGCAACTAAGGGAAAGAAATTGCAAGTCAGGAGCCCTCCTGGAGAACAGGATGATGAAAGTCGAGTCAAGAACCAACAGAAGTTGTATAGATAGGATTTTCGTAATTTCACTTATGTTTTTACTTGTAATTTTCATTTTGATGTAATAACAGAGCCGCGGACCGGAACCTCGACGGAGCCTCACCCGACTCTCCAACTCGGTATAGTCCATCTCCGTCCAATCCTTGGAGATACTTATCACTTGATCTCTTCATAACTTGGGTGGTTAAGCTTTCCTAATTCAAGACCCGGTAGTCCTTCGTTCTCCTGTTTCTTTCTTTGAATAATGGTCGGGACAAAAATTCTATCTCGCTGTCTACTTCTTTGCCTGAAAACACTTCATGTTTACATTCAAAGGGGGCATGATGTAGACACCTAATTTCGTCCCTCCGCAATATCATTTTTTACCCATTTTTTTTTACCTTATCCTACCGTGTACCCTCAATCATGTAATTATCCCTCCACAAATGACAAAAATCAAAACCAACTCTAAACAAATCTTATCCCAAAATCCCCACATAATCCCAATTGATAACAAATTAACAACCTTCCCAATTAAAAGTGGACACCTAACCCTTATCCCTCCAATTAAAAAACAACACCTACCTACCCTACTCTAACAAACCCTATCCCTACCCCTACCCCTACCTCACTACCCTACCCCACTACCCCATCCTAATATATACACACACATACACACAAAAAGGGGGACACGGTTTTCTTCTCATTGACAACAATACATACGGAGCACCCATCTCCATATACAGAGGGACTTCCATTTTGTGAATCAACTTCCATTTTTTTTTTTTCTCTCCAAAAACAACATCCATTAGACACCACTGATTCACGCATACATACCACACACATTCATCCCGCACGCGGACCTCACCGGAAAAATGGAGTGAACAAAAAAGGGGGGTCGAGAACAGAGCTGCGGAGAGAGATCGAAGAGGAGAAGATGGAGAGGGAAAGATCGAGCGAGTCGGTTTGAGAGAAAACGGCGAGGAGAGGTCCGTTCCGGCGACCATATCTCACCGGAGTTCCGGCAAACAGTTGAAACCGGCAACTAATACCCCCTAAAACAGTAGAAATCGACGACCACCACTCCCAAAATCTCAAAACCAGTGGTCAGACGCCCCTCCCATTACCGTTGTTACACTGTTCCGGTGGTAGGGTCCGTCGCCGGATCCGGAAACCGAGTTTGACTGAGTTGGTAAGTCCGTCGTTGAGGTTCCGAATCGAGGTTCTTCATCACGCGGATTCTTCCTCTCGATTGACTGATATTCAGAGTAAAATCATCATTGAGGTCCATTTCTACAACTCTTGCTCTTTGTTTCATTTTTATTTTGGTGAATCGATGTTGTGATTATGTGTGTGGTGATTATAATTGTTGGTTTTTGTTGATGTTATGTGCTTGACGAGGTGATTTCGCTGATATGTAGAATGAATTTGAGTAGCTTTGATGGTGTTATTGATAAAAATGAAGTTAAAAGGGGCGGGAATAAGAAGTTGTTAAAAGTTGAATGTAGTTAAACGTTGGACCGTTGTCATTTTATGTATTTCGGATTAGGCATGAATTCAATAGAATCATTTTAAATCAAAAGATTGATAGGCAACATAGGTCGGGGTAGGCGAATTTAGGATTTGTGGCTTCGGTTGAATATTGAAAATTCTATGGAGTGTTTGAAATTTTGTGAATAGTTTTATTTTTCGCACTAAAAAAATGTATTCATTTGACCGGGGGATGCCCCGAAGTATCTGTATACATCTATTCACCGGGGAATGCCCCGAGGTATCTTGTACCCGGAGGATGTCCGTGATGAAGGCCCGAGGCGTCGGGTAGAGTATTAGTCTAGAATTAATTTAGAATAGGATTTATTTTATGCATTTTTCTATTTTTGGGACTGTATAATTGGACTGGATACTAATTTTGGATTTGTTTTATTTTGTTTGATTATTTTTGTGTGCCTCTTGTGTGGTTTATACATTTCGTAATGCCAAAATAGTTGATACACTCTACCAAGCGACCGTGGTCAAACCACGGGATCGAGGGGTGCCTAACACCTTCCCCTTGGTCAACAGAATTCCTTAACCAGAGTCATTGTTCGCACAACCAGTTTAAGAGTCAAATGGTTTCGAAAAGGATTTTCTAAAGGTGACTTGGCACACCGGATTATGCCAAGTGGCGGCTCTGAAATAAAAATTTAAATAATCCTTTTTCCGAAACAAATTTTTATTTTTGTCACTTTAATAAAAGCCCCTTTCGAAATAAAAAATTCAATCTTTTTTTTTGATGTTAAAAGAAAAAGAGGTGTGACAATTAGTAGTAGTAGTAGTATTTATTCTCTCTCTATATAATTAGCCAAAGATATTTGTGATAAGGATAAATAGGATTTGAAAATTTAATTTTGAAATATATTATTTTTCAAGAAATATGTTAGTGACGGGATTTTGAAATTTGAATTCAAATAGAATTTGAGTTGGAATAAAATTCTAACATCTCAATCTTTTATTTTATACGTTTCAAGCTTTGCTCCCACCCTGACTTCTTGTTATATGATACTGTAAAATATTTTGAAATTCGAAATTCAAATTTTAGATTTGAATTTGTTTCTTTTGCAAGTTCTCTTTCTGTTCCTTCTACTATTGTCTTTCTTGCTTTGTTTTATCCCAATTTCTACTTAGGATTGCTTGACTTACTTCTGCCCATACAACTGTTGATTCACTTGGCGTTACAACCTAATGAGGACAAGGGCAGTAGTTATTAAAATGTCTAACAATTTTTTTGCATTAACATTTTTTATTCTTTCTCCTCAGTTTATCTCATACGAATTTAGAAAAAGAATTAGCTCAATTTTGTATATTAAAAGTATTATATTTTACTGAATGTATATTAAGTGAAAGTTGCACTTTATTATTTGTTAGTTTATTTTTAAATGACTAATTTAATTGGCATTGTTAATTTGATTAGCAAAAGAGACCAACAAGAATAAAGGAGGGGAGAAGAATAATTGCGAAATATAAAAGAAGGCAATTAAAAGGTAAGAACGATGACGAGTTATATGTGATTCTAAAACTATATTTTTATTAAGAAGGTTGTGTCTCCAAATTCTTCAAACCAATTTAAATTAAGAGATAATACATCAAAATCCCCCTGAACTTGTCCCGACAACTTAGTTTAGCACTTAAACTTTATGAATAATTATTTACCCCCCTCCCCCTTAACATCTTTAAAGTGAATTAATTTCACCCCTAATGCTGACGTGACATTTAAAAAAAAAAGAAGAAAAAATGCATGATTTTTTTTTTAAAATGCCTACTAATATATATATTTATATAACAAAAAAAGAAAAAAAATTCTCTCCTTCTTCTTCTAACCCCCCCCCCCAACCCCATCCCACCCCATCCTAATCTCCTTCCAAACCCGCCAGCAACCACCACCAGCCCCCCCTCCAAAATCTAACCCCAATTACTTCTTCAATTACCAAATCACACCCCTACCTTCAATTTCTCCTTCTTCATCCCCAATAAAAAAATGAAATTGAATTGAAAAATTAAAAAATTGACATGATTTGAATGTTTGGTTGTTGATTTTAGAGAATTTGGTGCTGATTTGATCGAATTTACCAGGTGGTTGAGTTTTTTTATCACTATTTTATGGTATTTTTTTATGGTGGTAATGGAGTTTTTCGACGAAAATTCACCGAAAAATATGACATGTGTGTGCAGGTATGGCTGTGGGAGGTGGACAGGGGTGGATGAGGGTATGTGCAGGTGTGGCAGTGTGGGGGTGGACTGGGGTGTACGGGGTGTGTGCAGGTGTGGTGGTGGACAAGAGAGAGGGGGGAGGGGAGGGGAGGGGAGGGGATGGGGATGAGGGTTATGAAGAAGATGGAAAATGGAGGATGAGGTTATTTTTAAAATTTAAAATATTTTATATATATTTAAATATATATATATATATATAAAATATTTATATATATAATATTTATTTATATATACAATATTTATATATATTTTACTTATATATATATAAAAAAGTATTTAAAAAATACTTTATTTACGTGGCTCCGACGTGGCGCTGACGTGTCAGCGAGTGTGATGCACTCTCCCTCATGAGAGTGGTATTATACATTAAGGGGTGAAATTAATTCACTCCAAAGATGTTAAGGGAGGTAAATAAATGAAAGGTTAATTTAAGTGTTAACGTAAGTTGGGAAGACAAGTTCAGGGGAGGGGGTTGATGCATTATCTCTTAAATTAACTCTTAAACATATGTTTTCACTTACCTATTTCACTAAATTATTTAAAAACATTTTTTTAAAGTATTGTCTTTAATACTATTATTGTTATTCCTTTTTATGGTGCTTTCTTTCATGATTTTTACATTTAATTTTTCTTATACACATTGACAATTATAAATATTAAATTATTTATCTTTTGAATTGACAAATTATTCTTTAACTTAAATTAAAGAGAAAAGAACACACCTTTTCTTATTTTTTAATTTATTTTATTCGAGTCATTTTGAGAAATCAAATAGAGTAAGAAAAAACACTTGAAGATGTTCTTGAAAAGTTTAAACTATGAAAATATAACAAGCAACAAAATTTTATGTCATTTAATTGATTAAAATATAATGTATTTGAATTTAAATTGAAGAAACATATTTGAATCAGAATTAGGTTTATTTTGAATGGACAAATATAACTTTTGAATCAATATTTTAATTTTGAATTTGAAATATATAAAGTTCTTAAATGTTTTCTTTTATCATGCAACTGCTGACATTATATATATGACTATTGCACGACTTCAAATTACAAATATATACTAGCTATAGTCATATTGTTTTTGTAATTACAAATATGATGTGAAATTGTTCCTTCCGTCTGAAATTAACACTCCATCAAAAATAATAATAATACTTCCTAACTAAATCTAAGAATATAAGGGATATTATATATATTTTTTATTTAGCAAGTTTACTTTGTATAGAAAAATTATGTTAAGAAAAGTATGTATTTGATTTTGAGATACATTTTTATTAAATAATATTATGTCAAGAAAAGGATGTGAATCAAATGATAATATTTTTATTCAACTTGCTTTGACTGTTGCTTTTTCTCACTATTATAGCAAAATATTTAATGTATAATTAAAATTAAGACCAAATTATTTGATATTTGACATATAGATATTTATATATCAAGTTAAAGATTATTTTATAAATACATTATATTTTTTTATATTTATTTGAATTCCTTTTAAAATTACCTCAACATGTTTGGTATAAATTAATTTTACAAGAGGTCCAACATGTACATATTAAGCAACATATCGAATCTAAATTTTAGCGTAAAGGCAATCAACTAAAGACTTCGTAGGGATGAGATGACTTTGAAATTTAATGAAATATTTGAATATGATTTAAGTAAAGCTATTATAAGTAAGGTGGCAAGCTAATAAAATATTAAATACAAAAAGTTAAACTAATAAACTCATGAACTACGTACAATGTTGGATTGGGTAGGTGTGGTTGGAGGAGGAGGGGTGGGGGGGCAGTAAATAACTAATACTCAAAAAAAATATTAAATTTTCAAAAATAAATGCTTATACTGTATTAAAAAAGTGTAGTAGACATTCATATTAAGTTACGTGACAGACTGATTACAAGTTATGTTAATATTATATAAATATACATATCGTTATGACAAAAATGACAATAATAAATATATTGTAGTCCTACAATACATATCATTATGATAATTTTATTAATCCTATTTGTGAATAATAGAATAAAAAAATATAAAACATATTTCTTTTTACAATTACATAATTATTTTTTAGTATAGATTTGATTAAAAATAAAAATTGGGTGGAGAAGGGTGGGTAGGGGTGGAGGCATGGGGGCTGAGTTTAAATTGAGGGGGCAGAGAAGGAGATGAAACTGGAGGGTGGGGTGGGAAGATTGTTTGGGATAAATTTTCTTTTTTTGTGAATAATATAATAAAGTAAAATATGAAATAGTTGCATGACTGTTTTTTTAAATATAAATTTGGTTAGAGGTTGGGTGAGAGGTGAGGTGTGTTGATGTGGAAGGGGGGTGGGTGGGTATGTGGAGGTGTAGGTTGAAGGGGAGGTTGGTTGGGATAGATTTGTTTTTCGCATTTCATTGAGAAATAATATGAATAATTAAAAATAATATTTTAATATTATCCGTTCATCGCACGGGTATGTATACTAGTATAATATAAAAAAAGCTAATAAAGAAGGTGATGTGTCACCTTTCTATGACCTCTATTTGTATTTTTCTTTTTCTCATTTTTGACATTTTTTCTATTTTTTCCCTTTTATGTTTTGTGTACTAAAAACTCAAAAAACACTCATTTAACTCTTTTATTTAACATAGAAATTAAAGATTTCAGTTATTTTCAATTGATGTTACATGTTCCATGTAAATTAAGAGGATAGATTTTTTTAATACCTCACGTTATATTCTGCAATAATTATAGAAACCCAATAGTCTAATTCTATTTTGTTTTCTTCTATATAAATTTCAAAAGTCCCCATTTAGTTATACAATACAATGGAACTAAGAAGTGCAGTGTCCACCACTTTTATCAAAATAACAATGATTATTATTAGTGTTGTTGGCCTGTTGTACAAAAGATCAATTTTATAGCATTCGTGGATAATATTTCTTGAAAATTTATGAGAACATTTTTGTATTATATTGTTTACTCTTTTTTTTTCCCTTTGTATTGTTTGATCTTATTTTTTCTATACTTATGGGATACAGTTTTTTTTCTCTGTGTAAGATGCACCAATTTCTAAATAATTTTTTTTGAAAAGCAGAAGATTGGAGAATCGAGGTATGTTACTTTAAATATTTAGTGAGCTATTTCTTATTTTCTAAATTAAAATATACATTTAGTGAGTTATTCCTTATTTTCTAAAATAAAATATACGCAATTCTTGATTCTTACTTTTCCATAATTTTTTTGTATTGATAGCTTATGACAGGATGAGTTGTGCATGAAAAAAGATCTTATAGCTCAAGACTGTATCTTATGGCAAGACCGTGTCCATCAATCAATTAGGGCTCTATCTTCTCATTTATAAGCAAAATTATGCTTCTATCGACAAAATGCATGAACAAATATGTCCTCAGAAAGAGTGCAGCAATGTAGCTTTACAATTTGTTTTGTTGCTGTTCTTGGAGATATTAAATAACCAATTTTTTTCGTCTCATTTCATTTTATTTTTTTTATCATGCTTAAATGGAGAAATGATAATTGATCATAAAAAAATAGTAAGTGTGTAACATTTATCGATGGCATACAACAACATATTTAATGTAATTTCACAAAAATGATACAACATTTATTAATAGATTTTCAATATTTAAAATGACAGTTAATCGATCGAAATCCCATAAAGTCTAAGATTGTGACCTCTTGAACCATTTGTAATGAAGCTTGATCACAATTCATATTTCAATGGAGATTTTGGTATTACAACATACCAATAATTAAATTTTAACCTTTCTCGAATTTTCATGTTTCCTTACTTTCCTTTTATTTCCTATTTAGAAAATTAATTATGGAATTTGATCCTATCAATGACATGATATATTTAATTGAATTTTTTCTATTTCTTGTCTTCCTTTCTGTTTCCCATCATTTTTTAAAAATTGCAAGTGCAACACCAATTTCAGTGGAATCTCATAAAATAAGCTCTGGAGAGGGATAATATACTCTGATCTTATCCTTACTTTAGAGGTAGATGCAGTTTCTCCAAATGAGAGAAACGATTTTCTAGCTTTTCATAATTTTTTTAAAAGTTTTATATCCTTTTTATAAGAGATTTTGATCTTTGTACATAGAGATCTATATTTTTATACATAAGAGATCTGAAAGTAGGGGTAGGCATTATTCAGATTAAACTGAAAAACCAAATCAAATCAAACGAAATTTTAATTTGGATTAATTTTTTGGTTTGGTTTCAGACTAAGATTTTACTTTATTTGTTTTTTCTGTTTGGTTTTTGATTTGAAAAAATAAAAATAAAAATTTTGAATTTATATGTGTGTGTGTGTCATTTTCTTCCTTTCAGGTAAGAGGTCAAGATATCACTTTTCCTATCTGAGAAAAAAATTGTAGCATTATGAATATGAATATTTATATTTATCATAAATAAGTGTCAATAGTTCATATTAAGAAATAAAATGATGAAAGGAGGTGATTGTATCGGGTTTGTATCCCCAAGATTTTTGCAATGCTATTATTTTATTCTTCAGTATTTAATTTCCACATAATTTACATAGGTTATGTTTAATTTAAAATAGTTTCTCATTATTTATCTATCGAAGAAATTATATATGATATTAAACTAATAAAAAAGATGGCAGAATCATGAAAGATGTCTGGTTCTTAAATTTAATTTTCTATTATTGAAGTTGATATTCAACTAATTGGTTATTTTAACCGTGCGAAGTACGGATAAGTATTCTAGCAAATTAATATGACTGTTAAAGAATTTAATGATACTTACTAAATGGGATAGAATATGATTAATTATTCGATTATAAAACAAAAAACCATACAAAAAAAAGTCAAAAAGTGAGAAAAAATAAAAATAAAAATGGAGGCCTTAGAAGTATGCCACATTAACATATTTTTAAGTCTCCTTTATATATATATATATATATATATATATATATATATATATATATATATATATATATATATATATTTGTTAGTTTGATAGAACTGAACATCCCAAGCATGCCACCCTACCCTACTCAATAATACTAAAAAGATGGAGACTGTAAGCTACCAACTATAACATCAAAGCTGGTCGTGATCTCAGGAGAGTGCAGCGGTTACCTAAGCATATCATTCCCACTAAACATTCAACATGCATTCGGTGTGAAGGGACATTTTCATGACAAGATTTTAAATGACTATATTTATATTAAGTTTGATCGCGCGGATCGTTGTATTTTTTGACTTTGATATCATGATATTATCAACTTCGAACATTGAATTATATATGTTATTTATTTGTCATATCTTCACTGGGTATTTATGAAATTATTGCATATCAATCTAATAATTAAGAGTTCGTTTGCGATTCCTGTTACAAAACTGTTTATTTGAGAAACATTTTTATAAAATAGTTTTTCAGAAAAGTGCTTTTGAAAAAAAATAATTTGTGTTTGATAAATTCATTTAAAAAGTACTTTTGATAAACAGATTGTATTTGGATAATCTTTTTTAAGAAGTGTTTTTTTGAGACAAATGACCAAAAAGAACATGTATCAATTGACTTTTACTACTAAAATTAATTTATAGAGAAAAATTATTTTAAATAACTATTATAATATTTTATTTTATTTGTATTTAATTAAAAAGTACGTATTCTAAAATTTTCAATCAATATTTATGAATATAAATATATTAAAAATATTAAGTAATGATATATTACTTAAATAATTTAAATATCACTTTTCACGAATTATTTATTTAAAATTAAATATTCAAAAAAAAAATTTGCAAGTGCTGTCAAAATATAATCTCGTTACGTGATTTATCTGTCATTTGATATCATTAATGATAAAAAATAAAAAGTTTTATATATTTCGATCATCATCATCAATGATATTTTCAAATTTATTTAAAGAAAATGAGTGAAAATAAACTAATAATATGTAAATCATAAAATAAAATAAAGTATTATGATGTAAATATGAAGTATAAAATTTTAAAAGCAAACTTTAATCAAATTTATAAGATATGTTAATTTATTTAAGGATATTTTGTCATGAAAAAAATAATTTTTTCTTCTGCTTTTTTTGAAAAGTAAAAATTTTCTTCTTCTTCCCCAAAACAAAGAAACTATTTCTGCTTCTTTCTGAAAGCACTTTCGTAAGTTACCAAACACCTTTCTTTAAAAAAAATAATATTTTTTTCTCAAAATAAATTTTTTTTTTTTTTTAAATAAGCAATTTCAAATAGGCACTAAGGGCCGTTCGGTCACCTATGATACTAGGACTAATTAATAGACTCCAAATGGATTTTTCTTGTAGGTGTAGGTGTGGAATATATGATCTACTCTACACACATATGGAGTGTATACATAATACATAACAAGTGTATAGAAGTACAATTAAAATACACACTGAGTATATAAGATTATATCGCAATAATATATTGATCAATTATACATTGTAGACTAGTTAAAATGTTAAAAAAAAAAAAAAAAAATCTTGTGTGTGGGATTTGTTAGACTATTGTATAGTATAAAACTCTTAATTCAATAAGTATAATTGCGTCCATTCATTAAACTTAATATTGGTAGTTCAGTGTTAAATAAATCATATGATAGTACTAGTACTCCATTACTATATGAATTTTGAGAAAGTATATGCAAAGGTCAAACCAATAAATTTTGATTTTGTTCATGAGCTAAGCTTCTAGAAGATGAACCAACCACTTTGGTAACAAACCTACCCGTTTGCTTACAAAGTCCTTGCGGATATGTAGAATTAGATAAATCAGTATTCATCCTTTGACCTCTGACTAAATCATTGCAGGGAAAGCGTGTCTCATAACCCCATTCACTATTTTATTTGACATTGGGATACATAATTTAAGTGGAGTATCAGAAAAATAATCTTTGCCACTTTTACTAATTAATAAACCTGCTCTGATAATATATTATATTTAGATAGGTAAGCATAACTCCATATCCACTGGTTGCTAAATAACTTAATCACTGCATTTTTGGATCTTTCTAGAAGTTAGAGTATGGAAAGCTGAGAAAATATGTAACAGGTCTTTCAAACATTAGATTATCTTAGACGATGAGTTTTAGTAATAAGTAAAACATAAATCAAAATCAACGGCAATTAGAATAAACAAGTATAATTTCTTTAACTAAATTAAGAGGCAAAGTCTTTTCTTTAAAATACCTCACATTATTTAAAGGTCAAATCCATCGGCAGCACCCTAAATTTGACACGATATTTCACTTTGGCACCTCAACTGGACGTTGTTCACTTTTGGCACCTCAAGTAGCTATAAACTGTGTCACTTTGACACCTTTTGCTGATTCAACAAAGAGAGTGTATTACACTCGCTTTTGGGCGCGTTTCAGGGGTATTTTCGTAATTTTTGAGTGGTATTTTCATAATTTTTTCATCTTTAAATTTTTTAAAAATTATTGAAAATGATTAGACAAATCAGCAACAATTGATCTAATGAATTAATGACACATGTTTTATTGACCAAATAATTACAAAAAAGTCTCTCACATTGTCTTCTTCACACAATTTTTCTTTAGCTTAACCTCCATTAATGGAGGTTGAATTTTTCAAGAATCAATGACACACACTAACAACAATCAAATTACACCCAAAGCAACAACCCAAAATTCTCCTCTTCCACCCACGACATCATTAACACCCAAAAGAAAAAAAAATGTTCATTCCATCAACACACACAAAGAACACAATAAAATACTCCTTTCTTCACCATTTTCTTTTACTACTGAACAGACACATACGACCTTCTCCATAAATACACAACATCAGTCATCTCTGCATTAACTAAACTTTTAAATAAGAAATACCCAAATCAATATTTCTTCAAAACTCCTAAAAAATGCAAAGAATCACTAAAAATTCAATAAGAAATACCCAAAATAATATTTCTCCAAAACTCCTAAAAGTTCAATGATTTACTTCTTTGGGTAATTTTATTAAACACAAAATGTGCAAAGAAAAGTAAAATTATTTAGGAGGGCAAATGCAATTTTTTTTTGCTTTTCCACAAGGATAGTGGATTCTTTACAAGTAGGAAAGAATCAAAAGGCAAATTGGTCAAAGAAAAAACCTTAAATATTAACAAACTACATGGCATAAGAAGGATTTAATTATTTATGTTTTCTTTTGTTAAATAATTTTTTAATTGAACAGTGGCCTCCTCTTTCTTCATGTCTGAAATTCGTGAAGCTTTTAAGGCGAATCTATCATCCTCAGCGAATGAGGAGGTATGTTTACTTTTCTGAAAAATTCTACCTCCATTAATGGAGGTTCAACTTCCATTAATGGAGGTTGAACTTAAGAATGTTAGATGGGGAAGATGTGGTCTTTTTTGTAACTATTTAATTAAAAAATTACGTGTCATTAATTTATTGGACACTTAGCCATGTATTTTGATCCTTTTTTTTATTTTTAAAAAATTTGTGGGTGTAAATAATGATGTGGCCTTTAAAATGAGTTGACACAAATTAGTTGGCCACTTAATCCATGCTGGAAGCGCGTGTAATTCACGCACTAGAGTTGGTGCCGAAAGGTGCAAAAGTGACACACTTTATGACTATTTGAGGTGTCAAAAGTGAACAACGTCCAGTTGAGGTGCCAAAGTGAAAGATCGTGCCAAGTTTAGGGGGTCGCCGATGGATTTGACCTTATTTAAAATTATTTAATTAGGTAGATTATATATGATCGACTTATCATCACGTACGACAATACTGGTTCATAAGATAGTTATGACTGCAGTTTCAATTTGCTTTTATTATATTGATTTGACTTAGAATTTAAGAAAGCGAGGAAGATTTTTAACTTTTGTGATCGAAAAGTAAAGATAGAGATATACATATGTTCCATAATATTCGAGATTTTAAGGGTTGTTTGGTACAATAAATGGGATAAGTAAGGATATCCCATGTTTTTGGATATTCCATGAATTATTTTATCGAATCCTTTACATGGGTTAGTAATTTCATCATTTTAGTATAAATGGTGGGACAAAATAGTTTCTGGACTAAGTAATACATCATACCAAATATGAGATAAAGTTAATCCCAAACCTTATTTCTTGTTCCAAACAATTCCTTATAGTTTTAAACATGTCATGTTGATGTTGAAATCAAAGAGTGTCAAATCAGCAAAGCAACATTCTTTAGAAATAGACTAAAAAGAAGAGGAGGAAATGAGATCTCTTATCCTCTTTTAAAATGAAAATAAAAAAATGATCTTTTCACATCTCTGTAAAAAATAAAAATCTCTTATCAAAAAATCATAAAACTTTTTTTTTTTTTTACATAAAGGGCTAGAAAACTATTTTCCCAAAAAGTAAAGAAAGACAACTGGATTAAAACAAAGAAAGTGTTTAATTATTTATTTTTATCACATTCTGGTAGGAGTGACAAAATCAACTCATAGAATTATGACCCGTTTAAATTTTGGTGAGTTAATGACTCACTTATTTTATTAATTCAAGTACCTATTTAATTAGACCTCATCTATAAAATTTTACTGAATATATTATTATTGTAAGTACCCATTTTGATCTACTTAACTCAATCCCTTTCCCTTTTAAAATTGAGTTGATTTGCAACTCAGATTGATCCATAAGAAAGTTTGTCTAAATATTTTTTAAAAGGAATTTCTTTATTTGATATATTGTGGGTGTGTTTGGTATGAAATATTTTTCTAGAAAATGTTTTCATGAAAAAGAAGTTGGTTTCTTACTTATTTTCTCATGTTTGGTTGGTGAGTGAAAAATATTTTCTAATGTTTGGTTGGTGAATGAAAAAAAAATATTTTTCAAAAAATACATTTCAGTGTTTAGCTAAAGAGTAGAAAATACATTTTATAAAAATAATTTTTGACCCCGAAAAATACTTTTTTTCTAGGGTGTGTTAATTATGGAGGAGGAAAATATTTTCTAGAAAAATAAGTTGTTTCTTACTTATATTCTTGTGTTTGTTATCCAAGTAGAAAAATATTTTCTAAAAGTATTTGTATATATTTAGTAAAAAACAATGAGAACGAATAAGGTATAAAAAGTGTGTAAGAATTTTTTTTTAAAAAATAAGTTAAAAAATTAAATATTTTTTTAGGAGGAGTTGGTGTGTGAGTGGACGGGTGGGGGGAAGGGTGGGGGAGGTCAAAATAGATGGTAGGGGTGAGATAAGAAAAAAGTTTTGAGTTTTTTATGAAAAAAATTAAAATAATAATTTTCTTGGGGGAGGAGCAGTGGGGGGCGACGACTAGTAGGGGTAGGGTGTGAGGGTGGGGTAAGAAAAAAATTATTTTCTTAAAAATAAATTTAAAAACTTGCTTTTTTTTGGAGGAAGGGGGGTTGGTAGAGGTGGGAGTTGGGTGGGGTGGGGGGTAAGAAAAAAGTTTGAATTTGTTTTTAAAAAATTAAATATTTTTTGTAAAGGGGTTGTGTCACGATCCTAAATCCAAGGGTCATGATGACACTTATCACGACAAGTCTTGACAAGTAAGACTATCACACAAACTCATACAAGAAGGGAACATAACAACAATAACCCAAAGTAAGGCTTTTAAAACAAAACCAAACCACACAATATAATAAAAACGGAATAATATAACCAAAGATATCATACAATAATCCCAAAACCTGGTGTCATAGTCTAAGAACTAACTAGTACAACTCGAGACCAAAATACATAAGACATCCAAAACAGGACTAACTCTATCTCTGAATGCAAAATAAAGATATAGACTAAATAAAGAAAGGTAGTAGTCAACTCCGAAAGCAAGGATCCAACCGCTACCTCGGATAGCTCTAAATGTCTCTCAAATCAACCACTATAAGGCACACTCGAACCTAGATCTGCACTAAAAAAGTGAAGTAGGAGTGAATACGGTTCACTTTTACTCAATAGGTATCACCAGCCAACTGAGAAATGCAGAAAATAAATCATACAAAATACACACCAAGAGCACGTCACATGCAACAATAAAATATCCATATCCTACAATGGCAGCTCATACCGTTTTCACTAACAGTTCTATAATATTCACGTACATCATAGCAAATACGAGAAAGAAAGACAAGTAGACAGATATCATACATACGAATACAAAGAAAGAATACATATAAATAGGTATCACATCAAGAAAAAAATACATCACAGAATGTGCAAAGTAAATACAAATGCAATGTAGATGATGCTGGTAATGATAATGGTGATGGTGATGATGATAATAATAATGATGCTCGAGGTTGTCGCACAACCTCCGTATACACCTACGAAGCTAAAGCTTTTTGATGTAGGACCCATGGGGGTTTGTCAACCCGTATACAATCAATATCCATAACTCTCCTATGGCACATCCTTCGGTAGTGGGTTTTAAGGATGTCACATTTTCTGTCAGAAAAAGTCAGTGTTTTCAATATTTCTAGAATTTTCACGGTGGTACCAATGTTTCATGAATGTCTATGATATGTGAATGTAATGTTCACAACCAACTAGAATGAGTATTTTCATATCCAACCAAGTTAGCCAATAATCCACTCAATATTCCCAATCATCCATGAATACCAACGTAAACCATATGTCAAGGGAGTAGAATACAATTAAGTACTTCACTGATACTATATTAGGCTTTTTGATTTAACGAGACACAATTTATTCCATATGTACACAACCAATAATATCACGTAGGATCCCACACAGTCACAAAGCAAATAATATTTTGAAATCACCAAATACAATAATATATAGGCCTCCACACGGGCACAATTGTAACGACGTAAATTTTGATAAATTATGTGAAAATATGTATTTTTGTGTGATTTGACTATTTTACCTTTCTCCGCGGTTGTATTATAGTATTTCTGGGGTATGGGGTTGATTGACACAGTTTCTGATGTATTTTGGTGCATTTTATGTGGTATTATGATTTTTGGTGGCTTCAGGAGTCTTATAGTTGACTTCAGTCAACATCTTTTAATCTGTACATCGGATGGCAAAACAGACCACACCAGCAGATCTGAAACGTCTATTTTAGAATGGTAACATAGTTGGTGTGATTTTATGGGTTTTAAATGTCATTTCAATCCTCGATTCAGAAAGTTGTGATTTTGAGTTTCGAAGATCAACTCTTTTGAAATGATATTTTTTTAAAAATTTAATATCTCCATTGATTACGAAGTGTCGAATTTTATAGAGTAGCATAGTTTGTTTGCATTCACAAAATTCCAGGTGAATTCTGAGGGGCCCACAGAGACTTGAAATTTTACTAAGTCCCCAGCTGGTGCACCCACGATTGCGAAGCACCTGTTACGATCGCGATTGAGTGTGAAGGCCAAGTGTCGCGATTGCGTCAACTGATCCAAAATTACGATAGCCTCTTCATCTAGGTACTGCAATCGCGATTCCTGGTCTGCGATCGAGATGCCTGGGTATATAAATATCTATATTTCACTTTTTTTCACCATTTTGAGACTTGGAGCTTAAAGTTTTGTAATTTTGAGAAACTTTCTCCACTTCTAAGTTTGGGTAAGCTCCATAGCACCTATTTTTAATCATTTCCTTCAATCTCTATCATCTATTTCTTATTTTAAACTTGGATGAAAGTATGAAATTTGAGAATTTTGGTTCGTAAGGCCTAAAAATTTTATTTCTCCAATTTAAACCCTAATTTCTACCCATTTTTACTTGGGTGGATTTTTAATCTTATAATTATCAGTTTTCCTCAATTACATCTTTAAAACAACTTCAATTCTCAATTTTTAAATGAATTTAAGAGAGTTTTACCCGGTACAACTTGAAAATGATTTTTCTTCGATTTGGACTTCGTTATTAACTCATTTTCGCTTGGATTTTCATATTTAGACTCTTAAAAATATGAGAAACATATTTTAAAAAATAAAGTTACGATTTTACCCCCTTTTTTTCATAAATCTATTTTGGGAGGCCATTTTGACCCTGACTTGAAACTAGGCAATATGGGTATCGTTGACTTTATTTTTATGTGTAGATTTTATATTTTTCATGTTTTAGTTGATTTCGGGACCATTCGTGAGGAGCGAGGCTTTGGAATTAAAGGCTTTTGTTTTGATTTTTGGCGTTCGAAGTAGGTTATGTCTTATCTTCTTTCAAACTGGGATGGATAGTTAATTTTGATACAAAATCATATTAATGGTGTGAGAACTAATCATCAAAATTTCTATCTTATTGTGTTGTGCCCGTGTGGGAGCCTATATGTGATGTATTTGATAATTTTGGGATATTATGTGCTATGTGACCGTGTTGGGTCCTATGTGATGTTGATAGCCTATATACATAAAAATAATTATATTTTTTAATGAAAAACCTATTGTGGTATCAATTGTGTATTATGATGTGTTCATACTCTATTGTCATATGAATCAAGTTGGCTTTCATGGATGGTTGGAAATATTAAATGGATATTTGGCTTACTTGGTTCGTATATTGGTTGTATATAGAAATACTCATTGTGGTTGGTGTTAAGAATTACATCATCATATCATATATATTCATGACACATTGGTAGCACCATGAAAATACTTGGCTTTTTTTAATAAAAAATATGGTATCTTATAAAAACCATCCCCGAGGGATGTGCTTGGTAGAGATATGATTATGGATTATATACAGGTTGCAGAATCCCCCATGGGTCCTATGACAGGAAGCTTGAGATCCGTAGGTGTATACGAAAGCTGTGCGATAGTCTTAGAGGTTATGCAACGATCTCGTGCATTACATCATCATTCTCATGATTTTTATTGTATTTACTTTATTATGCCCGTGATGTGATTGTATTTCTACCTTGACTTGTTACCTGCCTATTTATCCTCCTTTACTTGTACTTGATGTTCTTGTGTATATTGTTATTCTGTGCTTTACTTGTATGTGGTATAATATATACTTATGGTCCTTTCTGGTGTTTGTTGCAATATATATGAGTATTATAGAACTATTAGTGCAAGCGATATGGGCTACCATTGTAGGACATTTTCAAATTGTAAGTGACGTGCCCTTAGTGTATATTTTGTATGATCTATTATCTACTTTGCTCAGTCGGCCTATGATACCTACTGAGTACAAATGGATCGTAGTTATTCCTACTGTGCCTTTTTGGTGCAGATCTTGGTTCGGATATGCCCCATATCAGTTGATTTGGGTGATATTTGAAGCATACAAGGTAGCGATGGATTTCATGAGTTCGAAGTCTACTACTACCTCTTCTTATTAGACTATGTCTTTACTGCTATTCAGAGATAGGGTTATTCCTATGTATTGTATTTTCTTGAGCTGTATTAGTAGTTCTTACACTGTGACGCCAGGTTTTGAGAGTTATGGAATTATTATTTATGCTTCTTTTCGCTTTCATTCTATTGATTATGGTTCGGCTTTGTTCTATGAGCCTTGCCTTGGGTTTAGAATGTTAATTTCTCTTTTGTATCAGTTTGTTTGATGGGCTTACTTGTCAAGGTTCGCCATGAAAAATACCATCACGACCTTTGGATTTTTTTGTTGTGACAAATTGCCATCAGAGCATCCAAGTTCATTGGTCTCAACGCTGTAAGAACGATATGTCTTATAGAGTCTCATGGATCAGTTCGTAAACGTTCGTATCTATCTTTGAGAGGCTATAAGATATTTTCAAGAAGTTTCCTTATTTTGTTTCTTATCATGCAGATTTGTTTCATACCCTATGTTCTAAGTCATATTTCACTCTTTTTCTGCACAGATCGTGATGACTATGTCTCGTAAGGTTAGAAATGCGGAGCCTTTATCCGGGGGAAGATCCCAATCTAGAGGGCGAGTTGTGAGTGGTGGGCGAATTTAAGGTAGTGGACGGGCACGTGGATCTTCCCCGTTTAGGAGTAGTTCAAGGGGACTTTCCCCTGAACCTCGTGTTGAGTATGTTGGAGGTGTGGGTGCTACTTCAGTTCCACTAAGTTCTTCTATCCCAACTTGGAGGGGTTGTTGGTTCACTTGTTGACCCATTTAGAGGGTGCTCCTTTTAGTATGCTTGGCGTTCCCCCAGCTCTGAGTATTGTGCCTTCGTTGATTCCAAAGTTTGCTTATGGTATTCCTTTAGTCCCAAGTACAGATCCTCCAGTTGTACCTACTTCTACCCTTGGTACTCCTCAGAACCCGAGTGTTACTCCTCCTTCAGCGCCAGTATCTAAGTATGGTATTCTGAGATCAGGATTTTAACCTTCATTTGTGTTACCTCCTTAGGTGGTATCTCAACCTCCCAGATTTACCATGCCTCCTCTTATTATGAGTACAGTGATGTCTTTTGAGAATCAGAAGAGGTTTGAGAGATTTAATCATTTAGGTCCTCCTAGATTCAGTGGTGTTGTGGGCAAGGATGCCTATGAGTTCTTGATTGATTATCAAGAGAAGTTGTATAATTTGGGTTTGATTGAGTCGCATGGGGTTGCTTATACTACTTATCAGTTGAGAAATGCTGCTAGAGATTGGTCGAGGTCGCTTGTTTGCTGCAGTCCTCTCGATTCTCTTGAGATGACATAGGATCAGTTTGTCGAGGCCTTTCCAGAGTAATTTATGCCTTACACTCTGAGGGATTGGATGAGAGATAAGTTTAATATCTTGGAATAAGGTTTTATGACTATTGCTGAGTATGAGGTATGCTTTCATGCCTTATCTAAATATTTTTATGCCAGCATTGCCACCGAGTCTGAGAAGATTCAAAAGTTCATGAAGGGGTTGAATGCTTTCTTTTAGTTGGATATGTCTCAGATGGTTGTATTTGGAGTATCTTTTCAGAGTATAGTGGATTATGCTAAGATGATTGAGGGTATTCTTCGAGCATCTCAGGAAGACGCCAAGAAGGTGCACTATTTTAGTAAGTAGAGGTTACACTTCTCGACGTAAAGATTTTAGAGGTTCTCGTAGGTATCATGGTAGGCCAGTGTAGGTAGCTTTATAGGGTTCAGGTGGTGGATTCTCTGCTTCAGTAATTTAGGGTGGTCGCCCGAGCCTAGTGGTACCTCTCCTGTTGGGTTGAGCCATAAAGGTTGCTTTGTATGTGATGGGATTAGCCATCTGGACAAGGACTATACTTGTCGTGTAATTAAAGCTACACTTATTTTTAGTTGTGAGAGGTGCTCTACCAGAGGTGCGAGAGGTAGAGGTAGTGGAGCCCATGGTGGCATTCGCAGGGAGACCCAACCAGTTCGTGGTCATGGAAAGTGCTATTCTATACCTTCCATACCAGAGGTAGAAACTTCTGATGCTGTGATCACAAGTATCAACCCCGTTTATTTCAGTTCTGTATCTATGTTATTTGATATGGGATCGACTTTCTCCTATGTGTTTGCATATTTTGCTTTAAGTTTGATTCTGTTAGTGAGCCTCCTGATATGCCTATTCGTGTATCTTCCCTAGTAGAAAATTCTTTAATAGTGGATCGGGTGCACCAATCCTGTATTGTGACTTTTGTTGGGTGTGAGATGGGTGGATTTTCTTATCTTAGATATGATTAATTTTGATGTCATCTTGGGTATAAATTGGTTGCCTCCTTACTATACTGTCCTAGATTATTATGCTAAGACCGTGACTCTAGCTTCGTCGGGTGTATCGAGGATAACTTAGAATGGTATACTTCATTCAGGTCCTAAAAGGGTTATATCTTATGCTCGGGCTTGTTGAATGGTTGAGAGGGGATATTTGCTTTACTTAGCTCATTTTCGTGATACCAATATTGTTTCACCTTATTCCTTGGATTCTGTTTGTATTGGCTGTGAGTTTATGTATGTGTTCCCTACGAATTTGTCTGGTATGCCTCCATATTGTGATATTTATTTTTCTACTAATGTTGAGCCAGGTACTGAGCCCATTTTTATTCTCCTTTATAATAGGGTGGCCCCAATCAAGTTTAAAGAATTGAAGGTTTAGTTACATGAGTTGTTGGATGAAGGATTTATCTGACATAGTATATTACCTTGGGGTGCACCTATCTTGTTTGTGAAAAAGAATGATGGACCTATGCGGATGTGTATCGATTATCAATAGTTGAATAAGGTGACAGTTAAGAATAAGTATCCTCTTTCTTGTATTGATGATTTGTTCAATCATCTTTAGGGTATCGTAGTGTTTTTGAAGATTGATTTGAGATCCGGGTATCATCAATTGAGGATTAGATCTTTGGATATTCCAAAGACATTCTTTCAGACTCGATATGGTCATTATGAGTTCATAGTCATGTTCTTTGGGTTGACCAAGGCACCAACCACATTCATAGAGTTTATGAACTATGTTTTTGATCTTATCTTGAATTCTTTGTTATTGTATTTATAGATGATATCTTGGTTTATTCCAAGAGTGAGCCTGGTAATGAGGAGCATTTGAGGATTGTGCTTTAGAGATTGAGGGATGAGACATTGTATGCCAAGTTCTCCAAGTGTGAGTTTTGGTTGGAGTAAGTTTTTTTCTTGGGTCATGTGGTGACTAAGAAGGGTATTATGGTTGACCTAACCAAGATTACAACGGTTCGTGATTGGTCTAGGACTACATCGCCCATCGAGATTTGGAGCTTTACTAGCTTGACAGGTTATTATCGGTGTTTTGTTGTGGGTTTTGCATCCATTACAACTCCATTGACAAAGTTGACTCAGAAGAAGATTTCCTTTCAGTGGTCTGATGCTTGTGAGGTGAGCTTCCAAAAGCTCAAGGATTTGTTGACTTCAGCTCCTATCTTGACTTTGCCCAATAAGGGCATGGGTTTTACCATCTTTTTGTTATACTTTCGATGTTGGGTTAGGTGCTCTATTGATGTAGGAGGGTAAGAATCTTGCGTATACTTCTCATCATTTGAAACCTCATGAGAAGAATTACCCTGCCTATGATTTGGAGTTATGCAAAGTTATTTTTGGCTTTGAAGTTGTGGAGGCACTACTTGTATGGAGTTTGTTGTGAGATTTCTCAGATTATCGTAGCCTTTAGTACTTCTTCACCTAGGGAGATCTTAATATGAGGCGGCGCAGTTGGCTTGAGTTGCTTAAGGATTATGACTTGACTATTCTCTATCAGCCAGATAAGGCTAATATGGGTGCAGATGCCTTGAGCTGAAAGTCGACTAGCATGGGTAGCTTGGCATATCTTTTGATCCAGGAGAGACCTTTGGCCTTAGAGGTTCAGTCTTTATCTAACTAGATGGTTACACTTGTTATTTCGACACCTGGGCATGTTTTGGTATTTATGGAGGATAGATCTTCTTTGATGAAGCAGATTCGAGCTCATTAGTTTGATAATGTTGGATTGAGGTTGATTCAGGATAAGGTGTTTAGTGGTGAATCTAAGGAATCCTCACTTGATTCAAATGGGAATTTGAGGATTGGAGGCTGAGAGTGGGTGACTGGATTAGATTGATTTTGGAGGAGGCCTATTATTCCAGGTATTCCATCCATAAAGGAGTGACTAAGATGTATTATGACTTGAGACATCATTACTGGTGGGGTGGTATGCGGTAGGATGTAGCAAACTTTGTAGTTTGTTACCTATATTGCCAGAAGGTGAAGGCCGAGCATTTGAGACCTGGCGGATTGCTTCAGAGGTTACCCATTCCTGAGTGAAAGTGGGAGCGGATCACTATGGATTTTGGGACCGACTTACCTCGTATTTTTTATGGTTCTGATAATGTTTGGGTCATCGTGTATTGATTGACCAAGTCTGCTCATTTTAATCCGATCAAACTCTCTTTTAGTGTGGAAAGGCTGGCCCATATCTACATTCCTGAGATTGTGCGTCTTCATGGGGTATTAGTGTCCTTTATATCAAATCAAGGTTCTATCATCACATCTTAATTTTCAAAGACCTTTCAGGATGAGTTGGGTACTCAGGTTGATCTTAACACCGCATTTCATCCCCAAATTGATGGTTAGCCAGAACGAACTATCCAGGTTTTGGAGGATATGCTCCGCGTTTGTGTAATGGATTTTGGTACTCAGTGGGAGCAACATTTAGCCTTGGTAGAGTTTTTGTTTGATAATAGCTACCATTCCAGTATCAATATGGCTCCTTTGAAGGCTTTGTATAATAGGCGTTGTCTCTCTCCAATGGGTTGGTTTGAGGTTTCTTAGGTTAGATCTCGAGGTACGGACTTTCTTCGTGAGTCTTTGGATAAAGTTTGGATCATTCAGGATAGAATTCGAGGGGCTCACAGTAGGTAGAAGTGTTATGCAGACCGTAGACTTCGTGCCTTGAGATTTGATGTTGGTGATCATATTTTTCCTCGGGTTTTACCTATGAAGAGTGTGATGAGGTTTGGGAAGAGGGGAAAGCTTATCCCCAGGTATATTAGCCCATTTGAGATACTTTAGACTATTGGTGATATGGTTTATGAGTTAGCTTTGCCCCCAGACTTAGCAGTTGTTCATCTAGTTTTTCATATTTCTATATTTCTACGTTATATTTTGGATGAGTCTTATGTCATTCATTGGGGGTCAGTTCAGTTAGATGATAGGTTGTCTTTTGTTGAGGAGTCGATTTCCAATATTGACTAAGGATGTTAGTGTCATGCCTCAAATCTTATTGGGGAAGACCGGCACCCGTAACTGAGGAGGCCGGGGAGAACCAGCTCATAACCTTATACTTCCTATGCATACCTCTATGACAACCCGAAATTCGGACAACATTATGTCGCATATAAAAGGAAATAATCACCTGTATAAGCTCGAACACACATATATATGTATATACAATACTTGGCCGTTGGAGCCATCACGTTTATTAACAAAACACCACCTTGACTGTACATTAGGTCTACAAAGCCTCTAGACAATACACAGAGTTTAACTAAGGTCGGGACACACCCCACCATATAACTAACTTCTATACAATACCAAAAGTGACTGGATATGACACGGAAAACCCCGAAGAAAACTGGAGCTCACCAAAAGCAGCTGGATATCCTGGCTCCTACTTGTGCGGTGTATGAGCTGAGGTACCTGTGCCTGCAACATGAAATGCAGGTCCCCCGTGGGGGACGTCAGTATGAAATATGTACTGAGTATGTAAAGCTGTAGATAATCAGATATGATATAGGAGCTCAATAAAAATCAGAAACAAGTGAATAAATCGTAATAGGAGTGGACCACACTTACTAGAACATGTGACAACCTGTACATTGTATTTATTCAATCACTTTACCTTCGTTCTTATCATCTTTGTAATCATTACTGTACTGTACTGTACTATGACTATTAGGTTGCCTCTAGTACATACCAACTGGGATCGACCCATGATAGGCTTATGCCCCTGGGATACCACCCATAAACACATAAATAGGGATCAACCTATGATAGGCTTATGCCCCTGGGATACCACCCGATAAGAGAGAACTTCCATCACTTAGTTCAATTAATCTTTGAGATTGTTATTTCGGTTTCCACCGCATTTTTGATACTTTGAAATAATGATACATCAATAAGAGACATATAAATAAACCATCAATGCAATAACAATGAAGTAAGAACTCATTGGCACATCAATGAAGTGTTTTGGAGTCATCAATGCCATAACAATGAAGTAGGAACTTATTGGTATATCAATGAAACGTTTTGGAGTCATTAATAGCACATGGATCTTGTTTGGGTAACCGGATACCTTCTGACATTCATTAGTGCAATAAATATGTAAGATTTGGAAAACAAGTAAGTATTGGAATGTCTTGACATCTTGTAGGGTGGAAACAAGTTCATTGGTAACGTAGGACATCATACAAAACCTTTATGGATCACATGTTATTGAATAACTTTGGAAACTTTCTTAATAGAACAATTGTTCACTTTCATGCCAAAGATATGGTATAGAGTATGCTTTGTATACCTGACTGTCAACCTTCAATACTAGTCCCAAATGGACTTCCCGTCTTTTCGGATTACTTATCTACAATGAACATATAAAACAATCTAGTATTAGCAACCAAACGTCACAATTCAATTATTTGAATTCACCAAACTAGTGGTTAAGTAGTAAGCCTTAATTACACCATAAAGGGTGTCACTTTAACCCTCTTATACTCCAATTACATTCACATTCCATGCATATTCATATAACATCCTCCAATATCAAGTTTGGATTCATTTATCCTTCCATCCAATCCATTAAACCAAATTGATCCATAGACATAAATAATCATCAATTCAATAGTATATCACCATATACACCTTCCATAACTCAATTACCATATCCACCTTCCACAATTCGATACAACCAAACTATGCAAAATAGTCCATAACCCTATTTCCATCACCTTTCAATAACAACCAATACATATAATCCTCTATCACACATATACATATGGAAAAGAACAAAGTCAAACAATATTCATACCTTAGAATTCACCTCTTGATTATGAAATCCCGTTTGCACAAATAATAGGTGCCGTTCAAAGCTCTCGAGATGACAAACACAGTTATCGGATTACTTTGGAATTTCTACGGTTGAATCAAAAGTAATTTAAAGGTCAAATTTGGTTAGGGTTTGTTCTTTCTCAATGATTGATGATGAAAATGAGTTTTTGAACTCATATAAATGTATATATACACATATTCCCGTCCATAATATAATAGGAAATGACCAAAATGCCTTTAAAATGTAAATAAAGTCAAATCTGTCCTTTGGTGGACTGTTTTGGCAAGCTAAAGTAGATCGACCATAACTCTTTGCTCCGATATTGGATTTGAGTGAAATTGGTATTGTTGGAAGGATAATGCAAAGGTCTTTCATTTCATATAAAGTAGGCCACCCAGTTAGTCCTGTACAAAGAGTTATGGTCGTTTGAAGTTGACCCTAAAAATTTATTTTGATAGGCTGAAGTAAAACGAGTATAACTCCTTACTCAGACGTTGGATTTAGATAAAACCAATTGCATTGGAAAGAAGACTCAAATATATTTCTTTTCATAGGTCGAAGCTCTCCCAGTTCATTATATTAAGGGAGTTATGATCGTTCAAAATTGACCTAAAAATTCAGCTGGCCTCAGTAGTTTGTGTGCAGGAAATTTTCCTGCACATTTACTATTCCCAAATATCCCAGCCACCATTTTATAGTTTCGAACATGCTCGATTATATCCGAAACCTATCCGTTTTTGGAAATCTTTATATCGTTGGAAAGCTTATTCAATAACCTTCGCATGGAACCATTGACGGGAAAATTCTGGTATAAATAAAATAAAAAATTAATTCCATATAAATAATACCAATACACGTACTTGAATACGCTAATACACGTACTTGAATATGGGGTGTTATAGTTAGAAAGTTGCACTCTAGAGTTATTCATGTGGTTAAGGTCCAGTGGAGGCATCGACCTATAGATGAAGCTACTTGGGAGGTCGAGTCTAATATGCATAGTTCTTATCCCTAGTTGTTTGCTAATTCAAGTATTTCTCTTGCCTTTAGTTCGAGCACAAACTAGATTTTAGTGGTTGATGATGTGATGACTCAAATTTTGATAAATTACGTGAAATGTGTATTTCTGTGTAATTTGACCATTTTTACCCCTCCCCGTGGTTGTGTTGTGATGTTTTTGGGTATGGGAAGATTGCAACGATTCCTATTGCATTTTGGTATGTTTTATGCGATATTATGATTTTTGGTGGCTTCGAGAGCCTTATAGTTGACTTCAGCCAACATCTTTTGATCTATGCATCAGATGGAAAATGGACTGCGCCAGTAGATCTTAAACATTGATTTTAGCGTGGTAACATAGTTGGTGTGGTTTTATGGATTTTAAATCTCATTTCGATCCTCGGTTAAGAAAGTTATGATTTTTGTTTTTTTAGGGTCAACTCTATGAAAATGATGTTTTCTTTTGAAAATATAATATCTCCATTGAGTCCAGAGCATAGAATTTGATAAGGTATTATAGTTTGTTTGCATTCATAGGATTTTGGGTGAATTTCAAAGGACCTGCAGAGAAGCTGGTGTACCATTCAGCTGGTGCACCCAAAATTAGGAGCACCTACCGTGATTGTGACTGAGCGTGCAAGCCAAGTGTCGCAATCGCGTCACCTGGTTCGCAATTGCAATAGTCGCTTCATCCAGGTACCGCAATTGTGACACCTGATCCGCAATTGTGACACCTGGTCTACGATCACGATGCCTGGGTATATAAGTACCCATGTTTTGCCCTTTCACCATTTTTGAGACTATGAACTTAGGGTTTCGTGATTTTGAGCAACTTTCTCAACTTCTAAGCTTGGGTAAGCTCCATAACAACCATTTCAATTATTTCTTTCAATCTTTATCATCTATTTCTTGTTTTGAACCTGGATTAAAGTATGGAATTTAGGGATTTTGGCCCGTAAGGTTTAAAAATTTTATTTCTTCAATTTAAAACTCGAATTTCAACCCATTTTTACTTGGTTGAGTTTTTAATCTTATAATTATCAGTTTTCCTCAATTTTATCTTCAAAACAACCTCAATTCTAGATTTTAAATGGATTTTGGGGATTATTATCTGGTATAACTTCAAAATAGTTTTTCTTCGATTTGGACCTCGTTTTAAACTCACTTACTCTTGGGTTTTTTGATGTAGACTCCTAAAAATATGGGGAACATATTTTTAAAATAATATTTTAATTTTGCACCTCTATATCAGAAACCCATTTTGGGGTGAGTAGTGAGTTTAAGGAAGACTTACTTTATCCAAATGATGTCATGAGGATTGGAGGCCGAGTTTGTGTACCGAGAGTGGGTGATTAGATAAGATTGATTTTAGAGGAGGCCCATTATTCTAGGTATTTTATCTATTCGGGAGTGACTAACATGTATCGTAACTTGAGATAACATTACTGGTAGGGTGTTATGAGAAATAATAAAGCGGATTTTGTAGCTCGTTGCCTATGATGCCAGTTAGTGAAGGCCGATTATATGAAATCGGGTGGTTTACTTCAGAGGTTACACATTCCTGAGTGAAAGTGGGAACGAATTACTATGGACTTCGTGACCATACTTCTCATGATTTTGATAGTGCTTAGGTCATCATGGATCGATTGACTAAGTCTGCTCATTTAATTCTAGTTCAGGTCTCTTTTAGTGCTGAGAGGTTGGCCTGTATCTACATTCGTGAGATTGTGTGTCTTCATGGTGTGCCAGTGTCTATCATCTCTGATTGAGGTTTAGTATTCATATCTCACTTTTGCAAAACTTTTCAGGAGGATTTGGGTACTCGGGTTGAGTTTAGTACAATATTTAACCCTCAGACCGATGGTCAGTCGGAGCAGACTATTCAGGTTTTGGAGGATATGCTCCGCACTTGTGTGATGGACTTTGGTGGTCAGTGGGAGAAACATCTAGCCTTAGCGGAGTTTGTATACAATAAATGCTACCATTCCAGTATTAACATGACTCCTTTTGAGGCTTTGTATGGTAGGAGTTATCACCCTCTAGTTCATAGGTTTGAGGTTTCTAAGATTCGACCTTGAGGTACAGACTTGCTTCGTGAGTTTTTGGATAGGGTTTTAAGTATTCAGGATAGACTTTGAGCGGCTCAGAGTAGGCTTTGTACCTTGAGATTTGGTGTTGGTAATCTTGTTTTTCTTTGAGTTTCATCCATGAAGTGTGTGATGAGGTTTGGGAAGTGGGGAAAGCTTAGCCCAAGGTATATTGGCCCATTTAAGATTCTTCGAACAGTTGGTCATATGGCTTATGAGGTGTCTTTGCCCTCAGATTCAGCAGCTGTTCATCTAGTTTTTCATGTTCCCACGCATCGCCGTTATATTCTGGATGAGTCTCATGTCATTCATTGGGATTCGGTTCAGTTAGAAGAGAGGTTGTCTTTTGTTGAGGAGTCGGTCTCCATCTTGGCTAAGGATATTAGACTATTGCGTTCTAGAGTTATTCCAATGGTTAAGGTTCAGTGAAGACATAGACCTATAGATGAAGCTATTTGGGAGGTCGATTCTGATATACGTAGTTCTTATCCCCAACTTTTCGTATTTTAATATATTTCTCTTGACTTTACTTCGAGGATGAACTAGATTTTTAGTGGTAGATGATGTAACGACTTAAATTTTTAATGAATTATGTGAAATATGTATTCTATGTGAATTGACTATTTTACCCTTCCCCGTGGTTGCATTGTGATATTTTTGGAGTGTGGGGATGATTGACACGGTTTTCGATGCATTTTGATGTAATTTATGTGATATTGTGATTTTTGGTGGCTTAAAAAGCCTTATAGTTGACTTCATTCAACATCTTTTGATCTATGCGTCGGATGGTAAAACAAACTGCATTAGCAGATTTAGAGCGTCGATTTTAGGGTGGTAACATAGTTGGTGTGGTTTTATGGCTTTAAATCTTATTTTGACCCTCAGTTCGAAATATTATGATTTTGGATTTCGGGGGTCAACTTTGTGAAAATGAAATTCTTTTTTGAAAATCTGATATCTCTTTTGAGTCTGGAGCATCGTATTTGATAAGGTAGCATATTTTGTTTTTGTTCACGGGATTCTGGGTGAATCTCGAGGGGTCCGCGGAGGCTTAAGCTCCTATATATAGCCATGTTTTGGAATTTCCCCCATTTTTGGACTTGGAGCTTAGGGTTTCATACTTTTGAGCAATTTCTTCCATTTCTAAGCTTGGGTGAGCTTTTAAACACCTATTTCAACTACTTTACTCCAATTTTATCATCTATTTCTTATTTTAACATGAATTAAAGTGAAAATTGAGAATTTTTGCCGGAAGACCCAAAATTGTATTTCTTCTATTTAAACCATGATTTCAACTTATTTTCACTTGGTTAAGTTTCTAATCTTATTATTACTTTTATATCAATTTCACCTTCAAAACAACTTCAATTCTTGATTTTTAAAATGGATTTCGAGGATTTTACCCGGTAAAGCTTGAAATTGATTTTTCTTTGATTTGGACCTATTTTTCATTTAGATTTTCAGCTATAGACTCCTAAAAATATGAGAAACATATTTTTTAAAATAAAATTATGATTTTCCCTTCTTTTTTAAGAACTCATTTCGGGGGTCCATTTTGACCTCGATTTGAAAATAGACAATATGGATATTGTTGGCTTTATTTTGACGCATAAATTCTATATTTTTATATTTTATTTGATTCTGGGTCAATTCACGGGGAGTAAGGCTTTGGATTAAAGGCTTGCAGATCGCTGTTTGGTATTCGAGGTAGGTTATGGCTTAACTTCTTTCAGACTGGATTGGATAGTTAATATTGATACAAAATCATGTTAAGGGTGTGGGAACTAATCATGAAAATGACTAAGTTTATTGTGTTATGCCCGTGTGGGAGGTAAATATGTTGATGTATTTGGTGGTTATGAAACATTATTTCCTATATGTGACCATGTGGGGTCTTATATGATATTTTTCCATTGTATATGTGAAATTGATTGTATGTTGCTAATGAGAAAGCCTAACGTGGTATTAATTGTATATTGTGATGTATTCATACTCTGTTGGCATGTGAATCGTGTTGGGTTTTGAGGATGGTTGGAAAATTAAGAGGATTTTGGCTCACTTGGTTGGTCTATTGGTTGGATGTGGAAACACTCATGTTGGTTGGTTGTGAGCATTTCATCCTCACATCATACTTATTCATGAAACACGCTATGGAAATACTGAAAACACTGGCTTTTTCTGATAGAAAATGTGACATCTTAAAAACATCTCCCCGAGGGATGTGCCGGGAAGGGGAAATGGATATGGATTGTATACGGGTTGACGAACCCCCTGGGTCCTGCGTCGGGAAGCTTTATCTCCATAGGTGTATACGGAGGTGGTACGACAACCTCGTACATTACATCATCATCAGTTTCATTGAACTTACCTTATTGTGCCTATGTCGTGATTTTATATCTTTCTTTGACTTGTTATCTATCCATTTGTTCTATCTGCCTCTACTTGTACTTGATGTTCATGTATATGTTCGTTCTTCTTTTCTCTACTTGGATATTATATAAATGTATACTTGTATTTATTTCTTGTATTTCTTCTGTAATATATGTGAGTATTATAAAATTATTAGTGGAAATGGTGTGGCCTACCATTGTGGGATATTTTTTTATTGCAGGTTATATGCCCATAGTGTGTATTTTGTATATTTTATTATCTACTTTGCTCAGTCAGCCTATTATACCTACTGAGTATAAATGGACCGTAGTCACCCATACTGTAACCTTTCAGTGCAGATTCTGGTTCGGGTGCGCCCCACATTAGTTGATTGGATGATATTTGGAGTTTTACAAGGTAACGATTGATTTCAAGCATCCGGAGTCTAGTAATATCTCTTCTTATTAGACTATGTCTTTATTAGTATTCAGAGATGGAGTTTTTCCTATTTTAGATATCATTTGTATTTGGACTTTGAGTTGTACTAGTTATGTTCTTACATTGTGACACCAGGTTTTGGGAGTTTGGCATGATATCTTTGGTTTTACACTTTTCGCTTTTATTATGTTGTTATGGTTCGGCTTCGTTCTAGGAGCCTTGCTTTGGTTATTGGTGTTATTTTCCTTTTCATATCAGTTTGGGTGATAGACTTACTTGTCAAGGCTTTCCGCGACAAGTGCCATCATGACCCTTGATTTTAGGTCTTGACAACCATCCGGAGGCATACTAAGAAAATCCGTAGAGAACACATCCATGAACTCACGAACCACTCGAGCAGAATCCAAGAAAGGGTATGAAGTAACACTAGTATCATGAATATGAGCCAAATAAGATCACATCCCCTCTCAACTAAGTGCTGAGCCTGAACATATAATATAACCCTCTTGGGACCCGAATAGAGCGCATCCTTCCAAGCTATCCTTGGCACATTCGGCGAATCTAAAGTCATGGTATTAGCATAACAATCGAGGACAACATGGTAAGGAGCCAACCAATCCATACCCAAGATGGTATCATAATTTACCATATCCAATACAAGAAAATCTACCTAAGTCTCACGCCCATTAAAAGTCACAATACAAGATTGGTACGGCCGATCCATCACTAAAGAGTCTTCTACAAGGGTAGATACACGAATAGGCATAGCAAGAGTCTCACTAGCAAAATCAAAACCCAAAGTAAAATATGCAGACACATAGGAGAAAGTCGATCACGGATCAAATAATATAGATGCATGTCTAAAATAAATGGGGATGATACCTATGATGACAACATTGGAGGCCTCTGCCTCTGGTCTGGCATGTGTAGCATAGCACTGACCACGACCACCAACTGGATGAATAGACTCACAACCACCACTATGGGCTCTACTACCTCTGCCTTGTGCACCTCTGTTAGAACTCCTACCTCGCACAATTGAAACAAGATTAACTCTGAACATACGACGAGGACAGACTTTGGCCAAATGGCCAGTCTCATCACACACATGGAAACCTCTATGGCCCGACTTAGTAGGAGGAGGTACGACTGGATCGAAATGGCCACCGTACACTACTAGACTAGAAGATCCACTACCTAAACTCTATAAGGTTTCCTGCATTGGTCTACCATGATAACCACAAAAATCTCTAGAATTGTTACCTCGAGAAGTGTAACCTCTGAACTCGCCCAGACGGGCACCCTCTTGGTGCCTCCCTGAGATACTCGAAGATACCCTCAGTCATCTTAGCATGATCCACTATACTATGAAATGATTCTTCAAACACTACCATCTGAGATATAGCTAGCTGAAGAGAAACATCCAGCCCCTTCACGAACTTCCGAATCTTTTTAGACTCGGTGGAAATGCTGGAATAGGAATATCTAGACAAGGCATGGAGGTGTACCTCATACTCTGCAATAGTCATGGAGCCCTGATCCAGTTGATCAAACTCATCCCTCATCTAGTCCCTCAGATTTTGACGCATAAACCTCTCCAAAAAGGCCTCAACAAACTGAACCCAAGTCATCTTGGAAGAATGATAGATCTGCAACCAACAAGTGACCTCGACCAATCTCTAGCGACATCCCTCAACTGATAAGTAGTATATGCAACACCATGCAACTCAAACGAACCCAGATTATACAACTTCACACGACAGTCAATCAAGAACTCATAGACATCCTCACTTACATCACCACTAAACCTAGGAGGACCCAAATGAGTGAACCTCTCAAACCTTTTTTGACCCCCAGAAGACATAATTTTAATCGCAATAAGAGGATACATGGTGTATGTAGAAGGCTGAGATCCCACCTGAGAAGGCAATATAGATAAAGGCCGAGACCCCATCTCAGATGCAGGCGCTGGAGGAGAAATAACACTCAGAGTCTGTGAAGTACCCAAAATATAAGTGGGTACTACTAGAGGATCCACACTCAAGACTGGAGGAACACCATAGGCAAACTCTGGAATAAACAGAGGTACAATACTTGGAGATGGGGAAATACTAGGCACACTCAAAGAAGTACTCTTCAAACGAGTCAACAAGCGAATCAACAACTCCTCTAAGATTGGGTAGAAGAACTCAGTTGAACTAAAGTAGGACCCACATCCCTAAAACTCTCAACCAGAGGCTCAGGGAAGAGTCCCCTATCACCACTCCTAGATATTGAAGATCCACGAGCCCGTCCACTACCTCATGCCCGTACATAAATCGTAACTCACCTTCTAGAATGGGCTCTTTCCTAGGATGAAGGCTCTTCACCTCTAACCTCATAAGATATAGTCATCACCATCTGTGTAGAAAAGAGTAAAATATGAATTAGAACACAAGGTATGAAGAAAATCCACATCATAAAGAACAAAATAAGGAAGATTTCCTAAATACATCTTATAGCTTCTCAAAGATATATAGGGATGTCTACGTACCAATCTGCGAGACTCTATTAGATACCTTATTCTTACACTATTGAGACCAATGATCCTGAATCCTCTGATACCAATTTGTCACGATCCAAAAACCAAATGTCATTATGGCACTTGTCGCGACAAGCCTTGACAAGTAAGCCTATAACATAAACTGATACAAAAAGGGAACATAACAACAATAACCCAAGTAAAGCTTTTAGAACAAAGACGAACCATACAATATAATAAGAACGAAAGAACATAACCAAAGATATCATACCATAATCCCAAAATCTAGTATCATAGTGTAAGAACTAACTAGTACAACTCGAGATCAAAATACATAAGACGTCCAAAACAAGAACAACTCTGTCTCTGAATGCAAAAAGAAAAGACTTAAATAAAGAAAAGTAGTAGTCAACTCTGGAAGAAAGAATCAAACTGCTACCTCGAATAGCTCCAAATATCGCCAAAATCAACCACCACGAGGAGCATTCGAACCTGGATCTGCACCAAAAGGGCGCAGTAGAGGTGAGTACAATCCACTTATACCTCATAGGTATCATAGGCTGATTGAACAAAGTAGAAAATAAAACATACAAAATACACATTAAGGGCACACTACCTGTAACCAGAAAATATCCCATAATGGTAGCCCTCACCATCTCCACTAACAGCTCTATAATATTCACATACATCATAACAAATATGAGAAAAAAAGTCGACAGATATCACATATACAAATATGAAGAAAGAATACACATAGATAGGTATCACATCAAGGAAAATAACACATCATAGATATGTATAAAGTAAATACAAATGCAATGGAGTTGATGATGGTAATGATAATGATGATGATGATAACGATGATGATGTCTGAGGTTGTCGCATAAGCTCCGTGTACACCTACGTAGCTAAAGCTTCTCCACGTAGGACCCATGGAGGTTCGTCAACCCATATACAACCAATATCCATAACCCCTTTCGGTACATCCTTCTATAGAGAGCTTTAAGGATGTCACATTTTTTGTTAGAAAAAACCAGTGTTCCTAATATTTCTAGAATTTCCACAGTAGTACTAATGTTTCATGAATGTATATGATATGAGGATATAATGCTTACAACCAACCAGATTGAGTATTTTCATATCCAACCAAAATACCAACCAAGTGAGCCAATAATCCACTCAATATTTCCAATCATCCTTGAATGCCAACGTAAACCATATGCCAAGAGAGTAGAATATAATTAATTACACCATTGATACCGTGTTAGGATTTTTCATTAAATAAGACATAATTAATTCCATGGGTACACAACCAATAATATCATGTAGGACCCCACATGTTCATACATAGCAAATAATATTTTGAAACCAGCAAATACAATAACATATAGGCCCCTACATGGGCACAACACAATAATTATAGCCATTTTAATGATTAGTTACCACCCCCTTAACATTCTTTTGTATCAATATTAACTACCCATCCTAGTTTGAAAAAAGATAAACATAACCTACTTCGAATACCGAAAATTAGTTTGAAAGCCTTCAATCCGAAGCCTTACTCCTTATGAACGGACTCAAAATTAACTAAATCATACAAATATAGAATTTATGCATCAACAAAAAGCAAACAACACCCATATTGCCTATTTTCAAGTCGGGGTCAAAATGGACCCCCAAAATGAGTTTTTGGAAAAGAAGGGAAAAATCATAATTTAATTTCAAAAATATGTTCCCCATATTTTAGGAGTCTACATCAGGAAACCCAAGTAAAAATGAGTTAAAAATGAGGTTCAAATTGAAAAAAAACTATTTTCAAGCTTCACTGGTAAAAGTTTCCGATATCCATTTTAAAACCGAGAATTAAAGTTGTTTTGAAGATGAAATTGAAAGAAAATTGATAATTATAAGATTGAAAATTCACCAAAGTAAAAACGAGTTGAAATTGAGATTTCAATCGAAGAAATTCAATTTTTAGGCCAAAATTTCCAATTTCTACCATTTAATCCGCGTTTAAATCTAGAATTAAAGGATGAGATTGAATAAAAGTACTTGAAATAGGTGTTATGGAGCTTACCCAAGCTTGGAAATAGAAGAAATTGCTCAAAATCACGAAACCCTAAGCTTCAAGTCTAAAAAATGGTGAAAAATGACAAAAACAAGGGATATATATAGTCCAGTCATCGCATACGCAACCAAGTATCGCGTATGCGGTACTTGGCCTGACAATAGGTATCATGATCGCTATCTTGTCACCGCTTATGCGAGTGTCGCGGACGCAGTGCTGATGTCATATATGGGACATTTTGGGCTGCACTACCTAGTCGCAAAAGCGACGCTTGGCTCGTGTAAGTGAGTGCACTAGCTAAATTCCAAGTCTCTGTGGACTTCTCAAAATTCATTCAGAATCCCATGAACTCAAATGAAATATGCCACCTTACCAAATTCGACGTCCCAGACTCAATGACAATATTGGATTTTTTCTAAAAAATATTATTTTCACAAAGTTGACCCACAAAATCTAATTTTACAACTTTTCAAATCGAGGATCGAAATGAAATTTAAAAGCCATAAAATCAAACCACGATATTCAGGATCTCCTAGCGAAGCTCATTTTTCCATCCGATGCACATATCAATAAATGTTGATCGAAGTCAGCTATAAGGCTCTTCAAGCCATAAAAATCTCAAAATCACAAAATCACATAAATCACACCGAAACACATTAAAAATTATGCTAAGCAACCCCACACCCCAAAAATATCACAATGCAACCACGAAGAGGGATAAAATAATTAAATCATTAAAAAATAAATATTTCACATAAATCATTAAAAATTAGGTCGTTACAGGTTAGTTGGGGTGGGGTTGGAGTAAGGAATAGAGTAAGAAGAAAGTTTGAAGTACTTTAAAAAAACTAAATATGTTTTTTGAATTGGGGTGGTGTGCGTTTGGGGTAGTAGGGGATTGGGTGTCCGGGTAGGGGTGGGTGATTTTGGGAGTTGTATTAACATTTCCACTTGAGAGTGAGGTTGAACGAGAGTTTTGAAAAAATATTTTCCTTACTTTTTTAGGGGAAGTCATTTTCCTTAGATTTGAGGAAAATAAGTTGATTTGAAAAACGATTTTCAAAACGTTTAATCCAATCAAACATGAGAAAATTGAAAAATATTTTTCAGAATGTGTTTTCCTTCATACCAAACACATCATATATGTTGTCATGATATAAGGAAAACAATTTTATTAGATACTCAAACAAATTATAAGAAAATAAACAAAAAAATTAAAACTTCCTAAGATTTGAACGGGCCAAGTTAAGACTCACAATTTCGCCTATTTCAGCTCTATCCATTTCAATCCAAACAACTTTTAGACGGACTAATGATGTACTTATTTATTGACTCAACTCAATATAACATGCTCAATGTTAGCCAAACTCACATATTTAATTAATACCCCTGTATTTTGGTGATAATTTCCTGGTAGAATGATCCCTGCTATATACAGACTACGAGAGTATGGTGTAGTAGCGCATTCTAACTAGTTTAACTTTAGTAAATGCTCGTGATTTTCAACAGTCTAATGTAAGCTTTCACGATAAATAATGTTATGATTCAGACAGAATAAGCAAACCACAAGTAAAAGAAATCAAGGACAACACACAGATTTATGTAGAAACCCTTGTGGGAAAAACCATGGGCAGAGGCAAAGGAGGTTTCATAATAATGGAGAGAGAGTACAATGTGGAGAAGGCTGAATTTTTGAAATAATGAAAATAACCCACTAAATCGCACTTATATAGTACGTGCGTACAAATAGGTCCTAGGCCCAAAAACATAAAGGTCTATACCGCGAAACTTTCAAGGCCGAACCAACAAAATTTGGGTCATAATTCTAATAATCTCCACCTTGACATGAATTCTAATTCAGAACTCAAATCCATTTTAAGACAAACTCTCCACCTCTTCCACAAAGGCCCCTAAGGGCACATCTTAACATCTAACACTAACTAGGTCCAAGCAATGCTCAAACTTGACACTTGGTAGTGTCTTGGTTATCATATCAGTAGGATTATCATGAGTACTAATCTTGCTCTCCACAATATCACCACGAGCAATAATTTCACGCATAAAATAATACCGAACATCAATATGCTTTGTCCTTCTCATGAAACATCTGATCTTTTGTAAGGAAGATAACACTCTGACTGATGCAAAAAATTATAGTAATCTGTAAGTCTTTGCTAAGTTCACCTAACAAGCCCTTTAACAAAATAGCTTCCTTCAAAGCCTCAGTAATAGCCATATACTCTGCCTCAGTAGTTGACAAAGAAACTGTACTCTGTAAGGTAGCTTTCCAACTAATAGCACAACCACCAATGGTGAAAACATAGCCTGTAAGGGATCTCCTTTTATCATGATCTCCTGAAAAATCAAAATCAACATACCCGATTGCTCCATTTCTGTTTCGCCCAAACTGCAAACAAACATCAGCAGATCCATGCAAGTATCTGAAAATCCACTGAACTATTTCCCAATGTTCTTTGCCAGAATTAGCCATGTATCTTCTAACTGCACTGACGGCATAAGATAAATCTGGTTGGGAGCACACCATCACATATATAAGAGACCCGACAGCACTAGAGTGTGGAACTCGAGATATATAGTCATGCTTATCATCTATCTTTGGAGATAAAATGTTCGAGAGTTTGAAATGAGCAGCCAATGGAGTACTTACAGGTTTGGTATTTTGCATATTGAACCTATGAAGCACTTTCTCAATATACCTTTTCTGACTAAAGCATAACTTACACTTCTCTCTATCCCTCATAATTTCCATTCCAAAAATCTTCATTTCTGCTCCTAGATCCTTCATCTCAAACTCCTTGCTGAGCTGGGCTTTGACTTTTATTATCTCTCTTATATCCTTTTCTGCAACCAACATATCATCAACATACAAGAGAAGATACACGAACGAACCTTCACTTACCTCCTTGAAGTAGACACAACTATCATAACTATTCCTCCGAAATATATGACAGGTCATAAAGGAGTAAAATCTCTTATACTACTTCCTGGGAGACTGTTTTAAGCCATAAAGAGACCTTTTCAGCAAGCATACATAGTCCTCCTTTCCTGAGACTACAAATCCCTCTGTTTGCTGCATATAGATATCCTCCTCAAGTTCTCCATGTAAGAATGCAGTTTTGACATCCAACTACTCAAGATCAAGATCATGCATGGCTACAATACCAAGCAAGGCTCGAATCGAACTATGCTTTACAACTGGAGAAAACATATCTTTAAAGTCAACACCTGGAACCTGATTGTAACCTTTAGCAACTAGTCTTGCTTTGTACCTAGCATCTTTAACTCTTGATGTTCTTTTTTTTTGAATACCCACTTACAACGGACAACTTTATTATCTTTAGGAAATATCACCAAATCCCATGTGCCATTCTTATGAAGTGATTCCATCTCCTCCTGTATAGTAATTATCCATCAGCCGAAATCATCACAACTAACTGCCTCTGAGTAAGAAGAAAAAATTTCACTGAAATTAATACCTTCTGCTACACTCAATGCATACGCAACCAAACAAGCTTCAACATACTTCTGAGGAGTTCTAATATCTCTTCTAGGCCTATCTTTAGCAATAGAATATTGTGGCGCCACTGGTGGTAAAGAATAAACAGTATCACTTTGTATCTCTAGGCTAGACTGAGAAGTAGGCACTGGTGTAGACTCTGCTCTAATCTGCAATTCAACGTGGGTGAGTGACTTTTGCTGATTCATGTCACTAAGCTCATCTGGAGGTGAAACACTAGATTCAGAGTAAGCCCGAAGCATGGTAGTTTCATCAAACACAACATCCCTGCTAATTATAACCTTTCTACTTTCTGGACACCAAAGCTTATAATCTTTAACACCAGGTTTATAACCCATAAATAAACACTTGACAGATCTAGGCTCTAACTTTCAATTATCAACAGGAGCATACGCAGGATATCCAAATATCCTTAAATTAGAATAACTAGCAGGAGTAGCAGACCATACCTCTTGTGGAGTCTTTTTATCAATCACGACTGAGGGAGAGTGGTTAATAAGAAGACAAGCTGTAAAAGAAGCTTCAGCCTAAAAAGACTTGGGTAAACTAGCATTAGCGAGCATACAACACACCTTCTCCATTATAGTCCTAATCATTCGTTCTAACACACTATTCTGCTGCGCAGTATGACAAATTTTCAAGTGTCTCACAATTCCTTCTGACTTCCATAAAACATTAAATTCATTAGAATAGAACTCTAAACCATTATCGGTTCGAAGGCATTTTACCTGTTTCACTGCCTGCTTTTCAATCATAGTCTTCCACTCCTTGAAAGTAGGCAACACATCATTCTTTCGCTTCAGAAAGAACGTACAAACTTTTCTGTAATAGTTATCAATAATAGTCAACAAGTAATTAGTGCCTCTTCTAGAAGGTACTCTAGCAGGACCCCAGAGATCAAAATAAATGTAATCAAGTGTCCCCTTAGTTGAGTGGATGCCTTTAGTGAATTTGACTCTCTTCTGCTTCTCGAAAATATAGTGCTCACAGAACTCTAATTTGGTAATACTCTACCCATCAAGAAGTCCTCTCATTCTTAGTTCAGCATTCCCTTTTCACTCATATGCACCAAACGTATATGCCAAAGTTTAGCAATGTTACTTTCTAATAGAGAGAAGGTAGAAATATCTCCATCACCTATAATAGTAGAGCCTTACAATACATATAAATTTGCAGATTTTCTCTATCCCTTCATCACAATAAGAGCACTTTTAGTAACCTTCAGGACTCTACCTTCACCAGTGTACCTATAACCGTTCGAATAAAGGGTACTCAAGGAAATAAGATTTCTCTTCAGGCCTGGGACATACCGCACATCACCAAGTGTCCACACAACCCCATAAAATATCTTGATCCTGATTGTTCCAATACCAGCTATCTTACAAGATGTGTTATTTGCCATCAACATAGCACCTTTAGAGACTATTTCATATATTGTAAACCAATCCCGATTACGATACATATAAAATGTGCAAGCTGAATCAAGAATCCAATCCTCACAGGGTTTGGAGTTACCATCAGAAACTACCAAGAGTTCTCCAGCACTACCGCCATCTTCCATAAAATTGGCTTCACTGAACTTCTCTGGTTGGTTTTTCTTTGGTTTTGGATCTTCTCTTTTCTCTCTATTTTGTAGCTTCCAACACTCAAATTTGATATGACCCTTATTCTTGCAGTAATTACAGGTTTTGTTTCTATTTCCTGATTTGGATCTAAACCTATCATCACCCTCAAAATTTCTCTCACGAGTCTTTCCTCGAACAATGAGATCATTTCTTTGAGTCTCCGACCCATTCACAAGATGCTTCATCTTCTCCTTAGAGAATAATGCATCATAGACTTCATCTATGGTCAGGGTATCACGACTATATAAAATCATATCCCTAAAGGTTGTGTATAATGCAGGCAGTGAACACAAAAAAATCAATCCTAAATCTTCCTCATCGTACTTAAACCTCCAAAGTCTCTAAATCAGAGACGATTTCTTTAAAGACAGTTAGGTGATCTTTCAAAGGCACACCCTTAGACATACGATGGGAATAAATTTGCTATTTTAGATGCAACTTACTTTTCAGGCTCTTCGTTATGCATAAAGATTCCAGTTTCAACCACAACGCAACGGCAGTGGTCTCCTTCAAAATATTCTGTAGAATCTGATTGGATAAGTAAAGGTGGATCTGTGATAGAGCCTTTCGATCCTTACATCATTTATCATCATCTATTCATGATAAGGGCATGTGATCAAACCCTAATAACGTATCATCCAAATCCATTTGCACGAGCATAGCCCGCATCTTAACCTGCCATAACAAAAATCTGGTGTTGATATCCAACAACGGAATATCATACTTCATAGTTGCCATTCCCAAGAAAATAATCGACTAAGATCTGATACCAGTTTGTTATGATTCGAATAGAATAAGCAAACCACAAGTAAAAGAAATCAAGAACAACACACAGATTTACGTAAAAACCCTTGCGGGAAAAATCACGGGCAAAGGCAAAGGAGGTTTCACTATAATGGAGAGAGAGTATAATGTGGAAAAGACTGAATTTTCTGAATAATGAAAATAACCCACTAAATCGCACTTATAGTACGTGCGTACAAATAGGTCATAGGCCTAAAAATATAAAGGTCTATACCTCGAAACTTTCAAGGCCGGACCAACAAAATTTGGGTCATAATTCTAACAATTATTGTTGGTGTTGTCCTGACTTTCTTACCATAATTGGGTTTTTCTTTAGGTACCATAATTGAGTTTTCCTTTTAGGAAAAGGAAAACATAGTCTCCATATTTTACTAATCCTTATTCTTGTAGGAAAAGGTTATAGACTCTATAAATAGAGACTCTTTTCTTCTAGTTTTGTAGCATCCACAATGTAGTCCTAGGGGTTTGAAAGTTTCGTTTGGGGGAAGACTTTGTGAGACACAAGTGTTGCAGGATCACTTGTGTGAGCCTTTTTTATTCTGAGTGAATTGTGTGAGATTGTCTCTCTTGACAGTTTGTACTCACTTTTATATAGTGGATTGCTCATCTCCTTTTGTGGATGTAGGTCGATTGACCGAACCACGTTAAATTCTTGTGTCTCTTTTGGTGTATTTCTTGTTTGTCTTCTTATTTGGCGTCTTTCAAAGTTTTCTTTACTAGATTCTGCATGACACCTGATTATTTTGATCCTAACAAGTGGTATCAGAGCGAGGTTAAAATTGGATGTTCATCTTGGCAGATTCAGTTCTAGTCGTAACCTATTTGACAATAATGAAGATTTTAGTTTGGAAAATTTTATCAAAGTGTTACTCTATGTAGAGGCAAGAATTAATGGAGGAGATTTTGGAGATGAAGATTGAACTTATTGAAGACTACATGAAGAAGGTGGAGCAAATTTATTTTATCAGAAATTCAGGCCAAGGGGGAGAATTATTGGTGTTGTCCTGACTTTCTTACCATAATTGAGTTTTTCTTTTGGGAAAAGGAAAACATATTCTCCATATTTGACTAATCCTTATTCTTGTAGTAAAAGGTTATAGACTCTATAAATAGAGGCTCCTTTCTTCCAGTTTTGTAGTATCCACAATGTAGTCCTAGGGGTTTGAGAGTTTCGTTTGAGGGGAGACTTTGTGAGACACAAGTGTTGCGAGATTACTTGTGCGAGCCTCTTTTATTCTGAGTGAATTGTGTGAGATTGTCTCTCTTGACAGTTTGTACTCTCTTTTATATAGTGGATTGCTCATCTCCTTTTGTGGACGTAGGTCGATTGATTGAACAACGTTAAATTCTTGTGTCTCTTTTGGTGTATTTCTCGTTTGTCTCCTTATTTGGCGTCTTTCGAGGTTTGCTTTCACGATAAATATATATTCGAATTTCTCTATGATTTGTGTACATATTTTTGGACATGAGATTGTGGTTCCAAAAACTAAAAGTGATCTAAATACGTAAGTGTGATAAACCTGTGTTTTTAACACTTCAATAGTCAAGGTTGCTGGTATATGTTCTTATTTAATTACACCATGTGACGACTCTATGCATATTTAAAATTAGGCATAATACATAAACACGACCTTTAACTTACCCTCAAATTACATTTATTACTTTCAACTTTGGGTGTGTACAAGTAGATACTTAAACTTGTAAAAAGTTGAACAAGTAGACGCACAAGTCCTATATTGCATAATACAAGTAGGCCACCATGTAGGACAAAAAATGACCACGTAAGACACCACATAAGATGTGTATGTCTACTTATTCAACTTTATACAAGTCTAAGTAATTACTTGTGCACACCCAAAATTAAAGATATTTGAGGCCAAGTAAAGAACATAAATGTATTATACCATAAAATAACTTGTAACTTTTAACAGGCTGTCCTAGCAAACTCTAACAAATTAAACATATGTTTGTCCAAAATAGTACTTCTCTATTAAAGATTTTTGTAAGACATGTTTTTGTCCTTATTAGCTATTTTCAACAACATATTTTAGTTATTGGTGGATGGACCATTTTGTCAAAAATCAAAGAACCCGGGGGGGAAACGCGCTGGAGAATGGGCCCAGCCAGACTCACTCAGAGTTTCAATTTATTATTGCTAATAATTTGTACGTGTATTTCGCAGAAATCTCACTACAAATTTGAAATCTCTCACCATATATTATTAAATAGTGGTGTTTAAATCAGATTGTATACTTATTGTCTTTAATCAATTTAAACAGATGAATAAATCATTTAATTTTTATTCTGATTTAAGATTCGTATTTTTCAAAATGATCTTTTTTTTTTAAAATATTTGATGAATAAATAAAAGAATTAATGGGGAGTCAAACAACTGGGGAAATTCACTTTACAGATGGAGCCGTTGGAGAATGGAAACAAAAGTAGAAGGTCCGGGAAACAGATTTCTTCCAAAGCTTCTTAAAATCAAGTAATAATCCTGTAAGATTAGAAAGTCAAAGTTAAGGGGGCAGCCAAGTCATTTTCCATTCAACCAAATTTGTTAAGACTTGCGACTCCTTATTTTGCGCACTTCTTCATAAATATTACTCCACTACTCCTTATTCGTCCTTCAATTATTCTTATTTATCTCCACGCCTTTATACACACTTGTAAAGAATGGTGTAAAACCTATATTGGACCCGTCAAAAAATTCAAAAGCACGTACACCAAATTAAAAACCATGGGAAAGGAAGAATTAATTATACAAAATTCACACTTAAATAATCCAAAAGAAAAACAGACAAAGAGGAAAATTACACAGCGCATGAGATCATGATGGCATATAAAGGTGTTCCCAAACTTTTTTCTTTATGTCTGGTAGCAAAAGCAGTTGGGTATTTTTGAATATTACCCCTTTGCTTTCTCCTTATAGTCCTTAGCCATTCTTCCATTTCCATATTCAAATAACCCCAAAATTTTCTTGATCTTATTCTCTTCATAGGACAACAACAATATTCTAAAGATATCAGATATTTTATATACAAACATAGAAAAGAGCGAGATCGAAGTATTTTTATTTAACTTTCGATATATACAACAACAAATTAATGATGGTGATGAAGATTGCATGGGAATCACTTGTTCCTAGTTGTATTAAGTCTTCTGAGAATCCAAAGAAAAATCCAAAAGTTAAAGTGTCTGTTACTAAACAAATTTCGTTCCATGGGATTCCTGTATCAGATATTAGCTCTTCTACTATATCGTCAGATCTTTCAATCTCTCTTGCTGGTTCTAATATTCATTCATTCACGCTACAAGAACTGAGAGTGATCACGCAGAACTTCTCCACCAGTAATTTCATCGGTGAGGGAGGGTTTGGACCAGTTCACAAGGGATTCATTGATGATAAACTTAGACCTAATGCTCTCAAAGCTCAGCCTGTAGCTGTTAAGCTCCTCGACTTAGATGGCTCACAAGGTCATCGAGAATGGCTGGTACGTATGTAGAAATTATTATATGCAGTTATCTTTTAACTCAACCTGATACTATATATTGTTATCCTTATTTAGAACTCCTAAAATGTGATGTTTTATTATTGTGAACAGACTGAAGTGATATTTCTTGGGCAATTGAGACATCCACATCTAGTGAAGTTGATAGGATATTGTTGTGAAGAAGAACACAGATTGCTAGTGTATGAATACATGCCCAGAGGAAGCTTGGAGAATCAGTTGTTTAGAAGTACGTTGATCTCTTTTATTTTATTGTTTTTTCATTTAATCCACTGGCTAGTTTAAAAGTAGTTAATATGTACTCAGCTTTTTTGTTAAAATGTTTGTAATTAATTAAACAACATGGAATCGGTCGTAAATCGTGTAAAGCTTAATATTGATCAATTTGAATAAGAAGAGAAGGAAGGATTTTAATAATATGAAAAAGTCAATTTTACTTGTATTTTTGTGAAAGTTGACGGGGGTGGTTGTACCACACTTTTCTTTGTTTTACCAATTCCGACACTGAATTGGCTACAAAAGAGAGTAGGTCAACTAAAGTTTAGTTACAAAGCAACTATCGGTTTTGTACTTAGAAAGTCTTAACTTTATATAATATGCCAATTGTCATAAATAAAAAAGAAAATTGTTTAACTAACACAAGTTAAAATTAAATAATGAATTGTTGTACTAAAGGATCTTATTACTGATTTTATTTTAATTTCTTTTGCAGGATATTCAGTATCACTTCCGTGGTCAACACGGATGAAAATAGCTTTTGGTGCTGCAAAAGGCCTGGAGTTTCTTCATGAAGCTAAAAAGCCTGTCATCTATCGTGATTTCAAGGCTTCGAACATCTTGTTAGACTCCGTAAGTACTCATTTCTTTTTTTATTTTTAGTAATTAAAAAGACTAATTAACTGATGTGACATGTAAATTGTTGTTCACTAGCTAATTAATAAATAATTTCCTTGTTGGCTTTTGTTTATCAGGATTACACAGCTAAACTCTCAGATTTTGGACTTGCAAAAGATGGTCCGGAAGGAGATGACACACATGTCTCCACTCGAGTCATGGGAACACACGGCTATGCTGCTCCTGAATACATTATGACGGGTAATTATATAAAATATTAGTGTGAGTCTCATCTAAAAATTTAAATATATTTTACTCAGGCATGCTAATTTCAGTGGAATCTCGTGTAGGTCATTTAACTGCAGCTAGTGATGTGTACAGCTTCGGAGTAGTACTATTGGAGCTTCTAACTGGCCGAAGATCTGTTGACAAAGGCCGTCCACACAGAGAACAGAACTTGGTAGATTGGGCAAGACCACAACTGAGAGATCCTCGGAAGCTACGTAGAATAATGGATCCGAGGCTAGAAGGCATGTACTCAGAAGAAGGAGTTCAAAAGGCAGCATCAGTGGCTTACCAGTGCCTAAGCCACAGGCCAAAAGCTAGACCAGATATGAGCACTGTGGTGAAAACCTTAGAACCCTTGAAGGACTATGAAGATACTTCAATGGTAACATTTGTGTACACAGCTCCAACAGAAAGCAAAGAAGTTAGTGAAAAAGATGATCAAGACCAAAAGGAAGTGAAGAAAGAAAGTAGTACTGCTAGTCCTCATCATCATCATCACCAAAAACAACACCATCATCATCATCATAAGAAACATAATAGAAGAAGTACTCCTTCATCTCCAACTATTCACTCAGAAACAGTTCTACACAAGAGACTAACTCCAAATTCTCCACTGCAGAATGGTTTCAAAAGATCTTAAGATTATTATTATTATTAAACTGTATATGAAATATTTTAGATAGAGAATCACACTCGTACATCCACAGTTTCTTTTAAACTTATTTAACTTCATAGTACTTCAAACGTTAGGACAAATATTTGAGCTAAAGCTAAGCTCCCTTTTTTAATTAAATTTCTTCTTTTTGACTAAATCTTCCCTTTTTTCTCTTGAATGCAAGTTGTACTTACTTGGCCTTTTTATTTTGTTACCTATATATAATGGTGGTGTCGGTATTACTTAGCATTCTCAATTATTGTAGAAATGAAAGTTATATAGTGCTTATTAATGAAACAATTAATAAGAAAGGAAATTCACTTTCCTTTTGGCTGCAGAAGATTTTTTTTTTTGAGCTCCTATTCATAATATTCTAAATCATTTTTTTTTTCTTTAAAAGAGCCTCATATTTATCCAATATGCTGCAAATTGAGTGTAGAAGTCCTTGGTGCAGTGGATGGTTTGACCCTGGTCGAGGGTTCGATCTTGAGTATGGAAAAAACTCTGTTGGGAGCGCTGTCATCTTAATGGGCCCTGCAACGCGTGATTCGAATTAGTCGGGGCTCCAATGCAGGGATCGGACACCGGATGGGAATTAAAAAAAAAAAAGGCCTGTGTGCATCGTTTTGGGAGGGAAAATTGATGAAAAATCTAGTAATTTTCGGAAAACTGGTATTAAAATTCATATCTGTTGAGTGAAAACAATTAAACTCAAATCATCATTCAAAACTCACCATGGATGACCGGATACGGTTGGAGCTAAAAATTGACTTCTTCAAGCTCTCCAACCCAAACTTTTTCTCAAAATGCATTTTTTCCCTGAAACTGATCTTTATATAGACTTGGAAGTCTTGCGTACAGTGGTGGAGTCAAATTTTTTTACTAAGGGATGTGTTAAAACTACTGCAACAAACTGTACAATTCATACAGTAGACCTAAGAAACAGAGTTGCATTTTGAAAGAAGAAGAAAAACTGTATTGATAGTGAAAAAAAAATTAAACTGTTACAATGATACTATTAGGCTATGCATTTGTAGACTCACATGAGTCTAACATGAGCTTCTAGAATCTTCTTAAACTACCTCTAATAACTTGAGCAACTACCTTACTAATCAACTTGCTCGACTTAACCACTGTAGCCAACTACTTGAAAGATGAACAGTAAATCAATGAAATAGTAAAAATTGTTCAATGTAACAGTACAACTAATACATTTTTAACCCCCACCCTCAAGATGAAGGGTGTAAAATGTTAAGCACACCAAACTTGCTTAACAGATGCAAATGTTGATCTTGGCTTAAACTCTTGGTGAGAACATCTGCAACTTGATGATTTGTGGGAACATATATGGTTTGCACTAACCCTTCCTTGATCTTGTCTCTAATAAAGTGACAATCAATCTCAATATGTTTTGTCCTTTCTTGAAAAATAAGATTGACTTCTAGTTGAATAGCAGACTTACTATCACTGAAGACTGTAATAGGCTTATTTATAGGCACATTAAATTCTGTTAATACACCTTCCAACCATGTGATTTCTTCTAAAGCTGAAGCCATGCTTCTATATTCTGCCTCAGTTGAACTTCTAGGTACAATGTATTGCTTTTTTGACTTCCAAGATATCAAGGAATAACCAAAATGCACCACATAACTTGTAATAAACCTTTTTGTATTTGGACATGCAACCAAATCTGAATCACACCAACATACACTTTCTACAGTAGGTTGAGCCTTGAATCAAACACCCTGACCTATAATACCTTTTAAGTACCTTACTTACCTCGTTAGTAGCTTCCAAATGAGACCTTTTAGGTTGTTACATGAATTGACTTAATGTCTGCACATCATGCTCATATTTGGTCTGGTTATTGTTGCATACATCAGCTTCCCAATCAATCTTTGATAGGAGGTAACATCTTTGAGAACAACATTACTTGTAACACCTGCTACTTTATCAAACTCAATTAAAGTCAATCTAGCATTAGTCTCTAGTGGATTAGGAGCTGGTTTGGCACCAACAAATCTTGTATTAGAAATCAGCTCCAAAATATACTTTATCTGGTTCAATATGACTCCATTTAAAGAGCTTAACACTTCAATTCCCAAAAAATATTTAAGCTTTCCTAGGTTCTTGAGTTTGAACTGTTGATATAGTATTCCTTTTGCTTCATGTATCATATCAACATTGTCACCAGTAATGAGAAGATCATTCACACATACTAATATCACAACCATCCCGTCCATCTTCTTCAAAGTAAATAGAGAATAGTCATAGGAGAAGTAAGTTTAATGTTCCATTGTCTCGAAGCTTATTTAAGTCCATATAATGACTAAAATAATTTGCAGACCTTGTTTTGTCCTTCTTTTTTAAAACCATCTGGCATTTCCATAGACTTCTTCAGCTGGATCACCTTGCAAGAATGCATTATAGATATCCATTTAATACATACACCACCCTTTTGAAATTTCTAGGGCAATGCCACATCTAACAGTAACCGTCTTAAAAACATGGGAAAAAGTATCATGATAATCCAACCTTTCTGTTGACCGTACCCCTGCTACTAACCTTGCCTTAAACCTCTCCACTTCTTCATTAGCTTTGTATTTAATCTTGTAAACCCATTTTGATCCTATGATATTCTTATCTTGAGCCATATCAGCCACCTCCCAAGTATGATTATCTTTATGTGCTTTGATCTCTAATTTCACAGTTTCAATCTATCTTTCATCCTTAACAGCTTGACTGTAAGACTGAGGTTAAACCAATGCCGAAAGATAGATATAAAACATTGATACCTTGGAGTAGTGCTAGCATAAGATAAGTAATTTGTTTAAGGATATCTGGTCCCTTTTTTCCACCCTAGTGAGGTGTAATCCATCAATCAAACAGTCTGTTTAGGTACTCTAAATGATCTACTTGGGATAACAATTATAGGTGGTGATAAAGTTAATATATCTGTATCTGATAAACTAGGAACCATGTTAACTGATGTATTGACTGGAGTATGTAAATGGGGAATATCCTCACCTGATGGCTTAGAAACCTAGTTATGAGAATCTAATGCCTTAGGAGAATTTGCATAAAAATCTGCATCTACAGGCTCAGTGTTACTTGAACTTAGCTTAAGAAAGTCTGCAGGTTATTCTGAAGTTGATTTTTCTTCAAAAGGAAATAAATGCTCTTGAAACATAACATCCTTAGTAACAAAAAACTTGTTAGTGATCAAATTAATCAGCAAATACCCCTTTTGAGTAGAAAATTACCCCATTAATACTATAGATTTTCCCCTTTCTGAAAATTTATTTGCTTTTGGTAGTACTGAAGCATAGCATTTACAACCAATAACTCTCAAATGTGTCAAAGATGGAGACTGAGAAAAGAACATTTCATAAGGACTCTTGGCTCCAATAGATGAATAAGGTAGTCTATTGATTAGATAAACTGCAATTTTGACATTCAATCCCTAGAATTTAATAGGCATTTGAGCCTGAAATCTAATAGCTCTGGCAACATTCAATATCTGCCTATGTTTTCTCTTAACTACACTATTCTATTATAGTGTATAAGGGAAACTACTTTGATGTAATATGCCTAAAGATTGAAATAACTCTCTACACCAAGAATTAAGAAATTCTATCCCATTATCTGATCTAAAAACCTTTATCTTAGCATCACATTGATTCTGATCATATTCAAGAAGTTCTTAGTATCCACAACACATTCCAATTTTAGATGTAACAAATGAATCCAAGTATATGATGTCGTCCAAAGCTATACCTCCAAATTAGGCTAAAGTGGTAGAAGTAGAATATAGTAACCCAACAAGGTTGGGGTCGAATCCCAAGGGAATATATGGAATTATATCTCTTGTTTGCTGGAATCAACGGGAAGTACTAAAAGTAAATGGGGGGTTCGTAGTTGTAAACGGTAACCAAACTCAAAAGCTTTGGTTGTAAATAATCAGAAATGAACACTAGGATTGTGTTTTGGCTGGCTTCTAACTCAGTAGGCTTCTCGTGCTAATCCAACTATCAAACTGTTGCATATGTAGAATTTGGTAACTTAGATATCACCAACCGCCTCTCGACACCATTTGGTGAATTTGACTCATCGCATCTCGGTATTAGAGTGTTGCCTTACTAACCCTTACCTTTGGACCCCAGTTCCAACTATCTCCTCTCAGTCTCAAGTTGATTAGATGTAAGTTAATCGTCTTAAGTAGATAATGAGGTAAGATTATTTCACCAATTAACCCTAATCACTGTTATGATCTCTTTTTCCCAATATCTACCTCCATCTTGGGTTCGTAGGGAATACATGCTGGATCCTAATGTTTGAAATCATTAAGAAAGCAATAAACTAAAATAAAACCATAATGCATGCAACAATAATAATCTAGAAGGATCGAATACTTCTCCTACTTCTGTATTCAACTAGGGTTCCCACAATCTTAGCTAAGGAAATTAGCCGCTCATTGTTGTGAAATGATCAAGGGAATTCATAATTGAAAGTATTTAAACAATATAACAATAATCAATGAATAAAACCCAAAGTCTTCAACTGAATAATTAACCAAAATCAATATAATACAATCCTAAGATTCAAATTGGATCTCAGAACCAAATATATGTTTTTAAGTATCAAGAGTGCGTAAAATAATTAAAAAAATGTCCAAAGGGTATATATAGAGTACAAGGAAACCCTAGGAAACCATTTTTGAACAAAAGAGGAAAATCAAGGTCGGTGGCCACTTACTGGGCCACCTACGGGCTGTAGGTGGCCCCTACGACTGTAAGTGGTCCCAAGTAGGTGCCCCTGGTCCAAATTCTTCTAAGTACTTCTCTGGATTTTGCTCTTCTAAAATCTACTCTATCCCCTCCGTAAGTGTCAAGGTCTTCTTTTCTTAATTTTTTTAGCCTTTGTTTCTCAATTGCTGACACATACTCTGGCACCTACGCCCCGTAGGTAGTACATACGTTCCGTAGGTTCCCACTTCAGTGGTCCAAAACTTTAACTTTCACTCTTTTTCTTTAGAATAGTTCCAAAACTTGATTTTCTGTAAAACATAACAAAAAACACATCATATCTAACAAAAAGATGTAAGTAACTTGCATATTTTCATCATTTTAAGCATCGAAAGCTCTATGAAAACATATCACATCAACACCCTCAACTTAGAACGTTTGCATGTCCTCAGGAAACATAACACAACAAAACACAGCAACAATGGTTAACTAGGAGAAACCTAAGCTATCTACGACAATCAGTCATCACTTTAAGCTCAAGTATATTGCCTCCTCTTATTTCAATAATTCAAAACCAATTATGTGTATACATGAAGCACAACAATGTGACATAAGGGAATCACGATAGGGCATTACATTAGCCACAAACAACCATGCATATATACAAGTTACACTACCCAAAAAAGTAAGCAGCTAGTAATACAACCCATGTGCCCTCACAACAAGGAAGTCCCAATCACTTATATGAAATCATGCATAGCAATGCAGGGATGGTCAAGAGACACTCACACTCATAAGCCAAGTTCCACTAATAAGCATCAAATATCATAGGCTTTCCCTTATTTTCTTTATCTTAGCTTTCAGGCAGTCAGATTAGGATCACTATAGGACTTTATTCGGCTTGTAATGTAGGCTTGGGGTCTGGTATGATACATATAGACAATTTTAGTGACTAAGCCTCCTTATGACTACACTTAATTTAGGATCCACCTATGAACCAATTTTTTTTTATTCCACCCTTATTTCTCTCTTTTTATTTTTTATTGCACATTCAGGTTGGATGTGGGTTCTTTTATTCTTTCTTTTTTCTCGTTTTCACAATTTTTCTTTTCTTTTCTACCACATCCAATTCTACTTTCTTTTTCTCTTATTTTACCCTTCTTCATACCCACTTCACATTATACACCCCTATAATAGCCACCCTCAACTTAGGTGATTTGCCTGAGTTGAGGTGCACAATGTCCAAGGAGGACAAGGGCCAACACAGGTTCATTATAACAAAAATAGAAAGATAAAATGTGTAACAAAAAATTAGGCCATGAGGCTTAAAAATCAGTATCAAGGAATACTTATTAATACATGAAAGGTCATTTAGGATAAAAGGGGACTACTATAAAAAATGGCCTATGATCCTTTCTAAACTGACTATCCTACAACCTAGGCAAGACTAACTGGGCAAGTTCTGGATTCAACACACAAAAGAAACTTAGTATCTCATACACAAATGGCACAGGGTCACATCATAAGCTACTACCTATTTAGTTCATACAATTATTAGTAATGATTATCATGTCCCTAATCCTAATGCCATAACGAGATCCACAATAGTCATACATATATACATATTACACAGTTCTAAAATTTTTTTGGAGGGATATCATTTTTCTCAAAAATCAACAAAAATATATCAATTGCCCTAGATACTAAAAAATCTCCTAATTATACAAAACACAACACAATATGAAACAAAACACGATACGACACAAAATTGACCTAGACATACTGGTTTGACAACTATATCGCGACCAACAAGAAAAGAAGCATGTCAATAAAAATATGCGGCGGCTTTGGTATACCCCACCCCAACTAAAAAACTGCGCACTATCCCTAGTGCGTGTAAATAATGTAAAGCAAGGGAATGAGGACATACCCTGAACACACTAGGAGTCTGTATCATGATCATCCCCGTGTGGAGGTATCTCGACTGGTGGAGGTAGTGGTGGCGGCGGTACAATACTAGAGGATGAACTTGTAGCTATCTCAGCATGCCTCTGCCTATCAACAAATTCAGTCTTTCTCGAATAACCTGTGGCCTATCTCAGGGAATGATTATATGGTACATTGATATCCTATAACTCTACCTCTCTACCTCGCTTGGTCCTAACTATGGGGACCGTCTCCTCATCCTCTACAAATAAGTCAAAGCATCTAGGTCCATATGGAAGAGATGACTGAACAACTAAAGGGATGGCTGGAATGTTGCTCTCAGTGAAAGAGCATATCTCTGCCTGCAGTATGGCAACCTCCTCCCTAATCTCATCCATATTGGGTGCATCAATATCACTATATCGAGCTGACACTCGACCCTCAAAAGCATCTATACGGGCATGCACCTTAGCTTGAAACTCTGATATCTCAATCTAGTGTGCAACCTATAATCTAGTCTCTGTCGCCTCAAGTGTCAGTCAAACCTAAGGTCAGATCTGCCCATACAACAATGCCAACTCAGCCTCAACATTCTCTGGTCGGCCCGTTTGTACTAGCTACGCGGTGTAGGTGCCAACGTATGTTTCAGAAATTTAGATCTAGAGACTTAAAGTTCAAAAAAGAAGGGCAAAATGGTTCGTTGGGTCCCTGTACTACGTCGATTTTGTAAGTTGGACACTTCTACTTATATGTTTGTCATCTGGACCCCTGAACCCACTAAAAAATAATATTTTAAACACATTTTTAGAGAGTTTAACACACTCTCCCACGTCAGCTGCCACATAAGCTTCCACGTGTGCCACGTCACCTGCCATGCCATTTTCAAGTATTTCATGAAATTCCAAGTCATTTTAAAATGCTACATGACAAATTAAATATTTAAATTAATTTAATTAAATAAATTTTTTTATAAATTGTACAAAAATTTAAATAATCATGTTTTTAGTTTTGCTCACAAATTAAATATCAAATTCATTCCAAATAATTAAAATTCTTCTCCAACTAATTTAAATTTTTTACTATAAATTCATATATACAAACATAAAAGAATTTTCGATTTTTAAATTTGAATATCTTTAACAAATATAATTAAATAAATTATTTTTATAAATTGTAGAAATTTTAATACACAAACACAATTAATTTTTAATTTAAATTAATTTAAATTTTTAACTATAAATTCTAATACACAAACACAATAAATTTAATTAAACATCAAATTTATTCCAAATAATTGAAATTTCTCTCCAAATAATTTAAAGTTTTAACTATAAATTCACATACACAAACATAATGAATTTTTAATTTTTATTTAAATATCTTTAACAATTTATAAAAGTTACAAAATTAATCCTAAACAAAATAAAAAATTTAAATTGAGAACAACAACAACAATACCTGCCAGAGCAATGAACAACCAACAACAGTATCAATGGTGATGAACAACAACAACAATATCAACACAACAAAGAGACTTGACAAAAAAAAGGCAAAAAAAACAACAACAACAATATCTGCCACAACAATGAACAACCAACAACAATATCAGTGGTGATGGTTATGAACAACAACAACAATATCAACAGAAAAAGACTTGACCAAAAAAAGGCAAAAACATAAAAAAATCAAAGCAAAGACCCTCTTCAGGGATGGCTATGGCAGCCATGACTGTGGGGGTGGGGGGACGAAGAGAGCTGTAGGGGTGGGGAACATTAATGGTGATGCCATGGCAGCTATGGCTGGACGGAGAATGAGGGAACGGGGGTGAAGGGTGGGGTGGGGGCGGCTGGACGAGGAAGAGGGGCTGAACGGGGGTGAGGGGGTAGGATGGGGGTGTCTGGATGGGGGAAGGGGTTGGGGGAGGGGGACTGAGGGGTAGGGTGAGGGTTGGACGGAACGGGGAGGGGGTTTGGAGAAGAAGGGTTTTTTATTTTTACTTTTAAAATTTATTATTTTTAAATTTTGAAAAATATTTTTTAATTAAAAATAATGGAGGGAAAAAAGCTATTTTTTACTTTTTTTAAAAATTATTTTAATATAAAATTGGCCAAAAATTGATCCTCATTCGCACCCCAGGCGAGTGTAATCACTCTCCTTGTCCTAGTCAATATTTTAATGCCACATAGGCAAAGTCAATGGTCAAAGGGTTTGAAATATTGCTTTTTAGTGAGTTCAGGGGTCCAGATGACAAACATGTAAGTAGAAGTGTCGAACTTACAAAACCGACCTAGTATAGGGGTCCACTGAGTCATTTTACCAAAAAGAAGACCCTATCACTTACGACGGGTACCTACGACCTGTAGGTACAACCTACAGTCCGTAAGTTCTAGCGTAGGTCTAAAAAAACAAAGTCCAAATAGTTCAAAAGTTCTTGGAAGGCCAGGGCACCTACGTGGGACCACCTACGGACCATAGGTGTCCCAGTAAGGGCCACCAACCTCATTTTTCCTTTTTTGCTTGGGAATGGTTTCCTGTAGAACTCTGACTCTCTACTATGATCTACAAAAATTCTCATGATACAAACACCATACCTGTGGCATAAGCTATAGTGGATAGGCTATGAGGCACTGATGATGTACCAAACAGCTCTAAAGTGGATGTGGCTGGGGTCCCTTCACCTTGTGCGCTTATTTCGGGGGCCTCTCTCTACTCTCCTATATAAAAATCTATACTAACACCAACATCTACTTCTTGTACATTAGTAGACTTTATAGGAGTTGATGGGCCCTTAGACTGGGTCAGGATCACTATCGAAGGCGTATAGGTCCTTTGTGCAAAGGATTAAGTATGCCAAATCCTTGATCATATATGTATGGGCCACACCTGTCGCCTTGACCCTATGGTCGACTCCTGGAATCTCAGACACACCACCCTTATCATATAGTAAATATATAAGGCAAGGAATGGGCGATATAGTTAGCTCACCAAAATCCGACTCATGAAGCTTATATCTGATAATGGCTGCAAAGTTAATATCATAACCAGCCACCATGCTCGCAATCAGTGCTGCACCATCCCATGTAAGTAAGTTTTCCACTGTAGTCAGACATAAATGATAACACACTATCAACCACTAAAACTTTGCAGCAAAATTCAGCACCACCTTCTTAATCACACCTTAACCCTCAACCCAAGGGGAATCCACACTAAGAGGTAAAATATAACTGGCGATCCATCTTACCAAACCTACCCTCTCACTCTTGTTCTCAGCATCTCACATAGCACATCTGTCAAGAACTAATCTCAATCAATAATCACACTCTACTGTAGACACAAAAGTTATATACTTAGGTTTGAATAACACTCGGTGGATGGCCGCTGCTAAATATCAACCATAACCCCTCTCGCCAGTGTCTTCTCTAGTTGGGGATGCTCTGGATGCCTACCATATCTAGGCATGGTCAAAGATACTATAGCATAGTAGGGCACATAAAACACTCGCACCACTGCTTGGATATACGAACCCTGGGGTCTAGTCATCCACCCCAACTGATAGTGATCAAATGCAACCCATAAAAATGGTGCTCCAGCCAACCCTGATAACTTTATCCATCTCCCCTTCCATATGGTCCGCTTGGGTCAGCCTATCTCAGTCATAAAGCTGTCTCTCTTATAAATTAGCCGTAACCCCTCTACACACCATCTCGAGTTTACCTCATCAATCGGCTCTGCCGAGATATGAGTAGGGTTAGAAGTATGGTTTGTCTGGGCTAGTGGCTTCTGATGAGATGTCTATGTCGTACCCTCCTTAAACTGGGGTATTGCAGATGATAGCTTGGGAACTGGTGCTATGGACTTATCTTGGGACCCCTCCTTAGACTGGGGTTCCTATGTAGCTACCCCTAAAAGTGACTCAAACTCTACCTCCTCCTTACCATCATCCTCTCCACCCTTAGTATGGGGAGAGTATGGAGGTGACATACTGGCTAACTTTATTCTCGGCCTGGGTACTGCTTTACTGATCTGTGGTTAAGCTCCAGGCTAAATAAAAGTAGGTTGTCTACCTTATTGTGACTGCACTAAAAGCTGGATGCCCAAGATAGCTTTAGTAATCATTTCACTTACAACATATCTCTGAGCCCTAGGCAGTGGGCACACTTCTCTGGTTGATGCAATAGGTTGTTCCTCTACTTAGCCACTGTGTGTGGGGGATTTTGCCCTTTACCTCAATGGGCCTGCCTTCCTTTTAGAAGCCTTTGGTACCAGGTGTACCTGAAAAACCAAGTGTTAGTGCCCGAAAGATAGTGAGGGACTGCAAAAATTTGAAGAAAAACTTAAAATTCTGAAACTTCAAATTTTTTCCTAAATTTCTTATCCCTATAACTTGTACTCAGTCCAAACAAGTCCAATATTTGCACGTAAAACTAGAATCAAATTTTCAATTTCAACCAAGGCATACTAACCTTTTTGGATTTTTTGACCTTTTCAACTTCTACTTATGTTTAGGGCATGATCATAAAGTTATAATTCATGAAAAATGCACCTATGCCCGATTTTAGGCTTATTCTAGGCTCCCATACATAAGGTTGATGATTTTCACATGTTTTACATGCAATTGAACATATCAACTTACTTATTTCAAGTTTAGCACAATATACTACTATTAGGAGCTAAGAATATTTACCTTTTATTTCAAGAACCAGAAGTGAAAATTGAAAAGATGAAGAACCCTAGCTTTGATGCACAATACATGAAATTTAGACAATTTGGTATCAAGAAAAATTAGTGTTCTTGCCTTATATGGATTTTGGAAGAAGGTGATAAGTTTGAATTTTAGAGAAAAAGGGAAATTTTGAAGTTTGTGGGGTTGAGGATTGGGTTTGGGTGCTTAAATAGCCCCTTGGGGTCGATTTTAGGTCAGGTTAGGTTATGGTGGGCTGATATTTTTAAAAGAAACTGGGCCTAAAATCGGGCCATTTACGGAACCACCTACGGGCCATAGGTGCCCTACCATAGGTGGGCCCAATTTTTCTGACCCTTCTCCTGCTCCCTAGACTTGTTTTTTTGGACACATATTGTAGTAATGACGAAGTCATAAGTAGTATTTATGACCTCATAAGTATGTTCACAATTTCAAGTCCAGAAAATCCCCCAAAATCCTAAAAATTTCCTTTTAGCATTCAATGCACAACTTACCTGGCCGAGTGGTTCTTTTGACCCCTATGAGTGATCAAGAAGTCCCCTTACCTGGAATATTATGAATTAGCAATGTATTACTATGTTCCAGGCTTTTCCTCATTCTATTTCATCTAAAAAAAAAGTAAACAATGTGAATACTAAAATAGTGAGTTGCTTCTCACCCAACACTTAACTTAACGTCGCAGCACAACGTGGCTAGTTGGTTACTCTGACTTCACCAACAAGCTTATAGGTTGCCATCTGTGTAATGCTTGATTTAATGTTATGGCATGACGCGGGTACCTTGATTACTCAAAATTCCTCATGTTAGCCAAAGGAGTAGCCTCCTGGGTCATCAACACAATGAATAACCGACACCACCCTCATGTCAGTTGGCTGCTTCATATTTCTACAGATGTTGAATGTTACTTCCTTATTATTAACTCTGAATATGAGATATCCCTTCTCCATATCAACCATCGCTCTACCCGAGCCCATGGATGGTTTTCCCAATATGATGGGCATCTCAAAGTCATCTTCACAATCCAGGATAACAAAGTCAGTCGAAAAATGAAGTTATCAACCTTCACAAACACATCAAACGATATGCCCACGAGTTTCTTCATTATAAAATCTGCCATCAACTACCGCACAGTCGTAGGTTCTGTAGGGATCAATCCCACCTATTTGAACAAAGCCAACGACACCAAATTAATGATGGCTCCTAAGTCAAATAAGGCTCTAGTAAACCTGGATGTTCTAATGGTGCATGGGATCGTGAACGCTCTGGGATCACCCTTCTTTTGGGCCATAGACTTAGAAGTGACTGCACTACAATGGTGTAATCCACTAACATCCTCAAAATTATTCATTCAATGGATCATTACCAATTCTTTCATAAACCTGGTGTACTCAGGCATCTGCTCCAAATCCTAAAAAAAGGGATGTTCAAGCTCAACTCTTTTAGCATGTCAATTAACTTCTTGAACTTTCCTTCATCCCTTTTATATTTTAACCTTTGAAGAAAAGGTGGGGGAGATCGTGGAATTTACTTCACTATAGGCTATAAACCTTGCCCTTTTTTTTATCTTCCTCAATATTAACATCAACACTAATCGCCTTCTCTGACTCCATGGCAGGTGTCTCATCAACCACAATACTACCTTTTATCAACTCACCAATAATAGTCAATGAGGGATCAATAGTAGACTTACCACTCCTAGTGGTGATACCTAGGCAATGACCGTCCTTCTTGGGATGCTGAACTATATTGCTCAGAAGTGTACTTGACTGCCTTTGATTCAAAGTTGCAGACATTTGCCCAAACTGCAATTCTAATTATTTTATTGCAGTTGCATGTGATTAAACCTTTTGGGTTATTCATGAGAAATCTTCCCTAATTTTCTTAAGGTAAGTTTCTTGACTTTCCTAGCCTTTAACGATCTTGGAAAACATCGCTCCATCCTCGACTCAGTATCTTAACTTCCCGATGGAACATACCTCTTCCTTCTCCTCGTAGTCATATTTTCTTCTCCAGTCACCATCATGATCCCTACTATGATCTATATATCTATCTCTGTAATAGTTTTAACCTTGGTTTCCATGGCCTTGGCTAAAAAACCCTCCAATTACCAATCAAGATACTTAGACTCCTTTTTAAAATTAGAATCATATGATTTAGAAGCCTTACCCTATGAACCTACTGCATTTACCTTCTCAGAATTCACTATTGCAAACTGCTTTGTTATCAACCCAATATTAGTTCTAAGATGCACAATCTCTTGTTCCACATAATCGTTAACCACTCTATAGTCGCCGGAAGCCCCAATGGCATAAATGCCAACACCACACTCTGCTTCTCTAGTATGCCACCCTCGGTTGGTGAGAGATTTAGTCTAGAATATTAGATACTACTTTCCAGCATAAATGCATGAAATCTTCTCTAGTGATTGTGTCTAACATAACTCTGGAACTAATGTTCAGGGCTTTATAGAATATCTCCAGTAAGTTCATCCCTTAATTGTGATGATTGGGTACCATGCTTAATTTCTTCTTAAATCAGAACCAAGCCTCATATATCAACTCAAAATGTAGCTACCTAAAGTTGTATATCTCATTTTTTAACTGTAACATTCTGGACTAAGGAAAGAAATGGTCTAAGAATTTCCTGCGAAACTCATTCCAAGTAATAATCGATCCTCGAAGAAGTTCCCCTAACCACAATGACGCTTCTCCAGTCAATTAAAAAGGGAATAACATTAGTCTAAGTGCCTCTTGATCTACCCCAGGTATAGTATAAGAAGTGCAGATCCCAATAAAATTAGCAAGATGCATATTTGTATCACCCGTAGCCAAACCTGCAAACACACCTTTCAAGTTTAAGAGCTGGATCATAGCATTAGTAATGTCGAACTTAACACCTGGTGGCAAAGCACGAGGAATGATGGCTCTTATCTTGGCCGACTCAACGTATCTCATATCCTCTTCTTCATCATATAGTGGTAATTACTGGTATGTTGGGATCACTTGAGCTCTACCATATCTAACTTTATCTTGATTACTATCGAGTGTTGCTCGATGATCAACTGCTGGTCTCTGCCTCGCTAGTTCTGCCTTCTGAGCTATACGATGGGCCTCAGTTTCCTCCTCTGGTTCACAGCTACTTCTACTAATAATTACCCAGTTCTCTAATCAATAATGTTTCGAACATTCCTAGGAGGAGGAGAAACAATATTAGGATTATACCTTACCTCTTCAAGTTGGCCATCACGTACATGTTCTATCATTGTATGATATCGCCATTGAATTATCTCTTTGTTTAGATGTAGTGGGATTTCAGGATTTCCTTGACTCCTTGTGTTAGGCATATACCGGAGTATACCCAACTAAAAATAAAAAACAAAAATCCAAAAACATCGATCAACAACTTAACACCATATTCCCCGACAACGGCACCAAAATTTTGATGTCGTCCAAAGCTACGCCTCTAAATAAGGCTTAAGTGGTCGAAGAAAAATAAAGTAAACCAACAAGGTTAGGGTGGAATCCCAAAGTAATACGTGGAATTATATCTCTCATTTATTGGAATCAACGGGCAGTACTGCAAGTAAATGAGGGGTTTGTAGTTGTAAACAGTAACCGAACTCAAAAGCTTTGGTTGTAAGCAGTTAAAAACAAACACTAGGCTTGTGTTCCCCCTTTCTTCTAACTCATTTGGCTTCTCGTGCTCAATCCAACTATCAAATTATTAGGCATGTAGAATCTGGTAAGTTAGGTATCACCAAACGCCTCTCAGCACCATTTGGTGAATTTCACTCATCTTCTTTTGATCTCAGAGTGTTTCCTTACTAAACCTCACCTTAGATGCCAGTTTCAAATATCTCTTCTCGGTCTCAAGGTGATTATATATAAGTTAGTCATCTTAAGTAGATAATGTTGGTACGTTTATTTTGTCAATTAATCTCAAATCACCATTGTGATATCCTTTTCTCAATATCTACCTCCCTCTTGGTTTTATAGAAAATATATTCTAGATTCTAATGTTTAGAATCTTTAAGAAAGCAATAAACTCAAAGAAAATCATAAAGCATGCAACAACAATAATCTAGAAGGATTAAACACTTTTCCTACTTTTTTATTCAGCCAGGGTTCCCATAACCCTAGCTAAGGAAATTAGCCACTCATTATTGTGAAGATTGAATGAATTAATAATTGAAAGCATTCAAACAATATCATAATAATCAGCGAATAAAACCCAAAGTCTTCAACTGAATAATAAACCAAAATCAATACAAAACTATTCCAAGATCAAGATCGGATCTCAGAATCAAATATATGTTTTTAAGTATCAAGAGTGCGTAAAATAACTAAAAAATATGAAAAGGGTATATATAGAGTACAAGAAAACCTTAGAAAACCATTCCCAAACAAAAGAGGAAAATAAAGGTTGGTGGCTACTTACTAGGCCACTTTCGGGCCGTAGGAGGTCCTACGTAGGTTCACCTGGTCTAAATTCTTCTGAGTACTTTTCTTTATTTTTCTCCACTAAAACCTACTCTATCACCTACAAATTGTAGGTGGCACCTACGAGCCATAGGTTTCCTCAGTAAGTGGAAGGTTTTTTTTTCATCTTTTGAGCCTCTATTTCTCAAGTTCTGACACATACTCTGGAACCTACACCCTGTAGGTAGTACATATGGGTCGTAGGTGCCCACTTCAGTGGTTGAAAACTTTAAATTTCACTCTTTTTATCTAGAATAGTTCCATAATCTAATTTCTACAAAACATACCACAGAACACATCATAGGACCTAAGTAACTTGCATATTTTTATCATCTTAAGCATCGAAAGTGATATGAAACCATATCATATAAGTATACCTGCTATACTCATCTACAAAAGTCAAGAAATAATGCTTCTTATCAAAAGTTAGAATTTATAAGGCTCCTAAAGATCCTTGCGTACAACATCAAAGCATTTTTTAGCTCTAGAGTTACTTGTAGGAAATACTAGTCTACTTTGCTTAGCTAATGGACAAATATGACACTTATTTAAGGACTCAAAGTTTTTAGTGTATCTTATTAAACTGAGTGACTTCAAGGCTTGAGGAGAAGGATTCCGAAGCCTCTAATGCTATAGATTACAGTCTTGTACATCCACTTTTGCAATCAACTTTTGATGAGAATTATCTCTATGCATCCCATCCAATCCATAAACATTCTTGATAAGCATTATCCCTTTACCCTACCACTGTAAAGGTACTGAAATACACAAAAGTCAGGATAGAATGAAATAAAGCATGAGAGTTGTTTAGTCATCTTGGATATTGATAACAAGTTGAGCTTAATATCAGGTATAAATAACACATCTCTCACAACTTTATCTTTAGGCACTGGTGCTTTTCCAATATGTGATATATCTACTTTGGCTCCAGTAGAAAGATTAACTTTATCCTATTCTATGTTAACTATCTTATGAAAGTGTAAAAGAACATCTTTATATGCTGTAACATGGTGTGTGACACCAGAATCCACTATCCCTTCATGTGGAACTGCATGAGATAATAGGCAAGTAGTTATACCTAACACATTATCTTGATTGAAACCCTTTGTATTTGCTTAGCAATGCCATGATATGCTTATACTCTTCATCCGAGAAACCTTGTCCCTTTGCTAGAGCAACAATGTTGATATCTTTGCTCCCTTGAATGTTGGATGGAATGATTTGACTTACCATCCCCTAACTGATTTCCAGTGAAATTATGAACTGAAAACTAATTATTAGCTTGACCAGTAAATTGATGTCTATGTTTACCAAATTTTTCTTGAGATTGACTATTATGGAAACACTAATGTGATCCTCCTGAGTTACCATTGTAACCTCCCTTCTTCTTGTGCTTCCAATCAGGAGGATATCTAATCAACTTATAATAAATTTCTCTAGTGTGTCCAATAAAATAATAGTAATCATATTTTTTCCTTTTGAAATTTTGACTTTTATACACCTGCATAGATATAGGATCAGTCTTTTTGCTTATGGCTGCAACTCAGGCTAGTTGCTGAATCTCATCTTCTACTATTATTGCATATTCTTGGTTAAGAGTAGGTGTTCCCCTTTTATTAATATTTGCCTCTTAGCTTAATCATATGAATCATTCAACCCACTCAGAAATTAAATCAACCTTAATTAATGATATAGGTGATCAACATAATACTTTTATTTGGGAAAAGTAAACAAGAGAGCTATAATGACAGCATCATATTTACTCCAGAGATTTTTCATCTTTGTGAAATATATAGAATCTGGACCAGTTTCTTGATTGAGATTGTTGATTATTCTATGCCATTAATAGAGTCTAATGCGATTCACTTTTTCATATCTCTCCTTGAGATCTTCCCATTCCTAAAATGCATTTGTTGCATACATAATTCTACTTAGTAATTCTGTACTAACTGAACTCACCAACCATGATAATACCACAACATTACAAGTCTCCCATTATTCATGTAGTTCCCCTCTATATACATCTTTGCTGTATGTTCCAGTTAGAAAACCATATTTCCTCTTCCCTAATAATGTAATATTTATTAGACGACTCCATATTTCATATTTCTCTGAACCAACAAGCTTGATTGGCATTAATATAACTCCAGCTACATTTGAGGTTCCCATAAATAAAGGATCAGTTGGATTGATTTAAGGTGCCATTACTATTTTACAAAAATGCTACAAAACTTCATCATAGAAAGCTTAAATTCTAATAGGATTTCAACATAGAAGAACTCAAAAATTTCAACTCACAAAATAAATATCTAAACTTTTTTCAGCTCACAAAAATAAAGATCTAAACTCCGCAATAATAGAGATTTGATGTAATGACCCTCTAAGTTATTTTTTTGTATTTCTACTTATTTATACTATTTATAGATTTCCTATAGCATTCTAAAGTTATTTATGACTTGCTGGAACTAACAGTGTAGTTATCGGGCAGTTCATTTGATCTTTTAAAGCCAATTCCCTATTTTGATGTCTTCTTTAGTTCAAATTAACTACTGGTGAAAACATCAATCAAACAACATCGTATGCCAATTATGACAATTTCACTAGCGCCAAAATATTGATTTTAGGTTATAGGGACTCTTGGTTTGGGTCCCGAGGTACCCAAACTCATTTTGTGCTATTGGTTGAAAATTAAGAAACATGGCAAGTGGGTGTGGGATCTATTTTTCAATATAATGACCTTATATGGAAATTTTGACTGTCATTGAGTTCGAAATGTCAAATTTCATAGGTTAGCATCGTTCATTTGTATATACAAGATTCCAGATGAAACACAAGAGGTTGACAAGGACTTGTTCCAAGTCTCAGATAGTGCTGGTGCATCATTTAAGTGATGCCTTTGATCGCTTAAGCGATCTGCAAAAGCCCTACAAGTATCACTTAGGTGATGACTTTGATCTCTTAAGCATTGTGCTAAGGCCCCAATAGGTATTTCTTAAGCGATGCCCTTAGTCGCTTAAGTGATATGAGTGGCTGATTTAAATATTGCATAAGTGAAGGCGTTGTTGCTTACGCGACTTCTTATGATAGTGGCCAATATTTCATAAGCAACACTTGGTTTCTTAAGCAACCCGGTATTCACTTAAGCAAAACCCGAGGCCTGGGAAGGGTGTAGTACCCACTTTGTGCAATTTTCACCACTCATCCATTCTCTAGAATCATAAACCCTAAAAGGCTTGAAATCTTTAGAGAATAAATTGTGTGTGATTGTGGATCTTAGGTAACATTAATTCATGTGTTTCTCCTTTGAATTTATGGTAAGTTTCCTTTAATTTCATGGTTAATTCTCCTATTTTTTTTAAAAATTTCTAGAATCTAGGCGGCTTCATTATAACACCATTAGAGTTCAAAATTCACCCATTAATGAAGGTAAATATTCTTTGAGCATAGAGGGATGTTGTGTTGATTTTTATAGTAGATTTTATTAACATACCCCACATAAGATTTTTATATGATTTTGGACCCAAAGCACGATAGTGCAATATAGGTATCATTATTCTCATTTTGACTAGTAGATTGTTTTTGTATACTATGGCATCTTGAAGAAGCTTCTTAAAAAGAAAAATTGGTGGTTTAGCAGATTATTCGAGCTTTTCTTTGGCGTCCAGCTAGGTTTACCCTCTTTATGGATTGAGATATTTTGTATTATGAATATGATATTATGCTAGCTATAAGGTAGGATTCAGGTGTTGGAAGTATGATTGTTAATATTTAGGTTAGTTGGACTTTTTGGGCTAACTTGAAATCATAATTTAGGTGTAATTAACTTAGTCGCTCATGTTTTAGGATAAATTGCTATCTTAGGACTAATTAGGGATTATTTAATATCTAGAAATAAATTTAGATACCTTAGCCTAGTATGTGGTAGAATTTTCCTAAAATGGATTTTGGAGATTAGAAGTGGGTCCCTCCGACCCACCTTAGGCCAAGACTGGTGTTAGCCTTGTAGACTTAATTGTGAATGATTTATCCTTATTAATGCTTGTACTTTTAAGAAATTATGTGATGATTGATTATTCTAGTTTTAAATTTGAGAGTGGGTGCTAATTTTGAGTAAGTTCTGATGGATAATTATTGTGTTTTAGTGATATGACTTGGGATTACGATTTATTTTCAAGGTCTATTGATATGGTCTAATGATATATGATTTTTGGTTCGAGTCCGATAATTGTTGATGACATTGATACACATATGAGTCCTGATTTGAGTTTAATATTTGATGATATTATTAATATGTGTTCCGATTCAAGTCCAGCAAATGATGCTAATGATGATGAAACTATTGAGTTTTGATTCAAGTCCGACATTTTTGGAGTTATTTATGGCATGATAATGGCATGGTGAATGGAAAATTATGGCTATTCAGTTATTTAGTTTCCTTGATTATATCCTACAGGCCTATGGAGGCCTGCGCTGGGTTATTTACTTTTCTACACTTATTTGCTTATGGTGGACAATCTTATAGTTATAGTTGTATAATCTTTATTATAACATTTCGTATGTATCTAATTATTTATTTACAATGTTGTTGGAGCTTATTTCCAGGTTGACCTCTTTTACTTTGACTTAGCTTATTTTATCTTGTATCTTATTGAATTTATAGACTAATTTAGCTTAGTTTACTGATGATGCCTACTAAGTACCCATGGTTTTGGTACTCATACTACTCTTTCTACCTTTTTGCTACATATTTGAGTACTAGTTACCGCTGCTGATTCAAATATCATGTTACGTGATTTTGGAGATTGGGTGAGCTCTTGGAGTCAACGTTACCCTCTTTTTCCTTCTATGCTTCTATGTCTAGTCTTTTATTTTTGAGACAAATTATATTTTAATATTCTTTACTTGTAGTTTAATTGTAGTAGCTCTTGTACCAACTTTTGGGATAGTTATTACTCTTTTATCTATCTATTAGATTGTTATGACTGTATTATTATTTTTTAACTCTTAAATGTTCATTTACGGATTTTAGGCCATTTTTCACCAAGTTAGCCCATTACTTATGGCTTTGGGCTATGGTTTGGCTTACGTACTATTGGAAAAATATAAGTGCCATCATGACTCATAAATTGGGTCATGAAAATTAGTATCAGAGCCTAGGTTTCACTAGTATTGGTGGTATAAGAGCAACTATTTTGTAGAGTCTTGCGGATCGAAACGATGACATCCATTTCTTATCTTTAGGAGGCTATAGGACATTCTCAGGAGTTCTTCACTCATTTTGTGCCAAGTCTCTGAGTTGGTTTCTAAAGTATTTCTTTGGTTTCACTCTTTCACAAATGGATAGGGTACGTGCTACTGCTACACGAGATGAGGGTTCTGATATTGAGCCTAACGATCCTGTTGCTATTTATAAATGACCCATAGGCCATGGACAACCTAGGGATGTGTCCTTAGCTAAGGGCCAAGATAGGGGGCCTTTACCTGAACCTATTCCTACGTCCAAGCCAAATATTTTTCTGCCTCAGCTAGTGGTGGGCCAGAGACCAGCTCTGGATCTACTGGGGTTTATTTCTTCTTCAATGCTTAGAGATACTTTGGTTCAAATTTTGGAATTAGTTGGTGGTGCACCATATGATGGTGCACAGTCTACAAATCAGAGTGGTACTGAGGTGAGGATGTATCCTATAGCTGTGACTTTCAGAGTTAAGGTCCCTCCTACGTCGGTAGTTGCCCAGTCGATAGTTTCAAAGATTGCTATGTCTTTGGAGGAGCAGAATATATTGGGTAAATTTTTAAGATTGGCTCTGCATAGGTATTTTGGTACACCGGGTAAGGATGCATATGTGTTCTTGATTGCTTATGAGGATGGGCTTCATAATTTAGGAATAGTTGAGACTCATGGTGTCGATTACACTACTTTCCAACTTTACATTAGTGGATAGGTCATCTTGATTCCTTGCCAGCTGGATCTTTTCCTTTGACATAGACTTTGTTTGATCTTCTTAGAAAACTACATGCCTCGCAGTCTTGGAGACCGTTTCAGAGACCAGTTCTTGAGATTAGAGTAAGGCTCTATAACTATTGTGGAGTATGAGAATCAATTTCATGAGTTAGCTTGGCATGCCACTTCTATTATGAATACTGAGTATGAGAGAGTTCCTTATTTTGTTCAGGGATTGAGACTTTTTCTTTGTATGTCTACATAGAGTTTGGTTTCTATGGGTAGGCAATTTTTTGAGGTTTCTAATCATACTCAGGTTATAAGGGAGATACATCACGAGGCCCAAGGGGGAGATATAAGAGGACGCGTTATCAGGGTAGTTTTTGTGGGAGTCATAGTGGATCTCAGTTTAGAGGCAGTGGTTCACAAGTTAGTTACCCTCTATGTCAGCCTTATAAACACTGAGGTCAGTCTAGTGGGCTAGTTTAGGATGCTTTTCAGATTAACGATGGAGGCCAGTCATATTTTAGTGATCGTCTTGTACACGGTAGTGGTCAGTCTTTGACAGGTTCATTTTCTGGTTATTCTAGTTGTGGTGGTTATTCTGAGTTCGCCGAATCTTCTAGTTTCAGTATTGCACCTGGGGTATGTTATGGTTGTTGAGCTTTTGGTTATTTATCAAAAAAGTTCCCTAATCATAGAGCGATGGTACCTTAGGTTCAGAGCATTCTATCAATTTGGGCAGTTCTTCCCCTAGCTAAATATGGTATACATAGTCATAGGGGTATTCCCCAAGGTTTTCATAGAGGTCCTTAGGTAGGTAAGATAGGATATCGGTCAGTATCCCAGCTAGGTGGCAGGCATGGACAGTTGTGTGCAGCACCTGGTAGACCCGAGCCCAAGTCTTTAGATTCTGTTATTATAGGTACAATCTTGGTGTACCGTCAATCAGATTTTTCTTTATTTAATCTAGGATCCACTTATTCTTATGTGTCTTCTTATTATGCTCCATGGTTAGAGTTATGTTGGGATTCATTATCTATTCCATTATGTGTATCTACTTCTGTAGGTGATTCTTTAGTAGAGTATAGGGTTTTCAGATCATGTGTTGTGATATTTCAAGAGCTTGATTCTCATGTTGATCTTATTATATTAGACATAGTGGATTTTAATATGATTCTGGGCATGGACTAGTTATCCACTGTCATGAGGTCCTGGATTAATTTCCTAAGACTGTTACCTTTTCCATGCCCAACATACCCCCTGTCATAGGGCAGGAAGTAGTTAGCCGTGAGCCGATAGGAATTGTTTCTTATATTCATGCTAGGAGGCTTATTTTAAGGGGTTTCTAGTCTTATTTTTCTTATATTTGTAATGTTAGTGTGGAGAGTACATCGCTTGACTCTGTTCTTGTAGTTCATGAGATTCTTAATGTTTTCCCTATAGATCTACCTGGCCTTCCTCCTGAGCATAGTATTGAGTTTGTTATTGATCTTGAGTAGGGAACCCGACCTATTTCTATAGAATCTTACCATATAGATCCTGCCGAGCTTAAGAAGTTGAATTCTCAGCTTTAGGATCTTCTAGTTCAGGGTTTTATTAGATCGAGTATGTCTCCTTGGGGAGCTTCTGTGTTGTTTATGAAGAATAAGAATGGCTCCATACATATGTGTATTGATTATAGGCATCTTAATAAGGTGGTGGTGAAGAAACGGTATCCTATATCTTATATTGATGATTTATTTGACCATCTTTATAGTGAAACGGTGTTCTATTTGATTGATTTGAGATTCAGTTACCATCAGTTGAGGATTTAGGCTGAGGATATCCCAAAGACAGCCTTTAGGATCCGATATTGTTATTATGAGTTCCTAGTGATGTCTTTTGGATTGATTAACACCATAGCCTTGTTTATGGATTTGATGAACCATGTGTTCAGTCCTTATTTGCATTCCTTTGTGATTGTGTTCATCGACGACATCATTTTGTATTCGAGGAGTGGGGAGGAAAAAATGCAATATTTGAGAATTGTGCTCCATACTTTAAGAGATCATCTTCTTTTTGCCAAATTCTATAAGTGTGAGTTTTGGCTTAAGTCGGTGTTATCCCCTGGGAATGTGGTGCCTTAGGATGGGATTATGGTAAACCTGGTAAAGATCAGGGCCATTTGTGACTGGGCCATGCCTACTTCTCTGACTGAGGTTCGTAGCTTCATTGGTTTAGCCGGTTACTATAGATGGTTCATAGAGAGTTTTGCTACTATTGTAGCGCTAATGACCAGATTGGCTCGGAAGGAAGTTCCTTTCCCATGGTCCGAGGAGTGTAAGTCGAGCTTTAGAAAGCTTAAGGTATTTCATACTTCAGCTTCTATTTTGTATTTTCCTATTGAGGGTGAGGGATTTATCGTGTATTGTGATATTTCTGGTGTAGGTTTGGGTTTTGTATTAATGCAGTAGGGTCATGTTAATTCTTATGTATCGTGGCGAGTGCTAGGATGTAACTTAGGGAAAGGATAAAATAATGCCAAGTTAAAACCACAGTAAAATCCACATGCACACAGTGTATGTGTATTTATACAACATGATGGGATAGGAAACAAAGTTTAGTATAAAAGCAGAACTTTAGCCTGGTTTATGTAGCTTAACCTTCATAAAACACCTACGGGCTATATAGGTCCAGATGCCTTTGCTGGATAAGAACCATTGCGTGTTAGCCGCACTAACAAGAGATATCATGGAAGATCAGGGAATGACTTTAACCCCACGTTAATCTAGGATATATATATATATATGTATATAAAGTGTGACACATGAACACGATCATCAAGATCAACCCTCACGTCAACAAACGTGAGTTTCCAGTATCAGTCTCTCGAGACCTCCACCTTCATGGCTAGCTACACAACCCCCATTAGCCCTAATTTAAAACACTTACACATTCCTATTCATTGAACCATAATTATCCATGTAGGCACATACTGTTGGTATCTTCATACCAACTAAGCTTGCAAGATAATATCATCATGACATAGCAATTATTATCACTTGGCCCTCACATCGACAAACGTGAGTTTCCAGGACCGGTCACTCGAGACCTCCACCTTCATGGCTAGCTACATAACCCCTATTAAGCCTAATTTAAAACACTTACACATTCCCATTCCTTGAACCATAATTATCCATGTAGGCATATACTGTTGGTATCATCATACCAACTACCCTTGCAAGCTAATATTATCATGACATAACAATTGTCATCACAATGCTTTGACCCCCATTGGTTCATTAATTAAAGTTGTGGAAATTTCTTCGACCCCCTTTAGTTTATCAAATCTACTTAGGGGAATGCCTTGACCCCTAAGCCTTAGGTTTGAAATCAAAACTATGGCCAACAAGGCCCTCAAAATCCAGGTTTATTCATTTAACCATTTATGTAAAGAAATAGTATAGGTAAGTCAAATCATGTGACAAATCATATTTCAAGTCCAATTATGCAAGTGGATTAAGAGAGCACAATTTCCAATACCAAATTCCAATAAAATCATCAATTTGGGGGAATGCCTTCGACCCCAATTCTAATTCCCATAACCATGAACCCAGTTAATTCAAAAATCATTAATTCATAACATGAACAATTCATAAAAATCACGGGTAAGCAATTTAATCAATAATACTAAGAACCTCTCAACTATCATTCAAAATCATCAATTAAATCTCAAGGATAACAATTTTAAATACATTCTTTTAAGAAAATAAGCTTTGGTAAAGAGTAACATGCCTTAGATACCCAAGAATATGAGAGCAATTTAGAGATAGGAACCCGGAAGATTAATGTTGGGTGAAACCCTAAAGCTTTCTTCGGTTTTGTCTTTGAGAGTGAAAGAGAGCAATTGATCATTAAATAAATTGATGAGAATAAACTTGTTTTATGTTTAAGGGTCATACATGAGTGAAAATACCAAAACCCCCTTTACCCCAAGTGAATAAAATAAAAACTGCACGATTTATACACCTCAGAGTGGCACACTGCTTATTGCTCCGTGTGACGCTGATATTGCAAAAACTATCCTCCATGACATAGCAATATCATGGATTCACACTGCCTCTATTCCATACAAATATCACAGAGAGTAGCCTCTATGACACAACAAAAATGCGGAGCTTACTGCCTCAGAATTCGAAAATGACCCCGAACTACATCAAAAAACTTTAAAACTCTTTCGAGACACCCTATTAACATACGTAAACATAGTTTTAGTCAAAAATTGATGTTTCAAACACTTTGGGGGGGGGGGAATTAAAATGATGGAAATTTTGAGGGTGTTACATAAACTACAGGAATAATTGGAGATCTTTGAGAGTCTATTAGACAATCTTCAAATGGCCTGCTTGTTCTCCTCAGTTTGAGAATAAATAAGGATGTCATCTCTGAAGATAATGCTGAAAATGTAAAGGTAATTCTTGAATACCCTATTTATCAAGTCCATAAAATCTGCAGGAGCATTCCTTAGTCCAAAAGATATAACAACAAATTCAAAGTGGCCATACAGAGTTCTAAAGGTTGTCTTCAGAATGTCACATTCTTTGACTCTAAACTAATGATAGATGGATCTAAGATCTATTTTAGAAAAGCACTTGGCACCCAAAGTTGGTTGAACAAGTCATCAATCCTAGGAATGGGTTACTTATTATTGATTGTGATCTTGTTCAATTAGAGGTAGTCAATGCATATTATTAGATAATCTTTTTTTGTGCATGAAAAGAACTAGAGTACCCCATGGAGAGATGTTAAGCCTGATAAAACCCTTTTTTAGGAGATCTTTCAATGGTTCCCTTAATTCCTTAAGCTTGGCTTGAGCAATTCTATAGGGTGGAATTAATATAGGCTGGGTATTTGGAAGTAGATCTACTTTGAAGTCAATTTCCTGATCGGGAGGAACTCCGAGCAGATCTTCAAGAAATACTTCTAGAAATTCATTTACCATAGGAATTGACTTAGGAGCATGGTTCTCTAACTTTGAATCCTTAACTTGAACAAGATGATAGATACACCTTTTCAAAATCATTTTTCCTGCCTTAAGGTAAGAGATACTAACCTATTATCACTGAGGTACTACCCTTCCACTCTATGACTAGCTAATTTAGGAATTAAAACTGAACTACTTGGTTACTACAATCAACTGAGGCATATCAAGAGTGAAGCAAATCCATGACAAGAATAACATCAAAATCAGTCATGTATAATACTACAAGATCGACTAAGGTGACTTTTTAAGATATTGTGACTGGGAAATGTCTGTATACCCATCAAACTACGAAAAACTTATTAACTAGAGTCAAGATAGAAAAGGGTTCTAAGAGGATTTCGGACTGACATCAAAGTCTACTTCTATATATGGAGTATCTAAGAAAAGTGTGGCTCTAAGATGTACCAGTGCATAAACATGAATATGAAAGACCTGTAACGTAATGGTTACCACATCAGGATAACCTTTCTGAACCTGTCGAGTCTAAAGGGCGTAGAACCTATTCTAACATTTTTCACCAATAGCACTGAAAGAGGTACCCTGCTAGGTTGGGCGACCTGCTAGAGCTACTAAAGAGGTAGCTTGATTACGCCCACCATTATTACCTTTCTTGGCTATTGTACAATCTCAAAGCTTGTGACCTAGCTTTCTACAACCAAAACACCCATACTTAACTAGAAAACATTCTCCGTGATTCTTTTTTCCACTCTTCTTACAAGTTGGGATGGTACAACCACAGGAAGCACTAGAATGAGACTTAGAGCTTGACTGTCTACCTTTATGATCCTTCCTAGGTCTGGGATATGGAGAATTATCAAATAATGGTGTTGGAGTTGACGATCTCTACTCAAATTGAGAGCAATTACCACCACCCGACTTCTATTGAGAATAATCAAAGTTCCCTATTATAACTCTCTTATTTGTATTTTCCCTCTCTTTTTCATTAACCTTCGCCTCCTTAATCTATCGGAAATGAACTATTAATCGAGAAATATACGTCTTCTTGACAAATATTGCAGTTCTATACTCTTTGACCATATCTTCAAAAACACCTGACATGAACTTACTCATTTCGGCCCTAGAGTCAGCAACCATAGTCGGAGCATTTCTTTAAAGTTGAGTAAACTTAAGAGAATACTCTTTTATACTTATATTACACTATTTTATATGTATGAATTCCCATAACTCGACCTCCCTTAGCTCAAGTATGAAAAACCTATCAAGAAACACAGTAAAAACTCACCCTACTCTATTGATCCTACATCTACTACTCTATCATCCTTTCATTACTTGTACTAGGTGAGATCCACTCCTTGTAACTGATAAGTAGCTAAGTTTGAGTGATACCCGTGATCTCAGTAACTTCCAAAATACTATCAAAAGAACTCATGTGGGTCCTTTCAGACTTAGACCCAATAAATACTAGAGGATTAATCCTAGTGAAGTCTTAGACTCTCACTGTTGTCATATTCGCTATTGGGTTGGATGGTGCAATATCCTATTGGTTAATATGGGTGGTCATGGGTTGGGATAATATTATGAAAGCAGCTTCAAATTCAACACTGATACTTGTTTATTCAGAGGGTTAGCTAGAGATGGTTGTGGTGCTTGCTGATTCCCAATACCGTTGTCATTCTTATTCCTTTTTTCACTAGTATACTTAGGAGAAATTTTCTATAAATCTATAGAGAATGAATTAGAACAATATTTTAATATAGTTCATGTTCTATTGCACAATATGAACTTGCAAGAAGTGATACTTTTCCTAAGACATTTTGTATTATCTCATACACATAAGCGTGGCGCGTTTCACACCTATGAAAAAATTCCACTTAACATGGCTTTTAGAGACCTTTAGACACTTTAAACTTGATGCTCCGATACTATGTTTGTCACGACCTGAGAATACCCCTATCCATAATAGTTTCTTAGAGTCATAAGTGACCCCAATTTAACCCATGGCCTGGAATAACACTATGAATACTATATAAATTGAATAAAAATTTGTGAAAGCTAAAGTATGAATGATATAAAAATAATCTTTGCATAACATAATGAGGAGTACAATGAGTTGTTAGGACAAGCCTCCAGCTAAATCTAATTGTCTAAATCTGAAATAAAGAGATAAAAGAAATACTGATAACTAGTCCTCGAAAGATCAAGAGTCACCAAAACATAGCTGCTGACATGATGTTAGATTAAGCTAATTGTGATTCGAGTGCTAAACATACGGAACTATATTATAAGACAATATAGTACAAAGTAAAGTATGCGGTCAGTACTTTGAATGTATTGAGAATATGAGATATGCACTACACTATATAAAATAAGCATACTGATAGTAATATGATGACTTGAACATGGGACTAAAATATATAAATTGATGTTGTCCAAATAATACTCATGCAATAATATAACATGTTGAATAGACAGGAACACAGTCAAAAGAGATCTATGACTAAACTGTGTGAGGTTTCTATAACTAACATAGACTATATTAGCAACATGGAATCTAACTTGTAACTTGAGTTCGGAGGGTATTTTTTACCTTTCTAAGGGTATGAACCATGATAGGTGTAAATTCACTCATGACTCATTAAGGTAAAGGGACACATTCAAAAATACCCAGGGTTTCTGACCCTTAGAAAATTAATTGGATTTTTGGTCCCTAGACAGGATACGAAAAGGGGGGATGACTCATACACTGGGATACAAGTTGTATGGGTTAGTCGTATGCTGACCAGTGTTGGTTGGTGGGTTGGATTTTATTTATGGAATGGGTACAACTTGGGTGGTACGAGTTGTATCAGTGGATACAGGTTGTTTGGTTACTTCAGTTAATCTTAGGCTTGGTAACTTAAGTTGTATATGAGTACAAGTGGCTCACCAATAGCCGTAAGCCAGGGTATGAGTCATACCATGGACTCGTATGGTGGTCAGTATTCAATCCTCTTAGGATTCTATTCTGTCTGGAGTACGGATCATGGGTAATATTTATATACATGGATACGACATAGTTTGGGGTGATTTGTACCTTGGATATTATAGGGTCCAAGGGAGATGGCCTTTGTAATACCCCGTACTTATACCTAGATTAAAATTTTCCTAAGAATGTTAGAAACTTACTTTGAAATATGAATCCATTTTTGTACACATCGAATTTTTAAGATTCACTTTTTATCAGGTGGAAAATTGAATTATCTTTTCAACGATACCAATTTCGTCCAAATCTGGTATCAGAGTAAAAGGTTATGGATGTTTTACTCAGAGCTGTCAGAATCGCCCAGGTGCAACGGCCAGGTTGACGGACCATCGCAGCCAAGGCGGTAAATCAACCTTCTGGATAAGGTGCGACAGAAAGGTTGACGGACCGTCGAACTTGTGATGGACCATCGCCCAAGATGTCGCTATAAGGCAATGAGTCTTCTTTTTGGTCCACGTACAAAGATTGAAATGACGGACCATCGAGCCAGCGATGGACCATCGCACGAGCCATCGCAGGTCCCGTTCAGTGAATTTTATGTTATTTTTAAAGGGTATTTGGGTTTTTTTCACCTATTTTAACCCCTAATTATATCAGATCAAGACTCATAATTTCATTATTCATTCACAACATCAAATTAGGGTTTCCTCTCAAAGATAATCCCCAAGAACAAGATCCAAATTCTTCATCAAGAAACTAAGAGATTCAAGTTCTTCAAGTCCAAGAACTTCAAGAAACTTACAACCCAGGTATGTTATGGGTTGATTCATGGGTCCCTTTCACCCATGAAACTTAAGAATCTCTTTTCAAAGTCCAAGATTTGTGTATTTATGAATATTCATGATTTAAATTGAATTAAAATTCATGTTCATGATGTTGTGGGGTTTTGATTCATGTTTGAAATTACATATTCCAATGATTGACCCTAGGATGTGATGATTTGCATAATAATCATGATAAAACCTTAAATTTACACGTTGATGGATGTATCCATGATTATTAGATGTGTTGATGATTGTATAACCAAAGCATGCTTCCCATGTGTTTGATTAAATGGTTATGTGAAGAAAAAGTGCCATTCTAGTATGATAATATAAATCCCCATTCATTTACAAGTCATGCATGTTAAGTGTTTGATGAAATATCTTAGTCAATGAAATATGGATATAAGTGTAGCCATTGTGGTGTTTTAGCACTTGTACTTCATAAAATCCCCATCTAATTATATTATAGATTGTCAATATTGGTCATGTATTCAAGAAAGTCATGCTTTGTCAGTTTCATACTATCGAGTCCTGGGCGTACTTGTACCCGACAATTAGTTGTGTCCCTAGAGCCAGTGTTATGTTTTCAAGATATTCTCAGTCAAGCTATGAACCATAGAATTTAGTCAGCCTCATGACTCAGGAAAACTCAGTAATCTCAGTAGTAGTCCACCAGTCAACGAAACCCAGTTAACTCAGTCCAGTCAATTCATTTAATCATGTTCAGTGTCTAGTCAAATAGGAGTAGAAATTAGCATCAAGCGAACCCAAGGATGGAAATCCACCTATTATATGAGGGTGTGATTCTTAGAAGCAATCCTTGCATTTCAGAACTACATAGCCAGTGTAGGTTGAGACATCATAGCCTGTTATAAGAGGGCAGATGAGGTGGCTTAACCTATTATATGAGGGTTCCCACTATTGTCACTAGAGTTACCTGTTATACGAGGGTTACTCACAGATTTTCCTTACCAGTGGTGCGGTATTGACACCCTTTAAATTGGGGTTATAAATTGAACCCCAACTCAGCTATAATAGCGTATTTGAGGCATGTCGGTTAGATACTACTTCCCACAGTTTTAGTACAAAATCAGGACTGCCAGATACAATTATTCAATCTCAGTAATAAAACTCAGATAGTTCTACAGTATTCAGGACTGTCAGATATAGTCAACTCAGAACAGTACGGAACTCAGCTAGTTCCATTAGAAACTACACTGTTAGATATATTTGCTTAGTATTAGTTATTTCTTTCATATTGTTACCAGTATCTAATGTTATCAGTACTCAGATTCAGTAATCATGTTATCACAAATTCAATTACAGTTATTATGTATTCATATATGTATTCTCACGTTCATATTATTCAGTCAGTTAGTATAGTTCATGCATATAAACCCTTTGCATTCAACCTACCTCACATGCATACCAGTACATTCAAACGTACTGACGCATTTACACTATGGTGTTTTATACTATAGGTTCAGAAGCACTAGCTCCAGAGCATTAGTAGCATTCCAGCCTTAGCAGTCAGAGTTAGCAGTGAGTCCTCATCCTTCGAGGACATGACCATTACTTTATTATCTCATTAATTAATTTATTTCAGTAGTTGGAGTTAGTTGGGGACGTGTCCCATCAACTCCTTATTCAGACAGTATAATTAGTTAGAGTCTTTTCAGACTACTGTATGTTCAGACAGTTTATTCCTGTTGTTTTAGGTATTTCATGCCCCCTCCAGATGTTATGTTTTATCAGTTATGTTACATTTTTGAACCTTATGGCCTTACAACCTTTATTTCTGCATTTATATAGTATATTATGCAGTGTTCAAGTACAAATATCAGTCATGGGTTAGCTTCTGGTCCTTCGGGGTCATGTGCACCATATAGCATTCAGGGTACCAGATTCGGGGTGTTACAAACTTGGTATCAGAGCCTAAGGTTCAATATTGTCTTAGGAAGTCTGAAAGCCGCATTTAGTTGAGTCTTGTTAATGGGTGTGTTGCGTACCACATTTATATGTAGGAGGATATAAGATGTTTTAGGAATAGTTTCCCTTAGTTCAGTATTCATGTCATGCCAGTGAGCATAATCTTCAGTTAATCTCTTAGTCTGGTCTAATCAGTTTCTCCCTTTCTTCTATAGAACATGCCTCCTAAAAGAAAAAATGAGAATCAGTCTGCCCCTCAGCCCGAAGAACCTTAGGGAGAACATGTTTCTTATGTAGAGTTCAGAGATGCATTCACTACTCTTACTCAGTCAGTTGCTTCTCAGAATGACAACTAGCTATCGTTCCGGCTAATCCAATGGCCAATTCAGCTGCATCCAGGATTTGGGACTTCACTCAAATGAATACTCCATCCTTTCTCAAGTCTAAGTCAGATGAGGACCATCAGGAATTCATTGATCAGGTTCAGAAGGTTACGGATATCATGGGTGTTACTTCTAGTAAGAGTGTGAAGCTAGCTGCATATCAGTTGCAGGATGTTTCGCACACTAGGTACAAATAGTGGAAGTTAGAGAGGGCTATAGATGCAGGCCCTATTGAGTGGGAGGAGTTTGCTACTGCATTCTTAGATAGATTCTTTCCCCTAGGGCTGAGAGAAGCTAAAGTGTTAGAATTTATTAACCTCAGGTAGGGCAACATGACAGTGAAAGATTATTCTCTTAAGTTTACTTAATTAGACAGATATTCTCCTCATGTGGTTATAGATAGTATGGCTAAGATAAGTAAGTTTATTTCTGGGGTGAATGATAGTGTAGTCAATGAGTGCAGGTCTGCGATGTTGAATCATTACATGAACATAGACAGGCTTATGACCTATGCTCAATAGATAGATGAGAAAAAGATTAATATGAGGGAAAAACAGAATAAGAGAGCAAGGACAGGTAGTTTCAACTTTGCTCAGTTTCATCCAAAGTCATCAGTTCCAGCTTCTTCTCCAGCTCCTAAGTTCAGGGATGGTAATAAATATAGAGTGTCAGGCTCTAAGTCTCAGGGTAGTTTCAGCAGTGCCCGCACCTATCCTCTTTGCCAGACTTATGGCAAGCACCATCAGGGTATTTGCAGAGCTAGCAGTGGTATTTGTTTTGGATGTGGAAAGCCAGGCGACAGAGTTAAAGACAGTCCTCATCCAGGTACTCAGGGTCAGCAAAACCGTTCCTCAGCTCAGTCTGGTCGCCTAAAACAGAAGGGTACCACCTCCAGTGCTACTAGTGGGCAACACCCAAATTGACTTTATGTTCTCCAGTACCGGCAAGATCAGGAAAATTCTTCTGATGTGGTTACTGGTACATTACAGATCTTTCATGTACATGTTTATGCTTTGCTAGATCCTGTAGTTTCTTTGTATTTTGTTACTCCCTATATAACAGTTGATTTCGGAGTCAGTCACAAAATTCTAGTAGAGCCCTTTTCAGTCTCTACCCCAGTAGGTAAAACCATCATAGCCCGATGGGTATACAGGAACTGTCCGATTATGGTATCTCAGAAAGTCACTTCAGTAGACTTAGTCAAATTAGAGATGACTGATTTTGATGTCATTCTTGATATGGATTGGCTTTATTCCTGCTATGCCACAGTCGACTATAGAAATAGAATAGTCCAGTTTCAGTTTCCAAATAAACCTTTCCTAGAGTGGAAGGGTATACTTCAGCTTTCAGAGGTCAGCTTATTTCCTACCTCCGAGCACGGAAAATAATATCTAAAGGATTTGTCTATTATTTTGTTCGAGTTAAGGACACTATTTTAGAAACTCCCAATCTTGAATCAGTCCCAGTCATGAATGAATATTCAGATGTCTTTCCCAAAGATCTTCCTGGAATTTCTCCCAAAAGGGAAATAGACTTGGGCATTGATCTTCTTCTAGATACTCAGTCCATATCTATTACGCCATATAGAATGGCACCAGTAGAACTCAAAGAACTAAAAAAGTAGTTGAACGATCTCTTAGATAAGGGATTCATCTGGATTAGTGTGTCCCCGTGGGGTGCACCAGTCTTATTCATGCACCAGAAAGACAGTTCTCTCAGAATGTGCATTGATTACCGTTAGCTCAATAAAGTCACGATCAAGAATAAGTATCCTCTTCCCAGAATTGATGACTTGTTTGACCAACTTCAGGGTGTCAGCTATTTCTCTAAGATAGACCTTAGATCATGCTACCATTAGCTCAGAGTCAGAGAATGTGACATTCTGAAAATAGCCTTTCATACTCGATATGGTCACTTTGAATTCTTAGTTATGTCCTTTGGTCTTACCTATGACCCAGGATCTTTCATGGACTTGATGAACCGGGTGTTCAAGAAGTACTTGGACATGTTCTTCATAGTCTTCATAGATGATATTCTGGTCTATTCCCATAGTGAGCGTGATCATGCAGACCATCTCAGAATCGTACTTCAGACTCTCAGAGATCATCAGATGTTTTCCAAATTTAGTAAGTGCAAATTTTGGCTAAGGACAGTAGTATTTATTGGTCATATAATTTCCGGTGATGGCATTAGAGTTGATCCTCAAAAGACCAAAGCAATAAGAAACTGGCCTCACCCTGTATATCTAACAAATATCAGGAGTTTTTTGGGTTTGGCTGGCTATTACAGATGGTTTGTTGAGGAATTTTCTTCTATTATATCCCTTATGTCTAGATTGACCCAGAAGAAAGTCAAGTTTCAGTGGTCAGATCCTTGCAAGAAGAGTTTTCAGGAGTTGAAGACTCGACTCACCCCAACTCCAGTCTTAGCTTTTCTAGATGGTTCCTATGGGTTCGTAGTGTATTGAGATGCATCCAGAGTAGGTTTGAGTTGTGTACTCATGCAGCATGGTAAGGTCATAGCCTACGCCTCTAGATAGATTAAACCCCATGAGAAGAATTATCCTACTCATGATCTTGAGTTAGCAGTCGTAGTATTTGCCTTGAAGATTTGGAGGCATTATCTATAAGGAGTTCATGTGGATGTGTTCACAGATCATAAGAGCCTTCAGTATTTCTTTTCTCAGAAAGATATTAATCTTCATCAGAGAAGGTGGTTAAAGCTCTTGAAAGATTATGACATGAGTGTCCTTTATCATCTGGGCAAGGACAACGCCATGGCCGACGCTCTCAGTAGACTATTTATGGGTAGTGTTTCTCATGTTGAGGACAGTAAGAAAAAGTTAGCTCAGGAAATCCATCAACTTGCCAGACTAGGTGTTTTCTTAGTTGATTTAGAGGAGGGTGTCATATGGGTTCAGAGTAGTTTAGAATCATCTCTAGTTTATGAGGTAAAAGAAAAGTAAGATAGAGATCCCAGCCTTGTCAAGTTAAAAGAGTCAGTCAAGGATCAGAAAGTAGAGGTTTTCTCCCAAGGGGGAGATTTTTTTCTGCGATGTCAGGGTCGTCTGCGTGTTCCAGGTGTAGACGACTTAAGGTAGCGAATTCTTGAAGAAGCACATGGTACGCGCTACTATATTCATACAGGGGCTACAAAGATGTACCACAACTTGTGGGAAATCTATTGGTGGAGTGGGATAAAGAGAGATGTTCGAGAGTTTATGGCTAAGTGCTCTACATGTCAGCAGGTTAATATAGAGCATCAGAAGCCTAGTGGGTCCATGCAGGAGTTTAGTATTCCTACTTAGAAGTGGAAAGAAGTGAACATGGACTTCGTGATGGGTTTACTTTATACTCATCGCCAACATGATTCAGTTTGGGTTATTGTAGATAGAATGACCAAATCAGCTTATTTCCTTCTAGTCCATACCTCTTATTCAACCGAGGATTATGCCAAACTCTACATCAGAGAATGGGTCAGATTGCACGGTGTTCCATTATCTATTATCTCAGATAGAGGTACCCAGTTCACCTCTCATTTCTGGAAAGCATTCCAAAAGGGTTTTGGTACCCAAGTTCATATCAGTACACCCTTCCACCCTCAGAAAGATGGTCAAGCAGAAAGGACCATTCATACTTTAGAAGATATGCTAAGGGCGTGTGCAATTGATTTCAAGGATAGTTTGGATGAACACTTGCCTTTGATTGAGTTTATATACAACAACATCTATTATTCCAGTATTCGGATGGCTCTATTCAAAGCTCTCTATGGTAGGAGATGCAAATCTCCAATCGGTTGGTTTGAAGTTAGTGAGGCCTCAGTTTAGGGCCTGTCTTAGTATTCGACACTTTAGAGAAAATACAATTGATCAAAGAAAGACTCCAGGCTGCTCAGAGCCGACAAAAGTCCTATGCAGATGTGTGCAGAAAGGATCTCGATTTTGATATTGGTGATTATGTCTAGCTAAATATCTCTACCATAAAGAGAGTGAAGAGATTCGGCAAGAAGGGAAAGCTCAGTCCAATGTTGGTATCTTCAAAATTCTTAGTCGTTTAGACAAGGTAGCTTATGAGCTCAAATTGCCTTCAGATCTAGCCTCAGTTCATCCAGTTTTCCATGTCTCTTTTCTCAAGAAGTGAATAAGTAACCTAGCAGTTATAGTCCCTATTCAGAGCATAGATGTTCAAAACAACCTCTCTTATGAAGAGATTCTAGTCAAAATTCTTGACTACCAGACTTGTAGACTGAGGAAAAAAAAGTTTCTCTAGTCAAAGTTCTTTGGAGAAATCATTCCGTTGAGGGAGCTACTTGGGAAGCAGAAACAAACATGCATACCAAGTATCCTCACCTTTTCTCCGCCAACTCAGATCAAGCTCAAGGTAACAGTTCTCCCTAAGTTTTTACAGTTTTATGTTCAGCTTTTAGTTACAACTTAGTATTCAGTTCATGTTCATAATTCCATTATAAACTTGGTATTAAATACCATTGCATAGTCAGTCATGCATTCATGTATCAGTTTAGTTATATAATCATGCATCAAACATGCATTCTCATTGTGAGAACCTTGGTTCATCAGAACACTCAGTCATGCAATCATGAATCAGCTATACATGCATCAGATATGCATGATCAGTATGATATATTAAGTTATCAGTCATGTCAGTCATGAGATCATGTTCCCATTGTTCATGTTTAGTATGTACGTCAGTTTATATTCTCCCCTCTCACTTAGTCTTATTCAAGGACGAATGTTCTAAAGGGGGAGATATTGTAATACCCCGTACTTCTACCTAGCTTGAAATCATTCCAAGAATGTTAAAAACTTACTTTGAAATATGAATCTATTTTTGTACACATAGAATTTTTAAGATTTTTACTTTTTATCATATGGGGAATTGAATTAGCTTTCCAACGATACCAATTTTATCCAAATCTGGTATCAGAGTAAAAATTTATGGACGTTTTACTCAGAGCTATCAAAATCGCCCAGGTGCAACGGCCAGGTTGACAAATCATTGATCTAGTGACGGACTGTCGCCTAGACCATCGCAGCCAAGGCAATGAGTCAACCTTATGGATAAGGTGCGACAGAAAGGTTGACGGATCGTTGAACTCATGATGGACCATCGCCCAAGCCATCGCTATAAAGCAGTGAGTTTTTTTTTGGTCCATGTACGAAGGTCAAAATGACGGACCGTCGAGCCAGTGATGGACCATTGCACGAGCCACTGCAAGTCCTGTTCAGTGAATTTTAAGTCATTTTTAAAGGGTATTTGGGTATTTTTCCACCCATTTTAATCCCTAATTATATCAGACCAAGTCTCATAAGTTCATTATTCATTAACAATATCAAATTAGGGTTTTCTCTCAAAGATAATCCCCAAGAACAAGATCTAAATCCTTCTTCAAGAAACTAAGAGATTCAAGTTCTTCAAGTCCAAAAACTTCAAGAAACTCACAACCCAGGTATGTCATGGGTTGATTCATGGGCCCGTTTCACCCATGAAGCTCAAGAATCTTTTTTCAAAATCCCAAATTTATGTATTTATGAATGTTCATGATTTAAATTGAATTAAAATTCATGTTCATGATGTTGTAGGGTTTTGATTCATGTTTGAAATTGCATATTCCGATGATTGACCCTTGGATGTGATGATTTGCATAATGATCATGATAAACCCTTAAATTTACACGTTGATTGATGTATCCATGATTATTAGATATGTTGATGATTGTATAACCAAAACATGTTTCCCATGAGTATGATTAAATTCCTATGTGAAGGAAAAGTGCCATTCTAGTATGATAATATGAAATCCCCATTCATATACAAGTTTATGCATGTTAAGTGTTTGATGAAATGTCTTAGTCAATGAATTATGGATATATGTGTAGCCATTGTGGTTCTTTAGCACTTTTACTTCATGAAATCCCCATCTTATTATATTATGGATTGTCGATGTTGGTCATGTATTCAAGAAAGTCATGCTTTATCAATTTCATACTATCAAGTCCTGGGGGTACTTGTACCCGTCAATTAGCTGTGTACCTAGAACCAGTGTCATGTTTTTAAGATACTCTCAGTCAAGCCATGATCCATAGAATTCAGTCAGTCTTATGACTCAGGAAAACTCAGTAATCTTAGTAGAATTCCATTAGTCAATGGAACTCAGTTAACTCTGTCCAGTCAGTTTAGTTAATCATGTTCAGTGTCTATTCTGATGGGAGTAGAAATTAGCACCGAGCGAACCCTAGGATGGGAACCCACCTGTTATATGAGGGTGTGATTCTTAGAAGCAATCCTTACATTCTAGAACTATGTAGCTAGCGTAGGTTAAGACATCATACCTGTTATAGGAGGGCAGATGAGGTGGCTTAACTTGTTATATGAGGGTTCCTAATATTCTCACTAGTGTTACCTGTTATACGAGGGTTACTCATAGATTGTCCTTACCAGTGGCGCAGTATTGACACCCTTCCAATTGAAGTTACAGATTGGACCCCAACTCAGCCATAATGGCGTATTTGGGGAATGTCAATTAGATGACTACTTTCTATAGTTTTAGTACAAAATCAAGACTCTTAGATACAGTCATTCAGTCTCAGTAATAGAACTCAGATAGTTCTACAGTATTCAGAACTGTCAGATACAGTCAACTCAGAACAGTACGAAACTCAACTAGTTCCATCAGAAACTAGACGATCAGATACAATCGCTCAGTATTAGTTATTTTAGTTATACAATTACCAGTATCTCATGTTATCAGTAGTCATACTCAGTAATCATGTTATTACAAACTCAGTTACAATTATTATGTATTCATACATGTATTCTCACATTCATGTTATTCAACCAGTTAGTATAGTTCATGCGTGTGAACCCTTTGCATTCAGCCTACCTCACATGTATACCAGTATATTCAAATGTACTGACACATTTGTGCTATGGTTTTTTATACCATAGGTTCATAAGCACGAGCTCCAGAGCATCAGTAGCATTCCAGTCTCAGCAGTCAGAGTTAGCAGTGAGTCCTCATACTTTGAGGACTTGACCATTAATTTATTATATCATTAATTTATTTCAGTAGTTGGAGTTAGTTGGGGACATGTCCCATCAACTCCTTATTCAGACAACACAGTCAGTTAAAGGCTTTTCAGACTAATATATGTTCAGACAGTTTATTCCAGTTGTTTTGGTTATTTCATACCCCCTCCAGATGTTATGTTTTATCAATTATGTTACAATTTTTAACCTTACAGCCTTACAACCTTTATTTCCATATTTATACAGTATATTATGTAGTGTTCAGGTACAGATATCAGTCATGGGTTAGCTTGTGATCCTTCAGGGTTATGTGCACCGTGTAACATTCTAGGTTCCAGATTCAGGGCATTACAACCTTGGATATGAGTGGTGGGGACCACTCATATTAGAGGATATGACTGGTTTGGATATTCGTACCCACCTGATGAGATTTTTGGGAGTTTAAGTGAGGGCCATCTGGATGTTTCCCTATTTAATCCAATAAGTCCCCACGACTTATATTCCTACTGGGAAATTATTTTATCTATTATTCTATTCATTAACACTTAGAAACTTCTCTTAAATACTCTCCAATTCTCTCTAAGGATTTTGGGTAAAGAAAGGCTAGGGTTTTATTTCAAGGATTGATTTTGGGAATGTGTTGGTGATTTATCTCCATCATCTTCTTGGTTTTAAGCATGTTCTCTTTCCTCATTTTTATTTCCAACTAATGACATGGTTTTATACAATGTTTTCATGGTTTGATTAGTGTATGGTTTTGAATTTTCATATATAATTTGGGGTTTTTGGTTATAATTGCTTGGTTATGGTTTTTCCATGTTTTAATTATGCTTTTAGATTCTTTAATGGTGGTTTTAGAAAATTGGTTGCCTGGGAATGGTTATTTTGTAACTGGCTTTGCTTTTTGAGATATTATGCCCCAATATGTTTGATAAAATGCCTAAGAGAATGTTTTCACTACATTGTTGGATTTTAATGGAACTATTGCATGGTTTAAACTTGGTAATGGTAGCCTAAATTGTTAAATTGTTTGGAATGGTCAAAATGGAATGGTTTTGGTTTAACAATCATTCTTGTGGGCTATAATGGAATCCCCCAAATAATCATAATAATGAAACACTATTGGGGTACATGAGACTCCCCCAAGTTAATTTGTAATGTGATTTATGGGTACATGGGACTCCGTTGATCTCAAAAAAGTTTGGCTAGGGACAATATTTATAAGTTATAGTTGGTATGACAATACCACTATGTATATCCTCGGTTAATAACAATGGTTTGGTTGGTTGGAAATGGTTTTAATTGGGCAATGGTGGTGGGGTAGGATAGCTAACCGTGAAAGTTGGAGTTCAATGAATGAACACTGAAACTCATGTTTGCTGACATAAGGGGTAGGGCATGACGACCATTTTATGATACTATAAGGTACGCTGGAATCCTCTAAGTACATTGTCAATATGTATCATGGAGGGTGAGGTTACTTGGGAATCCCTTACTCTTATGGTATCTTCGGTTCAGGCGGCTACACGCATCGGGGCCCATTTAGGGGGTTACACTGGAACTATATATCCTATGGGCGGTTAAGGTTGGTTAAGCTACTCATATCCAGGTTAATGATTTTAAATGCATGCTAAATATGGTTCCCCTTCTCGACATGGTTTAATATATATATATGTGTATATGTGTATGGTTTAAATGCTTATGGTTGGTTTTCTTGGTTGGCATTATTTTATCCTTATCCTGAGTTCATGCTAGCGTTCACCCACTAACCCATCTTAGGGTGGTAATATCCCCACGTGATGCAGGAACCGACCATTCTACTCTTGTTGCTTAGCTATCAGACATTTCAGTTTAGATACTGGATTGAAGTGGTGACCTTCTATCTTTTTAGAAGGCTCCATTCATGGATGTTATTTCATACTTTGGTTCATTTATGGATATTGGTTATGGCTATGGTTGTGGGCATGTCCTAATTGGATTTTGGTACTCTTTTGGTTAGAGGCTTTTATGGAACTACTATGGGTTTGTATGGGCGGGATCAGTATTAGTGTCAGCCTTGGTATTGGCATTGGTATTGGGGTTAATACCGCAGGAGTAAATTTCTCACTGTTCCATCCTCTTTTATTTTGGGATTATATATGATTATTACGAAACTCATATGGTTATGGTTTTGTTGGTTTATCTATTGGTTGGGTTTAGACAGTTGGACTCGATTGGGCCAGTCTTGGTAATAGACCTATCCCAGTGTCTATAGTTTGGATAGTTACGCTATCTTGTTATATTCTCGAAGTTCAGCCAACTCAGGACAGTTGGATGAAGGTTGGGTTGGGTAACAGGGGTGGTCTCCGGTCTTGGTCGGACTTTGGATGCCTATTATGACAAGGCCCTGGGTCGAGTCGTGCAAGTTGGTATTAGAGCTTTAGGTTCATGGTCAATTGGGAGTCCATAAAGTTGTGTCTAATTAAGTATCTTTTAGGGGTGTGTAACGTGCCACATTCATAAGAGAGAGGCTATAAGACATTTAGGAATGCTTCTCTTTCTTGGTATTTTTTTTCAAACTTGGAGTCTAAGTCCTGGAATTTCATCTAATCCTTGTTTGTTCATTTTTTAGATCTGCCTCATTAATTTGGAATATAAGGACATCCTTCTGTCCCATCTGGGATGATGTTGATAGAGTACGTCCTATACTTTGAGTTCATACTCGATCTCAGGGTCCTATCCTTTATTGTTCTGGAGTTTCTCTAGTTTCTACAAGTCCTCCTTAAGGTGAGGTGATTAATACAAAATTTCATTAGTCGATTCCTACTATTGCTCAGTTGGTTACAGCTCACGTTGAGCGATATGTATCTGGTGTTCTATTTGCTGAGGCCAAAAGGGTTGGCTAGTTCATGAAGATAAATCATCCTATTTTTACTGGTGTGAAGGTGGAGAAGTATTATCAGGGTTTCTTGGATGAGATGGAGAAGATATTTAGAGTGATGTAGCCCACTAATATATAAGGGGTGAATTTTGCATCTTATCAGCTCAAGGATGTTGCATACCAATAGTACGAGGAATGGGGCAGGGATAGAGTTGATGTTGAGGAGTTTTCTTTGTGGGAGACATTTTCTAATGCCTTTTAGATTGCTTCTTTCCTCAGGAACTAAGGGAAGCAAAGATGGAGGAGTTTGTGAATCTCAAGCAGGTAAAAATGTCAGTCAAGGAGTACACCTTGAAATTTCATCAGCTATCACGGTAAGCTCAAGATTTGATGGTTGATATGAGGGAGAGGATGAAAAAGTTCACTATGGGATATCTTGGGATTTGATCCTTGAAAGAAAGACTTCTTTCCTGATTAAGGATACAGATATTTCGAGGTTGGTTTTCCACATACATCAGGTAGAGGATGAAAAAAAAAAACATGCAGAGTTTGGAAAGAGGTAGGGTAGAAGAAGCAGGTTCTCTGAGCAGGGTGGTGCTCAGTAGTAGGGTGGTCGAGATGGTGGCAAATAGACAAAGAAGAAGTGGGGGAGTTATGGTTCCTTCTCTACTACTAGCGTTCCTTACCCGAAGCAGTCGAGAGATAGGCGTCAGTATGGTGGTGATAATTTTCGAGCACAAGGTGCCAAGTCTCAGGAGAGTGGGGCATAATCAGCTTCTTCTTGTACTTTTTTCTTGTTCTGTAGTCATCTTCATTGGGGATTTTGTAATAAAGGGAGGGACATGTGTTTTAAATATGTCCATCCAGGCCATATGCTCAGAAACTGTCTGGTTGGTAGGGGCACTTCTGGAGAGGTCAAAGCTTCGGTTGCTTCATCTTCTTCTCCTACACCTAGTGGTGAGGCTTTAGTGTCTGCTCCTATTTCTGGTACTGACACAGGCCAAAATAGGTTGTATGCTCTTGTATTTTGGTAGGAATCTGAGGTATCGCCTGATGTCATTACTGGTACATTACAACTCTTTTCTTTTGACGTGTATTATTTCCTTGATTTGGGGTCCACTCTTTTCTATGTGACCCCATATGTGGCTGTAAGTTTTGGTTTTGATCCTGAGGTTGTTTCAGATCCTTTTTCTATTTCTACCCCAGTAGGCGATTCAGTTATTGCTAAAAGTATCTATAGGGGGTATGTGGTATCTTTGTGTAACAAGCAGACCTTGGTAGATCTATTTAAGCTGGATATGGTGGATTTTGATGTTATTCTAGGGATAGATTGTTTACACTCTCGTTACACATCCTTAGATTTTCGGACTCATAAACTTGTTTTTAGGTTCCCCGGTGAACCGGTTATAGAGTGGGAGGGTGGTTCCCTAGATCTTGGGGGATTTTTATTTCTTATCTTAGAGCTCGGAGATTAATCTCCAAAGGGTGTTTTATCACTTGGTCCGGGTTAAAGATTCTACCTTAGAGGGTCCTTCTTTTTACTCGGTTCTGATGGTAAATGAGTTTTCTTAGGTTTTTTTTGATGATCTTCCTGGTGTTCCTCTGGATAGGAAAGTTGAGCTTGGTATTGATTTGGTTTTGGACACTTGTCCAATATATATTCCTCCTTTTAGAACGGCTTTGGTTGAGTTGAGGGAACTCAAGGAGTAACTTAAGGATCTTTTGGATAAAGGGTTTATTCTTCGTAGTGTATCCCCGTGGGGTGCACCGGTGTTTTTCATGCACAATAAAGATGGTTCCCTTTGGATAAGAATTGACTATCGACAGTTGATCATGCGCAATAAAGATGGTTCCCTTCGGATGGGCATTGACTATCGACAGTTGAATAATGTAACGGTCAAGAACAATTATCCTCTCCAAAGGATAGATGACTTGTTTGATCAATTTCAAGGTGCCAACTTCTTTTCTAAGATAGACCTTTGGTCTGGGTATTGATAACGCTCAACTCACTCTCATGTTTGAGGGGTGAGGCGGTCGTTGTCAATAACCCAACTTGAGATGGGGTCAATCCCAAAAGGAGAGAATTATAAGTTTCAAGTCCTATGGGTGCTCTAATTACTAAAAGGTTACCTAGAATACTAATAAGCGCGACATGTAAAATAAAATAGGGGAATTAGTTTGGGATTGGTTTGTAATGATTTTTGATTAACAATGCACGTATATGACACTTTTGATTTAAAATCAAGATTTGAAGAGATCTTGGGATTATGCCTACCTAAAGGTAAAAACATGTAGGTTGATGATGGTTTAACATGAAGCTTAGTTGTTAAATAAAGGATAGGCTAGGTCAAAGGTTATTGTGGTCAATCTTTCAATAAAACCACAACAATTTATCCCATTTGCTCTTTCAAGCACCTAACAAGTGTACCATTTGTAATCACCTAAAACCTTAATTAAGCATCCCTATTTCTAGGATGATTCTCTTGACATGATTTACACTCCAATTACACTTATTTTAAAGATTGCAAAAGGTAGTAAACCATAGGCTTAATTATCCATCATTTCCTTGTCTCCCTATAACCCTCTTTCAAGGATGTTATGGGTTACCATATGTTTACCTTCATCCCTCTTTCAAGAATGATGGTGGGTTTCTAGAGTTTGGGGTTTTCATCTATCAAACCCATTTGGAGATTTGGGTTTTCACCCACAAATTCCAACTCATAAATACAAGAAATAGTGGAATCCATACCCAACAACTAAAACTCATGCAAACACAACACCACCCCCACACAGCTAAAATTTAGTTCAACATAATCCCAAGACTAAATTACTTAGCTACTTATGAAGAAAGTAAAGAGAGATATACCATAAGGATTAGCCAAAGCATTCATTTTTCACAAAATTACTAAGAAACCAAGCCTCCAAAATTAGTTACACACATTCCCAATTAGGGTTTCTTGCTTTGTATTAAAAAATGTCTATGAGGTAAGAAATACCCAAAGAAGAAAGGGTTTTTTCCTATATAAGGTTTGGGATTCGTCCAAGAGAAATCACGTGAGTTTGTTTGTGATTGCAGCCAAAGAGACCATGGTTGTGTTATGCAAACACATTTTCTTGACCTTTGTGACTGACCATGACCGCAACCTGAGGACTGCGATCGCGGTAATTGAGGCCAAACTATTCTAGGCCTTCAATTACACTTCTTTTGCTTCTATTTGATTCCTTTTAGCTCTAATCCACATCTTTTCATCTTCTCAACTGTTTACTTACACAATATGGATATTAATGCATTAAATAACAATTATGTCTCATTTAATTCTATAAAGCATGGTAGTGCGCATGAATAGTTATTGCCAATGGGTGGTAAAATCATCACTCATCAGGTATCATTATCTTAAGATTAGGGAGGAGGATATCCCTAATATAGATTTTTATACTCGGTATAGGCACTTTGAGTTCTTAGTTATTTCATTTGGCTTGACTAATGCCTCGTTGGCATTTATGGATTTGATAAATAGGGTTTTTAGGCAGTTTTTGGATATTTTTTTCATTTTGTTCATTGATGACATCCTGGTGTGTTCTAAAAGTGAGGTGGATCATACCAATTATCTCTGTGCAGTGTTACAGAACTTGAAGGAATAATAGTTGTGTGCCAAGTTCTATAAGTGTGAATGATGGTTGAACGCTGAAACTTTCTTGGGACATATTATTTCTAGTGAGGGGATCATGATGGATTCTTAAAAGATGGATATGGTTAAAAGGTGGCCTTGACCCATGAATCCAACCAATAGTTGGAGCTTCTTGGGTTTGGCTGGGTACTACAGGCGGTTTGTGGAAAGCTTTTCTTCAATAGTTGCTCCTTTGACTAAAGTTAACTCATAAGAAGCTAAAATTTTCTTGGTTGGAAGCGTGTGAAGGGTGTTTTTAAATGCTTAAGGATAATCTAACTTTGGCTCTGGTTTTGACATTGCTTGAAGGTAATGAGGGGTTTGTAGTTTATTTTGGTGTATCTAAGATGGGACTTGGTTGTCATTTGATGCAGCGTGGGAAGGTTATTGCCTATGCTTCCAGGTAGTTGAAGGTGCATGAGAGGAATTATCCTACTCATGATTTGGACCTGTTGGCGATGGTTTTTGCTTTGAAAATATGGTAGAATTATTTATATGGAGTGCACATAGACATCTTTTCTGATTGTAAGAGTCTACAGTACGTGTTCACTTAGAAGGAGATAAATCACAGGCAGAGAAGATGGTTGGAGCTTCTCAAGGACTTTGATATTAGTCTTTTCTATCATCCAGGTAAAGCTAATATTATTACCGATGCTCTTAGTAGGTTATCCATGGGGAGTTTAGCTCATATAGATAAGGAGAAGCGGGAATTGGTGAAAAATATTCATCGCTGGGCTAATCTTGGAGTTCATCTCTTGGACTCTGAGGATGGGGTGTATTGGTACAAGAAACAATTAGATAATCTCTCGGTACAGACATTAAGAAGAAGCAAGTGCTAAATCCTATCTTGATAAAAATCAAGAGTGATATTGGAAGGAAAAAGGTAATGGTATTCGAGATCAGTGGTGGAGGTACTTTATGGTACCAAGGAAGGTTGTGTGTTCTTGATGTCGATGGGTTGTGACAAAGGATCTTAGATGAGGCATATGAATTGCTCTATATTGTTTATCCTAATTCAATGAAGAAGGCATATGAATTGCTCTATATTGTTTATCCTGATTCAATGAAGATGTATCATGATCTCAAAGAGATACATTGGTGGAATGGTATGAAAAAGGATGTGGCTTATTTTGTAGCCAAGTGCATAGTTTGTCAACAAGTTAAAGTTGATCACATGAGGCCTGGAGGGATGTATCAAGAAATTGATTTGCTCGAGTGGAAATGAGAGGTGTATAATATAGATTTCACTACTGGTATTCCTTGGTCACAGAACCAATTCAATTCGATTTGGATCATCGTGGATAGAATGACGAAGTTTACTAATTTTTTGCCAGTAAGGATTACCTTTTTGGTGAAGAATAATAGGAAGTTGAATCTTCAGGAGATAGTAAATTTGCATGGGGTACCTATTTTGATTATCTCTAATCGTGGTATGCAATTTTCAACTTTTTTCTGGCAGCCTTTTCAGAAGGGATTGGGTACTAAGGTGATTCTGAGTACCACTTTTCATCCTTAGAAGGATGGGAAAGCAGGAAGGACAATTCAAACATTGGAGGATATGCTTAGGGCATGTGCGCTTTATTATAATGGCAATTGGGTTGAGCATCTACCTTTGGTAGATTTTGCTTACAATAATAGCTATCATTCTAGTAATGGCATGGCCCCTTTTGAGGCATTGTATGGTAAGAGGTGTAGATCTTTTATTGGATAGTTTGAGATTGGTGAGGTAGATATGTTTGGTCAGAATTTGGTTTATTAGGCTATGAAAAGGGTGAAGGTGATTCGGGATAGGCTTAAGGCTGCCCAAAGTCGCCAAAAGTCCTATACAAATATAAGGCATAGAGACTTGGAGTTTGAGGTTAGGTATAAGGTGCTCCTAAAGGTATTTCTCATGAAGGGAGTAATACAATTTGGTAAGAAGGGGAAACACAATCTTTGGTTTATTAGTCCTTATGTGGTTTTGCGTAGGGTTGGTAATGTTGCTTATGAATTGGAGTTTCCTTCTAGTTTGAGCTCCATTCGTCTGGTATTTCTATTCTCCATATTGAGAAAGTGTCTCGATGATCCTTCTTCAGTTGTTCCTTTGGAAGGGTTGGGTATCTCAAATTCTCTGTCTTATGAAGAGGTTCTAGTTGAGATACTAAGTGTCTCGATGATCCTTCTTCGGTTGTTCCTTTGGAAGGGTTGGGTATCTCAGATTCTCTGTCTTATGAAGAGGTTCTAGTTGAGATACTAGATCGATAGGTTCGTCGATTATGGACAAAAGATGTGGCCTCAGTTAAGGTTTTATGGTGGAACCACAAGGTGGAAGAGGCTATATGGGATGCGAAGGGGGACATAAATTCCAAGTATCCACATCTGTTTTCTGTTCCTGGGTTCTTAAACACATCTTTGTTTTCTAAGTTTATTAAAGGAAAGATTAATATCTTTGCATCTATGTTTCCTAACATGGTTAAAGGTTGGATCGATATTTGATAATATAAATGAATCGTGCTTGTGGTTACCCTAACTTGTCCATCATTCGGGGATGAATGTTCCTAGTGAGAGAGACTGAAACACCCTGGGTTTCTGGACCTTAGAAAATTTCTTAGACTTTTGGTCTCTAGATATGATATGACTAGGGGAAACGACTTGTACCCTGGGATACGAGTGGTATGAGTTAGTAGTATGCTGACCAGTGTTGGTTGGTGGGTTGGATTTGGTTTCTAAAATGGGTATGACTTGGGTGGTACAAGTTGTATCGGTGGATACGGGTTGTTTGGTTACTTCAGTTAATCTTAGGCTTGGTAAATTAAGTTGGATCTGAGTACGAGTGGCTCACCAAAAGTCGTAAGCTAGGGTACGAGTCGTACCATAATCTCGTATGGTGGTCAGTGTTTAATCCTCTTGGGATTCTATTCTCCCAGGGGTACAAATCATGGGTATGAGTCGTATACTTACATATGACATGGTTTGGGGTGAGTCATACCTTAGACAGTTTTGGGTCCAAGGGAGATGCCCTTGGGTATGAGTGGTGGGTGCCACTCATATTAGAGAGTACGACTTCTATGGATAGTCGTACACACACCTAGCGGGATTTTTGAGAGTTTAAGTGAGGGCAATCTTGACATTTCCCCACTTAACCTAATAAGGCCCCATGACTTATATTCCTATTGAGAGGTTATTTTCCCTATTATTATATTCATTAACACTTATAAACTCTTCTTAAACACTCTACAATTATCTCTAAGGGTTTTGCATAAAGGAAGGCTAGGGTTTCATCTTAAGGATTGATTTGGGGCATGTGTTGGTGTTTTCTCTCCATCATCTTCTTGTTTTAAGGCATGTTCTCTTCCCTTATTGTTAGTTCCAACTAAAGGCATGGTTTTATACAATGTTTTCATGGTTTTATTATTGTATGGTTTTGTTTTTTCAAATATAATTTGGGATTTTTGGTTATAAATGCTTGGTTATGGTTTTCTCATGTTTTAATTATGCTTTTATATGCTTTAATGGTGGTTTTGGAACATTGGTTGCATGGGAATGGTTATTTGGTAATTGGATTTGGTTTTGGTTTTGGAAATACTATGCCCCCAATATGTTTGATAAAATGCCTACGAGAATGTTTTCACTACATTGTTGGATTTTAATGGAACTATTGCATGGCTTAAACTTGGTCATGGTAACCTAAATGGTTAAATGGTTTGGAATGGTAAAAATGGAATGTTTTTGGTTTAACAATCATTCTTGTTGGGTACAATGGAATAACCCAAGTAACCATAATAATGGAATACTTTTGGGGTACATGGGACTCCCCCAAGTTAATTGGTAATGTGATATATGGGTACATGGGACCCCCTTGATCTCAATAAGGTTTGCCTATGGAAAATATTTGAAAATGATAGTCGGTATGACGATACCACTATGTATCGCATCAATTAATAACAATGGTTTTGTTTGTTGGAAATGGTTTTAATTGGGAAATGATGGTTGGGTGTGATAGCTAACTGTGAAAGTAGGAGTTCAATGAACAAACATGGAAACTCATGTTTATCGACATGAGAGGTAGGGCATGGAGAACCTTTTATGATACTATAAGGTATGCGGGAATTCTCTAAGTACATTGAACATACGTATCATAGAGGGTGAGGGTACTTGGGAATCCCTTTCTCTTATGGTATCTTTAATTCATGTGTCTTTACGCATCGGGTCACGTTCAGGGGTTACGCTGGACCCATATAGCCTATGGGTGGATAAGGACAGTTAAGCTACACATACCCAGGTTAATGATTTTAAATGCATGCTAAACCCGGTTCCCTTTCCTAGCATGGTTGTATATATATGTATGGTTTGTATACATTTGGATGGTTTACTTTTTTTAACTGCTTCACATTATTTTATCCTTATCCTATGTTCTTGCTAGCATTCACCTGCTAACCCATCTTCTGGCGGCTGTATCCCCACGCGATGCAGGAACCGACCATTCTACTCCTCCTACTTTGGTATCGAACATTTGGGAACAACTACTGGATTGAAGCGGTGAGCTTCCATCTTTTTGGAAGGCTCCATTTCATGGATATTATTTCATACTTCAGTTCATATGTGGATATTGGTTTTGGATATGGTTGGTGGCATGTCCCAATTGGATTTTGGTACTATTTTGTTAGAGGATTTTGTAGAACAATTATGGGTTGGTATGGGAGGGATCGATAGGTGTGATCCTTGGTATTGGGGTAGATACCGTAGGACTAAATTTATCACATTTCCATCCTTTTTTATTTTGGGATTATATATGATTATTATGAAACTCATATGGTTATGGTTTGGTTGGTTTGGCTATTTGTTGGGTTCAGATGGTTGGACTAGGTTGGGTCGGTCTCGATAATAGACCTATCCTAGAGTTTTTAATTTGGATAGTTATGCATCTTGTTATATGCTCAAAATTCAAACAACTCAAGGAAGGCGGCTGAAGGTTGGGTTAGGTAACGGGGGTGGTCTCCGATTCCCATCAGACTTGGGACTCCCAATACAATAAGGCCTTGGGTCAGGTCGTTTCACATTCTAAACTAACGAGGGCCCCATTAATGTAACACCTCGGAAGTACCCTTGGACGTCACATGGTGCTCAAGACTAGAAATAGTCCCAAGCTAACCCATTCATCCTACCTAACTTGAAACTCACAAGAAAATTGAACTAACATAAATAGAATTTGAAGGTAAACAAAGACATTTATTAATAAAAGTCTTTAACTTGGGAATATTTAAACAACTCTTTTAACCTAAAACTTAAATAATCTGACAAGCCTTTTTTACTGACTAGAGAGCCTCTGGAACAGACCCCAAACTGACCCGAACATAAATAGAAATCATATAACTAAAACACTTCCATCAACGAATGAAAATCTGAAAAAATGGGCCCTCGAACTATGAGGACTCACCAAAAGCTAGGATGTAGGTGATGATGAACGTGGTCAATCATGCTGCTGGAAATGACCACCTGAACCTACATTATAAGCAATGTAGCACATAGACATATATGTGGATCATTACCTCTGGGTGCTGAGTATGTGGGTGTCAATGCATAAGTAACACAATAACTGAATATACACATATACTTTCAAATGATGCATGCTAAGTGTAAATGACTCACCTAGAGATTGAATAAAACAAAGACTGTTAAATCATAAACACGAGTAATAAAGCATAAGGATAAACTTTATGAGACATAACACTTACTTGTAGAAGCCTTACTTTTACTCTTTCTTTGGGGAGTTTCTTCTAACCGACATAAACCATGTGAGCTATCATGGAGTCCATCGTCTTACCCACGTTGGGGAGAGCTGTTCTACCCTTGCCATTGGAATAGAACCTGAATCTTAGTGATCACTTTACTTCAAGCACATTAGGAAAAATCTTAACCTACGGTGGCTTGTAGTTTTTAGGAATTTAGGATACACTCATCCGCATCCCCTTATCGATACCAAATACTACTCCCAAAATACTTATAGGCTCATACTTTAGGAAGTCCACCTTAAATTAGCATAAGGGTTTTATAGTGTGAAAACCAGTTATGCTTCTCTTTACTTTAAATCATAATCAAAATGAACAAGGATTCCATATCTTATCTTTAGATCAAAATATCAATCTTTGCTTTGAATCATAGTATAAACTTATTAATGGACTTGAGAGCATAATCTTCTTTTAAACTCAATACTTGTACTTAGGACTTATAACATATGGTTAAATTCTTAGAAATACATGACAAAACTTTATGCTCAACAATCATCTTGAAATACTTGAACAGTTCCAGTCAAGATAATGAAATTTAAATCACAATATGAATCTTGTAAATCAAAGGATGAATATATGAAATATTGAAGCACTTAAAGTATTTAAATTTCATGGTAATATCATAATTCAAGAATATGGCTATTTCGGTATGAACCCTAATTCAAAATAAAGAAATCCAATCTTAAAACATGTATTTTTGGCATAAGGATGAAAGAATAACCCTGTTCATAGACCCTACATACCTAAAGTTTCTTGACTTGTGAAGAAATCTTGAATCTTGAGACTTGAAGGATGAACTTGTGATAGAAACCCTAATCTTGATGTTTCTTGAAGATGAGAGGTTGTAAGCTTGGTTACTTCATTGGAATGATTAGGAAAATAATTCCTCTTTGAGGGTTATAGGTCGTGGATGGGAAGTTAAAAGAAAGGAAAAGACCAAAATTCCCTTAGTTAAACTTTACAGAAAAAGCTCACCAGTCTTTACTAGTCTACCATACGACTCATATGGTATGGTATGACCTAGCTCCTCAACTCGAAAGCTTAGCAGACTCAAGGGGATGTATACTGGTCAATATATGAGTTCCATATATGACTAGTATCATCTTTATACGACTCTTAACCCTTTAATCGTACCTTGGACAAAAACTTGGGAGGAGTACACTGATGAACTTACAACTTAACATCATACCAGTCGTACCCTACTTAACGACTCCTAGGGGTAAAGTCGTATCCACAATAGAAATTTCACCCTACCACACTATCTTGCATACAACTACAACATACCACTTGTATGGTATAGGTACGACTCAACGGAGAAGTTGTATGATATATAGAAACTTCCACACATGGGGTATTACATTTATCTCCCCTTTGGAAACATTCATTCCCTAATGTGATTCTTCTAGGATTGGGATTTGAACAAGAATCAACATCGCTACATTGAATTTACACTCAAGTTTTTCCACTGTGACAAGGATTTTATTTTCTCATAACATGACATATGATATAAGAGTACTTCAACGGACTTAAGGAGAAAATATTTGCTGGAAATACCACTTTACCTGAGGCAGGAACGATACTAGATGAAAAGAGATGAGGATACTTTACCATCATGTCTGCTTCAGCTTCCAAAGTGGCCCTTTCAACCAATTGGTTTCTCCAAAGAACTTTTACTGACACTACTTCTATATTTCTTAGACTTCGAACCTGCCTATCAAATATCTTTGTAGGAATCTCCTTATACGATCAACTATATTTAACCCCAATACTTTCTAGATGAACTACAAAGGATGGATTTACAAAACACTTCTTAAGCTTTGAAACATGGAACACAAGATGAAATGCAGCTAACTCAAATGAAAGATTCATTTCATAAGCAACCTCTCCGACATGCTTCACTATCTCATACGGGCAAACAAATCGCAAACTCAACTTCCCTTTCTTTCTAAATCTCACTATACCCTTCATAGGTGATACCTTAAAGAATATCCAATTACCTACTTCAAACATGGGCTCTCTTCTTCATACATCAACATATGATTTCTGATGGCTTTGGGTAGTTTTCAATCTCCTACAAATCAACTGAACCTTCTCCATACCTTCAAGAACCGAATCCATCCCAATCAAAGCCACTTAACTAACCTCAAACCATCCTATAGGTGACCTACACCTACGTCCATACAACACTTCAAATGGATCCATATGAATTCTAGCATGGTAACTATTATTGTAAGAGAACTCAATCAAAGGTAAATGATCATCCTAACTTTCTTTAAAATCTAAAACACAAACACACTTACCATGTCTTCTAATGTATGAACTGTACGCTCAGCCTGACCATCAGTTTACAGGTGAAATATAGTACTAAGCTTAACCTTTGTACCAAGGCCCTCCTGAAAAGACTACAAGAACTGTAAAGTAAACTGCATGCCTCTCTCTGAAATAATAGATAAGGGTATCCCATAAAGCCTTATTAAGTCCTGGATATGCATTCTAGTATAATGCTCCACAGTGTCTGAAGTCTTGACCAGTAGGAAATGGGTTGAATTAGTTATTCGGTCTACTATGACCCCAGTTGAATCATGATGACGTCTTGTATGAGGCAAACCTGTGATAAAATCCATGTTCACTACTTCCCACTTACACATAGGAATACCAATCTCTTACATTGTGCCACCCGACCTCTGGTGCTCAACTTTGACTTGTTTAAAATTAAGAAACTTGGCTATAAACTCGGTAATGTCTCTCTTAATACAATTCCACTAATAGATTTATCTCAAGTCACAATACATGTTAGTAGCACCCAGATGAATGGAATATCTTAAACCATGAGCATCATCTAATATCCTTTCCCTCAACCCATCAATATTAAAAACACAATGACGACCTAGATAATGAAGTTTACCATTTCCCCCTAGGGAGAGAACATCAACCTTCTATTGTTGAACTACCTCCAACATCTGTCTATGTATGGGGTCATTTCGCTGCTTCTTCTTCACTTTTACTACCAAAGATGATTCCAAACCATTTTGAACTACTACTCCTATATAATCATTGTCGAGAAAACATACTCCCAAATGAACCAGCCTATGCACTTCTTTAGCCAAACTCTTTCTCTTCCTTCTTCATTGAGACACACTACCCATAGAAAATCTACTTAGACCGTCTGTCACTACGTTGGCCTTACCTGAATGATAAAGCACATTTATGTCATAATATTTCAATAACTCCAACAACTTCTATAATGAAGATTCAGCTCTCTTTGATAATATACGTACTGAAGACTCTTATGGTCAGTGAAAATAACAACCTACACACCATAAAGATAGTTCCTCTAAATTTTCAAGGCAAAAATCAACGCAACTAACTCCAAATTGTGAGTTGGGTAATTCTTTTCATGATCCTTAAGTTGCCAAGAGGCATTGGCTATCACTCTTCCATTCTACATCAAGACACAACCTAACCCGACTTTGGAAGCATCACAATACACTACAAATCTGTCTAACCTTTCTGGTAAGGATAACTTTGGTGTCGAAGTCAATCTATCTTTCAACTCTTAGAAATTTTTCTCATATTTATCCGACCATATAAACTTCATTTTTTTTTAGGCCAGAATAGTCAATGGTAAAGCTATAGAGGATAATCCTTCTGCAAATCTTTTGTAATACCAAATGAATCCCAAAAAGCTCTAAATATCAGATGGAGTGATGGGTCTAGGCCAATGCTTTACTGCATTAGTTTTCTGTGAAGTTATATGAATACCAGCCCCTAAAATGACATGCCCCAAGAAGGTAATGGATTACACCCAAAACTCGCCTTTACCAAACTTCACATAGAATTGATGGTCCTTGAGAGTCTACTGTACTATTCTCAAATGATCTGCATGCTCTTTTTCACTTCTGGAATACACCAGTATATCATTAATAAAGACAATGACAAACATATCAAAGTACTTCTTGAAGACCCTATTCATCAAATCCATAAAGGCTGCAGGAGAATTTGTCAGTCCAAATGACATAACTACAAACTCAAAGTGGCCGTACCTCATTCGAAAAGTTATTTTTTGAATATCCTGCTCTTGGACTTTCAACTAATGATATCCCGATCTAAGGTCAAACTTGGAAAACCACTTGGCACCCTGAAACTTGTCAACCTAATCGTTAATTCTAGGAATGGGATACTTGTTCTTAATGGTAACCTTATTTAACTATTATACTTTATACAAATTCTGAGAGCACCATCTTTCTTGCACATGAAGAGGAATGGAGCACCCCACAGAGAGACACTGGGTCTAATGAAACCTTTATCTAAGAGGTCCTTAAACTGCTCATTTAACTCTTTAAGATTGACCAGAGCCATACTGTATGGAGGAATAGAGGATGCCTGCATTTTGGGAAGGAGATCAATACCGAATTCTATTTCTCTATCTAAAGGTACCCCTGATAGATCTACAGGGAAAACCTGGGGAAACTCATTGACTACACAGACTGATTGAACTATTAGGGCTTCAGAATTAATTTCTTTGACTCAAACTGAATGATAGATATGCCCTTTTGATATTAACTTTCTGTCCTTAAGATAAGATATGAAACAACCTTTGGGAGACACGGAGATAACCCCCCACTCAAGAATAGCCTCATCAGGAAACTGAAACTTTACCACGTGGGTATGACAATCTATTGATGTGTAGCATGAATTGAGCTAATCCATGCCTAGAATAACATTGAAATCTACCATTTCTAACTCTATTAGGTCCGCTAGTATAATCTTACAGAGGACAGTGATAGGAAACTTCTTAGAGACTCATCTTGCAATAAATGACTCACCCACTAGGGTTGAAACTGAAAGGGATTAGAGAGACTTTTAGGATCTACTATAAAATTCACAACAACTAAGGGAGTTACATAAGATAGATTCAATCTCGGGTATAACAACCAATATACATCAAGGTAAAAAGCATGAAGCATACCAATAACAACTTCTAGTAAACTCTCCTGCTCCTAACGGGATGGTAAAGCATAGAACCAATATTGGCATTGACAACCACTAGTATTGGATGGTGTGCCTTGGGGAGGAACTAGGTGACTTGGTTGAGCTGGTGTATTAGTGACCTGAGTTTTAGCTCTGCTTTCCTTCTTAGCATACGGATACTCTTTGACACTATGACCTACTTTATAACAACCCTAGAAACCCCTCTTGGCCATCAAACACTCACCAGGATGGGTCCTACCGCACTTTACACATTTCTGGTAACTAGGACTTTCGACTAAACTATTCTAAGACCTGGAATTCGAAGTTCTACCCCACTACTCCTTCCTCATCCTGGGTGATGAGGCACTGGTTGAACATGGCATTGGCACTGATGAATGACCCTAAAAATATGAACGACTTCCTCCTCCACACTTTGGCTTACTATGCTCAAACTGTCCAGTCCTAGCCCTCTTGTTTTTCTTATTTCTTACCTTTAACTTTTCTACCTCAATCTATTGAGCATGACTCATCAACTGAGCAATATCCATGTCCCCAATTAGCATGGCAGTCCTACACTCCTTAACTACCAAATAAAACACCCTAGTAACAAACAAGTTCATACGAGCTATAGAGTCAGATAACAACTCGAGAGCACACTTAGACAACTGAGTGAACTTAAGGAAATACTCTTTCACTGTCGTAGAGCCCTGCCTCGGGTTCATGAACTTCTCCCTTTTAGCCTCTCTCATATTATGTAGAAAGAACCTATTCATAAAACCATTTTGAAACACCTGTCAACACACAAAAGCTGCATTCTCACCCCTACCTTCCTTCAACATAATAGCCTAATCATAAGCAACCTCCTTCAACCTACAAGATGCCAAATCTGCACTCTCCTCTTTAGTAACATACATAATTTGGGTAATCTTTCTCACCTCATATATAAAGAGTTAAGGATTCTCATCCACCTTTGACCCATGTAACTCAGGTGGATTCATTCTCATAAAGTCTCAAATCTTGGCTGCAGCTAAATTACCATTTTTCTAAAGTGGAACTGCTGCCTGTTGGTTTCCCTAAACATTTGCACCCATAACTTCATCTAATGTTTGAAATGCAACCTAAAATTTAGCATAAAATACATTCTCATTCAGAGGGTCGGCTAGCAGTAGTGGTTGATCACCATTTCTGTGTGCATTGGCTCAATAAGAAAGCATATTCTATAATATAAAAACATGAGTTAAGGTAGATAGAGACAACTGTAAGCATGATAGATCATGAAAAAAATATTGATTCCTAACTCGTTCCATAGCCTTTTTCTTATAAATGTGGCACGCTTCACATCCATGATCAAGACTCTATGTAACATGGCTTGTCTGACTCCCTAGGATTCTTCAAAACCTTAGGCTCTAACACCAAGTTTGTAATGCCCCAGAAGTACCCTTTAATGTCACACGGTACTCAAGACTATGAATAGTACCAAGCTAACCCGTTCATCCTACTTAACTTGAAACTTACACGAAAAGTGAACTACCATAAATAGAAATTGATGGTAAATAAAGACATATCTTAATAAAAGTCTTTAACATGGGAATCCTTAAACAACTCTTTGAACTTAAAACTTAAATAGTCTGACAAGCCTCTATTACTAACTAGAGAGCCACTGAGATAGACCCCAGCTGACCTGAATATAAAAAAAAATCATATAACTAAAACAATTCCATCAACGAATGGAAATCTTATAAACTAGGACCTCAAACTATGAGGACTCACCAAAAGCCAGGATACAGGTAATGATACACGTGGTCAATTGTGCTGTTGAAAATGAGTATCAAAACCTACATTATTAGAAAATGTAGCACATAGTCATATATATGGGTCCGTACCACTGGAATGTACTGAGTATATGGGGTTGAATGCATATGTAACACAATTATTGAATATACACAGACTTTTAAATGATGTTGGCTAAGTGTAAATTACTCACCTTGACCTTGAATAAAACAAAAACTGCAAAATCATAAACATCAGTAATAAAGCTTAAGGATAAAATTTATGAGCCATAACACATAGTTCTAGAAGCTTTACTTTTACACTTTCTTATGGGAGTTTCATCTAAATGATATAAATTATGTGAGCTATCATAGAGTCCAACGTTCTACCTATGTTGGGGAGAGCTATTCTACCCTTTCCATCATAATTGTACCTTAATCTTAGTGATCACTTTACTTCATCCATATTGGGAAAAAGCTTAACCTACAGTGGCTTGTAGTTTCTAGTAATTTATGATACGCTCATCCACATTCCCTTTTTGGTGATAAATACTACTCCCATAATACTTATAGGCTCATACTTTAGGAAATCCACCTTAAATTAGCATAAGAGTTTCATAGAGTGAAAACTAGTTATGCTTCTCTTTACTTTAAATCAAAATCAAATTGAACATATATGGATTATATATCTTATCTTAAGATCAAAAGACCAATATTTTCTTTGAATCATAGTATAAACTTATCAATGGAGCTTGAGAACATTATCTTCTCGTAAACTTAGTAATTGTACTTAAGACTTATAGAATAGGCTTAATTTTTTTGAAATTCATGACAAAACTTCATGCTAAACAATCCTTTTGAAATACTTCAATAGTTCTAGTCAAGATAATTAAATTTATATCACAATATGAATCCTATAAGTCAAAGGATAAATATATGTAAATCTTGATGCACTTAAAGCCTTTAAATTTTGGGGTAATAACATAATTCAAAAATATGGCTACTTGGGTATGAACCCTAATTCAAAATAAAGAAATCCAAGTTTTAAACCATGTATTTTATGAACAAGGATTAAAGAATAACTTGGTTCATAAACCCCAGACACCTGAAGTTTCTTCACTTGTGAAGAAAGCTTGAATCTTGAGTCTAGAAGGATGAACTTGTGAGACAAACCCTAATCTTGATGTTTCTTGAATATGAGAGGTTGTAATAGTGGTTATTTGATTGGAATGAGAAGGAAAAATAATACTACTTTGAGGGTTATAGATCATGGATGGGAAGTTATAAGAGAGGAAAAGACTAAAAATCCCTTTTTTAAACTTTATAGAAAAAGCTTGACTGTCTTTACTGATCTACCATACGACTCATATGGTATAGTACAATCTAGATCCTCAATTCGTAAGCTTAGCAGACTCAAGGGAAAATATACTGGTCAATATACGAGTTCCACATACACTCTTAACCCTCTAATTGTACCTTGGATAGAAACTTGGGAGGACTACACTGATGAACTTACGCCTTGACATCATACCACTCATACCCTACTTAAAAACTCCTAGAGGTAAACTCATATCCCTAATAGAATGTTTACCCTACCATACTGTCTTTCATACAACTACAACATACCACTCGTATAGTGTAGGTACGACTTAAGAGGAAAGTCGTATGATGTACAAAAACTTCCAGACATGGGGTATTACATTTAACCTATGACAACATGTAGTTTGGGACTTGAGTTATTTAAACCTTTGTCATTTCAGCGCAAAGTACTACTCCCAACTGAAAGTAAAGTGATATACTGAAATGCCCAACAATAATGATATTCTCAAATTGAAAGATAAATGTTTTACATAAAGGCACTCAAAATCATGAAAATTGAATAAATACATATTCAACTAATAATGAATGATATCCTATCTCATCGTGTGTTTATAACCAAGCATTTTTTAATAATGCAACTAATCTTTAAAATGCTATAATTTGAACATATAAAGGAATTTCATAACTCAAGCCTAAAATCAAGAATTTATCCATATAATGAGATGTCATAATCATGAGTATGGAAATATGCTCAAGTTTATGGGAAAAGATATATTCATAGTTTTGTAAAGTGATAAACCGAAGACAATAGGAATTGGCACTTTTTATGGAAAACCTAAACTTGAAGGGTGAATTAAACTTCAGGAACAGAGTTAATTTTTGGACTTTATGGGTTAAAGGAAATCCATTAATGAAATCTCACACACACATAGATGAAAACCTTGGTAAAATATTTGAATTTAGAGTTTGAAGTTAAATAACCCTAATTTTTTCTTGGGAGAAGAAAATTCCCTCTTCTCTATTTTCTTTCTATGTGTTGACTATATTTTCTATCAATGGAGAATTTGGGGAAATTTATCCTTATATTCCAGCCATATGATAGCTTAAATTATGTATTTTGGTGTTAAAAGAGTGGGAAAACACCAAACAACCCATTTGAAAATGTCATAGTAGTACAGAATAGTTTAGGTTGATGGTTCAGGTGATGGACCATCACTCAATTGACCAAACAATACTCGAACCATTACAAAATGATAGAATTTTGGTCTTACTTCTCAAGATGGATGGCTTGACCTGAGGGGCCACCGCTGATGAGACGCCCCAAACTTTGGCCCTTGTAAATTTCTTTAGTCTTGAAATTTCTATAGATCATATGACTTATATCACAAGTTTTATGGTGTGGTGATGGGTTTAGGGACCCTAGTCGTATGTTGGTCAGTGTGTTGCTAGCCAAGTTCTGTCCGAGTTATAAGAGAGTCCATATAAATTGTATGGTCTTGTGATGAGAGATTTAGGGCCCAATCATATGTTTTCTAGTATCTAGCCCTTGATGTTCTGCCTTGGATACGACTTCATGGTACTAGTCGTATGGTATTGTGATGAGTAGAGCTTGGAAGCCGTAAGTTAGACAGAGTGTGATATCTAACCTTCTAATATTATAATGACCTGAAGGTACCACTCATATGTTGTGGTGACAAGTTGGAGGGTCAACTTGGACCCACCTACTAGTTTTCCACAGCTTTTAAGCTAAGGGTATTTTGGATATTTTATACCCCAAGCCGTTAATACCCTATGTCTTATAATACTTTTTGGTCATCCATTACATATTTTAGAAGATTAAAACACTCTCTAGACTTTCTCAAAAACCTCTCAAGATGATTGGGCTAGGGTTTCTTTAAGTTGGTCATCTAGAGGCTTAAAGGTCAAATTCTCTCCTTGAATCATCGTAACTCAAGCATGTGACTTTTCCTTCATTGTTAGTTCACAAAAATCATGTGTTTTAAACATTATTCATGAATTATTAATGGTGGTTTTGAAAACCATGGCTGAGGGTTTGATTGCATAATGTTGAGTATTGTTTTCTCATGTTTAAATTATGATTATACATATTTTGATAATGGTTTTTAACATGTGGGTTCTTAGGAATTATGATTTAAACAAAGGGGTCATAATTAACCCAAAATTGTTGGTTTTGTCTTGAATAATGGTTTGATAATGGTATGCCCTTAACCATTTTATGAAATTGCCTATGAGAATGATCTTGTCAGATGTTGATTTATGTTTTAAACTGAGGCATTAGCCTGATAATGTAATTGATTGGTAAATTGTTTTATGGAAGTCTTATTGGCCATAAATTTATTTGAATTGCTAAATGGGTTTGAATTCCTAAATGTTGAATTTAATTGACGTCTCATTTAAATAATGGGTTTGAGTCCAAAAGTTGATTAATAATGGTTATGGCATGTTGTATGCTTGAAAGTGGGATTGATATGATGATACCAATGGGATACCATTGGTAAGTAATTGGATTAATGGTTGTGTATGTGCAATGAATATTTAAATTTGGGCTCTAAAGTGGGATGTGTAGTGGGGCAGTAAAAGTTGAGTCCGAAAGATTAACACTGGAAGCTATGCTAGCCGGTGTAGGTATTTATATGACTGGGAGGTTTGAGTCTCGCGAATGAATAGATGAATGGGAGGTTTGAGGACTTCCACATATTGTATACATTGGTGCTTAAGTCACCTTGACTATGTCGGGAGGTTTGAGTGCCTCATAAAGCCATATACAAATATGGATATTCTCTTATTCGTACGGCTACATTTATTGGGGCCCTTCTATCTAGGGGAGAGCTGGGCCAATATAACCTGTGGGTGCCTTGTTATATGACGATTATGCTACACAACCCAGGTTAACTTTTTAAATGCATGCTAAACCTTGTTCCCTATCTCGGCATGATATTTATGTATATATGTGATTTTATACTATTATTTGACTTGGTTCTAAATGATGGCATTATTTTATTACTCTATCCCTGAGTTACCTGTTAGCCTTTAATTGCTAACCGTATCTGGATGTATTATCCCCACGCGATGCAGGTTCCAAAACTTCTTTTACTTTTCCTGCACAGTGATCAGGTGTTCAAGTGGCTTGTGAGTGGACTTTGAAGTGGTGACCTTTCATACTCCAGAATGCCTTATTTTATGGTCTTTATATTCTATGTCTCAGTCTTTATTTAGACTTTATTTTGGCTGCTGTCAGGGGCATATCCCAAAATTTTATTAACTTCAGATTTATAGAGGCTTTATTGGTTTACTATGGACTTAGGTGTGTTGTTTTGGTGGATTGGCTCAGTGACAGATGGTTGTCCAGTTATCCATGATTGGATTTGACATTTTATGAATAAAGATTAGTCTTAGTTTACACTATCTTGTTATATTTTTGGAATTCATATGACACATGAGGTTTTTTTGCTGACTCAGTTAGGTGAAAGGGGTTATCTCCGCTCCATATGAAACTTGAGATACCCATCACTGCTAGACCCCAGGTTTGGGTCATGACAAAGTTGGTATCAAAACCTAGGTTCATGGTCAATTGGTTATCCACAAAGCCGTGTTGAGTAGTGTCTCTTTTATGGGTGTGTAGCATACCATACTTATAAGAGAGAGGGTACGGGACATTTAGGAATGTTTCTTTTTCTTATTGTATTACTTAGAGCTATAGAGTCTATGATCTTGGTTTCTTTGATCCCCATTTGCTTGCTTTTTTAGATCATGCCTCCAAGAAGATCTGAAGCTCATGGAAACTCCTCTATTCCACTTGGGGACATTGTTGATAGAGCGCGTCCTGCTTATGGATTCAGACCTAGTGTAGGGGTCCAATTCCTGATTGCCCTCCAAGAGTTCTATCGGTTCCCTCTAGCCCTCCTCGAGCTCCTCAGTCAGGTGTGACGAATGCTGAGTTTCTTTATTATATTCATATATTGGATCAGTTGGTATCCTCTTAGTCTGAGCTTAGTGCTTTTATTACTCCATCTTTTGAGATTAAAAGGGTTGAAAAATTCATGAGGTTGAGTCCTCTATCTTTTACTGGTGTTAAGGTTTAGAAGGATCCTTAAGCTTTATTGATGAGATGGAGAAGATCTTCTTAATTAGTCATGCATTAGATATTAAAGGTGTAGAGTTTTTTGCCTACCAATTAAAGGATGTGGCGTACGAGTAGTACGGATAATGGGAATAGTTTAGAGGAGGTGATACTAATTTTGCACTATGGGAGGACATTTCTAGTACCTTTTTGGACCACTTCTTTCCTAATGAGTTGAAGGAGGCAAAGGCGGAGGAATTTGTTAACTTGAAGCAAGGAAGAATGATAGTCAAAGAGTATGTTTTGAAATTCTATCAGTTGCCTAGGTATGCTCCAGAGTTGTTTTCTAATATGAGGGCTAAAATAAGGAAGTTCTCTTCCAGGTTGTCTCGAGACTTGACTTTAGATAGTAAGGCTTCCTTTTTTAAGAAGCAGACTAAGATTGGTGAGAGGTAGAGTAAGAAATTTAGATTTTTTGATAAGGGGAAGGCTAGCAGCAGAGTTGTAGAGATGGAGGAAAGTTTCCTAAGAAGAAATGGGGGAGTTTTGGTTCCTTCTATACGACTAGTACTCCTTAGCTGAAGCCGTAGGGTGATTTTTTTTGTAATAATGTGGAGGGTATAGTGCATCGGATTCCCAATCACAGGCTAGCAGGACTCAGTCTGCTCCATTATATCCTCCTTGTAGATTTTTTGATCAACCGCACCATGGTCAATGTCAGAAGAAGAGAAACTGATGTTTTAATAATGGTCAGATTGTTTATATACAATGTCATTGTCCTTATAGAGTTGCTTCTATGCCAAAAGGGTTTATGTTTCCTCTTCATTACCTTCTACACCAAAGGGTGTTGCTTCAGCTGCTGGTACCAACACTAGACAAAATTGCTTATATGCTCTTTCTTCTCATTAGGACTCTGAGGTATCTCCCAATATTTTTATTGGTATGTTGAAACTCTTTTCTCGTGATGTGTATTGTTTACTTAATATGGAGTCCACTCTGTCTTACGTGACTCCATTTATGGATGCGTATTTTTATTTTGGTCTTGAGTGTATTTTTAATCCTTTTTCTGTGTTTACCCCAGTGGGTGGCTCTGTGGTTTCTATAAGAGTCTATAGGGGTTGTGTGGTATCTATTGGTGGTCAGGAGAATCTAGTAGATCTGTTTAAATTAGACATGGTTGATTTTGATGTCATTTTATAGATGGGTTGGCTGCACTCGTGCTATGCTTCTTTACCCTGTCGGACCCATAAGGTTATTTTTAAATTCCGTAATGAGCCGGTTATTCAGTTGAATGGTGGTTCCCTATCTCCTGAGGAGAGGTCCATATCATATCTTAGAGCTCGCAGACTGATCTACAAGGGGTGTGTCTACTATCTTGTGCGGGTTAAAGATTCTAACTTGGAGTTTTCTTCTTTTCATTCTATTCCTATGGTAAATGAGTTTCCTAAAGTCTTCCCTGATGATTTACCTAGTTTCCCTCCTGATAGGGAGATTAATTTTGGTATTGATCTTGTTGTAGACACTCGTCCCAATTTTATTCCCCCGTATAGAATGGCTCTAAATGAGTTAAAAGAGCTTAAGAAGAAACTAAAGGATCTGTTATACAAAGCTTGGATCCGTCCTAGTGTGTCTCCGTAGGGTGCCCTAGTTTTATTCTTGCATACTAGGGATGGTCCCTTTGTATGTGCATTGATTATCGGCAGTTGAATAAGGTGATAGTAAAGAATAAGTACCCTCTTCTGAGGACAGATGATTTGTTTGACCAGCTTTAGGGTGCTAAGTTTTTCTCCAATATCGCTCTTCAGTTTGGGTATCATCAATTAAAGATTTGGGAGGTTGATATCCCTAAGGGCTAAGACAGCTTTACGCACCCGGTATAGGAATTTTGAGTTCCTGGTGATGTTATTTGGTTTGACTAATTCCCCTACGACATTCATGGGATTGATGAATATGGTCTTTCACCAGTTTCTAGATTTGTTCATGATAGTCTTCATTGATGATATTTTGGTGTACTCTAAGAGTGAGAAGGATCATGCTGATCACCTCTGCATTATGTTGCTGATCTTAAAAGATTAGCAGTTGTATGCTAAGTTCTCTAGATATGAATTATGGTTGAATGTTGTTACATTTTTGGATCATGTTGTATCTAGTGATGGGATCATGGTGGTTCCTTAGAAGGTTGCGGTGGTCAAGATGTGTCCTAGACCTATAATTCCAACCGATATTCAGAACTTTTTGGGTTTAGAAGATTATTATAGGAGGTTCATAGAAAATTTTTCTTCTATTGCTACTCTATTGGCCAAGTTGACTCTGAAGAAGGTAAAGTTCTTATGGTCGGATGCTTGCAAGGGTATCTTTGAGAAGATAAAAGATAAGTTGACTTCAGCTTCAGTTTTAACTCTACCAAAGGGCACCAAGGGTTTCATCATCTATTGTGATGTGTCCTAGGTTCGTTTGGGTTGTGTGTTGATGCAACATGTCAAGGTGGTTTCTTATCCTTCTAGACAGTTGAAGGTTCATGAAAAGAATTATCCGACTTATGCCTTGGAGCTTTTGGTTGTGGTATTTGCATTAAAAATTTGGCATCATTATCTGTATGTGGTGCATGTTGATATGTTTTCTTTTCATAAGTGCTTGCAGTAAGTGTCCACTCAGAAAGAGCTTAATCTCAGGCAAAAGAGGTAGCTTTAGTTGCTGAAGGACTATGATATTAGTCTTTACTACCATCCAGGTAAAGCTAACGTGGTTGATGATGCTCTTAGCAGGTTATCCATAGGGAGTCTAGCTCATGTGGATGAGAATAAGCAGGAATTGGTTAATGATATTCACTGCTTGGATAACCTTGGAGTTCGTTTCTTAGACTCTGAGGATGGTGGTGTGTTTGTGCAACAGGTCATACAATCATCTCTTAGTTCTGAGATAAAGGAGAAACATGTATTGGAGCCTCTCTTGATGAAAATTAAGAATGATGTGGTTAAGCAAAAGGTGATGAATTTAGAGATCGATAATGATGGTATCTTAAGGTACCAAGAAATTTTATATGTTCTTGATGTTGATGGATTATGAGGTAGGATTTTGGCTGAGGCTCATGAATCGAGGTAAATAGTTCATCCTAATTCAACAAAGATATCTCATGATCTCTGTATTAGGGAAATAATATAATGCGGGATGAAGACAACTTTGTGGCTAAGTTTATGGTGTGTCAGCAAGTAAAGGTGGAGTACAAGAGGCCCAGTAGGCTACTTCAAAAAATTAAATTACCTGTGTGGAAGTGGGAGGTAATTAATATGGATATTGTTACTGGCCGTCCATAATTTTGGAATCAGTGTGACTCCATTTTGATCATCATGGATAGGATGACTATGTTCGCTCACTTCTTGCTAGTGAGGACTAATTATTCTTCCAAAGACTATGCAAAGATGTTCCTTTGGGAAGTTGTGAAGTTGCATGGTGCGCCTGTCTCGATCATTTCAGATCATGGTACTCAGTGTTCATTGTAATTCTAGCGCTTATTTCTGCGTGGTTTGGGGATCAAAGTGAGACTTCGTACGACCTTTTACCCATAGTCGAATGGACAAGCAGAAAGAACAATTTTGACTTTGGAAGATATGTTGTGAGCTTGTGTAATCAACTTTGGTAGTAGTTGCTATGACCACTGCTCTCTCATTGAAGTTGCCTATAATAATAGTTACCATTCTAGCATTGGTATGGATCCATTTGAGGCATTGTATGGTAGGAGGTATAGATCTTTTATTGGGTGGTTTGAGGTTGGTGAAACGGAAATATTTGGCCCAAATTTGGTTTAGCAAGACATGGAGAAGGTGATTCGGGATAGGCTTAACATTGCCTAAAGTCGCCAAAAGTCCTATACAGACATGAGGAGAAGGGACTTGGATTTCGAGTTTAGAGATTGGGTGTTCTTAAAGGTGTCACCCATGAATAGAGTAATGTGGTTTGGGAGGATGGGGAAGCTCAGTCCCCAGAATATTGGCTTGTATTTGGTTCTGAGAAAGGTTGGTAGTGTTGGATATGAGTTGGATTTGCCCTCTATCCTGAGTTCTATTCATCTGGTATTCTATGTGTCCATGTTGTGGAAATGCGTGGGTGATTCTTCATTGGTTGTTCCCTTGGAGAACATTGGTATTTCAAATTCTTTGTCCTATAAAGAGGTCCCAATGAGGATCTTGTATTGGCAAATTCGTCGGTTGTGTACTAAAGATGTGGCTTTGGTAAATGTCCTATGGCTGAACAAAAAGCTTGAGGAAGCTACTTGGGAAGACGAGAAGGACATGAATTCCAAGTATCTGTTCCCATTCATGATTCCAAAAATTTGTGCTTGAGGTATGTGTGGTGCTTAACATCCGTGTTTTCTGTCTTTGTTAAAGGAAAAGGGTGGTTTACTAGGCATCTTTGTTTTCTAACATTGTTAAAGGTAAGAGTAGAGGTGTGCGGAGTTTAAATCATGCTCGTATTATCTTATCCCATCATTCGAGGATGAATGATCCTAAGTGGGGGAGACTGAAATGCCTCGAACTTTGGGCTTTGTAAATTTCCCAAGTCTTCAACTTTCTATTCATCATACGGCTCATACCATAAGTCATATGGTGTAGTGAAAGGTGTAGGGACCCTAGTCGTATGTTTGTTAGTGTGTTGGTAGCCAAGTTTTGTCCTTGTTATTAGAGACTTCTTCTGAATTGTATGGTCTTGTAATGAGAGGTTTTGGGCCTAATAGTATGTTTTCCAGTATCTAGCCCTTGATGTTCTGCCTTGGATACGACTTAACGGTACTATTCATATGGTATTATGACGAGTAGATCAAGGAAGTTGTAAGTTGGACAGAATGTGATGTCCAACCTCCTGATCTTGTGACGACTTAAAGGTACTACTCTTATGTTGTGGTGATAAGTTGGAGGGTAAACTTGTACCCATCTGTGAGTTTTCCACATCTTTTAAGATGAGGGTATTTTGGACATTTTCCACCCCAAGCCCTTAAGACCCCACATTTTATAACACTTTTTGGTCATCCATTACACACTTGAAAATGTTAAAACATTATCTAAACTCTCTCAATAACCTCTCAAGAAGATTGGTCTAGGGTTTCTTCAAGGTGGTCATCTAGAGGATTAAACATCAAATTCTCTCCATGAATCTTCGTAACTCAGGCATATGACTCTTCCTTCATTTTTAGTTCACAAAAATCATGTGTTTTAAATATTGTTCATGAATCATTAATGGTGGTTTAAAAAGCATGGTTGAGGGTTTGAATGCATAATGTTGAGTATTTTTTTCTTATGGTTTAAATTATGATTATACATGTTTTGATAATGGTTTTGAACATGTGGGTGCTTGAGAATTATGATTTAAACTAATGGGTTATGGTTAACCCTAAGTTGATGGTTTTTGGCTTAAATAATAGTTTTATAATGGTATGCCCTAAACATGTTTGTGAAATTACCAATGAGAGTGATCTTGTCACATGTTGATTTGTGTTTTGAACTAAGGCATCAGCCTAATAATGTAAGTGGTTTATAAATGGTTTTATGAAAGTCTTGTTGGTTATAAATTGGTTTGAATTCTAAATGGGTTCAAGTCCCTAAATATTGAATTGGATTGACATCTTATTTAGACTATGGGTACGAGTCTCAAAGTTTATTAATAATAGTTATGGAATGTTGTACACTTGCAAGTGGGGTTGGTATGTCGATACCAACGAGATGCCTTTGGTAAGAAATTGGATTAATGGTTGTGTATGTGCAATGAATGTTTTAGTTTGGGCTCTAAGGAAAGATGTGTAGCGAGGCCATGAAAGTTGAGTCCAAATGACTAACACTAGAAATTGCGCTACCCGGTACGGGTGTTAATATGACCTGGAGGTTCGAGTCCCCCAAATGAATATATGAATGAGAGGTTTGAGTCCCACCCCCCATATTGTATACATTGGTGCTCAAGTTACCTTGACTATGTTAGGAGGTTCAAGTCCCCCATAAAGGCATATACAAATATGGATATTCTCTGGTTCGTGCTGCTACACACACTGGGGCCCTTTCAGTTAGGGTAGAGCTAGGACCATATAGCCCGTGGGTGCTATGTTATATGACGGTTATGCTACATAGCCCAGGTTAAGTTTTTCAAATGCAAGTTGAACCTTGTACCCTATCCCGACATAAAATATATGTATATATGTGATTGAATATGGTTATTTGACTTGGTTCTGAATGATGGCATTATTTTATTCCTCTATTCCTGAGTTACATGCTAGTGCTCCAACCTCTAACCATCTCTGGATGGTGTATCCCTATGCGACGCAGGTACCAAAACTTCTTCTACTTTTCCTATGTAGTGATCAGGTGTTCGAGTGGCTCGTGAGTAGACATTGAAGTGGTGAGCGGTCATACTCCAGAAGGCATAATTTTATGGTCTTTATATTCTATATCTCAAACTTTATTTAGACTTTGTTTTGGCTATTTTTGGAGGCAAGTCCCGACGTTTTACTGACTTTGTATTTATAGAGGCTTTATTGGATTAATATGGACTTGGGTGTGTTGTTTTGGTGGATTGACTTGGTGACGGACGATTGTCTGGTTACTTTTTATTGGTTTTGACATTTTACGAATAAAGATTAGTCTTAGTTAAACTATCTTTTTATATATTTGAAATTCATCTGACACTTGAGGTTGTTGAGCTTACTAGGGTAGGTGAAGAGGCTGATCTTTGGTCCATGTGGGACTCGAGATACCCATAATGGCTAGGACCCGAGTTTGGATTATCACATTTTGAGAGACAGTTCATCACCTAAGACGTCGCACTCTGTTAGAAAAACACCCCAAGGTAAATTATCATAACATTTTACTTTGCTATTGCATTAAGGAAAAATCTATCATTTGGTGGGTTGTGAGCTCAAAAATACATCAAAATCTAGGAGTTATGCTTATTTGAAATTTAATTGAATCACCCCAAGTTTGGGCCCTTAGAAAATTTATAGGAATCTCCTTCTTCGGACCCATTAAGACTCATGGTATGAGTCATAAGATGGGGTACAAGTGGTGAAAACCTATCGTTGGCAGACCAGTGTTAGTTGGTGGGATGGTCTTGGACACTGGAGTGGATACAACTTGAGGGTATGAGTCATTATGCATGGGTATGAGTTGTATAGGTGACTCATAAGGTGGTCAGTGTTTGATCCTCCTGGTGTTACATTCTTCCAGGGATATAGATCATGGGTATGGATTAAATGGTGTGGTTACGACTTGGTTGGATGATTCGTATACTGGACAGTGTCTGATCCATGATTGAGGATTGGTTAGGATTGGGTGGGTATCTACCGTAAGCTAGGTTATGACTCGTAAAGAGGTAAGTCGTAACCCTGTGTCGAGTTTTTATGGGATTTAAGTGGGAGTATTCTAGACATTTTCCTACTTACCCTAATAAGGACCCACGACTTCTAATACACTCAGGATGTTATTTACCCAATTACTTTATTTTTAAACACTTAGAATCTCTTCCCAAACATATCATAATTCTCTCAAGAGCTTTTAGGGCAGAGAGTTAGGGTTTCAACTAAGGGATTATGTTGGAGCTTGTCTTGGTGAACTCTTTCCCTTAATCTTCTAGTGTAAGGATGGTTCTCTTCCCTACTTGTAATTTCAATTAAAGGCATGGTTATATGGTTGATTTCATGGTTTTTACTTTTGCATGGTTTTGGTTTTCAATCATTGATTTGGGGGTTTTGATGTTAAAGGCTTGGTTATGATTTCTTATGGTTTTAATTAATCTTTCTATGCATTAATGGTGGTTTTCGATAATGGAATTGTGTGGTAATGGTTTGATGGTAATAGAATTTGGTTTTGGTTGTACTATGTCCCCGAAGTGTTTGATAAAATTCTTATAAAGATATGTTCATTGCATTAACTTATGTTAATGGAACTGTTGCATGTTTTCAGCTTACATATGAAACCTTAAATATTTTTCAATGGTTTACAATGGGTAATGGCTAATTGGTAATGCTTGTGTAGAACATAGTAGTCTCTGAAGAGGTTAATATGGTAAACAAAAAGGGCACCAAGAGTCCCCTTAATCTAAATGGTTCGGCTATTGTTAACGCTTACAAGTATGGTGGTATGACGATACCACTGATTTATCGAATAGACTTGGTTAATAAATGGATAATTGGATTGTTTGGACTTTGTTTTAATTGGGCATTAATGGCGGGAAGTGTAATCTAAGACATAGAAGGTGGCGATCTCGAGAGGATAAAAACCCAAACTCATATTTGCCGATATGAATGGTCTATAATGGCCACGTGCGAGTATCACTTTTATATTAGAGGGATGTACTAATCATCCAAGGGTTACTATTTGGTCGTGTGGCTACACTCACTAGGACCCTTTTAGTAGGGGGAGCTGAACCCATATGGCCCATGGGTGGTAGGACGGCTAATCTACACCACCCAGGATAAGGATTTTAAAATGGCATGCTAAACCCAATCCCTTGTCCCAACACTTATATATATTTATGGTTGATTGCATTGGATGGTTTTTACTTGGTTTTGATAAATGGCATTACTTTATCCTTATCCCGAGATTCATGCTAGTGTTCACCCACTAACCCATCTACTGGCATCTGTATACCCACTCTATGCAGAAACCAGACGTTCAACTCCTCCTTCATAGTACTTGATTTGGGGATAACTTATTAGATTGAAGTGGTGACCTTCTATCCTTTCGGAAGGCATCATTTCATGTTGGAAAACCTTAGACATTTTATTTTCTTTTTGGATATTGGTTTTGGCTAGGGTTGGGGGCATGTCCCAACCAGATATTTGTATTCTTTTGGATATAGTCTTTGTGGTACTTCTGGGGTTAGAATGGGCGGGATCGGTATTGGTGTTAGCCTTAGAATTGGAATAAGCTTGTAGGCTGGCATTATCGGACATAATTTCTCACTAGTCCATCATATTACATTTTGGGGATGACTTTCATATTATTTTTTGATATTCTATTTGGTTTGGTATGGTATAGATGGTTGATTTGTTATGGACATACTTGGTTGGGTCGGTTATGGTTATGACCCTATCCCAAAGTCTTCATGAGAGCATTGTGCAATCTTGTTATATGCTCAAAATTCAGCTCATCTAAGGCTGTATAAGGTGGTTGGGTTGGTTTAAGGGGATGGTCCCCGATCCTGGGTGGACCTGGGATGCCCATTACGACAAGGCCTCGGTCCGGGATGGTGATGTTGGGTGTATTTATGCATTCTAGCATCACTATTCTAGTCTCTTTAGACTTTTTTCCAGGATGATTCACATTCTATATGGGTTGATAATGAGAGTACTATGCATATAAGTGTTAAAACATGTGTTTAAGATGTTCTAAGTGACTTCCAAACAAGTCTGTACTTCAAAGAGTCATTTAGAGTTCATTCGAGAAAACTAGTTTTACTAGCTTGAGTTAGGTGCTTGTCTAGTTGATTTCGTTGGATTCTATTGTGTTTAATGTGTTCCAAATGGTGTTAATGTATAATTATGAGTGGAATAACTTGTTGGTAGTGAGAAAAGTTCAATTTTATTGAGTGTATAGCTGGAACAATAAGTTGAAGATTAACATGAACTAACTAGGCTTAGGTCTTGTTTTAATTCATCGTTATGAGTAGTGTGTTGTGTTTGTCTCCTAATTCGTGTGGTGAAATTGTGTAGAATACTTTGGGAGATGAATATGATGATATTTTGATGTCTAAAATTCTTGAAATCCATGGGAAAAACAGCCCTAGTCAAGGGATGAAAGATTGGAAGACCAACACTACACCAAAATTTGTAGAGCAACTTCCAGAGGCTCAGGGCGATATGGAGGTGACGCTGCACTTTGAGCAGGGCTATGGCCAGGGCTCTGCCTTTCCTAGAGTGGCTCTCTAGCAAGTCCGACGCCTCACTTGGAGAAGGGCTCAACCCAGGGCGGCGCCTTCTCTAGTCCCGGGCTAAATAACTAAACGTTTTCAATTCCAACATGAACTGGGCTTACTCCTATACTATAAATACATGTTGTATCACGTTTTTACATATCTTTGTGCATATTTTGAAGATCAAGGGACTTCTAAAACTTCATATTTAGGTTTTTATTATTTTAATTTAGTTCATACATATTTTTAGTCGCTAATCGCAATTTTGTGATTACGATTATGACTATGCGTGGCTAAATGTCCTTTTCCGGGGTTGAAGCCATGAACATGAGTATTATTTTTTTGAATTAAGTTCCTTTGATTTGGTTATCATTATTAGTTGTTTGGTTATTCTTGTTATAACTATTCTAAGGATTCGCGACCCTTAGAATATATCTATTATCAACCTTGTGAACTCAGGAGAGGGAATAGGGAGATAGAACATCGGAATAAACAAAGTATGATTTGTATTTCTTTATGAAATAAGGAATTCAAATTAGAATCTAGGACATGGATGTACTTATATGTCTTACTTGATTCACATGTAGGATGATAGCTTAAAGAACTTAAGTGGACTATTACATCCCCGCTCAACGATGTAGTTGTAAGGTTTAACTTAGGTAAAGGATTAGAGGTTGGGAAACAATAATCATGCAATTAACCCTACGAATCAACAACCAAGATAAGCAAATTAAAGAATGAAGTTCATTAACATAGTATGATTGTTCAAAGTGCTTTAACCTTGGGTTTTCTCCTATTAATTGTTTCAAGATCTTTATTTTCCGCATTGTTTACTTTTCTACAATTTACAAATTCCAAACTCTTTTTGGTTACTGTTGGATTGAATTAATCTAAATTGAAATTGAATCATTGATGAATCAAGTCTCTGTGGGATTGATACTTGGCTTCTTGAGTTCCACTTCACTACTTGATAAGACCACGTACAGTTGCGTGTGCGTTTGGGCGCTGCCAAGTTTTTGGCGTTATTGCCGGGGACGTTAATTTGCAACTATTTATTTTAGTTTTACTTTTAGATTTTTTTGGTGTATTTTACTCTTGGTGTTTGTTGTGTTTTTGCAGGAAACATGTTTTAAGGTTAGGAAGATGGCAAGGGATAGGGAGTTGGTTGATCCAAGCCCTGAACCCAAACAACACTTCCATCACAAAGGAGAGACACAATCGTCTACCTTAATTTACGCAATTATAAGAAGACCAAATAGTTCTTGCTCCAATGGCTGAAGATCAAGCAACCTATAGAACTGTTAGGGAAGTGGCAGTCCCACTTCTGACGAACTTGACTTCCCCAATTCAAAGACTGACTGCTGGAGGGGAATTTTAAGTTAAAGCACAATATGGTTTAACTTCTAATCAGTAGTGGACAATTTGCATGGCTTTCAAACGAGGATCCACAAGTCCACTTGCAGACTTTTATTGAGCTTACAGACACATTCATTCCACCTAGGGTGAGTATAGATTATGTGAGGCTGACACTTTTTCCTCATTAACTGTTGGGGGAAGCTAAAAAGTGGTTGAATGCAGAGTCGGCCAATTCAATCACATCATGGGTCGACTTAGATAGAAAGTTCCTTATCAGATTATTTCCATCTGGCAAAACTGTGAGGCTTTGTAGTGAGAAAGTGAGCTTTAAATAGAAGCCAGTCGAAAAGCTCTATTATGCTTGGGAACGCTTTAAGGATCTTCTTCGGAATTGTCCACACCACCAATAGTCTAATGAGGTACTTGCTTACACTTTTATAGAAGAACTTGATAATGATATGAAGAATTTTCTAGATCCAACAGTAGGTGGTCAAGTGCTGGAATTGACTTATGATGAGCTGTACACATTGTTGAACCGCATAGAACAAGAAAATCCAGAGTGGCATTCCAATTCTAGAAGTTCCACTAAAAAAATTGCAGGTGTATTGGAGGTGGACCAATTCACAGCCTTATAAGCTTAGGTTGCAGCACTACAAAATATGATAAACACTCAGTTCGGTAGCCTAAAATTGGGAGCATCACAACCTGCAGCCACAGTCAATCCCATCTAACAAGTTGCAGGTTGGTGCAAAGTGTGCGGTAATAGTGGTCACTTAACGACTATGTGTGCTTTGAATCTAGAATTAGTAATGTATGTGGGCAATGCTCAAAGGCCAAATATGGTAATGCCTACAATATGAAGTGGCAGACTCAGCCTTGGAATGCACAACAATAATAAATTCAGCAACCACAGGCACAAGGGAATCAATTAACTAGCAATATGAAAGAGATATTGAAGCAACTTTTGGCTAATTAAGCACAATTGACTGTAGACATGAAAAATTTGCAAATGGCTCAGAGAAGTTTAAATTTGCAGATTAGGCAGTTGTAGAAAGCATTGAGTACTAGGCCTCAAGGTAGTCTTCCCGCTGATACAAAAAATCCAAAGCAGGTTATGGTAATCACCTTGAAGAGTGGTAAAGAGCTTCAAGAAGAACCTCCAAAAATAGCTAAGGAGGTAGATGCTGATGTGGTGACTGAACAAATAAATGAAGAAGTTGCTAAAAAATCAAGAAAGTCTGAGTAATTGAAAGAAAAAGTTGTTGCAGATGAGGTGAAGTAGATGCCACCACTACCTTTTCCTCAGAGGTAGATTAAGGTGAAAAAGGATGCAATATTTAAGAAGTTCTTTGATACATTCAGAGAGCTTCACATTAACTTCCTTTTGTTAGATGTTTTGTAGGGTATGCCTAAGTATATGAAGTACTTAAGAGAAGTGGTTGCTAATAAGGTGAAATTTTAGGATGTGGGGGCGATAACACTCACTGAAGAGTGCAGCACTGTAATTACATAGAAAATCCCTAAGAAATTGAGAGATCTGGGGAAGTTTACTCTACCTATCCAAATTGAGAGTAAAGTGGTCCATGCATTGAGTGACTTAGGGGCTAGCATAAATCTGATGCCCCTATCTTTGTTTGATACATTAGGCTTGGGAAAAACTAAATCGACCAAGGTGGTTTTGCAGCTAGCAGACGGATCCATGGCCTATCCGAAAGGAATCATTGAGGATGTCCTCATAAAGGTTGGTAAATTTGTTATTCCTGCTGACTTTATTGTTTTTTATTTTGAGGTAGATAAACAGGTATCAATTATCTTAGGGAATCCATTCTTAGCAACTGGAGAAAAGTTGATTGATGTTAGAGAAAACACACTCAAAATGAGGGTAGAGGATGAAGAGGTGGTATTTGATGTTTACAAAGAACCCAAACTAACATCCAACTATAAAGATTTATGTATGATTAATGTTATTGAATGGGACAAGTGTGGGGTGGCTAGTCCACCAAAAACCACTTTGGTCTACCTGATTAAGAAGTCTAAGTTTCTACTGCCTAAGCCTAATTTGATGCTAATTGATGAGACTAAAAAGGCTAAAGTTGAGGAATCTATTTTTCTTGAAAATTCACACCCAAGAGGGGTGAAAAGAATATGAAGATGGAGACCAAGCGTGAGAAAGAGAACAAAAGAGAATGACTAAGTCGTAGTTGGGTCATGCCGCGATACTAAACCAGGAATTGCTTGGAAGGAAGCCCAAGTTAAGTAGGTATGATATCTTTTTAGTTTTTAGTTTTTATTTCACGTAGTTTTTTTTTTTGATTGAGTCACAGGTTGACAAAAAGTCTTAGTACCGAACACCTGAGCTAAGGAGCATGGAAAAAATAGATTGTGGGGTCCGTATACCTTTCTTGATACAAAAAGATGCTACTATCCCGGCCTACAGACCTCAGGGAGTATTTCTATCTCTTACTTTAAGAGTTCACATTAGGGACAAAGTAAATTTTTAAATGTGGGGTGGGAAAATTCCAAAATTTTGGCTCAATTTAAATTTTTTTGGTGTAAGATATTCTTGTTGGTGCTATTTTTGATTGCATAGTGCAAGCTCTTTGTTTGGTAAAAGCATGTGGAATAAGTGAATTGCTACTTTTGAGATACCTAGACTAAAGTGTTTGACTCTTGTACTTTTTGTCTTAAATTTGAATTCATGCTATTATTTGGTTGGGAGTTTATGATGATACAATTGAGTTGAGCATGTTCTATGTGTGTGTAAGGTCTTTTGTATATTCCTTGTTGCATGTGATGTCTAGAACTTTCCCGGTGTGTGTGTAAAGCGAAATAAAGAGTGCGGGTTTAGGAGATGATTTAGGCATTTCTTTGATAACCTTATTTTATACCTTCTATTTGTCCTACCCTTTGTGCATTATCCTAGTTAACCCTCATGAGCCTTTAATCTTTTATTTAGTAGCTGCATATGTAGCCTAATTCCTTCTTTGATAGATCATAATTTGATCCAAAAAGCTCTTAAGTGCTTTAATGAAAAATTGATTTAGTAAGGAGTTTGAGAAATTAAAGAAGAAAAAGGTGAAATTGATGCCCCAAGGTAATAGTTATTGGTGTTTATATTTGATGTTTGGTGGTTGGGAGTGATATAAACAGTATTAGAAATATTCCCATGATTGTAGAAAATGATACAAATTGAATCTTAAAGGAATAAACAATATTCCCACAATGTGTTTGTGAAAATGCTTAAAAGAGATGGGGCAAAATAAAAGAATGGGGTAGACAAAAATAGTGCAAATTGGTTGTTGGAGATTGGTTATAATGTATAATGTAGTGCATTAAAGCGCTTAGAGAGGTTAGTCACTATTCTCAAATAGTTCCTATCCATCTCTTAGCCTACATTACAACCCAAAAAAGACCTATTTGATCCTATAATTGACATGCTAATATTATTGGAGCACTACACTAAGGGCAATCCTATGGTTCATTGTGTTACAACTTGTGAATTTTTTGTGAGAGAAGTGTAATTTGGTTTTTGTACCCATTGTGATAAATGACATAATTGTGAGTGATTATGGGTAAACTCTTGTTATGAGGGGCACATTTTGATGAATATGGGTGATTTGTATGACGCCCTTGATTGAATTATAAGCATAAGTTTGCCAACTAGGTGAGTCAATTCTTGAGGCTAGGATGTTTAGGAGTATTGTTCATAAGCTTTCAATCATGTTTGTAACATGCTTAGTGTAGAAACTTGCATTCCGTGTAGTTATTGTAGTACTAGCTTGAGTGTCTTGCATTTAGTAGAAGTATAGATTCTCCATCTCATGATGTTTATAGTGAAGAGTTGTTTAAAATGAATAAGGCTTTAAGTGTGGGGTGGTGATGTTTGGTGTATTTATGCATTCTAGCGTCACTATTCTAGTCTTTTAGGCTTGTTTTGAAGATGATTCATATGCTATATGGGTTGATAATGAGAGGAGTGTGGATATAAGTGTTAAATCATGTGTTTATGATGTTCTAAGTAACTTCCAAACAAGTTTGTAATTCAAAGAGTCATTTAGAGTTCATTCGAGAAAACTAGTTTTACTAGCTTGAGCTAGGTGCTTGTCTAGTTGATTTCGTTGGATTCTACTGTGTTTAATGTGTTCTAAATGGTTTTAATGTGTAATTATGAGTGGAATAACTTTTTGGTAGTGAGAAAAGTTCAATTTTATTGAGTGTACTGCTGGAACAATAAGTTGAAGATTAACATGAACTAACAAGGCTTAGCTCTTGTTTTGATTCATCGTTATGAGTAGTCTGTTGTGTTTGTATCCTAATTCGTGTGGTTAGATAGTATAGTATTATTTGGGAGATGAATATAATGATATTTTGATGTTTAAATGGCTTGAAATACATTGGTAATACACCTCAAGTCAAGGGATGAAAGATTGGAGGACCAACACTTAACCAAAATTGCGAGAGCAACTTTCAAAGGCTAAAGGCGATAAAGAGGCGACACCCCACTTGGATACAGAATATGGATAGGGCGCATCCTTTCCTGGAGTGAATCTCTAGCCAGGGTGATACCTCACCTGGAGTGGGGCTCAACCCAGGCAACACTTGCTCCAGTCCCGAGCTCAATAACTGAACGTTTTCAAATCCAACATGGACTGGGCTTACTCCTATACTATAAATACATGTTGTATCACGTTTTTACATATCTTTTAGCATATTTTGGAGATCAAGGGGCTTCTACAACTTCATACTTAGGTTTTTATTATTTTAATTTAGTTCATGCATGTTTTTAGTCGTTAATTGTAATTTTGTGATTAAGATAATGACTATGCATGGCTAAATGCCCTTTTTCGGGGTTGAAGCCAAGAACATTAATATTATTGTTTTGAATTAATTTCTTTTTATTTGCTTATCATTATTGGTTTTTTGTTTATTCTTGTTATAACTATTCTAAGGATTCACGACCCTTAGAATACATCTATTGTCAACCTTGTGAACTCGGGAAAGGGAATAGGGAGATAGAGTATAGGAATAAACAAAGTATGGTTTGTATTTCTTTATGAAATAAGGAATTCAAATTAGCATCTAGAACAGGGATATACTTAGATGCCTTGGTTTATTCACACGTATGATGATATCTTAAAGACTTAAGTGGACTATTACATCCCTGCTCAACGATGTAGTTGTAAGGTTCAACTTAGGTAATGGATTATAGGTTGGGAAACCATAATCATGCAATTAACCCTATGAATCAACAACCAAGATAATTAAATTAACAAATGAAGTTCAATAGCATAGTATGACTGGATTTTCTCCTATTGATTGTTTCAAGATCTTTACTTTTCACATTGTTTACTTTTCTACAATTTACAAATCCAAACTCTTTTTGGTTACTGTTGCATCGAATTAATCTAAAATTTTAGCTGAAATTAAATCGTTGCTGAATCAAGTCTCTGTGAGATCGATACTTGGTTTCTTTAAGGCCATTTTACTACTTGATAAGACCACGTACACTTGTTTGTGAGCTTGGATTCTGTCAGGTGTGTCAAGTTGGTATCAGAGCCTAGGTTCATGGTCAATTGGGAGTTTATAAAGCTGTGTTGTGTAGAGTCTCTTTTAGGGGTGTGCAATGCACCACACTCATAAGGGGGAGGCTGGAATACATTGAGGAATGTTTCACTTTCTTGGCATTCTTTCTTCAAGAGACTTTTCAGTCCTAGAATTTCCTCTAATTATTTTTTGTTCATCTTTGAGATCATGCCTCCTAGATCTTGAACACAAGAAAATTCTTTTATCCCATCTGGGGATAATGTTGAAGGAGTACCTCCTACAATTGGAGTATATCTTTGATCTCATGGTCCTGTTCCTTATTGTACTGAAGTTCCTTCTATTCCTCCTACTGCCTCCTCAGGTCCCTTAGAAAAATATAACGAATGCAGAGTTTCATCAGTCTATGCATGCTATTGCCCAACTAGTTACTGCTCAGGCCGAGTAGGGTATGACCAATATTTTTTTTTCTGAGGCCGCTAGGCTTGGACAGTTTATGAAAATGGGTCCTCTGAATTTTATTGGAGTGAAGGTGGAGAAAGACCCATAGGGATTTCTCTATGAGATGGAGAAGATCTTTCGGGTAATGAGGGATACTAATATGGAAGGAGTAAACTTTACAGCTTATTATCTCAAAGAGATTTCTTATCTATGGTATGAGGAGTGGGACAAATATAAGGGTGATGTAGAAAAGGATGGTTTGTGGGAGGACTTTTCTGATGCCTTTATGGATCGGTTCTTTCCTGAAGAGTTGAAGGAAGCTAAGATGGAGGAGTTTGTGAACCTCAAGCAAGGGAGAATGTCTGTGAAGGAGTATGCTTTGAAGTTCCATCAATTGTCGAGGTATGCTCCTAATTTGGTGGCTTATATGAGGTAGAGAATGAGGAAATTAGCTTCTAGGATGAACAGAGATTTGATTTTAGAGAGCAAGAATATTTTGCTCATGCAGAATATGGACATATCAAGGATGACTATTCATATGCAGCAGGTTAAGGATGTGTAGAGAAGGCAGGTGATATATGAGGACAGGCAGGGTAAGCGGGGTAAGTTTTCTAATCAGGTATGTGCTCAGTCTCAAGATGGTAGAGATGAAGGGAAATGGTAGAAAAATAGTGGGGGATTTTTGGTTCTTTCTCTACTGCCAGTTCTCCTTACCCCCAACAGTCGGGCGATAGGCGTCATCATGGTGGTGATACTTTTCAAGCTTAGGGAGCCCAGTCTAAGGAAAACGGAGGTCAGTCAGTTTCTTTATTTCCTTCTTGTCGATTTTGTGGTCGTCTTCATTGGGGATTCTGTGAGGAAGGTAGGTATAAGTGCTTCATGTGTGTCCAAGTAGGCCATCGGCTCAGGGATTGTCCTTCTAACAAAGTTTCTATGGGGGAGAATAATATTTTGATGGCTTCATATTCTGTTCCTATACCTGGTGGTGTGGCATCTACTTCTGTTACTGCTCCTAGTTCCAGTGATAATCAGAACAGGTTGTATGCCTTGGTGTCCCATCAAGAATCTGAGGCATTTCCTGATGTTGTTACTAGTACATTATAACTTTTCTCTCATAACGTGTATTATTTGCTTGATCCAGGTTCTACCCTTTCCTGTGTGACTCCTTATATAGCTGTCTTTTGGTTTTGATCCAAAAATTATTTTGGACCTATTTTTTATTTCTCTCTCGATAGGGATCTGGTCATTACTGAATGGGTCTATAGGGGGTGTGGTATCTGTGAGTGGTAGGCAGACTTTAGCGGATCTGATTGACTTGGGTATGGTAGATTTTGATGTAATCTTGGGCATAGATTGGTTGTATTGTTTTTATGCAAATTTGGATTGCCGAACCCATAAGGTCGTCTTTAGGTTCCCTGGTAAGACAGAAATAGAATAGGAAGGTTTTTCCTTAGATCCTAGGGGGAGGTTATTTCTTATCTTAGAGTTCAAAGGTTAATCTCTAAAGGTTGTCTTTATTACTTGGTTCGGATTAAAGATTCTAATTCGGGAGGTCCTCCTTTGTCTTTGGTCCCTGTGGTTAATGAGTTTCCAGAGGTCTTTTCAGATGATATTCCAGGTATTCCTCCTAATAGGGCTATAAAATTTGGTATTGATTTGCTTTTGGACATTCATCCAATTTCTATTCCTCCGTATATAATGGCTCTGGCTAAGTTAAGGGAACTTAAGGAGCAAATTAAAGATCTTCTAGATCAAGGGCTTATTCATCCTAGTTTTCCCCCATGGGGTGCACCAGTGTTGTTCGTGTGCAAGAAGGATGGTTCTCTTTGTATGTGCTTCGAATACAGGCAACTAAATAAGGTAAAGGTTAAGAAAAAATATCCTCTTCCTCAAATAGATGATCTATTTTTCCAGTTGCAAGGTGCAAGGTTCTTTTCTAAGATAGATCTTTGGTCTTGGTAGCATCAGTTGAAGATTAGGGAGGTAGATATCCCTAAGATGACTTTTTGTACTAGGTATGGGCATTATGAGTTTTTGGTGATGTTATTTGGATTGAAAATGCCTTGACAACGTTTATGGATCTGATGAAAATAATGTTTCAGTAGTATTTGGATCTCTTCATCATAGTGTTTATTGATGATATTCTGTTGTATTCAAAGAGTGAGATGGATCATGATAATAACCTTTGTGTGGTGTTGCAGACCTTAAGGGAACAACAGTTGTTTTCTAAGTTTTCTAAGTGCGAGGTTTGGTTGAATGTTGTGACTTTCTTGGGTTATATCATTTCTAGTAAAGGGATCATGGTGGATCTCCAGAAGGTGGTTGTGGTGAAGAAGTGGCCTAGACCTACGACTCCATTTGATATTCGGAGATTCTTGAGTTTACCCAAATATTATAGGCGGTTTGTGGAGAGCTTTTCATCGATAGTTGCTTCTGTGACTAAGTTGACTCAGAAGAAGGTTAAGTTTTCTTAGTCATATGCGTGTGAGGAGAGTTTTGAGAAGTTGAAAAATATGTTGACTTCGACTCCAGTTCTAACTTTGTCGAAGGAAATGATGGGTTTGTGGTTTATTGTGATGCATCTCGGGTTGGTCTTGGTTGTGTGTTGATGATGTATGGGAAGGGGGCTGTTGAAGGTATATGAAAGGAACTATCCTACTCATGATTTGGAGCTATTGGCCGTTGTGTTTGCTTTGAAGATATGATGGCATTATTTGTATGGGGTCCATGTGGATATATTTTTTTATTACAAGATTTTTAGTATGCATTCTCCCAGAAAGACATTAATCTTATGCAGAGGAGATGGCTTGAGCTTCTCAAGGACTATGATATGAGTCTTCACTACTATCAGATAAAGCTAACGTGGTTGCTGATGCTCTTAGCAGATTCTCCATAGGTAGTTGGCTCATATGGAAGAAGAAAAACAGGAATTGATGAAGGATATTCACCGTTTGGAAAATATTGGGGTTCATCTCTTGGACTCTAAGGATAGTGGTGTGATGGTACAAGAAGTAGTTAGATCTTCTCTTGGTGCGGAGATTAAGGAGAAGCAGGTGTTGGATTCTTCCTTGATGAAAATCAAGGGTAGTGTTGGCGAGTAAAAGGTGGAGGATTTTGCGATTAGCAACGATGGTACTTTGTGGTACCAAGAGAGGTTGTGTATTCCTAATGTAAATGGTTTATGGCAAAAGATCTTGGCTAAGGCACACGAGTCATGATATGCTGTCCACCCTGGTTCTACTAAGATGTACCATGATCACAAGGATATCTATTGGTGGAGTGGAATGAAGTGAGACATGGTTGATTTTATGTCCAAGTGCTTGATGTGTCAATAAGTTAGGGTTGAGCATGTTAGGCCTGATGGATTGTATCAAGAGATTAAGTTGCCTGAATGGAAGTGGGAGGAGATCAATATGGATTTCATGATCGGTCTTCCTCGGTCTCGAAACCAATTTGATTTGATTTGGGATATTGTGGATAGGATGACAAAGTCTGTGCATTACTTGCCAGTGTGGACTTGCTTTTCAGTGGAGGACTATGTGAAGCCTTATCTTTAAGAGATGGTGAAACTGCATGGGGTGCCTATTTTGGATTATTTCCAATCACGGCACATAGTTTACGTCCCACTTCTGTCGGTCTTTCTAAAAAAGTGTTGGGGACTAAGGTGAGTCTGAGTATAGCTTACCACTCGCAGTCAGATGGGAAGGAGGAAAGAACTATTCAAAAGTTGGAAGATACAATTCGAGCCTGTGTAATTGATTATGGTGGCAGTTGGGTGGAGCATCTACCTTTGGTAGAGTTTGCTTACAAAAATAGCTACCATAAGAGTATTGGTATGGCTCCTTTTGAGGCGTTGTATGGTAGGAGGTGAGATCTTCTATTGGTTGGTTTGAGCTCAATGAGGTTGATTTGTTTCGTCCAGATTTTGTTTGTCAAGTTATGGAAAAGGTGAATATGATTCGGAATAGGCTCAAGGCTACCCAGAGTCATCAAAAGTCCTATGCAGATGTTAGGCATAGAAATTTGGAGTTTACAGTTGGGGATAAGGTTTTCTTTAAGGTGTCTTCTATGAAGGGAGTAGTACCGTTTGGCAAAAATGGAAAGCTCAGTCCTTGGTACATTGTCCCTTATGAGATTTTGCTGATAGCGGGCAATGTTGCGTATGAGTTGGAGTTACAATCTAGTTTAAGTTTGGTTTGTCCGGTATATCATGTTTCTACGTTGAGGAAGCGTGTTGGTGATTCATCTTCGATTTTTACTTTGAAAGAGTTGGATATCTTGGATTGTCTGTCTTATGAAGAGGTTCCGGTTGAGATATTGGATAGGCAGGTTCATCGGTTGCGGACCAAGGATGTGGATTTGGTTAAGGTTTTATGGAGGAACCAAAAAGTGGAAGAGTTCACGTGGGAAGGGGAAGAGGACATGAAGTCCAAGTATCCTCTCTTGTTTTTTGCTCCTAATATTCGTGCGGAAGGTATGTGTTCTAGAACACATCTTTATTTACTGAGTTTGTTAAAGGAAAGATTAACATTTTGCCTCTTTGTTTTCAAACTTTGTTAAAGGGATGTTTGTAATGCAAATGGCTTTGTGTGTGGTTACCCCTACCTTATCCGTCATTCGGGGACAAATGTTCCTAGTGAGGGAGACTGAAGCATCCCAGGTTTAGACCCTTAGAAAATTTCCAGGAATCTCCTTCTTCAGACCCATTATGACTCATGGTACAAGCCGTAAGCTGGGGTACGAGTGGTTAAGACTTATCGTAGGCTGACCAGTGTTAGTTGGTAGGATGGTCTTGGACACTGGAATGGATAGTTTTTAGGGTATGAGTCGTAAGGCATGGGTACGAGTCGTATAGGTGACTCATAAGGTGGTCAATCTTTGATCCTCCTAGTGTTCCATTCTGCCAGGGATACAGATCATGGGTATGGATCATATGCTGAGGTTACAACTTAGTTGGATGAGTCGTATACTGGACAGTGTATGATCCATGGTTGAGGATTGGTTACAATTGGGTAGGTATCTACCATAATCTAGGTTACAACTCGTAAGGAGGTCAGTCGTAACCCTGTGTTGGGTTTTTATGGGATTTAAGTGGGGGTATTCTGGCAATTTCCCTACTTACCCTAATAAGGACCCACGACTTCTAATACACTTAGGAGGTTTTTTACCCTATTACTTTATTCTTAAACACTTAGAATCTCTTCCAAAACATATCATAATTCTCTCAAGAGGTTTTGGGGCAAAGAGATAGGGTTTCAACTAAGGGATTACTTTGGGGATTGTCTTAGTGAATTCTTTCCATCAATCTTCTTGGTTAAAGGCATGATTCTCTTCCCTACTTATAATTTCAATTAAAGGCATGGTTATATGGTTGATTTCATGGTTTTTACTTTTGCATAGTTTTGGTTTTCAATCATTGATTTGGTGGTTTTGATGTTAAAGGTTTGGTTATGATTTATTATGATTTTAATAATGCTTTCTATACATTAATGGTGGTTTGGGTTAATGGAATTGCATGGTAATGTTTTAATGGCAATGGAATTTGTTTTTTTTGTACTATGCCCCCAAAGTGTTTGATAAAATCCTTATAAAGATATGTTCATTGCTTTGACTTATGTTAATGGAACTCTTTCTTATTTTTAGCTTATATATGAAACCTAAATGTTTTTCATTGGTTTACAAAGGTTAATGGCTAATTGGTAATGCTTGTGGAGAGCATGGTAGTCTCCCAAGAGGTTAAATGGTAAATGGAAAGGGCACCGAGAGGCCCCTTAATCTAAATAGTTTGGCTATGGATAATGCTTGCAAGTATGGTGGTATGATGATACCGTTATCAAATAACCTTGGTTAATAAATGGATAATTGTATTGTTTGGAATTGGTTTTAATTGGGAATTAATGGTGGACAGTGTAAGTTAAGGCGTTGAAGGTGGCGATCCCAGGGGGATCAAACATGGAAAGTCATATTTACAAATATGAAGGGTCTTCGATGGCCACGTGCAAGTGTTACATTTATATTAGAGGGATTTACTAGTCATCCCAGGGTTATTACCTGGTCGTGCGGCTACATACTCCGAGACCCTTTCAGTAGAGGGAGATGAACCCATATAGCCTGCGGGTGGTAGGACAACTAAGCTACACAACCCAAGTTAAGGTTTTTAAAATAGCATGACAAACCCGGTCTTTTATCCCAACACTTATATATGTGTATGGTTGTTTGCATTGGATGGTTTTTACTTGGTTTTGATAAATGGCATTACTTTATCCTTATTCATAGATTCATGCTATCGTTCACCCACTAACCTGTTTACTAATGGTTGTATACCCACCCCTATAGGAATCGTATGTTTGACTCCCCTTCATAGTACTTGATTTGGGGAAATTTTATTGGACTGAAGTGGTGAGCTTCCATCCTTTCGGAAGGCATCATTTCATGTTGGACATCCTTAGGCCTTTTATTTTCTTTCCGGATATTGGTTTTGGCCATGGTTGGGGGAATGTCTCAACTGAATATTTATATTATTTTGGATTGAGGCTTTGTGTTACTTCTGGAGGTCTGAATGGGAGGGATCGGTATTGGTGTCAGCCTTGGCATTGGAATAAGCTAGGGGTTGGCATCATCGAACATAATTTCTCACTGTTCCATCATATTACATTTTGGGTTTCACTTTCATATTATGTTTTGATATTCTCTTTGGTTTGGTATGGTATGGATGGTTGGTTTGGTATGGACAGATTTAGTTGGGTCGTTCATGGTCGTGACCCTATCCCAAAGTCTTCATAAGAGCATTGCACAATCTTGTTATATGCTCGAAATTTAGCTCATCTAAGGCTGTATAAGGTGGTAGGGTTGGGTTAAGGGGGTCGTCCCCGGTCCTGGGTATATTTGGGATGCCCATTACAACAAGTCCCTGGTCCGGGCTGCATCATTAATCTAGCATGATACTTCATAATAAGTCAATTGGTAAGGTAGGTTTTGATTTGGCTATGCGTTAGGAGTTATTTGTGGCATTAATATATGTATAAATCACTTCTCATACTATCAAATCATGATGTTTTTTTCTACATGTACTTGAATCGTGGTTCTAATCTAGGCTTTGATTTTCAGAGTGTTACAATGTAGCTCCCTAAAATAGATTGACTTAAGGTAATGGAGAGGATGTGTTGGTGGATTAACAGTGATTTTGTAAGGGATTTTTTTTGCATTACTTGAGGCGATTTAAATTTCACAAGTATAGAGGGAGTGGTTAGTCATTGAAATTAACCTTCATAGCTATCAAGTAATATTGTGGGTTATCAGGAAAAAGGGGAAAAGAAACGGGTCAGATTGGATTAATACACAACCCCTTTTTACAAGTCATTGTTTTAGACCACTACCTGTATTCCCCGGTTATGATTGGCTGAGTTAGTGTACTTACATAGGATCTATGACTTCATGGTACGACTCGTGGTGTGATACTATGATTTATACCTTTCTCTAAAGATCTGCGCAAATTTTTTCAATTTGTTATACTTCCCACAGGTGACAGTATGACTCATTCTGTAAACGTAATGGTCATACTAAGACTCATAAGATCAAATTCTAGAAGGATGACAATTTGAGTCTATCAGTATGGTTAGCTTCATGAAACATACTTTGAAGGTGTGGCTTTTCAAGCCCAACCATAGGTTGACTCTGCCTTAAGATTTTTCAATTTTAGTGACCATGATGGGGACCATGAGTCATGCTACCATGTTATGAACCATTTGTTGACTCTATCTAAGAAAATGAACAAAAACTTAGGTTGCCTCCTAAGAAGTGCTTGAATTACCATTGCGGCACAATTCGGATATCTTGGCTACATAGAATTCACCAAGATACCCCATTGGTTGCCTCATAATAAGTGCCTGATTTACTGTCATGACTAACTCAAATTCATTAATTACTAAGACTTCATCAATTAACCAGATATCTACTACCTTTACTAAATTAGTTGACCCTAAGTACAACTTCACAGGCTGCCAATTCACTTTAAGACTCTTACCTTCATGGTTCTCAATTTTGATAGCACCATATAGAAATACCTGTACCTCTCTAAATCATCCCATCCACTTGAAATTCATCTTCCCAGGAAACAAGAAAAGTCTTGAATTGAACAATATGACCACATCACCAGGACTAAACACTCTCTTCAAAATCTTCTGGTCTTGATACATCTTTATCTTCTCTTCGTAAAGTGTTTTACTTTTATAATTTCCAAGACATAAATCATTCATATTATTCATCTACTCAAGCCTCAAGTTAGATGAAACACTTCATCTTAGATTGAGCTTCTTGAGTGTCATGATGTGTTATGGTTTCATAGAACTTTTGACGCTTAAAACGATAAAAATATGCAAGTTACTTGGATCTTTTTGTTAGATATGATGTGTTTTGTAGGAAACCAGGTTTCAGAGTTTAATAGAAGAAAAGATATGAAAATTAAAGTTCTTGGACACCTACATGGATACCTATGACCATAGGTACTGCCTACATGGAGTAAGTGTAAGAACATGTGTCAGAAAGTTAAAGTCTAGAGATCCTGAAGCTGAAGATTTGAGACTATCACCTATGGGGGACTACCTGCAGGTCGTAAGTAGTACATATATCCCATAGGTTTTATTATTCATGAAGATACTGAGAAGATGTATCAGTTTTTTGGCACTGGCACCTACATGGGACCACCTACAACCCGCAAGTGGCCCCATAGGTGGACACCAACTCTGATTATCCTCTTTTGTTTAGGATAGGTTTCCTAGGGCTTCCATGTATTCTCTAAATACCCTTTTCATATTTTTTCATAGACTCCTAATACTTATAAATATATATTTGATTCCGAGATTTGATTTTGATCTTGGGATTCTTGTGTTCTTGTTTTTTTGTTGATTATTCAATTTGAGACATTGGGTTTTGTTCATCTATTAAGCAATGTTGATTCTATATTTTATTCATTGAATTCCATGGATTATCTTGCAACAATTAGAAGAAAATCCCTTAGCAAGGGTTGTGAGAACCCTGGCGGATTTACAAAGTAGGGGAAGAGGAACATTGTCTCAAACCAATATACTTGCATGTTTTGTGATCATCTTCAGTTTCATAGATTTCTTAACGGTTGCAAACTTTAGGATCCAGCCTTATATTAACTAGTTACTTCAAAAAGGAGGTAAAGATTATGAAAAGAAGATCATAACAATAATTTGAAGTTAATTATCGATATAGGCTTATCATCTTCATCTACTTAAGCTTATTATCATAATCTAATTAACTAGAGACTCAAAAGGTAATAATTAATATAGGATCTAGGATAAGGGTTAGTAAGGAAAAACTCTGAGACTCAAAAGGTAAAGAGTGACATTCACTAAGGTGTTCACAAAACAGTTAGTGATACATATCTTATCAAATTCTACATGCAAGATATTGGGCTTGTTCAACAGAGCACGATAAAGCTAAGGAGTTGAGAAGCCAGGGGGAATACAATCCTAGTGTTCATTTTAGATTGATTACAACCAAATCATTCCACATCTTGTTACTTTTCACAAATTGCAACTACAACCCCTCAGTTACTTTATTGTACTGCCTAGTGATTTCATCAATCTAAAGAGATAGTTCCATTTATTCCATGTGGTTTCGACCCTAATTGGAGTCTGGTAACTATATTTTAAATCGACTGGTTTATATTTAATTGGAGGTGTAGCTTTGGGTGATATCAAAATCTTGGCGCCATTGTCGAGGAATACGGTGGGATTGTTAATTGAAGTTGTTGAAGTTTTTGGGTTTTACTTTTCCGTTCTTCTTGGGGAATACATCGTTGTATGCCTAGCACGAGAAGTCAAGGCAATCACTTACTCCCTACTAATCCTGAACTAGATAGAATCCTACAGTCGAATCATAGGATGTCTGACCACGTACGAGAAGTTGAGCTTAAAGAGGTTTGAATAACCCAAATGTTGTGCCTCCCCCCTCGTCGAGTGTAATTCAAGAGACTACAGATCAAACTACTGTGTGGCTACAACAAATGCATTACGAGAAAATGAAGCAGCTCAGGAGGCGGAGCTAGAAAGATAGAGACCGATAGTTTTCCACCCTGATCATTGGGTAGAACTCAATGAAAACCAACATTGAGGTAGAAGGGGTAGATCTCAAGTACTCTCATCCTATCTATCACAACCCGAACCAGTTCTTGGACGTGACGAGTATCTCAAGTCCATCGAGGACTGAAGACCACTCCCGTTGTCTAGTGAAACCGAACATAAAGCCTAACAGAGGTTGAATTCCGAACATATAACAAGATAGCATAAGATAATCTGAAGAATTTAAGATATGTCAATAACCGAGAACTGACCGAAAACAACCAACCAAGTCCACTATAATCCATAAAGCCTTCTAACAAAACTGAAATAAATAAATTATTGGGACATGCCCCCGAATCTCACAATGATAAGAACAATGATGATGTTAATGTAAACTCTTCAATTTTAGTCTATGAAAGGAAACTAATGAAATGACCAAGTCTTTCGGGAATGGAAGCTCACTACTTCACCACCAACGATCGATGAACTGAGCTGATTCACCTAACACTGTGTAGAAAATTAGAAGTATCTCTTGTACCTGAATCGTGTGGAGATACAACGTCCAGAGACAGTTAGTGGGTTGAGCACTAGCATGTAACTCGGGGATAAGGGATAAAATAATGCCAAGTCAAATCCAATTAAAAACTATGTGATGCATCATCATATACATACTTAAATATATGTCGGGATAGGGAACAAGTCTTGGCATGAAGTAAAACTTTATCTTGGACTATGTAGCTCAACCATCATAAATATCACCCATGGGCTATATGGGTTCAGCTCCACCAGCTGAAAGTCCCCCAATGCGTGTTAGCCACACGAATCGGAGGTATCAAGGAAGACAAAGAAATTCCCTGAGTGTCAGTCCAAGATACAATCAGATGAATAATATTAACTATGCACACAGTCATCAAGACGAAACCTCACGTCGACAAACATGAGTTACCAATACAAGTCATTGAAGACCCACACCTTAATGGCATAGATACATAACCCCCATTAATACCAAATTAAAATAAGTTTCACATAAAACCTTTTCATTTACCAAGGAATCAAACATTGTGGCATATCATGGGTATCATCATACCCAATACTTTAACGCTTATCACGATGCCATTATAATTATATTATCTTGGGGGAATGCCTTAACCCCTTTTGTTCATTAAATCAAATTGGAGAAATGCCTCGACCTTCTTTTGTTTATCAAATCAAATCAGGGGAATTCTTTTACCCCCTTTTTCATTAAATGAAAACATAGCCAAAAAGTCCTTCAAAATCCGTTTTTAACCTTTTAACCATTTATGCTGGTGTGGGTAAGTAAGTCAAATAATCTGAGAAATCCATATTTCAAATTCTGTTTCATAAATGGGTTAAGGGAATACAATTATTAAAAAACAATTCCAAGTTCAAAACAGGGACTGAGCTTTCCCTTCTTTCCAAACTGCATCACTCCCTTCATAGGAGAACTTTCAGGAACAACCAATCACTAACTTAAAATTCCAAATCCCTTCACCTCATGTCCGCATAGGACCTTTGGCGACTTTCGGTGGTCTTAAGCCTATCCTGAATCACCTTCACCTTCTCCATAGCCTAATGAACCAAATTAGGGGAAAAAAAACAAACCTTACCAACCACAAACCACCTAATAGGAGAATGACATCTCTTATTATGCAAGGCCTCAAACGGAGCCATCCCAATTCTAGATTGGTATCTAGTATTATATGCAAACTCAATAAGGGGAGAATGATCAACCCAACTACCACCAAAACCGGTCATACAGAATCTGAGCATATCCTCCAATTTCTAAATGGTCCTCTCCGCTTGTCCATCTGTTAGAGGGTAGAAAATGGTTCTAAGGTTCATCTTAGTCCCCAAACCCATCTGAAAGAAACTCTAAAAATGCGAGGAGAACTGAGTACCCCAATCAGATATAATAGAAATGGGTGTACCATCAAACCTGATGACTTCTTATATGAACAACTTTGCATAATCCTCCACAAGTAATTAGTTCTTATAGGTAGAAAATGGGCGGACCTACTCATCCTATGCACGATGACCCAAATCAAATAAAATTAATGGCAGGACCGCAGAAGACCAGTAACGAAGTCCATATTAATCACTTTCAACTTCAATTCGGGCAACTCAATCTCTTGAGAAAACCTACCAGGTCTCAAGTGCTCCACCTTCACTTGTTTATAACCCATACACATGGCGACAAAATTTTCCACTACTCGCTTCATGTTATTCCACCAATAGATCTCTTTCAAAACATGGAACATTTTTATTGATTTGGGATAAATGGTGTACCTCGACTCATAAGCCTCAGCCAAGATCCTCTCTCGCAGTCCATGCATGTCGCGAATGCTTAACATATCTTGGTAGCTCAAGATATCATCACCACCAATCTCAAAAACCATCACTTTCAACTAGCCCACATCACCCTAAATCCACATTAAGATAGGATCCAAAACCTTTTTTTTTCACCGCGACATATAGATATTACATTATCACCTCTTGCATAATCACAACACTATCCTCAGAGTCTAAGAGATAAACTCCAAGATTAGCCAACCAGTGAATATCCTTCACCAACTCTCACTTCTCCTCCTCTACATGAGATAAGCTTCCCATAGATAACCTTCTAAGAGCATCAACAACCACATTAGATTTAGCTGGGTGATAGTGGAAACTCATGTCGTAGTCCTTCAACAAATCAAGCCATCTCCTTTTCCTGAGATTCAACACCTTCTGGATGAAAACATATTGAAAACTCTTATGGTCTGAGAAGATATCAACATGAACCCCATACAAATAATGGTGCCAAATTATCAAAGCATAGACCACAACCGATGGTTCTAAATCACGCGCCAGGTAATTCTTCTCATGAACCTTCAACTGCCTAGAAGAATATGCTACAACCTTACCATATTGCATCAACACACAACCCAGTCCAACACGAGATGCATCATAATATACCACAAAAACCTTGGTACCCTATGGTAGAGTCATAACAAGAACCAAAGTTAACTTATTCTTCAATATCTCAAAGCTAACCTCAAAGGAAACTGACCACAGAAACTTCACCTTCTTCTCAGTCAACTTAGTCAATGGGGCCACAATGGAAAAGAAACTTTCCACAAACCTCCTATAATAATCGGATAAACCCCGAAAGCTCTAAATATCCATTGGAGTCATGGGTCTAGGCCACGTCTTAACTGCCTGAAATTTTTGTGGATCCACCATGATCCCCTCACTAGAAACAACATAACCCAAATAAGTCACCGGATTCAGCCAGAATTTACACTTTGAGAACTTCGCATACAACGCTGATCTTCCAAGATTTGAAACACAAGGTAGAGGTGATCGATATAATCCACCTCATTATTAGAATAAACCAAAATATCAACAATAAACATAATTATGAACAAATCCAAGAACTGACAAAAAACCCAGTTCATAAGATCTATAAATGCCGGCGGGGTATTTGTCTAACCAAAGGACATCACAAAAAACTCAAAATGATCATACTAGGTTTGGAAAGTAGTCTTCGGGATATCCACTTCCCAAATCTTAGACTGATGGTAACTCGACCGAAGATTAATCTTAGAAAAACACTTAGCATCATGAAGCTGAACAAAGAGATTATTAATCATAGGAAGTGGATACTTATTTTTCATACTCGCCTTATTCAATAGACGATAATGTATACATATCTGAAGTGACCTATCCTTATTATGATTGAAGAGAAACGGATCTACCCAAGGAGAAATACTTGGGCGGATTAACCCTTATCTAGAAGATCTTTCAACTACTCCATGAGTTCTTTTAACTCAATTAGAGCCATTCTATAATGAGGAATAGAAATAGGACGAGTGTCCAAAAAAAGATAAATCCCAAAATTAATTTCCCTATCGGAAGAAACACTAGGAAGATCATCAAAAAACAGCTCGAGAAACTCACAGACCATTAGACCAATTGGAAAAAAGGACCTTCGGAATTAGAATCCTTAACATGCATTAAATGGTAGATAAACCCCTTGGAAATCAATTTCCAAACTCTAAGATAAGAAATGAACCTTCCCTTAGGTATTAGAAAACTACCTTCCCATTCAAGCACCGACTCATTTGGGAATAAAAAACTGAACCTTTGGGTCCAAAAATCAAGAGACTCATAGCATGAGTGTAACCAATCCAACCATAAAATCACATCAAAATCTATCATGTTCAATTCTATCAGATCCACCTAGGTCTCCCTGCTAAAGATAGATACTACACAACCCCTATAGACTCTTCTAACCATAATAGAGTCAACTACCGGGGTAGACACTTAAAAGAGATTAGGAATAAACTTAGGACCAAAACCAAAATAAATAGCCACATATGGGGTTACACAACAAAGAGTAGACTGGGATAAAACAAACCACACACATCATAAGATAAAAGAATTAGCATACCAGTACCAAAATCATGAGAAACCTATGAATCCTAATGGGTGGCAAGAGAATATAGATGATTCTAACCAGTGTCGGAGCTAGAAGTAGTACCCTGTGGTGTAGGAACTGAAAAAACAGCAACCAGGACCTTATTAGCCCAGTAACAACATCGCTCGAAGAACAGTTCCTTTGAATGTGGCCATGCTAGCCACATATGAAACACTTATTTCTGCCTTCATTACAAAATCCATGGTAAAACTATCCAAAAAATTTAGAAGGAGGATGGGATAGAGCTGACTATCCCCCACTTGCCTAAGATTGGGTTGCTTGTGCCTTGAACCTACTGTTTCTCTGGAAATGGTGATCACCAGATGGCTTAGGATATGGAGAACTAGCCATACAATAAGAACCTGAATTCCCCCACTTCTTCTTAGGCCATTTCCCATCATCCCTACCACCATGCTGCTGACCTTCAACCTGATTTAAATACTAAAACATCTTACTCTGTCTTTCACTCATCTCTACATGCTTATTTATTTCCTCCTCAACATATTGTATATACACTATAAGCCTCAAAATATCTATGTCACTATTTATCAAGGTGGATTTACACTTCAACGCCAAGTCTCAAAACAAAACTGAAGGAAATTTCCTTATCTTAGCCATCATGATAGACTCTTGCTTAGGAGAATAGCAAAATAATTGATGAAATTTCAAAGAATACTCTTTTATAGTCATCCTACAGTATTTTAGATACATGAACTCCTTATCTTTTGCCTTCCTCAACTCTTGAGGAAAGAAGTGATCACGAAAGTCATCCAAAAAATTATCCCACAAAGCTGACTCAACATCATCACACCTAGACTGATCCTACTCCACATACCACTGATACACCATATACATCAGCTGATATGCAATAAATTCCACACCTTCTACATCAGTAGCATACATCACACAAAAACTCTTCTCCATATCATCTTTAAAACCTTGAGGATCATCCTCAAACTTAGATCCAGTAAAGGTCAAAGGATTGAGCCTCATAAACTGACCAACTTAAGTAACATCAGAAGAACTCATAGCAGCACCTGCAGTTTCTGACCAACATGACTGAGATATTACTAACTAGGTTAACAAATGAATAGAACAATAGAACTCAACATTAGAAATATCTTCTTAGGGCAGTGGGGCATGATCATAATTAGCCCGAGAAGCCTTAAGATGATTGGTAGGGACCAGTAAAACTCCATGCGTGGTATTACAATCAGGAGTTGGACCCCAAGACCGGGGCTAAACTCCATAAGAAGGACATTCTGCGTCCATATTGTCCTTACGTGGGACTGAAGAGTTTCCACGAGCATCTGATCTTCTTGGAGATATGATCTGAAAAGAAAACATATGGGAATTAGAAGATATTTTAAGATCTTAGACTCTATAGCTCAAAAGTTGATCACAAGAAAGGGAATCATTCCAAAATACCTTGTAGCCTCTCCCTTATAAGTGTGGTATACTGCACACCCATAAAAGAGACTCTACTTGAAATGGCTTTATAGACACCCAATAACACTAAACGTACGCTCTGATACCAACTTTTTAAGACCCAAACTAGGGCCTGGACATGACAGGTATCTAAAGTCTATAAAGGGTCGGAGACCATCTTCATTGTCTAGTCAAACCAAACATAATGCTCAACAGAAGCTGAATTTTAACATATAACAAGATAGTATAAGATAAGTTCAAGAATTTAAGATATTTTAATAACCAAGAACTGATAAAAATAACCAACTAATACCACCCAAGTCCATAGTAATCCACAAAGCCATCTAGCAAAACCAAAATTAGTTAATTATTGGGACATGCCCTCGACTCTCACAATGACAATAATAGTGATAATGTTAATGTGAAATCTACAACTTTAGTCTATGAAAGGAAACTGATGAAATGACCAAGTCTTCCATAGAATGAAAGCTCACCACTTCACCACCAACGATCGATGAACTGAGCCGATCTACCTAACACTGCACAGGAAAAGTAGAAGTATCTTTGGTGCCTGCATCGCATGGGGACACAACTTTCGAAGATGGTTAATGGGTGGAGCATTGGCATGTAGATCAATGATAAGGGATAAAATAATGCCAAGTCAAATTCAATTCAAAACCATGTGATGCATCATCATAAACATATATAAATATATGCAAGGATTGGTAACAAGGCTTAACATAAAGTAAAAATTTATCCGGGACTATGTAGATCAACCGTCATAAGTAGGTATCCATGGGCTATATGGTTTTATCTTCCCCTACTGAAAAGGCCCTAGTGCGTGTTAGTCACAAAAAATAGAGGTATCAAGGAAGACAAGGGAATTCCCCAACCCTACGCCAGTGTAAGATACAATCAAATGGGTATTCGACGTCAGTCTAAGATACAATCATATCAATAGTGTGATCTATGAACACAGTCATCAAGACCAAACCTCAAGTTGGCAAACATGAGTTTCCAGTACAAGTCATTCAAGACCCACATCTTCATGGCTTAGCTGCATAACTCCCATTAAGGCTAGATTAAAAAAAGTTTCACATAACCCTTTTCATTTACCAAAGAATCATAAAGTAAGGCACATCATTAGTATCATCATAACCTACACCTGCAAAATTATCATGATGCTATTATAATTCTATTATACTAGTGGAATGTCTCAAACCCCTTTGTTCATTAAATCAAAACATAGCCAGGCCTTTAAAATCCTCTTTTAACCTTTTAACCATTTATGAAGTGCATTGGTATGGGTAAGTAAGTCAAACCATATGAAAAATTGATATTTCAAATTCAATTTCACAAATGGGTTGATGAATACAATTATTCAAAACCAATTCAAATTTCAAAATAAAAATTTGGTGGAAACCATGACCCCTTAGTTTATTCACCATAACCATGCACCTTATATGTTCAAAACCATTAAAAAAGCATAAGCAATGCATAATAAATCATGAGAAAGTAGTTTAAGAATAAACCAAGTCAAAACCTTCACCCATAACAAAGACCACATTAAATCCATACAATTTAACCTTATAAAACATATATTTTTAGTAAATTGAGAATTGGTGAAGAGTAACATACCTAAAATACCATAATTATGGAGAGAAATCAATCCTTGAGCCCTTGAATGACCTACTCCTTGGAAACCTTAAGTATCTTGACCTTGGGGATTTTTGAGAGAATAGAGTGTGTTTTTATTGTGTTATGAATGAGAAATAAACACTTAAGTGCTTTATGTATATGGGGTTTTAATTGGGAAAGAAGGGAATTGTCCAAATTTCCCTCATTTAAAAGCTAAAAAATTATCGCCAGTCGTTATGGGTCTTATAATGACTTGTTGAGACACCTTACGGCTCGTTACCATGAGTCTTCATCAAAATAGCATCATGAGGGACACATATTGTTGACCCTATGACTCAATTCATATGACTCATATAGTGACCCTACGACTCATAGGGTCCAAGTCACATTAAATATAGAATCATTTAGGCCTCACACTAGCCACCCTAAGATTTGTACTACATGATTCATATAAAGTCTTTATGACTCGTTAGAAGCCACTCATAATTAGAATAGAAAACTTAGCCCTACACACTGGTTGGGCTACGATTAGGCTTCTACAACTTGTTAACACTCCCTAAGACTCATAAGGAGGAGTATAGTCTGTGTAGTGAGGATAAAATTTCATAAATTTTCAAGGACCAAAAATTTAGGGTGTTACACTATCAGTACTTACCACTATATGATGATCTAGATAAGGACTTGGGATACATTGAGACTGCCGTGTCAAGAGCTATCATTCCTCATTTATTTCCATTGAATGTTAAGTTTGATATCACCGGTGTTATGATCTAGTTGTTGAACCTGAAGGGTGTGTTTGGAGGCTTTCCCATTGATGACGCAAAAATACACCTCATTCACCTTATTTGGATTTTCTCATCATATATATACTGGGGGTAGATTAGGAGGCTCTCAAACTTAGGTTTTTCCCTTTCTCTCTAAGCGGTGAAGCTACATTATGGTTAGGGGAACTTTGTTAAGGATCAATCACTTCTTGGAATGAGTTATAAAGGCAATTTTTAGATTATTTCTTTCTGCCATCTAGAATCCTTTAGTTGAAGGATGAGATATATAATTTCAGGAAGTTACACACTGAGTCAGTGTATGAGGCATGGTCCAATTCAAAAGAAGTTGATGATAGTGCCTACCATAGGATTTTAGGGCTGAGTTTGCTTGCGATCTTCTACCGAGCCCTTAACACCAGTTTGAGAGCTATGGTAGACACTATTACTCGTGCAATATTTATGCATCTACGTTAGGAAGTAAAATCAGAAATACTAGATCAGATTTCTCTCACTAAATGAGGGTGGCATACTCGGGAGGTAGTGAAAGGCACTGGCACATATGTTATTGGTGCTTCCAGTGAGCACATAGTTATTAATGACAAAGTGTCATAAGAAGTTGCTCATCTAAGGATGAAGGTTGGGTTGTTGACAAAGCAGTTCCTAATGATGTATTCTGAGAAGGTAAATATAGCAGGCTCATAGGTTAAGGCCTCTAGATCATATGATTTTAATTTAGAAGAAAAGGATAAATTCCAATATTGAGACTTTGCGGGGTTTCAAGCCAAGGGGAAATGAAACAAAGGTTAGAACTATTACGGGGATAGGTGCAGAGATAGAAGTAAAGAAAAGGACAGTGATTGGAGATAAAAAGATGATTACAAAGAAAAAGGTGGTGTTTATATTCCACTAGGTAGATGTGACACTGAGTCAAGCATGGAGGCTATGTTTTTCAAGCTAACTAAGGGTAAAGAAAATTAGGAAAATTGCCTTAAGGAGATTAAGGAAAGCATTTCAGGGTTGACCCAAAATATATAGTCACATGCTATTGCAATAAAGAAATTGGAGCAATAGTTTGGATAAATTTCTGCAACTTTGAATTATAGGAAATTAGGCACCCTTCTTTGCAACACAGTGTAGAATCTTAAGAACGATGGTCATTTTCTAGACACCACCACTCGAAGTAGTAAGGCAATTATTGATCCCCCCATGCCTACTATTGATGAGGTAAGGAATAATAGTGTTGATGTTGCTGAGGCACCTGTAGCTAAGTTAGATAAGTCAACAGGTGTTGATCAGAGTATTGAGAAGAATAAAGGTAAAGGAAAGGTCGATGATCCGATAGTGCAGCAAATTCTATGACCTCCCCTTCTTTTTCCTCAAAGGTTGAAGTAAAAGAAAGAAGAAGGGAAATTTAAGAAGTTTTTGCAATGCTAAAAGAGTTGAGCGTGGGTATCCTCTTCTCGAGGATCTTGAGCAGTGCCTGGGTATGCCAAGCTTATAAGGAGTTGGTGACAAAGAAGAGAGCGGTTAGTTTTGAGGATGTTGGTGGTTTGAACCATTGTAGTGTAATTATCTATAGGTCTATGGCTCAAAAGAAGGGTGATCCTAGAGCATTCACTATTCCATGCACTATTGGGACATCCAGGGTTGACGAAGAAGAGAGTGGTTAGTTTTAAGGATGTTGGTGGGTTGCACCATTATGGTGCTATTCTCTCTTGGTATCTGGCTCAAAAAAGGGGTGATCCTGGATCATTCACAATTCCATGCCCTATTGGGACATCCCGGTTTGCCAATTCATTGTATGACTTTGGGGCCAATATTAATTTAATATATCTAGTTATGTTTAAATAGTTGGGCATGAACCATATGGAACCAATTACTATGCATTTGTTGATGGTAGATAGTACAATAAAGAAGCTCGTGGTCATATCATATGATGTTTTGGTCACTATAGATAACTTGATCTTTCCAGACGGCTTTGTTGTTTTGGATTGTGAAGTTGACTTTGAGATGCCCATAATCGACAGGAGACCATTTTTGGCCATGGACAGAGCATTGGTAGATATGGAGAAGATAGATCTCATGTTTATATTGAATGATGAGGAGGTCACTTAAACTGTTCTTAGAACAATGAAGCAGCCAACCAACATGAGGGTGGTGTTGGTTATACATTGTGTTGATGACCCAGAAGGCCACTACTTTGGTTACCTTGATGAATTCTGAGTAATCAAGGTACCCTCATCATGATGCAATGTTAAATCAAGTACTTTATAAGAGACAACCCATGGGATTGTTGGTGGCGTCTGAGTAACTAACATAGCTACATCATGCCGCAATGTTGAACCAAGAGTTGGGTGGGAGGAAACCCACTATTTTAGTGTTCACGTTGTTTTTCTTTTTGTAGGTCTATAGCATGAGGAACAAACTGGAACATGCTAAATGATTGCTTAATTTAGTCCAGTTAAAGGGACTCATTGACCAACTAATGGTGGTCATAAGTACCACTCGGTCTAGGTAAGTTGAGCAACAAATGTCAAAGAAAGTTTGAGGATTTAGGGGCTTCTGAACTTTTACCTATGAAACTACTTACTGGGTTGTAAGTACCACTTATGACCTTGAAAGTAGTGCAATATATGTCAGAACAAAAAGTTTAAAGAGCAGGAAAGGTGCAAAAATTTTTGGTCACCTACGGCAGGGTACATGTGGGTAGTAGGTGCCACATACACGCCGAGGAAAGTGTCGTAAGTGACCCAAATTTTTAGCCCATTTTTTTCTTTTTAAAATTGGCCCTACCATGACCTTACCCATACCAAATACGACCTACCACTTGTTTTAAAATCTTATAAACTGGTTTATTTACTCCATAATCCTCAAATTTCCAACTCCCTCTAAAATTCAAATTTTCCAACTTTCTCTCAAATACTATAAAAGGAAAGACCCATCCCTCTGTCCATCACTAGAGTGCATATTAACTCACTAAGGCTAGGGTTTCTACACTCATTCAAGTTTTTGCTTCCATCTTTGAAATTCAAGATAAACTTCTTGGCTCCTATAAGAACTAGAATGGAATATTAACCAAAAAACATGAGTTGATGTTTGAATTGCTTGACGATCATGTAAAACTCAATAATACTGTTGGTAGGAGCTTAGAAATAATCAAAAAATTGAAACTGGTGCATTTCTTTTTAATTAAAATGCTAAGATCATGCCCTAAATGGAAGAAGAAGTTGAAAAGTTGTGAAAACCCAAAAGTCTTCTATGCCATATCTGTGATTTTAGTTTTATGTGAAAAAATTAGACTAAAATGGGAGGAAATCATTGTATAGGGATGTGAAAAGATGGGAAAAATCTAAATTTTGATAAATTTGATTTTTCAATGAGCTTTTGCATTCCCTTTTATCCTTTAGAGACCAAAACTAGCTTTTTTCAGGTACTATGGTACCAAAGAAGGAAGGACCACAAGGCGATGGGATGAATCCACTAGGCACAGTGGCTCGACAGCAGAGCACCCTATTTTACTAACCATATCAGTGGACTTACTAAATAGGGCCTAGAGATAGGCTGTAACTGAGAATATTGTTAGAGCCACCTTGGGCATCCATCTCCCAGCACAGACACTATGGGGAATACAACTTATATTTATTTAGGCTAGGGCCTAGCCAAAGGCTAGTAACCAATGTCTAGGTGAGGATGAAGTCAACCGGGATGTCACTACCATACTCTCCCCAGCTTAAGAAGGGGGAAGAGGATGATGGGGAGGAGGTAGAGTCTGAGCCATTAGCAGAAGTAGACATACAGGACCTCCAGTCTGAGGAGAGGTCACAGGATGAATACACCTAATATCAAATAACTTTATCTCATGAACGGGCTTAAGAGGCAATTAATGTTTCCTTGATATGCCTCCTTGCCTTTGACATTAATCACATGCCTTAGCCTAATCATAAGCATGTTTTATTGATATTTTTACTACAAATATAATAAAATAATATATAAACAAATCTAATAAAAAGAATTTGATTTATCCTCGATTTATTTTTTTTAATTCCTAAAATAGTAGATAAAAAGTTGTAAAGTAGAAGACTTAGAAGAGAGATAATAGTTCTTCAACATTCCCAACCACCTGCGCTATCTCAAACTCAGATCCTTATGGTTGAACAAGTACTATATATTACATTAAATAATGATCATTGAATACCTCAAAATAAAAATTATATATACAACTAATGCCTCCACGGGTTGAAGAGAAACAATACCATCGCTAATTCCAAGTCATTTGTAAGGTAATTCTTCTCATGAGTCTTAAAATACATAAAAGCATTTGGTATAAACTTCCCCCTCTATATAAATATTCCACCAAGGTCAATGCTCAAAGAGTCACAATACATGGTAAAAGCTTTACCTTAGATAGATAAGGTTAAGGAGGTACTGAACTCTACAAAGTATAGAGCTTTTGAAGGCTCCACTTCACACATATCAAACTAATAAAAGGAAAAATCCTTCTGAGTCAATCTGATAAAAGGAGCTATAATAGTAGAGAAACCCTCCATCAACCATGTGTTTACCCAACCAAACTAATAAGACTTTGAATCTTGATAGATGAAGTAGGCTTAGACCAATACCAAAACACCTTAATCTTAGTTGAATCAACCTAATATAATGCACTCTTTGAATACTAAAGGCCCTATGAATTCCTTAAAACTAAGTCAAAACTCACACTTTAAGAACTTGGCCTATAATCAATCATCCCTCAATCTCTGAAATACAATCCTCAAATGATGCACATGATCCTTCTCAGGCTTAGAATACACTTGGATATCATCAATAACAAAATAACAAAGAAACTATATAAGGCAGAAAAATCTTATTCATTAGCTCCATATATATTATTGAGATATTAGTCCAACCAAATAACATATCCAAAAACATATAATGGCAATATCAAGTCTTGAAATTTGTCTTAGGTATATCCAAATCATTAATCATCAACTGATGTTACCCTGATCTTATGTCAATCATAAAAAATACTAAAGCACCATGAATTTGATCAAATAAATCATCAGTGTGTGGAAGAGGATACTTACTCTTAATAGTAACCTTATTTAATTATCGATAATAAATACACATCTACATAAACCCTTCCTTCTTCACAAATTAAATTGAAGCACCCCAAGGTGAAACACTGGGTCTAATGAATGTTTTTCACAACAAGTCTTGCAACTAATCCTTCAACTCTAGTGGAGCCATCCTATAAGGAGGAATAGAAATGGGCTTAGTACTTGGCTATAGATCAATGCCAAAACTGATATCTCTATTGGGTGAAATACCTTTAAGATCCATAAAAAACACATCCTAAAACATCCTAACCACCCTCATCAACTCCGAAAAAGTGTGTTAGTACTAGTATCACAAACATAAAACCAAATAAAAAATATACACCCTCTCAACCAATAGTTTAGGCTTAAGGAAAGAAATAGCCCTCTTAAGATATGAACCCTATGCATGCTCCCACTACAACCTAGGTACGCCTGACATAACTAAAGTAATTGTCTTGGAATGACAATCTAAAATATCATGATACAGATAACGTCAATCCATGCCTAAAATCATATAAAAAATAATCACATCTAAAATAATTAAATCTAACCAAGTATGTCGAAAAGAATCACTACATAAGATCAGTACAACTGATCCATCATTAAAGAATCACCTAACGAGGTGCGAGCACAAATAGGCACAAAAAAAGTTTCACAAATCATGCCAATACCAAATACAAAATTTTCAGATACATAAGAAAAACTAGAACCATAATCAAATAATACTAAAATAGGTTAATGGAATACTGGGATGACACGTGTGATAACTACATCAGATGAATCTGCCTCACATCTCCTTACAAAAGCATAAATTAAGTTTTATCACTTTTTTCCTGAAATACCCCTTTACTACCTTATCGTTGAGCTATGGTATACCTCTACCTTCTTATTATCCACTATGACCACTATTTGGGGTATTGCTGCTCTAACTGGATCTTGATAACCTCAATCTTGACCTCTACCTATGAGTCTATGACAATTCCTCTTCAAATAATGTAGACTACTATACTTATACAAAAATTAGTAACCACCATCTGTAATGGAAACTTGGAATACCAGAATGGCCACCATGTCCTGAGAATATTTGAAAAGAACCATGAAAAGTTTTCTATGAACTAAAATAGTCTTATTTGAAATATCCACCCTAAAATTCCTTGATATCATCATAAGCCGGTCTAAATACTATGATAAGGGTGAAAACCTCTCCTAAAATAATCCCTACATCTAGATGAGGTACCACTAAAATAGACAAAAGGGTGAGACCTCTTGCCCCTCTCCAAACTCCTCATGGAATATAAACTCAAACTCTTTTGATGCCTTGACCACCTTCTAAACAGAAGTTATAGACAGCACAGTAGGAAAGACCATCCCTCAAATCCAAAAGATCAAACCCTTAAAAAATCTACAAATCCTGTTAATCTCATCTAGCAATATCACTAAGGTACAAAGAGACGATACATAGAATTGTATCACATACTTAGTCACTAAAATTCCATCCTAAGTTAAGTGCTTGAACTGATGCCTCCACTCCTCCTTCAAACTATGAGGAAAAATTTATTAATAAATCATATGAAAATAATGCCAAAGCCATAGGTAAGATCTTATAGTTCTAGTGTCAATATAAGAGTGCCACATAGCTTGGAAAAGCCATATAATACGACCCATGGGACTCCATCAACACCATACTCTAAAGTCTCTCGTGATAACTCACTAGAAACTCATATGTATTTTCATACTATCCATACTGAAACTAAGATGATTCTATTTGTTTAAACCTTTCAAACCTCTTTTGCTCCTCATTTAACATCACAGACCTATCCATACCAATAGATCTTATAATCGGTAGTGGCATAAAATTAAATCTGGATATTATAACTTCTAGTTGGCTAGTGATATGTAGAAAACTTAAATAGGATAGTGATCTAGGGTCTGAGCCCTAAACTTAGTTTATGAACCCTATAAAGTAGTGATAAATACACTACTCTGGGTCATTATCTCGAATGCACCCAAAACACAAATCAAGGAATCTAGAATACTAGTATAGCTACAAACCCATGTAGAGTATGAATTGGGCCCACATGTTCAATTAGAACACAATAATCCCTAATGTCGTACTCACCCTTAAAGAACTCTTCTCTAACTAGGATATGAGTAGCAGCATGAGCTTTACCTCTACCCTAACCTTTACCAACCCCTATGATATCTATATGTCTTAATTCTAGTAGTTAGCTTAGGTGCTGCAATAGGCTCCAAATCTCTTTCCATGGTAACATGAGTTCTCCCTATTTGTAAGGGGAGGAAATAAATTTTTCTAGTAAAAGATGAAATTAATTTCACATGATAAGAAAGAAGAAAATTTTTCTAAAGTCATATAGACTCTCAAAGATAGATAATAGACATCTTTAAGATGATCCACAACTAGACTCGAGTTGTACTTATGAGACCAATGAGTCTAGTGCTTTGACACGAAACTATCACAACCTAAAACTCAAATTGTTATGGAACCTTTTCCACCCCTACATGATAGGTAAACTAGTCCAAAACGCAATAGAATTAAATAGTCAAATATTCGGAATAAGTAAATAAAAATAATCATAAAATGACTTCATAAAGTAATAAGAAAAAAAAAATCCTAGAAGCTAATAATCATAAGAATAAGACTCTAATGGAAGAATAAATACAACTAAAGTCTAAAGTGTCTCGAATTAAGGCAAACCCATAGAAATCAGAAAAGAAGAGATATGGTATGCATTTGATCAATCAATGACGACCTATAATTCTCGATAGAGTTGTCCCAAACAAAGAATTTTGCTCAATTTTTGATGAAATATGGCTTGGCCCAATCATGAATAGCCTCAAATTTTGCTACTCTCACCAAAGTCCCATCCTTAAACACCACGTGTCCTAGCAATGCAATGTACTCTAAATTATAACACCAGGTTCTGAACTCTAGAAAATTCTCTTAGTGTTGTGCTTAATTGATAAGTCTATGAATTAGTTGATGAGACATAATAATTCCTTACGAGTTGAAAGGTGCTAATCGTAGCCTGATAAGTAAGTTTGTCCATGTTTCTGTTGAGGTCATGATTAGAATTCACGAGTCATATGGTGAGGTCACGAGTTGTGATGAGGGGCTTGTGACCAAACCAGTATAATGGACCAAACATTCTTCCTAGACTATGAGTTATGGTGATGATGTATGGCCTATCCTCATGAAACATGAGATAACTCATAGCCACTAACAATAGTCTTTCCTATATTTTAACTAAGGGAACTTCGATCATTTCCCAAATTATAGCCCACAACATAAAAAACCCTAAAGGACCACATAAATCTTTATTACCTAATCTAAAATACTTTTCTTCTCTCTCAAACTCTCTAAGAAAGACTAATTAGGGTTTAAGGGATTGAACATCTAGGGCTCAATTTATGGTTTCTCCCTCAAATTCATGGTATCCCAAGCATGTATCTCTTCCCTAAAACTTATATTATTAAGATCATGTGTTTAATTATGGTGTATGGGGATTTACTTATTATGTTTTTAATGATGGGTTGAGGGTTTTGAATTACTACTACTTTAATGGTTTTCCCATGGTTTGGGAATTTGTTATTTATGTTTTATCTTATGGTTCCAGAACTGAATTTATGAATGAGCATGGGAATTAGGATAAAGTTCGTGGATTCCCCTAAATAAATGCATTTTGGTATTGAAATTGGTAATAAACTCAACCCACCTTATGAAATTATCTTTTAAATATGGATATATGCATATTAAAACTAATTTTTTTAACCTTGCATTACATGAAACATTAATGGAATATGTTTTTCTTTTAAATTAGAGTTTGGGGGTCATGGATTCCACCAAGTTGATGGATAATTAAAATGGCATAATGATATTAGCTTGCAAGTGTAATTAATTTGACATGATGCCTTAATGGATAGTTCCTTAGTTAAATAGATGGGTTTGTGTTTAATGGTTTTTATTGGTATTGGACATGGGTTGTGTAGCTCACCATAAAGGTGGAGGTTCCCAAGCAACCAATACTAGAAATAATATTTACCGGTGTGGGGTGGTCTTAATAACCATGTGCATGTGTCACACTTTGTATATATAGTTATATATAGGAAGGGCATTATGTTGTGGATTCCGCGGTCTTCCTTGTTACCGCCAATTTCTACGATTAACACATACTAGGGCCCTTCCGATAGGGGATCCATACCCATATATCCCGTGGGTATTTTTAAGATGGTTAGATACATAGTAAAATTTAATTATTTTAAAAATATCATGCTAAACCCTATTCCCTGTCCCAACATCTTATATATGTATGTATGTATGTGTGTTAACATGTACATTTAGTTGAACTTAATTTTGAAATGGTATTATTTTATCCATATCCTGAGTTACATGCTATTTCTCATCTTACTAACAGTCTTGGGATGCTATATTTTTTTATAATAAAAGGTCCGAGGACACCTCTTTTACGTCTGTGTATTGTTAGGTGGATTCTAGTTTATCGATTGGTCTCAGTTGAAGTGGTTAGCCTCCATTTTTTGAAATATCATACATTTAATTTCCTTCCCTATGAGTATAAAAGTCCTATCAATTTCTTTTTATATTTTGGATTCTCTTTTGTCCAAGGTTAGGGGCATGTCCAGATCTAGTTGACATTCAATTTATTTTAGGGGCTTTTGTGTCCAACTGTGGATTAAGATATTTTTTGGGATATTAGATCCTTTGCCTTGGTTATTCATATTTCATATGTTTACTTGAATTGCTTTCACTATTATACTATATCATGTTTTGATTGGACATACTAGGGGGTGGTCTTCGGCCTGCGGTGGGTTTGCGATACCCCTAATGGCTAGGCCTGAGGTTGGGTCATGACAAGCTTGGTATCAGATTTACATTCAGGGTCATTGGGTGTAAACATATCCATGTCAAGTAGAGTCTCTTTTAAAGGTGTGCATCATGCCATACTTATAAAGGAGAGACTACTAGGCATTTAGGAATGTTTACCTTTCTTGTGTTCTATTTTGTGTGATAGGGTCTGGTGTCCTAAAATTCTTCTAATCTTTGCCTTACTCACATTTAAGACAATGCCTCCACAAAGATCTGATGCTCATAAAAGACCTATTGGACATTCTATCCTACTTGAGGATAATGTGGATGGAACCTAACCTACTTATGGATTGTAGACCCTATCTTGGGTCCCTGCTTGTAATTGTACTGCTCCTAGTAGAGTACCACCAGTCCCCACTATCCCTCCTATGATTGGTGACACTTTTTCTTAGTCACCTCAAGGATACATCTCTAAAGCAAAGTTTTGCATTCATCTTTTTACTCAGCTGGTGATATCTCAGTCTCATCAATCTGGTCCTGTTGGTGTTGTTTGTGAGTTCTTATGAGGCTACTCGAGTTAGGCAGTTTATGAGGCTTATTCTCCAAACCTATACAGGATCTAAGGTTAATGAGAATCCTCAAGGATTCATTAATGAGATGGATAAAATCATTAGGGTGATTCACAATTCTGATTCTAAGGGTGTGGATTTTGTTTCATATCAGTTGAAGGATATGGAATATTAGTGGTAAGGAGAGTGGAAGTCAAAGGGTGATGATGTTGAGAAAGCTATGTGAGAGGAGTTCTTCGGTGCCTTCCTTGATCGTTTCTTTTCTTAGGAGTTGAGGGTAGCTAAGTTGGAGGAGTTTGTAAATATAAAGTAGTGTAGGATAAGTGTAAAGGAGTTTGCTTTAAAAATCCATCAGTTATCTCATTATGCTTCGGAGTTAGTGTCTAGCATGAGGGGTTGGATGAGGAAGTTTGCTTTGACCTTATCTCATGACTTGACATTAGAGTGTAACGCTGTGATATGGAACAACGACATGGTTATTTCTAGACTTGTTGTTTATAGACAGTAGGTGAAAGATGAAAAAAAGGGACAAGCAGAGATTGGAGAATAGAAGAATAAAAAGTTCAGGCATTCAGAGTAGGGTGGAGGTCAACAGGCTAGTGAAAGGGATGGTAAATAATAGAGCAAGAAAAAGATTAGGGAAATTCTATTTTCTATTTATTGGCTAGCTCTCTTTATCCTAAGACTTCGGGTGATCTCCCTTTTTAGGATAATAGTGGTTTTATGGAACATGGTGCCAAATCTCAAACTAGTGGAGCTAAGTCAACCCAATCATATCCTCTTTATCGATTTTATGGATAGCTTCACAGTGGTAACTGTGACGAGAGAAGGTATTGGTTCTATAATTTTTGCTAGCTTATTTATATGCAACGATGTTATCCTTCAAATGGCTACTAGAGATAATGAGGTCCTATTGCTACTTCTTCAGATCTTGCACCAAAAAATGCTATTTTCAGTATTGAAACTAGTTGAAATTGTCTTAATTTTCTTGCCACGTTTAAGGAATTGAAAGCATCTCCTGATGTTGCCACTGGTATGTTATAGTTTTTCTTTTGAGATGTGTATTGTTTGCCCTATCCAGGGTCTACCTTTCTTATATGACTTTTTATATGGTTGTGCATTTCAATTTTGATCCCGAAACCATTGTTAAGACTTTCTATGTGTCTACATTGGTGGGTGATTCGGTTGTGTCTAGAAAGGATTATAAGGATTGTGTGGTATTTATATTTCATAGGGAAACCTCGGTGGATTTGATAGAGTTGGACATGGTGGATTTTAATGTTATCTTAGGGATGGGTTGTCTCTATTTGTGCTATTCTTCCTTGGATTGTAGGACCAAAAAGGCCAGTTTCCAATTCCCTAATGAATTGGTAATTGAATAGGAGGGGAGTTCCTTAGTGACTAAAGGGAGGTTTATTTCAATTTTAGGGCCCGAAAGTTGATTTCCAAGGGGTGTCTTTATCATTTGGTCTGTGTTATAGATTCTAGCTCTAAGGGGCCTTCTTTGCAATCTATCCTTATGGGTAATAAATTTCCTGAGGTCATTACTGATGATCTTCCTAGCACTTCCAGCAATAGAGAAATAGACATTGGGATTGATCTTTTACCGAATACATGTTCTATCTCTATTCCTCTGTATAAAATGGCTCCAACTGAGTTAAAGGAGCTAAAGGAGTAATTAAAGAATCACCTTAATAAGGGCTTCATTCGACCAAGTATCTCCCAGTAGGGTGCCCCTATTCTTTTCATGCATAAGAAAGATGGGTCTCTTCGGATGTACATAGATTACCGGTACATGAATAAGGTAGCGGTGAAGAATAATTATCTTCTTCCTAGGATAGATGATCTTTTTTATCAACTTTAAGTGCTAAATGCTTCTCTAAGATTGATCTTTGCTCGGGTTAACATCAGTTGAACATTAGGGAGACTGATATACCTAAGATTTCTTTTTGAACCCAATATGCTCATTATGAGTTCCTAGTTATGTCATTTGGATTGACTAATACTCCAACCACTTTCATGGATATTATGAATTGGGCCTTCAGGCAGTTCTTGGACTTATTTGTTATTGTCTTCATTGATGATATATTGGTGTCTACTAAGAGTGAGGAGGAGGATGCCAATCATCTTTGAATAGTATTGCAAATTCTTAAGGATCAAAAGTTGTATGCTAAATTTTCTAAGTGTGAGGTTTTGCTGAATAAGGTGACTTTCCTTGGACATGTTTTTTCTAGTAAGGATATCAAGGTGGATCCATAAAAAGTTAAAGCGGTTAAGCAGTGGCCTACACCTACGACTCCAACTGATATTTGGAGCTTCTTGGTCTTTGCTTGGAATTATAAAAGTCTTGTGGAGAATTTATCATGTATTATTGCTCCGTTGATGAAGTTGACTCAGAAAAAGGTAATGTTCTTATGGTTCAATGCTTTTTAGGGTAGCTTTAAGAAGTTAAATGATAAGTTTACTTCTATGCCAGTTTTGACTCTGCCCGAGGGTACTGATGGTTTTGTTGTATATTGTTATATATCCCATGTAGGATTGGGTTGTGTGTTAAGGTATCATGGCAAGGTGGTGGCTTATGCTTCCAGACAACTTAAGGTTCATGAAAGATATAATCCAACTCAGATTTAGAGTTTGCGACTGTGGTTTTTTCTTTGAAGATTTGGCGTCGCTACCTGTATGGGGTGCATATTGACATTTATTCCTATCATAAGAGCTTGTAGTATGTGTTTAATCAGAAAGAGTTGAATCTTTGGGAAATACGGTGGCTTGAATTGCTCAAGGATTATGACATCAGTCTTTACTACCATCCAGGTAAATCTAATGTGGTTGTTGATTCTCTTAGCAGGTTTTTCATGTGAATCTTATCTTAAGTGGATGAGGAGAAGTGAGGATTGGTAAAGGATATTCACCGGCTAGCTAACTTTGGAGTTCGTCTTTTGGACTGTGAAGATAAAAGGGTAATTGTTCAAAAAGTGGTTAAATCACCTATCAGTGTTGAGGTGAAGGAGAAGCAAGCTTTGGATCACATTCTTATACAGATTAAGGATGGTGTGGGACAACAAAGTTTATGGGCTTTCATATTGGTGGTGATGATATCTTGAGGTACTAATGTAGGTTGTGTGTTCCATACGTCGATAGGCTGCCAGAGAGGATATTGACTAAGGCTCATGAGTTGATTTATACGATTCATCCAGGTTTGGTAAAGATGTATCATGATTTGAAGGAAATTTGTTGGAAGAACAATATAAAGATGGATCTGGATATCTTCATAGCTAAGTAAATGGTGTATCAGCAAATGAAGGTTGGGCACTTGACGCCTGGCAGCATGTATCAAGAGATCAATTTGCCCATATGAAAGTGGGAGATGATCAATATGTATTTTGTTATGGGTCTTCTACGGTCTCAAAATTAGTATGATTCAATTTGGGTCATTGTGGATAGAATGACTAAGTCTACTCACTTCTTGCCTATGAGGACTAACTACTCTAGTGAGGACTATGCCAAGTTGTTTATGTAAAAAATTGTCAAGTTGCATGGAGCTCTTGTGTCTATCATTTCAGATTAAGGTATGCAGTTCACTTCTCACTTTTGGCATTTGTTTTAGAGAGGTTTGGGGACTACAGAGAACCTTAGCACCGCTTTCCAACCTCAAATGGATGGACAAGTAGAGAAGACTATTTAGACCTTAGAGGATAAGATAAAGGCTTGTACAATTGATTTTAGAGGTAATTGGGTTAATCACTTGCCTCTTATTGAGTTTGCATATAACAACATTCATCACTCGAGTATTTAGATGGCATCTTTCAAGGTTTTATATGGTAGGAGGTGTAGGTGTCCTATTAGATTGTTTGAGATTGGTGAGGCTTGTTTCTTTGTCCCGACTTGGTTCACTAAGCCATGGAAAAAGAAAAGGTGATTAGGGATAGGCTTAAGACTGGCCAAAGTCACCAAAAGTCCTATATGGATGTGAGGTGAAGGGAGATAGATTTTGATGTAGGTAATTGGGTATTCTAAAAAGTTTTTCCTATAGAGGGAGTGATGCGATTTGAGAAGAAGGGGAAGCTCAGTCCCCCTTATGCTGGTCCATATCAAATTTTGAGAAGAGTTGGGAAAGTTGCCTTTGAATTAGAGTTGTTTGTGTGCTTGGTTTCCATTCTTTCGATTTTCTATGTTTCGATGTTGAAAAATTACACGGGTGATACTTCTTTGGTTGTGCCTATAGAATATGTTGTTATTTTGGATTCGTTGTCTTATGAGGAAGTCCCGGTTGAGATTTTGTATAGGAAAGTTCATTGGTTGAGGACTAAAGATGTGGCTTTGGTAAAAGTTCTTGGGAGGAACCAAAATATGGAAGAAGCTATGTGGAAAGACAAAGAGGACATGAAGTCCAAATATTCATTCTTGTTCCCCTCGTTGGATGGAAGCATTTGAGGTATAGGTTCCCTTTTGTTCTTATCACTTTCTGGTTGTCTGTTCATGGTTTTGTGGTCTCATTTTTTTTGTTTTCTGGCTAATGGGTCCCTTGACTCCTTATTCGAGAATGAATGACCCTGGGGGAGGGTAATGTAACACCCTAGGTCTGAACTCTTAAAAATTCTCTTGGTGTTATGCTAACTTCTCATGTTATAACTCAGTTGATGAGTCATAAGGTTCTAATAATAGCCTGATCAATATGTTTGTCCATGGTTTTTATTGAGGTCACAATTTGAACCATACGATTCGTATGGTAAGGTCACGAGTCGTGATGAAAGACTCAAAATGAAACCAGTATAATGGCCAAAACTTTCTTCCCTAACCATGAGTTATAGTGACGACTCGTGACCTGTTCTCATGAGTAGTGAGGTAACTCATAGCCACTGGCAACAGTTTTTCCTATATTTTAATTGAGGGTGCTTCGATTATTTCCCTACTTTCCCAAATTATAGCCATGATATAAAACACCCCAAGGGACCCCATAACTCTTCATTACCTAATCAAATACACTTCTCTTCTCTCTAAAATTCTCCAAGCAAGAACAATTAGGGTTTTCAAGGATATGCATATCTAGGGCTTAATTTGTGGTTTCTCCTTCAAATTCTTGGTATCCCAGACATGTATCTCTTCCCAAACTTGTCTTATGAATAGCATGTGTTTAATTATGGTGCATGTGGATTTACTTATTGGGTTTTGAATGATGGGTTGAGGGTTTTGAATTACTACTACTTGATTGGTTTTCCCATGGTTTTGGAATTTGTTATTTATCCATTATCTCATGGTTCTTGAACTGAATTTGTGCATGAGCATGATAATTGGAATGGGGGTCATGGATTCCCCCAAATAAATAGATTTTGGAATTGGAATTTGTAAGAACTTCAACCCACCTGATGAAATTGGCTTTGAAACGTGGATATATGTATATTGAAACTAATGTTTGGAACCTTGCATTGCATAAAATGTTAATAGAACGTGTTTTGATTTTAAATTGGACCTTCTGGTCATGGATTCCATTAAGTTGATGGATAATTGAAATGGCATAATGATATTAGCTTGCAAGAGTAATTAGTATAACGAGACCATTAATGATGACTTAATTGATGATTCCTTGGTTAAATGGATGGGTTTGTGTGTAATGGTTATAATTTGGCTTAAAGGAAGCTTGTGTTGCTTTTTGTGAAGGTGGAGTTCCCTGAGGGACAAATACTGGAAACCACGTTTGCCAGCTTAGGGTGGTGTTAATAACTATGTGCATGTGTCACACTTTATATATATATACAGGGATGGTTTAGGGTCGTGAATTCCCTGCCTTCCTTGAAACCTCTGGTTTGTGCGGCTAACACGGACTGGGGACCTACTAGTAGAGGGAGCCAAACCCATATAGATTGTGGGTGTTTTTAATACGGTTAGAGATATACAGTCCAGGTTAATGATTTTAAAAATCTCATGCTAAACCGTGATTCATATCCCAGCATCTTATATATGTATGTATATATATATTCAAACATGTACATTGAGTTGACCTTGATTTTGAAATGGCATTATTTCCTGAGTTACATGCCAGTTCTCACCCCGCTAACCGTCCTAGGATGCTACATTATTTCATAAAACAGGGTTCGAGGATAGCACTTTTTACCTCTGTATAGTGTTAGGTGGATTTTGGAATTCATCGGTTAGTCTGCATTGAAGTGGTGAGCCTCCATTTTTCGAAAGGGTGGACATTTTATGGCTTTCCCTATGAGTATCAAAATATTATCAGTTTTTTTCATATTTCGGATTCCTTTTTGGTCACGGTCAGTGGCATGTCCCAACCTCGTTGACATTCGGTTTGTTTTAGAGGCTTTTGTGAACTGTTGTATTGGGATATTTATTTGGGATCTTAGAACCTTTGTCTTGGTTATTTATCTTCCATATGTTTACTTGAATTTCTTCCACTATTATACTAATTCATGTTTGTATTGTACATACTAGGGGGGTGGTCTCCGGCAAACGGTTGATGTGCTATAGAAATATAGAACTTTCAATGCTTAAAACGAGGAAAATATGTAAGTTTCTGAGGTTGTTTTTCTAGATATGATGCGGTTTGGGTATGTTTTCAGGAAACCATGTTTTGGATGCTAAATTTGTGAAAAGGGTGAAAAGGGTGTTTTGGCTACTTATTGGAGAAATTATGGATGTTTGAGAAACTTTCCGGATTGTTCGTGATCAAAGCATGTTCGAGAATCGAAGAAGATCTAAAAAAATAACTCTCGGCACATACTAAGTCAACATGTGGACCGCATATAAGACCTATGGACTGCAAGTAGGCAAAGAAAGTGCTAGAAGTTCAAAATCTCAAGAGCTGACATTGCAGGATTTTCTCATCCAGTACCTATACCCTGTACCTACGCTCTCCCTGCAAACCAGAGGTACTACCTGCGCTCAAGGTCAGGGCGCAGGTACAAACCACATATGTCCACTGACCCTATTTTCTCTTATTTCGTTCCGTCTTTGGTTTTAGGGTTTCCCCATGTACTATAAATACCCTTTAAGTGTCTTTTAGTAGGAGTTACACACTATTGATACTCATAAATATATTTTTATTCCAAGATTCGATTTTGATCTTGGGATTCTATTGCATTGACTTTAGTTGATTAATACAGTTACGTTTATGGGTTTTTACACTTCTTATCATTGTGATTACATCTATGCTTTCGATTATGAATGTTATTTATTTCTTCACAGGAATGAGCGGCTAAAACCCAAAGATAGGGTTGTAGAAACCTTGGCAGATTGCTGAAGTAGAGAAAGTGTTGTTGTTCTGAACCGATACCCATGCATGTATTGCTTTATCTTCATTAAAATAGTTTTCTTAATAGGTGCACACGTTAAGATCTAGCCTAGATATTGCTACTTACTGCAAAAGAGGAGTAGTGACTAGGAAATGATAAAGACAACAATAATTTTGAGTTTAACTGTCGATCCACGCTTCTAGGTTCTATCTTTGAAATATGGTTAGGTTTCATATAATTACTAGAGACTCAAAAGGTAATCGTTAACTGGGAACAAGATAAGGGTTAGTAAGGCGTCATCCTGAGACTCAAAAGGTAAAGGGTAAAATCCTTCTGCTCGTCTAAAAGACCATATAAGGTATATAACTTATCGATTCTACATTCCAACTATCGGGTTGGTTCAACAAAGAATGATAATCCTACTGAGTTGAGAAGCCAAAGGGAACACAATCCTAGTGTTTACCTACACTGATTACAACCAAAGTTAATATAGTTACTTGCTCGAGATTACTATATACAACCCCCCCCTCCATTTACTTTTCTTGTTCTGCCTATTGACTACAACTGCTGAGATCTGTACTTCCACATGTTCCCCTGGGATTCAGCCCCAAACTTTGTTGGGTTACTATATTTTGACAGCGATCGTATCATCATCTAAAAGGAGTGTGTTTATACATCATCAACGGTGGGTTTCATATACCCATCACGACTAGGTCTGGGGTCGAGTCCTGACAAAGTCGAAACTCACACTGTGATAATTTGGAATAAAGCCTATGTTCTCTCAAAGTTTGGATTGCAATCCTCATATGCCACTTGTATTCCTCCCTACTCCTAGAATACAAAAGGATATCACCAATGAAAATGATCACAAAGAAGTCCAAATAGAGCGTGAACACTCGGTTCATCAAATTTATGAACACGGATAGAGTATTGGTCAAACCAAAATATATCACAACAAACTCATAATGGCTATAGGAAGTACTGAAATCTATCTTAGGGATGTTCTTAGCCCAAATCCTAAACAGATGGTAACCGGATAACAAGTCAATCTTAGATAACACTGCCTCTCCCTAAAGTTGGTCAAACAAGTTATTTATATGGGGCATGAGATACTTATTTTTTATTGTCACCTTATTCATCTATATATAGTCAATACACTTACATATAAAACCATCTTTCTTTTTCACGAACAAGACAGGAGCAGCCCCAGGTGACACACTCGTCCAAATAAAACTCCTAACCAGAAGAGTCTAAAGCTAAAAATTTATCTTCATAATATTGATAGGATCCATGCAACAAGGTACCATAGAAATAGGTCAACTTCCTGGCTCTAAATCTATAACAAACTCAATATCACGCTCAGGAGGAAAAAACATCAGGAAAACCATGGACGATAGGAATACAATAATGCCAAGGACTCTCCGCACTAACATTATGAATATATTCAAGATAAGACTTACAAACCCGCAATATCACTCCCTGAGCCCAAACATAAGAAATAATACTTGTTAGAGCACAGCTAATAGAACCCTACCGCACTATCGGGGGTATGCCAGAAATGACTATGGTAATGGTCTCACCAAAACAATCTGAGACTGCGAGATAATGGTATAATGAGTCCATGTAAAGAATCATATTATAGCACTCCATATCTAACATAATAAGTTCACTCTAAGTATCAAACTCTTAAAAAGTCACAACGCATGGTCTTTAAACCCGATCAACTACTAAAGAATCACCACAGGAATCGATACACGCAATGGCACAAATAAAGAATCCCAAGAAAACTGTAACTACAGTGCATAATAAGCAGACACATATGAATAAGTGGATCCTATATCAAATATAGCAATTGCTAGTTGATGACATACTAAAATTGTACCAATAATGACAACATATTAAGACTCTACCTATGACCTACTAGTTACAACATATAAATAATCTTGTCTACAACCTGGCTAGGTGACAGACTGACCATCTATCCTACCCGCCTGAGGACCTCCTCGAGAACCCTGAGGACCACTCTTGTGAACCTACATACCACCCCTAGATGGGAGAAACACTGCTCTAATCAGCTGAACACTCTGCGATGTAGGCACAACTGCCCCATATTAGTGACACTCCAAGAATAATGGTTGAATACTACACAATTATAGCATGCTCTAGGCACTCTGCTCTGACAAAAAGATCCAATCGACCCAGATTAGCCACCTAACCTAGAAAACCCAATATATGCCCCTCTTAAAGATTGGATGCTCCTCAACCAACTGTAATTGCTATAACTTGGCTGACCTCCATCTGTAATCTAAAGTAAAACATAAATACATATACTAGGATATCCCTAAAGCTAATAAGATGAACACAGAGAGTTTCTAATATAAGAACCTCTACCACTGCACTGTGAGCCACTGCGGCTCCCACTGAAATTGCCCTGGTGATATGGTCTATTATTGATGCCCCTTTGGGCCTTAAGATGCTTCTCTTCCATAGTCTCTACATAATCAGAAACCTCAATAATAAACCTATCAACTTAAACCAAACTCTGAGTGGCCATACAAATAAAAAGTCTCAGCCCTCTAACAAAACACCAAACCTGCTTATACTTGGTCTGTAAGATAAAAGTATGTACGACAAACTTGTAAAAATATGCCTCAAACTCCAAAATGGTCATAAAGCCCTACTTCAGTCTTGAGATCTGATCTTCTATATGCTTTTAAAGGCTGCAAGGTATATACTTCCTCAGAAAATGTCGACGAACTAAGTCCATATCAAAAGAGGAGGTCTAGCTAGACTGTAATCAAGATAACTTGTCCAGCAATGTTTAGCTGCCAAATCTGATTAAGAAATCACATTGTAAACCTCACGAATCTCAACTATGACTAAATTATAGAGTGTATCCTCACATGCAATTAAAAACATAAATGAATCATCACTCGGAGCCCTACAAGCCTAGATGGAGGTAAATCTCAAAAATTTGCACAGTATATTATGCTCCTTAATAGACATAATTTGATGGGCAGCTAATTGAGTAACTACCGATGCTGGAGAGACCTTAAGTTTGGGAGCCATAATTATTTATTATGCCCTTACATTTATGCCACTTTAATAGACTAAGCACCATCAAATAATACACTACCAATAAAATTTAACAATTGAACCAAGGAATTTTTTAGCAATGAAGAAGAAGTAAATCCTTGTGAAGCCTGGGCTATCCTTTGGACCACTAATAGTTGGGGTGGTGGAATCTCTAGCTCGAGAAATATTTTAGTATTTGGGGAAGGCTCCCAATCATGACCCTTAGTGGATGCAACACTCACTTAACCTTGGCTCCTAGGTCAGCAAAAACCTATAACAGAAGCACCAGTTGTAGACTTGAGGTCCTCGTCTCCAACCATCATAGCTAGCATCCTGACCAATTGTGTGAGAGTGACACAATGTGAATTTTACAAACCAAAAAGGACTCAATGCACAAAATGAATGACTGGATTGAAGTTCTCCTAAGAATGTCCTATATCCTCTAAAATATAAGAAGTGGACGTCATCATTTTGATCCATAGAACCATACTAGACACTTGCTCTTGTAGAAATAATACAAGTGAAAACCTCTGATACCAATTTCGTACGACTCAATTTCTCAGGTCATGGTGACACATACTCTTACCCAATAGTAGCTAAGCCAAATTTTAGCTCAAAATATTAGTAATGGTCTAATTGGTGAAAGATATAAGGAATATAAAAAACAAATCATACAAATAATAGGTAAATAGATAGATATAAATGCAAGATACTTAACAAAAGTGAAGAATAAGCAAAGCATACAAAAGAAAATCTCATGACCTATTAAGGTCGGTACAAGAGCCACTAAATACAAAAGATAAGTATTGAATAGTGTAAATATACAGATAGTCTTTAAAAGTAAAGATTTTCCAAAAATAGATAGAGATAAGATCAGCTCCAGCTCTGAATATTTACCCTATCTTTGAGTCCCAAAAGAATGCTGGATGTAACTTAAATGTCGGTGACTAGTACATGGGTCTGGATCAGAAAAAAATGCAGAAGTGTAGTATGAGTACCATAATAATGGGAACGTAGTAGGAATCATCGGTCGATTGAGCTAAATCATAATAAAAGCATAGTAACATTAGTATATAAACTAAAGACAGGGATAAAGGGACAAACCTAAAATGATACTCGATCTGACAAATAATAAATAACGAAACAAATAAATTAAAAGTAATATATGATAAATACAACCTAACTGAGGCCCTATAAGCCCAGAAGGCACAAAAAAAAGAAAATAGCACAACTAAGCCCCTCATAAAGACGAGACTTGCACCAAAAGTCTAATAATCTTTGCTTACTTAGTGACCAAGTATTCTCTGTGGAATCGATACACAACCCAGTTGGGTTCTATATTTGACAACGACCGCTTACACTCTTACGAGAGCTGTAGTTTGAGTGTTATCAAAAATTGGCGCCGTTGTCGGGGAATACGGTTGTCAACTAAGTTTGTGATAGTTACTAGACCCTTTGGTCAAAAGTTCTCAGATTTTACTTTTAGTTGTTGTTTTTGTTCTATTCAGGTTCTATTGGCAAGATGGATGCACAACGTGACTTTGACAGAAGGGCGGCTCAACAGGAGCAGGCTAGATTAGCTGCACTGGCAGCTGCTCAAGTGCATCAACAGAATATTAATAACCCAGGTCGGGCAACAAATCCTGATGATGAGGACCTGGGTGATGATGAGTTACTGAATCCTAGGCGTGCAGATGAAGTGGCAGCACCTATGCACAGGAGAGATCGTCAAGCTAGAATGAGACCTAACCACCGAGTTATGCAGGCTCCTTTTGATGATGATGATGACGATCTGGATGGAGATGGTGCTACAGGAGCTATTATTCCTCCTTCCTTGGCACCTGGAGCTAAGTTCAATATCACTAGCACCATGATTCAGTTATTGCAGCTCAAGGGGTTATTTGGTGGACTCGCAGGAGATGATCCGAATATGCATCTGATCAACTTTATTTCAACATGCAAGTCATTTGACAATCCAGGAGTTGGACAGAATGCAATTCGGCTGCGCTTATTTCCATTGTCTCTATCTGGGGAGGCAACTCTATGGTTGAATGGGCTGACTCCTGATTCTATCACCAATTGGAGGCAATTGAAAGACGCTTTCCTAGAAAGATTCTTTCCGCCATCCAAGAGAGCACAGTTGAGAGATGAGATCAGCAACTTCCGACAGCTTCCAACTGAAGCTCTCCACGAAACATGGGAGAGATTCAAGAAGAAGCTTATGCGGTGCCCAAACCATCATATGACCAATGTCCACTTGATGGAGATATTATACAGGGCTTTGAACTCAGTGACTAAGCCAGTGGTGGATAATGCGGCTGGAGGATCATTCATGGACCTTAATTTTATTGAGGCAAGTGATATGCTAGATCGTATGACAAAGCAGAGCAGAGCTTGGCATACCAGGGATTCTGAGGTAGCAAGCTCTACTATATCTATTGGTTTGACTGCAGAGCAGAGGCATAGACAAGAGGAACGTGACCAAGATATGGCTCACATGAAAACGCAGATGGATCTTCTTACCAAGCACTTATTATCAGGGAAGACCGAAAAGGATAAGGCCGTTGTATCACAGGGAAGAGATGAATCCGACTATGAGGAAGAAGCGAACTACTTGAATAATCAGAGGGTTTTCGAGGCAATGCTCAAGGAAACCAAGGTCGGATCTATTATGATAAATCTAGATACAAGGACCGCGATCAAGGTAGTTGGAAAAACAATACCGACAGGAGTGGTTTGTATGTTCCTCCTGGAAGACGTGACGCTACTGCATCTGGTTCTGGAAATATGTCCATGGAAGATATGATGGCTAAGTTGCTGAAAGGAGTAGAGGCAACCAGCACAGGAGTAACTGAGGTAATAAATGATTTGTCCTTAATGAAGCAATTGGTTGACTTGCATTCCACTTCAATAAAATAGTTGAAGCAACAATTGAGTCAATTATCTGCGGCATTCAACCAAAGAAAGGCTGGAACACTACCCAGCGATACGGTGCAAAACCCAAGGAACGACGGATTATGCATGGCTATTACTACCCGGAGTGGTAAAGTGTTGGAAAATCCATCCAAGGACAAGCAGGTGGTTGATGATATAGCAGATAATGTTATTGATGAAGAATGTGAAGAGGCCGAAGAAGCTGAAGAGTGTGTTCATGACGTCACCCCTAGATGTTTGCAGCCTGAAAAGATTGATAGTTGGAAGCAAGGTAAAAAGAAAGTGGTGGAGAAAACTATTCCCCTTCCACCACCACCTTTTCCTCAGAGACTGAAGAAGAAGGCTAACGACACTCCTGAAAAGGTTGATAATCGGAAGCAAGATAAAAAGGAAGTGGTGGAGAAAACAATTCCCCTTCCACCACCACCTTTTCCGCAGAGACTGAAGAATAAAGCTGATGATACCAGGTTCAGTAAATTCATGACTATGTTGAAGCAGCTGACTATTAATGTTTCTTTGGTGGAAGCGCTAGAGCAGATGCCCGGATACGCTAAATTCATGAAGGACCTTTTAACAAAGAAGCGGGCAGTAAGCTATGAGCCGGTAGATAATATTCATCATTGCAGTGCAATTGCCACAAGGTCCTTAGTACAGAAGAAGGCAGACCCTGGTGCTTTCACTATTCCTTGCACGGTTGGATCTATGAATTTTGCTAAGGCATTGTGCGATTTGGGAGCTAGTATCAATTTGATGCCACTATTTGTCTACAGAAAGTTGGGGTTGGGCGACCCTACACCAACCAATATGCGGCTCGTGATGGCAGATAGGTCGGTAAAACAACCTGTGGGTATCTTGAATGATGTGTTGGTGAAGGTTTCCACCTTCATCTTTCCTGCAGACTTTGTGATTTTGGATTGCGAGGTGGATTCTAAAGTTCCCATAATCTTGGGACATCCTTTCCTTGCAACAGGAAGTGTGCTTATTGACATGAGAGCTAATGAGCTTTTATTTCAGTTGAATGACGAAGTGACCCGCTTTGATATATGCAAAGCAATGAAGCAGCCCAGCGATATGAATGTGTTCTTCGTAGATGATGTTCATTATGAGGATAAGAAAGCATTATCTGTAGAGAAACAGCTTACTGTTGAGCCATTGTCTGCTGCGCTGCTGAATGTTGAGCATGAGGACGATGAAGATTATGAAGAAACTATGTGTGCTCTAACAGAAATAGGGTCCTATTCTCATACTCCTAAGCAGCCGGACCTTGATCTTAAGAATCAACCGTCACCAACAGCGAAGACTTCCATTGAAGATCCACCAGTGCCAGAATCGAAAGAGCTCCCCAGGTATGCGTTCTTGGGAAGTGAAAATACACTTCCGGTGAGTGTTGCGGATGATCTAAGTGAACAGCACGTAAAGGCTCTCATCTCTGCTCTGAAGAGGCACAAGAGAGCTATGGGTTGGTTTATTGATGATATAATTGGTATCCCTCTTGGGATATGTACGCACAAGATTCATCTCGAAGGAGATTGCATGCCTATAAGTAAGCATCAGCGTCGTCTGAATCCATTCAGAAAACGATGCCCCATCTATCTCGATGAAGTCTAAGTAATCGAGATAGCTATGTCGTGCCGCGACAATAAATCAAGCGCTTGGTGGGAGGCAACCCATCATTTTTAATTGTTTTGTTTTCTTAAGATTTTGTCGAGCCACGACCAAAACTAAGGCGCTTGATGGGAGGCAACCCATCGTTCTAATCATTTTTGTTGTTTTTGAGTAAATGTAGGTGCAAGAGGTGTAAAGGAGGAGATTGGTTTCAAATTTTGATTTGGAATTATTGCATGTTGAAGGTGGTAAGTTAGGAATGAAGAAGCAAAAGGCTATGGGTTAGGCATTGCCTATGAAAATATAGGCAAAGAACAAGGCAAGGCCTATGTAAATCTAGGCCACGTACAAGGCATGACCTATGCTATGGCCTAAGATCTCAAATTCTAGAGTGTCATAGCATAGGCGCCGCCTATGCTCAACAATGCCATAGCATAGGCGCCGCTTATGCAAAAGCATTTTGTCTCTGAATCTAGTATGCCATAACATAGGCGCCGCCTATGCTTAACAATGCCATAGCATAGGCGCCGCCTATGCCAAGCATAGGCAAAGCATTAGGCACCGCCTATGGTCACTTTAGGTCTCCAAATCCGATTCCAAATGGGTCAAAACCCGACCCAAGCTTGTCCTATAAATAGAACCTTAGTCTTAGAACAAAAATGCATTGTAACTTCAACCTAGGCGCCGCCTACCTCACCAAAATCTCTCAAAAATTTTCCTTTTGCTCTTTTACTTTGCAAGAACATCTTCCGAGGCCATCAACCAAGTACTTCTTTGTTCTTCTTTTATATTCCGTAAGTACTACACTACTACGCCTATAATAAATTGTTAAATCTTGATGTAGTATTGGTGATTTGAATATGGTTGATTTGTTGTGATACAACTAAGTGAGTGAAAGAATACGTAATGATGCTCTGGATTTGGTTCCGACTTGTATTTGATTGTTATACACTGTCATACTTTTGCGGAGTCGACATGGTGAAGTTAAGTGCATAATCTTCAAAATTGAATGCTTGAATGTTTGAATGACTCGTTCATCGAGATAAAGATCATGATTGAATACAAGCATGAGATGTTGTGATTATTTCTATGCCATAACTTGATACGATCTCTATGCAGTAGTCTTGTTCAAAAAAGTGCATTAATCCAAACATGAGAGTATGATCAAGATTACATGAAATAGAGTTGGAAAGGATAGTTAAGATGACATGAAAGTATGACTGTGCTGAACATATTGTTGGAACATATCGCCCAAATGTATGACGATGAAGTCTGAGTAGTCGACATCACTCACTTAATTAGTCTGTGCCAACAACTTAAGTATGGGGTGGTGCCATTACTGTTTGTTTATCAATTGAATCTTCTGAGATGAAGCTAACATGACTCTATTAGGATCTCAGGTAGAATGGCCTCAAAAGGACGACAAGAAAAACAAAAAAGTATCCACCTCACAGAAAGGTTAGGAAAGCGGAAGAAAAGAGCAAGCTGAATCCTCCTCGCTACAAATACCTCAACGCACTTTTGGATCAAGTGGGGTACAATTTGAGGAAGCTCTGAGGATGACGACTCTGATGATGATTCCGACACAGGGGGTATGACCCAGACATAGAAGAGGAGTCCGACTAATCAGGTTCTTCTTATTTATTTTCCACTGAGGGCAGTGTGTCCCGTCTAAGTGTGGGGTGCTGGTATTTGCATGCTATACTTCTTTATCTGCATTTGCATTTATTTATGTTTGGTTGTTTGATTTAGTTAGTAGTCATAGATTTTTTTTTAGATTTTGATGCATGAAATTGTTCTGATAGGCGGCATGGTGTTATGACAAGAGTTTGTGCTAGAATCATTACTATTGAGACATTTAGGCTCTAAGTGTGACTCACTGTGTGATAATTGTGTGGTTTAATTCATTCATCTGTTAGGGTCAAGAGTCTATAATACTCCCAATAAAGTTGACCATGTGCCTTGTGTGTGTGAGATGATAGTATATTCTGTGTTTGTGACTGATGCTAGAACTTGCCTGGTGTGTGTGTAAAGCGAAATAAAGAGTGTGAGTTTAGGATATGATTTAGGCATTTCTTTGGCAACCGATACTTGTTTACCTTCGTTTTACCTACCCGTGGACATTATCCTAGTCAACCCCTTTGAGCCTTTAAGCCATTTTCTTTGACATCCTCATATGTAAGCCTAATCCATTTTTTAAGACCATAATTTGATCCAAATTCCTAAGTGCTTTAAGTTGTGAAGTCATGTGACAAAATAAGAGGAAATTGGGTGAGAGTGATTCCTTAGAGTGTATTGGTACTTGAATTTGTTATGAAAAAGAGTGGCTATAAAAGAAAAAGAAATAGAAAAATAAAATGATAAATTGTGTTTATGATTAAATAAAAAGATAGTTATGCTTGAATGGCAAAATAGGTGAAAAGGGGTGATAGATGAAAGAAAGGTAGCAGGGTTGATTAAAAGAAAGTGTTAATGGCATAATGTGATGTATTAAAGCGCTTAGGAACATAGTCACTATTTCTGGCCAAAATAGTCCTACCCGTCCCTTAGCCTACATTACAACTAGTAAAAGACCTATTTGATCCTAAGCTTAACATTCTGATATTAGTAGAGCATTACACTAAGGGCAAGCCTATGGTCATCAGTTGCAGCATATGAATTTTTTGTGAGAGCGAGAGCAAGGATAATCATATACCCATGCTTCGATAGATGAAAATACTTGTGAGTGATTATGGGTGATATATTGTGAGACATACATGGTTGATGAGTTTTGGGTAGTTGTGTATGATTCTTTGTGCCTTAACTTTTGAATACGAATTATCCATCATCACGAGTCTATGTTAGAGGTTAAATTGTTTCTAGTAGTGATCAGAAAACTACTCTTTGTTAATGATTATCGTGCCTGTCTTGATGAATATTTTGTGTTGTTACTGTGAAACCCTAAGTAGATGTTTAGATGGACATGATATTTTGTTCGAGGACGAACAAAGCTTTAAGTGTGGGGTGTTGATGATAGGCGTATTTACACGCCTAAAGTACTATAATTTACCCATATTTTAGCTAAGTTTTGAGGACAAAATATATAATTCATGCACTTTTAGTCCTTTTTCCTGTAAGTGAGCTAACAAACGTGATTAGCAAGTTTTCAGGTATAAATGATGAATATTTCAGCATTTTATGGATAACTTGACGCCCAAGGAAGCTTCACAAAAGAAGGAAAGGAGAGCTTGGACGCCTAGGGACTAAAAGTGACGCATGGAAAACCTGTCTCGGGCAAAAACAACATTTCTAAAGACTTTGGGGATCAGCAGTAACTTAGTAGGATTAGGATAATGATGCAGTAACCTAGTAGGACTAGGATAAGTAATGCAGTAGCTTAGTAGGAATAGGATATGGGTGTTATAAATACCCTATTTTGCTGGAGATTTTTATTATTCCCATCCATCCATCCATCAAAACAATTCTCCACCACCCTCATCCCTATTCTATCCTTCTCCTTTTTCTTCATTAATTCATTGTTGACATTATTTTTCATATATTCGACTTTTAATTTTTACAACAAGAGAAAAGCTATTTGCAAGGAATTCACGTGAGATTTTTATGATGATAATGTCTATTGTGTTTTCCGTTGCACTCATGCGTAGCTAAACTTCTCCGTTGGGGTTATGGAAGCCTTATGAGATACTATCTATTGCTATGAGTTTGTGAATTCATGACACGTGTACTGCTTATATCATTACTCTCTTCATCTTAATTCAAATTCTTGTGGTTGCAAACACATAGAATACGCCAGTATAGCATTAACTTGTTCGAAAGAAAAGTTATATGTCTGGAAAAGAGATAATGTCAAGGTAATAAGGCACCAACCCCTGTTACAAAGTTAGTTCCGTAACTGGATTAACCTCTTGGAGAATTTGTACCGTTAGATACGCTTTAAGCTCGAAAGAGTTAAAGTGAAATAATCATTGATGGTCGAAAGACGCCTGGATTTACCATAGAATACAATTCTCTATAAGCACATGCATGTCTGAATTCCGCATAACTCATAGCCAATAGAGACGTATAACTCATAAGGTGGACATAACCCCAACTCTCAATTCTCATTGGTTAAACATCTTACTAAACATTCTTTCTTTTTACTTTGCTATTTTCTGTTTTTACTCTATTATTTTGTTTACATTATTGCACGCTACAAAATCCCCCCTTTTACGAGACTTGCACCAAAAGTCTAATAACTTTTGCTTACTTAGTGACCAAGTATTCTCTGTGGGATCGATACCCAACCCAGTTGGGTTCTATATTTGACAACGACCGCTTACACTCTTACGAGAGCTGTAGTTTGAGCGTTATCAATATTCCACCCCAACTATAGCATAATACTTTACTGATAACATATTTAAGATTAATTTAGGAGTAAAGTAACCCTAGCATACTTAGACGCTGATGAAGCTCAAGAAAGTCCACTAAATTAGAGCTTTTTTCTTCCGAGAAACTTTCTCATGATGCCATACTAGCAAAATAATTATCTACACATTCATACAAGAATAACAATTCCCATAATGCATATAAATTCTATGGGTTCAAAATTAACCTAAAAATGCCATGTGGGGCCAAAACGTCCCTCTAAGCTCAAGGATCATCTACTCTCAAATATAGGTGGAATTTGAGCACTAATACTCCCTCAAATCAGCCCGCAAAGCACTAGAAATTTGGGTTTAGATCAAAGAACTAATTAGGAAATTAGAGGAGACTTATGGAAATTTAGATGAGAAAATGATCCCAATAAATTCTGCAACTCACCATGTATACCAAATGATTAAACTCCCTAATTCTCTAAGCCTCCTAGGGTTTTATGGACTTGGAAAATGAAGTAAATAAAGAAGGGATTAGGTTCCATAGCTTTAACTGCTATCGCGGTTCCCTTTTTCATTGTGGGAACCCCATTGCAAATGCAACACTCAACCTAACCTACTCCTCGCGAACACAGAGAACAACCTGCGATCACGATAGCCAATGAACTTGGACTTCATAAACATGGACAAGGTCATCGTGATAGCTGTATCCATTTACCTTGCCCTTCAAAAACATGGCCAAGGGTCTCGTGAACATGAAGGCCATTTTTGGCCTACACTAGCTGAGGTTTTCACCACCAATTTTTCCCAAGTGCCATAACTCCGATCGAACCCTTGAAATCCTTTTGAAATTCAGTAAATGCAAAAAGTCTATGCTACCATACCAATTTGACATTCTAGATTCAATAGATCCATCAAAATTTCTATTCAGGGTCATTTTTGTGAAATATAGGTGACACACCAAAATGGCCATTTTAACAAACATGTACCCAATAACCCAAAATGGGTCTGAAAACCTTGGGACCCTAACCAAAGGTCTACCTAGCATAAAATTTATGTTTTGAATCAAACTAAACTATAAGAATTTTCATACAAAGCAACTAAGCCAAGTTCAATTTGAAAATAAAGAAAGAAATCCAAACACATCTAGACAATATCTGAATTAGTTTGTGAAATCTCCACTACATACGAAAATAACAATTGTCTGAAACTGACAAGTCCCCCAGTGGACCAATACCATAATGAAATAACAATACTCTAAGAATGGCCTTTCAAAATAAGGGAGGCTCACCAACTGCACACTTCTGACTATCAACTCTGTGGTTTAGCAGGAACTCTAGACTGAGCCTCATACCCTAAAAGGCTGGGGGTCAATACAACGGTACTGGTATGAAAAGAAATGAAAACTAATGCATTTATAAATATATTTATAAAATATATGCGAGAAATTCATGAAACATCATGCATGATATAGTTTAAAACACATGGGCAATTCTTTGATAACCATAAAACATTCTTGTTTATGTAGTTCTAATCTTTGTATTACTTCTGAGTTAGGTGGTACACCCCTACAAGTCTGATATTCCATGGTCTATATGGAATCCACCATTGACTCGGCAGGGAAGCCCCCAACCCAAGTTTGCCGCAAGGATTGGAGTGTTTGAGTCTGATACGCCACAGCGTACTAGGCCAACATAAAATAATATACCAGTATTGACAAACACTATTTTGGGAAATGAGTTATCTAAACTTGTGCCTTCTTCGGGGAACCACCTAACATCACTTTATGCCCAATATAAGCCTTTTCCGAACATGTATCATTCTGAATTCAAAATCATAAAAAGTCTGATAAAATTTGATTTCTATACTAGTCTGTATCTGTTAGGGAATGGTCTGATTTGGTATCGTCATACCAAGACTTACAAGTAATGATTATGAGCCATAAAATCATATCACATTTTTTTATTTCAAAACATAAAGTTCAGACCACTATACTTCAAATAATTCAAGAAGATTCATTCTTCAATACATTTATCAAACTATGCAAAATTATTATTGTCAATCATTTCAGCAAACATGTGGTGGTCATATATTTTTGGAAAACCATGTAATTCTTTCATTATATATACTCAACATTTATCAACATGCAAAACCTCCCTCTCGTCAATTTGAAAATCAACCTTAAATCATTCAACACTAGTTAAGAACATTGATATCATTCTTCTAAATAACATTCTTCAACTCATAACATTCTAAAATCAAGAAGTGTTGCAACATGAGAGGGAGCATAAATAGTCATTCTCTTAATTAAATATTCAACTCAATTTCATACATACATATATAAAATTACAAATCAATTTGGGGAAAAGGCCTCAAGACCAAAACAATAATTCCATTTAAGAGTCCATAACCCCTTTGTAAATTCATGAATTCTAAACTTCAAATCATATTCAAAGTGTTTAAACCAACCCATGTAGTTTTAGAAAAAAACCCACGTACCTTGGTGACGATGAAATTGTGAAAAGATTGGACCTTTAAGCTTGAATTCCTTGATTTCTTGTGAAAAGAACTTGAATCTTGTTCTTGGGAATGGAAGAGGCTTTGGATTGTAACTTGGATGATTTAGGGCTTAGGGATGGTAAATAATGTGTTTAAAAATCCCTTATAATGATTTGGAGTGATTAGGGACGGTTTAGGGGTGTGAAATGACTTCAACACCCTTGATATAAGTCAAAACAGAGTGTTTTTGGCACTCGGCAATGACTTAGGCGGTGCCCAGTCTATTGCAAAAGCCAGGGTGGGCAACACTTTGTCAATCGCCTAAGTTTGGTTGGGCGGCGCCTAACTAATCGTACACCCTTACTACCTCTCACAAAAATGAGCATAAAGTTTTTCTCAGGTGTTGGATTAATGAGAAATTAGTATCGTTGGAAAGCTATTTCGAAGACCTTTCATTTGATATATAGTATTCCATTTAATTCAATATATACAAAAAATTATGCTCGATGGAAGTTGACTCAAGTTAAATCATCCACTAAAACTTAATCAATAGAAATCATTTCAACTCGTCTCTGAGTTTGGGGATTTTTGAGACCTCAATCCATATTCAAAGGTATTCCCATACTATAGGATTGATCACCACACATATATTCACAAGGAATCATCTAGTTCAGGTCTATACGCCTAGGAACGACGGTTTAAATTCTAGCCCAAAAGTATGGGGTGTTACATTATCTCCCCCTTGGGATCATTCATCCCCAAATGATGAGTAGGGACTTCTTGAAGCTCTAAAAGTGTAGAATAAAGAATTTAATATTCATTCAAACATTTCCCTCAACAAAATAAAATATGCAAAGGAATCACACGATCTTTATGATAACCCCTAGAAAAATAGGTAAGCACAAAACCTGAGATAACGAAACTTGACATCGACATGATATTGGCATGTGTTTTATGGCACATGATCAAACCATTGTAATACATAACTTTTTATAAGAGTCCTCGTCCCGATTATGATTGGTACAAGAGATGAGATAAGCTTCTTGCGGAACATATGAATAGTAGCATTGTCCATCTTACAAGATACAATGAAAAGACTTAAACTTAGCAATACTACTTATCTATACCCCAACATTAATCAACATACTTCATCATGTCTGACTTACAATTCTCCTGTAACATTTCTAACCATAAGAATGTGTGTCCCATCATATAATACTTCTATGTTGAAGCCTAACTCGGAGGAAAGAGGTGCTAATTTAAACTATGGGACCCTGCACTTTACATCACATTAAGAAATCATCTCACCTCATCACTATAATCCAATAACCTCAAGTCTTAATTCAAAGAATACTAACCGCATCGCACATTGGTTTGTGTTTTCATCAATCACAAAATTTCAGCCCATCGCTACCACACCCCACTTTATGGACATCTCCACAAAGACCTGTAAATTCTATTATTTTCACCAAGATTCTCGCCATATACTTTCCTTCTAACTAATTCACGTAAAGAATATTTATCTCCTTCCTTCCCTTGCTCTTCTAACCTTAACTCAAGAAATCACATCAAAATTTTCACCTACAACGATATCTACTCCCCCACCTAACACACTTCTACACCTCCACAACCACCATTATACTAGCATACAGAGGGTCATTAAAAAACCTGAGCAAGAGCATAATGATAGGGAGTAACCTTGTTCGGTTATAACATATACTTATTGCCAGACTCAAGGTGGGACATGAGTTAAAGATATGGTACAATTAAAGAGTGTTTCATATCTCAAGTGTTTGGATCACAAGTGGAGAGTCGTTTTGGCATAAACTCAACATAGCACGAGTTCTTAGGACAAACACAGTGAGAAACATGAGAGCTTGCATCGTGAGTCTTATAACATGAGTGTGGAATTCATGAAGTCAACAATTTAGGCAAGGACTTCTACTCGAAGCTATTGCTTCTCATTTTCAAAACTGAAATAGTCATGAGTTCACACAACTTTATCATTTTGGTTAATCTTGACATAAAATGAATTGTTAACATACGAAAACATAGTTCCTTAGAACCAATCATGATTTTGGGACACAAATTTGTTGTTCATAAGCAACATAACATAGATCTTGGATACTTAGAATACTGGATCATCGAGGGACATTATTTCTTCTAGTTTGGAAGTCGGGACATGTCATGAGTTACATAGAGTGCTCAAATCTTAGACATAGGTAGGACTTGGATACATAACGTAAGGCATTAGCAGAGTGACCTCGTAGAATGAGCAGGAGGAGTTTTCTTGAATTGAAATAGATTTATCATGAATCTTACTTGAAACTTGACACCATAAGAAAATTTGATAACTACTTTAACTCATCATCTCCCCCTTAGATCAAAGTCATAATCCTAGACTTGTAGGAATAACCTCTCATCAAATATATATCCACAATTCTTTAACACAAGAGATATACCACCATACACATTACCGCTAAGCCCTCTCAGATAAACTATACTCTATAGGTCTTGTTTTTTGGAAATACTACTCTTACTTTTGCTAGCCTAGCCATCACCCTACAACCCATACTCATGTAAACGAGATTCTCCAACCATTTAAGGAACATGGAGACTAGTTGAAGTATTGAGCCTCCCTATATCTACACACCTAATCATAAAGGGGTACCAATATACACATGAACACAAACTCCCCTCCATAGATTTTTTTTTACAAGGACACTAAATTCATTCCAGAACATCCCCTTTAGGTACACTAATCCTAACATACTGCAAACCCCAAAGTCATCTATTTTTGGCTAACGTTATCATGGGCATAGACAACCACGCTTTTAGGCACACAACACTTCATCTTCAACTCCTTAGAATACTCGTTTTACACCTCTAATCACATAACTTGCATCTTAACAAAATTTGTAAAACTATACCAAAGGCGCATGTTGCTCACTCATATTTTCTCAATTCAACTCTAAATAATGCTATACAAAAACTCCCCAAACTTTTCTATACCATAATTTCAAGAACACAAACTAGGTACAGAAAACACTTATACACATAAATGCTAAACTTTCCCTTTTTAAGTATACTCTAAAGACATTGCTTTCCAAGAACGCTACTCTTAATTTTTTGCTATCCTCTGTCATCATCAACTTACAACTCGCAGTCTCATGAGCATAGACATCCTCACTCCTTATCACATAAAATTCCACTCTCCATTACTTAATCTTCTAACACTAGACTATTAATCGCATAACTTATATCATAAAATCTTACCTAACACCATACTACAAGTAGGGCAACTTATTCTTATATACTTACTCCTTTATCCACTTAATGACTCACCCACAATTCATCATTTAAAGCTAGTCCTCATATACACATATACCTCACAATTAGCACTTAAATCTTTCATAAATTATCAACCTAGGATGTTTCACACATCCCATCAAGACTGCTAATTAATTCCAACAAAACATGCATCATTAATATTAAGCTACTACTCTTACCGACACATTTTACATCTAAAGTTCAAGCTTATAGTCTAGCAACAATCACGAACCACCGGTGAAGCATGCAACATATTATACTAGTCCATCAAATGGGAAATCAACTCAAAATACTCATTTCATTTAACTACTACTACCTATAATCGCAACCCCTCCAAGACATCACTATTACATATCAAAATCCACTACATACTTTCTCACATAAAGTACCTATTTACGACTACCAAAATAAAGATAATCAAAAGGGGGTAAAGTCATAATAGGGATATTCAATTCTAATCATATAACATAACCTAACCCAATCTTATCTACATATTCTACTTTCTCACCTCATACTTACTTGCCCAAGCATACCTTTAGACTACCTTCAAATTCCACATACAATAATGAATCTATAATTATAGCTTATTGTCTAATCTAACCATTTCTATTCACATTCTATAAGAGGTTTCTATAACCACCATGACTATCTACTCTAGGTTGCTTCCCTAGTTTTGAATAGATAATGATCACATCCAAACACTTCCTCTATCAAATACCTTATAATCTACAAATACTACTACCCCATTAGTCTATCAATATAAAATGGCAAATCATCCCTCAATAAGTGGTTATACAACTAAAAATATTTATATACTCAAAAGTCACCCTCACTCTGACTTCTAACCTTGTGACTTCATATCACCAACATCTTGATCTAATCTTATTACCAATGGGTCATGACACTTTAACATACACTACTACTCGGGTGGAAATATAGTTCCAACATTCTACTACACATCATTCTCCTTATGCATGACATCTGCAATAAGAATCTTGAAAGTGACTGAATACACTTCACACCTCAAGGTCAAACGCACGATTGATATAGATAAAGGTATAAACTTGAATCAATACACTTTATAGCACTCATGGAATCCCCTTAAGTCCTTGTGCAATTTCATAATATTTTATGACCCAATCAGAAAGGACCATACCATTTAGGTTCTAGACTCCTGCACTGAAATCACCTCAACAATGAGACATATCTAAGAACATCGGAGTAGGATTTGGGATAACTTTACTTTTGTATGGTCAACCCTATAGCACGAACTAAAGTTTGAAAGAGGAATATTCTAAATCCATAACACGAACTAGAACATGAAGAAAGTGAGATATTCCTAAACGCCTTATAGCCTCCTGCTTATAAGTGTGGTGTGATATATACCCATAAACAAGACTCTACCTGACGCGATTTCATAGACACCCTGGGACCATGAACCGTGCTCTAATACCAACTTTGTCACGACCTGAGCTGGGGCCCTGGCCATGACGAGCATCCCAAACCACAAAGGCCCGGATGCCCTTCTCTCTCTGGTAATCATGCACAACATTTATGTAATAAATAAAAGATACAAAAATAAATCATGACGAAACCATGGTCATACTCTAAGTTAAATTTGACAATTAATAAGGAAATCCAACAACATCTAGACAACATCTGAATCAGTCTACAAAATCTCTACTACATACAAAAATAACAACTGTCTGAAACTGGGACAAGGCCCTAATGGACCTGTACCATAATGAAATAACAATACTCTAAGAATGGCCTTCCAAAGTAAGGGAGGCTCACCAACTGCACACTTCTGACTGTTAACTCTGCGGTTTAGCAGGGCCTCTAGACTGAGCCTCAAACCCTGAAAGATAAAGGGTCAATACAATTGTACTGGTACGCAGAGAAATCCAAAATAATGCATTTATAAATTTATAAAATAGATGAGAGAAAGTCATGAAACATCATGCATGATATAGTTTAAAACACATGGGCAATTCTTTGATAACCATAAAACATTTTTTTCAATGTAGTTCTGATCTTTGTATTACTTCTGAGTTAGGTGGTACACCTCTAAAAGTCTGATATTCCACGAGCTATATGGAATCCTCCATTGACCTAACAGGGAAGCCCCCAACCCAAGTTTACCACAAGGGTTGGAGTGTCTACGTCTGATATGCCACAGGGAACTAGACCAGCGGAAAATAATATACCCTTATCGGCAAATACGATTTTAGGAAATGAGTTTTATGAACACGTGCCTTCTTTGGGGAACCACCTAACATCTCTTTATGCCCAATTTTAGCCTTTTCTAAATATGTATCATTCTGAATTCAAAATCATGAAAAGTCTGATAAAATATGATTTATATACTAGTCTGTATCTGTTATGGCACTATCTGATTTGGTATCGTCATACCAAGACTAGCAAGTCATGATTCTGAGCCATAAAATCATATCACAGTTTTCTGTTTCAAAACATAAAGTTTAGACTTCTATACTTCAAATAATTCAAGAAGATTCATTCTTCAATACATTTATCAAACTATGCAAAAATCATTATTGTCAAGCATTTCAACAAACAAGTGGTGCTCATATATTTTTGGCAAACCATGCAATTCTTTCATTATATATACTCAACATTTATCAACATGCAAAACCTCCCTCTCGTCAATTTGAAAATCAACCTTAAATCATTCAACACTAGTTAAGAACATTGATACCATGCTTCTAAATTACATTCTGCAACTCATAACATTCTAAAATCAAGAAGTGTTGCAACATTAGAGAGAGCATAAATAGTCATTCTCTCAATTAAATATTCAACTCAATTTCATACATGCATATATAAGATTACAAATCAATTGGGGGAAAAGGCCTCAAGACCAAAACAATAATTCCATTTAAGAGTCCATAATGCACAATCAAAATGTAAATTCCAAAACCCCTTTGTAAATTCATGAATTCTAAACTTTAAATCATATTTAAAGTGTTTAAACCAACCCATGTAGTTTTAGGAAAACCCCACGTACCTTAGTGACAACGAAATTGCGAAAAGATTGGACCTTTAAGCTTGAATTCCTTGTGAAAAGCACTTGAATCTTGTTCTTGGGAATGGAAGAGGCTTTGGATCGTAAATTGGATAATTTAGGGCTTAGGGATTGTAAATAATGTGTTTAAAAATCCCTTATAATAATTTGGAGTGATTAGGGACGATTTAGGGGTGTGAAATGACTTCAACACCCTTGATATAAGTCAAAACAGTGTTTTTGGCACTTGGAAATGACTTAGGCGGCGCCCAGTCTATCGCACAAGCCAGGGTGGGTGACACCTTGTCAATCGCCTAAGTTTGGTTGGGCGGCGCTTAACCAATCGCACACCCTTACTGCCTCTCACAAAAATGAGCATAACTTTTTGTTCGGGTGTTGGATTAATGCGAAATTGGCATTGTTGGAAAGCTATTTTGAATACCTTTTATTTGATCTATAGAAGTCCCTCTAATTTTATATATAAAAAATTTTATGGTCGATAGAATTTGACTCAAGTTAAATCATCCACTAAAACTTAATCTATAGAAATAATTTCAACTCGTCTTTGAGTTTGGGGATTTTTTGAGACCCCAATCCATATTCAAAGGTATTCCCACACTATAGGATTGATCACCACACATATATTCACAAGGAATCATCTAGTTCGGGTCTATACACTTAGGAACGATGGTCTAAATTCTAGCCCGAAAGTACGGTGTGTTACAGACCCCTTAAGTCATTTTTCATATTTTTTCTTATTTTTACCATTAGAGATTCTCTATAGCTTCCCCAAGTTATTTATGACTTGCTGGAGATGACAGTTAGTTATCGAGAAGTTCATTTCATTTTTAGAGTAATTCTCTATTTATAAGTCTTCACTAGTTCTAAATGGCCACCGGGCTAAAACTTTAGTTAAACGACCTCGAATGAAAATTTTGACTGTTACAACAACTTCAAAATATTTATTTTAGTCTAGGTGTACCTTTGGTTTGGATCCCGAGGCACCCGGGATCATTTTGACCTATTTGTCAAAAAGTTAACGAAATGGAATATGAGTGTGGGACTCATATTTTCTCAAAATGACTTCGGATGGAAATTTCAACTATTTTATTGAGTATGAAACATCGATCTTTGTATGATTACATAGTTCTTTTGAATATACGGGATTTCAAATGAATCCTGAGGGCTTGGCAAAGTCTTGGAAAATTCCAAGTCTCAACTGTTAACTGGTGTTGTCGCTATCGCGAGGCAAGGGTTGTGATTGTGATATCCTTAATAGGGAACTAGTGCGATCACAATGTGTAAGTCGCAATTGCGACTAGCCTATACAGCCACAAGATGTGGCAATTGCATACCTCGGGTTACGATCTCGAAACTCGAGGATTTGGGTTGGGTATAAATGGACCCCTGATTTCACAATTTTAGCCATTTCACATCCATTTGTTGAGAGCTTAAACCCTAAAGAGTGAGATTAAGTGGAATTTATTCTTGTGGGTGATTTGGAAAGCTTGATTAACACTTATTTCTTGATTTTCTTCATATATGAGGTAAGATTCCTCAATATTCCTGGTTGATTTTTCCATTTTTTGACTAAAAATCCCAAAACCTTCAAGGCTTTATTTTAAACCAAAATTAGCTCGGATTCTACCTATTTTTGAGGTCAATGATTCCTTGAGCATGTGGAAACATTAGATTGATCTCAGAAATGTAATTTTTCATAAGTAGGACCCACATGAAATTTTGATGTGATTTTTGGACCCGAAGCATAATAGTGAAAACTTGGTATCCATATTCTCATATTGATGAGTAGAATGTGATTTTGATAGTTTGACATCTTACGGATGTTTTTTGAAAGGGGGAAACAGTGATTTAGCGGATCGTGTGAGCTTTCTTAGTCAAACAGCGATTGGGTAAATGATTTCGATGATTAGAAGTGAGCACTTCGTCCAACCTTAGGGCAAGACTTATGATAGTTATTAAAGATACTTGATACGCTTGTGTACATCTAGGAAAATGGTTTTTCGGTGATATTAGGCACATTGTTACTTGTTGGTTATGGTGAATGGTGTTGGAAGTAATGCTTAAATGATTATGCTATATATGGATTATTGATTAAGCTTATGATGAGCTATTGAATATGTTATTATTTTGTACATTGATTAGTCTACCGAATATACTATCGAATGAGCCCTTGACTATGATATTGTCTAAGCCATAAATTATGTTATTTACTCTTCTATGAATAAGCTATATATTTTTTAGGACCTGAACCAAGTCCTGGCCATGACTGGTATCTCAAGTCCACCGAGGACGATATACCACCCCTTTTCCTAGACAAACAGAACATAATACTTAGCAGTGGCTGAAATCCAAACATTTAACAAGATAGAGAATAATAAACTCAAGATAACTAATAGTGTCAATCATAACAACCCAATCCACAGTAGTGTCCACAAAACGTCAAAATAATACTAAAAACCAATCCAAGTCGGGACATGTCACCGACCCTAACAATGACAACATGAACTCTTCAATTCTAGTCTATGTAACAAAACTGATGAAATAACCAAATCTTTTAGAGAATGGAAGCTCACCTCTTCACCACAATGACCAATGAATCATGCCAATCTACCTAACATTGCATAGGAAAAGTAGAAATATCTCCATTGCTTGCATCATGTTGGGACACAACATTAGGAGATGGTTAGAGGGTAGAGTACTAGCATGTAACTCTGGAATTCGGGATAAAATAATACCAAGTAAAATCCAATTCAAAACCATGTAAACACCATCATATGCATACATAAATAATATGCCCAGATAGGGAACAAGGCTTAGAAGGAAGTAAAATATTATCCTAGACTATGTAGTTTAACCATCATAAAAGGCACTCACGGGCTATATGGGATTTGCTCCCCGTACTGAAAGGGCCCTAGTGCGTGTTAGATGTATGAACCAGAGAAAAACTGAGGGAAAGCTAAATCTATCAAGGCCACTAGCCATCCCAAATATATATTAAGTGTGACCCATGAACACAGTCACCAAGACCAAACCTCATGTCGACAAACATGAGTTTCAAGTATAAGTCATCCGAGACCCACAACTTCACAGTATCGCTACATAACCCCCAATAGGCCAAATTTAAAGCAAGTTTCACATAACCTATTTATTAACCAAAGAACCAACCGTTAAGGAACACCATGGGTATCATCACTCCGTAACACTTGCAAGCTTATCTCTATGCCATAACAACCACATTAGCTTGGGGTGAATACCTCGACCCAATTTATTCCTTAAATCAAATCATATCCAACAAGGCTTTAAAAATTCATGTTCATTATTTAATAATTAATGAAATGCAATAACATAGGTGAGTACGCCAAACCAAGTGATAATTTCACAATTTAAAGCCTTTTACACAAGTGGGTTTAGGGAATACAATTATTTAAACTCAATTCCAAATTCAAAATACCAATTTGGGGAAATCCATGACCCCTTAGTTTATTCACCATACCCATGCACTCCATAAGTTAAAAACTATTAATAATGCATAAACAAAGCATAATAAGTTATGGAAAAACAATTTAAGAGTCAACCATATAAAACCCCATAACAATAACAAAACCCACATTCAAATCCATACAATTTAAAACATGTAAAACACATGTTTTTCATAAATTAAGAATTGGAGAAGAGTAACATTCCTGGAATACAAAGATTTATGGAAAACAACAATACTTGGGCCCTTAGATGACCAACTTCTTGGAAACCCTAAGTATCTTGACCTTGGAGAATTTCAGAGTGTCTTTGATTGTGTAATGAATGAGAAATAACCCCATTTGAGTGCTCTATGATTGTGGGGTCTATATAAGGGAAAAGGGGAATTGACCAGAATGTCCTTAATGAAAAGACTGAAAATAGACCGCCTAGTTGCTACAAGTGACCTAACGACTCATAGGGTCATCTTACGACTCATAAGTTCCCACTCGTAGTCTGGATAGTGTCCCTGATCACCAACACTGACTTGGCTATGAGTCATAACATACGAATAACACTCAATTATTATGACTCGCATGGTCCAGTCATTATCATAGAAGAAATAATTGGGCATCACACCTGTTAGGCTACGAAATACACCATACGACTTGTTTTGTGTCTTTATGATTTGTAACCCCTAGTTGTAGTCATAGAAGAAACTCCAGGCCAACACACTGGCAAGGATACGATTGGGTCATTAAGACCCATCAAGACTCCCTATGACTCATATGAGAAGTCGTAGTCTGAGCAGTGAGGATAAAATTTCAGAAATCTTCCAAGGACCAAAATCTGGGGTGTTATATTCTCCCCCTCCCCCTAGAATCAGTCATCCCCGAATAAAGAGTTAAGGCATTTATTAGCACGATTTAACATTGAGCAGGTCTACACTTAAACCATTAAGAAAGACAGAAAATAAAGATGTTATGGAATACACATGCCTCAATCACCATTATCAAGACGAGAAACAAGAATGGCTACTTGGACTTCATGTCCTCTTAGGTTTCCTAAGTAGTTTCTTTAGGATTTCGGTTGCTCCATAGAACCTTTACCAAAGTTACATCCTTTGCTCACAATCAGTGGACTTGCTAATCCAAAATCTCAATCAGGACTTTCTCATAAGACAAGGGATCTGAGACACACACTTTCCAAAGGAACAACCAAGGAAGGATTGCCTACACACTTCTTTAACATTGACACATGGAAGATCGGATGAATGGAACCCATACTCGAATGCAATTCTAACTCATAAGTCACATTACCCACTAGCCTTAAAATACGATATGGACCTACATAATAAGGACTGCGCTTTTTCTTCTTTCAAAACTGCATCACTACCTTCATGGGAAACACCATTAAGAACACCAAATCACCCACATCAAACTCCAAGTCTCTTTGCCTTATGTCCGCACAGGAATTTTGGCAACTTTGGGCAGTCTTAGGTCTATACCAAACCAGCTTCACCTTCTCCATAACTTGGTGAACTAAGTTGGGACCATAAAGACTATTCTCACCCTCCTCAAACCACTCAATAGAAGACCTATATTTCTTACCATACAAAGCTTCTGAAATATCCATCCCAATACTTGAGTGATAACTATTATTATACGCAAACTCAATGAGACAAAAATATTCAACCTAATTACCACAAAAATTAATCACACAAAACCTTAGCATATCCTCCAAAGTTTGTATTGTCCCCTCCGTTTGTCCATCTATCTGCGGGTGGAAGGAGGTGCTAAGATTCACCTTGGTTCCTAACTCTCTCTGAAAGGAATGTCAAAACTGAGATGAGAATTGAGTTCCTCGATCAGATATGATGGAAATTGGAGCACCATACAACTTCATGATCTCTTCAGTGAAGAGCTTAGCATAATCATACGCCAAATAGTTAGTCTTCACTGGAAAGAAATAAGCGGACTTAGTAATGGAGTCAAACTAATGGCGAGACCACAGAAGACCAGTAACAAAATCCATATTAATCACTTCCCATTTCCATACAGGCAATTCAATCTCTTAAGACAAACCACTAGGCTTAAAGTTCTCAACCTTCACTTGTTGACACACTGTGCACTTAGTCACAAAATTGGACACATCCCTCTTTATGTTATTCCACCAATAAATTTCTCTTAAGTTATAATACATCTTTGTAGAACCCGGATGAATGGTGTACATCGACTCATGAGGCTAAGCCAAAATTCTCTCTCACATCCTATTAACATCAGAAACAAATAACCTACCTTGGTACCTCAAGATACCATCACCACCAATCTCAAAAGCCATCACCTTCTGGTGATGCACATCATCCTTGATCTGCATCAAGATAGGGTCAAGACCTATTTCTCCTTTACCTCAGCACCAAGAGATAACTTCACCACCTCTTGCATAAGAACTACACCATCCTCAGAGTCTAAGAGATGAACTCCAAGATCAGCCAAATGGTGAATATCCTTTACCAAACCTCACTTTTCCTCATCAACATGAAACAAGCTTTCCATGGATAACCTTTTAAGAGTATCAGCAACCATGTTAGACTTATATGGATGATAATAAAAACTCATATCATAGTCCTTGAGCAACTTAAGCCATCTCTTTCTAATATTTGACTCCTTTTGAGTAACATATATTGTAAACTCTTATGGTTTCAGAAGATGTAAACATGAACTCCATACAAATAGTGACGCCAAATCTTCAAAGCAAAGACCACATCAAATAATCCTGAATTATGTATTGGATAGTTCTTCTCATGCACCTTTAATTGCCTAGAAGCATAAGCAACCACCTTACCATGCTGCATGAACACATAACCTAGTTCCACCCGAGACACATTACAATAAACAATAAAACCATCAATGCCTTTGGACAGGGTTAAAATTGGAGCCAAAGTTAATTTATCCATCAAATTCTCAAAACTACCCTCACAAACATCCGACCATATAAACTTCATTTTCTTTTGAGTCATCTTAGTCAATGGGGCACCAATAGAAGAGAAACTTTCCACAAACCTTCTATTATAAGTGGCTAAACCTTAGAAGCTTTGAATATTGGTTTGATTCATGGGTCTAGGATACTTCTTAACTGTCACAACTTTTTGTGGATCCACCATGATACCTTCACTAGAAATAACATAACCCAAATAAGTCATAACATCAACCAGAACTTTCACTTAGAGAATTTATCATCCAAGCGTTGTTCCTTAAAGGTTTGTAACACTATCAGGAGGTGATTCGAAGGATCTGCCTCACTTTCGTAACACACCAAAATATCATCAAATAACAAAATTACGAACAAATACAAGAACTGATGGAATACCCAATTCATAAGATCCCTAAATGCCACTAGGACATTAGTCAATCTTAGAATATTTTGAGCACCTTGAACCTAGTCAAACAAATCATCAATCCTAAGAAGTGGGTACTTATTCTTCATAGTCACCCTATTCAACTGGCGGTAATCTAAATACATCCAAAGGGACCCATCCATCTTAGGCACAAAGAGAATCGATGTACCTAAGGAAGAAATACTTGGGCGGATAAAACCCTTATCTAGGAGATCTTTCAACTTCTCCTTAAGTTTCTTCAACTCAGTCAAAGCCATTATGTAAGGGGAATAGAGATAGGACTAGTGTTTGAAAGAAGATCAATCCTAAAATCAATTTTCCTATCAAGAGGAACACCAGGAAGATCACTAGGAAATACCTCATCAAACTCACAAACCACTAGGACCAATTGAAATGAAGGACCTTTGGCTATCGAATCCTTAAAATTCACTAAATAGTAGAGACACCTTTTGGAAACCAATTTTTGAGCTCTAAGATAAGAAATGAACCGTTCCTTAGGAACTAGAGAACTACCTTCCCACTCAATCACTGGCTCATTTAGGAATCTAAAACTAACCCATTGGGTCCAACAATCAAGAGATGCATAGCATGAGTGCAACCAATACATGCCCAAATATAGTCACCCACCAAGGTGGACATAAAAAAAAGATCTGAAACACACTCAAGACCAAAATCAAAATGAATAGCCACAAAAGGGATCATATAAGAGAGATTAGACCTGGGATCAAGTAGAAAATATACATCATGAGAGAAGAGTTTTAGCGTAACAGAAACAGAATCAAGAGATACCTCAAAATCCTGATAAGTGGAAAGAGTATATAGAGGATTCGGATAAGTGCCAGAGCCAGAAGTAGCACTCTTTGGTGAGGGATCAGTAGAAGCAGCAATCTGGACCTTATTAACCTCCATAGAAACATCACCTGAAGGACATTTCCTCTGAAAGTTTCCAAGTTGGCCGAATAAAAAATAATTATTCCTCTCCTCAACACAAAAGCCATGGTGTAACTGTCCATCGAATCTATAAGGAGTATGGGATGGAGCTAATTGGGCTCGACTGTCCTGGGATTAGGCACCATATGCCTTAAATCCATTGTTGCTTTGAAAATGACAATTATCGAATGACTTAGATAAGGAGCACTAGCCGTAGAATATGATGTAAAATTACCCCACTTCTTCTTAGACCACTGCCTGTCGTCCTTGCCACTATTCTCATGGACAACACCCTACTCAAAAAAGTGGGTTCTCTTACCTGGCTCTCCCCAATATCTGTTTGCTTTTCCTTCTTATCCTCCACTTATTGCATATACACCACAAGCCTAGAGATGTCTATATAATTATTCAGTAAGACGACCTTACACTCTAACACTAATTCTCGAGGTAAGCCCAAAGAAAAATCGCTCATCTTAGCCCTCATACTAGATACTAGCTCAAGAGCATAATGGGACAACAGGTGAAACTATAGGGCATATTCCTTCACAGTCATCTTAATTTGCTTCAAATTGAAGAACTCTTTAGCCTTTGCCTCCCTTAACTCCTGAGAAAAGAAGAGGTCAAACAAAGCACCAGAGAAATCCTCCCATAAATCCAACTCCACATCCTCACCCCTAGACTGATCCCACTCCTAATACCACTGATACGTTGTATTCAGCTAATATGTAGTAAACTCTACACCCTTAGAGTCATAAGCATACATCATACAAAAATCCTTCTCCATCACATTTATGAACCCTTGAGAATCCTTCTAAACCTTAGAACTAGTGAAGGTCAAGAGATTCAACCTCATTAACTGGCCAACTCTAGTGGCCAGATAAGAACTCACAGCAGCACCGACAGTACCCGATTGACATGATTAAGATGTCACCAACTGGGTCAACAAATAAATGGAATGATGGAACTCAGCATTAGTAATATCTACTAGAGGTGATCGGAGTATTACCAGCAGAAGAATGATTATTGGGGACCAGTGGAACTCCACTAAGGCAATCAAAAGTAGTGACCCTAGATTGGGTTTGAACTCCTAGAGTAGGACGAGCCCCGTCCATATTGCCCTCAAGCGAGATAGAATAGTTTCGAAGTCTGGGAGGCATGATCTGAAAAGACAACAAATGGGAATTAGAGGAGATTTTATCACCCTAGACTTCACAACCCGAAAGTAGATCACAAGAAAGGGAAACATTCCAAATGCCTCATAGCCTCACCTTTATAAGTCTGGCATGCTACACACTCATAAAAAAGACTCTATGTAACATGGCTTTGTGGATACCTAATTACACCAAAACTAGGCTCTGATGCAAACTTTGTCATGACTCAAACCAAGGCCTGGTCGTGATGGGTATCTCAAGGCCATTAAGTATCAGAGAACACCCCCTTTGCCTAGCCAAATAGAACATAACACCTAGAAGCGGATAAAATCTGAACATATAATAAGATAGAGTTTAATAAACTCAAGAAAACTAATAGTGACAACCAGAACAACCCAATCCATAATAATATCCACAAAACCTCTAAATAATACCGAAAACCAATCTAAGTAGGGACATGCCCCCGACCCTGACAATGGAAATGGCAATGATAATGTGAACTCTTTAATTTAATTTTATGAAAAAATTGATGAAATGATCAAGTCTTCGAATAATGGAAGCTCACAACTTTACCACAACAATCGACGAACCGAGCCAATTCACCTAACACTGCTTAAAAAAAGTAGAAGTATCCTCGATACCTACATCATATGGGGATTAAACATCTGGAGATTGTTAGTAGGTTAAGCACTAATATGTAACTCAGGGATAGGAAATAAAATAATGCCAATTTATATCCAATTCAAAACTATGTAAATACCATCATATACATACATAAATAATATATCGGAATAGGGAACAAAGCTTAGCGTGAAGTAAAATATTTTCCCTTGTTATATAGCTTAACTGTCATAAAAGGCACCCACGGGCTATATGGGTTCATCTCCCCCTACTGAAAGGGCCATAGTGCATGTTAACCACACTAATTGGAGAAAAATTAAGGGAAAGCTAAAGACATCAAGTAAACTAGTCATCCCCAATATATATCAAGTGTGACCCATACACATGGTCATTAAGACCAAACCTCATATCGGCTTATATGAGTTTCTAGTATAAGTCATTAGATACCCACACCTTCATCGCTTTGCTACATAACCTCCATTAGACTAAATTTAAAGCAAGTTTTCTAAAACCCATTAATTAACCAAAGAACTAACCATTAAGGCACACTATGGGTATCATCATACCCTAACACTTGTAATCTTATCTCTATGGCATAACAACCATATTAGATTGGGGGAATACCTCGACCTCTTTTGTTTATTAAATCAAATCATAACCAACAAGGTTTTCAAAATCCATGTTCATTGTTTAATCATTAACGTAATGTAATAACATAGATGAGTAAGTCAAAACAAGTGACAATTTCAAAATTTAAAGTCATTTACACAAGTGGGTTGAGGGAAAACAACTATTTAAACCCAATTCCAATTTCAACAGACTAATTTGGGAGAAATCATTACCCCTTAGTTTATTCACCATACCTATGCACCCAATTAGTTCAAACCATTAACAATGCATAAAAATGAATGATAAATAAAGGGAATATAATTTAAGAGTCAACCATGTACCCTCAACCACAATAAAACCCACATTTAAATCCATACAATTTATACCATGTAAAATGTATAATTTTCATAAATTAAGAATTAGGGAAGATAATGGCCTTGAATACAAAGATTTTTGGAGAAAAATCAGCTCTTGAGCCCTTAGATGATCAACTTCTTGGAAACCCTAAGTATCATGACTTTGGAGAGTTTAGAGAGTTTGTGAGTATCTTTGATTATATTATGAATAAGAAATAACCCCTTTGAGTGTTTTATGATTGTGGGGTCTAAGTAAGGGAAAAGAAGAATTGACCAGAATGCCCTTAATAAAAAGACTAAAAATTGACCACCCAGCCATTATGAGTGACCTAATGACTCATTGGATCACCTTATGACTCGTAAGGTCCGACTCGTAGTCGGATAGTTTCCATGATCACCAATACTGACTTGACTATGAGTCGTACCATACAACTCGCACTAAGTCTTTACGACTCACATGGTTCCCTCATTTTCAAAGCAGAAATAATTGGACATCACACTGGTTAGGCTACGTAAGACACCATTTGACTTATTTTGAGTGTTTACGAATCGTAACCCCTAGTCATAGTCATAGTGGAAAATCTAGGCCAACATACTGAACAGTCTATGATTGGGTCATTAAGACCCATCAAGACTCCTTATGATTGGGTCATTAAGACCCATCAAGACTCCTTACGACTCATATGGAAGGTCGTAGTCTAGGCAGTGGGGATAAAATTTTAGAAATCTTCCAGGGACCAAAATACGTGGTGTTATAATTATGAAATGGTTTAACTATTGATCAAGCTATTGATGTGATAGTGATCATTCAAATGATGAGTTATCTACAACGCTAATGATAATCCATTAATTAGGTAATTGATGAGTTATTACATATAATTTGATAATGAACATTTATTATATTAGTGTTCATGTTCATTAGCTATACTGGTAAATACGTTATGGACTATGTTAAAGATCATATTTATTTTCTATATTGGCAATCATGTTATTGATTATATTAGAACTTAATATTTTAATTATGATTATTGATTATGTTAATATACTATGTTAATGATTATCTATTGTCCATATTGATAATGATATTGATGTTTTATACCCGGCTAGGATGGAGGATGATTATGATGATTTATATACCCAGCAAGGCTGGAGGATAATTATGATGATTTGTATACTCGGTAAGGACAAAGGATGATTATTATGATCTATATACCCGGCAAGGCCGAAGGATGATTATGATGATAGAAATACTCAACAATGCCGAAGGATGATTATGATATATATATATATATGTGTATATATATATGCCCAGCAAGGCCAAAAGATGATTCTGATGATATTGAGAATATATTTTAATATCCCTACCGATTTAAGTCTAGATATATATATTATACCATGATTATATAATTATTATGATATTATGACATTGGGGTGTGAGATTACCATTAGTACGGCTAGCTAAGGTAAAAATGAGAAAATAGTTATCATATAGTATGATATAAATAGACTCTATTGATATAATGATTAGTTGATAAATATTGATTAGTTTATTAATATTGATTAGTTGATAAATGTTGGTTGGTTGATAAATAATGCAAACTAGTTAATAAGTGATTTTTTTTACTAAGGATAATATATTAGTATATGAGAATTAGTTGTTACATGACAGATAGTTGATAAGTGTGGACTTATTTACAATTGATGAATATGGAAATATTAATGGTTATAGTGTGGTATGGCTTGGATGAATTCCAACTGTATTATGAGAGTTGATAATGACGGTTGTAGGTAAGGCTATCTTGTTTGTACCTTTCAAGCTTATGGGGGCTTGCGACGGGTTATTTACTTTTCTGCAGTAATTGGTGTATGGTAGCCAATTTTGTAGTTATAATTGCATGTGTTGATACTTATTATTGTGTTGTGTCGATATTTTGTTATGTATTTATTCACGTATAGTGATGTTGGAGATATTTCAAATTCATTTTCTTACCATGACTTAGTTATATTATCTTGCATTCTATTAGTTATGTTATTTTGCATGCTATAATTATTATATCATGATTTAGCTCAATCGGTCGATGATTCCTACTAAGTACCTATTATTTTGAACTCATACTACACTTCTGTACCTATTTAGTAAAGATCTGTGTACTAGTTTCCACTATTGATTTGTGTTCATGTGGTGTTGATATCTAGAAATAGGGTAAGCTCTTGGAGTCTGAGTTGTCTATTTCCTTTTATCTTTCTATATTCAGCGTTTTGTTTTGAGACATATGTATTAACTATTCTAGATACTTAGGTTGCATTTTTATTACTAGATGCTCTTGTACTGGCTATACCAAGTAGCGGCATGGTATTTATATAATGACTATCTTCAAACTATTTCTATTGTCTTGTTTATTTATTGTGTTAGATTGCCTATTAGGCCCTTTTTGGGGCATTTCCACAAAGTTAACCCATTTTGTTTAACTCTGGATTACGATTTGGCTTACCTACTGACGGGATAAAGTAGGTGCCATTATGACTCATTAATTGGGTAATGACAAATTAGTATTAGAGACTAGGTTACATCGGTATTGTTAGTACAAGAGAAAGTGTCTAGTAGAGTCCTGTGAATCAGAATGATAATATCCATTTACTATCTTTGGGAGGCTATAAGACATTCTTATGAGTTCTTCACTTATTTCACTCTTATCATGCTAAGTGTTTGAGTTGGTTTGTAGAATATTTCTTTAATTTTACTCTGTCGCAAATGGCTAGGACACGTGCTATCGCTGCATATGATGAGGGTCCTGGAACTGAGCCTAGGGATCCTACTACTATTCATGGACAAACTAGGGATGTGTCCGTTGTTAGGGACCAAGATAGGGGGCCTTCATTAGACCCTATTCCTACTCCTGAGCTAGAGAATTTTTTACCTCAGCTAGCGGTGGGCTAGGGACCATCCCAGGCTCTACTAGGGTTTATTTTTTCTTTAGTGCCCAGAGATACATTGGTTTAGCTCTTGGGGTTAGTTGGTGGTGCACTGTCTGATGATGCTAAGTCTATGTATTAGAGTGGTATGGATGAGGGGAAACAACCTGTAGCTGCGGGTCCTAGAGTTAAGGTCCCTACTGTGCCAGAGTTTGCTCAGTCAATAATTTCTTAGCCAATGGTTGCCCAAATAGCTATGTTTGTTGAGGAGAAGAAGATGTTGGGTAGATTCTTAAGATTAGCTCCGCCTAGGTTTTCTGTTGGTCTGAGCGAGGATGCATATAAGTTTTTCGTTACTTATGAGGCCCTGAGGATAGGGATAAGAGTCCTAGACATCAGGGTAGTTTCAGTGGGAGCCATAGTAGTTCTTGATTCAGAGGTAGCCATTCTTAGGATAGATATACTTCTCATACATCCTATCTAGCTCAAGTTCAGTCTAGTTGACCTAATCAAGAAGTTCTTTAGATTAATGATGAAGGTCAGTCTAGTGCCAGTGATCGCTCTAGTCGAGGTAGTGGTCAGTCTTTGAGAATTCTATTTTCTTATTATTCTAGATATGGTGGTTATTTCGGGTTAGCCAAATCTACTGGTTCTGATTCAGTTCAAGTGTCATGTTATAGTTGTGGTCCTGGTTACTATTTACGAGGTTGCCCTAATAGTAAAGAGATTATTGCTTTAGCTCAGAGTGTTCCCCCTATTAGGGTAGTTCATACCTCAACTAGAGTTTGTTTTTAGGGTCATAGGGGTGGTTTCCAAGGTACTCAAGGAGGTTCTTAGGCAGTCAGGAGAGGAGGTCGATTAGGAGCCTATCCATATGGAGACCGTGGTCAATTATATAACTCAAGGTTGAGTCTTCAAATTCTATTATTATAGGTATGATTTTGTTGTGCCGTTAGTCAGCCCTTACTTTATTTGATCCCAGATCAACTTATTCTTATGTATCTATTTATTATTCTCAACGGTTAGAGTTATCTTTGGATTTATTATATGTACCCTTTCATGTATCTACTCCCTTAGGTGATACTTTAGTATTGGATTAGGTTTTTAGATCATGTGTTATGGTTGTTAGAGATATTGATACTCAAGATGATCTTATGATTCAGGATATGGTGGATTTTGATGTGATTCTTTGGAAGGACTGGTTATCCCACTATCATGTGGTCATGGATTATTTTTCCAAGATCATTAACTTATCCATACTCGACGTACCCCCAGTCTTGTGGTAGAGAGCGGTTAGCCATGAGCTGATGGGTATTATTTTTATGTTTGTGCTAGAAGGCTTATTTTGAGGGGTTTCAAGTCTTATCTTGCTTATATTCTTTATACTAGTGTGTCGATTCCATCGCTTGACTTTGCTCCTATAGTTTGTGAGTTTTCTGATGTGTTCTCTACCGACCTACCTGGTATTCTCCCCTTTACCTTTTAGGTAACTTATAATTCTTTTTGTAGCATTCAAATAAGACTCCTTAGGTTTCTTCTTTCTTATAGGAGGGGTTTTGTTCTTCTATTAATAGAAGATTTTTTTTCTCAAGTCAAAAACACAATAAAATCCATAATTTAGTCCTTTAAGAGTCTTATTTAGGGAGAGATTTTTTGCTCGTGAGATTGAGTTTTTTATTGATCTTCAGCCTGGCAATAGACTTATTTCTATGGAACCTTACTGTATGGCTTCTACCGAGCTTAAGGGGATAAATTCTTAACTTTAGGATCTTCTTTGTAAGGGTTTTATGAGACCGAGTATTTCTTCTTACGAAGCTCTTCTGTTATTTGTGAAGAAAAAGATGGCTCCATGCGTATATGCATTGATTAAAGGCATCTTAATAAGGTAATGGTGAAGAACCATTATCCTATGCCTTACATTAATGATTTATTTCACCAGCTTCAGGGTGTAGCCGTGTTTTCTTAGATTGATTTGAGATCTAGTTACCATCAGTTGAGTATTCAGGCTGAGGATATCCCAAAGATAACTTTTAAGACCCATTATGGTCATATAAGTTCCTTGTGCTATCTTTTGACTTAACTAAAGCCCTAGCCGCGTTTATGGATTTGATTAACTGAGTGTTTAGTCCTTATTTGGATTCCTTTATGATTGTGTTCAATGATAATATCCTTGTGTATTTAAGGAGTAAAGAGGAGCATGTGCAGTATTTGATGATCGTACTCAAAACTTTAAGAGATCATGTGTTTTTCGCCAAATTCATTGAGTGTGAGTTTGGGCTTGAGTCTGTGACTTTACTTGGACATGTGGTGTCTAATGATGTTATTATGGTAGACCTATCAAAGATTGAGGTGATTCGTAATTGGGCTAGACCTATATCTCCGACTGAGGTTTGTAGCTTTTTTGGGTTGGCCACTTATTATAAATGATTCGTCGATGGTTTTTCTACTATTTCAGTTCCTATGAACAGATTAACTTAGAATAAGGTTTTTTTCTTATTGTCCAAGGAGTGTGAATTGATCTTTGCAAAGCTCAAGAATTTCCTTATTTAGATCATGTTCAAGCTCTTTCTGTTGAGGGTAAGGGATTCATTGTGTATTGTGATGCTTCTGGTTTTGATCTAGGATGTGTTTTGATATAGTAGGGTCATGTTATTTCTTATGCATTTAGATAGCTTAATGTTCACGAGCGCAACTACCTTACTCATGATTTATAGTTGGCGGTTGTAGTTTTTGCGCTTAAGATTTTGAGGCCTTATCGCTATGGCTTGCATTGTGAGATTTTCATCGACCATCGCAGTCTTCAGCATCTTATGACCTAGAGGGAGCTTAATTTTACATAGTGTAGATAGATGGTTGCTTAAGGATTATGATATCTCTATCTTATATTATTCAGGTAAGGCGAATAAGGTAGCAGACACCTTGAGTAGTAAAACAGTGATTATGGGTAGATTGGCTTGTATTTCAATTTCTTAGAGGTCGTTGGCATGGGACATTCAGTACTTAGAAAACTTGATGGTTCTCCTTGATGCTTCAGACCTTAAGAGGATCTTTTCTAGTGTTTAGGTGAGTTGTTCTCTTTTTGAGCAAATTCGGGACCGCTGGTTTGAGTATAGTAAGCTTTGCTTCCTTTGTGATTAGGTGTTTAGTGGTGAGTCCGAGAGATATTCCATATATTCCTAGGGTGTTTTATGATTTGACGGACGCATTTGTGTTCTGAGAATTGATGACTTAATTTAGTTTATTCTGTATGAGGCTCATAACTTTAGTATTCTATTCATTCAGGCATAACTAAGATATATAGAATTTGAGATAACATTATTGGTGGAGTGGCATGAAGAGTGATGTGGTAGATTTTATATCTTATTACCTATGCTGTCAGCAGGTAAAGGCTGAGCATCAATATCTGGGTGGTTTGATTTTGAGATTGCCCATTCTTGAGTGGAAATTTTAGCGAATTACCATGGATTTTGTGTGTGGTTTGCCTCGTACTTCCCTTGGTTATGATGGTATTTGAGTCATCGTGGATCATTTGATCAAGTCAACACATTTCCTTTCAATTCAGATGTCCTTCAGTGTTGAGAGGTTAGCTCATATCTATGTACACGAGATATTCCGTTTGCATGGTGTACCCATATCTATTATTTTGGACTGAGGTTCCATGTTCACTTCTAGATTTTGGAGATCTTTTCAGGTAGAGTTGGGTACTCAGGTGGATCATAGTACAACCTTTCATATATAGGCCAATGCCCGGTCCGATCAGACTATTCAGGTGTTTGAGGATATGTTCCTAGTTTATGTTATGGACTTTGGAGGCTAGTGGGACAAACACTTCGCCTTTGTAGAGTTTACTTATTACAAAAATTATCTTTTGAGTATTGAGATGGAGCCTTTTGAGGATTTGTATGCTAGGAGATGTCATTTTTTGATTGGTTGATTTGATACTTTTGAGATTCGACCACATGGTACTGATTTGCTTCAGAAGTCGTTGGATAGAGTCAGGGTGATTCAGAATAGGTTGAGAGTAGCTCAGAGTAGGCAGATGGCCTATTCAGGACGTAGGCTTCGTGCCTTGAGATTTGGAGTTGGTGATCGAGTATTCCTCTGAGTATCGCCTATGAAGGGTGTGATGAGGCTCAGGAGGAAGGACAAGCTTAACCCTAGATATATTGGACCTTTAGAGATTCTACATACCATTGGTGAGTTGGTTTATGAGTTAGCTTTACCTCCAGATTTTACTGCTGTCTATTTGGTTTTCCATGTTTCTATGTTATGGAGATACATTCTTGATTCATCTCATGTGCTTAGATAGGATTCAGACAAGTTAGATGAGTATTTAACCTTTATGGATGAGCCTGTGCTCATTTTGGCTAGTGATGTTATGCAGTTGCACACTAGGGAGATTCCTGTAATTAAGGTTCAGGGAGGCACCACCCAGAAGAAAAGGCTACTTGGGAGATCGAGAGCGAGATATAGACCTAGTATCCTCACCTATTTGAGACTTCAGGTACATCCTAATCATTAACTTTCGCAAACAAATGTTCCTTTAGTAGTAGATATTGTCATGACCCTTCAGGTGATTTTTCATGTTTCCACTTATGTTTGTTATTAGAGTTTCTAAATAGTTTCCTCAAGTCATTTATGACTTTTGGAGCTGAGAGTTCGGTTATCAGGTAGTTTATTTAGTTTTAGAGACAATTCCCTATTTAGAAGTCTTCGCTGGTTCCTAATGGCCACTATGCAAAAATTTCAGTCAAAACAACCACGAATGCAAATTTTTACTATTCCAACAGCTCTGGAGTATTAATTTTAGGCTAGGTGGACCTTTGATTTGGGTCCCGAGGAACTCGAGTTCATTTCGACCTATAGTTTGGAAAGTTATGAAAATAGAATATGGGTGTGGGATTCATATTTTGTTGAAACAACCTTGGATAGAAATATTGACTACACTATTATGTTAGAAACATCGAATTTGGTATGGTTACATTGTGCGTTTGCCTATACGGGATTCTTGATGAATTCTGAGGTCTTGGCAGAGAGTCGGAAAATTTCATGTTTCAGCTGTCAACTGGTGTCGTCGCTATCGCGAGCCAAGGGTCACGATCATGATACTCTTGGCAAGGCACTAGTGTGATCGAAGTATATAGGTCGTGTTCGCGACTGGACTGTGCAGCCATAAGATATGGCGATAACAAATGTCGGCTCGCGATCAAAGAACTTGAGGATCTGTACTAGGGATAAATGGACCCCTTATTTTGCAATTTTATCCATTTCTCATCCATTTATTGAGAGCTTAAACCCTAAAGAGTGAGATTAAGTGGGATTTAGGCTTGTGGGAGATTTGGGAAGTTTTATTAACACTTATTTCTTAATTTTCCTTCAAATTTGAGGTAAGAATCCTCAAAATTCATAGTTGATTTCCATTCTTGACCAAAAATCCCAAAACATTGGAGGCTTGATTTTAGCCCAAAATTAGCTCAGATTCCACCCATTTTTAGGGTAATGATTCCTTGAGCATGTGGGAATGCTGGGTTGGTCGTGGAAACGTGATTTTTTTTTAGTAAGACCCACATGGGATTTTGATGTGATTTTTGAACAAGAAGAACAATAGTGCAATATGGATATCAATATTCTCGTATTTGATGAGTAGAATGTAATTCTTATAGCATGGCATCTTGTGAAAGCTTCTCAGAAGGGAAAATAGGTGATTTAGCAGATCTTGTGATCTTTCTTCGGTGACCTGGTAGACTAGATTTTACCCCTTATTAGATTAAGCTATAGTATGTTTATGATATTGTGTTAGATTTGGGATGGGTTATTTGTGTTGATCTGATAAATTTAAATACTTGGGATTATGGGATCATTTAGGCTATTTTGACTATCGTTTTGGCATGATTGGCTTAGTTATTCCTATCTTAGGTGAAATTGACCTTGTAGGCTCTTGTTAGGATGGAAATACCTTAGTTATTAAATGAGAAGATTTCCTTGGTCACTTGAGTTTAGGATGAAACTTGCTCAAATTACCTTACCATAGGTGAAATTGATCTGGTTGCTCGATATTAGGAGAAATTACTAACCTAGAAATAGTTGTGGATTTTTCAACATCTAATAGTTGATTTTGATACCTTAGCCTAGTCCGGCATAGATAATGTTTGGTAAATGATTTTGAGGATTAGAAATGGACACTTTGACCCACCATAGGCCAAGACTTGTGATAGTTATTGAAGAGCCATAATATGCTAGTGTACATCTAGGAAGACGGTTATTTGGTGATATTTAGACACCTTGAAACTTGTTAGTTATGAAGAATGACATAGGAAGTAATGCTTAAATAATTATTCTATATATGGATTATTGGTTAAGCTTTTGATGAACTATTGAATATGCTATTGTTTTGGATATTGCTTGGGCTACTGAATATTCTATTAAATGAGCCCTTGACTATGATATTGTCTAAGCCATAAATTATGTTATTGACTACGCTATGAATAAGCGATAGATTATGTCATGGATTAACTATTGATCAAGCTATTGATAAGCAAATGATTATTCAAATAATGAGTAATCTATTACGTTAATAATTAGCCATTAACATAATTGACAAGTTATTACCTATGCTTTGATAATGGACATTGATTATATTAGTGCTCATGTTCATTGGCTATATTGGCGAATACGTTGTGGACTATGTTAAATATCGTGTTTATTTACTATTTTGGAAATCATGCTATTAATTATGTTAAAACTCACAATTTTGATTATGATTATTGAATATGTTAATATGTTATGTTAATTATTATGCTATTGACCATATTGATGATGATGTTGATTATTTATACCTGGTAAAGACGGAGAATGATTATGATAATTTATATACCCGGCAAGGCCAAAGGATGATTATGATAATTTATACCCGGCAAGGCCAAAGGAAGATTATGATCATTTATATACTCAACAAGCTCGGAAGATGATTATGATGATTTATATAGCCAGCAAGGTTGGAGGATGACTATGATATATATACATGCCTGACAAGGTCGAAAGATGATTGTAATGATATTGTCGAATATCCCTAACAGTTCGAGTCCAGATATATATATTATACTATGATGATATACTTATTATTATATGATGACATTAGGGTGTGATATGTTGAAAATAATAAAATAGTTATAATGTAGTATGATATGAATAGACTCTATTGATATAATATTAGTTGATAAATATTTATTAGTTGATAACTGTTGAGTAGTTGATAAATGATTAAAACTAGTTAATAAGTGATATTTAGTTGATAAATGACGATTTATTTATATATGAGTATTAGTTACTACTTAATGGATAGTTGTAAGTGTGGACTTATTCTCAAATGATGAATATGGAAAATCAATGGTTATAGTTTGGCATGACTAGGATCAATTTCCATTGTATTATGAGAGTTGATTAATGATGGTGGTGAATTATGCTATCTTATTTGTACCTTTAAAGCTTATGGGTCTTGCTATGGGTTATTTACATTTCTGTACCAATTGGCGTATAGGATCCAATTTTGTAGTTATGATTTCATGTGTTGATACGTATTGTTAGATTGTGATGTTATTCTAGTTATCTATTTATTCATGTATAGCAAAGTTGGAGATATTTCAGGTTCGTTTCCTTACCTTGACTTAGTTATACTATCTTTCATTCTATCATTCTTATATAATGATTTAGCTCAGTTGGTTGATGATGCCTACTGAGTACATATTTTGGTACTCATACTAAACTTTTGTACCTTTTTGGTGGATATCTGAGTACTTATCACCGTTGTTGGTTCGTGTTTGTGAGGTATTGATATCCGAATATAGGGTAAGCTCTTGGAGTCTGAGTCTCCCATTTTCGTTAACTTTCAATATTCAGTGTTTTGTTTTAAGAAAGATGTATTGACTATTCTAGATACTTGGGTTGTATTTCTATTTATAGATTCTCTTGTACTGGCTCTACCATGTCATGGGATGGTATTTATGTAGTGACTACCTTTAAACTATTTCTATTATCTTGCTTATTTATTGTGTTGGATTTCTTATTAGGCCCTTTTTGGGGCATTCCACCAAGTTAACTCATTGTGTTTAACTCTAGGTTACGGTTTGTCTTACTTACTGATGGGATAAAGTAGGTACCATCATGACTCATAAATTGGGTCTTCATAGCTAAGCAGTTCCTAGAGAGGACTTCACTTTAATTTGATATTGTTATTGAGAAGATCCTATAGAAGACCTAACTTGATATTCATATTATTACTAGGAAGGTCCCAGAGAGGATTCACTTGGAGAGAACGAAGATAAGGTCTATGATGAGGTTAGGTTGGATTAGTTTGATGAGTTCTAAGACCTTGAGGATATTCAAGTCTTTACTATATTAGAGCAGTCTCAGGAGGAGACCACTATAAAGGTATCCAGCAAGACTAAACCTATTAAAGAGCCATTTGAGACAAACACTACCCTTGCCACCATACCTACTGTAACTCCCAGCTTTGATCCAGACACGTATGCCCAACTTGAGGCCACACCATAGGGACAGACTCATCCTTGGTACTAGACATCACATAGGGGACCCATACCTTTGCTTCCCTTATCTCTTATCTATTTATGTATTTGAGGACAAATCACTTTATTTTGTTGGGGTATGGGTATTTTATTTTATTTTTATCTGTAGTATTCTAATTTTCATATTATGTTTTATTGTAGTGGTATATCTTTTAGTTTGATATGATTGCTTGTTTCTTTTTGTTTTATCTATTTGGCTTGTTTTTATTTTTGATTTTTGCGGGTATTGTGCCCAAGAGAACAAATGATCGAGATAGAACGTTTTGACTTGAAATGTAATCTTGTGGAGACAGAGCATCAAAAATATTTTCTCGATATAGCACACACCCATGTCTTTTAAAATATTCATTAGTAGGGTTGAGATAGTTAGTTACTCATTTTTGTAAATGCCTACATCTTTCCTTTACTACTGTAGTACTTTTTGTGGAATGCACAATGATCTAACTGTGTCAATTAGGGGATAGATAATTTAGCTTTGAATTTTTGATAAAGTGTCATGTATGATGAGGTCTAATTTTTTATCTAGTGTTAAATTTTCATCTAGCACTTGTGCCATTGCTCCTTCATTGATCTTGCTTTTATCATGCCAGCGAAATAATCTTAGGCCTAAATTTGATATAACCTTCAAAAAGACTTGAAAGCTCCCCACATTGTGAGATATGTGTTTGAAATTTTCCCCTTGTACGTTTTATCCCTTTCCATAAACAACCTCATTACAAGTCACAACCCATTTGTACATGCATCCCATATCTTGAACTAAACTTTTCTTGAAGCGGAAAAATGATACAACTTAGGCCAAAATACTAAGTTGGAGGCCGGGAAATAATTAGTTTTGCTTATGAGTGGAAGTAAAAAGAATTTGAGTTTGATTGATTCCTTCTCTTAGTTCCTTCATTTTTAGGGTATATAGTACAAGTGATATAAAAAAGAAAAAAAAATGAAAAATGGTTTTGTTCTTGAATAAATGAAAATGTGTGCTAAAAAAAATACTAAGATAAGGATTTGAGCAAGTGGCAACATCAAAGACACCTCATGCTTCAAAATGATGTAAATTTAGGTTAGCATGGAAACGAAAAAGTGCAAAATTCTTGTTTAGTGCTTCGAGAGGTTTAGTTACTATACCATGTGATATCCTACCCTACCTATTCCCTACATTACAAGCCAAGTAAATCCCTTTCAAATCTTCAATTAGGCTTCCCCAAATATGTTGTGATGGAAAATACAGGCAAACCTATGGTATGGCATTCATATACTTGATTTTCTTGGAGAATGCGAGAGAAGTAGTTACAATCCCTTATTAGTTTAATTTATGCCATGATGAGTGAAAGGATTTTCTTTCTGTGAGGGCTCTTACATTGTATATTTTCAGCACATTGATAGTCCTATTGATGTGATTGAGAATGTGAACATTTTGGTAATGAGAAGTAAGTTTGTGGTTTATCCCATTTAAACTTTAATTTGTTGGTTAGAAAAGTCAAAAGGGGGTTAAATAGGCTTCTAAAATGAACGTGTGCAAGCTCCCAAAAAGTACCCTTTGAAGTCATTATGTTTTGTTGAGAGTATCAATTCACTCGAAGGCTAGCAGAAGTTTTAGTTGGGGGTGTTTATGACTTGATAATTTGTGGATTATTTGGATTACAGTTGAAACTAAAGAAATATCCCTAATGCTAAATTTAGACTAATTCGTATGTTAATGTTGTTGCATGTAGGTAATATCAATTGAGGAACCTACCAAGGAGAGGAAAGTGCCAAATATAAGAAACAACTTAGAAGAAAAAAGATGTGACGAAAGTTGGATTGCACAAGTACAATAGAGTATCACACAAGGATGATGTTAAATGTACAAGTACTAATTTCATAGCTCACCATCCTATTCAAAGAGAGGCCTCTATTGACAGTTATGCAAGAATATGTGGAGTTGTGTGTATCACACAAGGGTTTTTCAATGTTATTAAAGTGTCACACAGGTTGATAGAACATCTGAAGAACCGAGCACTTTAAAGTATGTTTTATGATCCTGACCAATAGTTGTGAGTATCACACTTCTATTATACAAGCTCAACTGAGCTCACACAAGCTCTCTAGAGGCAATTTTATAATTCTTTTGATCCAAAATTCTAGGTCATATAAATAGAATATTTTGGGGGTTTTGAGGGATTATTTCCTGCTTTTCAGTTCCACTTTGAGCCTTTTAACCTTTATACTCAAAATATCTAAGGTTTGGGAGATTTTATAGTTTGATTTTTCTTATTATTTAATCTTGAATTCTATGGAAGAATATCCTTAATATGGAAAATTTAGTTGAGCATTTATGAGTAAAGCTTAACTAAGATCACACCAGCTCTCCAGAGGCAACATTGTAATTCTTTTGATCCAAAATTCCAGGTTATATAAATAGAATATTTTTGGATTTTTGAGGGATTATTTCAAACTTTTAATTTCCTCTTTGAGCTTTTGAACCTTTATACCCAAAATGTCTAAGGTTTGGGAGATTTCATTGTTTGTATTTCTAATTATTTAATCTTGAATTCTATTGAAGAATATTCTTCATATGGAAAATTAGTTGAGCATTTTTGTGTGATTTCTTTTCCTCTAATTATGCATTGCTAAACCCCAAATCTTAGGGGTTTGTGATGAATGATTGTTAATGAACATGTGGGTGTTGATTTTTTTCTTTTAAAATAGGTCACAAGTTGTGTGTTAAATTATATCTCCAAGTTTTAATCTATGATTAGAGGTTACAAACTCTTATCAACCTTAGAAAGTCTGTTTTTCTTGGCAGAGAAAACAAGGGCGAGGAGATTTAAATAGAAACAATTTTGAGTTATATCATTTAATAGTTATTATTATAAAAAGATTGGCTAATTTTAAATATTGGGTTTTTTGTAATAGAAAACACATGGGGTTCAATGTCAGATTTAGTGATATATAGAAAGGTTATCACTAATAACTTAAATCTAGCTTACTTATGTATATAACTTGTTGAAGCACATCAATTACGCATACATATAATTATTTCTCAATCAAGCACACCCCTAAGACCATAATATTATTGTGGACAAGTTCACTATTTGAAGAGTTGCAATGTTTTTCTTGAAACTTCAATTTGTGCGTCTTGCTACATTTAACACTCCCCTTCCCCTATTTTTCTCTTATTTTCTGACAAATGCGTGCGAGCATTTAGTGAATTAATTACGCTCTAAGGTGAATGCTTTATATTCATTCCCTATGGGATCGACCCTGGCCCTAAAGTCAAGATATAATATTGATGAAGATCGCCTATATTTTAAAGAGTGTATTTGAGCATTATTTTAACCCTCAGCTAATAGGTCGAGCCTTGTCTACGAATAGGTAATCTCAAATCAAAGGTAAGGATGAACACCCAAAAACTCATAGACTTAGTCGGTGATTGAGTGATATTCTTCTAGTGGGGATGATCAACCATTTAGGTGAACCGAACTTCCCAATTTTGTAGGCTAAGTGCCTAGATAGACCACTAGTATGCTACACTAAATTATGAAATAATGGGAAACACAATCCTCATCCATTTTCATTGATTATTACAACATAAATTGATAATTTTCTAATTTTTACTAAAACTTGCAAATTGTTACTTGTTACCACAAAACACCCTTTCCAAAAATAATAAATTAACAGCTGAAATATCTTAATTGACCTATCATTATAAGCCATATTCCTTGTGAGATCGACCCCAACCTAGTTGGGTTCTATATTTGAGTCAACTACCACTTTATACCTTATTGCGAGATGTAATTTGGATGAAGTTAAGGGGGATCTACATCTCTTTCCATACAATTCCTCAAGTGGAGACATATAAATACTTGAGTGATAAAAATTGTTATACACAAACTCTGTCAATGGAAAAATTGGACCCAAGTACCACCAAATTGTATCACACACATGCACAATATGTCTTCCAAAACCTAAATCATCTGCTCAGAAAATGAATCAGCTTAAGGGTGATTATTGTACTAAGGTCAATCCTTGTACCTAACTTATCCTGTAATTTCTTCTAAAAGTTAGATATACCTATATCTGAGATAGATGAGGCCAAAACTCCATATTGGCTAACTTCTCGACATTATAATTTACATGAACCAAATAAAGTTTGTACACTTAGTCAACCTACCAGCAATCACCTGTATTGAATCAACTTCCCTGAGGTCTTTGGAAGACCAACCATAAATTTCATAGAAATACTTTTCCACCTTCCCTCGAGAATTGGAATTCTTTAACATTTCCTTCCTGAGAATGCTCATACTTTAATTGCTGAAAAATTGGACACTGGGTAACAAAATAATCAATATCACACTTCATCCTACCCCAGCAATAATACTGAATAAAATAATGATACATCTTGGTTACACTAGGATTTATAGAGTACCTCAAACTATGAATCTATGTAACGATATTTTGAATCGGATCATTAACACTGGAAAGACATACATGCCTCTTAATCCTCAAGAAACACTCATCTTAAATCAAGGACTCATTGGCTTTCAAGACCTTATCATAAATCTTGCTTAGCTTAACATCCTCGAATTGTATGGCCTTGCTCTAGTTTACAAACAAAGACCTTACTTCTATGAGAGATGACACTCCAATTTTCTTGAATACCATAAGAAACATATAATTATTAGTTATATTTTGAATTTCTCTAGCCATTGGACACTTAATATCCACCAAAAAAGCCAGGCTATCCATAATCTCGAACATTCTACCCAAAGCATCATCTACTATATTCTTCTTACCCAAATGACATAAGATAGTAACGTCATTATCCTTAAGAAGACCTACTCATCTATGATACCGCAACCTCAGATCCTCTACATAAATTTATGTTATAGACAGTAAACACCTCAAAGTAGACACCATAAAGATGGTGTCTCTAAATATTAAGAGTAAAGAATAACTTTTATAACTCCAAGTCAAGCACATAATGGTTATTTCCATGCACATTCAACTTCCTCAAAGTATATGCAATGACTTTCTTACTGCATCAAAATAGTACCTAACTAGAACGTGAGGCATAATTAATAAATAAGAGAGTCCTTACACTCCACGAGCAATGCAAGTATAGAAGTTGTAGCCAACAAGGTATTAAGATTTGTAAAGCTCTCTTCACACTCATTAGACCACTAAACCTACACTCTTGTTGTGTCAAATGAGACGGAAAGAAGAAATAGATCCAAACCCCTTCACAAACTAGTGGCAGCAGCTAGCAAACCCTACAAAATTGCAAATCTTAATCACTGAAGTAGCCCTATTCCAACTCTTAACTACCTTTTTTTTCTATGGATTGACCGTAATTTATTCCTATGTAAACCACATGCTCCAAAAAGACATAAAAGTCCACCAAAATTCACACTTAGAAAATTTAATTTCTTCTCATTCAACCACCCCAACACAACTTCATCGTGTTCTCGTGCTCTTCCTTACTTTTTGAATGCACCGGAATGTCATCAATAAACACAATTACAAAAGAATTCAAATAAGGCTTAAAAATTCTACAGCAAACTTATAAAAGTAGTTGGGGCATTAGTAATCCCAAAAGACATTACCAAAAACTCATAATGCTCGTAACTGGTTTCAAAAGTAGTCTTAGGAACATTTTAATTCAGAACCTTCAGATGATGATAACAATACATCAAGTCAATCATAGAAAAGAATGTCGATCTTATACCAAATCCCATCAATCAAAGCACTTTTTTGAGAAAATACAATGGCACACCTTAAAGATGGTCAAACAAATCAACTATATTAGGAAGAAGGTATTCATTTTTTATAGTGACCTTGTTCAGATAATGGTAGTCAATATGTATACATACACTCCCATCTTTTAAAAAACACAAGAACACTCTACGGGGAGGCACACAGTTGAATAAACCCCTTACTAAATAGGTCCTGCCACTAAAATTTTAATTACGCAACTCTACTAATGCCATCCAATAAGGAGGAATAGAAATTGGACAATACTTAACTCTAAATTAATGTAGAAATTGATATTACCATCTCTGTAAACTAATAAACTAGTGTCCCAATGATGCACTAAAACAACCAAACACCCCATCTCTATCAACTTCTTATCCTAGATAAAGGATGTAATATTTTTAGGAAAAGTTCTATAATGACCCTTCCATGCAAGCCTTGATATACTCAGCATTACTACAGTCTATTTCTTAGCATGACATTCTACTATAGCATGGTAAGGACACAATCAACTCATCCCTAAAATGATACCAAAGTCAACCATGTTATGAATTATTAAGTCTATATAGGTTTTATACCTCATGAATATAACAAGACATGAATGGTAGACTTGTCTATAACCAAAAACAACGGTGGAAACATGGATAGGAACATACAAAAAATTACATATCATATCCAATCCCATAGCAAAATAGGTAGACACATAAGAAAAAGTAGAACCAAGATTGAATAAAGTTGTAGCCATCTAGTCACCGACTAGTATAGTACTTGTGATCATTGTGTCAGATGTTGTACCCTTAGGTCTACCAAGAAAGTATAGAAGAAAATCTCAACCACGTTCTTGCAAACTATCTCTACCAGACTGAGTACCACTTCTACCTGACTAACCAGTCTATCTAAATTTGGTACACCATATTTAAATACACCCGACATTACCACGCTCATAACATGTCATATCTAAAGTGGACCTCTAAGCCAAAGCCGAATAAATGATATACCCACTATGATCTAAAGAAGGTTGGTTAGACCTTGATGGAACCATAATGATGTCGTCATAGCTGAACCTTTAGAGAAATCAGACCCTAAGTGAAAGATCCACTATATCTACCATTTTTTTAGGAATTCTTTTATGAAAACTTTGCATAACCATCCAACTTTAACCCTTGTAAATTCCTAAATTATATGACCACTTACTAAAATGTCTTAATAAAAGACACCAACTAAAGTGTTGATAGATAAAGTCTCATATTCAACCCATTGACAAACCGACATATTATTTCCTCCTCTATGTACAACAACTTTAAATAATACCTAGAGAGCGAGTAAAATTAGGCCTCATAGGCTGCCATTGAAGAATTGTCCTACTTAATACTAGTAAAATCATCTCACTTCTTATCCCAAAAAAAATAAAAAATGTATTCTCCAAGAAGATACAGTAAAATTGTGTCCAAGTCAATGAAAGAGATCAAGTTGGCCTACACTCCACAAATCCACTCCACCATAACCTTGCATCCTCATTCCAATAGGAAAGTAACAAACTCCACCTTATATCTCCCCAATAACCCTATCTTATGGATCTTTTCATGATAATAAATAATAAATTCATAAGCATTTTTAGCCTCGATACCATAGAAAACTAGATGCTTAATTTTTGGAACCTCTAAAATACATTATGAACCTCTCTAATCATCATCGTCCCTACACTGATATAAGAAATATCCCTATCTCAAAAGACTCATCAATCTTCAGAGCTACATCACAACATATATAACCCATAAATGTCGACTTATGGTAAATACGTGTGTCACCTAAGTCCCTACCAAACTGTTGAACTGATTCAAAACGTATTGTATCTTATCTACAAAAATTTGAATAGGTGTAGCACCTTTCAAAGTTGGTGTTTCTTTCTCTTGTGCTACTACTCAAGAGTGATTCTCCAGTGCGGGGGGGGGGGATTCTAATCTATCTCAAACTTGTCCAATAGCCTGAACCCTGCCTTGGCGGATGTTTCTCCTCATCCTGCCTCTACCACCTTCTCTTGCTTATCCTCCACCATGATCTACATCCCTAGTAACTGGCCTAGGTGTCTTTTCTTCACACCATTTGTGAGAGAAAAGAATAAAAGAGGTCATATACAAATTTGGATCACAAGATACCAATTGAAATCAAGTAATAGCATGAAAAAAATAAAGGGACTAAGTTTTCCTAGTCTCCTATAGACTTGAAATTACAGATGTCTCCATATCATTCTTTAAGACTCTAATAGACATCTCTTTATATAACAAAATTGATGAACCAAAATTTCTGATACTAACTTTTTAATGACCTAAATGGCCATGAATGACACCCACACTAACCCTCTGGTAGGAGAACAATACATTACTATCTAGCCAAGCCTTAATTACTTCCCTTAGAAAAATAAGTCAATTCACAAGACATGATAATAACAATAATAAATCTCAAACTTAAATAAATTATGTGATCAAATCTAGCTACTCCATCCTCAAGATCCTAAAGTCACCATACAAAGAATTCTAACAAATAGTGTCTAAAAGTGGTCCAAAATCACTAATAAATAAGCATCATCCAAAAAAGAGACATATATAACTAAAAGTTTTATGGTAGCCTAAATAGGAGTAGCTCACCCTCAAATTAGTCAACTGAACACCGCTAGATTTGAGGTTTAATCAGTCTCTGGAACATACTCTGTACTTAGAAAAGAAGTATAGGAGTAGTATTAGTACAAATACTATATAGTAGTAGGTATCATATGCAAACTCAGAATAATAGTAATTATATTTCATTGATCAAGTAAGGAGTCTTGACAAGTACATCAATACATAATCAAGTAGTCACATCAATTAGGAAAATCACCCAAATATAGTCACATCAACGTCAAATAATAAAGGTCATGGAAGTCACCCCAAAAATACAACAGATCATGATAAACTCTCCAAATATATCACATCATAACATAGATTTGTGTATGGGGAGCTTCAATACACTGCCCGAAGTATTGCAAGACAAAGTTTAAGGTTTTCCCTATTTGATCTGACCCAAGATCCTCCTATTTCACCTAGTGTTTTTTGTTGGCTGAAGTAAATAGACTAGTTAGCATTTCACGTATTTTGATGCCCTTGAGGCAACTTTTAATTATTAATGGACAAAACATAATACTTAGCCTTCCCAACACCATCGTCCCTTGTTTGATGATACTCATAATTATGGGCATTATAGTTTATCACTGTTTATCCAGACTATTAAAATTTGCAAAACTAGTGCTCCTTTTATTTATTGATATGTTAGCTAGAAAATCTGCAATTGTGTTTTCTTTCCTCATTATATATTGAAACTTGTGTTCTTTTATAGCTATCAATGAGTATATTTCATCCACCTTGTCAGTAATACTCTATAGACATACCTATTTCTCTTGCATCACTTTGTAGAACAATAGTGAATCAGTCTGAAATATAGCCTGATTTTATGATACTTTATTTTAGTGTTTGATGGCTTATGGAGAGTTTTTATTTCTGCTTGTTGTCACGGCCCGATATATAAGTCATGATGGCACCTACTTTATCCTGCTAATTGGTAAGCCAAATCGTAATACGGAGCTAAATGCAATGGGTTAACTTGATGGAAAATACCCAAATAGGGGCAAAAATCAACAAGACAATTTATAAATAAGCAAAGAGAAGGAAATGGGCATAAAGAGAGCTAAATATAAAGAACAAATCCCAAGACCTGGTAGACCCAGTATAATAGCAACTATAAATATAAATCAACTCTAGAATAGTCAGAACAATCATGTCTCAAAACTAAAGAGTAGACATAAATAAGATAGAAAGAAATAGGCAACTCCAAATCCAAGAGCTCACACTATCTCTAGAAAATCAACATAACATGGACATCAATCGACGACGTAAACTAGTACTTGAATCTGCACACAAAATGTACAAAAGTATAGTATGAGTACCAAAACCATAGGTACTTAGTAGGCATTATCGGCCAACTGAGCTAAATCAAGATATAAGTATGATAAAATTATAGATAACATAATTAAGTCAAGGTAGAGACAAAGCTAAATCAACTCCAACATCACTATGCATAAATAAGTAAATAAAGCAGAATAATAACCATCACATAAAGGTTCACACATGCAATAATAACAACAACATTGGCCCCCATTAGACAATTAGTACAGAAAAGTAAATAACCCATCGCAAGCTCCCATAAGCCCAGAAGGTACAAACAGATAGTATAACTCACGACCATTATTTATATACTCTCATGATACAACTAGCATCCATCCATGTCATGCCATACCATAACCATCGACTGTCCACTAGCCATTATTTATGAATTAATCATTATTATTAGTTAATATTTATTATCACTAGAACCCATCCAAGTCTTACCATGTTGTCACATTCTCCTATTTTTGGACTTGTTTAGGTAGCTATATACATATATATATTTATATGTATATATATCATATCATAATAAATGTTTGTACTCAAACCAGTAGGTGTAACCAAAAATATCATCATAAATATCATCATCAATGTCATTCTCTATTTCATCACCAAGGTCATCAATATCATCAGTGATGTTGGGTGTATTTATACACCTTAGCATTATAATTCTAGCTTATTTAGCCTTATTTTGAGAGCAGTTCATGTGAGTAATATGTAAATATTGATATAAATAAACATTTAAGTGTCAAAGGACGTGATTACAATGTTCAAATAGTTTTTCAAATAAGTTTGTACTTAATTGATTCATTTAGAGTTCAATCGAGAAAACTAATTTTACTAGCTTGAGCTAGGTGTCATTCTAGTTGATTTCGATGGATTTTTGTGTGTTAAATGAGTTACTTATGGTTTAAATATGTTATTATTTGTGGAACAACTTGTTTAATGTGTGTAATGTTCAATGAGAATAAGCCAAGAGTCAACAACAAGTTTAAGCGTAAAGTATTCGAGACTAGTAATTTGCTTGAGTTTCTAGCGTGTTGTCTTTGATGTGTTGTTATGTTTAACTCTAATCCATGGTGTTTGAAGTTGTAGGATTCTTGTTGAGTTAATTATGGTGAAAAACGGATGTTAAATGAGCTGGAAATTAAAGGGAAAACAAAACCAAAAGCTTGGATGGAAGGAACGATGTTAAAACACTTAACGAACATAATTTCCAGAGTGTTCCCACGATTTTCCCATGTCGCATGGTATATTTCAGTGCTTCTTTGACTTATAATAATTTGTGGAAGCCACTTACACAAATTGCAGAACATATCGAAATTATACACGAATTAGAGCTTTTTTAAATTATTAATATAATAAAATGGTACGCACTATGACAAGATGGAGGGAATATTTGTGGGAATTTGGACCATTGTGACATTTACTTAATACCACATGGATTAGGAAGAGTACTATATATACACACATCATTAAGAATAAGCTTGGAAAATTTTGGACAAAGAGTGTGATGGTGTGGATTATTTTGGAGTGGCTATTACACATTCTTAGTTTTTTTTAATTCTTTAATTAGCTTTTAGTTATTCAAACGTGTATTCAATTATTTGGATCATGATTATCAATATTATCGGCTAAAAACCCTCTTTCCAGGGTTAAAGCTAAGAACATGAGTATTATTATTTTGGATTAATTTTGTTGGATTTGTTTATCATATTTGGTTATTTGTTTATTCTTGTTTTAATTATTTTATAGATTGAGCACCCATAAAATAGATATATTGTCGACCTTTTGATCTCAGAAGAGGGAATAGGGAGATAGAACGTTGGAATATATAAAGTAGGGTTTGTATTCTTTTATAAAATAAGGAATTCAAATTAGTGTCTAGGACAGGGATGTACTTAAATGCCTTACTTGATTCAAACGTAGGATGATAACTTTAAGACACTTAATTGGATTATTACATCCCCGCTCAATGATGTAGTTGTTATGTCCAAATTAGGTAAAATATTAGAGGTTGGGATACCATGATCATGCAATTAACCCTACAAATCAACAACCAAGATAAGCAAATTGACGAATGAAATTCAACTACATAGTATAATTGTTCTGAATGCTTTAACCTTGGGCTTTACTCCAATGATTGTTCCAAGACTTTTATTTACACATTGTTTACTTTTCTTTATTTTCAATAATCAAAACTCTTATTGGTTACCTTTGCATCAAATTAATCTAAACTGTGAACTGAAATAAAATCATTGTTGAATCAAGTCTCTGTGGGATCAATACTTGGCTTCTTGAAGTCCACTTTACTACTTGATAAGACCACGTACACTTGCGTGTGCACTTGGGCGCTGTCAAGTTTTGGGTGCCATTGTCGAGGACTTGAAATTTGGCAACTATTTATTTTAGTTTTACTTTTAGATTTATTTGGTGTTTTTACGCTTGGTCTTGGTTCTATTTTTGCAGAAAATAGGTTAAAACCTGGCAAGGGATTAGGACTTGGTTGAACCAAGTGTCGAACCTGATCAAATTTTTCATCAATGTAGAGAGAAGAAAACCTTAATTGACTTGGTAATGGAGTGAATTTCTCAAGTGGGATAGCCCCACCAGTAGTAGTAGTAGCCATAATAGTCTCCCATAGTAGGGTTTGGAGGCTAGGGTCTTGAACAATAATTGACTTCTATCTCTCACTTGGTACCAAATCATAACTCACAAGAATCAATCATTTGTACACATATGCTAAAAGATTTAATTTCTATGAAACTAGTCATGATTTTGATGTGAGGCAAAAATCCATATCATTTCAAAATCATTCACCTCATATTTGTTCTCTTTTAGCGTTATCTTGATCTTAAATAATGTAAAGTACAATTGTTTTTATGTTTTTTATGAGTGTATTGAATTTATTGGACCGTAAACAAGAAAACAAAGCACAAAGTAACCAAGAAAGGATCAACATGCAACACATAGGAAAATGAGAAAAAAATGGCCAAAGAGAAGAGGCCTTGTGCCACTACAACAAAGTAAGCAATGGCGCTGATCTGAAGAGTTCTCAGGACCCCTTGCACTACTCCTCAGAGAAGAGGTGGTGCAAGTTTTAATAAATCTCTAGAAAATTTGTATTCCTCATGTCACTACATCGCTTTTAGGCAGTGGCATGAGCGGGGGTCTTTCCAAACCCGATTTAGATTGATTTTTGAAGTTCGAAGGGTTTATAGACTATATATAAAAACTCCTCCGAGTTTTTTATCACACACATCTAATTTTTAGAGCCAAAGGTTAGGGTAATGTTCAAAGAACAAGGTCTAATTTTACTTTTTATTTGTACCTTGTGAATTCATGAACTATCTTCTTCCAAAGAGATTCATGAGTAGCTAAATCTTTTAATTTCTAGAGTTGTGGTTAAACATGAATTTTTTGGATTATAATCATATTATCTAATTTGATTTCAATCTATTGAGTTATTTATTTCATCTTTCTTTTAGTTATTTATTTGGTTGATCACCGTATGCGTACTATTAAGGACTTGTTTGGTTGACTTGAAAAAAGGAATGAAAAGTGTAAAATAGGAAATAGGGATAGTTCATGAACCTTATAGGTAAAGGGAATTGATTCATCACTAAGGATAGAAATATACCTTGCAACCTAGCTTAGTTAATACAAATGATATCTTTGTGCACCTCACTATTAATCGACAACCATAAAAATATATTCATTAGAGATAGTTGAGCAGGCATATAGTTGTTGGAATAATGTTTAATACAACTAAAATTAACCTACAACTAGTAAGTTGGGATATCAAATTAGGTGTACGATTGGATAGGTCAATCGGATTGCCAAAATACCACAACACTGGGTCTTTTCTAAAATTTCAATTACAACACAACTAATCCATGACTTTTCTATTACTATTGGTTACTTGAATTTACAAAACTCAAATCACTCTTTACTCTATGGTATATACTGAATCCTTCATATAAGAATTAAAACTAGATATCAATTGTCAAATCCTTGTAGATACGATATTTGAACATACCTACGCTATTGCTTATACGACCACAAACAATTGCTTGTGTGAAAGGATACAACAACCCATAGGGGACAACCTAGGGTCCATGTACAGTATTGGAATGGTACCTACTTCATAATATAACTACTTTTTCATAAGCTCACATCAAACTTGAGTCACTAAACAATAAGATATTAGGTGTACTTTAAACCTCTTTCAACACATCTAAGTAAGTTTTTTAATACTCACCTATCTCTCAAAATATTATCAGCTAGTATACAATAAGTTTAGTAAGTGTACATCATTCTCACAAGTCATTTAAAGACAGGATTCAACAGTTATAAGCTTATGAACACATGTATTTTTATGCCAAGCAAATAATCAACCATAGTTTATGTCTGAAGACCTACCGAGATGCTTATGTCATGACCCAAATTAGTAAAAACCAATTTTCTTAATTGATAACATCATTCAAATGCCTTTTTAAAAAGCTCTACTCATAATTTATGTTATTATTGTCAACACTCCTTGTGGTATCGACCCTGATTTCTTAGTTCAGTGAATTTATTGACAATGACCGTATATATATATTTTAGGTGCAATTGAGTGTAATTAAATTTGGCACCATCCATGGCTGTGGAAAAGCTCTTTTACTTGGGATTTTCCTGCTATAAATAAAATGAGACCTAGTTGTTCTAGGTTTAAAGTGAAGGTAGATATTTTATTTAATTTTCCTTAGTATGCTGGGATGGAAATTGTAAATTCTACATAAAGGATTCTAGAGTTCAATATGTGAAAATTAAGTATGATTTCTTATCTAAATACTGACAAAATTGAAAACTACAAGGCCATGATAAACATGACTGATGAGCCCTTCACCCAAAACTGAAGCAAAAAGATAGGGGGAAAATAGATCAAGAGAAAAGCATCAAGGAACCCATTAGAGGTAGTAAACTCTATAAAGATTCAAAAGGAGAAAGGAGATTCTAAGAAAAAGTAATGGAACCCAACAAAGAGAAGGTTTTCTCTTGTCAATCAAGATAACATGTTCCTCAGTGAGAAAACTTCAACACCAGAAAATAGAGTGATTAATGGAAATACTTTTTTATATTTTAGTAGAGGATCATGAGGTAGAGAAATTAACATTATCAAAGACAATAAAAAAAAGTAACACTGCAATTGCAGTTATAAATAATGAAAAGGAGTAGCAAAGTAGTCTATTAAGAGATAAAGTGATTAAAGACAAGTTATATTGTTATACTAAAGAATGGATATCAAAATTACTCCCCAAGAAGCAGGGAAAGAGCAATCTGGAAGTTTGATCTATCCAACTATACCTGAAGGACAAAGAGAAGACATAAACCAAGGCACCAATGAGTAGAGCAAGGAAGAAATTGAGTGTAATATAGATGGAGGTCTGATTATGAATTTAGGAATAAAGGAGAAAACAATAAAGTAAGTATTATCAAGTCAGGATTGGAGCAGACTAAGTGTGCACCTGTTGATGTAAATACCATAAAAATATCTTCCTCACAAAACAAAGTGATAATAGGATTAGTGTGCAAAAGAAAGAGACAGAGATATGTACAACAGAGGTCAAAAAAAGACATAAAGACCTTATAATCTTCATAGAGCTAAAAAAGAACAAACTTCACAAAATTCCTTGGCAGTTAAGAGGTGCCAACTATTGTGTAGTCAAATGAATCCCTAGTTATTCTGGGTGATATAGAGTCTTATAATAAAGCATTATATGATATTCTCACTCACAATCCCGAGAATATAGTTGAAGGGTAATGACAGGAGAAAGAGCGATTAAGGGGTAGCTTAATAAACTGAATAAAGGGCAAATTTATAAATATGTAGATCTTTATGCTACGGAAGTAAAGTACTAAAATTAGACAGTAAAAGGAAAAAATAAGGCAATAGGGAAGCCTCTTAACTTGTTAGAGTGAAACCAAAGAGGAATGTGGAATCCTATCATAGTAATAAATAATGAAATCCTTTATTTGGAACATAAGGTCAATTAAGTCACAAGAGCACTTCAAAGAGTGCAAATATTGCTAATTTTTCCTAAGTTTGCTTTTTTGTCCTTTCTGACACCTTTTCAACATGTAAAATATATGAATAAGTATAAAATAACATTAAAAAGACAATTAGTCAATTTCAATAATAATAGGTAGATTTGGGTCATTAGCAAATATGGGTGTAATTTTATTGTGATTAGCAATTAAGGTCAACAACTTACTCTAAAGTTGTATGATCAGTCCTCTGACATCATATCTTATACTACCCCAGTCTAAGCAAATTACGATAAGAGTATGACAGTAGAGTTATGAATGACTTGCTATAGATAATAGGACGCTTCACCCTAGTTGATTGGAGGTACATCAATATGGTTCTTAATGGGGAGGAAAACATAGGAGGTTTTCTTATTACTGATTTTGACACTGATAATTTTAGGATTTGTATTGGGTTTTATGATCTTGATATAATGTATTTTATCACCTAATGAAATGATTGAGCTGGGGATAAATGTATGTTTGAAAGATTAGGTAGACTTTTATATAATTCTAATTTGTAGGGTTTCTTTTCTAATTATAAAGTGGAACGTCTTCTATGTAATGGTTATGTCCATGTCTTTCTTTTATTGTCTTGTCATACTTTTGCTTCTAATGTTAATAGACTATTGAAATTCCTTAAATTATGGACCACACATGAGTCCTTTAAGGGTTTTTTAGTATGAACTGGGATAAAAAATTCTCTTTTAATTTTTTTCTTGGATTTTAAGATAAAGGCAAAGAAGATCAAGAAATCTTTAACTTTGTGGAATAGAGTGATTTATGGGGATATGTTTCAAAAATTTATTATCATGGAAGAAATAACAAGAATTAAAGAGAAGATTTTTTAAGAGGTTCCCTTTGTTGAGAAAGAATAGTTATGCAAAAAAACAGAGTTGAATTCAATACATATCTGGCTTTGGTGGAAAGCTATTTGAAACAAACACAGGTTATGAATGATTTTAAAAAGGATATTGAAATACAAGATTCTTCTATTGTGTGCTAAAGGGAAGAAGACAGAAGTTAAAGGTGAACAGGATTCAGGATCAACAGAGTTGCTGGTTAGTAGATCAATGGTAGATAGCTACAATAAGAACTATTTTCTATCAAAACAAATTTATAAAAGACAGAGATTGTACTATTTTTTTGTACTCTCACATATCTCTAAATGATTAGTGATATATTCCAAACAATGAAAAGGTGAAGAAAGTCATTATCAATCTCAATGGGGATAGTCATTGTTGTCTTGGTGATTTGTCAAGTATATTTTATCAAGAATTTTGAGATATTGTAAGGATTGCAACAACAACAACAACAAACCCAGTGAATTTCCACCAAGTGGGCTCTGGGGAGGGTAAAATATATGCAGTCCATATCGCTACTTCCAAAAAAGTAGAGATGTTATTTCCGATAGACCCCCGACTCAAGATCAAGAATAGTTAACACGGTCATAGTAATACCTAAAGCAGAATGGATGGCATAAACGAGATATGAAATGAGAAATAATACAAATAGAGTTAAGAGAGACATGAAAATAAGAGCAATACGAAAGTAAAAAATAGTAAATAAGATATTGTAAGGCTTGATATGATTGAAATGGTGTATAGCTATTTTGTAGGTAATTTCCTTCCTAAATTAGTTACTCATACTAATTTATTTCTCATTCCTAAAAAAGCTCTTGTTCAAACTTTCTCAAACTTGAGATCTATTAGTTTGAGTAACTTTGTTACCAAAATACTTTAAAAAATCATCCATGATAGATTAGAAAGGATGCTTCCAAAGATTATATCCTCTAACCAATTAGGATTTGTCCAAGGGAGGAGTATTATTGAGAAACTACTGCTCAACCAAAAATTAGTCACTGATATTCGCAAGAAGGAGAACACCTTTAAGATGGTCACCAAGCTTGATATGAATAAATTTTATGATAGGTTTTTGATGATTCATCATTTCATGAAAAAATTGGCCTAAAATTGGTATGAAATCAAGTCCTTAATTCCATTTTGAGTCACTTTTAATTTTAGTTTGTTTGCTTTTCATGGTTGAAGTTAAGAAATGGTTACCAAAGCATAAGGGATCAAAACTATGGATAAATAGAGCTTAAAGTGAAGGTAGCATCACCTAAGTAATTTGGTGTATCGCCAAACTCTCCAGTGGATCACCAAAATGAAGGGTCTATCGCTATAAATAATAGATCAGGCCAACATTCAATGAAGTACTTTGGCAATATTGAGGAGCAGTTTTGTGGAGCACCATGGAGTTATGCTATGCATATCCTCATTACCAAAATTAATAGATATTGATCACTGAAACTTCAGTTCAAGAGAGTTTGACGGTGTGAGTCTACTTTGGTGCATCGCCGTAGAGTTCGGTGATACTATCTGGATGTTGCCTAAGAAGGCTTGGTGGCATTTTTATAATTTTTTAGCCCAATGTGCTTTAGATATAAATATCCATTTTGAGATTTCTAACCCCATCTTTTGCTATAAGTAACATGTAGAAAGTTTAAATTAAAATCCTAAGATTAGGATTAGCTTTTATATAGGTTTTCTTGCTTGGATTTGAAGATTTTATTATGATTATTTGAATCTATAAAATTTGTTTTGAGCATAATGGTATAATCTCTTTTTCTCCTATTATGCTTAGCAAAACCCCAATTCTTAGGGGTGTGTGATTAATGATAGTTGATTAATGTGTGGGTGTTGATTATTTGTTTCTAATTTGATTTATAAATTACATAGACTAACTAAATCTCTATGTTTTAACTCGAGAATAGAGGTTGAAAACTCTATTCAAGCTTAGATCCTTTATTTTTCTTGAAAGAGACAACAAAGGTGAAGAAATTTTATTAGCAAATACTTGGGGTTTTCTCATTTAATAAATGGTGCTAGAATATGACTGCTAATTTGAGGTAATGGATTTTTTAGAGAGATAAACCTATAGATGTTTGAAAGAAATCCATATGAAATATGGTGATAGATTATCATACTATAACGAATATCTTAACTTTATCCTACCCATACATTATATTTGTTGAATGAAAATTCAATCACTCATATATGTTATCAATTATCAAATAGGCACACCCTAGATCTCTCTCATATTGATTACAAATCTTACATTTCAATTCATGCAATTAATTTCTCGTGATAACTATAAAAGTGTTAAAAATTAGTTAACCCCCCTCCCCTCCAATTTACTTTTATTGTTGAAATTAACATGAACTTTCATATAGTGATTCAATCACACTCTAAAGTGAACCTTTCATGTTCATTCCTTGAGGGATAAACCTTGACTAATTGAGTTGAGTTAAATATTTCCATCGACCACATACATATAATTTGGGTGTAATTAAGTGCTATCAGGTTTCTTGATTTTTCTCGACGAAAGTTTTATTGAAGTTGAGATTTTCCAACAACTTCCTTGACATAATTTTGAGTCCAATTTCTAATAACGATTATTTTGTTCTGATAAATGGCCAGTCGTATGAATTCTTTAACTCCAATAGAAGAGTGAAACAAGGTGACCCCCTTTCCTTAGCTTTCTTTAGGGCTATTAACTTTCTATTTAAAGATGGTCAGTTTGTAGGCTATAGGATGCCTCAATAGATCCCTAACCCGAACCATCTTGCATATGTTAATTACATAGTTATCCTCTCTTCTGCTAATGAGTATTGTTTAAAGAAGATTATTGGTACCTTAAAAGACTATGAGAAGCAATATTGACAGAAGGTGAACAAAGAGAAGAGATTTTACTATATGCATCAAAATATAGCTAGGAATACCTCAAATCTTATGGAATAGGGTTTAGGAATGAACATGTGATCTAGACTATGAGGTATATATGATGTTCTATTACTCATAATAGAAAAAAAAAAACACTATGCTGAATTAATTGACAAAGTCAACGGGAAGTTGCAGAAAGGTAAGATTATTTCTTATAGAGGTAAATAAGTACGTATTACAGGTGTTCTGCAAATTACTCCTATTAATGTATATCCATAATAATTCCTCCTATTTATTTCATTAAAGAACTTCATAAAATCATTACAAAAATTATCAGGAGCAATAAGCAATCAGGAAGGAGTAAGCACTGGTCAACATGGAATTAGGTATGACTTCCAAAGCATGAAAGGGGACTTGGATTTATATCTATGTTTAATGTATCTCAAACTATGTATGCTATGTTATGGTGAAGATTCAGAACTTAAAACAACATGTGGTCCAATTTATTTTGGAAAAAATACTTAGAGAAACAAATTCCCTCACTTGACAATTAAAAAGAAGGTCTTAGGTGTGGAAATATATGTAGGAAAGTAGAGATAAACTTGAGCAAGCTTTGTGGTAGGAACCTGAGGGTGGTGCAGGTAATGACCCTTTAGTTCATTATCCATATTTATGCTTATCTTTACAATTCGAGTTTCTCCATAGCTTCCCCAAGTCATTTATGACTTACTGAGACCGATGATTTGGTTATCGGGCAGTTAGTTTGATTTTTAGAGCCAATTTCCTAGTTAGAAGACTTCACTGGTTCCAAATGGACACCAAGCAAAAACTCTAGTAAAACATTCTCGGATGAAAATTTTGACTATGCCAACAGATCCAGAATATCAACTTTAGTCTGGGTAGACCTTTGGTTAGAATGCACCCAAGCTCATTTCGACCTATTGGTCGAAAAGTTGAAAATCAAAAAGAATGGGTCTGGGACTCACATTTGGTTGAAATGATCTCAGAATGGAAATCAAACTTATTTTGGGCTAGGTAAATCCTTGATTCAGGTCGCAAGGCTCCCAAACTTATTTTGGGCTATTGAGCGGATTTTTATGAAAAAAGATAAAATTATAGGTATGGGCCCCACTTTTTGCCTAAAAGATCTCCGATGAAAGTTTTGATGGTTCCAATGGATTTGAAATGTTGTTTACAGTCAAAATTTACTATTGAATCATGTTATTTGGATTCCAGATGAGTTCCGAGCGTAAAAAAACTTATTTTTGAGTTTGTTGTCATCTATGCAACCGCGATCGCGGCTAAGAGTGAGCGATCGCGGCCCATATGACTGTGATAGCTGCATATCTTTAGTTTTAGGGGCTATATAAAGTTCCCAAGATACATTTAAGGCATTTCTCTTCACTATTTAGACCTAGGAACCCCAAAATGAGTGTAATAACTCAAAATTGGTCATGGGGAGATGGAGGTGACTTGGGAGCTTAATTATTATCTTGTATCGTGATTTTCTTCAAGATTAAGGTAAAAATTCATTGAATTCATACTTGAATTTCTTATCTTGGACCCAAAACCCCAATTTAGCTTAGGGGTTGATTTTAGCCTAAAGTATACTTAGTTTTCACCCATTCTGTGAGGGTTATGATTCCTTATTTATGTGTGAACATTGGGTTGGTCTCGAAAACCCACTTTTTATATGTGGGACCCAATTCGGGTTTTGGTTTCATTTTTGGACCCGAAGTATAATAGTGAAATATGGGTAGCATTAGACTCATATTGATGAGTAGATTATGGTTTTGATAGTGTGATGGTATTTAAGTGAAGACGAGTATGTGATGCATGAAGTAAGGTTTTGTCGTTTGGCCTTGATGTAGGCTTCCGTCTACTTTTCTTCATATATGATGTGTGATATATGTTGCATGAGAATATGGATGTTAGGATTGATTATGAGTAGGATGACTTGATCTTAATTGTTGATGTTTGGGGTTTACATGAGGGTTTTGGACCCGTAAGATGGGATGTTTATAACCCTTTTGTATCTTATTGCCTTCCCTCTTTAGTTTAGATTAGTTATAGCATGATATGATATAATGCTATGTTTGGAATATGGTTTTAGCTTTTGAAGCATGATTTGTATATTAAGCCTTATTGGGCTAGTGTGGTAGTCTTGAAACCGTAAGTTGGGTAGAGTTAACTTGATACCCTTGTTTTTAGTCGAAGTTTCTATCTTAGGCTTGAATATGGCATACTTGACATCTAGAAGATGAAATAGATACCATAGCCTAGTTTGGGGCATAGTATGTGATAACGCTCAACTTACACGTCAATTTAAGTGCAAGGCGGTTGTTGTCTATATATTTACCCAACAAAGAGTCGGGGTTGAATTCACGAGGAACAATATGAGTAGCGATTGAGTAAGTCCAAAATAGTAGTTTCTTGCTAGATTCAAACCTATGGTACAAATGGTTCGGGGCTTTTCAATGTTTGCTAATGTGGGAGTTATTCTTGGGCTTCTAAGGGACTTATTCGAGACTAAGAATAATTAGAGTATAATCACTTAAAATGGATCTTAGGATTATTCTTTCCTAGGGGCAAGCTATGCTTGGGAACATGATAATTCGATGCAAATTCTAATTATTTAGGATGTGGTAGGCTAGGTTTAAGGTTTTTGAAGCTAGTTTTTCAACAAAACCACAAAGATGTCAATCATTAACCCTTTCTATCACCTAACAAGTATGTCAATTAAAGTCACCCAATACCTCAATTGGGTATCCCTATTTCTATGATGATACCCATGGTATAGTTAACTTCACAATCACCCTTATTTCTAAGATAGTAAAAATTTAGCAAACTACACACATAACTGTCTATCATTGCTTTGGTCTCCATATCCCTCTTTCAAGGATGTTGTGAATTCCTAAAGTTTATCCAAAATCCTTCTTTCGAAGATGGCCTTGAGCTTTATAGAGTTTGTAACTTTCATCCGTCAAACCCATTTAGGAATTTGGGGCTTCACCCACAAATCCCACCCTATTCAATCAAGCAATAATAGAACCCATCATCAACAAACTAAATTCCACACAAATATATCACAACCCATGCACAATTGCCTTCTATTCAAACATAATTCCAAGAGGTGCTTCTAACAAATCATAATAATAATAAACACAAATAAACCAAGAAGTTTATTAAAGTTATTCATAGGAAAATTAAAGAGAGGGAAAACTACCCTTTAGACTAGAATGAATCCTCAATAGACAAAGCCAAATCTACACTCAGAAGTCAATCTAATGTCTTCTTAGCTCAAATAGTACAAATTTAAGCTCCAAGCTCTGAGAAATTACAAAACCCTAAACTAATGATGTGATGTAAGGTGGTGGAATCTATAATGCTTGATAAAATGAGGGTTTTGAGTTTTTAAATGGGAATTTAGGGTCTGTTATGCACTTTTTATGACTTTACTCCTCGGCTGATTTCCCGTTGTCCCGTGATCGCATGTGGATAGCCGCGATCGCAGCTCTGTGATCATTGCATTATTCAAGCGATTGCGCCTGCTGATTTTATTGACTTACCATGATCATGGTGGTCCCCCGTGATCACGGTAACTGAGGTTCGGTCTGCACAAGTTTTCCATCTTTTGCACTTCCCTTTCTGCTTTGATCCCTTTTTAGCTCATTTTGCCTCTTTTCGTATCAGACTTGTGTGCCTACAAACATGGGAATTAGTGCAGTTTCATGACATTTTTGCCTCATTCATACCTTTAAAACATAGTAGTGTGCACTAACTTGGATGTCAATGAGTTGTAATTTCACCACTCATCAACACCCCTAACTTAAATCTTTGCTTGTCCTCAAGCAATACTACTTCTTTCTATATTAGACAATGCACTTGTGAGCCCATTTGTGCTACCTAATGATCACAATGACTTTGAACTTGATTTAAACCAACAATTTGCACACATGCATGGGTGAATCTATCTTCACAACTCCTCTCAACATTAAACAAAGTTTTAAAGGCACAAAGGACTTCAAAGAACAACAACGCAACAATTTCCGACTCTCTTAAAGCGACCCTTTATCGATAGCACTCCACTACATTCCTTTTGTCTCTCTCTTAGGAAAATGAAAATGTCACTCACCTTAATTTGTTTACATGTCTCCTTACCAAAAGAAAATCCAACTCACCAATTGGTTTATTAAGTAACAAGGTATATAAGTGCAACACTCACGCTCACAAAGAATCCCTCTAGGCTAAAGAGCATCATACCATATGCTTGCCCTTATTTTCCATCACTACTACTATGAACATGCTTGGTTGGAGATCCCGAAGTACTTTTTAAGCTTGTAACATAGGTTTGGTGAGAATGGGTAGGATATAATTTAGGAATGGAGTAATTACACCCTTAGTGAACATCTACATCACTTTCACATTATTCAACCAAACTTTTGACCATGGGCCACTTTATTTATTTCCCGCTTCACACATGCCTACTTTTGCTATCTTGATTCACCCATCTCTTTGAAGGTATCTTTTTTTCATTGTTTCTTTTGCAATCCATGTCTTTGCTTCTTTTTCTTATTACTTTCTTCTTCTATTTGTCTATTTTAATGCTTAAGCATGTAGGCACTCACCATCTCTTTTATGGCCCAAAGTTGCTTCCTTCAATCTTCAACACCCCCACTTAGGCTTTTAGCCTCAAATTATATTTTGAAGTTCAAGGAGGGTAGGGCTCAAAAGAGGGATAACACTTGAATGAGATAAGGCTTGTAATGTGGTTGCCAAAGAAAAGCTTGAAGGCTCAAAATGGGTGACTAAGGATACAATCAATGCACGGGTAGGCTATTTAGGCTAAAGTAGAATCCTACGTTTACCAAGATGGCCTAAGGTCATTTCTACAACAAAGCGATGGTCCCAATTAGCCTTGAAAGATTAACAGGGTAAGTTCTAGATGATACAATCAAGCATGGGAGCCAAACAATTACTCTCATCGCACACATGACATGCAAACTCCTCAAGGAGGCTCAATTACGCATTCCACTAGAGACGAAAGAGAGCATTAACCAACTTTCATAAGCTAAAGACTTCGGAGTCACAAGAAGAGGTAAAGTGTTGTGACAAAAAATATTCATGTCCATACCCCTTGGTTTTCAAAGATTTTATATAGAGGGGGGTGTTTGCTTTGCATTTACACCACACAAGATTTGCCATTGCTAGTGTCAATACCAAGCCACCGTCTTATATCTTAGCTCTTACGAGGGCAAACCATATGGTTACTCAGACTTCACCGTAGGTATGATAACAATCCCAAACTCTCAAATGCCAAAGGTACCTAAATTTCCCTTGCATTTGTAGTTATGATGCCATGGGTACTAAGACTTCCCTTTCATCTACGACTCAAAACCTAGACACGAAATTTTTCCCTTAAGAATGACGTCACTCAATATATCATAGGGAAAAGCTTGTCCGACATTATTATTAAATGAAATAAAAAGCTAGAAATGAAAACAACTGACTTCACAAAATTTCCATGCTTCGCATCAACTAAGTTCAAGTATTGCAAGCCAATGTGCAGGGCTACACCCCCCTAACTTAAAAAGACTAGTTATGAACTCACTATATAACATGAAAGCAGAAGAAGGGTCTAAAGGACTCTCTGAAACCACTTTGATAACCATGTTGAAAGCTAGACACAGAGGTGCAATCGTGGCCCTCAACCCGCGATCGCGGTAACTGAGGTCATCTGTGCCTCTATTTTGCTCTGTTTATCTACATGAATGTCATACTTCTAAACTTGGTTTTCCCCTCTTTTAGCTTCTAATCCTGTCTAGAGCACCTGCAAAACATCAAAATTATGTAACTTATTTAAAAGAAAATAGTGTAAACATGAAAACAATGGTTTGCCTCCCATCAAGCGCTTGATTTAAAGTCGCAACACGATGCCTTTGTAATCCCTATTTATGTCTCCACTCAGAGGACTTAAATTTTCTGCCCAATTTTTTATCATTAAAACTTTGAGGCACATTTGGCAACGGTGTGAACATTAGAAGGCCACTAATTGGACATCGATCTTTAAGCTTCTTGGCCTTTGAGTTTGGGGCCTCGGTATGCCCATTTGGAAGGTTAAACTCCAAAATATAAGGAAATTGCTCCTTCTTTTCAATATTCATCACTTGCTTGGGTGGATTGACTTTCATTAAAATCTACCATGCATAATGTTGAAAAATGGGTAGAATGGGGCCTTTTCTCTAATTTTGAAGTTGCATTCCATTGGTCATCTTCACCCTAAAATGGACTAGAGTGTTTGTAAGGGTTTTGCTTGGCTTCTTTTTCAGACTCTAGTACTATTTCTTCCTTCTCGGCATCTTCAACCATATTAGGTTTGGTTGGTTGTGAAATCACCGAGGATTCTTCAATGTCAATATCATTCAGAAGCGTGGGCATGATCTTAGTGTTTGCAAGATTGACCTCTATGCCCATCTCTTTTATCCTCTTACTTTTCTCGATACCCGACTCTATGGATTGATGTATGAGGTTGATATTATCCCCCATTGATGTCACCTGGTCCAGGATAAGTTGAAGAATTGCTTCGTCACCATTATTTTTGGTGCTTTGTTCTTCCTTTTCTTGATCATAGTACCTACCAAAATCATAAGAAGAACTAGCACTTAGGTTATCATAACGGGGGGAGGGGGCATTTGGACAATCACTCCAACATCATTAAACATCCTCTGTTGATTCCACCCGTTCCAAGATATGTTAAAGAATTAATTCAACATTAATATTTTTCATGATTCTTTCTTCCCTTTCCTTCTCATAAGACCTATCAAAATCATAAAAAGCACTAGGTACAAGGTTAGCTTAAAGGGGGCAGGAGATGTTTGAGCAATTGCTCCAATATCCATTTTGACCACCACGTAGAGAACAACTACACTCCCTATAGGATGTAGATGGTGCACATATCTCTCTCCTAGGAGCATATCTACAATCTTTTCAAAAGTGTGGTCCACCACAATATGGATATGGATCATCAAGGTGTGATTTCCAACCACCAAACCAATATTCATTCCATGATGCCATATTAAGAAATAAACAAAAATAAAGAAGATCTACCTATCACAAGAAACAAAAGAAAATTACAAACAAATAATTACAAGTTTGAACCAAAGGAAGTAAGCTAAAATTTCAAACTAACTCAATACGCCAAATTATTCCCCAACAACAACGTCATATTTTTATAATGCTAACATACACGTCAATTTAAGTGTAAGGCGGTCATTGTCTATATATTTACCCAATTAAGAGTCGGGGTTGAATCCACAAGGAACAATGTGAGTAACGATTGACTAAGTCCAAAATAGTAGTTGTTTGCTAGATTCAAACCTATGGTACAAAATGGTTTGGGGGTTTTCAATGTTTGCTAATGTGAGAGTAATTCTTGGGCTTCTAAGGGACAAATTCGAGACTAAGAATAATTAGAGTATAATCTATTAAAATGGATATTAGGATTATGCTTTCCTAGGGGCAACCTATGCATGGGTACATGATAATTTGATGCAAATTCTAATTATTGAGGATGTGGTAGGCCAGGTTTAAGGTCTTTGAGGCTAGTTTTTCAACAAGACCTCATAGATGTCACTCATTGAACCTTTCAAATACCTAACGAGTGTGTCAATTAAAGCCACCCAATACCTCAATTGGGTATCCCTACTTCTAGGATGATACCATCGTATAGTTAACTTCACAATCACCCTTATTTCTAAGATAGTGAAAATTTAGCAAACTACATACATAATTGTCTATCATTGCTTTGGTCTCCACATCCCTCTTTCAAGGATGATGTGAATTCCTAAAGTTCACCCAAAATCCTTCTTTCGAAAATGGCCTTAAGCTTTCTAGAGTTTGGAACTTTCATCCACCAAACCCATTTAGGAATTTGGGGCTTTCACCCATAAATCCCAACCTATTCAATCAAGCAATAGTAGAACCCACCATCAACAAACTAAATTCCACACAAATATATCACAACCCATGCACAATTGTTTCCTATTCAAACATAATTCCAAGAGGTAGATCTAGGAAATCATAATAACATTAAACACAAATAAACCAAGATGTCTATTAAAGTTATTCATAGGAAAAATAAAGAGAGGGTGAACCAACCTTTAGACTCGAATGAATCCTCAATAGACAAAGCCAAATGTACACTCGAAAGTCACTCTAATGTCTTTTTAGCTTAAATTAGTACAAATTTAAGCTCCAAGCTCTAAGAAATTACAAAACCCTAAACGAAGGATGGGATGTTGGGTTGTAGAATCTACAATACTTGATAAAATAAGGGTTTTGATTTTTTAAATGGGAATTCAGGGTCTACTATGCACTTCTTACGACTTTACCCCTCGACTGATTTCCTATTGTCCTGCGATCGCGTGTTGATAGCCACGATCGATGCGCTGTGATCGCTATATTTTTCAAGCTATCACACCTACTGACTTTCTTATCTTACTGCGACCACGGTGATCACTCATATTCACCATTGAACCTAGGTGGTCTAGTGGTTGATTGGCGTTATTCAAGATTGGGGGTAACAAGCATTCTCAAGATCCTTCCAAGGTGTTAGGCTTCTTAGAAAGACGTTGCTCTATTTCACGACCCGATTCTCGCATCGTGATGGCACCTACTAAGACACACCAGTAAGTAAGCCAACATCATAACCCGGAGCTAAGGAAATGGGTTACTTTGGTAGAAATGCCTGACAAGGGACACAATAGATGAACCCCATCATAAAAAACAATGTTCCACAAAAGACAATCTACTAGGGATACTAATTCCTACGACCTGATAATATCAGTACAAGAGTATCTATGTTCGACAATAGAAAATACAACTAAAAGTTTAAATAGTCTAATACATCCGTCTTGAATCTAAAAGACTGGATAAAGATGGGATGAAAATGGGTGACTCGAAACTCCAAGACCTCACTTTGTCTCCGATAGATCAACACAACACGATCTCAACTCAGCGGTGGCAACTAGTATTCAGGTTTTCACCAAAAAGGTACAAAAGTGTAGTATGTGTACCAAAACAATGGGTACTCAGTATGCATCATCAGCCGACTGAGCTAAATTATGATATAAAGTAAGACAATATATCTAAGTCAAGGTACATAATCGAACCTAAATTGTCTCCATTATCACAGTACAAAATAACTAACCAACTAGAACAATAATACGACATGTCATATCAATACATACCACAACCATCATATATAAAATGAATAATCGGTCCGAAAAAAGTAAAGAAACGTATATACAATTTCAATCACATAAATACCAAGTTCAACACGCATACAACCATTAGAGCTTAAAGTAAATGAACTTACCATGGCATCCCATACCATCGAAAACTACACCCTAAGGAACATGAAGTAAAGAATTCATCACGGTGTCCCATACCATCGGAGAGTGCATCAATAGATCAAATCATCAACGTATCAAGATATATTTATATAACCAACTCATATTTATCCATGGTTTCCACATTTCCCATCAGCGGTAATTTGGCAAGATCCATAATCATCATCAACTACTGCAATTGAAATAACACATACCAAGGTAATCGTAACCATAGTAATATATCTATTTAAATATCTATGATATCTATACACTCTATCTAGTCATCATTAACTAACCAACATTTATTATCCTTAACTACTAGTTTCCTAGTCATCACAAGGTGTCTAATCATTTGTCTAACCGATTCTTTATATAATCCTCCTTCATGAAATAAAAATTAATTATTATCTACCAAGTAGCCAACATCCACCTTTAGTCAAGATGTTCAACTAAACCATAATCATCATTTAACCAAAACATACTCCTAGTGATCATAGGTGCAGTAGGCATCATATAGGAAGAGGTTACATATGATCAAACACACTTATCTACCTATTACTCGGCGTCTTTTCTAGTTAGCACCATACTTCTCTAAGTCCTCATTTAAACAACCGACGACATTACATACTAGACGTTAATATCACTAATCATCAACAATGCTAAGCCTATTAACTTCATTAGCTATTTTGCAACCATAATTGCTAGTTATCACATAACCCATTTTACTAGGTGAAATTCCACAATTTATCCATTTATTCAATCCAAAAATATCCACTAGGTGAATCCTTAATTCTACACATGATTATACTTACTAATCATCCTTAACTCAATATTCGGCATGTTCTACTTCTATTCAATAATTGGTATTAACAAGAGCCATGCCACTTAACAAGCGATTTACGGTAGAGAATTATATAAAACTTTTCAAGAAAAATATCATATACCTAATGCACATATGGGCGTAATCATACAAGGACATAACCACACATATACCTATATATTATTATATGTTTACCATACATAGTATCACCATAACATCAATATATCCTCTGGGTTTACCAAGCATTATCATAACATCAATACCTCTTTTGGATTTACCGGGCATCATCATATCATTAATACCTCTTCCAGATTTATCGAGCATCACCATAACATCAACATATCCTATGTCTTTTGGGTTGACCAATGCCCTGGCGGCGTCCATGGATTTGATGAATAGGGTCTTCCACCAGTTTTTGAATTTGTTCGTCCACTACAAAAAATTGCTCACTTTGCAGGGATTATATTAACATATTGCGGAGGTTGAAAACTCCCGCAATTTGATAGTACGGCATTTTTCAAAACCCCCGCAATTACGAGTGTCACAATCATTTTACAGCGGTTTATTATATACCGACTCAATCACTTAGCGGCGGTTAACTAACAACGATTTTAACCCCCACAATATGAAACTAAAACCAATATATTTTAAAAATTATAGGGGTCAAAACCCCCACAATTCACTTGAATTTTTTTAAAAAAGAAAGATCACACTGTACATGATCAATATTTAAATTTAAATTTTATTTAATAGATTTCATATATATCATTCATTGTTGGACCAAAAAAATACATCTTAATAACAACAAAAATTAAAATATATTAGATCATAAAAACGTACCACGAAAAAATTGTCATTAGTCTTAAAAACTAATTTAAACACAAAATACTGCTCCAACAGCGATTCAATAACATTGGCATAATTACTAATACGATTACAAATTTCAATGATCATCGCTAGAATAACTATCACCAGATGATCTTCCATTCACATCCGAAAGAGGTCCACTAGAGACATCACTTGGCTACAAAAGTAAAAATAAAAAATATTAAGGTTTTTGAATACTAAATATTTTATAACAACACATTAACTTAATAGACTTTACTCATTATCCGGATGATAATGTATGATCCAGGACATCCGTGGCTCAAGAAAGATAGTGAAGTATCGGACAACCGTATTGATAATGCGGTTTTGTTAAGGCTGAAGCAATTTAGAGCAGGATCTAAGCTAGCTAACTGAAACTGAAATAAAACAGTTGATGGATGCAGTAAGAATTTTATTAACGTTTGATTTATTTGTGTCAATTTTATTACAATGTATACATTTTTTGCATTGACATTTTCGTTATTCCAGGCGGATGTTGACAACAGTGGGACTATTAAGGAATTCATGGATGCGATACCACTGTGCGTAAAATTCCCTGAATTGCTGTTGAATTGCTGGGGTTGTGGTTCAATTAGTAGAATTGCTAGTGCCATAGGCATTTGATTTAGATGGACATGTCAGTTCATTTATTTTGATTTCATAGCTAACATATTTGGTAACATCTTGAACCATGAAACTCAAATGTGGCAGACGTCATGAACCATTTTCAACTAAGAATAGGTAGATCAGCATTAGGTGGAATCAAGTGTGTAGTGATCCTACTTTTGCAAGGGAATTTTGTTATATAGCACGTGAGATAAAAGCAAACATAAAACAATCAAATAAGCACAACAGCACATAATGTTATACCTCATCTTGCCAAAACATGTTAATGTTCTTTGGAAATAGTGGTGCCAGATAACATAAGACCTGCAAAAGAAAAGGGAAACGATTGGCAAAATGATAAAATAAACTATACTTTCTGATAAACTGATGCAGAAAAGGGAGGAACATCACTCTGTCAGAATAAAATGAAGGTCAGTATTACTTGAGTATTAACAGCAGAGGGAGACAAATAAAAGACTACATCAAGATGGCCTAAGAATACGTGACATAATAGAGGGATGGATTTAGAGAAGGGCATGAAGAAGTCATAGTAACTATTCCGGATTTAGAGAAGGGCATGAATATGTTGATAAAAAATAAAGCTTTTCATATCAAATAAAATAATTTAATTCCTATTAGACATATGCTCCTCTATCGCAATTTGAACATTTTCATAATTAAAACACGTACTAACTAGTAGTATCTTTTAAGACTTAAAAGGGGATTCCCCGCCAGCTTCTGTATCGACAAAATTGGTGTCGTACATCTCATATTCATAATCTGCGTCAAGGTCCTCCATTGTTCTGCCGAATACAAACTGCTTTGTTCCCATAGTTGTAAAAGGCATCAGACCAAAAGCTCTGGCAGGTTTTAGTCAATGGACTTAATATGCACCTTGCTTCTCTTGACAAGAATTCCAGCCTCGGTGATGAAGTTAGCTAGGAACCTCACATTCTGAATTGCAAATTTGTTAAATGTAAAAATCAGATAGCTGAGGGATGGCCTTGGCTCAGCGGTAAGCTTGCTTGCCGTGGTGTGCCTAGGTCGGGGGTTCGAAACGTCCCTCCAGCGAAGCTGGGGTGAGGACGCGTAGGTGAGGCCAGGACCGGTCCCCCCCCCTCCCCGACACCTACGGAGTAGGTATGAACCGGGTCGTCCCCTAAAAATCAGATAGCTCCATTAAGAGTCAGAAGGTTCACAACGGGCCACAATTCAGGTGTGATGGATAAAATTGAAGCTAGAGGTACATTAAAGAAGTTGCTTTACCAGTACGCATACAACTACAAATTAAGGAATATGGAGACAAGACTCAGACAAGAGGAAGCAGCTCCTAGCTTTGACAGGCTTGTTTTTGACAAGATCAAACTAGCATTTATGGGTTTAATACAGAAGAAAAAAGGAAAGTACTGTGGCAGGACCTCCTCATTCTAGCTCAAGGGATTTAACAACCTTGGCTATTGAGTGGAGATTTTAATGTTGTCTTGATACAAGACTATGTGTGTATCAAGATATTCCAACCAACACAAGAACAACAAGATGAACAAGAAGTTGCTAGAGAATCGAAATAGGCCACACACGGCTTCACTAGACTGAGTTTGTGTTTTGAACAAGAAAATGAGATGAATAACAAGGCAACAATGCTAGTGAATCGAAAGAGCCCCACACGGCTTCACTAGACTTTACATTCAACAACACCATGTTAAAATGATAAAAATTGCTCAACAGAGTACTTACATAATGTTAAAACGAGAAAAGCAAGAAGGGACGTCGAAGCTCAATGGTTGCTTACTACAGTACTAACAGTGTCGCAAAAGCATGTCTATGAAAAAAGTAAAATTAGTTAAACTAAGAAACCCGTTGTTATATGCTTCGAGACTTTTTTGAGTAAACGTACCTTGTTGTCACTTTAGAATTGGCGGTCACGTTATGCCAGGTATAGTGTGACATGACAATCCCACAGAAAAATACGGTAAGAATTTCGCTTAAGTCAAACATCTGAAAGGCATGGACAATTATCACGATCAATAATTACACAAACTACATCGCGTTAGAGGTGTTCACATCGTACAGAAACTTACCGCTGCCATCACATATGAAAGGTATGCCATGAGAATCATGAGGGCAACTTCACGATCAGTTGAGTGCCTGCAAGTGGAATGTACGACTTCTAGAGTTACACGTGCCGAATACATATAGATATACACATTGATACACAATGAAAACAGATTCTCAACATCCAAAGTTCTCATTAAAAGTATTTTCCTGAATCAGCTATATAATAGGCCGAAACTCAGTAATACAGCATAGAATCCAGGTTCCTCGTGGAGACTAACTAACTTGAATAGTTAGTCCCCTAATGAACTTTCAACCAGTCATTTGTGGGGAAATATGAAGACACCCGGTCAATTCCTCTGCGAAACTCAAATGCAACATAATCTCACCAGATCCATAACACATTAGCCGTGAAAAGAAAGTGGGACGACCTGGGGCAGAGCTCTTGGTCTTTCCTGATTCCCTCATGTTCTCGATTATTTTGGTATAACATTATTGTAAAACCACACTGCATGTCACTGTATGAAAAATTTGGATGGAGTTTTAACCGGTCAAAAGACATATTTAAGCCACTACTAGTTTATACAGCCCACGTTTTTATTAAAAGGGAAACACCTTCTACCTTTAATTGCCCATTCAGGGCTGATAGGCTTTGAACTTCAAGTTCTTTTGAAATAAGTTACAAAACCAGTAAGTTCTGGGACTAGTTGCTAGCCTTGGATTATCACATTTGGTATTAGAATGGAAAAAGTTTAGTCGAAGTACGGAGACTAAGTGATAGATGATCTGAAGGCAAGACAGTGTAAATGAAATCCTCCTCTAGAACCAGTCATGCCCATCCATTAACAGACTTCATAATTGGTACATATTATGTTCTTGAACAGACAAGCTCCTTAGGTTGTATAGAATGAAGGTTTCACAATGACAAACATGTATCAAAATTACTGGCAAAAAGAGTTAAATTATAACAGCATTATTTTGTGTAAGAATTACTTCAGTTGCTCTTTCATCTACAATCATGTCATTGTCTAATGTAGTTTTACTATGAGAAACAAATGAACTAGTAGACATCATACCTAGAGTTTGCATACTTTCTTGAATGAAACTTACTTCCTTCTCAAAGTTTTGTTTCACCTTTTCAAAATGGCTGGGATGAATTAAAAAATTGTCTGTTCATCCTTTTTGTCAATGTGTTGCTGGTATATGCACCCGACCTACCACTAAAATGTAGCAGATGTAATAGAGATAGAATATGAACAGCAAAACAAACAATATTTACAACATTTGCAACAACAATACCCAGTGAAATCCCACTAGCGGTGTCCGACGAGGGTAGAGTGTACGTATACATTACCCCTAGCTCACAATATCTTTTCAACAAAGCATCAAATTAATAAAATCTTTGCCACAAACTGAAGATTAACAATAACCCCATCAATTAAAGATTCCATTTTTAACCCTTTTTTTGCAATTAAATCATCTTCACCATCAAATACAAGCATCAAAACAAACAAGAGAGTAATTTTTTACATAGCTGATACCTCAAACAAGGGAGGGTCGTCACTGCTGACTGCTGCAATCTCCAGAGAGCTACAGACGTCACTGCTCAGATGTAGCTGTCGCCGGAGAGCCTTCACGTCTACAACTTAATTTTGAGATAGTCAGATGACCAAAAGTAGAAGTAACACAAACCCACCAAAAGAAAAATGAGAAGTGCGATTTCTTATACATAATTAGTTGTGAATGTATACCAAAATATTGTAACGTAGTCCTTCCCTTTGTTTTTGACATTAAGACCAACGTTTCTCCGGCTAAGAGGTCGGTGACTAGATACCGTCGCTGCTGATTGCTGCAGTCGTCGGAGAACTACAATCGACGGAGAGAGGTCGGATCGGTGACTGCTGCAGTCACCGGAGAGGTCGGGTCGGTGACTGCTGCAGTCGATGGATTATTGCCCTTCACTCAAGCGTGAGGTTATATTGCGAGAAGAGGGCGGCTTTTGAGAAAAGAGGGTTTTGAGAAAAGCGCTGCATTTGAGAAAAAGAGGGCTTTTAAGAAAAAGAGGGATTCGCGGGTTTATTCACTGCATTCGCGGTTTATTTTTTTTTAAGTATAGCGGGGATTTCAAACGCCCAAAAATATTTGTGATTTATTTTTAATGATAGCGGGGGGTTTTAACCACCCCAATTATAATTAAAATAATAGGGGTATATAAACCTTCGCAATTTGATATATTTATGGAGGCTAATACCGACTCCCACAATAAAATCTCCGCAAAATACACTTTTTTTGTAGTGGTCATTGTGTTCATAGATGATATTTTGATGTACTCTAAGAGCGAGGTGGATCAAGCCGATCACCTTCGTATTATGTTGTAGACCCTGAAGGAGCAGTAGTTGTATGTCATGTGTTTTACGGCCTTGCCAGGCATCAACATAGCATCAATATATCCTCCGACCTTGCCGGACATCAACATAGCATCAATCTTTCGTCCTTGCCAGGCATGAACATAACATCAATATATCCTCCGATCTTGCCGGGCATCATCATAACATTAATATATCCTCCGGCCTTTTCGGGCATCATCATAACATCAATATATCCTCCGGCCTTGTCGGGCGTCATCATAATATCAATATATTTTCTGACCTTGCCAAACATCAATATAGCATCAATATCCATCATGACATCAATATGCACACACACATATATATATATATATATTCAAGAACAAATGCACGCCCAACGAAGAATGGAGCAGGAAAGAAGTAAGAAAAGGCATATCATCGCTCCTTACCATTTATTATCAGTGCAATACATTAGTAGGTGCATGAGCATGTGTAGGCATACTGTAGGAACATTTCACACATTACCGGGCTTAAAATGATTATTAGCATGGTAAATAGCAAGTCATGGTTATTATACTTTCTAGAACCCCTTTTTATTAGCATAATTCGCAATACTTGCTCAAAAGGGCTCTTTTGTACAAACATTAGTATAGTCACTAGGCTTGAGCATAATATGAGTGATAACATAATCCAGGGCTCACATAGTAAACTAGCCAATAAATCAAGTGATAACATAGTTATGGATTCAATTTGCAAGGTTATCCCAATGCTATCCAAATAGTGACAATGAGATCACAATTAAGCATGCACATTATCTCCAAAACAACATCACGAATAACCCACTTACTGGGTTTAGCTATCATATTACCAAAGAATATTCTAGACATTTCTCAAGTATCTAGGTCACTAATGAAGTTACATAGTTCAACCTTAAGGTGTTTGCCGCAATCACAATCATCACAATCACGTGAAGGCTCCCGCGACCACGGTATCTCCAACCTCAACAGATGATAGCTGAAACTTGGAATTCCAAGTTTCGGCCAATGCCTCAGAATGCATTCAAAATCTAATATGAGCAAATGAGATATGAAACCATACTGATTTTGATGTTCCAAATGCATTGGCAAAGTTAGATTTACCATTCTAGGTCGTTTCGATCAAATGTGGTCCCATACCCAATTTTTTAATTTCTCAACTCTCCGACCAATAGGTAGAAATGAGTTCGGGTGTAGTGGGACTCGAACCAAATGTCTAACAAATCTAAAATTGATATTTCGGAGCTGCTAGCATAGTCAGAATTCCATTTGATATCGTTTTACTAAAGTTTTTGCTCGATGGCCATTTGGTACCAACGAAGACTTTTAAACGAGGAAATGGTTCTAAAAAACAAACGAACTGTCAAGTAATCGAACTATCAGTTCTAAAAAATCATAAATGACTTGGGGCAGCTATGGAAGAGATCTAACTGCGGAAATAAGTGAAATCACGAGAAATGACCTGGAGGGTCATTACACTCTGATACCAAATGAAAAGTTGTAGTGGGTCGCTCCTTAACTTGGGACCTATTCCCAAACAGACTCAAACAGAATGAACTATGAGAAACTTAAAAAAAAGTGCATGAATAAAGTAAATAGCAGACACAGGGATTTTATGTGGAATCTCCTTACTTAAGGGACAAAAACTCCAACCTACCTCCAGGATTTTTAAGCTCTACTATATCCAAGAAACTTGAATACATACTCTAGACTCCAAGGATTAAACTCCTAATCCTTTTCTCCTAGCAATAACTCTATTACATGGAAAATGTATAGTAACTCTACTGCACCCATACACCAGCTAATTCTAACTGGAAAGTCAAGATAACTCTAGCTTCAAAATCACCTAACTCTTGATGATTACAGAGAAAAGAAGTTTACACCACAACACCTACTATAAAAAAACAAACCGAAGTAGGCAATGTTTAAGATCATAATACAGTAACTCAAATACAACAAGAAAAGAAAATACAAGTTGATGAGGTATCAGTTCCCTGTTGTAAAGTGAGTCTTTGATCCAAGAGCTTCGAGCAAGATAAATGTTGTAAGTATATGGAACCTTTGTTTTCTTGTTGGAGAAGATGAGCAATATAAGTATGGCATAAAAAAACTAGGAGGAATATCATTGGTTGAGACAAAAAGGTGGTGGTAGCTTTTCACCAACTTTTGTACTTTCATCCAGCTGTGGGGTTGACTATGATAGTGACAGGTAAGCCCAACCTATTCCCTAAGTTATAGCAATTTTGTTATCACGCAATCACTAGAAAATATATCCCCAACATACAATTTGTTAAATATTAAAACTAAGGACTTAACACATAGAAAATCAAACTTCAAACTCAAATAACTAAACATGTCATTCATAATAAAAGCAGACTTCAAATCAACCGTTCATACCAAATAATGTGTGAAGCTGTTCAAATAATTTCATGCTTTGTTCAAAATAAAACTTATAAAAAATAATGGTACATGATTAAATAAGAAACTATGTAATGATTTAAAATGAGTAAAAAAATAAGAAAGCATCACTGGAAACTAAAAACAGAGACCAAAACTCAAACTTCAATTCCCAATCGCTTAAGAATACCCTCTTTTCTTTGTATCACTCTCCATTCTTCTCGCCTTACTTTTCTTTTCTTCTTTATCTCCAACTTTATCTTTTTGCAATGCTCTTTTTTTTTTTTTCAATTTCTCTCGTTGTTGTTTTCCTTTTTTTATGTTACTCTTTTTTCTTAATGTGTTTTCTTGCTTTTTGTTTCTAATGTCGCTACTACTCCTTCTATTTCTAAGTTTCTCTCTTTTTCTTACTTCTTCTTTCTACTCTTTTTTACTTCTTATTTCTCCTATCTTTTCTCAAAATCTTGCCCTCCTTGTTTTTCTTCTGTCTGTGTATATTAATATAGGTATATATGGGAGTTGTGTACTATCGTTGTTGTTGGTGTGTATGTGTGTGTTATGGGGCAGGAAGTGGGGAATGTGAGGGACGTGGGGAGGCGGGTTGAAAAAGAAAGAGGATAACTACATGGCTTAACAAACATAGACACTTAATTATCTTATTTAGCCTAAATTTCAATTAATTATCATCCATTGCCTATCTTGCCAATTAAATATGATTTATAGCCTTTTCTTTTATTTTTTCTCTTTCCTACCTTTTATTTCTCTTTTTACTTCCTTTTTTGTTTTTCAGTTTTTCTTCTTCTTCTTTTCTTTTTCTTCTTTTTTGTTTTTCCATTTTTTTCTTTTTTAGTTTTTTCCTTTTCATCTTTTCTCTTTTTTTATATGTTTTTTTTTTTCACTTTTTAATTGTTTTCATTTTTTTTTTTAGTTTCTTTTTTCTTTGAAGTCTGTTTTTTAATATTTTCTTTGATTCTTTTTCATTTTGTGGGTCATTTTTTCTCCATTTTTTATATTATTTTCTCTCATTTTCTTGTTCTTGTTGTTCTTGTTGTTGTTGTTGTTGTTGTTGTTGTTGTTGTTGTTGTTGTTGTTGTTGTTGTTGTTGTTGTTGTTGTTGTTGTTGTTGTTGTTGTCTTTTATATTTTATATGTTTTACGTATTTTATATTTATTTGTATCATACTGTATATTTTAACTAAATTTATTATTTATATTTGAATAGCTTAGTCATGAGTATGTACAATTTATTATTTGTATTTGTATACAAATAAGTATATTGATTAATTATATTTGCTTGAGACTAAAATATGTAAATAAACAATGGGTCATTCAATGCAAATATATCATTGGTATTTGTATTTCAAATTTTTCATTTATATTTGTATATAAACAAGTATCATTTTAAATGTACATGGTTCAAGCTATATAAACATGTATCATTTGATAAAAATATAATATTTGAATATGTATAATTTATTATTTTTATTCTTATCGTTGAATTTGCATCAATAAAATACAAATTATATCAATGAATATAAATACAAGTGTTCGTAGAAAGAAAAATAATAATTCTTTTTCAATTGTTTAAAAATACAAATGATGATGTCAGCTACAAATTCAAATACAAAAAAAATGAAATAAATAAAATTATAAATACAAATACAATGTACGGTCAACTTACAAATACAAATACAAAATAAAAGTGCGAACAATAAAATACAAATACAAATGTGAACTATAAAATACAAATACAAACGTGAACTTTAAAATACAAATACAAATATACTTGTATCAATGAATATAAAAATATAAATTATGGTGTGAATACAAAAACGATAAGCAATTGTGGAATTTACGTTATCATCCTTGACTTGTGCTCAAGTAGCCATATTTTTTGAAAATACAAAAAAATATTAAGTAAAACAAAAAATGAGAATGAAAATAAGTACAAGAAGAAAACCAAAATAAAAAAGAAGAAAGAGAAATAGAAGCTAGAGGTAGCAAAGAGAAAAAAAAAATGGAAAAAAAGGAGAAAAAAAATCATCTATTTTGTTTTTTTTGTTACTAATAATTTTTACGGCCTTTTTTATTTTATTTTTTTCTCTTTTCGTTCTGGTTTCCCTTTTTTGGTCATTTTTTCTACTTTTTTTCTTTTCTTTTTCTTTTTTTTTTGTATTTTCTTTTTCTTTTCTCTCATTTTTTGTTGTTGTGTCATATTTTATACTTTATATATTTTTGTATGTTATATTATTCGTATTATACTATATATTTTAAATAAAAGTTTTATTTATATTTGAATAGTTCAGTCGTGAATACAATTTATCTTTTGTATTTATATACAAATAAATATATAGATTAATTATATTTATTTGGGTTTAAAATATATAAATATGAAATATATCATTCTATGCAAATATATCGTTAGTATTTGTATGTCATGTTTATCATTTCTATTTGTATATAAATAAGTATCATTTGTATGCGTATGGTTCAAGTTATATAAATATGTATCATTTGATACAAATGTAAAAATTTTATTTATATAATTAATCATTTATATTTGTAATGTTCAATTTGCATTAATAACATATAATTCATATCAATGAATATAAATATAAGTGTTCGTAGAAAGAAAAAAATTATAATTCTTTTACAATTATATAAAAATACAAATGATGTTGTCAACTGCAAATCCAAATACAAACAAATGAAACAAGTGAAATGAAAAATACAAATATAATATGTTGTCAATTTACAAATACAAATACAAAATAGTTCTTTTAAAATTACAAGTGCATCGGCGGAAATAGAATAAAAATACAAACACAAATACAAAAAAAATGAAACCACGAAATACAAATATAATATGCAGTCAACTATAAAATACAAATACGAAATAGTTTTTAAAATACACGTGCGAATTTTATAAAAATATAAATGATGGCGAGAACTATAACATACAAATAAAAATAAAAACTGTAAAATGTAAGTCTAAATACATGCGCGAACTATAATACTAATACAATTGTATCAACAAATAGAAAAATATTAATGATGGCGTGAACTATAAAATAAAAATACAAGTGTGAATTGTAAAATACAAATAAAAATACAAACTATAAAATACAAACAAAAATACAAGCTTGAACGGCAAAATACAAATACAATTTTATCAATGAAGATAAAAATATAAATAATAGTACGAATACAATTACAATAAGTGATTATGGTATTTTCATTATCACTCATGACTTGTACTTGACATAGCTATATTTATAAAAAAATATAAAATAAAATTAAAAAAAATAGAAATAAAAAATATGAAAAAATAAAAAAGAAAGAGAAATAGAAGCTGCCAGATAGAAAAGAGAAAAAGAAGAAAAACAACTAAAAGAAAGAAAAGTAAATTAAAAATAGAGAAAAAAAAGAAAACAAAAATATGAAAAAGAAAAAGAAGAAAAGAATCAAAAAGAAAAAAAGGGAAAATACGAAAAAGAAAAAAAAAAGAAAATACACATAGATAAAAAAGAGAAAATAAAAAAAAGAAAACTACAAAAAAAATGAAAAACAAAAACAAAAAAAAATTTGGAAAAAAGAAGAAGAAAGAGAAATACAAATTGTAGATAGAAGAGAGAAAAAATGAAAGAAAGAGTGAAAAAATAAAAAGAAAATGAAAATAGAAAAATATTCAAAAAGTAAAAAATTGACAAAAACAGAAAAGGAAATGAAAATACAAACAGAATGAACGATAATGATGTATCCGTCACCACCCAAGACATGTGCTTGACATCGCCATATTTATCGAAAATACAAAAAAATATAAAATAAAATAAAAAACAAAAAAAGAGAAATAAAAAATAAAAAATATATATATATAAAAAGAGAAATAGAAGTTGTAGATAGAAAAGAGAAACAAAAGAAAAAACAAAAACAAAAACAAATAAAAAAATAGAAAAAAAGAAAAAGAAAAAGAAAAAGAAGAAAAGAACCTACAAGAAAACAAGTGAAAAATACGAAAAAGAAATAAACGAAAAAGCAAATACAAAAAAAGAAAAAACAAAAAAGTACAAATAAATAAAAAAAAAAGAAAGAGAAATAGAAGTTATGGATAGAAGAGAGAAAAAAATCAAAATAAAGAATGAAAAAAGAAAGAGAAAATAAAAAACCAAAAAGTAAAAAAAAAAAGAAAAAATGATGGTGAATACAAATACAATGATCGATTATGATGTATCCATCATCACTCATAACTTGTACTTGACTGATCTTGGGCATATTTATATGCTTAAAGCACCAATATGCACCCAGATTTGGGCTTAGTTCAAGAACTTTTGTATGAATTCTTAAGTATAATTTAATTTTTATTCCGTTTTGTGCCTAATGGATATGATTAGTACTTTCAGGTTCAAAATCATGAAGAATTGTGCATAATTGGATACAACGAGGATATGGAAGTAGTGAAGGAATTCAAGGGACTGAAATTAAGCTGAAAAGGGAAGCTGGAAAGTAGAAATCCTCATTTGAAGACACTCCGCGTCGCGAAGATCAACAAAATAGCAATGGTCAAATTCCAGTGAAGGTTCGCGAAACCACCGCGTCGCGGAGAGGTTTTATTTATCAGATTTGGCGACCTGAAGATTTAGTGCATCGCGGAGGATGATTATTTCGCAATTGTCCCAATCCAGTGGCTCACCGCGATAGTGGCGTGTCACGGTGAAGGTGCATTTAAAATTATCAGGGACTACTTGAGCTATGCGATTTTCTAGATTTTAATGAAAAATAGCAATCGAAGTCATGGCGCGACGCGCCGGGTGGACAAAACGGGAATGTTTTAAGTGTTTTGTCCCAGCTATAAAAGGAAAAATCCAAGATAATGTAAGGGATTTTTTTCAAGTAGAGCAACGGCGGAAAAACAGAAATTTCTCTCTTTTAGGGTTCTTAAACATTCTTCTGAATTTCTTTATTCAAAAGATTGATTTGGGTATGATTTGTTACTTATTTTGGATGATGAATTCAAACATGAGTAGCTAAACACCATATTTCTGGGGTTGAGGCTAAGAACATGAGTACTCTTTAATATTTTTTATCATAGTTTCTTTTTGGATTATCATATGAATTGTTCTTGATTTCTTGAGCTTACTATTTTAATGATTGGCCACCATTAGAATAAATTTATAGTTCTATGTGAATTTGGGAGGAGAATCATAGGATAGAACGAAGAAATTAGGGAGCAAGGTTCTTATTCTTTTATAAAATAAAGGATTTGAATTAGCATCTAGGATAGAGATATACCTAGAAGCCTTGCTTGGTTCAATTGCAAGAAGACAACTTCATGAATCTAGAAGATTTGTTGTAACTTTGCGAGAGTTGTAGTTATAACATTCAATAGATAGAAGATTTGAGGTCGGGAGACCAATATCGTGGCATAACCCTTGCGAACTATCAACCCGATAACCCATTAGACTGTGAAAAGAATAGAGAATTGTATTATTGTTCAAAATACCTCAACCCTGGAATCGTTCTCATTATTGATTACAACCGTTGCTTACTTTGCTTTAGTCATTATTAATTATTTCTTATTTAGTAATTTGCATTTTATTTACAGATTCATCTTAATCTTGATACAATCAAACACTTAATACTCAATTGTCTTAAACTAAAGATTGAATAAATTTCTAGTTTATTGATCTTCGAGGAAATGATATCTGACTGTCCAAGTCATTATAGTACTTGCACAATCACGTACACTTGCGTATGCGTAGAGACGCAACAAGTTTTTGGCGTCGTTGCCGGGGATCAAATATAATTAGTAAATTGCTTTCATTTTTGTTTTTTTGATCATAAGTTTAAGTGTTAACAACTTGATCTTAGAGGCTGAATTTTTGCAGGTTTAGCTGAACATTGGACTGGCTAGGGATAAAGAGTTAGTAGAGCCCTTTGCAGAACCAGAAGTGATTTTTCATCAGAGACGAAGAGCTCAATACTACACTCAACAGGGATCGATGGAGGAAATACGCGATCCTATAATTGTTGATCCAAATATTGGAAATGTTCCAGCTCCTGCTGTTCCAGCTGTTCCTGTTCAACCAGTCGCAAGACCTGTTCGGGAAGTGGCAATCCCACTTACGCACCTTGTGACTAACAGTATTTTGAAGCCTGAACCAAGAGGTCGATGGGAATTGAAACAAAATATGGTGCAATTGTTGAGATCTGCGGGAGAATTTCAGGGACTTTCACACGAGGATCCGCAGCAGCACTTACAAACCTTTCTGAAGATAAGTGACACATATATTCCTAAAGATATAAATGTTGATTATGTCAGATTGGCACTCTTTCCCTTTTCTCTACTGGGGGAAGCAAAGAGATGGCTACTTGCTGAACCACACCAATCTATTACTATATGGGGAGATTGTGCTTGAAGGTTTCTCATTTGATTTTTCCATCTCAGAAAACTACACGATTAAGGAGTGAGATATTAAGTTTCAGACAAAAAGATGGAGAAAATCTCTACCAAGCTTGGGAGAGATTCAAGGGCATGCTCAGAAGTTGTCCTCATCACCATCAATCGAATGATGTTTTGGTGTATACATTTATAGAAGTCCTTGAGTCTAATACAAAGATTCTCTTGGATTCAGCAGCAGGGGGTCAAAATTTAGCGAAAACATATGAAGAATTGTATACCTTGCTGAATCAAATTGCATAAGGAAATCTTGATTGGCATGTAGACTCAAGGAATGTTCCCAAGAAGGTTGCAGGGGTTTTGGAGGTTGATCAGTTCACTGCATTACAAGCACAGATTGCAGCAATGTAGAACCATATGACTACTCAGCTTAACAACTTAAAGTTGGGTACAACACAATCAACAGCCACAATAAATATAGTTCAACATGTATATTCATGGTGTGAAGTTTGCAGAATTGGTGAGCATAAAGAAGATGCATGTTCTGTTAATCCAGATTCAGTCAACTACGTGGGGAATGCAAATCGTCAGGGTCAACAGAATTTTGGCAATACATATAATCCAAGGTGAGCGAAGTTTTTTAGGACATGCGGGGTTCTATAGATGATTCATTCAAGATTTCTCAAAGATCGCAAGTCCCATGTGCAAATTGTAAGAGAAAGAAGCCAAGTTCGAGTTTGGAATTAATTGCCATAAAGCTTTTGAAAGGCTTAAGAAGAAGTTGACGGAAGCACCCATTTTGATCGCACCAAATTGGGAGTTACCTTTTGAGCTAATGTGTGATGCTAGTGATATTTCAGTGGGAGCAGTGTTGGTTTAGAGAAAAGAGAAGGTATTTCGATCGATCTACTATGCTAGCAAGGTACTGAATGATGATCAAGTTAACTACACAGTTACAGAGACAGAGATGTTGGCTGCAATATATGCATTCGATAAGTTTTGATCCTACTTAATTGGTACCAAGGTCATTGTTCATACAGACCATGCTGCCAATAAGTATCTTGTGAACAAAAAGGATACAAAGCCACGACTAATTAGTTGGATTCTGCTACTTCAAAATTTTGATCTTGAGGTGCGTGATAGAAAGGGAGCTAAAAATCAAGCTGCTGATCACTTGTCACGAATGGAAAATCGAGACCATATTATGGATGACTTCCATAGTATCAAGAAAGACTTTCCTGATTAGAAGTTGTTGTTATTAGAAGTAGTTGGGTTCCTATGGTATACTGACATTGTAAACCTGATAGTTTGTGGGGTGTATCCTCCCGAAACCACCTCACAACAGAGGAAAAAATTACTCCATGATTCTCGTGCTTACATTTGGGATGAACCGTACCTTTTCAAGCAGGGTCCAGATGGAGTGATTCATAAATGTATCCCAGAGGCTGAATTTTTAAAGGTGTTACAAGATTGCCACTCATCTCCATTTGGTGGACATCATGGGGGTGAGAAGACTGCGAGAAAAATGTTGCAATCAGGTTTTTTTTGGCCGACACAGTTTAGAGATGCAGTGGTATTTGTAAAGAGTTGTGATCAATGCCAAAGGTTGGGTACTATAACCAGGCGTTATGAGATGCCCCTGAATAATATTTTAGAAGTAGAAGTCTTTGTTGTTTCGGGGATTGATTTTATAGGGCCCTTCCCACCTTCGAAAGGAAATTTGTACATTCTTGTTGCAGTTGACTATGTCTCTAAATGGATGAAAGCTATGGTGAGTACGACTAATGATGCAAGAGTGGTGCTTAAGTTCGTGAAGAACATATTTTCCAGATTTAGTACGCGAAGAGCAATAATTAGTGATGGAGGTACGCACTTTATCAATAATTGATTCAAGAATCTTCTTGCTAAATATGATGTTCGGCACAAGGTGGCCACTGCATACCATCCTCAAACGAGTGGACAAGTAGAGGTATTCAATTGGGAGATTAAGCAAATACTTTAGAAGACCGTGAATGGGCAGAGAAAAGATTGGGTGGAGAAGCTGGACGATGCAAAAGATTGGGTGAAGAAGCTGGATGATGCACTTTGGGCATATTGAACAGCATACAAAACGCCCATTGGGACATCTCCATATCGCTTAGTGTATGGTAAGGCATGTCATCTTCCTGTAGAGTTGGAACACCAAGCATACTGGGCTGTGAAGAAGCTGAATTTTGAGATGACTGCCGTGGGAGAAAGAAGGTTATTACAATTGAATGAGCTTGATGAGTTTAGACTCCACGCCTATGAAAATGCCAAGCTTTACAAGGAGAATACCAAACAATGGCATGACAAGCACATTCAAGTTAGGGAATTTGAACCCGGACAACTTGTATTGTTGTTTAATTCCCAGCTTAAGTTGTTTCCGGGTAAATTACGATCGAAATGGTCTGGACCTTTTGAGGTGGTGGGCATGTTACCCCATGGAGTTGTGGAGTTGTGGAATAAAGAGAAGACGGAGAAGTTCTTTGTGAATGGACAACGTGTAAAGCATTATTGAGCGGATTATCCGGATAAGTACAAGGAATCTATCACTTTCGCTGATGAGTGATGATGAGCTGAGTCGTGCCACGATGTAAAATAAGGCACTATGTGGGAGGCAACCCACACATGTATTGTAATAGGTAGTTTAATTTTTGGCTTGTAAAATCAAAAAAGAAAAGAAAAATACAAAAAAAATGAGTCATGCCACGACCAAAACTAAGGCACTTAGTGGGAGGCAACCCATTTTTACTTACAATTTTTGTTGTTTTCATTTGAGATTGTGGGGAATTTCAAAGCGAAATAAGGAGATTACCACATTTGAGGAAAGCAATCAAGTTTGCAAAATGATTTGTGTAAGTGAGGATTTACTCAGGTAAGAAAAGAGTGAGAATTACATAAGGAATCTGAGTTTGAAGAATGGCGCGACGCGAAACTGGGTATTTTGACAATTGTCAAATTCCAGTAAGGATACTCGATTTCCACCACAACGCGAAGAAGTGTAAATTGAGAATTGTCAAGTTCCAGTGGATTGTTGTGATTTTTAGTGCGACGCGAAACTTGGACAATTGACAATTGTCAATTTACAGTGAGTGGACGCGAATCTTAGCGCATCGCGGAGGGCAGTTAAATGGAAATTGGCCTTATCCAGTAGGTCTATGCGATCCTACCATGTCGCGGAGTGGGCTCAAATTGGACTTAAATATTTCATTAACCCTAACCCGATTCGTCCCTCTATAAATATAACCCCACAAACCTTAAACCCTTTTATTTCAACCTCAGCGCAACCCTCTCACTCCCTCTCCGATAAACTTCTACACTTTTTTACTTTCTTTCATCCTTCTCTCAATTGTTGAGGTATGTTCTTTAAGATTTATTTATTTATTACCTTTCTTGTTATATCTTGTGATGATTGATAGTGTTTTTTGGCATAATCTTATTTCTCTCTCATAATAGTTGTAAATTTTAGCATTGCCTATGCTATTTTGTCAAATTTTTGACATCTTAAACTTTTTATCATTATTTTAAATTGATGAGAGCAAAATTGAATGGGTATCTGCAGTTGGTATTAGAGGGTAAATATTTTTAACATGTTAGTTGAGCGGATGGGGAGTGTAAGGGTATCGTAGATGGAGGTGTAAAGCTAGACTGTTTAGGAAGTTAGGGTGTAACTTCGTTCCACTGTGGATATACCCTTATTGTCTGATATTAGTTGAGTTAGTAAAATTCTAGAATGCGAGATACTATAGTAACATGATTTTATTTATAGTCTCGTATTGTGTGATTAGCTGGGAGTTGATGACATGATGTTTTGTGTTGAGGAAATGATAAGGGATGATGTGTCCCAAAGAGTAATATAATGTCTATGAATATGATATTAAGGCCTACACAAAGGGAAGTCTGAGTACCTTGGTTGTTAACGTAGATGTTTGGCTAACAACTAATGTTTGGCTAACAACTAAGTGTGGGGTGCAAAGGCACCCGTAATGCACACTCAGTTTAGCTAATCCTCAGTTTAATATTCTTGCATGTTTGTTGCATTTTCTTAATCGCAGGCATAATGGAATCACAATCAAGCAAGGGCAAGGCACAGACAGGACCTTCTGCTCCTGCTAGGAAGAGAAACAGATCGTTTGAAGGGTAATTAACTAGAGTTCCTAGGGTCTCCCCACTTCAGCAGGGGCAGGTTCAAAAATTTGGCTTTAAGGCTGTACGAAAGAATGGGAAGCAGTGGTATACAAAGCATACTGATGCCAAGTATATTCTGAAGGTCTATATTAATCGGGCTAGCTTGGTGAGAGAGTGTTCGTCTATGGTACAGAAAATCGAGGCACTCAATATGAATTTCATTTTCCATCAGCCGACTGAGTACAATTTGCATCTTGTTAGAGAATTTTATGCCAATTGGGACCCAGCCATCTTGAACATTTGTTGAAGGTTCGTGGGAAGATGATTCGGTTCACAGCTGCTGATGTTAACGAGTTGTTGGGTATCCAAGAAATGAACCCAAATTTCTTGCGACAGTTTATTGTTTCTCCTTTTTATGCACACATCCGACATTTGTTATGTGGCCAGCGATCTTCAGCCCATTGAACGAGGCATCGAGTCACAGGTTTGCATTCTTCTTTTCCCTATGCTCAGATGAACAAGGAAGCCAAAATGTGGGGTCGTATTATGTATGCATGCTTGATTTAGGGCAAACATATGACTGAGGTGACTAGGGATAGGTTATGTTTGATTTATGCCCTAATGTGTTCTGATGTGGAGATTAATGTGGGGAGTGTAATTTTTTTTGCGATGAAGAAGACGCGTACCCAAGTGGGTCGTAGCTTTGGATTTAGAGGTTTGGTGACTAGATTTTTAAGAAGGCATAGGGTGGATGAAGAGGATCTTGACTATAAACCTGAGGTAATCACTCGCCCTATGGATATAAATACTGCAAGAAGCACATCTGGGGCATCTGGACCAATTTTGACTGTGATGGAGCTACAGACAAGGACTGATGAGGTGATGGGTAGATTGTATGTTCTCATGATGATGATGTCCAGAATAGGAGGCAGACCTGCTACCCCAAAGGAGCTCCATACTATTGAGCTCGACTATCCACTAGGCCATCATGCTAGGACCATGTTGAGGATTGGACCAGATTTTGTGGAGCCTGTTGATGATGATGTACCCACAGATGAAGAACACAGGTATAGGGATTCCGACATGGAGTCTGATGAAGAGGAACAATCTGATGATGATGGAGGTGACGATGATAGTGATGATGTGGATGGGGCTCCTGAGGACATGGCTGCTATAGTCCCGTTTGAGTGATCAGGAAGTATACTGCCACCCTACCATAAGCTTAATTGGAAGCACTGGGACAGTGCTTTATTTTAAGTGTGGGGTGGTGGGTTCTTATTCTCTTGCATCTTCATTTGTTATTCGACTGAACAATTTTATTTTTCTGTTTTGATGTGTTTGCAAATACTAGCTATTCGGAACACTGGTCTGTAATAGTTAGTAACTTTGACTTTTTGGATTGCAATTTGCCCTCTTTGGCATTTATCGCATATTGCTTTAGTTTAAAGTATTATGTTATTGTTATTTTCGCCCTCATTGGCAAGTTCAGTTTCAAGTAGTTACGTTTGCTTTTGCCCTCTTTGGTAATTAGGAATAAACAGTCATAGTTAGTTGCCATCTCCTATGATAGATGGATGGCGACCGTCTTAAGGGGAGTGGTTGTGCAAAGTAAAGAAATTTAGGAGAATGTAATCACTATCTTAGAGGAGTGGGTGAAATGGGCCATCTTTGCAGTAATTAAAACTAATTCTAGTATCAATAAGCATAAGAGTGTTTTTTATTTTAAGTACTGAGGATTTAATCTCAATAAATGAAATTGTTGTGTTGGCTTAATTTTGAATTCAATAAAGAACATGATTGGGAACCTTTGGCTGATTTTGTACATGCGCTGTGAGTGTGAGGATTAGTATATATTCTACATGAATAAAAATGACTAGAACTTGCTCGGTGTGTCTACAAAGCGAAATAAAGGGTGTTGAGTGCAGGAAGTGATGTAGGCATTTCTTTGACAACCTTATTTCTAACTTTAATAGACCTCCCTTGGTTCATAGTCTTAGTCAGCCCCGTTGAGCCTTTAGCCTTTTTCTTTGGTAGCCTGTTATGAAACCTTATCCCTTCTTTGCTGAATCGTAATTTGATCCAAATAAGCTCTTGAGCATTTTTAATATAAGACTTAAAGAAGATTAAGAGCAAAAATAAGGAAAGAAGGTAATCATTTGATGCCCCCAAAGTAGTTGTTATTGATGTTTGATGATGCTGGGTTAATTGGGAGTGAGTAAATAGAAATGTTACAATAAACTTGTTTTGGCCCTGGTCCAGTTGGATAATGTGCACATTAATGAAGGCTTTTTCGCTTAAGTTAAGGATGGTTATAATAGGGGTGCGTAACATGAATATGGAAGGAATGACTAATACTCCCAACCTAGTTTGAGAAAATAAGCTAATTGAAAAAGGTGTTGACAAATGAAAGTATGGGGAGAAATAGAAGGATAAATTGGTGTTGGAAAACTGAGTTAATTGATAGTTCTTGTATTAAAATGCTTAGAAGCAATAGTCACTATTTCTGTAACTAGTACCTACCTGTCCATAAGCCTTTATTACAACCCGAAAAATACCTAGTTGATCCTTCACCCAAACATCCGACTATTAGTGGAGTAGGACACTAAGAGCAAGCTTATGGTTCGTTCACTAGCATGTATGAATTCTTTGTTGAGAGCGAGCAATTTGATGTTGATACTCCCCCATTTTTGCATAGATATCGTTGTGAGTTAATATGGGGAATTTTTCTTGAGTGAGGATGCAGGCGGATAAAAGCCAAATTACTTATTTTATTTCTTTGATTGAGTTTGCCAACATGTTAAAAATTCATTTTATAGATGGAAAAATTTGTACTAAATTGTCTCATGTGCTAAAAAGTGTTTTGACAAGATGATGTAAGAATTTGTTATTGCAAAGTGTAAGTGCCCATGGCCACATAACTTTGAGATTGTGATGAAAAGAGGAAGTAATTATGTTTTTAAATTCATGTGCTCGAGGGCGAACAAGGTTTTAAGTGTGGGGTGGTGATCTTGGGCATATTTATATGCTCAAAGCACCAATATGCACCCAGATTTGGGCTTAGTTCAAGAACTTTTGTATGAATTCTTAAGTATAATTCAGCTTTTATTTCGTTTTGTGCCTAATGGATATGATTAGTACTTTCAGGTTCAAAATCATGAAGAATTGTGCATAAATGGATACACCGAGGATATGGAAGTAGTGAGGAAATGCAAAGGACTGAAATTAAGCTGAAAAAGGGAAGCTAGAAAGTAGGAATCCTCATTTGAAGACACTTTGCGTCGCGAGAATCAATAAAATAGCAATGGTCAAATTCCAGTGAAGGTTCGCGAAACCACCGCGTCGTGGAGAATTTTTTTTTATCAGATTTGGCGACCTGAAGGTTTAGTGCGTCGCGAAGGATGATTATTTCGCAATTGTCCCAATCCAGTGGCTCACCGCGATAGTGGCGGTCGCGGTGAAGGTGTATTTTACAATTATCAGGGACTACTTGAGCTCTGCGATTTCCTAGATTTTAATGGAAAATAGCAATCGAAGTCATGGCGCAACGCGCCGGGTAGACAAATCGAGAATATTTTAAGTGTTTTGTCCCAGCTATAAAAGAAAAAATCCAAGGTAATGTGAGAGATTTTTTTCAAGCGGAGCAGCGGCGGAAAAGCAGAAATTTCTCTCTTTTAGAGTTCTTAAACATTCTTCTGAATTTCTTTATTCAAAGGATTGATTTGGTATGATTTGTTACTTATTTTGGATGATAAATTCAAGCATGAGTAGCTAAACACCATATTTCTGGGGTTGAGGCTAAGAACATGAGTACTCTTTAATAGTCTTATTCATAGTTTCTTTTTAGATTATCATATGGGTTGTTCTTCATTTCTTGAGCTTACTATTTTAATTACTGGCCACCATTAGAATAAATTTATATTTCTATGTGAATCTGGAAGGAGAATCGTAGGATAGAACGAAGAAATTAGGGAGCAAGGTTCTTATTCTTTTATAAAATAAGGGATTTGAATTAGAATCTAGGATTGAGATATACCTAGAAGCCTTGCTTGGTTCAATTGCAAGAAGAAAACTACATGAATCTAGAAGATTTGTTGTAATTCTACGAGAGTTGTAGTTATAACATTCAATAGATAGAAGATTTGAGGTCGGGAGACCAAGATCGTGGATTAACCCTTGCGAACCATCAACCCGATAACCAATTAGACTGTGAAAAGAATAGAGAATTGTATGATTGTTCCAAATACCTCAACCCTGAAATCGTTCTCATTATTGATTACAACCGTTGCTTACTTTGCTTTAGTTATTATTAATTATTTTTTGTTTAGTTATTTACATTTTATTTACAAATTCATCTTAATCTTAATACAATCAAACACTTAATACTCAATTGTTTTGAACTAAAGATTGAATAAATTTCTTGTTTATTGATCTTTGAGGGAATGATATCTGACTGTCCAAGTCATTATAGTACTTGCACGATCAGGTACACTTACGTGTGAGTAGAGACGCAACATCGACTTAACCATATTTATCAAAGACATAAATTTTTTTTATAAAATACAACAAAAAAAGAAAAAAATGAGAAAGAAATAAAAACAAAAAAGAAAAAAAAAAGAGAAGTAGAGGCAAGAGATGGAAGAGACAAAAAAAGAAGAAAAGAAAAAGAAAAGAAAAGAAAAGAAAAGAAAAGAAAAAAAAGAAAAGAAAAGAAGAAAGAAGAGAAAAAAAATCATAAATTGTAATTTTGAAAGTTATGCTAAGAACATTCCTATTTTGCTGAAATCTAAGCTATTTTTGACAAAAAAGAAATAGAAGGAGTGTGCAGGTGGAGGGGATGGAGGTGGGGTAGTTTTGGACTTTTTTTCCGGTGTTATATATATATATGTGTGTGTGTGTGTGTGTGTGTTGTTTAGCCCGTGCTAAGTCCGGGCTCAAACTACATTAATATTTATATCTGTAATTTTTTCTAACTTTCTATACTTGCTTTTTGTTTGTTTTTTATCATTATATTAGTTAACGGTCTAGTTGATTATTTTTGATATTTTTAAAATGTTAAATTATATATTTGTTTCAATTTTTGTCCTATTTTTTGAATTCATTTTAAAAAAATATTTATTTATTTCTTGGATTAATTTCAACTTTTCACTTGGCATGTTTAAGACAACAAGATCAAAAAAATATTTTGGTCCTTTCTACATATTTTTAGTTTAAGGACATAAACTTAAAAAATATTCGTTAATGGAAGGAAATTGGGAGGAGAATTTGCAGTACCAAAAAGTCAAGGATATCACAAGACAAGGTAGATGGGATGACCAGTTAGTTAACAATATGTTCACACCATAAATGGATGAGCATATTCTTACTAAAGTTCAACCACCTACAGGAGAAGGCAAGGAAATCCCAATGTGGATAATGGATCCAAAGGGAGATTTCACAGTTAAAAGTGCTTGGCAGTATATCAGAAACAAGGGGATCTAAGCAACATTTATAAGTTTATTTGGGTTAAGGGGTTGCCTTTCAAAATACGCTTCTTTATGTGGAGGTTGTGGAAAAGGAGAATACCAGTTAATGACAATGCAAGAAGATGGGGGATGCAGGGACCTTCTAAATACTGGTGTTGTGAGGAACCTTCAGTGGAGACACTTGCACATGTTTGTAGAAGGACACCCTATGCTAACAGGACTTGGTCCTACTTTTTCTTTTTCCAGGTATATCTATTCAAGATTTGACTCTAAAGGGTACTATCTTAAAGTGGTGGGAGGCTGAGGTGAAGGTGAAAGAACAATCTTATTATCAAGCTCTTCCTAGCATCATTCTATGAGAACTATGGAGAAGAAGAAACAGAAAGCAGCATGAGAACAAGAACACTACAGGTCTGAGAATCATTCACAACATAACAAGAAATCTGAGGCTTCTATTGATGGTCAGACAACCTAGAAGAGTCTTCTCTATGGAATGGCCTCAAATTGTTCAAGAGTTAGCTAAGGCTAAAAACAAGATCAAGGTGACAAAAGTTCTATGGGAGATGCCAGAAGAAGGTTGGGTGAAATATAATACTGATGGGGGAGTTAGAAGAGAAGAGGGTGGCAATTCATATGCTTTTTGCCTAAGGGATAGGAATGGTGATATGCTATATGCCAATGCAGAACCTCAACAATATACAGATAGTATGCAAGCAGAAGCAAATGCTATTTTACATGCAGCTAAGCATTGTAAACAGACATAATTTGATAAGATAATCATTTAAATGGATTCTCTAGTTATGCAGAAGGTATTAACAGGAAAATGGAAGTGTCCATGGAGTATTACAAGCATAGTCAAGGAGATAGAGAAATCTTTGCAAGATAAGCAAGTCATATATCAACACATTTATAGGGAAGAAAATCAGTTTGCTAATTATCTTGCTAATTTAGCAATAGATTCAGGAGCAATCACAATGACCAGTTTTCAACAACTTTACAAGAAAGGAAAATCTATTCTTAATAGTGATAAATGGCAGTGCCCCTATTTAAGAATCACTCCTCTAAAGGGATAAAGGGCATCGGGGAAGTTAGGCTAGGTAGAGCACATGTTGAACAAGTCAAGAACACAGAAAAAATGAACTATGCTTTAAATACCCTAAACTACTTTAGTGTCATCGGAGGATTTAGAGGGAGATGTCAACTTCATAAACCTGATTGTAAAGCAAAACATACATTCTTTGAGACCCAAGTTTCCCTTATCGTCAGAGTGTCCAGATCTGAGCAGCACAAGCAGAAAGCGTTAAGGCAAGCAATGAAAAATGCTTCAAACGAACAACAAAGCTAGGAAAAGAGTCATACCTGGAAGTAACAGCTTAACCTTGTTGAATAGAGCCATCCGAGATGCTAAAAATATTTTTTTGAGTCTCATACACAGGAGGAAGCAGACACAAAAGAAGCAACATCAATTTTCTAGTTATACTAAGTTGAGACATCAAAATAAGGGAGGAATTACTTACTAGCGGAAGGTGAATCTGAAAGAGAAGCGTCGACAAGAAGTTCCAGAGTAACAATTAAACCAAACTCGAAGAAAGAGAGTAAAATGGTGAAAGACAGCGTGAATGATTTAGGGATTAGGAAAGTTATCTATTTTAGGGAATTCTCTGATTATATTTGTTATCAATATTGGATCCGGGTTGGGCCGGGTCAGATAGATTGGTCTACAATGTTTAATTATATAATGGGTTGGTCCATTATTGTGATTTAATTATTAATAAAAGACCAAATTAAATCAAAAAAAAATATTCGTTACTTTTTCTTTAACTTTGTGTTAAGTTAAGACCAAACAAATAAATTAAAACGGAGTAAGTAAAAGCTTTTATAAGTTAAAAATAACAATATTTCTTATGGTATATTTTAGTCTTTCTTTTAATTTTTAAACAAATACACACACGAATTTTTTTTACCTTTTTATTTTAATGAAATTTTTTGAATGAAAGCTTTTAACGATCTAAATTGATTTTTTCCTTATGTATAATTAATTTTATTATTTTTTCTCGATTAAACTTTACATTGGCTAATTCATTTTTTTTAAATACAATATTTGATTAATATAAAAATATTTGATGCTACAAACTATTGTATGATTTATGATAAATTATACTGATAGGATTTCTTGATTTATGGTTTATACCCTTGAGTGCTGACCGAAGGAATAATTTTTTTAAATTCCTGCTGGCAATTGACCATATCATCAATTCTGCTGCAAAATCAAATTACATATCAGCTAGTCAGATATTCGTTTCCATCGTCTTCAGGGGTCCTAATGGTGCTGCAGCTGGAGTTGGTGCCCAACATTCTCAGTTATGTCATTGAACTCAAACACAACTTGTTGTGTTTCCTGGAGAGGCTCTTGGAGTTCCTCTAAGTTAGGTTAACCAAGCTAGGTATCACGTATCTGGTCAATATCTGGTCTTTGTTTGAGACTAAAGATTATTATGTGTCAATGTATGGATAGACGGATAAACTAGAAGAACTATAGAACAATGTAATATTGATGTTTTATACTGTTTTCTTGGTTTCTATTGGGTGTCAAAAGTCGTTGCCTACAGTTAAATTTTTTGTGCGTAAAGGATTAATGAAGCGACATGCCAACAACTTGTGAAACAATCCCGTATTTTTATCTAGCCACAATCCTGCTTATTGAAGTTGTTGTGACATTACCATCAAAGTAATAGGAAGTTAGCGGTTTGGTCATTTTTAACATTGTTACATTTTTTTAGCTTCTTAGAAATAGCCTATCTCTTTTTATCTTTGCCTCTTAGAGTTATTGCTCATGAGCTAGAACTAGAATGGGTGAGAGTTCATATTTAGAGATGGATTGATAAGAAAAGAGACTTGTAACTCAGATCAGGTGAGATTATTTGAAAATGTAAGGAAATTACAAAATAGTTACTCAGTTTATGTTGTTTGCAATGGAAAGCAGCAGTTAAGAAGATTTAAAGCCCAAAGAAAAGAATACGCTGTCTAGCGTATTGCTAAATGATGGTCAAACACTATATATGATTAAAGGTTTAAATATCTGATTTATCCCTTGAGGTTTTGCACAATGCCCTTTATTTATCCCTTGACCAGGGGAAATTTCTTGCATATTGAACCTTTCTCTAATAGTAGCCTTTGGACACCTCTTTAGTATTTGACCACTCTTTTCCAATATATGTATGCCATTTAAGTATATTGTGACACGTCTATTTATCTAGAGGAGAAAGCAGAATAAGTGCACAGACATTAATAGAAATCCATCGAAACAATGCAAAAGTAGAAAACATACCAGTATAAGCAGTCATTCTGTCACCAAGCTCTATGATGTGAATACACCTAAGTAGCGACTCACATTTTGTGAGAAACATTTGCAATTACTAAGTAGGACTTACTTTTTCACCAGTTACTACTTTAGGATATAGTGTATATAATAGTACTAATTGTAAATAGACTTGATTTCAAAGTTGTAATTATCTTTTTAGCCTCCTTCAATAAAATTTGGAAGATGATAATTTGCTTAGTTTATTACCATCTGATCTACCTGTACTATTATTTCTCCACTTCGACTATAGAAATAAGTTATTGATTGAGTGAATCTTGTCCAAAGCTATGCTTGTTGACATCCGATCTCTTGGCTATGAGCTAGAACATAAAAGTCTTATTTTCAATACTGAGACCAAGCATCCTTCTATAATATTTTTGGCATTTAGCTTGAGTATATACTCATCATCTTGAAGTACTGCCTTTTCTTCCAAATCATTTGCATTGTCATTATGTCTGTTGTGTTTATCATACAGTAAAAGCAATGATAGGTCAACAATATCTATGACATGTCTAGGAAAATTGGTTTTGACATATTGCTGAATATTCAGTCCATCTTTAAAGATCTCATCAGTCGCCTTCTACCAGTGAACAACTCTAACAACATGATACCAAAGCTATAAACATCTCCAAGAGTGGATACATTTACTCCTGATCCATATTCTGCAACATAAAGATGAATTATGTTGGGACACTGAACATATGTTCATTACATACCTTAGTATCAGAAATACATAGATGAGATTGAGGTACACAAATAAGGGAAATAAACATAATCCAAGAGAAATCAATATAGATTAATGACATACCTAGTGGGATATAACCTATAGAATCCTTTAATGCAATAGAAATTTGTTTGCTCAATGGAGATTTGCAGAGAAATTTTGCCAATCCAAAGTCACCAACATGGGCAGTAATCTCTTCATCGAGGAGTATGTTGCTCAATTTTAAGTCACAGTGAGTAATTGCCATTTGGCATCTAATACCTCTGCCTTATGGTTCTTATAATATTTGATGTTTTCTTAGAATTTGAATAGCACATGCTGAATTTTTTTTTATTCACCGAGAAATAACCTTTTGGTAATTTCTGCAGGTGCTTTTTTTTTAAGCTGAGTTAACTTCACAGGTGAAAAGATAGAGAGTCTTCATTTTCCATATATTTCATCTTCTTGTTCTGATTATGGTCTAATGTGTTGCATTCTTTTGTAAGGACCATGATTAAGTTATTTAAAGTAAAGGAGAAATAGAGAGAGCTTTCTAAAAATTCAAATGGAAAGCCGCCAGTTAAGAAACAAAAGTCCTGGAGAGTTGCGTCTTCATAAAGGTATTCTCTCCCCCCCCTGTAAAATCTTCTTAATCATAAGTACTTTATCCATTTTGTTTTTCAGCGAGATATTTTTCCTATTGCTTTCTGCATGCCAAATTGATCAATTTTGTTTTGACCATCTAGGTTTCATTTCAGTTTTTTACACCCTCCTGATAGATCTTACGTGTAAAGTTTTGGATGAAATTATTTACTCTGGTTATAATTTGATATGAGAAGTTTTTGCCCATAACGTGAGCCAGTTTTCTCCTATTTGGTACCATGAACATGTGGCAGTGCCAGTGATAGTGTGAAGTGAATAATCTACCAAATGTAAGATGATCTTTAGAAAGGTCATAGGTTATCTCGGTAGGCTAAAAACATGGTATGTTAAGAGAGAATGTAGTACTTTACTGGAGGGGATGGGTGTCATTGGTATCAGTATTTCACAACAATGCTGCTACTTTGCCAATAGGTATGTAAATGGTTATTTTAAAGACACAGAGACACAGACAGTATTACTAATGCTACCTACAATGTAATTCTTTTAATTTACAAATGTATTTTCATTCCAGTACCATAAGGGGTCGTTTGGGGTGCGGTATTAAAGTAAATAATCCCGAGATAAAATAATAATCCTGGGATAAACAGTCGTTTGGTTGTCAATATTCGGGATAGCTTATCCCAAGATTAATAATTAGTCCCGGGATAAGTTATCCACACATAATTTTAATCAGTCGTTTGGTTGTCAATATTCGGGATAACTTATCCCGGGATTAATAATTAGTCCCGGATAAGTTATCCACACATATGGTGGTATTACTATCCCAACTTAATTTAACTTTGGTTTAAAATTATAAATTGACAAAAATACCCTCAAGTTTAACATTGAACTGACACTTTCATATATTATCACAGTGAATAACTCATTCGGAGATACTATTTTGGTTTGTTATTTTCTAGCAGATCTTGTTGATCAGGTGAATAACTCATTCGAAGATACTCATTCCAGAGATATACCGTCTCACTGGCAAAACAAAGATTTTTTTAGTCATTTTGTCCTTGCAATTTGTGTAATATTTTCCTCATGATGATTGTTCTCATGGTATAGAAACTTCACAGGGTGTCTTCATAAATCCATCTTTAACCGAACCCTTTGGACTTACTCTAATTGAGGTTTGTTCTGAACTTAATCCATTTCCGACATTGTCCTTCAAGCTTTTGTTATTGTTAATTCCTAAATTTGGTTATGTATCTATACAATTCTTTTGGCTGCTGCACATGGACTTCCTATGGTGGCTACTAAGGATGATGGTCCATTTGATATTCATCGGGTAAAAAGACCCGCGTTCCATGCTTTAGTTACCCTCAGTCCTCCCGTTTATCACTAATCCAATTTCTACTATGGTTTGCCATTGCATTAATAAAAATTTGAGCATGATATCTTATATCATATTACTCTATCCCAAAGTTGAGGTACCAATGGAAAGAAACATCAAAATAAAAGGATTTATTCGAAGGATCAGCATAATTTTTATTTTATATGTTAATTCTATTATTGCTATATAAACATGAAATAATCTATTGATGACAATTGTGAAAACTTCTCTTTATTAGCCACTCTATGATGTTAATTCTCTTTCTTAACAATATTGAGATCTACAAACATAATAAAGAAGAACGGATAGCCAGAACTTGGGGAACCACTACCCCAGGTCTACCTTATACAGAGGAATCAATAACTCATGCTGGAAATTGGACGACAAACGATTAACTAAAGTGAGGGGTATTATAGTAAACAAATAATATATTTTTACAAACAATGCACTACATATTATTTTTAGGACCACAAACCAAACAACCACTAAGAAATAATATCGGGATAACTTATCCTGGTATAACTAATCCCAACATAACTTATCGCAGGATAACTAATCCCGATATAACTTATTTTCAAACCAAATGACCCCTAATAGTTTAAGTTATTGGAACTTTTATTCTAATAACTATTGTGTTTGTCTTCTTTGAATAAAGATTTATTTTACTATCACATTTTGAACTTCTTAAATAATTTAATCATTAAATCTAATTTAACAGGTATTTGATCGTGAATACTCAAGAGATTGATCACAATAATAAAAATGCATCTTCTATTATAGAATTTATAAATATTATCTGTATCAATGTAAATAGACAACCGTCACTATGATATGGGAATATGAGCATCCAGTAGTATGTTATTGACATAATTGTATAAAACATACATTTGGGATCATTTCCATCAACTGATCCAATCAAACAGGGTAGTTCCTTACTGTTACATCTTCATTTTATACTATCCCCATTTCAGTCTTCTGCCACTAAATTTTAAAAAGATGTCCATGCTTTTCATGGAAAGTGAAGCTTTAAAAAGATTGCCATTTAAGTATACAATTACTCAATTTCAAAATTGGCATGTAAACCCTGAAAATTAAAATGTGCATGATTGGATCAGCTGTTGGAAAAAAAGTAAATTTTTTTTTCTCATTGATAAGTTTTTTTCCAATATACGCGTTGGACCCGTGAAACGTACGAGCATACCTCTCTCTCTCTCTCTCTATATATATATATATATATATATATATATATATGTTGCAAAGATCATAAAAATTGAAAGATATTAATCAACTAATTTATGAGCATATAATTAATTTCTTATCTAATTTCGCGATTCAAGTTCATCTTTGTAATCAGGAAGATGAAGACGAAAGTCAGCAAGTGGATCAATTATTTTACTCATGTTTTCTTATGTGTGATTAAAAATTTATGATTTTATTTACAATTTCACGTGACAAGAATTCATCCTAGTTAAATGTGGTGCTTTAAGCATAATTTTATACTATATTAAGAAAAAAGTTAGGACTCACTAAAATGAACATCAGAATCAATTTGATTCTCTCTATAGTTGATGCTTAAAACTATTGGTTCTCAATTGACCAGAAAAGAGATTTTAAAAATAATTTGATCTTAATTCATATCATTACCTTAATTTTTAACTTTATCAATAATTTTAGTTTTCAGTATATGAAATATGTTTGATATAACAATGGATAAAATTATCCACAAAAAAATTATTCAATTTATAAAAGAAAATTAAGAAATACATCAAAACCATACTCGATTCGGTAGAAATAAGATATAACCTCATATATTAACTAATTTTAACCCCTCTTTTTTTCCTCTTCTTCATCCCCACGGTACTTGTACAAAACTCTTTCTTATGGAAAATAAATTATTAAAAATTAATACTAAGAAAGAAGAAAAAAAGTAATGAATTATTCATGCAACAAATAAAGTTCTCCATGACCAAAATATATATTTTTCTTAAACTACTTTAAATAAAAGTTCAGATAAAATATCAATTTTTAAAGGATATTTTTATTTACAAAAATTAATTAAATAATTATATTTTAAAAAAAAATTAACAAAAGATAGTCAAATTAAAGCCTTTTGGTCTTATGAGTAGCAAAGAAAAAAATTAAAGCTTTTTGATTTTGTACTTCATAAAGATGACGTACAAGTAATTTAATAAATAAAATAATTAAAGGATATTTGACATTTATATTTTGCAATTGACTTGATTAAATAATATACAAGTATGAGACACAAAATATTACAATGAAAGATTCTAAAAATGATTTATCAATTAGTAAAACAATATGAAAATTTGAATGGTTCAATTGATTAACTACCTAAACTCCACTTTGTTGATAAATATTTGATTCTTTCTTTTGTAATCTCCTCCCTAATTCCCCTTGCCTTATTTCCAATTGTTTTTGTAAAATAGTTAATTAAATAATTCAAAGTACAAGAAAAAACTTTAATAATAGCTTCTTATACTATGACACATGCACTAAATGCAAAGGTCCATATAGCAAGAAAGAAGATAAAGTAACTGCATCTATATCAACCAAATGTCATAATATTATAGGATTAAGAAATTAATTAAATTACTATAAAAGATAAAATCATGACATAAAAGTAATTAATAGAAAAGAGTAAAATTAAGTTGAAAACTTTTGTGAGGACTACCAAAGTCCTTGGATTGTCTCTTATATACAATAATAAATTTACATATATATATATATATATACACACACACACACACAATACTTAAAATATTTAAATAACTATTTTAAACTAACATAAATATAAGAAAAGTTAAATAGATTGACCAAAATATAATTAAGAAATATTAAAATTACATAGTTTATTTATTAAAATCTAAATCAAAAGAAATTATACATATATTTTATTTTGTTTTCATAAAAATAGAAATAAAAATAAAGTAAATATGAAAATAGAACTTATCCTAAATTGTGACTATACATTATATATACACACACACACTCACACACACACACATATATATATATATATTAGTGTAATCGCACGTGCCTCACACATGTAACATTTGATTATTTAAAATTAAATGATTTTGTCTAGATTTTTAATGAAATGTAAAAAATTCAAATCACTTTTCAAAGATCCTTCACACTTTAATATAATAATATAAATATAAACATATAATTTATTGTAAACACATATATTTTACCTTCAGAAGTTCTAAGTGGTTGATGGATCATCACTTTTGTGTTTGTCATGCAATACCTCTTTCCCTTACTGTCAGAGATTAAGAGAGACACATCAATTTGAACTATATTTGTGGTATGATTATTTTTTTCTATATTTTAAAATCTTTTCTTATTTTTAAAGTTAAATCTTTACAAAATCATTGATCGATTACATTCTTGTTGCGTATTTAAAACTTTTAAAAATTTGATACTTTTTGAATTTTTCTTATTCTAGCGATTTTATATTTATTTCTAAAATTTTCATATCTAATTAAAACTCAAATTTAGTTGATTTAAAATTCTTAAACTAATGAAAAAAATACTTAGTTGTCATTAATTCTGATGACTTCCAATAAATAAAGTTTTTACCATAAATATATTTAATTAATTTTCAACTATTAAATATTAGGAAAAAAATAGTGAAAAAATGATTTTGTCTAAAACAAAGGCTTTTAATGAAGGACAAAAAGTTCAAACAATATGTATATCTATATGTGTGTATATATATATTTGAAATCTTTTGTTCACAAATTTTCAAATAAAAATTTGCTAAAATGAAATAAAAACTAAAAATAAAGATTAGACAAAACATATTATTTAATGCTAAAAATAGGTTAAAGATCGGGGAGGGTCAAAAACACGTGTCTATATTTGCCCCACTTTGTTTGAGAACACAAAGAGTTTTCATACCAAGAAGTAGCCAACGAGACAAGTTTTGACCCTCCGGTTATTTGAAAAGGTAGAAGAAAAAAAAGGAGATGCGACTGAGTCCTGGCTTTGGATCGCCTTCATATCTGGGATTATAAGAAAATCAGGTCACATGTAGTTCAATGAGGCAAAATGGTAAGACGATGAGCTAGAGGTCAAGTTAGTTCCCATCGAGTTTCCGGTTCGCGACTTTTGTTTTTACTTCCAAATGAAAGATAAAAATTTAAAAAGATAATTCAAGTACAAGATCCTTTCTATTCAGTTTCTCTTGAACCTTGACTTGAATCTTCACGCTTTATCTATCACGACCCAAAAACTAAGTGTTTTGATGGCACTTGTTTCGGCAAGCCTTGACAAGTAAGATTATCATCCAAACTGATATGAAATAAGGAAAACAAGACCAATACACAAGGTAAGGCTTCTAAAATGAAGCTGACCCACATATATACAATAATAGCGGAAAAATACATAACAATGATACCATAGAACACCCCAAAATCTGGTGTCACACTTTTAGAACCAACTAAGTATATCTCCAAGTCAAAATATACAACTGATAGTCTAAAAAGAAACACAATTTGTCTCTAAATATGAAACAAGAAATAAACTAGATAAGTAAAGGTAATAGATCAACTCTGAAAGCATAGACCGATCGCTACCTCAAAAATATTCCTAGCATCGCCCAAAATCAGCTACCACGTGGCAACTTGTAGCTGGATCTATACCAAAAGGGCACAGTAGGAATGGGTACAGTCTACTTATGCTCAGTAGGTATCATAGGTCGATTGAGCAATATAGAAAATAAAGTATATAAAATACACACTATGGGCATGTCATCTACAATCAGAAAATATCCCAAACGGTAGCCCACACCGTCTCCACTAAAAGTTCTAAAATATACACATACACTAAATACAAGTACGAGAAAGAAACACAAATCGATAGACATCAAATCAAGCATGAAAATACAACATAGAATGTACATAATGTATGAAATGCAATGAAGATGATGCGATATATCTGACATTTTCGCAAAACCTCTGTATATACCTACTGAGCTCAGTTCCCGAGGTAGGACCCTGTCACAATCCGAGGCTACCCCCTAGCCGCGACAACAGTGCTTACAGTTACAAGTGACCACAAGCTAACTCATGAGCTGGTATCTACTGTGAGCACTGAATAAAATGGCACTGATATAACATATGCAGAAGATAAGCTGATAAACAACTGAAAACTTAAATAATAAAATATGTAATACTGTCGTGTCTGAGATAACTGATAAAATTGAAAGTAAGTGACTAATTGTCTAATTGTTTATCTGAAAAGCCTCTAACTAACTGAGGAGTTAATCGGACAAGCCCCCAACTAAATCCGTCTGACTGAGTATAAAGAACTACTAAAATAACTGAAGTAAGCAATTGTAATACCCCGCATGTTTCTAAGCTAGGAGACAAACCATTTTTCCTACATATGAAATCTCCTATCCTGTGATTCATACTTGAGTACATAACTTACAATGAGTATACTAGTGATAAGATAGCTTATGATGCGTTAAGCATGTTCATATGAGTCACTTAAGGAAATACAAGCTAAGAGTTTTTGAATCCAACAAGTTTTAGTGTTCGATTTTGTAAGGGTCATATTTGAACGAGTATAACTCGATGTTAATGTGGTATTTCTGCATATTTATACCCACAAAAATTATAGATAATCGAATTAACTTTCCAACGATATCAATTTCATCAAAATCCAACACCCGAGCTAGGAGTTATGGCTTTGCGAAGTAGAGTGCGTTGCCTAACCAATCGCTCATGGCCACTGGGAAGCATATGCGATAGCATATGTGGTGCCTATGTAAACATAGGAGATAGAATATGCGGTGCCTATGTAAACATAGGCGATAGCATATGCGGCACCTAAGTAAATATAGGCGATATCATATGCGGCGCCTATGTATGATTTCAGCCACGAAAACACTTAGTTTTTGAGTTATTTTGAGGGTAGTTAAGTCTTTTAACACTCCTTACACGTCCCTAAACCTAACCTCACAAAATTTATAGCTTCTAAACACATTACAACCCTATTAACATCTCAAAGTTCATTATCCAAGAGCACCAAAAGAGAAAAACAACTAGGGTTGCATAATTAAGCTTGAAGATCCAATTTCAAGGAAATTCCCCCGTCAATCATCAAGAATCTTCCTTCTAAGGTATGCATGAGTTGATTCATGGACTCCTTTCGTCCATGAAGCTCAAGAACCATCTTCTAAATTATGTATTATGATGTTTATGTTGTTGGTGGTTGATGTTTACGTGGTTGGAGTTTGATGATGCCTAAGATGGGATCTTTGTATGTTTTGTGTGAGGATATGGTGGTATTTAATGTATAAATATGTGAAATTGGTGGTTGAATATTTGTATTATTGATGAATCCACCTATGCCTAAGATGTGCATGTAAGGTGTTTGTGAAAATACCTAAGGGAATAGAAATCATGCTTTTATGACATAATAAGTCCTAAATGACTATTCCATGTTCTAAGTTTATGTTCAAAGTGATCCCCATGCTATTGTCTTGAATTGAAGATGTTGTATGAGATGCTCATGATATTGTTGTGATATGGAATGGCCATGTTATTGAAGCCATGCAAGTATATACATATTGTGTGCATTCCCTATCTTGTGATAGTTTGTTGAGAATCATTCTTATTATGAAATCCTTACTTATGATATTGTGAATTGTGGACTCTACTCTTATGATGAAGTCAGTCATGTGTGTCAGTTTCCTTTCATCGAGTCCTGGGGGTACTTGTACTCAAAAGCTATAGCTGTGTGCCTAGAGCTAGTGTCATGTTTCAAGACATCCTCAGTCAAGTTATGCTCCATAGATTTCAGTTAGTCACGTGACTCAGAAAAACTCAGAAATCTCAGTAGTTCAGTAGTCCTAGTAGTTTCAGTACTCTCAGTCAGACCTCAGATCTCAAGCAGCTTTTCCATCAGTCAACGGAACTCAGTGAATTCATCTTAGTTTAGCTAAGAAAATATTATCAGCTCAGTTAATCAGTTTATAATCAGTTTAGTTCATTTAGTCAATTCAGTGCAGTTAATCTTTTTAGAGTCTTTCAGTTGGGAGTAAGGACTAGCACCGAGCGAGTGCAAGGATGGCGATTTTTCCCGTTATAAAGGCAGAGTCGTTAGCAGCAATCCCTGTACTACAGAACTGCATAGCCAGCACAGGATAGGATTCACCCGTCAGATTAAGGCTATACTTGACTATTATATTGCCTTAGGCTTGATTTCCTATTCAGGGTCACCCGTCAGAGAGGCTTGACCATAGTAGAGGTATCTACCCGTGGCACGGTATTAACACCCTTCCAATTTGGGCAAAGATTGGAACCCACCAGTACAGTATCGGGTCATGTCGGTTAGGTTACTACCTCCCACAGTCACAGTTACAGTTACAGTTTCAGTATCAGTCTTCAGAGTAGAAATCAGGAATTAAGACTGTCAGATACAGTCATCGATCTCAGTAAGGAACTCAGATATTTCCATTAATTCCTGTACCATCCCATCAGATAGGCTTGGTCCCATATTCAGATGTTTATTATTAGATCTAGAGGTCACTCGACAGATAGGCTTAATCTCAATCTCAGATTCAGTCGAGTATTCTCATTATCAGTTTCAGAGATCACTCGTTAGCTAGGGCTGATCTCAGACTTAGATGCTCAGATATAGTTTGGAACTCAGATAGTTTTTCCCTAGAATTAGGAATGTTAGATACAGTCATCCATGTTATCAGTCATTCAGTATCTCAGTATCATAAAACTCATGTTGTCAGAGTTCAAACTCAAGTAGTCAGTATCTCCACGAGTTCAGTAGCAGTTACGTATGTAGGTATGTATGTATTCTCATGTTCATATTAGTCAGCATGTTCATGCATATAAACCCCATGCATTTAGCCTACCCCTACGTATACTCAGTACTTTAGTTGTACTGACACATTTGCGCTATAGTGATTTCTTTTTATGTTACACCATAGGTTCTGAGGTGTAGATTCCAGATCAGCAGTAGCAGTTCAGTAAGCAGTGAGTCCTCATCTTTCGAGGACATAATCGTTACATTTATTATTCCAGTATTTCATTTTATTTTTAGTTTAGGGAGTTAGTTGGAGACATGTCTTTCAACTCTTTATTCAGACAATTTAGAGGATTTCAAACGATTATAGAGTTTTCAGATTTAGACTTTAGTATTTTCAGTTTTATTTTGGTACTGTGATACTACCTTATTTCAGATATTTTATTATTCAAGATTGAACCTTACGCCCTCTTTGTTCATGTCTTCACATTTTATATGTATATTATCCAGTTACAGGTACAGATATCAGTCATGGGTTAGCTTGTGGTCCTTTGGGGTCATGAGCTCCGTGTAGCGTTTCGGTTCAGAAAATTGGGGCGTTACAAACTTGGTATCAGAGCCTAAGGTTCAATAGAGTCCTAGGTAGTCTAAAAGCCACATCTAGTAGAGTTTGTACATGGGTGTGTTGCACGCCATATTTATGTACAGGAGGCTATAAGATGTTTTAGGAATAATTTCCCTTCTTTCAGTACTCATAACGTGCCAGTGAGCAAAAGCTCAAGTTGAACTCTCAGTTAAATCCTTGTTTCTCTTCTATTTGCAGAACATGCCTCCTAAGAAGAGAACAGGGAATCAGTCAGCCCCGCAGCCCGCAGATCCTTTTAATGAGAATGTGTCACATGCAAAATTTTAGGCAGCTTTTCAGGCGCTAGCCCAGGCTGTGACCACTAGTGTTCAGGGCAACCGACAGACTGCAGCCCCACCCCAGCAAGATGGGGATTCAGCTGCAGCCAGAATCAGAAATTTTATGAGAATAAACCCTTCAGAATTCTTTGGGTCAGTAACTAAAAGGTGAGGACCCACAACTGTATCTAGAAGAGGTAAAGAAGATCACCCAAATCATGCATGTGTCAGATGAGGAGAGTGTGGAATTAGCGTCCTATAGGCTGAAAGATATTGCTCATGATTGGGTAGTGTTGTTGAAGAAGAGTAGAGGGGAAGATGCAACTCCCATGACTTGGAAGATATTTCAGGATGCCTTTTTAGATAGGTTTTTCCCGTTAGAGATGAGAGAAGCTAAGGTAGAAGAGTTTATGAACCTGAGACAAGGCTCCATGACAGTGAAGGAGTATTGTCTTAAGTTCAACCAGTTAGCTAAGTATGCTCCTAACTTGATAGCTGACCCCAGAGCGAGTATGAGTAAGTTTGTGACTGGTGTGTTCGGGTTAGTAGTGAAAGAGTGTAGAACAACTATGCTCAATAGGGACATGGACCTTGATAGGTTAATGATGCATGCTCAGTAGATAAAGGTAGATAAGTCTAAGAAGAGGGAGAGATCTAATGAGAGATTCAGAACAGGTAGTTACAACTTTTCTTTGGCTGGGTCACAGGGTGGTAATCGTTCTCACCATAGTCAGAAAAATTCAGCCCCTGTTCCATCTTCAGCTAGTGTGCCCACTCCTAACTTTGGAGATGTTAGTCATGGAGGGGCGCCAGGCTCCAAAGCCCAGAGTAGTGTTAGAAGTGAGCGTACTTATCCTCTTTGTGGAGAGTGTGGCAAGAATCATCTAGGTGCATGCAGAGCTAATAGTCAGGTATGTTTTGGGCACGGTAAGCCAGGCCATAGAATGCGGGAGTGTAGAGTGTTAGCTCAGAAAGGTAGAGATTCGCGTGAGCAGGCCGCAAATCCCAGCACCAATAGTGGTCAACGTCAGAATCGACTCTATTCACTCCAGACTCACCATGATCCAAAAAGTTTCCCCAACCTAGATTCGGGTACGTTACAAGTTTTTCATGATCATTGTATGCATTGTTAGATATCTTGTGCTTGTTTGAGCTTATGTTTCCACATGAGTTAGTCAGTAACATTAGCAGGTCTAGTTCAGTTCATGCATCATGCATTAGTCTCAGCTCTCCAATGTTTAGTTATAATCTAGTTCGTAGATGCCCTGTGCATCACCCCAGTATCTCAACAAGGTAAATATTCCTAGAGGGACATAGTGTCCCAAGGGGGAGATACCCCACCTTTTCTTGATGCTTTCATGTTCCCGTTATAAATTAGTTATCAAGTGCCATGGCATAATCAATCAAGCTTTCAAGAGTCAGCTCAGTCAGATATTCAAGCATTAGATATACGTGTTCAGTAGAGAAAGTACTATTTATCAGTATCTTCACTTATACATTTACATATCATGTCAGTCATGTAATCATGCATCAGATATGCATGTATTCATCCTTACAGTTGTGCATCAAATATGCATTCTCATTTTGAGAAAACTCACTTTATTAGAATCCTCAGTCTTATATTCATGAATCAGCTTCCCATGCATCAGATATGCATGTTCAGTATGTTGCGCTCAGCTTTCAGTCATGTCAGTCATGAACCCATGTTTCAGTAGTGTATGTCTTGTACGTACTTCATTTTATCATCTCTCCCGCCTCAGTTAATTTCCATTCGAGGACGAATGTTCCTAAGGGGGAGATATTGTAATACCCCACATGTTTCTAAGCTAGGAGACGAACCATTTCCTACATATGAAATCTCCTATCCTGTGATTCATACTTGAGTACATGACTTACAATGAGTATACTAGCGATAAGATAGCTTATGATGCGTTAAGCATGTTCATATGAGTCACTTAAGGTAATACAAGCTAAGAGTTTTTGAATCCATCAAGTTTTAGTGTTTGATTTTGTAAGGGTCATATTTAAATGAGTATAACTCGATGTTAATGTGGTATTTCTGCATATTTATACCCACCAAATTATAGAGAATCGAATTAGATTTCCAAGGATACCAATTTCATCAAAATCCGACACCCGAGCTAGGAGTTATGGCTTTGCGAAGTAGAGTGCGTCGCCTAACCAATCGCACATGGCCACTGGAAAGCATATGTGATAGCATATGCGGTGCCTATGTAAACATAAGCGATAGTATATGTGGTGCCTATGTAAATATAGGCGATATCATATGCGGCGCCTATGTATGATTTCAGCCACGAAAACACTTAGTTTTTGAGTTATTTTGAGGGTAGTTAATTTTTTTAACACTCCTTACACGTCCCTAAACCTAACCTCACAAAATTTATAGCTTCTAAACACATTACAACCCTATTAACATCTCAAAGTTCATTATCCAAGAGCACCAAAAGAGAAAAACAACTAGGGTTGCATAATTAAGCTTGAAGATCCAATTTCAAGGAAATTCCTCCATCAATCATCAAGAATCTTCATTCTAAGGTATGCGTGAGTTTATTCATGGACTCATTTCGTCCATGAATCTTAAGAACCATCTTCTAAATTATGTATTATGATGTTTATGTTGTTGGTGATTGATGTTCATGTGGTTGGAGTTTGATGATGCCTAAGATGGGATCTTTGCATGTTTTGTGTGAGGATATGGTGGTATTTAATGTATAAATATATCAAATTGGTGGTTGAATATTTGTAATCTTGATGAATCCACCTATGCCTAAGATGTGCATGTAAGGTGTTTGTGAAAATACCTAAGGAAATAGAAATCATGCTTTTATGACATAATAAGTCCTAAATGACTATTCCATGTTCTAAGTTTATGTTCAACGTGATCCCCATGCTATTGTCTTGAATTGAAGATGTTGTATGAGATGCTCATGATATTGTTGTGATATGGAATGACCTATTATTGAAGCCATGCAAATATATACATGTTGTGTGCATTCCCGAACATGTGAAAGTTTGTTGAGAATCATTCTTATTATGAAATCCTTACTTATGATATTGTGAATTGTGGACTCTACTCTTATGATGAAGTCAGTCATGTGTGTCAGTTTTCTTCCAACGAGTCCTGGGGCTACTTGTACCCGAAAACTATAGTTGTGTGCCTAGATCTAGTGTCATGTTTCAAGACATCCTCAGTCAAGATATCTCCATAGATTTCAGTTAGTCACGTGACTCAGAAAAACTCAGAAATCTCAGTAGTTCAGTAGTCCTAGTAGTTTCAGTACTCTCAGTCAGACCTCAGATCTCAAGTAGCTTTTCCGTCAGTCAACAGAACTCAGTGAATTCATCTTAGTTCAAATAACAAAATATTATCAGCTCAGTTAATCAGTTTACAAATCAGTTTAGTTTAGTTAGTTAGTTCAGCACAGTTAATCTTTTTAGAGTCTTTCAGTTGGGAGTAGGGACTAGCACCGAGCGAGTGCAGGGATGGCAATTTTTCCCGTTATAAAGGCAAAGCCATTAGAAGTAATCCCTGTACTCCAGAACTGCGTAGCCAGCGCAGGACAGGAGTCACCCGTCAGATTAAGGCTATACTTGACTATTTTATTACCTTAGGCTTGAGTTCCTGTTCAGGGTCACCCGTTAGAGAGGCTTGACCATAGTAGAGGTATCTACCCGTGGCACGGTATTGACACCCTTCCAATCAGTGCAAAGATTGGACTCCATCAGTACAGTATTGGGGTATGTCGGTTAGATTACTACCTCCCATAGTCCCAGTTATAGTTACAGTTTCAGTATCAGTCTTCAGAGTAGAAATTAGGAATTAGGACTGTCAGATACAGTCATCGATCTCAGTAAGGAACTCAGATAGTTCCATTAATTCCTATACTATTCCATCAGATAGGCTTGGTCCCATATTCAGATGCTTATTATTAGATCTAGAGGTCACCCGTCAGACAGGCTTGATCTCAATCTCAAATTCAGTCGAGTATTCTCATTATTAGTTTTAGAGATCACTCGTTAGGTAGGACTGATCTCAGACTTAGATGCTTAGATACAGTTTGGAACTTAGATAGTTTTTCCCCAGAATTAGGACTGTTAGATACAATTATCCATGTTATCAGTCATTCAGTATCTCAGTATCACGAAACTCATGTTGTCAGAGTTCAAACTCAAGTAGTCAGTATGTCCACGAGTTCAGTTAAAGTTACGTATGTAGGTATGTATGTATTCTCACGTTCATATTAGTCAGAATATTCATGCATATAAACCCCATGCATTTAGCCTACCTCCACGTATATTCAATACTTTAGTTGTACTGACGCATTTGCGCTATGGTGCTTTCTTTTTATGTTACACCATAGGTTCTGAGGTGTAAATTCCAGATCAGCAGTAGCAGTTTAGTAAGCAGTGAGTCCTCATCTTTTGAGGACATGATCTTTACATTTATTATTCCAGTATTTCATTTTATTTTTAGTTTAGGGAGTTAGTTGGAGACATGTTCCTTCAACTCCTTATTCAGACAGTTTAGAGGCTTTCAGACGATTATAGAGTTTTCAGAATTAAACTTTAGTATTTTCAGTTTTGTTTTGGTACTGTGATACCACCTTATTTCAGATATTTTATTATTCAAGATTTAACCTTACGCCCTCTTTTTTCATGTTTTCGCATTTTATATGTATATTATGCAGTTACAGGTACAAATATCAGTCATGGGTTAGCTTATGGTCCTTCGGGGTCATGAGCACCGTGTAGCGTTCCAGTTCAGAAAATAGGGGCATTACAACAATCATGTCCTCGATGGATGAGCACTCACCACTATTGCTGATGAATAACACAGGTTGTCTAAATGCGGTCGGGAAATTGAGCCTCCAAACCTATAATATAAGACATCATAGCGCAAAGAAAAGTATGCGGTCAGTATTTTGAATATACTTATATATAAGATAAGGTCTAGTTGAAATGCATGGGGTATTGTGCACATGAGATAAGGACTAACTGAACATCATGAAATAACTGAGCATGAATGCATGAAAACTGTGATATCTGAGTATGCAAGACAAAGCATATATATATTTCTGAAACAATTTGAAATCTAAAGGACTGAAATATGTATAACTGAATAAATGTAAATCTGTATGCTTTGGTCAAGAAAACCTTAACTTAATATACACTGAATACTGTACTGAGATAGTGGGAGGTATAATGTAACTAACATGCCCCAATCTGAGCTAATTGGGGTCCAACCTATAACCCAGTTGGAAGGGTGTTAGTACCGTTCCACAGATACTAACACTGGCTGTGTGGATCCACTAATCTGAAGTCCCGAAGGACTAGGGAGTTAGTTCTAAACTGGCGGGTGACCCGTAAGAGAGTGTCAATCCTAAAATGGCAGCTACATAGTTCTGGAACTTAGGGACTGCTACTTAAGACCTAGTCCTAACTGGTGGGTGAGTCCCCATCTCTAGGTTCGCTCGGTGGTAAATCCTACTCCCAACTAAACTGACACTAGTACTGAAATGAACTAAGTTTAACTGAATATTATTTCTGATAATGCTCATTCTGATCATAATAACTGAGTATTTAAGAATATTCTTGGTTTACTGTATCATACTTGAAAATCTAAAAATCATGTAAAACACGTAGGTATCGGGTATTCATAACCCACTAGCACTAAATGATCATTAAAACATGACATTTAAACTTAAAGTATGATATTGAATCATGGTTCAACTTAAAAATATAGGTATTTCATCAAACATGTAAAAAGTACGAACGTGTACATGGGAGTATTTTAAACATGAGAATTAAATGACATGATGTTCACTTGGCTAAAACATGGAAACTGAAATTCATAGCATGAGGAATTCAAAATCTTGCATGGGATCATACATGGGCTGAATTGCATAAAATTACCATGGAAACATGAATTAAACCCATCTTAAGCAATACAAAATATAATAATGATAGAAAAATTCAACTTTAATTGAAAAGAGGGTTTTTGGGCTCCATGGGTGAAAGGAACCCATGGATGAACACCCTACATACCTTAAACCTTTATCTTGAAAGAGAAACACCAATATTGATGCTTTCTTGAAGGTTCTTGAACTTGGGGAACTTGAATTCTTGACTTCTTGGGGGAGAAAGTAATTAAATTTGTGTTCTTGGGAAAAGGGAATGGCTTTCTTTGGACGAAAATTGGAGAAGAAGGGAAAAATTATGCCATAACTGATGCCCAAGTCGTGTTATGAATGATTGGGTTGAGGGGGAAAAGACCCCATTGCCCCTCAGGCATGTGACAGGCTTACCACAATGCGGTCATATCACGATTGTTTATTTCCCTCACCACAATGCAGTTTGCATAACAATGGGAATAACACCGCGACACGGGCTTATCGCAATAACCCTCTGGTTTCGTGATCCAAACAAGCCCCAAACTTCATCCGAAAAATCCAAAACTTCTACGAGACATGCTCCCTACACCCCTAAACATGAGTTAACTCAAAAACCAACATCTTGGGGTAGGGAAGACCAAATTGAAGATCCTCAAAGTTTAGAGGCCTTAAAAATGTCTAAGTCCTGAAAACCTTATTCAAAATTTCAGGCCTTAATCCCATTATGCATGCAACTAGAAGTTGAACTGAGCAAAGAATAGTATGGGGTGTTACAATATCTCCCCTTTGGGAACATTCGTCCTCGATCTAGACTGGTTAGATTGAGAGTACTATACTAAGGAAACTGAGATCACATACTGAACATGCATGACTGGGAACATGAATACATAACTGAGTCTGAAATATGATACATGAACTGAACTGATTTCGTGAATGCATGAAATTACACGAGAATGATTATATAGCTGGAACTGAGAATTGTAAAGAGTCAATCAAAGGAAAATTGTTACCTCAAGCTGAGTCTGAGTTTGCAGAGAAAAGATGAGGGTACTTGGTACGTATATCTTCTTCTGCTTCCCAAGTAGCTCCCTCAATAGACTGATCCCTCATTAGAACTTTAACCAAGGGAACTTCTTTGTTCCTCAACCTACGAATCTGACGGTCAAGGATCTCAACTGGGACTTCTTTGAAAGAAAGGCTATCCTGAACACCTGTACTTTCTAAAGGAATAACAATAGCTGAATTACCAATACATTTATTTAACAAAAAAACATGAAACACCGGATGGACTGATGCCAAATATACAAGCAACTCCAACTCATAAGCTACCTTCCCAAAATGGTTAAAGATTCTATAAGGGCCAACATAGCAGAGACTGAGCTTCCCTTTTTTGCCAAATCTCTTCACTCCCTTCATGGGTGAGATTTTAAAATAGACAAAGTTACCAACATCAAACTCAAGGTCTCTCCTCCTCATATCTATATAAGATTTCTAGCGACTTTGGGCTGTCTTCAGCCTCTCCTGAATCAACTAAAATTTCTCCATCACCTTAAACACTGAACCTGGCCCTATCAAAGAAGCCTCACCTTCTTCAAACCAACCAATAGGAGACCCACATCTCCTCCCATAGAGAGTGTCAATCTAAGCCATCTAAATACTAGAGTGATAACTGTTATTTTAGGCAAACTCAATTAAAGGTAAGTGGTCATCCCAACTTCCTTTAAAATAAATAATACATGCTCTCAACATATCCTCTAAGGTCTAAATGGTCCTTTCTTCCTGACCATCTATTTGAGGATGAAAAACTGTACTGAGATGAATTGGGTACCAAGACCTTTCTTAAAAGCCTTCCAAAAGTGAGAGGTAAACCGAGTACCTCTATCCGAAATGATAGACAATGGAGTTCCATGCAACTTAACCAACTCTCTAATATAAATCCAGGCATAATCCTCAGCTGAATACTAAGTATGAACTGGCAAAAAATGAGCTGATTTAGTTATTCTATACACAATGATCCATATCGAATTATGCTGACGACGAGTACGAGGTAAACCCATCATAAAATCCTTGTTTACCACTTCCCACTTCCAAGTGAGGATGCTGAACTCCTGTAATGCACCACTAGGCCTCTGGTGCTCATCTTTAACCTGCTGATAATTTAAACACTTAGCCACAAACTCTGCAATATCCTTCTTCATACTATTCCACCAATGGATTTCCCATAAGTCAAGGTACATCTTGATGGATCCTGGATGAATGAAATATCGCGCACCATGCGCTTCCGCCTAAATCCGCTGCCTTAAACCATCAACACATGGAACACATAACCTGCCCTGACAACGAAGCACACCATCTCCCCCTTGGGAGAAAACTTCTACTTTCTGATCTCTGACTGACTCCTTCAATCTAATAAAACTGCGATCCTTATATTACTTTTACTTTACTTTAGCAACCAAAGAAAATTCCAAACCATTCTTAACCCATATACTACCTTCAGATGAATCAACCAACCAGACACCCAATCTAGCAAGCTGATGAACCTCCCTAACTAACTTCTTTTTTTCATCCTCAACATGAGCAACACTACCCATAGATAATATACTAAGGTCATCTACCACTATATTGGCCTTGCCCAGATGATATACACACTCATATCATAATCTTTTAACTACTCTAGCCACCTTCTCTGTCGAAGATTCAAATCTTTCTGCGAGAACACATACTACAAACTTTTGTGATCTGTGAACATATTAACATGAACCCCATAAAGATAGTGCCTTAAAATTTCAAGGCAAAAACAACAGCTGCCAACTTAAGATCATAGGTAGGATAATTTTTTTCTTGGGGTTTAAGCTATCTAGAGTCATAAGATATGACCTTACCTCTCAGCATCAATACACAACCAAGACCAATTTTGGAAACATCACAATAAACTACAAACCCATTTGAACCATCTGGCAAAGTAAATACTGAAGGCTGAAGTGAGTCGAGTCTTCAACTCCTAAAAAATCTTCTCATATGAATCTGACCACTAAAATTTGACCTTTTTTTAAGTCAATCGAGACATGGGGGATACAATAGAAGAAAACCCTTTAACAAACTATGCGTAATAGCTAACCAAACCCAAGAAACTCTTGATATTTGACAGAGAGATGGGTTTGGGCCAATTTCACATTACTTTGATGTTTTGAGGCTCAACTCGAAAGACATCATCGGAGATAATATGGCCAAGAAAAGCTACTGATCTTAGCAAAAACTTGCTCTTATTGATCTTGGCGAACAACTAATGGGCTCTAAGGGTCTGCAATACAAATCTCAGATGGTCTGAATGATCATTCTCACTACGGGAATATACAAGAATATCATCAATGAATACTACGATGAATATGTCCAAGTGTTGCTTGAACACTCTATTCATTAAGTCCATAAAAGCTACAGGGGCATTCGTTATTCCAAAAGACAAAACTAGGAATTTGAAGTGACCATATCGAGTTCTGAAAGCTATTTTTGGAATGTCTCATTCTTTGACTCTGAGCTTATGATAGCCAAATCTGAGGTCTATCTTAGAGAAGTAAATGACACCCAGAAGTTGGTCAAATAAGTCATTAATCCTGGAGAGTGGATACTTATTCTTGATTGAGACTTTGTTCAACTAACGTTAATCGATGCATATTTTGAGAGAACCATCTTTCTTACGAATGAATAAGACTGGAGCGCCCCATGGGGAAACACAGGGCCTAATGAATCCCTTATCTAAGAGATCTTTCAACTATTCTTTCAATTCCTTAAGATCATATGGAGCCATTCTGTAAGGCGGAATAGAGATAAGCTGGGTATCTGGAAGGAGATCTATTTTGAAGTCAATTTCCTTTTCGGGGGGAACACCGAGGAGGTCTTCAGGGAACACATCAGGAAATTCCCTTACTACTGAAACTGACTCAAGACTTGGAGTCTCAGAACTAGAATCTTTGACTCGAAAAAGATGGTACATGCACCCTTTAGATATCATTTTTCTTGCCTAGGTAAGAAATAATCGACCCCTAAGCACTGAAGTACTACCCTTCCATTCAATGAATGGTTCATTGGGAAACTGAAACTAAATGACTCTATTTCTGCAATCAACTGAAGCATAACATGAGTGGAGCCAATTTATGCCGATAATGACATCAAAATCAGTCATCTTTAACTCCACAAAAACAATTGAGGTAACCTTCTGAGATACTATGTAATGGGGCAATTTCTGTATACCCTTCTGGTTGTGATAGATCTACCCACTGGGGTAGACACTGAGAAAGGTTCTACTAAAGATTCGAGACTAACACCAAAATTGACTTCTATATAGGGGGTTACAAAAGAAAGTGAAGCTCTGGGGTATAATAAAACATAAACATGAAGATGAAAGACCTGTAATGTACCCGTAACTACATCAAGATAACTTTCTTGATCATGAAGGGTCTGAAGTGCATGCAACCTATTCTGACGTAGCCCACTGGTTGCACTGGAGGTGGTACCTTTCTGAGTTGAGCGACCTACTAGAGCTGATGACAGATTGGACTGGCCCTGTTGGCGCAGATCCTTCCCCTATGAGAACCTACTGGACACTCTCTGACCTTGTGGCCTAGCTTTCCACATTCAAAACACACATCGCTACCGGCCTTACACATACCCTGGTGAATCCTACCATATTTTTTGCAATGTAGATTAGTGCAACCACTGTTCACACTAACCTGGGACTTAGAGCTTGGTGCCCTATCCCAACTGTCTTGACTGAACTTAGGCACTGGTGCACTAGTCGAAGACTGAGAACTTCTAACTAAACTAATAACAGTTACCACCTTCCGATCTTAGCTGAGAAAAGTTAAAACTACCTGTTCTGGCCCTCTTATTCTCTCTCTTTCTCCTTAAGCTTTTCTTCCTCAATAAGCTAAGCATGAACCATAAGTCTAGATAAGTCCATCTCCTTAATAAACATGGTAGTCCTATACTCCATAACCACACTATCAACTACACCAAACATGAACTTACTCATTCTATACCTATTGTCTGCAGCCACATTAGAAGCATACCTCGCCAACTGAGTGAACTTAAGTGAGTACTCTTTCATACTCATATTACCTTGCTTCAAATTAATGAACTCCTGTACCGTAGCTTCCTTTAACTTTAATGGAAAGAATCTATCTAAGAAAGCCATGGAAAACTCCTTCCACTCAACAGGCCCGACATCAACACCACGTTTTCCTTCCACTGCTTAAACCAAGTGTGAGCTATATCCTACAACTGATGTGCAACAAACTCTACACTCTTACTTGATGTGACACCCGTGATATCATTCACCTTCTAAACCATATCAAGAAATTCATGTAGATCCTCTTCAGACATAGATCCTTAAAATAAAGGGGGATTCATTCGGGTGAAATCCCAAATCCCAGCTGCAATTGTATTTGCCACTGGGTTGGCTGGGGCAAAAAATCGCTAGTTTTTTTGAGCCGCTACTGAATGAGCTAAGGTAGTGAAAACAACTCTAAACTCAGTGTGAGAGACATAATTATTCAGGGGATCTTCCTAAATAGGCGGAGGTATGGGCTGGTCCATATCCCTTCTTCCGTTCTTTCTTTTGGGAGGCATGGTTTGTAAATGAAATGAAGGATGAGTCAGAAATAGACTTTAAATAGAGCTCATGCTCTTTTGCACAACATGAATACTGAAATAAGGGAAAATTTACCTGAAATATTTCATAGCCTATAGTCCATAAGTATGGTGCGCTTCACACCCATGCACTAGATTCTCCTTAACGCAACTTTGACACCCTAGGAAACTATAAAATCTTTGGGTCTGATACCAATTTTTTTCATGACCTGAGGCTACCCTCTAGCCGCGACAACGGTGCTTACGATCACAAGTGACCACAAGCTAACCCATGAGCAGGTACCTGCTGTGAGCTTTGAATAAAATGGCACTGATATTACATATGCGGAAGATAAGTTGATAAACAACTAAAAATTTAAATACTAAAATATGCAATACTATCTTGTCTAAGATAACTGATAAAACTAAAAGTAACTGACTGATTGTCTAAATGTTTGTCTGAAAAGCCTCTAACTGACTGAGGAGTTGATGGGACAAGACCCTAACTATCTCCGTCTGACTGAATATAAAGAACTACTGAAATAACTGGACTAAGTAATCATGTCCTCGATAGATAAGGACTCACCACTACTATTGCTGAATAACACTGGCTTTCAAACTACGGTCGGGAAACTGAGCCTCCAAACCTATGATATAACATATCATAGCGGAAAGAAGAGTATGCGGTCAGTATTTTAAATGTACTAGTATATGAGATAAGGTCTGGCTGAAATGCATGGGGTATTGTGCACATAAGATAAGGACTAACTGAACAGTATGAAACAACTGAGCATGAATGCATGAAAATTGTGATATCTGAGAATAAAAGACAAAGCATATACATATTTTTGAAAAAATCTGAAATCTGTATAACTGAATAACTGTAAAGCTGTATGCTTTGGTCAAGCAAACCTAAACTAAATATATAATGAATACTGTACTGAGACTGTGGGAGGTATCATGTAACCTACATGCCCCAATCTGAGCTAATTAGGGTCCAACCTGTATCCCTAGTCTGAAGGGTGTTAGTATCGTGCCACGGGTACTAACACTGGCTGTGTGGATACACTAATCTGAAGTCCCAAAGAACTAGAGAGTCAGTCCTAAACTAGCGGGTGACCCCTAAGAAAGTGTCAGTCCTAAACTGGCGGGTAACATCTCATAGTCCTACACTGGCTACGTAGTTCTGGAACATAGGGACTGCTACTAGGGACCCAGTCCTAACTGGCGGGTGAGCCCCCATCCCTAGGTTTGCTTGGTGCTAATTCTTACTCCTAACTGAACTGACACTGGTACTGAACTAAATTAAGTTTAACTGAATATTATTTCTAATAATGCCCATTCTGATCATAATAACTTAGTAAATAGGAATATTCATGGTTTATCTATATTATACTTGAAAATCTGAAAATAATGTAAAACACGTATGTATCGGGTATTCAAAACCCACCAGCACTGAATGATCATTAAAACATGACATTTAAACTTAAACTGTGATACTAAATCATGGTTCAACTAAAAACATGGGCATTTCATCTAATATGTAAAAAGCATGGACTTGTACATGGGAGTATTTTAAACATGAGAATTCGACAACATGAAGTTCACTTGGCTAAAACATGGAAACTGAAATTCATAGCATGAGGAATTAAAAATCTTGCATGGGCTCATACATGGACTGAATTGCATTTAAATTACCATGGAAATACTAATTAAACCCATCTTAAGCAATACAAAATACAATAATGATAAAAAAATTCAATATTTAATCGAAAAGAGGGTTTTTGGGCTCCATGGGTGAAATGAATTAATGGATGAACACCCCACATGGCTCCAAGAGGGTTCTTGAACTTGGGGAACTTGAATTCTTGATTTCTTGATTTCTTTGGGAAAAAGGAATTGAATTTGTGTTCTTGGGGAAAGGGAATGTATTTCTTGGGAGGAAAATTGGAGAATAAGGGAAAAATTATTCCCTAATTGATGCTCAAGTTGTGTTATGAACGATTAGGTTGAGGGGAAAAAGACCCAATTGCCCCTCGGATATTTAAATTTAAAACTGGATGCGATAGGCCGTGATGTGGTCCTATCGCAGTCATTCATTTCCCTCACCACAAAACCGTCTACATGAGAGTGGGAATAACACCGCGACGCAAGCTTATCGTGATAACCCTCTAGTTTTGTGATCCAAACATGACCCAAACGTTGTTCGAAAAATTCAAAACTTCTTTGAGACATGATCTTTACACCCCTGAACATGAATTAACTCAAAAACCAACATCTCGGGGTTAGGAAGACTAAATTAAAAATCCTCAAAGTTTAAAGGCCTTAAGAATGACTAAGTCCCCAACACTTTGTGATTTTTTCAGGCCTTAAGCCCTTTATGCATGCAACTAGAAGCTGAACTGAGCTAAGAATAGTGCGGGGTATTATAGAACCATGAGGGGTTCACAACCCATATACAATCCAATAACCAATACCAATATCCATCCAATGTCCATAACTCATCTTCGGCACATATTCTTCAGCAAAGGATTTTTAAAGATGTCACATTTTCTGTCAGAAAAACCAATATTTTCACGGTAGTACCAATATCTCATGAAGGAATATGATATAAGGATGTAATGCTCACAACCAACCAGAATGAGAATTTAAAATCCAACAAATAGATTAAGTACGTTAGCCAAAAATCCACTCAATATACGAACCATACATGATCCAACATAATCCATGTACCAATAGAGTAAGATATACAATAATATGCAATTCATACCTCATAAATCTCAACTTATACAATTTCCACAAAGAATAAAACAATCATTTATATAAATACCAGGTCAATAATATCATATAAGACCCTACATGGCCCATAGAAAATAATGTCTCAAAACCACTAAATAACAACAACATGGCCCCCCACACAGGCAGAAACCAATAATAAAACCATTTTCATGATTAGTTCCCATACTTATAACATGCTTTTATATCAGTATTGACTACCAACCCAGTCTGAAGAAAGTTAAGCTATAACCTACCTCGAATGAAGAAAATCAGTCTAAAAGCCTTCAATACGGAGTCTTCCCCTCACAAATGAACTCGAAATTAAATAAAATATACAAATATATAATTTATGCATCAAAAGAAAGTCAATAATACCCGTATAGTCTATTTTTAGATCGGTGTCAAAATGGGCCCCTAAAATGAATTTTCAGACAAACGAAGGGTAAAACCAGGATTTTAGTTCAAAAATATATTACCCATGATTAAAGGAACCCCAAGAATAATACTCAAGTGAAAAAAAATTAGGGTTTAAATCAATAAAATACTAATGTAATGCCCCGAGATCCCATCCCGAGATGTCACACGGTGCTTATGACCCCGAAGGACCAGAAGATAACCCTTTTCTGATATCGGTACCTGTACACTGCTTAATATCTGAAATAACTATGAAAACTGGCCATAAGGTTCAACACATCTATACATACTCAAAACTGAAAACAGAATACTAATACATCTGTCTGAAATGCCTCAAAACTCTCTGAACTGTGGAGTTGATGGGACATGTCCCCAACTAACTCCGTCTATTGAAAATAAACAAAATCTGATGCAATAATAGTAAACTGAGATTCGTCCTCTAAAGAAGAGGACTCACGACTATGGATATTGCTGCTGGCTGGGACTGAACTGCTGGGGAAACTCTGGGTCTTGTGCCTCTGAACCTATGCTGCCAAATAAAACACCATAGCGCAAATGCGTCAGTACAGGAATGTACTGCGTATGTAGACGGGGTAAGGCTAAATGCAAGCATGCGTGCAGAATATCTAAACTGAATAATCATGAAAATGTCGCACGAGAACACATACATGAATGCGCAGACCATAATCACAATCATCACAATTCTAGATACTGAAACTCGGATACCACTTTACTGCAGACTGAACTCACTACTGACACTGAGATACTGAATCACTGACTCATTTGATACTAATAACTGAGGATCTGGATGCACCTATATCAAGGACTGAATTCTGAGCTTTACTGCTTTCGACTGACAGGATTTGAGATTAACCTCCCTAACGAATGATTTCAGAAACCATTATCCATGATGAGAAATATGAATATATCTGAATCTGACAACAAAGATACTCAATAGAATCTGAGACTATGAATCAAGCCTTTCTGGTGGCATATCTCTGAATATGATATCAAATAACTGTATATGAGACCAAGCCTATCTGACGGGATGATCCATGAATCAATAGAACTATCTGAGTTCCTCATAATGATAGATGACCGTATCTGACAGTCCTAATTTCTGAAGATTGATACTGAAATTGAAACTGTGGGAATTAGTTACTTAACCGACATGCCCCAACCTATCACAGGTGGGGTCCAACCTGTAACCCCAGCTGGAAGGGTGTTAATATCATGCCACGGGTAAAGACCTCTCTCTGGTCAATCTTCTCTAGCAGATGATCCTTACCAGGAAGTCGACCTAAGGCAATATAATAGTCAAATACTCTCTCTCTGGAGGTGACAACCTTTTCTTGACGGTGACTCCTATATCCTGCGCTGGCTATGCAGTTCTAGAGGTCAGGGATTTATACTAACAACTCTGGCCTCTCTCTCACTGTCGGGAGGAGCCGCTATCCCTTCCCTCGCTTGGTGCTAGTTTCTACTCCCAACTAGAAGAATCTGACTGAATTCTTAACTAAACACAACTGAACTGAATCTGATACTGATTATGTTTATCAAAAGATCTGACTGAGCTACGCTGAGATCACTTAGTTCTGTATCTGACGGAAATGATATTGAATCACGGTATCTGACTGACGATATAGAGCTTGAATAGAGTATTCGAATCACTTCTGAGATCAGAATTAAACACTTGAATACTATTAGATCTGAGTTGATTACAGGACTGAGGCTAGATTACTAGCAATATGGAGATTACGGAGATAACTGAGATTTCTTAAGTTCTATAACTGTCTGAGGATACAACGTTCTATAATTCAATGAGTTCTGAGAGTCATGGCTAGACTAGAATTATCGTGAAACTGACACGGGCTCTAGACAACAGCTAAATTGTCGGGTATAAATACCCCCAGGACTTGATAATATAAAATAAAGCATAATCATTCCCCCATTATCACAACCATTCATTCATCATCATCATCACAATCATTCATTCATCATCACAATTATTCATTCATCATCATTATCATTAAAGTATCTCTTCAAGTATTTAGGAAACATAACATACCTTCACCTTTACAATCATTAATGCATTGCGTCAAGTATTTAGAAAACATCAACATATACTAGCGTAGGGGAAACATGCTACTAGGTTATACTTCCTTCAACAAGGTCTTACCTTAAGTACTTCACACCTAAATCAGTCTTGACATGTATTTGAACATCACATAATTTGGGGAAAACTTCATACTATCATGTCTCAACTTACTTGCTAACCACTTGGCATGTATTAAAAGCTTAGCATATATCAAAGAGCACATAATTGGGGAATTTACTACTATCACATCTCCATTTGTTCACTAAGGTCCTTCAACAGACACTAGACATGCACGGGTTCATACTTATTTGGGGATTTCCCACTATCATGGAATAATTCATCCACTTGGGCATTTTATCAAACACTAGGCATGCATAAAATAACTCACAATTTGGGGTTTCATCTTCAACATACTACAATGGCCCTTTTATGCTTCACCTATGCTTTTTATCAAACCTATGGGGAACATGCTCCGCTTATTCAACCATTTCTACACCCAAATGACATGAACACATCACATAGAAAACAACTTCAAGAGGGTTTATCACCAACATCACATGAATTCCACATACTAGGGTCAAAGCTCATAAATCTTGTAGACAAACATGAATCAAAACTCAACAACACATGGAACATCAATTTCAACTCACATGAATCATTAACAACTCATAAACATAAAATCTTTTAGTTTTAGAAAAGGGTACTTGAGCTTCTTGGATGAAAGGGACCTAAGAATCAACATCTACATACCTTGGGGAAACTCTTTTCTTGAAAGCCTTCAGAAGATTTCTTGATTTCTCTAGATCTTTCTTGATCTTTGGTTGGAGAAGAAGAAAGGTTTGTTTTTTCGGAAACCCTAGTTCTTGGTGGAAGAAGAGAAAATGAGGCTAAAATCCCTTAGCCAGGTATTTATAGAGGTTGGGGATAAAGGAAAAAACCAAAAAGCCCTTGGAATTAAACTGAAAATTCTCCGATTTTACATGCTGGCACGACGTGCCATAATCGCACCAGTTCACTGGAATTTGGAAAATTGGGAAACTGCATGACGGCACGATGTGGTGGAAATCGCGTTGCCATCTTTGGTTGCGAACTGGAACTATACCGCGACGCGGTGGAATCGCGGAGTTTCACTGGATTTTGACAATTGCCATTTTGGCTGGCTCCGCAACGCTCTAAGGTGCCAGGTGGCACACTGTCTCACTAAAATGGCTCTAACTCTTCACCCGAGTGTCTGATTTGGGCCAATTTGGCATCGATGGAAAACTTATTCAATGCTCTACATGACAAAAAGTAGAAATTAGGGAAATTCCACATGATTCAAAGTATTTCATACTTGGTAAGACACTTCTGAAACTTTTAGACTCGGATTTCCGCTTTACTGAATACGCTCTAAGGCTCAGATTGGAAGAGGACTTTGCGGGGTATTACAACTAATTTAGGCCTTTCGGGCCAAAATCTCAAATTTTATTTTGAAATTGTGATTTAATAAGCTTTAGATGATAAGAGTCGAAGAAAGATGATTAAAATAAGAGTTTGGATCATAACCAAGATTGAAGATGGAAGAAATCACCCAAAAACGATAAACCCCAATGCTCAAGTTGCAAAAATGGTGAAAAATTGAAGAAATGGATTTTTATATGCAGTACCGATTGTGATCGCTTAAGCAACCAAATAGTTGCTGAAGAAGAAATGGGCTTACCCAACAGGTTCATTTATGCAGCCCCTTGGATGCTTAAGAAGATATCTCTTAAGAGACCATAGGATCACTTAAGTGACATGGGCCACCTCCGCACGGGCGCTTCCCTTGGTTGCTTAAGCGGCCATCCGCTTAAGCGGCCATCCGCTTAAGCGTCTACCTCAACTAATGTTGCACCAGCTAAATTGGAATTTTTCCAAGTTTTTGGTGGTGACCACAAGATTAGTTCGAAACCCTTAAAATGTTAATGAGATATGCTACTAAACTAAATTCGATGCTACAAACACAATGGTGATATCAGATTTTTGAGAAAACATAATTTTCACAAAGTTGACCCTCGAGACCTAATTTCACAACTTTCCAAATCGAGGGTCAAAATGAGATCAAAGCTACAAACCATACCAACCATGTTACCACAGAAGAATTGATGTTCTGGGTCTGCTGGCGCAGTCTATTTTGCCATCCGACATACGAAATAACGAATATTAATCAAAGTCAACTATAAAGTCTTTTTAACCTCCAAAAACCACAAACTCGTACAATACACACCGAAATGCATTGGAAACCATGCCAATCATTCCCACACTCCAGAAATACCACAAAGTAACCACAGGGTGGGGTAAAATGATTAAATCACATAAAAATGAATAATTCACAAAAATCAAGTCGTTACATTATCCACCATTAAAAATTTAGTTTGTCCTCGAACTAAAGACTAGGGAAACACCTGAATCATCAAAAAGTTGGGAATAACTGCCACACATATCATAATCGACCTCCTAAGTAGCCTCATCTACAGGTCAATGTCTCCACTGGATAGTAACCACCAGAATATCTCTAGAATGCAATCATTTAACATTCCTAGCTAGAATGGAGATGGGCTGTATACAAAAGACAACCTCTCATCTAAATGCACTGATTTAAAATATAACGCCGAAGCTTGAAAACATGAAAAACTAGATGAACAGCTGATAAATCTGGGTTATGCTAACTTATATGTCATATCCCCAATAGTCCAAAGAATCTCAAATGGTCCAATATTACCTAGGGCTAAGCTTGCCCCTCTTCCCAAACCTTATCATGCCCTTCATGGGTGAAACACAAAGGAAGACTCGATCACCAATACCAAATCTCAAGGCATGAAGTCTACGATCTGCATAGTAGTTCTGACTACTTTGAACCGCTCAAAGATTATCTCGAATGACCCAAACTCTATCCAAAGACTTGCAAAACAAGTCTGTACCTCGAGGTCTAATCTTAGAACCTCAAACCAATAACCTGGATAGCGATAATTTCTCCCATACAAAGCCTCGAAGGGATCCATCTCAATACTGGAATGGTAGCTATTATTATATGCAAACTCTACAAGAGCTAGATGATGCTCCAACTAACCTCCAAAGTCTATAACACAACAACAGAGCATATCCTCCAAGGTATAGAGCCCAACTAACTATCTATTTGGGGGTAAAATTCTGTACTAAGATCAACCGAGGTACCTAACTCCTCCTAAAAAGCTTTCCAAAAGTGAGATGTGAAAAATGCACCTGAATCTGAGATGATAGACATTGATATATCATGAAGACAAATTATCTTACAGATATAGATACGAGCCAACCTCTTAGCACCAAAATAAAACTGTACACGAAAGAAATAAATGGATTTGGTTAATCAATCCACGATGACCCAAGCACTATCAAAACCATGAGAAATACGAGGAAACCCAATCATAAAGTCAATAGTTATAATGACCTAAACTAGGGACTGGCCGTGAGGAGCATCTCAAGTCCCACATGGATCGGAGACAACCCCTTAGTACCATACCAAAAACACGATATCCCTGATGTAGGATAAATGCCGAACATATAATAAGATAAATTTAAGGAATAAAAGATACTTTTATGATCAATAACCAGCACCCGACCAAAATAACCGACCGACATCACCCAGTCCTCAATAATCCATACAAAGCCTTCTAACAAAAGAACCAAGACTAAATATCAATAAAGTGTGGGGACATGCCTTCGACCATAGCCAAAAATAAGTGTAAGGAGTCTGAGACATAAGAGACCAAAACATGAAATATAGACTTTCAAAGTATGAAAGCTCAACACTTTAATGTCAACTCACAAACTGATTCTGTATCCTAATCACTAAGCATGAGAAGTAGAAGTATGACTAGTTACTGCATCGCGTGGGGATACAACGTCCAAAGACGATTAGCGATTGGAGCGCTAGCATAAAACTTAAGGAGAATGATAACATAATGCCATGATCAACAGTTTAAAATTATTCAAATCAAATTCCCATAATCAATGCATATGCATACATACATATATATATCACATGTCAGGATAGGGAAAAAAGATTAACATGCACTTTATAATTTTATCCTAGATTGTGTAGCTCAACCGTCATAACATACAAAGGCACCCACGGGCTATATGGGACCAACTCTCCCCCAACTGGTAGGGCCCCAATGCATGTGGCCGTATGAACTACAGAGTATACATATGCACTATGGAGGACTCAAACCTCCTGGCATATCAAGGTGACACGAGCACCAAATTATGTAATAAGATGTGGGGGGCTTGAACCTCCCAAACATATGATAACAATATTAAGGGGGACTCAAACCTCCCAGTCATACAGACCCCCTCGTCGGCAACCAAGATTTCCAGTGTATGTCCCTCGGGACCTTCACTTTCATGACTCAGCTACGCAACTCATATTAAATCCTATTTAAAACAAGTATCATATGTTCCCATTCATTGAACCACATTGCACATTAGGCATACATTATTGGTATCATCATACCAACTACACTTGTAAGGTAACATCAACAAGACACACCAATTATCTTCTATTGGGGGAATTCATAACCCCTTTGGTTCAATTACATATTAGTTTAGAGAATTACATAACCCCATAAGGTTCAATTCAAAATCATTATGCATAGTATAAGAGCAGTTCAAATTCCCATATTTTTTACAACTAGAAACCAATTTCACAATATGGGGATGGGGTCATAACCACTTCAAAAGTCACAAGTTTGGGAAATCACAATCCCAAATTTGTTCACCATTCCCATGAATCAAATTGACTTTAAAACTACTATTTAAACATAACCCATGTAGGGACAAATATGAAACATCACATAAACAATAGTTATACAAAACCCTCAACCCATGTTTTCAAAATCAACATCAATAACTCATGAACATTACTTTAAAACATATGCTTTTTTATCAAATTAAAAATTTGGGAAGATTAACAAGCTTAAAATACCAAGTTTCATGGAAGGAATTCAACCCTTGAGCCCTTGGATGATCTACTTCTTGTAAACCCTAAGTATGGCTACTTGAGAGAATTTGAGAGAGCCTTTGAAGTGTTTGAGTACGTTAAGGATTAAATATAACCCCGTAAGTGCTTTATGGATCTGGGGTTTTAATTGGGCAAGGAGAAAATTATCCAAACTTCCCTCAAATTAAAAACTAAAATTAAATCATCAATGACTACAGGTCACTATACGACTCATATAGACTCATTACGACTCTTCACCATGAGTCGTAGCCAAGGGAGTTCCCAAGACACCCACACACTATTAACCCTACATCTCAACTTGTACCACTCATAGTGGGACCCTATGACTCGTAGGGTCAATTCATAGTCAACATAGAACCCAATTGGGTAAACTCTGGACATCCTATGATTTGCACCCAATGACTCGTAATAAGTCCTTATGGCTCATAGTGATCCACTCGTACTCAGAGCAAAACTTAGCCACTTAATTACTGATTTGGTTACGATTGGGTCCCTATGACCTGTCATGTCTCCCTACAACTCATATCCCTAAGTCGTACTCAGGATAGTAACTCAAGCTCTATTCTCTGGACACCTTACAACTAGGGTCACCTGATCTATCAAGACACCCTACGACTCATAGGGTGAGTCATAGTCAAGACAGTGAGGATAAAATTTTAGAAAATTTTCAAGGACAAAAAACCCAGGGCATTACATACTCCCCCCCGTAGGATTATTCATCCATTAATGAAATGACAAGGCACTTATTAGCATGATTTTACTTCACACACAATCATACTTACCTTTAACAAAGACTGAAAACAAAGATATTAAGAAATATGCACACCTCAAGCACGATTATCCAGAATAGAAAACAAGAACGTATACTTGGACTTCATGTCCTCTTCGACTTCCCACGTAGCTTCTTCAGTTTTTTGGTTCCTCTAAAGAACTTTTATCGGTGCGATATTCTTAGTTTGCAACTAACAGACTTGCCGATCTATAATATCGATCGGGACTTCCTCATAAGACAAGGAATCTGAAATACCCACCTCTTTAAAATGAGCAACCATTGAAGGATAACCCACACACTTTCTCAACATCGAAACATAAAACTCTGGATGAATGGAGCTTAATCTGGAAGGCAACTCTAATTCGTATGCAATATTACCAACTCTCTTAAAAACCAAGTATGGACCAACATAACGGGGACTAATCTTCTCTTTCTTGCCAAACCGCATCACTTCTTTCATGGGAGAAACCTTTAAGAACACCCAATCACCAATACTAAACTCTAACTCCCTTCGCCTTACATCCATGTAGGACTCTTGGCGGCCTTAATTCTATCCCGAATAACCTTCACCTTCCCCATGACTTGGTGAACTAAATCAGGGCCAAATAACTTATTCTCACCAACCTCAAACCATCCAATAGGATACCTACACCTTCTTTTATATAAAGCCTCAAACGGAGCCATACCAATGCTAGAGTAATAACTATTGTTGTAAGAAAATTCTATGAGAAACAAGTGGTCAACCCAACTACCACCAAAATCAAATACACAAGCCCGAATCATATCTTCCAACACATAGATTGTCCTTTTCTCTTGCCCATCCATCTGCGGGTAAAAAGCGGTACTAAGGGATACCTTAGTTCCTACTCACTAGAACGACCTCCAAAAATGAGATGAGAATTGGGTACCCCGATAAGATATGATAGAGACTGGAGTACTATGCAAATTCATGATCTCCTTAATGAACAACTTGGCATAATCCTCAGAAGAATAATTAGTCCTCACTAGCAAGAAATGAGCATACTTAGACATCCTATCCACGATGACCCAAATCGAATCAATTACTTGCGAGACCACGAAAGACCTGTAACAAAATCCATATTAATTATCTCTCATTTCAACACCGGCAGCTCAATCTCCTGAGTCAACCCATCGGGCGTCAAGTGCACTACCTGCACTTACTGACAAACCATGCACTTAGACACAAAATTGGCCCGATATTACTTTATTTTATTCCACCAATAAATCTCCTTAAGATCATGATACATTTTCACCGAACTAGGATAAATAGTATAATATGACTCATGAGCTTCGGCCAAAATTCATCTTCACAACCCATCAACATAGGGAACATATAATCTTCCTTGGTATCTCAAGATACCATCACCAACAATCTAAAAAATCATCACCTTCTGCTTACCTATATCATCCTTGATTTACATCAAGATAGGATCCAACATCCACTTCTTCTTTACCTCAGCACCAAGAGATGACTTTGCCATTTCTTAAATAATCACACCACTATTTTTGGAGTACAAATGATGAACTCTGGGATTAGATAAACGATGAATATCCTTCACCAAATCTCGTTTCTCTTCATCCATACGAAATAAGCTTCCCATGGACAACCTGCTAAGATCATCAAAAACTAAGATAGCTTTACCTATATGATAGTGAAGACTCATGTCATAGTCCTTGAGCAACTCAAGCCATCTCATTTGCCTTAGATTTAATTTTTTTGAGTGAACGCATATTGCAGAATCTTATGATCATGTAACGCCCAAAAGTACCCCCTAGACGTAACATGGTGCTCAAGACTACGAGTAGTCCCAAGATAAACCTTTAAGCCTTATAAATATAAAACTCATGATAAAGGTAAACTTGATATATGAAATATTAAGATAACTGAATTAATACCTTGATTAAAAGTCTTAAACTTGGGAATTTTGAAAAACAACAACACTTTTGAATCTAAAATAGAAAATAGTCGGACAAGCCTCTACTTCTAACTAAAGAGCTACTGGGATAAGCCCCGACTGACCCGAACTTAACAAAAATCAAATGACTGAAATATTTCATCCACATCAAAGTTTGATAAATTTGGTCCTCAAACTATGAGGACTCACCCAAACATCAGGATGTAGGTGGAGATGCTCGCAGACAATCACGCTGCTAGAACTGAGCACCAGAACCTATATTATGAAATAATGTAACACATAGATGTATTTGTGGATCAGTACTTCTGGAATGTGCTAAGAATATGGGGGTGAATGCATAAGTAAAACAATAACTCAATATACTCATAGACCTTCAAATAATGTATGCTAAGTTTAAATGGATCACCTTGGCTTGAATAAAACACAGACTGCAAAATAATGAACATAAGTAATAAAGCATAAGGATTTAGAGAGTCATAAAACTTAGTTCTAAAAACTTTACTTTTATTCTTTCTTAGAGAGGTTCTTCTAACTGGCAAAAACCATGTAAGCTATCAAGGAGTCCAACGTCTTACCCACATTGGGGAGAGCTATTCTACCCTTGCCATCAGAATAGAACCTTAACTTAAGTGATCACTGACTTAACCCATATTGGGACTTAATCCTATGGTGGCACGTAGTTCTGGGGCATGCGACCTTGGACTCATACCCAACTGGTGCTAAATACTACTCCTATATTACTTATATTCTCATACTTTTAGGAAATGCACCTTAAAATAGCACAAGGTTTGTATAATGAAAACCATGTATGCTTCTCTTTGCTTTAAATCAAAATCAAAATGAACAAATGTGGATTCGATGTCTAGTCTTAGGATCAAAGATCAATCTTTACTTTAAGCCTTGGTATAAAATTATCAAGGAATCTTTAGATCATAGTCTTCTTGAAATCTCAAAACTCATACTTAGGGTTTAAAGCATATGTACTTAAATTCTCAAAATTTCACAATAAAGATTCATTTTCAATAATCATCTTGAAATCTTTCAACAATATCAAGTCAAGATAATGAAACTCAATCCATAATATGAATCTTCAAGTCAAAGCATAAACAAATGAGAATAAATATGCACTTCAATACTTCAATCACTTTATAAATCCATCAACTCAAAACAAGATAATTTGGGTATGAACCCTGATTGTAAATCATGTAATTTTTTCTTTAAAACAAGTTTTGGGTACAAGGATGAAAGAGTATCCTTGTTCATAACCCCACATACCTTAATTGACTTGACTTGGTGGAGAATTCTTGACCTTGAAAGCCTTGGAGATGATCTTGAAAGCTTTTTGATATTCTTTGATTAGGGAACTTAAATTCTTATTTTTTCTGGAAGAGAAAATGATGGAATGGATAAACTTAGGGGGTGCTTAGGGTTTACTTCTTGGGAGAAAATTTGAGAATGGGGGAAAATAATGTCCGAACTAGAGTTTAAAATCGTGTTTTTATGAATTGGGTCGATTGGAAAAGACCTAAGCCCTTAGAAAATTAAGGTCGTAATTGGAATGCCGATTTGATGGCCACCACGAAGCGGTGATGTGCCCATCGCTAGACCCACCATGACATACCACTATCACGGTGAGGTTCTAGAATCAAAATCCAAACATGATCTAATCCTCGCCCTAAAAATCTAAAACTTCCCCGAGATATGCTACTTACACCCCTGAATATGAATTAACTCAAAAACCATCATCTCAGAGTCCGGAAGGTCACTTTAAAAATCCTCAAAGTTAGGAGGTCTTAAAAATGGCCAAGTCCCTAACACTTAGATAAATTTTTAAGTTTTAAGTTCTTTATGCAGGCACTAGGAGCTGAACTGAGCTAAGACTAGTATGGGGTATTACAATATGTCCCTCTTGGGAACATTTATCCTCAAATGAGACTGATTAAGCTAAGAATACCGAGGAACTGAGATAACATAGTAAACTTGCATAACTGAAAACATGATTTCATGACTGAACTAATTTGTGAATGCATGAAATAACATGAAGATGATCATATAAAGCTGGAATTGAGAATAGAAAGAGATAATCTAAAGAAAAATATTACCTTAAGTTGAGTCTAAGCTTGTGGAGAAAGATTAGGGTACTTGGTTTGCATATCTTCTTCTGCTTCCCAAGTGGCTCCATCAACCGACTGATTCCGCCAAAGAACATTAACCAAGGGAACTTGTTTGTTCCTTAGTCTTTGAATCTAGCGATCAAGGATCTCAACTGGGATTTCTTCGTAAGAAAGGCTATCCTGAACAATTGTGCTTTATAAAGGGACCATAACAGTTGGGTAACCAATACACTTCTTTAATAAAGAGTCATAAAACTCTAGATGCACTGATGCCAAATCCGCAGGAAACTCAAGCTCATATACTACCTTCCCAAAATGACTCAAGATTCTGTAAGGACTAATATATTGGTGACTAAGGTTACCCTTCTTACCAAATCTCTTCACTCTCTTCATGGGATATATTTTCAAATAAACCAGATCACCAACCTTAAACTCTAGATCTCTTCTCCTTATATCTGCATAGGATTTCTGTCAGCTTTGGGCTGTCTTAAGCCTCTCTCTGATTAGCTGAACTTTCTCTATCACATCAAACACTGAATCAGGCCCTGTCAATGCAGTCTCACCTACCTCAAACCAACCAATGGGAGATCTACATCTCCTTCCATGGAGTGCCTCAAATAGAAAGATCTGGATATTAGAGTAATAACTATTATTGTATGCAAACTCGATCAATAACAAGTAATCATCCCAAATACCCTTAAAGTCAATAACACATGCTCTCAACATGTCCTCTAGGGTATGAATGGTCCTCTCTTCCTGACCATCCATCTGAGGATGAAAAATCTATATTGAGATGAACTTGGGTACCAAGACCCTTCTGAAAAGCTTTCTAAAAGTCAGAGGTAAATTGAGTACCTCTATCGGAAATGATAGACAATGGGAGTTTATGCAATCTGACCAACTCTCTAAGATAGAGCTTGACATAATCCTCGGCTAAATATAAATTATGAACTGGCAAGAAATAGGCTAATTTGGTCATTCTGTCTATAATAACCCAAATTGAATTATGCCGACGATGCGAATGAGGCAACCCTGTAACAAAATCTATGTTCACCTCTTCCCACTTCCAAGTGGGAATGCTGAACTCTTGTATTGTGCCATAAGCCCTCTGGTTCTCAACCTTAACTTGCTTACAATTAGCACACTTAGCTACAAACTCTGTAATATCCCACTTCATACCACTCCACCAATAGATTTCTCGTAAATCACGATACATCTTGGTGGCTTCTAAGTGTATAGAATAATGCACACCATGTGTTTTCACCAAAATTCACTATCTCAAACCATTAACACAGGGCACAGAAAGTCTACCTTGGCATTGCAACGCACCATCTACCCTTTAGGAGAAAATATCTACTTTATGATGTCTTATTAACTCCTTCAACTTAACCAAAATGGAATCCCTATCTTGCTTCTCCTTTACTTGGGAAACCAAAGAAGATTTTGAACTATTTTGAACCCATACACTACCCTCAGCTGAATCAACAAACTAAACACCTAATCTAGAGAGTTGATGAACCTCCTTGACCAACTTCTTCTTTTCATTCTCAATATGAACAACACTACCCATAAACAATCTACTAAAGGCATCTGCCACTACATTGGCTTGTTTGGAAGATACAAAACACTCATGTCATAATCTTTCAATAATTCCAACCATCTTCTCTGACGAAGATTTAAATCTTTTTGCGAGAACACATACTACAAACTTTTATGATCTGTGAACATATCAACATCAACCCATAATTATAATTCCTCTAATTTATCAAGTAAAAAACAACAACGGCTAACTCAAGATCATGGGTAGGATAATTCGTTTTATGAGGTTTAAGCTATCTAGAGGCATAGGCTATGACCTTACCTCTATGCATCAAAATACAATCCAGACCAACTCAGGAAATATCATAGTAAACAACGAATCCATCTGAACCATCTAGTAGTGTCAAAACTAGGACTGAAGTGAGTCGAGTCTTCAACTCCTGAAAACTCTTCTCACAAGAATCTGACCACTGGAACTTGACTTTTTTCTGAGTCAATCTACAAATGGGTAATATAATAAGCGAAAATCATTCAACAAACCATCGGTAATAGCCAGCCAAACCTAAGAAACTCCTAATATTCGATGGAGAGATGTGTCTGGTTTAGTTTCTCAGCGCTTTTATCTTTTGATGGTCAACTCTAATGACATCACTTAAAATAGTATGTCCAAGGAAGGCTACTGATCTAAGCCAAAATTCACACATACTGAATTTGGCGAACAACTGATTGGCTCTAAGAGTCTGCAATATAATTCTGAGATAGTCTGCATGATCATTCTCACTATGGGAATAGGCAAAGATGTCATCAATGAAGACTATGACGAATATGTACAAGTACTACTTGAACACTCTGTTCATCAAGTCTATGAAGGTTGTTTGTGCATGCGTTAGTCCAAAGAACGTGACTAGAAATTTGAAGTGACCATACCGAGTTCTGAAAGATGTTTTTAGAATGTCACATTCTCTTACTCTAAGTTGATGATAGACAGATCTGAGGTCTATCTTAGAGAAATACCTTGCTCACTAAAGATGGTTGAATAAGTCATTAATACTACGAAGAGGATTATTTTCTTGATCGTGTTCAACAGGCGGTAGTCGATGCATATTCATAGAGAGCCATCTTTCTTACACACGAATAGGACTAGAGCGCCCTATGGAGAGACATTGGTCCTTATGAAATCTTTATCTAAGAGGTCCTTAAGCTTCTCTTTTAACTCTTTAAGCTCGGTTGGAGCCATACAATATAGAGGGGTGGATATGGGATAAGTATTAGGGAGAAGATCAATACCAAATTCTATTTCTCTATTGGGAGATATCCCTTACAAATATTTAGGAAAAACCTCGGGAAACTCATTGACTAAACTATTGGAGCTTTAGACTTAGTATCTTTGACTCGAACTAAATGATAAATGCACTCTTTCGATACCAAATTTTTGACCTTAAGATAAGATATGAAATGACTCTTGGAAGATTCTAAACTACCTTCCCAATCAAAAAATGCCACATAAGGAAACTGAAACTTCATCACACGGGTGCGACAATCTATTGATGCATAGCATGAATGATGCCAATCCATGCCTAGAGTAATATCAAAATCTACCATATCTAACTCTATTAGGTCTTCTAGTGTGATCTTATGTAGGACAGTGATAGGACACTTCTTATAGACTTGCCTGGTAATAACTGACTCACCCACTTGGGTGAAACTAAAAGGGCTTAGAGAGATTTTCAGGACCTATCCCAAAATTTACCGCAACCAAAGGAGTCACATAAGAGAGATTTGATCCTGGGTCTAAAAACACATATACATCAAGATGAAAGACACAAACTATACCAGTAACAACATCTGGTGAACTCTCCTACTCCTGTCGTGAGGGTAAAGTATAGAACCAATTCTGGCGCTAACTACCATCAGTACTGGATGATGCGCCCTGAGAAGGAACTGGGTAACCTGGTGGAACTGGTGCATTAGTACCCTGAGTATGGGAATAAACATACCTACTTCCATGCTTAGCATATAAACACTTGTTGATTCCGTGGCCCAACTTGCCATATCAGTAACAACCCCCTTTTCCCATCAAACACTTACTAGGATGGGTTATGCCACACTTTGCATATGTTGATAATTGGGCCTTCCACCAACACTATTCTAAGACCTAGAAATAGAAGTCCTGCCCTACTGCTCCTACTTGGTTCTGGGTGTAGGGGAACTGACTATAGATGGCACTGGCACAGATGAATGACCCTGAAACTGCAAATAGTTTCACCCTCCAGACCTTGGTTGACCATACTCTAACTGTCCAGTTCTAGCCTTCTTATTTCTCTTCTCCCTTTCCTTCAACTTTTCTGCCTCAATCTGCTGAGCATGAGTCATTAACCTAGCAATATCCATATCCCTAATAATCATGGAAGTCCTATACTCCTTGACTACTAAATCAGACACTCCAGTAATAAACTTACTCATACTAGATTTAGGGTCAGCTACCAACTCAGGAGCATACTTAGAAAACTGATGAACTTAAGGCCGTACTCCTTCACTATCATAGAGCCCTTCCTCAGGTTCATGAACTCCTCAACCTTGGCTTCCCTTAGCTCATGTGGAAATAACATGTCAAGAAACATATCCTGAAACACCTGCCAACCCATAGGAACTTTATTCTTACCTCTACCTTCCTTCCATATAACAACCCAATCATAAGCAATATCCTTCAGCCTAAATGATTCCAATCATACACTCTCCTCCCAAGTAACATGCATAATTTGAGTTATCTTTATCACCTCATCAATAAAGAGTTGTGGATCCTTATCCACCATTGACCCATGGAACTCAGGTGGATTCATTCCCATAAAGTACCGAATTTTGGCTGCAGCTAAATTACCATTCTACTGAAGTGGGACTTTCTCCTGTTGGTTGCCTTGAACATTGACATTCACAGCTTAGGCCAACGCCTAAAAGGCAGCCCAAAATTCAGCATGAGACACATTCTCGTTCAGAGGGTTAGTGGGCAGGGGCGGTTGGTCACCATTTTTATATGCATTGGCTCGACAAGGAGGCATATTCTGGCATGCCAAAGCATGAGTTAAAGAAGATAGAGACAACTGTAAGCACAATGGATCATGAAAGAAATGATGATTCCTAACTTATTCCGTAGCCTTTTGCTCATAAATGTGGTACACTTCACATCCATGATCAAGACTCTATGTAATGCAGCTTGTCTGACTCCCTAGGACTCTTTAAAACCTTAGGATCTAATACCAAGTTTGTAACTCCCCAAAAGTACTTCTTGGACGTCACACAGTGCTCAAGACTATAAGTAGTCCCAAGCTAACCCTTTAAGCCTTCCAAACTTGAAGCTTATGACAAAGGTAAACTTGACATATACAATATTAAGATAACTGAATTAATATCATGACTGAAAGTCTTAAACTTGGGAATCTTGAATAAAATAAAGACTTTTGAATGTAAAATAGAAAATAGTCGAACAAGCCTCTACTTCTAACTAGAGAGCCACTGGAACAGGCCCCAGCTGACCCAAACTTAACAGAAATCAAATGACTGAAATACTTCATTAATATCAAAGTATGATAAAATAGGTCCTCGAAGTATGAGGGCTCACCCTAATGTCAGGATGTAGGTAGAGATGCCCGTAGTCAATCATGCTGCTGGAACTGAGCTCCAGAACCTACATTATGAAACACTATAACATATAGACGTATATGTGGATCAGTACCTTTGGAATATACTGAGCATGTGGGGGTGAATGCATAAGTAAAACAATAACTCAATATACTCATAGACCTTCAAATAATGCATACTAAGTACCAATGACTCACCTTGGCTTGAATAAAATACAGACTGTAAAATAATGAACATAAGGAATAAAGTTTAAGGATTTTGTGAGTCGTAATACTTAGTTCTAAAAGCTTTACTTTTATTCTTTCTTAGGGAGGTTCTTCTAACCGACATAAACAATATGAGCTACATGGAGTCCAACGTCTTACCCACGTTGGGGAGAGCTGTTCTACCCTTGCCATCAGAATAGAACCTTAACTTAAGTGATCACTGACTTAACCCATATTGGGACTTAATCCTATGGTGGCATGTAGTTCTGGGGCATGCGACCTTGAACTCATACCCAACTGGGTGCTAAATACTACTCCTATATTACTTATATGCTCATACTTTTAGGAAATGCACCTTAAAATAGAAAAAAGTTTGTATAATGAAAACCATGTATGCTTCTCTTTGCTTTAAATCAAAATCAAAATGAACAAATGTGCATTTGATGTCTTGTCTTAGTATCAAAAGATCAATCTTTACTTTAAGTCTTGGTATAAAATTATCAAGGAATCTTTAGATCATAGTCTTCTTGAAATCTCAAAACTCATACTTGGGGTTTAGAGCATATGTACTTAAATTCTCAAAATTTCACAATAAAGCTTTATTCTCAATAATCATCTTGAAATCGTTCAATAATATCAAGTCAAGATAATGAAATTCAATCCATAATATGAATCTTCAAGTCAAAGCATAAACAAATGAGAATAAATATGCACTTCAATACTTCAATCACTTTATAAATCCATCAACTAAAAACAAGATAATTTGGGTATGAACCCTAATTGCAAATCATGTAATCTTATCTTTAAAACAAGTTTTGGGCACAAGGATGAAAGAGTATCCTTGTTAATAACCCCACATACCTTAATATACTTGACTTGGTGGAGAATTCTTGACCTTGAAAGCCTTGAAGATGATCTTGAAAGCTTTCTTAAAATTCTTGGATTAGCGAACTTAAATTCTTGTTTTTTCTTGAAGAGAAGATAATGGAATGGATGAACTTCGGGGGGATTATTAGGATTTGCTTTTGGGGAGGAAATTGGAGAATAAGGGAAAATAATTCCCTAACTGGAGTTTAATTTTGTGTTTTTATGAATTCGGTCGATAGAAAAAGACATAACTGCCCCTTAGAAGATTAAATTCGTAACTGGAATGCCGATTTGAAGGCCACCGCAATGCAGTGATGTGCCAATTGCTATACCCACCGCGACGCACAATATCACGGTGAGGTTCTGGAATCGAAATCCAAACGTGACCCAATCCTCATTGGAAAAATTTGAAACTTCCCCGAGAGATGCTACTTATACCCTTGAACATGAATTAACTCAAAAACCATCGTCTCGGTGTTCGGAAGGTCAAATTAAAAATCCTTAAAGTTAGGAGGTCTTAAAAATGGCTAAGTCCCCAAAACTTAGAAAAATATTTAGGCTTTAATCCTCTTAAGCAGGCATTAGGAGCTGAATCGAGCTAAGTATAGTACGGGGTATTACTGATCAGAATAAATATCAACATGGACCCCATACAAATAATGCCGCCAGATCTTTAATGCAAACACCACAACTAACAATTCCAAATCATGAGTCAGATGATTCTTCTCATGAACTTTCAATTGTGTAGAAGCATATGTAACCACCTTGCCATGCTGTATCAATACACAACCCATCCCTACCCGGGATAATTCACAGTAGATAACAAAACCATCAGTGCCCTCGGCAGAGTCAAGACAAGAGCAAAAGTCAACATATCCTTCAGATTCTAGAAACTAGCCTCACAAGTATCAGACCACAAGAATTTCACCTTCTTCTGAGTCATCTTAGTCAATAGGGAAGCAATCGAAGAGAAACTTTCCACAAACCTTCTATAATAACTGGATAAACCTAAGAAACTCTGAATGTCGGTTGGAGTTGTGGGTTAGGCCACTTCCTAACCAGCACGACCTTCTGTAGATCCACCATGATTTTTTTACTGGACACAATATGTCCCAAATAAGTCACAACATTTAGCCAAAACTCACACTTAGAATATTTTGCATACAACCACTGTTTTTTTAAGGTTTGCAACATAAGGCAGAGGTAATTGACATGATCCAACTTGCTCTTAGCGTACACCAAAATATCATCGATAAAGACAGTCATGAAAAAAATCCCAGAACTGATGGAAAACCTAATTCATAAGGTCTAAAAATGCTACTGAGGTATTTGTCAAACCAAAGGACATCACCAAAAACTTAAAATGATCGTACTGGGTTTTGAAGGCAGTTTTAGGGATATCCACCTACCTAATCTTTAACTGATGGTAACCCAAACAAAGATCAATCTTATAGAAATACAGAATCCTAAAGCTGATCAAACATATCATCAATCCTCTAAAGCGGATACTTATTCTTCACGGTCACCTTATTTAATTGGTGGTAATCAATACATATTCGAAGGGAACCATCATTTTTACGCACAAAAAGAACAGGAGCACCACACGGAGACACACTAGGGTGGATAAAACCCTTGTCAAGAAGATCTTTCAACTGCTCCTTGAGTTCTTTCAACTCGTCCAGATCCATTCTATAAGGAGGGATAGAAATAGGATGAGTGTTCGAAAGAAGATCAGTCCCAAAATCAATTTCCCTATTGGAAGGAATACCAGGAAGATCATCAGGAAACACCTTGGGAAATTCATAGATCACAAGGATAGTCTATAAAGAAGGACCTTCGAATCTAGAATCCTTAACATGTACTAAGTGATAAAGGCACTTTTTAGAAACCAATTTTTGGGATCTAAGATATGAGATGAACCTTTCCTTAGGTATTAGGGAACTAGCTTCCCACTTGATCACTGAATTATTTAGGAAATTGAAATTGACCCTTTGGGTCCGGCAATCAAAAGACACATAACGCAAATACAAAAAATCCATTTCCAAATTAGCATCAAAGACTAGTATGTCCAACTCTATCAGATCTACCAAGGTCTCTCTACCATAGACCGATATCACACAACCCCTATAAACCCTTCTAGCCACAATGGAGTCACCCACAGGAGTAGCCACAGAGAGAGGGTCAAAAATACATTCAGGATCCAAACTAAAATAGATAGACACATAAGGGATCACATACTAGAGGGTAGAATCAGGATCAAGTAGACAATATATATTACAAAAGAAGAGTTTAAGTGTACCAGTAACAACATTGAGGGAAGCCTCAGAATACTGGTGAGTGGAAAAGTGTACAGATGGTTCTGTTTAACACTAGAGCCAGAAGAAGAAGTAACACCTTTTTGGTGTGATAGCTGATGAAATAGCCATAGCTGATGAAATAGCCACAAAAATCTTATTTGCCAATAAGTAATCTTAGAAGGATAATCCTTCTGCATATGACCAATCTGACCATATTTAAAGCACTTGTTAATTCTCTTTTCACAAACACCGCAGTGCACCTAACCACAAAATCTACAAAGAGGATACGATAGAGCTAACTGAGCCCTACTAACCTACGATTGGACACCTGGTGCTCTAAATCCACAATTATACTGAAAATGATGATCACTCGATGGATTTGGATAAGGAGCACTAGCCTTAGAGTAGGAGTCTAAATTGCCCCACTTTTTCTTAGACCACTTTCCACTATCTCTACCACTCTGCTGCTGACCTCCACCCCGATCCGAGTAGCAAAACTTCTTATTCTGCCTTTCACTCATCTCCGCTTAACTCTTCTTTTCTTCTTCCACTTATTGCATATACACCACATGTCTAGAAATATCCATATTCTTATTCAACTAGGCAGCCTTTCTCTCCAAGATCAACTTATGGGACAACCCATAGGTAAACTTCCCCATTCTATCCCTCATTCTAGACACTAATTTTAGGAGCATAACTTGACAACCGATGAAACTTCAAGGCATACTCTTTTCCTGACATCCTGCCTTACTTCAAATTAATGAACTCCTCATCCTTTACATCCCTGAACTCCTAAGAAAAAAAGCGATCATGAAAAACACTAAAGAAGTCATCCCATCATTGCCTCTAAGCTTCTCCCACCCTTCATACCATTAGTATAATAAATCCTTCAACTAATAAGCGGTTAACTCTACACCCTCCATATCAGTAGCAAGCATCACACGAAAGATCTTTTCTATTTCATCAATAAAGTTTTTAGGATACTCCTTAACTTTAGAACTAGTAAAAGTAGGAGGACTCAACCTCATAAATTGGCCAACCCTATTGACCTCAGATGATGGAGTAACAAAAGCAACACGCTCAGTCTGAGAGGCCACCAACTAGGTAAGCAAATGAATCGAATGGAAAAACTCAACATTAGACACATCAACTTGGGGTACCTAAGGAGGTATAGAGGGAACCGATGGAGTTCCATTAGGGCAATCAGAAGCAGCGACCCTAGATTAAGTCTGAACTCCTGAAATAGGATGAGCTCTATCCATATTGTCCTCAGATAGAATAAAAGGGTTTCCACGAGCATCAGATCTTCTAGGAGGCATGATCTAAAAAGAAAACATACCAAAATTAGAGGAGATTCAAGACCTGAGACTCTATAGCTCAAAAATAGAACAATAAGAAATGGAAATATTCCTAAATGTCTCATAGCCTCTCCCTTATAATTATGGTGAGATACACACCCATAAATGAGACTCTACCTGACACGACTTTATTTGCAATAACATCAAACCTAGGCTCTGATACCATATCTGTCATGACCCGAACCAAGGCTTGGCTGTGATGGGAATCTCAAGTCCCACATGGACTGGAGACCATCCCTTTGTACCTAACCAAACAACATGATATCCCTGATGTCAGATAAATTCTGAACATATAATAAGATAAATTCAAGGAATAATAGATACTTCTATGATCAATAACCAACAGCCAACCAAAATAATAGATTGACATCACCCAGTCCATATAAATCCAAACAAAGCCTTCTTACAAAAGAACTAAGGCAAAATATCAATAAAGTGTCGGGGCATGCCCCCGACTATAGCCAAAACAAGTCTAAAGAGTTTGATACATAAGAGAACAAAACATGAATTATAGACTTCCAAAGTATGGAAGCTCACCGCTTCAATGTCAACTCATGAACCGATTCTGAATCCTAATCACTAAGCAAGAGAAGTAGAAGTATGACTAGTTCCTGTATCACATGGGGATACAAGGTCCAAAGATGATTAGCGGTTGGAGCACTAGCATGAAACTTAAGGAGAAGGATAGCATAATGCCATGATCAACAGTTCCAAATCACTCAAATCCAATGCAATTAATCAATTTATTTACATATATATATATATCATATGCCAGGATAGGGAAAAAGACTTAACATACACTTTAAAACTTTAGCCTGGATTGTGTATCTTAACCATTATAACATACAAAGGCACCTATAAGCTATATAGGACCAACTCCCCACCCCCAACTGGTAGGTCCCCAGTGCATGTGGCTACACGAACTAGAGGATATACATATGCACTATGCGGGACTTGAACCTCCCGGTATATCAAGGTGACACGAGCACCAAATTATATAATAAAATATGTGAAACTCAAACCTCCCAATCATATGATAACAATATTAAGGGGGATTCGAACCTCCCTATTATATAGACCCCCGCGTCGGCAACTGCAGTTTCTAGTGTAGGTTCCTAAGGACCTTTAATTTCATGAATTAACTACACAACCCTTATTAAAGACTATTTAAAATAAGTATCACACATTCCCATTCATTGAACCACGTTACACATTAGGGCATACATTGTTACTATTGACATAACAACTATACTTGCAAAGTAACATCAACATGCCACACCAATTATCTTCTCTTGGGGGAATTCACAACACCCTTGGTTTAATTACACATTGTTTGGGGAATTACACAACCCCATAAGGTTTAATTCAAAATCATATACAATAGTACCAGAATAGTTTAAATTCCCATATTTTTCATATCTAAAAACCAATTTCATAATATAGGGTTGGGCTCATAACCACTTCAAAAGTCATATATTTTCAAAATAAACATCAATATCTCATGGACAACACTTTAATACATATGATTTTTTTTAAATTAGCAATTTAGGAAGAGTAACATGTCTTAAATACCAAGTTTCACGGAAGGAATTCAACCCTTTAGCCCTTGGATGATCTACTTCTTGAAAATTCAAAGTATAGCTACTTGAGAGAATTTAAGAGAGCCTTTGAGGTGTTTGAGTACGTTAAGGATGGGATATAACCCCCTTAAGTGCTTTATGGAAGTGGGGTTTTAATTGTGTAAGGAGGGAATTGTCCAAAGTACCTTCAAATTAAAAACTAAAATTTAGTCGTCAGTGACTACGGGTCACTATACAACTCATATAGACTCATTACGACCCTTCACCATTAGTTTTAGCAAAGAAGATTCCCAGGAAACCCACACACTATTGACCCTAGAACTTAACTAGTACCACTCGTAATAGGACCCTACGACTCTAGGGCCCAGTCATAGTCAACATAAAACCCAATTAGGTAAATAGGGACATACTACAATTTGCACCCAATGACTCATAACATGTCCTTATAGTTCATAGTGATCCACTCATACTCAGAGTAGAACTTAGGCACTTGATTACTGATTTGGTTACGATTAGGTCCCTAGGACCCATCAAGTTTCCCTATGACTCGTATCCCTAACTCGTACTCAGGATAGTTACTCAAGCACCATTCATTGAACACCTTATGACTAGGGTCACCTAATATGTCAAGACACCTACGACTAATAGGGTGAGTTGTAGTCAAGATAGTAAGGACAATATTTTAAAAAATTTTCAAAGACCAAAAATTGGGGGCATTATGATAATAAAATGTTCTTATTTCCACTAAGGAATGGGTAACCTATAAAGCAAATCACCAGGCTTTAAATGCTTGGACTTCACCTGTTAGCAACATAGGGAACAAGCTATAAAATCTAATACATCCTTTCTCATACCACCCCACCAGTAGTGCTTTCTCAAATCATGATATATTTTAGTCACTCCCAGGTGAATTAAATACCTAGAACAATGATCCTTCACTAAAATTAATCTCACCCAATCACCAACTCTCGACACATAAACTAGGCCTTCAATTCTCAAAATACCATATTAATAAAGCGAGTCTTCCTTAGCTCACCACTCAATACCTTATCCCAAATCACTCTTAACCCAACATCATCAAACTAATGAACCTAAATCTACTCCATCAAGGAAGACCTAGCCTCCACAAATGGCAAAATATGCCCTAGTGTTGAAATATAAGGCCTAACCATAAGGTTAGCTAAGGAATGACCTTTAAAAGACCAATGGTCTTTCTTGAGTCAAAATATATGCCAAGATACCCATGCTAGTTGACTTTTGACTCAAGGGATATGCAACCATATTAGCCTTTCCCCGATGATATAGAATAGTAAGGTCATAGTCCTTAACTAACTCAAGAAAATGAGGCTGTCTCATATTAAGATCTCGCTGGGTGGTGAAATACTGAACGCTATGATGATCCAATAAAATATCACAACAGACTCTATACAAGTAGTGCCTCCACAACTTTAAAGAAAAAACAACCGCGCATAACTCTAAACCATGGGTAGGGTGATTATTCTCATGGGGCTTCAACTGATGAGAATATTATGCAATCACCTTACCCTCCTACATTAATACAACATCTAACCCCACACATAAAGTATCACAAAAGACGATAAAACCCATCGCCTCCTTGGGCAAAGTCAAGATAGAAGTTGATGTTAATTAATTCTTGAGATTTTAGAAGCTCGCCTCACAAGTATCAAACAACTAAAAGGAAATTTTCATATGAATCAACTTGGTCAGTGGAGCCACAATAGATAAAACCCCCTTAACAAACATTGATAGTAACCTGCCAAACCAACAAAATTATAAATCTTAGTAGGATAAGTAGGCCTAGCCCAATCACGAATCTCAATAGTCTGGGTCAGATCCTATAATATCCCATACTAATCCTAGCTATTTCAACTCTTAGTTGCATACTTAAGGGGTTTTAGTCTTGAAATTTTCACTAAGTGTTGAGGAGTTAGCCATTTTTAAGACCTTCTAACTTTGAGGAATTTTAAGTTAACCTTAAGTTGAAAGCTTATGTCCTCATCCATATGAGTTGTGTAGTTATGACAAAATATGTTATGTATTTAGATTCCCCATTAACCTTTTCTATCTAGATAGTGCTTATAAGAGGAGATAGTATGAACCCAAAGTGTTAAATAGAGTTTGTATTTGAGGGATGTTATGACCTTGAGTGTTATGATTCATAAGTGGTAGAACCTTCTTATAGTTGGAAGTATGGGTTTAGAAATACAGTGACAAGAAAGTGGGAATGGTGATTGATAGAAATTATAGAGATAATCTTATGCATGCTATATATTTTATGTTATGGTGATATGTGCTTTTATGTTATTTTAGTGAAAGGTAGAGAAGAAATAATTAATTAAGGTGAATTATTATTTCTTGAAGTATGAAAGGAGTTATTGATGATATTTATTGTGTTAGAAAAGTATAGGATATTCATGAAGTATTTGGTGGTTGAGTATTGTTAATATAAGCTTCCCCATGTGGCTATGAAAAGAAGATTTATTGATGCTTTAAGAGATATGAATGTAATGAGGTGTATAGATGAGTAAATAGTCATAATGTATAGAAGGAGGATGTGCTAACGGATTTTAATAAGTTACACCATATGATTATGATCGATTATTATTGTTATGAGGTTCTAGTGGACTAGTATTTCTTGATGTCTTATTTTATAGCTTCCAAGAGAGAATAGTATGTGAGGTTGGGTTGTTAATCATGCCTAGGACTAGACACTAAGATTGAACAGTGGATGATCATCAAGGTGGATGTAATGGTTACTTGGTTAGTGATGCTAGCTATATAGCGGTGAACCAATAGGCTTGAAAAAGTGAATGCAAGAATTTAAGTTTATTGATTTAAGATTAAGTATGATGTTGTAGGTATGATGTAGAGGTGTGCCCAAAGTGATACAGGGTTAAATTATTTTCTAAGTTTATTAAGTGTCGTGTGTGGTTAGTATTACCCTTGAGTTTATAAGTGGAAGAAGTCTAGTTATATAGTACATGATGTTCTTAATAGCTAAGTTGAGGAGTTTTGGATAGATGGTGTTGAGTCTTTTAAGTATGATTTTGATTCTTATGATTTGGGAAAAATATAAGTATAAAAGTTTGATCTTCGTAGGCTATGATTATATGTTTAGTGAGGTAGATATGTTTGCAAATAAGAGTTTAAGTCTTTGATGATGATTATTGAAGCTAGAAAGTTAAGGATGGTATATGAAAGATTTGTTCAAGAACAAAGTCTATAAGTTTGAAATATAGTTTATTCTTGTGAGTTAGCATTTATGTGTAGACATTAGAATGAAGAAATTATGGCTCAATCTAGAGGATATGGAGTAGACTCATAAGCTTATAATATAAACTTTGACCTAAGATGGAGATGGTAAAGTGCAGAATCAATTCAAGTTTTGAGAATTAGATCGTAATACATGTCGATAAGAGTTGTGATGAGATAATGTTCCCTACTTACTTTAGAGTATTCCTTGGATTTCAGTCATTATCACACCAACTTAATGTCTTAAATGATAGATCCATGCCAAAGGCCAATGCTTATACACTTCATGTGTTCTTAAGTCCATTCTCAGCCTCTAGCATGTAAGTAATAGTTTTACTCTATAATTTGAGTAATCCGTCATGAATCTATGAACTCCAGTCTTATGTTGAATAGATTTTTATAAGTATGAACTCATGTTTCAGAGTATGATCAGTTCTTAGAAACTCATGATCTAGTGAAATCCAGTTTATATCATGTATGTCATCAGTTTAGATCTCTTTAATGAATCCATGCCTTTGACATTCTATTCCTCAGGCCTCAGTTAAGTGTTAAAGTTATTTATAGTTTTCCTTGGTGCTTCAGATCCTTATACATTATCCCTTCAGTGACCTCTTCCTATGTTAAGATAGTGGTGATGATAATGGATAAACAATGGTTTAGATGAGAGGGAGTTGATGGACCTCATTAAGAAAAATTATTTATGCTTTTTGATCTAAGGTTAAAGGATGAAGGAACACTAAGGTAAATATTTGTTATATGTCATAGCTAGTTGAGAATTTTGGGTATGTATTCTTAAGCATAGTGAAAGAAACTTGTTGTTGATAGAGGTTTAGAGAACATAAGAAGTATGACTTTATTCGTGTTTGCCTTGATGTTCATATGTGGTTATAATGATAGGCTTGAATGTCATGTTGGGATGTAAGTGGATGAATGCAATATGCGCTAGTGAATCCATAGTAAGAGTTTTGAGTTATTCATTGAAGTGGCAAGGCATGTTATGCTTAGGGTATGAGCTCTAAAAGAGACATAGAAGATTGAATCATGCGGTTTTGACTAGGATCATAGTGTAGCGTGTTGTATCTCATGATTTTAAGTTAGGCTTGATTATGGTGAGAGAATTTAGTTCAGTTTAGACTTTAGAATATGGATTTATCAATGCTTATGTGAAAATTCTAAGTTGATTCAAATGAGTATGATATTTAAAGGGAATAGTATAGTTGAGGGAGTATTTGAGAAGTGTTGCTAAGATTGAAGTATGAAGTTTCATTGCCTAAGGCCTAGTAATTCTATCCTAGCTTATGATTCATTTGTTTAAGTTCCTTTATATAGAGTTGTATCAATGTTGTTCTTTCTTAGTCAGATGTCTTGTTCAAATTATGCCCAAAATTCTTTTCTCCATAGTATTATTAGAATTTCTAAGGAGAGTATTGGAGAAATGCTCTATTTGAGTATGGGCAGTCAGTATGGTCAGGTCCATAGAGCCTGTGATCTAGTTTAGCAATCAAGCAGAAAGCTCCTATAGATTTCCAACTTTCCATTTATTGTTACTATCTAAAGTTTCATGAGTAAGGCCATTCTATAAGGTAAAATGTTTGTATTTATGCAAATTACGAATTCAGCTCAGTTCATGTATCATGCATCAGTTTTAGATTCAGATATTCTGTCATGATTCAGTCTATAAGTTTCCCGTGTATCATCTCAGTATTTCCTTAGTATTTTAGCCAAGTCAGTATCATTCGGGGGGTGAACTATCCCAAGGGGGAGATATGCTAATACCCCGAGTTTTTATGTCCTGAACCTCTCAACTTTTCTTTACGAAATCAGATCCACCTTTCTATCTCAGCCTTATAACCATTCTCATATCAATGCATGTACTCATGAAATCAACTCAGTCATGATATTCAGTTCATGTGTCATATTTCAGACTTAGTTATGCACTCATGTTCCAAGTCATGCATGTTCAGTAAATGATCTAAGTTACCTTGGTATAGTACTCTCAGTCTAACCAGTCTTATTTAAGGACGAATGTTCCCAAGGGGGAGATATTGGAATACCTCGTACTAATCCTATCTTGTTTCAGCTCTTAGTTGCATACTTAAGGGGTTTTAGTTTTTAAATTTTCTCTGAGTGTTGAGGACTTAGACATTTTTAAGACCTTCTAACTTTGAGGAATTTTAAGTTAACCTTAGGGGCTCCAAGACGATGGTTTTTGAGTTAATTCATGTTCAAGGGTGTAAGAAGCATGTCTCGGGTAAGTTTTGGATTTTTCGGACAAGGATTGGGTCACGTTTGGATTCTAAACTGCTCACCTTGATTGTACCGCATTGTGGTGAAGGTGTATTCTCTATGTTCTTGATTCATAATTTGAATGCATGTGTCATTATCTTTATCCTATTTTATGAAGTGCTTTCGAGGTGAAAGATGTTCATAGCAATCACTTAGAGCAAAGTGGATCTAAGAGCCTTTGATTCGTTTAAAGTTTAGTATTTAATTATACAAAGGTATACTTTAAACGTTTACAACTTTTGATAAATGTCGAATTTTGCAGCTCAAGACCCACCAAATTGTAGATAATTGAGTCATCTTTCCAATGATACTAATTTTTCCTTAATCCAATACCCGAGAGAAAGGTTATAGCCATTTTTGTGAGAGAGGAAGTGAGGTAGCGCGATTAGCCCGTGACGCGCGCTCCATCACCCGCCCCTATTTTTCAGTTTTTGTTTCCCTATTTTTAAGGGTGAATGGGTCTTTTCCTCCACCCTAACTCATCCATAACAGATAATTAAAGCCCCAAGGAGCATTATTTTCTCCTTTATCCATAATTTCACCCCAAGCCTCCCTCAAGAACAAACCCTAATCTCCATTTAAGAACTTCAAGACTCCATAATAATCTCTTCAAGAAAAACCAAGAATTAAGTTCCCTAATCCAAGAATCTCAAGAAAAGCTTTCAAGATCATCTCCAAGTGTTTCAAAGTCAAGTTTTCTGCATCAAATCAAACCAATTAAGGTATGTGGGGTTATGAACGAGGGAATCCTTTCACCCTTGTTCCCAAAACTAGTTTTAAAAGTTAAATTTACATGCATATAAATTTTGGGTTTATACCCGATTATCATTACTTGAATTTTATGAAGTTACACGTGATTTAAGTGTTGAATGGAATATCTAATTTCAGATATTTATGCGTGAGACATGATTTCACATATTGAGAATTGAATTTCATTTTCTTGACTAGAATTGTTAAAGTATTTCAAGATTATTATTGCTGAGCATGAAGTTTGTTGTGATTTGACATGATTTTCAAGCATGGGTCATAAGCCCTAAGTTTAAGCCTTGATATTTCAAGAAAGATGATGTTTAAGCATTCTTTGATAAGCATGTATTTAGATTTTAAGTAAGATTTGATCTTTTGACCCTCAGCTTAGATATGGAATCCACATTAAGTTTTTATTACAGTTTACAGTAAACAAATGCATAACTGTTTTTCATTATAAACCCTTATGCTAGTTTTAAGGTAGATTTCCTACAGAATGAGCATACAGATTAAAGGGAGCAGTATTTAACACCGAGTTGGGTATGACTCCAAGGTCTCATACCTCAGAACTACGAGCCAATGTAGGTATATATTCAGATTATTCCCATTTATATGGATGCAAATACAGACTGTGATCACTCAACTTAGGTTATACTTCTTGGAAAGAGTATGACACCTCTCCCCAACATGAGGTTTTCCCCACATGGAACTAGATGTTGGACACTATGATAGTTAACATAGTGTATGTCAGTTAGAAGAACCTCCCAAATAGAAAAAAATAACAGAAAAGTTTTTTAAAGAACCTCCCTAACAGAAAAGAATAACAAAAAAGTTTTTTGAAGAAACTCCCTAATTGCTAAGTCCTAAAATAGAATAACAAAACAGATTCTAGAAACTAAGTGTAAAGGTTCACAATGTTATTCATATATTATTTTACATAAGACATTAGTTATGAGATTTCAGCTTTCAGTTTATAGATGATAAAGGTGAGTCCCTTTACACTTACCCTGCATGATTTGAGAGAAGACTTAACTTCAGTTCTACTTTTCCACTAATAAAAAGAGTAAAAGTACAACTTTTAGAACTAAGTGTTATGGCTCACAAGATTTATACAATATGCTTTATTATTCATGATTTATGGTTTTCAGCTTTCAGTTATTCAAGCCAATGTGAGTCATTTACACTTAGCATGCATTCTTTACAAGTTATTAGCATATTCAGTTACCTTTTTTACTTATGCATTCACCCCCACAGGCTCAGTACACTCCAAAAGTACTGATCCATATATACATCTATGCGCTACATTGTTTAATAATATAGGTATAAGTTATAGCATGTACATCATAATCAGACGGTTGCAGCTTCCAGTCAGTAGGTGATGAGCCCTTTTGATTCAAGGGTTCGAGTCAGTCATAGTTTGATTAGACTTTTTCTTTCTTTATTCAGTCGTATTGATTCAGGATAGTTGGGGGTCATGTCCCAACAATCCATAGTCAATACTAGTAGAGGCTTCATAGACAGTTAGTAGAGTTATTATAGTTAATTCTAGTTTTGTTTTGTATAAGTAGAGTTGTATTCATTTTAATATTTTTGTTTTGAAGATATTCAACAAATACATATTTTCCACTTATTTCTTTTATACAGACGTATTTTATTCAGTTGCTCACGAGTTATGGAAGAACAAAGGTTACATTAGGATCACTTGTGGTCCTCAGCACCGTGTGATGACTAGGGGGTAGTCTCGGGTCGTTACAGATCCATAATACCATCCTTGGTCACCACATGACCCAAGAAAGAAATAGTCTCTAACTAAAACTCACACTTGGAGAACTTAGCACACAACCTACCATCCATCAATCTCTAGACTGAAATCCACAAATACTCCTCATGATCGGCCTCACTTTTGGAATAAACCAAGATATCATCTACAAACACAATAATAAAGGAATCGAGATATGATCAAAATACCAGATTCATCAACTCCATGAACGTGACTGGAACATTAGTCAACCGGAAGGATATGACTAAGAGCTCATAATCACCGTACCGTGTCTGAAAAGCTGTGTTGGGAACATCTGAAGCTCTAATCCTCAATTGGTGATACCCGAACCTCAATTCAATTTTTAAAAACACTAAAACACCCTAAAACTGATTAAACAAATCATTAATATGAGGAAAAGGATACTTATTCTTAATCATCACCTTATTCAATTGACAATAATCAATACACATACACATAAACCCATTCGTTTTCTTCATAAACAAGAAAGGCACACCCCAAGGTGATACACTAGGTCAGATAAATCCCTTATCCAACAACTTCTGCAATAGATCCTTTAATTCCTTTAACTCTATCAAGGACATCCAATAAGAAAGAATAGAGAAGGGCTTGATGCCCGACTCAACATCAATAACTAAATCAATATCATAATCTGGCGTAATACCTAATAAGACTATGGGAAAAATATCCATGAATGCATGAACAATACAAATAAAATCTAAAGAAGGCAAGGAGTTAATACTAGTATCACGAGTATGGTCCAAATAAGAAAAACACCCTCTCTCTACAAAATGATAAGCCTGGAGAAAGGATATAACTCTCTTAGGACCTAAATGAAACGCATCCTTCCAAGCAATACTTGGCACGCTCGGTGAAGCTAAAGTCATGGTTTTAACATAACAGTCTAGGACAACATGATAAAGATCTAACCAATCCATACCTAAGATGATACCAAAATCTATAGGATAATAAAATTTACCCAACTCTCACAGCCCGTGAAAGTCAAAACATAGGATCGATACACCCGATCCACCAGTAAAGAGTCTCCTACAGGGGTAGATACATATATAAATTAGTGCAAATATGGAAAATACCACTAAGATTATCTCAATTTTTAATTACTTGGAGAATAAATTAGGATAAAAATTTAACTATAATAAATCCAAAGTTATTTTCTCAAAAAATGTTTCTCATAATCTCTCTACTTCTATTGCTATACACCTTAATATGAAAGATTCCCCTATTTTTGGATAATACTTGGGTCTTCTTATGACTAAGCTCCAACCAAATATTAAGGATTGCCAATTTATCCTTGATAATATGAACAACAAGCTAAACGGTTGAAAAGGAAACTCCTCCCTTTTGTAGGAAGAGTCATTCTTATTAAATATATCCTAGAAGCTATTCATACTTATCTAATCCAAATTAACTTACTTCCCATGAAAATTATAAACCTTATAGATCGTATCTAGCAGAATTTTCTTTGGGGTACAACTGAAGGGAAAAAATCCATTATGTTAATTTGAATATAGTTACAATGCCTAAAATTACGGAGGGATATTTTTTCTAAATCAAATGGGAAAAAATCCGCACTTATTTCGAGCCTTCATCGGAGATTTGTAAGAAATAAGTCTCATAATTGGGTAATTATTCTTCAAAGTAAGTATAAAAATAGATGCGCTAAATATTTAATCTCCCTTAAAGTGGTTGACTCATATATTTGGAAGATCTTAAGTAGAAACCAACCTATATTCCTCCAAGGAATTTCTTAGTATGTAGGACATGTATCAAAGCTTGTGGAATGAAAGATGGTTATACATGAACAATAATTTAAATGAGTTAATCCAAGGACCATTATCAAAAAGAAACTACGAACAAACTCTTGATCAGATCTTAATTAATGGTTCTTGTGATTTTTCAAAAGTTTATCCTCAAATTCCTAAATATATCTCCAAAATTATTCATAATACTTATATTCAATAAATTAAACAAAAATTTGATTCTATCTTCTAGAACTCCTTCATAGGTGCCTTTTTTACTAGATCAACATACATGTTATCCCTTAACTCATTAACACTGTGTATTCAAAAATACTTTCTCATATCGGTGGGTTTTAAAAATAAATGCTCTTAATAAAATTAAAAACTTCACATGGCTTCTTTGCTACTAAAGGACTCCCTACAACGAAAATTTTCAAGAAAAGACATTTTTTTACGGACTCTTGTCACTGCTGTTCGAATATAATAGAAACTCACATTCATGCTCTTCTGAGTTGCCCAAAAGCTAAAGCTATATGGTCTCACTTCCAATTTACTCTATCATAAGATCACTTATTAAGAGACCTTATTAACTTTAGCTTTTCAAATAACCCCATCAAACTAAGAGGTAATATTCTTGTACCATTATCAGTTTTCACCCTTCTTATTCTTTGGTACATTTTGACAAAATAGGAATGATAAAACTTTTAATAGTGCAACTAATCCTACCAAGGACAAAATTATAGAGATTCAAGCTATCAAATTCTATAATTCAGGACAAACCAACTGCTCCAATTTTATTACCCATAATACTATGTTAATTAATAATAAATGGGAATCCCCTCCTAAAGAATACTTTAATCTAAATATTGATGGATCCTTTGGTTAATCTTAAAAGTATGGAAGAGGAGGTGTTATTAGGAACCATGATGGTTATTAGATATTCAACTTTGCTTATTTTCATATAGCCAAATCACCCCTTTATATGTCGCACGTTATCATGAGTTATGATGTCGCCCAAAATTATACCCTCCAAGAAGATATACTATGGTCGATATCAAATATAGTATCCCAACTAGGTTGGGGTTGATACCACAGGGTAAAGGTCAAACTCGTCTCTCGAACTTGCTGAAGTAGCTGGAGGTGTAGTAAAGTCAGTGGGGGAATTTTGTAGTAAATAGTAAAAGTAATAAGATTTGAATGCTTTCGGTTGTCAACAATATAAAATGAACACTAGAACTGTGTTTCCGGTGGCTTTATCTAACTCTGTAGGTTTATCATGACCCGTTGACCTATCTCAATATCTTGCATGCAGGATCAAACAAGTTATGTATCACTAATCATCTTTTGAATGCCTTTAGTGAATTTCAATCCATACCTTTTGAGTCTAAGAGTGTCTCCTTATCTTGAATCCCAGATTAACCATTACCTTTTGAGTGTCAAGTTATTTAGATGAAGATAATTAGCTTTAAATTACTATTGTGATCTCTTTTCCTAATCTTTACCTTTCTTATGAAACAAGTAGTGAATACAAGTAGGTTCTCAATATTGCACACCGCTAAGAAAGAAATTAAACTAAAGACGATCACATTACATGCAAAAATATTAATTTGGAACAATGTTGTACTTTCTCTACTATGTTATTCTGCCAGGGTTCCCACAACCCTATCTAAGGGAAATAGCCTTTCATAGTTGCAAAAAATTCAATAAAGAAATCATAGAAACAATCTCGCAATAATAGATGAAGAAAACCCAAAGTCTCAAATCAATTAACCAACCAAAAACGAAGAACATGAGAATCCCAAGATCAAAAGTAAATCGTGGAATCAAAATATATATTTGCAAATAGTAAAACTTGAATCAAGGACCTCCAAGGGCATAAACTAAAAAAATCCTCAAAAGAGTATTTATAAATTAAATGGAAACCCTAAAAATCAAAACCAAAATGATCAGAGAAAGTAGAGTTGGTGGCCACTAACGGAGCCACTTATGAGCCATAGGTGGCACATACAGGTGATACGCCCAAATTATAATTGTACTAAAAGAGTGTAAGCGGTCGTTGTCAAATATATAACCCAACTAGGTTGGGGTCGAATCCCACGGGAAATAAGGTGTTACTTAAGTCTTATGATTTTTAATAAACTGTTAATTAAAAGTTTTCAGAGATGAAGAGGGTTTATATTGTTAATAGAAATTGTTCAGAGAGTACTCAATGTACGAGCTAGTGATTAATTTGCAAAATAAAATTAATGAGATTCAGTAAACCAGGATTATGGTAACCAAGGTGTTTCAATAATAAGGGTTGTGGGCTATCTCAAATCCGTACTTAACAAATCCAATTGTAAGGTTAATTGTGCAATAAAATCCATCTAATTATTTCTCAACCCTAAAAGATGGTTACACTTTAATTATTTCAAACTTCAAGAGTGAATTAGATTAATCAATTAAATCCTCAAGAGGTTGATCCTGTTAAGGCATAAACCATGAAACAAAAGGTTAATTACTCTGATTTTCTTGTAACTTTTCTCTTTTCCTAAAACAACTTTTCTACTCAAACAAGTGGTGTCTATGGACACATCCTTCAAGTTTGCAACTGGAAAGAATCATTAAACTGGAGAGAAGGTTATGCAATTAAATTCATTTTTGAAATTTGATCATTCCCCTAACCCTAACAATTAATCACACCAAGGCCCCCATAACCCTAGTTATAGGGGATTTTAGCCACACATAATTAAATAAAGGAACTTCAATGTATATTTCATAAATTATTCAAAAATACTTACAAAAGTACAAGAGATTGTTCCAACTCTTCAATGGATAGAGAATAAAATAAAAATCCCATATTGTCAACTTTGTTTCTCAGTGAATTCTATGTTACAATTGTTTGTCAATATCTAAAGATGCCTAATCTATCACTAAGATGGGTATTTATAGGCTCCCAGAAAGTAGGAATTTAAAATTCAAATAAAATCTACCACATCATCGATGGACGACTATACTAATGGTCCATCACTGAGGTGATGGTCCATCAGCTAGTCTGTCAATATTCCTTATCCCTGGATAGTTTCTATTTTGGCAATCTGAAAATCAAAGTGACGGTCCGTTAAAAGCCCGATGGTCTATCACTTGGTCCGTTATTCGTATCCTAACTTTTATAGTTTCTGCTTAAGACTAACAGCTTGAACAATGGCCCATTGGGTAATTGACAATCCATCAGTCTAACCGTCGCTGGCTTCTAGTGTACAAATTATTCTCCTTAAGGTTGACGGTTCAGCTGATGGTCCGTTGACATGGTGATGGTCCGTCAATTAGTCTGTTACATGCGACCAGTGTCCACTTTTTCAAGTTGTTCTTACTTCTGAGTCACTTTCCTGAGAACAAGTAAAACCCAACATTAAATAATTTAATAGTTGCTTAAAAATGTACAATTATCTCTTGTTAAAGGTACAAAATGTTCTGCCAAATACTGGAACATCAACACCTTCAACTTAAGACAATTGCTTGTCCTCAAGCAACTCAACAACACATCATGTGTGTAACAAGAACAGTGACTGATACTCAGCTGTTGGACTATATATTAAGCAACCACTTAATTTGCACCCGACTCATGAAATCTCAATACACAGCGATCCATATTTTGCATAACTCTACAATTTAATACATGCATAGTCTTGGACGCAAAATCTCAAAGATTCAATAATGACAAGTACAATTTAATTTGCCCTCACTTTAAAAGAAATCTGCCACGCTTGCTCATTTAGCTTACGGACTAAAAAATAAAACTCTCACTCTCTAAAAGAAAGTTTCACACAAAGCACATACACCTATAAGCTTGCCCTTATCATATTATGCAGCCTATGATTGATTAGCAAGGATCAAAGCAGGACTTTTTACAGCTTGTAATAAGGATTTGATGATAGGTGAGGGATATCTTTGCGATAGTGACTTCACCCTCCTTGTCCTTAATGCAACTCACCATAATTACTTCTTCTTAGTTTCCTTCACAATTTGTACTATTCTTCCTGCAGTCTCACAATATCCTATTTTTTTACACTATCTATATCAGCCACCCTTAACTTATGCTGATGTTGTCAGTTGAGGTACACATTATCCTAACAGATCAGGGCTGTACGAGTTACATTTACACAACTCGAACTACTAGCTTTAAATTATTATCTTCCTAATAGTATCCACCCTCAACTTAGGCATTTTGCCTGAGTTGAGGTGCATAATGTCCAAAGAGGGACCAGGGCCAAAATTAGATGTCAATAATCAAAAGAAAATGAATAAGAATTATAGGGATTGAATTAAAAAATAAAGGCTCAAAAAGGGTTTTAAGGGAAAATTTCATCTTTTTGGTAGGGCTTTTAAGGTTAAGTGGACTAAAATTGAAAGAAGGCTTGCTATCCTATCCTATTTAATCAACCACAATTCCACAAAAAATGAACTGGGCAAGTTCTTGCAGTACACACAATGTAAGAAATACATCAAATCCTCACACACACTGGCAATGAACTAGTACTCATATTACAGACTTTTGGATTTGCATTAACATGATAAAGCTTGCTCTAGCTCAATATTCAAAGGACAATCATAGATTTACATTGGTTGATCATCGTAAAGTATGTACATTAAGTAACAACATCCCAGTTTCACAGCATTTTACCACATCATTAGTCTCCAACACAAATGATAGGTACTTAACACTTTAAACATTAAATAAAAGAACATAACATATTAATAATCACAAAATTACATAAAAAGAAAAATCCTACACATGCCAGTTCTACTAGATAGCACACGAGGGAAAAGAATAAAGACAACAAAAACCCTCGTGTTGACCTACTCCACATAACAAGTAGTACCTCACCCTCACTAAATAAAAATGTGTTGTTCTCAATGCATTATAAATAAAGTACAAGGGAGCAGAATACTTGAATAGCCCTTAGGCTTGTGAATCAACCGAGTCAGGCGAGGCTTCTCCAGCCTCGGGTACATCAACAGCAACTCCTCGGTAACTGGGGTACTCAACACAGTTTGTTCCGTAGTGACAGGTACAAGAATATGTGTTGGCTCCGACATGTGCCTACTTCCTCGCTGAACTAGTGGACACCCCAACTACTTTATCTGTGACTTTTTTCATTCTCTTTTATTCACATTTCTTTGATTTTTAACACTTTTGTTTAATTCTCTTGCTCTGACATCTCATCTTTATGTCTTTTCTTCCTCTTCAATCTTGTGCCACCACTTTCATCTATCTTTTTACATTTTTCCTTGAGTGGCTTGCCTATGAGGTCTACAATACCTTATTCTTAATCACTCACCACCAATGTAGGATTGAATACACTTGGGAGTGGTTGGTTCTTCCATTTGGCAATATCAGCCTGTGCTTGCTTGAATTCAACTACAAACTTTGCAAAATCTAGAATGGATAACTCTCTCAACCTATTGTTCACTCGCTCCTCCATATCATCCATCATTGCATGAAAGTTCTCATATGGTTTAATAGTTTCAGCCATAATTCTGTCTACAAATGGCTTGAATTCTTTTGCCCAAGCACTCAATTATCGCTCAAATTTCTTTTGATCTTTCACCATCTTTGCAAAATTCTCCAGGTTCAACCCGTACTCTGATTATTTGGGTGGTATAGAAGCAGTGTTTGATATCTCTCCAATCGGGGTACCTTATGGAACATAAGTGACTATAGGAAATAATATACATGAAGGCACATCTGAAGCCTCTGGAGTGGGTGTAGTATGTGTCTAATATGCTGGTGGCTTGTGGACTCGCATCTCAAATTTGGAATCATCTTTTGTTTGCTTAATGTCTTGCCTTCTAAATGCCCGGATATCATTATCCATTCTTCTAATTATAGGCATATTCACTTGCCTATATATATATGATCAAACATGAAAATGGTAATGCACTTACTGTCTTATGCGTGCGAACAAATATCTCATCAACAATTATTTGTCCAAAGTTGATCTTCAACCTATCAATCATGCTTCCCACCAACACTGCTTTTTCGTTATCTAGGTAAGCATATCCTCCAGTAGGCATAAGCCTCAATCTAACTATGGCCCATTAAAATTTCACCCTAAAACTTAGGGATGACTTTGCAATCCGCTCCTTACCCTAAAGCCATGATGGGTTACCATTATCTGTGAGAATCTAAGCCAACCAAGGCCTTTGTATAGATGCTATAGTCATACAATGCTCCAATTCTGGTGTGATATCCGGTGCTAGATATTCAGGACCAAATAACATCCCGCTTATTGTGTGTTTAGAAATATCAACTATTATCCCTCTCATAGAAACCTATGTTTTGTTCCTTATATCTGTGATTCTGGAGCCTTTAGGAAATCCTTCTCCAATATTTCCAAGTAATTAGCAAATAATCCCTATAAAACCTAGAGGTTTGCTCAAATATTCTAGCTCATATTCATTAAACCTTTTTTCCAAGTCTGGATACTCATGAAGGTTAGTGTGACTAATTGATACTTTTCTGTAATGGGCCTCTTCATGGGTCTATTCTGACAAGGCTAGAGCCTATCGTAGAAGTGTTTCTTTGCACCCTCAACCTTTCATCTAATTGATTCACGTACTTCTGGGTCCTTGCTTCAGATCAAGTTTGCTTTTTTATGTTCTGATACCCCAGCCGGGTCAAGGTTTGAGTTGTTAACCCCTTTCTCTTTAGGTATAGAACTCGTACTCCTACTGCAATCACTTTCACTCTTCTCATCAGACTGGAAGAGTGCTTGCTTTTTCTTTTCACTTTGGCAAGTGCTGAAAGATAGTGCTTCATCATCCCTTCCTGATTAACTTTGCCTCTGGAAGTGGTGGGTATCTCGGGCTTGTTAGGATTACCCACCACTTTTCCTTAACGGTATCATTTGAGTCATAGTACCTGAAGACGAAATAGAAAATCAAACTGCCCAATTAAAAGAGATAACAAGTTATAATGACAAAGAAGAAAGTTTATTGTTTTAAGAGTGACGATCAAGATAATGGTACATTGGGAAACTAACGATCCATTGAATTGTTCATCGTATCTTAACAGAGAAAGAAGTGGGTCATCGATAGTCAGGCTGACAATCCATCAGGTGACTGATGGTCCGCCGCCTTGTCTGTCATTACTTAATAGAACAACTTCAAAATTTCCAGTTGGCGACGACCCTTGTGATGGTCCGTCATAAGGTCGACAATCCGTCGGTTTAACCATCAGCATACCTCATTTTCAGTTTTATGCCCCTCTGTGGCATTTTATCGAACACCTGGCAGACCTATGCTTTTTATTTAAAAATTCATTTCGAAAACCTTACTTTAAAACAATTTTCAAGCATAGTAAAATATGAGTTACTTAGACTTCACCCCAGTCAGGCCATACCAGTATTTGATACACACTTAGATTCAAAAATACTTTCCACAGAACACATACAATCAAACATACTTTTAATAGAACACTTGTACTTACCCCTTTGGTATGCTCAGCCTATTAAACAAAAAGAAGAAGTTGGAGTCATACCTTTTTCTTGACGATCCCCTTACACTTCGTGGAACTTCGTAAACTTGAACATCTATAGCTTTGATACTTTAAAGAGTAAGAGTCTAAAGTTTATGACTGATAAAAATAGAAGAGATGGATGGCAGGTTAAATAGGGGAGGAAAGAAATTGAAGAGTTCTTTGAGAGAATGAATTGAATTTAAAGAGAATGAATGTTTAGGATTTTTAAATGTTTTGGGAGTTGAAGTGATGGGACCATGCATGTAAATAATTTATTTTATCCATTTAAAACCTTATTAGATCGGTTTAAATACCCGTTTGGGACCATCTTGCACCGACCTATTCATTAAAACCCAAAATTATTATGACGGTCCTACCGACGGTCCATTAGCTAAGCTGTCGCAACTTACCAGAACCACAGGACAACCAACTCACGTTGATGGTCCAAGTGTCTGTCTATTGTAGATGTGACAATTCGTCAAACATGTTATCAACCTTTATAAAAAATGATTGATCTTTTCTTTATTTGTGATGGTCTTACTGACGACCCGTCATAGCCTTGACGGTTGCCACTCTCTCCGTTGCACCTTATCTAGAATGTCTCCTTAATGTTTCATGGACTTGACGGCCTCTGGGATGGCCCGTCGGATGGTTGATGGTCCGTTAGTCTCTCCATCACACCTCAACAGATTGTTTTAATTTCTTCTCCCAAAAGCATAACTCCTGCACACTTAACAACCAAATTAATTATACAAGAACAAATAGTACTAACTAAATTCTATTACAACACATTATGGGTTGCCTCCCACTAGCGCCTGAATTAATGTCGCGGCACGATGCAGTTTTCTTGATTACTCAGACTTTATCAAGATAAACTATACTCAGCAATTTTATTGTACTATTTGAGTCGTTGACCATTCACTTTAAAAATGCTCCTACCTTTATTCTACAACGCAACTACTCCAGATGAGAAAACTTGAGTTATTCTGAAAGGCCCAGACCACTTCGATTTCAGTTTACCAGGGAAAAGCTAAATTCTCGAGTTGAAGAGCAAAACCCAATCACCAACCTGAAAGTCCCTATTTTTGATTCTTTGGTCGTGGTATTTCTTCATTCTTTCCTTTTATAAATCTGCTCTTTCATACGCACATAGACGAAACTCATCCATCTCATTTAGCTTCTCTAATCTAGAGTTAGCTGCCTCTTTCCAATCTATGTTCAACCTTTTGAGTGGCCACAATGCTTTGTGTTCAAGCTTAATTGGTAAATGACATGCTTTGCTGAAAACGAGCTAATACGAGGACATTTCTATGGGCATTTTGAATGTCGTTCGGTATGCCCAAAGAGCATGACCAGTCACTTCTATTTGCATTTACAGTTTGGCCAAAATAGACTTCATTTCTCTATTTGAAGCCTCCACTTGACCACTAGTTTGTGGATGATAAGGAGTGGACACTTTGTGCTATTTCACATCATACTTCAACAGTACAACTCAAAAAACTTTATTGCAGAAGTGTGATCCCCCATCACTTATGATCGTTCATGGAACACCAAAGTGTGATAATATATTCTTTTTCAGGAACGTAACTACCCTTTTCATTCATTATCTGCTAAGGAAATAACTTTGACCCACTTGGACATGTATTCCACAGCAACCAAGATATATTTTTGGCCGTAGAAACTTCAAAACAGTCCCATGAAGTTTATGCCCACACATAAACTAATTCCACCTCTAACATCTTTATCATTGGCATTTCATGATGCTTGGAGATTGAACCTTGCCGTTGACATTGATCACACTTCTTAACAAAGTCATAAGCATCCTTATGAATTGTCGGCCAATAATAACCACTTTGTATAACCTTCCTTGTAGTGCGATTGCTTGCATTGTGTACCTTAAATGGGGAAGCATAGCAAGCCTCCAAGATACTCTGCATGTCAACCTCTGGTATGCATCTTATAATGATGTGGTATGCATCTTATAATGATGTTGTCCGCACAACATATAAACAGGTAGGGCTCATCCCAGAAATACCTAGTAACATTATGGAGAAACTTCTTCTTCTGATGAAATGACAGGCTTTCTGGAATAATGTCACTAACAACAAAATTAGAAAAATCAGCATACCATAGAATCAAATCAAGAACAACATCTAGAATCTACTTGTCTGAAAAAGCATCATCAATTTCCAGATTCTCCATAGTTGTCTAGTCATTCTCTAATCTGGACAAATGGTCCGCGACCTGATTTTCTCAACCCTTTCAGTCTTTGACTTCGAAGTCAAACTCTTGCAGCAATAACACCCATCTAATATGTCTTGATTTGGCATCTTTCTTTGCTATTAAGTATCTTAGTGCAACATGGTGAGTGTGGCCACTACCTTGGTCCCTAAGAGATAAGTCCAAAACTTCTCAAATGCATGCACCACTTCTAAGATTTCTTGTTCTGTGACCTATACTTATTTTGTTCCCTATTTAACGCTTTACTAGCGTAATAGATGGGATGAAACAACTTCTCCTTCTTCTGACCCCAAACATCCCAAGTGCTACCCCACTTGCATTACATATTATTTCAAATGGCTTAGAACAATTTGAAGCAATAATGACAGCTGCAACAACCAACTTCTCTTTAAGGCATTGGAATACCTTCATACAATTATCGTCAAACATAAACTTGTTCTCCTTTTCTAATAACTTGCAAAATGGGTTTGAGATTTTAAAAAAATCTCTGATGAACTTTCGGTAGAAACCAGTATGGCCAAGAAAACTATGAACTCCATTAACTGAGATAAGAGGAGGTTGTTTTTCAATAACTTCTATCTTAGCTCTATCAACCTTAATTCCTTTTGCTGAGATTTTGTGTCCCAACACTATGTCCTCCTTTACCATAAAATGGCAATTCTCCCAATTTAGGACAAGGTTGAATTCCTCAAACTACTGCAATGCCTTTCCCAAATTCACCAAACACAGATTGAGTGAGCCACCTACTATAGAAAATTCATCCATGAACACTTCCAAAGTGTCCTCCACCATATTTGAAAAGTTAGACATCATACACCTTTGGAACGTAGCCGATGTATTACACAATCCAAATCGAATTTTCTTGAATGTGAAAGTTCCATAGGGACACATGAAAGTTGTTTTCTCTTAATCCCTAGGAGCAATCGATATTTGATTACCTGAATAACCATTGAGGAAATTATACCAACCCCTTTCCTCCATTCGATCAAGCATTTGGTCCATGAAGGGCATTGGGAAATGATCTTTCAACATCCAGGAATACAACTTCCTGTAATCCATACATACTCACCAGCCAATCACCGATTGGAGTGGAATTAGCTCATTTCTCTCATTCGCTACAACCGTCATGCCTTTTTTCTCAGGTACACACAACAGATAGATCACCCACTTACAGTCAGATATTGGGTAAACCACCCCAGCATCAAGCCACTTTATTATCTCCTTCTTTACTACTTCTTGCATCGGTGGATTAAAGCTGAACTGATGTTCAATTATAGGCATGCATTCTTCTTCTAACTGGATCTTATGAATAAAAATACCAGGTAGAATTCCTATGATGTTGGAAATAGTCCACCCAATAATTCTCTTATAGTTCCTTAGTACAAAAATAAGAGCCTTAACTTGGTGCACCACTAAATCCGCTGCATTAATAACCGGTAAAGTGTTTCCATCACCTAGAAACACATACCACAAATAGCCTGGCAGATCTTTCAGTTCCAACACTGGTGGTTCTTCAATAGAAGGCTTACCAGGTGGTGTTGGATAATTCTTTAAGTCCAAATCCAGCTTCTTGGGGCATAAGAATACCACCCCATTCCTGTCAATGCACATACAGTCTCATCATACTCGTTAGTTCCTTCACTGTCAAAATTCATCAACACTGCAACTAAGGTCTCCACAACACATATTTCTTCAACTGGTACTTCTCGATCATCTTCATAGAACACATCAATAATTGAACCAACACTAATATCCTTATGTTGCTTCATAGATTGGCACACATCAAAGCTGACCTCTTCTTTATTAAGACTGAATTTTAGGTCATTGAACTCCAAATCAATTAGTACTTTCCCATTCGCTAGGAACGATCTACCCTAGATTATGGGTACTTCAAAATCCACTTCACAATCCAGAATTACAAAATCCATTTTAACAAAAATATCATAAAGAATCTCCATCGGTCTTTTTATCGATCGATCAGCCATTAAAAGTCTCATATTAATAGGTTTAGGATCTCTCAAACTTAACTCTTTGAAGAACGCCAATGACATATGGTTAATGCTTGCTCCAAGATTGCAAAGGGATTTAGTAAATTAAACAATCCGATCGTACAAGGGAAAGTAAATGCTCACAGATCAACTTTCTTCTGCACTAGTGATCTTGTAGAAATAAAGCTACAATAATGAAGATTATCCACCAGTTCATAGCTCACGGTCCTTTTCTTTGTCACAAGGTCTTTCATGAACTTAGCATATCCCGACATATGCTCTAGTGCCTTAACTAAAGGTACATTCACTGTCAACTATTCCAATATAGCCATGAATTTGCTGAATTTGGTCTCATCTACCTTCTTCTTCAATCTATGTGGAAATAAAGGAGGTAGCTTTGGTAATCTTATTGCAGCGGCCTTAACCTTCTTTCCTTTATCTTTCTCAACATCATTAGCTTTCTTCTATTTAGATAGATCTTTCATATTTTCTAGCTTTTTGGACTCCACTAGATGTTCATCATCTACTTTCACTTCTAACTATAATGTATTACTTGGACCGAATGTGCTCAAACAAGGGCCAGGTAACATTTTACCACTTCTAGTGGTAATAGCCACACACGAAATATCATTTCTCGGGATCTGTACTGTGTCACTTGGCAATGTCCCACTCTTTGTTTGATTGAATGTTGCCGATAATTAATTCATTTGTTGTTCTAATTTCTTAATAGATATAGAGTGTGAGTCAACTAATTAACTCATGGATTACAAATCACTCTTCATCTCCCTTACTCCAATATCAGTTGACTCCACACCTTTTAGCAACCTAGCCATCATATCCCCCATCGACATCTTCCCATAATTGTTTGAGGCATTGTTACGACTACCCGGTGGTATATGCAACCTACTCTTATCAGTCTTGTTCTTCCAGTATTCTTGGTCACAATCTTTACAACCAGCCTTGTCGTAATAATTCCGACCTTGATTTTCTTAGCCATTTCCTCAGAACCCCCTGGTTATTCAAATAGTTTGCCTCCTCCTCAGAATCTGATTCAACTTCTCTACTATGTGACTCCACAACTTTTACCTTTTTTACATTCCCTAATAGCAAGTGTTTTGTGAGAAAATCCATTTGGGTCTTCATGTGTGCCATATCCTGATCACGTTCCTCTTCTCTCCAACATTGTTCTATCGATATCACACTAGAATAAGTATTAATTTCTACCCCAAAATCCCTTGTATGCCAAGCTCTACTTGTCTTAGTCATTTTCTCTAACGTCTTTATAGCCTCAGTAAAAGTAAGCTCCTCTTACAACATTATCTATAGTTAGCTTTGTAATTGAATTCAAAGCCCTATAAAATATATCCATCAAATGCTCATAAGTTATCTTGAGATTTGGGCATTGCATCAACTTCTTTTTAAATTTTACCCATGTCTCATGAAGGCCTTTATTGGTAGCTATCTAAAGTTACTAATCTAATCCCTTAACTGCAACATCATTAAATGTGGAAAGAATATTTCTAGGAAATGTCCTTTCGATTGCCTCCAGTTTGTTATAAAATTAGTTGCTAGCTCATTCAACCACAAGGTTGCCTCCCCAGATAGTGACAACAGGAATAGCCTTAGATGGATTACATTCTGCCCCACTCTAGGATTACCAAAGGACTTACATATGTTGATAAAGTTAACCAGGTGTATATTAGGATCATCCCCTAGTATCCACCAAATTGCCCCTTAAGATTTATCAATTGGAACATTGTTCTTATGATGTTAAACTTCACTCCTAGTGCTATTGGCAGTGGAATAATCGCTCTTATAACACCAAGTTCATCCAAATCAGCGTCATCATAATCATCTAAATCAAACTGCACAATAGGTTGACAATTTGCTCTCCCTCTAACTGTGGATTTCGATTTGCTGGTTCATCTATATTCTATGCACGTCTCCTGTGAATAGGATCAATTAAGTCATTATTATCTGCATTAGCCACACGACCAGGGTTATCTGCATTTTGTTGAATGACTTATGCATTAGCCAAAGTGCTAATCTTGCAGCTTCTTGTTGTTCAGCCATGTTCCCAATTCGTTGAGGTTCTGAGTTGAGAGGTAGTAATGGCCTTCTTGACCTTTTGGTTTGTGGCATACACAACAAAGAGCCTGTAATGATCAAAAACAACAAATAAAAGTAAAATTAGGAAACATGTCCAAAAGTCAATTAATGCTCATATACTTAATTGATAACCACATTCTCCAGCAACAACGCCAAAATTTGATATACCCAAATTACAAATCTCCTAAAAGAGTGCAAGTGGTCATTGTCAAATATATAGCCCAACTAGGTTGGGGTCGAATCCCACTGGGAATGAGGTGTTACTCAAAGTCTTATGTTATTAATACTCTGTTAATCAAAAGTTTCTAGAGATAAAATGGGGTTTATATTATTAATAGAAATTGATCAGAGTTTACTCAATATACGAGCTAGTCATTAATTTACAAAATAAAATCAATGAGATTCAGTAAACCAGGATTATGGTCACCAAGGTGTTTAAACAATAAGGGTTGTGGGCTATCTCAAATCCCTACTTAACAAATCCAATTGCAAGGTTAATTGTGCAATAAAGTCCATCTAATTGTTTCTCAACCCTAAAAAATGGTTAAAATTCAATTCTTTCAAACTTAAAGACGGAATTGGATTAATCAATTAAATCCTCAAGAGATTGATCCTCTTAAGGAATCAACCATGATACCGAAGATTAATTACTTTGATTTTCTTGTAACTCTGCTCTTTTCCTAACACCAACTTTTCTACACAAAAAAGTGGTGTCTATGACACATCCTTCATGTTTGCACAAGAAGAATCAGTAAAATGAAGAGAAGATTATGCAATTGAATTCATATTCGGAATTTGATCTTTCCCAGAACCCTAACAATGAATCATACCAAGGCCCCCATAACCCTAGTTATGGGGGTTTTAGCCACACATAATTAAAGAAAGGAACTTCGATGTATATTTCATAAACAATTCAGAAATACTTACAAAAATACAAGAGATTGTTCCAGCTCTTCAATTGATAATGAATAAAATAAAAATCCCAAATTGTCAACTTTTTTCTCAGTGAATTCTATGTTACAATTATTTGTCAATAGACAACGATTCCTAATTTAACCCTATGTTGGGTATTTATTGGCTCCCAGAAAGTTGGAATTTAAAATTCAAATAAAATATTTTGCATCATCGGTTGACGACTACATTGACGATCCGTCGAATAGGTGATGGTCCATCGGCCAGGCCGCCAATATTCCTTGTACCTGGACAGTTTCTGTTTCGGCAACCTGACGGTCCTTTGCAAGCCGACGGTCCATTATTAGGATCCCGACTTCCATAGTTTCTACTTAAGACTGAAGGACAGAACATTGGCCCATCGGGTGACTGACGGTCTATCAGTCTGACCGTCGCTAGCTTCCAGTATACAAATTATTCTACTCAAGGTTGACTATTCAGCTGACGGTCCATTGACATGGTGATGGTCTATAAATTAGTCCATTACATGTGATCGGTGTCCACTTTTCCAAGTTGTTCTTACTTCTGAGTCAATTTCCTAAGAACAAGTAAAAACTATCATTAAATACTTCAAAATAGGATTGAAATTGTATAATTATCTCTTGTAAAAGGTATAAAATATTTCTCCAAATGCCGGAACATCAACACATCGTAGGTGGTCCCACGTAGGTAACAAAGTCTTCAATTCTGTAGCTTCTTCTATGAACTTTAACCTCTACCACCTATGCCCTATCACCTATGCCTAGTAGGTGGAACCTACGCCCAGTAGGTGCCAACATAGGTGACCCATTTTTCAGCTTTCTACTTATTTTTTAAAATTTAGCTCCCAGAACCTAGTTTCCTGTAAAATAGACACAAAAACACACCATATATACAAAATAGGTCCAAGTACTTGCATATTTCTCGGTTTTAAGAATCAAAAGTGCCATGAAACCATGAGACATAAACACCCTTAACTTAGACATTTGCATGTGCTCAGGAAATAAAACACAACAAACCAACACAACAATGCTTAACCAAGAGAAACCTAACACACCACGATAGTCAATTTTAATTTAAGATCAAGAATATCACCCCCTCTAATTTTGACACTTCAAAATCAACTGTGTGGATATCAATATAGCACAATAACGTGACACAAAGGAATCAAGTTATGGAATTACATTGGAAACAAACAATCATGCATATGTACAAGCTACACTACCAGAACAAATAAACAGTTAGCAACAAAACCCATACACCCTCACAATAAAGAAGTACCATTCACTCAGTAGAATAGTGCATATTAATGCGGGGACAATCACAAGACTCTCCCACTCACAACGAAGTTCCACAATGTGCACAGAATACCATAGGTTTGCCCTTATTTTTTTTACATTAATTTTCAGTCAGTCTGATAGGATCATTATAGGACTTTACTCAGGTTGTAATGTATGCTTGGGGGCTGGTATGGTACATTTGGGACTTTATTGACTAAGACTTTTTGGCACTACAATTAATTTATGGGTCCACTTATCAACCAACTTTTTCTATTATTTCGCCCATATTTCTCCTTTTTTATTCTTTTATTTCTCATTCAGGTTGGATGCGATTTCATATTTTCTTTCTTTTATCCATTTTTATATCTTTTTATTTTTGATTTTATTTTTACCATACCCAACCCTACTTTCTATTTTTTTCCTCTTATTTATACCCTTCTTCATACCTACTTTTAATCACATACCCTTATGATAGCCACCCACAACTTAGGCGATTTGCTTGAGTTGAGGTGCACAATGTCCAAGGAGGAGTAGGTCCAAAATAGGTTCAATGTAACTAAAATGGGGAGGTGAAAGGCGAAATAAGAAAAATAGTCTATATAGGCTCAAAATATGGATCAAAGGATACTTATTCACATTTGGAAGGTTATTTAGGCTAAAAGTGGACTAATTTCAAGAACAACCTAAGGTCCTTTCCTAATCAACTATCCTACAACGTAGGTAAGACTAACCATGCAAGTTCTGAATTCAACACACAATAGGAATAAAGTAATCATCTCACATACACATTACACAGGGTTGTATCACAAACTACTACTTACCCGGTTCATGCAAATGCTAACTATGATTATCATGTCCCTAATTCTTATTCCATAATGAGATTTATAATGATCACACATATATACATATCACAGAGTTCAAAAACACATATTTTTTGGAGAGGTATCATTTTTCTCAAAAACTGTTTTAGCACAATCAAAATACATCATCAACTACCTTAGGCGCTAATTTTTCTCCTAGTTAAAAAAGTAATACAATATGAAACAAAACAAAATACGACCTAGACATGCCATCTCTACTAAGAACAAAACTATGAGGAAAAGAGACATGACAACAAAAACATCAAGAGGACATCTAGACCTACAAACAGCCCCACCCTCAAGTTATAAACATGTATTGTCCCTAATGCATTAGACCGCTACAAAACAAGATAGATAAGAACATACCTGTGATACCATAGGTGTGTAAATCCCGCATCAATCACACTAACACAAACAAAAATGCAAATATAATACAATACCTCAAGTTGCCTTCCAAGTACCGCTTGATTTAATGTTGTGGCACGACGCGGGTACCTTGATTACTCAAACTTCACCAAGGTAGCCATAGAAGTGGACTTTAGGGTCATATATACTATTTATTACCAAGAACACCCTCATGTCAGTCGACTACTTCATGGTCCTATAAATATTGAAGGTGACTTCCTCATTATTCAGCCGAAATTAGGCTCCCCTTTCTCCATATCTACCAAAGCTCTGCCCCAGATAATAATAGAATTTCCAAAATTATGGACGTCTCAAAATCAACCTCATAATCCAAGACAACAAAGTTTGCTGGAAAGATGAAGTTGTTCAACTTGACCAAAACATCCTATGATATGCACACAGACTTTTTCTCCGTTTGATCTGCCATCAATAATTGCATCATTTTTGGCTAGGGAGGTATTAAGCCCAACTATTTAAACACGACAAATGACATCAAGTTAATGTTGGCACCCAAGTCACACAGAGCTCTGGCAAATCTAGATATCCCAATGGTGCATGGAATTGTGAAAGCTTCGAGATCACTTTTATTTTATGCCAGACATCGTGATGTAATCACACTACAATGATGCATCCCACAGACTCCTCATAAATAAGAACTCTCTTCTTTATCACCAACTCCATTATAAACTTCACATACCCAGGCATCTTCTCAAGAGCTTTAAGAAAAGGGATATTCAAGCTTAACTCTTTTAATATAGCAATAAACTATTTGAAATTCCCTTCTTCTTTCTTCTGCTTTAACCTCTAAGTAAGAGGTGGGGGAGGTAATTGGAATGGTCTTCACTATTGGATCATTTACCTTCCTCTTACCTTTGTCAACACCTATCAATTTTTATGATGACTTAGCACTAGTCACCAACTTTTCTGATTTCGTTTTCAGTTCCTCATCAATATAAGCAACATCATCCTTAGCTTCATCAACTAAAAAAATGGGAGGATCAATGGTTGCCTTACCATTATGAATGGTGATGGATAGATAGTGACCATTATTTTTAGGATTCTACATAGTGTTACTTGAAAGAGTGCTTGGTTGGTGCTGATTCAACTTGGCTAAAAATTTCCCAAACTGTTGTTCAAGCTGTTTGATCGTAGTAGCATGCGGTTCCACCTTTTGGGTCAAACCTGATATGTTTGTCTTAATCTTCTTAAGGTTATTTTCTTGACTTTTCTAACCCTTTGATAGCTTTGACAACATTACCTCACTTCTCGAATCAACATCTCTATTCCCTGGTGGAATTTAAACGCCACTCTTCTCCTTGTAGTTATCCTTTCATCTCTAATCACCATCTCTTTCTCTCCTCCAATCTCTATATCTATACCCATAGTAGTTCCAACCATGGTTCCCTTGCCACGAGTTCTAGTTTTATTATACAATAGGTTGGCCTTTGGCTCAGAAACCCGCTAGCTCTCTATCTAAGTACTTCACCTATTCATCTATATCCAAATAATAAAACCTAGAAGCCCTTCTCTATGTGCCCACATCATTCGCCTTCTCAAAATTCATCATTGCAAACTGATATATCATTAACCCAATCTCTGTCCTAAGTTGCGCAACCTTTTGAGCTACTAAATCATCAACAACTCTATGCTCATCGAAAGCACCAATGGCATAAGTGTTGATAACTCTCTCTGCCTCCCGATTATGCCACCCTCGATTGGTAAGAAAGATCCAATCTAAGATCTCTAATGCCACCTCTAATACAAATTCATAAATATTCCACTTGTAAAGCATCTGCCATAGCTTTGGAACAAATATTCAAAGCTCAATAGAATATTTTAAGTAAATTACACCCTAAAATCCTGTTATTGGGCACCGCCATTAATATTCAAAGCTCAATAGAAAAGTTTAAGCAAATTACACCCCAAAATCCTATGATTGGGCACCATCATTAACTTTTTTTTAAACCGAAACCATGCCTCATACGTCGACTCAGAGTGCAGCTAACTGAAATTATATATATCATATTTTAATTACAGCATCCTCAAAGGCATAAAGAATCGATCCAAGAATTTTTTCACAACTCGTTCCAAGTAGTTATGGACCCATGAGGTAGTTTCCCTAACCATAATGTTACTTCACTAATTAGAAAGAAAGGGAACAACCTGAGTCTAAGAGCTTTTGATCAACCCTAGGCAAACTATAAGAAGTATAGATCCCCTAAAAATTAATGAGGCGCTTGCTTGCGTCATCAGTTGGCAGGCCAGCTAACATAACTTTTAGATTTAACAAATAATCATGCACTAGTAATACCAAACTTTACCCCCTGGGGTGATGCAGGAAAAATGATAGCTCTTATTTGAATAGGCTTTACATACCCCAGATCATCCACTGGATCATCATAAACTAGAAAATATTGATAATCTGGGAGCACTTAAGCTCTATTTCTTCTACCTCTGTTGAGTTTTGCTCGACGATCAGCTTCTTATCTTTGACTCACCAACTCTTCCTCCTGAGCTATATGATGGGAATCCACATACCTTCTCGCATTAGAAATATTTGCATTTTCTAAAAATTGCATAGTAGTTTGGTCGACTGTCTTTTGAGGAGGTGGGAGAGGCAAGTCTTATGGATCATCTTGAAGCCTCTCATAATAAGCTTCTCGAATGTGGTTTTACATCCTACGATTTTGTTGTAGGATTCTTTCTGGATCTAAATTAAATGGGAACAAGGGATTGCCTTGACTTCTAGTACTGGGCATACACCAACGTACGCCCCAAGAAAGACAAAAAAGTAAAATCCAAAAACCTCAACAGTTTCAATTAATAAATACACAATCGTATTCTTAAAAACAACACCAAAAGTTAATATCACCCAAAACTATACCCTCTAATAAGATATATAGTGGTCGGTGTCAAATATAGTAACCCAACTAGGTTGGGGTTGATCCTATAAGGAATAGGTCGAACCTATCTCTCAAACTTGCTGAAGTAGCCAAAAGTGCAAGAAAGTAAATGGGAGAATTTTGTAGTAAACAGTAAAAGTAACAAGATTTGAATGCTTTTGGTTATCGACAATATGTAACGGACACTAGGATTGTGTTTCTCTTGACTTTATCTAACTCCATAGGTTTATCGTTCCCTATTGAACTATCTCAATATCTTATATGCAAGATCTGATAAGTTATGTATCACTAATCATCTTTTGAACGCCTTTAGTGAATTTTACTCTTTACTTTTTGAGTCTCAAAGTTTTGCCTTTCTAACTCTTATCTTGGATCCCAGATTAACCATTACCTTTTGAGTGTCAAGTTATTTGGATGAAGAAAATTAGCTTCAAATTACTTTCATGATCTCTTTTCCTAATCTCTGCCTCTCTTGTGAAACAACTAGTGAATACAAGTAGGTTATCAACATTGTGCACCACTAAGAAAGCAATTAAACTGAAGATGATCACAATACGTGCAAGAATATTAATTTGGAGCAACGTTGCACTTTCCTTACTTTGTTATTCCGCTAGGATTTTCACAACCCTAACTAAGGAAATTAGCTGCTCATAGTTGCAAATCCATGAAATTCAATGAAGAAATCATAGAAATAATCTCACAACAATAAATGAATAAAATCAAACGTCTCAAATCAATTAATCAACAAAAAACCAATAACATAAGAATCCCATGATCAAAAGCAAATCTTGGAATCCATATATATTTGCAAATAATAAAACTTGAATATAGGGTCTCTAAGGGCGTAAAATAACTAAAAAAAATAATCAAAAGAGTATTTATAGATTACATAGAAACCCTAAAATTCAAAATCAAAATAATCCAGAAAAGTTGAGTCAGGGGCCACCTATGGTCCCACTTATGGACCATTGGTGGTCACGCGTAGGTAACATAGTCTTCAATTCTGCAGCTTCTTCCCTGAACTTCAACTTCTATCATCTTAATCACTATCACCTAGGTCTAGTAGGTGGCACTTATGCCCAGTAGGTGCCAACGTAGGTGACCCATTTTTCAACTTTCATCTTGTTTTCTTCGGTTTAGCTCCCAGAACCTTGTTTCCTACAAAATAAACTCAAAAATACATCATATCTACAAAAATAGGCCTGAGTACTTGCATATTTCTCAGTTTTAAGCATCAAAAGTGCCATGAAACCATGGCACATCAGGTTATGACCGGCTTTTAATAAGAACATGATTCCAATAATAGTGGAAATGGACTCAAAGGTACTACTCCAAATCTTAAATTCGAATAAGCAAGTTTACTCACACATGATTTTGGATTGTAGATTCCTCATCAAGGAGTTGAATGAACCAGATATCTATCACTTCTACTGGGAGGAAAATGTTGCGAGTAACAAGCTTGAATCTTTTCGAAAGCTCCAACTCAATGGAGAAGGATAATTCTATGTCTTTTGATTCTCCCTCAGCCTTTATTTCGCATAAACTTTATGAAGATTTTCATAATTTTAGAACTATCCAGATAGTTCCATGTTTGTAATAAACTACTTATTATTTCTAATAAATCATCCTTTTCTAAGCCAAAAAAAGTTGTAAGGATTCGGCTATCCCTTAAGGTTTGGAAGAAATTAGATTTCTTAGCCACTTACAAAATGAATAGAAGAAAATGATAATTTCAAGTCTTTTGTGTAAAAATAAATTGTTTTTATGAAAATGTCATAAAACTAAAAACTATCAAATGTTATTCATCTAAAGATATTTTTATACACTATAAAATGATTTAGTTTGGATCTGTTGTAGGGATTCAGCTATCCCTTCAGGTTTGGAAGAAATTAGATTTCTTAGCCACTTACAAAATGAATAGAAGAAAATTACAATTTCAAGTCTTTTGTGTAAAAATATAATATTTTTTTTTTTAATCAAAATGTCATAAAACTAAAAACTATCAAATGCTATTCATCTAAAGATATTTTTATACATGGACTATAAAATGATTTAGTTTGGATCTATGGGAGAACGATAGAATAAAGTGTAGTAGTAGTAGTATTTTTAACGTTGCAAAATGATGGTAGATCAAGGAAAAGGAGAAGTCAAATTACTTTCTCATCCAATTAGGTTTTGATAGTTTAATTTCTATTTAGTTTGAAGTCCTTTGATATAAAAATATCGTGTTGCTTTATTGTACTTCTATCTATATTTAACATTCTTATACTAAAGTTATTCTTTATTGCAAATTTATTGAACATGTCAAGCCAAATTTGATGAACATGTCATTTACTATTCCGTTGTTGCAATTGTGGTTTTAAACTATTTTGAAAAGAACGTTAAGGTAAAAGTTGATTTTTGGTTGAATTCAGAAGTGAAACCTAGATGGCATTTTGGAGAACTTAAACCTCTATAAAATATGAGTCTCGTACATAATCAAATATGAAAAATTAATTTGAATTATGTATAAAATTAAATTTACTTCAGAAAATAGATACAATTGTTTTATTCTTTAATAAGAGTAAATTGGTAGAGTCAATGCTTCCTTCAATTTGGTTAGGCAATGAAAAGTTAGAGAAAAATGTTATTTATTTGTTAACTATGAGAAGACCATTTAAAAATATACAAGTTTTTAGAGAAATTAAAAGAATTTTAACTAGTTACTACTCAGAATATAAGAAGTTAAATAAAACAAAAGAAAACCCCCACAGATTAGCTTACTTAATTACCTTAATATCTAGCAATGAGTCAAAATTAATAATTCATTTAAAATCTAGAAGAATGAGATGCATACCACTTAATTATGATAAAATCAGATTTCGGTATCCACCAAAATATTATAAATATTGTACAGATGAATAACATAACAAAATCACAAAAATATAAAGAACTAAAACAAATAATATCTGAAAAGTGAAAAGAATTAAAAATAAGAAAAGAAGGACTACAATATAACATGATTGCTGGAGTATGCCAAAAATCAATAAAAACACAAAAAGAAGAAATATCATATTTAGAATCACAAATAGATAATTTAGAATACATATATCAACATGATTTATATACCATTAAATAGATAAAGTGAATAAGGAAGAATTTGTAATAGATGAAAAAACATATGAAAATCATGAAGAATTAAAGATAAGAATAGTATTTTCTAATTTAGGAAGAAGATATAAGAAAATAGGTGAACATATATACTTAATGCTAGAAAAAGAAGAACTAAAATTAGAAGATAAATTAACAGCCATGGTAAGAATAGCAAGAGAAAACGAAGAAATAGACAGGAAAAAAGAAAAAGATAAAATAAAACAACAGACTACAGAAAAAATACGAAAAATAGAACAAACTAAAAATAATTGAATTAGAAAAAGAACTGAAAATGCTAAAAGAGTTGTATGGAAAAAGATAGAAAGAAAAAGAAGAAAAGGCTAAAGAACAAAAATTATTAATTGAGATAAATCAATTTAAAGAAAAATTAGAAAATAAAGAATTAGAAACTAATGAAATAGAAATAAATACAATAGATGCTGAAGAAACAAATAATTATGATTCGGAAGATAGTGAAACATATACAAAAATCTTAACAAAAATAGAAAACCTAGAAATTAATGAAAAACAAGAAGTAATTAATAAAAAAAATTTAGGAAATACAAACACGGAAATAGACACTCTTGATAAAAAAGACGATGAAAATATAATACCTAGTACATCAGAAATGAGAAAACCTACATATTATTATAAAGATAGGTTTAAAAGGTATAATCTAAAGGATGAATATAACAAATGGATACCAAAATAAATAATTAATAAAAATTATAACTTCTTAGACTTAGATCGTGTAATAGATGTAGATAAAACGATACAATTATGGATATGATATATAACAAAATAATTATTAGACAATGGTATAAATACAACAGATACACCAGAATATATAGAAAGAACACTAATAGGAACAACAAAATTATGGTTTTTAAATTTAACTGAAGAAAGTAAAAAGGTATTAAGGGCTGATAAAAAAAGGAAGGAACAACAGTAATTAAACTAACACCTATAGACATATTGAAAAAATATGAAATGACTATAAGAGATGAATTTAGCAGTATGGCAACAGAAGAAGAAGAACAAAACAAAGAAAAAGATACAGATGGGAATTTAATGTTAAAACTAGCAATATGTAATATGTTCTATATAGATGAATATACGTGTGCATTTAAATAATACTACTATAAGGGAACATACAATACAAAAGAAAGTAAAGAAGTAAGAAGATTATTAGTAAATTACCTGAACCATTTAGCTAAAAAATAATAAAAAGTTAGGATGGAGCAAAAATAGTAGATACCCTAGGAGCAAGAATAAAATTTCTACAGCAATGGTATAGAAATCTATGTGAAAAATACAGAGAAGAAATAAAAATGGAAAAACATTAATAAGGAATTTAGCATGTTGCAAGGATAAAATAGCACCTCAATTTGGATGTGAAGAAAAATATTATAAGAAAAGAAAAAGACATAAGAAATATAAAAAGTACAGAAAGTCGATATATAAATATAAGAAACCAAGAAAAAATATTATGTAAAAAATTATAAATATAAAAGACCATATTGAAAAAAAGAAATCTATAAAAGAATGTACTTGTTCTAATTGTGGAAAACTAGGACATTTAGCTAGAGATTGTAAAATGCCCAAAGACCCAAAAAAGAAACAAATATCAGAAATAAAAATAGAAAATACAGAATATATGCAAATAAATTATATAGATTACGAGTTAGAAAGTGACGATAGTATATATGAAATTTCGAAAAATGAAACAGATAATGAAATAGATAGTAAATCAGATGAATCAAATGACTGAAGAAGATATAAAATAATAACAAAGGATGAATATTTAAATAAAGAAGGAACAAATCAGAAAATAATATTTGATAATAATATATTTGATGAGATAAAAGGAAAAGAATTAGATTTAAGTGTAGAAAAAATATTTAAAATACCAATAATAAAAAACATATTTAGTAGACGAAAAGAAGAATACGACGTAGTAAGCCAAAAGGAACATGTAATAGACTGTAGATATGCAAAAGGTAGAGCTAGTATACCACTAGTAACAAAAAGAATAATTAATAAAGAAATAAATGATATAAAAAGTAAAGACCCAATAAAATACGTACACCTTGGAGGAACGAAAATAAATAAAAGCATGTTTTAGAGAAGGTATAGATACACCAATAGAATTGTATTTAGCAGATGATAGAATTATAAAACCTATAGAAAAAAGTATAATAACTGCTGTAAAAGGAAATCTAATATACCAAAAATTTAAATTTATAGTAAGTAAAATTATTCAGTAGCAATAACAGATAAAAACATAGATAAATCATTAGTTCTATATTGGAAAATATCATGAATAGAACTAACCCCAGGAAGTAAAATATTTACAGCAAGATGTAAAAATCTATATGTATTAACAATAAAACGTAAAATAACGGGAAAAAATAAAATTAATAAAATACAAATAGAAAGTCCTTTTGAACAATTTGTAAAAATAATTGATAACAATGATTATAGTTACAAAGACATAGATATAGAAGAAGATTTAGAAATAATAAATGATAGAATAAGCACAACAAAAAGAATAGCTTTTGAAAAACCAGAATCATCAGGATCATCGAAAAGAACAAATTATGAAATAACTTCAATAGTTAATTTAACTCAATATTATATAACGGGAACAATAAATAAAAAAGAATATTTAATACTCCTAAATACAGGACAAGAAGAAAACCATATAGCAAAATACCTAGTGAAAAATGAAGAAATAAAATCTAATAGTAATATATGTCCAGATCTACCAAGAAGTTTAATAACTATTAAAGAAAAAACTAAAAAGGAAATAATAATAGGAGTTAGAAAAATAAAAATAGAATTTGAAATAAAGGAAGATATGCAAAAAACAGACATAATATTAGGAATAAAATGGTTAGAACAAGTAAAATCCTACAATGTAGAACATACACAATTAACCATAACCACCTACAATATGGAAAAATTATTAATAAAAAGACCTTTAACATGAAAATATATGTACTTATGAAGATAATAGTAGAAGGATATTATAATAGATATTATACACCTATGATAGATACAGGAGCAAAAGCCAACTTATGTAAATATAATTGTTTACCAAAAGACAAATGGGATAATCTAAAAATACCAATAGTAGTCAAAGGATTTAATAATGAAGGAAGCTTAATTACCTATAAAGCTAGAAATATAAAAATACAAGTATGAGATAAAATATTAACAATAGAAGAGATCTATAATTATGAACTAACATCTAAAGATATGCTTTTAGGAATGCCGTTTTTAGATAAACTATACCCACATATAATAACTAAAACACACTGGTGGTTTACAACACCATGTAAACAAAAGGTAAGAGAAAAAAGAGTTATTAATAAAATAAGAAAGAAAGCTGATTGGATAAAAGGAAGTGAAAAAATCACACAAAAATTAGAAAATATCAAAAATACTGAAGACACAATAGAACTAGTTATATTTTCAATAAATAAAGAAGAAATAACCATATTTTCAATAGATAAGGTAGAAATAATAAAGAAAAAATTAAGACAACTATACAGTGAAGATACATTAAAAGGATGGGAACAACATAAGACTACTGTAAGAATTGAGTTAATAGATAAAAATAGTATAATAACCCAAAAGCCATTAACATATAACTTTGATGATTTAAAAGAATTCGAAATGCATATAGATGAATTATTAGAAAAATAATACATACAAAAAAGTAATAGTAAACACAATAGTCCAGCATTTATAGTAAATAAACACAGTGAACAAAAAAGAGGAAAAAGTAGAATGGTTATTGATTATAGAAACCTAAATGCAAAAACTATGACATATAATTATACAATACCAAATAAGATATTAAAAATAAGACAGATACAAGGATATAATTATTTTAGTAAGTTCGATTGTAAATCAGGATTTTACCATTTAAAGTTAGAAGAAGAATCTAAAAAATTAACTGCATTTACAGTACCACAAGGATTTTACGAATGAAATGTATTACCATGTGGATATAATAATGCACTAGGTAGATATCAATATTTTATGGATAACTATTTCAAACAGTTGCCTAATTGTATAGTATACATAGACGATATATTATTATATACAAAAACTAAAGAGGAACATTTAAAATTACTAGAACAATTTGCAGGTAAAATAGAAAATACATGAATAGGTTTAAGTGAAAAGAAAACCGAAATTATGAAAAATCAGATAGAGTTTTTAGGAATAAAAATAGATAAAAGTGGAGTAAAAATGCAACAACATATAGCACAAAAATAATAAGTTCAAAAAAAGAATTAGATACAAAAAAAAATTACAATCATTTTTAGGATTAGTAAACCAAGTAAGAGAATATATACCAAAATTAGCAGAAAATCTAAAGCCATTACAGAAATTTTTTAAAAAGGATGTAGAGTATAATTACAACGAAGAAGATAAAAAACAAGTTCAAAAAATAAAAATACTTTGTAAAGAGTTACCAAAATTACAATTTCCAGACGAAAATAAATTTTTTACATATATAGTAGAAGCAGATGCAAGTGAATATAATTATGGAGGAGTACTTAAATATAGATATGAAGAAGAAAAATTAGAACATCATTATAGATACTACTCAGGAACGTTTAATGAAACAGAAATAAAATGGGAAATAAATAGAAAAGAATTATGTTCATTATATAAATGTTTATTAGCATTTGAGACATATATTGTATATAATAAATTTATTGTACGAATAGATAATACATAGGTACGATGGTGGTTAACAAGAAAAATACAAAATTCAGTTACAACGAAGCAAATTCGGAGATTAGCATTGAATATATTAAATTTTACATTTACAATTGAAGTAATCAGTACTAACAAAAATGTTATTGCAGATTACATAGCAAGACAAAGTTACACAGACTGACAAAATAGAAGATGATTCTTTAGAAAAGATACTCAAAACCCTAACTACACTTTCAATGAAAGTGGACAGTATGGGTAATAAATAGAAAAGCTAAAGACTAATGAAGTTAAACTGAAGTCTGAAGCTATGACTCAGATAAATCAGCAGTGTGCAGAGCTATGTCGATCGGAAGATAATAAAATTCCAGAGATAAAAAGAGACGTTGGGACACTCCATAAAACCCATAACGTTTATCAATCTACAACTGCAGGTATAAGCAAAAGAGTTAGTGGACAAAGATATCAAAACATAAACATGAACAAGATATTTGAAAAACTATTTATACCAAAAACACAAAAAGGCCCCTTGTTCATACCCCCACTAACTACCACATATCGAGAAAGTTTAAACCAAGATAAAAAAGCCTATAACCATATAACTCGAGCATACATAGAAAATATCCACAAAATACAGACTCACCTAAACCTTAGACCCAGAGCCACAAATATCCAAGAACCAAAAACAGACTATATAACCGAAAACTAAAAGGTTACAACAAGTTAATCGCATTATCAAAAACTAACCCAAATTTAGTTAAAACCTGTTTCAGTTATGGACTATTAAATACCATATATACCCAAGAAGGAGATGAACTAACAACTATACAAGAATTATATAGAGCATTCGCCACTTATAAGAAAATAACCAAAGGAAATCTATTTTTTTATAAAGTTTTATACTGCACCAGCAGAGATATTATATGATGAAATTAAACCAGTTATACAAGTTGTAAAAATAGGATTAAACAGAGATATGATTATACCGAAAGATATTGTTCAACAACCAGAGATACCTAAAGTTGAGATACCTGATTTTTATGCAGATAAGCGAACTATAGGAATAGCTACAATTATTCAAGAACTAGCAAACAATTATCTCAATGGAAATCCCATATGGATCTACTATTCGAGAGACCAATTAATGATCTATTCAAATTCAAGAGAGCTACGACAGTCTGATATGGAAGAAGTTAAACAATGGATTATGACATTGCTCAATCAAAAAAAACAACCATCTATAAGGGCAATTAAAAGGGAATTTATTTCAGAAAAATTATTAACCAGAGATTTAAAATTAATAGGACACAAATATCCAGACTACCAATGCTCAAAATGCCATGGAGAAAATAATGTGATCCCTGAAGTTCAACTAGAATAAAAGAAGATAAGGACGCCAACTGGAAGATAGAAAGATAGCAACGGAGCAATGGAGAAATAAAAAAGAACAAAGAAACAAGCTATGAAAATGACATAACAATGACATATGAATAGTCTTTTTGACTTAAGATACGTAAATAATTGTGTAATATTATTAGTCTTTACTATTTTTGACTTTTCTTAGTTTTTTTTGGCACTTGCCATTATTTGTTTTCACTTTTTTTTGGATAAATGTAAAGTTAGGACCATTGTTAGTCTTTTACTTTTTTGACAGATGTAAAGTTAGAAATAGTATAAATAGTTTACGTGTTTTCATCTTTTAGGATTATAAATATGTAAGCCATACGACAATCTAAGGCAAGACTTTCATGTGTTGAAAGCAAGACTTCTCTCCTGTACACAAAAACGTTGAAAGCAAGACTTCTCTCTTGTACACAAAAACTTTTGAATATTTAATGAAAACAGATATATTTCTAAGGAAAAACTATGGATGAGAAAAGCACAGATTTATCAAATCTACCAGAACAGGTATTTTTATTTATAATTATGAATAGCTAAATTCATAAATTCCTGACAATCATGATATAATAAAATAAGCTCATGTTAGTTACTTTATAGTAGAATTATTCGAAGAATAGCATGTTAAGAAGTTCATTAGCAAAGTGGAAAAAGAGAAAAATTCCCAAAAACTATGCCATCCTAAAGGTGAAATCGATGAGGCAAAGAAGCCGTGATAAGGGAGTAACCAAAGTAGAGGCACTGTTTAGGGAAAAAGTATCTAGATTACCATGCTAATAGTGACCGAAGAATATGTTATTTAAGAATAATCTAGTATATAGTGATCTAAGATGACCATACTTTGTTATGTATATGATTGAAGGGAATATTTTGAAAATAGCATCATATAAAGAATGAATATTTATTTATCTGATGAGATGATAGATAATTTTAAAATACTTGTTTTGTATATACTTAAGAATATAGAAATAGTATAAGAAAAATTATATACGAAAAGGTATTTCATTTTAATGAAGAGTTATTAAGTTCTATAGAAAACTTATACTTATATAATGATAGCTACTGCTCATATTTAGATAGTTATTATTCAGACGGATAGTATACAGATTAAAAAATGATAGAATATATTAGAAGAGTTAGAGAAAAATAAAGTTGGCTATATGAAGAAATTAATTACAGGAATCAGCTTAAAAGAGAAAAAAGACAATCAGAAGAAAAATTACTTAGAATAAAATTAACCTTAAAAAAAGGACATACAAATGATAGTTTATATAATACTATACATGAACAACAAATGTTAATGAATCACATAGATAACATAGAATTTCATATCAAATATAGTACGATTAGAATAAGTTATTACACAGAAATTTGTAAAATTACAACTACTATAGGCTAAAATGATAAACTACGAATACTTAGAATATTGGACAAAAGATATGGAGCAAGTAAGATTAATAGAAATACTTATGAAAAAGAATCTACTTGACTACATAAAAACTAGAAATATGGAACATATAGTATACCTTAAAAATAATATAGAAGAATTAATAAGGTTAAAACAAATAACTAAGGAATGCTATGACATAGCATTTCAACAAACATAAGTTATCCGCACCCCCCTACATTGCCATAATAGATAACCATTCCTGTTAGCATGGCTTTAGGTTGCATTTCTACCTTCCACTTTGGGGTGTGTACAAGTACGCAATTGTAATGACCCTCTACGTTATTTCCTTAATATATATAATTTCTAGCATTTTCAGCCTCCCCATAGAAGCTATGGGTCATTTATGAATCATTGAATAGTTGGTTTAGTTATCGGACAATTCATTTGGATTTTAGGCCCATTTTCCTTTAGAGCTATTGCTGTTAAGGAATTGATCTTGGACTAAAAATCCTAGTAAACACACTTGGATAAGAATTCCTACAATGCTATAAGATTTTGAACATTGATTTAAGGCTAGAGGGACCCTTGGACGGATTATTCAAAAAATGGACATATATGTGTGGGGCACACATTTTGTCGAAATAATCTTGAATGAAAGTTACAATGATTCTATTGAGTCCATAATGTTGAATTTGGTATGGTAACATAGTTAGTTTGTTAGCACGAGGTTCCAAATGAATCTCGAGCACCTGTCGTAGTCCATTTGGACTTAACCAAAATCTGGTGCCTGAAATTTGTTTTGACCGCTTAAGCTATCAAAGAGTCGCTTTAGCGACCTTGAGTCACTTTACCGTACTTGTCCATTTGGTTGAGGTTAGATTTAACGGTCCAGGACCGCTTAAGAGGACATCTCTTTAGTGGAAATAAGACCACTTTAGCGGTGCCTGCATTCTATTGCCTTACAACTTTAACGGACTTGTGTCGATTAAGAGGAAAAGTGACGGCTTTGGTGGCACATGGAGATTGTTAAATACCTTTTCTTTGTTTGATTTTTCCATCATTTTCACCATTTTTGGGAGCTTAAATAGAGGAAAAGAGGGGGGAACCATCTATTGAAGCTAAGGTAAGTTAGCCTAACACTCCTTGATTATTTCCCATTGTTTTTCCATCAATTTTCATCCCATTTCTTTTTGAATTCTTTGAAATTAGGTCATTAAATCCTTAGACCTTAGGGGCTAATTTGATCCTCAATTTATTCATCATTTGTGCTCAATATTTAAACACACATTTCTTGTCCTTTGAGGAACCTTATGATGGATTCAATTTTGGATTTCATTTGCGAGTCTGCGGGCCCATTCTTGACCTGAATTTTGATTGAACCTTTAATATAGAAATATAGGTCTCATTTTACTCATATTTCCACGTATATCAATATTTTGATATAGTGGCAGCATTTTGAGATCGTTGAGCAAAGATGAGCGATTTATGGATGACTCAAGACTTGCAGTTCGACATTGAGGTAGGCTTCACTCTATTTTTCTCTATAAGATGATGTGTAGTGTAGATTGCATTCTAGGTGGGTATGATAGGGCATGTTTATTATTAGGATATCCCGACTTATCCTAATATAGGTGTTTGGGGATATAAGTCGTCCCTTAAGATGAAATACTTATTATAGCTATAAAATCCTATCACTTTAGGCCATAAGCATGATGATTATAGTTGATATTAAGGATCTTTTATTATAAGGTTTACTGTTTGACTTGGTGAATTAGATTAAAATTTCCCCAGATTATAGTGTTATTATTATTCTAGTTTTTATATTATTGGGCTTGAGGTCATGATTACATACCAGTGAACTCTTGGTGAGTATTCTACCCTTTGAAAAAGGTGTGATTCTAGCATATGGATGCTTAGGTGCCTGTTGTTATACTGTATGGATACTGGTGATGACATACATCAATTACAGTATATTCATGCTTACTTAGTTTAACGATTCTAACCAAAACCATGATTTTGGTACTGCTTTATAAAAATGGATTATCTTCCACTTTTTACTTTTAAATGGACTCTTTTATAATAGAAATCATACACCTTTATTAATGGTTTATAAGCTTTTGGAACTAAAGAGGTTGTTTTGGAAATCAGACCAAAATTGATATTCGATCCATGATTTATCCACTCTTTTATCAATACTGTTTACTTTGGTCAAGAAAGATTCAGACCCTTTCTACTCTTTGACACTGATTCAGTCCCAGAGTTGATCTCAGGCAATAGATTTATAGACTTACACTCTTTTAGTGTTCATGCATTTATTATATATACATATCTCTAGTACTGGACAAAGTAGATTAATGATGATTGTAAATCATAAATATAGACCATGTAAGTGTATATAGATATTATCGAATCCCCTAGAGGCCCTTTCATCTGTGAACTATAGTACCAGAGCAGAGAGGTCATCGTATGTTAGGCCTTTGCAAGATTTTGAGCTGGAGGAGGTTTGTATACTTGGTATATTATGACACTGATTAATTATGGTACTATGGATTTACTTTGTGTTTATTCATTCATATATATTGCCTATCACTAGTAAGTTATTGGGTGCTTCTATCTATCAGTTTCATAGGGGTTGCATAGGTATAGGCTATGATTTTCATTTGCTCACTATAGATTAAACCTTTGAGTTTAATGGACCCTAGTTAGGTATTATTTGTTTATATTAGTCTGTTATTTCATAGTTGTTATTATGGTTAGTTCGTGGTAGGTTGATTATTAATAGGTACTAAGGTTGGAGGTATGAATCTGATCCCTTTCCTTTTTACAGTAAATTACATGATTTATAGAGTATTTATGGTTATACCTTTTGACTATAGTCCCAAATCACACTAGTATTTGTTTTCCTACTTGGTTAGGATTTCCTGGAGATGTTAGATTAGCTACCTTAGGATGTTAGATTTTAGTTAGTCTTGTATACCTATATGTATATACCTATATCTAGCTATGGTCTTCCTGTATATCCCTCTCTTCTCTTGTTTATTCATATCTGTATGTATTCCATGTCCTTGTAAACTACTATATATCCTTCCTTAATTCTTTACTTGTATATTGGCAGGTGACATACAATTCAGAACTCTAGTTCCTAAATACTGCTAGAATAGGATTGTTTATCCTTATTGTCTCTCTAACTTTATTATGTTAGCTTCCTGGATAGCTGCTGGTAGTCTACATTCCTACTTTCCATGTAATGTATATGTGTATTATGTTTGAAGCTCAATCAACATTTTCTTAATGAGTACCACGTATTTGGTAATCATACTACAATTTTGTAGCCTACAGATCATAATATGAGTTCCCATCATTGGTGTGTGCATCGTACGAAGCATCTATGGATCAAAGATTGAGGGTGAACTCCTAATATTTGGAGCATTACTACTCTCCCTCTTATTAAATAGATTGATTTCTATATTGTATTCAGAGATGGGTTGTACATGTATATTTATTCAGTATTTGTTTTTGTACTCTTATTGTATCAGAAGCTCTTGTACTAACTTCAACAAGTTTTGGGATTTCTATATATATTACCCTTTAATTATATTTATTCTCTTATTTTCATCTATATCTCTTGATAGTCCGTTCCTAGTAGTTCCAAACTCCGAGTTGGCTTTCTTTTGTAGTAGGTGCCATCATGACTTGAGCAATTGGATTGTGAAAAATTGGTATCAAAGCCTAGGTTTACCGGTGTGTTGGTACAAGAGATAAGTGTCTAGTTGAATCCTATGAATCGGTGTGGAGACATCTGTATCCTATCATTAGGAAGCTATATGACATTTTTAGGAGATTCTATTCTTGACTCCTTGTTGTGTGTCCATATTTCTATGAACCTTTACTACATTCTTTGAATCTATTCTATTCCATATGGATGATACAAGGTTATTGATAGATATAAACGGGACTTCAGTATGTGTTTCTAGAGCTTCAACATAGCATCAAACTATAGAGCCAAAGGTTATTATTGAAGATCTTCAGCGTCAGCTGGAGTTTTTGTGTTATGATCCAAAAACCAAGGGTCATGATGTCACTTGTTGTGGCCACCCTTGACAAGTAATCCTATCATTAAAAAATTGATATGGAAAGGGAAAACAACACCAAAACCCAAGGTAAGGCTTCTAGAATGAAGCCAAACCACACATATACAACAGTAGCAGAAGAATACATAAAAGACATGATAAATCTCCCAAAATCTGGTGTCACAGTGTAAGAACCAACCAAATACATCTCAAAGTCAAAATATACAACTGATAGTCCAAAAAGGAACATAATATGTCTATGAATATGAAAACAAGAAATAAACTAAACAAGAGAAGTTAGTAGATTAACTCTGGAAGCATATACTATTGACTACCTCAAAAATACTCCAAACACTGCCTGAATAAGCTACAGTGTGGAGCCCTCATACCTAGATTTGCACCGAAAGGGTGCAATAAGGTAGGTGCGGTCCACCTGTACTCAATAGGTATCATAGACCGACTAAGCAAAGTAAAAAATAAGTTATACAAAACATACACTATTTGGACGTCACCAGCAGTCAAAAAATGTCCCAAACAGTTGCCCACACCATCTTCACTAACAGTTCTAAAATATACACATATACCAAATACAAGTACGAGAAAGAAGAATAAATAGATGGATATCAAATCAAAAATAAAATACAACATAGAATGTACACAAAGTATGAAATGCAATAAAGATGATGATGATGATCATGTGATGTGCGAGCATGTCGCATAACCTCCGTATACACCCATCGGGCTATGCTCCTAAGGTAGGACCCATGAAGTGTTCATCAACACATATATAATCCAATATCCAATACCAATCCAGTATCCATAAATCCTCTCCGACACATACATCAGCAGAGAGTTTTTAAAGATGTCACATTTTCTGTTATAAAAATGCTAGCATTTCCACGGTGGTACCAATGATTCATGAATGTGTCTATGATATGAGGATGTAATTTGCAGAACCAACCAGAATGAGAATTTATAATTCCAACCAATATACCAAGCACGTGAACCAAAAATCTACTCAATAAGACAACCATCCATGATCCAATATATACCAATAAAGTAAGATATACAATAATATGCCAATTGATACCACATGATTCCCAATTTAGATAATTTACACCGAGAACAAACTACCAATTACATAAATACGAGGCCAATAAATTAATATAAGACCCCACACGGTCACACATAGCAAATAATGTCTCAAAACCACCAAATAACACTAACACCAGCCCCCATATAGGCACAAAACAGTAATAAAGTCATTTTCATGATTAGTTCCCACATCCATAACATGTTTTTATATTAATATTAACAACCCAACCCAGTTTGATGAAAGTTAAGCCATAACCTACCTCAAATAAAGAAAACTGGATCCAAAAGCCTTCAACATTGAACCTTCTCCTCATGAACGGACTCGAAATCAAATAAAACAAATAAATATGGAATCTATGCATCAACAAGAAGCCAATGATACCCATATTACCCATTTTCAGGCCAGGGTCAAAACGAACCCTTGAAATAAGTTTTCAAAAAGAAGGGCAAAACCAGAATCATTGTAAAAAATATATTGCCCATGATCAAAGGAAGCCATAGAAGAAAACCCAAGTGAAAATGGGTTGAAATTGAGGTTTAAATTGAAGAACTAATAATTTAGGCCTTCCGGGCCAAAATCTCCAAATTTCACTTTTGAAATTGAGTTTTAACAAAATTTAAATGGCAAGAATCAAGGAAAAGTAATTAAAATAGGGATTTAGAGCCTACCCAAAGTTGAAAAAAAAATCAAACAAAAAATCTAAAACTCGAAGCTCCTAGTATCTAAAATGGTGAAAAATTAAGAAAAAAGGTATTTAAACCACCCAGGCATCTCTTAAGAGTACATTGGGCTGCTTAAATGGCATCACTTACGCGGCCGGACGGCCGTCGCTTACGCGGCCGGATGGCCGTCAATTCTAAGTTACCACGGACCCCTTGAGATTCATCTAAAGTCCTAAGAATGTAAATGAACTATGCTACCCTATCAAATTCGATGCTGCAGACTCAACGACAATATTAAAATTTCAAAAAAATGTTATTTTCAAAAAATTGACCACCGAGGCTCAATTTTAGAACTTTCTAAATCAAGGGTCGAAATGAGATACAAAAGTTGTAAAATCACTCTAACTATGTTACCGATATAAAATCAACGTTTCAGATTTACTGGCATATTCTGTTTTGCTATCCAATGCACAGAACAACAAATGTTGACCAAAGTCAACTATAAAGCCTTTTTAACCACCAAAAACCACTAACTCGCAAAAATTACATCGAAATACATTAGGAACCATTCCAATCATCCCACACCTAAGAAATACCACAAACTATTCAGTTTAGTTCTACAGAATTAGGAATTTCAGATACAGTCAATCAGTTTCAGTAACTCAGTTATCAATAATCTTAGATATCGGTTACTCAGTTATCAGAACTCAAAACTCAGCTTCAGTTACAACATACACGTATATGCACAGTATTGCATACTCAGTATTTACAGTAGTTTTAGTTATCCATGTACTCTCATATTCAGTTACTCTATATTATTTAGTCAGTTATTATTCATGTATATGAACCCTTGCATTTAGCCTTACCTCATCTAGCATACTAGTATATTCCACGTACTGATGCATACTCTTTCTTTGTATTATGATGTCTCATATCATAGGTTCGGATGCTCAGGTTCCTGACCGCGCATAGACAGATCCAGTTATCAGCAACAGTTTCAGTAGTGAGTCCTCTTCTATCGAGGGCATGCTTTTATTTTAGTATTTTAGTTTATCAGTAGTTCAATAGTCAAAGTTAGTTAGGGGGCTTGTCCCATCAACTCCACCTTCAGAAAGTTCAGTTAGAGGATTTTCAGATTAGACTTTCAGACAGTATTTAGTTTTACAGATTATTATTACAGTTGATATTCTTATTCAGTATTTTAGATTTTGAACCTTATGGCATTTCAACCTATTTTCTATATTTATTACAGTATTGTTATTCAGTGCTCACAACAGATATCAGTAATGGGTTAGCTTGTGGTACTTTGGGGTCATAAGAACTATGTAGCATCCGAGCTACAGACTCGGGGCATTAAGAACTTGGTATCAGAGCTTAAGGTTCAACAGAGTCCTAAGAAATCTAAAACCCGTATCTAGTAGAATCTTGTGCATGTATGTGTAGCGCGCCACACTTATGGAAAATAGGCTATGAGATGTTTTAGGAAAAAATTCCCTTCTTTCTGTATTTATGTCGTGTGAGTGAGCATGAGCTCAAGTTAAACTCTCAGTATTATTCATTTCTTCCTTCTATTTACAAAACATACCTCCCAAAAATACTAACGAAAGAAGGACCAGAAATCAGTCAATACCTCAACCCGTTCAGGTGGATCCCCTGGATGAGCATGTCTCCCATGTAGAATTTAGAGCTGCATTAACTACTCTAGCCAATTCCGTAATAGCTTAGAATGAATGGCCAACTACTGTTTAGGCCAAACCAGTGGCAATTACTGCTGCATCCAGGATTCGGGACTTCACCCGAATAAATCCTCCCCTATTCTCAGGATCTAAGTCAGAATAAAATCCATAGGAGTTCCTTGATCAGGTTCAAAAAGTCATAGATATTATGGGAGTGACTTCCAGTAAGAGTGCTGAGTTAGGTACCTATCAACTATAAGATGTAGCTTATATGTGGTTTAAGTAGTAGAAGGTAGACAGGGGAAAAGATGCAGAGCCCATAGAGTGGGAAGAGTTTGTTACTACTTTCCTAGATAGATTCTTTCCCTTAGAACTGAGAGAAGCCAAGGTGTTAGAGTTCATCAATCTCAGACAGGGAAATATGAGTGTGAAAGAGTATTCCCTCAAGTTTACTCAGTTATTCAGGTATGCTCCCTATGTTGTAGCAAACAGTAGGTCTAGAATGAGCAAGTTCATGTCTGGGGTGTCAGATAATGTGGTTAAGGAGTGCAGAACTGCAATGTTGATTAAGGAGATGGACATATCCAGGCTCATGGTCTATGCTCAACAAATAGAAGAGGATAAAAATAGAGATATAGAGAGGAAGAACAAGAGAGCTAGAATAGGTAGCTTCAATTTCAATCAGCCTAGATCAGAGGGCAGTAATAGTTCCCAGTTTTGTCCAAAGTCTTCGATTCTCGCTTCGTCCTCAGCCAGTCCTCCAGTACCTAAGTTCTGAAATGGTAACAAAGATAGGACACCAGGATCTAAATCTCAAGGTAGTGTCAAAGATAGGACACTAATCTCTAATCTAAGTTCAGAAATGGTAACAAAGATAGGACACTAAGCTCTAAATCAGACATGTGGTAGAAACCATCAGCGTGTCTGCAGAACTGGCAGTGATGTTTGTTTTGGGTGTGGCAAGCAAGGTCACAGAGTTAGAGATTGTCCTCAGTCAGGTTCTCAGGGTCAGTATAATCTTTCTTCAGCTCAGTCAGGTTACCCGAATCAGTAGTCCAGTGCCACCAGTGGGCAACGCCCAAATAGGCTTTATGAACTTCAGTCCTAACAAAATCAGGAAAATTCTCCTGATGTGGTCACTGGTACGTTATAGATCTTCCATTTACATATTTATGCCTTGCTAGATGTAGGAGCTTTTTTATCTTTCGTAACTCCTTATATAGCCTTTAACTTCTAAATCACTCCAGAAATCCTAGAAGTGCCTTTATCAGTTTCTATCCCAGTAGGTAAATCTATCATAGCTCGACAGGTATATAGGAACTGTCCGGTTATGATATCTCAAAAAGTTACTTCAGCAAACCTTGTAGAGCTAGAGATGTCAGATTTTGATGTCATTCTCGGCATAGATTGTCTCCATTCATTCTATGCCTCAGTTGATTGTAGAAATAGAATTGTTCATTTTCAGTTTCCAGATGAACCAATCCTTGAATGGAGGGGTAGTATTACAGTGCTCAGGGGTCAACTTATTTCATACCTTAGAGAGAGAAAGATGATATCCAAGGGGTGTATTTACCATTTTGTTTGAGTTAAAAACTCTAATTCAAAGACTCCAACCCTTGAGTCGATTTCAGTAGTTAGGGAGTTTCCATATGTGTTCCCTGAAGATCTTCCATGAGTTCCTTCTGAAAGGGAAATCGACTTTGAAATAGACCTTCTCTCAGACACTCAGCCTATCTCTATTTTGCCATACAGAATGGCTCCAGCTGAACTTAAAGAATTAAAAAAATAGTTAAAGGATCTCCTAGATAAGGGATTCTTCAGACCCAGTGTCTTCCCGTAGGGCGCACCAGTTCTATTCGTGCATAAGAAAGACGGTTCTCTCAGAATGTGTATTAAGTACTGTCAGTTGAACAAAGCCACCATCAAGAATAAATATCCACTTCGTAGAATCGATGACTTATTTGACCAACTTCAGGAAGACAGTTAATTTTCTAAGATAGACCTCAGATCAGGATATCATCAGCTCAAAGTTAGGGAATGTGATATTCCGAAAACAACTTTTAGAATCCGGTATGGTCACTTCGAGTTTCTAGTCATGTCCTTTGGTCTTACAAATGCCCCAACAGCTTTCATGGACTTAATAAATTGGATGTTCAAGAAGTACTTGGACATGTTCGTTATAGTCTTCATCGATGACATTCTTGTCTATTCCCGTAGTGAGAATGATCATACAAATCACCTCATGATCATACTTCAAACTCTCAGAACTCATCAGTTGTTCACCAAATTCAGTAAGTACAAATTTTAGCTAAGGTCAATAGTATTTCTTGGTTATATTGTTTCTGGTGATGGCATTAGAGTTGATCCTCAAAAGACCGAGGCGGTGAGAAACTGTCCTAGACCCATCTCTCTATCAGATATCCAGAGTATCTTATGTTTAGCTGGCTATTACCATAGGTTTTTTGAAGGTTTTTTTTCTATTGCATCCCCCATGTATAGATTGACTCAGAAGAAAGTCTAGTTTCAGTGGTCAAATTTCTGCGAGAAGAGTTTTTAGGAGTTGAAGACTCGACTTACCTCAACCCTAGTCTTGACTCTACCAGATGGTTTAGTTGGCTTTGTTGTGTATTGTGATGCATCCAGAGTAGGTTTGGGTTGTGTCCTCATGCAGAGAGGTAAGGTCATAGCCTATGCCTCCAGACATCTTAAGCCCAATAAGAAGAATTACCTGACTCATGATCTCAAGTTAGCAGCTGTAGTGTTTACCTTAAAGATTTAAAGGCATTACTTATATGGGGTGCATGTGATGTGTTCACAGATCACAAAAGCTTGCAGTATGTGTTCTCTCAGAAAGATTTGAATATGCGTCAGAGAAGGTGGTTAGAGTTGTTGAAAGGTTACGGTATGAGTGTTCTGTATCATTTAGGCAGCACCAATATAGTAGTTGATGATCTTAGTAGATTGTATAAAGGTAGTGTTTCTCATGTTAATAATGATAAGAAGAAGTTAGTTCAGGAAATTCATCAGCTTACCCGACTAGGTGTCTTCTTAGTCGATCCAACAGAGGGTAGTGTATGGGTACAAAATAGTTTAGAATTATCTCTGGTTTCTGAGGTGAAGAAAAAGCAGGATAGAGATCTTAGTCTAGTAAAGTTGAAAGAGTCATCCAGAGATCAGAAAGTAGAGGTTTTCTCCCAAGAGGGAGATCGTGTGTTGCGTTGCCAGGGTTATTTATGTGTGCCAGGTATAGATAACTTGAGGCAACAAATTCTTGCAGATGCTCATGGTGCGCGATACTCTATTCATCCAAGGGACACTAAGATGTACTGCGATTTGTGAGAGATTTATTGATGGAGTGGGATGAAGAGGGATATAACAGAGTTTGTAGCTAAGTGCTCTACATGTCAGCAGGTTAAGATTGAACACCAAAAGCCTAGTGGGTCCATGTAGGAGTTCAGTATTCCCACATGGAAATGGGAGAAAGTGAACATGGAATTTGTGATGGGTTTGCCTCATACTCGTCATCAGTATGATTCCATTTGGGTTATCGTAGACAAGATGACCAAATCAGCTTATTTCATGCCAGTTCATACTTCCTATTCATCCGAGGACTACGCCAAACTCTATATCAGAGAGTTGGTCAAGTTACATGGAGTCCAAGTATCCATCATCTCAGATAGAGGTACCCAATTTACCTCTCATTTTTGGAAAGCATTCCAAAAGGATCTTGGTACCCCGATTTACCTCAGTACAGCCTTCCACCCTTATACAGATGGTCAAGAAAAAAGGTCAATTCAGACTCTAGAAGATACTCTAAGAGCCTGTGTTGTTGATTGTAGGGGTAGTTGGGATGACCAGTTTCCTTTGATAGAATTCGCATATAATAGCAACTATTATTCCAGTATCCAGATGGATCCATTTGAGGCTCTCTACGGTAGGAAATATAGATCTCCAATTGGTTAGTTCAAGGTAGGTGAGGCTGCAGTAGTAGGGACTGACTTAGTGTTTGATTCCTTAGAGAAGGTTCAGCTGATCAGAGAAAGGCTTAGGGATTCCTAGATCTAGTAGAAATCGTATACAGATGTGAAGAGAAAGGATCTCGAGTTTGATATCGGTGATTTGGTGTTCTTGAAAATCTCTCCCATGAAGGGGTAAAGAGGTTCAGCAAGAAGGGAAAGCTTAGTCCCCCATATGTTGGTCCTTACAGAATTCTCAGCCATTTTAGAAAGGTAGCTTACGATCTTGAGTTGCCTTCAGATCTAGCTTTAGTGCATCCAGTATTCCACGTCTCTTTGCAAAGAAATGCATTGGTGACCCAACAATCATAGTTCCTTTAGATGATATAAATATTCAAAATAATCTCTCATTCAAAGAGGTTCCATTCCAGATCCTCGATCGTCAGATTTGTAGACTGAGGAAATAGGAAGTTCCCTTAGTCAAAGTTCTTTGGCGGAATAAGTCCGTTGAGGGAGATACTTAGGAAGAATAAGAAGATATACGGACCAAGTATCCTCATCTCTTCTATGCAAATTCATATTTAGCTCAAGGTAATAGTCTTTCTTAGCTTTGCTTAATTCCATGTTCAGTTATAGTTAAGATCTAGGTATTCCTTACCGTTGCATATTCAGTCATGCATTCATGAATTGGTTTGGACATGTACTCATGCATCAGATATGCATGTTAGTATGAAAATATAATTTTATCAGTAGCCTCAGTCATGTATCCATGCATCAGATATGCATGTTTAGTGTGTAAACTCAGTCTATCAGTAGTTCTCAGCTTAATCAGTCTCATTCGAGGACGAACATTTTAAATCTCAGTACATGAGTTATTCTATTTAAATTTTTCTATATACTCAGTAATTTTCAGTTTAAATCCTATCATTACATAGGAAATTGAATCATCTTTCTAAAGCTATAAAATTCTCCCAAATCCGATACCCAGGCGAAGAGTTATGGCCTTTTTGTAAAGCAGTGTGCCAATTGGCACTTCACCGCATCACGGAGGCCAACCAAATGGAAATCATCAAATTCCATTGCTTCTCCACAATCTTGGCACATCGCGCCATAGACCCAATTCACAATTGTCAATTTCTAGTGAGGCAACCAATTCCACCACACCGCTCCAAGGGCCAAATTCCCATGCAGTGAAGCAACACAATTTCACCGCGTCGTGCCAAGCTTCCATGTCGCAGTTGTCAAATTCCAGTGACACGACACGATAGCTCCATGTCATGCTAGCATGCCAAATTGGGATTTTTTAGTTAATTTCCAGTTTAATTCTTAGGGCTTTTAAGAACTTTTCCCTTACCTTAGTCAACGTAAACACGGGATTAAAGCCCTAAATAGCCTATTATATCATTATTTCCTCACTTTCTCTTAAGAATTAAAACATTTTGTCTCAAGATACAAAACTCTAGCTTGAAGAAATCAAGAACAAACTCAAAAATTTCTCCAAGAACCTTCAAGAATTAACATTCCAAGGTATGTTAAGTGTTCATCTATGGGTTCCTTTCACCTATAGAGTCCAAAAATCTATTTTTTAAAATCACGAGATTGTTGATTTGTGATTTACATGCTTGAAATTGGATTGTATTCATGTTCATGAAATTAATTGAGTTTCAATCCATGATTAATTATGGTTTCTATTAAATTGACATAGCACGTATATTGAATTATGTAATTTCCATATTATAATGCTTGAATTCACAAGTTTGGGCATTGTAGTTGCAATGTTTATATGATATCCATGATTATGTGCATTAAGTTGTGTTCCCCAAGTGTTTGATAGAATGTCCATATGAATTAAATGGTCAAATCATGACATGTTAGTGTATGTACAAGCTTATCCTCTACATGTATTTGATAAAATGTCTCTATGAACGAATTCTGGACAAATGTACATTGTTATGTTTCTCAAGATCATGCGATGCTCTACTTTTTATGCTATTGAGTCCTGGGGGTATTTAATACCTGAAAAATCTAGCTGTTTACCTAGAGCTACAGTAGTTATAGAATATTATCAGTCATGTCATGATCAGTAGAACTCAGTAGTACTCAGTCAGCGATAAATCTCAGTAAAACTCTGTATCAATCCAGTCTAGTTCAATATAATCAGTTCAAGGTCTATTCATTTGGGAGTAGGACTCAGCACCGAGTGAACCCAAGGATGGGGGCTCGCCTGCCAGTAAAGAGAGTGAACCTTAGAAGCAGTACTTGCATTCCAGAACTACGTAGCCAACATAGGTTGAGACATCAACCTGCTAGTTGAGGGTTGATAAGGTGTTTTAACCTGCCAGTTGAGGGTTCCACCGTTCTCATTAGAGTACCTGTCAGATGAGGGTAACTCTTCAGTGTCTTTACCCATGGTATGGTAGTGACACCCTTCCAGCTGGGGTTACATGTTGGACCCTAAATCTACTCAGAAAAGGGGCATGTCGGTTAGATGATTATTTCCCAAAATCTCAGTTTCAGTCTTATTATAGAACTCAGTTCAGTTCTACAGAATCAGGACTGTCAGAAACAGTCAATCAGTTTTAGTAACTCAATTATCACTAATCTCAGATATCAGTTACTCAGTTATTAGAACACAGAACTCAGCTTCACTAAAAGCTCAGTTACAATATACATGTATATGCACAGTATTGCATACTCAGTATTTACAGCAGTTTCAGTTATCCATGTACTCTCACATTCAGTTACTCTATATCATTCAGTCAGTTATTGTTCATACATATGAACCCTTGCATTCAGCCTTACCTCATCCAGCATACCAGTACATTCCACGTACTGACACATAATCTTTCTTTGCCCTATGATGTCTCATATCATAGGTTCGGACGATCAGGTTCCTGACCATGCATAGAAAGATTTAGTTATCAACAACAGTTTCAGTAGTGAGTCCTCATCTATCGAGGGCATGCTTTTATTTTAGTATTTTAGTTTATCAGTAGTCGGAGTTAGTTGGGGGCCTTGTTCCATCAACTCCACCTTCAGACAGTTTAGTTAGAGGCTTTCAGACTAGACTTATAGATAGTATTCAGTTTTACAGATTATTATTACAGTCGATAATCTTATTCAGTATTTCAGATTTTGAACCTTATGGCATTTCAGCCTATTTTCCGTATTTATTACAGTATTATTATTCAGTGCTCACAACAGATATCAGTCATGGGTTAGCTTGTGGTCCTTCGAGGTTGTAAGCACCGTGTAGCGTCCGAGGTACCGACTCAGGGTGTTATAACCTCGAAAGGAGCTATCTCAATACTAGAATAGTAGCTATTAGAATAAACAAACTTCACAAAATCTAGATGTTTCTCCCAATAACCTCTTAAGTCTATGACACAAGCGCAGAGCATATTCTCTATAACTTGAATAGTCCACTCCGATTGACCATAGATTAGGGAATGAAAAGTTGTGTAAGATAAAACTAGGTACCCAACTCCTCCTGAAAGTCTTCCAAAAGTGAGATGTGAGCACTTAACCTCTGTAGGAGATGATAGACACTAGCACACCATGAAGATGAACTATCTCATGATTGTAGATATGAGCCAACCTCTCAACATTAAAGAAAACCTGAACTGGAATAAAATGAGCAGATTTGGTCATTCGATCCACGATGACCCCAGAACTATCAAAACCATAAGAATTACGAGGAAACCTAGAAACAAATTCCATAGTGATCTATTCCCATTTCCACTCGGGAATGGGTAACCTTAGAAGCAAACTACCAAGCCTCAAATGATTGGTCTTCACCTGCTGACAACATAGGCGACGAGCTATAACATCCACTACAACCTTCCTCATACCACCCCACCAAGAGTGTTATCTCAAATCACGATACATCTTAGTCACTTCTAAATGGATAGAATACCAAGAACAATAAGCCTTTTTCTAAATCAACCTAATCCAATCACCTACTATGGGCACACAAACTCAGCCTTCAATCCTCAAAATACCATCTGGATCAACCAAGTCTTCCTTAGTCTTTCCACCCAACACCTTATCCCAAATCACTCTCAACTTAACATCATCAAATTAGTGAGCTCGAATATGCTCCATCAAGGAAGACCTAGCCTCAACAAATTCCAAAACACACTCAAGTGTTAAAATATCAAGTTAAACCATGTAGTTAGTCAAAAACTACACTTCTAAGGTAAAAGGCCTCTCCTGGGTCCAAAGATGAACTAAGCTACCCATGCTAGTCGACTTTTGACTCAAGGAATCTACAACTACATTAGCCTTACCTGGATGATCGAGAATAGTTAGGTCATAATCCTCAAGCAACTCGATCCAATGATGCTGCCTCATATTAAGATCTTGTTGGGTGAAGAAATGCTAAAGCCTATAATGATTCGAGAAGATCTCACAACAGACTCTATACAAGTAGTGCCTCCACAACTTCAAAGCAAATAAAACCATGCACAACTCTAAATCATAGGTAGGGTAATTTCTCTTATGGGGATTTAATTGACGATAAGCATACACAATCGCCTTACCCTTCTGCATCAATACAACACCTATCCCAACACTCAAAGCATCACAAAAAACAATAAAACCCACACCCTCCTTAGGCAAAGTCAAGATAATAGCCGAAGTCAACAAATCCTTTAGCTTTTGAAAGATCACCTCACAAGCATCGGATCAATAAAATGAAATCTTCTTCTAAGTCAACGTGGTTAATGGAGTTGCAATAGATGAAAAATCCTCAATGATGTACCGATAGTTACATGCCAAACCTACAAAATCTGAATCTCGCTAGGAGACGAGGCATATTCCAATCATGAACTGCTGCAATCTTTGCCAAATCAACCATAATACCATACTTGGTCACTATATGACCCAAGAATGAGATAGACTCCAACCAAAACTTACACTTAGAGAACTTAGCATACAACTTCTAATTTCTCAATCTTTGAAGTACAAGCCTCACTTTTTGAATAAATCAAGATATCATCTATAAATACAATGACAAAAAAGTTGAGATACGGTCAAAATACCTGGTTCATCAACTATATGAACACAACTGAGGCATTGGTCAACCCAGAGAACATGACCAAGAACTCATAATAACTATACTGAGTTTGAAAAGATGTCTTCAGAATATCCATAACTCTAATCCTTAACTAGTGATACCTAAATCTCAAATCAATCATTGAAAAGACTGAAGCACCCTAAAGCCAATTGAACAAAACATCAATATGAAAAAGAGGATACTTATTCTTAACCGTCACTTTTTTCAATTATAGATAATTAATATACATACACATAGACCCGTCCTTTTTCTTCATAAAAAAGACAAGCACACCCCAAGGTGATAAACTAAGTCAGATAAATGCCTTATCAAACAACTCTTTCCATTGATTTTTTAATTCCTTTAGGTCTATTGCGGTCATCCAATAAAGAGGAATAGAGATGGGACTGGTTCCCAACTCAACATCCATAATGATGTCAATATTATGATCCAAAGGAATACCAGGAAAATTCTTAGGGAAAATATCCATGAACTCATTGACAACACAAACAGAATCCAAACGAGGTGGGGAATCAATACTAGTATCATGAATATGGGCCAAATAAGATAAACTTCCCCCCTCAACTAAATGAAGAGCCTAAAGGAAATATATAACTCTCTTGGGACCCAATTCCTTGGTACACCTGGTGAAGCTATAGTCATGGTCTTCGCATAACAGTCTAGGGTAACATGATAATAAGCTAACCGATCCATACCCAAAATAACATCAAAAACTACCATATTTAGGATACTGAGATCTACCCAAGTATCACACCCAATAAAGGTCCCAACACAAGATCATTACATATGATCCACCACTAAAGAATCTTCTACACAGGTAGATACACAGATAGGATGACAAAAGGCTCACTACTAGAATCAAAACCCAAAGAAAAATATTCAGAATCATAGGAAAAAGTCAACCTCGGATCAAATAACATAGATGTAGATCTAAAACAAATAGGGATGATACCTATGATAACAACATTAGAAGAATTTCTGCCTCTAGTTTGGCAGGTATAGCATAGCACTATCTATGGCCACTACCTGACTAAGTAGCCCTCCAACCACCACCACAGGCACTACTACCTCTGCTCATCATACCTCTTGTAGAACCCATACCTCTTACCGCCTATATAAGATTAGGCCTTAAAGAACAGTGGAGAAAATCCTTGGCCAAATGTACAACCTTATCACCCATAAAGAAACCCCTACAACCCGACTCAATAGAGGGAGGTACGAATGAGCTAGAACAACCACTCAAAGTTGTTGAACCAAAAACCTACTACCTGAACCCTGTAAGGCTGCCTACACGAGTCTGCCATGATACCTATGAAAGACTCAAGATTCTGTACCTCAAGACGTGATATCTCTGAACTTGCCCTAACGACACACCCTTTTTCTCTCTCCCTAAGATACTCGAAGAATAGACTCAATCATCGTAGCATGATCTACTATACTATGAAATGATGCTTCTAACACTACCATCTAGGTAGTAGAAAGTTGAAGAGAAACATCCAACCCCTTCACGAACTTTTAAATCTTCCTAGACGCAATGGCAATACTGGTATAAGAATATCTAGACAATGCATAGAAACACTCCTTATACTCTGCAATAGTTATGGAGCCCTACTCCAAGTTATCAAACATATTTCTCATCTTTTCACTTAAACTATAAGGCATAAACCAATCCAAAAAGGCCTTAATAAACTTATCCTAAGTCATCTCTTTCAAACCAAGAGGTCTACAACTAATAAGTGACCTTAACTAGTAAGTAGTATAAGAAACCCCATATGACTCAAGCAATCCAAGGTTATGTAACTTCTTATGACAAACAATCAAGAACTTATAGGCATCCTCAACCATAATACCATAGAATATAGGAGGACCCAAGCGAGTAAATCTCTCAAACCTCTTTTGATCCTTAAAAGACATAACTATACCCACACTAATAAGAGACATAGTAAATTTGGTTAGTTGAGATCCCATCTAAGGGTGTAGCATAGATGAAGGTTTAACCCTTGATCTCGGAATACCATACTTGAATACTGGCACTGAAGGAAGAACAACACTCAGATTCTATAGAGTACCATAAGCAGATATCGGTACCTTTGGAGGATCCACACTCAAAACTAGAGAAACACCATAGGTAAACTCTGGCATAGATGGGGGTATATTACTCAAAGCTGGAAGAACACCGGGTTTACTCAAAGGAATACCCTTAAAATGAGTCATAAAAAATCAATAACCCCTCCAAGACTGCGGTAGAATAACTTGTGGAATCTAAGTAGGCCTCATATATCCAGAAGCCTCAACCTGAGGCTCAAGGGGAGAGCCCCCTAGTACTACCTTTGGATGGGGAAATCTGCATGATCGTCCTCTGCCTTGGGCCTGTCTACAACCCATAACTCACGTCCTAGAAAGGGATATATTCTTGAATGGTGGTTATACATCTCTAACCTAAAGGGATCTAGTCCTTACCATCTGTACAAAAAAGAATTAAACATAATTTAGAATACAAAGTATGGAATAATTTGCAAGATAACGAACAAAATAATGGAATTTTCCTAAAGATATCTTATAGCCTCTTGAAGTTAGATACAGACATCTATATATTAATTTCCAAGACTCTACTAGACACTCTATTCATACACTAATGAGACCAATGAACCTAGCTGCTCTGGTACCAATTTATCGTGACCCCAAAACTAAGGGTCATGATGGCACTTATCGCAGAAAGCTTTGACAATTAAGGATATCAACTAAATTGATTTAAAATGACAAAAATAAGACCAAAACCCAAGGTAAGGATCTGAAACAAATCCAAACCATGCATATACAATAATAGCAGAAAAATACATAATAATGATATCATAAATCACTCCATAATTTGATGTCATAGTGTAAGAACCTATTAACTATATATAGAAATCAAAGTATTCAATTGATAGTCTAAAAAGGAACATAATCTATCTTAAAATATGAAACAAAATATAAACTAGATAAGAAAAGGTAATAGATCAACTCTGGAAGCATAGACCGACCACTACCTCAAAAATACTCCAAACACCACTCGAAATTAGTTACCACATTGTGCACTTTTATCTAGATCTGCTCTAAAAGGGCATAGTGGGAATGAGTATAGTCCACTTAACCTCAGTAGGTATAATAGGCCGATCAAGCAAAGTAGAAAATAAAGTATAAAAAATACACACTATGGGCACTCACCTATAATTAGAAAATATCTCAAATGGTATCCCTCATCGTCTCTACTAATAGTTCTAAAATATATACACATATCTAATACAAGTACGAGAAAGAAATACAAATAAATAAAAATCAAATCAAGAACAAAAATACAACATAGAATATACACAATGTATGAAATACATTTATGATTATGATAATGTGATATGTCTAAGGTTGTTGCACAACCTCCATATACACCTACCAAGTTTAACTCCCAAGTTAGGATCCATGGGGGATTCACAACCCATTATAATCCAATAACCAATACAAATGTCCATCCAATATCTATTGTAGTGACAATTGAAAATAAGGGCAGTTGTATTCATTATAGCGGTGATTGAAAATAAAGGAAAACTTATGGCATGGTACTTGTTAGCATCGAGAGTCTTTGTGTGAGAAAGAGAGTCTTACACTTAAATCCCCATTATTGTATATTAGATATCTCGGTGTGTGTGGGATATCCTTCTTGTGATGAGGCATGTGAACAACTTAGGGTGGGTGACATTGTCATCTTCCAAAAAAAGAGGCAAAAGGAGTAGAGTAGAGTTGTAATAAATAAAGAGTCACTTTTATAGTGTTAGCGATTGTTGCATTATTTCTCTTTAAAGTCCTTTGCATCTTTGAGATTGTATTTCATGTTGAGGGGTGGTGTGAGAATAGCTTTGCCCACGTTTGAAGATCCACTTGTGGTAGCAACCAAGTTTGAGGTTATTGTGATCATTGGGTAAAATAAAAAGGCTTAAAGTTACATTGTCTCATTGAGTAAGAGGTAGTATTGCTTGAGGACAAGAAAAGGTTTAAGTTGGGGTGTTGATGATGGTGAATTTACCACTCGTTTGCATCCTAAATTCATGAAAACTACTATAATTTAAAGGGTTGAATGAGACAAATATGTTACTTGAATGCACTAATTTCCACATTTTACAGTCACACAGGTGATGAGATAGAAAGATATGGATTTGAGTTAAAAAAGGATCAAAAAGAGAGGAAAAGTGCATAGCTAAAGACCCTGCACAAATCAGGCTCAGTTACCGCGATCGTGGCCAGTCAAGATGTGTCAGCCACTATGATTGCATACATCAAATTGCGGTTGCGGTAGCCATAATCAGGGCAAAGATGATGTGATCACGTCAATACGAGAATAGGCCCAAGGGCAGTTTTGTACTTTTTAATAGCCGACCCCAAATCCTTAAAGGTCTCAAACCCTTTCCCATTTTAGCATTGTAAACTCTTGGAGAGAAATTGATTTTAAAGTTATAAACCCTAACTTAGGCAACAATTGTATTTGAATTTCTTGCTTTGAATTTGGTGAAATTAAAGGATAGATGCTTTGAATGAACATTTGGGTATACTTCTTTCACTTTACTTCATGAGTAGATAAATCTCTTTGTTTGGGGATTAGGTTGAACTAAGGTTCAATTATGTGTGGGTTATGATGCATTTGTGTAGATTCTAGATTATTGATGATGGATTTTACTTTTTCTTGGTTTAATTAGTTGGGATTTATAGGAGAAAACCCCAAATGCCCAAAATGGGTTTGTGGGTGAAAACCACAAACTCTTGAAAGCTCACATCATCCTTGAAAGAAAGACTTTCAGAACCCATGACATCCTTGAAAGAGGGCTATGGGGGACAAAGAAATAGTGGACTATAATGGATGTAGTTTACTATCTTTTTGACATCTTAGAAATAAGGCTAATTAGAGAGCTGGCTATGTTTTGGTCATCATCCTAGAAATAGGGATGCCCAATTGAGGTGTTGTGTGACCTTAATTATCACACTCGTTAGGTACTCAAAAGGGTTAATGAGTGATATCTTTGAGACTTTGTTGATAAACTAGCCTCAAGGACTTTCAACCTATCCTTCCTTATCGTCAATGTCTAAAATTTGCACTAAATTATCATGTTCCCATGCATAATTTGCCCTTAGGTAGACATAATCCCAAGATCCTTTTAATAGTGAATTTTTGAATCGCAAGTGTTGTCTTAGTGTCTTGTCTTGAATAGATATTGATAAAACCTTGTTACAAATCAACCCCCCTCCCCCCCCCCCCCCCGCTAAATTTAAATTGTGCTTTTTACTTTATTTACACTTTGGGTATCTTCTTAGTAAGTGTTAACACCCATAGGACTAGAATTATAATTTTGTTCCTTGTGGATTCGACCTCAACGTAAGTTGATGTATTGACAACGATCATCCTATACAAAATTAAATGGTATAGGGGAGCCACATCAAGGGTCCTGAGTTGCTTATAAAGTCCCATTTTTCAGGAGGGTCCTGAGTTGAAAGTAAAGTCCCATTTTTCATGTGTGTCCTGAGTTTAAAAATAAAGTCCCACTTTTCAAGAGAGTCCTAAGTTGCAAGTAATGTCCCATTTTCATAGAGGGTCTTGTGTTTAAAGTAAAGTCCTATTTTCCAGGAGGCTCCTAACTTGAAATGTAAATTTCTATTTTCTAGGAGGGTCCTGAGTTGAAAATTAAAGTCCCATTTTCTAGGATGGTCCTGAGTCAAAAGGTAAAATACCATTTACTAGGAGGGTTCGAGTTGAAATTTAAAATCCCATATTCCATGAGGGTCCTGATTTGAAAAATTAAAGTCCTATTTTTCAAGAGGGTCCAGAGAAAAAAATTAAAACCGAAATAACATGAACAAAATTCTTTTCCCAGTTTATACTAGAAAACTTTTATGAGTGTCACCAGAGCATAAATTCTTGGAAAGTACAATGAAAAGGGTGAGTCAAGTACTTGAATTATTTCAGAAAGTGCATCTCACAAGGGTAAAAATTTACTATTACTGTAATCTTGCATCCTATGTTGTAACATTGCTCCTTACATTTGCAAAATTAAAAAGTTACATCTTTTTGATATAAAAGCTTTAAATAATTTGATTTGAGGCAACATTCATCTCCATTTCCAACAAAGAAAATTTATGAGTTTAAAAACATGGAGGTAGATTCATGGCATTTGGCTTTTGAGGTGACCGCTTTTGCACTTGTCATGTTTATCTCTATTTTAAATCATTAATAGGTATTGTGATTTGTTGTACTATTGACACCATACTTTGGCTACTAAAAAGCATAGACTCAAGTTGTATTTCCTTTTCATGATGCTTTTGAATTCAACTTCTAATGGACCTGTAATTTCTATGAGTCCTAAAGCTGTCAGATGATGATTGTACTTGGGTACTTATCTCTCTTTTGAATCATGTTATCATTATGTGTCATCCATTTGCCTTGCTTTATACAATGGAAGGAGTAGGTATAAAGTTTTGAATTCCTTTCTCACTTGTCTTTACATGAATTTGAATAAAAAATATGAGAAAAAATAATGATAATGATTTTCCATTTGACTAAAAAGACACAAAAATAAAATAAAAATATAGAAAGAAAAAAAAGACAATATAAATCCCTTTTTCAAAAACAATGGAAAGAAAAACCTATCTGGGTGTAGTAGCCGGCTCCAATGATTATGACATGCAGTTTGAGTTAAGCAACCTGATCTTCTCCATCCTAACTATTTGTCGACTTTTCCAACTTATAGAATTTGAAACCGAGTTGCTCTTGAACTTATTGCCTCTAGATCATAAAGCACATTCAACTAGTGGTGTCCCAAAGGGTTTTTGCTAGTGAGCCTCCTTCATTTTTATTTTTTCTTAACTTATTGTCTCCTTATGGTGTCCATGAAGGTTTTCACAAATAATAATCTCATTTTCATTTTATCTCAACTTACTGATGGCGCCCATTGGGGTTTTCACCAATAAGACTCTCCTTTTCATTTTTCTCACATTTTTATGCCGATGAAGGAAAGTTGTGCCCAAAATGTGGAACATCTTATACCCATGACATGTTAGACTTGACATTAGTAAAGACTAATCTGAAGGTCTTTCTTTGGTTGTAACTTGGACTTTGAATAGGGTTAGAAAGAAAGTTCCGTATAAGGCTCAAAACATACATAACATAGGGTGCAACTTATAACTTTTGGAATTGATTCATAAAGAAAATAACTTTTCCCCCTCTTTCTATTAAATTAGGTAAATTAAATTATTTTGGTTAGACAAAACCCAAAGTAGGGCTGCCTACATAACTTGTCATAGAAAGAATCAAATCAAACGTAGTTTAGGCAAGTTATTTTTCTCAACTTCTCTTTTTAACTTATTCCTATTTTTCCTTTTTTTAAACTTTCAAACTTTATATGATTCCAAAATAGGGGTACGAAAGAAAATCTAAATTGAAACTCAAAAGGGGTAAGCAATGGATGACATAATACTTGGATAGCAGAACAAAATAACTTCATCATGTAAATCTTTTAAATTATAAGTCCAAAGCACATAAATAAAAATAATTGTACATGAATATCATACATAGTATCTCTTAATTGTATCGACATTGATGGCAATTTGTTTCATTTGGCCTAATATATCAGTCAAATATATTACACCATTGGGAAACACTTTCTTTACCATGAATGGCCCTTGCCAATTAGGGAAAAACTTTCCTTTAGATTTAATCTAATAAAAGAGGATGTGCCTCAGTACTAACTGACCGACTTTGAAATCTTTGGGACACATCTTTCTATTATATGATCCTTCCATTCTCTTCTAATAGAGTTGGCCATGACATACTGACATCAATCATTTTTTATCAATCAAACTAAATTGCTCCAATCAAGTCTTGAACCACTGATCATCATTAATCTTAGCTTTTACTATGACTTGAAGAGAAGGAATTTTAATTTCAATAGGTATAACTACTTTGGTCCCATATATCAACGAGTAGGGATTTGCACCTATTGAGGTGCGAATTGTAGTACGATAACCTAAAAATAGAAAGGAAACTTTTTATTCCATTGTTGAGAAACTTGCACCATTTTGTGAAGTATCTTCTTTAGGTTCTTATTAGTGGCTTCTATAGTCCCATTCGCCTTTGGGCGATATGAATTTGAATTCCAATGTACAATCTTAAATTGTTGGTACACTTCTTACATTTGACTATTGAGATCCGCAACGTTATTTGTAATAATTACCTTTAGGTTACCGAATCAGCAAATAATGTTAAAGTGAACAAAAATTACCAAAACTTTCTTAGTCACTGACTTCAAAGTCACTGCTTCCACCTACTTAGTAAAATAATCAATGGCTACCAAGATGAACCTATGCCTATGTAATACCCCGATCATTTCTTAAGCCTAAATCTATCTTTTAAGTGAATATGAATGACTTCCAAATTGATTGTTGTTTATATCATGTTTTATTTACCTAAATTATACTTTCTATCATATGGATAATATGATAAGCTTTTCATCGACATAAGATTCACCCGAATCGGACACCCGGTGAGGAAGTTAGAGCCATTTTGTAATTCCTCGAGACTCTAACCAATAGTGCAACCATGAATAAAGATCTTGAGAAATAAATTATAGTGATTTGATTGTTTTCTAATAAAGGATGGTGTGTATTAAGAACTTAAATATGTCCTAACGATTGGGCGAATGAAAAAATTCCTTACCGATTGAGTTCTTGGGAAGGATATTGGTTTAGTCAACATCAAACGAGCATATCTCTTATTATACTTGGAATTTTTGATCTCATGACCTATCAAAAAAAATATAATTTAATTATATTTCCAACGATACCAATTTCGCCAAAATCCAACATCGGAGTAAAGAGTTATACCCATTTTACTCCAGCATGGTCAAGCTGGAAAACAGTGATGACGGTTCTAACGGGCTGTCACATTTCTGACGCCAATTTTGACGACGTCGTCACTTTCTGACGACATTTTAGATGACATCGTCAGCCCTGGGCAGAAAATCAAGAATTGGACTCTTTTTTCTGATGACCATTCGTGACGGCCAATCATGGACCTGACGGCCCGTCACAGATGGCGTCAAATATATTTTTCCAGCAACTCAAGCACATTTTTAAAATGGTATTTTGATCTTTTCCACTTTTTTAGCCTATATATATATACTAGTAGTGGAGAAAACCTTCATTATCTCTCGTTCTCTTCCAAGAAATAGATCAAGAAACTAGGGTTTTCTTCTAAAATCCTAAATCAAATTTTCTCCAAGAAATTTAAGAATCTTCCAAAGATTTCACCAAGTTGTCCGAGAATCAAATTTTTTTCAAGTCAAAGGCATCAAGAAACTTAGCTAAAAAGTGTGAAGAAGAGTTCCCAAACAAGCTTGTTTATCTTAAATCCATAACCCAAGGTATGTGGGGTTTGAACAAGAACAATTCTTTCGTTCTTGTGCCCAAAGATTTAATTTCTACTATTGAAGTTCATGATTTTTGCAAAATAGGTTTACACCCAAATTACTTTATTAATGATTGATGATATTTGAGCTATTCAAGATTGATACACATGACTATTTTATCACTTATTTCTTAAATTGATAACTTATGCCATGAGTTGAATATTATTATTATGAGTTGATGATTTTCGAATGATTTGAGATAAGAGTGATGATTTAAGCTTTTCTATGAGAATTTTTATTATTGAATATATATATATATATTGATATTTGAGCTTGAGAGTCAAGAATGAGTCTTATGATGTTTTCTTGAAGTTTTTGATACATGATTATGTTACAACTTCCAAATTATGACTTGATATTTAATATTGTGAATTTCATGTTCTACCATGAGTTGGTATTTCAAGTTCTTTCAAGACATGTGTCAGCTTTAAGCTTCCTTATGACAAATTGCATTATTGAGTATATTGATTCATAAGATTGAGTTGTTATAATGAGTCTTGATATTTCCTTACAGTTATTGATATTGCCATGACTAAATGAATTAATACATCTTGATGTTGAGAAAGATTGTTTGATTTTGAGTCGAGTTAGGATCCATAGAGTATATGATTTACAGATGAGATATATAAGTTTATGTTTTGGTCTTTATAATAGACCCATGAGTTGATATTGATTGAGATGGATTTCCTAACGCATTCTGAGCTGAGTCCGGGAGAAGTATTTCGCACCGAGCAGGAAATATGGTATTTTCCCAAAACAACATGCCATCGTAGGATTGGTGTTGATAATTGTGGGCCAGAGGCCGAGTGTGGGATCGTGATCGTGATATTGAGTTTGTAATGCCAGGCAAGAGTACAACACTCCCGCCAATGTGGGGCTCTCTCCCTAGGAGGGAAAAACCTTGGACTCCATGTGGCTCACATGGTGTAGTTATGTAAGTTATAAGAAACTCCCAAGTCTATAATAGTCCAAGTTTTAATGAGTAACCGAGTCACTCTAAGTCATGATTTAAAGTGTTTGAGTTGAGTATAATGATTTATGAGATTTATAATGCTTGTACGTTATTGATGATTTACAAGGAATATATTTTAATTAATTCAAGCAAAGAAAGTCGTTATCATCAGCATGCGTGATTTTTATAATCATTTATGATATTATTTATAATGTTGCACTGCAACCCCACATACTCAGTACATTCCTTAAAGTACTGACCCCCATATATTTCTATATGCTACAGTGCCTTATAATGTAGGTACAAGTTATAGCGCAGATACCACATTCAGTCAGTTCGCAGCTTCCAGTCAGCAGGTGATGAGTCCTTTTGATTCAAGGGCATGAGTCAGTTATACAGTTCGAGAAGTGTTGTATTTTTCTTACTTTAGTCATATTGAGATTGGGTAGTTGGGAGTCATGACCCATCTATCGAAAGTCAGTACCAGTAGAGGCTTCATAGACAGTCAGTAGAAGTTGATGTATTTAGTTTCAGTTTCAATTATAAAAGTAGAGTTGTAATCTTGTAAAGTTCATGTTTATATTGATCAAGTTCAGAGAAGTTTTATATTTTTGCTAACTTTATATAGATTTAAGAATTTTATCCAATTATTTATGAGTTATACCAGTAGAAGGGTTAGCTTGGGGTCACTTGTACCCCTAAGCACCGTGTGACATCCCTGGACCTAAATTTTGGGGCGTTACAAACTTGGTATCAGAGCCAGGTTTCAAGTGTCCTAGGTTGTCTATGAAGTCGTGTCTTGTAGAGTCTTGCGGAACAGTACATAGACATCTGTACTTTTCTTCGAGAGGCTACAAGACATTTAGGAAAGGTCTCCATTCTTTCAAGTATTAGATCGTTCTATAGAAAGGTTCATTGAGAAACTTATACTGATTCTCATCTTACCCTATTCGGGGCATCCCCGCCTTATTTTCAAGGTATTAGATATATTCAAACTCAATTCTTTGCAGACAATACTTTCTTAAACAGTCCCCTCAGATAGTTACGAAATTTTAAATGAGCTAGAAAGAATCCTATTAGTGTCTTATCATTCCTTGCTTATGAATCGTGCAATAAGCCCAAGTCAGTAGCGCTACCGGATTCCTTCTCAGAATCCATAATGATAATCTATATTTCTTTATCTATGTACTATTCTTGAGGTAACATGATCTACAAGTTTCAATTTCCTTTCCAGACAATACCCTTAGACTTACAAGAGAGAAATTCCAGAAGTCTCACAAAGTGGCCTGAGAAGAGCTTACCAACGTGTTATAAGTTTACTAAGTTCAATGTTATGCCCTCTCCCTTATGATTTTTTTAATTGAGACAGAGTAAGATGTGTATTCTTAGATTATCAAATATTGTATGATGAGTTTCTATCTCTTGTAACCTTGTAATATTCATGATGTTCGAACTGAAAGTCTAGTGAAGCCGTGTGGGGATCTTTCGATTCACTAGAATAATTGCTTTCTTATCCATATCAAATTCTTTTTCAAAATGCAAATCAAAGACTAGTGAAGCCGGGGAGGCCTATTTTGATTCACTAGCGACAACTTGTATATCTTGTTTTCTTGTGCTGATTAAAACTGGTTTAGAGGTGTTGTGGCAAGAAAGGGTGGAAAGTGTGATTTATTGGAAGTATGTATAGTTGAGCCTTTTGCATATGATTGTGTTAGTGATGAAGTGATATTGTTCTTGTGTGTCAGCTTATGGAAGAAAGAGAAAAAGTTATTGGTGGAGGTAAATAATGGGTTTCTTAAGGTATAAAGTTGTTGACAGTGTGTTGCACAATATAAGTATAAGTTATGGATGATGATACTTAGTGGATGAGTGTTGTTAACTCAGATGCTCCTGAGATTGCATGGGAAAGTTAAGTTAAGGCTTAGAGAGTTATGAACTAAGTTAAGTTGTGTATGAAGGATAGATAGTAATGATGGGTAAAACAAAGGCGTGTTGATGGATTATTAATGAGAGAGGCCATATGATTATGTCCAATTATTATTATTAGGGGGTTTAAGTGGAGTAGTGTTTATTGAAATTTTGTTTTATAATTTCCAAGTGAGAATGGTGTGTGTGAGGTGGAGTTGTAAGTTATGCTGAGCGCTAGGCATTAAGCTTGGATGAATGGTGTCTATAGAGGTGGATGTGATGATTTCTTGGTTAATGGTGCTAGTTACAGGGAAGTGATCAAATGGGATTGGACAGTGCATGCGAGAGCTTGAGTTTGATCAACTTGTAATTAAGTTTGATTTTGTGCTCTTGGTGAGAAATCTTGCCCAAGGTTCTGTGGGGCTGCTTTATTTTTTTCTAGGGACATTGTATGTGGCGTAATTAGTAAGTATCGTGGAGTTGCTAGGTGGAGGAAGACTAGTTAGTTAATGAACGATATTCCTAATAATTAAGTCAAGAAGTATGATGGCTTTAGTCTAAGAGGGAGATAGTAGAACAAGTGACCAGGTTAGTTTGTTAGGTTCTAGTGGGTATGCCAATAAATCATGGAATAGCTGTGAGAAGGGATACTGCTCGACCCATTTTTATTTTAGTATTTTCAGTCATTCCTGTATTTATTCATGCTTTGCGTTTTGATTCCATGATCATGATTCATATCCAGGCATGCCATAAAGAATCCTGTCCTCACTTAGTTACCAAAATGCAGAGTCTCAGACCTTTCACCGGTTGGAATCATATTACATAGTTACGAATTCCCAATTTAGGTCATGCAACGCATGACTTTTGTACTCTAGCTTTGTCATATGTTCAGTTGCAATGTTCAAGTGCTACTTATAATGATCAACAAGAAAAGAATTCAGATTCATATCGTGCATGTTCCCTGGACGTATTTCTTTGATGGGTTTATGATGTTAAATCGCCTATTCCTCAAGCCTCAGTTGAGTGTCAAGTTATTCATAGCATCTATTCATGCGTCAGATCCTCATTGTCTAATCTTTTAGTTATCTTTACTTACCCAAGATAGTGGTAGTGAATAGTTGTTTAGTTAGAAGAGAGGAGATATTTCCTTATTAACGATAGAGGGTGGCATGCATACTTTGGCTTGGCGGTAATGTTAATTAAGATTGAGGATAAGTCTTTGATTCATGTTATGGTTAGTTGAAGTTTAATGTGTTATGATTGGGAAGATTGTGGTGTGTTCATTTTGTGTAATTCCATGAGTTGGAAAGAATATTGGGGTGAAGCATTTGCGTAGGACTTGATTAGCAAGAAGTATGTCAGGTGTTCTTAACGTGAGTGCATGGAAATTTTTTTGATAAGAGGTATGTAGGGTATGAAGAAGAGGCTTTATAAGTGTTTGATTAGGAATGCACATATGGTTATGAAGATAGGCTTGAATGTCATGTTTGTGTGCATGCAGATGAGTGCCTTTCACATTAGTAAATGGCTAGTGCTAGGTGGATTGGAGTTGTCGAAGTGGTAATGCGAATTACTCTTGAAGTGAGAGTGTTTTAGAAGTGTGGTTGAGTTTGAGAGTAAGGATTTGCCTTGCTTGAAGCTTAGTGCTTTTATCCTGACTTATGATTCATAGGTTTAGGTTTCAAGTTGTGGGACTATGGTAATTCTATGATCTCTAATTCAGATGTCTTGTTTATATCTTACCTAAAGTTCTTTGCTCCTTCAGACCGTTAGAATTCCTTTGAAGTGGGTTGAAGGAATCCTTCACTTAAGTATGAGTATCTAGTACGATTAAGTTTGCATGGTTAGCAACCTAGTTTTTTAAAATTTAGCATATAGGTTTCTATGGTCTTCCATTTTTTTTCGAACTAGTCTGGTCTTACCACTCGAAATTTCATAGGTATGAGAAATTCGATAAGTAGTTGCTCACGCCCAAAATCTATGAATTCAGTTCAGTATGTGTATCAGGCATCAGTTTTAGATTCGGATATATAATTGTGATTCAGTCTGTAAGCATTTATTGAAAATCTTCGTTTTCCAAGTATTCTAGTCTAGACAATGTAATACCCATTGTGTAGCCTTATCCTTGTTTCTCATGACCTATGCCTACAAATATTATCTCTTTGCCGTCTATGAGTACGATTGCGCCCTTATCACATAAAGTGAATTCTAACCTCTCAGTATGAGCCCGCTCTTTAATATTGGAAGAAGGCAAATCAACTCAGATTTAGTCGAGAATTACAGTTGTCCTCTATCGATTCTTTTCCAGTCTCAGATCCAACTGTATAGCTATTCTCATCACGAGTTTATACATTCAATGAAGTACTTTAAAGTTTAGAAAGATATAGATTTAGATTTGCAAGTTGTTTCAGCTGTGTATGTTTAGTTTTCTCTATATTCTTGGCCAAAAAGCAACATTCGAGGACGAATGTTTCCAAGGGGGAGATATTGTAATACCCCAATCGTTTCTTAAGCGTAAATCCATATTTTAAGTGAATATGGATGACTTCCAAATTTATTGTTTTTTATCTCATGTTGTATTTCCCTAAATTGTACTTTCTATCATGTGGAGAATTGGATAAGTTTTCCATCGACATAAGATTCACCCAAATCGAACACCCGGTGGAGAAGTTAGAGCCATTTTGTAATTCCCCGAGACTCTAACTAATAGTTTAACCATGAATCAAGCTCTTGAGAAATAAATTATAGTGCTTTGGTTGTTTTCTAATCTAGGATGGTGTGTATTAAGGTTAAAGATGTCCTAAAGATTTGGTGAATGAAAAAATTCCTTACTGATTGAGTTCTTGGGAAGGATATTGGTTTAGTCAACTTCAAATGAGCATATCTCTCATTATACTTGGACTTTTTGAGCTCATGACCTATCAGCAGATATATAATTTAAGTAGATTTCCAACAATACCAACTTTTCCAAAATCCAATATCGGAGTAAAGAGTTATACCCATTTTACTTCAGCATGGTCAAGCTGGAAAACAATGACGATGGTTCTAATGGACTTTCACGTTTCTGACAGCAATTTTGACGACGTCGTCACTTTTTGACGACATTTCTGATGACATCATCAGCCCTGGGCAGAAAATCAAGAATTGGACCCCTTTTTGTGACGACCATTCGTGACGACCTATCACGGCCCGGACGGCCCGTCACGGATGGAGTCAAGTATATTTTTCCAGCAACTCAAGCACATTTTTAAAAGGGTATTTTGGTCTTTTCCACTCATTTTTAGCCTCTATATATATACTAGTAGTGGAGAAAACCTTCATTATCTCTCGTTCTCTTCCAAGAAATAGATCAAGAAACTAGGGTTTTCTTCTAAAATCCTAAATCAAATCTTCTCCAAGAAATTTAAGAATCTTCCAAAGATTTCACCAAGTTGTCCGAGAATCAAATTTTTTTCACGTCAAATTCATCAAGAAACTTAGCTCAAAAGTGTGAAGAAGAGTTCCCAATCAAGCTTGTTCATCTTAATTCCATAACCCAAGGTATGTGGGGTTTGAAAAAGAACACTTCTTTCGTTCTTGTGTCCAAAGGTTTAATTTCAACTATTGAAGTTCATGATTTTTTCAAAATGGGTTTACACCCAAATTACTTTATTAATGATTTATAATATTTGAGCTATTCAAGATTGATACACATGACTATTTTATCATTTATTTCTTAAATTGATAACTTATGCAATGAGTTGAATATTATTATTATGAGTTGATGATTTCCGAATGATTTGAGATAAGAGTGATGATTTAATCTTTTCTATGAGAATTTTTATTATTGAATATATATATATATATATATATATATATATATATTGATATTTGAGCTTGAGAGTCAAGAATGAGTCTTATGATGTTTTCTTGAAGTTTTTGATACAAGATTATTTTACAACTTCCAAATTAAGACTTGATATTTAATATTGTGAATTTCATGTTCTACCATGAGTTGGTATTTTAAGTTCTTTCAAGACATGTGTCAAGCTTTAAGCTTCCTTATGACAAATTGCATTATTGAGTATATTGATTCATAAGATTGAGTTGTTATAATGAGTCTTGATATTACCTTATAGTTATTGATGTTGCCATGACTAAATGAATTAATACATCTTGATGTTGAGAAAGATTGTTTGATTTTGAGTCGAGTTAGGGATCCACAGAGTATATGATTTACAGATGAGATATATATATTTATGTTTTGGTCTTTATAATAGACCCATGAGTTGATATTGATTAAGATGGATTTCCTAACGTATTCTGAGCTGAGTCCGGGAGGAGTATTTAGCACCGAGCGGGAAATATGGTATTTCCCCGAAACTATATGCATCATAGGATTGATGTTGATAATTGTGGGCCAGAGGCTGAGTGTGGGATTGTGATTGCGATATTGAGGTTGTACTCCCTGGCAAAAGTACAACACCCCTGCTAATGTGGGGTTCTCTCCTTAGGAGGAAAAAACGTTGGACTCCATGCGGCTCACATGGTGTATTTATATCGGTTATAAAAAACTCCTAATTCCATAATAGTCCAAGTTTTCATGAGTTACCGAGTCACTCTAAGTTATGATTTAAAGAGTTTGTGTTGAGTATAATGATTTATGAGATTTATAATGCTTATACTATTATTGATGATTTACAAGGAATATATTTCAATTAATTCAAGCAAAGAAAGTCATTATCGTCAGCATGCATGATTTTCATAATCATTTATGATATTATTTATAATGTTGCATTGCAACCTCACATACGTAGTACATTTCTTAAAGTACTGAACCCTATATATTTCTATATGCTATAGTGCCTTATAATGTAGGTACAAGTTATAGCGCAGATACCGCATTCAGTCAGTTTGCAGCTTCCAGTTAGCAGGTGATGAGTCCTTTTGATTCGAGGGCATGAGTCAGTTATACAGTTAGAGAAGTGTTGTATTTCTCTTACTTTAGTCGTATTGATATTGGGTAGTTGGGAGTCATAAACCATCTATCTGAAGTCTGTACCAGTAGAGGCTTCATAGACAGTCAGTGGAAGTTGATGTATTCAGTTTCAGTTTCATTTGTAAAAGTAGAGTTGTAATCTTGTAAAGTTCATGTTTATATTGATCAAGTTCAGAGAAGTTTTATATTTTTGCTAACTTTATATAGATTTAAGAATTTTATCTAGTTGTTTATGAGTTATGCCAGTAGAAGGATCAGTTTGGGGTCACTTGCTCCCCTAATCACCGTGTGACACCCCGGGACCCAAATTTTGGGGTGTTATAAACTTGGTATCAGAGCCAGATTTCAAGTGTCCTAGGTTGTCTATGAAGCTGTGTCTAGTAGAGTCTTGCGGAATGGTACAGAGACGTCTGTACTTTTCTTTGAGAGGCTACAAGACATTTAGGAAAGGTCTTCATTCTTTCAAGTCTTAGATCGTTCCATAGAAAGTTTCATTTAGAAACTTATACAGATTCTCATCTTACCCTATTCGGGGTATCCTCGCCTTATTTTCAAGGTAATAGAGATAGTCAAACTCAATTCTTTGCAGACAGTACTTTCTTAAATAGTCCCCTCAGATATTTATGGTGTTTTAAATGAGCTAGAAAGTATCCTATTAGTGTCTTATCATGCCTTGCTTATGAATCGTGCAATAAGCCCATGTCAATTGCTCTTCCGGATTCCTTCTCAGAATCTATAATGATAATCTATACATATTTATCTATGTACTATTCTTGAGGTAACATGATCTGCAAGTTTCAATTTCTTTTCCTGACAATGCCCTTAGACTTACAAGAGAGAAATTCTAGAAGTCTCACAAAGCGGCCTGAGAAGAGCTTACCAACGTGTTATAAGTTTCCTAAGTTCATATTATGCCCTCTCCTTTATGATTCTTTCAATTGAGACAGAGTAAGATGTGTATTCTTAGATTATCAAATATTGTATGGTGAGTTTCTATCTCTTTTAACCTTGTTATCTTCATGATGTTGGAACTGAAAGTCTAGTGAAGCCGTGTGGGGCTCTTTCGATTCACTAGCATAATTACTTTGTTATCCATATCAAATTCTTTTTCAAAATGCAAATCAAAGACTAGTGAATCCGCGTGAGGCCTATTTTGATTCACTAGAAACTACTTGTGTATCTTATTTTCTCATACTGGTTAAAACTGGTTTAGAGGTATTGTCGAAAGAAAGGGTGAAAAGTGTGATTTATTGGAAGTATGTATAGCTGAGCCTTTTGCATATAATCGAGTTAGTGAATAAGTGATATTGTTCTTGTGTGTCAGCTCATGGAAGAAAGAGAAGAAGTTATTGGTGGAGGTAAATAATGGTTTGCTTAAGGGATGAAGTTGTTGACTGTGTGTTGCACAATATAAGTATAAGTTATGGATGATGATACTTAGTGGATGCGTGTTGTTAACTTAGATGCTCCTGAGATTGCAAGGGAAAGTTAAGTTAAGTCTTAGAGAGTTATGAACTAAGTTAAGCTATGTATGAAGGATAGATAGTAATGATAGGTAGAATAAGGGAGTGTTGATGGATTATAAATGAGAGAGGCCATATGATTATGACCAATTATTAGTATTAGGGGGTTTAAGTGGACTAGTGTTTATTGACATTTTGTTTTATAATTTCCAAATGAGAATGGTGTGTATGAGGTGGAGTTGTAAGTTATGCTGAGCGCTAGACATAAAGCTTAAATGAATGGTGGCTATTTATGTGGATGTGATGATTTCTTGGTTAATGGTGCTAGTTACAGGGATGTTATCTAATGGGCTTGGACAGTGCATGCGAGAGCTTGTGTTTGATCAACTTGTAATTAAGTTTGATTTTGTGCTCTTGGTGAGAAATCTTGCCCAAGGTTCTGTGGGGATGCATTATTTTTTTTCTAGGGTCATTGTATGTGGCGTAATTAGTAAGTTTCGTGGAGTTTCTAGGTGGAGGAAGACTAGTTAGGCAATGAACAATGATCCTAATAATTGAGTCAAGAAGTGTGATGGCTTTAGTCTATAAGGGGGAGATAGTAGAACAATTGACCAGGTTAGTTTGTCAGGTTCTAGTGGGTATGCCAATAAGTCGTGGAACAGCTGTGAGAAGGGATACTGCTTGACCCATTTTTATTTTAGTATTTTCAGTCATTCCTGTATTTATTCATGCTTTGCATTTTGATTCCATGATCATGATTCACGTTCAGGCATGCCATAAAGAATTCTGTCCACATATAGTTACCGAAATGCGGAGTCTCAGACCTTTCACCGGTTGGAATCACATTTCATAGTTATGAATTCCCAATTTAGGTCATTTAATGCTTGACTTATGTACTCGAGCTTTGTGATATTTTCAGTTCCAATGTTCAAGCGCTACTTTTAATGATCAGCATGAAAGGAATTCAGATTCATATCGTGCATGTCCCTTGGCCGTATTTCTTTGATGGGTTTATAATGTTAAATCCTCTATTCCTCAAGCCTCAGTTGAGTGTCAAGTTATTCATAGCATCTATTCATGTGTAATATCCTCATGCTCTAATCTTTTAGTTATCTTTCCTTACCCAAGATAGTGGTGGTGAATAGTTGTTTAGTCAAAAGAGAGGAGATATTTCCTTATCAACGATAGAGGGTGGCATGCCTACTTTGGCTTGGCGATAAAGTGAATTAAGATTGAGGCTAAGTCTTTGATACATGTTATGGTTAGTTGAAGTTTAATGTGTTATGATTGGGAAGATTGTGGTGTGTTCATTTTGTGTAATTCCATGAGTTGGAAAAAACTATTGGGGTGAAGAGTTTGCGTTGGACTTGATTAGCAAGGAGTATGTCAGGTGTGCTTAACGTAAGTGCCTAGAAATTTTCTTGATAAGAGGTGTGTAGGGTATGAAGAAAAGGCTTTATAAGTGTTTGATTAGGAATGTGTAAGTTGTTATGAAGATAGGATTGAATGTCGTGTTTGTATGCATACGGATGGGTGCCTTGCACATTAGTAAATGGCTAGTGCTAGGTTGATTGGTGTTGTCAAAGTGGTAATAAGAATTACTCTAGATGTGAGAGTGTTTGATAAGTGTGGTTGAGTTTGAGAGTAAGGATTTGCCTTGCTTGAAGCTTAGTGCTTTTATCCTGACTTATGATTCATAGGTTTAGGTTTCAAGTTGTGGGACTATGGTAATTCTATGATCTCTGATTCAGATGTCTTGTTAAGATCTTGCCTAAAGTTCTTTGCTCCTTCTGACCATTAGAATTCCTTGGAAGGGTGTTGAAGGAATCCTCCACTTAAGTATGAGTATCTAGTACGATTCAGTTTGCATGGTTAGCAACCCAGTTTTTTTAAAATTTGGCACATAGGTTTCTATGGTCTTCTATTTTTTTTTGAACTAGTCTGGTCTTACCAATCAAAATTTCATAGGTATGAGCAATTCAATAAGTAGTTGGTTACGCCCAAAATCTACGAATACAGTTCAGTATGTGTATCAGGCATCAGTTTCAGATTCGGATATATAATTATGATTCAGTCTGTAAGCATTCATTGAACAATCTTTGTTTTCCAAGTATTCTAGTCCAGACAATGTAATACCCATTGTGTAGTCTTATCCTTGTTTCTCATGACCTATGCCTGCAGAAATTATCTCTTCGCCGTCTATGAGTCCGATTGCACCCTTATCACATCAAATGAATTCTAAACTCTCAGTATAAGCCCGCTCTATAATATAGGAAGAAGGCAAATCAGCTAAGATTCAGTCGAGAATTACAGTTGTCCTCTATCGATTCTTTTCCAGTCTCGGATCCACCTGTATAGCTATTCTCATCATGATTTTATACATTCAACGAAGTACTTCAAAGTTTAGAAAGATATAGATTTTTATTTGCAAGTTGTTTCAGCTATGTGTCTTCAGTTTTCTCTATATTCTTGGCCAAAAAGCAACATTCGAGGACGAATGTTTCCAAGGGGGAGAAATTGTAATACCCCGATCGTTTCCTAAGCGTAAATCCATATTTTTAGTGAATATGGATGACTTCCAAATTTATTATTGTTTATATCATGTTGTATTTCCCTAAATTCTACTTTCTATCGTGTGGAGAATTGGATAAGCATTCCATCGACATAAGATTCACTCAAATCGAACAACCGGTGAGGAAGTTAGAGCCATTTTGTAATTCCCTGAGACTCTAACTAATAGTTCAACCATGAATCAAGGTATTGAGAAATAAATTAGAGTTCTTTGGTTGTTTTCTAATCAAGGATGGTGTGTATTAATGTTAAAGATGTCCTAACGATTGGGCGAATGAAAAAATTCCTTACCGATTGAGTTCTTGGGAAGGATATTGGTTTAGTCAACTTCAAACGAGCATATCTCTCATTATACTTGGAATTTTTGAGCTCATGTCCTATAAATTGATATATAATTTAATTAGATTTCTAACGATACCAATTTCTCCATAATTCAATATCGGAGTAAAGAGTTATACCCATTTTACTCCTGCATGGTCAAGCTGGAAAACGGTGACGACGGTTCTAATGGGCTGTCACGTTTCTGATGCCAATTTTGACGACGTCGTCACTTTCTGATGACATTTTTGATGACATCGTCAGCCCTGGGCATAAAATCTAGAATTGGACCCCTTTTTGTGACAGCCTATCACGGACCTGACGGCCCGCCACAGATGGCGTCAAGTATATTTTTCCAGCAACTCAAGCACATTTTTAAAAGGGTATTTTGGTCTATTCCACTCATTTTTAGCCTCTCTATATATACTAGTAGTGGATAAAACCTTCATTATCTCTCGTTCTCTTCCAACAAATAGATCAAGAAACTAGGGTTTTCTTCTAAAATCCTAAATCAAGTCTTCTCCAAGAAATTTAAGAATTTTCCAAAGATTTCACCAAGTTGTCCGAGAATCAATTTTTTTTCAAGTCAAAGTCATCAAGAAACTTAGCTCAAAAGTGTGAAGAAGAGTTCCCAATCAAGCTTGTTCATCTTAAATCCATAACCCAAGGTATGTGGGGTTTGAACAAGAACATTTCTTTCGTTCTTGTGCCCAAAGATTTAATTTCAACTATTGAAGTTCATGATTTTTGCAAAATGGGTTTACACCCAAATTACTTTATTAATGATTTATGATATTTTAGCTATTCAAGATTGATACACATGACTATTTTATCATTTATTTCTTAAATTGATAACTTATGCCATGAGATGAATATTATTATTATGAGTTGATGATTTCCGAATGATTTGAGATAAGAGTCATGATTTAAGCTTTTCTATAAGAATTTTAATTATTGAATATACATATATATATATATTGATATTTGAGCGTGAGAGTCAAGAATGAGTCTTATGATGTTTTCTTGAAGTTTTTGATACATGATTATTTTACAACTTCCAAATTATGACTTGATATTTAATATTGTGAATTTCATGTTCTACCATGAGTTGGTATTTCAAGTGCTTTCAAGACATGTGTCAAGCTTTAAGCTTCCTTATGACAAATTGCATTATTGAGTATATTTATTCATAAGATTGAGTTGTTATAATGAGTCTTGATATTACCTTACAGTTATTGATGTTTCCATGACTAAATGAATTAATACATCTTGATGTTGAGAAAGATTGTTTGATTTTGAGTCGAGTTAGAGATCCACAAAATATATGATTTACAGATGAGATATATATATATATTTATGTTTTGTTCTTTATAATAGACCCAGTAGTTGATATTGATTAAGATGGATTTCCTAACGCGTTCTGAGCTGAGTCCTGGAGGAGTATTTAGCACCGAGCGGGAAATATGGTATTTTCCCAAAACTACGTGCCATCATAAGATTGATGTTGATAATTGTGGGCCAGAGGCCGAGTGTGGGATTGTGATTGTGATATTGAGGTTGTACTGCCTGGCAAGAGTACAACACCCCCGCCAATGTGGGGTTCTCTCTTTAGGAGGGAAAAATGTTGGACTCCATGCGGCTCACATGGTGTAGTTATGTCGGTTGTAAGAAACTCCCAAGTCCATAATAGTCCAAGTTTTCACGAGTTACCGAGTCACTCTAAGTCATGATTTAAAGAATTTGAGTTGATTATAATGATTTTTGAGATTTATAATGCTTGTACTATTATTGATGATTTACAAGGAATATATTTCAATTAATTTAAGCAAAGAAAGTCATTATTGTCAGCATGCATGATTTTCATAATCATTTATGATATTATTTAAAATGTTGCATTGCAACCTCACATACACAGTATATTCCTTAAAGTACTGACCCCCATATATTTCTATATGCTACAGTGCCTTATAATGTAGGTACAAGTTATAGCGCAGATATCACATTCAGTCAGTCCGCAACTCCGAGTCAGCAGGTGATGAGTCCTTTTAATTCGAGGGCATGAGTCAGTTATACAGTTTGAGAAGTGTTGTATTTTTATTACTTTAATCATATTGAGATTGGGTAGTTGGGAGTCATGACCCATCTATTTGAAGTCAGTACCAGTAGAGGTTTCATAGACAGTCAGTAGAAGTTGATGTATTCAGTTTCAGTTTCATTTGTAAAAGTAGAGTTGTAATCTTGTAAAGTTCATATTTATATTGATCATGTTCAGAGAAGTGTTATATTTTCGCTAACTTTATATAGATTTAAGCATTTTATCCAGTAGTTTATTAGTTATGGAAGTAGAAGGGTTAGCTTGGGGTCACTTGCACCCCTAAGCACCGTATGACATCCCAGGACCCAAATTTTGGGGCGTTACAAACTTGGTATCAGAGCCAGGTTTCAAGTGTCCTAGGTTGTCTATGAAGCCGTGTCTAGTAGAGTCTTGTAAAACGGTACAAAGACGTCTGTACTTTTCTTCGAGAGGCTACAAGACATTTAAGAAAGGTCTCCATTCTTTCAAGTCTTAGATCATGCTATAGAAAGGTTCGTTGAAGAACTTATACAGATTCTCATCTTAACCTATTCGGGGCATCCCCGCCTTATTTTCAAGGTATTAGAGATAGTCAAACTCAATTCTTTGCAGAGAGTACTTTCTTAAATAGTCCCCTCAGATAGTTATGATGTTTGAAATGAGCTAGAAAGTATCCTATTAGTGTCTTATCATGACTTGCTTATTAATCGTGCAATAAGCCTAAGTCAGTTGCTCTTCCGGATTCCTTCTCAGAATCCATAATGATAATCTATAATTCTTTATCTATGTACTATTCTTGAGGTAATATGATCTGCAAGTTTCAATTTCCTTTCCTGACAATGCCCTTAGACTTACAAGAAAGAAATTTCAGAAGTATCACAAAGCGGCCTGAGAAGAGCTTACCAATGTGTTATAGGTTTCCTAATTTCAATGTTATGCCCTCTCCCTTATGATTCTTTCAGTTGAGACAAAGTAAGATGTGTATTCTTAGATTATCAAATATTGTATGGCGAGTTTCTATCTCTTTTAACCTTGTTATCTTCATGATGTTGGAACTGAAAGTCTAGTGAAGCCGTGTGGGGCTCTTTAGATTCACTAGCATAATTGCTTTGTTATCCATATCAAATTCGTTTTCAAAAGTCAAATCAAAGACTAGTGAAGCCGCGTGAGGCCTATTTTGATTCACTAGTGACTACTTGTGTATCTTGTTTTCTCGTGTTGGTTAAAACTGGTTTAGAGGTGTTGTCGCAAGAAAGGGTGGAAAGTGTGATTTATCAGAAGTATTTATAGCTGAGCTTTTTGCATATAATCGAGTTAGTGATGAAGTGATATTGTTCTTGTGTGTCAGCTCATGGAAGAAAGAGAAGAAGTTATTGGTGGAGTAAATAGTGGTTTGCTTAAGGTATGAAGTTGTTGATAGTGTGTTGCACAATATATGTATAAGTTATGGATGATGATACTTAGTGGATGAGTGTTGTTAACTTAGATGCTCCTGAGATTGCAAGGGAAAGTTAAGTAAAGGCTTAGAGAGTTATGAACTAAGTTAAGTTGTGTATGAAGGATAGATAGTAATGATGGGTAGAAGAAGGGCGTGTTGATGGATTTTAAATGAGAGAGGCCATATAATTATGACCAATTATTATTATTAGGGGGTTTAAGTGGACTAGTGTTTATTGATATTTTATTTTATAATTTCCTAGTGAGAATGGTGTGTGTGAGGTGGAGTTGTAAGTTATGCTGAGCGCTAGACATTAACCTTGGATGAATGGTGGATATAGAGGTGGATGTGATGATTTCTTGGTTAATGGTGCTACTTACAGGGAAGTGGTCTAATGGGCTTGGACAGTGCATGCGAGAGCTTGAGTGTGATCAACTTGTAATTAAGTTTGATTTTTTGCTCTTGGTGAGAAATCTTGCCCAAGGTTCTGTGGGGATGTTTAATTTTTTTTCTAGGATCATTGTATGTGGCGTAATTAGTAAGTTTCGTGGAGTTTCTAGGTGGAGGAAGACTAGTTAGGCAATGGACGATGTTCCTAAAAATGGAGTCAAGAAGTGTGATGGCTTTAGTCTAAGGGGGAGATAGTAGAACAAGTGGCCAGGTTAGTTTGTCAGGTTCTAGTAGGTATGCCAATAAGTCGTAAAACAACTGTGAGAAGGGATACTGCTTGATTCATTTTTATTTTAGTATTTTCAGTCATTCCTATATTTATTTATGCTTTGCGTTTTGATTCCATGATCATGATTCACGTCCAGGCAAGCCATAAAGAATCCTGTCCTCACTTAGTTACCAAAATACGGTGTCTTAGACCTTTCACCGGTTGGAATCACATTTCATAGTTATGAATTCCCAATTTAGGTCATGCAACGCATGACTTATGTACTCGAGCTTTGTGATATGTTCAGTTCCAATGTTCAAGCACTACTTTTAATGATCAGCAAGAAAGGAATTCAGATTTATAGCATGCATGTCCCCTGGCCATATTTCTTTGATTGGTTTATGATGTTAAATCCTCTATTCCTCAAGCCTCGGTTGTGTGTCAAGTTATTCATAGCATCTATTCATGTGTCAGATCCTTATGCTCTAATCTTTTAGTTATCTTTCCTAACATAAGATAGTGGTGGTAAATAGTTGTTTAGTCGAAAGAGAGGAGATATTTCCTTATCAACAATAGAGGGTGGCATGCCTACTTTGGCTTGGCGGTAATGTGAATTAAGATTGAGGCTAAGTCTTTGATACATGTTATGGTTAGTTGAAGTTTAATGTGTTATGATTGGAAAGATTGTGGTGTGTTCATTTTGTATAATTCCATGAGTTGGAAAGAATATTTGGGTGAAGCGTTTGCGTAGGACTTGATTAGCAAGGAGTATGTCAGGTGTGTTTAACGTGAGTGCATGGAAATTTTCTTGATATAAAGTGTGTAGGGTATGAAGAAGAGGCTTTATAAGGGTTTGATTAGGAATGTACATGTGGTTAGGAAGATAGGTTTGAATGTCGTGTTTGTGTGCATGCGGATGGGTGCCTTGCACATTAGTAAATGGCTAGTGCTAGGTGTATTGGAGTTGTTGAAGATGTAATGATAATTACTCTTGAAGTGAGAGTGTTTGAGAAGTGTGGTTGAGTTTGAGAGTAAGGATTTGCCTTGCTTGAAGCTTAGTACTTTTATCCTGACTTATGATTCTTAGGTTTAGGTTTCAAGTTGTGGGACTATGGTAATTCTATGATCTCTAATTCAGATGTCTTGTTTAGATCTTGCCTAAAGTTCATTGATCCTTCAGACCTTTAGAATTCCTTGGAAGGGTGTTGAAGGAATCCTCCACTTAAGTATGAGTATCTAGTACGATTCAGTTTGCATGGTTAGCAACCCAGTTTTTTTAAAATTTGGCACATAGGTTTCTATGGTCTTCCATTTTTTTTCGAACTAGTCTGTTCTTACCACTCGAAATTTCATAGGTATGAGCAATTCGATAAGTAGTTGCTCATGCCCAAAATCTACGAATACAGTTCAGTATGTGTATCAGGCATCAGTTTTAGATTCGGATATATAATTGTGATTCAGTCTGTAAGCATTCATTGAACAATCTTTGTTTTCCAAGTATTCTAGTCCAGACAATGTAATACCCATTGTGTAGTCTTATCCTTGTTTCTCATGACCTATAACCTGCAGAAATTATCTCTTCGCCGTCTATGAGTACGATTTCACCCTTATCACATCAAGTGAATTCTAAACTCTCAGTATAAGCCCACTCTTTAATATAGGAAGAAGGCAAATCAACTCAGATTAAGTCGAGAATTACAGTTGTCCTCTATCGATTCTTTTCCAGTCTCGGATCCACCTGTATAGCTATTCTCATCATGAGTTTGTACATTCAACGATGTACTTCAAAGTTTAAAAAGATATAGATTTAGATTTGCAAGTTGTTTCAACTGTGTGTCTTCAGTTTTCTCTATATTCTTGGCCAAAAAGCAACATTCGAGGACGAATGTTTCCTAGGGGGAGATATTGTAATACCCCGATCGTTTCCATCGACATAAGATTCACCCAAATCGGACACCCGGTGAGGAAGTTAGAGCCATTCTATAATTCCCCAAGACTCTAACCAATACTTCAGCCATGAATATAGCTCTTGAGAAATAAATTATAGTGCTTTGGTTGTTTTCTAGTCAAGGATGATATGTATTAAGGTTAAAGATGTCCTAACGATTGGGCGAATGAAAAAATTCCTTACCAATTGAGTTATTGGGAAGGATATTGGTTTAGTCAACTTCAAACGAGCATATCTCTCATTATACTTGGACTTTTTGAGCTCATGACCTATTAGAAGATATATAATTTAATTAGATTTCCAACGATACCAATTTCTCTAAAATCCAATATCGGAGTAAAGAGTTATACCCATTTTACTACAGGATGGTCAAGATGGAAAATGGTGACGACGGTTCTAACGTGCTGTCACGTTTTTGACACCAATTTTGACGACGTAGTCACTTTCTGACGACATTTCTGATTACATCATCAGCCCTGGGAAGAAAATCAAGAATTGGACCCCTTTTTGTAAGACCATTCGTGACGGCCTATCACGGACCTGACGGCCCGTCACAGATGGCGTCAAGTATATTTTTCCAGCAACTCAAGCACTTTTTTAAAAGGGTATTTTGGTCTTTTCCACTCATTTTTAGCCTCTATATATATACTAGTAGTGGAGAAAACCTTCATTATCTCTCGTTCTCTTCCAAGAAATAGATCAAGAAACTAGAGTTTTCTTCTAAAATCCTAAATCAAATCTTCTGCAAGAAATTTAAGAATCTTCCAAGAAAGTCGTTATCGTCAGCATGCATGATTTTCATAATCATCTATGATATTATTTATAATGTTGCATTGCAACCCCACATACTCAGTACATTCCTTAAAGTACTGACCCCCATATATTTCTATATGCTACAGTGCCTTATAATGTAGGTACAAGTTACAGCGTAGATACCGTATTCAGTCAGTTCGCAGCTTCCAGTCTGCAGGTGATGAGTCCTTTTGATTCGAGGGCATGAGTCAGTCATACAATTCGAGAAGTGTTGTATTTTTCTTACTTTAGTCATATTGAGATTGGGTAGTTGGGAGTCATGACCTATCTATCTGAAGTCAATACCAGTAGAGGCTTCATAGACAGTCTGTAGTAGTTGATGTATTCAGTTTCAGTTTCATTTGTAAAAGTAAAGTTGTAATCTTGTAAAGTTCATGTTTATATTGATCAAGTTCAGATAAGTTTTTTATTTTTTCTAACTTTATATGTATTTAAGCATTTTATCCAGTTGTTTATGAGTTATGGAAGTAGAAGGGTTAGCTTGGGGTCACTTGCGCCCCTAAGCACCGTGTGACGTCCCGGGACCCAAATTTTAGGGCGTTACAAATTTGGTATTAGAGCCAGGTTTCAAGTGTCCTAGGTTGTCTATGAAGCCGTGTCTAGTAGAGTCTTGCGGAACGGTACAAAGAAGTCTATACTTTTCTTCAAGAGGCTACAAGACATTTAGGAAAGGTCTTCATTCTTTCAAGTCTTAGATCGTGCTATAGAAAGGTTCGTTGAGAAACTTATACAGATTCTCATCTTACCCTATTCGGGGCATCCCCGCCTTATTTTCAAGGTATTAGAGACAGTCAAACTCAATTCTTTGCAGAAAGTAGTTTCTTAAACAGTCCCCTCAGATAGTTACAGAATTTTAAATGAGCTAGAAAGAATCCTATTAGTGTCTTATCATGCCTTGCTTATGAATCGTACAACAAGCCCAAGTTAGTTGCACTTCCGTATTTCTTCTCAGAATCCATAATGATAATCTATACTTCTTTATCTATGTACTATTCTTGAGGTAACATGATCTGTAAGTTTCAATTTCCTTTCCTGACAATACCCTTAGACTTACAAGAGAGAAATTTTAGAAGTCTCACAAAGCGGCCTGAGAAGAGCTTACCAACGTGTTATAAGTTTCCTAAGTTCAATGTTATGCCCTCTCCCTTTTGATTCTTTCAGTTGAGACAGAGTAAGCTGTGTATTCTTAGATTATCAAATATTGTATGACGAGTTTATATCTCTTATAACCTTGTTATCTTCATGATGTTGGAACTGAAAGTCTAGTGAAGCCGTGTGGGGCTCTTTCGATTCATTAGAATAATTGCTTTGTTATCCATATCAAATTCTTTTTCAAAATGCAAATCAAAGACTAGTGAAGCCAGGTGAGGCCTATTTTGATTCACTAGCGACTACTTACGTATCTTGTTTTCTCGTGTTGGTTAAAACTGGTTTAGAGGTGTTGTGGCAAGAAAGGGTGGAAAGTGTGATTTATTGGAAGTATGTATAGTTGAGCCTTTTTCATATGATCAAGTTAGTGATGAAGTGATATTGTTCTTGTGTGTCAGCTCATGGAAGAAAAAGAAGGAGTTATTGGTGGAGGTAAATAATGGTTTGCTTGAGGTATGAAAAGAGTTGTTGACGGTGTGTTGCACAAGATAAGTATAAGTTATGGATGATGATACTTAGTGGATGAGTGTTGTTAACTTAGATGCTCCTGAGATTGTAAGGGAAAGTTAAGTTAAGGCTTAGAGAGTTATGAACTAAGTTAAGCTATGTATGAAGGATAGATAGTAATGATGGGTAGAAGAAGGGTGTGTTGATGGATTATAAATGAGAGAGGCCATATGATTATGACCAATTATTATTATTAGGGGGTTTAAGTGGACTAGTGTTTATTGACATTTTGTTTTATAATTTCCAAGTGAGAATGGTGTGTGTGAGGTAGAGTTGTAAGTTATGCTGAGCACTAGGAATTAAGCTTGGATGAATGGTGGCTATAGAGGTGGATGTGATGATTTCTTGGTTAATGGTGCTAGTTACAGGGGAGTGATCTAATGGTCTTGGACAGTGCATGCGAGATCTTGAGTTTGATCAACTGGTAATTACGTTTGATTTTGTGCTCTTGGTGAGAAATCTTGCCCAAGGTTCTGTGAGGCTGCTTTATTTTTTTTCTAGGGTCATTGTATGTGGCGTAATTAGTAAGTTTCGTGGAGTTGCTAGGTGGAGGAAGACTAGTTAGGAAATGAACGATGTTCCTAATAATTGAGTCAATAAGTGTGATGGGTTTAGTCTAAGGTAGAGATAGTAGAACAAGTGACTAGGTTAGTTTGTCAGGTTCTAGTGGGTACGCCAATAAGTCGTGGAACAACTGTGAGAAGGGATACTACTCGACCCATTTTTATTTTAGTATTTTCAGTCATTTTTGTATTTATTCATGCTTTGAGTTTTGATTTCATGATCATGATTCACGTCCAGGCATGCCATAAAGAATCCTGTCCTCACTTAGTTACCGAAATACGGAGTCTCAGACTTTTCTCCGGTTGGAATCACATTTCATAGTTACAAATTCCCAATTTAGGTCATGCAATGCATGACTTATGTACTCAAGCTTTGTGATATGTTCAGTTCCAATGTTGAAGCGCTACTTTTAATGATCAGCATAAAAGGAATTTAGATTCATATCGTGCATGTCCCCTGGCCGTATTTCTTTGATGGGTTTATGATGTTAAATCCTCTATTCCTCAAGCCTCAGTTGAGTGTCAAGTTATTCATAGAATCTATTCATGTGTCAGATCCTCATGCTCTAATCTTTTAGTTATCTTTCCTTACCCAAGATAGTGGTGGTGAATAGTTGTTTAGTCGGAAGAGAAGAGATATTTCCTTATCAGCGATAGAGGGTGGCATGCCTACTTTGTATTGGCTGTAATGTGAATTAAGATTGAGGCTAAGTCTTTGATATATGTTATGGTTGGTTGAAGTTTAATGTGTTATGATTGGAAAGATTGTGGTGTGTTCATTTTGTGTAATTCCATGGAAAGAATATTGGGGTGAAGCGTTTGCGTAGGATTTGATTAGCAAGGAGTATGTTAGGTGTGCTTAACGTGAGTGCATGGAAATTTTTTTGATAAGAGGTGTGTAGGGTATAAAGAAGAGGCTTTATAAGTGTTTGATTAGGAATGCGCATGTGGTTATGAAGATAGGCTTGAATATCGTGTTTGTGTGCATATGGATGGGTGCCTTGCACATTAGTAAATGGTTAGTGGTAGGTGGATTGGAGTTGTCGAACTGGTAATGAGAATTACTCTTGAAGTGAGAGTGTTTTAGAAGTGTGGTTGAGTTTGAGAGTAAGGATTTGCCTTGCTTGAAGCTTAGTGCTTTTATCCTGACTTATGATTCATAGGTTTAGGTTTCAAGTTGTGGGACTATGGTAATTCTATGATCTCTGATTTAGATGTCTTGTTTAGATCTTACCTAAAGTTCTTTGCTCCTTCAGACCGTTAGAATTCCTTGGAAGGGTGTTGAAGGAATCCTCCACTTAAGTATGAGTATCTAGTACGATTTAGTTTGCATGGTTAGCAACCCAGTTTTTTTAAAATTTGGCAGATAGGTTTCTATGGTCTTCCATTTTTTTTCGAACTAGTCTGGTCTTACCACTCGAAATTTCATAGGTATAAGTAATTCGATAAGTAGTTCCTTACGCCCAAAATCTACGAATTCAGTTCAGTACTTGTATCAGGCATCAGTTTCAGATTCAGATATATAATTGTGATTCAGTCTGTAAGCATTCATTAAACAATCTTTGTTTTCCAAGTATTCTAGTTCAGACAATGTAATACCCATTGTGTAGTCTTATCCTCGTTTCTCATGACCTATGCCTGCATAAATTATCTCTTCGCCATCTATGAGTACGATTGCACCCTTATCACATCAAGTGAATTCTAAACACTCAGTATGAGCCTGCTCTTTAATATAGGAAGAAGGAAAATCAGCTCAGATTCAGTCGAGAATTACAGTTGTCCTCTATCGATTCTTTTCCAGTCTTGGATCCAGCTGTATAGCGATTCTCATCATGAGTTTATACATTCAACGAAGTACTTCAAAGTTTAGAAAGATATAGATTTAAATTTTCAAGTTGTTTATGCTGTGTGTCTTCAGTTTTCTCTATATTCTTGGCCAAAAAGCAACATTTGAGGACGAATGTTTTCAAGGGGGAGATATTGTAATACCCCGATCGTTTCTTAATCCTAAATCCATATTTTAAGTTACTATGGAAGACTTCCAAATTTATTGTTGTTTATATCATATTGTATTTCCCTAAATTCTACTTTCAATCATGTGGAGAATTGGATAAGCTTTCCATCGACATAAGATTCACCCGAATCGGACACCCGGTGAGGAAGTTAGAGCCATTTTGTAATTCCCCGAGACTCTAACCAATAGTGCAACCATAAATAAAGCTCTTGAGAAATAAATTATAGTGATTTGGTTGTTTTCTAATCAAGGATGGTGTATATTAAGGCCTTAAAGATGTCTTAACGATTGGGCGAATGAAAACATTCCTTACCGATTGAGTTCTTGGGAAGGATATTGGTTTAGTCAACTTCAAACGAGAATATCTCTCATTATACTTGGAGTGTTTTAGCTCATGACCTATCAACAGATAGATAATTGAATTAGATTTCCAACGATACCAATTTCGCCAAAATATGATACCGTAGAAAAGAGGTATACCCATTTTACTCCAGAATGGTCATGCTGGAAAACGGTGACGACGGTTCTAACGGGCTGTCACGTTTCTGACGCCATTTTTTATGACGTCGTCACTTTATGATGACATTTATGACGATGTTGTCAGCCCTGGGCATAAAATCAAGAATTGGATGCCTTTTTGTGACGACCATTCGTGACGGCCTATCACGGACCGGACGACCCGTCACGGATGGCGTCAAGTATATTTTTCCAGCAACTCAAGCACGTTTTTAAAAGGGTATTTTGGTCTTTTCCACTCATTTTTAGCCTCTATATATATACTAGTAGTGGAGAAAACCTTCATTATCTCTCGTTCTCTTCCAAGAAATAGATCAAGAAACTAGGGTTTTCTTCTAAAATCCTAAATCAAATCTTCTCCAAGAAATTTAAGAATCTTCCAAAGATTTCACCAAGTCGTCCAAGAATCAAAAATTTTTCAAGTCAAAGGCATCAAGAAACTTAGCTAAAAAGTGTGAAGAAGAGTTCCCAAACAAGCTTGTTTATCTTAAATCCATAACCCAAGGTATGTGGGGTTTGAACAAGAACAATTCTTTCGTTCTTGTGCCAAAAGATTTAATTTCTACTATTGAAGTTCATGATTTTTGCAAAATGGGTTTACACCCAAATTACTTTATTAATGATTTATGATATTTGAGCTATTCAAGATTGATACACATGACTATTTCATCATTTATTTCTTAAATTGATAACTTATGCCATGAGTTGAATATTATTATTATGAGTTGATGATTTCCGAATGATTTGAGATAAGAGTCATGATTTAAGCTTTTCTATGAGAATTTTTATTAAAACATTAGTGTAGATTCATAACTCCCCCATTTTTATCTTCTTGTAACATTGGTTTGGATTTAACTTGAATCTATTATTTCGAAGTAACTTGATTGCCACTTATATTGTTCCTCCTGGATTCAAACCCGACTCCAAAGTTGGGTAAATATATTGACGACAACCACCTTGCACTTAAATTGACGTGTAAGTTGAGTTTTATAAAAAATGGCTTCATTGACGGGGAACAATTTGGCGTATTAAGTTAGTTTAAAATTTTAGTTATTTGTTTGAATTCAAGCTTCTACATTTTTGTTTGTGATTTTTCTTTGTAGTTAGATTTTATTTTTTTTTATTTTTATTTTTTTATGGCATCTCCTTACAAATATGATGTTGGTAGTTGGGAATCCTATCGTGTGGCCCATGTCAAAATTATGACATACCACACTTCACGAGAGATTATGACTATGCTCCCTGGAGAGAGATGGATTCACCATATGTATCTTATAGGGAGTATAGATATTCATTATGTAGTGGTCGAAATGGACATTGGAGTGATTGTCCAAATGCCTCCTCCCCCGATTATACTAACTGAATGGTTAGTTCTTTTTATGAGATTGATAGGTCTTATGATGAGAAGAAGGAGGAGTAACAAACCGGACCCATTGTTCTTAGAGCAATGCTTCAAACCATTTTGGATCGGGTAACTATAACCGGGGAGAATGATCAAGACTTGCATCAATCCTATGGGGTGTTCGAAAGGGCAAATGTTAAGGCAAAGGAATTGGGAAAGAACATAATTCTTATAAACATCGCAACCATGCCCATTTCCCAAGAGGAGGTCCATCAAGAAGAGAAACCAAGCTATGATGATGAGCTTGGTCACGAAGAATCCTTGGTAACTTCCTAATCCACCGAGTCATATGAGGAATAAAGAACCACAATAAAAGAAATGGCACTAAAGTTAAAAGAAGAATTGATGCTAACCTCTTATGATGACTCTAGTTTATTTTGGGGTGACAATGCTTTGGAGGAGGCTAACCCAAAATTAGGAGTTAGACCTCATCCAAACCACTTTCAACATTATGCTTAGAGGATGTGATGAGGATCCATCTATCTGAGAAAATAATGGATGGTGGGGAGACATAGTACAATTCCTATATTTTGGAATTTGACATTCCAAAGGAGCATAAGGAACTCCCTCCATCAATGGCTAAGGAACTAAACGCCCGATGTCCAACTAGTGGCCTATAGATGAACTGACTTTTACCCAAGGAGCCAAACCAAAATTTTAATGTGAAGTTGGGTAAAACATTCAAATCTTCAAAATGGTAAGATCGAAGCTTGCTTACCATGTCCTCACCTCTTCCAAGTTTTATCTTGGAAGATCTAAATTTTCTGTCCCTCTACCGCTCATTCCATATTGAGCAAAAGTTGGGATGGAGATTCAGCTCTTCTAAGAGGAGACACAAAATAAAATGTTTGAGGCATCGTTATATGTTAAATTCATTAAGTTTGAGGGTATAATCATGATATCTAGGCATAAGTCACTTAGTTTGAACGCTTACGTGCTTAGTAGAACACGAATGTGGGGATAAAATTGTATGTTCTAACTGAAGTGCAGAATTTTAGAGTACGATCTCAGGTACTACGATCGCGATCATAATGAATGTTACCACATCACCGTAGTCGCGGTCACTTCTCTGCGATTGCCATACCTGATGGCAGTGTCTGGAGGAACTGAAAAATTCTGCACATATATTTCTGCCCTCGAAAACTTTCTACAACACTATTGCATGCATTTATTTGTTTGATATAGCATGTTTTTGGTGTGACAGTACTAATGATGGCCTAAGTGCATTATTTACAGGATCTAAGCCTCAAAGATAGAGGGATTTGACAACACTAGATTCATGGCCTCAGAATGTCAGAACCTCTATAATGCGGATCTTCACAGGACCAAGTTACTCCCTAAAAAGGGTATCAACTTGGACAAAGTACAGGAAAAATTCCCAAGCTTTCATGCTAGACTCACTCAGACAGGGTGGATATGCTTAGCCCTAGAATCGTGTGTTGCTAATGAGCATTAGGTATGTGAATTCTATGCTAACTTAAGCATAGTTTCTTTCACAAACCCAGCGATGATAATTCAGGGAAAGCAGGTGAACTTTGGGACAGAGCGGATCCATGAGGTGCATGGACTCCCAGATGTTGACGTGGAGCAGTTCCATGGAAAATCATGTAATCCAGGAAGCTAGATGGAAAATATTTTATGTCCTGGCAAAGATGTTCCCTAGGACACTACCAAGAAAGACATTCTGATGAATGACTTCACAGATGAGGCTAAACATTGGCTGAATATTATCTATAGCCGAGTATCACCATGCATTCACATGACCATTGTTACTACTTGTGAACTCGGATGGTGACCCGTTTTCTCTCTGGCATTGCCTTAAATATGGGCAAGATTGTGTATTCAAAATGGAGGTACATCAGAAATCATGGATGTAAACATCTTCTCCTCCTTTACTTATCACAAAGCTATGTAAGAGGGCATAAGTGGAGGAATATGCTATAGATACTTGGGTGCTCCCAGGTCCCTACATCTTCCTACTCAAATTTAAAGGTGACGGTGCCCAGCCCAGAATAAGAAAAGGAAGGCGGACTCTGACAAATCAACCCAAGAGGACCCAGACTCTGGTAGGCCTTCATCATTCTACCCCCTCAATGACATATTAGGTCAGATGCGGGATGTTAGAGAACTAATGTCCAGAATGCCTCAGGGACTGGGAGAGTCTTCCACTACTCATCACTAATACGTAGCTCAATCAGACTATGAGAAATATCGGGAGGAGAAGGAGAAGCAGGGAGCCACTGTTGCCTATTAAGAGAGAGATTATTTAGCCTTAGCTGCATTACACAGGGACCTCAGGGAATCACATGAGAAAAATAGAGAAGAGAGAGAAGAAGAGAGATAAATTCTTTAAAAAGCTGTGGAAGGGGGTGAGGGGCATCTTTAAGGTGCTCAATCCTAACCATCGACTACCTTCACATAGGATGGACAGTGAGAACGAGGCCCCAGCTGATTGGTCTGCTGATGATGCTGGGGTGATGGTGCAGAGTCAGCGAGAGAGGATAGCTCTTGAAGAATATTCAGTAAGACCTCTACTACTCTTACTTGCATGCACATGTAGTGGTGACACTGCATTCTTTAAGTTGGGGGGGTCCCCATATTTGTGTTATTTTGATGATGTGTTTCTGGATATTTTTGTTTGATAATGTTTTGGGATGAAATTTTGGATACTATTTTTATCTATTTATTTTGTTTTTGAAATGCTATATGTTGCACACCTGATTGGTGCCCACGTTTTATGGCTTATCATGTTTTTATTCTAGTTTTAGTTTTTCTCTTTTTACTCTAGCTTTATTATTGATTTTGGTGATGCATGACAAGCTTTGCCCTATGATAGATTGAGTGACGATATTCTTAAGGGTAAAGCATCGTTTTTGGGTTTTGAGGCATAGGAGTAGAGGAAGTCTGAGTACCCGTAGCATAAATGTCAAAAATGCAAGTGAAGTCTGAGGACTTGTATCATTATATGTTGTAAAGTTTCGGATCACATTCTAAGACATTAGTGAAGTTTGATTAGCCATATGGTTAGTGTTCCCGTTTTGAGACAAAAGGTGAGGCTAAGGCTTTGGTTGTTGCCATAATTTAGCAAATTGTGTGTGGTGCTAATGTAAAATGAACAACCCCCTCCGTAAAAAAATTTTCAAAACCAAATTAAAGTGCATGAACGTGAGAAATTTTGTAACAAAACTTTTTCTCTTTTTGTGGCTTCATTAATTTTGACTTATGCATAGACATAGATACTACTGTTTTTTCTCTCGCGGGAGGGACATTTGAGCCCTCTTGGCAAATTCTGCATGCCATGTGTGGTGAGATTTTGGTATTCATCTCTTGTACACTTGTGTTATCTAGAACTTGCCTCGTTAGTCTTTCAAAACTAATTTTTATTGTACATGGTTGGAGAAATGATCTTAGGCCACCTTTGTAATTTTGGAACCCACTCTAGCCTAATCAGCCTACCCATGCAAATTATAATCCCTAGTACCCACTTTGAGCCTTTAGACCTTTCTTTGGTAATCTTATTACAACCCGTGATCCATTCTTTTTATCCGTCATTTTAACCAAACCCTCCTTGAACTTGGAAATTTAACTTGAGGCTAAAATCCTAAGTTAGGGTGGTAAAGGTTGATGGAAGTAAGTTTGAGGCCACAAAGTGTTAGTAAAATGCCGAATGTTCCTAAGCGTGAAAATAAAAGAATAGAAAAATAAAATACCAAAGAAAGTAATGAATTGCATGATAATTTCAAGAAAAAGATATGAAAGAAATGGGTAAACAAAGGAAGCAAAAAGTAGGCATGATAAAAGAGAGAAAACAAAGAAAAGTGGCCCATAGTCAAAAAGAAAAATTTAAAAGTGTGATGTAGATGTTCAAGGAAGGGTGTAGCCATGTTTTTCCTAAATGATATCCTTCCCTAACTCAAATCTACATTACAATCTTACAAAGTCCTTTGAGATCTCCAACTATGTACTTTTTTCGCAGTAGCGATTGAAAATCGGGGCAAGCCTATGGTATGACACTTGTTGCATAGATATTTCTTTTGTGTGTGAGAGAGTTTTTGCACCTAAAACTCCTTGTTGAATTTTTGGTAGCTTGGTTTGTAGAATTTTCTTTCATGTGAGGATAGGCATGTGAAACAAGTTGGGTTAGGTGATTTTGTCACCTTCCGAAGAATGAGGCAAATAAAGTATAGATGAGTTGTAGTCAAGAGGATGCCATCTCTAGAGTATTGCTTGTTTTTGCTTGGTTGCTATTCAAAGTCCTATGTTTCCTTAAATGTTGCATCTTATGATAAGGGGCGTAGTGGAAACTAGCGTAGCCCATATGCAGCGAGCTACTCATAATTGCGACTAAAGTTGAAGTCATTGTAAGCTTTAAGGTATAAAGTTTCGGCATAGAGAATTGTTGTCTCATGGTAAGAGGTAGTATTGCTTGAGGACAAACAAATGCTTTAAGTTGGGGTGTTGATGAGTGATAATTTTACCACTCATTCTCACTAAACATTTGTGCACATTACCTTGTTTTGAATGAATAAAGGAGACATATTGGTGATAAAATGCACTAATATCCACTCTTTACAGGCATAAAGTCAAGGAGATCAACAGATGTGGATTAGAGCTGAAATTAATCAAAAGGGAGCAAGAAAAGTGCAGCTGAAGACTTGGATCAGAGAGACCTCAGGTTCTGCAATTGTGGTCTGCTGATTGAGATCAGAACAATCAAGCAAAAGACTTTCAGCCGCGATAACAGAAGTTACCCACGGTCGCGTAACCATGGTCGCAGCCAGACCCGTGCAATGGCTTAGCAGAAGAAATCAGCCCGAGGGCAAAACTGGAAATGCATGTCCTGATCCCAATTTTGACCAAAAATACTTAAACCCTATCATCATTTCATAACTTTCCATCTTCCCCAATTTTTAGGTTTAGCGCTTTAATTCATAGCCTTTATTTTTGGAGAAGAAAATATTGTATAATTTTTGGGTGAAGAATACAATGGAAACTTTCTAAGTGAAAGATTAGCTCACTTCCATTGTTGATTTGTGGGACTGCCATGTTTGAAGTAACATTCACTTAAGCTTCAATAAATCACTTTAATGGAGATTATGAGTATATCTATACTTATTTATCTTATGTGTAGCTAGATCTCCCTCTTGCGGTTATGTGTGAATAGGGATTAAAGTGTGTGTGGGTTGCTATTAATTAGTTTCTATGTAGTAGTTCATGTTTATGGAATTTATCATTGTTATTCCAACTTGGTTGGGGTTTGATGGGTGAAAGCCCTAAATACCCACATGGGTATGATGAGTGAAAGCTCTATGCTCTATAAAACTTGAAGCCATCTTCGAAAGAAGGGTTTTAGGTAAAGTTTAGGAATCCATATCATCCTTCAAAGAGGGATGTGGAGACCAAAGAAATAATAGACAATTGTGTTTGTAGTTTGCAAAATTTTCACTATCTTAGACATAAGGGTGAATGTGAGGTTGACTATACCATGCGTATCGTCCTAGAAATAGGGATGCCTAGATTGAGGTTTTGGTTACCAAATGTTGAACACACCTATTAGGTATTCGAAAGAATCAATGGGTGAAAGTTTGGTATTTTGTTGAAAGACTAGCATCAAAATCTTTAACCAAACCTACCCATATTTGACTTACTAAATTGATGTTGATTGCTAACACCCATATATCACTCCCTTAGTAGTGAATAACCCAAGATTCATGCATACCTGTTAAAACTCTAATTATTTTTAGCCCCAAGTTTATACTTGAAAAACCTAAAAAGAAACATTAGTTTAAATACATATCTCCCCCATTTTTATCTTTTTGTAGCATTGGTTTGGATTTAACATGTATCTATTATTTTGAAGTATCTTGATTGCCACTCACATTGTTCCTCGTGGATTCGATCCCGAATCCAAAGTTGGGTAAATATATTGATGATAATTTCCTTTCACTTAAATTGATGTGTAAGTTGAGCGCTATAAACAACTAAAGTTAAGAAGTCAAAAATTGTTGCTCTTGTTAATGAATATGAGTTATTCAGAATGGAGGAAAATGAGTATATTGAAACAATGTTTGCCAGATTCAGTAGAATCGTGTGTTAACTAAAATCACTAGGGATGATTTATCCTCATATCCTACAAGTCCAGAAGCTGGTCTGAAGTCTCCCAAAAACTTGGGAAACCAAGGATGCCATTCTGGAAGACGGAGATCTTCACAAAATGACATATGATGAACTGTGAGGTAACCTTATTGCATATGAGAAAAATTATATCAATAGGTTTCACAAGGATGAAAAGAAGAAAATAGTAGCCTTCAATGCTACTCCAACTAGAGAGGAGGATATTCTGGAAGATGCTAATAGCAAAGGAATGGCCCTCATCAACCGTGGGGTAAGGCAGATCATGAGACAGAGACAAAAAATATCTCAAGCAGGCAAAAATACTAATTTAATCAGAAATGATGAGCACTTCTACTACCATGGAAAGCCTGTACACTTTAAATAGAATTGTCCAAAATTAAATAGAAGAACATCTAGGAAGAACCAAAACTTTGGACCCTGGAGTGATGAAGATGAAACTGAAGAAGAAATAGAGGCTGCAAATATGTGTTTCATGGCAACAGGTGAATCTAGTGAGGTAAGGTTACACAATTGTAATACTCTTAAATCTAACTTGGATATAATTACTGACGAGCATCAAAAAGTTATAGATGAGTATAACAAACTCGCCCAAGAGAAAAAAAGTTGTGAAGCTCAATTTAAATGAAAACTCAAAGAGGAACGATAAAGCTGGCAAATAGAAATTGAAGCATGTCAAACTGAAATTGACCTACTTCATGAAGAGCTTGATGAAACAAAAACAAAATTAAATTTTTTTAAGGCATCTCCAAGCCATAGTTTCATAAGATCAAACTCTTTTAAAAACTATTCGTGTTCCTCATCAGTATCATTAAAATTAGCTAAGAACTTTTTCTCCTATCGAGGGCCCATTTATTTCATCTGGGGACAAGGAGGGAACAAATCCTACAGTTGCAGGCATAAGCCATAAAGTGTGTAAATTGGGAAGCCCAAAGGAAGTACATCTAACCCGCAAGGACCCAAGACCGCTTGGGTACCTAAGCATAATTAACTTCTTATTTTGCAACAATATGTACGCAAAGTCCATAAAAAAGAGGGATTGATAATGGATGTTCCAGAACTATAGATGGAAATAAAAGGTCTCATCTGTTTGTAAATAATTTTGACAAAAAACTGTCAGATTCAGTGACAATGCCGGAGGTAATGTCACCAGAGTCGACTATGCCCCCTTCAGAGTTGATCCTTGAAATAGAAATAAAGGCAGAGGGCACTAACATCAATAAAATCCCTGACGAAGTTTGAATTAAATATGAATTGTCCCTATCTGTTGATACTCTTAAATGTTTTAAGATGACTCAATTTTTAAGATATTTTTGTGAAACAATATCCAAAATTTGGAAACCTGTTTTAAAACCTTCTTAAAAGGAAGCCAAATTCTCTATGTTTTAAAAAAGGAAGGAAAATTCTCTATGTTTTAAAAAAAAATTCTATTATTGTTGACATTATTCCTGATAATTCTAACATTTTCCTTTGAGAATTTTTGTCATTCTGATGAAAGCTTCATCTCATAAGTAATGTCCCAAACTCTTGGCTTAGCAAGAAACAAACATTAGTTGATGCTCCAATAACTAGATCCATATTCTAATCTCTTGGAAGCTACTGTACTTAAATTCTCTGAATCCTATGTCAACTACTTAATGTTAATCTATCTCTTGAGATTGTTTCCAAAACGTGTGATAATGCTATTTAATTGTTCTATGTATTTAGGAAAAAATGATAATGTTGTGCTGATAATCTATTTAATTATTCCGTGTTAGCATTAAGTATTTTCTGTCCCTGATACAAAAAAAAAATGAATCTTTTTCAAAAAAATCTTGATTTCTCAGAAAGAGATTTGGTATTACTAAGTTTTGTGTCATATTTTTGGACACAAATCATTTTACTTAGTCCAATCTTTTTTCTTGAAGAAAAATCCTCAAAAAGGATTTAGCATTAATGACTTATGGGTCATATTTTGATCAAAATATTTTCTTTACTTAATCCAATTTTACCTATTTTACCAAAAAGTTTTTTTTTAAAAAGTGTCATCATTATTTCACTGGTTCCCATGCCACCCCTACCTCCCCTCACTCTTCCACATGCTATGTCTTTTATTTTCAAACAATTCTCTTTCACTTTACGTCTCTTCATTTCTCCATTCCTATCCCTTCTAAAAAGTTGCCTTCCCAAGTTCTCTTAACTGTATCTCCCTCTTCTTCTCTCTCCTTTTTTTAATCTTACCCTTTCACCCTCTCATGTCAAAAACCCAATCAATGGCCAACGTTTCTATAATCTCCTCTGAAGGTTCTATTCTTCTTTTAGAATCCTCCGATGAGTCTGTATCTCAGTATGTTCTTTCAAGGAACGACGACCCTCTCCCAACCCTTTCTATTCGATAAAGAAAACCCATTCAAATCCCTCTAAATCACTCCCTCCAGAAGATATGCACCAATTCTGGATGAATCTTCACAAAAAAAAGTTTTCCTCTTTAAAAAATCTCTTAATTATTCTTGGATGTATCATCAATCTCAGTAAACTTAAAAATGCCTCCTGTGATGTTAGCCATTTTTTAAAATTTCAAGATCTATCTATACTGTTTCACCTTTGTGGAATTTTAGTGTATGAAGACCCTATTCTCATATTTTATGCAAATCTCTGACTTTCCCCAGATAGTGGTAAATTCAAGACTCTTGTTCTAGGCACACGAATTGTCTTGAATAACTTTATATTTGAAAATGTTCTTGGCACCAAGTTCTCCGATGTGGTACCCTTCAAGAGAAAGAACTGGCCCAAGGACTTCAAAGTAGGCTTTGAGGAATCCAAGAAGCTTTTATTTGATTCTGACTCTATGTCAACCAACTTTGGTCCCTTGTCTCTCTATTTTAAATATTGCATTATGGCCCATATTGTTGCCACCAATCTGATTCTTATAAAAAGATCTCTAAGCAACATTACTTGTCATGATGTCTTTGTGCTATACTTTCTGGTCAAAAAGGTTAAAATAAATTGGGAAACTTGGCTAAGGGAATACATGCTTGAGAGCATAAGGGAAGTGAATGCTTCGGCCAGTTTACCATATGAATTGCTTATCACCCGGATCGTCTTGTTCTACTCTATCAATCTCTTTGCCTACCCCCTATAAAAGTTGTTGCAACTTATGATGCTAGAACTTTTAGCAGCATGGGATATGAGTGGTGCAGGAAGGAGTCTGCCCGTACAAAGGCTAGGCCTCGAAAGGTAAGTAAGTTTGTCTCTAACCCCTCTGTCTATTTTATGAAGGAACTTGAAAAATTTAAGCAGTGGTTCAAAGCTATCAAGGAAGGTATCATGCAACTCCAAGAGCCTACTACTAAGATCTTGTACCTTGGGAAAATTACAAGCTCTGACATAAGCATGGTCCGGTTGGGGCTGGATGGGCTCAAACAAGAAGAAGCCAAGCTGTTCTCTCGAGTGCTCTCTCGTATGGACTCTTTGAAATCCCAAGTCTCTTACTTGAGAGATGATCTAGCTGCCTGTGTTCAAAATTCCTATTCTTCCTTTGTTAAGAACATTGAAAAATCTAATGGAATGTTCGGTCAAAACATGCATAACACTCTCACCTACTTTCTAGAGAAACAGTGAATTATTAACTTTTCTTTCAAAAGAGGGTCATATCCCTTATGCTTTGGGTTGTAAAGATACTTTTTACTATCTGAAAATTTCCTTTGCTATGGTTAGTTATAAGTATCCATGGTTATCTACTGACTTTATCTATATGGATTGTGTGATGCTCTGTCTATGTGTGGTATTCTCTTTCTGTTGCTTGCTATTCTTTTTTATTATGACAAAAGGGGGAGAAGGATAGGAAGGGAAAAACCTATTATCTAGGAGAACTTGACTGCTGACTTACAAGGTCAATATTTTAATCAACAAAGATGCTCACAAGTATGGGGATCAAAGTCAACTGATGCTTACAAAGTCAGGGGGAGCAAGCTGACTGACAGGGAAGTCAACTGATGTTTACTTATGTTTGTATTTATCAAAAAAGGGGAGATTGTTATCCTCCAGTCTATATTTTAATAATGACAAACTAACAAGTGGATCCTGGTAGGATATTAAAGACAACTGATAAATGAAGTTGGCTCTAGAAATAGAAGGACATACAATCACAAGAAGATCACGACACTCAAAAAAGCATGGAAAGAGAATTAATCAAATATCTTTGATATGAAAGGAGAATCACTATCCCAGAAACATGGAAGAATAAACCATTTAGGAAATCAATCAGGATCTAAATAAAACAAGAAAGGACATAACCGTCACATGGACATCAACACTAAAATAAAAGAAAGACCATAGACATATCTGATATGGACATAATCTAAAGCCGTATATGGACATATATAATATAGACATATCAAATGACTTCATTCCTTAATCAAAGAATAAATTTCAATCCTTGAATGAGAAGAAATCTCATGGGTTTCCTTATGAATAGTAGCAACCGAAGACTATAAAAGAGATCGAAGATAGACACTTCTCATGCAACTTCAAGGAGAAGTGTCTCATTCTTAATCTTACAAAGCTCTGTAACTTTAGCTTACAATTGTTATATAAAGAGTAGGACCAAGTCAACTTTGTAACATCAACTGAAGTTGTGTCACAAGATTTGAAGAGCAAAATAATTCTTTAGAACATGTTTTCTATCATTGTACTCGAGCCAATCTTTCAACGATCGAAGGAAACTTTGAAACCCAAGGGGATTGGACGTAGGTACTACATTGTTATGCTGAACCAAGATAATTCTTTGTGTCATTACTTTACTTCTGGTTACTTTCTTACTTAACTATTTTGAACTTAATCTATTTGTGAAGTGTTCTAATCTGTAGGCGGGTCGATTGTGAAGGGTCAGTAGTCAAATCACAGAAGAAAATTTCAAATCACCCCTTCTCTTGAATTTCAGTGGGTATGGGTTAGGTAACCCTAGTCTTTAGGTGTCTAGTGAATGGTGGTTGGGGTACTATTATGGTTACGATTTGGTTGTACAGGTCATTAAGGGTAGTGATGGGTCATTTGGTCGATCCTTCATCAAATAAGAAGCTTAGTTACTTAACTTAGCTTTGAGTATGAGTGGCTCACTAAGAGACACGAGGATAGGTTACAAGTGGTAAGGTTAAGTCATATGTTGTCCAGTGTCCAATCCCTTGGGTTCTATATTGGATACGAATAGACTGTATGAGTCATATGGTCAGGTCACGAGTAGGATCGCAGAGTCTTTTGATGGACAGTATGTGGGTTTCCAACTCACTGTCTTTGAGATGATTTAATGGTATGAGACATATGTTTTGCTCACGAGTCAAGGGGTCGACTAGTAACCACGATGATCTTTTTACAGTTTTAAGTTGGGGCACTTTAGGCATTTACCACCAAAAACCCTTAAGACCCCATGTCCCTATAAAACTTTCGGCCATTCATTCCACCCTTTACAAGATTAAACATCCTCTTTACCCTCTCAAAATTCTCTCAATCAAAATTGGATAGGGTTTCTCTAAAGTTGTCATCTAAGGCCTTGTGATCAATTTCTCTCCATGAATTTTTGTAATTTGAGCATGTGACTCTTCCCTCATTATTATTTTACTAAAGTCACATGATTTAGTGTATGGTTTTCATGGTATTGCTATGGTTTTGAAATAAAGTATGGGGGTTATAGATGTTCATAGTTGATTAATTTTCCTCAATATTTACTTATGGTTTTACATATTTTATTTATGGTTTTCCACATATGGGTGCATCGGAATGGTGATTTAATTAAGAGGTCATGGTTGAGCCCTAAATTTGATAGTTTTGGCTTTGTTAATGGCATGCCCTCAACCTGTTTGTGAAATTTCCAATGAGAATGATTTTTGTCACATCGTTTGATTATCCTTGGAATCTTTGCATTGCATAAATGGTTAAAAAAATGAATTAGTTTTGGTTGGTTCCATATGGTTTTGGAAAGGCATTAGTGGCCATGTTTTGATTATAAATAGTTTTGGTTAATTGGAAACAATGGAGTTTAATTTGGTTTAATGGTTCATATGGCATATGGTAATAGAATTACAAACTCTAATTTTTGTATGACGATATCAATGGTTAATGCCTAATTAAAAGACTCCTTAGTAAATAGTTGGGAATGTGTAAATGATTAAATTTGGGCTTAAAAAGGGCTTAAAACATGGATACATTCATAATTAAACTCACTTTTAGAACCTCGCATTGCATAAAAGGTTCATGGAACTTAAATTGGTAATTGAAGGCCTTGGTGGCCATGGATTGGTTTTAATTAGAAACTTTGGAATTAATTTGGCTAATTGGTTTTGGAATGGCAAATGGAATTGGCTTACAGGCTTAACTTTATTTGGTATAACGATACCAACGGTAAATGCCTAACTAAAATACTCCTTGGTTAATGGATGGGAATATGTAAATGGTTTTATTTTGGGCTTAAAAAGGATTGTGTAGCTTTCCATAGAAGGTGGAGGTCCCGGGGTCAATACTAGAAAACACGTTTGCCTACGTGGGAGTCTTTATGGCCGTTTGCATAGTTCACACTTATATATATTTTGGAATGGCTGGGGTAGTGAATTCCCTGGCCCTTCCTTAGATTTTCCTGGTTGATGTGGCTAACATACTCTGGGACCCTTTCAGTAGGGAGAGCTGAACCCATATAGCCCGTGGGTGCCCTTAGGAAGGTTAGAGCTACATAGTTCATGTTATTGATTTTAAAATTCATGCTTAAGCCTTGTTCCCTATCCCAATATCTTATATATTTGTATATATAAATGTGTGCATATGGATTTTGAATGGTTTTGGACTGATTTGATTATGGCATTATTTTATCCCTTCCCTGATTTACGTGGTAGTGCTCATCCCACTAACCATCCACGGATGCTGCATTGATTTATGATGTAGGGCTTTAGGGGTTCTTCGGTTACTTTATGTAGAGTTAGGTAGTTTGGATTCATCTGTTGGTCAGCTTGAAATGTTGAGCCTCCATCTTTTGGAAGGCTAGATATTTCACTGCGTTACTAATGTTTTCAGAAATCCCAATGGTTTATTTTCATACTTTTAGATTTTTTTAGCCATGGTCAGGAGCATGTCGCGACCTAGCTTGGTATTTTGGTTTAGAGGCTTTTGTGGACAAAGTGTGGGTGGTTATTGTTTATTAACTCTTAGTTCCTATTGAGTATCTATCTATCTTTCACATTATGTTTGGGTTGCTTCTGCTATTATATTTCTTGTGTTCAGGTGATTAGGTAAAGGGAGTGGTCTCCAGCCCTAAATGGGCTTGAGATACCCATCGTGACTAGGCTTGGATTTGGGTCATGATAATCTTGGAATCAAATCATAGGTTCTAGGTCATTGTGTCCACAATGTCATGTCAAGTAGAGTCCTTTTTATGGGTGTGTAGAATGCCACATTTATAAGGGGGAGACTATAAGGCATTTAGGAATCTTTTCTCTTCTTGTGAGCTAGTTTGGGCTATAGCGTTTGGTGTCATGATATTTCTCTAACCGTATTGGATTTGTTCATCCATCTTCTGAGGTCACTCGAGTTGTCCAGTTCATGAGGTTAAATCACCTTCACAGGCTCTAAGGTTGAGAACAATCCTTAAAGGTTTGTTGATTAAATAGAGAAGAAATTTAGGGTGATGCATGCTACTGATTCTGAGGTTGTGGATTTTGCTGTATACCAGTTAAAAAATGTAGCTTATTATTGGTATAAGGAATGGGAGTAGTTGAGAGGTGATGATGCGGAGCCAACTTTGTGGGATGAGTTTTTGGATGCCTTCTTGATCATTTATTTTCTCAGGAGTTTAGGGAAGCTAAGCCTGATGAATTTGTGAATCTGAAGCAACGAAGGATGAGTGTGAAAGAATATTCTTTGAAATTTCAGTAGTTGTCTTATTATGCTCTAAAATTGGCATCTTATATAAAGATGAGGATGAGAAAATTTTCTTCTGGGTTGTCTGTGACTTAGTATTAAAATTTAAGGCCACAATGTTGAACAATGACATAGATATCTCTAGGATTATAGTTTATATGTAGCAGGTAGAGAATTAAAAGAAGAGACAGTCTAGATGGGAAAGAGGCAGAATAAGAAGTTCAGGTATTTAGAGAAGGATGAAGCTCAATAAGATTGTGGTAGAGATAGTAGACAGTGGAGCAAGAAGAAGACTTGGGGAAATTCTAGTTCATATTCAACGACTAGTTCTCCTTATTGAAGCCATCTGGTGATCGTTGTTTTTAGGGCAGTAGTGATCCTAAGGCATAGAATGCAAGTCTCAGGCTAATGAAGCTCAGTCAGTCCCACCATGTCCTCTTTGTAGATTTTGTGGACAATTTTATTGTGGTTATTCTGATGGGGGAAGGAACTTATGCTTCAGTTGTTGTTAACCTAGACATAGGCACAGGAAATATGTTGCAGCTAAGGTAGCCGCTGGGCTAATAAAGTTTTGGTCGCCACTTCTTTGGATCTGACACCAAAGGGTGCTACTTTTTGTACCGGCACTGGCCAAAATCATCTCTATGCTCCTTCTACTCATCAAGAATTTAAGGTATCTCCTAATATTTGTATGGGTACGTTACAACTTTTCTCTCAAGATGTGTATTATTTGCTTGATCCAGGGTGTACTCTTTCCTATGTGACCCCTTATGTGGCTGTACATTTTGGCATTGGTCTTAAAAGTATTTCCGACCAACTTTTTTGTCTACTTTGGTGGGTGATTCTGTAGTTACTAGAAGGATCTATAGGGGTTGTGTGGTGTCTATCTTTCTTAGGGAGACATTGGTGGATTTGGTAAAGCTTGATATGGTAGATTTCGATGTAATCTTAGGGATGGGTTGGTATCATTTGTGCTATGCTTCTCTAGATTATAGGAACCGAAAGGTTAGTTTCCAACATCTTAATGAACCGATAATTGAATGGGAGTGAAGTTCCTTAGTTCCTAAAGTGAGGTTTATCTCTTATCATAGAGCCCAAAAGTTGATCTCTAAGGGGTGTTTGTATCACTAATACGGGTTAAGGATTCTAGTTCTGAGGTCCCCTATTTGCAATCTGTCCCTATTGTTAATGAGTTTCCCAAAGTGTTTCTTAAGGATCTACCTGGCATTCCTTCCAATAGGGAAATAGACTTTAGGATTGACCTTCTACCTAATACTGGTCCTATTACTATTCCTCTTTATAGAATGGCTCCGACTGAATTAAAAGAGCTAAAGGAGAAATTAAAGGATCTCCTTGATAAGGGCTTCATTCGTCTTAGTATTTCTTTTTGGGGTGCTTTTGTGCTTTTCGTGCATAAGAAATATGGGTCTCTTCAAATGTGTATAGATTATCAGCATCTGAATAAGGTTATGGTGACGAATAAGTACCCTCTTTCTAGGATTGATGATCTCTTCGATAAACTTTAGAGTCCTAGATGTTTCTCTAAGATTGACCTTCGTTTGGGCTATCATTAGCTGTATATTTGGGAAATTGATATTTCCAAGACTATTCTCCAAACTCAATATGATCATTAGGAATTCTAGGTTATGTTATTTGGGTTGAGTAATGCTCCGGATGCCTTTATGGATACTACAAATTAGGTGTTTAGATAGTTTTTTGATGTGTTTGTGATAGTATTTATTAATGATATCTTGGTGTAATCTAAGAGTGAGGAGAATTATGCCAATCACCTTTAAATCGTGTTGCAGACTCTTAAGGATCAATGGTTGTTTGCTAAATTTATAAGTGTGAGTTTTTGATGAATGCTGTGACTTTTCTTTGGCATGTTCTTTCTAGTGAGGGGATCAAGGTGGATCCACAGAAAGTTCAGACAGTTAAGAAATGTCCTATACCCACACCTCCAACTGATATTCAGAGCTTATTGGGCTTCGCTAGGTATTATAGGAGGTTTGTGGAGAGTTTCTCTTCTATTGTTTCTCTGTTGACAAGATTGACTTAGAAGAAAGTGAAGTTCTTATGTTCTGATGCTTGTGACATTAGTTTTGAGAAATTGAAGGATAAGTTAACTTCGGTGCCAATTTTGATCCTGCTTGAGAGTAATGATGGATTTGTTGTATATTGTGATGCATCTCATGTAGGATTGGGTTGTGTGTTGATACAGCATGGTAAGATGGTGGCCTATGCTTTTAGGCAGCATAAGGATCATGAAAAGAATTATCCAACTCATGATTTAGAGTTGGTTGTGGTGGTTTTTGCTTTGAAGATCTTGCGTCATTATCTTTATGGGATGAATATCAATATCTATTAAGACCATAAGAGCTTATAGTATGTTTTTACTCAGAAAGAGTTGAATCTCAAGCAGAGGCGGTAGCTTGAGCTGCTCAAGAATTATGATAGGAGTTTTTACTACTATCCAAGTAAAGCTAATGTGGTTGCTGATGTTCTTAGCAAGCTATCCATAGAGAGATTATCTCATGTGGATGAGGAGAAGAGAGGATTGTGGAAGGATATTCATTGGTTGGCATACTTAGGAGTTTATTTTTTGCACTCAAAGGCGGATGAAGTAATTATTCAAGAGGTGGTTAAGTCATCTCTTGGTGGTGAAGTGAAGGAAAAACATGATTTTGATCTCATTCTGATGCAGATTAATGATGAAGTGGGTCAGCAAAGGTAACGACATTCAAGATTGGGGAGATGGTATCTTGATATATCAAGGTAGGTTGTGTGTTCCTGATGTTGAGGGGTTGTGGGAAAGGATTTTTCTTGAGATTCATGATTCTAGGTATACAGTTTATCTAGGTTCGACAAAGATGTACCAAGATTTTAAGGAATCTATTGGTGGAGAAACATGAAGAAGGATATGGCAAATTTTGTGACCAACTATATGGTTTGTCAACATATAAAGGTTGAACACTTGAGGCTTGGTGGGATGTCTCAAGAGAGTTGCCTATGTAGAAGTGGGAGATGATCAACATAGATTTCATTATGGGTATTTCGAAGTCTCACAATCAGTCTGATTCGATTTAGGTTATTATGGATAGGATGACTATGTCTGCTCACTTCTTGCATATGACGACCAACTACTCTAGAGAGGATTATGCTACGTTGTTTATACAAGAGATAGTCAGCTGCATGGAGAACTAACTTCCATCATTTCAGACTAAGGTATGCAATTCTCTTCTCATTTTGGCATTTATTTTAGAAAGATGTGGGGACCAAGGTAAACCTTAGTACCGCTTTTTATCCTCAAATGGATGGACAAGTGAACATACTATTCAAACTTTGGAGGATATGCTAAGGGGTTATGTGATTAATTTTTGTGGTAGCTGGGCTGATCACTTGCCTCTTATTGAGTTTTAGTATAAGAATAGTTACCATTAGAGTATTCAAATGGCTCCTTTTGAGTCTCTATATGGTAGTGGTGCATGTCTCCTGTAGGGTGGTTCAAGGTTGGTGATACTAGGTTCTTTGATCCTGATTTTTTTCACCAAGCCATAGAAAGGGTGAAGGTGATTAGAGAAAGAATTAAGACTGCACAGAGCTGCCAAAAGTCTTATACAGATGTGAGGCGGAGGAAGTTGGAGTTTGAGGTAGGTGATTTGGGGTTCTTGAAAGACTCTTCTATTAAAGTAGTGATGAGGTTTGGGAAGAAAAGAAAGCTCAGTACCCCTTATGTTGGTTTGTATCAGATTTTGAGGAGAGTTGGGAATATTTCTTATGAGTTGGATTTTCCCTTGAGTTTGGGTTCCATTCATCAGGTTTTCCATGTGTCGATGTTGAAAAGTGTGTGGGTGATCCTTCTCTGATTGTCCCTATGGAGAATATTGGTATATCAAATTTTTTATCTTATGAGAAAGTCCCGATCAAGATCTTGGATAGGAAAGTTCGTAGGTTGAGGACTAAGGATGTAGCATTTGTGAAAGTCCTTTGGAGGAATCAAAAGGTGGAAGAAGCTACTTGGGAAGCTGAAGAGAACATGAAGTCCAAATATCCATTCCTGGTCCCATTGTTGGATGAAAATACTTGAGGTATGAATTCTATTTTCTTTCTTGTGGTCTGTAAAATTTCTCGTTTAGGTATGCGTGCATTCTTTCTTGTTATCGTGATAATGGATGCCTTCACTCCTCATTCGAGGATGAATAATCCTGGGGGGATGTAATAACCTAGGTTTTGGACTCTGATTCGTGTGATGGTGCTTACTGTCCATAGTACGACCTAGGTGATGAGTCATAGTCACTCTATACGAGTCGTATAGTGCCAACCATAGTCTAACCAGTAAGGTTATCCAGTGTTTCTGTTGGGGTCACAATATAGCCCTCACGAGTCGTAAGGTCTAGTCACGAATCGTAGGGTGTGCCTTGTGACCATTCCAGTAAGGTGTACCTAAGTTTCTTCCTGGGATACTAGTCATTGTGATTGCTCGTGACCAGTGACCACGAGTCGTTACCTGACCCAAAGCGACTGGGAGCTATATTTCATGATTGTTTTCATTAAGAGCATTGTAATCTTTTCCTTTTATCTTACTATTTCTATTACTTGAAACCCTTTCTTTTGCCCTATTTCCATCAGTTAAAAAACATAAGCATTACTCTCTTCTCTCTAAATTCCAAATCAAGAACAAGATAGGGGTTCAAGGGATTGATTATCTAGGATTCCATTGGCGGTGTTTTCTCCAAAATTCTTGGTGTCTTCAAGCATGTATAGATTCCCTAAATCATTTTCTTACAAAGCATCTGATTAAATTGTTATCCATGTGGTTTAATTATTGGATTTTTAATGTGGGTTGAGGGATTTGGAATGGTTATCATATGAATTTATTTCCCCATGGTTTGAATTGATTATTTATGTTTTATCTTGTGGTTTTGAACTAAATAGATGCATCGGTGGGGGAATTGGAATGGGGAACATGGGTTTCCCCAAAATTTATGATTTAACGGTTTGGAATTGGCTTTACCATCAACCAAACTTGCTTAATTGGTTTCGAAACATGGATACATGCATAATTGAACTCACTTTTGGAACCTCACATTACATAAAAGGTTAATGGAACTTAAAATGAATCTGGAAGGCCTTGGTGGCCATGGATTGGTTTTAAATTAGAAACTTTGGAGTCAATTTGGCTAATTGGTTTTGCAATGGCAAAATGGAATTGGTTTGCAGGGTTAACTTTACTGGTATGAAAATACCAATGGTAAATGCCTAACTAAAAGATTCCTTTGTTAATTATGATGCCCTGAAAATCCAAGTCAATATTAGAACCATGCTTTAAGGTCATGAAAAAATCAAACCTCATATTTTGGTAGTTTTATAAGTGATTTATACATATATTAATGTCAAAAATAACTCCTAGCTTATAGACAAGCCAAAGCATCCCTTAGCTATTAAATTCTTGTGAAGAATGTAACTAAGTGATCTTCAAATGAGCATAACTTTTGGGTTACTAAGAATTTTTTAGCATAAAAACCACCAATAGATATGTAATTTAATCAGCTTTCCAACTATACCAATTTCTCCATAATCTGATATCGGGGTGAAAAGTTATGGCCAAAATACTAAGCATTGTCAAAGCTTCCCAGACTATGACTCGTAATCTGACATTACGGGTCGTTAGGAGGGAGTCGTAATTTGGAAGTAGAGGCTGAAATGGGGTTCCTAACCACGACTCAAGTCACTACTCGTGTCTAGACCCACGAGTCGTGACCTAAGTTGTCGAGACTTCTTCCAGGCAACTTTTGAATGATTTCTAAGGGACTTTTAGTCTTTTCCCACTCTTTTAACCACAAAACTACATCGTCTAAGCTATTTTAATTATGAATATAAAGCCAAAACAATCCCAAATCCCTCATTCTTATCAAAACACCAAGATTTCTCAAGAGATGTAATTTTCTACTCTTCCTAAGAAAAACTTGGGGTTTTTCATCTTCAAGTCCAAATCCTCAAAACTTCATTTCAAGAATCGAAAGTAATCAGGTATGTGAGATTCAATGAGGATTTCCTTTCATCCTCTTGAACAATTTATGATTTTGTTCATGAATTTTATGATCTTCATAAATTAGGGATTTACTCAAATTGTTACTCCAAGCTTAAATTCAATTCTCCATTATATATTTATCACTCATAAGAATATTATAATGATTATTTATGATTTCTTGGGCCTATATCATAATTCGCGCTATTCTCAAATCCAAGCATGTTTTACATGATATTAGTTAAGATTTAAAGCATATTATCAAGCTATTTATGTTTTCCCTAATTTCTTCATATTATTTTGTAATTAAATCATGACTACATATTTCCATTAAGAATAGCATCTTCCCGTGTTCGAGAATCACGAATTTTCATATAATGATCAGGTTCTGAATCTTTGGGCTTTATTCATGAAATTCCCTACTATGATTAGCTTTCAGTACTGTTATGTTCAGTTACATTAGACAAAGATGGTGGGATGAATACCCGATACCTGGGAAATCCATTCATACATTAGTTTACCTGTTATGAGCCATTCAAATTATACTAATGTTGTTAAAATTCAAAATATTACCAAGTTGAGCAAATATCAGTTATAAGATCAGGTTCGGAATATATCAATTATCACTGTCAATTCAGTTGGGAGTAGTACTTAGCACTGAGTGAACCTAGGGATGAAGGCTCACTATCATGACCCAAACCAGGGCCTGGACATGACGGGTATCTCAAGTCCACCGAGGACCAGAGACCACCCCTTTTTCCTAGCCAAATAGAACATAACACACTTGAAAATGCCTGAATTCCGAACATATAACAATATAGAAAGTAATGAGTTTAAAGACATCTAAAAGTGTTAACATCAATACCCAATCCACAGTAATATACACAAAGCCTCTACTAATCCCAAAATAATCTACGTTGGGACATGCCCCTCACTCTGACAATGACAATGATAATGCAAATGTGAAGTATTCACTTCTAATTTAGGGAAAGAGAGTCTTTTGGAGAATGGAAACTCACTACTTCACTGCAATGACCGACTCTGAGAACACATATCGCTGCACAGGAAAAGTAGAAATACCTTCAGACTCTGCATCGCATGGGGATACAATGTCCAAGGAAGGTTAGTGGGGTGAGCACTAGCATGTAACTCAGGATAAGGGTAAAATAATGTCAGTCAAAAGTTCAATTTAAAACTCACTATACATGTTCACATGCATGCATACATATATATAGTATAAGCTGAGGTAGGGAACAAGGTTTAGCAGGAAGTAAAATATTACCCTGGACTATGTAGCTTAACCATCATAAATCGGAACCCACGAGCTATATATGTTTAGCTCCTATGCTAAAAGGGACACAATGCATGTTAGCCGAACGAATCGGAGGTATAAAGAAAGACCAAGGAGTTCCCCGACCCCACGTCAATCCAAGATATAAATATATATCAATAGTGTGAACTATGCACACGGTCATTAAGACCAACCCTCACGTCAGAAAATATGAGTTTACAGTACAAGTCATTCAAGACCCGCACCTTCACGGCTTAGCTACATAACCCCCATTAAGCTCAATTAAAAAAAGTTTCACATAACCTATTAATTAACCAAGGAGTTACATGTTAAGGCACACCACAGGTATCATCATACCATTTAGGGTGCAAGCTCATAATTATGCCATTAGAATTCTATTAAATAGGGGAATGCCTCGACCCCCTTTGTTTATAAAATCAAGTTGGAGGAATGCCTTAAACTCCTTTAGTTATCAAATAAAATTAGGGTAATGCCTTGACCCACTTTTTTCATGAATTCAAAGCATACCCAACAAGGCCTTTAAAATTCACGTTCATTGTTTAACCATTTATGCAATGCAATAGTATAGGTGAGTAAGTCAAACCAAGTGACAGATTATATTTCAAAACCCATTTCACAAGTGTGTTCAGGGAACATAATTATCCAAGACCAATTTCAAGTCCAAGAACATTAATTTAGGGAGAATACCCCGACCCCCATTCCAATTCCCTCACCTATGTACCCCATTAGTTCAAAATATTTAATTCAATGCATAAACTACTCATAAAAACATGGGAAAATAATTCAAGGATGAACCATTCCAAAACCCTCAACCATATCCAAAACCATATTCAAATCCATATAATTAAACCATTTAAAACACATGCTTTTCATAAAATAAGATTTGGGGAAGGGTAACATACCTAAAAGTATCACAACTGTGGAGAGAAATCACCCTTGAGAGCCCTAAGTAACCAATATCTTGGAAACCCTAAGTGTTCTTGACTTTGGGGATTTGAGAGGGATTGAGAAGTTATTTTGAGTTGTTTTGAAGTGATTATGACACCCTAAAAGGGTTTTAAGTCGTGGGTCACAATTAGGAAAGAGGAGAAATCTCCAAAGTGCCCTTAATGAAACACTAAAAAATTGTCACCCAATCGTTATGGACTACCTTATGATTTGTAAGGACTCATTACAACTCATTACCATAAGTCGTAGTCAAGACAACAACTGACGGAACCTTCTCTAGTGAACCTATAATTCAAACCATATGACTCTTTAGGTGACCTTACGACTCATAGGTTCAAGTATTATCTAGGATAGAAATACTTAGGGAACACACTGGTTTGGCTATGGATGGGACTATATAACTTGTAACGAGCTTTTATGACTCGTGACCTCAAGTCATCACCAAGGAAGTAACTCAAGAAAAAATCTTTGGTTATCATACGATTTAGGTCCTACGATCCACCCATCATGACACCCGATAACTCATAGGGAGAGTTGTAATAAGGGCAATAAGCCAATAGGTTATGAAATTTTAAAGGACCAAAATTTGGGGTGTTACATTCTCTCTCCCTCTGTAGGATCATTCCTCCTCGAATAATGGGTCAAGGCATCCATTTGCACGATTTAACATAGAAACATACCCACACTTACCTTTAACAATGATAGAAACAATGATGTCAAGGAAATGATAATTTCCTTTAACAAAGTCAGAAACAAAGATGTTAAGATTAACACATACCTTAAGCACGATTATCCAGAACGAGAAACAAGATTGGATATTTGGAATTTATGTCCTTTTCAGTTTCCCAAGTAGCTTCTTTGACAATATGGTTCCTTCATATAACCTTCATGGAAGCGACATCCTTAGTCCTCAGACGACGGACTTGCCTATCCAAACTTTCCACCAGGACTTCCTCATAGGACAAAGAATCCAAAACACCAACAATCTTTATAGGAACAACCAAGGAAGGATCACCCACATACTTCCTCAACATCCAAACATGGAAGACTGGATGGATAGAACACAATCTATATGGCAACTCCAACTCATAAGCCACATGGCCCACTCATCTCTAAACACAAAAAAGACCAATATACCAGGGACTGAGCTTCCCCTTCTTTCCAAACCACATCACTCTCTTCATGAGAGATACCTTCAAGAGCACCAAATCATCCACATTAAACACCAACTCCCTAAGCCTCACATCCACATAGGACTTTAGATGACTTTGGGTGGCCTTAAGTCTATCCTGAACTACTTTCATCTTTTCCATGGCTTGGTGAACCAAGTCGGGACCAAATAACCTATTTAACCCAACCTTAAACCACCCAATAGGAGACTACATCTCCTACCATAAACGGACTTAAAAAGATCCATTCTAATACTAACATGATAGATATTATTATACGCAAACTCTATAAGAGGCAAATGATCAGCCCAACTACCACCAAAGTCAAGAACACAAGACCTTAGCATATCCTCCAAAGTCTGAATCATCCCCTGCATAAGGGTGGAAAGTGGTGCTAAGTCTCACCTTAGTTCTTAAACCTGTCTGGAAAGAATACCAAAAGTGTCATGAGTATTGAGTACCCCAATCAGATATGATGGAAACTGGAGCACCATGTGACTTTGTGAACTCTGAATGAAGAGCTTAGCTTAATCTTACGCCAAAAAGTTAGTCTTCACTGGTAGGAAATGACCGAACTTGGTTATCCTATCCACAATGACCTAAATTGAATCAAATTAATGGCAATACCGCATAAGACTGGTTACGAAATCCATATCAATCACTTCCAACTTCCACAGGGGAAACTTAATCTCTTGAGACAAATCACTAGGCCTCAACTGCTCCAACTTCACTTGTTGGCAAACCATACACTTAGCTATATCCTTCTTCATGTTATTCCGCCAATAGATCTCATTCAAATTATGGTACATCTTTATCAAACTAAGATGAATAGTGTATCTCGACTAATGAGCCTCATCTAAGATCCTCTCTTGTGGCCCATCAATATCGGGAACAAACAATCTACCTTGGTATCTAAAGATACCATTACCACCATTCTAAAAAACCATTACTTTTTATTGGCCCACGTCACCCTTAATTCGCATCAAGATTATATCCAAAAATTGCTTCTCCTTCACCTCACCCTGAATCCGCATCAAGATTGGATCCAAAACCTATTTATCCTTTACCTCAGCACCATGAGATGACTTCACCACCTCTTGAAAAATCACACCACCATCCTCATAATCTAAAAGACAAACTCCAAGATTAGCTAACCGGCGAATATCCTTCACTAACTCTCACTTTTCTTCACCCACACAAGATAAGCTTCCCATGGATAACCTGCTAAGAGAATCAAAAACCATATTAGCTTTACATGGATGATAATGGAGACTCATGTTGTAGTTTTTAAGCAACTTAAGCCACCTCCTTTGCCTGAGATTCAACTTCTTCTGGGTAAACACATATTGTAAGCTCTTATGATATGAATATATGTGAACATGAACCCCATATAAATAATGTCACCAAATCTTCAAAGAAAAGGACACAACCAACAATTCTAAGTCGTGTGTCGGGTAATTATTCTCGTAAACTTTCAACTAACTATAAGCATAGGCCACAACCTTACCATGTTGCATCAACATACAACCATTCCCACACGGGATGCATCAAACTAAACAAAAAATCCCTCGGTACCCTCGGGCAGTGTCAAAACTAGAGCCAAAGTTAACCTATCCTTCAACTTCTCAAAACATCCCTCACAGGCATTTGACCATGGAAAATTTACCTTTTTCTGAGTCAACTCAGTCAATAAGGCAGCAATAGAAAGAGAAACTTTCCATAAACCGCCTATAATAATCAGCTAAACCCAAGAAGATCTAAATATCGATTGGAGTCATTGGTCTAGGCCACTTATTAACCACCACAACTTTGTATGGATCCACCATGATCCCTTCACTAGATAAAACATGAACCAAAAAAGTAGTAATATTCAACCAGAACACACACTTTGAAAACTTATCATATAAACATCAATCCTTAAGGGTTTGCAACACTACACATAGGTGATTGATATAATATTCCTCACTCTTATAGTATACCAGAATATCATCAATAAACACAATCACAAACAAATCCAAGAACTGACAAAATACCCAATTCATAAGATCCATAAACATCGCCAATGCATTAGTCAATCCAAGTAACATCTCCATAAGTTTAAAATAACCATACCGAGTTCAAAAAGAAGTCTTAGGGATATCCCCCTCCCTAATTTTCAACTGATGATAACCCTATCAAAGGTCAATCTTGGAAAAGTACTTTTAACTATGAAGCTAGTACAACAATAACAACAAACCCAATGTATTCCCACATAGTGAGGTCTGGGGAGGGTAAGATGTACACAGTCCATACCTCTACCTCTAAAGAAGTAGAAAGGTTATTTCCGATAGACACTATGAAGCTAGTCAAACATGTTAATAATTCTAAGAAGAGAATACTTATTTTTCACCATCACCTTATCCAATTAGCGGTAATCTATACATATTCGAAGAGATCTATCCTTCTTGTGCACAGATAGTACTGACAAAACCCATAGGGAAACACTAAGGAAGATAAAACACTTATCAAGGCGATCTTTCAACTACTCCTTAAGTTCTTTCAACTCAACCAGAGCTATTTTATAGAAGGGATAGAGATAGGACGAGTGTCTAAAAGAAGAAAAATCTTAAGATCAATTTCCCTATCAGGAGGAACACCACAAAGATCATTCACAAATATTTTGGGAAACTCATAGACCACAAGGAAAGATTACAATAAAGGACCTTAGGAATTAGAATCCTTAACATGCACTAAATGGTATAGACACCCCTTGGAGATCAACCTCTGGGCTCTAAGATATGAAATGAACCTTCCCTTAGGTACTAGAGAGCTGCCTTCCTACTTAATCACTAGCTCATTTGGATATTAGAAATTAACCCTTCAATTTAGATAATCTAGAGAGGCATAACGCGAATAGAGCCAATCCATCCCCAAGATAACATCAAAATTAACCATATCTAATTCTATCAATTCTACCAAGGTCTCTCCACCATAGTAGAAACTACACGACCCCTATACCACTAGGGTGGACATAGAAAAGGGGTACAAAATACTTTTGGGACCAAAAATAAAATTAACAGCCATATATGGGGTCACATAATAAAGAGTAGACCATGGATCAAGCAGTTAATACACATCACTGGAAAAGAGTTATAACATACCTGTGATAATATTTGAAGATGCCTTAGATTTCTAATGAGTGGTAAGAGCATAAAAGTAATTCTGACCTATGCCGGAGATAGAAGTAGTATCTTTTGGTTTAGGAGTTGATGATGTGTCAACCAAAACCTTATTAGCCCCAATAGAAACATCGCCAGAGGGGCAGTCCCTCTATATGTGGACCAATTGGCCATACTTAAAGCACTTATTTCTCCTCTCATCATAAAAACCATGTTGCAACTAACTACAAAATCTGCAAAGATAATATAATGGAGCTGACTAGGCCCTAGTGGCTTAAGATTGGGCACCTTCTACCTTAAACCCATTATTTCTTTAAAAGAAATGATCACCGAATGTCTTAGGATATGAGGCACTAGCCATAAAATAAGAACCAGAATTTCCCTAGGTCTTCTTCTTAGACAACTACCTGCCATCACCACCATTATTTTTCTGACCTCCTCTATGTTCTGAGTACTAGAACTTCTTTCTCTGCCTCTCCTTAATTTCTGCCTACTTTTTTTCTCATCCTACACTTGTTGTATGTATACCATTAACCTAGAAATATCTATGTCCTTGTTTAATAAGGCAGCCTTGTATTCTAACACCAAGTCATGGGACAACCCAGAAGAAAGCTTCCTCATCCTCGCTCTCATAGAAGACACTAACTCAGGTGCATAATGGGACAACTTGCGAAACTTCAAGGGATACTCCTAAATAGTCATCCTGCCTTGCCTCAAATTCACAAACTCCTCGGCCTTTACATCCCTTAACTCCTAAGGAAATAAATGACCAAGGAAGGCACCGATAAAGTCATCTTCAAGGCTAACTCTACATCATCACCTCTCTATTGATCCAACTCAGCATACCATTGATATGCCACATCCTTCAACTGATATGCACTAAACTCTACATCTTCTGAGTCAGAAGTATGCTTTACTCAAAAAGTCTTTTCCATCTCCCCAATGAACCCTTGAGGATCCTCCCCAACCTTAGAACAATTAAAGGTCGGAGGATTAAGTCTCATAAATTGACAGACTCAAGTAACCTCAAAAGAATTCACATCAGCACCAGTAGGACCCGACTGACGTGATTAAGATATCACCAACTGGGTCAACAGATGAATAGACCAATAAAACTCAGCATTAGAAATGTTATCTTGGGGTGGTGGGGAATGATCATCATTAGCCCAAGGATCCTTAGGAGGATTATTAAGGACCGATAGAACTTTATATGAGGTAGTACAATCAGGAGTTGGAGCCCTGGATGGGGTTTGAATTCCATAAGTAGGATGAGTACCATCCACATTATTCTCAAATAGGATAAAAGAAGTTCTACGAGTAGTAGATCTTTGGGGAGGCATGATCTAAATTGCAAACAAATAGATATTAAAGGAGTTTCAAGACCTTAGACTCTATATCTTGAAATAGAACAAAAAAAAGGGAAATATTCCTAAATGTCTCATAGTCTCTCCCTTATAAATGTGGTGTGCTACATACCTATAAAAGAGACTCTACTTTACACGGCTTTATAGACACCCAATGACACCAAACCTAGGCTCTGATACCATCTTTTTTATGACTCAAACCAGGCCCTGGACGTGAAGGGTATCTCAAGTCCATCATGCACCGGAGACTACCCCCTTTTCCTAGCTAAGTAAAACATAACATATCTGACAATGATTAAATTCAGAACATATAACAAGATAGAAAGTAATGAGTTTAATGACATCTAAGAGTGTCAACATCCATACCCAATCCATAGTAATATCCATAAATCCTCTACTAATCTAAGAACAATCTATGTCGAGATATGCCCCCAACCCTGATAGTGACAATGACAATGACAATGCAAATGTAAAGTCTTCACTTTTAATTTAGGGAAGGAAAAACTTATGGAATGATCAAGTCTTTTGAAGAATGGAAGCTCACCACTTCACCCCAATGACTGACTCCGAGATCACCAATCAATATAAATGCCTTTAGAACCTACAACGTCCAAGAATGGTTAGTGCGGTGAGCACTAGCATGTAATAAGGGTAAAATAATATTAGTCAAAATTTCAATTTCAAACTCATTGTACATGTTCATATATATGTGTACATATATAATAGATACTAGGGTAAGGAACAAGGTTTAGCATGAAGTAAAACATTATCCTGGACTATGTAGCTCAACCATAATAAACTGCCACCCACGGTCTATATGGGTTCAACTCATTTGTTGAAAGGTCCCAAGTGCATCTTATTCGCATGAACAAGATGTATCAAGGAAGACCAGGTAATGCCGCAACCCCATTCAATCCATGATACAAATATATATCAATAATGTGAACTGTGTATATGACCATCAAGACCAACCCTTATGTCGGCAAACATAAGTTTTTACTACAAGTTATTCAAGACCCACACCTTCATGGCTTTGATACATAACCCCTATTAAGCCTAATTAAAAAAAGTTTTACATAACCAATTCATTAACCAAGGAATTAGGCACACCACAAGTATCGTCATACCATTTAGCATGCAATCTCATAATTATGCCATTATAATTCCATTAACTTGGAAGAAGTCCTCGACCCCCTTTATTAACTCAATCAAGCTAGAGAAATGCCCCGACCGTCTTTAGTTATATAATCAAATTGGAGGAATGCCTCGAGCCCCATTGTTCATTAATTCAAAACATAGCCAATAATTTCCTTAAAATCCACATTCATTATTTAACCATTTATGCAATGCAATAGTATATGTGAGTACGTCAAACAAATTAACAAATCATATTTCAAAACTAATTTCACAAGTGGGTTGAGGGAACACACTAATCCAAGACCAATTTCAAGTCTAAGAACATCAATTTTGGGGGAATACCTCGACTATTATTCTAATTTTCCTACCCATGTACCCCATTAGCTAAAAACATTCAATTAAATGCATCTACAACTCAGAAAAACCATAGAAAAATAATTCAAGGATCAACCATTCCAAAATCCTCAACCATATCAAAACCTACATTCAAATCCATACAATTAAACCATTTAAAACACATGCTTTTTACATAAAATAAGATTTAGGAAAGAGTAACATGCCTAAAAGTATCACAACTGTGGAGAGAAATCACCCTTGAGAACCCTAAGTGACCAACTTCTTGGAAACCCTAAGTGTTCTTGACCTTGGATATTTGAGAGAGATTGACAAGTTATTTTGATTTGTTTTTGAGTGATTATGACATCATAAAGGAGTTTTAAGTCGTGGGTCACGATTGGGGAAAAGGGTAAATGTCCAAAGAGACCTTAATGAAACACTAAAAAATTATCGCCCAGTCATTACAGATGACCTTATGACTCATAGGGACTCACCATGACTCATTAACATGATTTGTAGTAAAGACAGTAGTTGAAGGACCCTTCTCTAGTGACCCTACGATTCATACCATATGAATCATCATGTGACCCTACAACTCATACGGTCTAAGTCGTATCCAAGACAAAAATACTTGGGGAACACATTAGTTTGGTTATGGATGGACTATGTGATTCATAATGAGTCTTTATGACTCATGACCTCAAGTCATCACCAAGGAAGTAACTCAGGCAACACTTTCTGGACATCCTATAATTTGGGTCCTACAACCCATCATGACACCCTACGACTTATTGGGAGAGTCGTAATCTGGGCAGTAAGCCCATAGGTTAAGAAATTTTCAAGGACCAAAATCTGGGGTGTTACACTCACCGACCAGTTAAGGACTGAGACCTTTAGTATAAATCCCTAATTTCCAGAACTACGTTGCCACCGTAAGTTATGAGGAGTCACTCGCCAGTAGAGGCATGGAACCTTAGTCTTTTATGACATCAGTTTAGTGGATCCATGCCAGCCAGTGTTGGTATCCTTGGAAAGGTACTAGCACCCTTCCAACTGGGGTTATAGATTGGACCCCAATTAGCTCAGATTAGGGCATGTCGATTATTATTAGCTCCCACAGTCCTCAGTTCATGTTTCAAATTATGTTTATTTTTCAAATTATGCATGACCTTGTATTTAGTTATTCAGTTTTCATTCAGTACATATTTATACTTGGTCATTGCATTAGTTCAGATCCCACAGTTTTAGAACCTATATTCAAACATGATCCTCAGTATAATCTTAAAGCATATTCAACTTAACTTGAGATTAAATATAATATTATGTTTCTGTCGTTTCCCATTTTACAGAAATATTTTAGCTCATGATTAGATATTTCACTATGCCTTAAAACTTTACGTACAAACATGTTTTAAATGCATATTTCATCAAATGGCTTATGTTCTTAATTCTAAAGCATGTTTTAAGTATTTTCATGATTAGTGCATATCTCACTTATTCAGTATATTCCAAAGTACTGGTAGTAACCTTTTCTGCCTATATTTTTTATGTGATGTAGATTCAGGTGCTTACTAAAGAATCATAGCCAAGCAGATCATAACATTAATCCAACAGGGGTTGAGTTCTCATATTTTAAAGATTTAAGTCAGTTGCAGTACTTGTATTTTATTTTCTTATTCTTATGTATTGATTAGGGGTAGTGGGGGATCATGTCCCGACTACCTATAGCCAGTATTAGTAAAGGCTTCATAGATAGTATCATTGTATGCAGTTTTAGTTTCCTGTTCTTTTGGATTATCGTGTTGTAAACTATGAATAGTAATGTTTTGAAATAACTTATCTCATAATTATGCTTCTGCTTAAAATTTTTGCTTTTATATACATTTTAAATCAATTGCTCAAGTAGTATGCTACTGCATGGGTTAACTTGGTATTACTTTTGGTTCTAAGAACCATGTTATAACTAGGGGTAGTCTTGGGTCGTGATAAAGTTAGTATCAGAGCACAATGTTAAAGTGTTCTAGGGTGTCTATGAAGCCGTGTCTAGTACAGTCTTACAGAATGGTATGGAGATATCTGTACTTTTCTTTGAGAGGCTATAAGGCATTTAAGAAATATTTCCCTTCTTTCATATCTTTGATCTTGCTATAGAGATGTTCTCTAAGAAACTTATATTAATTCTTATGTTGCTCCATCATGCCAACTCTACCTTATTTTTTAGGTAATAGAAATAATCAAACTAAATTCCTACCAATAGAGATTTTTTAGACAATCCCCAAAGACAGTTATGAGATTGCACATGGGATTATAAGGATTCCATCAGTATCTACAATTTAAAATCATTGAAATATTTCATTGATGTTCATGAATATTGGGACCTAAGCCAAAGTCAAATGTTCTCTTAGATGCCTTCTCAGAATCTTATAATGACATGACCTAGACTTAGGAGCATGAGCCTAAAAGTATAGCAGCAGTAAAGTGTGGATAGTGTTTATCCATATTTAGTAGATTATGAATCTAGGGAGACAGAAGGGTGTTGTGTAGATTTTTTAAAAATCACTTTGAGAGATTTACAAACTATGGGGACTTAGAGTATGTTAATGCTTTATTCAGGATAGAGGCATTGACCAGAATGGTAGAGAAGTTTGTTAAGGTTAAATATTTTCACAAAATTTTGTGTGGGTTATTGTTTCATGATTCCTATCTAGTAGTAGTAAGTGGGTATTAGTACATGAGAATTTGGAAGGCTATCCTTGTTACATGTTAGAATCTAAGTTTGAATCATGGATGATTAAGATAATAGAAAGAAGAGTTTAAAATTCTAGAAGGAAAAACTGTAAACTCAGGGAATAGTGATACTCCTTAAGATTTGAAGTTAGTAAGTGATTAAGTTATTATATGATGGCCACTGGGGCTATAGAAAGTTAAGAGTTCTATCTTTGAAGGATGAACTAGCAGCGGGTTCTACACTTTAAGATATAGTCTTTCAGGAGGAGTTTAGTATTTATGTGTATTGATTATATCTCGAACTCTATAGTAAAGTGGTTGCAGTTCAGTTCTGAGTTTTTTGCTAAGTTCACAGACTTAGAACGATGGCTAAAATATAAAGGGGAGATAATGGAACAAGGAAACAAGTCAGGTTATCTGATTCTAGTAGTGATGCCAGTGAGTTTTAGAATAACATAAGGGGAGCAAGATACCCAAAATTTGCTTATCTTGGTACAAATTTTTATACTTCAATCATTATGACATCTACTCATGCCTTGCAATTCAGCTCTATAATCATAGTTCATATTCATGCACTTTATAAAGAATCCTGTATGCTCCCAATTCCTAGTATAAGGAGTGCCAGTTCACTCAGAAGTATGACTCGTATTCCATGAATTTATGAAATCCAAACTCAAGTCAAGAACCTCATGACTCATGTACTCATGTTTTATAGTATGCTCAATTCCAAGAACTCATGGTACACCCTTAATGACCAGTGAAAATTTACATTATGGCATGTATGTCCTCAGTTTAGATCACTTTAAAGAATCCATTCCTTTGATACTCAATTCCTCAAGCCTGAGTTAAATGTCAAAGTTATGTGCAATATTCTATCATGCTTCTGGTCCTCATGTTCTAGCCTTTCAGTGGCCTCTCCTTATGTGAAGGTAGTGGTGATGAAAATAGATGAACAATGGTTTAGATGGGAGAGAGTAAATGTTCCTTATTAGAGATATTTTCATTTTCTTATTTTATCTAAGGCTATAAGTGTTGAAGGTAACAAATATTCCTTTTCCAGTGACCCTTAAAAATTTCATGTTATTAGATATCACTTTACAATTCTAAATATCCGTTTGTTCCAGGGATACTTCAGTTGAGTTATAAGCTTTCAATATGAGTCAGTCCGTATAGCCAGCAATTCAGTTTAGCAATCAGACAGAGAAACTCCTACAGTTATCCATCTTTTCATCTAGTCTTACTGTCCAAAGTTTCATGAATATGCCTATTCCATGGGGTGATTTACTTACATTCATGCAAATTGATAATTCAATGAAGTTCTTACTCATAGTCTAAATCAGTCCCAACAATAAAGGATATCTTGATTCAGAAATCAATATCATGTTAGTTATCCAACTTCAAAATTCAATAGGATAGTACGAGTGAGTTCCTAAACTTTCAAACTAGTCAAGTTTTAGTTTGAAATCTAGTCACCACGTCTATATTTAGATCTTAGAATTCTATGTTAGGGATTACAACTCTTTTTCCATTCTTTTATTCAAGTTAGTCTACATTTAAGGACAAATGATCCTAAGGGGGAAAATATTGTGACACTCCAAAAATCTAAGTAAATACTAGAACCATGCTTTAAGTTCATACAAAAATCAAATCTCATATTTTGGTAGTTTTATAAGTGATTTATACATATATTAATGTCACAAATACCTCCTAGCTTATAGACAAGTCAAAACATCCCTTAGCGATTAAATTCTTATGAAGAATATAACTATAGTCATCTTCAAATGAGAATATCATTTGAGTTACTATGAATTTCTGAGATCAAGACCCACAAATAGATATATAATTTAATTATCTTTCCAAAGATACCAATTTTTCCTTTATCTGATATCAGGGTCAAATGTTATGTCCAAAATACTGAAGCACTATCAAAGCTCCCCAGATTATGAATCCTAATCATACATTATGGTTTGTTAGGAGGGAGTTTTCATATAGGTATGTAACACCTCAAATTTACATAGAAATATTTCCTTGTTTCCCTAACTACGACTCTTACTATGATTCGTAGGGTGTCTTGATGTGTCATATGACCGTAGTTATAAGGTATCCAGTAAATGATGCCTGAGTTACTGTCTGGATTACGACTTGAGGTCATGAGTCATAAATACTCATGATGAGTTTTTATGTCCTAATCATAGATGGACCATCTTATTACCTAAAACTTTTTGTCTTGATTACGACCAAACTAAATGAGTCATGATGACTCCATAAGAGTCGTAATGTCCAAATCATAGGGTGTCCAGTGTATACCCAAATGGTTTCTAAGCTGACTATGACTGGATCCTATGAGTCATAGTGTCTCATTACGAAACATATATACGAGTCGTAGGATCAACAGTGTGTGTGCCTGGTGACACTATCTTGATAATGACTCGTACATACAAGTCGTAATGAGTGTTATTAAGTTGTTATGAGACCCATAACAACTAGCAGCTTATTTTACATTTTCATAGATAGGGGTATTTTAAACATTTACCTCTTATACCAATAATAACCCACGACCTATAAACATACTTGGGACCCTATTTTCATCCATAATGCACTCCAAAACATACTCTCTTCTCTCTCAAACTATCTTAAGCATCCATACATAGGGTATCCAAGAAGTAGGTCAAGTAGAGATTCGAGGAGTGAGTTGTCTCCATAATCTTTGGTATTTTAGTCACGTGACTCTACCCTCAAACTTGTTCTCCTTAAAGCATGATATTTAAATGATTATTGATATGAAATTGAATGGGGGTTTTGACATTGGTTGAGGGTTTCAACATGGTTGATTTTTAAATTATTTTCCCATAGATTATTATGCATTATTTATGCTTTATTAATGATTTTAAATTTGTGGGGTGTCTGAGTATGGCTAATTAATTAGGGGATTTTGATTTTCCCCAATTTTGTGAACAATGACAATTGAATTGGTAACAACCACTACCTAATGTTATGAAATTTGTTTTGAATGGGAAAAATATGAAAAATAAACTATCTTTGAAACTAGTTGCATGGCATAAGAGGCCTATTGAATCATAAATGGGTTTGAGTCCTAAATTGATTAAATAGGTTTGAGTCCCAAATTGATTAAACAGGTTTAAGTCCCAAAAGACTAATTACTTTAAAGTCTTTTTGGCCGAGGGGTTAGAGTCCTAGATGGCTAAGTAATTAACACAACAAGATAATGAACTTGCAAGTGATATTGGTATGATAATACCAATCAAATGCCTTAATGCATAATTTTTTTACTTAATTGTGAATGTGTGTTAAATATTTTTATTAGGCTGAAAGAAGGGTTGTGTAGATGGGTTGTGAAAGTGGCGGTCCCGAGGGACAAATAGTGGAAATCATGTTTGCCAGCATAGGGGTGTAAATATCCTGGGGATGAATTCCCCTTGCTTATGACCAAGGAGGTTTGAGTCCTTCTTATTATATGAATGGGAGGTTCAAGTCCTCTATATCACATTACAGAATCAGGTGCTTAAGTCACCTTTGTATATAATTGGCAGGTTCGAGTCCCACAAGCATATATACAAGATTATTCATCATTTCGTATAGTTACACGCACCGAGGCCCGAAAAAGAGGTAAGAGTTAGGGCATATATAACTCGTTGGGACTATGTTATGACAGTTAAGCTACAAAATCCAGGCTAAGGTGTTCAAAGTTCATGTTAATCCTTATTCCCAACCCCGGCATGTATATTATGTATACATGTATTTGCATATGATTATATGAATTAGATTTTGGTATGGTTTTTGAATTGTTACCCACAACATTATTTTATTCCCTTTCCTTGAGTTACATGCTAGAGAGCTTTAACCGCTAATGATGTTGGGTGTATTTATGCATTCTAGCGCTACTATTCTAGCCTATTTATCCTTGTTTTGAGAATGATTCATATGATTAATGGGTTTATAATGATATAAATAAGCATTTCTGTGTCCAAGTATGTGTTTACAATGTTTAATGGTGGTTTCACATGAGTTTTGATTCAAATTGATCATTTAGAAGTCAACCAAGAAAATTAGTGTTACTAGCTTGAGCTAGGTGTTTTTCTAGTCTATTGTGTTGGGTTATAATGCGTTATAATGAGTTTATAAGGTTTTTATTATTTATTTATATGTTAAATAACTTATTTATAATGTTTAAGGGTCAATTGGATCAATAAAAGAGACAAAACAATAAGTTAAAACTCAAAGTGAATTTAGCCTATGCTTAGCTCATATTTCTAGTTCATCATTGAGGATGTGGTGTTGTTTTGAGCTCTAAATTGTTGTTTTTAATGATATAGGATGCTTTTTGAATGGATAATGATGACATATTAAGGATATACAAGCTTCAAATTAAGTATAAACAACTAAAAAATTCTCTGAAATGACCACAGAAGCACAACTCACAAGCTGGATGCAATTTGGAACCCTATAAAGTATTGAGAGTGTGTGGGCAATGTGTTTTTCCAATGGGAGTGTGATGCATTCCAATGGATACAGAATGGTCTCAAATGGTGAAACACCGTGTCGCGGAGCCGTATCAATTCATAATTATCCAAAAATAGTGTCCCAGCGTGATAACACTGCTTCGCATTAAAGACCAAAACTCGGGAGAAAAGTTCCCAGTTGTACCCAATGATGCCATTTGACACTATGGCACGATGAGTTCACCACAAAAATCAGGGTAATTATGCCAAGAACAACGTGGAAACCTAATCCAAGTGGGGTTATCATTTATATGCTATAAATACAACATCTTAAAACACGCTTTGAAAATCTTGGAACCCCTAGATTGGTTGGAAAAGATTTGGAGGCTACCAAACATCTTTTTAATTTTTTATTTATTTAATTTATCTTTATTTTATAGTTTGAATCATTCATATAATTATTTGGATGTTGATTATGATTATGAATAGCTAAAAACTCCCTTTCCGGGGTTGAAGCCAAGAACATGAGTACTATTGTTTTGTATTAAGTTCGTTTGATTTGCTTATCATTAGTGGTTGTTTGTTTATTCTTGTTTTAACTATTTTAAGGATTCATGACCCTTAGTATACACCAATTGTCAACCTTGTGAACTCGGGAGATAGAATAGGGAGATAGAACATGGGAATAAACAAAGTATGGGATTTTATTCTTTTATAAAATAAATAATTGAACTTAGTACCTAGGACAGGGATGTACTTAGGATCCTTACTTGATTCAAACGTAGGATGATAGCTTTAATACACTTAATTGGATTATTACATCCCCGCTCAATGATATAGTTTTAAGGTCCAGATAAGGTAAACAGTTAGAGGTCGGGAGATCATGATCATGCAATTAACCCTACGAATCAATAACCAAATAATGCAAGTTAACAAATGAAATTCAATAGCATAGTATGATTGTTCAAGGTACTTCAATCCTGTTTTTTCTCCTATCGATTGTTTCAAGAATTTTATTTATGCATTATTTAGTTTAATTTCAAGTTACAATTTCCAAACTCTCTTCTTGGTTACTCTTGCATCAAATTAATCTTAAAAGTTAAACTAGAATTGAATAGGTGTTAGATCAAGTCTCTTTAGGATCGATACTAGGCTTTCATTTGGCCACTTTACTACTTGATAAGACCATGTACACTCGTGTGTGCGCTCGGGAGCTGTCAGGTTTTTGGCGCCATTATCGGGGACTTGTATTTTGGAAATTGTTTATTTTAGTTTAACTTTTAGGTTTATTTGGTGTTTTTACTCTTGTTCTTGGTTTTGTCATTGTAGGTAATAGGTTTGAGGATAATAAGCTGGCAGGGGCTCGGGATTTGGTCGAACCAAGCCTTGAGCCTGAACAACTTTTCCATCAATGTAGGAGAGAATCAATCCTTCTCCCCTGAATTTCACAAATCCTAGAAGGCCAAGAGTATACTGTTCCAATGGATGAACAACAAGAAGCCAGAAGGATAATTAAGGAATTGGCAGTCCCACTTCCGACGAACTTGACTTCCCCAATTCATAGACCGACAGCTGGGGGAAATTTTGAGTTGAAATAAAATATGGTGCAACTTTTTATCAGCAGTGGATAGTTTGCAAGGCTTTCACATGAAGATCCACAAGTCCACTTACAGAACTTTATTGAGCTTACAGATACATTCATTCCGACTGGGTGAGTCCAGATTATGTGAGTCTGACACTGTTTCCCCATTCACTTTTGGGGGAAGCTAAAAGGTGGTTGAATGCGGAGCCAGGTAATTCAATTACCCTATGGGATGACTTATCCAGAAAGTTCCTCATCAGATTTTTTCCATCAAGCAAGACTGCGAGACTTCGCAGTGAGATAGTAAGCTTTAAATAGAAGCCTAATGAAAATCTATATCACGCTTGGAAATATTTCAAGGCCCTTCTTAGGGATTGTCCACACCACCAATAGACCAATAAGGTACTTGCTCATACTTTTGTTGAATCTCTTGATCAGAATACAAAGATTTTGCTAGATTCAGTCGCAGGTGGTCAAGCGTTGGAATTGACTTATGATGAGTTGTACACATTACTAAACCGCATAACACAAGGAAATCCAGAGTAGTATTCAGATTCTAGAAATGCAACAATATGAATTATAGGTGTATTAGAGGTAGATCAATTCACATCCCTATCAGCATAGTTTTTTGCCTTACAAAATTTGATCAACACATCATCCAGCAGCATAAAGTCGGGAGTAGCACAACCTGTAGCCACAGTCAATGCCGTCTAACAAGCTCTAGGTTGGTATGAGGTATGTGGAAATAGTGGTCATGCAGTGGCTATGTGTGCTTCAAATCTGGAATCTGTGATGTATGTAGGCAATGCTCAAAGGCCAAATTATGGTAATGCCTACAACATAAAGTGGAAAATTCATCCACCAAATTAGTAATAGATCTCTCCACAGCCACAGGCACAACTAAATCAGCCAACTAGCAATATGGAGGAGATGATGAAACAACTCTTGGATAATCAGGCACAGTTTGATGCAGATTTAAAAAATTTGCAACCAGCCACACAAAGTTTAGAGTTGCACGTGAGAAAAAATCAGCAATCATTAACTACTAGGCCACAAGGTGGTTTGCCAACTGACACAAAAAATCCAAAGCAGGTTATGGTAATCACCTTGAGAAGTGGCAAAGAGCCTTAAGGAGAACCTCCCAAGGTAAAAAGGGAGGTTGATGCTGATATGATGACCCAACAGGTAAATGACATAGTTGCTGAAAATTCAAGAAAGTCCGAGTACTTGAAAGAAAAAGATGTTGCATAAGAAGTGAAGAAGATGCCGCCACTACCCTTACCTCAAAGGAAGATAAAAGCGAAGGAGGATGGCCTGTTTAAAAAGTTCATTAATACATTCAAAGAGCTTCATATTAACTTAACTTTGCTAGATATTTTGCAGAGTATGCCCAAGTATGAAAATGACTTGAAAGATGTGGTGGCGAAGAAGGTAAAATTGCAGAATGTGGGAGGAATAACACTCACTGAAGAGTGTAGTACGGTAATGGCATAGAAAATCCCCAAGAAATTGAAAGACTAGGGGAAGTTTGCTATCCCTATTCAAATTAGGAGTAAAGAGGTCCATGCACTGACTGACTTAGGGGAAAGGATAAATTTAATGCCCCTATTATTTTTTAAAACATTGGGCTTGGGAGAGCCTAGATTTACACCTGTGGTTATGTAGCTCGCGGATGGATCCATAACACATCCAGAAGGGATAATCGAGGACGTCCTTATAAAGGTTGGTAAATTTGTAATTTCTGTTTATTTTTTTTGTTCTTGATTTTGTGGAAGACAAACAGGTACCAATCATCTTGGAGCATCTATTCTTAGCAACCTGAGGGGCCTTAATTGATGTTAGAGAAGGCACACTCAAAATAAGTGTAGATGATGAAGATGTGGTATTTGATGTTTATAAAGCATCCATTGAAAATTCCCAGTATAAATATTTGTGTTTGATTAATGTTATTCAAGAAGACAAGTGTGGGGTGGTTAATCCACCAAAGATCTCTTTGGATTACCTGATTGAGCGGCCTAATATGAACCAATTGTTTCCCAACATGATTAATATTAAAGTTATGAGAGATATTGACCTTGAGAGTGCAAACTAATGAGGTCAGAAACGAATGAAAAATTGTCTCACAAAGGAGAGTAAAAAGGGTAAAGGAATACGATTGAGTTGAGTTGGGTCATTCCATGACACTATATCATTCGTTGCTTTGGAGGCAACCCAATTTAATTAGGAATGTTTTATTTTCAGTTTTTATTTTTTATTACACGTAGTTTTTGTTTTTGGATTGAGTCACAGGTTAATGAGACGTTTTTGTACCATAAACTTGAGCTAAGGAGCATGGCAATGACTGAGTGTGGGGTCCCATGGATCTCCTTTATGTGTAAAGATGCTACTATCTAGGCCTAGATACCTCAAGGAGTATTTCTATCTCTTACCTTTAAATTCACTTCGAGGACAAAGTAGATTTTTGAGTGTGGGGTGGAGAAATTCCCAAATTTTGGCTCAATTTTTAAAAAAATTGTGTAAGATATTCTTGTTGGTGCTATTTTTTATTACATGATATAAGTGCTCTTGTTTTTAAAAGTATTTTGATTGTGTGAATTATTATTTTTTAGACTCCTAGGCTCATGTTTATGACTCTTGTACTTGTTGGCTGAATTTTTAATTTATGTTATTGTCTGGTTGGGAGTCTAAGATGATCCTATATGAGTTGAGAATGTGCCATGTGCGCGTGTGATTTTTGTCTATTCCTTGTTACATGTGATGTCTAGAACTTGCCCGGTGTGTGTGTGAATCAAAATAAAGAATGTAGGTTTAGGAGATGATATAGGCATTTCTTTGATAGCCTTGTTTTGTACCTTCTATTTGTCCTGCCCTTATGCATTATCCTAGTTAACCCTCATTGAACCTTTAGCTTTTTCTTTGGCAACCTCATAAGTAGCCTAACCCCTTCTTTGATAGACCATAATTTGACACAAAAAGCTCCTAAGTGCTTTAATAAAAAATTAATTGAGTAAGGAGTTTGAGAAATAAGAATAAAGAGGTTAAATTGATGCCCTAAGGTAATAGTTATTGGCATTGTTAATTGATATAATTTATGCTAGAAATATTTCCATGGTTGGAAAAAGGAGAAAAATTAATTATGTGGTAGTAAACTATATGTCCACCAAGTATTTGTAAAAATGCTTAAAAGAGATGGGGCAAAAACAAGAGATATAGGAGGATGAAAAGTGTAATTTGGTTGTTAAAGATTGGTTTTAAATGTATAATGTAGCGTATTAAAGTGATTAGAGAGGTTAGTCACCATTTCCAAATAGTTTCTACCCGTCCCTTAGCCTGCATTACAACATAGAAAATACGTAATTGATCCTAAGTTTATCATTCTAATAGTAGTAGAGCTCTACACTAAGGGCAAGCCTATGGTTCATTATGTGTAACTTGTGAATTCTTTGTGAGAGTAAGTGTAACTTGATTTGCATACCCATTGTGATAATTTGCATTATTGTCAGTGATTATGGGTAACTCTCTAGTGGTGAGGGGAACATGTTTGATGAATATGGGTGATTCTTTTGATGTCTTTGATTGAGCAATATGCATGAGCTTTCCACTTGTGGAGTCCATTCTTGAGGCTATGATGTTTTGGAAGTAGGATTCTTAAGCTTTCAATTCTGTATAACATGCTTAGTATTGTAAACTTACATTCTGTGTAATCATTGTAGTACTATCTTGAATGGATTTCTTGTAGTAGAAGTGTGAAGTCTCTTCAGCTCATGGTGTTTATAGTCAAGAGTTGTTCGAGGACGAACAAGGCTTTAAGTGTGGGTGGTGATGTTGGGTGTATTTATGCATTCTAATGCTACTATTCTACCCTATTTATCCTTGTTTTGAGGATTATTCATGTGATTAATGGGTTTATAATGATATAAATAAGAATTTATGTGTCCAAGTATGTGTTTACAATTTTTTATGGTGGTTTCACATGAGTTTTGAATCAAATTGAGCATTTAGAAGTCAACCGAAAAAACTAGTGTTACTAGCTTGGACTAGGTGTTTTTCTAGTTTATTGTGTTGGGTTCTAATGTCTTTTGATGAGTTTCTAAGGTTTTTATTATGTATTTATATGTGAAACAACTTATTTATAATTTTCAAGGGTCAATTGTATCAAGAAAAAAGTCAAAACAATAAGTTAAAACTCAATGTGAATTTAGCCTATGCTAGCTCATGTTTCTAGTTCATCCTTGAGGATGTGGTATTTTTTTGAGCTATACATTGTTGTTTTTAATGATATATGATGCTTAGTTAATGGATAATGATTATATATGAAGGATATACAAGCTTCAAATCAAGTGGAAACAACTCAAAAAGGCTCGGAAATGTCCACAGAAGCACAAGACACAAGCTGGATGCAATTTAGACCCCTAGAAAGTATTGAGCGCGTGTAGGAAATATTTTTGACCACTGGGAGCGTGCTTCATTCCATTGTATTCATAAGGGTCCCAAATGGTGAAACACCACATCGCGGAGCTGTACCAATTCACAATTGTCCAAAAACAGTGTCTTAACGCGATAACACTGCTTCCCGTTAAGGACCAAAATGGGGAGAAAAGTTCCTAGTTGTGCCCAGTGATTCCATTTGACACTATGGCGCGATTTGTTGACCCTCAAAATCGGGATAATTCTGCCAAGAATGACGTGTAAACCTAATCCAAGTGGGGTTTTGACTTATATACTATAAATACAACTTCTTAAAACATGTTTTGAGAATCTTGGAACCCCTAGATTTCTTGGAACAACTTTGGAGGATAACAAAACTTCTTTTTAGGTTTTTATTTCTTTAATTTAGCTTCTTTTATGGTTTTAATCATTTATACAATTATTTGGATGTTGATTATGGCTATGAGTGGCTAAAAACTCCCTTCCCGGGGTTGAAGCCAAGAACATGAGTACTATTGTTTTGAATTAAGTTCGTTTGATTCTCTTATCATTAGTGGTTGTTTTTTTATTATTGTTTTAACTATTTAAAGATTCGTGACCCTTAGAATACACTAATTTTCAAACTTGTGAACTTGGGAGAGGGAATAGGGAGATAGAACACGGGAATAAACAAAGTATGGGTTTTTATTCTTTTATAAAATAAAGAATTGAACTTAGCACCTCGGACAGGGATGTGCTTAGGAGCCTTACTTGATTCAAACGTAGGATGATAGCTTTAATACACTTACTTAGATTATTACATCCCCACTCAATGATGTAGATATAAGGTCCTAATAAGGTAAACGGTTAGAGGCTAGAAGATCATGATCATGCAATTAACCCTACGAATCAACAACCAAGATAAGCAAGTTAACGAATGAAATTCAATAGCATAGTATGATTTTTCAAGGTGCTTAAACCTTGGGATTTCTCCTATTGACTGTTTCAAGATTTTATTTATGCATTATTTACTTTAATTTTAATTTACAATTTCCAAACTCTTTTCTTGGTTACTTTTGCATCAAATTATTCTTAAAAGTTAAACTAGAATTAAATAGTTTTCAGATCAAGTCTCTGTGGGATTGATACTTGGCTTTCATTAGGAAACTTTATTACTTGATAAGACCACGTACACTTGTCTTTATGCTCTTGCTACCCTCTAAGAGTCTGAGGCATCACTAGATGTCATTGCTGGTATGTTACAACTCTTTCCCCATGATGTGTATTGCTTGCTTGCTCCCGAGTCTACTCTTTCTTAAATGACCCATATGTGGCTATCCATTTTGGTTTTGGTCCTGAGTATATTTTGGATTCCTTTTCTGTATCTACCCTGATGGGTGACTCTGTTGTGTCTAGAAGAGTCTGTAGGGGTTGCGTGGTATTTATCTATGGTAGGGAAATATTAGCAGATCTGGTAGAATTAGACATGGTTGATATTAATGTCATCTAGGGGATGAATAGTTTACATTCGTGCTATGCTTTCTTAGACTGTTAGACCTGTATGGTCATTTTAAAATTTCCTAATGAGCTAGTTATAGGGTGGAAGGGAATTCCCTAGTGCCTAAGGGAAGGTTCATATCATATCATAGATCCCGAAAAATTAATTTCTAATAGGTGTCTTTATCATTTGGTCTGGGTTAAAGATTCTAACTTGAAGGGTCCTTTGTTACAATCCATTTCTGTCATTAGTGAATTTCCTAAGGTTTCCCCTAATGATTGTCCTGGTTCTTCTCCCGATAGGGAAATTAATTATGGGATAAATATTATTTCATACATTCTTCCTATCTCTATTCCTCTATATAGAATAGCTCTAACTGAGCTGAAAGAGCTTACGAAGCAGTTCAAAGATCTTTTTGACAAAGGTTTTATTCACCCTAGTGTTTCTCTATGGGACTCTCCTATTCTCTTATACGTAGAAAAGATATTACACTCCAAATATATATAGATTATCAGCAGTCGAATAAGGAATTTAGGTTGACCTCATTATGGGGTGAATTAGTATATTATGTGGGGTACTTTGTTAGTGGTACATAATGGCTATTAGACACCAAGTTTGAATCTTAGATGTTAATTTTGGTGAAAGGAATATGTTAGCTCAAGAATAGTGATGTTAGATTTGTAGGAGTAAATTGGTAGGCTTGATGGGGTGTGCGAAAGAGATGAGGTTGATGACTTAGGGAATATTAGAGTGGAAAAAAATTATGATTTGTAGGCCGAAGGTCTAGGTTGAATTGATGGAAGTGGGCTAAGTCATTAGATGGATTAATGAATGGAGTTTGTAACAATATGCTGAACCCCAGGTAGTATCTAGATATATGAGGTTTTAAGTATAGGAGTGCCAAGTTTTCCTAGTACATGTCCATGGTGATACCCCTTAGAGCAGAGTGTTGTTCTTATAGGTTTAGTAAGATAGAGAGCGAGGGTTGATTCTTAATTTTTTCCTAGTGGTGGGATTAAGGGGAGAGTCGAGGTGAATTTACTCCTATTTTAGTGATTCCCTCCTATTTTAGTTAAGACAGAACTCTACCAGTGTCGTATGTATTCTAATAGTGCTTATGCCTAAGGCCCGTATTCTATATGTCGCGTATGTCCATGCTCCAGCCCCTGAACCAGAGGCAATAATGGTTCTTAGAAATTCTAGCTTCCAAGTGTTCAAGCTATATGTTATGATGCTCATGATCCATACATTCATGTCTCACGTTATGCTTAGTTCCAAGAAACAATGGTTTCTAGCGACAATCCTTGCCTTATTCCTTAAATATAAATATCAGCTTTAAGTTATATTACCCATGATATATGTAGTCGCATTTCTCACTATGCCCAGTCCTAAGGACTTGTGTTATGGTATGTTTATGTTGGAACGACCCTCCATTTATAACCTAGGTGATTGCTATGGTGTACTTCATGCCTATTGTACCATGTCTTATTTTATAGGTCTCACCTTGAGTAGCCCGACTGATAAGAGTCGTAATTGAGAATTTACCCTCCCTTATTTGATGCTTATACTTTAGTTACACAATGACCCTTATTTTAAGAAGTGTGGTTGTATTCATGGATAATGCTATAGAAATGGAGGGTGGATATTCTCTGATGCAAGAAATCTTGGGGGTGAATACACGGGGTAAGCCTATATATACAGGTGGTAGAGTAAGATGAACTCTTGTTAAGTGAAGTAGTTAAGAAGAGGAGATATAGAGTAACCTTTGAGATGGTAATTAAGTTGGGAAAGACATGAATGGGGTATAGGAAGATGGGCATAGATGGTATGATTAGTGGATATACAAACCTTGGTACTACATGATTAGTACTGCTTGATTTAAGATTTGAGGTTTCTTGACTATAGTAACTAATGGGATTCGTATTACTGGAGGGGTGTAAAGTATAGGGTTCTATGGCTTACACTAGCACCTTTAACTCTGAGTTTGTCTTTAACATAGAAGGAATATGCAGCAATGTTCAGGTCTTGTAGTTATGTGTTTCACGGGGGAGTTAGCAGATTGAAATGATGGAGTGTTGTATTCATAATTGAAAGCTTAGTGGAGAGTATGGTTATATTTAAGGGTTATTAGATGTATTGTTTGGGAGGAAGGAGCTATGTGGGAAGCTAGAGAGGACATAAAATTTAAATATTCATTCTTGTTCCCTGCTCTAGATAATCGTGCGTAAGGAATGTGTTTTCCCTAACATCTTTGTTTTCTAACTTTGTTAAAGGAAATTATGATTCCTTGATGTCTTTGTTTTTTGTCTTTGTTAAAGGTACGTGTAGGTGTGATTATGTGTTAAATCATGCTAATATATGCCTTGACCCATTATTCAAGGATGAATGATCCTAAGGCGGAGAATGTAACACCCTAGATTTTTGGTCCTTACAAATTTCTGAAATTTTTTCCTGACTGCTCTGACTATGACTCACCCTATAAGTCGTAGGGTATCTTGACAGGTCACATGACTCTAGTCGTAAGGTGTACAGTGAATGGTGCATGAGTTGCTGTCCAAATTATGACTTGAGATCACGAGTTCTAAAGACTCATGACGAATCGTTATGTCCTAATCGTAGCCAGACTATCTTGTTACCCAAGAGTTTCGGTCTTGTGTACGACTAGACTCAAGGATTCATGATGACTCCATATAAGTTGTAATGTCCAAATCGTAGGGTGTCCAGTGCATACCCAAATGTTTTCTATGTTGACTATGACTGGACCCTATGAGTCATAGGGTCTCATTATGATCCATTGTAAATGTGTCGTAGGATCAATAGTGTGTGTGCCTAGTGACACTATCTTGACATCGACTCATGCAGACAAGTCATAATGAGTCTTAACGAGTCGTTATGAGACCCACAACGACTGATGACTTATTTTCCATTTCTTGAATAGAGGTATTTTGGACATTTCCTTCTTATCCCAATAATAAGCCACGACCTATAAACATACTTAGGGACCCTATTTTCAACCATAATGCACTCCAAAACATACTCTCTTCTCTCTTAAACTCTCTTAAGTATCCATACTTAGGGTTCCCAAGAAGTGAGTCAATTAGAGCTTTGAGGGTTGAATTCTCTTAATAATCTTGGGTATTTCAGGCATGCGACTCTACCCTCAAACTTGTTTTCCTTAAAGCATGATATTTAAATGATTATTGATGTGAAATTGAATGTGGGTTTTGACATGGGTTGAGGATTTCAACATGGTTGGTTTTTAAATTGTTTTCCCATGGATTATTATGCATTGTTCATGCTTTATTAATAGTTATGAACTTGTGGGGTGTATGAGTATAGATAGTAAACTAGGGGATTGTGATTTCCCTAATTTTATGAATAATGACAATTGAATTAGTAATAACCTCAACCAAATATTGTGAAATTAGTTTTGAATGTGAAAAGTATGCATATTAAACTATATTTGAAACTTGGCATGGCATAAGAGGCCTATTGAACCATCAATGTGTTTGATTCCCAAACTGATAAATGGGTCTGAGTCCCAAATTGATTAAATGGGTTTGAGTCCCATATTGATTAAATGAGTTTGAGTCCCAAATGACTAATTACTTTGAAGTCCTTTTGACCGAGGAGTTAGTCCCAGATGGCTAAGTAATTGACATGGCATGATAATGAACTTGCAAGTGATGTTGGTATGACGATACCAACAAAATTCCTTAATGCATAATTGGTTTACTTAATTAGGAATGTGTGATAAATGTTTTAATTGAGCTTAATGGAGGGTTGTGTAGCTAGGTTATGAAAGTGGTTGTCCCGAGGGGCCAACACTGGAAACCACATTTGCTAGCATATTGGTCTAAATGGCATGGGGATCAAGTCCACTTGCTTACGACCAGGGAGGTTTGAGTCCCCCTTATTATATGATTGGGAGGTTTGTGTCCCCCATATCGCATTACATAATCGGGTGCTTAAGTTATTTTAGTATATAATTTAGTGGTTTGAGTCCCCCATCCAAATATATAAGATTATTCTCTAATTTATATGGCTACATACATTGTGGCCAACCAAGTGGTGAGAGATGGGGCCCATATAGCCCGTGGGTACTATGTTGTACCGGTTAAGCTACACACTTAAGGCTAAGTTTTTCAAAGTTCTTCTTAAGCCTTGGTCCCTACCTCGGCATATGATATTATGTATATATGTATTTGCATATGATTATGTGGATTGGATTTTGGCTGGTTTTGAATTATTACCCACGACATTATTTTATCCCTTATCCTTGAGTTACATGCTAGCGCGCCAACCACTAACCATCTTTGGATGTTGTATCCCCACGCGATGCAGGCGTCAAAAATTATTTTATTTTTCCTGTGTAGTGATCAGGTGCTCGTGGTTAGTTCATGAGTTGACATTTAAGTGGTAAGCTTCCATACTTTGGGGGGCTTCATTTAATGGTTATTGTACCCTATGTCTTAGACTTTTTTTAGACTTGTTTTTGGCTATTGTCTGGGGCATATTCCGATAATTTATCAGTATTCAGCTTTGTTAGAGGCTTTCTGGATAACTGTGGATTTGAGTGATGTTGGTTTGTTAGTGTTGGCTGATTTTGTGAACATATTATCCATGTCTTGAGTTTATTCTTACTATCTTTATTATATGTTTGGAATTTAGTCACTATATATGTAAATGTTCTATTTGGCTAGGCTTAAGGGGGTGGTCTCCGATCTTCAATAGACTTGAGATATCTGTCATGGCCAAGCTCTGGTTTGGGCCGTGATAGGGTAGTAGAGGTTGGAATGGGGTTCCTGACCACAACTCAAGTCACGACTCATGGCCAGACCTCACGAGTCGTGACCTATGTCATTGGAACTACTTCCGGGCAATTTCCAGATGGTTTCTACGGGGTTTTTGGTCTTTTCTGACTCTTTGATCCCCAAAACTACATCGTTTAAGCTTTTTTAAGGATGAATATAAATCCAAAACAACCCCAAATCCCTCATTCTCAACACAATACCAAAAATTTTCAAGAGACATACGATTTTCTATTCTTCCAAGGCAAAAAAGGGGGGGGGGGTTCATCTCTAGTTCCAAATCTTGAAAACTTCAATTCAAGAATTGAAAGTAATTAAGTATGTGGGTAGTCAATGAGGATTTTCTTTCATCCTCATGCCCAAATTATGATTTTGTTCATGAATTTTATGATCTTCATAAATTAGGGCTTTACCTAAATTGTTACTCCAAGATTAAATTCAATTTCCCATGATATATTTGTTACTCATAAGCATATCATAATGATTATTTATGGTTTATTAGGCCTATATCATATCATTCATGCTATTCTCAAATCCAAGCATGTTTTATATGATATTAGTTAAGATTTCAAGCTTATGATCCAGCTATATGAGTTTTTCTAATTTTTTTGCATTATTTTATAATTTAACTATGAATACATGTTTCCCATAAGAATAGTATCTTCCCATGTTCAAGAATCATAAATTTCCATATCATTATCAGTTGTTGAAATTTTGGGCTTTATTTATGAAATTTCCTACTATGATCAGTTTTTAATAATATCATGTTCAGTTGCATTAGACAAAACTTGTAGGTTATGAACACCCGATACCTAGGAAATCCATGCATATATTAGTGTACATGTTATGAGCCATTCAAATCATGCTTATGTTGTTGAATTTTAGAATATTAACAAGTTGAGCATATATCAGTTATCATATCAGTTTGAGTATATATCAGTTATCAGTGTCAATTCAGTTGGGAGTGGCACTTAGCACCAAGAGAACTAAGGGATGAAGGATCACCCTCTAGTTGAGGACTGAGACCTTCAGTAGAAGTCCCTAAGTTCTAGAACTATGTTGACACTGTAGATTATGGGGTTCACCTTCCAGTAGAGGACTGATACCCTAGTTCGATGGGATATTAATTTAGTGGATCCATGTCAGTCAGTAGTTTTACCTTGGCAAGGTACTAGCACCCTTTTAATTAGGGTTACAGGTGGGACCCCAATTATTTAAGATTGAGGCATGTCGGTTATTATTATCTCCCACAGTCCTCAGTTCATGTTTTAGATTATATTTAGATTTTGTATTATGCATAACCTTGTATTCAGTTATTCAGTTTTCATTTAGTATATGTTTATACTTGGTCATTGAATCAGTTAACATCCCACAATTTCAAACTCAGTATTCATAATGATACTCAGTATAGTTTTACAACATATTCAACTTTAACTTGAGATTAAATATATTATTCATGTTTCTACCGCTTCCCAGTTTCCAGAAATATTTTAGCTCATCATTTAGACATTTCACTACGCCTTACAGCTTAACGTACAGACATGTTTTAAATGCATATTTCAGGAAATGGCTTATGTCCTTAGTTTTAAAGCATGTTTTAATTATTTTCATTACTGGTGCATATCTTATATACTCAGTACATTATAAAGTACTGATAACATGCCTCTTCTGCCAATATTTTTCATGTGATGTAGATTCAAGTTCTTACTATAGAATCATAGCCTAGCAGATCATAACATTCAACCAGTATGGGACAAATTTTGAGGACTCAAGTCAATTTTAGTTATTGTATTTTATTTTCTTACCCTTTTGTATTGATTAAGGATAGTTGGGGCTCATATCCCAACTACCTATAGTCACTATTAGTATAGACTTCATAGATAGTCAGGTAGAATTATTATACGTAGTTTCTATTCACTACTCTTTTGGATTACAGTGTTGTAAATTTTTCACAGTAATATTTTGAAATATCTTATCTCATGAGTATGCTTTCGTTCAACAAATTTAGCTTTTATATATATTTTAAATCAGTTGCTCAAGCAGTATGCCAATACATGGTTTAGCTTGGGACCATTTGTAATTTTAAGAATCGTATTATGACTGGGGGTTGTCACAGGTCATGACATTAATAGATGGAAATGTGTAAATGGTTTTAATTTAGGCTTAAAGGGAGTTGTTTAACTCGACGTAGAAGGTGAAGGTCACGAGAAGGCCGACACTGGAAATAACGTTTAATGGCGTGGGGGTATTTTGGACCATGTTCATAGATCATATTTTATATTTATTTTGGAATGGTTGGGATCGTGGATTCCCTGGCCCTTCCTCAGTTTTTCCTGGTCCATGTGACTAATATGCGTTGGGACCCTTTTAGTAGGGGGAGTTGAACCCATATAGCCCGGGATGCCCTTAGGATGGTTAGAGCTACACAATCTAGGTTAACAATTTTAAAATCATGCTTAAGACGTGTTCCCTATCGTGGCAACTTATATATATGTATATATGAATATGTGCATATGATTTTTGAACAGTTTTGTACTGATTTGATTATGACATTATTTTATTTATTTCCTGAGTTACATATTAGTATTCATCCCAGTAACCTTCCCTGAATGCTGCATCATTTCATGATGTAGGGTTCCCCTATTATTTTGTGTAGAGTTAAGTAGTTTAGGATCGTCCATTGGTCAGCTTGAATTAGTGAGCCTCCATCTTTTGAAAGGCCAAATATTTCACTACTTTCCATATGTTTTCAGATATCTCATATCTTTCACACTATTTTTGGGTTGCTTCCACTATTATATTTATTGTGCTCAGGTGAATAAGAAAAAAGGGTTGTTTTCGACCCTCGGTAGTCTTGAGATGCCCATAGTGACCAAGCCTAGGGTCGAGTCGTGATAGTTTATGATTGGGCTAGACCTGTTTCTCCTATTGAGATTTGGAGTTTTGTTGGTTTAGCTGGTTACTACAGGCACTTTACTGAGGGTTTTTCATCTATCCTTGCTCCATTGACCAAGTTGACTGAAAAGAATATTTCTTTTCAGTGGCCCGATGCTTGTGAGGCGAGCTTCCAAAATCTCTAGGATTTTTTGACATCAGCTCCTATCTTGACCTTGCCCAAGGAGGGCGTGGGTTTTATAGTCATTTGTGATGTTTTAGGTGTTTGGTTAGGTATTGTTTTGATTCAGAAGGGTAAGGTGATTGCATATACTTCTCTCCAGTTTAAGCTTTATGAGAAAAATTATCCTATCTATGATTTCAAGTTGTGCGCGATTGTTTTTCTTTGAAGTTATGGAGGCACTACTTGTATGGGGTCCATTATGAGATTTTCTTGGATCATCATAACCTTTGGTATTTCTTTACCCAGTGAGATCTTAATATGAGACAACATCATTGGTTTAAGTTGCTTAAGAATCATGACTCTACTATTCTCTTTCATCCAGGCAAGGCTAATATAATTGCAGATGCCTTGGGTCGGATGTTGACTAACATCGGTATCTTAGTGCATATATTGACCCATGAAAGAGCTTTGGCCTTAGAGGTTCAGTCTTAGGCTAACCAGATGGCTAGGCTTAATATTTCGACACCTGGGTATATTTTGGCTTTCGTGGAGGCTAGGTCTTATTTGATGGAGCATATTTGGGCTCATTAATTTAATGGTGCTAGATTGAGATTGATTAAAGATAAGATATTGATCAGTAAGGCTAAGGAAGCTTCACTTAATTCAAATGGTATTTTGAGGATTGGAGGCCGAGTTTATGTACCGAGAGTGGGTAACTCGATCAGATTGATTTTAGAGGAGGCCCATTGTTCTAGGTATTCCATATTTCTGGGAATAATGAAGATATATCATGATTTGAGACATCATTACTTATGGTGTTGTATGAGCAAGGACATAACAAATTTTGTAGCTCATTACCTATGTGTGCAACAGTTGAAGGATGACCATTTGAGACTTGGTGGTTTGCTTTAAAGGTTACACATTCCCAAGTATAAATGGGAATGGATCATAATGGACTTTGTAACTGAGTTTCCTCATGTTTTACATGGTATTGATAGTGTTTGGGTCATCATGGATCGGTTGACCAAATCTGCCTACTTTATTTCGATTCAAGTCTCTTTCACTGCTAAGAGGTTAGCCCGTATTTATATTTACGAGATTGTAGGTCTTCATGATATGCTAGTGTCTATTATCTCAGATCGAGGTTCAATGTTCACATCTCACTTTTGGAAGACCTTTTAAGATGAGTTGGGTACTCAAATTGATCTTAGTACATCATTTCACCCCCAGACTGATGGATAGTCAGAGCGGACTATTTATGTTTTAGAGGATATGCTCTGCACTTATGTAATGGACATTGGTGGTCAGTGCGAGCAATATCTTACTTTGGTGGAGTTTGCATATAATAGCAGTTACCATTCCAGTTTTGAGATAGCTCCTTTTGAGGCTTTTTATGATAGGCATTACCGCTCTTCAGTTTGTTAGTTTGAGGTTTCTTAGATTAGACCTTGAGGAATGGACTTGCTTTATGAGTATTTGGATAGTGTTTGAGTCATTCAGGATAGGCTTTAAGCTACTCAGAGTAGGAAAAAATGTTATGTAGATTATAGACTTAGTGCCTTGAGATTTGGTGTTAGTGATCGTCTTTTCCTTCGAGTTTCTCCATATAAAGTGTAATAAGGTTTGGAAAGCAATGTGTCTTATGAGTTGACCTTTCCCCCAGATTTATGTGTTGTTCATCTAGATTTTCATGTTTTCCATGCTTTGCTGTTAAATTTTGGATGAGTCTTATGTCATTCATTGGGATTCGGTTCAATTAGATGAGAGGTTGTCTTTTGTTAAAGAGCATATCTCCATCTTCACTAAGGATGTTAAACTATTGTGTTCTAGAGATATTCTGGTGGTTAAGGTCCAGTGGAGACATTAGTCTATAGATGAGGTTATTTAGGAGGTCGAGTCTGATATGTAAGTTCTTATCCACATTTTTTTGCTAATTCAGGTATTTCCCTTACCTTTAGTTCGAGAATGAACTAGATTTTTAGTGGTGGATGATGTAACGACTTAATTTTTGGTGATTTATGTGAAATATTTATTTATGTGTGATTTTACCATTTTACAGCTCTTAGTAGTTTCTTTGAGGTATTTTTGAGGTGTGGAGATTATTGGCATATTTTTTAGTTTATTTCGATGTAATTATGTGATGTTGTGGTTTTTGGTGGCTTGAGAAGCCTTATAGTTGACTTCGGTCAACATATATTGATCTGTGCATCAGATGGAAAAACTAACTGTGCTAGCAAATTTGGAACGACGATTTTAGGGTGGTAATATGGTTGGTATGGTTTTATGGTTCTTATATCCCATTTTGATCCTCGATTTGAAAAGTTGTAAAATTGGATTTTGAAGGTCAACTTTGTGAAAATAATGTATTTTCAAAAAATTGATACCGCTATTGAGTCCAGAGCATCCAATTTGATAGGTTAGCATAGTTTATTTGCATTTGCAGAATTCCAGATGAATCTCGAGGGGTTCGCGGAGACATGAAATTCTCTAAGTCTCCAACTGGTGCACCACTCAGCTGGTGCACTCGCGTAAGTGACACTTTGGTCGCTTACACAAATCAGCAAATTAGACTAAGTGTGGCTTAAGCGAGATCTTGGTTGTTATCGTAAACCCCGCGTAAGCGATGACAGGTTCGCTTATGTGATACCTGCCCTCAGGCAAGGTATTACATATACAACGCCTGATCACTTAAGTTGTAGTCACTTAAGCGACCCAGTGATCTCATATGCGATGCTTGGATCCCTTAAATACCTAAGTTTCACTATTTTTCACCATTTTTGAGATGTGGAGCTTAGGATTTTGTGATTTTGAGTAATTTCCTCCATTTCTAATCTTGGGTAAGATCCAAAACACCTATTTCAACTACTTTCCTTCAATTTTATCATTTAAATCTTATTTAAATTCAAATTTAAAAGTGGAAATTGGGAATTTTGGCCCAAAAGGCCTAAAAATTGTATTTCTCCAATTTAAATATTGATTTTAACCCGTCTTCACTTGGGTGAGTTTCTAATCTTATAATTATCCCTTTTCTCTCAATTTCATCTTCCAAACAACTACAATTCTCGATTTTGAAAAAGATTTCATAGGTTTTGCTAGTAAAGCTTAAAAATAATTTTTCATCGATTTGGACCTCAATTTGCTTGGATATTTAGTTGTCGACTCCTAAAAGTATGGGGAACATATTTCAAAAATAAAATTATAATTTTTCCCTCTTTTTTGAAAACCCGTTTTAGGGGTCCATTTTGATCTCGACTCAAAAATAGGAAATATGAGTATTGTTGGCTTTCTTTTGACGCATAGATTCTATATTTCTTTGTATTAATTGATTTCAAGTCCATTCGCGGGAGTAAGGTTTCGGATTGAAGAATTTTGGATTGGTTTTTGGCATTTGAGGTAGGTTATGACTTAACTTTCTTTAGACTAGGATGGGTAGTTAATGTTGATAAAAAATCATGTTATGGGTGTAGGAACTAATTATGAAAATGGCTATATTATTGTGTTATACCAGTGTGGGGCCTATATATTGATATTGTTTGGCTATTTTTTATCATTATTTGTTATGTGTGATCGTGTGGGATCTTAAATGATATTATTGGCCTTGTGTACCTGGAAATTAGTTGCAATCTTATTTAATAAGAAATCCTAATGTGGTATCAATTGTGACTTGTAATGTATGTCATTCTATTGTCATATGTATTATGTTGGATTCATGGATGGTTGGATTAATGAGTGGATGTTGGCTAACTTGGTTGGATATGAATTTTTTCATTCTGGTTGGTCGTGAGTATTACATCCTCATATCATATTCATTCTTGAAACATTGATACCACCGTTGAAATACTAGAAATACTAAAAACACAGGCTTTTCTAACAGAAAATATGACATCTTTAAAACCCTCTACTGATGTTTATGCCAGAGAGGATTTATGGATATTGGTATTGGATAATGGTTGTATACGTATTGATAAACCCCCCCATGGGTCCTATATCGGGAAGGTTTAGCTCTGTAGGTGTATGCGGAGGTTGTGAGACAACCTCGGTCATCACCATCATCATCTCCATTGCATTTGTATTTACTTATATTTTTCTGTGATGTATTATTTTCCCATAATGTGATACATGTATATGTGTACTTCTTCCTTCGTATTCGTATGTGTGATATTTGTATACTTGTACTTTTCTCTCATATTGCTATGGTGTATGTGACAGAACTGATAGTGAAGACGGTGTGGGCTACCGTTTGGGATATTTTTTGGTTGTAGGTGATATGCCCTTAGTGTGTGTTTTGTATGCTTTATTTTCTACTTTTCTCAGTCGGCCAATGAAATCTAATGAGTACAAGTGTATCGTAGTCACCCCTATTGCTCCCTTTTGGTACAGATCTAGGTTCGAATATGCCACACGGTGGTTGATTCGGGCAACATTTGGTACTTTTCGAGGTAGCGGTTGATTTCATGCATCTGAAGTTGACTAATGTCTTTCCTTATTTAGACTATGTCTTTATTTGATTCAGAGACAGTTGTTCCTATTTGGATACCTTACGTATTTTGATCTCATGTTGTGCTGGTTATGTTCTTACATTGTGACACCAGGTTTTGGTATTTGATTGGGTATCATTGACTATGTATTTCCACTTTTATTACATATGCATATGGTTTAACTCCCCACTAGGAGTCATGTTATGGGATTTTATATTGTTTTTCTCAATTCATATCGGTTTGGATAATAAACATATTTGTCAAGGCTTGCCGCGACAAGTGTCATTATGACCCTTGATTTTTGGGTCATGAGAATTATTATTTAATATCCTTGTAGATCACTATTATGTTAGTTTGTGTAAAGATTCTAAATCAATGTTTTTACTATTTGTATTTATAGTTGAAGTGAATGAAATATTTTGTTGGATTAGATGAAAACAATGAATTTTGCAAAAACTCGTCACATGAAATTATAGGTGACAACAAAAAAATAAATGTTAAAATAAATTTATTTCTATTTATAACTGAAAAATTGCATACTGACAAATTTATTAAAAATATCAATATTTTTCTATTTTTTATAACCATTGAATTTTAATTGAAAAATATTATCATGTTATTCTATAAAATATTAAATTACTTATGGACTTTTGATATATTCTAATTCTGCGGTAATACTTTCTTCTGCGCAAAAAAAAATTCTTTAAAATTATCCAATTATATGATTAAGAACTTCAATAATTATAAAACTTATCAACAAAATATATTTAATATATCGATCATTAGATTATGTTAATTATAAAGTAAGAATATAATATAGATTATATTTTTTAAATTTAAATTATTATTTTTTATATCTTGAGTTTGGGCCCGGGCTTAGCACAGGCCTCATGAAACATGTGTGTGTGTACATACATACATACATATACATACATACATACATACATACATACATATATATATATATATATATATATATATATATATATGTATTTGAAATCTTTTTTTCACAATTTTTCAAATAAATATTTACTAAAATGAAATAAAATTTAAAAGTAAAGATTAGACAAAAATCTTATTTAATGCTAAAAATAGGTTAAAGCTCGGGGAGGTTTCAAAATTATGTGTCTACACCTGCTCTATATATGTTATTTCACGTCTCCTGTAATTTTACATATCGTACATTCAATGTATTGACTTTACTCAATATTGCATCATTCCACGAAGATTTAGGTAATAGACTCGTGATTAGGCACATCGCTAAGTTCATCGCTTTCAGCTATTGGTGTGTCATCCCTACTTTCTAGAGGCTTAGTCGAGATATGATTAGTATGCTTTTAATTTATGTAAGGTATGTCGGGGCCTTGTCCTGGTAGACCCCTTATATAGAGGCTTCATATACAATTTAGTTGTCTAACTTATGTTATTTTGGATTTGACCTTCATGTCACTTTGGTCATGAAACTTAATGTTTTCTTATTAATGAATGAAGTTCAGTTTTAAAAGTATCCTTTATGTGTTTCTTATGGGTTCTGCATATTTTAGATAAATGCTCACATCATATGTCAAATACGGGTACGCTCAGGCCAACAATGACATCGGGTGCCGCCTGGCCCAAGTCCTAGACTTGGGGTCTAACATAGAATGATCATTATACACACGTCGCACAACTTATAGATACTTATATATAAGCCTAGTCTTCGAGCTAAGCCCGAGTCCAGCTCTACCAAGTCGAGGTCAATCGAGCATTTTACAGTATTGAGCCGAGCTGACTCTTTAATATTTAGTTTTGTATAGTGTTACGCCATTGAAAAGAGTTAATGATAAGTTCATAAGAAAAATATAATCATTATTTGTTTACATTTGTAATTGTAATGAATTTAATTTAATTACAAACAATATAATCTAAAGTAGAATTCAATTCAAATGACATTAACTTAATATTGAACATACAATTAAATTTTAGGTAAAGAAATTTAAAAAAAATAAAGCAATAATAAGTTCCAAAAAAAGGCATAGAATATTATATTTCTTTGATTTGAATTTTTTAAATGTAAACCCATTGAATATATTAAACAACAATGTATATAAGAAAATTAATTGCATCATATTAAACAAAAAGTACAAAATTAATACTAATTATAATAAAGAATATTATTAAATAGACATTTTCCAACTTTATTAATATAAATGATTGAATTTAATTTTAAAGTAATGGCTACATGACTAAACTGAGTCGATCGACCTGAAATGAGCTTTTATCAAACTTCTACTAAGACGATCTAAGTCGAGATAAATACATGTGTGCCACCCCGGGCTGACTCGGCTCTATGTGTAACCCGTTGTTTTACTTAACCACCGAAGAGGATCTCAAATTTCTCAAATTCATTTTTTTCCAAGCTTATTATATCTGGTTACCGATAACCTACCAAATACAAGCTCCAAAATGAGGTTCTCTTAAATCAGTATAATTGGCTCAGGTCAACCTAGAAGTGGGGCTCGAGTGAACTCTCTAGGCTTACCCTCGATCCTTGCCTAGAACCATCCTTGTTGACCTGAACCAACATAGACTCGTATCACCACATGTCATCTTTTTAATCGTTCACATTTCATCTATAGAACCATCGACGTGTTTAACCTATTTAAGGGTCAATCAAAGTCCATATACCTCGATCATCTTGATATTGTGTGAAGGTGGTAAAATTAGCCTATAAAAACATAATCCGCCTAATCTGCTCATTTGATATGTAGTCCAAATTGACCCATAAGAAATCCTACCAAAATATATTCAAAATAACATAACTATAATTAAAAAAGCAATATTATTAGGTACAACAGTACTATTAAGAAAAAAAATAAGACAGTTAACCATTTCAATTCAATTGACTTTTGAACAATCAATATCCCATCTAGTATTAACCCAACTTATTTTGACCCACCTAAATTCAGTCGCATAGTTAATACATCTAATATTTCATCTCTTGAGATCAATGGTTGCAACTTTGTGGAGCCACTTCATTATGTTAACATTTATTGGGAGAATCAATTAAGGGTGACAAAAAAGAGTTGAAATATAAAAAGAGTTACTCAAGTCTTAAATATTAGGTGTAGGTGATAAGTTTATAATTAGACTTTAATAATAATTGACTTTCTTTTGAATAAATTTCCAAAGTTTATCTTTTACACTTAAACCCAAATTTTAACTAAAATCCTAGTTCCTAAAAGGGAAAAATAGGCTTTTTCTCCTCCTCTCGTAGCGGATTTCTCTCTTCTTCTTCTTCTTCTTCTTCTTCTTCTTCTTCTTCTTCTTCTTCGTCTTATCCTCCTCCTTCTCCTCTTCTATTTTGTTGTTCTCTTTATTAGTGTGAGTTTTCTCTTTGAAAAATTAAAGAGGAAAAAAATATTTTTCTCAATTTTGATTGTTGAACTAAATTTTTATCATGTAGCACTAGATATCACTTAAGAGCATATTTTTAATCATTTTGAAAAATAAAATAGGTAACTTTCATTGTGTTTAATTCATCTAAGTTCAAGTTTTATACCGTTGTTTTTGCCGTTGCTGAAGCATGTTTCAACAACTGCTAAAGTATGTTTCAGCAACTGCTGAAACTATTGTAGCAACTAATGAAAAATATGCAATAGTTGCTGAATAATTTATTCAACAAGCACTTCATCAATTGCAACAACTGCTGAAAAATATGCAATAGTTGCTAAATAATTTATTTAGAAAATATTTCATCAATTGCAATAATTTCTTAGAAATATGCAATAGTTGTTGAATAATTTATATTGTTTTAAGTAATTACTGCAATTCGTGACACATTTGTTGAATGAATTAATCAACAATTGATGATACAAAATGTTATAGTAGCTTAATACTCCACAAAAATTATTGCACTTGTTGTTGCAATTGATGAAGCAGTTGCTGGATAAACTACAATAATTGTGACATTTTCGTACAGTATTTTTTCTTCTTTCCTAATGAGTTTTAAATTTTAAATTATAATATCTTCAAGTACCTTCAAGATCATTAATGGGGATAAAACAACACCAAGAATTAATTATTGTGGTGAATGGATTGAGTCCAACAATCGTTATACTTAGCGTTAAATAAATAAAAAATGATTGAGACGATAGCGATGATTATGCATCAAAATTTATGTATGATAATTTTGTGAACAAAATCATTATTTATTGTGAATTAAACTGTGAGATGAAAGATATTGTCATCACTTACATGTATAGTTGCCACAAAAAACAAAAAATAATGATCACCATATTTATCATTAAATATAATTGATTCAATCCATTAATGATTATTTAACTTAATTTTAGTTATTTTAATACAGATTATGCTATGAAATGTTTAGCAACTAACATACTTGTTGTAGCATAATTCAGCAATTGCTATGAAATTTTCAGCAACTAGCATACTTTCTATAACAAAATTCAGCAATTGGTATGAAACATTCAACAACTAACGAACTTATTGTAGCATAATTTAACAACTGTTGTGAAACGTTCAACAACTAACGAACTTATTGTAGCAAATATCAGGAATTGTTATAAAACTTTAGCAATTAACTTATTTCCAATGACAAATTCAATTAAGACAACAATCAAATTTAACTTTTACTCTTAAATTAGACTAACACAATCCTATTTATCATTAAATAAAATATGATTGATACGATCATGTATTACCCCATATGCTTCTAGTTCAATTCAGCTCATAAAGTATACATGATAGGCCTAATACCTCAAAAATTTAGCTAAGTATTGAAGACTCAGTCTCATTTTTGTCCTCTAAACTTTGATAATTTTATTCTCGACACCCCCGACCCTGAAAAGTTGGTTTATAAGTTAATTCATATCAGTGTCTTCTATAGTTCGTTTTGGGTGAGTTTTAAATTTTTCAGAAGACATTTGAGTCATGTTTGGGTGGCCAAAACACTGGACATCACTGGACGTGTTTTCAGCTTAACAAATTCGGGTCCAGTGGGGTATTTCAGTCTTTTCCCCTCACTTTAACATGAGATTTAGGCCCCAACAGAGCATATTTGCCTCATTATTCATAATTCCCTCAAATTGAAATCATCCTCTCTCAAGAACACAAACCCTAGCCCATTCAACATTCAAGTTTAATTCTCAAGAAATCCACTAAGAACCTTTACGAATTCTTTAATTAAGGTATGTTAGATGTTGATTCCTGGACCCTTTTCATCCATGGAGTTTAAGAACCCAATTTTTAAGTTCAATTATGATATTAACATGTATTCATGAATCTTATCCATGAATTTTCATGAATTTTGACTTTATGTCATGTTTACATGTGTTTTTCGTTGGAGTTAGTTCTTGACATCGTGAAGAATGAAAATTGGATATTGAGATCCCTAACCTATGTATTAAAGTAATTTTATGCTTTAAATCATGACCCCCATGTGTTTGATGAAATGCCTCATAGATGAATTTTGAATAATGACTATTTATGAAGTTCTCCAAGTTGTATTATGGTTTCAAATGCTCTCATGTGATCTTATTGATATTACTATCGAGTCCTAAAAGTTATGAATACCTGTCAACTTATCTATTTACTTAGTTTAAATACTTTCAGAAGGGTTTTAAATATATTAGAGTATTATCAGTTTAGTCAGTGTATCATGTCAGTCAGCTCAGTTCAGTCCAGTAATTAAAGTCAATTCAGTTAGGAGTAGAATTTAGCATCGACCAAACCCAGAGATGGGGGCTCACCTGCCAGTTGAGGATGTTACCATTAGTAGAATTCCCTACTTTCCAAAACTACGTAGCTAGTGTAGGCTAAGACGTTAACCTGATAGTTGAGGGTTGACACATATCTCATTAGGTCCCTGCTAATTGAGGGTGACTCTTAGTCCATCGGGACAACACTTTAGTGGATCCACAAAGACAGTGTTAGTAATATGGAAAGGTACTAACACATTCTAACTGGGGTTACAGGTTGGACCCCAATTTACCTTATTGGGGCATGTCGGTTATATGATAGCTCCCAATAGTCTCAGTCCAGTGTTCAGTTTTCAGACTTTCTTGACCATGGCATACAATTATTAGTTGTTCAGCATCAGTTTCTCAGTATTTCAGTTTACAGACTATTACAGTATCATGTCAAATGCTTGGTCATGAATTCTCAGATTTTACAGTATTTCTCGCATACTATACACCGTTATCTCATGCTACGTGTTCAGTCAGTATCATTCATGCATATAAACCATGCATGTCAGCCTAACCTTATTTAGCATACCATTACATTCAAAGTACTGACCGCATACTCGTTTCTTGCGCTATGATATCTCATATCATAGGTTCGAACGCTTAGGTTTCTGACTGCATCTAGACCTCTCCGACGCATCCACAGCAGTAGCGGTGGTGAGTCCTCATATTCTGAAGACCATTTGTGTTTATTTTAGTTCAGTTCAGTAGTCAGTTGGGGTTAGTTGGGGGCTTGTCCCATCAACTCCACAGTCAGTCAGTTAGAGGTTGTCGGATACCTTTAGTCAGTTATTTAGTTATCAGTTGTTATTGACAGTCTTAAAGTATTTTTTTGTATTTAAAACCTTATGGAGTTTTTAGTTAAATTCTGCACATGTTCTATGTTATTTTTTTTTGTTCTCACAGCAGGTACTAGCATGGGTTAGCTTGTGGTCCTTTGGGGTTGTAGGCACCATGTGGCATCCAGGGTGTACTCTAAGGGAATTACAAACTTGGTATTAGAGCCTGAGGTTTTAAAGTGTCCAAGGGATTAAGAAATCCATGTTAAGTAGAGTCTTGTGCATGTGTGTGAAGCACGCCATATTTACGTGCAAGAAGCTACAAGACGTTTTAGGAACAGTTTCCCTTCTTTAAGAGTTCATGTTATGCGATCAAGCATGAGCTCAATTTAAACTTCCTTTCTAATCCAACTTCCTTTCTAAATAGAACATGCCTCCCAGAAAGACTAACAGAAGAGAAACGAGAATCAGCCCGCACCTCCACCTGTTCAGGAAGATCCCCTGAATGAACCTATCTCTTATGCTGAATTTAGAGAGGCATTCACTACCTTAGCTCACTTAGTAACAACCCATAATAATCAGTTGGTTGTCTTCCCATCTGTTCCGGTGGCTAATACTTCCGCAACTAGGATTCAGGACTTTACCCAAATAAACTCTCCTCTAATTTTAGGATCTAAGTTTGATGAGGATCCGCAAGAATTCCTTGATATGGTTTAGAAGGTAAATAATATTATGGATGTGACTTCTAGTGAGAGTACGGAGTTGGGTGCTTATCAGTTGTAGGATGTTGCTCACACCTAGTATAAGCAGCGAAAAGGAGATAGAGGGGTAGCTGCAGAACCAATTGAATCGGAGGAGTTTACTATTATTTTTCTAGATAGGTTCTTTCCCTTGGAGTTTAGGAAAGCTAAGGTGTAGGAGTTTATTAATCTGAGGCAGGTAAACATGAGTGTGAAGAAGTATTCTCTTAAGTTTACTCGGCTAGCAAGGTATGCTCTTAAAGTTGCGTTTGATGATAGGTCTAGGATGAGTAAGTTTGTCTATGGTGTAGCTGATAGCGTGGTCAAGAAGTGTAGGACTACTATGTTGATTTAGGAGATGTAATTGTCTAGGTTTATAGTCCATGCTCAACAGATCAAGGAGCAAAAGTGAAAGGAAAGAGAGAGAATAAGAGAGCCAAAACGGGTAGCTTTAGTTTTGCTCAGCCGAGGTCGGAGGGTGGTAATCATCCTCAATTCCATCAGAAATATTCATCCCCAACTCTATATTCATCTAGTGCACTAGTGCCGAAGCCCAGAAACAATAATTAGGATAACGCGTCGGGCCCTAAGCCCCAGAGAAGTGTGAACAGTGGTTGCACAAATCCTCTTTGTCAGAAATATTATAGAAACCATCAGGGTGTGTGTAAATCTAGTAGTGATGTATTCTTTGGGTATGGCAAGCTAGGAAATAGGGTCAGGGACTGCCTACAGAGTGGTCAGCAGGATCATTCTAGTCATCCCCTAGTTCCATCCGGTCGGCCAACTCAGCAGGGTGCCACTTACAGTGCCACCAGTGGGTAGTTCCCACACAGTCTTTATGAACTTTAGTCCCGATAGGATCAGTAAAGTTCTCCTGATGTGGTTACTGGTATGTTACAAGTCTTTCATTTACATTCTTATGCTTTATTAGACCCAGAGCATCTCTTTATTTTGTAACTCCCTACATAGACTTTAATTTTGGTGTTAGTCCTAAGACTTTAGCAAAACCCTTCTAAGTGTCCACTCTAGTAGGTGTTTCTATTGTATCCATATAGGTATACAGGAACTGTCCAGTCATAATATCCCATAGATTCACTTTAGTAGATCTCATAGAGTTAGAGATGACAGATTTTGATATCATTCCCGGCATGAATTGTCTCTACTTATGTTATGCCTCAGTTGATTATAGAAATAGATTTGTTCATTTTTAGTTTTTTAATGAACCAGTCCTTAAATAGAAGGATAGTACTTCAGCATTTAGGGGTTATCTTATTTCATACCTTAGAGCTAGAAAAATGATAGATAAGGGGTGTGTCTACCACCTTGTTTTAGTTAAGGACTCCAATTCTAAGATTCCTAGTCTTGAGTCAGTTTCAATAGTGAGGGAATTCACATATGTGTTTCCCAAAGATCCTCCTGGAGTTTCTCTTAAAAGGGAAATTGACTTCGGAATAGACTTTCTTTTGGATACCCAACCTATCTCTATTCTGCCATACAGAATAGCTCCAGCAGAACTCAAAGACTTGAAAGAGCAATTAACAGACCTTCTAGATAAGGGGTTCATTAGGCCCAGTATTTCTCCATGGGGCACTCCAGTCATTTTCATACATAAGAAAGATGGTTCTCTTAGAATGTGCATTGATTACCATCAGCGGAACAAAGTCACTATAGAGAATAAGTACCTACTCCCTAGAGTCGATGACTTATTCAATCAACTTCAGGGTGCCAGCTATTTTACTAAGATAGACCTCAAATTCAGCTATCATCATCTCAGAGTCAAAGAATGTGCATTCCAAAAATAGTTTTCTGTTGTAGGTATGGTCACTTTTAATTTCTAGTCATGTCATTTGGTCTTACCAATTCCCCCAGCATCTTTCATGGACTTGATGAACCGAGTGTTTAAACAGTACTTGGATATGTTCATCATAGTCTTCATAGATGATATCCTTGTCTATTCCCATAATGAAAATGATCATACAGATCATTTTACAATCATATTATAGACTCTTAGATCCCATTAGTTGTTTGCTAAATTCAGTAAGCGCGAGTTTTGGCTAAGATCAGTAGCTTTCCTTGGCCATATTATTTCTTGTGATAGCATTAGAGTTGACCATAAAAGACTGAAGCAGTGAGAAACTGGCCCAGACCCATTTCTCATCAGATATCAAGAGTTTCTTGGGTTTGGCTAGCTATTACAAATGGTTTGTTGAAGGGTTTTCATCTATTGCATCTCCCATGTCCAGATTGATTCAGAAGAAAGTCAAGTTTTAGTGGTCAGATTCTTGTGAGAACAATTTTCAGGAGTTAAAGACTCGACTCATCTCAGCCCGATTTTGACATTGCCTAATGGTTCAGATGGGTTTGTTGTTTATTATGATGCTTCCAAAGTTGGTTTGGGTTGTGTTTTCATGTAGAGATGGAAGGTCATAGCCTATGCCTCTAAACAAATTATGCCTTATGAGAATAATTATCCTACCCATTACCTTGAGTTAGCAGTTGTGGTGTTTGCCTTGAAAATTTAGAGGCATTATCTGTATGGGGTGCATGTTGATATGTTCATAGATCACAAGAGTTTACAATATGTGTTTTCATAGAGAAAGTTAAATCTTCATCAGAGAAGGTGGTTAGAATTGTTGAAAAATTATGATATGAGTATTTGTATCATCCGAGAAAGTCCAATATAGTGGTAAATGCCCTTAGTATATGGTCTATGGGTAGTGTTGCACATATTGAGAATAATAAGAAGAAGTTGGTTCAGGAGGTTTATCAGTTGGCTAGACTAGGTGTTCATTTGGTTGACTCAGCTGAGGGTAGTGTATGGGTACAGAATAGTTAAGAATCTTCTTTGGTTTCCAAAGTGAAAGAAAAGCAAGATAGGGATGCCAATCTAGTTAAGTTGAAGGAGTCGGTGTGTTGTGTTTCCAGGGTAGACTATGTGTTCCATGTGTAAATGACCTAAGGTAGCATATTCTTGTAGAACTGCATGGTGCGCGTTACTCTATTCATCTAGGGTCCACTAAGATATACCGCAATTTGTGGGAAATCTATTGGTGGCATGGGATGAAAAGGGATGTTGCAGAGTTTGTAGCTAAGTGCTCTAATTGTCAGCAGGTCAAGGTCGAACACCAAAAGCCTAGTGGTTCTATAGTAATTCAGCATCTCCACTTGGAAGCAGGAAGAGGTGAACATGGACTTTGTGATGGGTTTGAATCGATTTGGGTCATTATGGATAGAATGACCAAATCAACCCATTTCTTGCCAGTCCATACTTTTTTTTCACCCGAGGACTATGCTAATCTCTATATTAGGGAATTGGTTAGGTTGCATGGAGTCCCGTTGTCCATTATTTTAGATAGGGGTACTCAGTTTACCTCTTACTTTTGGAGAGCTTTCTAGAAGGGTCTTGGTACCCAAGTTCATCTCAATATAACCTTTCACCCTCAGACAGATGGCCAGGCAGAGAGGACCATTCAAACCTTAGAGGACATGTTGAGAGATTGTGTTATAGACTTTAAGGGCACTTGGGATGATCACTTTCCATTAATTAAGTTTGCTTATAATAACGGTTATTATTTCGGTATTCAGATGGCTCCATTTCAGGATCTTTATAGAAGGAGGTGTAGATCTTCTATCGGTTGGTTTGAGGTAGGGGACACAACATTGATAGGGCCCAATTTGGTATTTGATACTTTAGAGAAGATTTAATTGATCAGGGAAAGGCTTAAGATAACCTAAAGCCGACAAAAATCGTATGCGAATATGAGGAGTAGAGATCTTGAGTTCGAGATTAATGACTTAGTTTATTTTAAAATCTCTCCCATGAAGGGGGTGAAGAGGTTTGGTAAGAAGGGAAAGCTTAGTCCCCAATATGTTAGCCCTTACAGAATATTGAGCCATTTTGGAAAGGTAGCCTATGAGCTTGAGTTGCCTACAGACCTAGCATTAGTGCACCCAGTTTTTCATGCCTCCTTGTTAAAGAAGTGTATTGGTGACAAAGTTGTCGTAGTCCCCTTAGAAAGCATAGATGTTCAGAACAGTCTCTCTTACGAAGAAGTTCCAGTCGAAATCCTTGATCTTCAAATTTGTAAACTAAGGAACAAAGAAGTTCCCTTGGTGAAAGTTCTTTGGCATAACCAGTATGTTGAGGGAGCCACTTTGGACGCAGACGCAAACATACAAACCAAGTTCCATCATCTTTTCTCCACAAACGCAGACTCAGCCCAAGGTAACAGTCTTACCTAAAATTGTTCCTATTCCATACTCAGTTCAAGTAGCATATCATTCTCATATCATTTATGCATTCACAAATCAATTCATCCATGTATCATATTTCAGATTCAGCTGTATTTCAGTCGAAAATATCAGTATACAATATGAGTTCCTTAGTATTCTCAGCTTAATTAGCCTCATTCAAAGATAAATGTTCCCAAGGGGGATATATTGTAATACCTTGTATGCTTCCTAGTTTATTTTAGCTCATAAAGTATACATGAGAGGGATAAGACCTCAAAAATTTAGCTAAGTATTGAAGACTTAGTCTTATTTTTGGCTTCTAAACTTTGATGATTTTATTCTCGACCCCGAAAAGTTAGTTTCTATGTTAATTCATGGTCAGGGTCGTCTATAGTTTGTTTCAAGTGAGTTTTGGATTTTTCAGATGATATTTGAGTCATATTTGGGTGGCCAAAAATAGTGGACCAATGCGATATGGTTGCGTCACATTGGGTACAACGTTGGACATAGCAATGCGGCGCGTTGCTTATCTCGTCGGATTGAGCGACGCAATACATCGCTAATCGCGTCACTGGGGATGTTTTCAGCTTACCAAACTTGGGTCTAGAGGGGTATTTCAGCCTTTTCCCCTCACTTTAACATGGGATTTAGGTCCCAAAAGAGCATCTTTGCCTTATTTTTCATAATTCCCTCAAATTGAAATCATTCTCTCTCAAGAACACAAACCCTAGCCCCTCTAACATTCAAGTTCAATTCTTAAGAAATCCACCAAGAACCTTCATGAATTCTTCAATTAAGGTATGTTAGATGTTGATTCATTGACCCTTTTCATCCATAGAGTTCAAGAACCCAATTTTTAAGTTCAATTATGATATTAACATGTATTTATGAATCTTATCCATGAACTTCCATGTATTTATGGATGTTTCGTTGGAGTTAGTTCTTGACGTGTTGAAGAATGAAAATTGCATATTGAAATCCCTAAGACATGATTTTAGTGAAGAAGTTATGTTACTATCCTATGTATTAAATTAATTTCATGCTTTAACTCACAACCCCCATGTGTTTGATGAAATGCCTCATAGATGAATTTTGAACAATGACTATATATGAAGTTATCCAAGTTGTATTATGGTTTCAAATGCTCTCATGTAATCTTATTGATATTACTATCGAGTCCTGGAGGTTAAGATTACCCAAATACTTAGCTTTTTACTTAGTTTAAATACTTTTAGAAGGGTTTTGAATATATTAGAGTATTATCAGTTCAGTCAGTACATCATGTCTGTCAACTCAGTTCAGTCCAATAATTAGAGTCAATTTAGTTGAGAGTAGGATTTAGCACCGAGTGAACTCAGGGATGGGGGCTCACCTGCCAGTTGAGTGTGTGACCTTTAGTAGCAATCCCTGCATTCTCGAACTACGTAGCCAGCGTAGGTTGAGACATTAACCTGCCAGTTGAGAGTTGACACATATCTCATTAGGGTCGAGGGCCCTGTCACTTGAGGGTGAATCTTAGTCCTTCGAGACAACACTTTAGTGGATCTACACAACCAGTGTTAGTACCCGTGTCATGGTATTGACACCCTTCTAACTGGGGTTAAAGGTTGGACCCCAATTTACCTTATTGGTGCATGTCGGTTAGATGATAGCTCCCACAGTCTCAGTCCAGTGTTCAGTTCAGAGTTTAGTTTTAAGACTTTCTTTACCATGGTATATAGTTATTAGTTGTTCAACATCAGTATCTTAGTATTTCAATTTTTTGACTATTACAGTATCATGTTATATGCTTGGTAATGCATTCTCAAATTTTACAGCAATTCTTTCATACTATATCTTAGTTATCTCATGCTACGTGTTCAGTTAGTATCATTCATGCATATGAATCATACACGTCAACCTAACCTTTTTTAGCATTCCAGTACATTCAAAGTACTGACCACATACTCATTTCTTCTATGATGATATCTTATATCATAGGTTCGGACGCTTAAGATCCTGACCGCACCTAGACCTCCCCATCGCATCCGTAACAGTAGTAGTGGTGAGTCCTCATTTTCTGAGGAGCATTTGTGTTTATTTCAGTTCAGTTCAGTAGTCAGTCGAGGTTAGTTGGGGACTGGTACCATCAACTCACAGTCAGTCAGTTAGAGGCTTTCAGACACTTTTAGTTAATTATTCAGTTATCAATTGTTATTGACAGTCTTACAGTATTGTTTTCGTATTTAAAACCTTATGGATTTTTCAGTTAAATTTTGCACATGTTCTCTATTATTTTATTTAGTTCTCACAATAGGTACCAGCATGAGTTAGCTTATGGTCCTTCGGGGCTGTAGGCACCGTGTGGCATCCAGGGTGTACTCTCGGGGCGTTACAAATCAATTAGTGATCATTTAACTCAGCTTTAGTTGATTACATGTTTAATTACTTAATTGATCATCTAGTATATCTCAAATTACTATCTCATTGTACAACTCCAGGATCAAATCTAACTTTCATTCTTAAATTAGACTAAAACCACCCTAAATATCATTAAGTACGATTGATCCAATCAATTAATGATCATTTAACTCAATTTTAGTTGATTACATTTGTAATAGTTTAATTGATCACCTAGTATATCTCAAATTACTATCTCATTGTATTTGATAAGTATAAAATCTAACTTTTGAACTTAAATTAGACTAATATCACTTTATTTATCATTACATATGATTGATTCAATAAATTAATGATCATTTAACTGAATTTTAGTTGATTGAATTAACAATAGTTTAATTGATCGTCTAGTATATCTCAAATTACTATCTCATATCTCAAATTACTATCTTATTGATCGTCTAGTATATCTCAAATTAATATCTTATTGTATTTAATAACTATAAAATATAGCTTTTTAACTCAAATTAGACTAATATCACTATATTTACCATTTCATAAGATTGATCCAATCAATTAATGATCATTTAACTCAATTTTAGTTGATTACATTTGTAATAATTTAATTGATCATTTATTATATCTCAAATTACTATCTCATTGTATTTGATATCTATAAAATCTAAGTTTTGAACTTAAATTAGACTAATATCACCCTATTTATCATTAAATATAATTGATCCAATCAATTAATGATTATTTAACACAATTTTAGTTGTTTTCATACAAAGATTTCTATGAAATGTTCAACAACTAATATACTTCTTGTAACATAATTCAACAAATGCTATGAAATTTTCAGAAACTAACATACTTGATGTAGGATATGTCACAACCTGATATACGAGTCATGATGGCACCTATAAAATTCCACCATAGGTAAGTCAAATCATAGCCCGGAGCTATCCACAATGCCCTAATATGGTGGGAAAATGCCTCTAAGGGCGAATTAGGCAATATAAAAAATAAATAAGCAAGATAATAGAGATAGTTTAAAAAGGTAGCCATAACATAGAAAACCATCCCACGACCTGGTAGAGCCACTACAAGAGTTATTATAAATACAACCCAAATTCTGAAATAGTCAATACAATCATGTCTCGAAACTAAAGATGTCACGACCCGAGACTACCCCTAGTCGTAATACGGTGTTTAGAGTCACAAGTGACATCAATATAACCCATGTCCCGACAAAAACTATGAATACTGAAAGATAATAACATTTTGGGTGGAAGTTGAACTAAAAAAACAACTAATAGAATACTATAATGAAATATTGAACATCAACCAAAGCTAGAAATAAGTGTGATTGACCAAAACTAAACTAAAAATATAAATATCTGTCTAAAAGCCTCTACTCATAAGGAGTTGATGGGATAGTCCCCCAACTAACTTAAACTGACTAAAGTAAAATAGACTGAAAGGAAAGTAAATGATTGATAACTAGCCCTTGGATGATGAGGACCTACCGTAGATATTATTGTGTGGCATCCAAATGAGCTAGAATTGATATGGGTACTGAGCGTTTGAACCTATATTTTGAGATAATATAGCGCAAAGAAGTATATGATCAATACTTTAAATATACTGAGTAAGCAAGATGGGAAACTAACTGGCATAAAAGGAACATGGGTTCATGTAAATATGATAATTTGAATGCAAGGCCAAGCATAATAACATGTACTGAATAAATCTATATATCTGAATGCAAGGTTATGCAAAATCTAAAACTAAAAAACGAACAAAATCATAAACTCAGGATTGTGGGAGATAACAATAACCGACATAACCCAATCTGAGAAAAACTGGGGTCCAACCTCTAACCCCAGTCGAACGGGTGTCAATACCTTGTGAAGGGTACCAACACTGGCTGGCACGAATCCACTAAATCGATGTCCCAAAGGATGAGGGTGTCAAGACTAAACTGACGGGTGACCCCTTATAACCTACTATGGAACCGTAGCTCTGGAACTTAGGTACTACTACTAACGGACTCAAGAATAACTGGCGGGTGAGCCACCATCCCTGCATTTACTCGGTGCTAAGTACTACTCCCAACTAAATGACACTAAAGTATAAAATAATACATGAGCTGATAACTGATTTACTTAAGTCATGGTATTTTTGACATAAAATTGCATGTATAAATCTAAAGTACTCAATAACATGTAAACTGATATATAACTGAATTCCTAAGTATCAGGTGTTCATAACCCACCAGCTTTACACATGATGACATTAACTGATGTTAAGAGGAAATTCACAATTTAAAACCATAAACTCAACAACATCTCATGATAAGGGAATTCATGGTTTTGAACTTGGAAGAAGCTAATTCAATTGGGAAAACATGTATTCATGGTTTTATTTCAACATAAACTAAAGAGTTTAAAGAAAACTCATATTTGACCTGGAACCTAACTTGAGGGGAAATATGCTAGAGAATTGAGGTATTTTGGGGACTCAATGAGTGGAAGGAACCCATTGATAAAATCCCACATACCTAGAGTGGAAGCCTTGGAGAAATCCCTTGGAATTTATTTTGAGATAGAGAAACCTGGCTTGCTTTGGGATAAGTATAATCTCCCTTATGCTAAGTGTTGATGTATTTTAAGTTTAGGAGGTGTTAGGGTATATTTGACCCCCCAATAGCTGATCTATAAATACCCAAACGATGTGATTTAGGGATAAAAAGGATAGGAATTTGACCGAATATCCCTTTTTAAAATGTGTAGGAATTTTGGAGAAGCATTCGTCACCGACTTGAGTAACGACTCATTATGTCAGGTCATAAATTGTGGCCTAGGTTATGATCTAAGGATTTGAGTCTTGGTCCTTCAATATTATGTCAATGACTCCCCTCCTAAAGAATTATTAGGTCTGATCATGGGTTGTCTGGAGAAGTCGTGGTCAGAGACTTGATACCTTAATTTCTTTCTATCGTGATGATGGGTCCACCTAAGGACTCGTTAGGACTGATAACGAGTCATATGCTGGACTCATTACAACTGGTATAAAATTTGGGTTCCTTCACTGTTATGGCACAACTCCTCACAATGACTCATTATGACTAATAAGGGGTCATTTCCAGAGTCGTTGTCACTGGCAGTTGATAGAACCTTAAGAAAATTTTCATAACTTTTTTCCATGACATCAGGATTAAGGTGAGACTTGTGTTATTGGAAAGCTATTTTAATGGTCTATATTTTGGAGGGTATAGTGCTTGAAAATTTAGGGTATTATAATATCTCCACCTTGGGATCATTTGTCCTCAAACAAAACTATCAAAGCTGAGAGGCTAGAGGAATACTAAAATTTTGCACTGAACACTTACGAGCTAGATCATGAACTGATATTTGAATTTGTGACTGATTCATGAGCTAGACTAAACTCATAAATGCATGCTATAATATGAAAATAGATGGATGGCTGAGATAGAAATTAAAAAGTTAATTAATTAAGGGAACTACTACCTCATGTTGGGACTGGGTAGAAAGACAAAAGGTGAGGGGTACTTGGCCATTTTATCTGCCTCTGCTTCCCATATAGCTCCCTCAACTGACTAATTTCTCCACGTAACTCTTACTAAAATTACCTCTTTATTCCTCAGCCTATGAACTTGACGATCAAGAATGTCAACTGGGACCTCTTTACAAGAGAGGCTATTTTCCACGCCAATCCTTTCTAAAGGGACTACTGATGTTGGGTCACCAATAAATTTCTTCTACAAGGAGACATGGAAGACTAGATGCACTGATGCTGATTCTACAAAAAAATCCAACTCATAGGCTACCTTACCATAAAGACTCAAAATCCTGTAGAGACCAACATAGCGGGGATTGAGCTTCCCTTTCTTACCAAATCTCTTCACCCTTATCATGGGTGTAATTTTAAAGTAAACAAAATCACTAACAACAAACTCAAGCTCTCTTCTCCTCATATCTACATAGGATTTTGGATGACTTTAGGTAGCTTTCAGCTTTTCTCTTATCATCTGAACATTATCCATCACCTCATGCACTGAATCTAGCTCCATCAAAGCAACTTCACCAACCTCAAACCATAATATAAGAGGTATACACCTCCTACCATAAAGAGCCTTAAATGGGGCCATCTGAATACTAGATTGGTAACTGTTATTGTAAGAAATCTCAATCGAAGGCAAGTGATCATACCAACTACCCTTAAAATCAATTACATACGCCCTCAACATGTCCCCTAAAGTATGAATGGTCCTCTTTTACTGACCATCTATCTGCGGGTGAATGGTTGTACTAAGATGTACTTGGGTACCAAGACCCTTCTATACAGCCTTCCAAAATCAAGAGGTAAACTGGGCACCTCTATTTGAAATAATGGTCAAAGGGACTCCATGAAATTTCTTCAACTCCTTGAGATAGATTCTAGCATAATCTTTGGCTAAATCTGAAGTACTAGTTGGCAAGAAATGAGCTAACTTAGTCATTTGATCACCAATGACATAAATAGAATCATGTTGAAGAAGAGTACGAGGCAACCCTATAACGAAGTCCATATTCACCACTTCCTACTTCCAAGTAGGAATATTGAATTCCTAAAGCATACCACTAGGACTTTGGTTTTTCCTTCACTTCGACAACCAAGGAAGATTCCAAACCATTCTAAACCCATACACTATCTTCGGACGGATCAACCATAGAATCCCCAACATAGCAAGATGATGGACATCGTCAAATAATTCCTTATTTTCATCCTCAACATGGGCAACACTTCTCATAGACAATATGCTAAAAGCATTGCCCACAACATTTGCCTTACCCAAGTGATACAAGACACTCTCATCATAGTTTTTCAATAACTCCAACCACCTTCTCTGAGGAAGATTTAGATCTTTCTGACTGAAAACATACTGAAGACTCTTGTGATCAGTGAACACATCAACATGAACCCCACAAAAATAATGTCTCCAAATCTTTAAGGCAAACACGACTGTTGTAAACTCAAGATCATGAGTCAGGTAGTTCCTCTTATGAGGTTTGAGCTATCTAAAGGCATATGCTATAACCTTGCCCCGTTGTATCAACACACAAACAATACCAACTCTAGAAGTATCTCAATATACCATGAAACTATCTGAAGTTTCTAATAGGATCAAAATTTAAACAGAGGTGAGTCGCGTTTTCAACTCTTGAAAACTCTTTTCACAAGAATTGGACCACTGGCTTTTGACTTTCTTCTGAGTCAGTTTGGACATGAGGGAATCAATAGAATAAAACCCTTCAAAAAATCACCTGTAGTAACTGGCTAAACCCAGGAAACTCCTGATATCTAATGGAGAGATGGGTCTAGGCTAGTTTCTTACTGTTTTAGTCTTTTGAGGATCAACTCAAATGCCTTCACCAAAAATGATATAACAAAGGAACGCTACTAATTTCAACCAAAATTCACACTTGTAAAACTTAGCAAATAACTAGCGATCTTTAAGAGTTTGCAAGGCAATTCTCAAGTAATGTGCATGTTCACCCCCACTCCAAGAATACACGAGGATGTCATCTATGAAGACTATAACAAACATATCTAAGTACTTCTTGAACACCATGTTCATCAAGTCTATAAGAGTTGCATGAGCATTCATTATTCCAAAAGACATGACTACAAATTTGAAGTGACCATATTGAGTTTGGAAAGTTGTCTTCAGGATGTCACATTCTCTGACTCTTAGCTGATTATAGTTGGATTTGAGGTCTACCTTAGAGAAATAGAGTACATCCTAATGTTGGTTGAACAAGTCATCAATCCTGGGGATGGGATACTTTTTATTAATAATGAATGTATTTAGCTGATGGTAGTCTATGTATATTCTGAGAGAACTGTCTTTCTTGCGCATGAATAAAATAGGTACACCCAATGGAAAGATACTTTGCTTGATAAATCCCTTGTCCAAGAGATCTTTCAATTGCTTTTTCAATTCCTTAAGCTCATCTAGAGTCATTCTTTCTGGAGGAATTGAAATAGGTTGGGTATCTGGAAGTTGATCTATTTTGAAGTCAATTTCCCTCTCGAGATGAACTCTGGGCAGAGTTCAACAAGCATTTTTGGAAATTTCTTCACTAATAGAACTGACTTCAGACTCAGAATTTCAAAACTTGAGTCTTTGACTTAGACAAGATGATAGATGCACCCCTTGGAAATCATTTTCTTGTCCTTAAAGGAAGAGACAAATCGACCTATAGGCACTGATATACTACCCCTCTATTTTAAGACTAGTTCATTGGAAAACAGAAACTAAACTATTTTATTTATACAGTGAATTAAGTCATATCAAGAGTGGAGTCAATCCATGCCAAGAATAACAGGAAAATCAGCCATTTCTAACTCTACAAGGTTGACTATGGTGACCCTCTAGGATACTATGACTGGGAAATTTTTGTATACAGTTTGTCTATGATTTAAATACCAATTGGGTAAAAATTGAGAAAGACTCTTCATGAATTTTGGGGCTGACACTAAAATCTACTGCTATATAGGGAGTCACGAAGGAAAATGTGGCTACAGGATTTATTAATGCATACACATGAAGGTGAAAGACTTGCAACTTATCAGTAACCACATCAACAGAACCCTCCTGATCCTATTGAGTCTAAAGGGAATAAATACTATTCTGGCAATGCCCACCAGTAGCACTAGAGGTGGAACCCTTTAGAGTCAAGCGACCTGCTGGAACGGCAGAAAAGTTAGTCTAACTCTACTGTCCTCATTTCTAACTTTATGCACAACTAACAGACACTCCCCTTACTTTATGGCTCGACTTGCCACACCCAAAACAAATATCACTGCCAGCCATGCACTCTTTCTTATGGCTCCTACCACATCTCTTGCAAACTGGGTTGGTGCGAATATTATTCACGCTTTAATGGGACTTATGGCCTAGCGCCCTATCATGGGTATCCTATCTAAACTTAGGCACTAGACCACTATCAGAAGATGGGGTCAGGGTTGAATATTTCTAACAGAACTAAGAACGATTTCCACCATCTGACCTCTACTAAGAAAAATTTAAACTAGTAGTTCTTGCCCTCCTATTTTTCCTTTTCCTTTCTTTGATCTTCTCCTATTCAATTTTTTGGGCATAGAACATCAATGGGGAGATATCTATATCCTTAACCAACATATTCGTTATATGTTTCTTAACCATATCTTCAAAGATACCAGATATAAACTTACTCACTTGAGCCCTAAAATGGGCCATCGTAGTCAGAGCATACCTTGAGAATAAAGTAAACTTGAGAGAATATTATTTAACACTCATGCTGCCCTACTTTAAGTTAATGAACTCCTTCACTTTGTCTTTCCACAACTCAATTGGAAAGAACCTATCCAAAAATGTAGCACTAAATTCATCCCACTCTACTGGCCTTGTATCTATACGTCTATCTTTCTTTCACTTTTTATACCAAGTATGAGCCACTCCTTGCAGTTGATAGGTAGCCAAATTAGCACTTTCACTCAAAGTGATACCCATAATATCAGTCACTTTCTAGACACTATATAATAACTCAAGTGGATTCTCCTCCGACTTAGACCCAAAAAATACTGGCAAATTTATCCAAGTGAAATCTCAGATCCTAGTTTCCATTTTATTCACTCTGGGTAGGTTGGGGAAATAGCCTGCTGGTTATTATGAGCAGTCATAGATTAGGCTAGTGTGGTAAAAGAAGCCTTGAACTCAGCGTGAGAGACTTTCCCATTCAAAAGGTCTTTAGGAACTAGCAGTGGTGTTTGTTGGTTCCCATTGCGTCTTTCTTTGGTTCTCTTAGGGGCATTGTCTATAAACGGATAGAAGATGAGTTTGAGGAGAAATTTTAAATAGATTTCACACTTTATTGCATGACATGAATCTAAATGTTTCATAGCCTCTAGCCCATAACTGTGGCGTGCTTCACACCCATTAATAAGACTCCACTTAATGCGGCTTTCAAATACCCTAGGACAATTTAAACTTGCTGCTCTGATACCAGGTTTGCCACAACCCGAGACTACTCCCTAGTCATAACACGGTGCTTAAAGTCACAATGCAGAAGCTGAATTGGAAAAAAAAATTGATGAAATAGTCATAATGAAATACTAAACATAAACCATAGCTAGAAATAAGTGTGACTGACTAAAACCATACTGAAAATCTAAAAATATATCTAAAAGCCTCTACTCATAAGAATTTGATGGGATAGTCCCCCAACTAGCTCCAGCTAACTGAAGTAAAATAGACCAAAAGGAAAGTAAATGACTGATAAATAGTCCTCGGATAATGAAGACTCACCACAAATGTTGTTGTGTGGCTCGGGAATGAGCTAGGAGCGATCCAGATACTGATCTTTTGAAACCTATATAATGAGACAGTATAATGCAAAGAAGTATGTGATCAGTACTTTGAATTTATTGAGTTTGCATAATGGGAAACTAACTGGTATAAACTGAACATGGGTGCAAGTAAATATGATAATCTGAATGCAAGACCAAGCATAATAATATGTACTAAATAAATCTATATATCTAAATGCAAAGTCACGCAAAATCTTAAACTGAAACACAAAATGGATCATAAACTAAAGACTGTGGGAGCTAGAAATAACCGACATACCCCAATCTAAAAAAAATTAGGGTCTAACCTATAACCCCTGTTGGAAGGGTCTTAGTACCTTTCCTAGGGTACCAACATTGGATAGCATAGATCCACTTAACTAATTTCCTGAAGTACATGGGTGTCAAGCCTAAACTGATAGATGACCCCTTATAACCTATGGTGGTGTCGTAGTTCTGGAAATTAGGGACTTTTACTAGTGGTCTCAAGCCTAACTAACGGGTGCCCTGTTATCCCTGTATTCACTCGATGCTAAGTACTACTCCCAACTGAATGACACTAAAGTATAAATTGATACTTGAACTGATAATTGATATGATCAAGTCATGGTATTTTTTACATAACAATGCATGTATAAATCTAAAGTACTCAATATCATGTAAGCTCATATATACAACTGAATTCCTAAGTATCGGGTGTTCATAACCCACCAGCTCTACACATGATGACATTAGCTGATGTTGAAAGAAAATTCATAATTTAAACCCATAAACTCAACAACATGTCATGAGAAGGGAATTCATGGTTTCGAACATGGAAGTTGCTAATTCGATTAGGAAAACACATTTTCATGGTCTTATTTCCAAATAAACTATAGAGTTTAAAGAAAACTCATATTTGACCTGGAACCCAACTTGAGAGAAAATATGCTTGAGAATTGAGGTGTTTTTAGGACTCAATGGGTGGAAAGAAACCAATGATGAAATCTAACATACCTAGAGTGGAAGCCTTGGAGAAATCCCTGGGAATTGATCTTGAATGGAGAAACCCTAGCATGCTTTGGGAGAAGAATAATTTCCCCTTTTTGCTAAGTGTCGGTGTATTTTGAGTTTATGAGATGTTCGGGTAACTTTAATCCCCTAAAAACTGATTTAGGAGTACCTAAATAATGTGGATTTGGGATAAAAAGAATGGGAATTTGACCGAAAAGCCCTTTTTTAACTTTATAGTAATTTATGAGAAGAAATCGTCATAACTTGAGTAACAAATCGTTATGTCAGGTCACGAGTGGTGTCCTGAGTCGCGATATGAGGATTTGAGTCTTGGGCCTTCACTGTTATGACAACGACTCCCCTCCTAATGACTTGTTTTGTCTGATCGTGGGTCGTTAGGAGAATTCATGGTTATAGACTTGATTCTTTAATTTCTTCCTGTTGTGATGATGGGTCCACCTAATGACTCGTTAAGACTGGTAACGAGCCATATATTGGACTCACCACTACTGGGCTGAAATTTGGGATCCTTAACTGTAGTGGCAATGACTCCTTACAACGACACATTATGACTGATAATGGGTCATTTCCAGAGTCGTTGTCACTGGCAGTTGACAGACTCTCAAGAAATTTTCCATAACTTTTTGCCACGATATCGGATTAAGGAGAAACTTATGGCATTGGAAAGCGATGTTAATGGTCTATCTTTTAATGGGTTTAGAGCTTAAAAATTTAGGGTATTACAAAAGACTAGACATAGGAATATGAAAGGAAATAGGGTGGCTCTGACTCAAAGAGCTTACCATATCTTTGGAATCCAACATAGCACGCTCCTTGAATCAACAACGGCAACTAGTACTTAAATCTGCACCAAAAAGGTATAGATGTGTAGTATGAGTACCAAAAAATGGGTACTCAAAATTGACATCATCGGTCGATTGAGCTAAATCATGATATTAATATGATAAAATGCAGGATAACATAACTAAATAAAGGTAAAAGAACAAACCTGAAGTAACTCCACATATTTGTACACAAACACGTGCAATTAAACTACAAAACTGACCCCCATAAGTTAATATGTGTGGAAAAATTAAATAACCCAATGCAAGCCCCCATAAGCCTGGAGGGTGCAATCAAGTAAGCATAACCAGAACCATCGTCCTCTTCTAACAATACCAATACAACTAGAATCAATCTATGTCATGCAACACTTTCACCATTTCCTATTTTCAGACTCGAACTGTCATCGGTATTCTCAATAACATAACCGGGAAATATATCATCATAGTCATAATCAATTCCCCGACTCAAACCCGTAAGTATATTATCAATGCCATAGTTAATATTTGAACTCAAACCGGTAATTATATAATCAATATCATAATAATCTTCCAGACTTGAACCGAGTATATGTCATATATATAAGCAAAGTCATAAGCATTTTCTGGATTATAACCGGGTATATATGTCATCAACATCATTATCAATATCCGAACTCAAATTGGTATAAATATCATAATTAATATCCATACTTAAACAAGTATATACTTATATATATATAAATATAAATCATGATCATTCCATAACCAATGGTGAGAATCACTTATTTGGGTTTTTTACCCCAGTAGTCATCATTTGACCAATTGGCTCAGACACCAGACCGTTCGTGCCATATTTAGCACCAAATCCCAATATCACTCCATTATAACCATTAAGTACCTAGCCTCATAAAATATCATAATAAGCATTTCAAGATATATGAAGAGCATATAAATTTTTACCAACACTAATTCAAGTCTTGGCCTAAGGCGGGTCAAGGGACCCACTCCTAATCCCTAAACTCCATTTTAAGGAAATTCTACCCTGGATTGTACTAAGGTATCTAAACCCCCTTTTAGATGATAAACAAGTCTCAATTATCCCTTAGATAGTAATTCTAGAGATGAACTAAGTCAACTATACCCAAATTACAATTTTTGGATAACCTAAGAAGTCCAACTAAACCAAATGTTATCAATTCTATAACCAACACATACAACATATGCGACATATAACACAACATCATAAACATACTAGGACATAGCTCAATCTAGGAAGAGGGAAAAACCTAGCCTACCTGGATGCCAAAAAAGCTCAAAGAATCTGCTAAATCACCGAATTCCCCTTCAGAGAAGCTTCTGCAAGGTGTCATGCAATCAAAATCACAATATACTCATTAGAATGAGAATAATGATACCTATGTTGGTCCCATTTATGAAAATCATATTTTCGAGTCTAACCCAATATTTCCCTATGCTCAAGAAGTAATTACCCTTAAAATGGGTGAAATCCAAACTACATTTGTGCTAAAATTAAAATCACCAAGTTTTAGGAATTTTAGAGAAGAAAAGGGGAAAATCAACCATGAAATATGAGAATTCTTACCTCAAATTCGAAGGAAAATCGTATAATAATCATTATCCAAGATTTCCAAATCACCCACAAGTCTAATACTAAGCTTTCTCACTATTTATGATTTTAGTCTCAAGAGAATGGGTGAAGAAATGGCGAGATGGGCTAAGAAGGGAATACTTATACCTTTACCAGGTGCTCGAGAAACAATCGTGACCCGACCCTCGTGATCATGGCATTTGTTAGTCTGCCAAAGAAGTCTTTATCACGATATGGCACCGTGATCGTATCACTTGGTGCACACCAAAGGTAAGCGATCGCGTCCCCTGGCATCGCTACGAGTGATTGCACCAGCACAGCTGAGACTTGGAAATTTCCAAGTCTCCGCCAACCCCTGCAGGATTCATCCAAAATATTGTATACACAAAAGAACTATGCTACCCTATAAAATTAGATATTCCATACTCAATGGCATTGTCAAACTTTCTATTAGAGGTTGTTTTGACAAAAAGTGGGTCTCACACCTATTTGTCATTTTCCTAACTTCTCGACTAATAGGTCGAAATAAGCACGGTGCCTTGGTACCCAAACAAAGAGTGTATCCTAGACAAGAATTGATATTTCGGAGTTGTTGTAATAGTCAAAATTAGCATACAAGGTCATTTAGCTAAATTTTTTTCTTAGTAGCCAATTTGAACTAGCGAAGACTTCAAAATAAGGATTCGACTCTAAAAAACAAATGAACTTCTTGGTAACCGAACTATTAGTTTCAACACGTCATAAATGACATGGGGCAGCTATAAGATCACTCTAATGACAAAAAGTAGTGGAAATACAAAAAATGACCTGAAGGGTCACTACAATATCCACTACTAAAAAGGCTTTAATCCATAAAAGTCAAGCATTAGGATGTTCCTGAAGTCTCAAACAGGTAAGGATACTGGTTTTGTATCTCGCTCTTGATATCTAAAGTAGCCTCCTCTACTGGGTGGTTCCTCTATTGAACCTTAACTATAGGAATCTCCCTAGTGCACAACTGTCTGACCTCACAAGCCAAAATGAGCACAGGCTCTTCTATGAAAGTCAACTGCTCATCCAGCTGGACTAAATCCCATCTAAGTACATGAGATGGATCAGGAATGTATCACTGGAATAGAGAAACATGGAAAGTTGGATGGAAAATAACAAAATTTGGAGGTAAGTCTAACACATAAGCCACTTAATGTTTCCCAAACTTACACCTCCACGAAGTATAAAGTGGTCAAAGTCAAAAATAAAAACCATACTAGGTTGGTTCAATCCCATAGGGAATGGGTCAAACTTGTATCTCAAACTAGCTAAAATAGTTGGGCAGCGCGGATAGGTAAATTGAGGGATTGGTATCAAACAGCAGAAAGTAACAAGCTTTGGATATCTTGGGTTGTAAAATAATCTGAAATGAACACTAGGACTTTGTTCCTTCTGGATTCTTAACTCTGTAAGTTTCTCATACTAAATCTGCCTATCTCAATGCTACGGATACAGAATCTAACAAGATATGTATCACCAATTATCTTGTAGACTTATTGGTAAATATCATCTTTCACCTTCTGAGTCTCAGGGCGTCGCTTTACTAACCCTTGCCGTAAATCCCAGTTTAACTATCACCTTGTGGGTCTAAAGTTATTAGATAAGGGTTGGTAGCCACGAATCACTATTGTAATCTTCTTTTCCCAATCTTTAACTTCTTTGTGAATATGATCGCTAATACAGGCAAGTCCATATCTTCTATGGTAGCTAAGAAAGTAATCAATATAAAAAAATTACAATATATGCGACAACAATGATCTAACTAAACCTCATACTTTCCCTACTTTGTTAATTTGACAGGGTTCCCACCACTTTAGCTACGTAAATTAGCCACTCATGGTTATGCAACAATCTATAAATTCAAATAGAGAAAATATGGAATTAATTGAACAATGATGAAAGAATAAAATCCAAAGTCTCTAATTAATTATGAAACCAAAAACCAAAAACATGAGCATTAAAGATGTAAAAGTACCTGAAAATATCTAAAAGTGTATAACCTATTACAAAAGAACCTTAAGGGTATTTATAGGGTATCAAAATACTAAAAGAAACCTAACCAAATCAAATTAGGAGAACTAGGTTGGCAGTGGTCATGCATATGGCAACAAGTTGTTAGGGATGGCAACAACTCGTTGCCTGTTGTCGTAGCTCTCTTATGGCTTCAATGGTCATGACTCATTATGTGATGTAACGAGTCATACACTGGACCCATTATCACTCTAGTGAACTTTAAACTTTTAGCTCATGTATTTTGTTCTCATCACGACTTCTCACCATGAGTTGTTGTCAGTCATGACGACTCATCATCTTCACTCGTTACCACTTGAGCTTCACTTTTTAATGACATGACCCAAACCAGGGCCTAGTCGTGTCGAGCATCTCAAGTCCAACTAGGACCAGAGACCACCCCCAATACCCAACCGTGACCGCCCTACACCCTATGTCGGATGAATTTCGAATATATAATAAGATAAGATAATACTATTTCAAATACATAAAGTAAAGTCTATAATCATAATCCAACAACCTCAATTAAATATCCAGCAGATGCCAACCCCAATGTAAATACAAATACCAAGGCTGACACCAATGCCGACACTGCCCATGCCTATAGTTGTCTGACAAAGCCTCTAACCAAAATCAATAACATTTGGTCAGTACATGTCCCCCACCATAGACAAAATCAAAACAAAAAATAACAAAGATAAAAATAGTCCATAGCATGAAATAGAGCCTTTAGGAGTATGGAAACTCACCATTTCAGTCTGACTCAAAGCTGTCCCCGAGTCTAAGTCACTGAGCTGGAGGAATGGTAGTATGTTTGGTTCCTGCATCATATGGGGATACAACGTCCAAAGATGGTTAGCAGAGTGAATGCTAGCATGTATTCAAGGATAAGATAAATAAGGCCAGTAATTCAAAACCAAAGTAAATAACCATATGCAATTACATAGATACATATATATATCGTGCTGAGAAAGGGAACTGAATTTAGTATGCATTTTAAACCTTAACCTGTGTTGTGTAGCTTGGTCATCCTAAAACCACCCACAGGATATATGGGTTCAACTCTCACTGCTGAAAGGGCCCCAGTGCATATTAGTTGCACAATCGGAGAATAGAAAGTTGGGATGACTAGTATCTCCCCCAAAATATAAAGTGTGACATAATGCACGTAGTCACCAATACCACCCTTACATCGACAAATGTGAGTTTCGAATGGCAATCTCCTTGGGGCCCACACTTTCTGCGACTTTGCTACTCAACCTTCTTTAAGCTCAATACAACCTTTTTCACATAACCAAAACATTTACAAATAAGTCTATTCATTAGGCATTAACCGTTTGTATCATCATACCAAAATTAGAGCTTGCAAGTCTATCCTTTTATGACATACCAAAACCATTGAACCAAATTGACTCCCAAGTTTTCAATTAAACCAAAACCATGGTCATCAAGGACTTTCCAAACCATCTAAAATCAACCAAACTAATTTAAGTTCCATTACCATATTATGCAATGCAAAGATTTCAAGAATAGTCAAACTATGTGACAAAATCATTCTCATTGGCATTTTAACAAACATTTTGAGGGCATATAGTTTCCAAAACCAAAAGCCAAGAATCAATTGACCATTCCCATGTAACCACTTGTTCAAACCATAAATATAACATAAAAACCATAAGAAAAGCATGGTAAGGCATTATTCAACCATAAACAACCAAAACACCCAACATCTATTTCAAAACCAAAACAATACCACCATAATACCATAAAAACCATTCATTGAAACATGATTTTAGTTGAACTAACAATGAGGGGGAGTAACATGCCATAGACACCAAGGAAGACGGAGAAATTTTCCCTTGAAAGCCCCTAATTGATTGTCTTAAAGAAACCCTAGCCTTTTCTTAAATCAAGAGCTTGAGAGAGATTTTATTTAATGCCCCGAGAGTGCACCCTGGATGCCACACAGTGCCTACAGCCTCGAAGGACAACAACCTAACCTATGTTGGTACCTACTATGAGCACTGAATAAAATAATAGAGAACATGTGCAAAATTCAACTGAAAATGCCATAAGGTTTTATATATGAAAACAAAACTAAATCAAAATACTGAAAATGTCTATCTTAAAACAATACTGTAAGACTTTCAATAACAGCTGAAAATTGAATAACTGACTGAAAGTGTTCGAAAGCCTCTAACTGACTGGTTGTAGAGTTGATCGGACAAGTCCCCAACTAACTCCGACTAACTACTGAGCTGAACTAAAATAAACATAAATAGTCCTCAGAACATAAGGACTCACCACTACTACTGTTGGAGATACATTGGAGAGGTCTAGATGTGGTAAAAAACATAAGCGTCTGGACCTATGATATGAGACATCATAGCACAAAAAATGAGTATGCGGTCAGTAATTTGAATGTATTGGTATTCTAAATGAGGTTAGGCTGACGTGCATGGTTCATATTCATGAATGATACTGACTAAATAGATAGCATGAGATAATTGATGTATAGTATGTGAGAAATATTGTAAAATCTGAGAATGTATGACCAAGCATATGACATGACACTAAAGTAGGTTGTAAACTAAAATACCAAAATACTGATGTTGAACAACTAATAACTGTATGCCTTTGTCAAGTAAGTCTAAAAACTAAACTCTGAACTGAACACTGGGCTGAGACTATGGGAGCTATCATCTAACCGACATGCCTCAAAAAGGTAAATTGCGGTCCAACCTATAACCCTAATTGAAAGGGTGTCAGTACCATGCCTCGGGTACTAAAACTAGCTATGTGGATCAACTGTAATGGTTTCCAGAAGGACTAAATAGTTACCCTCTATTGGCAAGTTCTCTGTTGAGATATTTGTCAACCCTTAACTGGCAGGTTAATATCTCTAACCTACGTTATCTATGTAGTTCTAGAATACAGGGACTACTACTAAAGGTCACACCCTCAACTTATAGGTAAGCCCCCATCCCTGGGTTCGCTCGGTGCTGAATCCTACACCTAACTGAACTGACTTGAACTACTGAACTGGAACTGATCTAACTTGACTGATAGGACGACTGGCTGAACTGATAATACTTATTCATGCTATCAAAACTATTCTAAAAGTACTAAGACTAAGTAAACAACTAAATTTTTGGTATGGACAACCCCTAGGACATGATAATATCAAGAGTGAAAGCATTCCAAAGTCTCAAATGCATAATATATAGTCATTGTTCAAAATTCATCTCTTAGGCATTTCATCAAACACTTGCAAGTCATGGGTTAAGCATGGGAGTAGTTTTTAAACATGGGGTAATATCATTATTGCAATACTAAAATCACAAATTAAGGTAATGACCAACAAATACACATCATTCAACATGTAGGGTTTAACTTCAACAACAACAACCTTGTCAACATGATTCGTACACACATACAGTGAATTTTCATGAAGGGACATGGATATATATCATAATATCATGTAAAAATCATAGATTTAAATTTCTTTTTAAACTTGAACGTGGGTACTTAGACTCCGTGAGTGAGAGAAACCCATGAATGAACATCTAACATACCTGGGTTGAAGAATTCGTGAAGGTTCTTAGAGGATTTCTTGACAATTAAACTTGAATGTTGAAGGGGCTAGGGTTTGTTCTTGATAGGGAATTTGTTTCTTGGAGAGAAATTATGGCTAATGAGGCATATTATGCTTCTTTAGGGCTTTAATTCCATGTTTTTGACAAATTTGGGTGATGGAAAAAGACCGAACTACCCTTGGAGATTTAATCTTGCAACTGGAATACAGATTAGAGCTTCACCGCGACATGGTGACGGTCTTACTTTTATACCCACCGCGATACGGTGCAATTGTGGTGGGTTGCTGAAATTAACAATTGTGTATTTGGCCTCCACCACGATGCAGTGAGGCTTTCTCTTCTATTTCTACTGTGATGGGTGGAATTGCGGTGACTTGATGGAATGAAAATCAAAACATCATCCAAAACTCGTTCAAAAAATTCCAAACTTACCCAAGACATGCTACCTACACCCCTGAACATGAATCAACTCAAAACCCATCGTATCAAAGCCTGGAAGGTCAACTTAAACTCCACGAAGTTATAAGGAGTCAAAAGTGACTAAGTCCCCCAACACTTAGTCTTATTTTCAGGTTCTAAGTGTCTTAAGCAAGTACTAGAGGCTAAGATAGACTTAGAAACATATGGGGTATTACAATATCTCCCTATTGGGAACATTCGTCCTCGAATAAGACTTATTAAGATGAGGATACTGAGGGACTGAGATTACATACTAATTATGCATAGATAAAAACGTGATTACATGACTGAGTCTGAACATGGTGACTGACTGAACTGATTCATGAATGCATGCAATAACATGAACATGAATTTATGGATGGAACTGAGAATGATAAATAGGAACTCCAAGGAAAAATGTTACCTTGAGTTAAGTCTGAGTTTGTTGAGAAAAGGTGAGGGTACTTGGTACACATATCTGCTTCTGCTTCCCAAGTAGCTCCCTCAACGAATGATTCCTCCAAAGAACTTTGACCAAGGGAACTTCTTTGTTCCTTAGTCTGCAATCTGGTGATCTAAGATTTTAACTGGGAGTTCTTTAGGTCATTCTGGATATCTAATCTCTCTACAGGAACAACGGCCGTTGGATCACCAATACACTTCTTTAATAAAGAAATGTGAAACAATGTATGCACTTACGGCAAATCTGCAGGCAACTTAAGCTCATACACTACTTTCCCAAAATGACTTAAGATCCTGAAAAGACCTACATATCAGGGACTGAGCTTCCCCTTTTTTCCAAATCTCTTCACTCCTTTCATAGTAGATATTTTCAAATTTTCAAAATCACCAATCTCAAATTTGAGATCCTTTCTCCTCATGTCTACATAAGATTTCTATCAGCTTTGGGCTATCTTAAGCCTCTCCCTAATCAACTGAACTTTCTCCAAAGCATTGAACACTAAATCTGGCCCTATTAATGTAGTCTCACCTACCTCAAACCAACCAATAGGATATCTATATCTCCTATATAGAACCTCAAACGGAGCCATCTGGATACTGGAATAGTAGCTGTTGTTGTATGCAAACTCAATCAATGGAAAGTGATCATCCCAACTACCCTTAAAATTGATAACATAAGCTCTCAATATGTCCTATAAGGTCTTAATGGTCCTCTCTTCCTAACCATCTGTCTGAGGGTGAAAGGTTGTACTGAGATAAACTTGGGTACCAAGACCCTTCTGAAAAGCCTTCCAAAACTGAGGGGTAAACTGAGTACCCCTATCTGAAATAATGGACAGCAGGACTCCATGCAATCTAACCAACTCTCTAATATAGATCTTGGCATAGTCCTCGACTGAAAAGGAAATATGGACTGGCAAGAAATAGGCTAATTTGGTCATCCTGTCCACAATGACCCAAATTGAATCATACTAACGATGAGTACGACACAAACCCATCACAAAGTCCATGTTCACATCTTCCAGCTTCCAAGTGAGAATACTAAACTCCTCCATAGTGCCACTAGGCTTTTGATGCTCAATCTTAACCTGCTGGAAAATAGGTCACTTAGATACAAACTCTGCTATCCCTCTTCATACCGCTCCACTAATAGATCTCCTACAAATATGGTACATCTTAATGTCCCCTGGATGAATAGAGTAGCGTGCACCATGCACTTCTACAAGAATTCATTGTCTTAACCCATATACACACGGCACACATAGTCTCATCTAGAAATACAACACACCATCTCCGCCTTTAGAGAAAACCTCTACTTTCTGATCTCTGAATGACTCCTTCAACTTTTCTAGAATGGGGTCCCTATCTTTTTTTCCCTTCACTTTGGCAACCAATAAAGATTCTGAACTACTCTGCACCCAAACATTACTCTCAGTTGAGTCAACTAAATAAATACCTAATCTAGCCAACTAATGAACCTCCTGAACTAACTGCTTCTTATAATTCTCTATATGAGCCATACTACCCATAGACAATATACTAAGACCATCTACTACTACATTGGCCTTGCTCGGATGATACAAGACACTCATATCATAATTCTTTAATAATTCTAGCCACCTTAACTGACGAAGATTTAACTTTCTCAGCGAAAACACACACTGCAAACTCTTGTGGTCTGTGAACAAATCAACATGCACGCCATACAGATAATGCCTCAAAATTTTCAAGGCAAACACAATAGCTGCTAAATTAAGATCATGAGTAGGATTATTCTTTTCATGGGGCTTAAACTGTCTAGAGGTATAAGATATGACCTTACCTCTCTGCATCAAAACATAAAGCAAACCAATGTTGGAAGCATTATAATAGGTAACAAACCCATCTGAACCATCGGGCAATGTCAAAACTGGGGTTGAGGTGAGTCGAGTCTTTAACTCCTTAAAACTCTTCTCATATGAATCTGACCACTAAAACTTAACTTTTTTTAGTCAATATGGACATAGGGGATGCAATATATGAAAACCTTAAACAAACCATCTGTAATAGCCAGCCAAACCTAAGAAACTCCTGATATCTAACGAAGAAATGAGTCTCGGCCAGTTTCTCACTGCTTTGGTCTTTTGGGGGTCAACTCTAATTCCATCATCGGAAATAATATGGCCAAGGAAAAATGTTGATCTTAGCCAAAACTTGCACTTACTGAATTTACCAAACAACTAATAGGATCTAAGAGTCTGCAATATGATTTTGAGATGGTCTGCATGATAGTTTCCATTATGAGAATAGTCAGGGATATCATCTATAAAGACTATGACAAATATGTCCAAGTACGATTTGAACACTCAGTTTATCAAGTACATGAAAGTTTTTGGGTAATTGGTAAGACCAAATGACATGACTAGAAACTCAAAGTGACCATATCTATTTCTGAAAGCTATTTTTAGAATGTCATATTCTTTGACTCTGAGCTGATGATAGCCGGATATGAGGTCTATCTTTGAGAAATAGCTGGCACCCTGAAGTTTATTAAACAAGTCATCGATTCTAGGGAGTGGATACTTATTCTTTATAGTGACTTTGATCAGCTGATGGTAATCGATATATATTCTGTGAGAACCATCTTTCTTACGCACAAAAAGGACTGGAGTGCCCCATGGGGAAACACTGGGCATAATGAACCCCTTATCTAGAAGGTCTCTTAATTGCTCTTTCAACTCTTTGAGTTCTGATGGAGCCATTCTATATGGTATAATAGAGATAGGCTGGGTATCTGAAAGGTCTATTCCAAAGTCAATTTACCTTTCGGGAGGAACTCCAGGAAGATCTTTGGGAAACACGTCTGGGAATTACCTCACTACTGAAATTGACTCAAGAATTGGTGTCTCGGAATGGGAGTCTTAAACTCGAACAAGATATTAGACACACCCCTTAGATATCATCTTCCTAGCTCTAAGGTACGAAACAAGCTGACCCCTAAATGTTGAAGTACTACCTTTACATTCAAGGACTGGTTTATCTGGAAACTGAAAATGAACAAATCTATTTCTACAATCAATTGAGGAATATATCCATGCCAAGAATGACATTAAAATTAGTCATCTCTAACTCCACAAGATCAACTGAAGTGACTCTCTGGGATATTATGATCGGACAGTTCTTGTATACCTGTCTGGCTATAATAGTAACTCCTACTGGAGTGGACACTTAGAAGGGCTCTGCTAAAGTCTCAGGACTGACACCGAAATTAATAGCTATGTAGGGAGCTACAAAGGAAAGAAAAGCTCCAGGGTCTAATAAAGCATAAGCATGTATATAAAAGACTTGTAACGTACCAGTAACCATATCAGGAGAACTTTCCTGATCCTTTCGAGACTAATATGCATTTAACCAATTTGGGAGTTGCCCATTAGTGGTACTAGAAGCGGCACCCTGCTGCGTTGGGTGACCGAATGGAACTAAAGGATAACTTGACTGACCATGCGTACCACTCGGAGGGAAGTACCTGACCCTGTGTCATGTCTTTCCATACCCAAATCATACATCATTTCCAGATCTACACACACCCTAATGGTTTCTACCATATTTCTGACAAAGAGGATTTGTGCGACCACTGTTCACACTATCCTGATATTTAGGGCAAGGCACCCTATCTCGATTATCATTTCTAGGCTTCGATGCTGGCACACTAGCTGAATATAGAGTTGTGGCTGAATTTTTTTGGTAGAATTAAGGACGGTAACCACCCTCTGGTCTCGACTGAGAAAAATTAAAGCTACCCATTCTGGCTCTTTTATTTTCCCTCTCTCTTTCCTTATACTTCTTCTTCTCAATCTGTTGAGCATGGACCATCAACGTAGACAAGTCCATCTCCTTAATCAACATCATGTTCCTTCACTCCTTAACCACGTTATTAGCTACATCAGGGACAAACTTACTCATCCTAGACCTGTCATCAGACACAACATTAGGAGCATACCTGGCTAACCGAGTGAACTTAAGAGAATACTCCTTCACACTTATATTTCCCTACTTTAGATTAATAAACAACTGCACCTTAGATTCCCTTAACTCCAAGGGAAAGAACCTATCCAGAAAAGCAGTAGCAAACTCCTTCCACTCAACTGGTCCTATATCTACCCCTCTATCTCCCTTCCACTACTTATACCTGGTGTGAGTAATATCCTGCAACTAGTAAGTACCCAACTCTGCACTCTCACTAGAATTCGCACCCATAATATCAGTTATTTTTTAACCATGTCAAGGAACTCATACGGATCCTCATCAGACTTTGATCTCAAAAACAGAGGAGGGTTCATTCTGCTGAAATCCTGAATCCTAAATACGATAGTATTAGCAACCAAAATGGCTGGGACGACAGCCGACTGAATATTATTAGCTGCTACTGAGTAATATAAGGTAGTGAATGCCATTTTGAATTTAGCATAATAGACTAGCTCATTCAGGAGATCTTCCTGAATAGGTGGAGGTGCAGGTTGATTCCCGTTTCTTCTTCCGTTAGTTTTTCAGGGAGGCATGTTCTATAAATGAAAAGAAAATTAGATCAGAAAAGGAGTTTAAATTGACCTCATGATCAATCGCATGACATGAACACTAAAAGAAGGGAAACTTTTTCTAAAACATATTGTAGCTTATTGCCCATAAGTGTGGCACGCTTTACACCAATGCACAAGACTCTACTCGACGCGGATTTCAAACTCCCTAGGAAACTTTAAAACCATAGGCTCTGATACCAAGTTTGTAATGTCTCGAGAGTATACTCTATATGCCACACGGTGCCTATAGCCCCGAAGGACCACAAGCTAACCCATGTTGGTACATGTTGTGAGAATTGAATAAAATAACAGAGCATATATGCGGAATTCAATAGAAAATGCCATAAGGTTTTATATACAAAAACAAAACTAAATTGAAATACCAAAAACGTCTATAAAAAAATAATTTTGTAAGACTGTCAATAACAACTGATAACTGAATAACTAACTGAAAGTGTCCGAAAGTCTCTAACTGACAGGCTATGGTGTTTATAGGACAAGTACCCAACTCACTCCGACTAACTACTGAACTGAACTAAAATAAACATAAATATTCCTCAGAACATGAGGGCTCACCCCTGCTACTGCTGCGGATACGCTGGGGAGGTCTAGATGCTATCAGAAACCTGAGCATCTGAACCCTTAATATAAGACATCATAGCATAAGAAATGACTATGTGGTCAGTACTTTAAATGTACTGGTATGCTAAATGAGGTTAGGCTAACTTGTATGGTTCATATGTATTAATAATACTGACTGAACACGTAGCATAAAATAACTGATGTATAGTATGCGACAAATACTATAAAATCTGAGAATGCATGACCAAGCATATGATATGATACTTAAGTAGTCTTTAAACTGAAATACTATAATACTGATGCTGAAAAACTAGTAATTGTATGATATGGTCAAGCAAGTCTAGAAACTAAACTCTGAACTGAACACTGGACTGAGACTGTGGGAGCTATCATCTAACCAACATTCCCTAAAAAGGTAAATTAGGGTCCAAACTATAACCTCAATTGGAAGGGTGTCAGTACCGTGCCACGGGTACTAACACTGGTTGTGTGGATCCATTGTAATGGTATCCCAAAGGACTAATGAGTTACCCTCTACTGGCAGGTGCACTGGTGAGATATGTGTGAACCCTCAACTAAAAGGTTAACATCTCTAACCTACACTGGCTATGTAGTTATGGAACGCGGGGACTACTACTAATAGTCACACCCTCAACTGGTAGGTAAGCCCCCATCCCTGGGTTCGCTCAATGCTGATTCCTACTCCCAACTGAACTGACTCGGACTACTAAACTAGAACTGGTCTAACTTGACTAATAGGACAACTGGTTGAACTGAAAATACTTATGCATTCTCTGAAAACTATTCTGAAAGTACTAAGACTAAGTAAACAGCTAAATTTTGGGTATGAACAACCCCTAGGGCTCAATAACATCAAGTGTGAAAGTATACCAAAGTTTTAAATGCATAATAAATAGTCATTGTTCAAAATTCATCTCTTAGGCATTTAATCAAACACTTCCAAGTCATGGGTTAAGCATGGGAGTAGTTTTTAAAGATAGGGTAGTATCATGATTGCAATACTAAAATCACAAATTAAGGTAATGATCAAAAAATACGTATCATTCAACATGTAGGGTTTAACTTCAACAACAACAACCTTATTAACATGATTCATTCACATATATAATGAATTTTTATGAAGGGTCATGGATATATCTCATAATATCATGTAATGATCATAGATTTAAATTTCTTTTTAAACTTAAAAGTGTGTACTTGGACTCCATGGGTGAGAGGAACCCATGAATGAATACCTAAAATACCTGGGTTGAAGAATTTGTGAAGGTTCTTGGAGGATTCTTGAGAATTGAACTTGAATATTGAAGGGGCTAGGGTTTGTTCTTGAGAGAGAATTTTTTCCTTGGAGAGAAATTATGGCTAATAAGGCATATCATACTTCTTTGGGGCTTTAATTCCATGTTTTGGATAAATTTGGGTGAAGGAAAGGACCAAACTGCCCCTTGGGGATTTAATCCCATAGATGGATTGCGGATTAGAGCTTCAGAGCGATATGTTGACGGACTCATCGCTATACCCACCGCGATGTGGTGCAATTGCGGTGGGTTGCTGGAATTGAAAATTACAGATTTGGCCTCTACAGCGACGTAGTGGAATCGCGGTGACTTGCTGGAATAAAAATCAAAACTCTATCCAAAACTTTTCCAAAAAATTTAAAACTTATCCGAGATATGCTACCTACACCCTTGAACATGAATCAACTCAAAACCCATCGTCTTGGAGCCCAGAAGGTCAACTTAAAAACCTCAAAGTTATAGGGAGTCAAAAGTGACTAAGTCCCTTAACACTTAGTCTTATTTTAAGGTTTGAAGTGTCTTAAGAAAATACTAGGGGCTGAGATAGACTTAAAAACGTATGGGGTATTACATTTTAAGAGATGTTTAAGAGTATTTAATGGAGAATAGGAGGTTAATGAGGTCCCAAAAGATGTTTAATGTCGTGAGGAAAAAAGGGTTAAGAGGGGAAATGTCTAGAATACCCCCAAATTAAACTGTAGATATTCCCACAGGTGGGTACGGGTTGTCCCTCCAACTTTTCACCACATTATACGACTAGCACTATCCTAGAGTAACCAGAACAGAAAGTTGGATTCCACATTATGTCCAACATTTGAATCCCTTGCCCAACTCGTTACAAACCATACTATTAGTACCATCTAGTCGTACCCTAAGAAGAACATCAAGGGCTAGACACTAGAAAACATAAGGCTCCACTATACCACTTGTACCCTATCCTCACGCCTCTTAGTGAACCACTAGCACTCAGAGCCAAGTTAAGTCACCAATTTTCAGATTAGGTGAAGGATCAACCCAACGACCCATCACCAAACCATACGACCCGTACCCACCAAGTCATAACCATAATAGAAAACTATCCATCACACACTGGACACCTTACGAGTTGGGTCACCTGACCTGTACATATACCATATAACTCGTTTGGTGAGTCATTCCAAGTATAGTAAGTTCAAAGCTCAGGAACTTTCAAAGGCCAAACCCAGGGTGTTTCAGTTAACCTTCAAGACTTTTATCTACTGTGCTCAGAATGAGTTTACACCATGACGTGTAGTCACTCATAACAAGTTGTGGTAACTCTTCAGTTATTCCGGGAACTCAGCATGGGCCACTGTTAAGATCACAACTCTAGTAATGAGTCGTTAGGTGACTAAATAATTTATTGCTTGGTCAACACTTCCACTTTTTTGAGCTTTTTCATCCTTTTCTAATCAACACTGCTTCCATCCTAATTCACCTGCAACATACCGAAAACACACATCATTTCCAACAAAACAACCTAAGTAAATGACTATTTTCACCATTTTAAGCATTTATAGTGCCATGAGACCATGGTACATCAACACCCTCAACTTAAAATGTTTTCATGTCCTCAAGCAACAACATATAAAAAAAACATGATAATTAACTAGGAACATCATAAGACACCTATGGAAGTCGATTATCAAGTTTGGTTAAAAATTGTTTAACCCCCCATATATTTATCGTTTAAAAACCCAACTGTGTGTATCGATGAAGCACAACAACGTGACATAATGGAATCAATTTATGGCATTACATTAGCAACAAATAAACATGTATATACACAAGTTACACAACCCAGATGAATAAGTAATCTAACAATGCAACCTATATACCCTTACAATCAAAGAAGTCCCACTCGCTCAAATAGATCAACATATTAATGCAGGGACGGTCAAGAGACACTCTCACTCACAAAAAAGTTCCAGAAGTATGCACAGAATGCCATAGGCTTGCCCTTATTTTTTTTATCTTAGTTTTTAGTCTGTCTGGTTAGGGTCACTATAGGACTTTATTTGGCTTGTAATGTAGGCTTAGGCTGGTATGGTATATTTGGAAAATTCTTAGTTAAAATCCTCCTTGGAACTACAATTACTTTGGGATTCACTCATTTACCAACTTTTCTTTCAATTCGACCTTATTTCTCCCTTTTTAATTCTTTTATTGTTCATTTGGAATGAGTGTAGTTTCTTTTATTCTTTCTTTGTCTTTCATTGAATTTTTTTTCTTTTTAATTATCTTTTTCGTTTCTTTTTATACCACACCCAACTCTACTTTCTTTTTCTATTCACACCCTTTTCTTCATACCCTCTTCTACTTGTGCACCCCTGTGATAGTCACCCTCAACTTAGGCAATTTGTCTAAGTTGAGGTGCACAATGTCCAAGGAGGACCAGGGCCAAAACAGGTTCATTACAATTAAAAATAGGAAAGTGAATGGTGTAAATAATAAAATAGGTCTACTTAGGCTCAAAATTGAGATCAAGGGATACTTCTTTACATTTGGTTAGTTATTTAGATTATAAGTGGACTAGTTTCAAAAATGACCTATGATCCTTTTCTAATTGACTATCCTTCAACCTAGGCAAAACTAACTAGGAAAGTTATGGATTCTGCACATACAGGGAACTAGGAAACATCTCACACACACAATAGTAAAGGGTCACATTGCAAGTTACTAACTATCCGGTTCATGCAATTGTCAACCATGCTTATTATGTTCCTAATCCTAATGCCATAACAAGATTTACAGTGGTCAAATGTATACAGACATTACAAAGTTGTAAAAAAAATTTTAGGAGAGGTACCATTTTCTCAAATAATTTAAGCACCATCACATAAAATCTATCAATTGCCTTTGATATAAATTTTCTTCCCAATTAAATACCAATATAACACATCACCAAGAAAAACATCACAAAACACTTTTCACCCTAGACATGCTGGTTCACATGCAAGTTACGGCCAATGGGAAAAGAAGAATGGCAACAAAAACCCACAGAATCTATGTGATACACCCCTAACCCCAACTAAGAAAATACGTACTGTACCTAGTGTGTGATTATAATATAAAATAAAGGAGGAAAAGACATACCTGGGTGCACTAGGTGCCGGCCCATGTAGTGTCAGTACGGGGTCCTCAGAACGGGCCATACTTTCCTCATCAATAGCTCTAATAGTACCTGAGGCACTCACATAAGAAGTAGCTCCGGTTGTGGCCGGTGCACTCAATGGTGTAGTTGGCGGTGGGGTAGTATTACTGCTTAAATTTGTAGCATCAGTTGCTTGGTGGAGGTACCTTGGAATGCTGGTCTATTTAATCCTAAATACTGGATGTTTTTGCAGCCTCAATATTTTCCTCCTCGGTTCTCTTCCTCTTTTTTTTATTCTTACCTATTTTACTGTCATCAACTCTAGCAGTTGTGTCTGAGCCTCTAACACCCTAAATATCTGGTATTTCCTTCTCCTGAATCTCCTTAATGATCAAAAAAGAGTGGAATGGCCTAGAATATAGGTCCTCAACTACCTTTCAGAGTGCACCTATCTTAGCTTGTACGCCCACCAGATCAGCATACTAAATATCCCCTAACCTCTTACTAATTCATCACTCAAACCCATTAAACTAGTTATGTATGTTCCTCAGCTCATTTTTAATCACCACGGTGACTAATCTCTTATTTACCTCATCGAAGAATATCTTTGTCACTAAAGCATAATAGTTGGGGGCTAGCCTAGAAGTGAATGTTCTAGCCACAGGAGGTGTAAAGGTCAGAGTCTAAGAAGGCTCTACTTTATTTTTCCAGTCCCGAGGCTCAAACAGGGAGTCTCAATGGGATTTTTGCTAATGTCGGCAAACCCCAGCATGTTTATCTTATGCCTTCTAGCTTGAAATGCCTCCTTAAGAAATGTGGCTCCCATCTTAGCTTTCTTGGATATGGGGTTAGCAACATCTTGGATCAAGCCTAAATTTGCAATTCTCTGTGGCAACTGATCAACTCCTGGAATCTCTGGGAATCCCATATCTAAACATATCTATATCAACAAGCATGGTATTGCCAGGGCTGTGTCAGTGCTCACCGCTGGATCACAGATCTCTTTCGCTATCCACTTGGCTACATCCATCTAGTAGCCCTCTATGATGCCCGCGATCAAAGTTGGTCGGTCTGGACTCAATATATTGTCCTCATAAGTGGGACTCAACATATGATAGACAAGCATCCACCACGCCTTTGCCAAAAAGTTTAGGTTGCCCTTCATAATAGATGAAGAGGCTCCAACACCTCTAACTACCCAAGGAGCATCCTTCCACTCTACAACAATAATACCGTCCATCCACTAGAAATGAGTAAGCTTGTCTTCAGACCTAATTTTTTTTACCTTCACATTCCATGTCTTATTGATGCAGTAGTCAATCTCAGTTGTGTTAACCAATAACTAGAATTAAGGCCTATAAAGGAATCTTAAAATTATTTGCATAAAGATGTTCACATAAACACCTCTAATCATGAAATCCACCAACAGATCACCACCCTTCCATAGTCTCCCATATGGATATGACCTCTTGAGATCCATCTAATATGATTCATAGAACTCACGTACTGAAGCAGGACTATAATGGTTGGGAGATGTGGTCATCCACTCAAAGTGTTGATGTCTAAATCGAGCATCAAAGTTAGGCATATTAGACATGCCTATGGTACTCAGATTTTGCTTTATATAGATCCTTCTCTATGGTTTTCCCGTGGAAGGATTAATTATGCTATCTTGGTTATATAAGTCCTGCATTCCAAGGTACTTCTATAATTTAATGATGGGCACTAGAGTGAGCTCTATCTGTAGTAGTGCAGTAGGTGGTGGTGATTGAGGAAGGTGTACTTCAACTAGGGTGTCACTCGACTCACTCTTACCCTCCACTTCATTATCAAACCCCTCATTCTCAGGACCATCTTCTCCCTCATCATCTTCCTCCTTGTGGATAGACTCCTCCTCATCATCATTATCTTTATCTTATTTACTATCCTCTTCAGACTGGGACAGTGAATGGAGGGGTAATATGCCAGGATTCCTCTTTCTAGGCTTTGAAGATGGTGGCATCTCTTCCCCTTTAGCTGCTTTGGCCTCCGAAGGTAACTTCTTTCATAGTGTAACCTGCCTCTTCAATGAGTATTCTTCAACTGTGCCATTAAACTCATCAGTATTCATTCATGAGGGAGCGATTGGAGGGGTAGGTTGGCTTCTGCGGAGTTTTCTTCGTCATAGAGTCCATCTTGGGAGACGTTAATACCTATTGAACCATACAAATTAGTAAATCCTAGAAAAAGGAAAAAAAAACAAGAAAAATAAGTGCAGGTGTTGCAGGGTCTAGGTACCTAACGAGTCAAGGTACGTCTTGTTACCCCAGGTAATGAGTCACTATGAGACTCGTAGTGGTAAGGTGTGTAAGTATTCTTCACTAGTTAGGTAACGAGTTCTCTGAACGATTCATTATGTCAGACAATGACTCATCACCAAAACTAGTTGCCTAACCAAAAATAATTTCTTAGTGAAATATCCTTCCTAGTCATTATGACTCCTCACCATGAGTTGCATAGTAAGACAATGACTCGTGGACTAAGTCATTATGTTATCAAAATCTCAACTTCTTTTTTTCATCCATGTTTCCAGTGGTTACGGGTCACATAACGATATATTAGGTGACCCTACGAGTCATTAAATGTCCTGTAACCTCTAAAACATGAGTGTTGAAGGGGTTGGGTTCCAAATAACACATTCCTAATACATCCACATGGTTTCAACATAAATTAATAACTCCTAAATCATCCCCACACGCAAAACATAAAGCAAGTCATATTTTACTCCCAATTTTAACATTAAAACCTAATTTTCTCAAGAACAGGGCAAAATATTCTTTATGAACTAAATGTAATCAAGGAATTAAAGGTATTTTCCATATTGGGTACCAACTTATGCTAGTAATATGTAAAATCACAAACTTACTTGACGTAGTAACTTGGATTCCTTGAAAAAGAATGCTTTAGAGATTGCTTGAGAATCTTAACTTTGGGAGATTTTTGATTCTTTGATTTTGATAAGGGGGATGAATTTGGAGTGTATTTAGAAAACATTGGTCAATTATTGGAATAGAGGGAGTCACGCCAGTTTCAAAATATGAAAATGAATTATTTACATTTAATTTCCTTATTAAACATCGGATGACGGACTATGTCGACCCATTATCCTGTAATGTCGGGACTGGTCAAGAGTCAACGTAATGAATCATTACGATAGTAGCGAGTTATTTACCCCTCTGTGTTGATTGGAACCATACCTGGTTTTCTAGTTATAACGACTCAAGGTGACGAGTCGTTCTAAGAGTCGTTATGACTCCAGAGAACAATTACCTGAGAATGGCCTGAGCTCTATCATCCTACGACTCTGTGAATGAGTCGTGAGGTGTGATAATGACTCATTAGGTGATTCGTAGGGACCTGGCACCTGAAAATTTTCTAGTTTTTTTCTACAAACTCCAGGCTCGCACACTGAACACACATATTTCCCTATAATGAAATAAGTACAACATATGGGTTGCCTCCCATGTAGTGCTTAACTTAACGTCGCTTCGCAATGTGGCTAGGTTGAATACAAAGACTTCACCATCCATGCCAATGGGTTGCCTCGTATGCAATGCCCGATTTAACATCGTGGAACAACATAGTTTTCTTGGTTACTCAGACTTCACAGGTCCATATCATCAACCACTTTCACTTCATTAGGGTTTCCCTTATAGTGCTTCACCCTCAGCCCATTTACCTTAAATGGGGCTTCACGATCATGCTCCAACTCAATATCACCATGTGGGAACACCCTAACCACGGTGAATGGTCCATACCACCTAGACTTCAGCTTGCCAAGAAACAACTAAAGTCTTGAGTTTTACAACAAGACCAGATCACCAAACTCAAATACCCTTTTTTAGATTTTATTTCCACGATACAGCTTCATCTTCTCTTTGTATATAGTTGAAATCTCATAAGCACAAAGTTAAAATTCATCCAACTCATTCATCTTGATCAACCTCAAATTAGTTGCATCATGCCACTCTAAATTAAGTTTTTTTTAATGACCATAGTGCCTTATTCTCAAGTTCAACTGGCAAGGGGCTTGCCTTTTCGTACATAAGTTAATATTGGGAGGAACCTATGAGAGTATTAAAAACTGTTTGGTAGGTCCACAACACATCATCCAACATCCTAGACTAGACAGTCCTATTAGTATTCATGGTTTTCGCTAATATAGACATGATCTCTCTATTGGAGACCTTAACCTGCCCACTTGTCTGAGGATGATAAGGTGTTGCCACCTTATGTTTTACACCATATTTCTCAAGTAGGGACTTAAACAATCGATTGCAAAAGTGAGACCCGCCATCACTAATGATTACGTAAGGAGTGCCAAATATTGAAAATATGTTTTGTCTTTAGAAAGGCGGTGACACTTTTACCTTCATTATTTGAAAGCACAACCGCCCCCACATATTTTGAAAAATAGTCAACCGCTATAAAATATACTTCATTCCATAGGAGCTCATGAACGGTCCCATGAAATCAATCCCACACTCATCAAAAATCTCCAAATCCAAATATATGTCATGGGGAGTTCATGGCATCGTAAAATATTGCCATGACATTGACATTGGTCTTAGGCTTGTGTATAATCATGAGTATCCTTTAAGATCGAAGGACAATAATACCCATATTGTAAGATTTTATGGGTTTTTTGGGTTACACCATGATGACCCCTAATTGATGATGCATGACAAGCTTCAAGGATACTCATCATTTCCACTTCAAAAATACATCTACGAATCACACCTTCCGCATAAATCTAAAAAGGGTAAGGCTCATCCCAGAAAAACTTCCTAACCTCATTTCATAAACCTCTTGCTTTATTGGAAAGATAAGTCTTATGGAATATGATCACTTGCCAAATAGTTGTAAAAATCATCAAACCAGGGGATTAAGTCTTGAGATACTGCTAAGACCCTCTCATCTAGAAAAGTATCATTTATGTTAAATCATCCATTACCTTCTTCATTGCCTCTTCCTCAAGCATAGACAAGTGATTTGCAACTTGGTTTTTAGTGCCTTTCTGATCCTTCACCTCAAAGTTAGATTCTTGCATTAAGAGAACCCAATCAATCAATCACAGTTTGGCATCATTTTTCAACATCAGATACGTCAGAGCTACATGATCAGTGTTAACTATAACTTTGGTCCTAATTAAATAGGATCAAAATTTATCAAAGACAAAAACCACCAAAAACAACTCTTGCTCAGTAACTGTATAGTTTTTTGTGTGGGGTTCAATCTCTTGTTGGCATAACAAAATTGGGTGGAGGATCTTCTCTCTCCTTTTGCCTAGGATAGCACCTAAGTCCACTCCACTAGCATCATGCATGACCTCAAATGGTAAAGACCAATCGAGGGAGACAATAATAGGGGCTGACACCAATCGATCCTTCAAGCAATCAAAGGCCTTAATACATGCATCATAAAATAAAAACTTCACCTCTTTCTCTAAGAGCTTGCATAGTGGATTAGCAATCTTTGATAAGTCCTTCATGACTTGATTGTAAAAAACAGCATGACCTAGAAAACTTTGAATACCCTTCACTGAGATTGGTGGTGGCAGCTTTACAATTACTTTAATATTTCTTTATCTACCTCAATACCCCATTTTGAGATCTTTTTATTGAGAATAATACCTTATTTTACCATAAAATGGCACTTCTCCTAAGCTAATACCAAGTTGCATTCCTCACATCTACGTAGTGCATTGACCAAATGGTCCAAATAATCTTTAAAAGAGTCCCCAACTATAGAAAAGTCGCCCATAAACACCTTAATGGTATCTCTCACTGTGTTAGAAAATATTAACATGATCCATCTCTGAAAAAAGTGGTGGGAGCATTGTACATTTTTAATGGCATTCTTTTGAACGCAAAAGTCCTACAGCAGCAAATAAAAATCATATTTTCTTAGTCTTTGGGAGCAATAGTGATGTGATTGTATCCCAAATACCCATCAAGAAAATAGTACCAACCCCAGCCTTCAAGTCTATAATGTATCTGATCCATGAATGGCATAGGGAAATAGTTCTTTTGAGTTCATGTGTTTATCTTTCTATAATCCATACAGACTCCCCAACCAGTGACCGGTGTTACAGGTACAAGTTCATTCTTCTCATTAGGAACCACAGTAATTCCACCTATTTTAGGAATACATTGAACTGGGATGACCCACTTGCTATCCGCAATATGGGTAAACCACTCCAACATCTAACCATTTGATAATTTCTTTCTTCATAATCCCCTATATAGTAGGATTCCATCTCTGTTGATGCTCAATATTAGGAACACTATCTGGCTCAAGCTATATCATATGAGTAATTATACCTGGTGGAATCCCCACAATATCTATAATGGTCCATCTAATAGCCCTTTTTAAATATTTACAACACTGATATCAAAGCCTCTACTTCTGTCTCTACTAAGTCAGCTGCAATAATCACCAACCAGCTATTGTCAGGCCCTAAAATACATATCGCAAGTGATAGAAGGGCGTTTAATTTCTAGATCGATATCTCCTCAATAGATGGTTGGGCTGGTAGAGTAGTTTTATTTTCATATCAACATCAAGCTTTTTCGAACCATAACTGTAAGAACCTCCACCATACAATGCACCCACTATCTCATCATATTCATCAATACCATAGCTATCAAAGTTCATGATCACCACTACTAATGCCTCAACCCTAAGCCTATGTTTAATGGCCACAGTCACCGTATCAACATCATTATCAATAGTTTCTATCACAGATTCCACCCACATATCATCAGGATACTGCATCGACTGACACACATTAAATATCATATGTTCATCATTGAGCCTGAACTTCATATGTCCTAACTCCAATCAACCAATGCCCTAACGATACCTCACAATTAAGAATAACAAAATTAGCTGGGAAGATGAAGGATACCACCTTCACCAACACATCACAAATAATACCAACTAGCCTCTTCACCATGCTGTTGATCATCAATAATCTTATCGATGTTGGTTTGGGCGCCCTATCCCCAACTGCTTATACACTACTAGTTGCATCAGATTTATGCTGGCTCCTAAGTCACATAAAGTCCAAGAAAAGTTGAAGGACCCAATAGTGCATGGAATAGTGAAATCTCCAAGGTCATTTTTCTTCTCAACTAATAATCTGGAAGCAGCAACACTACAATGGTGCATATTACCAGTGGGCTCAAAACTCACCGTCTACTTTTTAATAACCAAATATTTCACAAAATTTGAATAACCCAACATTTTCTCTAAAGCCTCTACAAGAGGAATATTAATAGATAATTATTTAAGCATGGACAAAAAATTTTGGTACTTTCCTTCCTCTTGCTTTTTCTTCAAATGTTGAGGAAAAGGTGGGAGAGGACCTTGAATAGTCTTCAACACTGGCTCATCTTACTTCTCTTTTACTTTATCCTTAGCAACTACATTCTCAACACTTGTTGATTGTTTTGATGACTTAACATTAGTCACTGACTCCTCTAACTCTGCTTTAGGTGTCTCATCTACATTAATGCTATCATTATTTGAATCTTTAAACAGAAGAGTTGGTGGGTCAATAGTTGTCTTACCACTTCGAGTGGTGATGGAAAGACAGTGTGTCGTTCTTACGATTTTGCACTATATTTCTTGGAAGGGTGCCTGGCTGCCTCTAATTTAAGGTTGCTAAAATTTTTACCAGATTGTTGCTCTAACTGTTTGATCGCAGTAGTATGCGATTATACCTTTTGGGTCAAAATTGAAATATATGCCTTAATCTTATTAAGTCAAGTTTCCTAACTTTCCTGTCCCTTGACCATCTTGGACAATATTTCCTCCATCCTTGATTCACTATCCCGACTGCCTGGTGGAACATATATATCCCTCTTCTCTTGATAGTAATTATTTCATCTCCAGTCACTATCATCTCTTTACTGTGATCTCTATACCTATCTCCATCATATTTTTTACCTTGGTTTTCTTGCCATTTGGTTCAAAAACCCACCAACTCTTGATCTAGATACTTAGCCTCTTCCTCCACATCAGAATCATAAAGTTTAGAGGCCTTACCCTACGTTCCCACTGCATTCACCTTATTAAAATTCATTATTGTAAACTGCTTCATCCGTGCCCCAACCTTATTTCTAAGATGATAAACTTCTTTCTCCACTAAATCATCAACAACTCTTCTTGTTAGAAGCCCCAATAGCATAAGTGTCATCTCTTTTCTCAGCCTCTCGAGTATTCCATCCTTGATTGGTGAGCGAGATCTGATCTAAAATTTTTTAGGCGACCTACCAATACAGACACATAAATTCTCAACTAGTAATCCTATCTGCCATAGCTCTAGAACTTGAATTCAAGGCTCGATAGAATATCTCCGGCAAATTTGTCTCTACAATTCTATGATTGGTTACCATTATTAGTTTCTTCTTAAATCATAAACATGCCTTGTATATCATCTCAGAATGTAACTGCCTGAAGTTATATATCTCATCTTTCAACTACAACATCCTAGCAAGAGGAAATAAATGATTTTAAAACTGCCATCGCAGCTCATTCCAAGTAGTAATTAATCCTCGAGAAACTTCTCCCAACCACAGTGTAGCTTTACCAGTCAACAAAAAAAGGAAACAACCTGAGTTTGAGTGCTTCCTAATCTATTCCAAGTATAGAGTATGAAATGAAAATCCAAATAAAGTTTGTAAAGTGCATGTTTTAGTTATTGGTCGAGAAGCTCACAAACACACCTTTTAGATTCAACAGTTGGATCACAGCACTAGTAATGTTGAACTTCACGCCTGGTGGCAATACAGAAGGAATGATAGATCCTATCATGATAGGCTCAACATACCCCATATCCTCTTCTGTATCTTCAAATGGTTGCAAGTACTATTTTATAAGGATTACTTGAGCTCTGCCCCTTCTCTCTCTATATCAATCCCCATCAAGTGCTACTCGGTTATCAACTACTGGTCTTTGCCTCACCAGCTCTGCCTGCTGAGCTAAATATTGGGCATCTACTTTCCTCCTCTAATTAGTTGTTTTTGATAATAATTTTTCTATTTGTTGATCAATAATGTCCTGCACTCCAAGAAGAGGGGGAGGCACAGAATTTGGATCACCCCCAACCCCTTCAAGATGGTCATCATGTACGTGTTCTGTCATCTTACAATTTGGCTAAAGAATTGTATATAGGTTAGGATGTAGTGAGAGTAAGGGATTGCCTTGACTCTTAGTGTTATACATACACTGATGTATACCCAACAAAGAACCAAAAAGTAAAACCCAAAAACTGAAAGAACTTTAATCAACAACTCTGTAACCATAGTCCTCAGCAATTGTGCTGAAATTTGAAGTCGGCCAAACCTACACCTCCTCGAAATATAAAGTTGTCGAAGTCAAATATAGTAACCCAACTAGGTAGGGGTCGATCAAGGAATAATTCAAGATTGTATCTCAAACTCTTAGACATAGTCGGGAGTGTGGAAAAGTAAAGGGGGGATTTGTATCAAACAACAAAAAGTAACAAGCTTTGGATGTCTTGGGTTGTAAAACAATCTAAAACGAATAGTAGGACTATGCTCCCGTTGGATTCTTAACTCTATAAGTTTATCATACTCAATCCGCCTATCTCAATTCTACGCAGGCAGAATCTGATAAGATATGTATCACCAACTATCTTGTGGACTCGTTGGTAAATATCACCCTTCACCTTGTCAGTATCAGGGTGTCGCCTTACTAATCCTTGCCGTCGATCCCAGATTAACTATCACCTTATGGGTCTCAAGTTATTAGATAAGGGTTGGTAGCTTTGAATCACTATTGTAATCTTCTTTTCCCAATCTTAAACTCCTTTGTGAGGATGATCGCAAATATAGCCAAGTCCTTATCTTCTACAGTAGCTAATGAATAAATCAATATGAAGAAGATTACAATACATGTGGTAGCAATGATCTAAATGAACCTCATACTTCCCCTACTTTGTTAATCCACCAGGGTTCCCACAACCCTACAAAGGAATTTAGCCATGCATGGTTATGCAACAATCCATCAATTCCAATAGAGAAAACATAGAATTAATTGCACAATGATGAAAGAATAAAATCCAAAGTCTGATTAATTACAAAACCAAGAAAAATAACAAGAGTATCAAACATGTTAAAGTACTGAAAATATCTCAAAGTTTGTAACCTATTACAAAAGAACCTTAAGGGTATTTATAAATTCTCATAATAACAAAAGAAACCTAACCAAATCAAATTAGGAAAACTAGGTCGGCAGAGGTCACGCCTCTAGTAACAAGTCTTTAGGACTAGCAACTACTCGTTGCCTGTTGTCGTAGCTCTCTTCTGGCTTCAGTGGTCATGACTCATTATGTGACGTAACGAGTCATAATATAGACCCATTATCACTATAGTGAACTTTTAGCTTTTATCTCATGTCTTATGTTCTCATCATGACTTCTCTGTACAAGTCATTGTTAGTTGTGACGACTCGTAGTCTTCACTCGTTACCACTGGAGCTTTACTTTGTTAACCTTCAGGACTTTTATCTACTCTTCTCAAAATGAATTTACACTATAAATCATAGTCCCTCATAATAAGTCATGGATAGTCTTCACTTCATTCCTAGAACTCAGCATGGGCACTGTTAATATCACGACTCTGGCAATGAGTTGTTAGGTGACTAAATGATTTGTTACTTGGTCAACACTTACCCTTTTTCAGAGCTTTTTCATCCTTTTCTAGTCAACAACACTTCCAACCTAATTCACCTGAAACATACTCAAAACACACATTATATCCGACAAAATGACCAAAGTAAATGCATATTTTCACCGTTTTAAGCATCGAAAGTTCCATGAGACCATGGCACATCACCACCTCACTAACTGTGGAAGGATCTCGAAGGGTCCAATATATTTGGGAGTGATCTTTCCTTTCCTCCCAAACCTCATCACATATTTCATAGGTGACACTTTAAGGAATACCCGATCACCAACTCTAAATCTCAAGGCATGAAGCCTACGGTCTGCATAATCGTTTTACCTACTACTAGCCGCTTTCAACCTGTCCTGAATCATCCTGACTCTATCGAACGACTCCTAAAGCAAGTCAGTACCATGGGATATAATCTAGAAAGTCTCAAACAACCCAATTAGGGAACAAAATTTCCTACCATACAAAGCCTCAAAAGGCACCATCTCAATACTCGAATGATAACTATTATTATATGAAAACTCTGCCAAGGCAAAGTGTTGCCCCCACTGAACTCCAAAATCCATAACATAGGCTCAAAAATATTCTCGAGAACCTGAATAGTCTACTTCGACTGACCATTGGTATGTGTATGCAAAGCTATGTTAAGATCCACAAGAGTACCTAACTCCTCCTGAAAAGATCTCCAAAAGTTGGAAGTGAGCACGAAACCCTGGTTTAAAATGATAGATATAGGTATGCCATGCAAATGGACTATCTCACTAACATAAATATAAGCTAACCTCTTAACATTGAAGGACATATGAATAAGAATGAAATATGCCGATTTGGTCAACCGATCCAAAATAACACAAATATTGTCATAACCATGGGATAAATGATGCAAACCATAAACAAAGTCCATGGTAATTTGCTCACACTTTCACTTGGGAATGGGCAATCTCTAAATCAAACCACTTGGATACTAATGCTCGGCCTTTACCTACTGATAAAATAGGCAATGAGCTACAAAGTCTTCAACATCTCTCTTCATGCCACTCCACCAATAGTGTTACCTCAAATCTCTATACATCGTAGCTATACCCAGATGAATAGAATATCTAAAGCAGTGAGCCTCACACTAAATCAACTTAATTAAGTCATCAACCCTCGGAACATAAATACGACTATAAAACCTCAAGATACCCTCAAAATATATGGTAGACCTCTTGGACTCACCACTATCCTCAAGTCTACTATCCTCAAACTAGCGATCTTGAATCTGCTCAAATAGCGAAGACCTTGCTTTAACACTAGCAAGAATCCTCCTAGGATCTGAAATACTGAATCACACCATTAAGTTGGCCAAGAACTGAATGTGTTATGTTAACGGTCTCTGAGAAACTGGAATACAATCCAAACTACCCATACTCACTTCCTTTCGACTCAAGGTTTCTGCTACTATATTAGCGTTTCTTGGATGATACAAGATAGATATATCATAATCCTTAAGAAACTCCATCCATCTGCGTTGTCTAGAATTAAGCTCTTATTAGTTCATAAGATGTTGAAGACTGCGATGATTTGTGAAAATCTCACAATGCATACCATAAAGATAATGCCTCCAAATCTTAAGTGCAAAAACTACCATCGTCAGCTCCAAATCATGAGTGGGATAGTTTCTCTCATGTACCTTAAGCTGCCTCGAAGCATAGGCAATGACATGTCCCTGCTACATCAAAACACAACCTAAACTAATGCCAGAAGCATCACAATACACGGTGAATCCCTCACACTCAATAGGAAGAACCAAAATAGGAGTTGAAGTAAGAAACTCCTTGAGCTTTCTAAAGTTTGACTCACACTACTTGGACCATCAGAAAGGAATATCCTCTTGAGTTATTCTAGTCATAGGCGCTAAAATAGCAACCAAACCCTCAATGAATCATCATAGTAACCAACCAAACCAATAAGGCTATGAACCTCAGTGGGAGATGTTGGCCTAACCCAATCATGAATAGCCTCAATCTTCATGGGGTCTACCATTATCCCATTCTTAGACACCACATGCCCAAGGAATATCACCGACTCAATCCAAAACTCACACTAGGAGAACTTGGCAAAAAACACATGATCTCTATAAGTATAGAGCACAATCCTAAAATATTGCACATACTCCTCTATACTCCTCGAATATACAAGGATGTCATCGATGAATACAATTATGAAGGAATCCAAATAAGGCCTGAACACTCAATTCATCAAATCTATAAATGTGACTGGGGCATTAGTCAACCTAAAAGACATCACTAGGAATTATAATGACCATAATGGGTCCAAAAGTTTGTTTTTGAGATATTCTCAGCCTAAATCCTCAACTGATGGTAACCATACCTCAAATCAATCTAAGAGAATACCGTTGCACCCTGAAGCTAGTCAAACAAATCATCAATCCAAGGCATAGGATAACAGTTCTTCACCATCACCTTATTAAGCTGCCTAAAATAAATACACATACGCATACAACTATCTATATTCTTTACAAACAATGCAGGATCTCCCCAAAGAGACATACTCGATCTAATAAAACCCTTACAAAGAAAATCTTAAAGCAGAGAATTCAACTCCTTAAGCACGACAAGAGTCATACAGTAAGGTGCCATAGAAATAGACTGAGTGCCAGGATCAAGATCAATGACAAACTCAATCTCATAGGGTAGGAGGAATATCAGGCAGATCAGAAGGAAAAACATCAAAAACTCATGGACTACAGGAACAGTGTCAAGCGATGGACTCTCCATACTAATATCACCAACATAAGCGAGATAAGACTCGCAATCCCTCAAAATAAGTCTCCTAACACACACATAAAAAATAATCCCTATTAACTTGTAGATGTCAGCTCTGGACCACACGATCGAGGGTATTCTGGCATAGCTAAGGTAATGGTCTTGGCAAAATAGACCATGGCCACATGATAGTGGGATAACCAGTCCATGCCTAGAATCATATCAAAATCCACCATATCCAATATAATAATATCAACATATCTAATAATTATGATACAAGATCTGAACATTCGGTCCACTACTAAAGAATTACCCATGAGTGTAGACATACGCAAGGGCATAGATAATAAATCCCAACATAACTCTAACCATGGATCAAAATAAGAAGACACATAAGAATAAGTAGATCTTGGATTAAATAAAGCAAGGATCGACTGACCGCACACCAAAATCATACCTATAACAACAATATCTAAACTCAGCCTTGGGTCTAGAATTTACTGCATATAACTGACCATGCTCACCACCTAGTTAGGCTCCTAACTGATCTCTTATCCTAACTATCTGAGAATCTCCATGAGCACCCTGAGAGATACCAATAAGACCATGTAAACCACCTCAAGATGAGGGATAGACTAATCTAATAGGGGAAACACTCTAAGATGAAGAAATAATTTCCCCACAACTAGGGCACTCTCGCGATTAATGACTATGACCCACACAACATAGCATCTAACCTAAGCTAAACTAGAATCAAAAGATACAGTTGATCCAGAATAGCCACCTCGACTAGAATAACTAGATAATGAACCCCTTAAAGAATGACCACTTCCCAGACCAAGGCAATCACTAACACAAGACTAACCTCCATTAGTAATCTGAAGCACTTCCTGAACAGGTCTACTAGGATGACTTTGAGGTTAATATGGCTGACACAGAGGGTACCTTCCTTGATAACCCCTACCTCTAAATCAGGAGCTACTATAACTCCCACTGAAACTACCCTGATATCGAGGTCTCTTATCGCTTCCCTCTTAGGCCTCGCGATGCATCTCTTCTATAAGCTGAGCATGATCAAAAACCTCTACAAAAGACCTACCATTAGAAACAAAACTCTAAGTAGACATGGGAAGAGGAAGTCTCAATTCTCAAATAAAGAAATAACTCTCCCACACTCACTATTCAGAATAGAAGTAGCATGCCTATAAAACTACTGAAAATTAGCCACATACTCCACAATAGTCATAGATACCTACTCCAATATCATGAATTAATCTCTCAGTCGGTACCTAAGGTTATAAGACATGTACTTCTATAAGAAGATCTCAGAGAACTAATTCCATGTCAAACAAGAAGATTCAACTGGACAAAAATCAAAATGACCCCTCCACCAATGTCAAGTTGCCCACTTTAATTGAAAAGTAGTGTAGTCCACACCATGAGTCTCAAATAGGCCCTAATTATAGAGCTTATCTTCATAAGGAATCAAAAACTATTATGCATCATCGGTCGGTGTATCAGAAAACCTAGGAAGGGATAATCTCAATAATCTACCCAACATCTTCTACTCCTCAGCAGACATAGTAGACTAGGCAACCTTTGGTTGAGCAACTACCAATTGAGCAACTATGAGTGTACGAGAAACCTCAACTCTGGAGCCTTGGTACCACTCTAATCTATAGATTATTCACCATCAGTCGAAGCACCACCAACCAACCCTAAAAGTTGAATCAAAGTATCCCTGAGCACTGAATAAGAAATGAACCCCAGTGGAACCTGGGTTGGTCCCTGACCCATCACTGGCTATAGAGGAAGAATCTCTGGCTTAGGAGAAAGAATAGGATCTGGTGATGGCCCCCTATCCTGACCCCTAGCTAGGGACACATCTTTAGGTTATCCATGACCTTAGGGTTGTACACGAACAATGACAGAATCCTTAGGCTCGATCTCAGGACCCTGATCTCATGTAGCGATAGCATGTGTCCTAGCCATCTGTGAAAGAGCGAAGTCAAAGGAATGCTCTATAAACTACTTAGACACTAAGCATGAAATAAGTGAATGAAGTGAAGAACTTCTAAGAATGTCCTATAGCATCCCAAAGATAGGATATAGATGTCATTGTTCTGATATGCCTGACTCAACTAAGCACATGCTCGTGTAATAATAATATCGATGAAACCTAGGCTCTAATACCAATTTGTTATGACCTAATTTATTAGCCATGATGGTACCTACAAAACCCTTCTAGAAGGTATGACAAACCATAGACCAGAACTAGTTGCAATGGGCTAACTTGGTAGAAAAATGCCTCAAGGGCAAATTAGGCAATACAACTCAATAAATAAGTAATATAATAGAGATTAGCCCCCATAAACAAATAAGTGCAAAAAAAGTAAATAACTCATACAGGCCCCTATAAGCCTAGAGAGTGCAATCAAGTAAAGCATAACCCAAACCACCATCCTCTTCTAACAATACTAATACAACTAGAATCCATATACACCATGCAACACCATTACCGATAATTATATAATCAATATCATAATAATCTTTTGGACTTGAACTGGTATATGTGTGTATAAATAAGCAATATCAAAAGCATCTTCCATACTTTAACTAGGTAAATATGTCAGCAACATCATCATTAATATCCAGTCTCAAACTAGTAAAAATATCATCAATATCCAGACTTGAACTAATATCCAGACTTGAACCTATATATATATATATATAAATCATGATCAATTCCATAACAAACGATCTTACCATATTTAGCACCAACTCCAAATATCATACCATTATAACCATTAAGTACCTAGCCTTATAAAATCTCATAATAAGTATTTCAAAACATATGAAAATGTATAAAGGTTTACCAACACTAATTCAAGTCTAAGCCTAAGACGGGTCAAAGGAGTCACTCTAAATCCCTGAAGTCAATTATACCTCAGACTAGACTAAGGTATCCAAACCCACTTTTATATCTTAAACAAGTCTCAATTAGTCGTAAGATTGAAATTCTAGAGAGGAACTAAGCAACTAAGTAAACTATTCCCAAATTACAGCTTTCGGATAGCCTAAGAAGTCCAACTAACCCAATTGTTATCAATTCTATCGCCAATGCCAAAAGTCCATACTAAATCTAACATAATATCATAAACATACTATGACATAACTCAATATAGTAAGAGGGGAAAACCTAACCTACCTGGACGCCAAAGAAAGCTCAAAAAATCTGCTAAATCACCGACTTTCCCTTCCGATAAACTTCCACAGGGTGCCATACTTTCAAAATCACAATATACTCATCAAAATGAGAATAATGATACCCATTTTGCACCATTTTTCTTCGAGTCCAAAAATAATTCAAAAATCCCATATGGGTTCCGTTTATGAAAATTGCATTTCTGAGGCCAACCCAACATTGCCCTATGCTCAAGGAGTAATTACCCAAAAAAATGGGTGAAATCCAAGCTACACTGGTGCAAAAAATAAAGTCACCAAATTTTAGGGATTTCATATAAGAAAGGGGAAAAATCAACCATGAAATTAGAGAATTCTTACCAAAAATTCAAAGGAAAATTGTGCACTAATCATTATCCAAGTTCTTCAAATCACCAACAAGCTCTAATCCTAATCTTTCTCACTATTTAGGGTTTTAATCTCAAGAGAATGGATGAAGAAATGGGAAAATAGGCTAAAAGGTCATATTTATACCCTTACTAGGTGCTCGAGAGTCGCAATCGTGACCCGACCCTCACGATCGTGGCATTCGCCAGTCTGCCAATGGAGTCGTTATTGAGATATGGTACCGTAATCTCGGCACTTGGTTCCTTCCTAGGGTATCATCATCACAATCCAGAATCTCATATACTCAAACGAACTATGCTAACCTATTAAATTTGATTTCCTGGACTCAATGGCACAGTTGTAATTTCCATCCAAGGTTGTTTTTACAAACAGTGGGTCCCACACTTATTTTCCATTTTCTTAACTTCCCGATTGATAGGTCAAAAGAAGTCAAGGTGCCTCGGGACCCAAACTAAGAGCCCATCTAGCCTAAAATTGACATTCTTGAGCTTTTGGAACAGTCAAAATTGGCATAAGGCATTTGAACAATGTTTTTTTTCAATAGCCAATTTGAACCAATAAAGATTTCAAAATAGAGAATTGGCTCTAAAAATCAAACGAACTTCCCAGTAATCGAATTGTCAGTTCTAGTAGTAATAAATGACTTGGGGCCTCTATAGGAAATCTTTCATAGAAAAAATAAGTGGAAATATGACAAATGGCTTGAAGGGTCATTACTAAGGGTGTTCATGGTTTGGTTAAAAACCAAAACAAACTGTGAACCAAACCAAACCGATTAAAAAAACCAACATTTGGTTAAGTTTGGTTTGGTTTGGTTATAAATTCTTAAAACCGATACTTATGTGGTTTGGTTTTGGTTTTACTCTAAAATAACCGACAAAATAACCAAATCGAACCGATAAATTTTTTCTTTTATATATATATATATATATCACATACATATGCATATATAAATTATTTATATATTATTCATAAATAAAATATAAATATTTTTTATATTTTAAATTTTAATCATGAATTTAACTTTAGTCATAGCACTTTTAGTCATATGTCTCCATCTAATTGGTGGTACGTTATGAGATTCTATATGATTTTCACACTTTGAATGGCAAATGATACTAATTGTGAAAATTATCTTATTGTCTATGGGATTTTATAGGTGAGTTTTATTAGACTATAGATAATCACTAGTTTTGAACTTTCTTTTTGGTCCCTATTGAGCAAAAAATTTATGTGTTTACCTTTTGGGGGGTTTATCATATCATTCTCTTATATGTAGTTTCTAAATACATTTGTGGAAGCATTCATATGATGTTGTTCATGGCATTGCCTAAGTTTCTAAATATATTTGTAGAAGCGTTCATATAGCGTTGTTCATGGTGTTGCCTAAGTATAACACTAAATTGACATATTAGTTTCAAGGTTGAGGAACAACACTCGGTTGACATCTCATATGTTGGATTGAGTTTTTTTAAGAAAAATTTCATCTTTTATCATTAACGAAAGTTATAAATCAAAAAACTGAATCAAACCGAACTAAACCGACAAGAACCAAATCGACGATTATTTTTTTGTGTTGGTTTGGTTTGGTTTTAGAAATTTAAAAACCGACTAAGTTGGTTTGGTTATGGTACTTACCAATAACCGACCCAAACTGACCCATGAACACCCCTAGTCATTACAACATATGTCAGCAAATACTATGAAATTCCTAGGAACTACATACTTGTTGTAGCAAATAGAATTAAGATCACAATTAAATCTAAATTTTGTTCTTAAATTAGACTAAAAACATCATATTATCATTAAATAAAATTGATTCAATCAATTAGTGATAATTTAACTTAATTTTAGTTGATTACATTTGAGATAGTGTTAGACCCTAAAATTTCCATGATTTTATTTTTGTATGTCCTACATGTTTAATGGGGATTTCTGAGTTAAATTATGATAAGGAATGATAACATGATCATTAGAAAGTGTTTTGGAAGTTTTGAAAATTTTTTTAGGACATTTGGGATCCCAAAATAGTAAGGGTCCATGTTAAGGGCATGCCACAAAGGTGAGGCACACCTTTATGAGAAACTAGTGAAGGTCCACAATAAAAATGTGCCACACTCGTCATATTGTTATAATGGTGTTTTACAATGTTGGAATGGAGCAATAAGGGTGTGCCACGCCTTTGGGGTGGCGGATAAGGGTGTGTCATACCCAAGGGTGTAGAAATGCCAATTTTGTTTTTTTTTTCAATTTTCTTAGGGGGTTTTTGGTATTTTACCTATTAAAAAACTTCCCAAAAATATTAAATGCAATTCCCACCCTTATAACTCAGAATTAAACTATCTCTCATCTCCCAAAACCCATAAGAACATAAAGGTAGAGTTTCACAAAAATTCAAGCTTGTAAGGTTCCAATTCGAGTTTCCCTCAAGAAATTTATCGAGTCCAGGTATGTGGGGTTTGAAAAAAGTATAATATTTCATCTTTGTGCCAAAAAATTTACATTTTATTATGAATTTGAGATGTTTATAACTAGGGTTCATACCCATTATTCTTGTGCTTAAGTTTATGATGTATTATCATTATTTCATATTTTTTTAATGTGTTTCCATTCTTATTAAGTTCATCTACTGAAGTGATTTCAAGCATTGAGTTATGGCATCTTGATATCAAGTTTCCAAGAGTTGATAAGTGATTACAATTTAGAGCATTGAGTATTCAGTTTACAAAAAGTTCAAGTTTTCTACTTAGAGTTTCAAAAGCACTGCATTATAATCACAGTTTTAGTTTTGATATGAGATTTTAGAAAAACTATGAATTTCACATAAGAAACCAAGAATTTGAAATAGAAATAGTGGCATATTACGTTTTAAGACTTATTAGCTTATATGACTATTTTGAGGTGAACTTCATAGTTACAGTGCGAGCAATATTATGATTTTGGGAGAGTATCTAGCACCAAGAGGAGAATGCAAATTTAGAACATCCTATTTCTCAAAAACTACATGTCACTGTAGTATATTTTAGCTTATCCAAATCAGCATGTCAGTTATATTATTCAGATTGTTCAATCAGACATGTTCAGGTGATCACTATAGTTTAATTTATACCCCTGTAAAGGTATATTAGGTTTTTACAATAAGGGTTTGAGTCATTGTGCCTTTTCAATGAGGGCTTGAGTCATCGGACTCCATATTGCTCGCATAGTTTATGACGGTTATGAGAATCTCCTACATAAAAGAATATTTTAGAAACTAACTATAATGACTCACAGTTGTTTTTTAGATATTGTTTTATGAGTTATTCTTTATGAGATTTTAGCTTTCAGTCTTATAATCAAGGTGAGTCATTTTGCACTTAGCATGCATGATTTGAAATTTTATTTAGCTTTAGTTTTACTTATTAAATTCACCCCTACATTCTCAGTACATTCCATAAGTACTGACCACATATATATCTATGTGGATACATTATTTCATAATGTAGGTTCTGGTGTTCGCCCCCAACAACACGATTAACCTTAGGCACCACTTCCTATATTGAGTCCTCATAGTTTGAGGGAAAAGTGTATGATGGTTCCATATGATTATTGCAGTTATTTTAGTTATTCAACTTTTAGTTCTATTCAGCTTAGGTGGCTCTTTAGTTTTAGTTAGAGGCTTGTCCGGACTAGTCAGACTAAGTGTTTCTTTCAGTTTATCACAAATTTAAAAGTTATTGAGTTTCAATGTTTTGATTGAGATTATTCATCTATTTGAACTTAGTTATAAGTTTCTTCAATTTTAACTCTTGCTTTAAGTTTACATTTATCAAAGTTCAGTGTTGATTAGATATCATGGGTTAGCTTGGGGCTATTCATACTCTTAAGCATCGTATGACATCCAGAAGGTATATTTTGGGCATTACAAACTTTGTATCAGAGCCTAAGGTTTTAAGGAGTCCTAGGAAGTCTGACAAGCCGCATTATGTAGAGTCTTGGCTATGGGTGTGAAACATGCCACACTTATGAGCAAGAGGCTACGTAATATATTAGAAACCATCCTTTCTTTCATGATATATATCGTGCTTTGAAGTTATCTCTATGTGCTATTATTCATTATTTTAAATGATAGAAAATGCCTTCTCGCAGAGCTTATGAATACAAAAATAAGGATCATCCATCCCCATCACCACCTGTAGAGCCTCTAAACGATAATGTTTCTCATGTTGAGTTTTGGGTTTCTTTCTAAGTGTTATCTTAGGTTGTGAATGTAAGTGCTCAGGGTAATTAGCTAATAGCAGTCCCACTTCAATAGAATGGTAACTTAGTTTCAGCCAGAGTTTGGGATTTAATGAGATAAGCCCACCTAAGTTCTTTGGGTCAAAGGTGAATATGGATTCTTAGTTTTTTATTGATGAGGTAAAGAATATTACCCATATTATGCATGTTACTTAAGAGAAAAGAGTGGAATTCATTTCTTATCAATTGAAGGATGTTGCTTATGACTGAGTTATTATGTGGAAGGAAGGTAGGGGTGATAATGCAGCTCCTATGAGTTAGGATATATTTTAGATGTCTTTTTAGGATATGTTCTTTACTAGGAAGATAACAGAGGTTAAGGTAGAGAAATTTATGAACTTGAGGTAGGGCTCTATGTCGATGAAGGAGTATTGCCTCAAGTTCACTCAGCAAGCTAAGTTTGCACCAGCATTGTTGCCAGATTCTAGAACTCATATGAGTAAGTTTATCAATAGTGTATCTAATTTGGTAGTCAAAGAGTGTAGTACTGCCATGTTGATTGGGGATATGGATATTGCCCATTTGATAACTCATGCTCAATAAATTAAGGCTAAGAAACTAAAGGAAAAGTATAAGGAGAATAAGAGGGATAGGATCGGTCAATTTAAGTATAGTAAATAGAAATTGGTAGGGGAAAATCATTCTCAGTTTTAGGGACATTCATCAACACCTACACCATCATCAACTAGTGCCTCTATATCTAGAACTAAGCAAGAGTAGTGGGGAAGAGCACCGACTTCTAAATCTCAAGGTAATGTTACTAGGGAATCTAGTTATCAACCCTGTAAAAAATATGGCAGAAATCATCAGAGTAAGTGTTTCGCTAGCACAATAGGGTGATATAGATGTAGAAAGATGGACCATAGGTTTTGAGACTACCCCTTTGCGAAGACGAGTAACAAGGATATTCACCCATAGGCTCAGCCTACTACTTCAGTAGCTCAGTCAGGCTGCCCAGCTTCACAGCAGGGCACATCTTTTAGTACCGGTAGGTGTCAGCATTAGAACTAGTTTTCTACTACCATGCCACCAGTAGTAGGAGAGGTCCATAGATGTAGTCACTGGTATGCTATATGTCTTTCACCTTGATGTTTATGTGTTATTAGATTCAAGGCCAACCCTCTCTTTTGTGACCCACTTATTGCTATGAATTTTAGTGTAAGTCTCGAGAATCTTTTTTAACCCTTCTTAATTTTTTCTCTAGTGGGTGAGTCAGTTGTCGCTAGACGAGTATACAAAAAGTGCCCTATTACAGTCCTCTATAGGGTTACTTTAGTAGATTTAATAGATCTAGATATGATAGATTCAATATTATTTTGTCCATGGATTATCTCCATTCGGGCTATGCATCAGTTAATTATAGCACCCGAGTAGTGAAGTTTTAGTTTCCTAATGAGTCAGTCCTCGAGAGTAAGGGTTTAGTAGCTCCCAAAAGTCGTTTCTTCTCTTATCTTAAATCCAGAAAGTTAATATCAAAAGGGTGTATCTAAAACTTAGTTTGGGTTATAGATACTAAGTCTGGAGCCCAAACCATTCAGTTTGTTTGAGTAGTCAATGAGTTTTCTAAAGTCTTACCAGAGGATCTACCCAAGGTACCCCCCAATGAAGAAATAGAATTTGAGATTAAACTCCTTCTTGATACAAAACCTTTCTCCATTTCTCTCTACCATATGGATCTGACTAATCTTATAGAGTTGAAAGATCAGCTCAAGGACCTCTTAGATAAAGGGTTCATCTGGCCTAGTATTTTCTTATGGGGTGCTCCAGTTCTATTTGTTTGAAAAAAGGATTGTACTCTCAGAATGTGTATAGATTATAGACAATTTAACAAGGTCACCATAAAAAATAAGTACCTCATCCAAAGTATTAATGATTTGTTCGATCATCTTTAGGGCGCTCATTGGTTCTTAAAGATTAATCTCCAGTTGCGGTATCACCAGTTAAAGGTCAAGGAATGTGAAATACCGAAGACTACTTTTGAAACATGGTATGGTTACTTTGAGTTTGTGATTATGTATTTTTGACTAACAAATCCCCCTGTAGCCTTTATGTATTTAATGAATAGGGCCTTTAAGTAGTACTTGGACATGTTTGTCATTATTTACTTAGATAATATACTTGTATATTCTCAAAGTGAGGAGCATGAAGACTATTTGAGAACAGTGTTGCAGACCCTTGCGGATCATTGGCTTTATGCAAAGTTAGTAAGTGTGAATTTTTGTTGGAGTCTGCTACCTTTTTGGGGCATGTGATTTTTGGTGTCAGTGTTTATGTGAACACTCAAAAAACTCATGCAGTAAAGCACTGGCCTAGGCCCATTACTATATTCAATATTTGGAGCTTTCTGGGTTTAGCCGGTTACTATAGGAGATTTGTTGAGGGTTTTTTCTCAATAGCTGCACCATTAACTAGGTTGACACAAAAGAAGGTGAAGTTTATATAGTCAAATAAATATGAGAATATCTTCCAAAAGTTGAAGGATAGATTGACTTCAGCCACAGTGTTAGCCTTGCCAGGATGGTTAGACAGATTTATGGTGTATTGTGAAGCCTCTAAGTTGGGTTAGGTTGTGTTATGTTACAAAATAGGATGATAATAGCCTATTCCTCCATACATCTTAAAGACAATGAGAAGTATTTTCCAACCAACGATTTAGAGCTACTAGATGTTATGTTTGCCCTGAAGATATAGAAGCACTACTTGTATGGTGTGCATGTTGATATTTTCACTTATCATAAGAGTCTCCAGTATGTATTTATGCAAAAGGAGTTGAATCTTCATCAAAGAATGTGGTCGGAGTTGTTAAAATATTATGACATGAATATACTTTACCATCCATTTAAGGAGAATATGGTAGCAGACGCTTTAAGTAGACTGTGTATGGGTAGTGTGGCTCATGTGAAAAAAAAAGCAGGAACTGGCCAAGGAGGTGCATAGACTAACATGTTGGGGTGTATGTCTATTTGATATGGATAATGGGGTAGTAGTGGTTTAGAATATTTCAAAATCATCTTTAGTGGTGGAAGTGAAAGAGAAGCAGCATAGCGATCCCATACTTAGCCAGATATTAGATACAGTTCAGTAACAGAAGATTGAAGTTTTCTCCTAAGATGGAGATGGTGTCCTTCTCTATCAAGGTTGGTTATATTTTCCTAATGTTGATGGGTTGAGAGAAATAACATTAGAAGAATCCCATAGTTCTAAGTATTTGATTCATCATAGTGCTACCAAAATGTATTGGGCCGACAGGAAATTTAGTGGTTGAATGGTATAATGAGGTACATAGTAGAGTTTGTGGCTAAGTGTCCCAATTGTTATCAAGTAAAGATTAAGCATTAAAGGACAGGAGGTACGCTTTAGGATGTTGGTATATCTACCTGGAAGTGGGAGGTCATTAATATGGATTACATTATTAGACTTTCTCGTACCAGACTTCAACATGATTCAATTTGGGTCATTGTGGATCAAATGACCAAATCAAACTATTTCTTACTTGTTAAGACTTCAGAAACATCATAAGATTATGCTAAGATGTATATTCGCAAGTTAGTAAGGCTTCATGGGATTCTCTTATCCATTATTTCAGACTGAGGTACACAATTTGTTTCTCAATTTTGGCAATCAGTTTAGAAAGGCCTTGGCACAAAGGTGAAGCTTTGTATGACTTTTCATCTACAAACAGATGGTTAGGTTGAGTCTACGATTCAAAGATTAGAAGATATGTTAAGATCTTGTGTCATAGACTTTAAAGGAAATTGGGATGATCATTTACCATTGATTGAGTTTTTCTGTAACAATTGTTACCATGTTAGTATTTAGATGGCTCTGTTCAAAGCATTGATGGTCATAGATGCAGGTCGCCTATAGGTTGGTTCAACGTTGGTAAAATAGATTTGGTTGGGTCAGATTCCATTTTTGAAGCTATTGAAAAAGTTCGGTTGATTCGTGAGAGTTTGAAAACTGCTCAAAGTCATTAGAAATCATATGCAAATATGAGGAGGAGAGAACTAATGTTTGAAGTGAGCGATTGGATGTTCTTAATAGTGTCACCCGTGAAAGTGGTAATGAGATTTTTATGGAAAGAAAAGCTTATTCCATGATATATTGGTCCTTACAAAATTGTGAAGTGCGTTGAAGAAGTTGCTTATGAGTTAGACCTTCCGTCAGAGTTAGTCGTTGTCCATCCAGTTTTTCATGTGTCGATATTGAAGAATTTCATTGGATATTGGTATACACTAGCGTCCATAGATAGTATTGGGGTGAAGGATAGCTTGTCCTATGAAGAGATTCCAATTCAAATCCTTGATCGATAAGTTCAAAGGTTAAGGAATAAAGAAGTTGTTTCAGTGAAAGTTCTTTGGAGATATCAAATAGTTGAGGAAGTGACTTGGGAATCTGAGGAAGACATGATGAGTCTATACCGTCACCTATTCATTTCTAGTACAGAGTTAGTATGAGGTAAGAAATTCTTCCAAGTCTATTCTATTTACAAGTATCCTTACTATTAACTCATGAAATTCTTGTCTAAGGAGTTGTTTTAGTTATTTATGATGAAAGGTTTTAGTCTTGGAGTGAAAAAAGATTCACATCTTAGCTTAGAGATCCTGTGAGATAGTCGTTATTCCTTTTAACCTTTATTAGAAGACGAACGGTCCCAAAAGGGAGATAATGTTATACCCTAAAATTTCCATGAATTTATATTAGTACTTCCTATGTGTTTAATGGTGATTTCTCAGATAAATTATAATAAGGAATTATAACAAGACCACTTGGAAGTATTTTGGAAATTTTGAAATGCATTTTAGGATATTTTGAGACCCCAAAACAGTAAGGGGTCTTGTTAAGGGTGTTCCATGGAGGGGAGGCATACCATTATATGGAAACCAATGAATGTACACAATAAGAGTGTTCCACACTCTTATCGTACCATGATAAGGTCATGCCACACCCTTGGAGTGGCGTGAAAGGGCGTTCCATGCCCAAGGGCGCCATTTTTATTTTTTCAGTTTTATTTTATGGATTTTTGGTCTTTTACCTATTAAACAACTTTCCAATCATATTAAATGCAATATCCACCCTCATAACTCAGAATTAAACTATCTCTCTTCTCCTAAAACTATTAAGAACATAAAAGAGAAGTTTTCACCAAAATTTAAGCTTGCAAGGTTTAAATTCAAGTTTTCCTCAAGAAATTCACTAAGTACGGGTATGTGGGGTTTTAACAAGGATAACCTTTCATACTTGTACCCAAAAAGTTAAGTTCTTATCATAAATTTGAGATTTTTTTAACTAGGGTTATACCCATTTTCTTATGTATGACTTTATGATGTTTTATGATGATTGTGCATTGTTTTTTATATGTTTTCATACTTATTTAAGTTCATCTACTAAAGTGATTTCAAGCATTGATTTATGGAATCTTGATATGAAGTTTCCATGAGTTGATAAGAGATTACAATTTGAGCATTGAATATTCAGTTTACAAGAAGCTCAAGTTTTCTAGATTAAGTTTCAAAAGCATTGAATTATAATCAAATTTTTAGCTTTGATATGGGATTTTAGACAAGCCATAAAGTTCACATAAGAAACCAAGAATTTTAGATAGAAATAGTGGCATATTATGTTTTCAGACTTATTAGCTAATATGCCTATTTTGAGATGAACTTCATAGGTACTATATGAACAATAGTATGATTTTGGGAGTAGTATCTAGCACTGAGAGGGGAATGTGGGTTTAGCCGCATCCTATGTTCCTGAAGCAACATGCTACCGTAGGTTATTTCAGCTTGTCCAAATGGGCATGTCAGTTAATTATTCAATTTTTTCAATTAGATGTGTTTAGGTGATCACTATAGTTATTTTGTATATCTTGGCAAGGTATATTAGGTCATTGCGATAAGGGTTTGATTCATCATGCTATATTGATAAGGCCTTCAGTCATCAGACTCCGTGTTGCTTGCATGATTTACGTCGGTTAAGAGAATCTCCTATAGAAAAGAGTATTTGAGAAACTAAGTATAATGACTCGCGGTTTTTGTTTAGATATTGTTTTATGAGTTATTCATTATGATATTTCAACTTTCAATCTTACCTATAGTCAAGGTAAGTCCTTTTACACTTTGCATGCATGATTTGAAATTTTGTTCATATTTACTTTTACTTATTTCATTCACCCCCACATACTTAGTACATTCCAAAAGTATTGACCACATATATGTATGTGTGGATACATTGTTTCATAAAGAAGGTTCTGTTGTTTGTCCCCAATAGCACAATTAACTGCGGGCACCACTTCCTATATTTAGACAGTTGGTGAGTCGTCATAATTCGAGGACCAAACTTATGATGGTTCTAGATATTAATTGTATTTATTTCAGTTATTCAACTTTCAATTTGGTTTAGCTTAAATCTGTCCCAGTGGCTCTTCATTTTTAGTTAGAGGCTTGTCAAGACTAGTCAACCTATGTGTTTCTTTCACTTTCTCATAGTTTTGAAAGTTATTGTATTTCAGTGTTTTGGTTGAGAATATTCATCTATTTGAACTTAGTTATAAGTTACTTCAGGTTTTGCTCTTGTTTTAAGTTTACATTTAAGAGAGTTAAGTGCTGGGAAGATATTATGTGTTAGCTTGGTGATATTCATAGTCTTAAGCACCATGTGACGTCTAAGTGGTATCTTTGGAGCAATACAAATAGTTTAATTGATGGTCTAGTATATCTCAAATTACTATCTCTTTGTATAAGATCACAATAAAATCTAACTTTTATTCTTAAATTAGACTAACACCATCCTATATACCATTAAATATGATTGATCCAATATATTAGTGATCATTTCACTTAATTTTAGTTGATTACATTTGCAATAGTTTAATTGATCCTTTAGTATATCTCAAATTACTATTTCATTGTACTTGGTAACTATAAAATCTAATTTTTGGATTTGAATTTGAATAATATCACCCTATTTATTATTAAATATGATTAATTCAATAAATTAATAATTATTTAACTCAATTTTAGTTGTTTTAATGCAATAATTGCTATAAAATGATTATCAACTAATGTACTTATTGTAGCATCATTCAACAGAAGCTATGAAATTTTCAGCAACTAATGTACTTATTGTTAGCCTCCTATAATAGCCTATTATGTTTAAATTATGACAAACTAATTAAGAAATTATGCAGGATAGACCTTGGAGGAGATCAAGTCAGAGAATCCACAGGAGGCAATCACGGAACTATATTTGAAAGAGCATTGTGGGAAGTTCGAGAAATCCCTGAAATGAGGAGGTCAAGGATCATGATAAGATAATCATAGAGAAACATTCATGGAAGGAAGATCTCAGACAGAGCTGAAAAAGAAAGGAATACCATGTCCTTTACTCAAACATATCTGACATGGACGTGCATGGATATGAATCATCGTCCAAGAAAGGAAGATCATATCACATGCATAGACATATCTGATATGGACGTACCAATAATGGGAACTCTCAATCAAGGAATCAATACAAATTTTTGATTGACAGAAAATCCCTTGGGTCTTACTTATTAGAGAAAAGAAGCAACAGAAGATGAAGACTATTTAAAGACACTGCAGACAGAAGAAAAAGCATGCAACTTCACAGAAAACTATTACTTTGTCTCATCTTTAGTCTTCATAAAGCTTTATAATTCTCTAAGATTACAACAGTTACAAAAAGAAAAAGATTGAGTCTTTTCATTAGTTGTACTAGCTAAGGTTGTGTCACAAGATCAGGATTACAACTGATTGAGAGTTAGAACTTGTTAGATCCTATTGTAACTCATTCTCACATTAAGCTCTAAAGAAAACCCTTGAAACCTAAGGGGACTAAAATAGGCACCACAATGGCGATTCGAACCAACTCTCTTTATATTTCAGTTTTATAAGTTTAATTTAACACTATTTTATTAAGTATACTAACTTGCAGGTGAGTTGACTCATGTAGTTGATCAATTGACCCAGAAAAAGATTTTAATTTACTCCCATCCCACCCCTCCTTGATTTTTAATTTGTATCAGAGCAGGTCTCAGCAATAAGTGTTACTAATCGCACCTGTGTAAAGATAAAATGGCCAACTATCAGATTCCAGGAGCACTCCTTCAAGAAGGACACTCGTCAATAAAACCACTATACTTCAATGGACAATACTACTCGCATTGGAAGAACATATTCAAAAATTTTGTGCAATCAAATGACTTTCAAGCTTGAGCGGTCATCAAGAAGGGACCAAAACCTATACCAAGGCTCAAGGACAAATAAAAATAAAAAGAAATCAAGAAGCATGAACATGGATGATTTCAAAAATTTTGAAATCACTAAAGAGCAACAAAAGGTGATTGAAACTAATGCGAGATCTATAAATTTACTTTATTGTGCAGTTAGTGAAGCAGAATACGATAAGATATCAACCTTTGAAATAGGCAAAGAAATGTTGGGAAAACTTGACGTAACCTATGAAGGTATTACAAAGGTGAAGAAAGCAAGGATTAGTGCTCTAGTCAATGAAGAAAATGAAGGTGTGGAATAATTGTTCGCACGATTTAGCAAAATCATTTGTAAACTGAATTCTGTAGGGATGATCTACTCAAATACCCTTCAGGTAAAGAAGCTGGTGAGGAGCCCTCCAAAAGCATATAAAACCAAAGCTGCCATTTTAGAACATGGAGATCTCCATAACATGACATATGATGAACAGCGAGGTAACCTTCATGTTTATGAACAAATCATATAAAAATGTACGGCAAGGGGGAGAACAAAAATCCTTTAGACTTCAGTGTCTTAACAACGGGAGAAGATAAGAACGCAGATAAAGATAACAATAAAGGAATGGATCTTATAAATTGAGAGGTCAGGAAAATTTTAAGACAAAGGCAATAGAGACCCCCAAGGTTTCAAGAACAATGAGTTCACAATAAATGATGATCACTGTTATCATTATGGCAAACTAGGACTAATTGTCAATAATTAAGAATAATATTTTTGCGCCCAAGAGCACACACAAGTGTACATGGTCTCACCAAGTAGTAAAGTGTCCCTTTAGAAGCCAAGTATCGATCCCACAAAGACTTGTTTTAACAACTATCTAATTTTAGTTCACAATTGAGATTAAATTGATGTAGAAATATCCAAAAGAGTTTGTAAGTTGTAAACTAAAATTAAAGTAAACAATGCAATAAAGTAAATTTCTTGGACAATAAATAAGGAGAAGCCCAGGGTTAAGGCTCAACAAACAATCATACTAAGATATTAAACTTCATTGAATAGGTTACTTATCTTGGTTTTTGATTTAGGGGGTTGATATTATGATCATAGCCTCTTGAGTCTCTAATCACCTATCTAACTTAGCCTCACAACTACATCATTGAGCAGAGATATGAGAACTAAGCTAAAAGTATTTGTATTTCATCCCGTAGAGAACCAAAAAGGTCACGTAGGTATATCTCTATCCTACATGCAAATTACAATCTTTATTCTATAGAATCTTATAATCCTGCTCTATTTACCCCCATATTCTATCCTCTTATTCCCCCTCTCGAGTTCATAAAAAAGATAATGGATGTATTCTAAGGGGTCCAAATCCTTAAAATTATTGTAAAAAGGGTAAATAAGAAAACAACTATGATAAGAAACAAAAACCTAATCAATTCAAAGCAATAGTAATCATGTTCTTGGCCATAACCCTGGAAAGGGGGCTTTTAGCCACTCATGGACATAGTCATAATCAGCATAGATGAATACAAGATAAAATCCATAAATAAACCAAAGTAAAGAAATAAAACCCCTATTTGAAGTGTTTTTAAGACCCTCTCCAAATTTTAAATCCGTCCAAGGTGTTTTGCATCAAGTTCAAGTGTCATATTTAAAGGAGGACAATTTGGCCGTTTTTGGATTAGGGTCCGCGTCGCCCCTCTTATTCCATAGACTAGGGTGTGAGACGTGGCCTAATCATGGTAAAATACTGGAATGTCATTTTGTAATATATATCCATGTCCATGATTCCCCTTGAATATCATGGACTAAGGTCCGCAACGCCCCATGCATTCACGGCCTCAATTTGACTCCTAAACTTGTTTCATGCACTTGTCCTTCCATCCCAAGCCTTGCGTTATTGTTTACACTTTACTTACAGCTTTTGTATCATCCATATATCATTATAAACAAATAACCAAGCATACTATAGCATCAAATACCATGGATTAGATCTCAAAACAACATAATGTCCAAGACAACGAACTAGAAACTTAAGCTAAGAACTAGTTTTGCCCTTTTTTGATCTTTAACTTATTGTTTTACTATAGTCTTGATTCAATTTAATGTTAAACCTTGTAAAAAATTACTTTAACACTAAGATGTTTAATCATATCATTATTAACACACTAAGCACATAAGTAGACCTCAAAATAAGGCTAAATAAGCCCGGATAATAACACTGAGATGCATAAATCTACCTCAGATCATCAACCCACACTTAAAGCCTTGTTCATCCTTGAAAACCTCTTTACTCTAAGAATAATAAGTTGAGGTGACTCAACACTTATACTACAAGTAAGACACTCAAGCTAGTACTACAATGACTATACAGAATGTAAGTCCTTACACTAAGCGTGTTACATACACAATTGACAGTTCAAGAATACTACTCCAAAACACCTAGCCTCAATAATTGACTCACCAAGTTGGAAAACTCATACATATGTTCAATCCAATACATTAAACAAATCACCCAACTATCATCAAACATGTTCCCTCATAATAAGAGAGTTACCCATAATCACTCACATAGATGCAATTTATTACAAATTGGGTACAAAAATCAAATTACACTCACTCTCTCAAAGAATTCACGAGTACATACTATGAAACTTAGGCTTTCCCTTGGGGTAGTACTCTACTAATATCAGAATGTTAAAGCTAAGGATCAATAAAACACCCTAGTTTCTGTACCTTAGAAAATTTTATGGAATTTTGATCTCTGGACATAATATGACTCATAGGTATGATCCATATGATGTGTTACGAAGGATATGGTCTAGCTGTATGATGACCAGTGTTGGTTAGTGGAATGGATTTTGGTTACTAGAATAGATACGACTTAGATGTACGAGTCGTATTAGTGGTTTGGGTCATTTAGTTCCTTAACTTAATCTTATACTTGGTTACTTAGGTTGGATCTGAGTATGAGTGGCTCATAATGTGTCGTAATCCAGGGTACAAATCGTACTAGGGACTCGTATGGTAAATAGTGTTTAATTCCTCATGTATTTTATTCTGATAGGGATATGGGTCATGGATACAGAACGTATGCTATGGTTACGACTTAGTTGTATGAGTCGTATACTGGACAGTGTTTGATCAAAGGTTTGAGTCTTTTATACGAGTGGTGGATACCAATCATATTAGAAGGGTACGACTCATGACGGTCAATCGTATTCTTGTGACGGGATTTTGTGCAACTTAAGTGGGGTATTCTGGAAATTTCCCGACTTATCCTAATAAGACCCCATGACTTCTAACCTACCTGGAAGGTTATTTACCTTAATATTCTAGTCATTAACACTTAAAAACTCTTCCTAAATACTTCATAATTCTCTTAAAGGCTATTAAGCAAGGGGAGCTAGGGTTTCAACTAAGGGATCAATTTGGGGCTTGTCTTTGTGATTTCTTTCCATTATCATCTTGGTTTAAGGAATATTTATCTTTAATCATTGTTAATTTAATTAAAGGCATGACTTATATTAAGTTTTCATGGTTTTACTATTGCATGACTTTGGCTTTGAAATATGATTTGGGGGTTTTAATGTTAATTTCTTGGTTATGGTTTCCTATAGTTTTAATTATTCTTCTATATGCATTAATGGTGGTTTTGGATAATTGGATTGTATGGAAGTGGTTTAATGGTAATTGGAATTGGTTATGGTTATATTATGCCCCCAATGTGTTTGATAAAATGCTTATAAAGATATGTTTATTACATTGACTTCTTTTAATAGAACTCTTGCATATTTTAAACTTGGTAAAGGAATTATGCATAGTTTAAATAGTTTTAAATGGCTAAAGGATAATTGGTTATGCTTGTGGGGAACATGGAAATCTCCTAAGTGATTTAATAGTGTAAAGGGAAAGGAATTTGAAAGTCTTCTTAAACCTATAAATGGTTGGCTATGGATGATACTTGCAATTAAGGGTTGGTGTGATGATACCAATATCAATTCCCTTGGTTAATAAATGGATAATGGTTTGGTTATTTGGAAACTGGTTATAATTGGGTAATAATAGCGAGATGTAAAGCAAAGTCATGGAAGGAAGAGGTCCTGGGGGGACCAAAATTGGAAACTCATATTTGCAGATATGAGGTTGGTCTTAGTGACCATGTGCTTGATGTCACACTATATTTGGGGGATGTACTATTCATCCCATGGTATACTTCCTTAGTCATATGGATACACGTATTAGGGCCCTTTCAGAAGGGAGAGCTGAACCTATATAGCCCATGGGTGGTTTAGAACGGCAAACCTACACAGCCCAGGTAAAGGTTTTAAGGCATGCTAAACCCGATCCTTTTTTTCCCATCATGGTTATATATATATATATGGTTGTATGCATCATGGATGGTTTTACTTGGTTTATAAATGGCATTATTTTATCTTTATCCTGAGATCATGCTAGCAGTCACTCGCTAACCCCATCTACTGGCGATTGTATACCCATGCTATGTAGGAATCGGTTGTTCAACTCCTCCTAGATATTGATTGACTCGGGGATAGCATTTGGACTAAAGTGGTGAGCTTTCATCCTTTCGGAAGGCTCTATTTCATGTTATGGATAATTTTAGACATTTTAGTTTTATTTTTTATATAGGTTTTGGCTATGGTTGGGGGCATGTCCCAATCAGATTTCATTACTCTTTAGGATAGAGGCTTTGTAGTACTTTAATGAATTAGAATAGGCAAGATCGGTATAGGTGTCAGCTCTGGCATTAGAATAAGCCGATGGGCTGACATGATTGGATGATATTGTTAGTTGTTTTATCCTATTACATTTTGGGATTAACTATATTATATTTTGGAGCATCTTTGGTTATGGCCTAGTTTATGGCCCTGTTCGGTGTGGTTTGGTATGGTTAGATTATTGGTATGGGATAGTTGGACTCGGTTGGGTTGGTCATAGTTGTAATCTATTCATAGGGTCTTTGTGTGATTTGTTACACTATTATGTTTCATGCTCGAAATTTAACCAACTCAGGGCAGGTGGTTAGAAGTTGGGTTGGGTAATAGGGATGGTCTCCAGTCCTGGTTGGACTTGGGACACCCATTACGACAAAACCCCAGAGCGGGTTATGTCAAGTTGGTATCAGCGCCTAGGTTCATAGCCAATTAGGAGTCCAAAAAGCTATGTCGAGTAGAGTCTCTTTTTGGCTGTTTGGTGCGCTATACTCATAAGGGAGAGGTTACAAGGCATTTAGGAATATTTTTCTTTCATGGTATTCTATCTTTAAGCTTGAATTCTTAATCCTGGAATCTTCTTTAATCCTTATTTGTTTGTCTTTTAGATCATGCCTCGTAGATCTGGAACACAAGAAAATTCTTGTATCCCATTAAGAGTAATACTGAAGGGGTGCATCATACTTATGGGGTTCATCTTTGATCTCACAGTCATATCCCCGATAATTTTGGAGTTCCATCGATTACTACTAGTCCTCCTCACAGCAAGGTGACTAATGCAGAATTTTGTTGGTCTAATCATGTTATTGCTAAATTGGTTGCTACTTAGGCTGAATGGGGTATGACTGGTGCTTTATCTGCTAAGGACATAAGGGTTGGACAATTTATATAGATGGGTCCTCCTACTTTTTCTGAAATAAAGGTGGAGGAGGATCCACAGGGCTTCTTGGATGAGATGAAAAAATATTTTGGGTGATGCAGGCTACTAATATGAAAGGGGTAAACTTTGCATCTTATCAACTCAAAGATGTTATAGATCAGTGGTATGAGGAGTGGGATAGGGATAGAGGTGATATGAAAGAGGAAGGGTTGTGGGAGGCTTTTTCTAAAACCTTCTTGTATCTGTTATTTCCCTAAGTGTTGAGGGAAAAAAAGATAAAGGAGTTTGTAAACCTCAAGCAGTGGAGGATGACTGTAAAGGAATATGACTTGAAGTTTTACCAATTGTTAAGGTATGCTCTTGATCTAGTGGCTACATGCGGACTAGAATGAGGAAGTTTGCTTCTTGGTTGAACCGAGATCTAATTTTAGAGAGTAAGACTGCCTTGCTGATTAAAGATATGGACATCTCTAGGTTGACTATTCATATACAGCAAGTAGAGGATGAAAAGAGGAAGAAGGCAGCGTTTGGGGATAGGTTAGGTAAGAGGAGTAGGTTTTCTAATCAGGGAGGTTCTCAGTATTAGGGTGGTCGAGATGGTGGAAAATGGTAGAAAAGGATGTGGGGGAGTTCTGGTTCCTACTCTACTGCTAGTGCTCTTTATTAGTAAGATGATAAGCGTCATCATAGTGGTGACAATTCTCGGGCACAGGGTGCCCAATCTTAGGCGAGCGAAGGTCGGTCAGTTTCTTCATGTCCTCCTTATTAGTTCTATAGTCATCCTCATTGGGGTTATTGCAATGAAGGAAGGGACAAATACTTTAAGTATGTCCTGGCAGGCCATCAGCTCAGGGATTGTCTGCTTAATAAGGTTGCTACAGGGGCTAATAAGATTCTCGTGGCTTTATCTTATGCTCCTGCACCTGGTGGTGTGGCATATGCTTCTGTTACTGCTCCTGATTCTAGTGTTGGTCGGAACAGGTTGTATGCTTTGGCATCACAACAGGAATCTGAGGCATCACCTAATGTCGTTACTGGTATGTTACAGCTTTTATCTTGTGATGTATATTATTTGTTTGATCCGGGGTCTACTCTCTCTTATGTGACTTTTTATGTGGATGTGTCTTTTGGTTTTGATCCAAAAGTTATTTTGGATCCTTTTTCAATTTTTACCCCGGTAGGTGACTCAGTTATTGCTAAGTGAGTCTATTAGGGGTGGTATATGTTGTTGGCAAGTAGACCTTGGTGAATCTGTTTGAGTTGGATATGGTGGATTTTGATGTTATTTTGGGTATGGACTGGTTACACTCTTCTTACAAATCTTTGGATTGTCTAACCCAGAGGGTTATCTTTAGGTTTCCTGGTGATCTAGTTAAAGAATAGGAGGGTATTTCTTTAGATCCTTCAAGGAGATTTATTTCTTATCTTAGAGCTCGGAGGTTAATCTCCAAAGGTTGTCTTTATAACTTGGTATGGGTTAAAGATTCTAACTCAGAAGGTCCTTCTTTTCAGTCAGTTCCTGTGGTTAATGAGTTTCCTGAGGTCTTTCTAGATGATCTTCCTAATGTTCCTTCGGATAGAGAAATAGAGCTTAGTATTGATCTAATTCTAGACACTAATCCAATTTATATTCCTCCATATAGAATGGCACCGGTTGAGTTGAGGTAACTCAAGAAGCAACTTGAGGATCTTCTGGATTAGGGGTTTATTCATCCTAGTGTATCCTTTTGGGGTGCACTGGTGTTGTTTGTGCGCAAAAGGATGGTTTCCTTTCGGACTATAGGCAGTTGAACAAGGTAACAGTCAAGAAGGCTGTAGTTTTGGCATCACCTGCTGTTTGTGAAAAGGTGGCCTAGACCTACGACTCCATCCGATATTTGGAGGATTTTAGTTTTAGCTGGGTATTATATGCGGTTTTAGAAGGCTTTTCATCGATATTTACTCCTTTGACTAAGTTGACTCAAAGAAGGTCAAGTTTTCTTGGTCAGATACTTGCGAAGGGAATTTTGAGAAGTTGAAGAATCAGCTAACTTCGCCTCTAATTTTGACATTATCGAAAGGCAATGATGGGTTCGTGGTTTATTGTAATGCATCTCGGGTAGGTATTGGTTATGTGTTGATGCAGCATGGGAAGGTGATTGCCTATGTTTCGAGGAAGTTGAAGGTCTATTAGAGGAATTATCCTACTCATGATTTGGAGCTGTTGGCGGTTGTGTTTGATATGAAAATATGGCGGCATTATTTGTATGGTGTCCACGCGGATATCTTTTCTGATCATAAGAGTCTATAGTATGTGTTCACCCAGAAAGAGCTTAATATTAAGCAGAGGAGATAGCTTGAGCTTCTCAAGGATTATGAAATGAGTCTTCACTACCACCCAAGTAAGGCTAATGTGGTTGTTAACACTCTTAGCAGGTTATCCATGGAAAGTTTGGCTTATGTGGAGGAAGTAAAGTGGGAATTGGTGAAGGATATTCATCGCTTGGGTATATTGGAGTTTGCCTTTTGGACTCCAAGGATGGCGGTATGGTGGTGCAAGAAGTGGTTCGGTCGTCTCTTGGTGTGGAGATTAAGGAGACGCAAATGCTAGATCCTATCTTGATGAAAATCAAGAGTGACATTAGTGGTCAAAAGGTAGTAGTGTGTGAGATCAGTGGTGATAGTACTGTACAGTACCAAGGGAGGTTGTGTATTCCTGATGTCGATGAGTTATGGCAAAGGGTTTCGCCTGAGGCACATGAGTCACTTTATGATTTTCATCCCGGCTCGACTAAGATGCATCATGATCTCAAGGAGATCTATTGGTGGAATGGGATGAAGAGAGATGTGGTAGATTTGGTGGCCAAGTGCATAGTGTGTAAAAAGGTTAAGGTTGAGCATATGAGGCCAGGAGGGTTGTATCAAGAAATTAATTTGCCAAAATAGAAGTAGGAAGTAATCAATATGGAATTTGGTATCAGTTCTCCTCGGTCTCGGAGTTAATATGATTCAATTTGGGTCATTGTGGATAGGATGACTAAGTTTACGCACTTTTTTCCAGTGCAGACTACTTTTTCAGTGGAGGATTATGTGAAGTTGTATCTTCAGGAGATTATGAAGCTGCATGGGGTGCCTTTTTTGATTATTTCTAATCGTGGCACGTAGTTTACATATCACTTAGTGCAATATTTTCAAAAATGGTTGGGAATTAAGGTGAGTCTGAGTACATCTTTTCATCCACAGATGGATGGGCAAGTGGGGAGAACTATTCAGACATTGGAGGATAAGCTTTGGGCCTGTATGATTGATTATGGTGAAAGTTGGGTTGAGCATCTACCTTTGGTGAAGTTTGCTTACAACAATAACTATCATTCTAGTATTTGTATGGACCCTTTTGAGGCATTGTATGGTAGGAGGTGTAGATCTCCTATTGGTTTGAGCTTGGTGAAGCGGGCATGTTTTGTCCCAACTTGGTTTACCAATCTATGGAAAAGGTAAAGGTAATTCGGGATAGTCTTAAGGCAGCCCAAAGTCACCAAAAGTCCTATACAGATGTTAGGAGTAGAGACTTAGAGTTTGAGGTTGGGGATAAGGTTTTTCTTAAGGTATCTCCCATGAAGGGAGTGATGCGATTTGGAAGAAAGGGAAATCTCAGTACCTGGTATGTTGGTCCTTACGAGGTTTTGAAAAGAGTTGGTAATGTTTCTTACTAGTTGGAGTTGCCTTCTATCTTGAGTTTGGTTTATCCGGTCTTTCATGTTTCCATATTGAGGAAGTGTCTTGGTTATCCTTCTTTGGTTGTTACTTTGGAAGGGTTGGGTATCTCAGATTCCTTGCTTTACAAAGAAGTGCGGTTGAGATCTTGGATAGGTAGGTTTATTGGTTATGGACCAAGGATGTGGCTTCAGTTAAGGTTCTTTAGAAGAACCATAAGGTGGAAGAAGATAACTGGTAAGTAGAAGAGGACATGAAGTCCAAGTATCCGCATTTGTTTTCTTCTTTTGGGATTCGTGTAGAAGGTATATATCTTCAACCCATCGTTATTTTAGATTTTGTTAAGGGAAATATTTATATCTTTGACTCTTTGTTTTGTTTTAACTTTGTCAAATATAAGGAATGTGTTTGATAATGCAAATGACTCTAGCGAGTGGTTACCCTTTCCTTGTCCGTCATTCGGGGATGAATGTTCCTAGTAAGAGAGACTGAAACACCCTGGTTTCTAGACCTTAGAAAATTTCCTAAAATTCTGATCTCTGGACCTAATATGACTCATAGGTATGAGCAATATGATGGGGTACGGATGGTATAGTCCGATCGTATGTTGACCAGTGTTGGTTGGTGGGATGGATTTTGGTTACTGGACTGGATATGACTTAGGGGTATGAGTCATATTTGTGTTTACGGGTCATTTGGTTCCTTAACTTAATCTTAGACTTAGTTACTTAGGTTGGATCTTAGTACGAGTGGCTCACCATGAGCCGTAAGCCAAGGTACGAATCGTACCAGGGACTCGCATGGTAAACAGTGTTTAATTCCCTAGGTATTTTCTGCCAGGGATACAGGTCTTGGATACGGATCGTATGTTATGGTTTTGACTTGGTTGGATGATTTGTATACTGGATAGTGTTTGATCCAAGGGTTAAGGCTTGCATACGAGTGGTTGGTACCAATCGTATTAGGAGGGTACGACTCGTGAGGTCCTATCGTATCCCTATAACGTGATTTTGTGCAACTTAAGTAGGGGTATTCTGGATATTTCCCTACTTATCCTAATAAGACCCCACGACTTCTAACCTATATGGAAGGTTATTTACCCTAATATTTTATTCATTAACACTTAAAAACTCTTCCTAAACACTTCATAATTCTCTTAAGAGCTATTGACCAAGGGGAGATAGGGTTTCTACTAAGGGATCAAATTGGGGCTTTTCTTTCCATCATCATCTTGGTTTAAGGCAATTTTCTCTTCCCTCATTGTTAATTTAATTAAAGGCATGGTTTATAGAAATGTTTTCATGGTTCTACTATTGCTTGTCTTTGGCTTTCAAATATGATTTGGGGGTTTTGATGTTAATTGCTTGGATATGGTTTCCCATTGTTTTAATTATGATTTTATGTGCATTAATGGTGGTTTTGGATAATTGGATTGCATGGGGATGGTTTAATGGTAATTGTAATTGGTTTTGGTTATATAAGCCCCCAATATGTTTGATAAAATGCTTATAATGATATGTTATTTGCATACTTATAATGAGCCCATGTGTCTAGTCATTCTAACCTTGAAGAGAGACGCCCTTTCTTCATTATTACGGGCTTAAAAGTCATGGCTTGGTAAACGTAGTCACTAAGACAAAGCCACTATAAGTAGTACTAATTTTGAATCTACCAACCATTTTGAAACCAAGTCAAGAAACTATCGAAAAATTCCTTCATATTTTGATAGAATCTGGATCTTTCATAGTTACTAAGTAAGAGAAGTTAGATCTCTGGCATAGATATAAAAAGTTTTTATCCAGACATAGTCACGGATTGAGAGGGGAAGATAATATTAAAGTAAGTCAGAATTAAAAAAGTAAATACCTTAAGACTGGCCGGATGCAAGGCCGGAATAATAAACAATGATGGCTATCAGCCCTTTTTTATTCAAACCTTGAACTATGTCACACAAAAGAGAGGGGAGAGGAAACTATGCTTAGAGAGAGAAAATAGAAAATAAAAATCTTCTGCTCTTCCAGTGGATAATAGAATTGTTTCATAATATGCTCGAGTCTTGTAGGACTGTCTTGCAAAATAGAGGTCAGAAATTAAATATTTGTGGAGTATCTTCCACGGATCATTCTGTCTTTGAATCCCAGAATTTTTAACGAGAACTATCAGCTCTCTATTATCAAGTTGTTCATATGGTTTGCTATCAGCATTTTCTTTTGTTATTTTAGCAAACATATCCGCTTGCTTTGCAGTTAAATATGACTACAATTATCCATATAATGGATGATCCTCTGGAATATATTCTAGATGGATCGAGTGTGATGAAGATTCGCCTATCTGGGGAATCTTAGAATTTATCAAACTCATATTTCCCCTTCGTATCACTGGTGTACTTGACGATGAAGTATATGATGCCTGAGGCTGTGATGATGATGAGGGGGAGGATCTTCCCCAGAAGAAGAGTATCTTCCTCTACCTCTACCTTTTCTCTGGCCATTTCCCAGGGCAGATTTGTGGTCATCCTGCACATAATAGATTAGTCAAATAAATCAATATCAATCCAATTAATTTCGTCTCTAATTTCTTCATAATTAAAGACTGCAAATTCATCTTCAATTATAGAATGAATGTTTTTTCCAAGAATAATCATATGCATATCTTCGTTCAAAGGGATTGCTTTTATAATAGTGATTATCATGTCTGTAGAGAGAAAATGAATGTAAAAATTCATTTTTCACTTAAATATTCTTTGTATAAGAAATCAGGCAGGGAATTATCAATTCCCTTTTTATAATGAATTTCAAAATCAAAAGGGGCTAATTGAGCTTGCCACCTTGCGAATATTAATTTTGAAGCATCATGTTTAAAATCTTTGTCAAACATATACTTCACTGATTGAGCATCAGTTTTAATCAAAAAAATTTGATTATATAAATCATCCTGAAATTTAAGAACGTACTTAACAATGGTTAACATTTCATGTGCCACCATTGTATACTTGTTTTGACTATCAGTCCATTTTCCCGAATAAAATTGTACCAATTCTTCAAAAATTTTATGGGGATTAACTTGTTTAAGTATTCCTCCATAACCAACATTAGAGGCATCATTTTCAATAATTTTTAGCCAAGAAGGGTTAGCTAAAGTTAAGCAAGGCAAAGATTTTACACATTGCTTAATACGTTTTACAAGGTTTGTATGACTATCAGTCCAGGGACCTTGAAAAAACTTTTTTAATCTATCATATAAGGAGGCTAAATCTCTTGACAAATTCTTATAAAATGGGTATATATAATTCAAACTCCCTAGGAATCTTTGTAATTCGGTTTTATCAGTGATAACATCAGGAAATTTATCAGCAAAATCAATAGAACGCTTAATAGGGATTATCTACCCTTGACAAATATTGTGACCCAAAAATCGAATACTTGTCTGGAATAAACTAATTTTTGGTTTAGATATTACCAAACTATTTTGTATCACAATCTATTTAAACATATCAAGATGTTTAAAATGTGATTCTAATGTTTTAGAAAAAACCATAATATCGTCAATATAGACAATAATGAAATCCATATATGGATTAAAAATGGCATTCATTATTTTCTGGAATTCAGAAGGAGCATTTTTCAATCCAAAAGGCATCACATTCCATTCAAATTGACTGAAAGGGACATTGAAAGCAGTTCTATAAGTGTGCTCTCAAAAAATCTGAATTTCCCAATAACCAGATTTTAAATCAAATTTAGAAAATATATTGGCATCAAATAATCTGGACAATAAATCTTTTTATTTGGAATAGGGTATCTAATCCATTTCAAACATTTATTAAGAGGTTTATAATTAATTACTAACCTCGGCATACTATTTTTTTTTAGCTGCATTATTCACATAAAATGCAGTACAAGACAATGGATATTTAGAAGGTTTTATTAGACCCTTTTGTAAAAGATTATCAATCTTTTTTTTGCAGAATTCAACTAACTCTGCATTCATTTGGCAGGGTCTTGATTTTGTTGGGATCTTGTCCTCGCAGAAATCATTTTCATATGGAAGAGTTATAATATGCTATCTACGATTCCAAAAAGCATTGGGGTGATCAGCATATATATCAACAATCATTTGTTCGGAGATCATTTTTATTTTCTCCTGTACTTTAGCAGATTTCACGGTATCACCAAAATTCATACTAAACATTTCAAGCTATAAAAAGTTCACATGATTTTGCTTCATATCAATTAAAGCATTTATATCCCTAGTTACTGGATCTGTAATAAAAGGGTAGGATATCTCCTTATTTTTATAAGTAGCAGTAAATTCTTTGGCATCAATATGAGTATAAGGATAAATTACATTTATAAAAGGTGTGCCAAGAATAATTGGAGGATATAATTGATTTTTTACCAAAAAGAAGAAATGCGGAATGCAAACCTTATTTCGGCAAATATATGCATTAGGAAGTTTATAATTAATATCAAGAGAATGACCAGATGCAGACTTAACAATATGTGTAGTCTTATAAAAATATCTGGTCGGAATCAAACCTTCTTGAATGCAACTAACATCAGCACCACTATCAATCATGGCAACATTAGTTACAGAGAAATCATTATCAATTAAAATAGTGCAATTTATATACCATTTATGAGCTGTAACAATTTATATCTTGCACAAAAAATAATCATTTTTTACATCGAAATTCTTGAAAATAGCATCGTCATCTTCTATATTGGACATTTTTTCCTTCCCTTTGGAAGTAGAAGAAACATCATTGTGAGAAATATCTTTCTCAATTTTTGTAATCCTGTGATCACAAATTATTTGATTTTGCTTTGGAGATATAATCTCTTTTTTCAGGCTATCAACCTCAATTTTTAAATCATTGAAAGATGTATCTTTATCGGGCAAATGACTTAAATCAAGTCGTCTATTAACCTCAGCTAAAGAATAAGGCATGTAATAATTATTATCAGTACTCCGAGTAACATGAGTGCTATCAGCAAATTTTGAAGTATTAGAGGTGCTATCAGCAGATTTTTTAGTAGCAATATTAATGATTTTTTCACGAAGCTTATCATCAGAAACTTCTTTTAATAATTCAAGGATGCTATCAGCAGTGAGAGTTTGAACATTCAAATCATTTAAATTTAAATCTTCAAACTATGATTGCAATTTATAAAAGGCTTCATCACAAACACAATTATCACCATTGCAATCAGCACAAATGTTAGCATGATCGTTATCAGATGAATTAGGTAATTCAATATTATTTTCAGATTCAGAATCACAATTATAATCAGACTCAGAACCAGAAGTGTATAAAAAACCATAAACTTGATCATGAATATCATCAGCAAGACCTAGAAACTTAAGCTTTTGGAGCTTGTAGTTAGGAGCAATATGCCCTAGGTTACCACTTAATCTTGGAGAGATTATGCTTAGACCTATTCTTCGTAAATCTAGTAGACTTATGATGGGTTTTTCGAGTCTCACTCTCTTTCTTGGACCTATGTCTAGATCTCTTTCTCTTATAAGGATTATCAGACTTGGAATTGGAATTTTTGTGACTTTTCCATTGAAAGGTAGAAGTTGGTTTGTCCATACCAAATTATTCACAAAAATCTCCTAATTGAGATTTTTCTCTAAGCTTATCAAGCTTAATTTGTCTAGTTAATTTTAACTCATTGCACAAAGCTAAACCTTGTTGAGTATAGGCCGCTATCAGCTGACTATAGGTAAAATTATCATATGAAATTTCACCATAGGAACCTGAGCCTCGAAGCTCTTTTCTAACCCTTTCAGCAAAAAGAGGAGGAAGATCGTCTATGAACTTCGCCTTCCAATAAGTATACTTACTTTTGGGTAAGTTCATGACCCTTCTTAGAAAGGTGTCTTTATACCATCTGAATTCTCCTAAGGTCCTACATCTAAGACCGTTGAAGAGTGTTTGAGTATTTTCATATTGGTTGGTAAATCTACCTCCAAAATATTCAATAATGGTAAGCATAAGAGTATAAACAGCATCTTCTCTATTCGCAGGTAATGCTCTTCCTAGGTTATCAATTCCTTTTACGGAATTCCTAGCTTTGAAAATAGCATTTCTTTTTTCATTATCTAAAAAATTATCCCACCAGCCACGAAGTTGGCCAGTAAAACCAGCAACAATCATTTTACAAATAGTTGCATTTGTACGTCTTTGACAATTTTTGACAGATGCAGTAGCTTTTGCAATAGTAGAATACATTAGCATTTGATCAACAAGGACAGATAATTGTCTTTCAGATAAGCCATCCAAGTTTCATTAATAAATTGCATCTCCGTTATATGGCGTATTAGTCTGATTCTAATCTCTCTCCTCTATTAGAATATCTTGGGGAGTTGGATGCGGATAATAGTTAGAAGTCATGCGGGGTATATCAGCATATTTATTCCCCTGTTTCTTCCTAATCATACCTCTGAGCTTCTTTAGTTTAGAGTAGATTTCATTTCCCGTATCTGGGGTGGACTCTATGCTATCAGCAAAGGCATTAGATAAGTCAATGGGTTTGATATTTAAACTGGAAAACTTTTTATCAAGTAATTTTTCCAATTTTTCTATGGGAGACAACTTTTCAAATCCCTCAATATCTAGAGGTCTCTGAACACAAGGCCTAGTTGTCAAGTCTTCTTTTTTACTTTCCGAAGTGGAAGCAATATCAGATGACTTTGGAATAACACTAAGATTTTTCACCATCTCAATCAATTCATCAAGTTTTTTATCAAGAAAAGAAATATGTTCTCCCAAAACTTTCACATAAAGACTCAAATAATTGTTTTGAGCAATCAGATTATTTATTCCTGCAACAGTTACTTTACCAATTTCATTATCAATGAATATTTGGAATACAGAAAAAGTAATCCCAGTATTATTAGGCAATACAAAAGGTGATTGGGGAGGTTAAATAGTTTGAAGCATATTACCACTCGCATCTTGATAAGATCTTTCTAACACCTTAACATATAATGGAAAATATGTGGTTATGAACCACGGCACAAAGCACACAATCTGATTATGCAATGCACACATCTCATAAAATTCTTGAGAAATATTATTGAGTTCATCAGGACTATATGTCTCAAAGAACCAAATTCTAAATCGATTCCATTTTTATTAAAAAATTCTTTTTTAATATAACTCCTTACCTGAGAACCAGGACTAAAATCAATTTGGTGGATCCCATCTTATAGGTCTCCTTATGGTGACCTTGGATCTTGCGAAGTTTGTTTCGACCAATAAGGTCAGATATGATGTATCATCGATCAGTTTGCTTCTTGGGTTTAGAGTAGATAGTAATTTGTAATAAATTCTATAAGAAAGACAAATTAACTCAGAACCAGGGGTATAATTATAACCATGAGTTTTTATATTTAAAGTCGAAGCATCAAGAATATTCACACCAGTCAAAGATAATTGCAAGTTTGGTTGTGTATTAAAATATACTGGACCATAGGCTACAGTGGATTCAATTGGAATGGCTAGACACATGGGCTCATTATAAGTATGTATTAATATTCTGACAGGCCCCTTGTTCGGGTAAAAGAATTGATTTCTCCATACAGCCATTAAGCTATTTGAAATTCTTTTATATTTCGATTGGTTCCTTGGTTGTTTTTTCGACTAGGATTTCCAATATTAGTAATAGATTTGGTTGGCATGGCGAATTACTACCACCTGTCTGCTGATCCTGTTATGTATATATGTATCTGTATATATGTATATATCTATATGTATGTATGGTTATATGCATTATGGATGGTTTTACTTGGTTTTATAAATGGTATTATTTATCCTTTTCCTGAGATCATGCTAGCGGTCACTCGCAAACCTCATCTACTGGCAGTTGTATACCCATGCTATGCAGGAACTGGCCGTTGTACTCCTTCAACATAGTGATTAACTTGGGGATAGAATTTGGACTGAAGTGGTGAGCTTCCATCCTTTCGGAAGGCTTCATTTCATGTTATGGATACTTTAACACATTTTGATTTTACTTTGGATATTGGTATTGGCTATGGTTGGAGGCAGGTCCCAAACAGATTTCATTACTCTTTAGAATAGAGGCTTTGCGTTACTTTTATGTGTTATAATGAGTGGGATCGTTATAGGTGTTAGCCTTGACATTAGAATAAGCCAGTGGGCAGACATCATTGGACAATATTGTTGGTTGTTCCATGCTATTACATTTTGGGTTTAATTATATTATGTTTTGGAACGTCTTTGGTTACGGCCTGGTTTATGGCCTTATTTGGTGTGGTTTGGTATGGTTGGATTATTGGTATGGGATGGTTAGAATCGATTGGGTTGTTCACGATTTTGATCTATGCCCAAGGTCTTTGTGTAAGTTGTTACACTATTATGTTTCATGCTTGAAATTCAGCCAACTCTGGGCAGGCGGCTGGAGGTTGGGTTGGGTAATGGGGTGGTCTGCGATCCTGGTCGAACTTAGGACGCCAAGTACAATAAGTCCCCAGGGTGGGTCATGTCAATCAAGTAAGTCTTTAAGGGTTGTAATGTAGGCTAAGGGATGGGTAGGAACTATTTTGATCACGAATAGTGACTTATCTTCCCTAAGCACTTTAATACATCACACTTTCATTCAATTCACCTTTAACAACCAATTTCCACAACTTTTTTCTACCTTATATTTTGTTTTTCCCCATCTCATTAAGCTCATTGACATATACTATGGTGGGAGTATTCCATGTACACATTATTCAATTTGAACAATCTTTATTCTTCTTATTAAAAGAGGGTATGAAACAAGGCTATCAAAGAATTGCCTATATCATCTCCGAAACCCACACTCTTTATTTTGCTTTTCATGCACACTAGGCAAGTTCTAGACATCACATGTAACAAGGAATATACAACAACCTCACACATGCATGGCACATACTCAACTCAAGTAGGATCATCATAGACTCTCAACCACACAATCATATGAATTCAACATTAAGCCAACAATATACGAGAGTCATTATATTGAGCCTAAGAGTATAAAAATTAATAATTCACAGAATAAACATGCTCTTTACAACCAAAAAACTTGCATCATGCAATCAAATACTTCACCAACAAGAATATCTTATTTTTTCTAACACAAAAAAAATAAATTTACTTCTAAAAATAGGAATTCCCCTACCCCACACATTAAAATCTAATTTTTCCTAAAGTATACTCAAAAGCAGAGATAGAAATGCTCCCTGAGGCTTCTAGGACTAGCTAGTAGCATCTTTATATATGAAGATAGTCCTAGGACCCAACACCTAATCTTTGCCATGCTTCTTAGCTCAGGTTTCTGGTAATAAGACTTCCCATCAACCTATTACTCAATAAAAACAAAAACTAGTGAAGTAAAAACTAAAATACTAAAAATAAAACCTACCTTAACTTGGGTTGCCTCCCAAGCAGCGCCTGATTTAGTGTCGCGGCACGACCCACATCAACTTTTTCCTCCACCTTGAGGATATTAATTTTACACGCAACCGTGCATCCATCTTTTTATTTCTCACATAGGGTGGTGATACAAAGATAAAGGAATTGAGTAATGTACGGTGCATGGTAAACCACTTGGCCTTACAGTGAGGCATGTTTTTGTGTTGCTTTTCTGCTGCAAAATTAAGAATATAGGATTCTTGTTCCTCATCTTTACACTCTTCCACTATTTTAGATGACTCCGCAGACATGTCATCATCTAAATTTAATGTAGAAAAGTATTTTAAATTAGTCCCAAACAATCTCACTTTAAAATTTACACCATTCACAACACACTCACTCTTATTCACCTTCTTAATTTCTGTCTCAATAGAAAAATGATAGTTGAATGGCTAAAATTCTTGTGTTTTCTCCATAAATTGGCTAGTATCCTCCTTTACTTTACCCAGCCTCTATGGAAATGGTGGTGGTGGTCTCTCCTTAACTTTTTCGGCAACTTTACATTTCGAGTACTCAGACTTCTTTGAATTATCAGCAACTTTGTCTGTAACTGGTTGAAGAGTCAACCTATATCTACCTATTTAGTTGTATTTGGAGGCCTTTCATTTATCTGTTTACCATTCCTCAAAGTGATTGCCATTACTTATTTAGAAAGTTCAATGTCACTTGGAAAATCACCTTGAGGCCTGGTGTTTTGGGTCTGCTATAATTGCACCAACTGACGCACCAAATTCTTCTGCATTACATGCTGATTTTTAAGTTCAATAACTATCTATTCTTTGGTAGACCTGATCTTCTTTAGCGTCTCCTTTATATTATTGGCATGTGTGTTTTGTTGCCACTGCTTAAACTACTATTGGTAGTTGTTATTCCATGAATTATTTGGTGCCTGAGTCTGCCACTTTTGGTTGTAGGTATTACCATAATTCGGCCATTTGAGCATTTTCCATAAAATTGACTGACTTAGTATTTGCACCACACATATCTATAGAGTAATCACTATTGCCATAAATCACATGCCAACTTGTGGTCTACTCCACAGATAGGATAGTATCCACCTCATCTTATGAAGGTCCCTTCCACACCTTTTATCAAAATTTGGACAAAAACCTCTTGATGGGGTCCCTCACAAAAACAACATGAATCATCATCACTCGAAAACCATCTATCCCGGGCTTACATATCAAGAGGTGTGATAAAAAAAAGTAAAATAAAATAAAAAGGGAAAAATACTAAATAATGTACAACTCAATATATCTCAACTAAAAATAAGATAGTTGCTTATTTACAAGTCCCCGACAACGGCGCCAAAAACTTGTTGCGCCCAAGCACACACGCAAGTGTACGTGATCTCACCAAGTTGTAAAGTGACCTTTTAGAAGCCAAGTATCTGAAATTTAAGAAGGGGGTAAATTGAAATTTTTCTATGAGCTAACTGCAGACTCTTCACAGTTGACTCCCATATAGATCAGTGCACTTCGCAAAGAAGATTAGATTTAAAATAATTAATCAAATAAATAAAAAAATGTAAAGTTATAACACAAAGCTTTATCCTAGTGTGGAACACCAACGTGGTGCCTACTTCCAATCTCCTTGGGTTTAAAAGTTTCCTTAGATCATTCAATGTCGGGATCAAGTACAATGATAGGAAACAAGTTCTGAAGACTTATTTTGCTTTTCGGATCTTCTAACACAGCTTCAATTGATGTTACAAAGTTGACTCGATCCAATTCTTTATGTAACAATTGTAAACTAAAAGTTACAAAGCCTTGTGAGACTTAGATTGAGACACTTTAAGTTTTCTCCTTGAAGTTGTGTGACCCGTGTCTATCTTTAGTCTTCTTTTTTTATAGTTTTTTGTTGTCATTCTTCATGAGAAAACCCAAGAGGTTTCTTCTCAATCAAGGATTTGAATTAATTCCTTGATTGAGGGATGGCACCATAATGTATGTCCATATCAGATATATCCAAATGTGGTGCAATTTCCATAATTATATAGGCCCATATCAGATATGTCCATGTACTGGTTGTGGCCTTTTTTTCTTTATGTTCTAATTTAGTCTGTTGTTATTTTGGGATTGTGATCCTTCTTCCATTTCTAAGATACTTAACTGATTTGCTTTCCATAATGTGTGGATGTTGTGATCCTCCATATCTTCGAGTGAGATACCCTTCAATCTTCTAATATCCTCTATTTTTATTTACTTGATCATGATTGATCTAATTTTTAGTGACTTTTGAGCTAAGATTCTCCTTCCATTGGTTCTCATTGTGACTGATTTACTTGGATGTCGTAGACTATGAACTAATGTCCTTCTATTCCTGAATCTGGCTTCTTTTAAGACTTCCAAACATTAGCAGTCCCAATATCCTGCAAAGATACACTTGTTAGTTTTCCATTATTAAAACGTAGACTTAGGAGGCTAACAATCTCCCCCTTTTTTATAATGACAAATAAGAGTAAACATCAGTTGACGGTTGACTTCCCTATCTGTCAGATTGCTCCCCCTGACTTGTAGGCGACTCTGATGTTTTGACTTCTTTGTCTGTCGGCTTGCTCCCCCTGACTTATAGGCGACTCTCATGATTTTTATTTCTCCTCCTTTGACATAATCAAAAGAAACAACACGCAGGCAGCATGCGGACAAAGAAATCCATACATAGAGAAACACAAAGACAAAGTAACGATGACTCCTCTTTCAGAAGAGGTGTACCAAGCAAATACAAATAAATTTTTATTTAGTAAAAGTTGCGGCAAATTACTGTCCAAAAAAATTCTTAAAAATCATTAATTCTAAGAATACCAAGATTTTTTCTAAGGGAACAAATTGTTTCTTCTAGCAGTGGTTTTGTAATAATATCTACTAGTTGATTTTAAGAGAAAACAAATTTTTGAGTAAAACATCATCAACTTACATATGATCTCGAATAAACTGATGTTTAATATCAATATTTTAGCCCTAGAATAATGCACAGCATACTTTGATAAGAAAATAGCACTAGTGTTATCACTAATAATAGGAACAGATTAAAAGATAAATCAAAGTCAAGAAGCTAATGTATAATCCATAAGATTTGAGTACCGCAACTTCTGATAGCTATGTATTCAACTTCAGTGGTTGAAAGAGCAATGGAAGTTTACTTTTTGCTATGCCATGAGATAAGGGCATCACTAAGAATTTGACAAGTTCCACTAGTGCTCTTTCTATTATTTTTATCTCCTACAAAATCAGCATCTGAATAACCAATAAAATTAAAATATGAGGAGAAGGGATACCATAGTCCAAAGTCTTGAGTTCCTATTAGATATCGGATGACTCATTTGATGGCAGTGAGATGAGACTCCTTAGGAGTCTACTGGCACTGGAAAATTTACACACACTGAACATAATGTCTAATAGACTTCCATTCAGGTAGACTAGAGATTTGATCATCCCCTCTACATCTTTTCATCAATGTATTTTCCGGATAAGTATGAATCAATGTTTGTGTATGGGCTCATTGGTATTTCATAGGACTTTTTTTTTTCCATACCAAACTTCTTGATGAGTTCTTTTGTGTACTTGGCTTGACTGATGAAGGTGCCTCTAGGAGTTTGTTTGATTTGTAATCCCAGAAATAATGTGAGATCACCCATAATTTGAATTCTCATTTCATCAAATTAGCAAAATTCACACACATAGAGATGTTAGAACTACCAAAAAGGATATCATCAATGTAAATTTGCACAATGAGAAGATTTTAATCAAGCTTTTGTATGAACAAATTTGTATTAATTTTAGCCTTTTGAAAATTGTTATTTAGTAAAAAAGCACTCAATCTCTCATACCAAGCTTTTGGATCTTGTTTGAGGTCGTAGAGTGCTTTTGATAATTTGAAAACATGATTCAAATATGATAGATCTTCAAATTTGGGGGGTTGTTTTACGAAAACTTCCTCATAAATAAAGACATTTAGGAAAGCACTTTTTATGTCCATTTGATATAACTTAAAATATTTGAACGCAGCAAAAGCTAATAAAATTTGTATTGGATCTAACCTTTCCACGGGGGCAAAGGTCTTGTCATAATCAATACCTTTCTGCTGGGAGTAGCCTTGAGCTACAAGTCTGGCTTTATTTCTGATAACTTTTCCTTCTTTATCTAATTTATTTTTGTAGACCCATCTAGTTCCAATTACTGAGCAGTTTCTAGGTCTTTCAACTAGATTCCAGACTTGATTTCATTTAAACTAATCCAGTTCTTCCTTCATAGCTTTAACCCATGAATTATCTTTGAGGGCCTCATTGGTTTTCTTGGGTTCAATTTGAGAAACAAGGGTGATAGTTGTTTGTCTCCTTAATGATGCTCTTTTTTGCACTCCACCTTCTGGATTTCTGATTATGAGTTTGTTTAGATGACTAGCATCGTGCTTCTACCCCTTTGGAACACTTGGCTTTACTATTTCTACTTTAGGAGTCGACTCTTGGGAGGGTGTAGTTGACTTATCTTGTGATGGCTCAGGGATTGTGTTGTTACTTTTCTTAAATCATAGGTTATCCACCTGTTCTTCATTAGCACTCAAACTCGTGGAGAAGTGATTAGATTAATCAAATACAATATGGTTGGATTCCTCAACACACAAAAATCTTTTATTAAAAGCCTTGTAGGCACGACTGGTGGGAGAGTACCCAAGAAAAATACTTCGTCACTTTGTGGATCAAATTTTCCCAAGCTATTCTTACCGTTGTTGTGAATAAAATATTTACAGCCAAAAGGATGGAAATAACTGCTATTGGGATTCTTTCCTAGCCAGAGTTCATAGGGCATTTTTATAGGATAGGTCAGATTAGGCACCTATTGATGATATGACAAGCGGTGCTTACTGCTCCTACCCATAAATGATCTGGAAGATTATGTTCTAACAATGTTGTCCTAGTAGTTTCCTGGAGAGATTGATTCTACCACTCTACTACACTATTTTGCTGAGGGGACCGAGGTGGAAAAAAGTTTTGAGAATATTCATTCTGAGCACAATACTTCTCAAATAACTTGTTTTCAAATTCTCCTCTGTGATCACTGTGAACGTAAGTGATGAGGTGTACGGCTTCTCTATGTACCTTTCTACAAAAATCTCAAAATTTGTCAAAGCGTCATGTTTATGAGCAAGGAACATTACCCAAGTAAAACATGAATAATCATCAACTATGACAAAAACATATCTCTTTCCACCAATGCTTGTAGTTTTGATGGGGCCAACCAGATCTATGTGGATTGTTTGAAGAGGTTTGGTAGAGGAGAAAATATCTTTGACTTTGAACGATGTTCGGGTCTACTTACCTAATTGGCAGGTATCATAGATGTGATCCTTTTCAAATTTATGTTTTGGTAGACCTCTCACCAATTCGAGTCTAGAAAACTTCTCAATGATATGCAAACTAGCATGCCTGAGCTTTCTGTGCCACAACCAGGTATCATTGGCTTGTACAGTGAGACAAGTTAAGGTAGTAAAATCAGGATTATTTAATACATAAATGTTGTCAACACGTTCTCCAATAAGAGAGATGCATCTTTTTTCGTGTTTGCTTGAGCAATTTACGGCTTTAAAGAGTACTTCAAATCCGATATCACAGAGTTGATTGATACTGAGTAGATTATGATTGAGGCCATCTACTAGATATACTTCCTTGAATTTGCATGATGATTTGAGTTTTATTGGGCCAAAATGATGATGTTGGCTCTAGCATTGTCACCGAACATTGTTGATCCCCCATCAATTTTCTCTAGAGTGGAAAAAATTTCATTTTTTTTGGTCATGTGTATGGAACATCCGCTATCAATGACCCACATTCCTTTTTTATAGCTCTTGCAGACCTGTTCTTGCAACACAAGAATATCAATTTGTTTAGGTACCCAAGTGGTCTTGGGTCCTTGAGGGTTAGATGTGCTTCCTTTGGGCCTCCAAACCTACACACTTTTAGTCTTATACCTAGAGTTGTATAGTTTGTTCCCTCTTTTTCAACATTCAAATTAGACAGGTCTTTGAGAAGAGAAGGAGATCTTAGCTGATTTAAATAATTCAGATGAGGAACTTGATTTATATTGAATGGAGTTGGGTCTCACAAAACTGTGACTAGGAGTTTTCTTAATACTGTTTAGCTTTATTTTTACATCATCAAGATCTTCATGAAGCAAGTCAATTTCAATTTGACATTCTTTGATTTCTATTTGATGACTTTTCTATTCCTCCTCAAGTTTTCATTTAAATTGAGCTTCACAACTTTTCTTCTCTTGGGTAATTTTTTATATTCATCTGTAACCTTTTGAAGCTTGTCAGCTATCAAATCTAAATTAGATTGAAGAATATTACAGTTGTGACAATCATGTATTCTTACCTCGCTAGATTCACCTGCTGCCATAAAGCACATATTGTCAGCTTCTACTTCTTCTTCATTTCATCTTCATCACTCCAGGCTCTAAAGTTTTGATTTTTTTGGACAATCTTCTCCTTAACTCAGGATAGTTTTGTTTAAAGTGACCAAGCCTTCCACAGTAATAACAACGATCATCATTTTTGGTGAAATCATCATTCTTGTCTCCTTGGGATCTTTTTTGTCTGTGTCTCATGATTTGACTTACTCTACGATATATAAGAGCCATTCCTTCACTATTAGCATCTTCCAGAATGTCCACTTCTTCAGTTGGAGTAGCATTGAAGGCTACTGGTTTCTTCTTTTCCTCTTTGTGGTACTTATCAATATAATTTTTCTTATATGCAATAAGGTTACCTTATAGTTCTTTCGTATGTCATGTTGGGAAGATCTCTATCTTCAAGAATGGCAGTCTTGGTTTCCCAAATCTTTAGGAGAATTCGGACCAGCTTCTGGACTTACAGGCTATGTGGATAGATCATCCCCAATGATTTCAGTTTGCATACGATCTTACTGAATCTAGCAAACATTGTTTTAGTGTCCTCATTTTCTTCCATTTTGAACATCTCGTATTCATTAACCAGGGTAGCAATTTTTGACTTCTTGACTTTGGTGGTTCCTTCATAGGTTACCTCCAATTTGTCCCATATTTCTTTTGCAGTCTCGCAAGTTGGTATCTTGTCATATTGTTCTCCACTAACTTCACAAAGAAGCAAACTTATAGCACGTGCATTAGTTTGAATTACCTCTTGTTGTTCTTTGGTGACCTCGAAGCTTTAATGATCTTTTATGTTGGAACTTCTAGATTCTTGGTCATTGTCCTTTGACTTATCTTTAAGTCCTGGAATCATCTTTGGACCCTTCTTGATAACAACCCATGCTTGGAAGTCAATTGATTGGACAAAGATTCTGAAACTATTTTTCCAATAGGATAATGTTGTCCATTAAAGTATGGTGGTCTTGTGGAGGGGTGGCCATCCTAAAGAAGAGCATTACGGATTTGATAACTTGCCATTTGATCTTTATTCACTTATGTTTAAGAAACACTGTTGGTGAGACCTGCTCTAATACCAATTGAACTTCAAGAGGTGAGGATGAATTAAAAATTTTCTGCGAGTCAACTACTGACTCCTCATAGTCGACTCGCCTGCAGATCAGTGCACTTCGCAAAGTAGATTAGATTTAAAACAATTAAGCAAATAAATAATAGAACATAGAGTAATAACAAAGATATTTATCCTAGATCATTAAAGTTCAATGTTGAGCTCGAGTACAATGATAGGCAACAAGTTCTGAAGACTTATTTTGCTCTTTAGATCTTGTGACACAGCTTCAATTAATGTTATAAAGTTGACTTGATCCTACTCATTATATAACAATTGTAAACTAAAAGTTACAAATCCTTGTGAGACTAAGATTGAGACACTTTGAGTTTCTCCTTGAAATTGTGTGACCCGTGTCCATTTCAGTCTTCTTCTTTTATAGTCTTCTGCTACCATTCTTCATGACGAAACCCAAGAGGTTACTTCTTAATCAAGGATTTGAATTAATTCCTTAATTGAGGGATGGCACCATAATGTATGTCCATATGAGATATGTCCATACGTGCTGCAGTTTCCATAATTATACATTTCCATATCAGATATTTTCATGTACTAGTTGTGGCCTTTTTTCCTTTATGTTTTGATTTGGATTGTCGTGATTCTGGGATTGTGATCTTTTATCCATTTTCAAGATATTTTATTGATTTGCTTGCAATAATGTTTGGCTGTTGTGATCCTCCTTATCTTCGGGTAAGATACCCTTCAATCTTCCAATAACCTCTATATTTTTTACTTGATCGTGATTGATCTGATTTTCTATGACTTTTGGGTTGAGATTCTCCTTCCATTTGTTCTCATTGTGACTGATTTACCTGGATGTCGTAGACTGTGAATTGATGTCCTTCCATTCCAGGAGTCGGCTTCCTTTAGACTTCCAAACATTAGTCGTCCCAATATCCTACAAAGATACACTTTTTAGTTTATCATTATCAAAACATAGACTTAGGAAGCTAATAGTATCAATCCCACAGGGACTTGTTTTAACAACTATCTAATTTCATTTCACAATTGAGATTAAATTGATGTGGAAGTAACCAAAAGAGTTTGTGAGTTGTGAACTAAATTAAAGTAAACAATGCAATAAAGTAAATTTCTTGGACAATCAATAAGGAGAAGCCCAAGGTTAAGGCTCTGCGAACAATCATACTAAGCTATTGAACTTCATTGGTTAGATTACTTATCTTGGTTGTTGATTCACGGGGTAGATATTATGATCATGGTCTCTCGAACCTCTAATCACCTATCTAACTTATCCCCACAACTACATAGTTGAGTGGGGATGTGATAACTAAGCTAAATGCATTTATATTTCATCCCATGGTGAACTAAATAGGTCACGTAGGTATATCTCCATCCTGCATGAAAATTACAATCTTCATTCTATAGAAGCTTATAATCCTACTCTATTTACCCCCACATTCTATCCTCTTATTCCCCCTCTCGAGTTCAAAAATACGACAATGGATGTATTTTAAGGGTCCTAAATCCTTAAAATAGTTATAACAAGGGTAAATAAAAAACCAAATATTCTAAGCAACCAAAACCTAATCAATTCAAAGCAATAGTAATCATGTTCTTGGCCTTAACCCCGGAAAGGAGGTGTTACTCATGGACATAGTCATAATCACCATAGATGAAAGCAAGATAAAATCCATAAATAAACTAAAGTAAAGAATTAAAAACCCTATTTGAAATGTTTTCCATCCCCTCTCCAAGTTTCAAAGTCGTCCAAGGTGTTTTGCATCAGGTTTAAGTATCCTATTTATAGAAGGACAATTTGGCTGCTTTTGGATTAGGGTCCGCGTCGCCCCTCTTACTCCATGGACTAGGGTGTGTGACATGGCCTCATCATGATAAAACACTGAAAATTCATCTTGTAAGACATATCCATGTCTGTAAAAATCCTTTCTTAGCATGGACCAAGGTACGCGACGCCCCATGTATTCACGACCTCAATTTGACTCCTAAACTTATTTCATGCACTTGTCCTTCCATCCCATGTCTTGTGGTGTTATTTTAACTTGACTTCCAGCTTTTGTATCATCCATATATCATCATAATCAAATCACCAAGCATTCTATAGCATCAAATGCCATGGATAGAGATCAAAACAACATAATGTACAGGACAACGAACTAGAAACTTAAACTAAGAACTAGTTTTGCCTTTTTTGATCTTTAACTTATTGTTTGACTCTAGGCTTGATTCAATTTAACCTTAAACCTTGTGACTAATTACTTTAACACTAAGATGCTCAATCATAACATTATTAACACATTAAGCACATAAGTAGTCCTCAAAACAAGGTTAAATAAGCTCGGATAATAACACTGAGAGGCATAAATCCACCTCAGATCAAAGATCATCTAAGAAAAATAGAAACTTTGGAGCCTGTAGTGATGAAGACAAAACTGATGATGACACATAAACAACAAATATGTGCTTCATGGAAAAAAGAGAATCCAATGAGTTAAGACCATTTAACTGTCAAGACTACAACCTTCTTCAAACAAATCTTGATATGATTACTGACGAACTTCAAAAAGTTATAGATTAGCACACCAAAATTGCTAAATAAAAGAAAAATTTGCCAACTTTTATAAAAAAAAAAGATTGAGAAGAGAGGAGGAACTGGTAGATTCAACTTAAAGCAAACCAAATAGTGATAGACTTGTTTAAGAAAAACTTGATGCTATAAAAATACAATTAAACATCATTAAAAAATCACCAAATCACAGTTCCATCTAATCAAACATTTTTAAAGCTAAATCAACTTCTTCATTAGACTCCTTTAGTTTCTCTAAAACCTATTTATTCTTGTATGGACCTATCTACTACACTTATGGAAAAAGGAGGAATAAACCATATAACTGCAGACAACGGTCTTGAGGAATATGGATTTGGAGCCCCAAAGGAAGCACATCTAACCCTAAAGTCCCAAGACTACTTGGGAAACTAAGCAAAATTAATTTTGTTATCTTACATGACCGCAAAAGCTATGGGAAAGGGATGTAGGTAATAGATAATAGATATTCAAGACATATGACTGAAAATAAAGAAAACTTTTGATCCCTAAAGAAAAATTAAAGGTGCTTTAGTCAGATTTGGCGATAATGCTAAAGGAGAAGTCATTGGAGCTGGCTCTTTAATGCTCAGCTCCTTCTGTGAGCTCATTGAAGTATATCTCATGGATGGACTCAGATACAATCTTTTGAGCATTGTGTGATGTAGGATTTGGTGTATCTTTCAATGCTGAAAATTGCTCCATCAAGCATAAGAAACGGAAAATCACTCTCAGTGGTGATCGTGTCTAAAATATTTACATTCTAAATAATACTGATTTTGATGCACTGACATATCTCACTACTCAAACTAGTGACACCTATTTGTGGCATATACTAATTGGGCATGCCAGCATGTATGCCATGGAAAAACTTTCTAGACATCAACTGGTGAATGGTATGCCAAAACTAAAGTTTGAAAAGGATCACATCTGTGATTCTTGCAAACTTGGTAAACAGACTCGAACATCTCTCAAAGTCAAAGACTCTCAGAACTACCAAGCCCCTTCAAACAATCCGCGTGGATCTATTTGGCCCCACCAAAATTGTCAGCATTGGTGGAAAAAGATACATATTTTTTATAGTTAATGTTTATTCTCGTTGTCCCTGGGTAATGTTTCTTGCTCATAATCTTGAAACCTTTACTAATTTTGAGATCTTTTGTAGAAATGTACAAAGAGAAGTAGGGTGCTTCATCGTTTATGTTTATAAGGATCATGGAGGAGAATTCGAAAACAAAGATTTTGAGGATTACTAGGCTCAAAATGGTTATTCTTAAAACTTCTCCTCTTCTTGATCCCCTCAACAAAATGGAGTGGTTGAACAGAAAAGAAAATCTCTTTAAGAAACTACACGAACCATGTTACTCGAACAAAACTTACCTAATCACTTTTAGGCAGAAGCAGTGAGCACGACATGTAATATTTTCAATAGATGTATCATTAGACCTATTATTAACAAAACACCCTACGAACTGCGGAGATGAAAAAAGCCTAACATCAGCTACTTTAATCTTTTTGGGTACAAATACTTCATCCACAATAATGGTAAGAATAACTTGGGAAAGTTTGATCCATGAAGCGATGAAGATATTTTTCTTAGTTACTCTCCCACTAGCCGGGCCTATAAAGTATATAGTAAACAAACTTTGTGTTTTGATGAATCTATGCATATAGTATTTGATGAATCTAATCTTATTGTTGTGACCTTGAGTTTTGATGTGGAACAGGTAAATAACCCCCAGCTCAAAGTTTCTCTTAAGATAGCACTAGAGCCAGTTGATTCTGAGTCGACTATGGCTCAACCAGAGTCAGCTCCTATTGCTGAATCATCAAAAACAAATATTCCAAGGGAATGAAGACAGTGTACAATCTTTCAAACGAATTCATCATTGGAAATCCACATGATTAGATGTAGATAAGAGCTTCCCTAATAAAACAGACATCAGTGGCCTTTGTGTCTCAAATTGAACCTACAAAGGTTGATGAGGCCCTCAAAGACAAATCATAGGTGTCACGACACAACCTAAGGTCTGGCCGTGATGGGTATCTCAAGCCAACCATGGATCGTAGACCACCCCCATCGCCTTACCTCATGAGCACCAAAATAATAATAATAACAATGCGGAAGCCATTTTAATAGTAACAAGAAGATGAATGAATAACTCAATGAAAACTAAGTCAATCAATAACCAACCAACCTACATATGTCCACAAAATCCTCTAAGACTAGAATAGTAACTAAGTCGGGACATGCCCGCAATTATGACTAAAAGAATCCAAAGTACTATGAAAGTAAAGAGAGACTTATGAAATGATAAGGCCTTCTGAAGGATGGAGGATCACCACTTCACATCAACTTAACGAACGTGCTAATCCATCTGACGATGCATAGGGATAACAGTAGTGTCTTCGTACCCTACATCATGAAACAATGCAGCGTCCTTGGATAGTCAATGTGATAAGCACTGACATGTAACTTAGGGAAAGTGATAAAATAATGACATGTTCAAAATTAGTCAAAACTACATGCACACATTCATATATACATATATAAGATGGCGGGATAGGGTAAGGGTCATGAACATGAGAGTTTGAAACCATTAACCTGGACTGTGTAGCTCTATTCGTTTTTAGGGCACCCACGGACTATATGGTTTCATCTTCCCCGGCTGAAAGGTTCTTAGTCGTATTAGCTACACGAACCAGGAAAATTCGATAAAGGTCCAAAGCCACCAAGGCTCCAACCATTCCAAAAAATATATATAATGTGTGAGCTATGTACACGATCATAAAGACCCCCACGTCAGCAAACGTGGTTTCCAGTATTGATCTCCCTAGGATCTCCACCTTCATAGCGAGCTACATAATCCCTTTTAAGCCTAAATTAAAACCATTTAGCACATAATTCCAACCATTATCTTAGGAGTCATTCATTAAGGCATTTACCACTTGGTATCATCAAACTAATATGCTTGCAAGCTAAATTAAGCATTCCAAACCAATTCACACAACCAAATTGGACTCCCAAGTTCCATTAAAATCCAAACCATGGCCATCAAGGCCATCCAAATCTATTTTTATATCCAATTAACCATTAATGCAATGCATTGAATTCAAAAGCAAGTTAAACTATGCAATTTTCCATAATTAAAATCAAATTCACAAAGTGGATTGAGGTTCATGCAAATCCAAGACAAAATTCATCCAATTTGGGGAAACCCATATCCCCCATTCCAACCATTTAAATAATATACCAATTCAATCCCAAAAATATCAATTTAAAGCATGAATAATCAATTCAAAACATGGGACAAGTAATTCATTTAGTAACAACCAAAACCCCTCAACCCAATTTCAAAACCTATAACTTAAATCACATGGAAAATCATTCAATTCAAGACACAATATAAGATTAAAGTTTATGGAAGATAAACATGCCTAAAACATACAAGAATTTGAAGTCAAGTTAAAGTTTGGAGCCCGGATGATGAATTCTCTATGATACCCTTAAGTTTTCTTGGTTTAGGTGTTAGAGAAGAGAATGAGAGTCTTTGATCTTTTTAACTAAAGGGGAAAAGGTAAATTTTATGTTTATAAATCATGGGAAGGGTAACAAGACCAAAATCCCCTCACCCCTAAGTAAAAAAAATAGACAGGACAAAATTTAACCCTCAGCATGGCATGGCCTTATCGCATAGGTTATCCTCCGTGCCACGCCGTTATCACAGAGGGTAACCTCCGTGACACAGTGATATCGCTAACCTTCATTGCCTCGGGGTCCCAAAATGACCCTAAATCCCTTCCAAAAATTCTGAAACTTCCCCAAATTACCCTTTTAACATCCCTAAACATAATTTAAGTCAAAAATCAATATTACGAATATGGGAAGGTCAAAAATAAAATGATTGAAATTTTAAGGGTCTTGCATTATCCCTTCTTATGATAATTCATCCCTGAATAATAAGTTAGGAAACTTTAGCACGAGAATAGCAAGAATACACTAGAATTAAATGACAGACTTAGAAGCTAACAAAAGGAAAACAAAACTCATCCCTTAAGCACTTTCATCTAACTCGGAGAACAAGAATGGGTATATGGACTTCATATCTTCCTCAGATTCCCATGTAGCCTCTTTAACCTTTTGGCTCACCAAAGAACCTTCACTAAAGCTACATCCTTAGTCCTCAACCTATGAACTTAACTATCCAATATTTTAATTGGGATATCCTTATAAGATAAGGAATCCGTAACACCAATATCCTTAACAAGTATAATAAAGAAGGGATCTCCTCATGCGAGAATTTTGTAAATCTTATGAAGGGAGAATTTGAAATAGGCCTTATAGGAGTACTCACATTTTTCTTAGTACTAAAAATCAAGAAATCTTCCAAAGGAACCTTCATTAGCAAAAACAAGTACACAAAGGAACTCATCAAAAGGTTTGGCATAGAGAACGTAAAAGCTATTGGGGCACCTATGAGTCCTTCCACGTATCTTGATTCAGACATATCAAGAAAAGATGTTGATGAAAGGACCTATAGAAGAATAATGGATCACTACTCTACTTGACCACAAGACGACCCAATATTAGCATATGCAAATGTGCAAGGTTCTATTCAGCTCCAAAAGAGTCACACTTAAACTGCAATAAATTTAATCCTTTGATATCTAATTGGAAATCGAGATGTTGGATTATGGTACCTCCACTCCTCAAATTTTGATTTAATTGGATACTCATATGCTGACTTTTCAAGTGATAAAAATGATCAAAAAAGTACTAGTGAAACCTACTAAATTCTTGGTAATTCCCTAATTTCATGGCATAACAAGAAACATACTTCAATTGCTTTATAAACCACCGAAGTCGAATACATAGTCATTGAAAATTGTGGTACTCAAATACTATGGGTTATGCATCAATTACTTGATTTTGATTTATCTTTTGAATTTGTGCCCATAACATGTGACAACACAAATGCAATTAGTTTGTCTAAATACACGGTGCATCATTCTAGAGCTAAGCATATAGATATCAAACATCATTTTATTCAGATGTTACACTATAATTTGTTGACTCTTAAAAACAGTTTATAAATATTTTTACAAAACTCTTGCTAGAAGAAAGATTTTGTTTTCTTCGAAAACGTCTTGGTATTACATGCATTAATGACATTTGATTACAAGACCTTTTGTTTTTGTATAAAATCATTGATTTCTGTATAAATTATTTTTGTCTCAAACTATTTTTAAAAACAAAAAAGATTTTCCTTTCTGATTCATATCCTTTTTTAATCATTACCTTTTATTTACCCTTTTTCAGCTTCTACCTTTTTATCTTCTCTCTCTATATTTATTTCTTTCACTTTACCTTTTTCTCATTCTAATAATCTGTCCCCTTTTCTTTCATCTGTTATTTCTATTCAAATCTCTCTGCTTTATCTTCTCACTACTTCACTTTCCTCTCCCCTCTTTTTATACTCTTTCCAATTCATCTTCCTCGTTCGTAAAATGATTCAAATTAGATCCATGGAAAATATTACAAAAAGTTTTACTGACTGTTAGTCTTTATTCCTGGTTCTTTTGAGGAAGCCTTCTCTCAGTCCTTGCAATCGACTATCCCTAAAAAGTGCTCAGCTTCTATATCTAACCTATCCTATAAAAATCTTGTCCCTCTTCTCTGGACATTCTTCCACCAGAGGACATACATATGTTTTGGTCTATATCTCACCAGGAGAAGTTTGAAACCTTCAAAAATCGCTTTGTAGTGCCCAAACGAATTGTGAACCTCATGTAGTTAAAGGTGTCTCACTGCAATAGAAGTTCTTTTTTTAAGGCTCAATATTTATCTCTTATACTCCGTTTCAGTGGTTTAGAAATATTTGAAGACCCTGTTCGCATGTTTTATGCTAATCTTTATTTTTTCCAAGATACTAGTAAATTGGAAACTCTTGTGCTTGGCCCTAAATCATCCTGAATGATTTCTTGTTTGAAAAAGTTTTTGATACTAAATTTTCTGGAGCAATCTCCTTTATGAATGGTACTTGGTCTGATAATTTTGAAGTTAGTTTTGTAGAAGCTATGCGAGTGGTTTCAGACTCGAAAGCAAATCCATAAAATTTTGGTCCATTGTCTCTCTGTTTCAAGTACAGAATTTTGGCTCACATTATTGCCACCACCTTAATTCTAAGGAAGGGTTCTCTAAGCAATGTCACATGCAGAGGTATTTTTATTCTATATTGTATGATTAAGAAATACAAAATTAACTGGACATTGTAGTTTCGTGAGTATATGTTGGAGAGTGCAGCAAACGTACATACCACAGCCAGTTTGACTTACGGTCTGTTGATTCCTCTAATTGTCCTTCACTACTCTATTGATTTCTCTATTTTTCTTGTAGTGGAAGTTTCTGCGACTTATGACTCTAAAATCATTGACAGGATGGGATATGCTATGGTTGACACTAAATAGCGCAAAAAGGAGTCAAAAAAATTAAGAATGATCTTCCAAAGGTTAGTAAAAGTGTTACTAGCCCTGTGTCTTGAGTGCTAAAGGAAATGGAGGAAATTAAGGACCGCCTGAAAGCCATTAAGGAAGGAATGTTGAGTATTCAGGAGTCTAAAAGCAGGTTGTTGCAGCTGAGTAAGGACACAAGAACTGATGTACGAAAAGCCCACTTATCGATTAAAGGCTTCATATAGGAGGGTACCAAGATCTTGAACCAATTATTTTCTCAAGTCGACTTTATTAAATCGAAAGTCGACTCCTCCTATAACGAGCTTGCCATATCTATTAGAAACTCCTACTCCAACTTCTCTAAGAACATTGAAAAGTCCTATGAGCGTTTTCGTCACAATATGCTATGAGCGTTTTCGTCACAATATGCACAACACTTCACCTACTTCTTGAAAAATATTAACTTCTTGGATGGCTTATTCAAAAGAGGTTTGCCCCTTCTCTCTTTTTGGTCTGTACTTAAGATACTATCGTGCTCTCTCTCTCATCCCTAACTTTGTATTTATTTTGTGGTATGAAATTTATATTTTTTTTATTTTTTTTTATTTTCTATGTGTTTTGCCTGGCTATTTTGGTTGTCTTGTTTGCTCTGTTCTTTTTTATCATGTCAAAGGAGGAGAATTGACACCAACATCAGAATCAGGAAGAGTCAATAAGTAAGGAGAGCTAGCCAACAATACATACAGGGAAGTCAATTATTGATTGAATCAACAAGTAAGAGGGAGTCAGATAACAATAGGTACAAGAAGTCAACTAATGATGGAGTCAGCAAGTAAGGGGGAGCCAACCAACAATATTTACAGGGAAGTCAACTAATGTTTATTATTTTTTCATTATCAAAAAGGGGAAATTATTAGTCTCCTATAATAACCATTATGTATTATGTTTTAATAATGACAAACTAATAAACAAAATATAAAGGATACACCTCGGAGGAGATCAAGGTAAAGAATCCACAAAGAGGCCATCTCAGAACTCTATTTGAAAGAGCATCATGGGAAGATCGAGAAGATCCCTGAAATGAGGAATTCAAGGATCATGATAATATAATGATAGAGCAACAATCATGGAAGGAAGATCTCACACAGATCTGAAGAGGGAAGGAAGATCATATCCTCTACACGGACATATTTGATATGGACATGTATGGATATGAATCACTGTCTAAGAAAGAAAGATCATATCATACATACAAAAATATTTGATATGGACGTGCCAGATGTGAAATCTCAATAAATGAATCAATACAAATCCTCGATTGATGGAAAATTCCTTAGATTTTTCTTATTAGAGCAAACAAGCAGCAGAAAATTAAGACTATTTAAAGGCATTGAAGATGTAAGAAAAAGTACACAACTTCACAGGGAACTATTACTTTGTCTCGTCTTTATTATTCATAAATCTTTGTAATTTTCTAAGTTTACAATAGTTAAAAAATGAAAAATATTGAATCGGTTCATTAGTTCTACCCGTTGAGACTGTGTCACAAGATCTGGATTACAACAGATTGAGATTCAGAACTTGGCAGATCCTACTGAAACTTATTCTCACGTTAAGCTTTGAAGAAAACCCTTCAAATCCAAAGAGACTGGAATAGACACCACATTAGCGATCCGAACCAGTATAAAATTGTGCATCTCTCTTTACATTTCAGATTTATAAGTTCATCTTAACTCTGTTTTATTAAGTATACGAACTTGCAAGTGAGCTGACTGACATAATTGATCAGTCGACTTAGAAAAGGATTTCAATTCACACCTCCTTTTGAGTTTCACTTACTGTAGCATATTTGAGCAATCATTGTGAAATTCCTAGCAACTAACTTTGTTGATGTAACGAATTTAATTAAGATCATAATCAAATTTAGTTTTTATTCTTAAATTAGACTAACACCATCCTATTTAATGTGAAATCTCAATCAATGAATCAATACAAATCCTTGATTGACATAAAGTTCCTTAGATTTTTCTTATTAGAGAAAACAAGCAACAAAAGATGAAGACAATTTAAAGGCATTGAAGATGGAAGAAAAAGTACACAACTTCACAAGGAACTATTACTTTATCTCGTCTTTAGTATTCATAAAACTTTGTAATTTTCTAAGTTTACAATAGTTACAAAATGAAAAAGATTGAGTTGGTTTATTAGTTGTACCAGTTGAGGTTGTATCACAAGATCTGGATTACAACAGATTGAGATATAGAACTTGTCAGATCCTACTGAAACTCATTCTCACATTAAGCTTTGAAAAAAACCCTTCAGATCAAAGGAGACTGGAATAGACAACACATTGGTGATCCGAACCAGTATAAAACTGTGTGTCTCTCTTTACATTTCAGTTTTATAAGTTCAGCTTAACTTTGTTTTATTAAGTATACTAACTTGCAAGTAATTTGACTGACATAATTGATCAGTCGCTTAGAAAAGGATTTCAATTCACACCCCTTCTTGAATTTCACTTACTGTAGCATATTTCAGCAATCATTGTGAAATTCCTAGCAACTAACTTTGTTGATGTAACAAATTTAAATAAGATCACAATCAAATTTAGTTTTTATTCTTAAATTATACTAACATCATCCTATTTATCATTAAATATAATTGATTCAATCAATTAGTGATCATTTAACTCAATTTTTAGTTGATTACATTTGCAATAGTTTACTTGATCGTCTAGTATATCTCAAATTACTATCTCATTGTATTTGATAACCATGAAATTTAAATTAGATAAATATCACCCTATTTATCATTAAATGTGATCGATTCAATCAATTAATGATCATTTAACTCAATTTTAATTATTTTAACGTAGCAATTACTATGAAATATTCATCAACTAACATATTTGTTGTAGCATAATTCAAAATTTGCTATGAAACATTCAAAAACTAACGTATTTGTTGTAGCATAATTCATCAATTATTATGAAACGTTCGGCAACTAACATACTTGCTATAACATATTTCAGCAATTCAAATAAAACTTTCAGCAACTAACGTACTTGTTGTAGCATATGAAACAACTGCTATTAAATTTCTAGCAACTTACAATAATTATTGAAAAATTCTCAACATATTCTAACAATTGCCACAATAAATTCAATACACAACATATCTATTTTAATAAAACATAAAAATATTCAATTACATTTTGCCCAGCAATCTAAAAACATAGTTATAGTTACATAAACGGCCAACAACCTCTCAACATAAAAAGTTTACCAAAACATAACATAACATAACATAACAAAAAAAGTTCAACAAAATATAACAAATCAACTATTAAAAAAAGCTTAAAATTATTGTCTCTGATTCAATTAGGCACAAATTTCTTCTCGATTCACCAACATCATTACCATCTACAAAAAGTGCCCTTGAATGATCAAAATTCTTTTTAACAACTATACAATCTCTTTTAATAGCGGCAAGACTCTTCAAATCTCGCTCAAACTTTTCAATCTTGTCATCCTTAATTATTTATGAAGGCACAAATCGAGTGAGGAAATTCAATTCAATTTCTTTAGGTGAAGGACTTATTTATGAATGCACAATCTACATGTAAAAAATAATAATATTAAAATGTGATAACACAAAGATAATTTAAAAAAAAAAAAGAAGAATAAATTTATATACTTTAAGTTGAGAACTCTGTTGAAGAAATTAATATCTACAAAATATTTTGCTATGCGACAGTATAGATAAGTTGGAAATGAAACTTAAGTTTCGCTGAAAATATACAAAAAAAAATTGTGAAAAACATAAAAAAATGTTAGGTCAATTCTTGATAATAGTCATAGCTCATTGGGTGGAATATTACATTAGATTAGTGTAGATCATTATTGTCCAATCCTACATGATCTAAGATTAGAGTTGTTGTATCATTGTCACTATTATCATTATAACTATTACTATATTTCTAAAATTTATTGGTTTAATTGCTTAAGGGGCAAGAATCATAATGAAAGTGACTACATGACAATAATTATCCCTCAATAGTCAACACTATTATGATTATCAATTAACTATGTAATCAAGCAATAATATAAGCCAGAGGATAATCATTGTGGTTTCTAAGAACTGAACTTTTGTTCATTGAATATGTAATGAGAAATTAAAATATCTAGAGCTTAAAAAAGAGAATAAAATCAATAAACGAGAATAGAAATTACATTGATCTAATAAGATAACAATCAAAGAAGACGCTCCTAACAAACAAAACGGTAATGACAATGAATAAACACAACGAAATTGCATTTGCTAACAACATTAAAGCAACCAAACTTTATCCTTAAAAATAACTTTACAACATTTTCAAATTTAACTCAACCAAAAGTTCATCAACTATCCAAACAAATGGGGAACTGCTACTATTGATATGTCTCAATCCCTAAATAGTATTACTATGCCTCAATTCTACTATTAGGTACAACAACAATATACTTGAAATTCATGTATTATTTCAACTCGATACATCTGCAGGAAACTATTATTACTGTGCCTCAATCCTAATTAATTCATTCTCATGTCAATAAAGAATCTTCAAAAACAGTAAAATTATAAAACTAAGGGGAATTGCCATGAAATATTCAACAACTCAATTTTATTGTAACTTAATTTTAGTTGTTTTAATGTAATAATTGCTATGAAATATTCAACAACTAACATACTTGTTGTAGTATAATTCAAAATTTGCTATGAAACACTCAACAACTAACGTATTTGTTGTAGCATAATTCAGCAATTGTTATGAATCGTTCGGCAACTAACATACTTGCTATAATATATTCATCAATTGCTATAAATCTTTTAGCAACTAACGTACTTGTTGTAGCATATGAAACTACTGCTATTAAATTTCTAGCAACTTACAATAATTATTGAAAAATTCTCAACATATTCCAACAATTACTACAATAAATTTAATACACAATATATATATATATATATATATATATATATATATTTCACAGCCAAATTATTCGAGTTCGGTTATCTCGATAGAGTTTATTCTAAACCCGACCTATCCGAGATAGAAGGACTACCTATGAATCTGACAAATTCAATCAAGAATTTTGCCGGAAATGAAGCCGTTTATTGCAGATTCTACAGCATAGCTATGGAATCTCAAGATGATCAAGTATACTTTCCCACGATCAATTATGTTGAAGTGGAAAAATTAAGAGATTTTAGTATTAGCGCCACAGGTGTTAATAAGAAAATTCCATATTTCAACAAGAAATGGATTCAAACCAGACGAGCATTAGGGATGAAGGCCGTTTATCACATAGATGGTAATTAACTACAAAGAGTTAAATAAAAATTATATTTTTGATGGATGTTTTATTCCAAATAAAAATAATCTAATTAACCTTGCTAAGGGAAAAAAACTCTTAAGAATAATTCACCAGCTAATATGGGTAAAATTATTGAAAGAACAGATATTTTCAATAAAGAATTAGGAAAGAGAATAAGAAATGATATTCTTACCCCTAGAATCTCAAATAAAGGAAACTATCAACAAGATAGTTTAGATGAAAAAATTATATCTAGATTTTTAGAATTAAAACAAAAAAAAGATTTAGAAAAATTAGAAAAAAATTCTGATATTAATGATAAAGAAGAAGTATCTACTTCAAAAACAAAAGTAGAAGACCTAGTAGATAAGGAAGAAAATGAATTAGAGTACTCATAAATGCCTCTCTAAATGAAAATCATAATAAAAAATTAAAACAAATATCTAGACTAAAAAGGTATAAAATTAAATTAAAACAAACAACTCTCTATACAACATAATGAGTTATTATACTTGTTTTCTAGATGAAAAAACTTTAATCACTATTTTAAAAGTGATAAATTTAAACAAAGATCTACAAGAGAAAATCCTTGATAAGATTATAGAGTCATTTGTTCAAGAACAATGGTTTATCCATAGTTATTCATATATAGATTCAGATGAAGATGGCTATTGACCATATTCTGATGATAATGATTATTAGCCATACGAATATGATGATGGCTATTATACTGACTAATTGTCAAACAATTCCACAACCTACCCTGTTTGCGAACAACACCATTTTATTATATATATAACTTTGTATAAATTCAAGTCAATCAAAGTTTTTCCTTTTTAATAAGTGCATTTACTGTTCAATTCAAACATACCCATAAAAAATAAATTCAAAATAGGACACTACAAAACTCCCCATAAATCTAAACACACATTCTCAAAATCAACAGATTCTTTCTCGAAATGGGAAAAATCCTAACAATGAGAGTTAAAAAAATCCTAAATCAATAAATTTTTGTTGAAAATGGATGAAACTCTGTCTTTGAGATAAACGAAAAGAGTTTTACCGTTAAAGATCAAAAACTTAACTTGGAGATGGAGATGACGACAACGTCAGTGACAAAGTTGAAGTGGAGAAGATGAGAGTTAAAGCTGAGGATATCATTTTTTTTTTTTTCGAGAGAAGAGAGAAGCATAGGAGAAGAAAAGGTTAAATGAAATGAAATCAGTAAAGTAAGAATATATTTTGGGGGTTAAATTATTTTTCTATATTTTCAATGTTTGAAAATTTTAAAAATTACATTACATCACACCCTAATTTAACACACTTAATCACTAATTAAAAAAAATTGATTCAGACAGATCAAATTTATTATCAATTTTAATTTCAAAACTTATTTATTAACCTATAATCAGTTTTCTCATGTTGGGATGTTCGTGTTCCCATCATATGGAAAAGATCATCTGGTGATATTCTTGACTAACATGCACCACTACTGCATCCCCACGTGGAAACTTGACAGTCATCAACTGGATGAACCTTTGGTAAATATCACCAGAGTATTGACTCGGTAACAAAGCGCACAACACCATTTCTGAACTCTTGAGCATCCATATTTTCGACTAACTTGAAGTGCAAAAAAGATGTCCGTAGCTTTTCTACAGCAAAGTTTCCTAATTGCTCCTCTTTCTCTAACATACAAACCCAGAAAAAATAATACCTTCTTTCGTGTACATAGCACTAAAATCTTGTCTAAACACAGCCCAGATGACCCACAAGACTCTTTGTGGTAAAATTTAAAGATAATGGGGAAAAAGTTTCATTTTTGTCTTTAATTTATGGGTTCTTGATGGAGTTATTGACTCTTTGCAGGAAAAGTGAAAATAAATTTGCCGAGTTAGCATTAGTTGCAGTGGCAGCTGGAGTTTTGACACTGGGGTCAGTGGATCCAGCATCAGCTGCTAAGACTGGTGGGCGAGTTGGTGGTCAGGCTTTTCGATCAACAGCTCCTCGCTCTTCCTTACCAAGAATCAACAATTCAAGGTAAATTTCACTCATTTTTTGTTAAAAGAGAAATGGGAAGGGAATTATAGTTTATGGCACCTCACTAACTAACAAGGTGAACATCTGAGCTTCTAAGATTTCCCGATTATTTTTACTCTTTTTTCAGCCGGGGACTTTGTTTCTTGTTAAAGAATTTTGTTTATTTATCAATATTGACAGTATAATTAAGTAAATAAAAGTGTATCCTCTCTAACAATTTAAGGCTGTTAGATCAGACGGTCATAAAATGAAATATGGTCCTTAGAGATCCTAGGTTCAAGTCTCACCTCCACCAATGACGGAAAAGACTTCCACCTCTCGCTTATGAAAAAATAATCATGCCCAGACCTGACGGGGTTTGTTGAAACATACTTAAGTAAATAGAAGATATATTCACTAGACCAATAAAGCGTTTAATGAGATGGTCATACAATTCAATTGTCAACATCCTTGAAACATGTAATTTGCGGCTAACGTAGCTAGAACTTGAGTCTTTAATGCTTTACTTCATTTCAGATGGACGTCCTACTTTGTTCATTGAGGATTGATTTGACTAATCGTTGGAGTTTAATCAGAGTTGTATTTTGTTTTAGAACTGTTTACAAGCTGCAAATATACACCCCATTTGAAAATGATCAATAGCTATTATCGAATATTATCACTGCAATATCGTCTCAACAGTGTTTTGTAATGCGAGTGCATCATCGCATTATGCGGTGATGCGAGGCTCTCCCACTGAGAGTAAACTGATGCGAAGCTATTTAACAAATGTGGGCGCATAACCCTGTAATGCGAGCTGATGCGCTCCCATCGTGTTGATTTTATTTGTAGGGCCATTTTCAAATTAAAAATAAAAGAGCCGGTCAATTTTAAAGTTAAAAAAGAGTTGGATCACTGTTGCCTTCACTTCTGCAAATTTGTAGGAATGGCTTTGAAGAGAGTCGCGACTTCACTTCTGCGACCTCTTTTCTTCTTCACTAAGATTTTATGGTAATTTTTCTTCCTTCTTTCTTCCTTCTTCTTTCTTCTTCTTTCTTCTCTATTTTGCTGTTTTTCACTACTGCGACTTCACTATTTTCTTCTTCTCTTCAATTCTTCTGTTCACTGCTTTGATCAGTTACTGTTTTGCTCTATTTTCTCTCTGTTTTTCTTTTTCTTTTTCTTTGTTTTTTTCACCTCTGCTCCTCACTTCTTTTTTTCCTCTAGTTTCGGTGATCAAACCTTTGATTTTTTTGTTCATTTAAACTTTTGCTTTTATACATTGTCTTTATTGTTGTTTATACAGTTGTTGTGGTCTTTTCAGACTTACTGTTTGGATGCTATTTGGTCTTTTTTCTTTTGATTGCGCTTCAGTTCAATAATGTGGTCGCATCGCTTCACGCATTGCCTTGTCGCTTTTTTTCGCATCACGCTTCCCTGAACGCTGGTCTCAAACATTCAATATATGATAAGAATTTTGAACTTGGTACTCAGGGAAGATGTTAATGTAGTAGTAGCTCTTTTACAAGAATTGTACTCTCAACACCTAAAGGTACAACACCAGTTGTTGTATTTGCCTTTCCGTTCTGTTGAATGATTGTATTTTGATATGGTGAAATGCTTCTAGTTTTACTGAATTTGGACTTGGAGAGAAGGTTCCAATGTGGCGTATATGTAAAGACGTTGGGGTGAAAGGAAAGAAATGATAACTTTGCAGGAGTTAAAGAAAAAGGTAGAATAAATCTGTTGTAACTAAAATGTTTCCCATATAACGAGGACAAACAGAGGCTATGGAAAATGATGCTAGAGATTTCAGTCATTGGGGTTGAGACAATTTTAAGGCTACAAATTTTTCTTTGAGCTGAATTTTAACTTTTTAACGCTACTATTTGAGATCTTAGCAAGCTATTCATTTTATATGGGGAAATATTTGTGTACATTACCTTGCTGACCCTTATGTTAGTGGTGCCTTTCATCTGATTCTACATTCCCTTTGTTCAATTCATCAACTAATCAAATAGTACAAGTTATATTTTTAGCTTACCCCAAAGGTTCCTGCATTACTGTCCTGACATTCAAATGAAGTATGATGAAGTAAGAACCCTGAGACTTTTTTTCTACAGTCATAAAACACTGTGTCGTCTGAAAAAATTAACTTGTATTATGTGTAACTTGAAAATTGACTGGAGTCAACCGTATTAGAAGTCACCTTTGATGGAAGAGGAAAGCACTAGAACCTTCCTTCTTTTTATGCTTGTTCTAAACTAGTTAATCTCATATCAAGGTCTTCATTTCAATGTTCAGATTCGAGCCTTCTATTCTTTTTTACTCACTATACTTTTTAGCACTTTAGCTCCTTTTTTTGTGAGTACCAAATTAAACTGGGGTAGTGGAACAAGGTATATAATTATATCCCTTTAGTTACATAGACACAAGTATAACTCTGTTTTATATTACTGTTAAAGATCTCAGGTTTTAGCAAAAACAATCCAATAATTTTTAGGTTATGATTTCCTCTATGTGTTGTCAAGTTCCTTGATTCCTAAAGATAATTAACTTATCTAATGCAGTAAGCTCTCACGAAGGTGGCATGTGTTAGAGTGCGTGCTTACTAATTTTAATATTAGATTCTACTGGTTGCCTATCTGTGGAACAAGTAAACGTGGTTCACAGAAGAAATAAAAACTGAGCACAGTGTTTTTACGTGGAAAACACTCGGCTTAAGAAAGGTGTAAAAAACCACGACCTGTACCTCTACAGGATTTAACCTCAACTTTACTATAACTCTTGAGCCTCAACAATCAACAAAATTGCAAGACTTTTTGTAAACTAAGAATTAAAACTTCTAACTCCTAAAACTACAAAAACACGAATCTTCCCAAGATAAGTGTTCTCAAGTCTTCGAGTTCCCTAACTTGAAGACACAATTCCTAACTCAGTTTATAGATCACTGAGACTAGAACAATGACTTATTACAACTCAAAGAACCTACCTATTACAAACAGTCTAAGACTTACTAAGTAAAGGACCAGGTTCTTGTTCAAGTAAGTAAACTGTTTTGCTGATTGATGATTATCTTATCAGTGCATCGGCAAGCGCTTTGAATGTCGTTTCTTGTATTTAAGCCAACACCTGATGGAGTCCTCTAGTTGATTTACTCTTCTATCTTCAGCAGGACTCCCAGGTAGTTTCACTCCCTCTTTGCTTCTGTCTCTCTCTCCTGGATTGAGTAGGACTTTCTTTTTATCTCTTAATCTTGTAGAACTCCTTGATCAACTCAACTTTTGAATGCTGCAATTATTTTCTCCTTAATCATAGCAATTGAGACAAATCTGAACGTCCTTGCTTATCCACACTTGTCCTAATGCAGTGTCAGTCTTGCAATAATATCAACATGCAGTTCATATGACAGCAGTAGTTTCACTTGTGTGGAACAGCTTGCACAACATGTTTCATTCATATGTCTATCATCAAAACCTTACATTCCCTAACAGCATGGATGGGGAAGTAAATGAAAAGGAGTTGTTAGTAATTGGTCGCGTATACATTACTTCACTATATAGTGTAAGCAATGCTAAAGCAAATAATCATGTTGAACCTAAAACCTTCATTCAGTGGCGGGTCCAGAATTTTCATTAAAGGGGTTCAGAAAATAAAATTTTAGTGTTTAGGATTTGAACTTTGAACCTCAAGTTGAATTTTGAACCCTCAACTACTAATCCAACCTCTAATTTTATGCCAAGGAGGTTTAACATCTACATATATTATACATAAAAAGTTTTTAAAAAAAACTTTATAATCCACCCCTGCCTTCATTCTACAAGACAAGACATAGTTAAATTTCCTACTAAATGTGATTCTAATGTTCTTGCTATTGGCTATGAATCTACATTGCAAGAATCTGTATTGCCATAATTTTGTTCTTGTTATAAAAATAGTACAGACAAAACCAACATTCTACAGGTCAAAAAGTTTCATATATTAATGGAAAATGAAGTCAAACATGGAGAATGGAGATATAAGCATTATGGGTTCACTATTTATGTGCATGCAAAGGCGGACCCAGTATTTGGAAGTGTTGGAGCACCATTATCTTTAACTTTGATGTGGCAATTACTAGGAGCTGATCAATGATTCGAGGAGTATAGGTTTTCTTATGCAAACCACACAAGAGTTACAGAGGGAGGTTGGGTCTCGCCGGATGCCAATTGATTTCTGTAGTATTTTGATTAGAAAATAAGTTGAAAATGGGCTTGTGTACTACACTAACTTGTTGACTGCAAAAAAATAATTTAAAAAACAAACTAGCTACTGAACTTGGACTTGAACACAGGTACATCAGGAAGTCATTTAAAGCTGGAGCAAACACCTCTACCAACTCCCCCCCTCTGTTCCCTTCTCAGTTTGTCAAGGGGGGTTCCTATATCCATATATAATCGAATTTTATTATATATACACACATAGATACAAGATTCTTTTTGAAGTTTACGGGTGACAATAACCCCTATGTCCCAAACGTAGGTCCGCCTCTGCATGCATGAATATAGCTTACAGTTCAAGATCTCATGGTGAATGAATTAGACATAGTTATTTTTTGATAAAGAATAGATGGATAAGAATTAAACATGTTTTTTTATAGTGTACTTTGATTGAATATTTTTCTCTCTAGTTGGAAAAATCAAAAGCTTTTAGCTTTGGTTTGCTAAGACTAGTTGTTACTGTCACAATTCATGGAGTGTGAACTTATTTCATAGTCCTACTTAAATTTGTCCTTTTTTGCATTCAACCATGCTGTTGACCGTCGGCGTTAACATCTGGATCTATTGTTATTAGCTATAGAAGACAGCTGATAGTATTGTTTGAATTTTTTTTTGTTGATAGAACTTTTTTGGGCTTCTTAAATAGTTTAGTCCCGAAGAAAATCACTGCTTCTGAAATATTTCAGCATAGCAAACTCTCTAAGTGTACTGATTCATATTGCTTCATATTGGAATACATGTAGGTCATGAACTCTTTAACTTTTTTGAAATAACAGTTCTTTCATCAAGAAAATAAATGATCACTTCTCATTTATGTTGGGTTCGAAATTGCCGGAAGCTAATAGTTTGGAAATCATAGAACGATAATTCAAATGATAAATAAAAACATACTAAAAAAGACATAGTATTGATATGGTTCAGCCAATTTGCCTTAAAAAAAAAAGGGCAGCCCGGTGCACTAAAGCTATCGCTATGCGCGGTGTCCGGGGAGGGCTCCACCACAAGGGTGTATCGTACGCAGCCTTATCTTGCATTTCTGCCATAAGCTGTTTTCAAGGCTTAAACCCGTGACCTCCTGGTCCCATGGCAGCAACTTTACCAGTTACTTCAAGGCAGCCCTTCCCAATTGGCCTACATATTAAAAACTAAATAAAAAAACGTTACTCCAAGGCAGCCCTTCCCAATTGGCCTACATATTAAAAACTAAATAAAAAAACATAAAAATTGTTTGACAGAAAACGACTATCTTATGAATGTTATTGCGTTGTTGCTTGAGAAGAGAGATCTTAGATTTATAGAACTACAAAACACTTCTTTTAAGAAAAAATAAACCTAACAGAAAACCTACTAGGAAAGATATCTTTTTCAACAAGTAAACCTTTTTCCATCAAGAAAGGTAATTCTAATTTTGATAGATTATCAAATAAAGTAGGAAATTCAGGGCAAATCGTAACAGTTTAGCCCTCAAGATCCAAATAGTATCCTATATATATGGGTTCTCATAAAACTGCAAAGATGAGTTTCTTCCCTCTCGTTATTTGCGATACAAAATACCATATAAAAGGAAGCAAATTGTAGGAATATGATAAGTCTCCATTTCCAATCTTAACGGAATGAGAAATATGTGTCAGATTATTCCTCCATTAGGTAGTGGTAAGGTCTGCTTATATACTTTACCCTCCCCACACCTTACTTGTAGGATTTCACTGGGTATGTTCTTGTTATCGTTGTTGTATCAGATTATTCCTATAAGTGTGTTTCACTTACATTAGTTGCTATCGAAGTCATGCTTTACAACTAGAGGTTACGCCTTGTATTGTATTTACTTGGCCATTTCCTAATTATTTACCGCCATAGTCCGAAGAATTTATAAAGTAGGAAACTTAGGGATTACTTGCTCCCTTTCAAATGCTTGTGCTCATGAGTGACCCTTTCTTCATCAATCATCAAGTTGACTAAAGGACAACAACATTTAGATGATTTCCAAGCAGCTTTGCTGACTAACCAAGTGAAACACCAAATCTTATAGGAGGCATTGCTATGCTAAATCTGTTTCCAAGGCCACTTACGTGTGGTATTCTATGTATTATACAATACAGTGTAACAAGATACAACTGTAAAGATGCTTTCCATCCTTTTCATCTAGGCATGCATGATAGGCTCCTAATTGTTGAATCAAACTATGGGTTCTTTCCAATTCCCAAACATTGCAGTTTCTTCTGAAACTTATGTGCTAGCCGTAACTTGATTAGTAATCTGATACACAGGCTTCCTCGTTGGCAGTCAAAAGTAAAAAGAATTGGGAAATTCCATTTGAGAGGTGTGTGGCCCAACCAAGAATCATGCCAAAAACTAATCTCCTTCCATCTCCCAGCTTGAAATTATTAACACAAAAGGATAGCCCGGTGCACTAGAGCGCCCTCTATGCGCAAGGTTAGGGGAAAGCCCACCACAAAGGTGTATTATACGCAATCTTACCTTGCATTTCCGTTGGAGGTTGTTTTCAAGGCTTGACATGACCTCCTGGTCCCATGGTAACAACTTTACTACTTACTCCAAGTCTAAATATAATTTGCCTATTAGTCATCCCAAAAAGTCTTGATGTTTTTCATGTCTTAGTTGTTCGCGTAGGGGTGGCAAATGGGCGGTTTCTGTCGAATTTGGGCGGATCAAAATGGGTTAAAGCAATAAATGGTCATTTCCCAACCCACCCAATATATAGATGGGCTAAAATAGGTTGGGCTTATGGGTTATAGCCCAACCCGCCCAACTTAACCCATCATTGAACAATTTACCATTCTAGTAGAAATTAGATTGGAATGATATTTTTTAATTTTCTTTTTATAGTTATATTATTATTATTGTTTTGAAGTAAAAATAAAATATGAAAACTAAAAAATATAATAAAAACATGTGTATATATATTTAACACAAAACAATGATAACGAATTGGATAAGAGAGGTGAAAAAAGAAAAAAAAAAGATTTTTTAATTTTTTTTTAGGGGGGGGAGGGATAAGGGTAGGGGTGGGATAAGAAAAAACTTTTGAAATTTTTCTAAAATGCAAACTAAATAAAATTAATTTTTAGGGGGGGGGGGGTAGAGAGGGGGAGGGGGTAAGAAAAAGGTTATTTTTTTGTAAAAAAATATTTTTTTAGAAAAAATTAATTTTTTTAGGAAAATGGGTGTAAGGGGGTGGTAGGGGTCGTGTTTAGGGAGGTGGGGGTCGGGGGTATGGGTTGGTTGTGGTAAAACAGGACTTTGATTTTTTTTAAGTTTTTTTTTTTGGGAGGAGGGGGGAATGGTAGGGGTCAAAGTAGGGAGGTGGGAGTCAGGTAGCGCGATGGTGTAAGAAAAAAATTATTTCTTTAAAAAATATAAATTTAGAAAATAATTGTTTTTGCTGGGGGAAAGGGAGCTGGGGTTGGTCGGGGTAGAGGGAGGTGGGTGGGGAAAGATGATTTAAAAAAAAACAAATTTAGAAAATATTTTAAAAAAATTTGGTGGGGTAGCAATAGGGGGATGGTGTTAGAAAAAAATCACTTTTCTTTATTCAAAAAATTATTTATTACTACAATTATTTCAAGACGAAAAAAGAACATAATTGAAGCAACTAAAAATAATTAAAAATATTAAAAGTGAAGTTATAAATACTAGGATTAAACATCTTTATAGGTCAAAGTTGGACATCATCGTGAGCCCATTTGAGTTGATGATTTATGATGGGTTCACTCGGGCTAGCCAAATTAACCCATCTTCAAAATCACTCTAGCCTAACCCATTAAAACATGGGCGGGTTAAATAGGTTTGGGCTAATTTTGCCACCCTTATGTTCGCATCCTCTTTTTTCTTCTTGTGTAGGATAAAAAAGTTATCTTATAGTCAATATCATTGTATCGGTGTGTATGAAAGCAGATAGGTGGATGGATAACTTTCTGAATTGTGGTTGTATTTAATAGGTTCGTGTATCCTTTCATCTACTTGCTCCTTTTATGTACTGAAGAATCAAATCAAATTGCAGGATCATTAAATATGTTTCACTAGTCAGGCAATGTAATCACATGTATATAAACACGAACTACACCAATATAGCCATTGTCTATAATCGCGTACCTATTACAGTGTTGTTCCAAAAATTTCCTCAGAAGAAATCTACAAAAGAATCTTTAATGGAATTTTACGAAATTGGAGAGAGGGGAGAAGGAGAATAACTTTTTCTTTCTCTTTTTCTTTTCATCGGGAAATGTTACGTAGGTTCAGATAAGAGAACCCTTTTATCATCCCAAAGGGTCACAACTCTTCAAATAGTTGTCTCTTTCCTTTTGTTTAATAATATAAATATATAGACAATTATATATTATTTCTCCTTAATATGTATTCGAGCCGACTCACATGGGTGACTTAATCCAATTTCCTTCATGTCCGACTCACACATAATGGGCCAACTTTTTTTCTTATACTGTAACATTCATACTTAACTACTAGACCATGTGATCGATGCATATTTCGAGTGCGTCGTTGCTATACATCTCTTAGGAATATACAACATCTCAATCAATGAAACCCAGAGTAGATTATAGCATGCAGTACCCTTGATCATTTATCACATTTATATTTCTTATCATCTTTTTTTCTTAATTTTGAGTTCATCATTATGTACCAAACTGAATCTCAACGTTATATGCTTTTCTAGAAATGTCCCGCTGGACCGAATCAACCATGATCTCTTGACAACATACTAAGATAATAAACACCAAATTGAATCTCATGAAACTGATTAAAGTCATGAGGGTACTATGTGGAAAACTACTATAATTTTCAGGGCTTCACACGATGTCAAGTAGAGAATAAACTTGTATCGCCCTTATGGGTCACTTTATGCTTACATGATATGAAACATGTTTCACAGTATTGACTTATTTCCCATGGAGCGTATGTCTTTTATAAAGTAAATATTGTGCAGATGATAGTTCAGACAACTCATTTCTAACTTTGAGTTCATAAATCTACTCAATCATTTTATTCTTCAGAACTCACATCTGACATTTGAAATCATTTAATCACATATGATTAAACACAATCTAACAAACGACATTCTGATTATAAACTATCATTACTTCTGACAATAATAAGTTTATAACTGTCTCATCTCTACTACTTGTCTCTTAGACAATAGAGGCGATGTAAGATGTGCAGAATCTTCACTTTTGATGTTGTACCATTGCCAGATTTTTCAAAAATACACTGTTTTTGGAGAACCCGATACACACCCATTGACATTTTTGCAAAGTCCGAGCGACATAGAAGACGACTGCCTGTGTAACTAGGCCATTTTTTTGTCTGCTTGACATAGTTTTTATCCTCGTATGTACATCACATAAAAATGATATATGTATATGAACCAACAAGAATAGAAAATTAGGCATAAACCAACATTAATTTCAATAATGTGAATTTATATGAAAAAGATTGGGAAAAATAAAATATAAATACATCAACATCTACATAAATCCAATGACTTTACTTATCTTTTATAAGCATCACATGTGTAAGTTTAAATACTGCAAAAGTATATGTTTATTCATAGAATTGTACAGTATTTATAAGAGAACAAGCAAGATCAGAATAAACTAATCAATCCTTGATTCTTGGGAGATTCTTGAATCAAGGGATTTCCTCCAATTTATTTTCTAGAATAACAAATAATATATTTTCCTAAAATATATGTTATCTCATATTTACTGGAGCTGATTACAATCAAATCTGCTAGCTCATTCGTGGAGCAGATTTCAATCAAATTCTTCAGCTCATTCGTGGAGCAAATTATGACTAAACCTGCCAGCTCATTCGATACTCCCCTTCTAGTTGGCATGTAAATATCGAACATGTCTAACTTGCTAACAAATGACTCAAAGGTAGTTCTGAAGAGTCCTTTTGTGAAAATATCTGCTACTTGTTCAGTTGTTGAAACGAAAGGGATGCACATACTTTCATCTTTAATTTTCTCCTCCATGAAGTGTCTGTCCACTCCAACATGCTTTATTCTATAATGTTAGACTGGATTATGAGCAATGCTTAACGTAGGCTTACTGTCACAATACAACTTCATTGGCAAACTCATTGATTTTCTTAGTTCTTTTAAAAATCTCTTGAGCCACAATATTTCACAAATTCCATGTGCCATAAATCGATACTCAGCCTCAACACTACTTCGATACACAACGTTTTGCTTCTTACTCCTCCATGTCACTAAATTTTCCCAAACAAATGCACAATATCTGGACGTAGACCTTTTATTAATAGATGAACCAGCCCAGTCTGCATCTGTATAAGCTTCAACACTTCTTTGCTCATTTTTTTTGAAGAATAACTCTTTTCTAGGAGAAATCTTTAGATACCTTAGGATTCGATACACAACTTCTTGGTGTTCTTCTTGTGGAGGATGTATGATCTGACCAACTAGGCTCACAACAAAGGCTATATCGGGCCTAGTATGTAACAAGTAAATCAACTTGCCTAGCAATCTCTCATATTGGCCCCTATCAGTTGATTTTCCATCATTTGCGAACTTTACATTTGGGTCAATTGGAGTTTCAGCTGTTCTACAACCACTCTCTCATTCATGTTTCTTTTAACAGATCAAGAACATACTTTCTTTGTAACATTATAATTCCTTGTTGATCGTGCAACCTCCATATTGATAAAATACTTCTACGGGCCTTTATCTCAAATTCTGGGCAAGGTGCTCCTTTAGGTTTTTAGTTCAACCACATCATCTCCTGTGAGGATGATATCGTCAACATACACTATAAGAAATGCTATTTTTCCTTCCAATAAATGTTGAGTAAACATTGTGTGATCTGTTTATCCTTGCACATATTCTTGCTTTTTCACAAATTGAGTAAACCTTTCAAACCAGGCCCTTGGAGACTGTTTTAGATCGTAAAAACATCTTTTAAGTCTGCATGTCTTTAATTTATATTTTTCTTCAAAACCTGGTGGAGGATCCATATAGACTTCTTCCTCTAGTTGCCCATTTAAGAAAGCATTCTTCACATCCAACTACTGAAGAGACTAGTCAAGATTTATCGCAATTGTCAACAGAACTCTAATTGACATAGCTACTGGAGAAAATGTTTCAAGATAGTCAATGCCATATGTCTGTGTGAATCCCTTATCTACTAGGAGGGCTTTATACTTCTCCAAGGATCCGTTTGACTTGGATTTGGTAGTGACTGCCCATTTGCAGCCCACTGGTTTCTTTCCCTCGGACAGATCTACCAACTTCGATGTCTCATTTTTTTCAAGAGCCTACAATTCCTCAAAAATAGCCTTCTTCCATTTGGGAACTCGTAGAGCATCCTACACAGTTTTTGGGATCTCCATACAAAGTTGTAAAGTAAAGGTTGAATAACTAGGAGACAACTTTTTATAGGACACAAACATAGAAATAGGATATTTAGAAACGAATCCAACACCTTTGCGTTTTGCAATAGGTAGGTCCAGATCTGAGAAAAAAATTAGAAATAGAATCAGTTGGAATATTACTTGACAGGAAGGTCTTGCGGAATTAACTTTTGATAGCATTGAGGATCATCGGTCTTTTTTTCTCGAGTTCGGTTCCTTCTTGAATGCATCTATATTTGTTTTGTTTGTTCTCTATTCCATTTTTATTTTTGTCATTTGAAGGCTCTACAGGTTCAATATCAAAAATACCCCTGAACTATCTGAAATAGCTCAAAAATGCCCCTCGTTAGATTTTTGGCTAAAAAATACCCCTCCGTTAAATATTTGACTCAAAAATACCCTTCCCTCTAACGGAATTCAGAAAAGGATCAAAAATACCCCTGAACTATCTGAAATGGCTCAAAAATACCCCTGTTAAATATTTGGCTCAAAAATACCCCTCCCTTTAACGAAATTTCACCAAGCATGTCACCTAAATAAAAAAAATTCACGTGACTATGCCACATTACCATCCACATGTAAAATGTTAGTATTTTTTTAATTATATGACATTCCTTTCTTCTTTATTTTTATTTTTATTCTTATTTTTTTTGCAAAGCAGTGAAACAGAAAAACCAAAAAACCAATCTTTTGCTAATTACTTCATTAGTGTTTTAAAAGTTCTAGATTTCACTTTTTCATTAGTGTTTTAAAAGTTCTAAATTTCATCTTGTTATTGTCGTTTGGGATGAGGGACAACTTGATCTTGATCTGATGTTGACTTAGAGGAGGAGCTAGAATTTTAACTTTTAAGCTAATAAATATTGATGTACTAATAAGTGAGTTGAATTTACTACATGCAAATTCTTTTTCAAAATAAATGAATTCCTTTTAACACTTGTTTAATCATTCGAAATGAATTCATTTTTCTAAATTCAGTTTTGATGAATAATCTTATTATTTTTAGAACAAGTTTGAAAAGAAGTAAAATGATACTTAATATTGATAAATTATTCTTTAATTATGTCATTCATTAACTTTTTGAAGATGTGTGCCACATTCAAAGATTCATTAATTTTAGATTAGAGAAGGTATTTATTAAATCACTTTAACATAAGCATTTTGAGTAAAAGCTAGCAAAGCCAAACACATCTTTTGAGTAACTAATTTGAAGTTTAGTTTGAAATTTGTTACTTTTACGAGTAAATCTTAATTTTAACTTTTATAATGGCCTAATAATTAATGGGTTTATCAGTTTAATAAGACTCTTTTGTTGGGTTTCACACTTTTAAACCTATTAACAGGAAAAAACTTGTTTTTTAGATGATCAAAGAAATTTGATAATAGCGATGTTACATTTAATAAATTTTTTCAAAAAAAAATATTATGTAACCACCGTTTGTCTACTTTGATTAAAAATGAAAAAGTCGTGTAAGTTTTGCCCGTTTCACTGACGTTTTTAAATAAAAATAAAAATAAAGAAGAAATGAATGTCATATAATTAAAAAATACTAACATTTTACATGTGGATGGTAATGTGGTATAGTCACATAATTTTTTTTATCTAGGTGGCATGCTTGGTGGAATTTCGTTAAGGAGAGGGGTATTTTTTAGCCAAATATTTAACAGGGGTATTTTTGAGCCATTTCAGATAGTTTAGGGGTATTTTTGATCCTTTTTCAAATTCAGTTAGAAGGAGGGGTATTTTTGAGCCAAATATTTAACGGAGGGGTATTTTTGAGCCAAAAATCTAATGAGGGGCATTTTTGAGCTATTTCAGATAGTTCAGGGGTATTTTTGAACTTTTTCCTTTTAATTTATGACCATTTTCACTTCGGAAAATCTTGACTTTCTCATTAAACTGTGTTTCCATCATTGCATAGATATTTTAACCTTAGTTGTGTCCTTCAAAAAAAAAAATCCAACTCAATCTAGTATGATCGTCTATAAAAGTTAGAAACCATCATTTTCCAAACATTGTTGAAATTTTAAAGGTCCCCAAACATCACTATGAATCATCATAAGAGGTTTTGAAGGCCGATACTTTTAAGAGGGAAAAAAGATCGGTGATGCTTAGCCATTTCACAGATTTCACATTGCAACAAGACGAATTTTTATTTCTGAATAACTGAGGTAACAAATGTCCTAAATAATAAAAACTTGGATGTCCAAGTTTATAGTGTCAAAGTGTGACTTTATTCAAAACAGAAGTAGAGTTCAAACAAATAGGATTTAGTTGTAGAGAGTTGTCCCCGTTGTCAAAAAATAAAGACCTCCATATTATCTAGCACTGTCAATCGTCTTTCTTGAGACTTTTTCTTGAAATTCACACAAATCCGAGTTAAAAATAGCACGACAATTAAGAGAATGGGTTCATTTACTAACAGAAATCAACTTACAAGAGAGTTTTGGAACATGAAAAATATCATGAAGTGTGAGGAATGGTGATAGCTTAACAGTTTCTTTTCCAGCGGTTGTAGAAAAAGAACCATCAGCTATCTTGATTTTATTATTCCCTGCACAAGGAGTATAAGTAGATAAAGCATGGAAACTTTCAATCATGTGATCGGTAGCTCCTGAATTTATGATTCAAAAATCTTTTTGATTGGAGTTGGCACTAAGAAAACAAGATAGTACAATGCATGTTGATAGTACAATGCATGTTTCAGTAAAAAATAAAGAAGAATTAGAAGGTTTGGTGCATTTGCATGAAACTGGGGAGATTGAAGGAGTTTGTGCAGAATCTCCACTTGTTCCCTTATAAATGGAGATGAATCTGGAGAAGTTTGCTGCTCCTGCTCAAAATAAATTGTTTGGAGGGCCTGACCATGTTGATATTGAAAGACAGGATTATCAACTCCCTTCTGCTTCCATTTTGGTGGTTTGCCATGAATCTTTCAACATATTTCACGTTTGTGCCAGTGTCTTATGCAATGAGTGCACCATGACTGTCTTTTTTTGTTAATTTGATTTTTCATTGTCACAAGAGCTGAAGAGTCTACAACAGGTTTAGTTCAACATTTAAAGTAGGTTTTAACATAACTTTCCTCATAGTTTCTTCTCTCTTAACTTCAGAAAAGGTTTCACGAAGTGAAGGCAAAGAGTTTTTCCTAGGATTTGTGATCTGACCTCATCAAAATCCCGATTTAATCCTGCTAAAAAAGACAAACTTTCTCATTTTTTTATTTTTTTCTGCTTTTGCACTATTTACAGAACACTCTCATTCATTATTATAAAACTGATCTAACTCCCGCCACCAAGACACCATTTATTATAATAAACAATGACTTCCTTCTCATCCTGTTTAGCCTATCATAGTTTCATTTTCAGCTCAAATATTTAAGAAGCATTTTCTACATCAGAATATGTCTCCCTAACTGCACCCATACATCCTTAGCAATAGGTAAAAAAGATAAGGTTTACCTTTGACTGGTTTCATGAAATTTATTAACCAGATAATCATGAGTGAATTCTCTGATCTCCAGGTGTTCATCTTTGGGTCTCCGTCTTCTGGCTTTTTCGCCTCTCTAGTCAGATGTCCCAACATTCCACGACTATCAATTGCAAGCTTTACGGACTGTGTCCATTTCAGATAGTTTTTCCCGTTTAATTGATGAAAGTTAACTGAAAGGGCATGTGAGAAACATTGTCTCCTTGAGTCATAAGATTTTCTGTCGGAACTTTCATAGAAGTTTGTCTTCTTTTGATGTGTCAGGAAGATGATCTCGGTAAAAAACTATTTTGTCCATATAGTATTAGGGGAAAAAGTCCCGCTCTGATATCGTGAATGTTTAGATACTGCAAAAGTATGTGTTTATTCATAAAATTGTACAATATTTATAAAAAAAAAAAACAAGATCGATCAAATAAACTAATCAATCCCTGATTCTTAGGAGATTTTTGAATCAAGGAATTTCCTCTAATCTATTTTCTAGAATAACAACTAATATATTTTCTTAAAATACATGATATCCAATATTTATAGAAGTTAATTACAATTAAATCTGCTAGCTGATTTGTGGTGATCTATCAGCTCATTTATGGAGCAGATTATGACTAAATCTGCCAGCTCAACAACATGCTATGGGTTTCGTTAAGGGATTTGCTATCATTTGATATGTAGATATGTATTTCATGTGCACTTCTTTTTGTATAACCACGTCTTTTACAAAATTATACTTTATGTCAATATGTTTCGTCTTTTCGTGATACTTAGGATCCTTTGAGTAAGCGATTGCAACCTGACTATCACAACATATTGTGACATGTTCAACAACATTGTTATACAAACTCAAGTAGACCAGAAAATGTTTAAGCCAAATAACTTATTGCACAGGAGATAAAAGTACTACAAATTCAGCATTCATTATAGATAAGGCTATGCATGACTGTTTCTTGCTATTCCATGATATGACGCCATTGTTAAGGAAGAATGCATATCGAGAGTTGGATTATCTCTTATTTAAATCTTCTCCGTAATTAACATCTATGTAGCCTTTGAGTTGTAGATTAATTTCTTGATAATATAAGGAATAGTCAATTGTGCCTTTAAGATGTCTCAATATCCTTTTAATAGTGTTGCGGTCCTGGGTCGTGTTAATATTTGCTAACTAACCCAATGACATAACAAATGTCGGGTGTATTACACATCATAACATACATTAGACTTTCGACTGTATTGGCATGAGGAACCCTCTCATTTGTTCCTTCTCTTATGGAGTCTGAGGATACATACTTGGTTTAAAGCTTCATTTTTTGAAACTAGATTGTTTATGGGTTAGCTATCTTGCATATTAAAGCATTCAAGAACTTTCTTAATATAAGATTTTTGTGAAAGAGATAACAATTTGTTCGAATGATCTCTTGAAATCTTAACTCTAAAAATGTATGATGTTTCACTCATATCTTTCATCTCAAAGTAAATGATAACCACTCTTTTATTTCATTTACATACTCACCCTCATTTGCATCTATAAGTATGTCGTAATATACAATAATAAGATAACAAACTTATCTTTGGATCTTTTGTTGTACACATAATGATCTTCATGAATAATGACGAGATCATACGATATGATCACATTATGAAAATGTAAGTATCATTTTCTAGAAGATTGTTTAAGGCCATAAATCGACCTACAAAGTCAACATACTTTATGTTCTTTGCCTTTCTTTACAAAATTTACAGGTTATTCCATATAGATTTTTTCTTCTAATTCTCCATTGAGAAATGTAGTTTTCACATCCATTTGATACAATTCAAGATCAAACATGGCTACTATAGACAAAATTAATCTTATTGAAGTAAAGCGTACAACAGGTGAAAAAATTTCTTCATAATCGACTCCTTCCTGTTGTGTATACCTCTTAGCTACTAGGTGGGTTTTAAATCTTTTGATATTACGATCAACCTTATGTCTGATTTTTTAGAATCCACTTATTTCCATTAGCTTTTCAGTCAGTCTATAGTAGATCAACCAATTTCAATAATTGGTTAGATTTTATTGACTCTATTTCCTCTTTCATTGCTTTTAACTATTTTTTAGCGAGGCATGTACGAGCCTCATCTATGTTTCTTGGCTCTCTTCATCATCTGGAGTAATTATAAATGCTTTGCCTTCGATCTTAAATCGATGTTGAAGAATTTGTGGATATTTGTTTGTTAGGGTTGAGTTTGACAAATAGACTTATCAGTTGATAAGTTACTCCTACTCGGACAAACAATATCACTAGAATTTGTGAAATGAGAAACAATTCATTATCATCAACATGACTCCCACTCAAATTCATTGAAACATAGGTAGCAAAAGCGGTCTGGTTCGTAGTTTCATAAAGAGATATGTTTTGACCTATCTCGCCCTGCTTAGAAAAATCATTTTTTATGAATATAAAATCACGTGAGTTAACTTTAGTTACAGTACCACTATCTTGTTCACCTATGAACACATAATCCTTAGATTGTTCAGAGTATTTAAAGATACACATCTTTCCTCTTGAACCTAATTTTTCATATTGGAAAAAAGAGTTATTAATAAAAAAATCAGCACATCCTCAATGCTTTAAAATACTTAAATCGGGCTTTCATTTAGTTTATAACTCATACGACACTGTTGTAATTGATTTAGATGGGGTGTGATTAAGTACAAAGACAACCGTGAGCAATAACATCACCCAATGGGAGATTAGCAATTTCACTTGCGCCATTATTGACCTAACCATTTCTAACAAGATTTTACTTTGTCGTTCCCGCACCATTTTGTTGTGGAGTGAATGAAGTAATTAATTATCTTTGAATTTCCTTTTCATCACACAGTCATTTGAATTCTTAAGGCAAATACTCTATTCCTCAATCAGTTCTTAGAACTTTAATTTTTCTATCTAGTTGATTTGCAACTAAATTCATAAACTTAATAAAGCAACTCAAAGCTTTATATTTATGAGAAGTCAAATATATATGATCGAATCGAGTAAAATCATCAATAAAAGTGATGAAGTAAATAGCACTATGTCTTGCGCTTACATTCATTGGACCACATATGTTAGAATGAATTAATTGCAATGAGTATCAACTCTTGTGCCTTTCCTAAATTATTTTCTTGCAATTTTTCGGCTAGGCAAGATTCACAAGTAGACAATCTACTTTATCGATTGTGCCAAGCAGACCTTCTTTAGCTAAGAAATTTATTCTTTGTTGATCAATATGGCCAAGCCTAGCATGTTATATATTTACATCATTCTAACAATTTGAAATTGATGTAAATAAGAGAACTAATATTATTATTATTAGGACGTTGAATGACATCCAATATAAAAAAATAGATCACAAAAATAATTAGTACCATATTTTATCTTGGCTAAATACAAATCCACACCATGTTCATGAACAAAAAATTAAACTCTTAACTTAATCAATATTCGGATAGAAACTAGATATCAACGTATTATTGGGGAAAATGGTACATCATGTAGATATAAAGTGTGGCCACCATGCATTTCAAGTTTGCAGGTACCAATCCCTTTTACCTCCTCTCTGGAGTTATTTCCTAAATACACCCATTTGGATCCTTGTGAGATTCATCGAAAATCTATGAAATCATCTCTTTTCGTTATTATGTGCTCGATGGCTGTTGAGTCTACAATTCACATAGGAAGTGATTCGATTAAAAAAGCAGAACAAGAAACATTTACATTACTATGTAAATTATTGATAAGATCGTGTAACTTTTTAGGCTCAGGAAAATCATGAGCAAAGTCTTCCTTGTTCTCACGCTTGTAGCACTTGATCTTAGCCATATTCACCTTTACTTATTCTCTGAAGCGGAAATATTTTTTTCTCCTTGTTGATTAATTGTAAGTTTTTTTGAGGTTTTCTCTTCTCCCTACCATATTTATGTTCTAGACCTAAACTAGTCTTATATGCATTTGTAGCGACATTGTCTACTCCGAGGCGCTCTTGCTCGAGTCCCAAATGACGTTTTTCATTTTTTTAATGCTAACATTGTGGGTTATGCGCATTTTCATTTTTTTTTCAACTTTGGGATAGGGAGCGGATCACTGCTTGGAATTGTTGCTCTTCGATAAACACATAACCTGCATCTTTCAGTTCATTCACCATATTTGACATATGACGAAGATGTTTAAGCATAGTATGATCACGATGTTTCTTATAAGAATCAAACTTAATAGTAAGAACCCTTGACTTAGCGACTGAATTATGATCAAATTTATCTTTTAATCCGAACCACATGTCCTTAGCATCGTCATACTGTCGAAATTCTCTCATATATCATTATCTATGTTGCTCAGCAATGATATGCGAGCAAGAGAATTCCTTTTTTTTTCAAGCTTGATATGCCTCAAGATATTTTACCTTTTGAGGTTCATCACTATTTTCGGGAAGTGTGATAGACACATTAAGAGCTTCAAGAGCCTTTGCTCTTTTAGGGCATGGTGACTCACAACCTCCCTCTTGTCGAAATAAATGAAATGGGGTGAAACTTGTGTACGCATACTCATAGAAAAGAGAGAAGGTAAGATCTCGGTTGACTGATTGACATCAGAAGCTTTGAAGCAGCCATCGGATTATCAATAACTTTTGACCTGTCTGCCGGGATATTCGGGTTCAAATATCCATGGATCGATATTTTCTTACTGGCTTCATATAATTCAGAATATAATAGTTTTCGCAAAGCATCTTTAGACAATTTAAGATATTCAAGGGTTGCACGTTCTGTTCTAGATTAAGCAGGTTGAATTTTCATGCTCCATATTCCATAGTTATAACCATTAAGTTTATCACCCTTATTAAGCTCGACTACAATGTTCTCTGCAACAGTTGACATACTGATTTAAACAAGTATATAACTATGTATGTTTGTCATAGCCTAAATTAATATACATGATAATTCTTAAAATAATCAACTATGTCAACATTCATTTCACAGCAGGTTCAAAATCGAAAGTTCACTAAGTTCCCAATCATCATCCGAATTCAGATATGTCACAAAGGTTCTTTAGACAATTTAAGATATTCAAGGCTTGTACGTTCTGTTCTAGATTAAGCAGGTTGAATTTTCACGTTCCATATTTCATAGTTATCACCGTTAAGCTTATCACCCTTATTAAGCTCAACGACAATGTTCTTTGCAATAGTTGATATACGGATTTAAATAATTATATAACTATTTACCTTTGTCATAGCCTAAATTCATATACATGATAATTCTTAAAATAATCAACTATGTCAATATTCATTTCACATCAGGTTCGGAATCGAAAGTTCATTAAGTTTCCAATCATCATTCGAATTTAAATGTCACAAATTTAACACAATCAATCATCTAAGAACCGCTTATCTTAAATCACATAAATTCAAGATAAAATAATCATAAATTCTATAACTATTATAGAAACACTTGATGATGATAGTTGTATAAAGGCAGTATAGGACTTCTGATAAAAATATCCAAAAAAAAAAAAATAACCATGTTTTTAACGTTGTACTTCCATAAAGAAAAGAAAAAATGACCAACAATACATACAAAATGACCAACAATACATACTGAATTTAACAAATATTCCCAACACATTAAAAAGTTTGGAAGGGAAATGGTCACGTAGGGGTCCTCCATTGTAATCCCAAAGTCCCATTGGCAGACTTTATTCGTAGAGACACCATTAAAAGGCATAATATAAATTAATTTCCATCCACTAGGTTATTCAAAAATAATCCAATTAAGGGAAAAGGAAAACTGACGGTGCAAAATATATACTTATATTGTCTTCAGCAGTCAGAATCACACAGACTAATGTCGTCGCAGAGAATTTCATGAACCCTGTGTCCAGAAAAACTTTAATTTGTTCTTAAACTTTTGAACAGACTTTTATCCAGATTTCAAAAAAGAACTAGGAAACAAATAAACATGTCTCTGATATGAATGGAGAATCAAATCAACCACTTAGTTTGTGGAATCAATGATTATGTTTCACTAGTCCGACAATGTAATCACATGTATATTAGCACGAACTACACCGACATAGCCATAGTTTATAATCTTGTACTTGTTATAGAGTTGTCCAATGTTTTTTTAGAAGAAATCTACACAAGAATTTCAATGTAACTTTACAGAATTGGAGAGAAGAGAGCGGGAGAACAACTTTTTTTTTTATCTGTTTTTCTTTCCATCGGATAAAGTTATGTAGGTTCAGACAAGAAAACCTTATTATAATCCCAAAGGGATACAACTCTTAAAATAGTTGTGTTTCTTCCCCTTTTATCTAATAATATAAATATACAATAATCATATAGTATCTCTCCTTATATGAATTCGAGCTGACCCACATTGGTGACCTGATCCAGTTGCCTTCATGTACTTATCTGATTCTATTTTTCGTGTGTTTCCAAAATCAAGGGAGTTGACTAACCCCAATATACTTACACTTTGTGTGGATGGTGGTTTGTCATGGTTTCATAATGTACGGTACAGTATGGTATGGTGCTGTATAGTATAGTACAGTACAATGTTTGGATAGACTGTATTGTTCACTACTATTTTGATGGTATGGTACTGTATTGTAACGGGTAAGTTTACTAAAATACCCCTAATTATTATAAATTTAAAATTTATAATAATTAGGGATATTTTCTTATTAACTATGAGCGGGATTTTCTTTGTGTTGTCACTGGCCTATAAAAACACATTCAACAGTTTTGAGTAACAAAGTTGAGTCATTCCAGGATAACTTTGAACGGCTAAGTATTGCAACAGTTGATGAAGTAACAAATTTGGACTAGTCTGGAACTTGTAAATGATGCTGAAACTTCAGTAGATTTGTATGATTCGCTGCATGCTTAGCCAAGAGGCTCGTTTCCTTTATCAGTTAACCCTCACAGCACCAACTTCTGTTGGCATTAATAAAACTTGCCATGACCTGTTTCCAACAGTGATATTAGAGTTTGTCCAGCATGCTTCTTTCTTGAGGCTTTTCTTATGTGATTTTGAGTTAACAATTAATACAGACAAGACAGGACTTGGTGAAAATAGAACGAAAGAAATAGTAAAAAAGAACATGGGGTAAAGGGTAAAATAGGATTAAATAATATTATATGAGGACATAATTGGAAAAAAAATAAGAAAACCATGGAAAACCACCAAATCGGTGGTTCTAAAAATTGGGCAATTCCATGGTTCCTAAACCATGAAAGATTACCATACCATACGATTTCCTTGGTAACCATGCCATACCATACCACAGAAAACCATCATCCAAACAACCTCTAAGGTAGCACATTCTGCTTTTTTTCTAAAGTGCAATCTGGTTATTTTATTCATTGAAGGGGAAATTTCTCCTTATCCAACAACGTGTTTGTCGCGATTCTTCTTTCTCGAAGCTTATTTTGATTTTTGATCATTCATCCTCAGCTTTTTTACGTTTTGAAGAAAGTTGATTCTTTAAGACAACAGCCAACATATGAGAAGTATTGTTGTCTGAAAAAGTGGAAAAGGAATGGACAAGGTAGTTATAAAGATAAGGGATTGGAGTAGCTCAGCTGCCAAATGATGTTAAAATCTTTCAGAGCTTCCCTGGTAGAGACATAGTTTTGTTGAATATGTTATACTTGTAGTGCCATAACTCCATATTAAATTATGATACTTCCTCCAGTTTAAACGAACCTGGTTCTGCTGGTTTTTCTACCTACATGATCTGTTACATGTACTTGATTTGCAGATGTATGCTTAAGAGGCTAATTTAGATGAGGACATTGTTTTTGCAGAACAAATATCTATATCAATCCACCAGTTGCTCCTCCTCTAGTTGGTGGATATGGCTATGGTGTTCCATTCTATGGTGGATGGGGCTGGTCACCATTCTCATTCTTCGCACCGGGGCCTGGCGTTGCAGTTGGCATCGGAGGTGGATTCGATACACTGGTGCTCTTCTTGGTTCTTGGTGCTGTTACTGCTTTTCTTAGGAGGGTCCTTGGGAAAACAAGAGACGAAGATGAGTACTAGCACATGTTCACACAAATCTAGTTTTGTACAAGTGACTGCTGATGCATATATAGCAGTGTCATCTAGAAGTAGTATATAAATTAATTAACCTTATGTATTGACGATATTTTTCCTTCGTTTCTGTGTAAATTTATCTGCAATATATTTTAGTAAAGCAATCTTCTTGTACATTCTTGTCAGAGCTAAGTATCTCTATTTGATAAATTCTTCTTGCATGGTATATTTTAGTAAAGCAATCTTCTTATACATTATATTCTTGTCACAGCTAAGTATCTCTATTTCGTAAATTCTTCTTGCACGGTTGCCCCATTTAAATTTTCTTTGAAATTCACTTGTGAATCTTCCTCGAGGGTTGCTTATAATTCATATATATTAGATAAATACTTTGATTACAAAGGTTTTTTTTTTTAGCGAATGTGTCTTGCATGTAGTTTATCTATATCTATTATCTATATCTATAATCTATAATCTATATCTATAATCTATAATCTATAATTTATATGTATTCTATAATCTATATTTATAATCTATAATCTATATCTATATCTATATCTATAATATATTAAAAGTGTGAAGACCCTTAGAAAAGTGATTTAAACTTTTTGCCCTTCATTAAAAGTTTCTCTTAGGACAGAATCGTCTTTTTACTATTTTCCTCAAATTATTATTTAGTTATATTAATATTAGAAATTTGAAATTAATTAAAATCCTTATATGAGTTAGGAAAGAAAGTTCTAAATCAATTCAAATCTTACCTTATATGTAATTTATTAATAAATTAAATAAATAAAAAATAATGTTGATTTGAATTGAAAAGAACAAGAAAAAGAAGGTCCAAAGCAAAAAAAAGAACAAAAACAGAAAAATACATAATTGGAAAGAAAATTTAATTGAATTGAAAAGGAAAAAGTAAAAGAAAACGTGTGGAGGCAAAAAGGAAAAAAAAAAGAAGAAAGAAAAAAGAAAAATAAAACAAAACATAAAAACAAAAAAGATTTACATTAAATAAATACAAATTGAATTGACAAAGAAGAAAAGTAAACTAAACCTAAAATTTCTTATAAATTCAGAATTCTTCCTTTCTACAATAATACGTCCACAATATAGTTCTTAAATAGTGTTTTCCTTTATTATCGTTGTTCATAAATTTGATTGTGATTTAAGGTATGTTTTCTAAAAATTTTGTTTTTGATATTTACAATCTTGATAATATCTATGATTAAAGAAATAAATTTGCTTGTGATTTGAGGTAAGTTTTTTTAAAATTTTAATTCGTATGTTCTTGAAATTTATAATAATAAATTATCATGTAGTCGTGATAGACAATTACTAATTGAGAAGTTTTTAGTGAAATATTAATAGTATTTATGATTGAAGAAACAAATTTCTTGTGATTTGAAGTAAGTTTTCTAAAATTTTAGTATATTTTTTATGTTATAAAAATAAATTATCATGTATTTTTGTTAGACGATGTTTTTTGTGATTTTTTTTATAATGACTTATATACAATAAATAATTTAAAATTAACTTATTTTCAATTTTGACCAAATTCTTTGGATTATATTTCATCATAAGAAATTGGTTAGCCGCTCTAATTGTATACGAATTTCTTTTTTTTTTTTCCTTTTATCCACGTGAGATATTAGGAGATTTAGTTAAATTAACAATCTAGCTTTTAGAAAAGTACTAATTGAATTGAATTCTAATGATATCATATAATTTTATCTAAAAATAAAATTAAAAGAACTAAAAGTAGAATTTTAATCCAATGACTATATATTTATAGTATAATAGGCATGTTTATTTATTAATCAAGACATATTTATAGTTTACACGTCGTAGATAAATTTATAGGTGGTAGATGAATGTCGGTCGGCTTTGAGGATTTTTTTCAGATAAAGGTTAGGTTTAATTGTATTGTATTTATATCTCTATTTTGAGAATTTTTTTGTGTAAAGGTTAAGTTTAGTTGTATTATTTTGATATCTCTATTATCGTATTATTTTGTTATAGCTCATAGGTGCTAGATGAGTGTCAGACGATTTTGAGAATTTTTTTGTGTAAATGTTAGATTTAATTATATTATTTTGATGTTTCTATCATCATATTATTTTGTTGCAGTTTACAGGTGGTAGATGAATGTCGATCGGCTTTGACATTTTTTTTGGTAAAGGTTAGGTTTAATTAATTAAATCTCCAAAAGATGTTGAATTTAATTATTATATTCCTTTATTACAGAAATAAATATCTTATTTAGTGCAACGTTTGAACTCAATAAAGTGAGGTACACGTGCGAGGCGCGTATACCTAAACTAGTATATTAAAAGTGTGAAGACCCTTAGAAAAGTGATTTGAAGTTTTTGCTCCTTCATTAAAAATCTCTGCAATAGACAAAATTATCTTTTCTCCTATTTCTGCAATTATTATATTATTATTTTTGTAATATAAATTAGACTCCTAAAATATATAGAGAAATAATTATTTAATTATTTCATGTTGGTTGTTGCTCTCAAAAGTGTCGTTTCCTCATTGTTGCAAAGTTCCTTATTTTTAGCAAATTCAGAGGTATGGTAATACTATAATACACTTCGTACAAATAATGTATGTGCAATACAATCAATTTTTGGTAAAATTCTTTCTTTATTTTTGGTAAAAAATTAGTAGTATCCTAATATAATGTAAATAATATATATGTAATACAAACTATATAGGATTCTTAAATTAATTTTTTTATTTATGAATATACTTTTATAAAAGGAGTTATTTTGAAAAAAAAAAAATCCATAAAGTTCACCAACAATCTTGATGTCATTGTGGTACTTTCTTCTTGTTCTTTGAATATGACAAGGTGAATTTGGCACCACTTTTCTGGGCGTAAAATTCGTAAAGTGTTTAATGTTATGGGGTTTTAACTTTTCCTTATTATTTTGATTTTAATTTAAGTAGTCTTCGAAAATAAAAAGTCGATGAACCCTTTACCAAAAACTTCACCAACAATCTCTATATTATTGAGGTACTTTCTTTTCATTTGTTTTTTATTATTGACTTAATTTGAGTTTTGATGTTTTATCTCAATGTTGAGGAAAATAGCAAAGGTAGCATTAATAATTCAAATCTAAAAATCCCCTTTTTAGATCTTGTCGCTACAAAAAAATTAAATATATATATGTATATATATATATATATATATATATATGAAAAGAATAGTTTTACTTGCATAAAATTCAAATTAAATTTGTTCGTTTCTTTTGTAATAAACATTCAAGTGAGACACATCCGACAATATTTGATATACAATATTTATTTATATCATTTAAATAGATATATCGTTCTTTAACATCAATATATTACTATTTTTCAATAATATTGTTCTTAATTCTTATGTATGTTTTATTAATTTACGTGAGAAATACGTGTTAAAAGTGTGAAAATCCTTTGAAAAGTGATTCGAACCTTTTACCCTTCATTAAAATAATCTCCAATAGAGAGAATCACCTATTTACTTTTTGTTTCCTCCAGCTATTTTTCTTCAAAAATTGTCATTTATTATTACCTTAATATTTAAAACTTTAAAATTAATTAAAGCCCTAATTTGATCTAAGTAAGAATTATAACATTTAATACTTTTAAATCAATTGAAATTTTACCTTAAATAAAAGAAAAATTCTACCATTAATTTTATCAAGTTGGAAGCAACTCATGAAGAATGAAATTTGAGATGTTGTGTTTATATTTGTTCTCCTTTTCTTTTGTGGAAAATCAAATTCAATAAGGATTTGATTTATATCTGTTGCCTTTTTTCTTTTTTGAAAAATCAAATTCAATAAGGATTTGATTAATATTTGTTTCCTTTTTCTTTTTTGGAAAATCCAATTCAATAAGAATTTGATTTTCCAACATGTACTGAAGGTGATTTAGCTTTGTTAGATGTCTTTGTTCTGGTGAAATTTTTCTATTATCTCGAATATTATATTATTTTACTATAGTTTCTATTTTATTACTATTTGTTAATTTTTTTCTTATATTTTATAGATGGGGTAGAGAAATGTTCGATCGGGATTGCTTTATTGTAGTTTTTGCTATGTTAATATCATAGACGAAACTTTATATCAAATTTTTTTTGTAGGTGACAAGCGATTGGCAAAATTAGAAAAGTTGAAATACGTGTGGTTGACCATTCACTTTAATCATAAGTAAACTAAAAAAATCGAGATAATTTAGCTATAATTTTGACCCTTCACTTTATTCATAAGTCATCATAATAATTTTCAAATTGTTTGTTGATAGAGAGAAAGGAAAGAGTGATCTGTAGAATGAGATCCATAGTTTGTTTTAGATGAGCACTTAAATGTATAGAGTATTTGTGAAAGTTTAGGCAGAAAGTTACAAAAATTGAGATATTTTAAATGTTATATAATGTCAATAAATATAGTTTATTTTAATGTCAATTGTTGTGTTTTAACAATTTTCGTTTTCGTATATATAGTTTTATTTATTAACATGAAATACACGTGCAAAGCACGTACTCTAAACTAGTTACTCAAAAGGTTCGAAACTATAATATACCAAATGTAATTCCATCAAAAGCTCTCCGACTAATAAAACTACTTAATAAGTCGTTATTTTTTGTATGTAATAAATTATTTATTGATATCTCTGTCACTTCAAAAAGACACTCGTAAAGTTTTATAAATTTGGTCAACAAAAAATTGTGGCATTTTATTTAGTCCACATGGATTTTCCTTCTTTTTTTTCCCTTAGTCACAGGAGTTATTCACTCTCGTCACTTTTCTATATATTAGAAGAGTCACTTCAACATGTGTGGTTGTTGTCAAAAAGAATTGTTCTAAGATCATTATTGTCAATTTAAACAAAATCTTGTGTATTGTTGGATTGTGTTGTAGCTTACAAAACTGAACATAAATGTCTAATGACAAACAATCACATAACTTTCTCTTAATACCAATTGTATCGCCATGTGATGTAATCCTTCCACATGGTGGACCCACTTTTATGGCTGTAGTGCAAATACCTTATATTTTTCTTGAGATAATACATCGAAACACTCCTAAATTTGTAGCCAAAACTTACTTTAGATCCTAAACTAATTGAGTAATTATTTATCCCCTTTAACAACTTTAAAGTGAATTTTTTATCACCTTAATTGCTGACGTAACAATTTTTTAAAAATCAGCGCGTTAATGTCTTTAAAAAGGTGAAAAAGGTGGGTCCCAGTTTTAAAATTTTCCATTTTTTTTATATATATATATATAAATAAATAAAGCTAAAGAAAAAAAGAAGAAGTCAACTTCCACTTTCTTCTTTATAACAATCCCCTTCCCCACCCCAACAACTCTATTTTTTTTTTTTCGTAACAACTTCATTTTCTTTTTGAAGCAAATCATCACGACAATCCATTTTTTGAACTCTTGAAAGAAATAGCTTTCTTGTTTAGTAATATCTACATTACAGAAGCACAAGCAGAAAAAAGAAGATCACATATAATTTCTTTCAATGTTTGAGCTAAAGGGTTGTTGAATAGAGCAAAAAGAAATCAAAGGGTTGTTGAATAGAGCAAAAAAAAATCATTCACTAAGTTGGTGGCACATATTGGAGATGGTCAACCACATATCAGAGATGGTCAACCACACTGAAATTTTTTCTTCTCTAATTTATCATTCACTTTAAATTGATCTACATCTCAAATTTGATGAATAATTGGATGAATGAGTTGGTGAATTTGACTATTAAAAACATGGAGGAAGCTAAAATTAAAGGTTGAAATAATGATGTTAATGGAGAATTTGACTGTTAAAGAAGAAGAAAAGAAATCGGGGTGGGGAGGGGGGCTGGGGTGCACTGTTGGATCAAGTTATTTATCAATTTCTTGCTAAATTCGAATCAATTTATTGGTGTTTATGATGTTAATGGTGAAATAATGATGTTAATGATTTTAATGGTGAAATCGTTTTCGGTGAAGACTGTGGGATTTTTGAGATTTTGAGATTTTTTTGGTGGTGGATATGGTGTTTTCAGGTGATTTGGGGGAATTTGTAGGGTGGTTCACGACGGACATAGGTTTTTTCGGTGAGTCATTAATTGAGTGAAAGTTATTGGTGTTAATGGTGTTAATGGTGGCGGAGGCTGTTGAAGCATAAGGAGAAAGAGGAAAGAGGGGGTGGGTGGGGGCTGTTGAAGCATAAGGAGAAGGAGGAACGACGGGGGTGGGGTGGGGTGGGCTATTGAAGAGGAAGAAGGAGGAGAAAGGGGGTGGGGTGGGTTATATATATATATATATATTTCTTTTTTAAAAAAGTATATATAAAAATAATATGTGTGTTGGATTAATTTTAAAAAAAATTATAATTTTTTACGTGGCAATGACATGACACTGAGTTGGCAATGACGTGGGGCGTGTGTACTTCACTCTCCGTAGTGAGATTGGTATAATTTTTTTAGGGTGGTAAAAATTTCACTTTAAAGTTGTTAAGGGGGGTAAATAATTTCCATACTAGTTTAGGGTCTAAAATAAGTTTTGACTACAAGTTTAGGGGTGTTTCGATGTATTATCTCATTTTTCTTTTATGGAATAAAAGAATAATTCTAATTTTTGTTTCAAATTTTTATGCATGTTTAAATAGCTTTTATAATTTTAATATAATTAAGTAATTTTAAACAAATTATAATTTATATTAATTAATCAAATTAAATTTTAAAAATAATAAATTTCATAATTTATATTAATTAATCAAATTAAATTTTAAAAGTAATAAATGTCATATATTTACTGTTAATTTGTCTCTTATATTAAAAATAATTCTTTTTAAATTTGTTTTAGCAAATTAAGAAAAAGTCATCATTTTCTTTTAACATTAATCTTGTGATAAGTTAATATATCAAATACTAAATATCAAATTTAGATTTGCAAAATATGTTAATAAAATTAATTAGTAAAATAAATTTATAATAAATATTTTTAAGATCCATGTCAAATAAACATGGATCAAGTAAAAATATTTAAAAAATATCTATTAAGTTGGCGTAAATTCCTAATAAGATTTTACCCCCGTTGGGGGTAAGCGTAATTTACTATTATATCAAAAGAAAATTTATCAAGCATATACTAATAAAATTTATCAATACTAAAAAGATACATACTTATGACATGTTTAATTTATTTATTTTTACAAAAGAAAATAATTAAGATAATGTTATAAAATGAAACAGCAAGAGCACAAAAATACATGTTTTTTCATTTGAATTTATGTGATGTACTTTGATTAAAAATAAACACATTCATTTATTTGGTTTAGTTTGGCTAAATGTTAACATACAATTTTTTTTATACTTTTTCATATATTTTCTAGGACATTTTATTTTAGAAAAAAGTTATGCATTAACATATTTGAGCCCATAACAACATTAGTGGTAAGAATTGGATGCACTTTGTCCTCTTCATACCCACTTGTAAAAATTCATGGGATATTTTTTTTATTTTTCATCAGGTATCCGGTACTCTCATTGGAGTCCGACTAATCCGCATTCGTGCTGGGTAAGGCCCCATTCGGGGGGAAGCACTCCCTACCAAGGATTTTTCATACCCAGGGCTCAAAACCGAGACCTCTGATTAAGGAAAGAGCAGCCCCATCCGCTGCACCACAACCTTTGGTGGTAAAATTCACGAGATATATTATTGTTATAGTCTATAACTATAGGTTTTAATAAAAAATATCTTAGTATACAATAAATTTTTTTAAATATAAATAATAAAATTTTAAATATTTTTAAAAATAATATCTACTAAAATTAGAAAGTTTTTAAAATTTTTTTAAAAAATAGTATCTACTAAAATTAGACCGTATATTTTTATCTTAATATTTGTTATTTTTATAAAAAAAAATAGATATAAAATGTTAAATTAATTGTTGATGTTTTAAATTTACTTGACAACTTATATGAGACTCACTCAAATTTTTTCCATAAGTATTTCTTATAGTAATTTTGCTATATCAATTCTAATTAGTTATTATAAGTCATTTAAGACATGTTTGATTTGCTACTTCAATGTACCCCTAGTTAATTATTATGATTATTTAAGCACTAAAAATTTAATAATCTATCATTAAAAAGATAAAATAGACAAAAAATGATATGCCAACATAAAAATTTAGTTGTCTATCGAAATTATATTAGTGTACATATATTGGGATGGAACAAAGAAAGACGTAAAATAACATATATTATTTGAAAATGAGATTAAATTATTGTAAATCACAATAATTAAGAATTTAATCTCTCTCTCTCTCTCTCTCTCTCTCTCTATATATATATATATATATATATATATATAATTTAATTAATTGTCGAGCTTTTTATCCGTGCCACATAAACTGGGACAGAGAGAGTATTCATATAATAGAAAAAATATATAAAAAATATTATAAGTCACATAATTAACAACTTAAGAAATTTAAAAAATATAAAATATTTGCTTGATTCTCTAAATTATACCAATGTCACTTAAATTGAATAGAAGAAAAAGTAATATAAATTACAATAATTAAAAATTTAAATTATTTTAATGATTGATTATCTAAGTTCTATTTGTATCACATAAATTAATATTAAAAAATAATATATATTGGGCTCGTGATAGCACGGGCTGTCGATATCTAGTAGACAGGAGAGCCCGTGGAAGCGCATAACAAGTATATGTTACTTTTTTTGTCTTATTTTTGAGATATAGATGAAATTTGGGGAGTAAATTAATTTTTTTATATGATTTTAAATATTTTAAATTGTTAATTACTATTATTTGTGATCCTTTTTGTATATTTATCAGATAGTACAAATTATACTCTCTATCCTAATTTAGGTTACACTGATGGAACTTGAAGAGATTGCCAAATTTTCTAAGTATATTTTTTTTAATATTTTAAGTTCTTAATTATTGTGATTTATAACACTTTCTACGTAATTTTTAAATAATATATATTACATTCTCTGCTTCAATTTATGTGGCATTGATAGAATTTGTCATTTGAAGAGCCAATCAGTTTTTTATACGTCTTATAAACATTTAAAGTTTTTAATTATTATGATTTATAGTAATTTTTATGTTATTTTCAAATAATACATGTTTTTTTTTTGGTTGAAAAAATAATATATGTTACTTCCTTCAATTCAATTTATGTGCCACCATTAGAATTTTGAAAGTCAATTTTATTTTCTATGTACGTTGTTAATTATTATAATTTATAGTACTATTTAGGTAGTTTTCAAATATAAAATAAATTTAAAAATAAAATAAAATAAAAAAATAAATAAATGGTGAAACTTCTAAAAAAAATGGATAAATTTGATAACATATTAACATGGCACAATTAAATGTAAAAAGAAAATCAATAAAACTAAGTTAATTGAGTATATTCTAATATACAGAATATGCTTGGAAGCAGCTGAAGGTCGGCACGCCAGCTTGCCGACCTACCCTCTTTTTGATATTTCATAAATGTTATGCTGTAGTTTCATTGTACATAATAATTGTCTGAACGTACCTTTTTTGGACCAAAAAATCAGTTTATTTTCAATTAATTTTTCATGTACCTTATGAACCTTGTAGGTAATTTTGCTTCGGTCCACTTGCATTTTGCTTCATACACGTGTGAGTTACAGTCTTTTGAAACTAAATACTCTCTCTAGTCCAAAATAAATAAAATTATTAAGCTATTTTTTAATATCCAAAATAAGTGAATTGTTCATTCAACAAGAGCATGTTGAAATTTTTTTCAATTTACCCTTCATTACACTTTCAACGTTATGAGTTTCAAGCAATTTAACTAACTTTATTTTAATGTGATTGAAATTTCAAGAGTAGTTTGATAATATCAAAAGGGTAAAAATGGAAACTAAAGTACTATTTATGGCCTAATTTTTTTCCTTGATAGATGTGCATTGAGGCAAATATTATTTATTTTGGACTAGAAAAAATATGTGTCTGACTTGTGGGTCCTATATTACAATTGGCTATTTATTTACTTTGGCTTAGCGCAAGCTGTCAATATCTTTATAACTTCCTGCTTCAACAATTTTATTTTGCGCCAACATTTTTTTTCTTTGATTAATAGGATACTTAGTATTGCATCATAACAAAATTTACAGAGAGCTAGTTAGTGGCATAACCACTGTAGTATCTGCACGTAGGACATTATTTACAGGCCCTCTGCTTGTAGTCAACAACAAACTACTAGTATTATAACACATTGCAGTAGTAGGTGGATGTCCTCTTGCTGAGTCAAACACTGATTAGTCGATTGCTCTCCTCTCTTATCAGCTTCCAAAATATGAACAAGAGCTATGAGAGGAGTCCACAACAGCGTAGTAGTAGTAATAGAGGGTTGTACAGTCAACGTGGCCATTCTAGCTAGACTAACAGCTAATCTGTTCTGCTCTCTGTATATATAAAGAACCTTCGAATCACCCAAGTGATGGAGAAGACACTTGGAATCACATAGAAGAGAGGAGTTATTAGCATTTATAGTATTTAATTATGTAACCAGTTGGTTAGCGTCCACATTAATCTCTAGAGGTTGCAAGTATTGTTCTACTGCAATCTGCAAGCCCTTAAATAAAGCAAATGCTTCCTGCTCAAGGGGCGTTAGAGATGTAGTTGTGGTAGTAAATCCTAGTAATCAATCCCCGCTACTGTTACGAAAGACTCTTCCTACGCCGACTTTGTTTAAATGGGAAGAAAAGGTGGCATCAGTATTTAGCATGATAAAAGGGTGCTTTGGCGGGTTCCATTTGACGTAAAGAGTAAAGGTGGCACGTTTTGATGTCTTTTTAGCATCTAGGTACCAATATTCAGTTGCGAGGTTGGTGACATAATCAATTGGGGGGGGGGGGAACTTGGCCTTCAAATAAATATTTATTTCATTGAGTCCAAATAACCTAGAGTGAGAAAGATTTACTAACATGAGGAGGAACAAAATTAATTGTATTGACTTCAGACTTGTGGATTAGGGGTAGCAACCAGCTAAAAGGGTATGATGAATTACTAGGTGACTGGGGACACAATCCGAGATTCTCCCCAAACTGGCTAGTTTTAGGGCAAGTAAGGAACAAGTGATGTGCCATCTCCACTACGCCTGATTGGCAAAGCCGAGAATCAGGTGTAGAAATACAGGAAATATGGTGTAAATAATCAGCGGCGGGGAGTCGGTTATGCATGATTAGCCATAGGAAATGCCTAACTTTGGCCGGAACTTGAAGTTTCCAAACCTATGCAAATGAAGGTGGTGGTGACGTGCTCAGAGCGATAGGATTGCTACATAAGGCTTTAAAGCAAAAGCGTAAAATAAAGGAACCTGAGGTTGTCAGCCCCTAAATTATACGATCAAAAGTATTTTTATAGATAGGGAAGTGCACTACAGTTATAAGCTTGAGTATTGGGTGCGGAAGTTGAAAAGGTAAAGTTGAAAAATTCCAAGCATTATGAGTTTTATAGTCACTGATTAACTTTCATTCCTCATGCCGGGGAAAAGCCCCCTCAATAATGTTTCTTTAGTAAAAGTTAAGCTTCAACCAAGCATTAGACCAAAACTTTATGTGTTGTCCATTTCCAGGATGCCAAATAATACCTTTTTGGCATGATGCGCATTCTTCCTTAGTAGTTTTCCAGGTTTTTGATTTTACCAAAGAGGTGCGAGGTAGACCCAAGTATTTATTACACAGTAGCAGTGCCCAGGGTGAGCTTTGGGAATAAAAAAACCTCTAGGCAGTAGAAGAAATAAGGGATTTATTCTTAGTAAGGAGATCTTGAATGACTAAACCCCTATTGTCACTAGAGTTTGTGACAGTCGACCACTTAATAAGGTGGAGTTTCTTTTTTTCAGGGGTAAGTCCCCAAAGAAAATTCTGTTCAAGGCGCTCCATATTGCTAATGACCCGGGAAGGCAATTTTACAATTTGCATGACGTGATTCGGAAGGCTATTGAGAACTGAATTTATTAAGGTTACGTGACCCGCTGGACTAAGGAATTTACCCTTCCAATATGCAAGTCGACTTTTAAAATTATCCAATAAGAACTGAAAGTTGCTATTTATTGGTTTGGAGGTGAATATCGGAAACCCTAGGTATCTTCATAAGGATGCACCCTGAGTAATGCCAAAATAGGACAACACCAAGTCCTTGGTCGACTGTGGTGTATTTTTTCAAAAAAAGGCACGTGATTTGGAGAAATTAATCCTTTGTCCCAAGGCTACAGTAAAGTGGAGAGTATTCTAGCTACAACTTGGCATGGATTTACTTTAGTGCATAAGATGATATCATTGGAAAACAAGAGGTGCGAAATGGGAGGACCCCTAGAGAAAACCCTTACAGGTGACCAAGCCTTGGTCCCTACTACTTCATCAATATTTCTAGCTAAATTTTCCATGCAAAGGATAAAAATATAAGGAGATAAAAGATCCCCCTGATGGATGCCCCGAGTAGGAGTGAACGGATCTAAAGCAGACCCATTATGGAGTATAGAAATCTTTGTTGAGCTAATGCAGGACATGATTAATTTTATGAGTTTCTTAGTAAAGAAGAAGTAAATTAGACTATCATGAATGAATGACCGTTCCGTTCGATCAAAGCCTTTTCTAGGTCTATTTTCATAAGCAACTGAGGATCTCTCTGTCAATTGATTCTAAAAGAGTTTAAAATTGCCTGAACAACTAGGGCATTATCTGATGCTCGACGATTTATTAAAAATCTTGACTGAGTAGGACAAATGATATCAGGCAGAAGATCTTTAATGCGAGAAACTATTACTTTTGTAATTATTTTATATAGGGTATTGCATAGACTTATGGGTAAAAAAATTTAATAGAGGAAGCTATATTTGTTTTATGAATCAGGCATATGTACATAGAGTTGATCTATTTCGTTATGCACCAATTTATAAGGACTTGTGAGAAAAAGGATTCAACTGAAGATCCTATTATCAGAAAATATTTTTGATAAAAGAAAGGGTGTAAGCCATTCGGGCCTGGCGCTTTATAGTGTTTGAAAGAATGGACCACAGGTACTAACTCTTTATGTGTAAGGGGAGTAGTAAGATTGTTATGATCATTGATAGGGATAGACCCAAAAGAAGCACACAAGGAGTTTTGATGGGAAGATATTAACTCTGTCCTATATAGGTGATACAAGTCAAATGGGCGTCAATGCTTTTGATCACACAACTCGATGCCAACATAAGGTGATCCAAGCCTTGATCTCCCTAAGTATCCAAGAATTTTCTTGGAGGCCCTTCTTCGAGCTTCTAATCAAGCAATGTCCTGTTTGGAAGATAGATCGAAGCCGAGGAAAGCCATGACACAAGGAATAAAGAGAGCCCTTGTGGGTTATTTCCGAAATAGACACTTTTGGGCTATTTTTGTAATATGATAGTTGTGCAAAGGCAACTACTATAAATAGGTGCCTTAGACATTTTATTAGTTAGTTTTTTCTGTTGATTAATTACATGATGAATTCATGAGAACTCCATAGGAGTGTTTGAGTTTTTGGAAAAGTCGATGTTGAACCTTGACAAGAAACATTGGTTGTAAGAAAGATCTAATTCCCTTTGCGGTCACGTAAGAGTGAGGTGCTAATTGGTAATCCATTAACAAAGGTTTTAGGGTTTGAAACACCCTTTGATTGCCTTTTTTTATATTAATTTTATGTCTATCTTTCTATTATTGTTATCCTATCCTTCTATCTTTTTATTGAATTCTGGGTTCATTTACATAAGGGTCAATTTTGAATGCTCTTGGTGTTCTTCATGTTCTTAAAATATTATTGAAGAAGAACATTCAAAAGGTGTGTGTTTGATCCAAAAAGTAAGTGAGAGAAAGGTGTTGTACTTGTTTATTCCAAAGGATATTCCATTGTTCCAAAGAGAGAAAAGAATCAAATAGCATAAAAAATATTCTAAAGGAAAGAGAACAAAAGAGAGTATAACGGGGGGGGGGGGGGGACCATAAGGAATTCAAGGCTATCAAGAGTGATTGATCCATTGTTGAATCATTAAAAGCATTGAATAATCTCCAAGAAAGCTATCTAGGTCATCCAAAGAAGGAAAAATTTGAAGACCCTCTACACCTTTTACTTCATATGTTAAAGACATGGAATGCACACTGGTTAAGGGTGATGGCTTCGTTGACAAGAAATCAAATTATTAATTAGTCATCAATCTATTCGTCAACTATGTGACAAACTATCAACCTATTCCTCACCTAAGGTAGCCTTCAAGTCCCATTCTGCCTAAGGTTGGCGACAAGAGTGACAAGCCATAAACTAAGTGATGACTTATAAACCTAGTCGTCACTTAAAGACAGCCACCTAAGGTTGACGACAAGAGTGACACGTTGTCAACCAAGTGACGACTACCATCCTACTTATCAACCTAGTCATCAACTTGGACAAAATTTCAGTAAGCTCACTTTTAGATTCTTAGTTTCTTTTCTTTGATTCTTAGACTTGTTTTCTTGATTCTAAATAATAATTACAACTAGTAATCACCCTACTTAGTTGTGAATTAGTTTTTGAGTCCGTTTTCTTTCTTCCTCCAATTTCTTTTGTGCTTTTCTAGTTTGAATTCATTGTAACTTATTTCGTTCAAGTCCCTAAGTAGATTTTTATTTCTTTGAGTCCATCAAACAAGAATCCATTCTGGCCGCAAAGTAGAGATTGGCACCTTATTGTCCACCGGAGTATAAGAACTTTCAATATTTGCCGCTCCAATTGTAAGGATAACAAAGGTGAGATTATTGCGAGTATTGGTGAGGTGTTTTACTACTAGTCTTGTTTGTTCATTTTGTAGGTACAAGGTAATATAAGGATAAAATATCTTTAGTAGCCTCAGAAAATTATGACTACGACATAGGAGACTATGATTTTGGTAAAGATAGTTATGAATATGAAAATGATGAAGATTATGGGGGCTATGAAAATAGTCATGATCAAGATATGGATGAGAATGAGGGATACTATTCCGAAGGAGAATGTGATATGGATGATTCCCCTAATTCCTATAGTGAGTATGGAGATGATGAAAAGCCTAGTGAGGGTTTTATGAGGAAATAGGGCATGTAAAGAGTACTACACTTCCCATTCAAAATATCAAGACAATGTAAAGTATAACCTTCTCTCTTATGCACCTTCTAAGAGTTATGGTGAGAGTGTACATGTGGAGTATGAAGATTCATATTCCTCACCTTATAGTACTTCTTATCAAATTCTAAGTGGTGTGAATGGTTTGATTAGCTATTGTGGAGGTTGTCCCAAGAAAAGAAAAGAGTATGCATCTTCGAAGTCTAAGAGTACTATGTCTTATTCTTCTTATTTTAGTGCCCAAACTTGTGGAAGCAGGAACCAATGTCAAAATAGAGGGTATAGTAGGAGCCATGATCTTCTTACCCTACCCATCTTCATAAGTTATTCGGGTCCCGAAGAGTATCTTGATTGGGAATGGAAGTGTGAAAGGATCTTCGAGGATTATGATATGAATGAATTCAAAAAAGCTACCTATGCCACTAAACATATTCAGGTCTGATATCGATTTGGTGGAATATCAAAAGAAAGTCCGACCAAACATGGAGTGACTTGAAGGAACTCATGAGGGGTTGCTCATGTAACATTGGGGTATAAAAAGCTTTATAATATCGATCCAAGAAGAAACGTTCACTCCGAAAAGGCAAGAATTTATGGAGTTTTGGGATGCCTACTTCTGATAAATGATTGGTGCTATAGAAACTATATCATTCCACCCATGGTTGACCATTTGGGAAACCTCGAGAACCTCTACTTATTTCATACTTCTTAGAAGGGTATAGGGTTTTCGAGAGAGGAAAGGTTTTCTTTACCTGATGTGGGTACTATAAAAAGGTGTAGTGTGATATATTTCCCTTGAAATAAGGACATTTATGTTTGTGTGCTGATTGGTTTGCACAACATAGAGTTCCCAATGTGTAAAATTGTCCTAAGATCGTAAGGGACCAATACAAAAATCATCTTTTTCCACCCGTTCTTCCTAAATCTCAAAGAGATATGACCACTTACTCCAAGCCTAAAAAAATTGATAGACAAAAAGATTGAGAGGAGTAAGAGAGTGCAAGATGGAAATCCAAGAGAGAAAAAAAGATAGGTTGAGAAGAGTGAAGTAAGGAGGTTGCCACCAACCGGAGCTAACAATGTTTGTCCTTCTTTTAATAAGGACATGTATGTAGGTACTAAAATGGAAAGTGGAGGAGAACAAGTGCCAAAATAGAAGATTCCCTTTGAATATTTGACGAGGGAAATTTAGATGTTTCCAAAGCTTGTGGAGGACCTTCATACCAAGATAAAAAAGAAAACTCTTAAGAACTTCAAGGTTAAATAGCGAACTCTTACACTTTTATTCATGTGAATGATGATTGTGTGGCTGGTATCCCAATGAGTATGAGTAGTAGCTTACCTACATCTGAGTCTAATGATTCTTTGCCTCTTGATGATGATGTACATATTGTGAGAGTAGATACACTAGTTTATCCTATTAATGACCAACTTGACTCTTCTTGTAAGATTAATTTATGTCTACTTAGTATTGAAGCCATTGTGCTGAGTACATTATCTTGTGGAAATTATGTTGATCAACTTGTGCGCAAAACAAGTCCACCACTTGAGGATGTTTGTGATGTGATTAATGAACCTCAAGTGAGTGATGAAACTAAAAATATTGATAAAAAAAATAGGGGTGGCCCTATGAGCATGTTCTTTAGTAAAGATTCTAATGCCTGCTTGACTCATAGGGATAATCATATGTTTGAAATATCTTTCATGCTTGATAATTGTCTTTTAGAGAGTGAACTTGCATGTTCTATCCCCTCTTCATTGATAAACCCTTCTCTCTTTAAGAATAATATCTTATTTGAAGATGACAAAATAACTCCTAATGAATTACCTAGTAGTGTGGGTAGCATTGATGATGTATCTCATATTGAGGGCTATATATTATATGACAACCTACTATGGCGTGAAAACATTCCTCCTAAAGATGAAAATCTCTTCTTGAAAGATGAGAGTACTCTTAAGAAAAGGAATGTGAAGTTTTTGAGAGCAATAATCAATTGGGTGATGATAACTTTGATTTGATTGAATATTTGAGAAACCCAAGTATTGGTTGTTCCTATGAAAATGCTTGTGGTTGTGATCTTTTTTACGACCCCCACCTTTGTTTGATAATTATGAGGATGAATTGTTTGCTTCTTGTGAAGACTTAAGCAATAATTTTTTTGAAGTTAGTGGTGGTATATGTCTACTTGAGGATTCCTCCATTGAAGGAGAAAGTATCAATTGTTTAGAAATTTCTTATTCTTCTTCTTCTACTTTGTGTGCTCCTATTGCTGAGAATACGCATGAAGATGATCTTGAATCTAATAGTGACTACATACATAAGGACACCTTAGTTGAAGTTGACTTGAGTGATACCTTTCTCGACTCTCCCTTTGTTTTTTATGATGCTTATGCTAATATGGAGAGTATAACTTTTAGTTTGGGTGAAGCCTATGGAGAAAAAGAGTGTTTTTAGAACTGTGTCAATGGCCACTCTATCCATTTGACCCTTGATCTAAAATTAGGATATAGTGATTTTGGCACACCCAACTTGTTGCTTGGTCTCTATGATAAGAAAAATTTGAGTGAGGATGTTGGTATCCTTCCTTATGATGAAAAGTATTTCTTAGGTATTTGTGATTCACTTGATGGACCAACGTTGTGTAAAGGAAAAATCTCCAACAAAGATGAGAGATTCTTAAAGAAGGAGAATAGTAAAAGGCTCCAAGAGAGTTCACCATTGTGTGTTTCCACTCTTGACGAAGGTTCCACTACTTATAGGTCAAGAATAGATTCTTCTCTTGAAACTACATGAATTCCATTTATGTGATACCCTTCTTCAATACTTGAGTGGAATTGATGACCTCCTTCTCAAAGGTGGTATCATTCTTGAGAACCTGAGGGCAAATGTGTCATTGTCTCTTTTGGTTATTGCTTATAAACTTACATCCTTGCTTGACACACTTGTGATTAAATTGTGTAACTCCCAACTTGTGGATTCCAAGTTGATTATTTACTTGAAAAGAAAAAGTCCTATGGGCTTAAGTGTCTTGACTCCATCTTTGTGTTCATAATATGCTAAGTTTTTTGAGCCAAATGGAATTCTCATAGATAATAGAACCTTGGATGATATTTTTACACTTGATTCCTATCTATACTACCTCTTTGCCTATGATGATATCCATATATGTCTTGGATGTGTTTCATATAGGGGTAGAAAAATTATTGGTATGTCCTCTTGTTTGAGTGACAATGTTATAGGCATCTTGTGGACTTTAGAACCAATTGAGGAATTACCCTTGGTGTGGTATCTTGAAGAGATAATGTAGCAATTATGTCTTATGGCTCATAAGGTGAAGGTAGTTATACCTTTTACATTATTTGATGCTATCAGGACTTTTGTAGTTTCCTTATATCTTGATGATTCCCCTAACCAAATCCTTTGTTCATTTTCCAATGACTTTCTAATATTTAACATGAAGAATACTTGGTTATATATTAAGTATGTGCAACCTTGGCATGATGCTATGACTATTTATGCTAACATTAACCCTCATGTCATGAGGATGTTGTATTTGTTTGGCCTTTCATTTGTTTTGCAAGGTTTGGATTCGAGGTCGAATCCTTTTCAAGAAGAGGAGGATAATATAAGTCAAATGGTCATCAACACTTTTGATCACACAACTCGATGCCAACATAAGGAGTTCCAAGCCTTGATCGCCCTAAGGATCCAAAAATGTTCTTGGAGGCCCTTTTTGAGCTTCTAATCAAGCAATGTTATGTTTAAAAGATAGCTTGGAGCCGAGGAAAGCCATGGCGCAAGGAATAAGGAGATCCATTGTGGGTTATTTCCGAATGACCACTTTTGGGCTATTTTTGTTATAGGCTAGTTGGGCAAAGACAACTACTATAAATAGGTGCCTTAGACATTTCATTAGTTAGTTTTTTTTTTTGTTGATTAATTACATGATGAATTCATGATAACTCCATGGGAGTATTTGAGTGCTTGGAAAAGCCAATGTTGAACCTTGACTAAAAACATTAGTGGTAAGGGAGATCTAACCCCTTTGCGGTCACATAAGAGTTAGGTGCTAATTGGTAATCCATTAAGGGAGGTTTTAGGGTTTGAAATGCCCTTTGATTGCCTTTTTGTTATCAATTTTGTGTCTATCTTTCTATCATCATTATCCTATCTTTCTATCTTTACTTATCGTGACTTAGATTCGAATCTTCATAGCTTGGATCATATCAATAGGTCAGAGTAAAAGCTTGTAATATGATTTTGGATATCTTCCTTACTATAAAGCCAATTCCCTACCTCATCACGAAGACTAGAAATACGGTTTCTACACCTCTATCAGAGGGTGGAGAGGTGAAATTTTTTTATATTTGCATCCCTATCATTAAGACACTGGATACGTGATTTGAGCTTCTAAAAATCTTCTTTTAACTGGAGTAAGTAGTAGTAGTCGTGAATAAGGAATTTCTTAAATTTTGCAAGAACTGGTTGGTAGGGTAATAGGGGGAGGTTGAGAGGCTCTCAATTCTGTCCAGAAGGCGCTTCTTACGAGTAAAAATATTTTCAAAAACAAATTTATTCTAGAGATGCATATCTTTTTTAAACAAATCAATCACAGACAATAGCAAATTGCCAGATTTTCCCAAGACGAAGAGACTATTGAGGGGAGGTCAGGATGAGAAGTCCAAATGGATTCAAATAAAAAGGGTTTGTTGGGGATTTGGACTGGAGGGGTAAGGTGGAGTAGTAGTGGGGAATGGTCGGAATGGACTCGTGGTAGGTGATTAACTAAGGCCTTAGGAAATTGGCTAAGCCAACTGTAGTTACTAACCAACCTGTCCAAACATTCTAGAATAATATGACCAGGTCTCCATTTATTTTACCAAGTAAATTTACACCCTATAAAGCCTAGGTCTAGCAATTGACAATAATTCAAATAGTTCAAAAACCTACTAGTTCTGTTGTTGTTAACTAATATTTCGCCCAACTTCTCAGAGGCGTATAAAATTTTGTTAAAATCTCCACCTATGAGCTAAGGCCTATTATAAGAGTCATCTATTGTTATAAGGTTGTCCTAAAGGTGAAGGCAATTTGTGGGGTCATTACTAGCATAAATAGCCAAAAAAATCCAATCAGCAGGAGAGAGGAATACCTGAACCTTATAATGGATTTCTTAGGGAGTAATACTCACAATAGTGACATTAAGAAACTCAACAGGACAAAGAATGGAGATGCCTCCGGCATGTCCCATTCCAGGAACTGCTATTATGTTGGAGAATTGAAACTCCTAAGGAAAGTAAGTGTGGTCTTCTCAGTGAGTTTTAAAGAGAGCCACCAAAGCTGGCTTATGGTAATCCAAGAATTGTCTGAAATTTATCCTAAAGTTGGGTGTCTGAGCACCACAACAGTTCCATAGGATAAAATTCATACCAATTCTATTATTAATAAAGGTCTCTAGTGTAACATCCTTTAACATAGGATTGAGAACCAGTGCATACCTTCCCACCGCTTGATTTATTGTCGGGCAAATATGGAGAGAACATTTTTGCATATTTGGGGGGGGAATCTTATGCAAACCTTTTTTGTGAACTATTCTTTTACAAAAAAGACTTGTACTTATCCCAGATATACGGTTTCCTTCTATGTGTCACCTATTCCTCCAACTATTCCTGCCACCTCTACTCCTTGCGTGTATGTTGTACGCTCCTCCAAGTAAGTTAAAGTCTATATATATGGTAGAAGAGGTTCCATTGGAAACATTATTGTATTTTTCTATATCCATGAAACCATATCCACCCCTGCTGGTTCAACGGATAAAAGGGAATTTTTTTAGTAAGGTTGGAATGTGGTGGGGGTGGGTTTACTGCCCAATGATATTATGTATACGCCTTTAGGCCCAAACTTATGACCTCCATTGTGATTTGGTCTAGGTCCATTGGGTCTTATATCATCACAAACACTCATTGCCCATTGATGTGCATATTGAAGGTCCGTGCATATCCCAGTAGATCCAGTTCTAACCAACAACATAGAGCTTGGGGTGGTTGAAGGTTCACAAAATTGTAAATCGGACCAGATGATCTCTGCTCAAATTTTCCATCATAATATACTTTTCCATTTATGCTAGGCACTGAGGATGGTGAAAGGTACCTTGAGGTAGATAGTGAATGTGGAGTCTCTTGTAGGGACAAGTCTTTGGATGAATAGGCATTATATAGTGTAGAAAAATTTATAGGATTTGAGTATGTAGGTGGAGAGGAGGCAGTGCCTAAATGCAGTGAATATTGAGCGTCTGGTAGGTTTTGGATTAAGGTGGTATTACATGAGAAGCAGTGGGCTCCATGTTGTCCACACGTGCATTGCAATCATTAGGAGAATTTGACCTTTGAGGGCTTGTAATAAAGATGGATTCTTCTAAAGGCTGATGTGAAGGATGATTGTATGGATTTGGACAAGAAATATCCTGTATGTGCAACACATGAGGTGTTAAGATGGAGGTCATATGATTTTGATTAAGGACCTTAGGCTGAGAAGTAAATGGGTCCACTGAATTAGAATAATTTAAAAGGTTTTATTCTGATAGGGAATAAAAGGAATTATTATTTATAGAGCAGTAATTTTTATTCATTAAAAGGTTAGTGTTCTTTTTTGGATCAGCTGAAAGCTGATTGGTTGGAAGGTCAATGAAACACCCTAGGATCTAGTCCTTAGAAATTTCCTGGATTTTGAACTCATTGGCTATTATACGACTCAATCTTACTAGTCGTATGATGTGTGTATGACTTAGGAGCCCAAGTCATATGATAATTATGTATGTGGTAGGTCATTCACTTTCCAAGATATGAATGGACATCATAAGAGTCATACATACATAATATGAATGGTATATTCCAAACTGTATGTTGTTCATCATCTAGCCTTGACATTCTAATTAGGGTACGATTAGGTGGGTACTTGTTGTATGGTGATGGTATGAATTAGGCAAGGGGAGTTGTATGGTGTACAGTATGTGATGTCCAACTTTTTATCCCGGATATGAGTTAGGGGTACTACTCGTATGATAGAGTATTAGTGAGGTGCCCAAATTATACCCATCTGCGGGAATTTTTACAGTTTAAGTTGGGGGTATTCTAGATATTTACCCTCTTAACCTATCTTAACCCCATGACCTAAACTACTATTAGGACTTTACCCTAGTATTCTCAATCAAAAACACTCAAACACTCTCAAATCTCTCTCAAGGCTCTTAATTCAAGGAAGGCTAGGGTTTTCTCAATACAATTAATTCGGGGCTTACAATGGTGGTTTCTCTCCATACTATTTGGTATCTAAGGTATGTTACTCCTCCTTCATTGTTAGTTCAACTAAATTCATGTTTTAATGAATGGTTTTCATGATTTAATTATGGTTATTATTTGGTTTTGAATTGTATGTTGGGGGTTTTGATTGTAAATGGTTGGATATTGTTTTCTCGTTCTTTACTTATGGTTTTCGTATTAAAATTATGGTATTGAGAATGTGGTTTCATGGGAATGGTTAATTGGTTCTTGTTTTTCTGGGTTTTGGAAACTCTATACCCTCAACATGTTTGATAAAATGCTGATAAGAATGGTTTTATCACATAGTTTAACTTTTATTGAAACTATTGCATTGCATAACAAGGTTATGGAACCTAAATTGGTTTAAATGGTTTTAAATGATTTGAAAAGACATTGGTGTCCATGGATTTGGTTTAATAGGTAATCATGTGGGGTACATGGGAATCCCCTAAGTGTTGGTTAGGTGACATTGCTTGCAAGTTATAGGCGATATGACGATACCACTTCATAAAGAATTGGTTAATAACTTTTGGAATTGGTTTGTTGGTTATATGCTAAAGGTTTTAATTGTGCAATAATGGCGGGTTGTGATAGCTTATCGTGAAAGCGTGAGTCCAATAGACGGACACTGGAGACTCATGTTTGCCGACACGAGGGTTGGTCATGGTGACCACAAACTTGTGGGGTATACAGGAATCCCTTAATCTATACTTGTATATATGTATCATGGAGGCCGAAGGGTACCCGAGAATCCCTGCCCCTATGATATCTTAGATTCATGTGGCTACACGAACTGGGGCTCGTTCAGGAGGTAGTACTAGACCCATACAACTCATGGGTAGTTTTAGGATGGTCAATCTACACAAACTTAGATTAAGATTTTAAATGCATGTTAAACCTGATTCCCTTCCCCGGCATGGATTATATATATATATGGATGGATGTGATTGCATATGATTATTTACTCAATTTTAAATATTGACATTATTTTATACTTACTCCTGAGTACATGCTAGCATTCACCGGCTAACCCGTCTTCAGGTGTTGTGTCTCCACACGATGCAGGAAATGGCTATACTACTTCTCCTGCTTAGTGATCTTAGATTCAGGAAAAGCTGGTGTTGGATTGAATTGGTGAGCTTCCATACTTCGGAAGGCTCCATTTCATGTTATGGTATTCTCTACATACTTTTGTTATTTCTTAGACTTTGCAACCAGATGTTGTTTTAATTTCGACTAGAGGCTTTGTAAGACTACTTTGGATTGGTATGGGCAGTGTCGGTATTGGTGTCAGCCTTGGCATTGGTATTAGTATTGGGTCTGACACCGTTTGACTGTATTTGATTTATGATTATTCTATCTTGTTATGAATTTAGAATTTATTTGACATAGATTTAGAGTAGTTATGGTTGGGTAATGAGGGGTTGTAACGCCCAAAATCTGGTACCCAAAATGCTACATGGTGCTTATGACCCCAAGGGACCACAAGCTAACCCATGACTGATATATTTACCTGTACACTGCATAATATACTTGTAGAATGCGGAAAACATGAATAATAGGACATAAGGTTCAACTGAATATAATATATGATAAATAATAACATCCATATAGGGTAACAAATACCCAAAAAAACTAAAAGCTGAATATAAAATCTGAACTAAATCTGAAAGCCTCTAAATACTGTATGAAATAAGGAGTTGAAGGAACATGTCTCCAACTAACTCCATCTAGCAAAAATGAACTGAAATAATGAATGAAATAGAATAATATCGTCCTCGAATAGATGATGACTCATTGCAACTCTGCGACAGGAATGCTACTGATGATCTGGAACTCGTATCTCTGAACCTATGGTTTAACATGAAAGAAAGCACCATAGAGCAAATGCGTTAGTACAAATGGGAGTACTGAGTATACGAGTGAGGTAGGCTAAATACAAAAGGGTTTACATGCATGAACAATGCTAACTGACTGACTGATATGAACATAAAAGTACAAACATGCATACATAGTAACTAAAATCGTGAATATATGATATTTGGATCTGTACGCTAATACATGGTTTACTGTTATCTAATATGACTGATACTGAAATTTTGATAACATGGATGACTGTGTCTGATAGTCCTGAATCTGATAGAACTACCTGAGTATTGTATTGTAACTGAATTGACTGTAACTGACAGTCCTGGTATACTAAAATCTGAAGAACTATCTGAGTTCTTTTACTAAGACTGGGACTAAAACTGTGGGAGGTAGGTTATTAACCGACATCCCCCAATAACGCATATAGGTAGCTTGGGGTCCAATCTCTGCCCCAACTAGAAGGGTGTCAATACCGCGCCACTGGTAAGGACAATTGTAAATGACCCTTAGCTGACAGGTACTCGAATGAGAACAGTGGGAACCCTAAACTGACAGGTTAAGCCACCTCATCAACCCTAATCTGCCAGGTTAAGATGTCTCAACCTACGCTAGCTACGTAGTTCTGGAACAGAAGGATGACTACCAAGAATCACACCCTAAACTGGTAGGTGAGTTCCCATCCTTGGGTTCACTCGGTGCTAACTTCTACTCCCATCTAAAGAGACTGAACATGATTTAATTGGCTGTACATGGACTAAGTAACTGACTTCCGTTGACTGACGGAATAGTACTACTATCTGAGAATTTATTGAGATCATGAGATTTCTGAGATTTCCCGAGTCACATGACTGACTGAGTTCTATAGATCATGGCTTGACTGAGATTATCATGATATGTGACACGGCTCTAGGCACACAACTATATTTTTCGGGTACTAGTACCCCCAGGACTCGATGGAAGGAAACTGACACACATAACTGACTTGATCATAAAATGGAGTCCACAATTCACCATATCATAAGTAGGGGATTTCACACTAAGCATAGTTCTCAACATCTTACGTATGGAAGGGAAATTCATACAACATGTGTATACTTGCATAGCTTCAATATCATGCTCAATCCATTTCACAACAACGACGCATATCAATCACGTGGAATTCATGTGATATCATAAAGCATTGAGCATGGACTTGTCATTTAAGCACTATTAAATTATGGGGCATGAATTCTATCATCCTAGGCCTTTCATCAAACACTTTATATGCATTTTTTTTGCTTAGGTGTGTTTTCATGAATTTCCACATTTTAAACCACATAAAGTTCATGGATTTCAACTAACGAACACATATACTTCATGAAAACACCTTTAGATATCATATTGAAACTTAAACAACAATCATCAACATGTACATGGTTATATCACAACAAGACAATCAAAATATAATATTTAAAACATGGTTTTTGATCTCTATGAATGAAATGGACCCATAGATGAACATTATGCATACCTTAGATGGAAGATTCTTGATGATTGATGGAGAAATTTGCTTGAACATGAATCCTCAATTGAAAACCCTAATGTGTTCTTGAGAGGAATTTGAGAGAAAGAGTATGTTTTGGTGAAATAAGTGCTTAATTCCGTGTTTATGGAATATATATAGGGGTGGAAAGATGACCCAAATACCCCTCTAGATGTGTCATTTAATTTCTGTGAAAATTACCCGATTTGGGCCCCCGACGCGACACAGAGATATCGCGTTGCCCCCCATTTGTGACCAAGAAACTCACCGCGATGTGGTGGAATCACGGAGAGACACTGGAAATTGACAAACATCATTTTGACTTACGGCACGACGTGCCACTGACTGAAATGACACTGCTGAAACTTTAAATCGCCATAACTTCTTCACCGGGTGTCCGTTTTAGGCGAATTTGTTATCGAAGGAAGTCTTATTCAATTCTCTACAATTTGGACGGTAGAAATATGCAAAAATTCCACCTATAAACCAAGTTATTCTCATTCAAAGATGACCCATATGAAATCACACGCGAAAACTTGGTGGATTTAAAAGTTTTTAGCTTGGATTACTCTAAGTGACTCTTATGAACATGCTTAGCACATCATAAGCTATATTATCACTAGGATACTCATCCTAATTCATGTACTACAATATGAATCATAGGATAGGAGGTTTCATATGTAGGAACAACTGTTCATTTTCTAGCTTAGAAATATACGAGGTATTACAATATCTTTCCCTTGGAAACATTCGTTCTCGAATGAGACTAATTGAAATGAGGATGGACGATAAACTTGAGTACGTGCAATACATACACTACTGGAATATGATCTCATGATGGACATGACTGATAAGCTAAATATATCATGCTGGACATGCATATCTGATGTATGAGTAACTGATTCATGAATGCATAACTGAGATTTCTGATAACTGAGTTCTCCTAATGAGAATGCATATTTGATGAATGATTATACTTAAGATTGATTCATGAATGCATGACTGAATATACAATGGTACATGATACCAGATTTATGATGAAACGTGAGCATGAACTGAATACCAAGTTGTATAGAATACTGAACGGGAAACTGAATAAACTTAACGAGAACTGTTACCTTGAGCTTGATATGGATTGGTGGAGAAGAGGTGAGGATACTTGGTACGCATGTCTGCTTTTTCTTCCCAAGTAGCTCCCTCAATGGACTGATTTTGCCAAAGAACTTTGACTATAGGGACTTCTTTGTTTCTCGGTCTACGAGTCTGATAGTCGAGAATTTCGACCAGAAATTCCATATAGAAGAGACTGTTCTGACTGTCAATGCTCTGAATAGGGACTACGACTGATGGATAACCTATACACTTCTTGATCAAAGAGACATGAAAGACTGGATGAACTGAGGCTTGATCTGAAGGCAATTCGAGCTCATAAGCTACCTTGTCTAAGCGACTGAGAATCTTGAAGGGACCGACATATCGGGGACTGAGCTTTACCTTATTGCCGAACCTCTTTACTCTCTTTATGGGAGAGATATTTAGATAGACATAGTCATCGACCTTGAACTCAAGATCCTTTCTACGAACGTCAGCATATGACTTCTGTCGGCTCTGAGCATCCTGGAGTCTTTCTCTGATTAACTGGACTTTCTCTAAGGCGTCGAATACAAAGTCAGGCCCGATTAGAGATTTGCACCTCCTACCATAGAGAGCTTTGAACTGAGCCTTTTTAATATTGGAATGATATCTATTTTTGTATGGAAACTCAATCAAAGGAAAGTGGTCATCCCAATTTTCCTTGAAATCAATTGCACACGCCCTTAGCATATCTTTAAGAGTCTGAATGGTCCTTTCTGCTTGACCATCTGACTGAGGATGAAAAGCTATACTTATATGAACTTGGGTACCAAGATACTTTTGGAATGCTTTCCAGAAGTGAGAGGTAAACTGGGTACCTCTGTCTGAGATGATAGATAATGGAACATCGTGTAATCTGACCAACTCCTTGATATAGAGTTTGGCATAATCCTCGGCTGAATAAGAGGTATGGACTGGAAGGAAATGAGATGACTTGGTCATTCTATCTATAATGACCCAAACTAAATCATGCTGATGATGAAATCGAGGCAAACCCGTCACGAAGTCCATGTTCACTTCTTCCCACTTCCAAGTTGGAATGGTGAACTCCTACATGGAACCACTAGGTTTCTGATGCTCTATCTTAACTTGCTGACATATAGGGCACTTAGCCACAAATTCTGCAACATCTCTCTTTATCCCACTCTACCAATAGATCTCTCGTAGTTCACGGTACATCTTAGTGTCCCCTGGATGAATAGAGTATCGCGCACCATGTGATTCTACAAGAATTTACTGCTTTAAATCATCTACATCTGGAACACAGAGACGACCCTAACAACGAATGACACTATCTCCCCCTTTGGAGAAAACCTCTACTTTCTGATTCTGAACTGACTTTTTTAGCTTGACAAGGCTAGGATCCCTATCTTACTTTTCTTTCACCTTAGAAACTAGAGATGACTCTGAACTATCCTAAACACATACACCACCCTTTGAAGAATCGACTAAGAGAACACCTAGTCTGGAAAGATGATGGATTTCCTGAGCTATTTTCTTCTTGCTATCCCCAATATGAGAAACACTACCCATGGAAAGACTACTGAGAGCATCGGCTACAATGTTGGCCTTTACCAAATGATAAAGGACACTCATGTCATAATCTTTCAAGAGCTCTAACCACCTTCTCTGACAAAGATTGAGATTTTTCTGAGAAAAGACATATTAGAGACTCTTATGATCTGTGAAGACATCTATATGAACTCCGTATAGATAATGCCTCCAAATCTTCAAGGCAAATACTACGGATGCTAACTCAAGATCATGAGTAGGATAATTCTTCTCATGGGGCTTTAACTGCCTAGAGGCGTAGGATATGACCTTCCCATGATGCATGAGGACACAACCCAAACCTACTCTGGATGCATTACAGTATACTACAAACCCATCTGAACCATCTGGAAGAGCTAAGACTGGAGATAAGGTGAGTCGAGTCTTCAATTCCTGAAAACCATTCTCGCAAGGATCTGACCACTAAAACTTTACCTTCTTCTAAGTCAATATGGACATGAGGGATACAATAGAAGAAAATCCCTCAACAAAACACCTGTAATAGCCAGCCAAACCCAAGAAACTCCTGATATATGATGGAGGGATAGGGCGAGGCCAGTTTCTTACCACTTTGGTATTTTGAGGATCTACTCTAATGCAATCACCAAAAATAATATGGCCAAGAAATTCTACTGAACTTAGCCAAAAATCGCACTTATTGAATTTGGTGAATAACTGGTGATCTCTGAGAGTTTGAAGAAAAATTCTGAGATGGTTTGAATGATCACGATCTGTATGAGAATAAACCAGGATATTATCTATGAAGACTATGATGAACATGTCCAAGTACTGCTTGAACACACGATTCATCAAGTCCATGAAAAAGGCTGGGGCATTGGTAAGACCAAAGGACATAACTAGAAATTCAAAGTGACCATACCGAGTACGGAAAGTTGTCTTTGGGATGTCACATTCTCTAACTCTGAGATGATAATATCCTGATATGAGGTCTATCTTGGATAAATAACTAGCATCCTGAAGTTGGTCAAACAAGTCATCTATTCTGGGAAGAGGATACTTGTTCTTGACCATAACTTTGTTGAGATGATGGTAATCAATACACATCCTGAGAGAACCATCTTTCTTCACACGAATAAGACTGGTGCGCCCCATGGGGAAACGCTGGGTCTAATGTATCCCTTATTTAAGAGATCCTTCAACTTATCCTTAAGTTCTTTGAGTTCTTCTGGTGCAATTCTGTATGGTGGAATAGAAATAGGCTGAGTATCTGGAATAAGGTCAATGCCGAAGTGTATTTCCCTTTCAGGAGGAATGCCTGGAAGATCTTCGAAAAAGACATCTGAATATTCGTTAACCACTGGGATTGATTCAAAGCTATGAGATTCAGAACCAGAGTCTTTAACATGAATGAGATGATAAACACATCCCTTAGAAATCATTTTCCTTGCTCGAAGCTAGGAAATAAGATGACCCCTAAAAGATGAAGTACTGACATTCCACTCTAGTACGGGCTCATTCGGGAACTAAAATTGAACTATCCTGTTTCTACAGTCGACTGTGGCATAGCAGAAATGAAGCCAATCCATGCTGAGAATGACATCAAAATCAGTCATCTTTAACTCGACTAAATATACTGACGTGGCTTTCTGAAATATCATAATCTGGCAGTTCCTGTATACCCGCCGAGCTATAATGGTTTTACCCACTGGGGTAGAGACTGAAAAGGGATATGCTAAAATTTCGGGACTGATTCTAAAATTGCCTTCTATATAAGGAGTAACAAAAGACAAGGATGCACCTGGATCTAGCAAAGCATAAACATGAACATGGAAAATCTGTAACGTACAAGTAACGACATCAGGAGAATTGTCCTAATCCTGTCGGGTCTGAAGAGCATAGAGTCTGTTTGGGCGTTGCCCACTAGAAGCACTGGAAGTGGCACCCTACTAATTTGGATGACCGGACTGGGTTGTAGAATAATTCTGCTGACCCTGTAGACCTGACTGCGAACACTCTCTAATCCTATGGCCTGGCTTGCCATAACCAAAACAAACATCACTACCAGCTCTACAGGTACCCTTGTGGTTCTTACCACAAGTCTGATACAGGGGATTAGTTCGGGAACTGCTGACACTGTCCTGTGACTTAGAGCCTGGTGCTCGATCTCTGTTGACGTCTCTGAATTTCAGCACTAGGTTACTAGCGGAGGAAGGAGCTGGAACTGCAGGCTTAGGACGGAACTGCGAACGGTTTCTTCCTTCTGATTTGGGTTGAGCAAAACTGAAACTTCCTGATCTTGCTCTCTTGTTATGCCTTTCCCTAGTCCTAATCTTCTGCTCCTTTATTTGCTAAGCATGGGTCACGATCCTGGCTAAAGTCATATCACTATTAAGCATCGCAGACCTACACTCATTTACTATGCTATCATTCACTCCTGACAGAACTTGCTCATCTTAGCCCTGTTGTCTGCAACCATATAAGGGGCATATCTGGCTAGCTGAGTAAATTTGAGAGAATACTCTTTAACCATCATATTTCCCTTCTTGAGGTTGATGAACTCCAGAACTTTTGCCTCCCTTAGCTCTTGGGGAAACAATCTATCTAAGAAAGACGTGAAAAATTCCTCCCACTATATAGGATCTGCACCATCTACCCTTTTGGACTTCTACTATTTGTACTAAGTATGATTAACATCCTGTAACTGGTATGCAGTTAACTCGACACTCTGACAAGAAGTAACTCCCATGATGTCTATGACTTTCTGGATTTGGTCAATAAATTCTTGAGGGACTTCATCAGACTTAGACCAGAAGAAAGATAGAAGGTTCATTTGGGTGAAGTCCCGAATCCTAGCTGCGGCTGAGTTGGCCACTGGATTGGCCGTAATAACTATTAGCCGTTCATTTTGGGTAGCCATAGACTGAGTAAGTATGGTGAATGCGGCCCTAAACTTTGCATGAGAAACATGTTCGCCCAAAGGATATTTGGGTTAAGGAGCGGGCTGGTTTCTTCTCTTTGGAGGCATATTCTAAAATAAGAGAAGAACGGATTAGACTGAGAGTTTAACTTGAGATTATGCTCACTATCACGACATGAATAATGAAAGAGGGGAAACTGTTCCTAAAACATCTCATAGCCTCTTGCACATAAATGTGGCGCGCAACACACCCATGCACAAAACTCTACTAGATACGACTTTCAGACTTTATAGGACTCTATTGAACCTTAGGCTCTGATACCAAGTTTGTAACACCCCAAATCTGGTACCCGAAATGCTACACGGTGCTTATAACCCTAAGGGACCACAAGCTAACCCATGACTAATATCTGTACCTGTATACTGCATAATATACTTATAGAATGCGGAAAACATAAATAATAGGCCATAAGGTTCAATTGAATAGAATATCTGATAAATAATAACATCCATATAGGGTAATAAATACCCAAAACAACTGAAAGCTGAATCTAAAATCTGAACTAAAACTGAAAGCCTCTAAATACTGTCTGAAATAAGGAGTTGAAGAAATATGTCTCCAACTAACTTCGTCTAGCAAAACTGAACTGAAATAATGAATGAAATAAAATAATATCATTCTCGAATGGATGAGGACTCACTGGCGACTGAAATGCTACTGCTGATCTGGAACATGTGTCTCTGAACCTATGGTGTAACATAAAATAAATTACTATAGCGCAAATGCGTCAGTACGACTGGGAGTACTGAGTATACAAGTGAGGTAGGCTAAATGCAATAGAGTTTACATGCATGAACAATGCTAACTGACTGACTGATATGAACGTAAAAGTACAAACATGCATACATAGTAACTAAAATCGTGAATACATGATATCTAGATCTGTATGCTAATACATGGTTTACTGTTATCTAACATGACTAATACTAAAATTTTGATAACATGGATGACTGTGTCTGACAGTCCTGAATCTGATGGAACTACCTAAGTTCTATACTGTAACTGACAGTCTCGGTATACTAAAATCTGAAGAACTATCGGAGTTCTTTTACTGAGATTGGGACTGAAATTGTGGGAGGTAGTTGCTTAATCGACATGCCCCAATAACACATATATCTAGGTTGGGGTCCATTCTCTGCCCCGACTGAAAGGGTGTCAATATGGTAAGGACAACTGTGAGTGACCCTTAGCTGGCAGGTACTTGAATGAAAATGGTGGGAAAAATTGACAGGTTAAACCACCTCATCAACACTAATCTAGCAGGTTAAGATGTCTCAACCTATGCTGGCTATATAGTTCTGGAACACAAGGATGACTACTAAGAATCACACCCTAAACTGGCTGGTGAGTTCCCATCCTTGGATTCACTCGGTGCTAACTTCTACTCCCATATGAAGAGACTTAACATAATTTAACTGGATGTACATAGACTGAGTAACTGACTTCCATTGACTGACGGAATAGTACTACTATCTGAGAATTTATTGAGATCATGAGATTTCTGAGATTTCCTGAGTCACATGACTGTCTGAGTTCCATAGATCATGGCTTGACTGAGATTATCATGATAATGTGACATGGCTCTAGGCACACAACTATATTTTTTGGGTACTAGTATCCCCAGGACTCGATGGAAGGAAACTGGCACACATAACTGACTTGATCATAAAATGGAGTCCACAATTCACCATATCATAAGAAGGGGATTTCACACTAAGCATAGTTCTCAACATCTTACGTCTGAAAGGGAAATTCATACAACATGTGTATTCTTTCATAGCTTCACTATCATGCTCAATCCATATCACAACAATGACGCATATTAATCACGTAGAATTCATGTGAAATCATAAAGCATAAAGCATGGACTTGTCATTTAAGCACTATTAAATCATGGGACATGAATTCTATCATCCTAGGCCTTTTATCAAACACTTTGCATGCATTCTTTTAGCTTAGGTGTGTTTTCATGAATTTTTCCATTTTAAAACACATAAAGTTCATGGATTTCAACTAACAAACACATATACTTTATGAAAACACCTTTAGATATCATCTTGAAACTTAAACAACAATCATCAAAATGTACATGGTCATATCACAACAAGACAATCACAATATAATATTTAAAACATGGTTCTTGATATCTATGAATGAAATGGATCCATAGATAAACACTACACATACCTTAGATGGAAGATTCTTGATGATTGATGGAGAAATTTGCTTGAACATGAATCCTCAATTGAAAACCCTAATGTGTTCTTGAGAGGATTTTGAGAGAAAGATTATATTTTGGTTAAATAAGGGCTTAATTTCATGTTTATGGAATATATATAGGGGTGGAAAGATGATCCAAATACCCCTCTAGATGTGTCATTTAATTTCTGTGAAAATTACTCGATTTGGGCCCCTGGCGCGATGCGGAGATATCGTGTTGCCCCCTATTTGTGACCTAGAAACTCACCGCGATGCGGTGGAATCACAGAGAGACACTGGAAATTGACAAATATTATTTTGGCTTACGGTGTGATGCACCATTGACTGAAATGACGTTGCTGAAACTTTAAATCACCATAACTTCTTTACCGGGTGTCCATTTTAGATGAATTTGGTATCGAAGGAAAGATTATTCAATTCTCTAAAATTTTAAGGATATAAATATGGCAAAATGGTACCTATAAACCAATTTATTCTCGTTCAAAGATGACCCATGTGAAATTACACACGAAAACTTGGTGGATTCAAAAGTTCTTAGCTTGGCTTACTCTAAGTGAATCTTATGAATATGCTTAACACATCATAATATCTATTATCACTAGGATACTCATCCTAATTCATGTACTCCAATATGAATCACAGGATAGGAGGTTTCATGTGTAGGAACAACGGTTCATTTTCTAGCTTAGAAATATATGGGGTATTACATGGGTGGTCTCCGATATAATTTGGTCTTGAGGTACCCAACACGACTACACCCTGGTTTGAGTCGTGTCAGATTTGTATCGGAGCCCTATGTTCATGGTCACTTGGGAGTCCACAAAGCTATGTCGAGTAGAGTCTCTTTTAAGGGTGTGTAGTGCCCCACACTCATAAGGGGGAGGCTATAAGACATTTAGTAATGTTTATTTTTCTTGTGTTTTGTATCAAGCTATAAAGTGTAAGGTCCTAAATTATTCTTTAATTCCTATTTGTTTGCATTACAGATCATGCCTCGATGGTCTGAAGCTCACGAAAAATCTTCTGTCCCAACTGGGGACAATGTTGATGGAACACGCACTACTCATGGGATCCATACTCGGTCTAGGGGTCCAGTTTTGGATTGTCCCAAAGTTCCACCGGCTCCCTCTAGTCCTTCTAAGACTCTTTAGGCTGAAGTGACGAACGCTGAGTTTTGTCAGTCTATTCATATGTTGGCACAGTTGGTGGCTACGTAGTATGAGTGTAATATTCTTGTTAGGTTGAACCCTTTGACCTTTGTGGGTTTTAAGGTGGAAGAGGATCCTTAAGGTTTTCTGGATGAGATGGAAAATATCTTCTGTACTATGTATGCCAAATATGGAGGGCATGGAGTTTACCGCCTATCAACTAAAGGATGTGGCATACCAATGGTATGAGGAATGGGAATATTCAAGGGGTGATGGTGATGAGTCATCCTTGTGGGAGGATTTTTCTAATGCTTTCCTGGACCATTTTTTTCTCAGGAGTTGAGGGAAGCAAAAGGTGAAAAAGTTTGTTAATTTGAGTCAAGGTAGGAAGCCTGTCAAGGAATATTCCTTGAAGTTTCACCATGCTCGGTATGCTCCGGAGTTAGTTTTTAATATGAGGGCCTGGATGAGAAATTTTTGGGATTATCTCATGAGTTAATCCTCGAGAGTAAGGCTGCCTCATTAATCAAGGACATGGATATATCCAGGTTGGTTATGTATATGCAACAGGTGGAGGAGGAGAAGAAAAAGCAGGCTAAGATAGGTGAAAGACTGGGTAAGAAGTTTAGGTTCTCTGATCAGGGTGGTGGCCAACAATAAAGTGGCAGGAATGGTGGTAAGTGAAAGAAGTAGGACAATTCTGGGTCTTACTCGACGGCTAGTGCTCCCTACCTGAAGTCATCAGATGATAGGTATTTCCATGGTGGCAATAAATTTAGGGCATAGGGTGCCCAATCTCGAGTTAGTGGGGCCCAGTTAACTCCATCATATCCTTTCTGCGAGTTTTATGGTAGATTGCATTGGGATTTTTATGATGAGGGGAGGGACAGGTGCTTCAACTGTGGTCATCCAGGGCATATGCTTAGAAACTACCCTGTTGGTAAGGTTTCTTTGGGGGAGAACAAGGTTCCAATTGCTTCATCATCAACTCTGTCACCAAAGGGTGCACAATCTAGTTTCAGCACTAGTCATAATTGTCTTTATTCTTTCACTACCCGACAGAGGTCTAAGGCATCACCTGATGTTTTTATTGGTATGTTAAAACTCTTTTCTCGTAATGTGTACTATTTACTTGATCCAGATTCCCCGCTCTCTTATGTGACCCTATTTATGGTTGTGCTTTTTAGTTTTGGTCCCGAGTATGTTTCAGACCCTTTTTCTATTTCTACCTGGATAGGTAACTCAGTTATTGCTAAAAGAGTTTATAGAGGATGTGTGGTATCTGTTGGTAGTTAAGAAAATTTTTTGGATTTGTTTGAATTAGATATGGTAGATTTTGATGTCATATTGGGGATGGATTGGTTGTACTCGTGCTATGCTTCTCTAGACTATCAAACCCATAAAGTTGTCTTTAAATTCCCTAATGAGCTAGTTATTGAGTAGAAGGAATGCTTCCTAGATCCTAAGGGTAAGTTTATATCACATCTTAGAGCCCGAGATTAATCTCCAAGAGGTGTCTCTATCATCTAGTCTAGGTTAAAGATTCTAACTCGGATGGTCCTTCTTTGTATTTTATCCCAATGGTAAATGAATTTTCTGAGGTCTTCCCTGATGATGTTCCTGGTGTTCCTCCTGATAGGGAGATTGAGTTTAGGATTAATCTTGTTTTGGACACTCATCTCATTTTTATTCCTCCATATAAAATGGCTTCGAATGAACTTAAGGAGAAATTAAAGGATCTTTTAGATAAGGGTTTCATGCATCCTAGTATGTCCCTATGGGGTGCACTGGTGTTACTCGTGCATAATAAGGATGTTTCTCTTTGGATGTGTATTGATTACCGGCAGTTGAATAAGGTGATGATAAAGAACAAGTACCCTCTTCCAAGGATAGATGATTTGTTTAATTAGTTGTAGGGTGCTAAGTTTTTCTCCAAGATTGATCTTCAATTCGAGTGTCACCAGTTAAAGATTTGGGAGGAGGATATCCCTAAGATTGCTTTTCGTACCCGGTATGGGTATTTTATATTTCTGGTTATGTCATTTGGTTTGACCAATACCCTGATGAAATTCATGGATTTGATGAATAGGGTATTTCGTTAGTTTCTGGACTTGTTCATTATTGATTTTATAGATGATATTCTAGTGTATTCTAATAGAGAGGTGGATCATGCCAATCACCTCTGCATTGTATTGCAGTCCTTGAAGAAGCAACAGTTGTATGCTAAATTCTAAAAATTTGAGTTCTAGTTGAGCATTGTCACTTTTGGGTCACATTATTTCTAGTGAAGGGAACATGGAGGATCCATAGAATGTGCAGTGGTGAAGAAGTGGTCTGTACCCACGACTCCAACTGATATTCGGAGATTCATGGATTTAGATGGTTACTATAGGAGGTTTGTGGAAAGTTTTTTGATGATAGCTGCCCCGTTGAGTAAATTAACTCAGAAAAAGGTAAAGTTCTTATGGTCCGATTCTTTAGAGTTTCAAGAAGTTAAAGGATAAGCTAACTTTGGCTCCAATTTTGACTTTGCCTGAAGGCACTGATAGGTTTGTGGTCTACTGCGCGTCCCATATGGGACTTAGTTGTTTTTTGATGCATCATGTTATGGTGATAGCTTATGCCTCTAGGCAGTTAAATGTGCATGAAGGGAATTATCTGACTCATGACTTGGAATTATTAGCTGTGGTGGTTGCGTTGAAAATCTGGCATCACTATTTGTATGAGGTGCATGTGGATATCTTTTCTGATCATAAAATCTTGTAGTATGTGTCTACTCAGAAAATGCTAAACCTCAGGCAAAAGAGATGGCTTGAGCTTCTCAAGGATTATAACATGAGTCTTCACTACCACCCAGGTAATGCTAATACAGTTTCTGATGCTCTTATCAGGCTATCCATGAAGAGTCTAGCTCATGTGGATAAGGAGAAGTGGGAGTTGGTGAAGGACATTCACCATTTGGCTAACCTTGGAGTTTGCCTCTTGGACTCTGTGGATGGTAGTGTATTGGTCAAGAGGTTTCATGGTCATCTCGTGGTGCTGAAATCAAGAAGAAACAAATGTTAGATTCTTTCTTGACAAAGATCAAGAGTGATGTAGATCGGCAGAAGGTGATGGCCTTCTAGATTAGTGGTGATGGTACCTTGCGGTATCAAGAGAGGTTATGTGTTCCTGATGTAGATGGTTTGCGTGAGAGAATTCTAGCTGAGGCACATGAGTCGAGATATGTTATTTATCTTGGATCAACAAAAATGTATCATGACCTTAATGAGATGTATTGGTGGATCAATATTAAAAGGGACATGGCAAATTTTATGGCCAGGTGTATGGTGTGTCAACAAGTGAAAGTTGAGCACATGAGGCCCGAGGGATTGTATCAAGAAATTGAGTTTCTAGAATTGAAGTGGGAAGTGATTAACATAGATTTCTTTATCGGTCTTCCTTAGTCTTGGAATCAGTTTGATTCAGTGTGGGTCATCATAGATAGGATGACAAAGTTTGCTCACTCTTTGCCAGTGAGGACTAATTTTTCGGCTGAGAATTATGCAAGGTTGTATCTCCATGAGATTGTAAAGTTGCATGGGGTGCTATTTTCTATCATTTTTTATCGTGGTACGCAGTTTACATCTCATTTTTGGCGGTTATTCCAGAAAGGTTTGGGGTCTAAGGTTAGTCTTAGTATTGCTTTTCACCCGCTATCGGATGGGCAAGCAGAAAGGACTATTTAGACATTGGAGGACATGCTTCGTGCTTGTGTGAGAGACTGTGGTTATAGTTGGATTGAGAACTTACCTCTTGTGGAGTTTGCCTATAATAATAGCTATTATTCTAGCATTGTTATGGCTCTATTTGAAGTGTTGTATGCTAGGAAGTGTAGATCTCCTATTGGGTGATTCAGGGTTGGTGAGATGGAGATGTTGGGACCAGACTTGGTTCACCAGGCTATGGAGAAGGTGAAGGTGATTTGGGATAGATTTAAGGTTGCCTAAAGTAGCCAAAAGTCTTATGTAGATGTAAGGTAAAGGGATTTGGAATTTGAGGTTGGGGATAAGGTATTTTTAAAGGTATCTACCATGAAGAGAGTGATGTGGTTTGGTATGAACGGGAGACTGAGTCCCCGATATGTCGGTCTGTACTTGGTATTGAGAAAGGTTGCTTAAGAGTTGGATTCGCCTTCTAGTTTGAGCTCCATTCACCCAGTATTTCATGTTTCTATGTTGAGGAGGTGTGTGGGCGATCTATCTCAAATCGTGACTATTAAGGATATTGGTATTTTAGTTTCTTTGTCTTATGAAGAGGTCTCGGTTGAGATCTTGGATCGGAAGGTTCGTCGATTGTTGACCAAGGATGTAGCTTCAGTCAAGGTTCTTTGGAGGAACCACAAGGTTGAAACACTACTTGGGAAACGAAAGAGGACATAAAGTACAAATATCCGTTCCTGTTATCTGCTTCGGAAATTCGTACGGAAGGTATGTGTTCTTTATCACATCTATTTTTTCTAACTTAGTTAAAGGTCAGAGTTGAGGTGTTGGGGTGTAATCATTCTTGTACTGCCTTGTTCCTTCATTCGGGGATGAATGATCCAAGTGGGGGAGAATTGAAACACCTAGGATCTGGTCCTTAGAAATTTCCTTGTTTTGAACTCTCTGGCTATCAGATGACTCAAGCATACTATTTGTTGCCCAAGTCGTATGATAATCATATGTGTGGTAGGTCAAACAATGTCCAAGATATGAGTGGACATCATAAGAGTCGTATGTACATGATACGAGTGGTACAATCTAAACCGTATGTTGTTCACGTCTAGCCTTGACATTCTACATAGGGTACGACTAGGTGGGTACTTGCTAATGTTGATGGTACGACTTAGGCAAGGGGAGTCGTAAAATGATGGACAATGTGTGATGTTTAACTTTCTGTCTTGTGTACGAGTTAGGGGTACTATTTGTATGATAGGGTATGAGTGAGATGCCCTAAGTGTACCCACATGCGGGAATTTTTATAGTTTAAATTAGGGGTATTCTGGACATTTCTCCTCTTAACCTCTCTTGACCCCATGACTTAAAACACTATTGGGACTTCATTTACCCTAGTATTCCCAATGAAAAACACTCAAAACACTCTCAAATCTCTTTCAAGGCTCTTGGATCAAGGAAGGCTAGTGTTTCCTCAATACAATCAATTCATGGCTTACAAAGGTGGTGTGAGACCCCGAAAAGTTCCCTCGTAGTCTGAGCCTTTAGAGCGTGTCAAATGAAGTGTATTTTCGGCCCTAAAAGATTAAGGAATGACTTTCAAAGTGATTAGTGTTTAAATCTTGCTAAATTTTCCTAAAAATGACTTTTTATCGTGTGAGAAATTGAATTATCTTTCTAACGATGCCCATTTCATCGAAATCTAATATCAAAAGAGAAAGATATGGCCATTTTACAAAAAGCAGTAAAATCGCCCGGAACGACGGAGAGGGGCGACAGACCGTCGCCCAAACTGTCGCAGAGGAGGCAATGAGTCCCTATTCTGGTTGAATGTGAAGGTAAGGGTCGACGGACCGTCGGGCCCTCGATAGACTGTCGCACCCATCGTTGCAGGTGAGGCAGTAAACTAAGTACTGGCCAAGGTACGACGGGCATATCCCGATCAGTAATTTTAAGCTATTTTTAAAAGGGCTTTTTAATCTTTTCCTACCCTTTTAACACTCAGATATAGCCCAAAATAAAGGAGATAATTTCAGTTCCTCCAAAAACACTAAAAGCTAGGGTTTTCTTCCCCAAGAACAAACCCAAATTCCTTCCCCAAGAAATTCAAGAACTCACCATACAATTTACAAATTGAGTTAAGATTCAAGGTTCCCAAGTCAAAGGCTTCAAGAACCCTCTCTCAAGAGTAAGAAGAAGAGTCTCAAACAAGTTTGTTCATCTAAGTCATAATCTAAGGTATATGGGGTTTGAACAAGGACACTTCTTTCGTCCTTGTGGCCAAAAGTTATTTTAATTACGAGAATATATGATTTTCTATATTTTCTTATGAAATTAAAGTATGGGTTTATACCCTATGTTGTTTATCTTGAGATTTTAATAGTCCAACTGTCTAGAAATTGAAGTACATGAGTATGTTGAGATTTTAAGGCAAAATGTTGAAAATTCCAGATTTTCTATATGATTTATGAATCTTTATGACATCTAGTATGCACTTTGATGAGTCTTAACTTGAGATTTGATTATGGGTCACTAAGCCCTACTTGAATTTTTGAGATTTTATGAACTTTTGTGCTAAAAGCACCCATGAATTGAGTACTTTGATATTATTGAGAAAGATTTGGCCTTTCGGTCATAATAGAGTTGAAATCCACTTTGAGTATGATTTAAAGCAAATAGAAATATGTTTTAGTCTTCATTATAGACCCTTGAATTATTTTGTGATGGATCTCCTAAGAGTTCTAAGCTGAGTATGGGAGTAGTATTTAGCATCGAGTTGGGTATAATTCCAAGGTCTCGTACCCCAGAACTACGTGCCACCGTAGCTTCGAGATTTATGGATCCAAGGCCGAGATAGTGATCACTAAATATGAGGTTCTACTTTGATGGCAAGGATAGAACAGCTCTCCCCAATGTGGGCAAGATGTTGGACTCCATGTATCTCACATGGTTTATGTCGGTTAGAAGAAACTTCCAAGTTCCAAGTATCCCGAGTCTAAAAGAGTTCCAGAGTTCTCAAGTGTTAAAAGTTCCTAAAAGTTCTAAGTCCTTAAGTTTTAAAGAAGTTTTACTCTCCACAAGATCAAAGCATGAGTTTGAAAGCATTGTTCAAGGCTTCCTCTAGCCTTCAAGTACTAAGAATAAGAGGAGAGTATGGATTTTAAAGTTAAGTATAATGACTCACGAGATTTGTGTTACATGTATTACTATTTATAATTCATGAGTTTTATATTCTAGACTTATTCAAGCCATGTGAGTCATTCCTATTTGCATGCATAATTTTATTAACGAGTATTGATATTATTTTATGAAAATGCATACACCCCCATATACTCAGTGCATTCCCAAAGTGCTGATCCATATATACGTCTGTGTGCTACATTGTCTCATATTGTTTGTACAGGTTCTCAGTCCCAGGAGTGACAGTGATCTCCGAGCATCTCATCTATATCCTTGTCCTTGGTGAGTCCTCATGGTTCGAGGACTTATATTTGCAGTTTTTCTGCTTTAATAGTGTTTTGAGTTTTACTTTCAGCTCATTGTGAGTCAGTTGGGGGTCTGTCCCAATGCCTCTCTAATTTGAGTAGTAGAGGTTTTGTCAGACCAGATTGTCAGTTTAAGTTGTGTTCTAGACTATCAGTATTTTTGCTATCCAGACATTGCTTCCAGTTATTTTGGATTATAGTTGACACAGTAAGGCATCATTGTTTATCTTATTTATCCTAAAGAAAGTGTTAGAAGTAGTAACAAGCTCAATGGGTTAGCTTAGGGATACTTGTAGCCTTAAGCACCGTATGACATCTCGGGATGAGATTTTGGGGCATTACAAACTTTGTATCAGAGCCTAAGGTTTAAGGAGTCCTAAGGAGTCTGACAAGCCGTGTTAAGTAGAGTCTTGATCATCGGTGTATAACATGTCACATATATGAGCAATAGTCTACAAGATAATTTAGGAAAAAGGTTGTTCCTTTCTTTCAGATTCTATCGTGCCTACAGTTGTCCCTCTCATCAATAATTCATGCTTTCGTATTTTAGAAAATGCCTTCCTGAAGAGCGAACGCCCGCAGAAACAATAATGATCAACCTCACCCTGTTGATCCCTTGAATGAGACCGTGTCTCATGTTGAGTTTTGGGCGGCCTTTCAGGCATTAGCCTAAGCAATCACAGTGAATGTCCAGGCCAATAAATAGGCCATAATTCTGCATCAGCAGGGAGGTGACTTAGCTGCTACTAGGATCCGTGATTCCATGCAGATGAATTTACCAGAGTTCTATGGGTCTAAGGCTGGTGAGGACCCACAATTATATCTTGAGGAGGTGAGAAAGATCACCCAAGTCATGCATATTTCTGAGGAAGAGAGTGTAGAGATGGAATCTTATCGTCTGAAAGACATTAATTATGACTAGGTTATTGCATGGAGAAAGAATAGAGGGGAAGATGTTGCCCCTGTTACTTGGCCGGTGTTCCAGGATACATTATTGGACAAGTTCTTCCCACTTGAGATGAGGGAAGAAAATATTGAGAAGTTTATGAACTTGAGACAGGGTTCCATAACTTTTAAGGACTACTGCTTTAAGTTCAATCAGTTGGCCAAGTATGCTACTGATTAGATCGCTGACACCTAAACTAGTATGAGTAAGTTTGTGACTGGGGTGTCTGGGTTGGTGTTGAAAGAATGAAGGACTACAATGCTAAATAGGGACATGGACCTATCCAGATTAATGATACATGCACATCAAATAGAGGTAGACAAGATAAGGGAGAGAGATAGAGTGATGGGTAACAAGAGGGCTAGATCCGAGTAGAATGAGTATAGTCAAGCTAGGTCCCATGGAGGGAACTGCCCACAGTTCCAGAGCCATTCATCTATGCCAATGCCTTTATCAGCTAGTGCTCTCATGCCTAGAGGTAGGATGGAGAAAGGGAACAGGTCTTTTATGTCCTGATCTCACAACAGTGTAAGTAACAGACCTCGCTATCCTCTATGTACCAAGTGTGGTAGGGACCATTTTGGTGAGTGCTTAGCAGAACAGAAGGGTTGTTTTAGTTATGGAAAGCTGGGCCACAGACTTAGAGAGTTTCTGCATGCTAGGCAAGGGAACAGAGATGCCCGACCTCAGACACAAGCTACTAGTGCACCAGCTCTTGTTGCTCGTTCCGTCCCTACTCAGGGCACTTCATCTAGCACTGCTGGTAGTCAGCGCCATAATAGATTCTATGCTCTACAATCCTATCAGGAGCAGGAGGACTCTCTCGATATTGTCACTGGTATGCTCCGCATATTCCACTTTGATGTTTATATATTGTTGAACCCCGGGTCAAGTTTTTGTTATGTGACCCTATTTGTTCCTATGAATTTTGAAATGAGTCCCGAAAAGATTCCTGAGGCTTTCCTAGCTTCTACTCCAGTAGGGGAGTCAGTTGTTGCTAAGAAAGTGTATAAAAATTGTCCTATTACTGTTCTTCATAGAGTTATACTTACTGATTTGATAGAGTTGGACATGGTGGATTTTGATGTTATTCTGGGCATGGACTGGCTTCAATCTTGTTATGCATCCATAACGGTCGTACTCGTGTAGTTAAGTTTCTGTTTCCTGATGAGCCAATCTTTGGGTGGTCCAGAAGTTTGGTATCTCCCAAGAGTCATTTTATCTCCTATCTTAAAGCAAAAAATCTAATATCCAAAGGTTGCATCTATCACTTAGTTAGAGTTAAAGACACTAAGTATGAGGCTCCAACTATTCTGTTAGTCAGCATTGTTAATGAGTTTCCTGATGTTTTTTGGAAGATCTCCCAGGGGTACCTCCCGATAGAGAGATAAAATTCGGGATTGACCTTTTTCCCGACACTCAGCCTATTTCTATTCCTCCTTACTGTATGGAACCTGCAGACCTTAAGGAGTTGAAAGAGCAACTTCAATATCTTTTAGATAAAGGTTTTATAAGGATAGTGTCTCTCCTTGGGGTGCACTTGTTCTATTCGTTCAAAAGAAGGATGGTTCTTTGCGTATGTGCATTGACTATCGTCAGCTTAACAAGGTCACCATTAAGAATAAGTACCCTCTTTCGAGAATTGATGACCTATTTGATTAGTTGCAAGGTGAAAGTTATTTATCCAAGATAGACCTTAGATGCGGCTATCATCAACTTAAAGTAAGGGAGTCTAATATCCCGAACACAGCCTTCTGAACCCGTTATGGTCACTTTGAGTTTCTAGTCATGTATTTCAGGCTAACCAATGCTCCAATAGCCTTTATGGACCTCATGAATCGAGTGTTCAAGCAATATCTTGATATGTTTGTCATTATTTTCATAGATGATAGCCTTGTGTACTCCCATATTGAGAATGACCATGCGGATCATCTTAGAATCGTCCTGCAAACTCTTAGAGATCATCAGTTGTTCGCCAAATTCAACAAGTGTTAATTTTGGCTAAGGTAAGTAGCTTTTCTAGGTCATATTATTCCAGTCGAAGGCATTAGAGTTGATCCTCAAAAGATAGAAGTTGTAAGAAATTGGCCTAGACCTATCTCTCCATCTGACATTAGGAGTTTCTTGGGTCTAGCTGGCTATTACCACCGTTTTGTTGAAGGTTTCTCTTCTATTGCGTCTCCCATGACCCGGTTGACCCAAAAAAAAGTTAAGTTCCAGTGGTCAGATTCCTGTGAGAAGAGTTTTTAGGAGTTGAAGACTCGACTCATCTCAGCCCCTGTGTTTACTTTGCCTGATGGTACAGATGATTTTGTGGTGTATTGTGATGAATCTAGAGTTGGTTTGGGTTGTGAGTTGAAGTCGCATGAAAAAAATTACCCAACCCATGATCTTGAGTTAGCTGTTGTGGTCTTTGCTGTAAAAATATAGAGACACTATCTGTATGGTGTTCATGTTGATGTGTTTACTGATCATAAGAGCCTGCAGTTTATGTTTACTCAGAGGAAGTTAAATCTTAGACAAAAAAGGTGGTTAGAGTTGCTAAAGGATTATGATATGAGTGTGCTATATCATTCGGGCAAGGCCAATGTAGTGGTAGATGCCCTTAGTAGGACGTCTATGGGCAGTGTCACTCATGTAGAGAAAGGTAAGAAAGAGTTAGCTCATAACGTGCATCGTTTGTCTAGACTGGGTGTTAGGTTGCTTGATTCAGCTTATCTTGGTGTAGAGTAGTTCTGAATCCTCTTTAGTTTCAGAAGTGAAAGAGAAGCAAGACAAGGATCCTAGTTTGGTCAGACTGAAGGAGTCAATTAAGGACCAAAAGGTAGAGGTTTTCTCCCAAGGGGGAGATGGTGTGTTGAAATTACAGGGTAGATTATGTGTTCCACGTTTTGATGATCTAAGGCATAGGATTATGGATAAAACATGTGGCGTGCGGTATTCTATTCATCCCAGCTCTACCAAGATATACCGTAACTTGTGGGAAATCTATTGGTGGAGTGGTATGAAAAAGGATATAGCTGAGTTTGTAGTGAAGTGTGCAACGTGCCAACAGGTTAAGGTAGAGAACCAAAGACCTGGTGGTGTGATGCAAGAGTTTGGTATACCCACTTGGAAGTGGGAAGAGGTGAATATGGATTTCGTGACTGGTTTACCTCTTTTACGTCGTCATCATGATTCTATTTGGGTAGTTATGGACAGGTTGACTAAGTCCGCGTATTTTTTGCTTGTGTATACATCTTATAAAACTGAGGATTATGCTAGATGGTATATCCGGGAGTTAGTTAGGTTACATGGAGTTCCCTTGTCTATCATTTCAGATAGGGGTACTCAGTTCACTTCGCAGTTTTGGAGAGCTTTTCAGAAGGGTCTTGGTACCCTAGTTCACCTGAGTTCTGCTTTTTATCCACAGACAAATGGTCAAGCTGAGAGGACCATCCAGACTTTGGAGGATATGTTGAGAGCATGTGCTCTTGATTTCAAAGGTAGTTGGGATGAGCATTTTCCATTGATTGAGTTTACCTATAACAATAGTTATCATGCTAGCATCAAGATGGCACCATTTGAGGCTTTGTATGGTAGAAGATGTAGATCACCCATAGGTTGTTTTGAAGTGGGTGAGGCTGCTGTGACTGTGCTTGATGCAGTGTTTGAGGCTATGGAGAAAGTTAAGTTGATTAGAGAAAGGTTGAAGATAGCTCAGAGTCATCAAAGTCATACGCCGATATGAGAAAAAGAGATCTTGCATTTGAGGTGGTTGATTTGGTGTACTTGAAGATTTCACCCATGAAAGGGGTGAAGAGGTTTGGAAGAAAAGGGAAGCTAAGTCCCCGTTATGTTGGCCCTTATAGAGTTTTGAGTCGTGTTGGAAAAGTAGCCTATGAAGTTGAGTTTCCCGCAGAGTTGTCAGCTATTCATCCTATTTTTCATGTCTCCATGCTTAAGAAGTATATTGGTGATTCCATTGTAGTGGATCCTTCAGAGAGTACTGATATTCAGGACAGTCTTTCATTTGATGAGATTCCCATTGAGATCCTAGATTTCCAGATCCGTAGACTGGGGAAGAAAGAGGTTCCCTTGGTCAAAGTTTTATGGCAGAACCAGTCAGTTGAGGGCGCTACTTAGGAGGCAGAAGAAGACATGCGATCCAAGTACTCACACCTCTTCTCTGCGAGTTTGGATCAAGCCGAAGGTATTATTCTTCCTTAATTCAGCCCTTCTAATCTAAAGTTCGACTATGTATCTATTCTTTCATGATTTCTTGCAATTTTTAAAGTAATCAAGAGTTTAGAAAGATATGGAACCCGCTTAGCAAATTGCTTCAGCTATGTGTACTCAATTTTCTCTGTGTTCTTAGTCTAACTAGCGATATTCGAGGATGAATGTTTCAAAGGTAGAGATATTGTAAGACCCCGTAAAGTTCCCTCATAGTCTGAGCCTTTAGAGCGTGTCAAGTGAATTGTATTTTTGGCCCTAAAAGATTGAGAAGGGACTTCCAAAGTGATTAGTGTTTAAACCTTGCTAAATTTTACTAAAAATGATTTTTTATCGCCTGGGAAATTGAATTATCTTTCCAAAGATATCCATTTCATCGACATCCGACATCGGAAGAGAAAGATATAACCATTTTACAGAAAATAGTAAAATCACCCAGGTGTGACGGAGAGGTCCGACGGACCATCGAGCTTGCGATGGACCATTGTCCAAACTATTACAGAGGAGGCAATGAGTCCCCGTTCTGGTTGAGTGCGACGGTAAAGGTCGACGGACAGTCGGTCCCTCGATGGACCATCGTACCCATCATCGCAGGCGAGGCAGTGAACTAAGTTTTGGCCCAGGTACGATGGGCAGGACCGACGATCGTCGGGCCCTCGACGGACCGTCGTACCCTACCGTGGCACATCCCGATCAGTAATTTTAAGTCATTTTTAAAAGAGCTTTTTGGTCTTTTCCACCCTTTTAACACTCAGATATAGCCCAAAACGAATGAGACAATTTCAGTTTCTCCAAACACACCAAGAGCTAGGGTTTTCTTCCCCAAGAACAAACCCAAATTGCTTCTCCAAGAAATTCAAGAACTCACCATAGATTTTACGAATTGAGTTAAGATTCAAGGTTCCCAAGTCAAAGTCTTCAAGAACCCTCTCTCAAGAGTAAAAAGAAGAGTCTCAAACAAGTTTGTTCATCCAAGTCATAATCTAAGGTATATGGGGTTTGAACAAGGACACTTCTTTCGTCCTTGTGCCCAAAAGTTGTTTTAATTACGGGAATATATGATTTTCTATGTTTTCTTATGAAATTAAAGTATTGGTTTATACCCTATGTTGTTATTTCTTGAGATTTTAATAGTCCCACTATCTAAAAATTGAACTACATAAGTATGTTGAGATTTTAAGGCAAAATCTTGAAAATTCCAGATTTTCTATATGATTTATGAATCTTTATGACATCTAGTATGCACTTTGATGAGTCTTAACTTGAGATTTGATTATGGGTCACTAATCCCTACTTGAATTTTTGCAATTTTATGAACTTTTGTGCTATAAGCACCCATGAATTGAGTACTTTGATATTGTTGAGAAAGATTTGAACTTTCGGTTATAATAGAGTTGAAATCCACTTTGAGTATGATTTAAAGCAAATAGAAATATGTTTTGGTCATCCTTATAGACCCTTGAGTTATTTTGAGGTAGATTTCCTAAGAGTTCTGAGCTGAGTATGGTAGTAGTATTTAGCACCGAGTTGGGTATGATTTCAAGGTCTCATACCCCAGAACTACGTGCCACCGTAGGTTCGAGATTTATGGGCCCAAGGATGAGATAGTGATCACTAAAGATGAGGTTCTACTCCGATGGCAAGGATAGAATAGCTCTCCCCAACGTGGGCAAGGCGTTGGACTCCATGTAGCTCACATGGTTTATGTCGGTTAGAAAAAACTCCCGAGTTCCAAGTGTCCCGAGTCTAAAAGAGTTTCAGAGTTCTCAAGTGTTAAAAGTTCTAAGTCCTTATGTTTTAAAAAAGTTTTACTCTCCACAAGATCAAAGAATGAGTTTGAAAGTATTGTTCAAAGTTGCCTTTAGCCTTCAAGTACTGAGAATAAGAGGAGATTATGGATTTTAAAGTTAAGTATAATGACTCACGAGATTTGTGTTACCTGTTTCACTATTCATGATTCATGAGTTTTATATTCTAGACTTATTCAAGCCATGTGAGTCATTCCTATTTACATGCATGATTTTATTAACGAGTATTGATATTGATTTATGAAAATGCATACAACCCAATATACTCAGTACATTCCTAAAGTGTTGAATCACATATACGTCTGTGTGCTACATTGTCTCATAATGTAGATATAGGTGCTCAGTCCCAGCAATGACAGTGATCTCTGAGCATCTCATCTATATCCCTGTCCTTGGTGATTCCTCATGGTTTGAGGACCTATATTTGTAGTTTTGCTGCTTTCATAGTGTTTTGGGTTTTACTTTCAGCTCATTGAGAGTCAGTTGGAGGTCTTTCCCAATGGCTCTCCAGTTTGAGTAGTAGAGGCTTTGTTAGACCAGACTGTCAATTGAAGTTGTGTTCTAGACTATTAGTATTTTTCTATCCAGACATTGTTTCTAGTTATTTTGGATTATAGTTGATATAGTAAGGCATCATTGTTTATCTTATTTGTCCTAAAGAAAGTGTTAGAAGTAGTAACAGGATCAATGGGTTAGCTTAGGGCTACTTGTAGCTTTAAGCACAGTGTGACGTCTCGGGATGAGATTTTAGGGCGTTACAGGTGGTTTCTCTCCGCACTCTTTAGTATTTAAGGCATGTTACTCCTCCCTCATTGTTAGTCCAACTAAATTTATGTTTAAATGAATGGTTTTCATGATTTAATTATGGATATTATTTGTTTTGAATTGTATATTGGGGGGCTTTGGTTGTAAATGGTTGGATATTGTTTTCCCATGCTTTACTTATGGTTTTCATGTTAAAATTATGGAATTAAGCATGTGGTTTCTTGGGAGCGGTTAATTGGTTCTTGGTTTTGGGTTTTGGAAACTATATGCCCTCAACATGTTTGATAAAATGCCTATAAGAGTGGTTTTGTCACATGGTTTAACTTTTATTAAAACTATTGCATTGCATAATAAGATTATGGAACCTAAATTGGTTTAAATGGTTTTAAATGATTTGGAAAGGACTTGGTGGCCATGAATTTGGTTTAATAGGTAATCATGTGAGGTACATGAGAATTCTCTAAGTGTTTACTAATAACATTGCTTGCAAGTTATAGTCGGTATGGCGATACCACTTTATAAAGCCTTGGTTAATAACTTCTGGAATTAGTTGGTTGGTTATGTGCTAAAGGTTTTAATTTGGTAATAATGACGGGTTGCGATAGCTTACCATGAAGGTGTGAGTCCAATAGACAGACACTGAAAACTCATGTTTGCCTACATGAGGGTTGGTTATGGTGATCATAAACTTGTGGGGTACAAGGGAATCCCCTAAGTTATACTTGTATATATGTATCATGGAGGACAAAGCGTACACGGGAATCCCCTACCCTTATGATATCTCCAGTTCTTTCAGCTACACGTACTGGGGCCATTTAGGGGGTAAAACTGGACCTATATAGCTCGTGGGTGATTTTAGGATGGTTAAGCTACTCAAACCTAGGTTCAGATTTTAAATGCATGCTAAACTCGATTCCTTTCCCCGACATGGAATATATATATATATATGGGTGTGATTGCATATGGTTATTTACTCAATTTTAAATGTTGACATTATTTTACCTTTGCTCCTGAGTATATGCTAGCGCTCACCCACGAACCCGTCTTCGGGCGTTGTATCCCCATGCGATGCAGGAACCGGCCATACTACTCCTCCTGCTCAGTGATCTTGGATTCGGGAGTATCTGGTGTTGGATTAAAGTGGTGAGTTGCCATACTACGAAAAGCTCCATTTCATGTTATGGTCTTCTCTACATACTTTCGTTATTTCTTAGACTTTGGTTTTGGCTATGGTCGTGGGCATGTCCCGACTGGATGTTGTTTTAATGTTGGTTAGAGTCTTTGTGAGGCTACTTCGGGTTGGTATGAGTGGTGTCGATATTGGTGTACTAAGAAAGGTTCCTTCTGTCTCCCTTTCTGTACAACAGTCCACCAGTAGAGGAAGTGCCTTGGCATTGGTATTGATATTGGGGCTGACATTATTTGATTGTATTTGATTTAAGATTGTTCCATCTTGTTATGAATTCGAAATTTATTCGACACATGGTGTAGGGCGGTTATGGTTGGGTAACGGAGGGAGGAGGGTTGTCTCCGATCTTGGTTGGGCTTGAGGCACCGACACGACTAGACCCTGGTTCGGGTTGTGTCAGTCAACCCTGCTAGTAACAGGTAAATCATATGTTAAAGATAGTTTACCTAGAGCCGTCGCTGGAGGATACCAAATTTTATCATGAGCCTTACCTTTGTTTTGCGAGTGTACCAGTAGTTTCTTGTTCGAATTTACCTACATTTTGTATTTAGTGGTTACCTATTAGCTTTAGCTATGGATTTGAATTCGACGACCTTCCATTCTAGAGTTGAGGTAGCCTCCGTTCTTGTCAGTGGTTCACTATGGTCATTGCTTTCCGACGACGGTCGATGGAAATATGGGCAGGATCTTGACTGGTGGCCCAGGCGGCAGCTAGGGTGCATAATAGGTTAAATTCCTCATAATGGATGGCCTATTTGTGACGTCCAATATAAACATGGTGTTGCAGCGGCTGGTCTAGAGGTACTTGCACACATAGCCAGGCATAGCGTCCACGCGTGGTGGAAGCCATATAGGTATATATCTTCAATGGGGTACCCACACATTGCCATATTTTATGCAAGATGTCTAAGTCGTAGAATTCCGTTGGGAGTTCAGGCAAGAGAATCTAAATGGCAATGTATGATATTTTGTCTTGTGAGGCAACAAATTTTGGTTTCCATCTCTGCACAAACAAGAATTTATTAAAAATAAACCATGATCCATCATGCAGAGCATGAAGCATATTGTGTTCATGGTTAAAGCTTATAAAGTAAAACTTCGCTCCCAAATCAACTAATTTCAGGTCCTCGGTGGGTTTCCACAGGTTCATTAATTTTTTTTAACAGCTGATATGCCACTTTTTGGCCAATTACTTTCACAATAAGAGATTGTGCCCAGGGTGCATAAATACGGGATTTGTCCTTAGAAGTTAATGGGATAAAGCTGTTTTCATCCAGTAGGGGAGTGATCTCGTCCGTAAGATCTATTTGTGGTGGTAAAACTTCCATGTTCTGTGTGTTATCTAAAGAGTTTGGCCCAAGAAGCTTTTGCAAATAGGAAGAGTTTCCAGCTGTTGCAGGGGTATCATCTTGAGGTTGCATCCTATTACTACTGGTGAAACAAAAGTATATGTATGTACACAGATCTATGAGCTTTGTTACTAAGTAGTTGTAGTTTTCATGTTCATCCTAACAGAGAGTTGAGTTTGTTATATAAATTGCGCCAACATCTTTATTATAACTTCCTGCTTCTAACAATTTTATTTCCATCTGTTTCTATACCAAATATATTATTGTGTTAATTATTTAGTAATTTTATATAGTAATTTATTTGCTATCTAATTTTTGTAATAACCATTGGAAAAATCTCAATCTTCACTTTAAAAAATGAATTGTTACTTTAATACTTAGTTTTAACACTTAGAATTAAAGTAATGAGATCTTTAGGAAGTTAGAAAAATGCAAAATTCAAGGGAAGAAAAAGTTTTTCTTAGAACTTCGTGATATGCTTCTTCCGTTTTATTTTATAGATGGTCTCCTTACTAAAATTTGTTATTTCAATTTACTTGCATAATTTATGAAACTAATATAAGTTAATCATTTCTTTAATACTATACCTATCATTACATTGCTATATAAAATATTTATAGTCAATTTAAAGTATAATTAATAAAATTAATTTAATAAAATAAGTCTACAATAAATATTATTTTAATAAAAAATGTCAAGTCAACATGTGCCAAATTAGCTGAAACGAATGGAGTATTTGCATCAATAAAAGGTAAATAACGTAAACAAAGATTAGAAAAGTTGTCATCCATACTTTGATATTAAGGGCTATTTCTCATTGACAAACCGCCAGATGCTTCCAAGCCTCTTTTATTTATTAGAATGTGAATCTATCTAATTTGATACAGAATTTTTAATATTAAACAGTAAGCTATTAAAACTAGCAATGTTAAATATGTTATAATATCACATAAAATAAAATAGAAAAAATTCACTACAATATTTTTTTTTAGCTTTTTGAGAGTCAAACAATTTAAATTTGATCGTAAATTTAGGTATGAAATTTTTAAGTTTTTAAAATAAAACTTATATATATAGAAACTATGTAAAAAATATTATATTTCACAATAATTATAATTTAAAGCATTTAAGATATATGAAAAATTATGATAAAAATAGATTTATTTAAGTCTTGAAATTCAAAAAAGTGTTAAATATATTGAAACGGAAGGGATAAATTGTTGGGCCCATGCAATGACTTCTAGTTTTATGAAGACACATGTAGATTTATTTTAGGAAAACTTTCAGAAAATAGCCTAACTTTAAGCAAATTGGAGAGCCCATAACCTAATTTTTAAAATTACTATTATAGTCAATGTATCAACTGAGGGTGTACATAGGTAGGGTTGGTTCGGTTTTTCATTAAAATATAATCAAACCAATAATGTCGGTTTTCTAAATCTATAAACTAAATCAAACCAATATATAATCGGTTTTTATATTTCGGTTTTAATCTGTTTTTTCCGGTGTTTTTGGTTTTTTTTTATTTTTTTTATAATTATAATGTGATTGAAGAAAAAATTAAATGTTTTCACTAAAAAGATAAAAAAACAATGGTCATAGAGTAGTTCCAATTAAAATTAAGTTGGCAAATTACTAAGACGTCTAAACTACTATCTCTCAAAGTAATATTATATGGATACCCAGTGATTCAATTTCTAAGTCACTAGTCACAGTAGCTTGTCTGAAAGTTTTCTTCACATAAAATGTGATCATAAAGAAGAATGAAGAATTGGAGACAACTTATTAAAAACTTAACTCTATAAAATAATTAACTATAACATAATTCCACAAGAAAAAAGAGAAAGAAGAGAAACAAGCCTAAATCAAAACTTGACGAATGAGGAGAATGAGAAAAGCAAGATGAAAGTAAGATGAGGAAATAATGAGAACTCTCTGAAAACTTGAAAAGTAAAATGTAAAGTGAAGCAATTGAAGAGTTATAGGTTTTTATATTAATATTGGGTTTTGTATTAATTTGTTACTAATGGATAAATATTATAATTAAAGGCCCAAGAATATATATCTATTTTCTGAATATAAAAAGTAATAAAAGTAATTAGAAAGTAGATTATAAGTAATATTTTTTTACGTATAAAAAATTAAAATTATATATGTATTATGTTGGTTCGGTTTAATTTTATTTTTGCTAATACCAAACCAAACCAAGAATGATCATTTTTTTTTTCAACACCAAACCAATCAAACCAAACGATAAATCGATTTTTTTCCTCGGTTTGGTTTGATTCATCGGTTCGGTTTGATTTAATGGTTCGATTTGTACATCTCTAGTATCAACTATATGCAACTGACTGTATTCGACATAAAATTAATTACATGCACCAACCTTTTTTTTTCTTTTTTCTTTTTTTTATCTCTCTTCTATTTCACTTTTTTTTTTTTTATCTTTTTCATTTTTTTCTCTTTTTCATTTTTTTCCTTTTTGTTTTTTCTTGTATCTTTTCTTTCTATTTTTTTTCTTTTTATTTTTTTTTTCCTTTTTTCCTTTTTCATTTTCTTCTTTTTTTTTTTCCTATTTTTCTCCCTATTTTATTTTTTTTCATTTCATTTTTCAGATTTTTTCTCTCTCTTCTCTCTCTAGCTTCTATTTCTCTTTCTTATTTTTTAAATTTCTTTTCAATTTTTTTTCCTTTTTTGATTCTTTTCTTTTTTTAAATTTATATTTTTTCTTTCTCTCTTTTTTGTTCTATTTTATATTTTTTATATTTTTGAAAAATATGGCTACGTCGAGCACAAATCATGAATGATAAGAAAATATCACGATTCAAAAATTAAGGTCATGATGGCATTTATCGTGGTTAAGCCTTGACAAGTAAGTCTATCACCCAAACTAATATGTAATAAAAAATTATAACACAAATTTCAAGGCGAGACTTCTAGAGTGAAGTCAGATAATACATTTACAATTACAGGGGAAGTCTGAATAAGTATAATACCATAAAACAGCCCAAAACCTGGTATCATAGTGTAAGAACAATCTAAATACAACTCAAAATCTGCAAGTACAACTGAAAATTCAAAGAAACTACAAGTCTGTCTCTGAATATAAAATAAGACATAAGCTAGATAGAATGAGGTCTAAGGTCGACTGTGTAAGCCTAGAGCTGCCACTACCTCGAAAGTATCAATAGTCAACACAAGAGCTCGGCTGTCACGCGACACACTCATACCAGGATCTGCAACTAAAGGACGCAATAGGGGGTAAGAACCACTACAAGAAAAATATCCCCTAGGGCAGGAAAATTCGGTCCCTAAAGGTCCAAATCTGGTCGCAAATAATCTTTTAGGACAGGAAAATACTGGTCGCAGCTCGTCCTAATAGCCTTCTTCGCTAAAAGTCAATTCCGACGAGGTACTCTAGCTGGTCGTTAAATATCATTAGCAATGGTAACATATCCAGTCTCAAAAACACTTTTAAAGACTGTATATGTCGTCCCAAATAGATGATTTTCATTTTAAAAAAGTAGTTGTTTTCTAGTCGCTAATTTTTTTTACGATGAGTAACTATCATGTCCTAAATTACTCTATCAGGACGAGCAACTAACTCGTCCTTGATTAATTTTTAGAGAAGAGCAACTGCCTCATCCTAAATTAACCTTTAGAGCGAGAAACTAACCCGTCCTTGATTAACCTTCAGAGACAAGCAACTAATTCGTCCTAGATTAATGGTTAGATCAAACAGTATTATATTCATGTATATAATTTACCACCAATGGTACGTCCTGAAACTCCACATCATAAATGTACATATTTCATTGTTAAATATAAAATTGCTACTGAAAATGTCAAAGTATAATAAATATAATTTCAATATTTGCTAAAAAAAAAAACTTAACCAATTAACATCCTGAGCTAGAATATTGTCAATAGTTTCAATATTTTCTAAACAAAAAAAACTTAACAAATTAACATCTCGAGCTAGAATATGATGTCAAGCTTTACATAATGCTCTTAGCAAAATAATAATAAACTTGTGCATCTTCTAAACTTGCATCTTCACTTGTAACTTCAATCTTTAGAAATTCGTAAGAATAAAATTTTTCAAAGACAATCCTTGTTAAACAACCATGACAATTCCTCTGGCACAAAACATAACATGATAAAGTTGTATGAGATGCTAATACAATCTTTGTTAGAGTAATTAAAGGTTATCAATACAGAGGTCAGAAATGATATAATAGTTGACAGTTTGCAAAGTATGGACATAAAAACAGCAAGAAGTGTGAAAATAAAGTATTGCACAACATTTTTGCTATATCAAGGCAACAATGATTTAGCAAAAATGTTTTTTAATACAAACAAACTATAAAATCTACATTTTTTTAGAGAAGCTTACAATGCTTCTGGTTTGTCTATCTATATGTCTCCCCATGCTAATTGGTGCAAACAGTAAGAACAGTTTATTTAAGCCTGCAGTAACACTAGGCTAATGGTTCAACAATATATAATATGCTCATGAATTGAAATGACCAAAAATTTTGCATTTTGACTTGTGCCACCAATATTTTGGAACACTGCACCTTATGTGATTGCTGGAAGGATGCAGGGTACAACTATCAGAATACACAACTATTAGAAATTTAAAAGAACATAAACACCATAAGAGATGTTACTTTTCTGGTACCTTCCCAATAATAATCTTGCTTGTGGTAGTATCCACCATGCATACACCATAAGAGATGCTGCACTATGTCAAGTAGCGAAATATTTTTGCTTCTACTTGAATTTAGAAGGATGTTGCATCACGTAGGGGTATGATAAGACAAAAAGATGTCAAAAAGGTTCCAGATAAAATCTAGATCGAAGTCAATGAACAGATCCATGTCTTCTTTGTTGAGGACTGTGTGCACCCAGAAAGGGACATAATATATTCCATGCTAGATGAACTATGGAAGAAGATGTTGGATAATGACTATTTTCCCGTAGAGATCTAGCTTTTAGCGGTAAAATATTTGGCCAAGATGAGTATTAGATATATGCTTCTTACAATGTCCACATTGTGGAGTTGCACCTTTACAGAACCACATTTTACTTATACAGGTGTTTGAATTGGTTTTCTGGATATTAGGAGGTATGGAAAGTGAAAAACAAAAAATTCCCACATAGTTATCCAGAGACATGTTTGACTAGATAGACACTAAAGCAACAAATATTCTTGTAGAAAAGGTGAAAATAGTTTGCTATTTTCCAATCAACAAGTTGTTATTGTTTCATATAGAGATGTCAGACTACAGATTAACTGAAGATACCATGGAAGATTGATGCCAAATAGAGAAATATATGCAGATAGCATCAGGGAGAAAAGTTGGAATACAATTAAATATTGAAACTCAAATTTTAGGAATGAAAGATGGCTCTACTATCTGGATGTGTAAACACGCAAAAAGCAACAGTCTGCTCTTGTTACTCCTAGTATCATTTGTACATCCTTATTTTTAGTCATACATCTTCTTTGTTAAAAAAATACATTATATCAAGCAGATAATTTACTTATAATCCAAGCATCACCAAGAAATACTCAAGCCCCCCCCACCCCATCCCTATACTCAAGTCCACTTTTAACAATGCTACACATGAAACTGAAGGTAAATATAGCCTAATATAATTTTCCAACCAAGTTTAAGGTATAATATTGATAAAATATAGTTAGATAATAACTAATTAAAATAAGTACTTACTTGGTCAACAAAATAAGCCAGTGTGTCATATAGTTGAAACGGGCGAGGTCATATGAGGGATATGTGATTGTTGAGCAGCAAAAAATTCTTGCATTTTTTTATTTTTTCCATCTCATCTTCTAAGATTGACAAATGATCATTCAAGGATTTGATTTCCTTAATCAAGGATTTATTGTCCTCTCAAGTTGCACGTAGAGCAGACAATAATTCAGTCTTTGAAGAAGTGCCCCTTTCATATATTTTGCCTTTACTCCACAGCTAAAGCAAACTACATGACTACAATTTTGAGGTCCCCAATATTTTTTTACAATCTCTATGCTAGGTAGAGATGGCTCTGCTTTCACAATTTCTTTGATCTGAGCCTACACAATAGATAAAGGGATATTTTCAATCAGAAACCATATTAAATTTAAGTAATTTACATATACAATTTACCGAATGCACATATTTTTCAATTGCTTTAGGTTCAACAATCTTGTTGTCTTTCTTACATTTCTTATAGAAAATAGTCACAAAACCTGAAGGATTGCCATCTTTCCCACCCTTTAAATTAAAAAAAAATATGTCAAATAATACCTCATAACTATTTTTTTAGGAAATAATTTTTTATACTACCTGCTAATATATTATCTCTCGAATAGGCTTGCTACCAATATGATAAAGCATTGTCAAATTAGATCGGTTTGCTGTATTCCTTCTACTTCTCGCCTATATTATTCTTAAACAATAAGTGTAGCATCTATTGAAAGGCAAATTCTAAAATTGCGTCAACAAATAAAGTTTATAGGGAAGCACTAGCAGGTAATACAAAGCAACATAAACAAAACCATTGGATTTTTTAGAAAAAATAGCCACTCCACACATAATTGTAAAGAAAGTAATACAAAGCTACGAAATGGAAGATTAAAGACAAAAGCTGAAATGCAAGTTTTCAAACTAAAAGTTTCATATTCTTCACTAGGAATACCTGAAAAAATTTTGAACAAACTTTTTCCTTTACTAACCATTCCTAGTCTTTCTTCTCTACTCTCTCTGGTTTAAACTTATGAGCCTGTATCATTGACTTATTTTTCACATACTTACTATGCAGGTGTCCTCTCCATTTGTTCCACAACTCATTCATTCATCCAAAGATATGATAACAATGATCATTCATGTCATCACTCTCAAATTTATCCTACAATAATCAATACAAAAAATTAGATAGAATGAAACAAAAAAAAGGTACAAATTTCTATTCATACTATCGACTACATTTGTTACCTCAATAGCTACCCACATGTGATCCAAACTTTGTTTCTTAATATCACCCCACGATGATACGACCAATGGACACATATTACTATCACAAACTAATTTTCCCAAGTATCTCAAAAATAGATTGCTATTTTTTCCAACCACTCGAGTATTGTAAAAGGTTACTTTCAGCTTCTGACCGACTTCAAGTGATGCAACTTCCTTGAACTTGTTTCTCCCTCTAACTCTTTTTACCTTTCTAGGATTAGATGATCCTACATGTGTATAATTTGGTAACAACTATACTAATAAACTTCAATTCTATAAAATACAACATTAAGATGTCAAATCTAATGTTTATGTGTTGCTCATATTACTCATCCTATTTTTAAACCATTTAATAAATTTTCGATCCTATTCTACATCTGACAAGTATTGAGCAATATCCATATTTCCAAACTCTCCACAAAATTAAGGTTAACCATAAATGTCATATAGAAACAATATTTACTTAAAGGAAATTAGAAAAACAAGCTGATACGAAAGAACTCTCCATACTCGAGATATTGTAAGACTTCATCACAATTTTTCAGAATATATATATGTTCTTTTTCCAATTCATTTGCTTCAAGCTCACATGGATCTTTAGCTCCCAGAGTTTTTCCTGGTTGAAAATATATATAAACCTCTATTTGAATTTTTTAAACTACCATCATAATTTCATTCAGGCCGATTGAATTTTGTGTCAATTCTATACAGATACCTTGAACATAAGGTCATACATTCATTTGCAAGGTATCCATCTAGAATAGAACCTTTTGGACATGCCCTATTACCAATGAGATATTTTAAATAATATAACCATTGCTCGATAGGATACATCTACTGATAATGAATAGGCAAGTGGACCATAACATAAAAAAGAAAAAAGCCCTTTTCTAACTTGTAAAGTGTAATGGAAATTTACTCTTCAACATATTTCAACTCATCAACCCTCAACTCCTTTGATCCAAGAACACAAAAAAAAATATAACTCAATAAGAAGTTTACACACTTGTTTCGATAAAATACCACAAAGTGCAAGAGGAAGTATATGATGCAAAAGAACATGTCAATCATGATTTTTCAAACCAGATATCTTGTGTTCTTTCAAGTTCACAATTGAGAAATATTAGATGAAAATCCACCAGGGACCTTTAAATTCTTCAAGAAAATAAATAATTTGTGATTTTTTTTCCAAAGACAATGTGTAGCATGCATTTGGAACTTCAACTTCATTCTCTCTGTGGATAGAGTGCAATTCTGGCCTAGTGTTCATTGCTTGCAAGTCTAACCGAGTTTTAATTGTATACTTGGTCTTTCCTTTGACATTCATGAATGTTCCCAAAAAACTTTTACATATATTTTTTTCAATATGCATAACATGCAAATTATGTCGTAACAAGAGATATTTCCGATAAGGAAGTCTAAAAAGGATACCCTTCTTGTTCCAATTATCCTTTTGCTTTTCATGTGATATATTCCTTCTCTTCTTAGGATCCTTTGTTAATGGCTGTCCTTTAAGATCTTGCACTTGATTAAGTATCTCAATTCCAAAACACATTTTTGGTGGCTTCTTTTTCTCTATTATACCATCAAATGACTTCTTGTCATTCCTCCATCTGTGACTGAAAAGAAGGTAACATCGATGACCTATAAAACACTCCTTATAATTAGTCAATCGAATTGAGAAATTATATTTATAACAAAATGGACATGCCTTTTTTCCTTTTGTACTCTATCCAGATAAATTTTCATATGTTGAAAAGTCATTGATAATCCATAACAAAGAAACATGCAACTTAAAAAAAATTTAGCTAATGCATCAAAGGTTTCAATACCAACTTCCCACAACTCATTTAATTCCTCTATTAGAGGTTGAAGTTATGTATCAATTGCGTCTCCGGGATTACTTGGACCAGAAATAAGCATTGGCAAAATAAAATTTTCCTGTTTCATACACAACAAAGATGGTAAATTGTAAGGAATAAGAATTACAAGCCAAATGCTATATGAGGTTTTGGAATTTTGGAATGGTTGGAATCCGTCACTAGCAAGTCCAAGTAGAACGTTACGAGGCTCAACTGCAAACGAAGGATATAGTTCATCAAACGACTTCCATGCCATTGAATCAGTTGGGTGCCTTATTTTTCCATCATCAGTTCTTTCATCCTTAAGCCATGTCATTAAAGAAGCTGTATTTGTAGACATAAACAACCTCTAAAGCCTAGGCTTTAAGGGAAAATAGCGTAAAGTTTTTGAGGCTATTATTTACCCTTTTTATTCTTTGTCTCCCCGCTATGTGAATCTAATTTCCATCTAGACGCACTACAAATTCTGTAAGAATAGAGTAAGCTATCCTCCTTCCAATAAAACATGAAATTATTAGTACAAACATCAATCTTGTTATAAGAAAGTCCAAGATCTAAAATTATCTTCTTTGCCTTATAATATGAATTTGGAAATTTAGCTCCATCAGGAAACAACTCCTCTTTCAACATTTTCAATAGCATGATAAATGACTCATTGCTCCAATAACCCATACTTTTGATATGAAGAAATTTAATCAAAGATGAAAGATTTGAAGCCTTTGTGTTTTGATACAATGGCTGCTCAAAATCCTTCAGAAGGCTATAAAACTTTTTAGCTTCTGCATATAGTTCCTCCTCAAGTTTATCATGAAAACTAATGGGTGTATCTCCTCTACTTTCAGCATTTGGATATAAATCTCTTAATAGTTCTTCTACTTCATCTTTATCTTCACTATCAAAATCTTCTGCTTTATTATCATCCTCATCTTCAAAGTCTGATAGTGGCTCACCTAACTGTTCCCCGTGGTGAAACTAAAAGGTATAATTTTTAATTATTCCATGGACTTTTAAATGTATCTCAATCGTCTTATGAGTTCCTAATATTGTATTACAACACTCGTAATACGAACACCATATTTCACATTCTTTTTCTTTTCCCCAAAAAGTATAATTCAAGAACTTGTTAATCCCGTCTAAGTAGATTTAGTCGGTCCGATTATGAAGAGAAAGTTGCATCCATTGCTTACTAAGTGCCATAACCTTGGAGAATAATAAAAATTAGATTAAGAAAATATAAAGGACAAGAAAAATAATTAGATTCACATAACGTGTTACCATTAGATGAATATATCATACTACATCTAGTATTTCGGCTTTAAACATAATACGACCTCCTCCTCAGATTAGAACTATATTATTTTGTGAAATTTATAGCTATTGTTTGAAACTGTCTGCGTACTACACAAATAAGCATATAATCATCACAGAACAACAACATTTAAACATCTCAAATAAAGTTGCTACTGCAACAACAATAACAGCATCCCCAGTGAAATCCCAAAAGTTGCTACCTGTAACTTAGATAACTCCCATTTAAAAAAAACAAGAAGTTGTAGCAAATAGTGACATTCAGCTTCAAAACAACGAAGACAACACCCAAAATAAACCACCATCTCAGGGAAAAACTCCAACTCAACAAGCCAAAATACTAAATAACAGTGCCAAAAATACAAATCAGCCAAAAATCCATGAGAAAGAAAATGCAGAAAATTTGAAGGACAAGAATCTAGAAAATGCAAACAATATAAACCAAGACGGCATACACAGAAAAGAAGAGGAAAAAGGACCAATTATCCGCAATAACAAACTCAATGATACCACCAACAAAATATAAATAGACCAAAATCTCCACAAGCACCATAAATGGTACAGAGTGATACCACTCAGAATCAATATGAGCAAAATTTTATTGATAATTCATTTGGGGTGCTTGATCTGTAGGACTCTTCAAGTATTGACTTAAATTTGGGTGACTTTCTGAGAGAACAACTTTAAGTTGGGTGACTTTGGAGTAAGAAATAAAGTTTAGTGACTTTCTGAGAAAAAAGTCATAAGTTGAGTGACCATTTGAGTTATTAAATCTTCAATCACCAAGCTTTTGTTGCGTTCTATCAAAAAATATTATCTTACGTTTGTCCATAAATTTTTTTGCCTTGACTATTTATCAATGTTCATTAGAAATAATTGCTTTTAGGATTTCCATCACTTTTCATATCTTAAAGTGGATGAGTGTTGCGTTTAATTTGTTACTAGTACTATACACAGTCTAAGGATTGCTACTAGATGTTGATATATGAACAAAAAAGTTAGGTTCTTAAATGGGAGATTTTTCATTATGAGTAAAACATAGGAAAGTAGAAACACGAAAAGGATAGAGTACATAGTCTCAAAGCCAATTAAATCCTAATTCCTTCACTTTCTCTAATAGTATTTTAGAAAGCTCCTACCAAGTTTGCCAAAGGCCAATATAATGATGCGCTACTAGTATTTAGTTGCTTATTTTTCAACTAGTATACTTAATAAGTTTTCAAGAAAAACAAAAAATGTTCCTTTCTGGAAAAGTAGTAATGGGAACCCTACTCTCCACAGTTTAGTACCACCATCATCATTTATAACTCAAATTCTTCCATTTTTGGCCTCAATGGAAACTAAATGCTCTTTCATCAACATGACCTAGATCATCATCTCCCTTACTTACCCTCTAATAGTCACTTAATCGACAATAACAACCCGATGATGTTTGCAACAAACATTGTCATCAGCAGTAACAAGTCAAATAAGATCAAAAAATCAGTGAATAGGGATAAGCACAGTAAGATTTTGACATCACAAAGGCATAGGGATTGAAGGGTGAGGTTGTCGATAGGGGTTGCTCATAAGTTCTTTGATTTGCAGACATGCTTGGTTTCGACAAACCAAGTAAAACCCTTGATTAACTGTTCACAAAGTCCAAATTAGCCATAGAAGAGCTCATTGATACAAATAAAAGTGTAACCCCTTCATCTATTAATAATTCAGAATGTGATGAGGACATTGTTGTTGTTCTTGCAGCTCCAGCTGACGAATTAACAAAAAGAGCAAAGCAAGAGAGAGAATCAAGGCCTAAGGCTAGAGAAAGATCTAGAGAAAGAACTATAAAGAAAATCTGGACCCAAATTAAAGCACAAGGAAAATAGTTCAAAGCAGCTCGGAAAAGGAAATAACAAAAACACAGAAACACAAGGAAAATTGAATGTACATTGCACGTCACATTTTTTTTTGAAATAAAGTTGTGTTATCTTCTTTAATTGAGACATTTGGGCATCATTAAACCACTTGAGGATACACATAAGAGAACCACAAGAAGATAAAGTAGGAAGAATCACCTTACACTGGCAATTTTATCAATAAAAGGATGACATGACAACATACTGTCGGGAAGATAAGAACATTCTACTAAGCAAAAGCCAATGATGCTGCAACCATGCTTAGCAAAGGAAAATATATGTTATCATCTACTGTTCCAGTAATAGGGAGAGATACCACCAAGGTTGCTACAAATGACACCCCAACTACTCTTTCTACCGTTGAAACCCAATCCAAATAAAAATATCCCAAGGCTGAGAAATAATAGAGTCCCAATGGATACCAGAAAATCGAAAGCAAACATGGAGAGGCTACCAACCCAACTTTTTTCTTTAATATAAGGGATTTTTGTTTACCCAAACGGTCTTCCAATAATATCAGCGATTCCACCACCACCACCACACATCATTGCTAATGAAATTACTCCAACTGGTGACTTATACCATAAGAGAACATAATGTAATAGGGAATTACTTCAACTCACATCACGTTAAAACAAAATAAAGTTGTGCAAAATCCAAAATGCAATAGGGAAAACATCATAATCTTTATATTTGTTCTTTGGAATATATAGTATATTACTTGAATTAACATAGAGAACTCAATGCTCCATTACACAATTACAATTATTTATTAATATTAATATTCTTCACATTTCAATACTAATATAAACAACCAAAAGTCAGAATACAATTCAATACATCCGTTAATCAAATTTTGAAGCATCAACAACAATTGCATTCAAGTAATGCTATCACAACTAATAAGGAAGGATACGCGAAACCACACTCTACTACCACTACCTACTAACCTAATTGTATCCTCTACAACCTGCTATCAAAGGTCATATACTCGGTGAGTAGAAAGTACACAACATATCATATTAGCAAAAAATAAAGATATACATATCCAAAATACAATAGGGATATCCAAAGTACATAGCACATCATATTAATTTTCATAAAAATGTACAACAAGCAAACAAACATGAAGGCTCTGCCTCGCATCACACCCCTATAGTTTAAAAAAGCTAAGGCTCTGTCGCACCCCGCCCAGCTCAACCCCACTTGGAGACTGCCCCGCCTTGCCCCAGACAATAGTAAACCCGCCCCACTCCATACCCTCCATACCTCATTATTATTCCTAGTAGCTAGACGATAGAGAGACAATAGTTAACCATCCACAAATTGACAAATTTTATAGTAAATTACCGAGTTGTACAAATAAGAAAATGACAGATTTGGATTGAATAAAGTAGGAAGAATAAGAGTAACTCGAACAACCAAGCAATAAAACTAATTTAGAACAATTTGGAAGAAAAGAGAAACAAGATAGAACAGAAATCATACCTCGAATTCGCGAGATAGATAAAATAGAGATTAGGGAAAATTAGCTATAATAACCTGAGGAATGGAAGAAGTAATTGGCAAAGCTGCTCGCTCACTCGTTGTGCATCTATAAAATTAGTGCGTATTGATGGAGCTCTAGGGAAAATTTGCGACCAGCCATTGTATACTACTTGAGGATTGTACAATGCACTATAGTACGTAGAGAGCTCTTAATTAGTTACTTTTTTCAAAAAATTAAAGTAAAAAGGAATAATTAAGGCGCATATTAGTATATTTGGTGAAATAAAAATAAGTTATTAAAATTTTAGCATTACATTTTGGCATTAGTTTTTCCGCTCAAAGCTCTAAATTACAATTTGAGACCAGTTAAAAAAAAAATTAGGGACTGAATTTTGTACCTTCGCTATAAAATATAATATTAAGGGCCGGCATATAATCTCGTCCCAATATATGTACTTTTAGAGATGAGATTATTAATCCATTCCTAAATGTTGGTCATAAATAAAGCAATTTCTTGTAGTGTACGGTCCACTTGTACTCAGTAAGTATCATAGGCTGACTGAGCAAAGTAGATAATAAGATACATAAATACATACTATGAGCACGTCATCTACAATCAGAAAATATCCCAAATGGTAGTTCACACCATTTCACTGATAGTTCTAAATATATCACATATACAAGATACAAGTAAGTAAAAGAAATACAGAATAGATATGCATCAAATCAAACACAAAAGCACAACACAGAAGATGGATAATGTATAAAATGCAATAATGATGATAATTATGATATGATATGACTTAGGTTAACGCATAACCTCCGTATACACCAACCGAGCCTCAGTGCTTTCAAGTAGGACCTATGGGGAGGGGGGATTTCGCAAACCATATACTATCTCAATACTCAATCTCAGTCCCAGTATTCATTTCTACTCTCCATGTCGTGGTCTACAATAGAGGGTTTTGTGAAAGAAATCTAATTTATGTCAAATTTAGTGTTTTCACAATAGTACTAATATCTAATGAATGTATGTATGATATGAAAATGTAATTCTCATAACCAAACTAGTATGAAGATCTCAAAATACATTCAATAAATGTACATATGAGCTCAGATTCCACTCAATATATCAACGAACCATGATTACGTATAAGCAATGCACCATTAGAGAGAAAAACGTAAGTAAAATATTAATAGTACCATATTAACCCCAAGTTAGGTGTTTCTATCATGAAGAGAGCAACCAAATGCATACGCGAGGCCAATAATATCATATAAGGCCCTCCATATGGGCCACACGCAGTAAATATCATATCAAATCACCACCACCAATAATATAGGCCCCCACACGGTCACACAATAGTTATAATATTATATTATTTCCATGATTATTAATCATACCCATAACATATTTTTATATAAATATTTAACTACCCAGCCAAGTTTGAAGAAAGTTAAGCCATACCTACCTCGTGGCGATGAATTTCTAGCCTAAAATCCTTCAGTGCAGAGCTTTCCCCTCTTGAATATGCTTGAAATCAACTAAAATATACAAATATAGAATATACTCATCAAATGTAACCAACGATACCCATATTGCCTATTTTTAGATCAGGGTCAAAACGGACCTCCGAAATGAGATTTTGAAGAGAAAGGGTAAAATCAGAAATTTTTTTTCTATAAACTTTACCCATGATTAAGGAAATTCATAGGACAAAACCAAAGTGAAAATAGATTAAAAACAGTGCTTAAATTGAAGTAAAATTATTTTAGGCTTTTCGGGCCAAAATCCCCGAATTCCACTTTTGAAATTATAATTTAACGGGTTTTACACGATAATAATCAAAGAAAAATAATTGAAATACTAATTTGGAGCTTACCTAAGCTCAAAAATGGAAGAACTTATCCAAAAATCTCTTAACCCAAAGCTCAAAGTCTAAAAAATAAAAGGAAAATAAGAAAAAAAATTTTATACTATACCAATTATGACCGCTAAAGTGGCCAAATGATTGCTTAAGCAGCGGGTTGACCACTTAAGCGGTCCATCCCTTTAATAGGAGGCTGCTAAAGCGGTACCCTACTGCTAAAGTGGAGACCGCCAAAGCGGTCAAGTCCTCTTTAGCAGTAGTGAGTTGCCAACTAGGCCTCTGCTTAAGCGACGATTGGGTCACTAAAGTGGCTACCGCTTTAGCGATCCCATGACCGCTAAAGTGGAAGCACCAGAATTTTGTTGTATCATTAACTTTCAAACATTCCAAAGTTACAGAACAAACCCTCGAGATTCGTTCAAAATCTCATGAAGGCAAACAAAATATGCTACTAGATTAAATTCGATGTTCAGACTCAATAGAGACATCAAATTTTGAAAAGAGGTCGCTTTCACAAAATTGACCCCCGAGACTCAGTTTCACAATTTTCTAAATTAAGGGTCAAAATAAGATCTTAAAGCCATAAAATCAAACCAAACACGCTACTAATCTAAAATCGACGTTTCGGATCTAATGACGCAGTTCGTTTTGCCATTCGACACACAAAAGAATAAATATTGATCAAAGTCAATTACAAGGCCTTTTTCACCTCTAAAAAGCACAAACTCGTACAAATTATTTTGAATTGCATTAGCAACCATGCCAACCACTACGGCATACCAAAAAAAACACATAGCAACCACAGGGAGGTGTAAAATGGTCAAAACACATAAAATAGGAAAATTCATATTATCTAGTCCGTACAATATCCACACTAAGAATCTAGTTCATCCTTGAACTAAAGGCAACAGAAAGTACCCGAATCAGCAATAAATTGTAGATAACTACTACAAATATTGAACTCGACCTTACAAGTAGCTTTATCAACAAAATGGTGTCTCTACTAGATCTTAAAAACTAAAATATCTTTAAAATGTAACCACCTAACATCCTAGGCTAAAATGGAAACTGGCTCCTCAATAAAGGGCAACCTCTCATCTAACTGTACTATGTCTCAACAAATGATATGAGACTCATCCGAAGTATATCATCGTAACATAATGCTTGAAAAACTTGATGAATGGTTGAAAGATCTGGGCTAAATGCTAGCTCACAAGCTACATCCTTATTAGTCCAAAGAATCTCAAATGGCCCGATATACATGGGGCTAAGCTTGACCCTCTTCCCAAATCTTATCACGCCTTTCATGGGAGGTACATAAAGGAAAACTCAATCACCCACACTAAATCTTAAGGTACAAAGTTTACGATCCACATAGAATTTTTGCCTACTCTGAGTTGCTCGATGTCTATCCTAAATGACTCAAACTCTATTCAAAGACTCACGAAGAAAGTTCGTACCTCGAGGTCTAATCTCAAAAACCTCAAACCAGGCAATTGGAGAGCGATAACACCTACTATACAAAGCCTAGAAATATGCCATCTCAATACTAAAATAGTAGTTGTTATTATACACAAACTCCACCAGGGCTAAATGTTTCTCCCACTGATCTCCGTAGTCCATAACACAATCACAGAGCAAATCCTTTAAAACCTGAATAGTCTACTCTGACTGACCATCAGTCTAGGGGTGAAAAGTAGTACTAAGATCAACTCGGGTACCTAACTCCTCTTGAAATGCCTTCTAGAAGTGAGAAGTGAATACTGGACCTCTATCTGAGATAATAGACACTGGTATACCATGGAGATAAACATCTCACAAATATAGATACATGTCAACCTCTTAGGACTTAAGAAAACCTGAATAGGGATGAAATTAATAGGCTTGGTTAATCAATCCACGATGACCCAAACACTATCTGAACCAAGAGAAGTATGAGGAAACCCAGTCACAAAAACTATAGTGATCCATCCCCATTTCTACTCGATAATGGGTAACCTCTGAAGCAAACCACTAGGTCTCAAATGCTTGACCTTCACCTGCTGGCAACGATCTACAAAATCCGCTACATCCTTCCTTATACCACCCCACCTATAGTGGTGTCTCAAATTATGATACATCTTTGTCACTCCCAGATGAATGAAGTACCTAGAACAATGAGCCTCCTCCAAAATCAATCTCACCCAATCACCCACTCTCGGCACAGACCTGCCTCCTACCCTCAAAATACCATGAGAGTCTAGTGAGGATTGTTTAGCCTCGCCACTCAACACCTTATCCTGAATCACTCTCAGACTAGTATCATCAAATTAATGAGCCCGAATCTACTCCATTAAGAAAGATCTAGCCTATACAAATGCAAAACACACCCAAGTGTTGAAAAATCAAAAAATAACCATCTAGTTAGCCAAATACTGAACCTCTAAGTCCAAAGGACTCTCCTAGGTCAAAAAATGTGCCAAGCTTCCCATATTAGTCGACTTTTGGCTTGAGGCATCCATAACCACATTAGCCTTGCCCGGATGATAGAGAATAGTAATATCATAATCCTTAAGAAAATCAAGTCAACGATGTTGTAGCATATTAAGATCTCACTGAGTGAAAAATACTAAAGGTTACGATGATCTGAGAAGACATCATAATAGACTCTATACAATTAGTGCCTCCACAACTTCAAGGAAAAATTCAAATGCACACAACTCCAAATCATAGGTAGGGTAAGTTTTCTCACGAGTCTTCAACTGGAGAGAAACATACAGGATCACCTTACCATCCTTCATCAACATGACACCGAACCCAACACCAGAAGCATCATAGAAGACCATAAATCCCACATCCTCCTTAGGAAATGTCAAGGTAGGAATTGAGGTTAATAAATCCTTGATATTTTGGAAGCTCACCTCATAATCATCGAATCACTGAAAAGAAATCTTCTTCTAAGTCAACTTGGTCATCAGAGCCACAATAGATGAAAAAACCCTTAACCAAGCACCGATAGTAACATCTAAACCAGCAAAACTTCAAATATCAACCAGGGAAGCAGGCTTAGCCCAATCACAAACTACCGCAATCTTGGCTTGATCAACCATGATACTTTCTTGGTCCCAACATGGCCCAAGGAAGAGAAAGAATTGGGGGGCGAAAGGCATACAAAAAATGAATGGGAAGATTAAAAAGTTGGAAGAAAAAAGGACTTTTTGGTTAGACGTGTGGAATGGGCTAAGAAAACTCAAACCAAAACTCACACATGGAGAACTTAGCATACAACTTCTCATCTCTCAATCTTTAATGTACAATCTGCAAATGCTCCTTATGGTCAGCCTCACTCTTAGAGTAAACCAAGATATTATTTATAAATATAATTATAAAAAAGTTGAGATACGATCGAAATACCCAGTTTATCAACTCTATGAATGCGGCTGGGGTATTAGTTAACTCAAAGGAAATGATTAAGAACTCATAATGACTATACCAAGTTAGAAAAATAGTCTTCAAAATATCCGAATCTCTAATTCTTAATTGTTGATACCCAGACCTCAAATCAATTTTTGGAAACACTGAAGCACCCTAAAGTTGATCTAATAAGTCATCAATACAAGAAAGAGGATACTTATTCTTAACCATCACCTAGTTCAACCGCCCTGATAATCAATACACATATGCATAGACCCATCTTTTTTCTTCACAAATAATACAGGTGCACCCCAAGCTAATACACTAGGCCAAATAATTCCCTTATCTAAGAATCCTGCAACTGATCTTTCAACTCCTTAAACTCTCTTAGGGCCATCCCATAAGAAGAAATAGAAATTAACCTGGTACTCGGCCCAACATCAATGGCAAAGCCAATATCACAATCTAGAGGCATAACAGGAAAATATATAGAAAAGACATCCATGAACTCACGAACAATATAGAAAAAATCAAAGAACGCAGTGAAGTAACACTAATATCATGAATATGGGACAAATAAGAAAAATATCCACTCTCTACCAAGCATCGATATGAAGAAAGGATATAACTTTCTTGAGACCTAAATAAAGTGTATGCTTCCAAGCTATCCTTGCCACACCCCACAAAGCTAAAGTCACGATCTTAGCATAACTATTTAGAATACCATAATAGGGAGCTAACCAATTCATATCTAAGATGACATAAAAATATACCATATCTAGGATAATTAGGTCTACCCATGTCTTACGACCTGCAAAGGTCACGAAACAAGATTAGTGCACCCGATCCACCACTAAAGAGTCTCTTATGAGGGTAGATACATGAATAGGCATGGAAAGAGCCTCACTAGTAGAATGAAAACCCAAAGAAAAATACTCATACACATAGGAGAAAGTCAATCCGAGATAAAATAGCACTGATACATATCTAAAACAAAAGGGGACGATACCTATGATAATAGCATCAAAAGCCTCTACCCTAGGTTTTGTAAATATAGCATAGCACTATCCACATTTCTACCAGACTGAGTATCCCCACAACCATCACCACAGGCACCACTACTTTTAGCTTGCACACCTCTAGTAGTATCTCTACCACCCTAAGATTCACCTCTCACTATTAATATAAGAGTAGCCCTAAAAATATGGTAAGGGAAATTCTTGGCCATATGGCTAAAATTATAACACATATAGCAACCTCTATGGCTTGACTCAATCTGCAAAGGTACGACTGAGCTATAATGACTACTTTGGGATAATGATCGACCACTCAAAGTTGCTAAATCAAAAGACATACTACCTGAACCCTATAAACTTCTTACACTGGTCTACCATGGTGTCCACGAGAAATTTTAATATATCTACCTCGAGGGGTGTGACTACTAAAATTTCCCTAACGGCATACCCTCTGAGTGTCTCCCTAATTAGATCAAAGAATAGCCTTAGTCATCTTTTGCCTGATCCATTACACTCTAAAATGATACCCTTGACACCACTATTTAGGTAGTAGCCAACTAAAAAATAGTATACAATCCCTTCACAAACTTTTGAATCTTATTAGAATCGATGGCAATACTAGAAATTAAATATCTTGACAAGGAATGAAATTATGCCTTATACTCAGCAATAGTCATGGAACCCTACTTTAAGTGGTTAAACTTGTCTCTCATCTAGTCCATCAAACTGTATGGCATAAACCTATCCAAAAAGGCCTCAGCAAACTTATCCCAAGTCATCTCTGGCAAGCCGGGAGATCTGCAACTAACAAGTAACCTCCACTAATCTCAAGCTACATCTCTTAGTTGGTAGGTAGTGTAAGAAACTCCATGCGACTCGAGCGATCCAAGGCTATACAATTTCACCCAATAATCGATCAAGAAATCATAGGCATCCTCACCCACAACACCACTAAACCTAGGTGGACCTAAGCAAGTAAATCTCTTAAAACTCTTTCGATCCTTAAAAGACATAATAAGACCCGAGGTAATAGGAGGCATAGTGAATTTGGTCAGTGGTGATCCCACTTGAGAAGGTAACATAGATGAAGGTTGAACCCCTAGACTCAAAAGACCATAATCAGATACATGCACAAAAGATGAAACAACACTCGCACATGAAATACCATAAGTAGATATCGGTATTGATGAAGAAACTATACTAGAAATCAAAGGATCACCATAAGTAGTCTCTAGCACATGTGGAGGTACAACACTCAAAGTTGGAGGAATACCAGGTGCACTCAAAGGAACACCCTCTAAATGAGTCAACAAATGAATCAATAAATGCTCTAATACCATGGTAGAAAAACTCTATGAAACTTGAGTAGGCTCTACATCTCTAGAATGCTCAATCTCAGAATCAGGGGAGATTCCCCTAGTACTATCATTGAAAGGGCCAGACCCTCGTGATAATCCTTTATCTTGAGACCTTCTATGACCCCAGACTTATTTCCTAGGTTAGGCTTCCTCTTCGAACGCCATTTTAATATCCTTAGCCTTATGGGATCTAGTCCTCACCATTTGGACAGAAAAGAGTAAAACTTTATTTAAAATAAAGGATATAAAAAACCGCATAATAAGGAACTAAATAAGAAAATTTACTGAAGATATCTTATAGACATTTGAAGATAGATATGTACATTTATGTACCGATCCATGAGACCTCTACCAGATACCATGCTTTTATGTTGATGAGACCAATGGGCCTAGTTTCTCAAATACCGGTTTATCACAACCCAAAAACTAAGGTCATGATTATACTTACCGTAGCTAAGCTTTGACAAGTATTCCAACCACGCAAACTAATATGCAATAAGAAATCATAACATAAATCCCAAGGCAGGACTTCTAGAGCAAAGTCAGACCATATATTTATAATTATCGCATAAGTCCGAACAAGTATAATAGCATGAACCATCCCAAAACCTGGTGTTACAGTGTAAGAACAATCTAAATACATCTCAAAATTGAAAAGTACAATTGAAAATCCAAAGAAACTACAAGTTTGTCTCAAAATACCAAAAATGACATAAACTCGATAGGATGAGTTCTGAGGTCGACACTGAAAGCCTAGAGCAGCCACTACCTTGAAAGTTACAATTTTCAATGATGTCGCCTAAATTACACCTCCTAAAAAGTATAATATGATCTCTATCAAATTAAGAACCTAATAAAGTTTGGGATCGAACCCACAAGGAATAGGACGAACCTCCATAAAAATCTTGCTGATATAGTCAGAAAGTGCATAAAGTAAATGGGGGGATTTTGTAAGAAAATTAGTAGTAGAAATAATGCTTGAACACTTTAGGTTGAAATCAATATAAGACAAACTCTAGGATTATGTTTCCCCTGACTTCCTAACTTCGTAGACTTATCATTCGCGTCAAACTATCTTGGTGCCTTGCATACAGAATATAACAAGTTATGCATATCCTACCATCTTTCCATACCATTTGGTGAATTTCACTGATATTCTTTTGGTCTCATAGTATCGTATTACTAACCCTTGTCCTGGATTCTAGATTAACTATCTTCTTCCAACCTTAAGTTAATTAGATAAAGGCTGGTAGCTTTAAATTATTATTGTGATCTTCTTTTTCTAATCTCAACCTCTCTCTTAAGTTAGTATCGAATATAAATGAGTTGTCTGCAATCACTAAGAAAACAATCAATACAAAGAAAACAACAATATATGCACAAATAATGATCAAGAAAGACTTTCACTTCCCCTACTTTTTTATTCTATCAGGGCTCCCAAAACCCTAGTTAAGAGGTTTAGCTGCTCATGTTTGCAAGAACACCCACAAAATTCATAATTGAAAGCATATGAATAATCTCACAATGAATTAAGAACAAAAACCAAAATCTCAAATTAATATCAAACCCTAAAAGACAAGAACAAGAATTCTAAGATCAAAAGTGTATCTTAGAATGCAATATAATGTTGTAAGTATGTAAAGTGCGTCCATTAATAACAAAACATCAATGGGGTATTCATAGTTTACATAAAAAAAGCCAAAATTGTATCCAAAACAAAGTAGGAAAAATAATATCGGCGCCACCGATGACCCCACTTATGGGTCGTAGGTAGTACCTACGGGCCCTAGATAGGTTTGTAGATCTGAGAGAAAATCAACAAACTTTTGAACGTTACTTGCAAAGGGTACCTATGGGCCCTAAGCACCACTTACGCCTCGTAAGTTAGACTTTGTGGGTCCCAGAGCAAAATTCAACTTTCAAAACTTTAGTCTATTACTTACGAGCCCACCTATGGGGGTGTAAGTGCTACTTGTGATCCCATTTGTGGGGGGGGGCATAAGTAGCCTTCTTATATCATCATCTTTTTTCTCCTTTTCTGCTCCACAACATGTTTTCCTATAAAACCAACATAAAAATACATCATATTTAACAAAAATACCTAAGTACTTGCATAATTTTTGTTATTTAAGCATCGAAAGTGCCATAAAACCATGGAATATTATAAGACCGCACAAAATTCAACAATTTAATTTTGACCCTCCCGGGTGTGTAATGTCAAATTTTCGCTTAAATTATGATACGGGGTGTTAAAAGGGTGTTTTGGAAAAGTTTCAAAAAAATTTAAAGGTGTTCAGGGCCATTTAGGGACCCTGAGGTAGTAAGCCTCCATAATAGTGAGAATCCATGAAGATAAAGTAAAAATCTAAAAATAAAAATAAAATGACTAAACCATTAAAATGTGGGCACCATCAAAGTGCCCAATTATTACAACCTAATCAAACAAAAATAAAAATTATCCAAAATGTCATCAAAACATCCAAAAATATTCAAATAATATAGGGCCAAATAAATAAATGTGGAGACATGCACCCAAACTAAAAAGCTTGCAGTGTCCTCACTGCATAAACAATAAAACATCAAGAGAGATAAGGGTGCTCCCTTAAATCGCATTAAGATATCCTCTTAACCTCGTACTCTGCATCATCATTTCCATCTTCATGACTGGACCAATCTACCAAGTCCTCATCATCACTCTCCATTCGAGAGGAAGGAAGTCTATCTCGGGGTTTTAGGACCTTTCAAAGGCCCTTTACCCCCTTCTCAGCATGCTAAAAATTTATCCCTCTTTTTTTCCCTTTTCACCATCTTCTCGTGCGAGTCCCAGAGATCTCTGTGAGATGATGCTAATGATGAGTTGGCTATCTCGAGCATAAAAATGGTGGCTCCTTTCTTTTTCTGGTCTTCAAAGTACCTCTCATAATCTGAGCGGGCCACATATGAATGATGGGTGGTGGAGGGCTCTCCCGGCCTCTGAGGAAATCCTGACATGAGCTCCTAATGGCCTAAATGTCAAAACCAAGATCCTTAATAGGACCAACTGTGGATGACCTACAATACTCAGGATCCTCATATGTCAACTTTCCCAAGTCGATCTTCCTCTTCTTGCTTTTGACTGGTGTTCCCTCACCATAAATTTTGAGAGGGTAGATGGAGCTTCTAGGGCACATCAAAGTGTCTCTCGAGTACTCCCCAACTCCTGCTAGCCTGCAAAACTCTGTAATCAAATAGGGGAAAGAGAGGTTCATACTGCCATGGTTCTTGAAGAATTTCATGTCTGAGACCACAAACTGACCAGCATTCAAAGGAATGTCGTCTAGTATGCAAGAAACCAGCCAAGCCCACAAGTCTGGAACTGTTGTCATGTGGGTGCAAGGAGAAACTCAGCTATAGATGATGTTCAACCAAATTTGGTCCTTAGTAGTGAAATCATTCATTGATATATTTCTCATGGTAGTCTCCCATAAGACCTCATTGTCTGGGCACAACCTCTCCGTCATCCAGCTACCCTGTTCACTCCCATTGACTTCAAAGTCAGCCATATCTACATTTGGGAGACCATATAGGTCATTAATTTTCTCTGGCCCAAAATGCACCTCCTTCCCCCAGATCCTGATAATCCTAATGGATGGGCCTGAGAAAAATACTACACTAAGGTTAGCATAGAATTCTCGGACCCACTGCTCATTCTCTTTGCAAGGGTCTGAGCTGAAGCACCTTCACCCAGTGGCCACAAGTCTATTATGATATGTCGGAAGTTTTTTTGGAACTTTCTCAGAGCATATTCCTCTCTCCAAAAATAGATTTGTTCTCAGAAGATCACCATAGTATAGAGTGTGGCACTCGAGGGCCATGAATCAGACTTGATTGTAGTCTTCCAAAAGATGATCCTGAAAAATATAAGAACAACACAACAACATTAATCATTAACACTTAGATGCACAAACTATGCCATGTTGTCCACTAAAGCTCATGGGATGGTTACTTGGTGGTGTTTGGAAAAAAATTTGAAATGCAGAATTTTTGGCCTAGGCTGGAATTCAGCCTTAGATGTAGAGATCACAGGCCATAGAGACGCGATCGTGGTTTTTGAGACTGGTTCAAGCCAGAATTTTTGACAGTCCAAAAACCTAAATTCTATGCCAAAACATGTTCCAAAACAAGAATCAACTCTAAAATCATCGAACGAGATTACTAGGTACTCAATTATTTCCTTACAATATGAAAACAACTAGCTATGAAGTCATTTGGGCATTTGATTGAGCACTTGGTGTACACCCTACATTTTACTCAATTTCAAACATAATTTGGGTACTCAAGACTTCCCCACATATGTGCACACCATTTTTAGAAGCTAATCACCACACAAGTATAGTTGAACAAGCATTTAAACATGAAAATTATAATTTTAGGACTTCACTAGAACATGTATTTTATGGCCTATTTCAAATAATTAAAGCATGGATTTGAATTCCTAACCATAGGAATGATGCAATATGGATGCAATGATGCTTTTGGAATGCTCAAAATTTGGCCAGCAATAGGTACAATTTGAGAGAAAAGTTGAGAAGGGAGTGTAAGGGAAATAGGGGATTCGGATGGTCATATAACTAATTTGACCGCAATCTCGGTCAAGGGTTTGTTATAGTGGACACGCGGGTGACCATGATCACGATACGAAGCCTGTGATTGCGGTAACTGAGGGCATTTCTGCACCTTTATTTTCCCCTGTTCAGCTTATTACTTAATTTTGGTACACTTTTCCCTGTTTAGTCCAACATGCAAAAATTTCACACTTTCCCTTTCTCATACTCATTCAACATATTCCATAGTGCCATAAATACATAGATTAATCAAATCACAAAATTAAAATCTACCCTACAAAATTAAAAATAAAGGATACGAGCCACTTTCATGGATTTTGTGGGTTGCTTCCCACATAGTGCCTTAGTTATTATCATGGAACGACGTCCTCCATCTTTATTAAGTTGGATCCTCAAGGGACCCATCATTCACTTCCTCATCCTCAACATCTATGATCGACACCACTTGAAGCTCTACGGGTTGTTTCTTCATTTTGCATACCCGTAAGGACACTTCACCAGCATGAACTCTAAACCTCATTTCCCTAAGATCCAAATCAATAATGGATCTTCCGGTAACAAGGAAAGGTCGACCAAGTATAATAGGAACCTCTTAGTCCATGTCACAATCGATCAGTACAAAATCTCCTGGAAGGATGAATCTATCCACTTTCACCAACACATCGAACAAAACACCAATCGATTTCTTGATAGACCAGTCTGCCATCAAAAGCCTAATTAATGTTAGAGTGGGGGTAATCAATACAAGCCTCCAATATATTTTAAAGGGAATGATATTAATACTCACGTCAAGGTCACATAAAGTTTTTTCAAACTTATGTGTCCCAATAGTACATAGAATTATAAAGGCCTCGGGGTCTTCCTTCCTTTTTGCTATTGCACTACTCATGATAGCGCTACACCCATGGGTGACTTCAATGGTGTCACCTTCAACAAGCTTCTTCTTTGATGTTAATTTCTTCATAAGCTTAGCATACCCTAGAATTTCTTAGATCGCCTCAAGCAATGGGATATTGATAGAGAGGTTGCTAAGCTTAGACAAGAATTTCTTGAGCTTATAACTCTCCTCTTTATTTTTAAGACTTCATGGAAATGAGGAAGGGATTTTAATGGTGAGAGATAAATCATGTTGTGTCTTATCATTCTCTACCACCTCTTCATCAATTTCTACCGGTTTTATTTTATGCCCTTCTTTTTGAGATTTTGGGGTTTCTTCTATTGGATCAACCACACCCTTTTTCTTCATATTCATGCTCTCAATGTCAGTCTCTTTAAAACCCATACATTCTCCCTCAACTTTCTTCAAATGATCACCAAGGGTCTTTCCATTCCTAGTGACTATGCCAATACTTGGACATCATTCTTTAGGTTCACAATAGTGTCATTAGAAAAATGACCATTTTGTCTAGCATTGAGCTGGGTAGAGATTTGGCCTATTTGAGTTTCCAATTATTTAATCGATGCGGAGTGGGACATAGTCATTTGGTTTATTGCAAAAAGTCGCCTTTCAATTCATGGACCATCTTGTTTGTTTCCTCCACTTTCATCAAAATTCTTGCCAAGAAATCTTTGGTTTTGTATTTGTCGGGGTCAAAGAGATTTGCATCATTTTTCTTTGTCCGGTCATAACTGGGAACATAAAGATCATACTCTCAATCTTTTTTCCTCTAATCACGGTTACAATTATGGTTTATCCAACCTTGGTTCCCATTTTTCCTTTAGTAGGCCAGGTGGGAACCCCCCCAAATAGTTAGCCAAATACTGAATCTCTCCATCAAGATTCTTGGCGGCTTCATCATCATAGGCCTTGGATGCCACGGGATTCACAGTTTTTGTTGGTGCTCCTATCACATGCTTAGTTAAAAGCTCTAATTATGTCATCATTTTTGCCATGTTTTCCTCTCTCTCTTACTCTATCTTCTTTTGCTCTTTATCAATAAAGGAGATAGTAGGAGATCCTCTTGATACCTTAGAATCACGAGTGTACCACCCCCGGTTTTGCTTGATAACTTCCTCAAGCAAGTTTGTAGCCTCTTGATAATTCAACTTCACAAGAGAGAGACCCTCCGCATTATCTACTGTGCTTTTGTTAAGAGGATCAAGAGCTCAATAAAAAATATAGAGAAACATCTTCTCTGGGACCTCGTGGTTGGGACATTGCATGAGTTTTCCATTGAATATTTCCCACACCTCATACAGGGGTTCTCCATTTAATTGCCTAAAGTTAATGATTTTATCATGCAATTGGAGCATCTTCGAGGGTGGGAAATACTGTCAAGGAAGGCTACAGTAAGTTCATCCCATAAAGTAATTAATCTGGATGGAAGAAAGTGAAGCCACAATACCACCGCTCCCATAGAGAGAACGAGAAGAGGAGCAAACGGATGGACTCTTGGGTTATGTGTGCAATATCTAAGGGTGCACACACTTCTACAAAATTCTTTAAATGCAATTTGGGGTCCTCACAGGCTTGTCCCCCCAAAAGTCCCTTCATTTGTAGCATATGCAACATAACGCTCGTGATATAAAATACACCGATCCTATGAGTAGGTGGGATATGGATGGCACATGAATGTCCAATGTCATTGAGTTGATCCCCGTCATTAAGAGGACTATTGAAGGACCCGACAAATACTTGCATTGTCACTCATAGTTTTGTGAACACTATGGGAATCACCTAAAAAGGAAACAAAAACAAAAACAAAATAAATAAACACCACTACGGGTATACCTTAAGTAAAATCAACACCGCATAAATGAAATCTAAGTTTCACTCCCCAACAATGAAGCCATTATGATAACGGTTACCTATACCATTTAAATTGGTAGAGGACGGTCGTTGTCAATAGCTCAACTTATGTTGAGTTAAAATCCACAAGGAGAAAAATTAGATTTCTAATCCTATTGGTATTAATAGTTACTAAAAAGATACTTGTAATGTAAACAAAGTACAATACATGATTTAAAATGCGGGGTTGGTTTGAAACAAGGATTAATCAAAGTTTAATCGAATTAACAAACTAAGAAAACACTTATGGTTAAAAATTCAATAAGAGAAGGATTTTGGGATTATGTCTATCTAAGGTCAAGTTAAGCATAGGAACATGATGATTTGGTGCAAATTCTAGCTATTAACAATGAGGTAGGCTAGATCAAAAGTCCTTAAGGCTAGTTTGTCAAGAAAACCTCAAGAATATCACTCGTTGACCCTTTCGAGTACCTAAAAAATGTATCAATTTCATCTACTTAATACCTCAATTGGGCATCCCTATTTCTAGGAAGATGCCCAAGACATATCTAACTCTCTACTCACCCTTATTTTTAAGATGGAAAAGGATAACAAACTACATCCATTATTGTCCAGTATTGTTTTGGTACCCATATCCCTCTTTCAAGGATGATATAGGTTCTAAAAGTTCACCCACATCCCTTTTTCAAGGATGATGTGAGCTTTCAAGAGCTTGGGGTTTTCACCCACAAACCTATTTTGGGTGCTTGGGGTTTTCACTCACAAACCATAACTAATTCAAACAAGCAATAGTGAAATCCATCATCAAAAAACTAGAATCTACGTAAATACATCACAACCCATACATAATCACATCTTAGTTTAACATAATCCCAAGACAAGTAAATTTAGCTACTCAGGAAGTAAAGAGGAAGAAATATACCAAAAGGTTCATTCAAAACATCCATGAAAATGGAAAGTGAGAAGATTCACCTAATTACACTCCAATTTCACCAAATTCAACTTGAAAATTCAAATACACAAATTTTCCCACTTAGTAGGGTTACAAGATTGCCAAATTTGAATTGTTCAAAGTGTACTTCTCAAATGGGAAAGATTTTTTGCAATTTAATAGATTTGGGGTCAGCTGGGTGAAATAAAAAATTTCCCCCTGGAAAAATCCCGCTAAGCCGTGATCGCACAATTGCGGCTACCGCAATTGCCATAAGGTCACTGCTATTACGATCTTTTTACCTAAATTGATCGGCCATGATTGTATCCCTCAGACCGCGATCACAGTAACTGAGATTGATTTCTGCTTCAGGTCTTCCAGGTGCACTTTTTTTTTTTTTTGATCCTTATCAGCTCAAATCCACAATTTTCCTTCTCATAAACTATATGCCTACAAAATGTGGACATTCGTGTATTTAATTACGCATATGTATCATTCATACATTCAAATCGTGGTAGTGTGTATGAATTTTGAGTGTAAATGACTGGCAAGTTCACCACTCATCAATAATGGCATTAACCTCAACCCACTTTGTAAACCTTATTTTGAATATGGATATTTTCATGGTTTAACTTGTCTTTTGAATCCATTGCATTGTATTAAAGAATAAATGGATAATAATAGATTTTGATGGCCTTAGTGGCCATGGTTTTGGATTTTAAATAGAACTCGAGAGTCCAATGGTTATACTTTGGTTTGGCATAATTATATTAGCTTTCAAGTATTTGGGTATGACAATGCCAAATTGGTAAATATCTTAATAAAAGACTCTAGGATTAATGGTTGGTTTGTGTGCAACTATTTTAATTTGGGCTTAAAGGGACTTGTGTAGCTCACTGTGAAGGTGTAGGTCTTGGGGGGATCAACACTGAAAACCACGTTTTCTGGCGTTGGGGGTCCCTGTGACCTTGTTCTTGGTGCAAACTTTATATTTTAGGAGGGATATAGCTTTGGTGTCTTTTGTCTTTCCTTTATTTTTCCTTGATTTATGCGGCTAACACTCACTAAGGCCCTTCCAGTATGGGGAGCTGGACCTAGTTCATGGGTGCCTTTAGGATGGAGCGAATAACATAGTTCATGTTAATACTTTAAAGACTCATGTTCATGACCCTTGTCCCTATCCCGATATCCAATATATATGTATATGAATGTGGTTTATGACTGGATTTTGGTAATTGAATTATTTTATCCCTATTTCCTGAGTTACATTCTAGTTCTCGTCTCACTAACCATCCCCAAATGCTACATGGTTTTATGATGTAGGTTTGGAGGACTTTTTTGTTGCTCCAGTGCAGTGTTAGATAATTAGATATTCCTGTAGATCTATTATGAAGTGGTGAAACTCCATCTTTTAGAAGTACTTGTCATTTCACTGGTTTCATTATTGTCTAGTAAGTTATTTTGGATTCTTTGGTCATAGTCGGGGGTACATCCTGACTTAATAAGTATTTTTTATTTTAGAGGCTTTTTTGGACATATGTGGGGTTGGTTGTTCATTTTAATTCTTAAAAATTTCATTTGGTTTGTCTATCTTTCTTCTTATTATTTTTTATTATCTTTCGTTGTTTAAATTTATGTGCTCTTGAGGTTAGGCTAAGAGGGTGGTCTTTGATCCACGGTGGGCTTGAGATACTGGTCACTACTAGGCCATGATTTGGGTCGTGACACACATTAACACCCTCAACTTAGAATGTTTCTATGTCCTCAAGAAACTAACATATAACAAAGAATGCATCATGCTTAACTAAGAGAAACCTAAGGCACCTATAGCAGTCAACTCAACTTTAGCTTAAAATCCTTACCCCTTCCTCTTTCCATCTTTTCTAAACCACTATCTAGATATATGTAGCATAATAATGACATAAAGAAATCACGTAATAACGTTACATCAACATTAAACAACAAAGCAAATATGCAACTTACACTACCCGAACAGATAAGTAGTTAACAACACAACCCATGTACCCTCATAAAAAAAAAGTCCCAGCTCTCACAGTATGATCTTGCATGTCAATGCATGGGACTATATCAAGACACTCGCTCTCAAAAAAGAAGTTTCAATCAATTTGCATAGATTACCATAGGTTTGCCCTTATTTTCTATACCTTAGTTTTTTGGACAGTTGGACTAAGATCACTATATGACAGTTGCTCGGCTTGTAATATAAACTTGGGGGTAGGTATGGTACATTTGGGATATAGTGATTCATCCTCCTTGATACTACACTTACATATTAGGCTCCAGTTCTCAATCATTCTTCTTTTATTTCTCTATTTTCTCCATTACTAATTTTTTGGATTGGATGTGGCTTTATTCTCCCTTTTCATTTATTCATTTTTCTCCTTTTTTTTTCTTTTCAAGTTCTCCACTTGTTTCTTTCTTCTCTTTTTCTAACCACACCCAACCCTGATTTCTTTTAATTTTTCATTAAACACCCTTCTGCATACCCAGATTTTAACATGTTCCCCTATGATAGCCACTCTCAACTTTGGCGATTTGCCTGAGTTAAGGTGCACAACGTCAAATGAGGGACCAGTTGATAACGCTCAATCTACAGCTCTCGTTTGAGTGTAAAGCGGTCGTTAGCAAATATAGAACCCAACCTGGGTTGGGTGTCGATCCCACAGGGAATAGCTTGGCCAACAAGTAAGTAAAATTACTAAACTTTTGGTGCAAGTCTCGTAAGAAGGGGGGATTCTTGTTTTGCAAGTAATGTAAACAAAAGCTGAAAATAATAAAGTAAAAAGAGAGAGATTATTACGTTGGTTGTAAACAATGAGAATTGAAGCGTTGGGGTTATGTCCACCTTCTGAGGTATACGTCTATATTGGCTATGAGTGTGTAGAATTCTGACATGCAATTGCTTATAGAGGATTGTAGTCGATGGTAAATCCAAGCGTCTCTCGAGCTTAAAGCGTATCTAACGGTACGAATTCTCCAAGAGGTTAGTCCAGTTACGGCACCAGTTTTTTAATAGGAAAGGGTGTCCTACTACCTTGACATTATCTCTTTTCCATACAAATAACTTTTCTCTCGAACAAGTTAAATGTTAGACTGGCGTATTCTTGCGTTTGCAACCGCAAAGAATGTAGATTAAGATGAAGAGAATAATGATATAAGCAATATACGTGCCACGAACTCACAAACTCACAACAATAGATAGTATCTCATACGGCTTCCATAACCCCAACAGAGAAGTTTAGTTACCCATAAATGCGAAGGAGATCACGATTGACATTGTTGTTATACCACAAGATTGAGTAATTTCGTTTAGCTTAGGTGGTAGGCGTGAGGCGTGAATTCCTAGGCAATGTAACGATTCTCTTGTTGTGGAATTTAAGAATGGAAGAGTAGAAGAAGAAAAATAGAATTAATGGAAAGATTAGAAGAGTTGTAGAGTAATAGAATTGAATTGTAAGATGAGAAGTAATAAAATCTCTAGCATGATAGGGTATTTATAATACCCATATCCTAATCCTACTAGATAAATAAAATATCTAACCTAATCCTACTAGGCTAATGTAATACTTAACCCAATTGTACTAGGTTAATGTAACATTATCATAATCCAAATAAACTAATGAAATACATAACCCAATTGTACTAGGTTAATGTATCATTGTCCGAATCCAACTAAGTTACTGCAGATCCCCAAAGTCTTCAAAAATGCTGTTTTAGCCCGGGACAGATTCTCCATGCATCATTTTTGGTCCTTTAGGCGTCCAAACTCCCTTTCCTTCCTTCGTGAGCTTTCTTTAGCGTCAAGTAAGCCATAAAATGCTGAATTATGCATCATTTATACCTGAAACTTTACTAATCATGTTCGTTAGCTCATTTACAGGAAAAAGGGCTAAAAGTGCATGAAATATATAATTTGTTCTCAAAACTAGGCTAAAATATGGGCAAAATATATTGATATAGGCGCGTAAATTCGCCTATCATCAACACCCCACACTTAGAGCTTTGTTCGTCCTCGAACAAACTATCATGTCCTTCTAAACATCAACTTAGGGTTTTACAGCAACAACACAAAATATTCGTCAAGACAAACACAACAATTATCAACAAAGAGTAGCTTTTCGATTATAGGTAGAAACAATTTAACCTCTAGCATAGACTCGTGATGGTGATCAACTCGCATGCAAACGTTATGGTACAAGGAATCATATATAACTACCCAAAACTCATCAACCATGTGTGTCTCACACTATAGTACCCATAATCACTCACAAGTATAGCATATTTTTCAAACATGGGTATCAAAATATCCTTGCTCTCGCTCTCACAAAGAATTCATATGAAGCAACTGATGACCATAGGCTTGCCCTTAATGTAATACTCTACTAAATGTCAGAATGCTAAGCTTAGGATCAAGTAGGTCTTTTGATGGTTGTAATGTAGGCTAAGGGACGGGTAGGATCAGCTATTTCTGGCCAGAATAGTGACTATGTTCCTAAGCGCTTAAATACATCACATTGTATCATTAACACTTTTCTTTCTAACAACCTTTCTACTTTCTTTTATTCTACCGCTCTTTTTCTCCTCTTTTGTTTTTCGATTTTAAACATAACTCACTTTTCAGCTTTCTTTTCCTTTTTCTTTTCATAACATACCTCTTATGATAGCACTTTCTTTTTCATAACACATTCAAGCACCCTTACAATTTAAAGCATCATACTTACCCAATTTCCTCTTATGTTGTCACATGACTTTTTCACTTTAAAGCACTTAGGAATTTGGATCAAATTACGGTCTTGAACAAAATGGATTAGGCTTACATACAAGGTTGTCAAAGAAATAGGCTAAAGGCTCAAAAGGGGTTAACTAGGATGATGTCCATGGGTAGGTAAAACTGAAGGTAAATAAATATAGGTTGTCAAAGAAATGCCTAAATCACCTCCTAAACTTACACTCCTTATTTTCACTTTGCATACATACCAGGCAAGTTCTAGCATCAGCCACAAACATAGAATATACTATTATCTCACACACACAAGGCACATGGTCGACTTTATTGGAGGTAATATAGACTCTTGACCCAACAAGTGAAGGAATTGAACCACACAATATCACATAATGAGTCACAACTGGAGCCTAAACGTCTCAATTGTCATAATTGTAGCACATACTCTTGTTATAATCTCATGCTGCCTATTAGAATAATCTCATGCGAAGCTAAGTTAAAAAAATATTAACTACTAAAAAAATCTTAACTAAAAAATGAAACAAAAATAAAACAAAAGCAAACAAACATAGATGCGAGTAAAGAAGTATAGCATGCAATACCACCACCCCACACTTAGTCGGTACACTGTCCTCAGTGGAAAATAAATAAGAAGAACGTGGTTAGTCGGACTCATCCTCTATGTCTGGGGTCATACCCCTTTTATTGGAATCATCATCAGAGTCGTCATCCTTAGAAGTTCCTTATAAGTATCCCACTTAATTCCAAGCGTGAGTTGAGGTATTTGCAGCGAGGAGGGTTCTCCTTGCTCCTTGCGGCCTCTTTTCTTGCTCTTTCGGGAAGTGGTAGCCTTTTCTTTGCCTTGTCTTGCTTTGGGTGCCATTGTACCTGAGACTTGAAATAGTGTTAATGGTAGCACAATCCCAATGGATACAATCTATACACAAGCAGTAGGGGTACCACCCCACACTTAGTTTGTTGCTACAAATTAGTGAGGTGAAAGTGGTTGATTACTTAGACTTCATCGACATGCGTTTTAGGAGCTATATTCCAACGAGAAAATCAAAGATATATCACTTCTTGCAACCTTTGCAATACTTTCATGTTAGGTATAACAAGAATACTACATAGGGATTACATCATGGTATCGTTTCTATCAATAAACTCAACCTCCTATGTCGGTAGGCAGTTATAAGTCTTATTCCGATGAACGGGATATTCTAACATGTAAGTATTCAAGTGACAAGATTATGCAATGTTCATTACTATAGCAATTCTGCAAGTAGTATAACAATGCATTAAAATCAAATTCAAGTCGGACATAAGTTAAGAGCATCCTAACTACATGTTCACTCACTTGGTTTTGTATCAACAATTCAAACACGTTCACATCTCCAATACTTTTTCAAGATTTAGCAATTCATAATAGGTGTAGTAAAGTAGTACTTACAAAATATAAATGAAGAACAAAGTAGTACTTACTTGGTTGAAGCCTTTGGATGATGTTCTTGTGATGAAAAAGAGCAAAAGGAAACTTTTTGATAGGTTTTGGAGACTATAGGTGGTGCATAAGCTAGGTTTCCAATGTGTTTTTGGTTCAAGACTAAGTCTCATATTTATAATAAAAGGTTGGGTCGAGTTTTGGCCCATTAAAATCGGATTTGGAGACCAAAAGTGACCATAGGTGGTGCCTAATGCTTTGCCTAGTTGAGCAGAATGCCATAGCATATGCCATGCATTTATTTAAGAATGCCTTACACTATGTGGCGCATTGTCTATGGCATTTAGGGACATATGCGGCGCATAGTGTATAGCATTTGAGATACTGAGACCTAATGCTATAGCATAGGCGGCGCATAGTGTATAGCACACTTAAGAATGGGCGGCGCATAGTGTATAGCATACTAGATTCCGAGGCCTTAGGCTATAGGATAGGTTTTGCAATGTTTGTGGCCTAGTTTTACCTAGGCCTAGCCTTCCTTGATGCCTATTTTGGCATGAGTAATGCTCAATCCGTAGCCTTATGCATCCTTATGCCTAACTTACCACCTTTACCATTCAATACATCCAAATCGTCATTTGAAACCAATCTCCTCGTTGAATACCTCTTGCACCTATATTTGCTCAAAACAATAAAAACGATTAGTACGATGGGTTGCCTCTCACCAAGCGCCTTAGTTTTGGTCGTGGCACGACTCTTATATTTGGATTTTCATTAATTAAATACAAATCAAGTACTAGAATGAAAGAAAACGATAAACGATAAATGAAAAACGATAAACGATGGGTTGCCTCCCATCTAGCGCCTTATTTATTGTCATAGCACGACATGGTTACCTCGAGTACTCAGACTTCATCGAGGTAAATGGAGGATCATTTTCTAAAAGGATTTAGACGACAATGAGGCTTACCTGTGGGCATGCGATCTTCTTCGAGATGGCTCGTACATTTCCCTGGAGAGTCACCAATTATATCATCAATAGTCCAACCCATAGCTCTCTTGTATCTCTTCAGAGCAGAGATGAGAGCTTCTACGTGCTGTTTACTTAAATCATCTGCACTCTCCGGAAGTATATTTCTACTTTCCAAGAACACATACCTTAGATAATCGGGGAGCTCTTGCGATTCTAGTGTTGGTGTCTCGTCAATGGGAGTCTTCGCTGTTGGTTGATTCTTGAGATCACAATCCGGTTGCTTAGGAGTATAAGACTCTATTTCTGTTAGAGCACCCATAAGTTCTTCATAATCTTCATTATCCTCATGCTCAACTTTCAGTGGCGCAGCAGACAATGGCTCAACAGTAGGCTGTTTCTCTATAGATAATGCTTTCATATCCTCATGATGAACATCAGCTACAGATAACTCATTCATATCGCCGGGCTGCTTCATGGCTTTGCATATATCAAAGCGGACCACTTCGTCATTAATTCGAAACAAAAGCTCATTATCTTTCATATCAATAAGCACACTTCCAGTTGCGAGGAAGGGGCGTCCCAAGATTATGGGAACGTCAGAATCCACCTCACAATCCAGAATAACGAAGTCTGCAGGAAAGATAAATGAAGATACCTTCACCAACACATCATTCAAGATACCCACAGGTCGTTTTACCGACCTATCAGCCATCACGAGCCTCATATTGGTTGGTGTTGGATCTCCTAGCCCCAACTTCTTGTAGATGGATAGTGGCATCACATTGATGCTAGATCCTAAATCGCACAATGCCTTGGCAAAATTCAACGATCCAATTGTGCAGGGAATAGTGAAAGCTCCAGGATCTTCCTTCTTTTGAACTAGCGACCTTGTAGCGATTGCACTACAATGATGAACATTATCCGCTAACTCATAACTTGCTGCCCGCTTCTTTGTCAACAGGTCTTTCATAAATTTCGCATACCCAGGCATTTTTTCAAGTGCCTCCACTAATGGAACATTAATGGTCAGCTGCTTTAACATATTCATAAATTTGCTGAACTTTGTATCATCCGCCACCTTCTTCAATCTTTGGGGAAAAGGTGGTGGTGGGTATGGAAGTGTTCTCTCCACAGTTTTCTTCTCCTCTTGCTTCCGTTTTCCAGCTTTTTCAGGCTGCACGTCGTTAAGAACGTTAGGTGAGGCTGCTGCGGCATCCTCCTCTTTTGCCTTGTCATCAATTTCAACTTCTTCGTCAACCACTTGCTTGCCTTTCTCTGAAGTTTCCAGCACCTTACCACTTCGGGTAGTGATGGCCATGCATGACCCATCATTCCTTGGGTTTTGCACAGTATCGCTAGGTAAAGTGCCAGCCTTTCTTTGATTGAGTGCTGCTGAAAGTTGGCTCAATTACTGCTCTATTTGCTTGATTGAAGTGGAATGAGAATCAACTAGTTGTTTCATGGAGGACAAATCATTAATTACCTCAGTAACTCCCGCGCTCGTTGCTTCCACTCTTTTCAATAATTTAGCCATCATGTCTTCCATACTTCCAGAATTAGATGTGGTGGTATCACGTCTACCAGGGGGAACGTACAAACCACTCTTTTCATTGTTTTTCTTCCAACTACCTTGGTTTTTGCTTCCATATTTATCATAATAGTTCCGACCTTGGTTTCTTTGGGTATTCCCATGGAAACCCCCCTGATTGTTCAAGTAGTTGGCCTCCTCTTCCGAATTAGATTCGTCTCTTCCTTTTAGCGCCACAGCTTTCACTTTTTTGGTCTTCCCTGATAATAAATGCTTTGTAAGAAGATCCATTTGTGTTTTCATGTGCGCCATATCTTGATCACGTTCTTCTTCTCTTCTCCTTTGGTCTGCAGTCATGCCAATAGATAAAGTGGGGCTTGCTACCTCAGAATCCCTGGTATGCCAAGCTCTACTTTGTTTCATCATACGATCTAACATATTGCTTGCTTGACCAAAGGTGAGGTCCATAAAAGATCCTCCAGCTGCGTTATCCACCACTGGCTTAGTTATTGAATTCAAGGCTCTATACAATATCTCCATGAGGTGAACATTAGTCATGTGATGGTTTGGGCATCTCGCTAGCTTTGTCTTGAACCTCTCCCATGTTTCGTGAAGAGCTTCAGTTGGAAGCTGACGAAAGTTGCTGATTTCATCTCTCAATTGTGCCCTTTTGGAAGGCGGAAAGAATCTTTCTAGGAAAGCGTCTCTCAATTGCCTCCAATTTGTAATTGAATCAGGAGTCAGCCCATTCAACCATAGTGTTGCCTCCCCAGACAGAGACAATGGAAATAGACATAATCGAATTGCATTCTGACCAACACCAGGATTGTCAAAAGACTTGCATATAGAAATAAAGTTGATGAGATGCATATTCGGATCATCGCCTGCTAGTCCACCAAACAATCCCTTGAGTTGCAATAACTGAATCATGGTGCTTGTGATGTTGAACTTGGCTCCGGGCGCTAATGGTGGTGGAATTATAGCTCCAGTGGCTCCGGCACCATCAAGATCATCATCATCATCGTCGAAGGTTGGCTGCATAGGTTGGTGATCATGTCTATACCGAGCTTGTCGACCTCTTCTGTTGGCAGGTGTTACGATTTCAGCATCACGCCTAGGGTTTAGTAACTCGTCATCACCTAAATCCTCATCGTCAGGATTTGGTGCTCGTGCAGGGTTATCAATGTTCTGCTGTTGAACCTGGGCTGCGGCAAGGGCAGCCAATCTTGCTTGTTCCTGTTGAGCAGCCATCCTTGCGATTTCAGCTTGTGCTTCCATTCTACCAATGCGTTGCGGTTCAGGATTGATTGGTAATAACGGTTGACCAGAACTTCGAGTATGGGGCATGCACTAAAATAAAAACCTGCAGTAGACAAAAACAAAAACTAAAAGTAAAAGTACGAGAATCTTTGACCAAAGGGTCTAGTAATTTTCACGAACTTAATTGACACTTGTATTCCCCGGCAACGGCGCCAATTTTTGATAACGCTCAATCTACAGCTCTCGTTTGAGTGTAAAGCGGTCGTTAGCAAATATAGAACCCAACCTGGGTTGGGTGTCGATCCCACAGGGAATAGCTTGGCCAACAAGTAAGTAAAATTACTAAACTTTTGGTGCAAGTCTCGTAAGAAGGGGGGATTCTTGTTTTGCAAGTAATGTAAAAAAAAGCTGAAAATAATAAAGTAAAAAGAGAGAGATTATTACGTTGGTTGTAAACAATGAGAATTGAAGCGTTGGGGTTATGTCCACCTTCTGAGGTATACGTCTCTATTGGCTATGAGTGTGTAGAATTCTGACATGCAATTGCTTATAGAGGATTGTAGTCGATGGTAAATCCAAGAGTCTCTCGACCTAAACAAGGACTATTTCACTTTAACTCTCTCGAGCTTAAAGCGTATCTAACGGTATGAATTCTCCAAGAGGTTAGTCCAGTTACGGCACCAGCTTTTTAATAGGAAAGGGTGTCCTACTACCTTGACATTATCTCTTTTCCAGACAAATAACTTTTCTCTCGAACAAGTTAAATGTTAGACTGGCGTATTCTTGCGTTTGCAACCGCAAAGAATGTAGATTAAGATGAAGAGAATAATGATATAAGCAATATACGTGCCTCGAACTCACAAACTCACAGCAATAGATAGTATCTCATACGGCTTCCATAACCCCAACAGAGAAGTTTAGTTACCCATGAATGCGAAGGAGATCACGATTGACATTGTTGTTATACCACAAGATTGAGTAATTTCGCTTAGCTTAGGTGGTAGGCGTGAGGCGTGAATTCCTAGGCAAAGTAACGATTCTCTTGTTGTGGAATTTAAGAATGGAAGAGTAGAAGAAGAAAAATAGAATTAATGGAAAGATTAGAAGAGTTGTAGAGTAATAGAATTGAATTGTAAGATGAAAAGTAATAAAATATCTAGCATGATAGGGTATTTATAATACCCATATCCTAATCCTACTAGATAAATAAAATATCTAACCAAATCCTACTAGGCTAATGTAATACTTAACCTAATTGTACTAGGTTAATGTAACATTATCATAATCCAAATAAACTAATGAAATACATAACCCAATTGTACTAGGTTAATGTATCATTGTCCGAATCCAACTAAGTTACTGCAGATCCCCAAAGTCTTCAGAAATGTTGTTTTAGCCCGGGACAGATTCTCCATGCATCACTTTTGGTCCTTTAGGCGTCCAAACTCCCTTTCCTTCCTTCGTGAGCTTTCTTTAGCATCAAGTAAGCCATAAAATGCTGAATTATGCATCATTTATACCCGAAACTTTACTAATCATGTTCCTTAGCTCATTTACAGGAAAAAGGACTAAAAGTGCATGAAATATATAATTTTTTCTCAAAACTAGGCTAAAATATGGGCAAAATATATTGATATAGGCGCGTAAATTCGCCTATCATCACCAGTGCCAAAACAGGTTCAATGTAATCAATTGGGAAGGTGAAAACAAGAAAATAGGTCAAAGTAGGTTCAAATAAAGGTTCAAGGGATACTCATTCACATTTTGGACAGTTATCTAGTCTAAGAGTGGACTAAGTCAAAAATAACCTTTGATCATGTCCAAACCAACTATCCTACAACTGAATTATTAGGCAAGTTTTGGATTAAATGCACAAAGGGAACTAGGGAGAGTTCTGAAACACGCACGGTACATGATTATATCATCAACTACTACCTATCTAGTTCATGCAATGCTAAGATATGATTATTTTGTCCCTAATCCTAATTCCATGACAAGACTCACAGAATGATCACACAGATATTTACATTACACAGTTCATTAAATTTTGTAAGGGGTATCATTTAAACAACACTGAAAAGACAAAAAATGTCAACTGCACTCAGGTTCCAAATTTTACTCCTAATTAAACTCAAGAAAACTAAATATGCTAGATCTAGTATGAACATACTCTAGGAAAAAGGAGACACGATAACAAAAACCCCAAGAGGATATTTAGACCCATAAATAGCCCTACCCCCATCAAATAATCATGCATTGTCCCCAATGCATTGAGCGACCCTAAAGAATGAGAATTAATAACATACCTGTGATACCTTAGGTGTATAGATCTGACATCATTAACAATTCAACACTTAAGAAATAACAAAATACCTTTAGTTGCCTTGCTTTAGTTGCCTCCAAACCAACACCTAATTTAATATTGCAGCACGAAATGGGGTCCTTGATTACTCAAACTTTATCAAGGTACACTTATGGTTGGCCTTTTGGGAAATCCATTCTGTTTATTATAAAAACCACTTTCATTTCAGTCAACTGCTCCATAGCTCTGTGCACATTGAACATGACTTCCTCATAATTCAGTCTGAACTTAAGCTCACCTTTTTCCATATACACCATTAATCAACTCATGGCTAAAAAAATTCTCCCAATATTATGGGCATATTAAAATAATTATTACAATCCAAGACAACAAAGTTAGACGAAAAAATAAAGTTGTCCGCTTTGACTAAAATATCAAACGGTATGCCCATAGGTTTCTTAACTATACAATTACCATCAATAACCATATCATTGTGGGTATGGGAGGTATCCTACCAAATTGCTTGAATACTTCCACTAACATCAAGTTAATGCTTGCACCCAAGTTACACAAAGCCCTAACAAATCTAGATGTTTAATAGTACAAGGAATATTGAAAGCTCTGGGATCACCTTTATTTTGAAGAAGTGATCAAGATGTAATTGCGCTACATAATTCAAGCCACCTACATACTCATGACTAACAGTTTGCTTTTCGACACCAAATCCTTCACAAATTTTGCATACCCAGGCATCATATCAAGAGCTTCGGGAAGAGGGATATTCATAGTCAACTCCTTCAGCATAGCAATAAACTTCTTATACTTTCCTTCTTATTTTTTCTATTTCAACCTTTGTAGAAAAGTTGGGGGAGGTTGTAGAATAGGCTTTAAGATTGGTTCAACATCCTTACATTTTCCATTATCATGCTTAGCTCATTTTTCTACACCCATTAATTTTTGTGATGTCTTACCATTAGTCACTAACTTCTCAGTTTCCGATTCAAGTATATCACCAAGATCAATAATATCATCCCTTACCTCATTAACTGCTGGAATAGGAAGATCAATTTTATCCTTACCACTCGGAGTGGTGATGGCCAGGCAGCGACTATAATTCCTTAGATTTTTAATGGTATTTCTTGGATGATTACCCATTTTTAATGGTATTTCTCTACTCCTATCCCTATATATGTTCCCATAATGGTTCCGACCTTGATTCTCTTGCCTCGAGTTCTAAATGTCCTGATTGGATGCACGATCTATCTATCTAAATACTTCATTTTCTCCTCAGTGTCAGACTCGTCATGTCTAACAAACTTACTCATGCACCCACTATATTAACCTTTTCTTCATTCATAGTTGCAAACTGTTTGGTAAGTAACTATATCTCTGTCCTCAGTTGTGCTACCTCTTGAGCCACTATATCATCCATGACTCTCTTTTGCTGGGAGCACCAATATCATAAGTACCGACTCCTATCTTTGCCTCTCGAGTATACCACACTTGGTTGGTTTAGACCCCGGTCTAAGATTTCCGTAGATAGCTCCCAATGAAGGCTCATAAAATCCCCACTAGAGATAGTATCACTAACAACCTTGGTGTTTACATTCAGGGCTCTATAGAATATCTCAAAAAAATTCCTCCTTGAAATTCTATAATTGGCACAATCATATACTTTTTCTTGAACCTTAACCATGTCTCGTACAGTGCCTATGAATGCAATTGCCTGAAATTATAAATCATATTCTTCAACTACAATATTTTAGAAGATGGATAAAATCTATCCAAGAATTATGTCTGCAACTCATTCCAAGAGGTAATGGACCCATAAGGTAGTTCCCCTAACCATAACGTTGTTTCACGTGTAAGAGAGAATGGGAACAACCTGAGTCAAAGTTTCCCGACTAACCCCAGTTAAATTTTACGAAGTGTAAATCCTTACAAAATTCATGATGTGCATGCTTACATCATTAGACGGCAAACCAAGAAGCACACCCTTCAGATTAAGAAGCTGAATCATAGCACTCGTAATGTCAAAATTCACCCCTTGGAGAAACTTAGGAGGAATAATATATCCTATTTTAATAGGCTCAACATACCCAAGTCTTCTTTTGAATCATCGAAAATTGGCAAAGTTAAACTCTATACCTTCTAACTTTATCTCTGTCGAGTGCTGCTTGATGCTTTTCTTTCTTTCTTTCTCTTTCCTTTTGAGTTGCACGACAGGCATTTTCCAACCTCAAATTTTATCAGCTAATAACCGTTCAGTGGTTTGTGCAACTACTTCTTAAACACCATACAGAGGTGGTACATTCAAGGGATTTGGATTATCTTGAACCCCATCATGCGAAACTCCATGCTCATGTTCTTCCGTATTATGATTCTATCACAAGGTATACTTCAAATCAAGATCAAATGGGATCAAGGGATCGCCTAGAGTCTGAGTACTTGGCATACACTAATGTATGCCCTAAGAACAATAGAAACTCAAAAACCAACAACCTCAATCAATCAATCAGTAACTGTATTCTAAGGCAACGATACAAAAAATTAATATCACCCAAATTACACCTACTGAAAAGTATAATATGTCCGTTGTCAAATAAAGTACCCAACAAAGGTTAAGATCAAACCCAAAGTGAATAGGACGAATCTCTCTCAAGAACTTGCTGAGGTAGTCGAAAAGTGCAGAAAGTAAATCCTAGGATTCTATAAGAATAGTAGTAGTAGAAACAATGCTCGAATACTTTAGGTTGAAATCAATATGAGAGGAAAACTAGGATTGTGGTCCCCCTAACTTCCTAACTCCACAGACTTATCGTGATTGTCAAACTATCTCGTTATCTTGGATGCAGAATCTCTCAAGTTATGTATCACCAACTGTATCTCGATACCTTTTGGTGAATTTTACTTATCTCCTCTCGGCCTCAGAGTGTCGTATTACAAACCCTTATGATGGATCCCAGATTAGCTATCTCCTCTCAGTCTCAAGTTAATAAGATTAACGTTGGTACCTTCAAATTATAGTTGTGACCTTCTTTTCCTAATCGCATCCTTTCTCTTGATTTAGTATCGAATATAAGCGGGTTCTTAGTGTCTGCAGTCGCTAAAAACAATCAATATGGAGAAAACCACAATATATACATAAACACCAATCAAGAAAAACATGAACATCCTCAAGTTTGTTATTCGATCAAGGTTCCCACAACCCTAGTTAATATTTTAGTCGCTCATGTTTGCAAAAACACTAACAGAATTCTTAATTGAAAGCATATGAATAATTTCACCATAAATTAAGAATGAAAACCGAAATCTCAAATTAATATCAAACCTTAAAAGTCAAGAACAAGAATTTCAAGATCAAAAGTGTATCATAGAACTCAACATGATGTTATAAGTATGTAAAGTACATCCACTAATAACAAAACATCAATGGGGTATTTATAGTTTACATCAAGAAACCTAAATATCCAATAAAAAAAAAAGTAGGAAAAATCATATCGGCACCTACCTATGACCCCACATACGGTTGTAGGTGGGCCCTAGGTGGGTTCGTAGGCCTCAGAGCAAATCAGCAGGCCTACGGGGGACGTAGGTACCACTTATGCCCCATAAGTAGGCCTTCATAGGTCCCAAAGCAAAATTCAACTTTTAGAACTTCAGTCTTCTACTTACGACCCCACCTACGGGGAGCATAAGTGTTACTTATGAGCCAACCTACAGGGGCAAAAGTAGCCATCTACTATATTTCATTATCTTTTTGTTCCTCTTCTGCTTCAAAACCTATTTTGCTGCAAAACCAATATAAAAACACATCACATCTAACAAAAAACAAACTAAGTATCTTGCATAATTTTTTTGTTTTAAGCATCGAAAGTGTCATGAAACCATGGAAATTAGTCAACGCACAAACTCAGATGATGTGCAGTGCACTCATACCTGGATCTGCACCGAAAGGGCAAAGTAGGGGTAAGTACGGTCCACCTATACTGAGTAGGTATCATAGGCCGACTGAGTAAAGTAGAAAATAAGATACATAAATACATACTATGAACATGTCACCTGCAATAAGAAAATATCCCAAATGGTAGCTCACACTGTCTATACTAGCAGTTCTAAATATATAACATATGCAAGAAACAAGTACATAAAAGAAATACAAGATAGATATGCATCAAATCAAACACAAAAGCGCAACACCAATGATGCATGATGTATGAAATGCAATGATAATGATAATAATGATATGATATGACTTAGGTTATCGCATAACCACTGTATACACCTATCGAGCCTCAGTGTTTTCATGTAGGACCCATGGGGGTTTTTGCAATCCATATACTATCTCAATACTCAATCTCAGTCTCAATATTCGTATCTTCTCTCCAACTTGTGGACTACACAGAGGGTTTTGTAAAGGATGTCTCATTTTTATCAAAGTTAATATTTTAACAGTGGTAACAATATCTTATGAATGTCTGTATGCTATGAGGATGTAATGCTTACAACCAAACTAGTATGAAGATCTCAAAATCCATTCAATAAATATACACATGAGCTTAGATTCCCCTCAGTATATCAACCAACCATAATTATGTATAAGCAATGTACCATTAGAGTGAAAAACTCAAGTAAGATATCAATAATATCATATTAACCCCAACTTAGGTATTTCTATCATAAAGAGAGCAACCAAATGCAGATACAAGGTCCATAATATTAGATAAGACCCTGCACACGGGCTACACACAGTAAATATCATCTCAAATCACCAACAACAACACTATAAGCCCCCATACGAGCACAGAATATTTATAATATTATTTCCATGATTATTACCCATACCCATAACATGCTTTTATATAAATATTATCTACCTCATCTAGTTTGAAGAAAGTTAAGCTTCAACCTACCTCGTGATAATATAATCCAAGCCTAAAACCCTTCAACGCAAAAATTTCCCCTCTCGAACGACATCAAAATCAAATAAAACATACAAATATAGAATTTATGATCCATAAGCAAACCAACAATACTCATATTGCCTATTTTTAAATCGAGGTCAAAACGGACCCCGAAAATGAAGTTTTGAAAAGAAAGGGTAAAATTTGAATTTTTATTTGTAAGAACTTTACTCATTATTAAAGAAAGTCATAGGATAAAACCCAAGTGAAAACGGGTTAAAAACAAGACTTAAATCATGAAAAAACCCATTTTAGGCCTTCCGAGCCAAAATTCCAAAATTTCACTTTTGAAATCACAGTTTAACAGATTTTAGACCACAATAATCAAAGAAAAATAATTGAAATAGTAACTTGGAGCTTACCCAAGCTAAAAAATGAAAGAACTCATCCAAAAATCTTTTAATCTGAAGCTCAAAGTCTAAAAATGGGAGAAAATGAGAAAAGAAAATTTTGTACTATACTAGCTATGATTGCTAAAGCGTTCAAATGATCGCTTAAGCGGTCATCGCTTAAGCAGCGGGTTGACCACTTAAGTGGTCCAGCCCATTAATGGGAGGCCTCTAAAATGGTTGAGGTCTGCTTTAGCAGTAGTGAGCTACCAGTTGGACCTACGCTTACGCGGTGCCTAGGCCGCTAAAGCAGCTGCACCATACTTTTGCTCTATCAGCAACTTGGCTAAAATTGAAAGTTACAGATTAATCCATCAGAATTCATTCAAAATTCCATGAAAGCAAATGAAATATGCTACTAGACTAAATTTGATGTTCCGAACTTAATAATGATATCAAATTTTTGAATAAAGGTTGTTTTTACAAAATTGACCCCCGAGACCCTATTTCATAATTTTCCAAACAAAGGAACAAAATGAGATCTAAAAGTAAAAAAATCAAACCAATAACACTATCAACCCAAAATTGATACTTCAAATCTGCTGGTACAGTCTATTTTGCCATCCGATATACAGAACAATAAATGTTTATCGAAGTCAACAATAAGGTTTTTTTATCTTTAAAAATCACAAACTCGCACAAATTATTCGGGATCACATTAAGAACTGTGCCAACCATCCACACACCCCAGAAATAACACATAGCAACTATGGGAAGGTGTAAAATGGTCAAAATATATAAAAGTAGAAAATTAATAAAATCAAGTCCTTATAGAAAAATACTATAGCTTATTGTATTTGTATTCACGACATCATATATAATTTTTGTATTTGGTGATACAATTGTATTTATATTTGTATTTTATAGTTGACACTTGTACTTATATTTACAATTTATAGTTTGCATTTGTATTTGTATTTTATAGTTCACACTTGTATTTGTATTCTATAGTTTGCACCATCATTAATATTTTATACAATTCGCACTTGTATTTTAAAGAATTATTTTGTATTTATATTTCAAAGTTGACTGCAAATTGTATTCAGATTTTGTGATTTTATTTTATGTCACAACCCGAACTCGGGCCTGGCCATGACGGGTAATCTCAAGCCCACCGTGGTCTAGAGATAACCCCTTTTTACACTTACCTCATGAGCACATAAAGATAAAGAGCAGGCACCAAAAAAGTCTATAAAAGATATATGAATCCAAAGAAAGATATGAATCAAACAAAACATCCCAACATTGTCTACAAAAGCCTCTAAACCAGAAATACCAACTAAGTAGGAACATTCCCTCGACTATGACCAAAAGAGTCCAAAAGTACTAAGACAATAAAGAAAAAGCAATGAAATGACAGGGCCTTCCGAAGGAAGGAGGCTTACTACTTCACAACAATTTAACAAATGTACCACTCCACCTAAGGTTGCACAACATTAACAAAGAAGTCCTCTGACCCTAGATCATGAAATGATGTAGCATCCGGGGATGATCAGTGGGGAGAGTACTAGAATATAACTCAAGAAATAGGGATAAAATAGTGCAATTACTGAAATTCAGTCATAAACCACATGCACAATAGTTATACATACATATATGTAGATGTCGAGATAGGGACAAGGGTCATGAACATGAGAGTATAAACCATAAACCTAAACTTTGTAGTTTGTTCCATCCTAAAGGTACCCACGGACTATATGGGTTCGACTCTCTCTGCCAGAAGGGCCCAAATGCATATTAGCTGCATGTACCGAGAAAAGGATAAAGACACCATGGAGATAGTCATAAAAATATAATGTGTATCCATATACATGGTCATATAGAACCCCAACGTTGAAAAACTTTATTTCCAGTGTTAGTCCCCCTAGAACTTGTAACGACCCGAAATCGCCTCCCGGGATGTCACACGGTGCTTAAGGCTACAAGTAGCCCCAAGCTAACCCTTTGAGCCCGTTTCTACTAATAACACTTATTTCAAGATGAAATAATTCAAACACTAGCATAGTTATATCATATGAAGGAAGATACGGAGAAAATACTCGATCCAAACGACCACAATACTGGAATTTTCAACACAATCACAATCTGATAACTAGTCTGACAAAGCCTCTACTAATCCATAAACTAGAGATCCATTGGTACAGGTCCCCAACCAACTCGAAATGAACTGAAAGTAAAAAACATAGTCTCTCAAATGCAGAAATGTCTGAAGATAGGCCCTCGAACCATGAGGACTCACCACTATAGGAATGTAGACAGAGGTACTCGAAAGTCACTAACGAGGCTGGGACTGAGCACCTGAACCTACATTATAAGACAATGTAGCACATATACATATATGTGGATCAGCACTTGGGAATGTACTGAGTATGTGGTGCATGCATTTATATAAAACAACATCAATACTTTTTAATCAAATCATGCATTCAATAAGTAATGACTCACATGGCTCGAATAAGTATAAAATGTAAAGCTCATGAATCATGTAGAATGGAGAATGTAACACAAATCTCGTGAGTCATCATAGTTTAACTTTGAAATCGGTAATCTTCTCTTATTCTCATTACCCATAGGCTAAAGGAAACTTTAAATAATACTTTGAACTCATTCATATGTCTCATGGAGAGTAAAACTTCTTTAATGCTCAAGAACTCATAACTCTTTTGAACTCGAGTACTTAGAATTTGGAATCATATAACTTTGAAACATATTTGAAGGTATTTCATTCACTTTAGGAAAATATCTCGTTTCAAGCTTTAGGGAAAAATACTTATATCAAGGGAAAATACCTTAGTCTTAGGGAGTAAATCTGCAACTTTGCTATTAGGAAAATAATTTGTATCAAGGGAGGTTATCTTAACCTACATATACTATGCAAGCTATATGGAGTCCAACGTTTTGTCCTCCTAAGGAAGAGACCCCACATTGGGGAAGAGCATCATACTCTTGCCAGGGAGTATAACCTCAATTCAGTGATCACTTATTTCGGCCTCGAGCCCAATATCTCGACCTTAGGCCCAAAATCTCAAACCTATGGTGGCACGTAGTTCTGGGGTAAGAAACTATAGTAACTTACCCAACTAGGTGCTAAATACTACTTCCTTTAGTTTATCTTGCTCATCTTATGGAAATCCACTTTAAAATAATCTCATGGTTCATCAAGAACCCAATAATCAAATCTGTAATCTCATGTAGTAAAGTGGATTTCAAAACTCCATGACCATTAGGTCAAAACATTTCTCAATAATCTCAGAATACTCAAATCATGGGTGCTTATAGCATAAGAGTTCATAAAATTGCAAATCTCAAGTAGGGCTCAATAACCCATAATTAAATCTCAAGTTAAAACTCATCAAAAGCATAATAGATAGCATATAGATTCATAACTCATGTAGAAATCTGGAAATTTCAGTAATTTGTCTAAAAATCTCACTATACTCATATACTTCGATATCTCAAACATTTCAACTAATAATTTAGCAAGGATTAAAATCATGGGGTATAGACCCAGCTGCAATTTCTCAAGAAAATATGTGAAAATCATGTCATTAGACTCTCAATTCATGGGAAACATCAAAATATTGCAATCAATAGTAATGGGTGAAAAAACCTAATTCAACTTCATGTAAAATCTCATAAATTGCAGAAAATCATAGTTTAAATAAGCATTTGGGCACAAGGATGAAAGGATTACCCTTGTTCAAAACCCCACATACCTTAGATTATGAAATTTGATGAACGAGCTTGCTCTAAACTCTTCTTCTTAATCTTGAGAGAGAGTTCTTGCAACCTTTGAACTTAGGGAACTTAAATCTCAACTCAATTTGTAGAATCCATGGTGAGTTCTTGGATTTCTTGGAGAAGGGTTTTAGATTTGATCTTGAGGGAGAAACCCTAGCTCTCTTATGTTTTGGATGATGAATGAAGCCATTTTCTTCACTTGGAATATATATCTGGTTGATGAAAGAGTGGAAATACCAAAAATCCCCTTGTTAAAACGAGTTAAAAACACTAAATGGGGGCTGCGATGGTCGAAGCGACGGTCCGTCGCAAGTCTGACGATCCGTCGGATCATCCATCGCACATTGGCCAAAAAATGAACACACTGCCTCGATGGAACGGTCTCAGCGATGGTCCGTCACATACCCGACGGTTCGTCGGATCGTCCGTCGCTCCTTGACCAGGATAAGGCCACACTGTCTGAGCGCGACGGTCCGTCGCATCCTTGACGATCCATCATTTTGGCCGTCGCACTTAGGCCAAAAAAGAGAGTTACTGCCTTGGTTGCGATGGGCCGAGCGACGGTTCATCGCATACTTAATGGTCCGTCAGATCGTCCATCGTACTTGGGCGATTCCGACAACTCTCAGTAAAATGGCCATAACTTCTCACCCCGATATCGGATTCGGATGAAATTGGTATCGTTGGAACGCTAATTCAATTATCTACATGACAAGAAGTCAAATTTACGAAAATTCTATATGGTTTAAACACCAATCACTTGGGAAGTCACTTCTCAATCTTTTAGGGATGAAATTACATTTCACTTGACACGCTCTAAGGCTCAGACTATGAGGGAACTTTTCGGGGTCTTACAGAACTACACCTTCATGGTGAGCTACACAGTTCCCTTTAAGCCTAACTGGAACTACACCTTCACAGTGAGTTATACAATTTTCTTTAAGCCCAAATTAAAATAGTTTACACATAAATCCAATCATTAACCAAGGAGTCTTTATTAAGGCATTTGCCAACATGGTATCATCATACCAATATGTTTGCAAGCTAATTCCATTATGCCAAACCAGTCTATTTAACCATTAGTCTGTCAAGTTCCATTTAAAATCCAAAACCATGGCCATCAAGGGCATTCCAAGACCATTGTTATCCGTTTATCCTTTAATACAATAAAATATTTTCAAAGAACAAGTTAAACTATATGAATATTCATATTTAAAACCAAGATTTTAAAGTGGGTCAAGGTTAAAGCCATTACCAAGTCAAAAATTCATCAATTTGGGGATTCCCATGCCACCCATTCCAATCAATATTATAATGCACAAGTTCTGTCCCAAAAAACACCAATTAAAGCATGAATAATCTATTTAAAATATGGGAAAGGCAATTCAATTAATAACAATCAAAACCCCTCAACCCAATTTCAAACCCATCAATTAAAACATATAAATATTGGTTAAATAAGTACCACAATGTAAAATTTAAGTTAATGAATGAGAAACATGCTTGAAATACAAATGAAATTGAAGAGAAATCGAAGTTTGGAGCTTGAATGGTGTATTTTATGTAAAACCCTTAAGCTTTCTTGGGTTGAGAGTTAAAGAAAAAAAAGAATAGAGTTTGATCTTTTAAAACTGAAGAAAAAGGTACAAATTCCCTCACCTAAGTGAAAAAACAAAAACTGGAAGAAAAACACATAGCAGCGTGGCACGCCGCTATCGTGGAGCTTAACCTCCATGCCACGTATTTATTATGGAGGATAAGTGGCGTGGCACGCCACTATCATGAAGGCTTACTACGTTGGGGTCCCAAAATGGCCCCGAACCCTTTTTGAAACTTTTGAAGCTTTCCGAAAACAACCTTTTAACATCTCTAGTCACAATTTAGGTCAAAAATTAACATTACATACGTGGGGAGGGGGGGTAAAAAATAAATTCGTTGAAATTTTTATGGGGTCTTACATTATCCCCCCATTGGATTATTTGTCCCCAAATGAGGAGTTAGGACATATTTAGCATGATAATAGCCAAAATATATCAGAATCCAAGGACAAATTATGAATACGACAAGAGGGATGATGAAACTCATACCTTCAACACTTTCACCCAAAACGGGGAACTAGAATGGGTATTTGGCTCTCATATCTTCTTTAGCCTTCCATGTAGCTTCCTCAACCTCTTGATTTCTCCAAAGAACCTTGACCGAGTCTATATCCTTAGTCCTTACTCTACGAACATGCCTATCCAATATCTTTATTGGGACTTTCTCATAAGACAACGAATTCAAAACACCCACATCCTCAGTAAGCACTATCAAAGAAGGATCACCCATACATTTTTTTCAGCATAGACAAAAGGCAAACAGGATAAATAGAAGACAAATTTGCTGGTAAATCTAACTTGCAAGTGACATTCCTAATTCTTCTTAAAATTTGATATGGACCAATGTAACTGGGACTGAGATTCCCCTTCTTCCAAAATATCATGACTTCTTTCATAGAAGATACATTCAAGAATACTTACTTCAACTCACATCCAACTTATTAACCTCACACTCCAACTCACTTCGCCTTAAATCTGCATAAGACTTTTGGTGACTTTGAGCATTCTTAAGTCTTTCTCTAATCACTTTCACCTTCTCCATGTCTTTGTAAACCAAGTCAGGGCCAAACAACCTAGTCTTACCTACCTCAAACCACCCAATAGGAGACCTACACCTTCTACTATAAAGAGCCTTAAAAAGAGTTATCTGAATGTTAGAATGGTAATTATTGTTATAATCAAACTCAATAAAAGGCAAATGGTCAACCCAACTTCGTTTAAAATCAATCACACAGGCCCTTAGTATATCCTCCAATGTCTGAATAGTACACTCTACTTGTCCACACATTTGAGGGTGGAAAGCGGTGCTAAGATTCACTTGAGTACCCAAACCTTTCTGAAACAAACGCCAGAAATAAGAAGAAAATTGTGTACCCTGGTCTAAGATAATTGACACTGATGCCCCATGCAACTTCACTAACTCCTGAATGAACAACTTAGCATAATCCTCTCTTGATTAGATAGTCCTCACAGGGAAAAAGTGAGCGGGCTTAGTCATTCTATCCACAATGACCCAAATAGAATTCTATTGAATTTGAGACCATGGAAGATTAGTAATGAAATCCATATTAATCATCTCCCATTTCCATATAGGGAATTCTATCTCTTGGGACATGCCACCAGGAATCAAATGTTTAACCTTGACCTGCTGACAAACCATACACTTAGCTACAAAATTCTCCATATCCTTCTTCATATTATTCCACTAGTAGATTTCCTTCAAGTCATGATACATCTTAGTCAAACTAGGATGAATTGTATATCGGGACTCATCAGATTCATTCAAAATACTTTCCCGCATCCCATCTACATAAGGAACACACAACCTTCCTTGATATATCAAGATGTCATCTCCCCCAATCTCGAAAGCCATAACTTTTTGCTGACCCACCTCATTTTTTATTTACATAAGTATAGGATCTATAACATATTTTTCCTTAACCTCGACACCAAGAGATAACTTAACCACTTCCTGGACAATCACTCCACCATCCTCAAAGTCTGAAAGATGAACTCCCAAATTAGTTAGCCTATGAATATCCTTCACTAATCCTCTTTTTTCCTCATCAACATTAGACAAGCTCCCCATAAACAACCTGCTAAGAGCATAAGTAACAATATTAGCTTTACCTAGAAGCTAGTGCAAACTCATGTCATAATCTTTAAGTAATTTGAGCCACTGCCTTTTCCTGAGATTCAGATCCTTCTAAGTAAACACATACTACAAGCTCTTATGGTCTAAATAAATATCCACATGCACCCCATACGAGTAACGACACCAAATCTTCAAAGTAAAAAAGAACAGTCACCAACTATAAATCATGAGTTAGGTAATTTCTCTTATCAACTTTAAGATGTCTGGAAGTATAAGCCACAACCTTACCATGCTGCATCAAAACACAACCCAGTCCTACACGAGATGCATTACAATACACGACAAACCCCTTAGTACCCTCGAGTAGGGTCAAAATAAGTGTAGAAGTCAAATTATCTTTCAATTTCACAAAACTATCCTCACAAGCATCAAACTACAAAAACTTAACATTTTTTTGAGTTAACGTCATCAGCGGAGTAGCAATTAATGAAAAACTCTCCACAAACCTCTTATAATACCCAGCCAAGCCGAAAAAGCTCCTACTATCAGTTAGAGTCGTAGGTCTAGGCCACTTCTTAGCCGCCTCAACTTTCTTTGGATCCACCTTGATCCCCTCACTAGAAACAACATTCTCGAGCAAAGTCATAACACTTAGACAAAATTCAAACTTAGAAAATTTAGCATACAACTCTTGGTGTCCTTAAGAGTATACAACACAACTCGGAGGTGATTGGCATGATCTTCCTCACTTTTGGAGTACACCAAGATGTCGTTAATGAATAATACAATAAATAATCCAAAAATATCCTGAACACCCTATTCATAAGATATATGAAAGTAGCTGGAGCATTGGTCAACCCAAATGACATAACCAGAAACTCATAAAGAATGTACTGGGTTTGAAAAGCAGTCTTAGGAATATCAATCTTCCTGATTTTCAACTGATGATAACCCGAGTGAAGATTAATCTTAGAGAAACACCTAGCACTCTAAAGTTGATCGAAGAGGTCATCAATCCTAGAAAGATGATACTTATTCTTTACTATGATCTTATTCAACTGATAATAGTCTATACCCATCCAAAGAGATCCATCTTTCTTTCACACGAAAAGTATAGAAGCACCTCACGGAGAAACACTAGGATGAATGAAACCCTTATTAAGAAGATCTTTTAACTTCTCCTTCAGTTCCATTAACTTACCAGAGCCATTCTATATGGAAGAATGAAGATTGGATGGGTATTCATTAGGAGATCAATCCTAAATCTATCTCCCTATCGGGAGAAATTCTGGGATGATCATAAAAAAATATATAGAAATTCACTAACCACAAGGACAAATTTTAAAGTGGGACTCTCAGAGTTAGAATCCTTAACCAGAACTAGGTGGTACAGACACCCTTTGGATATTATTTTCTAAGCTCTAAGATAGGAAATAAACCTCCCTTTGAGGACTAAGGAACTCCCCTCCCATTCAATCACCGATTTATTAGGAAAATAAAAAATGACCTTTCAGGCCTTACAGTCCAAAGAAGCACAACACGAATGGAGCCATTCCTTCCCCAAGATTACATTAAAATCTACCATGTCAAGTTCTATTAAATCCACCAATGTCTCCTTATAAAGAATGGATGCCACACAACCCCTATAGATTTTTTTAGTAACAATAGAATCACCCACAAGAGTAGAAATAGAAAAGGAATCAAAAATATTTTTAGGACCAAAACCAAAGTGTACAACCACATAAGGGGTCATATAAGATAGGCTAGAACCCAGATCAGGTAAATAGTAAATATCATGGTAAAAGAACTGTAACATACCAAAAATAACATCTGGGGATACCTCAGACTCCTAATAAGTAGCATGTACATAGAGATGATTCTACCACTGTGGGTATAAAAAGTAGCGCCCTTAGGTGCAGGGGACAAAGAGGTAGCAACCGGGACCTTATTAGCTCCAGTGACAACTTTATCTATAGGATAATTCCGCTGCAGATGACCAGGATGACCATAATTAAAACACAAGTTCCTTCCCTCCTCATAATAACCTTGGTGAGACTGTCCACAAAAATGGCAAGGAGGATAGGACGAGGTTGTCTGAGATCCACCGACCTAAGACTGGGCACCCTGTACCTTAGGACCACTGTTAGCCTAAAAATGATAATCGCTGGAAGGCTTAGGATAATGAGCACTAGCTGTCAGATAAAGGTTTCCCTAATTTCTCTTCTTAGTCCACTATCTATCATCCCTCCCACTGTTCTACTAATTTGCACCCTACTCTACATATCTAAACTTTTTGTTCTACCTTTTTCCCATCTCTACTTGTTTTTTTCTCATTCTCCACTTGCTGCATATAAACCACCAACCTGGATATGTCCATATCATTATTCAGCATAGTATCCTTACACTCTTAACACAAATTCACGGGATAAACCAGAAGCAAACTTTCTTATTTGGGCCCTCATATTAGACACCAACTTCGACACATAAGGGGATAGCTGTTGGAACTTCAAGGCATACTCTTTAACACTCATCTTACATTACTTCAAGTTTATAAACTCTTTAGCCTTATCCTTCCTCAAATTTTAAGGAAAGAAGTGATTAATAAAAGAACCTAAAAAGTCATCCCATTTTGCTGGCTCAACATCCTCACCACTCATTCCTTACCACTCCTCATACCACTGGTAAGATACATTATTTAATTGATAAGCATCATATTCCAAACCTTCTGAATCAGTAGCATGCATAACCCTAAAGATCTTCTCTATCTCATCAATAAACCCCTGAGAATCATCTTCAATCTTAGAGCGGGTGAAGGCTGGGGGATTTAATTTCATAAACTGGCCAACCCAAGTAGCCTCATATGAATTAGAAACATAACTAATATTATCAGACCGATAAAACTGTGATGCCACCAGTTGAGCAAGCATATGAATAGACTGACAAAACTCTACATTAAAGATATCTCTCTGAGTCGACTGAGCATAAGTATCAATAGCTTGGAAAGCCCGAGAAGGACTAGTAGGGATCGATGGAACCCCATATATAGTGGTACAGTTAGGAGTAGGAACCCTAGACTGGGCCTGCACTTTATAATTAGGGATAATTCCCTCCACATCTTCCCCAGATAGAATAGAGGTTCCAGCTGAGTTCCTACGATCGTTAGATCTTGGGGGAAGCATATTCTGAAATATGAATAAGCTAGGAGTAAGAGAAGTTTTATGATAATCGGACTCTATAGCCCAAAATAGGGAACAAAAAAGGGAAATATTCCTAAATACATCATAGCCTCCCCCTTACAAGTGTGGTACACTACACCCACATAAAAGGAACTCTACTTGACACGGCTTTATGGACACCCAACGACCCTGAATCATGCTCTGATACCAAGCTTGTCACTGATGGGCAACAAAAATATAGCATTTTTTATGCTTAAAACTATGACAATATACATACACTTAAGACTATTTTGTTAGATTTAAGGTATTTTTGGAGTGTTTTGTAGAAAATCAAGTTTTGGATACTAAATTCGAGAAAAAGATAAAAACTGATATTTTTGGCCACTTACTTGATCATTATGGGTATTCTTTACACTTGGTTGTAAGTGCCAGAGCTGAAGATCCCGAGAGTTGACAGTGCTTCGGTAATTTGGCCATAACTTTTCACCCCGATATTAGATTGAGGCAAAATTGGTATCTTTGGAATATAATTCAATTATCTACTAAAAGGTGGGGAATTTTGCACTTGATAAGTCAACTTGCGGACCACAAGTAGCACATATGGTCCGTATGTAGGCAAAGTAGATGCCGAAAGTTTAAATCTCAAGAGCTAGGCTACAGGACTTATACCTGTGGTCTATACCTGCGCCTACCCTATTGACCGTAGGTACTACCTCTCCCCAGGGCCAGACCGCGGGTGCAGACCACATGTGACCACCAACAGTGATTTTTCTAGATTGTTCTGAAATTATTTCCTAAGATTTATATGTATCCCAAACACGCTCCTATGATGTTTTTGAGTCCTATTATGTATAGGTAATTAGGTTTTCCTATTTTATTTAGTATTTGACTTCCAGTGTTTCTTGTAATCTATAAATACCCGTTTAGGGTGTATTTAGATTATTCTATTACATTCATACATTTTTACATATTCAGGGGTAGGCCCTTAGGGGCTATCCTATACTCTCATTGTTTTTGGTTTGTTATTCAATTTAAGACTTTAGGATTTTTTATCTTACTATGGTGATATTTATTTTGTAATTTTGTCTGTGGATTTCATGATTGATATTATAACTATGAGTGGCTAATTCCCTTAGCTAGGATTGTGGAAACCCTGGCGGATTAGTGAAGTAGAGGAACTACCAATTCATTCTAGATAACTATTCTTGCATATATTATGTTTTCTTCATTTTCATTGATTTCTTAGAGGTGGACAGTGCTAGGATCCCGCCTAGAGTTTTTCTACTATTCTAAAAGAGGAGTAGTGACTACGAAAAGAAGATCACAATAGTAATTTAAAGATTAACGGTCGATCCACGCTACTAGGTATTATCTAAGTAAGATCATTAACTATCATCTAATAACTATAGACCCAAAAAGTAATAGTTAACTAGGATTAAGATTAAGGTTAGTAAGGCGACATCCTGAGACTCAAAAGGTAAAGGGTGAAAACTGTCAGCTCGTCCAAAAGATGATTGATGGCAAATAACTTATTAACTCTGCATGCAAGATATTGGAATAGTTTGATAGTGCATGTAAGTCTAATGATTTAGAATCTAGGAGAAACACAAGCCTAGTGTTCGTCTTAGATTGTTTACAACCAAGAGCAACCAATTTTTTTCCTTTTTTTATTTGAGCGAATCCCCTTTTTACTTTCCCGCACTGCCTGGTGATTTCAATAAGTTAGAGAAAATTTTTTGGCCTACTCCCTGTGGGATCAACGCCAACCTATTTGGGTCACTATATTTTGACAGCGACCATTTTATCCATTAATTGGGGTGTATTTTAGGCGTTATCAAATTTTGGCACCGTTATCGGGGAATATGGTCTCAGAATTCTTGATTAAAGTTGTTGGAGTTATTGGATTTTATTTTATTTTATTTTTTTTGTTTCCTACTCTTCTTAAGATGACAAGCTGGCCAGAGAAAGTATGGAGTAATGATGACTCTTTATTTATTGATCTCTTTTCCTTTTGATATGGTGCATTATTGCAGGAGTATGGAAAATATAGTGTGTAAGCATAAATATAGCCTATTGGAAACAGTAACACGCCTTGTCCACAACAATCATAAGCTTATTCAAGAAGTTGACATATTTGGCTTGAATGTTTACTACCTACAAGTGGATTGGAATGCAAACGTTGTTGCGTATAACACCAAACAACTTATTCATGGGTGATATGAGAATGAAAGAATTTTAAAAAGCCAACTTAAGGAGCTAAAATTGGAGAATTCAAAACTTTCTCATGCTCTTATAGATAGGGTCACTCTTAAGGAGAGCATACTAGAGTTATGTGGGATGTAAAAATGACTGCAAATTCAGAGTTGGGGCGTATTGGACCTCATTTGAAGCATTTTTCTATATTGTGTTTGGATAGTCAGATTTTGATCGAGCCATCCAAGCATGAAAAAGAGTGCAAGGGGGAGGAAAGATATGTCTATATTCTTGAATTTGCTGAGCTAGAATAAAAAAGTTACATTCCTCATGAAGGGCCAAGAAGTAAAACATGCCACATCTATTTCTTGGGTCCTTTATTTTTATACCTCCACCCCATGAGCATAATGGGAAATTAGAAAAATAATTATGGGTGCAGTTTATAAGTTAAAAGTTGAAACAGAAAATTGGAGTCCAACTATAGGGTTACCTTGATGAATTCTGAGTAATCAAGGTACCCATGGGCTTGTTGGGGAAGCCTGAGTACACAACCAAGTCCCATCATACCGTGACATAAAATCAGGTGGTGCTTGGGAGGCAACCCAAGGTCTTTTGTTATTTGTATTAGTGTTACGTGATTGACGTTAGATCTCCACACCTATGGTGCCACAAGTATGTTCCTAACTCTTTTGTTTTGTAGAGTTTGATGCATTGGGGACAATGCATAATTTCAAGTTGTGGGTGGGGATGCTTGTGGGTCTTGATATCCTCTTGGGGTTTTTATTTCCATGTCTCTTTTCCCCTGAGTCTTGTTCCTAGTATAGCCGGAATGTTTAGGCGTATTGTGTTTTGTTTCATGATATTTTATGGTTAACTAGGAGAAAAATTAGTATTTGAGGCAGTTGACATATTTTTGATAGATAGATAGATAGATAGATAGATAGATAGATAGATAGATAGATAGATAGATAGATAGATAGATAGATAGATAGATAGATAGATAGATAGATAGATAGATAGATAGATAGATAGATAGATAGATAGATAGATAGATAGATAGATAGATAGATAGATAGATAGATAGATAGATAGATAGATAGATAGATAGATAGATAGATAGATAGATAGATAGATAGATAGATAGATAGATAGATAGATAGATAGATAGATAGATAGATAGATAGATAGATAGATAGATAGATAGATAGATAGATAGATAGATAGATAGATAGATAGATAGATAGATAGATAGATAGATAGATAGATAGATAGATAGATAGATAGATAGATAGATAGATAGATAGATAGATAGATAGATAGATAGATAGATAGATAGATAGATAGATAGATAGATAGATAGATAGATAGATAGATAGATAGATAGATAGATAGATAGATAGATAGATAGATAGATAGATAGATAGATAGATAGATAGATAGATAGATAGATAGATAGATAGATAGATAGATAGATAGATAGATAGATAGATAGATAGATAGATAGATAGATAGATAGATAGATAGATAGATAGATAGATAGATAGATAGATAGATAGATAGATAGATAGATAGATAGATAGATAGATAGATAGATAGATAGATAGATAGATAGATAGATAGATAGATAGATAGATAGATAGATAGATAGATAGATAGATAGATTAGATAGATAGATAGATAGATAGATAGATAGATAGATAGATAGATAGATAGATAGATAGATAGATAGATAGATAGATAGATAGATAGATAGATAGATAGATAGATAGATAGATAGATAGATAGATAGATAGATAGATAGATAGATAGATAGATAGATAGATAGATAGATAGATAGATAGATAGATAGATAGATAGATAGATAGATAGATAGATAGATAGATAGATAGATAGATAGATAGATAGATAGATAGATAGATAGATAGATAGATAGATAGATAGATAGATAGATAGATAGATAGATAGATAGATAGATAGATAGATAGATAGATAGATAGATAGATAGATAGATAGATAGATAGATAGATAGATAGATAGATAGATAGATAGATAGATAGATAGATAGATAGATAGATAGATAGATAGATAGATAGATAGATAGATAGATAGATAGATAGATAGATAGATAGATAGATAGATAGATAGATAGATAGATAGATAGATAGATAGATAGATAGATAGATAGATAGATAGATAGATAGATAGATAGATAGATAGATAGATAGATAGATAGATAGATAGATAGATAGATAGATAGATAGATAGATAGATAGATAGATAGATAGATAGATAGATAGATAGATAGATAGATAGATAGATAGATAGATAGATAGATAGATAGATAGATAGATAGATAGATAGATAGATAGATAGATAGATAGATAGATAGATAGATAGATAGATAGATAGATAGATAGATAGATAGATAGATAGATAGAGATAGATAGATAGATAGATAGATAGATAGATAGATAGATAGATAGATAGATAGATAGATAGATAGATAGATAGATAGATTAGATAGATAGATAGATAGATAGATAGATAGATAGATAGATAGATAGATAGATAGATAGATAGATAGATAGATAGATAGATAGATAGATAGATAGATAGATAGATAGATAGATAGAGATAGATAGATAGATAGATAGATAGATAGATAGATAGATAGATAGATAGATAGATAGATAGATAGTAGATAGATAGATAGATAGATAGATAGATAGATAGATAGATAGATAGATAGATAGATAGATAGATAGATAGATAGATAGATAGATAGATAGATAGATAGAGATAGATAGATAGATAGATAGATAGATAGATAGATAGATAGATAGATAGATAGATAAGATAGATAGATAGATAGATAGATAGATAGATAGATAGATAGATAGATAGATAGATAGATAGATAGATAGATAGAAGATAGAATAGATAGATAGATAGATAGATAGATAGATAGATAGATAGATAGATAGATAGATAGATAGATAGATAGATAGATAGATAGATAGATAGATAGATAGATAGATAGATAGATAGATAGATAGATAGATAGATAGATAGATAGATAGATAGATAGATAGATAGATAGATAGATAGATAGATAGATAGATAGATAGATAGATAGATAGATAGATAGATAGATAGATAGATAGATAGATAGATAGATAGATAGATAGATAGATAGATAGATAGATAGATAGATAGATAGATAGATAGATAGATAGATAGATAGATAGATAGATAGATAGATAGATAGATAGATAGATAGATAGATAGATAGATAGATAGATAGATAGATAGATAGATAGAGATAGATAGATAGATAGATAGATAGATAGATAGATAGATAGATAGATAGATAGATAGATAGATAGATAGATAGATAGATAGATAGATAGATAGATAGATAGATAGATAGATAGATAGATAGATAGATAGATAGATAGATAGATAGATAGATAGATAGATAGATAGATAGATAGATAGATAGATAGATAGATAGATAGATAGATAGATAGATAGATAGATAGATAGATAGATAGATAGATAGATAGATAGATAGTAGATAGATAGATAGATAGATAGATAGATAGATAGATAGATAGATAGATAGATAGATAGATAGATAGATAGATAGATAGATAGATAGATAGATAGATAGATAGATAGATAGATAGATAGTAGATAGATAGATAGATAGATAGATAGATAGATAGATAGATAGATAGAGATAGATAGATAGATAGATAGATAGATAGATAGATAGATAGATAGATAGATAGACAGACAGACAGACAGATAGACAGACAGACAGACAGACAGACAGACAGACAGACAGACAGATAGATGCATGAAAAGAAAAAAAATGAAAAAAAAACAAATGAAGAAAATGGTAAAGAAAAAAATGGGGAAAAAAAAAAGGAAAGGGGAAAAAAGAGAAAAAAATATAGAGAAAGAGGAAAAATTAAGAGAAAAATCATGGAGAAAGGCTATGGATTGTAGTTAATTGACGATAGATGCATGAAAAGAAAAAAAATGAAAAAAAAACAAATGAAGAAAATGGTAAAGAAAAAAATGGGGAAAAAAAAAAGGAAAGGGGAAAAAGAGAAAAAAATATAGAGAAAGAGGAAAAATTAAGAGAAAAATCATGGAGAAAGGCTATGGATTGTAGTTAATTGACAAGAGGCGCTATGAATTGTAATTACTTAAAATTTACGTTAAATAGGGTAACTAAGAATTTATGTTTTATTAAGTCATGCAGTTTATCCAATTTATATATAATAAAATTCCTCTTCTCTCTCCCGCAGGCCTTCAATCCTTCAGTCATTGCTAGTTCTGGTGTACTACAAAGATTATCAAAAGGCCAAGTAATATTGCTCTAAAAAAAGCAGGCCTTTATTTTCCCTTTTATTAAGTTACGCATAAACCTTTGAGACATCATCTGCTCGCATTTTTCTTCTATTTTAGTTTTGCTTCTTCATATGTTCTTTTTGTATGATTTTTTAAATTTTTCTTTGAGTATTTTCGGTTCATCATTTTTAACTTTCAATTTTATATCTCACTTTTAAATATATGAGAGCCTGTGATGATTAAACTGTCTAGAATTCATGGGGCAAAGGAGAGCAAGCATGTATCTTGGCGCCGGCGATTCAAAAGGTTTATTTATAGTGTAACCGAGGTCTGTAGATATATGTGTTGTCGCCTTTGACCGTTTTTACTGATCTGAGCCTCAAAATCAAAAGTTTCTACATGAAGAAGGGTTTATGGTTTAAGATCTACCCTTTTGTTGTTTCTTCGTTGTCAACATCTCCTTCACCCCATCACTATTTATGGTTGACGTTGAATCCTGGAATGGGATTTTTGTGGTGGTGCAAATATTGTGAAATGATGTAAACGCCCTTTAGAATGTGGCTTTTGTGGTGGATGAAATTGTGAAATGACAAAAATATCCTTTAGCCTAAGCTGACAGGACAACTTCCTTCTACATGCTTTGGCCGTTTGTATATATGATTAGTAAATTCAACCTTCTTCTACCCAAACCAAAAACCCAAATAATAATCCTCTTCACTCCCTATAAAATTAGCCGTTTGTATATATGATTAGTAAATTCAACCTTCTTCTACCCAAACCAAAAACCCAAATAATAATCCTCTTCACTCCCTATAAAATTAGCGCCTTCACTCTTTAGATTAAGAATGTCTATTTTTTTTGGCAAAATGACCTTCTGGACCCCTGTATATGTCGTTTTTGTAAGTTGGATACTTCTACTTACATGTTTGTCATCTGGACCCTTAAACCCATAAAAAAACAACATTTCGCACCCTCTGACCGTTGACCTTGCCTATGTGGCATTGAAATGGTGACTAGGACAAAGGGAGTGTAGCCACTCGCCTGGGGTGCGAGTGCGGGTCAATTTTTGGCCAATTTTACATTAAAATAATTAAAAAAAAATAAAAATAATATTAAAATTTAAAAAAAAAAAAAAAAAGATCCTTTTTTTCCCTCCATCTTTTTAAATTTTAAAATATTTTAAAAAAATTTTAAAAAAATTTAAAAATAATTTCAAAATATTTTTAAAAATTTAAAAATAATTTAAAAATATTTTAAAAAATAAAAAATTATTTTAAAAAAATTTTAAAATATTTTTAAAAATATATTTTTTTCCCTCCCCACCTCACCCCAGCCCGTCCCCACCCCCACACCTCACCCAGCCCCATCCCACCCCACCCTCATCCCCCACCCCACCCTAACACCCTTCCAGCCCTTCCCTACCCCCACCCCAGCCCGTCCCCACCCCTCACACCCTACCCAGCCCCATCCCACCCCACCTCAGCCCCATCCCACCCCACCTCAGCCCCTCCAACCCACCCCAGCCCCGTCCCCCCTCCCCTCCACACCTCACCAGCCCCTTTCCACCCCACCCCCAGCCCTCACACCCCCTAGCCCCGTCTTCACCCCACCCCTATCCCCTTCCAGCCCCCACACACGTTCACTTTTTATTTTTTATTTTAATTTTCCCTCTCAATTAAATTCTTTTTTTAATTAAAATTTAAATTTGAAATCTTTTTATTTTTTTGGAGATTAAAATTTAAATTTAAATTGAAAGTGAGTGATAGTGAATATTGAAAAAAATTAGTGAATTTCGCTTGAAAAAAATTAAACTTTTTGTGAATTTGTTAAAAATATTCAAATATAAAAATAAAAAATTTATTATGTTTGTATATATGAATTTATAGTTAAAAATTTAAATTAGTTGGAGAAGAATTTTAATTATTCAGAATGGATTTGATGTTTAATTTGTGAGTAAAAATAAAAATTGATTATTCAAATTTTCTACAATTTATAATTTTTCTTATTTAATTAAATTAATTTTAATATTTAATTTGTTATACAGCATTTTAAAAATGACTTGGAATTTAATGTAATATTTTTTAAAATGATGTGGCAGATGACGTGGCAGACGTGGTAGGCGTGGCAGACGTGGCAGGTGACGTGGCAGCTGGTGTGCGGGAGAGTGTGTTATACTCACCAAAAAAGGGTTTAAAATATTACTTTTTAGTGGGTTCAGGGGTCCAGATGGCAAACATGTAAGTAGAAGTGTCCAACTTCAATAACCGATATAGTACAGGGGTCTAGAAGGTCATTTTTCCTTTTTTTTTTCATAAAAATGTTAAGTGAGTACTACATGCTTTGCTTTCTGGTTCAACAAAGACAAGCTTAGAACAAAGACATCAATACCAATTAAATTAATATTTTCCAAAGCCTTATTATTGTATAATTATGTGGGAGTTCTGTTTTACAATGTCACATCCAGAACTTAAAATGCCGAGAAGATTTGGAAGAGGTTGAACTAGTTTTAAGTTATGAGAGTCAAAAATTTCGTGTAGATTCAGAAGGGGAAAAAAATGTCAATGTCGACTAAATAAAATGTCATGTAATATTTACTAGCCAAATTTGGACAAATCATATTTACATCTACATCTACATCTAAATCTACAATCTACATCCACATCTACATTTACATCTATAATCTATAATCTATAATTTATAATATATAATCAATAATATATTAAAAGTGTGAAAACTCTTAAAAAGTGATTTAAACTTTTTGTGGTTCGTTAAAACATTCGCAATAGACAAAAATTTCCTTTTCATCTTTTCCCTTAAATTTTTATTCAGTTAGCTTTATAATATTTAAAATAAAAGAGTCTTAAATAATATATGGTAAGAGGAAAATACCTTTACAAATAAAAGAGTCCTAAAATACTTGGCAGGAGAAAAATATATGATAAAAAATATTAAGAAATTCTAACTTTAGGTTTACATATAATTTGATTTCATTCCGATAACATAAAGCAAACAACTTTTGTATATAAATAAAATAACAACGTAACTCTCGCAAAGAAAATCAATCATCTCACTTCTTTGCTTTTATTCTTTTTAAGCTAATATTTTTTTTTTGCCTATTTGTCTTTGAATTTTATATACATTGTTGTATTTTTTTTCCCTCCTTTTTCGATCTTAACGAATGTCTATTTCTATTTTTTTGTAGGTTATTATCTTATTGGCCTAGCACTGATCAACTCTTTCGGGTATGTTTTCTTTGTATAAAATTTGTTATAATTTATACAAATCACAATTTATTGTGTATCAATGATAAGTTTGTGTCGATATTTTCTTTAATTGAAGTTTTTTTTATTGTTTGACATTAATAATATAACCTTCTCTCCAAAATCTATTTATATATATAAAAGCAAAACTAAAAACAAGACAAGATGTCAAGTGGCAACACAAGAATAAGTCAAGTGACAATTTTAAGACAAAGTTAAAAAATATGTAATAAAATAAATGGTGTTGTTAATAATAACTAGTATACGTACCCGCGCGATGCGCGGATAATATCAAAATATTATTTTTAGTTAACTCCCCACATTTATTGTCAACGCGCAAATAACAGAAAGAAAATCAAATTATTAGTTACTTGTCAGTTTTAAAAATTATTATTCTATAATATTTTATTCTCGAGCTTATTTTGGATCATTTTTAATATATAATAACATTTTGTATGGTATATAATATCAATTATTTTAAATTTTCTGTAAATATTATAAATAGTTTATATTTTTTGAACAAATAACTCAATGAGAAAATGTATCTAAGTTACTGTAGACGTACACTAAAAGCAAAATTTTCAAAATCAATAGTTTTCTTAAATGTATTTGAACATGAATTGTATAATTTTGTTTGAAAGAATCTACACATGTATAGTACCTTCATCATCAATCTCAGAAATTCAATTCTCGTTTATATATAAAATTAAATTTTAACCTATAATATTGAACTATCTTTATTTCAATTTATAAGACATGCTTTTCTTTTTAGCAAGTCACCAAAAGAATGATCCATTTAAATATTAAGTAAAAATAACTATAAAATAATAATTTCACAAAAAAAAAAAGTTTTATAATCATAAATTTTGAAAGTCCTTTTATATAATTAAAATGCACACCCATTTACAAAATTTCATATATATATATATTGAGAATATAGGAAAAAATTATAGAAAATAATTTATTAAAATTTAGTTTATATGTCAAATTTCATTAAAAAAGTAATTCTATTACAGAAGGGGTAGCCCAAAGTTCTAAGCCCAAAAAATCAGTCCAAAAGAAACAACAACAATCTAGAAAATTGAATTAGGAAAGTAAACACACATTTGAAAGTGGAAAGATTAGGAAAGTATCGCACAATCTATCGATCTACCATTAATATGGCTTCTCCGTTGATATCCCCGTCTTCTCCCCCTCTCATTGAGAATATGAGGAATTTAAATAGTGCCTTGATTTTTATACTGTCCACTCATGGCTCCCATTCCACCAGTGCCTCCCATACCACCAATGACATCCATGTTTTTTACTTTTTTTTTGTTGTTTTAGACACAAGAAAATTAAGTTTGGTTTTGTAATGAAAATGAGCTGCATGAAGTAGGGATTTCTATAGGCAAAGGAGAAGTAAGAAGGACTAACTCATGAAATTGGGGATTTTCAGGTAAGAATGGCAAAGCGTGGCAGCAAAAAATTGGATTGCACCAGCAAACTTTGTTGATTGCACAATTGCATCCTTCTATTATTGGATTATTTTCCATAAGACTGGAATTGGTATTTGGACTTCTATTTTTTCATCTCTTTTTATTTTGAGTTTTCATTTTTGTTCTTAATTTTTCCCAACTCAATTCAGTCTTAGTTGATGCGAATAACTTGACTTTTGTTTTTGCATGTGGCTCAAAATGGCTGTAAACTTTGTCATTGGATGTACTAACTTGTCTTTGGCTGCAGGGGTAACTCCCATTTGCTCACTCAGGTTCTGTTGTCAGTTGAAAATGACTACTGGAAATCAACGGAGTCCAAACATTCAGTTTAGTTAAAAAATGATTGGAGCGTAATGCAGAGTTGGAAATCAATAGAATACATCTCAGAGTAGAAAAATGATCTTTAAGTTACCCAATATTTGGTGCTCTATTTAGACTTTGGCATCATTGGTCTCAACACCGTTTATGAATGGGAAGGTAAGAATTGAGTGTTTCAGCTTGTTCGTTCATATGGAAGTATCAGAAAGAGTCAAAATATTCATTATTTGAATAATAGTTTAAAGAACTTAATGTTATGGGGGTATTAAGTATGACATGAATCTAGCTTTCTTGAGTAATGCATCTAAACTTATGTAAAAACTCTAATGTTAAGTAGTTATTGTCGTCGAGATTTTATACCATTTCTAAAATATGCTATGGACCTCTTTTAGATTAGCCATTTTTCATTTCTCTTATGAGATACTATAACGTCTCATCTAATCATTCTTCCTAGGTTGCTATTACATTCACGATCTTTGCTTCTTCTGTTGGTTTTAAAGACTTGCAATGGGGTATGAGTATGGTGCTTTTCAAACTATATAATCGTGACACTGCATAGTCCTTATAGAGATATTGGCTCTTTTCTATGAACCTTATTGCATTCCCTCGTCATTAACACTAAGAGGTTGTTTAGTTGGGAAAGAGTTATCTCGGGATAATTAATCTCGGAATTAGTTATTCCCCATGTATATGGGATAACTTATCCCATCAGTATTGTGTTAATGGTGAAATAAATAATATCGGTACTAATTAATACGTCACAACAAACATGGGATTAAATAGTCTATTTTATCCTGGGAATATTTATCCCTTATACCTCTCACCAAATGACCCCTAAGTGTCATATACATGAGTTTTTGTTTAAGATTAGCTGACTGTTTCGGCTATATCTTGACGCTCAAAAGAGATCTTAGATATCTGATACATATCGATCTGAAACTTGATTCATATTATTTCGAGAACTATTTTTTTGAAAGTAATTTTTCTTTTCCTTTGTTTTTGTGTAATTTATGGTGATTCTGGAGCTTCATAGAGCATAATTTATATGAATACAAACGAAGAATTATCGTGGACGTGTTATGTATCATAGCAACATAAATCTTGAGGTATCAGTTTTATGATACAAGATGTATCAGTTTTCTGTTTTGTAGGTTAGGGATTGCAAGTTAGTCTATTGAATCTATTTCAATGATTTATGCTGATTTTTTTTGGATATTTAGTTAGTATGGTACAATGTCAGATAGTCATATCACTATTCGAAATCTATAGTTTGAGATCTCTCAATCACTTGTGATAATATCATTTGATTATGCAACTGCTGGAATCTCAACGGAGTACTTTTAGTTGCTCACTGTTTTTCAATTAACTAAGTGTCTACAATTTTTAAATCTCAGAGATGCATCGCATGCATTTGTTTCAGGAAACTTTACAGGTTAGAACTTTTGTTTCTATTTCTATTTTAGGGTATGATAGATCTACATATAGTGCATTTAGATTATGATAATTGTATCTACTGTATAACTGAATAAGTATTCATAGCATCAATATACTCAGTATAATCTCACAAGTGGGGAAAGTGAATAAGAGTCTATGAGATAAGCAAAACCAACTTAATAAACCAACCTTCCTTAATAATAAATAGAAGATCTTACCAACATCAAATTAAGGTAGATGTTTGATGATAGCATCTTTAACTTGCCAAGGATTTGGTAAGACCAGCATCCATACGTTTTCGTGTTTTCAGGGATCTTCTTGAATTATTAAAATCTGTGTGGCCAGTTCCTGCCGGTTTCAGCTTGCACTTTTAACTCGGGTCTGCCAAAATGGTTCCTGAATTTGTTAATCTTGGTTATTACTTCTCCTTTTCTAGGTTTTTTATGTCCATAAAGGAAAGCAAGAGAAGAAAGTATTAAAGTGAATTTCTTAGGAAAGAATATTGTTGGAGATGGATGTACCAGATGCTTTACCAAAATTGAGCAATCCAGATTCTCTATATTTGATCTAGAAGGAGACTGCAAATAAATCACTTAAAGAACATCAAATGTAAATATATTTACATGCGATATAACTCATAGTGTTGATTAAAGTAGCAGCTACTGCACTTAATAAAGTTGATACCCTTCAGCACCAAGGTAAATATCCACCTCCTAAAGGTGACAGTGAATACCCAGATCTTGAATGTTCTGGAACTATTGAAGCTGTTGGCAATGTGATGCTCACTGAAAAATTGGATTAGTTTTTTCTGTTTACAATAAAAATGTCAACTTTATTCTTGATTGAGGATAATTGTTGTTTGGTATTATTTAATGTTAATTTTTTCTCTTATAGCAGTTACCTGAAAAGGCTTAATTCATTTGAGATTTATGAGACTGGGCAAAGAACAGAACATAGAGGAATAAAAAGATCCATGATACCAACTAGTTGGGATTAAGTCCTGTATTTTCTTATTCATATCTTTAGTCATTGTTGGTGCTCTTATATTCAGTCCATTATTTTCTTAATATCTTTAGTCATTGTTGGTGCTCTTATATTCAGTCCATTATTTTCTTACTCACTTTGTTTCAATTTGTTTGTTTAGTTTTGACTTTAAAGTATAGTATACTGATGCTAATTTATTGCAAAACTCTTCCATACAGGTCTGCATTGGTTTCATTCAAGCGAAGGGTCTTATACTCAAATGTTGGTTATGATCGTATCCTATTTGTATTGTTAAATCAGGAAACCGATCTCTACTATCAAAACTTTAAAGACTAAAGATTATTTTTCCTTAACAAACTTTATTTAGATATTTTAGGTTGGAGTACATCACCAATTAGGCGTATTAATGATCTGCCCAAGGTACACTATTTGCTAGTGTATACTAATTAAATAGTATGTGCTACATTTTATCATAACAATTTGTGCTTACAGTGGGAGGATTCCTTAAATGAGAAGTATCCTCACATTGTGCATCAAGAACATTGTAAGGAAGAAGATTGTATTCACAAGCTCAAATTTGAATATTATTTTTTAGCCACGTGGGTGTTTTGGTAAGCTTACAATTTTTAAATGTTTTGGTAAGCTTACAATTTTTATTTAAGCTTCAATTATAAATGTGCTTACCTGTGAAATTTCTATCTAGGAGTTACAGTATACCTTTTTCTCTCCAGTACTTTAACAAATTAAACATGAACATGTGTAATCCACGACTTTTTTACTTTTTAAGTACTATTTCATGCTCAAAATTATTCACATCATTAAGAAAAAATAGACAGTGAAGCATGTATACCTTGTCATTCTGCAAAAGCATTTCTAATGATAATATCTTGTTGGAATTTTCATGGTCTGAAATCTGCCACAAACGCACTATATGAACCTTTAAATTTCACTGCATCTAGTATTTGATATCTCATGTATAGAGTCAATTTTAGCAAACATTTTTTGGAAAGATTGGATAAAGTTTTTCTTTTTAGGGTTCTGAATTTAAATATGTCGATATGAGATTTTATAGTAATACGGTAGTTTTTGAATAACAGAGATAATGATAAGCAGTTGGGATAAGATTATTTTAAATTCAAATTAAGTGATGATAATCAATAAGAGTTGAGATAAAATTAAAACTCTATTATTATTGAGGTAGTTATAATCAGTAAAAATTTAAATTGTTATTTGTTTAAAATATTTTTTTAGTTGAGGTTAAAAAGTGGTTTGAAACTTGCTGAAAATACATTGACCCATGTTTCTTTTTTAAATTTACTGCATCTTTTTTATTTGGTTAAAAAGTTGTTTGAAATGACACACATTTCTTTATTTTTAATTTACTACATTTTTTTAAAGTAGGTTATTTTGTTTCAATTTTACTGTATTTACTGCATCTTTTGTTTAAAGTCCATTTTTTTAATTTATAAGTCATAATAATCCCTAAGAGTTGAAATAAAATTAAAACTCTAAAATTATTGAGTTAGTTATAATTAGTAAAAATTTAAATTGTTATCTGTTTAAAATATATTTTTAGTTGAGGTTAAAAAGTTGTTTGAAACTTGCTGAAAGATACACTGACCTAGGTTTCTTTTTTAAAATTTACTGCATCATTTTTATTTGGATTAAAAAGTTGTTTGAAATGACCCCGTTTCTTTATTTTTAAATTTACTGCATCTTTTGAAAGTTTCAAACTTTCTAATATTTTTTAATTTAAATTTTTTATCACAACATTATTAAATATTGTCTTAAAAATTGCCACGTGGCTAATTTAATAGCTTGACACGTGGCATCTTGTCTAGGCCTAAGTTTTGCTTTTATATATAGAGAGAGATAATAATAATAATAATAATAATAATAATAATAATAATAATAATAATAATAATAATAATAATAATAATAATAATAATAATGTGCAATTATCTATATTTATCTATATAGATAACCATGAGCCATAATCTATATTTATCTACTAATGTGCAAATAACACAAAAACTAAATTAAAAAAATATAAAAACTTAATTTGTAACTATTTCTCAAATCTACCAAAACAATTTAAAAATATATAAAATTAGCTTAAACAAATTTACGTAGTTTTAGGAATTAAGAATAAAAAAATATTAAGAGATTAAAAAAATGGATGAGTTTTAAATTTTTAATTGTGGTGTTTAATTTTCACGAGTTGTAAATGAATCACAAATCAGTTTAACCTCCTACTTTTGTAAAATCATATTTCCACAAAATAAGCCTCGGAGACAATGACATATATAATTTCAACTAATTTGACAATCATTACTTTAAAATAGAAATCTATAGTTTAAGAGTCTTAAATAAACTTTAACTATTACATAATAATAATAATAATAATAATAATAATAACAATAATAATAATAATAATAATAACAATAATAATAATAATAATAATAACAATAATAATAATAATAATAATAATAATAACATTTTCAAGACCGCTAAGATGCCCGAAACGTGGAGATGGAGTGCGATGATCCCTTTATATAAGAACAAAGGGGACATTTAGAGTTGCAACAACTACTGTGGCATTAAGTTGTTGAGTCACACGATGAAGATTTGGGAAAGGATGGTGGAGCGGAGGTTGAGGAAGATAGTGCCTACTTCAGAGAATCAATTTGGTGCCTACTTCAGAGAATCAATTTGGGCTTACGCCTGGCCACTCGACGACTGAGGCAATTCACCTAGTACGGAGGCTGGTAGAACAGTATAGAGAGAGGAAGAGGTATCTGCACATGGTGTTTATCAACTTGGAAAAGGCGTATGACAAGGTCCCTAGGGAGGTTCTTTGGAGATGCTTGGAGGTGAGAGGGGTCCCAGTGGCGTACATTCATTCGATTAAGGACATGTATGAAGGGTCAAAAACTCGGGTACAAATGGTGGAAGGGGACTCCGAGCATTTCTCGGTCTTGACAGGGTTGCACTAGGGATCAACTCTTAGTCCATTTTTATTTACCTTGGTGATGGATGTGTTGACGCAGAATATACAAGGCGAGGTACCTTGGTGTATGATTTTTGCGGATGATGTAGTTTTGATTAATGAGCCACGCCGAGGTGTCAATGATAAGTTGGAGGTTTGGAGACAAACCTTGGAATCTAAAGGATTCAGGTTGAGTAGGACTAAGACGGAGTACTTGGAGTGCAAGTTTAGTGACTCGAGGCAAGAGGACAACGTGGTAGTGAAGTTGGAGTCGCAGACGGTTTGTAAGAGGGATAGAAAGGTTTGGAGGAAGAGTACTAAGTTAGAGGGCTAAAGTGTGTGGTCGAGTCATAGTCTGCAAGTAGGAGGGTTAGGTGTAGCTTGGTTGGTAGTTCTAAATTTGGGGGAGGGGGTCTTTGGTTGGGTAATTGCACTTCTTTTTAATGGATGATGCTTCTCTGTTATTTTATCATTTTGCTTGCCTTTTGGTCTACGGTCCTTCGTCTTGAGCCAAGGGTCTATCGAAAACAGTCTCTCTACTCCCCCGGGGGTAGTGGTATGGACTGCGTACATTTTATCCTCCCCAGATCCCGCTATGTGAGAATATACTGAATGTTGTTGTTGTTGTTGTTGTTGTTGTAATAATATAGTAGTAGTAGTAATTGTTTTTGTAGTAATAGTAGATTATGTTTGAATCCATAACATAATAATAATAATAATAATAATAATAATAATAATAATAATAATAATAAAAATAATAAAAATAATAATAATAATAATAATAATAATAAATAGTAGTAGTACGTACATATTAGTAGTGGCAGTAATAATATACACTATTATATTTGAATACATTTGATTAAACATTAATAAATGATAAAATGTAATAATTAAATATTATCCAAAAAAAAAACACTCTTACTATTTCATAAACTCTTAACAACAACAACAACAATAGCAGCAGCAGCAGCAGCAACAACAACAACAGCAGCAACAACAACCACAGCAACAACAACAACCACAACAACAACAACAACAACAACAACAATAAATAAGCAATAATAATAATAATATAATAATAATAATAATGTTAATAATAATAATTCACCAATAATAATAATAATAATAATATTAATAATAATAATAATAATAATAATTAAACAACAGTAGCATTAGTACATACGTAAGAAGAAGAACTAAATATAATTAAACAAAGAATAGTAGTAGTAATAATTAATACGTAGTAGTAATTGTTGTTGTTGTTGTTGTTGTTGTTGTTGTTGTTGTTGAGTAATTGCTGCTACTGCAGTAAGGATAAAAAAATAATAAACTAATCTTCCTTTTTCAAATATATAATATTTGAATTTGAATTTAAATGAATTTTGAATTAGTCTACCTTCTTAGTCTCTCTTATATAGAATTTGAAGTACATTATTCATTTTAAAAAAATATTATCATTATCTTAAAAATAAAAACCCATAATTAAAGAGTTCTAATAGAAATTTACTATTTCAAGCTTTTCTCTTTTAAAATTTAAATGCTATAATATATATTTAAATATAATTTACTTACACATTAAGAAAATATAAAAATATTATTAAATAAAAATAATAATTAGTACTAGTGGTAGAAGCAATAGTAGTAGTACGTACATAGTATCTATAATGATGATGATGATGATGATGATGAATCATTATGATGATGATGATGATGATAATGATGATGAATCATTATGATGATGATGATGATGAATCATTTTTTCAATTCAAATATAACATTATAAGATAAATATGTATTATTTTTGAAAAAGATAAAGATAATGAAAAACTTATCTTCTTTCAACAAATTGATATATTATTTGAATTTGAATGAACGCTGAAATGAAATGAAATTCTAACTTCTTAATCTCTCATATGTATGCTCCTACAATAATATATAATGTCATGTTTAGTTTATTTATGACACTCTTCATATTCTTCGTTATTTAAATTTGTTTTTGATTTAATATTTTAATTTTTATATGCAGATGGTATGGTGATCATTTAACAAACCAATTTTCTTTTGTATTATATTCAGGCCTGAATTCAAGTAAGTGACATTTTTCGTTTTGATTTTGTAAAACTAAAATTGTAGGAGAAACATGCATGAAGAGAAATTTTTTATCAAAGTTATCCTGAATAAACAAAGAATAAGCTGTCTCAAATATGTGAAAATAATAATAATAAAAAAAAGATCAACCAACAATCATTGATATTTGTATATGTATATCTTTAAATTTATGCACACATGCATATAAACTATTTAAAAAATTAAAATTTCTTCATTATTGTCTAATTATTTTTTAAAAAAAAATTATCTTCAATGATTTTTTACTATCTAAATATGCAAATCATGTTTAATTAATTTTAAATACTAGATAAAATCTAAGTTGTGATTGCTTATCTATTTTTATTTATATTTGTGATGTGAATCTTTTGAAATTTGATAAGAAAGGTAAATCTAAGGATAACAGTACATACAAGAGTTAATATTTTTAAAAATAACGTAAAAAAAAAGAAAAGCGATGATGACTAAAACTCAAGCAACAAATCAAAATTTTATATTGATAGTTTGAAAAAGGTAAATGTTTAATCACAAACTAAAATAGTAAATTTTCAATGATATAGCTTATCTTATAATCAAATATGACGTGCACAGTTACGCACTTAAATTCATTTTCATCTAAGGAATTCATAATTTTATTTGTTTTAAAATTCATGCTCTAGAAATTTACATGCACTATAATTTTTAAATTTTTTTAGGACAATTTAATAATTTTTTGAATTTAATTTAAAAAATAAAATTTTGAAGTTGAATATGAAATAAAATTATATATCGATAGAGGGAGGGTGTTTAACTTGAATTTAAATCATAATCATTTTTAACATATAAGTTTATTATGGAGTTTTGTTCTAATCTAATTTCTATTGTAAGATAAGAGAGAGAAAAAACACAACTACAGTGTGTAATAAAAGAAAAAAATATTTAAAGTTAAATTAAAGAAAAAATAAAGTAATTAAAATACAGTAGTAAAATAATGTATACCAAGAGGAGGTGGAGTGGGGGTGGAGGTGGGGAGAGAGATTTTGAACTAATTTGAAAAATAATGAAACAATTAGATAATACACATACTACTAGACTTAGCCCCAATAGGAAGTTTTCTGAGTTGTTATGTTCGATCAAGTGGTGCAAGTAGTAAGTAGAAGGTTTTATGGTAGTATAGGCAAGATGAGAGGGATAAGTAGGATGTGTTGTATTCCCTGTATTGTTAAGCATTACTGGAGATTAATATAAATTTTAATTACCAAAAAAAAAATTTATAATTGAAGAGAACTGAACAATAGAGTAAAAATTTTAAAATAAAAAAAAATCAATATTAGCAATCTAATATTTTTAAATTATTAAGAATATAATAAAAGAAAAATATAAAACATAAAAGTTTTTTCACAATTACTTAATTGCTTTTTACCTACATAAATTTACTTAGAGATGAAGGTGGAAGGAGGGGGGAGGGGTGGGGTGGTGTTGAGAGGGAAATATTAATAATCTACCATCTTTAAATTGTGATTAGTATAATTCAGAAAAACCTGAAAGATAATATTTTTTAATCACATGATTATTTTTACTTATCGTAATAAACTTAAAAAAATAGTTATGTTTAAGGATTAGAGATATAAGTATCAAAAGGAAAAAATTGGATATAATAAGAATCAACCCAAGAAAAAAAAATATGACATACTATTTTAATCAGGATATTTTTCTTTATTTGAAGTTTTTTTTTGTTTGACATGAATGATATAATTTTCTCTCCAAAAAATTATTATTATTAGTATTATTATATTTGATAATAAAAATTGTCATTTATTATTTTTTATAAATTATTATTTAGTTATTTTATAATATTGTAAGGACTTTTTAAACATATGAAAGAGGTGTATATGATTCACATGAATTAAGAAATTCTAAAATGTATGGTAGAAATTTCTTTAAAATATTTATTTATGGAAGGTAAAATCTGAAACTTTGAATAGAAAATCTAATAGGAATACTGTTCCTTTTATTTACTTTCAAAAATATAAAATATATCATTTTTTCCTCAAATATTATATTATTTTTAAAATTTAAATATTGACGAGGTTTTTAGTAACAACAATGTTATCAAGAAACAATTATTTTTAGTTTTTGTAAAATTTATAGTTTGTTTTTTGTTGTTAGGTTTTACCTATCTCTTCTCATAATCTCTAATTTCGAATAACTTTCTCAAATTGAAGGGTATGATAGGAGCTAAATTGAGATTGATAGCTTAACTAACTTTATCATATAGATTGTAGATGACATTATTTGTTGGACTTTTGGCCAGCGAATGACTAAGTAATAATAAGAGCTTTTATGTAGCCACGTATGTCCATCAAGTATTTTCTAAGGTATGCTTCTCTACATCTTCCTCTTTTGCGATTTTTTTTTCTTAAAATTATAAGAGATAAGCATCTAGTATTCCCATAACTATGATCAAATGTACTACAACACACTCTAATTTCATGGAGGTCCTGTACTCCCCCCCCCCCTAACTAAATTTTAGCATATTTTTTGTCAATCTTTTTAGTTGACATGGCACATGACAGTCCTTCACGCGCTTCAAGTGTTTAACTTCATGCAAGGTGCCACATCAGCATAAAATGGTGATAAAAATACGCTAAAATTGAGTTTCGAAGGATAATAGGACCCCCATAAAGTTGGAGTGTGTCGTAGCAACTTTGACCCTAGTTCGTGAGGGGAGTTGTACTAGATTCTTATCTCAAATTATAATGAAGAAAAGGTAATAGTACAATTTAGTTAACTTGATTTCTTTTTTTAGTAATTTTTTTTCTTAAAAAAATCACCAACTTATTAAACTCTAGACAAATTTTAGTTTGTCTCTCTATTCACATAGAAATTTACTGAAATTATTTGATTAGCATGAGATTATTTTATGAATAAGTTATATATTTTTCTAAATATTAATTTTTTTTAATTATGTAGGTTTCTTGATTAAACCATATTAAATATTATGACTATTTTTCTTTATGAGACACTATTTTTATTATTTCTCTAGATCCATGTTATGAATTAAATTTGGAATTATGAATGAAGTGCATAGAAAGAGCATGACTATATTTGAAGTGGTAAAAATGAGACACAGACTATTTGATCAAGAAGAGAGATTGAAGTGACATGAAATTTGCAGGTCAAATTTCGCACTTCTATAATGGATCCAAGTGAAATTCCACAACTTTATGGATTATCATTTATCAAGCACTAGCCATTAAGTTACTGAAGACATCAACCGTAATTTAAGAAAACCTGAATAGAGATGAAATTAGCAGACTTGGTCAATCAATCCACGATGACCCAAACACTATCAGAACCACGAGAAGTATGAGGCAACCCAGTCACAAAATCCATAGTGATCCGTTCCCATTTCTACTTGTTAATGGGTAACCTCTGAAGCAAACCACTAGGTCTCAAATGCTTAACCTTCACCGACTGGTAGCGAGCTACAAAGTACGCTACATCTTTCCTCACATCACCCCACCTGTAGTGTTATCTCAAATCATGATACATCTTTGTCACTCCCAGATGAATGAAGTACTTTGAACAATGAGCCTCCTCCAAAATCAATCTCACCCAATCACCCACTCTCAGCACAGACCTGCCTCCTATCCTCAAAACACCATTAGAGTCTAGTGAGGATTCTTTACCCTTGCCACTCAATACCTTATCCCAAATCACTCTCAAAATAGTATCATCAAATTAATGAGCTGGAATCTGCTCCATTAAGGAAGATCTAGCCTCTACAAATGCCAAAACACATACAATTATTGAAAAATAAAAAAATAACCATCTAGTTAGCCAAAGACTAAACCTCTAAGGCCAAAGGACTGTCCTAGGTCAAAAGATGTTCCAAGCTACCCATATTAGGAAACTTTTGGCTCGAGGCATCCACAACCATATTAGCCTTGCCCGGATGATAGAGAATAGTAATATCATAATCCTTAAGCAAATCAAGTCAATGATGTTACAGCATATTAAGATCTCACGGGGTGAAGAAATACTGAAGGTTACGGTGATCTGAGAAGATATCATAATGGACTCTATACAATTAGTACCTCCATAACTTCACGAAAAATACAAATGCACACAACTCCAAATCATAGGTAGGGTAATTTTTCTCATGAGGCTTCCACTGGAGAGAAACATACACGATTACCTTACCCTCCTTCATCAACATGACACCTAACCCAACACCAGAAGCATCATAGAAGACCATAAATCCCACATCCTTCTTAGGCAATGTCAAGGTAAGAGTTGAGGTCAATAAATCCTTAATATTTTGGAAGCTCATCTCAAAATCATCGAATCACTGGAAAGAAATCTTCTTCTGAGTCAACTTGGTCATCAGAGCCACAATAGATAAAAAAAACCTTCAACCATGCACCGATAGTAGCATCTAAACCAGCAAAACTTTAAATATCAATTGGGGAAGCAGGCCTAGACCAATCACAAACTGCCACAATCTTGGCTTGATCAACCATGATACTTTCTTGGTCCTAACATAACCCAAGAAAGAGAAAGAACTAGGGGAAGAATGGCACACAAGGAATGAATGGGAAGATCAAAAAGTTGGAAGAAGAAAGGACTTTTTGGTTAGATGCGTGGAATTGGCTAAGCACACTCCAACCAAAACTCACACATGGAGAACTTAGCATGCAACTTCTCATCTCTCAATCTCTGAGGTACAATCTGCAAATGCTCCTTATGGTCACCCTTACTCTTAGAGTAAAACAAGATATTACTTATAAATATAATTATAAAAATATCGAGATACAATCGAAATACCCAGTTCATCAACTCTATGAATGCGGCTGGGGCATTAGTTAACTCAAAGGACATGACTAAGAACTCATAATGACTATACCAAGTTCATAAAGCAGTCTTCAAAATATTCGAAGCTCTAATTCTCAACTAGTGATACCTAGACCTCAAATTAATTTTTTAAAACACTGAAGCACCCTGAAGTTGATCTAATAAGTCATCAATACAAGAAAGGGTTACTTATTCTTAACCGTCACCTTGTTCAACTGCCCTAATAATCAATACACATATGCATAAACACATCATTTTTCTTCACAAACAATACAGGTGCACCCCAAGCTAATACACTAGGCCAAATAATTCCCTTATCTAAGAATCCTGCAACTGATCTTTCAACTCCTTAAACTCTCTTGGGGCCATCTTATAAGGAGAAATAGAAATTATCTTGGTGCTCGGCCCAACATCAATAACAAAGCCAATATCATAATCCAAAGGCATACCAGGAAAATATATAGAAAAGACATCCATGAACTCACAAACAATATTGAAAAAAATCAAAGAACGCAGTGAAGTAACACTAGTATCACGAATATGACCCAAATAAGAAAAAATCCACTCTCTACCAAGCATCGACATGAAAAAAAGGATATAACTTTCTTGAGACCTAAATAAAGTGTATACTTCTAAGCTATCCTTGCCACACCCCGCAAAGCTAAAGTCACGATATTAGCATTACTTTTTAGAATAACATAGTAGGGAGCTAACCAATCCATATCTAAGATGATATCAAAATAGCATATCTAGGATAATCAGATCTACCCATGTCTTACGGCTCATGAAGGTCACGACACAAGATTGGTGCACCCGATCCACCTCTAAAGAGTCTCTTATGGGGGTAGATACATGAATAGGCATGGAAAGAGGCTCATTAGTAGAATCAAAACCCAAAGAAAAATATTCATACACATAGGGAAATTTAATTTGAGATCAAATAACACTAATACAAATCTAAAACAAAAGGGGAAGATACCTGTGATAATAACATCAAAAGCCTCTACCTCAGATTTGGTGAATATAGCATAGCACTAGACACATCTTCTACCAGACTGAGTATCCCCACAACCACCACCACGGGTACCACTACCTCTGGCTTACACACCTTTAGTAGTATCTCTACCACCCTAAGATTCACCTCTCACTATTAATATAAGAGTAGCCCTAAAAATATGGCAGAGGAAATTCTTGGCCATATGGCTAAAATTATAACACATATAGAAACCTTTATGGTTTGACTCAATCTGAGGAGGTACGACTAAGCTATAACGACTGCTCTAGGGTAATGATCGACCACTCAAAGTTGCTAAATCAAAAGACATACTACCTGAACCCTATAAAACTTCCTGCACTAGTCTACCATGGTGCCCGCGAGAACTTCTAATATCTCTGCCTCAAGGGGTGTGACCACTAAAATCGCCCTGATGGCAAACCCTCTGAGAGTCTCCCTAATTAGATCAAAGAATAGCCTCAATCATCTTTGCCTGATCCGCTACACTCTCAAATGATACCCCTGACACCACTATTTAGGTTGTAGCCAATTGAAAAGTAGTACACAATCCCTTCATAAACTTTTATATCTTCTTAGACTCGATGGAAATACTAGAAATTAAATATCTTGACAAGGAGTAAAAATATGCCTCATACTCAGCAATAGTCATAAAACCCTACTCTAAGTGGTTAAACTTGTCTCTCATCTAGTCCATCAAACTGTATGGCACAAACCTATCCAAAAAGGCCTCAGTAAATTGATCCCAATTCATCTCTGGCGAGCCGAGAGGTCTGCAACTAACAAGTAACCTCCACCAATCTTTATCTACATCTCTTAGCTGGTAGTTAGTGTAAGCAACTCTATGCGACTCGAGCAATCCAAAGCTATATAATTTCACCCAATAATCGATCAAGAAATCTTAGGCATCCTCACCCACAGTACCACTAAACCTAGGTGAACCTAAGCGAGTAAATCTCTTAAACCTCTTTAGATCCTCAAAAGACATAATAAGACCCAAGGCTATAAGAGGCATAGTGAATTTGGTTAGTTGTGATCATACTTGAGAAGGTAACATAGATGAAGGTTGAACCCCTGGACTCAAAATACCATAATCAGATACAGGCATAAAATACAAAACAACACTCACACACAAAATACCATAAGTAGATATCGGTATTGATGAAGGAACCATACTAGAAATCAAAGAATCACCATAAGTAGTCTCTGGCACAGGTAGAGGTACAACACTTGAAGTTGGAGGAATACTAGGTGCACTTAAAGGAACACCTTCTAAATGAGTCAACAAATAAATCAATAAACCCTCTAATACCAGGGTAGAAGAACTCTATGGAACTTGAGTAGGCTCTACATCTCTAGCATGCTCATTCTCATGATCAGGGGAGATCCCCCTAGTACTATCTTTGGAAGGGCCAGATCCTCATGCTAATCCTCTATCTTGAGCCCTTCTGTGATCCCAAACTCATTTCCTAGGTTGGGGCTCCTCTTCGAATGCCATTTCAATATCTTTAGCCTTATGGGATCTAGTCCTCACCATTTGCATAGAAAAGAATGAAACTTCATTTAGAATAAAGGATATAAAAATAACATAATAAGGAACTAAATAAGAAAATTTCCTAAAGATATCTTATAGCCTGTTGAAGATAGATATGGACATTTAAGTACCGATCCACGAGACCTCTACCAGACACCATGCTTTTATGTCGATGAGACCAATGGGCCTGGTTTCTCAAATATCGATTTGTCACGACCTAAAAACTAAGGTCATGATTACACTTACCACAGCTAAACCTTGACAAGTATTCCAATCATGGAAACTAATATGCAATAAGAAATCATAACACAAATCCCAAGGTAGGACTTCTAGAGCAAAGTCAAACCATACATTTACAATTATAGCATAAGTTTGAACAAGTATAATAGCATAAACCATCCCAAAACCTGGTGTTACAGTGTAAGAACAATCTAAATACATCTCAAAATCAAAAAGTATAACTGAAAATCCAAAGAAACTACAAGTTTGTCTCAAAATACCAAAAAAGACATAAACTCGATAGGATGAGTTCTGAGGTCGACACTGAAAGCCTAGAGCATCCACTACCTTGAAAGTTACAATAGTCAATGATGTCACCCAAATTACACCTCCTAAGAAGTATAATGTGGTCTCTATCAAATAAAGAACCCAATAAAGGTTGGGATCGAACCCACAGGGAATAGGACGAACCTCCATAAAAAACTTGTTGATATAGTCAGAAAGTGTATAAAGTAAATTGGGGGATTTTGTAAGAAAATTAGTAGTAGCAATAATGCTTGAACACTTTAGGTTGAAATCAATATAAGACAAACTCTAGGATTATGTTTCCCCTGACTTCCTAACTCCGCAGACTTATTATTCTCGTCAAACTATCTCGGTACCTTACACACAGAATATTAAAATTTATGCATATCCTACCATCTTTCCACACCATTTGGTGAATTTTACTCATCTTCTTTTGGTCTCAGAGTATCGTATTACTAACCCTTGTCCTGGATCCTAGATTAACTATCTCCTTCCGACCTCAAGTTAATTAGATGAAGGTTAGTAGATTCAAATTATTATTTTGATCTTCTTGTTCTAATCTCAACCTCTCTCTTAAGTTAGTAACGAATATAGGCGAGTTGTCTGCAGTCACTAAGAAAACAATCAATACAAAGAAAACAACAATATATGCATAAACAGTGATCAAGAAAGACTTTCACTTCCTCTACTTTGTTACTCCATCAGGGCTCCCACAACCCTAGTTAAGAGGTTTAGCTACTCATGTTTGTAAGAACACCCGCAAAATTCATAATTGAAATCATATGAATAATCTCACAATGAATTAAGAACAAAAACCAAAATCTCAAATTAATATCAAACCTTAAAAGTCAAGAACAAGAATTCCGAGATCAAAAGTATATCTTAGAACCCAATATAATATTGTAAGTATGTAAAGTGCATTCACTAATAACAAAACATTAATGGGGTATTCATAGTTTACATCAGAAAACCTAAAATCGTATCCAAAACAAAGTAGGAAAAATCATATTGGCACCTACCTATGACCCCACTTATGGGTAGTAGGTAGTACTACGGGCCCTAGATGGGTTTATAGGTCTTAGAGGAAATCAACAGGATTCTGAACCTTACTTACAAAGGGTACCTATGGTCCCTAGGCACCATTTACGCCTCGTAAGTTGGACTTTGTGGGTCCCAGAGCAAAATTCAACTTTTAAAACTTTAGTCTATTACTTACGAGCCCACCTATGGGGGCGTAAGTGCTACTTGTGATCCCACCTGGGGGGCATAAGTAGCCTTCTTATATCATCATTGTTTTTCTCCTCTTCTACTCCAAAACTTGTTTTCCTGTAAAACAAACATAAAAAACATCACATCTAATAAAAATACCTAAGTACTTGCATAATTTTTGTGATTTAAGTATAGAAAGTGCCATGAAACTAGGGAACATTGTAAGACCCCACAAAAATTCAACAATTTAATTTTGACCCTCTCGTGTACGTAATGTCAATTTTTGGCTTGAATTATGATAAGGGGTGTTAAACGGGTGTTTTGGAAAAGTTTAAACATTTTTGAAAGGTGTTCAGGGACATATAGGGACCTCGAGGTAGTAAGTCTCCATGATAGTGGCATGCCATGAAGGATAACCTCCACGATAAGGGCGTGCCACAGAGGCTACCCTGTGCGATAGCGGCGTACCACACTGCTATGTAAATTTAACTCAATTTTTATTTATTCACTTGGGGTGAGGGGATTTTGGTATTCTTACCCCTTGCACGACCTTATGACATAAGATAAACCCCCTTTCTTTAGTTTTCAAAGATCAAAGTCCATTCTTCTCTTCTCTAACTCTCAAGTCAAAAACATTCAAGGGTATTACAAGAAATTCACCATCCAAGATCCAAACTTTGATTCGTTTTCATTTTTTTGTCTCTTTAAGGAATCTTTGTCTTTCCTTAATTTGAATTTTACATTATGGAATTAAATTATTGAATATTCATGTGATTTAAATTGTGGGTTTGAAATTGGACTGAGGGATTTTGATTGGGTTTACTTGAATTACTTGTCCCATATTTTAAATGGTTTATTTATGTTTTAATTGATGGTTTTGGGACTGAACTGGTGCATTGTTTTAATGGTTGGAATGAGGGACATGGATTTCCCAAAATTGATGGAATTTTAGCTTGATAATTGATAATGCTTGCCAATACCGTTCAAATTTATAGAGGACGGTTGTTGTCAATAGCTCAACTTTTGTTGAGGTCGAATCGACGTGGAGAAAAATTAGATTTCTAGTCCTATGAGTGTTAATAGTTACTAAAAATATACCCGTAATGTAAACAAAGTAAAATTCATAATTTAAAATGGGGGTTGGTTTAAAACAAGGATTAATCAAAGTTTTATCGAATTAATAAACTAAGACAACACTTGTGGTTTAAAATTCAATATGAGAAGGATCTTGGGATTATGTCTACCTAAGGGCAAGTTATGCATGGGAACATGATGATTTGGTGAAAATTCTAGTTATTAACAATGCAATAGGCTAGGTCGAAAGTCCTTGAGGCTAGTTTGACAACAAAACCTCAAGAATATCACTCGTTGAACCATTCGAGTACCTAACAAATATGTTAATTTCATCCACCTAATACCTCAATTGGGCATCTCTATTTCTAGGAAGATGCCCAAGACATAGCTAACTCTCGACTCACCTTATTTCTAAGATGGTAAAAGATAGAAAACTATATCCATTATTGTCCAGTATTGCTTTGGTACCCATATCCCTCTTTCAAGGATGATATGGGTTTCGAAAGTTCTCCCATATCCCTCTTTCAAGGATGGTGTGATCTTTCAAGAACTTAGGGTTTGCAAGTACAAACCCATTTTGGGTGCTTGGGGTTTTCACGCACAAAACCCAACTAATTCAAATAAGCAATAGTGAAACCCATCATCAACAAACTAGAATCTACACAAATACATCACACCCCACACATAATTGCACCTTAGTTCAGTAATCCCAAGACAAGTAAATTTAACTACTGATGAAGTAAAGAGGAAGAAATATACCAAAAGGTTCATTCAAAACATCCATGAAAATGGAAAGTGAGAAGATTCTCCCAATTACACTTTAATTCCACCAAATTCAACTTGAAAATTCAAATACACAAATTTCCCCAATTAGTAGGGTTACAAGATTGCCAAATTTCAATTTTTCAAAGTGTAACCTCTCAAATGGGAAAGGGGTTTTTCAATTTAAGGGATTTGGGGTCGGTTGGGTGAAATAACAGAATTTCCCTGGGAAAAATTCTGCAAAGCCGCGATTGCAACAACATGTTTGCGATCGCGGCTACCACGACCGCCATAACGTCACTATGATCGTAGTCTTTGGACCTGACTTAACCGGATGCGATCGCGGCCCTCAGACTACGATCACGGTAACTGAGACATATTTCTACTTTAGGTCTTCCAGTTGCACTTCTTTTCTCCTTTTTGATTCTTTTCAGCTCAAATCCACATCTTTCCTTCTTATAACCTGTATGCTTGCAAAATGTGAAAATTAGTGCATTTAATAACTAATTTGTCTCATTCATACATTCAAATCGCAGTAGTGTGCAAGAATTTTGAGTGTAAATAAATGGTAAATTCATCACTCATTAATACCCCCAACTTAAATCTTTGCTTGTCCTTAAGAAATACTACCTCTTACCATGAGATAATTGAACATTTAAGTCCCTTTTATACAACCTAATGATCACAATGACTTCAAACTTGGTTACTACCACAAGTAGCTCTTCAAATATGGTCAAAGCTATTCTCACGACACCCCTCAACATGAAATGCAATTCAAATATGCAAAGGAATTTAAACAGAAACAATGCAATAACCACTCTCACTCTAAAAGTGACTCTCTATTGACCTGAACTCCACTATACTCCTTTAGCCTAATTATTCGGAAGATGACAATGTCTCCCACCTCACATTGTTCAAATGCCTATTCACAAAAAGGAAAATCCCCCTCACACCAAATTATCAAATATGCAACAAGGGATTCAAATGTGAAACTCTCTCTCACACACAAAGACTCTCAATGCTAATGAGTACCATACCATAGGCTTTTGCCCTTATTTTTTACTTACCACTACAATGAATACACTTGGTTGGAGATCTCGAATGGATTTTTGATCTTGTAACATAGGTTCGAGGAAAGATAGGATATCATTTAGGATAAAGTGGTTACACCCTCCTTGAACATCTACATCACACCAATTCATCCTTCCATTTTTTTTACCATGGACCACTTCTTTTGATTTCACACTTCACACATGCCTATTTTAGCTACCTTTATTTTCCCAACTTTGTGGAGGTATCTTTCATTTGCTTATATTTTTTGCAATCTATGCCTCATTCTTCTTTTCATCATACCTTTCTTTTTTACTTTTTTTCATTGCTTTGCTCATAGGCATCCACTTACACTACCATGGCACAAAGTAAACCTTTTCAAACTCATCACCCCCAACTTAGGCATTTAACCTCAATTTTTATTTTTCATGTTCAAGGAGGGTAGGGTTCAAGTGAGGGAAAAACTTTGAATAGATCAAGGCTTGTAACATGGTTGCCAAAGAAAGACTTGGAGGCTCAAATTGGGTAACTAAGGGTACTATCCTAAGCATGGGTAGGTTATTTAGGCCAAAGTGGGTTTCTATATTCACAGAGATGGCCTAGGATCATTTCACCAACCAAGCACAATCAAAATAGCCTTGAGAGACTAACAAGGCAAGTTCTAGATGGTAAAAGTAGGCATGCGATTTAGACACAAATGCTCACCGCATATGGAATGCAAAATCCTCAAAGGGGTTCAATTTCCCTCCTACTAGAGACAAAAAAGGAGTATCCACCAATTTTTTCAAGAAAAAATTTTGGAGTCACAAAAAGAGGTAAAATATTGTTACAAGATCGCTCACGTCCGTACCCTTGATTTTTGAAAATTTTTTTGGACGGAAGGGGGTGTTTGCTTCACATTTGTACCACACAAAATTTGTTCTTTATGTCACCAAACCCAGATGGCGTCTCACATTTCAACTTTCATATGAGCAAACCATATGGCTACTCAGACTTTGCCTTAGGTATAAGTGTGATCCCAAACCCAAAATGCTACAGGTACTCAGACTTCTCCTACATTTATAGCTTCGATGCTATGGGTACTCAAACTTCTCCTGCATCCATGGATCAAAACCCAATAATAATAATTTTCCCTTAAGAATATCATCACTCAATCTATCATAGGGAAATGCTTATCGGATATCATCACAAGCTAAATAAAGATAAAGTAAAAATCTAAAAACAAAAATAAAACGACTAATCCATGAAAATGTGGGCACCATCAGAGTGCCCAAATATTACAACCTAATCAAACAAAAATAAAAATCATACAAAATTTCATCAAAAATCCAGAAATATCCAAATAATATAGGTCTAAATAAATAAATATGGATACATGCACCCCCAACTAAAAATCTTGCAGTGTCCTCACTGCATAAATACTAAAGCATAAAGAGAGATAAGGATGCTCCCTTAAACCGCATCAAGAGATCCTCTTGGCCTCGTACTTTGCATCATTATCTGTATCTTCATGACTGGAACACTCAACCGGGGCTTTATCATCACTCTTCATTCGAGAGGAAGGAAATCTATCTCGGGGTTTTAGGACCTTCCAAAGGCCCTTTACCCCCTTCCACAACTTGCTAAAAATTTATCCCTCTTTTTCTCCCTTTTTACCATCTTCTCGTACGAGTCCCGGAGATCTTTGTGAGATGCTGCTAATGATGAGTAGGATTTCTTGAGCATAACAATGGTGGATCCCTGCTTCTTCTGGTCTTCCAAGTACCTCTCATAATCAGAGCGGGACATATATGAATGACGGGTGGTGGAGGGCTCTCTCGGCCCCTTGGTAATCTCGAAAACCAAGATCCTCTAGAGGCCCAGCTGTGGATGACCTACAATACTTAGGATACTCACATGTCTACTTTCCCAAGTCGATCTTCCTCTTCTTGCTTTTTCCCAGTATGCCTTTACCACAAATTTTGAGAGGGTAAATGGGGGTTCTAGGGCACATTGAAGTGTCTCTCGAGTACTCCCCTACTCCTGCTTGCCTACACAACTCTATAATCAAATAGGGGAAAGAGTGGTTCATACTTCCATGGTTCTTAAAGAATTTCATGTATGAGATCACAAGCTGACCAACATTCAAATGAATGTTGTCTAGTATGTAAGCAACCAACCAAGCCCGTAAGTTTGGAACTGTTGTCATGTGGGTGCAATGAGAGACTCAACTACAAATTATGTTCAACCAAATTCGGGCCTTGGTAGTGAAATCATTCATTGATATATTTCTCTTGGTAGTCACCCAAGAGACCTCATTGCCTGGGCACAACCTCTCCGTCATCCAGCTATCCTGTTCACACCTATTGACTTCAAAGTTAGCCATATCTATATTTAGGAGACCATATAGGTCATTAATTTTCTCTGTCCCAAAATACACCTCCTTCCCCCAGATCCTGATAATCATGATGGACGGGCTTGAGAAAGATACCACACTAAGGTTAGCATAGAATTCCCGAACCCATTGCTCATTCTCCTTGCAAGGGTCTGAGGCGAAGCACCACCACCCAGTGGCCACAAGTCTGTCATGAAATGTCAAAAGTTTTTTTGGAACTTTCTCAGAGCATATTCCTCTCTCCGAAAGTAGCTTTGTTCTTAGAAGATCACCATAGTATAGAGTGTGGCACTCGGGGGCCATGAATCAGACTTGATTGTAGTCTTCTAAAAGATGATCCTGTAAAAGATGAGAACAACACAACAACATTAATCATCGATATTTACATGCACAAACTATGCCATGTTTTCCACTAAAGCTCATGGGATGATTACTTGGTGGTGTTAGGGAAAAAATTTAAAATGCAAAATTTTTGGCCTAGGCTGGAATTCAGCCTCAGATGTAGAGATCATAGGCCATAGAGCCGCGATCGTGGGTTTTTAGACCGATTCAAGCCAAAAAATTTTTATAGTCCCAAAACCTAAATTCTACACCAAAACATGTTCCAAAACAAGAATGAACTCTAAAATCATCGAACGAGATTACTAGGTACTCGATTATTCCCTTAGAATGTGAAAACAACTAGCTATAAAGTCACTTGGGCATTTCACCGAGCACTTGGTGTACACCCTACATTTTACTCAATTTCAAACATAATTTGGGTACTCAAGACTTGCCCACATGTGTACACACCATTTCTAGAAGCTAATCACCACACAAGTATAATTGAACAAGTATTTAAACATGAAAATCATAATTTTTGGGCTTTACTATAACATGCATTTTGAAGCCTTAGACATATGAATGATGCAAGATGGATTCAATAATGCTTTTGGAATGCTCAAAATTTGGCCAGCAATAGGTACAATTTGAAAGAAAAGTTGAGAAGGGAGTGTAAGGGAAATAGAGGATTCGGATGGTCATATAACTAATTTAACCGCAATCGTGATCAAGGGTTCGTGATCGTGGACATGTGGGTGACCATGATCATGATAAGGGGCCCACGATCGTGGTAACTGAGGGCATTTCTGCACCTTTATTTTCCCCTGTCCAGCTTATTACTCAATTTTGGCACACTTTTCCTTGTTCAGTCCAACATGCAAAAATTTCATACTTTTTCTTTCTCAAACTCATTCAACATATTAAATAGTGCCAAAAATGCATGGATTAATCAAATCACAAAATTAAAATCTACCCTACAAAATTAAAAGAAAAGGATACGAGCTGCTTTCATGGATTTTGTCGGTTGCTTCCCACATAGTGCCTTAGATATCATCATGGAACGACGTCTTCCATCTTTATCAAGTTGGATCCTTAAGGAACCCATCCTTCACTTCCTCATCCTCAACATCTATGACCGACACCACTTGAAGCTCTATGGGTTGATTCTTCATTTTTCATACCCGAAAGGACACTTCACCATCATGAACTCTAAACCTCATTTCCCTAACATCCAAATCAACAATGGATCTTCCAGTAGAAAGGAAAGGTTGGCCAAGTATAATAGGAACCTATTGGTCCATGTCATAATCGATCACTACAAAATCCGCTGGAAGTATGAATCTATCCACTTTCACCAATACATCGAACAAAACACCAATCAGTTTCTTGATAGACTAGTCCTCCATCAAAAGCCTCATTAATGTTGGAGTGGGGGTACTCAAGCCAAGCCTTTGATATATTTTAAAGGGCATGATATTTATACTCACGCCGAGGTCACATAAAGTTTTTCAAACTTATGTGTCCCGATAGTGCATAGAATTGTAAAGGCCCCGGGGTCTTCCTTCTTTTTTGGTATTGCACTACTCATGATAGCGCTACACCCGTGGGTGACTTCAATGGTGTCACCTTTAACAATATTCTTCTTCGATGTTAATTTATTCATAAGCTTAGCATACCCCATAATTTCTTGGATCACCTCAAGCAATGGGATATTGATAGAGAGGTTGCTAAGGTTAGCCATGAATTTCTTGAGCTTATAACTCTCCTCTTTATTCTTAAGCCTTCATTGAAACAGGGGAGGTATTTGAATGGTGGGCTATACATCATGTTGGGTCATATCATTCTCTACCACCTCTTCATCAATTTCCACCGATTCTATTTTATGCCCTTCTTTTTGAGATTTTGGGGTTTGTTCTATCGGATCAACCACGACCGTTTTCTTCATATTCATGCTCTCAATGATGGGATTTTTTGCACCCATACATTCTCCCTCAAATTTCTTCAAATGATCACCAAGGGTCTTGTCACTCCTAGTGACTAGGGGTGTACATACCAAACCGTCAAGTCAAACCAAACCGAGAAAAAAATCGACTTATGGTTTGGTTTGGTTGGTTTGGCATTTGAAAAAAAACCCGACCATTCTTGGTTTGGTTTGGCGTTAACCAAAAAAATGTCAAACTGAACCCAAATCAAACCGACATAATATATCTATATATATATATAAATATAAATATATATATGTGTGTGTGTGTGTGTGTGTGTGTGTGTATATGCATGTATATGGTTTGGTGTTAACAAAAAAAAAGTCAAACCGAACCCAAATCAAACCGACATAATATATATATATATATATATAAATAAATATATATATAAATAAATAAATATATATATATATATATATATTTATATATATGTGTGTGTGTGTGTGTGTGTGTGTGTGTGTATGCATGTATATAATTTAACTTTTTATACATAAAATATTAATTATAATCTACTTTTTAAATACTTTTTCAATTAGTTTTATTAATTTTCAATATTTAGAAAGTAGATGTATATATCTATATCTATAATATATTAAAAGTGTGAAGGACATTAGAAATGTTATTTGATCTTTTTGCCCTTCATTAAAAGTCTTTGTTTTAGACAAAATCGTCTTTTGACTATTTTTTTCTAATATTTAAGATTTAAAAATTAATTAAATATATTTATGATAAAACCTTTCCTTATTATAAGTCATGAGAATTTTAATATTTTTTTAATTTAAGAGTTAAAAATTAATTAAATACATTTACGGTAAAATCTTTTTTTATTAGAAGTCATCAAAATTAATGACAACTAATACTTTTTCCATCAGTTTAAGAATTATAAGTCAACTAAATTTGATTTTAAAAAGATTTGAAAAATTAGAGATAAATATAAAACTATTAAAATAAGAAAAATTTTAGAAGTACCAGATTTTTAAAAGTTTTAAGTACATAATAGGAATGTAACAATGATTTTGTAAAGATTTGACTTTAAAAAAAAGAAAAGATTTTAAAAATATGAAAAAGAGAAAAAAATCGTAAAACCAATATGGTTCAAGTTGATTCGTTTCTCTTAGCATGTGGCAACAAGGGAAAAAGGTATTATATGACAAACACAAAAGTAATGATACATCAACCACTTGAAATTTGTAGTGGTAAAACATATATGTGTGTATGTTTATATTTGCATTATTATATTAAAGTGTGACAAATTTTTAAAAGTGATTTGAACTTTTACACTTTATTAAAAATCTCTGCAATAGGCAAAATTATTTAATTTTAAATAATCAAACGTTACACGTGCGAGGCACGTGCGACTAAATTAGTGTATATATATATATATATATATATATATTCATATTTGGTCCTTTAAGTTATAATATTTATCCATTAATTGCTAATAAAATGATCCAAAATCCAATATAAACTTAAAACCTAAAATTTTCACTCTTCATCTTATTTTTTAGTGTCGAGAGTTTTTCGCTCCTTAATTTTTCATAATTGTGGTTTTTCATTAGCACATGAATGAAAACATACTTGATCTAAACTTCAATTACAATATAATTGTAAAAAATAAAGATTATAAAAAAAATGAGAAAAATAAAAAAAACCAAGAAAAAATAAAAGAACTGACTAAAAACTTAAACCGAAAAAACTGATTTTATGTTGGTTTGATTTGGTTTATAGTTTTAATAAACTGACATAATTGGTTTGTTTTTTTTAATAGAAAACCAAACCAACCCGACCTATGTACACCCCTACTAGTGACTATGCCAACACTTGGACATCATTCTTTGGGTTCACAATAGTGTCACTAGAAAAACGACCATTTTGTCTAGCATTGAGTTGGGTGGAGATTTGGCCTATTTGAGTTTCCAATTGTTTAATCGATGCAGAGTGGGACAAAATCATTTGGTTGAATGCAAAAAGTTGTCTTTGAATTCATGAACCATCTTGTTTGTTCCCTCTACTTTTATCAAAATTCTTGCCAAGAAATCTTGGGTTTTGTATTTGTCGAGGTCAAAGAGATTTGCATCATTTTTCTTTGTCCGGTCATGAAGGGGAACATAACAATCATACTCTCAGTCTTTTTCCCTCTAATCACGGTCACAATCATGGTCTATCCAACTTTGGTTCCCACCTTGACTTTGGTAGGACGGGCGGGAACCCCCGAATAGTTAGCCAAATACCGAATCTCTTCATCAAGATTCTTGGCTTCTTCATCATCATAGGCCTTGGATGCCACGGGATTCACATTTTTTGTGGGTGCTCCTATTACATCCTTAGTTAAAAGCTCTAATTGTGTCATTTTTTCCATGTTTTCCTCTCTCTCTTACTCTTTTTTTTTTCTCTTTATCAACAAAGGAGATAGTAGGAGATCCTCTTGGTACCTCAAAATCACGAGTGTACCACCCCCGGGTTTGCTTGGTAACTTCCTCAAAAATTTTGTAGCCTCTTGATAATTCAACTTCACAAGAGAGAGACCCTCCGCATTGTCTACTGCGCTTTTGTTGAGAGGATCAAGAGCCCGGTAGAAGATATGAAGAAGCATCTTCTCTAGGACCTTGTGGTTTGGACAGTGCATGAGTTTTCCATTGAATATTTCCCACTCCTCATACAAGGGTTCTCCATTTAATTTCCTAAAGTTAATGATTTTATCGCACAATTGGAGCATATTAGAGGGTGGGAAATATTGTCAAGGAAGGCCACGGTAAGTTCATCCCATAAAGTAATTGATCTGGACAGAAGAAAGTGAAGCCACAATACCGCCTCTCCCATAGAGAGAACGAGAAGGGGCACAAATAGATGGACTTTTGGGTTATCTGTGCAATATCTAAGGGTGCACACACTTCTACAAAATTCTTTAAATGCAAGTTGGTGTCCTCATAGGCTTGTCCCCCCAAAAGTCCCTTCATTTGTAGCATATGCAACATGACGCTCGTGACATAAAATACACCGATCCCATGAGTTGGTAGGTTATGGATAGAACATGAATGTCCAATGTCATTGAGTTGCTCCTCATCATTAAGAGGACTATTTAAGGACTTGACAAATACTTGCATTGTCACTCATAGTTTCGTGAACACTATAGGAATCACCTAAAAAGGAAACAAAAATGAAAACTAAAATAAATAAACACCACTATGGGTATGAAAAACGTCAGAATCCTTAAAAAATGAACATAAGAATCCAACTAAACTGGAAGGGATGGTACTAAGTCCTCCAGCCTTTCATACATTTGGAGAACTTCCAGCTATCAAGGAGACGAAAAGCTATGTGAAGTAAAAGAAGAAAGGGTTGCCGATTGCTACAAAGAACCTAATGGATCTGATGCGAAATAAAAAAATACAATGATGATACCCTAAGTAAAAATCAACACCGCACAAGTGAAAGATAAATTTCACTCCCCAACAACGATGCCATTATGATAACACTAACCTATACCGTTCAAATTGGTAAAGAACAGTCGTTTTCAATAGCTCAACTTATGTTGAGGTCAAATCCATGAGGATCAAAATTAGATTTCTAGTCCTATTGGTGTTAATAGTTACTAAAAAGATACTCGTAATGTAAACAAAGTACAATGCATGATTTAAAATGCAGAGTTGGTTTGAAACAAGGATTAATCAAAGTTTAATCGAATTAACAAACTGAGACAACACTTGTGGTTTAAAATTCAATATGAGAAGTATCTTGGTATTATGTCTACCTAAGGGCAAGTTATGCATGGGAACATGATGATTTGATGCAAATTCTAGTTATTAACGATGAGGTAGGCTAGGTCAAAAGTCTTTAAGGCTAGTTTGTCAACAAAACCTCAAGAATATCACTCGTTGACCCTTTTGAGTACCTAAAAAATATGTCAATTTCATCTACCTAATACCTCAATTGGGCATCCCTATTTCTAGGAAGATGCCCAAGACATAGCGAACTTTCTACTCACCCTTATTTTTAACATGAAAAAAGATAGCAAACTACATCCATTATTGTCCAGTATTGCTTTGGTACCCATATCATTATTTCAAGGATGATATAGGTTCCAAAAGTTCACCCACATTCCTCTTTCAAGGATGATGTGAACTTTCAGGAGCTTGGGGTTTTCAGCCACAAACCTATTTTGGGTGCTTGGGGTTTTCACCCATAAACCCCAACTAATTCAAACAAGCAATAGTGAAACCCATCATCAACAAACTATAATCTACACAAATACATCACAACCCATACATAATCGAACCTTAGTTCAACATAATCCCAAGACAAGTAAATTTAACTACTCATGAAGTATAGAGGAAGAAATATACCAAAAGGTTCATTCAAAACATCCATGAAAATAGAAAGTGAGAAGATTCTCCTAATTACACTTCAATTTCACTAAATTCAACTTGAAAATTCAAATACACAAATTTTCCCAGTTAGTAGAGTTACAAGATTGCCAAATTTTGCATTGTTCAAAGTGTATCTTCTCAAGGAAAGATTTTTCGCAATGTAATGGATTTGTGGTCGGCTGAGTGAAATGAAAACTTTCCCTTGGGCAAATTCCTGCTAAACCGTGATTAAAGCAGCATGTTCGTAATTACGGCTACCGCGACCGGCATAAGGTCACTGCTATTGTAGTCTTTTTACCTAACTTGATCGGTCGTGATTGTCGCCCTCAGACCACGATCGCGGTAACTGATACTGATTTCTGCTTCAGGTCTTTTAGCTGCACTTCTTTTTTCTTTTTGATACTTTTCTGCTCAAATCCACATTTTTTCTTCTCATAAACTGTATGCCTAAAAAATGTGGACATTACTGTATTTAATCACAAATATGTCTCATTCATACATCCAAATCATGGTAGTGTGCATGAATTTTGAGTGCAAATGAGTGGCAAGTTCACCACTCATCAATAATGGCATTAACCTCAACCCACTTTGTAAACCTAATTTTGAATATGGATATTTTCATGGTTTAACTTGTATTTTGGATCCATTACATTGCATTAAAGAATAAATGGATAATAATGAATTTTTATGGCCTTGGTGGCCATGGTTTTGGATTTTAAATAGAACTTGAGAGTCCAAAGGTTATACTTTGGTTTGGCATAATTTTATTAGTCCGTGGGTGCCTTTAGGATGGAGCGAGCTATATAGTTCAGGTTAATACTTTAAATTCTCATGTTCATTAACCTTGTCCCTATCCCAATATCCAATATATGTATATATGAGTGTGGTTCATATGGTTTATGACTGGATTTTAGTAATTGAATTATTTTATCCATATCTCCTGAGTTTCATTCTAGTACCCGTGTAATACCCCATACGTTTTCCTAGCTAATTTCATCTCAAGAATATATAATATTATCTTATAAATTAAATGATGGTTATTCCATGAGAAATTATCAAGATTCTCCCTTTTTGTTGAGTGGGAAATTTAATAAGCTTTCCATCGATATATGATTCTCCCAAATCCGATAATCGGGTCAGAAGTTACGACTATTTCAAGTTCCCATCATAAAACTGTGCCATATTAGTCAGTGGAGCGCCGCGCCACAAGAGGAAATGGAATTTGGCAAATTCCAGTAGGGGTCCGCGATTATGGCGCATCGCGCCAAGGTCCAAATTTAGAATTGTACTTTTCCAGTGTCTTAGGGCGATTTCCTCCGTGTCACGCCAAAGTTCCAGGTCGCAAAAGAAGGGGAATTGCGATGGCTCCACGTCGCACCATTCCTCAGTTTCCCAATTGTTAAATTCCAGTGACATGGTGCGATAGCACCGCGTCGCACCAGGGGTTCAATTCGGGAAAATTTTACTAAAATTAAATGACTCGTCCAGGGTTAAAAGGGTTAACTTCCAACCCCTATTTAAGACCTTTAACACGTGATTCAGCCGCTTTTCACCCAAAATACACTCTCTTCAATCAAAAACCTCTCAAGAAAAAGCTAGGGTTTTCATAGAAGATCCAATTCCAAGAAAGTTTTTCCGTCAATCTTCACGAAATCATGAACTAAGGTATGCATAGTGTTCATTCATGGACTCCCTTCGTCCATGAAGCCCAAGAATCCCTTTTCTAAATTCATGTTTATGGATTTTCTTATGAATTTCATAATTGGGATGCTCTTGTTCATGTGGATAATGAGAAATTGAATTCTACTCCATGTTGGGTAATACATTCTATGTGGGTTACATTATTATAGATATAGATTCATGCAAACCTATGATTAAACCCTTGAATGATGAAACTAGAATTGAACCATGATGTTTACATATACCATGCCTATAATATGTTTGATTAAATGCCTAGATGAAGGAAAAGTGACTAACTAGCATGATACCATGAAATCCCCATGTATGTACAAGTTATGCCTATCACATGTTTTGATGAAATGCTTCTATAAATATATTATGGATTATGATGTTAGTTATATGTTCAAGTAAGTTATGCTTGGTCAGTTTCCTTCCATCGAGTCCTGCGGGTACTCGTACCTGAAACATTAGCTGTGTGCCTAGAGCCATGTCATGTTTTCACAATACTCTCAGTCAGGCTATGAATCCTTAGACTTCAGACAGTCTTATGACTTAGAAAATCTCCATGATCTCATGAACTCAGTCAGTTGTCAGATATCAGTAGTATTCCATCAGTCAACGAAATTCAGTAACTCAGCCCATGTTCAATTCAGTAAATCATGTTCAGAGTCTATTCAGATAGGAGTAGGAATTAGCACCGAGTGAACCTAAGGATGGGAACACACACAATCAGAGGAGGGTGTGATTCTTAGAAGTCATCCTTATGTTCCAGAACTATGTAGCCAGCATAGGTTGAGACATCAAAACTGTCCGATGAGGGTTGATGAGGTGGATAAGCACTGTCAGATAAGGGCCCCACCATTCTCGTATAGGAGACACTATCAGATGATGGTCGCCCACAGCTTGTCCTTACCAGTGGCGCTGTATTGACACCATTCTAATTGGGGTTACAGATTGGACCCCAACTCAGCCATAATGGTGTATTAGGGGCATGTCAGTTAGATAGCTACTTCCCACAGTTTCATGTTACAGAATTAGGACTGTTAGACATACTCAATCAGTCTCAGTAATAGAACTAAAAAAGTTCTTCAGATTTTAGGACTGTCAGATACAGTCAACTCAGATACAGTACAAGACTCTTCTAGTTTCATCATATTCAGGACTGTCAGATATAGTCACTCATGTTATCAGTTATATCAGTTATCAGTATGTCATGTTATCAGTATTCAGATTCAATAATCATGTTATCACGGTGTCAGTGTCAGTTATTATGTCTCATGCTTGTATTCTCACGATCATGATAGTCAGTCTTCTATTGTTATTGTTTATGCATATGAACCCCATGCATTCAGCCTACCTCACATGCATACCAGTACATTCAAAGTACTGACACATTTGCGCTATGGTGTCTTATACCATAGGTTCAGAGACACAAGCTCCAGAGCAAAAGTAGATTCCAGATATCCGCAGACAGAGTTAGAAGTGAGTCCTTATCTTTCAAGGACATGATTATTTCCCTGTTATCTCATTAATCAGTTTATTAGTTGGAGTTAGTTGGGGAAATGTCCCATCAAATCCTTACTTAGATAGTTCATTCAGTTAAAGGCTTTCTAGACTATAATGTTTTAGAATTCAGTACGTTCAGTTTTATTTTGGGTATTTTATTACCCCACACAGATGTTATATCTTTCAGATCATGTTCAGTATTGAACCTTATGGCCTTTCAGTTCATGTTTCCACATTATAAAGTATTTTATGCAGTATACAGGTACAAATATCAGTCATGGGTTAGCTTATGGTCCTTCGGGGTCATGAGCACCATGTAGCATTCCGGGTACCAGATTCAGGGCATTACAAACTTGGTATCAGAGCCAGGTTCAATAGAGTCCTAGGAAGTTTGAAAGACGAATCTAGTAGAGTCTTGTACATGGGTGTGTTGTACGCCTCATTTATGTGCAAAAGGTTATAAGATATTTTAGGAACAGTTTCCCATCTTTCGGTATTTATGTCGTGACAGTGAGCATAATCTCAAGTCAATCTCTCAGTCTAATTTGTTTCCCCCTTTCTTCTACAGAACATGCCTTCTAAAAGAAGAAACGAAAATCAGTCAACCCCTCATCTCAAAGATCCTTTGGGCAATTATTTTTCTCATGCGGAGTTTAGGGCCGCATTCACTACTCTTGCTCAGTCAGTTACCCCTCAAAATAAATGGATAGTAGTCATTCCGGCTAACCCAGTGGCCAACTCAGCCGCAGCTAGGATTTGGGACTTCACCTGAATGAATTCTCTATCCTTACTTGGGTCTAAGGTAGATGAGGACCCTCAGGAATTCATTGATCAGGTTCAGAATGTAACAGATATCATGGGGGTGACTACTATTGAGAGTGCTGAGCTAGCTTCATATTATTTATAGGATATGGCTCATACTTGGGTTTAAACAGTAGAAGTCAGATAGGTCAGATGGTGCAGGTCCTATAGAGTGAGAGGAGTTTGTCACTGCATTCTTAGATAGATTCTTTCCCCAAGATCTTAGAGAGGCTAAGGTTCTAGAATTCATCAACCTCAGGCAGGGCAATATGATGGTGAAAGAGTATTCTCTTAAGTTTACTCAATTAGCTAGATATGCCCCTCATGTGGTTGCAGATAGCAGAGCCAAGATGAGTAAGTTCGCTTCAGGGGTAAATGATAGTGTGGTAAATGAGTGTAGATCTTCCATGCTGAACAGTGACATAAATTTAGCCAAGCTTATGACTCATGCTCAACAGATAGAGGAACAAAAGATTAAGCAGATAAAGAAGTAGAATAAGAGAGCGAAGACATATAGTTTCAACTTCACTCAGCCTAAATCAGAAGGAGGAAACCATTCCCAGTTTCATCCTAAGTCATCAGTTCCAGCCTTTTTTTTAGCCAGTGCTCCAGTTCCTAAGTTCAGGGAGGGTAACAGAGATAGATAACTAGGCTCTAGGTCTCAGGGAAGTGTTAGCAATACTCGAACTAATCCCCTTGGTTAGACTTATGGTAAGAACCACAAGGGTGCTTGCAGAGTTGGTAGCGATGTCTGTTTCGATTGTGGCAAGCTAGGACACAGAGTCAGACACTGCCCTCAGTCAGGTTATCAGAGTCATCTCCGCTCCTCAGCTCAGTCCAGTCGCCCGAATCAGTAGGGTGCCACCACCAGTGCTACTAGTGGATAATGCCCAAATCATCTCTATGCTCTTCAGTCCCGACAGGATCAGGAAAATTCTCCTGATGTATTACTGGTACGTTATAGATCTTTCATGTGCATGTTTACTCTTTGCTAGATCCAGGAGCTTCTTTGTCTTTTGTTACTCCCTGTATAGCAGGCGATTTCAGAATCAGTCCCAAAATCCTAGAAGTGCCCTTTCAAGTCTCTACCCCAGTGGGTAAAACCATCATATCCCAGTGGGTATACAGGAACTGCCTGGTTATGATATTTCAGAAAGTCACTTCAGCAGTCTTAGTCGAATTAGAGATGACTAATTTTGATGTCATTCTCGGCATGGATTGGTTTCATTCATGCTATGCCACATTCAACTGCAGAAATAGAATAGTCCAGTTTTAGTTTCCGAATGAACCCATACTTGAGTGGAAGGGTAGTACTTCAGCGTTCAGAGGTTAGCTTATTTCCTACCTTCGGGCACAAAAACTATTATCTAAAGGATGTGTCTATCATCTTGTTTGAGTTAAGAATACTAGTTATGAAACTCCCAGCCTTGAATTAGTTCCAGTTGTAGGTGAATATTCAGATGTCTTTCCCGAAGATCTTCTAGGAATTCCTCCCAAAAGGGAAATAGAATTAGACATTGATCTTCTTCCAGATACTCAGCCTATATCTATTTCGCCATACAGAATGGCACTAGCAGAACTCAGAGAACTGAAAGAACAATTGAAGGATCTCTTAGATAAAGGATTCTTCAGGCCCAGCGTTTCCCCATGTAGCACTCCAGTATTATTCGTTCACAAGAAAAATGATTCTCTTAGGATGTGTGTAGACTACCGTAAACTTAATAAGGTCACAGTCAAGAACAAGTATCCTTTTCCCAAAATCAATGACTTGTTTGACCAACTTCAAGGTGCCAGTTATTTCTCTAAGATAGACCACATATCCAGCTATCATCATCTCAGAGTCAGAGAATGTGACATTCCAAAAACAACTTTTCGTACTCGGTATGGTCACTTTGAATTCCTAGTCATGTCATTTGGTCTTACCAATTCCCCAGCCGCTTTCACGGACTTGATGAACCGTGTGTTCAAGCAGTACTTGGATATGTTCATCATAGTCTTCATAGATGATATTCTGGTCTATTCCCGCAGTGAGCGCAATCATGTAGACCATCTCAGAATAGTACTTCAGACCTCTCAGAGATCATCAGCTATTCTCCAAATTCAATAAGTGCAAATTTTGGCTAAGGTCAGTAGCATTCCTTGGTCATATCATTTCCAGTGATGGCATTAGAGTGGATCCTCAAAAGATCGAAGTAGTAAAAAATTGGCCTTGCCCTGTCCCTCCATCATATATCAGGAGTTTCTTGGGTTTGGCTAGCTATTACAGATGGTTTGTTGAGGGATTTTCTTCTATTGCATCCCCTATGTCCAGATTGACTTAGAAGCAAGTCAAGTTTCAGTGGTCAGATCCTTGTGAGAAGAGTTTTCAGGATTTGAAGACTCGACTCGCCTCAGCTTCAGTATTAGCTCTTCCAGATAGTCCAGATGGTTTCTTAGTGTATTGTAATGCATCCAGAGTAAGTTTGAGTTGTGTTCTCATGAAGCATGGTAAGGTCATAGCCTATGCCTCCAGGCATCTTAAGCCCCATGAGAAGAATTATCCTACTCATGATCTTGAGTTAGCCGCCGCAGTCTTTGCCTTGAAGATTTGAAGGCATTATCTCTACAAAGGTCATGTAGATGTCTTCACAGATCATAAAAGTCTTCAGTATGTCTTTTATTAGAAGATCTCAAACTTCATCAGATAAGGTGGTTAGAGCTCTTGAAAGATTACGACATGAGTGTTCTTTATCATCCGGGCAAGGCCAATGTAGTGGTCGATGCTCTCAGTAAACTATCCATGGGTAGTATTTCTCATATTGAGGACAGTAAGAAGAAGTTAGCTCAGGAAGTCCATCATCTTTCTAGACTAGGAGTTCACTTAGTCGATATAGATGAGGGTGATATATGGGTTCAGAGTAGTTCAGAATCATCTCTAGTTTCTGAGGTGAAAGAAAACCAAGATAGAGAACCCAGCCTTGTCAAGTTGAAAGAGTTAGTCAAGGATCAGAAGGTAGAGTTTTTCTCCCAAGAGAGAGATGGTATTTTACGTTGTCAGGGACTTCTCTGTGTTCCAGGTGTAGATGACTTAAGGCAGTAAATTCTTGCAGAAGCGCATGGTGCGCACTACTCTATTTATCTAGGTGCCACAAAGATATACCGCGACTTGTGGAAAATCTATTGGTGGAGTGGGATGAAGAGAAACATGGCAGAGTTTGTGGCTAAGTGCTCTACATGTCAACAAGTTAAGATAGAGCATCAGAAGCCTAGTGGGTCCATGCAGGAGTTCAGTATTCCTACTTGGAAGTGGGAAGTTATGAACATAGACTCCGTGATGGGTTTGCCTCGAACTCGTCATCAATATGATTCAGTTTGGGTCATTGTAGACAGAATGACCAAATTAGCTCATTTCCTTCTAGTTCATACCTCTTATTCTACCGAGGATTACGCCAAACTCTACATCAGGGAGTTGGTCAGATTGCACGGTGTTCCTCTATCTATTATCTCAGACAGAAGTACCCAGTTCACCTTTTATTTTTGGAAAGCATTTTAAAAGGTTCTTGGTACCCAAGTTCATCTTAGTACAACCTTTCATCCTTAGACAGATGGTCAAGCATAAAGGACCATTCATGTGTTAGAAGATATGCTAAGGTCATGTGCAATCGATTTCAAGGAAAGTTGGGATGACCACTTACTTTTGATTGAGTTTGCATACAACAACAGCTATCATTCTAGTATTCAGGTGGCTCCATTCGAATATCTCTACGGTAGGAGATGTAGATCTCCAATTGGTTTATTTGAAGTTAGTGAGGCCTCAGTTATAGGTCCTAACTAAGTATTCGACACCTTAGAAAAAGTCCAGTTGATTAGAGAAAGACTCCGGGCTGCTCAGAGCCGATAGAAGTCTTATGCAGATGTTCATAGAAAAGATCTCGAGTTTGAGATTGATGACTATTTCTATCTAAAGATCTCTCCCATGAAGAGAGTGAAGCGTTTCGTCAAGAAATGGAAACTCAGTCCCCGATATGTCGGTCCCTTCAAGATTCTCAGTCGATTCGGCAAGGTAGCTTATGAGCTTGAATTGCCTTCAGATCTAGCCTCAGTTCATCCAGTCTTTTATGTCTCTTTGACCAAGAAGTGCATAGGTGACCCATCATTTGTAGTCCTTATTCAGAGCATTGATGTTCAGAACACTCTCTCGTATGAAGAGATTTCAATCAAAATCTTAGACTATCAGACTCATACATTGAGAAACAAAGAAGTCCCTATAGTTAAGGTCCTTTGGTGAAATCAGTCCATCGAGGGAGATACTTGGGAAGAAGAAGTAGACATGCATACCAAGTATCCTCACCTCTTCTTCTCCAACTCAGATCAAGCTTAAGGTAACAGTTCTCCTTAAGCTTACTCAATTTCATGTTCAGTGTTCATCACAAACTTGGTATGCAGTTTCATGCTCATGTTCCCATTATAAACTTGGTATCAAGTACCATTGCATATTCAGTCATGCACTCATGTATCAGTTCAGTTATGTAATTACACATCAAACATGCATTCTCATTGTGAGAAACTTAGTTCTTCAGAACACTCAGTCATGCATTCATGAATCAGTTACACATGCATCAAATATGCATGTTCAGTATTATATGTTTAGCTTGTCAGTCATGAGATCATGTTCCAGTTATTCATGTTCAGTATGTACGCCAATTGTCTTTTCTCCCCTCTTAGTAAGTCTCATTCAAGGAAGAATGTTCTCAAAGGGGAGATATTGTAATACCCCATACTTTTTTCTAGTTAATTTCATCTCAAGAATGTCTAGTATTATCTTCTAAATTGAATGATGGTTATTCCATGAGAAATTCTCAAGATTTTCCCTTTTGGTCGTGTGGGAAATTCAATAAGCTTTCCATCAATATAATATTTGCCCAAATCTGATAATCGGGTCAGAAGTTACGACTATTTTAAGTACCCACCGTAAAACAGCACCATATTAGTCAGTGGAGCGCCGCGCCACAAGAGGAAATGGCATTTGGAAAATTCCAGTAGGGGTCCGCAATTATGGCACGTCGCACAAAGGCCCAAATTCAGAATTGTCCTTTTCCAGTGTCTAAGCGCAATTTCCTCTGTGTTGCGCCAAAGTTCTAAGTCACAAAAGAAGGGGCAACACGATGGCTCCGCGTAGCGCCATTCCTTAGTTTTCCAATTGTCAAATTCCAATGACACAACGAGATATCACCGCATCGCGCCAGGGGTTCAGTTTGGGAAAATTTTACTGAAATTAAATGACGCATCCAGGGTTAAAAGGGTCAACTTCCCACCCTTATTAAGATCTTTAACACGTGATTCATACACTTTTCACCCAAAATACACTCTCTTCTCTCAAAAACCTCTCAAGAACAAGCTAGGTTTCTCATAGAAGATCCAATTCTTAGAAAGTTTCTCTGTCAATATTCATGAAATCACGAACTAAGGTATGCATAGTGTTCATTCATGGACTCCTTTCGTCCATAAATCCCAAGAATCCCTTTTCTAAATTCAAGTTTATGGATTTTCTTATGAATTTCATAATTGGACTGCTCTTGTTCATATGCATAATGAGAAATTAAATTCTACTCCATGCTGGGTGATAAATTCTATGTGGGTTACATTATTATAGATATAGATTGATGTAAACCTATGATTAAACCCTTGAATGATGAAATTAGAATTGAACCAATATGTTTAATTATTGTACAATGATGTTTACATGTACCATACCTATAATATATTTGATTAAATGCCTAGATGAAGGAAAATTTCCTAACTAGCATGATACTATAAAATCCCCATGTATGTACAAGTTATGCCTATCACATGTTTTGATGAAATGCTTCTATAAATGTATTATGGATTATGATGTTAGTTATATGTTCAAGTAAGTTATGCTTGATCAGTTTCCTTCTATCGAGTCCTGGGGGTACTTGTACCCGAAACATTAGTTGTGTACCTAGATCCATGTCATGTTTTCGTGATACTCTCAGTCAAGCTATGAATCCTTAGACTTCAGACAATCTTATGACTCAAGAAATCTCCATGATCTCATAAACTCAGTTAGTTATCAGATATCAGTAGTATTCCGTCAGTCAATGGAATTCAGTAACTTAGCCTATGTTCAGTTCAGTAAATCATGTTTAGAGTCTATTCAGATGTGAGTAGGAATTAGCACTGAGTGAACCCAAGGATTTGAACACACACTATCAGATGAGGGTATGATTCTTAAAAGTCATCCTTGAGTTCCAAAACTATGTAGCCAGCATAGATTGAGACATTAACACTGTCTGATAAGGGTTGATAAGGTGGATAAGCACTGTCAGATAAGGGCCCCACCGTTCTCGTATAGGGGACACTATCAGATGGGGGTCGTCCATACCTTCTCCATACCAATGGCGCGGTATTGACACTATTCCAATTGGGGTTACAGATTGGACCCCAACTCAGCCATAATGGCATATCAGGGGTATGTTGATTAGATAACTACTTCCCACAGTTTCACGTTACAGAATCAGGACTGTCAGACACAGTCAATCAGTCTCAGTAATAGAACTAAAATAGTTCTTCATATTTTAGGACTTTCAGATACAGTCAACTCAGATACAGTATGGGACTCAGCTAGTTCCATCTGATTTAGGACTGTCAGATACAGTAACTCATGTATCAGTTATATCAGTTATCAGTATGTCAAGTTATCAGTATTCAGATTCAGTAATCATGTTATCACGATATCAGTGTCAGTTATTATGTCTCATGCATGTATTCTCACGATCATGATAGTCAGTCTTCTATTGTTATTGTTCATGCATATGAACCCCATGCATTCAGCCTACCTCATATGCATACCAGTACATTCAAAGTACTGGTGCATTTGCGCTATGGTGTCTTATATTATGGGTTTAGAGATACGAGCTCCCGAGCAACAGTAGATTCCAGATATCCACAGACAGAGTTAGAAGTGAGTCCTCATCTTTTGAGGACATGATTATTTACATATTATCTCATTAATTAGTTTATTAGTTAGAGTTAGTTGGGGACATGTCCCATCAACTTATTACTGAATAGTTCAGTCAGTTAGAGGCTTTCTAGACTATCATGTTTCAGACTTCAGTATGTTCAGTTTTGTTTTGGGTATTCTATTACCCTACACAGATGTTATATCATTCAGATCATGTTCAGTATTGAACCTTATGGACTTTCAGTTCATGTTTCTGTATTATAAAGTATTTTATGTAGTATACAGGTACAGATGTCAGTCATGGGTTACCTTATGGTCCTTCGAGGTCATTAGCACCATGTAGTGTTCCGGGTACCAGATTCGGGGTGTTACAGCTCGCCTCACTAACCATCCCCAAATGCTACATCATTTTATGATGTTGGTTTGGAGGACTTTTCTGTTGCTCTTGTGCTGCATTAAATGATTAGATATTCCTGTGAATCTATTGTGAAATGGTGAAACTCCATATTTCAGAAGTGCTTGTCATTTCACTAGTTTCATTATTGTCTAGTATTTCATTTTGGATTCTTTTGGTCATAGTCGGGGGCACATCCTGACTTAATAAATATTTTTTATTTTAGAGGCTTTTTTGGACATTTGTGGGGTTGGTTGTTCATTTTAATTCTTAAAACTTTCATTTGGTTTGTCTTTCTTTCTTCTTCTTATTTTTATTATCTTTCATTATTTAAATTTATGTGCTCTTGAGGTTAGGCTAAGAGGGTGGTCTTCGGTCCACAGTGGGCGTGAGATACTGGTCACGACTAGGCCATGGTTTGGGTTGTGACACACATTAACACCCTCAACTTAGAATGTTTCTATATCCTCAAGAAACTAACATATAACAAAGAATGCATGATGCTTAACTAAGAGAAACCTAAGGCACCTATAGCAGTCAACTCAACTTTAGCTTAAAATCCTTACCCTTTCCTCTTTCCAGTTTTTCAAAACCACTATCTGAATATATGTAGCATAAGAATGACATAAAGAAATCAAGTAATAACGTTACATCAACATCAAACAACAAAGAAAATATGCAACTTACACTACCCGAACAGATAAGTAGTTAACAATACAACCTATGTACCCTTATAGAAAAGAAGTCTCAGCTCTCACAGTCTGATCAATCATGTCAATAAAAGGGACTATATCAAGACACTCACGCTAAAAAAAGAAGTTCCAATTAATTTGCAAAGATTACCATAGGTTTGCCCTTATTTTCTATACCTTAGTTTTTTTGGACAGTTGGACTAAGATCACTATAAGACATTTACTCGGCTTGTAATGTAGACTTGGGGGCCGGTATGGTACATTTGGGATATAGTGATTCACCCTCCTTGATACTACACTTACATATTAGGATCCAGCTCTCAACCATTCTTCTTTTATTTCTCCTTTTTCTCCTTTACTGATTTTTTGGATTGGATGTGGTTTTATTCTTCCTTTTCATTTATTCATTTTTCTCTTTTTCATTTTCTTTTCAAGTTCTCTACTTTTTTCTTCCTTCTCTTTTTTTCTACCACACCCAACCCTACTTTCTTTTACTTTTACATTAAACACCCTTCTACATACCCAATTTTTAACTACGTACCCCTATGATAGCCACCCTCAACTTAAGTAATTTGCCTGAGTTGAGGTGCACAATGTCGAAGGAGGGACCAATGCCAAAACATGTTCAATGTAATCAATTGGGAAGGTGAAAACAAGAAAATAGGTCAAAGTAGGCTTAAATAAGGGTTCAAGGGATACTTATTCACATTTTGGAGGGTTATCTAGTCTACGAGTGGACTAAGTCAAAAAAAACCTTTGATCATGTCCTAACCAACTATACTACAACTTAAGCAAGACTAATTAGGCAAGTTCTGGATTAAATGCACAAAGGGAACTAGGGAGAGTTCTGAAACACTCACGGTACAAGATTATATCATCAACTATTACCTATCTAGTTCATTCAATGCTAAGATACGATTATTTTGTCCCTCATCCTAATTCCATGACAAGATTCACAGAATAGTCACACAGATATTTACATCACACAATTTATAAATTTTTTTGAGGGGTATTATTTTAAACAACACTTAAAACACAAAAAATGTCAATTGCACTCAGGCTCCTAATTTTACTTCTAATTAAACTCAAAAAACTAAATATGCCAGATCTAGTACGAACATACTCTGGGAAAAAAGAGACACGATAATTAAAACCCCAAGAGGACATTCAGACCCATAAATAGCCCTACCCCCATCAAATAATCATGCATTGTCCCTAATGCATTGAGCCACCCTAAAGAATGAGAGTTAGTAACATACCTATAGAACCTTAGGTGTATAGATCTGACATTACTAACAATAACACGACTTAAGAAATAACAAAACACCTTTAGTTGCCTCCCAAGCAACACCTAATTTAATATTGCAGCACGACATGGGGTCCTTGATTACTCAAACATTATCAAGGTATACTTATGGTTGGCCTTTGTGAAATCCATTCTGTTTATTATAAAAACCACATTCATGTTAGTCAGTTGCTTCATATCTCTGTGCACATTGAACGTGACTTCCTCATAATTCAATCTGAACTTAAGCTTACCTCTTTCCATATCCACAGTGCTTTACTCATGGCTAAAAATAGTCTCCCATTATTATGGGCATCTTAAAATAAACATTACAATCCAAGACAATAAAATTTTAGACGAAAAAATGAAGTTGTCCGCTTTGACTAAAATATCAAATGATATGCCCATGGGTTTCTTAACTATACGATTCCCATCAATAACCACATCATTGTGGGTATGGGAGGTCTCCTGGAAAATTTCTTGAATACTTCTACTAACATCAAGTTAATGCTTGCACCCAAGTTACACAAAGCCCTGACAAATCTAGATATTTGATAGTACAAGGAATAAGGAAAGATCTGGGATCACCTTTCTTTTGCAGAAGTGATAAAGATGTAATTGCGCTACATAATGCAAGCCACCTATATCCTCATGACTGATAGTTTACTTTTCGACACCAAATCCTTCACAAATTTTGCATACCCAGGCATCATCTAAAGAGCTTCGAGAAGAGGGATGTTCACAGTCAACTCCTTCAGCATAGAAATAAACTTCTTATACTTTCCTTCTTCTTTTTTCTATTTCAACCTTTGTAGAAAAGGTGGGGGAGGTTGTAGAATAGGCTTCAAGACTGGTTCAACCTCCTTACGTTTTACATTATCATTCTTATCTCATTTCTCTTCACCAATTAATTTTTGTGATATCTCACCATTAGTCACTAACTTCTCGGTTTCCAATTCAAGTATATCATCAAGATCAATAATATCATCCCTTACCTCATTAACTACTAGAATATGAGGATCAATTTTAGCCTTGCCACTCGGAGTAGTGATAGCTAGGTAGCGACCATAATTCATTGGATTTTTAATGGTATTGCTTGGACGAGTGCCCATTTGACACTGATTCAAGATGGCCGACATCTGACCAAACTACTGATCAAGCTGCTTAATCTTTGTAGAATGTGATTCTACTTTCTGGCTCATCCCTGAGATATCTGCCCTAATCTCCTTAAGAAAACTCTTTTGGCTTTCTTTAGCCTTAACTAGCTTAGAAAGCAATGTTTCTATTCTAGATTCAGAGTCACAGTTCCTCGGTGGAACATACGAACCACTCTTCTTCTTATAATCCCCTTTTCTTCTCTAGTTATCATCTTTTTCTCTACTCTTATCCCTATATATGTTCCTATAATGGTTCCGGCCTTGATTTCCTTGCCTTGAGTTCTAAGTGTCCTGATTGAATGCTTGATCTATCTATCTAAATACTTCACTTCCTCCTCAGATTCAGACTCATCATGTCTAACAGACTTACTCATGCACCCACTACATTCACCTTTTCTATATTCATAGTTGCAAACTATTTGGTAAGTAACCCAATCTCTGTTCTCAGTTGTGCTACCTCTTGAGCCACTGTATCATCCAGGACTCTCTTCTTACTGGGAGCACTAATATTATAAGTACCGACTTCTGTCTTTGCCTCTCGAGTATGCTACCTTGATTGGTTTAGACCCCGATCTAAGATTTCCGCAGCTAGCTCCCAATGAAGGCTCATAAAATCCCCACTAGAGATAGTATCACCAACAACTTTGATGTTTGCATTCAGGGCTCTGAGAATATCTCAAAAAAATTCCTCCTTGAAATTCTATAATTGGCGAAATCATATACTTTTTCTTGAACCTCAACCATGTCTCATACAGTGCCTCTGAATGCAATTTCATAAAATTATAAATCATATTCTTCAACTGCAACATTTTAGAAGGTGGGGAAAACCTGTCCAAGAATTGTGTCCGCAACTCATTCCAAGAGATAATGGACCCATAAGGTAGTTCCCCTAACCATAACATTGTTTTGCGTGTAAGAGAGAATGGGAAAAACCTGAGTCAAAGCTTTCTGACTCACCCCAGGTAAATTGTACAAAGTGCAAATCCCAACAAGATTCATGATATACATGCTTACATCATTAGACGGCAAACCAACAAGCACACCCTTCAGATTAAGCAGCTGAATCATAACACTCGTAATGTCAAAATTCACCCCTTGGGTAAACTTAGGAGGAATAATAGCTCTTGTCTTAATAGGCTCAACATACCCAAGTCTTCTTTTGAATCATCAAAAATTGGCAAATACTGATAATCTGGGGGTAGTTAAACTTTATACCTTCTAACTCTGTCTCTGTCAAGTGTTGTTCGATGCTCTTTTTCCTTTGTTTCTTGTTCCTTTTGAGTTGCACGACAGACATTTTCCAACCTCAAATTTTATCAGCTAATAATCATGTAGTGGTTTGTGCAACTACTTATTAAACACCATATAGAGGTGGTGGATTCAAAGGATTTGGATTATCTTGAACCCCATCATGCCAAACTCCATGCTCATGTTCTTCCATATTATGATTTTATTATAAGGTATACTTCAACTCAAGATCAAATGGGATCAAGGGATCACCTAGAGTCTGAGTACTTGGCATACACTAGTGTATGCCCTAAGAACAACAAAAACTCAAAAACCAACAACCTCAATCAATCAATCAGTAACTGTATTCCAAGGCAACGATACAAAACTTGATGTCACCCAAATTACATCTACTATAAAGTATAATGTGTTCGTTGTCAAATAAAAAACCTAACAAAGGTTAAGATCGAACCCACAGTGAATAGGACGAATCTTTGTCAAGAACTTGCTGAGGTAGTCGAAAAGTGTAGAAAGTAAATGCGGGGATTCTGTAAGAATAGCAGTAGTAGAAACAATGCTCGAATACTTTAGGCTGAAATCAATATGAGAAAAAAACTAGGATTGTGTTCCCCCTAACTTCCTAACTCCATAGTTTTATCATGATTGTCAAACTATGTCGGTATCTTGCATGCAGAATCCAACAAGTTATGTATCACCAACTGTATCTCGATACCTTTTGGTGAATTTCACTTATCACCTCTTGATCTCAGAGTATCGCATTACTAACCCTTATGATGGATCCCAGATTAGCTATCTTCTTTCGATCTCAAGTTAATAAGATGAAGGTTGGTAGCTTCAAATTACAGTTGTGACCTTCTTTTCCTGATCTCATCCTTTCTCTCTATTTAGTATCGAATATAGGCGGGTTCTTAATGTTTGTAGTTGCTAAAACAATCATTACGAAGAAAACCATAATATATACATAAACATCGATCAAGAAAGACATGAACAACCTCTACTTTATTATTCGATCAAGGTTCCCACAACCCTAGTTAAGATTTTAGTCGCTCATGTTTGCAAAAACTCTCACGAAATTTATAATTGAAAGCATATGAATAATTTCACAATAAATTAAGAATGAAAATTGAAATGTCAAACCTTAAAAGTCAAGAACAAGAATTTCAAGATCAAAAGTGTATCTTAGAACTCAACATGAAGTTATAAGTGTGTAAAGTGCATCCACTAATAACAAAACATCAATGGGGTATTTATAGTTTACATCAAGAAACCTAAATATCTAATAAAAAACAAAGTACGAAAAATCATATTGGCACCTACCTATGACCCCACTTACGGTTGTAGGTAGTACCTATGGGACCTAGGTGGGTTCGTAGGCCCTAGAGAAAATCAGCAGGCCTACGGGGGCCGTAGGTACCACTTATGCCCCATAAGTAGGCCTTCATAGGTCCCAAAGCAAAATTCAACTTTTAGAACTTTAGTCTTCTACTTATGACCCCACCTATGGGGAGCATAAGTGTTACTTATGAGCCCACCTATAGGGGTGAAAGTAGCCATCTACTATATTTCATCTTCTCTTTGCTCCTCTTCTTCTCCAAAACGTATTTTCCTGCAAAACCAAAATAAAAACACATCACATCTAACAAAAAAACTAAGTATCTTGCATAATTTTCGTGTTTTAAGCATCAAAAGTGTCATGAAACACTTTTTGCAACCCTAGTTACATCACATCTTGTTCTTGTTGTTGTTCTTGTTCTTGATACAACAACAAGAATAACAACAAGAACAACAACAACAACAACAAGAACAAAAAGAACAACAAGAACAACAACAAGAACAACAAGAACAAAAAGAACAACAAGAACAACAACAAGAACAACAAGAACAATAAGAACAACAAAAACAACAACAACAACAACAACAACAAGAACAATAACAATAACAACAACAACAACAACAATAACAACAACAAGAATAACAACAACAAGAACAAGAAGAACAAGAAGAACAAGAACAACAACAAGAAGAAGAAAAACAAGAAGAACAACAAGAAGAAGAACAAGAACAGCAGCAGCAGTAACAACAACAACAACAACAACAATAAATAAGCAATAATAATATTAGTAGCAATACAAACATAGTAGTGGTTGTAATAGTAATAATAATAATTCACCAATAATAATAATAATAATAATAATAATAATAATAATTAAACACCAGTAGCATTAGTGCATACGTAAGAAGAAGAATTAAAAATAAATAAATAAAGAATAGTAGTACTAATAGTTAATACGTGGTAGTAATTGTTGTTGTTGTTGTTGTTGAGTAATTGTTGTTGCTGCTGCGTAAGGATAAAAAATAACAAACTAATCTTCCTTTTTCATATATATAATATTTGAATTTGAATTTAAATGAATTTTGAATTGGTCTACCTTCTTAGTCTCTCTTATATAGAATTTGAAGTACATTATCCATTTTAAAAAAATATTATCCTTATCTTAAAAATAAAAATCCATAATTAAAGAGTTCTAATAGAAATTTACTATTTCAAACTTATCTCTTTTACAATTTAAATGCTATAAGATATATTTACATTTAATTTACTTACACATTAAGCAAATATAAAAATATTATTATATAAAAATAATAATTAGTAGTAGTGGTAGAAGCAATAATAGTAGTAGTACGTACATAGTATCTATAATAATAATAATAATAATAATAATAATAATAATAATAATAATAATAATAATAATAATAATAATAATAATAATAATAATAATAATAATAATACATTATTTACTATAACGAAATATGTCATATGTGGTTTGATTTCAAACCATTTTTTCAATTCAAATATAACATTATAAGATAAATATGTATTATTTTTGAAAAAGATAAAGATAATGAAAAACTTATCTTCTTTCAACAAATTGATATATTATTTGAATTTGAATGAAAGCTGAAATGAAATGAAATTCTAACTTCTTAATCTCTCATATATATGCTCCTAATATGCTCCTACAACAATATATAATGCCATGCTTAGTTTATTTATGACACTCTTCATATTCTTCGTTATTTAAATTTATTTTTGATTTAATATTTTAATTTTTATATGCAGATGGTATGGTGATCATTTAACAAGCCAATTTTCTTTTGTATTATATCCAGGCCTGAATTCAAGTAAGTGAAATTTTTCGTTTTGATTTTGTAAAACTAAAATTGTAGAAGAAATATGCATACTACTTGATTGAAATAATGAAGAGAAAAAATTGATCAAAGTTATCCTGAATAAACAAAGAATAAGTTGTCTCAAATATGTGAAAATAATAATAATAATAATAATAATAATAATAATAATAATAATAATAATAATAATAATAATAATAAAAATAATAAAAGATCAACCAACAGTCATTGATATTTGTATATGTATAACTTTAAATTTATGCACACATGCATATAAACTATTTAAAAAATTAAAATTTCTTCATTATTGTCTAATTATTTAAAAAAAAAAAATTATCTTCAATGATTTTTTACAATCTAAATATGCAAATCATATTTAATTAATTTTAAATGCTAGATAAAATCTAAGTTGTGATTGCTTATCTATTTTTATTTATATTTGTGATGTGAATCTTTTGAAATTTGATAAGAAAGGTAAATCTATGGATAACAGTACATACAAGAGTTAATATTTTTAAAAATAAAGTAAAAAAAAAAAAAGAAAAGCGGTGATGACTAAAACTCAAGCAACAAATCAAATTTTTATATTGATAGTTTCTATAAATAATTTTTATAGCTTACTTTTTTAATTGAAAAAGATAAATGTTTAATCACAAACTAAAATAGTAATTTTCAGTGATATAGCTTATCTTATAATCAAATATGATGTGCACAGTCACACACCTAAATTCATTTTCATATAAGGAATTCATAATTTTATTTCTTTTAAAATTCATGCTCTAGAAATTTACATGCATTTTAATTTTTTTTTTTAGGACAATTTAATAATTTTTTAAATTTAATTTAAAAAATAAAATTTTGAAATTGAATATGAAATAAAATTATATATCGATAGAAGGGGGGTGTTTAACTTGAATTTAAATCATAATCATTTTTAATATATAAGTTTATTTTGGAGTTTTCTTCTAATCTAATTTCTATTGTAAGATAAGAGAGAAGAAAAACACAACTATACAGTGTGCAATAAAAGAAAAAAATATTTAAAGTTAAATTAGAGAAAAAATAAAGTAATTAAAATACAGTAGTAAAATAATGTATACCAAGAGAAGGTGGGGTGGGGGAGAGATTTTGAATTAATTTGAAAAATAATGAAACAATTAGATAATACACATACTATTAGACTTAGCCCCAATAGGAAGTTTTCTGAGTTATTATGTTCAATCAAATGGTGCAACTAGTAAGTAGAAGTTTTTATGGTGGTATAGGCAAGATGAGAGGGATAAGCAGAATGTGTTGTATTCCCTGTATTGTTAAGCATTACCAGTGATTAATAAAAATTTTAATTACCAAAAAAAAATTTATAATTGAAGAGAAGTGAACAATAGAGTAAAAATTTTAAAATAAAAAAAAATCAATATTAGCAATCTAATATTTTTAAATTATGAAGAATATAATAAAAGAAAAATATAAAACATAAAAAAAAATTCACAATTACTTAATTATTTTTTACCTACATAAATTTAATTAGAGATGGAGGTGGAAGGAGGGGGGGGGGGGGGTGGTGTTGAAAGGGAAATATTAATAATCTACCATCTTTAAATTGTGAGTAGTATAATTCAGAAAAACCTGAAAGATAATTTTTTTTAATCACATGATTATTTTTACTTATCGTAATAAACTTTAAAAAATAGTTATGTTAAGGATTAGAGATATAAGTATCAAAAGTAAAAAAATTGGATATAATAAGAACCAACCCAAGAAAAAAAAACATGACTTACTATTTTAATCAGGATATTTTTATTTAATTGAAGTTGTTTTTTGTTTGACATGAATGATGTAACTTTCTCTCCAAAAGATTATTATTATTAGTATTATTATTTTTGATAATAAAAATTTTCATTTATTATTTTTTATAAATCATTATTTGGTTATTTTATAATATTTTAAGGACTTCTTAAACATATGAAAGAGGTGTATATGATTCACACGAATTAAGAACTTCTAAAATGTATGGTAGAAATTTCTTTAAAATATTTGTTTATGGAAGGAAAAATCTGAAACTTTGAATAGAAAATCAAATAGGAATAATGCTCCTTTTATTTACTTTCAAAAATATAAAATATATCATTTTTTCACTTTTTCCTCAAATATTTTTAAAATTTAAATATTGACGAGGTTTTTAGTAACAACAATGTTATCAAGAAACAATTATTTTTAGTTTTTGTAAAATTTGTAGTTTGTTTTTTGTTGTTAGGTTTTACCTATCTCTTCTCATAATATCTAATTTCGAATAGCTTTCTCAAATTTAGGTGTATGATAGGAGCAATAATTGAGATCGATAGCTTAACCAACTTTATCATAGAGATTGTAGATGATATTATTTGTTGGATTTTTGGCCAGTCAATGACAAGTAAAAATACGAGCTTCTATATGTAGACACGTGACTTTTGATCCTCCTTGAATTTTTACTTATTCTCACTATTAAATATTTATATTTGATATAATATTATTTAAATATTAATTTTATTTTAATAAATTTTTAATTTAAATAATAAATAACTAAATAAGGTTAATTTTTATATATATTTTTTATCTTCTTATTCTAATTTTTTTAAAAATATATATAGTATAAAAATTTAAAATATTTTTTTTATTTTATAAAATTTTACCAAATAAATTAGTAGTTTTAATATTATTTTATTTATTTTTGACTATTTATAAATTTTATTATATTTTTTAAACATAAAATTAATTATTTATTATTATATTTATTATTATTTTTATTATTATTGTCTTCTATTTAAAAAAAAATAAAAAAAAAGAAAAGTAATTATTATATTATTTTCAAAATTCAAATAACCCTATCCTAATAGATAACTACTCCCCCCATTTTTTCCCCCCAACACACCCCTATTTAAGGACTCTTCTACAGACAAAAAAAAAAAAAGGGAGAACAGATTATTTTCTACGTACATTATTCTATTATCTAAAACTACATCATCCTTAAGGGGGAGTTAGAGTTGAAGTTTGGCCTCAATTTCGAGATTCCGGTGATGATGGCTTTACTTTTCTATTTGATTAGTTTCTCACACAGGTTTTTATCCAATCTTGTATTATTATTTTATAAATTTTAGTGTGAATCAAGGCATGAACGAAGTTTTTAAATGATTTCATGCATGGTTTAGTATATATAAAGTCGATTATTATGAGAGATCCATTCCTTATTATATAGGTTCTATTTCAATTATGTTATCATTTTTTTTATTCGTTCTTTTGCTTGTTAGTATAAGAATGCCATTCATACAAAGTGGATGATTATTTTTTTTTCCTTTCTTTACTTTTGTTAACTAAACGTTGCAGCATTTCTTCTATTTTATTTTGTGAATGTCATGAATATTATGTGGAAGTTTGGGTAACTTTCTAAAAGATAGTTCATTAAATCACAGACTTTTAATTTATTTGCTTATTTAAATTTGGTTTAACTAAGAAGCTATTTGGAAAATTTGAACTTTTTTTTAATATTAAAATGGAATGTGAAACTTATGTTTGATTAGATTTATTCTGTGGATGCTCCATATGTTGTTATTTTCATCCGTATAAGAATTTTAAAGCAACATTAGATTTGTATTTTTATTAAAAAAATTATATTTTTAGTCTTATGTTTGTATTATTTGATTTTAAAGGAAATTAATGTGCCACTATATATTGTTTAAAAATTAAATTTTGGTATATTACGTCCTCTTTGTTTTGTCTTAAAAGATGCCATATATTTTTTGTCCTTTTGTTGGACAATTGATTTACAAATAATTTTTTTTTCCCGCATACTAGCAACTGAAGATTTAATATATGCTTTGATTAACTCGTATATTTTAGCATAGTTGTGGTTTTCTTAGTAAATTCACACCTTCTTAGTAAATTATCCTATACCCCATCGCATAAAAATAAAAAAGAATGAAGAGGATAAACATAAATACAATAAAATTGTTACGAGTTTACAAGTGATGCATCGACGTCTTTAATGCTAGGCAAATTTTAGACACGTTCAAAATTTTCGTCTCAATTAAGAATGCGGTGTACGCATCTTTTTTTGAGATATTTTTAAAAATAATTCAAGGATGCAATAATGCACCTTGACAATTTTTTTTTTAAAATTAATTTTCACTAGTTTAATTCAAAGTTTTAAATAGTTTTAGTATATTAAAAAATGAGCGAATTTAGGCCTTAACATAATTTATCAAAATAGTTTTAGTTAAGTATAAGTGGATAAAAGCGACCGTGCTAGAACCACGGGACTCGAGGGGTGCCTTACACCTTCTCCTCGGTCAACAAAATTCCTTACCCGGTCTTCTGTTTTCGCAGATCATAATAAAGAGTCATTTTCTTTTGATTAGAGATTCAATAAGGTGACTTGGAACACCATAACTCAATTTCAAGTGGAGACTCTATAAATAAAATAATCCCTATTCAATACCGTCACTTTAATTGAAAAAAAACTTCGACTCGGTCCCTTCGAGCGAAAAAGGGGTGTGACATCTCTGGTGACTCTGCTGGGGACTAATAAGAATTCGAGCTTTTTATATTGACTTATACTTGCTTTAATTATTGTTGATATTGTTTTTGTTGGCCTTATGTGCTACTTGTCGCTCATTTACCGCTTTGATATTGTTTGTACTGTATTATAAATTGTCTTCTCTTGCGCATCCTCTCTGAGTCTCTGAAATAGGATAGAAGGAATGCAACGTATGCATCCTAACTTTCTTTTGAGATAGCCGGAGTGTCAAGGCACCTGGTGAAGGATTATAGTCACACATGTTAGGCGGGGTTCGGATCGACAACGAAGGCGGTGTTGCCCTGCTACCGACCAAGTTTTCCCTCCCCAACTCGAGTGTCCGCTCGGGTAAGCCAGTCTAGACATCTATTCCTATTAGGCTTAAATTTAGAAGAATTGAAAACTCAGAATCTGGTTATCCCTATTAGGTGCCGCTTTATTTGCATCATATGCATTTGACTTAGCGGGACTCGGCACAGGGGTCGGGTCTGTCTAGGACAGGTGACCTACTTTATAAAGACCAACATGTGCATCCTTCGTGCTCTTTGACATTTGTTTGGAAGGCTGTTTGTTTGTTGACCGGCTTTAGACAACTTTAAAATGCAAGAGATTATATTATCCTCAAATTTAGTGAATCATTTTTCAAAGAAAAATTTTATTATTAAGAAAAAAAAATTATATACAGCAACATAGTTTTACGATCTTCATGAACTACGAGGGTCTGATTCTCACATCTTAGTGGGATACGTAGGAAGTCTTTCTCAGGATACGACCCTATCTTTTGAAAAATTATTCACAGACTTATTGGGGAATATTTTGAAAATATGATTACTTTCATAATTATTTTTCTAATCCTCAAGTTCAATTTTTATATATCTTAATAGCCCTGAATCTTTAGGGATCATGAGGCTAAAATTTTACAAAATAAAAATATATAAATCTTAACAACCCTGAATCTTTAGGGATCATGAGGCTAAGTTTTTACCAAATAAAAATATTTATAAATCTTAGCAGCCCTGAACCTTTAGGGGTCTTGAGGATGAGTTTTGTACAACACATATATCACGAACTACGTACACCTGATTCTCATATTAATGAGATACGTAGGCAACCCATATAGGGTTCGGTGATATTCATAAGAAAAAGTTTTAAAAATGTAAAGCCTTGACATATTCGTTATCTCCAAAATCAAAATAGTATTAAGGTGGTTGGTTTATGGCTAAATTGGCATCTCATCCATACAATACTAGGTCCAAAGAAAAGGGAAGATAACCCACAGAAAATGGTATAAGGTCAGAAATGAGGTGGAATAGACTATTAGAAATAAGGAATAAGAAGAGATGGCCAGGAAAGTGAGGAGCTTAGAGAAGAGTATGAGAAATATACAAGGATTAAGAGGACCGAAAAGTGTTTCATACAAAGATTTATGTATATTTCCTGACGTTCATTTGCCGCTAGGGTTCAAAATGCCAAAGTTTGACAAGTACGAAGGGCACGGTGATCCGGTGGCATACTTGAGGCGTTATTGTAACCAATTAAGAGGTGCTGGAGGTAAAAAAAAAATTAATTGTGGCTTATTTCGGTAAGAGCCTTACAAATCTAGCCTCAGAGTGGTTTGTGGATCAAGACATCGACAAGTGGAGTAGTTGGGATGACTTGGCTAACGAATTCGTGCAACAATTTTAGTACAATGTTGAGATGAATCCTGATGAGAAATCCCTGACTAATATGAAGAAGAAGAACAATGAAAATTTTAGAGAGTATGCGATTAGATGGCGTGAACAAGCGGCTAGGGTGAAACTGTCAATGAAATAAAGCAAGATAGTGGAGGCGTATATTCAAGCGCAGGATGAAACATATTATCAACACTTGTTACCTGCATTAGGCAAGCCATTTATTGAGGTCCTTAAAATGGGAGAGATGATAGAAGATGGAATTAAATCCGACCGCATTATGAGTTTTGCAATATTAAAAGAAAATACTCAAGCACTTCAAAAGGGTTCAGGATTTGTCGAGGAGAAGAAAAATGAGGAAGATGCATCTACTATTGTAGTTGGAAAGAGTGAACGGTCAAGAAGACCACGTCGTCGTCGCTCTCAGGATCAAGCCCAAATTCATGCCCAAGCTCCACATAATCACTCTCAAATTCCATTATACTCTAGTCCCCCACCTCCATATCCAGTGTATAATGCACAACCACGTTTTCAACCTCCATCTTACCAACAATGGCACACACCAATTCCTCAGAGTCATCCTCCAATTCCACAAATATACTAAAGTCTTTCTAGGCCCAATTTTTTTATCCAAGCCAAATAATGAAATGAGGCAGAAGTTGAGAGATAGATTCACATCGATTGGAGAGTCATATGCATTTTATTTCAGAGATTGGTACAAGAGGGCATGATTACTCCTCTCCTTGGGCACACTATTAATCCCTGTTTAAAAAATTTTGATCCTCATGCACGATGTGCGTATCATTCTGATGCTCACAATCATAGTATTAAAGATTGTTGAGATTTGAAAAGAGAAATTAAAAAGATGATTCAAGATAGATCAGTTATGGTACAAAACATTGACATTGAGTAAAGCTCTAGTCATGTTAATAAGCAAATCAGAGGCTAAAATGTCAAGATCGGTAATTGAGAAGTCACTCTTATTCCCTTACTTTGAAGAATTGTTGGTAGTTTGTTTTGTTTTCTTTCTATTTTTGTTTTCGAATAATTTCAAGATCGTAGTTCAAAATCTATCTTGTTTTGTATGTTTGTCGTTTTCGTTTAAACCCTTCAAACTTTTCTTTTAATGAAATGTGGTGTCTTTGTTATTTTATCTTGTTTTTAAGTTGTTTGTTTGTTTTCTTTACACAATACATTTTATGTTGATTCTAGTGTTATGACATGCCTGCCGAATTTTCAGCCAGATCTTAAAACCCAATCTAATGCTGAATCATTCGATCAAGAACCTAGAGTTGAAAAAAAAATGTAAGAAGAATAAGTAAAGTGTTGAGATGTTTGAGGACCTAGTTACATCCTTACTTGAATGTTTTGAGGCAATCACTTTGCGAATAAAAAAGACTTGGTCTTCAATGAGAAGGTTCAACTCAAGCATTAATTTCTATGGTCATAAAAAGCAAAAGGAAGTTAGCTGAAATAAAATTAAAAAAAAAAGAGTCATTGTTGTGAGCAAAGTACAACATAAGTAGACTTGTATGGTTCACAAGCTTAAAAGAAGTGACGCATGTGCACGTGCTCAGTCAAGGTCAATGTTGAAAAGATGTGCATGATTTTTATGTTGCTCTCTCTCATTGCATGTTATGTACTTGATTTTTAAAGATTGATATGACGAAGACATTTCATTCTTCTATCCAAATGTTGTGTCATCCTTTGTTATCCTCTGTGTGCTTGAATTTTATTTTCTTTCACAAACCTCTTTTGGAATAAAAGAGTCTGAAAAAAAAAAGTGTCAAGAAAAAGAATAGAGTCAGAAAAGTGTCAAGAAATAAATAGAGTCAGGAAAAATCTCTCTCTAAAAAAAAAAGAAGAGGAGGAGAGAAAAGTCAAGAAAAAGAAAAAAAATCAAAGAAAAAAAAAGTCATGAAGTACATTTAACCTGATTCTTGATATGACAAGATACGTAAGCAACCTTACTTTGGGGTTCGGTCCAACAAAAAAAAAATATTCAAATTACCCAGAATGAAATGAAATTGGGGCAAAAAAAATTTCCTTAAAAGGGTCGATTCCAAAAGTTGTATATTTCACCCAATATTATGAAATTTTTTTAGCCTCATGCCTTCCTTTCTTTCTAACCTTTTTCAAAAGCCAAGTTACAACCAAAGAAAGACCTTTAGATCGATCTTTGAGAATGTCAAGGCTAAACATGTTATGGGTGCATGATGTTTCGTATGTTGGGCATTATTTTAAAAAAAACGACAAAAAAAAGTGGTGAAATTTTTTTTGATGAAAATGAGAGAGTCTTATTGGTGAAAACCCTTTGGGCACCATAAGGCGAAGGTGAGCTGAAAAAAAATGATGATGAAAATGAGATCAGCTCGTTGGCAAAAACCCATCGAGGTGTCACTAGCCAAAGGAGGATTGTGATCTAAAGGGAGCATGTTCAAGAATGCTTCATTTTATATTCAATAAGTGGGTAGAATTTGAAAATGATTAGTTTGGGCAGATCAGGTTGTTTAATTCAAAATGCATGTCATAATCACTGGAATCTGCTGCCACACTCAGAGAAGTTTTTCTTTCTTTCATTTTTTTATAAAAAAAAAGGATATCTATTATCTTTTTCTTTTCTTTTTGTTATTATTTTTCTTTTTTGATTTTGTGTCTCTGTCGTCAAATGAAAAATCAATATCATTATCTTTCACGTATTTTGAATCAAATTTATGTCAAGACAAGTGAGAAAGAACTTCAAAACTTTCTACCAACTCCTTCAGTTGTGCAAAGCAAGACAAAGGGCCGACACACAAATATGATATGTTTCAAAAATTAAAAAAAGTATTTAAGAATGCTTGTCACCCAACGGTTTTTGAACTCATGGAAGTATAAGGGATATATTTGAAGTTAAACCTAGAGGAATCATGCAAGAGAAATAAGATTTGAGTCAAACGGCTTTGGTAGTCAGAAATTGGGGTCAATACTACAACAAGTCAATGATACTTATCAATGATTGAAATGGAGCTGAGTATGACAAATGCAAGAGTGGTCACCTCAATAGCTAGATGCCACAAATCAACCACCACGTTTTTAAATTATGATAGGTCTTTGTTTGAAATAGAGAGAAATTTGCCTTCAATTCAAATGCTTTAAAGTTGAGATATCAACAAGATGAAATTTCTCACTTTTGCAAATGCAAGAGGCAATATTTCTACACATATTTAGCAATCACAATCATAGTGAAAACTCATCATCCTATACCCCTAGGAGATGCACTTCCTTGTTTAGGTAAGTCATTTTTCATTTGTTAGGTGATGTATTTCCTAACTTGAGCTTTAACTTCTAGAAGATGCACTTTCTAGTTAAGTCATTTCAATTAACCCTAGGAGACGCACTTCCTAGTCAGAGTATGTCTAGTTTTATTTGTTAGGTGAAGCACTTCCTAACTTGAACCATCACATCTAGAAGACGCACTTTCTAGTCGAGTCATTTCATTCAACTCTTAGGAGACACACTTCTTAGTCTGAATAAGTCAGTTTTCATTTGTTAGGTGAAACACTTCCTAACTTGAACCTTCACTCCTAGAAGACGCACTTTCTAGTCAAGTCATTTCATTTAACCCTTAGGAGGCGCACTTCCTAGTCTGAATAGGTCTGTTTTCATTTGTTAGGTGAAACACTTCCTAACTTGAACCTTCACTCCTAGAAGACGCACTTTCTAGTCGAGTCATTTCATTCAACTCTTAGGAGACACGTTTCCTTATCTGAATAAGTCAGTTTTCATTTGTTAGGTGAAGCACTTCCTAACTTGAACATTCACTCTTAGAAGACACACTTTCTAGTCGAGTCCTTCAATTTAACTCTTAGGAGACACACTTCCTAATTTTGGTCATCAGTTTTACTCTGATGAGACACATTTCTTTAGCAGGGATTTGATTCACGCTCTATACTGTACTTTTCAAAAGTCGTGATCTGATGACACTCGAAAAATTTACTAGTGCAAACTGGGAAAAAATTTTGTTCGTGTTTACTGGAATTTATTTTATGCTCAGGACCTTCCTGAAGAATAGGACAGGACCCTCCTGAAGAATGGGAATTTACTTTTTGCTTAGGACCCTCCTGAAGAATGGGACAGGACCCTCCTGAAGGATGGGAATTTATTTTATGCTCCTGAAGAATGGGAAAGGACCCTCCTGAAGAATGAGAATTTATTTTATGCCCAGGACCCTCCTGAAGAATAGAAATCTATTTTATACTCAGGACCCTCCTGAAGAATAGGACACGACCCTCCTGAAGGATAGGAATTTATTTTATGCTCAGGACCCTCTTGAAGAATGGGACAGGACCCTCATGAAGAATGGAAATTTATTTTATGCTCAGGACCCTCCTAAAGAATAGGACAGGACCCGCCTAAAGAATGAGAATTTATTTTATGCTCAGGACCTTCCTGAAGAATGGGACAGGACCCTCCTGAAGAATAGGACAGGACCCTCCTGAAGAATGGGAATTTATTTTATGCTCAGGACCCTCCTGAAGAATGGGACAGGACCCTCCTGAAGAATGAAAATTTATTTTATGCTCAGGACCCTCCCGAAGTATGGGACAGGACCCTCCTGAAGAATGGAAATTTATTTTATGCTCAGACCCTCCTGAAGAATGAGACAGGACCCTTCTGAAGAACTGAAATTTACTTTTTGCTGAGGACCCTCCTGGAGAATGGGAATTTACTTTTTGCTCAGGACCCTCCTGAAGAATGGAAATTTACTTTTTGCTCAGGACCCTCTTGAAGAATGGGATGTTATTTTTCTGTTTCACTATTTACTTGTGAGTCCAGGAGCCCGCCTGAAGAACAGGGTGAAGAAAAAAGAAGTCCAGGAGCTCGCCTAAAGAATAGGGTGAACATTTTCAGCTGCAAGTTCAGGAGCCCGCCTGAAGAACAGGGTGAAGAAATTATAAGTCCAGGACCCCGCCTGAAGAATAGGGTAAAGAAAAAGAAATTCCAGGAGCCCGCCTGAAGAACGGGGAAAAAAAAGTTCAGGAACCCGCCTGAAGAACAGAGTGAGAGAAATAATAAACAGGAGCCCGCCTGAAGAATAAGGTGAATTTTCAAGTTCAAGTCATGAAGATTTGAATTAAGATTCTAGAGATTGCAACTTTCATTTCATTTTTTTTTGTTAGTCATTTGAATGTAAAAGACAGAAGTCGTTAACTGAAAACTTGACGGAATCTCATTCGACTTTTTACTCTTTCTCTCACCATGTTACCTCTGAACTACTTGTGACCTAATTTCCTTATAACCCGGGATAGGTAGAATGTCCAAAACAAGGGCTTGGTCATATTTTTCCTTTTATTTTAATTTTAATTTTATTTTATCCTTAGTTTTCAAATAATTAGATGATAAAAAATCATATCTTGTCTACTTCTTTGTATGAAAACTCTCTGAGATTTAACACAAAGAGGGGCAAAAATGTAGACACGTGATTTTTGATCCTCCTTGAATTTTTACTTATTTTCACTATTAAATATTTATATTTGATATAATATTATTTAAATATTAATTTTATTTTAATAAATTTTTAATTTAAATAATAAATAACTAAATAAGGTTAATTTTTATATATTTTGTTTATCTTCTTATTCTATTTTTTTTAAAAAATATATAGTATAAAAATTTAAAATATTTTTTTTCTTTTATAAAATTTACCTAAATAAATTAGTAGTTTTAATATTATTTTAGTTATTTTTGACTATTTATGAATTTTATTATATTTTTTAAACATAAAATTAATTAGTTATTATTATTTTTATTTATTATTTTTATTATTATTGTCTTCTATTTAAAAAAAAAGAAAAAAAAAGAAAAGTAATTATTATATTATTTTCAAAATTCAAATAACCCTATCCTAATAGATAACTACTCCCCCATCCCCCCCCCCCCAACACTCCCCCATCCCCCCCCCCCAACACTCCCCCTATTTAAGGACTCTTCTACAGACAAAAAAAAAAGAAGGGAGAACAAATTATTTTCTACGTACATTATTCTATTATCTAAGACTACATCAGACACTGAGAAAAAAGAAAAAAAAATCAACAGGGAGTGAAAATAAAAAACATCAGATAAAAGTATCCTTAAGGGAGAGTTAGAGTTGGAGTTCGGCCTCAATTTCGAGATTCCGGTGATGATGACTTTGCTTTTATATTTGATTAGTTTCTCACACAGGTTTTTATCCAATCTTATATTATTATTTTATAAATTTTATTGTGAATCAAGGAATGAACGAAGTTTTTGAATGATTTCATGCATGGTTTAGTATATATAAATTCGATTATTATGAGAGATCCATGCCTTATTATATAGGTTCTATTTCAATTATGTTATCATTTTTTTTTATTCGTTCTTTTGCTTGTTAGTATAAGAATGCCATTCATACAAAGAGGATGATTATTTTTTTTTTCCTTTCTTTACTTTTGTTAACTAAACGTTGCAGCATTTCTTCTATTTTATTTTGTGAATGTCATGAATATTTTGTGGAAGTTTGGGTAACTTTCTAAAAGATAGTTCATTAAATCACAGACTTTTAATTTATTTGCTTATTTAAATTTGGTTTAACTAAGAAGCTATTTGGAAAATTTGAACTTTTTTTTAATATTAAAATGGAATGTGAAACTTATGTTTGACTAGATTTATTCTGTGGATGCTCCATATGTTGTTATTTTCATTCGTATAAGAATTTTAAAGCAACATTAGATTTGTATTTTTATTAAAAAAATTATATTTTTAGTCTTATGTTTGTATTATTTGATTTTAAAGGAAATTAATGTGCCACTATATATTGTTTAAAAATTAAATTTTGGTATATTACGTCCTCTTTGTTTTGTCTTAAAAGATGCCATATATTTTTTGTCCTTTTGTTGGACAATTGATTTACAAATAATTTTTTTTTCCCGCATACTAGCAACTGAAGATTTAATATATGCTTTGATTAACTCGTATATTTTAGCATAGTTGTGGTTTTCTTAGTAAATTCACACCTTCTTAGTAAATTAACCTACACCCCATCGCATAAAAATAAAAAGGAATGAAAAGGATAAAAATAAATAGAATAAAATTGTTACGAGTTTACAAGTGATGCATCAACGTCTTTAATGCTAGGCAAATTTTAGACACGTTCAAAATTTTCGTCTCAATTAAGAATGCGGCGTACGCATTTTTTTTTAAGATATTTTTAAAAATAATTCAAGGATGCAATAATGCACCTTGACAATTTTTTTTTTTTAAATTAATTTTCACTAGTTTAATACAAAGTTTTAAATAGTTTTAGTATATTAAAAAATGAGCGAATTTAGGCCTTAACATAATTCATCAAAATAGTTTTAGTTAAGTATAAGTGGATAAAAGCGACCGTGCTAGAACCACGGCACTCGAGGGATGCCTCACATCTTCCCCTCGGTCAACAAAATTCCTTACCCGGTCTTCTGTTTTTGCAGACCATAATAAAGAGTCATTTCCTTTTGATTAGGGATTCAATAAGGTAACTTGGAATACCATAACTCAATTTCAAGTGACGGCTCTATAAATAAAATATTCCCTATTCAATATCGTCACTTTAATTGGAAAAAACCTTCGACTCGGTCCCTTCGAGCGAAAAAAGTGTGTGACACTATATAGCCACGTATGTCCATCAAGTATTTTCTAAGGTATGCTTTTCTACATCTTATCCTCCTCTTTTGTGATTTTCTTTTCTTAAAATTATAAGAGATAGGCATCTAGTATCCCCATAACTATGATCAAATGTACTACGACACACTCTAATTTCATGGAGGTTTCTTACTCCCCCCCCCCCCGGCCCCAACTAAATTTTAGCATATTTTTTGTCAATCTTTTTAGTTGACATGGCGCATGACAGTCCTTCACGCGCTTCAAGTGTTTAACTTCATGCAAGGTGCCACATTAGGATGAAATGGTGACAAAAATACGCTAAAATTGAGTTCATAAGGATAATAGGACCCCCATAAAGTTGGAATGTATTGTAGCAACTTTGACCATAGTTCGGGGGGGCGGGGGTGTAACGCCCCAAATTTTCATCCCGAGATGCCACACGGTGCTTAGGGATACACGTAGCCCCAAGCTAACTCTCGGAGCCAGACACTACCTCAAGGAATTCAATTCAACAATAGTCATGCACAACAGAGAGATATACCACATCGGGTTCAAGAGAAATGCTGGAGAATACTAGACTGTACAACTAAAATATATTGAATGTCTGTACAAACCAACCCTCTAGTCTGACAAAGCCTTTATACGTCAAAATCAAGGAGCCATTGGGACAAACCCCCAACTGACTCAAACAGTACTGAAAGCCATAACAACAGAACGATATCACCAAAAATATAGACACGGTCCTCGAACCATGAGGACTCACCACTAAGGAAACGTAGTTGAGGCACTCGAATATCACTAACGCGGCTGTGGCTGAGTACCTGAACCTACATTACGAGAAAATGTAGCCCATAGGAAAATATGTGGGTCAGCACTTTGGAATGTACTGAATATGTGGGGGTGCATGCAACAATGCAAATATCATCATCAATTTCATAAAAATATGCATATATACAATGATGGCTCACTTGGCTTGAGTTAGATTGAAACATACTTTTCATGATCTCATAGTAAATAAATCATATGATAAAAGCCTCATAAATGATCATAAATAACTCAACTCAAAACTCGGACTGACTCGGTAATTCAAGAAACTCAACTCTTATGGACATGGGAGGTTCTTATAACCGACATAAACCATGTGAGCTACATGGAGTCTAACGTTTTTCCCTCCTAAGGAGAGAACCCCACATTGGTGGGAGCGTCGTACTCTTTCCAGGGAGTACAACCTAAATTTAGTGATCACAATCTCATACTCAGCCTCTGGCCCATAATTATAAATATCAATACTACGATGGCACGTAGTTTCGAGAAAATACCACATTTCCCGCTCGATGCTAACTACTACTCCCAGACACAAGCTCAGAACGTGTTAGAAAATCCATCACAAATATCACAAGGGTCTATCATGAAGACCAAATTAAATCTCTTTCTCATTTATCAAATCATAATCAATTTGTAGATTCCTAACTCGACTCAATTCAAATCAATCTTTCTCAATATCAAAATGTATCAATTCATTAAATCATGACAAATTCAATAACTTTGAGAAAATATCAAGACTTATTGTAACAACTCAATCTCATGAATCAATATACTCAATAATCCAGTTTGTCATAAGGAAGCTTAAAGATTGACACATATCTTGAAAACACTTGAAATATCAACTCATGGTAGAAATATGAAATTCACAATATTAAATATCAAGTCATAACTTGGGAATAGTAAAATAATCATGTATAACAAAGCTTGAACAATTTATATTCTCATAATCTCATGATGAAGTAATTTGGGTATAAACCCACTTGCAAAATCATATAAATCCATGATAGAAATCAAAGCTTTGGGCACAAGAACGAAAGAATTGCTCTTGTTCAAAATCCCACATACCTTAATCTTTAAAATTGGATGAATTCTAGTACTTGAGACTCTATACACACTTGTAATAAATGATTCTCGAAGCCCACACTATGAGGAACTTGATTTTTGAAGAAATCTTGAAGATTTATGGATGATTTTTGGAAGATTAATGTCCTTAAATAAAAACCCTAGATATATTTCTTAAGAGAATTGGAAGAGACAATGAGGAAATTAGGATTTAGATGGGAATTCTCATATATATAGGGGCCTCCAAAAGATGGGAGAAGACGAAAATACCCTTGAAAAAACGTCCTTTAATTGCTGAAAAAAATAGCTGACGACATTCGTGACAAGTCGTCACGAAATATCATCACAAAAGGGTGGATTTTATGATTTTCTGCTTAAGGTTGACGACATTGGTTCTAAGTCGTCACACTTGTGACAACTTATCACAAAATGTCATCACTGGGGGTGAAAATCTGCCTAAGGCTGACGACATTGGTGATAAGTCGTCACACTTGTGACAGCTTATCACAAAATATCGTCACTCAGTTTTTCAGCCTGACATGCTGGAGTAAAATGGGCATAACTCTTGGATCCGATACCGGATTTGGGTGAAATTGGTATCATTGGAAAACTAATTCAATTATCTATCTTTTGGTAGGTAATGAGCTCAATATTTCTTAGTATAACGAGAGATATGATTATTTGAAGTTGAATATGGCAATAACCTTCCCAAGAATTCAATCGGTAAGGAATGTTTTGATTTACCTAATCGCTACGACATCTTTGAGGCCTTAATACATATCAACCTTGATCAGAAAACAACCAAAGCACTAAAATTTACTTCTCATGAGCTTGAGTCATGGTTGCACTATTAGTTAGAGTCTCGGGGTATTACAATATCTCTCCCTTGGAAACATTCGTCCTCGAATATTTCCATATAGGCCAAGAACAAGAAAAAATGAGGATGTATAGCTGGAACGACTCATTCAAAGGGGTTACTTCACTCTATACCTTCGGACACCCTACAAATGCACAAATTTGAGATGGAAGTAGACACACAACTGAATCTTTAATAAGAAGAGTGAGGAATTAAGAAAGAATGGTACCTTCTGCTCGCTCCGAACTCACAGAAAAGAGGTGAGGGTACTTGGATCGCATATTAGCTTTGGCTTCCCAAGTAGCACTCTCAATAGATTGATTTCGCCAAAGAACTTTAACCAAAGGAACTTTTTTGTTCCTTAGCCTACCGATTTGAAAATCCAAAATCTCAACTGGAATCTCCTTAAATGAAAGGCTATCCTGATTATCTAAGCTTTCGGAAGAATCAACCACGACAGAATCACCAATACACTTCTTAAGCATGGAAATATGAAATACCGGATGAACGCTAGACAACTCTACAGGTAACTCCACCTCATATGATACTTTCCCAACACGGCTCAGAATCCTGTACGGACCAACATAATGGGGACTAAGCTTTCCCTTCTTCCCAAATCTCTTCACCCTTTTCATGGGTGAAACCTTTAAGTACACCAAATCATCAACATTAAACTCAAGATCTTTTCTTCTCACATCCGCATACGACTTTTGACAACTTTGAATGGTCTTCAATTTTTTTTGGATCAACTTAACTTTTTCCATAGCCTCGAACACAGCATCATGCCCAATCACTGCTGCTTCTCCTACTTCAAACCAACCTATAGGTGATCTACATCTTCTCCCATATAAAGCTTTCGAATGGGGCCATCTGAATACTAGCATAGAAACTATTGTTATACGCAAATTCTATCAATGGGAAATGCTCATCCCAACTACCTTTAAAATCAAGCGCACATGCCCTAACCATATCTTCTAAAGTCTGAATGGTCCACTCAGCTTGACCATCTGTTTGCGGATGGAAAGCAGAACTTAGACAAACTTGGGTATCGAGACCCTTCTAAAAAGCTCTCTAAAATTAGGAAGTAATCCGAGTACCCCTATCGAAAATAATAGCCAAAGGAACTCCATGAAGTCTAACGAATTCTCAAATATACAATCTAGCATAATCCTCAGTTGTATAAGACGAATGCACTGGCAAGAAATGAGCTGATTTAGTCAACTGGTCTACAACAACCCAAATCGAATCATGATGACGACGAGAAGGAGACAAACCAATTACAAAATCCATATTCACTTCTTCCCACTTCCAAGTAGGAATGCTAAACTCTTGTATTACACTATCGGGCCTTCGGTGCTCTTACTTAACCTGTTGACAAGTAGAAAACTTTGCCACAAATTCGGCTATGTCTTTCTTCATACCGTTCCACCAATAGATTTCCCGCAAATCGCAGTATATCTTGGTAGCACCGGGATGAATAGAATATCGCGCGCCATGAGCTTCAGCCATAATTCTCTTTCTTAGATCATCAACATCGGGAACACACAATATACCCTGCAATCTCAATACACCATCTCACCTTTGGGAGAAAACCTCTACCTTTTGGTCCTTAACTGACTCCTTCAGTCTGACCAAACTAGGATCCCTGTCTTGGTTCTCCTTTACCTCCGAGACCAAAGAGGACTTGGAACTACTCTGAACTAACATACTCCCTTCAGCGGAATCATGTAATATAACACCCAACCTAGCCAAACGATGGACATCACGAGCCAATTTTTTCTTATCATTCTCTACATGAGCTACACTACCCATAGACAACCTGCTAAGAGTATCTGCCATAATATCGGCCTTACCCGGGAGATAAAACACACTCATATCATAGTCTTTTAGCAACTCTAACAATCTTCTTTGTCTAAGATTCAACTCCCTCTGAGTAAACACATGTTGTAGGCTTTTGTGATCAGTAAACACATCAACATAAACATCATACAAATAATGTCTCCAGATTTTCAAAGCAAAAACTATAGCTGTTAATTCAAGATCATGGGTTGGGTAATTCTTCTCATGATGCTTCAACTGTCTAGAGGCATAAGCTATAACTTTACCCCTCTGCATCAACACACAACCCAAACCAACTCTATAAGCATCACAATACACCAAAAAACCATTAGTACCAATGGGTAAGCTAACACTGGGGTTGAAGTGAGTCGAGTCTTTAACTCCTGAAAACTCTTCTCGCAAAGTTCTGACCACAGGAACTTCAGTTCTTTTTGGGTCAACCGAGTCATGGAAAACGCAATGGAAGAGAATTCCTCAAAAAAATGATGGTAGTAACCAGCTAGACCCAAGAAACTCTCAATGTAAGATGGGGAGGTAGTTCTAGGCCAATTCTTTACAACTTCTGTCTTTTGGGGATCGACTCTAATTCCTTCGGCGGAAACCATGTGACCCAGAAAAGCAACTGACCTTAGCCAAAATTCACACTTGCTAAATTTAGCAAATAATTAATGATCTCTAAGAGTTTGCAAGATAATTCTAAGATGGTCGGTATGATCATCCTCACTTCGGGAATATACAAGAATATCACCTATGAATACAATGACAAACATATCAAGATATTGCTTGAACACTCAATTCATAAGGTCCATGAAGGCTGCTGGAGTGTTGGTTAACCCAAAGGACATGACAAGAAACTCAAAGTGACCATAACGGGCTCGAAAGGCTGTCTTTGGAATATCACACTCTTTCACTTTAAGCTGATGATAGCCGGATCTAAGGTCTATTTTTTAGAAGTAGCTTTCACCTTGTAACTGATCAAACAAGTCATCAATTTGAGGAAGAGGGTACTTGTTCTTGATAGTTACCTTGTTGAGCTGACGGTAATCAATGTACATATGCAATGTACCATCTTTTTTACGCACGAATAGAACAGGTGCACCCCACGGGAAAACTTTGGGTCTGATAAAGACTTTGTCTAAGAGATCTTTGAGTTGCTCCTTCAACTTTTTAAGTTCCGCGGGAGCCATACGGTATGGAGGAATGGAAATAGGCTGAGTGCCAGGAAAGAGATCAATCCCGAATTCTATTTCTCTATCAGGTGGGACCCTTGAGAGATCTTCTGAGAAAACATTGGGAAACTCATTAACAATGTTATCTGACTAAATAGTCGGAGTCTCAGACTTGAGGTCTTTAACTCGAACTAGGTGATAGATGCAACCCTTGGAAATTAACTTCCTAGATTTGAGGTAGGATATGAAATGGCTCTTCGGAGTTACAGAACTCCTGGACCACTCAAAAATGGGCTCGTCAGGAAACTAAAACTTGACCACTCGAGAACGACAATGTATAGACCCATAGCATGAGTAAAGCCAATCCATACACAAAATGACGTCAAAATCAACCATATCTAGCTCAATCAAATCAACACATATGACCCGATGAAGGACAGTGACAAGACACTTCTTATACACTGGCTTAGCAATAACAGATTCTCCTACCGGGGTAGAAACCAGAATAGGCTCAGGAATCCGTTCAGGGTCCATCTCAAAATTTACAGCAACCAGAGGTGTCACATAAAAGAAACTTGAACCGAGGTCCATCAATACATAAATATCAAAATGAAAGACACGGAGCATACTACTGACAACATCTGGAGAGTCCCCTTTCTCCTGGCGAGGTGGTATAGCATAGAACCAATTCTGGCATAAACCGCCAACAGTACTAGAAGAGGTGCCCTGAGGAGGAACTGGGCAGACTATGGGAGCGGGGGCACTGGTATCCTAACTATGGAGACGAGCATCTCGACTCCCCTATCTAGCATATGGATAATCTCTAAGTCGGTGGCCCAACTTGCCAAACCAAAGCAACCCCTCTGATCAACAAAACACTCACAAAAATAATCTCTACCACACTTGGCACACTCGCTTAGCAATAATAGATTCTCCTACTGGGGTAGAAACCAGAATAGGCTCAGGAATCCGTTTAGGGTCCATCTCAAAATTTACAGCAACTAGAGGTGTCACATAAGAGAAACTCAAACCGGGGTCCATCAATACATACACATCAAAATGAAAGACACAGAGCATACCAGTGACAACATCTGGAGAGTCCTCCTACTCCTGGAGAGGTGGTATAACATAGAAGTGATTCTGGCATAAACCGCCAGTAGTACAAGAAGAGGTGCCCTAAGGAAGAACTTGGAAGACTACGGGAGCGGGGGCACTGGTAGCCTGACTTTGGGGACGAGCATCTTGACTCCCCTACCTAGCATACAAATAATCTCTAAGTCAGTGGCCCAACTTACCATAACCAAAACAACCTCTCTGATCAACAAAACACTCACCAAAATAATCTCTACCACACTTGTCACACTCACTTAGCAATAACAAATTCTCCTACTAGGGTAGAAACCAGAATAGGCACAGGAATCTGTTTAGGGTCCATCTCAAAATTTATAGCAATCAGAGGTGTCACATAAGAAAAAGTCGAACCGGGGTCCATCAATACATACATATCAAAATGAAACATACGGAGCATCCCAGCGACAACAATTGGAGAGTCCTCCTGCTCCTGGTGAGGTGGTATAGCATAGAAGCGATTCTGGCGTGAACTGCCAACAGTACTAGAAGAGGCGCCCTGAGGAGGAGCTGGGCGGACTACGGAAGTGGGGGCACTGGAGCCTGACTCTGGGGACGAGCATCTCGACTCCCCTTTCTAGCATACGGATAATCTTTAAGTCGGTGGCCCAACTTTCCATAACCAAAACAACCCCTCTGATTAACAAAACACTCGCCAAAATGATCTCTACCATACTTGGCACATGAAGGAGGACGAGGTCTATTACTTACACTTTCCTGAGACCTGGACGGGATAGGCCTGTTTCCCTGCTCCTGCCTACTTCTAGGTATGGGAGCACTAACTGAAGAAGGCGCGGGCATAAATAGACGTCCCTGAAATTGAGGGCGGTTCCCTTTATAGAATCTGGACTGACTGAATCCCTATTGCTCTGATCTAGCTCTTTTATTCCCTCTTACTCTCTCCCTCTCTTTCACCTTATCAGCTCCAATCTGTTGGGCATGTATCATCAATCGAGAAAGGTCCATCTCCCTATTAAGAATAGTAGATCTACACTTTTTCACAACGTAACTCGACACGCCGGTCACGAACTTGCTCATGATGGTCCTGGAGTCAGCCATCATACTAGGAGAATATTTGGATGACTAATTGAATCTAAGACAATACTCCTTAACAGTCATGGATCCTTGTCTCAAATTCATGAATTCCTCTATCTTTGCTTCCCTTATCTCAAGAGGAAAGAATCTTTCCAAGAATGCATCCTGGAATAACTGCCAAGTCATGGGAGCGGCATCCTCCCCTCTACTCATCCTCCACATCTCCACCCAATTATATGCAACATCTTTCATTCGATAGGCAGCCAATTCAAAACTTTTCTTCTTAGTCACATGCATAATTTGGGTGATCTTTCTCACTTCATCCAAGTACATCTGTGGGTCTTCACCTACCTTCGACCCATAGAAATCAGGCGGATTCATCCACATAAAGTCATAAACTCAAGCTGTAGAAGAATTATTCTCTTGTAGAGGTGGAACAGTAGCCTGGGTGTTAGCTTGAGCATTGGCGGTAACAGCCTGGGCTAGCACCTGAAAAACTTCCCGAAATTCTATATGAGACACATGCTCGTTCAAGGGATCAACGGGTTGAGGTTGATCGTTATTTCTACGAGCTCGACGAGGAGGCATTTTTTGTTATAAGAGAGCACGAGTTAATCACAGATAAAGAGACAGTTGTAGGCACGATAAACTTTAGAACGAAAGAAACGACTTTTCCTAAAACGTTCCGTAGACTCTTGCTCATAGATGTGGCACGCTACACACTGATGATCAAGACTCTATGTAATGCGGATTGTCAGACTCCCTAGGACTCCTTAAACCTTAGGCTCTGATACCAAGCTTTGTAACACCCCAAAATTTTATCCCAAGATGCCACACGGTGCTTAGGGCTACACGTAGCCCCAAGCTAAACCTCAAAGCCAGACACTACCTCAAGGAATTCAATTCAACAATAGTCATGCACAACAAAGAGATATACCACATCGGGTTCAAGAGAAATACTGGAGAATACTAGACTATACAACCAAAATATATTGAATTTCTGTACATACCAACCATCTAGTCTGACAAAGCCACTATACATCAAAATCAAGGAGCCATTGGGACAAACCCCAACTAACTCAAACAGTACTGAAATCCATAACAACAGAACGATATCACCAAAAATATAGACACGGTCTTCGAACCATTAGGACTCACCACTGAGGGAACATAGTTGAGGTACTCAAATATCGCTAACGCGGCTGCGGATGAGTACCTGAACCTACATTACGAGAAAATGTATCCCATAGGAAAATATGTGGGTCAACACTTTGGAATGTACTAAGTATGTGGGGGTGCATGCAACAATGCAAATATCACCATCAATTTCAAAAAAATATGCATATGTACAATGATGGCTCACTTGGCTTGAGTTAGATTGAAACATACTTTTCATGATCTCATAGTAAATAAATCATATGATAAAAACCTCATAAATCATCATAAATAACTCAACTCTTCAACTCAAGACTCGGAGTGAATCGGTAATTCAAGAAACTCATCTCTTATGGACATGGGAGGTTCTTATAACCGACATAAACCATGTGAGCTATATGGAGTCTAACGTTTTGCCCTCCTAAGGAGAGAACCCCACATTGGTGGGAGCGTCGTACTCTTTCCAGGGAGTACAACCTAAATTTAGTGATCACAATCTCATACTCAGCCTCTGGCCCATAATTATAAATATCAATAATCCGATGGCACGTAGTTTCGGGAAAATACCACATTTCCCGCTCGATGCTAACTACTACTCCCAGACACAAGCTCAGAACGTGTTAGAAAATCCATCACAAATATCACAAGGGTCTATCATGAAGACCAAATTAAATCTCTTTCTCATTTATCAAATCATAATCAATTTGTAGATTCCTAACTCGACTCAATTCAAATCAATCTTTCTCAATATCAAAATGTATCAATTCATTAAATCATGACAAATTCAATAACTTTGAGAAAATATCAAGACTTATTGTAACAACTCAATCTCATGAATCAATATACTCAATAATCCAGTTTGTCATAAGGAAGCTTAAAGATTGACATATATCTTGAAAGCACTTGAAATATCAACTCATGGTAGAAATATGAAATTCACAATATTAAATATCAAGTCATAACTTGGGAATAGTAAAATAATCATGTATAACAAAGCTTGAACAATTTATATTCTCATAATCTTATGATGAAGTAATTTAGGTATAAACCCACTTGCAAAATCATATAAATCCATGATAGAAATCAAAACTTTGGGCACAAGAACGAAAGAATTGCTCTTGTTTAAAATCCCACATACCTTAATCTTTAAAATTGGATGAATTCTAGTACTTGAGACTCTATACACACTTGTAATAAATGATTCTCGAAGCCCACACTATGAGGAACTTGATTTTTGAAGAAATCTTGAAGATTTATGGATGATTTTTGGAAGATTAATGTCCTTAAATAAAAACTCTAGATATATTTCTTAAGAGAATTGGAAGAGAAAATCAAGAAATTAGGGTTTAGATGAGAATTCTCATATATATAGGGGCCTACAAAAGATGGGAAAATACCAAAATACCCTTGCAAAAACGTCCTTTAATTGCTGGAAAAAAATAGCTGACGACATTCGTGACAAGTCATCATGAAATGTTGTAACAAAAGGGTGGATTTTATGATTTTCTGCTTAAGGTTGACGACATTGGTGATAAGTCGTCACACTTGTGACAACTTATCACAAAATATCGTCACTGGGGGTGAAAATCTGCCTAAGGCTGACGACATTGGTGATAAGTCATCACACTTGTGACAGCTTATCACAAAATATCGTCACTCAGTTTTTCAGCCTGACATGCTGGAGTAAAATGGATATAACTCTTGGCTCCGATACCGGATTTGGGTGAAATTGGTATCGTTGGAAAGCTAATTTAATTACATATATTTTGGTAGGTCATGAGATCAATAATTCATAGTATAACGAGAGATATGATTATTTGAAGTTGAATATAGCAATATCCTTCCCAAGAATTCAATCGGTAAGGAATGTTTTGATTCACCTAATCGCTAGGACATCTTTGAGGCCTTAATACACATCACGCTTGATCAAAAAATAACCAAAGAACTATAATTTACTTCTCATGAGATTGAGTCATGGTTGCACTATTAGTTAGAGTCTCAGGGTACTACAGGGGGGGAGGAGAGGTGTACTAGATGTTTATTTCAAATTATAATGAAGAAAAGGTAATAGTAAAATTTAGTTGGCTTGATTTTTTCTTAGTAATTTTTTTCTTAAAAAAATCACCAACTTACTAAACTCTAGACTAATTTTAGTTTGTCTCTCCATTCACATAGAAATTTTCTGAAATTATTTGATTAGCGTGAGATTATTTTCTGAATAAGTTATGTATTTTTTTAATATTTTTTTTAATTATGTAGGTTTCTTTATTAAACCATATTAAATATTATGACTATTTTTCTTTATGAGACACTATGCTTATTATTTCTATAGATCCATGTCATGAATTAAATTTGGAATTATGAATGAAGTGCATAGAAAGAGCATGACTATATTTGAAGTGGTAGAAATGATACACAAACTATTTGATCAAGAAGAGGGATTGAAGTGACATAAAATTTGCAAGTCAAATTTCCCACTTCTATAATGGAGCCAAGTGAAATTTCACAACTTTATGGATTAACATTTATCATGCACTAGCCATCGACTTACTGAAGACATCAACCGTAATTTATGGACTGACAATTAATGTCGCCCAAAACTAACCTCCAAAGAAGTATGCTGCGGTCGATGACAAATATAGTAACTGAACTAGGTTGAGGTAGATTCCACAGAGAATAAGTTAAACAATCACTTAACTTGATGTAATTCATAAGCAGTGTAGAGAGTAAATGGGTTTTTTTTTGGAAGTAATTAGTAACTAGTAGCCGAATCTTGAATGCTTTGAGTTGTAAACAATATGAGACGAACACTAGGCTTGTGTTCCCCCTGGCTTTTCAACTCCATAAATTTCTTATCTTTAATCCACCTATTCTGCTGCTCTGCATGTAAAGTCGACAAGATCTGTTTTACCAGTTATCTTATGAACGTGTTGGTAAATCTTACCCATTACCTTGTGAGTCTCAGGGTGTCTCCTTATTGCTCCTTATCTATGACTTCAGTTCACTTTCACTTTTTGAGTTTCAAGTGATTAGATGAGATAATGGAATAGTATGATGGAGATGTATCTCAAATTACAGTCTTAATCCTCTTTTCCCAATCACAAACTCCTTTGTGAAGAATGTTTGCAAATATAGGCTATCCTCAAGCTTCTGCAGTAGCTCTAAGGTCAATTATTGTGAAGAAGATTAAGATATATGTATAAACCCTAGAATATATGAATCTCCCACTTCCTTTACGTAGCTAATCTGCCAGGGTTCCCACAACACTAGCCGGGGAGAGTAGCTGCTCATGTTCATGCAAAAAACGATAATTATCAATGAACAATGCATGTAATTAGTTGCACAAGAATAAGATGATTAAAATCCCAAGTCTTTAATTGAATAAAAACCCAAAATCTCAAGAATAATTGTAAAGTATGTAAAAGTACGTTGAAGTAAGTGACCTAATAAAAGATAACCGCTAGGGTATTTATAGTATCTAAAAAATACCTAGAAATTCTAATAAATATGGAAAAGGAAAAGTTATATCGGCATAAGGTACGACTCGCTCATCCACTCGTATTGTCTTCTTACGAGTCGTACTATGTCTCTCGTATCCACCTCAGTGTCTAATCTTTAAGGCTTCATATTTATGTTCTTCTTACGACTCTTGCTCACAAGTCGTACCTTGATCATACGACTTGTGGCCTACTCATATCCACCTGGGACTTCTATCTTTCCAAGCCTGGACACTAGTCAACTTATGGTTGGATCATACGAATCGTACTTAGACTTTTGACTCGTAGTCTTCTGGAACTTCAACTCTAAATTTCTTCCTTGGATTCTGATCTGTGTACAATTTCATGATACGACCCGTATCCTCAGCTTACGACTCGGATGCTCAGTCGTATCTTCTTAATACTTAGTTTTTCTTCCTGGCCTTGGTTTCTGTTGTGCTTAAGAGTCAACCTACAAGTAGTATGAGTTGTTGACGACTCGTAAAGAGACTTGTAACTTCTGCAACTTTGGTCTTTTTAGTTTTTTTTCTTCCAGTTTTAGTCCAACACTTATATTGACCTATTAAACCTGCAATAACAATAAAAACACATCATATCTACTAAAATGACCCAAGTTTCAGCATAATTTCATGGTTTTAAGCATCGAAAGTGTAGTGTTTACATGACACATCAATACCCTCAACTTAGAAGTTTGCATGTCCTCAGGAAAAATAAAAACTAAAAACTATCACAAAACAAAACAATGTGTAAAATAGGAAGATTCTAAGATACCTATGGTAGTGGACTTTAAATTCAATTTTTCAACACTTTTATTCCCTCTCCTACTTTCAACTTTTCAAGAAACAACTCTACATATGATTCAGTACATGGAGTGACAAAAAAGAATCTGATGATGGCATTACATTAGTAACAGACAACTGGGCATATACAAATCAAATTCGCCGACTAGTCTAGCAACCTAACAACATACCCCATGTGCTCTCATAATCAAAGAAATCCCTTTTTTCCTCTCATCTAAGATTAACAGTTCATTCAGGGATATATCAAACAAACTCTCTCGCTTACAAAGAAGTTTCACCGGTGTATACAAAATACCATAGGCTTGCCCATATGCTCTCTTCCTAAGTTTTTAGACAGTCGAGTTGGGATCATTAAAGGACTTTATTTGTCTTGTAACGTAGGTTAGGGCTGGTAAGGCATCTTTTTGGGATTTATTTATTGACTAAGCCTCCTTGACATTATATATTTTTTGGGGTCCACTTATTTTCCACTCTATCTTTTTACTTAATTTCCGCCCTTATGTCTCTCTTTTTATTTTAAAGCACATACATCTTGTACCAGGTGTGTTTTTTTTTTTCTCACCTTCTTTTTATTTTCTTCTTTTTCTTTTGTTTTCTTTTATTTTCACTGTACCTTTTTTTTCATTTTTTTTGCACACTTCTTTCTTCAGACTAGTTTTTTCTATGCACCCCTACAATAGACACCCTCAACTTAGGCGATTTGCCTGAGTTAAGGTGTACAGTGTCCAAGGAGGACGAGGGATGATACAGGTTCATTGTAGAAATGGGCGGTGTAATAGGTGTAAACAACAAAATTGGTTAATTAAGGCTTAAATATTTGGATCAAAGGGATTTATTTATTTGGTTTGGGCATTGAGGCTTAAGTAGACTTTCAACAAAATAGACTATGATCATCTCCTACTCGACTATCCTGGGCCTAGGTAAAAGCAACCGAGTAAGTTCTGGATTTCGATACACCGGTAACTCAGTAATACCTCACACACACTCGCACTGGGTTATACTACTAGGCACTACCTATCCAGCTATGCAAAATTTTTCCCTAGTTGTTCTATCCCTAATCCTAATGCCATTATCATATTCTCAGTTGTCTCACACACAAACAACTCACACAGTTAACACAAAAACTTAGGAGGGGTGTTAATTTTCAGAATAATTTTTTTTTCAAATCAGATCATTTTTTAGCATAATCATTCAAAACAAGGTATATTGCCACAAGTACTAATTCTCCTCCTATTTCATCTATTTCTAGCACACAAATTAGAACAAAAAAACAACAATAAAAAACATAAATACTAGACATGCCAGTTCTTCAAAATTTTCAGAATGTGGCCTCAGGCTTCGAAATATGGCAAGTGTAGCTCGTGGCGACTTGGTACACCCAACCCCCAATTGAAAGCTTATGCACTGTCCCCAGTGCATGTAAAAATAAAGTGCAAGGTAATGGGAACATACTTGAGTGCTCAGGGCGCCAACTCATATATTATCAACATGTGGGACCTCAAATTGGGTCCCACCATTATCATCATGAGTCCCATCAACTGCCAGGACTAAGTTAGCAACAGTGGCACCAGTGGTGGACAGTGCGCTCCATGGTATATCGATCAGCGGTTCTGCATCACTGCCTCTCTCAATGTTAATAATTGGTGGTCTCGAACCACCGACTCAAACAACCATCTCCTGAGCCGTCACTTGCCAGTCCTACTCATCCTGTAGTCTATCTACCTTTGCCTTCTTTATAGAATATTTCTCCTCACGCTTCCTCTTCTTTGTTTCTCTTATTTATTATCAAGTCTCTACAACCGATTCCTCTATCGGGTCCGAAATAGCCCAAATATCCTCAACATGGACATCAAACACAATGGCTCAACCACAGGCTATGGGATAACACTATGACCATTCTCTTAATCTCATACACTTTGGCCTTTACCTCCATAATATTTAGGGTTTGTCCGCTACTCAACTATCGGGACAAACTCAACTCAAATGCATCCAATCGTTGCTGCACCCGTCTGTCCTAGTGTACAAACTGAGTTTCAATCCAGGGCTTTCTGCCCCTTCTATATTTCGGACCTTGGCCTCTAATGTGCCCAATATCATTATCGCCTAGATCCATATGGCCTGTGAAATCAGTATAAAACCAGAAGGCATACCTCTCAAGCGAGGTGGTAAAGGCTGAACCAGAGGAGGGGCACTAGATGTACCCCCTGAAGCTAAATTCTGTACGGTCTTAGTCTATCCTCCTATCTTCGTAGCCTCAACAGTCTCAATAGCCTCAGTATGACTCCTGTATATCTCAGCAAGCATATCAAATCCTTTCCTTGCCTGCATGACCAATGGGTTGGCTGCGTCTCTAATCAGGCTCAAGTCCGTGGTGTTCTTGGCCTCTATCATCTCATTAATACCCGGAAGTTCTTACACCTCTGCAGCCAAACACAACTGCGTAATCAAACACGCGTATGCCAACAATGATTTCTCACCCCTACAGCTCGGTCTCTCATCTCTCGAGCTAGAAAATCTCCTACATTAAAATCATAGTTGGCTATCAAAGCTGCCCAGACTGGACTCAATATGTTGTCCCTAATGGTGGGATAAAGCCTGTGTCGGGCCAACGTCAACCATGCTTTAGCCTCAAAATTAAGAGTATTCTTCTCTATCTTCTGTGAGGTGACACCCGGGCCACCAACTACCCACACTGTATTTTCATCGTTTGACACTATCCGACTAGTAATCCACCAAAAATAACCCAACTTCTCATCTGATCCCATCTGCTTTTAATTAATTTTTCTTACCTCCTCCAGATGATAATCCATTTCACCATTATTTATCGAAGGCTGATAATCTGGTCCGTACAAAAATCTAGTAATAGTGTGTTAAGAGACGTCGACTCACATACCCCAAATGAAAAATAAAGTAATGGGATCTCTATCTCTCCATAGCTGACCTTGTGGATACTATCTCTGTGGCTCTCCCTTGTACGCCGTATAAAACTCCTAGACTAGTACGGGACTATACCTACTGGGTTCTATGGTCATCCACTTAAACCCATACTTCCTGAATTGAACCTCAAACCTGGGCAACTCAGCCATACCAGTAGTAATCAGGCATCTTTCGAGATGCATGCTCCTTTTTATTTTTCCATTCCTGACTTTGCTTAGGTCGTCATTAAGTAGCCTGCATACCAGCGTACCCCACCATTCAATAATGTGCATCGGAGCAGGTGTGATGGCTAGGAGAGGGTGCTGAACATCAATAGGTGGCACGTTAACATCTTTTGCATCTTATGAACTTACATCCTCAGAACTTGATTTGACATCATCTTCTACCTCTGAAGGTAGATGTGAGTAAGGAGGGGAGGTACTCGGGTTTTTTTCCCTTATTCCCCATGGAGGTATGTCCTCCGAGGTTGCTAATTTCTATCCCTAAGTAGGTATTTTATCCCTTCACTGGGAACTCAACTACGTCACCGCTACTACTGGATGACTCAGTGTATTCAAAACTAGTAGATAGTGCCTTTTTGTTTCCCTTATTGTCCACTTTTTGGGAAGAATAAATACCTTTTAGAGGCATGGTACCAAAAGTATACATTAATCAATCAATAAATAAAGAAAAAATCAAAAAAATAAATAGCACTGTGAAAGTTCAGTTCAGAGTACGAGTAGAGGGTACTAGTTGTATTGACTGGGTACGACTCGTATGACCAAGTCGTATGATACTCATTATGTACATAAGTTTTTACTAGCCTACTTACGAGTCCTCCTAACGAGTCATAAGACAAGGTACAACTCGTTACCAATACTTGTAAGCAGTCTAGAAACAAAACCCTAAAACATAGCCTCTTCCCAGGTCCTTACAACTTACTTGTATAAGTCATATGGGTTTGGTACGAATTGTTTAGGCAAGTCATACCCATACCAGAATTTAGACTTATTTAGACTTCTATGCTATCAGTAGGTATAAGTCTCATTACGACCTCGTTACTTATAGGTATGAGTCGTAAGGAGTTTCGTATCCACTGCAACATAGAAGTTCAACTTTAGAGTTGATTCCAATTCAAATTTTCCAAATTACCCTTAACATTGTGAAGCATTATCATTCCAAATCAGTCCAAAACCATATAATTACAACACAATATTTTAAGTTTTTCCCCAATACCCATTTTTAGCCAAAATCCTAATAGCTAGGGTTCATATTGCAACACTCAATTAAATTTAAGTTAAATAAAGTTGAAAATAACTCACATTTGCAATTTCAACTTGAAATATAAAGAGTTTGAGTTTGAAAACTTACTTGTTTGGTTGAGTTTTTAGCTTTGCCCAATTTCAACTTTTCTTCCCCCAATTTGTGTCCAATTCGTACAATGTGAGAGAATTCGAGCAATTTAGTATGTGGTTGAAAGTGATTTCGTGCCTTGGAAGCTTGAAATTCTACCAAAAATAGAGGTATTTTGGTTTTGGAAATGATTCGGATTTTGAGAGCTCGTATCGGGTGCTCCTTTTTTATTTTAAATCAAGCCGCGACCTTGACCTGATAAGCTTGGGAATAAGATGTGTACGACTCATACCCAGGCTTACGGGTCTTATCTTATACTCGTAATGAGCTGGAACCTTACCTGGGTTTTGGAGTGGATATGACTCGATTTGACAAGTCATACCCTGATGGTACGACTCGTTCTGAGAGTCGTAAAGATTCCAGAAACTTTACCTGATTATGTATAGTCTCCCAGGTCCTTATGACTCTTACTCATAAGTCGTACCATTAATATACGACTAGTGAAAAGTCCGTATGACCTAACTTCTTGACCATTTTTGGATCTTTTCTGCAACCTTTGGTCCTATACACTTAACAAACATTTTACCCTATAAAATAAGTCAAAACATGGTTTGCCTCCTATGTAATTCTTTATTTAACATCGTGGAACGATGTGACCATGTTGGATACTTAGATTTCACTAACTAGACTCATGGACTACCTCCCACACAACGCTTGATTTAATGTCGCGGCACAATGTAATTACCTTAGTTACTTTATTGCCCATTCACCTTGAATGGGGATTCACCATCCTACTTCAATTCCAAAGAGCCATATGGGAACACTCTTAGCAAAGTAAAGGGACCATACCATCTAGACTTTAACTTACCTAGAAACAAGTGAATCCTTGAGTTGTAGAGCAATATATGGTTACCTTTTTTGGAGATTTTTTTCTCAATTTTACGATCATGATGCAGATTCATCTTTTCCTTGTAAAGTGCAGAACTTTCATAAGACCGGAGTTGGAATTCATCTAACTCATTCATCTTGTTCAACCTTGAATTGGTTGCATCTTGCCACTCAAAATTCAGTTTCTTCAAGGCCCATAGTGCTTTATGTTCAAGCTCAACAAGCAAGTGAAAAGCCTTGCCATACACTAGATGATAAGGTGAAGCACCAATTGAAGTCTTGAATGATGTTCGGTAAGCCTATATGCATCATCTAACTTTTATAACCAATCAGTCCTATTGGCATTTACTGTTTTTGCCAAAATGGAATTGATTTCTCTATTGGACACTTCAACTTGTCCACTAGTCTGCAGATGATAAAGTGTTGCCATCTTATATTTTACTCTATACTTCTCGAGCAGACTTTTGAATAGCTAATTACAAACATGTGACCCACCATCACTAATGATAGCATGTGGGGTGCCAAATCGAGAAAAAATATGTTTTTTTAAGAATGCAGTGACACTACGTGCTTCATTGATGGGGAGCGCAATTGTTTTCACCTATTTGGATACATAATCCATAACCACAAGTATATACTTTATGCCAAATAAACTCACAAAAGGTCCCATGAAATCTATACCCCATACATTAAACAATTCTAATTCTAAAATAGGGGGTATATGAAGTTCATGGCATCTAGAGATATTACCTTGGCGTTGGCATTAATCACAAGCAAAAGAAAAGTCATGTACATCTTTATAGATTGGTGGCCAATAATACCCACATTGTAAGATTTTGTGGGTTGTGTGGGTTCCTCCATAATGACCCCCAACTGGAGAAGAATGACAAGTCTCAAGTATACTCATCATATCCACCTCAGGTATACATCTATGAAAAATCCTATACGCATAAATTTTGAATAAATAAGGCTCATCCAAGAAAAATTTCCTCACCTCATGCATAAACTTCTTTCTCTGACGAAAGAAAAGATCTTCTGGGATTATATCACTGGTTAGAAATTTGCATAGTATGCAAACTATGGAGTTAGATCTTAGGAAGCTACCAATAGTTGCTCATCTGGAAAACTGTCATCAATCTCTAGCCCATCTTCAACATTTTGCATAGCTTCCCCCTCAAGCCTAGATAAATGATCCGCAACTTAATTCTCTGTGCCTTTTCTGTCCTTGACCTTGAAATCAAATTCTTGCAGCAATAACACCCACCTAATCAGTCTAGGCTTTGCATCCTATTTCACTATTAAGTACCGCAATACTGCATGATCAGTGTGTACAATCACCTTTGTCCCTATCAAATAAGACCTAAACTTCTCAAAGGCAAAATCCACTGCCAACAACTCTTGTTTAGTCATTGTGTAGTTCTTTTGAGTAGGATTTAGTGCCTTGCTAGCATAGTAGATGGGATAAAGGATATTTTCTTTTTGTTGACATAGTACAACCTCTAAGGACAATCCACTCGCATCACACATAACCTCAAATGGCAAGGACAAATTTGGGGATACGATGGTAAGAGCAGTCATCAACTTCTTTTCAGACATAAAAAAACCTTCAAGCATGCCTCAGTAAACTCAAATTTCACCTTTTTCTCAAGAAACCTACAAAGAGGGTTAGCAATCTTGAAGAAATCTTTGATGAATCGCCTATAAAACCAGCATGTCCAAAAAAGCTACGAACACCCTTCACAGAAATTGGTGGAGGTAATTTCTCAATCACTTTAATCTTTGCTCTATCTACCTCAATACCCCTTTTTGAAATTTTGTGTCCAAGAACAATACCTTCTTTGACCATAAAATGGAACTTTTCCTAATTAAGTAATAAGTTGCATTCTTCACACCTTCTAAGAGCATTTGCCAAGTGCATAAGGAGGTCATCAAAAGAATCACCAACCATTAAAAAATCATCCATAAACACTTTGATGGTGTCTTCTATCATATCAGAGAAGATGTACATCATACACCTCTAAAATATGGCTCGAGCATTGCATAGACCGAACGGCATATGTCTGAATGCAAAAGTCCCATAAGGACATGTGAAGGTGGTCTTCTATTGGTATTCAGGAAAAATAGTGATTTGGTTGTAACCTAAATACCTATCAAGAAAATAGTATCATCCTCTGCCCGCTAACCTGTCCAACATCTGGTCTATGAAGGGAATGGGAAGAGTCCATGCATTCAATTTTCTATAATTCATGCATACTATCCATCCCATGACTGGCCTCATTGGTGCTAGCTTATTCTTCTCATTAGACATAATAGTAATCCTGCCTTTCTTCGAAACATATTGTATCGGACTAACCCACTTGCTATCAACAATGGGATATACTGCACCAACATACAACAACTTAATTATATCTTTCTTCACCACCTCCTGCATAGGAGGATTGAGTCGATGCTGATGTTCTATACTTGGAATACACTCTAATTAAAGTTGAATTTTATAAGTGCAAAGACCAGGAAAAATACCCACAATGTATGTAATGGACCATCCAATGGACCTCTTGAATCTCTGTAATACTAATAACAATGCTTCTACTTCTGAGTCAATCAAATCGGCTTCAATAATTACCGACAAAGTGTTATTGGCCCCCAAAAATGCATATTGCAAATGAGATGAGAGGGCCTTCAACTCTAAGATCGGTTGCTCTTTAATGATTGGAAAAGCACGAGGAGTAGTTCTATTCTTCAAATCCAAATTAAGTTTCTTTGGTGCATAAATGTAAGAACCATTCCCATAAAGTGCACATACCATCTCATCAAACTTCTCAATGCCGTCACTGTCAAAATTTATGATCACTTCTGCTAGTGCTTCCACACACAACATCTCTTCAATAGGAACAACAACATCAGAACCATTATCAAAAGAGTCACAAAATCAACATCATAGAATGAAACAGTTTCATCATCATACACATCAATCACGAATACCGCTCTTAACTCATCAGGACACTTCATGGCTTTGCATACATTGAACACTACCTGTTCATCATTGAGTCTTAGCATCAGATGTCCTAGATCCATATTAATCAACTCTTTCCTATATCTAAGAATTTTCTTCCTAAAATAATTGAGACTTAGAAGTTTACTTCGCAGTCCAATATCACAAAATCCATAGGAAAAATGAAAGAATCCACCTTCTCTAATACATCACATAAAATACGAACTAGATTTTTCATAGTCTTGTCTGCCATCACTAATCTCATGGTGGTTGGTTTGGTAGAACCCAACCCCAATTGTTTGAACACTGCAAATGACATGAGGTTGATGCTAGCACCCAAATCACATAATGCACGAGCGAAGCTGGATGATCTAATGGTGCAAGGTATAGTGAAAGCACTAGGATCCTCTTTATTTCCACCAATGTTCTAGTAGCTACAACACTGCAATGATGAATATTGTCGACTAGCTCATAACTGACTGACCTCTTCTTGGTGATTCGATCTTTAATGAATTTTGCATATCCTAGCATTTGCTCTAATGCCTCTACAAATGGGATGTTAAATGAATTACCATCTTCTTGTTTCTTTTTCAGCCTTTAAGGAAAAAAGGATGAGTTCTTGGGATAGTCTTCAAAATTGGGTCCTCGGCCTTATCTTCTCCTTTATTTTGCTTGCTACTACTATCAACATCAATAGGATTATCATTATGATTTTACTCATCTACAACTGATATATATGGGTCTATGGTGGATTTACCACTTCGAGAGATAATGGCATGGCAGTGACCATCATTTCTTGGACTAGCCACCATGTTACTCAGGATAGTTCAAGGATGTCTTTGATTTGTTGTGACTAATATCTGACCAAATTGTTTCTCCAACTTCTTGATTGTTGTAGCATGTGACTCAACATTCTGGTTTAGCCCTGGCAGGTCTTCCTTGGTATCCTTAAGGCAACTCTCTTGGCTTTCTTGCCGTTTGACTAATTTTAACAACAGCGCCTCCATCCTGGATTTTGAATCAAGATTACCCAGTGGGACATATTTGTCACTCTTCTCCTTGTAGTAATTTTCCGCCGCCAATCACTATCTCTCTATACTTTTATCTCTGTATCTATTATTAAAATAGTTCCGACCTTGATTCCCTTACCCTTGGGCTCAGAATCCGCCAACCTACAATCAAGATACTTCACTTATTCTTCAGATTCAATCTCAAAAAAGTTCTAAAAGTAGATCCCTGTACCACAACTACATTTACTTTCTCAGCACTCATTGTATCAAACTATTTTGTAAGTAAATCAATATCAGTATGAAGCTGTGCAACCTCTTATGATACCAAATCATCACCTGCTCCATAGTCATTGGCTGCTCTAATAACAAATGTATATTTACCATGTTCTGCATCTCTAGTATGCCAACCTCTATTAGTCACTAGAATATCATCAAGCATATCCTGCATAACATCCCATTGAAGACTCATAAATGCACCTTTCGAAATTATATCTGTCATTGCTCTTGAACTGACATTCAATGAATCTAAACCATGCCTCATACAAAGATTCTGCAGGTAACTATCTGAAGTTATAAATTTCATCTTTCAACTTCAGCATCCTTGCAGGAGGGAAAAATCTGTTCAAAAACTATTTACGCAACTCATGCCAGGTAGTGATTGAGCCTCTTGGAAGTTCTCCTAACCATAGTGATGCTACTTCTTTCAATGAAAATGGGAACAACCTTAATCCCAAAGCTTCTTGATTCTCCCCACTAATAATATATGTTGTGCAGATCCCAGTAAAATTAGCAAGATGCATGTTCGCATCATCAGTAGCTGATCCTAAAAATATACCCTTCAAGTTCAACAATTGGATCATGGTTCTTGTAATATCAAACTTCACATTAGGTGGTAAAGTACGAGGAACGATGACTCTTATCTCAGCAGGTTTTCATCATCATATGGGTGTAAGTGCTGATATGGAGGAATCAATGGAGCTCTACCTCTATGAACTCTGTCTCAATGTTTAGCTACTTGCCTAGGTTTGTCTAATCCTTCTTGCTGGGTTAACCCAACCTCTTTAGCTAATCGAGCCTATTCGGTTGCTCTTCTCTCTTCCTTAGCAGCAATATAAGTTATTGCATTGTAAATCAACAATATTCTATGGATCAACTGGAGCATGCAGGAGTGACGTATTAGGATCAATAGGTGGAGGGTCTTTAATCCCATCACAAACTTATCCTGACATTCTTCTTGGTGTTTGAACAATTCTCTCTGGCTTTAGATTAAAAGGGAGTAACTGATTGCCTCTTCTCCTAGTGTTTAACATACACCAGCGTATGCCAAATCAAAAATAAAAAATAAAACCCGCAAACTTTACCAATTCATTTAACTACTCACACTTCCTTCCCCGATAATGACACCAAAATTTAATGTCACCTAAAACTAACCTCCAAAGAAGTATGTTGTGGGCGATGACAAATATAGTAACCCAACTAGGTTGTGGTCGATCACACAGAGAAAACGTTGAACAATCTCTTAACTTGATGTAATTCACGAGCAATGTAGAAAGTAAATGGGGGGTTTTGGAAGTAATCAGTAACTAGTAATTGAATCTTCAATGCTTTGAGTTGTAAATAATATAAAGCGAAAACTAAGCTTGTGTTCCCCCTGGCTTCTCAACTCCGTAAAGTTCTCATTTTTAATCTACCTATTCTACTGCTTTGTATGTAAAGTCGACAAGATGTGTATTACTAATCGTCTTGTGAACGTGTTGGTAAATCTCACCGTTTACCTTGTGAGTCTCAGGGCGTCATCTTATTGCTCCTTATTTGTTACTTCAGTTCACTTTCACCTTTTGAGTCTCAAGTGATTAGATGAGATAATGGAATAGTATGATGGAGATGTATCTTAAATTACTGTCTTAATCATCTTTTCCCAATCACAAAGTCCCTTGTGAGGAAGTTTGCAAATATAGGCTATCCCTAAGTTTCTACAGTAGCTCTGAGGTTAATTTTTGTGAAGAAGATTAAGATACATGTATAAACCCTAGAATATATGAATCTCCCACCTCCTTTACGTAGCTAATATGCACTGACCCAAGTTAGGGAGATTAGCCGCTCATGCTCATGTAAGAAACTATGATTATCAATGAAGAATACATGTAATTAATTGCACAAGAATAAGATGATTAAAATCCTAAGTCTTCAATAGAATAAAAACCAAAAATATCAAGAATAATTGTAAAGTATGTAAAAGTATGTTGAAATAAGTCAAAGTAAGTCACCTAATAAAAGATAAACCCTAGGGTATTTATTGTATCACAGAAATACCTAGAAATCCTAATAAAAATGGAAAGGGAAAAGTTATGTCGGAACAAGGTATGACTCGCTCATCCACTCATATCATCTTCTTACGAGTTGTACTATTTCTCTCATATCCGCCCTAGTGTCTGATCTTACAGGCTTCAACTTTCTGTTCTTCTTATGACTCCTTCTCACGAGTCATACCTTGATCATACGACTCGTGGCCTTCACTCGTATCCACCTGGAACTTTGTTTTTTCGAGCTTGGACACTGATCTGCTTACGGTTGGATCATACGAGTCGTACTCAGACTTTCAACTTGCAGTCTTCTGACACTTCAACTTTGAATTTCTTCCTTGGGTTCTACTCTGTGTACGATTTCATGATACGGCCCGTATCCTCAGCTTACGACTCAGATTCTCAGTCGTATATTCTTAATACTTAGCTTTTCTTTCTAGCCTTAGTTTCTGTTGTTCTTATGAGTCAACCTACGAGTTATATGAGGTGTTGGCGACTCGTGAAGAGTCTCGTACCTTCTACAACTCTCGTCTTTTTAGTCCTTTTTCTTCCAGTTTCAGTCCAACACTTATATTGACCTATTTTACCTGCAATAACCATAAAAACGCATCATATCTACTAAAATGGCCTATCTTCCAGCATAATTTCCTGGTTTTAAGCATCGAAAGTGTCGTGTTTCCATGACACATCATCAATGTATTTCACCTATCTTATTTGTACCTTAGATATTTATAAATATTATATAAGTAATTTAATAAATTCTCCATCTTTATATATCCAATGATGTTGAATTTAATTATTATATTTATTTTTATTATTTAAACAAATATCATATTTAGTGTAGTGTTTGAACTCATTAAAATGAGGTACACACACGAGACATGTATACCGAAACTAGTTTTACTAAAAGTGGAAAGCTACCAAGTTAAACTAGCTTATAAAATTGATCGACCATTTTACCCTTCATAAAAAAATTTAAAAATAAAAAATTAGCCGCTTGATACATACATGCATGTAACCTTTTCATTATTTCATTATTATAGATTACACTCATTAACTTTTAATTAATACTCCATTCATTTCAAAATATTTATCCTTTGTTGACTTGACACTTCCCTTAAAAAATATTTAATAGGAGTTTATTTTACCAAATTAATCTTATTAATTATGCTTTGAAAATATACATTTGAGTAGATGCACTTTATTTAGTCATTTAATGATATAGTTAGTATTTGAAGAATAGAATAATCTCTCTTGATTTCATAAAAGGTACTACTAAATTAAAATAAATATTTTTAGAAAAAGAGTCAACTATTTTGAAATGGAGGAAGTAACAATTTTCAAATACTCCCTCTGTTCACTTTTACTTTTCACTAATTTATAATTGAATTTCTACTTTTACTTGTCATTTTTGACATATCAAAAGAAGACAACTTTTTTTTTTCCTATTTTATCCTTAAGATTAATTATTTTTTTCTAAATTAATTTCAAGATAAAATATAAGCATCATTGTACTACAGTTCAATTATTCATTTAGCTTTTATATATGGCACATTTAATATATTTATAGCATCGCATATCTACTTGGCCAGTACATTTAATGAATTAATCACATACTTTTCTTTTGTGTTATATCCTTTTATGATATCGTTTCTGGTGCCCAGTCTTAGCCATGTAGTTAGATACGCTCCAGTGCAAAATCCAGTGACAACTTTGGTGAGTCCTCTGTTGACACCTAATTTTTGTTCTCCATGACTAAATTTAATTTTTGAGTTTCTTTGATCTTAAATAAAATTATAATATTTATTTTATCTAGATAATGATTTTTTTTAAAAATATTTATCTAGGTAATTTTGTCATTTTATGTAACGATTATATATTTTCGTATTTACGATATTGTATAATTTTATTACTTAAATAATTATTGTATAAAAAATTAAATTTTAATCAAAGGCTATCATGAAAATTGATTGAAATGGGAAAAGTCTTGATTTAGATATATTTTGTTGTCAACAAACAAAATATTCAAAAAAATATGTGTTTGATTTTATCAAATAAAGAAACTCAAAATTAAATTGAATATTAATTCATGTCCAATTACAATTTTATTTAGCCAATTTATTCAATTTAGTCATGATTGAATTCAAATTGACCATAATTGCAATGCAATTGTCTAATTAATTTTTAAAATTGACCAAAAATTAAATAAATGGATAAATCCCAATCTAATTGGGGTTATTTAGGAAAATAACCCCAAAGCCCAATAACCTCACTAGCCCAACCCCCTTCCCCTTTTCTGATAACAAAATAGCAGCCTAGCTGCTCCTAACTTGCCCTAGGCCTAAAACCAATCCAGCCCTTTTCCATTTTTTCCTCTTATTAGGCCAGCAACCTACAGTTCCACAAAACCCTCATCCATCTTCTTTCAATTTTCAAATTCAAATTTCAAATTTTGTGTACTAAAAAAATACAAATTCTAGCTAATTAATAAAACTTTTTTGAATTTTAAAATTTGTACTAGTCGGTACAATTTCCAACCTTATCTTCTCTTCAATTTAAATTTCAAAATTTGTACTACATTGTACAATTTCACCTCAACCTTCTCCAACAAACCTTATCCTCAATTTGGAATTCCCAAAATCATCCTTGAGTACTTCTATCCCACATCGCCAATTCATCATGAATTTAGGATTTTGGGGTTCTATATAAATCTCTTTCATTCACTTTTCAAGGGAGAGGTGAAAGAGGAATTAATTTAGCTGAGAACCCCAATTGAAAGATACTAAATTGAATTTTCTATGCTAAATCCTTGTAAGACCATTTGGCTTAGGATTTTAGCTATGAAATTTTGTTCATAGTTTTTCGGTGGTGCAAAGAGAATTCGACGAAGCTCGTAGTACCGGTGAGCTGCTCCGGAAAAGGTAAACATATCCTTCTTTTTAAATATTTTAGTTAATTATTCTGCCTCATTTTTTTTTTCATATAACTTTTGTTTTTCTCGTAATCGTAGTAATTTTTCTCCTGCTGGTGGGATTATTTATTGTAGAAAATCTCTCGAGAGCCTTAGATTTTTTTTAGTTGATATTCTTGCTACGTTTGATTGCGAAATTCTTGTCTTAATGCTGTGAAAAAAATTAATTGTTTGTTTTGCCTTTAATGCCGTCTGACTTGAATTTTCTTTGAATGATATGAAGCTTTCTTCTCCCTTAATATCGTCGAATGGTATGTGTTAAAGATAAGGTGTTTTCCCAAATATTAGTTCATGATCAATTCAATTTATAAGAATAAAAGTATCTCTATAGTTATTCTTGTTGTGGTACGTTCCTCGATATGAAAAATTATGTAAGATGATAAATTTAGAGCCTTTACGATTTTAGATTACGACTTTATTGTTAAAAAATTTTCTCGGTGGCGTAGATGTTATGTAATTCATCATAGCTTGAGTTTCTAATTATTTCCTCATTACATTAGGTTTGTCTTGATATAATTGTTATTTTGTTCTTACCTCATTTTCATAATTTCATCTCACACCTTAGTCCTTATTTGAATGTTATTTCATAATTCATCCTTTATTGTCTTCTTGATGTTCAAGTATATCGGATAATATCTATATTATATACTAAAAAAGGAATGTTCCTTGCCATGTCAATATTAAGGCTCCTATCTTGTAAAAATTGGCTAAGTGATGAAGTATTTGGTAATCGAGTGTAGAATAAGAATGCTCAGTCCTTTCTTCATATCGGGTTATTTTGTGCCATTTTGAATTTTCTTTTTTAACGTATGATATATACCTTAAGTGTGTGATTATTATATTTTGTTTAAGTTGACATTTGGTATACTATTTTGCTTGTTTTATTATTAGCAGACACTTGTTGATCCTTTTATTTTCTTTCTTTTGCATGAAATCATCTTGAATGAGTCCATTTGGACTCCCATTACCTTTGAATTCGGTCATTGTCTAGTCCAAGCCTCCTACAAGTCCGAAATGGATTAAAATCATGAAGAAACAAGGCTTTATACAAAGATATACAATAAATAAACACTGTATACAGTAGATATATGGGTTTTTTTAGGTGGAAGGTGGCTGGTACATGCCAACATATGATGCATAGTGAAGCTGGAAGCAAATATACAGCCATTTACATGCTGATATATAGTGAATATATGGAGAAAACATGAAGAAAATGAGCAGTGATATACAGCTGATATACACAGCTAAAGAGAGTTTAAAAAGGTCTATTTAAATGGGCCCAAAACTAGTGCTGACCACATTTGAAAATGGGCTAAAAAGGGACCCGAGTCTCAACTTTTCTTCCTTTATTTTATTGTACTTGATTTGTTTATTTGTTTGTAATTTAATTTAAATTACTCTAGATGAATCCACGGAGAGCAAGTTTATGTTGAAATTATTTAAAGTTTATGTTGAAATTATTTACTTTATTTCGTTATTTTTAATTCCTCTACTTAGGCAAATTTATATTTTTAAAATAACTTGAATTTCTTATAGTTATTGATAGTTTAAATCCATATTTAAAAAGTTGGGTTAATTATTTAGCCCAAAGTCTTAATCCGGATAAAACTGTAATGTTAGAATTATATTGAAACTTCGACATTTAGTTTATTTCATTACTTTGGAATAAAATGAATGGACAAGTTTTAATAAATTTTATTCATTTTAAAATGAGATTTTTGAATAAATTCAAGATTTTTTCAAGTAACTTAAGAATTTTTCAAAATTAGCCAAACAATTTAAATCCGATGGGAACCACACTTTGCGGATTTTCAAAAGTGCCTAACACCTTCTTTTGAATTTACTTGAACCCTTACCTAGACTCTGGTTATCTTTTAAAAGGTTTTCTTTCAAAATCACCTTTTTAAACGATTTCTTAATTTTTCTAAAATTAAGTGGCGACTCTAAATTAATTTTTCAAAAATAAATTAAATAGAACTCATTTTTTTTTCGCCACAAAGTTATGAAATATTTTTGACTTTTTAAAAATGAATTGTAACAGAATGACGACTCCGTTGGAAATTCATCTAGGATCTAACCATAAGGATTTTATGTGTTTGGCTAATTTTTGTATTAATTGTTACATTTGTAATTATGTGTTTAAATTTTCGCAATTATTAAATATTGCTTTTCGTGGCATACTTCCACATTTTGATTATTAAACTGTTTTGTGATTTCACTGATGTCCCGACCCCTATTATTCAATTACAAATAAAGTGTTGAAAATACAACAGTTTATTGACACGTTAGGCATTCAATGAATGTTTGTATTTCCAAACCCAAGTTATTCACTTGGGAACATAGTCGAAGCTCACTCTAGATACCTAGGATAGAACGAGACCAAAATTCATTTTAGGCATGAGACTTGGATGACCTAATACCTGAGGGGGTATTGGGCCCATTAGAAAACCTACCTTGCGGCTATTGCCCACAAGTCATAACAGATGATCATCCGTTATGTGTTAAGTTGAAGGATATAATGCAGATTGTACGGACCATTGTCTCTTGGATTTGAGGGTTTTATTTAGATAGTTTTTTTTTATAGTAACCAAGAGAAGATCTTGATTGGAAGGATATTTAGATATTCCAAGAAGTTCAAGGTTGAAGGACCTCCGAGGAGGTTAAGTTTAGACTTGCTCCCTTGCGTGGGACGGATATCATGTATTTCCCTTTTTCCTCATTTTGTATCCCCGTTTGATTTATTCTTGAAGTTTGTATGATATTTTGGGAGCCATAGAACATCTTACAAACGACATGTATATACTTCAAACCTTAGGCTTGAAAGGTCCCATGTATATTAGGACGCATTAAAAATTGTTTATATGCTAAAGTATTTCATTATTTTGCTTTATGCATATTTGCTTGATTTGTGTGTTTAAATGATATACATTTGGCTTTAAACAAGACTAGTTCATTATTCTGTTTCGAAGTTTAGAGCGTTATTAGGCATATACGACTCAAAATTTGGATCCTCCTAAAAAGCTCTTAAAAGTCCATCGATAAAATCCCTTCCAATTCACCAAAGTTTTGTTCAAAAAATCATGAGGTCATTTTCCAATTCATATTAACCACATTACTCATACAATTCATATTTTTCAAACTTAATTATAGCTAGAGCTAGCCAGATATTTTCTTAATGGAAAGATTATGTTGTCTTCATAAGAGCTTTCCACATATGCCTTTAGGGTGTTTATTCTTAAGCACCTGACCTCTTCAAATCACTTAGTTCATTCTATTCAAAATATTATTTTCTCCATTAAATCCAAAATTCATCATGGTTAAAGTTCTGATCATCTGGTCACTTTTTTAAAGTTTTCTATTCTTCGAGTGTTGTACTAGTCTGTTCCAAACAAAATATATGTCATTTGTTTTGCATATTATTTTTGGTCAATTATTACGAGCATGAACTAACATTTTACCCTTTGAGTGTTTTTTCTTTTCTTTAAGAGAGAAGCTGATTTGTGTTGGCAATCAAACTTGCTCAAAGATTAAAAGCAAAGTAATCATTGACGCCAACAACCACAAAGAAGAATGAAGTTTTCTTAAAGGTGTACTTTCGGCGTCCTTCTATCTTGCATTTTGAAGTTATTAGTTTCTTTCATTGTAATCGTACTTTCTTGTCATTATTTTCTTGTAATCACACTTTATCACTTTATTTCCTTGTAATCGCACTTTATGATTTGATTTCTTTATAAAATGAGCTACATTCGACCTGATTTCCCTAGTGGATATGTAGGCGGCCTGTATTGGCTTCGGTCACGTTGTCAAAACTATTAAATAGTCCTTTTACTTGTATGAACTATGTTTGACCTGAATTTTCAAGAATGAGATACGTAAGCAGTCTTTGTCTGCTTTGGTCAACCCTTTAGAAAATTTACTTTTTCATCTTATAGTGAAACTACGTTTTACATGATTTCTACCTCAATGGAATATGCGAACATCCCACTAACTCGATCATATTTCCCATAAGATTTTTATAGAGTTTGGGATAAAACTTTTGAGAGGATCTCAAAATTTTATCAAGAGGATTTTTCTTCAAGTTACATGGAGATAACATTGGAGCATGTAAGTGGGGCAAAAATTTTTGAGGTCACAAAAATTTCACAAAATGTAACATTTGCTACAAAGTGACCACTAGACATTGCTAAAGCTGAATCGGGGCATAGTTTTTGAGAAGTTTTCAAATTTCCAGCTACATTATTGTAGAAAGAACTCAAGTGTTTTGCATTCTAGACTGGGACAGAATTTTTGAGAAGATCTCAAAAATTCCATACTAAATGATGTTATAAGAAGTTCGAGAGTTTTTAAACTGGTCAGAATTTTTGAGGGAGATCTTCAAAAATTCCACAAGGACTGCGCATTAAGCTTGCAAATCGATGACCAATAAGGAGCATCAGGAGAGCAAGGCAATACCAACACAATCAATCTCTCAAAACTAAGAATTTTTCTTTAGATGCTGGAAAAGTGAAGTCATAATGTTGACAACGTTGAGCATGACCAAAGGCATTATCAAATTCACCGTGCCCTGCTATAATAATTCAAACAACCTCTCTTCTTCATTTTTCTTTTGATTTGAACTTTTTGAAAATCAATCATAACATCCTCATCATTCAAGGATATGGTTTATATCTTTTATGTTCAGTCCATACTTTATTTTAGTTTTTAGCTTTGTTTTGAGAGTTATCCAGGGATCTTGTCCAAACAACTCATTTAGTTAGTAGAGTGTTTCCAAGCATGGTTGATTTAGTAGTAGGTTTGATATTAATAAACATTTGCTATTTTAGTAAGATTTTAAGTTTGTTTTTATAGTATTCTATTTATTTATTCATATGCTTCAACACATAAGTCATATTCATGATTTTAGTAGCATGCTAGTATCAAGGATTAGCTTTGGATAAAGTGGTTTGCATAAGTGGTTAGTAGGTCCAGAAATAGTTGAACAATGAGTTATGGTTCTTTGCATCACAAACTAATTTTGTGAGATGCCACATAGTTATGAGATCCTAATCAGGTGTCGCGACCCGATTTCTCAGGTCATGATGACATCTACTATAACCCACAAGTAGGTAAACCAACTCGTAGTCCAGAACTAATAGTAATGAACTACCAAGAGAAATGAAGGAAAATATAGAATAAATATAGTAAAAGACTGAAATACATAGAATAGTCCCAAAATCTATTGGAATCAATACAAGAGTTTTTAATAAAATAGGGCAACAAAATTAAGTACTAAAAAAATATATTGTTACAACCTATCTCTGAATACATCATCGAGACTAGTCTAGAATATAAGAGGGAGAATAATAATACTCTAAATGCCAGGATCCCACCCTATGTCTCCGAACCATAGCTACTCTGTGCGATGCACACAACAATGACGAGAACCCGCACTATAATCTGAAGGCTACAGTAGTGTAGTATTAGTACCAAATACGTGGTATTCAGTAGGCAACTACCAACTGAGCTCCAAAGATAATGCAAATATATTAGTACCAAACACATGGTATTCAGGAATGTAAACTACACCTAAATATCCAGCAAACTACATAATAAATCTACTAAGACAATAAGGATAAACTATCCTATTCATATCTATGAAACTAACATAGTAAAGCTAATGAGACAATAAGGATAAACTATCCTATTCTCGACATACTCAAGAATCTAAATGCCATACCTTATATCACTGACCAATACACCAATAAAGAGCCGAAGAAGGATATAATTGTAAGAATAAGGAATCAAAATCATACCTCGAATATCAATGCATGTCTAATCATCAACCTTCCACGAGCTAATCATAACAACAACAAACAATATAAAGTAACCGTCTAGCCCAAATAATAAATTCCTAAACTGGGCCCCGTAACTCGGATACCTATGCATCCCTTATAAAGCTATACATATACCTATTCATCCCTTATAACCTATACCTATGCATCCCTTATAAAACTGATAGATATAGGGGCATACTGGTGATAGGTAATGTGCATGCAAGGATGAATACAAATAGAATCCATATACCATAACCAATCCAATCAAACATAACTTAGTATATACACATTCTCTAGCTCGATGGCTCACAAAGGAAGGACCTACAACGACCTTTCTTCTCTAGCATGATAGCTCATAGAGGAAGGGGCCCCTAGGGGGTTTGGGAGTACCCATTACACCGACCTGGTCCTAATTCAAGATTTCTAATAAATATCATCATCATTAATCCACTCTATCTAGTATAAGATATATATATATACATATATATATGTAAAATGCACGACTTAGAACCATGGTTAAAAGAGTGTGAGTTCGTAAATCCATTCCCTAGCTTAAACTCTGGGACTAAATCATCATAAAAGTGTATAAAGGGTCAAAATCTCTCATGATTGAGGTAAATAGTAGTAACAAAATCATAGACCGGAATCAATCTCGATCAATCCTTTAAAAATTCATTTTTAGGCTCAAAGTATCATAAGTTATTCACTAAGATAGTAAGATTCCCGTTATGAAGAAATCTGTTTTAAAAGTAAAAAGTGGGAATAAATCCTTTTTTATAAAAAAAGTATTAAAATCATATTTTTTGTTAGAATCATACCATTTACCATTTTAGTGATCATGAATGTACTGGATCTATGCATACCATTAACAGTATCTAAACAATGCAATCATAAGCATCAAAAGGTCTATAAACTATGACCATACCTTTTATAAGGATAAATTAATTCCTAGAATCTAACCTATATAATAAACTAGACCTTGGGCCCAATAATATATATCCGATATAACAGTACCATCATAATCTGGGGAAAAACCATCACAATCCACTGAGTAATGTATTTAACATCATACTAATGGTTTTTTAGTCTCAACTATGCTTAATATTTTATCAACCTAAGATAATAAATCATAAAAGCATAATACACATTTCACTTTATGGGTCAATTACCTTTCTAGCTCCCAAACTCATAAATAAGGCTAAGAAACAATGTTCTCCCCAATATCACATCCTAGCATTCCTATTTAACATGCAACATATATAAAACACCACCGAAGAAGAAGAGTACATAAAAGCCTACCTCGATACCAAAACACAATCCTTCAATAGTCCACGAATCATCTGTCCTTACTTCATAATCCCAAAATACCATCACAATATCAAAATAGTAATCTACACATCATAAGGAGTAAAATGAGACCCATACTTCTAGAATAAGGGTCAGGTTGAATTTCAGGTTAGAACAGGCCTGAGGGGCCCATAAATAGAATCCAAAATTGAACCCGTCACAAGGTCCCTCGAAGGACAAGAAATCAGTACTCAAGATTTGAGCACAAATAGAGCACAAATTGAGTATCAATTCAACCTTTAAAATTTAGGGATTTAAGACCTAATTTCAAAGAATTTTATCAAGAATTAGGATGGAAATTAAAGGGAAAATTAATGGGAAATAACCAAGAAGAATAAGGATAGCTTACCTCAACTTATATGGATGATTTCCTACTTTTTCCTCTCTTTGAGCTCTCAATTTGGTATAAGAATTATGGAAAAAGTGATAGAAAATTGGGTGGGAAAAAGGCATTTAAGCTACCAGGTGCCGCTTAAGCGGTCACCCTATCACTTAAGCAACAACAACTTAAGTGGCTCACTATTACTTGGGGCTAGGTATCACTTAGGCAACCCAATGACCACTTAAGCGATGCCCGCTTAAGAGGATAAAGCATCGCTTAAGTGGCCATTGATCAGATGGTCAATGTCTCATAAGTGACACAATGTCACATAAGTGATGACTGCTTAAGAGGTCATATGATCACTTAAGCAGTCACATCAGAAACCTGATGCACCAGATTTTTCCAAGTCCAAAATGGACTTTGACCGAATGCTCAAGATTCATTTGGAACCTCGTGAATGGAAACAAAATATGCTACCATACCTAATTCGATGTTCCAAACTTAATAGAACTACCAAAACTTTCATCCGAGATCGTTTTAAGGACCACACCTATAGTTTCATTTTTGACCTGCTTGAGGGAATTAGAGAGCCTTTTGGGAGTGTTTAAGAGTTACTTATATTTTTCATAATTTATAATAACACCCTAAAAAGGATGTGAAATGTGGGTTCCTATTTGGTTAAAAGGGGAAATGTCTAGAATGCCCTCAACTTAAAAGCTGAAAAAGTGTCGCCTTTAACTTTGAGTCAACCCCTTGACTCTTAATCACTCCTTACAACCCATCCTCGTGAGTTTTAACCAAGGAAGTACCACCAAGGAACCCTACACCGTTATCCTTACACTCAATGGAACCACTTATAATGGGACCCTACGTCTCATCGGGTCCAGTCGTAGTCAACACAGAATCTAAATATGGACTTACATTGGACACCCTACAATTACACCTAACGAATCTTAACATATACTTATAGATTTTAGTGAGCCACTCATACTCAAAGCAAAATCAAGCCACAAAATTACTGATTTGGTTATGTCTCATCCCAACGATTTGTTAGGACACCCTACAACTTATAGGGTCTACTCGTAACCAGGATAGTAAGATCAAAGCTCAAAAAATTTTCAATGTCCAAAATCCAGGGTGTTTAACTATTATTATGGCAAAATTAGTTATACAACTTGCAGAGAAATCACAGTGGGGAAAAACAAGCTTTTACTCATCCTAAGGCCCAGGTTGAGGCTATCCAGTTTCTATCTATACTGAGGATAAAGTCGGCTAGAAGATTACCACCACACTATCCCCAATCTATTGAGGGTTGTGATGTTGATAATAATGATGAGGATGATGATGATTAGGAGACAGAGTCTGAGATAGCACCAGAGGTAGATGCTCAGGACCTCCAGTATGAGGAGAGGTCATAGGATGAGGATGAGTTCAAGACACCAGTTCTTGAGCCACCATTAGTTGTACCCTATCCTGAGGAAGGAACAAATTAGTCTTCACATCAGGTGCAAGTTCCTAACGTAGAGGCACCATATCAGCATGAACAAACTTTCAATTCCACATATATCTCGGAGGAACCTATTGATAAGGTAGGCCCTAGATGGTGTGTGGATGGGATTCAGATGCTATATGAGAGAGATAGTTTTAATATCGATATCAGCTAGCCCAAAAAGGCTATTTATGAGGAGAGATGTATCGACCTATTAGGGTTGAGTAGATTACCACAGTTATGGGCCAGTTTTAAGCATTATTAGTTGGGGTGGATGACCATACCCTTAGTATATTATAGACCAAACTTGGTATGAGAATTTTATTCCTAATATCATGCCATAATAAATTTGACTACGCCCAGATATAGGGGTCTTTTGAGTCATGTTGAGTAGCCCCATCTTGAGTAGACACTTGTGAGAGGGGTTATGGTAGATATTTTAGCAGTGTCCATCACCGAGTTCTTTTTGGGATAGATTATATTGCTCTACATCCACAACAGAGTGTGATAATAGATTGAGAATTGCATAAGATAGAAAAATTATGTGTGATGCTGAGCACAAGAAAGAGAGCTGAGATCGAGAGATGGATTGCTAGATATATTTCACCTTAGGGTGATGATACCCCTTGGATCGAGGGGCAGCGTATGATTAAGAGGGCGAGACTGACTTTTGCCGCAAAGTTTTGGTGGCTTCTTATTTGATATAGATTGTGTCAGACTGCTGCACATAATGTATTGACTTGGGATGGAGCTGCACTGACTGTTAGCATAATGGTCTGATACAATATTGACTTTGCAACTACTATTCAGCATGAGCTTCATGAGAGAGATTTTGGTAAAACTATAAATTTATTATTCCTATGTATTATCTAAAGGTTATGTGATGAGGTCAGTATGAAAGAGGTAACATGTGTAGATAAGTAATTATCAATGATGAGGGTGGCACAGACTAATACAATGAAGGATTTGACTTACCTGGACCTTCCCAAGAAACCCCATGCACCTACTACAGTGTCTCTGGCCTCGTTTGAGGGATAATTAGTTCCTACGGAGCCTTTTGATACACAAGGAAGTGACGAGGATTTAGTATGAAGTTTGAGATAGAGGAGCAGACAAAGGACCTCGAGTTGAGTACATAGGGTGAGGGGACCCCAACTATATCCATATCAGCCTCAACTTCTACTTTAGAGCTGGTGGGTGCATCTTCAGTGCCTCCTCTTCCATCTACTTTAGCTGTTGCATCAGGTATGATATTTGTTTTATGCAAGTTTTTGTAGAGCTTAGTGAACAGTCAGAGTTACCAATATTTTTATATAAAATATTGAGACTGAGGAGGCGACTTTATATGGACAGATACGACTATAGGTCCAAACTACACTAAAGATGATTGAGGCAAGATTGGAGCTTTTAAACTAGGATACTATGTCAAAACTACAAGTTGAGTTGCATGCATGGATAAACACTTTTAAGGGTTGAGTATTATCCCAGTTCAGTAGTGTTGAGATCTCAGATCTAGGTGATATTAGGGAGGAGATGGATGTACTTAGAGCAGTGGTACTCTCTCTCATTGAGAGCCATATATCAGTCTTCCCTCTAGTTGTTCCCCCATTTGTTTAGTCGATATTTTTGTCGGGATATTTTTTTTGGGGCACATATGGTTTGACTTATTTGTTAAGGATGATGAGACGGTCCCCTAGTCGGGACTAAGAGAGGCTGAGAGGGGGATTTGTAGGATCATAGTATTCCATTTGACCAGGACTTAAAATCGGCCTGGCATAACTCACAAGAGACCGAAGTGACTGATAGGCAAATACATGTTGAGTTAGGCACACGTGCATCTTCCAGTAGTGCACCGCCACCCCCACCGCCTCCACCAGCCAAATTTCTTAATCAATGGATGATCATGACACAGATTCCCAGTGTGCCCCAGGTATATCCTCATGCCCTTTCTTTGTATATTTTATATGCACAGGGGATATTGCATAGTCTTTAGTTGTGGGTGGGGTATACCATAGCCACCGTTGGTCTTTTTGCCATTCTTCATTTTACTGTCGGCCGTAATATAATTGTAGAACTGGTATGTCTAGGTTAAAATTTGTGTTGTGATGTGTTTTATTTTGTATTGTGTTTTTTTTTTTGTTTAACTAGGATATTTTTGAGTATTTAGGGTAGATGTCATGTTTTTTGTTTATTTTGAGAGAAATGATACCCCTCCAAATTTTTTCTTTAGAACTGTGTGAATGTATATATGTGTGACCATTGTGGATCTTTTTATGACATTAGATTAGGGATATGATAATCACAGTTAGCTTGTGCATGAACTAGATTGGTAGTATCTTGTAATGTCACTTTGTGCCATGTGTGAGTGAGATTCTACTTAGTTTTCTTTGTGTATTAAATATAGAACTTTCTCGGTTAGTCTTTCCTAGGTTGTAGGATAGTCAATTAGGAAAGTATCAAAGGCCATTTTTGATATTAGTCTACTTTTAGCCTAAAAGAACTTCCCAATGTGAAATAGTATCCCTTGATTCCGTTTTGAGCCTTGTCGCCTATTTCCTTATTTTTACCTTTCACCTTCCCATTTGTGTTATAATAAACCTGTTTTGTCCCTAGTCTTTCTTGGATATTGGGTACCTCAACTCAGGAAAATTGCCTAAGTTGAGGGAGGATATTATAGGAGTGCATAGTGTAAAGTGGGTATGAAGAAGGGTAAAATAAGAGAAAAGTGATAGTAGGGCTGGGTAGTGGAAAAAAAGAGAAAGAAAAAGAATGAATAAAAGAAACCACACCCAACCTAAATGTCTATTAAATAATAAAAGTGAGAAATAAGGGTGACATAAAATAAAATTGGGTAAAGTGTGGACTCGTAGAGTTAGTGTAGTGCCAAGGAGGTATACAAGCTGAATAAAGTCCTATAGTGATCCTAACTTGGTTGTCTGAAAACCAAGGTAAATATAATAAGGACAAGTCTATAGTATTTAATGCGCATTAGTAGAACTTCACTTTTAAGTGTGTATGTGTCTAGACCATCGCTATATTGGCATGCCTTATTCCATATGAGTGAATGGGACTTCTTTGTTGTGAGGGCACTGGGTTGTATTGCTAGATGTTTACTTGTTTGGGTAGTGTAACTTGTATATATGAATGTTTGTCTATTGCTAATGTAATTACCATACCTTGATTCTTTATGCCACACTATTGTGCTTCATGTTTACCCACAATTGGTTTTGAATTGTTTATATAGAAGGGGGTGATGTGTTTGAGCTTAAAGCAATGACTGGCTGCTTTAGATAGCTTAGATTCTCCTAGTTACGAGTCCTATTTTTGTTTAGTTTTGTTGTGTAGCCCGAGGTCATGCAAATGTTCTAATTTGAGGGTGTTCATGTGCTATGGATTTGTAGAACTTTTGATGCTTAAAAGATGAAAATATCCAAGTTTCGTAGGTTGCTTTGTGAGATATGATATGTTTTGGGTATGTTTTCCAGGAAATCAGGTTTTGAATGCTAAATGGAAGAAAAATGACATGACCCGAACCCCGGGCTAGGTCGTATGGGCACCTCAAGCTCTCATGAACCGGAGGTTTCCCCAATGACCATTATGGATATCTCATCATGCTATTAGATTCAAAGGAACTCTAAATCTCATATCAAGGTAGCGGAAAATAATAACATACACCAACATTAGATTCATTATATTAACTACTCTTGTCCAAGTTCATAGTTGTTCAATATACCTCTATACAAAATCGAAGTTAACTAATGCATATGTTGGGAAAATCCCCCGACTATAGCCAAACCAAGTCTTAAAGAGACCAAGTCTAAAGATAAACCCTAAGAGATTAATGTCTTATGAATGTAAGAAAGCTCACCTCTTCAAGTCTATGCACGGACTGCTTGATCGTCTAATCACTGCGCATAAGAAGAAGAAAATGCTCCAGTGCCTACGCTGCATGGGGACATTGAATCCGAAGACAGTTAGCGGTTGGAATGCTAGAATATAACACAAGGATAGGTGATAAAGTATTTTATTAAACAACAATAAATCAATATATATCACATTGCGTGACATTAATACACTTAACCATACATATAGGTATATTACGTACCAATAAAGATGTCAAGGCTAACCAACATTCTCAAACATTCATTCATTAGTCATGAAATGGGGGACTCCTGGCCTCCATGCTTATAGGTTTAACATTTCACACTATGTATAGGACTCTAACCACCATCTTATACACTTAGATAAAGGACTTCAACCAGGCTTACTCATTCATTAACTAAGGACTTTAACCACATATGCATTCATTCCACAAGGAACTCTATCCATACTCATATTCATTTAAACAAGGGACTTTAACCACATGCTCATACATTGGGAGAGGTACTATAACCTTAAGAGATCTCCTCAAGCAAGGGACTTTAACCACAAGCAATTTCATTGGGCAAGGGAATTTAGCCTCAAGCCATTCATAAGGTAAGAGACTTCAAGCTCAAGCCATCACACTATCATTTGTTGACAATGGGACTTTAGCCCCCTTTACTCATGGATCAATCATACATTCATTGCAACACTTAAGGACTTTAACCTTTTAGCCAATTCAACATTATACATGACCACTTGGTCCTTGTGGGAGCCTCCATTTCTCAACCATTTCAACAGGCCAATGCCTTCATTAAATTTATCATATAAGTCAACACATGGTCAACAAGACCCTCACAATCTATTCACATTTCATTAGAAATCTATTACCACATTGTGACCATACTAGGGTTCAACACACAATCTAAGTTCAACTTCATAATTAGAAACTTCAACCTCTAACTGGTCATTAGTTTAACAAGGTTATCTTCACATCTTACATGGATTACAATACTTTTTACAGCATCATTATCAGTCATTTATACTCATTAGGCTATTTCACTAGCTCATTACACCACCAACATATTACTAGACAACTCACTTAGACATTTTCACAAATATCTTATGTGTGTACCTTCAACAAGGCTATTTTTATGGAAGATATCATCAAGATTTGGGTTACTCAAGACTATCATGTTAAACAACATATAAAAAGTACCCACATATACAATCTACCATCAATAACATGTATCAACACAAGTATATGCAAGAATCATCATTATTGATTGTTAGGTAACAAAGCCCTTTTCATTTGATTCAAAACCACATGTGCACTTACTAATCCAAGTGTGAAATACATAGTTTAGAGCTTTTTAAAGAGGAGAAGAGATACATGCCTTAAAAAATATGACACACCAACAATCTTGACTCTTTCTTGACACTAGATGAACATCTCCAAACCCTAGCCTCCAATCTTGCTCCAAGAATCCTTTAGAATGTTTAGGAGTGTTTGAGTCTTGTAAAATTAAGACTAAGGAGGCTAAAAAGCCTTATATAGTGAGAGGGATTAGTTTTTTAGGAAATTTAAATGACCAAAAGGTCCTTGGTTAAAATCTGGAAAGTCCACTCGTGCAGGGGTACAACTCCCCCTCACGATTCCTATGGTAATTGTGACCTAGGGTATGAGTGGTATCCTAACTCGTACCCTAGTCTTCTCCTAGGTAAACCACATAGTTGTGGGTATGAAAGGGCACCTGTGAGTCATAACCAAAGGGTACGACTCATACCCCAATCATGAGCTTCACCCATAACAAAAATAGTCCATTTTAGGTTAGGTTCTCACTTCATAAGACCTTGTAGTATATGACTCGTATACATGGTTACGACCAATGGATGACCTTTTCGTATAGGAGATAGTGTGCTACCTTAACATACTACTCAAAGTATGAAATGGAAGAGGGAGAATGGTATGAATCATGACCGAGGGTACGACTTAAGTCCCAAGTCATACCCAACTTAGAGACACTAAGAGTTGTTGTTTCTCAGTGGCTCAAAGTCTAGGTATTTCAATTCTCCCCCACTTGGGATCATTCGTCCGTGAATGAAGGGTAAGGCAAGCATTTACACAAGTTAACACATCAACATGCATCAAGCGAATTTTACATAAATTAGAAACAAGAACATAACAAGGATACAACACAACACACACCATGATCATCATCGACCAACCATTTTATTTCATTGGTCTTGGGACTTGAACCCATTACTTAACCTATACTTACTCATTTCATTACTTTGGGACTCCAACCCATCAACTCATCAAAGATATAGAGAAACTCAAAGCATTGGGGACCTTACCCTTTATCTACCAAGAACATGAATCAACTCAAGGTTCTAGAGACTTAATCTCATCACAACACAACACACACAATTTAAAAGCGTTAGGTTCTTAAATCGATGGTCCAACAAGAAACAAATCAATTCACACATTGGGAACTTTAATCCATTGTCTAGCAAAGAAATAAATCAATTCAAAGCTTGGGTACTTCAACCCATCGCCTATCAATACGTACATCAAGGTAAGGAGATTAACACATACCTCCATCATAAGCTTATGGGAAATAAATGAGGATACTTGGACTTCATGTCCTCTTTCGCCTCCCAAGTAGCTTTCTTAGACTTTTGGTTCCTCCATAGAACCTTCACCAAAGCCACTTCTTTTGCTCGCAATCGGTGAGCTTGCCGATCCAAGATCCTCACTGGGATCTTTTCATATGACAAAAGCCCGAGATACCAATATCTTCCGAGGGAATAACCAAGGAAGGATCACCCATATATTTCCATAGCATAGACATATAGAAAACCGGGTGAATGGAGTTGATACTAGGAGGCAACTCCAACTCGTAGGTAACATTTCCAACCCTCTTCTCAATCAAGTAGTGACCAATATAGTGTGGACTAAGCCTCTCCTTTTTACCGAACCACATCACTCCCTTCATGGGAGATAGTTTCAAGGATACCCAATCGCCTACATAGAACTCTAAGTCCCTACGTCTCATATTCGTATAGTACTTTTGGTGACTTTGAGTGGTTTTCAATCTATCAGAAATCACCTTTACCTTCTCTAAGGCTTGGTGAACTAAATTGGGCCCAAGCAACTTACGCTCGCCAAATTTGTACTACCCAATGGGAGATCTATGTCTCCTACCATATAAGGCCTCAAAAGGTGCCATGCCAGTGCTAGTGTGGTAGCTATTATTATAGGCAAACTCAATCAAGGGAAAATGGTCATACCAACTACCACCATAGTCAATTACACAAGCCCACAACATATCCTTCAATGTTTGGATAGTTCTCTCCGCTTGACTATCCGTTTACGGGTGGAAAACGGTACTAAGGAACACTCTAGTAGCCAAACCCATTTGGAATGAATTCCAAAAGTGGGATAAAAATGGAGGACTACGATCCAAAATAATAGTCGCCGGAGCATAGTGCAACTTCACGATCTCCGCTAGATACAACTTAGCATAATCTTCAACCGAGAAATTATTTTTTACGGGAAAGAAATGAGCGGACTTAGTCATTCTATCAACAATGACCCAAATAGAATCACATTGAATCTGGGATCTAGGAAAATGGGTAACAAAATCCATATTAATTTCCTCCCACATCCACTCGAGCAACACAGTCTCTTGGTATAGGCCACTGGGCATCAAGTGCTCAACCTTTTCTTGTTGGCACACCATACACTTAGCCACATGTCTAGAAACATCACGCCTTATATTATTCCACCATTAGAAATCTCGAAGGTCATGATACATGTTGGTGGAATTGGGATGATTAGCATAATGGGCTCCATGATCCTCGACCATGAACCTTTCCCTTAATCCATTGATGTCGGGAATGCATAGCCTACCTTGGTACCTCAAGATACCATCACCACCAATAAAAAAGTCCGCGACCTTATGTTGACTCACATTACTCTTGATCTTCATCAACTCGGGGTCCGAGACTTGCTTTTTCTTTATCTTAACAACAAGAGATGATTGAGATACCAGATGCACAAATACACCAGTATCCTCGAAGTCCGTAAGTCGAACTCAAAGATTAGACAATCAGTGAACCGTTCTCACCAACTCCTATTTATCCTCATCAACATGGGCCAAACACCTCATACACAACCTACTAAGGGCATCGGCGACTACAGTCTCCTTAATGGGATGGTAATAAAGACTCATATCATAGTATTTCAATAGCTTAAGCCACTTTCTTTGCCAGAGATTCAACTTCTATTGGGTAAACACATATTAAAGGCTCTTATGAACGGAAAATATATCAACATGAACACCACAGAGATAATACCATAAAATTTTAAAAGCAAAGACCACGACTAATAATTCTAAGTCATGATTAGGGTAGTTCTTCTCATGAACTTTCAATTGCCTAGAAGCATAAGCCACCACCCTACCATGTTACATCAATATGAAACAAAGACTGACACAAGAAGCATCACAATATACCATAAAACCATCACTACCTTCGGGCAAGGTCAAAATTAGAACCGAAGTTAATTTATCTTTAACTTCTCGAAACTACCCTCACACGCATTGGGCCATAGGAACTTGACCTTTTTTTGAGTCAATTTGGTCAATGAGGCAGCTATGGTGGAAAAGCTCTCCATAAAACATCTATAATAACTGGATAGATCGAAGAAGCTCTGAATGTTGATTGGAGTCATAGGTCTAGGCCACTTCTTAACAACCGAGATCTTTTGGGGATCTACCATAATCCCTTCACTAGACATAACATAACCAAGTAAAGCTATGACTTTCAACCAAAGCTCACACTTGGAGAACTTGACATTCAATGATGATCCTTTAGGGTTTGCAACATGACACGGAGGTGGTATACATCATTCGCCTCACTCTTAGAGTACACTAAGATATCATCTATGAAGACAATGACAAATATATCCAAGAATGGATGGAAGGCCCTATTCATCAAATCCATGATTACCGCTGGGGCATTGGTCAACCCAAAGGATATGAAAAGAAACTCATATTGACCATACCGGTTATAAAGGTAGTCTTAGGGATATCTGCATCCCTAATTTTAACTTGATGATAAATCGATCTAAGATCAATCTTAGCAAAACACTTCGCACCCTGAACTTGATCAAACAAATCATCAATCCAAGGAAGAGGATATTTGTTCTTTACAGTCACATTATTCAACTAGCGATAATCGATGCACATACGAAAGGAACCATCCTTCTTGCGTACTAACAACATGAGAGAACCCCATGGAGACACACTAGGAGGGATAAAACTTTATCTAAGAGGTCTTTAAATTGCTTCTTAAGCTCTTTTAGCTTCATCGGAGCCATTATGTAAGGAGGAATAGAGATCAAACGATTGCCCAAAATAAGATCAATCCTAAAATTAATTTTTGTATTGGGAGGAACATCGAGAAGATCATTAGGGAACATATCGGGAAACTCTTTCCCCATAGGAATGGACTCTAGAGAAGGCTCTTCCGAGTTAGCATCTTTAGCTTGGACCAAATGATATAAGCAACCCTTTATAATCAAATTTTGGGCTTTAAGATAGGAAATAAAACTTTTCTTAGACACTAAGGAACCACCTTCCCATTCAATCACCCTCTCATTAGGGAATTTGAACATGACTCTACGGGTCGGACAATCTAAGAAAACATAGCAAGAGTGCAACCAATCCATTCCTAAACTAACATCAAAATTGAACATGACTAACTCTATCAAGTCAACAAGAGTATCTCTATCACCAATAAGATATCACATACCCCGTATAGACTCTTTCAACAATCACAGGATTCCCTAACAGTGTAGAGATAGAAAAAGGAACTGAGAGACTCTCAGGACCACAATAAAGATGCATAACTACGTATGAGGTCACATAAGAAAAGAGTAGACCCTAGATCAAGAAAACAATATACATCACGGGAGAAAAGTATCAACATACCCATGAAAATATTAAGTGATGACTCAAAATCTTGGCGAGTAGCAAGTGCATATAGGCGGTTCCGTCCAGTGCCGTTGCCAGAAATAGAAGCAGCAGCAAACATAACACCCTTTGGTGCGGGAGTAGAGGGAGTAGCAACAGAGGCCCTATTGGCCCAAGAAGCTGCTATGATGGGGCACTCCCGCTACATATGCCCAACCTGACCATAATGAAAACATATGTTTTTCCCTTGCTCACATTAACCATGATGAATTTGACCACAAAAATTGTAAGAAAGGCGGGGTGGAGTCGGCTGGGCACCACTAGTCTAAAATTAGGCACCCTATGCCTGGGACCCACTACTAAACTGGGAGCAATGACCACCCAAAAACTTTAGGTAAGAAGAGCGAACACTAGTCTAGGAGATAGTACCTAAACTCCCTCACTTCTTTTGTAGCCACTTGCCACCATCTCCTCCACTACTCTCGAAAGGTCTAAACTTCCTTCCTTACTTCTCACTAAGATCAACTTGCTTTTTTTTACTCTTGTTTTCCACTTATTGTATATACATAATTAACCTAGAGATGTCCATGTTCTCAATCAACAAGGATGTCGTGCTTTAAAAAACTAGCTTACGGGACAATCTTGAGACAAACTTATGCATCACAGACCTCATGCTAGCAACCATCTCTAGAGCATACCTTGACAATTGATGGAATTTCAAGGCATACTCTAGAACGAATATCCTACCTTGCTTCAAGTTTACAAACTCTTCCGCCTTAGCCTCCCTCAACTCTTGAGGAAAGAAGCAATCAAGAAAACCCTCAGAGAAGTCCTCTCACATAGTGAGGATAGAATCAATACCCATAAATAACTCCCACCCTTTGTACCATTGGTATGCTACGTATTTCAATTGGTAGGAAATAAATTCAATGCCCTCAATCTCTGTAGCATGCATGATTCAGAAGATCTTCTCCATTTATCAACGAAGCCTTGAGGGTCTTTCTCAACCTTTGTACTGGAGAACATAAGATGGCCCAACCTCATAAATTGGACAATTCTCATGGAATCATAAGGAATGGTAGCCGAAGCACCATGTCCTGCTTGAGAGACTACCAACTGAGTCAAGAGGTTAATAGGGTAACGAAACTCTATATTAGTAGAATCTTTTTGAGGGGACTGAGGAGGAATACCACTCTTATGAGCAGGGTTAGCGGGTGGAACCCCATGACGATGGCTAGATGTCGCAGCCCTATCCTGAGTTTGAACTCCAGAAATTAGATGAGCCTTATCCATATGACCCTCAGTAGTGTTTTCCTGAGTCTCAGATCTCCTTTGAGGCATGATCTGAAAGATAGCAAACAAAATTAGCAAAATTTAAGACCTTAGACTTTATATCTTGAGATTGAAATACAAGAAAGGGAAACATTTCCTAACATGTCTCATAGCTTCTCTTTTATAAGTGTGGCGTGCTTCATACCCATAAAAAGACTCTATTTGACACTAAATTGTGAACACCTAAATGACCATGAACCTAGGCTCTGATAGCAATATGACATGATATGAACCCTGTCCATGTCGTATGGGAACCTAAATCTCTCAAGAACTAGAGGTCACCACAATGACCATCACACATATCTCATCACGCTATCAAAGTCAAAGGAACTCCAACTCTCATATCAAGGTAGCGGAAAATAATAATATAAGCCAATATTGGATTCATTATAATAACTACTCTTGCCCAAGTTCATAGCCCAATTTCATAGTTGTTCACAATACCTTTATACAAAATCAAAGTTAATAAATGTATATATTGGGTTAAGCCCCCGACTATAGACAAACCAAGGCTTAAAGAGACCAATTCTAAAGATAAGCCCTAAGAGATTAATGTCTTTCGAATGTAAGAAAGCTCACCCTTTCAAGTCTATGCACGAACCGCCTGATATTATAATCACTGTGTAGGAGAAGAAAAAGATGCTCTAGTGTCTGTGTCGCATGTGGACATAACATTTGGAGATGGTTAGTGGTTGGAACACTAGAAAATAAATCAATGATAAGTGATAAAGTATATCATCAAACAACAACAAATCAATATATATCACATTATGTCACGTTCATACACTTAACCATACATATAGGTATATTATGTGTCAATCAAGATGTCAAGGCTCACCAATATTCTCAAACATTTATTCATTAGTCATGAAATAGGGGACTCTGACCCTCCACACTTATAGGTTCAATATTTCACACTATACATAGGACTCTAACCACCATCACATACACTTAGACAAAGGACTTCAACCATGCTTACTCATTTATTAACCAAGGACTTTAACCACATAGGCATTCATTCTACAAGGATCTCTATCTACACTTATATTCATTCAAACAAGGGAATTTAACCACATGCTCATACATTGGGTGAGGTACTATCACCTTAAGAGATCTCTTCAAGCAAGGGACTTTAACCACAAGCAATTTCATTGGGCAAAGGACTTTAACCTCAAGTCATTCATAAGGAAAGGGACTTCAACATCAAGCCATCTCACTATTATTAGTTAAAAATGGGACTTTATCCCCCTTTACTCATGGATCAATCATACATTCATTACAACACTTAAGGAATTTAACCATTTAGCTAATTCATCACTATACATGACCACTTGGTCCTTGTGGGAGCCTGCATTTCTCAATAATTTCAATAGGCCAATGCCTTCATTAAATTCATGATACAATTCAACTCATGGTCAATAGTACCCTCACGATCTATTCATATTTCATTAGAAATCTATTACCATATTCTTACCAAACTTGGGTTCAACATACAATCCAAGTTCAACTTCATATTGAGGAACTTCAACCTCTTATTGGTTATTAGTTTAACAAGGTTATGTTCACATCTTAAATGGCTTACAATACCTTTTACAACATCATTATTAATCATTTATACTTATTAGGCTATTCCTCTAGCTCATTACACTACCAATATATTAACAGACAACTCACATAGATATTTTCACAAATACCTTATGTGTGTGCCTTCAATAAGGATATTTTTATGGTAGATATCATCAAGATTAAGGTTACTCAAGACTCTTATGGTAAAAAATATATAAAAAGCACCTACATATATAATCTACCATCAATAACATGTATCAACATAATTATAAACAAGAATTATCATTATTCATTTTTTTCGGTAACCATGGTTTACATTTCCCCAAGAAAATATGTCCTTACAAAACCAGTGTGATTGCAGACCAATCACACTCTCCACCTATGAACTACTCAAACACATACAATTTAAAACAAATTACATAGCTTCACCTATCTCTATATATTCAAGGATAAAAATTTAGCTTTGCTAGGTACTTTGTCAATCTGGTCATATTTGCTCCCTTTGTATGTATGTGAATTGCAATATCTCTACATATTTTGTCACTCGAACAGGTCCCATTTTGAAATCAAAGTGTATTTCTTATTCTTCAAATGCCATATACCATCTTAACAAAAGAAGCTATAAGAATTTCCCAATGGCCAGATTTTAATTTCACACTTGTTATCAACTATTCTATATCAACCTTCCAGCTTTCTATACTTTTTGTAATCCCCAGCCAACAGAGCAATCTACCCTACATGTTCTTTGTGAAGTTGTATTCAAAGAACAAGTGGTCAAACAGTTCATCAGCTACTCTACAGAATACACAAGTTTTGAGAATTTGTATACCTATCTTGAGTAGTCTATCTACTGTTGCTAACCTTCTCTGCATAGCTAACCAAAAATTAAATTTGTGACTTGGTTGGAGGTGAGGTTGCAATATCAGTTTCTTCTATGCCACTTTAGGATGCTGATCATCATTAGTCATTGTTATGTAACGAAACCCTTTTTATTTGATTCAAAACCATAATGTACACTTACTAATCGAAGTGTGAAATACATAGGTTTAGAGTTATTTAAAGAGGTAAAGAGATACATGCCTTAAACAAGATGACACACTAATAATATAGACTTTTCATTGACACTAGATAAACACCTCCAAACCCTAGCCTTCAATCTTGCTCCAAAAAGCCTTTAGAGTATTTAGGAGTGTTTGAGTCTTGTAAAATGAAGAATTAGGAGCCTATAATTCTTTATATAGTGAGAGGGTTTAGGGTTTTAGGCAAGGGAAATAACCAAAATATCCTTGGTTAAAACCTGGAAAGTCCACTCATGCAGGTGTATGATTCCCCCTCATGGTTCCTATGGCAATCATGACCTAGGGTATGAGCAGTAACCTAACTCGTACCCTAGGCTTATCCTAGGTAAACCACACTATTGTGGGTACAAGAGGGAACTTTTGACTCGTAACCAAAGGGTAAGACTCATGTCCCAATTATGAGCTTTACCCGTAACACAAATAGTCCACTCTAGGTTAGGTTCTCACTTCATACGACCTTGTAGTATACGCCCCATATACATGGTTATAACCAAGGTATGGCTTTGTCATATAAGAGAAAAAATTTGCTACCTTAACATACTACTTAAGGTATGAATGAGGAGGGAGAGAAGGGTACAAATCATGGCCAAAGGTATGACTCAAGTCCCAAGTTTTAGCAAACTAAGAGACACCAAGAGTTGTTATTTCTCAATGGCTCAAAGTCTAAGTGTTTCAAAAAATATGAAAATTGAAGCTTTTGGCTACTTACGGATGAAATTCTAGGCTTATGTGTGACTTACCGGGCGTAGGTGGCCTAAGTAGGTGACAGGACTTGAAGTATAGGGGCTCAGAAGCAGAAAAAAGAATTACTTACTAAGAGCACATATGGTCTGTAAGTGGTACATACGTCCATGTGTAACCAACGTAAGTGACAGAGGTCCAAGTCTATAGAGTTGCAGAGTTGTGCAGGAGGTATGGAAAATAATTAGGACCTCATATGGTCCCATATGTAGTACATACAATCCGTAGGTGGCCAAATTAAGTAGCTAGCGACCTCAATTTTCCTTTTTGTTTGTTTTTTGTTTTTTAGGATTTCCTTGTATCTCATAAATACCCTTTTGACATTTTGTAGTTAGGTTATGCACTCTTAACACTTACAAACTAATCTTTGATTCCAATATTCGAATTTGATCTTGAGATTACTTTGTTCTTGATTTTGTTGATAATTCAGTTGTTGGCTTTGGGTTTTACTTGTTGATCATTGTGATAGGTTGCCTAATTAAGTGTCCACCGACCTTAATTTTCCTCTTTTTTTGGTTTTTGGTTTTTAGGATCTCCTTGTATCTCATAAATACCCCTTTGACATTTTGTAGTTAGGTTATGCACTCTTAACACTTACAAACTAATGTTTGATTCCAATATTCGAATTTGATCTTGGGATTAATTTGTTCTTGATTTTGTTAATAATTTAATTATTGGCTTTGGGTTTTACTTGTTGATCATTGTGATACTTTCCAAGTCTTTTCATTAGGAATTCTGTTGATCATTTCAAAATCATAAGCGGTTAAAGCCCTTAGCTAGGGTTATAGGAACCATGTCATATTGATGAAGTAGGGGAAGTGCAAAGTTGTTCTGAACTAGTATCATTGCATGTATTGTATTATCTTCGGTCCAATCAATGTCTTAGTGGTTGCAAATGGTAAGATTACGCCTAAAATATCACTACTTACTCCACAAAAGGAGTAGTGACTAGGAAAAGATAATTACAATAGTAATTTAAAGATTAATTGTTGATCTAGTCTAATAAGTATCATCTATGTAAGATGGTTATCTATCATCTAATAACTTGAGACTCAAAAGGTAAAAGTTAACTGGGATCTAGAATAAGGGATAGTAATGTTAAATTCCGAGACTCAAAATGTAAAGAATGAAGTCCATCAATGAGTCCATACAAGAATTAATGGTACATAACTTACCAGATTCCGCATACAACGTACTGGTGAGTTCAATAAGGTATGATAATCCTGCTGAGTTGAGAATTCAGGGGTAACAGAATCCTAGTGTTTATCACTGGCTGATTACAACCAAAGTTGATATTTGCTACTTGTTTGAGATTATAACAACAAACCCTCATTTACTTTCTATTCAGCCGGTTGAGTTCAACAAACTAGAGATACAAATTCGAGTCTTCCCGGTGGGTTTTACCCCAACCTAGTTGAGTTACTATACTTGACAATGACTACTTTGTCCTTTCAGTTAGAGGTATAGTTTGGGCATTGATCACATTGGAATTTTGGATGATTGATACAGTCGGAGTAGTGTGGACAAGTTAGGCTTAGCTTGGTTTAATCCTTAATTGGTGGGACGTCTTGGAGAGAATCGTTCAATAGTGAGTGTTTTTGCTTCAGACTCCTAACTGTCAATTTTGAGGGTCATCTGGACCTGTCGTAGCACTAAAAAAAGGTTACGAATATTACTCATTACCATTTATTTTCCTAGATTTCCCCATGGGTTTATCGTATGCTTTTCATTATGGAATATTGGTAGGTCAGGTTTTGTTCTTTGAGGTTGGTATGATAGGGTTGTAGGGATAGGACTTGGATGAATTTCTTCTTGGTTTGGAGTAGATAGAAGGTTTGGAGAAACAATAAGGGTATATTTTGATATTGGAGTGGGTCACATGATTCCCACCTTGGATTTCCTTTTTTTGGTTGAGTCTTTGCTTGGTTGTGCTAGTATCTGTGGGTATCAGTGTGTTGTGTTTTTGGAGGGCAATTAGTTATTGAGGTTGAGTTTTGACTATTTGGAAAGTGAAGTAAGAAAGTTGGTTCCAAAGGGGATACCTATCAAAAAATCCCTTAGAGCATTGATTCTTCTTAAAAGTTATCTAGAAAGTATTGTAGGAGCATACGAACCAAGTACCTTGACCCTTCAATCTTTTGAGAATCTTTTTATCCATTAACTTTTGTAGATGAAAGTCCTTTTAGTAGTGGATACTGTAATGAACTACTAGGCCATTTCATTCATTTACTCATATTTCTAGCATTTTAAGCCTCTCTATAGTGGTTATAGGTCATTTATGACTTGCCAGAGCTGGCGATGCAGTTATCAATAGTTTCTTTGGGTTTAGACTCATTTCTCTCTTTTGGAGCTTTCATTATTAAGCAAATAGTATCATACCAAAAATCCTAGTAGATTAACTCAGATGAGAATTTTGACAGTGCTGTCAGCTCTAAAATAGTGATTTTAGTCAAGGGGACCCTTGGTTCAGGTCCTGAGGCTTCCATACTCGTTTTGGGATATTAGGTGGTCTATATAAAAATAGAACTATAGGTGTTGGCCAAACATTTAGCCAAAACAATATCTAATGAAAGTTTCAATGGTTCCATTAGACCTGCCACAACCACTTAATCAATGGCCTTGTCACTTAAGCAGAGGTTGGTTAAGTGGTACCTGATCGATTAAGCGAAGGCTAGATATTTTTGGTGAAGTGATAACATGATCGCTTAAGTGATCATTGAGTCACTTAAGCGATGCCGAGGGATTGATAAATCTCCTTCTTCACCTAAATTTCTCATTTATTTTCTCCCCTATTTTACACCATTTGGGGAGCTTAAAGAGAGGAAAGAGTCAAGAATCATCCATTGAAGCTAAGGTAAGAAAACTAACACTCCTTCGTAAGTTTCTCATTACTTTTTTGGTAAATTTCTATTATATTTCATGGTAAATTCTTAAAAATTAGGTCATTAAACTCCTAGTCCTTTGGGGCTGATTTGGGTCCCTATTTATTCACCAATTTTGTTCAACTTTTGAGCATATATTCCTTGTTATTTGAGGGATCTCATGATAGATTCATTCTGGATTCCTTTTACAGGCCCTGCAAGCCCGTTCTTGACTTGAGTTATGAATCGATCCTTTATATACCAGTATGGGTCTTATTTTAATCCCTATGATATGTAGATTACTATTTTGGTAGTGTGGCAGCATTTTGGGATCGTGGAGTAAAGATGGATGATTTATGAATGATTCAAAGACTTGTGGTTCAGCATCAAGGTAGGCTTTGGTCTACTCTTCTTCACGAGATAATGTATGATATATATTGTAAGTTAGGTAAGTATGTTAGGATATGACTATGGTTAGACCATTATGACTTAACCTAATTTAGAAGTTTGGGGATAGAAGGGTAAATCAACCCAGAAAATAAAATAATTATTATTCCTATAGGATCCTATTACCCTAGGTTACTGGCATGTTAGACATAGGTGAGTCTATGGACTATTTAGCATACAGTTTACAACTTGATGCAATGGGTTATCATGATTTCTCAAATTATGGAATTATGGTTATGCAGTTATATGTTATAGGGCCCGAGACTGTGATTACAATGTTAGTTTGACTACGGGTGAGGGGTTTATTCTTGTATAGGAAGTAGCCATAGTCTATGGACATTTAGATGCTTATAATTTATTGTTTAGGTACTGGTGATGGTATGCATAGATTCGGTACATTCATGCTCAATCATGGTTTGACTACTATTTTCCGAATAAGGGATTTATTTCTAATTTTTACTTTTAAGATGGACTCTTTCATAATAGGAATCATACTACGTTAATGGATGATTTATAAGATTTTCGAACTAAAAATAATATTTTAAAAATCTGATAGAGATAGATTCTGATCCATGGTTTTACCACTACTATTTACTTTGATCATGAGAGATTTTGGCCTTTTTTACTACTTTATTATGATTTAACCTCAGAGTTGACCCCATAAATGGATTTATAGAGTTACACTCTTTTAATTACTATTTGAGTCAGTGCATTTGTTATATATATATATATATGTGATATTAGATGGAATATATTGATGATGATTAGAAATCCTGGATCAAGACCTGGTTTGTGTATATGGGTACTCTCAAACCCCCTAGGGATCCCTTCATCTGTGATCTGCAATATCAGAGAAGAGATATCCCCGTAGATGTTAACTTTCAAAGTCCTCGAGCAGCAGTAGCTATATACACTAGTTTATGTTATGGCACTTAGATCGATAATAGTATTATGGATTTACTATGCATTTATTCTTGCATATGCATCACCTCTCACCAGTATATTGTTTGGTGCTTGTAGCTATCATCCTTATGGGAGGTTGCATAGCTATAGTCTAGTATTATTATTTGTTGAGTGTTGATTGAACCTTCCAGGCCTGTGGTCGCGGGGGCTTATGAAAGGTTTGATTTGGTATTTTTTATCTGGATGAGCCAATTACTTTATTATTATTATTATATAGTTAGTTCATGAAAATTTGATTATGGACTAATATTAAGGTTTGAGGTACGATTATGACCCTTTCCTTTTTATGGTTATTAAATTATAAATAATTATCTCATGGTTAGACTTTGTTACTATAGACTCAGATAATGCTACTATTAGTTTTCCTACTTGGTTAGGATTCCCTGGAGGGGTTAGGTTGTCTACCTTAAGTTGTTATCATTGAGTTAGTCTTATATACCCATATGTATATATATATATATAGAGAGAGAGAGAGAGAGAGGGAGAGAGAGAGAGAGATCAATAGTATTATCGTATATCCTTCTCTTTCTTCATTTATTCATGTTGTATATCCACTTCTTAGCCTTTTATACTACTATATATCCTTCTTATACCCTTTACTTGAATATTATCCAGTGATATACGGTATATTCTTTAGTGCCTGAGTAGGACTAGGATAAGATAGTTCATCCTTATTGCCTCCCTAGTTTAATTATGTCAGCTTCTTAGATATTTGGCTGTAGTTTACATTCCTGCTTGCATATTATCTATATTTGGATCATCTTTGTAATTACATATACATATATACCATGCCGGGTTAGGGAACAAGGTTTAGCATGCATTTTAAAACTTAACCTGGATTGTGTATCTTTTCCGTTATAAATCCACACACGGGCTATATGGGTCAAGTGTTGCCCCCTGAATGGGCCCCAGTGCGTGTAGCTGCACGAACCGAAGATATCATAGAAGGCCAGGGATTCCCATGTACCCTTCACCATCCATGATACATATATACAAATATAGACTTGGGGGATTCCCGTGTACCCCACAAGAATATGTTCACCAAGACCAACCCTTATGTCGGCAAATATTAGTTTCCAGTGTCCGTCATTCGGACAAACACCTTTACGGCTAGAAATCACAACCTCATTATTGCCAAATTAAAACATTTAGCACATAATAAAACAACCAATTCTAGGATTCAATTATTGAGGCATTATAAAGTGGTATTGTCATTTAGACTATAGCTTGCAAGTAATGTCATTAAGCAAAGATTTAGGAGATTCTCGTGTACCCCAAAGACTCCATTATTAAAATCACTTGGGGGATTCCCATGTAGCCCACAAGGTTTTTAAAACCATCGTTAACCATTTTTCCATTTATGGAATGCATTAATTCAAGTAATAAATCAAACCAAACACCTTGGGTATAACAATGTACCCCTAATTCAAATTCCCACCTTTCTCATAACTATAAAGCAATTTTACAATATAGGGTTGGGCTAATAACCACTTCAAAAGTTACAAGTTTAGAGAAAATTACCATTTTTAAGTTCAACCACCATACCCATGCAACCACATGTTCAAAACCATATTTAAAACATAGAAAACCATAATTAAACCACGGGAAAACATAATTCAATAATAAGCATTCAGAACCCCAACCTTTATTTCAAAACCATAATAATACCCTGAAAGAAATATATTAAAACATGTTATTTTAGAAAAATAACAATATGGGAAGAGTAACAGATATGAAATACTAAGTAATTTGGAAAATATTGCACCCTTAGATCCCTAGATGATCTCTTTCTTTGAAACCCTAGCCTTAGCTTGAACAGAGAGTTTGATGGAGAATTTGGGAGTGTTTATTGGGAATAATGTTATAATGAAGTCTACATAGAGGTTTTAAGTCATGGGGTCAAAGGGGTTAATGTAGGAAATGTCCAGAATGCCCTTAACTTAAAAACTGTAAAAAATCATCCCATTATTTCCATCACAACATCATATGACTCGTAGCCTTGAGTCGTATCCTAGACATCCATACATTGTCCACCTTACGACTACATGATCCCACTTGTAATTAGACCCAATGACTCATAGGGTATAGTCGTAACCAACACAGTACACAAACATGCCAGACACTGGAAAACCTACGACTTTATCTAACGACTCGTAACCTAGCCTCACGGCTCCTAGTAAGCCACTTGTAGTCAGAGCAAAGTCAAGTGACTAAGTTACTAGTTCGGTTAAGGTTTGTCCTAACGTCTCGTTACCACCCTTAATGACTTATATCACTAAGTCATATCAAAAATAAAAAACCTAACCACCATCTACTGGACACCTTACGTTTAGGGTCACATGTCTTGTCAAGACACCATACGACTCATATGGTCAAGTCATAATCAGGGAAGTGAACTCAAAGCTCAGGAAATTTCCAAGGGCCAAAAATACGTGGTGTTTCAATTCTCCCCCACTAGGATATTCATACTCGAATGATGGACAAGGCCGTGACTATCACGATTAAACCCCAAACATCTCTATTTTTACCTTTAAGACAAAGAAACAGATTACCAAGGAATTCATAATCTTCCTTTAACAAAGACAGAAAACAAAGATGTTAAGAAAAACACATACCTTAAGCACAATTTTTTGGAATAGGGAACAAGAATGGGTACTTTGAATTTATATCCTCTTCAACCTTTTGGTTCCTCCATAGAACATTTATCTAAGCTACGTCCTTAGTTCGAAACCGCCGAACTTGCCAATTCAAGATTTCACCCGAGACTTTCTAATAAGACAAGGAATCCAAAATACCAATATCCTTGATCAGTACAATTTACGAAAGATTACCTATGCACTTCCTTGACATAGATACATGGAACACTAGGTGAACGGAGCTCAAACTAGAGGGAAAATCCAATTCATATACAAAAAAACCAACCCTCTTCAAGACAAAATAAAGACTGACATACCGAGGATTGAGCTTTCATTTGTTACCAAACTGCATCACTTCTGGGAGAAACCCTTAAGAACACCCTATCCCCAATCTTAAACTCTAACTTCCTATACCTCACATCCACATAGGACTTTTGGCGACTTTGAGCCTTTCTCGAATCATATTCACCTTCTCCATGGCTTGGTAAACCAAATTCGGGAAGAACATCTCCGCATCACCAACCTCAAACCATACAATATGAGACCTATACCTCCTACTATACAAGCCCTCAAATGGAGCCATCCTAATACTAGAGTGGTAGATGTTATTGTACGGAAACTCTATAAGAGTCAAATGCTCACCTAACTACCACTATAGTTAATCACGCAAAGTCGTAGCATATCCTCCAATGTTGTAATGCCCTGATTCCCGAGAACCGGAATGCCACACTGTGCTTATGATCACGAAAGACGACAAGCTAACCCTTTTCTAATATCTGTACCTGTTCACTGCATAATATAATAAAATACATGCGTAAACTTTCCATAAGGTTCAAACATCTAAAAATATGCAATACTGGAAACCACACACTAATACATCTGTCTGAAAAGCCTCTAACTATCTAAACTGTGGAGTTGAAGGGACAATCCCCCAACTAACTCCATCTACTAAAATCAACAAAACACTGAAATGGAATATCCTCGAATGATGAGGACTCACTGCTGCACCCACTGCTACAAGATTTGATAGCTAAATATACTCTGGATCACGCTCTTCTGAACCTATGGTGTAACATAAGAGAAAGCACCATAGCGCAAATGCGTCAGTACAAAAATGTATCGAGTATGCAAGGATAGGGTAAGGTTAAATATATAAAGCTTATGCATGAACATAACAATCTGTACCACATGCCTTTGCGGGAGTAAACATGTATAGAAATTATGAAGTATTTAAACATGAACATGTCTGATCAATAATGCATAACGTATAACCAAAATCATGCCACTATGTGACACCGACCACCATGACCTTAATACCATACTTCTATCATCGATAACCGAATTCATACACACAAGTCTTTATGATAATCTGAGAAACTGATACCGATATTTGAGATCGAGTCCACTGACCCTGAAACACTGAATAACTGAACCTGAGATCAACCCTCATCTAGCAGGAAGTCTCAATTCTCACTGATACGGATTAAATACATTCGAGAGCTACCCTCATCTAGAAGGAAGTCTCTCCATAATGATAATAAATAAGTTCGAGAGTGATTTCTGAGATTACTGAGTTTTCCCCAAGTTTTGAAACTAACCGGGAGTTCATTGTTCATCGCTCGATTGAGATTACCATAAAATTGACACGGTATTTCAATAAACATGACTCTTATGGACAGGGGAGTTTCCTATAACCGACAACCCCACGTGAGCTATGTGGAATACCAACGTTTGAAACCCCCGTTGGCAGGAGCGTCATACTCTTTGCCAGGGAGTACGACCTTAAAACTGCAATAATCAAAATCGGGATCTCTGGCCAATAATATCATCATCAAACAACCCAACGATGGCATATAGGTTTGGAGAAATACCAAATTTCCCTCTCGGTGCTAAGTACTACTCCTCGACAAGCTCAGAACGCGTTAGGGATTCCACTTCAAAACATCTCAAGGGTCAACAATGATGACCAAAATCATGTATCTTTCTCAAATTATTAAATAATCATTTGTGGATCCCTAACTCGACTCAAATCCAGAATATTTTCCAATATCAAAACGTATCACCTTTTTTTTTAAAACACCACAACATCAATAACACCAAAACAATGCCAAGGCTCATCATAGCCCTCCAACTTCAACGTCAACAACTTCAATGTCAGCACGCCTCAATTCACAATCCAACTCACATTTTAAAGACACTTGAAATAATAATCAATAGGGACATAAGGTTTTCAATATCACTTATCACATCATAACGTGGAAATAATGGAATACTTGTATAAATCAAGGCTTAACAATTCAAATCATCATATATTCAAAATCAAGGAATTTTGGACATAAATCCATTTCAAAATCATATATGTATCGAATATCATAATTTCATACCTCATTAATAACATTATGCAATGTAAAATCATCTTTCCAATTCATGATACAACTTTATTAGCATAATTATTTCAACAAACACATAGCATGGAAATCACGTTGGACATAAGCATCAAACATCGACTAGTCATTTAAGACCTATTATATTGTAAAAACATAATCTCTAGTCTCTTAGGCATTTTCACAAACACCTTGCATGGATCTCTTAAGCATAGGTGGATTCGTCTAGTTTACAATTATTCAACTACCCAATTCACATATTTATACACCACATACCACCATAATGTCACACAACCATACCAAGATTCCATCCACCCTTTTCATGCTTAGATTTATGTACCATAGGGATTTCATGACAACATCTCGTAATGATACAACCTCATTCACATCGATATTTCGACGAACACATAACATGCATAGCTTAGCACATAATTGGGAATTTCATACTTAACATGTCAACGTGGCACCAAATCATATCACAATATTAATATTCTACTCTCCTAATATTTCCTTAGGTTTCCACACTACACCACAATGTCTTACAAGTCATTTCCTTAAACACTTACTACACCTTCTATTGGCCCTTACATGATTAGGTTCATAAACCATAGGAGTTTCACGATATCTTATATTAATACCACCTCAATTCACATAAATACCTCGACAAGACTCATAACATGTATAACATAATCTCCCAATACTTACTACTACCAAGAATCATAACTCTATTAACCAATTCTCCACACGCGGATACATCATGGTATAAACATAGTACAACACATGGAAAACATAATTACATCAATATCACTCATCTTGGCGTCACAACAATTAGCTACTCTAATTAGCATGATCTCATAAATTCAATACATTTCCTCCAATCCATAAACAAACATGCTCCAATCATCCTTCTACATCATGCACATAGAATTAAACCCACAACACGTGCTAACAATATTAAAGACCTTAACTTGAAGGTCACAACACATATTCACATCAAGAACATAATTTCTATTCAACCATGCCACAATATTAACATCAACTTAATTCTACACAAAGCATGGAAATCACAAACTTATATATATTTTCAAATCACTCAACACAATCTCTCCATTTCATAAACAACATACTCAACATTTCATTCACATCATACGCATCAACTTCCCTATTTCATAACAATTATGTCCCAATATCTCATCCACAATAAGAACATAAATTCCAATCACACACACCACAATAATATTCATGCTATAAATTTAGAAGTCACAATACAATATTATCATCAATTAAATTCAATCAACACATAGAAACCACAAGTTCATATTTTGAAAAATAGGATTCTTGGGCTTTATGGACGGAAGGGATCCATAAATAAACGTTTGCATACCTTAGACTCCGTAGCCGGAAGAGATTGATGGAAGGAATTCTTGAATCAAAGCCTCCAATTAATTTCCCCCAATTCAAAACCCTAACCCTAACTCCTCCTCTTCTATATATATATATATGCATATATTTTGAGAGAGAGAGATATAAGAGAAATAAGAGAAAATAAATGACAATTCTCAGCTCAAAGGGGGTATATATAGAGGGTTACAATAATGGAAAATGACCAAAATACCTTTAAAAATCAATCAATGTCAAATCTGCCCTTCAGTGATCTATCCGATAGGCTGAAGTAAATTGGCCATAACTTTTTACTCCGATGTCCAAATTGGATGAAACCAATTTCATTGGAAAGAAGACTCTCAGGGATTTTCGTTGATATATAGCAGATCACACAGTTCATTATGTACAAGGAGTTATGATCATTTAAAGTTGGAGCAAAAATACGCCTGGCCTCAGTACTTTTTCCTGCATGTTTTACTGTTTATCACTATTCACCATTCAATCAAAATGTTCGTAACTCATCGCTCGGGTGTCCGTTTTGGATGATCCACATATCGTTGGAAAGATTATTCGATGCTCTTCACAACAGTGGATCTAACTCTAGGAAATTTCACACGAAAAATTATAAATCATTCTAGAAAATAGGACCCAATACGTTTATGCAGAAAATTTCGACGAAAAATTTTCTGGGGTATTACAAATGTCTGAATAGTCTTTTCCACTTTCCAATCCGACTATGGGTGAAAAGTCATACTAAGACTCTCTTTAGTCCCCAAACCATTTTGAAATAACCACCAAAAGTGTGATGAGAACTGAGCACCGCGTCTGAGATGATAGAAATAGGTGCCCCATGCAACTTCACAATTTCCTCAATAAACAGTTTGGCATAATCCTCCACTGAGAAATTAGTCCTCACTGGCAAAAAGTGAGTAAACTTTGTCATCCTATCCATGATGACACAAATCGAATCAAACTGATTCTGAGATCGAGGAAGATCGGTAAAAAAATCCATATTGATCACTTCTTACTTCAACATAGGCAACTCAATGTCTTGATACAATCCCCCAGGCCTCAAGTGCTCAATTTTCACTTACTGACATGCCAGGAACTTAGCCAAAGAACTAGCCACACCCCTCTTCATATTGTTCCATCAATAAATATCCTTAAGTTCATGATACATCTTCGTTGAACAAGGGTGAATAGAATAACACAACTCATGCCCCTCAACTAAGATCCTCTCTTTAAATCCATCTATGTTGGGAACACATAATCTCCCATGGTACTGCAGGGTACTTTCACCACTAATCTCAAAGGCCATCACTTTATGTCCACTTATATCACCCTTGATTTGCATCAAGATAGGGTCTAACACTTGCTTTTCCTTTACCTCAGCACCAAGAGATGACCTTGCCACCTCTCGAACAAAACACACTACCATCTTTTGAGACTAAGAGGAGAACTCTAAGGTTAGCCAAATGGTGAATATCTCTCACTAATTCTCACTTCTCTTCACCCACATAATCTACTCTTTATGGATAACCTGCTAAGAGCATCAACAATCACATTAGCTTTACCTAGATGGTAGTGAAGGCTCATGTCATAATCCTTGAGTAGCTAAACCCATCTCCTTTGCCTGAGATTTATCTCCTTCCGAGTGAACACATACTGTAGGATCTTACGATCTGAAAAGATATCCACATGCACTCCATACAGATAGGGACATAAGACTTTCAACACGAACACCACGACAAATAACTCCAAGTTATGAGTTGGATAATTCTCTTATGCACCTTCAACTGTCTAGAGGCATAAGTTATCACCTTGCCATGCTACATCAAAATGCAACCAAGCCCCACATGGGATGCATCACAATAGACCACAAAACCATTAGTGCCTTCAGGCAAAGTCAAGACTGGAGCCGAAGTCATCTAATTCTTCAGCTTCTCAAAACTACCCTCACAAGCCTCGAACCACAAGAACTTCACCTTCTTATGAGTTAACTTAGTCAACGGGGAAGCTATAGAAGAGAAACTCTCCACAAATGCTAGATACCAATTCTAGAGCATATCAAGATAGCTGGTGAAACTATAAGGCATACTTCTTGACTGGAATCTTACCTTACTTTTGGTTAACAAGCTTTTTCACTTATGCCTCCTTTAACTCTTGAGGAAAGAAATGATCAAGAAAATCTCTAGAAAAGTCCTCCCACAAGGCAGACTTAACATCCACACCTTGGAATTGCTCCCACTCCTCATACCACTGATGAGTTATATTCTTCAACTGGCAGACTTCAAACTCTACACCTTCCATTTTAATAACATGCATCACCATGAAAATCTTTTCCATTTCATCTATGAAGCCCTGAGGATAATCCTCAACTTGTAATCCGATAAACACAAGAGTTTTCAACCTCATAAATTGGCCAAGTCTAGTGGCCTAAGATGATGGAGCTACATAATCCACATGTTCAGTCAAAGAGGTGACCAATTGAGTAAGCAAATGGATTGACTAGTAAAACTCAGCATTAGACATGTCAGCTTGAGATGTATGGGGAGGGATAGAAGGAGCTGGTGGATCTCTATTGGGACCATCAGAGACAGTAGCCCTATACCTAGTCTAAACAGCTAGGATAGGGTGTGCTCCATTTCTATTATCCTAGTTAGGACTGAAGGGTTCCCACGGACATCAGATCTTTTTGGAGGTATGATCTGAAAGGGGGACAAATAGGAATGAGAGAGATCTAAGACCTCAGATACTATAGACTGAAAATAGAACACAAGAAAGAGAAACATTCCTAAATGCCTCGTAGCCTCTCCCTTATGAGTGTGTCACACGACACACCCTTAAAAGAAACTCTACTCGATACGACTTTGTCGACATCCAATTGACCATGAACCTAGGATCTGATACCAATCTTACATGACCCAAAATTGGGCTTAGTCGTGTCAGGTATCTCAAGTCCAACCAGGACCAGATACCACCCAATTACCCAAATAATTAATTGCCTCACACCCCCTGTTGGATGAAGTCTGACCATATAAAAAGATTAGGTAATATTAAATTTAAGCCATGATGCTAAGTCTAAAATCAAAACCAAATGCCATAACTAATTAAACATCTAACACCAATGCTAATGCCAATTCCAATACCAATACTAAAGCTAACACTAATACCGACACTACCCATGCCTATAGTAGTCCAACAAGGCCTTTAATCAAAACAACAGAACATCCAATCAACACATTCCCCCGACTATAGACAAAAAAAATCCAAAGAAAAAATAAGGACCTACAAAAATCCATAGAATGAAATAGGGTACCACTTCAGTCTGAATCAAAAGCTATCCTTAAATCACCAAGTCACTGAGCAGGATGAGTGGTAGTATGGCCGATTCCTGCATCACATAAGGATCAACGCTTAAAGATGGTAAGCGGGGTGAACGCTGACATATAACTTAGGGATAAAGCTAAAATAATGCCATCCAAACTAAATCAAACTAATGCAAATGACCATGTGAAATTACTTATACATATATACCATGCCGGGATAAGGAACAAGGTTTAGAATACATTTTAAAACCTTAACCTGGATTGTGTAGATTTACCATCATAAATCCACCCACGGGCTATAAGGGTGTAGTGTTAGCCACTAAATGGGCCCCAGTGCATGAAGTTGCACAAATCAGAGATATCATAGAAGTTCGTGAATTCTCATTTACCCTTCGCCCTCTATAATACAAATATACATATATAGACTTGGGGGATTCTCATGTACCTCAAAAGCATATGTTCACAAAGACGAACCTTAATGTCGGCAAACATGATTTCTAGTGTTGGTCTATAATGCCCCAAAATTTCATCCCGAGATGCCACACGGTGCTTAGGGCTACACGTAGCCCCAAGCTAACCCTCGGAGCCAGATACTACCTCAATGAATTCAATTCAACAATAGTCATGCACAATAAAGATATATACCACATCGGGTTTAAGAGAAATACTGGAGAATACTAGACTGTACAACCAAAATATATCTTGAAAGCACTTGAAATATCAACTCATGGTAGAAATATGAAATTCACAATATTAAATATCAAGTCATAACTTGGGAATAGCAAAATAATCATGTATAACAAAGTTTGAACAATTTATATTCTCATAATCTCATGATGAAGTAATTTGGGTATAAACCCACTTGAAAAATTATATAAATCCATGATAGAAATCAAAGCTTTGGGAACAAGAAAGAAAGAATTGCTCTTGTTCAAAACCCCACATACCTTAATCTTTGAAATTGAATGAATTCTTGTGCTTGAGACTCTATCCGCACTTGTAATAAATGATTCTCGAAGCCCACATTATGAGGAACTAGATTCTGGAAGAAATATTGATGATTTATGGATGATTTTTGGAAGATAAATGTCCTTAAATAAAAACCCTAGATATATTTCTTAAGAGAATTGGAAGAGAGAATGAAGAAATTAGGGTTTAGATGGGAATTCTCATATATATAGGGGCCTCCAAAAGATGGGAAAAGAACAAAATACCCTTGCAAAAATGTCCTTTAATTGCTGAAAAAAATAGCTTACGACATTTGTGACAAGTTGTCAAACTTGTGACAAGTCGTCACGAAATGTCATCCCAAAAGGGTGGATTTTATGATTTTCGGCTTAAGGTTCACGACATTTTGTGAAAAGCCATCAAACTTGTGACAAGTCATCATAAAATGTTGTCACAAAATGTTGGATTTTGTGACTTTCTTCTTATGGTGATGACATTTTGTGACAAGCCGTCAGGCTTGTGATAAGTCATCACAAAATGTCATCACGAAATTTCTAGACTGACAAGCTGGAGTAAAATCGGCATAACTCTTTGCTCCGATACCATATTTGGGTGAAATTGGTACCATTGAAAAGTTAATTCAATTATCTATCTGTTGGTATTTCATGAGCCCTAAAATTCTTAGGGTAGCAAGAGATATGCTCGTTTGAAGTTGGCTATGCCAAAATCCTTCTCAAGAATTCAATCCGTAAGAGATGTTTTGATTCACCTAATCGCTAGGACATCTTTGAGGCCTTAATACACATTACCCTTGATCAGAAAACAACCAAAGCACTATAATTTATTTCTCATGAGCTTGAGTCATGGTTGCACTATTGGTTAGAGTCTCGGGGTATTACAATATATCCCCCTTGGAAACATTCATCCTCGAATGTTGCCAAATAGGTCAAAAACAAGAGAAAATGAGGACGTATAGCTAGAACGACTCACTCAAAGGGATTAATTCACTCTATACCTTCGGATACAATATAAAATGCACGAATTCATGATGGAAGTAGACACACAGCTGAATCTTTAATAACAAAAGGGTGGAATTAAGAAAGAATGGTACCTTCTGCTCTCTCCGAACTCACAAAAAAGAGGTAAGGGTACTTGGCTCGCATATTAGCTTCGGCTTCCCAAGTAGCACTCTCAACAGATTGATTTCACCAAAGGAACTTCTTTGTTCCTTAGCCTACAGATTTGAAAATACAAAATCTCTATCGAAATCTCCTAAAATGAAAGGCTATCCTGAATATCTAAGCTTTCGAAAGAATCAACCACGACAGAATCACAAATACACTTCTTAACCATGGATACATGAAATACCGGATGAACGCTAGACAACTCAGCGGGTAACTCCAACTCATATGCTACTTTCCCAATACAACTCAGAATCCTGTACGGACCAACATAACGGGGACTAAGCTTTCCCTTCTTCCCAAATCTCTTCAACCCTTTCATGGGTGAAACCTTTAAGTACACCAAATCATCAAAATTAAACTCAAGATCTTTTCTTCTCATATCTGCATACGACTTTTGACGACTTTGAGCGGTCTTCAATCTTTCTCGGATCAACTTAACTTTTTCCATAGCCTCAAACACAACATCAGGCCCAATCACAGCTGCTTCTCCTACTTCAAACCAACCTATAGGTGATCTAAATCTTCTCCCATACAAAGATTTGAACGGGGCCATCTGAATACTAGCATGGAAACTATTGTTATATGCAAATTCGATCAATGGAAAGTGCTCATCCCAACTACCTTTAAAATCAAGCGCACATGCCCTCAACATCTTCTAAAGTATGAATGGTCCGCTCAGCCTGACCATCTGTTTGTGGATGGAAAGTAGAACTTAGATGAACTTGGGTACCAAGACCCTTCTGAAAAGCCCTCCAAAATTAGGAAGTAAACTGAGTACCCCAATCAGACATAATAGCCAAAGGAACTCCATGAAGTCTAACGAATTATTGAATATACAATCTAGCATAATCCTCAGTTGTACAAGAAAAATAAACTGGCAAGAAATGAGTTGATTTAGTCAACCGGTCTACTACAACCCAAATCAAATCATGATGACGACGAGAAGGAGGCAAACCAATTACGAAATCCATATTTACTTCTTCCCACTTCCAAGTAGGAATGCTAAACTATTGCATTACACCACCGAGCTTTTGGTGCTCTACCTTAACCTGTTGACAAGTAGAACACTTTGCCACAAATCCTGCTATGTCTTTCTTCATACCGTTCCACCAATAGATTTCCCGCAAATCGCGGTACATCTTTGTAGCACCGGGATGAATAGAATATCGTGCGTCATGCGCTTCATCCATAATTCTCTACCTTAGATCATCAACATCGGGAACACATAATCTACCCTGCAATCTCAACACACCATCTCCCCCTTGGGAGAAAACCTCTACCTTTTGGTCCTTAACTGACTCCTTCAGTCTGACCAAACTAGGATCCCTATCTTACTTCTCTTTTAGCTCCGAGACCAAAGAGGACTCAGAACAACTCTAAACTAACATACTCCCTTCAGTGGAATCAAGTAATCTAATACCCAACCTAGCCAAAAGATGCACATCATGAGCCAATTCTTTCTTATCATTCTCTACATGAGCTACACTACCCATAGACAACCTGCTAAGAGCATCTGCCATAACATTGGCCTATCCCGGGTGATGCAACACACTCATTTCGTAGTCTTTTAGCAACTCTAAGCTAACCATCTTCTTTGTCTAAGATTCAAATCCCTCTGAGTAAACACATGCTACAGGCTTTTGTGATCAGTAAACATATCAACATGAACACCATACAAATAATGTCTCCAGATTTTCAAAGCAAAAACTATAGCTGCGAATTCAAAATCATGGGTTGGGTAATTCTTCTTATGAGGCTTTAACTGTCTAGAGGCATAAGCTATAACTTTACCCCTATGCATCAACATATAACACAAACCAAATCTAGAAGCGTCACAATACACCATAAAACTATCAGTACCAACGGGTAAAGCTAACACTGGGGTTGAAGTGAGTCGAGTCTTCAACTCCTAAAAATTGTTCTCACAGGCATTTGTCCATTAGAAATTAACTTTTTTTTGGGTCAACCGGGTCATGGGAGACGCAATGGAAGAGAAGCCCTCAAAAAAATGATGGTGGTAACTAGCTAGACCCAAGAAACTCCTAATGTCAGATGGGGAGGTAGGTCTAGGCTAATTCTTTACAACTTCTGTCTTTTGGGGATCGACTCTAATGCCTTCGGCGGAAACAATGTGACCCAGAAAAAAAACTAACCTTAGCCAAAATTCACACTTCCTAAATTTAGAGAATAATTGATGATCTTTAAGAGTTTGTAAAACAATTCTAAGATGGTTGGCATGATCATCCTCTCTTTGGGTATACACAAGAATATCATCTATGAATACAATGACAAACATATCAAGATATTGCTTGAACACTCGATTTATAAGGTCCATGAAGGCTGATGGAGCGTTGGTTAACCCAAAGGACATAAAAAGAAACTCAAAGTGACCATAACGGGTTCGGAAGGCTATATTTGGAATATCACACTATCTCACTTTAAGCTAATGATAGCCAGATCTATGGTCTATTTTTTTAGAAGTAGCTCGCACCTTGCAACTGATCAAATAAGTCATCAATTCGAGGAAGAGGGTACTTGTTCTTGATAGTTACCTTGTTGAGTTGACGATAGTCAATGCACATACGTAATGTACCATCTTTCTTATGCATAAATAGAACAGGTGCACCCCATGGGGAAATACTGGGTCTGATAAAGCCTTTGTCTAAGAGATCTTTGAGTTTCTCCTTCAACTCTATAAGTTATGCGGTAGCCATACGGTACAGAGGAATGGAAATAGGCTGAGTGTCGGGAAGGAGATCAATCCCGAATTCTATTTCTCTATCAAGTGGGACCCCTGGGAGATCTTTTGGGAAAATATTGGGAAACTCATTAACAATGGTAACTAACTGAATAGTCAAAGTCTCGGACTTGAGGTCTTTAACTCGAACTAGGTGATAGATGCAACCCTTAGAAATCAACTTCCTCGGTTTGAGGTAGGATATAAAATGGCTCTTCGGAGTTACAGAACTCCCAAACCACTCAAAAATGGGCTTTTCAGGAAACTAAAACTTGACCACTCGAGTACGACAATCTATAGACGCATAGCACGAGTGAAGCCAATCCATACCCAGAATGACATCAAAATCAACCATATCTAGCTCAATCAAATCAACACATATAACCCGATGAAGGATAGTGATAGGAAACTTCTTATACACTCACTTAGAAATAACAGATTCTCCTACCGGTGTAGAAACCAGAATAGGTTCAGGAATCCGTTCAGGGCCCATCTAAAAATTTACAGCAACTAGAGGTGTCACATAAGAGAAACTTGAACTGGGGTCCATCAATACATACACATCAAAATGAAAGACATGGAGAATACCAGTGATAACATATGAAAAGTCCTCCTGCTCTTGGCAAGGTAGTATAACATAGAAGCATTTCTGGCGCGAACCGCCAGCAGTACTAGAAGAGATGCCCTGAGGAGGAACTAGTCGGACTACAGGTGCGGGGGCACTGGTAGCCTGACTCTGGGGAAGAGCATCTCGACTCCTCTATCTAGCATACGGACAATCTCTAAGTCGGTGGTCCAACATGCCACAACCAAAGAAACCCCTCTGATCAATAAAACACTCGCCAAAATAATTTCTACCACACTTGGCACATGAAGGAGAAAGAGGTCTGTTACTTAAACTTTCCTGAGACCTGGACGGGATAGGTCTGTTCCCCTACTCCTTCCTACTTCTAGGTGCGGGAGCACTAACTGAGGAAGGCATGGGCATAAACGGATGTCGCTGAAATTGAGGGCGGTTCCCTCCATGGAATCTGGACTGATTGAATCCCTGCTGCTCTGATCTAGCTCTTTTATTCCCTCTTACTCTCTCCCTCTCTTTCACTTTATCAGCTTCAAACTGTTGGGCATGTATCATCAACCGAGAAAGGTCTATCTCTCTATTAAGCATAAAAGATCTACACTCTTTCACAACGTAACTCGACATGCCGATCACGAACTTGCTCATGATGTTCCTGGAGTCAGCCATCATACTAGGAGTATATTTGGTAAGTTATTGAATCTAAGGCAATACTCCTTAACAGTCATGGAGCCTTGTCTCAAATTTCTGAATTCCTCTATCTTTGCTTCCCTCATCTCAAGAGGAAAGAATATGTCCAAGAACGCATCTTGGAATAACTACCAAGTCATGGGAGCGGCATCCTCCCCTCTACTCATCCTCTATATCTCCACCCAATCATATGAAATATCTTTCATTCAATAGGTTGCCAATTCAACACTCTCCTCCCCAGTCACATACATAATCTGGGTGATCTTTCTCACTTCATCCAAGTACATCTGTGGGTCTTCACCTACCTTCGACCCATAGAACTCAGGTGGATTCATCTGCATAAAGTCATGAACTTGAGATGCAATAGAATTATTCTCTTATGGAGGCGGAACAGTAGCCTGGGTGTTAGCTTGAGCATTGGCGGTAACTGCCTGGGCTAGCACCTGAAAAACTGCCCAAAATTCCGCATAAGACATGTGCTCATTCAAGGGATCAACGGGTTGAGATTGCTCATTATTTCTACGAGCTCGACGAGGAGGCATTTTCTATTATAAGAGAGCACGAGTTAATCCCAGATAAAGAGACAGTTGTAGGCATGATAAACTTTAGAAAGAAAGAAATGACTTTTCCTAAAACGTTCCGTAGCCTCTTGCTCATAGATGTGGCGCACTACATACCAATGATCAAAACTCTATGTAACGCTGCTTGTCAGATTTCCTAGGACTCCTTAAACCTTAGGCTCTAATACCAAGCTTTGTAACGCTCTGAAATTTTATCTCGAGATGCCACACGGTGCTTAGGGCTACACGTAGCCCCAAGCTAACCCTCGAAGCCACACACTATCTCAAGGAATTCAATTCAATAATAGTCATGCAAAACAAAGAGTTATACCACATCGGGTTCAGGAGAAATACTGGAGAATACTAGATTGTACAACCAAAATATATTGAATGTCTGTACATACCAACCCTCTAGTCTGACAAAGCCTCTATACATAAAAATCAAGGAGCCATTGGGAAAACCCCCCAACTGACTCAAAAGTACTGAAAGCCATAACAACATAATGATATCACCAAAAATATAGACACGCTCTTCGAACCATGAGGACTCACCACTGAGGGAATGTAGTTGAGGCACTCGAATATCGCTAACGTGGCTGCAGCTGAGTATCTGAACCTACATTATAAGAAAATGTAACCCATACAAAAATATGTAGGTCAACACTTTGGAATGTACTGAGTATGTGGGGTTGTATGCAACAATGCAAATATCATCATCAATTTCATAAAAATATGCATTTATACAATGATGGCTCACTTGGCTTCAGTTAGATTGAAACATACTTTTCATGATCTCATAGTAAATAAATCATATGATAAAACCTCATAAATCAACATAAATAACTCAACTCTTCAACTCAAGACTCGGAGTGACTCGATAATTCAAGAAAATCAACTCTTATGGACATGGGAGGTTCTTATAACTGACATAAACTATGTGAGCAACATGGAGTTCAATGTTTTTCCCTTCTAAGGAGAGAACCCCACATTGGCGGGAGCGTCGTACTCTTTCCAGGGAGTACAACCTAAATTTAGTGATGACAATCTCATACTCGGCCACAAGCCCACAAATATCAGTACCAATCCTACGGTGGCACATAGTTTTAGGGGAAATACTACATTTCCCGCTCGGTGCTAAATACTACTCCTAGACACAAGCTCAGAACACGTTAGGAAATCCACCACAAACATTACAAGGGTCTATCATGAAGACCAAATCAAATCTCTTTCTCATTTATCAAATCATAATCAATTTGTGGATTCCTAACTCGACTCAAATCAAATCAATCTTTCTCAATATCAAAATGTATCTATTCATTAAATCATGACAATATCAATAACTTTGAGAAAATATCAAGACTCATTGTAACGATTCATTCTCATGAATCAATATACTCAATAATCCAGTTTGTCATAAGGAAGCTTAAAGCTTGAGACATATCTTGAAAGCACTTGAAATATCAACTCATGGTAGAAATATGAAATTCACAATATTAAATATCATGTCATAACTTGGGAATAGAAAAATAATCATGTTTAACAAAGCTTGAATAATTTATATTCTCATAATCTGATGATGAAGTAATTTGGGCATAAATCCACTTGCAAAATCATATAAGTCCATGATAGAAATCAAAGCTTTGGGCACAAGAATGAAAGAATTTCTCTTGTTCAAAATCCCACATACCTTAATCTTTGAAATTGGATAAATTCTAGGGCTTGAGACTCTATCCGCACTTGTAATAAATGATTCTTGAAGCCCACACTATGAGGAACTTGATTCTTGAAGAAATCTTGAAGATTTATGGATGATTTTTGGAAGATTAATGTCCCTAAATAAAAACCCTAGATATATTTCTTAAGAGAATTGGAAGAGAGAATAAAGAAATTAGGGTTTAGATGGGAATTCTCATACATATAGGGGCCTCTAAAAGGTGGGAAAAGACGAAAATACCCTTGCAAAAATGTCCTTTAATTGATGAAAAATATAACTAACGACATTCATGACAAGTCGTCAGACTTGTGACAATTTTCCACGAAATGTCATCACAAAAGGGTGGATTTTATGATTTTCAGCTTAAGGTTGACGACATTTTGTGACAAGCCGTCAAACTTGTGACAAGTCGTCACGAAATATCATCACAAAATGTTGGATTTTGTGACTTTCTGCTTATGGTGACGACATTTTTTGACAAGCCGTCAGGCTTGTGACAAGTCATCAAAAAATGTCATCACGAAGTTTCCAGGCTGACATGCTGGAGTAAAATGGGTATAACGCTTTGCTCCGATACCAGATTTGGGTGAAATTGGTATCGTTGGAAAGCTAATTCAATTATATATCTGTTGGTGAGTCATGAGCTCAAAAATTCTTAGGATAGAAAGAGATATGCTCATTTGAATTTGGCTATGCCAAAATCCTTCTCAAGAATTCATTAGGTAAGGGATGTTTTGATTCACCTAATCGCTAGGACATCTTTGAGGCCTTAATACACATCACCCTTGATCAAAAAACAACCAAAGCACTATAATTTATTTCTCATGAGCTTTAGTCATGGTTGCACTATTGGTTAGAGTCTCGGGCTATTACACGGTCCCTCAGAATCAAACCTTCACGGCTAGCTATCACAACCCCCATTATTGCCTAATTAAAAAATTTAGCACATAACCAAACCACCAATTACAGGAGTCTATTATTGAGGCATTATAAAGTGGTATCATCATACCGACTATCACTTCCAAGTAATTTCATTAAGCCAAGACTTAGGACATTCCCGTGTACCCCACAGACGCCATTATTAAAATCACTTGGGGGATTCCCATGTACCCCACAAGGTTTTCAAAACCATCGTTAACCATTTTTCTATTTATGAAATACATTAATTCAAGTAATAAATCAAACCAAACACCTTGGGTATTCCATTGTACCCCTAATTCATATTTCCACATTTCTCATAACTATAAACCAATTTTACAATACAGGGATGGGGTCATAACCACTTCAAAAGTCACAGGTTTAGAGAAAATTATGATTCTCAAGTTCAACAACCATACCCATGCACCCACATGTTCAAAACCATATTTAAAACATATAGAACCATAATTAAACCACGGGAAAACATAATTCAACAATAAGAATTCAAAACCCCCAACCATTATTTCAAAACCATAATTATACTATGAAAGTCATAAATTAAAACATGTGCTTTTAATAAAATAACAATGAGGGAAGAGTAACATGCCTAAAACACCAAGAAATTTAGAAAAGATTGCACCCTTAGAACCCTAGATGATCACTTTTCTTGAAACCCTAGCCTTATCTGAAACAGAGAGTTTGAGAGAGAATTTGGAAGTGCTTTATTGGGAATGATGTTATAATAAAGTCTCAATGGAGGTTTTAAGTTGTGGGGTTAAAGTGGGAAATTTCCAAAATGCCCCCACCTTAAAAACTATAAAAAGTCGTCCTTGGTTAAGAGTTGACCCATTGTCTCATCACAACGTCATACGACTTATAGCCTTGAGTTGTATCCTCGATAGTGAGTTAGACAACCATACACTGTTAACCGTATGATTTCATGATCTTATTCATAACCTGACCTAATGACTAGTAGGGCCTAGTTGTAACCAACATGCTACCTAAATAGGTCAGACACTGGACAACCTATGACTTTAACTCATGACTCGTAACCTATCCTCATGTCTCCTAGTGATCCACTCGTACTCAAAGAAAAGTCAAGTCACTAAGTTACTGGTTTGGTTAAGGTTTGTCCTCATGACTTGTCACCACCCTTAACGACTCATATCACGAAGTCGTAACCAAGACAAAAAACTCAACCCCTATCCACTGGACACCTTACGAATAAGGTCACCTATCCCATCAAGACACCATATAACTCGTATCGTAAAGTTGTAATCAAGGCAGTGAGCTCACAGCTCAGGAAATTTCCAAGGGACAAAAATCTAAGGTGTTTCAGTACACCACCCAAATGGTCCTAATTGACACACACCCTGACCTATGATAGGAGAATCATGTTTACTAACCTCTTACTACCCCAAGTATTATGCTTAGAGTTATAACATGTTAACCTTATTAAACAAGCTCCAAAAAGTCTACACATTCAATTTTAAATACAATAGTAAATTGACACAAGCATTAATATTCACAACTAATAGACTGCAAAAGCTCTATTATTACTTACCCAAGATGTGAAGTCACAATACAAGAACATCTACGAGTAAATCAAGTCTAAAATATAAATGGTTGTCCAAAATAAGAAATATATATATGAATGTCTTAGTCCAAAATCAAGGGATGAAAATTGTGAATAAAAGATCCAAATGCTACCTAGTCATAGTGCTCTCCCTCAAAGCTGAATCTAGAATTGCAAGCTAAAGGCGAGGTCTTATATCAAACTCTAAAATACACTTTTCACAACAAAAAGAGGAGCATAGGTAGAATTAGTTCAAGAAAACATATTGTAGGAATCATTGGTCGACTCAATCCGACGCCATATGAATAAATAAGTCAAATATACATAAAAAGATTATCACAATGAATAATCGAAGCCAATCAATCAAATATGATATTCACTTTAAGGAGAGTAAAGCTCATAATCATGTATGCTTACACCAAGTCAAATTCGACATCAAGTTCATCAAAACATAAGATCAAAACTGAACACTCAAAGCATGCAAATAAATGTATGAATTTAAGATGTGCACACCTTCTCTTTCATCTCTCATTATCATCAATATCATCAACAATCATCATGAATATCATGATTTACCTCATCATCCTCATCATCAACATCTTTACCATTATTATTATTTTACCACATTCTTAATAGCAATGTATGTGAACATACAATATAGTATATAATCACAAGTAGTGCTCGAAATCCATCACAAATACTTAATTCACAAATAAGCACTGGGTCAAGCAAGCCTAATTGCTAGAATGAACCGTAACCTACTTTAAATCCTTTCTCAAAGTCAACTTTAAGCCACACTTTTTCCTTTTTATTCTCGTTTAGCTTTTTACTGATCTATAAAAATAAGAATACACACCCATTTCAATAATTCATCTTTTTCTAACTACTAGGAGTCAATACCAATTTATTTCAACCATAAACTTGCCTTATTTTATCACCTTCAAATTTTCTATCCTTAAAATCCATTGAACCCTATTTGGATTTACATGAACAACCATAATTTTACGTCCATTAGTGTTTTATAATGATTTATGATCATTATTTACTAATTTTATACCTATTCACACCAATTTTTATTAATTTAATGAATTAGGACTAAATCGCAACTTCCATCACATATTTTTTTAATAATTGTAGAGATTGTAAGAAGTCATTTCAAGTTTAGAATGTAATAACTTAACTTCAAAGATGAAAAACTCCAAAATCTCTCAAAAAATTGCCTTCCTTAGAGCTCCTTTGCGTTTTCAGATAGTGGGGAATAAAAAATATGTTCTGGGTTATAAAACTATCAAAATCTGCATGTTACCTCTACAACAGTTTAGTTACTATTGCAGTAGTTCATTCCTTAAAATAGAGGTCCGCTGTATTGATACCTTTTTCTATTATAGTAGTTTTTTCCACTACAGTGGTCCAAGGAAGAAACTCAAGGCCTCTCTAAGACCTCTATAGTAAACTGCATAACCAGAGTTCCATAACTCCATTTAGGTGCCAGAAGTTGCTTTAAGTCTCTAAACTAGTTGTCTATCTATTATCACTTCAAAAAGTCACTACCAATAATCATATTATTGCCATATTTTATTTGAATAACACACATCAAGAATCGTTCAATCATAGACTAGCCTTGAATTTCTCAAAATTTGGCTAAGAAAAGATTCAATGCAAATTTTACCCCCTCTTTTAGTGTAATGATAATTTGAATTGTCACTTTTTAAATTTATAAAGAAGGTATTTGAAGAGTAAATTATTGATTGATATTGCATTTTATTATTTTAGATCGTGAATAATTTGAGGTATTAAGGAAATAAAAGATCTTGCAAATTAGTATGAATCTTCGATTCTTCAATCGAGGTAGATTATGGTGTATGAGTAGTAGACTTTGATTAATCAATCATATATACTATGCAAAATTACTGAGAGAAAGCACGATTAGTACTTTGTGCAAGGTGTTTGATTGGATAATATATGACATAGCCTGGGAAAATTATATGTGTGATAATAAGTATGCATGATTGGATTTATGTGTTTCATTTTTGAAAAATCTAATGTGAATTGTGGGGGACGGGTCATGCACTATGTAACCATAAACCCAAATAAATAACATAATGTGTTATAAGGATTTGTGTGAAAGATAAAATAATTGTTGTGAGCTATTGAATTGTGCATTTCTTTGGATGAGTTACTTTTCGGTCTAGCCCTTATATGTAAAACAACATCACTAGTAGAGGCCATGAGGGGAAAACATGGCTAATGATGAAGTGTAATCGTATAAGAGGTCAATAAACTAGTATTGGTGCTAGATGTTGAATGTTAATAAATAGTCTGAATAATGAATATTGAAGTAGTATTCGTAAATTGGATAACCATAATTTATGATGGATCCTTCTACTTAGAATTGGAGTTACGGTCCTTGACAATAAAGCCCCATTAATTTCTATAATAAATTCAGACTATATTCGAGCTTAATAATGCAATTTATACTATATTCGATCTTAAGAATGCAATTTATACTATATTTGAGCTTAAGGATGCAATATATACAAACCTGAGTTATGTGGAGTCCTCACAAGTTTAACAAAGAAATGCGAACACTTGTACGAAAAATTTGTATAGTTTGAAATAAGTTACAAATGCACGATACAAGTGTTGGAATTAATTGAATGAATCAATACAAATTGATTGATCAACTATTAGAGAATAATTTTATCAATGGTGGAGATTTGATTTACGAAATTATCATTTAGAATATAATTAGTGATAGTTATTTTGACAAAGTAATAATTTTGAAATCATTTGGAACCAAATGAATATAGTGGCAACAACAACTAAAGACTAAGTTAAGAAACAATGAATTTAAGAAGTAGAAGAAGGGAAACCGATCAATGAATTTAAGAAGTAGAGGAAGGAAAACTTTACTAGCACTATCTTGAAGTAGCAACATGACACACTGCTATCTCACATAAAAGTGTACATGACTGGGTTGGTTCGGGGTTTTAAGATACCCAAATCAAATTATTTCTATTGGATTTTTAAATCTATAAGCTAAACGGAACTAATAATTTTTTTTTTCAACGTTGTGTTTTTTTGAATTTCTAGAAATTTTTCATTATTTTTTTGGATAAAGTTCCATAAAAACATATAATTAACTTTTGCATCAAATATTCTTTAGATCTAGCAAGATACAATATTCTTAAATGTTTCATATAAAAAGAACACTAAATATTAAATAAAAAAATAAATTTAGGTTATGTATTTATGCAAAACTAAAATAGATATCACACATTAGTGTCACCTAGTGTTTAATCGAATACTTTTGTTAGCAGTAGTGTTGATCTGAGCTATATTTGAGTTATTAATATCTATAGACTACAAAACTTATTGATTCACTCAAAATTCTAAATCTAAATTTAAATTAATATGTTTAAAGATAAAAATAATGAAAACATTTAAGAAATATTTATGAATTATACCATAGTAAAAAGTTTTATGTATTAAATATTCTTAGAAATTGCACAAAATATAATATCAGGTTGGTTGGGTTGGATTTGGCCCTTTTTAGTTAAAACCACAGATTTTTTTCAACACCAAACCAAGTCAAACCAATCAATTAGTAGTTTATTTTTATTGATTTGACTTGGTTTTCGGTTTCATACGGTTTACGGTTTGATTTTATTCACCCCTAATCAGTCCTGTCAATTTAAATTCTAAAAATTCTTGTGCTCTGGTGGTACAACATATGAAGACCAGAATCAACACCTTGACCTTAATAAACTATTTTAAGTAGAGAGAAAAGTTTGAGGAGAAATTACTTATTTTTGGAGCTTCAATGGGGAGATTGTTGGGAAAGGCAAGAGCATAATCAAAGAGCCCGACAGGGTAGCAGCGGAAGAATACCCAAATCTAAACTTTTCATTTCAACTTGAACCAAGAGGATACAAGAAAATCCAAGAAAAAAATAATAATATGGAAGAAAATAAATCACCACACAAATACGATAAGACAAGAATAAAATGAAGAACAAGAGACACCAATTTTACGTGAAAAACCCTTCGATGTGAAGAGTAAAAAACCATGAGAACAAACTTCCATTATAATCACCAAAGAGTTACAATATTTTTCTCCAAAATGGACACCAAACAAAAAGCAATAATACATAAACCACAACACCAAAAACTAGAGAATAAAAGGAGTGAAAACACCAAAATGCAGCTACTATTTGGGAAAGAAGAAGAGGAGCTACAGACCACCAAATTAACCTTCGTCAGTTCCTAATAAAATATTAAGATGAGAGGGACAATATATCCAAAAATAAGCTCTATAGGACAAGAAACAAAGTGTGAATGACAGTTTGAAGTTGCCAGCTGTGGCTGAAATTTGGGGTGCGAAAATCTGCACTATTATTCTCTCTTTGGCTGCTGAAAAACTCTTTTTTGTGATGGTGAATAAAACCTAAAAAAGATCAATATATATTCCCCATAGTAATGGGCCTATAGGGAAAAGTGATCTGGTCCAAATTGGTCTTCATTTGTCCATATAGGAAGGGAAAAAGACCCAATAACCCAACAATTCTCCCCCTCCCAACTATGTGGAGGAGACCGCCATCCCAGCGATTATACAACAATCTTCAAACTTCCCTCTTGGAAAAGCTTTAGTCATCATGTCGGAACCATTATCATCCATATGAATCTTCTCAAGTTCAAGTAACTTAGAATCCAATGGTATCTCACATCAATGTGTTTAGACCGATCATGAAATGTAGAATTTTTGCCAAGTGTATGACACTTTGACTGTCGCAATGAAGCACATACCTCTCTTGAGAACAACCAAGTTCCCCTAAGAATCTCTTCATCCAAATCAATTCTTTACAAGCTTCAACAGCAGCAATGAGCTCAGCTTCTGTAGTAGATAGCACAACACATTTTTGCAACCTAGATTGCCAAGACACAACTCGCCTTGCAAATGTAACCAAATACCCTGAAGTAGACTTGCGAGTATCAACATCACCAACCATATTTGAATCTGTATAACTACAAAGAATAGGCTTCCTTGTACCAAAACACAAACTCAAACTAGAAGTACCTCAAAGATATCTCATAATCCACTTCACAACATTCTAATGTTCTCTTCCCGGATTAGAAAGAAAATGACTAACAACATAAACAACATGAGCAATATCCAATATTGTGCAAGCCATTGCATACATAAAACTACCAACAACTAAAGCATAAGGAAATTTCTTCATATATCCCTTCTCATCATCACTGGAAGAACACTGCTTCATGCTCAACTTGAAGTGCATAGCTAAAGGTGTACTGACAACCTTAGCCTTGTCCATGTTAAACCTTCGAAGTACTTTCTGAATGTACTTCTCTTGTGATAACCATAACTTTTTGGCCTTTTTTTCACGGATAATCTGTATGCCAAGAATCTGCTTTGCTGGTCCTAAGTCTTTCATAAAAAAAGACATACTCAACTCTTGCTTCAACTTTTGAATCCTACAAGTATTATGACCAACAACAAGTATGTCATCAACATAAAGCTACACAATAATAAAGTCTCCATTAGAGAATTTTTGCACAAAAATACAATGGTCTGAAGTAGTCTTCTTGAAGCCCTCCTGACTCATAAAGGAGCCAAACTTCCTGTACCACTACCTAGGAGCTTGTTTTAAATCATAAAAGCTTTTCTTCAATTTGCAAACATAATTTTCTTTTCCCTTAACTTCAAAACCTTCAGGTTGCTCCATATAAATTTCTTCACCTAAGTCACCATGGAGAAAAGCAGTTTTAACATCCATTTGCTCAATCTCTAAATCTAGACTTGTAGCTAAGCCTAGAACCACACAAATGGATAGAATCTTTACAATTGGAAAAAATATCTCATCAAAATCAATTCCCCTTTTCTAGTTAAATCCTTTCACAATTAGTCTAGCCTTGTACTATGGAATTGGGTTACCATCTTCATGTTTCACCCAAAACCCGCCAGTTTTTATAGATTTTCTGTCTTAGGTAGCTTAACCAAATCAAAGGAATGATTATCATGCAAAGATTTAATCTCATCTTCCATAGCATCAATCCACTTTTCTTTTTCTTCACTTTCCATGGCCTCATCAAGACTCTCAAGTTCTCCTCTGTCAGTCAAGAGTACATACTCATTGGGAGAATAACGAGATGAAAGTATTCTCTCTCTAGTAGATCTTCTGAGAAAATTCTCTGGAACATCAACAACTGTTTGCTGATCAACCATATCAACTTGCACTGGAGCATCAACAACATCATGCTGGTCATTGTGAACATTATCATCATCTTCATTATCAACTTGGTTTTCATCATTATGAAGATTTTCTTCAGGAGCAATAGTCAAAGGAACTGGATCAACATCAACTAGACTCTCACTAGTCTGAGAATCAACCTTCTCAGCTTTGTCAAAATCTTTAATTGTTTGGTTTTCAAAGAACACAATATCGTGGATTCTAAGAAGTTTCTTCTCAACTGGATCATAGAAATGATAGAAAAATTCATCTTAACCATAACCAATGAAGATACTTTGTCTAGTTTTAACATCCAACTTTGACCTTTCATCTTTTGGAATATGCACAAATGCTTTACAACCAAAAACTCTAAGATGATCATAAGAAATATTCTTACCAGACCAAACTCTGTTAGGGATATCACCATCCAAAGCAACAGTAGGAGATAAATTGGTAATATAAGCAGTAGTATTATGTGCTTCTGCCCAAAAGGAATCTGACAGCTTAGCATCTGCAAGCATACATGTAACTCTCTTGACTAGAGTTCTGTTCATTCTCTCTGCTAAACCATTCAACTGAGGAGTTTTTGGAGGAGTTTTCTGAAGCTGAATACCCTACTCTCTGCAATATCTATCAAAAGGACCAATATACTAACCACTATTATCTGAGCGAATGCATTTCAATTTCTTCCCTGTCTGCCTCTTAACCAAGTCCTGAAAATCCTTAAACACATCAAGTACTTGATGCTTAGACTTCAAAGGAAATACCTAGAGTTTGCGAGAATAATCATCAATAAAAGTCACAAAGTAAAGTGCACCACTATGATACCTTACTTTAAAAGGACCACACAAATCAGAGTGCACCAACTCCAGCAAATCAAGCTCTCATGAAGGCGGATTACTCTGAAAAAAACTTTTTTTTGTTTACTGGCTAAGCAATGAACATACTTTTTAAACTTTTCTTATTTCACTCCAAAAAGTAAAGTGTTCTTAGCCAAACTATCAATCCCCTTCCCACTCATATGAATCAATTTTCTATGCCATATCTCTGATGAAGTATCATTCTCCACCGAGTTTATCAAACCTTTAGAAGTAGAGCCCTGAAATATGTACAAGTTAGATAACTTGTCACCTCAAGCCACAATCACCGAACCTCTAGTAAGCTTCCACTGTCCAGCACCAAGGGTATTAACATAACCCTCATCATCAAGGTTTCCTACAAAAATCAAATTCAGGCGAAAATCTGGAGCATGCATGACATTATTCAGAACTAGTTTGGAACCATTATTACTTTCCAAAAAATAGTGCCAATGCCAAGTACTTTAACTTCATCATTATTGCCCATTTTCAACATCCCAAAGTTACCTGGAGTATAAGAAGAAAATAATTCCTTCTTTGGCGTAACATGAGAAGTAGCACCAAAATCCACAAAACAGCTAGACTCATCAAGAAAAAGATTAATGGCATTCTCACCACAAGCAACAAGAAGAAGCAATAACTGGAACAGGATTTTCATCATTGCCTTTGTTCTTTTCCCATCTCATATCTCTCTTATGCTTGTAATAATATTTCATGATATGCCTTTTTTTGTTGCAATAGTCACATGTAACATTCTTGAATTTGGACCTCGACTTGTTTCTACTTTTATCTCTATCATTCGAACCTCAGGACTAGGTTTTCCTCTTCTCTCCAGTAACCTAAACATCAGAGTGAGAAGATGAAGTAGATGAGGCCTGAGATCTTCTTTTCATTTCTTTATTCAAGACACCACTAATAACATATTCCATAGTTATAACACCACTGGGAACAGAATAGTCAAAGAAACTCGAAGAGTTTCCCAAGAGTCTGGCAGAGTATTAAAAAGCCAAAGTACCTGAATTTCTTCATCGAACTTCACACCTATTTCGGATAGCTGGTCAAGGACACCCTGGAAATCATTTATATGATAAGAAATAGGATTGACCTCTTTATACATGATGTTCATCAATTGCTTAAGTAGGAACAACTTGTTATTGCCAATCTTCAAAGCATAAAGTGTCTCGAGCTTGTCCCACAAACTTCTGGAATGTGTCTCATTCACAATATGATTTCTAACATTATCTTCAACCCATTGTCTGATATAACCAAAAAACTGTAAGTGATCAAATTCTCAATCCTCATTTATCATGGATTCAGGTTTAGTAGACGCAAACACAGGTAGATGTATTTTCTTCACAAATAGAAGAAATTTCATCTTGCCTTTCCAAGTATGATAGTTACTACTATTCAAACATGCCATCTTGATCATATTTTCCTCCATCATTCAAATCAACTATCAATAACAACCAACGCACTGATACCATTTTATTGGGAAAGAGAAGAGCATAATCAAAGAGCTCGACAAGGTAGCAGTGGAAGAATACCCAAATCTAAATATTTTTTTCAACTTGAACCAAGAGGAGACAAATAAATCCAAGAAAAACAAAATAATATGGCAGAAAATAAATCACCACACAAATACGATAAGGCAAGAATAAAATGAAGAACAAGAGACACCAATTTTACGTGAAAAACCCTTCAGTGTGAAGAGTAAAAAACCACAAGACCAAAATTCCACTATAATCACCAAAGAGTTAAAATATTGTTCTCCAAAATAACCACCAAACAAGTTCCAAACAAGCAACAATACATAAACCACAACACCAAAAACTAGAGAATAAAAGTAGTGAAAGCACCAAAATGTAGCTACTATTCTGGAATGAAGAACAGGAGCTACAGGCCACCAAATCCACCTACGTCAGTTCCTAATTAAATATTTATATGAGAGGAACAAGTTTTCCAAAAATCAGCTTAATCGGACAAGAAACGAAGTGGGAATTGTAATTTGAAGTTATCAGCTGTTGGTGAAATTTGGGGTGCGAAATCTACACTATTTTTCTCTCTTTGGCTTCTGAAAAACTCTTTTTTATGATGGTTAATAAGACCTAAAAATATCAATACATATGACCCATAGTAATGGACCTATGGGCAAAAGTGGGTTGGTCCAAATTGGGCTTAATTTATCCATATAGGAAGAGAAAAAGACCCAATAACCCAACAGAGATGAGCTAGGAAATTTAACACCTATTCAAAGTGAGTTTCTTGGTTTATTTTGAGTTCATTTATTATTTCTACCTATAACATCAAATGATTATTGCAATTTAGATAATACAAGAAATTATTCAAGAACACAAAAGGGGGAAAAGTTTGGGTTTACATTGACAAGGTAAATTCTTGAAATCTTATTCTATTTTGTTGATAATAAAGGTATTATCTATATGTTCTTTATATAGAACCACTGAGTATTCCATGGATCGAGCAAGATCTTGAATGTCTGATTTTTTACTATTATTGGTTTAAGAGTAGAAGATGGTGAATAGTGATAATTTGGTGAAAATGAGTTAAATGATATTCCTTTATATTAAAAGCATCTCAATTATTGAATATTTTATTATTGAAAATGACATGAGAGATTTGAAGTTAAAACTAAAGAATCAACCTTTTTGGTAAAAGTATGAATTTTTACTATATTTGCAAATTTGGACATTAAGAGTTTGACACACAGTTGACTTAGTTAGTGTTGTCGTAATGAGTCATTGATACATGTAAGTTCATCTGTGTAGATTATGAATCATTGGATTTATTGGATCTTTTGAGGTAAGAATAGGAAAGCAGTTCGAGGTATGTTGAAACTTACTTCCTCTTTAATCTTTTCAAGATTTATTGGTTGAATTGGTTTCCAAATATGATTTTATGTGAATCCCAACCTTTGCAGGTGAGCGGGTTGGGATTGGACCATTCCCTTCTATTCTCCATGATTTTTAAGGACTGCAACATTGATAAATGTAAGTGTTTTTAAGAGTTACTTGAGTTCATTGAGTTTGGCTCGGACATGTTTCGTATGATTCCATAAAATTACATGTGATGGTGTAGGTATAGGATCTACTTTATGGTTTGGGACTCCGACAAAGTGATCTTTTGAAAGTGTATTATTGTACTACGTTATTAGCATGACTGAATTGATTCATATGGCACTATGATGAGATGACTTGAGCAAGTAGAGTATGTGATACTTTTTGCTAGGTACATAACCTAGTTGAATTTATATCTTATGCTGATGATGGTATAGTACTCTTGGTAAATAATACAATTTCACGTGATTTTGATTTAGCTTTAATGCTTGAAGCAAGGAACTTTGAAATGTTCTTTACTTTTATATGTCATTTCTCTGCCTAAAATTGAGTATTTATATAAATGCTTCATTCATATATCAACGTCTATTCATATCATTTGATTTCTTTAAATCTCATGTCATTTCTTGGGTAAATAGTTGTTTGATACATAAGGCATGTGGATCTTAAGACTTTTGTCCATTCAACTTTTGATATCGGTATTTTATGTTGACCGTCTTGAGCTATGCGGTTAGGAAAACTCCATCTCTCCCCATTGGATACTTTGGGTGAGAATCCACTTTCTTTGGTCAGACTCCACTTACTTTTTGTGGAGCTTAGATTGTTATATTGTGGCAGTCACCGAGTCTTGTCTTGGTTGACTAATTTAATCCTTGTCATAGAGGACCATAGATGTTAGTAGTTCTTTTTGATAGTAATTATTATTATTTATATGTAATGAATGAATGAGACTTTTTAATTTTATGAACATTTCACTGAAAATGAAATGTGGTTGATCTAATGATTGCAGTCTTGCATAATTTTTAATATTTAAAAGATTAGTATTTCCCAAAAGTTTTTGCATTCATGATTTTGGTACATAAATAGGGATTGTCACATTGGTTGATTCACTTGGGTCGGGTAGAGTTCTGAGTGCCATTCAAAAGGATCTACGGTGTGATAAACTTATTATCAGAGCATCTAGGTTCTTATACGAGTCCTGGGGAGTCTATGGAACTGTGTCTAGTAAAGTTCTCCTTATATATATATTGTGCACCACACTTACATTGAGAAGTTACATGGAATTTGATGCATTGTCTCATTCATTCTTATGACTCTAGATTGTGCGTTCGAGCTTGAAAAAATGAGTAAAATTCTATATTGTATTAATTTTCATCTGGTATTAGCTAAGAAAAGTGATGAGTGCAAGGCTTTAGATTCATGTGATGATAATATTTGCTCAAGAAGTAAAGGAGAATGTGACAATGGCCTTGATGTGAATAAACAAGTTTAGGACAAGATGAAAATTATACACCTTTGTTGAGAAAATTGAGGGTGGAACTACTAGCAAAAAGTTAGCAATTTGTGTGAAAAAATGATGAGAGGGGATAACTTTGAATGTTTTCATAGTAACGTAAAGAATTTTGGAGAATTTGTGCTACAGAAATCTCTAAGGATACCTTTAGAAGCCACGGACCAAGGAAACTTCTGAAACTTGCTGAGGTAAGGAATGACCAATCTTTGTGACAATTCTAACTTGTGAAGAAGAACAAGAGTATTGCGAAGTAAAATTCACATGGGCTAGTATGATAATCCCAAGTTAAAAAAGAAGAAGTTCATATCTTAGAAGTTATATAATAAGACGTCAAAGCTAGAAAGGAGCTAGTTGGTAATAGAAAGTGAGTGATCCAAGCCTATGACCAACATTCATAAGACTTACAAAAATGTGGCATGCTTGGGTCGATAATGGTTAGGGTGTGAACATGTTCTTATAACAATAGAGATAGGGCCAAATGAGAAGGAAACTTGTAAATTTCTAGTAAGGCTGGATGCATGCTTGGTATGACGGGTCATAGTTATCATCTTGTCACAAGATCTAGTAGTCATATAAGGAAGGAGGAAAAATAAATGCACTAGAGTAAGTCTAGAGCATTTGAACTATGCCAGATGTAAACCATATGAGTGAAATTTTAAAAGGGTTTCCAAATGAATAAGGTAATGTAAATAACATCAATGGTCAATGAGGGGGAGAAAATATACATAGGAAATAGAATAGTCTGCCTAAATGGGTAGGTTAAAGAAATACCAAGGGATGAATTGTACAAAAAATGTTACCTTAGTGGTTAAAAAGATAACCTAAATATCAAAGAAAAATTGGCATGAAATGCCAACATTAAACTAATATAAGTGATAGATGACACGTACCAAAATCGGGCCTTGTCGTATGGGAACCTCAAGTCCAAAAAGGATTAGAGATTTCCCCGTTAACCCCACCTAACCAAAGTATCAAACCACAAGCATCAGATAAACTCTGAGCATATAATAAGGTAGCGGAAACAAAACTTTCATAATTTAAGAAAGTCTAGCCATTCACTAATATCAACATTTAACATCCAATTTACCCAAGTCCACAGTTATCCACAAGCCTCTATAAATCCGGAGTTAATAATATATCAGGACAAGCCCCTGACAATAGCCAAAAAAAGAATCCAAAATAAGTCTATGCCATAATCTAAGACGACCATGAAATGTGCGTCTTTCAAAAGATGGAAGCTCACTGCTTCGACGTCAACAGTCGAACCACCCGAACACCTGATCACTGTGTAGGAAGAGAAGAAGATGCTCCGGCCCCTTTCACATGGGACACGGCATCTGGAAATGGTTAGTAGTAGAGTGCTAGCATGTAACTCAAGGGTAAGTATAAAATAGTGATATTATTCAATATCAGATCAAACCATCATAAGCCACCACATTTATACATATAGATATGTAAATACATATGGATAAATCAAGTGCCAAAAGATAACATAGCATTAGTATTCCTTTTAAAGCACTCAAACATAAACCGTGAAGTGGAGGACTCCAACCTTCCACCACTTGGGTTATATTGAGCAAGAGGAATCTTACCTCAAAATATTTTTTTAGGCAAGTGGACTCTAACCACAAGCATTTCCCTTAGTCAAGTGGACTCTAACCACGAGCCATTTCATCACGCATGTGGACTCTAACCACAAGCCATTTCATTATGCAAGTGGACTCTAACCACAAACCTTCATGCCCTTTACTAGTCGATATTGGGACTATAACCCTTAGTCCATGCATTCACATCACACCATTCATATTTAGGGACTTTAACCCGTTTAATCATTCTAAGCCATCAAGGCCATAATTTAAAATCATACATGACCACAAGGTCTTCATGGATCACATATCAATCAATCACTTTAATAAGCCAATACATTAGCTTCAAATATCATTCAAGTCAAATTATCGTCATCAAGACCATTACAAAACCATTCATTCATTATTAGAACTATTATACCACTCTTTAGTTCAAACACAATTCAAGTTCATGTTTAAGGACTTTAACCCTTTTAGCCATCAAACCATCAAGGTTATAAATTTACTAATTATATGGCTAACAAGGTCTTTACAATACCATTTACCCACCACTCATACTTATTGGACCATCATCAAAATGTGTATAGATATTTCTCTGAGACATTTTCACAAACACCTTGTGGGCATGCCTTTACCAAGGTCAAAATCAAAGTGCGAATTATCAATCTTAGGGTTAATTATGACATACTTGTTGGATCACAACAATTAGCACCCACATATGCAAATTATCACCAACATCAAGTATAAACACAAGTCTAGGCAAGGGCAAACATTACTCAACACTAGGCATAAAAAACATTAACATTTAATTTCAAAATCATCATTTAAAAGACATAATCCATGTTTAAAACACATGATATTTGAGTCAGCAATAAGGGAAAGAGTAACATGCCTTATACAGGATGATCCACGGAAAGTCTTGACCCTTCCTTGACTCTAGAACAACACTTGTGGAATCCTAGCTTACAATTCTTCAATAGTGTGTTTGAGAGAGTGTTTAGAATGTTTGATCCACCAAAGATATGTTTTAGGAAGCTACAATAAATTATATAGTGAAGTGACTTACGGGTTTGGTGTGGGAAATATCTATAAATCCCTTAGCTTAAAAGATAAAAAGTGACTTCCCAAGAGGGTACGACTCACTTGACTAAACTGTATCTTAGGGTATGAGTAGTACCCTAGCTCGTACCATAGGCCTCACCAAGGACCCCTACATTGACCAAGGTACGAGTACACACACATGACTCATATCTTAGGGTAAGAATGGTACCCTAAATCGTATCCCAAATCGTACCCAAGACAGTGTCCACTAGATTAAGACCAACACTCCATATGACTAGGTAGTATACGACCCGTACCCTAACATAGGACCATGTGAGGCTAAACCATATCCTGGATAGTGTGTAACCCCCACCACACTACCTAGTATATGAGTGAGGGGTCACTAAGTCATATCCAAGGGTACGACTAGTACCCTAGAGTCATACCTAGTCGAGAAGATTCAACTAAGGGAATTTTTTAAAGGTCCAAGGCCTAGGTGTATCAATTCTCCTTCACTTGAATCATTCGTCCTCGAATGATGGGTAAGTCAAGCATAAACACGAGTTAACAGATTACTACACATTAAATAATCTTAAACTAAGTTAGAAATCAAGATATACAACAAGGATAAGGCACATGCCAAGATCATTATCAATCAACCATTCATTTCATTGTCTTTGGGACTCAAACCCATTATTTATCAGAGCCACTTTCTAAATTCAAAGTTCAGGGACTTGAAGCCATTGTCTAACAAGAACATAGATCAAATTAAGAAGGTTAACATATACCTCAAGAACGAGTCTTCAAAATGGAAAACAAATGTGGATACTTCAACTTCATATCCTCTTCCACCTCCCAAGTATCTTCCACAAACTTTTGGTTCCTCCATAGAACCTTCACTGAAGCCATATCTTTCATTTGCAACCAATAAATTTGATGATATAAGATCCTCACCGAGACCTCTTCATAGGACAAAGAGTACGAAGCACCAACATCCTCTAAAGGGATAACTAACGAAGGATCACCTACATATTTTTGCAACATAGAGACATGGAAAACCGAGTGGATGGAGTTCAAACTAGAAAGCAACTCTAACTCATAGGCAACATTGCCAACCCTTTACAGAATAAAGTAGTAACCAACATATCGGGGACTAAGTTTCCCCTTCTTACCAAAGCACATTACTCCTTTCATAGGAGGCACCTTCAAGAATACCCAATCGCCAATATTAAACTCCAAATCCCTATGCCTTACATCCGCATAGGACTTTTGGTGATTTTGATCGGTTATCAACCTACCACAAATCACCTTCACCTTCTCTAAGGATTGGTGAACCAAATCAAGGCCAAGAAACTTGCCCTCACTAACTTCATACCACCCAATAGGAGAACAACATCTCCTACCATACAACACCTAAAAAGGAGCCATACCAATTCTATAATAGTAACTATTGCTATAGGAAAATTTGACCAAAGGAAAATGGTCGTACCAACTACCACCATAATCAATCACACAAGAACATAACATATCCTTCAATGTTTGGATGGTCCTATCCGCTTTTCCATCCATCTGCGGGTGGAAAGCAGTGCTAAGGCACATCTTATTTCCCAAACCTTCTTGAAATGACTTCCTAAAGTGAGATGAGAAAAGAGTACCACAATCCAAAATGATATAAATTAGAGCACCATGTAACTTTACAATCTCCACAAGATACAACTTAGCATAATACTCTACTGAGTAATTAGTTCTCATGGGAAAGAAGTGAACGAACTTGTTCATTCTATCCACAATGACCCAAATAGAATCAAATTGATTTTGAGACTGGGGAGACTTATAATGAAATCCATATTAATCACCTCCCACTTCCATTCAAGCAACTCAATCTCTTGGTATGAACCTCCGGGTCTCATGTGCTCAACTTTCACTTATTTACACACCATACACTTAACCACATAACTAGCCACATCCCATTTCATACTACCCCACCAATATAAATTCTCTAAGATCATGATACATTTTCATAGAACTGGGATGAATAGCATAACAATATCCATGAGCCTCAGCCATAATCCTTTCCCTCAATCCATTGTATCGGGAACACATAGCCTACCTTGGTACCTCAAGATACTATCACCACCAATCACAAAGTCAACAAACTTTGGTTGACCCACATTCCCCTTAATCTTCACAAAGTCAAGATCCAACATTTTCTTTTTCTTTATCTCAACTACAAGAGATGATTGTGATACTGGATGCACGAATACAACACCATTCTCTGAGTCTAAGAGACGAACTCCAAGGCTAGCCAATCGGTGAATATCCTTCACCAACTACCGCTTATCCTCATCGACATAAGCCAAACTTCTCACGGATAACATGCTAATAGCATTAACAACAATGTTAACTTTACTTGGATGGTAATAGAGACTCATGTTGTAGTCCTTCAACAACTTAAGCCATCTCCTTTGCCTGAGATTTAACTTCTTCTGAGTAAACACATACTGAAGTCTCTTATGTTAGGAAAATATGTCCATATGAACCCCATAGAGATAATGATGCCAAATCTTCAATCCAAATACCACCACTAAAAATTCCAAGTCATGAGTAGGGTATTTCTTCTCATGAATCTTCAATTGCCTCAAAGCATAGTCCACCACCCTACCACAATGCATCAACACACAACCAAGACCAATATGAGGAGTATCACAATATAGTACAAAACCATCATTACCCTTGGGAAAATTCAAAACTGGAGTTGAAGTTAATTTATCCTTTTAACCTTTCAAAACTACCCTCACATGCATCCAACCAAAAGAACTTGACCTTTTTCTGGGTTAACTTAGTCAATGGGGCAGTATAGTTGAAAAATACTCCACAAATCTCCTATAGTAACTGGCTAGACCCAAGAAGCTATGAATATTTGTTGTTGTCGCAAGTCTAGGCCACTTCTTAACCACCGCAAACTTTTATGGATCCACCATAATCCCTTCACTAGAGATAACATGACTGAGGAAAGTCACATCCTTAAACCAAAATGCACACTTAGAGAACCTGACATAAACATGATGATCCTTCAAGGTTTGTAACAGAACACGGAGGTGATCAACATGATCCGCCTCACACTTAGAATAAACTAAGATGTCATCAATGAAGATGATAACAAATAAGTCAAAGAACGGATGGATGACCTTATTCATAAAATCCATGATTATCGTGGGGGCATTGGTCAACCCCAAAGACATAACTAGGAACTCATAGTGACCATACCGGGTCCTGAAGGCATTCTTAGGGATATCTACTTCCCTAATATTAAGATGATGATAACCTGACCTAAGGTCAATCTTGGAGAAACACTTCGCACCTTGAAACTGGTAAAACAAATTATCAATCCTAGGAAGTGGGTATTTATTCTTTACGGTCACTTTGTTCAATTAACGATAATCAATGAACACATGAATGGTACCATCCTTCTTGCACACAAACAACACTGCAGTACTCCAAAAAGACACACTAGGATGGATAAAACCTTTATCTTGAAGATCCTTCAATTTCTCCTTAATATTCTTTAACTCCACCGGAGCCATTCTATACAATGAGATAGAAATTAGATGGGTGTAAAAAATAAGATCAATGGATGTAAGAAACAAGATCAATCCCAAAATCAATCTCCCTATCGAGAGGGATACTAGGAAGGTCATTGGCAAAGACCTCGGGAAACTCATTAACCATGAGGATGTATTTTAGAAAAGGACCTTCTGAGTCAGAATCCTTAACTCAGACCAAATGATACAAACACCCTTTAGAGATCAACTTTTGAGCTTTATGATATGAGATGAATCTTCCCTTAGACACTAAAGAACCCCTTTCCCATACAATGACTGACTCATTAGGGAATTTAAGCATGATCCTACGGGTTCAATAATCTAAGAAAGCATCACACGAATACAACCAATCCATCCCTAGAATAACATCAAAATCAACCATGTCCAACTCTATAAAGTTTACAAGAGTCTCTCTGCCACTAACAGATACCCCCCCACATAGACTTTTTTAACAACAACAACTGAGTCACCTACTGGGAAAGAAATTGAAAAAAGAACTGATAGGATCTCACGACCAAAATCAAGATGTACAACTACAAACGGGTTCACATAAGAAAAATGGACCCTAGATAAGGGAAACAATACACATTATAGAAAAAAAGTTTTAACATACCCGTGATAATATCGGGAGATGCCTCAGAGTCATGGTGAGTAACAAGTACATACAAATAATTCTGGATAGCGATAGTACTAAAAATAAAAGCAGAAGCAGAAACAAAACCCTTTAGGGTAGGAGTAGATGAAGTAGAAATAGGGGACTTATTGGCCCAAGAAGCTACTAAAGAGGGGCACTCTCACTGCATGTTCCCAATCTGACCATATCTAAAACATCTGTTCTAGCTTTTCTCACACTGACCACTATGATTCTGACCATAGAATCTACAAGTAGGGTGGGTTAGAGCCGACTAAGCCTTATTAGCCTAGAATTGAGCACCTTGTTGGAGGAGCACTAGTGGAGGAGAAACAACCCAAACTCCTTCACTTCTTCCTTGTCCATTTTCCACCATCTCTACCACTTTTCTTAGAAGGCCTAAATTTCTTTACTTGCCTTTCACTAAACTCAACCTGTTTCTTTTTCTCTTCCCTCACTTGTTGTAAATACACGACCAATCGAGAGATGTCCATGTATTTGATCAACAAAGCCACCTTGATCTCAAGTACCTACTCACGGGACAATCTCAAAGCAAACTTATGTATTCTAGCCCTTATGATAGAAACCATCTCAGGAGCATACCTAGACAACTGATGGAATTTTAAGGCATACTCCTTGACAGACATCCTCTCTTGCTTTAAGTTCACAAACTCTTCTTCTTTTACTTCCCTTAACTTATGAGGAAAGAAGTATTCTAAGAAGACCTCAGAGAAATCCCCCAAATGGCAGAACTAGTATCCATACCTATCCCACGATTCTCATCCTTCGTACCATTGGTTTACTACATCTTTTAATTAGTAGGAAGCAAACTTAACAGCCTCAACCTTAGAAGCATACATGACCAAAAAGATCTTCTCTATTTCATCAATGAAACTTTGAGGATCTTCCTTCACTTTCGACCCCATAAACATATGAGGGTGCAACCTCATAAATTGGCCAACCTTTATGAATTCAGAAGATACGGTAGTTGAAGAACCATGATCCAATTGAGAAGCCACTAATTGAGTCAATAAATTAATAGAGCGATGGAAAACAACATTAGTAGCATCCCCTTGAGGTGACTAAGTGGGAGTGTCACTATCATAAATAGGGTTAGTGGGGATCGTTGGAACCCTATGAGTATAGTCAGATGCCGCAGCCCTTTCTTGAGTCAGGACCCCAAAAGTTAGATGAGCTCCATACATAGGTCCCTTAATTGGGATAGAAGAGTTTTCCTGAGTATCAGACTCCTTGGAGGCATGATCTGAATGATGGGCAAACAAAAATCAGAAGGATCCAAGACTTTACACTCTATCGCTCAAAATAACACAACAAGAAAGTGAAACATTCCTAAATGCCTTATAGCCTTTCTCTTATAAGTGTGGTGCACTAGACACCCATAAAAGAGAATCTACCCGACATAGTTTTGTGGACACCTAACTGACCATAAACCTAGCTCTAATACCAACTTGACACGACCCAAAATCAAGCCTTGTCATATGGGCATCTCATGTCCAATAAGAATCAGAGAATGCCCCATTAACCCCACCTAACCAACATATCAAACTACAAGCATCAGATAAACTTTGAGCAAATAATAAGGTAGAAGAAACAAAACTAACATTAATAACATAAGAAAGTCTAGCCATTCACTAATATCAACATTCAACATCCAGTCTACCCAATTCCACAGTCATCGACAATCCTCTATAAATCCAGAGTCAATAATATATTGGGATACGCCCCTGATAATAGAAAAAAACCAAATAAAAAAATAAGTCTATGGCATAAGCTAAAAGGACCATGAAATGTGAGCCTCTTGAAAAATGAAAGATTACTGCTTTGATGTCAACACTCAAATCGTCCGAATACCTGATCACTATCCAAGAAGAGAAGAAGATGTTTTGGACCATGTGTTGTGTAGGGACATATCATTCGGAGACTGCTAGCGGTTGGAGTGCTAGAATGTAATTCAAGGGTAAGGATAAAGTAGTGATATTATTTACTACCAGGTCAAACCATCATAAGTGACCGTATTTATACACATAGATATGTAATTACATATGGATACATCAAGTGTCAAAAGATGACAAGGCCTTAGCATGCATTTTAAAGCACCCAAACATGAACTAGGAAGTGGAGGACTCTAACCTTCCATCACTTGGGATATATAGAGAAAAAGGACTCTAACCTAAATCCATCTTGTTAGGCAAGTGGACTCTAACCACAAGACATTTTATCGTGCGTGTGGACTCTAACCACAAGCCATTTCATCACGCAAGTGGACTCTAATTTTTTCTTTTTACTCCCATTACTAGTCGACATTGGGACTCCAACCCTTTGTCAATGCATTCATATCAAACCATTCACATTTAGGGACTTTAACCCATTTAACCATTCTAAGCCATCAAGACCACAATTCAACATCATACATGACCACAATGTCTTTATAAATCACATATCAAACAATTACTTTAATTAGACAATACATTAGCTTCAAATATCATTCAAGTCAAATTATGGTCATTAAGACCCTGAAAAAACCATTCATTCTTTATTAGCATTCTTATACCACTCTTTAGTTCAAACACAATTCAAGTTCATGTTTAGGGACTTTAACCCTTTTAGCCATCAAACCATCAAGGTCATACGTTGACTAATTACATGCTAAAGAGGTTTTTACAATACTATTTACCCACCACTCATACTTATTAGACCATTTCCCTAGTTCAAAATATCATCAACATGTGACTAGATATTTTCCTTATACATTTTCACAAACACCTGTGGGCATGCCTTTACCAAGGACAAAAAAGTAGGAATCATTAATCTTAGGGTTACTCATGACCCACTTATTAGACTACAAACAAAAAGTACCCACGTGTGAGAATAATCACCAAAATTAAGTATAAACACAAGTCTAGGAAAGAGCAAACGTTACTCAATACTAGGAATCAAAACCTTTAATATTTGATTTCAAAATAATTATTTACAAGACATAATCCATGTTTAAAACACATGATATTTGAGTCAACAATAAGGGAGAGAATAACATGCCTTATATTGGATGATCCACAAAAAGACTAGACCCCTTCTTGACTCTAGAAGAGGACTTGTGGAACCCTAACTTCCAATTCTTCAATAGTGTGTTTGAGAAAGTATTTTGAATATTTGATTCCCCAAAGATATGTTTTAGTAGGATACAATACATTAAATAGTGAAAGTACTTAAGGATTTTGGGGGTGAGAAATATGCATAAAGCCCTTGTATTAAAGGATAAAAAGTGACTTCCTAGGACGGTACGACTCACTAGACTAAACTGTATCCTAAGGTACGAGTGGTACCCTAGATCGTACACTAGGCCTCACCAAGGACCCCTAAACTTCCAAAGGTATGACTAAGAATACAAGACTTGTATCTTGAAGTTATAATGGTACCTTAAATCGTATCTTAAACTGTACCTAAGATAATTTCTACTAGATCAAGACCAACACTCCATACGACTTGGTAGTATACGACCCGTACCCTAACTTACGACCTAGGGGAGGGTAAATCATATCTTAGAAAGTGTGTAACCCCGCCACACTTCTTAGTATACGAGTAAAGGGTCAATAAGTCATATCCAAGGGTACAACTAGCACCTTGGAGTTGTACCTAGTCCAGAAGCTTATACTAAGGGAATTTTCTAAAGGTCCAAGGCCTAGGTGTTTTAATATATTCCCCTTTTCAACAAGTTATGAGTCGTGGAAGATTAAGTGTTACGATCCAACTCACGGATCATACAGAAACCTACCTAACACCTAGCTCAAATAAGAGAATCCTTACTATTTAATCCTTAATTTAATGTGGAAGTTAAAAAAATCATTTTGAATAGCCTTGTTTAGTTAATTCATACATGTATGATTCTGGTTTAATACGTTTGATAAGTAAGAGTAATGTGAAAAATAATCAACAATGAATCCCTAAAAACTAGACTAAATCGATGCATAAGCACTAAACAAGGGACATGAAATACATGACATAATATCCATGCATTATAGAGAGCGCATGAAGTGCTACTATATGACGGCCTTCACGGCTATAGAAACCCTAAATTACCTACACCCCTATGAAACTTTAGCGGTTCCTCCTAGGAGACTGTTACCAGTGTTGTTTATTAACAACTATCATTCATGTTCCCTACATATTACTCTAATTTCTTCAAAAATACTTCTATTGGAACTCTAATACTTGACCTCACAACTTTACCTTGATTATTCGATGACTCTTATCCACTTTCCTATTCTTCCAGATACCCTACCATTAGGTTATCTCATAAACTATCCTACCTATTTACTTTCACTCACAGGTTGTCTAAACCTTTCTTAGGTTGCTTTTAATCCCTACTCCAGATTTTATTTTGTTAATCTTCCATAATGCAGGACGTAATTCTTCAATTTACTAAGAGACCTTCTATCACACCCCTCCTTAATACTACCCCTTATTTTTTTCCATACTTAACTCATACTATGTATATGAATAACAATATCCACTCAACTAGTATATATCTTCACAAGGTTCCACTTATTCCACACCATGAATATCATATCAATTGGGGTACAATCTCAATAAACCATATTTTTCAAGCCTAAATAGATATTTTATGATTTTCTTTCTTCCAAAAATCGTGCCCTCAAGCCTAATGCATAAGAACTCCCGACATTACTATCAATATTATATGAATACAGTCCAAGTCTAATTTCTATGATAAATAATCCCTAAACTACTTCATAGATAAAATATGATATTAAGATGAGAGAGTTGTCCCTTGAGTGCAAAGCGTATTCTCAAGTTGAGTTCTCACTGGGTGTGACTCAAAACCCCCTGCATAAAGCATGGACTTTGAAATTTTATAACTATGGAGGTGGGGTTTATTCTAGTTATTTTTAGGGGAAAAGGCGACTAAGAAGGGTTAAAACAAAAGAAGGTTTTAAGTATATCCTATCTTAGTTACTGTCGAGTTCCATTGCAGCGACTGTTTTACTATTGAAGTGGTACCACTGCAACAGTTAACCTACTGCTGCAGTGGTAGGCCATAGACCGACCTAACGTTTTGAGGCCTTTTCACGTAATGACTTTGCACCTCATTTTTTTGATTATAAATTAATTTTCTTTGGTCCATTTAGAGAATTTTATTTGTTGTAAAATATTTTTAGGGTGTTTTCACAAATAACAACATTTTGGGTCATTACATTAGATACCAATTATCTCATTGTTCATCCCTAAATTAGCACGGGTAAGGATCAAGAGCTTTTGGCATGAATATACAAGGAATATTCAGCCAACATTATCTTAAAGGATAGGCAATTTAATTTTCCACTATTTGAGTTAGCCCACCCCTATTCTAATTACAATAGGAAAAACTTTCTATCAATTTCATAAATTTAACTGTTATTCACATAGGTTTAATTTTTACTTACCCAACCTATGAGGATCGTGGAAGGAATTGGAAATATACTCACATGTCAATTATTTCAAAAGTCTGGGTGTCGTATAATACCAAAATATATGAATAGTCGGGAAAAAACTAACACCCAAAAATCCTACTAGTTCAACAGTAACTTTACCACAGTAGCAGTATTCAACAGTTAAAAGCGGGGAAATGAAACAGTACACCTATTTTCACTTCTTCAATCAAATTTTCTTAACTCCCTCTGTGAAATATCCTTTATATGACAAGCTCAAGGTAATATCTTCTTCTCTACTACTTAATTTACACATTTCTTATTGTATAATCATTGAAACTTTATTAGGATGAAGGATTTTCGATAAGTTTTGGGTGCAAATTTTGATACTTTAATTTGGTGGTTTTTTTGAATAAAATTATGAACTTGTTAGGTTATTTTACACCTTTAAATCTCTTACGATGTTTGAGATGTAAGATTGACGTAGTTCATGGAGGATTTTGGCTATGGAAGGGTAGAAGTGTAATGCCACGTACTAATCCTAGATCGATTCAGCTCTTAGTTGCATTATTAAGGGGATTAAGGCTTGAAATTTTCACTAGGTGTTGGGGACTTAGTCATTTTAAAGACCCCTAAACTTAGAGGATTTTCATTTTAGCCTTCCTTACCCCGAGATATTAGTTTTGGAGCTAATTCATGTTCAGAGATGTAAGTATGTCTCAGGGGAGTTTCAGATTTTTTAGACAAGGTGTAGGATACGTTTAGATCACGAGTCCATCAAGTCACCACAATAGGGCTACATTGCGGTGACATTCCCTTTGGCACGTATATTGCATCGCGGTGAAGGTGTTTTCATCCAGTTCTTGATTTATAATTTAATGCATTTGTCATGATATTTGTCCTAGTGTGTGAAGTGCTTATGAGGTGAAGAATGTACATAGAAATCACTTAGAAAAAAGTTGATAAAAGAGCCTTTGATTCATCCAAAGTTTGGTATTCAATTCAACAAGGGTCAACTTTGAATATGTATAATTTTTTATATACGTGGAATCTCAAGACCCATCAAATTGTAGATAATTGAATTATCTTTCCAACTATAACAATTTCACCTTAATCTAATACCTGAGCTAAGCATTATGATCATTTCATTGGAATCAGTAAGCCACCATGATATGACCGCATAGACAATGAACCTGTAAACCGCATTCCAATTGCAAATTTAATTGTTTGAGGGGAAATTATGTCTATTCCCCTCAACCTCATCACCCATAACAAGATTTGGGGTATATTTTAAGTTGTAATTGACATTCTTCTCTACTTCTCCTCTCAAAGAAACCCTAATCCTATCCCAAGAACATTAATTTCATTACTTTCTCTTCAAGAAAACCAAAAATTCAAGTTCCTTAAGTTCAAAAAGCTTCAATAAAGCTTCAAGAATGGTGCTTCCTTCCCCATATTAAGGGTTAAAGGTATGTGGGAGTTAATACATGGGTTCACTTTCACCCATAGAGCCCAAAAAACTTCTCTTTAATTAAAGATTTATGAAGTATCAAATGTTCAAGATGAATGTCACGATTTGAGACTACCCTCTAGTCCAAACATGGTGCTTGAACCATAAGTGAACCCAAGATAACCCATGAACTGGCATGCTGTTAAGCAACTGATTTATAATATATTAAATAACAGGTTCTATTGAGAAGAAATATAATCATAAATTTTTTTTGGGAAGAATTATAATACTGATAAAACTAAAGAGAGAACTAAAATTACATGATTGACTTTGATTGAAATCTATGAAGCCTCTACTATACTATATTGACTATAGATAGCTAGGACATTCCTCCATCTACCACTAATCGATACATATGAGTAATAAAGTAAAGTACATGAACAATATCTGACTGAAGTCCCCAAAATAAGAGAACTCATCATCTACTGGCTGGAACTGCAACTATCTAATCATGATATATGGTCTACAACTGGTACCTACATTATGAAAAAATATATCCATACATCCATATATATGGATCAGTACTTCTGGAATGTACTGAGTAAATGGGGGTGAATGCACTAAGAAAAATTGAGTTCATACGTAATCTTAAAACATACCTGCTAAGTGTAAGTAGAATCACCAACAGATTGAAATAAACTAAAATCCAAAGTAACTTAAATCATGAGTAACATACATAGTCTGATAAGCTGGGGAATCACTACACTTAATTTCTTAAAACCTTACTTTTGTAGAATAAGTAGAACTGAAGCTGGGTTACGGTAAATCATTAATACATGAACACACAAAACCAAATATACATATACTGAGTTGATCTAATTAACTTAATAACTGATGCCTGAGTTCTAGAAAGATCTAAATCTAAGAAAAAGGATAACTAGTGGCTATATACTGAGTTGATGATTTATGAATATGGACTACTGATATTCGAACACTGAATAGATGAGGACTGAATACTGATAATGTAATATTGAACTATACTTAATCTAAATAACTGGACTGGAACTATGAGGTACTGTGTATATGAGTTAAGGAATAACTGAACAACATAAGATAACTGAGCAGGAATGCATGATAGCTGTAAAATCTGAGAATACATGATCAAGCATATAATGTTTCCAAAAGAATCTATAAAATTGAAATACTGAAGTCTAATTACTAAATAACTGAGAATCTATATGCTTTCGTCAAGCAAACCAGAATTGAAACCAACACTGAGTACTATTCTGAGACTGTGGAAGGTATCATTTAATCGATGTTCCCCAATATGAGCTAATCAGGGCCTAACCTGTAACCCCAGTTAAAAGGGTGCCAGTACCGTGCCACAGGTATTAATAATGGCTCTGTGGATCTACTAAACCAATGTACTAAAGGACTAATGAGTCACCCTCAACTTGCAAGTGCTCTAATGAGATATGTGATACCCTTAACTGGTAGGTAAACACTTTATCAACCCTTAACTGGTAGGTTGATATCTCTAACCTACGTTGGCTACATAATTCTAGAACTTAGGGACTGCTACTAAAGGTCACACCTTCTACTAGCAGGTGAACCCCTATCTCTGGGTTCTCTTAGTGCTAAATCCTACTCCCAACTAAATGACACATGACTACTAACTACTGCATACATTATTAACTGATAAGCTCAGGTTATGGTATTTAAAAAAAAAATAGTTCATACATATTTTAAAGTAATTGTAAACACGTAAACTAATGTCTTTAACATGAAATAAAATTGGAGATTTCGTTATAAAAGTGATAATTTGAATATGGGAATAAAATCATAATTCTGTCTGACTTGTTACTTGCAAAAAAAAATCATGTAGAACACATAGGTATCGGGTGTTCATAACCCACCTGCTCTAAATAAGTACAAAATACGATATCAATCTTGAAACACTGAAATAAGTGATTATAGTTCAAAGACCTTAACATGGGAAATTCATTAAACACATAGCGATTATGAACTTGAAGATGGGAATATGATGTACATGTGAAAATAACATAGGTGTATGACTAATTTTATAAGTTAGAGATTTAACAATAAATAATTGGGATAGGATATGGAAACTTGAAACTCAAAGCATGAATGGATTAATTCACTTGGAAACACTTGTAGACATGGCAAAATTCATAATTCAATATTATAACATGAAATTCAATTAGATACATGATGGGAATCAAAACTTAAAGCATGAGATAACCTAACTTTTCATGAAAACATCCTTGTACATGAAATCAGTCTGCGATCGCGGTCAGTTGATAAGTAAACTAAAGAGAGATCAAGATATGACTACCATAATTGCGATAGCACGATCGCAGTAAAGGGATTATGATCGCGGTAGAGCGGAAAATCTCTGAGGAAATTTTTGTAAGTTTTGATAAATGTGGAACTAGGGCTTAAATAGGGTTTTTAGCTCATTATTCAATCATGTTTTATCTTACATATTATCCTATCCTTAGTTTAGGGTTTTTTAATTACTTGGGCTTGGAGCTAAAATTTGCACTAATTTAAGACAAGAATTAATTAGAGAAACTCCAAAGTGTAGATTTGGCATCATCCATTTAAAAGATTCATTGTATTCTAAAGTGTGGTTTTCCCTCTCTTTATTTTCTTATGGATAACGTAGATGGAGATATTGGTTTATTTTTATTTATTATCATGATAATTTGCTAGATCTACCTCTTGGGATTATGCTAGAATAAGATGTAATTGTGTGTGGGTTGTGATATATTTGTGCATATTTTAGTTTGTTGATGATGGGTTCTATTACTGCTTGATTAAATTGGTTGGGATTTATGGGTGAAAGTCCCAATTGGCCAAATGGGTTTGATGAATGAAAATGCCAAGCTCTTGAAAGCTCAAACCATCATTGAAAAAGGTGTTTTGGGTGAACTTCAGGAACCCACCCATCCTTGAAAGAGGGATGTGGGAACCAAAGCAATAGTAGACAATTTATGGGTATGTCTTGCCAATTTTTCACTATTTTAGACATAAGGTTGGTTGCCAATTTTTCACTATTTTGAACACACCCATTAGGTATTCGAAAGAATCAATGGGTGACAGTTTGGTGTTTTGTTGAAACACTAGCATCAAAATCTATAAACGATTCTACCCATACTTGATCTACTAGAATGAAGTTAACTATTAGCATCCATATGTTACTCCTCTTAGTAATACATAATCCCAAGATCCGTTCCTAATTGATAAAACTCTAATTATTCATAGTCCCGAATTTATACTAGAAAAACCCAAAATGAAAATTAGTGTAGGTTTCTATCTCCACCATTTTAATCCTTTTATACTATTGGTTTGAATTTAACGTGTATCTATTATATTGAATTAACTTGATTTCCACCACATTGTTCCTCATGAATTCGATCTCGACTCCAAAGTTGGGTAAATATATTGACGACAACCGCCTTGCACTTAAAAGTGATGTGTAATTTGATAATTATCGAAAATGGTGCATTTGTCAGGCAATAATTTGGCGTATTGAGTTAGTTTAGAATTTTGGCCTACTTGATTTGATTCAAACTTGTAAATATTTATTTGTTATTTTATTTTGTTTCTTGTAATTAGATAGATTTTTGCTTTTTCTTATTTCCTACTATGGCATCTTGGAATGAAAGTGAGTTCGGTGGTTGGAAATCCTATCCTGACAACCCATGTCCATATTGTGGTGGACCCCACTCTTGGCAAGATTATAGACATGCCCCTCTGAGAGATATGTATGCACCATCTTGATATTATAGGGTGTATATTTGTTCTCTATGTGGTGGTCGAGATGGAAATTAGAGTGATTGTCCAAATTCCCCCTTCCCCCGTTATACTAACTCAGTTGCAGTTCTCCTTATGATTTTGACAGGTCTTGTGAGAAAGAAAGGGAATAATGAAGCGCAAAAAATATTAGTGTTAAAACAATGCTTAAACTTATCTTGGATCAAGTGGAATCAACGGGGGATAATGTGCATCTCATACATAAATCCAATCAAGAGTTCAACTTAATTAAAAAACAAAGCACCAAAATAGTGGTGTTGAAACAATGCTCCAACTTATCTTGGATCGGGTAGAATCAATGGGGCATAACATACACCACATGCATTAAGCCTTGGGGGCATGTAACGAGGGAATCAAGAAATGGTAGACATGAAGGTCACTCATGAAAATACTATGAGCATGCCCATACTTCTAAATGATCTTGACATTGAAGAATCCTCGGTGATTTCCCAACCAACCAAGCATAATATGGTTAAAAATATCGAAATAAAGGAAATGGTGCTAGAGTTAAACGAAGAATCTAAGAAAATTTCTTATGAAGACTCTAGTCCATTTTGGGGTGAGGATGCCAATAGGGATAAGACTCCAGACTTAAGGAAAAGGCCTCACTCGAACCACTTTTCAACATTATGTTTGGTGTAAGTGATAAAAATTAAACCACCTAAGCGAATGATGAATTTTGGAGACAAGGAGCAAAACCCCCATATTTTGGAGTTCGTTATTCCTAAAGGGCAAAAGTGAACCCCATACTTGAAGGACAAGGAGCTCAATTCTTGATGTCCAGTGAGTGGCCTATTATTATTTTCACTATTACCAAATGAGCCTATTAGAAAGTTTGATGTGAAGTTGGGTAAAAGGTTTAAATCTTCAAAGTGGAGAGATAGAAAATATTTCATTGTGCTTCCACCTTCTTCTAAAGTACCTCAAAGATGTATAGATCTCAATTTGGGACACTGATTCAAGTCTTCTAAATGGAGACATAAATGATAGGAAAAAGATGTTGTGCCGCGACTTTAACTAAGACGCTTCTTAGGAGGCAACCTAAGAATTTTTTCTTGATGTTTTCTAATGCTTTTGATTTATTGTTAGCTTGTTTTTGAGTGTCTGTAGGTGATATCACAAGTTGGAATGGGTGCCTCAAGAATGAAACCCCGGATAAGTATATTGGACTTTCTTTTCATCACTTTCCTCTCTCTTTAGTAAGCTTACAAGGTATGATCTTTAAAATATAAATGATGATCACATTCCATGGTTTCTTTTTGTTTGAATTTAATTCATTTGAGCTTAATTTGGTAGAATATACTTTTTGGGATGAAGATTTTTGAATGTGTTCCTTGTCTCAAATGCTAAATTGTAAAATTCTTGTTTTTATACACTAGTGCACACCATGTGTTTGATGAAACACCTACTTGAAGTTAATTTTCTTAATTGAGTGGTGTGTAATTTAATTTAGTTAGTATGATTACAAATGGTGCATTTGGTGACAAATTGATGCATTGGGCTTGTTCACATGTGTTGTTATTCTATTTATTCAAGATCTTACTTTTCATGCACACCAGATGTTTGTTAAAATGTAAAAAAAAAAGAGAAATGCCTTATATGTTTGTAAAGGTTAATGTGAACTTTCTTGGGGAATTATGTGATAATTTTTGGAGCATATCTTTGAGTCCAATTGGTATTAAATGTGGAATAACTGGTGGTGTTTGATTGAAATTGGTGAGGAATATTGCACCCATGGTTAAAGAGACATGGATACTTGCCTTGCCGTATGATAGATTGGGTGACACCATACTTAAGGGTATAGGGTTGTATGTGTTTCTATTGGTTCCATGAGTGTTTCATAATCTAAATAGGTGATATGTGAAGTTGTGAGGAAAGAATCCCATGAAGTGTAATGATATTGTTGCCTTGTATTCACCTAAGTTTTTCTTCAATTGTGTAGGAAGGAGAAAAAGTTCAAAATACATTCAAAATGTCATGGGCAAGAAATAAAATGATTTTGAGAAAAACCAAAAAAAAATATATAGTTTTTTTTTGAAAAAGAAAAGATCAAGGATGTTTTTGAGCTTTCTTTTGAGTGAGACCATTAAATTCAATTTTTGTCTCTCTCTTTACAAGGATGGGTTCTTGACTCGGAGTAACTTATTAAGCTCAAAATTTGCTCAAATTGGTTGGGAGATTAACTTTTTACTCTATGAGTATGATGCCATGTGTAGTGAGATTTTTGAATAGTTCTTGTACATATATGTAGTCTAGAACATTCCTCGAGTGTGTTCAAGTAAAAATACTTGACAAGCTTGGTTTGAAAGATGACCCGAGGCCACTTTTGACCTGTCACATAGAAAAATTTCCACCTTAACATAGTTCCCTAGTTAACCCTGTTGAGACTTTTGACCCATTTCTCTTTCTTTTTGTAGTGATAACCTTTCTAAAACACCTAAGCCCTTTTTAAATCTCTCTTTTGGCACTTAACCTTCTTTGATATATTTCATGATTTAAAGAAATAAAATATAGGCAAAAGCCTATGTTTGGGGTGTTTGTGTAGTCGAGAGAATAATGTAAGGGTGGTTCACACTCCAAGTTTAGAGGGATGAATGTGATGCGTTGAGATAATCTAAGAAAGACGTATATAAGGTGGTCAAATCACGTGCTTAATAGAAAAGAGACATACTTAATGGTAAAGTTGTATAGCCTAACCCATAGACCTTAAAGAGAAATGAGACAAATGGGGGGCTACGAAGAGCTTGAAGTTCGAAAGAAAATGGTGGCTTTGAATTGTTTGCTAAATGCTAAAAAAAAAAGTAGGGAAATATGGGCAATGATTTAAATGAGAATAAGGTGTGTAGTTTTGAGATTTTGAAAAAAAAGGGTTGAGAAATTGAATTGAAGGAGGTATTTTACTCACTTGATCCATAGATATTCCTTCCCACACCTTAAGCCTTCATCTTGACCCGTAATACCATGCGATTCCAAACTAGGTATGTCTACATTAGTGGCGGAAAGCATAAAGGGAAAGCCTATGGATCTAGTCATTGTACTAGAATTTCCTTGTGATAGTGAGTGTGAATTCTTTCATTATTTGAGATCCTTTAGAAATTAAGATGTCTTTTGTGTATGTGAAGCTAACTCTTGCTTGTGAGTGGCATAGATACTCTGGAGTAGAGGGTGAAGTCTTACTCTCGATTTGGGTAAATGGGTGAAGTAAGTTGCATTATCAAAATTGAGAATTTTTTTTGAAGATTTTGTGTTTCCTCTTAAGATTCTTTGTTTTGGAAGATTTATTTGATACAAACTTGCATCTTTACTTCATAATATGTGCTTATTAGAAAATTTTGGTTTACTAGTTGCCATGACATGTTTGGAAAGTGTTTGTAGAGCTTTGTTAGCTTATTTCCTTAGTATAGCATTTGTTTGCATGAGATTACGTTAAAAATGCCCCATCTTATTGAATTGTTCTTGGTTGCTTGAGGACAAGCAATAGTTTAAGTTAGGGGGTGTTGATAATTCATCAATTTGACAACTTACTAGCATTTCAAACCCTAAATTATCATGCTTTGTCGATGATTTATTATTACTTTCTTACTTAATGCTCATTTGTGTAGGTAAAAGTTGAAATGAGAAGATGAGAAAGGAAACTTGATAAAAATGAGCTAAGGAGAAGGTGAAATAGAAGAAATGTGAGCAAAAATAACAAAAGCTAAAATTGCAAGCCCAGAAGTTCACCCTCAGTTACCACGATCGCGGATTGAGGGTTGCAATCGCGGTCAATCGATAAGTCAACTGAAGGGCGATAACGATATGACTACTGCGATTGCGGTAGCGAGATCACAATCAAGAGATGACGATTGCGGTAGAGAGAAAAAGTTTCAAGGGCATTTTTGTAATTTTGGAAAATGTCGAATTGGGGATTAAATAGTGTTTTTTAGCTCATTATTCAATCATCTTTGATCTTACAAATTATCCTATCCTTATTTTAGGGTTTTTGTAATTTCTTGGGGCTTAGAGCTAAAATTTGCACTAATTTGAGACAAGAATTAAGTAGAGGAACTCCAAAGTGTAGATTTGGCATCATCCATTGGAATCTAAAGTGTGGTTTTCCCTCTCTTTATTTTATTATGGATAACTTTTATGGAAATTTTGGTTTATTTGTGTTTATTATCACTATGATTTGCTAGATCTACCTTATGGGATTATGGTAGAATAGGATGCAATTATGTGTGAGTTGTGATATATTTGTGTTTATTTTAGTTTGTTGATGATGGGTTTATTGCTTGATTAAATGGGTTGGGATTTGTGGGTAAAACTCCCAAATTCCCAAATGGGTTTGATGGATTCAAATCTCAAGCTCTTGAAAGCTCAAACCATCCTTGAAAGAGGGGTTTTGGGTGAACTTTAGGAACCCATTTCATCTTGAAAGAGGGATGTGGGAACCAAAGCAATATTAGACAATTTATGGGTATGTCTTGCCAATTTTTCACTATCTTAGACATAAGGGTGGTTGCAAAGTAGACTATACCATGGGTATTATCCTAGAAATAGGGATGCCTAAATTGAGGTTTGGTTACCAATTGTTGAACAACCCTATTAGTTATTCAAAAACATCAATGGATTAAAAAGTTTGGGGTTTTGTTGAAACACTAGCATCAAAACCTATAACCGAATCTACCCACACATGATCTACTAGAACGAATTTAACTATTAGCATCCATATGTCACTCCCCTTAGTAATACATATTCCTAAGATCCGTGCCTAATTGATAAGACTTTATTTATTTGTAGTCCTGAATTTATACTAGAAAAACCCAAAAAGAAATATTAGTATAGGTTCCTATCTCCCCCATTTTTATCTTCTTGTGCTATTGGTTTGAATTTAACTTGTATCTATTATTTCGACTTAACTTGATTACCACTCACATTGTTCCTCGTGGATTCAACCCTGACTCCAAAGTTGGGTAAATACATTTTTTACGACCAACTTACAGTTAAATTGCCATGTAAGTTCAGTGTTATCAAAAATAGCGCCGTTGCCGAGGAACTATTTGGCGTATTGAGTTAGTTTGGAATTTTAGCCTACTTGATTTTATTCAAACTTGTAAATATTTATTTGTTATTTTGTTTCATTTCTTGTAATTTGATAGATTTTTTATTTTTTCTTATTTCTTAATATGGCATCTTGGAGTAAAAGTAAGTTCGGTGGTTGGTAATCCTATCATGACAACCCATGTCCATATTATGGTGGACCCTATGAGTGGTGATTTTACCACTCATTTGCACCAAACATGTGTGCACACTACCATGTTTTGTATAAGAAAATAAGGCATCATCATGATTTAAATGCACTAATATCCATATTTTTCATGTATACAGTTTAGAAGGTTAAAAGATGTGGATTGGAGCTAAAAAGGGATCAAATGGAAACAAAAGGAGTAAAGATGGAGACTTGGAGCAGTTCAGCCTCAGTTGTCATGACTGCGGTCCTCAGGCCACAGTCGCAGTCACAGTCAGTCAAGATGGCCAGCATAATACGATCACGGAGCATAACTGCGATCACGTATCCACAGTGATGGTCAAACCTGTGTAATCGTGGTTTAGTGGGAATATGACCCAGGACAGTTTTGTAAAATTGCATAGATGAATCCTAAACCTCACATAGGCAAAAACCCTTTCTTCTTTGGGTATTGCTTACCTCATAGAAAATTTTGAATGGAAAGCTAGAAATCCTAATTGGGAAAGTGTTCAACTAATTGTGGAGGCTTGATTTCTTAGTATTTTGTGAAGAATGAATGATTTGGATAATTCAGATGGTATATCTTTCTTTACTTTCTTCATGAGTAGCTAAGTAAATTAGTCTTGGGATTATATTGAACCAAAGTGTAATTGTGTGTAGATGTTGTTGTATTTGCATGATTGTTAGTTGTTGAGTATGGATTCCACCATTACTTAAATTTATGAGTTGGAATTTGTGGGTGAAAACCCCAAATCTCCAAATGGGTTTGATGGGTGAAAACTCCAAACTCTATAAACCCTTCATCATCCTTGAAAGGGGGATGAAGGTCAATATGAGGCAACCCATAACACCCTTGAAAGAGGGTTATAAGGGGGTACAAGGCAATGGCAGACAATTAAGCTTATGGTTTACTACCCTTTGTATTCTTAGAAATAAGTGTAATAGGAGTGTAAATCATGTCAAGAGCATCGTCCTAGAAATAGGGATACTTGATTGAGGTTTTGGGTTATTACGAATTACACCCTTATTAGGTTCTTGAAAGAGCCAATGAGTGAAATCAGTGTGGTTATATTGAATGATTAACCATAATAATCTTCGACCTAGCCTATCCTTTAGTTAACAACTAAGTTTCATCTTAAACCATCATTAACCAACATGCCTTTACCTTTAGGTAGACATAATCCCAAGATCTCCCCAAATCTTGATTTTAAGTCAAAAGTGTCATAGTCGGGCATTGTTAACCAATAATAATTACAACAAATCCCAAATCAATTCTCTCATTTTGTTTTACATGTCGTGTTTGTTAGAATTCTGGGTAGCCTTTTAGTAATTAGAGCACCCATAGGACTTAAAATTTATAATTCGCTCCTTATGGATTCGACACCAACTCAAGTTGGGTTATTGACAATAACTGCCTCACCCCTCAAATATAGGAGCGACTTGACGTTATAAAAATGGCACCGTTGCCGGGGAGTGGAATATAGATTTTACTTGTGTGATGTGATTCTTACATGGGAATACCCAAAGTGGTATTATTTGTTGTTTTTGAATGTTTTTAGGTGATCAAAGTGTTAATGAAATAATGAGTGATAACGCAAGCAACATGGGCCCCTTTGATAGTCCCCTAGATGATGAGGGCCAACTAAATGAAGCGGGCCAAACAAGTGCAATCAGTATCCCACCAACTAATGGGAATGAAGTCTTCTATGTGACTAGAGTCATGCTTCACATGTTGCAAATGAAAAGATTGTATAGGGGTAAATCCTTTGAGGACCCAAATGTCCATTTGATGAATTTTGTGGAAGTGTGTGCGCCATTCAATATAGCACACATTACTCAAGAATCCATTCGACTTTGCCTCTTCCTGTTCTCACTATCAGGCGAGGTGGTTTAATGGTTTTTCTCACTTTCACCTAGCTCAATTACATCTTGGGATGATCTTACTACAGTGTTTCTTGATAGATACTTCCCACCATCTAAAATATTTCAAAAGTGAGACGAGATTGTGAATTTTTGGTAAATAAATGGAGAGTCATTGTTTGAAGCATGGGAATGGTTTAATGGAAAATTGGCCCAATGTCCAAATCATCAAGTCCCGAAGAAGATATTTCTTGAGATCTTCTACCATGCCCTTGATCGATTAAACAGAACGGTGGTGGATAATGTGGCGGGTGGATCCATAGTGAAGATGCAACACCATGCGTCCTTTCTATTGATAGAAGTGTCAAAAAAATATCGGGGTTGGCATACCTGGGATACCGAAGTTCCCAAGATCCCTTCCACTGCTTCCATGGTGGATAATTAACAAAGAAAGCAAAATGAAGAGAAGGAGGAACCCATGGTAAAAATGATGACCCAACTTGAACTCTTGACAAAGCATGGTATGGGTGCACTCGGGAAAGTGGTAAACGCCATAGCATCAAATTGTTAAGAAAATGTTGATTAAGAAAAGAAGTTGGTTGAGGAAATCCAGTATTTGGCTAACTACTTGGGGGGTTCCTGCCCTACCTATAAAAGATAAGGTGGGAATCAAGGATGGACAGACCACAAATGGGATAAATATTAGAGGGATAGGGAGCGCGATTATGATTGTTATGTTCCCCCTCATGATCGAGCTAAGATTAAGGCGTCAAGTGTCATCGACCCCAAAAAATTCAAGATCGAGGATTTTCTAGCAAGAATATTGAATACAGTTGAAGGTACAGACTAAATGGTTCGTGAGTTCAAATATGTCTTCTCTTAACTATCTAAAATTATGGTGTCTTATTCCACCTCTATCAAGCAATTATAAACCCAAATCGGAAAAATCACCACACAACTAAATCCTAGGCCTAGAGGTGGACTCCCTAGTGACATGATTGCCAATCCAAAGAATTATTCTCAAGTTTTAGAAATTGTCACAAGGAGTGGAAAGACACTTGATGATCCCTCTAAAGGAGAATTGAGTGATAAAATTCCCCAAGCTAAAGCAAAGGAGGTGTTACCTCAAAATCAAGAAGAAAATGATGAGAAAGAGATCGATTAAATTGACGAAGAAGTGGTTGAAGTTTAGAAAACACAAAGTGGAGTAAGGCCCATAATCTAAGTTCTTCCCTTATTCCCTCAACAATTTCATAAAAAGAGGAAGGTGAAAAATTAAGGAAGTTCATGGAAAAACTTAGCAATCTATCGATAAACATCCCATTGCTTGAGGCATCCAATAGATCCCGAGATATGCTAAGTTATTGAAAAAGTTGATGTCCAAAAAGAAGCTTGTCGAAAGTGACACCATTGAGGTCACTCATGGGTGTGGTGTTATCATGGATAGTAAGGTTACGGAAAAGAAAGATGACCCCGGAGTTTTCACCATTCCTTGCACAATAGGGACACATAAGTTTGAAAAATCTCTCTGTGACCTTGGTGTGAGCATCTACTTAATGCCTTTTGTTATCTATAATAAGCTTGGATTGGATGACCCTACAACAACCTCTATGCGAGTCTTAATGGTGGACCTTTCTATATAAAGTCCGGTGGAAATTTTATTTGATGTCCTTGTTAAGGTGAACAAGTTTATACATCCAGCGAATTTTGTAGTATTAGATTGAGAAATGGACCAAGAGGTACCTCTAATCCTTGGCCTTCCTTTCTTGGACACAGGAAGATCCATTGTTGGTTTGGAGATGAGGGAAATGAATTTTATGGTACAAGTGGAGAAGAACAAGTCTCAATTTTTGCTATCGCGGTCCCCAAGCCCAATCACAGTTACTGCATGTTCTCAATTGCGGCCACCTGACCACGATTGCGGCCACCTGACCGCGGTTGCGGTCACTTCAGCCACTTAATCCCTAATTTCGCCTATTTCCCTCACACTCCCTTTCAAGTTTTACTCTCTAATTGGAAATTTTTTTGGCTAAGTTTGTGACTCTCCAATAGCATCCTTGCATCCCTTTTGCATCACAAATCCCGTAGGTGTCATGAATCCATACTTTGATTTTCTTAAAAATATGCCCTAGAATGCATGATTAAGAGAGGGCCTAATTTTTTTATTGTTATGCTTTCCATGTTATCCTAGTTGGTATTGGTGTGTTGTTGTATGCTTGATTAAGGTGTGCAAAGCAGGGGAAAATCTTGAGTACCCACAAATATGTGAAAAAGGTAGACAAATGAGGTGTGCACACCAAGTGTTTGACATATTGGCTAAATGAACTTTCAATAATGATATTTGTTGTTAAAGGGTACATAGAAGAACTTATTAGCATTGTTCAATTGGTCTTCATTTGATCCATATTGTAGAGCATGCTAGTGGCATAAAAAGTTAGAAGAAAGTTAAACATAAGGAGATGGCAGGAAACCAGCCTCAGGTATCACGACCGCAGCCATGGTCCATGATCACGACAATGTGAACGCGGTCCTGGCTCACGATCACGGTAACCGGGGCCTATTTTCTACCATGCCAAAAATCCTGCACTTTCAATTTTTAGCCAAGCACCACTAAGCACCCAACCCAATAAGCTTCAGTGAAAAGTATGGTATAGTTGCATGTTAAAAATGTCATTGAATTTTATAATGTGTTCCTAGTGATTTCAGGACTGACTCATGGACAAATATGATCACATCCAATTCATGGAACCCGAGTTCCATACTCACTACTATAGTGATCTTCTGAGGACAAAGATGATCCCGAAAAAAGGATTTTTTTTAGAGAGTGTGCCCGAGAAACTACTAGTATTTTATGACAAACTTGAAGCCACAAGGTGGAGGTATTTTTTCCCAGATCCGTGCATTGTAAATGAATAATGGGTTCATGAATTTTATGCCAACATCAGTGAAATGTCATTCTTGGACCCATTCAATATGACTATTAAGATCCGATGAAAATCGGTTAGAGTTATGGTGGAGCAAATAAATGATGTTTATGGGCTCTAACATGTAGACATAGGTGAGTTCAAAGCAAAAGGGTGTAAAACAAGGAGTTGTTTAGCGCAACAACTATGTCCCAGAAATGAAGTCTCTTGGACCAACACTAAAAGCAACATCTCCATGAATGACATCACTTTACAGGCTCATATATGGTTGCATATTATTTGTAGTCATTTTGCTATGCACCCATATGACAGAAGTATTAGATCTGTGTGCTCGGATGGTTGCTTGTATTCTAGACGACATCCCATTGGATGTTGGTCAGCTCGTAGTCAATGAAATGGATTATTTCAAGACCCAAGGTGGTAGGTATCTCTTTTTCCCCTCTTTGATTACTAAGATTTGTAGGAGATAAAGGGTCGAGGAGTATGCTAGTGATACATGGGTTCATCCTGGTTCTCCCATTTACCTCTTGAGGATTCGAGGAGAGGGCGTACCTGGCAAAGGCAAAATGAGAATGATCGACATGGAAAAGTCGGCATGTATTGAGTCTGAGTCTCATAAGCTAACCACTATCGGACTACTTGAGGATATTGGAGTTTATATAAAAACCATTAGGGAGCTTGTGTCTAGTTTTCCCCAAGGAACGAGAGAGCCTTCCATCGCTCACCATTCCTATGTGTCAAAGCCTAATTATGAGAAGTATAGGAAGGATCAAAAGAAGCAAGAAGCTACCATTACTAGGCTTGAAAAATCCTATTCCTCATTGGAAAAATCATATTGAGACCTCTAAAGTGTGCATGAAAAGATGATCACAAGAGAAAAGAAGAGGCATGAATTTTTTATCAAAATATAGAAAGGGGTGAAGGGCCTATGAAAGGTCCTAAGACCCCGTGATCAACTTCCTTACTCTTGGGTGGAGAGTGATAATAAAGCCCCAGCCAAATAGTCCTATCTTGAGGATAATGGTGATAATGAAGAGTTTGAGATTGCTAGCAGCCCTTGATGCGGTTTCAGGGAGTACCCTTATCTCTTTTATCCTTGATTATTTATGCAGTGGAGATACTGCTACCTTTTTAGTTGGGGGTGTCTCTTTATTCATTTGATTTGTGCCTATATTGTAGATATTGATGCATACTTTGCTACTCTCTTATATGATTCTTATTTGAATTTGGTCTGTAACATTTGGGCACTATGATGGTGCCCACACTTGCATGGATTAGTTTCTTTGTTAATAGATTTTTGCTTTATTTTACTCCTTTCGGATGACCTTTTCCCTCCTATAGACTAAGTGACGGCATTTTTCAGGGGAAAATGTCATAATTGGGTTTTTAACCATGAATGCAGGGGATGTCTGAGTACCGTGGCATCATGGTCTATATAAGGAAAGTCTGAGTACCTGTGGCATTGATGATTTGGGAATGTGTTCATACCCATTGGAAAAGTCTGAGTATCCATGTGGGTGGTTTGACTGTATTAGAGCCACAATGTGAGATAATAACTTGTGTTGTTGCCATAATTAGCAAAATTATGTGTGGTGCAGATGCAAAGAAAACACGCCCCTTCATTCAATTGTTTTTGCAAAATTCGAGGGCATGGACGTGGGAAACCTTGTAACAAAACTTTGCCTCCTTTTATGACTTTAAAAAGTGAATTCAAAAATAGGTGGTACTGCATTTTTGTCTCGAGTAGGTGGAACAATTGAACCCCCTTGATGAGCTTCATATGCTATGTGTGTGAGCTTACTTATCTTTATCTCATGTGTATTTGTACCATCTAGAAATTGCCCCATTAGTGTTTCAAGGCTAAATTTTGATTATGCTTGGCTGGTGAAATGATCATAGGCCATCTTGTGACATTGGAAGCCCACTTTAGTCTAAAAAGCCTACCAAAACATAGGAGTTACCCCTAGTCATTCTCTTTGAGCCTTTGGACTTTTCTTTGGCAAACACATTACAAACCTTGACCCTTCTATTTTTTCTCTTTTGAACCCTACTCTCTTTCAACTTAATAATACAATTTGAGGCTAAAATCCTAAGCTGGGGATAGTGGAAATTAAAAAGGGTATAGTTGGGCCATGAAATCATAATAAGGTGCCTACAAGCTTAAGCTAATAAAGAAAAAATAATTAGAATTAAGAAAAGACCCAACAAAGGAAAGTAAGGCATGATTTATGCACAAAAAAGAGAGGGAAAAAGGAAAGTGCGAAAACCAAGAAAAGGCATAGTAGGCAAAATAGTGAGGGAAAAGAATTGGCCTAATAACAAAAAGTGAAAAGAGTGTGGTGTAGAAGTTCAAGGAGGGTTTAGCCTTATTGTCCTAAGTTGATATCCCACCCTACCCTAAAGCTACATTACAAGCTCAAAAAGTCCTTTGTAATGCACAACAAAGTGTGGTCAATGTACTGGCGATTAAAAATAGGGGCAAGCCTATGACATGGTACTTGTTAACATTGAGAATATCTTGAAAGAGAGAGAGAGAGAAAGAGTTTGCACTTAAAATCCTTGTTGCAGTGTTGGTAACTAGGTGTGTGAATTTTTTTTTCTTGTGAGGAAGCATGTGAACAAGTTGAGGTTGGCGATTTTATCATATTCCGCACAATGAGATAAAATAAAGAATATTATGGTTGAGTTCAACGAGCGAGTCATTTCTAGAGTGAGTAGTAATTGTCACATGGTTGATTCTCAAAGTCTATTGTGTCCTCCATTATCTTCTTTTATGTTGAGGGGCATCATTAAAATCATGTTGTCCATGTATGAAGAACTTTTTATGGTAATAATCAAGTTGGAGTGGAGCCAACTCTTGCTTATGAGTGGCATAGATGCTCTGGAGTAGAAGGTGAAGTCTTACTCTCGGTTTGGGTAAATGGGTGAAGTAAATTGCATTGTAAAGATGAGAAATTTTTTGAAGATTTTGTGTTTCCTTTTAAGATTCTTTGTTTTGGAAGATTCATTTGATACAAACTTGTATCTTTACTTCATAATATGTGCTTATTAGAAAATTTTGGTTTACTTGTTGCCATGATATGTTTGGAAAGTCTTTGTAGAGCTTTGTTAGTTTATTTCCTTAGTATATCGTTTCTTTGCATGAGATTGAGCTAAAAATTCCCCATCTTGTTGGAATTATTCTTAGTTGCTTGAGGAAAAGAAATAGATTAAGTTAGGGGGTGTTGATAAGTCATTAATTTGACAACTTACTAGCATTTTAAAGCCTAAATTATTATGCTTTGTCGATAACTTATTGTTACTTTCTTACTTAATGCTCATTTGTGTAGGTAAAAGTTGAAATGAGAAGATGAGAATGGAAAATTGATAAAAATGAGCTAAGGAGAAGGTGAATGAGAAGAAATGTGAGCAGAAAGAACAAAAGCTTAAATTGCAGGCCCAAGAGTCGACCATTAATTACCGTGATCGCAGACTGAGGGTTGCGATCGCGGTCAGTCGATAATTCAACTGAAGGGATATCACGATATGACTACCGTAACCATGGTAGCGCAATCACAGTCAAGAGATGGCGATCACGGTAGAGCAGAAAAGTTCCAAGGGTATTTTTGTAATTTTTGGCAAATGGGGAATTAGGGTTTAAATAGGGTTTTTTTAGTTCATTATTCAATCATATTTTATTTTACATATTATCCTATCCTTAGTTTTAGTCTTTTGTAATTTCTTAGGGTTTGGAGCTAAAATTTGCAGTAATTTGAGACAAGAATTAATTAGAAGAACTCCAAAGTATAAATTCGGCATCATCCATTTGAAGATTAATTAGATTATAAAGTGTGGTTTGCACTATTATGCTAGAATAGGATACAATTGTGTGTGGGTTGTGATATATTTGTGTGTATTTTGTCTTGTTGATGATAGGTTCTATTATTACTTGATTAGATTGGTTGGGATTTATGGGTGAAAGTCCCAAATTCCCAAATGGGTTTGATGGATAAAAATCACAAGCTCTTGAAAACTCAAACCATCTTTGAAAGAGGAGTTTTAGGTGAACTTTAGGAACCCACCTCATCCTTGAAAGAGAGATGTGGGAACCAAAGTAATAGTAGATAATTTATGGGCATGTCTTGCCAATTTTTCACTATCTTAGACATAAAGGTGGTTGCGAAATAGACTATACAACGGGTATTATCCTAGAAATAAGGATGCCTAAATTGAGGTTTGGTTACCAATTGTTGAACACATCCATTAGGTATTTGATAGAATCAATGGGTAAAATTTTGTATTTTTGTTGTAAGACTAGCATCAAATCCTATACCCGAAACTACCCACACTTGATCTACTCGAATTAAGTTAACTATTAGCATCCACATGACACCCCCTTAGTAATACATAATCCCAAGATTCATGCCTAATTGATAAAACTCTAATTATTTGTAGTGACGAATTCATACTATAAAACCCTCCAAAAATAACATTAGTGTAGGTTCCTATCTCCCTCATTTTTATCTTTTTGTACTATTGGTTTGAATTTAACTTGTATCTATTATTTTGAATTAACTTGATTTCCACTTATTTTGTTCCTCTTGGATTCGACCCCGACTCTAAAGTTTGGAAAATATATTGACGACGACTGCCTTGCACTTAAATTGATGTGTAAGTTGAGCATTATCACTTTCCGACCTCTAGACGTTAGTTTTTTAGCTAATTCATGTTAAGGGATGTAAGAAGTATGTCTCGAGGTAGTTTTGGATTTTTTGGACAAGATTTGGGCACGTTTGGATCACGAATCCAACAACTCACCGCGATAGAGCCGCACTGCATTGACATTCCCTTTAGCACGTACATCGCGGTGAAGGTGTTTTCATCTAGTTCTTGATTTATAATTGAATTCATGTGTCATTATCTTTATCCTAGTGTGTGAAGTGGTTATGAGGTGAAGAATGTTCATAGGAATCACTTAGAACAAAGTTGAGTTAAGAGCCTTTGATTCGTCAAAATTTTGGTATTCGATTCTACAAGGGTCAACTTTGAATGTGTATAACTTTTGATATACGTGGAATTATTCATCTCAAGACCCACCAAATTGTATATAATTAAATTATCTTTCCAACAATACCAATTTCCCCTCAATTCGATACCAGAGAAAAAAGTTATGATCATTTTTGTCAGAACCAGTAAGCCACCGCGATAAGAACGCATCACAGTGACCCTGTAAACCGCTTTTCAATTGCAAATTTAATGGCCTGAGGGGAAATTATGTATTTTACCCTCAACCCTATCGTCCATAACACGATTTGGGGTATATTTTAGGTCGTAATTGGCCTTGTTCTCCAATTCTCCTCTCAAAGAAGCCCTAATACTCTTCTAAGAACATCAATTTCATTACTTTCTCTCTAAGGAATCCAAGAATTCAAGTTCAAGAACCTTCAAGAAAGCTTCTAGAATAGTTCTTCCTTCCAAATATTAAGGGTTTAAGTTATGTGGGAGTTCATCCATGGGTCCCTTTTTCACCCATGGAGCCAGAAAGCTTTTCTTTAATTAAACATATAAACTTTCCCTTTTGTTTATGAAGTATCATGTGTTCAAGATGAATTTAAATCATGATTTCCTTAGTAATTTGACTAAATTTATGTCCCAGGATGTTTTTATGAAAAGTTAGGTTATCTCATAATTTAAGTTTCGATTCCCATGATGTATCCAATTGAATTTCATGTTAAAATATCGAATTATGAACATTTCCATGTCTACAAGTGTTTCCAAGTGAATTAATCCATTCATGCTGTAAGACCCCTCAAAATCCTTAGCTTAATTAAGTCCTTTAAGCTTGTCTAGGGGTCCCCGACTTAGAATATTTTAGCGAAGTATTCAGACTTGGTGCCATTTTAGCCTACAAAAGTTTGAAATATTATTTCAAGACCTTTATGTCCTCCAAATATTAATATTTGAGTTAAATTGTGATCAGGAATGTCCGGAGATGTTTCTGGACAAGTTTCAGATTTTTTGGACTTCGTTTGAAGCTCCTTTGGAAACCTTAAACAGTGAATCAATGCGATCTTGTAGCGCCACATCGACTATCGCATTGATAAATGTTTTCCCCAGCTTCCAACATCAATTTCCAATTAGTCGATTCGGACTCGACGCGATGCGTTGGCTATCGCGTCAATGCCAACGACGCAATGTGATGCGTTGGTCTGCGCATTGATGGTACAGTTTTAAGTAAATAAAACACTGCATCTTTGGTGTATTTGGATCCTTTTCCCCCAACCTTCAGCCCCTAGAAACACAAAATTCAGCCCTAATTCACAAAAGTATACTTACTTTCTCTCAAAATCTCTTAAGAACAAGCCTTAGGGTCTTCTCAAAATCAAGCATCAAGGTATGTGAAGGGTTCATCCAAGGGTCCCTTCCACTCTTGGAGTCCAAGAATCTATTTTAAATTACAATTGTATGATTTTCATGTTAGGTTTGATAATATCCATGTTTGCAATGATTAATCGGGTTTCAATCCATGTTTTATGATAAGTTCATATGGGGTTAGTTGAGTTATATGTCCTATCATGTGAAAATCATGTTAAATCTTTCAAATTGTGAATTGGGTATATGGAATTATATACTTAAATGTTGATTAGTAGTATGTGCATAATTTATACCTTTTGAGTGATTGATGAATCTAGCATGTGAGTTGAATAGTGAAAATTATATTATGTTAGCATATGTTCAAGTTCATGTCATGCAAGTGGTTATTAAAATGGCCCAATAAATAAAGAATGATCAAATACAAAGTTTACATGTTTCAAGTTTATGCCATGTCTTTTAATTTATGTTATCGAGTCTTGGGGGTACTTGTACCTGACAATCTAGCTGATTACCTAAAGCCATGGTCAGTTATTGAATAGTATCAGTCACGTCACGATCAGTAGTGTTCTCAGTCATTTATAGAAACTCAAGAAATCTCAGTAGTGATCGTAATTTAGTCACAGTACTCAATTCAGACCTCAGTAGTACTCAGTCAGTTAACAAAATTCAATAGCTTTTGTCAGTCCAGCAAATCCACTGAACTCAGTTCAGTTCATTCAAACAGTAATATCAGTAACAACTCAGTCCAGCCTAGTATAGTTTAGAACTTAGTCCAGTGTCTATGCAGTTGGGAGTAGGATTCAGTATCGAGTGAACCCAAGGATGGGGACTCACCTGCTAGTAGAGGGTGTGATCCTTAGAAGCAATCCTTGTGTTCCAGAACTACATATCCAGCGTAGGTTGAGATATCTTCCTGCCAAATATTATTAGGGTTGATATATCTCATTTGAGTATTTTCCTATTAGCGAGGGTTGACAGAAGAGCTTCCTATCAGAGAGGGTTAACTTATAATTTATCTTTACTTATGGCATGGAATTAATACCCTTCCAACTGGGGTTACAGGTTGGAACCCAAGTCTATTAAGAAAAGAGGCATGTCAGTTAGATGATTACCTCCCACAGTTTTAGTTTTAGATTCAGTCTTAGTATAGAACTCAGTTTAGTTTTACAGATTCAGGACTATTAGACATAGTCACTCAGTTCAGCACGAAACTCAGTACAGTTTGACAGAATCAGGACCGTCAGATACAGTCAAATAGACATCAAATATGTAGTATCAGTTAACTTAATTAATCAGTAATTTAGTATTCAATGTCTATATTTAGTGTTATCATGATCTCAGAATAGTTTACATTCCGTAATACTCATGTTATTCAGTTAGTATTGTTCATGCATATGAACCCATGCATTCATCCTACCTCACTAAGCATACCGGTACATTCAAAGTACTGATGTATGCTTTGTTTTGCCTTATGATGTCTTATATCATAGGTTATGATGCATGGGCTCCCGAGCATCCTTAGCAGATCCGACTTTCAGCAGTCAGAGTAGTGGTAAGTCCTCATAGTTCGAGGACATGGTTATCATTTACTGTATTTTAGTTTTAGTATCATTATTCAGAGTTAGTTGGGGGCTTGTCCTATCAACTCCACAATTCAGATAGTTTAGATGCTTTTCAGACTAGAGTATTTTCAGAAAGTTGTTCAGTTTTTTAGTACTTATATTCCATTTTAGTATTTTGATACCTTATTTAGAGTTATTTATTGATTTGAACCTTATGACATATGTTTCCACCTATTTTCCACAATCATTTCAGTATTTATTGCATAGTTATTGCAGCAGGTACCAATCATACGTTAGATTGTGGTCATTTGGGATTATGAGAATCGGTAGCATCCAGGGTATAGACTCGGGGCATTACACATTCTTTGAGTTGAAAGTTTCCATGTCCTATCCCATTAATTTCATGTTAAATCCCCAACTTATGAAATTAGTAATGCACCCATGTTGTTTTCACATGTACATCATATTCCCATGTTTAAGTTCATGATCCCCACGTGTTTGATGAATTGTCCATGTTAGGGTTTTTGAACCATCATAACTTATTTTGGTGTTTTAAGATTGATATCATATTTTGTACTCATTCAGTGCTGGTGGGTTATGAAAACCCTATACCTATGTGTTTTACATGACTTTTGTTTTCAAGTAACAAGTCAGATAGAATCATGATTTTATTCCCATATTCAGATTATCACTTTTATAACGAAAGATCCAGTTTTATTTCATGTTAAAGACATTATTTTTTGTGTTTACAATTACTTCAGAATCTGTATGCACTATTGTTTTCAAAAAACCATGACCTGATCTTATCAGTTAATAGTGCATGCAACAGTTAGTATTCTAGTGTCGTTCAGTTAAGAGTAGAATTTAGCACCGAGCGAACCTAGGGATGGGGGCTCACCTGACAATAAAGAGTGTGACCTTTAGTAGCAGTCCCTAAGTTCCAGAACTACGTAGCCAGTGTAGGTTAGAGATATCAACCTGCTAGTTGAGGGTTGATAAAGTGTTTACCTGCCTGTTGAGGGTAATACATATCTTATTAGAGCACCTTCCAGTTTAGGGTGACTCATTAGTCCTTCAGTACATTAGTTTAGTGGATCCATACAACTATTATTAATATTCGTGGCACCGTACTGACACCCTTCCAACTGGGGTTACAGGTTGGACCCCGATTAGCTAAGATTGGGGAATATCGGTTAGATGATACCTCCCACAGTTACATTACAGTACTCAGTGAGGTTTCAGTTCTGGTTTACTTAACCAAAGCATACAAACTCTAAATTATTTAGTAATCAAACTTCAGTATTTCAGTTTTACATTTTGGAATCATTATATGTTGGGTCAAGCATTCTTAGATTTTACAGTTTTTATGCATTCATGCTCAGTTATCTCATGTTGTTTAGTTAGTCCTTATCTCATCTGCACAGTACCCCATAGTTTCAGTCCAGTTATTCAGACTAACTATAGTTCAGTATTACATGATCAGTATTCAGTCCCCAGCTATTTAGTTTTATATCAGTAGTTTGTATTCATAAATCAACTACTCAATATATAGCCTCTATTTATCCACTTTCTTATATTTATATCTTTCCGACACTCAGGCATCAGTTATTCAGTTAATCAAATCAGCTTAGTATGTATGTTTGGTTTCATATGTTCATGTATTCATGATTTACTGTATCTTAGCTTCAATTCTACTTAGTCTGCAAAAGTAAGGTTTTAAGAAACTAAGTGTAGTGATTCACCAACTTATCAGACTATGTTTGTTACTCATGATTTAAGTTACTTCGGAATTCAGTTTATTTTTGTCTCTTGGTGAGTCTACTTACACTTAGCATGCATGTTTTAAGAATATGTATGAAATAAGTTTTTCTTATTGCATTCACCCCTGCTTACTCAGTACATTCAAGAAATACTGATCCACACACATATCTGTGTGGCTATATTATTTCATAATATAGGTACCAGTTGTAGTCCACACATCAAAATCAAACAATTGCTATTCCAACCAGTAGGTGATGAGTTCTTCTATTTTGGGGACTTCAGTCAGATGTTGTTCATGTACTTTACTTTATTACTCATATGAATTGATTAGTGGTAGCTAGAGTCCTGTCCCATCTATCTATAGTTAGTATAGTAAAGGCTTCATAGATGTCAATTAGAGTCAGTCATGTAATTTCAGTTCTCTCTTCAATTTTATCAGATTGTAAATTGTATTAGTATTATAATTCTTCCCAAATTTTGTCATGATTATATTTCCATACAGTAGAACCAGTTATTTAATATATTACAAATTAGTTGCTTAATAGTATGCTAGTTCATGGGTTAGCTTTGGATCATTTGTGCTTCCAAGCATAGTGTTACGACTAGGGGGTAGTCTCGGGTCGTGACATGAAGATGGAGTTTCATTGTCTCTAATTATGTTGGGTGAATTAGGGGTAAATTTCAATATTATACACTTCCATTTAGTGTAAAAGAGTTCATATGAACTTTACTAAGCCTGATCTACCCTTCATTCTAAAAAATACAGAGAAAGGTAAAAATTCACCACGGGATAGGAGGTTGGTAGGTTGGGAACACTGGACCACTACAATAGTATTTTCTACCACAATGGTAGGTTACCACCATAGTTGTACAACTACAGTGGTACAGGGCAGTAGCCTCCCTAGTTTTTATTTTCTAATAGTTTCTTCCACCCCCCGTGGAACCCTAATATGGTTTTTAACCTTTTAATTGTGGTGTATTACATGTCTATCATGGCCCAAAAACCCACTATCAAAGTTTCCCCGACACTTCCCTCCATGTTCGCTATGAAGAGAGGCCGTATAATAGGGGTTTCCTCTATAAAAGGGGTTTCATAATGAAAGATGTGGAAGATGAGGGCCTCAAAATTCTACAGTCAGTTGAAGACTATTGGACTAGATATGACAATGGATTCCTTCCCTAATCATAACATGGCTCTTCTCTAGATGTATTATTCTATCTCTTCTATAGTGGAGTGGTCAATGCTCCTCCCCACTATTCACATCTAAGGGAAAAATATCCCAGTGGATACCACAACCATAATGAAACCCTGGGGATCCCAAACCCCAAAATTTTTCCTTTAAAGATAACACATAAGATTCAGACCTAAAATGGGCAGCCAAGTCTTAGCATCAGAGGGTCTGACTAATAAGGTAAAGTGGTCAAGCCTTACGAGAACAAAGAGTGCTTACTTTTCAGCGGAGGATTTTTTGTGGATGTTGCTTGCATCCTAGAGGATTTGTCCTTTATGAAATATGCTAGATGTGGTATTCCAACGACCTATGGTGGTGGCATGTGATTTTGTAATGACCCTCAAAGTCATATCCTCAATTTGCATGTATTTCAAACATTTTGAGCCTTCCTAAAGTGACTATAAGTCATTTATGACTTTTTAAAACTGTTGGTTCAATGATTGGATTTTAGGCTTATTTACCAATTTTGGAGCTTTTACTGTTTAAAATTTGGTCTCGGACTAAAACTCCTAGTAGATAACCTAGGATGGAAATTCAAATAGCGCCATCAGCTTTGAAACATCGATTTTAGGCTAGTTAGATCCTGAGTTCAGGTCCCGAGGCTATCAAACATATTTTAGGCTATTGAGAGGATTACATGAAACATGAAACTATATGTGTGGGACCCACTTTTTTGTCAAAATGAACTCGGATGAATATATTTATGATTCCATTGGATCCAAAATATGGCTTACACTCGAATTTCACTATTGTATCAGGTTCATAGGGTTTCAGATGACTTTTGAGGGTCAAAAATAAGTTTTTAACTCTGCTGGAACTGATGTGTTCATGAACGCAAATAAAAGATCGCGATAGTGACTGTTTTAGGCTCTAATCAAGTCATGATAGTGACTAAAATTTTGCAATGGAGACCACCACGGAGTATAAAATCTCAAATTCATATTTTTGACATTTATGGAGTTAGGAAGCTTCAATTATGACATTTTTCAATGTGTTTTTCTCATATAATCTTAGTCTGTCAGTTTAGAACTCTATTTCCCCATTTCCCAAGAACTTTTATTTTATTTTTTGTGATTGAGAATCAAAAACACTATTTTCACTATTTTTGGAGTGTGGGAGCTCGAATTTGGGCTATTCCAGAGGAGTTTTCAAGATTTCTTCTGTAGGTAAGTTTCTAATCTTATAATTATCATTTTCCTCGATTTTATCTTAAAAAAAATTCAAATTTATTATTTAAAAATAGGTTTTTGCCGGAAATGTTGTAAAGTGGTTTTTCTTTGATTTGAACCTTATTTTTAACTCATTTTTACTTGGGCTTTCAGTTATAGACTACAGTATGGGGAACCCATTTCAAAAACATAATTACAATTTTACCTCTTTAATTTTAAAATCTATTTTTTGGGTTTGTTTTTAGACCCATCTTAAATATAGCAATATGGATCTCTTTTTACACCTAAAACGCATGAATTACTATTTTGATTACATGATGACATTGAGAGATCATGGAATTAAGAACGACCATTTATGGACGATTCAAGGATTTGCGGTTCGACATCGAGGAAGGATTCAGGCTACTCTACTTTACATTATGATGTGTTTTATATATTGTTTGTAAATGAGAATGCTAAGATTGATTATGGGTATAACACTATGACTTAGCCTAGTATATTAAAGTTGAGGATTTGATGGGTGAATTGATCCGTAAGGTGAAATTATTATTATGCTTTTAAGATCCTATTACCCTAGGTTTCTAGCATTTAGGCATTGTTGATATTAATAAATGTTAGAATAAGGTTACTACATACTTGGTGTATTATGGTGATGATTCTTGGATCTTCAGTTTATGGTTATGTAGGATATGTACCTATTATTAGGACAAAGGCCGTGTTATGATAGTGGTTGGATTTTCAAAAGTGTTTATCCTAGTCAATGATGTGGCCATAGTTTATAGACATGTTGATGTTTATGACTTTATGGTGTGAATAATGGAGATTGCTTGCATATATTTGGTACATTCATGATCACTAAATATGATAGATGATACGATTCCAACTAAAATATCATTTTATTATTATTTTTCCTAAATAAGGGTTAAAGCCCATTTTCAACCTTTTTAAAATGGATTTTTTCAAAAAAATAATTACACAGTCTTAATGAATAACCTATGTGTAAAGAGATTGGAAATGAAGTTTTAAAGATTTGATCAAGAAATATTCCAATTTATGATTTTGATACTACTATTTACTCCGATCGTGAGAGATTTTGACCCCTTTCTACACTTTTATAATGATTTAGTTTTGAAGTTTACCTTGGGTAATAGATTTTAAGATTTACACTCTTTTTAGCCATGACTTAAGTCCGTGCACCTATTATGCATCTATATACATATCTCCCTAGTATGGAATGGAGGAGGATGATGGTATTGTTGATATAAATTTTGGGTAAAACTCATTGATTGGTGATATTGATGATGGTTGATGATGTTGAGAATATTGATTATATATTTACTGATTTGAGTTCGGATATTGATTATATTTACTTGTTTTAGTCCGGAGGATGATTATTCTATTGATTATATTTACCAATTTGAGTTTGGATATTGATTATGATACTGATGAGGTGAGGTTATACAATGGGTTACTACGATGTTTGGATTGGTTGCGGTAGTACGGATTATATCTTGGCATTTATTCTTGCATACACATTGCCTATCGCCAGTATGCACCTATATCCATTATCCTTATAGGGGTTTTATAGGTATGGGTGATGAGTATGGCTTGTAGTGTGTTATATGTTTATTGAACCTTCTAAGCATAGGGCGGTGGGGGTTCGTAAAAGGATCATTTTGATATTATTTGTCTGGACTAGCCGATTACTCGCATTGTCCTTGCTATTGTTATTATTGTTGTTATGATCATTGTTATGGCTAGTTTGTGGCAAATTTCTTACCGATTTGTTTATTGAGATTTGAGGTATGATTTTGGCTCTTTCATCTTATAATTATATTATTATGCAAGATTAACTCATGATTATCCATACTGATTAGAAACCCTATGTATACTAGCACTAGAACCTTCTATGACTATGAGGCCTTAAATTGCTAGTCTAATGACATAAGTTGTACCTTGAATAGACCGTATTTATACTTATATGTGTATCTATTTATATGTAGCTATTGTATTATCGTATATCCCTCCCTTCCTTCATTTACTCAGATTGTATATTTATTTTTTGGACTTTTATACTATTATATATCCTTCTTTTGTCCTTTATTCATATAATGGCCGGTGATATACGGTATAGTGTTGAGATTCTAGAGTAGGGTTGGAATAGGATAGTTCATCCTTAATACTTCCATAGCCTAGTTATGTTTAGTTCTTGGATATGAGTAGGATAGTTTACCTTTACTATCTCACTAGGTTTATTTTGTAGTTGATGGACATTTGGGTTTAGACTTAATTTTTGTTTATATATTGTATATATTTTCCTTATCTTTGGATATTAGTCGGTAGTTCCCTACTAAGTACCATGATTTTGGTACTCAAACTGCACTTCTACATCCTGCACATTATAGTATGGGTTATCACTAGTGTTTTGTACATCATGCAAAGCATCTATGATTTAGAGGCATAGAGTGATCTCCTCACATTCTGAGTATTACTTCTCTCCTTTTTATGTACTAGACTAGTCTCTATAATTTATTCAGAGATAGTTGTATCTGCATATTCATTTGCACTTCACTTTGTATCCTTCTTATGTTAGAATCTCTTATACTAATTTCACCAGGTTTTAGAATTTTCTTATGTATGTTAGTCTTCTATTACATATTCTACATTCTTTCCTACATTCTCTTGGTAGTCTATTACTAGTAGTTTTAGACTACGAGGTTGGTTTGCCTACTGGTGGGTTAGAGTAGGTGCAATCATGACGTGAGAAATTGGGTTATGACAAATTGATATCAGAGCCAAGGTTCACAAATATATTGGTACAAGAACTAAGTGTTTAGTAGAGTCTTATGAATCAATGTGGAGACGTCCATAACCTATCTTCAGGAGTCTACAGGGCATTATTTGGAAATGCTATTATTTACTACTAATCGTGTGTTCATATTCCTATGATCCTGAATTACATTCGTAGACTCGATTTCATCCTAGATGGGCAATGCGAGGTTATCGATAGATTCAGAAAAGAATTTATTCTTGTTTCTACAGCTTCAGTACAGAGTTAGACCAAGGAGTAAGAGACGGATGTCGAATGTCAATGGTGAGTGGCAAATTTTCCAGTCATCTATGATGAAAAAATCTTGATATGAGGCTAAATATCTATTGAAATGCGCTAATTCCTAATGTTCGCGATCTTGTAGGAAACCTAATGGATATGAGTTGATACAAAGTAGGTAAAGATAAAACGAGAGAAAGAAAAACAAAAGCTGAAGTTTAGGCCCAGGAATCGACCCCCAAGTACTGCAATTGTGGCCTGAGGATTGCAATCACAGTTTATCAATGAATGTCATCCAACGACGATCTCATAAAGATACCATGCAATTGCATGAACGCGATCGTGATCGCGATCAAGAGATAGTGATTATAGTTGGTCGGGAATCTTTCAAGTGTAGAATCATAAATCCGCATAGCTAAATCACAAAACATAAAAAGGAAAAATCCTTGGACATTTTTCTTCTTCAAGGACACGAAATTGAGAGATTTGAAGAAAAAGTATTTTTTAATTTGAGTATAAGAATAATTGTGTATTTAATTCCGCTGAAACTTTAGTTGTGAATTGGATTTGAAGGCAGGGTTTAATCTTATTCTTCCTTCATTGGATGAGTCAAATGCTAATTTGGGTAAACCCTTCTCTATAAATTCATGATTAGATAAGTTTATCTATCTTGGTGTAGTGATTGATTAGGAGGTTAATGTCGTATGGGTATTCATTGTTAGTCCAAAGTATTTAGTTAATGATCTTTGGTTTTACTCTTACTCTATGTTTGAATTGAAAATTATGGGTGAAAGCCCCAATTGTCTTGGATCCCACATATCTTTTAAAAAGGGATGTGGGTGATAAGTAATTATGAACAATAAATTGATTTTAGCTACTTCCGCAACATATCTTAGAAATAAGGATGTTATATGGATTTGCTATGTTCATAAGCATCATCCTAGAAATAGGAATGCTAACTTGATGTATTGGGTTGATGAATTTGCCATACTCATGAGGTAATTGAAAGAATCCATGAGAGAAATTTAGCATTTTGTTGAAAGACTAACACTACGACCCTAAACCTTTCCTAGCCAAAGAACATTAGCTAAAATTGTAACTAAATCTTGAATACCCATACACTAATTACCCCTAGGATAGCATATCCCCAAGACTTCTCTCATTTGGTTTTATTCAACAATAGTTTGCTCTTCTTTAGTGTTATAGATTGATTTTGTTCAACATAGTTCTAATTCCAACCCCCCTCCAATTTAATTCAATGTTTTGTTTTAAGTTTGCATTATGGGTTACATCCTAGTTAACTCTAAATACACCTAGGAATAGAAAACTAGTTACGCTCTTCGTGGATTCGACCCTAACTCCTGTTGGGTTTATATTGACAACGACTTCCTTGTATCGGAATCATGGTGTATGTTGAGCGTTATAAAAAATGGTACTGTTGTCGGGAAGTGAATCTTAGTTTTCACTAGTGGTGTGTTGTTAGTAACTTTGGGTTGATCGTAGTGTTTGTTTAATGTAGTTGTTATTTTTGTTCTTTAATTAGGTGACTTTATTAGCATTTGCATTGCAATGAGCCAACTTGAGAGATATGATGGCTCTTTTCATAGGCATATAGGAGACATGGATTATCTTAATTTGTGGGGCATGCTAGTGCCATCCGTATCCCACCGGTCAGGAGAAACAGAGTGTTCCATTTCACGAGTATCATTCTCTACATGTTACAAATGAAATGTCTATTTGGGGGTCAAGCACACAATGATGCTAACTTGCATTGAAGAAAATTCATTGAGGTGTGTTCCCTATTTGATATTTCTTATATCACTCAAGAGTACATTTGTTTGAGGCTTTTCCAATTTTACCTAATGGGTGAAGCAGTTTTGTGGTTGAGATCTCTACCCGTCGGGTCTATTAAATCTTGGGTTGAACTTATGGAAGCCTTTTTTGATAGATATTTCCATCCATAAACAATGCTACAATTAAGAGATGAAATCATAATTTTTTGTCAACTTAGCGGTGAGCCTTTATATAAAGTATGGCAAAGGTACAATGAAAAAATTATACAATTTCCGAATGATGAAGTGACAGAGAAGATGCTTCTCCAAATATTTTATCGAGCGTTAGACTAATTGAATTGAGCCGTTGTTGACAATGCATGCACAGTGTCTCTTGTTAAATTGCCTTATGAAGTAGCATCGAATGTGTTGAACCAAGTGATAGAGCTAGCTTGAGGTTAGCACATGAGAGATGCTGAGGTGGATAAGGGGGCACCCTTCGCATCTTTTGTGGTCCAAGAACAAAGGAGAAAAAATGAAGAAAGAGATGCAAATATGATCAAAGTAAGGACACAACTCGAGTTTCTTACTAAACCTGTGATGGGGACTTCTCTTAGGGTAGTCAATGTCATATCCTCATAGAATACTAGGGCATTTGAGGATGAGGAAAAAGAGGAGCTTGATGAAGAAATAAGATATTTTTAAAATCATTTGGGGGGTTCCCACCTTACCTATCAAAGGCAAGGTGGGAATCAAGGTTGGAACTATTAATCAAGGTACATCTATGAAGTTTACGTGGCCTGAATCTTAATGGGAGTAAAAAGGACCAAAAATATGGTAAGGGAAATAAGAAGTGAAATCTAGTGATGTGGTGGTTAATCTAAATAATAGCACAACTCAATGTTAGACAAAAAGAAGGGAAATCTAGTTATGTGGTGGTTAATCTAAATACTCATTCTCTCATCGTGACTATCATCACTAAGAGTGGTCGATCTCTTGGTGAAAGTGCCTACGATGAGACAAGTAATCGGTAAGAAAATGTGTAATGGAAGCAGTTTGATAATTCAAATAATGAGGACCCTAAGTCCAACAATGAAATTGATGAACCCTCAAAGTTTGTGGAAGAGAAAAGTGATAGAGAAGAGCCTCCTAGAGCGGTAAAGGTTGATGATATGAAAGTGAATGAACATCAAATTTGCTCATTGCCACCAATAAAAATTCTTCTCCAATTCCTCTGAAGTCTAAAAAAGAGAGATGATAATGCCAAGTTCAACAAGTTTATTGAGAAATTTAGCAACTTATCCATCAATATCCCATCGATAGAATCTTTGCAAGAAATGCCGAGGTATGCCAAATTCATTAAAGACATTGTTTTAAAAAAGCGAGTTGTGGAGTGCAAAACCTAAAGGTGACTCATAATTATAGTTCTATTATGTCAAGCATAATTGCATTGAAGAAAGAATACTCGAGTCCATTCACCATCCCATACCCCATCCCATACCCCATTGGGATGTTCAAATTTACTAAAGCATTTTGCGACCTTGGGGCAAGTATCAACTTGATCCTATTTTCCATGTTTCACAAGTTGGGTTTGGGCACTCCTAAGCCTACAACCATGAATCTATTGATAATCGACCTCTCAATCAAGAAACCCATTGAGGTGATATATGATATACTGGTGAAAGTCGACTGATGTATCTTTTTGACCGAATTCATCATTCTCGATTGTTTGATTGATCATGAAGTTCCTATCATTCTTGGTAGAACTTTTTTATCCATCGAAAAGGCATTAGTCAATGTGGAGTATGGATAGGTAAAATTTTGGGTAAATAACAAGGAGGTCACTTTTAATATATGAAAGGACATAAAGAAACCAATGGATTTACAAGTGATCTCAGTGATTTGATGTAAATGATGATTAAGTGATAAACACAATTGATGTAGATCTTGTGAATGACCCTTTGCTGGGTGTATAGTGGAACTTTGGGAGTGAAGAAATTTAAGGGTATGATGAGGTAGTTGCATCATTCACGGGTCTTGGATCTTACACCACGAACCTGACCAAATTTAATCTTGACTTGGAGAAATGTAAAAGTCCACTCGCCAAGCCATCCATCATCGAACCTCCTTAACTTGAGTTAAAAACATTGCCTTCTTACCTCCGATTTGTATACTTGGGAGATCACAACATATTACCATTTATTATCGCGAGTGACCTTGAGACTTTCCAAGGGGAAGCCTTGAAAGTTATGGTAAAGAAGTTCATCCATGATATCAGATGGACTATAACATATATTATAGGCATAGCTCCTGGAATTTGTTCCCACAAGATAAAAAAAATCATGTCCCAAGTGTGGAACATCTGGTTAAAAAGGAAATCATAAAGTGGCTTGATGTGGGAGTCATTTACTCGATCTCGAATAGCACATAGGTGAGTCTGGAATAATGTATTACAAAAAAGTGGCATAATTGTAGTACAAAATAAGAAGATTGACCCTTATGCTCGTCTATCTGGTCATGGGGTGGAGGGTGAGTATGGACTACCGTAAGTTAAACTCATGGAGCGATAAGGACTATTTCCCAATGCCCTTTATGGATTAAATACTAGATAGGCTAGTTGGGCGAGGTGGTATTGCTTTCTTGATGGTTACTCAGGGTACAACCAAATTTGCATTTCCCTTGAAGATGAAGAAAAGACAACATTCACTTGTCCCTATGGCACATTCTTCTTCAAGCGCATGCTTTTTGGGTTGTGTAATGCTCAAACAATGTTCTAACAATGCATACTATATATTTTTCATATATGGTGGAATATTTGATGGAGGTTTTCATGGATGACTTCTCTATCACAGGGGAGCCATTCGAGTCATGCCTTGCTTACTTAAGAAAAGTTCTCAAAAGGTGTGTGGAAACCAATCTAGTCTTGAATTAGGAGAAATGCCAATTTATGGTTAAGGAGGGAATTGTGCTTGGTCATAAAATCTTAGGGAATGGTATCTAAGTGGATCAAGAAAAAGTTAAGGTAATTTCTAAGTTGCCTCCTCCCATCTCCGTGAAGGGTCTGAGAAGCTTCCTTTTTCATACGAGTTTTTATCGATGATTGATCAAAGGTTTATCAGACATTGTACTTCCCTTATGTAAAATCCTTGAATAAAAGGAAAATTTGAGTTCAACGATGAGTGTTTAAAGGCGTTTAATCATCCAAAAGAACCTTTTATTGTGGCTCCTATTATTGCTACCCCAAATTGGTCCTTACCCTTTAAACTAATGTGTGATGTAAGTAGTGTGGCTCTAAGAGTGGTTCTAGGCCAATGGAAAGAGAAGTTGTTCCATCCAATATACTATGAAGAAAATCATTGAACGATGCCCAACATAACTAAACGATTATGAAATAAGAGTTGCTTGTGGTGGTCTACACTTTTGAAAAATTTAGTGTGTACTTATTGGGCATGAAAGTTGTTGTGCATATGGATCATGCCACCCTTAGATACCTCTTGTCTAAGAAAAAAGCTAAACCGCACTAGATTAGGTAGATCTTGCTATTGCAAGAGTTTAATTTTTAGGTAAAGGATCGAAAGGGTTGTGAAAATAAAGTGGATTTTCCTACCTTTAAAATAATCATGAGAAGTGGGAAGATATTGAGATCGATGACACTTTTACCGATGAGCTAGTTATGTCAATGTCGAGGAATGTAGCACCGTTGTATGTAAATTATGCTAATTATGTGATAAGTGATGTACTCCTCAAGGGTATTAGTTATCATAAAAAAAGTGGTTTTTATTATATGTAAAGAAGTATTTTTGGGATTAACCCTTTTTATTTTGGGAATTTGCAGATGGTATGGTTCGGCATTGTCTTATAGAAATGGAAATGAAAGATATTCTTGAAGTGTAACTCTTCTCGTTTTGGTGGTCACCATAGGGGAATTAGAACCACCGCCAAAGTTTTTCAACGTGGTTATTATTGTCCCACCATTCATAGACATGCCATTGAATTTTTGAAAACATGTCATCAATGTCAAATGCAAGGTGGCATTTCGATAAGGCATGAGATTCCCCTTAATAACAATCTCAAAGTCAAACTTTTCAACATGTGGGGGATTGATTTTATGGGCCTTTTTGTGAGCTCTTTTGGTAACAAATACATCTTAGTGGTGGTTGACTATGTGCCCAAATGGATAGAGGCCGTAGATCTTCCGAATAATGATAACGCCCAAACTACAGCTCTCGTAAGAGTGTAAGCGGTCGCTGTCAAATATAGAACCCAACTGGGTTGGGTGTCGAATCCCACAGGGAATACTTGTTCACTAAGTGTTGTAACTATTAGTAGACTGTTGGTCGAAAATTCTACGGAAAGGGAGAAATTTGAGTTTGGCGTGAATTACTACGATGGAAGTAAAAACGAAATGCTTGATTTAGTAAGATTTAATCACAGAGAATAATAAGTTAGGGTTATGTCCACCTTATGAGTTCTACGTATCTATTAACTATGAGTAATGCGGAATTCAGACATGCATGCACTTATAGAGATTCGTATTCTAATGGTAAATCCTAGTGTTTCTCAACCATCAAGGATTATTTCACTTTAACTCTCTCGAGCTTAAAGTTTATAACTAACGGTACAAATTCTCCAAGAAGTTAACCCCGTTACGGCACTAACGTGTAAATAGGGGTTGGTAGCCCTATTTCCTTGTCACACTCTCTTTTCCAAACATATAACTTTTCTCTCGAACAAGTTAATGCTATAATGGCGTATTCTATATGTTTGCAACCACAAGAATTTAATTAAAACGAAGAGAGTAATGATATAAGTAGCATACACATCAAGAATTCACAAACTCATAGTAATAGATAGTATATCAAAAGGCTTCCATAACCCTAACAGAGAAGTTTAGCTACTCATGATTGTAAAGGAAAACAACGAAGACATCATCATCATCATACCAAAACGATAACAATCTCACGATGGGTATGTATTGGCGTCACTATGAGAATGACGTGGTTTTCTCTGTAGCCGTTCTTGTATCGTTTTTCTCTGTCTAAAACTACAGAATCTGTAAACTGAATAATACTCAAAGTGTCGACTGAATTCTGAAAAAGCAATCGTGAATCAATGCATCAATGCTGAAAAATTCAGCAAATGTGGTTTTTATAACATCCTTGTCCTAGTCCTATTAAGTTACTGCTGCACCCTTAAGTATTTAAAAATACTGCTTTTGCCCGGGACAATTTCTCCATGCGTCACATTCAGTCCATAAGCTTCCAAAAGCTGCCTTCCCTCTTCTGTGAAGTTTTCCTTTGCTGCCCAAAGGTCCACAAAGTGCTGAAATCTTCATCATTAATACCTAAAAACATGCTAATCACGTAGGTTAGCTCACTTACAGGAAAATAGACTAAAAGTGCAGGAATTATATATTTTATCCTCAAAACTTAGCTATAACATGGGTAAATTATGGTGTTTAGGCGTGTAAATACACCCAAAATCAACACCCCATACTTAAAGCTTTGTTCGTCCTCGAACAAAATATTACGTCCATGCAAACGTCTAACTAGGATTTCACAGCAGTAACACAAAATATTCATCAAGACATGCACGACAATTATTAACAAAGAGTAGTTTTCTGGATCGCTACTAGAAACCATTCAACCTCCAACATGGACTCGTGAGGATGGTTAATTCGTATCCACAAGTTAAGTCACAAAGAATCATATAACACTACCCAACAATCATCAACCATGTGTGTCTCACATAAGATATCACCCATAATCACTCATAAGTTTTGCATTTTTCGAAACATGGGTACAAGATTCTCCTTGCTCTCACTCTCACAAAGAATTCATATGTTGCAACTGATGACCATAGGCTTACCCTTAGTGTAATGCTCCACTAATATCAGAATGCTAAGCTTAGGATCAAGCAGGTCTTTACAGGTTGTAATGTAGGCTAAGGGATAGGTAGGACTATCTTGGCAAGAAATAGTGAATATGTTCCCTAAGCGCTTTAATGCACTACGTTATGTCATTAATACTCTCTTTTAAACAACCCTTCTACCTTTCTTTTCATCTAACACCCCTTTTCACCTATTTTGTTATTCAATTATAAACACAAAGATGAGAATATACAACTTATTTTTTTTATTTTTCTATTTCTGTTTTTTTTTCTTTTTTTTATAGAACACCTCTATGATAGCCACTCCTTTTCACAACAATTTCAAGTACCAATACACTCTGAGGCATCACTCTCACCCAGTTTCCTCTTATTTTGTCACATGACCCAATTTAAAGCGCTTAGGAATTTGGATCAAATTATGGTCTTGAAAAAATGGATTAGGCTACATATGAGGCTGTCAAAGAAAATAGCTAAAGGCTCAAAGGGGGTTAACAAGGATAATGTCCACGGGTAGGTAAAAAGAAGGTAAAAAATCACAGGCTGCCAAAGAAATGCCTAAATCATCTCCTAAACTCACACTCTTTATTTCGCTTTACACACACACCAGGCAAGTTCTAGCATCAGTCACAACATAGAATATACTATAACCTCACACACACAAGGCACATGGTCAACTTTATTGGGAGCAGTATAGACTCTTGACCCAACAGATGAATGAATTAAACCACACACTTATCACACTGTGAGTCACACTTAGAGCCTAAACGTCTCAATAGTAATGATGATTTTGGCACAAACTCTTGTCATAATACCATGCCGCCTATCAGAACAATTTCATGCAAAATCTAAAAAATCTAAAATTAAACTAACTAATTACGACTAATTAAAACAAACAAGAACTAGAATAAATGTAGGCAAAGAAGTACAAGAAGCATACCAATACCAGCACCCCACACTTAGACGGGACACACTGTCCTCAGTGGAAAAAAAAGGAAAACCTGATTAGTCGGACTCTTCCTCTATGTCTGGGGTCATGCCCCCTACATCGGAATCATCATCAGAGTCATCGTCATCAGAGTTATCCTCCACGTCTGAGTCTGGCTGTTGGTGGTCATCGTCAGTCGGTACGTCATCATCGAGAGGTTCCTCAAAATTTACACCTACTCCACACATAGCCTGCGCATGCTCATTCATCGGGTAGTCATAATCCAAATGCTGGAGCTCTGCATCAGTTGGAACACGTCCCCCACTCATCATGGTAAACCTCTTCATGCAATATAAATGGCGGAAGAAGCTTTCGTCGTGAGCATGTCTTTTTGCAGTGGTCAGGTTGACGCCATGCATAGTTTCAGGATCTTTAACCTTTGTAAGATCAACCTTCTTTGGGTTGTGTGGAAGCTTATGATCTGCAGGTTCCTCTTCAATGTCCTCCTTCCTAAATATTACGGTCAACAAATTGCCATAGCTGAAGTGGGACCTCTTGTGCAGCCTAGCCTTACGCATTGACGACCGTATAACCTCACCAACGTGGATGGGAATATTAGTCATCAGAGCGTACACCAATTATACTCTATCACGTGTGATCTTTGTGTACTGTGACCCTGGACTCAGGCAAGAGTTGACTATCCGCAACCATATCCGAGCTTCTCTGTTCAAGGAAGCATACGTGAAGGTATGTGCCGATCGGTATCCTTGTGATGACTCCAACGTGCCATTGATCTTGTTTCGCACAGTGTGTGTCTGATTGCCCTGTATGGAGGTCTGTGATAAAGCTCCTTGAGTGGTGATGGATCCACAGATGGAAGACTCAGAAAAGAGTTGAAGAACTCCGTATTCAGTTGCAAGACTTGGCCCCGAATCTTCACTTCACTTCCGGTAGTCTTTGGGGACCAATTGGCATAAAATTCTCGCGTTAGATCAAGATTGAATTCTCCCATATCTTGGAAGATGAAATCAAGATGTAGCGCCATGATTTTAGCCAAAATGCGAGGTTCTCTCTTCGTTAGACTCTCCTTTTGTATCAACTCCATGTGAACATATTTTTTCACTTTGTTGTTCTTGTACCACTCCTTTCCTTCCTCCTCTAGGACCCATTTTATCCCGAACATGCGGTGAGGTATTTGCAATGAGGAGGATTTAGCTTGCTCTTTTCTTCCCCTTTTCTGACCTTTCTGTGAGGTGGACGCTTTTTCTTTTCCTAGTCGACATTTTGGTGCCATTTTACCCGAGATTAAAATAAAGTCATGTTAGCTTATCTCGGAAGATTTGATCGACAAACAAACAATAATGGCACCACCCCACACTTAATTTGATGGCACCAACTAATTAAGTGGATGATATCGATTACTCAGACTTCATCGACTACATGTAGGCGATATGTTCCAACAATATGTTCAGCACAGTCATACTTTCATGGAACCTTAACTATCCTTTTCAGCTCTATGTCATGTAATCTTGACCATACTTTATGGTTTAGATTAATGCACTTTTTGAACAAGACTACTACGTAGAGATCGAATCAAGTTATGGCATAGAAATAATCACAACATCTCATGCTTGTATTCAGTAATGATCTTTATCTCGATGAACGAGTCATTCAAACATTCCAACTTAAAAGATTATGTAATTAACTTTACCATTTCGATTCCGCAAAAAGATGACAGTGTATAACAATCAAATACAAATCGGAACAAAGTCAAGAACACCCATACGTATTCTTTCACTTAACTAGATGTATCATAACAACCCATCCACATTCAAATCACCAACACCACTTCAAGATTTAACAACTTATTATAGGTGTAGTATTGTAATAACTAAGGAATATAAAAGAAGAACTTACTTGGTGATGAACTTGGAAGATGATCTTGCAAGGTTAGATGAGAAAAAAGAAAAGTTTTGAGAGATTTGGGAAGGTTAGGCGGTGCCTAGGTTGAGCAAACAATGTGATTTTGTCTCAAGGTTGAAGTTCTATTTATAGACCAAGGCTTGGGTCGGGTTTGACCCATGAACAATCGGGTTAGGAGACCAAAAAGCAAAAGTAGGTGGCGCCTAATGCTTTGCCTATGCTTAGCATAGGAGGCGCCTATGGTATTGCCTAGTTGGGCATAGGCGGCGCCTATGCTATGGCCTAGTTGAAACAGTGAGCATAGGCAATGGCATAGGCGGCACCTTTAGCTTTGCCTAGTTGAACATAGGCGGCGCCTATGCTATGGCCTAGTTGAGCATAGGCGGCGCCTATGCTATGGCATTGTAGATTCAGAGAGCAAAGGCAATGGCATAGGCGTCGCCTTTAGCATTGCCTAGTTGAGAATAGGCGGCGCCTATGCTATAGCATTGTCGATTCAGAGAGCAAAGGCACTAGCATAGGCCTTGCCTTGTCCGTTGCCTAGATTTACATAGGCCTTGCCTAGATTTGTATAGGCAATGCCTAACCGAAAGCCTTTTGCTCCTTCATTACTAACTTACCACCTTTAACATTGCTCACTTTCAAATCAAAATTTGAGATCAAGTTTCTCCTTTATACGTCTTCCCCTACACTTAATCAAAAACAACAAAAACGATTAGAAAGATGGGTTGCCTCCCACCAAGCGCCTTAGTTTTGGTGATGGCTCGACTCTTCTTTTTGGATTTTTATTTAACAAAACAAACTCCTAGGAAAACAAAACGACTAAAAATGATGGATTGCCTCCCATGTAGCGCTTGATTTATTGTAGCGGCACGACATAGTTACCTCGATTACTTAGACTTCGTCGAGATAAATGGTGGCCATGCATTTTATCGAGTTAAGAGGACCGATATATGGCTTCACACGTTGGCTATTCACCTTGAAAACACCACCATTTTTGTCTTCTAACTCTACTACCCCAGACGAGTAGACTTGGCTAATTCTGAACGGACCAGACCATTTATACTTCAACTTACCTGGAAATAGCTTCAGTCTGGAGTTGAAAAGAAGTACCATATCACCCTTCTGAAAGTTTCTTTGGATAATCCGCCGATCATGGTACTTTTTCATACGTTCCTTGTAGAGGTCTGCCCTTTCATACGCATGTAGACGGAATTCATCCATCTCATTCAGCTGTTCCAATCTCAGATTAATAGCATCATCCCAATTCAGGTTAAGCCTCTTCAACGCCCACAATGCTTTATGTTCGAGCTCAATCGGCAAGTGGAAAGCCTTCCCATAAACTAGTTGGTACGGGGACATGCCAACTGGTGTTTTGAATGCAGTCCTATAAGCCCATAAAGCATCATCTAGCTTTCGGGACCAATCCTTCCTACTAGCATTTACAGTCTTAGCAAGGATCAGCTTGATCTCCCGATTAGAAACCTCTACCTGCCCGCTAGTTTTTGGGTGGTAAGGTGTAGCTACCTTATGTTGCTTGACCCCATATTTCACCAATACGAATCTAAACAGCTTGTTACAAAAGTGTGATCCTCCATCGCTTATGATGGTACGTGGTACCCCAAAACGAGAGAAGATATTTCTCTTTAAGAATGCTACAACACGCTTACCTTCATTATCAGCTAGCGCTACTGCTTTTACCCATTTGGATACATAATCCACAACAACTAGGATATATTTTATCCTAAACAAACTCACAAATGGGCCCATGAAATCAATACCCCATACATCAAATATCTCCACTTCAAGAATTTTAGACATGGGCATCTCATGGTGCTTCGAGATAGAGCCTTGCCTCTGACACTGATCACATCTTCTCACAAAATCGTAAGCATCCTTGAATAATAAAGGACAATAATAGCCGCTTTGCAATACCTTCTTAGCTGTCCGATCACCTGCATGGTGACCCCCAACTTGGGAAGCATGACTTGCTTCCAAGATGCTAGAAACCTCCACATCAGAGATGCATCGCCTAATAACACCATCAGCACATCGTCGAAAAAGATACGGTTCATCCCAGAAGTAGTGTTTCACATCATGCATGAACTTTCTCTTTTGATGAAAGGAGAGATTCTCAGGCATCACTTTACTTACCACGTAGTTCGCAAAGTCTGCATACCACAATAAGTCTTTCACCATAGCGGCTAGGATCTCTTCGTCGGGAAATGCATCATCAATCTCAAGGTCGGGTTGCGCTATGTGCGCACTCTCAAGTCTCGATAGATGATCAGCTACTTGGTTTTCGCAACCTTTTCTATCCTTTACCTCGAAATTGAATTCTTGAAGCAATAACACCCACCGAATTAGCCTTGGCTTAGCATCCTTCTTTTCCATTAAATATCTCAGAGCCGCATGATCTGTATGAACCACCACTTTGGATCCCAACAAGTAAGCACAGAACTTTTCAAAAGCATAAACAACTGCTAGAAGCTCTTGTTCCGTGACGGTATAGTTCTTCTGGGCTCCATTCAAGGCCTTGCTCGTATAGTATATTGGATAAAATAGCCTTTCTCTTTTCTGAACAAGTACAACACCCAAAGCAACCCCACTTGCATCACACATCACTTCAAACGGTAGAGACCAATCGGGTGCTACAATAATAAGAGCTTCAACTAGCTTCCCTTTGAGGCATTCAAATGCCTTCAAGCAATCTTCATCGAAGTCGAAATTTGCATCCTTTTCCAAGAGTTTGCATAATGGACTAGCAATCTTGGAGAAGTCTTTGATAAACCTTCAATAAAAACCTGCATGACCGAGGAAACTACGCACTCCCTTTTACAGAAATTGGAGGTGATAGTTTCTCGATAACTTCAATTTTGGCTCGATCAACCTCAATTCCTCTTTCGGAGAGTTTGTGCCCAAGAACAATGCCTTCCTTAACCATAAAATGGCACTTCTCCCAGTTTAGCACCAAGTTGAACTCAACACATCTCTGTAACGCCATACTCAGATTCGCCAAGCACGATTCAAACGATTCACCCACAACTGAAAAATCGTCCATGAGCACCTCCAAGGTGTCTTCAACCATATTAGAAAAAATGGACATCATACAATGCTGAAAAGTGGCAGGTGCGTTACATAACCCAAATGGCATACGTTTGAAGGCAAACGTTCTATATGGGCATGTAAAAGTGGTCTTCTCTTGATCCTCAGGAGCAATACAAATCTGATTATAACCGAAATAACCATCTAAGAAACAAAACCATCCCTTCCCTGCCAATCGATCAAACATTTGGTCCATGAATGGCATTGGGAAGTGATCCTTAAGCGTCCACGAATTCAGCTTCCGGTAGTCCATACACACTTTCACCCTGTCACAGGTCTGAGTGGAATCAGCTCATTCTTTTCATTCGCAACTACCGTCATGCCCCCTTTCTTGGGCACACACTGTACCGAACTTACCCACTTACTGTCGGAGATTGGATATACTACCCCAGCATCTAACCACTTAATAATTTCTTTCTTCACCATCTCCTGCATGGGTGGATTCAAACGTCGTTGATGCTCAATGGTAGGCACACAATTTTCCTCGAGCTGAATCTTGTGCATACATATCCCAGGAGGGATACCAATAATATCAGCAATAGTCCAACCGATGGCTCTCTTGTATCTTCTCAGAACAGAAATAAGAGCCGCAACCTGCTGCTCACCTAAATCAGCCGCAACAATAACCAGAAGTGTATCACCCCTTCCCAAAAATGCATATTTTAGGTGACTGGGCAGCTCCTTCAATTCTAGCACTGGTGGTTCTTCAATGGATGGCTTTGCTGGTGGTGAAGGGCAATTTTTAAGATCCAGATCTAGCTTCTTAGGAGAATGAGAATAGGAGCCAATTCCTGTTAGAGCACAAATAGTTTCTTCATACTCTTCAACATCCTCACGCCCAAAATTCATAAGCACAACAGCCAATGGATCAACACTAAGCTGCTTCTCTACAGATAATTCTTTCTCATCATCATAATAAACATCAGCTACAGAGAACACATTCATATCTTTGGGCTGCTTCATTGATTTGCATACATCAAAACGGACCACTTCGTCATTCATCTGAAATAAAAGCTCATTAGCTCTTAGATCAATAAGCACACTTCCTGTTGCAAGGAAAGGACGTCCCAAGATTATGGGAACTTCAGAATCCATCTCGCAATCCAAAATAACAAAGTCTGCAGGAAAGATGAAGGTGGAAACCTTCACCAATACATCATATTAGATACCAACAGGTCGTTTTACCGACCTATCTGCCATCACGAGCTGCATATTGGTTGGTGTAGGATCACCCAACCCCAACTTTCTGTAAATAGATAGTGGCATCAAATTAATGCTAGATCCCAAATCGCACAATGCCTTAGCAAAATCCAAAGATCCAACCGTGCAAGGAATTGTGAAAGCACCAGGATCTGCCTTTTTCTAAACTAACGATCTTGTTGTGATTGCACTGCAATGATGAACATTATTTGCCAGCTCATAGCTTGCTGCCCGCTTCTTTGTCAAAATGTCCTTCATGAATTTAGCGTATCCGAGCATCTGCTCTAGCGCCTCCACCAAAGGAACATTAATAGTCAGCTGCTTCAATATAGTCATGAATTTACTAAACCTAGTGTCATCGGCTTTCTTCTTCAGTCTCTGAGGAAAAGGTGGTGGTGGAAGGGGAATAGTTTTCTCCGCCACTTCCTTTTTATCTTGCTTCTGATTGTCGATCCTTTCAGGCTGCAGACGTCTAGGGGTAACGTCAGGAACACTATCTTCAGCTTCTACGGCATCTTCACATTCTGCATCAATAACATTATCTGCTATATCATCAATCACCTGCTTGCCTTTGGATGGATTTTCCAATGCTTTACCACTCCTGGTAGTAACAACCATACATGATCCATCATTCCTTGGGTTTTGCACAGTGTCTCTAGGTAAGGTGCCAGCCTTTCTTTGATTGAATGCCGCTGATAGTTGACTCAATTGTTACTCCAGCTGTTTTATCGCGGTAGAATGCGAATCAACCAATTGATTTATTGATGACAAAACATTTTTTACCTCAGTAACGCCCATATTGGTTGCCTCCACCCCTTTCAACAGCTTAGCCATCATATCATCCATGGACATCTTTTTGGAGCCAGACGCCATAGCCTCACGGTTTCCAGGAGGAACATACAAACCACTCCTGTCGGTCTTATTCTTCAAACCACCTTGATCGCGGTCCTTGTATCTAGATTTATCATAATAGTTCCGACCTTGGTTTCCTTGGGCATTGCCTTGGAAACCCCCCTGATTATTTAAATAATTTGCTTCCTCCTCAGAATCTGATTCATCTCTTCCCTGTGACACCACATCCTTGACTTTTTCAGTCTTCCCTGATAATAAATGCTTGGTAAGAAGATCCATCTGCGTTTTCATGTGAGCCATATCCTGGTCACGTTCCTCTTGTCTTCGTCTCTGCTCTGCAGTCATGCCAATAGATACAGTAGAGCTCGCTACCTCAGAATCCCTGGTATGCCAAGCTCTGCTCTGCTTTATCATACGATCCAGCATATCACTCGCCTCAATAAAAGTAAGGTCCATGAATGACCCTCCTGCAGCATTATCAACCACAGGCTTTGTCACCGAATTCAAAGCCCTATATAATATTTCCATCAAGTAGATATTCGTCATCTGATGGTTTGGGCACCGCATAAGCTTCTTCTTGAACCTCTCCCATGTTTCGTGGAGAGCTTCAGTTGGAAGTTGTTGAAAATTGCTGATCTCATCCCGTAATTGGGCTCTCTTTGATGGCGGAAAGAATCTTTCTAGGAAAGCGTCTTTCAGTTGCCTCCAATTAGTAATAGAATCAAGAGTTAGTCCGTTCAACCATAGAGTTGCCTCCACAAACAGAGACAATGGAAATAAGCGCAGCTAAATTGCATTCTGCCCAACTCCTGTATTTTCAAATGACTTGCATGTTGAAATAAAGTTGATCAGATGCATATTCGGATCATCGCCTGCGAGTCCACCAAATAACCCCTTGAGCTGCAATAACTGAATCATGGTGCTAGAGATATTGAACTTAGCTCCGGGTGCCAAGGGTGGAGGAATAATAGCCCCTGTGGCACCAGATCCATCCAGATCGTCATCATCATCATCAAAATGAGCCTGCACAGCTCGGCGGTCAGGTCTTATTCTAGCTTGACGTTCCCTCCTATGCATAGGTGCCGCCACTTCATCAGTACGCCTGGGATTCAGTAACTCATCATCACCCAGGTCCTCATCATCAGGATTTGTTGATCGCCCTAGGTTATCAATATTCTGTTGATGTACTTGAGCAGCTGCTAGTGTAGCTAATCTAGCCTGCTCCTGTTGAGCCGCCCTTCTGTCAATGTCACGCTGTGCATCCATTCTGCCAATAAGTTGAGGTTCAGGATTTATGGGTAATAATGGCTGACCAGAACTACGAGTATTTGGCTTGCACTCAACAGAACCTGAATAAAAGAAAAACTACAACTAAAAGTAAAATTCGAGAATCTTTGACCAAAGGGTCTAGTAACTATCACAAACTTAGTTGACAACCGTATTCCCCGGCAACGGCGCCAAAATTTAATAACGCCCAAACTACAGCTCTCATAAGAGTGTAAGCGGTCGCTGTCAAATATAGAACCCAACTGGGTTGGGTGTCAAATCCCACAGGAAATACTTGGTCACTAAGTGTTGTAACTATTAGCAGACTGTTGGTCGAAAATTCTATGGAAAAGGGGAAATTTGAGTTTGGCGTGAATTACTACGATGGAAGTAAAAACGGAATACTTGATTTAGTAAGATTTAATCACAGAGAATAATAAGTTAGGGTTATGTCCACCTTATGAGTTCTACGTATCTATTAACTATGAGTAATGCGGAATTCAGACATGCATGCACTTATAGAGATTCGTATTCTAATGGTAAATCCTAGTGTTTCTCAACCATCAAGGATTATTTCACTTTAACTCTCTCGAGCTTAAAGTGTATAACTAACGGTACAAATTCTCCAAGAAGTTAACCCCGTTACGGCACTAACGTGTAAATAGGGGTTGGTAGCCCTATTTCCTTGTCACACTCTCTTTTCCAAACATATAACTTTTCTCTCAAACAAGTTAATGCTATAATGGCGTATTCTATATGTTTGCAACCACAAGAATTTAATTAAAACAAAGAGAGTAATGATATAAGTAGCATACGCATCAAAAATTCACAAACTCATAGTAATAGATAGTATATCAAAAGGCTTCCATAACCCTAACAGAGAAGTTTAGCTACTCATGATTGTAAAGGAAAACAACGAAGACATCATCATCATCATACCAAAACGATAACAATCTCACGATGGGTATGTATTAGCGTCACTATGAGAATGACGTGGTTTCCTCTCTAGCCGTTCTTGTAGCGTTTTTCTCTGTCTAAATTTACAGAATCTGTAAACTGAATAATACTCAAAGTATCGACTGAATTCTAAAAAAGAAATCATGAATCAATGCATCAATGCTGGAAAATTCAGCAAATAGGGTTTTTATAACATCCTTGTCCTAGTCCTATTAAGTTACTGCTGCACCCCTAAGTATTTAAAAATACTTCTTTTGCCCGGGATAATTTCTCCATGCATCACATTCAGTCCATAAGCTTCCAAAAGCTGCCTTCCCTCTTCTGTGAAGTTTTCCTTTGCTGCCCAAAGGTCCACAAAGTGCTGAAATCTTCATCATTAATGCCTGAAAACATGCTAATTACGTAGGTTAGCTTACTTACAGGAAAATGGACTAAAAGTGCAGAAATTATATATTTTATCCTCAAAATTTAGATATAACATAGGTAAATTATGGTGTTTAGGCGTGTAAATACACCCAACATCAAATAACGAGAGAAAAAATATCTCTTTCTTCTTGAAGAAATACATTTTTATATGATTTGGAATGCCACAATCCATTATTAGTGGTGGAGGCTCGCACTTTTACAATTGGGTCTTCGGGGTTCTTTTTGACAAATATGTGGTAAAGCACAAAGTTGTTACCCCATATCACCCCCAAACAAGTGTCCAAGTTGAGGTGTTTAATTAAGAAATCAAAGTTGTCCTTGAAAAAACCATAAATATTGGCCAAACTAAACAGGCATGACAACTTGATGATATGATTTGGGTATATAAGACAACCTATAAAACTCCAATTGGTATGTCTCCCTACCAATTGATGTTTGGAAAGGCATGTCACTTGCTTGTTGAACTCAAACATAAGGCTTTATGGGCATTGAAGAAGTTAAATATGAATTGGGAAGAGAGTTCCAAGTCAAGGGTAACTAAACTTCACGATTTGGAGGTGTTTTGCCTCAAGGCTTATGAAAGTTCCGCTTTATATAAGGAGAAAATGAAGAAATGGCATGATGCCTAGATCTTTTTTTATATGGGCGATAGTGTTCTCCTCTACAACTCTAACTTAATGTTTTTTACAGGTAAGATTCAATCCAAGTGGTCGGGTCCATGTGTGATTAAGAGTGTATACCCTAGTGGTGATATCGAGTTAGAGGACCCCAACAAAAGGTGATTCATAGTAAACGGGCAAAGGTTGAAGCACTACATCGTAGAAGCTTCTGGAGCGGCCAAGGTTGATTTTGCACTTCAAAAACCTTTAATATTAATACAGGAGTGTTGTGTTGCGACAAAAAATTGGGTGCTTGATGGGAGGAAACACGTCGATTACATGTTTATTACATTTATCTTTGACTAGTTCACTCAGTTTTGATGCTTTGTAGGTTGTTTATACAGATTGGAAGCCAAAAAAGCTGAGGAAAACTGAGTTAAGAAGTTAGTAGCTATGCAGAAAAACATAGAAAAATAAATCAGTGTCAAGTACTACGATCACAGCCTGTGGATCATGATACGGGTCCCGCAATTAAGGCCATGTCTCTTGAGATCACAATGGTGCAAAAAATTTCAATTCATATTACGACTTAAGGGAGCCCCTCAAAGCCTTGTTATGCTTTTATAATATGTAGTGAGGGCACCACAAACCTTTATGTTGGGGGTGTGATCCTGTTGTGCCTATGTTTCATAATTCACACTTGTTGGTAATATGCTAATCTAGTTCACACCAAATATAGTGACTTTGTGAATTGATTGTTGCATTTTAAGTTTTTTTATTCATCTTAAGCCTTCATTGGATGATTATGTTGGATGAGCCTATCCCTATGATAAATTGAGTGACGACATTCTTAAGGGAAAATCGTCGTAATTTTGTATTTTTGAGCTATAGATGTAGGGAAAGTCTGAGTACTCATGGCATCATAGATTTGGGATTTCTATTATTCCTATGGTGAAGTCTGAGTAGCCATATGGTTTTCCCTTGTGAGATCCGAAATGTGAGCTAACGACTTGATTTGGTGCTAAAAATAACCATTTTTTCATGGTGAAATGCAAAGCAAACATCCCTCTCTGCCCAATTTTTTTTTGTGAAAATCAAGGGGATGGACATGAATGATCATGTGACAATACTTTACCTCTTTTTGTTACTCCAAAGTCTTTAGTTTGTAGTGTATGGTAAATAGATCCTTTGGTCTCTTAATTGATTGATTCTTATTCCTACTAGTGTCATCTTGAACTTTCACCATTAGTCTTTCAAAGCTAATTTTAACTACGCATGGTTGGTGAAGTGGCTTTAGGCCCTTTTTGTGAATATAAAAATCCACTTTATCCTAAAAATCCTACCCGTACATAGATAGTATCCCTAGTCACCCACTTGAGCCTTTGAACCTTCCTTTTGCAACCACATGACAAGCCATGAGTCAATTGAATTTTATCCCTCTTTTGAACCTAACCTCCTTTAACTTGAAAATGCAACTTGAGGCAAAAGGCCTAAGTTGGGGGTGGTAAATCTTAGAAGAGGTATCTTTGGGACACAGTATTGTAAGTCAGTGCCTAAAAGAAAAGCAATGAGAACAAATGAATAGGAAAAAGAAATGATCAAAAGAAATAAATGCATGAATTGTACAAAGGAAAGAGATGAGAACAAAATGCTTTCAAAACATAGGTAAATCAAGGTAGTGAAAGTAGGCACATGTGTGAGTTGGAAATAAATTAAGTGACCCATGATCCAAAGTTTAAGCGAATAGTATCTTATGTAGAGTTCAAGGAGGGTGCATTCAATTTGATCCCTAATGTTTATCCTTCCATTTCCCGAGCCTTTATTACAAGCTTGAAAAAGTCCTTCGAGATCTCAAACCAAGTGTCTTCAAGTTTGTGGCGATTTAAAATAAGGGCAAGCATATGGCATGATACTTGTTTGCATTGAGAGGTTTTTTGTAAGAGTGAGTTCTTGCACTTTAGTCCATTGTTGCACGATAGATACTTTGGTGTATTGGGTCTTTCTTTAGTGAAGAGGCATGTAGACTAATTGAGGCGGGTAAAGTTGTTATCTTCCAAAATAAGGAAAATGAGTGTAGTTGAGTTGCTATTGATAGAAAGTCACTTCTAGAGACTTAGTGGTTGCTTCTTGGTTGTTTTTTAAAGTATTTTACGTCCTTAAAAGTGTGATTGATTTTTAGGGGAGTTGTACGAATAGCTTTTCCCATGCTTGATGGCTAATTATTGGTGGTAATCGAGTTCGGAATCATTGTGATTAATTGGTTGTATGAATGGGTTTATAATTAAGTAATCTCATAGAGGAGTAGTGTTTCTTGAGGAAAAGTAAGGTTTTAAGTTGGGGATATTGCTGAGTGGCAAATTTGCCACTCATTTACATCCAAAATTTAACACACTATGATGAAATAATCTTGTATATGAGGGTAATTATCTATTGAAATATGATAATTGCCAATGTAGGTGATTTTGTAGGAAACCTGATGGATATGAATTGATACAAAACGGGTAAATATAAACTGAGAGAAAGAGGAACCAAAGCTAAATTTCAGACCAGGAATCGATCCTCAAGTATCGCAATCACATCTTGAGGGTTGCGATCGTAGTCAGTCAATGAAAGTCAGAGAACAACGACCGCATAAATATGACACGTAATTGTGGGAGAACAATCGTGACTAAAAGATGCTGATCATAGTTGGTCAGAAATTTTCAAGGGAAAAATTGGTAAATCAGCACAACTGAATTCCAAAATACAAAAAAGGCAAAGCCCTTGGGTATTTTTCATTATCTATGACATGAAATTGAGAGATTTGAAGAAAAAAATACTTTTAATCTTAGTAGAAGAACAATTGTGCAATGAATTCCAAGTGAAACTTTAGTTGTGAATTAGATTTGAAGCTTGGGTTTAATCTCATTCTTCCTTTAATGGATGAGTCAAATGATAATTTGGGTAAACCCCCTTTCCTTAAATTCATGAGTAGCTAAGTATATCTATCTTGGGATTATACTTTATTAAGAGGTTAATGTCATATGGGTATTGATTGTTAGTCCAAAGTATTAGTTAATGATGTTTGGTTTTACTCTTACTCTATGCTTGAATTAAAAATTATGGGTAAAATGCCCAATTGTCTTGGATCCTACACCATCTAAGAAAGAGATATGCGGTGATGAGTAATTGTGAACAACAAATTAATTTTAGCTTCTTCTTTAGCATTGTCTTAGAAATAGAGATGTTATGCATATTTTCTATGTTCATTAACATCATCCTAGAAATAGGGATGCTAAGTTGAGGTATAGGGTTGATGAATTTTCCATGCTCATGAGGTATTCGAAAGAATCCATGAGTGAAATTTAGTGTTTGGTTCAAAGACTAACACTAAGAACCTAAACCTAGCCTACCCAAAGCTCATTAACTAAAATTGGAACTAAATCTTGAATTTCCATACACTAATTACCCCTAGGATAGCACAACCCCAAGACATCTCTCAATTAGTTTTATTCAACAATTGTTTGATCTTGTTTAGTGTTATAGATTGATTTTTTTCAACATAGGTCTAATTCTAATCGCCCCCTCCTAAATTTAATTTAATGTTTTTTTTAAAGTTTGCATTACGGGTTAACTCCTAGTTAACTCTCAACACACCTAGGAATAGAAAACTAGTTATACTACTCATGGTTTTGTTCCCAAATCTTGTTGGTTATATTGACAACGTCTGCCTTGCATTGAAATCTGTAACGCCCCGAAGTTTTTCCTAGCTGAATTTTTGTCCCTAAAGAATCAAGCGTTGGCTTCTAGAATGATTTATACTTATTTCCCTGTGGAATTACTTGGATTTTAACTTTTCATTACGTAGATGATCGAAAAAGTTTTCCATCGACATAAGATTCGTCCAAAATTGAATAGAATGCATGTTAGAAATCAGACTTTCAGATTTTAAGATTTAGAATGATGTATGTCTAGAAGTGGTTAAAATTGGGCATAATGAGACGTTATGTGGTTCCTCGAAGGAGGCATGAGTTCAGAAAACTCATTGCCCGAAATCATGATTTGTCGATTCGGGTATATTATATTATGCTGGCCTAGGGCCATGTGGCGTATTAGAAATAGAAACTCCAACCCTTGTAGCACACTCGAGTTGGGGTCTTCCCCGCACTCGTGTTAGGTTCTTCCCCACCGAGTCAATAGAAGATTCCATATAGCCCGTGGGATTTTAGAATTGTAGGGGCATACCACCTAACTCAGAAGTAATACAAAGAACAGACAGTGCATTGACAAGAATGACATATGATTTTCAGAAAGTGCCCATGTGTTTTGAGAACTATTTATGAATGATGTTTTAACAAATTGCTCTCCACTATTCTACTTGAATAAAAGTTTTTATTTTGGATTACTTTGTGTACTATTATATCTGTATTGACCCCCCTCCTCCCTCCAGGTTCTGAGACTCAGTTTAGGGGTCCAGAAAAGCAATAAATTTTATTAGATAGAGTTGTAGTGTCCAGTTGGTGAGCCTTCTTTATTCCAGAAGGCCTGTTTACTTTCAAAAAACTATTATTAGATATCTTTTTAGTCTACTGGGGGCCTTGTCCCAGTTTTCAGATTGTGTTAGTGATCATGTAGTAGAGATTTCGCAGATGGTTTACAGATGTTGCTAGTAAGTTTTTGATTTCGTTCTAAAATACTAAATTCATATCAGATTTATGACCATGATTCTTCCTTGCTATAATTTCCGTATTTCCCTGTTTATGTATGAAAGGTGTATACGATTTCAAGTTAGAAGGGTGTCCGGGCCTTCATGGTTATGGATGCTCGTCTCGGCTAGGCCCTCGGTTTGGGTCGTGACAAACTTGGTATCAGAGCACGGTTCATGGTCCCAGGGTTTTTGTGAAATTGTGTCGGTTAGAGTCTTTTTGATGGGTGTGTAGCATGCCACACTTATAAGAAGGGGATACTAGACGTTTAGGAATGTTTCCCCTCATTGTGATCTAGTTCGTGCTTTGGAGTCTAAACTTCCTCTAATCAATGCACTCTTGCTTTTCAGAAAAATCGATCATGCCTCCTCGTTGCACTATCAATCATAATGCACATACTGATGGGGTTCGTCCCACTCACGAGATGCAGACCCGTAACAGAGCTCTTACCATAGAACCTGTTCCTAGTACGGTAGTACCTCCAGTCCCGACCAGTCCTCCTCGAGCTCCAAGAACAAATTTTAATCGTTCCCAGTCCTCTCTTAGGGACATATCAAATGCAAAATTCAGATAGTCCATTCACATGCTTGCACAACTGGTAGCTGCACAGACTCAGAGGTCATAGGATACTGGGTCTGCATCTGTTACTTCGGAGGTTACTAGGGTAGGCTAGTTCATGAGAATGAACCCGCCCAAATTTTCTGGCACTAAGGTAGAAGAGGACCCACAGGAGTTCGTGGACGAAATAGAAAAACTTTTCAAAGTGATGCATGTGGATCAGGTGGAAAGGGTTGATTTAGCAACATACCAACTTAAAGATGTAGCGAACCAATGGTATAATGAGTGGGAAGAGGTGAAGGGTGAGAGTGTTGAGACCAGTTTGGGGAGATTTTGTGGAAGCTTTTCTTGACTGATTCTTTTCTCTAGAGTTGAGGGAAGCCAAAGCAGAGAAATTTATGAATCATAAGTAGGGGAATATGAGTGTCCAGGGGTACACTCTGAAGTTTAACCAACTAGCTCATTATGCACCAGAAATGATGGGTAAAATGAGGGCCTGGATGAGGAAATTTACATCTGAACTTTCCGATAATCTAGCGCTTGAATGTCAAGGGGCGATGCTAAATAGGGATATGGACTTTGTTAGGCTATCAGTCTACATGCAGCAGGTAGAATAGAAGAAAAAGAAAATTTCCAAATCTAGAGAGAAGGACTGGCAGACAAAGAGAGATAGAATAGCAGATCAGAAACACAGTAAGCCACAGAGTGGTAACTGGGGCCGTAAATGGCAAAAAAAGAAGTTTTGGAGTAATGCGCAGTTTGTATCTAGCTCTCCAGCACCCAGACCCCCAGTTGATAGACAATCTCAGAGTTTTCAGACTAGTCATGGACCCAGAGCTCAGGATACCCAGTGACAGGGCAGTGTGGCTTAGTATTACCATTCTTATCCGTGGTATGAGACTTGTGGTAAGAATTATCCAGGGCGGTGTCAGTTGGGTGTATTAGTAGGTTATTTATATAGTCAGTCGGGTCACTTTTAGAGAGATTGTCTATCTGCTAGAAGGAATGTTGGTGGTGCTGAATCTCAGGTAAATCCCTCGGCACCACCATCGACTCAGAAGGGCACCTCATCTGCAGCCGGGAGTAATCGCAACCGATTGTATGCTTTTACCAACTGCCAGGAGGCGGAAACCTCACCAGATGTTGTCACCGGTACGTTACAAATCTTTTCCCTTGATGTATATGTGTTCCTTGATCTCAGGTCTACCTTATCTTATTTGACCCTGTATGTGGTTGTTGGTTTTGGGTTTGAGCCCGATGTGATTGCTGAACCTTTCTCTGTCTCTACTTTGGAGGGTGATTCTGTAGTGGCTAGGAGGGTGTATAAAAATCATGTTGTGTCTATTCTTAGTAGGGATACTGTGGCAGACCTCATAGAACTTGATATAGTTACTTTTGATGCTATCCTAGGGATGGACTGGCTCCATCGGTGTTATGCCGCACTAGACTGTAGAACCCAAAAAGTTACCTTTTCTTTTCCCAATGAGCCAGCAATAGAGTGGGAAGGGCACTCTTTAGCACCTAGAGGGCACTTCATATCTTATCTCAGAGCCCGTAAACTTATTTTGAAGGGTTACTTATATCATCTTATTCGAAGTTAAAGATTCTAATGACGAAAGTCTTCCCCTTCTGTCTGTCATTATAGTAAATGAATTCTCAAAAGTCTTTCCATATGATCTCCAAGGAATACCACCTGATAGGGTGATAGATTTTGGCATAGATATGTTGCCAGACACCCGTCTCATCTCTATTCTGCCACATAGAATGGCTCCAGCAGAGTTGAAAGAGTTAAAAGAGCAGCTAGCAGACCTCCCAAATAAAGGTTTCATCCATCCTAGTGTTTCCCCCTCGGGTTCACCTGTATGTTTTGTGCGAAAGAAAGATGGTTCCCTGCATAAGTGCATAGATTACCGCCAGTTAAACAAAGTCACTATCAACAATAAGTATCTACTTCATAGGATTGATGATCTGTTTGAACAACTTCAGGGTGCTAAGTGTTTTTATAAAATAGACCTTTGTTCAAGATATCATCAATTAAAAGTTAGGGAGTTAGACATTCCCAAAATAACTTTCCAAACTAGATATGGTCATTATGAATTCCTAGTCATGTCCTTCGGGTTGACTAACGCCCCTGCAGCCTTCATGGGCCTAATGAATCGGGTCTTCCTATAGTTTCTAGACTTGTTTGTCATAGTTTTCATTGATGATATCTTGACTTATTCCAAAAGTGAGGAGGATCATGCCAATCACCTCCAAATTATCCTTCAGACTCTCAAATATCATAGGTTGTATGCAAAGTTCTCCAAGTATGAATTCTAGTTAAATGCTATTGCTTTCTTGGGGCATATTGTCTAGAGAGGGGATTAAGTTTGATCCCTAAAAGGTTGAGGCAGTGAAGAAATGGCCCAGACCTACGACTCCAACCGACATTTGGAGCTTCTTGGGTTTGGCGGGTTATTACACAAGTTTTGTAGAGAGTTTTTCTTCCATAGCTGCACCACTTACTAAGTAGACTCAGAAAAAGGTGAAGTTTTTGTGGTCTGACTCTTGTGAGAATAGTTTTGAGAAGTGGAAAGACAAGTTGACTACTCCTCCTGTTTTGATTCTTCCAGAGGGTACAGAAGGTTTTGTTGTATAATGTGATGCATCCCGAGTTGGACTTAGGTGTGTTGTTATGAAGCATGGTAAGGTAGTGGCCTATGCATCTAAGCAGTTGAAGGTGCATGAGAGGAACTACCCTACTCATGACTTGGAGTTAGCGGCTGTGGTTTTTGCACTTAAGATCTGGCGACACTATTTGTATGGGGTAGATGTTGATATATTTACTAACCACAAAAGTTTACAGTATGTTTTCTCGCAGAAAGAATTGAATCTCAGGCAGAGGCGATGGTTGGAACTTTTAAAAGACTATGACGTGAGCCTGCACTATCATCTGGGCAAGGCGAATGTGGTAGCCGACGCCTTCAGCAGGTTATCTATTGGCAGTCTTTCTCATGTGGGGAAATAAAAGAGGGAGATGGTGAAGGATTTTCACCGACTTGCAAATCTAGGAGTGTTACTTTTGGATTTCGAGGATGGAATGAGATTGCAAAATCTTTTCTTTGTGTCAAAGTTAAACAGAAGCAGGTTGAAGATCCCATCTTGATGCAGATCAAGAAAGATATGGGTCAACAGAAGGTGATTTCCTTCGAAATTAGTGGTGATGGTATTTTAAGGTATCAGGGTATATTATATGTACCAGATGTTGATGGTTTACAAAAGATAATCCTTGACGAAGCTCACACGTCGAGGTATGTTGTTCACCCTGGCTCTACTAAGATGTATCACGATTTAAAAACCCTTTATTGGTGGAATAATATGAAGCATGATGTGGCTAACTATGTTGCCAAGTGTTTGAATTGTTAATAAGTTAAAGTGGAACATATGAGGCCAGGTGGTTCTTATGAAGAGATAGCTTTGCCCTTGTAGAAGGGGAAGATGATTAATATGGACTTCATTACAAGACTTTTGAGGTCCCGAAACCAGTATGATTCCATTTGGGTGATTGTAGATAGGCTGACCAAGTTAGCTCAATTTCTACCTGTCAGGACTAATTATTTGAGAGTGGATTATGCCAAGCTGTTCATTACAAAAATAGTTTGTTTGCATAGGGAACCTGTGTCCATCATATCCGACCGATGTACATAATTTTCTTCTCAGTTTTGGAGATCTTTTCAGAGAGGTTTAGGTACTCAAGTGAACCTAAGCACTGCTTTTCACTCTCAGACTGATGGGCAGGATAAGCTCACCATTCAGACCCTTGAGGACATGTTGAGGGACTGTGTGATTAATTTTAAAGGTAGTTGGGTGGAACACCTACCCATGATAGAGTTCGCATAAAATAATAGTTTCCATTATAGTATTATGATTGCACCATTTGAGGCATTGTATGGGAGAAGATGTAAGTCACCAATAGGGTGGCATGAAGTAGGTGAGATGCAGATGTTTGGGCCTGATCTTGTTCATCAGGCAATGTAGGATGTGAAAGTCATTAGAGAATGACTTAAGAAAGCTCATAATCGTCAAAAATCCTACGCCGATGTTAGGAGAAGAGATCTAGAGTTTGAGGCTGGAGATTGGGTATATCTCAAGGTTTCTCCCATGAAGGAGTTATATGATTCAAGAAGAAAAGTAATGTAATACCCGTGCTTTTTCTTATCTTGAAAATCATCTCAAGGATGTTAGAACATTCTTTGAAATAAAAATTCATTCTTATACATGTGGTATTTCCATAATTTTCACTTCCTATCAAGTGGGAAATTGAATAAGCTTTCCATCGATATATAATTCGCCAAAATCCGACACCCGGGCGAAGAGTTAGAGCCTTTTTAGTGAGACAACGTTTGACCTGAGCCTTCAACACATCGCGGAGATATCTCAAATGGCAATTGCCAAATTCCAGTATTGCTTCGCGATGCTGGCGCGTCGCGCCAAACTTCCAGGTCGTAGACAAGGTGGCAATGTGATAGCTCCGCATCGCGCCACTATTAAGTTTCCTAATTGTCAATTTCTAGTGACACGACGCGATAACGTCGTGTCGCGCCAAGGGCCCAACTCGAGAAATTTTACTAAAAATTTAATGATGTGTCCAGGGTTCGGGGATGAATGTTCCCAAGGGGGGATATTGTAACGCCCCGAAGTTTTTCCTAGCTGAATTTTTGTCCCTAAAGTATCAAGCGTTGGCATCTAGAATGATTTATACTTATTTCCCTATGTAATTCCTTAGATTTCAACTTTTTATTACGTAGATGATTGAATAAGTTTTTCGTTGACATAAGATTCATCAAAAATGGACACGCGGTGAAGGAGTTATGGTTAATTTAGGTCCTAGTAGTAAAACCCCGTTATTCCTGTCCTTGGCGCATCACGGAGAGGGTGTAAATGACAATGGTCAATTTCCAGTGAGACTTCGTGATGGTGGTGTATCGCGGAGTGGGCCAAATTCCCATTCGTCAATTTCCAGTGAGCCACCGCGATTGTGGCACGTTGCGGTGACCCATAAGATTTGGTTCCCAGTTTAAATATTTCCAGTTTCATTCAAAAGTTAACAAGGGTAGTTTGGACTTTTACCTAGTCTCTTAAAATGTCCAAACAGGAGATTTATGACCTCTCGAAGCATAATATACGACATTCTCAAGATTTCCCTCAAAACAAAAACCCTAGTTCATATGCCTCTCCTTTAAGAAACTCAAGATTCAATCGTGGGTTTTCGAAATTAATTAGAGATTTGGAATCCCCAATCCATAGGCTTCAAGGATCAGCCATTATCCTTCATAATCGAGGTACGTGGGGTTTTCCTAAAAATCTCATGGGCATAGAAATCATGATTTTAAGAAAGGGGTTTTCAGATTTATGAATACATTCATGCTTTAGAAATCTTGACGGTATTGTTTTGGTCTTTTGACCTTCCCCCACATTGATTCAAAATTGTATATATATGTATGCTTGTGTTTTAAGGTTGATTATTTAATTGAGAGCATGACTTATGTAAAATCCCTCTGTTGTTTTGATTTTCCTTTACTTATCATATGTTGTAGATGTTTTAAATGCATCCTTGAAAAGTATGGTTTAAAATATCTTGAATTGTGTTATGATTAGATTAAGATTTGGATTTCAAAAGAGAGGGTAGTTGTATTGATAAATGTTGAAAATATTCATATAATGAAAGAGTGCATGATTTTTCCAAAAGCACATGACCACCATATGTTTAAAGGATTCTTGCATAGTTTTGATTTATGCTTCAGAATATGAAATCTCTTATACTATTTGCATTTTTGGGTGGTCTGATCTATGTTTTAATGAAAGATCATTCTTATTGTACTATGGCTACGAAATAGGACTTGCAAGTCTTGGTGTGACGACACCAATTCAGATTATGCCACGATAATTCATAACAGAATAGAATGTATGTTTGAAATCAGCCTTTTAGATTTTAAGATTTAGAAAGATGTATGTCTAGAAGTGGTTAAAACTGGGCATAAATAGATGTTAGGTGGTTCCCCAAAGGAGGCATGAGTTCAGAAAACTCATTGCCCAAAATTGTGATTTGTCGATCCGGGTATATTATATTATGCTGTCCTAGTGCCATGTGGCGTATCAGAAATAGAAACTCCAATCCTTGTGGCACACTCGGGTTGGGGGCTTCCCCGCCGAGTTAATGGTGTATTCCATACAGCCCGTGGGATTTTAGAATTATAGGGGCGTACCACCTAACTCAGATGTAATACAAAGAATAGACAGTGCATTGATAAGAATGACTTATGATTTTTAGAAAGTGCCTATGTGTTTTAAGAACTGTTTATGCATGATATTTTAACAAATTTCTCTCCACTATTTTACTCCAATTAAAGTTTTTATTTTGGATTACTTTACGTACCAGTACATCTATATTGACCCCTCTCTTCCCTCCAGGTTCTGAGGCTCAGTCTAGGGGTCCAGAAAAGTAATAGATTTTATCAAACAGAGTTGCAGTGTCCAGTTGGTGAGCCTTCTTTATTCCAGAAAGCCTATTTACTTTCAGACAACTATTATTAGATATGGTTTTGGTCTACTGAGGGCCTTGTCCCAGTTTTTAGATTGTGTTAGTGATCATGTAGAATTTGCGACCATGTCGACTTTTTGAGATTTAGCATTGGGAATCCCTAGTCTCTTTATGGATACATTGTATCCAGGAATGATATTCGGTTCATCGATCAGTTCTCAAGTCAAAGTTGGATTTATTAGTGTTCACCAGGGTTCCTTGTCAGTTTAAGAGTGTAAGATTGGGTTTCTTGAGTGGGCCAGGTATATTCTTATGCTATATCCTTCTAAGAAGGACATAGTGTATGGATTTATTAGAGGATTAGTACTGCCACTCTGTTTGGTGTTAGAGCACTTGATAGCAGTTGGGTCTCCTTCTATTAGGTTGTTAATTATTCAAAGGCCCTAGAGAGTGCATGCATTGAGACTTATGGAGATGGCGGTAAGAGGACATTCCATCACTATAGTACTATTGGTATTCCATTTGGGAGTGATGATCTTTTTAGTGGAGGTCAACATCACTTATAGCCTATTGATTCTATACAGGTAATATTTTTTATTATTGGTGACCCTTAGGTTAGTCATAATGATTATAGAGAACAAACTTTTCATCAGACCTTGTGAGTTCTTGGCATGGGTTTTTAGGATAAGGCAACTATTTTAGATTAGGAGAGGTAGTATCTCAGAGTATTCCAAGAGCTTGTTATGGTTGGGGCGAGATGGGACACTAGTCTAGAGAGTTTCCCTAGTGTGGGATTACTAGTCATTAGCTCATATGGATCAGTCTCATAGTGCTGTTACCCAATTAGTTTGATATAGTGTGCTTGGTACCTCAATTGATGATTCAGTCAATCGGTTTGAGTTTTGACCTATTTAGATTTATTCTCTCTTAGACCCGTCAGTTATGTGATAGCAAATTTCACTATGATAGTTATGATATTATTTCCTTCCTAGACTATTTATTTATGTGTCTTGGGATTGTTATACCCATCGATGATTATATGCCTTGATAAAGTCATATTGGTTGTTGTGTACCTTGTTAAAGAGTTCATGATTATATGACTACCCCATAGATGATTTCTTTTAGTAGTGGATAGAGTAGATCCATATTGATATTTTCTTTCTATGGGTGTAGCATTTGGGTTTGAGTCTTATTTACGTTGGCATATTAGCCTTATTGTGCCCCTATAGTGGTACTTTTTGTTGATTTTTATTTTGGTACCGCCTATTCATTATATTGATGTTTATATTGCTATTATTATTATTATTTTTAGATGTAATTGATCCTTGCTTAGTTGATGGATAGACTGTTAGTATCTAGTTAGAAACCCCTTCTTCATGGTTTTTGATTGTTGGCTTGGGAAACTACATTAGTTTGATGATTTCTTTCACGTAGCGATGTGAGGTTAGTTGTTTTTCTCTTTTATTGGTTGTGCTAGACAATTTTTTGATTGAACTGTGGTGTTGAAGGTAATATGACCTTCCGTTGTTCTATTGTGGTTCTTGAGTTGACAATTTGGTTATATTGCCTATTCTTGAGTTTGGGATTCTTGGACTTGCCTTTTGAGTTGCAAAGGTTTTTGCATTGGAAATCCTTCTTTATGTATCCCATTTTTTAGGTTGATCAGTTTGGGGTCCATTATTCCAATTCGGTTGGTTCATCGCCCGATAATGGTTTTAGTGTCGATGTCAAGAGGTCTTCAATTGTCTTCTGGTTAGTTGGTTTTATCCCACGGTAATGGGATTGGTCTTGTTATTGGTGTGGAGTTGGTTAATATGTTCGCTCTGTGTTGTAGTTCTTGTTTAATTGGAGTTTGAGAGCTTGAGACAGGTGATCTTTTCTATGACTGCTTTAAAGTTGTCAAATTGGAAATTCTTTATCTTGATTTGCTTGTGTTTTCAGCTAGTGGTTTATCCTTTGTTGTTATTATTTTTTTCAACTATGTTTTAATTTTGGCTCGGTATGGTTTAGTAAGGATCTGTCCGATTTGGATACTAAGGTCGGTTTGAGTATTTCTCTTTAGTTCAAACTTATTGGCTTAATTTTGGATTTGATGACTTTGATTGATGATTTGAAAGTTATGATAGATTTGGAGTATGCATTCCTACCCATCTTCAGGTTTGGTTTGGGCAATTGAGATCGAGAGGTTCATCCTTGGTGTAGAGATTTCATCTTGGAGTTATAAAGCTTGAGTGCAGTCTTTATTTCAGATTTGCCTCAGTTAGAATTTCATATATAGCCTGGTTGAGCCTACTCCGTGGTTACCTACTGGGCTTCCTGAGTTTGGATGGATTATGGTTACTAGGTGTTTAGATAATAGTCCCTGGACACGGTATTGGTTCCTTCAGTTTTGACCCCGAGTTTTAAATTTTTGTAGAGATTTTTGATGATCTACTCAGCAGGAGTAGTAAGCTTGGGTTGGATTCAGCTTGTTTTTTTCTCAGTTGATGGGACATCTTGGAGCGGATCGTTCGGTGATGAGTAGTTGCGCTTTGGACTTCTGAATTTTATTTTAGCAAATTATCTCGACAAGTTGTAATATTAGCTTAGATTGCAGACCTTGGGTGTCTCTATTTATGTTCCCAGGTAGATCCTTATGGGCTTATGCTCATGCTTGTTTTAATGGATTTTAAGTTGAGCAGCTTCTGTTCTTCGAGTTTACTATGATGGGATTGTACGAATAGGACTTAAAGTGATTTCCTTATTGGTTTGGAGTGTATAGCAGGTTTAGAAGCACAAAAGAAAACAATATTTGGATTTGGAATTGGTTGCCTGACTCATGCCTTTGTTTGCCTTTTACTTGGATGAGTTTCCTTAGATTGTCCTGGTATCAATATGGTATCAATATGTTATAGTTCAGATTTGGGAAATGAAGTAAGGAAGTTGGTTGACAAAAGAATACCTAGGGAAAAATCCCTTGGAAGTGTTGTCTCTCCTTGAAGGTCATCTTGGAAGCTGTTCTCGGAGCATCGGGCCAAATACCTCATCATTTTGAGCTTTTGAAATCTTTCTACCTGTTGACTTTTGCGGAAGAAAATCCTTTAAGTAATGGATAGGTAATGAACCTCCAGGTCATTTCCTCGATTTGCATGACTTTTCTGTGTTTCTAACCTTTCCACAATGGATACAGGTCATTTATGACTTGTCGGAACTATCAGTTCGGTGATAGGATAGTTCATTTGGATTTTGGGCTCATTTTCTTATTTTGGAGCTTTCATTATTTAAGATTTGGTCTTGAACCAAAACTCGTAGTAGATGACCTCAGATGGAAATTTCGACAGTGTCATAGCTCTGGAATATCGATTTTAGGCTTGGGAGACCCTTGGTTCAGGTCCTGAGGCTTCTAAACTTGTTTTGTTCTATTGAACGAATTACATGAAAAATGAAACTATAGGTGTGGCCCCCACTTCTATCTAAAATGATATTGAGTGATAGTTTTGATGATTCTCTTGGAACCAAAATGTGGTTTACACTCAAATTTCACTATTGGATCATGTTCATAGGGTTCTGAATAAGTTTCGAGGGTAAAAAAAAGTTTGAATTTGCTGGTGTTGATGTGTTTGCGAACAAAAGATCACAATAGCAACATTTTTAGCCTCTTATCAGGTAGCGATAGCGACTAAAACTTTTCGACCATTGCTGAGTATAAAATCCCAAGTTTGTATTTTTGACATTTCGGGAGCTAAGAAGCTCCAATTTTGACAATTTTTGTGCATTTTTCTCATATAATCTTTGTTCTATCAGTTTAGAACTCTATTCATCCAATTTCCCAAGAACTTCTAGTTTATTTTTCATGATTTTCACCCAAGTTAAGAATCAGAAACCCTATTTTCGCTATTATTGGAGATTTGGAGCTCAAATTTTGGCGATTCCAAAGGGGTTTTTGAGATTTCTTCTATGGGTAAGTTTTATAATCTGATCATTATAATTTTTCCTCAATTTTATCTTCAATACAACTTCAAATTCTTTATTTCAAAATGTGTTTTGGGAATTTTTGCCTATGAAGTTTTAAAGTCGTTTTTCTTTGATTTTAACCTCGTTTTAACTTATTTTCGCTCGGGTTTTCTGCTATAGAGTCTCACGAGTATGGAGAACGTATTTTAGAAAAAAAATTATGATTGTACTCCTTTAATTTTTGAACCTATTTTGGGATCTTTTTTTAGACCCATCTTAAATATAGTAGAATGGGTCTCATTTTACTTTGAATGATGCGTAGATTACAATTTTTATAGCATAAAGGAATTTAGAGATCGTGGAGTAAAGGCAGATGCTTTGTGGATGAGTCAAGGATTTATGGTTCAACATCGAGGTAGGTTTCTGACTATTCTATTTCATAAGATGATGTGTTTTATATATTGCATATAAATAAGAATGTTAAGATTCATTATAGGCAGAACAACGTGATTTAGCCTAAAATATTTAAGTTGAGGATTACTTACTATGCTTCTCAAATCCTATTACCCTAGGTTAATAACATTTAGGAATCGTTGAGATTAATGAACCTTAGAAAAAGGTTACTATGTACTTGGTGTATTGTGGTGATAAATCCCGGATCTTGAGGTTATGGTTATGTTGGATATGTACCTATTATTTGGCCGAAGACCCTGTTATGATATTAGTTGGATTTCATAAAATGTTTATCCTTGTAAAGGATGTGGCAATAGTTTATAGACATATTGATGTTTATGACTTCATTGTGTAAAAACCGGTGATGGAACAAATTGATTTGACATATTCATGATCACTAAATATGGTAAAATGGTACAATTGCACTATTTTTCCTAAATAGGGGTTAAAGTATCACCCTTTTTAAAATTGATTTCTTCATAAGAATAATTGCACCATCTTAATGAATAACCTATGTTTAAAGAGATTAGAAAGGACGTTTTAAAGATTTGATTGAGAAAAATTCTAGTCTATGATTATGATACTACTATTTACTCCGGTCAGGAGAGAGAGTATGACCCCTTTATACACTTTTGTAATAATTTAGTCCCAAAGTTTATCCCGAGCAATGGATTTATAGATTTACACAATTTTAGCCACGACTTAAGTCTGTGCACCTATTATGCATCTATATACACATCTCTCTGTATGGGAATGAGAAGGATAATGTACTTATGATATGAATTCTAGGTAAAAACAGATGATTGATGATGTTGATGATATTGATGATGGTTATGATAGTGAGGATATCAATTATAAATTTATCGATTCGAGTACAAATATTGATTATTTTACCATTTGAGTCCAGAGGATGACTATGGTATTGTCTATAATTTTTGGTTTAGTCCGAATATTGATTATATATTTATCGGTTCGAGTCTGAATATTGATTATGACATTGATGAGGTGAGTTTATACAATGGGTTACTTATGGTGTTTGGACCAGTTGTGGTATTACGAATTATATCTTGGCATTCATTATTTCATGCGCATTGCCTATCACCCGTATGCACCTATATCTATCAGCCTTATAGGGTTTGTATAGGTATGGGTAATGAGTATGGCTTATGCTGTGTTATATGTTGATTGAACCTTCTGAGCATATGGCTTATATTGTGTTATATGTTGATTGAACCTTCCGAGCATAGGGTGGTGGGGATTCGTGAAAGGATCGATTAAGTATTGTTTTCTGGACTAGCCAGTTACTTGCATTGTCGTTGCTATTGTTATTATTGTTGTTATGATAATTGTTATGGCTAGTTTGTGGCAGCTTTAACGATCTAGTAATGAGATTTGAGGTATAATTTTGGATATTTCATCTTACAATTATATTATTATGTACGATTAACTCATGATTAGCTGTACTGATTAGAAACCTAGAGTATACTAGCACTAGTTCCTACTATGATTATGAGGCCTTAAGATAATAGTTTGATGAATTAAGTTGTACCTTAAATTGACATTGTTTATATATATATGTATATTTATTTATGTGTAGCTATGGTATTACCTTATATTCCTCTCTTCCTTCATTTACTTAGATTGTATATTTATGCCTTGGTCTTGTATACTGCTATATATCCTTCTTTCGCCCTTTATTAGTAAAATGGCCGGCGATATATGGTATAGTTTTGAGATTCCAGAGTAGGATAGAATAGGATAGTTCATCCTTAATATGTCAAGTTCTTAGATACGAGTAGGATAGTTTTCCCTTACTATCTCACTAACTTTCTTATGTGGTTTCTAGACATTTCGGTTTATACTTTATTTCTATTTATATGTTGTATATAGATGCATTATCTTGGGAACTCAGTCGGCAGTTTTCCATTGAGTACTATGTGTTTGGTACTCATAATACACTTCTGCAGCCTACAGATCATAGTATGAGTTATCGCCGGTGTTGAAGGCATCGCACGGAACAGACATGCTTTGAAAACATAGAGTGAGCTTCTAATGTTTGGAGTATTACTTTCTTCCCTCTTATGTACTTGACTATTCTCTATGTTGTCTCAGAGATTTTTGTATTTGTATATTCATTTGCTCTTCACTTTGAATCCTTGTTATGTTAGAAGCTCTTGTACTGATTTCACCAGGTTTTGGGATTTTCTTATGTATGTTAGTATTTTATTACATATGTCGTATTCTTTCCTTCATTATCTTGGTAGTCCATTACTAGTAGTTCTGGACCACAGGGTTGGCTTGCCTACTTGTGGGTTATAGTAGGTTTCATCATGACTTGAGAAATTGGATCGTGACAGATTTAGCAGGGATCCAGATAAATATGAGGGATTATATTATGGAAGAGTTTCAGTAATTCTAAACCCAAGAGAGGTCATCAAGGGATCTTTTCCTATCTTCCTTGATTATTCCGTTGTACAGACGGGTGGATATTCCGAAAGAGGATAATGACATTATGGAGGAGTATGACGTACCATTCAACCTATAGAGGGGAAAGGGCATATGAAGGAGGTAAGAACAAGAGGAAGGTAGGGGAAGAAGGTGAGAGTAGTTGGGCTGGCAAGGGTGGAGTGTTGGGTACCCTTTTTACTCAACCTCCTACATCGCTCGATGACTGGGAGGATAGCCTTGATGCTATTAATAGTTGCTTCCTAGGTTGACTACGTTGAGCTCAAATAAACCTGTGGATCCAGTCTAAGCCTTTGCAGAGATTTTAGGTGAGTTTAATAAAGAAAAGAAGAAGCACCTCTCTCATGACTGCATATTTGTGTGGATGTGGAAGGCGATCTAGGTGATGTTCAAGTGTTCCTCCCCTACCAAGAAGCCCTTGAAGTTGACCAGGAAGGATGACAAGGAGTTCACTTTCCTTAGAGGAATGGATGAGGAGGGCTCGTACCCCTCAATACTCAGAGATAACACCACTAGATAGATATCCCTCCTTTTTTATTTTATGCTATTGATTTGGATTGGGGTTGACCCATATGGGGCATGTAACAAACAATTACTCTTTCTATTTTTTTCTTGCATTTTAGTGGTATTTTTCGTTCCCACATTTCTTAAAACAATCAATTTAGCTTATATTGTGTGTCAGAACTGATTTTTATCTTTAGCCATCATGAATACAAGGTTGCTTTGCAACAATTGTAAAATCACAAAATTAGGTAACCCTTAGCAGCTCACTACCTTGAGCTGCTGCAAGGGCTAATTTTACCATCGCAAAGGTAACCTCTAGTCGTTCTACTTTTTACTTTTTGTTAACTATTTCCAGGGCTTTTCTCACATTATACAATCTGCAAAACACTATTTCAATTTCTAACTCTTATGTCCCTAGTTTTTTAAGGTCTAAAGTGATTATTTCATGACTCAAGCCATTGTAAATGCAACTAATTACTTAAGTTAATTAGTTCCAACATATTCTTTCCTTCTTTCCTCTCAAGCACCACACCCCACATGATAGTTTTCACAAAATGGCAAGATACCTAGGTAGTTCATTAGGATTCAAATAGAAACAAAGGAATACTCCAAATCACATCGAGATAAGGCATGCTCAAGTCACAGAAAAAGAATCACCTCATGATCACACCAATCCTCACGATTCTTGGGTACCTTGTCTACACATCATACAAAATAAATTATAAAATCAACAAACACGATTCACTTTTGTACTTTAGGAGTTTGACAATCCAACAACCCAATAACAGTATGATCAAACATTAAACATCAATATAAAGAATACATGACACATTTTACCATACCACAAAAAAACATTTAAAGCAACAATATTTTAATACAATGCCGAGCGGGATTGCCCAATATAATAACTCAACACCTACTTTCTTTAGTGACTTCTACTGGTTGAAATACCCTTCTTCAGCATTTCAACTGTTAGAGAGATACCAATTGAGACCAACGAGTCCCAACTTTTATGTTGACATACCAATTAGAATTTCGTAAATAACAATTGGACACAACTCCAGGAGACAACACTAAGATGGAACGATAGGGGTAGAGGAGAGTGAAATAGTTTTATTGATGCTTTATATCCTCTTGCAGATTTGATGTGGACTAATACACAACAACTGTTATGACCCAAACCAGGGACTAGCCGTAATGAGTATTTCAAGTCCATGAGGACCGGAGAACACCTCCCTTTTCGTAAATAATTAGGACATAACACATCAAGCAACGGTTGACTTTCGAACATATAATAATATAAGAATAATAGAAACACAAAGTTTATGAAATGTCAGCCAACAATACCCAACCACAACAATATCCACAAAGCTTCTAAATAATACCAAAAATATATCTAAGTCAGTACATGCCCCCAACTCTGACAATGACAATGAAAATGATAATGTAATAATAATGTAAACACTTCAATTCTAGAATATGAAAGAAAACTAATTAAATGACCAAGTCTGTCGGAGAATAAAAGCTCACCATGTCACAACCAACAACTGGTGAACCAAGCCAATCTAACTAACACTACATAGGAAAAGTAAAAGTATCTCCGGTGCCTGTATCGCGTGAGGATACAACGTACGGAGAAGGTTAGTGGGTTGAGCACTAGCATGTAACTCAGAGATAGGGGATAAAATAATTCCAAGTCAAATTTAATTCAAAACCATGTGAACATCATCATATACATACATATATAATATGAAGGGATAGGGAATGAGGCTTAGCATGAAGTAAAACTTCATCTTAGGCTATTTAGCTCAACCGTCATAACAGGAACCCACAGGCTATATGGGTTTAACTTCCTCTGCTAAAAGGGTGCAGTACGTATTAACCGCACAAACCAAAGTTATCAAGAAAGATGTGGCGAATACCCAACCCCACATCAATCAAAGATACAAATATATATCACTAGTGTGAACCATGCATATAGGTCATAAAGACCAAACCTTATGTTGGAAAACACGAGTTTCTAGTATAAGTCATCCAAGACCCACACCTTTATGACGTAGCTACATAACACCCAGTAAGCACAATTTAAAACACATTTCACATGACCCATTTATTAATTAATGAACCAACCATTAAGGCACACATGGATATTATTACATCCTTACACTTGAAAGCTTATCTCTATGCCGTAACAATCATATTTTACTTGGGGCAATTCCTTGACGTCCCTTTATTTATTAAAGAAACTTGTAGGAATGCCTCGACCTCCTTTAGTTTACCAAATCAAGTATAGGGGAATGACTCAACCCCAATTGTTCTTTAAATCAAACATAGCCAACAAGGCTTTTAAAATCCATGTTCATTGTTTAACCTTTTAGGCAATGCAATAACATGTGTGGGTAAGTCAATCCAAGCGACAGTTTCATAATTCAAACTTATTTACACAAGTCGGTTGAGGGAAACACAGTTATTCAAAACTTGTTCCAATTTCAAAGAATCAATTTGGGAAAAACCATGACCCTTTAGTGTATTCACCATTCCCATATGCCTGGAAGTTCAAACCTATTAATAAAGCATAAACAATCAGTAATAAATCATGGGAAATTTTTTTAAGGACCAATCATTCCAAAACCCTCAACCACATCAAAATCCACATTCAAATCCATACAATTAAACCATCTAAAACACATTCTTTTCAAAAAATAAGATTCGGGGAAGAGTAACGAGCCTGAAATACAAAGATTTATGGAGAGAATTCAATCCTTGAGCCATTAGATGATCAACTTCTTGGAAACTCTAAGTATTTTTTTTTGAGGGAATTTAGAGAAATTTGATTGAGTTATGAATAAGAAATAACCCTTTTTTTGCTTTATGGTCGTGGGAACTAAGTAGGGAAAAAGGGGAATTGACCAGAATGCCCTTAGTGAGAAGACTAAAAATTGTCGCCTAGTCACTATGGGTGACCTTACGACTTGTAAGGTCCCACTCGTTGTGTAAATAGTTTCCATGATCACCAACACTGTCTTGGCTTTGAGTCATACCATACGAATCGTACTTAGTCATTATGTCCTGCATAGTACAGTTGTTTTCTAGGCAGATACAATTGGGTATCAAACTAGTTAATCAACGATTGACACATAACGTCTCATAATGAGTCGACACAACTCATTGGGAGAAACTCATACTCAGAACAGAAAACTTAGCCACACATACTGTTCAAGCTATGATTATGTCCTATGACTCGTCAAGACTCCCTACGACTTATAGGGTGATTCGTAGTCAGGAAAGTGACGATAAAATTTTAGAAACTTTCATGGACCGAAAATCTAGGGTGTTACATTCTACCCCCTTAGGATCATTTGTCTCTAAATGATGGTACAAGTCTTTATTAGCAAAATTCGACACAGAGTACGCCCACACTTTTCTTTAACAAAGACAGAAGACAAAGATATCAAGGAAATCACAATTTTCTTTAATAAAGTCAAAAAATAAAGATTTTAAGGAAGACACATACCTCCAGCACGATTATCCAAAGCATAAAACAAGAATGGGTATTTGTACTTCATGTCCCCTTCGGCCTCCCAAGTAGCTTTTTCATACTTTTGGTTCCTCCATAGAACCTTTACCAAAACATGTCCTTTGTTCGCAACTACCGAACTTGCCGATCCAAAATCTCCACTAGGGCTTCCTCGTAAGACAAGGAATCCAAGAGACCAACACTCTCTAAGGAAAGGATCAAAGAAGGATCGCCCACACACTTCTTCAATAATGACACATAGAAAACTGGATGAATAGAACCCAAACTTGAAGGGAATTCCAATTCATAAGCAACCTTTCGTACTCTCCTTAAAACACGATATGGGCCAAAATAACGGGGACTTAACTTCCCCTTGCTTCCAAAATGCATCACTCCCTTCATGGGAGATACTTTTAGGATCACCAAATCATCCAGATCGAACTCCAAATCCCTTTGCCTCAGGTCCACATAGGACTTCTGGTGACTCTGGGAGATTCTAAGCCTATCCCAAATTACCTTCACCTTCTGCGTGGCTTGGTGAACTAATTTTGGGCCAAACAAAATAGCCTCACCAACTTTGAACAACCAAATATGAGACCTACACCTCCGACCATACAAAACCTCAAATGGAGGCATCCCAATAATAGAGTAATAACTATTATTAGATGCAAAATCTAAAGAGGAAATGGTCAACCCAACTGCCACTGAAATTGATCACATAAGACCTTAGCATGTCTTCCAAAGTCTGAATAGTCCTCTCTACTTACCCATCCATCTGAGGGTGGAAAGTGGTGCTAAGGCTCACCTTAGTTCTCAAACCTCTCTAGAACGAATGCCAAAAATGAGATGAGAACTGTGTACCTGAATCAGAAATAATGGAAACTGAAGCACCATACAACTTAACTATCTCTTCAATGAACAACTTGGCATAATTCTAGAAACAGAAATTAGTCCTCATCGGCAATAAGTGAGTAGACTTAGTCATCCTATCCACAATGACCCAAGCACAATCCAACTAACCACGAGACCTATAACAAATTTTGTATTGATCACTTTCCATTTCCATACGAGCAACTCAATTTCTTAAGAAAAAACACCAGGACTCAGGTATTCCACCTTTACTTTTTGACACACCATACACTTGGCCATAAAGTTGGCCATATCCCTCTACATGTTATTCCACTAATATCTCTTTCAAATGATGGTACATCTTAGTCAAACTACGATAAACAGTATACCTCGATCTATGAGCTTCAGCCAAGATCCTTTCTCACAGTATATCAACGTCGGGAACACACAACCTACCTTGGTAACATAGGATACCATCACCACTAGTCTAAAAAATTATCACTTTTTGGTGACCCACATCATCCTTGATCTGCATCATGGTAGGATCCAAAACCTGTTTCTCCTTTACCTCAGCCCTAAGAGATAAATTTGACACCTCATGAACAATCATACCATAATCCTCAAAATCCACAAGATAGACTCTAAGATTATCCAAATGGTGAATATCCTTCACCAACTCTCGTTTCTCCTCATCCACATAAGAAAATCATCTCATGCACAAGCTTCTAAGAACATCAGCAACCACGTAATATTTACATAGATGATAATAGAGACTTATGTCATAGTCTTTGAGAAACTCAATCTATCTCCTTTTCCTGAGATTCAACTCCTTTTGGGTGAACATATACTTTAAACTTTTATGGTCTGAGAAGATGTCAACATGAACCCTATACAAATAGTGATGCAATATCTTCAAATCAAAGACCATAGCGAACAATTCCAAATCATGAGTCGAATAGTTCTTCTCATGCATCTTCAACTACCTAGAAGAATAGGCAACCACATTACCATGCTGCAGCAACACACAACCCAGTTCTACATAGGATGCATCAAAATAAACCAAATACCATCGGTACCCTCAAGTAGGGTCAAAATTGGATCCAAAGTCAACTTATCCTTCTACTTCTCAAAACTACCCTCATAAGCATCAGACCATAAGAACTTCACCTTTTTCTGAGTCAACTTAGTCAATGGACAGCAGTGGAATAAAAACTTTCCACAAACCTTCTATAATAACCAGCTAAACCCAAGAACTCCAAATATTGATTGGAGTCATAGGTATAGGCAACTTCTTTACCACCACAACCTTCGTTGGGTCCATCATGATCCCTTCAATAGAAACAACATAACCCAGATAAGTCACAACATTCAAGAAAAAGTCACACTTAGAGAATTTAGCATACAACCACTGATCCTTAAGAGTCTGCAACACTGTATGGAGGTGATTGACATGATCTGTATCACTTTTAGAATACACCAGAATATTATCAATAAAATATTTATGAACAAATCAAAGAATTTATAAAAGACTTAATTTATAAGATGCATGAATGTCGCCAGGGCATTAGTCATACCAAAGGATATCACAAAAAACTCATAATGATAATATTGCGTTCGAAAAGAAGTCTTAGGGATATCCACCCCCTAATCTTAAACTGATGGTACCAAGATCGAAAATCAATCTTAGAAAAGTAATTAGCACTCTAAAGATGATCAAAGAGGTCATCAATCCTAGGTAGTGGATACTTATTCCTTATGGTCACCTTATCTAATTGGTGATAATCTATACTCATCTGAAGGGACCTATATTTCTTATGCACAAAGAGCACGGGAGCATCCCACGGGGAAATACTAGGGTGGATAAAACCCTAGTCTAGAAATTTTTTCAATTTCTCCTTAAATTCTTTCAACTCAGTCGGAGCCATTCTCTAAGGAGGGATAGAGATAGAATGACTGTCTGAAAGAAGATCAATCCAAAAATCAATTTCCCTATAGGGAGGAACACTAGGAAAATCATCATGAAACACCTCGAGAAACTTACAAAAAACATGGACCAAATAAAATAAAAGACCTTCAGATCTATGATTCTTGACATGCACTAAATGGTAGAGGCACCCCTTGGAAATCAATTTCCTGGCTCTAAGATAAGAAATGACCTTCCCTTAGGCACTGGGGAACTACCTTCCCACTCAATCACCGACTCATTCGGGAATTGGAAACTAGCCCTTCGAGTTCGATAATTAATAGGCACATAACACGAGTGCAACTAATCTATCCCCAATATCATATCAAAATCTATTATGTCTAACTCTATCAGATCCACTAATGTGTCCTTATAACAGATCGATACCACAAAACCCTTATAGAATCTCGTAGCCATAATAGATTCGCCAACCGGGTAGACACAAAAATAAGGATCCAAAATACGCTCAGGACCAATACAAAAATGAATAGCCATATAATGGGTCACATAAGAAAGAGTAGAAACAGGATCAAACAGATAATACACATCACGAGAGATGAGTTTTAGCATACCAGTGACAACATCAGGAGATGCCTCAGAATCCTGATGAGTGGAAAGAGCCTACAAATGATTCCGACCAGCATCAAAGATAGAAATAACACTTTTTGGTACAGGAGTAGAAGAAGTAGAAAGCGGGACCTTTTTATCCCCCGTAGCAACTTTACCTAAAGGACAGTTCCTTTGAACATAGCTAGGTTAGCCACATTTAAAACACTTATTGTTCTCCTTATCACAAAATCCATGGTGCAACTTCCCATAGAATCTACAAGGAATATGAGATGGAGATGATTGGCCCCACTATTTTAAGACTGGGCAGCCTTTGCCTTAAATCCACTATTTTTCTAAAAGCAGTGATCACTGGATGACCAAGGATAAGAAGAACTAGTCAGAGAATATAAATCAGAATTTCCCTACTTATTTTAGACCATTGCCTGCCATCCTTCTTACTATTTTGCTGGCCACCACCCTGCTCATAAAATTGAGATCTCTTACTTTGCCTTTCTTCTGTTTATCCCTATATTTTCTTTTCCTCCTCAACTTGCTGCATATACCACATCAACCTAGAAATATCCATGTCATTGTTCAAAAGAGCATCCTTGCACTCTAATACCAAATTACAGGACAATCCAAAAGCAAATTTCCTCATTTGAGATCTCCTAGAGGAAACCAACTCTGGAGTTTAATGGGACAACTGGTCAAATTATAAGGAAAACTTCTTTATTGTTATCTTTCCTTTCCTTAAGTTCACAAACTCCTCAGCCTTTGACTCTCTCAACTCCTGAGGAAAGAAGCAGTTAATGAAAGCACTAGAGAAGTCATCCCAAGATGCCAGTTCTGCATCATCACCCTTTGACTGGTCCTATTCCTCATACCATTTATATAAAATATCTTTCAGCTGATATGCGGCAAATTCCACACCCTCAGAGTTAGAATCATGCATTACATAGAAAATATTTTCCATCTCATCAATGAAATCTTGAAGATCTTCCTAAACCTTAGAACCAGTGAAAACCAAAAGTTTGAGCCTCATGAACTGGCCAACTCTAGTGACCTTAGAAGAAGGAGTAACATCACTTTCACGCCCAGACTGGCATAATTGAGAGGACATCAACTAAGAAAGCAAATGAATCATACGATGAAACTCAGCATTGGTCACATCACCTTAAGGATCCTGAGGAGGACTAGTAGAATTTATGGGAACCCCATGAGATCCATCAGGAGTAAGGGCCCTAGACCAAGTCTGAACCCCATAAATAGGATAGGTTTATTAACATTATCCTCAAATAAGACAAAGGAGCTTCCATAAGAGTCAGATCCTTGGGGAGGCATGATCTAAATTACAAATAAATAAATATCAGAGGAGATCTAAGACCTTAGACTCTATATCCCAAAAGTAGATCATAAGAAAAGGAAACATTCCTAAATGCCTTGTAGCCTTTCCCTTATAAGTGTGGTACACAACATACCTGTAAAAGAGACTCTACTTGACACGGTTTTGTGGAAACACAATGAAACCAAACCTAGGATCTGATATAAACTTTGTAATGACCCAAAACAGGTCCTGGTCGTGATGGGTATCGAAAGTCCACCGAGGACCAGTATAAGACTCCGCAAAATCTTAAGCTTGATTCAGTCCATTTATGCTTGTTAAAGGGGGTCCCATACTTGGAAAATTCAAGCTAAGTTTCCAAACTTAGTTTATTTTAGCCTTCAAAAGTTCACAATCTCATTTCATGATCTTAACATTCTTAAGTGGTATATATTTCCATTAATTCATGATCAGGAAGGTCAATAGGTGTTCCCGGAAAAGTTTTGGATTTTTTGGAACTCGTTTAGAACATGTTCGGAATCCCAAAACATTGGACCAATGTGATCTTAGCACGCTGCATCGCTAATCACTTTGGTTGATATTGTTGTAGGTTGCCAGGGTCAAAGTACTGAGACTCGACACGATGATGGCATGACGCGTCGACTATCATATTGATTCCATCGCCACATTGCGTCAATAATAGCACGTCGATGCCTAGGTTCTGCCATTAAATGTCTGCATTTTTAAGGGCAAAAGGGTTAATTTCCCACCCCTATACAAGTCTAAAACACGGGATTTAACCCCAATTCATCAAAAATATAGTTTCTCTCAAGAAAAAGTTAGGGTTTTCAATTAAGGATTCAAATTCACTACTCAAATTCAAGAATCTCTCCGTCAATCTTTGTACAATCAAGAACTAAGGTATGCATAGTGTTCATTCATGGATTTGTTTCATCCATGAAGCCCAAGAATCAAGTTTTATACTATGAATTCTAATATTCATGTTATGGATTGATTATGTTCATGTGGTTGTTGTTGTATGATTCCTAAGTTGGAATCTTTATTTGTTTTATGAAACTATGTTAGCATACAAGTTGAAAACTATGAACTTAGTTTGTTATGGTGTGTTAATTTGATGATTATGCCTATGACCTAAGTGGTGCATGTATGGTGTTTGATAAAATTCCTAAGAGAGTAGAAATTATGCATTATAGCTTAATTGTAACCCAAATGACAAAAACATGTTTAACCCTTATATTCAAATGACTCCCATGCTATTGATGTGCATTGTAGATGTTAGTTGTAATGCTCATGATGTTAGAGTATGAAATTATGACATGATTATATGCATTCCTATCCATGTACAACATTATGATAACCATGTGCTTCATGAAATCCCCAACTTATTGTATGATGAATTGTTGATATTGGTCATGCGTTCAAGAAGTGTCAAGTCTTGTCAGTATCATGTTGTTGAGTCCTGGTGGTACTTGTACATGAAAATTTAGCAGTGTCCCTAGAGCTAGTGTCAGTTTTTACTAGACTCTCAGTCAAGCCATGATCATTAGAATTCAGTTAGCTCATGACTCAGGAAAATTCAGTGAGTTTAATATCAGTCAAGTACTACTCAGTAACCTCAGTAACCTCAGTGATCTCAGTGATATTAGTAATATCTATAATCTTCACAATCTTAGCAATCCCACTCAGTTATCATATCTCAGTAGTATTCCATCAGTTAATAGAATTTAGTGAACCCAGTTCAAATCAGTTATACAATACGATTAGTAAAAGTTTAGTTCAGTTAAGTAAGTTCAGTGTCATTTAGTTGGGAGTAGGATTCAGCACCGAGTGAACCCAGGGATGTGGGCTCACCTATTAGCAAGTAGAGGGTGTGTTCCTTAGTAGCAATCCCTGTGTTCCAGAACTATGTAGCCAGCGTAGGTCGAGAAGTACCCCTACGAGTCTAGGGACTATTCATCTCCTTTTAGTTTTCCTTATAAGAGGGGTTGACGAAAGATCTCCCTGTCAGAGAGGGTTTACTCATAGCTCATCTTTACCCATGGCACGGTAATAACACCCTTCTAGCTGGGGTTATAGGTTGGACCCCACCAGTTCAGATTCGGGGTATGTCGGTTAGATGATTACCTCTCACAGTCTCAGTTTCAAATTTGGTCTCAGTAATAGAACTCAGTTTAGTTCTACAAATATCAGGACTATTAGATATAGTCTCTCAACTTAGTACAGAACTCAGCTAGTTCCATCAGAATTAGGACTATTAGATATAGTTATCCAGTTCAGTCTAGAACTCAGATAGTTATTCAAATTCAGGACTATCAATTACAATCACTCAGTCTAGTAAAGAGCTCATATAGTTTCTTAGTATCAGTATACTAAGTTATTAGTTATCAGTAATATAGTACCCGTAACCTAAGATATTGGTTACCTATAAACTCTATAATTTATATCAGCAATAGACTCAGTTATTCAGTATCCTAGTATTAGTAAACTCAGATGTCAGTACATCAGTATTCAGTATTGTCACGACCCCAGTTCCAGTTTATGTATTCATAAATGTATTTCTCATGCATTCATGTTCATGTCATCAGTCAGTTATTATTGTTCATGCATATGAACCCTTGCATTCAACTTACCTCACTTGCAAAACAATACATTTAATCGTAGTGACATATTTGCACTATGGTGTTTTATACCATAGGTTTAGAAACTCGAGCTCTCGAGCATCCTTAGTAGATCAAATATTCAGCAACCAGACTAGTAGTGAGTCCTCATCATTCGAGGATAGCATGATTATTTTATTACTTTATTATTTCAGTAGTTCAGAGTTAGTTGGGGACATGTCCCATCAACTCCATAGATTTCAGATAGTTTAGAGGCTTTCAGACTACAACATATTTTAGTCAGTTTATTTCAGTTTGAGGTATTGTTATACCCTATTACAGACATTGTTCTGTATTCAGTATTAGCTCAGTTTTGAACCTTTTGTCCTTACATCTTATATTCTGCATACTTACAGTATATTATTCAGTGCTCAGTTACAGATATCTGTCATGGGTTATCTTGTGGTCCTCTGGGGTAATGAGCACTGTGTAGCATTCTGGGTACCAGATTTGGGGCGTTACAACCAGAGACCCCCCTTTGCCGAACTAAACAAGACATAACACATCTAGAAATGGATGAATTCCAAACATATAAAAAGTTTGAATAATAGAAACTCCAAGTTTATGAAATGTCAACCAAAAATATCCAACCACAACAATATGCACAAAGCCTCTAAATAATATCGAAAATAAATCTGTCGGGACATGCCCCCTACTATGACAATGACAATAATAATTATAATGTAATAATAATGAAAACTCTTTAATTATAGACTATGAAAGAAAACTTATGAAATAACCAATACTTTTAGAGAATGGAATCTCACCACTTCACCAATGACCGACAAATAAAGTTGATCCACCTATCACTGTATAGGAAAAATAGAAGTATCTTCGGTGCCTACATTGCATGGGGACACAATGTTCAAAGATGGCTAGTGGTTTGAGCAATAGTATGTAATTCAAAGATACGGGATAAAATAATTCCAACTCAATTTCAATTCAAAACCATGCGAACATCATCAAATACATACATATGTAATATGTCGAGATAGGGAATGCCGCTTAGAATGAAGTAAGACTTTATCTTGGACTTGTAGCTCAACCATTATAATAGGCACCCACGGGCTATATGGATTTAGATCCCCCTGCTGAAAGGGACCCAACACTACGTGTTTACCGTACGAACCAAAATTTTCAAGGAAGATCAGGAAATGCCCTGACCCCACGTCAATCGAAGATACAAATATATATTAATAGTGTGAACCATGCATAGAGGTCATTAAGATGAAAACTTATTTCGTCAAACACGATTTTCCAGTACAAGTTATGAAAGGCCCACACATTCACGGCTTAGCTACATATCCCACATTAAGCCTAATTTAAAACAAGTTTCATATAGCCCATTTATTAATCAATGAACCAACCATTAAGTCACACATAGGTATCATTATACCCTTATACTTTCAAGCTTATCTCTATTCCATAACAATTATATTTTACTTGGAGAAATGATTTGACCCCTCTTTGTTTATTAAAGCAAGTTGGAGGAATGCCTCGACCTCTTTTAGTTTAGCAAATCAAGTATGGGGGAATTCCTCGAGCCCCTTTGTTCATTAAATCAAAAATAGCTGACAAGGACTTTAAAATCAATGTTCATTGTTTAACCTTTTCTGCAGTGCATTACATAGGTGTGTAGGTCAATCCAAGTGACAATTTCACGATTCAAAGCTATTTACACAAGTGGGTTGAGGGAAACACAATTATTCAAAACCAATTCCAATTTCAAACCATCAATTTGGGAAAAACCATGATCTTTTACTGTATCCACCATTCCCATGTGCCCACAAGTTCAAAACTATTAATAAAGCATAAACAATGCATAATAAATCATGGAAAAATAATTTAAGAACCAATTATTCCAAAAACCTCAACCACATCAAAATCCACATTCAAATCCATATAATTAAGCTATTTATAGCACATGTTTTTAAAAAAATAAGATTTGGGGATGAGTATCATGCCCGAAATACAAAGATTTATGGAGAGAATTAAACCTTTGAGCCCTTAGATGATCAACTTCTTGGATACCCTAATATCTTTCTTGAGGGAATTTAGAAAGTTTAGTGAGTGTTTTGATTGGGTTATAAATGAGAAATAACCCCCTTTATTGCTTTATGGTCGTGGGATTTAAGTAGGGAAAAAAGGAATTGACCAGAAGACCCTATATGAAAAGGCTATGATTGAGTCATATGACTCGTCAAGACTCCCTACGACTCTTAGGGGGAGTCATAGTCAGTACAGTGAGGATAAAATTTCATAAACTTTTAAGGACCGAAAATCCAGGGTGGTACGCAAATCCATAGGACTCTACCCGACATTTATTCTTGTACTGAGAGACCTATAACCTAGGCTATGATACCATCTTGTAATGACTCAACCCATGGGTTGTGTAGATACCTACCTAACACCTATCCCAGATAGGATAACCCTTACTACTCAATCATTCATTTTATATAGAAGTTAAAACAATTTAATTAAACAACCTAATTTATTTAATTTATACATATATGATTCTTATTTAATACATTTGATGAATAAAAGTAATGTGGAAGATAATCAATTATGAATCCCTAAAAACTTGACTAAACAGGTATAAGAGTACTAGACAAGATATAAGGTAATCAATGATACAACATCCATATAGAATAGATAGGGCAAGAGCTGCTACTGAGTGACTATCATTGCTGGTATAGAAACACCAACTGAATTACACCATGGATATATTATCAATTAGAGAAATAAAAAGTGTAGAATCAGTACAACCATATGTATTGGTAGGCATCATCGACCAACTAGGGTTATAAATAAATAACATTAATAATAGGCTGGAATCATAGAATCAAGTAAGGTTCGAATTTCTAAATCCCATGTTATAAATTTATTAATGCCATTCTTTAACAAATCAGTGACCGGCTTGACATTAAAAATTCTCATTTATCTTTTTCCTTTGACCACACACTCTATGTTGTACAAATTTACCCTTCACTAACTCATTATCCTGGATTCCATAACTTCTAAGTCACACTAGATTGAATGTTCTTTGTATCTCACAATTACAATGCACTATAGGTTTTACCATCACCAAGACCTAGAGTTCTAATGATCCTGTGGTAAGAGACAATACTATGAAATACATTCTTATAACCATACATTTAGAACAATTAAAATTAAAGTTGAATTCGGATGTGCCTTGGATTTACGGTGTGCTACTATATTCCATTAACACTACCAATAAACCAATTTGCTGAAGAAATTAATAAAGATATATAAAATATAATAAAATATCAAGACATGTGAAAGAGAAGACATGTATGCAAGATATGTGCATCAACTCTTTCTCTACTCAATATCATTAACACCACTTTCTATATCATGAATGTCATAATTAATATCGATATCACTATCATCAACATCAACTCATCAACAATAATATCATGAACATTATTATTTTAATAATATCCTCAACATCATCATTATCTCTGTTTCATGACATCAATACATATGTATATACAATACAATCAATAATCAAAAACACTACCTAAAACAAACACAATCACTATTTCACATGTAATTATAAAGATATAAAAATTAGTTCTATACATATCCTTAGGTACATTCATTATTATACTCATTTATAGTACACCCCCTATGCAACTATTGTGGTTTCTCCTAGGTGTCTGTTATCAATATTGCCTATTAACAAGTCTCATTCATGTTCCAACTCTACTGGAACTCTAATACTTGACCTCACAACCTTACCCTAATTATTCAATGACTCTTATCCACTTACCTATTCTATTAGATATCCTACTACTAGGTTGTCTCTCAAACTATCCTGCCCGTTCAATTCAACTCATAGATTGCCTAAAACTCTTTAATGTTACTTTTAACCACTACTTCATATTTACTTTAATTAATTAATATTCCTCAATACAATACTTAATTCTCCAATTTCCTAAGAGCACAATCTATTACACCCTAGCTTAATACTACTTCCTTTTTTTTTTTACCATATTTAACTCAAACCGTGCTTATGAACCATAATATCCACTAAGCAAGTCAAGATCATAAAAAGCTTCAACCCATTCTACAACACAAATATCATATCAACGGGGGTATACCAAAAATTAACCATATTATTAAAGCCTGACCAAATTTTAACATCTTCATTCTTCTAAACATCATACCCGAAGGACTAATGTGTAACACTCTACAAAATTCTAGCTAAGTTTCTAACCAATCATCATATGTTTAAACTACTAAGAGTAATTATTTTAATCCATCATTAAGTGTCATGATTATTTACCTACTGTGTAAAGTGCTTTAGATGTGAATTATGCTCATATAAGCATCTAGAGCAAAGTTAAGTTGAGAGCATTTGTTATCGATTGAGTTTACATATTTGATCCTTTAAGGGTCAAATTTAAATGAGTATAACATCTAGAATATATAGATTTTTGGATATTAAGACCCACCAAATAAAAGATCTTTGAGCCTTCATTTCAATGTATCTAATTATACTTTAATCTAGTATCAGCGTAAAAGATATGCTCATTTTACCTAATGATGTCTGTCTGCCAGAGATTGACGACCTGAGTTAACTAGACGACAACTGATTGACTGGACATGAACTTAAGTCTTCAACCTTAACTAGTAAATATCAAAATTAGCTAGAGGTTGTTATGGGAGTTGATGGGCTGTCAATTGAAGTCATCAACTGAGAAATTTCTAAACTTCCTTTTAGTTTCCTTAGAGGTAGTTTGGTCTTTTACTTACCTCAAAATTCTACCCCACGACTTAAATCACCATAGAAATATTATTTTCTCAGTATTTATCAACTTTTTATTGCTCTTTTTCCTCTCCACTCTCAAGAGAAAAGAAATTAAGATTTCTTTCAAAAGTTCAACTTCCAAGGCTCCAAAATCAAGTTTTTCTTTAAAAAATTATGAAGTTCAAATATGTGGATTTTGAACAAGGATTTCCTTTCATCCTTCGGCCCAAAAAACTCAATTTTAATATGAATTTATGAAAATACTAGATAGGTCCGATACCCAGTTTACATTATTTTGAAACTATGATGTTTCATACAAATTAAAACACATTAGCATGAAAATTCATGATTTTCTCATTGTTTTTACATGCAAAGTAGTTCTCATGAAGTGATTTAAATGTTATTGATAAAAGTAGAATAATTTGGTAAATGTATGTGATTGTATCATAATTTACTCAGTTAACAAGAAGTCAGACTTACTATTTCAGATTACAAGCTATTACAACATGATTATGATTTTTTTTTTGATCTTATGATCTTAGACATACAATGAAGTTAACATATATAATTACAATTAGAAGATATAAATAGAATCATATTGTGTTTTCAGACTTATCAACTCATATTCTAATTTTAAGGGGAATTTCATATGTATTTATGAGTAGTAGTATGATTAGGGGATGGTACCTAGCACCGAGAATCAAGGATTTAGTGTACCCTAGTTTCGTAAACTATGTTTTACCGTAGATTTATTATTCAGCTATTCCAAATAGACATGGATAGACATATTTAGTTTGTCTAAATGGACTTGTATAGGTGATCACCCTCATAAGCCTTTATACCCTGGCAAGGTATATCAAGACCTTTTGAGTGTTTTTTTTACATTGAACTCCATGTTTCTTGCATGGTTTATGTTGGTTAAGAGAATCTCCCATAGAAAATATTATTTTAAAAACTAAGTGTAATGTCTCACTGACTTTATCAGATATTGCTTTATGATTTATTCTTTATGATATTTTGTCTTTTAGTTTTATTCACGAACATGGTGGTCTATCTAGACTTAGAATGCATGGTTCAAAGATTATGATTTATATCAAATTTTACTTATTACATTGACCACCATATACTATATATATTTCAAAAGTAATGCCTATATATACATTTGTATGGATATATTATATCATAATATAGGTATCAGTTGTAGCTCACAAAATTATGATCAAACAATTTTAAGCTTCCAACTAGTAGGTGATGAGTTCTCTTTATTTGAGGACTCAAGTCAATTATAGTTCTAGTACTTTATTTTGATTCAGTTGTAGTTTTTAGGGATAGCTAGGAGTCATGTCCCATCTACTTATAATTAGTATTAATAAAGGCTTCATACACAGTCAGTCAGATTTGATGTATTTAGTTTCAATTTTCTTTTGTATAATCTAGTAATGTAAATGTTTTTAAGCAATATTATATTGAACAGATTCAACTAATGGCATTGCTTCTTCCTAGTATTTCTAGTTTCATGTAATTTGTTCAATTGCTCATGAATGATGCTAGTGTTTTGTGTTAGCTTGGGATCACTTGAGGTTCTAAGCATCGTGTGACGTCTAAGAAGTATCCTCGAGATGTTACATAGTGTGTGAGAACTCCCAACATTACTATTAATGTTATATTAATTTATCCCAAGTGTAATTGCTATAATAAAGAAACAATTACCTTCCTCATAGGCGAAACCTGATGCTATTGAGAGGAGAGAGTTATCCCGCGAGTGGTAATTAGTTTTCAATGTCGGGTTTTCGTCAAGTGTTCCTCGAGACTTGACATATAAAAATTTGCCTTTAGACTACAAAGGTGGGATTTATTATGGGTGTTTTTGAGGGAAAAGGGTAAGTAGGAAGTGCTACAACAAAATAGGGTTTTAAAATAGCTCTATCTTGTTACTATCGGGTTGCGTTGTAATGGTTATTTTACTACAACTGCAATAGGCCATAGACATGCCCAATTTTATTTTTGGGCCTTTTGTCCCAATGAATTTGGGCCTATTTTTTCTTCACAAATTAATTTTTCCATCTCTATTTAGAGTATTTTATTTGTTGTAAAATTTTTTTTGGGGTATTTTCACATGTAATGATATTTTGGATCATTACATTAAGTTTTTGACAGTTTTTAAGGGTATATTCTAGACCTTTTTGGTATGCCAATTATTGGGTTAGAAATCGAGAGGGCGTCATGTGGAATATACTAATTGCAAACCATTGAAAGATATTCAGATGAAAAATAAAAATATACTAAAACATAATACTATTGATATGATTCGGTCAAACGACCTACATATGAAAAACTAATATCAAAAAACATAAAAACTGTTGGAGAAAATCTCTACCTAAACATGACTTTTCAAAGACTACATTGTGGATGCTATTGTGTTATTGTATGAGAGGGGGGGCGGTCTTTTATTTATAGAATTCCAAAACCTTTCCCTAAACAGAGAGGTTAACCAAATATAGAAAAAAAAATATTTTCTTTCAGGAAAAGTAAAAGTAATTATGGTATTAGTTTTATTTTCTTTCTATGAAAATGTAAAACGTAAATTTGGTAAGAATATCAAGGCAAAAACCCTAACAAATCTCCCCTTTGTGGCTTGATTTTCTTGACACAATTTGATCCATCTTCTTCGCGTGCATTATCTTTGTTCTTCACATAATTTTCATCACTTCTTCTAGTCGTGGTTAAAAATAAGATTTAATATATTATGGTTAAAAGTGGGTTAAAAATTTATATTTTATTTTTATTTTTAAAGAAGTAGCAACAGGATTATTGAAATATGCTTAAAACTTCTTCTCCATGTGTAGCTAAATGAAATCTTCATTATCATCAAATTGGTTGCAAATTAATCTGAACTGCCTTGAACTTGTCTTCAAACTCATTTTACCAAATCACTGGATCTTTGAACCATATTCTTTGATACCATTTGTTGGGTTAGAAATTAAGAGGGCATCATACAGAAGCTACTAACTTCCAACCATTGAACGATAATTCAGATGACAAATAAAAATATACTAAAACATAATACTATTGATATGATTCTATCAAAAGACCTACATATGAAAAACTAATATCAAAAATCAAAAAAACCATTGGTATAAAATCTCTCCCTAAACAAGAATATTTAAGAACTACATTGTTGATGCTATTGTGTTATTGTATGAGCAGGGGGGTCATCTATTTATAGAGTTCCAAAATTTTCTATAAACAAATAGGTTAGACAAATATAGAAAATAATTATATTTTCTTTTAGGAAAAGTAATATTAATTATGGTATTACTTTTATTTTCCATCTAAGAAAAAGTAAAACGTAAATTTGGTAAGAAAATTAGGGAAAAAACCCTAACACCAAGAGAACGGCTGAATGTAGATTTATTAGAGACTTTTTCTACAAAGGATAAATATTTCAAATTATATACTAGGTTGAGTTCGTATTCAAGATGAATTTTACATACTGCATATGCAACTTAACATTGAAGAGCTTGATAACAATAATGATTTTTTTGCAAGTCTAATGGCTACAAGCATTCTGCGGACACATATGCAGTAGTGTCTCACATATAATAAAGGTGAAGTTAGGGATTAGGTACAAAGGTGATCATTAGACATATATTTTTGTACCCACGTGTAAATTCTATGAATAATGGGTGTGTGTATGTGTATGAGGCATGACTAGATAAAAGTATGGTAGTGGAAATTAACGCAAAAGTTCATGGTGTGTTGAGGATATTTAGGGACTAAAAGATCTTTATTGGAAGCATTAATCGATATAAGAGTTATGAGAAAAATAAATATTTGTGGAGTGACCTACAAGTGATAAATGTCATGATCTTACAACTCCTAGATAAGGTTCTAACCGTTCATCATATGTTTAAGGGCCAAAAAATAATTATTTATAATCATAAGTAAGTGTCATGATCATTTACCTATTGTTCAAAGTTCTTTCGATGCGAATCATGGTCATAGAAAATACTTAAAGTTTATTAGAGGGAATTTGAGATAGATTGAGTATACTTATTCGGTCCTACATCAGTCAATGTCAAATGATTATAATGTATAGAATATATAGAGTTTTGGAGCTCAAGAGCCACCAAATGAAAGGCATTTGAGTCCTCTTTCCAACTCATCTAGTTTTGCCTTAATTTGATAGTAGGGGGTCCATGATAAGGGAACACCATGGAGGTTATGCTCTAAATTAGGACAATTTTATGCTAGTTGTGCTCCGCAATAAGGGCATACAAAGCCAGTGGTCATGCCTACTAAAATTCCCATTTTCTTTCAGTTTTTTGAGGACAAACTAGTTATTTACGTACTAAATGATCCTACAACTAATACTAAAGAATTTTACCTTATCCTATAACACAAATACATATTCCCCTCCTTCCAAATTCTCAATATCATCAAAATAAAGGTTTCCTATTCAAAAAATCATGCTTTTAAGGCTCCAATTCAAGCTTCCCTTTAAGAAATAAAAAGAAATAGGTATGTGGGGTTTAAACAAGGATTGACTTTCTTCTTTGTGACCAAAAGCTTAGTTTTTATGTGAATTTTTGGATTTGATGATTACGGTTCATACTCAATTTCCATGCTTTTGATAGTATGATGCTCCATTATGATTTAAACTTCATTTAGTACAAGAATTCATATTTTCTTGTATTTTTGCTCACATGATTGATATTATGAAAAGATTTTTAGCATTTTGATATGAAATTTCATGAGTTTGTGTGTATATATGATTTTTAGCATGACTCACTCAATTTACAATAAATTAAAACCTGCTAAGTCAAATTACAAACTATTACAACAAGATTATGATTTCAATTTTGATCTATGATCTCAGACAAGATGAGAAATTTACATAATTACCTATGAGCATGATTTAGAAATAGAAATATGACTAGTTTCCAAACTTATAAACCTATATGATGAATTTATGTATATATATATATAATGAGCACTAGTATGCTTTGAGAGTAGTATTTAGAACTGAGGGAAAGCTGGTTTAATGTAACCAAATTCCCAAACTATGTGCCACCATAGGTTAAAGAGGTCCTCATTAATTAAGAGTGTCTCTCTTTGAAGAAAGTACTTATTAGTTGAGAGTTCCTTCCTTCTCAAGAGTGAATTTATTCCATGCAAGGTTCTACAGATGGGAAGGTATGGAGGAACCATCCTCAACATGGGTCAGACAATGGAATCCATGTCGCTCCCATGGTTTATGTCGATTATAAGAATCTCACAAGAAAATATGACTTTAGAAACTAAGTGTAATGACTCACTGACTTTACTAGATTATGTCTTACTACTTATGCTTTGTGATATTTTAGTGTTTAGTTTTATTCATGAACACAGTGATTCCACCTACAATTAGCATGCTTGTTTGTAAGATTATGATACACGTCAATTTTAATTATTCAATGCACCCTTAAATACTCAATATATTCCATAAGTACTGACCACATATACGTTTATATGGATACTTTATTTCATAATGTTAGTATCAAATATAGCTCACAAACTTATAATCAGGTAGTTCATAGTTTCCAGCAAGTAGGGGATGGGTTCTGTGTATTCGAGGACTCAAGTTAGGTTGTAGATTCAACATTTTATTTTTATCATTTTATATTGGTTAGGGATATTTGGGGGTCATGTCCCAACTACTTATAGTTAGTATTAGTAGAGGCTTCATAGACAGTCAGTCAAAGTTAATATACTATGTTCTAGTTTCCTTTTGTATAATCTATTGTTGTAAATATTTTTAAATAGTAAGTATAGATAATGACATTGCTTTTTCTTAGTATTTCCAGTTACATGTGTTTTGATTTAGTTTCTCAGGAATTATGTGAGTACTATGAGTTAGCTTGGATCACTTGTGCTTCTAAGCACCATGTGACGTCTAAGGGTAGTCTCGGGGAATTTCAAACTTGGTATTAGAGCATAGAATTCAAGTGTCCTAGGGTGACCATGAAATCGTGTCTAGTAGAGCTTTCAAGAATGATATTAAAGACAGTTGTACTTTTCTTCAAGAGGTTATAGGGCATTCAGTAAATGCTTTTTTCTTTCATATTCTAGATCATACAGTAAAGTTTTCCCATTAGAAACTTATGTTGATCGTGTGTTACTTTAAGAATCTCAAACCATGACTTATCTGTGAGTTAATGTAAGTAATAAATTTCAATTCCTCCTGATATGAAACTCTTAAATTAACTTTAGAAATTGTACAAAGGGCTTCAGATGAGTCTGTTAGTGTGTTTTAAGTCCTTCAATTTAAAAGCTTATGTCCTCATCCCTACGAATTATGAGGTTAATACAGAATATGATATGTATTCAGATTTCTCTTTAACCCTTCATTATAAATAGCACTCATGAGAGGTGCGAGTATGTACCTAGATTATTGAATAGATTATTCATTATGCTTGAACTAGGAAAGGAGTTTTTGATGGCATTTTGTTGTGTTAGAAATGTATTGGTCATTACTAAAAGTATTGGGTTGTTAAGTATTGTTAATCTAGGCCTCCCTTATGATCGTGAAAAAGATATTAGCTGATGCTTATAGAGCCATGAATATAATTTAGACGTATGGATGGATTAGTAGTAGTGATGTGTGAAAGGATAATATGACAATGGATTATAATAAGATAGACCATGATATAATGATCAATTAATGTTATAATGTGACTCTAGTGGACTAGTGTTTCTTAATCTTTTTTATAAAGCTTCCCAAAAATAATAGTATTTATGTTGCTAATCATGTCTAGTACTAGACACTAAGTATGAACAATGGATAATCATCAAGATGGAAATAATGATTGCTTGGGATAGTGCTTCTAGTTATATGGAAGTGAGCCAGTAGGCGTGAAATAATTTATGCAAAAATTTAAGTTTAATGCGACAGTGTAGGTATGATGTAGAGATGTATGATGTGCTATTAAAATATAGCACTTTTAATGCCTAAAATAAGAAAAATATGCAAGTTTCTAAGGTTGTTTTGTTAGATAAGATGCCTTTTGGGTATTTTTTGTAGGAAATCATGTTTTTGTTGCTAAGTTCATGAGAATGATGAAAAAGGTGTTTTAGTCTACTAATGGGTGCAATTATGGATGTTTGGGACACTTTTTGGATTGTTTGTGACCAAAACACGCGCGAGAATCGAAGAAGAGCTCCGGCACATGCTAAGTCATCATGCTGACCGCATGTAGCACATGTGGATAGCATATGGGCAAAGAATGTGTCAGAAGTCCAAAATATGTTGGTCCAGGATCATACGTCACTACTTGCGCCCAAGGCCAAGGCACATGTAGAAACCGCATGTAGCCACTGACCCCTTTTTTCTCCTATTTCATTCTGGATTTGGTTTAAGGGTTTCCTCATGTACTATAAATACACCTAATGTGTTTTTATAGTAGAATCAACACAGTCTTGATACTTACAAATATATTTTGATTACAAGATTCAATTTTAGTCTTGAAATTCACTTGTATTGATTTCAGTTTATTAATTTAGTTTCGGTTTTGGGTTTTTACTTGTGATTATTATGATTTCATCTTATGATTTCAATCATGAATGTTGTTGATTACATCACAAGAATGAGCGAATAAAAACCCTTAGCAAGGGTTGTGGAAATCCTAGCGGATTGATGAAGTAAGAAAAGTGTTATCATTGTTCTCAATCGATACCCATGGATTCATTGCATTATATTCACATTAATAGTTCTTTTAGAAGTTCCAAACATTAGGATATTTCTTATATTATTTCTACTTACTCTAAAAAGGAGTAGTGATTAGGAAAAGATAATAACTGTAGTCATTTGGAGTTTTATTGTCGATCTACTCTACTAGGTACTATCTAAGTAAGATGGTTAGATTTCATCTAATAACTAGAGACTCAAAAGATAATAGTTAACTTGGATCAAAATAAGGGTTATAAAGGGAACATACTGAGACTTAAAAGGTAAAGGGTGGTATCCTTTTGCTCGTCCAAAAGACTATAGAAGGTACATATCATATCAATTCTGCATGCAAGGTATCAAGTTTGTTTAAAAGCACGATAAGACTATTGAGTTGAGAATCTATTTGGAAAAAAATCCTAGTGTTCACTTACTACTGATTACAACTGAAGTTGATATTCGCCACTTGTTGATATTGCTACTCAAAACCCCCCATTTACTTTTCTAGTTCTGCCCGTTGATTACAGCAGTTGAGAGCCATGATTTCACATATTCCCTTTTTATTCGACCCCTACCTTTGTTGGGTTACTATATTTGGTAGTGAATGTATAATCTTCAGAGTGGAGGTTATCTTGGATGACACTAAATTTTGGTGCAGTTGTCAGGGAATACAGTGTTGATTTATGAATTGAGGTTGTTGAAGTTTTTAGTTTTTTATTTTTCATTTTGTTCTTAGTTAGGTATAAGACGGTGTATTCCTAACATATGGTGTAGAGGAAATCTATTAATCCCAGTGAATCTAAATCCAGTGAGGATCCTACAAAAACTAGTTAGGATGATAGAACAGAAAAGAGATGATATTCCTGAATGGGTTCATAATAATATGCCTTCCCTTCCTCCCAAAGGAGTTCATGATATTGTTGATCAGTAGATAGGGGTTCTTTTAGCATAAGATACTAATGAAAGGAGGGGAACAAAAGAAGATCAACTGATAGCTAGGGAGGCATAACTAGCTGAGTAGATATAAGAAGTAGGCTGTCGAGCAGCACTTAGTGAAAATCAAATTAGAGCTAGAGGTGTTTGTGCTCAAGTGATCCCAGCAAATCAATATGTGCATCCATATGTAGATGATGAAGAATATCTCAGGTATGTTGAACCGGAAGAGACTGGAGCCATTATCCCTCCCGTTTTACCCTCGATGTCAAGTTTAATATCTCAAGTGCTATGATCCAACTCTTATACTTGAAAGATATGTTTGTGGGGTTTCCTATAGATGATGCAAACATGATTCTAGAAAATTTTATGGGGATCTTTACTTTATTTACCATACCTAGGGTAGATCAGAAGACACTTATACCGAGGTTGTTCCGTTCTGACTGATAGGAGAAACATCTTTATGGCTAGATGAACTACTGAGAGAATTTATCACTATGTGGAATGAGTTGCTTTGACACTTATTGAATGGATTCTTTACTCCATCCAGGAAGTTACAGCTTTAGGATGAGACTTATAATTTCAAGCAACTGCAATCTGAGTCCATGTATGAGGCTTGGTTCAGGTTCAAAAATAAGTTGAGTATGGTGCCCAACTATCTAATTTCAGGGACAAATTTATTGGAGTTATTTTATAAAGCCCTGACCACCAGTTCCAGATCCATGGTAGAAACGATCTCTGGAGGAGCTCTTATGAGATTACGCTGGGAGGTAGCTTCTGACATTCTAGACCAAATCACTCTCACTAACCAAGGGTGGAAAACTTGGGAGGCTGAGAAGGATTTTGGTACTTATGCCATTGGAGATGCTGGTGACCAGAGAATAACTGATGATTCTGTAGTGCAATAGATTGTGCTACTGTGCAATGATATTGGGTTTCTGTCAAAGCAATTCATGAATATGAATTTTGGAAAGTTCATGCAGTAGGAGCACAGAGTGCAACTTCCAGAGCTTATGAGTCTGAATTAGAAGAGGAGGCTAGGTATTCAGATCCTCAGTATGAGGGTTTCCGATCCCAAGGGCAAGGAAACCAAGGTCGGACTTACTATGATGAAAAATATAGAGAACACAGTAAGGAAAGAGATTGTGACTAGAGACTAAGAGATGATTACAAGGAGAAGAGAGACAGGTACATTCTGACTGGAAGATGAGATACAAAATCAAGAGTGGAAGTGATTCTGATTAAGCTGGTAATGGGTCAAGAAAATCAGCAGAACAACCTTAAGGAAATAAAGGTTGATATTTTTTGTTTGACCTAGAAGGTTGAATCTCATTCCACTGCTATCAAGCAATTGGAACACCAGTTCAGACAGATGTCGGCAACACTAAATCAAAGGCAGCCAAGTATCCTTCCTAGTAACACGGTGCAAAATCCTTCAAACACCAGTCATTATCTATCTATCACCACTAATTTTAGTGCCACTACTGATGATCCCTAATACCTACTACCGAGGAGTAGGAGATTGATAGCACTAAGAGCGATGAGACACCAGAGGTAGAGTATGAGAAGTCAACATAGGGTGATGATGATTTTGAGTATGATAGTAGTGAGGATTAGGTCGTCGAGCTTAATAATCATGTGTACCCTTATAGTGCATCCCATTCATTATCGTTAGTAGAAAAAAAGGAGGGTATCGAAGAAGTCACTATTTCGTGTTCTCTAGGGAGTTTGAATGTCAAGCAGGCTTTATATGACTTGATCTCAGGAGTAAATATGATGCCACTAGTTGTGTACAAACACTTGAGGATGGGGGAACTCAAACCTACATCCATAAATCTATTGAAGGCCTACTCATCTATGAAGAAACCAGTGGGTATTTTATGTGACGTAGAAGTAAGGGTGGTATCCTTTATGTTCCCTACTAATTTCATGGTTCTTAATTGTGAGGTGAATTTTCAATCCCCTATTATGTAACGCCCCAAGACTACCCCATGGATGTCACATTGTGCTTAGGACCACAAGTGGTTCCAAGCTAATCCTATACTGGCATAATGTTTGAGCTACTGATTAAAATATGTAGAACTGGAAGTAACACACAGAAGATAAGTATTTAGCTGAACATCTTCCAAAACAAAAATATTAAAAACAATTACAACTCCGGTTATGCAAAAAAAAAATGAAATCAAATACATCAACTCTACTGACTGTCTATGAAATCTCTACAAATATTGACTATAGGTAGCTGGTATATGACCCCCAACTATCTCTAATCAATACAACTGAATAAAAGAATAATGTTTGAACTATAGTTGACTCGAGTCCTTGAATCAAAAGAACTCTTCAACTGCTGACTGAAAGCTTCAAACTATTGGAGTATGATGTGTGGGATACATATCCTACCTACATTATGAGACAATGTAGCACATAGGCCTATATGTTGATCAGTACTTTTGGAATGCACTAAGTATGTGGGGGTGAATGCATAAGTAAGACAATAACTTAATATATTTATAGACTTTCAAATAATGCATGCTAAATGTAAGTGACTCACCTTGAGCTTTAATAAAACTGAAAGCTGAAAAATCATAAAATATGAATAATAAAGCATACTAAATAAACTTTGTGAGCCACCACACTTAGTTTCTAAAAGCTTTTCTTTTACTCTTTCTTTTTTGGAGGTTCTTTTAACCGACATAAACCATGTAAGCTCTCATGTAGTCTAAAGTCTTACCCACGTTGGGGAGAGTTGTTCTACCCTTGTCATTGGAATAGAACCTAAGCTAAAATGATAACTATACTGAAACAACTATGGACATTAAAATCTACGGTTGAACTTTCTGGGGAATCTGACCTTGGACTAATACCCAACTGAGTGCTAAATACTACTCCCATATTACTTATATGCTAGCTCTTTAGGAGAACCACCTTAAAATAGCATAAGGGTCTATATAATGAAAAACAATTATGTTCCTCTTTACTTCAAATCATAATCAAGATGAACTAAGGTGGATTCCATAACTTTAGCTTAGGATCAAAAGAACAATACTTACTTTCAATCTTGGTTTAGACTCATAGAATGATTAAAAGCATAATCTGTTTGAAATCTCCACACTTAAACTTAGGGATTAAATTCATGCTTTAAGCTCATGGTAATTCATACCTAAAACTTTATGCTCAATATAATTCTTGAAATACTTTAACAATAACAACTCAAAATAGTGCAATCTCATTCATAATATAAATCAGGTAAGTTAAAAACATAAACATAAGCATTTCTTGGTATACTTAAAGCTTTAAATCCTATGATAATCACATGGTTCATGAATATATAAACTTGGGTATAAACCTACTTCAAAACAAGTAAATAGAATCTTAAAATCATGCAATTTGGGCACAAGGGTAAAAGGATACCCTTGTTCATAACCCCACATACCTTGATAAACTTGACTTGGTGGTGAAATCTTGACCTTGAAAGCCTTGGAGATGATCTTGAAAGCTTTCATGAAATTCTTGGATTAGAGAACTTAAATTCTTGGTTTTTCTTGAAGACAAGATGATGTAATAGATGAACTTGGAGATGATTAGGGTTTGTTCTTAAGAGGATATTTGGATAATATGGGCATATATTGTCCTAACTGAAGCCTTAGGTCGTGTTTTTACGAATTGCGTTGAGATTAGAAAAGACCCAATTGCCCCTCCATCATTTAAACCAAAAAGTCGTAACTGGAATGCAGATAAAAGGCTCATCGCAATGCGGTCTTATCGAGGTGACCTATTGGTTATGACAAAAATAATAATAAATTTTCGTTCGAGTATCAGATTAAGGAAAATTGGTATCGTCGGAAAGCTAATTCAATTATCTACAATTTGGAAGGTCTTGATCTAAAAAATTCCACGTGCATCAAAAGTTATACACATTTAAATTTGACCCTTGTAGAATCAAATACCAAACTTAGGACAAATTAAAGGCTCTTAGCTCAACTTTGCTCTAAGTGATTTCTATAAACACTCTTCACCTAATAAGCACTTCACACACTAGGATAAATATCATGACATATGCACTCAAATTATAAATCAAGAATTGGATGAAAACACCTTCATCGTGATGTGATGTTGTGCCCATCGCTATACCCACTGCGATGCACCACTATTGCAGTGAGGTTCTGGGATTGAAATCCAAAAGTGACCCAATCCTCTTCAGAAAAATCCAAAACTTCCCTAAGACATACTTCTTACTTCCCTAGACATTAATTAACTCCAAAACTAACATCTCAAGGCCGGGAAAACCAAAATGAAAATCCTCAATGTTTAGGGGATTGAAAATAACTAAGTCCCCAATACTTAGCAAAATATTCAAGCCTTAAGCCCCTTAAGTATGCAACTACGGGAGGGATTAATTGATCTAGGATTAGTAAGGGGTATTACAATATCTCCCCCATAGGAACATTCATCCTCAAATGAAACTGGCTTGGCTGAAATACTAAGGAAAGACTGAGATGATGCATGGGACACTTATGAACTGAAGAATCACTGAATATCTGAATCTGAATCATGATGCATGGACAAAACTAAATTCACAATTTACACAGATGCAAATAAACTACCTCTTGGAATGGCCATACTCATGAAACTTCAGATAGTAAGACTAGATTGAAAGATGAAAAAACTATAGAAATTTATATGTCTGACTGCTAAACTGGATTGATCTCTATACAGATTGAATTATATATAAAGATTATACTTAACTATACATTCCACTTAAAAACTACACTTTACTTGAGGATACTTAAAATATTCACATGGTCACTGATAACTCGACCTATTGAATTCTAAGTTGAACTGAATTCTCTTACTATGTTCAATCCTACCCGAATCTACAAAGAGTACACATCACACTGTAATACTAGTTTGAATCATGAATTTAGTACACCCTATGATTTAACAATGCACCCATCCACTCATATATACCAACATGACATTCAAGCTTATCTTCATAACCATATATGCACTTCTAAACAAACACCCATAAAAGCATCTTTCTCATATTCTCTAATACCTCTATCAATAACAACTTCCATGCACTATTCTTAGGAAGAGACATGTAAGAATTCACAACTAAACAAGACATACACAAGAAACTTCACCTCAATATTCCTTTAATCTTATAGACTTACATAAAACAAGCATACAACAATATTTCTAAACCGAAAACATTTAATCTCTCCCATCTATACAATTGTTCATCATAACTATATTAACATAAGAAGAGGTCACTGGAAGGTTAGGACATGATAACCTAAAGCATGATAAAATACATGCATAACTTGGACACTTAATTTAGGCCCAAGGAATATAGTATCCATGACATGGATTCATTACAGAGATTAAAACTAAGGATATACATGACAAAAAAATTTAAATTTCGTTGGTCATTAAGAGTGTGGCATGAGTAATTGGAACTAAGAATATTGTAAACCATGAGTACATGAGTCATATGTTTCTTGACCTAATATAATGCCCCGAATCTGGTTCTTAGAATGCTACACGATGCTCACGACTCCGAAGGACCACAAGCAAACCAATGATTTTTATCTGTACTTGTACACTATATAACATACTAAATATAATGCAAAAATAGAGGCTGAAAGGCCATAAGGTTCAAAACTGCATGACTGATAAAATATAACATCTGAGTGAGGTAATAGAATACCAAAAACTAAAATACAATCTGAATATACTGTAGTTCGAAAAACCTCTAAAACATAACGGTCTAGATAAGGAGTTGATGAGACATGTCCCCAACTATCTCTAACTTATAAATTAATTAATGAGATAATAAATAAATAATTATGTCCTCAAAAGATAAGGGCTCACTGCTAACTCTGACTGATAATACTGGAATGCTACTGATGATCTGGAGATCGTGCTTTTGAAACTATGGTATAAGATACCATAGCGCAAATGTGCCAGTACTTTGAATGTACTGGTATGAATGGAAGGTAGGACGATTGCATGAGGTTTATATGCATGAATAATACTAGCTAATTGACTAATATGAACGTGAGAATATATGCATGAATACCTTGTAACTATATCTGAGATCGTGATAACATGAATTTACTGATAACTAACATGACTGATAACTGAATTCTGATGAATGATATAACTGATGACATGAGTGACTTATCTGACAGTCCTGAATTTAATGGAACTTGTTGAGTTTTGTACTGTTCTGAGTTGACTATATTTGATAGTCTTAAATTTTGTAGAACTATCAGAGCTTGATTATTGAGACTGAATGACTGTATCTGACAGTCCTAATTATGTAACTAAACCATGGGAAGTAGTTATTTAATCGACATGCCCTTAATACGCCATTATGGCTGAGTTGGGGTCTACTCTGTAACCCTAATTAGTAGGGTATCAATACCACACCACTGGTAAGGATAAGCTATGAGTGACCCACATCTGATAGTGTCCCCAAAAAAGAACGGTGGGGACATCATCTGACAGTGCTTAACCACATCATCAACCCTCATCTGATAGTGTTGATGCCTCAACCTATACTGGATATATAGTTTTAGAATACAATGATCACTTCTAAGAATCACACCCTCATCTGACAGTGTTTTCCCATCCTTTGGTTCACTCGGTGCTAATTCCTACTCCCATCTGAATAGACACTAATCATGGATTATTGAACTGAGCTAGATTGGATTAACAGAGTTCCGTTGACTAATGAAATACTACTGATATTAGTGTATTACTAAGCTTTCCTGAGTCACATGACTGACTGAGTTCTATGGATCATGGCTTTACTGAGGATATCGTGAAAACATGACACAGACTCAAGGAACACGACTAGATTTTTCGTGCACAAGTACTCCTAGGACTCGATAAAAGGAAACTGATAAAGCATGACTTTCTTGAGTACAAGACCAACATAAACAATACATAATCCATTGGCAAATACATTTCATCAAACACTTGAAATACATAACTTGTACATGGGCGGAGATTTCATATTATCATTATAGTATGACACTTTTTCTTCACATAGGCATTTAATCAAACATGGGGGGAACATGCTACGGTTATACAATCGTCAACACATCTAATAATCAAGGATACATCAATCAACTTATAAATTGAAAGATTTATCATGAATATCATGTAATTCCTCTCATACTAGAATCAATTCTTGTAATTAATAGTCCATAACATGGACTGAAACCAAACAACAACATGAACATCCCTTTTTAATTAAATCAAATCATGAACATTCATAAATATACAAATCTTTGATTTTGAAAAGAGTGCTTGAGATTCATGGGTGAAAGAGACCCATTAATCAACAAATGACATACCTTAGTTCTTGATTTAGCAAAGATTGATGGAGAGACTTTCTTGAAATTGAATCCCCAATTGAAACCCTAGCTTGTTCCTGAGAGAAAATTGAGAGAAACTAGTATATTTTGGGTTCCAAATAGCTGAATATCATGTTAAAGAGTTTAAATAAGGGAGGTAAATTGACCTTTTTAACCCCGTACGTGTCTTTTAAATTTGTAAAAATTTCCCGACCTAGACCCCTGGCGCGACGCGGTGCTATCGCATCGTGTTACTGGAATTTGACAATTGGGAAATAGGGAAATGGTGCGACGTGGAGCCATTGCGTTGTCAGATCATTTGAGACCTGGGAGTTTGGCGCGATCTGGAGAAATCATGCTGGGACACTAGAAAAAGGACAATTGCCATTTTATCTTGTGCCGCAGCACGCCACCGACCAATATGGCACTATTTTACGATGGGGACTTGAAATAGTCATAACTTCTTACCTAGTTTACGGATTTAGGTGAATTTTATTATTGATGGGAAGTTTATTGAATTTCCTACATAACAAATAGTAAAAATCTTGAAAATTCCCAATGGAATAAACATCATTCAATTTAGAAACTAATACTTGACATTCTTGAGACAAAATTAGTTATAAAACTTTGGGGTATTACAATAAATATCCCTTGGGAACATTTATCCTAGAATGAGACTGACTGAGAGGGGAGAAACGATAAGCCAAAATACATACTGAATATGAGCACTGAAACATGACTACATAACTGACATTTCTGAGATTCATATAGAGCATTGCATATCTGATGCATGATTTCTTGACGGAGCTGATACATGAATGCATGACTGAGAGTACTGATAAGCTGATCACACATATCTGAGGCATGAATACATGATAAAACTTATTACATAACTACTATTTCTAATAACTAGGTCTTCTCACAAGAAGAATGCATGTCTGATGCATGAACACATTTCTAATTTGATGCACGAACATATAATTGGATATGCAATGGTATTTAGTACCAAGTTTAAAAATGGAATTCTAAACATGGTGCTGATACCAAGTTGTAACTAAAACCAGGATATGAAAACTAAAAAACTTATGGAGAACTATTACATTGAGCTTGATCTGAGTCAGTGGAGAAGAGGTTAGGGTACTTAGTGTGCATGTATGCTTCTGCTTCCCAAGTAGCTCCCTCAATGGAATGATTCCTCCGAAGAACTTTTACTATAGGGACTTCTTTGTTCCTCAGTCTATAAGTCTGGTAGTCTAAAATTTTGACTAGAATCTCCTCATAAGAGAGGCTATTCTGAACATCTATGCTCTGAATAGGGACTACAACTGCTGGGTCACCTATAAACTTCTTGAGCAAAGATACATGGAAGACTGGATGAACTGAGGCTAGATCTGAAGGAAATTCGAGCTCATAAGCTACCTTACTGAAATGATTGAGAATTTTAAAGGGACCAAAATATCGGGGACTGAGCTTTCCCTTCTTGCCGAACCTCTTCACTCCCTTCATGGGAGAGATCTTTAGATAGACATAGTCATCAACCTCAAACTCGATATCCTTTCTAGGCACATTTACATAAGACTTCTATCATCTTTGAGAAGCCCGAAGTTTTTCTCAGATCAACTGGACTTTCTCTAAGGCATCGAATACCAAGTCAGGTCCTATCACCAAGGCTTCACTAACTTTGAACCAACCGATTGCAGATCTACATCTCCTACCATAGATAGCTTCGAATGGAGCCATCCGAATACTGGAATGATAGCTATTGTTATATGCAAACTCAATCAAATGCAAGTGGTCATCCCAACTACCCTTAAAATCATTTGCACACTCCCTTAGAATATCTTCTAGGGTCGGAATGGTTCTTTCTATTTGACCATCTATCTGAGGATGAAAGGCTGTACTGAGATGAACTTGGGTACCAAGACCCTTTTGGAATGATTTCCAGAAATAAGAGGTAAACTGGGTACCTCTATCTAAAATAATGGATTATGGAATACCGTGTAATCAGACCAACTCCCTGATGTAGAGTTTGGCATAATCCTCGGCTGAATAAGTCATATGAACTAGAAGAAAATGGGTTGATTTGGTCATTCTGTCTATAATGACCCAAACTTAATCATGCTGGCGACGAGTACGATGCAAACCCGTCACAAAGTTTATGTTCACTTCTTCTCACTTCCAAGTAGGAATATTGAACTCCTGCATTGCCCACTAGGCTTTTCATGCTCTATCTTACCCTACTGACATATAGAGCACTTAGCCACAAACTATGCAATATATTTCTTCATCCCACTCCACCAATAGATCTACTGCAAGTTGCAGTAAATATTTGTGGCCCAGGGATGAATAGAGTAGCGCGCACCATGCACTTCTACTAGAATTCTCTTCCTTAAGTCATCTACACCTGGAACACAGAGACAACCCTGACAACGCAATACACCATCTCCCCATTGGGAGAAAACCTCTACTTTATGGTCCTTAAATGAATCTTTCAGCTTGACTAAACTGGGGTCTCTATCTTTATTTTGTTTCACCTCGAAAACTAGAGATGATTCTGAACTACTCTAAACCCATAAGTCTCTCTCCTCTAAATTGACTAAGCGAATGCCTAGTCTGGTAAGCTGATGGACTTCCAGATCTAACTTCTTCGTACTATCCTTGACATGAGTAATACTACCCATATACATTCTACTGAGAGTGTTGACCAATACATTGGCCTTGCTTGGATTATAAAGGACACTCATGTCGTAATCTTTCAAGAGCTCTAACCACCTTCTCTGACGAAGATTTATATCTATCTGAGAAAAGACATACTTAAGGCTCTTATGATCGGTGAACACATCTACATGAACTCCGTACAAGTAATGCGTCCAAATCTTTAAGGCAAAAACCACGGTTGCTAACTCAAGATCATGAGTAAGATAATTCTTTTCATGGGGTTTAAGCTGTCTGGAAGCGTAGGCTATGAAATTACTATGCTGCATGAGGACATAACCAAAACCTACTCAAGATGCATCACAGTACACAAAAAACCCATCTGGACCATTTGGAAGAGCTAAGACTAGGGCTGAGGTGAGTCGAGTCTTCAACTCCTGAAAGCTCTTCTCACAATGATCTGACCACTGAAACTTGAATTTCTTCTAAGTCAATATGGACATAGGGGATGCAATAAATGAAAATTCTTCAACAAACCGCCTGTAATAGATAGCCAAATCCAAGAAACTCCTGATGTCTAATGGAGAGACAGGTCTGGGCTAGTTTCTTATCGCTTCGGTCTTTTGAGGATCTACTCTAGTGTAATCACCGGAAATGATATGGCCAAGGAATGCTACTGACCTTAGCAAAAATTTTCACTTACTGAATTTGGCGAACAACTGATGATTTTTGAGAGTCTAAAGTACAATTCTTAGATGGTCTACATGATTATGCTCACTGTGGAAATAGACCAGAATATCATCTATAAAGACTATGAAGAACATATCTAAGTACTTTTTTAACACACGGTTCATCAAGTCCATGAAAGCTACTGGGGCATTGGTAAGACCTAAGGACATGACTAGGAATTTAAAGTGACCATACCGGGTATGGAAGGCTATTTTTGAAATGTCACATTCTCTGACTCTGAGTTGATGATAGCTGGATCTGAGGTCTATCATAGAGAAATAACTTGCACCCTGAAGTTGGTCAAACCAGTCATCAATTCTGGGAAGTGGATACTTGTTCTTGACCATGACTTTACTGAGCTGATGGTAATCAATGCACATTCTGAGAGAACTGTCTGTCTTACGTATGAATAAGACTGGTACACCCCACGAGGAAACACCGGGTCTGATGAATCCCTTATCTAAGAGATCCTTCAACTGTTCTTTCAATTCTCTGAGTTCTACATATGTTATTCTATATGGAAGAATAGATATAGTCTGAGTATCTGGAAGAAGATCAATGTCGAAGTCTATTTCCTTTTCAGGAGAAATTCTTGGAAGATCTTCGGGAAAGACATCTAAATATTAATTCAGTACTGGGATTGATTCAAGACTGGGAGTTTTGGAACTAGTTTCTTTAATTTGAACAAGATGATAGACACATCCTTTAGATATCATTTTTCGTGCTCGAAGGTAGGAAATAAGCTGACCTCTGAAAAGCTGAAGTACTACCCCTCCACTCTAGGATGAGTTCATTCAGAAATAGAAATTGGACTATTTTATTTCTACAGTCGACTATGGTATAGCAGGAATGAAGCCAATCCATTCCTATAACGTCATCAAAATTAGTCATCTTTAATTCGACTAAATCTGCTGAAGTGACTTTCTGAAATATCATAACTGGGTAGTTCCTATATACCCACTAGGCTATGATGGTTTTACCCATTAGGGTAGAGACTGAAAAGGGCTCTGCTAGAATTTCTAGACTGATTCTGAAATCAACTGTTACATAGGGAGTGACAAAAGACAAGGAAGCTCCTAGATCTATCAAAGTGTAAACATGCACATGAAATATCTGTAACGTACTAGTAACCATATCAGGAGAATTTTCCTGATCTTGTCGGGACTGGAGAGTATAGATTCTATTTGGGAGTTGCCCACTAGTAGCACTAGAAGTGGCACCCTACTGATTTGGATGACCAGACTGAGCCGAGGAACGATTATACTGACCCTGATAACCTGACTAGGGATAATTTCTGACTCTGTGGCCTGGCTTACCACATCCAAAAAAGACATCTCTACCAGCTCTACAAGCACCCTTGTGGTTCTTACCATAAGTCTGACAAAGGGGATTAGTTCGGCCATTGCTGACATTGCCCAAAAATATAGAGCCTGGCGCCCTATCTCTATTTCCATCCCTGAACTTAGGAGTAGGAGCACTGGCTGAAGAAAGAGATGGAACTGATGACTTAGGAAGGAACTGAGAGCGGTTTTCTCCTTCTAATTTGGGCTGAGAAAAGTTGAAACTACCTATCTTTGCTCTCCTATTCTGTTTCTCCCTTATCTTAACCTTTTGATATTCTATCTGCTAAGCATGAGTCATAAGCCTAGTTAAAGTCATGTCACTATTCAACATCATCGACCCACACTCGTTCACCCCAGAAACAAACTTACTTATCTTAGCCCTGCTATCTTCAACCACATGAGGAGTATATCTGGCTAATTGAGTAAACTTAAGAGAATACTCTTTCACCGTCGTGTTGCCCTTCCTGAGGTTGATAAATTCTAACCCTTAGCCTCTATCAGCTCTTGGGGAAAGAATCTATCTAAGAATACAGTGACAAACTCCTCCCACTCAATAGGCCCTGCATCATCTGGCTTTTCTGACTTCTACTGTTTAAACCAAGTATGGGCAACATCCTTCAACTGGTATGTAGATAGATCAACACTATTGGCAGGAGTAACCCAATGATATTTGTAACCTTCTGAAACTGATCGATGAATTATTGAGGGTCCTCATCTGACTTAGACCCAAAAAAGGATGGAGGATTCATTCGGGTGAAGTCTCGAATCTTGGCTGCAGCTGAATTGGCTACTGGGTTGGTTGGAACAACGGATGGTCATTCATTCTGAGCAGAAACTGACTAACCAAGAGTAGTGAATGTAGCTCTGAACTCTGCATGAGAAATATGTTCGCAAAAAGGTTCTTCGGGCTGAGGGGCTGACTGATTTTTGTTTCTTCTTTTGGGAGGCATGTTTTGTGGAAGAAAGGGAGAAAAGTATTAGACTGAGAGATTGACTTGAGATTATGCTCACTGGCATGACATGAATGTTGAAAGAATGGAAAACTATTCCTAAAACATCTTATAGCCTCCTGTACATAAATGTGGCGCACAACACACCCATGTACAAGACTCTACTAGATGCGTCCTTTAGACTTCCTAGGACACTATTGAACCTTAGGATCTAATATAAAGTTTTTAATACCCCAAATCTAGTACTCGAAATGCTACACGGTGCTACTAATCATGAAGGACCACAAGCTATCCCATGACAGATATTTGTACCTATGCACTATATAACATACTAAATATAATGCAGAAACAGAGGTTGAAAGGCCATAAGGTTCAAAACTGCATGACTAATAAAATATGACATATAAGTAAGGTAATAGAATACCCAAAACTAAAATACTATCTGAACATACTGTAGTTCAAAAAACCTCTAAAACATAACTATTTGGATAAGCAGTTGATGGGAAATCTCCCCAACTAACTCCAACTTATAAATTAATTAATGAGATAATAAATAAATGATCATATCCTCAAAATATGTGGACTCACTGCTAACTCTGACTTTTGATACTGGAGTGCTATTGATGCTCTGGAGCTCGTGCTTCTGAACCTATGGTATAAGACACCATAGCACAAATGCGTTAGTACTTTGAATGTATTGGTATGCAAGGAAGGTAGGCTGAATGCATGGGATTCATATGCATGAACAATAATGGCTAACTGGATAATATGAATATGAGAATACATACATGAATACATCGTAACTATATCTAAGATCGTGATAACATGAATTTACTGATAACTAACATGACTGATAACTAAATTCTGATAAATGATATAACTGATGACATGAGTAGCTGTATCTGACAGCCCTAAATCTGATGGAACTAGCTGAGTTCCTTACTGTTCTGAGTTGACTATATCTTGTAGTCCTGAATTCTGTAGAACTATCTGAGTTCTATTACTAAGACTAAATGACTATATCTGACAGTCCTAATTCTATAACAGTAACTGTGGGAAGTAGTTATCTAACCGACATGCCCCTAATATGTCATTATGGCTGAGTTGGGGTCCAATTTGTAACCCCAATTTAAAGGGTCTCAATACCGTGCCACTAGTAAGGACAAGCTGTGAGTGAACCTCATCTGACAGTGTCTCTAAAAAAGAACGGTAGGGCCCTTATCTGACAATGCTTATCCACCTCATCAACCCTCATATGACAGTATTGATGTCTCAACCTATGCTGGCTACATAGTTCTAGAACACAAGGATAACTTCTATGAATCACACCCTCATTTGACAGTGTGTGTTCCCATCCATGGGTTTACTAGGTGTTAATTCCTACTCCCATCGGAATAGACACTGATCATGGGTTACTGAAATAAACTGGACTGAATGAACTGACTTTCGTTGACTAACGGAATAGTACTGAGATTACTGTATTACTGATCTTTCCTGAGTCACATGACTAACTGAGGATATCATGAAAATATGGCACGAACTCTAGGAACACAACTATCTTTTTGGGGTACAAGTACCCCCAAGACTCGATAGAAGGAAACTGACAAATCATGACTTTCTTGAGTACAGGACCAACATCAACAATACATAATCCATTGGCTAAGATATTTCATCAAACACTTGGAATACATAACTTGTACATGAATGGAGATTTCATATTATCATACTACTATGACACTTTTCCTTCACATAGACATTCAATAAAACATGGGGGGAGTATGGTATGGTTATACAAAAATCAACAAATCTAATAATAAAGGATACATCAATAAACTTGTGAATTGAAGGGTTTATCATGAATACCGCGTAATTCCTCACATACTAGAATCAATTCTTGTAATTAATAGTCTATACCATTAAGTGAAACCAAACAACAACATGAATATCACTTTTCAATTCAATCAAATCATGAACATTCATAAATATACAAATCTTTGATTTTGAAAAGAGATTCTTGAGCTTCATAGGTGAAAGAGACCCATGAATCAATACATGTAATACCTTAGTTCTTGATTTAGAAAAGATTGACAGACAAAATTTCTTGAAATTGAATCCCCAATTGAAACCCTAGCTTGCTCTTGAGAGAAAATTGAGAGAAACTAGTATATTTTTAGTTCCAAATAGCTGAATCTCGTGTTAAAAAGTTTAAATAAGGGCGGCAAATTGACCCTTTTAACCCCTTATGTGTCTTTTTAATTTATGAAAATTTCCCGACCTAGACCCTTGGCGCGATGCGGCGCTATCGCACCGTGTCACTGGAATTTGACAATTGGGAAATAGGGAAATGGCGCAATGCGGAGCCAGCATATTTCCACTTTGTTTGCGACCTGGAAGTTTGGCGCGATGCAGAGAAATCATGCTAGGACGTTGGAAAAAGGAAAATTTCCATTCAATCTTGTGGCGCGGCACGCCACTGACCAATATGGCACTGTTTTACGATGGGGACTTGAAATAGTCATAACTTCTAACCCAGTTTTCTGATTTAGGTAAATTTTTATATCGATGTAAAGTTTATTGAATTTCCCACATGAAAAAATGTTAAAATCTTCAAAATTCCCCATGGAATAGACATCATTAAATTTAAAAGATAATACTTGATATTCTTGAGACAAAATTAGTTAGGAAACTTTGGGGTATTACACCTAAGTTTGGAGTTCATGATTTCATGGATCATGTTTGTACTCCTGAGTGAACCGAAACTTCTTATATTTAGAACTGGAAGCGTACATGATTCTATGAAAAGTGTGTGAATGTGAGCTATGATCATAGAACTGGCATGTAAGGTATGAGTAGATATTGTTATAACTGAAGTAAAAGTCCTGTTTTAAGAATGGGTTGGGCATCTTTATCCCTAGTATTTTTTGGCATCACATGGGCATCACTACTAGAATCTGAGAATCTGACTTGGTTCCTAGTTCTACATCTGCCCTTTAGCTTTAAGTCATCATTCTAAGTCTGTGGAACCCTTTACCAAACTCTAAACTAGACTACAATCATTGTACTCTAGAGTCTAGGATATGACAATACACGTAAGTAATAAACTTACTTTGAAAGACTACACCTAAAAGTGTAAAACCCACTTCTAAAACCTCCTTCTAAGATACAACTCTATCTTTCTATAGCCCCAATAGTCATCATATAATAACTTGCACACTTACTAACTTAAAATCTTCATGAGTATCAACACACCCAGAGTTCAGACTATCTAGAGCTTCAAATCTTATTTCTATTAGCTAAATCTTCAAAGATTCAAATATAAATTCTAACACTTACCATGGATATCCCTAAACCTTTAATGAACCATACTACTTCTGTCATAGCCTACTGATATCACATCTCTAACCTTATATTTTTCTCTAAACCTAGATAATCAAAATCATACCAAAAGGCTCAACATCATTTATCCATAGCTACTTAGCTCAGGTATTAAGAACACCATATACTATATAACTAGCCCTCTTCCCATTTAGAAACTCAAGGGTACTACTAACCACACAAACTATTTAATAATCTTAGAAAATAATGCAACCCCATATTACCTTGGATACACATCTAAATCATACCTATAATATCATACTCAATTGGAAATAAATGAACTCAAACTCTTGCATATACTGTTCAATCCTCCTAGATCACTTCTATATAACTAGCATCACTAACCAAGGAATCATTATTTTCTCCCTGATGATCATCCACTGTTCAAACTTAGTGTCTAGAGCTAGGCATGGTTAACAACACAACCTTATGTAATATTATCGCTTGAAATATATAAAATAAAACATTAAGAAAGCTAGTCCACTAGAACCTCATAACAATAATAATCGATCATAATCCAACGGTATACCTGATTATAATCCCTTAGCACATCCTCCTACTATACATTACGACTATTTAACCTTCTATACATCTAAATCACTTTCATAACTCTATAAGTTTCAACTAAAAACCTCAATGTAAACCTAAATTAACAATACTCAACCACCAAATACTTTCATTAATAACCTATACCTTTTTAACACAATAAATACAATCAACGACTCCTTTCCTACTTCAAGGAAACAACAATTCACCTTAACTAATAACTCCTTCTCTACCTTTCACTAAACTAACACACAAGGACATATTACCTCACTACTAACACGATCATATGCAAAAGTTCATCTATATTCATTCGATCAATCGCCATTACCACATTTCTTGTCAATACACTTCTAAACCCATACTTTAAACTATTAAAAGGCTCTACCACTTAAGAATCATATCACTCAAGGTCATAACATCACTTAAATGTAGACTCTATTTAACCCTTTAGGTTCATACTATCTCCTTTCTCAAATATTATCTGGATTAAAGGGGTTAATGAGGAGACTAAATACATAACATATTGTATCTTAACTGCACAACTCTTTTGAATGAGGACATAAGATTTCAACTTAAGGGAGTTATAACAAGCTAGTGAGCTCCTCGCAAGCTCCTTATTACTTCTGAAGTTACAGATAGTAAATTTGAGAGCATCATCTTGAGAGAAATTGGAATCTAGTACTCATGTACTATCAAAAAGTCATATATAGACAATTATGAAGTAACACACAAATCGATAGAAGTTTCTAAAAGAAAAACTTTATTGTACGATCTCAATATGAAAGAAATAAGCCATTTCTTAAATGACCTATAACCTCTCAAAGAAAAGAACAGACATAATTGTACCACTCTGCAAGACTCTATTAGATATGGCTTCATAGACACCTTAGGACACTTGAACTATCTACTCTAATACCAAGTTTCTAATGCCCCGAGACTAACCCCAGGATGTCACACGGTGCTTAGGACCACAAGTGATCCCAAGCTTACCTTATACTGGAAAAATAGTTGAGCTGCTGATTAAAATATGTAGAACTAAAAGTAACATATGGAAGAGAAGTCTTTAGCTTAACATCTTCAAAAATAAAACTATTAAAAACAATTACAACTCTGGTTATGCAAATCAAAACTAAAATCAAATATATCAACTCTACTGACTGTCTTTGAAGCCTCTACTAATATTGACTATAGGTAGACGGGACATGAACCCAACTATCTCTAATCAATACAACTTAATAAAAGAATGATGATGGAACTATAGTTGAATAGAGTCCTCAAATAAAAAGAACTTTTCACTTGCTGATTGGAAGCTGCAAACTGTCGGATTATGATGTGTGGGCAACAACTAGTATATACATTATGAGAAAATATGCCACATATAAATATATGTGGATTAGTACTTCTGGAATGTACTGAGTATGTGAGGGTGGATTCATAAGTAAAATAATAACTTAATATATTCATAGACATTTAAATAATGCATTCTAAGCTTAAGTGACTCACCTTGAGCTTGAACAAAATAGAAAGTTGAAAAATCATAAAATATGAATAATAAAGCATACAGAATAAACTCTGTGATCCACCACACTTAGTTTCTAAAAGCATTACTTTACTCTTTATTTTTGAGCGGTTCTTTTAATCGACATAAACCATGTAAGCTATCATGGGGTCCAACATTTTACCCACGTTGGGGAGAGTTGTTCTACCCTTGCCATAGCAATAAAACCTAAATTGAACTGATCGCTATACTGAACCAACTATGGACATTAAAACCAATGGTGATACGTAGTTCTGGGGCATGTGACCTTAGACTCATGCCCAAATTGGTGCTAACTACTACTCCCATATTACTTATATGCTAAATCTTTAGGAAATACACCTTAAAATAGCATAAAGGTCTATATAATCAAATCATAATCAAGATGAACAAATGTTGATTCCATAACTTTAGCTTAGGATCAAAAGATCAATACTTACTCTAAATCTTGGTATATTCTCATAGAATGGTTAATATCATAATCTTCTTGCAATCTCAACACTTAAACTTAGGGATTAAAATTCATGGTAATTCATACCTAAAACTTCATGCTTACTATAATCCTGAAATACTTCAACAATAAGAAGTCAAGATAGTGCAATTACATTCATAATATAAATCTTGTGTGTTAAAAACATAAACATAAGCACTTCTTGATGTACTTAAGGCTTTAAATCTTATGATAATCACATGCTTCAAGAATATATAAACTTGGGTATAAACACTACTTCAAAACAAGTATATAGTATATTAAAATCATGCAATTTAGGCATAAGGGTAAAAGGCTACCCTTGTTCATAACCCAACATACCTTAATAGGCTTGGCTTGGTGGAGAAATATTTACCTTAAGATCCTTGGAGATAATAGAGAAAGCTTTCTTGAAATTCTTAGATCAGGGAACTTAAATTCTTGTTTTTTCTTAAAGAGAAGATGATGGAATAGATGAACTTGAGGATGATTAGGGTTTGTTATTGAGAAGAAATTTGGAGAATATGGGCATATAATACCCTAACTAAAGAATTAAGTCATGTTTTTACCAATTGGGTTGAGGAGGGAAATGACCCTATTACCCCTTCATCATTTAAACCAAAAATGTGTAACTAGAATGCAGATTAAAGGCTCATCATGATGTGGTCTTATCATATATGTGTGTGAGATTCTACTTAGCTCCCTTTGTGTGTTGAATTCAAAACCTGCCTGGTTAGTCTTACGTAGGTTGAAGGATAGTCGGATAGGAAAGGATCATAGGTTTTTTTTTATTTTAGTTCACTTTTAACCTAAATAACTTTCCATGTATAAAGTGTATCCCTTGATCCCTATTTTGAGCCTTATAACCTATTTTTCTTATTATACATTTCACCTTCCCATTTGTATTACAATGGTCTATTTTGGCTCTACTCCTTCTTGGACATTATATACCTCAACTCAGGTAAAACACCAAAGTTGAGGGTGGATATCATAGGGATGCACAGTGTAAAATAGGTACAAAGAAGGGTAAGCCAAGAGAAAAGATAGTAGGTATGGGTGTGGTAGAAAATGAAAGGAAAGATAAAAATAATAGAAAAATCATAAAAATTCTAAAAAAGAAAGAATAAAGAAACCATGCCCAACCTGAATGTGCAATAAAGAATAAAAAAGGAGAAATAAGGATAGAATAAAAAAGAAAATTGGCTAATAAGTGAGACCCCAAAGTTGGTGTAGTGCCAAGAAGTCTTAGTCACTTGATATGTCCATATGTACCATACCATCCCCCATGCCTACATTACAAGTCGAGAAACATCCTATAGTGATCCTAACTTGACTTTCTGAATGCTAAGGTAAAGAAAATAAGGAAAATCTTATAGTATATGATACACATTGATTAGAACTTCTCTTATGAGTGTGAGTCTCACTTGAATTTCCCTACATTGACATGCTCTATTTCATATGAGTGAGTGGGACATCTTTGTTGTGAGGGAATATGAGTCATATTATTATCTTCTAATATGTTTGGGTAGTGTAACTTGTACATATGCATGTTTGTCTGTTGCTAATATAATTCCATACCTTATGTCACATTGTTGTGATTTATGTGTACACATAGTTGGTTTTTAAAAGTGATATAGGAGGGGGTGTTGTTTATTGAGCTTAATATTGACAGGCTTCCTTGAATAGCTTAGATTCTCCTAGTTAGGCATCGTATTTAGTTTAATTTTGTATTTTCCCGTGGACATGAAAACTTTCTATGTTGTGGGTATTAGCGTGCTATAAAAATATAGCACTTTCGATGCTTAAAATGAGGAGAATATGCATGTTTCTGAGGTTGTTTTGATAGATACTATGTGTTTTGGGTATGTTTTGCAGGAAATCATGCTTTGGATGCTAAGTTCATGAAAAAGATGAAAAAAGGTATTTTTGGCTACTTATGGGGGGAAATTATGGATGTTCGGGATACTTTCTGGATTGTTCGTGACCAAAATATGTGTGGGAATTGAAAAAGAGCTGAAAAGTAACTTTCACCACATGCTAAGTCAACATGAGACTGCATGTACCACATGTGCACAAAGCATATGTCAGAAGTCAAAAATCCCAAGATCTAACTTGTAGGAAATTTTGGTCTAGGCACATGCGGTCACTACATGCGCCCAGCCTGTAGGCCGCATGTACCACATGTGACAAGGCCAAGGCGCATAGAGAGACCAAATATAGCCACCGTCCCTTGTTTCTCCAATTTTTTAGTCTTTGTCTTTAGGGTTTCCTCATGTAATATAAAAACCCTTATGTGTTTTTAGTAGAAAAAACACACTTTTGAAACTTACAAACAAATTTATATTTAAAGATTCAATTTTTCTCTTGGAATTTACTTGTTTTGATTTTGGTTGATTAATTCCGTTACGATTTTGGGGTTTTCCTTGTGATTATTGTGATTTCATCCTATGATTTCAATCCTGAATGTTGTTGATTACTTCATAAGCATGAGTGGCAATAAAAACTTAGTTAGGGTTGTGGAAACCCCAACGGATTGACAAAGTAGGGATAGTGCTATTATTGTTTTGAACGGATAACCATGCATGAATTATATTATCTTCACTTTAATATTTATTCTAGTGGTTGAAAATGTTAGGATCCCACCTAGATTATTGATACTTACTCCAAAAAAAGAGAAATGACCAGGAAAAGATAGTGAAAATAGTAATTTAGTATTTAACTGTCCATCCACACTACTAGGTACTATCTAAGTAAGATGGTTAGATTTCATATAATAACTAGAGACTCAAAAGATAATATTTAACTGGGATCAAGATAAGGGTTAGTAAGGAGACATCCTGAGACCCAAAAGGTAAAGGGTAAAATCTTTCTGCTCATCCAAAAGACTATAAAAGGTACATAATTTATCTATTTTGTATACAAGGTATCGAGTTGGTTCAATAAATCATGATAAGTCTATTGAGTTGAGAAGCCATAGGGAATTCAATCCTAGTGTTCACTTATGACTGAGTACAACCAAGATTGATATCCGTCACTTGTTCGATATTGCTATTCAAACCCCCATTTACTTTCCCAGTTTTACCAGTTGATTACTGTAGTTGAGAGCCATGATTCCATATATTTTCTTGGGATTCCACCCTAACCTTTGTTGGGTTACTATATTTGAAAGCGACCATATCATCTTTAGAGTGGAGGTGTAGCTTGGACATCACAAGTATGCCTAATGTAATATGTGTCTTTGGGGTTTTATAACATTATTAAATGTCATATTTTCTTTGATGGTACCTTTGAGTTGCTAAGTGTGAAGAAGAATAGATATATAGTATATGGTGTTCTTAATAGATAAATTAAGGAGTTATTGCTAAATGATGTTGAAACTTTTGGTATGATAAAAATTCTTATTGTTTAGGGAAAATATAAATTTAGAGCTGTGATATTAGCAAAATATAAAGAGAAGGGAAGATTATGAAATGGTAAGAGAGGATGGTATGTTTACTAAAAATAGTGTACATATATGATGATGATTATTTAATCTATAGAAAGCTAAGGGAAGTATATATGAAAGAAGTGCACAATAATGAAGTTAGTATTTTCGAAATATAGTTTATCCAGGTGAGTTTAGAATTCATATATAGACCATCAGAGTAAAGAAATTATGGCTTAGTCTTGAGGATATGGAATAGTCCCAGACTTAAAATGTTCGCCTTAATATAAAAAGGAGATTATAAGGTGAAAAAATAAATCAAGTTTTGCAAATTAGATTATGATGCATGTCATAGAGTTATGATGAGCTAGCGATTCATACTTACTCTAGGTATTCCTTGGATTTCAATCATTATGACACCCTATCCATGTCTTGCGTGATAGAACCCCGCTTATTACTAATTCTTATAAACTTCGTACATATTTATGTTCATTCTCATCTACTAGTAAATAAAGTAATAGCTTTATTTATGATCCTTTTCATGCCTATGAATCTATGAATTCCATTCATACTTTAAGTAACTTATGATAAGTATAAACCCATGTTTCATAGTATGCTCAGCTCCTTGAACTCATGGTACACCCTTAATGACTAGTGAAATCACAATACGGCACATATGTCCTAAATTTAGACCTCTTTAATGAATCCATGCCTATAATACTCTATTCTCCCAGCCTTAGTTAAGTGTCAAAGATATGTATAATATATTTTCATGCTTTAGGTTCTTATGTTCTATCTCTTTAGTAACCCTTCTTATGCTAAGATACTGGTAATGAACAAAATATGGATGGACAATGGTTTAGATGGGAGAGAGTAGATGTTCCTTATTTTGGAAAATTATTGAATGCTTGTTTTATCTAAGGCTATAGATGTGAAGGATGATCGAGGCAAATCTTTGATATATGTAATATTTAGTTGAAAATTTTTGGCGTGCCTCTTTGGAGATAATATATGAAATTCTTATTGATAGAGGTATTAGAGAATATAGAAAAATTCCTAGATATATTGGTTGCCTACAGGTTCATATATGGTCATAACAGTAGGCTTGAATTCCATGTTGGTATATAAATGGATGAATTAATTGTTCTATTGAATTCCTAATTACATCTTAAAGTTAGTTAATGAAATGGTATGGAGTATTACTCTTGATTTGAGAGCTCTAAAAAGACATAGGATATTGAATCTCATAGTTTAGGCTAGAATTATTGTGTTATGTGTAGTACCTTGTAACTTTGAGTTATTCTTGAACATGTTGTATTGGATGCCAAAATTTCTAAGATTTTATTTTTGTACCAACTTTATGTTTAGCGGTGACTTTTAAGTATAACTATGATAAAGAATGGTAATGAGACCATAAGGACTGTTTCAAAATTTTTGAAATGTATTTGGGGTCATTTTGGAACCCCAAGCCAGTGAGGGTCCATGATAAGAGCGTGCCACACTCCAGGCATTCCATGATTGAGGTGTACCACACCCTTGGAGTCGGGCAATACGATTGTGCCACGCCCAAGGGCGCATAAATATCAATTTTGCTTTTATATGTTTGGGGTCAAGGTATTTTTGGTCTTTTACCAATTAAACGACTTCCCAATCATATATAACATAGTTTTAACCCTGATAACTTCAATTATGCAATACCTCTTCTCCCAAAAACCCTCAAGAGCATAAATGAAGAGTTTTCACAAAAATTCAAGCTTGGAAGTTTACAATTCTAGTTTCCCTCAAGAAATTCATCAAGTACAGGTATATGGGATTTGAACAAGGATATTCTCCCATCCTTATTCTTATAAGTTGAGTTTTTACATGTGTTTTATAGAATTGGTAACTAGGGTTCATACCCATTTTTTATATACTCTGAGATTATGATGTTTCCTCATGAGTTCCACTTTATTTTAGACAAGATTTCATGTTTACTTATATTTTTATCCATGAAATTCATAATATGAGATGAGTTTCAATAGTTTGATATGAGGATTTATAGTTTGATAAATGTACATATTTTAACATGATTCTGTCAGTTTACTAGTAAAAGAATGTGATTTTAACGCTTATTTAAGCTTATCTATGAAAGTGATTTCAAGAATTGAGTTATGACATTTTGATAAAAAGTTTACAGAAGTTGATAAATTATAACAATTTGAGAATTGAGTATTCAGTTTATAAAAAGTTCAAGTTTACTTTTTTGAGTTTCAAAAGTATTGTAGTACAATAACAATTTTAGTTTTGATATGAGATTTCATACAATCTATGAAGTTCTCATAAGAAATCAAGATTTAATGTTAGAAATAGAACCATATTGAATTTTTAGACTTATCAGATCATATGCTTATTTATAAGGTGAACTTTATATATAGAGTACGAGAAATAATATCAGTTTTGGGAGTAGTATCTAACATCAAGAGGGGAATATGGATTTAGTGTATCCTATTGAGTGGTGATTTTACCACTCATTCTATAACACCTCGTATTTTTTGGGCTAGACTTTGAAGCGTCGTTCTTACGTGTGCAAACTATAACCCCAAGATTTAATTTTGAATTCATGTGTCATTATATTTATCATAGTGTGTGAAGTTCTTTCGAAGTGGAAAATGTTCATAGGAATCAATTAGAACAAAGTTAAGCTAAGAGCCTTTGATTCATCAAAAGTTTTGTATTTGATTCTACAAGGATATACTTTGAACGTGTATCACTTTTGATGTACGTTAAAATTTTAAGCTCAAGACCCAACAAATTGTAGATAATTGTGTTAGCTTTCCAACAATACTAATTTTGCCTTAATTCTACACCCGAGTGAAAAGTTATGGCTTTTTCCGTGAAAGTTAGTAAGGGGTCGCGATAGCCCCGTGTCGTGAGGGATGCTTAACCCAACTAGGGGTCGCGACGCGGTGGTAATTTTCATGGGAAAAAGAAGACAAGGGGAAGTTGTCCATTCTCCTTAACCCCAGCCGTCCAAACACGAATTAATACACCCAAAATGGCATTATTTGCCCACTTTTCATCATCAAAACCTCACGTAAACCCTTCCTTTTCCCCAAGAACAAGATTCAAGACCTTCTTCAAGAACACCCTAACCTCCTCTCAAGAACACCAAAAAACTCCATTACTCCTTCAAGGAAGTCAATGATCCAAGATTCTAAGTCCAAGAACTTCAAGAACATCTTTAAGAGTTCAAAGTCAAGTTTCTACATCAATTAAGCCTAATAAGGTATGTGGAATTATGAACAAGGATACTCTTTTCATCCTTGTGCTCTAAACTTGATCTTTATTTAAGATTACATATTTTGCCAATTAGGGTTAATACCCAATTATTATTATTTGAAGATTATGATGTTATAATTTATTTAAATGTTGAATTGCATGTCTATTTTCACATCTTTATGCATGTGATATGATTTTTCAGATTTTCAATTTAGTTTTAAGCATGATATTGTGATTCTTGATTTCATTATCTTGATATTGTTGAAGTATTTCAAGAAGTATATTGAGCATGACGTTTTTTCATGAATTTGCATGAGTTTAAAACATGGGTTTTAAGCCCTAAGTCTAAGTATTAATATTTTAAGAAGATTATGATTTTAAGCCTCTTTTATAAGTTGTTTGACAAAATTTAAGAAAGAAATTGATCTTTTGATCCTAACATAAGATAAGGAATCCACATTGTTCATATAGTTTGAGATTTAAAGAAATGGAAGAATAATTGGTTTTCATTACAAACTCTTGTGCTATTTTAAGGTAGATTTCCTAAAATTTCTGATCTAAAGAATGGGAATACTATTTAGCACTGAGTTGGGTATGTTTCCAAGGTCTCATGCCCCAGAAATACATGCCACCATAGGATTAATATTAAGTGCCTATAGTGGTCTAAGTTTGTGATCACTTAAGATAAGGTTATACATCTTGGAAAAAGTATGACACCTCTCCCCAACATGAGTTTTTCTCCTTAGGGGAACATGACATTGGACATCATTATAGCTTACATGGTGTATTTCGGTTAGAAAAACCTCCCAAAGTCCTTAAATCCTAAAACAAAGTGTCAGAACAGTTTTGAGAAAGTTAGGTAAAAAGGCTCATAAATTTACTTAGATATTGTCTTACCTAAGACCTCAGTTATCAGATTTCATTTTTTAAGTGTTTAGATTGATAAAGGTGAGCCCTTTTCACCTAGCCTTCATGATTTGAAGAATAAAATTATAGTATATTTTTATTAGAACTAAGTGTGGTGGCTTGCAAGAATTTGTTTTATGCTTTATTACTCATGGATTATGATTTGTCAGTTTTGATTATTCAAGCCAAGGTGAGTCATTCACATTTAGCGTGCAGTTTTGAAAGTTTAGTATATGCTCAGTATATTCCAAAGTACTGATCTACATATACCTCAATGTGGTACATTGTTTTATAATGTAGGTACAAGTTATAGTGCTCATATCCTATTTAGACAGTTTGTAGCTTTCAATCAGTAAGTGATGAGCCCTTTTGATTTAAGGACTCGGGTCAGTTATAGTTTATGGAGCATTTTATTTTCTTTATTTAGTCGTATTACTTAAGGATGGTCAAGGGTCATGTCCCGACTACCTATAGTCAATACAAGTAGAGGCTCCATAGACAGTCAGTAGAGTTAATGTATTTAATTCCAATTTTGTTTGTATTAGCATAGTTTTAATTGTTTCAACAATTTATTTTTAAAGATATTCAACAAAAGATTTATCTTCTACTTATTTCTATTTGAATTATCTATTCCATTCAGTTGCTCATGAATTATGCCATTAGCAAGGGTTAGCTTGGGATCACTTGTGGTCCTAAGCACTGTGTGACTACTAGGGGGTAGTCTTGGGTAATTAAAAACTTTGTATCAGAGTACAGAGTTTGAGTGTCCTAGGGTGTCTGTAAAGTTGTGTTTAGTAGTCTGATAGAATAGTACAATGACCTCTGTACTTTTCTTCGAGAGGCTATTAGATATTGAAGAAATATTTCCCTTTCTTCATACTCTAGATCGTGCAGTAAAGTTATTCTCTTTGAAACTTCTGTTGATTTATGTGTTACTCCATAATTCTTCATCTATGACTTTCCTTGAGATGACATGACTAGTAAGTTCCAATTTCTCCTAAGATAACGCTCTCAAATTTACTATCAGTAATTTAAGAAGTTATACTAGAGGCTTGAGAGAAGCTCGCTAGTGTGAAATATGTTCCTCAAGTTGAATGTTATGTCCACATCCTAATGAGTTATTTAGTTAAGACAGAATATGATATGTATTTAGATTCCTAATTAACCATTCAATTTAGATAGTGCTTATAAGAGGAGATAGTATCAACTTAGATTTTTTTAATAGAGTTTGCATTCGAGGGATATTAAAACCTAGAATATTATGATTTATAAGTAGTAGAACCTTCTTATGGTTAAAGTGTGGGTTTAGAAGTGTATTGGTAAGAAAAGTGGGAATGGCAATTGATGGGAAGTATATTAATAAACTTATACATATTATTAAGTTTGTGTTGAGGTGGTATGACCTTGTGTGTTAGTTTAGAGGTAATAAATATGGTACAGGTTCCTTGGTAGAAGATAGATAAGGAGTTATTAGTTAGGGGGAATTGTTGTTTGATGAAGTGGGAAAGGAGTTATCGATGATATTATTGCGTTAGAAAAGTATGGAATATTCATAAAGAGTTTCATGGTTGAGTATTGTTAATTTAGACTTTCCTTGAGGTTGCAAAAATGAGTTTACTTGAAACTTAAAGAGCTATGAAAGTAATTTAGGTGTATGAATGGGTTAATAGTCGTAATGTGTAAAAGGAGGAAGTTCTAATGTATTATAATAAGATAGACCATACGATTATGATCAATTATTGTTATTATGAGGCTTTAGTGTACTAGTTTTTCTGTATGTGTTATTTTATAGCTTCCAAGTGGAAATAGTATGTGAGGTTGAGTTGTTAATCACGTCTAGAACTAGACAATAAGTTTGAATAATGGATGGTCATAGAGGTGGAAATAATGATTACGTAGTTAGTGATGCTAGTTATATAGAAGTGATCTAGTAGTCTTGAACAGTGCATACCAGAGTTTAAGTTTATTTATTCGTAATTTAGTATTATGTAAAGGTATGCCTAAGGTGATATGGGGTTGAATTATTTTTCTAAGGTTACTAAGTGTTGTGTGTGGTTAGTAGTACCCTAGAGTTGCTAGGTGAAAGATGGCTAGTTATATAGTACATGGTGTTCTTAATAGCTAAGTTGAGAAGTTATGGATAGGTGGTGTTGAGTTTTTAAAGTATTTTTTTCTTATTGTTTGGGGGTAGTATAAATATAGTAGTGTGATCTTGGTAGGATATGATTCTATGTTTAGTGAGGTAGGTATGTTTGTCGAGTTAATAAAGAATAAGTCTATGATGATGATTATGAAAGCTAGAAAGTTAAGGATGGTATGTGAAAGGGTTGTCCATGAATGAAGTCAGTAAGTTCAAAATATAGTTTGTTCTTATAAGTTTAGCATTTATGTGTAGACATTAGAATGAAGAATTTATGGCTCAGTCTCAAGGATATGGAGTAGACCCATAAGCTTAAAATGTAAGCTTTGATCTAAGGGAGAGATGGTAGAGTGAAGAACCAATTCAAGTTTTGAGAATTAGATTGTGATACATGTCAATAAGAGCTGTGATGAGATAGTGATCCCTTCATAGTCTAGAGTATTCTTTAGATTTCAGTTATTACCACACCAAATTCATATTTTGCATGCGAGATCCATGCCAAAGTCCTATGATTATACACTTCATACGTATTCAAGTTCATTCTCAACTTCTGGTAAGTAAGTAACAGCTCCACTCTGTGATTCGAGTTATCTCTCATAAATCTATGAACTCCAGTCTTATGTTGAATAGCTTATGATAAGTATGAACTCATGTTCCAGAGTATCATTAGTTCTCTAACCTCATGATACTAGTGATATTCACATTAGATCATATATGTCTTGAGTTTAGATATCTTTAATATATACATGCCTTAGATATTCTATTCCTCAGACCTCAGTTATGTGTCAGGGTTATGTGTAGTATTCTTTCATGCTTCAGGTTATTATGCATTATCTATTCAGTGACCTCTTCTTATGTTAAGATAATGGTGATTATAATAGATGAGAAATAGTTTAGATGATAGAGAGTTGCTGACCCTAATTAAGAAAGGTTATTTATGTTTTTTTCTATCTAAGGTTAAAGAATGAAGGAATATCGAAGTAAATCTTTGGTATATGTCATAATTAGTTAAGGATTCTAGGTATGTCTTCTTAAGAATAGTTCAAGAAAGTTGTTATTGGTAGAGGTTTAGAGAATATGGAAAGTATGCCTTTATGGGTGTTTGCCTTGAAGTTCATATATGGTTATATTGATAGGCTTGAATGTCAAGTTGGGATGTAAAAGGATGAATGCAATATGCGCTAGTGAATCCATAGTAAGAGTTCATAGTTAGTCATTGAAGTGGTAAGACATGTTATGCTTTGTGTGTGAGCTCTGAAGGAGACGTTGAAGATTGAATCACTTGGTTTAGTCTAGTATTATGGTGTAGCGTGTTATATCTTATGATTTCAAGTTATGCTGGATCATGGTGAGAGAATTTAATTCAGTTTAGACTTTAGTTGATGAATTTATTAATGCCCATATGAGAATTATAAGTTACAAAAAATTAGTATGGTATCTAAGGGGAATAGTATAGTTGAAGAAGTATTCGAGAGATGTTGTTAAGCTTGAAATGTAAGAAGTTGCATTTCCTAAGGCCTAGTAATTCTATCCTAGCTTATGATTTATAGATCTATGTTCTATGCTATAGAGTTGTATCAATGTTGTAATTTCTTGTTCAGATATCTTATTCAGATCATGCCTAAGATACTTTGTTCCCTAAAGTTATTAGAACTTCTTCCAAAGAGTGTTGAAGAAATACTCTAATTGAGTATGAGCTCTCAGTAAGATTCAGTCTATATAGACAATAATTTTGTTTTGCAGATAGATAGATAAGGTCCTATGGTTTTCCATCTCTCTATGTAGTCTTACTATCTGAAGTCTCATGAGTATGGCTATTCCGTGAGGTAATTTAGTTCAGTCCATGAATCATATTTAAAATTCAGATATTTAGTCATGATTCAGTTCGTAAGTGTTCAGTGAATGATCTTAGTCTTCCAAGTATTCCACTTCATACAGTTTAATGCCTATTGTACGATCTCAATCTTGTTTTCTCATGATTCATGCTTACATAATGCACTTGGTGATGCCATGAATCCCTTTTCTTTTGATTTTAATACATGTTTTGTTGAGGAACAATTCCTAATGAGAAGATACGTACTATATTCCATCCTTAGTAACTCTTGGAGTATTATTGCATAAGTTATCACTTCACAATTCTATATGTAAGATCATATCATGAGCATTTCAAGTGAGTTCTAATCCCTCAACATGAATCAGCCCCTTATAAGTCAATAGAGTCAAGTCTACTCAGAAATCTGTTTTATGATAAAGTTACAACATTTTATCTTAGTAATATCCTTCACTACTGTACATGTGATGTTTGCATCATTCCATAGTTATAAGACTTCAACGAGTTCCTATCCATCATTCGAGGATAAATAATTCCAAATTGGAGATAATGTAACACCTCATATTTTTTGGGCTAGACTTTGAAGCATCATTCTTACATGTGTAAACTATAATCCCATGATTTAATTTTTAATTCATGTGTCATGATATTTATCCTAGTGTGTGAAGTTCTTTTGAAGTGAAAAATGTTCATAGGAATCACTTAGAACAAAGTTTAGCTAAGAGCCTTTGATTCGTCCAAATTTTTTTATTCGACTCTACAAGGGTCTACTTTGAACGTGTATAACTTTTGATGTACGTAGGATTTTTAATGTCAAGACCCAAAAAATTGTAGATAATTGAGCTAGCTTTCCAACGATATCAATTTCACCTTAAGCCGACACCCGAGTGAAAAGTTATGGCTTTTTTTGTGAGAGGCAGTAAGGGGTCGCGATAGCCCCATATCACGAGGGCTAGTTAACCGAACTAGGGGTCGTGATGCGATGGTGATTTTCCCGGGAAAAATAGGCCAAGGGGCATTTTAGTCCATTCCCCTTAACTCCATCCGTCCAAACACGAATTAATACACCCAAAAGGGCATTATTTCCCACTTTTCATCATCAAAACCTCACGAAAACCCTCCCCTTTCCCCAAGAATAAAATTGAATCCCTTTTTCAAGAAAACCCTAACCTCCTCTCCAGAACACTAAACAACTCCATTACTCCTTCAAGGAAGTAAATTATCTAAGTTTCTAAGTCCATGAACTTCAAGAAGAATCCATTAAGAACATCTTTTAGAGTTCAAAGTCAAGTTTCTACATTAATTAGGTCTAATAAGGTATGTGGGGTTATTAAAAAGGATATTCCTTTCATCCTTATGCCCAAAACTTGATATTTATTTAAGATATCATATTTTGCAAATCAGGGTTCATACACAATTAACATTATTTTGAGATTAAGATGTTACATGTGATTTAAATGTTGAATTGTATGTCAATTTTCACATCTTTATGCGTGTGATATGATTTTTCATATTTCCAATTGAGTTTTATGTATGATATTGTGATTCTTGATTTCATTAACTTGATATTATGAAAGTATTTCAAGAAGTATATTGAGCATGATATTTTTCCATGAATTTACATGAGGTTTAAGAATGGGTTTTAAGCCCTAAGTCTAAGTATTGATATTTAAAGACGATTATGATTTTAAGCCTCTTTTATAATTTGTTTGCCAGGATTAAAGAAAGAAATTGATCTTTTGATCTAAGCTAAGATAATGAATCCACATTGTTCATATAGTATTAGTTTTCATTATAAACCCTTATGCTATTTTAAGGTGGTTTTCCTAAAGTTTTAAGCTAAAGAATAGGAGTAGTATTTAGCACCGAGTTTGGTATGTTTCCAAGGTCTTATGACCTAGAAATACGTGCCAACATAGGATTAAGATTAAGTTCCCATATTGTGCTAGTTCAGTGATCACTTAAGATAAGGTTATACTTCTTGGCAAGAGTATGACACCTCTCCTCAAGTTGAGGTTTTCCCGTTAGGGGAACTAGATGTTGGACATCATGATAGCTCATATGGTGTATGATGGTTAGAAAAACCTCCCAAAGTCCCTAAATACTAAAACAAAGTGTTAGAACTATTTTGAGAAAACTTGGATGTAAAGGATAAAAAATTTACTCAGATATTGTCTTACCTAAGACTTCAGTTATCAAATTTCAGCTTTAAGTTTTAAGATTGATAAAGGTGAGCCCTTTCCACCTATCCTGCATGATTTGTAGAACAGAATCAGAGTATAGTTTTATTAGAACTAAGTGTGGTGGCTCAAGAATTTCTTTTATGCTTTATTACTTATGATTTATGATTTGTCAGTTTTTATTATTCAAGGTAAGGTGAGTCACTCACATTTAGCATGCAGTTTTGAAAGTTTAGTTGAATTATTGCATTATTGTTTTACTTATGCATTCACCCCCATATGATTAGTATAATCCAAAATTACGGATCTACATATACATCTATGTGGTACATTATTTAATATTGTAGGTACAAGTTATAGTGCTCATATCCTTTTTAGACAGTTTGCAGTTTCCAGTCAGTAGGTGATGAGTTCTTTTGATTAAAGGGCTCAGGTCAGTCAGAGTTTATGTAGCATTTTATTTTCTTTATTCAGTCGTATTGCTTAGGAATGGTCGGGGGTCATGTGCCGACTACCTATAGTCAATACTAATAGAGGCTTCATAGGCAGTCAGTAGAGTTAATGTATTTGATTCCATTTTTTGTTTGTATTAACAGAGTTGTAATTATTTCAGTAGTTTATTTTTGAAGATATTCAGCTAAAGATTTATCTTCAGCTTATTTCTTTTTAAATTATGTATTTCATTCAGTTGCTCATGAGTTATGCAATTATTAAAGGCTATCTTGGGATCACTTGTGGTTCTAAGCACCATGTGACCATTAGGGGGTAGTCTCGGGTCGTTACAAAGTCTCACCAAACATTTATGCACATTACCTTGTTGTGAATGAATGAATGATATTGGTTATAAAAACACACTAATATCCACTCTTTGTAGGCATGGAGTTTAGGAATCAAAAGATACGGATGGGAGCTGAAAATGATCAAATCGAAGTAAGAAAAGTGTAGTTGAAGACTTGGAGCAGTAAGGCCTCAGGCACTGCAGTCGTAGTCTACTGATTGCGATTGCGGTAGTCAAGTAAAAGTCATCAAACCACGATCGCGGAAGTTACCCAGGGTCACATAGCCGCGGTCGCAGTGTGGTCACGACTTAGTCAAAGATATCAGCCCAATGGCAAAAATGAAAAGGCACATGGTTGAGCCTAAATTTTGAGAAAATGACTCAAACCCTATCATGGATCAAATTCCATCTTCCCTAATTTTTAGGTTCACCTTTTGTAGTTGATAAGCTACCATTTTTGGAGAAAAAAATATTGTATAAATTTTGGGTGAAGAATACATTGGAGACTTTCTAAGCAGAGGATTAGTTCTCTTCCATTGTTGATTTGTGGTAGTGTCAAGTTTTAAGTAACATTCACTTAATCTTTAATAAGTTATTTTAATGGAGATTTTGGGTATATCTATGCTTATTTCTCTTATGTGTAGCTAGATCTCCCTCTTAGGGTTATGTGTTAATAGGAGTTAAAGTGTATGTGGGTTGTTATTGATTAGGTTATATTTAGTAGTTCATGTTTATGGGTTTTATCATTGCTATGCTAACATGGTTGGGATTTGATAGGTAAAAGCCTCAAATACCCAATGGGTGTGATGAGTGAAAGCTCCATGCTCTAGAAAAAACAAATCCATCTCTGAAAGAAGGGTTTTTGGTGAAGTTTAGGAATTCATATCATCCTTGAAAGAGGGATGTAGAGACAAAAGCAATGATAGAAAATTATGTGTGTAGTTGGCTAAATTTTCTCTATCTTAGACATAAGGGTAAATGTGAGGTTGACTATACCATGGGTATCATCCTAGAAATAGGGATACCTAGATTAAGGTTGTGGTTACTAATTATTGAACACACGTATTAGGTATTCGAAAGAATTAATAGGTAAAAGTTTGGTGTTTTGTTGAAAGACTAGCATCGAAATTTATAACCAAACCTACCCATATTTGTCCTGCTAAATTGATGTTGATTTCTAACACCCACATATCACTCCCTTGGTAATGCATAGTCTCAAGATCCGTGCATAATTGTGAAACTATAATTATTCATAGCCCCGAGTTTATAGAGTACCAATACAAAAATATTAGTGTAGATACCTATCTCTCATATTTTTATCTTTTTGTATCATTGGTTTGAATTTAAGTTGTATCTATTATTCCGAATCAATTTGATCGCCATTCACATTATTCCTTGTGGATTCGACCTTGACTACAAAGTTGGGTAAATATATTAACGACGATCGCCTTGCACTTAAATTGATGTGTAAGTTGAGTGTTATCAAAAATGGCGTCGTTGCCGGGGAACAATATGGCATATTAAGTTAGTTTGAAATTTTAGTTACTCGCTTGAATTCAAGTTTGTAAATATTTGTTTGTGATTTTCTTTGTTTTAGGTAGATTTTCTTTTATTTCTACTTTTTTTATGGCATCTTCCGACAAATATGAATTTTGTGGTTGGAATGCGTATATTGACGGCCTATGTTTATAGTTTGATGGACCACACTTCACGAGATATTATAACTATGCTCCCTGGAAAGAGACGGGATCACCATCTCGATCTTAAAGGGAGTATGGTTGTACCTCATGTGGAAGTCAAGATGGACATAGGGATGATTGCGCAAATTCCCCCTCCCTCTATTATACTAACCGAACTAGTTCTGCTTAAGAGATTGATAGGTCTTGTGATGAGAGGAAGGAGGAGTAACAAATTAGACTCATTAGTTTTGAAACAATGCTTCAAACCATTTTGGACCGGGCAACTATGACCGGGGAGAACGCTCAAGACATGCATCAATCCTACGGGGTATTCACTAGGTATTATTTCATGGAAAAGGAATTGGGAAAAAATATCTAACTTTTTGATATGGAAACCATGCCTACTCCTTAAGAGGAGGTTTATCAAGAAATAAAACCAAGCTATGATGATGAGCTAGGTAGAAAAGACTCCTCGATGGATTCCAAATCATCCAACTTATATTAGAACAAAGAGGCCAAAATTAAAGAAATGGTAGTAGAGTCAAATGAAGAATCAATGCATGCCTGTTATGATGACTCTAGTTCATTTTGGGGTGAAAATGCTTTGGAGGAAGCAATTCCAAAATTAGGGTTTGTACCTCATTCAACACAAATTTCTACATTGCACCTCGAGGACGTGATGAGAATCTACTCACTGAGTCGAATGATGGATATTGAGGATACAAAGTACGAATCCTATGTTTTGGACTTTGGCATTCCAAAGAAGCACATGGAACCTAACCCATCATTGGAAAAGGAATACAACTTCCGATGTACAAAGAATGGCCTATTGATGTGTTCACTCTTAACAAAGGAACTAATCCAAAATCTTTATGTGAAGTTGGGTAAAATATTCTAGTCATAAAAATAGAAAGATCGAAGCTTTCTGTCCATGTTCTCACATCTTCCAAGTTTTACCTTGGAAAATCTGAATCTTCTGTCCCTCCTCCGCCTATTTAATATTGAACAAAATTTGGGACGGAGTTTCCAATTTCTTAAAGGTGTCATGTTGCGATGTTAACCTAAGAATTCAATGGGAGGCACCCTATCATGCCATGAAAAGTGGTCCGTATCCTTTTATTTATGCATGATAGAGTGGATTTTATTTTTGTATTTGTTCATGTGTAATCCATGAAAAAGTGATTGTTAGGAGATATTGTGATTGAAATTAGAAAAGGGAGTTGTGAAAGTGGCTTATTGGACTAAACATCAAAGTGCAGAAGCCAAGATTTTGGCCTCAATTACCACTACCACGGTCTATATCAATGCGATTATGGAACTAAGACCGCGATCATGTTATACCTATTTAGATAACTATCCAACTGCCATTTTTCCCGCACGTTCATTCTCAAAATTCTCCTATATATTGGCATTATGTAGAGTATCAAAGATTTTATTTCAAACCTTTTGCAACAGTTATCTGGAATGTATTCTCAAACTCCCTTACTTTTATTATCATTGTAGGCCTGGGCATGTAGTTTAGAAATAGGTATAAATTTATTTTTATAATGCCAAAACTATTCTTGTTTGTGTTTATTATTGTGGTTAGCAGTTGTAGGGTGTCTACACGTAATTTGGAAAGTCTTGAATACTTATATTTTAGCCTAAAATGGTTGATCTGACGTGTATATTATCTGTTCACTCAATGCCCAATTGAGTTCAATGTGAATTCCTTCATGTTTAGGGCTAAAATCTCATAATCTAGGCTTAATTTATCTAATCATGATGTTTTTGTGCCTAGTTTAAAGACAAAGTTGGTGTTAATTTCGTGTATCTTGAGCAATGGAAAAAATAGTTAACTGTGATCTCATGTATCCTGATTGCATTTTTGATGACTGCGATCGCGGTCAATGCTTTGCAATTGCCATACCTTAGGACAGTTGTCTTCAGAAATCCAAATGTCTTCACATTTATTTTTCACCCCAAAATCTCCTATAATATTGTCACATGTGCTTTTCTTGTTAATCTAGCATATGTTTGGTTTTGAACATACTAAAAATGATCTGAAGTGTGTTCCATACAAGTACTCAGCTACAAAATGAGAAACTTAGATGATACAAGATTCATGCCTCTGGAATACCACAACCAGTATTATAATGACCTCCCAAAGATCAAGCTACTCCTAGAAAGGAGTATCTCTTAGGACAGAGTCCCAAAAATGTTCCTAGAATTCTTTGACAGATTTACTGCTATCAGGGAATTTGTTCCAGAGTTACCTCATGGGCTGGGGGAGTCCACTGCTCTCCACGCATATGTATCTCGATTCGATTATGAAATATATCGGGAGAAGCAGAAAAAGTAGGGTGTCAGGGTTGCCAAATTGGAGAGATCATAATCAGCTTGGGCAATACCGTACATGGACCACAGGGAGTCATAGGAAAAGATATTGAAGAAATAAACTAAGAGAGAAAAATTCTTCACCAAAATGTGGAAAGGGGTAAAGGGAATCTTCAAGATTCTCAAACCTAAGGATCGTCTACCTTCATCGAGGGTAGATAGTGATGATAGAGCCCCCGCTTAACGGTCTAGTAATGATGATGACGGAGATAATGTAGGGTATACCGGAGATAGCAGTTTGTGATGTTGATTTAGGGAGCATCCTTTACTCCTATATTGTAGGATAGGCAGTGGGGCCATTGCAAGCTTTTTAGTTGGGGGTACCTATCCCTATATTTGTACTACTTGGATGTTTTTGGGTAGCGTTTTGATAATATTTTGGATAATATTTTATTTTCATTTTGGGATGCTACATTTGGGTACTCTGATGGTGTCCACATTTTCATGGATTATCGTGTAGTTTTATTTAGTTTTCTTCTAACTTTAAACTTTTATTTTGACTTTGGTGATGCATGACTAGCTTTGCCCTATGATAGATTGAGCGACGATATTCTTAAGGGTAAAGCATCGTGTTTGGGTTTTTAGGCATAGATGTATGATATTTGTGAGTACCCGTAGCATAATTGTCAAAAATGCAAGGGAATTCTAAGTACCTGTAGCATGGTAAGTTGTAAGTTTGGGATCACATTTTACGCTATTGGAGAAGTCTGGTTAGCCATATGGTTGGTTTGCCCATTTTTACACCAAAATGTGAGTCTAAGGCATTGGTTGTTGCCATGATAGAAAATTGTGCATGGTGTGAATGCAAAACAAACAACCCCCTCTGTCCAAAAAATTTCAAAAATTGAGTGCATGGACGTGAGCAACTTTGTAGCAAAACTTTTTCTCTTTTTGTGGCTCCGTTAGATTTTGACTTGTAAATAGAAATAAATTCTCCATATTTGTCTCTAGTAGGAGAGACATTTGAGATCCCTTTGTGAATTCTTACATGTCATGTGTGGTGAGCAATTTGCATGCATCTATTGTATACTTGGGTTATCTAGAACTTGCCCCGTTAGTTTTTCAAAGCTAACGCTGATTGTATTTGGTTGGAGAAATAATCATAGGCCACCCTTGTAATTTTGGAAGCCCACTCTAGCCAAAAATCCTACCCAAGCATGAATATAATCCCTAGTCACCTACTTTGAGCCTTTAGAACTTTCTTTGCCAAACACATTACAAGCCGTAAATCATTCTTTTTATTTCTCTTTTGAACCATACCCTCCTTAAACTTGAAAATGTAATTCGAGGCTTAAAGAGTAAGTTGGGGGTGGTAAATATAGATGGAAGTAAGTTTGGTGCCACGAAGATTTAGTTATATGCCTAAAGTTCCTAAACATTGAAAAGAACTTAATAGAAGAAGAAAGAGTCTACCAAAGGAAAGAATTGCGCGAAAATGCAAGAGAAAGAGATAAAAGAAGTTGGGTAAGAAAAGGAAGAAAAAAGTATAAATGATAAAAGAGAAAAAATAAAGAAGAAGTGGCCCATAGTCAAAAAGAAGGATTGAAAAGTGTGATGTAGATATTCAAGGAAGGGCGCAACCATGTTATCCCAAATGATATCCTACCCTAACCCAAACCTACATTACAAACTAAAAATGTTGTAAGACCCAACAAAATTATATGCTTAACTCAGTCCATTAAAGCTTGAAAAGAGGCCCAGGAATAGAAATTTAAGCTAAGTGTTTGTACTTAGAATTATTTTATCCTTCATAAGTTGGCGATCAATTTCTATGACCCTTATGACCTTAAAATATTAGTTTTTAAGTTGATTCATTATTAGAATATCAGTAGGTCACTTTGGGTGAATTTCTAATTTTTTGAACCTCGTTTGAACCATGTTTGGGTAACCAAAATAGTCGATCGAAGCGATCTCAACGAGTCGCGTCGCCCATCGCATCGACTGATAATCCCCCCCTAGCTTTTAGTGTAATTCTAGTGAACTAATGCAAACTCGACATGGCGCATTTGTCATCGCATTGATTCCATCGACGTGGCACGTCAGTATGCGCATCACTGGACACATTTTCAGTCATTAAAAGCCCGTGTCCTGAGGGGTAATTGGGTTATTTTCCACCCGTATTCAGCCCCAAAAACACAAGATTAAGTCATTCTTAGGGCTAAAACACTCATTATCCTCAAAATTACTCAAGAACAAAACCCTAGGTCTTCCAATTGAAGATTCAAGATTCAAGAAATTCTACACAACTTTCATAGAATTAACAACCAAGGTATGTTAGGTGTTCATTCAAGGGTTTCCTTCCACCCTTTGAGTTCAAGAATCTCTTTTAAAACTTCAAGTTTATTGATTTAATGAATTCCATGTTGGGTTTGATTTTATTCATGATTATGATGTTAATTGGGTTTCAAATCCATGATTTATTACAAGATTCATGTAAATTTATTTGAAATGCGTGTAGTATTATGTGAATTCATGTTTAATCCCTTGAATTTGTGGGTTGGTATTAGAAATAATGATGCCTACATGTTGTTTAGTAGAATGTGTCTAGATTATGTTCCCCAAGTGTTTGATAAATTGCTCATGTGAATTAAATCGAGAAATCATGATATGCTAGCATATGTACAATCTTATATCTTACAAGTGTTTGATAAAATATCTCTATGAATGAATTATGAACATTGTAATGCCTTTCAAGATCATGCTATGCTTTACTTTCCATATTATCGAGTCCTGGGGGTATCGAATACCCGATAATCTAGTTGTTTACCTAGAGTTATAGTAGCTTCGGTATAGCCTCAGTGATGTCATGTATAGTAGTATTCATCCAGTTAACTGAACTCAGTGTATACAACCAACTAACCAAACTAAGTGTACTCAGTTAGCTAATAGAATTCAGCGTACTCAGTCAGACAATAGAACTCAGTGAACTCAGTTCAGTTTAGTTAAACAATACGATCAGTAACATTTCATTCAACCCTATAAAAGACTAGAAATTAGTTCAGTTCAGGTATATTCAGTTGGGAGTAGGAACAACACCAAGCGAACATGGGATGGGGGCATTCCTGTCAGTAACGGGTTTGTATCTTTGTATCAATCCCTACATTATAGAACTACGTAGCCAACTTAGGTTGAGATGTCTTCCTACCATTATAGGGTTGATACATCTCGTACGAGTTTTCCTACCAGTGAGGGTTGACGAAAAGGCTTTCTACCATAGATGGTTAACTCATAGCCATTGTTAGTATCCCTTGACAAGGTGATAACATCCTTCTAACTGGGGTCACAGGTTGGTCCCCAACTTAGTCATACTCGGGGTATGTTGGTTAGATGAACACTCAAATAGTTTTAGTTTTAGACTCAGTATAAAATGCCAGTTAAGTTTCAGAATTAGGACTGTCAGATACAGTCCCTAGCTCATTATAAAACTCAGTTTTGTTCTACGAAATTAGGTCTGTCATAAATAGCCACTTAGAATATAGTAATTTAGTATTAGTAAATTCAGATATTAGTCATTAAGTTATCATAATTTAGTACCCAGTATTAATATGATCTTAGTTACAGTTTGCGTAGTTATGTGCATATCATTTCATAATCAACATTTATAGTAGTTTCAGATATATATGTACTCTCATTCAGTTATATTCATGCCACTAAGTCAGATATTGATCATGCATATGAAACCATGAATTCGACCTTACCTCACTTAGCATACCAGTACATTCAAAGTACTGACACATACCTTTCTTTTGTGCTATGATATCTTATATCATAAGTTCAGACACACGGGCTCCTAACCGAACTTATCAGCCCAAACTATCAGCAAGAGATTTAGTGGTGAGTCCTCATAGTTCAAGGATAGAGTTGTTATTTCATCACTTTCAGTATCTTTTCAGTAGTCGAAGTTAGTTGGGGACTTTTCCCATCAACTCTACCTTCAGACAGTTAGAGGCTTTCGGACTAGAGTATTTACATACAAATGTTCAGTTTTGGGAATTTTGATTTTAGTTTTGAACCTTATGGAAATTTTTGCTTAATTTTTGCATTATACAGTATTATTATTATTTAGTGATTGCAGTAGGTACTAGTCATGGGTTAAATTGTGGTCCTTTGGGATTATGGTCACAATGTAACATTCGGGGTATAGACTCGGGGCGTTACAAACTTGGTATCAGTGCCTAGGAAGTATAAAAGCCACGTCTATTGGAGTCTTGTTCATGGGTGTGTAGCGTGACACACTTATGAAAAAGAGGATACAACGTGTTTTAGGAAAAGTTTCCCTTCTTTCAGTATTCATGTCATGCGAGTGAGCATGAGCTCAAGTTAAACTCCAAGTCTAATCCTTTTCTTCCTTGTATTTATAGAATATGTCCCCCAAAAAGACTAATGGAAAAAAAAACTGGAAACCACCCAGCGGCTCTGCCCGTTCAGGAAAATCCCCTGAATGAGCTTGTGTCTCACTCCAAACTCAGGACTACTTTCACTGCCTTGGCTTATTTAGTAGTAGTCCAAAACAATCAGTTGGCAACAATCCCATCATGGCTTATGACTCAAACTCCACAGAGTAAGAAGAAGAGATATAGGAAAAGAGGGAGAAAGAATAAGAGAGCCAGAATGCCAAGGCCAAAGATTGGACGAACAAATCCTCCTTGCCAGAAATGTGGTAGAAACTATCAGTGCGTGTGTAGGGATAGTAGTATGTTGTTTTTTGTATATGCCACGCCAGGCCATAGAAATTGAGATTGTCCACAGTCAGGTTCGCAGAGCCAACATATCCGTCCCTCAGCTCAGTCCGATCACTCGAATCAGCATGGTTCCACTTCCAGTGCCAAAAGTGGGCAACGGCCAAACATGATTTATGCACTTCGATCCCAACTGGATCAGTAAAGTTCTCCTGTTGTGGTCACTGGTACATTACAAGTTTATCATTTGTATGTTTATGCTTTGCTAGATCCAGGAGCTTCTTTGTCCTTTATAACTCCTTATGTAGCCGTTGAATTTGGAGTTAGTCCCAAAATCCTAGTAAATCCCTTCTCACTCTCTATCACAGTGGGTAAATCTATCGTACCCTGACGGGTATACAAGAACTGTTCGGTTATGGTATCTCAGAAAGTCACTTCAGCAGACTTAGTAGAATTATAGATGAATGATTTTAATGTCATTCTTGGTATGGATTGGCTTCATTCATGCTATGCTTCAGTTGACTATAGAAACAAAATTGTCCATTTTCAGTTTCAGAATAAACCTGTCCTTGAGTGGAGGGGTAGTACTTCAGCACTTAGGGGTCAGCTTGTTTCTTATCTTAAGGAGAGAAAACTGATATCTAAGGGTGTGTTTATAATCTTTTTTTAGTTAAAGACTCTAGTTTAGAGACCCCTAAACTTGAGTAAGTTCTAGTAGCATGTGAATTCCCAGATGTGTTTCCCGAAAATCTTCCAGGTGTCCTTCCCGAGCGGGAAATAGACTTTGGAATAGACCTTCTTCCAGATACTCAGCCTATCTTTATTTCTCTATATAGAATGGCCCTAGTAGAACCTAAAGAGTTAAACGAACAGTTGAAGGATCTCCTATATAAGGTATTCATCAGACCCAACGTATCCCCTTGGAGTGCACCAGTTCCATTCATATGTAAGAAAGATGGTTCTCTTAGAATGTGTATAGACTACCATCATCTAGATAAAGTCACGATCAAGAACAAGTATCCACTTCCCAGAATCGATGACTTATTTGACCAACATCAAGGTGCCAGTTACTTTTCTAAGATAGACCTTAGATCAGACTATACCAGCTCAGAGTCAAAGACTATAACATTTCAAAAATAGCTTTCAGAATTTGGTATGGTCACTTCGAATTCCTAGTCATGTCATTTGGTCTTACCAATTCTCCAGAAGCTTTCATGGACTTGATGAACCGCGTGTTCTAGAAATACTTGGATATGTTCATCATAGTCTACATCGATTACACTTTTGTCTATTTTCGTAATGAGGATGAACCCGCAGATCATCTCAAAATTATACTTCAGACTATCAAAACCAATCAGTTATCATGGTATCTTATATATTCATGTCTTACATGTCAACTCTATGATAATAGCTCATATTTGTTCACGTTAACGAAAATCATGTATGCTTATAGTTCCTAGTATAAGGAGTTTTAGTTCACTCATTATTACTAATCATATTTCATGAATATAGAAACTCTAGACTCAGGTCATGCAGCCCATAAATTATGTACTCATGTCATGATTTACAGTAGGCCCAGTTCCCATGACTCATGCTACACTTCTAACGATCGGCTAAATTCAGATTACTTCAGATATAACCTCAGTTTAGATCTCTTGATAAATCCATAGTGTTAATATTCTATTCCTCAAGACTCAGTTAAGTTTCGAGTTTGACTTAGTATTCATTCACACTTCAGGTCCTCATGTTTTAACCCTTAGTAAACCCTCCTTATGAAATGATGTTGTGATGAGTGATTGCTTAGATGGGAGAGAGAAAATATTTCATGGTAAGGAAAGATTTTTGCATACTTGTTTTACACAAGGTTGTAGTTATGAAAATAGGCCCTAATGTTAGGTTAGTGTGATAATTAAATGGCTAGTATGAATTTATATTTAGTTGTTGAAGGGAGGAAAATAAGAATTTTTTTCATGCAATGAGGAGTTGAGAAAATGCCAAGTGAGAGTGTCAATTCAGATCCTCGATTTATGTTAGTATCCATCACATATTATCAGAACCCAACATTCAGTTTCAGTACAAGTCACAATTACATTCCTAGTTACAGTCTCAGTCATAGCCCCAGTCTAGTTATCAGATCACTAACTCAGTTCATTTTTAGGTTTGGTTGACCATAGCGTACAATTATTAGTTATTCAGTTATCAGTATTTTAGTACCTCAGTTTATAGACTATTTCAGAATAATGTTATCCACTTGGTCTTGCATTCTTAAATAATACAGTTGTCTCATGTTACTTAGTCAATCCTCACCATATATGCATAATACTCTACAGTTTTAGTCCAGACTAAGTACAATTCAATATTATAAGTCCAATATTAATCTATCTACCATTCAGTTAATCAGATAAGTTAGTATGTTTATGCATTCATGCCCAGTGCTCATGTGATTATTTTTAGTAGTCTTAGGTAAAGTTTCGTACTAAGTTGGAGAATATAGTTGAGCGGGTATTCGAGGAATATGTATGTAACGCCCCAAAATCGTATCCCGAGACGTCACACGGTGCTTAAGGTCAAAAGTGACCCCAAGATAACCCTTCATCTGGCATAACCCAAAGCAACTGAATAAAATACATAAAATAGAAGGAATAATGTGGAAACAACCCATAACTTAGTCTGACAAACATGAAAGTAAATTTACATGGTCACAATTCTGCTCATATATATACAAATCTGAAACTGAATACACTGACCACTAGTGACTGTCTATGAAGCCTCTACTTGCATTGACCAAAGATAGCCGGGTCATGACTCCCAACTACCCCTACTCAATACGACTGAATACAGAAAATAAAATACACCTCAAATCTGAACAACTCAAGTCCCTGAATCAAAAGGACTAATCACCTGCCGATCGAGAGTTGCGACCCAGCTGAACATGACATGTACGCTACATCTTGTACCAATATTTTGGTAAGAATGTAGCCCATGGAAATATGTGGGTCAGCACATTGAAATGTACTGAGTATGTGGGGGTGCATGCAACAATATAAATAGTATAATCAATTTCATGCAAACATGCATACGGACAATGATGACTCATTAGTCTTGAGTTATATCAAATCATACTTTTCGTAATTTCAAAATAAACAGTTCATATGATAAAATCTCGTAATCCATGTAAATCACTATAAATCATAAATTATGATAAATCATCCTAAATCGTCATAAATTACCATATCATCAAAAATCATCATAGGTAACTATAAATCATCATAAATGACCATAAAACATCATAAACATCTCAACTCTTTGACTCAAATCTCGGAGTGACTCAGTAATTCAAGCAACTTAATCTTATGGACATGAGAGTTTCCTAAAACCGACAACCCCACGTGAGCTACGTGGAATACCAACGTTTGAAACCCCCGTTGGCTGGAGCTTCATACTTTTTGCTAGGGAGTACGACCTTAAAATTGCAATAATCACAATTGGGCTCTCTGTCCAATAATATCATCATCAAACAACCCTACGTTGGCACATAGGTTTGAAGAAATACCAAATTTCCCTCTCGGTTCTAAGTACTACTCCTCGACAAGCTCAAAATGCGTTAGGAAATCCACCACAACATCACAAGGGTCTATCATAAATACCAAATCAAATCTCTTTCTCATTTATCAAATCATATCAATTTGTGGATTCCTAACTCAACACATTTTAGCTCAAAACATTTTAATCTTCCTCAACATCAACAAGGTATCAATGGATTGAACCATAACCGACTCATAATTTGGACAAGGATATGAACACTCAACACATAATATTTTCAACAATTTAACTCATCAAAACCATCCGGAAAATACCAAGACTCATTGCAACTTCGATATCAATATACCCAATAACTCAAATCGTCATAAGGAAGCTCAAAATTTGACATATGGCTCGAAAACACTTGGAAATACCAATAATTCATTCTTGAACTTAAAACGTGGATACATGTTCAAAATATATCAATTCTTGATAGAAACACCAAGAATCCCAATATTAAATCTCAAATCATAGAACGAAAATAGTCAAATACTCATGTGATTCAAAACTTACAATTCAAATCTTTATAAGTTCATAATCGAATTATTTAGACATAATTCAACTTACAGAACCATATGACTCCATTTAATAATCATAATTGGCAAGCTTGAACAATTTACATATATACATAATCAAAATCTCATGGTAGGATATCTTGAAAATAAATTCATTTGCCAAACTCATAATAATCCATAATAAAAATTAAAGATACAGGCACAAGAATGGAATGATTATTCTTGTTCAAAGCCCCACATACCTAAAAATGGAAGATGAATATGAACTTCCGACTCCAGAACTTTATTCACGAAAATAAAGGGTGCTTCTCAAAGCCCTTAACAAGATCAACTCGAATCCCAAATCAATTTGAAATTTCTACGGTTCAATCAAGAGACATGGAAGGATGAAATTTGGAGTAGTAGGGTTGGGGTTTGAGCCTTAGGAAATTTTGGAGAAAAATGAGCTATTGAATGCTCTTAATGGACTTAAATCCATGGTTTACCCGAATGTATTGGAGTGGGAATGACCAAAATACCCTTAAAAATCAAATAATGTCAAATTTGTCCTTTGATGGACTGTTTTGTTAGGCTGAAGTAGATCGACCATAACTTTTTACTCCGATGGACAAATTGGATGAAAATAATTTCATTGGAAAGAGAACTCTCAGAGATTTCTTTTGATATATAGTATCTCACCCATATCATTATGTACAAGGAGTTATGATCATTTGAAGTTGACCCTAAAATTCGCCTGGCCTCAGTATTTTTTTCCTGCACATTTACTATTCACCACTATTCACGGTTAGATCGGAATGATCATAACTCATCGCTCGAGTGTCCGGTTTGGATGATCCACATATCTTTGGAAATATTATTCGATGCTCTACGCGATGAAGGGTTGCATATCCAGAAATTCCACACATAAAAATTATTAATCACGATAAAGAACAGAATTCAACACATTTTCGTCCGAGATCTTAACGGACTCTTGGAAAGATAAAAAGTCTTTAACGACTCGACACATTTTGGAGAGAAATATTTAACGGGAAAACTCGAGGTATCACATCATCTCCCCCTTGGAAACATTCATCCCCAAATGTCGCTCGTTGGGTTAGGAAGACAACGAAAATTGAGGATACGCAACTAAAATAACTTGATGAACAAGTTTATATTTTTCTAAGCTTTGGAGTACTTTACGACGCATAATCTCATGATAATCACAACGACATAGTTGAGTATATTACTAAAAGAGTTGGCTGAAGGAAAAATTATTAACTTTGATTTAAATCCGCATTCACAAAGAAAGAGATGAAAGATCTAGGATATGAAAACTCGGGATATTACAATATCTCCCTCTTGGGATCGGTTCTTCCCAAATAATACTAATTGATACACGAGATACTTTATGATCGACCCATGGCTTAATACTTAGGTCGGAAACAAAAGAAAAGGCTAAATAGAATTTGGTAACTCGCTTCGATGCAAATAAATCATTCTTGAAATGGCTATGCTCACGAAACTTCAAGTAGTGAGATTGGACCACATCGGAAGATGGAAGAAATATATGAATCCGTCGGAATAACTATCAAGTTGAATTTCTAGGTGCATGGACCGAATCAAGACACTCTCATTCAATTAGGACATGATTCAAAATCTTTCCAAGGAACTTTCAACGCTACTAAGAAGCAAATGGGTTTGGGATATGGTCCAAACAATATATATATATATATATATATATTGAAATAAGGATTTATAACTCGACCCAAATTTTAAGTACGGAGCGTAGGTCGATCAGTCTTATATCAAAATAAAAGTACTAGACCCCACACAGTACAACTCCTTACTTTTAAGCTTATCAATACGCTTCGTACACCCTTTCTCCGCAATACTATTTTCCTCAAATACCATACTTACATGATTCAATTCATAATTCTCACAAGGCATTTGCAATCTTGGCTATTCAAATCTAACTAAGCCAAACTCTCTCTCCTCATTTTCAAGAATAATTTGGAGTCACCAATTCTTCCACCTAACTCCGTAACATAGCACCATTCCGAATTATAAATTTATACACATCCACATTGTTACAATTCCTCATCTCACAGATAATTCTTATTACCACTCAATTAACTCTAATCCACTTAATACTCACCATTTTCAACCATCATATTCGTATCAACAAGTCTTAAAGCTTAGGGAACTATTCATAGGCATATACGCAATTTAACTTATAGCAAGGCCAAGGCTTGCAACTAATATCCTCAGAAAGGAGATATATTCACAATACATGAGTGCTATGCAAGATCAATTTACAAGAGCTTTTATCTTAGACTTCTAAATCAACATAGACACCAAAACTTATCGATAATATAAACTTTAATCTCCGTCCATATATACACACATGATGTTCAAGCCTATCTTTATAATTATGTATACACTCCTAATCAACACCCATAAAACACCTTTTTTCAAATTCTACAATCCTTTATTAAGACAACTTTCGGGCACTATTCTTAGGAAAACACTCGCTAACTTTTTCGATTAACTAAGCCATGCACAAGACTTCACTTCAATAATTCCCCACCTACAAACCTAGATAAACCATCACACAACCACTTTCACAAACACAACACGAAATGCTTCAAATAACCATGACATCCATCAAAAGCCTAGCCTCAAGCTTACTCCGCACTTGCCACCATAGCTAAAATGAACATGCCACAATCTTTATCAATAAAAACCCGCTCACTCTCTCCTATCTTTACCACTGTTCATCCATACTCCCTTGACAAATTGAAAAGCATGAAAGGGTAGAATATGAAGGGATATTGTGTATGACTAGGTACGGTTATTGAGGCCGGAGAACTAGGGCATCAAATGCATGAATTCAACCAAAATCAAGATTAAAGATTAAGGACACCCAGGACATAAATTGAATCTTATTGGTCGCTAAGGGTGTTGCCAGTGGACTGAACTTGAACTTACAATAAAACTTAAGTACATGCATTATGAACCGCGCAACTTGAGTTTGGAGTTTATATCTTATGTAATGTCGATTTTGCCCGCTAGAAAAATTGGGACTCCATATTTCGATAGTTAGGAGGATACATAATTTCCCATGATATGCATGAACATGTATTATGATCGGGGGAATGAAACATAAGGCATGAGAAAATATCTAAGTTATTGAAAAGACTGAGGTAAAATAGAATCAACAGCACTACTTCTCACCACTAACTTGCAACCCACCGATACACCTACCTGAATCCCGCAATCTTAACTTAGTTAATTTTTTTTCTACTATCTCCCCCTTAGACTTAAGCCAATACTCCGAGTCAACGAATCACCATACAAACTCTAGTCCATGGCATTCTCTTTACTCCAAGTTCCCCGGATATACCCATACACATGATCCATAACTTAACCCGCATAACTACACCCACGAGCACAAAACCCAATCTTAACATAACTCTCAAATACCCACCAACTTAGACAACTTCAAAAGTTATCATACAACAATTCATGCACTCCACAGCTTAGATTCTAGCACTTACCATGGATACATCAAACCTTCGCTAAACCATACTAACTTCTTCGTGCTTTACTAATATCACATCTCAAACTAACACCCTCATCAACCTCTAATGCCCAAGTTAACTCAGAATTACATCATTTACCATATATCATTATTCATACTTACCCGATCAAGGATAACACTAACCGCTTAACATTTAATAACTTAAAAAAAAATCCACATAACACCTTGAGCATACTACTACCTCAACACACAATATCACACTTGATCACAAACAAATAGACTTAAGATCCCTTACATACGGTTCAAACCTACTAAATCTCCTCCCTATCACTAACGTCGTAGAAATTCAATCATTAAATTCATTTTTCTCGTCACCCGCTATATAAACTTAACAACTCACTCTGACTACGATTAACAACAATCTCAACAACCATTTCCATCTATCAAACACCCCAAACATACTAGTCCACCAAAACCTCATAACGATAATAATCATCCACAATTCTATGGCCTATGCCATAATAATTTATTAACTTCGCCTTCCACCACACTTCCAATTCCTCGGTTCCAACCAATGCAAGAACAACGGAGTAAACAACCGGCTTCTAGTGAATCAAAATAGGCCTCACACGGCTTCACTAGACTTTGGTTTTGTATTTTGAAAAAGGAAATAAATATCAAAACAATTATGCTAGTGAATCGAAATAAGCCCCACACAGCTTCACTAGACTTTAAGTTTTCATGAAAAGATGATCAGAAAATATTTTCAAGAAATAAAAGTCTGGTACACCATAATCAAGGATCCGAGAATATGTGTCTCGCTTTACCTCAACTGAACGACTCAAGAGGGATGAGGGTACATATTGAAAGCTATGGAACCTTTGCTAGTAAGCCCAGGAATATAAACAAAAGAGAAAATTAGAACTAGTTAATCACCCTGTCTCAACATTAGTACACGGATAAGGAAAATACGAAATCAAATCATGAATTCTAGGAAGAAATCCAAAAATACTTCCGACATAGTCTTAATGCACAACTTTCAAGAAAGTACATATGGCACCTCAATTTTTTGGAACTCAAGAGCACTAATGATTTTTTTTTCTAGCACACTTACAAGCCCATAATATCTGAGGAGATTATCTAAGAAAGCACCATCTATAAGGATTTACGCTTGACTATACCCGGTATTTTAGAAAAAGGTGAAATGGCCCAATTTATGCAAGATATGAACCCGTATGAATTTCATAAGGAACCTTTCCACAGCACGATCTACGACTTGAAAGAAAGGGAACATTTTCCTAAATGCCTCGTAGCCTCTCGAAGAAAAGTACAGACGTCTCCGTACCGGTCCGCAAAACTCTACTAGACAAGACTTCATAGAAACCCTAGGATACTTGAACTCTGTTCTCTGATACCAAGATTGTAATGCCCCAAAATCGGATCCCGAGATGTCACACGGTGCTTAAGGTCACAAGTGACCCCAAGCTAACCCTTCATCTGACATAACCCAAAGCAACTGAATAAAATACATAAAATAGAAGGAATAATGCGGAAACAACCCATAACTTACTCTGACCAACATGAACGTAAATTTACACGGTCACAATTCTGCTCATATATATGCAAATCTGAAACTGACTACACTGACTACTAGTGACTGTCTATGAAGCCTCTACTAGCATTGCCCAAAGATAGTAGGTTCATGACTCCCAACTACCCCTACTAATTACGAATGAATACAGAAAATACAGTACACCTCAAATCTGAACAACTCAAGTCCCTGAATCAAAAGGACTAATCACCTGCCGATCGAGAGCTGCGACCCAGCTGAACATGATATGTGCGCTACATATTGTACCTACATTTTGCTAAGAATGTAGCCCATGGAAATATGTGGGTCAGCACATTGAAATGTACTGAGTATGTGGGGGTGCATGCAACAATATAAATAGTATAATCAATTTCATGCAAACATGCATACGGACAATGATGACTCACTTGGCTTGAGTTATATCAAATCATACTTTTCGTAATTTCATAATAAACAGTTCATATGATAAAATCTCGTAATCCACGTAAATCATTATAAATCATAAATTATGATAAATTATCCTAAATCATCATAAATTATCATATCATCAAAAATCATCATAGGTAATTACAAATCATCATAAATGACCATAAAACATCATAAACATCTCAACTCTTTAACTCAAATCTCGGAGTAACTCAGTAATTCAAGAAACTTAATCTTATGGACACGGGAGTTTCCTATAACCTACAACCCCACATGAGCTACGTGGAATACCAACGTTTGAAACCCCCGTTGGTGGGAGCGTCATACTCTTTGCTAGGGAGTATGACTTAAAAACTGCAATAATCACAATCGGGCTCTCTGGCAAATAATATCATCATCAAACAACCCTACGGTGGCACATAGGTTTGGAGAAATAACAAATTTCCCTCTCGGTGCTAAGTACTACTCCCCGAAAAGCTCAGAACACATTAGGAAATCCACCACAACATCACAAGGGTCTATCATAAAGACCAAATCAAATCTCTTTCTCATTTATCAAATCATATCAATTTGTGGATTCCTAACTCAACACAATTTAGCTTAAAATATTTTAATCATCCTCAACATCAACAAGGTATCAATGCATTGAACCATAACCGACTTGACATTTGGACATGGATATGCAGACTCAATACATAATATTTTCAACAATTTAACTCATCAAAACCATCCGGAAAATACCAAGACTCATTGCAACTTCAATATCAATATACCCAATAACTCAAATCGTCATAAGGAAGCTCAAAATTTGACACATGGCTCAAAAATACTTGGAAATACCAATAATTCATTCTTGAACTTAAAACGTGGATACATGTTCAAAATATATCAATTCTTGATAAAAACACCAAGAATCCCAATATTAAATCTCAATTCATAGAACGAAAATAGTCAACTACTCATGTGATTCAAAACTTACAATTCAAATCTTTATAAGTTCATAATCGAATTATTTAGACATAATTCAACTTACAGAACCATATGAATCCATTAAATAATCATAATTGGCAAGCTTGAACAATTTACATATATACATTATCAAAATCTCATGGTAGGATATCTTGAAATTAAATTCATTTGCCAAACTCATAATAACCCATAATAAAAATTAAAGATACAGGCATAAGAACGGAATAATTATTCTTGTTCAAAGCCCCACAAACCTAAAAATAGAAGATGAATATGAACTTCCGACTCCAAAACTTTATTCACGAAAATAAAGGGTGCTTCTCGAAGCCCTTAACATGATCAACTCGAATCCCAAATCAATTTGAAATTTCTACGGTTCAATCAAAAGACATGGAAGGATGAAATTTGGAGTAGTAGGGTTGGGGTTTGAGCCTTAGGAAATTTTGGAGAAAAATGAGCTATTGAATGCTCTTAATGGACTTAAATCCATAGTTTACCCGGATGGATTGGAGTGGGAATGACCAAAATATCCTTAAAAATCAAATAATATCAAATCTGTCCTTTGGTGGAATATTTTGATAGGATGAAGTAGATCGACCATAACTTTTTGCTTCGATTGACAAATTGGATAAAAATAATTTCACTGGAAAGAGGACTCTCATAGATTTCTTTTGATATATAGTAGATCACCCAGATTATTATGTACAAGGAGTTATGATCATTTAAAGTTGACCCTAAAATTCGCATGGCCTCAGTATTGTTTTCCTGCACATTTACTGTTCACCACTATTCACGGTTAGATCGGAATGATCAGAACTCATCGCTCGAGTGTCCGTTTTGGATGATCCCCATATTGTTGGAAAGCTTATTTGATGCTCTACGTGATGACGGGTCGCATATCCAGAAATTCCACACAGAAAAATTATTAATCATGATAAAGAATAGAATTCAACACATTTTTGTTTGAGATCTTAACGGACTCTTGGAAAGATAAAAAGTCTTTAACGACTCGACACATTTGGGAGCAAAATATTTAATGGGAAAACTCGGGGTATCACAATGTCTAAGCTTGAAAATTTGTAGATACAGTGCATAGGGCTTAGTCACTCTATATTATATGATGTTTCGTAGGCCTTGTCTCACACTATTGAATTTTAGTCAGGATTTGATTTCTTACTCAGGTTTTTTATTTAGCCCTTGCCAATATTCCTTTCTCCCTAAACCATTAGAACTCTATAGAAAGGGTGTCAAAGAAAGGCTCCAGTCGAGTATAAGTTCCCAACATAAGTTAGTCCGCAAAGGCAGCAGTCCAGTTTAGCAGTCAGGCGGACAAGTTTGTATGGTTTGGTTTCCCATCTCACCATCTAATTACACTATATAAAGTCACATGAATGTAACTTTTCCAAGATAGAGCTACCAGGTAGTTGCGAGTTTATCTACTCTCATGTATCATGCCTCATTTTTAGATCCCTGATATGCAGTTATGATTCAGTTCATAGGTACCCAATGAATCATACCAGTATTTCCTCAGTAGCTTAGCCAAGTCATCATCCTTTAGGAGATGTATTATCCCAAGGGGGAGATGCACTATAATCCCACGACCTTGTATGACCTAAACCTTCCATCTTATCTTCATATAACAAATCCAGTTTGGAGTAGTGGGCACACATAAGTGGACCCTCAAGTTCTAATATCCATTGTACGCCACCTATTTAGGGGTTCATTTCAGTTCATGTATCACGTTTCAGGCTCAGTTACGTTCTCATGTTCCCATTTAAGCATATTCAGTAACGGATCTCAAGTTAAGATCGATAATTTCATACTCTTGAAAATCTCTTCCATGAAGGGGTAAAGAGGTTTGGAGAGAAGGGGACTCTCAGTCCCTAATATGTCGCCCCTTACTGAATTCTCAGTCGAATTAAAAAGGTAGCTTACGAGCTTTAGTTGCCTTCAGATTTAGCTTTAGTACATCCAGTGTTTTAGGTCTCCTTGCTTAGGAAGTGTATAAGTAACCCAATAGTTGTAGTCCCTATAGGGAGTATAGTTGTTCAGAATAGTCTCTCTTATAAAAAGACCCCAGTAGAAATCATAGATCATTAGGATTCGTAGACTGAGAAACAAAGAGGTTCCTCTAATCAATGTTCTTTGGCAGAATCACTCCGTTGAGAGAGATACTTGGGAAGCAGTATAAGATATGTGGACCAAGTATCCTCACATCTTCTACACAAACTCAGACTCAGCTCAAGGTAACAATTTTCCTTGAATTCATTCAGTTCCATGCTCAGATTACCTTTACAACTCTGTATCGGTTCAGCTGCATAGAATTTTTTAAATCATGCATACCTTCATGAACCAACTCAGTCATGTGTCATATTTTTGGAACTCAGTGATGCTTCAGTTAAGCATGTCAGTATAATAACTCAGTATATCAGTACTTTCAGTCATGTAATCATGTTTTAGTTGTGTATGTTCAATAAATATAAATTTAGTCTATTAGTATTCTCAGTTTAGTCAGTCTTATTCGAGGACAAATATTCCCAAGGGAGAGATATTATAAGACCCCACAAAATTATAATCTTAACTCAGTTTGTTAAAGCCTGAAAAGAAGACCCAGACTTAGAAATTCCAGCTAAGTGTTTGTACTTAGAATTATTTTAGCCTTCATAAGTTTGCGATCCTATTCTACGACCCTTATGACCTTAAAATATTGATTTTTAAGTTTATTCATGATCGGAAATGTCAGTAGGTCATTTCGGGTGAGTTTTTGATTTTTTGGACCTCATTTGAACTATGTTTGGGTGACCAAAATAGTGGGTCGATGCGATCTTAATGCGTCACGTCACCCATCAAGTCGACAAATAATTTTCCCTCCAGCTTTCAGTGCAATTCCAGTGAACCAATGTGAACTCGATGCGGAATGTTGGTTATCACATTGATGCCATTGTCGCAGCGCGTCATTCTGCGCATCACTGGATACGTTTTCAGTCATTAAAATCCCATGTCCATAGGGGTAATTAAGTCATTTTCCACCCGTATTCAGCCCCAAAAACATGAGATTAAGTCATTCTTAGGGAAAAAACACTCATTATCCTCAAAATTACTCAAGAACAAAACCCTAGGGCTTCCAATTCTTGATTTAAGCTTCAAGAAATTCTCCACAACTTTCAGAGAATTAACAACCAAGGTATGTTAGGTGTTCATTCAAGGGTTTCCTTCCACCCTTGGAGTTCAAGAATCTCTTTGAAAACTTTAAGTTTATTGATTTCATGAATTCCTTATTGGGTTTAATTTTATTCATGATTATGATGTTAATTGGGTTTCTAATCCATGATTTATTACAAGATTCATGTAAATTTATTTGACATGTGTGTAGTATTATGTGAATTCATGTTTAAGCCTTTCAATTTGTATGTTGGGATTTGAAATCATAATGCCTACATGTTGTTTAGTATCATGTGTATAGATTATGTTCCCCAAGTGTTTGATAAATTGCTTATGTGAATTAAATGTGGAAATCATGACATGCTATCAGATGTACAAGCTTATATCTTGCAAGTGTTTGATAAATTATCTCTATGATTGGGTTATGAATATTGTAATGCTTTTTAAGATCATGCTATGCTTTATTTTCCATGTTATCGAGTCCTGGGGGTATCTAATACTCGATAATCTAGCTGTTTACCTAGAATTATAGTAGCTTTAGTATAGCCTCAGTGATGTCATGTACAATAGTATTCAACCAGTTAATAGAACTCAGTATATGCAGCCAGCTAACAGAACTCAGTGTACTCAGTCAGCTAATAGAATTCAACATACTCAGTCAGACAATAAAACTCAGTGAACTCAGTTTAGTTTAGTTAGATGGTATAATCAGTAACAGTTCAGTCAAGCCTAGAACAGTCTAGAAATTAGTTTAGTCCAGGTCTATTTATTTGGGAGTAGAAATCAGCACCGAGCGAACCAGGGATGGGGGCATTCTTGTTAGTAAAGGGTTTGACCCTTAATAGCAATCCCTGCATTATAGAACTGCATAGCCAGCATAGGTTCAGATGCCTTCCTACCATTATAGGGTTGATACATATCATACTATTTTTCCTGCCAGCGAGGGTTGACGAAAGATTTTCCTGCCAGAGAGGGTTAACACATAGCCATTGTTAGTATCCCTAGGCAAGGTACTAACACAGTTCCAACTGGGGTCACAGTTGGACCCCAACTCAGTCATACTCGGGGTATGTTGGTTAGATGAACACTCTTACAATTTCAGTTTCAGAGTCAGTATAAAATCTTAGTTCGATTTTAGAATCAAGTCTGCCAGATACAGTCACCCAGCTCAATACAACTTAGTTATGTTCTATAGAATTAGGAATGTCAGAAATAGTCACTCAAAATATTATAATTCAATATCAGTAATTTCAGATATCAGTCATTTAGTTATCAGAATGCAACACCCAGTATTAACATAATCTCAGTTATAATTTGCGTAGTTATGTATATATCATTGTATAATCATCATTTACAGTAGTTTTAGATATATATGTACTCTCATTCAGTTATATTCATGTCACTCAGTCAGATATTGATCATACATATGAACCCATACATTCAGCCTTACCTCACTTAGCAAACTAGTACATTCAAAGTACTAATACATACCTTTTTTTTGTACTATGATATCTTATATCATAGGTTCAGACGTACGGGCTCCTGACCACACTTAGAAACCTAAATTATCAGCAGTAGATTTAGTGGTGAGTCCTTATAGTTTGAGGACAGAGTTGTTAATACATCACTTTTAGTATCTTTTTAGTAGTCGAAGTTAGTTGGGGACTTTTCCGATTAACTCCACCTTCAGATATTTAGAGGCTTTTGGACTAAAGTATTTATAGACTGATATTCAGTTTTTGGTATTTTGATTTCAGTTTTGAACCTTTGGGTAATTTTTGCTTAATTTCTGCATTATACAGTATTATTATTATTCAGTGATTGAAGCAGGTACCAGTCATGGGTTAGCTTGTGGTCCTTTGGGATTATGAGACTCGTGTAGTGTCTGAGGTATTGACTCGGGGCATTACAAAAGTCCTTTGAGATATCTGACCATTTACTTTCTATTATTAGCGATTGAAAATAGGGGCAAGCTTCTAGTATGACACTTGATGCATAGATATTTTTTTTGTGTGAGAGGGAGTTCTTTTACTTAAAACTCTTTGTTGCATTTTTGGTAGATTAGTGTGTGGAATTTTCCTTCTTGTGAGGATTGGCATGAGAAACAAGTTCAGGTGAGTGATTTTGTCACCTTCCAGAGTAAGATGCAAATGGGTTATATGGTCAAGAGAAATCCACCTTTAGAGTATTGGTTGTTGTTGGTTAGTTTCTCTGCAAATTCCTAAGTATCCTTGAATGTCACATCTTATAAAGAGAGTTGTAGTAAAATTAGCTAAGCCCTTGTGCAATGATGAAACTTATGGTAGTGACTATAGTTAATGTCATTGTGAGCTTTAAGGTATAAAGTTTGGTCATAGAGAATTGTTGTGTCATTGTAAGATGTAGTGTTGCTTGAGGATGCTCAAATGCTTTAAGTTGGGGGTGTTGAGGAGTGGTGATTTTACCACTCATTCTTACTAAACATTTGAGCACATTACCTTGTTGTGAATGAATTAATGATACATAATGGTGATAAAATACACTAATATTAACTCTTTGCAGGCATGCAGTTGAGGAGATCAAAAGATGTGGATGGGAGCTGAAAATAATCAAAACGAAGCAAGAAAAGTTCAGTTGAAGACTTGGAGCATCACGACCTCAGGTACCGAAGTCATGGTTTTCTAACCACAATCACGATAGTCAAACAAAATTCATCCAACCACAATCATGGAAGTTACCTGCGGTCGCGTAACCGCGGTTACAGCTAGATTCGCGTAATCGTGGCTTAGCGGAAGAGATCAACCCAAAGGAAAAATAGAAAATGCACATGTCTGACCCTATACCTTGACAAAATGACTCAAAACATATCATGGATCAAATTCCATCATCCTTAATTTTTAGGTTTACCTTTTGTAGTTAATAAGCCTCCATTTTTGGAGAAGAAAATATTGTATAAATTTTGGGTGAAGAATATATTGGAAACTTTTTAAGAGGAGGATTAGCTCACTTCCATTGTTGATTTGTGGTAGTGTCAAGTTTTAAGTAACATTCACTTAATCTTCAACAAGTCATTTCAATGGAGATTTTTGATATATCTATGCTTATTGATCTTATGTGTAGCTAGATCTCCCTCTTTGGGATATTGTGAATAGTGGTTAAAGTGTGTGTGTGTTGTTATTGATTAGCTTCTATTTAGTAGTTCATGTTTATGTGTTTTAGCATTGCTATACAAACATGGTTGGGATATGATAGGTTAAATCCCCAAATACCCAATGGGTATGATGACTGAAAGAACCATGCTCTAGAAAACCCAAATCCATCTTTGAAAGAAGGTTTTCAGGTGAAGTTTAGGAATTCATGTCATCCTTGAAAGAGGGATGTGGAGACCAAAGAAATGATAGACAATTGTGTGTGTTGTTGGCTAAACTTTTGCTATCTTAGACATAATGGTGTATGTGAGGTTTACTATAGCATAGGTACCATCCTAGAAATAGGGATGCTTATATTGAGGTTGTGGTTACCAATTATTGAGCACACCTATTAGGTATTCGAAAGAATAAATAGGTGAAAGTTCGGTGTTTTGTTGAAGGACTAGCATCAAAATCTATAACCAAACCTACCCATATTTGGATTTCTAAATTAATATTGATTGCTAACACCCACATATCACTCCCTTAGTAATGCGTAGTCCCAAGATCCGTGCATAATTGTTAAAACTCTAATTATTCAAAGCCCCGAATTTATACTAGAAAAACTCCAAAAAAATATTAGTGTAGATATTTATCTCCCCCATTTTTATCTTTTTGTATCATTGGTTTAATTTTACTTGTATCTATTATTTCTAAACAATTTGATCACCATTCATATTATTCCTCATGTATTTGGCCTCAACTTCAAAGTTAGGTAAATATATTAACGACGATCGCCTTACACTTAAATTGACGTGTAAGTTTAGCGTTATCACATCCTATTTCCCAAAAAGTACGTGCCATCTAAATTATTTTAGCTTGTCCAACTGGGCATGTAGGTTTTCCTAACGAGCATGTCATTTATAGTATTCATCATGTCTAATTGGACTATTTAGGTGATCTGCACAATTATCCTTTATATCCTGGCAATATATATTGAGCCATTACAATGAGGGTTTGAGTCGTCATGACCTTTCGATGATGGATGAAGTCATCAAACTCCATGTTGTTGCATGGTTTATGTCGGTTGTGAGAATCTCCCATAGAAAAGAAAAATTTAGAAACTAAGTATAGTAAACATCATTTATCATACTATGCTTTGATATTCATGTTTTGTGATATTTAAGGTTTCTATTTGTATCAATATCTTTGTGAGTCTATTTATACTGAGCATGCATGTTTTAAGATTATACATTGACTCAGTTTTATTTATTACATTCAGCCTACATTCTTAGTACATTCCAAAATTATTAACCGCATATACGTTTGTGTGGATATATTATTTCATAATATAGGTACCAATTGTAGACCACGACATCATGACCTAGCAGTTCACAAGTTGCACCTAGCAGGCAATGAGTTCTCTTTATTCATGGACTCCAGTCAATTTGTAGATTTTGTATTTTATTTCTACTCATTTATATTGAATAGGGATAGTCTGGGGTCACTTACATACTACCTATAATCAGTATTAGCAGAGGCTTTATAGTCATCGAGTCATAGTTGATGTATTCTGTTTCAGTTTTATTTTGTATAACAAGTATTGTAAGTTTTTAAAAAGTATTGTATTGAACATGTCCATCTAAAGACATTTCTTCTGTTTATTATTTTTAGTTTTATGTATTTTATTCAGTTGCTCATGTATTATGCCAGTTCACGAGTTAGATCGGGATCACTTATGGTTCTACGCACCGTATGACATATAGGGGGTAGTATTGGGGTGTTACGAAACTTGGTATCAGAGCACAGAGTTCAAGAGTCCTAGGGTGTCTGTGAAGACGTATGTTAGTGTCTTGCAAAATGGTACAATGATGTTTGTACGTTTCTTTGAGAGGCTACTGTGCATTTAATAAATGTTTCACTTCTTACAAACTCTAGGTCATGCAATAAAGTTGTTATCTTATAAACTTTTGTTGATTTGTCTGTTACTCCAAAATCCTCTACCTAGGAAATATCCTTGAGTTAATGTAAGTAGTAAATTCCAATTCCTCCTAAGATGATGCTCTCATACTTACTATCGGTAACTCCAGATATCACACAAAGGGCTTGAGAGAAAACTTTTAGTGTGTTTAAATTACTTTGATTTGGAAGTTTTTGCCCTCATCCATATGAGTTGTACAATTAAGAAGTAATATGGAAGGTGTTCAATTTCCCATTATCCCTTCATTATAGATTGCATCCACGAGAAGAAAGAGTACATGCCTATATTATTGATTACATTTTTTCTTGAGGTATATTGTAACTTAGAGTTTTATAATTCATAAGTAGTAGAACATCCTTAGAGTAGGTAGTATGGATTTAGAATGACAGTACAAGAAAGGTAGGGATAATTATTGGTTAAGAGTATATAGATATATCTATATATGCTATTGAGTTAGTACTGAGGTAATATGTTTTTGGGTATTAACTAGAGGGTAGTGGGAGTGGGGTAGATTTCATGGTGAAAGGTAGAGAACGATTTATAAGGTATGATGGAAATTGGTGCACCATGAAACTTTACGATCTCCTTAATGAACTACTTGGCATAAAGGTCAGAAGATAAATTAGTCCTCACTGACAACAAGTGAAAAGACTTAGTCATCCTATCCTCGATGACCCAAATTGAATCAAATTACAAGCGAGACCACGGAAGACTGGTAACAAAATCCATATTAATTATTTTTCATTTCCATACCGATATATTAATCTCTTGAGTCAACCCATATTAATTATTTCCCATTTGCATACCGAAAGCTCAATCTCTTGAGTCAACCGACCGGGCCTCAAGTTTTCCACCTTTACTTGATGACACACCATGCACTAATCCACAAAGTTGGCCATATCCTGCTTCATATTATTCCATCAATAAATTCCCTTAAGATCATGATACATTTTTGTCATACCAGGATGAATAGTATAGCGCGACTCATGAGCTTCGTCTAAAATTCTTCCTCGCAACGTATCGACATTGGGAACACACAACCTCGCTTGGAACATCAACATACTATCACTACAAATCTCTAAATCCATCACCTTTCGCCTACCCACATCATTCTTGATAATGATTTGCATCAAGATAGGATCCAACATTTGTTTATCTTTTACCTCAGCACCAAGAGATAACTTCGCCACCTCTTAAATAATAACACCACCATCTTCAAAATTTGAAAGACAAAATTCAAGATTAGTCAGATGGTGAATATCCTTCACCAAATCCTACTTCTCCTCTTCTATATGAGATAAGATTCCTATGAATAACCTGCTAAGAGCATCAACAACCACATTTTCTTTACCTAGGTGATCGTGGAGACTTATGTCATAGTCCTTTAGTAACTCAAGCCATCTCCTTTGCCTGAGATTCAATTATTTCTAAATAAACACGTATTGCAGGCTCTTATATTCAGAACAAATATCTACGTGGACCCCATACAAATAATGCCATCAGATCTTCAATCCAAACACCACAGCTAACAAATCCAAATCATGCGTCGGATAATTCATCACATGAACATTCAACTGTCTAGAAACATACATAACAACCTTGGAAGGATGAATCAACACACAACCCAGCCCCACCGGAGACACATCACAAAAAACAATGAAACCATCAGTACCCTCAGGCAGTGTCAAGATCGGAGACAAAGTCAACTTATCCTTCAACTTCTAAAAACTATCCTCACAACTATCAAACCACAAGAACTTTACCTTATTTTAAGTCAACTTAGTCAATGGGGAAACAATAGAAGAGAAAATTTCCACAAACCTTCGATAATAATCGGCTAAACCCAAGAAGCTCTGAATATCGATTGGAGTTGTAGGTCTAGGTCACTTCTTAACCACCACAACTTTATGGGGATCCACCATGATCCCTTCACTAGAATGAACATGACCTAAATAGATCACAACATTTAACCAAAAGTCACACTTGGAAATTTTCGCATACAATCACTGATCATTCAATGTTTACAACACAAGGCAGAGGTGATCAACATGATCTACCCTGCTCTTTAAATACACAAAAATATCATCAATAAAGAAAATGACAAACAATTAGAAAAACTAATGGAAAACCTAAATCGTAAGATCCATAAATGTTTTCGGGGCACCAGTCAAACCAAAAGACATCAACAAAAACTCAAAATGGCCATACCTTGTTCAAAAAGTAGTCTTAGGGATATCCACCTCCCTGATCTTCAAATGATGGCACCCAAACCCAAAGATTAATCTTAGAAAAATACTTATTACCTGAAGTTGATCAAATAAATCATCAATCCTTGGAAAGAGATACTTATACTTCACGATCACCTTATTCAACTGGAGGAAATCAATACACATCTGAAAGGACCTATTTTCTTACACACGAATAGAATCGGAGCACCCCATGGGGACATGCTACGGTAGATAAAGCCATTATCTAGAAGATCTTTCAACTGCTCCTAGAGTTCTTTCAACTTAGTCGGAGCCATTCTTTAAGGAGGGATAGGAATAGGACGAGTGTCCATAAAATGATAAATCCCAAAATCAATTTCCCTATCAGGAGGAACACCAAGAAGATTATTTGGGAACACCACGGGTAATTTAAAGACCACAGGGACAACCTGGAAGGAAGGACCTTTGGATCTAGAATCCTTAATATACACTAAGTGATAAAGGCATCCCTTAGAAACCAATTTCCGAGCTCTAAGATATGAACTAAACCTTCCCCTTGAAACTAGGGAACTACCTTCCTACTTGATCACCGACTTCTTAGGAAAGTAAAAACTGACCCTTCGGGTCCAATAACCAAGAGAAGCATAGAACGAGTGAAATAAATCCATTCTCAAAATCACATCAAAGTCTAATATGTCCAACTCTATTAGATCCACCAAGTTCTCCCTACCATAAACCAACATTACACGACCCCTATAGACCCTTCTAGCCATAATAGAGTTACCCACCGGAGTGGACATAGAGAAGGGATCTAGAATACACTCAAGATCAAAACCAAAATAAATAGCCATATAAGGGGTCACATAAGAAAAAGTAGAACCAGGATCAATAGAAAAATATAAATTATGAGAGAAAAGTTTGAGCGTATAAATAAAAACATCAGGGGATGCCTCAAATTCTGAGCGAGTGTCAAGAGCATACAACCGATTTCATACAATATCGAAGCCAAAAGCTGTAGTGGCAACCTTTGGTGTAGGAGTCGATGAAGTAGCAACAAACATCTTACTTTACCCAGAAGCAACCTTAGAAGGATAATCCCTCTACATATGACCAATCTGACCACATTTAAAGCATTTTTTCTTTCCTTCTTCACAAACAACACGATGCACCTGACAACAAAATCTACAAAAGAGATATGATAGAGCTAAATAAGACCCACTAGCCTAAAGTTAAACACCCTATGCCCTGGGACAAACACTATTTTGGAAATGGCAATCACCTGACGGATTCAGATAACGAGCACTAGTTGTAGAGTAGGAACTAGAATTGCCTCACTTCTTCTTAGGCTATTTCCCACCGTCTCTACCACTCTGCTGACCTCCACCATGATTTGAATACCAAACTTCTTACTCTGCCTTTCACTTATCTCTGCTTACTTTTTCTTTTCCTCTTCCACCTATTGCATGTACACCACAAGTCTAGAGATATCCATGTCCTTGTACAACAAGAAAGCTTTTCTCTCCAAGATCAGTTCACGGGACAACCCCAAAGAAAACTTCCTCATTCTATCCCTCATTCTATACATCAATTTCGAAGAATATTGCGATAATTAATGAAACTTCAAGGAATACTCCTTTACTAACATCCTATCTTACTTCAAATTCATAAATTCCTCATACTTCGCCTCCCTCAACTTGTGAGGAAATAACCAATCAAGAAAGGCACTTGAAAAGTCATCCCACAAAGAGAACTCAGCATCATCATACCTAGATTGGTCCTATTCCGCGTACCATTTATATGACATATCTTACTACTAATAAGAAGTCAACTCCATAGCCTCTAAATTTATTGCATGCATCACACAAAAAAAAATTTCATCTTATCAAGGAAATTTTGAGAATCTACCTCAACCTTAGAAACCGTGAAATTAGGAGGACTCAACCTCATAATTGGCAAACTCTATTGACCTCAGATGCTAGAGAAACATACTTTTTCTAAGAGACCACCAACTGGGTAAGCACAAGGATAGATTTGCAAAACTCAGCATTAGAACTATCAATTTAAGTTCCTCGGGAAGGGATAAAGGGTACTATAGAAGCTTCATTAGAGAAATCATAAACAACGACTCTTGACCGGGTCTAAACTCCTGGAGTAGGACGAGGTTCATCCATATTGTCCTCAGACAAGAATGAAGAGTTTCAAAGATTATCAAATCAACTAAGAGGCATGATATTCTAAATGAACATATGGGAATTATAGGACATTCAATACCTTAGACTCTATAGCTCTAAATAGAATGACAAGCAAGGTAAATATTCCAAAATGCCTCCCAACCTCTTCCTAATAAGTGCGTCGTGCTACATATTCATAAAAGAGACTCTACTTACTAAGACTTTATGGAAACACAATGACACCAAATCTAGGGTCTGATACCAACTTTGTCACGACCCGAACTAGGTCCTGGCTATGATAATTTCACTGTGGACCTGAGATCACCCCTTACACCTAACCAAACAATACACAATATTCCCAACGTTGGATGAATTCCAAATAAATAACATAATACCATAACATAAGCTCAAAGAAAGTTAAAATATGTCTTCAAGTAAGACCCCACAAAGTCTTACTCATTTCTGTCCTTTATAGCATGCCAAATGAGGTCCCAGACTTAGAAAATTTCAGCTAAGTGTTGAAACTTAGTCTCATTTTTGGCCTCAATATTTCAATGGAATTATTTACGATCTTTCTAGCGTTAGATTGATGATTTTTAAATTAATTAATTATCAGGGTTATGTATAGGTCATTTCGAGTGAGCTTTGGAATTTTTGGACATCGTTTGAGTCACATTTGGATGACCAAAACATCAAGACAATGCGATCATGATACATCACATTAGCTATCACGTCTACAACATCGATACGGTGCAGTGGCAATCGCATCAACACGATCGATGCGGCGCATCGATTATCGCATTACTGGGTGTAGTTTTCATATTTTAGTTACGCATTGTGGGGGATATTAAGTCATTTTCCTCCCACATTAAACACCCATAACATGAAATTCTATACCTCAATAGGCAAAATACATTGACTCATTCACAAAATCCCCTCAAGAAATAAACCCTAATTCATTAAGCTCAATATCAAGTTCCATGAAACCCCCAACAATATTCGTGACTTGTGTCACTCAAGTATGTTACGTGTTCATTCTTGGGTTTCCTTCCACCCTTGTAGTTCAAGAACCCTTTTCAAAACATTAATAATAATTCACATGTTATGAATTTAATTATGCTCATGTTATGTTGTTATTTGAGTTTTAAAGTTAAGAAAATATGAGTTTCATGTAAAATAGATCAATGTCTATGTAGGTTGATGTATATCTCATGTAAAACCCTTAAATTGTGAATTGATTATTGTAGTCATGATGCATTAACATGCTGTTCATTCCCATCTACAAGTTTATGCCTTCTAAGTGTTTGACAAAATGTCTAAGTTAATGAATTGTGCATTGTGATCTTTTGGTGATTTTAGTATTGAAATCATTCTATTATTACATGTTTAAATATTCCCATGCTTAAGCTATGCCTCGCAAGTGTTTGATAAAATATCCAAATAAGTAAATCATGTACGATAACCTATTATTATGTTGTTTAAGTTTTGATATGTGTTTATCAATTATGCTATCGAGTCCTGGGGGTATTTATTACCCAAAATATAGTTTTTTACTTAGTTGAAGTACTAATAGAATAGTCCCACTAAAGGTCAAGAACTGTAGTACTCGGTCAGTTAGTAGAACTCAGTAAACTCAGTTCAGTTCAGTCAGCCAACACAATCAGGGTTACTTCAGTCAATCTTAGTACAGTCTAGTGATCAGTTTCTTTCAGTTGGGAGTAGGATTCAGCACCTAGCAAACCTAGGGATGGGTCATTCCTTCCAGTTAGGGTTTGACCTTTAGTAGTAATCCCAGAGTTACAGAACTACGTAGCCATCATAGGTTGAGATATCTTCCTGCTAGATAAGGGTTGACACATCTCATATGAATTTTCCTACTAGTGAGGGTTGAAAAAATATTTTTCAGCTAGTTAGGGTGACTTATATCCAGTGTTAGTACCCATGGCACTATACTAGCACCCTTCTAACTGGGGTTATAGGTTGGACCCCTATCAGTTCAGAACGGGGCATGTCTGTCAGATGAACACTCCTACAGTTACAATTTTAGTCTCAGTATTCAGTGAAGAACTCAGTTAGTTCTACAGAACTATGGCAATCAATTATAAGTTACTCAACTATCATAATCCAATACTTAGTTTCAGTATAAACCCAGATACATCATGTATATCTATATGCACAGTATAACATGTTCAGTATGATCAGTAGTTATAGTTTTACATGTACTCTCATCCAGTTAATTCATGATATTCATGCAGTTAGTTATCATCTCATACATATGAACCCATGTATATCAGTCTTACCTCACTTAGTATACCAGTACATTCCACGTACTGATTGCACACTCTTTTTTTTTGCTATGATAGCTCATATCATAGGTTCGAATACTTAGGTTCCTGACCATACTTAGAAGATCAGGCTATCAGTAGCAGATATAGTGGTGAGTCCTCATATTTTGAGGACAAATTTTGTATATTTCAGTATTTTAGTAGTTATTTCAGTCGAAGTTAGTTGGGGGTTTGTCCCATCAACTCCATAGTCAGACAGTTAGAGGCTTTTAGAGTAGTATAGTCAGTTATTCAATTTTCAAATATTATTACCAATTATACTCAGTTACTATTTATGTATTTTGAGAACCTTATGGAATTTTCAAATTTCTTCCACAAATATATTCCAGTTTTATATTCAGTGCTCACAGCAGCTACCAGTCATAGGTTAGCTTATGGTACTTTGGGGTCTTAAGCATCGTGTGTTGCCTAGGGTGTACTTTCAGGGATTTAAAAACATGGTATTAGATCCTAAGGTTCTAAAAAGTCATAGGGAGTCTCAAAGCCGCATCAAGTTGAGTCTTGTGCATAGGTGTGTCGCGTGCCACACTTATGGACAAGTGTTTAGGAGGCATTTTAGGAAAAAATACCCTTATTTCAGTGTTTATATCATATGAGTGAACATGAGATCAAGTTAAACTTTCATTCTAATAAAAAATTTCCTTTCATTCATAGAATATGTCTCCTAAAAAGACCAATGGAAGAAATACTAGGAACCAACCAGTACCTCCGCTCGTTCAAGAAGATCCCCTGAATAAGCATGTTTCTCACGCAGAATTCAAAGAAGCTTTCACCACTCTAGTCGATTCTGTGGCTGATCTAAATGAATGCCCAACTATTTTTCAGGCTAACCCAGTAGCCAATACTACTGAAGCTAGAATTCAGGACTTCACACAAATAAGCACTCTTTTATTTTTACGGTCTAAGTCTAAAGAGGACCTAAAGGAATTCCTCGATATGATTTAGAAGGTGACTGACATTATGGGTGTGACACCAAATGGTATTGTATACTTGGATGATTATCATTGTAGTATATAGATCACACCATGTTTATGAAGTGGAAAAGGGATAAAGGCGCAGATGCAGGGCCTATAGAATAGGAGGAGTTTGCTACAGCTTTCTTACATAGATTCTTCCCTTTGGAGCGGAGGAAAGCTAAGGTGTTAGAGTTTATCAACTTTAAGTAGGGAAATTTGAGTGTGAGGGAGTATTCCTTCATGTTTACTCAGTTATCTTGGTATGCTCCTCATATAGTAGCTGATAATAGGTCTAGGATGAGAAAATTTTTATTTGGAGTGTCTGATAATGTGGTCAAAGAGTGTAGGACCGCAATGTTGATTAAGGAGATGGACTTGTCCAGGTTGATGGTCTATGCTCATTAGATTTAATAAGAGAAGGTTAAAGAGATAAAGAGGGAGAACAAGAGGGAAAGAACAAGAAGTTTCAATTTTTCTCAATCGAGGTCAGAGGGTGGTGACCGTTCTCAGGTCAGTCAAAAATTTTCAACCTCAACTCCATCTTCAGCTAGTGTGATAGTACCAAAGTTTAGGAGTAATAGTCGGGATGGGGAACCAGGTTCCAAAATCCAGGGTAGTATGAGCAGTGGTCATACCAATTTGCTTTATAAAGAGTGTGGTCGAAATCATAAGGGTGTGTGTAGAGCGGGCAGTGATGTCTATTTTGGATGTCGCAAGTTAGGACACAGAGTCAGAAAATGTCCTAAGGCTATTCCGTACAGTCAGCACAGTTAGCCTCTAGTTCCATCCGATCGCTCGACTCAGTAGGGAATCACTTCCAGTCCAACAGTCAACATCAGAATAGACTTTACGCACTCCAGCCCCAATAGGATCAGGAAAGTTCTCCTGATGCAGTTACGGGTGTGTTATAGGCCTTTCATATTCCTATGTATCTTTTACTCGATCCAAAGCTTCAATTTTTGTTGTAACCCCTGATGTAGTGTTCAAGTTTAGTGTCAGTCCAAAAACCTTAGCAGAGCTCTTCTCAGTGTCTATCCCATTAATACATCTATCCTAGATAGATGGGTATATAGAAATTTCCTGGTTACAGTATCCCAGTAAAACATTATAGTTGATTTCAGCAATAGAGTAGTTCAGTTTCTGTTTCTCAATGAACCAGACAGTGAATGGAGGGGTAGTACCTCAATTCTTAGGAGTCATACGTGTTTTAAAAATCCTTCTCAGAATTCTATGACAGCATATGTTCTAGAATTAGAAGCATAAAACTAGGAATTTAACAACATTAGTTGACTAGCCATTTGAAAGGGGAATCAGTATGCTTGAAGTAGTTTATATAAGAATTTAAGTTTTTTGATTCGTAACATGTGTTGTGGATATGATATTTGTAATCTATCAGTAGCAGATATAGTGGTGAGTCATCACATTTTGAGGGAAAATTTTATTTATTTCGGTATTTCAGCAGTTCAATAGTTATTTCAGTCGGAGTTAGTTGGGGGTTTGTCCCATCAACACCATATTCAGACAGTTAGAGGCTTTCAGAATAGCATAGTCAGTTAATCAGTTTTCAGATGTTATTATCAGTTATACGTAGTTATTATTTCAGTACTTTGAGAACCTTATGGAATTTTTAGATTTCTTCCAAAGATATATTCCAGTATTATATTCAGTGCTCACAGCATGAACCAGTCATGGGTTAGCTTGTGGTCTTTTGGGGTCATAAGCATCATGTGACGCCCAGGGTGTAATCTCGGGGCATTACACTATAACCAACAACCAGCAACCGTCCAAATGACCTACCAACATCTCCCAAGTCCATAGTAATCCAATAAAGCCTCTATGCAAAGAAAACCAAAATCAGTCTTGGTCGGGCCATGTCCCCAACTCTGACAGATGACAATGATAATGTTGATGATAATGAAAACTCCGAATTCTAATATATGATAAGAATTGATGAAATGTCTAAGACTATTGAAGAATGAAAGCTAACCACTTCACCACAACAAACCGATAAATCGAGCCAATCCACCTAACTCCACGCAGAAAAAATAAATATATCTTTGGTACCTACATTGTATTGGGATACACTATCTGGAAATGGGTAGTGACAGTGGCCAAATGTACATGTAAGTGTAATTGGTCTACCAAGTAGTAAAGTGGCCTAATGAAAGACAAGTATCGATCCTACAGGGACTTGATCTAACAATGATTAAATTCTAGTTCCCAATTTAGATTCAATTGGTGCAAGAGTAACTAAAAGAGAGTTTATAATTTGTAAAGTAAAAAAAGTAAGCAAAGAGTAATTTAAAGATCTTGAGACAATCAATAGGAGAAAACCAAGGGTTAAATTACTTTGATAATTCATACTATGTTACTGAACTTCATTCGTTAACTTGCTTATCTTGGTTGTTGATTCATAGGGTTAATCATATGATCATGGTCTCCTGACCTCTAATCCTTTGCCTAAGTAGGACCTTATAACTAGATCAATGAGCGGAGATGTAATAGTCCAACTAAGTTTATTTAGCTATCATCCTACGTGTAAATTAAGTAAGGCATCTAAGTACATACCTATCCGAGATGCTAATTTGAATTCCTTATTTAATAAAAGAATAAAAACCATACTTTGTTCATCTCCATGTTCTATATGCCTATTCCCTCTTGCGAGTTCACAAGGTTGGCAATTGATATATTTTTCGGGTGATCAATCCATCAAATAGTTAAATCATTGATGAACACACAACTAATAATGATAAGCAAAATTAAATGAATTTAATTCAAAACTATAGTACTCATGGTCTTGTCTTTAACCCCGGAAAGAAGATGTTTACCCAAGCATAGTCATAATCATAATCACAAGGCTGTAATTAACAACTAAGAACATGAATGAACTAAATTAAAATAATAAAAACCTAAAAGTTGAAGTTGTGAAAGCCTCTTAATCCTCCAAGACTTCCAAAGATGATTAAAAATTTGTACAATGTGTGTATATATAATTAGCCAATCCTTATCCATGTAGGAGTTGGATTTCACGTTGAAATTGAGCATTGGAGTAGAGGGGGCTCTGCCCTGGGTTGAGCACCGCTTCAGCCAAGGTTAAGCCTGCTGTAGAGCCCCACTCCATCCAATGCTGAGACTGCTTTAGATCCCCGCTCCCTCCAAGGTTGATCCTACTTTAGACCCCCGATCCATCTAGGGCGCCACAGGCTTATCTACATGCCCACTTTGGAAGTTGCTTCCAAAATTTTGTCCAAGTGTTGAGTTCCTCCTTCCAATCCTTGTCTTTTGGTGTTGTTTCCCTTTAATTTCCATCTTATTCGACATCAAAATATCATCATATTCATCTCACAAATATTCATACATAATCACACACCATGAATTAGAGACAACCACAACACAATATCCATGACAATGAATCAAAACAAGAGCTAAGACAAAGCTAGTTTGCAATCTTTAACCTTATGTTCCTACACTTAACTTAATAAAATTGAACCTTGCATATTACCAATAAGTTATTACAATAATAATTATACATTTAAAACACAAAGAACTCTTTAAAAACAATAGAATCCAATGGGATCGATTAGAAAAGCACCTAGCTGAATCTAGTAATGCTAGTTTCCACAATTGAACTCTAAATGACTAATTTAATTACAAACTTGTTTGGAATTCACTTTGAACATTGTAATCACATACATTGACACTTAGATGAACATTTATGTCATTATCAACCTATATATCGTACGAATTATCCTCAAAACAAGGCTAAAAAGACTAGAATAGTGATACTAGAATGCATAAATAATCCCAACATCACCACCCCACACTTAAAGCCTTGTTCGTCTTCGAACAAGTCTTTACAATAAGAATCATCAACTAAGGAAACTCTAAACTTATACTACATGCAAGACACTCAAGATAGTACTATAATGACTTCACAAAATGCAAGTTTCTACACTAAGCATGTTACAAACACAATTGAAAGCTCATGAATACTACTCCAAAACATCCTAGCCTCAAGAATAGACTCACCAATAGGAAAACTCATGCATATTTATAAATAAAGGACATCATACAACTCACCCACGTTCATCAAACATGTTCCCCTCACATAAGAGAGTTACCCAAAATCACTCACATAAAAGTAATTCATAACGTGATGAGTACCAGAATCAAATTACTCTCACTCACACAAATAATTCACAAGTTACACATAATGAACCATAGGTTTTCCCATAGTGTATTACTCCAATATTATCAGAATGTTAAAGATCAGGATCAATAAGGTCTTTTTGGGTTGTAATGCAGGCTAAGGAATGGGTAAGAATTATTTTGGCTAAATAGTGATTATCTTCCCTAAGAGCTTTAATACATCACTTTTTTACAATTAAAACCAATCTCTAACAACCAAATTATACCATTTTTATTTACCCCTTTCATTTATTTTTCACCCCATCTTCTTAAGCTCATTTACATACACTATGGAGGAAGTATTTTATGCACAACTCATTCAATTTGAACATTTTTTTTTTCATTACTCAACTCCCTACCATAACACATTACAATTCTTTTAAACACCAATAGCAAACACTTTGGGGGATTTAATTTCACTTTTTTCTTCTTCAGTTTCATACTCCTAACTCAATTGATTTTTCATTAAAGCGCCTAGCAACTTTGGAACAAAATAAGGTCTATCAAAGAAGAGATTAGGCTACATATGAGGCTGCCAAAGAAAAAGCTACAGGCTCAATGAGGTTGAATCGGATTAAGCACAAAGGTAGGTCAAAATGAAAGTATAAAATAAGGCTATCAAAGAAATACCTATATTATCTCCTAAACCCACACTCTTTATTTTGCTTTTCACATACACCTGGCAAGTTCTAGACTTCACATGCAACAAGGAATATACAAATACCTCACATACATATGGCACATGCTTGACTCAATAATATCATCATAGACTCCCAACCAAACAATAACATGAATTCAAATTTAAGCCAAAAAGTACAAGAGTCATAAAAATGAGCCTAAGAGTCTAAGAAGTAGTCATTTGCACAATCAACATGCTTTTATAATTAAAAAACTTGCACCATGTAATCAAAAATAGGACCAACAAGAATATATGACATAATTTTTCATTAAATTGAGCCAAAAATTAGGAATTTCCCAACTCCACACTTAAAAATCTAATTTGTCCCCAAAGTGAACTTAAAAGTAAGAGATAGAAATACTCCTTGAGGCCTCTAGCCCTAGCTAGTAGTATCTTAATTTATCAAGGAGGTTTATAAGACCCCACACTCATTTTTGGCCATGCTCCTTATCTTAGGTTTCTGGTACTCAGGCTTCCAATTAACCTTCAACTCAATCAAAAACAAAAAATACATTAAATAAAAACTAAAAACTGAAAAATAAAACATACCTACTTAACGTGGGTAACCTCCGAAGTAGCGCCTGATTTAGTGTCGTGACACGACCTAATTAATGACTTAGTCATTCTCTTTCATTCTTTCTTACACTTGGCCTCCATTTTCTTATTATTTTCACTCCTCTTGGGTGTGAATTCTAAAGTATAGCAAATTTTGTAAACTTTAGTCTTTTCATTCTCCTCAATTTGCATCATGTCAGGTTGCGGTATTGTAGGCTTTGGATGTTCAATGAAGGTGTATGAAGAGGCCATTGATGGATTAACTACCCAATACTCACCCCCTTCAATTATAGAAATCAAGCACAAGTCTTTACAGTGGGATAGTGTGTTAAGTGGCTTAACAACTTTAAATACTGCCTCTTCATCCTCCAACCTCATAGTGAGTGTGCCTTCTCTAACATCAATCAATGCTCCCCCCATCGCTAAAAATGGATACCTAAAGATGATTGGTACCTGTTCGTCTGCCTGAAAATCTAGAATAATAAAGATAGCAAGAATAACAAATTTACCAACCTTTATGAGAATATCCTTAATAATTCCTTTTGAATGGGATATGGTCCCGTTTTCAAGCTACAGTAGTATAGAGCTCGGTCTAGGTTTCCCCAAACATAATTTTTTGAACAAAAATTAGGGGATAGAGTTGATACTTTCCCCTAAATCACTTAGTGCTTGCACCACCTCATTGTTGCCAATATGACTAGGAAGTGTTAATCTCCTTCGGTTCTTAGGATTCTTGGGCATTTTTCTTGTCATCACAGTGCTACACTCTTCAGTGAGGGATATTATTTCCATATACTAAAACTTTGATTTATAAGTAACCATATCCTTCAAGTACTTAGCATACTTTGGCATACCCTACAAATCATGTAACAAAGGTAAGTTAATTTGAAGTTCTCTGAATGTGTTAAAGAACTTCTTGAAACAAACATCCTCATTCATTTTTATTTATCTTCGAGGGAAAGGAAGTGGCGGCATCTATATCTTATCTGGTTTAACAACTTTAGTTTTCAAGTACTCAGACTTTCTTAACTTATCAACCACTTTTTCAAATATCAGTTGGGTCACCACCTCATCATCTACCTCCTTAGTTACCTTCAGAGGTTTTCTATGAAGCTCTCTACCTCTTCTCAAGGTTATAGTCATAACTTATTTTGGATTTTCTTTATCTCTAGGCAATCCACCTTGAGGCCTGGTATTCAGCGCCTATTGTAAATTCCCCAACTGCAACTCTAAGCTTTTTTATGCCGCTTGTTGGTTCTTTACATAAACTTTTAACTATATCTGATTAGCTAGAACTTTCTTTATCATCTCTTTCAAACTTCTAGTTGATTGATTTGGTTGAGCCTATGGCTGTAGGGTATTCCTTATCTACATTGGTGGATGAGTCTTCCACTTTATGTTGTACGTGTTACAATAATTAAACCTTTGAACATTGCCCACATACATGATAGATTTCGGATAGGATGCACACATAGCTGCTGAATGGCCGCTATTACCACAAACTTCATACAAAACTGCAACTCATTAGATTGGATTGACTGTGGTTGCAGGTTGTGTAGTTATAACTTTCATGCTGTTAAATGAAGTGTTTATCAAATTTTGTAATATAGAAACCTGAGATGATAACGTTGTTAATTGGATGACCTCCAACACACCTGCAATTCTTCTCATGGCACTCCTCGAGTCTAAATGTCATTCTGGGTTCTCTTAACCTATGTGGTTCAATAAAGTATACAACTCATCATATGTCATCTCAAGGAGTTAATCACCTGTTGCTGAATCTAGCAATAATTTGGTATTGTGATCAAGAGCCTCGACAAAAATGTATGAGCAAGTACCTCATTGGATTGTTGATGGTATGCGCAGTCCCGAATAAAAGCCTTGAACCGCTCTTACGCATGATAAAGATTCTTTTCTGGCTTCTTTTTAAAGCACACTATTTCATTGTGAGGTCTCGTAGTATTACTAGATGGGAAGAACCGAACTAAGAATTTTTTGTCCATGTCATCCTATGAGGTGATTAAATTTACTGATTCTGCATTCAACCACCTTTTTGCTTCCCCAATCAATGAAAAGTGGAACAATGTCATCCCAACATATTCTGTATTCACACCTGTAGGAATGAATATATCACTGATTTCTAGAAAATTCCTCAAGTGGATGTGTGGATATTCATGTAAAAGCCTTGTGAACTATCCACTAGTAATAAGAAGCTATACCATATTTCATTCAAGCTCAAAATTTCCTTCAACTGCCGGCTTCTGAAATGGGGAGGTCAAATTGGTTGGAAGTAGGATTGCTACTTCTCTAACTATCCTGCGGGCTGCTTATTCATTAGCCATGATGGCAGGATTCTCTTGGTCTTATGTGATTTGTTGAATATAAGGGAGAAGAATTGCTTCTTTCCTTCATTGATGGAAAAGTTGCTCAGACTCGGAGCTTGATTCAACAAAGTGATGTGTGAACAGATGCTAACAAATTTGAGGCTTTTAAATGAGAATAATTGAAAAGTCTTAAGCAACTTTAATTGTTTTTAATTGTTTTCTTTTTGATATTGCAGTAAAAGTCAAAATGCAAGAGAACCAACAATAATGGAAGTAAAAGAATTGAATTTTAAACAAAATAAGAAAGAAAGTGTAGTTGAAGACTTCTCTAATAAGTCGTCAACTCCCTGATAAGTTATCAGACACATCGTTAGACTTAGACAAATAATGATATTTATTTAGAAGAAATGACGACAACCTATGATAGGCCATCAGAGTTGTTATAAGCTATCAGGCTCATCATCAGGCTTGGGCAGTGCTCGAGAAATTAAAGTAAAGATGTGATGACGCCTGTGATAAGTCGTCAGGTGTTTGATAAGCCATCAATAATGTCGTCACACATAAGAAGAAGAAAAAAAATTGAAGCATGCCTGACGATATGTTCTGATAAGCTATCAGAACTTTGATAAGCCGTTAGACATGTCGTCACCTAAGGGGCGAAAATCTAAATTTTTAATTTTGAATTTTTCTTAAGTTACGGATATAAATAGCAGCTTTTAGGATTTCATTCAGCATCTTGAACTTATTCCAAGGGAGTTAACCTCTCTTTTGGGGCTCTTAACTTAGAATTTAATTTTCAATTCTTTGATTTAGTTATGGGATATTCTTCTTGAACTTGGAAGAGAATCAACTTCATACTTCATCTTTTGTAAGTTTAATTACTTTGAATAATGAATATAATTGTTGCTATCTCTTTCTTTATCATGTGTAACTAAAACCCACAACTAGGGTTGTGGGATCTATGATTATACCTCTACGGATGTAATAGTTGGCTAGGGTTTGAGTGATTGTGGAAACATCTTGATAATTCTTTTGTATTAATTATTTCTGTTGGTTGCAAACAGTAGGCCTTGCTTACTGTTGATTTTATTGAGATAAGAAATCAACACTAGTAAGAAGAGAATTATCAATGAGGATTTGGGAAGGTTAAGTTCTTATCTAATGATTAATGTTGTAACAAGATTGATCAACTTGAGATAAAATCAGTACGAATAGAATGACTTCTTAAGTTTGAGAGAATTAGGGAGTTCAACATCTAGGTAGGTTGAGAAACACTTAGATGGACTGTTGAAACTGATAATCGGATGTTTCCTGCAAGTCATGAGAACCCAATGCTACAGTTATTATTTATTGGGGATTAGTAATCATAGTGATCACAACCCTAGTTTCTCCTTATCATTCATTTGAACTATTGAAATTTTAGCTTTGAGTTCTGAAGCAAGTTAAAACTTTAACATTTGTTTGATCATTGAAAACTCCCATTTTAACTTTTCGTATCATTTGTTTGAATTCAACTTGTAGCTATAGTTACAGTTTAGTTTAATCGCCACTCTCATTGTTCCCTATGGATTCGATCTCAACTCCAAAAGTTGGGTAAATATATTGACGATGACCGTCTTGCACTAAATTGATATGTAAGTTAAGAGTTATCAAAAATGGCATCGTTTCTGGGGAACAATTTGGCGTATTGAGTTTGTTTGGAATTTTAGTTTACTTGCTTGAATTCAAACTTGTAAATATTTGTTTAGTTTATTTTTTTATTTTCTTTTATTTTTATTTTTCTCACACCTTTCTTGAGATGTCAGCCTGGATAGATGGTTTTTTGAGTAATGGTGATTCTTGTTATTATTGTGGGGGACCATATTTTGAGGCTTGTTGTCCATATTTACCTGGAAGTGCATGGATGAGACCTTCACAATATGATTTAGATATTGTCCTACTTACTGTAACTTGGTGTTTGGCTTGTGGTCAAAGTGATCATGCTGAAGATATGTGTGTTGTCACAATTCAAGCGAACAAATTGATGAAACAAATCTTAGAGAATCAAGAACAGCTGTGGGAAGAGCTAAAAGAGTTACCACTCCCACCATGTTTACAGTGGATAAAAAAAAAGAATATGAAGGGGACATTAGCCAATTTGAGGACAAAACTTAAGAATCGCCACCACTCGATTGTCATCTTAATCTTGAGACTGATATTGAGAAGATGAATAAAAGTGAGTGTGTAGTAGATAGTGTAAATTTTGAAGTAGAATTAGTTGGGCCTCACTCGAAGAATTTTTCCACATTATGTTTAGATGATATCTTATCTGTGGAATCATATAAAATAGTGGAAGAGTGTGAAGATGAGGAACAAAAATCCTATATTCTTTATTTTACACATGACAAGCAACATAAAAACACACCTCACTTTAAGGCCGAGTGGTTTAACATACTCAATCCATTACTCGACCTCTTAATTTTTTGTAACACCCCCCTATGATCGAGAAAAGAAGATGGACTCTAATTTAGGGGTAAAATTTATATCCTTAAGGTGGAGAGATAAAGGATGAAGAACTTTCAAGGTATCTTAATGAATTTTGAGTAGTCAAGATAACCTAGTCGTGCAGCGACATTAAATCAGGCGCTACTTAGGAGGCAACCCAAGGTATTTTGTTGTTTGTATTTGTATTATGTGATTGACATCAGATCTTCACACACATAGTGCCACGGGTATATTTCTAACTCTTTTTTTTGGTTTGATGCATTGAGGGCATTGCATGATTTTAATTTGAGGGTGGTACTACTTGTGGGTGTTGATGTCCTCTTGGGGTTTTTGTTGCCATGCCTCTTTTCCCCGAAGTCTTATTCCTAGTAGAGCTGGCATGTTTAGGTGTATTGTGATTTGTTATAAAATATTGTAGTTGACTAAGAGAAATACAAGTACCTTAGGCAGTTAACATATTTTTGTTGAATTTTGAACACCTCTCCAATGGTCTATTTTATAACTGTGTGATATACATTTTTGTGTGACCACTGTGCATCTTGTTATGGTATTAGTACTAGTGACATGATAACCATTGCTAAACAATTGCATGAACCGAATGGGTAGTAGCTTATGATGTACCTTTAAGCCATGTGTGTGTGAGATACTACGTAGTTCCCATTGTGTGCTAAACCTGAACTTGCCCGACTGGTCTTCCCTTGGTTGTAGGATAGCGGTTAGGAAAGGATCATAGGCCGTTGTTGATAATATTCCACTTTTAGCCTAAATGACCTTCCATGTATACATAATATTCCTTGATCCCTATTTTGAGACTGAATATCCTATTTGTTTTTATAATACCATTCACCGTCCCATTTTTATATCATAATGAACCTGTTTTGGCCCTGGTCCTTCTTGGACACTATGCACCTTGACTTAGGCAATTGGCGAAAGTTGAGGGTGGCTATCATAAGGGTGAATGATGTAAAATGAGTATGAAGAAAGGTAGAGTAAAATACAAGAATAAAAAGTTGGGTGCGGTGGAAAAGAGCAAGAAAAGAAAAGTTGTGAAAAAAAAGAAGTGATTGTATAAAAGAACTGCACCCATCCTAAATAAGTGTGATCAAGAAAATATAAGAATAGAAAAAGGCTAATGAGTGAAACCCCAAATTCTAGTGTAGTTTCAAGGAGGCTTAGTCACTTTAAATATCATCGAGTATCATACCATCCCCTAGACTACATTACAAGCCAAAGAGAAGACCTATAGTGATCCTAGCTGACCTATTGAAAATTTTGGTAATGAAAATAAAGGCAAGCCTATGGTATTCGTCATACATGTATTGGAACTTCATTCTGAGAGTGAGTGTCTCTTGACCGTCCACTCATTGATATACTTGGTTACATATATGAGTGAAGAGGGACTTCTTTGTTGTCAGGGTACATTGTTTTCATTGCTAGCTACTTACATGTTTGGGTAGTGTAACTTGTATATATGCATGGTTATAGTTTCTAATTTGATGTCATATCTTGATTCCCTTGTGTCACATTGTTGATCTTTATTGATATACACAGTTGGATTTAAAATGATTGAAAATGGAGAGGGTAATGTGTTTTGAATAGAAATTAATGATCAACTGTCCTAGGTATCTTATATGTATCTTCCTTAAGCATCGACGTGTGGTGTCATGTAGTTACTTGAGGACAAGAAATTCATTTAAGTTGAGGGTGTTGATGTGTGAGAAGATGCTAACACATTTGAGGCTTTTAACTGAGAATAATTGCAAAGTCTTAAGCAACTTTTGTCGGTTTTGATTATTTTCTCTTTGATATTGCAGTAAAAGTCAAGATGCAAGAGAACCAGCAATAATGGAAGTAAAAGAGTTGAATTTTGAGAAAAATAAGAAGGGAAATGTAGTTGATGACTTCTCTGATAAGTCGTTAACTCCCTGATAAGTTATCAGACTCATCGCCAGCCTTAGACAAAGAATGAGATTCAGCTGGAAGAAGTGACGACAACCTATGATAGGCTGTCAGAGTTTTCATAAGCCATCAGGCTCGTCATTAGGCTTGGGCAGTGCTCGAGAAATTGAAGTAAAGATGTGACAACGCTGTGATAAGTCGTCAGGTGTCTGATAAGCCGTCAATAATGTCATCACACATAAGCAGAAGACAAAAATTTGAAGCATGCCTGATGACATGTTCTGATAAGCTATCAAAATTTTGATAAGCCATCAGACATGTCGTCACCTAAGGAGCGAAAATCTAAATTTTTATTTTTGATTTTTTCTTAAGTTACGAATATAAATAGCATCTTTTAGGGTTTCATTCAGCATCTTGAACTTATTCCAAGAGAGTTCACCTCTCTTTTGGGGCTCTTAACTTAGAATTTAATTTTCAATTCTTTGATTTAGTTGTGGGATATTCTTCTTGAACTTGGAAGAGAATCAACTTCATACTTCATGTTTTGTAAGTTTAATTACTTTGAATGATGAATATAATTGTTGCTATCTCTTTCTTTCTCATGTGGAACTAAAACCCACAACAAGGGTTGTGGGATCTATGATTATACCTCCACGGATGTAATAGTTGGCTAGTGTTTGAGTGATTGTGGAAACATCTTGATAATTCTTTTGTATTAATTATTTTCTGTTGGTTGCAAATAACAGGCCTTGCTTACTGTTGATTTTCTTGAGATAAGAAATCAACCCTAGTAAGAAGAAAATTATCAATGAGAATTTGGGAAGGTTAGGTTCTCATCTAATGATTAATGTTGTAACAAGATTGATCAACTTGAGATAAAATCATTATGAATAGAATGACTTCTTAAGTTTTAGAGAATTAGGGAGTTCAAGATCTAGGTAGGTTGAGAAACACTTAGATGGAATGTTGAATATGATAATATGGTGTTTCACGCAAGTCATGAGAACCTAATGGTACAGTTATTATTTAATGGGGATTAGTAATCATAGTGATCACAACCCTTGTTTCTCCTTATCATTCATTTGAACTATTGAAATTTTAGCTTTGAGTTCTGAAGTAAGTTTAAACTTTAACATTTGTTTGATCATTGAAAACCCCTATTTTATCTTTTCGTATCATTTGTTTGAATTCAACTTGTAGCTATAGTTTCAATTTAGTTTAATCGCCACACATATTGTTCCCTGTGGATTTGAGCCCGACTCCAAAAGTTTGGTAAATAGATTTACGATGACCGCCTTGCACTAAATTGACATGTAAGTTGAGCGTAGTCTTCAAGTACTGATCCCTTGCCAGCTTACTACTTTGTAAACCTATTTCCTACAAAAACAGAACCTAGACCAAGCATAAAAAACACCAAAGAAATCTAAAAGTAAAAATAAAAATAAAAAAGTTTCCAAATTATAAGTCCCCGGCAACGGCACAAAAAACTTAATAGTGCCCAACCATACACGCAAGTGTATGTGTCTATAAAGTTGTAAAGTGTCCTAATGAAAGTCAAGTATTGATCGGATATGAACTTGGTTAAACAATGATTTAATTCTAGTTCTCTGTTTAGATTAATGTAGTGCAAGAGTAACCAAAAAGAGAGTTTTGAAATTGTAACTGAAAGTAAAGTAACAAACGCGTAAAGTCTTGAAACAATAAAAGGAGTAAATCCTAAGGTTAAAGCACATTTAACAATCATACTCTGTTATCAAACTCTATTTGTTAATTCGCTTATCTTGGTTATTGACTCGTAGGGTTAAATACATGTCATGGTCTCTCGACCTCTAATCATTTGCCTAACTTGGAAATTACAACTACATCATTGAGTGGGGATACAATAATCCAATTAAATTTTTTTAACGCTATCCTGCAACGTTCGAATCAAGTAAGGCATCTAAGTATATCTTAGTCCTGGACGCTAATTTGAATTCCTTATTTTATAAAAGAATACAAATCCTACTTTGTATATTCCCATGTTCTATCTCTCTATTCCCTCTTCCAAGATCAAAAGGTGGACAATAGATATATTCTAAGGGTGATCAATCCTCAAAATAATTAAAACAAGAATAAAAAAGCAACCAAATATGATAAGCTAATTAAACAAAATTAATCCGAAATAATAATAGTCAAGTTCTTGTCTTTAACCCCAAAAAGTTAGTTTATAGCCGATATTTTGTGGAAGAGGTCTCGGGATGTTATGATTTTAGTTATTATAGACGTTTTAAGGTGGAGGAGTTCAGAGAGGTTGTTCGCAGGATGCGAAGGGGTAGGGCGACGGGACCTGATGATATCCCCGTGGATTTTTGGAAGTTTTCTGGCGAGGTAGGTTTAAGGTGGTTGACGGATCTATTTAATGATATTTTCAAGTCGGTAAAAATACCTGAGGCCTGGATATGGAGCACTATGATTCCTCTGTATAAGAATAAGGGTGACATTCTGAGTTGCAACAACTATAGGGGTATTAAGTTATTGAGTCACACGATGAAGATTTGGGAGAGAGTGGCCGAGTGGAGTTTGAGGAGGTTAGTGTTTATTTCGAAGCTCCATTTTTTATTTATGCCTAGGCGCTCTACGATAGAGAAAATTCACCTAGTGTGGAGACTGGTGGAATAGTACAGGGAAAGGAAGAAGGACCTGCACATGGTGTTTATCGACTTGGAGAAGGCATATAACAAAGTCCCTAGGGAAGTCCTTTGGAGATGTTTGGAGGTGAGTAGGGTCCCGGTGGCATATATCAGAGAAATTAAGGACATGTATGATGGATCTAAGAACCAGGTGAGGATGGCAGAAGGATATTTAGAGAATTTCCTGATCTTGACAAGATTGTATCAGGGATCTACTCTTAGCCCATTTTTGTTTGCTTTGGTTATGGAGGTGTTAACGCGGCGTATCCAAGGAGAGATGACCTGGTGTATACTTTTTGTGGACGATGTGGTTTTGATTGATGAGACCCAGGGATGTGAGAATGATAAATTAGTGGTGTGGAGACAGACCCTTGAGTCTAAAAGGTTCAGGTTGAGTAGAAGCAAGACCGAATATTTGGAATGTAAGTTTAATGGCTCGAGGGAGCAGGACGGGGTGGTAGTAAGGTTGGATTCTCAGGTGGTGTGTAAGAGGGATAGTTTAAAGAACCTCGGGTCCATGATTCAGGGGAATGGTGAGATTGACGAGGATGTCTCTCACAGGATTGGGGCAAGATGGATGAAGTGGAAGCTCGCCTCGGGGTTGTTGTGTGATAAGAAGGTACCGCCCAAGCTTCAAGGCAAATTTTACAGGGTGGCATTCCTCCCGTCCATGTTGTATGGAGCGGAGTGTTGGCCAGTCAAAAACTCTCATATTCAAAAATTGAAGGTGGCGGAAATATGAATGTTACGTTAGATGTATGGTCTTACTAGGGAAGATAGGGTTCGGAATGAGACTATCCAGGAGAGGGTTGGAGTGGCTTTGGTGGAGGACAAGATGAGAGAGGTCTGTTTGAGATGGTTCGAACATGTGATAAGGAGGGTCACAGATGCACCAGTTCATAGGTGTGAGAGGCTTGCTTTGGATGATTTCAAGTGGGGCAGGGATAGGCTAAGGAAATATTGGAGAGAGGTGATTAGGCGGGACATGGAGCAGTTACAGCTTACTGAGGACATGAACCTAGATAGAAAGAGCTGGAGAACGCGTATTAGGATAGAAGGCTAGTGACTATTAGGGTAGGTAGGGTAGGGCATTACCTGTTTGGTGTATTACTCTTGTTAGGCTACCATGTTGCATGCGGTATTACAAGTACCTACTATTCTTTGTTTACTTTCCATTGTAGGGGCATTTTTATGTCCTGCCATCTTGTTCCATACGTTTTGTACGGTTGTGATTACTTATCTTATCTTGAGCCGGGGGTCTATCGGAAATAGTCTTGCTACTTCTCCGGAGGTAGTGGTATGGACTGCGTACACCTTACCCTCCCCAGACCTCACTATGTGGGAATACATTGGGTTTGTTGTTGTTGTAATATTCATAATCACAATCCAAATAATTGAATACATTAATACCTAAGAAAATATTCAAATAATGTGTATCCAACTCAATTGTTTACTAAGACGTCCCAAGAATGTTCCCAAATTGTGTAACGTGTGTATATATATAATACACTAATCCTACTCCTTATATGATTATTAAAATGTAAAGATCCCCATATTCCAAGACACCTAATCACGTGATCATATATTATATTTATAGTAGGTCAAAACCAAACCATGTATAAATGGGAACTTATCCATAACTTGAGCAGTGAAATGCAAGGGGCGACACACGCATGGGAGCACCGAAATGAAACCCGCATCGCGGGCATGGCTGCATCGAAATGATGGGCACATCACAGGATATCCGCGTAATGCCACTGAAATTGATCCTCATAATATTTTCTAAGGCACAAGAGCATACTATGGACCATGCGACATGGGCAAATCGCACACACACACTGGAAGTTGCGTCCAAAATTTTGGTTAAGTCTTTATCATCCCATCTTTCATTCCTTGTATCATGGTGTATTTCCAATGGATTTCCAACCTTTATATCATCAATATATCACCATATTCATATCAAAAATATTCCTACATAATCACACCACTAATTAGATATCATTATCAACAGAATATAGTCAATGATCAATCGAATACTAGAGCTAAGACGAGGCTAGTTTCCATGATCTTCAACTTTATGTTTTGCCTCTACACTTAATCAAAATGAACTTTCACATTACCAACAAGTTTTTCCACTCATAATTACACATTTAAACCATAAAGAACTCTTTAAACACAATAGAATCCAATGGATGCAACTAGACACATACCTAGCTCAAGCTAGTAAAACTTGTTTTCTCGATTGAACTCAGAATGACTCAATTAAATACACGTGTTTGGAAAACACTTTGAACATTGCAATCACATTCAATGACACTTAAATGCTTGTTTACATCAATATTAATACATTAAGCACTCAAGTTACTCTCAAAATAAGGCAAAATAAGCTAGAATAATGACACAGAAATGTATAAAACCACCTTAGATCAGGTAGCGATTAGAGCGCTAGCATGTAACTCAGGGATAGAGAAAAAAATAATGTCATGTATAAAAATTCAAAACCAATCCATAATCCAATAAAAATCATCATATGTAAATACATATATATATCATGTGATAGGGTAGGGAACAAGACTTAACATGTACTTTAAAACTTTAGCATAAATCGTGTAGCTCAACCGTCAAAACATTAGAAGGAACCCACGGGTTATATGGGCCTAGCTCTCGCCCAGCTGGTAGGGCCCAGTGCGTTTGACCGCACGAACTAGATGGTATACATATGCACTATGGGGGACTCAAACCTCCCGACATATCAAGGTGAAACATGCACCCAATCATGTAATATATCATAGGGGACTCGAACCTCCAAATTATATGATAACAATAAAGGGGACTCAAACCAGCCAGTCATATAGACCCCCACGTCGGCATCTGTAGTTTCCAGTATTGGTCCTTAGGGACCTCCACTTTACGACTCAGATACACAACCCTAATTAAAGCCCAATTAAAATATATCACACACATTTCCCTTTCGTTGAACAATGATACACATTTAGGCACACATTGTTGGTATCATCGTACCAATTACACTTGCAATGTGACATGACATGCCAAAATAATTTCATTATTTAGGATTCTTAGCACCTTTGGGTCAATTATGCATTAGCTTGGTGAATTACACAATCCATAAGGTTCAATTCAAAATTATTATGCTTCAATAACTTTTTACCTTATGCAATAGTTCAAGAATAGTTCAATGTGCATACTTTTCATATTCAAAACCAATTTCACAATATGGGGTTTAGGTCATTACCACTTTAAATATCAAAAGTTGGGGAAAATCACAATCCCTTAGTTTATTCACCATGACTATACACCCATAAGTTCAAAACCATAATTAAAGTGTAAGTAATCATAGGTAAGTCATGGGAAACTATGTTCAACAAAAACATTAAAAAAACTCAACCCATATTTCAAAACCAACATTAATGCCATAAGAATAATTCCTTAAGACACATAATTTTCACAATATAGAAATTAGGGAAGAGTAACATGCTTGAAATACCCAAGCTTATAGAGAGAATTCAACTCTTGAGCCCTTAGGTGATATACCTCTTGGAAACCATAAGTATGGCTTCTTGAGAGACTTGATAGAGTTTTAGAAGTGTTTGATTATGTTATGAATGAGAAATAACCCCCTTCCACTTAAGTGTGTTATAAACGTGGGGTTCTAATTGCGTATGAAGGAAATTATCCAAGGTACCCTCAAATTAAAAGTGGAAATTTAGTCGCTAGTGTATACGGGTCACTATACGACTCGTAAGATTTCATTATGACTCATCACTACAAGTCATAGCCAAGACAGTCTCCTGGGCACACATTATTGACCCTATGAATCGTAAGGTCCTTTCATAGTCGACACAGAACACATTTGGGGTATATACTGGACATCCTACAATTTGCACCTAATGACTCGTAATGAGTCTTTACTACTCTTAGTAAGCCACTCATACTAAGAATAGAACTTAGCCGCACAAGCACACTTTTTAGGTTACGATTGGGTCCTTAGGACCCGTCAAGACTCCTTACGATAAATAAGTGGAGTCATAGTCAGGTTAGTGAGGTTAAAATTTATGAAATTTTCAAGGACCAGAAATCAAGGGAATTGCAGTATTATATATATACATATATATAAGCATTATTATTTTTTTTGAGTAGTATTTATCTCTGAGGGAATGTGGGTTTAGCACATCCAAATTCCCAAATTACATACCACCGTAGATTAAAAGGGTCCTCATAAGTTGAGAGTTTATCCCTTCAAGAAAAGTCCTCATTAGTTGTGAGTCTCTTCCTTCTCAACAGTGAATTTATGCCATGCAAAGTTTTATACAGACGGCAAGGTATGGAGCAACCCTTCTCAACATGGATCAGTCGTTAGACTCCATTTTGCTCACATGGTTTATGTCTGTTATAAGAATCTCTCACAAAAAAGATGATCTTAGAAACGAAGTGTAATGACTCTCTGACTTTACTAGATTATTCCTTTCTACTTATGTTGTTTTATACTTCAGCCTTAAGTTTTATTCATGAATACAGTGAGTCTGTATACACTTAGCATACATGTTTTTAGCTTTTGATGCATATCGACTTTACTTATTGCATGCACCCCCATATACTTAGTACATTTCATAGGTACTTACCACACAGATGTCTATGTGGATATATTGTTTCAGAATGTAGGTATTAATTGTAGCTAACAAAATCATGATCCGGCAGCTTGCAGTTTCCAGGTAACAGGTGATGAGTTCTGTTTACTCGAGGGCTCAAGTAGGTTTGTAGGTGTAGTATTTTATTCTAATTTATTTGTATTAATTAGGGATTGTTGGGGGGAATGTCCCAACTACCTATAGTCAATATTAGCATAGACTTAATAAACAGTCAGTCAAAATTGATGTAATTTCGTTTCAAATTACTTTTGTACAATCCAGTGACATAAATGCTTTTAAAAAGTATTGTATTGAACAAGTTTAGCTAATGACATTACTTATGCTTTGTATTTCAAGTTGCATGTATTTTTATTTAGCTGCTTACGAATTATGCAAGTATCATGGATTATCTTGGGGTCACATGTGGTTCTAAGTACCGTGAGATGTCCACAGGGAAGTCTGGGGGCATTAAAGTTTTGTATTTTCATGAAAAGAAGATTAGATTGAAGATGATATTAATTCAAATTTAGGAGGGAATAGTTATGTAGTAACTGATTAATCTCTATCAAATATTTTCCTTTAATTATTTTTTTCTTCCTAATAAAAAAGAGATGGAAAATAGAAGCCAGAAAGAGAAGAAAAAACATAGAACAAAAATTTTCATTCTTTACACGTAAACATAAACAACAAAAAGTAAATTTAGTTTGTGATGTAAGATTTGTTTCCTAGTGATTCACAGTAGACTTTGGAGCAAATCATTCTGGTTCGTGAATTTTACTTCGCTGCAACAAAAGGTACACAAATCATGTACCATATATGTTTAAATTTTACATTGGTATTAGAGTTGTGGTAAATTGCTTTAGCTTTTCATAGTAATCACACAAGTTAATGATTTTGGAACTATGATTTTTTTTATTCAAAATCAGTGTGATAAATATTGAAATTAATTGTTATGAATTTGTACTCTCGGGTTAGAAAGAAAAGATGACCGGATATAAATTGAGAATTTAGCACCTGACCTGAATCTAACACACAACCATTTGATATATAACCAGACATTCTACCATTGTGCCACAGATCAAGTTATAGATCTGAGTTGTTTTTCATTTCTACCTAGATTTCATTTTGGAGAAGTAACAAAGAAAAGATTAAACAGATCTTTCTCATTCCTTAATGGGAGTTAATTTTTGGAGAAGAGAAAAAGAAAAATAAGGCAGGCATGTTTTTTCTTTTCATTTTTCTTTTCGTTCTACCATTAAAATTCTTTGAACAAGAAGAAAGGCAAAATGGTTCGGTGGACCCTTGTACTATATTCATTTTACGGAAAAGGATCAAAAATATCCCTGAACTATCTGAAATAGCTCAAAAATGCCCCTCGTTAGATTTTTTGCTCAAAAATACCCCTCCGTTAAATATTTGACTAAAAAATACTCCCCCCTCTAACGGAATTCGAAAAAGGATCAAAAATACCCCTGCATATCTGAAATGGCTCAAAAATACCGCTCTGTTAAATATTTGGCTCAAAAATACTCCTCCCTTTAACGAAATTCCATCAACGAAATTCCATCAAGCATGTCCCCTAGATAAAAAAAAACTACTTGACTAGGCCACATTACCATCCACATGCAAAATGTTAGTATTTTTTAATTATATGACATTCCTTTCTTCTTTATTTTTATTTCTAATTTTATTTTTATTTTTTTGCAAAGCAGTGAAACGGAAAACCAAAAAACCAATCTTTTGCTAATTACTTAATTAGTGTTTTAAAAGTTCTAGATTTCACCTTTTCATTAGTGTTTTAAAAGTTCTAAATTTCATCTTGTTATTGTCGTTTGAGATGAGGGGCAACTTGATCTTGATCTGATGTTGACTTGGAGGAGGAGCTAAAATTTTAACTTTTAAGCTAGCAAATGTTGATGTACTAATAATTGAGTTGAATTTACTACATGCAAATTCTTTTTCAAAATAAATGAATTCCTTTTAACACTTGTTTAATCATTCGAAATGAATTCATTTTTCTAAATTAAGTTTTAATGAATAATCTTATTATTTTTATTACAAGTTTGAAAAGAAGTAGAATGATACTTAATATTGATAAATTATTCTTTAATTATGTCATTCATTAACTTTTTGAAGATGTGTGCCACATTTAAAGATTCATTAATTTTAGATTAGAGGAGGTATTTATTAAATCATTATAACATAAGCATTTTGAGTAAAAGCTAGCAAAGCCAAACACATCTTTTGAGTAACTAATTTGAAGTTTAGTTTTTAATTTGTTACTTTTACGAGTAAATCTTAATTTTAACTTTTATAATGACCTAATAATTAATGGGTTTATCAGTTTAATAAGACTTTTTTGTTGGGTTTCACACTTTTAAACCTATTAACAGGAAAAAACTTATTTTTTAGATGATTAAAGGAATTTGATAATAGCGATGTTACATTTAATAAATTTTTTCAAAAAAAATATTATGTAACCACCGTTTGTCTACTTTGATTAAAAATGAAAAAGTCGTGTAAGTTTTGTCCGTTTCACTGATGTTTTTAAATAAAAATAAAAATAAAAATAAAGAAGAAAGTAATGTCACATAATTAAAAAATACTAATATTTTACATGTGGATGGTAATGTGGCATAGTCACGTAGTTTTTTTTGTCTATGTGGCATGCTTGGTGGAATTTCGTTAAGGGGAGAGGTATTTTTGAGCCAAATATTTAACAGAGGGGTATTTTTGAGTCATTTCAGATAGTTCTGGGGTATTTTTGATCCTTTTTCGAATTACGTTAGAGAGAGGAGTATTTTTTAGCCAAATATTTAACGAATGGGTATTTTTGAGCCAAAAATCTAACGAGGGGCATTTTTGAGCTATTTCAGATAGTTCAAGGGTATTTTTGAGTTTTTTCCGTTTATTTTATAATGTGGATACTCCTACTTACATGTTTGTCATGTGGATCTTTGAAGCCATTAAAAAATAATGTTTTAAATCCTTTGACCGTTGATCGAACCTATGTGGCATTAAAATTGCTGAGTAGGACGAAATGCGTGTAGGCACGCGCCTAAGGTGCGAGTGAGGGTCATTTTTTGATTAATTTTATATTAAAATAATTTTAAAAACAAAGTAGTCCCTCCTCTCCCCTCCCCACCCCCGCCCCTACCCCCAATGCTGTCAGGACATTAGAGCCTCCTAACACCACCACCATTAATGCACCACCACTACCATTAACACACATATGTGCACAAAAGAAAATCCAACATCACTGTACATCTTCCCCAACTCCACTATTTTTATCTTCTCTACAAAGCACAAAACACACTCCTCCACATACACGCACAGATTGCGAGATAGGTAATAAGATAAAATAGAAAGGAAAAAAAATAAGAGAACAACACTATTATCAACACCATGAATGCAATAATGTCATCACAGTAACCCATCATCACTACCCTTAGTTTCAACCCCTGATTTCAACCTCACTGAACAACCCAACAAACAAGCACCATTACCCCGACAAAACCAACAACAATGACCTAACTCCCACACAAAACTTTCTTCCGAATTGAACCCTCAAATCCCCAATTTTTATTTTTTTATTTGTTGAACAATAAATTAACGATTGAAAAATTGGTCTTTTCCTATCAATTTAATATAGAAATAATTTTTTTCTTGTTGCAAAACAAAAATGGTAATATTAGTGCTTAAATCTTAAACCCCAATTTCTCCGTTCACTTGCCACCACCACCATGTGCCACCTCCTCAACTCTCTCCACCACAATTGAAAAAGGAAACTCCTTTTCTCCATAATTAAAAAAAATCAATTCATTTCTCAAATTCCCACAAAGCCAACACATAAAAAATTAACTTCTTGTTCTTCTTCGACCCCCACCACTTCAACTCTCTTTGATTTTTTTGAATTTAGAATAGAAAAAACTCTTATCTGATTCTCCGGCCCTTACTTCTCATGAAGATAATGAAGAAAAAAAAGAAGGAGAAGAGGAGGGAGAAGAATAAGAAAAAGAAGAAGAAATAGAGCAAGAAGAATAGGAAAAAGAAAGAAATAGGGGGAAGAGAGAGGAACAAGAGGAGGGTGAGGGGTATTTTTATTTATTTTAATATTTTTTATACTTAAAAATAACGTGAAAGATGGCGTGGCAGCTGACGTAGGGAGGACGTGTTGCACTCACTGAAAAAATATTTAAAATATTAATTTTTAATGGGTTCATGGGTCCAGATGACAAACATGTAAGTAGGAGTATCCACAATATAAAACGAATATTGTACAAGGGTCCATAGAGCCATTTTGCCAAGAAGAAAAGAAGTAGTAAGGTAGGGTTTAAATTTGTGGAGAATGGAAAAATGAAAGAAAAATGGGGAAACCTTTAGTAATAGAAGTGTGGTGCTAACATTTAATGAAGTTGGTTCTTATAAGTGTTTTTTCTATTTGTAATTTATTGAAAAAATATTCTTCCTTTATTATTTAAATGAGACTAGTAAAAACGAGTACTAGTTTTTTGGGGAATGGTGAAAAACTAGTAAGTCCTATATTTTTGTGACAATATAATTTTATTATACTAGTTTACTGCTGATGGTCCCAATTATTTTTGTGAGTGGATTCCAATAATATTATGGACATAAATTTTGAGTGAAACAATTTTTTAAATGTTGTATAAGTTTTTTCTCGAATTATTGAACCTCTTAAAATAAATATGGTTCAATTTGTGTATAAATATGACTTGATATTATTCTTGTTAACTTTAGTTCCTCAAGTTCCTTTAACATATTATGCCTTCTATAAGTAATTGTGGCCTAAGTTGTCATATTGATTGGTTCAACCATTCTTATTGTTTCCTTGTTCCTATTTCAGATTTGGATGAACAAGGATAAACGGTCATGACCTAAGAACCAAGGGGCATGATGGCACTTGTCACGACAAACCTTTATAAGTAAACCTATCACTAAAACTAATATAAGATAAAGGATAATACAAAAACCTAAGGTAAGACTCCTAGAACGGAGTCGAACCACACACATATATAGTAAAAATGGAAATACATAATCAAAGTCCAAAACCTGGTGTCACAATGTAAGAACATAACTAGTACAACTCGAGATCAAAATACATAAGGTATCCAAAAAAGAACAACCCTATCTCTGAATACTAATAAAGAAATAGTCTAAATAAGTAAAGACTAGATTCAACTCTGGAAGCATGAAATCAACCGCTACATTGAAAGCACTAAATATCGCCTTAAGGAACCACTATGAAGCGTACTCGAACATGCATCTGCACCGAAAAGGTGCAGTAGGGGTGAGTATGGTCCACTTGTAGTTTGTAGATATTATATACTGACTGAGCAAAACAAAAAATAAAGCATACAAAATACACACTAAGGTCATGTCATCTGCAACGAGAAAATGTCCCAAATGGAAGCCCATACCGTCTCCTCTAATAGTTTAATAATATTAATATACACCACAATAATATGAGAGTGAAATACAAGTATACATATATCACACATACAAATTCAAAGAAAGAAGTAAACATAGACAAGTATCATATAAAGGGAAGATAATACATCACAGAAAAATACAAAGTAAATACAAATGCAATGGAGATGATGATGATAACGATGAGGATGCTCGAGATTTTTGCACAACTTCCGTATAAAATATAGAGCAAAATTTTCCCAACATAGGACCCATGGGGGTTCGTTAACCCGTATATAACAAATATCCATATCTCCTCTCCAGCATATCCTTCGATTGAAGGTTTTTAAGATGCCATATTTTCTGCCAGAAAAAATCAATATTTCTAGTATTTACAGTATTTCCACGGTGGTACAAATGTTTAATGAATGAATATGATACAAGGATGTACTGCTCACAACTAAATGAATGAGAAATTTCATATCTAACTAATTTACCAAACAAGTGAGCCAAAATGCACTTATTTATCCAACCATCAATGAACCCAACATAACATATGCCAATAGAATGAAATACATTCAAAGTCATCATGGATACCATATTAGGTGTTTTCATCAAACAAGATGACAACATATTTCCACGTACACAAGGCCAATAAATAATATTCCAAAACCATCAAGTATCATTAAAATATTGGCCTCTACACGGGCACAACACAATACTACAATCATTTTCATGATTATTTTTTGCTCCTTTAACATGATTTTGAACCAATATTAACTACCCAACCCAGTATGAATTAAGTTAAGCCATAACCTACATCGAATGTCGAAAATTAGTTCACATGCCATCAATCAGAAGCCTTACTCCCACAAACGAACTCGAAATCAACTATGACATAGAAATATAAAATCTATGTGTCAAAAGAAATCCAATGATACCTATATTGTCTATTTTCAAGTTGAGGTCAAAACAGACCCCCAAAATGGGTTTTACAAAAAGAAAGATAAAGTCGTAATTTTTTTGTTGAAATATGTTTCCTAGATTCATAGGAATCTTTAGCTGAAAATCCAAGCAAAAATGAGTTTAAAACAAGGTCCAAATCGAAGAAAAATTATTTTCAAACTCTACCAATAAAAATCCTTGAAATCCATGCTAAAGTTAAGAGTTGCAGTTATTTTGAAGATGAAATTGAGAGAAAATTGATAATTTTAAGATTAGAAACTCACCCAAGTGAGAACAAGTTGAAATCGCAATTTAAGTTGGAGAAATACAATATTTAGGCCTTCTGAAAAATATCTCCAATTTCCCACTTTTAAATCCGCATTAAAATAAGTTTGAAATGATAAGTTGAAGAAAAGTAATTGAAATAAGTGTTTTGGAGGTTACTCAACTTAGAAATAGAGAAAATTGCTCAAATTCACGAAATCCTAAGCTCTAAGTCTAAAAAATGGTGGGAAATGGCGAAACATGGGTATTTATTGTACCCAAGCATTACATACGCAATCATCGGGTTGCTAAAGAGACCAAGCGTCACGTACACGATACGTTGCCTGATAAGAGGTGTCACGTAAGCGACCCTGTTGTCGAGTAAATGAGTCCTATGATCATGACCAAGATATCGCATAAGAAATACTTGGGTCTGGTTTGGTAGTAATGAAGAGATCAACCAGTCGTGTACACGTGCCACCAGTTGAGTGGTGCACCAGCTGGAGATGTGGAAAATTTCAAGTCTCCGCGGAACCCTCGGGATTCATTCGGAATCCTGTGAATACAAATGAACTATTCTACCCTATCAAATTCGACGCTCCAGACTCAATGGTGATATCAAATTTTGGAAAAATTATCTTTTTCACTAAGTTGACCCCAAAATCCAATTTCAGAACTTTCTAAACTGTGGGTTGAAATGAGATATGAAAGAGTTTAAACTATACCAATTATGTTACCAACCAAAAATCAATGTTTCAGATCCACTGGCACAGTCCATTTTCCCATCAAATGCACAAATCAATAATTTGTTGATTGAAGTCAACTATAATGCTTTTCAAGTCACCAAAACCCACAATATCACATAAATCATACCGAAATGCATCAAAAATTGTACTAATCATCCTCATACCCCAAAAATACCAAAAAGTAACCATATGGAGAGATAAAATAGTCAAATAACATAGCAATAAATATTTTAAATAAATCAAAAAAAATCAAGTAATTATATCATCCACCACTAAAAATTTAGTTCGTCCTCGAACTCAAGGCCAGGGAAATACCAGAATCAACAGAAAGTTGGGGATACGAACTTTGCATATTAGACTAGACCTCCCAAGTATTCTAAACCATTGGGTGATGTTTCCACTGGACCTCAACTACTAGAATATCACTAGAATGCAACCATATAACATCCCTAGTAAAGATGGAGACAGTCTCCTTAACAAAATATAACCTCTCATCTAATTGAACCACATCCAAATAAAATACATGAGACTCATCCGAAATGTAACAGCAATGCATGGAAACATGAAAAACTAGATGAACAGTTGATAAATCTGGGGGCAAATCCAACTCGTAAGCCACATAATCAATGGTCCAAAGAACCTCAAATGGACCAATATACCTGGGATTAAGCTTGCCCCTCTTCCCAAACCACTTCACGCCCTTCATGGAAGAAACTCAAAGGAAAATACGATCACCATCACCAAATCTTAAGGCATGAAGTCTACGATCTTTATAACAATTTTGCTTACTTAGACCCACTTGAAGCCTATCCTGAATGATCCGTACTCTATCTAATGATTCACCAAAGCAAGTCCATACCACGAGGTCTAATCTCAAAAACCTTAAATCAACAAACTAGAGTGAGACAACACCTACCATAAAAAGACTTAAAAGGATCCAATCAATACTGGAATGGTAGCTATTATTATATGCAAACTCTACCAATGCTAGATGCATCTCTCACTGACCACCAAAATTGATTAGACAAGTACAGAGCATATCCTCCGAGACTTGAATTATCTTCTTTGACAGCCCACCATTTTGGGGGTGAAATGCTATACTAAGATCAATCCAAGTACCCAACTCATCTTGAAAGGTCTTCCAAAAATGACATGTGAACACTGAATCTCGATCTAAGATAATAGACATTGGCACACCATGAAGACAGACTATCTCATAAAAATAGACATGGGCCAACCTCTCAGCACTAAAAGAGACCTAAATTAAATTGAAATAAGTAGACTTGTTCAATTGATCCACGATGACCTAAATACTATCAGAAACATTAGAAGTACGAGGGAACCCAGTCACACAGTCCATAGTGATATATTCCCATTTCCACTAGGGAATGGATAACCTTTAAATCAATCCACTAGGACTCAAATGCTCGATCTTTACCTACAGGAAACACAAGAAAAAAGCTAAAAAATTCACTACATATTTCCTCATACCACCATACTAGTAATGCTACCTCAAATAATGATACATCCTAGTCACTTATGTATTGATAGAATACCTGGAACAATAGGCCTCCTCCAAAATCAATCTACTCTAATCACCTACACTTGATACGCAAACTTAGCCTTCAATCCTCAAAACCCCATCTGAAATAATAAAGCCTTCCTTAGTCTAACCATTCAACACTTTGTCCCTAATCAATCTAAATCCAACATCATCAAACCGATGAGCTTGAATCTGCTCCATCAAAGAAGATCTAGTCTTCATGAATGCCAAAACACACAAAGGTATCAAAATATTAATCCTAACTATCTAGTTAGCTAAAGATTGACACTCTAAGTCAAAAGGCATCTCTTGGATCAAAAGATTCACCAAGCCACCTATGTTGGTCGACTTTTGACTTAAGGCATCTACAACTATATTAGGCTTACTCGGATGATAGAGAATAGTCAAGTAATAATCCTTAATCAACTAAAAGAAGTGATGTTGTATCATATTAACATCTCGCTGGGTGAAGAAATATTGAAGCTATGACGATTCGAGAAAATCTCACAACAGACTCTATACAAGTAGTGCCTCCATAACTTCAAAGCAAAAGTAATTGCACATAACTCCAAATCATGGGTAGGATAATTCTTCTCATGGGGCTTCAAATGGAGAGAATCATATACAATAACCTTACCCTCCATCATTAATACAACACCTAACTCAACACTTAAAGCATCATAAAAGATGATAAAGCTCACGCCCTCTTAGGAAAAAGTCAAGATAGAATCTAATGTCAACAAGTCCTTGAGCTTTGAAAGCTCACCTCACAAGCATTGAACCACTAAGAAGGAATCTTCTTCTAAGTCAACTTGGTCAATAGAGCTGTAATGAAAAAACCCTCAACAAAATGATGGTAGTAATCCGCCAAGCAAATAAAACTCCAAATCTTGATCGGTGAAGTAGGTCTAGCCCAATCACGAACTGCTATAATCTTGGTTGGATCTACCATAATTCCATCCTTTGTTACCACATGACCCAAGAAAGAGATAGACTCTAACCGAAACTCATATTTAGATCACTTAGCATAGAACTTCTCATCCCTCAACCTTTAGAACACAAACCACAAATGCACCTTATAATTGGCCTTACTCTTGGAATAAATAAGGATATCATCTATATACACAATAACAAAGGAGTCTATATAAGGTGGAAATACCTGGTTCATCAACTCCATAAAGGTGACTGAGTCATTGGTCAACCCAAAGGACGTGACCAAGAACTCATAATGATTGTACCAAGTTTGAATGGATGTCTTTGGAATATCCGAGGTCCTAATCCTCAACTGGAGATGCCCGGACCTTAAATCAATCTTTGAAAACACTGAAGCACCCTAAAGATGGTTGAACAAATCATCAAAATGAGAAAAAGAATACTTATTTTTAATTGTCACCTCGTTTAATTATCAATAATCAATACACATCCATATAGATCCATTTTTTTTCTTCATAAACAAGATAAGCTCATCACAAGGTAATGCACTATGTCGGATAAATCTCTTATCAAATAGCTCTTGCAATTGATCTTTCAATTCTTTTAACTGGGTTGGGGCCATCTTATAAGAAAGAATAAAAATAGATTTGGTGACCAACCTCAATATCAATGGAAAAGTCAATATCACAATCCAAAAGCATACTATGAAATACATAAGGAACACATCTATGAATCATGGAAAACCTGAACAAAATAAAAAAAGAGGGAGGTGAAGCAACTTTAATATCACGATTATAATCCAAAAAATAAAAATATCCCCTCCTAACCAAGAGGTGTTCCTGAACATAAGATATAACTCTGTTGGGACCTGAATAAAGTGCACCCCTCTAAGCTATCCTTGGCATACCCGATGAACTAAATTCACGGTCTTTACAGAATAATATAGCACAACATCGTAAGGATCTAACCAATTCATACCCAAGATAACATCGAAATTAACCATATCCTAGATAAGCAAATCTATGCAAGACTCACGTCCAACAAAATCTATAAAATAGGAATAGTACACTCGATCACCACTAAAAAGTTACCTACAGGGGTAGATACATGAATAGTCATGGAACAAGGCATAATAATAAAGTCAAAACCCAAAGAATAAATATGTAGACACATAGGAGAAAGTCAATCCCAGATTGAATAACACAGATGTAGATCTAAAATAAATAGGGATGATACCCATGATAACAACATCGAAAGCCGCTACCTCTGGTCTGGCGGGTATGAGATAGCACTGTCCATGACCACCAACTAGATAGATAGTCTCGCGACCAACACCATGGGCCCTACTACCTCTTCCTTATACATACCTAATAGATACCCTACCTCTCAAAACTAAAATAAAAGTAACCCTAAACACACGATGGGGATAGTCTCTCACAAAATAGCCAGTTTCATATAACGCATAGCAAATTATATGACCTGACTCAATAGGAAGTGGTATGACTAGACTAGAATGACTACCTAGAACTGTTAAACGAGAAGACCCACTACCTGATCTATACAAGAAAGCCTGCATGAGTCAACTATGAGACCCATAGAAACCTCTAGAATTCCTACCCCGAGAAGTGTGATATCTAAACTCGCCTAGATGGCGCACCTTTTTGGTGTCTCCCTAAGATGCTCGAAGAATACCCTAAGTTATATTTGTATGATCCATTACACTCTGAAATGACCTCCAAACACAACCATCTATTTCATAGCAAACTGAAGAGAAACATCCAACCCCTTTATGAACTTTTGAATTTTCTCAAATTTGGTGTCTATGCTGGTATAGAAATATCTATATAAGGAATAAAAGAGTGCCTCATAGACTGCAACAGTCATGGAGACCTTTTCCAGGTGATCAAACTTATCTCTCATCTAATCCTTCAGGCTATAAGGCATGAAAGTCTCAAAAAAGGTCTCAGCAAACTAATCCCATGTCATCTCATGAGAATTGAGACGTTTGTTATTAACAAGTGACCTTAACCAATCTCTAGCAATATCTCTCAAATGATAATTAGTATACACAATGCAATTCAACTCCAGAAAACCTAAGTTATGCAAATTCTTACAACAGTGAATCAAGAACTCATAAGCATCCCCGCCTACAATAAAACTGAACCTAGGGGGACCAAAATGAGTGAATTTCTGAAACCTCTGATGATCCTCAGAAGACATAATTGTACTCACAATAAGAGGAATTATGAAAAATCTAGTTGTTTGAGATCCCACCTGAGGAGGTAACATAAATAAAGGTTGAACTCCTGATCTTGGAATATTATACTCAAATACATTTGCCGAAGGAGGAATAAAACCTAGAGTTTATGGAATACAAAAGGTAGTAGTAGGTACTACTAGGATTCTTACATGGAACTAGAGGAGCACTAGGAGCACCCAAAGAGGCACCCTACAAATGGGTCAATAAGAAAATTAATAACCCATTCAAAACTGGGGTAGAAAAAACTGGTGGAACTAAAGTAGGACTCACACCCCCAACAACTTATAATGAGACTCAGGGGATAGTCCCCTAGCACTACTCCTGGGTGGAAAGATCATCGTGTCTATGTACTACCTCAAACCCATCTATAACTTATAATTCACCCTCTCTACTAGGCTCTCTCTTTGTGTGAAGGCTTAGTATCCCTGACTGCACGAGATCTATTCATCTCCATATGTCCAAAAAAGAGTGAAATATGACATAGAGCACCAGGTATGATGGAAATCCACACTCTAAGGAATAAAATAAGGGAAATTTTCCGAAGACATCCTATAGACTCTCAAAGATAGATACAAACATCTACGTACTGATCCACGAGAATCTATTAGACATCTCATTATTACACCATTGAGATTAATAAATATAGCTCTGATACTAATTTTTCATGACCTAAAAATTTAGGATCATGATGACACTTATCACAGAGAACCTTGACAAACAAGCCTATCACCCAAACTGACATGAGATAAAGGATATTATCAAAATGCAAGGCAAAACTCCTAGAGAACAGTCGAACCATATGCATATATAGTTAAAGCAGAAATACACAGACAGTAATACCAAACCAAATCTGAAACCTGGTGGCACAATGTAAGAGCATAACTAGTACAACTCGAGATCAAAATACATAAGGTATCTAAACAACAACAACTTTGTCTCTTAATATAGATAAAGACATAGTCTAAATAAGAAAAGGCAAAAGTCAACTATGAATGGAAAAAATCAACTACTACCTTAAAAACTCCAAATATGGCCTGAATTAGCCACTATGAGGTGCACTTAAACTTGGACCTGCACAAAAAGGACTAGGAGTGAGTATAGTCCACTTGTACTCAGTAGGTGTCATAGGCTAACTGAGCAAAGAAGAAAATAAAGAATACAAAATGCACACTAAGAAGTTGTCACCCGCAATAAGAAAATAGCCCAAACAGTAGCCCACACAACTTTAACTAATAGTTCTGTAATATTCGCATACACCATATCAATACGAGACAAAAATACAAGCATACCAATATCAAGACTTATTAATCCAAAAGTTGAAGTACAAATAGATTGCTATCACATAGAGAAAAGATAATACATCAGAGAAAAATACAAAGTAAATACAAATGCAATGGAGAGGATGATGATAATGATTATGAAGAAGATATTTATGATGATGCCCAAGGTTGTCACACAGCCTACATATACATCTACGAAGCTAAAGCTTCTCGATATAGAATCCATTAGTGATTCATTAACCCGTATACAAATAATATCCAATACCAATATCTATATCGTCTTTCCAGCACATCCTTCGGTAGAGGGTTTTTAAAATGTATCATTTTCTATCAAAAAAAGCTAATGTTTCAAGTATTTTAGTATTTCTCCATTAGAACCAATGTTTCATGAATAAATATGATATGAGGATGCAATGCTCATAATCAACTAGAATGAGAAGTTCCATATCAAACCAATATACTAACCAAGTGAGCCAAAATGCACTTATTTATCCAACTATTCATGAATCCAACATAATCTATATACGAACAAAATAAAATAGATTAAAGGTCACCATTGATGCCATATTAGGTCCTTCAATCAAACAAGTTTACAATATATTTCCATGTACACAAGGCCAATAAAATCATATAGGACCCCATACAGTCAGAAATAGAAAATAATGTTCCTAAACCACAAAATATCATTATATAAGCCCCCACACGGGCGCAACTGTAACGCCCTAATTTTTTTAACCGAAATGCTACACGGTGCTCATGACCCCGAAGGACTACAAGCTAACCCATGACAGATATCTGTACCTGTACACTGCATAATATATGAATATAAATACAGAAACATGAACTGAAAGGCCATAAGGTTTAATACTGAACATAGTTTGAATAATAATAATTTCTAAATAAAGTGGTATCACAATACCAAAACAAAATAGAAATATTGAAGTCTGAACCTAGTCTGTAATCTAGTCTTAAAGCCTCTAACTATATAAAGTAGGGAGTGGAAGGAATAAGTCTCCAACTAACTCTTGACTACTGAAATCCAAACTGAAATACTGAAGTTATACAGTAGTAATCATGTCCTCGGAGAATAAGGACTCACTGCTAACTCTGAATGGTAAAATATGCAATGCTACTGCTTCTCAAGAACTCGTGCCTCTGAACCTATGGCATAAAATAAAACACCATAGCGCGAATGCCTCAGTACGACTGAATGTACTAAGTATACAAGTGAGGAGAGCTAAATGCAAAGGTTTTATATGCATGAACAATGCTGACTGATATGAACGTGAGAATACATACATTCATAAGTAACTATAACTGAACTCGTGGTGATACTGACTACTGAGTCTGAATGCTGACAACATGAGTGTACTGATACTGAGATACTGAATGACTGAGTTAACTAATATTAATATGTAAGTCACTACTAAGTGAGGAACTGATACTTTATTACTTAATAGATGAACGACTATTTTTAACAGTTTGAATTATGAAGAATGGGTCTGATTGACTGTGTCTAACAGTCCTCAAAATTGAATACTGATAATATGAGTTATGATAACTAATATAACTGATATGAATGTGATGATCGGTATAACTGATGTAACTGATACTGAGCGACTGTATCTGACAGTCTAAGTTCTGATGGAACTATCTGAGTTCTTTTCTGTATGGAGTAACTGAATCTGAGATCAGTCCTATTTAGTGGGTGATCTCTGAGTATAATGATAACAAAGATAATTTGACTTATTCTGAGATCAATCCTACCTAAAGGGTGATCTCTAAATCTGATGATATTAATACAGATTGACCATAGTTGATGTCAGTCCTATCTAGTGGGTGATCCCAAAGTCTATTGATAATGATAGAGATTGGCTATATCTGATAGTCCTGAATCTGTAGTTGAAATTGTGGGATGTATTTATCTAACCGACATGACCCTTTCTAGCTAGTCTGGGGTCCAACCTGTAACCCCAGTTGGAAGGGTGTCAGTATCGCACCACTGGTAAAGACAACTGCTGTGGAGTCAGTTCTAATCTAGCGGGCGACCCCTGGGATTAGTCCTATACATTGAAATGTGATAACGAGTGATTCCTGAGTATGTCAGTCCTATCAAATGGGTGACATATCATACCTACACTGGCTACGTAGTTCTGGAACTTAGGGATTGCTTCTAGGGATCTCAGTCCTATCTAGTGGGTGAGTCCCCATCCCTAGGCTAGCTCGGTGCTGAATCCTACTCTCATCTAAAAGACACTGAACTGATTAATTAAGCTAAACTAATTAACTGAGCTGAAGTGATACTAGTGGCATTGTTTAGCGGAACTAAACTGAGTTTACTGAGTTCCGTTGACTGACGGAATATACTGAGTTTTGAGGTCTGACTGAGAGTACTGTAGTTACTGAGATTTACTGGGAATACTAAAATAACTGAGATTATTGAACTAATGAGATTACTGAGATTTCTGAGAATTCTTGAGTCACATGACTGACTGAGTTCTATGGATCATGGCTTGACTGAGAGTATCGTGAAAACATGACATGGATCTACACACACAGCTAAATTGTCGGGTACAGGTACCCCAGGACTCAATGGAAAAAAATTGACTTAGCATGGCTTACTTGAACACATGACCAATCAACACAATTCATAATTCATATATTTAAGCACTTCATCAAACATGTGATATGCATAAGCTTGTACATACATAGGGATTTTATGATATCTTGTTAGTTAGGCACATTTCCTTCATATAGGAATTTAATCAAACATATTGTAGGCATAGTCCTTGTAGACAACATTATACAATAAAGAAACATCATGATTCATCTCTAATTTCATCATTCAAGGGTTTAGTCATAAGGTCGTATGAATCTAGAGCTATAATAATTAAACCCACATGGAAATTATCACCCAACATGGATTTGAATTCAATTGATCATTCTCATCATAAATAAAAGAAACCCAACATGAATTTCATAAAGCAATCCATAAACTTGATCTTAGAAAAGGGATTCTTGGGCTTCATGGACGAAAGAAGTCCATGAATGAACACTATGCATATCTTAGTGATTTAATCTTGAAAGAAAATTGACCTTTCTTGAATGTTCTTGGATTGGGAGCCCTAATTCTTGAATATCTTGTGGAGAGTGTGATGGGGTCTTGAAGATAATTGAGAAGAAACTGTAAGTTTGTTCTTGGGAACAAAGAGGGTTAAGAGCTTTTGAAACTAAATACCAATAGCTAAATACGTGTTTTTAGTATTTTATGTCGTGGGGGTAAGGTTTACATTGATGGAAAAAGACCAAAATACTCCTACAAAATTACTTCCCAGTTGCTGAAATTATCAGCTGACGACCAGGGCTGATAAACAGTCCGAATTGTAATAGCCCGTCAGCCCAGGTTGTCTCCTAGAAGCTGGAATTGATGGGTTGCTGTCTAATCCTTACAACATGGATGATAAGTCATCAGAAAGGTCGTAAGAAATGTGATAAGCCGTCAGACAGGTCGTCACTCAGTTTCCAGGATGACATGCTAGGGTAAAATGGGTATAACATTTTTCTCCGATATAGGATTTTTGCGAAATTGGTATCATTGAAAAGCTAATTCAATTATCTATATTTTGGTGGGTCATGAGCTCAAAAATTCATAGTAAAACGAGAGATATCATCATTTGAAGTTGACTATAGCAATATACTTCGCAAGAATTCAATCGGTAAGGAATGTTTTGATTCGTCTGATAGCTGGGAGTTATTTGAAGCCTTAATATACGTCTAACTTACTCATAAAACTATAAAAGAATCATGATGTACTATGCATGAGATTTAGACATGGAGCTAATATTGGTTTGGATTTTTTGGGGTATTACAGCAACACAATAATATAGCAATTTTCATAATTAGTTCCCACACTCTTAACATGATTTTATTCCAATATTAACTACCCAACCCCGTCTAAAGAAAGTTAATCTAATACCTACCTTAAATACCGAAAATCGATCTGCAAGCATTCAATCCAAAGCCTTTATTCCCACGAACAGACTAAAAGTCAACTAATTCATAGAAATATAGAATCTATGCATCAAAACAAAGCAAACGATACCTATATTGCCTAATTTCACTTTAAGGTCAAAATAGAACCCCAAAATGGGTTTTCAAAAAAGAAGAAGAAAGTCAAAATTTTATTATTGAAACATGTTCCCGAGATTCATGCAGTCTTTAGCTGGAAATCCAAGTAAAAATAAGTTAAAATGAGGTCTAAATTGAAGAAAAACTTTTTTTAAACCTTACCAATAAAAGTCCTTGAAATCCATGATAAAATTGAGAATTATAGTAGTTTTGAAGATAAATTGAGAGAGAAGTAATAATTTTAAGATAAGAAACTCACCTAAGTGTGGACGAGTTGAAATTGAGGTTTAAGTTGTAGAACTACAATTTTTAGGCCCTTCGGGCCAAAATTCCCCATTTTCTAATTTTAAATTTACATTAAAACTTTATTTAAATAATCAAAATTAAGGGGAATTAATTGAAATAGAGTTTTTGTAGCTTACCCAACTTTAGAATTTGAGGAAATTGTTTCAAATCACAAAATCCTAAGCTCCAAGTCTCACAAATTGTGAAAAATGGCAAAACATGGGTATTTATTGTACCCAAGCATCACATACACAATCACTGAGTTTCTTAAGTGACTATCGCTTAAGTGACCAAGTGTCACATATGTTATACCTCGCCTGATGACAAGTGTCGCGTAAGCGAGTATCATGATTTCAACCAAGATATCACATAAGAAACATTTATGTTTGGCCTGCCAGTTGCGTAAGCAACAAACCAGTCACATACATGGGTGCTCAAGCTGAGTGGTGCACCAGCTAGAGACTTAGAGAATTTTAGGTCTCTACGGACCCCTCGAGATTCATCCAGAATCTTGTAAATGCAAACCAACTTTGCTACACTATAAAGTTTGATACTCCAAACTCAATGGCGATATCAAATTTTTGAAAAAATATAATTTTCACAAAGTTGACCCACAAAATCCAATTTCAAAATTTTCTGAACCGAGGGTCAAAATGAGATATAGAAGACATAAAACTATAACAACCGTGTTACCAACCTAAAATTGATTTTACAGGTCTACTAGAATAGTCCATTTTTTCATCCGATGCACAGATCAATAATTGTTGATCGAAGTCAACTATAAGGTTTTTAAGCCATCAAAAACCATAATATAACATACATCACACCAAAATGCATTGAGAATCATGCCCATCATCCCTAAACTCTAAAAGTATGACAAATTAAACACTAGAAGGGGTAAAATGGTTGTCACACAAAAATAAATATTTCACATAAATCACAAAAAAATAAGTTATTACATAAACTCGAATCCCTTCAAGTGGGACTTTTGATTGCTAAGAAAATGGTTAATATGGAAGATCAGGTTATCAAAGACTTGTTTTTTAGGGCATGAGATCATATAGATTGGTGTTACAAGGGCGATATAAGATTTTTTATGGAATGAAAGAACTATAATAAAGGAAAGAGAGAAGAAACAAAGAGAATTCATGTCCTTGAAGATGTTCCCTTGTATTTCAGTTTCTAATTTTATTAGTTTTTTGAATTAAAATATGTATAATTGGAAAATTATATTGAAATCACAAATTGGGAAACTTTTAGCTATTATAATAGAGTCTCTCTATGATCCTTGGGGCAAAAGACTAATTGGTGTTTATCATGAGGTTTGATGGACAACCTTCTATGGTGTATATACGTTGTCTTGAAGTCATGTGGGAGGATTTTCATATTTAGTTGACATGTAACTTGATTTTTTTATTCAATTTATTATACGAATTAAGTTTTTCTCTCTTTTTATATGAATTTTATTTGTTTATTTAAATGTATGGAGACTTAAGTGAAAGTCATCATTAAAATAAATTAAGAAATTAATTTCCAACTATGATTAAAGGTTTAGTTAATAGATGATGATTGGAAACTTACATGTACTATTAATTTTATACTAAATATGAAACCTTTATGTGAATTGTTTTACTTGAATGTGTAAGTCACATTCATAATTAATAAATGTACTTGCATAACTGTTTTATTTAAAAATATGACATTAAGAAGTATAATTGTAGGCCTGACAAAGGTAACAAACAAAATGGTGATGATTAGATATCTAGAGTCATACAATATGGTATGTACTTAAAGAGAAAAATGCTCTTGAAGGTATTAACCATGTTTTAAGTAACCTAGAAGATGGTAACACTGAACAACAAAAGAGATCTTGAAGTTTATAAGTTTGACTAAAGGCTGATTCCACTGCACATGGTATAATCAATAGTTGTGTTTTTGAAGATCTTATTCATGAATGTGAGAAATTTTCTTCTGCTCCTACCATGTGGTTACACTTGTGAGCAACATATGAGGGTATATCTATAACCTACCTTGAATAGATAACTATCATGTTTTGATACTTACAAGGAGTGTAAAAATCAACACACTAAACAACAACTTAGGGAAATTCAAAAAATGATAACTCAACTCAAATTTTTTAGCCATGTTCTCTTTGATGAGAAATAGGTTGAAGCAGTCATTTAGACGCTTCTCAATAGTTGGGAAATGTAAAGGTTAACTAAAGCCATAATGATATCATCAAAACCTTTTTCTAATAATGCTCATCGAGTTGAACTTGAACATGAGAAACTTAGTGCTGCTTCTAATGCCTCTATAGAAGAAAATTTGGTAATAAGTATTCGGGTTTCAAGTGCAAGAAGAATAGGAGAAAAGAAAAGAAGGGTAAAGACACCAAAAAAAGACCTTCTGAGGATAAAAACAATGCCATATTCTAACAAGAAAGACAAGAGCAAGATAAAGTGCTATAATTGTGAAGTTCTTTAGTATTATGCTCTTTATTTTACTGAGAAGAAAAATGTAGAATTTGTAAATGCACCTCAAAATGCTATATATGATTTTGCTTTATTAACAGAATCTTATCCTATCTGGAATATATACTCAAGAGCCAACAACCATGTAAGTTATGATAGAGAAACAGGTTGAGTTGCATAGAATTTCACCTTTATCAAGGTTGATATATGTAGAACATAAAACATACTGAAGTCAAATGGATAGGTACTTTTAAAGTGGATTTACATGATGGTTGATCTTATGTTGCATGACATCCTCTACGCTCTGGAGTTTTAATGAAACTTTGTATGTGTGTCTATTCTTCTAAATGTTGGGTTTGATTTATTTTTTAGGTGTAATGATGTTAGAATAACACTAGAGAATGTTTCTTATGGTTTTTGAATTTGTTAAGATTGCTTTACCATTTTACATTTTAATAATTCAACATATGACTATTATGTTGACTGTAATGTAGTGGCATGTTATTCTAGAAACAATGATGTTGATATTTGTCATAACCCGAGCTAAGGCACTGGCTGTGATACACATCCTGAACCATGAAGGCTCGGGCGCCTCTTTCTATCTGAAAATCATACACAACATTCATACAATATAAGGAATTTGCGAAAAGTCATAAAAAAATGGAACCATGGTCAATCTCATAATACTTGAACAATTTCGAATGAAATTCTTGATATTCAAAACATATGACACCCACCTGCAAAATCTCTAACATTACAAGATTCAACATAAGTGTAAAAATAAATTTGGGACAAGGCCCCTAGTCAGACCATGAATCAAACAAATGACAATGTTCTATAAACCCGACCTTCAGAAATAGAGAAGGCTCACCAACAATGAATCTCGGAAGCACCAATCTACTGCATAGATGGACCCCAGGACTGTGCCTCAGATCCTGAAATATAGGGGTCAATACGATTGTTCTGGTACGCAGAGCAATCCAAAACTAAATATATTATTATACAACATAGGTGAGATCTTTTATAAAACATGTTATCGTAAAAATCATTTGGAAACACATAGGCATAGTATGATGAGTTTCAACAACATTTATTTCCTTCGTATTTCAATTTTCTTCAGTAATATTGAGCTAGATGGTACACCCTACAAGTTTAAACTTTTACCAACTGCCAAATCTTGATTTACCGCCAAGAATGGCGTACTAGTAAGGGGAGGGCACTCAAGATCTCAAAGCAGGGTGACAAAACCCCAAATCATGTCAAAATGTAGTGGTTGGGTGTAAGATCACCAAGCATGACTCCTAACCATAGTCCCAAATTGGGATGACATAATTCTAGGTACAAGATCACATAGCAGGATACCAAGATCCCATGTCGGCAAATCACGGTTTCCAGCATAAAGTTTTCTGACTCGTGCTTTCTTTGGGTAACCATCTAACCCACGTCGGTCTAGTTTTAAGTTAATTATAAGTTAAGATACATTATACTTAGAACATTATTTTCTTTGGGTATCTTCACACCTCAACTTGCAAGTCCTTTGTATCACATCGATTCTCAGCACTTTTTATGCAAATCATTTATATGAACACCAGTAAGATTTCCATTCATTCAATACATGCATATTGATTACCAACACTTTAATAGTCAAGAAATTATCATCATTTATACACTAGTACAACATTAGCTAAACACAATTTTTCATGATCAAAAGGACTTCTAAAAATCATGCTCTCAATAGTTTAACATTCATATCGTATGGGGTACATAAACATCATCATGGGGATTAAAAGATTCACAACTCATATTCGAAACCAACTTTCAAAATCAAAGAACATATCTACAAATTCAATAATCAAGATTTAAAAAAAAGCAACCCCATGATCTTTCAATTTTCTTTTCAAATCCCATAACAATGCATGCTCTTTGTTAAAAATGAAAAACCCACACTTATAATCGTATACATACTTAAGTAACTTTTAAAAAATTGTTTAAATTCATATCAAAATCACTCCCATGAGATTAGTACAGCCACCCGTACCTTAAATAGTTTAATTTGAAAATTGGAACCCAAATCTTGACCCTTTTCTTGAAATCTTGAACTTAGAGTATGGACTCTTGATCTTTGGGAGGGAGGTTAGGGTTTTTGTTCTTGTGAAATTTGAGTAAAAGTGGGTATATTATGCCCTAAAACACTTTAATCATCAGTTTATACAATTAGGAATTAAAGGTAAAAGACAAGACTGCCCTCAGAGTTAAAAGTTGCAGAAAAATCACAATTTTGATGCTTACTGCTGAGCGGTATTGGTCCCACCAATATTGCACAGTTGAGCGGGATAATAGCGGTGAACTACTGCCTTAGTACGACTCTAATTTAAAGGTTTACCACTAAGAGGTATTGGCTTCACTGCTATTGCATCATCAAGTGGTGTAATCGCGGCAGCCCACTGCCTCACATAAAAAATGCTTTAACTTTTCACTCTGTTATAGGATTTAGGCGAAATTGGTATCATTGGAAAAAAGAATTGTATAAATTTCATTTGATATATAGTAGTACCTATAACTAGTCTTGTACAAGAAGGTATGGTCGATGAAAGTTGACCCAAGTTTAGACGTTCTTTAAAACTTAATCGGGAGTAGAGTTTTAAACTCGTCTTTGAGTTTGGGGATTTTTTTGTGACCTTAATTCATATTCAAAGGTATTTACAAACTAAAGGATTGATCATCACACATATATTAACAAAGAATCATTGGGTTCGGGTCTATACACATAGAAAGGATGAATTGAACTTTGGCTCGAAAGTGTGGTGTGTTACATTATCTCCCCCTTGGGATCATTCGTCCCCGAATCATGGTAGGGACTTTTGAAGCTCTAAAAGTGTAGGATAAAGAATGTAACATAGAATTGAGCATTTTTCCTCAACAAAATATGTGAAGGTAGCTAACGAGCTTCATGAAACCCCTAGGGAAACGTGTAAGCATGAAACATGAGGTAACGAAACTTGACGTTGACATGATCTTGGCATGTGTTTTATAGAACATGTTCCAAACATTGTAAGACATGAATTTTCTTAAGAATCCTTGGCCCGATTAAGATTGGCACAAGACATGAGATGAGATTCTCACAGGACATAAGAATAGAAACATTCTCCACCATTTAAGATACAACGAAAAGAGTTAAACTTAGAGACACTACTTGTCTACACCCCAAATAACAAATTAAATGACTCATTATTTGCAAATTACAATTCTCCTAATACACATCTAACCACACGAGTTTGAGTTCGACAGTATAATACTGCTATGTTGAATCCTAACTAGGAGAATAGAGGTGCTAGTTTAAGCTATGGGACTCCATATTCTACATCCCTTTAAGAAGATTTACTTCATTTTATCACTAGTGTCAAACACACCCAAGTTTTAAATCAAGGAGTACTAACCATACAACACATTGGTTTGTACTTTCAACAATCACAACATTCAAGACTATCATTACTACACCTACTTCGCTGATCTCTCCACTAGGACCAACAAATTCTATCACAATTACCAAGATTTTTCGCCCCATATCTCTTTCCTAACTATTTCACTTAACGAAAGTTCATCTGCTTATTTCCCCCTTCACTTATAAATTTAGCTTAAGAAATCACATCAAAATTTTCACATTGAAGAGCATTTAACCCTTACCTAAGACATTACTACACTTCCACAACCACCATCACACTAATATACGGAGGGTCATTGAGGGACCCGAGCATAAGCATCATGAATGGGAGTAACCCTATTAGACTATAAATTATACTTATTACACTAATCAAGGAAGGACATGAAATAAAGATACGATACAAGAGATATGAAGCATTTCATATATCAATTATCTGGATCATAAGTAACGCGTTGATCAGCACGAACACAACACAATATGGTTTCCTTAGGATAGACCACAATGAGAAACATGGATGCATATATCATGAGGTATATGGCATAAAGACGAAATTTATGTAGTTAACAACTGAGACAAGGATTGCCACTTGAAGAGATTGATCCTCATTTAAAGAACTGAAATTTTCTATGAGTTAGCATAAACTTTATCACTTTGGCTAATTCCAGCATAAAATGATTCAGTGACATATAAAAATATATTTTCTTAGGACAAAGCATGTTGTGAGACATATATTTGGATCATGACCTACATAACATATAGCTTGGATACTTGGAATATTGGATCACTAAGGGACACTATTTCTTCTTGTTTGAAGGTCGGAACATGACATGAGTTACATAGAGAACTCAAATCTTAAGCAGAGGCAAGACATGAGTACCTAATACATTAGTAGATGTCCATTCAAATAGAAGTAGGAGGAGCTTGCTTGAATAGGAATTGATTTATCATGATTCTTACTTGAAACTTGACACTACAAGAAAATTTGGGATCTACTTTAATCCATCATCTCCCCCTTAGACCAATGACACACTCCTAGATTTGTGGACATAACCTCATATCACAATCTATAGCCGCAACTCTCAACACAAAAGAGACATCACCATATACTTAAGCTCTAAACTCTCCCTGATGAACTATACTCTTAAGGCCTCGCTTTCTAAAAATGCTACTCTTAACTTTCGCTAGCCTCTATAGCCATCACTCTACCACTCCCACTCTTATGAGTGTACGCATCTACACTCCTTATCACAAAGAGTGGGGTATCAATATACACAAGAACACAACTCCCCTCAATAATTTTGAAATAAAGACACTAAATTCTTTCTAAGACACCGCTCCAGGGACACTAATCATAACTTCTTATAACTCCAAAAGTTATCAACTTGCAACTAACATTTTCATGGGCATAGACACCCACTCTTCTAAACACTTTACATTCTATCTTCAATTCCTTAGAATACTATCATTACACCTCTAATCACATAACTTACAACTTAACAAAATTTTTAAAACTATACCAAAGACGCATATTGCCTACATATATTTTCTCAATTCAACTCTAAAGAACACCATACAACAACTCCCCATACTTGTCCATACTACAAGATTCAAGAATGTGAACTAGGAACATATGACACTTACACAACTATAAACCTTATCTAACAATAGGCAACCTGGGGGTTCAACTTATTCCTATATATTTACACTCCTATCCACTTAATGATTCAACCATAAGTCATCATTTTTAATTTTGTTCTCATGTATACATATACCTCACAATTACCACTTAAAATTTTCATAAATTATCAACCTAGGACATTTCACACACATATCAAGATTGCTAATTATTTCCAACAAAACACGCATCATTAATCTTAGGCTACTATTGTCACTGCGACAATCCACATCTAAAGTTCAATCCTATTGTCTAACACCAACCATGTAACACCAATGAAGCATGCCGCATATTATACTAGTCCATCAACTAAAAATATCAATCCTAAGTCTCTTACTTCACTTAACAATGACCCATAAGTTCATCCTCTCCATGACATTACTACTACAACTCAAATTCCACTATCTACATTCTCACATAGTTCTAATTTACAACTACTAAAGAAAAGAAAATCAAAGGGGTAAAGTCACATAATAAGGATAGTTGATCTCAATCTTATAATACAACCCATTTCAATCTTATCAACATATTCTAATTTCTCACATCATATTTACTTATCCATGCATACATCACTACTACCTTTAAGATTCCATGTACAACAATGAATTTCAACCCATAACTTATTGACTAATCTACTCCTTCACATTTATACCCTATAAATGATTTCTACAACCACCATAACCATCCATTCTGACATCCTTCCCTATTTTGAATAAATAATAATCATATCCTGTCACTTCCTTCACAGACTACCAAACAATCTACAAATATTGCTACCACATTAGTCTATCACGGTAAAATGGCAAACCATCCCTAAATCAACATTTATACTGCCAAAACTATTTATTTACACAAAAGTTATCCTCACTCTGACTTCTAACCTAATGTCTTCATATCACCAACTTCTTGGCCCATATCACTACCAATAGGTCATGACACTTTAACATATACTACTACGTGGGTGGAAATACAGTTCCAACATTTGACTACCCATCATTATCCTTATGCATGATATCTGCAATAAGAATTTTATAAAAGGAGATTGAATACACTTCGTACCTCAGGACGAAAAGCACAATTACTTCAAGATAAATGTATACACTCAAATAAATACACCTTGAAGAATTAATGGACTCCTCTTATGTCCTTGTGCTATCTCATAACATTATGGATAACTCAATAAGAGAGAACCACTCTACTGGGGAAGCTAGACTCTTAGACTTGTATTGCCTAGACAATGAGACATGACCAATGAAAATTAGAGCAAGGAAGGAATTTGGATAACTTTCTTATGGACGATGCTACAAAATGATTTAGTGTATGGAAGAATAAGAAACAACTCCTAAATGCCCGGTAGCCTCCTAATTATAAGTGTGGTGCACAAAACACCCATAAGAAAGACTCTACTAGACACAATTTCATAGGAACATGAACCATACTCTGATACCAAGTTTGTCATGACCCAAACCAAGTGTCTGGCCGTGATGAGCATCCTAAACCATGAAGGCCCGGGTGCCCCTTTCTATCTGGAAATCATGCATAACATTCATACAATATAAATAATTTATGGAAAGTCATAACAAAATAGAACCATGGTCAATCTCATATCACTTAAACCATTTGGAAGGAAATTCTTAATATTCAAAACATATGACACCCGTATGCAAAATCTCTAACATTACAAGATTCAACATATGTCTAAAATAAATTTGGGACAAGACTCCCAGTCAAACCATGAATCAAACAAATGACAATGTTCTATAAACTCAGCCTTTCAGAATAGAGAAGGATCACTAATAGTGAATCTCAAAAGCACCAATCTACTGGTTAGCTGGACCCCAGGACTGTGCCTTAGATCTTTAAATATAGGGGTCAATACGAATGTATTGGTATGAAGAGTAATCCAAAACTAAATACATTTTTATACAACATAGGTGAGATCTTTTATAAAACATGTTATTGCAAAAATTATTTTGAAACACATGGGCATAGTATGATGAGTTTCAACAATATTTCTTTCCTTTATGATTGAATTTACTTCAGCACTATTGAGCTAGATGGTACACCCTACAAGTTTACACTTTCACCGACTGCCAGATCTCAATTTACCACCAAGATTAGAGTATTAGTGAGGGTAGGGCATGCAAGATCACAAAGCAGGGTGCCAAAAGACCAAATCAAGTCAATATGTCATGGTTGGTCAAAAGATCACAAAGCAGGGCTCTTAACCATAGTCTCGAATTGGGATGACATAATACTACATACACAAAATCATATAGTAGGGTACCAAGACCCTGTGTTGGCAAATCACAGTTTCCAGGATAGAGTCTTATGACTCATGCTTTTTTCGGGTAACCATCTAACCCAATTCGGTCCAGTTTTAAGTTTATTATAAGTATACATACATTATAATCATAATATTCTTTTCTTTTTCATTCGAGGGAAAATTCCCAATAGGGTATCATCATACCCCGACATGTAAGTCATGTGTATAACATTGATTCTCAGCACTTCTTATGCAAATCATTTATATGAACACCATTAAGATTTAAATTTTTTCAATACATGCATATTGATTGCTAATACTTTAATAGTCAAGAAACTGTCATCATTTATACACTAGCACAACATTAGTTAAACATAATTTTTCATGATTAAAAGGACTTTTAAAAATAATGCTCTCAATAGTTTAACATTCATATCGTATGGGGTACATAAACATCATCATAGGGATTAAAAGATTCACAACTCATATTCGAAACCACCTTTCAAAATCAAAAGCACATATCCACAAATTCAACAATCAAGATTTATAAGAAAAGCAACCCTACGATCTTTCAATATTCTTCTCAAATCCCCATCACAATGCATGCTCTTTGTTAAAAATGAAAAACCCACACTTATAATCGTATACATATTAAAGTAAATTTTTTTTAAAAAATTCAAATCAAAATCATGCCCATGAGATTAGGACATCCCCACGTACCTTAAGTAGTTTAATTTAAAAATTGGAACCCTAATATTGACTCTTTTATTGAAATCTTAAACTTAGAGTATGGGCTCTTGATCATTGGGAGGGAGGTTAGGACTTTTGTTCTTGAGAAATTTGAGTAAAAGTGGGAATATTATGCCCTAAAATGCTTTAATCATCAGTTAATATGATTAGGAATTGTAAGGAAAAGACAAGACTACCCTAAGACTTAAAAATTTCAAAAAAATCTCGATTTTGAGGCTTATCGCTGAGCGGTATTGGTTCCACCGCATAGCACCAATGAACGGACTAATAGCAGTGACCTACTACCTTTGGACGAATCTGACTTGAAGGTTTACTATTAAGTGGTATTGGCTTCAACGCTATTGCCCTGCCGAGCGGTGTAATCGCGGCAGTTCACTACCTTACACAAAAAAATTCTATAACTTTTCACTCAATTATTGTATGTAGGCAAAATTGGTGTCATTGGAATGAATACTCATAGAAATTTTATTTTATATATAGTAGTCCCTCAAACTTGTCTTATACAAGAAGTTATGGTCGATGGAAGTTGACTCAAGTTTAGACATTCATCAAAACTTAATCGGTAGAAGAGTTTTCAACTCGTCTTTGAGTTTGGTTATTTTTTTGTGACCTCAATTCAAGGTATTCACACTCTAAAGGATTGATCATCACACATATATTTACAAAGATTCATTTGGTTTAGGTTTATACGGATAGAAAGGACGGTTTGAACTTTAACCCTAATGTGCGGGTTGTTATAGTATCATAAGACATGAGAGCTTAGGTCCCATAGGATAAGATTGAATAAATAAGTTAATAAAAGAAGGAAATCTTGGTTCATTCTCCAAAACTGATATGCCAATATGTGAAAATTATTTTTCCAAAGCGATTATACATAAACTATTTAGTAAGGCAAAAAAAATTGAATTCCTATTATAACTAATTTATTTTAATATCTATGGTCCTATGAAAGCGAGGTCAAGGTATGGTGCTTTATATTTTAATACATTGATTGGCAATTTCACATGTTTTGGTTATGTCTTCTTGATTTCTCATAAATCTAAAGCACTTAAATTCTTCAAAAGATATTTGAATGCAGTTGAGAATCAATTAGATAAAGGTATAAATGCTTTAACAATCAATAGAGACCGTGAATACTTTTTAAAAATATTTGATGAAATGTGTACTAAAAAGGGAATTATCTGATAGTTAATCACTTCTTTTACACCTCTACAAAGTGGTGTAGATGAAAAAAAGAATAGAACATTGTTGGACATAACAAGGTCCACAATGGTGCAGATAAATTTACCAATCTCTTTATGGGGAGATGCGTTATTTATCATAGCCTACATAATGAATAAAGTGACTTCTAAGTTGGTACCTTTTACCCCTTATGAACCATGAATTGGTCATAAACAAAACATTAATGATCTACAACCTTTAGGTTGCACTGTATATATTAAAGATCATTTTGGTGAGTTCAATAAAGTAAGTCCAAAAGGAAAGAAATGTATCTTTATACACTTCACGGGTTTTGTGTTCATCGGTGAATTTTACGATGGAAGTACTCCTGAAATTTAATCATGAGTTAGAACACTTTCGGAAAGTGATTTTTCCAGAAAGAGTGAGACAAAGGATAGGAAGCCTCTTTAGGAAATGTTGAATTCAGATGATCAGATAAAGTTGTCGGACATACTTGATAATAATAGATCTAGAAATGGTTCCTAGTCCAAGTGTGAGTTTTGAATCCCAAAATCCTATGGAGAAATCTAAACTTCAATTTTGTAGGGGTACTAGAAAAAGTGTACCTAAACGATCTTATGAGATTGTGGATCATATTTTCATGAAATCTTCCATAGAACTGGTAAACCTAATTTTTTAATGTGTCTTTGTTGAGCTCTGGAAAATATGAATGGATAAATGATGATAGAAGAATTAGAGTCTATGAAAACCAAAAAAGTCTTGGATCTAGTTGACCTTCCTCAAGGACGTATAGATGTTGGAAACAAATAAATTCTTGAAGCTAAAATCAAATCAGATAGGTCAATAGAAAGACACAAAGAAAAATTGGTGGCAAAATGTTTTACTAAAGAAGTTAGAATAAATTATGATGAAACTTTTTCATCAGTTATGAAGTTTACCTTAATTTTCTTACTTTTAGCTATAGTTGCATTTTTGGATTAATACACCAAATAGACGTGAAGTCTGCTTTTCTCAGCGGAGCACTAAATAAGAAAATATACATGAAACAACCTATAGGTTTTGTTGTTAAAGAACAAGAAAAGAAAGTTTGTAAATTGGAAAGATCAATTTATTGCCTAAAGTAGTCTTCAACGTAGTGGTACATAAGATTAAATAAGGAGGTGATATCATTTGATTTCACAATGATTGATAAAGACCATTGCATCCATGTTAATAAGTCCAATGGGATATTTGTAATTCTTTCCCTATACATGGATGATATTCTAGTAGCTAAAAATAGTTTGGAGTATGTAAAAGTTGTTAGGTCATGGCTTTCAACGTCATTTGACAAGAAAGCCATGGGTGAAGCAAACTATATATTGGATGTTAAAATCCAAAGAGATCATTCCACGAAGATTTTGAGTCTATCTCTAGAAATATGCATAAAGTAAATTTTGGACCCTTTTAAATGAATAGTTGTATATCCATAGATACTCTAATAGAAAGAGGTGACACATTAAGCCTTGAAAAGTGTCAAAAGACTTGAAAAGAATGACATGTCTCGAGTACCATATTCTAGTATTGTCGGGAGCTTGTTGCACACTATGATATGAGCTCACCTAGATATTTCATATGTTGTAGGTTTGGTTGGAAGGTATATATCCAATATTAGAAGAGATCATAGGAAAGATGTAAAGTAAATATTTAGATACTTCAAGGGAACTATTGATTATTCACAATGTTGTAGTGGATCTAATTTTTTCATAAGAGGTTATACAAGTGTTGATTGGGATGGTAGCTGGTATGATAGAAAATAAATCTTAGGATATGAATTATTACTAAATGGCGGTTATATTTCATGGAAAAGTATGAAACAAGGTTGCACATCCCTTTCAACACTGGTCTCTCAATTTGTGTCTTGTGTATCTTAGTACAAGAACTATTTGGTTGAAAAGATCGTTTGAGCATTTGAATATTGCAAATAATTCTAAGGGTACCTTGATTTTATACTATGATAGTCAATAAGCTATTGCATATATGTAGGATCCTAAGTATCAAATATTACCAAACACATTGACATCAAGTATAACATTTTAAATACATACTAGCATGTCAAGAAATAAATTTACAATACATTTCAACACGAGAAATGATAGCTGATCAATTTACATAGGTAATATCTAAAGTATTATTTGAGAAACATGTTATGGCTCTGGTTTTGCATAGGATATGATAATATTTTTTAAATGAAAAATGAGTTGTTATTATTATATTCTCACCAATATAAGACTACTAAATTTATGTTCATATCTCATATACATTTAATAATGTGTTTTATCATTAAAGTGTGCCAAATAGGTCATGAAATTGACTCTCTCTCATGAGAAATTTCCTCTTCCATTGAGGAACGTGAAGTAGTTCCACCACCATGTTATAAATTGTTCTGTAAAGCTAGATGTGAGATTCTCTAAGAACATGGATTTAAAGATCATTAAAAAAAATCTCAGGGTAGATAGTTAAAGTTGTCTAGACAAAGTTCTATATAATGTTGAATGACTGAAAGATTGACACAACACACAAGAATATAAGGCTAGAACATTGTAGAATTTTTTTCATACCATTTATGTTTAGTGACCAATGGGTTAATAAAAGAAGAGTACCCTACTTCTTCATCATATATGACCCCAAAAGTTACATTAATTTTTCATTGGAATACCCTTAGACCTTTGATTATTTCTTGATGTTTTAGACAGTATTGCTACATTAGCATGTTAATAATAGCCATGAGTGATTAGGCAAAGCCGTGCATGCCTAGAAATGCAGTTGATCTGGAATAGATAAAATCAAGTAGAAATAGAAAAAATAAAGATTGTTAATTTAACTAGTATATATAGGATGACCATTACACATTCAATATAGATGTCAAGTGTAATTGTGGATATAATGTTAAACATGAACTCAAGTTCAAATTTTTAAGAGAATGAGAGAACATATAAGTAACTAGTAAAGTAGTGAATGATGTTTAGGGTATTATGAGTATTTGTATCCTCATATTAGTAGTAAATGTATTTGTATCCTCATATTAGTAGTAAATTCTTTCCACATGTGATCATATTAACATGTGTAGCTTGAAAAACCTTATAGGTAAATCTCTTGATGCATATAGGTCATAGAAACCATTTGTCATATGAATTGGTTGTCTTGTAGATGTTGTATTGCCATAGATCTTGTCAACTATGGGAAAAGTGGGAGTTGTTAGACTTTGCAGTTCATGGGTTTCTTATGTGAACCAACCCGACTTGACCTCTTTTCCTAAAAAGAATATTAGATTAAAGATGATATCAGTTCAAATTTTGGGCAGTGTAGTTACATAGTAACTGTTTAACTGATATCAAAATTTCCCTATTAATGGTTGTTGGGTTCCAACCTTGTTCTTATTATGATCATGTGTTAATGATCGATAAAATTCATCGTTGGAACTTGGTCCATGTACATCTTTCACGAGTTATACTTTGGTAATTGACTAAACTAATGGAAGGACCAGTTACATCAAATTGTGTCCTAATATATAGTTTTGAAGTAGCATGCATTGGTCATATATTCCAGTTGTTCAGTACTTTCTAGACAGTGGCACCATATTAGTGGGAAAAATTCTCAAAGGACCTTTTTATAATTCACTAATGAGGAATCTTCTCTCACAATGCTCATCATATATATATTCATCATCCTAGAGGAGAGAAGATCAAGCTTTTTCTCAAATTCAAAAGTATTTTTCTCAAGCAAAGTCCTCATTTTAGCTAATATTGAAAGAGTCAACAATTTATAAGTTCTTTGCTCATAGTGAATATATTTTATTTTCTAGGTTGATTAAGGTTTTTGTTTTTGGTCATATAATTGAACACTCACATCTCACTCTAGAGATTCAAGTGACTATCTTTGGTCAAGATTATTGTTTAAATTTGATTTATTTTCCTAGCTGTAGGGATTGTGACAGTGTGATGCAATAAAGTTATTGAATTTTTATATGAATTATGAGGTAAATTCCTAGGTTATAATTGAAGATTTCTGAAAGTTTAGTGAAAGTTGATGGTGCAGTCATACTGGGTAGTGATGAATCGACAAATTGTGACTCATTTGACCTCAAAATTGAAATGTCCTTTACGTTAATTTAAAAATGTTTTAATGTTGATTTTGTTTAATTTTATGGATAAGGCCAAAAAAGTAGTGAAATAGAAAAAAAGGATCTAAAGAAGGAAAAAAGATGGAAGAATGAAGTAAAAAGTACACAAGGTCATCACAAGGACCGATCAACGCATCATTGAAGTAACTGGTGGATCTTTGAATAGATTCCTCTATCTCCATTTATAATAGATTAAGTCTAAGAACTATCATGATAATACAATGATGCACAAAGAGATTCAATGCATCGCTGGACCAATCAACAATCTAAACTTCACATTAACAAATCAGACACAAGCCAATCCATGGACCATTACATATTAACAAGTCGTTAAGCTAGAGGTAATTTAGTGCATCACTGATACCTTCGGTGATTGTGTGTTTCTCAATCGAATCGTCAGTGATCACATTTCTGTAATTTTGAGCTCTACCATTTCTGGAGCTATTAAGCATTTTTGTCTTTGAAAACCCTATCTTTTATCAATTCTTTGAATCTTAAGCTTGAAATTCTTAACTGCTTTGAGCTAGGAATTTGGATTTATCTTTGAAAACATTTGGATTCCTTGATGATTATGGATGAAGAATTTGGTATAATTTCTTTTTCTTACATTATGAGTAGCTAATTTTTGAAGCTTAGGGTTATGGATTATTGAGTATTGATTGTTTTATGGTTAGTGATTATTAGCATTTGTATTAGCTTGTATGTTACTATTTTAGGTAAATTTCTATGTTTTAACTTATAGATTGAGGTTGCAAACTTGGTATATGGATGGAATTTCTATATTTCTTGAAAGAGAATTCATTAGTGATGAGATTTAGTAAACAAAACTTTAGTTCCACATGTTTAAGTAGTGATGCAAGAAATACATAACCCATTTTGACGTTATTGGTTGTTTGGTAGAGTAGACACATGGGGTTTTGAAAGAAACCCATATGAAATTTTATGGTGGATTGAAAAGCGTAACTAGTACATAAAACCTAACCTAATCATAACTAAAGGGCAAATCTTGGGTGCATTTTCACTTACCCATGCATTTAGTCTTTCTAGAGAAGGAAAAACTACAAATTCTTTGATCCATTGATTAGAATCTTATAGTGTGCATTTTGTCAAACAAACACTGAAATTTTAAAATTAAAATTAATAATTTTAACAAACATCCCTCTTTTTACTTTATTATTTAATTGAGCATTGGAAACTAAATTAAGTTGCTTGTGTCACTTAAGGGTGAAGCTATTACTCTCATTCCCTGTGTATCGCCCCCGACTCTATGTTGGGTAAATACATTAACAATGATCTCTTTTATTTTTGAGGTACAATTTGAGAGTTATCAAGTAGGTCTTTGTTTTATACCCTTGAGCAAAGAGGTTTCCACGTAAACATCCCTTGTCATTTACTTTACTTCAGTTTCTCTTTGTGTTCTTACTATTCTTCAATGTTATCATAAAGGAACATGGTATAAAATAATGTCTTAGCTATAGTGGTGGACTCTTATAAATGATCAATTAGAATCGTAGCCTGTCATGTCCTAGCTATAGTGTAGTACTCATATTAATGATCAATTGGTATCATAGCCATTCTTCTTATATGGTTACCACCTAGGAAGGATCTTATTCAAGAAAGTAACTCCACCCAGTGTTGAGGAAGGAAAATCATTTTAGGACCCCCAAGGTGTCACGACCCGAACCAGGGCCAGTTCTTGAAGAGGGTCTCAAGTCCGCCGAGGACTGGAGATCAAACCCTTTGCCTAGTAAAATATAATACAACACAATTGGCAGAGGATGACTTTCAAACATATAAAAAGATGGAGCTGAATTCTAAACATATAACAGGATTGATAACACAACTAACTCAAAAAGAAATATAAGAATTGTAACAACCATCCCAATCCAAAGTAATCCACAAAGCCTTTAAAGAAAACCAGCATCCATCAAAGTTGGGACATTCCCCCGAAAATAGCCAAAAGAATCCAATATAGGTGGTCTAAGACATCAATGAAAGAAGACTTTAAAATAATAGACCTTTCAGAGAAAGAAATCTCACAACTTCAAAGATGACTACTAACAATCTAGAAAACTATCAATGCACAGGAAAAGTTGAAGTGTCTCTAATCCCTGCATCATATTAGGATAAAGAATCCGAAGACAGTTAATGGGGTGAGAGCTAACATGTACTTTAGCGAAAGAATAAAATAATACCATGTCAAACCATAGTAAAATCCACATGAACACAGTGTATACACACATATATATAATATGTTGGGAAAGGGAACAAGGTTTAGCATGAAAGTAAGACATTATCCTTGACTACGTAGCTTAACCATCATAAAAAGACACCCACGGGCTATATGGGTTCAGCTCCCCCTATTGAAAGGTCCCAGTGCGTGTTAGCTTCATGAACCAGAGATATCCAAGGAAGTCCAGGTAATGCCTCGGCCCAACAATAATCCAGGACACAAATATACCAATAGTGTGAATAATGAACACGGTCATCAAGACCAACCCACACGCTGGAAAACGTGAATTTATAGTATTAGTTCTTCATGACTCACACCATCATGGCCAGATATATAACACCCATTAGGCCTAATTTATAACACATTTCACATAACCCATCCATTTAACCAAAGAATTATCCATTAAGGCATCAACCACAAGTATCGTCATACCATTACACTTGCAAGCATATAATTATGCCACACCAATTACATCAACTTAGGGGAATGCCACAAACCTCTTTGTTTATTAGATTGAGTTTGGGGAATGCCTCAAACCTTTTTTTTTATTAAATCAACTTGAGGGAATTCCTCAAATCTCTTTGTTCATGAAAACAAGTTTAAGATTGAAAACATGGTCCAACAAGGCCTTTAAAACCCTTATAATCCATTTAACCACTTATTCAATGAAAAATCTTAGGTGAGTAAGTCAAACCATGTAAAAAATCATATTTCGAAGCAAATCATGCAAGTAGTTTGATAAAACATAATTTCCTAAACCAAATTCAATCCAAAATCATCATTTTGGGGGAATGGCTCGACCCACTTTCCAATCCCTGTAACTATGCTCCAAATTAGTTCAAAAACCATTGATAATGCATAAAGAATGCATACAAATTCATGGGAATCCAATTCAAGTAACATTCATTTCAAAACCCTTAACCCATCTCGAAATCCATATTCAAATTCACATGAATAATTATTTAAACATATTATTTAAGTTAAACATGTTTAACATAAAATTAACATGCCTAAAAGTATCAAAACTATGGAGATAAATCACAACTTGGAATATCTAAATGATCACCCTTATGATACACTAGCCTGTTCTTCACTTTGGGAAATTTGAGAGTGTTTCAGACTTGTTTGATTTGATTAAAGATAAAAATAAGTGTTTTGGTGTTTTATTGATATGGGGTATAGGTGGGGAAAGGGGAAAGTGATAAAAGTTCCCTTAATAAAAAAACTAAAAAACTATCTCCCAGTCGTTACGGGTCACCGTATGACTCGTAACTACTGACTATGAATCATCCCCTTGACTTGTAGTCTGGGAAGTTTCCCAAGGCACCTCTACTGTTGATCCTACGAGTTGTACCTCACTACTTTTTGTACATCCTTAAGACTTGTGGGATCCCATCGTAGTCACAATAGAAACAAAAGGGCCACTACACTAGTGAGACTACGAGTCACATATTATGACTCGTTAGATTTTAATAATACTCAAGTAAGAAACATTGGGTAAAACACTGGTCACCCTATGATTAGGTTTCTACGACACATAATGACACCTTCAACTCATAAGGTGAATCATAATCTGGGTAGTACACTCAAAGTCTAGAAATTTTCTATAGGCAAAAATCTGGGATGTCACATTTTCCCCTTAAATCATTCACCCCTGAATGATTAGTCAAGACATCCATTAGCATGATTATAAGATAAAAGCCAACAAAAATTTCCTCTAACAAAGTAAGAAAACAAATATATGATAGAATTCACATACCTTAAGCACGATTTTCAAAAGTGGGGAATAGGAATGGGTACTTGGACTTCATCTCCTCTTCATCTTCCCAAGTAGCTTTTTCCACCTTTCAATTCCTCCATATAACCTTTACTGAAGCCATGTCCTTAGTCTTCAAATGATGGACTTGCCTATAAAATATCTCAATAGATTCTTTCTCATAAGACAAGAAATCTAAAATATCAACACTCTCAATAGGCATGATTAAAGAAGGATAACCCACACACTTTTTCAATATCGAAACATGAACACCAGATAAATGGAACCCAAATTTGAAGTCAAATCTAACTCATAAGCAACCTTTCCTACTGTCTTAAAGATCAAGTACAGACCCATATAATGGGGACTGAGTTTCCCCTTCATTCTAAATCTCATCATTCCCTTCATGGGAGACGGCTTCAAAAACACCCAATCACCAACCTAAAACTCCAACTCTCTTTTCCTCACATCCGCATAGGACTTATAGCAACTCTAAGAAATTTTGAGTCATTCCTAAATTACCTTCACCTTCTCCAGGTCTTGGTAGACTAAGTCCAAACCGAACAACCTATTCTCACCAAACCTTAAACCATCTAATAGGAGATCTATATCTCCTAATATAAAGAGCCTAAAAAAATCCATCCCAATACTAGAGTGATAACTATTATTATACACAAATTCAATGAAAGGCAAATGATCTACCCATCTACTACCAAAATCAAGCAAATAAGACCTTAACATATCTTCTAAAGTCTGAATGGTCCTTTCCCCTTGTCTATCCATTTGAGGGTGGAATACGGTGTTAAGGTTCACTCGTGTGCCCAAGCCTTGCTAAAACAAATTCCAAAACCAAGAAGAAAACTGAATACCTCGATCTAAAATAATGGAAACTAAAGCACCATGTAGTTAAACTATCTCCTGAACAAAATTCGTGGCATAATCCTCCTCGGAGTAAGTCGTTTTTACAAGAAAGAAGTGAGCATACTTATTCATCCAATCCATGATGACCTAAATCAAATCATGCTAATTTTGAGACTGTGGAAGACCAGTAATAAAATCCATGTTAGTCACTTCCCATTTCTACATAGGCAACTCAATATCTTGAGACATAGCACTGAGCCTAAAATTCACCTCCTTGACTTGCTAACAAACCACACACTTAGCCATAAAATTTCCACATCCCTCTTCATGTTGTTCCACCAATATACCTTCTTCAAGTCATGATACATCTTTGTCGAACCTGGATGCACTATATACCTAGATTCATGAGTCTAAGCTAAAATCTTTCCCCCAGCCTATCTACATCAAGGACACATAGTCTACCTTGGTACCTCTAGATACCATCACCACTAATCTCAAAAGCCATAACTTTCTGTTGACCCACATTATCCTTAATCTTCATCAATATAAGGTCCAAAGTTTACTTTTTCTTTCCTTCAACAGCAAAAGATGCATTTACCATCTCTTGAACAATAAAACCTACTTCCTCAGAATCCAAAAGACGAACTCCAATATTAGACAATCAATGAATATCCTTCACCAAATCTCACTTCTTGTCATCTACCAAAGATAAGCTACCCATAGATAACCTGCTAAGAGCATCAGCAACTATGTTAGCCTTACCTAGATGGTAGTACAGACTCATATCATAATCCTTGAGCAACTCAAGCCATCGACTTTGCCCAAGATTCAACTCCTTCTGGGTGAACAAATATTGTAAGCTTTTATTATTTGAGAAGATATCAACATGCACCCGATAAAAGTAAAGACACCAAATCTTTAAGGAAAAAACTACATCCAACAATTCCAAGTCATGAGTTAGATAATTCCTTTCATGAAATTTCAGCTACCTAGAAGCATAAGCCACTACATTACCATGATACATCAACACACAACCCAGTCCCACACTGGATGCATAATAATAAACAACAAAACCATCATACCCTCAGGCAGGGTAAAAACTAGCACAGATGTCAACTTATCCATTAACATTATAAAACTACCCTTACAAGCATCGGACCATAAAAACTTCATATTTTTTTTAGTAAACTTAGTCAACGAAGCAGCAATAGAAGATAAGCTATCCAAAAACCTCCTATAATACCCATCTAAACCCAAGAAGCATCGAATGCCAGTTTGAGTCGTCACTACCTCCACCTTCTGTACATCCACCTCGATTCCTTCACAAGACACAACATGACCAAGGAAGGTTACAACATTCAGCCAAAACTCACACTTAGAGAATTTTCCATATAACCGTTGATCTTTAAGAATCTGCAACACTACTCAACTATGATTTTCATGATCCTCCTCACTCTTGGAATACACCAATATATCATCAATAAACATGATAATAAATAAATCAAAAAACTGTCTGAATACTCAGTTCATCAAGTCCATAAATGCAGCCAGAGCATTATTTAATCTGAATGTAATAACTAGAAACTCATAATGACCATATCAAGTTTGTAATGCTATCCTAGGGATATCCGCCTCCCTAATCTAAAAATGATGGTAACCCAACCTAAAATCAATCTTAAAAAGCATCTAGCACCTTAAAGTTGGTAAAAGAGATTATTTATACGAGGAAAAGAGTACTTATTCTTCATAGTCACCTTATTGAACTATCGATAATCTATACACATCTTAAGAGTACCATCTTTCTTACACATGAAAATCATAGGAGCACCCCACAGAGAGACACTAAGATGGATAAAACCCTTATCAAGAAGATTCTTTAACTGCCCCTTAAGTTTTTTCAACTTAGCTAGAGTCATTATATTTGGAGGTATAAAGATAATATAGGTATCCATTAGATAATTAATCCCAAAGTCTATTTCCCTATTGGGAGAAATACCAGGAAGATCATCAGGAAATACTTCAGAAAACTCGTTAATCACAGGGACAAATTACAAAGAGGGAACCTCAGAACTATAATCCTTAAGACAAACTAGATGATATAGAGACCTCTTGGAAATTAACTTCTGGGCTCTATGGTGAGAAATAAATATTCCCTTTGGTACAAGGGAACTCCTTCCCGCTTAATCACTGGTTCATTCGGAAATTGGAAACCAACCTTATTAGTCCAACAACCTAGAGAAGCATAGCACAAATGGAGAAAATCCATACCTAAGATCACATCAAAATCTAACATATCAAACTCTTTATGATCCACTAATGTGTCCACACCATATATAGATACCATACAATTCCTATATATCCTTCTAGACATAATAGAAAAATACCATAGCGATATTTCTTGAAGGACAGTTTCTCTGAATATGAGTAGGCTGGCTACTCCTGAAGTATGTATTTCTTCACTTATAAAAAATACCATAGAGTATAATCTTACAAAATCTCCAAGTAGGATATGATAGAGATGAATGAGCTCCACTGGTGTAACACCCCATATTTTTAGGCTAGAATTCAAACCATTGTTCCTAGGAATACAGACCTAAACCCAATGGTTCTATGCCTAGATATGTGTGATTAGTAATTATATAGTGTGGGAATATCTTTGTATATGAATTGAGGTTATAAATATATCCTAACTAAAAGACGAGTTGAGGACTTTTCTATCGATAAATTTTTAACAGATTATCCAACAAGGGTCCAATTAAATGAGTGTATCTCCTAGCATGTAAATATTTAGGTGTCCTAATCTATATCAAATGAAATATATTTGAGTCTTCTTTCCAATTCATATTGTTTAACCTTAATCCGATATCAAAGTAGAAAATTATGCTCATTTTACTCCAGAGTGTTTGTCTGTCAACAAGGTGATGACTTGAGGTGATAAGCCATCAACTAAGTGATGAGCCATCAACCTCGTCGTCAGCCTTAATAAGAATGCAACCAAATCCAGCTATAAGGTGGTGACTTAATATGATAAGCCATCAACTAAGTGATGAGTTATAAACTTTGTCGTTAGCCTTAACAAGATCATTAAGAGAGGCTGATGACTACGTTGATAAGCCATCAACTAGTTGATAAGCTATCAAATAAGTCATCAACTAAAAAATTCTGCAATTTTTATTTAGTTTCCCTAGGGGTATTTTGGCCTTTTCCTCACCTCAAACCGTACCCCCATGACTCAAAAACATAAGAAGGCATTATTTTCCCCCATTTTCAATCACTTAACATATTATTTCTTCTCCACTCTTAAGAACAATAAGGCTAGGGTTTCTTCTTTAAAATCATCTCTCAAGTTTCCAAGTTTAAGTTCCCTTGAAATAAATAAATAAATTTAGGTATGTGGGGTATTCATCAATGGGTTCCTTCAACCCATTGTGCCCCAAAATTCCCTTTTGGTTCAAGTATGGATTTTAAACTTCTTTTGGGAAATTATCCATGTACATCATAAATTTAATCCATATCTTCTTAGAAATTTAAATTTAAGCCATGTCAACATGTCTTCCCATGTAAATTAGGTTACTTTATGTTTTGAATTTCAATTACCCATGTCATGTTCAATTTATTTCATGCTAAATCATCAAGTTATGAATTAAACCATTTAAATATGTTTTCCTCTCAAGTTTAACACCTTCCCATGATCAAATTCATGTTTCTCACTCATTCATTGAAATGTCTTTTATTCGGACCTTTGAACTACGATTTTATATAACTATTTTAAATATTGTTATTGTATTTTTGTAATCTTTTTGTGTTGGAGGGTTATGAACACCCAATACCTATCTATCTATACATGTCTTTATTCTTATGTTACAAGTCAGTCAGACCATGGTTTTATTAGTGTTTTTAGAATATTATGTTCATACTGAGCACTCATTAGTATAGTACCACATCATATTAGACCCATAATAAAAACAATGTCTTTTAGTTGGGAGTGGGATTTAGCACCGTGTGAACTTAGGGATAGGATCTCACCCGTTAGTTAGGACTATGTCCTTAGTAACAGACCCTAAGTTCCAAAACTACGTATGCAACATTGGATATTGAGATGTCACCCGCCAATTTAGGAGTGACACTCTTTTAGGAGTCATCCGCCAGTTTAGCACTGATTCTCTAGTCCTTTGGGACATTAGACTAGTGGATCCACATCTTCATCCATGTATTAGTAATTGGGTAAAGGTACTGACACCCTTCAAATTGGGGTTACAGGTTGGATCATGATTTTCTCAGATTAGGGATTGTCTATTACATGGTAGCTCTCACAGTTTAAGTTAGTACTTAGATTATATTAGTGCAGGTTTCCTTGACAAAGTAATTAGATTACTAGTTATTCAATCAGATAGTTCTATAAATTATTTTGTATTCAAATCATGTCAGTACATTCTTTAATTGGTCTTTCATATTACATATTCATGTTTTCATGCTCAATATCTATACATGAGCCTCAGTTAAGTTTTACAGCATGTTCAACTTTACATGAGATTTACATACAGTATTCATGTTTTACCGCTACCTAGCTTACATAATTATTTTTTGCTCTATTTTATAAATCTCACTATGACTTACAGTTTTCACGTATAACCAATTTTTAAATGCATGCTTCAGTAAATAACTTATTTAGTTAATTTTAAAGAATTTTTAAAAATATTTCCATGATTTAGTGCATGTACTCATAAACTTAGTACATTCCAAAGTACTGACCACACATATGCATTTCTGGATATATTCCTTCACGATGTAGGTACCACACGTAGTCCACACACCAAGGTCAGACAGTTCTCATCATTCAGCCAGTAGGTGATATATTCTCATATTTTAGGATCTCTAGTCAGTTATAGTTCATATACTTTATTGTTATTGTTGTTATGTATTTATTTTTGGTAGTTGGAGTTTTATCCCAACAACCTACAGTAAGTATAGTAGAGGCTTCATGGATAGTCAGTTAGAGTCATGATGTGTAATTCAAGTTCTTTCTTTAGTTTTATCATGTTATAAGCTTTATCAATATTACATTCATTCAGATTTTATCATGATTATGTTTCCTCTCAACAAATGTAGCTTTTATTTACATTATAAACTAGTTTCTCCAATAGTATGTCAGTACATGGGCTAACTTTGGATCACTTGCGGTTCTAAGCACTATGTTATGATTAGGGGTAGTTTCAGGTCGTGAAAAACTTGGTATCAGAGCATAAGGTTCAAGTGTTCTAGGGTGTATATGAAATTATGTCTAGTAGAGTCTTTCAGAATGGTACAGAAATATCTATACTTTTCTTCGAGAGGCCATAGGGTATTTAAGAAATATTTCCCTTCTTCATGTCTCAGATTGTAAGTAGAATTTTTCTCTAAGAAATTTATGCATATTCTTACTTTACTCTATTCGTACCAACTCTGCCTTATCTTTCAGGTAATAAAAATAGCCAAGCTCAAATCCTTACAGATACTGTTTTCTTAGAAAGTACCCATAAAAAGTTACTAGATTTTATGTTTTCTCAAAAACTATTCCTTTGGTATCTTCAATTTACAAAGTTTATAAGATTTCATTCATGTTCATGAAAACCGTGCACTAATCCAAAGTCAGATGTGCTTTCAGATCCCTTCTTAGAATCCTATGAAAGTATGTGATATAGAGTTACAAGAATAAACTTTGAAGATTAACAATACTAAAGTGGGGATAGAGTTTATCTAATTCTAGTAGGTTATGTATCTATAGGACTAGTAGTATAAAAGGTAAACAAGTAGGCTTGAAATAGTGTATGCAAGAATTTAAGTTTATTAATTTAAAATTAAGTACAATGATGTGGGTATGATCTATTGGTGTACCCAAGGTGATATTGGATAGTATATGGTAAGTGAGTGTTCAATAATAAGGTTAGAATAGTTCATTAATAGTTGGGAATATCCATGTAAAGTTTTAGAATCTAAGTTTGAATTCTGGATAATTGAGCAAATATAAAGAAGAATTTGAATTATAGATGGTGTGAAATCAGTGTATGGTGATACTTTTGAAGATTCTAAGTTAGTAAGTATTTTTGTTATTATATGATGACTATTAGGACTATAGAAATTTTAGAGTTTTATTTCAAAAGAAATTATTAGCAGTGGGTTTTACACTTTTAGATATAGTTTTTCAGGGTGAGTTTATTATTTATGTGCATTGTTATATCTTGGAATCTAGAGTACAGTGGTTACAATTTAGTTTAGATTTTATTAAAGGGGTGAATAGACTTAGAATGATAGCTTAAAGCTAAGAGAGAGATGATAGAACAAGAAACTAAGTAAGGCTATCAGATTCTAGTACTAATGCCGATGAGTTTTAGACCAACAGTAGGGGAAGAAGATGCCCGAACCCTTTCTTATCTTGGTATAATTTCTTGCACTTTAGTAATTATGAAACCTACTCAACCTTAAAAGTCAACTCTACGATCATAGCTCATAATCATGCAATTTATAGAAAATCATGTATGTTCCCAGTCTCTAGTATTAGGAGTTCCAGTTTGCTCAGCAGTAAGAATCATATTCCATGAAGTCATGAACTCTGAACTCAGGCAATGTAGCTTATGAATCATGTACTCATTCTCTACAATATGTTTAGTTTCGGGTACTCATGATACACTCCTAAATGACCAATAAAATTTAGATTATGTCATGTATGTCCTCATTTTAGATTTCATTAATGAATTCATTCCTTTGATACTCTATTCCACAGGCCTTATTTAAGTGTCAAAGTTATTCTTACATGCTTAAGGTCCTTATGTTCTAACCATTTAGTGACCTCTCCTTATGTTATGGTAGTGGCGATGAAATATTGATGAATAATGGTTTAAATGGAAGAAAGTAAATATTCGATGTTGAGGAAAGATTGTTGTATGCTTGTTTTATATAACTCTATGAGGTTGAAGGAAGATTGAGGCAAAACTTTTGGTATATGTCATGGTTAATTGAGAATTATATGTGTGTCTTTTTAGGGATAGTGTATGGAAGTTGTTAGTGACAAGAGGTGTTAGATAATATGGTAAAGTTCCATAATGGGTTGATTGAGCAAAGGCTTATATGTGGTTATAATAATAGGCTTGAATTTCATGTTGGTATAGAAAGGGATGGACGCATTGTGAGTAAATGGATTCCTAGTAAGAGGTTGAAGTTAGACGTTGAAATTGTAAGAAGTAATATTCTTTAGATGAGAGCTCTGAAAGCACATAGGATATTGAATCCATTGTTTACACTAGTACTATGGTGTCATGTGTTACACCTTGTGATTTTGAGTAGTCTTGAAATAGTGAGAGAATTAAGTCCGGGTCAGACATTATTAGATAGAGTTATCAATGCAAATGTGAAGATTCAAAGTGGCCTCAAGTGAAGTATAGTATTGAAGGGGAAACATATAGTTGAGGGAGCATTTGAAAAGTATGTCTAATCTTGAAAATAGCAGTTGTGTTTCTTTTGGCATAGTATTTCTATCCTAGCTTATGTTTTATGGTCCTATATTTTATGTTATAGAGTTGTAGCTATGCTGAGATTCCTTATTCAGTTATCTCAATTAGATCATGCCCAAGATTCTTTGATCCCTTATGTTATTAGAACTTCTTATAAAGTGTGTTGAAGAATACTCCATTTTAGTAAAACAATTCAGTATAATTCAATTCGTACAGAGAGAAATTTAGTTTAGTAAGCAAACAAATAAGTTCCTCTGGTTTTCCATCTTTCCTTATAGTCTTACCACCTGAAGTTTCATAAATATGGTTATTCCATGAGGTAATTTGTTCGCATACATGTAAGTTTCGAATTCAGGTCAGTCCATGCATTATGTTTCAGATTCAGCTATTTAGTCATGACTCAGTTCATAAGTGTTCAATGCATGATCTCAGTTTTCTATGTACTCCAGTTCAGACATTGTAATACCATCTATATGAACTTGGTCTCATTAACTCATGATTCATTCTTACATAATGTACTAGACGATGCTATGAAGCCCTTTTCTTTTGATTCCTACAAGTGTCTTGTTGAGGGATAATTCCTAAATGACAAGTAGCAAACCTTATTCCATGCTTAGTAACTCTTTGAATTTTAATGTATTACTTAGAACTTCCCATTTCTATATGAATGATTGTATCATGGACATTTCAAGTGAGTTCTAAACTCTCAGCATGAATCCTCTCCTTATAGTCAATAAAGTCAAGTCAGCTAAAAAATACATTTCATGATAGAGTTTTAATGTTTCAACTTAGCTATATCCTTCATTAGTAGACATGTCATGTCTACTTTATTCCATACTTCTAAATTTTCAATAAGTTTCTTCCTATCATTCGAGGACGAATGATTCCAAGGGGGAGATAATGTAACACCTCATATTTTTATTCTAGAATTCAAAGTGTTGTTCCTAAGAATACAGACCTGAACCCAATGATTATATTTCTAGATATGTGTGATTATAAATTCTATAGTGTGGTAATATCTTTTTATATGAATCGAGGTCATACAAATCTCCTAACTCAAAGACGAGTTGAGGACTTTTCTATCGATAGATTTTTAACGGACTCTAAAACTAGGGTATAGTTTAAATAAGTGTATCTCCTAGAATATAACTATTCAGGTATATTACTCTAAATCAAATGAAATATCATAGAGCCTTCTTTACAATGCATCTGGTTTCACCTTAATTCAATCTCGAAGTAGAAAGTTATGCTCATTTTAATTTAGAGTGTCCGTCTGTCAACAAGGTCATGACTTCAGGTGATAGGTCATCAACTATGTGATGAACTATCACATTAGCCTTAACTAGAATGCCGCCAAATCCAGATATAAGGTGATGACTTTAGGTGATAAGCCGTCAATTAAGTTACGAGCTATCATGTAACGCCCCGAGAACCTATCCCAAGAGATCACATGGTGCTCAAGGACACACGTGGACTCAAGATAACCCTCTAAGCCTATCATTACTTTCAGAACACTCTACGACACGAATCATCATAAAGTAGGGAAGAATAATCATGACATGAACATACTGAGATACGAAGTAATACAGTTCTGTACAAACAAAATACTTAAATTTTTGTACATGCTGGCACACTTGTCTGACAAAGCCTCTACTACATTGGACTGAGGAGCCATTGGAACAGATCCCCAACTGACTCGTATTGAACTGAAAGTAAAAAACCATTTATTAACAAGACAAAATTGGAGACAAAGGTCCTCGGACCATGAGGACACACCAACTGCAAAAATATAGATGAAGGTACTCAAGGATCACTGTCGCAGCTGAGACTGAGCACCTGAACCTATATCATAAGGAAATTCAGAATACAAAAGAGTATGAGAGTCATTACTTGGGAATGTAATGAGTATGTGGGGGTGGATGAATCATTTTAAATAATATCATAAATGTATAAGAAAATCATGCATGCTGATAATAACACCTCTCTTCGCTTTAATTATCTAACACATCATTTTCGAAAGTCATCAGTAATAACATATGCTTCATAAGTCTCGTAACTCATTTAACACAACTCAAACTCTTTGACTCATGAATTAGAATGGCTCGGTAACTCATGGTACTTAGATCATTATGGACATGGGAGTTTCTTATAACCGACATAACTACACCATGTGAGCTGCATGGAGTCCAACGTTTTGCCCTCCTAAGGAGAGAATCCCACATTGGCAGGGGTGTCGTACTCTTTCCAGGGAGTACAACCTTAATCTCATCATCACAATATCATACTCATCCTTTGGCCCACAACTATCAACTTCAATCCTATGGTGGAACATAGTTCTGAGGAAATACCAAATTTCCCGCTCGGTGCTAAATATCCTCCCAGACTCAGCTCAGAACGCGTTAGGAAATCCACCTCAATCAATATCAACTCATGGGTCTATCATGATGACCAAATCAACAGTATATCTCATCGGTAAATCATATACGACTGTGGATTCCTAACTCGACTCAAATTCAAACAATGTTTCTCAACATCAAGTACATTTTCTTATCAAATCATTTCAAATGCCAAAGCTTCAAGGAAACATCATCAAACTCATTCTTGACTTTCAATTCAAATATCGATATATATATATTGGGTCTAAATATGACAAAATATCACATATAAATCACTTTATTCTTGCTTAAAGATGACCCTTGCAAAATCGAACACTAAGACTTGATAGATTCAAAAACTCTTAGCTTGCGTCACTGTAAGCGACTCATATGAGCATGCTTAAGACATCGCAAGCTATCCTATCGCTAGGATATTCATTGTAAGTCATGCACTAAAATGATACTCATAGGATATGAGTTTTCATATGTAAGAAAACTTATTCACTTCCTATCTTAGAAATATGCGGGGTATTACAATATCTCCCTCTTAGGAACATTCGTCCTCTAATGAGAATTTACTGAGAAGGGATACAAGACAATAGAACCTGAACTGAACATGAAGAACTGAAACTTGATCTCATGACTGACATGCTAAACATACTGAACTCATGCATATCTGATGCACGGACAACTAATACATGAATGCATGACTGAGTATGCAACGGTTAATAGGTACCAAGTTTATACTGGAAACATGAACATGAAACTGAATAAGATTAAGGATAACTGTTACCTTGAGCTTGATCTAAATTGGCGGGGAAGAGGTGAGGATACTTGGTATGCATATCTGCTTCTTCTTCCCAAGTAGCTCCCTCATGAGACTGATTTCACCAAAGAACCTTTACTAGAGGGACTTTTTTGTTCCTCAATCTACGAGTTTGATAATCTAAGATTTCGACTGGAATCTTTTCATAAGAGAGGTTGTTCTGAATGTCGATGCTCTTAATAGGGACAACAACTGTTGGGTCACCTATGCACTTTTTAAGAAAAGAGACATGGAAGACTGGATGGACTGAAGCTAGATCTGAAGGTAACTCAAGCTCATAAGCTACCTTGACGAAGCGACAGAGAATTTTGAAGGGACCGACATACTGGGGACTGAGTTTCCCTTTCATTCCAAACCTCTTCACTCCCTTTATGTGAGAGATCTTAAGATAGACATAGTCATTGACCTCAAATTCGAGATCCTTTCTACGAATATCTGCATAGGACTTCTTTCGTCTCTAAGCAACCCGGAGTCTCTCTCTGATCAACTAAACTTTCTCTAAGGCATTGAATACTAAGTCAGGACCTATGACTGAGGCCTCACTAACTTTGAACCAACCAATCAGAGATCTACATCTCCTACCATAGAGAGCTTCGAATGGAGCCATCTGAATACTAGAATGATAGCTATTGTTGTATACAAACTAAATCAAAGACAAGTGGTCATCCCAACTTCCCTTAAAGTCAATTGCACACGCCCTTAGAATATCTTCAAGAGTATAAATGATCCTCTCTGCTTGACCATCTATCTGAGGATGAAATGATGTGCTGAGATAGACTTAGGTACCGAGACCCTTTTGGAACGCTTTCCAAAAGTAAGAGGTGAAATGGGTACCTCTTTCTGAGATAATAGATAGTGGAACACTGTGTAACCTGACTAACTCCCTGATATAGAGTTTGTCATTATCCTCGGTGTAATAAGAAGTACAAATAGGAAGGAAATATGCTAAGTTGGTCATTCTATCTATAATGACCTAACTAAATCATGCTGACGACGAGTTCTAGGCAAACCCGTCAAGAAGTCCAAGTTCACTTTTTCCCACTTCCAAGTAGGAATGGTGAACTCTTGCATAAAACCACTAGGTTTCTGACACTCTATCTTAATCTGCTGACATGTAGAGCACTTAGCCACAAGCTCTGCAATATCTCTCTTCATCCCACTCCACCAATAGATCTCCCATATGTCGCGGTACATCTTAGTGACCCCTAGATGAATAGAGTATCTCACACTATGCTCTTCTGGAAGAATTCACTACCTCAATTCATCTACACCTGGAACACATAGACAACCCTGACAGCGAAGAACAATATCTACCCCTTGGGAGAAAACCTCAATTTTCTGATTCTGAACTGACTCTTTGAGCTTCACAAGGCTAGGATCCCTGTCTTGCTTCTCTTTCACCTTAGAAACTAGAGATGACTCTGAACTACTGTGAACACATACACCACCCTCTGAAGAATCGACTAAGCGAACGCCTAGTCTGGCAAGCTGATGGATCTCCTGAGCCATTTTTTTCTTGCTACCCTCAACATGAGATATACTACCCATGGAGAGTCTACTGAGAAAGTTGGCCACAACATTGTCCTTGCCCAGATGATAAAGAACACTCATGTCGTAATCCTTCAAGAGTTCTAACCACCTTCTCTGACGAAGATTAAGATCTTTCTGGGAAAAGACATACTGGAGGCTTTTATGGTCTGTGAAGACATCTATATGAACTCCATAGACATAATTCCTCCAAATCTTCAAGGCAAACACTACCGTTGCTAACTCAAGATCATAAGTAGGATAATTCTTCTCATGTGGCTTTAACTGTCTGGAGGCGTAGGCTATGACCTTACCATACTGCATGAGGACACAACCTAAACCCACTCTGGATGTATCACAATAGACTATAAAACCATTTGAACCATATGGAAGAGCTAGAACTGTAGCTGAGGTGAGTCGAGTCTTCAACTCTTGAAAGCTCTTCTCGCATGAATCTGACCACTGAAACTTAATCTTCTTCTGAGTCAATCTGGACATGGGAGATGCAATATAAGAAAATCCCTCGACAAACCATCTGTAATAACCATCCAAACCCAATAAACTCCTGATATCTGATGGACATACGGGTCTGGGCTAGTTTCTTACTGCCTCGGTTTTTTGAGGATCTACTCTAATGCCATCACCAGAAATAATATGGCCAAGGAATGCTACTAATCTTAGACAAAATTCGCACTTGCTGAACTTAGCGAATAACTAGTGATCCCTGAGAGTCTGAAGAACAATCCTGAGATGGTCTGCATGATCACGCTCTATGCGAGAATAGACCAGAATATCATCTATAAACACTATGACAAATATGTCCAAGTACTGCTTGAACACGCGGTTCATCAAATCCATGAAAGCTACAGGGGCATTGGTAAGAACAAATGACATGACTAAAAATTCAAAGTGACCATACCGAGTATGGAAAGTTGTCTTCGGAATGTCATATTCACTAACTCTGAGCTGATGGTAGCCTTATCTGAGGTCTATCTTTGAGAAGTAACTGGCACTCTGAAGCTGGTTAAATAGATCATCAATCCTGGGAAGAGGATATCTGTTCTTGACCGTGACCTTGTTGAGTTGACGGTAATCAATACACATCCTAAGAAAACCATCTTTCTCGAGAACGAATAATACTGGCGCACCCCATGAGGAAATGCTGGGTCTGATGAATCCCTTATCTAAGAGATCCTTTAAATGATCTTTCAGTTCCATGAGTTCTGTTGGTGCCATTCTGTATGGTGAAATAGAAATAGGTTGAGTATCTCGAAGAAGGTCTATGCCGAAGTCTATTTCTCTTTCAGGAGGAATACCTGGAAGATCTTTAGGAACAATATTTAAGTATTCATTAACAACAGGGATTATTTTGAGATAGGGAGATTCAGAACTAGAATCTTTAACATACACGAGATGATACACACACCCCTTAGAAATCATTTTCCTTGTCCGAAGGTAGGAAACAAGTTGACCCCTGAACGCTGAAATGCTACCCTTCCACTTTAGGACGGGCTTATTCAGGAACTGAAACTGAACTATCCTATTTCTACAGTCGACTGTGGCATAGCAGGAATGAAGCCACTGCATTCTGAGAATAACATCAAAATCAGTCATCTCTAACTCAACTAAATCTGCTGACGTGGATTTCTGAGATATCATAACCGGTTAGTTCCTGTATACCCGCCGGGCTATGAGGGTTTTACCCACTGGGGTAGAGACTGAAAAGGTCTCTGCTAGAATTTCGGGACTGATTCCAAAATTGAATGCTATGTAAGTAGTAACAAAAGACAAGGATGCACCTGGGTCTAGCAAAGCATAAACATGAACATGGAAAATCTATAATGTACCAGTAATGACATCAGGAGAATTTTCCTGATCCTGTCAGGACTGAAGAGCATAGAGTCTGTTTTGGAGTTGCTCACTGGTAGCACAGGAAACGACACCCTGCTGGTTCGGGCAATTGGACTGAGCTACAGAATGATTTTAGTGACCCTGAAGACTTGACTTCGGACACTCACAAATCCTGTGGCCTTTCTTGGCACAACAAAATAGACATCACTACCGGCTCTGCAAATGCCCTTGTGGTTCTTACCATAAGTATGATAAAGGGGATTTGTTTGGGTACTGCTAACACTACCCTGAGATTAGAGCCTGTCGCTTTGTCTTTTTTGCCGTCTCTGAACTTTAGCACTGGATTGCTGGAAGAAGAAGGTGCTGGAATGGCTGACATGGAGTGAAACTATGAACGGTTTCCTCCATCTGAATTGGAGTGAGCAAAGTTGAAGTTACCTGACCTTGCTCTCTTGTTCTACCTCTCCCTAGTCTTAACCTTCTGCTCTTCTACCTGTTGGGCATAGGTCATGAATATGGATAAGGTCATATCACCAATCAGCATCGCAACCTACACTCATTTACCACGCTATCATTGACCCCTGACACGAACTTGCTCATCTTAGCCCTATTGTCTGCAATCACATGAGGAGCATACCTGGCTAGCTGAGTAAATCGGAGAGAATACTCCCTAACTATCATATTCCCCTGCCTGAGGTTGATGAACTCAAAAACTTTGGCTTCCCTCAGCTCTTGGGGAAAGAATCTGTCTAAGAAGGCCGTGACAAATTCCTCCCACTCGATAGGGTCTGCATTATCTAACCTCTCAGACATTCACTGTTTGTACCAATTATGAGCAATATCCTGTAACTGGAAGGCGGCAAACTCGTCACTCTCAATAGAAGTAACACCCATGATGTCAATGACTTTCTAGACTTGGTCAATGAACTCCTGAGGGTTCTCATCAAACTTAGACCTATGGAAAAATAAAGGGTTCATCCGGGTGAAGTCTCGAACGCTAGCTTCCATGGGATTGGCCGCTGTATTGGCCGGAATGACTGGTGGCCAATTATTCAGTGCAGCCATAGACAGAGCTAGTGTGGTAAATGCGGCTCTAAACTCCGCATGGGAAACATGTTCGCCCGAAGGATCTTCGGGCTGAGGAGCTGGATGGCTTCTTCTCTTTGGGGCCACGGTCTGGAATAAGAGACGAATTGATTAGACTGAGAGTTTAACTTGTGATTATGCTCACTAGCATGACATGAATACTGATGAAAGGGGACTGTTCCTAAAATATCTTATAGACTCTTGTACATAAATGTTGCGTGCAAGACACCCATGTACAAGACTCTACTAGATACGACTTTCAAACTTCCTAGGACTATATTGAACCTTAGGCTCTGATACCAAGTTTGTAACGCCCCGATTTGCTGAACCGGAATACTACACGGTGCTCATAACCCCGAGGGACCACAAGCTAACCCATGATTTACATCTGTACCTGTATACTGCAAATCATGACATAATTATGTGGAATACATAAAAATGTAAGGCCATAAGGTTCAACTCAATAAAACCATGTCTAAAAATTATAACGTCCATTTGGGTGAAAATACCCAAAACAACTCAATCTGAAAGATAAGTCTGAACGTAAATTTGAACATAAATCTGAACATAAATCTAAAAGCCTCTAAACTATCTGAGTAAGGAGTTGAAGGAACATGTCACCAACTAACTTCATAAAACTGAACTGAAGAAATAAATAAATGTATCAAATCATATTGCCCTCGAATCAATGAGAACTCATTGTGTCTCTGCGACTAGAATGCTACCGCTACTGTTGGGATGGATCTCGTGTCTCGGAACCAATGGTGTAGCATGAAAAGAAAGCACCAAAGAAAAAATGCGTCAGTACAACTGTAGTACTGAGAATACGAGGAAGGTAGGCTGAACATCAAGGTTTTCATGCATGAACAAAACTGACTGACTAATATGAACGTGGGAGTGCAAACATACATATATAGAAACTGAGACCGTGAATGCGTGATAGAAAGACCTGTAAGCTAATACATGGTTTAATTATAACTATCATGAATGATACTGCAAGCTGATAACATGGACGATTGTATCTGACAGTCCTATATATACTGAAATTTAAAGAACATAACAATTGTATCTGACAGTCCTGTATATATTGAAATCTGAAGAATGCCCTCAGTTCTTTTACAGAGACTGATACTGAAACTATGGGAGTTAGTGTTTAATCGACATGCCCCGTGTATGCCGTTATGGCTAAGATGGGGTCCAATCTCTGCCCCAACTGGAGGGGTGTCAATATCGTGCCACGGGTAAGGACATCTTGTGAGTGACCCTTATCTGGGAGGTACTCAATGAGAACGGTGGGAACCCTAAACTGACAGGTTAAACCACCTTATCAACCCTAATCTGAAAGGTTGAGATGTCTCAACCTACGCTGTCTACGTAGTTCTTGAACATAAGGACTGCTTCTAAGAATCACACCCTAAACTTGCGGGTGAGTTTCCATCCTTGGGTTTACTCGGTGCTAACCTCTACTCTGATCTGGAGGGAGTGGACATGAATAACTAACAATACATGACTTAATCTTACTGAATTCCATTGACTGGCGGAATATTATTGATATCTGACAACTGACTGAGATCATGAGGTTTTCCTGAGTCACATGACTGACTGAAGTCTATGGAATCATAGCTTGAGATCAGATATCGTGAAACATGACATGGATCTAGGCACAGAACTATAGTTTTTGGGTACGAATACCCCCAGGACTCGATAGGAGGAAACTGACACACATGACATGACTTGATCACAAGATTTGAGTCCATAATTCACAATATCATAAGCAGGGGATAGTATACTTTATGTATTTATTCAATATTTCAAACATGATAGGAAAAGCATGGATATATTTTGTGAACATAATTTATATCTCCATTAGCATACATGCTTTATACCACAAAAATAAAAATACATAATTTGCATGGAAATTCATATTGTAGTGTATGGCTAACATGCACTTGTTATTTAGATATCATGAAATCATGTAAATATGAAGTTCTAACATACTAGGCATTTTATCGAACACCTTGCTTGCATTCTTTAAGGCATAGGTGGATTTCATGCTTGCCTTCTATCAATCCATCTAAAGATCATGTTTTTCAACTAACAACATAACTTTCACGAGATATACAGTCATAATACTATTATATAGCAAAACAAACAAGCATCAACATGGGTATGATCATATCACCACAACCAACCAAGCTTTTGTATTTTAAATATTGATTCTTGAACTCCACAGATGAAAGGAATATGTGGATGAAAACTACGCATACCTTGGAAGGGAGGTTTTTGATGATTGACGGAGAAATTTCCTTGAAATTTGATCTTCAAGCTTGATTGTGCAACCCTAGTTGTTTTCCTCCTATGGTGCTCTTGGATAATAAAATTTGAGATGTTAATAGGGTTCTAATGTGTTTAGAAGCTATAAATTTTGTGAGGTTAAGTTTAGGAACAAGTAAGGAGTGTTCAAGGACTTAACTACCCTCAAAATAACTCAAAAACTGTGTTTTCGTGGCTGAAATCATACATAGGCGCTGCATATGATATCACCTATATTTACATAGGCACCGTATATGATATCGCCTATGCTTTACATAGTAGCTGCTATGATATCTCCTATGATGTACATATGCGCTGCATATTATATCGCCTATGCTCTCCAGTGGCCATGAGCGATTGGTTAGGCGACGCATTCTACTTTGTAAGGCCATAAATCCTTGCTTGAGTGTCGGATTTTGATGAAATTGGTATCGTTGGAAAGATAATTCCATTCTATACAATTTGGTTTGTCTAAATCTGCCAAAACTTTACATATAAATCACGTTATTCTTGCTCAAAGATGACCCTTGCAAAATCAAACACTAAGACTTGATGGATTCAAAAACTCTTAGCTTGCATCACTATAAGCGACTCATATAAGCATTCTTAAGACATCTCAAGCTATAATATCGCTAGGATATTCATTGTAAGTCATGCACTAAAATTCTACTCACAGGATAGGAAGTTTCATACGTAGGAAAGCTTATTCACTTCCTCGCTTAGAAATATGCGGGGTATTACAAGAAGAAGAATAAGAAAAAAAATTAGTGTTAAGTGCATGGGCTAGGAGGAGCATAGGAGTGTCAATGTCATGATCTTTGAATAAGTCTTTCCTCCTAGACAATATAACAATTGGTTCTTTTCCACTTGGCTTCAAAGAAACCACAACCTCTCCCTTTTGTTTGGTTGAACCTGAGGCCTCACCATATGTCACACTCTCGGGATCCTTCTCCTTTTCTCTCTTTTCTTTCAATTACCTCAATCTTTGGTGCAACTTACTCACCTGATATAGTGAAAGTGGATGAAATATGAACCTTTTACCATCATACTCAGGTGAGTACTTGTTTGACCTCCCATTATGCTTGGTAGACTTATCATATTACCATGGTATACCAGGAAATAAGTGACATCCCTGCATGGGAATGACATTACAGAAGACCATCCTTATAATTTTCCACATAGAACGGAATCAAGAATTGTTGAGTCACATTCAATTCACCACATTTATTGAGCCATTGAAGCTTATGAGGGATAGCATGAGGAGTAGAGGGGAGTTTCAAGAAGTTCACCATAGTAGCACTAGCAACATTTGTGCAACTCCCATTAACAATTACCATAGTACACACACCACCTTTTATTAGACACTTAGTGTGAAATAAATTATCACTTTGGCTCGGATCTTTAAGTACCTTACTCATCACGGACCTTCTTAATACATAATTAGGAATTTTACACTCTCCATCTTGTGGCCAAATGTCCTCTTCCTCACAATTACCAAGTTTCTCAACATCAAGCTTCTCTCCAACTTAAGGTTCAACCTCATCACTCCCAGCTTCAATCTCTAATTTCTCTCCTAAATAGTATAATTTACCTTCTTTTATAATCACGTTTATTCTATTTGGGAATTCACTTGCTCTACGCCCCCAACCTTGGCACTTACAATATTGAAATCCTTTAGAAGAGAGAGAAAGGGGATTCACCTTAACTTTCAACCTTAGAGGTTGTTGTGGAACTTGTTTGGTTGTGGTTTGAGCAGAATGATATTAAGAAGACATGTTTTTTTCCAACTTGAAGACAATAAACTTACCTCCTTGTTTCATGGCAATCCCGAACCTTGTTGGATTGTGATCTTGTATGACGACTTCTCTTTGTTCTCTTTTTCAATCTCCATGGCCTCTTGGAAGACACCATCAACGGTTTCAAACTTGTTAAGAGTCAAACAAGAGGATATGTCCTTGTTTAATCTAACCTTGAAGAAAAAAACATCATGGTGTACTTGTTTACCTCTATGATCAAGCTTCACAAAAACTTGTTGGAATTCATCATAATATGCCATGACACTTTTGCTTTCTTTTCTCAGATTGTAAAACTTGGAAAGGATCTCATGTCTATAATTCTCTAGTACATATATATATCTCATTAGTCTCCAACATCTCCCAAGGAGGTGGTTGGATACCAAAAAACATATCACTAAATCTCTTTGTGTAATCCCACAAAGTGATTGCATATTCTTCAAAGTGAGCAATAGTATAACAACTTTTCTTCTTTTTGGAAAGGTCATTCACTTGAAAAAGCTTTCCACAAGAAGATTCCCAAGCTAATTACACTTCTGGATCACTCTCACCTTTGAAAATTAGAATACAAACCTTGATGTAATTGGTGCCCACCTCTCGGTTTCCTTTTCTTCCTTCGTGCCCTCGGTTTCTTCCATAATGCCCTATTTGATATTTTATGGCCCTCATTTCTTCATTAAACCAATAGTCATCATTAGGAACATCATAACCTTCTTCCTCCCCTATCCATAGTCATAAAAAAGAAGGAGTTGGTTTCGGTTTTGGGGTCTTTGGGGATTTGTATATAGTTTTTGGTTATTTAGTACTTGGTTGTAATACCCCGTACTTTTTCCTAGGTTGAAATCATACCAAGAATTTTAGAATCATTCATTGAAAGATGAATCCACTTTTGTAAACATGGATTTTTTTAAGATTTTCACTTTATATCACGTGGGGAATTTAATAAGCTTTCCACCTATACAGATTTCATCTAAATCTGGTATCAGAGTAAAAATTTATGGATGTTTTACTTAGAGTTGTCAGAATCTCCCAGGTGTGACGGCTAGGTTGATGGACGGTCGATATAGCGACGGACCGCCGCCTTGACCGTCGCAGTCAAGGAAGTATAGCAACCTTCTGGATAAGGTGTGATGGACAGGTGATGGATCATTGAACTTGTGATGGACCGTCACCCAAGCCATCGCTACTTAGGCAGTGGATAATTTTCTTGGTCCACGTATGACCGTTGAAATGACGGACCGTCGAGCCAGCGATAGAACATCGCACAAGCCATCTCACATCCCGTTCAGTTATTTTTAAGTTATTTTTAAAGGGGATTTTTGGTCTTTTACCACCCGTTTATATACCTTGTAATATCCGACCAAGGCTCCTAAATTCATTATTCTTCCACAACATTAAAATTAGGGTTTTATCCCTAAGAGGAATCCTTAAGCAACAAATTATAAATCTGCTTGAATAACTAAGAGATTCAAATTCTTTAAGTTCAATAACTTCAAGAAACTCACTACCAGGTATGCATAGTGTTCATTCATGGACTCCTTTCGTCCATGAAGCCCAAGAATCTCTTTTCAAAGTTCAAGTGTATGAATTTCTTTATGAATTTCATGTTGGGTTTGCTTTTGTTCAAGTTGATAATAACCAATTGAATTCTAATTCATGTTGGGTGATAAATTATCTTTGGAATTGATTAGTATAGGTGTAGATTTATGTGAACCTATGTTAAACCCTTGGATGATGAAATTAGAGTTGAATCGTGATGTTTATTTATTGTATAATGTTGTCTACATATACTATGCTTACCATGTGCTTAATTAAATGCCTATGTGAAGGAGAATTGCCCAACTAGTATGAATTATGCAATCCTCATGTATGTACAAATTTATTCATATCACATGTTTGATGAAATGCCTCAATAAATGAATTATGGATTGCAATGTTGGTCATGTATTCAAGAAAGTCATGCTTTGTCAGTTTCTTTCCATCGAGTCCTGTGGGTACTTGTACCCTAGAATTTAGTTATGTGCCTAGAGCCATTGTGATGTTTTCAAGATACTCTCAGTCGATCCATGTTCATAGAAATTCAGCTTGTCATGTGACTCAGGAAAAACCCAGTAATCTCAGTAGTATTCCGTCAGCCAACGGAACTCAGTTAACTTAGTTTAGTCTAGTTCAGTTAATGATGTTCAGTGTCTATTCAGATGGGAGTAGGAATTTCACCTATTGAACCCAAGGATGGGAACACATACTATGAGATGAGGGTGTGATTCTTAGAAGTCATCCTTACATTCCAAAAATATGTAGCCAACATAGGTTGAGACATCAACACTATCAGATGAGGGTTGATGAGATGGATATGTACTGTCAGATGAGGGTCCCACCTTTATCTTTTGGGGACACTATCATATGAGGGTTACTCACAACTTGTCCTTACCGGTGATGCGGTGTTGACACCCTTCCAATTGGGGTTACAGATTGGTCCCCAACTTAGCTATAATGCATTATTTGGGGCATGTCAGTTAGATAACTACTTCCCACAATTTCAGCTACAGAAATCAGGACTACTAGATACAGTTATTCAGTCTCAGTAATAGAACTTAGATAGTTTAATAGAATTCAGGATTGTCAGATACAGTCTACTCGGAATAGTACAAAAATCAGCTAATTCCATCAGATTCAGGACTATCAGATATAGTAACTTATGTATTCAGTTATATCAGTCATCAAAACTTAGTTACTAGTCATGATAGTTATCATTATATTCATGTTATCATGATTTAATATGTATTCATGAATGCATTCTCACGTTCATATTATTCAGTTAGTCAGTATTGTTCATGCATATAAACACCATGTATTCTTCCTACCTCACATGCATACTAGTACATTCAAATTACTGATGCATTTGCGCGATGGTGTCTTATACAATAGGTTCAGAGACACAAGCTCCAAAGCAGCAGTAGATTCCAGTGTCAACTATCAGAGTTAGTAATGAGTCCTCATCTTTCAAGGACATGATCATTACTTTATTACCTGATTAATTTAATTATTAATTGGAGTTAGTTGGGGATATGTCCCATCAACTCCTTATTCAGACAGTTCAGTCATGATTTATAGTCTTTTCAGACTATAGTATGTTCAGACAGTTTATTTTAGTTGTTTTGTGTATTTCATACCCCACCCGGATGTTATATTTTTATCAGATATTATATCTTAGTGTTGAACCTTATTTCCTTTTAGTTCATGTTTCCACATTATATAGTATATTATGCAGTACACAGGTATAGATATCAGTCATGGATTAATTTATGGGCCATCGGGGTAATGAGCACCGTGTATCATTTTGGGTACCAAATTTGTGGCGTTACTTTGAACTTAGGGAATTTTTCTTTGTGGAGGATTAAGTATTTTTTCAAAGGGATTTTAAGCATTGTAATTAGCATTTTGTGGAGGTATTTGGTTTTTGGTTAAAGCATTCATATTTTGGAGTGGTACTTAGTTTCCGAGTCACTCTTGTTGCACTTGGGTGAATTGAGGATGTAGTGGTCTAATTGGGTCACAGGTTTGGGAGTGATTTGGAGTTTTATTTGTGTTTTGGGGTGGACTTGTGGGATATAGAATTTGATGTAAGGTTTTGGGGGTAATAGTCATTGAAGAGTTGTGAGCTTGGAAACTTGAAGAAACATGGTAGGGATTAGGAGCAGAGGGTCGTGAGTTCCTCCTACTTTAAACATAATCAAGTCTTCCTCTAATAGTGGACATAGCACCCTTCAAAGATCTCATATCACCTTTCAAAGATCCCACATCATCTTTCAACTCACCTATGTCCATACCCAACCTTGCCAATTCATGGGATATGGACTCAAGTTAAGCCATCATGACCCCACTAACATCATTACCAATTAATTGAGCACTTTAACCCTCGGGTTCCATGATAAAATTACCTAAAGAACAAACAAAAATAAAAAAGGAAATACGTACAAAATGAACAAACAAGTTAGTCCAAAAAGAGCCTCACCACTCTCACACTCGGTTCTTACCTCACACTTGGTCTCACAAGTGTTGAAATCTTTGCATGTACTTGGAAAGTGAATGAGTGATGAATATACTTTGTCCTAGAATCGATTTTTGTTTAATGCGACTATAATAAAAATGATGTATGTACTTGAACCAACAAATTACTACGACTTAAAAACAAGAAAAGCACACAAAACTGAAGACATGAAACAAAACGGACTCTAGACTAATTATAAACCTAGTAGATACTTACTAGTTTACTAATTAGTGATAGAATTTAACACACAAGAAACAAGAATTAAAAATTAGAAACTAAGAAATCTACTTAGGATCTTGATTAGGTCGTTAAGCTAGTGATGGCATGGCATGAATTGATTGGATGTGATTTTCACATTTAGAATTCCAAAATTCTTCAAGTTTCGGACTAACACCTTAGGGAAGAAGAGAAAAATTTTTGGGAAGGAAAAAAACAAGTTTGGATCCTTTTCCAAGCTCCAATTTGAATTCAAAAAGATAGGTCCCCCCCCCCCCCGCCCCCGCGTACTTTGATTTGTACTTGTTTTGTACTTGATTGTCTCCATTGTTTCTTCCTCCTTTTGGTTTAATATTACTATGCCAAGGAATATTCTTTTGCAAACACCAAGTACACTCTCTTTCCAATACTTTTTGGATCAAATACAATCTTTCAATATTATTCTTCACCAAGATTTGAAGATAATGGACGAACAAGATAAATATTTCAAGACTTCACCAAGTTTGACAAACAAGCAAATAAACCCTAATCTCCAATTTATTTTTAGATGTAGGTTACTTAGGACAAGGTGAGCTCAAATAAAAGTAAATCATCCACAAATCACGTTACCAACTCAAACCTAAACGGATTTAGCTACTTCAAAGCTTCAAAACACCATAACCATGGTGGATCTAGCTCAAAATAGACCAAACCTTATTCCAAATGAAGATATAGACTCCTTATGTATTAGAGAACAAGGATCTAGCACTTGAAATCACACAATAAAAACGTGTAGATCTAGCTTGGAAATTTTGGATCTACAACAAACACTATAAGTTCTACCTTTTTGGTGATTCTTCTTTAGATTTGACTATTTTTTATTGAGATTTTCTTTAAAAAGACACTAAAACCAAGTATTAGAGTTGTGGGAACAATCATAAGTAAGGATCTTGACACCAAATGATAATAATCTAACCTGGGAATGTAAAAATCATCAACTTCAGGGATCAAACAAACACCAAAAATTCGAACAAGACAACATAAACTAAAGAGAAGAAGAAGAAGGATAGTAATAAGACATTCACCAACTCTAATTAATAGCACCAAAGTGTTTATTAAACACTAAAACACACATCACCAAGTTAGATTACACCCCACGTTTAGTGGACACAAAGGAATTCACAATCAAAAACACCCACCTTTCTTTCTAATTTGTCAACACAAGTGAAAACCCATTACTTAGCATCAATCCTAGTTTCAAATTCTCACAAATGGAGAAGAAGATGAACTACAATTTAGAATTAAATCATTCAAATTTCAAAACTTATGAAAATAAGAGCTAAAAGGTCTAGTTATACTATTACAAGATAATGACTTAAATACACTTAATGAAGGGTGCTCCTTTGGAGTGTGAAAACAGTGATAAAAAGACCTCCATGCCCTTAGTTGAAGTAACCCATGCAGTGTAAGAAATGCAAGGCATTCAAGGCTCCTCCTCTTTACATTTAAGGAAGTACAGTCCATTAGTTAAAGGCATCATGCTCTCATAAGCTCCCATTTGCATGAACAAGTGTTGAAGATGTTGTAATTTCTTAGCCTGGCTTCGAGTGAAAGGCCATGAGGGATTTTTACTTCCATCAATTTGAAACATGATTGTTTGGTTTCATGAACAAAGGGAGTCGGTGTTCCCCCACCTTGTATTAATGAACAAAGGAAGTTGCTTTCTTCAAGTTAATGGAATTGAAATGGCATAATGATGTTACCTTGCAAGTGTGGTTGGTATGATGATACCAATAGTGTATTATGGTTTAATTAATGGGAATGTGTGATAACTGTTTTAATTAGACTTAAACGAGGGATGTGAAGCCGGGACATGAAAGTGATGGTCCCAAGGGACCAATACTGGAAATTGCATTTACCGACGCAGGTGTCTAAATAACCTAGGGTTTGAATCCTCTTGATTATGACCGGGTGGATTGAGTACACCTTATTATATGATTGGAAGTTTTGAGTCCCCCATATTAAATTACATGATCGGGTTCTTAAGTTACCTTAGTGTATGATTGGGAGGTTCAAGTCCCCTATACATATATATTTGATTATTCTCAGATTTGTGCAGCTACACATACTGTGCCGGAAAAGAGGGTGAGATTTGGGGCCTATATATCCCATTGGTACTATTATGATGGTTATGTACACAACCCAGGTTAATATTTTAAGATGCACACTAAGACATGTTCCCTATCACAATATTTTATTTAAGTGAGTGTATATATCAACATTTATGTATGTGAACATGTACATTGAGTTGAACTATATTTTGAATTATCATTACTTAATCCTTGTTATCAAGTTATATTCTAGTGCTCAACCCACTAACCATCTCCAGATGTTGTATTCTTATATGATAAAGGGTGCGAAGACAATTCTAGTTTTCTTGAACAGTGTTTGGTGGATTGGCTTAGTTCGTTGGTCGTTTGCGGTGAAGTGGTGAGCTTTGATTCTCTGAAATACTTGATCATTCCATTAGTTTCCTACCATAAATTAAAATTAAAGACTTCACATTAACATTATCAATGTCATATGCCAGAGTTGGGGGAATATCCCGACGTATCTTTCTTTTCTGGTATGGAGGCTTTGTGGATTACTGTAGATAGGTTCTGATGGTGAAATTCATAGACTTTTGAGTCACTATTTACTTAATCTTTGTATATTGGTGGAATTCATCTGTTGTTATATGTTTGTGTGTGTTATGTATGGTAAGGCAAAGTGGGGTGGTCCCTGGTCCTCAACGGACTTGGGATGCCCATGATGGCCAGGTCCTAGTTCGTGTCATGAAAGACTCATGGTGTAATCAGTAAAACTTCCTAGCACACCCTTAGAAACTATTACTATAACAAATCGTAGCTCTATCATTATGAGTTGGACCTTATCTTTAAAGTTGTAATACACCTTAAATTTTCACTTTTTTTATTCCTTCTAGTGTGAACTAGTACTATTTACACCTAAGGTACAGTTCCACCAAAGAATGATTCAACAATAAGGGCCTAGAAAAATCCTCAGAAATAGGAACGGCCACTCATCAACTAATGAATGAGCAAACTAAAGATAAACATGAGTCTAGTGGATACATTGAAGAATACCTTATCTTAGGGATGGCTTAAAAATGAAGTATCTTACCTCGTGGCTAAAATGTTAAGGTCCAAATGAAAAATCCGAGACAATAGCCACCATATTCTGCTCCATAGTATGATGATAAAGAGAAGTCTGGGTCTGGCTTTGATAGTAAAGGAGGAGGGGAAAGTCCCTCGAAAATCATAGAAAATGCTGCAGTTTGCAGCAAATCTAGAGATGAATAATCATAATGTAGTTTTGAAGAAGAAGAGGGTAGTGATGTCGAATCTACAAGAGAAAATATCTTGGTTGATATCCCAGCACTTTCTCAAAACCATCTTGGGTGATAGATTTAGACTGCCCCAGTTAATAAGCAATTGTGGTACCTAAGAATGTAAGAATTATATGGGTGGGAATGTTCCATTATACCCAATCATGGAGAAACCAAAGAGAGGTTCTATATAAAGCAAATATTACTGACTGGAGGCATGCTAAAGATGCCAAAGTTTTAGGCGTTGTTCTAAAAACGCCACTCGGAATGGATGATAAGAGAGTTTTACATGTAAATCCCAACCGTAATTAAGGATCAATATGCCACCTACCAGATGGTGTTAAGGCAAATACTTCCTCAAGGTTTCTCATGGAAGGGTCCTGACCCATTATATTCATTGGTGATTTAAGGATTTTGGTTGTATATCTCAACACATTATACCTACCAAAACGTACCTAAGTACATGAATATTTTCTAGCTTTAAGCGTCGAAAGAGACCTGAAACCATACAACATCAACACCCTCAACATAGAACGTTTGTATATTCTCAGGAAACAAAATATAGCAAAAATAACATGATGATTCCTAACCAAGAGAAAATTAATGTACCTATGATATCCACTTTAGTTTCAGCTTCAAAAACATTACCCCCTTCTATTTTTAACTTTTAAAAACCAATGTGTTGATCTATGTAGCCCAACATCACTATTCAAAGGAATGAGGCTATGGAATTACATTAACAATAAATAATCAAGCATATTTACAAATTACAGAGCACAAACAAATAAGCAGATAGCAACACAAATCATGTACCCTCACAAACAAAAAGTTTCACTCTCACAATATGATTGTGAATGTCAATACGGGGATCATATTGAGACACTCACACTCACAAAAGAAGTTCCAATCATTATTCATAGAATACCATAGGCCTGTTCTTATTTTCTTTTCTTTACTTTTTTAGACAGCTAACTAGGAACACAATTGAACTTTAATTGACTTGTAACATAGGCTTGGAGGCTGGTATTGTACATTTAGGATTTTAGCGACTAACCCTCCTTGAAACTACACCTATAATTTGGACCCCACTTCTTAACCAACTTTTCCTTTATTCTTCCGTCATTTCTCCCTTTTTGTTTTTATCGCTAATTAAGGTTGGGCCAGATTTCTTTAATTTTTTTTTCTTTTTTTCTTTCCATACCTAACCTTACTTTTATATCTCTTCATCAAACCCTTTTTTATACCCCATTCTATTTACATACCACTGTGATGTGACTCTCAACTTAGGCTATTTATTTAAGGTGAGATGCACAATATCCAAGGAGGGACCAGGGCCAAAACAAGTTCATTGCAACTAAACTAAGAAGGTGTAATGTGAAAACAAGAAAGTGGTCTATGTAGGCCCAAAATTGGGATTAAAGGATATTTATTTTTCTATATTATCCTTTAGGATAAAAGTGGATTATTCAATAACGGCCTATGATCGTTTTTTAACTAAATACCCTACGACATATGCAAAACTAACCAAGAAATTTTGAATTAAATGCACAACATGAACTAGGTAAGTAATCTCTCACACACAAGGTATAGGGTTATGCAACAAAATACTACCTATCTGGTTCATCAAAATCCTATGATTATTATGTCGCTAGTCCAAATTCCATAACAAGATTCATAGTTGTCACAAATATAAACATATCACACAACTCAAAAAAACTTTTTGGAATTTTTAGAGGGGCATTATTTTTCTCAGAACATTTAAGTAAAATCAAAATTAATGAACTATGCATTGGTTACTAATTTTCCTCCTAATTAAGCATAAACAAAACAAAACAACACACCAAAAAGCAATATATGTCCTAAACATACCATCTCTACTAAGAACAAACTTCGGTGAAAAGAGACATGACAACAAAAACCCCAAGGGACATCCAGAACAACAGGTAGCACAACATGCATTATCCCCAATACGTTGGGCCACAAAAAAGCAATAGAGTTATGAAAATACCTATGGAACTTAGGTGCACAGATCTGACGACAATCAAACTAAAATAAATTATCATAATTTAAAAACTAACTCAATACCTTGGATTCCTCCCAAGCAGCGGTTGATTTAACATTCTAGTATGACGTGGGTACCTTAATTGCTCAGACTTCATCAAGGTAGCCAAAGTCTTGTCCTCCAGGGTGATCAATAAAACTTATCACTAAAACCACCCTTATGTTAGTCAGCTGCTTCATGGTTCTGTGAACATTGTAAATGACCTCCTCATCATTCAGCCTAAACTTAAGCTAACCTTTTTCATATCTACAAATTTTCAACCTATGGCAAAAAATGGTCTTCTTAAAATTATGTTCATCTAACAATCAACTTCACAATCTATGACAACAAAGCCGACCAGAAAGATGAAGTTTTCTACGTTTACAAAAATATGAAATGATATGAGAATATGTTTTTTCAACATACAATTTGCCATCAATAACTGCCTCATCATGGGTTTGTAATACCTTAAGTTTTAGATCTAGGCTGAACATTGGATAGGCCATATAGTTATATTTTCAACGCCATGAATCTCGCCTTAGTCTGATATCATGGTAAAAAGTTATGGCAAATTGACTGAGGGACTGTTAAACTTTCAGTGATAATGATTCTGGCAACGGCCCGTTGTCAGAAATAATGAGTCATTGTGTGGATTAATTGCCATAGAAGTGCGTTATGCCATAAATTAATCCCAGTGGTGAGGAATCTAGCCAATGAGGCATTATCAGTCCAAATGAGTCATTAGAAGGACCCGTCGTCAAAATAGAATAAAATCCACAAATCAAGTCTCTAACCATAACTTCTCCTAATGACCGATGATCAGACCTAATGAGTCGTTAAGAGTGGATTCATTGTCAAAATAGAAAATACTCAGAAGTCAATACTTCAGGTCATGACTAAGACAATTTACCTGTGACCAGTCATTACCCGAGTCACGGCGACTGCATCCCAAAATGCCTTGAACATTATAAAAGGGTTATTTAGTATTTTCCCATTCTATTATCTCGTAACCCATGTTATTTAGGTTTCTCCAAGAGTGGTATATAAGCCTTAACTTTCCCAAATTTATCATTTTATCATATAATCAAATAATTATAGTAACAGAAGTGATTATCTCATTTCCAAAAACAAATTAAGGTCTCTCATGAACAAGCTCAAATTCCAAGGATTTCTCCAAGTCTTCCACTTAAGGTATATGAGATTTTATCATAGGGTCCCTTTCATTTAGTTAGTGCCAAATACTTCTCAATTCTAAAGTTAAATTCCTATCATAAGATATGTTCCAGTTTAAATATGAGTTTATTAGACTCCTTAAGTTTATTATTATAAATAAACCATGAGTATTTATTTCCTATAAAAGTGTCATATTCCCATATTTGAGATTATGAATCTCCTCTATTTTTGATTAATGATTGAATTTTCTCTTGAATTATGCAAATCCTTATTATGCTCAGGTTTTGATATAATCATGATCTATTGCATTAGTCATTGCTTGTGTGTTATGAGCATCTGATACCTAGGAATTTATGCATATATCAGTACACATGTCTTGATCACTTAGATTATCTATTGTGTATGCTTTCATAGTATAATTATGACTACCTATACAATTTTCAGTGGCATTTAGTTAAGAATAGTACTTAGCACCAAGTTTAATGCAGGTATGAAGACTCATCATTAAGTTGAGAACTGATACCTTTAGTTGAGTTCCCTATGTTTAAAAACTATGGCACCACTATAGGTTATGAGGGGTCACCCACCCGATGAGGACTAATACCCTAGTCCTTTGGGACATCGATTTAATGGATCCACGATAGCCAGTGTTGGTAACCTTGGAAAGGTACTTGCACCCTTCAAATTGGGGTTATATATTGAACCCCAATCTGGATAGATTAGGGTATGCTCAGTTACTATTAGCTCCCATACTCATCAGTTTATGTTTAACTTATGTTTCCATTTGGATATGCTTGATCTTGTAATAACTTATGTTATTAATCAGTTTTATCCAGTACTTGGTCTTGCATTCAACTAATCATGTTTCATGCATTCACGTTTAGTTCATACAAGTTGGTTTTCCCATCCCACATACTTAGTATATTAAAAGTACTAATCACATACTTTCCTATTCTACAGTGTCTTATAATATAGGTTCGAACACTCATTATGTAGAAGTCACGTTGCATATTACCTTACAACTCAACAACAAAAAATTATGGATTCTCATAATATGAGGGCTAGCTATTTGATATTTATTTCCTTTTAGTGTACTTTCAATTCTAGTTAGTTGGCGTTAGTTGGGGATGTGTTCTAATAGATCATTATGCTTAGAGGATTTCTGACAAATGTTTAAATTTTCATTATGATTAGATCTCAGACGATTCTATTTTTAGTTTTAGGTCGATACTAAGTTTTACATTACTTAGATTTTTCACTAGTTATTGGAGTTAATTTCCACCCAGTATTTTGTTAATTTCTTTAGTATACTGATGCATACTAGACCATGGTTTTGCTTAGTGTCACTTGTGACCTTAGGCACCATACGACTAGGGGGTAGACATAGGTCATGATAAACTTTGTATTAGATCAACAAGTTTAAACTTTCCTAGGTTTTTGAAAGTTGTTTTTAGTAGAGTCTTGTTCATGGTTGTAAAACACACAAACTTATGGGTGAGATGTTATGAAATGATTTAGTTAAGTCTTAATTCTTACATGATTCATGTTGTATGATAGAGTGTGAACTGTGTTAGGATTCTTCTTGCAACTCATACTCTATCCATTTATAGAAAATGTCTCCTAAAAGAACCGACGTAAGAAGGATTGTAACAGGTAAGCACCACCGCTAGTTCATGAAAACCCTCTAAATGATAAAGTATCTTATATTGAGTTTAGGGATACTTTCATAGAATTATCCCAATTTATGAATTTTAATAATAATCATTAGGTTGTTGCCCTAGCCAACCAAGATACAAATGCGGCAGCAAATAGAATCCAAGACTTCACTCAAATGAATTCACCAATATTCTTTGGGTCTAACTCTAAAGAGGATCCACAGGAGTTCTTAGAAAGTGTTCAGAAAGTGATGGAGATCAGGGGTGTTCACTTTAAGTGTGTGTTGATCTGGCAGCCTACAAAATGTAAGGAGTTGCTCACACCTTGTATAAGTAGTTGAGGGAAGATAGAGGTGCAAATGTAGACCCAGTAAAGTGGGATGAGTTTGTTACGACATTATTTGATAGGTTCTTTCCTCTAGAGTTTACGGAATCTAAAGTGAAAGAGTTAATTAACTTTAAGAAAGGCAATGTTAGTGTTAAGGAGTATTCACACAAGTTTACTCAGTCGGCGAGGTATACTCTGAATATGGTGGTTGATTTTAGGGCCACATGAGTAATTTTGTGTTTGGTGTTTCTTAGGAAGTGGTCAAGTAAGGATGAACATATTGGTTAAGGAGATGGAAATTTCCATATTTATGGTCCATGCTCAACAAATTGAGAAACAGAAGATCAAAGAAAAGAAAAAAGAGTATAAGAAAGCTAGGACTGGTAGCTTCTATTTCTCTTAATACAGGTCGGATGGTGGAAATCACTCTAAATTTTTTCAAAAACCTCCATATATAACCCCATATTTTTCTAGTTTACAAGTGCTTAAGTTTTGATAGGATAGTCGAGCTAGGGCATCATGCTCTACATTCTAGAGTAGTCTGAATAAAGCTCGCACTAATCTAGTTTGCAAGAGATATGGTAGGAACCATAATGGAAAGTGCATGAATGTAGAGATACTTATTTTAAGTGTGGAAAATAAGGCCACAGAGTTAAATATTGCCCAGTGACTATGCAAAAGGGTGAAGATATTGATCAGCAGAGTAAGTTCAACTGTGCAGCAGTTTCAGCAAGATGCTCAATTTAGCAGGATGACTCTAATGCAACTGGTGGACAACATTAGGGAAGTTTTTGTGTCCTTCAGCCTCGGCACGATCAAGAGGGTTCTCCTAATGTGGTTATTGTCATGTTACATTTTTTTGATATTAACGTATATGCATTATTATATCCTGGATCCATACTTTTCTTCATGACTTTTTAAATAGAAGTAGATTTTGGTGTCATCACCAAAATCCTAGTAGAACTATTCTCAACTTCTTCTCTAGCTGATATTATAGTCATAGCCAAATGGGTATACAGAAATTACCCAATAACAGTTTACCAGAAGGTCATTTTAGTCAATCTTGTCGAGTTAGACATGACGAATTTTGATGTCATTCTTGGCATACATTTGCTCTACTCTTGATATCCCTCAGTTTAGTGTCATGGAATAGTACCATTTTAGTTTCCAAATGATCCAGTCTTGGATTGGAATGGTAGTACCTCAGTGCTTATAGGTCAGTTTGTCTCCTCTCTTAAGGTGAAGAAAATGATCTCCTAAGGGTGTATCTATTATCTCATTCGATTCAAAAATGTTGATTCTTGAGTTATTTCTAGTTTTAAATGAATTTCCAAATTTTTTTTCTAAAGATATATATGGCGTTCCACCCAAGAGAAAAATTGACTTCTGAGTAGATATGCTTTTAGATACCCAGCCTATTTGAATTCCTTCTTACAGAATGGAGTCGGCCAGTCTTAAGAATTTGAAATACTTAAAATTTCTTTTACATAAGTGTTACATCAGATTGAGTGTCTCTTCATAGGGTGCTCTAGTTCTTTTCATGCACAAGAAAGATGGTTCCCTCATAATTGCAACGACTACCGTTAGTTGAAAAAGTCACAATCAAGAACAAGTATCCTATTCCCAGGATTGATTGCTTGTTACACCAACCATAGGGTACTGACTTTTCCTCTAAAATAGGCCTCAGATCTTTTTATCATTAGCTAAGTGTCAAAGAATGTGACATCTGAAGACAACCTTCAGAACTCGGTATGGTCACTTAAAATTTATAGTTACATATTTTAGACTAATGAATGCTCCTGTAGCTTTAATGCACTTGATGAATAGAGTGTTCAAGAAGCACCTAGAAATATTCATTATAGCCTCCATAGATGATATCCTCATCTATTCTTGGAGTAAGGGTGAACATGCACATCACTTGAGAATTGTCTTACAAGCTCTCAAAGATCACCAACTATTCACTAAGCTTAGTAAATGTGAATTTTCATTGAAAGTAGTAGTATTCATAGATCATATCATTTCTAGTGAAGGTACTGATCATGATTCTCAAAAGACCGAGGCAGTGAGGAACTGGCTTAGACCAATTTCTCCATTATACATCGGGAGTTTCTTGGGCTTTGTCGATTACAATAGATAGTTTTTTGAAGGTTTTTTAAGTATTTGTTCTCCCATGTCTAGTCTGACTTAGATGAAAGTCAAATTCCAGTGGTTTGATTCTTGTGAGAAGTGTTTCTAGGATTTGAAGACTCAACTCACCTCCACTCTAGTTTAGACTATACCAGAGGGTTCAAGTGGTTTAGTAGTATATTGTGTTGCTTCCAGCGCTGGTGTTGGTTGTATGGTGATGCAGTGAGGCAAGGTTATAGAATATGCCTCTAGACAACTCAAATCCCATGAGAAGAACTACCTCACTCATGATCTTGAATTGGCAAAAGTCACGTCTGCCATAATAATTTAGAGGAATTTTCTAAATGGGTTTCATATTGATGCATTCACTTTTCACCAGAATCTTTAGTATGTTTTCAGTTAGAAAGATCTGAATCTCCATCAGAGAAAGTGGCTAGGGTTGTTAAAGAATTATGATATGAGTGTTTTGTATCACCTGAGTAAGGCAAATATCGTGGTTAATGCCCTTAGAAAATTGTCTGTGGGAGTGTTGGTGACATTGAAAATGATAAGAAAGGTTAGTTCATGAGATTCATTAGCTTGGTTGATTGGGATTTTGGTTTGTTGATTTAACCGAAGGCAGTATCTGTGTTCAAAATAGTTTGGAATCTTCTTTGGTAGCACAAGTGAAGGAAAAGCAAGATAGAGACCTAATTTGCTTAAGTTGGATGAAATAGTTCAATATTAGAGGGTTGAGGTTTTCTCCAAAGGAGGATATAGTGTTCTTTGTTATTCGGGTAGATTATGTGTTTAGTATATGGATGATTTAAGGCATTGAATGTCAACAGAAGCTCATAGTTCATGGTATTCTATTCACCCAAGAGACACTAAGATGTGCCACGATTTGCAGGAATTTTAGTAGTGGAATGGCATGAAGAAGGATATTGAAGAATTCATGGCTAAGTGTCCAAATTGCCAGCAGGTTAAGATTGAGGACTAGAGACCAAGTGGTATGCTTTAGTAATTCAGCATTCGTACAGGAAGTTGGATGTGGTGAATAAGGAATTCATTATGGGGTTTCCTCATACTCATCGATAGCATGATTCTATTTGGGTTATCATGGAATGAATGATAAAGTCGGCTCATTTCTTTCTAGTAAATACTTTAGATTCAGTCGAATAGTATTCTAGACACTATCTTAAGGAGTTGTTGAAAGTCCCTTTGATCATTGTTTCAGATTGAGGTACATATTTTACCTCTCAATTTGTGAGGACTTTCTAGAAGTGTCTTGGTACGTAAGTTCACCATAGTACAACATTTTACCCACAGATAGATAGTGTAACACCCCAATTTTCTAAACCGTAATGCTACTGGTGCTCATGACCCTGAAAGACCACAAGCTAACCAATGACTGATATTTGTACCTGTATACTGCATAATATATCATAATATGCGGAAATATGAACATGAAAGGCCATAAGGTTCAAAGTGAATAAACGTCTGATAACAAAATGTCTGAAAAAGTTATAACAATACCAAAACAAGTCATAAATACTGAAAATAATGAGATCTAAATATCTAATCTGACAACTAGTCTGAAAACCTCTAACTGAACTGAATAAGGAGTTGAAGGAACATGTCTCCAACTAAATCCATCTAGCAACTGAATAGTAAATGTAGCAATAATCATATTATCCTCGAATAAGAAACACTCACTGCAAATTCTGACCATTGGAATGCTACTGCTGATCTGGAGCTCGTGCCTCTGAACTTATGGTGTAACATAAGAGAAATCACCATAGCGGAAATGCATAAGTACATTTGAATGTACTGAGTATACGAGTGAGGTATGGTAAATGCAAAGGGTTATATGCATGAAAAATGCTAACTAATATTAACTTGAGAATACATACATGCATAAACAACTATAACTGAACTCCTGATGATGCTGACTACTAAGTCTGAATGCTGACTACTAAGTCTGAATGCTGACTACATGACTTTACTATTACTGAGGTACTGAATAGATTATTGACTATTTCTTACAGTTCAAATTATGAATAACTAGTTTGAATGACTGTGTCTAACAGTACTAAAACTGAGTACTGCTAACTTGAGCTATGACAACTTATATAGCTGATATAACTATAATGATCGGACTATTCAATAAAACCGATACTGAGTGACTATATCTGAAAGTCTAAGTTCTAATGGAACTATCTGAGTTCCGTTCTACTTGGAGTAATTAAATCTGAGATCATTCCTATCTAGTGGGTGGTTATGAGTATACTGATAATAAGGATGATTTGACTTAGTTGGAGATCAGTCCTATCTAGTGGGTGATCTTTAAATTTAATAATTCTGATACTGATTAATCATAGTTGAGATCAGTCCTAGCTAATGGGTGATCTTGAAGTATATTTACCATGATAAGTATTGACTGTATCTGACAGTACTGAATCTGTACTACTAAGCTGAGTTGACTATGTCTGAAAGCCCTGATTCTGGAACTAAAACTGTGGGATGTGTTCATCTAACTAACATTCCCCAAGCTAAGATGTCTGGGGTCCAATCTCTGCCCTGACTGGAAGGGTGTCAGTACCACGCCACCAGTAAAGACATCTACTGTGAAGTAAGTCCTAATCTAGCGGGTGACTCCTGGGATCAGTCCTATATATATAAATGGGCTAACGGGTGACCCTTGAGTATGTCATTCCTATCTAGCGGGTGACATCTCATACCTATGTTGGCTATGTAGTTCTAGAACTTAGGGATTACTTTTAGGGATCTCAATCCTATTCTAGTGGGTGAGTCCCCATCCCTAGGCTCACTCGGTGTTGAATCCTACTACCATCTGAAATACACTAAACTGAATAACAGAGATGAACTAAATAACTAAACTAAACTGATTAGATGAACTGATACTAGTGGTATTGTTTAGAAGAGCTAAACTGAGTTTACTGAATTTTGATGACTAACAAAATGTATTGAGTTCTGAGGACTGATTGAGAGTACTGAAGTTACTGAGATTGATTATGAATTCTTTCATGGCATCATTAAACACATAAACATGATCAAAAATCCATTCATAACATAAAAACCATAATATATAGTTTTAGAAAAGGGTTCTTGAACGTCATGGACGAGAGGAGTCCATGAATGAACACACGCATACCTTAGAAAGGAAACCTTGATGATTTGCAGGAGAGTTCTTGGATTGGGAAACTTAATTCTTGATTATCCTGGAAAAAGGATTGAATCTTACTTTTTAGAGATGAGTGTGATGGAAACCCTAATCTTGTGGTTGAGAGTACAAGAGAGGGTTTTTGATATGCTTAACTGAAGTAAAATGAGAAAAATTACTCCTCTTTAGGGTTATAAGTTGTTGAAGGTGAAGGAAAAGACCAAAATACCCTTATGAAATAATTTCCCAGTTGCTGAAAAATCATAGCTGATGACATTGGTGATAGGGCGTCAGACTTGTGATAAGTCGTCAAAAATGTGGTCAGATTTGTGATAAGTTATCACAAATGTTGTCACTTAGGAGCTGGTTTCTGCCTAAGGCTGATGACCTTCGTTATAGGGCGTCACAAATATGATAATCTATCAAAAATATCGTCACTTAGGAGCTGGTTTCTTCCTAAGTCTGGCGACCTTCGTGATAGGGCATCACAAATGTGATAAGCTATCACGAATGTCGTCACACTGTTACCAGCCTGATATGCTGGAGTAAAATAGGCATAACTCTTTGCTCCAAAATCAGATTTAGGAGAAATTGGTATAGTTGGAAAGATAATTCAAAGATCTATCATTTTATATACAGTAAACCACTCATTTCATCACATACAATGAGTTATGGTTGATTGAAATTGGCCCAAGTTTTGACGCTCTCTAAAAGTTGAATGATAGGAAAACTTTCAACTTGTACTTGAGTTAGGGGACCTCTAAGATCTAAATTTATTCTCAAATAGATTCCCACGCTGAATAATTGATTAAATCACAAAATTTATATAGGCTTTGAGGCTTTTGAAACATCCACGCATAGGAATGATTGATTTTTATTCTAGTCCAAAATGTGGGGTATTACAATATTTCCCCATTGGGAACATTCGTCCTCGAATGATACTGGCTGAGATGAGAGAAAAGAAAACTTACACAAATATATAGCATGAATGACTAATCATTATTTCATACTGTACATGTATATCTGATGCATGGGTAGCTGATTTATGAATGTAGGATTGAGTGTTCCGATAAACTGAGTTTCTCAAACTGAGAATGCATATCTGATGCTTAACTGATAAGTTGAATCCATGCATATATGATGTATGATTATATGACTGACATGATACGTGAATGCATGACTGAAAGTACTGATAAGCTGACCGCGCATATCTGATGCGAGAATACATGAATGAACTGACTCACGAACATGCGACTGAACATGCAATGGTAAAGGAACTAAGATTGAACTGAAACATGAGAACATGACTGATTCTGCTACGTGACATATGGACTGAACATCATGAACTGAACTGAACCTCTGAATACATGAATTACAGCGGAGGTCTAACTTGAAGGTCAACTTATGAGTACCCTCTAATCTAGACTGAATTCATTATGCAAGGAGAAATTTAAGGATCTAAGGCATGAGAGCGTTAAGAGAAAGTGGGGTATCTACCCCTTGGGACGCTATGTCCCTGTATGAACGCTTACCTTACAGAGATACTAGGTGATGCACAGGGTTTCTACGAACTAGATTATAACTAAACTTTGGGAGTCTAAAAATATTGCATGAGATGGACTAAAATTGCAACTACTAGGAGGTTCTACCTTGAAATAGTTACATTCTCTGAGATTTTTGATAGCATGAATAGATGCAAGGATGAGAAAACAAGCTATACAAATCTAACTGCTCACTGGCACGACATGCATACTGAAAGAAGGGAAACTGAACCTAAAACATCTCATAACATCCTGCACATAGGTTTGGTGCACAACACACCCATGTACAAGACTCTACTAGATGCGGATTTCAGACTTCCTAGGACTCTATTGAACCTTAGGCTCTGATACCAAGTTTGTAACACCCTAATTTTCTGAACCGAAATGCTACACGGTGCTCATGACTCCGTAGGACCACAAGCTAACCCATGACTGATATCTGTACTATATACTGCATAATATATTATACAATGTGGAAACATGAACATAAAAGGCCATAAGGTTCAAACTGAATAAACGTCTGATAACAAAATGTCTGAAAAAGGTATAACAGTACCAAAATAAGCCATAAATACTGAAAATAATGAGATCTGAATTTCTAATCTGACATCTAATTTGAAAGCCTCTAACTGAACTGAATAAGGAGTTGAAAGTACATGACTCCAACTAACTCTATCTAGCAACTAAATAGTAAATATAGACATAATCATATCCTTCTCAAATGAGAAGGACTCACTGCAAACAATGAACACTAGAATGCTACTGCTGATGTGGAGCTTGTTCCTATGAACCTATGGTGTAATATAAGAGAAAGCACCATAACGGAAATACGTCAGTACGTCTGAATGTACTGAGTATACAAGTGAGGTAGGCTAAATGCAAAGGATTATATATATGAACAATGCTAACTAATATGAACGGGAGAATACATACATGCATAAACAACTATAACTAAACTCATGATGATGCTGACTATTGAGTCTGAATGCTGACGACATGACTTTACTATTACTGAGGTAATGAGTACATTATTGACTATTTCTGACATTTCAAATTATGATAAACAGATTTGAATGACTTTGTCTAACAGTCCTGCTACTGAATACTGGTAACATGATCTATGATAACTGATATAGCTGATATAACTGTAATGATTAGACTAATCGATATAACCGATACTGAGCAACTGTATCTGACAGTCCAAGTTCTGATGGAACTATCTGAGTTCCTCTTTACTTGGAGTAACTAAATTTGAGATCAGTCCTATCTAGTGGATGATCATATGTATACTGATAATAAGGATGATTTGACTTATTCTGAGATCAGTACTATCTAGCGGGTGATCTTTAAATTTAATGATTCTGATACTGATTAATCATAGTTGAGCTCAGTCCTATCTAATGGGTGATCTTGAAGTCTATTTATAATGATAAGCATTGATTGTATCTAACAGTACTGAATCTGTACTACTAAGCTGAGTTGACTGTGTCTAAAAGACCTAATTCTATAACTGAAACTGTGGGATGTGTTCATCTAACCGACATGCCAAAAGCTAAGCTAACTGGGGTCCAATCTTTGACCTAACTGGAACAGTGTCAGTACCACACCACCAGTAAAGATATCTGTTGTGGAGTCAGTCCTAATCTAGCGGGTGACTCCTGGGATCAGTCCTATTCATATAAATGTGCGAACGAGTGACCCCTGAGTATGCCAGTCCTATCTAACGGGTGACAACTTATACCTACGCTGGCTACATAGTTCTGGAACTTAGATATTGCTTCTAAGGATCTTAGTCCTATTCTAGTGGGTGATTCCCCATCCCTAGGCTCACTCGATGTTGAATCCTACTCCCATCTGAAATACAACTAAACTGAATAACAGAGGTGAACTGAATAACTGAACTGAACTGATTAGTTGAACTGATACTTGTGGTACTGTTTAGCGGAGCTAAACTGAGTTTACTGAATTTCGACGACTAACAAAATGTACTGAGTTCTGAGGACTGATTGAGAGTACCGAAGTTACTCAGATTGACAGTGAATACTGAAGTTGCAGACTGAGTAGTGAGATCACTGAGATTACTAAACTACTAAGACTACTGAGATTTTTGAGTTTTCCTGAGTCACATGACTGACTGAATTCTATAGATCATGGATTAACTGAGAGTATCATGATAAAATGACATGTCTCTAGGCACACAACTATATTTTTTGGGTACGAATACCCCCAGGACTCGATGGAATGAAACGTACACACATGACTGACTTGAGTACGTGACCAAAATCAATAACCCATAATATCATAACTTGGGGAATTCCATGAAGTGCATGGATATCATACATTTTGTACATAAGTAGGATTTTCAAGTAAGCATGACATAATATCATAAAACTAGTTCATGAACATCCCAACAACATTTATAAGACACAGTATCAACATGAAAATCATTGGAATATGGGGGCATATCATGAATCCTTCACTTAGTAACAATTTAGCTATAATGCATTATTTCTAGTCTCTTAGGTATTTTATCACACACCTTACATGCACAACTTAGGCATAGGTGTAAATAATACAATCACTCATCATAAATAATCAAACTTACATGTTTTCAACTCATATGATGTAATAGATTCATAATAACACATAAAGATTCTATCTTGGCATCATTCAACACATAAACACGATCAACAATCCATTCATAACATGAAAACCATAATATATAGTTTTAGAAAAGGGTGCTTGAACTTAATGGATGAAAGGAGTCTATGAATTAACACACGCATACCTTAGAAAGGAAACCTTGATGATTTGCTGGAGAGTTCTTGAATTGGGAAACTTAATTCTTGAATATCTTGGAAAAAGGCTTGAATTTTTCTTTTGAGAGATGAGTTTGATGGAAACCCTAATTTTGTCATTGAGAGTATAAGAGAGGGTTTTTTAGATGCTTAACTAAAGAAAAATGGGAAAAATTACTCCTCTTTAGGGTTATAAGTCGTGAAAGGTGAAGGAAAAGACCAAAATACCCTTATGAAATAATTTCCCAATTGCTGAAAAATCATAGATGACGACATTGGTAATAGGGCATCAGACTTATGATAAGTCGTCAAAAATGTCGTCAGATTTGTGATAAGTTATCACAAATGTCGTCAATTAGGTGTTGGTTTCTATCTAAGGATGACGACCTTCGTGATAGGGCATCACAAATGTGATAATCTATCACAAATTTCGTCACTTAGGATCTGGTTTCTGGCTAAGGCTGACGACCTTCGTGATAGGGCGTCACAAATGTGATAAGCTATCACGAATGTCGTCACACTATTTTCTGATTGATATTCTGGAGTAAAATAGGCATAACTCTTTCCTCCGATATCATATTTGAAGAGAAATTGGTATCTTTGGAAACATAATTCAAAGATATTTCATTTCATATATAGTAAACCACCCAGTTCATCATATACAATGATTTATGGTCGATTAAAGTTGACCCAAGTTTTGACGCTCACTAAAACTTGAACGATAGGAAAGCTTTCAACTTGTATTTGAGTTAGGGGACCTCTATGATCTAAATTCATTCTCAAATAGATTACCACACTGCATAACTGATTAACACACTAAATTTATATAGGATTTGAAGCTTTTGAAACAACCACACATAGGAATGACGTATTTTCATTCTAGTAAAAAATATGGGGCATTACAGATAGTCAGGCCTAGTGGACCATTCAGACCTAAGATGATATGTTGAGGTTATGTGAGATTATATTCAAGGGAAGTAGGTATGATCAGTTGCCTTTGATTGAGTTTTCTTACATTAAAAGTTATCACTCCAGTATTCAATAGCCCTATTTGAGGTTATTTATAATAGGAGGTGTAGATCTCCTATTTGTTGTGAAACACCCTGGGTTTTTGTCGATAGATATTTCTTGTGTTTTGGACTCTTTGTACATCATACGACTCACGATGCTAGTCAAATGGTGAGAGTATGAGTAAGGTGACCCAGTCATACATTGTCTAGTATTGTGTGGTTAAGTTTCTAGAATGGTACAACTTGGGTAGGTACAAGTCGTTTGGTTGGTGATGCATCGTAGGTTGGGTTTTCCTTCACTTATGTAATACCCCGTACTTCTACCAAGCTTAAAATTGTTCCAAAAATGTTAAAGACTTGTCTCAAAGATGAATCAACTTTTATACATGTGGCACTTTTAAGATTTTCCGAAACCCAGGCAAAGAGTTACACCCTTTTTAGTGAGACAGTGTATCAACTGAGCCATTTACGCATCACAGAGACAACTGAATTGGCAATTGTCTATTTCCAGTGTTTCTCCACGATAGTGGCGTGTCGCACCAAACTTCCAGGTCGCAAACAAAGTGGCAACGCAATAGCTCTGTGTTGCACTACCATGCAATTTCCCATTTGTCACTTTACAGAGTCACAACGTGATAGCGCTGCGACACGCTAGGGGTCCAAATCGGGAAATTTTCACAGAATTAAAATACGCATCCAAAGGTTAAAAGGGTCAATTTCTCACCCCTATATATAACCAATAGCACGTGATTCAGCCATATTTCATCAAAAATATATTGTTTCTCTCAAGTTTCTCTCAAGAACAACTATGGTTTTCAATTGGGGATTCAAATCCAAGACCCAAATTCTAGAATCTCTCAATTAATCTTCATAGAATCAAGAACTAAGGTATGTACAGTGTTGATTCATGGACTCCTTTCGTCCATGAAGATCAAGAACTCTATTTTAAACTATATGTCATGATGTTCTTATTTTTAATTAATTATGTTCATGTTGTTATTGTTGTATGACTGCCAATATTTCATCCTTATCATGTTTTCATGAAACTATGTTAGTATAGAGTTTAAATTCATGCAATTGAGTTAAATTGTGGAACAATGTTGTATTAAATTAATGATCATACCTATTCCCTAAGTGTGCATGCAAGGTGTTTGATAACATGACCCATTGAATGAATGTTGATCAAGTACTTAGTTTCCATGTGTCAAGATCATGTTATGCCTCTTAAGTTTTGCTATACCTACTTGATTAAGATGATTCCCATGCAAACCTATAAATTGTGATTGTTTGATGAGGAGTTCATAAGATTAGAAGCACGAAATTATGCCATGATTATACGCATTAATATCCATGTACAACATTATGATGATCCTGTTCTTTATGAAATCCCCAACTATGAAATTATAAATTTTTGATATTGGTCATGTGATCAAAAGTGTCAAACCTTGTCAGTTTTATTCTATCGTGTCCTGAGGGTACTTGTACCCGAAAATTTAGCTATATTCCTAGAGCCATGTCATGTTTTCATGAAAATCTCAGTCAAGCCATGATCAGTAAAATTTAGTAAGTCTCATTACTCAGAAAAACTCAGTAAATTCAGTATCAGTCAAGTCTCTCTAAGAAATCTCAGCAATCTCAGTAGTTTAGTAATCTTAGTGATCTCAGTACTTAATAATCTCGGTAAATTCAATATTCCTAGCAAATCTCAGTAACTTCAGTACCCTCAGTGAGTCCTCAAATCTCTGTAGCATTCCATCAGACAACAGAACTCAACGAACTCAGTTTATCTCCGCTAAACAATACCATCATTAACAGTTCAGTATAATTATTTTAGTGTCTATTTAGTTTTGAGTAGGATTCAACACCGAGTAAACCAAAGGATGGGGACTCTCCTGTTATTCAGTGGAGGGTGTTTACAAGCCATCCTTGCATTCCAGAACTACGTAGCCAGCGTAGGTTGAGATGTACCCCTGTACGTAGGGATACTAATACATCTCATTTGATTTTTTCCTTATAGGAGGGGTTGACGGAACAACTCCCTATCAGAGAGGGTTTACTGACAGCTTATCTTTACTTGTGGAACGGAACTGATACCCTTCCAGCTGGGTTTATGGGTTGGACCCCAACAGTCAGTTTTGGGGTATGTCAATTAGATTATTACCTCCCACAGTCTCAGTTTCAATCTCAGTCTCAGTCTCAGTAATAGAACTCAGATAGTTCTAAAGATTTCAGGACTGTCCGATACTGTCACTCAGTACAGTACGAAACTCATCTAGTTCTATCAGAACTTAGACTTTCAGATACAGTCACTCATTATTAGTATACTAGTTATAAGAAACTCATATTTTTAGTATTTAGACTCACGACGTTTAGATACAGTCAATCAGATTAGTTCTTCATAATCAAAACTATCAGATACAAATATTCAAATTATCCATATCAGTAAACTCAGTTGTGAGCTTACCAGTAATACCATTAATCTGTATTCTAGTAATAGTAAACTCAGGTATCAGTAAATCCCTATTTTTAGTAGAATCAGTAGTCAAAATTCAGTATTCAGTCCTATCACGATGTTAGTCACAGTTACATATTCATGCATGTATTCTTATGTTCATGTTAGTCAATCGGTTAGTATTCTTCATGCATATGAACCTCTTACATTTAGCCTACCTCACTTGCATACTAGTACATTCCAACATACTGATGCATTTGCGCTATGGTGTTTTACTTTAAGCCATAGGTTCAGAAGCACGCGCTCTAGAGCATCAGTAGCATTTGATATTCCAGTAGCAATTGATTTGCAGTGAGTCCTAATAATTCGAGGATGATATAATTTCTTTATTATTATTTATTATCTTAGTTCAGTATCAGTAGATGGAGTTAGTTGGATGCATGTTCCTTCAACTCCTTATTCAGTTCACTTTAGAGGCTTTCAGATTATATCATGCTAGAAAGTTACTTTAGATTTATTTTGGTATTTTTTAAATCATTTTCAGACATTATTTTATCAGATATTTATTCAGTTTTGAACCTTACGGCCTTACAAATTTTACATATTCCTTATAATTTTAGTATATTATTCAGTTCTCAGTTACAGATAACAGTCATGGGTTAACTTATGGTCTTTTAGGGTCATAGGCACCGTGTAGCATTTCGGGTACCAGATTTAGGGTGTTGCAAACTTGGTATCAGAACCTAAGGTTCAACAGTGTCCTAGGAAGTATGAAAAGCAACATCTAGTAGAGTCTTATACATGGGTGTATTGTGTACCACACTTATATGCAGGAGTCTATGAGATGTTTTAGGAACAGTTTTCCTTCTTTCAGTATTCATGTCGTGCCAGTGAGCATAGGCTCAAAGTTAAAATCTCAATTTAATCTTCTTCTTCCTTTCATTTACCGAACATGCCTCCCAAAATAACTAATGAAAGCGGAATTGAAAATCAGTCAGCATATTTGCCCAAACAACAAGATTCTCTAGATGAGCATGTCTCTTATGCAGAATTCAAGACTGCATTTACTACTCTAGCCAGTTCAGTCACAACTCAGAATGAATATCCATCTGCTATTCCAGCCAACCCAGTGGAAAATTCTTCTGCAACCAGGATTCGGGACTTCACCCAAATTAATCCTCCCCTATTCTCCGATTCAAAGTCAGGAGAGGATCCACAGGAGTTCCTTGATCAGGTTCAGAAAGTCATAAACATCATGGAAGTGACTTCTAACGAGATTTCTAAGTTAGCCACCTATCATCTATAAGATGTATCCCATACGTGGTTTAAATAGTGGAAGGTAGACAGGGGTACAGATGCGGATCCCGTAGAATAGAAAGAATTTTCTATGACTCTTTTAGATAGGTTCTTTCCCATAGAGAAGAAATAGGCTAAAGTATTAGAGTTCATCAATATCATACAAGGTAGCATGAGTGCAAAAAAATACTCCCTTAAGTTCACTCAGTTAGCCAGGTATGCTCCCCATAAAGTAGCAGACAGTAGATCCAGAATGAGTAAGTTTGTGTCTGGGGTTTCAAGTAGAGTAGTTAAGGAGTGCAGAGTTGTGATGTTGATTAAGGAGATTGACATATCTAGGTTTATGGTCCATGGTCAATAGATTGAAGAGCAAAAACTTAAGAATAAGGAGAGAGGAGGGCCATAATAGTTAGTTATAGTTTCGCTAAGTCAGGGTAGCAGGGTGGTAATGGTTTTTATTTGTGTCAGAAATATTCATCCCCAGTTTACTCTTTAGCTAGTACGCTAGTACCAAAGTTTAGAAATAACCGTAGGGATGGGGCATCAGGCTCCAAGGCCCAGGGTAGTGAGAGAAGGGTTTTTACTCATCCTTTTTGCAAAGAGTTTGGTAAGTATCACAAGGGGGTGTGTAGATCCGACAGTAATGTGTGCTTTGGATATGGCGAGTCAGGTCAAAAGGTTTGAGACTATCCTAAACCTTGTCTTCGAAGTCAGCATGGTCATTCTTCAGCTCAGTCTGGTCACCCGAAATGGCAGGGCACCAATTCCCGAGCTATCAGTGGGCAACGCCCAAACAAACTTTATACACTTCAGTCCCGATAGAATCAAGAAAGTTCCCTTGATGCAGCCACTAGTATGTTACAGATATCTCATTTACATGATCACATTTCTTCAGATTCATGAGTTTATTTTCTTTTGAAACCTTGCGTAGCAGTTAAACTTTGGGTTAGGGAAGTCAAGCCTTTATTTTCTAGTTATAGTTCCAGTATGTGTAGATAATCAGTAAAGGGAGATGACTCCCGACCCATTCTTGTCTTTGTACAAAGTTTCATACTATAGTAATCATGATATTTATGCATGCTACCCATTTCAGTTCCACGAATACAGCTTGTATCCGCATGCTTCTCATAGAATAGTCTGTTCTCCAGGTTCCTAGTATAAGGAATTCTAGTTCACTTAGTGTAACAAATCATGCCCCATGAAACAAAAAAATTTCATACTCAGGTCATGAAACTCATGCCTAAGTAATCATGTCAAGCTTTACTGTATGCTGAGCTTAAAGACCTTGATAAATCCATGAATTTGGTACTCTATTCCTCAGGCCTCAGTTAAGTGTAAAATCCAATATATCCCTGGCGTATGTCAATTGTCCATAAGAAGTTATCAGAATTAAGTTACAGTTTCAGTGTTTAGTTTTAGTAATAAGTATTCAGTCCCAAAATCAAATACTTCAGTACCAGTCTAAACCTCAGTTATCAAAAATCAATGGTTACAGTCTTGATTACCATCTTAGCTACAATCTCAGCCCTAGTCTTGCCTAGTAATTGGGTCTGTAACTCAATTAGTTTCAGGGTTTTCTTGACCACAATTTACAGTTATCAGATATTCATTTATCGATATTTCAGTACCTCAGTTTACAGACTATTCCAGAATTATGTTATACACTTGGTCTTTCATTCTAAAATAATATAGTTTTCACTCATTCATGCTCAGTTGCCTCATGTTATCCAGCCAGTCATTACCTACTATACATGATACTCTACTATTTTGTTTCAACTGTTCATACTAAGTAAAGACCAGCCTTGCAGACTTAGTATTCAGTAATCAGTCCTTAAGTTCATTGGATAAGTCAGTACGATTATGCATTTGTGCTCAGCATCCACGTGAATATTGTAAGTAGTCTTAGTTGCAGTGCCTGCGGCTTATTCACTTCATCTTATATGATGTTCATAGGTCTCAACTCATCTTACCGAATCTCAATTAGGTTGTGATTTTCTTACTCAGCTTTCTTATACAGACAAGTTTGTACAGCTAGGTTTCCATGTCCCCAGCTATGTGCTCTAGCTAAAATCTCTTGAAAGAATATAACCATTCTTAGATGAACCAATCATATATATGCAAGATCATCTCCGATTATGTATCATGCATTAGTTTCAGAATTCAGATAGTTAGTTATAACTCATTTCCTAGGTGCCTTATGCATCGCCTCATTTTTCCTCAGCAGCTTAGCCCAACCAGTATTTCTCAAAGGACCTAGTATCCCAAAGGGTATATACGCTATATTTCTCCAATATTACATGGAATAAACATGCATCTCTCTTATCGTAATGAATCCAGTTTGGAGTATTGAGTGCCCATAAGTTGACCCTCTAGCTCTAATTGTGGTCGTACAACATGTACTCAAGGTACTCAGTTCTGATCATAATATTCTTCTTATGTATCACGTTCCAGACCCAGTTATGTTCTCATGTTTCCGCCCATGCATATTAAGTATTTAAACTCAGACTTAGCCCAAGGCAATAGCTTTTCTTAAGCTTATCCAGTTTTATATTTAGATTTCAGTTACAAATGTGGTATTCAGTTCCATGCTTAGTTTTCATTTCAAACTTGGTATCTTTACCCTTGTATGTTCAGTCATATATTCATGATTTAGTTCAGTTATGTATTCATGCATCAGATATACGTGATCAGCTTATTAGTACTCTCAGTCATGCATCAGCTCAGTCATAAAATCATGCATCAGATATGCATGCTCAATATGAATCGTAATAATGTCAGTCAAGTAGTCATGTTTCAGTTGTTCATGTTCAGTATGTACTTTATCTTATCATTTCTCCCAACTCTATGAGTCTCATTTGAGGACGAATGTTCCCAAGGGGGAGATATTGTAATACCCCGTACTTCTACCTAGCTTAAAATCATTCCAGAATTATTAAAGACTTGTTTCAAAGATGAATCCACTTTTATACATGTGGTATTTTCAATATTTTCACTTTTTATCATGTGGGAAATTTAATAAGCCTCTCATCAATATCAAATTCGCCCAAATCCGACACTCGGGCGAAGAGTTAGAGCCTTTTTAGTGAGACAGTGTATCACCTGAGCCATCAACGCATCGCGGAGACAACTTAAATGGCAGTTGTCTATTTACATTGTTGCTCTACGATAGTGGTAGATTGCTCCAAACTTTCAGGTTGCAAACAATGTGGCAACGCGATAGCTTCACATCGCTCCACCGTGCAATTTCCTATTTTTAACTTTCCTAAGACACGACGCGATAGCGCCGCATCGCGCCAGGGGTCCAAATCGGGAAATTTTCATAGAATTTTAAATACGCATCCAAGGGTTAAAAGGGTCAACTTCTCACCACTATATATACCTAATAACAAGTGATTCAGCCAAATTTCACCCAAAATATATTATTTCTGTCAAGAACAAGCTAGGGTTTTTAATTGGGGATTCAAATCCAAGACCCAAATTCAAGAATCTCTCCATCAATCTTCATAGAATCAAGAACTAAGGTATGCACAGTGTTTATTCATGGACTCCTTTCATCCATGATGCTCAAGAACCCTATTTTAAACTATATGTCATGATGTTCTTGTCTTAAATTGATTATGTTCTTGTTGTTATTGTTGTATGACTTCCAAGATTGCATCCTTGTCATGTTTTCATGAAACTATGTTAGTATAGGGTTGAAATTCATGCAATTGAGTTAAATTGTGGAACCATGTTGTATTAAAATAATGTCAGACATATGCCCTAAGTGTGCATGCAAGGTGTTTGATAATATGCCCCAATGAATGAATGATGATCAAGTGCTTAGTTTCCATGTGTCAAGATCATGTCATGCCTCTTAAGTTATGCTATACCTACTTGATTAAGATGATTCCCTTGTAAACCTATGCATTGTGATTGCTTGATGAGATGTTCATAAGATTAGAAGCACAAAATTATTCCATGTTTATACGCATTACTATACATGTACAACATTATGATGATCATGTGCTACATGAAATCCCCAACTATGAAATTATGAATTGTTGATATTGGTCAAATGATCAAAAGTGTCAAGCCTTGTCAGTTTCATTGTATCGAGTCTTGGGGGAACTTGTACCTAACAATTTAGCTGTGTGGCTTGGCTATGTCATGTTTTCTCAATAATATCAGTCTATCCATGATCAATAAAATTTAGAAAGTCTCATGACTCAGGAAAACTTAGTAAATTCAGTATCAGTCCAGTCTCTGTAAGAAATCTCAGTAATCTCATAAGTTCAGTAATCTCAGTGATCTCAGTATTAAGTAATCTCGATAACTTCAGTATTACCAGCAAATCATAGTAACTTCAGTACCCTCAGTCAGTCTTCATATCTAAGCAACATTCCATAAGTCAACGGAACATAGCAAACTCAGTTTAGGTCCACTAAACAATACCACCATTATCAGTTCAGTTCAATATAATCATTTCAGTGTCTAATTAGTTGGGAGTAGGATTCAGCACCGAGGGAACCCAAGAATGTGGATCACCTGTTATTCAGTGTAGGGTGTGATTATTAAAAGCAATCCTTGCATTCCAAAACTATGTAGTGGGCGTATATTGAATTGTACCCTATGCGTAGGGCTACTAATACATCTCATTTGAGTTTTTCCTTATTGGAAGGGTCAACGGAAGAGCTCCCTGTTAGAGAGGGTTTACTCATATCTTGTCTTTATCTGTAGCATGGTACTGAGACCCTTCCAGCTAGGTTTATAGGTTGGACCCCACCAGTTAATTTCGGGGTATGTCGGTTAGATAATTACCCTCATAGTCTTAGTTTAAGTCTCAGTCTCAGTCTCAGTAATAGAACTCAAATAGTTCTATAGATTTGAAAACTGTCAGATACAGTCACTCATTATCAGTATACACATTATACGAAACTCATGTTATCAGTATTCAGATGAAAGACGGTCAATTATAGTCAATCATATCAGTTCTTCATAATCAGAATTATCAGAAACAAATACTCAGATTATCCATAATAGTAAACTCAATTTTCAGCTTACCAGTAATATAGTTAATCTGTATTCCTTTAATAGTAAACTCAGGTATTAGTAAATCCCTATTATTAGTAGACTCAGTAGTCAGAATTTAGTATTTAGTCCTATCATGATGTCAGTCACAGTTACGTATTCATGCATGTATTCTTATGTTCACGTTATAAGTCAGTTAGTATTGTTCATACATATGAACACCTTGTATTCATCCTACCTCACTTGCATACTAGGTTATTCTAACGTACTGATGTATTATCGTTATGGTGTTTTACTTTACGCCAATGGTTTAGAAGAATGTGCTCCAAAGCATCAGTAGCATTCAGATTCCAATAGCAGTAGATTTGAAGTGAGTCCTTATCATTCGAGGATGATATGATTTCTTTATTATTATTTATTATCTCAGTTAAGTATCAATAGATGGAGTTAGATGGAGACATATTCCTTCAACTCCTTATTCAGTTCAGTTTAGAGAATTTTAGACTATAACATTCTAGACAGTTACTTCAGCTTTGTTTTGGTATTTGTAATATGATTTTCAAATATTATTTTATTAGATGTTTATTCATTTTTGAACCTTATGTCCTTACAGCTTTTACATATTCTGCATAATTTCAGTATATTATTCAGTTCTTAGTTACAGATATCATTCATGGGTTACTTGTGGTCCTTTGGGGTCATAGGCACCGTGTAGCATTCTAGGTACCATATTTGGGGTGTTAAAACTTAATCTGAAATTTAGTAACTTAACTTGGATTTGAGTGTGAGTGGCTCACCATGGGTCGTGATCTAGGGTAAGAGTGGTATAGTCCAACTTGTAAGTTGGATAGTGTAAACCCCTCTTTATTCTGCCTAAGGTACGGGTTAAGGGTACGTGTTGTATACTTGGGTAAGATTGTGGTTTGGTTGTTTTATGTTGGACAGTTTTTGGGGTCCAAGGGATACCCATAGTACACGTGGTGGGTACCACTCGTATGATAGTGTACGGGTGGTAACGTGGAGTCTACCCTCCTACAAGAATTAATATAGTTTAAGTTGGGGGTATTCTTGATATTTCCCCTTATAACTCTTTGGGACCCCTGACTTAAAACTCCTTTTTGGGGTTTTATTAAACAATTTTCACTCAATAAAAAACTCAAAAACACTCTCAAAATCTCTCTAGGCTCTTGGGTTGAGCCAAAGCTAGGGTTTCCTTGAAGGTGGTCAATTGAGGCTCATAGGGGTGATTTCATCTCATCTTCATCTCAATCTAAGTCATTGTAGTACTCCTTCAATCTAAAGGCATATTTTATGAAATGATTTTATGGCATAAATATTGTATGATGTTGGGTTTTCAAATATAGGGTGAGGGTTTTTGATATTAGTGGTTCATTTATGTTTTCCCATGTCTTTTACTTATGGTTTTTATATTATTGTTGTGTTTTGAAGATTTTGTTGCATGGGAATGGTTACTTGGTCCTTGGTTTTGCCTTTGGAAAGACTATGCCCCCAACATGTTTGATAAAATGCCTATGATAATGTTTTTGGTTAAATTGCTGGACATTCATTCAACTATTGCGTGGTATAACTTGGTAGTGAAACCCTAAATGGTTTAAATTTTTTGGAATGGTTCAATGGTAAGGTCTTGGTGGTTATGGTTGGTATAATTGAATGACTTGTGGGGTACAAGGGAATTCCCCAAGAAAACATAATAATGAGCACTTGTGGGGTACATAGGACTCCCTTAAGTCAAGTTAATGATTTAATTTGTAGCTACATAGGAATCCCTTTATTCTTAAAAAAGATGGATAAAGATATTGATTACATGCTATAGATGTTAAGATGATACAACTACTTATAGCCTTGGTTAATAATATATGGAATGGTGGTTCGGTTTTCTGGTAATGGTTTTAATTTGACAATAATGGCAGGGTTTGATAGCTAACTGTGAAGGTGTGAGTCTAATGGATAGACACTATAAACTCATATTTTCCAATATAAGGATTGGTCATGGCAGCAATATATGATACTTACGGGGTACACAGGAATTCTCTAAATATACTTGTACATATGTATCATGGAAAGCGAAGGGTACTCGAGAATCCCCTACTGTTATCTCTAGTTCATTTAGCTACACAAATCGAGGCCCTTTCAGGAGGTTACACTAGATCCATTTAGCCCATGAGTGCTTTTTGGACAGCTAAGCTAAGCACGCCTAGGTTAATAGTCTTAAAATCATGCTAAAACCAGTTCCTTTTACCAGCATGGTTACATATATATATGTATGGTTGTAAATGCATATGTTTTTATTACTTGATTAAAAAGGTTGGCATTATATTATCCTTATCCTGAGTATTTGCTAGTGTTCTCCCGCTAACCTATCTTCAGGCGGCTGTGTCCCCACGCGATGCTGGAACCGACCATTATACTCCTACTGCTTAGTGATCGGACTTGGTATGAACTGTTGAATTGTAGTGGTGAGCTTCAATATAACAAAAGGCTCTATTTCATGTCATTAATGTTTTTACGTACTTTGGTAATTTCATTGACATTAGTTTTAGTTATGGTTGGGGCATGTCCCAACCGAATATTTTTTTACTTTTGGTTAGAGGCTTTATGGAACTACTATGGGTTGGAATGGACAGTGTCAGTATTGGTGACATCCTTATTATAGGCATTGGTATTAGGGTTGATACCATTTGACTGTATTTATGATTATTCCATCCTTTTATGTCATGGAATCGTATTCGATTATTGTTTTAGTTTTTGTATAGTTATTGGTTTGGTATTGGATACTTCGACTTGCTTGTATTATTTTTATATGTTTCAAAATCATTCGACTCAAGTTGTGTATTTTGATGGTTGGTTTAGGAAACGGGGGTGGTCCCCGGTCATGGTTGGACCAGGGATGCCCATTACGATAAGGTCCTAGTTTGAGTCATTTCAGGTTGGTTTAAGATTTGTAAAGCCACTTTAATATGGCAAAAATCTATGCAAGAAGAAATGGAAAAGGTTCAGCTAATTAGGGAAAGGATGAACACTGCCCAAAGACATCAAAAATCCTATGTATATGAGAGGAGGGATCTTGAGTTTTATATAGGTGATATTGTCTACATAAAAGTTTTGCCCATGAAAGGGGTTAAGAGGTTTTGCAAGAAAGGGCAGCTTAGTCCCCGCTATATTGGCCCATATATGACTTTGAGTCATTTTGGTAAGGTAATATACTAGTTGGAACTGCCTACAGACTTAGCATTAGTGTATCCACTCTTCTATGTTTCCTTGTTGAAAATTGAATTGGAGACCTTCCATTAGTAGTCCCTTTAGAAATTAATGATGTGGAAATAGACACTCTTATGAAGAGATCCTAGTTGAGATCCTTGATCATCAAATTCGTAAGTTGAGGAATAAAGAAGTCAATTTAGTATCCTTACAACTTTTCACCAACTTTTCAAGTTTTGCTTTGGGTGCATCCTCAATCTCAGCAACATCATCGACTACATGCATAGGGGGATCAATAATATCCTTCCAACTTCTAGTGGTGATGGATAGACAGTGACCATCATTCGTCAAATTCTTTATAGTATTTGTCAAAAGAGTGCTCGATTGATTTTTATTCAACGAGGCCGATATTTGGCCAAACTATTGCTCAAGTTTCTTGATCATAATATCATGGAACTCTACCTTTTTGCTCAGTTCTGAAATGTCTACTTTAAACTCCTTAAGAAAAATCCCTTGACTTTCCTTGCCCTTTAAAAACTTTGACAACATAGCCTCCATTCTAGAATAAACATCCTTATTCCCTTGAGGAACGTAAACACCACTTTTTGAATTTTAGTCATCCTTTCATCTAAAGTCACAATCTATTTCTTAGCTTTGATCCCGATAATTATTTCTATAGTAGTTTCAACCTTGTTTCCCTTCGTAATTGCTCCTTGAGTCTTGAGCAGACCTTTGTCCCTTGGATAAGAAACCCGTCATCTCTCTATCCTGATACTTTTCCTTTTCTTCAACATAAAAATCATATAGCTTAGTTTCTTTACCTTGTGCGCCCACAATATTCACTTACTCAAAATTCATAGTTTCAAATTCCTTAGTTAAATTCCCAATCTCCTTCCTCGCTCTAGAGCCACAGTATCACCTACAATTCTATGCTAGCTGGAAGTACAAATAACATAAGTGTCTCCATGTCTTTCTTCCTCCCAAGTATTACACATGATAGTGTTAAAGTTTTGATAAATGATTTTTGCATGAGAAGGAGAAAAAGTCAAAACTCCCATTTCGGACACAAAAAGGAAAAACACCTATGAAGATTGAGTTAGGCTATTTGACAAATAAATCAAAAAGGCATTTAGTTCTCAAAAGTAAGAAAAGAATCTTGGTCTTATCCTAAGTATATCAACAGGTGAACAAAATATCTCTCTCTAAAATATATTGAAGAAAATCTCCTTTGAAAGAGAATGTCATTCCAGGAAAGGATAAAAAATAACATTTTATTCCAAGAACGAAGAAAAGCTCTGTTGCATTAATTGGTGTGCGTAAATTATGGAAATGATGTGTCTCCATCTTATGTATATTATGTCTTTGTCAGATTTTCCTTTTTAGTTTAGATTTTCCTTTTTTGTCCTTACTTATTCTTTGAAATTGAGTATACCTTATTCAATCTCCTAAGAAGAAAAAACATTTGGGTTTCCTTCAAAACTTCCAATGGCTAGTAGTCCAATCAGTGTTTTACACTTGTCTCAACCTTTTCTAGATTTTTTCTCTAATTTACTCAAGCATTGTATTCTTTTTAAAGGTTTGATGTGTCATTAAAAAGACAGGAGAGAAAAATATAGTTTTTGAGGTGTTCTATCATAGAGTGAAAGAAAACAAGAGTGTGAGAGTCAAAGCCAAAAAGCTTTACTCAATCATGTACTTTCATATTATTTACAAAGAACTAGAAGAATCCCTTGCAACCCAAGGAGTTTGGAGTAATACCCATTAGAGGTCCCAACCAGTGTAAAATCTTTGATGTTATTTACTTTCAACTCCTTAATTTTGAAATCTTCATTAATGCTATAGGTAGTCGAATATCTATTAAAGGAAGTTGATTGACTGTTTGAAAAGGAGTAATCTATTCCCCCTCTTACTGCTTTAAATTTGTATTAGAGAAAGGTCTCACATCCTTGTCTTTGCCTAACATTATATGAGTAAAGATTCATGGCAGGGCATTAATTTTGATCTAGAAATCTAGGTAAGTGGATTTGGAGACCTAAAACAGAATAAAAAATCCATGAAATAACCATGAGGGACCCAAGAGTACTTGGGTAGCAAGGAATAAGTATTTATACTATTTTGCAGGAACTCCACCCAAAATGTAAAAGGGAAATGATATCTGATCAAGTGGATGATCAAGGAGCATAAGGAAAACTGGTGGACCATATCTGAAACAAATCGGCCAATTGCTGCCTCCCATGAACAAGTTAAACTATGGACAAGTTCAAATCATGGAGAAGTATATACTATCACTCAAGGGCCCTTCATAAAGTCACGAAGCATTATTTTCTCGAAGTATAAAATTAAATAGGGTTTTAAAATTCCTAATGCTTCCTCATCATGTCTTTAAACTTCAAAACCTCTCTTTTTTCATACTTGATAAGAAAAGATTGAGAAGCTTCCTATTTATAATTTTTTCTTTCTCCACTTCTTTCTAAACCTTTTATAAAAAGTTTTTGGATATGCTAATGTTGTCTTGTGCAAGTGAATTTTCTGAGCCAACTTTATTAAATTAAAGATGAGCTTGATGGAATAATTAACACTCTTCTTGGTATCACAAAATTTTCAACTTGCTGAAAAGAAATCCCTTGATCAAAATAGTCTCTTAAGATCTCATTGAAATATCCAATACAGTGTGTAATAATTATATGCTTACTTGACTCTTGATGATAATATCATAGTTTGAGTGGCGCTTATCGCTTTGGTACAACCAGTCTACTAGGTATACTAGTTAATGTGTGTATATATTTATGATTAGAAAATTATGTGGAATGATATTTTAATACTCTGAACAATTTTTTACTGAAAAGTTCTTTAGATACAGAGTCAAGGGTGATGGAAAAGACACCATTGGCTAATAGGGAACTCTTCCAATTTGTGGATCAGTAAGTAAAACATTTGTGATTGTCTCTCCCCCACTAAGCTTTTCTGTATTAGTATTTACCTATGTTGAATTCAGATTATTTGAGTATCGCTTTCTTAGTAATTATGATACTTGAATAAGAAATGTGAAATACTTATGTAAGTTTTTCTAAAAATCTGTGCACCTTAATTTTATATAGCATCTTGTCTTAATAAGTCCTGTTTAAATGGTATTTTTGATATATTCTATGTTATGAACTCTTCCTATTATCGGATATGTTTTTTTTGGAAGAAAAGATTATTGCCTTTTTAAAGCAATTGATTGAAGTGCAAACCTTTTCATCTGATTTACTTCTTTCCCCAAAGGAGTGTAAATGTGTTGTTATTTAATGCATGAAATGATTGATGTACACACCTTTTCATACTTATCCTATTATTCAACCTGACATTAATTGGATATATGGTAGTCTCTTTATGGCGCTGCTTCAGTTTCCTAGGCAACCACACCTCTTCAACTTCTCTTCCCTTATTTTATGTATTTCTCTCAAATCTTCAATTGTCTTTCTATCTCTTTTTACTTATGGAAAAGAAAACTCCTCTCTCTAGTAGCCCGAAAAGCTCTCGTGTTAAATATAAAGGGATGGTTGTTTCATCGGCTCCACTATATTTTGATGCCTCCAATAAAAACCCTTACCCTCGACTAATTCCTTTGGTTATATTTTGGGTAAGATCTTCTCTACTCCGAATGTTTCTTAAAGTTCTAAGAAAAGTGTAAAATTCAACTTTTATAGTTCTCTTAATGTCAAAAGTTACTTTTGAAGAGCTACAAATAAAATAATATTTCACTCGCTGAAGGAACTTTCTATGGTTCATAGTAGACTTTTAGATCTAGGTTATTTAGAATCCCTGTGTTGTCATATAAAACCCTGGTTTTAATTTCAAGGATAGTCTAATATCTTCTTAAATACTCATAAGATTGCATACAAAGCACTTATCTAATTATTCTATGCCAGTCATAGATCTATGCACTTTGGTGAACTTCAAACCCATGTGATAGGTAAGAGATTTTACCTTGACTGTACCATGTATGATGCCTTGTTCGACATTAACTGCTCTACTTTATGCACCCCCTCAAAGAATCCTTGGCCTTCTAATTTTTTTATCTCTTTTGAACAAGCAAAGAAATCCATCGCTCCCGACAACTCTGACCCCTTAGCTTCTTCTCTCAGTCTAATGTTTTTGTTGTTTTAAATTAGTGTCATATCTCATATGATGGTTACTACTCATCTACCCATGCTGGTTCTCTCTACCCTATATTAGTTATATACTCTATATCATACCGTCTCATCTCTTATCATAAAATAAATCTCTCATATTTTATTATTAATTAATGATAGAAGACTCACTTGACCCTTTTAGCCTTCCTTATGGGCTAATTATCTCTTGTATCACTGAAGCTAGTAATATTCCCCAAGAATATATTCCCCCAATTATAGTCAATCAATTCTAGAACTCTAAGGCTTTTACCAGCATGGGGTATATATTGATTGAGATATTTGGGTCTCAAAGTGAGAAGTTGGTTTAACTGTAACTCCTACATCCCCTATATCTAAGAAATTCCTTCCTCTTATTCCAAGCTTCTTCTCTTCTGATTTTGTTGTTTTCCTAACAAGGATTTATCTGAAATTAGATTCCATCAAGGACCTCCTCCCTGCCTCACACTTTTAAGTCAACAAAATTAAAGATGTCAGGAATAAAACAAGAATGGATATTTAACATATCAAGCTATTATCAGATCAGGGAATACAAAGCGACTAAGATACCTGACAAAATTTAGACCTTTTTTGACTAACTCTCTTTAGTAATCACCAGTTAGTTCATCAGCATGAAGGATGTTTTTGCTATGATTGAAGCCTATTTCTTTTCTCTCCATGGAAATCCCCCTCTTTCTTCCTAAACTATATGATTTGACACTTGTATAAATCATTGGTGTGCATAAATCATTGAAATTTTGCATCTCCATTTTGTGTAATTCATTCTCTTCTTACTGCTTTCACTACCCTTGGTTGGTAAGAGAGATGTGATCTACGAGTTTCTATGTTGCTTCCCAATGTAATATCCTATAAGATCTACCAATAATTGTGTCTGTAATAGCTTTGGAACTTGTATTCAGGGCACGATAGAAAATTTTCAACAAATTTCTCCCTAAAATGATGTGATTAGGCACTGTCATCAACTGGTATTCCTAATCTCTATATCTCTTGTGAAGTAAGTATTAAATACAGTTATGTTAACAACATTGGCCACTACTGGAAAACTATTAATATGAAGATTATCATAATACATGCAAGAATATTAATCATGAACGAATTAACACTTCATCTACTTTGTTATTCCACCAGGTTCCCAGAACCTTAGTTAGGTCATTTAGTCGTGCATAGTTGCTAGAAGATATATGGAATTCAATAAAGAAAGCATATAATCCCAATAATTAAAGAATAAGAACCAAATTCTCAAATTAATAATCACCCAAGAAATACAAAATGGATTTCAAGATCAAAAGTAAAATTTTGTAACCAATATATGTTTTTGAATGTATAAAGTGAGTAACTTGCATGTAGAGTTCATAAACCTATAAGAAAATGTCAAAAGTGTATTTATGGATTACATAGAATACCTAAAAAGATAAACCAAAATGATCAAAGAGACTAGGGTCGGTAGCCACTTACAAACCCACTTATAGGTGTCGTATGTGGCACCTCCACCACGTGGGTGGTGTCGAGGGTAGCAGAGAAACTTCAAAGATATTTATTATCTAGAATAGGTGACCTAAAATGGAAATTACATTACGCGAGTGCAACTCATGCCCTGTAAGTGCCTCCATCAAGGGTGTTAGGAGAAAATTTCAACTTTTAGGTTCTCTGATCTTCATATTTTGAAACCTATTAATCCACCCTCACTACATAGGTTGTACCCATGTCACATGGGTACGATGTAGGTGGGGTTTTCTTTTTAACCTCAACTCTTTCCTCTGTTTAATCTCTAGAACCTTATTTCCTACAACATTGACATTAAAACATATCATATTTTCCAAAATATACCTAAGTACTTGCATATTATTTGGTTTTAAGCATCAAATATTCCCCTAAACCATGCAACATCAACAAACAATCACATAATTCTTGTATGATGCTGATTTTGAGCTTCCCACTGATATTTCAAAAATTAATCACTGAATTAAGGAGATAAAAAAGGTATAAGTTAAGAAGATTATGATGGAATTCAAACTTATTCTTCTAAGGTGGATTGTGGGTATTATTTTTGTCGCACAAGAGAATGCACCATGGATTACGGGAATGTGGATAACTTAATGAAGTTTCATCGAACCACTGATTTGGGTTTGATTTGATATTAGACTAACTCAATTACCAAAGCTAAGGTGGATGAAACATTACTGTAGGGAGCCTTTTAATCTAGTATACACGTAGATATTTATACTCTAGGTTTTGAAGACATTGGAGACACACTGACCGAGACTACACTGGTCGAGACACAAGACTCTAAAATTGATGCAGGTTCCATAGATTCTAGGGTACCACTAGCCCTAACCCAACCTACCTCGATTTCATCTATATCATGCCCACCTTCTAGTGAGATAGCAGTAGGATCTGGTTGGTACTGAATGGGTGAGACTATGACTATTGTTTTTGTTGATGCGTGTAGGGTTTTAGTATTGTCCCCTGAGGTTGTTCTATCATTAAGTACACTGGTCACCACCGATGCCCATATTATTTTAAGTGCTCAAACCACATTTGAGGCCACTATTGTTGATATTGGGGTCCTGTATGAGGTCCCAAAAAAGAAGATGTCATGATCCAATACCGTATGCACCATGGGTATGTCCTCACTCCTGTGTTCTAGTATTTCAAACCTATGCACTAAGGATAGCGGCATCATCCTATAGCTTGGGGTGGGTGTGTACCGTAGCCTAAGGTTTTTATTGCAATTTTTCTTTTCCCTCGGCTGCATTATCATATATAGAACAAAAAATTTTAGGTGTTTTTACTTTATATAATATTGTTTTTGTTTATTTTTGTAACTTAGAGTAATTTAAAATAACTTGGTGCAACCTGATTTAAATAATAATACTTACATATTATTTGGTTGGTTTAAAATGATACCTCTAAAAAATCTTATTTTATGATGTATTGTTTACATATACTAGGTTGTAACCAATATAGAATCAATACATAACATTATAAATTGTAACAAGATATCTTGGTTGATCTAACATGAACTGAATAAGAAGCAATTCATATAAAAGCCCTGGCCATGAGTGAGAAATGAATTGTGACTAGTCGGTGTAAGTTGTGCAATCTAAAACTTGCACGATTAGTCTCGTTACAAGTTGTAAGATAGAAGGTTAGGAAAGGATCATAGGCCATGTTTGAATTAGTCCAATTTATCCTAAAGAACAAACGAAATTAAATAATTATCCTTTGATTCAAAAATTTGTGCCTCAAACTTACTATTTTTAACCTATTCAGCTTCCTATTTAATATACAATGAACATGTTTTTTCCATGGTCGTTTCTTGCACACGGTTTACCTCAACATAGGAAAATTTTCTATGTTGAGGGTGCTTATGATAGAGTTGCATAGATGAATACGGGTATGAGGAAGAAAGTTACTAAGAGAAAAGTAAATGATTCGGGTTATAAAGATAAATTTTATTTGAAACTAAAACTACTCTTGAGTTTCAAAAAAGGATAATAAAATAAAGACCAGGGAGAAAAAGAAAATAAAGTTAAGCAAGTGAATCCAAGAGTGGTGTAGTGCAAAGGAGGAATAAGTCATTGTACCCAAAATTATCCTATGTGTCCCCAAGCCTACATTCAAGCCTAGAAAAGATTTGTGAACCTTACTCGACTGTCCAAAAACTGAAACATATAAAATAAAGGCTAACCTATGGTATCAAATACGCATAACCTGACCTGTTCGTTAGAGTGAAGGATTTAATTTTAATATAGTCCTCGTAATGAAGGTTATTGTATCTATTGAGTGAGAAAGGACTTTTTTTATGTGATGGTTATATTCTGGTTGTTGCTTCTATAGTCAATTGAATGATCGATACATTAGGGTATCTATTTACAATGCAATACCAAGTTCTAAACACGTTGTGTTGGTGTATTTTTATTGAATCTGCACCATATTGAAGACTTTTTAATAGAAATTAAAGGACATAGAATACTTTGATGGTTTTCATTTGTGGTCATGAATGAGTTTAAAAATAAGAATGGATAGCTACATGATTTTATTTTAATGTTAAGGGTAAGCGTCTTAGTTAAATAAGGATTTTTTTTGTAGAAGTACGCTGAAATATTCTAAGTTTAGTCGCTGATGTGTGATAGAATTAAGACACTTAAGAGACTTAAAACATGGAACTCTTGGAAATCCAAAGATGATTTTATCGGGATATGACGTGTTTGTTGAGTTTTACAGGAAAACATGGTCGGATGTGAGTGGAAAGGAAAAAGGAATAAAAAACGAGAAAGGAATAGAAGACTTCCTGGACAATGATTCATTTGATCACAGAATGACTTATCATCAAATTCGTCGACAGCCTATTGCAGGAAATATCTTTAAGAATGAAGAGGTAGGCTGATTATGAATTGTTAGATATGACTATAAGAAATAGAGAGATGGGTTCTAAGAAAAATGAGTAAAATTACTGAGATATGCCAACCCGATACCAAGTGTGGTGAAGGTTGACGATGAGTCATAGGGATAGACTACAACTCATCTTGACTAATTAAATTGAGAACCTAAGGAAAAGATCTGTAACCTTGAAGATGAGTATAGGGACCCAATGAGTCAGACTATGATCCATATAGGGACTAAAGATTCATCACCAAAAATAGGAATTTCAGGCTACGACAAAGCTAAAATCCTGACCATGAGTCAAAGTCAGACTATACGACTCATTTTAAGAGGCGTCTCACTACGGACATATGTAGTCCTATTTTTCATAGAAAGAATTTAATGTGTAAATAAATACTCTTATTTGATTTTATTTGTTAGAGGTTACACATTCTTACATTATTTTTGAGTTTCTGAGATACATTATTGCTCTTTGAATAAATGACATTGGTTTTTAGGGGTTTAAATCAGTTTTAAATCTTAGTTTGTCACCTTATTCTTGTAAATGCACAATTATGATTTAATATATGAATTCTTATTGAATAATTACGATCATGAATAGCTAAACACCATAACTAGGATTATGGTAACCATGATGAATTAAATAAATAGGATTAAGTAAAAAGTCATTCTAGATGAGTATTCTAACATGTATAGGTATTTCCTTTGGTTTGATTACTTTCTTGATGGTTGCAAGCGTTAGGAACTCACTTGCATTATAAACTTGCTCGAGCGAGAGGTAGAGATTTTGAAATGGAAAGTAATAACAGGAATTTGAAGCTGCCAATCTTTATCTAATTAACTCAAGCCTTAACTGGGATAGTTAATCTGAGATAAAAAAAAAGGATTACTAATGAGATGATATGAGTACGAGAAGAGATGAGTGAAATTAATCTAAACAAACATTGAGAATTGATTAGGTGATGCATATCTTTTTAGTTTGCATGCAAGGCATTAGGATAGTCTGCTAGTATGAATATCCTGTGAAAACCCTTTATATATGTAATTCCTAATTACATCAACAAACTTTTGACATACTTTTGGTCTATTACTCGCTGAATCGACCCCAACCTTGTTGGGCTATATATTTGATTAAGTGGCCACCTTATACTTTCAAAAATGTTTAATTTTGGTGACATCAACAAACTAACCTATAGTCACTAAGGTACTACCTTTCCACTCTACTACTGACTTATTTTGTAATTGAAACTTGACTACTTTTTTTCTTCAACCTTAGTTGTGGTATTTAGCTACTCATAATTGGAATAACATAATAATAATTCTGAGAATAAACCATAATTATGATATTACGAGAATACGATGAAAACCACAAATTTTCTTTTTGAATCATAAAAATCAACGCTCGTACTTCAAAAAAGACAATATGCCCCGAAAGTGGTAATACAATGTACACTGAAACTCTAAACCTAATGGGTGTAGTTTTGGATAAAAATAAAACCTATCCTAAACACAATTGGATTTTTTCAGTCGATAACTCAAATGAATGAAGGTACTATCGTGGGTAGATACCAAGATCATCCTTAGTATACGTAGGATTACACTTGACTTTTGAACACTAGCAAAGGTTTCTTAGCATAATATTTATGATGATATTGTACCATCTTCCCATATTATTCATCTTCTCTTGTACCTTGCACCTCTTATTAGTATTTTCTAGAGTAATCTTCCTACAATGCTCAGTATAGAACTGTAGTACCATCCCACGATCATAGGATCTTTTAGTCTGATCGTCTTCACACTTAACATCTTCAATCCTTATTTTTCAACATTCTTCCAACGATTGATCTTACAATCATACCAACTATGCACTATTGTGGCATGAATTACTCTAGAGGCCACCTAGACATCATTTATATGCTTCAACCCACAAAAGCAATAGTACGATCATTGTTAAATACAATTATTGTAGGTTGGCTTATTTGATGCCTTTATGTCCCAATTTCTTGTACGTTACTTCTTCGAACTTGTTTGCCCTGCAAAGACCAAAAAAGTACAACATACACCTATGAAAATTCCCTTGTACTAGAAAATATCCTTAGTTTTAAGCATGGAAAGTGTCGTACATAAAAAGCACATTGGAGGTCATAATCCATAATCAACTCAAGCCAAGATCATTGTCCCATATTAAGATTTTGTTATGTGAATAAGTACTGAATACTAACAAGATCGAATAAAATATTAAAATTGATCCATTATGAGTAATGTCACCACAAATTCAACACAAAGGCAACCACAACTAACTCCAAGTCCTTGGTCTGTGATTCTTCTCATGAGGATTAAGTTGTTCAGAATCATATGCAATCCCCTTACCCTTATGAATGAATACAATTCCGAAACCAACTCCAAAGGCATCAAAAACCCAAACCAACTCCAAAGGCATCAAAAAATAGAGTTAAACTTATGCCTTCTTCAGTAAGATAAAAATAGGGGAAAAATTCAAAAACTACTTGAGCTTTTGAAAACTCAACTAACGAGCATCAAACCAATAAAATACAATCTACTTCTTATTTAAACTGGTCACAGAAGCCACAATAGAAGATAAACTCTACACAAAGCATCCATAATATCATGCTAGTACAATGAAGCTCTCATTTGGACTAATGGGCCTCGCCCAATCATAAAATACCGCTACCTTGGTGGAATCGATCATAAGTTTGCGTGTGGTCACTACATGACCCTTGAAAGAAATAAAATAAAAATAAAACTCACTCTTAGAGAACTTGCATATAAACTATCATCTCATAATCTCTAAAGTACAACTCTTAAGTGTTTTACATGGTCAACCTCATTCTTGGAAACACCAAGATATCATCTATGAGTAAAATCAAATGGGAATTAAGGTAATGTCAAAATACACAGATCATAAACTCTATGAACACTGTTGGGGAATTGGTCAGTCTAAAATAAATAAAAAAGAACTCATAACAATCATATCGAGACCAAAAAGTCATCTCAGATCTCAGTAGCATTCCATTAGACAACAGAACTCAGCGAACTCAGTTTAGCTCTGCTAAAACATACCATCATTAAAAGTTCAGTTCAGTATAATAATTTCAGTGTCTATTTAGTTTTGAGTAGGATTCAGCACCGAGTGATCCCAAGGATGGGGACTCGCCTGTTATTCAGTGGAGGGTGTTTAGAAGCCATCCTTGCATTCCAGAACTACGTAGCTAGCGTAGGTTGAGATGTACCTCTGTGCGCAGGTATACTAATACATCTCATTTGATTTTTTACTTATAGGAGGGGTTGATGGAAGAGCTCCCTGTCAGAGAGGGTTTACTCACAGCTTGTCTTTACTTGTGGAACAAAACAGACACCCTTCCAGCTGGGGTTACGTGTTAGACCCCACCAGTCAGTTTCATGGCATGTCAATTGGATTATTACCTCCTACAGTCTCAGTTTCAGTCGAAGTCTCAATATCAACAATAAAACTCAGATAGTTCTAAAGATTTTTAGACTGTCAGATACAGTCACTCAGTACAGTACAGAACTCAGCTAGTTACAACAGAACTTAGACTGTCAGATACAGTCGCTCATTATCAGTATACTAGTTATATGAAAATCATGTTTTTCGTATTTAGACTAAGGACTGTCAGATACAGTAAATCAGATTAGTTCTTCATAATTAGAACTATCAGATACAAATATTCAAATTATCCGTATCAGTAAACTCAGTAATCAGCTTACTGGTAATACCATTAATCTGTATTCCAGTAATAGCAAACTCAGGTATTAGTAAATACCTATTTTCAATAGAATCAGTAGTCAGAACTCAGTATTCCGTCCTATCATGATGCTAGTCATAGTTACATATTCATGCATGTATTTTTATATTCATGTTAGTCAGTCAGTTATTATTGTTCATGCATATGAACCCCTTGAATTTAGCCTACCTCACTTGCATACTAGTACATTCCAACATACTGATGCATTTGCACTATGGTGTTTTACTTTACGCCATAGGTTCAGAAGCACGCGCTCTAGAGCATCAGTAGCATTTCAGATTCCAACAGCAGTTGATTTGCAGTGAGTCCTAATAATTCGAGGATGATATAATTTCTTTATTATTATTTATTATCTCAGTTCTGTATCAGTAGATGGAGTTAGTTGGAGACATGTTCCTTCAACTCCTTATTCAGTTCAGTTTAGAGGCTTTCAAATTATAGCATTCCAGACAGTTACTTCATATTTATTTTGGTAATTTTTATATCATTTTTAGACATTGTTTTATCAGATATTTATTCAATTTTTAACCTTATGGCCTTACAACTTTTACATAATCCTTATAGTTTTAGTATATTATTTAGTGGTCAGCTACAGACAACAGTCATGGGTTAGCTTATGGTCCTTAAAGGTCATAGACACTGTGTAGCATTTTGGGTACCAGATTCAGGGTGTTACAAACTTGGTATCAAAACCTAAGGTACAACAGTATCCTAGGAAGTCTAAAAAGTAGCATCTAGTAGAGTCTTATACATTGGTGTATTGTGTACCACACTTGTATGCAGGAGGCTATAAGATATTTTAGGAACAGTTTCCCTTCTTTCAGTAATCATGTCATGCCAACGAGCATAGGCTCAATGTTAAACTCTCAGTTTAATCTGCTCCTTCCTTTCATTTACAGAACATTCATCCCAAAATAACTAATGAAAGGGGAATTGAAAATCAGTCAGCACATTTGCCCATCCAGCCAGATTTTGTAGATGAGCATATCTCTTATGCAGAATTCAGGACTGTATTTACAACTCTATCTAGTTTAGTCACAGCTCAGAATGAACAACCAACTGTTATTCCAGCCAACCCAGTGGCAATTTCTTCTACAACCAGGATTCAGGACTTCACCCAAATCAATCCTCCCCTATTCTCCTAGTCAAAGTTAAGAGAGGATCCATAGGAGTTCTTTGATTAGGTTCAGAAAGTGACAAACATCATGGTAGTGACTTCTAGCGAAAGTGCTGAGTTATCCACCTATTATCTACAATATATAGCCTATACAATGTTTAAACAGTGGAAGGTAGACAGGGGTACATATGCAGATCTCGTAGATTGGGAAAAATTTGGTACGACTCTCTTAGATATGTTCTTTCCCATAGAGAAGAAATAGGCTAAATTCTTAGAGTTCATCAATCTCAGACAAGGTAGCATGAGCGTAAATAAATACTCCCTTAAGTTCACTCAGTTAGCCAGGTACGCTGCCCATGTAGTACCAAATAGTAGATCCAGAATGAGTAAGTTTGTGTCTGTGGTTTCAAGTAGAGTAGTTAAGGAGTGCAGAGATACGATGTTGATTAAGAAAATGTACATATATGGCTTATGGTCCATGGTCAATAGATTAAAGAGAAGAAACTTAAGAAGAAAGAGAGAGAAAATAAGAGGGCCAGAACAGTTAGTTATAGTTTTGCTCAGTCAGGGTAGCAGGGTGGTAATCATTTTTATTTGTGTCAGAAATGTTCATCCCCAGTTCACTCTTTATTTAGTACGCTAGGACCAAAGTTCAGAAATGACCGTAGGGATGGTGCATCAGGCTCCAAGGCCCAGGGTAATGAGAGAAGGGTTTTTACTCATCCATTTTACAAAGAGTTTGGTAAGTATCATAAGGAGGTGTGTAGAACCGAAAGTAATCTGTTCTTTGGATATGGTGAGTTAGGTCACAATGTCTGAGACTATCCTAAACCCGGTCTTCGAAGTCAGCATTGTCATTCTTTAGCTCAGTCTAGTTTCCCGAAACGGCAGGGCATCAATTCCAGAGCTATCAGTGGGCGATGCCCAAACAAACTTTATACACTTCAGTCTCGACCGAATCAGGAAAGTTCTCTTGATGCAGCCACTGGTATGTTACATATTTCTCATTTACATGATCAAGTTTCTTCAGATTCATGAGTTTCTTTTCTTTGGAAACTTTGTATAGCAGTTAAACTTTGGGGTCGAGAAGTCAAGCCTTCATATTCTAGTTATAGTTCCAGTATGTGTTGATATAAGTAAGGAGAGATGAATCCCGACCCATTCCTGTCTTAGTACAAAGTTTTGTACTATAGTAATCATGATATTTACGTATGCTACCCATTTCAGGTCCATAAATACAGCTTGTAACCACATGTTTTTAATAGAATAGTGTGTGCTCCTGGTTCCTAGTATAAGGAATTCTAGTTCACTTAGTGCAACAAATCATGCCCCATGAAACACAAAAATTTTAGACTCAGGTCATGAAGCTCATGACTCAAGTAATTATGTCAAGATTTACAGTATGCTTACCCCATATGACTCACGTTCAACTTCTAGTAAGCAGCCAAACTCAGTAGTGTCATGTACACCCTTAACTTAAAGCCCTTGATAAATCCATGAATTTGGTATTCTATTCCTCAGGCCTCAGTTAAGTGTAAAATCCAATATATCCCTGGCGTATGTCAATTGTCCATAAGAAGTTATCAGAACTAAGTTACAGTTTCAGTGTTTAGTTTAAATAATAAGCATTCAATCCCAGAATTAAATACTTCAGCACCAGTCTAAACCTCAGTTATCAGAAATCAATGGTTACAGTCTTGATTACCGTCTTAGCTACAATCTCAGTCCCAGTCCTACCTAGTAATCGGGTTGGTAACTCAATTAGTTTTAGGGTTTGCTTGACCATAGTGTACAGTTATCAAATATTCATTTATCGATATTTCAGTACCTTAGTTTATAGACTATTCAAGAATTATGTTATATGTTTGGTCTTGCATTCTAAAATAATATAGTTTTCACTCATTCATGCTCAGTTGCCTCATGTTATCCAGTTAGTCATTACCTTCCATACATGATACTCTACCATTTTGTTTCAACTATTCAGACTAAGTCCAGAACAACCTTGAAGACTTAATATTTAGTAATCAGTCCTAAAGTTCATTGGATAAGTTTGTACAATTATGCATTTGTGCTCAGCACCCACGTGAATCTTGTCAGTAGTCTTAGTTGCATTGCATTAGGCTTAGTCACTTCATCTTAGATGATGTTCATAGGTCTCAACTCATCTTACCGAATCTCACTCAGGATATGATTTTCTTACTCAGCTTTCTTATATAGACAAATTTGTACAGTTTGGTTTCCATATCCCCAGCTATATGCTCTAGCTAAAATCTCTTAAAAGAATGTAACCATTCTTAGATGAACCAATCAGATAGATGCAAGATCAGCTCAGTTCGTGAATCATGCATTAGTTTTAGATCTCAGATATTTAGTTGTGACTCAATTCCTAGGTGTCTTGTGCATAGCCTCAGTTTTCCTCAGCAGCTCAGCCCAACCAGTATTTCTTAAGGTACCTTGTGTCCCAAGGGGGAGATATACTATATTCCTCCAATATTTTATGACATAAACATGCATCTCTTTTCTCATAACAAATCCAGTTTGAAGTACTAAGTGCCCATATGTTGACCCTCTAGCTTCAATTATGGTCGTACAACATGTACTCAAGGTACTCAGTTCAGATCACAATATTCAGCTTATGTATCACGTTCCAGACCCAATTAAATTCTCATGTTTCCTGTCATGCATATTAGGTAGTTAAACTCAGACTCAGCCCAAGGAAATTTATTTTCTTAAGCTTATCTAGTTTTATGTTTAGATTTTAGTTACGAATGTGGTATTCAGTTATACGCTCAGTTTTCATTTCAAACTTGGTATGTTTACCCTTTCATGTTCAGTCACATATTCATGAGTCAGTTCAGTTATGTATTCACACATCAGATATATGTGATCAGCTTATCAGTAATCTCAGTCATGCATCATCTCAGTCATAAAATCATGCATCAGATATGCATGCTCAATATGAATCGCAATAATGTCAGTCAAGTAGTCATGTTTCAGTTGTTCATATTCAGTATGTACTTCATCTTATCATTTCTCCCAACTCAATGAGTCTCATTCGAGGAAAAATTTTCCCAAGGGATAGATATTGTAATACCCCATACTTCTACCTAGCTTAAAATCATTCTAGAAATATTAAATACTTGTTTCAACGATGAATCCACTTTTATACATGTGGCATTTTCAATATTTTCACTTATTATCATGTGTAAAATTCAATAAGCTTCCCATCAATATCAAATTTTCCCAAATCTGACACCTGGGCGAAGAGTTAGAGACTTTTTAGTGAGACAGTGTATCACCTGAGCCATCAGCGTATCGCGGAGACAACTTAAATGACAATTGTCTATTTCCATTGTTGCTCTACGATAGTGGTATATCGCGCCAAACTTTCAGGTCACAAACAATGTGGCAACACGATAGCTCCGCGTCAAGCCACCGTGCAATTTCCTATTTGTCACTTTCCAGAGACACGGTGCGATAGCGCCGCATCGCGCCAGGGGTCCAAATCAGGAAATTTTCACAGAATTAAAATACACATCCAAGGGTTAAAAGGGTCAATTTCTCACCTCTATATATACCCAATAACACATGATTCAGCCAAATTTCACCCAAAATATATTATTTCTCTCCAGTTTCTCTTAAGAACAAGCTAGGGTTTTCAATTGGGGATTCAAATCCAAGACCCAAATTCAAGAATCTCTCTAACAATCTCAATAGAATCAAGAACTAAGGTATGCACTGTGTTGATTCATGGACTCCTTTCATCCATAAAGCTCAAGAGCCCTATGTTAACTATATGTCATGATGTTCTTGTCTTGAATTGATTATGTTCTTGTTGTTATTGTTGTATGACTGCCAAAATTTCATCCTTATCATGTTTTAATGAAATTATTTTAGTATAGGGTTGAAATTCATGCAATTGAGTTAAATTGTGGAACCATGTTGTATTAAATTGATGATCAGACCTATGCCATAAGTGTGCATGCAAGGTATTTGATAATATGCCCCAATGAATGAATGATGATCAAGAATGATGATCAAATGCTTAGTTTCCATGTGTCAAGATCATGTCATTCCTCTTAAGTTATGCTATACCTACTTGATTAAGATGATTCCCATGTAAACCTATGCATTGTGATTGCTTGATGAGATGTTCATAAGATTAGAAGCACGAAATTATGCCATGTTTATACGCACTACTATCCATGTACAACATTATGATCATCATGTGCTTCATGAAATCCCCAACTGTGAAATTATGAATTGTTGATATTGGTCATGTGATAAAAAGTGTCAAGCCTTGTCAGTTTTATTCTATCGAGTCCTGGGGGAACTTGAACCCAACAATTTAGCTGTGTGGCTTGGCTATGTCATATTTTATCAATAAAATTTAGTAAGTCTCATGACTCAGGAAAATTCAACAAATTCAGTATTAGTCCAGTCTCTCTAAGAAATCTCAGTAATCTCAGTAGTTCAGTAATCTTAGTGATCTCAGTACTTAGTAATCTCAGTAACTTCAGTATTACCAACAAATCTCATTAACTTTAGCACCCTCAGTCAGTCTTCAGATCTCAGAAACATTCCGTCAGTCAACTAAACTTAGCAAACTCAGTTTAGCTCCACTAAATAATACCATCACTAACAGTTCAGTTTAGTATTGTCACGCCCTAAATCCCATTGGAGCGGACTGGCACCCGTAGCCGAGGAGGCCCGGGAGAACCCGTTCATAACCTATACTTTCACATTTACATTACTTATGAAAATTAGAAATTTGGGCAGCACTTCGTTGTAAATAGAAGAAAACAGTACCTGTATCAGCACAGCAGACACGCATATATATATAAACAGTAATTTGCCGTCAGAGCCATCACGTCTATCAACCAAACACTCCTATGGCTGTACAATATGTCTACAAAAGCCTCTACATAGATACACAACTGAGTTAGGGTCGGGACAAACTCCCGCCCACAAAATACTTTTATACAAATACCAAAAATACATATAGAAACGACTTGGGATGCCCCGAAACAACTGGAGCTCACCACTATCAACAGAATGTCCTGGCTCTTACTGCGGAGGGGTACGACCTGAAGTACCTATTCCTGCAGGCATGAATACAGGTCCCCCGTGAGGGACGTCAGTACGGAAATATGTACTGAGTATGTAAGGCAGTGAGTATCAAGATGAGATACAAAAGATCAACATAACCCAGATACCAGTGAATAAACAGTATGAGTAGACCACACTTAAAAGAGCTGATGGGATACCTGCACATTACTTTCATATCATTACATCCCGTATTCCTTATCAATACATAACATATGTCATACAATGGCCAACTGACCAGTGGTACTAATACAATACATCAGGGACCACCCCTGGAATAGCATATATACATAATCTTTATAATACAATGGCCAACTGATCAGTGGTACTAATACAATACATCATATCAACAATTTAAAATAAAGACATTCCATTTCTTACTTCAATTAATCTTTGAGATTGGTTACTTTGTGGTCACACCTTATGGAACTTGAAACCATGATACCCCAATAGGAAAAACATGTAAATAGGTAATCAATATCATGAAAATGAAGTAGAGAATCATGGATACCTCATTAAACCATTTCGGAGTCAACAATAGTATATGGACATTTTTTTTGACTAGCCGGACATCTTAAAAGTGAAAACAAGTTTAATTGGTAGTGTCGAAGATCATATGATGTTATTATGTGTCATGTGTCGTAGGACAATGTTGGAAGTTTACATGAGAGTGTCATGGGTCATTATTCATGCCAAAGATTAGATAGAGTATGTCTTACATACCTTGATATAACCACTTCAATACAAGTCCAACTTGACTTCCCGTACTCTTCGAACACTTATCTACAATAAGTCATTTGTGGCAAACTAGTATTAGCAACCAAACCTTACCATTTAGGTATTACCTTCACCAAATAATGTCTAGGAAGTAATCCTTTAACTCATCAATAAGAGTGCTACATACATCCTCTTATACTCTTATTACATTCACATATCATTCATTTTCATGCCATATCCCTCAACATCACTCTTAGACTTTATTTCCCCTCTTAATCACCATCCAATACCAACATGATCACTAGGCATACATAACCACTAATATAATGATATATCACCACAATTCATCCTCCATAATCCAATACAACAACTTTCATAATTTACTACTAACAATTTATACAAAATAATTCATAACTATGTTTCTAGTTATCTTCCAACATCAAGACAATACTCATAATCCCTTATCAATACTTATTCATGGATAAGAATCAAGAATAAACAATATTCATACCTTAACAATGAACTCTTGTATTTATAATCCTCCTTACATAACCATGGGGTGCATCTCGAAGCTTTCGAGATGGTGAACACAACTACGGAACTAATTCGAATTTTCTACGGTTGAATCACAAAATATTTGAAGTTGAAATTAGGCTAGTGTTTCACCTTCTCTTAGTAATTGGATGATATATGATATATATGAGGCTAAGTGTATGTTTATAAAGACCAATTTTTAGTCCAAGAGGTAATAGAAAATGACCATTCTGCCCTAAAAATTTAAATAAATCCGAATCTGTCCCCAGTGGACAGTTTTGACAGGCTGAAGTAAATCGATCATAACTCTTTGCTCCGGTATCGGATTTGGGTGAAACGAATTGCATTGGAAATATAATTCAAAGTTATTTCATTTTCATATAAAGTATACCACCCAGTTATTCCTGTACAAGGAGTTATGGTCGTTTAAAGTTGACCCAAAAATCTGTCCCAAAATTCTTTTTTTTTTGATAGGCTGTAGTAAAACGGGTATATCTCCTTACTCAGTCATTGGATTTGGATGAAACCATTTTAATAGGAAATAAGACTCTCGTATATTTTCGTCTATATATAGCAGCTCACACAGTTCTTTTTGTACAAGGAGTTATGATCGTCTAAAGTTGATCAAAAAAAAATTGCCTAGCTGCAGTAATTTTCCTGCAGATTTACTGTTCACAGGCTTCCCGACCACCGTTTTGAAATTTTGAATGTGCTCGCTTATATGAAATACTCCTCTGTTTTGGGAAAACTTTGTATCGTTGGAAATATTACTCCAATACCTACACATACAAATATTTACGGGATACTTCCGAACACCATAAACTTAATTTAACCCATACGCAAGCCTTTAGGACTCCATATAATCGCGATAAGTGTACGAAAAAATTTACGGGGTGTTACATTCTCCCCCCCTTAAGAACATTCGTCCTCGAATATTAGCATAGTTACTCAATTAAGACATGTCCAAGCTTACAATTAACTTATTCATCATCATAACATACTTGCATAAAAATAAACACTTACCTGTTATTGTTCTTCTTCCGTCTCATGAACTTTCTCCTCATCGTTGAATAGGTAAGGGTACTTAATCTTCATCGCTTCCTCGGCTTCCCATCTGATCTCCTCAACTTGTTGATTCCTCCAAAGTACTTTTACCGATGCTATCTCTTTATTCGTTATCTTTTTAATTTGGCGATCAAGAATAGCAATAGGCATTTCTTCAAAAGTGAGATCTTCTGTAACTTGTACATCTTCCGTAGTAGTGATGTGCGATGGATCTCCGATGTACTTGCGAAGCATCGAAACATGAAATATGGGATGAACTGCTGAGAGCTCTTGAGGTAGCTCTAACTCATAAGCAACTTGTCCAAATCTTTGAATGATCTTGTACGGACCTATGTATCGTGGACTTAACTTTCCTTTCTTGACAAACCTCATCACTCCTTTCATTGGTGATACTTTCAAGAATACCCAATCGTCGATAGAAAATTCAAGTCCTCTTCTTCTAACATCCGTATAAGATTTATGTCGACTTTGAGCTGTTTCAAGCCGTTGTTGGATCACTTTAACCTTCTCCAATGCTTGATAAACAAGATCCGATCCAAAAAAGACCGCATCACCTGCTTCAAACCATCCTATTGGCGATCTACACTTTCTTCCATACAATGCTTCATATGGTGCCATTTTGATACTTGAATGATAGCTATTATTGTAGGCAAACTCGATAAGAGGTAGGTGATCATCTCAGTTACCTTTGAAATCTAATACACATGCTCGTAGAATATCTTCAAGTGTCTGGATTGTAAAACCCCATAAATTTTTTCTTACACTTATCGCGATTATATGGAGTCTTAAAGGCTTGCGTATGGGTTAAATTAAGTTTATGGTGTTCGGAAGTATCCTGTCAATAGTTGTATGTGTAGGTATTGGAATAATCTTTCCAACGATATAAATTTTGCCCAAATCAGAGGAGTATTTCATATAAGCGACCACATTCGAAATTTCAAAACGGTGGCCGGGAAGCCGGTGAACAGTAAATCTGCAGGAAAATTACTGCAGCTAGGCAATTTTTTTTGGATCAACTTTAGAAGATCATAAATCCTTGTACAAAAAGAAATGTGTGAGCTGCTATATATCGACGAAAATATGCGAGAGTCTTCCTTCCGATGAAATTGGTTTCATCCAAATCCAATGTCTGAGTAAGGAGCTATACCCGTTTTACTACAGCCTATCAAAAAAAAAAATAGAATTTTGGGACAGATTTTTGGGTCAACTTTAAACGACCATAACTCCTTGTACAGGAAGAACTTGGTGGTATACTTTATATTAAAATGAAATCCCTTGGAATCAACTTTCCAATGAAGTTGGTTTCACCCAAATACGATACCGGAGCAAATAGTTATGATCGATTTACTTCAGCCTGTCAAAACTGTCCACTGGGGACAAATTCGGATTTATTTAAATTTTTAGGGAAAAATGGTCATTTTCTATTACCTCTTGGACGAAAATTGGTCTTTATAAACATACACTTAGCCTCATATATATCATATATCATCCAATTATTAAGAGAAGGTGAAACCCTAGCCTAATTTCAACCTCAAATATTGGGTGATTCAACCGTAGAAAATTCGAATTGGTTCCGTAGTTGTGTTCACCATCTCGAAAGCTTCGAGAAGCATCCCATGGTTATGTAAGGAGAATTATAAATACTAGAGTTCATTGTTAATGTATGAATATTGTTTATTCTTGATTCTTATCCATGAATAAGTATTGATAAAGGATTATGAGTATTGTCTTGATGTTGGAAGATAACTAGAAACATAGTTATGAATTGTTTTGTATAAATTGTTAGTAGTAAATTATGGAAGTTGTTGTATTGGATTGTGGAGGATGAATTATGGTGATATATCATTATATTAGTGGTTATGTATGCCTAGTGATCATGTTGGTATTGGATGGTGATTAAGACGGGAAATAAAGGCTAAGAGTGATGTTGAAGGATAGTGCATGAAAATGCATGATATGTGAATGTAATAAGAGTATAAGAGGATGTATGTAGCACTCTTATCGATGAGATGAAGGATTACTTTCTATACATTATTTGGTGAAGTTAATACCTAAATGGTAAGGTTTGGTTGCTAATACTAGTTCGCCACAAATGACTTATTGTAGATAAGTGTTCGAAGAGTACGGGAAGTCAAGTTGGACTTGTATTGAAGTGGTTATATCAAGGTATGTAAGACATACTCTATCTAATCTTTGGCATGAATAATGACCCATGGCACTCTCAAGTAAGCTTCCAACATTGTCCTATGACACATGACACATAATAACATCATATGATCTTCGACACTACCAATTGAACTTGTTTTCACTTTTAAGATGTCCGGCTAGTCAAAAAAATATCCATATACTATTGTTGACTCCGAAATGGTTTAATGAGGTATCCATGATTCTCTACTTCATTTTCATGATATTGATTACCTATTTACATGTTTTTCCTATTGAGGTATCATGGTTTCAAGTTCCATAAGGTGTGACCACAAAGTAACCAATCTCAAAGATTAATTGAAGTAAGATATGGAATGTCTTTATTTTAAATTGTTGATATGATGTATTGTATTAGTACCACTGATCAGTTGGCCATTGTATTATAAAGATTATGTATTTATGCTATTCCAGGGGTGGTCCCTGATGTATTGTATTAGTACCACTGATTAGTTGGCCATTGTATGACATATGTTATGTATTGATAAGGAATACGGGAAGTAATGATATGAAAGTAATGTGCAGGTATCCCATCAGCTCTTTTAAGTGTGGTCTACTCATACTGTTTATTCACTGGTATCTGGGTTCTATTGATTTTTTGTATCTCATCTTGATACTCACTGTCTTACATACTCAGTACATATTTCCGTACTGACGTCCCTCACGGGGGACCTGTATTCATGCCTGCAAGAACAGGTACTTCAGGTCGTACACCTCCGCAGTAAGAGCCAGGACATTCTGTTGATAGTGGTGAGCTCCAGTTGTTTCGGGGCATCCCAAGTCGTTTCTATATGTATTTTTGGTATTTTTATAAAAGTCTTTTGTGGGTGGGAGTTTGTCCCGACCCTAACTCAGTTGTGTATCTATGTAGAGGCTTTTGTAGACATATTGTACAGCCATATGAGTGTTTGGTTGATAGACGTGATGGCTCTGACGGCCAATTACTGTTTATATATATATATATATGCGTGTCTGCTGGGCTGATACAGGTACTGTTTTCTTCTATTTACAACGAAGTGCTGCCCAAATTTCTAATTTTCATAAGTAATGTAAATGTGAAAGTATAGGTTATGAACGGGTTCTCCTGGGCCTCCTCGGCTACGGGTGCCAGTCCGCTCCAATGGGATTTGGGGCGTGACAGAAGTGGTATCAGAGAATTTAGTCCTAGTGAGTCTACAAAGTCGTGTCTATGTAGAATCTCGTTTATCGGTGTGTTGTGCACCACATCTATAAACAGGAGGCTATTGGACATTTAGGGATTGTTTCCATTCTTCATTTCTTTGATCGTGCAATAGAGCCCACATTAGAGATAAAGTCATAATCGATCGCTTAATCCTATTGTTTTTTTTATTTATTATAGTAACAATGCCGGTTACAAGGAGAAAGAATAAGTGGAAGCGAGTAGATGAAGTGGCTGGAGAAGGTACTAGTAATTCACCACCGGCACAAGCTGAACAAAGTGAGTCTCAAGCTGAGCATATATCAGGAGCTTCTTCTCCTCCGGAAGGGCCATCTATTAATTCTGTTGATCGAGATTTGAGGGATGCAGTACAACTTCTGACGCGTATAGTTGCCGGTCAAGTTCAAGGGAAAGCTATTCCTACCACGGGTTCTAGTGGTACGGATAGAGCAGCTATCCTTCGGACACAGGATTTTCTGAAACTGGATCCTCCTACTTTTACCGGATCAGATATTAACGAAGACCCGCTGGACTTTGTCGATCAAACCCAAAGGGCTCTAGATGTTATGCACATATTCGGTAAAGAGATGGTTGAGCTAGCAGCATATAGACTGAAAGGAGAGGCTATATTGTGGTACGAGGATTGGAAACGATCTAGGGGTATTGATGCACCTCCAACTACGTGGGGAGAGTTCAAAGATGCATTTATTGATCATTATCTTCCATTTGAGACTCGTCAGGCCCGTGCAGATCAATTCTTAAATCTTCGTCAGGGTAATATGAGTGTAAGGGAGTATAGTCTTCGATTTAACTCCTTGTCTCGATATGCTTCTAATGTGGTAGCTACTATGGATGACATAGTTCATCACTATGTGGATAGATTGGAACCATACTTGGTTAGAGATTGTACCATTGCTGCTTTGAATAAGGACATGGATATAGCGAGGATACAAGCTTTTGCTCAGAAAATGGAAGATTAGAGGCAAAGAAGAAGAACCCAGGAATCAGAAAAAGGATATTCTAAGCGGGCCAGAGCTATAGGGCAGTTTATGGCATCTCAGGGAGGTTTTAGGCCTTCGTTCTCTCATAGATTGCCTAGCCCGTTATCTTCTTATCCTGCAATTAGTGCTCCACCGCAATTTCAAAGGTTCAGAGGTAATCAGTTCGGGCAAAGCAGTGAAAATCAGAGTTCGCAAATAGTGGGGTATCAAGGGCAAGGGAGTATGAGTCAATTGAGACCTCCACGACACCCGTGCCCCATATGTAGAAGATTTCACTTTGGCGAATGTCGGCTTGGAATGAATAATTGCTTTTGGTGCGGTAAGTCGGGGCATATGGCTAGAGATTGCCTACGCAGGACCACAGGTGGTATAACACGACCTACCGGATCAGCCGTTGCGTCATCATCGGTGCCTCCTTTGAGTAGGGGTACACAACCTATGGGTCACGGTAGAGGTGATAGAGGAGCAGCTAGTTCTAGCGGAGCTCAAAACCGTGTGTATGCCCTAGTAGATCGGCAGAATTTAGAGGCTTCTCCAGACGTGGTTACAGGTACGTTGTCAATCTGTGCATTTGATGTGTATGCCTTAATTGATCCTGGTTCTACATTATCGTATGCTACTCCTTTGGTTGCCGGAAGGTTCGGAAGAACACCCGAATTATTAGCCAAGCCATTTGAAGTATCAACGCCAGTGGGGGAATCTCTTATAGCTAGGAATGTTTATCGAAATTATGTTGTGAATATTTGTGGTCGTGATACGATGGCCAATCTTGTTGAGTTAGAAATGGTAGATTTTGATGTTATTATGGGCATGGATTGGTTAGCGTCTTGTTATGCTACAGTAGATTGCCGTTCTAAGAAGGTATATTTCCATTTCTCAAATGAGGCAGTCCTTGAATGGAAGAGTAATGTTGGCGCGCCGAGAGGTAGATTTATTTCTTACTTTAAGGCAAGAAAAATGATTTCCAAGGGGTACATATACCATTTGGTTAGAGTAAGGGATACAGAGGCAGAGCCGCTAACTTTTCAGACCGTTCCGATTGTGAATGAATTTCCTGATGTATTTCCTGAAGAACTACCAGGTTTACCTCCTGAACGAGAAGTGGAGTTTGGTATTGATATGTTGCCAGACACACAGCCAATCTCAATTCCTCCTTATAGAATGGCACCAGCAGAGTTGCGAGAATTGAAAGAGCAACTGAAAGACTTGCTAGAGAAGGGATTCATCAGGCCTAGTATGTCCCCTTGGGTAGCACCAGAATTGTTTGTGCGTAAGAAAGATGGTTCGCTGAGGATGTGTATTGACTATCGGCAATTGAATAAGGTGACTATCAAGAATAAATACCCTCTTCCCCGAGTTAATGATTTATTTGACCAGTTGCAGGGTGCCCAGTGTTTTTCCAAGATTGACTTGAGATCAGGATATCATCAAGTGAGAGTCAAGGATAAAGATATACCCAAGACAACTTTTCGAACAGGGTATGGTCATTATGAATTCCTGGTTGTGTCATTCGGGCTGACAAATGCACCCGTAGTTTTTATGGATCTGATGAAGAGGTTGTTTAAGCCATTTCTAGATGTGTTCGTGATAGTTTTCATAGATGATATTCTGGTCTACTCTAGATCAGAAGAGGATCATGTTAATCACTTAAGGCAGGAGTTGCAGATTCTTCGTGATCGTAAGCTGTATGCGAAGTTTTCTAAATGTGAGTTTTGGCTCAAGTCAGTGGAATTTTTGGGCCATATTGTATCCAGTAAAGGCATAAAAGTTGACACTCAGAAGATTGAGGCTGTGAAGAATTGGCCAAGAACCACGACGCCTACGGAGATTCGTAGTTTCCTCGGGTTAGCAGGTTATTATTGAAGGTTTGTTGAAGGTTTTTCTTCCATTTCTGCACCCTTGACTAAGTTGATGCATAAAGCCTCCAAGTTTCAATGGAATGATGCCTGTGAAAAGAGTTTCCAAGATCTGAAGAGCAAGTTGACTTCTACACCGGTATTGGTACTTCTTGAAGGCACAGAAGGGTATGCAGTGTACTGTGATACTTCGAGAATTGGCTTAGGATGCGTATTAATGCAACATGGTAGAGTAATAGCCTATGGATCTAGACAGTTGCGACCACATGAGAGGAATTATCCCACGCATGATCTTGAGCTAGCTGCAGTTGTATTTTCTTTGAAGATATGGCGCCACTACTTATATGGGGTTCATGTTGACATATATACCGATCATAAGAGCTTGCAATATATCTTCAGTCAGAAAGATCTAAACTTGAGGCAGCGGAGATGGCTTAAATTGTTTAAAGATTACGATGTTGATATCTTGTGTCATCCAGGGAAAGCGAATGTGGTAGCGGATGCATTGAGTCGTAAGTCTAAAATAGCATCTATAGAAAAGCAGGGGATGATTAAGGATCTTCACCAACTAGCTAATTTGGGAGTTCGACTTCTCGAAACTCCAGATGAAGAGGTTATTGTACGTAATGCAGCGGAATCTTCATTGATAGCTGAAGTGAAAGAGAAGCAGTATGCAGATCCAATTTTATTGCAGCTTAAGAAGGATGTGCAGAGTGGCACGACAAAGGCATTTGAGCTTACGCGAGAAGGAGTGCTTCAGTGTCAGAATCGTTTATGTGTACCTGATGTAGTTGAGCTAAGAAAGAGAATTATGACAGAAGCACACTGTTCAAGGTATTCCATCCATCCAGGGTCGACTAAGATGTATCAAGATTTGAAAGCAATATATTGGTGGAATGACATGAAGAAGAATATTGCTGAATTTGTAGCTGAATGTCCGAATTGTCAAAGAGTCAAAGTAGAACACCAGAAACCCGGTGGTTACATACAATGTATAGATCTTCCAGTCTGGAAGTGGGACAAGATCATTATGGATTTCATCACGGGTTTGCCTCGTACATTTCGGAAGTTTGATTCCATATGGGTGATCATTGATAGGCTTACCAAATCCGCGCACTTCTTACCAGTTAAGACAACTTATACGGTGGAAGAGTATGCGAAGTTGTATATTAAGGAGATCGTTCGGTTACATGGAGTTCCAATTTCCATTATATCCGATCGAGGAGCCCAATTTACCGCGAATTTCTAGAAGTCTTTTCAAAGGAGTTTGGGGACACAAGTAAATCTAAGTACGGCTTTCCATCCTCAAATGGACGGACAAGCGGAACGTACCATCCAGACACTTGAAGATATGCTACGAGCATGTGTATTCGATTTCAAAGGCAACTGGGATGATCACCTACCTCTAATCGAGTTTTCCTATAATAATAGCTATTATTCAAGTATCAAAATTACACCATATGAAGAATTGTATGGAAGAAAGTGTAGATCGCCAATAGGATGGTTTGAAGCAGGTGATGCGGTCTTGTTTGGACCGGATCTTGTTTATCAAGCAATGGAGAAGGTTAAAGTGATCCAACAACGGCTTGAAACAGCTCAAAGTCGACACAAATCTTAAGCGGATATTAGAAGAAGAGGACTTGAGTTTTCTATCGACGATTGGGTATTCTTGAAAGTATCACCAATGAAAGGAGTGATGAGGTTTGGCATGAAAGGAAAGTTAAGTCCACGATACATAGGTCCGTACAAGATAATTCAAAGATTTGGACAAGTTGCTTATGAGTTAGAGCTACCTCAAGAGCTCTCAGCAGTTCATCCCATATTTCATGTTTCGATGCTTCACAAGTACATCGGAGATCCATCGCACATCACTACTACAGAAGATGTACAAGTTACAAAAGATCTTACTTTTGAAGAAATGCCTATTGCTATTCTTAATCGCCAAATTAAAAAGATAAGGAATAAAGAGATAGCATCGGTAAAAGTACTTTGGAGTAATCAAAAAGTTGAGGAGATCAGATGGGAAGCCGAGAAAGCGATGAATATTAAGTGCCCTTACCTATTTAACGATGAGGAGGAAGTTCATGAGACGGAAGAAGAACAATAACAGGTAAGTGTTTATTTTTATGCAAGTATGTTATGATGATGAATATGTTAATTGTAAGCTTGGACATGTCTTAATTGAGTAAATATGCTAACATTAGAGGACGAATGTTCTTAAGGGGGGGAGAATGTAACACCCAGTAAATTTTTTCGTACACTTATCGCGATTATATGGAGTCCTAAAGGCTTGTGTATGGGTTAAATTAAGTTTATGGTGTTCGGAAGTATCCCGTCAATAGTTGTATGTGTAGGTATTGGAATAATCTTTCCAACGATATAAAGTTTGCCCAAAACAGAGGAGTATTTCATATAAGCGAGCACATTCGAATTTTCAAAACGGTGGCCGGGAAGCCTGTGAACAGTAAATCTGCTGGAAAATTACTGGAGCTAGGCAATTTTTTTTTTATAAACTTTAAACTATCATAACTCCTTGTACAAAAAGAACTGTGTGAGCTGCTATATATCGACTAAAATCTCCGAGAGTCTTATTTCCGATGAAAATTGTTTCATCCAAATCCAATGTCTGAGTAAGGAGCTATACCCGTTTTACTACAGCCTATAAAATAAAAAACAAAATTTTGGGACTGATTTTTGGGTCAACTTTAAACGACCATAAATCCTTGTACAGGAAGAACTGGGTGGTATACTTTATATGAAAATGCAATCCCATTGAATTATCTTTCCAATTCAATTGGTTTCACCCAAATCCTATACCGGAGCAAAGAGTTATGATCGATTTACTTCAGCCTGTCAAAATTGTCCACTGGAGACAGATTCGGATTTATTTAAATTTTTAGGGCAAAATGGTAATTTTCTATTACCTCTTGGACGAAAATTGGTCTTTATAATCATACACTTAGCCTCATATATATCATATATCATCCAATTATTAAGAGAAGGTGAAACGCTAGCCTAATTTCAACTTCAAATATTTTGTGATTCAACCGTAGAAAATTCGAATTGGTTCCGTAGTTGTGTTCACCATCTCGAAAACTTCGAGAAACACCCCATGGTTATGTAAGGAGGATTCTAAATACAAGAGTTCATTGTTAAGGTATGAATATTGTTTATTCTTGATTCTTATCCATGAATAAGTATTGATAAAGGATTATGAGTATTGTCTTGATGTTGGAAGATAACTAGAAACGTAGTTGTGAATTGTTTTGTATAAATTGTTAGTAGTAAATTATGGAAGTTGTTGTATTGGATTATGGAGGATGAATTGTGGTGATATATCATTATATTAGTGGTTATATATGCCTAGTGATCATGTTGGTATTGGATGGTGATTAAGAGGGGAAATAAAGGCTAAGAGTGATGTGGAGGGATAGTGCATGAAAATGCATGATATGTGAATGTAATAAGAGTATAAGAGGATGTATGTAGCACTCTTATTGATGAGTTAAAGGATTACTTTCTAGAAATTATTTGGTGAAGTTAATACCTAAATGGTAAGGTTTGGTTGCTAATACTAGTTTGCCACAAATGACTTATTGTAGATAAGTGTACGAAGAGTACGGGAAGTCAAGTTGGACTTGTATTGAAGTGGTTATATCAAGGTATTCAAGACATACTCTATCTAATCTTTGGCATGAATAATGACCCATGTCACTCTCAAGTAAGCTTCCAACATTGTCCTACGACACATGACACATAATAACATCATATGATCTTCGACACTACCAATTGAACTTGTTTTCACTTTTAAGATGTCCGGCTAGTCTAAAAAGTGTCCATGTACTATTGTTGACTACGAAATGGTTTAATGAGGTATCCATGATTCTCTACTTCATTTTCATGATATTGATTACCTATTTACATGTTTTTCCTATTGAGGTATCATGGTTTCAAGTTTTATAAGGTGTGACCACAAAGTAACCAATCTCAAAGATTAATTGAAGTATGATATGGAATGTCTTTATTTAAAATTGTTGATATGATGTATTGTATTAGTAACACTGATCAGTTGGCCATTGTATTATAAAGATTATGTATATATGCTATTCCAGGGGTGATCCCTGATGTATTGTATTAGTACCACTGATCAGTTGGCCATTGTATGACATATGTTATGTATTGATAATGAATACGGGATGTAATGATATGAAAGTAATGTGCAGGTATCCCATCAGCTCTTTTAAGTGTGGTCTACTCATACTGTTTATTCACTGGTATCTGGATTCTGTTGATCTTTTGTATCTCATCTTGATACTCACTGCCTTACATACTCAGTACATATTTCCGTACTGACGTCCCTCACGGGGGACCTGTATTCATGCCTGCAGGAACAGGTACTTCAGGTCGTACACATCCGCAGTAAGAGCCAGGATTTGGGGCATCCCAAGTCGTTTCTATATTTATTTTTGGTATTTGTATAAAAGTCTTTTGTGGGCGGGAGTTTGTCCCGGCCCTAACTCAATTGTGTATCTATGTAAAGGCTTTTGTAGACATATTGTACAGCCATAGAAGTGTTTGGTTGATAGACGTGATGGCTCTGACGGCCAATTACTGTTTATATATATATATATGTGTGTCTGCAGGGCTGATACAGGTACTGTTTTCTTCTATTTACAACGAAGTGCTGCCCAAATTTATAATTTTCATAAGTAATGTAAATGTGAAAGTATAGGTTATGAACGGGTTCTCCCGGGCCTCCTCGGCTACAGGTGTCAGTCCGCTACAATGGGATTTGGGGCGTGACATGGATGGTACGTTCCGCTTGTCCTTCCGTTTGAGGATGAAAAGCCTTACTTAGATTTACTTATGTCCCCAAACTCCTTTGAAAAGACTTCCAGAAATTCACGATAAATTGGGCACCTAGATCGGATATAATGGAAATTTGAACTCTATGTAACCGAACGATCTCCTTAATATACAACTTCGCATACTCTTCCACCGTATAAGTTGTCTTAACTGGTAAGAAGTGCGCGGATTTGGTAAGCCTATCAATGATCACCCATATGGAATCAAACTTCCAAAATGTACGAGGCAAACCCATGATGAAATCTATATTGATCTTGTCCCACTTCCAGACTGGAAGATCTATACATTGCATGTAACCACCGGGTTTCTGGTGTTGTACTTTGACTCTTTGACAATTCGTACATTCAGCTACAAATTCAGCAATATTCTTCTTCATGTCATTCCACCAATATATTGCTTTCAAATCTTGATACATCTTAGTCGACCCTGGATGGATGGAATACCTTGAACAGTGTGCTTCTGTCATAATTCTCTTTCTTAGCTCAACTACATCAGGTACACATAAACGATTCTGACACTGAAGCACTCCTTCTCGCGTAAGATCAAATGCCTTTGTCGTTTCACTCTGCACATCCTCCTTAAGCTGGAATAAAATTGGATCTGCATACTGTTTCTCTTTCACTTCAGCTATCAATGAAGATTCCGCTGCATTACGTACAATAACCTCTTCATCTGGAGTTTCGAGAAGTCGAACTCCCAAATTAGCTAGTTGGTGAAGATACTTAATCATCCCCTTCTTTTCTATAGATGCCATTTTAGACTTAAGACTCAGTGCATCCGCTACCACATTCGCTTTACCTGGATGATACAAGATATCAACATCGTAATCTTTCAACAATTCAAGCCATCTCCGCTGCCTCAAGCTTAGATCTTTCTGACTGAAGATATATTGCAGGCTCTTATGATCGGTATATATGTCAACATGAACCCCATATAAGTAGTGGCGCCATATCTTCAAAGCAAATACAACTGCAGCTAGATCAAGATCATGTGTGGGATAATTACTCTCATGTGGTCCCAACTGTCTAGAGACATAGGCTATTATTCTACCATATTGCATTAATACGCATCCTAAGCCAATTCTCGAAGCATAACAGTACACTGCATACCCTTCTGTGCCTTCAGGAAGTACCAATACCGGTGTAGAAGTCAACTTGCTCTTCAGATCTTGGAAACTCTTTTCACAGGCATCATTCCATTAAAACTTGGAGGCTTTATGCGTCAACTTAGTCAAGGGTGAAAAAATAGAAGAAAAACCTTCAACAAACCTTCTATAATAACCTGCCAACCCGAGGAAACTACGAATCTCCGTAGGCGTCGTGGATCTTGGCCAATTCTTCACAGCCTCAATCTTCTGAGTGTGAACTTTTATGCCTTCACTGGATACAATATGGCCCAAAAATGCCACTGACTTGAGCCAAAACTCACATTTAGAAAACTTCGCATACAGCTTACGATCACGAAGAATCTGCAACGCCTGCCTTAAGTGATTAACATGATCCTTTTCTGATCTAGAGTAGACCAGAATATCATCTATGAAAACATCACGAACACATCTAGAAACGGCTTAAACAGCCTATTCATCAGATCCATAAAAACTGCGGGTGCATTTGTCAGCCCGAATGACATAACCAGGAATTCATAATGACCATACCGTGTTCGGAAAGCTGTCTTAGGTATATCTTTATCCTTGACACTCACTTGATGATAGCCTGATCTCGAGTCAATCTTGGAAAAACACTGGGCACCCTGCAACTGGTCAAATAAATCATCAATTCGGGGAAGAGGGTATTTATTCTTGATAGTCACCTTATTCAATTGCCGATAGTCAATACACATCCTCAGCGAACCATCTTTCTTACGCACAAATAATACTGGCGCTCCCCAAGGGGACATACTAGGCCTAATGAATCCCTTCTCTAGCAAGTCTTTCAGTTGCTCTTTCAATTCTCGCAACTCTGCTGGTGCCATTCTATAAGGAGGAATTGAGATTGGCTGTGTGTCTGGCAACATATCAATACCAAACTCCCCTTCTCGTTCAGGAGGTAAGCCTGGTAGTTCTTCAGGAAATACATCAGGAAATTCATTCACAACCGGAACGGTCTGAAAAGTTAGCGGCTCTGCCTCTATATCCCTTACTCTAACAAAATGGTATATGTACCCCTTGGAAATCTTTTTTCTTGCCTTAAAGTAAGAAATAAATCTACCTCTCGGCGCGCCAACATTACCCTTCCATTCAAGGACTGCCTCATTTGGGAAATGGAAATATAGCTTCTTAGAACGGCAATCTACTGTAGCATAACAAGACGCTAACCAATCCATGCCCATAATAACATCAAAATCTACCATTTCTAACTCAACAAGATCGGCCATCGTATCACGACCACAAATATTCACAACACAATTTCGATAAACATTCCTAGCTATAAGAGATTCCCCCACTAGCGTTGATACTTCAAATGGCTTGGCTAATAATTCAGGTGTTCTTCCGAACCTTCCCGCAACCAAAGGAGTAGCATATGATAATGTAGAACCAGGATCAATTAAGGCATACACATCAAATGCAAAGATGGACAATGTACCTATAACCACGTCTGGAGAAGCCTCTAAATTCTGCCGATCTGCTAGGGCATACACACGGTTCTGAGCTCCGCTAAAACTAGCTGCTCCTCTATCACCTCTACCGTGACCCATAGGTTATGTACCCCTACTCAAAGGAGGCATCGATGATGACGCAACGGCTGATCCGGTAGGTCGTGTTATACCACCTGTGGTCCTGCGTGGGCAATCTCTAGCCATATGCCCCGGCTTACCGCACCAAAAGTAATTGTTCATTCCAAGCCGACATTCACCAAAGTGAAATCTTCTACATATGGGGCACGGGGGTCGTGGAGGTCTCAATTGACTCATACTCCCTTGCCCTTGATACCCCACTGTTCGCGAACTCTGATTTTCACTGCTTTGCCCGAACTGATTACCTCTGAACCTTTGAAATTGCGGTGGAGCACTAATTGCAGGATAAGAAGATAACGGGCTAGGCAATCTATGAGAGAATGAAGGCCTAAAACCTCCTGGATATGCCATAAACTTCCCTATAGCTCTGGCCCGCTTAGAACATCCTTTTTCTGATTCCTGGGTTCTTCTTCTTTGCCTCTGATCTTCCATTTTCTGAGCAAAAGCTTGTATCCTCGCTATATCCATGTCCTTATTCAAAGCAGCAATGGTACAATCTCTAACCAAGTATGGTTCCAATCTATCCACATAGTGATGAACTCTGTCATCCATAGTAGCTACCACATTAGAAGCATATCGAGACAAGGAGTTAAATCGAAGACTATATTCCCTTACACTCATATTACCCTGATGAAGATTTAAGAATTGATCTGCACGGGCCTGACGAGTCTCAAATGGAAGATAATGATCAATAAATGCATCTTTGAACTCTCCCCACATAGTTGGAGGTGCATCAATACCCCTAGATCGTTTCCAATCCTCTTACCACAATATAGCCTCTCCTTTTAGTCTATATGCTGCTAGCTCAACCATCTCTTTAACGGATATGTGCATAACATCTAGAGCCCTTTGGGTTTGATCGACAAATTCCTGCGGGTCTTCGTTAATATCTGATCCGGTAAAAGTAGGAGGATCAAGTTTCAGAAAATCCTGTGTTCGAAGGCTAGCTGCTCTATCCGTACCCCTAAAACCCGTGGTAGGAATAGTTTGCCCTTGAACTTGACCGACAACTATACGCGTCAGAAGTTGTACTGCATCCCTCAAATCTCGATCAACAACATTAATAGATGGCCCTTCCGGAGGAGAAGAAGCTCCTGATATATGCTCAGCTTGAGACTCACTTTGTTCAGCTTGTGCCGGTGGTGACTTACTAGTACCTTCTCCGGCCACTACATCTACTAGCTTCCACTTATTCTTTCTCCTTGTAGCCGGCATCGTTACTATAATAAATAAAAAAACAATTGGATTAAGCGATCGATTATGACTTTATCTCTAATATGGGCTCTATTGCACGATCTATGAAATGGAGAATGGAAATAATCCCTAAATGTCCAATAGCCTCCTGTTTATAGATGTGGTGCACAACACACCGATAAATGAGATTCTAAGTAGACACGGCTTTGTAGACTCACTAGGACGAACTTCTCTGATACCACTTCTATCACGCCCCAAATCCCATTGGAGCGGACTGGCACCCGTAGCTGAGGAGGCCCGGGAGAACCCATTCATAACCTATACTTTCACATTTACATTACTTATGAAAATTAGAAATTTGGGCAGCACTTCGTTGTAAATAGAAGAAAATAGTACCTGTATCAGCCCAACAGACACGCATATATATATATATAAATAGTAATTGGCCGTCAGAGCCATCACGTCTATCAACCAAACACTCCTATGGCTGTACAATATGTCTACAAAAGCCTCTACTTAGATACACAACTAAGTTAGGGTCGGGACAAACTCCCGCCCACAAAAGACTTTTATACAAATACCAAAAATACATATAGAAACGACTTGGGATGCCCCGAAACAACTGGAGCTCACCACTATCAACAGAATGTCCTGGCTCTTACTGCGGAGGTGTACGACCTGAAGTACCTGTTCCTGCAGGCATGAATACAGGTCCCCCGTGAGGGACGTCAGTACGGAAATATGTACTGAGTATGTAAGGCAGTGAGTATCAAGATGAGATACAAAATATCAACAGAACCCAGATACCAGTGAATAAACAGTATGAGTAGACCACACTTAAAAAAGCTGATGGGATACCTGCACATTACTTTCATATCATTACATCCCGTATTCCTTATCAATACATAACATATGTCTTACAATGGCCAACTGATCAGTGGTACTAATACAATAAATCAGGGACAACCCCTGGAATAGAATATATACATAATCATTATAATACAATGGCCAACTGATCAATGGTACTAATACAATACATCATATCAACAATTTAAAATAAAGACATTCCATTTCTTACTTCAATTAATCTTTGAGATTGATTACTTTGTGGTCACACCTTATGGAACTTGAAACCATGATACCCCAATAGGAAAAACCTGTAAATAGGTAATCAATTTCATGAAAATGAAGTAGAGAATCATGGATACCTCATTAAACCATTTCGGAGTCAACAATAGTATATGGATATTTTTTTTGACTAGTCGGACATCTTAAAAGTGAAAACAAGTTCAATTGGCAGTGTCGAAGATGATATGATGTTATTATGTGTCATGTGTAGTAGGACAATATTGGAAGCTTACTTGAGAGTACCATGGGTCATTATTCATGCCAAATATTATATAGAGTATGTCTTACATACCTTGATATATTCACTTCAATACAAGTCCAACTTGTCTTCCCGTACTCTTCGAACACTAATCTACAATAAGTCATTTGTGGCAACTAGTATTAGCAACCAAACCTTACCATATAGGTATTAACATCACCAAATAATGTCTAGGAAGTAATCATTTAACTCATCAATAAGAGTGCTACATACATCCTCTTATACTCTTATTACATTCACATATATATCCCTCAACATCACTCTTAGCCTTTATTTTCCTTCTTAATCACCATCCAATACCAACATGATCACTAGGCATACATAACCACTAATATAATGATATATCACCACAATTCATCCTCCATAATCCAATACAACAACTTCCATAATTTACTACTAACAATTTATACAAAACAATTCATAACTATGTTTCTAGTTATCTTCCAACATCAAGACAATACTCATAATCCCTTATCAATACTTATTCATGGATAAGAATCAAGAATAAACAATATTCATATGTTAACAATGAACTCTTGTATTTAGAATCCTCCTTACATAACCATGGGGTGCTTCTCGAAGCATTCGAGATGGTGAACACAACTACGGAACTAATTCGAATTTTCTACGGTTGAATCAGAAAATATTTGAAGTTGAAATTAGGCTAGGGTTTAACCTTCTCTTAATAATTGGATGATATATGATATATATGAGGATAAGTGTATGTTTATAAAGACCAATTTTTCGTCCAAGAGGTAATAGAAAATGACCATTTTGCCCTAAAAATTTAAATAAATCCGAATCTGTCCCCAGTGGACAGTTTTGACAGGCTGAAGTAAATCGATCATAACTCTTTGCTCCGGTATCGGATTTGGGTGAAACATTTGTATTGGAAAGATAATTCAAAGGTATTTCATTTTAATATAAAGTATACCACCCAGTTATTCCTGTACAAGGAGTTATGGTCGTTTAAAGTTGACCCAAAAATCTGTCCCAAAATTCTGTTTTTTTTTTATAGGCTGTGGTAAAACGGTTATAGCTCCTTACTCAGACAATGGATTTGGATGAAACCAATTTCATCGGAAATAAGACTCTCGCAGATTTTCGTCGATATATAGCAGCTCACACATTTCTTTTTGTACAAGGAGTTATGATCGTCTAAAGTTGATCCAAAAAAAATTGCCTAGCTGCAGTAATTTTCCTTCACAGGCTTCCCGGCCACCGTTTTGAAATTTCGAATGTTCTCGCTTATATGAAATACTCCTCTGTTTTGGGCAAACTTTATATTTTTGGAAATTTTATTCCAATACCTACACATATAACTATTGACGGGATACTTCCGAACACCATAAACTTAATTTAACCCATACGCAAGCCTTTAGGACTCCATATAATCGCGATAAGTGTACGAAAAAAATTTACGGGGTGTTACAAGTATAATCAATTCAGTGTTTAATTAGTTGGGAGTAGGATTTAGCACCGAGTGAACCCAAGGATGGGGATCACCTATTATTTAGTACAGGGTGTGATCCTTAGAAGAAATCCTTGCATTCCAAACCTACGTAGAAAGCGTAGGTTGAATTGTACCCCTATGCGTAGGGCTACTAATACATCTCATTTGAGTTTTTCCTTATTGGAGGGGTTGATGGAAGAGCTCCCTTTCAGAAAGGCTTTACTCACAGATTGTCTTTATCTGTATCATGGTACTGACACTCTTCCAGCTGGGGTTATAGGTTGGACCCCACCAGTCAATTTTGTGGCATATCGGTTAGATGTTTAACCCCATTGTCTTAGTTTAAGTCTCAGTCTCAGTCTCAATAATAGAACTCAGATAGTTCTATAGATTTCAAGACTGTCAGATACAATCACTCATTATTAGTATACACATTGTACAAAACTCATGTTATCAGTATTTAGATGAATGACTGTCAAATACAGTCAATCAGATCAGTTCTTCATAATCAGAACTATTAGAAACAAATATTCAGATTATCCATAATAGTAAACTCAGTTGTCAGCTTACCAGTAATACAGTTAATCTATATTCCATTAATAGTGAACTCAGGTATCAGTAAATACCTATTATCAGTAGACTCAGTAGTCAGAACTCAGTATTCAGTCCTATCATGATGTTAGTCACAGTTACGTATTCATGCATGTATTCTTACGTTCACGTTATAAGTCGGTTAGCATTGTTCCTACATATAAACCCCTTGTATTCAGCCTACCCCACTTTCATACTAGTAAATTCTAACGTACTGATGTATTTGCGCTATGGTGTTTTACTTTACGCCAAAGGTTTAGAAGAACGCGCTCCAGAGCATCAGTAGCATTTCTGATTCCAGCAGCAGTAGATTTGCAGTGAGTCTTTATCATTCGAGGATGATATAATTTATTTATTATTATTTATTATCTCAGTTCAGTATCAATAAATGGAGTTAATCGGAGACATATTCCTTCAACTACTTATTCAGTTCAGTTTAGAGGCTTTCAGACTATAACATGCTAGACAGTTACTTCAGCTTTATTTTGGTATTTGTAATATCGTTTCCAAACATTATTTTATCAGATGTTTATTATATTTTGAACCTTATGTCCTTACAGCTTTTATGTATTCCGCATAATTTCAGTATATTATTCAGTGCTCAGTTACAGATATCATTCATGGGTTAGCTTGTGGTTCTTTGGGGTCATAGGCACCGTGTAGCATTCTGGGAACGATATTTGGGGTGTTACAACTTAATCTGAAACTTAGTAACTTAACTTGAATTTGAGTGTGAGTGGCTCACCATGGGTCGTGATATAGGGTAAGAGTGGTATAGTCCAACTTGTAAGTTGGATAGTGTCAACTCCTCTTTATTCGTCCCAAAGTACTGGTTAAGGGTATGTGTCATATACTAGGGGTAAGATTGGGGTTTGGTTGTTTTATGTTGGACAGTTTTTGGGGTCCAAGGGATGCCCATAGTAAACGTGGTGGGTACCACTAGTATGATAGGATATAGGTGGTAAAGTGGAGGTTACCCTCCTACAGGAATTAATATAGTTTAAGTTGGGGGTATTATTGATATTTCCCCTTATAACTCCTTGGGACCCCTGACTTAAAACACTTTTTTGGGGTTTCATTAACCAATTTTCACTCAATAAAAAACTTAAAACTCTCTCAAAATCTCTCTAGGATCTTGGGCTGAGCAAAAGCTAGGGTTTCCTTGAAGGTGGTCAATTGAGCTCATAGGGGTGATTTCATCTCATCTTCATCTCAATCTAAGTCATGTTAGTACTCCTTCAAACTAAAGGCATATTTTATGAAATGTTCTCATGGCATAAATTGTAACACCCCGTAAATTTTTTTCGTACACTTATCGCGATTATATGGAGTCCTAAAGGCTTGCGTATGGGTTAAATTAAGTTTATGGTGTTCGGATGTATCCCGTCAATAGTTGTATGTGTAGGTATTGGAATAAGATTTCCAACGATATAAAGTTTGCCCAAAACAGAGGAGTATTTCATATAAGCGAGCACATTCGAAATTTCAAAACGGTGGCCGGGAAGCCTGTGAACAGTAAATCTGCAGGAAAATTACTGCAGCTAGGCAATTTTTTTTTTGATCAACTTTAAACGATCATAACTCCTTGGAAAAAAAGAACTGTGTGAGCTTCTATATATCGAAGAAAATCTCCGAGAATCTTCTTTCCGATGAAATTGGTTTCATCCAAATCCAATGTCTGAGTAAAGAGCTATACCTGTTTTACTACAGCCTATCAAAAAAAAAACAGAATTTTGGGACAGATTTTTGGATCAACTTTAAACGACCATAACTACTTGTACAGGAAGAAATGGGTGGTATAATTCATATAAAAATGAAATCCCTCTGAATTATGTTACCAATTTAATTGGTTTCACCCAAATCCGATACCGGAGCAAAGAGTTATGATCGATTTACTTCAGCATGCCAAAACTGTCCACTGGGGACAGATTCGGATTTATTTAAATTTTTAGGGCAAAATGGTCATTTTCTATTACCTCTTGGACGAAAATTGGTCTTTATAAACATACACTTAGCCTCATATATATCATATATCATACAATTATTAAGAGAAGGTGAAACCCTAGCCTAATTTCAACTTCAAATATTTTGTGATTCAACCGTAGAAAATTCGAATTGGTTCCGTAGTTGTGTTCACCATCTCGAAAGCTTCGAGAAGCACCCCATGGTTATGTAAGGAGGATTCTAAATACAAGAGTTCATTGTTAAGGTATGAATATTGTTTATTCTTGATTCTTATCCATGAATAAGTATTGATAAGGGATTATGAGTATTGTCTTGATGTTGGAAGATAACTAGAAACATAGTTATGAATTGTTTTGTATAATTGTTAGTAGTAAATTATGAAAGTTGTTGTATTGGATTATGGAGGATGAATTGTGGTGATATATCATTATATTAGTGGTTATGTATGCCTAGTGATCATGTTGGTATTGGATGGTGATTAAGAAGGGAAATAAAGGCTAAGAGTGATGTTGAGGGATATTGCATGAAAATGCATGATATGTGAATGTAATAAGAGTATAAGAGGATGTATGTAGCACTCTTATTGATGAGTTAAAGGATTACTTCCTAGACATTATTTGGTGAAGTTAATACCTAAATGGTAAGGTTTGGTTGCTAATACTTGTTTGCCACAAATGACTTATTGTAGATAAGTGTTCGAAGAGTACGGGAAGTCAAGTTGGACTTGTATTGAAGTGGTTATATCAAGGTATGTAAGACATACTCTATCTAATCTTTGGCATGAACAATGACCCATGGCACTCTCAAGTAAGCTTCCAACATTGTCCTATGACACATGATACATAATAACATCATATGATCTTCGACACTACCAATTGAACTTGTTTTCACTTTTAAGATGTCCGGCTAGTCAAAAAAATGTCCGTATACTATTTTTGACTCCGAAATGGTTTAATGAGGTATCCATGATTATCTACTTCATTTTCATGATATTGATTACCTATTTACATGTTTTTCCTATTGAGGTATCATGGTTTCAAGTTCCATAATGTGTGACCACAAAGTAACCAATCTCAAAGATTAATTGAATTTAGAAATGGAATGTCTTTATTTTAAATTGGTGATATGATGTATTGTATTAGTACCACTAATCAGTTGGCCATTGTATTATAAAGATTAAGTATATATGCTATTCCAGGGGTGGTCCCTGATGTATTGTATTAGTACCACTGATTAGTTGGCCATTGTATGACACATGTTTTGTATTGATAAGGAATACGGGAAGTAATGATATGAAAGTAATGTGCAGGTATCTCATCAGCTCTTTTAAGTGTGGTCTACTCAGACTGTTTATTCACTGGTATCTGGGTTCTGTTGATCTTTTGTATCTCATCTTGATACTCACTGCCTTACATACTCAGTACATATTTCCATACTGACGTCCCTCACGGGGGACCTGTATCCATGCCTGCAGGAATAGGTATTTCAGGTCGAACACCTCCGCAGTAAGAGCCAGGACATTCTGTTGATAGTGGTGAGCTCCAGTTGTTTTGGGGCATCCCAAGTCGTTTTTATATGTACTTTTGGTATTTGTATAAAAGTCTTTTGTGGGCGGAAGTTTGTCCCGACCCTAACTCAATTGTGTATCTATGTAGAGGCTTTTGTAGACATATTGTACAGCCATATGAGTGTTTGGTTGATAGACGTGATGGCTCTGACAGCCAATTACTGTTTATATATATATATATGCGTGTCTGTTGGGCTGATACAGGTACTGTTTTCTTCTATTTACAACGAAGTGCTGCCCAAATTTGTAATTTTCATAAGCAATGTAAATGTGAAAGTATAGGTTATGAACGGGTTCTCCCAGGCCTCCTCGGCTACAGGTGCCAGTCCGCTCCAATGCGATTTGAGGCATGACAGAAGTGGTATCAGAGAGGTTCGTCCTAGTGAGTCTACAAAGCCGTGTCTACGTAGAATCTCGTTTATCGATGTGTTGTGCACCACATCTATAAACAGGAGGCTATTGGACATTTAGGGATTGTTTCCATTCTCCATTTCTTAGATCGTGCACTAGAGTCCATATTAGAGATAAAGTCATAATCGATCACTTAATCCAATTGTTTTTTTTATTTATTATAGTAACGATGCCGGTTACAAGGAGAAAGAATACGTGGAAGCGAGTAGATGTAGTGGCCGGAGAAGGTAATAGTAAGTCACCACCGACACAAGCTGAACAAAGTGAGTCTCAAGCTGAGCATATATCAGGAGCTTCTTCTACTCCGGAAGGGCCATCTATTAATGTTGTTGATCGAGATTTAAGGGATGCAGTACAACTTCTAACGCGTATAGTTGCCAGTCAAGTTCAAGGGCAAGCTATTCCTACCACGGGTTCTAGTGGTACGGATAGAGCAGCTAGCCTTCGGACACAGGATTTTCTGAAACTGGATCCTCCTACTTTTACCGGATCAGATATTAACGAAGACCCACAGGACTTTGTCGATCAAACCAAAGGGCTCTAGATGTTATGCACATATCCGGTAAATAGATGGTTGAGCTAGCAGTATATAGACTGAAAGGAGAGGCTATATTATGGTACGAGGATTGGAAACGATCTAGGGGTATTGATGTAACTCCAACTACGTGGGGAGAGTTTAAAGATGCATTTATTGATCATTACCTTCCATTTGAGACTCGTCAGGCCCATGCAGATCAATTCTTAAATCTTCGTCAGGGTAATATGAGTGTAAGGGAGTATAGTCTTTGATTTAACTCCTTTTCTCGATATGCTTCTAATGTGGTAGCTACTATAGATGACAGAGTTCATCACTATGTGGATAGATTGGAACCATACTTGGTTAGAGATTGTACCATTGCTGCTTTGAACAAGGACATGGATATAGCGAGGATACAAGATTTCACTCAGAAAATGGAAGATCAGAGGCAAAGAAGAAGAACCCAGGAATCAGAAAAAGGATATTCTAAGCGGGCCAGAGCTATAGGGAAGTTTATGGCATCTCAGGGAGGTTTTAGGCCTTGGTTCTCTCATAGATTGCCTAGCCTGTTATCTTTTTATCCTGCAATTAGTGCTCCACCGCAATTTCAAAGGTTCAGAGGTAATCAGTTCGGGCAAAGCAGTGAAAATCAGAGTTCGCGAACAGTGGGGTATCAAGGGCAAGGGAGTATGAGTCAATTGAGACCTCCACGACACCCGTGCCCCATATGCAGAAGATATCACTTTGGCGAATGTCGGCTTGGAACAAACAATTGATTTTGGTACGGTAAGCCGGGGCATATGGCTAGAGATTGCCCACGCAGGACCACAGGTGGTATAACACGACCTACCGGATCAGCTATTACGTCATCATCGGTGCCTCCTTTGAGTAGGGGTACACAACCTATGGGTCACGGTAGAGGTGATAAGGGAGCACTAGTATTGTTTGTGCGTAAGAAAGATGGTTCGCTGAGGATGTGTATAGACTATCGTCAATTGAATAAGGTGACTATTAAGAATAAATACCCTCTTCCCCGAATTGATGATTTATTTGACCAGTTGAAGGGTTCCCAATGTTTTTCCAAGATTGACTTGAGATCAGGCTATCATCAAGTGAGAGTCAAGGATAAAGATATACCCAAGACAGCTTTCCGAACACGGTATGGTCATTATGAATTCTTGGTTATGTCATTCGGGCTGACAAATGCACCCGCAGTTTTTATGGATCTGATGAATAGGCTGTTTAAGCAGTTTCTAGATGTGTTCGTGATAGTTTTCATAGATGATATTCTGGTCTACTATAGATCAGAAGAGGATCATGTTAATCACTTAAGGCAGGCATTGCCGATTCTTTGTGATCGTAAGCTGTATGCGAAGTTTTCTAAATGTGAGTTTTGGCTCAAGTCAGTGGCATTTTTGGGCCATATTGTATCTAGTGAAGGCATAAAAGTTAACACTCAGAAGATTGAGGCTGCGAAGAATTGGCCAAGACCCACGACGCCTATGGAGATTCGTAGTTTCCTCGGGTTGGCAGGTTATTATAAAAGGTTTGTTGAAGGTTTTTCTTATATTTCTTCACCCTTGACTAAGTTGACGCATAAAGCCTCCAAGTTTCAATGGAATGATGCCTGTGAAAAGAGTTTCCAAGATCTGAAGAGCAAGTTGACTTCTACACCGGTATTGGTACTTCCTGAAGGCACAGAAGGGTATGCAGTGTACTGTGATGCTTCGAGAATTGGCTTAGGATGCGTATTAATGCAACATGGTAGAGTAATTGCCTATGGATCTAGACAGTTGCGACCACATGAGAGGAATTATCCCACGCATGATCTTGAGCTAGCTGCAGTTGTATTTGCTTTGAAGATATGGCGCCACTACTTATATGGGGTTCATGTTGACATATATACCGATCATAAGAGCCTGCAATATATCTTCAGTCAGAAAGATCTAAACTTAAGGCAGCGGAGATGGCTTGAATTGTTGAAAGATTACGATGTTGATATCTTGTATCATCCAGGGAAAGCGAATGTAGTAGCGGATGCACTGAGTCGTAATTCTAAAATGGCATCTATAGAAAAGCAGGGGATGATTAAGGATCTTCACCAACTAGCTAATTTGGGAGTTCGACTTCTCGAAACTCCAGATGAAGAGGTTATTGTACGTAATGCAGCGGAATCTTCATTGATAGCTGAAGTGAAAGAGAAGCAGTATGCAGATCCAATTTTATTACATCTTAAGGAGGATGTGCAGAGTGGCACGACAAAGGCATTTGAGCTTACACGAGAAGGAGTGATTTAGTGTCAGAATCGTTTATGTGTACCTGATGTAGTTGAGCTAAGAAAGAGAATTATGACAGAAGCACACTGTTCAAGGTATTCCATCCATCCAGGGTCGACTAAGATGTATCAATATTTGAAAGCAATATATTGGTGGAATGACATGAAGAAGAATATTGCCGAATTTGTAGCTGAATGACCGAATTGTCAAAGAGTCAAAGTAGAACACCAGAAACCCGGTGGTTACATGCAATGTATAGATCTTCCAATCAATATGGATTTCATCACGGGTTTGCCTCGTACATTTCGGAAGTTTGATTCCATATGGGTGATCATTGATAGGCTTACCAAATCCGCGCACTTCTTACCAGTTAAGACAACTTATACGGCGGAAGAGTATGCGAAGTTGTATATTAAGGAGATCGTTCGGTTACATGGAGTTCCAATTTCCATTATATCCGATCGAGGAGCCCAATTTACCTTGAATTTATGGAAGTCTTTTCAAAGGAGTTTGGGGACACAAGTAAATCTAAGTACGGCTTTTCATCCTCAAACGGACGGACAAGCGGAACGTACCATCCAGAAACTTGAAGATATGCTACGAGCATGTGTATTAGATTTCAAAGGCAACTGGGATGATCACCTACCTCTTATCGAGTTTGCCTACAATAATAGCTATCATTCAAGTATCAAAATGGAACCATATGAAGCATTGTATGGAAGAAAGTGTAGATCGCCAATAGGATGGTTTGAAGCAGGTGAGGCGGTCTTGTTTGGACCGAATCTTGTTTATCAAGAAATGGAGAAGGTTAAAGTGATCCAACAATGGCTTGAAACAGCTCAAAGTCGACACAAATCTTATGCGGATATTTGAAGAAGAGGACTTGAGTTTTCTATCGACGATTGGGTATTCTTGAAAGTATCACCAATGAAAGGAGTGATGAGGTTTGACAAGAAAGGAAAGTTAATTCCACGAAACATAGGTCCGTACAAGATCATTCAAAGATTTGGACAAGTTGCTTATAAGTTAGAGCTACCTCAAGAGCTCTCAGCAGTTCATCCCATATTTCATGTTTCGATGCTTCGCAAGTACATCGGATATCCATCGCACATCACTACTACGGAAGATGTACAAGTTACAGAAGATCTCACTTTTGAAGAAATGCCTATTGCTATTCTTGATCACCAATTTAAAAAGATAAGGAATAAAGAGATAGCATCGGTAAAAGTACTTTGGAGGAATCAACAAGTTGAGGAGATCACATGGGAAGCCGAGGAAGCGATGAATATTAAGTACCCTTACCTATTCAACGATGAGGAGGAAGTTCATGAGACGGAAGAAGAACAATAACAGGTAAGTGTTTATTTTTATGCAAGTATGTTATGATGATGAATATGTTAATTGTAAGCTTGGAAATGTATTAATTGAGTAGCTATGCTAACATTCAAGGACGAATGTTCTTAAGGGGGGGAGAATGTAACACCCAGTAATTTTTTTTCGTACACTTATCGCGATTATATGGAGTCCTAAAGGCTTGCGTATGGGTTAAATTAAGTTTATGGTGTTCGGATGTATCCCGTCAATAGTTGTATGTGTAGGTATTGGAATAAGATTTCCAAAGATATAAAGTTTTCCCAAAACAGAGGAGTATTTCATATAAGCGAGCACATTCAAAATTTCAAAATGGTGGCGGGGAAGCCTGTGAACAGTAAATCTGCAGGAAAATTACTGTAGCTAGGCAATTTTTTTTTTATCAACTTTAGACGATCATAACTCCTTGTACAAAAAGAACAGTGTAAGATTCTATATATAGACGAAAATCTCCGAGAATCTTCTTTCCGATGAAATTGGTTTCATCAAAATCCAATGTCTGAGTAAGGAGCTATATCCGTTTTACTACAGCCTAACAAAAATAAAACAGAATTTTGGGACAGATTTTTGGGTCAACTTTAAAAGACCATAACTCCTTTTACAGGAAGAACTGGATCGTATACTTTATAGAAAAATGAAAGAACATTGAATTATATTTCCAATGCAATTGGTTTCACCCAAATCTGATACCGGAGCAAAGAGTTATGATAGATTTACTTCAGCCTGTCAAAATTGTCCACTGGGGACAGATTCAGATTTATTTAAATTTTTAGGGCAAAATGGTCATTTTCTATAACCTCTTGGACGAAAATTGGTCTTTATAAACATACACTTAGCCTCATATATATCATATATCATCCAATTATTAAGATAAGGTGAAACCCTAGCCTAATTTCAACTTCAAATATTTTGTGATTCAACCGTAGAAAATTCGAATTGGTTCCGTAGATGTGTTCACCATCTCGAAAGCTTCGAGAAGCACCCCATGGTTATGTCAGGAGGATTCTAAATACAAGAGTTCATTTTTAAGGTATGAATATTGTTTATTCTTGATTCTTATCCATGAATAAGTATTGATAAGGGATTATGAGTATTGTCTTGATGTTGGAAGATAACTACAAACATAGTTATGAATTGTTTTGTATAAATTGTTAGTAGTAAATTATGGAAGTTGTTGTATTAGATTATGGAGGATGAATTGTGGTGATATATCATTATATTAGTGGTTATGTATGCCTAGTGATCATGTTTGTATTGGATGGTGATTAAGAAGGGAAATAAAGGCTAAGAGTGATGTTGAGGGATATTGCATGAAAATGCATGATATGTGAATGTAATAAGAGTATAAGAGGATGTATGTAGTACTCTTATTGATGAGTTAAAGGATTACTTCCTAGACATTATTTGGTGAAGTTAATACCTAAATGGTAAGGTTTGGTTGCTAATACTAGTTTGCGACAAATGACTTATTGTAGATAAGTGTTTGAAGAGTACGGGAAGTCAAGTTGGACTTGTATTGAAGTGGTTATATCAAGGTATGTAAGACATACTCTATCTAATCTTTGTCATGAATAATGACCCATGGAACTCTCAAGTAAGCTTCCAACATTGTCCTACGACACATGACACATAATAACATCATATGATCTTCGACACTACCAATTGAACTTGTTTTCACTTTTAAGATGGCCGGCTAGTCAAAAAAATGTCCATATACTATTGTTGACTCCGAAATGGTTTAATGAGGTATCCATGATTCTCTACTTCATTTTCATGATATTGATTACCTATTTACATGTTTTTCCTATTGAGGTATCAAGGTTTCAAGTTCCATAAGGTGTGACCACAAAGTAACCAATCTCAAACATTAATTGAATTAAGAAATAGAATGTCATTATTTTAAATTGATGATATGATGTATTGTATTAGTACCACTGATCAGTTGGCCATTGTATTATAAAGATTATGTATATATGCTATTCCAGGGGTGTTCCCTGATGTATTGTATTAGTACCACTGATCAGTTGGCCATTGTATGACACATGTTATGTATTGATAAGGAATACGGCAAGTAATGATATGAAAGTAATGTGCAGGTATCCCATTAGCTCTTTTAAGTGTGGTATACTCACACTGTTTATTCACTGGTATCTGGGTTCTGTTGATCTTTTGTATCTCGTCTTGATACTCACTGCCTTACATACTCAGTACATATTTCTATACTGACGTCCACTCATGGGGGACCTGTATCCATGCCTGCAGGAACAGGTATTTCAGGTCGTACACCTCCGTAATAAGAGCCAGGACATTCTGTTGATAGTGGTGAGCTCCAGTTGTTTAGGGGCATCCTAAGTCATTTCTATATGTACTTTTGGTATTTGTATAAAAGTCTTTTGTGGGCGGGAGTTTGTCCCGACCCTAACTCAGTTGTGTATCTATGTAGAGGCTTTTGTAGACATATTGTACAGCCATAGGAGTGTTTGGTTGATAGACGTGATGGCTCTGACGGCTAATTACTGTTTATATATATATATATATGCGTGTCTGCTGGGGTGTTACAGGTACTGTTTTCTTCTATTTACAACGAAGTGCTGCCCAAATTTCTAATTTTCATAAGCAATGTAAATGTGAAAGTATAGGTTATGAACGGGTTCTCCCGGGCCTCCTTGGCTACAGGTGCCAGTCCGCTCTAATGGGATTTGAGGCGTGAAAGAAGTGGTATCAGAGAGGTTCGTCCTAGTGAGTCTACAAAGCCGTGTCTACGTAGAATCTCGTTTATCGATGTGTTGTGCACCACATCTATAAACAGGAGGCTATTGGACATTTAGGGATTATTTCCATTCTCCATTTCTTAGATCGTGCAATAGAGCCCATATTAGAGATAAAGTCATAATCGATCGCTTAATCCAATTGTTTTTTTTATTTATTATAGTAACGATTCCGGTTACAATGAGAAAGAATAAGTGGAAGCGAGTAGATGTAGTGGCCGGAGAAGGTACTAGTAAGTCACCACCGACACAAGCTGAACAAAGTGAGTCTCAAGCTGAGCATATATCAGGAGATTCTTCTCCTCCGGATGGGCCATCTATTAATGCTGTTGATCGAGATTTGAGGGATGCAGTACAACTTCTGACGCGTATAGTTGCCGGTCAAGTTCAAGGGCAAGCTATTCCTACCACGGGTTCTAGTGGTACGGATAGAGCAGCTAGCCTTCAGACACAGGATTTTCTGAAACTCGATCCTCCTACTTTTACCGGATCAGATATTAACGAAGACCCACAGGACTTTGTCGATCAAACCCAAAGGGCTCTAGATGTTATGCACATATCTGGTAAATAGATTGTTGAGCTAGCAGCATATAGACTGAAAGGAGAGGCTATATTATGGTACGAGGATTGGAAACGATCTAGGGGTATTGATGCACCTCCAACTACGTGGGGAGAGTTTAAAGATGCATTTATTGATCATTATCTTCCATTTGAGACTCGTCAGGCCCGTGCAGATCAATTCTTAAATCTTCGTCAGGGTAATATGAGTGTAAGGGAGTATAGTCTTTGATTTAACTCCTTTTCTCGATATGCTTCTAATGTGGTAGCTAATATAGATGACAGAGTTCATCACTATGTGGATAGATTGGAACCATACTTGGCTAGAGATTGTACCATTGCTGCTTTGAACAAGGACATGGATATAGCGAGGATACAAGCTTTCGCTCAGAAAATGGAAGATCAGAGGCAAAGAAGAAGAACCCAGGAATCAGAAAAAGGATATTCTAAGCGGGCCAGAGCTATAGGTCAGTTTATGGCATCTCAGGGAGGTTTTAGGCCTTCATTCTCTCATAGATTGCCTAGCCCGTTATCTTCTTATCCTGCAATTAGTGCTCCACCGCAATTTCAAAGGTTCAGAGGTAATAAGTTTGGGCAAAGCAGTGAAAATCAGAGTTCGCGAATAGTGGGGTATCAAGGGCAAGGGAGTATGAGTCAATTGAGACCTCCACAACACCCGTGCCCCATATGTAGAAGATTTCACTTTGGCGAATGTCGGCTTGGAACAAACAATTGCTTTTGGTGCGGTAAGCCGGGGCATATGGCTAGAGATTGCCCACGCAGGACCACAGGTAGTATAACACGACCTACCGGATCAGCTATTGCATCATCATCGGTGCCTCCTTTGAGTAGGGGTACACAACCTATGGGTCACGGTAGAGGTGATAAGGGAGCACTAGTATTGTTTGTGCATAAGAAAGATGGTTCGTTGAGGATGTGTATTGACTATCGACAATTGAATAAGGTGACTATTAAGAATAAATACCCTCTTCCCCGAATTGATGATTTATTTGACCAGTTGAAGGGTGCCCTGTGTTTTTCCAAGATTGACTTGAGATCAGGCTATCATCAAGTGAGAGTCAAGGATAAAGATATACCCAAGACAGCTTTCCGAACACGGTATGGTCATTATGAATTCCTGGTTATGTCATTCGAGCTGACAAATGCACCCGCAGTTTTTATGGATCTGATGAATAGGCTGTTTAAGCCGTTTCTAGATGTGTTCGTGATAGTTTTCATAGATGATATTCTGGTCTACTATAGATCAGAAGAGGATCATGTTAATCACTTAAGGCAGGCGTTGCCGATTCTTCGTGATCGTAAGCTGTATGCGAAGTTTTCTAAATGTGAGTTTTGGCTCAAGTCAGTGGCATTTTTGGGCCATATTGTATCTAGTGAAGGCATAAAAGTTGACACTCAGAAGATTGAGGCTACGAAGAATTGGCCAAGACCCACGATGCCTATGGAGATTCGTAGTTTCCTCGGGTTGGCAGGTTATTATAAAAGGTTTGTTAAAGGTTTTTCTTCTATTTATTCACCCTTGACAAAGTTGACGCATAAAGCCTCCAAGTTTCAATGGAATGATGCCTGTGAAAAGAGTTTCCAAGATCTGAAGAGCAAGTTGACTTCTACACCGGTATTGGTACTTCCTGAAGGCACAGAAGGGTATGCAGTGTACTGTGATGCGTCGATAATTGGCTTAGGATGCGTAGTAATGCAACATAGTAGAGTAATAGCCTATGGCTCTAGACAGTTGCGACCACATGAGAGGAATTATCCCACGCATGATCTTGAGCTAGCTGCAGTTGTATTTGCTTTGAAGATATGGCGCCACTACTTATATGGGGTTCATGTTGACATATATACCGATCATAAGATCCTGCAATATATCTTCAGTCAGAAAGATCTAAACTTGAGGAGGCGGAGATGGCTTGAATTGTTGAAAGATAACGATGTTGATATCTTGTATCATCCAGGGAAAGCGAATGTAGTAGCGGATGCACTGAGTCGTAATTCTAAAATGGCATCTATAGAAAAGCAGGGGATGATTAAGGATCTTCACCAACTAGCTAATTTTGGAGTTCGACTTCTCGAAACTCCAGATGAAGAGGTTATTGTACGTAATGCAGCGGAATCTTCATTGATAGCTGAAGTTAAAGAGAAGCAGTATGCAGATCCAATTTTATTACATCTTAAGGAGGATGTGCAGAGTGGCACGACAAAGGCATTTGAGCTTAGGCAAGAAGGAGTGATTCAGTGTCAGAATCGTTTATGTGTACCTGATGTAGTTGAGCTAAGAAAGAGAATTATGACAGAAACACACTGTTCAAGGTATTCCATCCATCCAGGGTCGACTAAGATGTATCAATATTTGAAAGCAATATATTGGTGGAATGACATGAAGAAGAATATTGCCGAATTTGTAGCTGAATGACCGAATTGTCAAAGAGTCAAAGTAGAACACCAGAAACCCGGTGGTTACATGCAATGTATAGATCTTCCAATCAATATGGATTTCATCACGGGTTTGCCTCGTACATTTCGGAAGTTTGATTCCATATGGGTGATCATTGATAGGCTTACCAAATCCGTGCACTTCTTACCAGTTAAGACAACTTATACGGCGGAAGAGTATGCGAAGTTGTATATTAAGGAGATTGTTCGGTTACATGGAGTTCCAATTTCCATTATATCCGATCGAGGAGCCCAATTTACCTTGAATTTCTGGAAGTCTTTTCAAAGGAGTTTGGGGACACAAGTAAATCTAAGTACGGCTTTTCATCCTCAAACGGACGGACAAGCGGAACATACCATCCAGACACTTGAAGATATGCTACGAGCATGTGTATTAGATTTCAAAGGCAACTGGGATGATCACCTACCTCTTATTGAGTTTGCCTACAATAATAGCTATCATTTAAGTATCAAAATGGAACCATATGAATCATTGTATGGAAGAAAGTGTAGATCGCCAATAGGATGGTTTGAAGCAGGTGATGCGGTCTTGTTTGGACCGGATCTTGTTTATCAAGCAATGGAGAAGGTTAAAGTGATCCAACAACGGCTTGAAACAGCTCAAAGTCGACACAAATCTTATGCAGATGTTTGAAGAAGAGGACTTGAGTTTTCTATCGACGATTGGGTATTCTTGAAAGTATCACCAATGAAAGGAGTGATGAGGTTTGGCAAGAAAGGAAAGTTAAGTCCACGAAACATAGGTCCGTACAAGATCATTCAAAGATTTGGACAAGTTGCTTATGAGTTAGAGCTACCTCAAGAGCTCTCAGCAGTTCATCCCATATTTCATGTTTCGATGCTTTGCAAGTACATCGGAGATCCATCGCACATCACTACTACGGAAGATGTACAAGTTACAGAAGATCTCACTTTTGAAGAAATGCCTATTGCTATTCTTGATCACCAAATTAAAAAGATAAGGAATAAAGAGATAGCATCGGTAAAAGTACTTTGGAGGAATCAACAAGTTGAGGAGATCACATGGGAAGCTGAGGAAGCGATGAATATTAAGTACCCTTACCTATTCAACGATGAGGAGGAAGTTCATGAGACGGAAGAAGAACAATAACAGGTAAGTGTTTATTTTTATGCAAGTATGTTATGATGATGAATATGTTAATTGTAAGCTTGGACATGTCTTAATTGAGTAACTATGCTAACATTCAAGGACGAATGTTCTTAAGGGGGGGAGAATGTAACACCCAGTAAATTTTTTTCGTACACTTATCGCGATTATATGGAGTCCTAAAGGCTTGCGTATGGGTTAAATTAAGTTTATGGTGTTCGGATGTATCCCGTCAATAGTTGTATGTGTAGGTATTGGAATAAGATTTCCAACGATATAAAGTTTTCCCAAAACAGAGGAGTATTTCATATAAGCGAGAACATTCGAAATTTCTAAATGGTGGCCGGGAAGCCTGTGAACAGTAAATCTGCAGGAAAATTACTGCAGCTAGGCAATTTTTTTTTGATCAACTTTAGACGATCATAACTCCTTGTACAAAAAGAACTGAGTGAGATTCTATATATAGACAAAAATCTCCGAGAGTCTTCTTTCCGATGAAATTGGTTTCATCCAAATCCAATGTCTGAGTAAGGAGCTATACCCGTTTTACTACAGCCTAACAAAAAAAAATAGAATTTTGGGACAGATTTTTGGGTCAAATTTAAACGACCATAACTCCTTTTACAGGAAGAACTGGGTCGTATACTTTATAGGAAAATGAAAGAACTTTGAATTATATTTCCAATGCAATTGGTTTCACCCAAATCTGATACCGGAGCAAAGAGTTATGATCGATTTACTTCAGCCTGTCAAAACTGTCCACTGGGGACAGATTCAGATTTATTTAAATTTTTAGGGAAAAATGGTCATTTTCTATAACCTCTTGGACGAAAATTGGTCTTTATAAACATACACTTAGCCTCATATATATCATATATCATCCAATTATTAAGAGAAGGTGAAACCCTAGCCTAATTTCAACTTCAAATATTTTGTGATTCAACCGTAGAAAATTCGAATTGGTTCCGTAGTTGTGTTCACCATCTCGAAAGCTTCGAGAAGCACCCCATGGTTATGTCAGGAGGATTCTAAATACAAGAGTTCATTTTTAAGGTATGAATATTGTTTATTCTTGATTCTTATCCATGAATAAGTATTGATAAGGGATTATGAGTATTGTCTTGATGTTGGAAGATAACTACAAACATAGTTATGAATTGTTTTGTATAAATTGTTAGTAGTAAATTATGGAAATTGTTGTATTGGATTATGGAGGATGAATTGTGGTGATATATCATTATATTAGTGGTTATGTATGCCTATTGATCATGTTGGTATTGGATGGTGATTAAGAAGGGAAATAAAGGCTAAGAGTGATGTTGAGGGATATTGCATGAAAATGCATGATATGTGAATGTAATAAGAGTATAAGAGGATGTATGTAGTAATCTTATTGATGAGTTAAAGGATTACTTCCTAGACATTATTTGGTGAAGTTAATACCTAAATGGTAAGGTTTGGTTGCTAATACTAGTTTGCGACAAATGACTTATTGTAGATAAGTGTTTGAAGAGTACGGGAAGTCAAGTTTGACTTGTATTGAAGTGGTTATATCAAGGTATGTAAGACATACTCTATCTAATATTTGTCATGAATAATGACCCATGGAACTCTCAAGTAAGCTTCCAACATTGTCCTACGACACATGACACATAATAACATCATATGATCTTCGACACTACCAATTGAACTTGTTTTCACTTTTAAGATGTCCGGCTAGTCAAAAAAATGTCCATATACTATTGTTGACTCCGAATTGGTTTAATGAGGTATCCATGATTCTCTACTTCATTTTCATGATATTGATTACCTATTTACATGTTTTTCCTATTGAGGTATCAAGGTTTCAAGTTCCATAAGGTGTGACCACAAAGTAACCAATCTCAAACATTAATTGAATTAAGAAATAGAATGTCATTATTTTAAATTGATGATATGATGTATTGTATTAGTACCACTGATCAGTTGGCCATTGTATTATAAAGATTATGTATATATGCTATTCTAGGGGTGGTCCCTGATGTATTGTATTAGTACCACTGATCAGTTGGCCATTGTATGACACATGTTATGTATTGATAAGGAATACGGGAAGTAATGATATGAAAGTAATGTGCAGGTATCCCATCAGCTCTTTTAAGTGTGGTCTACTCAAACTGTTTATTCACTGGTATCTGGGTTCTGTTGATCTTTTGTATCTCATCTTGATACTCACTGCCTTACATACTCAGTACATATTTCCGTACTGTCGTCCCTCACGGGGGACCTGTATCCATGCCCGCAGGAACAGGTATTTCAGGTCGTACACCTCCGCAGTAAGAGCCAGGATATTCTGTTGATAGTGGTGAGCTCTAGTTATTTCGGGGCATCCCAAGTCGTTTCTATATGTACTTTTGGTATTTGTATAAAAGTCTTTTGTGGGCAGGAGTTTGTCCCGACCCTAACTCAGTTGTGTATCTATGTAGAGGCTTTTGTAGACATATTGTAAAGCCATAGGGGTGTTTGGTTGATAGACGTGATGGCTCTGAAAGGCCAATTACTGTTTATATATATATATATGTGTGTCTGCTGGGCTGATACAGGTACTGTTTTCTTCTATTTACAATGAAGTGCTGCCACAATTTCTAATTTTCATAAGCAATGTAAATGTGAAAGTATAGGTTATGAATGGGTTCTCCCGGGCCTCCTCGGCTACGGGTGCCAGTCCGCTCCAATGGGATTTGGGGCGTGACATAAATATTGTATGATTTTGGTTTTTCAAATATAGGGTGAGGGTTTTTGATATTAGTGGTTGATTTATGTTTTCCCATGTCTTTTACTTATGTTTTTTATATTATTGTTGTGGTTTGAACATTTTTTTGCTTGGGAATAGTTAATTAGTCCTTGGTTTTTCCTTTGGAAGGACTATGCCCCCAGTATGCTTGATAAAATGCCAATGATAATGTTTTTGGTTAAATTGTTGGATTTTCATTTAACTATTGCATGGTATAACTTGGTAATGGAACCCTAAATGGTTTAAATTGTTTGGAATGGTTAAATGGTAAGCTCTTGATGGTTATGTTTGGTATAATTTAATAACTTGTGGGGTACAAGGGAATTCCCCAAGAAAACATAATAATGAGCACTTGTGGGGTACATGGGACTCCCCTAAATTAAGTTAATGATGTAATTTGTAGCTACATGGGAATCCCTTTATTCTTAAAAAAGATGTCTAAGGATATTGCTTACATGCTATAGATGTTAAGATGATACAACTACTTATAGCTTTGGTTAATAATATATGGAATGGTGGTTCGGTTTTCTGGTAATGGTTTTAATTTTACAATAATGGCAGGGTTTGATAGCTAACCATAAAGGTGTAAGTCTAATGGATAGACACTATATACTCATATTTTCCAATATGAGGATTTTTCATGGAGATATTATATGATACTTACGGGGTACACAGGAATTACCTAAATATACTTGTACATATGTATCATGGAAAGTGAAGGGTACTCGAGAATCCCCTACTATTATCTCTAGTTCATTCAGCTACACAAATCGGGGCCCATTCAGGGGGTTACACTAGACCCATATAGCCCATGAGTTCTTTTTGGACAGTTAAGCTAAGCACACCTAGGTTAATAGTTTTAAAACTATGCTAAAACCAGTTCCTTTTCCCAGCGTGGTTACATATATGTATGTATGGTTGTAAATGCATATGTTTTGATTACTTGGTCAAAAAGGTTGGCATTATATTATCCTTATCCTGAGTACTTGCTATTGTTCACCCGTTATCCTATCTTCAGGCGGTTGTGTCCCCACGCGATGTTGGAACCGACCATTCTACTCCTCCTGCTTAGTGATCGGACTCGGTATGAACTGTTGGATTGAAGTGGTGAGCTTCAATATTATGAAAGTCTCCATTTTATGTTATTGATGTTTTAACGTACTTTTGTAATTTCATTGACATTAGTTTTGGCTATGCTTGGGGCATGTCCCAACCAAATTTTTTTTACTTTCGGTTAGAGGCTTTATGGAACTACTATGGGTTGGAATGGATAGTGTTGTTATTGGTGACATCCTTATTATAGGCATTGGTATTAGGGATGATACCATTTGACTGTATTTATGATTGTTCCATCCTTTTATGTCATGGAATCATATCTGATTATTGTCTTGGTTTTTCTATAGTTATTGGTTTTGTATTAGATGCTTTGACTTGCTTGGATTGGTCACAGTAATGGACCTATCCCAAAGTCTTTATTGGTACAAATATACTATATTGTTATATGTTTGGAAATCATTTGACTCAAGTTGTGTATTTTGATGGTTGGGTTGGGAAACACGGGTTGTCCCCGGTCATGGTTGGACCAGGGATGCCCATTACGACAAAGTCCCATTTTAAGTCATGTCAGGTTGGTTTAATATTTGTAAAGCCACATTAATAGGGAAAGATTCTATGCAAGAAGCAATGGAAAAGGTTTAGCTAATTAGGGAAATGATGAACACTTCCCAAAGACATTAAAAATCCTATGTATATGTGAGGAGGGAGCTTGAGTTTTATATAGGTGATATTGTCTACATAAAAATTTTGCCCATGAAAGAGGCTAAGAGGTTTTGCAAGAAAGGGAAGCTTAGTCCCCGCTATATTGTCCCATATATGACTTTGAGTCATTTTGGTAAGGTAATATGTTAATTGGAACATCCTACAGACTTAGCATTAGTGCATCCACTCTTCTATGTTTCCTTGTTGAAGAATTGAATTGGAGACCTTCCATTAGTAGTCCCTTTAGAAATTATTGATGTGTAAAATAGACACTCTTATGAAGAGATCCTAGTTGAGATCCTTGATCATCAAATTCGTAAGTTGAGGAATAAAGAAGTCAATTTAGTAGCCTTACAACTTTTCACCAACTTTTCAAGTTTCTCTTTGGGTGCATCCTCAATCTCAGCAACATCATCGACTACATGCATAGGGGGATCAATAGTATCCTTACAACTTCTAGTGGTGATGGATAGACAGTGACCATCATTCGTCAAATTTTGGATAGTATTTTTCAAAAGAGTGATCGATTGATTCTTATTCAACGAGGTCGATATTTGGCCAGACTGTTGCTCAAGCTTCTTGATCATAGTATCATGGAACTCTACCTTTTTTCTAAGTTCTGAAATGTCTACTTTAAACTCCTTAAGAAAAATCCCTTGACTTTCCTTGCCCTTTAAAATCTTTGACAACATAGGCTCTATTCTAGAATAAACATCCTTATTCCCTTGAGGAACGTAAATACCACTTTTTGAATTTTAGTTGTCCTTTCATCTCTAGTCACAATCTATTTCTCAGCTTTGATCCCTATAATTATTTCTATAGTAGTTTCAACCATGGTTCCCTTCGTAATTGTTCCTAGAGTCTTGAGCAGACCTTTGTCCCTTGGCTAAGAAACCCGTCATCTCTCTATCCTAATACTTTTCCTCTTCTTCAACATAAAAATCATATAGCTTAGTTTCTTTACCTTGTGCGCCCACAATACTCACTTACTCAAAATTCATAGTTTCAAATTCCTTAGTTAAATTCCCAATCTCCTTCCTCGCTCTAGAGACACAGTATCACCTCCCAAGTATTACACCTGATAGGTTTAAAGTTTTGATAAATGATTTTTCATGAGAAGGAGAAAAAGTCAAAACTCCCATTTCGGACACAAAAAGGAAAAAAACCTATGAAGATTGAGTTAGGCTATATTACAAATCAATCAAAAAGGCATTTAGTTCTCAAAAGTAAGAAAAGCATATTGGTCTTATCCTAAGTCTATCAACAGGCGAAAAAAATATCTCTCTCTAAAATATATTGAAGAAAATCTCCTTTGAAGGAGCATGTCATTCCAGGAAAGGAGAAAAAATAACATTTTATTCAAGAACGGAGAAAAGCTCTGTTGCATTAATTAGTGTGCATAAATTATGGAAATGACGTGTCTCCATCTTGTGCATATTATGTCTTTGTCAGATTTTCCTTTTTAGTTTAGATTTTCCTTTTTTGTCCTTAGTTATTCTTTGAAATTGAATATACATTATTCAATCTCCTAAGAAGAAAAAACATTTGGGTTTCCTTTAAAACTTCCAATGGCTAGTAGTCCAATCACTGTTTTACACTTTTCTCAACCTTTTAAAGTTCTTTTCTCTAATTTACTAAAGCATTGTATTCATTTTAAAGGTTTGATGTGTCATTAAAAAGACAGGAGAGAAACATATAGTTTTTGAGGCATTGTATCATATTGTGAAAGAAAAGAAGAGTGTGAGAGTCAATGCCAACAAGCTTTACTCAATCATGTAATTTCACATTATTTACAGAGAACTAGAAGAATACCTTGCAACCTAAAGAGTCTGGAGTCTGGAGTAATACCCATTAGAGGTCCCAACCAGTGTAAAATCTTTGGTGTTATTTACTTTCAACTCCTTAATTTTGAAATCTTCATTAATGTTATAGGTAGTCGAATATCTATTAAAGGAAGTTGATTTACTATTGAAAAAGACTAATTTACTCCCCCTCTTACTGATGTCAATTGGTATTAGAGAAAGGTCTCACATCCTTTTGTTTTCCTAACATTATATGAGTAAAGATTCATGGCAGGGCATAAAAATACTGAAGCCATATTTCATTAGGGACTCTCAATAGGCCACCAACCCTTCTTCAAAGGTCTATACTATAAAAAATAAAGGCAAGAATGAAGACGTATGTTTAATCAACAGATTATAAAGCCTTGCAAATTATTCCAAATAGACCAAGAAGTATTCAAAAAGATGGTAGAAAGAAGTTTGATAAGAATAGTGTCATATTTGACCTAAGAAAAGAGCACCAGGATATCCTAGAAACAAGTGCTAGAGCAATCTATCTGCTCCATTGCTCCCTTAGTGAAAAAAGTATAAGAAAATATCTTCCTGTACTACTGCTAAAGAAATATGGAATATATAAGAATCTATCTACAATGGTAAATAACAAAACAAAGGAAATCAAAAGTTCCTAAATTGTTGGGATGAAGAAGAACAATCAACCCACAACGACAATAGCCTTGAAAACCGTTGTTTCATTACTATTTCCTATTTAAGCCAAGTAAGAACCAATTCTTGTAATGAATGCTCTAAATTGCAAATTTTTAAGATCTTGCCATAACTGATCTAAATAAAGCTCATGATAAGAAGGGCTTTATTAAGAGAAAGAAAAGACTAAGATCATAAGCTTGAGGTTTGTGAAATCAAAAAGGACTTCGTACAAGATGAAATCAATCAGTTGAAAATTAAATTTAACATCCCTTAAAAATCCATCAATCAAAGTGTTATCGTATCAAACAAGTCTATAGACAATAATATGGGTAATAAAAGAGTTTAGAACTGTGTAAGATCCTAAAACTCTACTTACTCGGGTAAATTGACCTAAAAGAGTAGTCATAGTTATAATAGGAGATATTACAGTTGTAACAACACTCTATGGTCGACTAACTCCAATCAGTCAACTAAAGGAACTAGTCATAGATACATACCTATCAGAACTCTACTGGGCAATATTATAATTCATGTTATCATTCTGGTAAGACTGGTGAAAAATACTATAACTTCTAATTTTGATCTAGAAATCTAGGTAAGTGGATTTGGAGACACAAAACAGAGTCAACAAATCCATGAAATAACCATGAGGGACCCAAGAGTACTTGGGTATCAAGGAATAAGTATTTATACTATCTTCCAGGAACTCCACCCAAAATATAAAAGGGAAATGATATCTCAACAAGTGGACGATCAAGGAGCATAAGGACAACTGGTGGACCATCACTGAAACTAATTGGCCAATTGCTACCTACCATGAACAAGTTAAACTGTGGACAAGTTCAAATCATGGCGAAGTATATACTATCACTCAAGGGCCCTTTATAAAGTAACGAAGCATCATTTTCTCAAAGTATAAAATTAAATCGGGCTTTAAAATTCCTAATGCTTCCTAATGATGTCTTTAAACTTAAAAATCTCTATTTTTTCATACTTGATAAGAAAAGATTGAGAAGCTTCCTATTTATAATTTTTTCTTTCACCACTTCTTTCTAAACCTTTTATAAAAAGTTTTTCGATATGCTAATGTTGTCTTGTGCAAGTGAATTTTCTGAGCCAACTTTATTAAATTAAAGATGAGCTTGATTGAATAATTAACACTCTTCTTGGTACATGAAACTTCTCAACTTGCTGAAAAGATCTCCCTTGATCAAAATAGTCTCTTAAGATCTCATTGAAATATCCGTTAAGGTGAGTAATAATTACATACTTGCATGACTCTTGATGATAATATCATAGTTTGAGTGGCTCTTATCTCTGTGCTACAACCAGTCAACTAGGTATACTAGTTAATGTGTGTATATATTTATGATTAGAAAATTATGTGGAATGATATTTTAATACTCTGAATAATTTTTTACTAAAAAGTGATTTAGATGCAGAGTCAAGGGTGATGGAAAAAACACCATTGGCTAATAAGGAACTCTTCCAATTTGTGGATCAGTAAGTAAAACATTTGTGATTCTCTCTCCCCTCCCCCTAAGCTTTTCTATATTAGTACTTACCTATGTTGTATTCAGTTTATTTGAGTATCGCTTTCTTAGTAATTATGATACTTGAATAAAAAATTTGAAATACTTATGTAAGTTTATCTAAAAATTTGTGCACCTTAATTTTATATAGCATTTTCTCTTAACAAGTCCTATTTAAATGGTATTTTGGATATATTCAATGTTAAGAACTCTTTCTATTATCGGATATGTTTTTTTAGGAAGAAAAAATTATTGCCTTTTTAAAGCCATTGATTGTAGTGTAAATGTTTTTCTCTGATTTCCTTCTTTCCCCAAAAGAGTGTAAATGTGTTGTTATTTAATGCCTGAAATGATTGATGTACACGCCTTTTCATACGTATCCTATTATTCTACCTGACATCAATTAGATATATGGTAGTCTCTTTATGGCATCGCTTCAGTTTCCTAGGCAACCACACCTCTTCAACTTCTCTTCCCTTATTTTATATATTTTGCTCAAATCTTCAATTGTCTTTCTATCTCTTTTTACTTATGGCAAAGAAAACTCCTCTCTCTAGTAGCCCGAAAAGCTCCCGTGTTAAATATAAATGGATGGTTGTTTTATCGGCTCCACTATATTTTGATGCCTCCAATCAAAACCCTTAACCTCGACTAGTTCCTTTGGTTCATTTTTGGGTAAGATCTTCTCTGCTCCTAATGTTTATTAATGTTCTAAGAAAAGTGTAAAATTCAACTTTTATAGTTCTCTTAATGTCAAAAGTTACTTTTGAAGATCTACAAATAAAATAATATTTCTCTCGCTGAAGGAATTTACTATGGTTCATGGTAGACTTATAGATCTAGGTTATTTAGAATCCTTGCATTGTCATATAAAACCCTTGTTTTAATTTCAAGTATAGTCTAATATCTTTTTAAATACTCATAAGATTGCATACAAACCACTTATCTAAGTAGTCTATCCCAGTCATAGCTCTATGTACTCTGGTGAACTTCAAACCCATGTGATAGGTAAGAGATTTTACCTTGACTGTACCATCTATGATGCCTTTTTCGACATTAACTTCTCTACTTTATCCACCCCATAAAAGAATCCTTGGCCTTCTAATTTTTGTATCTCTTTTGAACAAGCAAAAAAATCCATCACTCCCGACAACGCTGACCCCTTAGCTTCTTCTCTCAGTCTAATGTTTTTGTTGTTTTAAATTAGTGTCATATCTCATATGATGGTTACTACTCAACTTCCCATGTTGTTTCTCTCTACCCTATATTAGTTAAATACTCTATTGCATACTGTCTCCTCTCTCATCATAAAATAAATCTCTCATATTTTATTATTAATCAATGATAGAAGACTCACTTTACCCTTCTAGCCTTCCTTGTGGGATAATTATCTCTTGTATCCTTGAAGCTAGTAATATTCCCCAAGAATCTATTCCCCTAATTATAGTCAATCAATTCTACAACTCTAAGGCTTTTACTAGCATGGGGTATATATTGATTGATGATATTTGGGTCTCAAAGTGTGAAGTTGGTTTAACTGTAACTCCCGCATCCCCTATGTCTAAGACATTCCTTCCTCCTGTTCCCAGCTTCTCCTCTTCTGATTTTGTTATTTTTTTAAGCAAGATTTATCTGAAATTAGATTCCATCAAGGACTTCCTCCTTGACTCACACTTTTAAGTCAACAAAATTAAAGATGTCAGGAATAAAACAAGAATGGATATTTAACGTCTCAAGCTATGATCAGATCAGGGAATCAAAAGAGACTAAGATACCTGCCAAAATTTAGACCTCTTTTGACTCACTCTCTTTAGTAATCACCAGTCAGTTCATCAGCATGAAGGATGCTTTTGATATGATAGAATCCTATTTCTTTTCGCTCCATGGAAATCCCCCTCTTTCTTCCTAAACTATGTGATTTGATACTTGTATTCTGGTTGTATCGTGGCATGAGCCCCTGAATAATTTCTTTGTGTTTTTTATGCGTGTATTTTCATTATCTTTATTTTTTCTTCTTTGTTCTTTTTCTTTTTGATTGATGTCAAAGGGGGAGAATACACTACTAGTTGATACTGTAATAACTCAGGGGGAGTCAACTATGCAGCTAAATAGGGGGAGCACTCTAAAAAGGGAAGTTTACTATATCACTTATTTAAATATTGTCATCCATCAATAAAGGGGAGATTGATATTATTAGAGTTTCGATGAATGATTTTACAGGAGATGGAGAAAAATTTAGATATCTCATTCAGGATTCAAAAAGGAAAAGCAACTCTGAAGATTGAGTTAGGCTTGAACCTATGAAAATTGAGTTAAGATTTTGTGCAAATAAATGAAAAGGCATTCATGACTCAAAAGGAATAAAAGTATCTTGGTCTTATCGTAAGAATATCAAGAGGTTAAGAAAAGATCTCTCTCTAAAATATATTAATATAGATCTCCTTTAAAAGAGCATGTCATTCCAGGAATTGAGAATGATAGAATGTCATTCCTGAGAAGGAGGAAATCTCTATTTAATTAATTGGTGTGCATAAATCATTGAAATTTTGCATCTCCATCTTGTGTAATTCATTCTATTCTTACTGCTTTCACTACCCTTGGTTGGTAAGAGAGATCTGATCTTTTATTTCTATGTTGCTTCCCAATGTAATATCCTGTAAGATCTACAAATAATAGTGTCCGCAACAGCTTTGGAACTGGTATTCAGGGCAAGATAGAAAATTTTCAACAAATTTCTCCCTAAAATGATGTGATTAGAAACCATCATCAACTAGTATTCCTAATCTCTACATCACTTGTGAAGTAAGTATTAAATACAGGTATGTTAACAACATTGGCCACAACTGGAAAACTATTAATCTGAAGATTATCACAATACATGTAAGAATATTAATCATGAACGAATTAGCACTTCCTCTACTTTGAGATTCCGACAGGTTCCCACAACCCTAGATAGGTCATTTATCCGTGCATAGTTGCTAGAAGATATATGGAATTCAATAAAGAAATCATATAATCCTAATAATTGAATAATAAGAACCGAATTCTCAAATTAATAATCACCCAAGAAATACAAAACGGATTTCAAGATCAAAAGTAAAATTTTGTAACCAATATATGTTTTTGAATGTATAAAGTGAGTAACTTGCATGTAGAGTTCATAAACCTATACAAAAATGTCAAAAGTGTATTTATAGATTACATAGAATACCTAAAAAGCTAAACCAAAATGACCAAAGAAACTAGGGTCGATAGCCACTTACAAACCTACTTATAGGGGCCATATGTGGCACCTCCACCACGTGGGTGGTGTCGAGGGTAGCAGAGAAACTTCAAAGATCTTTATTAGCTACAATAGGTGACCAACAATGGAAAGTACATTACGCGAGTGCAACTCATGCCCTGTAAATGCCTCCATCAAGGGTGTTAGAAAAAAATTTCAACTTTTAGGTTCTTTGATCGTCATATTTTGAAACCTATGAATCCACCCTCACTACATAGGTAGTACCCATGTCACATGGGTAGGATCTAGGTAGGGTTTCCTTTTTAACCTCAACTCTTTTTCTCTGTTTAATCTCTAGAACCTTATTTCCTACAACATAGACATTAAAACACATCATATTTTTCAAAATATACCTAAGTACTTGCATATTATTTGGTTTTAAGCATCAAATATTCCCCAAAACCATGCCACATCAACAAATAATCTTATAATTCTTGTATGATGCTGAGTTTGAGCTTCCCACTGATATTTCAAAAATTATGCACTGAATTAAGGAGATAAAAAAGGTATAAGTTAAAAGGATTATGATGGAAGTCAAACTTATTCTTCTAAGGTGGATTGTGGGTGTTATTTTTGTTGCACAAGAGAATGCACCATGGATTACGGGAATGTTATCATAAATTTCTAAGGGTAGTCTTAACTTAACAACAATATCTTGGTGGACATTGGTTTCCTACTGATTGATCTCGATAGATAATACGATATTTTGGGCCTTCACAGGGTTGTAAAAGTACGGTATTAAGGAGTGATATGATATTTACATATCTAAGATTATTGGTCAAAAGATACGTGATAGGGTTTTCAGTACTGACACAAGTTTGGCCTTTCATTTTCTGTTGATTAATATATGCTTAGATGAGAAGGAGCCTGTGATACCAAATGTGGATAACTTAATGAAGTTTCATCGAACCACTGATTTGGGTTTGATTTGATATTAGACTAACTGAATTACCAAAGCTAAGGTAAGTGTAACATTACTGTAGGGAGCCTTTTAATCTAGTATACACATAGATATTGATACTCTAGGTTTTGAACACCTTGGAGACACATGACCGAGACTACACTAATCAAGCCACAAGACTCTAATATTGATGCATGTTCCATAGATTCTAGGGTACCACTAGCCCTAACCCAACCTACCTTGAGTCCATCTACATCATGCCCACCTTGTAGTGGGTATGTTTTGGTATTTAAGGAGTTTCTGAGTGATATTATAAAATTCTTAGTTACCCTCAAGAGAAAAGTGGCAAACATCGATGAAAGGGTGCAGCCTTGGGTAAAAAAAGAGATTTAGGTTGAAATGTTTGGTATGCAAATGAGGTTTGATAGCTATGAGCAAGGGATAAACCAAAAGACTAAAGAGGTTCAATCCCCAGTTGTGGAGGGGATCCATGAGGAGTTTGCTACATTATGAGCTCCTACAAATGATATGGTTGAAAAGTTATACCCAGATTTTCTTACTCCCTTAATGCCCATTATTTTGGAGATCCCAATTAAGGACGTTCTTGATATTTAGCATACAAAAGAAAAGGATGAATTTCCAAAAAAGGTGTTGAAAGTGAAAGTAAAAGGAGGATGAGGAGATATGAGAGTGAAGTTATAAGAGTAGTTGTTACAGCTAGCTAGTAGACATTACAGAACCAGTTGATTGAGGTTTATGAGATAGCAGTAGGAGATGGTTGCTACTGAATGGGTGAGACTATGGCTATTGTTGTTGCTGATGCGTGTAGGGTTTTAGTATTATCCCCTGAGGTTGTTCCACCATTAAGTACACTGGCCACCATCGTTGCCCATATTATTTTAAGTGCTCCAACCACTTTTGAGGCCACTATTGTTGATATTAGGGTCCTGTCTAAGGTCCCAAAAAAGAAGATCTCATGATCCAATGCCATATGCACCATGGGTATGTCCTCACTCCCGTGTTCTAGTATTTCATACCTATGCACTGAGGATAGCGGCATCATCTTATAGCTTGGGGTGGGGGTGTACCGTAGCTTAAGGTTTTTATTGCAATTTTTGTTTTCCCTCGGCTACATTATCATATAAAACAAAAATGTTTAGGTGTTTTTACTTTATATAATGTTGTTTTTATTTATTTTTGTAACTTATAGAAATTTAAAATAACTTGGTGCAACCTGATTTAAATAATAATACCTACATATTATTTGGTTGGTTTAAAATGATAACTCTAGAAAATCTTATTTTATGATGTATTGTTTACATGTACTAGGTTGTAACCAATATAGAATAAAGACATGACATTAGAAATTGTAACAAGATAGCTTGGTTGATATAACATGAACTGAATAAGAGGCAATTCATATGAAATCCCTGGCCATGAGTGAGAAGTGAATTGTGACTAGTCGGTGTGTGTTGTACAATCTAAAACTTGCACGATTAGTCTTGTTACAAGCTGTAAGATAGAAGGTTAGGAAAGGATCATAGGTCATGTTTGAATTAGTCCAATTTAGCCTAAAGAACCAACAAAATTAAATAATTATCCTTTGATTCAAAAATTTGTGCCTCAAAGTGACTATTTTTAACCTATTCAGCTTCCTATTTAATAAACAATGAACATGTTTTTGCCATGGTCCTTTCTTACACACGATTTACCTCAACATAGGAAAATTGCCTATGCCGAGGGTGCTTATGATAGAGTTACATAGATGAATGCGGGTATGAGGAAGAAAGTTAATAAGAGAAAAAGTAAATGATTTGGGTTATAAAGATATATTTTATTTCAAACTAAAACAACACCCGAGTTTCAAAAAAGGATAATAAAATAAAGACGAGGGAGAAAAAAAAAATTTAAGCAAGTGAAGACAAGAGTGGTGTAGTGCAAAGGATGAATAAGTCATTGTACCCAAAATTATCCTATGTGTCCCCAAGCCTACATTCAAGCCGAGAAAAGATTAGTGATCCTAACTCGACTATCCAAAAACTGAAACATATAAAATAAGGGCTAACCTATGGTATCAAATACGCATAACCTGACCTCTTCGTTAGAGTGAGGGATTTAATATAGTCCTCGTAATGAAGGTTATTGTATCTATTGAGTGAGCAAGGACTTTTTTTATGTGATGGCATAAGGGTTGTATTCTGGTTGTTGCTTCTATAGTTAATTGAATGATCGATACATTAGGGTATTTATTTACAATGCAATGCCAAATTCTAAACACGTTGTGTTGGTGTATTTGTATTGAATCTGCACCATATTAAAGAATTTTTAATTGAAATTAATGGATATAGAATACTTTGATGGTTTTCATTTGTGGTCATGAATGAGTTTAAAAATAAGAATGGATAGCTACATGATTTTATTTTAATGTTAAGGGTAAGTGTCTTAGTTAAATAAGGATTTTGTTTGTAGAAGTACGCCAAAATATTCTAAGTTTAGTCGCTGATGTGTGATAGAATTACGACACTTAAGATACTTAAAACAAAGAACTCTTGGAAATCCAATGATGTTTTTATCGGGATATGATGTGTTGGTTGAGTTTTACAAGAAAACACGGCCAGATGTGAGTGGAAAGAAAAAAGGAAGACAAAATAAGAAAGGAATAGAAGACTTCCTGGACAATGAGTCATTTGATCACACAATGACTCATCAACCAAGTCGTCGACAACCTATTGCAGAAAATATCTACAAGAATGAAGACATAGGCTTATTACGAATTGTTAGATATGACTATAAGAAATAGAGAGATGCATTCTAAGCAAAATGAGTAAAATTACAGTGATATGCCAACTCGATACCAAGTGTGGTGAAGGTTGACGATGAGTCACAGGGTTAGACTACAACTAGTCTTGACTAATCAAATTGAGAACCTGAGGAAAAGATCTGTAACCTTGAAGATGAGTATAGGGACCCAATGAGTCATCATACGATCCATTTAAGGACTAAAGAGTCATCACTAAATAGAAATTTCAGGCTACGCCAAAGCTAAAAGCCTAATCACAAGTCAAATTTAGTCTATACGACTCATTTCAAGAGGTGTCTCACTACTGACATATGTAGTCCTGTTTTGCTTAGAAAGAATTTAATGTGTCTATAAATATTTTTATTTGATTTTTTTGTTTGAGGTTACACATTCTTACATTATTTTTGAGTTTCTGATATACATTATTGCTCTTTGAACAAATGACATTGGTTTTTAGGGGTTTAAATCAGTTTTAAATCTCAGTTTGTCACCTTATTCTTGTAAATGGACAATTATTCTTTAATATATGAATTCTTATTGAATAATTATGATCATAAGTAGCTAAACACCATAACTAGGGTTATGGTAACCATGATGTATTAAATAAATAGGATTAAGTAAAAAGTCATTCTAGATGAGTGTTCTAACATGTATGGGTATTTCCTTTAGTTTGATTACTTTCTTGATGGCTGCAAACTTTAGGAACTCACTTTCATTATAAACTTGCTTGAACGAGAGGTAGAGATTTTGAAATGGACAATAATAACAGGAATGTGGCATCTAAGAGTACTTCTCTACTTTCTCCTATGATACTGAAGTACAACTATGGTCAGATCCTACGATTGTGGCAATGCTCTTCTGTGCCTATTTAGTCCAAAATATAGGACTTCACTATTTTGACCTATCTAACCTACAAACATCTAAGAATCCATTATATCTACAAAAAAGTACATTTATACTTGTAATTATTAACAATTTTAAGCATCTCAGGTGCAGAAATTTAAGAAAAAATCGACACCCTCAACTTAGAACACTTGCATACCCTTAGGGAAACAAAATAAAATAAACTAAACAAGACACTTATCTTAGAGAAAACTAAGATCATAATGGCAATCACTTTTTTGATATGCGTAGTTTTGATGATGAGCAACTAACTTCAAGGGAGCAGGTCCCTGGAGGTTAATGGTATAGTACAGTTGGCACGTGTGACTGTACAATTTTCTTCTCTTGTGTAACAAACTTACATGTGTTGCTCGTATTGGTATGGATACTTGGTCCAATGATATTTTGGCCCAAATCATCACCCAGATATAAAAATAAAAAATGGATTCTTCATTAATTAGTTTTTCACAAATCTAAAGATTGAAGAAAGGTAGCAAAAACTCCATTTCAAGATTTCTCAAGCGTTGGTCAGGTTCTTATCTTTGTAGTATGCTTAAAGAGTAACTGAGTGTACTTGAGTGATGATTTGTAATTGAACTACTCATTCTATAAGAGGATTATTTTCTTTTGTTGAGAGAAGTGCTTAAGTAAATTTGCCTAAGCTTGTTGTTGATTATAGCAAACCAGTGTAGAGGGTACTTGGATGAGTGTTCAATATGATCTTGTAATAGATATATTACAAGAAAAATTAACCTTGAGTTAGGTTCATTGAAGGTTGTAATCAAGAGTTTAATTATAGTTGACTCTGAGGTTGTTGTGAGGGAAAACCATGTTATTTCACTTCCTTGAGCAATGGGGTTTCTATGTAAAATCCTTTTGTTTTTACTCTTCATATACTATTTCTTACTTCTTGCTTGGTTTACTGTGTTTTGTCTGTGATTGACTTTGAGGGACCTGTTACTTCACTGTGTGGTGCAACCCTATGTTTAATGGGTTTTAATAATTGGTATCAGAGTCAGTTCACTCTAAAAGGTTCACACCTAAGTATCTTGGTTAGTGTGGTTTCCTCACTTAATCTAGAACAAGGGAAATATACCACTAAACCACAAAGATTCAATGGACAGTATTATGGGTAGTGGAAAACAAGGATGTTTGACTTCATCATGGCTGACAATAGTGAATTGATGGACATAATTTTTAATGGTCTTTATATCCATGTTAGAGAAGTTAAAGAAGGAGTAATTAAAAAAATGGAAACAAAAAGCAGGAGGGAATATGATGATAAAGATAGAAGAAATTTTGAAAAAATATCAAGGCTAAGATATTGCTAGTCTGTGGCATAAGGCCTGATGAATATAACAGGATCTCAGCTTGTGAAAATGCCAAAAAGATCTGGAATTGTTTAAGGACTACTCATGAAGGAACTAATGATGTGAAGGATTCATAAGTATACATATTGACTACTCAGTATGAAACCTTCACCATGAAATAAGAAGAAACCATCTAGGAAATGCATACAAGATTCACTTCTATTACTAATGAGCTACACTACCTAGGTGAAGTGATTCCACTATATAAGCAAGTGAGGAAGATTCTTATGGTCCTTCCAAAATTCTGGGAAAACAAAGTAGATGCTATAATAGAAGCCAAAAACATAAAGACCCTCACTATGGATTAGTTGATTAGAAATCTAAAAAGCCATAAGCTTAAAAAGGAGCAAGGGATGGAGAAGAATGAAGAAAAAAAGGAAAAATTACCAGAATTAAAGTCTTCCAAACTTGATTCAGTAGAAGATGACAACTGATGTTTCCTATTTGACTAAAGGAATTGTTAAGTCTATGAGAAAGAGTAACCAGTTCCAAAGAAGAGTAAGAAGCAGTAAAGGATGTAGTAATGTTGAAGTATGTCACTAATGTGGGAGTCCCGAGCACTTTATCAATCACTGTACAATGCACAAATATCTTATAAGGCGTATCTCATGACTGAAGGTGACAAAGGAAAGAACAAAGACCATGTCCCTCAAAATTCAAAAGGAAAACTGTAGATTAGAATGCAATAAAGCAAGTTCTGGCAGTATGGGGAGTGTCTTCCAATGAATCTGATGAAGACGAGAAGCCTGGATATGTATCTATTTTAGAAGTGGAAGATATTCAATTACCTATGATTCATTGTTTGCATTAATGGCCAACACAGATGATGAAGAAGAAAAAAAGTAATTGTTTCTAACATTAAGGATAACCTAGATAACTACTATGCTTAGAAGATAAAAATACTTACAAAGGTATTGCTAGATTCAGTATGTGAGCCAACTGCTAAAAAGAATACTTTAGAAGGGAAGGTAGATAATTAATAGCTTGAGTTGATTGTATCAACTCTGCATTCTTTTATTTTTCTCCCTTTTGACAAGTTTTTTCTCTCTTTTGTAACCTAGGAGCGGTTTTATCTTAAGAAATTCAGACTTTTATCTCATGCACAAATTTTTTATTTACTATATTATTATTATATTTTTCTTTTTTTTCATTTTCTTATACCACACCCGAATCATTTTTCCTTTTGCTACACATTTTTCATCCTCAACTTTCTACACACCCCTATAGTAGCCACCCTCAACATAGGTGATTTGCCTGAGTTGAGGTACACATTTTCCAAGGATGTACCATGGCAAAGAGTAGATTCATTGTAAAATTAGGAAGCTGAATAGGGTGGTTCAAAGAAAAGGTCTATTTAGGCTAACAATTTGTGTTCAGGGGAGAACATGTTCATTATGTAGACTAACAATTTGTGTTCAGGGGAGAACATGTTCATTATGTAGGCTATTTAGGTTATAGAGAACTATTTCAAGAATGGTTTATTATCCTTTCCTAACCTCTTCTTAAACTTAAGCGAGTCTAAGCAAGCATGTTCTATATTGCACACCAGGTAAAACAACACACACTCTTGGCTCGGGGTTATTATCTTAGTTACTACCTATCCTATTGATTCAAAGATAGGACAAATTATTTCATTGACAATCCTAATGCCATGAAAAGATCAAAACATTGGGTACAACATATGCAATCATAAAACACCATAAAGAAAAACAATTTTTTCTCAGGGTATTATTTTATTTCATTCTAAACAAGTTCACATGCTTTATTTATTCCAACTAGACAAAGTTTACTTAATTTATCCTAAGTTACACATGAAACAACGAAACAACACAAAATCAAATAAAAATATCTACACATACAAGTTCTAACTATGGTAGTGTAGCTGAGGTAAATGAAATATGACAATAAAATCCTTCGACTCTAGTTCACGCCCACCCCAACTTTAAAATCATGAAATTTTTGTATTGCATGAAATCATGGAAAATAAAAACTGGGACAAGGGACATACCTGGGGCATACTAGATGTCTGACAAACTCTGATATGTGAGGGTCCAAGGTGGGACCCTCCATAATCCTCCTTTTTGATGGCCTCAATTATGGCTAAGGCACTCTTGACTATGTGGGTATCAGTGTCGGACAGTGCACTAAAAGTAATAATTATTGAGGTAGTTTGCATATCCCTTAATCTCTGCTCAACTACCTTAGTAATTGGTGGTATCTCTTCTTTTTATGAAATTACCACCTCGGAGGTCAACACAATCACCTTATCATTTTTTTCTCCTATTTTTCTCTTCTCCTCCTATTATGAGGCTACAATTCCTTGATCATCTAATCTATGACCGTATCATTGCCTTCAAACCTCAAGGTTCTAGTATAGAAATCTGGGACCATAGATTCAATGACCATAGAAAGATCTGCTAATGAAGGCATAGGTAGTGGTGGAAGAGGTGTAACCTGGGTTGTGCTCTCCAATAGAACTTTGATTACTTCCTTAATCTCAACCAGATCAGTCCTAGTCTTTGTCATGTTAGGAACCTTTACTTCTTTTATCTTGGCCATCATTCGACTCTTGAACTGGTTAAACTAGGTCTAAACTACCCATAATTTTCTTAATCTCATCAGCCACGTAGGGTTGGACCCTTACCTCCCACTTCCTAATCTTCATATCATGATACACCTATGTCCTTAATATATTTTTAAGCTAAGTAGTTAGTATCAAAATATAATTGGTAGAAGTATATGTGTATGCATAAAATGATGTTGTACTCGACTGTGTTGAGTATGAATTTGCACAAACTTCAGATGTTAGAATGTCACTAGCTAGGGCACCCCAACTACCTCAGGTATCTCAACATCATGAGCATGGGTTGCTAGGGTCTACAAATCCCTTATAAGTTCCATATCTATAATCCACTTTAGCGGAATAAATATATGCACTACATTAATCGTTTAAACATTGAGTTACACAAAAACTATGTGATGAGACATGGGAATTGCAAAGTCATGCTGAACTATAGAACCCTCTTTCTATCTCCTCTTGAATGATTTGCAGAATGTTTAGCTCCACATCTGATATTAACACAATAACTAACCCATCATTGGCCATCCCCAAAGTGTTATCATTAGTTGTGAGTAAAATGTGGTGTCTCACCACCTACCTATAATCCTTGGAAGAAAACTTTAACAAGTTCTTAAAAATTGATTCTTCATTGACCAACGAAGCATTTTCATCATTTTCAGCAAATGTGGCCGACTAGCCACCTATAGTGAATCAACTCATCATTGGCATTTCGTATTTATACCCTCTTTAAGTAATTCATCTAGTTTTCATATTATGGAGTTGTGTCTCCAAAAAAGGGATTAGAAATAGCTCAAGCAAAGATGTCCACCTCAATGCCTCAGACCCTAATAGTATCAAGTTGTGGCTATTTCTTGATATTTTTTTCCTTGCTTGAAGGAGTCATGTTCTTCAGCATTACAACATTGCTAGCATAAAACGCTCAAACAAACTCTAACCTATAGGTATGGAGGGGATCAGTAATCAAGCCCAACTTATATCTTCTAAAACCCTGCAACAATTCTAGGACCTTCTGGAGGAACTCTAGCAATAACCCAATCTATTCTTGAAAGTTTCTCTTCTTGTTGACCTGCTCTATCAAGGTGAATTTATCAATATAGTAGTCCCTAGAGTTTTGGACTATCCACCATGTTTTATCCATACCACACTAATGTAGGGTAACAGTGGTCCCTCAGAGGATTCAAGATTGGATTCATCCTCCTCCCCTAAGGAACTCATGTCTTCATCTCGCTCATCCTCATCCTGTTAGGTGCCTTGGCTTCCCTCTTTAGTCTAGGAAAACTTGTTGGGGGTAGTTATTCAAACCAAGGTACTAGATGTACCATCTATATCCTACTTTATCTCCATGGACTTTGGTCTCGTGGTTTGAGGGGATTATTGTTCATCAGATGGACTAGTGAAAAGCTCTACCTCAATTTTTCTTGAGTTTTCCAACTTATTCTCTGAGACCAAAGGTGTTTCTTTTCGTGACCAACTCCTTGAGATATCATTATTCAACTTGAACTATGATTTTGGTGCCATTGGACATGCATTGGAAGAAGTTAGACTCAATCCTGAAGTATGAAAAATAGTTGTAGTATTAAAATTAGACTACACTTCCTAAGATCGCATAATAAAGGTACGATCACAACTTATGATCATGGGAATGGTTCCGCAAAATTACTGTGTAACTCCTTAGAAGTACCACCTGGATGTCACACGGTGCTTAGGTCTACGAATAGCGCCAATCTAACCCATTATATCCCTTTTAGTTCGAAACTCACATAATTAGGATGGCTACCATATGAAGAAATCTAGAGATAAGAAATCTCATAAATTAAAGTGAATCTTTAACTTTGAAATCATTCAACAAACTTTTTGAACTTAAACTTAAATGTTCACTGTCAGATAAGCCTCTACTAATAATTGGAGAGCCACTAGGACAGACTTTAGCTGACCCAAACATAAAACTGAAATCAAATAGTTAAGTACTATAATCCATAAAGGAAATGTAATAAAATAGGCCCTCAAACTATGAGGAATCACCCCAAGTAGGGATGCAAGTAATGATATCGAAGTCAATTGTGCTACTAAAAACGGGTACTAGAATATATATTATGAGGCAATGTTGCACACAGATATATATGTGGATCAGTACCTCTAGAATATATTGAGAATATTGGGGTGAATGCATAAAAACTAATAACTGAATAAGTATTCAAGCTTTAAAATGATGCAAGCTAAACGTAAATGACTCACCTTGTACTTTAGTAAAACTTCAAACTGAAAGATCATAAATCTTAAATAACGAAGAAAAAAAATAACTTAGTGATCCATAGCATTTAGTTTCTTAAAATATTTTCTTTAAATCTTACTTATGGAAGATTGTTCTTATCGACATAAATCGTGTGATCTACCATGGAATCCAACATCTTGCAAACGTTGGGGAGAGCTACTCTACCCTTGCCACCAGAATACAACCTTATCTTATTGATCACTATACTTAACTTCATTAATATTTGATAAAAGCTTAACCTACGTTGGCTAGTAGTTTTCAAGAATTTAGGATACGCTTATCCACATTCCCTTCTCAGAGCTAAATACTAATACCAAAGTATATACATATATGTGATCATACTTACGAAATCCATCGTAAAATAGCATAAAGGCATGTATACTGGAAGCCGACTATGCTTCTCTTTTCTCTAAGTCATAATCAAAATTAACGATTGTAGTTTTCAAGTCTTGTCATTTAAATTAAGAGGTAACATAGTGCTCATACTTAAGCATTAAATCTCATATATTCTTTCATATAACTTGTAATACAATATCATGCTTAAAACTCAATTAGAAATCTTTAATCAATGTTTCAAATCAAATTCATGATATTCAAATCATAATAGAGAATCTTCAAATCAAAACATAAAAACTAGAATAAGTATGCACTTTAATACTTCAATCACATGATAATTTAATAAACTCAAGAAAAGATAATTTTGGTGTGAACCCTAATTGCAAATCACATAGCTTTAGCCTTAAAACAAGTTTTTGGCACAAGGATGAAATTCATAAACCCCATATATCTTAAAATTATTGTCTTGGTAAAGTAATCTTGACCTTTGAGACTTGGGAGACGATCTTGAGATGAAACCCTAATCCTTTTCTTGAGAATTGAATGAGAGAGTTTGTGTTGTATACTCGATGGAAAAGAGGGGAAAAGTAACGCCTCTCCGTAGTATAGGGTCATAGGTTTGGAGCTATAATGGGTAAAAGACAAAAGGCCTTTAACTTAACTTTTCAAAATTTACTCGCCAGTACATATAAGTTAGTTATACGACTCATATGATGATGGTACGGCTAGGCATCATGACTCATACTATAGACATAATCGAAGAGAGTATTCACTTATCAGTTTACAAAGGACACTTACGACTCATATCATCCTCCTACGACAAGTAGCACCTCACCGTATCTTAGATAGAATCTCAAAGAGTCTATATTGTTTAACTTACAACTTGGATTCATACAACCCGTATACTTATTGACGACTTCTAGGAGTTGAGTCATACCCTTAATATCACCCATGATGCACTACCTTGGGTACAAAATTCATGTATGACTCATGTGAAGTGCATACGACTTAAGGGACGAGTTATATTATAGATAGAAAGCTTTTAGAGATGGGTTATTACAATATCTCCCCCTTGGAAATATTTGTACTCTAATGTGGCATCACTTAGGACTAGGAAAATGATCAATCACACTAACAACCAACTTTTAAACAAGCTCACATCTATCATAAGGATACAACCACATAATATATGATACGACTCAAAAAACATAAACACACTTAAAGAGAGAGAATTTTGGCAAAAGATAATTATTTACCTTTGGTAGGAACTGAGTTGGAAGAAAAGAGATGAGGATACTTGGCCATCATGTCTGCCTCCACTCCCTAAGTGGCTCCTTCAACCGACAGGTTTCTCTAATGAACTTTCACAGATGCTACTTCCTTCTTCCTTAGCCTTTAGACCTGCCCATAAAGTATCTAAATAAGAATCTTCAAATATGAAAAGTTATCATTTTACGCCAATACTCTCTAGGGGAACTAATAAGGATGGGTCTCTAATGCACTTTTAGATCATTGAAACATAAAACACTGGATGAACCGCAGCTAACTCTGATGGAAGATTCAATTCTTAGGCAACCTCTCCGACCCATTTTACTATCTCCGAATGACAAATTTATCATGGACTCAACTCCCATTTCCTTCCAAATCTCACTATACTTTTCATATGAGACACCTTTAAAAATACCCAATCTCCTACTTCAAACTCGAATTCCCTTCTTCTCATATCAGCGTACGAATTATGATGACTCTGTGCAGTCTTTAACCTTTCATAAATCAACTAAACCTTAGTCATAGCCTCAAGAACAGAATCTAGCCCAATATTTGTTGCCTCTCATACCTTAAAATATTTTATGGTTGGTCTGCATCTATGACCATATAATGCTTCAAAAAGAGCCATCTAAATGATAGCATGATAAATGTTCTTTTAAGCAAACTCGATCAATGGTAAGTGGTTATCCCAACTTCCTTTGAAATATAAAATAGATTCCCTTAACATGTCTTCTAATGTCGGTATTATGGTTCATCCTAACCATCGATCTACAGATGAAAAACAGTGCTAAGCTTAACCTTTGTACCAAGACCTTTATGAAAAGATTACCAAAACTATGAATTAAATTGTATCTCACTATCTGAAATGATGGATAAAGGTATCCCATGAAGCCTTAATAACTCGCAGATATACATTCCGGCATAATCCTCCTCTATGTATGAAGTCTTGACACGTTGGAAATGAGCTTACTTAGTCATTCGATCTACTATAACCTAAATTAAAAAATACTGATGTTTTGTACGAGAAAACCCTGTGATGAAATCTATAGTCACTACTTCCCACTTCCAAGTAGGGTTAGTAATATATTGCATCATACCTCCTGGTAACTGGTGTTCAACCTTTACTTGCTAATAATTTAGACATTTTACCATAAACTCTTATATGAAACTCTTAATACCATTCCACCAATATATTTCTCGGAGGTCTTGACACATCTTAGTAGCACTCGGACGAATGGACTACCTTGAACCATGAGCCTTGGTTAATATCCTTTCCCTTAACCCATTTACATTCGGAACACAAAGTCTACCTTGATAGCAAAGTAAACCATCTCCCATTTTGGGAGTCAACCCCAACTTTTATTGATGGACTACTTCCAATGTCTTACAAAGTATTAGATTATTTTGCTGTTTCTCTTGTACTTTCATTACAAAAGATGATTCCAACCAATTTGGTACATGACTCCCCCATCACCATTATCAATCAAACAAACTCCAAAACGGGCTAATTTGTGCACCTCTTTGGCCAATTCTTGTCATTCCTCCTTCATATGGGCCATACTACCCATGGACAACCTACTCAGTGCATCAGTTACCATATCTGCCTTACGCGAATGATAGAGCACACTCATGTCATAATATTTCAGCAACTCTATCCTTGATCATTAATAAAGATTTAACTCCTGTGAAGTAAATATGAACTGAAGACTCTTGTGGTCAGTGAAAACATCAACATGGACACCATAGAGGTAGTGACTCAAATTTTCAAAGAAAACATTACGGAAGCTAACTCCAAGTAGTGAGTCGGGTAATTCTCTTTGTGATCCTAAAGTTTCCAAGAAGCATAGGCTATCACATTCCCATTCTACATCAACAAACAACCTAACCCAACTCTAAAAGTATCACAATATACCACAAATTCATCAAACCCTTCTGGCAAAACTAACGCTGGAGCTAAAGTCAATTTATACTTCAACTCCTGAAAACTCTTCTCACACTTATCTGAAAAAATAAGCATCACTCACTTTTGGGTCATCATACTTAATAGCATGGTTATTGAGCTGAAATATTCAACAAATCTTTTATAGTACCCAGCCAAACCCAAAAAACTTTTGATATCAGATGGAGTGATGGGTCTATGCTAGTGCTTAAGCGTATCGATCTTTTAAGGATCTACATGAATACCATCCCCTGAGATAACATACCCAAAGAGGCAATAGATTCAAACAAATACACATATTTATAAAACTATGCATACGATTTACGGTCCTTGAGGGTCAATAATACTATCCTCAAATGATCTGCATGCACTTCCTCACTTCTGGAATACACCAATATGTTATCTATAAAGATAATGAAAAACATATCCAAATATTGCTTGAAGACCCTGTTAATCAGATCCATAAAGTCTGCATGAGCATTTGTCAGTCCAAACGACACAACCACAAACTCAAAATGGCCATATCTCCTTTGGAAAGTAGTTTCTGGAATAACTTGCTCCATGACTTTCAACTGATGATATCCCGATCTAAGGTTGATCATTTAAAACCACTTGGCATCCTGAAGATGATAAAACAAATCATCGATTCTAGGAATAGGATACTTATGCTTGATGGTGACCTTGTTTAGATGTCTATAAACTAAATATATACTTAGGCTGCGATCTTTCTTGCATATGAAAAGGACTGAAGAACCCGAATGAGAAAAACTGGGTATGATAAAACCCTTATCTAGGATATCATTAAGTTGCTCTTTTAACTTTTTTAGTTCAGCCAGAGATATACAGTATGGAGGAATAAAGATGGGCTGAGTTTTAGGAAGAAGGTCAATACCGAATATTATTTATCTATCTAGAGGTACCCCATGAAGATCTTCGAGAAAAAACTCCGAAAACACCTTTACTACCCGAACTAACTGAACTGTAGGGACCTTAGACTTAGTACCTTTAACCAAAAATAAATGGATAGTACACCCTTTTGATATTATCTTTCATGCCTTAAGGTAAGATATGAAACAATCTTTGGGAGATACAGAGCTATCCTTCCACTTAAGAACTGCTTCATTAGGAAACTAGATCTTCACCATACGGGTGCAAAAATATATTGATGCATAGCATGAATAGAGCCAATCCATTCCTAGAATAACATCAAAATCTACTATATCTAACTTTATTAGGTATGCTAGTGATATCTTATGGAGGAGGGTAATAGGAAACTCCCTATACACTCGTATGGTAACAAATGGTACATATACTAGGGTGGAAACTGAGAAGGGATAAGAGATATTTTCAGGACCGACCCTAAAATTTGTAGCAACCAAAGGAGTTACATAAGAGAAATTCGATTCTGGGTCTAACAATACATATATATCAAGATGAAAGGCACAAAGTATATGGGTGAATACATCTGGTGAACTTTCCTACTCCTGATGGGATGTCAATGCATAAAACTAATTATAGCATTGACCGCCATCGGTACTAGAAAAAGTGCCTTGGGGAGGAACTGGATGGTCTGGCTGAGGTGCTACACTAGTAGCTTGAGTTTGGGGATGAGTATCTATGCTTACCTACTTAGTATATGGGAACTCCTTGATCTTGTAGACCATCTTACCACAACCATAACAACCCTCTTTTGCCTATCCAACACTCCCGAAGATAGCTTATGCCATATTTTGCAAATATTGGGAAATAGGGCCTCCAAACTACACTATTATAAGATATGGAATTAGAAGTCTTGCCCTATTGCTTCTGCCTGGTTCTGGATGTCAGGACACTAGCTTAAGATGGTGCAGGAATTGATGAATAACCCAAAAACTGTGAATGGTTTCCCCTTCCTGACCTTGGCTGACTAAACTCCCATTGTCCAGTCCTAGATCTTTTATTCCTCTTCTCCTTTACATCTAACTGTTCCACCTCAATCTGTTGAGCATGAGTCAACAACCTAGTAATATCCATATCTCTAATCAATATAGTAGTCCTATACTCCTTGACCAAAAAATAAGAGACCCAGTAAGAAACTTGCTTATACGAGCTCTAGAATTATCTAAGAACTATGGAGCTTACTTAGAAAACTAAGAGAACTTAAGGAAGTACTACTTCCCGGTCATAGAACCCTGCCTCTGGTTTATAAAATCCTCCACCTTAGCCTCTCTCATCTTGCATAGAAAGAACCTCTCCAGAAAAGTATTCAAGAACACCTTCCAACTCATAGGAGCTTCATTCTTGTGCCTACCTTCTTTCCACTTCGAAACCAAATTATGAGTAGCATCTTTAAACCAATAGGATTCCTGCTCTACACTTTCTTCTTCAGCAACATTCATAATTTGAGTTATCTTTCTCACCTTAAAAAAAGGTTATGGGTCCTCATCCACCTTTGACACATAGAACTCAGGCATATTAATCCTCATAAAGTCTTGAATATAGGTTGTAGCCAAATTACTATTCTCTTTAAGTGGGATAGATGCCTAATTTTTTCCCTAAAGATTGGTGGTCATAGCTTGGACCAACGCTTGAAAAGAAGCATAAATTCAGCATGAGATATGTTCTTATTTATGGGGTCAATGTGCAGGGGTAGTTGATCACAATCTCTACATGGGTTGGCTCAGCTTGGATGTATATTTTGTCATGGAAAACCATATTTTATGGATGATAGAGACAACTGCAAGAATGATAGATCATGAAATAACTTATGATTCCTAACTCATTCCATAGCCTCTTTCTTATAAATGTGGTGTGTTTTAGATCTATGATCAATATTTACGTAACGCAGCTTGTCTGACTCCCCAAGACTCTTTAAAACTTAGGCTCTGATACCAAGTTTTTAACTCCCTGGAAGTACACCTGGACGTCACACAATGCTCAGGTCTATGAATAACCCCAAGTTAACCATGATATCTCTTTAAGTTCAAAACTCACGTAATTAGGATAGATACAATATGATGAAATCTAGAGATAAGAAATTTCACAACATAAAGTAAATATTTAACTTTGAAAGGATTGCACAAACTTCTTGAACTTAAACTTAAACATTTACTCTTAAACAAGTCTTTACTAATAACTAAAGAGTCACTAGGACATACACCAGTCGGTCCAAACATAACTAAAATCAAATAGTTAAGTAGTATCATCCATAAAGGAAATTTAACGAACTTGGCTCTCAAACTATGAGGACTTACCACAAGTAGGGATACAAGTAATGATCCCTAAGTTGACTGTGTTTTTGCAAATAGGCACAAGAACCAACATTATGAGAAAATATAGCACACAGATATATATGTGGATCAATACCTCTGAAATGTACTAAGAATGTGGGGGTGAATGCATAAGTAAAACAATAACTGAATAAGTATACAATCTTTCAAATGATGAAATATAAACGAAATGACTCATTATGAACATGAGTAAAATTTGAGACTGGAAGATCACAAATCTTAAATAATGAAGCATAAGTATAACACAGTAATCCATAACATTTAGTTTCTTAAAATCTTTGCTTTTAATCTCTCTTATGGGAGATACTTCTAGCTGACTTAAACTATCTGAGTGATCATGGAGTCCAAAGTCTTACCCATGTTGGGGAGATATGTTCTACCCTTGCTATAAAAATATAACCTTTCTTAGTGATCGGTATTCTTAACTTCATTCGTATTGGAAAAATCTTTACCTACATTGGCTCGTAGTTTTTGGGAATTTAGGATACGCTCATCTGTATTCCCTTCTCGGTGCTAAATACTACTCACAAAGTTGATACATATATGTGTTCATAATTATGAAATCCACCTTAAAATAACATAAGGGATTGTATACTAGAAACTGATTATACTTCTCTCTTCTATAAGTCATAATCAAAATAAACAATTATGGATTTCTAGTATTTTATTTTAAATCATGAGGTCAAACTTTCTTGTAAACTTAGTGATTAAACTTAAGCAATAAATCTCATACTTTCTTTCATATAACTTGTAATACAATATCATGCTAAAAACTCAATTGGAAACCTTTAATCAAGGTTTCAAATTAAAATCATGATATTCAAATCATAATAGACAATATGTATGTCAAAACATCAATAAACGAGAACATTTTTGCACTTTAATACTTCAATCACATGATAATTTCATAAACACAAGACAAGACAATTTGGGTGTGAGCTCTAATTTCAAATCACATAACTTTAACTTTAACAGAAGCTTTGGTCACAAGGATGAATAAATATCCTTGTTCATAAACCCCACATATCTTAAAGTTCTTGGCTTGATGAAGTAAACTTAACCTTTGAGACTTGGGAGATGATCTTGAAAAGAAACCCTAATCCTATTCTAAAGAATGAATGAGAGAGTCTTTGTTGTTTACTAGATCAAAAAATAGGGAAATGTAATGCCTCACCGAAGTATAGGGTTGTGGGTTTGGATTTAAAAGGGGAAAAGACAAAACGGTCCTTTACTTTTTAAAATCTACTCGCCAATTCATACGAGTCAATCATAAAACTCATATGATGATGGTACGACTAGGCATCATGACTCGTACAATGGACATAATCTATTAGAGGATTCACTGATTAGCTTACGAATGACACTTATAACTCGTATCATCATTCTATGACTAGTATCCCCTTACTCGTATCTTAGAACGAATCTCAAGGAATCTTTATTATTTAACTTGTGACTTGGCTTTATTAGACCCGTATGCTTCTTGATGACTTCTAAGAGTTGATTCATACCCTTAACGGATTTTTACCCATCATGCACTGCCTTGGGTACGAGATCAACTTTTGACTCATATGACGTGCATATAACTCAAAGTATGGGTGCAAGACCCTGCAAAGTTCCCTTGTAGTTTGTGTCTTGAGTGTGTCAAGTGAAGTGTAATTCTGTCCCTAAAAAATTTAGAAGAGACTTCCCAAGTGATTAGTGTTCTATTCTTATTGAATTTTCCTGAAAATAACTTTTTATAGTTTATAAAATTGAATTAGCTTTCTAACGATACAAATATTTTCCAAATCCGATGTCCGGGTAAGAAGTTGGGGCTAATTTAAGTCCTATTTGTAAAACAGCTTTATTTTAGTGCTTGGCGCATTGTGGAGAGGGCCTATTTGACAATTGTCAAATACTAGTGAAACTCCACAATAGTGGGGCATCGCAGAGGACCTCAATTTCTCAATAGTAAAATTTTAGTGGCCTAGCGTGATTGTGATGCGTCGCACTGAAGTTCCAAGTCCTAACCCGTGGGACAACGTGATGGCTCCACATCGTGGTGACTCCCAGATTCCCATTTGTCAATTTCTAGTGAGCCACCGTGATAGTGGCACATCACGGCGGCCCATAAAATTGGTTTCCAAGTTTAATTTTTCCAGCTTCGTACAGAAGTTAAAAAGGAAACTTTGGAATTTTTCCAAGCCTCTTAAACTGTGCAAACACCAAATTAGAGTCATTTACAAGCATTCTATGAAGTTTTTCTCAAGTTTTCTCTCAACTAAAACCCTAAGTATCCAAACCACTTCCAAGAATCTCAGGAATCCAACATAGATTTTCCAAATTGAGTTGAGATTTAAGTTTCCGTAGTTCAAGGGTTGCAAGAACCCTCTCTCAAGAGTAAGAGGAAGAGTTTGAAGAAATCTTGTTCATCCTTTTTCATAATATAAGGTATGTGGTGTTTTGAACAAGGGTAATCCTTTCACCCTTGTTCCCTAAGGCTTATTTAAACTACAATTTTTTGCAATTTATGATCTTTTACATGAAATTGAATTGGGGTATTTCACCCATTGTTATTGGTTGCAAGCTTTTGATGTTACCCATGAATTGATAGTCTAATGACATGATTTCTACATGCTTTCTTGAGAAATTGCAGCTGGGTCTATACACCATGATTTTAATCCTTGAGAAGTTAATAGTTGAAATGTTTGAGATATTGAAGTATATGAGTATGTTGAGATTATGAGATAAATTTTTGTAAATTCCAAAATTCTATATGATTTATGAATCTATATGCTATCTAATATACATTTTGATGAGTTTTAACTTGAGATTGAATTATGGGTCATTAAGCCCTACTAAAGACTTGCAATTTTATGAACTATTGTTCTATAAGCACCCATGATTAGAGTATGTTGAGATTTATTGAGAAATACTTTAACCAAATGGTCATAGAGTTTTAAAATCCACTCTACTACATGAGATTACAAATTTGATTGTTGGGTTCTTGTGAACCATGAGATTATTTTGAAAGTAGATTTTCATGAGATGAGCGAGATAAACTAAAGGGAGTAGTATTTAGCACCGAGTTGGGTAAGTTACTACAATTTCTTATGCCAGAACTACGTGCCACCGTAGGCTTAGATTTTAGGCCTGTGGTTGAGATGAGTGGGCCCTAGGCCGAGATAAGTGATCACTGAGTTGAGGTTATACTATTTGGCAAGAGTATGACGCCTCTCCCAAACGTGAGGTTTTTTTCTTAGGAGGACAAGACGTTGGAATCCCTATAGCTCGCATGGTTTATGTCAGTTAAGAGAACCTCCCTAATCTAAAGTATTTTCCATTAAGATAGAATATTTTCCCTAAATCTTTGGGATGATATATTTTCTAAAATGAATGAACTGCTTTGAGTATTTTCCAAAGAAGGAATTAGTTTTCTCTATTAATATGAGTTGATCAACGCTTTTCAAACCAAAGTTATATGATTCCGAGTTCCAAGTGATTGAGTTTAACAGAGTTATAAGTTCTTTAGCAGTAAAGAAGTTTTACTCCACATGAGATATATTCATGAGTTGAAAGTATTGTTTGAAGTTTCCTTCAGCCTTTGAGTAAAGCGAATAAGAAAATAGTACAGATTTTATAGCCAATGTATAATGACTCACAAGATTTGTGTTACATGCTTCATTCTACATGATTTATGAGCTTTACATTTTAGACTAATTCAAGCCATCTGAGTCATTCCTATTTGCATGCATGATTTGATTAAACAGTATTGATACGGTTTTATGTAAATGCATACACCCTCATATACTCAGTATATTCCCAAGTGTTGATCCACATATACGTCTATGTGCTACATTGTTTAATAATATATGTTCAGGTGCTCAGTCCCAACCTCGTCAGTGATTCTCAAGTACCTTTGTCTATATTTCTCTAGTGGTGAGTCCTCATGGTTCGAGGGCCTATCTTCATATATTTCAGTATTCGAGTGTTTACGTTATTGTTTTTAGTTTAGTTTGAGTCAGTTGGGGACCTGTCCCAACCGCTCTCGAGTTTATGGAGTAGTAGAGGCTTTGTCAGACTAGTCATCCGACTATGGTTGTGTTGAGATTTCCAGTATTATGGTTATTTGGATCGAGTATTACCTTCCTATTTCCTTTCATTTGATTGACAATGTCAGTGTTTTGTATATTTCTTCTTTAATGAGTTATTATGAGAAGTGATAGGCTCAAAGAGTTAGCTTAGGTCTACTTGTAGCCCTAAGTACCATGTGACATCTCGGAACCCATTTCCGGGGCATTACTAACTAGGTATCAGAGCCTAAGGTTTTAAAGAAGTCCTAGGGAGTATGACAAGCTGCGTTGAGTAGAGTCTTGATCATCATTGTGTAATGGGCCACATCTATGAGCCAGAGGCTACAAGAAGTTTTTGGAAAAAGTTGTTTCTTTCTTTTAGATTCTATCATGCCTACAGTTGTACCTCTCATCTAATAATGTATGCTCTCCTATTTCAAAAAATTCCTCTTCGAAGAGTGGATGCCCGCAGAAATGATAATGAGAGACCCCAGCGCGTTGATCCCTTGAATGGGACAGTGTCTCATCTAGGATCCTTGATTTTATGCGGATGAATCTACCATAGTTCTGTAGGTCCAAGGTAGATGAGGACCCACAGTTGTATCTTGAGGATTTGAGAAAGATCACGAAGGTGATGCATATTTCTAAGGAAGAAAGTATTGATTTGGCATCTTATAGGTTGAAGGACATAGCTTATGACTGGGCTGTATCATGAAGGAAGGGTAGAGGTAAGGATGTTGCTCCTATGACTTGGAAGGTGTTCCAAGATACATTCTTGGACAAGTTCTTTCCTCTTGAGATGAGGGAAGTAAAGATTAAAGAGTTTATGAACTTGAGGTAGGGCTCTATGACTGTTAAGGAGTACAGCTTGAAGTTTAACCAGTTGGCCAAGTATTCTCCTGATTTGATTTCTGACACCCGAGCTAGTATGAGCAAGTTCGTGACAGGAGTTTCTGGTTTGGTGCTGCAAGAGTGTAGGACTGCAATGCAGCATAAGGATATAGATCTATCTAGGTTGATGACGTAATCACAAAAAATAAAGGCAGATAAGATAAGGGAGAGAGATAAAGTGAGGGGTAACAAGAGGGCTAGATCTGAGCAGCATAGGTATAGTCAGCCTAGGTTCCATAGAGGAAACCGCCCTCAGTTTTAGAGATGTCTGACTATTCTAGTTCCTTCTTCAGCTAGTGCTTCCATTCCCAGAGATAGGTAGGAGCAAGGGATTAGGTCTTTTATGTTTAGGTCGCAAAACAGTGTTGGTAACAGACCCCATTATCCTCCTTGTGCTAAGTGTGATAGGGATTATCCCAGTGAGTGTTTCACAGATTTAAGAGGTTATTTTTGTTGTAGCAAGATGGGACACAAACTTAGATATTATCTATATGCTAGGCAATGGACCAGAGATGCCCGACCTCAATCACAAACTACTAGTACACCAGCGTCTGTCCCTCATCCTGCCCCTATTAAGGGCGCTTCATCTAGCACTGCTGGCGATCAGTGCCAGAATATATTCTATGCCTTACCATTCCATCAGGAGCAGGAGGACTCTCCCGATGTTGTTACTGGTATACTCTTCATTTTTTTGTTTTGATGTTTATTTGTTGTTGGACACCGGGTCAAGTCTCTCCTATATGATCCCACTTGTGGCTGTGAATTTAAAAATGAGTCCCGAAAGGATTCCTGAGACTTTCCTAGACTCCATATCAGTAGAGGAGTCAATTATTGCTAAACAAGTGTATAGAGATTGTCCTGTTACTGTTCTTCATAGAGTCATACTTGTTGATTTAATAAAGTTAGACATGGTGGATTTTGACCTTATTCTGGGTATGGATTGGCTTCATTCTTGTTATACATTTGTAGACTATCGTACCTATGTGGTCAAGTTTCAGTTCCCTTATGAGCAAGTTTTTTAGTGTTCCGGGAGTTCGGTATCTCCCAAGTGTCATTTTATCTCCTATCTCAAGCCAAAAAGCTAATATCTAAGAGTTAGATCTATCACCTAGTTAGAGTCAAAGACACTAAGTTTGAGGCTCCAACTATTCAGTCAGTCGATATTGTTAATGAGTTTCCAGATGTTTTTTCGGAAGATCTCCCAGGGGTACCTCCAGATAGAGAGATAGAATTCGGGATTGACCTTCTTCATGACACTCGTCCCATTTTTATTCTGCCATACCATATGGCATCTGTTGAGCTTAAGGAGTTGAAACACAAACTCAAGGATCTTTTAGACAAAGGTTTCATAAGGCCTAGTATTTCTCCTTGGGGAACACATATTCTATTCGTGTGGAAGAAAAATGGTTCTTTGCATTTGTGCATTGACAATCATCAACTTAACAAGGTCACAGTAAAAAATAAGTATCCTCTTCTGAGAATTGATGACCTGTTTGATGAGTTGCAATGTGCAAGTTATTTTTCTAAGATAGACCTTAGATCCGTCTATCACCAACTTAAAGTGAAGGAATGTGATAATCCAAAGACAGCCTTCCAAACCCGCTATGGTCACTTGAGTTTCTAGTTTTGTGTTTTGGGCTGACCAATGCCCCGAAAGCTTTTATGGACCTTATGAATCGAGTGTTCAAGCAATATCTTGATATGTTTTTCATAGTGTTCATAGATGGCATCCTTGTCTACTCCCGCAGTGAGCATGATCATGCAGATCACCTTAGAATTGTCTTGCATGCTCTTAGAGGTCACCAGTTGTTTGCCAAATTTAGTAAGTTTGAATTTTGGCTAAGGTCTGTATCCTTTCAGGGTCATGTTGTTTCAACCCAAGGTATTAGAGTTGATCCCCAACAGATAAAAGTTGTAAGAAATTAGCCTAGATCTATCTCTTCGTTTGATATTGAATGTTTATTTGGTATAGCGGGCTACTACCGCTGTTTTGTTGAATGTTTCTCCTCTATTGTATCTCCCATGCCCAGTTTGACCCAAAAAAAGTTAAGTTTCAGTAGTCTGATTCCTGTGAGAAGAGTTTTCAGGAGTTGAAGACTCTACTTACTTCACCTCCTATGTTGACTTTACCTGATGGTATAGATAGTTTTGTGGTGTATTATGATGCCTCTAGAATTGGTTTAGGTTGTGTGTTGATGTAAAAAGGTAAGTTATATCCTATGCCTCTAGACAATTAAAGCCGCATGAGAAAAATTACCCAACACATGATCTTGAGTTAGCTGTTATGGTCTTTGCCTTGAAAATCTAGAGACATAATCTCTACGGTGTTCATGTTGATGTGTTTACTGATCATAAGAGCCTGCGGTATATGTTTACTCAGACAAATTTAAATCTTAGGTAGAGGAGGTAGTTAGAGCTATTAAAAGACTATGATATGAGTGCGTTGTATCACCCGAGAAAGGCCAATATAGTGGCGAATGGCCTTAGCAGATTGTTTGTGGGTAGTGTTGCACATGTAAAGGAAGGTAAGAAAGAGTTATCTCGTGATATACATTTTTTGGCCAGATTTAGTGTTAGGTTTCTTGATTCAGCTAAGGGAAGTACGTTGGTACAAAGTAGTTCCGAATCCTCTTTAGTTTCAGAAGTGAAGGAGAAGCAAGATAGAGATCCTAGTTTGGTCAGACTGAAGGAGTCAGTTATGGACCAAAAGGTAGAGGTTTTCTCTCTAGGGGTAGATGGCGTGTTGAGATTGCAGGGTAGATTGCGTGTTCCGTGTGTTGATGATCTGAGGCAGAGGATTATAACTGAAGTGCATGGCTCATGGTATTCGATTCATCCCGGCACTACCAAGATGTTCCGCAACTTACGGGAAATCTATTGGTGGAATGGTATGAAGAAGGATATAGTTGAGTTTGTAGCAAAGAGTGAAACATGCCAATAGGTTATGGTAGAGCACCAAATACTTGGTGGTACGATTCAAGAGTTTGGTATACCCACTTGGAAGTGGGAGGTTGTGAATATGGACTTTTTGATGGGGTTACCTCTTTTGTGCCGTCATCATGATTGCATTTGGGTTGTTGTAGACAGGCTGACTAAGTCCGTGCACTTTTTTCCCATGCATACATATTATACAGCTGAGGATTATGCTAGATTGTATATCCGGGATTTAGTCAATATACACGGAGTTCCCTCGTCTATAATTTCAGATAGGGGTACTCAATTTACTTCTTAGTTTTAGAGGGCGTTTCAGCAGGGTCTTGTTACCCAAGTTCTTATGAGTTCCGCTTTTCATCCGCAGAAAGATGGTCAGGCTGAGAGGACCATTCAGTCCCTAGAAGACATGTTGAGAGAGTGTACTATTTATTTCAATGGTAGTTAGGATGAGCATTTTCCATTGATAGAGTTCGCCTATAACAATAGTTACCATGCTAGCATCGGGATGGCACCATTTGAGGCTTTGTATGGTAGGAGATTCAGATCACCCATATGTTGGTTTGAAGTAGGTGAAGATGCTTTGGTTGGACCTGATGCAGTGTTTGAAGCTACTGACAAAGTTAAGTTAATTAGAGAGAGGTTAATGATAGCTCAGAGTCGTCAAAAGTCATACGCTTATGTTAGGAGAAAGGAACTTAGGTTTGAGGTGGGTGATTTGGTGTACTTAAATGTTTCACCCATGAAAGGGGTGAAGAGGTTTGGTAAAAAGAGAAAGCTTAGTCCCCGTTATGTTAGCCCGTATAGAGTTTTGAGCCATGTTGGTAAAGTAGCCTTTGAGGTTGAGTTTCCTGTAGATATGTCAACCGTTCATCCTATTTTTCATATCTCCATGCTTAAAAAGCATATTGGTGATTTTGTTATAGTATATCCCTCAGAGAGTGCTGATATTCAGAACAGTCTTTCCTTCAATGAGATTTCTATTGAGATTCTAGATTTTCAGATCCGTAGGCTAAGGAACAAAGAGGTTCCCTTGGTCCAAGTTTTGTGGCAGAACCTGTCAATTGAGGGCACTATTTGGGAGGCAAAAGTAAAAATGCGGGCCAAGTACCCGGACCTCTTTTCCGCAAGTTCAGATCAATCCGAAGGTATTATTCTTACTTAATTCAGCCCTTCTAATCTAAAGTTCTGCTATATATCTAATCTTGCATGAGTTCTTGCAATTTTCAAGGTATTCAAGAGTTTAGAAAGATTTTGAGCCCGTTTAGCTAATTGCTCTAGCTATGTGTACTCTATTTTCCTATGTTCCTAGTCTAACTAGCGATATTTGAGGAAGAATGTTTCCAAGGGGGAGATATTGTAAGACCCCACAAAGTTCCCTTGTAGTTTGAGCCTTGAGCATGTCAAGTGAAGTGTAATTCCATTGCTACAATAATTAGAAGAGACTTCCCAAGTAATTAGTGTTCTAATCTTGTTGAATTTTCCTAAAAATGACTTTCTATGGTGTAGGGAATTCAATTAGCTTTATAATGATACCAATTTCATCCAAATTCGATGATCGGGTAAGAAGTTATGGCCAATTTAAGTCCTAGTTGTAAAATAGTGTCATTTTAGTGCTTGCGCATTGCGGAGAGGGTCTATTTTACAATTGTCAAATTCCAGTGGAACTCTGCAATAGTGGCGCATCACAGAGGATCCCAATTTCTCAATAGTCAAATTCAAGTGTCCTAGTGCAATTGTGATGCGTCGCGCTGAAGTTCCAGTCCCAACCATCGGGACAACGCTATGGCTCTGTGTCGCGGTGACTCCCAGATTCCCATTTGTTAATTTCCAGTGAGCCACCACGATAGTGGCGCATCGTGGTGGTCCATTAAATTGGGTTCCAAGTTAAATTTTTCCAGCTTCATACAAGAGTTTAAAAGGGCACTTTGGACCTTTTTCAAGCCTTAAACCATTCAAACACCAAATTAGAGTCAATTACAAGCATTCTATGAGGTTTTTCTCATGTTTTCTTTCAACAAAAGTCCAAAGTATCCAAAACCTCTTCCAAGAATCTCAAGAATCCACCATATATTTTACAAATTGAGTTGAGATTTAAGTCACCCAAGTTCAAGGGTTGCAAGAACCCTCTCTCAAGAGTTTGAAGAAAGCTTGTTCATCCAATTTTATAATCTAAGGTATGTGAAGTTTTGAACAAGGGTAATCCTTTCACTCTTGTTCCCAAAGGCGTATTTAAACTACAATTTTCTGCAATTTATGATATTTTACTTGAAATCGAAATGGGGTTTTTCATCCATTGTTATTTGTTGCAAGCTTTTGATATTTTCCATGAATTGAGAGTCTAATGTCATGATTTTTACATGTTTTCTTTAGAAATTATAGCTGGTTCTATACCCCATGAACTTAATCCTTGAGAATTTAATAGTTGAAATGTTTGAGATATTGAAGTATATGAGTATGTTGAGATTATGAGCTAAATTGCTGTAAATTCCATATTTCTATATCAGTTATGAATCTATATGCTATCTAATATACATTTTGATGTGTTTTAACTTGAGATTGAATTATGGGTCATTAAGCCCTACTTGAAACTTGAAATTTTATGAACTATTATGCTATAACCACCCATGATTTGAGTATGTTGAGATTTATTGAGAAATGCTTTGACCAATTGGTCATAGAGTTTTGAAATCCACTCTACTACATGAGATTATAGTTTTGATTATTGGGTTCTTGTGAACCATGAGATTATTTTGAAAGTGTATTTTCATGAGATGATCGAGATAAACTAAAGGAAGTAGTATATAGAACCGAGTTGATTAAGTAACTATGGTTTTTTATCCCAAAACTACATGCCACCATAGGTTGAGATTTTGGGCCTGGGGTCAAGATCATTGGGCCCGAGGCCGAGATAAGTTATCACTGAGTTAAGGTTATAATCCTTGGCAAGAGTATGACGCCTCTCCCCAACGTCAGGTTTCTTCCTTAGGAGGACAAGACATTGGACTCCTTGTAGCTCGCATGGTTTATGTCAGTAAAGAACACCTCCCTAAACTAATGTATTTTCCATTGAGATAGAATATTTTCCATAAATCTTTGAAAAGAGATATTTTCTAAAATTAATGAACTTCTTTGAGTATTTTCCAAAGGAAGAAGTAGTTTTCTCCACTAATACGAGATGATCACCCGTTTTCAAACCAAAGTTATATGATTCTGAGTTCCAAGTGTTTGAGTTTAAAAGAGTTATAAGTTCTTGAGCATCAAATAAGTTTTATTCCCCATGAGATATATGCATAAGTTGAAAGTATTGTTTAATGTTTCCTTCAGCCTTTGAGTAATGAGAATAACATAAGAGTACAGATTTTAAATCCAAAGTATAAAGACTCACGAGATTTGTGTTACATGTTTCATTCTACATGATTTATTTGCTTTACATTTTAGACCTACTCAATCCATGTGAGTCATTCTTATATGCATGCATGATTTGATTAAAGAGTATTGATATTATTTTATGTAAATGCATACACCCCCATATACTCAGTACATTTCCAAGTGCTGATCCACATATATGTCTATGTGCTACATTATTTTATAATGTAGGTTCAGGTGCTCAGTCCCAACCTTGTCAGTGATTCCTGAGTACCTTTGTCAACATTTCTCCAATGGTGAGTCCTCATGGTTCAAGGGCCTATCTTCAGACATTTAAATATTCGAGTGTTTACATTATTGTTTTCAGTTCAGTTTGAGTCAGTTCGGGACTTGTCCCAACGACTCTCGAATTTATGGAGTAGTAGAGGCTCTGTCAGACTAGTCATCCGACTGTGGTTGTGTTGAGATTTCTTGTATTGTGGTCATTTGGACCGAGTATTACCTTCGACTTTTCTTTCATTTGATATGACGGTTCCAGTGTTTTATATATTTCTTCTTGAATGAGTTATTATTAGAAGTGATAGCCTCAAAGGGTTAGCTTGGGGCTAATGTAGCCCTAAGCACCGTGTGACATCCCGAGACCAATTTTTGGGGCGTTACAATGTGTTGATGATAGAGAGTTAACTTGTTGAGATAGGATATTACATACTGGGAGAACATCTCATCAAACATACAGTTCCTACGATTGTTTTTGTAACACCCTAATTTTTCTGAACCGGAATGCTACACTGTGCTCATGACCCCGAAGGACCACAAGCTAACCCATGATTGATATCAGTACCTCTCTACTGCATAATATATCATAAAATGCAGAAACATGAACATGAAAGGCCTTAAAGGTTCGAACTGAATAAACGTTTGATAACAAAATATCTGAAAAAGGTATAACAAAACCAAAATAAGTCATAAATACTGAAAATAGTGAGATCTAAATATCTAATCTGACATCTAGTCTGAAAGCCTCTAACTGAACTGAATAAGGAGTTGATGGGACATGTCCCCAACTAACTCCATCTAGCAACTGAATAGTAAATGTTGCAATAATCATATCATCCTCGAATGAGAAGGACTCACTGCAAACTCTGGACACTGAAATGCTACTGCTGATGTGGAGTTCATGCCTTTGAACCTATGGTGTAACATAATATAAAACACCATAGCACAAATGTGTTAGTACGTCTGAATGTACTGAGTATACGAGTGAGGTAGGATAAATACAAAGGGTTATATGCATGTACAATGCTAACTAATATGGACGTGAGAATACATACATACATACATAACTGTAACTGAACTCATGGAGATACTTACTACTAAGTCTGAATACTGATAACATGAGTGTACTGAAACTGAGATACTGAATAGATAAATGACTATTTTTGACAGTTCGAATTAGTAAGAACTGGTCTGGTTGACTGTGTCTGACAGTCCTAAAGATGAATACTGATATCATGAATTCTGATAACTGATATGACTTATACATGAGTTTAGAAAACTGATATAACTAATATAACTGTGATGATTGACCTAACCAATGTAGCTGATACTGAGCAACTGTATCTGACAATCTAAGTTCTAATGGAACTATTTGAGTTTTGTTCTACTTAGAGTAACTAAATCTGAGATCAGTCATATCTAGCGGGTGATCATGAGTATACTAATAATAAGGATGATTTGACTTAGTCTGAGATCATTCCTATATAGTGGGTGATATTTAAGGCTATTTACAATGATAAGCATTGACTATATTTAACAGTACTGAATCTGTACTACTAAAATTGTGGGATGTGTTCATCTAACCGATATGCCCCAAGCTAAGCTGATTGGGGTCCAATCTCTGCCCTGACTGGAAGGGTGTCAGTACCGTGCCACCAGTAAAGACATATGCTATGGAGTCAGTCATAATCTAGCGGGTGACTCCTAGGATCAGTCTGATACATATAAATGTGCTAACGGGTGACCCTTGAGTATGTCAGTCCTATCTAACGGGTGACATCTCGTACCTACGCTGGGTACGTAGTTATGGAACTTAGGGATTGCTTCTAAGGATCTCAGTCCTAATCTAGAGGGTGAGCCTCCATCCCTAGGATCACTCGGTGTTGAATCCTACTCCCATCTAAAAGACACTGAACTAAATAACTGGGCTGAACTGAATAACTGAACTGAACTGATTAGCTGAACTGATACTGATTAACTATATTGATACTAGTGGTATTGTTTAGCGGAGTTAAACTAAGTTTACTAGATTCCGATGACTGACAGAATGTACTGAGTTCTGAGGACTGGTTGAGAGTACTGAAGTTACTGAGAATACTGAACTACTGAGATTACTGAGTTTTCCTGAGTGACATGACTGACTGAATTCTAAAGAATCATGGCTTGATTTTGTATATCGTGAAACATGACATAGCTCTAGGCACAAAACTATATTTTTGGGTACGAATACCCCCAGGACTCGATGGAAGGAAACAGACCAAACATGACTGACTTGATCATAAGATTGGAGTCCACATTTCACATTGTCATAAGTAAGAGATATTATACTTCATGTATTTATTCAACATATCAAACATGGTAGGGGAAAACATAGATACATTTCATGTACATAATTCATATCTCCTTTATCATACATGCTTCATACCACAACAATAACAACACATAAATAGCATGGAAATCCATATTGAAGTGTATAGCTAACATGGACTTGTCATTTAGATATCATGGAATCATGTAAATATGAATTTTTAGCATCCTAGGCATTTTATCAAACACCTTGCATGCATTCTTTAAGCTATAGGTGGATTTCATACTTGCATCATATAAAACCACCCAAAGTTCATGTTTTTCAACTAAAAACCACATATATTCCATGAAAACACCTTTAGATATCATTTTGAAACTTAAACAACAATCATCAACAAGAACATGCTCATATCACCACAAAAAGTTTACAAAATAACATTTAAAAGCATGATTCTTGAGCTCTATGACCGAATTGAATCCATAGATGAACACTACGCATACCTTAGATTTAGAATTCATGAAGATTGACAGCGAAATTTCCTTGAAATAGACTCTTCTATGAAAATCCTAGGGCTTTTTCTTGAGAGTTTTTATCTTGAGAGAAAACCGTAATCTTGTGGTTGTGAGTGTATGAGATATCTTTTTGAGATGTTTTAACTAAAGAGAATGGAAGATAATATGTTCCTTGAGGGTTATAAGTCATGGGAAGTGAAGGAAAAGACCAAAATACCATTACTAAAATAAATTCCCAGTTGCTGAAAATCATAGCTGACGACATTTGTGACAAGGCGTCAAAAGTGTGGTAAGCCGTCAAAAATGTCGTCACATAGGAGCTGGAATTTATGGTTTCTGCCTAAGTCTGACGACCTTCGTGGTAGGGCATCACAAATTTAGTAAGCTACCATGAATTTCGTCACTTAGGAGCTGGTTTCTGCCTAAGGATGACAACCTTCGTGGTAGGGCGTCACAAATGTGGTAAGCTACCACAAATGTCGTCTCATAGGAGCTAGTTTCTGCGTAAGGATGACGACCTTCGTGGAAGGGCATCACAAATGTGGTAATCTACCACGAATGTTGTCACACAAGATCTGGTTTCTGCCTAAGGCTGACGATCTTCGTGGTAGGGCATCACAAATGTTGTAAGCTACCACGAATGTCGTCACACAGTTTCCAGCCTGACATGATGGAGTAAAATAGGAATAACTCTTTGCTCCGATATTGGATTTAGGAAAAATTGGTATTGTTGAAAAGATAATTCAATTATATATCTTTTGATAGGTCATTAGATCAAAAATTCAAAGTATAATGAGAGATATTTTCATTTGAATCTAACTAAGGCAATATCTTTCTCAAGAATTCGATCGGTGAGGAATGTTTTGATTCGTCTGATAGTAGGGAGTTATTTGAAGCTTTAATATACATCTAACCTACTCATAAAACTATAAAATAACCATGATGTACTATGCATGATCTTGGTACATGGCTCTAATATTGGTTTGGATTTTTTGGGGTATTACAGTGTAGTCATGGCATAATTGTACCTTCTTATCATAGGAACATTGGCAATGTATATAGAGTATGTCATATCAGATGAGTACATACCATAATTGTACCAAGATAGAACAATCGTTGGTTGTTCTCGTAATGATGAGCACTTACAAGATGAACCATAGTACCACACATAGACCAAACCTATGATTATGTCTTGATACCACAATCGTAGGTTGTGTCATGGAATAGACAGACACTTAGCAATTACAATAAAAGAATTATTCCTTTAGACCCTATTTGAGGCCAATGCAAATTAAAGTTTTACACAACTGGGTACTCAAATTTACACTGTGTATCCAATCACCCAAAAAACGTAACCCATAAGTATTTTTATTAATTTTATCATTGTACTAACCCTATGAACTCAATTCTGCACACAATAATAGAAACTTGATAGTTTTATCTAAAAATTGGGAGAAGTTATTGGGTTCAATCTTAAGTAGTAGATTTGACCATATAAATCACATGTAATATCTTGTTTTTTCTCTTTGGAATATAGGAGCGTGAACAAGTTTATTATTGTGATTATAGTAAAGATTAGAGTGTCGGATCGAGACCCAACCATGGGGGTTTCAGCTTTAAACCCTAATAAGATCAAGTTGGATTGGGCTTAAGTTTCATTAAAATAGTTGGAATAACAGACGACTAAAACATATGATTATGGAATCAAACCCTGATCATGACTTCTTATCATACCACAAATGTTGAAGAAACCTTATGTGAGAACTTACGAGCCTTAAGGATGATCATAGTATGTAACCACGACTATTCCTTACAATAGTAGGTTTATGTTTTGATTCTTAGTTATTAGGAGAGTGCTTAGATGATTGAAACTGCAATACTTCCTTATAGGTATGATTTTGATCACCAATCATAGGATAACTCCTAAATTTCATCATCCAGGACAAGAGTAAAACATGATTAGACGAATGAGCCCACAATCATGGATTCTTTTTATAATCATGCAATAATCTCATAGGTGTAGTGTTGAGTCTAGTTCTACCATTTTTCCTACACCGTACCTATATTAGAAACACACGTTACTCTATAAAAGTTAAGGTAATAAGTACAATATCATGGATTTCCTCCAAAGAAGCCGCCCTTGATTTAACATCGTAGCATGACGTGGCTGAGTTGGTTACTCAAACTTCACCAACTAGGCAATGGTTGCCTTTCATAAAGTGCTTGATTTAACATCATGACACTACTCAAGTTAGATTAACTGATCAGGCCTCCTCTAGCTCAACTTCAAAGTTCAAATCTAAGTCTTCATGTAAACCTAAATAGTGTTTCACGCTTTTTCCATTTATATTAAATTTTAGACCTTCTTTATTATTAAGTCCAATTTTTCCATAGGAGAACACTGTGACAACTCTATATGGGCCTTTCTTTCTTTCTTTTCGACTTTCACTTCCTAGGAAATAACTTCAACCTTGAATCAACAATAATACCATATCACCTATAGTAAATTCTCTTTTATCAATCTTGCAATCATGATACAATTTCATCTTTTATTTGTACAAAGTTCAACTCTCATAAGAATAAAGATTGAACTCATATATCTCATTCATCTTCTCTAATCTCATTTTTGTTGAATTACCCTTTTCAATATTAAAGATCTTTTATTTGTACAAGGTTAGGATGTCATAAGCACAAATATAGAACTCAGCAATCTCATTCATCTTCTCTAATATTATTTTCACAGCATCACTCCATTCCATATTCAATTTCTTCGATGCCTACAATGCCTTATGATGAAGTTTGGTAGGAAAGTGGTATGATTTTTCATACAAATAAGATATGGGGAGACACCCATAAGGCTTTAAAATTATTTTTGATAGGCGGCCCATAATGCATCATATAACTTCCTAAACCAATCTATCCTATTATGATTCACAATCTTCGCCATAAAGGACTTGATCTCCCAGTGGGAGACCTCAACTTTCCCACTTATTTAAGAAAGGTAAAGTGTTTCCACTTTATGTTTTACACCATATTTTTCAAGAAGGACCTTCAATCTATGATTGCGAAAATTTGATCCCCTATCACTAATGGTAACCCTAGGTGTCCTAAATCTAGAGAATATATTCTTCTTAGAGCAATCTATGATGGTTTTACCTCATTCTTAAGAAGCGCAACTACCTCCACCTACTTTAAAACATAGTCAATAGCCACCAATATGTACGTCATTCCATGCGAGCTAAAAGATGGACCCATAATGTCAATATCGAAACATCAAACAACTCGAGCTCCAGGATAGTTGTCATTAGAAGTTCATGTTTGCACGAGATGCCCCTTGGATTTGACATTTTTCACAAGACCTTGCATAGTCATACGCATCTTTTTGAATAATACTCTATAGTAATCACATTAAAATATGTTGTGTATGGTTCACCACCTTCATTATAATCCTAAATAGGGTACAAGGGGCATGCCTCTAAGATACTCACAATCTAAACCTTAAAAATGCATCTCTGAGTCACACCATATGCACATACCCAAAACAAGTATGGCTTTTCAAAAAAGATTTTTATCACCTCATTCATGAACCTCTTTTTCTTCTAATATGACATATCTTCAAGAACTAGATCACTTGCCAAATAATTGGTAAAATATGAAAAGCAAGGGATTAAGTCTTGTTATGAATCCCACACTTTCTCACCTCAAAATGTATCATCAATCTCAAGCTCAGCCATTAGTTTTAGTGTTGCCTCCTCTTTAAGTCATGATAAATGTTCAGCCACCTAATTCTTAGTCCCATTTCAATCATTGACATCTAAGTCAAATTACTGCAATAGAAGTAAAAATATAACAACCTCAATTGTTCATCTTTCTTCACCATGAGACGATTATAGAACTTAGGTGATTTAGTCACTGCTGCTTTTATCGTGAAACCCCATTTATATTATAATCTCGTTTTCCAATACACTAGAAATCTCTCTCGATAATTCTCATTAGGAAATATTTTAAAGGCGAGGGAATTCTCTTTATTCTCAGCTATTTTGTATTAAATGGACAAAATCACGGTTAAAAAGCATGTAAGAACCCAGAAAAGTGTCAAAGAAATTGAATTTCAGCAAATAGCCAAGTCTGGGCCTTACTAGGAGGCTATATTTGTAGCCTCTTGCGATAGAGGGTTATACCCTGATATGGTGATGTTTATATTAAAGGAATTTATCCTCTATAACTATGTCTTCATAATAGGATAAAGCTGTTATACTATCCTTAATCATCCCCAAGCTCAAAGGGTAAATCAATGGTACCCCTTGGAGAAAAGTCCTTATTTTAGCATTCCAACCCCTGATTAGTGTTCATAAAGTATGCTAACACTAATTTAGGCCAAAAAATTGTCATTATAACTCCTAAAACTTTCCCAAACTATCAAAACTAAACCAAGAATGACCCTTCATATTCCCTACCATTTTTGGCATAATTTAGCAATAAACTCTACAATTCATATGCCCAGAATGCAATGAAAGCATTGTGAACATAAGTGAAGTGACCATTAATGAGGCTCAAATTACACCTCTAAGGTATAACCGATCCTTTTCAATGTAATTAATCTAACATGAGTTGGGATCGAATACTCAAGGAATAAAAACACAGACTTCAATCTTAAGTTCTAGGAGAAACTAGATGTTGACTCGTAATATGGTGTAAGCTAAACAAGAAAGTAAACGGGGGTTTGTCTTGAATGCTTTGTAGTTAACAATTTTATCTTAGCGAGAATGCAATATCAAAGCTAAAAATGACGAGAGTTGAAACCATATACGGAATGAGACTTTGAGTTATTCTATCCTAATTTGGGTTACTTCTTGGGTTATTAAACATTTGTTTAAATTTAGCTAAGAGTCATGGATAGGGTAGATTCAAGGTATTTGGTGTCAATTTGTCAATCAAACAACAAAATCTCACAAATGTCTTCTTTTGAACACCTCACAAGTGTATATATAAGAAATATTTGACCTTAATTAGTATCCTTATATCTAAGAGATCCAATAAAATGATGTAAATTAAGTTATTCCTCAGACCTATTCCTCACCCTTATCCCGTTTGTCAAGGATAATAAGGGGTCAAGGGTAACTATAGTTTATAACCTCTAATTCTCATTTCAAACATGGAATGGGACTGAAACCATGTCAATTAGCTAACTAGGAAGACAAATAATAAACACCCATACAATAATCACAGCTTATTCAAGCTTAAACCCAAGCAAGGAAATTAACTACTCATAGATAGTAAAAGAGGATATTAATCCCAATTCTCAGCCTATTTTTCCATTGAATCACAAACTAATAAATAATGGAGATCAAAATTCAATAAAACATATGAGAAAATCACTAAATTCATACTTGAGGTTTCAATCCAATGTTTCCATCTTCAAAATGTACAATAATGGAGGTCAAAAGTTGGAAAACCTCTATTTAGACCCAAAATTTACATTTTACATGATATATAAAAATTTCACTATACTGGTTACCTGCTGCCGCAGGTGCCAGCATAGGTCGGTGACCAACTAACGCATGTCACCTTCGCAAATGACTCTAGATGCAATGAAATTTTAAGCCTTTTTTCTTTATTTTTCGCGCTTCAATTGACTTGTATGCCCAGCACAACTTCATTTTAAACCTTTACCTGCACAAATAACCATTATAGCATTCAAATTACCTCAAACAATTGAAAAACATGATAATTCAAGCATAAAAAGTTCCAAAAGTCATAAATTTTCCATTTTATCAACATCTCAAACTTAAACTATTGCTTTTCCTCAAGCAACTAAAAATATTCACAACGAGAGAGGGAATGCATTACTGCAAGTCGATCGAAAAAAAACTGTGCTAGTAAGCTAGGCTAACAAACTGAGCTCAAAAGAGAATCCAAATATAGATAACATGTATGCTACAATGTAAACTACACCAAAATATCCAGGTTACCTCATAGTAAAGATAATGAGACAACAAGGATAAACTATCATATATCACTAGACCATATAAGAAAAAAGAGCAGATGAAGTATAGATGTAGTATAAAAGAACAAGGAATGGATATACGACAAGAATGAAGGAAGAAATGGAGATACAGTAATACTACAACTACATCTATAATTGTATGTACATAAACAAGGCTAACCTAAGGTACCAACTAAGGTATTCATACTAACGTCTTAAGTCCCCCAAATCATAGTAGGAACTAGTACTAAAAAATTCAGGGTCTAAAGACATAATGCCTAACAATGGGATAATCATGCGTAATAAAATAACCGTGAGAGAAAGGGATCAGGATCATACCTCAAATCTCAATACTAGATCTAAAGTCAATCTATCATGAACTAGGCATAGTAATAATAAGAACAACAACACTGCAACTAATTGGATAGTCTAAACAAACAATACCTAATCGAGCCTTTCATAACCCACCGTTGTCATAGGCTCGGAAGGCTCAACCAACACTCAATAAACAACAATTAACACTTCAAGCAACACTCGTACCTATAATAATGTAATACACTAGGAAATGTGCATACAAGGATGAATGCAATAGAATACATAATACCATATCTAATCCAAGTATCATAATGTAACCCATCATAATCAATTGTTAAACCTAAAATGGTTCTTATATCATTAATATAATAATTAATTGTTGGTCTTGAATAGGTACTCATATCATAAACATAATCAAGCCTAGTACCATCAGTACATATATATATATATACACACACATAATGCATGAAGAGTCATGGAAAAAGGAGTGTAAGCATGTAAATCCATTGTTTGGGGAAATTTTTCAACTAAATCATCCTAAAAGTGTAGAAAAGTTCAAAATGTCTTTCAACTGTGGGAAATAATAGTAGTAAAATTGTGGGTAGAAATCTTTCTCAACCAAATCATTAAAATCTCATTTTCGGGCTCAAAGTCTCATAAGTTATTAATTAAGATTGTATGGTTCCTATTATGAAGAAGTCTGTTTTAAAGGTGAAAAGTGGGAATAAATCCCATTTCAGGAAAAGAGTAATAAAACCATATTTTATTAAGAATCGTAAGATTTACCGCTTTAGTAATCATGAGTGTACAGTAAATATGAATGTCATCACCATCAAACAAACAAAATGATCAGAACATCAAAATGTCTATAAACTATGGCCAAGTACTTTTCAAGGATAAAACAATTTCCCAGAATCCAACCAATGTAATAATCACGACCTTAGGCCTAATAATACATATCCGAAAAAAACATAAGATAATCATCCATGGAAAACCATCATAATCTACCAAGTAACAAAGTAACCATATTCTAAAGGTTATTCTTAACTATGTCTAACATGTATAAATCAGTCAACAAGAGCTAACACATCTTGTCCCTTAGGTAGACCGGAGGGGACCACTTCTAATCCTCGAGATCTATGACAAGCTTCTACTCCAGATTAGACTTAGGTATCTAAATTCACTTCTAGATGTCAAAATAAGCCATAATTATCCCTAAGGTAGCAATTCATTCCAAAACATAAAAAACTAAAACATTTCTAAATTATGGTTCTAAGGTAGCCTAACCAATCCAAATATGACTAATTATGCAAATCCTATTTCCAATACCCAAATTTTGTCACATGTCTTGAATAATATCATAATATAGTATAAATTCACTCAATATTTGAAAAAGGTAATAGGATCATAGAAGTATAATAAGCATTTAACCTTAATGGTCAATTGCCCTTCTAGCCCCCAAAATTATAAAATAAGCTAAGTTACAGTGTTTTAACGAAATCATATCCTAATATTCGTATCTAATATGCAACATATATTAACCAACATCTAATGAAAAGAGTAGACAAAAGCCTACCTCAATAATGATCTAAAACCAACGAACCATCACAAAATCATCCATTTTCACTTCCAAATTGAAAAACACAGTCAGGCTATAAAAATAGTAAGCATCACGTCATTAGAAGAAAGATGAGATTTGTATTGCTATATTAAGGTTTGGGTCAAATTTCAAGTCAAGAATGATCCCGTGGGGACCATAAATAGAAATCTAAAATTGAAACCATCACAAGGTCGCTGGAACGACAAGGAAGTTGTGCTCATAAGTTGAGCACAAACGGAGCACAATTCTTGTCTCAAATCAACCCTCAAACTTTAGGGATTCAATCCCTAATTTCTAAGAATTTTACCAATAATTATAATGGCAATTGAAGGAAAAATCAATGGGAAATGACCAAGAAGAGTTAGGTTATCTTACCTTGACTTATTTGGATGATTTCCAACTTTTTTCTCTCTTTCATCTCTAAATTTTGTGTAAAACTGGTGGAAGGATTTATAGAAAACCAGGTGGGGAAGAAGTTATTTTAACCCACCAGGTGCCAATTAAGAGACAACCCTTTCACTTATGCGATCTGGCAGAAGGGGACAGATATTGCATATACTTACCCCTTTATTGCTTACATGATATCCACTTAAGCGGATAAAACATCGCATATGTAAACACTAACCAAATGGCTAAAGTCGCTTAAGTAACAAAGAATCACATAAGTGATAATCACGGAAGCAATTGAATTATTGATTAAGTGGTCACACTAGTCACCTGATGCACTAGATTTTGCTAAGTCAACAATGGACTTCGATCGGGTGCTTAGGATTTATTCGGAACCCTATGCGCACAAACAAAATATTCTAGGATATAAAATTAATTGTTTCAAATTCAATGGAACCCTCAAAACATTCATCTAAGATCATTTTGACTAAATATAGGGCCCATATCTATGGTTCTATTTTTCAACAAATCGACCCAATAGCCCAAAATAAGTCTGTAAGCCTCAAGACCTGATCCAAGGGTCCCCTAGCCTAAAATCATCGTACTAAAGTTGATATTGTGTTCAAAATACTCTTGCGAGGTCATCTACTAGGAGTTTTGGTCTGAGACCAAATCGTAAACACCAAAAGCACCAAAACATGGAAATGCGCCTAAAATCCAAATGAACTATCTGATAATTGAACCAACTGTTCTGGCAAGTCATAAATGACCTGTATCCACTATGGGAAATTTCAAAAAACCAAAAATACATACAAATAAAGGAAATGATGTTGAGGGTCATTACAATATCCACTACTTAAAGGACTTTCATCCACAAAAGTCAATGGAGAAAGATCATCAAAACTCAAAAGGATGAAGTACTAGGCTTGCATGCTCTGAGCATGACTTCCCAAATAGCCCTAAGAAGAGACAATACTTTCATGGAATTTTGCCAAGGGTATCCTTGTTTCAACATAATTCCTTTTTTACTCTCAAATAGCCAAAACTCAGCCTCAATCGCCGATTGGCCTCCAACTGAATTGAGGAAGGCTGATGCACACAAATACAAAACAATGACACAATGATACCATACTAGCACCTACACAATCAAATAAAAACTCATCCAATCCAAAGGTAAATCAAGGAATGAGTCATGCAACTAACTCCAAATCCAAATATAACCTTCTTTTTCCTTTCCAAAGCTACTATTGACTCCAAACCATGCAGAAACTCACTCAAATCTTGTTTACACAATCCCATCATACTAACTTTGAAGAACTAAAGCTGATCCACCAAAAATTATCCACCAAAAATCCATAATGGGAACTATGAGAATAAGCCTTTAAAAATCTACCTAGGCACACAAATGTCTATAGCAAAGGTATGCAATCTAAGTCAATGATACAACTTGTCAAGATAATACTCAAAACTTCTATCTAGGATTCATCAATGCAAATAATCACCATTAAATAATCTGCTCAAGGATGTCCCACAAATCGAGAATAAAACCAAGCTGATCAAATTCTAGCATACTAGTCCCCAAGGTATATCATCTAAAATTCTAAATGAATAAGGTCAAAGTTGAAGGAACCAATACTATGTCCATGGACTATCATCTGAACATATATAAACCATAATTTAGTCAAACTCAAGAAAGTCAAATAGGTAACCACGGAGTAGGCTTACCCAGCCTGTAGATGAAATCGCAACTGAGACTAATCCTACAATAAAGGTTCCACCAAACCTATACAACTTCCAAATGAATCTCAATATCAAGGATGAACTACCCTATATTAACTATCAAAATCAATCCTTTAAATGGGTAAGCATCCTTATTCCAAATCTATCATAACCTCTAAGCCACCATTCCAAGGTGCCAAATCTGAAACTGAGCCGACAAGTCTAAACTAAGGCCAAATACTCAAGTTAACCTTAGAATCTAAATCAAATATATTCATATTGACTCATGCTGAAACTGAAACTAAAATATAGCTTAAGATCAAAATCACCACAGAGGATAACTCACCATCCAAAAACACAAGCAATCAACACCTATATCTATTGGAGGGCATGAGTCACCAAAACATACACAAGAACTCACAAAGGATGCAAACCACATTGTATATAGAAAAAACTCTAGAAACTCAGAGGAATATAACTTTAATAAAAAAATAATCAATCCAATACTTCAGCTCAGCAAAGAATACCCGTAGGCATATATCACCAATGAGAAGTACTTCACCAAGTCTTATTAGGCCAAACAAAATAAAAAATGAGGATTTTCTCAATCCACCAAAGTAGGAAAATCTTAATTGAATCAACCTATGTATCACCTCGCTGGGGAAGAAAGCACCAAATCTCTACACTACGCCAACTTCAAGACCACTATTGGAAAGCTAATCAAGCATCTGAAGATAAAGAATTTCTAATTTGCCAACATAAGAATTGATCATAGGAAAGATCACATGTCTAAAACTCTCAAATTCCATGTAGACAAAAACTATATCGCGGCAAGAATAGAGTATCAAACTCCACACCAATACCTAGAGCAAACCGCCAGCACAAGTAAACCAAGCAAATTTGAAAGACAAATCTAATACTTCTCGACATCTACATCAAAACAACTATCGGATGATAAAGTAGCCAAATTGAAAGAACTGAACACAAACTCGCCAACCTCAGAAATGGAATCAATAGAGTGGGATAGCCAATGCAAAAACCTTTACAACCCAGGAGGCAATCCCAAGAATCCTAAACTCATAAATAGGCAATATATCAAAATTTCCAACTCTAGAACCATAGCAGAATCATCCAATTTCAACTTGCTTTCAATGCAATAATTCATTCAACAATTTATCTAGAATTCCTAACTGAAGAGGAAAACAACCAACTTTACCTCACCACAAGAGAGAAAACATCCAACCAAGATAGATGCCTAAGCCTATGAATAAGAACTGCAATGAAAGTAAAATTCTAACTAGATAATAATAGTCTAGACAAATACCAAGCGAGGGTTAATTACATCAAATAATGAAAATTATAACAACAACCATATAAATATCAATATAATGGAATAGGCGGTACCAAAAATGAAAATCAATAGTAAGTACTATCTATGGCCATAATAATGCCAATATGCTAGGGTAAATGGGACTTAAAACCAAATGCTACACCTATAGAAAAAATATCAATATTGATCCACTCCATCCATTACTAAAAAAGTTCTATAGCATAGGTATATCACCATAAACTCTATTTCAAGGCACAGAACAATCGATATAAACCTACCAAGCCATACAATCATCGATGGGTACGACAACCCTAATACATACAAATAAAAAGGTAAAGGCATGAAAAAAAAACCACCTATCAAGGTGAAATCCAAAGTCACATGCCTAAAATGCCCGTTGGAAAATAAATTTCAATGGGTCCAAACTTAGACTGATCATCCGAATCATCAGCCGAATTTCTAAGCACACTACCTCTAACTCAAGGCATCACATATTTATGAGATATGATCTAAATTAGCTGAATGACCAATAATCCTATGCTGGGGATACTCTTTAGACCAGTGACCAATCTCTCTACAGTTGTAACAAACCCTTGAAGCTCTAACCTAGTGTGAAATATGAGTTGACCCTAATTGGTTGACCAACTAATGCTGAGATTACTCTCTACTAAAATAACCATTCTTTCTATAATCATAACATACCTTAGGAACTCTAGGTTTGTAAGGAATATATTCTAACTCTGTCGTACCAACCAGTTCACATCAAGGGCACTCTTTAGTCCAATGTCCTATCTTATCATAATTAAAACAAACTCCTTGAATACTCTAAGGTATTGCCCCTCTAGATCTAGAATGTCCATAACGACTTAAAGACCCATACAAAAAACTAAAGAAGGTTTGACGATAATACTGTATATAATGATTAACATGACTTATGTTAACGCCACCCACAATCTGAAATGCTACCCACATAGAATAGATAGGTTGCATATGAAGCTGACCTCCACTTGGAAGATCCTCACTCTCTGATAGAATACAAATAAAACTATATTGATTTAATGGTCTCTCACCACCACCTTTATAAGTATCCATACATGCTCTTCATGTGGCTCTCGTGCAATCAACAACCTGTGAGAGGAAACACTTAATTGTTATCAAATGTACAGTTAGAAAATAGAGTGGCAATGTTATCCTCTAATAAATCCATACACCATCAAGCTTCGAAGGATGTAGTATAGGAATATTCCTGGACCATACAAAAAACCCAATCTCATTCTCTGAAACTAACCAGGAATCCTACTGACCATGAAAAAATCCAAATATAACTTAAGAACTGCTTGATGAATTAGATATTATCCCTGGCTGTGAGGTATCTAAAAAATTACTTAGGATCCCCAATGTTGAATCTCAAAAGGTTGAAGTAGTCACAAACTCTATCAGAGCCTATGCTAGCCCCAAACCCTTGGACTGATGCTAAAGATCATCAATATATCCACCCCTTACTCCCTAGTCTAATGTTGCACTAAAGCTTTGGAAATATGTGCCAAAATCTTGTTTTCATCAATCGACAACCTTGAATCATCCACCTAGGACAGAATAGAGTCATAGAATATAATTGAATCTCGTAGAATAATGTACATATGATATGGAGTCAAGAATAAAATTTCCTAGTATTGTCATATCTCCTGTTAAAGATAGGTTACTGACAACTCTGCATAGATCCGCAAGACTCTACTAGACACTTAGCGCTTGTACAATATACCGATAAATTTGGCTCTAATACCAATTTATTTCAACTTAATTATTTAGAACATAATGTCACCTACTATAACCCACTAGTAGGCTAGCCAACCCATAGTTTGAAACTACTAGTAGTAGACTAACAAGAGAAAATAAGGGAAAGTGCAGAATAATTTTAATGAAGGACTAAAATATGTATAATAGTCCCAAAACCTAGTGGAATTAGTTCCAAAAATTCTAATATAACAAAACTGAAAAATAATGTACGAAATGAATATACTGATCCAACTGATCTCTACATATGACATAGAGTTTAACCTAGTATATATATGAGGGAGAGTAGAAATACTCTTAACGCCAGTAGCTCATCATATTTCTCTAAACCATATCTTCTCCACACGATGCATATAACAATGAAAAAAACCCATACTAAAATTTGCAAGTTGTAGAAGTGTAGTATGAGTATAAAAAATATTGTACTCAGTAGGCAACTGCCAATAGAGACAAAAATATAATGAAAATATATATAATAGGAATGCCATAATATAAACTACACCGAAATATCCAAGATACTACATACTAAAGCTAAGGAGACAACAAGGATAAACTATCATATTCTAGCCACACTCAAGAACCTGAACACTAAACTGTATATGGATAAACCATATAAAAATAAAGAGCAGGTAAAGGATATATAACTGTATAAAAAGAGAAGGAATGGATATACAACATTAATAAAGGACGCAATGGATATTTGTTAATACCATATATATATATATATAATTTTATGTACATAAGAAAGGCTAATCCAAGATACCACCTAAGGCATTCATACTAACATCTTAAGGCCTCCAAATCATTGAAGGAACTGGTACTAACAAATTTAAGGTCTAACATTATAATGCCTAACCATGAGATAATCATGTATAGTAAAATAACCATAAGAGAAAGGGATCAGAATCATACCTCAAATCTCAGTACAAAATCAATAGTGAATAAACCACGAACCAACCATAATAATAATAACACTATGAATTACTTGCTATACCAAACAAATAATACTTAACCGAACTTTTCATAACTCACCACCCACATCGACCTAGAAGGCTCAACTAACACTCCACAAACAATAATAGTAATGTAAATAACACTCATACTTATACCTATGCAACTCCCTATAAGGTTAATAGATATAAGGAATACCAGTGAGATGCAATGAACATGTTAGGATGAATGCTAAAGAATCCATAATACCATAACTAATCAAAGTATCATAATGTAACCTATCATAAGAAATTGTCAGACTTGAATCAATGCTCATATCATCAATTTAATAATCAATTATCAGTCTTGAACCAATTCTTATATCATCAACATCAGTAAGACTAGTATCAATAATACATATATATACATAAAAATGAAAGTCAAGAATCATGGATAAGAGAGTGTAAGTCCATAAATTATTGCTCGATGTAATTTCTGAGAGTGAATCGTAATAAAAGTTAGAAAAGTTTGAAATCTCACTCGATCATGGTAAATAGTAGTTGTAAATCTGTGTGTTGAATATATTGTAAGACCCCACAAAGTTCTAGTCATTTTAGTCCTATAGAGGATAACAAGAGAGGCTCCAAGCTAAGAAAATTCTAGCTAAGTATTGACACATAGTTTTATTTTTTTCCTCAATATTTTAGTGTCATCATTTATGATATTTCTATCCTTAGATTGTTTCTTTTTAAATTGATTCATGATCAGGGATGTAAATAGGTCATATTGGGTGAGTTTCAAAATTTTTGAACATCGTATGAGTCATGTTTGGATGGACAAAATAGCAATCCAATGTGATCTTAACGCATCGTGTTGTCTATCACATCGACACCATCAATTTAATGTGTCAGTGATCGTGTTGATCCCATCGATACAGCCCCTCACTAATCTTATCACTGGCAAAGATTGTGTATTAAGTTGCAGGTTTGTAAGGGTAATTAAGTTATTTTCCTCCATAATTAATCCTCTATAACACAAAATTTAGACGATTAATATGCAAAATACACTCACTCATTAACAAAGCATCTCAAGAAATAAATCCTAGTTCAGCAAGCTCAAGATCAAGTTCAAAGAATTCACCACAATTCTCACGAAATAAATAATAAAGGTATGTTAGGTTTTCATCCTTGGGTTTTCTTTCACACTTTGAGTTCAAGAACCCCTTTTGAATTTATAAGTTTTCAGATTCATGATATTCATGCGCAAATTGGGTTGTATTCATATTTGTGTTGTTGAATGGGTTTCACTTTAAGATTTAACTTTAGTTTCATGAACATAAGGAATAATACATGTTGATTGATGTAATTTCCATATTAGAACCCTTGAAATTGTAAGTTTAAGTTGTAGTCATGATGCATATGTGTTGTTCATTATTATGTGAATTAATCATACTCCCCAAGTGTTTGATAAAATGTCCATTTGAGTAAATTATATATGGTAACCTATTGTTGTGTTGCTAAAGTTGTGGTATTAGTTTATCAATTACTCTATCGAGTCCTGGGGTTATTTATTACAAAAAATCTAGTTGTTTACTTAGTTGCAGTAATTACAGAATAGTACTAATAAAGGTCAAGAATGATAGTACTCATTCAGTTAACAAAACTCAGTGAACTCAGTCCAGTTCAGTCAGTCAACACGATCAGTGTCAGTTTAGCCAGGCCTAGTACAGTTTAGTGATAAGTTCAGTGTCGATTCACTGGGAGTAGGATTCAGCACCTAGTGAACCCAGGGATAGAGGAATTCCTTCCTACAGATGGTTTGACCCTTAGTAGTAGTCCTTAAGTTATAGAACTACATAGCCAGTGTAGGGTAAGTCGTCCTCTTACCAGACTAGGGTTGAAACCATCATATATATATTTTGATGAGTCTTCCTGCTAGATTAGGGTCGACCCAACATTGTTAGTATCCCGTGGAAAGGTGATAATACCTTTCCAACTGGGGTCATAGGTTGGACCCTAAATTAGTCTATATTGATGTATGTCGATTAGATGAACACTCCCATAGTTACAGTATTAGTCCAGTTATTTAGACTAAGTACAGTTCAGTCTCAATATTTACTAAAGAACAAAGTTTGTTCTATAGAACTATGACTATCAATTATAAGTTACTCAACCATTATAATTCAGTACTCAGTTTCAGTATTATCTCAAATACACGATGTGTACCTATATGCACAACATTGCATGTTCAGTATGTTTAGTAGTTATAGTTTTCATGTACTCACATCCAGATACTACTTGACATTCATTCAATCAGTTATTATCTCATGTATATGAACCCATGTATATCATCCTGACCTCATTTACCATATCATTACATCCCGCGTACTAATGTATAGTCTCTCTTTGGCCCTATGATGTCTCATATCATAGGTTCGGATGCTCAGGTTCCTGGTCGTACTTAGAAGATTAGGCTATTAGTAGCAGATATAGTTGTGAGTCCTTATATTTTGAGGACTGAGTTTATCTATTTTAGTATTTCAGTAGTTACTTCAGTCGGAGTTAGTTGGGGGTTTGTCCCATAAACTCCATATTCATACTGTTAGAGTCTTTTCATACCGGTATAGCAAGTTATTCAGTTTTCAAATGTTATTATTAGTTATACTCAGTTATTATTTTAGTATTTTGAGAACCTTATGACATTTTTAGATTTCTTCCACATATATATTTCAGTATTATGTTCAGTGCTCACAACAGATACCAGTCATATGTTAGCTTGGGGTCCTTTGGTATTGTAAGCACCGTGTGACACCTAGGGTGTAGTCTCAGGGAATTAAAAACTTTGTATTAGAGCCTAAGTTTCTAAAGAGTCCTAGGGAGTCTGAAAGCCGCATCAAGTAGAGTCTTTTGCATTGGTGTGTAGCGCACCACACTTATGGACAAGAGGATATGAGGCATTTTTAGAAAAAAGTTTCCTTCTTTTAGTGTTCATATAGTGCGAGTGAGCATGAGATCAAGCTAAACTCTCTATCTAATCAAACTTTTCCTTTCATTACAGAACATTCCTGTTGGAAAGACCAACAGCAGAAGAACTTGGAACCAGCCAACACTTTCACCCGTTTAGAAAGATCCTCTGAATGAGCATGTCTCTCACACAAAATTTAGAGTAGATTTCACCACTCTAGCCCATTCTATAGCAGACCATAATGAACGCCCAGCTTCTGTTCAGACTAACCTAGTGGCCAATACTATTGCAGTTAGAATTACAAACTTCACCCGAATGAACCCTCCTTTATTTTCAAGGTCTAAGTCTGAAGAGGAACCATAGGAATTCCATGACATAGTGCAGAAGGTAAAATACATTATTGGGGTAAATGTTAGTGAGACTGCTGAGTTAGTTACCTATCAGTTGCATTATGTGGCTCATACATGGTGTAAGTAGTGGAAGGTAGAAAGGGGTGCAGATGAGGGCCCATAGAATGGGAAGAGTTTTCTATTACATTTCTAGATAGGTTCCTTCTATTGGAATTGAGGGAGGCTAAGGTCTTAGAATTTATCAACCTGAAGCAGGGAAATATGAAAGCGAAGGAGTACTCCTTCAATTTTACTCAGTTGGCCAGGTATGCTTCTCATGTAGTAGCTGATAACAAGTCTAAGATGAGCAAGTTCATGTATGGTGTGTCTGATAGTGTGGTTAAGGAGTGTAGTACAACAATGCTGATTAAAAAGATGGACTTGGCTAGGTTGATGGTCTATGCTCAGAAGATTGAGGAATAGAAGACTAAGGATAAAGAGAGGGAAAGTAAGAGGTCTAGACCAGATAGCTTTAGTTTTGCTCAGCCTAAGTCATATGGTGGAAGCAATCCTCAGTTCTTCCCAAAATCTTCACTCCTAGCTTAGTTCTTATCCAGTTCTCTATTTCGTAAATTCAAAAATAGTAATAAGGATAGGGTGCTAAGCTCTAAATCTCATGGTAGTGTTAGTACTACTTGAATAAATCCTCCTTGGCAGAAATTATCAGGGTGTATTTAGAGCAGGCAACAATGTATATTTTGGGCATAGCAAACCATGTCATAGAATCAACAAGTGCCCTCAGGTTAGTTCACAGAGTCATCATAATTATCCCCCGGCTCAACCCAGTCACCCGTCTCAACAGGGTGCTACTTCCAGCGCCACCAGTGAGAAATTCCCCAATAGGCTCTATGCACTCCATTCCTGATCAGATGAGAAAAGTTCTCCTGATATGGTCCATGGTACATTACAAGTTTACCATTTACATGTTTATTCTTTGCTCGATCCAGGGGCTTTTTTATCCTTTGTAACTCTTTATATAGCTATCAAATTTATAGTAAGTTCCAAAATCTTAGCAAAACCCTTCTCAATCTCTACCCCAGTGAGTAGATCTATCATATCCTGGTAGGTATATAAGACATGTCCGATTGTGGTATCTTAAAAAGTAACTTTAGTAGACTTAGTAAAGTTAGAGATAACAGATTTTGACATCATTCTTAGCATGGAGTAGCTCCATCCATGCTATTCCTTAGTTGATTGTAGAAGTAGAGTTGTCTATTTTCAGTTCCCGAATGAACCTGTCCTTAAATAGAGGGGTAGTACCACACGCTTAAGGGTCAACTTGTTTCATACCTTTGAACGAGAAAAATTATATCCATGGGTGTGTCTATTATTTGGTGCGAGTCAAATACTATAGTTTCGAGACTCCTAACCTTGAGTTAGTTCCTTTCGTAAGTAAATTCCCAGGTGTGTTTCCCGAAGATCTCCCTAGAGTTCCGCTCGAAAAGGAAATTGTCTTCGAAATAGACCTTTTTCCTTATAATCAACTCATCTCTATTCCTCCATACAGAATGGCTACAGGAAAACTTAATGAGTTAAAAGAGCATTTGAAAGACCTCATACACAAAGGATTTATCAGGCCCAGCATATCTCTTTGGGGTACACCAGTTTTATTCATGTGAAAGAAAGATGGTTCTCTTTGAATGTGTATAGACTAGCATTAATTGAATACTGTCACCATCAAGAATAAATACCTACTTCTTCGATTTAATGACTTTTTCGACCAACTTCAAGGTGCCAGTTACTTTTCTATGATAGAAGTCAGGTTTTGCTATTATCAGCTCAGAGTCAGCGAATGTGACATTCCAAAAATAGCTTTCAGAACCCGATATGGTCACTTCGAGTTTCTAGTCTTGACATTTGGTCTCACCAATGTCCCAACACCTTTCATGGGACTTGATGAACCGCATGTTCAAGTAGTATTGTGACATGTTTATCATTGTCTTCATAGATGACATTCTTGTCTCTCCCACAGTGGATAAAATCATGCAGACCATCTCAGAATAGTATGACAAACTCTCAGAGCCCATTAGTTGTTGGCCAAATTTAGTAAGTGCAAATTTTGGATAAGATCAGTAGCTTTACTTGGTCATATCATTTTCAGTGAAGGCATTATAATTTATCCTCAAAATACCAAACCAGTGAGAAATTAGCCCAAACTCATCTCTCCGTCATATATAAAGAGTTTCTTAAATTAGGTTGCTATTACCGAAAGTGTGTTGAAGGGTTTTAATCTATCGCATCCCCCATGTCCATATTGACTCATAAAAAAGTCATGTTCCGATGGTCAAATTCTTGTGAGAAGAGTTTCCAGGAGTTTAAGACTTGACTCACTACATCCCTAGTTTTGACATTGCTTGGCGGTTTAGATGGATTTATTGTATATTGTGATGCTTCAAAAGTTGGGTTGGGGTGTGTTTTTTTGTATAAGGGTAAGGTTGTGGCCTATTCCTCTAGACAACTTAATCCCCATGAAAAGAAGTATCTCACCCATGATCTTGAATGAGAAATTGTTGTTTTTGCCTTAAGGATTTGGAGGCACTATTTGTATGGGGTGCATGTTGATGTATTCACTGACCACAAAAACCTACAGTATGTGTTTTCACAGAAAGACCTGAACTTGAATTAGGGAAGATTGAAAGAGTTGTTGAAAGATCATGACATAAACATTCTGTATGATTCGGGCAAGGCCACTATAGTGGCAAATTCTCTAAGTAGGTTATTCATGGGTAGTGTTGCCCACGTTGAGGATGGTAAGAAGAAATTAGTTTAGGAAGTTCACCATCCTGCCAGACTAGGTGTCCATTTAGTTGGCTCAGATGAGGGTAGTGTATGGTTGCATAATATTTTAGAGACTTCTTTTGTTACCAAGGTAAAAGAAAAGCAGGACAGAGATCCCAATTAAATTAAGATAAAAGATTCATTAAGTGATCAGAAAGTTGAGGTTTTCTCCCAAGGGGGAGATGGTGTGTTTCATCGCCAGGGTTGGCTATGTGTTCCATGTGTGGATGGAGTAAGACAGCAAATTCTTGATAAAGAGCATTGTCTGAGTTACTCTATTCATCTAGGGGGAACTAAGATGTACCACAATTTGCGAGAGATCTACTGGTGGAGTGGGATGAAGAGGGACATTGTAGAGTTTATCGCTAAGTATTCCACAGGTTAGCAGATTAAGATTGAACATCAGAAGCCTAGTGGTTCCATAAAGGGGTTTAGTATTCCCACATAGAAGTGGAAAGAAGTGAACACGGACTTTGTGATGGGTTTGCCTCGTACGCGTCCTCAGCATGATTCGATTTAGGTCATTATTAATAGGATAATCAAATCAGCTCATTTCTTTCTAGTTCATACTTCTTATTTAGCCGATTACAATGCCAGTCGCAATATCAGAGAGTTGGGTAGGTTGCACGATTCCCGTTGCCCATTATTTTAAATAGAGGTACGCAGTTCACCTCTAATTTTTTAAAATCTTTTCAAAAGGGTCTTGGTACCCAAGTTCACCTCAGTATAGCCTTCCACCCTCAGACAGATTGTCAAGCAGAAAGGAACATTCAGACTTTGGATGATAAGTTGAGAGCATGTGTTGTTGATTTTAAGGGTAGTTGGGATGACCACTTACCTTTGATTGAGTTTGCATATAATAACAATTATCATTCCAGTATTCAGATGGCTTCTTTTGAGGCTCTTTATAGGAGGAGATGTAGATATCCCATTGGTTAGTTTGAAATAGGTAATGCTGCGATAGTGAGGCTTGACTTGGTGTTTGATGCTTTAGAAAAAGTGCAGTGATCAGGGAGAGGCTTAAGGCAGCCCAGAGCCAACAGAAATCTTATGTAGTTATTATAAGGAAAGACCTTGAATTTGAGAATGGTGATTATGTTCATTGGAAAATATCTCCCATGAAGGAGGTGAATAGGTTTGGTAAGAAGGGGAATCTTAGTCCTCGATATGTTGGTTCTTATAAAATCTTGAGTCATTTTTTTAAGGTAGCTATAAGCTTGAGTTGCCTACAGTCTTAGCATCAGTGAACCCAGTGTTTCATGTCTCCTTGCTAAAGAGGTGCATAGGTGACCTGGAAGTTGTAGTCCCCATAGAGAGTGTAGATATTTAAAACAGTCTCTCTTATGAGAAAGTTCCAGTCGAAATCCTTGATCGTCAGATTTACAGACTAAGGAACAAAAAAGTTTCTTTGGTGGAATCAGTCTGTTGAGAGAGCTACTTGGGAAGAAGAGGCAAACATGCAAACCAAGTATCCTAACCTTTTCTCCTCAAACTCTGAATCAGCCTAAGGTAACAGTCTCGCTTAGATTTACTCTATTCTATGCTCAGTTACCAATGCATAATTCATGCATTCTTGAAATACTTAATTCATGTGTCATGTCTCCAAAATTCGGTTATGCTTCAGTTATGCATGGTAGTTTAGGTACAGTTCCTCTCAGTTCAGTTTGTCTCATTCGAGGATGAAAATTCCCAAGGGGGAGATAATGTAAGACCCCGCAAAGTCCTAGTCATTTTTGTCCTATAATGCATGCCAAAAGAGGTCCCAGACTTAGAAATTTCAGCTAAGTGTTGAAACTTAGTATCATGTTTTGCCTCGATATTTCAATGGCATCATTTACAATCTTTCCGTGTTAGATTGTCAATTTTTAGACATCGTTTGACTCATGCTTGGTTGGCCAAAAAAGCAAGCCAGTGCGATCTTGATGAGTCACATTGTCTACCACGTCGACATCATTGATGCGACACATTGGTGATTGCGTCGATCCCATCGACACGACGTGGTGCCAATTGCGTCACTAGGCATAGATTGTGTATTAAGTTGTGGTTTGTAGGGGTAATTAAGTCATTTTTTCCCACATTAAATCCCCATAACAAAAAATTCAGCCCCTCAATATGAAAGATACACTCACTCATTCACAAAATCCTCTCAAGAAATAAACCCTAGTTCACAAAAACCTCTCAAGAATTCTTGTAAGTTCATCAAGATCAAGTTACAAGAATTCACCATAATTACCATAAAATCAACAATCAAGGTATGTTAGGTGTTCATCCTTGGGTCTCCTTCCACCCTTGGAGTTCAAGATCCCTTTTTAAAACTATACATATTAAGATTCATAATTTATATGTACAAAATGGGTTGTATTCATGTTTGTGTTGTTGTATGGGTTTTAATCCAAGATTTAATTATAAGTTTCATGAACGTAAGATATGATGTATGTTGATTGATGTAATTCCCATGTTAGAACCCTTGAAATTCCATGTTTATGTTTTAGTCATGATGCTTATGTGTTGTTCATTATCATGTTCATTAATCATGCTCCCCAAGTGTTTGATAAAATGTCCATATAAGAAAATTATGCATGGTAGCCTATTGTTGTGTTTCTAAAGTTTTGATATGAGTTTATCAATTATGCTATCTAGTCCTGGGGGTATTCATTATCCAAAATCTAGTTGTTAACTTTTTTGCAGTACTTACTGATACAAGAAGCACAAGGAAAACACAAAACACACACCAAAATCAGTCCACAAACTCAAGAAACCTAGGACCTCTTTGGAGACCAATTCTCGAATTCAACAATTCAATACAATAACGAGATGAACAAGGTGTTTAGAACACCAAAACATCCAACCCAAACTAATATTAGCAACACAATATGACAAACAAGATGAGAAACCATTCGGCCAACAACAACAAACACAAATCGAGAGTAGAGGACAAGAACAAACACAATAATAATACAAGAAAGAAAAGGATAGATGGTGAGACTAAGATTATTACAAGATTAAGAACCAAGTTTATTTCAAAACCAACCCCTAATGAATATAATAATAAAAAACACACTCTTACACTGACTGCCAAGGTAATCGACTTACCTCAAGATCCACCATTTTCAAGCAAAGATTAATACTACCTTTTCCAAGTCTTACACTAAGGTGGATTTTCCAAGCCCTAAATAAACCTACTCTAATGTGTTGTACTCTCAAAAGAGAGGATTTCAATGTTTCATACATTCATCATTCATAACTAATGACAGAATACCTAAAAAATCCTACATATAGTATATTACAAAAGAAGGCAAAAAAGACTACACTACCTTTAATGACCAAGGGTGGCCTTGGTGTGTTGGAAAACAATATGAATTATCCAAAATAACCTTATGGCTAAGTGACCAAAATGACCTTAATAAAGGGAACCAAAATCGTGAACCAACAAAGGTGGTCCAAACCCGAGAGTCCTTAAGTCTTCAAGGCTTCAAGAAATCTTCCATACTCGGGTTTGATCAATGGTAGGCTTAAAACGTCCCCTCCAAGTATGATACCATTCCCTCTATGAGAACAAAGATTGATTCTTCACATAGTGACTTTGAATGATGTTGTCGAAATCTAAGGCGGCTATTATTCTTGTATCAACTTTCCCTTCTTGAAAAGGATTTGACCTCGAATCCAAACTTTTTAAAACTAAAGAGAGGGCAAACAAATACAAACTCCTGATGGCATGAGGGTTAGGGTTTTCACAACAAATCATCTCACCATTCCAAGGTTGCACATATTTGCAATACAATAAAGGATCCTTTGAATTAAATATTAAAAAATCAATAAAAGGTGCACAAAGGATTTGGTTACGGGAATCACCAAGGGATAAAGAAGATACATAGGTCCTAATGGCATGAAATAATCCACAAGGTAGAACTTCCTTCATCTTATGAGCCGTAAGACACCATTTATTCTTTATCTCGTCAAAAGACCACAATAAATGGGGTGTTTCTATTTGTTCTAAAGTCCATAAAATCCATATATCATTATCACGTGCACACATGGACAGACCAACAAACTTCCTACCTCGATATAAAATAAATCCAAAACTAGCATGGACGTCATCATAGGCAAATAGGTAGTATAGGAAAGAATCATGTGCAAAAGCATTTACGGGTGAAGAATAAGCATTTAAACAAATAGACATTCTTTTCTTCAAATAATAGACAACTTGGCATCCACATGTTGGAATTCATGATATTTAGGCACAATTGTGTCAAACAAGGATGAACATATAAGAACATTACCCAAGGAGTCAATGACACCTTTGCCCTCGTGTTTTAAAGAAGGACTACACATTTTTTACCCTTAAGAGTACTTTCATCTTTCAAAAAGAGATTTACATCTTTAGGAGGAATATTGTCACACGATAGTGGGTTAGCATATCAGCTATAGCCTTCGAGAAAAGCTATACCATCTGTCTTACCAGTAGGTTCATTAGGAGTAAATAAATAATCTTCAAACAAGACATTATACCTAAAGAGAGCATGATCTATTTCCCGAGAAGATTTGCAACAAATATATTCATCACTCTCTAAGAGATCAATATCATGTTTCAAAGAGATTTCAAGCATTAGATTGTCCCAAGAATGGCTCTCGGGTTCAATCCCATTTTGGTGACCAATAGATTTAAGTACTTCACTCACTTGAGTTCTATTAATCACATCACACACATACTCAAGTGGTGGATAATTTTCACAAATAAGTTGATCAACACCAATTACACAAGACGATGTACTTTCATTCAAGATATAGGCTTCAACACTAGGTGGACATAAATTGATCTTACAAGAAGAGTCAATTTGGTCATCAATAGGATCAACTAGTGTATCTATACTCACAATATGTACATCATCAACAAAAGTCATAAAACTATTAGAATCACAAGTAATTAAGCTACTACTCACACTCAATGGGATACTAGCCACACAATCATCATTTACATGCACAAAAGTGTAAGAGTTAGCTATTTTACTTTGAAGTTATTGAGTAGACTCTCCTTTGTCGTGTTCTGAAGGTCCTCCACAAGCTTGGGCAGAAAATCAGCATTTGTCTCCTTCGTTTTCCATGTCGATACCTACATAAATGTTCTTAGAAATAGAAGGACAAACAATGTTAGCTCAGTTTGATGGAAATCCCCTCACTTCACTCCACACAACGTCTCTTTTTTCCGCTCGCGGATTACCACCTTGCACACCCTTACTCCTCTTAATATTTTATATCTTATAAGAATTAGGATTGGTGTAAGTATTCACTTCTCTTTGCGGCTGGGGCAGCATGTAGGTCACGACATGATTTCCCCACCGGTCTCTTACTTTATTAGGCCAATTTTGCATATTTGGAACTCTATGTTGTGTAAATCAATCTGCACCTAAGCATACATGACCATATTTCAAGGGAAGAATATCGTACCATACATCCTCATGGTATTCAAATTGGGAGAAGGAAACTTTGACCCTCTCGGAAACCTTAAATCCATCCAAGAAGCATGAAACAAGTAAAGGCTCGCTAAACAACCCCAACTAGTCAACCATGGATGGAAGGATGTAGTTCCTATAGTACCTAACATTTAACACAACGAGGAAGCCCAGTATCCCACAAATGTTAACCTTTCCAGAGTGTACACTTCGTCTCAGATCAATATTGTAAGGCAAACGAGTACCCCTCAGTTTTGGAGATGCATACCCTCTTCTTCTAGTTGGACAACCTCCACCAGAGCTAGTATAACCATTCACACTATATCGACCTTGATAAAAAGAACTATAAGGTGGAGAATATGAATCTTCACACTCCCCACGTGCACTCTCATCATAGCTTTCATAACCTTTGCAAACGAAAGGGTTATACCTAACACCAAATCTAGGTTCGAAGTGAGAATTGTAAGATCCCTCACATGCTCCAATCTCATCATAAGATCCATCACGAGGTACTACATCATCTCCAAGTTCCCCTTAATTACTAGGAACTTCATTCACCTCATTTTCTTCCTCAAAACCGAAGCTCTCAAATCTCCCCAAGTTTTGATCATTGCTATTTTCATAGCTTCCACAATCTCCCTCAACTTCGTATCCATAAAACCCCTCACTACAATAATAGTCTCCCATGTTGTAGTCACAATAATCTCTGGCTATCGAAGACATGTTCCCCTTTATCACCTTTTAAACCTACAAAATGGACAAACAAGATTAGTAGTAAAAGCTCTTCACCAACACTCGTATTCACTCACTTTTGTAATCCTCATAATTGGAGCGGCGAATAGTGAAAGTTTCTTATACTCCGGTAGTCAATGTGATGTCAATTCTACTTGGTGGCCGGAATAGATTCTTGTTTGATTGACTCAAGACACAAAACAAAATCTACTTACGAACTTGAAACAAAGAAGTTATGATAAGTTAAAAATGAGAAAAGCATATAAATAATGAAGACACGAAAGAAACGGACTCAACAACTAATCTACAACTAAGTAGGTGACTACTAGTTGCTAATTAGTATTCGAACCAACAAACGAAACTAAGGGCCAATAAAAATGAAACTTAGAAACTAAAATTTGAGCCTAAAATTGTTGCATGAATAGTAAAAATGTGATGTGGTAGTAATGTATTGGTTGTGGTTCTTTAACAATTTTATTTTTCCAAAGTTGGAAGTCTTGGTCAATTTCTCAATTTGGATTGGTGAAATTTGGTTAAAAGGAGGAAATATAAGTCTTGGAATCCTCTTTCAAATTTTAAAAAGAAAGATTTGACTTTCTTGGTACTTGTCCTTAAAACATGGTATGTTGTTGGAAGTGGTTGTAAAGTCTTTAGGGTATAGGAAAAGTCTTTGAGTCACAAGTACTAAACCTTAAATCTTGGATTTATTTATTGTAAGACTAACACAATACACACTCATTTTCTTCAACTTCTAAGATCAACAACCATTTTTTTCTTCAACACTCTATATGGAGTTGGTGAAGAACACCAAGAACACAAACTTTTGAATTTTGGAGTCTAAGGTTCAAGTTGGTCTCACACTTCAATCAACGCTTTCTCAAGTTCCACTTTTCAACAACAACTTCAGTAAAAGGTTCTTAGGACACTAATTTATAACAATGTCCACGTCCAAGCTTATGAAAAACAAGTAGAAACCACACGGTCAAAAATAGTGCACCACAACAATGTTCTACAACAATGGGCCAAGTTTATGTTCACAACAACATCAAAATACAAGATCAAATCAAGATATAGACTCACTATATTAGTTAGGAACAAAACTAACACTTAGAAACAACAGAGACAAGTAAAAATCTCTGCCAAGACACAAAAAAAACATAATTTTCTGCCATGAACACAAAATAGACAGATTGCTCTCTTTTCTGGAATTTTAAGTTTTCAACTTTTTTTTTTATTTTTCAACTCTCAAGCCCAAGATTGATCTTGTTAGAACAAAATCAAATATGGCTCTGATACCAAATCATACAATAAGAACAAGGAAAACACAAAACACACACCAAAATCAGTCCACAAACTCAAGAAACCGAGGACCTCTTTGGTGACCAACTCTCGGATTCAACAACTCAATACAATAACGAGATGAATGAAGTGTTTAGAACACTAAAAAAGCCAACCCAAACTAATATTATCAACACAATATGATAAACAAGAGGAGCAATCATTCGGACAATAACAACAAACACAAATCCAGAATAGAGGACAAGAACAAACACAACAATAATACAAGAAAGAAAAGGATAGATAGTGAGACCAAGATTATTACAAGATTATGAACCAAGTGTATTTATACACCAACCCCAAATGAATGTAATAATCAAAACCACACTCTTACGGTGACCGACAAGATAATCGATTTACCTTAAGATCTACCGTTTCCAAGTAAAGATCAATACTAGCTTTTCTAAGCCCTATACTAAGGTGGCTTTTATAAGCACTAACTAAGAACTACTCCAAAGTATTGTACTCTCAAGAGAGAGGATTTGAATGTGTCATACATTCATCATTCATAACTAATAAGAGAAGACCAAAAAAGTCCTACTTATAGTATATTACAAAAGAAGGCAAAAAAGACTACACTACCCTTAATGACCAAGGGTGGCCTTGATGTGTTGGAAAACAATATGAATTATCCAAAATTCCCTTAATAAAAGGAACCAAAACCTTGAACCAACAAAGGTGGTCAAAATCCAAGAGTCCTTAAGTCTTCAAGGCTTCAAGCAATCTTCCACACTAGGGTATGACCAATGGTAGGCTCAAAACGTCCCCTCCAAGTATGATCATGTGCCATCCATGCGACCAAATCTTGATTTTTCACATAGTTATGTTGAATGATGTCGTCGAAAGCTAAGGCGGTGATTATTCTCGTAACACTTACAGAATAGTCCCATTAAAGGTCAAGAATGGTAGTACTCAGTCAATTAACAGAACGAAGTGAACTCAATCATATATATATTTCATGAGTCTTCCTACCAGATTAGGGTTGACCTATCATTGTTAGTATCTTGTGGCAAGGTACTAACACTCTTCCAACTGGGGTCATAGGTTTTACCCCAAATCAATATATATCGGGCTATGTCGGTTAGATGAATACTCCCCCAGTTACCATTTAAGTCCAGTTATTCAGACTAAGCATAGTTCAGTCTCAGTATTTAGTATAGAACTCAGTCAGTTCTACAAAACCATGGCTATTAGTTATAAGTTACTCATCCATCAGAATTCAATATCAATTTTAGTGTAGTGTCAGATACACGATGTATACCTATATGCGCAGCATTGCATGTTCAGTATGTTCATTAGTTATAGTTTTGCATTTACTCGCATCCAGTTGCTTTGTGACATTCATTCAGTCAGTTATCGTCTCACACATATGAACCCATTCATATTAGCCTTACCTTACTTAGCATACTAGTACATTCCATATACTGATGCATACTCTCTCTTTTGTGCTATGATGTCTTATATCATATGTTCTGATGCTTAGGTTCTTGGTCATACTTAGCAACTCAAAATATCAGCAGCAGATATTTTGCTGAGTTCTCATATTTTGAGGCAAGAACTTATCTATTTTATAATTTCAATAGTTTAGTAGTTACTTTAGTCGGAGTTAGTTGGGGGTTTGTCCCATCAACTCCATATTTAGACTGTTAGAGGCTTTCTTACTAGTATAGCCAGTTATTTAGAATTTAGATGTTATTATAAGTTATACTCAGTTATTATTTTAGTATTGTGAGAACCTTATAGAATTTTAAGATTTCTTTTGCATATATATTTTAGTATTATGTTCAGTGCTCACAGCAGGAACTTGTCATGGGTTAACTTATGGTCTTTCAGGACTGTAAGCACCATGTTACTCATAGGGTGTAGTCTTATGGTGTTATGAAGATAGTACAATTCTCGTTATGAAGAAATCTATTTTAAAAGGGAAAAATGGTAATAAATCCCATTTTAGGAAAAAGAGTAATAAAATGATATTATAGTTGGAATCATACCATTTACCATTTTAGCGATCATGAGTGTACTAAATTTTATCCTGCCATTACCAGTATACAAACAACATGATCATATGTATCAAAATGTTGATAAACTATGTCCAATTCTTTTTCAAGTATAAAATACTTTCCGAAATCCAACGAAAGTCATAATCACGACCTTGGGCCTAATAATACATATCTATAATAACCATAACATAATCATACGGAGAAAACCATCATAATCTACCAAGTAAAAAAGTAACCTAATACTCAAGGTTTTTATTTCTCAACTATGTCTAACATGTATTAATAATTCCACAAAGGCTAACACATATACGCCAAAGGTGGGCTGGACGGTCACACTTCTAATCCCTAAGACCCATTTTCACAAAATCTTCTACGCCAAACTAGACTAAGGTATCTAAATCACTTCTAGATGTTAAATAAAAAATAAATATACCAAAGGTTGCAATTCATTCCCAAACATGAGCAACTAAGTCAGTTTCACCTATATTATAGTTCCATGGTAGTCTAAATAGTCCAAATATGACTAATCATTCCAATTATACTTCTAATAACTAAATCTCATCCCACATATTGAATAATATCATAATTATACTACAAATGACCTCAATTTATAAAGAAGGTAATAGGATGATAGAAGTACAATGGACATTTCACATTAAGGGTTAATTACACTTCTCAATCCCATATCATAAAATAGGCAAAGTTACGATGTTCTATACGAAAGAATATCCTATCATTCCTATGTAACATGCAACATATATAAAACAATATATCAAGATAATATTAGATAAAAGCCTACCTCAATGCCAAAATACAATTAGAATCATCCACAAATTGTTCATCTTTACTCAACGTTACTAAAATATCATTATGCTATCAAAATTGTAATCCATACATTGTTAGAAGTAGAAAGATACCCATATTTATATATTAATGTTTGAGTCATATTTCAATCAAGAAGATCCCATGGGTCCCGCAGATGAAATTCCACTCACGACGTACCTAGAAGGACATGGAAGATGTTCTCAAAAGTTGAGAACAAACGAAGAATAATTTGGGTCTCAAATCAACCCTAAATTGTTAAGGATTCAAGCCCTAACCACTAAGAATTTTACAATGAATTAAAAGGGAAATTGAAGGAAAAATCAATAGGAAATGACAAAGAAGTGTTAGGTTAGCTTGCCTTAACTAACTTTGATGATTTTCAACCTTTTACTATCTTCGAGCTCTCAATTTGGTGTAAAAATGGTGGAAGGACTGATAGAAAATTGGGTGGGGAAGAGCGTATTTAAACCAACTAGTTCTCATTTAAGCAACAACCCTGTAACTTTTGAGATCTAACTGAAGGAGACGAGTATCGCATACGTGATCCCCTATATCGCTTGCGTGATATCCTATTAAGAGGACAAAGCATCATGTACACCAACACTGACCAAATGTCTTTTGTCATTTAAGAAAAAAATAATCACATATTTGATTACCGCGGAAGCGATCATATTTCTCTTAAGTGGTCACAATAGTCACCTGAGGCACCAGATTTTGCTAATTCTTGAATGGACTTCTCCTGGGTGCTTAGGATTCGTTCAGAACACTGTACTCACAAACAAATTATGCTACCATAAATAATTCGACATTTTAGACTCAATAGAACCACAAAAACTTTCTTTCAAGATTATTTCGACTAGATGTGTGGCCCACACCTATGGTTCTATTTTTCATTTAATCCACAAATTAGCCAAAAATAGTTTGTAAGCCTCAGTACCTTAACCAAGGGTTCCTCTAGCCTGAAATCAATGTTACAGATTTGATGTCCCTATTAGAGTTATCATCCGAGGTCATATACAAGAGTTTTGGTCCGACGCTAAATCCTAAACAACAAAAGCTCTAAAATAGGGAAATAATCCTAAAATCTATACAAACTATTCGACAACTGAACCGGTAGTTTTGATAAGTCATGAATGACTTGTAGCCATTGTGGGAAGTCTTAGAACCCCAGAAATGCATGCAAATCAAGGAAATAACCTTAAGGGTCATTAAAATTTACTTTAGAATAATTTTATACATTCACGGAGATTATGTTCCAAAAGAGAGATTTTCATAAATAGTCTAGGTGTCATAGTATGTTTATCACTAAAAAAAGAAGGAAAACTGGGAAAGGGCAAAAAAGTGTTAATATGGGATTTATTCAAGTGACAAATCAAAAAATGGGCTCAATCCATCCTCCAAACAATGTTTGTCTAGGATTTCACTTCGAGTATACTCGGGGCTAGTTCTAGACTACCCGTATGCATAAGAACTAGTAAAATACCTAACAACACAAGGCATCATACTCTTAGAGTAGAAAGCTAGTGTCCAAACCAATTTGCACAAATGTACTTAATAAGTTACTCTAAGTTAATGACTCATCCTTGTAAATAGAGAGATGAAATTGAATTTAATAGCCTCAACTCAAGAAAAATCTTACAAACTTCCTTGCACTTTTTCAAAAAGAAAACTACGTTTGTGGTTTTTACAAAATCATCAAATTTCTTGCCAATGACATTTAAGAGAATTTTCCAAAAAAATTTCCAACTTCCACTTGACTCTAGTCTCAAAAAACTAGGTACTTCACTTGAGGATGTTTCCTCATCATCTATAAAAAGGGAAATACCACACGGTTCGACAAATAAAATGTACTAATGTAAAGATAAAAAATAAAAGAAACCAAAATTTGCTCATTGGGAAAGAATTGAGTTTCAAAGGAAACCCTCAGTGTTTGTTTGACAAATATTTACAAAAAGGTAAAAAGAACAATATGAAAATTTTTCATAAACATCAACCAAAAAAAAAATCAACACAAGGGAGAGTATAATCATGTATTTAATAATAGCATGTGCATACACAAACCCGGTCAGGGCAATATCCAACATATTTACCATTACACCTGACAAAGGCCAAATTATATCAATGTCATCATAGATAAACAAGTCCGGTGAGGGCAAAATCCAAATCAACATCAAATGTAAAATAAATTATATCATTACAACCCGTTGAATGAATCAAATAAATATATACCATTAAATATAAAACAAAAAGTCCCACCCTACAATAAATATCAATGCACTGTCTCCAATGTAAAAGTAAAGTGAGAAAAGAGGAGGTTAAAGACTCTTTTTGGCATACTAGGCGCATGGGTCCATGTTCGGTAATGGTTTTAAAGTATTAGTGAATGGAACACTAGGATCCAGAAAATAGGCTCCTAACACAGTGTCAGAAGAACAAGACACCTTATCAATAGGTCGGGAGCTAGAACTCGCCCCAACTATCCTAACATGCATATCATCTCAAGATAACTGCTACGCAAGGTTGATCTATTGTGCTTTGGTGATCTACTCACTAAAGTCAATATTGACCTTATCACTCATATGTGAATGCCCAAAACCAATCTATAACTTGAAGAATAGGGTATGTAATAGCCTAAGAAATAGTAATACACACCTTATCAAGAACAAACGAGGGTTGTGTGGAGTGAAACTCTGCAAGTAGGCCATAGAGATAGTCTCTCAAAGAAGAAACTACCTCGCAATCCCCTCTAGCCTCGACTATGGATTATATCCTCTCATACTCTTCCTTCCAAACACATAGAACTACATCATTTTGCTTAATAGCAGTATGAAAGAACTAAGGTATATCATTTACTAACAAGGTAATATTACTGTGGTTTGTCAATGTCATAGAAGGAACCTTGGAAAACATAATCATGGATGAAGGTGGTTAGATATGTTAAAAGGGTGGTATTGTCCTTGAAAGAGGTGTTCCATCAAGAGGATCAACCTTCGGAGGAGTGTCACTAGAAGTGTCGGGAGCATCCAAAGCTATAAAAGGAACTGGAAGGGTATCCACCCCGTCTAAACTAGGATACTCTTCCACAAAGAAATCCATTTACATCGAGGCTTTTATCTTAATCCTAGTGGGATTATCATTGTCTTACAAATCATTGATATCATTCACCCCAGTGCAAATAACATCTGATAAATTTTTTAGAAGACTAGTACCTTATGCTTAAAGCAAAATAACAAGATAAGAGATTGAAATGGCAGTAGAGTGCTCAGTTGCTTTGGCCTCAACATGATCATCTCTTTAATTAGTTCACCTGAATTTACCACAATGTAATCTATGATGCAACCCACAATGCTATCCCACTTAATATTGACATCTTGATCATTACTTGAAGGAAGTATGTGGTTACGTACAAACGTAAGCCAATGTTTATCTTGGAAGGGAAGTTTTTATCTCTTAATTTTCCCAATGCTACTGGCCCATGGAGGGATCCCTTTAGCAATAACCCGGGTAAGTAATCACAACCACCAAGAACTGGCTTCTTTCTCTCAACCCCTAAAACCCAATCATAAGTAAAGTAAATTTAATTAACTTTTGAGATGGTGCATGGAACCTCAACTCCCCAAACTAGTATAATTACAATGCATGGTTGATCTACTACTAGTGACTTGTATCTGTGTTGGTTGTGACGGTCAATATAAAAATCATAGAATTGTCGTACAAGTTTTGGATAATAACTCGATGGATGGGAAGTAAGATCCATATCATCGAGGAAATCCCAAACTCGCTCTTTTACTTGTTTAATAAAATTGAAGAAATGACCCTCATACCATTTTCATGTTAAGTACTTTTTTGGGGATTGAAACCTCGAGTAGGTATTCGTCATATAAGTTTCCTCCTTATACACCAAATTGAATTTTATCCACTTCTTTTCAAATATGTTTGTGATCACAGTGGTACTTTTGACCTTGGGACCCTTTTGGTCTCTTTATTAGCCGGTTTTTTTCCTTTTGAGGTCATAAATTTTGATTTTCCTCAATCCATTATGGTGCCTTTATTTACAAACCTTGGTAAATTCATTCGTGGATTCATACCTAAGAAAATGAAAAGGAACCAAACAAAATAAAAGAGAGAGTAAAACATGTTTTTCTTTATTTAGTATGAAAGATAATAAAAGTGAAGAAACTAGGGTGATGGAAAGGAAAAATAACAAATTAAAGAACATGGGAATACGGTTTAGCAAAATTAAACCATTTGAAACACCACATCTCTATACATTCTTTACACTAATGACCTTTATTTGAAAAAAATTACCCTATACCCTTAAGGATGGCATCTCCCAATGTATTATAGGGAAAAGTATGCATTCTTATCAGCCAGTTTACGTAGAGTTCACCCATGGATTCTATATCAGGTCATTCAATCAACAAAAGTCATGGTGTATTAATTTGAGAAACAAATATCTTCAACTAAAACTACCATATTGATATGATTTAAGACTAGTGAATTTATATAAATGCTCAAGGAATGGGAAAATGATGCCCCAATATTGAATTTGCCTAAAATAAGTCCCATTCAAGTCAACAATATCTCATTAACATTTAATCGAACATGTGGTGATCATAAATTGAACTTTAAAAATATTAAATGACATATGTAAGCAGTCCAGGTTTAGAAATTAAACTCCAAACATCCCCATGATACTCCTACCACACAATTGGATAACCCAGCATAAGTGATTGAAAAGAAAATTCATGTGGATAACTTAACAACCACATGCGGTACATAACTTTTGATACTCAAGAATTCCTTATTAATCATACAAAAGCATGGCACCCATTTCAAAATTTTCATTCCAATATACATATTTCATAAAAGGAAACTTAGATAAATAAAAATACAACCATGTATCAAGGAATATGATCCACCATTGAAATTTGACGATAAGCTTAAAGAAATTTACACAAGTGAACATACCTCATTAATTCAATTTTATAATAAGATGAAGAGAGAAAACACAATTTACTATCCCGAAGTTTTCATTTTATGAAGTGTAAAAGAATTTTTGAAATTGAAGTAAAGAATTTTTGAATTTGTTAAAGAGAGAAAAAATACTGGAAAGAGAGGTGTAAAATCAGGATCAATAGAAAATATTTGGTGAAAATATCAAGTGTAGGAAAAATGGGTCAAATAATGTCTATTAAAGTAAAAGTAGGATTATCGAGTTGGGTATGCCCAACAAAATTTGACCTAACATTAAAACTCCAAGGCTAGCCTACCCTCAGGCCTACGAACGTATGCGCTAGGATGTATGTAGAGGTATCCTTCGCGTATCAGAGTAGTGTACCTGGGTAGATTTCAGGTCACCTATGCAGCAAGCTTCTACACGCATGTATCAACCTGTGCATGTAGGAGCCTAAAGCTCCTTAAGCAGTTTTGTTTTACGATTGAGAAACATCTATGCAAATTCTTTCAGGAAACCCGCATGGATGTGCAACGTGTACAGGATCCAAAGACTTTTTAGGAAGTCTTGGAAACAAAAATTCATGCCACTTGCGAGGAAGTATGTGCACGTAGGTGCTTGACATGGACCCATAAGTGGGTTTGTCACATTTGGGCAGTGTATTCAGCCTCGATACTTAGCATCAAGCCTTCCAAATTAGTGTTTTCACATGCAAACACCCAATATGAATTGTAATTTTAACTCAAACAAAAATAAAACAACAAGAATGAAACTTGGGTTGCCTCCCAAGAAGAACCTTGGTTATCATTATGGTATTGCATTGTTTTTCATCACTTGGCATCCTTGAAGTGGAACACTCAACCTTAACCACTTTGGATCCACCCACATGATAGTGCTTTTCATTTTCCCATTCACGGTAAACCTCCGCTTCTTGTGATCCTCTAATTTGATTGCTCCAATTATATACACATTTGTGTCCATAAAGGGGCCCAACAACATAGATTTTAGCTTTCCCACAATGAGTTCGAAATTTGATTTAAAGAATATCACATCATCTCTTACAAAAAACTCTCATTGTATTATCTTAGCGTCGTTCCACTTATTTATTTTCTCTTTGTATAATACGAAGTTCTTATATGTCTTGAGCCAGAAATCTTCCAACTCATTTAGTTGATCTACTCTTCATTTGGAGGCATCCTCCCAATTTATGTTCAACTTTCACATAGCTCAGAATGCTTTGTGCTCCAACTCAATGAAAATGCGACAAGCCTTTCCAAACACCAATTAATAAGGTGACATACTAATCAGAGTATTAAATACTGTTCTATATGTACAAAGAGCATCATCAAGTTGTCTTTCCCAATTTGTACGACAAACATTCATAGTTTTCTCCAAGATGGACTTTATCTCTTGATATAAAACCTCAACTTGGCCACTAGTTTGGAGTTTATATAGAGTAGCAACCTTCTACTTCACCTTATACTTTTCAAGAAATTCACCAAAGACCCAATTACAAAAATGTGACCCATCAGCAGTAATTATTGCTTGTTGAGTCCTAAAACTTGTAAAGATATACTTCGTCATGAAGAAGGTGACATATTTGCTTTCATTGTTTGGTAGAGCAATGGCTTCCACCCACTTTGAGACATAGCCGATGGGTACCAATATATACATATTTCTATATAAACCCACCAAGGGACCCATGAAGTCAATGCCCAATATGTCAAATAATTCAACCTCAAGGTTAGTCTTTAGAGGAATCTTATGCCTCCTTGAAATACTCCATTGCATTTGACATTGAGGACACATTATAATAGACTTAGAAACATATGTTTAGAGAGTCAGCCAATAGTATAAAATTTTAAGAACTTTTACAACCGTTCTAATACCACCATGATGTAAAAAAAATTAAGATGAGTGAAAAGCCTCAATATGGGCCCATATTTTTTACTCCATGACACATCTTTGAATCATTCCATCCGCTCACTCTATAAACAAGTAAAGTTTATCCCAAAAGTATTTATTTACATCAAATAAGAACCTCTTCTTCTTATAACAAATGAAATCATCGAGAAGGAAGCCACTCACAATGTAATTAGCATTGTCCGTAAAATAAGGAACCATACTTCTCAAAATTGGCATGACTAGCTCATGGGGGAAGGAGTTGTCAATTTTGATCTCACCTAACTTTTCACGATTGGATTCAAGGAGATAGAGAAGGCTGGATACATGATTTTTACAACCCTTATGGTATTACACCTTTATAAGGGAAACCACTATAAAACCCGAAACTAAACTAAAGAATAGGAGATAAAGTTTAAATAATCACACAAGAAAAAAAGGACAAACGAATTCAAGAATAATAACACAAAACTTTCCTTAAATGTAAAGATAGATAGTGAGACATAACAATTACAATACCTAAGGAACTAAGGTGTACATTAAACAACAAAACCCACTGAAGCTTGAAACTGTAACACCATACTCTTAGGTTGACACAAAAGGGACTTAAGCCACCTTAAGCACCAACATTTCTAAACCAAATCATCAACTCAAGTGAATCCATACTCAAGATAACCCTAATTTTAATTGTGTCTTTTCCAAGCCCTACACTAAAGGAGATACACTCTCAAAGAGAGAGAGAAAATTTTCAATACTCAGCAAAAGCTTAATGAAAAATAAGCCTAAGGAGTCTATTTTTAGATTATTACATAAAAGATTAAAATACCATTATTGAAAAGGGGCTCCTATGGAGTGTAAATAAAAAGGCACAAAAAAACCATTACACCCTTAAAGAAGGGGCGGTCACAGAGTGTTTGATGTGGTATTCTTCACAATCCAACATATGCCTTTCCTTGTGCCTTTTTGGTCTTCACAATTATTCTTTAACACTTGCAGATGTTGTGCATCTCATCAAGGAAATCTCCCAAGCAACCTTCCATACACGGGATTGTTCTGTTATGGGCTTAAAATGGGTCCCCCATGCGTGTTCTGGTGCCCTCAATATGACCACAATCAGGTTCTTCTTGTGTTTGCCTCACATGATGTCATCGAAAGCTATGATGGCAATTTGGTTTGTACCTTTCTTCCCTTCTTGAAAAGAATTCGACCTCTAATCCATACCTTGCAAAATCAAAGAAAGGACAAACAAGCACATCCTCATGACATGAGGGTTAGGGTTAGTGAAACAAATAACAACATCATTCAAAGGTGGTTCACACTTGAAATATAACCAAGATCCTTCGTATTAAACATTACGAATCTATGGAAGAATGAACAAAGGAATAGGTTAAGAAAATCACCAAAAGGTAGGGAAACTACAATGGACATAATGGCATTACTGGATACAAAAGGTAACATTACCTTTTCCTTAGAATCCATAAGACACAATTGCCTTATTACCTCTTTTATTTACGAGATCAAGAGTGGTATCTCTCTAGAAGTTAAGGTCCATGAAAAACATATAGCAATGAACTCAAGAAAGTGGACCAATCAACAAATAGCCTACCTCCATATAAAATAAATCCAAGACTAGCATGGATATCATCATAAGCAAAGAGGTAGTATAGGAAGGCATCAACTGTAAAGGCATCACCCAAGGTGATATCACCTATAAGAAGACCACTTCGGCCGAAAAATGTAGAACTTAAGACACACAAGGATTGAATTATAACAATTAAGCATATATGACTTCTTCCCTTCAAGCAAAACATAAACTAGACACCTTGGTTTTCACAAGGGTCAACTAGTGTTTTAATACTCTTGTCACTTGTTAATGGAACTTTATTCAAGTTATAAGTGCTAGAACTAGATGGACACAAATCATTCTAACAAAAAGAATCAATTTCGTCATATATAGGATCAATTAGTTCTTGCAAACTTACAATAAGAATTTGGTCTTCATGAAATCTAACAACTCCAAGAGCATCACAAAGGGAAGACTAATGCAATTCTCCTCCATGCAAACCATGAACTACATCCACTTGGCTACTACTAGCCACATCACGGCATTTTAAGTTTGTAGGAGTGTAGGAGATAGCATTGTTACCTTTTAGCTCACATGAGGTATGGACTTCACCTAGGTTTTGGATCATGGAAGCCCATCCACTCCTTTGGGAAGCTCTAATTACAAGGGAGTCTGTCAAGAATTCTCCCTTGCATGACCTTTTTATCATTTTTTCCAAAGTTGGAATTCTTAGCCAAGAACTCCATTTGATAATCAACCATGTGTTATTGAGGAACTCTCCTTGAATTCTCTAGTGGAAGTATATTATCATGAACCCGTACATAAGAAGAATTGATACTCGGCAAAAAGCTAGTATCTTGGTTAGTGGTTATTTGGCTTTGAGGGTATGTTTGAATAATTAACTAGCGTAGACTTTCAAGGTTTTGGTGTAAATCTTCAAAAGGATCTGAGGTAGTATAAATCCCATAACTATTTGGATGTTTTTCCTTCCATTATCAAGGTACATAAGAGAAAAAACCTACAAAATAAAAAACAAGTTAGTTCAAATAACCTCACACACTCTCACTCTCGATTTTACCTCACACTTGGTTTCACAAGTGTTGAAAATCAGCTTGTACTTCATGAATGATTGAGGGATGAGCCTACTTTTACCCAAAATAGATTTTTTCTTGAAGAATCAAGGAAATATCATTTGTACTTGAACCAACAAAACACAATGAATTACAAAATGAGAAAAGTACACAAGAACGATAACACGAAAGAAAAGGACACTAAAACTAATTCTCAACCTAGTAGGTAGTTACTAGTTTGCTAATTAGTGATCGAATCAACAAAATGTAACTAAGAATAGAAAAATTAGGAACCACGAAATCAAGATTTGAGCTCAAAATTTGGTTTTACCAAAGTGGTGACGTGGCAGCTTGGGGTTGGACATCAATTTTGCAAGTTTTTTTGTTGTTCAAGTTGTGTTTCGGCCAATCTTCAACCAAGAGAGTGTAATTTCTGTTTTTGGAGGAGAAAACACGAGGTTTGGATCCTTTTTTCAAGATCAAATGAATTGGAATTTAAATGGTCCCTTCCTTGTACTTTCAATTGTACTTGTTTTTGGCACTTGATTATTCCTTCCCTTTTGTTGTTTTCTTTCTGTTGGATGACTATGAAGGTGCTTGGAAATTTCCTTGAACAAGTAGTACACTCTATTTCCTCCTTTTTGAAGATCAAACGCCTCTTTTTGAATATTCTTCTCAAACATGATATGAAGATGAGGAAGAACAACAAGAAGATTCAAGAGTTGACCAATATTTGATCACAAGGCAAATGACCTCCAAATTTAAATTTTCTTGAAGATCTAAGGTCGTTTTACCAACCAAACACAAATATCTCAAAATAAGTCCCAAAATGTCACACCCAAAATACCCCAAAATGTTATCCACCCTCAAATAGCTTCAAACACAAGCTCAACAATGGTCGAATGTTCAAAACACTTCAGATTTAGCTCAAATCTTAGATGTAGATGCTATTAGTGCAAGAGAATAAGGATATAGCACTAGAAACTCACAAAACACACATAAACAAAGTAGATCTAAGGTTTAAAATTCTTCCAAAACACAAAAACGGGTTAAATTTTTTTTGTGAGATTTTTGAATTTCTACACTCTTTTTTGTTGATTTTCTTCAAGGGTATCAATAATCCTAGACTTGGAGTTGGTAAAACAACTCTAAAATATGGCTCTTGATACCAAGTGATAAGGGAAAACACTATATAAAACAAAACTACACTAAAGAATAGGAGATGAAGATGAAACAATCACACAAGAAGCAAAGGACAAATGGATTCAAGAATAAAAACCCAAAACTTTCATTAAATGTAAAGGTAGATAGTGAGACATAAAAATTACAATACCTAAGGAACTAAGGTGTATATTAAACACCAAAACCCACTTAAGTTTGAAATTGGAATACCACACCCTTAGGTTGACACAAAAGGGACTCAAGCCACCTTAAGTACCAACCTTTCTAAGCTAAATTGTAAATTCAAGTGAATCCACACTCAAGCTAACCCTAATTTCAATTGTGGCTTTTCCAAAACCTACACTAAAGTAGATACACTCTCAAAGAGAGAAGAAATTTTCAATATTCATTAAAAGCTTTATAAAAAATAAGCCTAAGGAGTCTATTTATAGTTTATTACATAAAATACCAAAATACCCTTAATGAAAAGGGGCTCCTATGAAATGTAAAGAAAAAGGCACAAAAAACACCATTAAACCCATAATGAAGGGGCGTTCATGGTGTGATTGATGTGGTCTTCTTCACACTTCAACATATGCCTTTCCTTGTGTCTTTTTGGTCTTCAGAATTATTCTTCAACACTTGGAGCTCTCGGGCATCTCATCAAGGCAAGCTTCCAAGCAACCTTCCATACACGGGTTTATTCTATTGTGGGCTCAAAAGATTTCCCCCATACGTGTTCTCATGACCTCAATGTAACCACAATAGGGTTTTTCTTGTGTTGGCCTCGCATGATGTCATCGAAAGCTACGATGGCCATTTGGCTTGTATCACACCTCACAATAAAATTCTTATAGGACCAATATCCACCTAATAAATCTAGCTTTTTCTTATTTCTTTGCCATGAGATATGTTAGATTTGGGTGTTACGTGTGTACAAACACTTTTATACTCAACAAATAGGCCAAAAAATTTTCAAAACCATTTACCACTGCGAAAAAATCTTGTTCCATAATCTTATAGTTACGTTTTGCATAATTCAATGATTTGCTAGAATATTATATTAGGTGGAAAATTTTTTCTTTTCATTGGCCTAACACCGCACCTAAGATAACACCACTCTCATCAGACATTTCTTCAAAAGTCATAGACTAATTCAAAGACACTATGGTAGAAGCCGACACAAGAATCTCCTTGAGACAATTAAAATCTTTTAAACAATCACCATCAAATTCAAACTTCACCTCCTTTCAAGGAGTTTGCACAAAGGTAGAGCAATCTTCGAGAATTGTTTGATGAAATAACTACAAAACCCGATGTAGCCAATAAAAATTCTAACACCTCTCATAGAAATCGAGGGAGATAACTTAGTAATTACTTATACTTTTTAACGATAGACTTGGATGCCCGTACCCAAAATCTTGTGGCCAAGTACGATGCCTTCTTTGACCAAGAAATGGTATTTTCCCATTTCAAAATAAGTTTAATCTACACACATCATTCAAGGACCTTACTCAAATATCTAAGGCTAGATTGGAATGAGTAAATCAACCATGAAAAAATCATACATGAAAATTTCCATGGTATCCTCTGGCATAATATAGATAACATACATCATTGAAAGGTAGCAAGTCTATTGATAGATCAAAGAGAATACATTTGAAGGCAAAGGTCCTATAGGGGCATGTAAATATGGTCTTTTCTTGATCATCAAGTGCAATACAAATTTCATTATGACCTAAAATCCATAAAAAAACAATATGATCCACGCTTTGTTACCCAATCCAACATTTGGTCCATGAAACAGATCAAAAAGTGATCTTTATCAGTCAAAGAATTCAGTTTTTGATAATCCGTACATGCCCTCCAACCCATGACCTAACGGACGAGCATAAGATCATTATTTCATTTAGGAAAACCATCAGACAAACCTTCTTATGGATTCCTTGGATTTGACTAAACCATATACTAATTGAAATCGGGTAGACAACACCCACATCAATCTATTTGATATTCTCATTCTTAAACATCTCTTGCATTGGGGGGTTAAGCCTTCTTTGGTATTCAAAACTAGGAACATGATCAACTACCAATTTGATTTTGTGGGAGGAAATTTAGGGATAAATCCCTATGATATCATTATGGTTCATAGATTTTAGGCATAATTATAAACCCAAGAGTCATTATGTATGCACGTTTAGCTTAGTTTTTGGGATAACTTGATGTGCCTATTGGAGTATAACATGCATATTCATGTAATTGTGTACTAAACCTCATTTTTCGGTTAATTATAGATCAACTGAATCAAAATATGGTTAAAACAGCCAAGGGAAGGTATGATGAGATATCTAGTTAAACCGGCCTAAGTTGTGCTTTTTCCTATGTAGTGTTGATAAGTTTTGTGTATTTCATGGTGTAACGCTTGGGATGAGATGGTGTAGGAGTCTACAGAAGCTGATTTAGAATAGGAATGAAGACATACATGAGCATAAATGGGTTAATAAAAAGGGAGCAAACTTGGTGTGAACAATGGATTCGGAAGTGCACAAATGAAGCTCTTCAAGCTAGGGAGTGCGAGGTTTGAAGCAAAAAATGCATCAAGGTTGATATATGATGCATTTAATGTCATAGATCAAGGTTAAAAAACATGGTTGGAAGATTTTGGAGCACAAAATAGTATCTTACCATGATATAGATATGCCACAGAGCTTGACATAAAGTTAAGTACAAGAAATAGTATGGGTTAACAATATGAGCGTGGTACGCCCACTAAGCCACGTGATAAGAGCATGCCATTCAAGAGTTTGCCACGGCCGTATGTATTTTTGGGAAAAAGTTAAACTACACTATAAATAGGACACTTAACTTCTATTCTAATTACTTTGGAATGACTTGGGAGAGAGAAAAAACATGAGGAGGCTTTGGATAGGGTTTTTCTTTTTTTACTTTAGTACTTTGTAGTTTCTACTTTTAAATTTTATTATTGCGATTCTTTGTAAGACTATGAGTAGATAAACACCCTCATTCTAGGGTTGAGGCTATGAACATAATTGTGTAATTATGGTTTGACTATTGGTTTATATGTTTATCAAGTATGAGATTATTCTTACATTCTTGGTTTACAATTATAAAGTATTCATGAACTTTAGGATAAATATAAGTCCCAAAATTAATTGACAATAGGAATGGAGGGACGTAATAAAGAATGTTTGGAGTGTGGATGATGTCGTTAATCATTAGATACTAATTGTTAAAGGATGATTTGTGCTTAGGATAACCCCACTTTGTTAATTAAACAAGAAGATATCTTAATGCATCTGATTTAAGGACTGACATCCCCACTCAATGGTTTAGTTGTGAGCTTAATTTGGGTGGACAACTTAGAGGTTAACCATCCCTGGGTTATACATCAATAATCACTATAAACTCCAACAGCAACTAAAAACCATAGTTATGTATGAATGTAAAGTGAATGCCTCAACCCTTGAACTCGTCATATATTTTTTACTATATGAACATCATATTATTGTCATTTTTGTATTACGTTTATCAAACAACAAAATGCAAACCCTTAATTGGTTAAAAATTGCACTTACTTAATTGAATTAATAATGCTAGGATTGAATGTGCTTTCTAAACACTAAGTCCCTATGGGATTGAGATTCATCTCAAGAGGTTCATTTCACTATTTGGGTGATCATGTATAGTTGCATGTGTTCTTGGGCACAACAAGTTTATGGCGCCATTGTCGGGAGCTTGAAAATTTGCAACCTTTTAATTTTTAGTTTTGCTATTTTTATGATAAGTGTTGACGAATTGGTTTTAGCTATTGAACTTGCAGATACAGGTTTAAATCTCGAGTAAGTTAGCAAGAAAAATTGATTTGGTAGAACTATATACCAAACCAGAGCTATTCTAGCATCAATTGAGGAATGAGAAAACAGTTCTCTATGTGACACTTTCATTCCTACTAGATTATCAACAGATTATGTGAAGCTTACTCTTTCCCATTCTCACTTTTGGGGGAAGCGAAGAAATAGTTGAAGGTAGAACTTTCAAACTCCATCACAATTTTGGACAACTTGGAGAAGAAGTTCTTATTGGACATCTCATTCCCTTGGCAAAAATGCAGGGTCGAGGAGCGAGATCCTGAGTCTAAAACAAAAGCCAAATAAAAATCTCTGTGATACATATGGGATATTTAAGTGGCTTCTCAAGTAGTGTCTGTATCACCAATAGGACAATGAGGTATTTTCTCATACTTTTGTTGAGGGTCTTGTCCATAACACAAAAATTTTCTATATTTAGATATAGGAAGTCAGGCTTTGGAAAACATTTACCATGCACAATATACATTCCTGAACTAATTATATAAGGTAATCCCAAATGGTAGGGTGATGTATCTAAAAGTGTAGAGAAGTATCCTATAAGCATGATCAAGGTGCATAGTGTGATAGTTGTTGCTCATTTAGCATCCTTTAAGAACCAAATAATCACACGGTTCAGTAAGTTAAGTGTGAATGAACCTCAAGCCCAAGTTAATATAATTCTATAACTTCAAACTTGGTGTGAAATTTATGGAGGTAGGGATCACTCTACAGACTTGTGTGAAGAAAATCCAGAGTTGGTGAATTATATAGGCATTGCACAAAATGGAAATCAAAACTATGGCAATGCCTACAACTACAATAGGAAGAGTCTTCCTAATTACTCATCAGGCAATAATCAGGATCAAACTCAGTAGTTTCAGTGGCAGAAGAGCATTCAGAATAATACTTAGGCCAGCAATATAGAAGAGACATTGAAAAAAATCCTGGACAAATAAGAACAAACGGCTAAGAATATCCAAATATATTAAATGGCTCAAAATAATTTGGACATATAGTTGGGGCAGCTAGCTTAGGCGCAGAACACATGACCTCAAGGGGGTTTACATAGTGATATAGAAAATCCAAAGCAAGTGATGGCAATCACTGTGAGAAGTTGTAGAGACCTAATAGATAGACATCAAAAGAAAAATTAGAAGGTACAAACGGAGTTTGTCCCACAACAAGCTAATGAAAAGCAAGTGACAGCCAAAAAAGCTAAACATTTAGTGAACTTAGTACCCAAAAGCAAAGACAACTGAGCATATGCCAGAGAGACCACCACCACCATTACCTTAGAGGCTTCAAAAGGTGAAAGAGGATTCTTGTTTTATGAAGTTCTTTGACATGTTCAAAAAACATTACATTAGCTTTTCTTTCTTTGATGTTTTGCAGGAAATGCCTAATTACGGTAAGTACTTGAAGGATGTGGAGACAATCAAGATGAAGTTGAGTGACGTTGAGATAGTAGCACTTACTGAGAAGTGTAGTTCTATGTTCATAAGCAAAATTCCCACTAAACTCAAGGACTCTAGGAATTTCACCCTCCTTCTACAAATTGGTGAAAGTAATATGGTCTATATTTTTAGTGATTTGTGAGAAAGAATCAACTTAATGCCTATTTCATTTTTAATACTCTTGGTTTAGGGAATGATATAACCTAATTTATGAGTCATGATGGCACCTAGTAAATCTCGCCAGTTGGTAAGCCAAATTATATCCTGGAGCTAATGCAACGGGTTCATTCTGTAGGAAATGCCCGTTATAGGCCAAACTTAAGTACATAATTTATAAAAAAGTAAAGTGTTCTAAATAGATAAAACAATCAATATCAAATACCATCGCATGACCTAATAGAGCCAGTACAAGAGCATCTAATAATAATACAACTCAGATGTTTAGAATAGTTGACAATATCTATCTTGATAACAAAAGATTGAATATAAAAGATAGAGGGAAATGTGTGACTCGTACTCCAAGAGCTCACCCTATCTCCAAAAATATCAACACAACACAATCATTAACGACAACTTGTACTCGGATTAGTAGCAAAAAAGTACAGAAGTGCAGTATCAGTACCAAAATAATGGGTACTCAGTAGATATCATCGGCCAACAGAGCCAAATCATGATATAAGTATGATAAAATGCAAGATAACATAACTAAGTCAAAGTACAAAAATGAACTTGACTCATCTCCAACATTTCTATGCATAATAAGAAATTACATCAGAATAACAATATAACATAAGGTATCAATGCACGCCAATATCGTCGTTAAAAATAAGTAAACAATTCGAATAACATCTTATCATAAAGCATCCATACAGGCAAACATAAATACAAAATTGAATCCCATACGCCAATTGGTGAAAAAAGTAAATAACTTATCACAGACTTCTATACACCTAGAGAGTATACTAAAAGATAGAATAAAGAAACCATTCATCACTTATAAAAAACCAACTCATGATTTAACCATTGCCCCATACATTATCATCAATCAGAAATTTAAAATATTTAACAAAGTACCCACATTCCACAATGTTACCATCATAAAGCAATCTTATCATCATTATTTAATAGTCGCTATTTAGTAGCTAACCATATCTTATTAACTAATTCATTTGATTTTTAGTCATCATATATCCTCTAGTCATCATTTACCAACTATTCACCATATATCGGCTAATCACCATTTGTAAGATAGACATAATTTATCAACTAACATCGTTTAATAACTAATTTTTTATAACTAATGCTTGATTATCAACTATCTACGATTAGTCACTTATCCATCACTAATCCATAATTCGCACTAATAAGCAATTATACCACATTATAAACATTTAATATCAACATCATACCTAAATTACATATAAATATATATATTTGTGTGTGTATAATTACCATACATAGGGCATATACAAATTCAAATCGATAGAGGTACACATAGGTACATTGGTATAATCATCCTCTGGCCTTACTGGGTATCAATAGCATAAGTTTTTATATAATCAAGTATCACGGTTTAAAGCATAATTAATTGCATAACACCCAATATGATAAATAAGCATGGCTTCTGATATAATTCATAACACAATTTCTAATATCATCAATATGGATGTTTTCTAGCATGACTACTAGAATTATTTCCTAGCATGAGCATAATCATATGTAGAATCATAGGAAATAACTTATTAATATAATACGTAAGGGCTTAACATCCATCATCATCAAGGCCTACTCAAAAGCATACAAAATAGTTTATCTTGGGCTTACCAAATGTATTTTCATAGCATAACCAACCGCTTATTATAGCATAATTAATATCTCACCATAACAAAATTGACTATCTAATCAACCAATCCATCAACATTACCTCTAATATCATTATCACTATAATCAATTACCATGGTTCCTTAATATTTCCTTAAATGGGCATTCTCTTGGTATTCATCAAGCGTATAAGGGTATCAAGAGAACCAATCAATAATCTTAACTTAAGCTTGGTCAAATGGCCCACTTTTAAATCCTTGAAATACCTTCTATGTAAAATTCTACCACAGACTAGGCTAAGGTATCTAAATCCATTCTTAGATGTATAGAAAGGCACAATAAGTTCTAAGGTAGAGATTCTTCTCAAGCAGTATAACTAGGTCTAAGAAAAACTAAAGAAACCTTCATTAGTGTAAACAACTAAGGCCAACCTTACCCTAGCATGAGTGACAAGGTCACTCCTATCTAATAAGAGTAGTTTAGAGCATTCTCATCCTAAACATGAGCCATAATGACATGTTCACTAAGTTTCAAGGCAACAAGCAAAGTATTTCAACTCTACAGTCTCAAGTAGCCTGAAAGGTCCAACTAACCCAAGTATTATATTTCATCAATCTAATACCTAAAACCATCCCAAATCTAACACAATATCATATTAATACTATGAAATAGCTCAATCTATCAAGGAATAAAGCTTGCCCACCTCGACACCAAAGAAAGCTTAACGAACTTCTAAACCACCCCGTTTCACTTCAAAGAAGCCTCCTAGAGATGCCAACTTATCAAAAACAAATTGTACTCACTAATATAAGAACATTGATACCCAGAATGCACCATTCTGCTTCATGTAAAAAAATCTCCTTAAAAACATTATGTGGGTACCACTTATGGAAATTGCATTCGTGAAACGTACCCAAGATTCATTCAAGATCAAGGAATCATTACCCTAAAAATTAGTGAAGATCTCGATTAATTAGAGCTAAAATTAAACCTTAAGGGTTTTTGGATTTTAAGCAAATAATCAAGAAATTTCACCAAGAAAGGGAGAATTCTTACCTCAAATTAGAAGATAATTGCGAAAATAAATGTTAATCAAACTCCCAAGTCACCCTCAAGCCTCAATATTGAGATATCTCACCTTTTAGGGTTTTTTTGCTCAAGTAATGGATGAAAATGGCAAAAATCACGACAACAGGGTCTATTTATAAACATACTAAGTCCTCGAGTCCCATTATCGCAGCCCATGACCTGCGATCGTAGTATATGGGGGTTGCAAGTGCTAGTTTTGATTGCACACAAGCTCCACCATCGGACTATCTTCTCTTGTCATGGCTACCACGATCGCAGTCCTTGGCTTGCAATTACAGCTACACAAGATAACAACTAAAACATGGAAATTATTCCAAGTTTTCGTCAAGCTCTAGCGATTCATCCAAAATCTTGTATACGCCAATGAACTATTTAACAATACAAAATTAGATGTTCCAAAAGATATCGTGCACTAAAATTTCCATCTGAGGTCATTTTGATCAAATGTGGTTCCCACACCCATATTTTATTTTCTTAACTTTTTGACCAATAGGTTAAAGTAAGCCTGGCTTCCTCGAGACCCGAACCAAAGGTCCACGTATCCTAAAATTGATATTCAAGAACTACTGACGAAGTCAGAATTTACATACAAGATTATTTTACTAATGTTTTTGCTCGGTGGCCATCTTGAACTAGTGAAGACTTCTAAATGGAGAATTGGATATAAAAAAACAAAGCAACTACCCCGTGACCAAACTGTCAGTCCCAGTAAGTCAAAAATGACTTGGGGTAGCTATAGAAAGCTCTAATGGCAAAAGAAATGAAATTATGGATAATGACCTAAAGGGTCATTACAATATCCTCAACTAAAGGAACTCTCGACCTTGAAAGTTAAGGGTAAGGATAAACCTAAAGTATCAAACAAGTGAGGGTACTGGGCTCGTATCTCGCTCTCGGTTTCCTAAGTGGCCTCCTCCACTGGACAATGCCCCCACCAAAACTTAACTACAGTAATCTCCCTTGTGTGCAATCGCCTCACATCACTATCAAAAATTAGCACTGGATCCTCTACAAAGGTTCAACGCTTGTCCAACTGGACTGAGTCCTATATAAGCACTAGAGAAGAATCATGAACATATCACTGTAACATAAACACATGGAAAACTAGATGAAAAATGAAAAAATCTAGAGGTAAAGCTAACTCATAGGATTCCTCACGAACTTTGAAGAATCATAAAATGTCTAATAAATCTAGGACTGAGCTTTCCCTTCATCCAAAACCTTATCACACCCTTCATGGGTGACACACGATTGAATACCCGATCACCAATGCCAAATCTCAAGGAATAAAGACTACGGTCTGCATAGGCATCAACCTACTCTTAGTTGCTCTCAACCTATCATGAAGCACCCCGACTCTATACAATTACTCTAATAAAATCAATACCATGGGGCCTAACCTTGGAAGTCTCAAACCATCAAACCAGGGAATGACATCTCCTACTATACAAAGCCTCAAAAGATGCCATCTCAATACTCAAATGATAGTTTTTATTATAAGCAAATCCTTCCAAGGCTAAGTGTTGCTCCTACTATCCTCTGAAAACCATATCACCATCTAGGAGCATATCTTTAAAGACCTAAATAGTTTTCTCCAACTTACCATCTGTTTGAGGATGAAAAGCTATACTAAGACCTGAGTTCCCAACTCTTTCTGAAAAGCTCTCCAAAATCTAGATGTGAACACAGAACTATTGTTTGAAATAATGTAAATAGGCACACCATGCAAATAAACTATCTCCTAAACATAAATATGGTCTAACCTCTTAACACTGAAGGATATTTCAATAGGATTAAAATATGATGACTTGATCAAACATACTATAATGACCCAAATACCATCAGAACCACAGGAAGCGTGAGGCAAACCACTAATAAAATGTATGGTAATTCACTCCTATTTTGACTCAGGAATGGACAACCTCTAAGCCAATCCACTTGGTCATTGATGCTCGTCTTTTACTTGCTGACAACATAGGCATTGAGCTATAAAGTCTTCCATATATTTCTTCCTACTACTCCACCAATAAGGTTGTCTTAAATATCTAAGCATCTTAGTTGTACTGAGATAAATGTAATATCTAAATCTGTGAGCCTCATGAAAAATCAAATGAATTAAGTCATAAATCTATAGAACACAAATGTGGCTATGAAATCTTAAAACACCCTAAGAATCCATGGTGGTCCTCTTGAACTCACCACTCAACACCTGATCATGAAGGAAACGTAGTTTACTATCCTTAAATTAACGATCTCAAATATGCTCAAATAATGAAGCCCTCGCCTCAACACTAGTAAGAAAACTCCTAGGATATTAAATATCAAGGCAGACCATCAATTTGCTAAGGACTAAATGTCCCATGCCAACATCCTCTAAGAGATTGAAATACAAGTCAAGCTATCCATACTTACTACATTCTAACTCAAGGAATCCGCTACAATATTTTCCTTGATTAAATGATACAAGATCAAAATATCATAATCCTTAATCAACTCCATCAATCTATGTTGTCTAGTATTAATCTCTCTTTAGGTTATAAGATATTGAAGACTATGATGGTCATTGAAAATCTCACAATGCACACTGTAAAGATAATGCCTCAAAATCTTAACCACGAACTACTACCACTATCTCTAAATCATGAGAGGGGTAGTTGAACTCATGCAACTTAAGTTGTCTTAAAGTATAAGAAATAACAAGACCCTACTACACCAATAAATAACTTAAACAAACACAAGAAGCATCATAAAACATGATGAATCCCTCCCTTTTAATAGGAAAACCTAAATTAGGAGATGAAGTAAGAAAATCTTTGAGCTTTCCAAAGCTCTATTCACACTTCTTAGACCATAGGAAAGGAAACTCATTCCAAGTCGATTTGTTCATAGGCGCTAAAATAGTAGAAAAACCCTCGATGAAGCATCTATAATAACTGACCAAGCCAATCAAGCTACGAACCTCAATCAGAGATATAGGTTTAACATAATCACAAATTACCTCAATCATTATTAGGTTTACCATGATACCATCCTTCGACACCACATGTCTAATAAATGTCACTGACTCAAGTAAAAACTCACACTTGGAGAACTTGGAAAAAAGCACATGATCACTCAATGTCTAGAGAACAATCCTCAAATGCTACACATGCTCTTCTCTGCTCCTTGAATTCACAAGAATGGCGTTAATGAACACGATCATAGACGAATCCAAGTAAGGCCTAAATACTCGATTCATCAAATCCATGAACACGATTGGGGAATTAGTCAATCCAAATAACATCACTATCAACTAATAATGACCATATCGGGTCCTAAAGAATGACTTCAACATATCCCCTGCTGGAATCCTCAATTGAGGGTCACCAGATCTCAAATTAATCTTTAAAAACACTGTCGTACTGTGAATCTAGTCAAACACATCATCAATACGAGGCATAGGATAACGTTTTTTCACCATCACCTTATTAAGCTGGCTATATTCAATACACACATATGGAACCATTTTTGTCTTCAGAAATAGTATAGAAGCCCTTAAGAAGACACAATCGGTCTAATAAATCCCTTACCAAAAAGATCATAAGGTTAAGAATTCAGCTTTGTAAGCTCTGTAGGAGCCATATAGTAAGGTGACATAGAAATAGGTTTGGTGTTAGACTCGAGATTAATAGCAAATTTAATCTAACAAACAGGGGGAAAACTAGGTAGGTTGGTAGGGAACACATAAGGAAACTCACAAACAACAGGAACAGAGTCAAGCGATGGAATCTCCATACTAGTATCAAAAATATAAGAGAGATAAAACTTGCAACCCCATGAAATAAACATCCTAGCACAAACATAAGAAATAATCCCCGTCGGATTACGAGAAACCTCTTTCTTCCACACGAGTGGGGCTACACCGAGCATGGCTAAGTTAACAGTTTTGGAAAAATAATTCGTGACCACGTGATAGTAGGATAACCAGTCCATGCCTAGAATCACATAAAAATCCACCATGTCCAGAATAATAAGATCAACATAAGTACCAACATCTCTAACAGTCATAACACATAATTTAAAAACCTGATCAGCTACTAAACAATAACCTATGGCAGTAGATACATGTAATGGCATAAATAATAAATCACAAGACAACTCTAATTGTGGTCTAAAATATTTAGATATATGATAATAATTAGATCTCAAATCAAATAAAGCAAGGTCCAACTGGTAACATACCTAAATAATACTTGTAATAACAACATTTGAAGTCTTAGCCTCTGGTCTAGTAGGTACAACATATAACTAACCACGCCCATCACTAGGATGGGACCTCGAATGACCTCCTTTTTTACATACCTGACAACCTCCTCGGGTACCCTGGAAACTATACCTATGACTATGAGAACCACCTCTAGCTGAGGTATGAACTTCTCTAATTGGCGAGGAACCCTGATTTGAAACAATAATTGCCCCACAACTAAGGTAATCTCATAAATAGTGACCAGGAGCTTCACAATTAAAATAGGTTACATTACCTAATCCAAAACTAATAGATAGAGTTGATCAGGAGTAACCACCATAACTAGAATAAACAGATTATGAACTTGTCAAAGATTGACCACTATTCTTACCTGCTTGATCACTACCACTAGACTGGCCTTGATTAGTAATCAAAAGTGTTATCTGAATAGATTTACTAGGTTGACTTTGGGTCTAATAAGATTGATCCATAGGATACTTACTCTAAGAACTACCATATATGGGTCGAGAACTATGATGGCTTCCACTAAATCTACCCTGAAACCTAGGCATCATATCACAGCCCTCACAACTCTCATGATGTATTTTTCTCCATCACTCAAGCATGATCATAAAACTCAATAAAAGACCTACCCAAAATAACTAAAGCTTAGTAGAAATATGAAAGGGAAGTCTCAACCCTTTAATAGTTTTGTAAACTCTCTCATTATTAGTATCCAAAATAGAAATCACATGCCTAGAAACTTATAAAAATGAGTGTCATAACTATCATGGAGCCCTGGTCCGATCTAGAGAACTGATCCCTCGAATTATATCTAAGGAGGTAAGGCATTTACTTCTCTAAGAACATATTTGAGAACTGAGACCATGTCAAAAAACAAGATACAATTAGTCTAGAATGCATATAACCTCTCCACCAATGTCGAGAAGCCAAGTCAAACTGAAATATACTGTAATCCAAACCATGAGCCTCAACAAGGCCTAAATTACGGAGTTTATCCTCACAAGCAATCAAAAAATCATCAGCATCATCACCCGGAGTAGCAGAAAACCTAGGCGGAGCCAATCTCTAGAATTTACTCAACATCTTCTGTTTCTCAAAAGACATAGCAGGATGAGCAACCACTGGCTGAGAAGCTTTTAATTGACCAACTACTGGAGCAGGAGGTACCTTAACTCTGGAAGTCGTAGCTACAGGCTTTGTTGGTGCCTCAGTACCACTCTAATCTATAGACTGTGCACCATCAGATATTGCACCACCAACTAATCACAAAAGTTGAACCAATTTATCCCTAACCACTAAAGATGAAATAAACCCTGGTGGATCCAGGTCCCTAGCCCACCACTGGCTGGGGCAGATCTCTAGCTCAGGAGCGAGAATAGGACCTGGGAAAGGTAGCATATCCTGTCCCCTAACTAGGGACACATCACTCAATTCTCTACGACCTCAAAGTTATACAATAAAATGAATTGGTTCCCTAGGCTCAGTATTGGGACCCTCATCTTATGTAGTGGTACCAGGTATCCTTTCCATCTGTGAAAAAGTAAAGTCAAGGGAATACTTCTACAAACCAACTTAGGCTTTTTGCACGATATCAGTGAAAGAAGTGAAGAACTACTTCAAATGTCCCTAACTTCCCAAAGATAGGAAATAGACGTAATTGTTTTAATTTGTAAGACTCTACTAGAATATTGATCTTGTACCAATAATATCAGGAAAACCTAGGATCTAATACAAATTTGTCATGACCGAATTTAAAATTAAGAATAGCACCTACAAAATCCCTCATGTAGGTATTCTAAAGCATAAATAGGAGCTAACACAATAGGTTAATTCGTTAGAAAATGCAATAGAAAGTCTCTAACAGAAAAAATAAGCAAAAATATGAAAAATAACCTAGAGGGTTAATAGAAAGTCATAAATTACTTGGGGTAGCTATAGAAAAGATCTAATGGTAAAAATAAGCGAAAATATGAAAAATGACCTAAAGGGTCAATACAAGGAAATCGACGGCGTGTTCAATGATGATCCAAATGGTGGATGAAATGAGAATTGTTCCTGAAGGAATCATAGATGATTTTCTCAATAAGGTTTGTAAGTTCACTATTCTTGCTTTCTTTGTTGTTCTTGACTATAGTGTAGATAATAGGATACCGATCATACTAGGAAGTCCATTCTTAGCAACTGGATGAGCATAGAAAAATATGAGAGAGGGTACTATAAAAATTAGATTGGATGATAAAGAGGAGGTCTTTAGGGTGTACAAAGCACTCAATACACCAACACACTTCAAATATTTATACATGATCATATCTATGAAAGAATATAAGTGTGGGTTAGAGTAGTGTCAACATCTAATGACCTCTTTAAACCTTTTTATAGAGTTGCCTGAAGAAAAAGTTAAGCCTAAAATTGAGAAAGGAGAAGAGGAGCCTAAAAAGGTAAGGGTAGAAAGAGCTGCAAACCATGAGTATAAGCACTCAAAAGGTTAAAAAATAATAACAAGATTGACTTTACGTCGGAGAAAAAAACTGAAGACTATGGCTGATAGTTCTTATTAGAGTCGTGTTGCGGTAATAAATCAGGCATTGCATGGGAGGTAACCAAGTTAAGAAAGTTACTTTCAATTTTTCTTAGTTTTTAAATAGAATCAACTTTGGTTTTATTTTTATTTTGTGTCAACAGGTTAAATGGAAGTCTGAGAATCGGAGATCTTAGCTAAGAGGCATGGCAAAATCTTAGTGTGGTGTCAAGCAGACCTCTTTGATTGTTATGATTGTATAAGCTAGGCCTAGAGGCCTCAAGGAGTATTTTTATCCTTACTTTTAATTTATAGTTTAGGGATAAAGTGTAATTTTAGGTGTGGGGTGGGGAATCATTTGATTATTTATGGTGAAGGGTTTTTGTTGGTTTTTTATTTTTATTTCGTCTCTAGTTTTTTAAACTAAATTTAAAAGATAACAAAAAGATTCGTTCTTTGGTTTTTTCAGTTTTTGTTATGTCTTCCTTGTAGGACCACACTTTACCCACCCCTTGTTTTTTTCTTAGGTTACCCACCCAAGTATTCCTTTTTTTATTTTTAGAAGTAATTTAAATTTTTTTATTAGGAATAATTGAGATGTTCTTGCTAAGTGTTTATCTATGATTACATGATACAAGTTGGTTTCGAATGTGAAAACATGAGGAATAAGTTGAATGACTATTTTAATACACCAAGGCTCATTTTCATAACTCATGTGTGATATTGGCTTAATTACCATGTTCTTTCTATTGCTTGGCTAAGAGTATATAAAGATCCTTCCTAATTTGAGCATGTGTTATGGATGATTGAGGTTTTTTTTACATTCCATGTTTGCATATTGATTTCTAGAACTTGCCTGGTGTGTTTAAAAGAGAAATAAAGAATGTAGGGTTTAGGAGATTATATAGGCATTTTGTTGATAGACATGTTTTATATATGATTTACCTACCTTTTTTGCATGACCTTAGTTATCCTCATTGTTCCATTAAACTATTCTTTGGTAGTCTCATATGTAACTTATTCCCATAGTTGCAATTTACTATACTTTGACCTAAAACTCCTAAGCACTTTAGTTGAAATATTGAGATCTTAAGGAGTGTAGAATTTAAGAAGGGAAAAGTAAAAGTGAAGCCCCAAGAAAATAGCTACTGGTGTGTTGAAAAAATTTATATGTTGTGGTTGGAAGAAATGTAATAAAAGGAAAAATTGATTAAAAGTGAATCATGTATTGATAAAAAATACTCCCTACTTAATATGTGTGAACTATCTTAAAGAGATTGGGTAGAACAAAAAAAAGTGAAGGGATAAAATATTATACCCCATGCTCTCAAAGTCACTGTCGAACTTGCGACCCATCCCTCAAGTTTCCAAGAATCATCAAGACTCGTATGATAAAGTCATAACCAAGATATTATGAAATGATTGATCTTTCTGGTAACTTGATGAATCGACCCTAAGAGTCATTACTAGATGATACTAGTCATATAGTAAGGGTTGTAAGGTCAACAATGTAGGTTCTCTATGTTTCTATCCAAGTTACGATTATTTACTACAAGTCGTGGTGACATGTTACAAGTCATACATCAAGAACTGTCCATTCTTTCTTTGTTTCTTTTAAGGTTATGAGTTTCTAGGTCCACTATAACTAGAAGTTACGAGTTGTGAAATGACTAGTGACGACTGACGATTGAGTTTCTATAAGTTCAGTCCAGGGGCCATTTGGTCTTTTCCCCTCATAAAATTTCTAAACCATGATTCATAACTTAAAAAGAGGCATTAGTTTCCTCTATTCTTATTCAAATAACAACAATTCTTCTCCTCCCATTCTCCAAAACAACACATTTATGGTTTCTTGCACAAGGACATCTCTCAAGTCTCTATGTTTGGATTCTTTCTACAAGTCAAGTAAATCTAGGTATGTGTGTTTTTTAGCACATATAATCTTTCATTCTTTCTACAAGTCAAGTAAATCGAGGTATGTGTGGTTTTGAGCACGGATAATCCTTCATTCTTGTGCCTAAAAACATAATTTTATAGTTTAATTTATATGATTTAAATTAGGGTCCATACCCAAGTTCTCATAGTCTTGAAGTATAACGTTACAATGTGATTGGAAGATTTAAGTGCATAAGATCTTTCATCTATTCATGTTCTGACCTCCATGATTTCTATTATGATTTGAATTTCATTAGTTTGACTTGAATTCTTATGAAAGATTTCAATGTAAGTATTGAGCATGATATTTTGTTATAAGTTCTATGAAAGAAAGTACAAATTTTAAGGCTTAAGTATAAGCACTGAGTTTACAAGTGACCTAAGGTTTAAGCTTTAATTATATGTATTACTGAAAAATTAAGGATCAATATGATCTTTTGATATAAGATAAGATATGAAATCCACAAGTGTTCCTTCTGATTATGATTTAAATAAAGAGAAGCATTATTGGTTTTTTGTCTATAAACCCTAATTCTATTTTAAGGTGGATATCTTAAGTATTAGCATATATATATATATATATATTAGTGTAGCACTTAGCACCAGGAATGGAATGTGGATAAGTGTATCCTAAATTCCTTGAAACTATGAGTCACCGTAGGTTTAAGCCCCAATATGCGTAAAGTTCAGTGATCACTTCAGTTAAGGTCCTATTCCGATGGAAAGGGTAGAAAAGCTCTCCCCAATATGGGTAAGATGTATGACTCCATTATAGCTCACATAGTTTAGGTCATTTTGAGGAATCTCCTAGAAGAAAGACTAAAAACAAATATTTTAGAAACTAAGTGTAACGACACACTAAGTCTATTTAGTATGCCTTATTACTCATGTTTTATGATCATACGATTTTCTTATTTACTGAAGTCCAAGGTGAGTCCTCTACACTTATCGTGCATGGTTTGAAAGTATTATGTATATAATTAGTTTTTATTTTACTTATGAATTCACCCATATATACTCACTCTATCGAAAAGTACTGACCCATACTTATATGTCAATGTGCTACATTGTCTTATAATGTAAGTTTTGGTGCTCTTTTCCAGCAGTATGATTGATCACGGACATCACTATCAATATCCCGACATTTGGTGAATCCTCATAGTTTGAGGATCCACCTCATAAGATTCTTAGCTGTTGATGAAAGTTACTTTAGTTACATGAACTCAAATTTCATCTGAGTTAGTTGGGGTCTGCCCAGTGGCACTCTAGTTAGTAGTAGAAGCTTTTAATACTACATGCCTTTCTGTTTAAAGAGTTTGTTTGTAACTTCAAGACTTCAAGTTAAGAATAAAATTTTAAGTTGCTTCCTTCCATATTCATTAGATGTGTTGGTTCACTTTTCATAAGATTTTTAAATTATATATATGTCATGACATAACTTGGGGTTATTTATAGTCCTAGGAACCTTGTGACGTCCAGGGGATACTCCTGGGATGTTAAAAACATGGTATCAGAGCCAAAGATTTTAAAGATTCCAAGGAAGTCAGCCAATCCATGTTACATAGAATCTTTATCATGAGTGTAAAGCATACCACATTTATGAGCAAGAGGCTATGAGATGAGTTAGGAATCATCCTTTATTTCATGATTGGTCATTATTGAAGTTGTCACTATCTGCTATAATTCATGCTTTTACATGACAAAATATTCCTCCTCACTGAGCTTACGCCCGCAAAAATGGTGATCAACCACTTCTACATGTAGACCCTTTGAATGAAAATGTCTCTCATGCTAAATTTTAGGCTACTTTTAGAATCCTAATATTTAGGGAAATGAGTAGGAACGAGTCCTACTTTATCAAAATGGTAACTTAGTTTTAGGCAGGATTTAGGGTTTTATAAGGATGAATCCACCTGAGGTCTACATGTCAAAGGTGGATGAGTATCCTCAACTCTTTATTAACGAGGTGAGAAAGATTACACTGATCATGCATATTACTGAAGAGGAGAGTGTGGAAATATCATCATATTGGTTTAAATATGTTGCTTATAATTGGATCGTTATGTGGAAGTATGGTAGGGGTGAGAATACAACTCCCATAAGTTGGCAAGTATTTTAGAGTTTTTTTCAAGAAAGGTTATTTCCTCGTTAGATGAGGGAGTCCAAAGTGGAGGAGTTTTTGAATCTAGGGCAGGGTTTGATGACCGTGATGAAATACTTCCTTAAGTTCACTAAACTAGCTGAGTATGCACTAGAGTTGTTATCTAACTCTAGATATCTATTAGTAAATTTGTTATTGGGTTATTAAATTTGGTGGTCAAAGAGTGTCGAACTGCCATGTTGATCGTAGATATAGATCTTGATTGGTTGATGATGCATGTGAAATATATTAGGCCAGAGAAGTTGAAAGAAAAAGAGATGAGAAACAAGAGAGAGAGAGAACTAGAAAATTTGAGTACAGTCAACAAAGGTTCGAAAGGGGTAGTTGTTCGCAGTTTTATGGTCACTCATCATTGCCAGAACCATCCTCAGTTCGACCCCCTGCACCCAGGACCAGGCAAGGGCAGTGAGGCAAGACTTTGAATTCTAGGTCTTAGAATAGTATGGTTGGAAGGACCAGTTATCCGATATGTGCAAAGTATGGTATGACCCATCCTAGCGACTGTTTGATGGGCAAAGGGGGTTGCTATGGTTTTGGCAGTGTGGGCCACAAGATTAATACGTGTCCATATGCTAATAAAGGAAGTAGGGATGTTTTTCCTCAAACCCAAGAAACAAATTCAACAGTTCAGCCAGACCGCCTAGTCTCTACACAGGGTGCATCATCAAGAACAAGTGGCTGTCAGCACCAGAATTAATTCTATGCTTTGCCATCTCGCCATGAGCAGGAGAGTCACCGAACGTTATCACTATTATGTTTCATGATATTCACCTTGATGTATATATGTTGATATATGTTGGGTTAAATCTTTCCTATGTAACTCTGCTTGTTGCTATAAATTTTGGGGTAAACTCTGAAAATCTTTTTAATCCCTTCTCAGTCTTTACACGAGTGGTTGAGTCAATTATCGCTAGGCGTGTCTATAAGAAGTGTCTTATTACTGTTCTCTACAAAATCACACTAGTAGATTTAATATATCTAGAGATGATAGATTTCTACATCATTATGGGCATGGATTGGATACATTCATGCTATGTATCAATAAATTGTCGCACCCGCATGGTAAAGTTTTAGTTTCCTATGAGATAGTTTTTGAGTGGGAGGAGAGTTGTGTGTCTTTTACGAGCTTGTCTTTCATAGTTTTCCTTATGTTATGGTGGTTTTAACTTGATTTGAGTGAAACAGATTTCACAATAAGGGTTGAGGTCATTACCTCTTCAAATGTCAATATTCCCAAATTGGGGAAAATCACAGTCCCCTAGTTTATTCACCATAACCAAGAACCCAACATGTTTAAAACCATAATTAAAGTGTGAACAAGCATATACAAATCATGGGAAACATTGTTCAAAAATAACATTCAAAACCCTCAACCAATGTTCCGAAACCAATATCAAAACAACATGAATAACTATTTAAAATGCATGCTTTTACAAAATAACAGTTGGGGAAGAGTAATATGCCTAAAATACCCAAGATTATGTGGAGAATTCAACCCGTGAAGCTCTACTTAACCCACTACATGGAAACCCTATGTATGGATATTTGAGATACTTGAGAGAGAAGAAAAAATGTTTGGAGTGTGTTAACGATAAAAATAGGGCCCCAAGTTTGTTTATAGGTTGTGTGTTATTATTGGGATAAGAGGGAAACTTCTAAAATACCCATATTAACAAGATAGAAAATAAATTGTCATTCATTATGGGTCTCATAACGACTCGTTATGACTCATTATGACTTATCTCCATGAGTCGTTGTCAAGAAAGTGTCACCAAGCACACACACCATTGATCTTATGACTAACATACCATGGCTCATAATGGGACCTTACAACTCATAGGGTATACACTGGTCATCATTTAATTTGCACACAACTGCTCGTAATGAGTCCTCGTGACTTATAGTGAGCAACTTGTACTAAAAGCAGAAGACTTATCCATACACACTTGCCAGGCTACGATTTGGGTCTAATGACTCATTAAGACTCCCTAAAACTTGTAGGGTAAGTCGTAGTCAGGATAATGAAGTTAAATTTTTGAAATTTCTCAGTGATCAATACCCAGGGTGTTTCATTCTCCCCCCCCCAGGATCATTTATCCTCGAATTATGGGTCAAGGTATCCCTTAGCATGATTTTAACACAGAAGCACAACCATACTTACCTTTAAGAAAGACCAAAAAAGGATATTCGGAACACACACTCCATAAGCATGATACTATGGAATAAGGAATAGGAATAAATACTTGGACTTCATGTCCTCCTCGATTTCCCAAGTAGCTTTCTCAAACTTTTGGTTTCTCCAAAGAACCCTTAACAAAGCCACGTCCTTGGTTCGCAACCAAAGGACTTGGCAATCCAAGATTTCCACCGAAACTTCCTCATAATACAAGGAATTTAAAATGCCCACACCTTCTGATGTAACAACCAACTAAGGATCACCCATGCACAGCCTCAACATCGAGACATGGAAGACCGGATTAATGGAGCTCAATCTAGAAGGCAACTCCAATTTATATGCAACATTACAAACCTCCTCAAAACCAGATATGGACTAACATAACAGGGACTTAGTTTCCCTTTTTTTCAAAACTGCACCACGCCCTTCATGGGAGACCCCTTTAAGAACACCCAGTCACCTTCTACCATATAGTGCCTCAAATAGAGCCATATAAATGTTAGAGTGATAATTGTTATTGTAGGAAAATTCTATAAGAGGCAAGTGGTCAAACCAACTACCACTAAAGTCAATCACACAAGATGTTAGCATATCCTCCAATGTCTAAATAGTTCTCTCTGCTTGCCCATTTTCCTGTAGGTGGAAAGCGGTACTAAGGCTCACCTTGGTCCCTTAACCACTCTGAAAGAAACTTCGAAAGTAAGATGAGAGATGATTACCTCAATTAGATAAGATGGAAAATAGGTCACCATGTAACTTCATAATCTCTCAATGAAGAGCTTTGCATAATCCTCCACTGAATAATTAGTCCTCACGGGCAAAAAGTGAGCAGACTTAGTCATCCTATCCATGATTACCCAAATGGAATCAAACTGATGGAGAGACCGAGGAAGTCCAGTAATGAAATCCATATTAATTATTTCCCATTTCTACACAGTCAACTCAATTTCTTAAAATAATCTGTCGGGCCTCATGTTCTCTACCTTCACTTAGAGACACACCATGTACTTAGCCACAAAAATTTTCACATCTCTCTTCGAGTTATTCCACAAATAAATTCCTCTTAATTCATGATACATCTTCATCAAACTAGGATGAACAGTATAACGTGACTTATGAGCTTCAACCAAAATTGTTCCTCGCAACCCATCAACATCAGGAACACATAATCTACTTTGGTACCTCAGGATACTATCACCACTAATCTTGAATGCCATCACTTTCTTCCTTCCTATATCTTCCTTAAATTGCATCAAGATAGGGTCCAACACATATTTCTCCCTTACCTCAGCATAAAGAGATGAATGTCCTTCACAAAACCCCATCCTTATAAACCAAGAGACGGACTACAAGATTAGACAAACAGTGAATGTCCTTCACAAAACCCCATTTCTCCTCATCCACATGAGACAAGATCCCAATGGATAACATGCTAAGAGCATCAACAACTATGTTAGCTTTATCTGGGTGATAGTGGAGACTCATTTCATTGTCCTTTAGCAATTTAAGCCACCTCTTTTTCCTGAGATTTAGATTTTTCTAAGTAAACACATATTCCAAGCTTTTTAGATCAGAATAAATATCCACATGGACTCCATACAAAGAATATCGCTAGTTCATCAATGCAAACACTACAACTAAAAATTCCAAATCATGTGTTATTTTTCTGATGAAACTGCAACTATCTAGAAGCATATGCAACAACCTTGCTATGTTGCATCAAGACATAACCCAATCCCAGTCAGGATGCATTACAATAGATTGCAAAATCATCATTACCCTCAGGTAGAGTAAAGATGGAGCCGAAGTCAAGTTATCCTTCAACTTCTTGAAACTACCCTCGCAAGCATCAGACAACAAGAACTTCACCTTCTTTTGAGTCAACTTAGTCAACGGGGCAGCAATAAAAGAGAACTTTTCACAAACCTTCTATAATAACCAGTTAAACCCAAGAAGTTCCGAATGTTGGTTGGAGTCGTTGGTCTAGGCCACTTCTTAACCACCACAACTTTTTATGGATTCACCATGATCCCTTCACTAGAAACAACATGACCCAGATAAGTCATAATATTTAACCAGAACTCACATTTTGAGAACTTCACATACAACCGCTGATCTTTTAAGGTTTGCAACACAAGGAGGATATGCTCAGCATGATCCGCATCACTCTTAGGATACACCAAAATACCATTAATAAACAAAATTATTAACAAATCCAAGAACCGATGGAATACACGATTCATAAGTTCCATAAATGTTGTTGGGGAATTAGTTAAACCAAAGAACATCACCAAAAACTCTAAATTACCATACCAGGTTCGGAAAGCAGTTTTAGGGATATTCGTCTCCCTAATTATCAATTGATAGTAATCGGACCGAAGATCAATCTTAGAAAAGTACTTAGAACCTTGAAGTTGATCGAGAAATCATTAATCCTCAAAAAGTGATACTTATTCTTCATGGTCACCTTATTTTATTGGCGGTAATCTATGCACATCCGAAGGGACCTATCTCTCAGACGCACAAATAGAACTGGAGCACCTTAAAGAGAAACACTAGGGCGGATAAAACCTTTATCAAGAAGATATTTCAATTTCTCCTTGAGTTCATTCTACTCAGTCAGAGCCATTCTATAAGGAAATATAGTGTCATGACCCATACTAGGTCCTAGCTGTGATGAGTATCTCAAGTCCCACATGGAACTGAGATCACCCCCTACACCAAACCAAATAAAACATAATATCCTGAATGTCAGATGAATTTAGAAAATATAAAAAGATTAGTTTAAAGAATAAAGCGTATTTTTATAACTGATAACCATCGACTAGTCAAAACAACCAACCAACATCGCCCAAGTCCACAATAATCAAACAAAGCCTTCTAATAAAAGAACTAAAAACCATTCTTGGTCGGGACATATCCCCAACAATGATTGATGGCAATGAACATAAAAATGAATAATGTCAATGATAATGAAACTCTCAACTCTAGTATATGATAAGAACTGATGAAATGTGTAAGTCTTCTAATGTATGGAAGCTCACCACTTCACCGCAGCAAACCGATGAACCGATCCAATCCACCTAACTCTATACATAAAAAGTAGAGGTACCTTCAGTGCCTACATTGTGTGAGGATACAATATTTGTAGATGGTTAGAGGGGGGAATACTAGCATGCAACTCGGGGATAAGGATAACATAATATTGTGACGAACAGTTTAAAATCATTCTACCAATGCACATAATCAAATGCATATAAATATATATCACATGGCGGGATAGACAACAAAGCTTAACATGCACTTTAAAACTTTAGCCTTGATTGTGTAGTTCAACTGTCATAACATAAGAAGGAACCCATGGGCTATATGGTCCTAGCTCTCCCCTAGTTGGTAGGGTCCCAATGAGTGTGGCCGCATGACATAGAGGGTATACATATTCAATATGGAGAACTCAAACCTCCTATCATATTAAGGTGATACGAGCCCTAAATCATAAAATATGATGTGAGGGACTCAAACCTCCCAATCAAATAATAATATTAAGGGGTACTCGAACCACCCGGTCATATAGAACCCTACGTCTGGAACTATGATTTCCAGTATTAGTCCTTCACGAACTCCACTTTCATGTCTCAGCTACACAACCCTCATTAAATCTCAATTAAAAAAATTAGCACTTACATTATCATTTATTAAACTATGATATACATTTTGGCATACATTGTTAGTATGGTCATACAAACTATACTTTCAAAGTAACTTAAACATGCCACATCATTTACCATCATTTAGGGATATCACAATACCCTTTGGTTCAATTACATATTGGCCTGGGGAATTACACAACTCCTTAAGGTTTAATTAAAAAATCATTATGCTTGATTTACTTTTCACATTATGAAATAGTTCATGAGTAGTTTAACATGCATACTTTTCATATTAAAAACAAATTTCACAGTATGGGGTTGGGGTCATAACTACTTCAAAAGTCACTAGTTTGGGGAATCACAATCCCTAGTTTATTCACCATTCCCATGCATCAATTTGATTTAAAACCGCCATTTAAATGTAACCGAAGTAGGGACAAACATGAAACTTCACATAAAAAATAATTTTTCAAGACCCTTAACCCATGTTTTCAAAACCAACCTCAATACCATATGAACAACGCTTTAAAACTCATGCTTTTAGTAAATTAATAATAAGGAAGAGTAACATGCCTGAAACACCAAATTTCATGGAAAGAATTAAACCCTTATGCCCTTGGATAGCCTACTTCTGGGAAACCCCAAGTATGGTTGCTTAAGAGAATTTAAGAGAGCTTTGGAAGTGTTTGAGTATGTTATGTATAAGAAATAACCCTTCTTAAGTGTTTTATGAACGTTGGGTTTTAATGGGTTGAGAAAGGAATTGTCCAAAGTGCCCTAAATTTATAAACTGAAATTGAGTCCTTAGTGACTAAAGGTCACTATACTACTCATATAGACTCATTGCGACTGGTCACCCCAAGTTGTAGATAAGAGAGTCTCCAAGGCACTCACAATCTATTGACCCTATAACTCAACCTGTATGACTCATAATGGGACCCTACAACTTATAGGGTCCTCTTATTGTCAACCCATCAACCATTTGGGGTATACACTTAACACCCTACGATTTGCACCTAATGACTTGTGATGAGTCCTTATGACTCATAGTGAGCCACTCGTACTCAGAGCTGAACTTAGCCACATAATTTTTTATTTAGTTTCAATTCGAGTCCAACGACTCTCAAGACTACCTACAGCTCATTAGGGGAGTAATGGTCAAGACAGTGAGGATAAAATTTGTAAGATTTTCAAGGACCAAATGCCCAAGGCATTACATACTCCCCCCTTAGGTAGATTCATCCGAGAAAGATAGGACAAGGCATTCATTAGCACGATTTGACACCAAACACAATCACACTTACACTTAACAGAGATAGAAAAAAAGATATTAAGGAATACACATACCTCAAGAACGATCATCCATACTAGAAACAACAACGGATACTTCGACTTCATGTCCTCCGTTTTCTATGTAGCTTCTTTGACCTTTTGGTTTCTCCAATTAACCTTTACCGATGCAACATCCTTAGTCCACATACAACGGACTTTCCTATCAAAATCTTAATTGGGAATTCCTAAAAGATAAGGAATCAAAAATACATACTTTATCTAAAGGAACAACTATCAAAGCATCACCACACACTTTCTCAAAATCGAGACATGAAACACCAGATGAATGAAGCTCAAACAAGAAGGAAACTATAATTCATATTCAACATTACTAACCCACTTCAAAACCAAGTAAGGATCAACATAATGGGTACTAAGCTTGCCCTTATTACCAAATTGCATCACTTCTTTGATGGGGGACACCTTTAAGAACACCCAATCACTAACACTAAACTCTAACTTTCTTCGCCTCATGTTCGCATAGGAATTTTTGTAACTTTGGGAGGCCTTGAGTCTATCCTTAATCACCTTCACCTTCTCCATGGATTGGTGAACTAAATCTGGACTTTATAAATTATTTTCACCTACCTCAAACCACCCAATAGGATACCTATACCTCCTACCATACAATGCCTCAAAATGATCCATACTAATGCTACAGTGATAATTGTTGTTGTAGGCAAATTCTATGAGAGGCAAGTCGTTAACCCATCTACCGCTAAAACCAAATACACAAGCCCGAAGCATATCTTTAAAATCCTAAATTGTCTTTTTCTCTTGCCCATCTATTTATGGGTGGAAAGTGGTACTAAGGGTCACCTTAGTCCCCGAAACCTCGCTGGAATAACCTCCAAAAGTGAGATGAGAACGGAGTACCCCACTCAAATAGGATGGAAGCTGGAGTACCATGCAACTTCAGGATCTCTTCAATGAACAACTTAGCATAATCCTCTGAAGAGAAATTTGTAACATCCCAAAAATCGAGTTCCGAGATGCCACACGGTGCTTAGGGTCTCAAGTGACCCCAAGCTATCCCTTTTCATCAGTATAACTCAAAAGCAACCGATTAAAACATAATTCTGAGAGAATGAAACTGAAAATGTCTCAATACAGAATCTGTTCAGAATAATTTTGGAATTACAAGATGATAATTCTACTAACACATATACATATACAAGAAGGAGACTGAATACATCAACCACTACCACTGTCTATGAAGCCTCTACTAGTATTATTTGTACATAGTCGGGTCATGACTCCCTACTACCACACTCAATACGACCGACGAGAAAAGATACAATGCTCCAAACTGAAATAACCAACCCAAGTCCTTGAACTGTGAGGACTCTTTACCTGCTGTTCGGAAACTGCAACTGAATAGAATAGTAAATGGGGGTCAGCACAAAGAGAATGTACTGAGTATGTGGGGGTGCATGCAACACTTTAAATAACATCATCAATTTCATGAAAACATGCATACAAACAATGATGACTCACTTGGCTTGAGTTATATCAAATCATATTCTTCATACTTTCATAATAAATAGTTCAAATGGTAAAATCTCATAATCCATGTAAATCATCAAAAATCATAAATTATGATAAATCATCATAAATCAACATAAATCATCATATCATCAAAATTCATCATAGGTAATCATAATTCATCATAACATCTCAACTCTTTGACTCAAATCTTGGAGTGACTCGGTAATTCAAGAAACATGACTTTTATGGACAGGGGAGTTTCCTATAACCGATAACCCCACGTGAGCTACGTGGAATGCCAACATTTGAAACCCCCGTTGGCGGGAGCGTCATACTCTTTCCCAGTGAGTACGACCTTAAAACTGCAATAATCACAATTGGGCTCTCTGGCCAATAATATCATCATCAAACAACCCTACAGTGGCACATAGGTTTGGGGAAATACCAAATTAACCTCTCGGTGCTAAGTACTACTCCCCGATAAGCTCAGAACGCGTTAGGAAATCCACCATCGTCATCACAAGGGTCTATCATAAAGACCAAATTAAATATCTCAATTTATAATTCATCGACATTTGGACAAGGATGTGAAGACTTAATACATAATTTTTTCAACAATTCAACTCATCAAAATCATCCGGAAAAAAAAAATACCAAAATTCATCTCAACATCTATATCAAAATCAATCATTCTCATAGTCAAAATCATCTCGACTCTGCGAGTTCAAGGTCAATGTAATTAAATGATTATTCTTTTAATTCGACAATTAAATCATGACAACAGATTTTTAAAAGCACTTGAGACCTTCAATTCATAATAAGAATACATATCCCGTAGTACAACTCAAATCACGACTTTTATCTCGAAAGCCTTTAGAAATATCAATTCATTGTAGTAGTATTCATAGCATAAATTCTCAATTTAAGAAGTAGAGTAATGAAGTAATCATGTATATCCATATTGGAAAAAATTTAAAGTCTTATAAATCCTTCATAAAGTAATTTGAGTGTATACCCATTTTCGAATATCATGAAATTTCAATAATAGAACTCAACCTTTTTAAATGTCAAAATGTAACAATTTATCAAGTCATGACAACATCAATATTTTTGAGAAAATATCAAGACTCATGGTATCATCTCAAATGTTATATCTCAATATGCTCAAAGATTCAATTTTGTCATAATGAAGCTTTAAGCTTATCATAAATCTCAAAATCATTCCAAAATACCATTTCAACATATATCTCAAAATCATTCAAAATAAAAATATGAAATTTACAATTATACATATCAAGACATGTCATGTCTAGAATATATATTCAATAATTCAAATCGTCATTGGGAAGCATAAAGCTTGACACATATCTCAAAATATTATTCAAAAATACCATCTCGACATACGTCCCAAAATCATTCAAAATACCACCTCGTGGTAAAAGTGTGTAATTCACAATGATAATTATTAAATCATATCATGAAAACATTGAGATAATCATATAAATCAAATTTTATTCATTCAATCATCATAATATCATAATCTAATTATTTAGACATAATCTCACTTGCAAAATTATGTAAAACCATAATAAAATTAAAGCTTTGGGCACAAGAACGGAAGATTTCTCTTGTTCAAAACCCCACATACCTTGAAATGGAAGATGAATATGAACTTCCAACTCCGGAACATTATTCACGAAAATGAAGGGTGCTTCTCGAAGCTCTTAACATGATCAACTCGAATTCCAAATCAATTTGAAATTTCTACGGTTCAATTTAAAGATTTTTTGAGCTAAAATTTGACCTAGGGTTTTCCTCTCCTCCAAAACATGATGAAAATATAAATTTCATGGTCCAAATATGGATTATATGCAAGAATTTTCGTCCAAGAAGGGAAATGTGAAATGACCAAAATACCCTAAAAATTGCAATAATGTCAAATCTGTCCTTTGGTGGACCCATTTTGATAGGTTGAAGTAGATTGACCATAACATTTTACTCCGATAGACAAATTTGATGAAATAAATTTCATTAGAAAGAGAACTTGCAGAGCTTTCCGTTGATATATAGTAGCTCACCCAGTTCATTATGTACAAGGAGTTATGATCGTTTGAAGTTGACCCAAAAATTCACTTTTGATAGGCTGAACTAGATTAACCATAACCTTTTGCTCTGATAGTAAAATTGGATGAAACTAATTTCATTAGAAAGAGGACTCACATATATTTCCGTTAATATATAGTATCTCATCTAGATCATTATATACAAGGAGTTAGAATCATTTTAAGTTGACCCAAAAATTCAGTTTTGATAGGCTGAACTCGATTGACCATAACTTTTTGCTCCGATAGTAAAATTGAATGAAACCATTTTCATTAGAAAGAGGACTCGCAGAGATTTCCGTTAATATATAGTAGATCACCCAGATCATTATGTACAAGGAGTTATGATTATTTGAAGTTGACCCTGAAATTCCCCTGGCTGTAGTAATTTTAATTTCCTGCATGTTTTACTGTTCACAATTCGATCGGAATGGTCGTAGTTCAATTGGAATGGTTGTAACTCATCGCTCGAGTGTCCATTTTCGATGATCTACATATCGTTGGAAATATCATTCGATACTCTACGCAATGGTAGGTCAACATCTTAGAAATACTGCACAGAAAATTTATGGATCGCTCTAAAGCGTAGAACTCGATATGTTTGTCACGAAATCTTTATGAAGAAAATTTTCCGGGGTATTACATTATCTCCCCCTTGGAAACATTCATCCTCGAATGTCGCTTGATAGGATAAAAGCACTAATCAACTGACCTTCTTAAGAGACACGAACATCTGAGACAGATCGGCACGATTGGAATTACAGTTAAATATCTAGCTAAACTGACTCTGGAATGTATGAATGCGTATGCAACAATAGCCAATTCAAGGCTCGTAATGAGAACTTGAGCATGAAATAGATGTTTTTAAAACATGGAAGCTTTAAGAAGTCACGGGGTATCTCCCGCTTGGGACTCTATGTTCCTCTACAACACTTATTTCACAGGGTCACTAAGACTGTGCACGCGGCACCTATGAATTAGCTCATATGCATGACGCACGAACAGAGGTACACTCGTACTACTGATATGCTTCATATGGAAATGATTTCATTCCTAAGATCCTTGGATAATATGATGAAATGATAAATGAGAAGGTACACTATACGATTCTGATTGACTGAGCTAGAATACTTTGAAAACAAAGATCGTTTAGTAGAAGTTTACGAATTGAAGCATAACTAGCTTCCAGAATCTGAAACATGTACACCACAATCCTTCAACATAACCACTTAAAACTTTAACTAACCACAATATACATGAAAGCTTAATCTTAATCCTACTTCACATTACCACTTAGCACAAAATAAGCATACACCTTTCTAACCAAGATAAAAAAATATTTTCTCTCTTTTATCTAGATAACTATTCACCAACACCCTTATCCACAACAAAGACGTATTTTTTCATATAACCAACCATTCATCGTCACTCTCTCACCCTACGAAAGAAGTTATCAAAGGGCTAGAACATGCTGGTCTAAAATATGACTAGATACCCTGAATAACTTGACGTTCACCAAGGCGTAAGGAATAGAAGATTTAACATCATGAACTCGGCAAAGAAATTTGATTTGAGAATATGCACGATATGAATCCAAACTTTCATTGATCATTAACAGAAATGCTTTATTTCTCGAATAGAGCATAGGGTAAGGTTAGAGTACCTCGATTACTAGCCATATAACTTAAGATTTGGAATTCATAACTTATGGAATATAATTCCACCTCTAAAAATTTTTTGAAACCCCACGTATTGGGAAATGAGAGAGAACATGGTCCTTTATGACATGCACGAACTCGAATTATGATCATGGAACTGAAGTGTAAAGTAGGAGTAGGCCCTGGAATAACTGAAAGAACTAAAATAGGAATGGGTCGAGCAAAACCCCTTTCTTACCACTATTGGAATTCGAACACTTAACTCGATAACTTGATCTATCATCTCCACCTTAGACTTAAGCCATCGCTCTGGGTCAGTAACACACTATACACTTTAATCTAAATTAAAGTCACTTCACTCTAGAGTCCGCTACATAATCACACACACAAACCATAAAACTTCACCCAAATGACTACCTCAGAAAGCATATCTCCACATCCTCACACAACTTCTCGAATTACCACCTATCCTTCTATAACCCCAATAATCAACACCTAACACTTGCACACTTTCTAATCTCAAATCCGCATAAGCAACCCGATATTCGGAGTATACACCATCTAGAGCTTCAACGCTTTCAGCTCAACTTTGAAATTTCAATCTTAGAGTCTAACGCTCAACTCAAATTTTTCTCATCCTTAACAGACCACACTACCTCTGTCATCGCTTATTAAAATCACGCTTGTAAACTTATATTTCTAAACTATAAGAATCAAAATCACATCTAAGAAGCTCAACCATTACAGTCATACACTAATCCTCGAAATTAAGGAAATCCCATAATATTTTGGGTGAACTTTCTCATCATAAACACAACATCAAACTTAATCATGAATCAACCAAAATTAGGCTCTTATATCCACTATTCAAGCCTACTACATCACTTCCTAACAACTAATACCATTAATCAAGAAATCATCACAGTCACCTTCACGATCACCAATCATTCAAACTTAACTTTTAGCACACAATATAACTTAAAACTTTTCGCACGAAATTTCCACTTAGAAACTATAAAACAATCCTCAACAAATGCTAGCCCATTTAAACTTCATAACAATAATAATTGGTCATAATCATATAGCTTATCTTATTCACAATCCATTAACACATCCTTCTTTCACCCGTCACTACTATCTATCCTTCATACACAACTTAACTTAGTTCATAGCTCTCTACGTCTTAACTTAACTTCCTCTTGCAACCCGGTAACGGCATAATTTAACAACACTCACCCACCGAGTACTTCCATTACTAACGTATACTCTCTGGCATACAAATACCGTCAACACCTATTTCATACCTCGAACAAACTACATCACAAAATTGACATACAAGGATATATCACTCCCTATTAACCCCAAATGTATGCAAAAATGAATTCCGCTATACTTATGCTCAACAAATCACACTTACCATCTTTCTTACTACTACACCTCCAAATCCCATATTTTCAGCCAGCACAAGGAATAAGATGAACTATAAGTTGCTAGTGGATCGAAATAGGCCACACACGGCTCCACTAGGTTTTGAATATGAGTTTTGAAAAAAAGTTTGAGGTGAATAACAAAACAGTTGTGCTAGTGCATCGAAAGAGCCCCACACTGCTTCACTAGACTTTCATTTTTTATTTTTTTTCAACAGCATGATGATAGAAAGATTACGGGAGATAGGAACTTGGCATACCATATTCGATGATCAAGGAGTACGCATCCACTCAGTCTTAGCTGAACAAGTCATAAAGAAGAGGACATAACATGAAACTTCAGGAACATATAACACACTGGGAGGCTCTTCTGAAGCAACTTTTATGAGACTTCTAAAACATTTTGCTAATCAGTCTGAAAACATTATCAGGGAAAGAATCGGGACTTGCTGCTCATGCTATCTCAAGAATAGCACATAGATAGAAAACTACAAACTGCCACTTATAGATCCTGAAAAGAAATTTGGTAGCTTATCTAGTTTAAACTTATTGCACGATTCAAGACATGAAAGAACAACAACCTTTTCTAAATACCTTATAGCCTCTCGAAGAAAAGTACAGTCGTCTTCGTACCGTTCCGCAAGACTCTACTAGAAACGGCTTCATAGACACCCTAGGACACTTGAACTCTGTTCTCTGATATCAAGTTTGTAACATCCTAAAAATCGAGTTCTGAGACGTCACATGGTTCTTAGGGTCACAAGTGACCCCAAGCTAACCCTTTTCATCGATATAACTCAAAAGCAACTGATTAAAACATAATTCTGAGAGAATGAAGCTAAAAATGTCTCAATACAGAATCTGTTCAGTACAATATCGGAATTACAAGATGACAATTCTACTAACACATATACATATACAAGAAGGAGACTGAATACATCAACCACTACTACTTTCTATGAAGCCTCTACTAGTATTGTCTGTACATAGTCGGGTCATGACTCCCAACTACCACACTCAATATGACCGACGAGAAAAGATACAATGCTCCAAACTAAAATAACTGACCCAAGTCCCTGAACTATGAGGACTCTTTACCTGCTGACCAAAAACTGCAACTGAATAGGATAGTAAATGGGGGTCAGCACAAAGAGAATGTACTGAGTATGTGGGGGTGCATGCAACACTTTAAATAACATCATCAATTTCATGAAAATATGTATACAGACAATGATGACTCACTTGGCTTGAGTTATATCAAATCATACTCTTCATACTTTCATAATAAATAGTTCAAATGGTAAAATCTCACAATCTATGTAAATCATCAAAAATCATAAATTATGATAAATTATCATATCGTCAAAATTCATCATAGGTAATCATAATTCATCATAACATCTCAACTCTTTGACTCAAATCTCGGAGTGACTCGGTAATTCACGAAACATAACTTTTATGGACAGGGGAGTTTCCTATAACTGACAACCCCACGTGAGCTACGTGGAATACCAACTTTTGAAACCCCCATTGGCGGGAGCGTCATACTCTTTGCCAGGGAGTACGACCTTAAAACTGCAATAATCACAATCGGGCTCTCTGGCCAATAATATCATCATCAAACAACCCTACGGTGGCACATAGGTTTGGGGAAATACCAAATTTCCCTCTCGATGCTAAGTACTACTCCCCGACAAGCTCAGAACGTGTTAGGAAATCCACCATCATCATCACAAGGGTCTATCATAAAGACCAAATCAAATATCTCAATTTATAATTCATCAACAATTTGTGGATTCCTAACCCCAACTTTGACTTAAAATATTTCAATTTTTTTTAACATCAACAAGGTATCAATGCATTGAACCATAACCGACTCGACATTTGGACAAAGATGTGAAGACTCAATACGTAATATTTTCAACAATTTAACTCATCAAAATCATCCGGAATTTTTTTTTACCAAAATTCATCTCAACATCTATATAAAAATCAATCTTTCTCATAGTCAAAATCATCTCGACTCTGCGAGTTCAAGGTCAATGTACTCAAATGATTACTCTTTCAATTCGATAATTAAATCATGACAACAGCTTTTGAAAAGCACTTGAGACCTTCAATTCATAATAAGAATACATATCCCGTAGTACAACTCAAATCATGACTTTTATCTTGAAAGCCTTTAGAAATATCAATTCATTGTAGTAGTATGCAATTCATAGCATAAATTCTCAATTTAAGAAGTAGAGTAATGAAGTAATCATGTATATCCATATTGAAAAAAATTCAAAGTCTTATAAATCCTTCATAAAGTAATTTGAGTGTATACCCATTTTCGAATATCATGAAATTTCAATAATAGAACTCAACCTTTTTAAATGTGAAAATATAACAATTTATCAAGTCATGACAACATCAATATTTTTCAGAAAATATCAAGACTCATGGTAACATCTCAAATGTTATATCTCAATATGCTCAATGATTCAATTTCGTCATAAAGAAGCTTTAAGCTTATCATAAATCTCAAAATCATTCCAAAATACCTTTTCAACATATATCTCGAAATCATTCAAAATAAAAATATGAAATTTACGATTATAGATATCAAGACATCTCATGTCTCAAATATATATTCAATAATTCAAATCTTCATTGGAAAGCATAAAGATTGACACATATCTCAAAATATTATTCCAAACTACCATCTCGACAAAAGTCCCAAAATCATTCAAAATACCACCTCGTGGTAAAAGTGTGTAATTCGCAATGATAATTGTTAAATCATGTCATGAAAACATTGAGATAATCATATAAATCAAAGTTTATTCATTCAATCATCATAATATCATAATCGAATTATTTAGACATAATCTCACTTGGAAAATCATGTAAAACCATAATAAAATTAAAGCTTTGGGCACAAGAACGGAAGATTGCTCTTGTTCAAAACCCCACATACCTTAAGATGGAAGATGAATATGAACTTCCGACTCCGGAACATTATTCACAAAAATGAAGGGTGCTTCTCGAAGCCCTTAACATGATCAACTCGAATCCCAAATCAATTTGAAATTTCTACGGTTCAATTTAAAGATTTTTGGAGCTAAAATTTGACCTAGGGTTTTCCTCTCCTCCAAAACTTGATGAAAATATAAATTTCATGGTCCAAATATGGATTATATGCAAGAATTTTTGTCCAAGAAGGGGAATGTGAAATGACCAAAATACCCTTAAAATTCAAATAATGTCAAATTTGTCCTTTGGTGGACTGTTTTGATAGGCTGAAGTAGATCGAGCATAAAATTTTACTGTAACAGCAAAATTGGATGAAACCAATTTCAGTAGAAAGAGGACTCGCAGAGCTTTCCGTTGATATATAGTAGCTCACCCAGATCATTATGTACAAGGATTTATGGTCATTTGAAGTTGACCCAAAAAATCACTTTTGATAGGCTAAACTAGATTGACCATAACTTTTTCTTCCGATAGGAAAATTGGATGAAACCAATTTCATTAGAAAGAGGACTCGTATAGATTTCCTTTGATATATAGTATCTCACCCATATCATTATGTACAAGGAGTTATGATTGTTTAAATTTGACCCAAAAATTCGCTTTTGATAGGCTGAACTAGATTGACCATAACTTTTTTCTCCGATAGTAAAATTGGACGAAACCAATTTTATTAGAAAGAGGACTCGTAGATATTTCCGTTGATATATAGTAGATCACCCAGATCATTATTTACAAGGAGTTATGATCGTTTGAAGTTGACCTTGAAATTCACCTGGCTGCAGTAATTTTAATTTCCTGCACATTTTACTGTTCACAGTTCGATCGGAATGGTCGTAACTCATCGCTCGAGTGTCCGTTTTCGATGATCTACATATCATTGGAAATATTATTCGATACTCTACCCAATGATAGGTCAACATCTTATAAATAATACACAAAAAATTTATGGATCGCTCTAAAGTGTAGAACTCGATACGTTTCTCACGAAATCTTTACGAAGAAAATTTTCCGGGGTATTACAAAATTAGTCCTCACTGGAAAAAAGCGAGAAGAATTAGTCACCGTATCCACGATGACCCAAATCGAATCAAATTTCTAGATAGACCACAGAATATCAGTAGTAAAATGCATATTAATTATCTCCCATTCCCACATCGACAACTTAATTTCTTGATTCCACCCACCGGGTCTTCTAGTGCTTCACCTTCACTTGCTGACACCCCATGCATTTATCCACAAAATTTTCCACATATCTCTTCATATTATTCCACCAATAAATCTCCTTAAGATCATGATACATATTTGTCGAACCAGGATGAATAGTATAAAGTGACTCATGGGCTTCGGCAAAAATTATCCCTCACAACCCATCAATACTGGGAACACGTAATAAACCTTGATACCTTAAGATATTATCACTTTTGATCTCAAGAATCATTAACTTCTGCCTACCTATATCATTCCTGATTTTTATCAAGATAGGATCCAACATCTGCTTCTCTTTCACCTAAGCACCAAGAGATAATTTTGCAACCTCTTGAACAATCGCACCACCATTTTCATAGTCTAAAAGACGAATGCCAAGATTAGCCAAATAGTGAATATCCTTCCCCAAATCCCACTTCTACTAGTCCACATGGGATAGGCTTCCCATTGACAACCTGCTAAGAGAATAAGAAATCATGTTATCTTTACCTGGATGATAGTGAAGACTCATGTCCTAGTCCTTAAGCACCTCAAGCCATGTCCTTTACCTGAGATTTAACTCCTTATGAGTGAACATGTATTGCAGAATCTTATGATCTGAATAAATATCAACATGGACTCCATACAAATAATGTCGCCAGATCATAATGCAAACACCATAACCAACAATTCCAAATCATGGGTCGGGTAATTCTTCTCATGGACTTTCAATTTTCTAGAGGTAAAAAACACCACCTAGTCACACTGAATCAACACCCAACCTAGTCCCATACAGGATGAATCATAATATATAACAAAACCATCAGGGCTTTTAGCTAGAGTTAAGACCGAAGCCGAAGTCAAATTATCTTTCATCTTTTCAAAACTACCCTCATAAGTATCAGACCACAAAACATTCACATTTTTTGGGTTAACTTAGTCAATGGGGCAGCCATAGAAGAGAACTCTCCACAAACCTTCTATACTAGACGTTTAATCCCAATAAGCTCCGATTGTTGGTTGGAGTCGTGGGTCTAGGCTACTTTTTAAATACCCCAACCTATTGGGGATCCACCATGATCCCTTCACTACAAACAATATGTCCTAGATAAGTCACAATATTTAACCTGTACTTACACTTTGAAAATTTCACATACAACTATTGCTCCTTACATATCTGCAACACAAGTTGGAGGTGATCGACATGATCTACCTCACTCTTTAAATACACCAAAATATCATTGATAAACCCAATCATGAATAAATCCAAGAACTGACAGAAAACTCAATTTATAAAATTCATAAATAGTGTCAGGGCATTGCTCAAACCAAAGGAAATCACCAAAAATTCAAAGTGACTATCCCATATTTGGAAAGCATTCTTTGGGCTATCAACCTCCATAATGTTCAACTAATGATAACTCGATCAAAGATCGATCTTAGAAAAAAACTTAGCACCCCGGAGTTGATCGAACAGATAACCAATCCTCCAAAGGGGATACATATTTTTCACAGTCACCATATTCAATTGGTAGTAATCAATACACATTTGAAGGGACCTATCGTTCTTACAAACGAAAATAACAAGAGAACCCCATGTAGACACACTAGGGCTGATAAAATCCTTGTCAAGAAGATGTTTCAACTACTCCTTGAGTAATTTCAACTCAGTCGGATCCATTATATAAGGAGGGATAGAAATAGGATAAGTATTCAAAAAAAGATCAATAGCAAAATCAATTTCTCTATTGGGAGGAATACCAGGAAAATCATCAAGAAATAATTCGTGAAATTCACAGACCATAGGGATAATCTGCAAAGAAGGACTTTTGGATCTAGAATTCTTAACCTACAATAAGTGATAGAGGCACCCTTTTGAAAGTAATTTTTGAGATTTAAGATATGAAATGAACCTTCTCTTAGGTACTAGGGAACTACCTTCCTATTCAATCATTGGATCATTAGGGAAATAAAACTGACTCTTTGGGTTCGATAATAAAGAGACACATAGAACGAATATAACCAATCCATCGCCAAAATCATATCAAATTCTAACATGACTAACTCTATTAAGTATACTAGGGTCTCTCTATCATAGACCTACATCACACAACCTTTATAGCCCCTTCTAGCTACAATAGAGTCACCCACCAGGGTGGACACAAAAAAAGGGTCTAAAATAAATTCAAGTTCAAAACCAAATTAGATAGACACATAAGGGGTTACAGAAAAGAGAGTATGCTCAGGATCAAGTAGGCAACATATATTATGAGAGAAGAGTTTGAGAGTACTAGTAAAAATATCTGGGGACACCTCAGAATCCTAGGAGGTGGTAAGAGCATACAGACTATTCCGTCAGTGCTAAAACTAAAAGCAAAAGCAACACCTTTTAGTGTAAGAGTTGATGAAGTAGAGACAAACATCTTATTTGACCTAGAAGAAATCTTAGAATGAAAATACTTCTACATTTAACCAATTTGACCATACTTAAAGCATTTGTACCTTATCTCTTTATAAACACCACAATGAACCTAACCACAGAATCTACAAGGAGGATATGATAGAGCTGACTAAGAGCCACTAGCCTGAGGCTGGGCTCCTGGTGCTCTAAACCCACTATCGTACTGAGAATGACAATCACTCGACGAATTTGAATCAGGAGTACTAGCTGTAGAAAAGGAAGCATAATTTCCCAACTTCTTCTTAGACCATTTTTCACCATCTCTACCACTTTGCTGTTGGCCTCCACCCAGATCCAAATAGTGAAACTTCTTATTCTTCCTTTCACCCATCTTTGCTTACTTCTTTTTTTCCTCTTCCACATGATGTACATGCACCATAAGTCTAGAGATATTTATATCCCTTTTTCAATAAGGTAGAATTGCACTCCAATTTTAACTCATGAGACAACCCAGAGATAAACTTAATTATTCTATCCCTCATGCTAGACACCAATACAGTAGCCAAATGCGACAACTAATGAAATATTAATGCATACTCCTTTACTATTTTCCTACTGTCCTTCAAATAAACAAACTCATCAGACTTTGCCTCTCTTAACTCTCGATAAAAGAAACGATAAAGAAAAGCTCTGGAGAAGTCATCCCACAGAGCAGACTCGGCGTCATCTTCCCTAGACTAGTCGCACTCCTTATACCACTGATACGCTATATCTTTCATCTGATAAGCTACAAAATCTATAAAGTGACTCATGGGCTTCGGCAAAATTTTTCCCTCAAAACTCATCTATATTTGGAACACGTAATCAACCTTAATACCTCGTGGTACTATCACCCTTGATCTCAAGAATCATTAACTTTTGACTACCTACATCATTCCTGATTCTTATCAAGATAGGATCCAACATTTGCTTCTCTTTCACCTAAGAATCAAGAGATAATTTTACAACCTCTTGAACAATCACACCATAATTTTCAGTGTCCAAAAGACGAACGCCAAGATTAGCCAAATAGTGAATATCCTTCCCCAAAACCCATTTCTACTCGTCCACATGGGATAGGATTCCCAAAGACAACCTGCTAAGAGAATAAAAAACCATGTTAGCATTACCTTGATGATAGTGAAGACTCATGTCATAGTCCTTAAGCACCTCAAGTCATGTACTTTATGTGAGATTGAACTCCTTATGAGTGAACATGTATTGCAGGATCTTATGATCCGAATAAATATCAGCATGGACTCCATACAAATAATGTCGCCAGATCATAATCAAAACACCACAACCAACAATTCAAAATCATGGGTTGGGTAATTTTTCTCATGGACTTTCAATTTTCTAGAGTCATAAGAAACCACCTAGTCACACTGAATCAACACCCAACCTAGTCCCATCCAGGATGAATTACAATATACAACAAAACCATCAGATCTTTTAGCTAGAGTCAAGATCGGAGATGAAGTCAACTTATCTTTAAGCCTTACAAAACTACCCTCACAAGCATCAAACCCCAAAAATTTCACATTTTTTTTGGTTAACTTAGTCAATGGGGCAGCCATAGAAGAGAACTCTCCACAAACCTTCTATATTAGACGGTTAATCCCAAGAAACTTCGAATGTTGGTTGGAGTCGTGGGTCTAGGCTACTTTTTAACTAACCCAACCTATTGCGGATCCACCATGATCCCTTCACTAGAAACAATATGTCCTAGATAAGTCACAATATTTAACTTGTACTTACACTTTGAAAATTTCACATATAACTATTGCTCCTTACATATCTGTACCACAAGGTGGAGGTGATCAACATGATCCACCTCACTCTTTGAATACACCAAAATATCATTGATAAACCCAATCATGAATAAATCCAAGAACTGACAGAAAACTCAATTTATAAAATTCAAAAATAGTGTCAGGGCATTGCTCAAACCAAAGGAAATCACCAAAAATTCAAAGTGACTATCCCATATTTGGAAAGCATTCTTTGGGATATCAACCTCCATAATGTTCAACTGATGATAACTCGATCAAAGATCGATCTTAGAAAAAAACTTAGCACCCCGGAGTTGATCGAACAGATAAGCAATCCTCCAAAGGGGATACATATTTTTCACAGTCACCATATTCAATTGGTAGTAATCAATACACATTTGAAGGGACCTATCGTTCTTACACACGAAAATAACAAGAGCAACCCATGGAGACACACTAGGGCTGATAAAATCCTTGTCAAGAAGATGTTTCAACTACTCCTTGAGTAATTTCAACTAAGCCGGATCCATTATAGAAGGAGGGATAGAAATAGGATAAGTATTCAAAAAAAGATCAATAGCAAATCAATTTCTCTATTAGGAGGAATACCAGGAAAATCATCAAGAAATAATTTGTGAAATTCACAGACCATAGGGATAATCTGCAAAGAAGGACTTTCGGATCTAGAATTCTTAACCTAGAGTAAGTGATAGAGGCACCCTTTTGAAAATAATTTATGAGATTTAAGAAATGAAATGAACCTTCTCTTAGGTTCTAGGGAACTACCTTCCTATTCAATCATTGGATCATTAGGGAAATAAAACTGACTCTTTGGGTTCGATAATAAAGAGACACATAGAATGAATATAACCAATCCATCGCCAAAATCATATCAAATTCTAAATTGTCTAACTCTATTAAGTATACTAGGGTCTCTCTATCATAGACGTACGTCACACAACCCCTAAAGTCCCTTCTAGCTACAATAGAGTCACCCACCAGGGTGGACACAAAAAAAAGGTCTAAAATATATTCAAGATCAAAACCAAATTAGATAGCCACATAAGGGGTTACAGAAAAGAGAGTATACTCAGGATCTAGTAGGCAATATATATTATGGGAGAAGAGTTTGAGAGTACTAGTAAAAATATCTGGGGATACCTCAGAATCCTAGGAGGTGGTAAGAGCATACAGACTATTCCGTCAGTGCTGAAGCCAAAAGCAAAAGCAGCACCTTTTAGTGTAAGAGTTGATGAAGTAGAGACAAAAATCTTATTTGACCTAGAAGAAATCTTAGAATGAAAATACTTCTACATTTAACCAATTTGACCATACTTAAAGCATTTGTACCTTATCTCTTTATAAACACCACGATGAACCTGACCACAGAATCTATGAGGAGGATATGATGGAGCTGACTAAGAGCCACTAGCCTGAGGCTGGGCTCCTGGTGCTCTAAACCCACTATCGTACTGAGAATGACAATCACTCGACGAATCTGAATCTGGAGTACTAGCTGTAGAGAAGGAAGCATAATTTCCCAACTTCTTCTTAGACCATTTTCCACTATCTCTACCACTTTGTTGTTGGCCTCCACCAAGATCCAAATAGTGAAACTTCTTATTCTTCCTTTCACCCATCTTTGCTTACTTCTTCTTTTCCTCTTCCACATGATGTACATGCACCATAAGTCTAGAGATATTTATATCCCTTTTTCAATAAGGTAGAATTGCACTCCAATTTTAACTCATGAGACAACCCAGAGGTAAACTTCATTATTCTATCCCTCATGCTAGACACCAATTCAGTAGCAAAACGCGACAACTAATGAAAAATTAAGCATACTCCTTTACTATTTTCCTACCGTCATTTAAATCAACAAACTCATCAGACTTTGCCTCTCTTAACTCTCGATAAAAGAAGCGATCAAGAAAAGATCTGGAGAAGTCATCCCACAGAGTAGACTCGGTATCATCTTCCCTAGACTAGTCGCACTCCTTATACCAATGATACTCTATATCCTTCAACTGATAAGCTATAAAATCTATAAAGTGACTCATGGTCTTCGGCAAAAATTATCCCTCAAAACCCATCCATATTTGGAATCGTAATCAACCTTAATACCTCGTGATACTATCACCCTTTATCTCAAGAATCATTAACTATTGACTACCTATATCATTCCTGATTCTTATCAAGATAGGATCCAATATTTGCTTCTCTTTCACCTAAGAATCAAGAGATAATTTCGCAACCTCTTGAACAATCACACCACCATTTTCAGAGTCCAAAAGACAAACGCCAAGATTATCCAAATAGTGAATATCCTTCCCCAAATCCCATTTATACTCGTCCACATGGGATAGGATTCCCATAGACAACCTGCTAAGAGTAAAATAAACCATGTTAGCTTTTCCTTGATGTTAGTGAAGACTCATGTCATAGTCCTTAAGCACCTCAAGCCATGCTCTTTATGTGAGATTTAACTCCTTATTAGTGAACATATATTGCAGGATCTTATGATCCGAATAAATATCAGCATGGACTCCATACAAATAATGTCGCCAGATCATAACGCAAACACCACAACCAAGAGTTAAAAATCATGGGTTGGGTAATTCTTCTCATGGACTTTCAATTTTCTAGAGGCATAAGAAACCACCTAGTCACACTGAATCAACACCCAACCTAGTCCCATCCAGGATGAATTACAATATACAACAAAACCATCAGATCTTTTAGCTAGAGTCAAGATCGGAGATGAAGTCAACTTATCTTTCAGCCTTACAAAACCACCCTCACAAGCATCAAACCCCAAAAATTTCACATTTTTTTGGGTTAACTTAGTCAATGGGGATGCCATAAAAGAGAACTCTCCACAAACCTTCTATAATAGACGGTTAATCCCAAGAAACTTCGAATGTTGGTTGGAGTCGTGGGTCTTGGCTACTTTTTAACTAACCCAACCTATTGTGGATCCACCATGATCCCTTCACTAGAAACAATATGTCCTAGATAAGTCATAATATTTAACCTGTACTTACACTTTGAAAATTTCACATATAACTGTTGCTCCTTACATATCTGCACCACAAGGTGGAGGTGATCAACATGATCCACCTCACTCTTTGAATACACCAAAATATCATTGATAAACATAATCATGAAAAAATCCAAGAACTGACAGAAAACTCAATTTATAAAATCCATAAATATTGTCGCGGCATTGCTCAAACCAAAGGAAATCACCAAAAATTCAAAGTGACTATCCCATATTTGGAAAGATGTCTTAGGGATATCAACCTCCATAATGTTCAACTGATGATAACTCGATCGAAGATCGATCTTAGAAAAAAACTTAGCACCCTGGAGTTGATCGAACAGATAACCAATCCTCAAAAGGGGATATATATTTTTCACAGTCACCTTATTCAATTGGTAGTAATCAATACACATTTGCAGGGACCTATACTTCTTACACACGAAAATAACAAGAGCACTCCATGGATACACACTAGGGAAGATAAAATCCTTATCAAGAAGATCTTTTAACTACTCCTTGAGTAATTTCAACTCAATCGGATCCATTCTATAAGGAGGGATAAAAATAGGATAAGTATTTAAAAAAAGATCAATAGAAAAATCAATTTCCCTATTGGGAGGAATACCAGGAAGATCATCGGGAAAGGCCTCGTGAAATTCACAGACCACAGGGATAATCTGCAAAGAAGGACATTCAGATCTAGAATTCTTAACATGCAGTAAGTGATAGAGGCACCCTTTAGAAACTAATTTATGAGATTTAAGATACAAAATGAACCTTCTCTTAGGTACTAGGGAACTACCTTCCTATTCAATCATCGGATCTTTAGAGAAATGAAACTGACTCTTTGGGTTCGATAATAAAGAGACGCATAGAATGAATATAACCAATCCATCACCAAAATCACATCAAAGTCTAACATGTCCAACTCTATTAAGTATACTAGGTTCTCTCTATCATAGATCTACATCATACAACCCTTATAGTCCCTTTTAGCTATAATAGAGTCACCCACCGGGGTGGACAAAAAAAATGGGTCTAAATTACATTCAAGATCAAAGCCAAATTAGATAGCCACATAAGGGGTTACATTAAAAGAGAGTAGACTTAGGATCAAGTAGGCAATATATATTATGAGGGAAGAGTTTTAGAGTACCAATAAAAATATTTGGGGACACCTCAAAATCGTAGGAGGTAGTAAGAGCATACAGACTATTCCGGCCAGTGATGAAGCCAAAAGCAGAAGCAACACCATTTGGTGCTAGATTTGATGAAGTAGCGACAAAAATCTAATTTGACCTCAAAGAAATCTTAGAAGGACAATACTTCTACATATAACCAATCTGACCATACTTAAAGTACTTCTTCCTCATCTCTTTATAAACACCACGATGAACCTGACCACAGAATCTACAAGGAGGATATGATTGAGCTGACTAAGACCCACTAGCCTGAGGCTGGGCTCCTGATGCTCTAAACCAACTATCATACTGAGAATGACGATCACTCAATTAATTTGAATCAGGAGTACTAGCTTTAGAGAAGGAAGCATTATTTCCCAACTTCTTCTTAGACCATTTTCCACCGTCTCTACCACTTTGATGTTGACCTCTACCCAGATCCAAATAGTAAAACTTCTTATTCTGCCTTTCACTCATCTCCGCTTGCTTCTTTTTTTCCTCTCACACATAATGTACATGCACCATAAGTCTAGTGATGTTTATATCCCTTTTTCAATAAGGTAGACTTGCACTCCAATATTAACTTATGGGATAACCCAGAGGTAAACTTCATTAGTCTATCCCTCATACTAGACACCAATTCAAGAGCATAACACGACACCTAATGAAATATTAAGGCATACTCCTTTACTTTTTTCCTACCGTCTTTCAAATTAACAAACTCATCAAACTTTACCTTTCTTAACTCTCGTTTAACGAAGCGATCAAGAAAAGCTCTGGAGAAGTCATCCCACAGAGAAGACTCGGCATCATCTTCCCTAGACTAGTCACACTCCTTATAACACTGATACGTTATATCAACTGATAAGCTGTAAAATCTACACCCTCCACATCAGTAGCATACATCACAGAAAAGATCTTTTCTTTCTCATCAATAGAATTTTGAGACTCTTTCTCAACTTTAGAACCAATGAAAATAGGAGGACTCAACCTGATAAATTGGCCAACTCTAGTAGCCTTGGAACGTAGAGCAATAGAAAGAACATGTTCAATTTTGGAGGCAACCAACTGGGTAAGCAAATGAATCAACTGGCAAAACTCAGAATTACACATATCGACTTGGGGTCTTGAGAAGAGATAAGAGAAACCAGTAGATCCCCCACGGGACAATCAAAAGCATTAACCCTCAACCAGATATGAATTCCTAGAGTAGGAAGAGCACCATACATATTTTTATTATATGGGATAGAGGAGTCTCCACGAAGATTAGATTTTCTAGAAGTCATGATTTGAAACAAGAACATATATAAATTAGAGAAAATTCAATAACTGAGACTCTATCGCTTGAAATAGAATAATAAGAAAGGGAAACATTAGTAAATCCCTCATAGCCTCTTCCTTATAAGTATGGTGCGCTACACACCCATAATAGAGACTCTACTTGACACGGATTTGTGGACACCCAATGACACAAAGCCTTGTCTCTAATACCATCTTTGTCAAGACCCGAACTAGCTCCTAGCAGTGATGGATTTCTCAAGTCCCACATAGATCGGAGATCACCCCCTACAAATAACCAAACCATATACAATATCCCCAATGTCAGATAAATTCCCAACATATAACAAGATAAGTTTAGAGAATAAAGGTATGTCTATAATTGATAACCATCGACTGGGAAAAACATCTGACCAACATCGCCCAAGTACACAGTAATCTAACAAAGCCTTCTAACAAAAGAACTAAAAACAATCTTGGTCGGGATATGTCCCCGACTCTGACAAATGACAATGACAATAATAATGTTAATGATAATGAAACTTTCAATCTAGTCTATGATAAGAACTAATGAAATGTCAAAGTATGGAAGGACACCACTTCACCCCAACAAACTGACAAACCAAGCCGATCTACCTAACACTACACAGAAAAAATAACGGTATCTCTGGAGCCTGCTTTACGTAAGGATATAGTTTTTGGAGATGGTTAGTGGGGTGAACACTAGAATGTAACTCGAGTATAAGGAGAACATAATGTCATGATCAACAGTTCAAAATTATTCAAAACCAATGCACATAATTAAATACATATATATATATATATCACATGCTAGGATAGGGAACAAGTCTTAACAAGAACTTTGAAACTTTAGACTAGATTGTGAAGAACAACCATTATACTATAAGAAGGTACCCAAGGCTATATGGTCCAAACTCTCCCCAGCTCGTAGGGCCCCAGTGCGTGTGGCCGCATGAACCAGAGGGTCTACATATGCACTATGAGGGACTCAAATCTCCCGATATATAATAGTAACACAAGTACCAAATCATATAATACGATATTGGGGGTTCGAAGATCCTAATCAGATAATAATAATAAGGGGGAATTAAACCACCCAGTCAGATAAACCCCTTCATCGAAACCCTAGTTTCTAGTATTGTTCCTTTAAGAGCTCTACTTTTATGACTCAACTACACAACCCTCATTAAATCCTAATTAAAATAATTAGCACACACATTATCATTTATTGAACTATGATATAAATTTAAATAGACATTGTTAGTATCGCCATACAAATTACACTTGCTAGGTAACTATAACATGCCATAACATTTACCATCATTTTTGGAAATCAGAACTCTTTTGGTTCAATTACACATTAGCTTGGGGAGTTACATAACAACATAATGTTCAATTAAAAGACCATTCTACTTCATTGATTTTTCACATCATGCAATAGTTCAATATGCACCATTCTACTTCATTGATTTTTCATATTATGCAATAGTTCAATATGCATACTTTTCATATTGTAAACCAATTTCACAATATGGTGTTGGGGTCATAACCACTTCAAAAGTCATAAGTTTGGGAAATCACAATCCCTAGTTCATTCATCGTTCTCATGCATCAAGTTGATTTTAAAACCACCTTTTAAACATAAACCATGCAGGGACAAACATGAAACATCATCTATAAAACAATTGTTCATGACCCTTAACCCATGTTTTCAAAACCAACTTCAATACCATACAAACAACACTTTAAAACTCATGCTTTTAGCTAATTAATTATTAGGGAAGAGTAACATGCCTTAAATACCAAGTTTCACAGAAAGAATTCAACCCTTGAAACCTTGGATAACCTATTTCTATGATACCCTAAGTATGGTGGCTTGAGAGAATTTAAGAGAGCTTTAGGAGTGTTTGAGCACATTATGTAAGAAAAATAACAATTCTTAAGTGCTTTATGAGTGTGGGGTTTTAATTAGATGAGAAAGGAATTGTCAAAGGTACACTAAATTTAAAAACTAAAATTGAGTCGTTAGTGACTACGGGTCAGTATACGACTAATAAAGACTCATTACAACTGGGCATCATAAGTCATGGCCAAGACAATCTACAAGGCACTAACAATCTGACCCTACGACTCAACCTATATGACTCATTTCAGGACCCTATGACTTGTAGTGTCATATTGTAGTCAACCCAGCAACCATTTAGGGTATACAATGGACACCCTATGATTTGCACCCAATGGGTCGTAACAAGTCCTTATGACTCATAGTGAGCCACTCATACTCAGAGCATAACTCTACCACATACTTTCTAATTTAGTTATGATTTGTATCTAATGATTTATCAAGACTCCTTATGACTCGTCAGGGGAGTCATAATCAGGACAAAAAGGATAAAATTTTAGAAATTCTCAGGGACCAAAAACCTAGGGCGTTATAGATAAAAAAGGACGAGTGTCTGAAAGAAGATAAATCCAAAAATCAACTTCCATATCAGGAGGAACAACAGGAAAAATCATCATGGAATACCTCAGGGAATTCACAGACCATAGGGATAGTCTACAAAGAAGGACCTTCGGATATAGAATCATTAAATGCACTAAGTGATAGTGGCACATCTTAGAAACATATTTCTGGGCTCTATGATACAAAATGAACCTTTTCTTAGGCACTAGGGAACTACCTCTCCACTCGATCAATGGATCATGAGGGAAGTGGAAACTGACCCTTTGAGTCTGACAATCAAGGAAAGCTTAGAAGGAGTGCAACAAATACATCCCCAAAATCACATCAAAGTCTAACATGTCCAACTCTATAAGATCGACCATGGTTTCCTTACCACAGACCAACAACACACAACCCTTGTAGGCCCTTCTAGACATAATGGAGCCACCCATCGGAGTGTACCAAAAGAATGGATTTGAAATACACTTAGGATCAAAACCAAAATATATAGCCACATAAGGAGTTACATAAGAGTGGTAGACCAAAGATCAAGTAGAAAAATACATCATGAGAGAAAATTTTGAGCATATCAGTAACAACATCGGTGGATGCCTTAAAATCCTGATGGATGGCAAGAGCGTACAGACAGTTTCAACTAGTGCTGGAGCCAGAAGTAGAAGCAGCACCCTTTGATGCAGGAGTAGATGAAGTAGTAATAGGAATTTTATTTTCCCAAGAAGCAACCCCAAAAAGACAATCCCTCTACAAATGACCAATCTACTACATTTAAAACACCTATTCCACCCTTCTTAATAAACACCACAGTGCACCTGACCATAAAATCTACAAGGAGATATAATTGCACTGAATGAGCCCCAATAGCTTGATGTTGGGAACCCTGTACCATAGGAGCAGAAATATTCTGAAAATAATGATCACCCGAAGGCTTTAGATAAGGAGAACTAGCCGTAGAGTAGGAACTAGAATTTCCCCACTTGTTCTTAGACCATTTTCCACCGTCTCTACCACTATTGTTGGCCTCTATCCTAATTTGTGTACTAAAATTCTTATTCTGCATTTCACTCATCTTTTCTTTCTTCTTCTTTTTCCCTTCCACTTGTTGTATATACACCATAAGTCTATAGATGTTCATGTCCTTGTTCAACAAGGCGGCTTTTTTTTTCTAAAATCAAATCGTGAGATAACTCGGAAGCAAACTTCATCATTCTAGCCCTCATGCTAGACACCAATTTTGGAGCTTATTGCTATAGATGGTGAAACTTTAAGGCATACTATTTTACTGTCATCCCACGTTAATTCAAATTCATGAATTCCTCAGACTTTGTTCCCTCAACTCCTAAGGAAAGAAGAAATCAAAGAAAGCACTAGAGAAGTAATCCTACAAAGAGGACTCAACATCATCACCCCTAAACTAGTCTTATTTCTAGTACAACTGATACGTAACATCCTTTAATTGATAAGCAGCAAACTCCACATCCTCCACATCAGTACCATACATCACACAAAAAAATTTATCCATCTCAGCAATAAAATTTTGATGGTCTTCCTCTAATTTAGATATAGTTAAATTCATAGGACTCAATCTCATAAATTGACCAACTCTAGTGACCTCAGACGATGGAGCATCAAAAGAAACACGATCATTCTGAGAGGACACCAAATGGGTAAGCAAATGGTTTGACTAAAGAAACTTAGCATTAGACATGCAGCTTTAGGTTGGAACTAAACTTGGGAAATAAAAAGTAGCGACTCTAGATCGGGTCTGAACTACTTCAGTAGGACGAGCTTCGTCAACTAAGCAAACGGGACAGAAGAGTTTTCATGAGCATCAAATCTTTGGGGAGGCATGATGAGAAAAGAAAATATATAGGAATTAGAGGATCTTTAATGCCTGAGACTCTATAGCTCTAAAATAGATCACAAAAGGAAAACATTCCTAAATACCTCGTAGCCTCTCTCTTAAAAGTGTGGCACGCTACATACCCATAAAAGAGACTCTACTTGACATGGTTTTATGAACACCCAATGACACTAACCAATCTCACCAACCAAGTCCAAATAATCCAACTAAGCCTTCTAAATAAATCCAAAATCAATAAAGTGTCTAGAACTGCCCCCGACCCTGACAAAGACAGTGACCACATTAATGATAATGTAAACTCTTAATTCTAGTCTATGAATGGAACTGATGAAATTTCTAAGTCTTATAAAGAATTGAAGCTCACCACGTCACCACAATGAATCGATGAACAAGCCTATCCACCTAATTTTGCATAAGAAAACTAAAAGTATCTCTGATGCATGTATCACATGGTGGTACAAAATTCAAAGACGGTTAGTCGGTTAAACACTAGCATGAAACTCAAGGCCAAAATATAAAAAAAGCCAAGTCAAATTCAATTCAAAAACCATGTGAACATCATCATATACATACGTAAATAATATATCGTGAAAGGGAACAAGGCTTAGCATGTATTTTAAAACTTTAGACTAGATTATGTAGCTTAACCGTTATAACATATGAAGTCACCCACAGGAAATATGGGCCCACCTTTCCTCGAGCTAGAAAGGCCCCAATTCATGTAGCAACATAACCTAGAGGATGTACGTATGCACCATCGGGGGACTCAAACCTCCCGGCATACCAAGGTGAGTGAAGCACCCAATCATGTGATGTAATATAGGGTACTCGAACCTCCCAATCACGTGATAATAATAAGGGGGACACAAACCACCCGGTCATGTAGACCCCCGCGATGGCAATTGCAATTTTCGGTGTTGATCCCTCGGTACCTCTACCTTCATGAATTAGCTACACAACCCTCATTAAAGCCCAATTAAAATATTTAACACACATTCCTATTAAATGAGACATGATACTCATTGTTGGTATCATCATACCAACTTCACTTGCAAGGTAACATCACCTGCCAAAATAATTATCATCACTTGGGGAAATTCACAACCTTTTTAGTTTAATTATACATTAGCTTGGGGAATTACACAACCACATAAGTTCAATTTAAAATCATTATGCTTCATTAACTTTTCTCATTATGCAATAGATCAAGAGTAATTCAATGTGCATTCATTTAATAGTTAAAACAAATTTCACAATAGGGGTTGAGGTCATAACCACTTCAACTGTCAATATTCACAAATTGAGGAAAATCACATTCCCCTAGTTTATTCACCATAACCAACACTCCACAAGTTTAAACAATTATTAAATCATGAACAATAATATGAAAACCATGGAAAACATTGTTCAGAAACAAACTTTTAAAACTCTGAACTCATGTTCCAATACCAATATGAAAACAAAATTAATAACTATTTAAAACATATGCTTTTACAAAGAAGCAATTGGGAATAGTAATATGCCTTAAATACATATGATATGGAGAGAATTTAACCCTTGAAGCTCTACTTGCCCCACTACCTAGAAACCCTAAGTATAGATGATTGAGAGGCTTGAAAGAGAAGAGAGAATGTCTAATGTGTGTTATCATCAAAATAGGTTCCCAAGTATGTTTATAGGCCATGGATTATTATTAGGATAAGAGGGAAATATCTAAAATACCCCCATTAAGAATCTAGAAAATAAATAGTTGTTACAGGTCTCGTAATGACTCATCACGACTCACTACAACCTGTCTCCATGAGTCATTCTCAAGATAGTGTCACCAATCACACACACTGTTGACCTTAAGACTCATATACCGTAGCTTGTAATGGGACCCTATGACTCGTAAAGTCCAGTCATATACAACATATAAACCATTTGAGAATAAACGGGTCATCCTATGACTTGCACACAGTGACTTATAATGAGTCCTAATGACTCGTAGTGAGCCACACATACAAAGAGCAAAAAACTTAGCTACATATACTAGTGAGGCTACTATTTGCGTCCAACGACTCCGCAAGACTCCTTACGACTAATAGGGTAAGTTGCAGTCAAGATAGTGAGGATCAAATTTAAGAAATTTCATAGAGATAAATATCTGGGGGTTTTCACTTTCCCTAGGTGTAAGCGGTGTTGTAACTTATTCAGTCTGTGATATATTTCTTAGGTCTAGGAGGTGCATCAATAGAAGTAGCAGTCTTTATTGTCCTCCCCTAGGTCTTAAAGTACTTGATACATAACTTGGTCCAAAAACACCACCACTTTGTCCAGTAGAATCCGATAAAAAAATGGTGAAGTAGTCACATATTCAAAAATAATTAAATTAGATATAAGTGATACTATTCATCTAAAGTTACACATCTTTAAAGGAAGACATCTTTTGTGGGGATTTTTTCCTTGACAGATGCTACAAGTCATGTTAACCTATTTTTTTCATCTTTCAACGCTTTTTGGTCTCTACAAACTCTCTATTTCTAATCCTTTTTAGCCTGCCAAATATATATTGAACAACTAGTTGATCCACTTAAGGATTTGTTGACTCTTGACACATGTTCATATTGATCACTGATTTAATGTAGTGACAGTAAGTCTTGAGATAAGTCTCCTTATTGTAGCACCTGTCAACAAAATCAATTGGTTCAAATTTTTTATAAAGTATGGTTCCAATCCTATGTGGAAAGGGTATTCCCTTGAGCATCCAAGATTTACAGTTGCATGTACTATCTTCGATATACATTGTATGTACATATGGTCTATTTGATACTTCAAGGCTCTCTCTCCATTGAACTCAATATTATATCTCATTGACTTTTTTGTGTTTCTTTCTAATACTCTCAAAGACATTAGAGATATATTTGCTAGTCATGTTTCTGGAAAATAAGTGAATTAACCTAGTCTAGTCATTACCTTCATCCTTATCTCCTCTAGCATAGTAATAATTTTTTTATGCCTTGATCCTAAGATCCAAGCATTAAAACTCTCATCTATGTTATTATCTATGTTATCACACTTGATGTCAGTTCCAAAGTACATTTTACACCAAGTTTCTACCTCGTAATTAAGTAAATTTGGAACAATATTTTCATCATCTAACATGGGCATTTGGTTAAGCTTTTCTTAACTTCTACCTCAAAGGTGTTTCTTGCACATTTCCAGAATTGGTTTCTTCTTTGAAGACCTCTTTATTTTTTCTCAAATTTGCCAGGATATGTCTTGCGCATATCCTATGCTCAACCTTTGTTAAAAGATCCATTAGTGTTTCTCCAAGACCTTGAAAATCAAACCATAAAATTAAATACAATCAAATTAGATATTCATAATTACACGTAATATTAATTAAACATAACTAAAGGAAGAAAAAATTATACCTTTTGGATGTATGAAATGATTGTGTCATCTCTGCAATTTGTTAATCCCAAGTACTCTATCAATAGGTCAAAACTAATGTCCAAGTGTTCTGATTCTCATACTCTACTACACCCCAAGTAATAAGCAATATTTGATTACTGTTATCTTTAGCCACAACATCCAAAAACTATTCTTTGGTTTCTCTGTTCAGGAAACATCTATCTAAACCAATATATTTTCTACAACCACCCAAAAAAAAAATTGGGTATGCATAAAAACAAATGTTGAAACTTTGAAAAATTATCTTACCACTGTCATCAGAATCATCAACTATCATAACATAAGTAGGACCAAGATTTGACCTCAACATTTCATCCTAATAGTCAAATATTCTTCCAAACTCTTTCACATGATTACCCATATATTCATAAAGTATTCTTCCTCTTCCTCCCCTAGAAGTAGTATTTCCAAATACATCTCTAGTTTTTTCTAATCAATTCCTGGAACTGGAATATGCACATGTTTGGTTGCTCAGTAATTTTGTGTTTTAAATGCCTGTGTAGGAACTTAGCATTACACATGAAATTTTTAGTGATTTTGATACACCTATGCTTAGGATTGTAGGTTTTAATTTGAAAATCATTGGTAGACTTGTTATGACTTGCATATAACAGCTAAGGACACACTTCCCTACATTTAACCATAACATTTTTGGACTCATTAATATAATTCTCTAACTAAACACCTTTTTGAAGTGCATATTCTGTAACATATATAAACTTATTCACATCATCAAAAACCATGCCTAATTTTGACACAACATATTTAGATGATTTATCACAAACTACCTTTCTATTATCTGTCCTCCCTAACCCATCATTTGGATCAGATTCTACACTATATTTATCAAAACGGTATCATCCCTAACAACTTTACCTTTTAAACTTTTATCAGCAACTTCTTTCTCATTAAATCCCAAATCTCGACAAACATCACCTAGAGGATTTTTTTTAGGATCATTTGGTATTTTTTCTCTTTTCTTCCTCCTTTGTTAGGTCCTCTTGTTAGCCCTCAAGTTTTTGTTATTCTCATGAACATCACTTTCAAATTCAACATCATCTTCATCAAATAGATCTTGATGGTCTGAATCTAAACTACTTTCAGTTTAGTGGTCAGAAGCAAGTACTGGTAACCCAACATCACCATCATTAATTGCAACCTTATCAGTAGTTTCAGACTCACCAGCCGATCAAGACTTATCAATAGATGCAGCGTCACTAATAGATGCAACAACTTGATTAGCTTTTGGTTGAGTAGGTGTAGCCTCATTTTCAAGTTCAACAGATCCAGCAGTTGTTGGTGCTTCATTCAAATATCCACCCTCACCAATTTTTTAGCAACTCTTTCCCCTTCATGTACCCCCCTTTTCTTTATTAAAAGCAATAAAAGATTCTTCATTAGTATTAGTGCATTTCAGCAAAACAATGGGACCATTAACTTGATCAAGTTTATCAACCAAGTGACAAAAATACACCTCAACAACATACCCATTTTCAAAGGATTTTGAACGTTCAAAAATGTCCTTATTAGTTTGAATATCTAATAGAAAGTCCTTTTAGATGGCCTAACATAAATTGTGTATCTTGTTGTAGCATACCCTAGCTCTTTTAAAAATCTAAGTAGCTCAAAATAAGATAATTTATCCATGTCTAAATCAAATATATCTGTGAATTCCCCACCCTCATATTTTGATTTTCGACTCTTTCTATTCAAAATCCCACCATGATAATATCTCAGGGTTATATATATAAAATCACCTATTGTTGAAATTTAGTCACATTAAGTGAATGATAAATAGGAAAAACATGATTATTCAAACATATTGTAGTCAGTCACACTAGAAAAATCAATTTACATTACAAAAAATTCAAATTTATTGATAAAATAAGAATCGTTTAGACTAAAAAAAAATCCTTTTTTTACAAACTCTGAAATTTCAGAGGACACAATAAAGACTTGTTGAACTCTACCCTAGAGAAATCGTCATAAAGTTTCAGTTTTAACTTTAACCGTCACGAAAAATAAGACTAACCTTCAAGACTTGTTGAACACTAGCACTTTCACAACTCCACAATACGAAATATACCTTCAAGAACACTAGTAGACTTCTTCATGCAAGCAAGAATTGCTTTAAAAAGTAGTGAAACTGAGAAATGAGAAAGAGAAATGAAAAAAATTAAATTTGTCTGATTATAGAGAAAAGGAATATTCATTTATTTAATGAAAAATTATTTTTCTCTTTTTAAATTTGTGGATAATAATGAGGTAAAACATAATTAAGAAATATAACCTCTTTTATTTAAATTAAATACCGCGTCTGAATTACCGATCTTTGATGGACTGATTAATGGTCCAAGTGGGTAAATATATGCTAGTTAAATATTGTAAAAAATAGTTTAGTGCGGTCACAGGACCGTTGCAAAATTTAGGTGTGTTACAACAAATTTCGTCTAAGTAAAAATATTTTTAGCACCTTTATCTCTTTTAATTTAGTAGTAAAAGAGATTTATTGCAAGAAAATAAGGGGAAACATTCAAGTTTAATTACAATCTATTGTATGTTAGTCGCAAAAAGATCTATTATTTATAAATTACTTATTAATTAATTTTTTAGTGTTTTAACATTATTACTCTTAACTTGAAACTATTATTTGAGTGACTTTTTAATGTTGGATATTCTCAACATTAAATATGATAAACTTTCCTCAGTGTTATAAAAACCTGAACAAAGGGAATAACATATAATTTAAATTACAATAATTAATAATTTAAAGTAATTTTAAAAATACATAGAAAATTTAGTTAACTTCAAATTATGTTTGTGTCACATAAATTGAGACAAAGACATTACTTTCATCGTCCATCTTTATTTGTTGATGTTACTAAAAATAGTTATTCAACAATATTTGTCCAGTTCGAAAACCATTGGATAATTTGGCCATTTGTGTCTATTTCACCCTTGCTATTGAATACTATTCATTACCTAATGTATTTTTCAAAACATTAAATTCATTATATTCAAATAGTGATATAGTAAAATTACTCCAATTATTTATTGTTTCTTAAGGTGTGTGTCAAGTCAAAAATGGACAAGTAAAGATGAATAAAGAGAGTAACATATATTGGGTTTGTCCTAGCATAGCCACTCCGATATCTAATATATATGTAACCTTAGAACAAATTATCATTTGATTATTTCTTAATATTTGTAACTTGGGAATTAATTTAATTACACAATAAAAATGGACAAAAAAAATGTAATGTACTTCCAATTTAAAAATAATTTCATTGTTGAACAAAAACGACATCCTAATTACTCTTTGAAGTTCAAAGTTCAAGCATATTTAATACACCTCTGGCATGAGCGTAACAACCGGATATATTTTTTGTCATTAAGTGAACTTTAGACTTTAGAGTTAATTCTTTAAATTTAATTTACTTAATGTTAACGGTTTATATGTATATATAGATATTAATATAGTCATTATTTGTTATATTACTTACATACATACATGTACGGAACAAGTAGAGAACTAACTATGGGTTTAGTGGGCTAAACTTTCATATTTCATGTGTTAGTTATTAGGTTGATATCTTTAAATGAAGAATCATATGGGACGAAGACACACTATCGTTTCAACTGGCAGTTACTCTTGGGATGAGAATATCTACACTAGGTTTTGACTTTTGAAAGGAAATAGCTTTAGGGGAGAGAAGCTATATTAGGAACTAAGGTCAACACAAAGGAAAAAACATATTTCTTTTAAAAAAGATTCAATCCATGGACATCATGGATAGAGGATTCTCTTTGACAAAAGAAAATATGGGGTAGACAATTGTAATACTCCATACTTTTCGTAGCTAAATTTAGCTCATATAATGCCAAAGATTAGCTTCATAATGAATACCAACAATATCTGGGATTTTTCACTTTCCCTAGGTTCATGAGGTCTTGCAACTTATTCAGTCTGTGTTATCTTTGTAGCCTTCCCCTAAGTCTAAGAGGTGCTTCAGGATTATCACTTCTTTTTCATGGCCTTTCCTTAGGTCTAGGAGGCACATCAATAGCAGTAGGAGTCTTTCTTGTCCTCCGTTAGGTCTTGAAGTACTTGATACATCACTTGATCCAACACCACCACCACTTGGTCCAGTAGAATCCTATAAAAAGCGGTGAAGTAGTCACATATTCAAAAATAATTAAATTATAGATAAATGATACAAGTCATTTAAAGTTACACACCTTTGAAGGACAACCTCTTTTGTTGGGGTTTTTTCCTTGACAGATGCTACAAGTCATGTTAACCCATTTTTTTCATCTTTCTACACTTTTTTGTCTCACCAAACTCTCTATTTCTAATCTTTTTTCGCCTGCCAAATATATATTTAATGACTGGTCGATCCATTTAAGGATTTGTTGACTTTTGACACATGTTCATATTGGTCACTTGTTTAATGTAGTGAAACTAAGTCTTGAGATAAGTCTCCTTACTGTAGAACCTATCAACAAAATCAATTGGTTCTAATTTTTTGTAAAGTATGGATGCAATCCCATGTGGAAAGGGTATTCCCTTGAGCATCCAAGATCTACAGTTGTATGTACTATCTCTGATATCCACAGTATGTAAATATGGTCCATTTGATACTTCAAGGCCTCTCTCTCCATTGAACTCAATATTATATCTCCTTAACTTTTCTGTGTTTCTTTCTAATACTCTCAAAGCCATTAGAGATATACTTGTTAGTCATGTTTCTGGAAACTTAGTGAATCCACCTAGTCTAGTCATTATCTTTATTCTTATCTCTTCTAGCGTAATAAAAATTTTCTTATGCCTTGATCCTAAGATCCAAGTATTAAAGCTCTCATCCATGTTATTATCTATGCCATCACACTTGATGTCAGTTTCAAAGTACATTTTACACCAAGTTTCTACCTTATAATTAAGTAAATCTGGAACAATATTTTCATCATCTAACATGGATATTTGGTTAAGTTTTTCTTCATTTCTACATCAAAGGGGCTTCTTGTACCTTTACAGAATTGGTTCCTTCTTTAAAGAGCTCTTCATTTTTTCCCAATTGGCAAGGATGTGTCTTGCACACATCCTATGCTCCACCTTTGGTAAAAGATCCATCAATATTTCTTTAAGACCCTAAAAATCAGACCATAAAATTAAATATAATTAAATTACATATTCATAATTACATATAATAATAATTAAAAATAACTAAAGGAAGAAAAAATTATACCTTCTGGATGTCTGTAATGATTGTGTTATCTCTGTGATTTGTTAATCCCAAGTACTCTATCAATAATTCAAAATTAATGTCCAAGTGTTCTTATTCTCATACTCTACTACACCCCAAGTAATAAGCAATATTTGATTAGTGTCATCTTTAGCCACAATAACCAACAACTATTCTTTGGTTTCTCTGTTCAGGAAACATCTAGCTAAACTAATACATTTTCCATAACCACCCCAAAAAGCTTTTTTGTATGCATCAAAACAAATGTAGAAACTTTGAAAAATAATCTTACCACTGTCATCAGAATCATCAACTATCACAACACAAGTGGAATCAAGATTGGACCTCAACATTTCATCCTAATAGTCAAATATGCTTTCAAACTCTTTCACATGATTACCCATTAAGTCATGATGTGTTCTTCATCTTGCTCTCGTGGAAGTAGTATTTCCAATTATATCCCTAGTTTTTTTCTAATCAATTGCTGGAACTGGAATATACACATGTTTTGTTGCTCAGTAATTTTGTGTTTTAAATGTTTGTGCAAGAACTTAGCATTACATATGAAAATTTTAGTGATTTTGATACACCTATGCTTAGAATTGTAGGTTTTTATTTCAAAATCATTGGTAGACTTGTTATGACTTGCATATAACAGCAAAGGACACACATTCTTACATTTAACCCTAACTTTTTTGGACTCAATAATATAATTCTCTAACTAAACACCTTTTTTAAGTGCATATTTTGTAACATCTCTAAACTCATTCACATCATCAAAAACCATGCTTAATTTTCACACAACTTGTTTAGACGATTTATCATAAACTACCTTTCTATTTTCTGTCCTCCCTAACCCATCTTTTCAATCAGATTCCGCACTATATTTATCAAAAAAGGAACATCTATAAGAACTTTACCTTTTAAACTAGTATCAACAACTTTTTTCTCATCAAATCCCAAATTTGGACCAATATCACCCAGAGGAACTTTTTTAGGATCATTTGGTATTCTTTCTCTTCGCTTCCACCTTTGGTAGGTCCTCTTTATAGCCCTTAAGTTTATGTTCTCCTCATGCATATCACTTTCGAATTCAACATCGTCTTCATCAAATAGATCTTAATGGTCTGAATCTAAACTACTTTCAGTTGGGTGGTCAGAAGTAAGTACCGGTAATATTTCATCACCTTATTAATTGTAACCTCAGCAGTAGTTGCAGCCTTACAAGTAGATGAAGCTTTATTAATAGATACAACCCTAGTAATAGATGCAATAACTTGATTAGATTTTGGTTGAGTAGGTGCAACCTCATTTTCAAGTTCAACAGATTCAACAGTTGTAGGTGCTTCATTCAAATGGCCACCATCACCCTTTTTTTAGCAAATCTTTCCCCTTCATGGACCCCCATTTTCTTAATTAAAAACAACAAAATATTCTTCATTAGTAATACTGTATTTTAGCAAACCAATGGGACCATCAACTTGATCAAGTTTATCAACCATGTGACAAACGTACACCTCAACAACATACCTATTTTCAAAGGATTTTGAAGGTTCATAAATGTCCCTATTAGTTTGAATATCTAACAGAAAGTCCTTTTAGATAGCCTAACATAAAATGTGTAGCTTGTTGTAGCATACCCTAGCTCTTTTAAAAATCTAATTAGCTCCAATTATGATAATTTATCTATGTCCAAATCAAATATATATGTGAATTTCCCACCCTTATATTATGATTTTCTATTCTTTCTATTCCAAATCCCACTATGATAATATCTCAGGGTTATATATATAAAATCACCTATTTGTTGAAATTTAGTCACATTAAATGAATGACAATTAGGAAAAAAATGATTATTTCAAACATATTGTAGTTAGTCACACTAGAACAATTGATACGCCCAAATTAAAACTCTCATTAGAAAGTGCAAGCGGTCACTGTCAAATATAGAACCCAACTGGGTTGGGTGTCGAATCCCACAGGGAATACTATGATCACTAAGTGTTGCGATTATTATTAGACTGTTGATCGAAGGTTCCAAGGTAAGGGGGTTTCAGTTTAGGTGCACAATAATATTATCAGTGTAACGATGAGATGATATGTGTAATAATATTTGATCATAGAGAATGATAAATTAGGGTTATGTCCACCTTGTAGCTTCTACTTCTCTATTAACTATGAGTAATACGGATTTTATTCATGCATGCACTTATAGAGAGACGTATTCTAATTCTAAATCCAAGTGTTTCTCAACCATCAAGGATTTATTCACCTTAGTTCTCTCGAATCCAAAGTGTATAACCAATTATACGAACTCTCTAAGAAGTTAATCCTGCTAAGGCATTAACGTGTAAAATGAAGGTTGGAAACCCTATTTTCTTATCACACTCTCTTTTCCAAACAGTAACTTTTCTATCGAACAAGTTATTGCTATAATGGCGCATTCCCTATGTTTGCAACCACGAGAATTCAATCAAAATGAAGAGAGTAATGATATAAGTGGATTAACATATCATAAATTCAAAAACCCATAGCAATAGAGAGTATACTCCAAGGTTTCCATAACCCTAACAAATAAACTTAGCTACTTATGAATAAAACGGAAATCAACATTGAAATATTCATCATACCAAAACAACGAACGAATTTTGTGATGAAGATGACTAGCGACAATAAGAGAGAAACGTGTTTCTCTCTCTCTCTCCTCAAGCTAAGCGTCTCTTGTCTTCCAAAATTTATACAGAATGTCAATAATCCCTAAAAATTCAGCAATAAGGCTTTTAATAACATCCTTCTCTAATAAATTGCTACTGCATTCTTAACTATTTAAAAATATTGTGTTTGCCCGGGAAAAAGTTCCCCTACATCACATTCAGTCCAAAAGCTGATTTCCTTTTAATGTGAAGTTTTCTTTGCTGTCCACAGGTCCCCAAAGTGCTGTAATCTTCCTCATTAGTACCTGAAAAGCATGCGAATCACATAGGTCAGCTCACTTAACTAAAAATAGACTAAAAGTGCAAGAATTATGTATTTTATCCTCAAAACTTAGCTAAAACATGGGTTTGTTATGGTGCTTAGACGTATAAATACGCCCAACATCAACAATCAATTTACATTACGAAAAATTCTAATTTATTGATTAAATAAGAATCGTTTAGACTAGAAAAAAATCCTATTTTTACAAACTCCGAAATTTCAAAGGACACAATCAAGCCTTGTTGAACTCTAACCTAGAGAAATTGTCATAAAGTTTCAGTTTTATGTTTAGCCGTCACAAAAAATAAGACTAACCTTCAAGACTTGTTGAACAGTAGCACTTTCACAACTCCACAATATGAAATATACCTCCAAGAACACTAGCAGACTTGTTCATGCAAGCAATAATTTTTTATTAAAAGTAGTGAAACTGAGAAATGACAAAAAGTTGAATTTGTCTGATTATAGAGAAAAGGAATATTCATTTATTTAATGAAAAATTATTTTTCTCTTTTTAAATTTGTGGATAATTAGGAGGTAAAACGTAATTAAGGAATATATACTCTTTTATTTAAATTAAATACCACGTTTTAATCACCGATCTTTGATGAATTGACTAATGGTCCTAGTGGACAAATATATGCAAGTTAACTATTGTAAAAAATAGTCTAGTGGGGTCATAGGACCGCATCAAAATTTAGGTGTGTTACAACAAATTTTGTCAAACTATAGATATTTTTAGCACCTTTTTCCCTGTTAATTTAGTAATAAAAGAGATTTATTGCAAGAAAATAAGGGGAAACATTCAAGTTTAATTACAATCATTCTATGTTAGACGCAGAAAGAACTATTGTTTTACAAATTACTTATTAATCAATTTTTTTTAGTGTTTTAACATTATTACTCTTAATTAGAAACTATTCTTTGAGAGACTTTTTTAATGTTTGATATGCTCAACATTAATTATGATAAACTTTCATCAGTGTCACAAAAACGTGAATAAAAGGAGTAACATATAATTTAAATTACAATAATTAATAATTTAAAGTAATTTTAAAAATACACAGAAAATTTTGTTAACTTCAAATTATATTTATGTCACATAAATTGAGACAAAGACATTACTTCCGTCGTCCTTCTTTACTTGATGAGGTTACTAAAAATAGATATTCAATAATACTTGTCCAGTTTGAAAACTAATAAATAATTTGCCCATTTGTGCTTATTTCACCCTTGCTATTGAATATTATTCATTACCTAATGTATTTTTCAAAACATTAAATTTTTTATTTTCAAATAGTGATATATAAAAATTACTCCTATTATTTATTGTTTCTTAAGGTGTGTGTCAAGTGAAAAATGGACAAGTAAAGATGAACAAAGAGAGTAACATATATTGGGTTTGTCCTAGCATGGCCACTCCGATATCTAATATATATGTAACCTTAGAACAAATTATCATTTGATTATTTCTTAATATTTGTAACTTGGGAATTAATTTAATTACACAATAACAATGGACAAAAAATATGTAATGTACTTCCAATTTAAAAATCATTTCATTGTTTAACAAAAACGGCGTCCTAATTACTCTTTGAAGTTCAAAGTTCATGCATATTCAATACATCTCTGGCATGAGCGTAATAACATGATATATTTTTTTTCATTAAGTGAACTTTAGACTATAGAGTTAATTCCTTAAATATAATTTACTTAATGTTAACGGTTTATATGTATATATAGATATTAATATAGTCATTATTGGTTATATTACTTACATACATACATGTAAGGATAAAGTAGAGAAGTAACTATGGGTTTAGTGGGCTAAACTTTCATATTTATTGTGTTAGTTACTAGGTAGATATCATATAGGACGAATACACACTATCGTTTCAACTTGCAGCTACTCTTGGGATGAGAATATCTATACTAGGTTTTGACTTTTGAAATGAAATAGCTTTAGGGGAGAGGAGCTAAGATAGCAGCTAAGGTCAACACAAAGGAAAACACATATTTTTTAAAAAAATTATTCAATCCATGGACATCATGGATAGAGGATTCTCTTTGACAAAAAAAAATATGGGGTAGACAATTGTAATACCCCGTACTTTTCCTAGCTAAATTTAACTCCTAGAATGCCAAGGATTAACTTTAAAATTAATAAATCTTGGTACATACAGATTTTAAAGCTCTAGACCCTCCAATATGTAGATAATTGACTTACCTTTTCAACAATACAAATTTTGCCTCAATCCAATACTCGGTTGAGAAGGCATTTTTAGTGGAGATAGTGTCTCAAAATAGGCAGCACCGCATCACGGTAACATGCCAAATGACATTTGTCAAATTCCAGTGGACCTTTGCGATTGTCCCATGTCGTGGTGAAGTCACATTTCCCAATTGTCAAAATCCAGTGGCTCACTGCGATGGTGGCGCATCGTGGTGATGGCCTAAATGGAATTTCAGTGGCTTACCTCAATAACTCTGCATCGCGGTGGGTGGCGAAATTGGGATTTCCAGTTTCAAAAATTATTTTAAAAGGGTAGTTTTGTCTTTTCCCAAGCCCCCAAATCGTGAATAACACAAGATTCAACCTATTCTAAGAATTCTATGCTCACTTTTCATCAATTTACTCTTTAAGAAAACCGTAGAGCTCAAAACTTAATCTCCAAGAAATCCAATTTCCTCCATTATTTTTCTAAGATAACTCAAAATTAAGGATTCCCAATTCAAGAATTTCAAGAGGTTATCTGAAACGCACAATTAGAAATTCAAGATCATGCTTCTTATTCAATTTTATCAATTAAGGTATGTGAGGTTTTGAACAAGGATAAATCTTTCATCCTTGTGACCAAAACTAGTTTTTAATTACAAATTCACATGATTTTACATGAATTTCAATTTAGGCTTCATACCCAAATATTGCTATTTGAAGATTATAAGATTTCAAGTGATTTGGATGTTTACTTTTGTAAATTCGTGCCTTTGACTATATTTTCCATATTTTCAGTTGAATCATGAATATTTATATTATTAAGCATGAACTTTATAATGTTTTAACATGAAATTGATGTATGGGTTATCAAGACCAAGCTGATTATTGCTATTCCTTGAATGATTATTCTTTTAAGCATCCCATGTTATGTTTATACACAGCTTTGAATAGAGATTTGATCTTTTGATCTTCAGCTAAGACATGAAATCCACTTTATAGCTTAAATTTTAGTTTTGAATGAATAGATACATAGTAAGCTTTCAGTATGAAATATTATAACTTCTAAAAGTGGATTTCCTACAGAATGAGCATACAATTAAAGGGGTGGTATTTAGCATCGAGCAAAACGTGTGGGTTTAGAGCATCCTACTATCCTAGAACTACGAGCCAACATAGGTACAAATTCAGTTTTGCCATTTCTATATGGATGACAGTTACAGATGTGATCAGTTAGCTCAGGTTATACTCCTTGGCAAGAGTATGGCACCTTTCCCCAATGTGAGATTTTCCCATTAGGGGAATGAGACGTTGGACTCCATGATAGTTCACATGGTTTATGTCGGTTAGAAGAAACTCTCTTTCCGTAAAGACTTTTAGAATAGTTTTAAAAGTATTTTCCCTACTAGTAATAGTAATACAACAACTTCTGAAGGAATTTCCATACAGTTTAACAGAAAAGTATGACAGATAATAGTTCAACTTTTAGACTTTAAATGTGACGGCTCGCCATATTTACGCAATATGTTTTATTATTCCTTATTTATGATTTTCAAGTTTCATTTATTTCAGCCATGTGAGTCATTACGTAAAACATGTATATTCTATGAATTTTTATAACATTGAGATATTTCTTTTACTTATGAATTCACCTCTATATACTCAGTACATCCTCAAAATATTGATTCACTTATACATCTATGTTATACATTGTCTCATAATGTAGGTTTAGGTGCTTAGTCTCAGTAGCGTGAGTGATTTCGAGCATCTCTATCTACATCTCGACAGTTGGTGAGTCCTTATGGTTTGAGGGTATATTTATCCAGATTTCTAGTTTTCTTAGTATTTGATTAGTTGCTTTCAGTTTAGCCCGACTCAGTGGGGGTTTGTCCCTATGGATATCTAGTTTCTTAGTAGTAGAGGCTTGTCGGACTACTAGATATTTTATTCAAACTTTAAGTAATAGTTATCCAAATAGTATCTTCTGTTGATCTCAGATAGTTTTTATAATATTCAATATTTTAGCATTTCTTTCTGATTAAATTAATTTAATATGAGTAATATACTTAGTAGCAGACTTACAGGATTATCTCGAGGCTACTCGTAGTCTTGAGCACTGTGTGACATCTCGGGACTAGGTTTTAGGGCGTTACAAAATTTGTAACAAAGCCAAAGGTTTCGAGAATCCTAGGGAGTCAGAAAAGCCACGTTTTGTAGAGTCTTTATCATGGGTGTGAAACGCGCCATATTTATAAGCACGAGGCTATGGGATATTTTAGGAAATTATTTCTTTCTTTCATAATCCATCTTGCTTATAGCTATCTTTATCTGCTATTGACTCGTACTCTTTCATAATAAAACATGCCTACTCGCAGAGCCAATGCTCATAAGAATGATAACCAGCCACCCCAGCCTGTTGATCATCTGAATGAGAATGTGTCCCATGCCAAATTTTAAGCTTTCTTTTAAGAGTTACCTTAAGAAATGACTGCTAATGTTTAGGCCAATAATCAAGCTGTATTTTCATGTCAGCAAGATGGTGATTTAGCTGCAGCCATATTTTGTGACTTTATGACAATGAAGCCGCCTGAATTCTTTGAGTCAAAGGTAGGTGAGAACCCACAATTGTATCTTGATGAGGTGAAAAATATCACCCAAGCTATGCATGTTACTGGAGAGTAGAATATGGAATTAGTTTCTTATAGTTTAAAAGATATTTCTTATGATTGGGTGGTTATGTTGAAGAAAGGTAGGGGTGAGAATGTAGCTCCCATGAATTGGCCGGTGTTTCATGATACTTTTCTAGACAGGTGCTTTCTGCGTAAGTTGCAGAAAGCTAAGATTAAGGAGTTCATGAACTTGAGGTAGGGCTCAATGACAGTGAATTAGTACTGCCTTAAGTTCGACCAATTATCTAAGTATGCTCATGAGTTGATAGCTGACAATAGATCTAGTATGAGTAAGTTTGTTATGGGAGTGTCTGGATTAGTAGTCACGGAGTGTAGGACTGCCATGCTTATTGGAGACATGGATCTTGCTAAATTTTTGACTCATTCCCAACAAATTAAGGTAGAAAAGTTTAATGGAAGAGATAAAAGTAATAAGAACACTAGAACTGGGCCGTTTAAGTATGGTCAGTCATGGTCTACAGGGGGAAATTGTTCGCAGTTTCAGAGTCATCCACCTTTGCCAGAGCCATCTTTAGCTAGTTTCTCTGCACCCAGAACCATGAATGAATAGTAGGGTAAGACTTCTATGTCCATATCTCAAAATAGTATGGGTGAAAGGCCTAATTATCCTTTATGTGTTAGATATGGTAAGAATCATCCTGGTTAGTACTTGTTGGGTCAGAAAGGTTGCTTTAAATGTGGTAAGTTGGGAAATAGTATCAAGGAGTGCCTTATAATAAGCAAGGAAGTAGGGATGTTTATCCCAAGACTCAGTCTACTAGTGCACTAGATCCCATAGCTCATCCAATCCCTCCTCAGGGCGCATCATCCAGTATCGGTGGCGGTCAGCGCCAGAATCGATTCTATGCTTTACCATCCCATAAGGAGTAAGAGAGATCCCAAGATATTGTTACTGGTATGCTCCGTGTCTTTCATCTTAATGTTTATGTGTTGTTGGAGCCCGAGTTGAGTTTCTCTTATGTGACCCCATTAGTTGCAGTAAATTTTGAAATAGGTCCTAAAAATATCCTTGATCCCTTTTTTCTTTCTACCCCAGTAGGTGAGTTAGTTATTGCCAAACATATCTATAGAATGTATCCTATTCCTGTTCTTCGTAAGACTATGTTATAAGATTTGATAGAGTTAGACAATGTTGACTTTGACTTTATTCTTGGTATAGATTAGCTCCATTCTTGTTAACCATCCATAGATTATCACACCTGACTGGTAAAGTTTCAGTTTCCAGATGAGCCAGTCTTTGACTGGGAAGGTAATTTAGTGTCTCCAAAGAGTCATTTCATATCCTACCTTAGAGATAGAAAGTTGATCTCAAAAGGGTGCATCTATCATTTAGTTCTAGTCAAAGACACTACATCTGAGACTCCAACAATTTAGTCTGTCAGTATAGTCAATGAGTGTCCTAATTTCATTCCCAAAGATTTTCCAGGGGTACCTCCCGATAGGGAAATAGAATTTAGCATTGACCTTCTCCCATATACTCAACCTATCTCTATTCCTCCATATTTTATAGCTCCAGCTGATCTTAAGGAGTTAAAATAATAACTTAAAGACCTCTTACATAAGGGTTTCATAAGGCTATGTTTTTCTCCATAGGGCACTCCCATCCTATTCGTGCGAAAAAAGATGGTTCTTTGTGAATGTGCATTGACTATTGTCAGCTGAATAAAGTCACAGTCAAAAACAAATATCCTCTCCCCAAAATCATTGATTTATTTGATTAACTCCAATGTGCAAGTTATTTCTCAAAGATAGACCTTAGATCTGGCTATCATCAGCTTAGGGTAAGGGAATGTGATATTCCAAAGGCGGCTTTAAGAACTCGTTATGGTCATTTTGTGTTTCTAGCCATGTCCTTCAAGCTAAATAATTCCCCAACAACCTTTATTGACATAATGAACCATGTGTTCAAATAGTACCTAGATATGTTTTTCATAGTCTTTATCGATGATATGCTTGTCTATTCCTATAATAAGGATGATCATGCAAACAATCTTAGAATTGTGTTGCAAACTCTTAGAGATCACTAGTTGTTCGCCTAATTCAACAAGTGAGAATTTTGGCTAAGGTCAGTAGCTTTCCTCGATCATATTGTTTCCAATGATAGCATTATAGTTGATCCCCAAAAGATCGAAACAGTGAGAAACTGGCCTACACCCATCTCACCGTCAGACATTAGGAGTTTCTTATGTTTTGATGACTATTATAGATGGTTTGTTGAGGGATTTTATTCCATTGAGTCTCATGTGAACAAATTGACTCAGAATAAAGGTAAGTTTTAGTGGATAGATTCCTGCGAGAAGAGTTTTCAGGAGTTGAAGACTCAACTAACTTCAGCCCTAGTTTTAGCATTACCTAATGGTATGGATAGATTCATTGTATACTGTGATGTCTTCAGAGTTAGTTTGGTTTGTGTGTTGATGCAGAGAGTTGAAATCATAGCCTATTCCTCTAGACAGCTTAAGCCTCACGAAAGAAATTACCCTACCCATGATCTTGAGTTAGCTGTTGTTGTTTTTACATTGAAAATCTAGAGGTACTATCTTTATACGGTGCATATTGATGTGTTTATGGATCACAAAAGTTTGCAGTATGTGTTCACTTAGAGAGAATTAAATCTTTGTCAGAGAAGGTGATTAGAATTATTGAAGAATTATGTTATGAGTGTGTTGTATCATCCGGGCAAGGCCAATGTAGTGCCAGACACTCTTAGTATATTGTCTATGGGCAGTGTTTCTCACGCGAAAAATGATAAGAAAGAACTAGTTTGGGAAGTTCATCGATTAGCTAGATTGGGTGTGAGGTTGGTTGACTCAGCTGAAGTAAATATATGGGTTCAGAGTACTTCAGAATCTTTTCTAGTTGCTAAAGTGAAAGAGAAATAGGATAGGGATCCTAGTTTGGTCAAACTGAATGGTTCAGTTAAAGACCAAAAGGTTGAAGTTTTCTCCTAAGGGGGAGATGGTGTGTTGGGATACCAGAGTAGATTATGTATGCTACATGTTGATGATTTGAGAAAGTGGATTATGGAAAAAGCACATGGTGCGCGTTATTCCATCCATCTGAGATCCACCAAAATGTACTGCAATCTGCGGGAAGTCTATTGGTGGAGTAGTATAAGAATGGATATTGTAGAGTTCGTAGCTAAGTGTTAAGTTTTTCAATAGGTTAAAGTAGATCGCCAAAGACCTAGTGGCATATTGTAGGAGTTTCATAATCCTATTTGGAAGTGAGAAGATGTGAATATAGAATTTATGACCTGATTACCTCATTCGCATCAACATGATTTAATTTGGGTTATAGTAGATAGATTGACTAAATCAGTTCATTTATTACCGATTTGCATGTCCTACATAGTTGAAGATTATGCTAAGTTGTATATCAGAGTGTTAGTGAGATTGTATGGATTTTATTTATCCATCATTTTAGATAGTGGTATTCAGTATAACTTTCAATTTTAGAAAGCCTTTCAGAAGGGTCTTGGTACCCAAGTTCATCTCAGTTCAGCCTTTCAACCGTAGATAGATTGTCAGACAGAGAGAACCATTCATACCTTAGAGGATATGTTAAGGGCTTGTGTTCTTGATTTCAAATGTAGGTGGGATAAGCATTTGCCGTTGATTGAGTTCGCCTATAATAACAATTACCATGCTAGCATTCAGATGGCCCTATTTGAGGTACTTTATAGGCGAAGATGTATATCTCCTGTAAGTTGGTTCGAAGTGGGTGAGGACACTTTGATTGGACCAGATATGATGTTTGAAGCTATGGAGAAAGTTTAGTTGATTCGACAAAGATTGAAAGAAGCTTAGAGTCATCAGAAATCGTATGTAGATGTGACAAGATAAGATTTTGAGTTTTAATTAAATGACCTTGTGTATTTGAAGTTTCACCCATGAAGGGGTGAAAAGATATGGCAAAAAGGGGAATCTTGTTCCCCGATATGTAGGACTCTATAGGATTGTGAGTCATGTTGGTAAGGTAGCATATGAGCTTCAGCTACCCGCAAACTTGTCCCCAATTCATCCCAATGTTCATGTATCCTTATTGAAGAAGTGCATGGACGATTCTGTAGTTGTAGTTCTTCTAGAAAGCACAGATGTTAGGAATCGCCTCTCATACAAAGAAGTTCCATTAGAGATCCTTGATCATCAGATTTGTAGGCGAAGGAACAAAGAAGTTCACTTGATAAAACTTTTATGGCTAAACCATTCCGTTGAGGGCGCTACTTGGGAAACAGAAGTAGACATACGTACCAAGTATGCTCATCTCTTCTCTATAAATTTAGATTCAGCTAAAGGTAACAGTCCTCCTTAATTCAGTGTTTTTCTAGCTCAGTCACTCAGTATATTTTAGATTAAGTCATATAGCTTGTTTCACTTGTGAATGTCTGTATATAGCCTCAGTTCCTCAGTATTTTCAACTTAACTAGTCTCATTCGAGGACGAATGTTCCCAAGAGGGAGATAATGTAATACCCCATACTTTTTCTTGCTAAATTTAGCTCCTAGAATGCCAAGGATTATCTTCAAAATCAATAAATCTTGGTACATGTAGAATTTTCAAGCTCTAGACCCACCAATGTATAGATAATTGACTCAGCTTTCCAACAATACAAATTTTGACTCAATCCGATACTCGATTGAGAAGTTATGGCATTTTTAGTTGAGACAATGTCTCAAAATAGGTAGCACCGCGTCGTGGTAAAATGCCAAATGACATTTGGTAAATTACAGTGGACCTCCGTGATTGGATCACATCGTGGTGAAGTCTCATTTCCCAATTGTCAAAATTCAGTGGCTCACCACAATCGTGGTGCATTGCAATGATGGCCTAAATGGCATTTTAGTGGCTTACTGTGATATCTCTGCATTGCATTGATTTTCCAGTTCCCATTTGTCAATTTTCACTAAGCCACCGCGATTGTGGTGCATCACGGTGGGTGACAAAATTGGGATTTTTAGTTTTAAAATTTTATTTTAAAAGGGTAATTTGGTCTTTTTCCTAGCCCTCAAATCGTGAATAACACAAGATTAAACCTATTCTAAGCATTCTATGCTCACTTTTCATCAATTTACTATCCAATAAAACCCTAGAGCTCAAAACATAATCTCCAAGAAATCCAATTTTCTCCATTATATTTCCAAGATAGCTCAAAATTAAGGATTCCCAATTCAAGAACTTCAAGAGTTCATCTTCAAAAGCACAATTAGGAATTCAAGATCAAGCTTCTTATTCAATTTCATCAATTAAGGTATGTGGGGTTTTGAACAAGGATAAACCGTTCATCCTTCTGCCTAAAACTATTTTTCAATTATAAATTCACATGAGTTTACATGAATTTCAATTTAGGGTTCATAACAAAATATAGTTATTTGAAGATAATGTGATTTCAAGTGATTTGGATGTTTAATTGCATGTTTACATTCGTAAATTCTTTCCTATGACTATATTTTCCAGATTTTGAGTTGAATCATGAATATTTACATTATTGATCACAAACTTTATAATGATTTAACATGAAATTGATGCATGGGTTATCAAGTCCTAGTTGATTATTTATATTTCAAGAATTATTATGCTTTTAAGAATCCCATGCTATGTTTATACACAACTTTGAATAATGATTTGATCTTTTGATCTTTAGCTAAGACATGAAATCCACTGTACAACTTAAATTTCAACTTTGAATGAATAGATACACAGTAAGCTTTCAGTATGAAATATTGTGATTTTTAAAAGTGTATTTCCTACATAATGAGCATAAAATTAAATGGAATAGTATTTTGCTCAGTGCAAAAAGTGTGGGTTTAGATCATCCTACTTTCCTAGAACTACGAGCCAATGTAGGTACAAATTCAATATTCCCATTTCTATGTGGTTGAGAGTTACAGATGTGATCACTTAGATCAAGTTATACTCCTTGGCAAGAGTATGACACCTCTCCCCAACGTGAGGTTTTCCCCCTTAAGGGAATGAGGCATTGAATTCAATGATAGCTCAATGGTTTATGTCGGTTAGAAGAATCTCCCTATCAATAATAACTTTTAGAATAGTTTTAAAAGTATTTTCCCTACTAGTAATAATAATACAACAACTTTTAAAGGAATTTTCCTACAGTTTAACAGAAATGAATGAGAGATAACAGTTCATCTATTAGACTTTAAATATGATGGCTCTCCAGATTTATGCAGTATGTTTTATTATTCATGGTTTATGATTTTTAGGTTTCAGTTATTCTAGCCATGTGATTCATTACATACAACATACATATTCTATGAATTTTAATAACATTGAGATATTACTTTTACTTATACATTCACTCCCATAGACTTAGTACATCCTCAAAGTACTGATCCACATATACATGTATATGCTACATTCTTTTATAATGTAGGTTCAGGTGCTCAGTCTCATCTACATGAGTAATTTCAGGCATCTCTATCTATATCCCGATAGTTGGTAAGTCCTTATGGTTCGAGGGCCCATTTATCCAGATTTCCAATTTTCTTAGTATTTGATTAATTGCTTTATGTTTAGTCCTAGTTAGTTGGGGGTTCGTCCTAATGTCTCTATAGTTTATTAGTATTAGAGGCTTGTCGGACTACTAGTTATTTTATTTAGACTTTCAGTATTAGTTATCCAGATAGTATATTTGGTTGATCTTAGATAGTTTTGATAATATTCAGTATTTTAGCATTTCAATCTAATTAAATTACTTTAATATGAGTTATAACTTAATAGTAGGCTTACAGGATTAGCTTGAGACTACTCGTAGTCTTGAGTATCATGTGACGTCTCAGGACCAGCTTTTAGGTCGTTACAACAATAAAATTTGCATCCAAAAAATAATAATCTATAAATGAAACTATCACAATAGTCATAGTATTTTATTTCAATATATGGTTGTATAATCTATATAAATTTTCTAATTCTTCTTTTTAAAAATAAATTCTTGGGATTTTGATCTTAATCCTGAATTTTGATGAACTTAATCTTGACATGCATTTGAATTCAAGTGGTTTTGACCAAGATCATTAATCTTCATCTTGAAATTAATTTGTATTTGAACTTGGGTGCTTGACTGCTTGAACCTTTAGATTGTAGAGAAATCTGTGATGTTTGGTCCACGAGCTTTCTCTGGCTTCTTGTTAAAATTTTATTGTCTTTCCTAAATTATGTTATAGAATAAAGGGATTATAGGATGATAGAATGCTTCTTTCAATAAATTATATTTATGTTACATGATGATATTTGATTGGTCGAAACATGTCAGTTTTATCGTGACACATTTTCATTGGTCTTTGATTTAACTAAGCATGTGGTGTCATTTTGATATGTGACACGTTCATACTCATTCTTTCTCTTGACTTGGTATGTTGCATTGACACATTACATCAAATTTGACTTCTAGGATAAAAGGATAGCTTGGGCTTGGTAAAATGGCTTGTCATTTATTGTCAAAATAAATGAACTAGCCCAACAAAATTAGACTTTAATAAGATATATGTTTAGCCTAAAAAATTAATAAGCGATGGTGACATATATATTGAAATATTTGTATCTTAAAGTACAGAGGAATCATGGCCAAATAAATTTGTACTTCAGGTCTCGTCTCAAATTTATATACTCGACAATACTTAAAATAAGGGGCATGTATAATCATTTAAAATTTAATGGATATAAATTTATAAAATTATTAAATTATATTGAATTAAGTGTTATACGCATATACACCCTAAGAAAGATAAACTTAAGAAAGTAATTTTATGGTACAAAGGAATGGATACTCGTCCCCACCCTAAAGAGGTAGGTAAACTCATAAAGATAATTTTACAACACAAAGAAATGAATACTCGTCCCTGCCCTATGAAAGGTTAACTAGAAAAGGTAATCTTATGTTGCAAAAGGATGAATAGTCATTCTCGTTCTACAAAATATAGACTCAAAATGTAGTCTTAAGACACAAAAGATGGATACTCATCTCCACCCTAAGATAGGTAAACCCGAGAGGGTAATCTTATGGTGCAAATCGATAGATATTCATCTCAAACCTAAGAAAGGTAAACTTAAAAAGATAATCTTACGGTGCAAAGGGATAGATACTTATCCCCACCTAAGAAAGATAAACTCAAGAAGGTAACCTTACAGTGCAAAGAGATGGATGCTTGCCGTTACCATTAGAATAGCAAACTTTAGAGGGTAATCTTATGATAAAAAAGTGTGGATACTCATCTATATCATAAGAAAGATAAGGACAAAAAGGTAATCCTACAATGCAAAAGCAATGAAAACTTGTCCCTGCTCTAAAAAAGATATAATCGAGAAGGTAATCTTATGGTATAAGGGGATAAATACTTATATCTACCCTAAGAATGGTAAACTTGATAAGGTAATCATATGGTTCAAAGGTATAGATACTTGTCCCTACAAAAATGGTAAACTTGAGAGGGTAATCATACAATGAAAAGATACGGATACTCACCCCTGTAATGAGAAAGGTAAACTCAAGAAGGTAATCTCATAATACAAGGGAATGGATACTCATCTCCATTATAAAAAAGGTAAATTCGAGAAAGTAATCGTGACATAAAGGGATGGTGTCACAATCCAAATACTCATGTGGAACCATTCTAATCTTGCGATGGGAGAGGCATTTAATCTAGTTACTAATCTAGTCATTCATCTATTTTTAATAATAGTAGTCACTCCAACTCAATAATAATAGAATCTACCATTAACTAATTAATAAATACAGAAAAATCAATGACTATCAATTACTATTTCTAAGATACAAAGATCATTGTACAAGAATATTCTAAAATCATAAAATTTATGTCTGAAAAATATCACAAAAAACAAATAATATTGAGATATTATTTTTCGAAAGAGTGGATATGATCAATGAGAATATTCACTGGCTTCTTAAAGATAAATTAGAATGCGTTGATCCATAAGTTGTTGTCAAAAACTAAATTCAATCAATGTTTGGCCTCAGCATCTAGAACATATTTTGCACTCAATAAAATGAAGAACACATATAGTATCAGTACAAAAACTATGGAATGGTAGGTCTGATTGGCCAACTTAACTTAAAAATCATATATAAACTTGAATTGAATAAAAGAAACTAGAAATCAGGACATACAAGTAATTATACTCCAATTTACTATTATACATAGAACAACCACTTATGTAATCTAACAACACATCAGTTTAATTAATTTTCTATTTTCCTCGCCATGCTTTCATCTCAAGAAAAGTTAAATCACCACAAGGAGAGAGCCTATGTCCCCCTAATTATCTTAAGTGTAACCTAACAAGTTATATTCATCTAGTCATTTCATATGAAGTCTTGAACTAGTTCTATTTAACATATCACCACCGTACATGAATAAATGATATGAAATAATGCATCATGAGCAACAATCTAATCATGAAAGTGTACTAATATTACTAAGGGTCTTTTATGTCGATTAGTCATGACATAATGGGGACAAGATAAAATTCATGTACTTTACTAATGAGGTATCCGATACTCCAAGTATCAATTTGTAAGCAACACATATCAGCTAGGTACCCAACTGAAATACCCCGTATTTCCCTAGATTAAATTAACTCTCAGTCCATGAGTTATTCTATATAAAAATTTTGAAATGCTTAGTATTTTTCAGTTTAGAGATTGCCAATGCGTAGGAAATTCAGTTAGCTTTCCAACGATATAAAATTCGCCTAAATCTGATAACCAGGTAAGAAGTTATGACTATTTTAAGTTGAAGTCGTTAACCACCGTAATTCAGGCCAGTAGCGCATTGCAGAGTAAGCCAAAATGGCAATTGTCAGTGTAACATCCCGTATTTTACTTGTTCTTGTTCTAATTATATGGAACTTAGTATAGCCTTAAGGTATAGGTAACGAATGAAATTTGTTATGCAAGTATTAATGGTGTAAATGGAATTATAGATGTTGCACGTATAGTTTAATGTGATGCAACCAAGTTAATGTCAATACATCAATGTAAACTTGGGATCGTAAGCTAGTATTTGAATCTAGAGTTTAAAGTGACCAAGTGTGTATAAGTTGAAGGTTAGATTAAAGGGATTAGGAGCTAGAAATGGAATAAAAAATTAAGGTGCTTGCTTGACTTAATTAAGATAGTAGGTTAGTCACCTACTTAAGCTATTTGGACCAAATTAATGGACCTAGGGATATGAACCAGATTTGGGTCTCTACTAATGTACTCATTTAGGCCAAAATTGAATAAAAGAGGAAGACATGGATAAATAGCCCAACACACAAATATGTCAAAGGCCTAAGTTAATTGAGCCCAAAATAATAATTTAAGTAAGTAGGTGCATCACCTACTTTGAAAATTTGAGCAGCTTGAACCCTTAAGTAGGTGCATCACCTACTTGGACCAATTTGACCAATTTTAAGGTACAAAATGCAGCTAAGGAGGTGGAAAAAATAGGGCCTTCTTAAGGCCAAGTTTCTGGTCATTTTACTTCATTTCTAAGTCACAAAAAAGAGTATATTTCACAAAATCTCTCTACTCTCTCTAAAACAACAAGGAGCCACCCTAAAATTCCTTCTAGGATTCTTGAAGAAACCCTCACTTTTGCTACCCAAGGTAAGTTAAAACACTTATGGCTTAGCTTAATTATCTCATGGAAAATTAGGAAAACATGTTGTAGGTGCCTAATTATAAATACATGACAGAATATATAACAAGATACTTGCTCACTTTTTCTTTGTTATTAAGAGAGCTATTTTCTTATTTGGTTTAAAGTGTGAAGAAAAGTGAAAGTTAAAGTTTTGAGGAGTTCAAATTAAAAGAATAAGTTGCAGAATTGAGGTAAGGTGACTACTCTATTTTTTCTCCTTGTATGCTAATTTGAAAGAGAATTATGGATGTGTTGTTATGGAGAACTCAAGAGATGATGAGTTCAATAATGGATTACTACAATAAAAGGGATTTGGGACTATTTTATGGACTGTTTTGTATGTATATGTTCTAGGCTGCCAGGCTGATGTTGGAGAAAGGTGTGACTAATTTGAATTAAAATATAAAAGAAAAATATGGTGGTACACCACCAAACTAATTATTGCATTTGTTTATTGCCTAATCTATTTTTCGTGTTGTTTGGAGTTTGTAATGAAGCTGAGGGGGTTTGGTGATCTTATAGAACATTTATGGTATGTGGGTGTAATTGGAGGAGAAAGGGTTAAAATAATACCCTTGATTGATAGATTACATGTTTACTGCCCTATTAATGTCTTGGTGAAGTTAAGTATCCCAAATGCGTTGATTAGTTGCTAATACTAGTTTTTCATATATTCTATTATAGATAAGTAATCTAAAATGTGAGAAGTCAAGTTGGGTTAGTTTCGGAGTTATATAACCAGGTATGTAAGGCATACTCTATTTTATACTCTTTGGCATGAAATCGGACATTTTTAGCCAATGACCTTATTCCTATTCTCTAGCATGTTAAAACACCTTAATACATTCTGATTATTAAACCTGCACATCTATCTTCGCTAGAAAATTTTAGGAGCTCTCCGTTTATTCCAAATAAGACCCATGTGTTATTTTCAGCTCCTAAACACTTCATTTGTGTGCCAAAAGCTCCCTACATTATTGTTGTTGTATTAAGTTTCCATTTATATATCCCTTATTATAAAATTATTGGTTCAAGGTACCATAATGTTATAACCACCAAAGTAACAATCTCAAAGTCTAAATAAACTAAGTAATGCAAATCTGTAAAATGAATGGCAGCTCAGGGGCATAAGCCTAGCATGGTCTGATATCGATACCTTTATATGAGGGTGAAAGATCAGGGGCATAAGCCTAGTATGGCCCGATCCCAATCTTTGTATGTAGGTGGCCGCTCAAGGGTGTAAGCCTAGCATGGGCCGATCCTAATTTATCTATTTACCACTGATCAGCTGGTCATTTGCATTATTTATGGATTACAAGGATTATGAAGTAAGAAAGGTAAAAATGAAGAAAGGAACGTAATGTATATAGTCCCACAAGTATGTATAAAGGTGGTCTAGTAGTACTACTTATGCACTTGTATCTGATTTCTATTGAGCTCTTATATCGTGTGTTGTTACCTTCAGCCTTACATATTCAGTAAATATTTTTGTACTGACGTCCCTAATGGGGGACCTATATTTCATGCTGCAGGCATAGGTACTTTAGCTCATACACCTCACTGGTAGGAGCGCATGCTATTCAATGACTATTTGTGAGCTCCAGGTTGATTCGGGGATCTCTGAGTTTGTTCCATATATTTTGGTATTGTGTAGTAAGTCAAGAGTAGGTTGGGGGTTTGTCCTGACCCTAACTAAGTCTATGTATCTTTTAGAGGCTTTTTAGACTAATGTAAAGTTATGGTAGTGTTTTTTCTTTAGACGTGGTGGCCCCAACGGCCAAGTGTTGTATATATAAGTTTGTGCTTGCCTATGTAGTTGTTTTCATTGATACAAAATATCATATTTGGAAGAACCTTTGGTTCTTATAGTTACATGCATGAGAAGTACAAGGTTATGAATTGGTTCTCTCGAGCCTTTACGTCCATGGGAGCCTATCGTCCCCAATAGGATTTCAGGTGTCACAAAAGTGGTATTAGAGTAGGTCGTCCATGGGTTTCTACAAAGCCATGTCTATATAGAGTCTTGTTTATGGGCGTGTTGTGCGCAACATCTATAAACAGGAGGCTATGGTACATTTAGGGGTTGTTTCTTTTTCTTCATATCTTATATCGTGCAATAGAGCCCATGTTGTAGGTGAAGTCATATTTAACCATTGAACCTATTTTTTCCTCTTATTATAGTGAAGATGCCTGTTACAAGAAGGAGTAATAATACAGGTAAGCGAATAGATGTTGCTGCCAGAGAAGGGACCAGCAAGTCACCACCTAGACAAGCTAATCAAAGCGAGGCTCAAGCTGATTTTGTATCCCAAACTTCTTCTACTCCTCCATCTCCAGAAGATCTAAGAAGGAGAAGAACCACATCCTCAGAACCACTTATTAATTATACTAACCAAGATCTAAGGAATGTGGTACAATTACTGGCTCGTATAGTTGCTGGTTAAGCTCAAGGACAAGCCATTCCAACCACAGGTTCTAGTGCTACAGATAGGGCAGCTAGCTTATGAACGCAGGATTTTCTTAAATTAGATCTTCCCACATTCACTGGATCAGATCTTAATGAAGACCCACAGGACATTATTGATCAAATCCAAAGGGCTCTAGAGGTCATGCATGTATCAGGTAAAGAGACAGTTGATCCAGCGTCATATAGATTAAACGGGGAGGCTATATTTTTGTATGAAGACTGCAAATAATCTAGGGGTATTGATGCACCTTTAGCTACTTGGAAAGAGTTTAAAGAGGAATTTCTTGATCATTACCTTCTATTTGAGATTTGAGAAGCCCGTCCGGATCAGTTCCTGAATCTTCAACAGGGAACATGGGCATGAGAGAGTATAACTTCTATTTTAATTCTTTAGCTTGGTATGCTCCTAATGTAGTAGCTACTATGGATGATAGAGTTCATCGATATGTTGTTATATTGGATCCATATCTGTTTAGAGATTGTACTATTGCTTCTTTGAACAAAGACATGGATATAGCAAGGATACAAGCTTTTGCACAAAAAATGGAGGATCAGAGGCAAAGAAGAAGAGCAAAAGAATCAAAAAGAGGGTGTTCAAAAAGGGCCAGATCTACAGGGCAGTTTATGTCATACCAAGAAGAGTTTAGGCCTCGGTTTTCTAATAGACCGCCTAGGCCATTATCTTCTTATTCTGTAGCTAGTGCTCCACCACAGTTTCAATGGTCCAAAGGCAACCAATTTGGGAAAAGAAGTGAGAGTCAGAGTTCATGAATAGTGGGGTATCAAGAAAAAGGTAGTATTATCCAGTTAAGGCCTCCTCAACATCCATGTAAACAATGTGGGTAGATTTATTTAGGTGCATATCGGTTCGGGATAAATGGTTACTTTTGATGTGGTACGTCAGGATATATGATGAGAGAATTCCCTCAAAGGGGCATAGGTGGTAGGGCACGACCTACTGGATCAGTCATTGCTTCATCATCATCGGTGCCTTATTCAAGTAGAGGTGTACAACCTATGGGTCATGGTAGAGGTACTAAAGGAGAAGCTAGCTCTAGTAGAGTTCGAAATCATACATATGCTTTATGGGATCGATAAAATTCAGAGGCTTTTCCAGATGTGGTTACAGGTACATTGTCCATCTTTTCACATGATGTATATGCATTAGTTGATCCGGGTTCTACATTATCATATGTAACTCCATTGGTTGTTGGAAAGTTAAAAAAAAACACCAGAATTGCTAGTTAAGCCACTTGAAGTATCTATGCCGATTGGTGAATCTATTATATCTAGGAGAGTGTGTCAAAATTGTATTATAACTATTTGTGGTCGCGATACAATGGCTGACCTGGTTGATTTAGAAATGGTAGATTTTTATGCTATAATGGGTATGGATTGGTTGGCTTCTTTTTATGTCACAGTAGATTGCCGAACTAAGATGGTGTATTTTCATTTTCCAAAAGAGGCAATCCTTGAATGGAGGGGTAATATTGGTGCACCAATAGGTAAATTTATTTTTTATTTTAAGGAAAAAATGATAATTTCCAAGGGTTACATATGTCATCTATTTAGGGTGAAGAATACAGATGCAGAGCAACCAACTTTTCAAACTATTCTAGTAGTAAATGAATTTCCCGATGTATTTTGTGAAGATCTTTCAGGTTTGCCTCCAGAACGAGAAGTAGAGTTTGGTATTGATATGATTTTAGGTACTCAACCAATTTCAATTCCTCCATATAGAATGGCCCCGATAGAATTACAGGAGTTGAAAGAGCTATTGGAAGACTTGCTAGAAAAAGGATTCATAAGTCCTAGAATGTCCCCTTGTGGTGCACCAGTGTTATTTGTGCGTAAGAAGTATGGCTCATTGAGAGTGTGTATTTACTATTGGCAACTGAACAAGGTGACTATTAAGAACAAATATCCCCTTATGAGGATTGATGACTTATTTGATCAGTTGCAAGGAGCCAAGTGGTTTTCAAAGAAATGATTTGAGGTCTAGTTACCACCAAATTTGGGTCAAAGAGAAGGAAATACCCAAGACAGCTTTTCAAACACGGTACGGTCATTATGAGTTTTTAGTCATGTCCTTTGGGCTAACTAATTCCCCTGCAGCTTTTATCGATTTGATGAATAGGGTGTTCAAGACATTCTTGGATATGCTTGTGATAGTTTTTATAGATGATATTCTGGTTTATTAGAGATCAAATGAGGACCATGCCAATAACTTACGACAGGTGTTATAGATTCTTCGTGATAATAAACTATATGCAAAGTTTTCCAAATGTTAGTTTTGGTTAAAATCTTTGGCATTATTAGGTAATATTGTATCTGATGAAGGAATAAAGGTTGATACTCAAAAGATAGAAGCCGTGAAGAACTGGACAAAACCTATAATGCCTATGGAGGTTCATAGTTTCTTTGGGTTAACAGGTTATTATAGAAGGTTTGTTGAAGGATTTTCTTTAATTCTTTACCTTTACCAAAGATAACACACAAAGCGTCCAAGTTCCAATAGAATGGTGCATGTGAAAGAAGTTTCCAAGATCTGAAGAATTAGTTGACTTCTACACCCATATTGATACTTCCAAAAAGCACAGAAGGGTATACAGTGTATTGTGATGCTTCAAGAATTGGCTTAGGGTGTGTATTGATGCAGCATGGTAAATTCATAACATATGCCTCAAGACAATTGTGGCCACATGAGAAAAATTATCCAATGCATGATCTAGAGCTAGCAGCGGCTATATTTTCCTTAAAAATATGGCGTCACTACTTGTATGGATTCATGATGAAATATATACTGACCACAAGAGTTTGTAGTATATCTTTAATCAGAAGGACCTAAATTTGAGACAGTGAAAATGGCTTGAATTATTAAAAGACTATGATATTGATATCTTGTATCATCCGGGAAAAGCAAATGCGGTAGCTGGTTCATTAAGTCATAAGTCTATGGTGGTCACTTATGGGAAATCTACAGAATGAAAAGGGATGACTAAGGATCTACACCAACTAGCCAATTCGGGGGTTCGCCTTCTTGAAACTTCAGATGAGGGCTTATTGTGCATAATGCTGCAGAATCTTCCCTAGTAGCTGAAGTGAAAGAGAAGCAATATACAGGTCCCATTCTATTAAAGCTTAAGGAAAATGTGCAATGTGGTATGATGAAAGTATTTGAGATTATGCAAGAGGGAGTTCTTCATTGCAAAAATAGATTGTGTGTGCCAAATGTAGATGAGATGAGAAAGAGGATTATGATAGAGGCACATCATTCAAGGTATTCCATCCATCCAATATTAACTAAATTGTACCATAATTTGAAAGGGATGTATTGGTGGGGTGATATGAAGAAGAACATTGCAGATTTTGTAGCCGAATGTCCAAATTATCAAAGAGTTAAAGTAGAGAACCAAAAGAACGGGGGTTATATGCAATGTATAGATCTTCCAATCTGGAAGTGGGACATGATCAACATGGATTTCATCACTGGTTTGCCTCGTACATCTCGAATGTTTAATTTTATATGGGTGATAGTTTATAGGCTTACCAAATCAACACACTTTCTACTAGTTAGGACCACTTACACACCCGAAGAATATGCCAAATTATATATTAAAGAGATAGTTCGGCTGCTCGGAGTTTCAATCTCTATTATATACGATTGGGGAGCTCAATTTACTACAAATTTTTTGGAAGTATTTCCAGAGAAATTTGGGAACACAAGTGAATCTAAGAACAACTTTTCATCCTCAAACAGATGGACAAGTAGAACGTACCATTCAAACACTTGAAGATATGATACGAGCTTATGTATTGGACTTTAAAGGTAGTTGGGATAATCATTTACTTCTCATCGAGTTAGCCTAAAACAATAGCTATCGTTCAAGTATCAAAATGGCACCATATGAAGCTTTGTATGGAAGAAAGTGTAGATCACCAATTGGATGGTTTGAAGAGAGTGCAACTACCTTATTCATACCAGATCTTGTTCATCAGTCTATGGAAAAGGTTAAAGTGATCCAACAGCAGCTAGAAATAGCCCAAAGTCGACACAAGTCATACACAAATATTAGAAGGAGGGGGCTAGAGTTTGCTATAGGTGATTAGGTATTCTTGAAGGTATCACCAATGAAGGGAGTTATGAGATTTGGTAAGAAAGGGAAACTAAATCCACGTTATATAGGCCCATACAAGATTAGTCAGAGGTTTGGCAAAGTCGCTTATGAATTAGAGCTACCCCAAGAGCTCTCAATAGTTCATCCAGTCTTTCACATCTTAATTCTTCAAAAGTGCATGGGAGATCCATCTCATATCACTCCTACTGAAGATGTACAAGTTACGGGAAGATCTTACCTATGAAGAAATACCTATTTCTATCTTATATCGACAAATTAAGAAGTTAAGTAATAAATAAATAGCTTCTATAAAAGTGCTTTAGAGGAACCAACAAGTAAAAGAGATAACATGGGAAGCTGAAGAAGTGATGAAATCTAAGTACCCCCATTTGTTGAAATATGAAGAGAAAGTCCAAGATGCTAAATTAGAGAAATAACAAGTAAGTGTAATATATAAGTACTATGTGATAATAGGGATATTAAACTTAGGATTGAACTTGTTTTGGTTGGATAGTTATGCTAACATTCGAGGACGAATGTTCCTAAGGGGAGAAGGATGTAACATCCCATATTTTGCTTGTACTTGTTCTAATTATATGGAACTTGGTATATCCTTGTGGTATAGGTAACAAATGAGATTTGTTATGCAAGTATTAATGGTGTAGATGGAATTATAGATGTTTTCCGTACATTTTAATGTGATGAGACCAAGTTAACCTCGATACGACTAAGTAAACTTTGGATCGTAAGCTAGTATTTGAATCTAGAGTTTAAAGTGACCAAGTGTGTATATGTTGAAGGTTAGATTAAAGGGATTAGGAGCTAGAAATGGAATAAACTATTGAGGTGCTTGCTTGACTTAATTAAGCTAGTAGGAGAGTCACCTACTTAAGCTATTTGGACTAAATTAATGGATCCATGACTATGGACGAGATTTAGGCCTATACTAATGTACTCATTTGGGCCCAAATTAAATAAAAAAGGAAGAGAATGGATAAATATCCCAGCACACAAATCTGCCAATGGCCCAAGTTAATTGAGCCCAAAATAAGAATTTAAGTAAGTAGGTGCATCACCTACATTGAAAATTTGAGCAGCTTGAACCCTTAAGTATGTGCATCACCTACATGGACCAATTTGACCAATTTTAAAGTACAAAATGCAGCTAAGGAGGTGGACAAAATGGGGCCTTTTTAAGGCCAAGTTGCTGGTTATTTTACTTCATTTCTAAGTCACAAAAAAGAGTATATTTCACAAAATATCTCTACTCCCGCTAAAACAACAAGGAGTAGCCCGAAAATTCCTTCTAGGATTCTTGAAGAAATCCTAACCTTTGAAGCCCAAGGTAATTGAAAACACTTATGGTTTAGCTTAATTATCTCAAGGAAGATTAGGAAAACATGCTATAGGTGGCTAATTATAAATACATGGCAGAATATAGGACAAATTACTTGCTCACTTTTTCTTTGTTATTAAGAGACCTCTTTTTTTTTTTTTTAAAGTGTGATGGAAAGTGAAATTTGAAGTTTTGAGGAGTTCAAATTAAAATAATAAGTTGTAGAATTGAGGGAAGGTGACTGATCCATTTTGTTCTCCTTTTATGCAAATTTGAAAGAGAATTATGGATGTGTTGTTGTTGAGATCTCAAGAGATGATGAGTTCAATAATTGATTACTATAATAAAAGGTATTTGGGACTATTTTGTATGTCTATGTTCTAGGCTGCCAGGCTGATGTTGGAGAAAGGTGTAATTAGTTTGAATTGAAATATAAAACAAAAATGTGCTGGTACACCACCGAACTAATTATTGCATTTATTTACTGGCCAATCTATTTTTCATGTTGTTTGAAGGTTGTAACGAAGCTGAGGTAGTTTCGGTGATCTTATAAGAACATTATGGTATGTGGGTGTAATTGGAGGAGAAAAGGGTTAAAATAACATCCTTGATTGATAGATTATGTGTTTCTACCTGGTTACTATTTTGGTGAAGTTAAGTAGCCCAAATGCGTTGATTCGTTGCTAATACTAGTTTGCCATATATTCTATTATAGATAAGTAATCTAAAAGGTGAGAAGTCGAGTTGGGTTACTTTCAGAGTTATATAACCAGGTATTAAGGCATACTCTATTTTGTACTCTTTTGCATGAAATCGAACCTTTGTAGCCAATGACCTTGTTCCCATTCTCTAGTGTTTTAAAACACCTTAACACATGCTGATTATTAAACTTGCACATCTATCTTCGCTAGAAAATTTCAGGAGTTCTCCATTTATACCATATAAGACCCATGTGTTATTTTCATCTCCTAAACACTTCATTTGTGTGCCAACAACTCCCTACCTCATTGTTGTTGCATTAAGTGTCCATTTATATGTTTCTTATTAGTAGATTAATGGTTCAAGGTACCATAATATTATGACCACCAAAGTAACAATCTCAAAGGCTAAATAAACTAAGTAACGCAAATCTATAAAATGAGTGACAGCTCAGGGGCATAAAACGAGCATTGGCCGATCTCGATACCTTTATATGTAGGTGGAAGCTCAGGGGAATAAGCCTAGCATGGGCCGATCCCAATCTTTTTAATTAGGTGGCAGCTCAGGGGTGTAAGTCTAGCATGGGCCGATCCTAATTTATCTATTTACCACTGATCAGCTGATCATTTGTATTATGTATGGATTACAAAGATTATGAAGTAATAAAGGTAAAAATGAAGAAAGGAACATAATGTATATAGTCCTACAAGTATATATAAAGGTGGTCTATTAGTACTAGTTATGCACTTGTATCTGATTTCTATTGAGCTCTTGTATCATGTGTTATTACCTTCAGCCTTACATATTCAGTAAATATTTTCGTACTGACGTCCATCACGGGGGACCAGTATTTCATGCAGCAGGCATATGTACTTTAGCTCTTACATTTCACTAGTAGGAGCAAGGGCTATTCAATGACTATTGGTGAGCTCCAGGTTTATTTGGGGTTCTCCGAATCTGTTCCATATATTTTGGTATTGTGCAGTAAGTCAAAGTAGGGTGGGGGTTTGTACCGACCCCAACTAAGTCTATGTATCTTTTTGAGGATTTGTAGACTAATATAAAGTTATGGTAGTGTCTTTTCTTTAGAAGTGGTGGCCCCAACGGCCAAGTGTTGTCTATATAAGTTTGTGGTTTGCTATGTAGTTGTTTTCATCGATACATAATATCATATTTGTCAGAACCTTTGGTTGTCATTGTTACATGTATGAGAAGTACAATGTTATTAATTGGTTCTCTCGAACCTTTACGGCTACGGGTTCCTATCTGCCCCAATCGGATTTGAGGTGTGACAGTCAGTTTCCTGTAAGGTACTATGAGTGCATTGCGCCAAAGCTCATTTTCACATTTGTCTATTTCCAGTGAGCCAACGCGATTGTACCTCTTTGCACCAAGATTCCAGGTCCTATCCAGTATTGCAACACGATTCCACTGCATCACGCCTCCAGCCATATTCCCAGTTGTCAATTACTAGTGGCTTGGCACGATAGTGGCGCGTCGTACAAGGGCCTAAAATTGGGTTTTCAAAGGTGAAAATTAAAAATGTTCCAGGTGTAATAGGGTCTCTTTCCATGACCCAGATCATCCTTAAACACGAAATTATGCCATAAACACCCTATTAAATCATTATTCACTCATTTTTCTCAATATTTAAAACATTCTCTCTTAAAGAGGAAAAACCCTTGATCAAGAAAGCAAGGTCAATCCTCAAGAAATGGTACAAGAACCTTCAAGAAAGAATTTTCAAAGGTATGTTAGGTGTTCATCTATGGGTTCCTTTCACCCCTAGAGTCCACAAATCTATTTTCAAAGTACAAGATTGTTGGATTATTAACTTTTATATATAAATTGAATTGAATTCATACTCATGTTATTGTGGGGTCTTAGTCCATGATTAAATTACAAGCCTTCATAAAATTGAATAGCATGTGTGATGAATATGTGATTATGTTGATAAACCCTTGAATTTACAAAGTTATTAATGTATCTATGTTGTTAATTGGGTTTAATCCATGATTATTATAAGATTCACGAAATTTGATTAGTTTTTTATGGGGGAATCATATGAATTTCATGCTAAACACATGAAATTGTAAGCTTGGGTATTGTAGTTGCCATGTTTATATGTTATCAATGATTATATACATGAAGCTGTGCTCCCAAATGGTTAATAGAATGTCCATGTGAATAAAGTGATGAAATCATGACATATTAGTAGATGTACAAGCTTATTCCCTACAAGTGTTTGATAAAATGTCTCTATAGATGAAATATCAACATGTGTACATTGTTATGCTTTGCAAGATCATGTAATGATTTACTTTTCATGCTACCGAGTACTGGGCGTATTTAGTACCCTATAATTTAGATATTTACCTAGATCCAGTGTCAATAACAGAATAATACCAGTCATGACATGATCATAGAGCTTAGTCAGTAACAGAACTCAAGAAAACTCAGTAAACTCAGTATCAATCCACTCTAGTTTAGTATAATCAATTCAGTGTGTTTCAGTTAGTAGTAGGATTCAGTACCGAGCAATTCTAGGGATGGGGGCTTACCCGTTTGTTAGGACTGGCTCCCTAGAAACAATCCCTAAGTTGCAGAAAAATATAGCCAATGTAGGTTATGAGATGTCACCCTTTAGATAGGAATGACATACTCTCGGATCACCCGCTAGTTTAGGAATGATCTCATGGGTCACCCATTAGTTAGGACTAACTCCACAATAGTTTCATGTTCAGTGTTCATCACAAACTTGGTATGTAGTTTCATGCTCATGTTCCCATTATAATCTTAGTATCAAGAACCATTGCATACTCAGTCATGCATTCATGAATCAGTTACACATGCATCAAATATGCATGTTCAGTATTATACGTTCAGCTTGTCAGTTATGTCAGTCATGGGATCATGTTCGAGTTATTCATGTTCAGTATGTACGTCAGTTGTATTTTCTTCCCTCTCAGTAAGTCTCATTCGAGGACGAATGTTCTCAAGGGAGAGATATTATAATACCCCGTACATTTTCCTAGCTAATTTTATCTCAAGAATGTCTAGTATTAGCTTCTAAATTGAATGATGGTTATTTTATGAGGAATTTTAAGGATTTTCAATTTTTTCATGTGGGATATTCAATAAGCTTTCCATCTATATAATATTCTCCCAAATATGATAATCGAGTCAGAAGATACGACTATTTTATGTTCCCATCGTAAAACTGTGCCATATTAGCACTACAAGAGGAAATGGCATTTGGCGAATTTCAGTATGGGTTCGCGATTATGGCACGTCGCGCCAGGGCCAAAATTAACAATTATCCTTTTCCAGTGTCTTAGTGTGAATTCCTCTGTGTCGCGCCAAAGTTCCAGGTCGCAAAAGAAGGGGAAATGCGTCGCGCCATCCCTCAGTTTCCCAATTGTAAAATTCCAGTGACACGGCGCGATAGCGCAACGTCGCACCAGGGGCCCAGTTCGAGAAAAATTTACTGAAATTAAATGACGCATCCGGGGTTAAAAGGGTCAACTTTCTACCCCTATTTAATCCCTTTAACATGCGATTCAGCCACTTTTCACCCAAAATACAGTCTCTTTTCTCAAAAACCTCAAAAACAACCTAGGTATTTTCATAGAAGATTCAGAATCAAGAATTTCCTCTATCAATCTTCACGAAATCACGAACTAAGGTATGTGTAGTGTTTATTCATGGACTTGTTTCATCCATGAAGCCTAAGAATCTCTTTTCTAAGTTTAAGTTTATGGATTTATTTATGAATTACATGTTGGGTTTATTTTTTTTATGTTGAGAATGATCAATTGAATTCAAATCCATGTTGGGTGATCAATTTTATGTGGAATTGATTTGTATAGATGTATATTGATGTGAACCTATGAATACACCCTAGGATGATGAAATTAGAGATGAATCATGATGATTAATTATTGCATAATGTTGTCTACATGTGCTATGCCTACCATTTGTTTGATTAAATGCCTAGATGAAGGAAGAATGCCCAACTAGTATGATATCATTAAATCCCCATGTATGTACAAGTTATGCCTATCACATGCTTTGATGGAATACTTCTATAAATGTATTATGGATTATGATGTTAGTCAAATGTTCAAGTAAGTAATGCTTGGTTAGTTTGCTTCCATCGAGTATTGGGGGTACTTATACCCGAAACATTGGTTGTGTGCTTAGAGCCATGTCATGTTTTCACGATACTCTCTGTCAAGCCATGATACTTAGGCTTCAAACAGTCTTATGACTTAGTAAATCTACATGATCTCATAAAATCAGTCAGTTGTTAGATTTTAGTTGTATTCCGTCAGTCAACGGAAGTCAGTAACTCATTCCATGTTCAGTTTAGTAAATCATGTTTAGTGTTTATTCAGATGGGAGTAAAAATTAGCACCGAGTGAACCCAAGGGTGGGAACTCACCTGTGATATGAGGGTATGATTCTTAGAAGTAATCCTTGTATTCCAGAACTATATAGCCAGCATAGGTTGAGACATTATAACTGGATATATAAGGGTAGATGAGGTGGCTTAACCTACTATATACGGGTTCCCACCATTCTCATTAGAGTTACCTGTTATATTAGGGTCACTCACATGTTGTCCTTACTAGTGGTATGGTATTGACACCGTTCTAATTGGGGCATAGATTGGACCCCAATTCAGCTATAATTCATTATTTGGGATATGTTGGTTAGATGACTACCTCCCACAGTCTGAGTATCAGTCTCAGTAATAGAACTCAGAAGTTCTTAAAAATCTAGGACTATCAGATACAAAATGGAACTCAGATAGTTCCACTAGATTCAGGACTGTCAGATATAGTCACTCATGTTATCAGTTATATCAGTTATCAGTATGTTATGTTATCAGTATTCAGATTCAGTACTCATGCTATCACAATTTCTGATATAGGTTCTATGTATGCATGCATGTATTCTCATGTTTATATTAGTCGGTTAGCCAGTATTGTTCATGCATATGAACCCCATGCATTCAACCTACCCCACTTGCATACCAGTACATTCAAAGTAGTGACGCATTTGTGCTATGGTGTCCTCTACCATAGGTTTAGAGACACGAGCTCCAGATCAACAGTAGATTCCAGTTTCAGCAGTCAGAGTTAGAAGAGAGTCCTCATCATTCGAGGACATGATTATTTCTCTATTATCTCATTAATTAGTTTATTAGTTGGAGTTAGTAGGGAACATGTCCCATCAACTTCTATCTCAGATAGTTCAGCCACCTAAAGGTTTTCTAGACTATCATGTTTCAGACTTCAGTATTTTTAGTTTTGTTTTGGGTATTTCATACTTCGTTTAGATATTATATTTTACTTCATTTATATGAAGCTTATGGCCATTCAGTTCATGTTTCCACATTATTCAGTATTTTATGCAGTATATAGGTAGAAATATAAGTCATGGGTTAGGTTGTGGTCCTTCGAGGTCATGAGCACCATGTAGCATTCTGGGTACCAGATTCGGGGCGTTACGGTAACTTATTGAAACTTTAGAAGTATGGAATAAGGTCCATTTTACATATGTGCTAATGAAATATATAGATGAGTTGAAACATTAAAACAACTATCATGAAACTGATTTCTGAGATGACTTGACTCTATTGACTGTAAGAAGATGATTCATGCTGAGAGTTTAGAACTAACTTCAAATATTCATGATACGATCATACCTAAACAACTGCGACGTTATAACTGATGCAATAAAATTTCAAGAGTTACTAAGGATGGAATAAAGTATGCAACTTCTCATTAGGAATTTTCCCTCAACAAAACACGTATAGGAATCAAAAGAAAAGGGCTTCATGGAATCGCCAAGTACATTATGTAAGCATGAATCATGAGATAACAAGACCAAGGTCGTACAAAAGGTATTATAATGTCTGAGCTGGAATACTTGGAAATCTTAGATCATTCACTAAACACTTGTGAACTGAATCATGACTAAATAAGATGAGATGAAAAGATGGAATAGGCATACTCATGAAATAGGCATACTCATGAAACTTCAGATAATAAGATGAGATGGAAAGATGGAAATCTTTAGGAGCTTATCTGTCAGATTGTAAAATTAAATTCTTAGCTATACAGACTAACTCATACTGAAAGTTTATTCTCAATTAGGGTATTCCTTCAACAATCTTGCTAAGAAGTTTGAATAACATTAGGGAGCAAAGAATTCTTGTTCATGATCTGAGTGAGATATATTAACAAGGAATCTTAATATGGCTTCAACTTCTGTAACATGAAATATAGGCCTGTAAAACATAAGCTAGGATAGAATTTCTAGGCCTTAGACAATGCAACTGCTAACTTTTATGCTTAGCTACACTTATCAAATACTCCCTCAACTATACTTTTCCCCTTAAATATAATGCTCCTTTAACTCTACTGATAATACTTGCATGGGTACCGATAACTACTTCAGCCCAAGTTTGAGTTGAACTACATACTCTCGCCATGTTCAAGCCCAACTTAAAATTTCAAGCTACAACACATAACACCATCACACTAGTCTGAACCATGAATTCAGTACCCCATGCATAATTCACAACTCTCATCTCAGGAATATTCATCACTTCAACAACAAATTCAACTTGTTACTAGGAATTCACTAGTGCAAAATGCATTCATCCATGTATACACCAACATAATATTCAAGCCTATCCTTATATCCATATATGAACTTCTAGGAAACCAACCCACTAAAGCATCTCTCACCTATTCTTTAATACCTATATCTACAACAACCTCTATGTACTATCCCCAAGGAAACACACACGAAATTTCAACTAACAATGCCATATATCAAAAATGCTACCTCAATATTACTTCAAACTTATTGCCTTACATAGAACAAGCATAGAATGATCTTTTCCTAACACAGAGCATTTACTCTCTTCCATCTAAATAATCATTCATCATCACTATCTTGACAAAAGGAAAGCACTAAATGGTTAGAACATGAGGACCTAAATCATGAAAGAATACTATGCTTAACTTAGACACTAAACTGATGCTTACGAAATAGAGTATCCATGTCATGGATTTATTAAAGAGATCTAAATTAAGGACATATATGACAAAATCTGAAATTTGCTGATCATTAAGAGTGTCGCATGAGTACCTAGAACTGAACATACTATAAAGCATGAGTATATGATTCGTGATCTTTATATCCTGAGTTTGAAGTTCATAAACTCGTGGAACATAATTCTAACTGCTGAGTCAACTAGAACTCCTCATACTGGGAATTGGGAGTGTACATGATTTTATGGTAATTGTATGAATATTACTATGATCATGAAGATGACATGTAAGGATTGGGTAGATTTCATGATAATTGAAGTACAAAATTTTTACAAAAATAATGATGGGCCGGTCATCTTCCTCATCTACTTATGTTCTACAATCACTGGCATCACTACTAGAATTCAAAAGCATGACTTGGTTTCATATTCTATCATACATCATCTCTGCCTTAGTTTTAAGCCATCATTCTAAGTTTCTGGACCTGTTTAATGAATGCTAAGCTAAACTAAAACCACTTTACCCTAGGGTATGGGATATAACAATACACATAAATAATAAGCTCACCCTAAAAGACTATACTTAAAAGTGTAAAACCCACTATTAATACTTCCTTTTGAGATACAAATCTTAACTTTCTATAGCACCACTAGTAATCATATAAGAACCTGAACATTTACAAACATAGAATCTTCATGAGTATCACCGTAACCTGATTTCACACCATCTAGATTTTTAACTCTTCTTTCTATTAGCTCAATCATCCAAATTTCAAACATAAATTCTAACACTTTACATGAATATTCCCAAACTTTTAACGAACTATACTAACTTCATTCTTGAACACTCCCTAAATATATTCTATCCTTAACTTTCCTTAGCTTCAGCAATCATCACATACTTACACTCTTTTTGACAACATACTTGCCTTACTAAACATATAATCTACCTCTTTTCCTTTATAGCCAACTAACATAACATCTCCAAATTTATATTTTTTGTAAACCATGAGAATTACAGTTACACCAACACACCCAACATAAACAACATATAATTTTGAATCAATAAACTTAAATTCTTGTATACACTATTTCAAGCCTACTAGTTTACCTTCATACAAATAGCCCCATGAATACATAATCTACTAAATCTAGATAAACACTATCCCCACTTTACTACCACTAAACTTCTGGTTTTATGCTTCTAACTTTAGATCGTATTCTATCATAGGATTTTGAGAAGAGATCTAAAATCACATTAAACTTTGACTTAATACGTAATTTTTTAGAATCGTTAATAAAATCTTTCATACTTTAGAACTTAAAATCACTAATGGGAATATTCGAGCCTGTATGCAATCCCATAACTATCTGTAGGGACTGTTTGAGAAAACTCTATCTGTAAGGATTTAAGCTTGGCTATTTCTGTTGTCTCAAGAATAAAGAAGAGTTGGCACAAATGGATTAACATAAGAGTCTACATGAGTTGATTAGATAATACTTCTATTGCATGATCATGAGATATTAAAAAAGGGAATATTCCTTAAATTTCCTATAGCCGCTTGATGAAAAGTACAGATGCTCCATACTATTCCGCAAGACTCTACTAGACACGCCTTCATAGACACCCTAGAATACTTAAACTCTGTGCTTAGATACTAAGTTTGTAACGCCCTGAGACTACCCCCTGGATGTCGCACAATGCTTAGAACCATAAGTCATCATAAGTTAACACATGATATATGCATTACTCTTTAATAACTGAATATGTTACGTAAATCTAAAAGAAATAAGTGGAAGAGATGTCTTTACTAAGTATGTTCAATATAAATTTTTTTAAAACATTTACACTTTGGTTATACAAAACAAAACTGGAAGTAAATACATAAACTCTGAATGACCATCTATGAAACATCTACTAACACTGACTATAGGAAGTCAGGACTTGACCCCCAGTTATCCCTAATAGATACGGCTGAATAAAGAATGCTACTAGAACTATAGTTGACTCAAGTCCTCGAATTAAAATAACTCATCACCTGTTGATTGGAAGATGCAAACTATCTGATTATGATGTCTGGGCTATAACTGGAACCTTTATTATGAGACAGTGTAGCACATACACATATATTAGTTCAATACTTCTAGAATGTATTTAGCATGTGGGGGTGAATGCAATAAGTAAAACTGAATAGATACATAATTTTAAAACAAGCATGCTAAGTGTAAGTAGACTCACCAAGAGACTGAAATAAATTGAAAGCTGGAGTATCTTAAAACATGAGGAACAAACATAATCTGATAAGCTGGTTAATCACTAAACTTAGTTTTTTAAGTCTTTAATTTTGTAAGATATGTAGAATAGAGAGTGGTTATACTTTCTTATCATACATACTAAGTGAAAAATGACTCACCTTGATCATACGTAAACTAAAAGGTGAAAGATCATGTATAATAACTTATGTAAAACAATATCTGAAAAAAACTGTGAGTCTTTACACTAAGTTTCTAAAATATTCACTTTTATTCGTTCTTGTGGGAGATTCTTCTAATCGACATAAATAATGTGAACTACCATGGAGTCTAAAATCTTACCCATATTAGGGAGAACTATTCTACCTTTGCCATCAGAATAGAATCTTAATCTTAAGTTATCACTGTACTTAATCCATATTGGGGAAAAACTTAGCTTTTTTAGGCTCATATTTTCTAGGAATTTAGAATACACTCATCCACATTCCTTTCTCTATGCTAAATACTATTCCTATAATACTTATATTATCACACTTTAAGAAATTTACCTTAAAATAATGTAAAGGTTATAGACTAAAAACCAAATATGCTTCTCTTTATATAAAAAATAACCAGGATGAACAATTATGGATTTAATATCTTATCTTAGGATCGAAAGATCAATCTTTCTTGAATCATGCCATAATGTATGTGAATGAAGTTTCAAAAGCTTAAACTTTCTTGTAAACTTAATGCTCGTACTTTGACTTGGAATTCATGCTTTATTTCATATAAATCCATAATGAAACATAATACTCAATGATCACCTTGAAATCTTTCATCAATATCCAGTAAACATAATGAAATTTAAATCACAATATGAATCTTGTAAATCAACATATGAATATATACAAACACTGATGCACGTAAAACGTTAAATCACATAGTTGTATCTTACTTCAAGAATATAGAAATTTAGGTATGAGCCCTAATTCAAAATAAGTTATCTCAATTTTAACACAATTTACTTTGGGCACAAGGAAGGAAGAATAACCTTGTTCATGAACCCCACAACCTTGATTAGATGAATTCTTAAAGAAATATTTAAATTGGAACTTAACTTCTTGAGTTCTTGAGGGAGGTGTCATACCTCAAATCCTATTAGGGCAGACAGGCACCCATAGCTGTGAAGGCCCGAGAAAACCAATCCATGACCTTGTACTCCTCATCCATGTAACTAAAATAACCAAAGGTTTTACCATTCATGGATATAATAAATTGATGAGAAAAAAATGATATGCCTAAAACAATATATATACCAGACTTGGCCGTTGGGCCAGATAATAAATTATCATGCTTAACTTTACACTAGTCTACAAAGCATCTAAAAGATACATAGACATCTTGTTAAGGTCGGTACAAACCCCCTCCTTACTCTTAACTACTGTACAGTACAAAAATATATAAAATAGAATCGAAAAACCACACATTAATCTAAAGCTCACCGATAGCCGTTGGATATTTTGGGCTCCTACTGAGAAGGTGTATTTTCTAATGTACCTATTCCTGCAACATAAATATAGACCCCCCATAAGGTGCGTCAGTACGAAAGTATGTACTGAATATGTAAGGCTAAAAGTAACCACACATGATATAGGAGCTCAATGGAAAATAGATATATATCTACAAATAATGAGAGTAGACCACCTTTGTATATACTTTTAGGGTAAGGTACATTACATTCCTTTTTTCAATTTACCTTTCTTACTTCATAATCTTTATAAGTCATATAATACAAATGACCAGCTGATCAGTGGAAAATAGACAAATTGGGATAGACCCATGCTAGGCTTATGCTCCTGAGCTGCCACCCAAAAATAAACATTGGAATCGGGCCATGCTATTCTTACAACCCTAAGCTGCCACCCACATAAAAAGTATCACGATCAGCCCATGCTAGGCTTATGCCCTTGAGCTGCTACCCATTTAATACATATTTGTGTTACTTAGTTTATTTAGCCTTTGAGATTGTTACTATTGTGGTCATAACATTATGGTACCTTGAAACATTCATCTACCAATAAGAAACATGTAAATGGGAACTTAATTCAACAACAATGAGGTAGGGAGATATTGGAACACAAATGAAATATTTAGGAGATGAAAATAACACATGGGTTTTATTTGAGTAAATGGAGAACTCCTAAAATTTTCTAGTGAAAATAGACTTGAAGGCTTAATAATAAGCCTGTATTAAGGTATTTTAACACGTTAGAGAGTAGAAACAAGGTCATTGGCTACATGCAATATAATACACTGCTATTATGTATCATTTGTAATAGGATAACCTTGGAAGCTTACTTGATGGAACAAATGTCTGATTTCATACCAAAGAGTGCAAAATAGAGTATGCCTTACATACCTGGTCGTACAGCTTCGATACTAACCAAACATGACTTCTCGCCTTATGTATTACATATCTACAATAAAATATATGGTAAACTAATATTACCAACCAACTAACACATTTGGGTTATTTAACATCACCAAAACAGTTACCAGGTAGTAAGCCCTTAATTTATCAATCAAGGGTGTTATTTTAATCCTTTTTTTATCCAATTACATACACATACCATAAATATTCTTATAAGATCCCCAGACACAACTTTGGGTTCATCACACCCTCCAAACAATACACGAAACAGAAAGGGCAGTAGACTGTATTCAACCATTAGTTATGCGGTGTACCACCACACCCTTCATTTATATTTCAATACAAAATAATTACAAATTTCCCCAACATCAACTTGGTAGAATCCAACATATACACACAAAACAGTCCATAAAACATCCCCAAATCCCTTTTGTTGTAGCGATAAATTATTGAACTCATCATATCTTAGTTCTCAATAACAACACATCCATAATTATCTTACAAATTTATATATAAGGAGAAAAAATGGGGAAGTCACCTTACCTAAAATCTACAACGTATCATTTAAATTTAAAATCCTCAAGAACTTCAACTTTCACTTTACTTCATACTTTAAACCTTAAAAAAAGAGATCTCTTAATAACAAAGAAAAAGTGAGAAAATAGCTTGTTCTATATTCTTCCATGAATTAATAATTAAGCACTTATAGAATTTTTTCATAATTTTCCATGAGATAATTAAGCTAAAAATTAATTGTTTTCACTTATCATGGACTGCAAAAGTTGGGGGTTAGAATAGGGTTGCTCTTTGTTGTTCTTTAGAAAGTAGAGAGAAGTTTATGAAATATGTCACTTTTATGACTTATAATTTATGGAAATGACCAACAACTTAGCCTTATAAAGACCTTATTTTTGGCAATTATTTAGCTGCATTTTGGACCTCAAAATGGGTCAAATGGGTCTAAGTAGGTGAAGTACCTACTTAAAGAGATCAAGCTTCTGAAAAGGTCAAAGTTGGTGATGCACCTACTTGATTAAGTTCTTATTTGTACTCAATTTACTTGGGCCTTTGGCTGAGTTAAGTGTTGGGACATTTCTTCATTTCCTTTACATTTACTTAAGTTAGGCCCAAATGAGTAACTTAACATAGGATCAAATCTGATCCATAACCTTGAGTCCATTAACTTGATCCATATATCTCAAGTAGGTGACTCACCAACTAGCTTAATTAAGTGAAGCAAGCACCTCAATAAAATACTCTATTTTTAGTTCTTAATCAATTGGAACTTAGTTCTAAATCCCTTGGAACTAACTTAAAACTTTTATATACTTGGTAACTTTAAAATTTAGATTCAAATACTAGATTATAATTCCATGTTTAAATAGTTGTATCGATGTTAACTTGGTCGCATCACATTAAAATGTATGGTCATCATCTATAATTCCATCTAAACCATTAATACTGAAATAAAAAATCTCATCTATTACCTATACCACAAGGATATACAAAGTTCCATATAATTATAACAAGTACAAGAAAAATACGGGATGTTATATCCTCCCCCTTAGGAACATTTGTCCTTCAATATTAGCATAATTGTCCAACCAAAACAAGTTCAAGCCTAAGTTTAATACTCATGTTATCACATAGTACCTATATATTACACTTATTTGTTATTGTTCCAATTCAACATCTTTAACTTTCTCTTCATATTTAAGCAAATAAGGGTACTTTGATTTCAACATTTCTTCAGTTTCCCATGTTATCTCTTCCACTTGTTAGTTTCTCCAAAGAACTTTTACGGAATCTATTTCTTTATTTCTTAACTTATCGATCTAGGATATCAATAGGTATTTATTCATAGGTGATATCTTCTGTAACTTGTAAATATTTAGTAGGAGTAATATGAGATGGAACTCCATGTACTCTCGAAGCATTAAGATATGAAATACTGGATGAACCGTTGAGAGTTCTTGGGGTAGCTCTAATTCATAAGTGACTTGGCCAAACCTTTGAGTAATCTTATATGGGTCTATATAATGTGTACTTAGTTTTTCATTCTTACCAAATCTCATAACCCCCTTCATTGGTGACACATTCATGAATACCCAACCACCTATAGCAAACTCTAGCCCTCTTCTTATAATATCTACATATGACTTGTGTTGAGTTTGGGTTATTTCTAGCCACCATTTGATTACTTTAAAATTTTCCATAGCTTTATGCACAAGATCTTGCCTGAACAAGGCAGTTTCACCCATATCAAACCATCCAATTGTTGATCTATATTTTATTCCTTCCAAAGCTTCATATGGTGCAATTTTGATGCTTGAATGATAGTTATTGTTGTAGTCAAACTCGATGAGAGGTAAATGATCATCCCAACTACCTTTAAAGTCAAATACATAAGCTCATAGCAAATCTTCAAGTATTTCAATGGAACGTTTCACTTGTCTATTTGTTTGAGGGTGGAAAGCTATACTTAAATTAACTTGTGTTCCCAAATTTCTCTAAAATGACATCCAAAAATTTGCAGTAAATTGGGTTCCCCTATCTAATATAATAGAGACTCGTACTATGTGTAATCTAACTATCTCTTTGATATACAATTTTGTATACTCTTCAACTATGTAAGTGGTCTTAACCGGTAGGAAGTGTGCTGATTTGGTAAGCCTATAAGCTATCACCCATATGGAATCTGACTTTCTAGATGTACGAGGCAAACCAGTGACAAAATCCATATTGATAAAGTCCCACTTCCATATTAGAATATCTATACGTTGCATATAACCCCCGGGCTTTTGGTACTCTATTTAACTCTTTGACAATTTGGACACTCAGCTACAAATTCTGCAATGTTCTTCTTTATGTCACCCAACGAAGACATTCCTTTCGTATCCTAATATATTTTAGTTGACCCTGGATATATGGAATACCTCGAATTATGTACCACTATCATAATCCTCTTTCTTAGCCCATCTACATTAGGCACACCTAATCTATTTTGGCACCGAAGTGCTGCCTGTTTTGTAATCTGAAAGGCCTTTGTCATACCACATTGTACATTCTCCTTAAGCCATAAAAAAATAGAATCTTCATACTGCTTCTCTTTCACTTCGGCTACTAATGAAGATTCTACCGTATTATGCAAAATAAGCCCTTCATCTAGAGTTTCAAGTACGCAAACTATAATACCCCGTATTTCCCTAGCTTAAATTAGCTCTAAGTACAAAAGTTATCCGATATAAATTTTACTAAATATTTTTTATTTTTCAGTTTAGAGTTTTCTAATGCATAGGAAATTCAACAAACTTTCCAACGATAGAAAATTTGCCCAAATCTGATACTCGAGTGAAGAGTTAGAGACATTTTTGTAAAGCAGTGTGCCAACTGGAACTTCACCGCGTCGCAGAGGCTAGCCAAATGGCAATTATCAAATTCCAGTGTTGCTCCACGAGAATGGCATGTTGCACCAAAGAACCAGTGCATAATTTTCAATTTCCAGTAGGGTAATACAATTCTACCGCGTCGCACCAAGGGCCAAATTCCCATCTCGTAAGGCTCAAAGATTCCACCGCAATGCGCCAAGCTTCCAAGTACCAATTTTCATTTTCCAGTGGAACGACGCGATTTCACCATGTCGTGCCAAGGCCAAAAGTAAGGATTTCCAGTCCGTGATTTAAAATTGCAAAGGCCGTTTGGTCTTTTCCCAAAGTTCCTAATCCATCTTAAAACGGGATTTAAGCCCTAATAAAGCATTATTTGCTCATTTTTACATTATTCTCTCAAATTAAATCAATTATCTTCAAGATCAAAACCCTAATCTTCAAAATTCAAGGCCAAATCTCAAGAAGTCACGCTCAATCCTCACAAATTCGTCCACCCAGGTATGTTAAATGTTCATCCGTGGGTTCCTTTCACCCATGGAGTCCAAGTATCCATTTTTATTTGCAAAATTATGATATTTTAAAGTTATCTTGATTTTAAATCATGTTTGCAACCATGAATCTCCATGAACTCGGATTATACACTATGTTTAAATAGGATTATTGTTATCAAATTTCATATGCTTTAATGTTATTATTCATTGAATTAAGTCATGATTTGGCATCAAAGATGTTGAATTCATGCTATTAATTCAAGTTAAATGTCATTCCCATGATTATACTAAAATTTGTATTAAAAGTGTTCGATAAATGCCTACAAGAATGAGTACTTGATAAAAGTTCCATGTCATTCCCATTTTTTTTCTATTATTGCTTTTCAGTCGTGGGGTTTTGAATACTCGAAAACCATAGCTATTTACATCTGTATCATCTTAGTATCTTCAAAATATCTTCAGAATGTATAATTAGCATTATTAGATCAGTCATTTAAACTCCAAACAGTTTAGTAACTCCGTGTCATTCAGTTGGGAGTGGGATTTTGTACCGAGCAAATGCAGGGATTATGGATTTCCTGTCAGATAGGAAGAGTCATTATTAGAAGTCCTTGTGTTCCAGAACTATGTATCCAACATAGGATATAAGAAGTCACCCATAAGTTTAGGTTGGACTATCTCGTAGGGGTAACCCGTCAGTTCAGGCTTGGCACCCTTAGTGCTTTAGGAAAATATACTACATCAGTATAGTGGATCCACATAGCCAGCGTTAGTACCCATGGAACGGTACTAACACCCTTCCAACTGGGTTTATAGGTTGGAACCCAATTATCTTAGGTTGGGGCATGTCGGTTAGATGATACCTCCCATAGACTTAATTTATAGTCTCAGTTTAGAAATTAGTTCAGTAACTCAGTTTCATGTTTCTTGATCATAGAATACAGATATCAGACATCCATTCATCAAAATATTATTATTTTAGTTTACAAAATATATTCAGTTCATGTTATATGCTTGATCATACATCCTCAGTATTTACAGATTTATTTTATTCTCAGTAGCTATAGACTTCATGTACTCTATTCAGTACCTTATGTTATTTGTATATGTATTCAGACAATTATTTGTTCATGTTCATGAAACCATACTTATCTTTCTACCTTATTTAGCATACAAGTACATTCCAAGTACTGATGGCATACCCTTTTCTTGCGCTATGATGTTTTATATAATAGGTTCGGACGTCCAGTTCCCGGATCGCGCTTAGACTTCTTAGGCTTTCAACAGTAGCAGTGGTGATTCCTTATATTTTGAGGACATATTATTATATTTCATGCTTTAAGTTTAGTAGTCAGTTGGAGTTAGCTGAGGACTGTTCCATCAATTCATATTCAGTCAGTTTAGTGGATTTCAGACACTACAGTCAGTTATTCAGTATTCAGACTTCAGCTGATATTGTCAGATTATTTTATCAGTCTTGCATTTATATATTTTATCAGTTTTCATTACTTAAAACCTTATGTCATAATAGTTGTTCTTCTGTATTATCATTATATTATTCAGTACTCCCAGCAGGTACCATCTCATGGGTTAGCTTGTGATCCCTCGGGACTATAAGCACCATGTGATGCCAGGGTGTAATCTCGGGGTGTTATAAACTTTGTATCAGAGCCTATGATTTTAAAGTGTCCTAGGAAGTCTGAAAGCCACTTCAAGTAAAGTTTTTTGGATGGGTGTGTAACACACCACACTTATGGACAAGAGGCTATGAGGCATTTAGGAAAAGTTTCTCTTCTTCCAGTATTCGCGTCATGCGACTAAGCATGATGCTCATGTCTAATTCATTTCCTCCTTCCATTTATAGAACATACCTACCAAAATGAACAACGGAATAAGTATAAGAAACAAAACAACACCTCCGCCCATTCAGGAAAATCCTCTAGACGAGCATGTTTCCCATGTAGAATTCAGAGCTGCATTCACCACTCTATCCAATTCTGTATTAGCTCAGAATAAATGGCCAACCACTTTTCATACAAACCTAGTGGCCAATACTACTGCAACCAGGATTCAAGACTTTACTCGAATGAACCCTCCTTCCTTCATGGGATCCAAGTCTAAAGAGGATCCACAGGAATTCTTAGATATGTTTCAGAAGGTAACAAATATTATGGGGGTGTCATCTAGTGAGAGTGATGAGTTGGCTGCATATCAGTTTTAGGATGTATACCATACATGGTTTCAGTAGGTAAAGGTAGATAGGGGTGCAGATGCAGGGCCTATAGAATATGAAGAGTTTGCTACAACCTTCTTAGACAGATTCTTCCCATTGAAGTTAAAGAAGGCCAAAGTGTTAGAATTTATTAACTTGAGGTAGGGAAACATGAGCGTGAAGGATTATTCCCTCAATTTTACTCAGTTAGCCAAATATGGTCCTCATTTAGTAGCTGACAACAGATCCAAAATAAGCAAGTTTGTGTCTGGTGTATCTGATAGTGTGGTCAAGGAGTGTAGGACCACAATTCTTATTGGGGAGATGGAATTATGTAGGATGATGGTCCATGCTCAATAGATTGAGGAGTAGAAGACCAAGGTGAGAGCAGAAGATGGTAACCACCCTTAGTTTCATCAGAGATCTTTAACCCCAGTACCCTCTTCAACCAGTTCCCCAGTGCCCAAATTCAAAAATGATAACAAGGATAGGGCACCAGGCTCTAAGTCCCAAGGCAGCGTTAATAGTGCTCGTATAAATCCTCTATGTAAGCAATATGGTAGGAACCATCAGGTGAGTGTAAAGCTGGTAGTGATGTGTTCTAAGGTTTTGGAAAGCTAGGCCATTGGATTCGAGTGTGTCGGGTAGTTTCTTAGACAGTTAGGGAGTTGTGCCAATAGGGCTAGTCCTATCAATTGTCAGTTCTAGCCGGTCACCCAACTCAGCAGGGTGACGCTTCCAGTGCTACCAGTGGTCAGTGTCCAAATAGATTGTATGCTCTTCAGTACCAAAAAGATCAAAAAAATTCTCTTGACATAGTTACTTGTATGTTGCAAGTCTTTTATTTACATATTTATGCTTTATTAGACCCTGAAGCTTCTCTTTCTTTTGTAACCCTTTATATAGCCATCAACTTCGGAATCAGTCCCTAAATCTTATCAGAGACTATTTCCATGTCTACCCCAGCAGGTGTTTCCATTGTAGCTAGGAAGGAATACAAGAACTATCCGGTCACAATATATTAGAAAGTTACTTCAGTTGATCTTGTGGAATCAGAGATGACAAATTTTGATGTCATTATCAGCATGGATTGGCTCCATTCATGCTATGCTTTAGTTGATTGTATAAATAGAATAGTTCATTGTAGTTCCCAAATGAACCAGTCTTAGAATAGAGGAGTAGTGCTACAACGATCATGATTCAGTTTGTTTTATACCTTAGAGCGAGAATGATGATATCCAAGGAGTGTCTTTACCATCTTATTCGATTCAAAGACTATAATTCAGAGACTCTAACCATTGACTCAATTTTAGTAGTCAGGGAATTTCTAGATGTATTCCCTAAAGATCTTCTCGGAGTTCCTCCCGAAAGGGAAATTGACTTTAGAATATACTTTCTCCCAAACACTCAGCCTATCTCTATTTTCCCATACAGAATGGCTCTAACCGAACTTAAAGAATTTAAAAAACCATTAAAGGTTCTCCTAGATAAGGGATTCAGTAGACCCAGCATCTCTTTATAGGGCGCACCAGTTCTATTCGTGCATAAGAAAGATGGTTCTCTCAGAATGTGTATTGACTACCGTTAGTTGAATAAAGTCACCATTAAGAATAAATTTCCACTTACTAGAATCAATGACTCTTTTGACCAACTTCAGGGCGCCAATTACTTTTATAAGATAGACCTCATATCTGGCTGTCATTATCTCAGACTAAGAGAATGTGATATAATGAAAATAGCTATCCGAACCCAGTATGGTTACTTCGAATTTCTAGTCATGTCATTTGGTCTTACTAATGCCCAAATAGCTTTCATGGACTTAATGAATCATGTGTTCAAAAAGTACTTGGACATGTTCGTTATAGTCTTCATCGATAATATTCTTGTCTATTCCCATTGTGAGAATGATCACACAGATAACCTCAGAATCCTACTTCAAACTCTCAGAACTCATAAGTTGTTAGCCTAATTTAGTAAGTGCAAATTTCGGATAAGGTAAGTTGTATTCCTTGGCCGTATTATTTATGGTGATGGCATTAGAGTTGATCCTCAAAAGACTGAGGTGGTGATAAACTGGACCAAACCTATCTCTCTATCAGATATCAGGAATTTCTTGGGTTTAGATGGCTATTACAATAAGTTTGTTGAAGGGATTTCATATATTGCGTCCCCAATGTCCATATTGACTTAGAAGAAAGTCAATTTTCTGTGGTTCGATTCCTGTAAGAAGAGTTTTCAGGAGTTTATGACTCGACTTACTTCAGCCCCAGTTTTGACATTGCCAGATGGTTCAGATGGGTTTGTTGTATACTGTGGTGCTTCCATAGATAGGTTGGATTGTGTTTTGATGAAAAGAGGTAAGGTTATAGCCTATTCCTCTAGATAAATTAAGCCCCATGCAAAGAATTACCTCACTCATGAGCTTGAATTAGCAGTTATAGTGTTCGCTTTAAAGATTTGGAGGCACTATTTGTATGGGGTGCATGTTGATGTGTTCACCGACCATAAAAGCTTGCAGTATGCTTTTTCTCAGAAAGATTTGAATTTGCATTAGAGAAAGTGGTTGGAATTGATGAAAAATTATGATATGAGTATTCTGTTTAATTCGGGCAAGGCCAATGTAGTGGCAGATGCTCTTAGTAGATTGTCTATGGGTAGTGTTGCTCATGTTAATATTGGGAAGAAGAAGTTAGTTCAAGAAGTTCATCATTCTGCCTGACTAGGTATCCTCTTAGTCAGTTCAGCAGAGGGTAGTGTATGGGTTCTTAGTAGTTCAGAATCATCTCTAGTTTTTTAGGTGATGAAAACGCAGGATAGAGATCCCAATCTAGTGAAGTTGAAATAGTCAGTCAGAGATTAGAAGGTAGAAATTTTCTCCCAAGAGGAAGATGGTGTGCTGCATTGTCAGGGTCGGCTATGTGTCCCAGGTGTAGATTACTTGAGGAAACAAATTTTTGCAAAAGCGCATGGTGCGCGTTACTCTATTGATCCAGGGGCAACTAAGATGTACCATGATTTGCAGATGATCTATTGGTGGAGCTGGAAGAAAAGGGATATTGCAGAGTTTGTAGCCAATTTCTCGATATGTTAGCAGGTTAAGATTGAGCACCAAAAGCCTAGTGGGTCCAAACAGGAGTTCAGTATTCCCACACAGAAATGGGAAGAAGTGAACATGGACTTTGTGGTGGGTTTTCCTCGTACTTGTCATTAGGATGATTTGATTTGGGTTATCATTGATAGGATGACAAAATCAGCTTATTTCTTGCTTGTTCATACCTCTTATTTGGTCGAGGACTATGCTAAAATCTACCTCAGAGAGTTGGTTAGGTTGCACGGTGTTCCCTTATCCATCATCTCAGATAAAGGTACTCAGATTACCTCTCACTTCTGGAAGGCATTCCAAAAGGGTCTCGGTACCCAAGTTCACCTTAGTACAACCTTCCACCCTCAGACAGACATTCAAGCAGAAAGGACCATTTGGACTCTAGAGGATATTTTAAGAGCCTGCGTTGTTGATTTTAAAGGTAGTTGGGATGACTACTTTCCTTTGATTGAATTTACATACGATAATAACTATCATTCCAGTATCCAAATGGCTCTGTTTAAGGCTCTTTTTGGTAGGAGATATAGGTCTCTGATTGGTTAGTTTAAAGGGGTGAGGCCATAGTAATAGGTCATTACTTGTTGTTTGATACTTTAGAGAAAGTCCAGTTGATCAGATAAAGGCATAGGGAAGCCTAGATCCGACAAAAATCATATGCAAATATGAGTAGAAAAAATCTTGAGTTTGATGTCGGTGATTTTATGTACTTGAAAATCTCTCCCACGAAAAGAGTAAAGAGGTTCGGCAAGAAAGGGAAACTCAGTCCCCGATATGTCAGTTCTTACAGAATTCTCATTCGTTTCAAAAAGGTAGCTTACGAGCTTGAGTTGCCTTCAGATCTAGCTTTTGTACATCCTATGTTCTATGTCTAGTTATTGAAGAAGTGTATTTGTGACCCATATGTAGTTGTTCCCTTAGAAAGTGTAGATCTTTAGAACAATCTTTCATATGAGGAAGCTCCAGTCAAAATTCTTGATCATCAAGTTAGTAGACTAAGGAACAAAGAAGTTCGTCTAGTCAAAGTTCTTTGGCGGAATCAGTCTATTGAGGGAGATACTTGGGAAGAAAAATAAGATATGCGGACCAAGTATCCTCACCTCTTCTTTGCAAACTTAGATTTAGCTTGAGGTATCAGCCTTCCTTAGCCTTGCTCAGTTCCATGTTCAGTTACAATTACAAACTTTGTATCCATTACCATAGAATATTTAGTCATGCATTCATGAATCAGTTCAGTTATATACTCATGCATCAGATATGCATGTTCATATGAAAAACTCAGCTTATCAGTGATTTCAGTCATGCAACCATGTTTCAGTTGTTTAAGTTCAGTGTGTAAACTAAGTTTATCAATATTTCTCCACTTAATCAGTTTCATTAGAGGATGACAGTTCCAAAGAGGGAGATATTGTAGTACCTCGTATTTCCCTAGATTAATTTAGATCTAAGTATAGGAGTTATCCTATATAAATTTATCTAAATACTTAGTATTTTTCAGTTTAGAGCTTACCATTGTGTAAGAAATTCAGCCAGCTTTCCAATGATAAAAAATTTGCCCAAATTCGATACTTGGGTGAAGAGTTAGAGCCATTTTTTTAAAGAAGTGTGTCAACTAGCACTTCACCATGTAGCGGAGGCCATCCAAATGGAAATTGTCAAATTCCAGTGTTGCTCTGTGATAATAGCGAGTCGCGCCATAGACCCAATTCACAATTGTCAATTTCTAGCGAGGCAACGCGATTCCACCGCATCACGTTAAGGGGAAAATTCCCATCCAATGAGGCTCCATGATTCCACTGCGTCACTCCAAGATTCCAAGTCCCAATTTTCATTTTCCAGTGGCACAACACGATTGCACCACTTCACACCAAGCCAAAAAATCAAGATTTCCAGTCCGTGATTTAAAATTCCAAGTGACATTTGGTCTTTTCCCAAATTTCCTAATCCATCCTAACAAGGGATTTAAGCCCTAATAAAGCATTATTTGCTAATTTTTACGTTATTCTCTCAAATTAAATCAATTATCTTCAAGAATAAAAACCCTAACCTTCAAAATTCAAGGCAAAATCTCAAGAACTCACCCTCAATCCTCACGAATTCGTCTACCCAGGTATGTTAAATGTTCATCCGTGGGTTCCTTTAACCCATGAAGTCCAAGTATCCATTTTTATTTGCAAAATTGTTATCTTTTCAAGTTATCTTGATGGTAAATAATGTTTGCAACTATGAGTCTCCATGAACATGGATTCTACACTATGATTAAATGGAATTATTATTGTTATCAAATTTTACATACTTTAATGTTATTATTCTTTGTATAAAATCACGATTTGGCAACATATATGTTGAATTCATTCTATTACTTCAAGTTCCATGTCATTCCCATGATTATACTAAACTTTGATAAAATGCCTACAAGAATGAGTACTTGTTAAAAGCTCTCATGTTATGTCCTCTAGGCTTGATATTATTTTTCTATTATTTCTGTTGAGTCCTGAGGGTTTTGAATACCCAAAAACCATAGGATTTTACATTAGTCTCATCTCAGTATATTTAGAATAACTTCAGAAAGTAGTATGAGCATTATTTGATCAGTCAGTTATACTTCGAACAGTGTAGTAACTCAGTGTCATTCAGTTGGGAGTAGTATTTAGCACCGAGCAAGTGCAGGGATGATAACTTCCTCGTCAGATAGGCAGAGTCATTAGTAGCAGTCCCAGTGCTCCAAAACTATGTAGCCAGTGTAGGATATGAGAAGTCACCTGTCAGTTTAGGCTTGACTATCTCTCAGGGGTCACCCATTAGTTAAGGCTTGACAACCTTAGTACTTCAGGACAATAAAATACATTATTATAGTGGATCCACACGACAAACATTTGTACCCCTAGCATGGTACTAACACCGTTCCAGCTGGGGTTACAGGTTGGACCCCAATTAGCTCAGATTGGGGCATATTGGTTAGATGATACCTCCCACAGTTTCAAGTTATAGTCTCAGTTTAGAAATTAGTTTAGTAACTCAGTTTTAAGTTTCTTGACCATAACATACAAATATCAGACATTTAGTCATCAAAATTTCAGTATTTCAGTTTACAGGCTACATTCAGTTCATGTTATATGCTTGGTCATACATCCTGAGTATTTATAGATTGTCATATTCTCAGTATCTATAGACTTCATGCACTCTATTCAGTACCTTATGTTATTTGTATATATATTCAGATGATTATTAGTTCATTTTCATGAAACTATTCAAATTTTCCTACCCGATTTAGCATACCAATACATTCAAATTACTGATGGCATACCTTTTTCTTATGCTATGATGTTTCATATCATAGGTTCGGATGTCCAGTTCCCGGATCACACTTAGACTTCTCAGGCTTTCAACAGTAACAGTGGTGAGCCCTCAAATTTTGAGAACAAATTATTTTATTTCATTCTTTTAGTTTAGTATTCAGTTGGAGTTAGTTGGGTCTTGTCCCACCAACTCATATTCAGTCAGTTTAGAGGCTTTCAGACGCTACAGTAGTTATTCAGTATTCAGAATTTAGTTAATATTATCAGATTATTTTATCAGATTGGCATTTACCAATTTTATCAGTTTTCATTACTTAAAACCTTATAGAATAATAGTTGTTCTTCTGCATTATGATTATATTATTCAGTACTCACAATAGGTACTGGCTAATGGGTTAGCTTGTGGTCCCTCGGGACTGTAAGCACCGTGTGATGCCTAGGGTGTACTCTCGGGGTGTTACACGAACCCCCAAATTGGCTTGTTGATGTAGATCCTTATTCTTCCCTTGTCGTTCTATAGGCTATCCAAAAGTTCCCACCTTAGCAATATGACTTAATAGATTTGCTACCATATTTGCTTTTCCCGGATGATACAAGATATCAACATAATAGTCTTTTAATAGCTCAAGCCATCTTCGCTGCCTTAAATTTATGTCCTTCTGATTAAATATATATTGCAAACTATTATGGTAATTATATATGTCAACATGAATCCCATACAAGTAGTGACACCATATCTTTAAGGAAAATATAACCGTTGCTAGCTCCAGATCATGTGTTTGATAATTCTTCTGATGTGGCCACAATTTTCTTTAGGTATATGCCATGATTTTACCATGTTGCATCAACACACACCCTAAACAAATTCTTGAAGCATCATAATACACTTCATACCTTTCTGTGCCTTTTGGAAGTACTAATACGAGTGTAGAAGTCAACTTATTCTTCAGATCTTAGAAACTCCTCTCATATGCATCATTCTATTAAAACTTAGATGCGTTGTGTGTTATCTTTGTTAAAGGTGCAGAAATTGAAGAAAATCCTTCAACAAACATTTTATAATAACCTGCTAGCCTAAGAAAACTATAAATCTCTATAGGTGTTGTAGGTATTGTTGAGTTCTTCACAACTTCTATCCTTTGAGTATCAACCTTTATTCCTTTATTAGATACAATATGATCCAAGAATGCCACACATTAACACCTGTCATAAGTGACTGACATTGTCCTACTTTGATCTCGAATAAACTAGAATATTATCTATAAAAACTATCACGAACACATCTAAGAATGGCTTGAACACCCTATTCATCAAATCCATAAGAGTTGTGGGTGCATTAGTTAGCCCAAAGGACATGACTAGAAACTCATAATGACCGTACTGTGTTCGAAAGGTTGTATTGGGTATGTCCTTATCTTTGACCCTTACTTGGTGGTAACCTGACCTCAAATCAATCTTTAAAAAACACTTGGCACCTTGAAACCGGTCTAATAAGACATCAATTCTCGGAAGGGGATATTTGTTCTTAATAGTCACCTTATTCAGTTATTGGTACGTAATACAGATTCTTAATGAGCAATCTTTCTTATGCATAAATAACACGGGTGCATCGCAGGGGGACATACCAGGCCTTATGAACACTTTTTTTAGCAAGTTTTTCAACTCTCGTAATTTTTCCCGAGTCATTCTATATGAAGAAATTGAGATTGGTTGAGTACCTGGAATCACATCAATACCAAACTCCACTTCTCGTTCTGGAGGTAAACCTGGAAGATCTTCAGGAAATACATTGAGAAATTGATTCACCATTGGAATAGTTTTAATAGTTGATGGTTCTGCATCTGTATCTTTCACTCTAACTAGATGAAATATGTAACCTTTAGAAATAATCCTTTTTGCCTTAAAATAAGAAATAAATTTTCCTTTTTGGCAGACCAATATTACCCTTCCACTTAAGGACTGTCTCTCTATGAAAATGGAAATACTCTCTCTTAGTTCGGCAATCTATTGTGGCATACCAAGAAGCCAACCAATCCATACAATAACATAAAAATATACCATTTCTAACTCAACAAAGTCATCCTTTGTATTGCAACAACAAATAGTTATTAAGCAATTTTGATACACTCTCCTAGCTATAATAGATTCACCAACAGGAGTAGACATTTTAAATGGCTTAACTAGCAATTCTGGTGTTCTCTTGAACATTCCAGCAATCAATGGAGTGACATATGATAATGTAGAACCCGTATGAATTAATGCATATACATCATATGAAAAGATGGACAATGTACCTATAACCATATTTGAAGAAGCCTCTAAATTTTTTTGATTTACTAAAGCATATGTATGATTCTAATCTCCACTAGAGCTAGCTGCTCCTTTAGCACCTCTACCATGACCCATAGGTCGTACACCCCTACCTGAATAAGGCATCGATGATGATGATGTAATGGTTGATTCAGTAGGCTGTGTCACACCACCTATGCCACTTTGTGGGAATTCTCTAATCATATATCCGATGTACCACACCGAAAAAAGTATTTGTACTGAACTGACATGTACCTAAATGAAGCTTTCCATATTGTTTACATGGCTCATACTCACTTAGACTTAATAACCCGCTGTTTCTAAACTCTAACTCTCACTTCTTTCCCCAAACTGGTTGCCTTTAGACCCTTGAAACCATAGTGGAGCACTAGCTCCAAAATAAGAAGATAATGTCCTAGGTGGTTTTTTAAAAAACTGAGGTCTAAACTCCCCTTGGAATGCCATAAACTGCCCAATAGACCTATCTCTCTTGGAATACCCTCTTTCTAATTCTTGTGTTCTTCTTCTTAGCCTCTGATCCTCTATTTTTTGTGTAAAAGCTTGCATTCTATCTATGCACATATCGATGAACTCTATCATCCATAGTAGCTACTATATTAGGAGCATACCTAGATATAGAGTTAAACCAGAGGTTGTACTCCCTCAAGCTCATATTCCCTTAGTGAAGATTTAGGAACTAATCTGCATGAGCCTCATGGATCTCAAACAGAAGGTAATGATCTAGAAATGCCTCTTTGAACTATTTCCAAGTAGCTCAAGGTACATTAATATCCCTAGACCGTTTCCAGTTTTCATATAAAAATATAGCCTTCCCTTTGAATCTATATGTTGCTAGCTCAACTGTCTCTTTACCCAATACATGCAACATATCTAGAGCCATTTGGATTTGATAAATAAAGTACTATGGGTCTTTATTAATATCTAATCCGGTGAATGTGGGAGAATGTAGCTTAAGGAAATCCTGTCTCCATAGGCTAGCTATCGTATCTACACCACTAGAACATGGTTGGAATAGTTGTCCTTCACCTTGTCCTGCAACAATACCTGCCATAAATTGCATCACATTCCTTAGGACTTACTCAGTAGCATTAATAGGTGGTTCTGAAGATGCGGTTCTCCTTCTTCTTAGCTTTTCTGGAAATGGAGTAGAAGAAGTTTGTGATACAAACTCAGCTTGATCCTCACTTTTATTAACTTGCCTAGGTGGTGACTTTCTAGTCCCTTCTCCGACAGCTACATCTATTCGCTTACCTGTATTTTCTCTCCTTGCTACCGACATCTTTACTATAGTAAGGGAAAAAAAATAGATTCAGTGGTTAAATATGACTTCACGTACAACATGGTCTCTATTGCACAATCTAAGATATGAAGGAAAAGAGACAACACCTAAATGTACCATAGAATCCTCTTTATAGATGTGGGGAACAACACACCCATAAGAAAAGACTCTACAAAGACATGACTTTATTGACTCCCTAGGATGATCTGCTCTAATACAACTTTTGTCACGCCTCAAATCCTACTGGGGAGGATAGACACCCGTAGCTTTTAAGGCCTGAGAGAACCAATCCATGATGTTATAATCCTCATGCATGTAAATATAATAACCAAAGGTTTTACCATACATAGATATAATGCATTCATGAGAAATAAACAACATGGCAAAAATTATATATATACCAGATTTGGCCGTTGGTACCATAACATATAAAGATAAGATATTATCATTCTTAACTTTACATTGGTCTACAAATCTTCTAAAAGATACATAGCCATCTGGTTAAGGTCAGGACAAAACTCCTCCTTTTTATTTACTACTGTACAATATCAAAATATATAAAACAAACTCGAAAAGCCCCAAAGCAATCTGGAACTTACCAATAGCCGCTGGATATCCTGGGATCCTAATGTGAAGGTGTATTTTCTGAAGTAGCTGTGCCTGCAGCATGAAATACAGGTCCCCCATAAGGTATGTACTGAATATGTAAGGCTAAAATTAACCACACATGATATATGAGCTCAATGGAAAATAGATATATGTGTACAAATAGTGCTAGTAGACCACCTTTATATATACTTGTACGATAAGGTACATTACATTTCTTTCTTCAATTTACTTTTCTTACTTTATAATCTTTGTAAGTCATATGACACAAATAACCAGCTGATCAGTGGTAAATAGACAAATTGGTATCGGCCCATGCTAGGCTTACGCCCCTGAACTGTCACCTAAAAATAAACATTGGGATTAGCCCATGCTAGGCTTACACCCCTAAGATACCACCCAAATATAAAGTATCGAGATCGGTGCATGCTAGGCTTATTCCCCTGAGCTGTAACACATTTAATACAAATTTGTGTTACTTAGTTTATTTATCCTTCGAGATTGTTTCTTTGGTGGTCATAACACTATGGTACCTTGAAACAATAATCTACCAATAAGAGACATGTAAATGGGCACTTAATGTAACAACAATTAGGTAGGGAGGTGTTAGCATGCAAATAAAGTGTTTAGGAGCTGAAAATAACACATAGGTTTTATTTGAGTAAATGAAGAACTCCTGAAATTTTCTAGTGAAAATTGACTTGCAGGCTTAATAATAAGCACGTATTAAGGTATTTTAACACGTTAGAGAGTGGGAACAAGTTCATTGGATACATGGGATATAATACACTACTATTATGTATCATTTGTTATAGGATAACCTTGGAAGCTTACTTGATGGAATAAATGTCCGATTTCATGCCAAAGAGTGCAAAATATAGTATGCCCTACATACCTGGTCATATAGCTCCGATACTAACCCAACATGAATACCCATCTTTTGGATTACTTATCTACAATAAATATATGGAAAACTAATATTATCAACCAACCGACACATTTGGGCTATTTTACATCACAAAACAGTGGTCGAGCAGTAAGACCTTAATTTATCAATCAAGGGTGTTATTTTAATCCTTTTCTTATTCAATTACATCTACATACCATACATATTATTACAAGATCCCCGACACAACTTTGGGTTCATCACACCCTCCAAACAATACACAAAATAGAATGGGAAGTAGACTGTATTCAAGCATTAGTTCAATTGTATACCACCACACCCTTATGCTATATTTCAATACAAACTAATTACACCTTTCCCCAATATCAACCTAGTAAACCCCAACACATAGACACAAAACAGTTCACAAAACATCCCTAAATCCCTTTTGTTGTACCAATCAATTATTGAACTCATCATCTCTTGAGTTCTCAATAACAACACATCCATAATTCTTTCCCAAATTCATATATAGGAAGAACTAAGTGGGCAATAACCTTAACTCAAAATGGGACAGTCTCCTTAAATCAATTATTTGGATAATTCCTCTCATGAACTTTCAACAACCTATAAGCATAGGACACTACCCTACCATGCTATATCAACAATCAACAAAGTCCTACATTGGATGTCTGACAATAAATTCTCTATCCATCTTTTCCTTCTGGCAGAGTAAAAAATGGAGCAAAAGTCAAATTATCTTTCAACTTCTTGAAACTACCCTCATAAGAGTCAGACCATAAGAACTTGACCTTCTTATTGGTCAACTTAGTCAGTGAGGAAGCAATAGTTGAGAAAATCTCCAACCACCTATAGTAATAGACAAAACCCAAGAAGCTCCAAATATCGGTTAGAGTCATGAGCCTAGGACACTTCTAGAACAATGAAACTTTCTGCGAATCCACTATGATTCCTTCACTAGAAATGACATGACCTAGAAAAGTAACAACTTTCAAAAAAAAACTGGCACTTTGAAACCTTAGCATACAAATGCTGGTCTTTCAAGGTTTGTGACACGATTTGGAGATGGTCGGTGTGATCCGCCTCTCTCTAAGAGTACACTAGAATATCATCTATAAACATGATGATGAAAAAATCCAAAAACTAATGGAAGACCCTATTCATCATGTCCATGAATGTTGTCGATGCATTAGTCAAACCTAAAGACATGACTAGGAACTCATAATGATCATACTGGGTTCAAAAGGAAGTCTTAGGGATATCCACCTCCTTAATCCTTAGCTGATAATAGCTAGACCTAAGATCAATCTTTGAGAAATATCTAGCACCTTGAAGCTGGTCGAACAAATCATCAATCTAAGGAAGAGGATATTTATTCTTCACTATAACCTTATTTAGCTGCTGGTAATCAATACACATCCGAAGGGAACCATCTTTTTTACGCACAAACAAAATAGGAGCACCCCATAGAGACATACTAGGATGAATAAAACCATTGTGTAGGAGGGATACTAAGAAGATTGTCAGGATAAATAAAAATCCCTTTCGGGAGGTATACTAAGAAGATTGTCAGGAAAAATGTCAAGGAATTTATTAACCATGGAAATGAATTATAAGAAAGGACCCTCCGAGCTAAAATATTTAACCCAAACAAAATGATAATGACATCCCTTAGAAATCAACTTCCAGGATTTAAGATATAAAATGAATCTTCCCTTAGGATCTAGGAAACTTATTTCCCACTAATTGACCGGCTCAATAGAGAATTTAAACATGAACATATGGTTTTGACAATCTAAGGAGGCATAGCACAAGTGCAACAAGTCCATCCCTAATATGACATCAAAATCAACCATGTCTAACTGTATCAGATCTACCAGAGTTTCTCTGCCTCCAACAGATACAACACAACGCCTTTAAATTCTTTTAGCAAACACAAAGTTACCCACTATGGTAGAAACAAAAAAGGGATCTGAGATACTCTTGAGATCAAAACCAAAATTTACAGCCACAAATGGTGTCACATAAGAAAGAGTAAACCCCGGATCAAGAAAGCCATACACATCACAAAGAAAGAGTTATAACATACCAATGACGACATCGGGAGATCCCTCGGAGTCTTGGCGGGTAGTAAAATCATACAAGCAATTCCAACTATTTCTTGTACCAAAAGAAAAAGTAGCACTCTTTGGTGTAAGAGATGATGAAGTGGCAACATGAATCTGATTTTCCCCCGAAGAAACCTTTGAAAGACAATCCCTCTACAAGTGACCAATCTGACCACATTTCAAACACCTGTTCCTTTCCTCTTCACAAAACCCATGGTGTGCTGTCCTATAGAATAAACAAGGAGGATATGATGAAGAGAACTAATCCCCCATCCTAAGATTAGGCACTCTGTGCCATAAACACACTATCATACTAAGAACGAAGATCACCTAACGACTTCGATTAGGGAGAACTACAAGTAGAGTAGGAACCAGAACTCCATCAATTATTCTTATACCACTTTCTATCATCTCTGCAACTCTGCTGTTAACCTCTACCTTAATTAGAAAATTTAAACTTCTTACTCTTCCTTTCTCCTATCTTCGCTTACTTCTTCTTCTCCACCTAAACCTATTAAATATGCACAACTAATTTGGAGATGTCCCTATTGACATGATCCAAAATTAGGCCATATAGAATAGGCACCTCAAGAACACATGTACCGGAGGTCACCCCATAACCCCACCTAAACCTCAACATTAATCTACAAGGGTCGGATAAATTTTTTACCATATAATGAGAAAGTAGAAACAACATCAATAGGCACAACTTAAATATGTATAAACACTTAATTAGGTTCAAGAACTAGCAAATATGCCCAAGCCACAGTTATCCATAATACCTCTATACAACCCAAAGTTTAGAAATGTTTATATCGGGACAAGACCCCGACAATAGCCAAACCAAATTAGAATAGGACTAAGTCTAGAGATAGGACACCAAGGATGAATGTCTTTTAAAAGTAAGGAAGCTCACCGCTCCAAAGTCAATGCATGAACCGGTTCGATCTACTAATCACTATGCAAGAAGAGAAGAAGATGCTTTGGCCCCTATGTCACATGGGGACATAGCATTCAAAGACTATTACCAATTGGAGCGCTAGAATGTAACTCAAGGATAAGGATAAAATAACATCATTATTCAACAACAAGTCAATACATCATCGTATACCTTGTTCATACACTTATCCTTACTTATATGTATTTCACATGCACATAAAGAGACCAAGGCTCAACCACATTCTTGAACATATACTCATACAAATAAATATACACAACATATTCATTTTATGCCACAAAGAAAACAAGACGTAGCATGCACTCTCAAAACACTTATCCCCTTAACATGAGGTGGACAAATTTGACCTCCCATACCTATAGGTTTCTACATTATTTATTAAGCAAGGTTCTAGGACCCTAAATAAACTCATTAGGCAAGGGAATGGAACCACAAGCCTTTTTATTAGACTAGGGAATCTAACCACTAGTCATCTCATAGACTAGTGACTCGAACCACTAGTTATTTCATTAGATGTGGAATTCTAACCTTAAGAGATCTGTTTAGGTGAGGGACTCAAACCATAAGCCATTCAGACTAGGGACGCAAACCAATATCCATATCATCAGGCAAAGGACTAGAACTATAAGCCATTTTATTGAACTATGGACTCAAACTACTATTTGTCCCCTCGGGCACGGGACTCTGACTCATTTAGCCAATTCAACCCTATATATGACCACAAGGTCCCCACAGGAACTTTCACTGCTCAACCATTTCAATAGGCTAATACCTTCATTCAATTCATCATACAATTCAATTTGTGGTCCTCAAAACACACACAAACTATTCACATTTCATTAGTAATATAATACCACATTCTTACTACACTTTAGTTCCACACATAATTCAAGTTCTTCTTTATGTCTAGGGCTTTGCCCTCTTCTCAGACATCAACCAACAACGTTCTCAATATCACAATACATGGCTCAAAATGCCTTTACAACAATATTTATCAATCATTCGTATATATTGGACCATTGTCCTAGTTAAAAAATTATCATCGTTTTACTAGGTAATTCACATAGATATTTTCACAAACACCTTATGTTCTTACCTTTAATTTGGTTATATTCATGGTAGAATTCATCAAGATTAGGGTTACTCATTAACCACATATTAGAGCACATACAACAAGAATCCACATATGTAAATCATCTTCAATAATATGAATAAACACAAGTCTAATTAGGAATCATTATTGTTCATCATTTAGCAATGAAATCCTTTTTCATTTAATTTTAGAACAACGATGTACACTTACGAATTCAAGAGTGAAATACATGGATTTTAGAGTTATTTAAGAAGGGTAAGAGGTACATTCCTTAAAAAACTTGAATCACCAAGAATATGACTCCCCTTTGCTTCTTGAAGATCACCATCAAAACCCTAGCCTCAAATCTTGTTTTAAGAAACTTTTAGAGTGTTTTGGAGTATTTGAGACTTATAAAATAAGGGATTAGGAGGCTAAAATTCCTTATATAGCATAAGGGATTAGGTTTTTAGGCAAGGGAAATGACCACAAGGCCCTTAGTTAAAAACTGAAAAGTGGCCTCGTCCAGGGGTACGACTCCCCCATACGATTCCCTAAGATATTGTACCCTTAGATACGAGTGGTACCCTTAATAAAACCCTAGGATTCTCCTAGATCAACCATAATATTGTGGGTATTAGTGGGAAACCTTAAGTCATATCCAAAGGGTGTGAATCACCCCTAACTCATAAGCTTCACTTGTGACAAAAATAGTCTACTTGTTTTAAGGATCTCCTCTATATGGTTGAGTAGTATCCGACTCGTATGCATTGGTAATGACCAAGGGGAGGGTATGTCATATAGGAAAAAGTATAATACCCTCATGGACTAATCAAGATATGAAAGGGGAAGGCAAGTTGGGTACATTCCCGACCAAGGTTACGACTTAAGTCTTTAGTCATACCCCACTCAGAGGTATAAAAATGAAGTTTTTTTTCAATGGTTCAATTCTAGGTGTTTCACATATCCTTGTTCAACAAGGCAGTCTTACTCTCTAGAATCAAATCATGGGAAAATCCTAAAGAAAATTTTCTTATTTTAGCCCTCATACTAGACTCTAACTCAGGTTGATAGGAAGTATATGAATAAACTAAAAAAATACCATAATTGATGCATCAACCTGAGGAGCACAAAGAGGACCTGTGGAACTACAAAAGAGCAATTAATAATTGGACTTCTAAACTTGGTATGTACCCCATAAGTAGGGGGTGCCCCATATACATTATACTTAAGTGGGATAGAGGAGTTTCCATGATCTTCAGATCGCCTCGAAGGCAGTATCAAAAAAGAAAACACAAAGGAATTAGAGAGAGTCAAGACCTTAAATTCTATAGCTTGAAACAAAACAACAAGAAAGTGAAACATTCCTAATTGCCATTTAGTTTCTCCCTTATAAGTGTAGTGCTCTACACACCCATAAATAAGAATCTACTTAACAAAGATTGGTTAGAAACCAAATTATACCAAACCTAGGCTACGATACCACTTTGACACAACCAGAACCAGGGCCTTGTCGTGATAGGTATCTCAAGTCTAACAAGGAGTGGAGACAACCCCCAACACCTAAATTGTAGAATATCTTACACCTATTTCATATGAATTATGAACATATAACAAGAAGCGAGCAATAACTTAAGAAAGTTCTAATGCATGTCCATAACCAACCACCAACGACTGGCCAAAAGATCAACTGACACCGTCCAATAACCACAATATTCTAAAAAAAGCCATTTAAATAGTGAACCAAAGATGAATATCAATAATATGTCATTACTTGCCCTCGACTATAGCCAAAAATAGTATCCAATAGTTAATAACTAAAAAGAAAAAAATAATCCTGAAATAGAGCCTTCAAAAAGATAATCTTGAAATAGAGCCTACAATGCATGAAAGCTCAACACTTTAAGTTAACTCATGATCAATATACTAGTACTGAGTAGGATAAGTATAATTATGGTCAATTCCTATAGTGCATAGGGATACAACGTCCAAAGATGGTTAGCGTGGTGAACACTAGTATGTAACTTAGGGATAAAGATAAAATAAAGTCGTCAATTCAAACATTGTAAACAAATGCACAATAGCCACATACAAATATATATATATATATATATCATGATAGGATAGGGAAAAAGGTTTATCTGCATATTAAAACCTTAACCTGGACTATGTATCTCAACCATCATATAATAGTACCCACGGGCTATATGGGCCTCAACACTCACTCCCTGGTCGGCCCCAATGTGTGTAGCCACACGAACAAGAGAATAGTCTCAAATATATGCACATGGGGGACTCAAACCTTCTAATATATACTAAGGAGACTTAATCACCCAAACATATAATGATTTACAGGGGACTTTAACCTCTCTAATCATGAAATAGTAATAAGAGGGACTCAAACCTCGTTGGTAATTTTAGCCCCCACGTCGTCAAACATGGTTTCAAGTATCAGTCACTCAGACCTCCACTTTCCTAACTCATATAGACAATCCATATTAAAGCCCTACTAAAACAAGTATCACACATTCTAGTTTATTTAACCACATTCTGCATTAAGGGGTTCAGGGTGAGTACGTCTAAGATTGAGTATTTGGAATGCAAGTTTAGTTACTTAAGGCATAATGATGAATTGTTGGTGAGGTTGGACTCCGGGGATGTTTGTAAGAGGGATAGTTTCAAGTATCTTGGCTCTATGATTCAGAGTAATAATGAGATTAATGAGGATGTTGCTAAACATATTGGAGTAGGTTGGATGAAATAGAGGCTCACCTCGGGAGTATTTTGTGATAAAATGATGCCATTTAATCTTAAAGGCCAATTCTATAGAGTTGAAGTCTATCTGACCATGTTGTATGGAGTGGACTATTGGCTAGTCAAGCACTCCCACATAAAAAATTAATAGGTGAAGGAAATGAGGACGTTGCATTGGATGTGTGGGCTTACTAGAGGGGATAGAGTTAGGAATAATATTATTTGGTAGAAGGTAGGAGTGGATTTGATAGAGGATAAGTTGTAGGAAAGAAGGTTGAGATGGTTTAGCCATGTGATGAGGAGGGGCGCGGATGCCCCAGTTCATAGCTATGAGAGACTAGCATTGGATGGCTTCAGTAGGAGTAGTGGTAGGCCGAAGAAATACTGGAGGAGGTGATTAGAAATAACATGGAGTAGCTGCAGCTTATGGAGGACATGACCCTAGATAGGAAGGTATTTAGGTTACGTATAAGGGTAGAAAGCTAGTGTGAGTATGTGGGTTATAGCTAGCAGTCAGGAGAAACCAAGTGTTGCCGGGTTAGTAATCCTAGGATTGATAACATAGGTGTCTTTGGTTTGTGAGTGTATGTTACTTCTAGGTTGGTATCCTATTCCTTATTTCTTAGTTCGTATTTTCTTATTTTATGTTGCCCTTATTTCTCGTATTTCGTATTGCTTTGATTTCTATTTTATCATTTCTTACTCCTTATTTTTTCTATGTCATCCATCCTCTTGTTTTGTATTCATTATCTTGAGTTGGGGTTCTATCAGAAATAGCCTCTCTACTTCTTCGGAGGTAGCGGTATGGACTGCGTACATCTTACCTTCCCCAGACCTCACTTTATGGGAATTTACTGGGTTTGTTGTTGTTGTTGACATTCTACATTAAGGCATACATTGTTTGTATCGTTATACTAACTACATTTTCAAGAAAACAACAACATTCCAAAACAATTCCCATTATCTTAGAGAAAACAAGTCCCTTGGTTCGTTAAGAATAGGTAGGAGACCGATTCCCTTTGTTCGTTAAATCTTACCATTGTATTTCATATATCTCTTTATATCATGCAATAATTCAAGACTAGTTTAATTCTTACAAATCTCCACAGTTCTCATAATTAAAACCAATTTCACATTATAGGGTTGAGGACATAACCACTTCAAAATTCATAAGTTTGGGAAAATCACAGTTCCCTAGTTCATTAACCATACCCATGCACCCACAAGTTTAAAATCATAACTAAAGAATGAAAATCAGATATAAACCATGGGAAGCTTTGTTCTATTCATAAACATTCAAATCCCCCAACCTTTGTTTCAACATAAACATAATCATCTCATGAATAATACTTTAAAACACTTATTTTATCAAAATTAACAATGAGGGAAAAGTAACATGCCTTAAATCATAAGATGTACGGAGAGAAATCACCCTTGAAATCCCTAATTAATCAGCCTCTTGAAAATCCTAAATATTGTTGACCTTGAGGGATAAGGGATATTGAGAAGTTACTTTGATGTGTTTCTGGGTGATAATGACACCATAAAGGGATTATAAGATGTGGGTTTTAGTTTGTGTTGGAGGGGAAATCTCAAGGATACCCTTAACATAATAGCTGTAAAAGTGTCGCCTTTAACTACGAGTCAACCCTTGACTCGTAACAACTCCTTAATACTCATCACCACTAGTCATATCCAAAGTAGTACCACCAAGTCAACATACATTGCTGAACTTAAGACTCAGCCACAAGAATCATAAAAGCACCCTACGACTCATAGAATCCAGTTGTAGTCAACACAAAACCCAAATTTAAACTTACATTGGACACCCTATGGTTACACCTAATGACTAATAATATTTCTTTAAGTCTCTTAGTGAGCCACTCATACTCAAAGATGAATCAAGCCACAAACTTACTGGTTTGGTTAATATTCATCCTAATGACTTGTTAGGATACCCTATGACTCATAGGGTCTAGTCGTAAATAGCAAAGTATACCCAATGCCCAAGGAAATTTTAAGGGCTAAAATTTGAGGTGTTTCGTGGATTCAATTCTCTATAGGATTAAAACCTATTTACTTTATAGATCTCCAGCCAGATTTTAAAGCTTTTTCTTTGTAAACCCTACTATTTTGGGAAAAAATATTTTGGTTAAATTTCCAATTGAGTTTAGTTGTTATTGAAGTTAAATATGAAGTTTAGTTCATTATCCTAGAAATAGTAATGCCCAATTGAGATTTTGGGTGCATTTGTTTGTCACACCCATGAGGTATCCAAAAGGGTCCATCGGTGATATTTTTTGTGGTTGGCTTAAAAACTAGCGTACAAAACCCCTAACATTGTAATACCCCGATCGTTCTTACCTTTAACTACGATCCAAAAGGTATGGACTGCGTACATCTTACCTTCCCCAGACCTCACTTTATGGGAATTTACTGGGTTTGTTGTTGTTGTTGACATTCTACATTAAGGCATACATTGTTTGTATCGTTATACTAACTACATTTTCAAGAAAACAACAACATTCCAAAACAATTCCCATTATCTTAGAGAAAACAAGTCCCTTGGTTCGTTAAGAATAGGTAGGAGACCGATTCCCTTTGTTCGTTAAATCTTACCATTGTATTTCATATATCTCTTTATATCATGCAATAATTCAAGACTAGTTTAATTCTTACAAATCTCCACAGTTCTCATAATTAAAACCAATTTCACATTATAGGGTTGAGGACATAACCACTTCAAAATTCATAAGTTTGGGAAAATCACAGTTCCCTAGTTCATTAACCATACCCATGCACCCACAAGTTTAAAATCATAACTAAAGAATGAAAATCAGATATAAACCATGGGAAGCTTTGTTCTATTCATAAACATTCAAATCCCCCAACCTTTGTTTCAACATAAACATAATCATCTCATGAATAATACTTTAAAACACTTATTTTATCAAAATTAACAATGAGGGAAAAGTAACATGCCTTAAATCATAAGATGTACGGAGAGAAATCACCCTTGAAATCCCTAATTAATCAGCCTCTTGAAAATCCTAAATATTGTTGACCTTGAGGGATAAGGGATATTGAGAAGTTACTTTGATGTGTTTCTGGGTGATAATGACACCATAAAGGGATTATAAGATGTGGGTTTTAGTTTGTGTTGGAGGGGAAATCTCAAGGATACCCTTAACATAATAGCTGTAAAAGTGTCGCCTTTAACTACGAGTCAACCCTTGACTCGTAACAACTCCTTAATACTCATCACCACTAGTCATAACCAAAGTAGTACCACCAAGTCAACATACATTGCTGAACTTAAGACTCAGCCACAAGAATCATAAAAGCACCCTACGACTCATAGAATCCAGTTGTAGTCAACACAAAACCCAAATTTAAACTTACATTGGACACCCTATGGTTACACCTAATGACTAATAATATTTCTTTAAGTCTCTTAGTGAGCCACTCATACTCAAAGATGAATCAATCCACAAACTTACTGGTTTGGTTAATATTCATCCTAATGACTTGTTAGGATACCCTATGACTCATAGGGTCTAGTCGTAAATAGCAAAGTATACCCAATGCCCAAGGAAATTTTAAGGGCTAAAATTTGAGGTGTTTCGTGGATTCAATTCTCTATAGGATTAAAACCTATTTACTTTATAGATCTCCAGCCAGATTTTAAAGCTTTTTCTTTGTAAACCCTACTATTTTGGGAAAAAATATTTTGGTTAAATTTCCAATTGAGTTTAGTTGTTATTGAAGTTAAATATGAAGTTTAGTTCATTATCCTAGAAATAGTAATGCCCAATTGAGATTTTGGGTGCATTTGTTTGTCACACCCATGAGGTATCCAAAAGGGTCCATCGGTGATATTTTTTGTGGTTGGCTTAAAAACTAGCGTACAAAACCCCTAACATTGTAATACCCCGATCGTTTCTTAAGCCTAAATCCATCTTTTGAGTGAATATGGATGACTTCCAAATTTATTGTTATTTATATTATGTTGTATTTCCATAAATTCTACTCTAGATCATGTGGAGAATTGGATAAGCTTTCCATCGACATAAGATTCACGCGAATCGGACACCCGGTGAGGAAGTCAAAGCCATTTTGTAATTCCCGGAGACTCTAACCAATAGTGCAACCATGAATCAAGCTCTTGAGAAATAAATTATAGTTCTTTGGTTGTTTTATAATCAAGTATGGTGTGTATTAAGGCCTTAAAGATGTCCTAACGATTGGGTGAATGAAAACATTCCTTACCAATTGAGTTCTTGGGAAGGATATTGGTTTAGTCAAGTTCAAACAAGCATATCTCTCATTATACTTGGAATTTTTGAGATCATGACCTATCAACAGATATATAATTGAATTATTTTTCGAACGATACCAATTTTGCAAAAATCCAATATCGTAGCAAAGAGTTGTACCCATTTTACTCCAGCATAGTCAAGCTGGAAAATGGTGACGACGGTTCTGACGGGCTGTCACGTTTCTGACGCCATTTTTGATGATGTCGTCACTTTATGATGACATTTCTGATGACATCGTCAGACCTGGGAAAAACATCAAGAATTGGACCCCTTTTTGTGACAACCATTCGTGATGGCCTATCACGGACCTGACGGCTCGTCACGGATGCCATCAAGTATACTTTTCCAGCAACTCAAGGACATTTTTAAAAGGGTATTTTGGTCTTTTCCACTCATTTTAATCCTCTTTATATATACTAGTAGTGGAGAAAACCTTCATTATATCTCATCCTTTTCTAAGAAATAGATCAAGAAACTAGGGTTTTCTTCTAATATCCTAATTCAAATCTTCTCCAAGAAATTTAAAAATCCAACCATAGATTTTATAAATTGGTTCAAGATTCAAGGTACCCAAGTTAAAAGCATCAAGAAAACTAACTCAAGAAGTGGAAAAGGATTCTATAAAAAGTTTCTTCATTCAAATCCATAATCAAGGTATGTGGGGTTTGAACAAGAACACTTCTTTCGTTCTTGTGCCCAAAAATTTAATTTCTGCTATTGAAGTTCATGATTTTTGGAAAATGGGTTTACACCCAAAATACTTTATTAATGATTTATGATATTTGACCTATTCAAGATTGATACACATGACTCTTTCATCATTTATAACTTCTGCCATGAGTTGAATATTATTATTATGAGTTGATGATTTCCGAATGATTTGAGATAAGCTCATGATTTAAGATTTTCTATGAAAATTTTTATTATTCAATATATATATATTGGTATTTGATCTTGAGAGTAAAGAATGAGTTCTATGATGTTTTCTTGAAATTTTTGATACATGATTCTTTTACAACTTCCAAATTATGACTTCATATTTAATATTGTGAATTTTATGTTTTACCATGAGTTGGTATTTCAAGTGCTTTCAAGAAATGTGTCAATCTTTAATCTTCCTTATGACAAATTGGATTATTGAGTATATTGATTCATAAGATTGAGTTGTTATAATGAGTCTTGATATTTCCTCAAAGTTATTGATGTTGCCATGACTAAATGAATTGATACATCTTGATGTTGAGAAAGATTGTTTGATTTTGAGTCGAGTAAGGAATCCACAGTTGTATATGATTTATGGATGAGATATATATTTATGTTTTGGTCTTTATAATGGACCCATGAATTGATATTGATTAAGGTGGATTTCCAAATGCATTCTGAGCTGAGTCTGGGAGGAGTATTTAGCATCGAGCGAGAAATATGGTATTTTCTTAAAACTACGTGCCACTGTAGGATTGATATTGATGATTTTGGGCCAGATGCCGAGTATGGGATTGTTATAGAGAAATTGAGGTTGCACTCCTTGGCAAGAGTACGACACCCCCGCCAATATGGGGTTCTCTTCTTAGGAGGACAAAATGTTGGACTCCATGCGGATTATATGGTGTAGTTATGTCAGTTATAAGAAACTCCCAAGTCCATAATAGTCCAAGTTTTCATGAGTTACCGAGTCACTCTAAGTCATGATTTAAAGAGTTTGAGTTGAGTATAATGATTTATGAGATTTATAATGCTTGTACTATTATTGATGATTTATAAGGAATATATTTCAATTAATTCAAGCAAATAAAGTCGTTATCGTCAGCATGCATGATTTTCATAATCATTTATGATATTATTTATAATGTTGCATTGCATCCCCACATACTTAGTACATTTCATAAAGTACTGACCCCTATATATTTTTATATGCATCACTGCCTTATAATGTAGGTACAAGTTGTAGCGCAGATACCGCATTTAGTCAGTTTGTAGCTTCCAGTCAGCAGGTGATGAGTCCTTTTGATTCGAGGGCTTGATTCAGTTATACAGTTCGAGAAGTGTTGTATTTTTTTTCTTACTTTAGTCGTATTGAGATTGGGTAGTTGGGAGTCATGACCCATCTATCTGAAGTAAGTACCAGTAGAGGCTTCATAAACAGTCAGTAAAGTTGATGTATTCAGTTTCAGTTTCATTTGTAAAAATAAAATTGTAATCTTGTAAAGTTCATATTTGTATTGAGCAAGTTCGGATATGTTCTATGTATTCGCTTATCTTATATAGATTTAAGCATTTTATCCAGTTGTTTATGAGTTATGCCAATAGGAGGGTTAGCTTGAGGTCACTTGTGCCCCTAAGAACCATGTGATGTCTTGGGACCCAAATTTTGGAGCGTTACAAACATAGCCTACCCATTTAGTCATTAACTAGATTTCGCATTTGTTTATAATGAAACCCATGCATTATTTTCCCCTAGGAAGACATAATCCAAAAACTATTCTCCTATTAAAATATTACCTACATTTATTGCTCTTAATTGTTAGTTTGAATAGATTTTGTCAAAAAAACATTCCAAACCATACCCCTAATTTTAAATTCTTGTTTTACTTTACGTCTACATTGTGGCTAATTGATTAGTATCTCTCAATACCAATAGGATTTGAATACTAATTCCACAACTCGAGGATTTGACCCCAACTCAAGTTGGGTTATTATATTTGACAATGATTGACTGTTCTAAAAATCATGGAGTAAGTTGAGCATGACAAAAATGAAGACAGTGTTGAGGAGTTTAACTTAGGTTTTTCTTATGCGGTGTTTATAGTAGCTTTGGGTTTACCCGTAGTGGTTTTATTTATTTTGGTTGTTGTTTTTATTTTATTTTAGGTGATTTCAATAGTTTTGATGACACAATGAGTGATCATCCAAGTAATGTCGGGACGTTTGATGGGCCCCTTGATGATGAGTAGCAATTGTATGATGTTAGACTTGTGAGTGCTATTCGTATCCCACATAATCAAAGAAATGGAGTATTCCACATCACAAGTGTTATAATGCGCATTCTTTAAATAAAAGATATCTTTGGGGGTCAAGTTCATGCAGACCTAAATTTGATTTGAAGAATTTTATGGAAGTGTGTGCCCTGTTCGACATTGGTCACAACTTACAAAAATCCATACGCTAAAGAATTTATTGATATTGTGTCTACAATCTCTTCCCACCGGGTCAATCAAATTGTGGGATGAATTTATTGATGATTTCTTAGATCGATACTTCCCACATTCAAAGATGTTACACAGTTGCATGATGAAACCATAAACTTTTGATAATTGAATAGATATACTCTTTATTATGTGTGGGAGAGATTTAATGGGCAACTTATGCAATGTCCCAACCACGAGGTATCGGAGAAGATGCTTCTCAAAATATTCTATCGGGCTTTGGATTAACTAAATAAAACTATGGTGGACAATGAAACTGGTGGGTCAGTTGTGATGTTATATGATGTGGCTTCAACCTTTATTGATGATGTAATACAAGCACAAGGAGCACCAAGAGCACAACGTATTATCTAAGGGTCACAACTTTGGAATTAGTAAGCAATTGAAGACTTTTTGGAGTATTTTGAAGCCTTGGTCAAGAGAGGGAAGGAGAGTAACTTATACACTCTAGAGGCACCTCACGTGAAGGTCATTGAAGAAATTTTTCACTCCAAAGTAACACTCTAGAGGCGCCCCAATTCCTTCTCTCGTTGAGGACATTTTTGTCTATTAAATGTAATAGTATAAATATACCATTTTACTTCTCTTTTCATTAGTGTTTAAATGACATTGGATGTTACTCTTAGTTGTAACCTTAGTCCTCTAGTTTTAGTCTAGAATCTGAAAATTGGAAACCTTGAATGCATTTGAATTGGTTTTCACTTGTATTGGGTAATTTGGCAAGAAAGGCTAACTTGAGGAAGTGTGAGTCCTTTGGTCCACCTAAGAGGAAGGTTTGAACTTCTAATGGTGAGGTGTGTTTGAATGTTTGAGACACCTTATTGTTCTATTCATTTGATAGAAGTAAGGGTCTTTCTACCTATTTTTAAATTTCAAGCAATTCTTCTTCATCCCCTTTCTCTTGTGTGTTATTTTTTCGTTTTGTGTGTTTGCTGGTTTTTGTTTTCTCTAGTACCAATTTCGTGTTTATCCTTCCTTTAGGCTATCATTTGGTATCAAAGACTAGGTTAGGTTTGTTCCTACATCCCTAAATCTTTGTTTTAGTGTTCTTATTAAAAAAATCTCTTCAAAAAAGAGTCAAAAATACGAAAATCTCAAAAAAATTATGGTCTAGTGTTGTCTTGTGGTAAATCATAAATTTAGTCCTTAGATCTACATGCTTTTACTTTGTTTTGGAAGTTTCTTGTGTTAGATTCTTGTTCTCTAACACCTAGGGATTCTAGATCTACACTTGGAACAAGATTTGGTTGTGTTTGAGCTAAGAACCTCTATGTATATGGCGTGTTGAAGCTTCTAAGCTTTAGATTTGTTTGGGTTTTTGCATTGTGGACGTTTGTTGTTGTTGTTTTGTTGATATTTCAGTTCATCATGGCCTAAGGAACCTAGATCTATATAAAATTAAAGGTTAGGCTTCATTTGAATGAAGGTCAAACTTCGATCAACCCTTGAATATTCATCTTGTTCTTCTATATTCATCAAAATCTTGTTAAAGAAGAATGTTCAAAGAGTGTCTTTGATCTAAAAAAAGGTGAATAAAGAGAATGTACTTGTTGTTGGTAAAAGAATATTCGTTGGAATATTCATAATCTTCCAAAAGAAAGAAGAGACAAATGGAATAATCAAGTACAATTGAAAGTACAAGAGGGGGACCAATCCATTTTAAATTCATTTGAAGGTTCAAAAGGGCTCTCAAACCTTCAATTTTTCCCTTCCAGATGAAATTTCTTCCTCTCCTAAGTGTGTTTGGCTGAAACAAGAATTTGGAATTTGGAATAAAAAATGAAAAGGTGACGTCCAATTACAAGTTTTCACATCCATCATTAACCAAATGGACAAATTGAGTCCCTAGTTAGATATTCCAGTTTCTAATTTTTTATTCTAGTTTCTTTTAAGCTAAGTCTATCACTAATTATCAAACTAGTAAGTACCTACTAGGTTGGTAATTATTCTAGAGTCAGTTTATTTCGGGTCTTTATTTTTTGTTTTTGTTTTATTGTGTGCTTTTCTCGTTTTAAATTTTTAGTGTTTTGTGGGTTTAAGTTCGTCCAACACTTTATTTGAGTCATTCAAACCAACATTAATTTTGGACCAAATATTCTTACCTCTCAAGTAATTTGCCAAGTATTGTCGATTCTCCAACACTTGTAAGACCAAGTGTGAGGTGAGGTTGACCGTGAGTGAAGTGAGGCCTTATTTGGACTAACTTGTTTGTTCATTTTATAGTTTTTTCTTTGCTGATTTTTTTTTCTTTTGTTAGGTACCATTTCCATGGAATTCGAAGGGACTACTTCCCAACCTTTGGGAAATGATGCTATGGTAGCCTTGATGGCTCGGTTTGAGGTCTTTGCCTGAAAAATAGAGGATAATAATGATGCTTTGAGGAGAGATATCTGGTGTGATAATGATGCCTTGAAGAGTAACTTGGATGCTTTAAAGGGTGGTGTGGGTAGAATTAAAGAGAGGGTTGATAGAATATATCTATCAAAACCTCCACAAGTCCAAAGCCCTCAAAACCAAAGGCCCCACACTCCACAAAATTCCATGCCATAAATCCAAATCTATCACCGATCAAATCCAATGCCTCCTCCCCAAATCCACTAAACCGAATTCAATCAACTCAAGTAGGAGAAGTTGGAGAATTAGCATCCAAGGATAATGAGGCCAAGCCTCAAGATAGAGAGAAACTTAGTGGTGGGATACAAGAAGGATGTGAATAAAAAGGGAAAAAGGAAAGGGAAACCATGGTAGTGAAGTTGGAAGGGGAAAGAAATGCTTGATTGTGGATCTTGTCCACAAAGAATCCTTATTATTCACTAACCTAAATACTAGATTTTTTCCTAGTATTTTCTCTTCTCATGTGTAGGTTCACACCCTAGAAGTTCCGAGGAGAAGCCCAAGGAAGTTCCCCTCAAGCCCTTGGCCGAAAGTCTTAATTTTGGGGTAAGTGATGAAGAAGTTAGTCCAAAGGGAAACCTTGACATATTCCCTTGTAATGTGTAGCATGAAGGATGTCCTAATGCAAAACCAAGTGAAGAACACACTTCCCATGATCTACAAGGTAACAAAGCTATTCTCTACACTCTTAGAAACTTTAATTGTGGTGATGTGGCTAGTAGTGGCCAAGGTGGAGTAGTTTCAGAATTACCTAGTGTAGAATCTTCCTTTTGTAATGATCTTGATATTGTTAGGTTTCATAGGGCCCAAGCTCTTGTTATGAGTACGCAAGCACAAGTTGATATCTTAGATGACAAAATCAATTCTTGTTGTAAGAACGATTTGTGTCCATCTAGTGCTAGCACTTATAACCTTTATAAGGTTCCATTACAAAGTGAAAATAGTATTCACACACTAGATGGAGATTTCAAAAAACAAGTGGGCTTCCCTAGTACAAATCAAGGTGAAATTGGTACACACTACACTCCCTTAAGTTTAAAATATTGGTATGTTGATCTTGTCAATGAGTATGGTCCTTTGAACTTGTGTGATAAACGCCATGAAGTTAGTATTGTTCAAGGTGACCATATGTATGCTAAAATGTTGTGTAATTCCTTGGAAAGTTATTATTTTGATCTTCAAGGGAAGAGGGTAGGTAGTTACGGCCTTCACTCATGTCTACTACTTCCCTTTGACCCCGGGGTACTTGTGAGGTCTTGGAAGTGTAGTTTCAGTTCATGCTCCTTATCTTTTGATGTTGTTTCTATCCACTTCCTTGGTAGCCTTTATTGCAAGTCTCTTATGCCTAATACCATGGATGTGTGGGTGTATGTCAAGTGTGAACAACCAAGTATTGATGATATGAGTGTTGTACTAATGAGGATTCCTTATGAAGTGATCTCGATTTTTCTTGATATAGATGTGCATGTTTCTCCTATTGTTATCTCTCCTGATGTGTATAATGAACCATGTTCTCCTAAGGATAGCTCATTACTTGATCATGAGAATAGTGTGATTGAAAACCTTCAAGTTAGTGTAGATGCTTATAATGTAGGTCTTGATGATGAATATGGTCCTTTGATTTGGTTTGATGAAGAACTTGATAGTAGTATTGTTCATAGTGACCATGTTCATAGGAATGTGGTGAGTTATGGAATATGTGATTGTTTCGTATTATATTCTTCACTTCTTAATGTTTTCCCTGGTCGTGTCCTTTGTGATGTTAGTGGTCGATGTTTCTTACTCATAAAAAAGGATGGTTGGGTGTATTCCAAGAGTGTACCCCCTTGGAATGATTATATAACCTGTGGTGCTAATGCTAACCCTCATACCATGAGGAATATGTGCTTGTTTTTATCTCTTTTTATTTTTTCAAGATCTGAATTTGAGAACAAATTCCTTCAAGATGGAGAGGATGATACAAGCACAAGGAGCATCAAGAGCACAAGGTATTATCTAAGGGTCAAGGATTCGGAATTATCAATTAATTGAACATTTTTTGGAGTATTTTGAAGGTTTGATAAAGATAAGGAGGGAGGGGAACTTATACTCTCAAGAGGTGCCTCAAGTGAAGGGCATTGAAGACATTTTGCACTCCAAAGTAACACTTTAGAGGCACCCCGATTCCCTCTCTCATTAAGGGCATTTTTTTCCATTGAATGTAAGAGTATAAATAGACGATTTTACTTCTCTTTTCATTAGTTTTTTAATGACATTGGATATTGCTCTTAGTTGTAACTTAGTCCTCTAGTTTTAGTGTAGAATCTGAAAATTGGAAACCTTGAATGCATTTGAATTGGTTTTCACTTGTATTGGGTTATTTGGAAAGAAAGGTGAACTTGTGGAAGTGTGATTCCTTTGGTCCACCTAAGAGGAAGGTTTGAACCTCTATTAGTGAGGTGTGTTTTAAGTTATAAGACACCTTCTTTTTCTATTCATTTGATAGAAGTAAGGGTCTTTCTACATATCTTTAAATTTTAAGAAATTCTTCTTCATCCCCTTTCTCTTGTGTGTTGTTTTTTCATATTGTGTGTCTGCTGGTTTTTGTTATATTTAGTACCAAATGATAGCCTAAAGGAAGGCTAAACACTAAATTGGTACTAAACATAACAAAAACCACCAAACACACAAAATGAAAAAAAAAACACAAGAGAAAAGGGATGAAGAAGAATTGGTTGAAATTTAAAGATAGGTAGAAAGACCCTTACTTCTATCAAATGAATAGCACAAGAAGGTGTCTCAAATATTCAAACACACCTCAAAAATAGAAGTTCAAACCTTCCTCTTAGGTGGAGCAAAGGACTCACACTTCTTCAAGTTCACCTTTCTTCCCAAATAGGCCAATACAAGTGAAAACCAATTCAAATGCATTCAATGTTTCCAATTTTCAGATTCTACACTAAAACTAGAGGACAAAAGTTACAACTAAGAGTAATATCCAATGTCATTCAAAAACTAATGAAAATATAAGTAAAATGGTCCATTTATACTATTACATTCAATGGACAAAAATTCCCATAATGATAGAGGGAATTGAGGCGCCTCTTGAGTGTTACTTTGGAGTGAAGGATGTCATCAATGCCCTTCCCTTGAGGTGCCTCTTGAGTGTATGATGTACCCTCCTTCCTTCTCTTGACCAAGGCTTCAAAATACTCCAAAACGTGTTCAATTTCTTGCTAATTCCGAATCCTTGACCCTTAGATAATACCTGGTGCTCTTGGTACTCCTTGTGCTTTTATCATGATGTCACAAAGAAAAATAGGGGGTGGCATACACAAGACACCAAGGTAGATAAAGGGTCCTCTACTACCTTCTATGTTGATAAAAAGCAAAGGAAGAAAGAAGAAGATAGGGAGGAAAACATGTCAAACATGATGATGAAATTAGAACTCCTAATGAAGCATATGATGGGTGCACCCACACAAATGGTAAATGTCATGGAATCCAATGGATATGATGAAGAAGAGGACAAGAATCTTGATGAAGAAATTATATACTTCACTAACAATACGAGGGGTTCTCGCTCGACCTACCAAAGACAAGGTGGGATCCAAGGTTGGAACGATCGTGAAAGAGAATTAGAATAGCATGATAGGGATTGAGATCGTGACTAGAAGGACAAGGAAAGAGAGTATCATAGATATGGGCCTCCACATGACCGAGTAAAGAGAAAAGAGAAAAACCCCATTAATCCTATAAAATTCAAGACCAAGGATGTGTTAGGAACAATATTGATGAGAGTGGAGGGTACATACAAGATAGTCCGACAATTTAAATGAAACTTTTTGAAAATCAACCAAATGGTTGTATTATACTCCGCCTCAATCAAAAAATTGGAGACTCAAATTTGCAAAATCACCATTCAAATAACTACAAGACAAAAAAGGGTCCTTCATAGTGATACCATTGTGAATCCAAAGAATGATGCCTAAGTATTGGGAATTATCACTATGAGTGGCAAGACCCTTGGTAATCATGTGGGTAAAGTTGAAAAAGAGATAAATTTTGAACAAAAAAGGTTGATGAAGAGGGATATCCTAAGATAGTTTAGAATGATGAAATGCAAAGTGATCCATTTCCTACCATGAAGGTTCCTCCTCTATTCCCTCAAGGACTCAAAAAGAAAGAGTATAATGTAAAATTCAAGATGTTCCTTGCTAAGCTTAGAACTCTTTAAATTAATATCCCATTGCTAGAGGCCACTCAAGATATCCTGGTATATTCTAAGCAAAAGAAGAAGTTGATATCAAGGAATTTTCTTGTTGATAGAGAAACCACTGAAGTTACCCCTGGGTGTAGCGCTATCATGACTAGTGTGATAGTAGAAAAGAAGGAAGATCCCAAGGCCTTTACAATCCCTTGCACCACAGGGACACAAAAGTGTAAGAAAGACTTGTGTGACCTTGGCGCAAACATAAATCTCATGCCCTATGCAATCTATCAAAGATTTGGTTTGGAAACTCAAACTCCAACAGCTATAAGGCTATTGATGGTGGACCAATCTATCAAGAAACCAGTTGGAGTTCTTTTAATGTCTTGGTGAAGATGAATCACTTCATTCTTCTGGCGGACTTTATTGTTCTTTATTATGAAATCGACTAAGAGATTTATATTATCCCTGGGTGACCTTTCCTTGAAACCAGAAGAGATATTGTTGATATGGAGCAAGGAGAAATGAAATTTTGAGCCCTAAGTGATGAAGTGTTCTTTCAAGTATGTAATACCAAGAAAGAACTCGTGTAACTACAAGTGGTGTACATCATTGATCTAGTGGACATGAAGGTAAATGATATATCCTACAAGGATCCACATTGAAAATTGAATAACATCATGCCCATAATGATAAATTAGGTGCTAGGTGGGAGGAAACCCACCAATGCCACGAACGTGACCCGTATCCTTTGAATTTTGATTGTTAGAATAGTTTTTATTTTCTTTTAGTGTTTAATCCATGAAATTATTGTAATATGAGGTATTTTGAATAATGATGAGAAAAGGTATGTGTAGTGCATTTTAGTAATGTGCTGAATAGTTGAAAATAGGGGAGTAGAAACAAACCTCGGTTGTCCCGATCATGATTGGACGGGGCTTTCAATCATGATTACATGGGTTTCATTATTGCGGTCCTCGATCAGAATTGTAGTAGTAACTATTTCATGAAAATAAACAGTCGCACCCGTTCCTATTTTCTCCTTCAAAAAATTTCAAAATTTCTCTTAATTGTTGCCTGTTTTTGGTCATATTTTAAGCATCCAAATTATGCATTGCATCTCTCTGTGCATCTCTTAATTGGTATGTGATTCAAATTCTCTATCTATGCATATGTGTAGGCCTTAGAACTCATGTATTAGTATTGGCCTAAAAATTTAACTTTCCATGCTAGATCTTTGTGGAATTGTGCTTTCTTGGTGTGGTTAGCTGTGGTTATTTGTGTGCACATACTTGGGGAATTCTTGAGTACCCAAAAATTTTCAAAATTATAAAAATAGATTGTTTATACCAAGTGTTTGATTAAATGCCCAAATGAATTCCTTAATTGTTTTCATATGTTCGAAGGGCATGATAAAACACCTAGGGACTATGATTCATATTTATAATGTAAAATATTTTATGTGGAACACAAATTGGCATTTAAATTGAAAGTTTATGAGTCTAAGAAGTTGATCAAACCTGCCTTAGTTACCGCAATTGTTGTCTGAGTGTCGCTATTGTGGTAATGCAATCGTGAGCCTGCCATTGCGATCATGATAACTGAGAGCATGATTCTAACCAGTATCAGAAATTATGATCAATATCTAGGTAGAGCACAATCGTGATAACTGAGACCATTCTGATAGACTTGTCCAAATCTCAAATTTAGAATTTTAAGACTGCCCATGTCCCATAAGCACTTTTTCAGTTCAAACAAGATAAATGGCACATGTTCCTGACGTTTTCCTTATGAAATAATGCCTTGTGTGTGAATCCCATGTAATAAAATGGCATCCTATGATAACCACCATTTCATGGCCTCAGAATGTGAGGCGACATATTATGAGGACCTTATGAGAAAGAAGCTGCTACCCGAGAGGGAGATCTCACTGGGGAAATTGCTTGAGAAACTCACGACCTTATATTAGAGGTTGGAGACCATAGGTTTTATTTTCTTTTCCCTAAAATCAAACCAGGAAAATAAGCACTGGGTATGGGAGTTCTATGAGAATCTAAGGATAGTGGATCACTATAACCCTAACCTAGTACGAATAATCAGGAGCAAAGAGTTTTATTTTAGGGCAAAGAGGATCTATGGAGTATATGGGTTGGATAATGTTGACATAAGGATCTACAAGGACAAGGATTGTTCTCCTTAGAGCTGATTGGTTGGGTATTTATGCCCTGGGAGGGAGGTCGCATGGGCCACCACTAAGACGAGGATTCTTATGAGTGACTTCAAAGTCAAAGCAAGGATTCGGTTGGCCATTATCTGCAGTAGAGTCTCCCCCTCTACAACTTGCAGAGTTATCCCAATTACTCATGGGGAAATAATCATGCTCAAACACCGTAATTTCAATAGCAGTAGGGCATGCAAAATAGCACTTAGACTAGTAAAATTAAAGAGACTTTGAAAAAAGTCCTGTCAAACAAAGAACAAATGGTTGTGATTATCAAAAGTCAACAAATGGCTCAGAAGAAGCAAGAGACATAACTGGGACAGTTGTGTGATGATGCAATTTCTTAAGTCACGATGGCACCTATTATATCCTTCCGGTAGGTAAGCCCACCCATAGTCCATAAGTTCTCGTGATAGAATACGAAGAGGAATGAATAAAGATAGCGGAATCATTTCAGTAAAAGACATATATATTTTTATATATATATATAAAAGACGGTCCCAAAAACCTTGTGAAAGTAGTACAAGAGATTCTAATATAATAATAATACAAAATGAAGTACTAAATGATTATAAAGGTACAACCCACCTCTAAATACAATATAGAGTTTAGTCTAGTCCATAATAGGGAGAATAGTAATCCTTTAAATGCCAAGAGCTCACCCTAAATCTTCGATCCATCGCTCTTCCGCAAGATGAACACAACAATGGTAAGAAACCATACTATGATCTACAGCTTGCAGAAGTGTAGTATTAGTAACAAAAACGGGATACTCAATAGGCAACTACCGACTCAACTCAAAATATAATTCTAATATCAGTAACATGCAAGCCAAAATTAAACTTCACACAAAAAAAATATCATAGTCTAGCCATACTATGGAAGTTAAGAACTATACCTTATATCACTGGCCAATATACAAATAAAGAGTAGAAAAATAAGATATAGTAGTATAAAATGACAAGAAATGGATGTACAACATGAATAAGTGAAGGAAGAGAGGGATATATGGAAATACCATAGCTACATGTATAAATATATATATATATATATGTATATCTATATATATATACATATATATATATATATACATACATACATATATATAAACACACGCACATACATAAACAAGAGTAACTCAAAGATACAACCTAAAGTAGTCATACAAGCATTTTAAGGCCTCCTAATCATTGAAGGAACTAGTGCTTACATACTCAGAGACTATAACCATAATGTCCATCAATGAGATAATTTCCCATGATTAAATAACCATAAAAGAAAGAGATGAAAATCACACCTCAAACCTTTGTATCAGTCCTTAATCAATATGTCATAAACTAACCAAAATAATAATAATAATAATAATAATAATAATAATAATCATAATAATAATAATAAAATAATAATAATAATAATAATAATAATAAATAAGTAACCAGCTAGTTCAGACAAGATATACCAAAATTGGGCCCCATAAACTGGAATGCTCAATTAACACAACATACAATAAACAAAACTCGTAACCCATACCTGTATAACCCCTATAAGGCTGAATGATACTTGAAACACACAACATACTGATGATAGGCAATGCTCATGCAAGAATGAATGTGAAATAAATCCATATTCCAATAAACGATCCAAGTTCCATAAAGTAATTGAGTGTAAACACATTTTCCAGCTCAACAACTCATAAAGATTGGACCTACAATGACCTCTTTTCTCTAGCACGATGGATCACAGATGAAAAGGCCCCTAAGGGGTTTGAGAGTTCCCTTATACACCAATCTGGTCTTGAGATAGGATTTCCAATCATCATCATCATCACCAATCTACTACGTCCAATACCGAACAAATGTATACATAATAAATTATCATACTTAAACCGTGGCTAAAATTGTGATATTCTTTAAATCTGTTTTACGAGGAAAATTTTGGGACTAGATCATCAAAAAGTGTAGAAAGGATTGTAATCTCTCTCGATCAAAGTAAATAGTAGTAGTAAAATCGTGGACCAAATACTATTTCGGTCAAATCTCTAAAACAACATCTTTAGTATCAAAAGCTCATAAATCATTCATTAAGGTGGTACAATACCCATTATGAAAGAATCCATTTTATTGTGAAAAGTGGGAATATATTCCTTTTTAGGAAAACAATAGTAAAATCATATTTTTAGTTGGAATCGTACCATTTAATGGTCAGGAATGCACTGAATCTATTAAAGGCCATCAATATTATCTAGGAAATATAACTACAAGTGTCTAAACATCAAAAAACTAAATCACGTCCTTTACAAGGATACATAAATCACCCGGAATCCAACTAATATCATAATTACGGCCTTGCACCCTATAATATATAACCAGCAGCACAAATATATCATCATCTAGGAACCCATCATAACCCACCGAGTCAAGTAGTAAACCTTATACTAAAGAGTTTTAGCCTCAAGTATGTCTACCATTCTAGTAAACTAGGGTAATAGGATTCTAGAAGCATAACAAGTATTTCACCTTCAGGGTCGATTCACCCTTATAATCCCCAAATAAATAATTTAGGTTAAGTTATGGTAATCTATCTATAATAATATCCTATATCCGTAGCTAACATACAACATATATAATACATTATGTCGTGAAGAAAAGTATACAAAAACCTACCTTGATGCCAAACCGTAAATCCTTGAATTATCAACAAATCATTCGCTTTTGCTCCATGATATCAAAATACCCCACACTATTAAAATAGTAATCTACACATTGTTAGGAGTAAAATGAGACCCATATTGCTATACTGTAGGTCAGGTAAAAATTTAGGTGAAGAAGTGCCTTCAAGGCCCACAAATGGAATCTAGAAATTAGTTCCATCATGAGGTCCCTCGAACGACAAGAAATGTCTGCTTAAAAATTGCGCACAAATTATGCAAGAATCGTAACCCAAATCATCCACTAATGTATAGGACTTTTAAGACCTAATTTCAAAGAATTTACCATGAAATAGGATGAAAATTAATGGGAACATTAATGGGAAACGACCAAGGAGTGTTAGGTTATCTTAAGTTAGATTAAATGGATGATTTCCTACTTTTCCCTCTCTTTGAGCTCTCAAATTATTTTGATAATGGTGGAGAATTAGGAGGAGAAATGGGACGAAAAGGCCCTTAGGTGCCGCTATGTAAGACCCCGCAAAATCCTAAGATTAATTCAGTCAGTTAAAGCTTATTAAGGGGTCCCAAACTTAGAAAATTTTAGATAAGTATTCATACTTGGAGTTATTTTAGCCTTCATAGTTGGCGATCATATTTCGCAAACCTTACGACTATTAAATGTCGATCCTTAAGGTGCTTCATGATCAGGAGTGTCAGTAGGTGTTCTCAGATGAGTTTTGGATTTCTCGACCATCATTTAAAGCATGTTTGGGAGTTTAAACCAGTGTTTCAATGCAATTTTGATGGGACACATCACCTATCATATCGATGAATATTTTCCCCAGCTCCCAATGCAATTTCTAGTGAATCGATGCAGACTTAATGTAGTGCGTCAACGATAGTGTCTATCCCTTTGATGCGACACATCGGTTTGTGCGTTGCTAGGCTAATTTTTTATCATTAAAAAGTTGCATCCTCAGGTGTACTTTGGTCATTTTCCCACGTCTACCAGCCCATAAAAAATGAGATTTAGCCACTTGATAGGAAAAATCCAATCACTATTCTAAAAATTTTGCAAGAAACAAAACCCTAGGGCTTTTAATTCAAGGTTCAAGATTCAAGAACTCACCCTCAGCCTTCATTAATTCAAGTACTCAGGTATGTAAAGTGTTCATCCAAGGGTTCTTTCCGCCCTTGGAGTCGAAGAAACTCTTTTAAACTTCAAGTAGATTGATTTCATGATTTCATGATTTCCATGATTGGATTTAAATGTATTCACGATTATAATGTTAATTGGATTTATAATCCATGGTTTATTACAAGATTCATATGGAATTGATTTTGATGTGTGTAGTATCATGTGAATTCATGTTGAAGCCATTGAATTTATGAATTTGGAAATTTATGTTATGATGCCTACATGTTATTTTAGTATCATGTGCTTAGTTGTGCTACCGAAGTGTTTGTTAAAATGCTCATGTGAACTAAATGGGGAAAAATCATGTCATTTTAGTATATGTGTAAACTTATGCCTTATAAGTGTTTGATAAAATGTCCCTATGGATGAGTTATGAACAAGTGCACGTTGTTATGCTTTTTAAGTCAAATCTATGCTTTACTTTTCATTATATCGAGTCTCGGGGGTACTCAATACATAAAAAATTAGTTGTTTACCTAGAGCTACAGCAGTTACAAAACAGTCTCAATAGTGTTACGAATAGTAGTTCTAAGTAATCGATCATAGTCTCAGTTCAATATTCAATCTAGAATTTAGTGAACTCAATCAGTTAACTAGATTCAGTAGTATTCCATCAGTTAGCAGAACCAAGTGAATTTTGATCAGTTAGACAGTATGATCTGTAACAATTCAGTCAAGCCTAGTATGCACTAGAAAATAGTTCAGTGTCTATTTAGTTGGGAGGAGAATTTAGCATCGAGTACACCTAGGGATAGGGGCATTCCTGCCAATATAAAGTTTGATCCTTAGTAGCATTCCCTGCGTTACAAAAATCTGTATCCATCATACGTTGAGATATCTTCCTACCAGACTAGGATTGATACATCTTATACGAGTTTTCCTACCAGCGAGGGTTGACAAAAGAGCTTCCTGTCAGAGAGGGTTAACTCACAACTTATCTTTACCCATGGCACGGTAATAACACCCTTCTAACAGGGGTTACAAGTTGTATGCCAATCTATTTAGAGATGGTCATGTCTATTAGATAAATACCTCCCACAATTTTAGTTTAAGTCTCAGTATAGAAATTAGTTGAGTTCTACAGAATCAGGACTGTTAGATGCAGTCACCCAACTCAGCATAGAACTCATTTCAATTCTACAGAATTAGGACTGTCAGAAATTGTCACCCAGTTATCAATTAGGATTGTCAAAAATAGTCACTCAGTTATCATTATCACATTATCAGTAAACTCAGATATCATTTAATTAGTAATTAGAACTCAGTAACCAACATTAACATAATCTCAATTATATATTATGTAATCAAGCATGTACTGTCATTCAGTTATGTTCATGTTATTCAGTCATTTATTGCTCCTGCATATGAACCCATGCATATCATCCTACCTCACTTAGCAAACTAGTACATTCAAAATACTAATGCATACATTTCTTTTGTGATATGATATCTTATATCATAGGTTAAGATGCACGGACTCCTGACCGTTCTTAGCAGCCCAGCCTATCAATAGAAGACTTAGTGGTTAGTCCTCATAGTTTGAGGATAGATTATTATTTCAGTATAGTTTTTAGTAGTCAGGATTAGTTGGGAGCTTTTTCCATAAAGTCCATGAATCAGATAGTTAGAAGCTTTCATATTAGAGTATTTCAGAAAGATATTTCAGTATTCAGTATTCAGTATTCAGTATTTGTTTTCAGTTATGAACCTTATGGTAATTTCAGCCTACCTTTTGCATTTATTTCAGTGATGTTAGTATTGTAGTGTTATAATTATTTTGTACTTACTGTAGGTACAAGTCATGGGTTAGCTGGTGGTTCTTCGGTGTTGTTAGCACTGTGTAGCGTCTGAGGTACTTACTCGGGGCGTTACAAACTTTGTATTAAACACTAAGGCTCAACAGATCCCTAGGAAGTATGAAAGCCGCATCTAGTGGAGTCTTGTGCATGGGTGTGTAGCGCACCACACTTATGGACATAGGGATATTAGATGTTTTAGGAAAAGTTTCTTCTTCTTTAAGTATTCATGTCAGGCGAGTGAGCATGAGCTCAATTTATACTCTCAATATACTACTTTTCTTCCCTTTATTTATAGAATATATCTCCCAAAAACACTAACAAAAGGCAAACTGGAAACTAGCTAGTGCCTCGGCCCATTCAAGTAGATCCCCTGAATAAGCATGTGTCTCACAGCAAACTCAGGACTGCTTGTAATGCCTTAGCTTATTCAGTGGTATCCTAGAACAATCAGCTGGGTACAATTCTATCTAGTCTTACGACTCAAGCTTCATAGAGTTAGGACAAGAGATATAGGAAAAGAGGGAGAAAGAATAAGAGGTACATATCACCAAGGCCAGAGAGTGGATGAACAAATCCCCCTAGCCAGAAATATGGCAGAAACTATCTGGGAAAGCGTAGGGATGGTAGTGGGTTGTGTTTTGGATGTGGCAATCTAGTCCATAGAATAAGAGGTTATCCTCAGTCAGGTTCACGGAGTCAACATATTCGTTTCTCAGCTCAGTTCGATCACCTGAATCCTCAGGGTGACACTTCCAGTGTAACCAGTGGGCAACGCCCAAACAAGCTCTATAAACTTTAGTATCGATAGGCTCAACAAAGTTCTATTTATGTAGTCACTGGTAGGTTATAAATTTATCATTTGCATGTTTATACTTTGCTAGATTCAGAAGCTTCTTTGTCCTTTGTAACTCCTCATATAGCTGTTGACTTCGGAGTTAGTCCTGAAATTCTAGCAGAACCCTTCTCAGTCTCTACCCCAGTGGGTAGATCTATCATCGCTCGATGGGTATAAAGGAACTATACGATTATGGTATCTTAGAAAGTCACTTTAGCAAACTTAGTAGAATTAGAGATGACAGATTTTGATGTCATTCTCAGCATGAATTGGCTTCCTTCATGCAATGCTTCATTTGACTACAGAAATAGAATTTTCCAATTTCAGTTTTCAAATAAACCTATTCTTGAGTGGAAGGGTAGTACTTTAGAACTTAGGGGTTATCTTCTTTCTTACCTTAGGGTGAGAAAAATAATATCTAAGGGATGTATCTATCTTCTCATTTGAGTTTAAGACTCTAGTTCAGAAACACCTAATCTTGAGTCAGTATCAATAGCATATGAATTCCCAGATGTATTTCTCGAAGATTTTCCTGCAGTCCCTCCCAATTGTGAAATTAACTTTGGAATAGACCTTCTTATAGATACTCAGCCTATCTCTATTTAGCCAAATAGAATATCCCCAGGAGAACTCAAAGTGTTTAAAGAATAGTTGAAGAATATCCTAGACAAGGGATTCATAAGACCCAACGTATCCCCTTGGGGTGCACCAATTCTATTCGTACCTAAGGAAGATGATTCTCTTAGGATGTGTATAGAGTACCATCATCTAAATAAAGTCACGGTCAAGAAAAAATATCCACTTCCCAGAATCGATGACTTGTTTGATCAACTTTAGGGTGCCACTTAATTTTATAAGATAGACCTCTGATCAGGCTATCAGCAGCTCAGAGCCAGAGAATGTGGCATTCCAAAAATAGCTTTCAGAATTTGGTATAGTCACTTCAAATTCTTAGTCATGTCATTTGGTCTTACCAATTCTCCAAAAGCCTTCATGGACTTGATGAACCGCATGTTTAAGCAGTACTTGAACATGTTCATCATAGTCTTCAAAGATGACACTCTTATCTATTCCCGTAATTAGGTTAAACCCGCAGATCATCTCAGAATCATACTTCAGATTCTCAAAACCCATTAGTTATCATGGTATCTTATATATTAATGTCTTACATGTCATATTTATGATAATAGCTCATATTTGTGCACGTTAGTGAAAATCATGTATGCTTACAGTTCCTAGTGTAAGGAGTTTCAGTTCACTCAGTATTATGAATCATGCTTCAAGAATACAAAAACTCTAGACTCAAGTCATGCAACTCATGACTCATGTACTTATGTCATGATTTACAGTATGCCCAATTCCCATGACTCATGCTACACTTCTATTGGTTGGCTAAATTAAGATTATATCATATATACAGTTTTGATCTCTTGATAAATCCATGGTGTTGATATTCTATTCCTCAGGCCTCAGTTAAGTGTCGAGTTAGGCATAATATTTATTCATGCTTCAGTTCCTCATGTTTTAACCCTTTAGTGAACTCTCCTTATGAAATGATGTAGTGATAAGCGACTTCTTAGATGGGATAGAGTAAATATTTCATAATAGGGAAAGATTTTTGCATGCTTGTTTTACACGAGGCTGTAGTTATGAAAATATGTCTGAATATCAGGTTAGTATGCTAAGTAAATGGCTAGCGAGAAGTTGTATTTAGTTGTTGAAGGAAGGGAAATCAAAAATTTTCATAAGATGAGAAGTTGAGAAAATACCGAGTTTGAGTGTCTATTCAGATCCTTGATTTATGTCAGTATCCATCACTTAGTGATCAGAAGCCAGTATTCAGTTTCACTATAGTCTCAGTTACAGTCTTATTCATAGTCTCAGCCTAGTATTTAGATCAGAAACTCAGTTCAGTTTTAGGTTTTCTTGATCATAGTATACTATCATAAGTTATTCAGTTATCAGTATTTCATTATCTAAGTGTATAGACTATTTCAGAATAATGCTATAAGCTTGGTCTTGCATTCTTAAAAATATAGTTTTCAAAAATTTATGCTCAGTTATCTCATGTTACTCAGTCAGTCCTTACCTCAAATGCATAATACTCTATAGTTTCAGTCTAGACTAAGTACCGTTCAATATTACATGACCAATATTTTGTTATCGACCATCCAGTTAATAAAATAAGTTAGTATATTAATGCATTCATGCTCAGTGCCCATGTGAATATTTTAAGTAGTCTCAGGTGAAGTGTCGTACTAAGGTAGAGAATATAGTTGAACGGGTATTAGATGAATTAGATGCAGTGTATAGGGCTTAGTCACTCTATCTTATATAATGTTTTGTAGGCCTCGCCTCACTCTATAGAATTTTAGCCAGGATGTGATTTCTTATTTAGATGTTTTATTTAGCCTATGTAAAGATTCCTTGCTCCATAAATCCATTAGAACTCTATAAAAAGAGTGTCAAAGAAAGGATCCCGTCGAGTATAAGTCCCAGCATGAGTTAGTTTGCAAAGATAGCAATCCAATTTAGCAGTCAGGCGGATAAGTTTGTATGATTTGGTTTCCCATCTTTCCATCTAATCGCCTATCAAAAGTCTCAGGAATGTAACTATTCCAATATGGAGCAACCAGGTAGTTTCGAGTTCATCTCAGTTCATGTATCATGCCTCAGTTTTAGATCCTAGATATTAAGTCACGATTCAGTTCGTAGGTGCCCTGTGCATCGGCCTATTCTTTCCTAAGTAGCTCAGTCGAGTCAGTATCCTTTAGGGGCCATATTGTCCCAAGGGAGAGATACACTATAGTCTCTCGAGCTTTCATGACCTAAACCTTCCACTTTTTCTTCACACAACAAATCCTTTTTGGAATAGTGGGTACTTAAGGTGCACGCTCAAGTTCCAATCTCAGTCATACACCATGTATTTAGGAGCTTAGTTCAGTTCATGATATTTAGTTTATGAATCATATTTCAGGCTCAGTTATGTACTCATGATCCCGTTCATGTGTGTTCAGTAAAGGATCTCGAGTTGAGATCGATAATTTAATATTTTTGAAAACCTCTCCCATGAAGAGGGTAAAGAGGTTTGGCAAAAAGGGGAAGCTTAGTCCCCGATATGTTGGTTCTTACCAAATTCTCAGTCGCTTTGATAAGGTAGCTTACGAGATTTAGTTGCCTTCAAATTTAGCTTCAGTACATCCAGTGTTTCACGTCTCCTTAATTAGGAAGTGAATAGGTGACCCAGCAGTTGTAGTCCCTATAGGGAGTATAGTTGTTCAAAATAACCTCTATTATTAGGAAATTCCAAACAAAGTCCTTGATTATTAGATTCACAGACTAAGGAACAAATAAGTCTCTCTGGTCAAGATTCTTTGGCGAAATCAGTCCGTTGAGGGAGATACTTGTGAAGTAGAAACATATATGCTGACCAAGTATCCTCACTTCTTCTCCGCAAACTCACACTCAGCTCAAGGTAACAGTCTTCTTTAAATTTACTCAGTTTCATGTTCAGATGTAGTTACCAACTTGGTATCAAGTAACATTACATACTCAGTCATGTATTCATGAATCAGTTCAGTCATGTACTCAAGCATAAAAAATGTATGTTTAGTCTACAAACTCAGCTTATCAGTAATATAAGTTATGAAATCATGCATCAGTTATGCATGTTTAGTACGATAATTATGTATATCAGCAGTTTTAACCATGAAATCATACTTCAGTTATGAATGTCCAATATGTACTTTCAGTCTATCATTTCTCCCATCTTAGTCAGTCTCATTCGAGGATGAATGTTCCCAAGGGGGAGATATTGTTAGACCCTGGAAAATCCTAAGCTTAATTCAGTCCTTTCAAACTTATTAAGAGGTCCCAGACTTAGAAATGTTTAGGTAAGTATTCATACTTAGAGTTATTTTAGCCTTCATAGTTGGCTATCTTATTTAGAGACACTTACGACCGCTAAATATTGATCTTTTAGTTGCTTCATGATCAGGAATGTCAGTAGGTATCTCGGTCAAGTTTTAGATTTTTCAAACATCATTTGAAGCATGTTTGGGAGTCCAAACCAGTGTATCGATGTGATCTCTATGCATTGCATCACCTAATGCATCGATGAATATTTTTCCCTAGCTCCAAGTGTAATTTCCAGTGAACCGATGTGGACTCGACGTGGCGCGTCAGCCATAAAGATGATCCCTTTGATGCGGTACGTCGGTCTGTGCGTCGCTAGGAAAATTTTCAGTCATTAAAAAGCCGCATCCTCAGGGGTACTTGAGTCATTTTCCCATGACTATGAGCCCCCAAAACACGAGAATTAGCCACCTTGGAGGTAAAATCCATTCACTATTCTCAAAATTTCTCTAGAAACAAAACCCTAGGGCTTCTAATTAAAGTTTGAAGATTCAAGAACTCACCCTCAACCTTTATTAATTCAAGTACTCGGGTATGTGAAGTGTTCATCCAAGGGTTTTTTCCTTTCTTGGAGTCCAAGAAACTCTTTTAAACTTCAAGTAGATTGATTTCATGATATCTATGATTGGATTTAAGTGTATTCATGATTATAATGTTAATTGGGTTTCTAATCCATGGTTTATTACAAAATTCATATGGAATTGACTATCATGTGTGTAGTATTATGTGAATTAATGTTGAAGCCTTTGAATTTGTAAATTTGGGAATTTATGTTATGATGCATACATGGTTTTTTAGTATCATGTGTATAGTTGTGCTCCCCAAGTGTTTGTTAAAATGCTCATGTGAACTAAATGGGGAAAAATCATGTCATGTTAGTATATGTGTAAGCTTATGCCTTATAACTGTTTGATAAAATATCCCTATGGATGAGTTATGAACAAGTGCACAACGTTATGCTTTTCAAGTTTACTCTATGCTTTACTTTTCATGCTATCGAGTCCTGGGGGTATTCAATACCCAAAAGTTTAGTTATTTACATAGAGCTACATTAGTTATAGAACAATCTCAGTAGTGTTATGAATAGTAATACTCAGCAATCAGTCACAGTCTTAGTTAAGTATTCAATCCAGAATTCAGTGAACTCTGTCAGTTAACCAGATTTAGTAGTATTCTGTAAGTTAGCGGAACCCAGTGAATTCAGTTCCTTTTAGTTAGACAATACGATCAATAAAAGTTCACAAAAGCCTAATATGGACTAGAAATCAGTTCAGTGCATATTCAGTTGAGAATAGGATTCAGCACCGAGTGAGCCCAGGGATGGGGGACATTCTTTCCAGTATAGGGTTTGATCCTTAGTAGCAATCCTTGTGTTTCAAAACTACGTAGACAGCGTAGACATAGATATCTTCCTTCTATACTAGGGTTGATACATCTCATATGAGTTTTCCTGCCAGCGAGGGTTAACGAATGAGCTTTCTATCAGAGAGGGTTAACTCACAACTTGTCTTTATCCATGGCATGGTACTGACACCCTTCCAACTGGGTTTATAGGTTGGACCCAAATCCATTCAAAGAGGCGGTTGTTGGTTAAATAACTACCTCCCACCGTTTCAATTTTAGTTTTAGTCTCAGTATAGAACTTAGTTCAGTTCTACAAAATTAGGAATGTCAGATACAGTTACCCAACTAAGTATAGAACTATGTTCAGTTCTATAGAATTAGGACTGTCAGAGAATGTCACCAAGTTATCAATCAGGACAATCAAATATAGTCACTGAATTATCAGTATCACAGTATCAGTAAACTCAGATATCAGTTAATCAGTATCCTGAACTCAGTAACCAGCATTGACATGATCTCAATTACAAACCATGTATTCATGCATGTACTGTCATTCAGTTATGTTTAGGTTATTCAATCATTTATTGTTCATGCATATCAGCCTACCTCACTTAGTGTACCAGTATATTCAAAGTACTGATGCATACTTTTCTTTTGTGCTATGATGTCTTATATCATAGGTTCAGATACACGAGCTCCTGGCCGTACTTAGCAACCTAGCCTATCAACATCAGGCTTAGTGGTTAGTCCTCATAGTTAGAGGATAGAGTATTATTTTAGTATTTAATTATAGTTTCAGTAGTCTGGGTCAGTTGGGGGCTTGTCCCATCAACTCCATGATTCAGACAGTTAGAGGCTTTCAGACTAGAGTATTTTAGACAGATATTTCAGTATTCAATTTTAGTATTTAGTATTTATTTTCAGTTATGAACCTTATGGCAATTTCAGCCTACCTTTTGCATTTAATTTAGTAATATCAGTATTGCAGTGTTATTATTATTCGGTGCTCACAGCAGGTACCAGTCATGGATTAGCTGGTGGTACTTTGGGGACGTCAGTATCGTGTTGTGTTAGGGGTACAGAATCGGGGAGTTACACGCTAAAGTGGACACAACACTAAAGAAACTGCCACTAAAGCAGCATCTTGACTACAAAAGCGGTCTGGCATCTTGGACACTGCTTATTGGCCCCCTTCCCTCTAAAGAGGGCCTCAAAAATTTGCCAAGGCTACTTATGAAGCTTATGGGAACTAAACCACTGGCCGCTAAAGTTTCTCCATGAGTCCAAAAGAATATATATCATGTACCAGTTATTATGGTTATGTCCAAAAATGCACTTTGATTGGGTGCTCGCTATTTATTCGGAACCCTATGCACGGAAGCATAATATGCTACCATAAAAAATTTGATATTTCAGACTCAATGAAATAATAAAAAACTTTCATCTGAGATTGATTTTACTAAGTGTAGGACCACACATGTAGTGCTATTTTTTCATAAAATCCAACAAATAGCCCAAAGAGAGTAAAAAAGCTTCGACACCTGAACCAAGGGTCTCCTTAGCCTAAAATTAAAATTCTGGAGCAGTTGGCTTTGTAAAAATTCTCATCCCAGGTTATCTTCTAGGGGTTTTGGTCTGAGATCAATTCCTTAACAACAAAGATCCAAAATCAAAAAATGAGCTCAAAGCCAAATGAACTATTTGATAACTAAACCAACAGTCTGGCAAGTCAGAAATGGCTTCTAGCCACACTCGGATGGCTCGTAAGACTGAAAATGCACGAAATTGAAGAAATGACCTGGAGATTCATTACAATATCCATTACTAAAAGTACTGAAAAAATCAAATGGATAAAAAGATCATGAAAGCTTGAACTGGTGAGGTTCTGGACCTGTATTCTTCAAGCATGACTTCCTATACAACCTTCAAGAAGAGACAACATTTCCAAGGGATTTTTTCATATGTATCCCTTTTTCTAATAGCTTCCTTTCATCCCTTCTCAAGAAGCTAAAACTTATCCTCAACAACCTATTAGCCTCCAACCGAATTGAGGAAAGCTAATGCACACAAATTGAAACCATGAAACATCGATACAACACTAATACATGCACAACCAATCAAGTTACTTCCATCCCAAAGAAAAACCAAGGTATGAGTCATGCAACTAACTCCAATATCCAAATATAGCCTTCTTTCACTATTTGCAAACCTGCTATCAACTTCAAACATAGGAAAAAGTCAATCAACTCCTGTTTGTGAATTCCACTACACTAACATCAAAGATCTGAAGCTAACCCACTAAAAATCCATAATGGAAATAATGAGAATAAACCCATAGGGCACTACCTGGGCACACAAATGGAGGTAACCAAAGTCTTCAATCTATGCCAAAGGAACAACATGTATGGATAACCCTAGAAATTAATAGTCGAGAGTCTGAAGCACAACCACTTACAATTAATATTACGCTCTAGGATACCATACCAACTGAGGTAAAACAATGGTATATCTAACTTAAGCGTACGACTCCTACTTAGTAGATCATCAAAAAATTCCAACGAGAATTTAAAATCGAGATTAAGACTAAAGAAACCAACATCATGCCAACGTACTATCATTTAAATATCTAACAACCCTAATTTAGTCAAACTAAAGAAGACTAAATAGGTATACATGGAGTAGGTTTACAAAGCCTATAGGTGAAACCCAACTGAGATGAATCTAAAAAAAAAGGATGCACCCAAGATCTAAAACTCCTAGTTGAATGTCAACACTAAGGATGAAACACCCAATCTCAACCATCAAAAACTAATCTACAGATGGGTAAGCATCCACACACTAAGTATATAATGAACTACAAGTCTCCTTTTTAAGGTGCCAAATACAAAACTAAGACAAAATGTCTGAACCAAACTCACCCTCACTATCCAAGATCAGGCATATCCCATTAGATCATTTCGAAGTTAAAGTTGAAATATAGGTAATGAAAAAAATCATAACAACGGATAAACTAGAAAATGAAAGTACAGGCAATTAAATCCATATCTGTTGGAGAGCGTGAACTACAAAAGCATACCCAAGGACTCACTAAAGATGCTAACCATACTAGTACCAACCCCAACTCTATCAACTTGGTAAAATAACACCCTAGATATAGACTTTCAATCAAATACTCCATTTTGTTAGCAAATAAAAGATTTACCAACTTAAGAAGTGGTCATAGGAAAGCTTACCTTACTGCAACTCTTTTAGCTCCATAAGAGCAAGAATAATATCATGACCAGAATGGAGTATCCAACTCTACATAAATACCAACATCAAACATCACTAGGAGATTAGCCCAACAAAACTGAAAGAAAAGTTCAAGACCACTAGATATACGCACCAAGAACACTATCAGGTGATGAACTAGTCAAATTAGAAGAATGGATCCCATATTAGTTAATCTCAAAAGTGTGATATATAACTATATTTCCAACCTTAGAAACATCAAAGACTACCATACTTCCACTTCCAAAGTTAACACAACAACCAATCTATCATTGCTAAAAAAAAAGAAACTGACCAATCTGTAATACCTCATTTTAAAGTCACTGTGCAACATACGACTCATGACCATGAGTCATATACACAACATACGAGTAGCATGTTTTGGTCATATCTATAGCAGTATGTGATGGGTAATATTTTTCTCAAGATATGACTCAACCTTTGGAGTCGTAAAAAGATCATACGAGTCATATATGGTAAGTCATAGTTAAGTCAGTATGTGGTAAGGCGAATTCTTCCTATGGTATTAGAGGGTGAATACTAGTCATATGAGATGTTATGATTCATATGAAGTGGACTAGTAAGCTTAGCAGTGTTAATATTTTATTCAAGCTATGAGAATATTATACTAATCGTTTGTTATGATACTAGTCGTAATGTAGGACTTGTATAATAGCCAGTGAATATCATTTTAATTTTGAAATGATTATGAGTCAAGAGGCCAGTCGTACCTATCATTTGAGTCGTATGGTAGACTCATATTGACTGATGATAAATCCTGTAATGTTTAGTTAAAGGGATTTTTAGTCTTTTTCTCTTCTTATAACTTCTACCCATTACTTATATCCCTCAAATAATCTCAATGTTTCCCAATTCTCAAACACTTAAAATGCTACTTTCTCTTCCATAGTCAAGAATAACCATCAAGGGTTTCTTCTTCAAGAATATCTTTCAAGTCTCAAATTCAAGCCATCTTCAAATGTCAAGCTATTTAAGGTATGTGGGGTATTCATAAATGGGTTCCTTTCACCCATTGAGTCCCAAAAATCCCTATTTTGTTCGAGTATGGATTTTAAAATTCTTTTGGGAAATTATCTATGTAAATTATGTATTTAATCCATGCCTTCTTAGAAATTTTAAGTCAATCCATGTCAATATGTCTACCCATGTAAATTAGGTTACTTTGTGTTTAAATTTCAATTAACCATGTCATTTTATATTGATTTTATACTAAATCATCAAGATATGAATTAAACAATGAAAATATGTTTTTCTCTCAAGTTTAACACATTCCCATGATCAAATTCATATTTATCACTCATTCATTGAAAAGTATTAAGTTTTGGGAATTTGAACTATGACTTTATATCACTATTTTAAATATTGTTATCATATTTTGATAGTAATTTTGTGCTAGAGTGTTATGAAAATTTGATACCTATCGGTTTATCATATCTTTATTATCAGTTACAAGTCAGTAGGACCATGATTTTATTACCACATTTAGAACATTATTTTCAGACTGAGCACTCATCAATATAGTACCACATCATGTTAGACCCATAATAATAATACTATTATCATTTATTGAGTGAACCTAGGTATTGGGGCTCACGCTCCAGTTAGGAATGAGTCCTTAGTAGCAGTCCCTATATTCCAGAACTACATAGCCAGCATAGGGTTATGAGATGTCACCCGCCAGTTTAAGACTGACAATCTCTTAAAAGTCACCTACCAGCTTAGGACTGACTCCCTAGTCCTTCAGGATATCAACCTTTTGGCCGCATCGTCAGCCATGTGTTTGTACCTGTGGCAAGGTATTGACACCCTTCCAACAGTATTTATAGCTTAGACCTAAATTCTCTTAGATTGGGGCATGTCGATTACATAATACCACCTAGAGTTTCAGTTATTACTCAGTCTATATCTTTTCAGGATTGTTTGACCAAGTAATTAGATTTTCAGTTATTTAATCAACCAATTTTGTAGATTATTTCAGTACATGCTTACTTGGTCTTGCATTATTCGTTTTACATGTTCTTGCAATCACTTTCAGTTTCAATATTTATTTTATTTAGTCTTTACCTCACGTACCAATACATTCAATATACTGATCATATACTTTTCTTTTGTTCTATGTTCTCTTATAACATAAGTTCAGACATATAGTTTCTCGAGCATCCCTAGATAGCAACAACAATAGTGGTGAGTTCTCAATTATTGAGGACATGACATTATGTTTCAATTATTTTAGTATTTCTTTATAGTCAGTCAGTTATATCCCATCAACTCTTTATGTTTTAGAGGCTTTCAAACAGACAATCTTGTTTCTAGTATTTATTAAATACTTCAGACATGTCGTGTTATGTATTTTAGTATTTTAGTTGATTGGATTTTATTAGTTTATCTTTTACAGATATTGTTTTATTATCATTTCATTTAGTTCTCATAATAGGTGCCAAACCATTGGTTAACTTGGGATCACTTGTGGCCTTAAGTATCTTCTCGCTACTATAGGGTAACTTCAGGTCGTGAAAAAATTTGATATCAAAGACTAGGGTTTTAAAGTGTCCTAAGAACTCTAAAAGGCACATTGAGTAGATTATTGTGCCTGAGTGTGAAGCACACCATACCTATGGAAAAAATGTTATTAATTATTCATGTGGCACAAAAGAGCATGAACTCTATTGAATTCCTTTTTCTAACTTGACCTTCATTCTATTTATAGACAATGTCTCCCAGAAGGAATAATAAAAGAAGGAACGGGTATCATCCCGTACCCCTACCTATTTAGGAAGATCCCCTAAATGATCATGTCCTTCGGGCCAAGTTCAAGGACATTTTCATGGACATAACTCATTCTATAGCTGCTCAGAATAATAAGCAGGCTATTTCCCCAACTAATCTAGTGGTAAATACAACTGCAACTATGATTAGGGATTTTATCCGAATGAATCCCCCTTTATTTTATTAATGTAAGTCTGAGGAGGATCCGCAGGAGTTTGTGGACATATGGTAGAAAGTGGAAGATATCATGGGTAAACATTGAGCAAGTGTACAAAATCTTCCACATACATGTTTCAAGGTATAACTCACACCTGGGTTAAGCAGTGGAAAGTAAATAAAGGTGTTAAAGTAAGGCCTATAGGGTGGAAAGAGTTTTCCACTAATCTTTAGACAAGTTCTTCCCACTAGAGTTTAGGGAATCTAAGGTTTAGGAGTTCAAAAACTTGAAGTAGGGTAGTATGAGAGTGAAGAAGTACTCGCTCAATTTCACTCGTTAAAGAGGTATGCTCCTACCAAGGTGGATGACAATAGGTACATGATGAGTAAGTTTAGATCTAGTGTATCAGTAGTATAGTAAAGGAGTGTAGGACTACCATGTTGATTAAAGAGATAGACATATCCAGACTTGTGGTTCATGCTCAGCAGATCGAGGAGGAGAAAATTAATGAGAAAAAGAGAGAATAAGAGGGACAAAATAGGTAGATTCAACTTTTCTTAGCCAAGGTTGGAAAGCAGTAATCGTTCTCAGTTTGCCAAATATTTTCAGCCCTAGATCCATCTTCAGCCAATGCCTAAGTTTAAGTAGGAAATATATGATAGAGCACCAGGATCTAAGTCCTAGGGTAGTATGATCAGTGGTCATACCAATATCCTTTACAAAAAGTGTGGTAAAAATTGTCAGGGTTAGTGTAGAGTTAGTAAAAATAGGTGTTTTGGGTGTGGTAAGTAAGGCCATAGGATCTAAGATTATACAATGGGTGATCAGAGTGGAAAGGATTGGCATCAATAGGTCCACAAATTCCTTTGCAGCACTAGTAGGTCACGCGATTCAGTAAGTCACACTTCTAGTGCCACTAGTGGTGAGTTCTAGAATAGGTTGTATGCTCTCCAGACTCACTAGGATAAAGAAAGTTCTCCTGATATGGTTATAGGTACGTTACGAGTTTTCCATCTGCATATTTATGTCTTGTTAGACCATGGAGCTTCATTTTTTTTTGTGAATCCTTATATATTTGTTGACTTCTATATTAGTCCCGACATCTTAGTAAATTCATTCTTAGTGTTTAACCTAGTGGGTAAATCTATTATAGCCAGACGAATATACAAATATTTCTAGGTTATAGTATCTTAAAAAGTTACTTCAGTTGATCTTGTGGAGTTAAAGATGACTGATTTTGATGTCATTCTCAACATGAATTATCTCCACTCATGCTATACCTCTATTGACTTTAGAAATAGAGTCGTTTAGTTTTAGTTAGTGAACCAGTTATTGAAGGGAGAGGTAGTACTTCAGTGCCTAAAGTTTAGTTTGTTTTCTATATTAAAGCGAGAAAGATGATATCTAACCGTATATTTACCACCTCGTTTGAGTCAAGCACTCCAATGGTAAAGCTTTGAGTCTTGAGTTAATTTTTTTAGTAAAAATGTTCTTGGATGTATTTCTAGAGGATCTTCCCAGAGTTCCTCCTAAGAGAGGGATAAACTTTGGAATAGATCATTCTCCAGATACCCAGCCTATATAAATTCCACCATAAAAAATGGCTCCAGCAGTGATTAAGGAACTAAAAGACTAGTTGAAAGATCTTGTAGATAAGGGATTTATCAGGCCTAGTGTTTCCACATGGAGTGCTCCAGTTCTATTCGTGCACAAGAAAGACGATTCTCTCAGAATGTGCATCGACTATCGTTAGTCAAACAAAGTCACAATCAATAACAAATATCCTCTCCCTATGATTAATGACTTAATTCAACCAACTTTAGAGTGCAAGTTATTTCTCTAAGATATACATTAGGTCTGGCCATCATCTTCTTAGAGTTAGAGAATGTGACATTCCGAAGACAGCCTTCAAAACTCGGTATAGTAGCTTAAAATTCCTAGTTATGTCATTTGGACTAATAAATGCCCTTACAAATCTCATGGACCTGATGAACTGGGTGTTCAAGTAGTACATGGACATGTCATCATAGTCTTATTTGATGATATCCTTGTGTATTCCCATAGTGAGAGTAATCATGTAGACCATTTGAGTGTTGTATTGCAGATCCTTAATCATCACCAGTTATTCCTAAATTTTAGCAAGTGCTAATTTTTTCTAAGATAAATAGCTCTTGTTTGTCACATTATTTTTGGTGATGGAATTCAAGTTGATCCTCAAAAGACTAAAGTAATAAGAAACTAGCCTAGATCTATCTCCCCATCAAATATCAGGAGTTTCCTGTGTTAAGCTAGATATTACAAATGGTTTTTTGAATGTTTTTATTCTATCTCTTCTCCCATGTCTTAATTGACTTAGAGGAAAATCAGATTTTAGTGGTCAGATTCTTGCAAGAAGAGTTTTCAGGAGTTGAAAACTGGACTCACTTCTGCCACAGTCTTGACTTTACTAGATAGTCAAGATATATTTGGAGTTTTCTATGATGCTTCTTTAATTTTTCTTAGATGTGTTTTGCATATATGTAAGGTCATAGCCTATGCCTCAAGACAACTTAAACCCCATGAAAAGTATTACACAACCCATGACCTTAAGTTGGTGGCAGTAGTCTTTTCCTTGAAGATTAGGAGACATTATATTTATGTGGTTCATGTTGATGTATTTATGGATTACAAGAGTTTAAATTATGTTTTAACATAGAAAGACCTAAATCTTTGTCACAGAAGGTGGCTTGAATTATTAAAATACTATGATATGACTGTGTTGTATCATCTAGGATATGTAGTAGTATATTGTCTATGAGTAGTGTTGGCCATGTTAAGGATGATAAGAAGGATTTATTCCATGAGGTTCATCAATTTTATAGGTTAGGAGTTCAATTGGTTGATTTAGCTGAAGGTAGTAAATGGGTTCAGAACAATTCAGAATCTTTATTGATTGTCGAAGTAAAAGGACAACAAGATAGGGATTCTAGTTTGTTCAAGTTGAAGGAGGCAGTTTAAGATCAGAAGGTAGAGATTTTCTCCCAAGAGGGAGATGGTGGGATTTGTTCTCAGGGTAGGTTATGTGTTCCATGTGTTAGTGGGTTGAGGTAGCAAATTTTAGTAGAAGAGCATGGTGCGCGGTACTCTATCCACTCAAAACCACTATGATTTACCATTATTTGCAAGAAATTTGTTGGCGGAATGATATGAAGAAATATATTGTAGAGTTTGTAGCTATGTGTTCGAATTATCAATAGGTTAAGGTTGAGCACAGAGGCCTAGTGGTACACTACAGGAGTTTAGCATCCCTACTTGGAAGTGGGAGGTGGTGAACATTGATTTTATGATAGGGTTGGCTCATACGCATTATCAACATGATTTGGTATAGGTCATTATAGATAGAATAACCAAGTCATCTTATTTATTAACAATCCACACTTCATAATTAGCTGAGAATTATTCTACCCACTATCTTAGGGAGTTGGTAAAGTTGCATTGGATTTTATTGTCTATCATTTGTCATAAGAATCCTTCTGCCTTCTTTATGCCGCCTTCGGATAGAGGTACCCAGATTAGCTCTTACTTTTTGAAGGCTGTTCAGAAGGGTCTTGTCTTGGTAATAAAGATGATCTTAGTCTAACTTTTCATCCTCAGACAGATGGTTAGGCAGGGAGGACCATTAAGTCCGTAGAAGATATTTTGAGAGCCTGTGTTATTGACTTTCAGGGTAGTTGGGATGACTACATATTGTTGATTGAATTTTCCTATAACAATATTTATCACTCTAGTATACAGATGACTCTGTTTGAGGCTCTCTTTGGGAGAAGGTGAAGATATCCTATTTGTTGGTTTGAAGTTGGTGAGGCTACTTTTATAGGACCAGATTCGGTGATTGAGGCAATGGAGAAAGTTCAGTTAATTCGAGAGAGGCTGAAAATAGCCCAAAGTTATCAGAAATCTTACATAGATATGAGAAGAAAGATATCGGGTTTGATGTTGGTGACCTTATGTATTTGAAAATTTTACCCATGAAATAAGTGATGATATTTGGTAAAAAGGGGAAAATTAGTCCCTGTTATGTTGTCCCATATAGAATTGTGAGCCATTTTGGGAAAGTAGCTTATGAGTAAGAGTTTCCTAAAGATTTGGCGTTGGTGTATCCAGTGTTTCATGTCTCATTGATAAAAAAATGTATTGGTGATCAATCCTTAATTGTGCCTATAGAGATTGTTGAGGTGAGTGACAGTCTCTCCTTTAAAGAAATTTTAGTTAAGATCCTTTATCGTCAAATACATATATTAAGAAATAAGAAAGTCCACTTAGTTAAAGTTCTTTGGTGGAATTAGTCTGTTGAGGGAGTTACTTGGGAAGAAGAAGTAGATATGCGAGTCAAGCACCCTCATATTTTCTCCAAGAATTCAGAAACAGTTTGAGGTAATGATTTTTCCTTAAATCAACTCCTTCTTGTTCTCTATTTTAGCTATGTAACCATTCTCATGTCATTGCATGCATTCACGAAATCAATTCAGTTCATGTATCATGCTTCTAACTCAGTTATTCAATCAAGTTCCAATTAATTCACATTTAGTATACGATCTCAGTTACTTTGTATTCTCAGGCTAACCGGTCTCATTAAAGGACAAATGCTCCCAAAGAGGAGATATTGTAATACCTCATGTTTTGAAGTAACTATGCAACATACGACTTATGACCCTGAGTTATACATATAACATATGAGTCATATGTTGTAGTCGTATCCATTGCAGTATATGATTGATTACGTTTGGCTAAAGGTACAACTTAACCCTTGGAGTTGTAAGAAGATCATACTACTCATATTTGGTAAGTCGTAGTCAAGTCAGTATGTGGTGCGGTGAATTCTTCCCAAGGTGCGAGAGGGTGAATACTATTCGTATAAGATGATACTAGTCTTATGAAGTGGACTCGTAAGCTAATCAGCATAGACTCCATAAGATTTTTTTCAAGCTATGAGAAGATGGTACTAGTTGTACGTTATGATACGAGTCGTAATGTGGGACTTGTATGATGGACAGTGAATGTCATTTCAATTATTCCATGATCATGAGTCAATAGGCCAGTCATACCCTATTATATGAATCGTATGGTCGACTCGTATTGACTGACGACAAATCCTATAATGGTTAGTTAAAGGGCTTTTTAGTCCTTTTCTCTTCATATAACTTCTACCCACGACATAAAAGCCTCAAATAAACTTATTTTTCCCCAATTCTCAAACACTTAACACACTACTTTTTCTCGCATACTCATGAACAACCATCAAGGGTTTCTTCTTCAAAAACATCTTTCAAGTATCAAATTTAAACCCTCTTCTCAAATCAAGTAATTTAAGGTATGTGGGGTATTCATCAATGGGTTCCTTTTATCCATTGAGTCCCAAAAATCCCCTTTGTGTTAAAGTATGGATTTTAATCTTCTTTTGGGAAATTATCCTTGTAAATCATGAATTTAATCCATGTCTTCTTAGAAATTTGAATTCAAGCCATGTCAACTTGTCTACGCATATAAATTAGGTTACCTTATGCTTTAATTTTCAATTACCCATGTCATGATCATTTGATTTGATACTAAATCATCAAGTAATGAATTAAACCATGTAAATATGTTGTCCTCTCAATTTTAACACATTCCCACGATCAAATTCATATTTCTCACTCATTCATTGAAATGTCTTATGCTTTGGGTCTTTCAACAGTGACTTTATATCACTATTTTAAATATTTTTATCATATTTTTGTAATCATATTATGTTGGAGGATTATGAACACCTGATACCTATCATCTTATATGTTTCCTTATTCTCAAATTCCAACTCAATCAGACCATGATTTTATTACTACATTAGACCATTATGTTTATGCTGAGCACTCATCAGTATAGTACCATATCATGTTAGACCCATAATAATAATAATGGTGTCATTTAGTTGGGAGTAGGATTAGCTCTGAGTGAATCTAGGGATGGGGGATCACCCTCCAATTAAAATTGGGTCCTTAGTAAGAGTCCCTAAGTTCCAAAACTAAATAGCCAACATAGGGTTATGAGATGTCACTCACCAGTTTAGGACTGACACTCTCTTGGTAGTCACCCACCAGTTTTGAACTGACTCCCAAGTCCTTCGGGACATTAATCTTCTGGATCAACATCATCAGCCATGTATTAGTTCCCGTGGCAAGGTACTGATACCTTTCCAACTAGGGTTACAGTTTGGACCCTGAATTGCTCAGATTGGGGCATGTAGATTACATGATAGCTCCCATAGTTTCAGTCAGTAATAAGTATATATATGTTAAAGTTTGTTTGACCAAGTAATCAGATTTTAAGTTATTTAATCAGTCAGACTTATAGTTTATTTCAGTACATGTAACTTAGTTTGCTTTCTCAGTTTTACATGTTCATGCAGTCACGTTTTGTTTCCACATGTATTTCAGTTAGTCTTTACCTCATGTACCAGTATATTCAAAGTACTGATCACATACTTTTCTCTTGTGCTATGTTGCCTTATAATATAGGTTTGGACGTACAGTTTCCCAACCATCACTATACAACTCAACAGTTTTCCAGCAGAAGTATTGTTGAGTCCTCATCCATCGAGGATGTGACATGAGATTTTAGTTATTTTAGTATTTCCTTATGTTCACTCAGTTGAGTTATTCGGGGGTTTGTCCCATCAACTCCTTATATTTTAGAGGTTTTCAAAAAAATAGTCTAGTTTCCGGTATTTATCAGATATTTTAGAAATGTTGTTTTATATGTTTTAGTATTCCAGTTGATAGTACTTTATCAGTTTATCTTCCGCATATGTTGTATTATTATCATTTCATTCAGTGCTCACATCGGGTACCAAACCATGGGTTAGCTTGGGGTCACTTTTTGCCTTAAGCACAATGTCGCAACTAGGGGGTAGCCTTGAGATGCGACACAATTTCACCTCGCTGTATGAGTGAAATCATCCAATTGAGCTTGCTGCATAAACTAATGACCAAGAATTGGAAGAAATGAAATTCTAACCAGATAATTCTAGTCTATACTCCAATCAATCAAGGATTGATCAACATCAAACATGACAATAATATCAACAACAATAGAAACACCAGTATAAGGAATAGGTAATATCAAAAATAAAAATCAACAGCAAGTACCACTATAGGTCAATAAGAAGACCCATAGGCCAAGGTAAATAGGACTCAAACCCAAATGTCACACCCAAAGGTAAATATCATCACGGATCCACTTTATTTACTACTGAACGAAATTATTCAATAGGGTATTCACATTATTATGAACTCTACAAAAGGCATATAATAATCAATATAAATCTTTCAAGGCATATAACCATCGATAGGTACGAAAAATGCAATACACTCAAATAAAAAGATAAAGGTAGGAAATAAAAGGTGCACCCATCATGGTCAAATACAAAGTAATACACGTGATGTTCTCGAAAGGGTACGAATCAAAGTGGGTCAAAATTTAAACTGAGCATCTAAATTACCAGCTGAGGTACTAAGTCCACTACCTCTAACTAAAGGTGTCATAACACTATGAGATTGATATGGATGAGTTGCATGACTAATAATACCACATTGGGGACACTCTCAAGACAAGTAACTGATCTCTCTGTCGGTGAAGAAAACTCCTAAAGCCTTTACATGGTATGAAATATGACATAACCTTAACTGGTTGACCAACTGACATGGAGGACACTCCCTACTGAAATGATCATCCTCCCAACTATTAAAACATAACTTAAGAACTCTAGGCAGGTGAGGAATATATGTTGACTCTATTTGAGAAACTAAGTCATGATTGGGGTACTCTCTAGACCAGAGACCATTCTCACCACAACTACAACAAGCTCCTGAAATACTCTGATATGTTGCCCTTACTAATCAAGACCAACCACCACTACATAAAGACTCATACTGGATTATCTACAATATTCAAAGAACTCTACTCGCAAAGATCACCACAATTGATCTAAGAGAACCCATAGTCTGATTTGCTACCTGTGAAAAAGTAATAGGCTGCAAGCAAACCTAAACTCGACTAAGAGAATACTCAGTCCCATATGAAATACCAATAATACTCAACTGATGACATGGCCTCTTGCTGAAACCTCCATAAGTCTCATCACATGCTCTCTTTGTGGCTTTTTCATGGTTAATAACCTAAGGGAGAGAACACCCAAATTCTATCAAATGCTTTGATGCCAAATAGAATGGAAAGGCTAATCCTTTATTAAAACAACACACTATCTCATGCCCTGAATCATTTAGCGTTAGAGTGTATCTGTCCTACTCAAGGAACCCAATCTTATACTCCAAACTTATATGGAACACTATAGAACACCACGTACACCAACTCTGGCATAAAAATTGATCGATGACCCAGACCTTATCTCCAGCTGTGAGGTATCCATAAAGATGCTCAAAATCCCTAATATCAAATCTCAAAAGTCTAAACAAGTCATAAACTCTACCAAAGCCTGGGCTGACCCTAAATCTCCTAGCTCATGCTAACGATCCTTGATGTCAAACTCTGACTCCTTAGTCTTATGTTGCACTGAGATTCTTGAAATGCATGCCAAAGTCCCATCCATTTCTATTGCCAACCTCGTATTATCCATCTGGGATAGAATAGAGTCAAATAATGTACTTGAGACTTATAGAAATATAGAAACACAACAAGGAGTCAAGAATAGAACTTCCTAAGAATCTTCTATAACTTCCCAAAGATAGGTTAGATACGTCTTCACACCGATCCATAGGACTTTACTAGATACTTAGCTCTTTTACCAACACACTATTAAACATGGATTTGATACCGATTTTTCATGACCCAATTCTAAGGTCATGATGTCACATACTATAATTCACCAGTAAGTAAGCTAATCTATAGTCCAAACTTCGAGTAACAGACTACCAAAAGGAATGAATAAAGCAAGTGGAATGATTTTAATTAAAGACTATATTTATATATGTACATATATATATATATACATATATATGTGTGTGTGTGTAAGACGGTTTCAAAACCTAGTGGAATCAGTACTAGAGCTTCTAATATAATACGAATACAAAAGAAAGTACCAAATAATTATAAAAGTACATCCCATCTCTTAATACAACATAGAGATTAGTCTAGTCCAAAAAAAGGTGAATAGTAATACTCCAAACACCAGGAGCTCACCCGATATTTCAATCTATTGATGCTCCACACAATGCACACATCAACAACAAGAACCCATACTATAATTTGTAGGCTACAAATGTGTAGTATGAGTACCAAATACGTGGTACTCTATAGGAAACTACCATCTAAGATCCAAAGATAATGCAAATATAGATAATATGCAAGAAGAAATATAAACTACAACCAAATATCAAGAATCTAACCGAATAAAACTTAGGAGGAAATAAAAATAAACTATCCTATTTTAGCCATTCTTAGGAACCCTTACTATACCATATATCGTTGGTCAATATAAAAATAAAGAGAAGAAAAAGTATATATAGTAGTATACAAGGCCAATGATTTGATATACAACATGAATAAATGAAGGAAAAGACGGATATACAGTAATACCATAGTTATATGTATATATACACACATACAAATATACATAGACAAGATTAACTGAAAGTTATAGCCTAAAGTAGTCATACTAGCATTTTAGGGGGCCCTAATTATAGAAAGAAATAGTGCTAACATATTCAAGGCATATAACCATAATATCCATCAATGAGATAGTTACCCATAATTAAATAACCATAAGAGAAAGGGATCAGAAACACCTTGAATCACTATATCAGTCCATAGTCAACCCGTCATGAACAAACCATATTAATAATAAAAAATAAATAACCTGATAGTCTAGACAAATAATACCTAAATCGGGCCCCTTAACTCGAAAGTCTCAATAAGCACACAATATACAAAAAGCCACACTCATAACCAATACATATGCAACCTCCTATAATGCTAATAGATATAAGAATCAAACAATATACCGATGATAGGCATTGTGCATGCAAGAATGAATGCTAAGTAAATCCATAGTACCATAACAGATCTAAGTTCCATAAAGTAACCTAGTGCATAAAAAAACTTTAGCTCGATGACTCTCAAAGGCATGACCTACATTACCCTCTCTTTCCTGACATGATGGCTCATAGATGAAGAGGCCCCTAAGGGTTTCGAGAGTACACATATACATCGACCTAGTCCAGATCTATGATTTTGAATCACCACCACCATCAATCTATACCATCCAGTACCACCAAGATGTATATATAATAAATTCACAAACGCAGACCATGGCTAAAAAAATGTAAGTTAGTAAATCTGTTTCCCGGGATAAATTCTGAAATCAAATCATCATAAAAGTGTAGAAAAGGTTGGAATATCTCTCGATAAAAGTAAATAATATTAGTTAAACCATGGACCATAATTTATCTCAGTTAAATTTCTAAAACTTTAATTTTAGAATTAAAAGCTGATAAATCATTCATTACGGTGCTATGATTTCAATTATTGAAGAATTTTTCCTAAAGTGAAAATTGGGAATAAATTTCTTTTTAGGAAAATAGTAGTAAAACCATTTTTTTGTAGGAACCATACCTTTTAGTGAGCATAAATGTACCAAATCTATGCCAGGAAATGACCAGTATCCAGGAAATACAACCACAAGTTTTTAAACATTAATAAACTATACCACGTCCTTTACAAGTAAAAATCACTCGCCCAAAATTGAACTAATATCATAATCACAGCTTTGGACTCAATAATGTATAGCTGGTATAACCATATCATCATTTGAGAAATAATTAAAATCCACCCAACCAATGAATAAACATATTACTAAGGGGTTATTAGCCTCAACTATGCCTAACATTCTAGTAACCTATAATAATTGAATCCCAGAAGCATACTAAGTATTTCAATGTAAGGATTGATTCACCCATCTAATCCCTGAACACGTAATTTAGGCTAAGTTATGGTAATATACCCATAATCATATAATAATATCCTTATCTAACATGCAACATATTTAATAAACCATTAGACAGAAGATTATATCAATGGCAACCTGTAAATCCTTGAATTCACCCATAAATCATTTGTTTTTTGCTCCATGATTCAAAAATACCTCCATACTATCAAGTTAGTAATCTACACATCATTAAGAGTAAAATGAGACCCATATTATTATACTATGTATTAGGGAAAAATTTGGGTCAAGAACGATCCTGTAGGGCCCACAAGTGGAATCCAAAAATTGAATTCATTATGAGGTCCTTCAAAGGAAAGGTATCTGTGCTTAATAGTTGAGCAAAAATGGTGCAAGAATTGGGTCAAAATATCAAACCTTAAAGTTTAGGGATTTTTGACCTAATTTCAAAGAATTTACAAGCAATAAGATGAAAATTAATAGAAAAATTCAAAGAAAATGGCCAAGGAGTATAAGGATATCTTACCTTAGCTTTGATGGTTGAATACCTATTTCTTCTACTCATTCAACTCTAAAATTAGTGTGAAGATGGGGAAAGAAAGGATGGAAAATAGGGTGGGAGAGGTGATAAAAAGGCCATCAGCTGCTTCTAAACCAGACACCTTGGTACTAAAGCATATGTCTATAATAGCGGTCAGGAAGTTATGCGTGGGTACCTCTAAATTAGACCAAATAGTGCTAGAGCAAGGTCTGCTTAAGTGGCCCACTTAATGCTAAAGCGGAACTTAGTCAATTAGCCAAGGCCGCTTAAGAAACCTATGGATGCTAAAGCACTAGCCAATAAAGTTGATCCATGACTGCTAAAGCGCTCATATCAGGTACTAGGTACCAGGTTTGGCTAAGTTCAAAGATAGACTTCGATCGGGTGCTCAAGATTTATGTGGAACTCCATGCGTGCAAACAAACTATGCTACCATACCAAATTCGATATTTTAGACTCAATGAAACCATCAAAAGTATCATTCAAGATCATTTAAAATTTATATGGGGCCCACACCTATAGTTCAATTTTTATATAATATGCCCAAGGGCCTAACTCAAATCTAAAAGACTGGAGACCTGAACCAAGGGTCCCCCTAGCCTAAAATCAATATTTTGGAGCTAATTCCATTATTGGAATTATTATATGAGGTCATCTACTAGGGTTATAGTCAAAAATAAATTCATTAATAGCGAAATCTCTAAAATAGGAAAATAAGCCTAAACCCAAACAAATTGTTTGATAACCAAACCAACATTTCTTGTAAGTTATAAATGACCTGTAGACACTTTGGGTAGGCTCAAAATTCCACAAATACATTCCAATAAGTAAAATAATTTTAAGGGTCATTACTTATTGGCTTAGGTACAAAACACAAGACCTGAAGAGTGTTCACATAGCGATAAAAAAATCTAAAGAAAGTAGTGGCGATCACCTTGAGAAAAAGCAAAGACCTGTTTGATATTCCTCTCAAGAAAAATTAGGAGATACGCGTAGAGTTGGTCCTACAGAAAGTTGATGAGAAGTAAGTGACAACTATAAAAGCTAAAGATTTAGGGAAGTTTGAGTACCCAAAAGAAAAGACAACTGAGCATTCACAAGAGATATCATTTCCACCAGTCCCTCATATGTTTAAATGTCTAAGGAAGAGGTGTTATTTAAGATGTTCTTTGTCACATTAAGTGAACTTCACATTAACCTTTCATATTAGATGTTTAGGAGGAAATACCTAAGTACTCTAAGTACTTGAAGGATGTGGTGGCCTATAAAATAAAGATTAGTGACATTGAGACTATAGCACTTACTGAGGACTGTAGTTCAGTGGTGATAAGCAAGATTCCTAACAAGCATAAGAACCCTGGGAGTTTTACCCCCCATACAAATTAGTAAAAGTGATGTGGTATGTATTTTGAGTGATTTTGGAAAGAATTAATTTTGATGCCCTTGTCAAATTTAATACTCGTGGTTTGGGGAATTCGAGGTCATGTTCAATGGTGCTCTAAATGGCAGATAGAGTAAGAGTGGTTCCTAAACGAATAATCGAGGATGTTCTCATTAAGGTTAGTAAGTTCATTATTCATGCTAACTTTATCATTCTTTATTATGATGTAGATGATAGGGTACCTATATACTCAACATCTATTTTTGGACATTGGAGGAGCATAAATAGATGCAAGATATGGTACTCTAAAAATAAAATTAAATGATGAAGAGGTGGTCTTCAGAGTGTATAGAGCACTCAATATACCATCACACTATAAAGACTTATGAATGATCATATTTATGTAAGAATATAAGTTTAGGTTAAGGAGTGAAACTATCCAATGACCTTATTGGACTCTCTAATGGAGTTTCTCAAATAAAAAATTATGCTAAAAAATAAGAAACATAAAGAGTAGCCTAAAAAGCTATGTGTTGAAAGAGTTTCAAACATTGAGAGTAAGCACTCAAGGTCATAGAAAAGAATAATACAATGGGATTCATGTTAGAGAAAAAAGATGAAAGACTACGGTTAAGAGTTGAGTCGTGAGTCGCGCTGTAATAATAAATTAGGGCTTCTTGAGATGCAACTCAAGTTAAAGTAGATATTTTTACATTTTAGTTTTAATTTGTATCATCAGTGATTTTTTTATTTGAGTTGACATACTAAAGCAAAGTCTAAGTATAGAAGACCTAAGGTAAGGAACATGGCAAAGACTGAGTGCGGGGTCCACCAGATCCTATTTGATGGTTATGATGCTACTATCAAGGCATAGAGGCATTAGGAAGTATTTTTATCCTTATTTTTAATTTATACTTTAGGGATAAAGTATGATTCTAAGTGTGGTATGGGGAATCTTCCAACAGTTTAAGATGAAGTATTGCTATAGGGTTTCAATTTTTAGTTATTTTCAAGTTTTTGACTAAATTTAGAATAAACATAGAAAAAGCTTGTCTTTGGTTATTGTCAATTTTTTGTGTTTGTTGGTGTCTATTTAATAGAATCACACTTCACCCACCCCTTGGTTCTTCTTTTCAATTCTTTTCCTAGGGGGAGCCCTTTAAACCTAGTATCCTATTTTTAGTTGTAGGAGTAATTTTAAAACTTTTGTTCTTAGGAATAAATAAGATATTATTGATAAGGTCTATTTATTATTAAATTATTCAAGTATAATTTTGAATGAGAAAGCATGTTGAATTAGTTGATTAATTATCTTTGAGACACCTATGCTAAGTTATATTACTCTTGTGAGATATTGGCTTAATTTTGAATTTTTGTTGTTGCTTGGTTGTGATTCTATAGGTATTGAAACACCTAGACTTTGAACCATTGAAAGAAATTCTCCCTTTGATGTAACTAAGATGGGTACGACAAGGGGCATAATTCGTACCCTTTGGATACCAGTCGTATCCACTCTCCCCTCCCCTTTTGTAACTTGAGTAGCATAAGAGGATAGTATACTATCTATTATATAAGTGACCCTCCACATAATCCTACTTAATGGTATGATTCATACCTAGGTGAGTCGTATGTTGCATGGCACTTGGTGTAGTATGGACTATTTTTTGTACGAGTGTTGTATACGATTGAGATCAGGATTCGTACCCTTTGGATACAACTCAAGAGTTTGTGGTTGTACCCTTAATAATGTATGGACCTAGGAGAGGCCTAGGGTATGATTTAGGGTACCACTCATACCTTAATTTATGGTTTGTAATGTGAGTTGTATCCATGCATGGGTTTATTTTACAGATTTTAACAAAGGGCCTTGTGCTAATTTCCCATGGCTAAACCCCTATGTACCTTCACTATATAAGTGTATATGTCCTCCTTAAACACATTTTTAGTGTATCAAATATCCAAAACACTTTCTCAAACTTATCTTTGAAGAATTGGAGGCTAAGGTTTCAAGGATGATCTTCAAGAGGCAAATTAAAGTCAAGTTTCTTGGTGAATGATCTTGTTTAAGGCATCTAACTTTTCACCTTGTTAAATAACTCTAAACCCATGTATTTTACACTTGGAATAGTAAGTGTACATAGTGGTTTTGAAATCAAATAAAAAAGAGTTTTGTTGTCGAATGATGAATAATGTTGAATCTTACTTAGACTTGTATTTATACATATTATTAATGATGATTTGTATATATGGGTGTTTTTTGTTTTTGGTTTAACATAAGGTTCTTGTGTAACCCTAATCTTAATTATTTCTACCATGAAAATAACCTAGTTAAATGCATGCATATAAGGTATTTGTGAAAATGACTAAGTTAATTATCTAGTCATATGTGGTGATGTGTTGAACTAGCGCAATGGCCCAATAAGTATGAATGATTTATAAATTATGTTATAAAGAATTGTGAGACATGTATTATGAAATGATAGCCTTGTCGAGTTCATGACTAATAAGGGGTTAAAGTCCCTCAATATGAAGATTAACTTGAATTGTGTGTTGAACTAAAGTGGGGTGAGAATGTGGTATTGGATTGTTAATGATATATGAATTGTTTGTTAGGGTATTTATGACCATAACTTGAATTGTATGATTAATTTAATAAAGCCCATGGCCTATTGAAATAGTTGATCAATGAAGGCTCATATAAGGACCATGGGTTCATCTATAGTTTTTAATTAGTAAAATGGTTAAAGTCCTTAACTGTAGTATGGGTTGAATGTTGATGCATGAGCAAAGGGTTAATGTCCCAATGTAACCTAATGATAGTTCTGATGGCTTAAGGTTGAAGTCCCTTGCCTCATGAAATGGCTTGAGGTTAAAGTCCCATGCCTTATGAAAAGGCTTGAGGTTGGAGTCCCTTGCTTAATGAAATTTATTGAGGTTAAAGTCCCTTGCATAAAGGCATATCTTAAGGTTATTGTACCCCATTGAATAAAATAGCTTTTAGTAAGAGTCCCTTGGCAGTAGGTTAGAGTCCCTTGTTGATACGAGCCAAAGGACCATCATAGCTTTTGATGACATCATTGGAAGGCCATACATAAAGATTCAAGCTTTGGTCATATTGAGGTTACAAGGACAAGCATCGAGGACTCATTTTGAGCATACAATAGAGCAAAACCATGTTTAGAAGATTTCTTGGGACTTGTGATGACACCTACCAAAGGTTTCCAAGAGGTTTCACATTTTGAAGCTTTAAGAAGAATGAGGGACCACGACTTTGGAGCATTGGAGGGGCGTACTTGGAGTGTAAACACTCATTAAGGGTGTTTTTGTCTTTTGTGCCTTTTCTTTACGCTCCATTGGACCCCCTTTTCATTAAGGATATTTTGGTCTTTTATGTAATAAGCTATAATATACTCTTTAGGTTTATTTTCTCATTAGTTGATTATGGATATTTGAAAAACTTCTTCTTCTCTCTTTGAGAGTGTAGTGTAGGGCTTGGAAAAGCCATGTAGTGTTGGGCTTGGAAAATTCATTATTTATCTTTTCTTAGAAATAGTGGTTGTAAGGCAGAGTTGATTCCCTTAGCGATCACCGTAAGAGTTTGGTGTTGTAATTATGGGTCTTAGGGGTCTTATCGTTTGATACGTGGTTTGGTTCCTATTTCTTGTAATCTCGTATGTCAAGCTATCTTACATTTATTATATTTGTTTGTTATCTTTTTCTCTTAGTCTTCATCTCTTTAGTTCATTCTTATACCATTTGGTATCAAAGAAAGGTTTGATTTTGTTCCAACAAAATCAATCTTGGGATTGTTATCTTGAAAATAAAAAAAAATGAAGAAGAAGAAAAAAAGAAAAAAGTTATTACTCACAATTTTTAGGGTTTTTCAAATTTCAGACTTGATTTTTGTGTGTTTCTAGTGTTATATCCTTGTTCCTAACACTAGAATAAGTGTCCAAAAAACTGAAAAATCAAATAAAAAGAGGTGTATCACGTTTTTGTATTTGGGTAGAAGTTTAGATCTTAGATCTACTTTTTTTGTGTTTGTTTTGTGAGTTTCTAGTGCTAGGTCCTTGTTCCCTAGAACTGATATAGTTTAGATCTAAGATTTGACTAAATTGGAGGCATTTTGAACCATCCACTATTTTTGGGCTTGTGATTTAAGATTTTTGAGGGTGGGTCACGTTTTGGGTTATTGTGGTTGTGACCATTTTTGGACTAATTTTGTGATATTTGTGTTTGGGTTGGCAAAGAGACCTTAGATTTTCAAGAAAATCTAAATTTGGAGGTCATTTGCTTGAGGTCAACATTGGTCAACACTTGAATGTTCTTGGGATTCTTCCTCATCTTCATATATTGTTGAGGAAGAATATTAAAAAGTGGGTATTTGATCTTGAAAAAGAAGGAAAAAGAGTGTAGTACCTGTTCAAAATAATTTCCAACCACCTTCCTTGTCATCCAAAAAAAAGAAAACAACAAAAGGGAAGGAATAATCAAGTACAAGTGCAAGTACAAGGGGGGACCAATTCAATTCAAATTCATTTGAAGCTTTAAAAGGCTCAAAAAACCTTGCAATTTCCCCCCAAAACCAAATATACACACTTGGAATTGAAGATTGGCCGAAACTCAAAGTGAAAAACACATAAAAATTTGCAAATTATCATCAAATCACAATCTACCACATCATCACTTTGCACACCTATATTTTCAACTCAAACTTATGGATTCTTAGTTTCTATTCTTGTTTATTAGTTGCATTATTGTTGATTCCATCACTAATTGGAGAACTAGTAACTATCTACTAGGTTGTGAATTAGTTTTGAGTACTTTCTTCGTGTTTGTGTTCTTTGTGTGCTCTTCTTAGTTTGATTCTTTGAAATTCTTTGTTTTAAGTTGGTAAGTAGATTTTTTGATTTTGTGTCTTGAGTTGATCAAACAATAATCTATTTTGGTCGCTAAGCAGTGATTGACACCTTATTAAGTACCAGAGTATAAGCAACTTTCAATAGTCGCCACTCCAATTGTAAGGATCACAAAGTTGAGTGTATACGAGTGTTGGTGAGAGGCTTTTACTACTAATGTTGTTTGTTCATTTTGTAGGTTTAAGGTGATATATGGGGAACATATCTTGGTAGACTTGGATTAATGTGACTATAACATAGAAGACTATGATTGTAGTGACGGATTTAATGGTTACGATGATGTTGTAGATTATGGGGGCTATGCATATAGCTATGATCAAGACATGGAGATATTTAAGGGTTATGGTTTTGAGAGATAAAATAAGGTGAATGAAGTTCATAGTGCTTATATTGAATATAGAGATGATGTAGGGCCTTATGATGGTTCTTATGATAAAGTTGGGGCATGTGAGGAGTTTTACACTTCCCACTCCGAACCTATAATTGGTGTAAGGTATAACCCGTTCCTTCTTAAAGCTCATGAGTGCCAAGGTGAGAGTGAATGTGTGGAGCATGGAGATTCATATTCATTACCTTGTAGTATATCTTATCAAGGTCGAAGTGGTGTTAATGGGTATACTAGCTATAGTGTAGGAAATAAGTTTTTTGTTGTGTGGGAAATTCAATAAGCTTTCTGTCGATAGCAAATTCTCCCAAATCCGATACCCGAGCGAAGAGGTAGAGTCGTTTTAGTAAGAAATTGTGCCACCTAAGCCATCAACGCATCACGGAGCATGCCAAAATGGCAATCGTCAAAATCCAGTGAGCCTCCATAATTATGGCGCGTCGTACCAAAGCTCAAATCAAGAGTTATCAATTTCCAGTGTCTCAGCGCGATACCACCGCATCGCAGTAAGATTCCAAGTCCCATCCAGTATTGTAACATGATTTCACCGCATCACACCATCAACCCAAGTCCCAGTTGGCAATTTCCAGTGGCACGATGCGATAACGTCGAATCGCGCCAGGTGCCTAAATTGGGTTTTTAGTGATGAAAGATAAAAACCTTCTAAGGGTAATTAGGTCTTTTTCCATGACCCAGATCAACCTTTTACCACAAAATAATGCCCTAAAAACCATATTATATCAGTTTTCCTCACTTTCTCTCAAGAACAAAAGTCATTCTCCCTCAAGAGTAAAAAACCCTAGCTCAAGAAATAAAGGCCAATTCAAAGAATCTTTCCAAGAACATCAAGAATTTAGATTTCCAGGTATGCATAGTATTGATTTATGGATTCCTTTCATCCATAAATCTCAAGAACCTTATTTCAAATTATAAATTATGATATTTATGTTGTGGGTTGTTTGTAACCGTGTTTATCTTGTTGTATGATTCCCAAGTTGGGGTCTTTATGTGTTTTTCATGAAACTACATTATCATCCATGTTGAAATATGTGAATTGAGTTGTTTATGATGTGTAATTTGATGATTACACCTATACCATAAGTTGTGCATGTAAGGTATTCGATAAAATGCCTAAGAGGATAGAAATTATATTATAGCTCAATTATGATCTGTATGATAAGTGCAAGTTTTACCCTTATGTTCAAATGACTCCCATGCTATTGATGTACAGTGTAGATGTTTATTGAAATGCTCATGATGTTATAGTATGAAATTATGACATTGAGTATATGCATTCCTACCATGTACAAGATTATGATAACCATGTACTTCATGAAATCCCCAACTTTTTGTATTATGGATTATTGATATTGGTCATGTATTCAAGAATGTCATGCATTGTTAGTTTCCTTCTATCGAGTCCTGGGGGTACTTGTACCTAACAATTTAGTTATATGCCTAGATCCAGTGTCAGTTTTCACGTAACTCTCGATCAATCCACGATCACTAGAACTCAGTTAGTCACATGACTCAGGAAACTCAATAAATTCAGTATCAGTCCTGTACTTAGTAATGTCTGTAATCTCAGTACTTAGAAATCTCAGTCAGTTATCAGATCTCAATAGTATTCTTTCAGTTAATGGAATCTAGTGAAATCAGTTTAGTCCAGTTAATTAGTACAATCAGTAATAGATTAGTCCAGTCCAGTTCAGTGTCTATTTAGATAGGAGTCGGATTCAGCACCGAGTGAACCTAAGGTTGGGAACACACACTATCAGTAGAGGGTGTGATTCTTAGAAGCAATACTTGTATTCCAGAACTATGTGGCCACCACAGGTTTAGACATCAACACTGTCAGTTGAGGGTTGATGAGGTGGATTAACACTGTCAAATGAGGATCCTACCATTCTCCTTTGGGGACACTGTGAGATGAGGGTCACTCACAACTTGTCTTTACTTGTGGCACGATATTGACACCCTTCTAATTGGGGGCACAGATTGGACCCCAATTCAACTATAATATCTTATTAGGGGCATATCGGTTTGATGAATTCTCCCAAAGTTTTAGTTACAAAATCAAGACTGTCAGATACAGTCACTCAGTCTCAGTAATAGAACTAAGATAGTTTTTCAGATATCAGGACTGTCAGATATTTTCACTTAGTACAGTACGAAACTCAGCTAGTTTCATCAGAATCTAGACTGTCAGATACAGTCACTCAGTATCAGTAGTTCATGTTATCAGTATTTAGACTCAGTAGTTAGTATTACCATGTATTCAGTTTCAATTACTTATCCATGCATGTATTCTTTCGCTCATGTTATACAATCAGTTAGTATTGTTCATGCATATGAACCCTTTACATTCAGCCTACCTCACTTGCGTACCAATACATTCAATCATACTGACGCATTTTCCCTATGGTTTTTTTATACCATAGGTTCAGAAGCACGAGCTCTAGAGCATCAGTAGTATTCCAGTTTCAGTAGTCAGAGTCAGAAGTGAGTCATCATCATTCGAGGATGTTATTATTTAATAATTTTATTCCTTTAGTACATACTTTATTTTAGTGGTTCGAAGTTTGTTTGGGACATGTCCTATCAACTCCACAATTTTCAGAAAGTTTAGAGGCTTTCAGACTATAGTTTGTTCATACAGTTTATTTCAGGTTTGGGTATTTCTATAGCCCATTAAGATATTGTTTTATCAGACGTGTTACTGTTTTGAACCTTACGCCGTTACAGCTTATATTCCAAATTTATACAGTATATCATGTAGTACTCACTTAAAGATATCAGTCATGGGTTAGCTTGTGGTCCTTCGGGGTCACACGCACCATGTAGCATTCCGGGTACCAGACTTGGGGAGTTACAAACTTGGTATCAAAGCCTAAGGTTCAACAGTGTCCTAGAAAGTCTGATAAAGTCACATCTAGTAGAGTCTTGTGCATGGGTGTATTGCGCACCACAGTTATGGACAAAAGGCTATGAGATATTTAAGGAACAATTTCCCTTCTTTGAGTAATCAGGTCGTGTGAGTGAGAATGAGCTCCATTTAAATTCTCAATCTAATCCCTTCTTTATCTTTTATTACAAAATATGCCTCCAAAGAGGACTCAGGGAAGAGAAATGGGATATAAGTCTACCTATCAGCCCAATCAGGCAGATCCCCTAGACGAACATGTTTCTCATGCATAGTTCAGAACTGAATTTACTACTCTTGCTAATTTAGTTGCTGCTCAGAATGAATGGCTGGATGCTATTCTGCCCAATCTAGTGGACAATACTATTGCTGCCAGGATTCGTGACTTTACCCAAATAAATCCTCCATCCTTTTCATTTATAAGCTAGATGAGGACCCTCAGGAATTCCCTGATCGGGTTCATAAGTTTAAAGAGATCATGGGGGTTACCATTATTAAGAGTGCTGATCTAGTTGCATATCAGTTGAAGTATATGTATCACACATGGTTTAAATAGTGTAAAGCAGAGAGGGGTGCAGATGAAGGGCCTATAGAATGGGAAGAGTTTGCCACTGTCTTCTTAGATAGGTTCTTTCCCCTAGAACTTATAGAATCTAAGGTATTAGAGTTTATCAACCTCAGCTAGGGTAACAGGAAAGTGAAAGAGTATTCTCTTAAGTTTACTTAACTATCTAGATATACACCTCATGTGGTGGCAGATAGCAGAGTTAAGATAAGTAAGTTTGTTTTAAGGGTGAATGATAGTGTGGTTAAGAAGTGAAGGACCACGATGTTGATTAGTGAGATGGACATAGCTAGGATTATGATCCATGCCCAGCATATAGAGGATCAAAAGATTAAGGAGAGGGAAAAGTAGAATAAGAGAGCTAGTACAGGTAGCTTCAATTTTAGTTAGCCTAGGTCAGAGGGTGGAAATCATCCTCAGTTTCGCCCTGAGTCATCCATTATTGATCCTTCCTCAGCCAGTTCTACAATTCCTAAGTTCAGGGATGGTAATATAGATAGCGCGCCAGGCTCTAAATCTCAAGACAGTGTTAGCAGTGCCCGACCTAATCCTTTTTTTAAGACTTGTGGAAAGAACCACAAGGGTATGTGTAGGACTGGAAGTGATATGTGTTTCAGATGTGTTAAGCTAGGCATCAGTCTGGCTTTTAGGGTTAGCATAACCATTTCTCAGCTCAGACCGGTCACCCAAATAAGTTGGGTGCCACTTCCAGTTTTTCTAGTGGACAACGCCTAAATAGGCTTTACACTCTTCAGTCCAGACAAGATCGGGAAAGTTCTCTTGATGCAGTCACCAGTATGTTACAAGTTTACCATTTACATATTTATACACCTTAAGATTCATAAGCATCATTTCTTTTATAACTCTTTGCATAACAGTCAAATTTTAAGGTCAGACCAAATATTCATGACAAAATATTCTCAGTCTTCACCCATTGGGTCTGTTTATCATAACCCAACAGGTATACAAGGACTGTCCGATCATGATATTCCAGAAATGTCAGGCTATCAGATTCTAGTAGTAAAAAAGTATGTGTAGGAAATCAATAAAGGAAGGTGTTTCCCACCTCATTCTTACCTCAGTACAAAGTTTTGTACTACAGTCACCATGATACTTACGTAAGATCCATGTCTCAATTCCATGAACCCATCTTGTATTCACATACTTTCCATAGAATCATTTGCATTTCCAATTCCTAATATAGGGAGTTCTAGTTCACTCAGTGTTACGAATCACGAGTAAAAAAATTTCAGACTTAGGTCATGCAACTCATGACTCATACACTCATGTCATGATTTACAGTGTGCTTCGATTACATGACTCATGATCCCCTTTTAATGATCATCCAAACTCAGATTATGTCATGAATACCCTTAAGTAAGATCCCTCGGTGAATCCGTGGTGTTTGTGTTCTATGCCTAAGCCTCAGTTACCACATCAGTTCAGTAATCTATATTCAGTAAAGGACTCAGGTAGTCCTACAGGACCATGGCTTTTAGTTATGAGTTACTTATCTATCAAAATTCAGTACTTCAGTACTAGTCTAAACCTCAATAATCAGAAGACAACATTCAGTCCCAGTTACAATCATAGTTGTGGTTACACTCTTAATTTTCGTTATTGCTACAATCTCAGCCCAGTCATAGTCAAGCCAGATCAGAAACTTATTTCACTTTCAGGATTACCCGACCATAGTATATGGCAAACAGTTACTAAGTTAGTAGTATATAAATACCTCAGATTACAAAGAGTTTTCGAATCTTGTTATACTCTTAGTCTTGCATCCTTAAGATAATACAACTTTCACTCATTTATGCTCAGTTATCTAATGTTACCCAGTCACTCATTACCTTCTATACATGATAGTCTGTAGTTTAAGTCCACCAATCCAAACTAAGTACCATTCAGTCTTACATGCCCAGTACTCAGCCATCGGTCAGTCAACAGATCAGATGATTCACTCTGTAGGAATTATTCAGAACAACCAGTACCTCAGTCAAGTACTCAGAAAAAAAAGTTCATGTATTTTCCTATTTTGTCCATCTAGTCACACTATCCAAAGTCTCATGAATGTAACCATTCTAAGATGTACCAATCATGTAGTTGCATGTGCAGCTCCGTCCATATTTCATGTCTCAGTCTCAGATTCAAGATATACAATCACGATTCAGTTCGTTGGTTCCTTGTGCATCTCCTTAGTTTTCTTCAATATCTCAATCAAGTCAGCATTCTTCTAGGGACATAATGTCCCAAAGGGGAGAGTTCAGTCATATATTCATGAGTCAGTATGAGGGATTAGATTTTCATAATTTCATCGGGATGGTCACTATGAGTTTCTTATCATGCCTTTTAGGTTGACCAATGCCCCGACAACATTCATGGATTTGATGAATAAGGTCTTCTATTCATTTTAAGACATATTTGTCATTGTCTTCATTGATGATATCTTAGTCTATTATAAGATTAAGGCGAATCATGTCGATCACCTTCGTGACGTAGTGTAAATTTTGAAGGATTATTAGTCTTATGCCAATTTCTCCAAGTGTGCATTTTGGTTGAAAGTCATAGGCTTTTTTGGTTGTTTTATCTCTTAACGATCATCCAATATCATTCATGTATTCATGAGTCAGTTCAGTCATGAAATCATGCATCAGATATGCATACTCAGTATGAATCTCCGCAATGTCAGTCATGTAGTCATGTTTCAGTGGTTCATTATCAATATGTACTTCATCTTATTGTTTCTCCCATTTAAGTAAGTCTCATTCAAGGATGAATTTTCCCAAGGGGGAGATATTGTAATACCCCATACTTCTACCTAGCTTAAAATCATTCGAAAAATGTAAAAAACTTTCTTTAAAGGATGAATCCACTTTTATATATGTGGAATTGTCAAGTTTTTCACTTTTGTTGCATGGTATATTTAATAAGTTTTTTGTCGATACTAAATTTGCCCAAATTGGACACCCGGGCGAAGAGTTATAGACGTTTTAGTAAGACAGTGTGCCATCTGAGCCATCAACGCATCGCGGAGCATGCCAAAATGGTAATTGTCAAAATCTAGTGAGCCTCCACGATTATGGTGCATAGCGCCAAGATTTAAATCCAGAGTTGTCAATTTTCAATGTCTCAGTGCGATACCACCGCGTCGCAGTAAGATTCTAGGTCCCATCCAGTATTGTGATGTGATTTCACTGTGTCGCGTCGTCAACCCAGTTCCCAGTTGGCAATTTCCACTGGCACGACGCGATATCGTTGCGTCGCGCCAGGTGCCCAAATCAAGCTTTTAGTGAAAAAATAAAAACCTTCTAAGGGCAATTGGGGTTTTTTTCAAGACCCAGATGAATCTTTAACCGCAAAATTATGTCCTAAAACCCCACTATATCACTTCTCCTCACTTTCTCTCAAGAACAAAAGTCATTTTCCCTCAAGAGACAAAAACCCTATCTCAAGAAATCAAGTCCAATTCCAAGAATCTTTCCAAGAACTTCAAGAATTTAGATTTCCAGATATGCATAGTGTTGATTTATGGATTCCTTTCATCCATAAAGCTCAAGAACCCTTTTTCAAATTATAAATCATGATGTTTATGTTGTGGGTTGTTTGTAACCATATTTATCTCGTTGTATGATTCCCAAGTTGGGGTCTTTATGTGTTTTTTATGAAACAATGTTAGCATGCAAGTTGAAATATGTGAATTGATTTATTTATGATGTGTAATTTGATGATTACACATATGCCCTAAGTTGTGCATTTAAGGTGTTTGATAAAATGCCTAAGAGGATACAAATTGTGATTTATAGCTCAATTATGATCCATATGATAAGTACATGTTTTACCCTTATATTCAAATGACTCCCATGCTATTGACGTGCAATATAGATGTTTATTGTAATGCTCATGAAGTTAGAGTATGAAATTATGACATTGAGTATATGCATTCCTACCATGTACGAGATTATGATAACCATGTACTTCATGAAATCCCCAACTTATAGTATTACGGATTGCTGATGTTGGTCGTGTATTCAAGAATGTCATGCCTTGGCAGTTTCCTTCTATCAAGTCCTGGGGGTACTTGTACCCGACAATTTAGCTGTGTGCCTAGAGCTAGTATCAATTTTCACGATACTCTCGGTCAAGCCACAAATAGTAGAATTCAGTCAGTCATATGACTCAGGAAAACCCAGTAAATTTAGTATCACTCCAGCACTCAGTTATCTCAGTAATCTTAGTAATCCAGTATCTTTGTACTCAGAAATCTCATTCAGTTATCAGATCTCAGTAGTTTCCTTCAGTCAATGGAATCCAGTGAACTCATTTCAGTCTAGTTAATCAGTACAATTAGTAATAAATTAGTCCAGTCCAGTCCAGTGTCTATTCAGATGGGAGTAGGATTCAACACCAAGTGAACCCAAGAATAGGAACACACACTTTCAGCAGAGGGTATGATTCTCAAAAGCAATCCTTGTGTTCCAAAACTATGTGGCCAACATAGGTTGAGACATCAATAATGTCAGTTGAGTGTTGATGAGGTTGATTAACACTATCAGATGAGGGTCCAATCATTACCCTTTGGGGATACTGTCAGATGAGGGTCACTTACATCTTCTCTTTACCAGTGGCGCGGTATTGACACCTTTCCAATTAGGGTTACAAATTAGACCCCAACTCAGATATAATAGCTTATTAGGGGCATATCAGTTAGATGAATTCTCTCACAGTTTTAGTTACAGAATCAGGACTATCAGATACAGTTACTCAGTCTCAGTAATAGAACTCAGATAGTTCTTTAGATATCAGGACTGTCAGATATAGTTACTCAGTACAGTATGGAACTCATCTAGTTTCATCAGAATCTAGACTATTAGATACACTCACTAGTATCAGTTATCTCAGTATCAGTAGTTTATGTTATCAGTATTCATACTCAGTTGTTAGTATTACCACGTATTCAGTTTCAGTTACTTATCCATGCATGTATTCTCTCATTGATGTTATACAGTCAGTTAGTATTGTTCATGCATAGGAACCTTTTGTATTCATTCTACCTCCCTTGCATACCAGTACATTCAATCGTACTGACGCATTTGCGCTATTGTGTTTTTAAACCCTAGGTTTAGAAGCACGAGCTCCAGAGCATCAATAGTATTCCAGTTTCAGCAGTCATAGTCTGCAGTGAGTCCTCATCATTCGAGGATATTATTATTTGATTATTTTATTCCTTTAGTACTTAGTTTATTTCAGTAGTTCAGAGTTAGTTGGGGATATATCCCATCAACTACATAGTTTTCAGACAATTTAGAGGCTTTTAGACTACAGTATGTTCATACAATTTATTTCAGTTTTAGGTATTTCTATACCCCATTCAGATATTGTTTTATCAGACATGTTACAGTTTTGAACCTTACTACCTTACAACTTATATTTTATATTTATACAGTATATCATGCAGTGCTCAGTTACAGATATCAGTCAGAGGTTAGCTTGTGGTCCTTCGAGGTCATGGGCACCGTGTAGCATTTTGGGTACCAGACTCAGGGAATTAAATATATAAAGGTTTTATCCACCCTATTGTGTCTTCTTCGGGTGTTCCCATGTTATTCATGCACAAGAAGAATGGTTCCCTTTGTATGTGTTTTGATTATTGTTAGTTGAGAAAAGTGACCTTAAAGAATAAATATCATTTTTCTAGGATTAATGATTTATTTGATCAACTTTAAGGTGCAAAGTGTTTCTCTAAGATTGATCATAGATTGTATTATCATCAGCTTAAGATTAGGGATGTGGGTATACCTAAGACGACCTTTATAACCTGGTATGGTCACTATGAGTTTATTATCATGCCTTTTGGGTTGACCAATGCCCCGACAACATTTATGGATTTGATGAATAGGGTCTTCCATCCATTCTAGGACATATTTTTCATTGTCTTCATTGATGATATCTTAGTCTATTCTAAGATTAAGGCAAATCGTGTCGATCAGCTTCGTGTCGTATTGTAAATTTTAAATGATTATTATTTTTAAGACAAGTTCTCTAAGTGTGTATTTTGGTTGAAAGGCATAGCTTTTCTTGGTCATTTTATCTCTAGTGAAGGGATAATGGTAGATCCCCAATCAGTTGCAGCGATTAAGAAGTGGCCTAGACCTATGACTTCAATCAATATTCAGGGCTTTTTGGGTCTAGCCGGTTACTATAGAAGATTTATGGAAAGTTTCTCTACTATAGCTACCTCATTGACCATGTTTACCCAAAACAGTGTCAATTTCTTGTGGTCGGATGCGTTAGAGGGTAGTTTTGAGAAGTTGAAAGATAAATTGACTTCTGCTCCAGTTTTGGCCTTGCCCGAGGGTAGTGATGGTTTTGTGGTATATTTTGACACTTTTTGAGTCGGTCTCGGTTGCGTGTTGGTGCAACATAAAAGGGTGGTAGACGATGCTTCAAGGAAATTGAAAGTTCATGAGAATAATTACGCTACTTATGACCTAGAGTTGTTAGCCGTGCTTTTAGCGTTAATGATTTTGTGGTTTTATCTCTATGTCATTCATGTCGATACCTTTTCAAATAATAAGAGAATATAATATGTGTTTACCAAAAGGAGTTTAATCTCTTGCAAAGAAGGAGGCTCAATTTGTTGAAAAACTATGATATGAGTCTTCATTAGCGTCGTGGTAAGGAGAATGTAGTCGCCTATGCTCTTAGTAGATTGTCCATGGGATGTTTTGCCTATGTATATAAGGATAAGTGAGAATTAGAGAAGGACGTTCAGAATTTGGATAACTTTGGAGTATGACTTGCGGACTCTGAGGATGATGGTATATTTGTGCTTTCGATATCTCAGTTGTGTCTTGTTGTTGAGATAAAGAAGAAGCAAGCATTGGACCCTAACTTGATGAAGATCGAGATTAATTTGGGTCAACACAAAGTTGAGGAATTTATGATTCGTGGTGATTGTATCTTGAGATTAAAGGTAGACTATGTGTTCCCAACATCGATGTATTGAGGGAAAGGATCATGGCCGAGGCTTATAGATTTTGTTATGCCTATCATCCAGGTTCCACCAAGATGTACCATGACCTTTGAGAGTGATTTTGGTAGAGCAATATGAATCTTGATGTGGCTAGCTATGTGGCCAAGTATATGGTGTGCCAATAAGTGAAAGTTGAGCACATGAGGCCTGAGGTGTTGTACAAAGAAATTGTGTTGCCCGAATGGAAGTGGGAGGAAATTAATATAGATTTCATTGTTGGTTTTTCTCGATCTCGGAGTCAATGTGATTCAATTAAGTTTATTGTTTATAGGATGACTAAGTCCGCTCATTTTTTGCCCTTGAGGACTAATTACTCGATGGAGGATTTGCTAAGTTGCATTTTGTGGAGATCGTGAACTTTCAAGGTGCTCCAGTTTGTATTATCTTGGATCATGGTCCTTCTATTCATGCCACTTTTGGAAGTCATTCAAATAAAAATTTGGGTACTAGAGTATGCCTTAGTACTACTTTCCTCCTACAAATGGATGGGCAAGAGAAAAGGACCATCCAAATATTGGAGGATATGTTACCTGCATGTGTGATTGATTATGGTGGTAGTTGGTATGACCACTTGACTTTGATTAAGTTCGCCTATAATAATAGTTACCATTCTAGTATTGTCATTGCCCCTTTTGAGGCATTTTAAGGTAGGAGATGTCGATCTCTTATTGGGTGGAATGAAGTTGGCTAGTGTAAATTGCTTGGCCCCAATTTTGTTCACAAATCCTTAGAGAAGATAAAGGTGAGTCGTGATAGTTGAAAACCACTCAATGTTCCCATAGGTCCTATGTGGATGTGAGGCATAAGGACTTAAAGTTTTGTGTTGGGGAATAGGTATTCTTGAAATTATCTCCCAAGTGATGAGTTTTGGTGTAAAAAGTAAGCTTATTCTCCAGTATGTTGGTCCCTACTTTATTGTGAAGAGGGTTACCAATGTTCCCTATGAAATGGAGTTGCCTTATAGTATGAACTCTATTCACCCGGTTTTCAATGTCTCAATATTGTGGAAATATATGGGTGATCCATCATTGGTTATGCTCTTGAGGATGTTGATATCTCAAAATCCTTGTCCTATGAGGAGATCTCGATGTGGATCTTGGATCAAAAAGTTCTCTAGTTTCTAACCAAAGAGGTGGCTTTGCTGAAGGTTCTATCAGGGAACCAAAATTCCGACGAAGCTTCGTAGAAAGCGGAAGAGGACATAAAGTCAAAGTATCCACATTTGTTTCCTATTCTAGAAACTTGGGATGGTGGTATGTGTTGAGCTCTTTTATTTTATTTATGTCTTTTATGGATAATGGGTTGAAGTCCCCAATGTTTGAAATTAAGTTGTGCCTTAATAGGCCATAGGTTCAAGTCCCCAATGTTTTGAAATTATGTGTATCTTGTTATGGTGGGTTTAAGTCCCTAGTATCTTTACTTGAAACATGTCCTTGGTAAAATGATATGTTCGAGTCCTTAATCCTTGAATTGAGCGTAAGTATCCTTGACAAGTTGATGGGTTAAACTCCCTATGTTTTGAAACGAATAAGTGTTGACAAGTAAGTATTTAAGTCCCTAAGCTTTGCAATGAACAAGTTCTTGATAGTTAATGGGTTTGAGTCCAAAAGTCGATGAAATTAATGATTGATTGATATTGAGCATGATGTTGGTTATACCATTGTTATATATTTGTTCTAACTTGTTCAAGGGTTGGTTTGATATGTGATAATATGTTAATTTGTATTTAATGTATGCCCTACCCATCATTCGCGAACGAATGATCCAAGTGGGGGAGAATTGAAACACCTAGACTTTGAACCATTGAAACAAATTCTCCATTTAATGTCACTGGGGTGGGTAAGACTATGGGAATGAGTTTTACCCCTTGGATATGATTCATATCCACTCTCCACTCCCCTCTCGTAACTTGAGCAGCCTATAAAGATAGTATACTTTCCACTATATGAGTGACCCTCCCATCAATAGTACCTAAGGGTACGAGTCGTGCATTGGTGAGTTGTATGGTACATGGTACTTGGTGTAGTATGGACGGTTTTTGGTACGAGTGTTGTATATGGTTGAGGGCATGAGTCGTACTCTTTGGATATGACTCAAGGGTATGTGTTCATACCCTTAAATATGTTGGTAACCCAGGAAAAGCCTAGCATACGAGTTAGGGTACCACTCATACCCTAAGGTACAGTTCGTAAGGTGAGTCGTACCAATGCACGAGTTTATTTTACATCTTTTAACTAAGGTCCTTGTGGTCATTTCTCATTCCTAAAACCCTACGTACCTTTACTATATAATTGTATATGGCCTCCTTAAACACATTTTGAGTGGATCAAACCTCCAAAATACTGGCTCAAACTCATATTTGAAGAATTGGAGGCTAGGGTTTCAAGGGTGATCTTCAAGAGGCAAAGTGAAGTCAAGTTTCATGGTGAATCATAACTCTAAACCCTTGTATTTTACACTTGGATTAGTAAGTGTACAAGGTGATTTTGAAATCAAAAGAAAAGGGGTTTTGTTGCTAATGATGAATAATGTTGAATCTTTCGTAGACATTTGTTTATGCATGTTATTAATGATGATTTTTATATATGGGTGTGTATTGTATGTGGTTTAACATGAGTGTATTGAGTAACCCTAATCTATAAGATTTATACTATGAAAATAGGCTTGTTAAAGGTATGCATATAAGGTGTTTATGAAAAAGACTAAGTGAATAGTCTAGTCACATATGGTGATGTGTTTAACTATGGAAATGGCTCAATAAGTATGAATAATTGATAAATGATGTTGTAAAAGTATTGTGAGCCATGTAATGTGAAATGATAAGATTGTTGAGTTAATGTCTAATAAGGGGTTGAAGTCCCTCAATATAAAGATGAACTTAAATTGTGTGTTGAGCTAAAGTGTGGTGGGAATGTGATATAGGATTGTTAATGAAATATGAAAAATTTGTGAGGGTCTTGATGACCATAACTTTAATTGTATGGTGAATTGAATGAAGGCAATGGCATATTAAAATGGTTGGAAATAAAGGCTCCCATAAAGGCCACAGTGTCATGTATAGTGTTCAATTAGTTAATTGTTTAATGTTCTTAACTGTTGTATATGATGAATGTTGATGCATGGGAAAAGGATTAAAGACCCAATGTCAACTAATTATAGTTGTGATTTTTTTAGGTTGAAGTCCTTTTCCTAAAGAAATATCTTTATGTTGAAGTCCTTTAACTTATGAAATGGATTGAAGTTGAAGTCCCTTGCCTTATGAAATAGATTGAGGTTGGAGTCCCTTTTCCAATGAAATTGCTCAAGGTTAAAGTCCTTTGCATAAAGAGATCTCTTAAGGTTAACATACATCACCAAATGAAACGACTTGTGGTTAGAGTACCTTGGTATGAGGTTAGAGTCCCTTGTCTAACGAATGGGCATGAGGTTGGAGTCCTTTTCCTAGATGAATGTGTGCGTGGTTAGAGTCCCTTATTTGAATAATTATGTATGTGGTTAGTGTCCTTTACTAATGAATATGTGAATATATTTAAAGTCCTATACGTAATGAGAAAAGCTTAAATCCATGAGTGTGGAGGGTCAGAGTCCCTCATTTCATATCCAATGAATAAATGTTTAAGAGTGTTTTTTATCCTTAATTTCCTGATAAGCATGTGATATACAAATATGGAAGGATAACTGTGTGGATATTATTGAATATGATATATTGACTTGTTGTTGTATAATGATGCTATTTTATCCTTATCCTTGAGTTACATGTAGGTGCTTCAATTGCTAACATTCTTCGAACGTTGTGTCCCCACGCGACATAGGGGTCGGAGCATCATCTTATTTTCCGGCGTAGTGATTAGGTAATAGAAGCGGTTCCTGCATTGACCTGGAAGAGGTAATCTTCCTTATTTTTGAAGACATTCATTCTTGGTATCCTATCTTTAGATTTAGTTTCGTTTTGACTTAGTTTTGCAATTGTCAGGCGCTTGTCCCGACATATATATTGTTAAAAATTAGTTTGTATAGAGGTATCATGGATGACTGTGGACTTGGGTATATTGGTTAGTGTGTTGATATTTATAAAATTGTTAGACATTGTTAAGTTACGAATTCTACTATTATTTTTGATATCTTATTATGTGGTTGGGATTCACTCAACCCATGTGATAGATGTGATGATTATGATGGGTTATTGGGGAGACCTCCAGTTCATGTGGGCTTGAGGTGCCCACATGACATAGACCAATTTTGGGTCATGTCAAGTTTGTATCAGAGACCAAGTTCATGGTCAGTTGGGTGTCCACAATACCATGTCGAGTAGAGTCTCTTTTGTGGGTTTAAAGTGCGCCACACTTATAAAGAAGAGCTATGAGACATTTTAGGAAATGTTTCCCATTCTTTTGTTTCAATCTCAAGCTATAGAGTCTAAGGTCTTGGATTCTACTAATTTCTATTTGCTATCTCCCGAAGCATGCCTCCAAGGAGATCTGAGGCTCAGGTAAACCCTTCTGAGGGACCTATGGATGAAGCTCATCCAACTTTTAGACTTTGAACCTAGGCTAGGGCTGCGACATCTAACCATCTTTATAGGGTTCAACCTTTCCCCACAATCCTCAACTCTGAGAGTGACCATCATATTTCACCACCTCAAAGGGATGCTACTAATTTTGAGTTTCGTCACTCTATCAACTTCTTTACTCAATTTGCAGCCTCTTAATTGGAGCATTATGCTACAACTACTGTTTATTCTGAGGACACAAGAATTGGCCAATATATAATGTTGAACCGTTCTATGTTATCTAGTACGAAGGTTGAGAAAGATCCTTAAGGCTTTGCTGATGAAATAGAGAAGATCTTCTGAATCATACATGGTTTAGAGATTGAGGCCATTGAGTCTGCTTCCTACTATTAAAATATGTAGCGTATCAATGGTACAAGGGGTGGGAATTGTCTAGAGTTGTTGATTCCAGTCCCGCCATGTGGGATGACTTCTCTCCGAATTTCATAGATTGCTTATTTCCTCAAAAGTTGATGTAGGCAAGGGAATAAGAGTTCCTGAACTTGAAGCAAGGGAGGATGTCCATTCAAGAGTATACCTTGAAATTCCATCAATTGTAAGGTATGATCCCATGATGGTTTCTAGCATGAGGGCTAGAATGTGTAAATTTGTCTAGGGGTTGTCTGGTGAGTTAGTGCTTGAGAGCAAGGTGACTTTGTTGATTCAAATCATGGATATTTCTAGGCTGATATTCTATTAGTAATAAGTGAAAGAAGAGAAAAGAATCAAGTTGAGGTTAGTGAGAGGCAGGGAAAGAGATTTAGGCCTTCTGAGCATAATGGTGGTGATGGTGGTAACTGGCCACGGAAGAAGTGGGAGGGTTCAACTTCTTTCTTCTCAACTAGTGTTCTCTCTCCTTACTAAATTTTTTTGAGTGATCATCAATCTTAGTTTTTTGGTAGGTCCCAAGCACAAGGTTCTTAATTTCATGCTAGTGGTGCCCACTCATCTTCTCTCTTCCCTCCTTGCAGTTCCTGTGATCAGAGTCACCATGGTTAGTGTGAGAAGGGGATAACTAAATATTTCTATTGTGGTCAAGTTAGTCACATGTAGCGTGAGTGCCCCTCTAAGGCAGCTTCTAGGGCCAACAGGGCCCCTATTCTACTCCATCTACTCCCGCACTAAAGGATTCTATGTCTTCCTCTACATCCTTTTTGTTACACTGGCATTGGCCGAAACCGCTTGTATGCTTGCACTCGCCAGGATTCTAAGGCATCTCCCGATATTCTCATAGGTATGTTGAGACTTTTCTCCCATGATGTGTATTGTTTGCTTGCTCCAGGGTGTATTCTTTCTTATGTGACCCTGTATATGGTTATGCATCTTGATTGTGGTCTCGGGTGTTTGTTGGTTTCGTTTTCAATTTTTACCCCAGTCGGAGACCCTGTTATTGTTAGAAGGGTCAATAAGGGGTGTTTGATATCAGTTGGTGGTAGAGATACTCTTGTAGACTTGATAGAGTTGGACATGTTTTATTTTGATGTCATTCTGTGAATGGATTGGTTGCACTCTTGTTATGCTTCTTGAGATTGTTGAACCCGTACGGTCATGTTTAAATTCCCTAATGAGTCAGTCATTGTATAGGAAGGTGGATCCCTAGTTCTTAAGGGAAAGTTCGTTTCTTATTTCAAACCCCAAAAGTTGATTTCAAAGCGGTGTTTGTATAATTTTTTCCGAGATAAAGATTCTAACTCGAAAGTGCCTTCTCTGGAATCCGTTCTCGTAGTTAATGAGTTTCCTGAGGTTTTTCCCTATGATTTTCCTGGGCTTCCTCTAGATAGTAAAATTGATTTTGGGCTTGATCATGTTCCGTACACTCATTCGATTTCTGTCCCACCTTATATAATGGCTCTGGCGGAGCTAAAAGAGCTAAATGAGCAATGGAAAGACCTATTAGATAAAGGTTTTTTCCACCCTAGTGTGTCTCTGTGGGGTTCTCACATGCTATTCGTGCGCAAGAAGGATGGTTCTTTCGTATGTGCAACGATTATCATCAGTTTAACAAAGTTACCGTGAAGAATAAATATCCTATTCCTAGGATCTATGATTTGTTTGATCAACTTCAGGGAGCAAAGTATTTCTCTAAGATTGATCTTAGATCGCATTATCATCACATTTAGATTAGGGATGTGGATATCCTTAAGATTGCCTTTAGATTCTGGTATGGTCACTATGAGTTTCTTGTTATGTCTTTTTGGTTGACCAATGCCCCAGCAACATTCTTGGATTTGATGAATAGGGTCTTCCGTTCGTTCTTGGACATGTTTGTCAGTGTCTTCATTGATGATATCTTTGTCTATTCTATGAGTGAGGTAGATCATCTAGATTACCTCCGTGCGTGTTGCAAACTTTGATGGATCCTCATTTTTATGCTAAGTTATCTAAGTGTGAGTTTCAGTTGAAAGCCGCAGCTTTTCCTGGTCATATTATCTCTTGTAAAGGGATCATTGTAGATCCCTAAAAAGTTGTGGCAGTTAAGAAGTGGCCTAGATCTACGACTCCAACTGATATTCGGACCTTCTTGAGTCTAGCGGGTTACTGACATGCCCCAAAAAATTGGGCCATATCGTATGGCCACCTCAAGCTTACATGAACCAGAGGCCGCCCCGGTACCCAACCTAATTATCATCACAACAACCACAAGGGGGTGAATCCTGACCTTATGATAAGATAGCATAAATATAAGTCTAATAAACAATATCTAATATTTTCTTTATACACCAATAATCTAGCCAATATACCCATGTCCATAGTCATACACAAAACCTCTAACAAACCGAAGACAATGATACGTCAGGACATGCCCCCCCACAATAGCCAAATACCAAATCTATACAAGTCTATGACATAGAGTAAAGTTACTTTGAGAGGTAAGACTCCCGGAGAATGGAAGCTCACCACTTCAAGTTCAATGCACGAATCTTCTAAAACACCTATTTACTATGTAGAAGAATAAGAAGAAGATGCTCCGGCCCCTATGTCGCGTGGGGAAATAATGTTCGGAGGCGGTTAGTGGTTGGAGAGATAGCATGTAAATCAAGGATAAGGATGAAATACATCATTATTGAACAACGAATCAAATATATCAAGTTCAATCATATTCTTACCATTATCCTACATATAGATATATTACATACCAACAAGACATCGGGCTTATCAACATTCTCAATTTTTTAATAATTACACATAAAGTGGAGGACATTACCATTACATACATAGGTTCAAACCATTCTTATTAAGCATGAAACTTTCACCACATTCATATGTCACTAGAAAAAATAATCCAACCTTGGTACACTCATCAAACAAGGGACCACATCCACATAGTCATCCATTTAACAAGGGCTCTATTAATATACCATAGTCAATTATGCGTGGGACTCTAATCACATGTTCACACATTCATTTAGGCCTAAAACTCTAATCACATGTTTATACCTATCCTAGTGGGCATGGAACTTTAATCGTCTGCTCACATAACCAAATAGGCATGGAACTTTAATAACATGTGCACATATCCAAGTGGGCATGGAACTTTAATCGCATGTGCACATACCCAAGTGGGAAGAAGACTCTAATCACATGCACACATATCCAAGTGGGCATGGAACTTTAATCACATGTGCACATATCCAATTGGACATGGAACTTTAATCGCATGCGCACATATCTAAGTGGTCAAGGAACTTTAATTGCATGTTCACATATTAGGTGAGGTGTTTTAACTGCTAGAGTTCTCGTTAAGAGAGGGACTTTAGACACAAGCTAATTCATAAGGCAAGTGTCATAAACCAACTTCTCAAGTGATTATGGCGCTACCATAACTAATCAGTAGGCAAGCCAACCCGTAGTTCTGAATGGCTAGTAATAGACTACTCAATAATTATAAGTAACAGAATGTTGAATATATGAAATAAAGATCAATATATAAAAGTATCCCAAAACCTGGTGGTTTCAGTACAAAGGATTCTAATATATAAAGAGTACAAAAGTGAAATATCAAGAGAAATACAATGATACAACTTATCTCTGAAAACATCTTAGACATTGGTCTAATACATAAGAGAGAGATAAGTAATGCTCCGAATGTTGGGAGCTCACTCTAAGTCTATGAAATAGGGCTTCTCCGCACAATGCACACATTAACGGCGATAACCCGTACTATGATCTACAGGCTGCAAAAGTGTAGTATGAGTACCAAATAAAAGGTACTCAGTTGGCTACTTCCAACTGAGTTCCAAAGATAAAGCATATATATACAACATATAAACAGAATGGAAAGTACAAGAAATAGTCCAGATATCATATGACAAGTCAATAAGATAATAAGGAATAACTATCCTATTCATGTCCAAGAGTCTAACATAATAAGACAAAGGATGTATCAGGGTGAACTATCCTTTTACATCTATATTCAATATACGCCAATGCTATACCGTATATCCCAGGTTAATATACAAATAAAGAGAGAAAAAAGATATATAGTAATATGCAAGGAAAAGATACGACTATAGAATATGAACAACGAATGGCCGGATATGCGATAGTATTATAACTTCATACAATAAGATATATATATATATAAGAACATGAGGTCATCTTAAAACATAACCAATATCATCATATTCTCATTTTAAGAATTAATTACAATACTATAAATATTAAAATAATATCATACTTGGGATTCCAAATTTATATGGCTAGACATGAAATAATGCAATCATAAGATAGTAAAGGATGATGACATAACTCAAATCCCGATACCGAATCAATGACCAATCTATAATAATCTAGCCATAATAATAATCCTACCAATGATAATAACTATATCAATAACAACGCGAATAACTGGCTACTCCAGACAACCAAACACTTATACCCCCACCGCCCTAGTCTCGAAAGGAATATTTTTCACTCATATATATGCAACCATCCCATACCAGCTGATAAATATAGCTGCATAGTGGTGATAAGTGATGCACATGCAGGAATGAATGCATAGTACATGATCAATATCATAAGTCATCATAACTGTTCTCGCCAGGACAATTATCATCGTAATCAACGTCTGGCCTTATCGGGTATCAACACATAATCAATAGTAGTCTCTGGCCTTATCGGGTATCAGCATATCATCAATGTATCCTCCGTCATTTCTGGGTATAAACATATCATCAATATATCCTCCAAACTTGTCGGGTATCAACGTATTATCAATATATCCTCAGGCATTTCGGGGTATGAACATCATCACAATAGTATTCTATGGCTTTATTGAGTATCAATATCATCAGACTAGTATCCTACGGGCTTGACGGGTATCAATATCATCACAATAGTATACTCCGGCCTTGCCTAGTATTAATATTATCACAATATTGTCCTACTTCCTTTTTTGTGTATTAATATCATCATAATACTATCCTCCGGCTTTGACGGGTATCAATATTATCATAATTATCATGTGGAATAATATGCAATAAAATACTCATAAAAATAATCATATTACCATAGAATATCTATCAAATCAATACTTCCCAACTAATCGTTATTATCTAACCAACACTTATTATTATAAAATCACTAGTATAACACGGCCCTTTGGACCATTAATTTATCCAAAATAATCATAACCTCATAATCATGGCCATAGGCCCATACACATATCCATGACTCATATCAATAATCATATTTATAAGTTGTAGCATATCTCTACTCATCTCACATATAGCAGGAATCTCACATATAGGAAGGATAATATCAATTAGCATGTAATCATCTCTCAAACAAGAGGCATCTCACATATAGGAGGCATAATATAGATGACATGTAATCATCTCAAACACAAGAAAAATCTCACATCTAGGAGGCATAATATATATAAAAATATAATTGTCTATGGAATATGTTATATCAATAGGTCATACATCATGACTATGAGGAATATCACTTCTCTAGGCCAATTCACATATCGAATAGGAACATTGTCTATATAGGTCCAACAATTATGACTAAAGGAAATAGCAACTTTGAGGCCAATAATCAAGTCTAAGAAGAAATAGTATCTCTATAGGCCAATCATCAAGTCTAAGAGAAAATATCATCGCTATAGGCCACATAACGTATCTAGGAGGAATATTATTTCTAAATGCCAATATCACTTCCACACAGAGTATCTTAAACATAACTCAAACGCCACTATCCGAGAACATCAATACAAGTTACGAAGTAATGAAGTAACCTTATTTTAAGGTTTACCAGCCTCATCTATGTCTAACATCTGCACTAAGTCCACAAGATTTAACACAAGTTTAGGCCTAAGTGGCCAGAAAGATCCCACTTCTAATCTACAATTTCCATAATTGGTATACTATTCTCTAAACTAGGCTAAGGTATCTAGTTCATGTTTCAGATGTAGGTAAGTCATATTCAAGCCTAAGATAGCAACTTCGACTAAAAACAAGGGTACTCAAGTCAACTTTACACAACTTAGGATTTTAAGACTACCACACTAGCCCAATAAGGCTAAATATACAAATCACGCTTCAAATGCTAAAACCATTCTCAAAAAATAGCATTATATCATATCAATACAATAACTAATCTAAACTAAAGAGGGTAGGAAATAGGATACAAAAGGATTATAAACATAAAATCTTATAGGACCAAATCCCTCATCTAATCCCAAACATCAATATATCAATGCCAAGTTGTACTACTCACAATCAAGCCTAACAACCATATTCACACGTAACATATATCATACATAATCTATGAAGAAAATTAATTATAAGCCTACCTCAAGGCCGAATAGTAAAACCTTACTTCATGCACCACATGCTCATCTTTACTTTACATTCCTCAAAATACCATCACATTATCAAAACCATAATCTACTCATCAATACAAGTCAAATGATAACCCATATTGCACTATTGTGGTTTGGGTCCTAATATGACACCAAACCATATAGGTCCTACATATAAAAAATTACTTTCTGAGACCAACCCAACACATGAATAAAGAATCATAACCCTAAATAATGAGTGAAAACTAAGCATACTTTGAGCTAAAATCAAGCATGAATTTAAAAAATTCTTACCTTAATCTTGAAGATAATCGCAATATAAGACAATTATTAAGTTCCCAAGTTTCCTCTCCCCATGACCACTTTTGAGTTATTACACTCAATTTGGGGTTTATAGGTCTAAATGGTGAAGGGGAAATGCCCCAAAAGCATCTTAGGGATTTTGTGTAGCCCCTACAGCTAAAGAGATGTTGTTATCGCAGTCATATGGTCCACAACTATGCTACCAATGATATCTACACTCTTGGACGTGATCGCGGTTGCACTAGATGTCTACAAACTCAAAAATATATTTTTGACCCTCAGAACTCATCCAGATCCAAAGAACATTATCGAATAGTCAATTTTAAGTGTAAACCACATTTCAAATCCATTGGAATAAGTAAAACATTCAGCGAAGATCATGTAGGCAAAAAGTGGGCCCACACCTATAGTTTTGAGATGCAATGGAAAAGTCATATTTTTAATCCAAGGTCATTTCGATTAAATAGGGTCCCACACCCATTCTTTTCAATTTTCAACTTTCCGACCAATAGGTCAAAATGAGCTCTGGTGCATTGGGACCCGAACCAAAGATCTACCTAGACTAAAATTGATATTCCAGATCTTTTGGTGCAAGCAAAATTTGAATCCGATATTATTTGACTAAAGTTTTTGCCCGGTGGCCATTTGGAACCAACGAAGACTTTTAAATAATGAATTGGCTCTAAAAATTAAATGAACTGCCTAGTAATCAAACTGTTGGTCCCATCAAGTTATAAATGACTTGGGAAAGCTTTGGAGATGCTCAAATACTGAAAATAAGCATAAATATAAAAAATGACCTAGAGGGTCATTACAGCAAGGGACTTTAGCCATAAGCTATTTCATAAGGTAAGGAACTTTAGCAATAATCCATTATATTACCATCACTAGTTGATATTTTAACTCTTAACCTATTATTTCATACATTGGCATCTATACAACTTCATTTCAACATTAAAGGACATTAGCTCATTTAGCCAATTCCATACTATACATGACTGCATGGTCTTCATGAGAGCCTTCACTACTCAACCATTACAATTGGCAAAAGCCTTAATTTATTTCATCACACAAATCAATTTATCGTCACCATGACCCTTACGAGCCTATTCATTCTTCATTTTAATGTTTACCCAACACTTGAGTTCCGCACATAATTTTAAGTTCAAGCTTGGCAATTGAACACTCTTCTTAGTCATCAAACCAAAAATGGTCATAGTTTAATAAGTTACATTGCTATCAAAATCAACACAATACCAACTATCAAACATTTATATTTATAGAGACATCACCCACTTTAAAGCCCCAAGATAATCCATGATATGATTAACAAGGCTCTTATCAACCATTTTCCAAGCATTTACAATCATTGTAACTCGATCCATGGCCACCAAGGCCTTAACCGCCTATCTACAAGTATTGACATTCATTTAGCATTATATATACTCATTCATGTTTACTAGACAAATTACCTAGATTCACATTTGGCCTTCACAAGACAATTTAACAACCTATCATGTTAATATACCAAATGCCTTGATTTCAACACATCATTAATTATATTTATGTTCATCAAGACTCACATAACCATAGATATTTCATTAGAAAGCTTACACCACATTCTCACCATATTTAGGCTCAATACACACATCAAGTTCATTTTCATGTTTAAGGTTTCAACACCTTATTTGCTATTAACCCAACAATATCATCAATTTAACCATACATGGTTCTCAATACATTCAAAATTACAATTGTTTGTCATTCATCACTATTGGGTTTTTCCCTAGTTCAACACATCATCAACACTTGACTAGACCATTCACTTATACATTTTCACAAACACCTTGTGTGCATACATTTAACAAGGCCATTTTCATGGTAGAAATCATCATGATTAGGGTACTACACCTCCATACGATTCCCTTAGCAATCATACCCTAGGGTAAGAGTTGTACCCTAACTCGTACCCTAGGATTATCCAAGGTTAACCATACTTTTGTGCTTAGGAGTGGACACCTTTCAGTTGCATCCAAAGTTTATGACTCATCTCTAACTCGTAATCTTCACTCATGAAAAAATAGTCCACTTGGTTAGAGGCTTGACACGATACGGTTGAGTAGCATATGACTATATTCATTGGTTATGACAAAGGGGAGACAATATTCTATGGTGGACAGTGTGTTACCCTTGAACTGATCAAGGTACAAAAGGGGAGGTCAAGATGGGTATGAGTTGGACCAAGGATACGAGTGGCTTTTCCAATCGTACATTGTTTAATCATGCTCAAAACATACAATTTTTGCAAGGCCACCTTCTTTGGTGTTTCATCCTCCCCCACTTAGGATCATTCATTAGCGAATGATGGGTAAGGCAAACATGAACACAAGTTAACACATTACCAATTATCATCAACAATCATCAAACAAGTAAGGACAAAGAACAAAACAAGCTTACAACACAAAAAATATCATGATCACCATCAATCAATCATTTCATTTCATTGATATTTGGAATTCAACTCATGGTCTAATAAAACATATATCAATTCAAAGCTTGGAGTCTTTACCCTATTATCTAAATAAGACTTAATTCAACCTCCAATATTGGTGACTTTACTCCATTGTCTATCAATACATAATAAATCTCAAACATTAGAGACTTTACTCCATTGACAACATAAATAAAAGAAAGGAGATTGATACATACCTTCATCATAAGTTTTTGAGGTGGGAAACAAATGTAGATACTTGGACATCATGTCCTCTTTTGTCTCCCAAGTAGCTTCCTCAAACTTTTGGTTTTTCCATAGAACCCTCACCGAATCAACCTCTTTCAGTCTCAACCGTCGAACTTACCAACCCAAGATATTCATTGGGATCTTCTCAAAAGACATGGAACCCAAAATACCATTGTTCTCTAAAGGAACAACCAATAAAGGGTCAATCACACACCTCTGCAACAAGGACACATGGAAAACCGAGTGTATAGAGCCCATACTAGGAGGAAAATCCAACTCATAAGCAATATTACCAACCTTCCTCACAATCAAGTAGGGAAAAACATACCGGGGACTATGATTTCCCTTTTTACCGAACTGCATCACTCCTTTCATGGAAGCCACTTTCAAGAATACCTAATCTCCCACATTAAACTCTAAGTCTCTACACATTACATCCACATAGGACTTTTTGTTACTTTGAGAAGTTTCAATCCATCATGAATTACCTTCACCTTTTTATGAGGCTTGGTGAACTAAATCGGGGACAAGAAATATTCTCTTCAAACTTTACCCATCAAATGGGAGGACGACATTTCCCACAATACAATGGCTAAAAAGGCACCTTAGAATTAGCCCCACTTAGGGACTTCTACATTTCCTACTCTAATACATCACCATGCTCCCCGAATCACTAAATAGCACAAGAAGGGTCACGGAGGAATGAAAGCACATGAACCAGTAATGCTAGTCAAGGAAACACCCTTAATAGAGACACAAAACCATAGGTACGGAGTGCTTCATAGTAACCACCTAGGTTACAAATGAGATACAACCTAAAACAACATACAAAAGATGGAGTCCTTAGATCTGGACACCAAAAAACCCACCGCCATATACCATTTTGGGAATCTACCATGACCCCTTTACTAGAGATTAACAACATGAACAAGGGGTTTACAACTTTCAACAAAAACTCTCACTCGAAGGAATTGACATACAAATGATGATCCTTCAAGGTTTTCAACACGACATAGAGGTGATCTACATGATCCACCTCACTCATAGAATTCACTACGATATCATTAATTAAGAAAATGACAATCATATTTATAAATGGACAGTAAACCTTATTCATCACGCCTATTAATATGGTTGAGGCATTCGTCAACCCGAAGGATGTGAAAAGTAAGTCATTAACCATGGGAATAGGTTCTATAGAAGACTCTTACCAGTTAGAATCCTTAATTCGGACCAAATGACAGAAACACCCCATTTGAAATCAACTTTCAGCCTTTGAGATAAGAAATAAACCTTCTTTTAAGCACTAAGGAACCACCTTCCCATGTAATGACCAAATCCTTAGGGAATTTAAGCATGACCCTACGAGTCCGACAATCTAAGAAGGCATATCAAGAGGGCAACAGTTTAATCCCCAGAATAATATCAAAATCAACCATGTCTAACTCTATAAAGTAAACAAAAATATCCCTACCACCAATAAATATTAGTCATTCCATATAAACTCTTTTAACAACCATAGAGTCTCTTACCAAGGTATAAATAAAGAGAGAAATCAACAACTATTGGGACTACAACGAAGACACACAACCACATATGGGATCACATAATAAAGAGAAAACCCTGGATCAAGCAAACAATACTCGTCACGGGAGAAAAGTCTCAAACTACCCATAACATTATTCAAAGATGCTTTGGACCCTTGATGAGTAGAAAGTATATACAACCGGTTTTGGCCAGCGCTAGTGCCAAAAATAGAAGTAAAAACAAAAATAGTACCCTTTGGTGCAGGATTAGAGGAAGTAGCAATAGGGGCTCTATTGGCTGAAGTAGCAGCTCGACCGGGGAACTCTCACTGCATGTGCCCTACCTAACCAGAATGAATACATTTTTCTTTCCCTTCTCACACTGACCAGGATTAATCTGACTACAACATCTATAAGGAGGGCGAGGTTCAGCAGACTGGGCACCACTAGCTTAAAATTGGGCACCCCAGGATGCCAAATCTAGAGAACTGATAATTGATATCCTTTTTTACCAAGCGACAAAACCTTATGGGACACTCTCGTTGTATGTGACCCAACTGACCACATATAAAACATCAATTCTTTCTTTTTTCACAACAAGTACAATGTGACTGATCGAAAAAACAATAATAAGGATAGGTGAATGAGGATTAGGCTCTGTTGGCCTGATATTCGACACTTATGCCCTACAAGCATCTCTAATCTAAAGAAGCCAGCCTCCCAATGAGTTTGGATAGGGAGAACTAGTTGTGGAATGGAAACTAAGATCCACCCAATACCTCCTCTTAGATGACTTCCCACCAACCTGAGCCAATTATGCATAGAAGCAACAAAACCAAGCATTGTGAGGCAACTGAGAAGAAGTGTCATGCCCAATAGTAGTGTTAGTGGGAACATGAAAACTCTCATAGGGATAGTCAGTGTCATGACCCTTGATCCGATCACAATCCTAAAATTTTAATGAGCATTCTCCATATTGCCCACAGCTAGAACAAAAGGTCTATCTTGAGTGTCAGATCTTCTTGGATACATGATTTGAAAGATGAGCAAGAAGAAAGTAGATAAACCAATGACCTTATACTCTATATAGCTTTAGATTGAAACACAAGAAAGGGAAACATTATGAAATGCCTCATAGCCTCTCTCTTAAAAGTGTGGTATGCTTAACACCTATAAAAGATACTCTACTTGACACGACTTTATGGAATCCCGACTGACCATAAACCTAGGCTCTAATCCAACTTGACACGCCCAAAAAATTGGGGTATGTCATAGGGGTACCTCAAGCTCACATAAATTGGAAGCCGTACTAATACCCAACCTAATCATTATCACAAGAACCATAAGGGTCGGGTGAATCCTAACCTTATAAGAAGATAGATGAAGTATAAGACTAATATACAATATCTAATATTTCATTTATGCCAATAATCTAGCGTATATACCCAGGTACACAGTCATCTACATAACCTCTAAAAAACTAAAGTCTATGATACGGACAATAGCCAAATACCAAATCAATACAATTTTATGACATAATATAACATGACAATGAGAAGCAGGTCTTCTGGAGTATGGAAGCCCAACACTTCAAGATCAGTGTACAAATATGACTGAATGCCTATTCACTACGTAGAAAAAGAAGAAGATGCTCTGGCCCCTATGTCATGTGGGGACATAACATACAATGACAATTAGCAGTTGGAGCTCTAGAATGTAACTCAAGGATAAGGATAAAATACATCATCATTCAACAACAAATTAAATATATCAAGTTCAATTATATTCTTACACTTATCATTACATATATATATATCACATACCAACAAGATATCAAGGATTATCAACATTCTTAATTCTTCAATCATGAGATATAAAGTGGAGGACTTTAATATTCCATACTTAGGTTCAAACCATTCTTATTAAGAATTGAACTTTAACAACATTAGCATGTCTTTAGACAAAAAAATTCAACCCTGGTACCCTCATTAAATAAGGAAATACATCCATATAGTCATTCGTTGAACAAGGGCTCTATTAATATACCATAGTCAACTAGTAATAGGACTCTAATAAAATGTTAACACATTTATCTAGGCATGAAACTGTAATCACATATTTAAACGTGTCCAAGTGGGCATGAAACTTTAATTTTATGTGCACGTATCCATTTAGGCATTAGAAAGTTAACCACATAAGCACATACCCAAGTGGGCATGGAACTTTAATTGCATATGCACATATTCAAGTGGGTATGGAACTTTAATCGCATTCACACATATACAAGAGGACATGGAAAATTAATCTCATGCATACATATCAAAGTGGGCATGGAACTTTTATCGGATGCGCATATATCCAAGTGGGCATGGAACTTTAATTGCATGCGCACATATCCAAGTGGGCATAGAACTTTAATCACATGCACACATATTGAAGTGGGCATTGAACTTTAATCGCATGCACACATATCAGGTGAGGTGTTTTTACCTAAGGATATCTCATTAAGCGAGGGAATTTCGCCATAAGCAATTTTGTAAGGCAAGGGACTTTAGCCACACGACATTTCATAAGGAAAGAGATTTTAGCCATAAGACATCACATTACCTTTACTAGCTAACATTTTTACTCTTAACCCATTAGTTCATGCATTGGCATCTATGCAACTTCATTTCAACATTTAAAGACATTAGCTTATTTAACCAATTCCACACTATACATGACTACATAGTATTCATGAGATCCTTCATTTCTAAACCATTTCAATGGGATAAAGCTAAATTCATTGCATCACAAAAATTAATTTATGGTCACCAAGACCCTCACTAGAGCATTCATTCTTCATTAACATTTTTACACCACACTTTTGGTTCCGCACATAATTTCAAGTTCAAGCTTGGTGAATTGAACCCCCTTCTTAGTCATCAAACCAACATGGGCATAGTTTAACAAGTTACAGGGCTATCAACATCAATACAATACCAATTATCAAACATTTATATTTATAAGCCAATCAGGCCCTTTAAAGCCCCAAGATAATTAATTACATCATTAACAAGGTTCTTATCAATAATTTTAAAAGCATTTACAATCATTCTAACTCGTTACATGGACAACAAGACCTTAACGACCCATCTACAAGTATTTACAATCACTTAGACATTATCATGACTCATTCATGTTCACTAGACAATTACCTAGATTCATATTTGGCCTTCACAAACTATTCAACCACCCATTATGTTAATAGACCAAATGCCTTTATTTAAAATATCATTAATTACATTTATGGTCATAAAGACTCACATAACCACACTTATTTCATTATCAAGATTACACCATATTCTAACCACATTTAGGTTCAACATTCATATTAAGTTTATTTTCATGTTTTGGGTTTCAACCCCTTATTATCCATTAACCCAACAACATCATCAATTTTACCATACATGGTTCTCAATATATTTACAATAAAATTTGTCAATCATTTATCACTATTGGGCCATTTTCCTAGTTCAACACATCTATAATAATTTACTAGACATTTTCACAAACACCTTGTGTGTATACCTTTAACAAGGCTATTTTCATGGTAGAAATCATCAAGATTAGGGTGAGTCAAGACCCTTATATTAAACAACATACAACAAGCATCCATAAGTACAATTAATCATCATTAATATGTATAAGTATAAGGCTAAGCAAGAATCATCATTATTCAACATTAGACAACAAAACCCTTTTAATTTGATTTCAATACCACTATGTACACTTACTAATCCTAGTGTGAAATATATGGGTTTAGAGTTATTTATAAAGTGGGAGAGATACATGAATTAAAAAAATTAAATCACCTAGAAAACTTGACTCTTCTTGCCTCTAGATGAATAGCATTAAAACCTTAGCATCTACTTTTGCTCCAAAAAAGTGTTTGGGAGAGATTTTAGGATGTTAGGTCCACTCAAAATGATCTTAGAGAGGCAATATACACTTATATAATGATAGGGGTAAGGCTTTTAGATAGGTAAATGACCATAAGGCCCTTGGTTAAAAGCTAAAAAGTAAGCTCATGCAGGGGTACGACTCCCCCATATGATTCCCTTGGCAATCGTACACTAGTGTACGAGTGGTACCCTAATACATACCCTAGGTTTATCCTAGGTCAACCATACTTTCTTGGTTACGAGTGGACAACTTTGAGTCATATCCAGAGGGTTTGACTCACCCCTAACTTGTAATCTTCACTCATGGAAAAAATAGTCCACTTGGTTAGAGGCTTCACTCGATATAGTTGAGTAGCATATGACTCATATTCTTTGGTAACAACAAAGGGAAGATTATGTTGTATGGTGGACAGTTTGTTACCCTCATGACTGATAAAGGTACGAAAGGGAAGTTCAAGGCAGGTATGAGTCATGACCAAGGATACGAGTGGCTTGTTCAATCGTAACTTGGTCAATCATGCTCAAAACCAAAAAATTTTGCAAGGCCACCTTCTTGGGTGTTTTAGTTACTATAGAAGATTTGTGGAGAGTTTCTCTAAGATAGCATCCCCATTGACCAATTTGATCCAAAAGAGGGTCAAGTTCTTGTCGTCGGATGTGTGTGAGGGTAGTTTTGAGAAGCTGAAAGATAAAATAACTTGGGCTCCAGTTTTTGCCTTGCCGAGGGTAGTGATTGATTTGTGGTATATTGTGACAAATATTTTATCAGTATCAGTTATGTGTTGATACAATATGGTAGGGTGGTATCCTATTCTTCTAGGCAATTGAAAGTTCATGTGACGAACTACCCTACTCATGACCTAGAGTTGTTAGCTGTGGTTTTTGCATTAATGATTTGGCGGTATTGTATTTATAGGGTTCATGTATATATATTTTCCTATCATAAGAGTCTCCAATATGTGTTTACCTAAAAGGATTTAAATCTCTAATAGAGAAGGTGGCTCGAGTTATTGAAAGACTACGATATAAGTCTTAATTACCATCCCAGGAAGGCGAATGTAGTTTCCAATGCTCTTATTAGATTGTACATGGTAATTTTTTCCCATGTAGATAAGGATAAGTGGGAATTAAGTAAGGACATTCAACGCTTGGCTAATTTTAGAGTTTGACTTGCAGACTCTGAGGATAGTGGTGTATTTGTGATTTTGGTATCTCATTCGTCTTTTGTTCTTGAGATAAAGGAGAAGCAAGCATTGGACCCCGAATTAATGTAAATAAACATTAATATGGGTGAACAAAAAGTTGTGGACTTTATGATTGGTGGTGAGGGTATCTTGAGATACAAGGTAGACTATGTATTCCCGACGTCGATGGATTGAGGGAAAGGGTCATGGTCGAGGCTCATGGATCTCGTTATTCCATTCATCCTGGTTCCACCAAGATGTACCATGACCTTATATAGTTCTAATGGTGGAGAAATATGAAGAGTGATGTGTCTAGCTATGTGGCTATGTGAATGGTCTGTCAACAAGTTAAAGTTGAGAACATGAGGCCCGATGGGTTTTACCAAGAAATTGTATTTCCCGATTGGGGGTGGGAGGCAATTAATATGGATTTCATTACCAATCTTCCTCGTTCCCAGAATGAATTTGATTCTATATGGGTCATTATTCATAGGATGACCAAGTCCCCTCACTTTTTTCCTGTGAGGACTAATTACTCAGCAGAAAATTATGCTAAGTTGTATCTTGTGGAGATCGTGAAATTACATGGTGCTCTATTTTATATTATCTCGGATCATGGTCCTCCATTTTAACCCCACTTTATAGAGTCGTTCTGAAAGGGTTTGGGTACTAGAGTATTCCTTAGTATCATTTTCCACCCGCAAACGGATGGGCAAGTGGAAAAGACCATCCAAACATTAGAGGATAAATTATGGGCTTGTGTGATTAATTATACTGGAAGTTGGTATGACCACTTTCCTTTTATTTACCTATCTTATAATAATAATTACCACTCAAGTATTGCCATAGCCCCTTTTGAGGCATTCTATGGCAGGATATATCGATCTCCTATTGGGTAGTACGAAGTTTGTGATGGTAAGTTGCTTGACCCTGATTTAGTTTACAAAGACTTAGTGAATGTTAAGGTGATTCATTATATGTAACGCCCTGAGTCTACCCCCTGGACGTCACACGATTCGTAGGACCACAAGTGATCCCAAGATAACCAATAAACTAGCATACTGTTAAGCAACTCGTTTAAATATGTATAAAATAACTGATCTTACTATGCAGAAACATAATCACTATGAAATATGGGAAAAATACAATATTGATACAATTTTGCATTCTAATCAAACTAAATAGAGAAACTAAAATTATATAACTGATTCTGACTGACATCTATGAATCCTGTACTATACTACCTATAGATAGCTGGGACACGACTCCAACTACCACTAATCAATAAATATGAATAAGAAAGTAATGTACATAAATAACATCTAATTGAAGTCCCCAAAGTAGGAGGACTCATCCCCTGCTAGATGGAATTTGCAATTGTCTAATTATTATGTGCATGCTACAACTGGTACTTACATTATTAAATAATGTATTACATATACATATATGTGAATCAACACTTTTAGAATGTAATGAGCATGTGAGAGTGGATGCATGAGAAAAATAATAATGCACTATTCATATAAACTGTCAAAAATAGCATACTAAGTGTAAGTGAATCAACTTGGCTTGAGTAATCAAAACTGTAAGATCATATATCATAAGAAGTAAAGCGTAAAGTTTATTCTCCGAGCACCACACTTAGTTCTAAAAATTTGTAGTCTTATTTTATTTTCAAATAATGTTGGCTAAGTATAAGAAGAACTCATCTTTATCATATGGAAACTAAAAGCTTAAATCTGATAACTGAAATCTTATGTAAGACAATATCTGAGTAAATTTGTGAGCCTTTACACTTTATTTCTAAAAACTATTCTGTTATTCTTTTTCTGTTAGGACTTATAGTTTAGGAACTTTGGGAGGTACTTCTAATCGACATAAACCATGTGAGCTGTCATGGAGTCCAACATCTTACCCACATTAGGGAGAGCTGTTCTACCTTTTCCATCGAAATACAACCTTATCTTAAGTGATCACTATCTTAGCCCACTATTGGAAAATGATAAACCTATGGTGAACGTAGTTCTGGGCCATAAGACCTTGGAATCATACCCAACTCAGTAATAAATACTACTCTGAAACTTATCGCTCAGAACTTTAGAAAATCCACCTTAAAACAGCATAATGGTTTATAACGAAAGCAATTATGCTTCTATTTATTTAAATCATGATAAAGATTAATAATGTGGACTCCTTATCTTAGCTTAGGATTAAAAGATCAATTTTTTTCTTAATTCTTGGTACACAACTCATAAAAGATGCTTAAAATTATAATCTTATTGAGATACCAATACTTCAAACTTATGGCTTTAAAACCCATGCTTTAAACTCATGCAAATTCATAGCAAAACATCATGCTCAATATATTTCTTGAACTAATTCAATAATTTCGGTCAAGATAATGTAATCAAAATCATAATACAATTCTTATGGATCAAAACATGAGCATGCATAATGTTGATGAACTTAAAGCCTTTAAATATCATGCTTTCGTTCATATAACTTGCAACATAATATCATGCTCAAATCTCTATTGAAAATCATTAAATCAAAGAATAAGTACGTAAGATAAACATGCACTTCAATACTTAAATCACTAATAAATTCATGAACTCAAAAGAAGATAATTTGGGTGTGAACCCCAATATAAGAATCATGAAATCTTAACTTAAAAGAAAGTTTTGGGCACAAGGTTTAAAGAATTATCCTTGTTCAAAACCCCACATACCTTAATGATGAAGAAATTGTGAAAAGATTAGACCTTTAAGCTTGAGTGAAAGAATCCTTAAAGAGAACTTTGAATTTGGAGCTTAACTTCTTGATTCTTGAGAGATGACAATTGGATTTTGTTCTTGGGAAGAGGGGAAGGTTTTTGGAATGTAATTTGACTGATTTAGGTTGTAGGGATTGTAAATAATGCATTTAAAACCCCCTTATAATGATTTAGAGTGATTAGAGACGGTTTAGGGGTGTGAAATGACTTCAACACCCTTGATATAAGTCAAACCAGAGTGTTTTTGGCACCAGCAATGACTTAGGCATAGCCGAGTAAATCGACCAAGATAGTATTTTCGTCTTATTGTCGATCACACAAGTTTGGTGGGGCGACGCATTACCCATCGCACACCCGTACTGCCTCTCACGAAAATGGGCATAACTTTTCGCTTGAGTATTGTATTAAGGCAAAATTGGTATCGTTGGAAAGCTAATTCAATTATATACAATTTGGTGGGTATGGAGATGAAAATTTCTGCATACATTAAAAGTTATACACTTTCAAAGTTGAACCTTGTACAATCAAACACCAAACTGTAGACGAATCTAAGATTCTTAGTTCAACTTGGTTCTAAGTGATTTCTATGAACATTCTTCATCTAATAGGAACTTCACACACTAGGATAATTATCATGAAACTTATTTTCACATGGAAATCATTTGCATTAGGGCTTATACGCATAAGAACAACGGTTCGAACTTTAGAGAAAAAATATATGGTATTACATTATCTCCTCCTTTGAATCAGTCATCCTCGAATGATGGGTAGGAACTTATTGAAATATTATAGTATAGAATAATGTGTCTACCAATGAAGGATATAGTTCAGTTGAAACTTTAAAAATTCTATTATGAAGCAGAATTCTGAGTTGACTTGACTTTACTAACCATCAGGAACGGATTCATGCATGGATCGTAGAACTCACTTGAGGTGTTCATGATAAAATCATATATATAGATATGCAAAGTAATGACTGATGCAAGCATAAACCCTGAGACAATGATAATAACATTGTACAAGGGGTATTACACTATCTGGGTTGGAATACTTGTAAAACTGAGATTATGCTTTGAACACTTATAAACTGAGTCATGACTAAATAGATGAATTTGAAACATGAAACTTGGACTGAACTGAATTTGCAACTTACATGGACATGATTGAATTGCCTTAGGAATAGGAAAGATGGAAAACCATGGGAACTTGTCTGTCTGATTACTAAACTAAATTGTTGGCTATACGGACTAAATTATACTGAAAGCTTATACTCAATTGGAATATTTCTTCAGCACTCTTATCAAAAAGTTATAATAATATTAGGGAAAAAGAATCTTGGTATGATCTGAGTAAGATATCTGAAGAAGGAATTCCCAATTATCTATAACTTTGTAACATGGAACATAGGCCTTAGACAATGGAATTTCTAAGTTTTAAATCTTAGAAACACTTCTCAAATACTCTTTTCAACTACACTTTCTCCTATTGAATACCATGCTCACACAGATACATATAAATATATATACTAATGTTTGATCTGAACTAAACTCTCTCCCGATGTTCAAGCCTAACTTGAATCACAACGTACTACAAGTAACATTATAACACTATTCTGAACCATGAATTCAATACTCCAAGCATTTTCACAACTTCTTCTCTTTAAAATAATTCTTCTTATCACTTTGATTACAAAATTCAACCTCTTACTAGGAAATCTTTATCGCACAATGCGCCCATCAACTTATATACTAACATAAAATTCAAGCCTATCATTTTAACCACATAATAACTTCTAGAAAAATACCCATAAAACCCTCTTCCTCATAATATCTAAACTTCTATCATTAACAAATTTCTTGCATTATTCTTAAGAAGACACCCAAGAATTCTCAACTAACCATGACATGTATCAAAGACTTGGCCTCAAGCTTATTTCATACTTATAGTGTCATATAAAACAAACATTTAGCAAGAAGGCAACAATCTTTCCTCAACAAGAAAAAACCCATCTCAACAACTGTTTATCACTACTATCATCTTCCCCTTAGATTAAAGCCACCATTCTAAGTCTGTGGAACCCTTTGCTAAACTCTAATCTAAACTGTAGTCACTTTACTATAGAGTCTGGTGTATAACAATACACATAAATTACAAAATTACCCTAAAAGACTACACTTAAAAGTGTAAAACCTGCTGGTAATACTTTATTCTAAGATACAACTCTATCTTTCTACGGCCTAAATAGTCATCATCTAATAACTTCAACACTTACTAACTTAGAATATTTTGGAGTATCACCATACCATGAGTTCACACCATCTACTTCTTCCTCTTTACTTTCTATTATCCCAATCTTCAAAAAATCAAACTTAGATTCTAACACTTAACATGGATATTCCCAACCTTTTAACAAACTATACTAACTTAATTCTTTAAAAACCCATTGATACATACTATTCTTAACTTTCTAGCTTCAATAATCATCATCAAAGACTTACACTCTCATTAGCAAACATATCTACCTCACTAAACTCAAAATCATAGCCTGCCAAGATCACACTTCTATACTTATATTTTTCTCCAAATTGTAAGAATCAAAATCATACTTAAAAGACTCAGCACTATCTATCCAAAACTTTTCAAATTAGCTATTAAGAACACTATGCACTATATACTAACCTTCTTTCACTTAACAAACTCAAGGGTACTATTAACCACGCACAACACTTAATAAGCTTCAAAAATAATGCAGGCCCATAACACCTTGGGAACACCTCTACATCATACCTATAACATCATACTAAATTTCAAATCAACAAACTTAAATTCTTACATGCACTATTCAAGCCTACTATATAACCTCTATATAACTAGAATCACTAACAAAACAATCATTATTTTCCCCTTAATAGTCATTCACAATTCAACTTAGTGTATAGTGCTAGGCATGAATAACAATGCAACCTCACATACTATTCTTACTTGGAAACTATAAAATAAACTATCAAGAAATACTAGTCCACTAGAACTTCATGACAATAATAATAGGTCATAATCATATGGTGTAACTTATTAAAATTTTCTAGTACATCCTCCTTCAATACATTACGATTATTTACTCATCTATACACCTAAATTACAATTGTATCTCTTAAAGCATCAACAAATCATTTTTTTCAAAGCCACTTGGGGAAGACTATATTAACAATACTCAACCATCAAATACTTTATGAATATCCTATACTTTTAAAACACAATATATACCATTAATAAATCCTTATCTACCTTCCACTAAACTAACCCACAAGGACATATCACTTTACTACTAATTCAATAGTATGCAAAGTTAAGCTATATACATCCAATCAATCATCCTCACCACTTTTCATGTTTCTACACTTCTAAGCCCATACTTCAAACTATAAGAAGGTTCTGTTACTTATAAATCATAACACTCTGGGTTTTAAAATTCTCTTGAATGCAAACTTTATTTAACAATCTAGGTTCATACTATCTTCTCTTATGAGCACTATTTGTATTGAAGGGTGAATGAGGAATCTGAATACATATGTTACTCTATCTTAATTGAAGGAATCATGTGGATGAGGAAATAACTTTAAACTTGAGGAACTTATAACACACTAGAGAGATTCTTTCAAGCCCCTTGTGCGACTTCTGAAGTTACTGATAGTAAATCAGAGAGCATTATCTAAGGAGGAATTGGAACTTGCTAATCATGTTATCTCAAGAATATAGTATAGATGAAGAAGTATGGATTAACACATGAATCAATAGAAATTTCTAAAGGTATAACTTTAAAGCATGATATAGAGTATGAAAGAAAGGAAATTTTTCTTAAATGCCTTGTCGCCTCTCAAAGCAAAGTACAAATATCTTCGTACCATTCCGTAAAACTCTTCTAGACACGGCTTCATAGATAACATAGGACACTTGAAATCTGTGATCTTATATCAAGTTTGTAATGCCCTGAGACTACCTCTTAGATGTCACACGGTGCTTAGGACCACAAGTGATCCCAAGCTGACTCACGAATTAGCATACTGTTAAGAAACTGGTTTAAATATGTATAAAATAATTAAGTTTACTGTGCGGAAATATAATCACTATGAATATTAGGAAAAATACAATACTGATACAATTTTACATTCTGATAAAACTAATGAGAGAAACTGAAATTACATGACTGTCTCTGACTGACATCTATGAAGCCTCTACTATACTGACTACAGATAACTGGGATACGATTCCAACTACAACTAATAAATACATAAGAGTAAGAAAGTAAAATTCATAAATAACATCTTACTAATATCCTTGAAGTAGGAGAACTCATCCCCTGCTGGCTGAAATCTGCAATTGTCTGATTATGATGTGTATGCTACAACTGGTACCTATATTGTTAAACAATGTAGTACATGGATATATATGTGAATTAGTACATTTGGAATATACTGAGCATGTGGGGGAGGATGCATAAGTAAAACAATATTGCTCTATTCATCCAAACTATCAAAAACTACATGTTAAGTTTAAGTGACTCACCTTGGCATGAGTAATCACAACTGTAAAATAATAAATCATGAGAATTAAAGCGTATAGGAAATTCTATGAGCCACTACACTTAGATCTGAAAAGTTGTAGTATTATTCTATTTTCAAATTATGCTATCTAAGTGTAAGAAGGACTCACCTTTATCATATGAGAACTAAAAGATGAAATTTGATAACTGAAGTCTTATATAAGACAATATCTGAGTAAATTTGTGAGCCTTTACACATAGTTTCTAAAAACTATTCTGCTATTCTCTTTTTGTTAAGACTTAGAGTTTAGGGACTTTGGGTGGTTCTTCTAACCAATAAACACCATATGAGCAGTTATTCAGTCCAACGTCTTACCCACATTGGGGTGAGTTGTTCTACCCTTGCCATCGGAATAAAACCTTATCTTAAGTGATCACTATCTTAGCCCACTATGGGAAAATGATAAAACGATGGTGGCACGTAGTTTTTGGGTATGAGACCTTAGAATCATACCGAACTCAGTGCTAAATACTACTTCTATACTTATCGCTCAGAACTTTAGGAAATCCACCTTAAAATAATATAAAGGGTTTATAAAAAAGACTAATTATGTTTCTCTGTCTTTAAATCATGATAAAGATTAACAATGTGGACTTCTTATCATATCTTAGGATCAAAAAATTAATTTATTTCTTAATTCTTGGTACACAACTCAGAAAAGAGGCTTAAAATAATAATCATGTTGAGATGCCAATACTTCAAACTTAGGGTTTAAAACCCATGCTTTAAGCTCATGCAAATTCATTGAAAAACATCATGCTCAATATAATTCTTGAAATACTTCAATAATCTCAGTCAAGAAAATAAAATCAAAATCACAATATTAATCTTATGGATCAAAACATGAGCATGCATAATCTTGATGCACTTAAAGCCTTTAAATTTCTTGCGTTCTTTCATATAACTTGCAACATAATATCATGGTCAAATATAAATTAAAAATCTTTAAATCAAAGAATAAGTAGGTAAGATAAAAATGCACTTCAATACTTAAATTACTTATAAATTCATGGACTCAAAAAAATAATGATTTGGGTGTGAACCCCAATATGCAAATCATGAAATCTTAAATTAAAAGAAAATTTTGGGAACAAGGTTTAAAGAATTATCCTTTTTTTAAACCCCACATACCTTAATGATGATGAAATTGTGAAAAGATTGGACCTTTAAACTTAATTGAAAGAATCCTTATAGAAAACTTTGAATTTGGAACTTCACTTCTTGATTCTTGAGAGATGACACTTGGATTTTGTTCTTACTAAGAGGGAAATGGTTTACGATCATAACTTGACAGATTTAGGGATTATAAATAATGCATTAAAACCCCCATATAATGATTTAGAGTTATTCGGGATGGTTTAGTGGTGTGAAATAACTTCAACACCCATGATATGAGTCGAAACAGAGTGTTTTTGGCACTTGGAAATGACTTAGTTGATGCCCAGTTAAATTACCCAAGCTAGGATTTTTGTCGCATTTCCCATCATCCAAGTTTGGTTGGGTGGCGCATTGCCCATCGCACATCCTTACTACCTCTCATGAAAATGGACATAACTTTTTGCTCGGTATTAGATTAAGGCAAAAATAGTATCATTTGAAATCTAATTAAATTATCTACAATTTGGTGGGTTTTGAGATGAAAATTTCTGCATACATAAAAAGTTATACACTTTCAAAGTTCACCCTCTTAGAATCAAACACCAAACTATAGACGAATCTAAGGTTCTTAGCTCAACTTTGATCTAAATGATTTCTATGAACATTCTTCACCTACTAGGCACTTCACACACTAGGTTAATTATCATGAAACTTATTTTCACATGGGAATCATTTGTATTAGGGCTTATATGCTTAAAAATAATGGTTAGAATTCTAGCACAAAAATACGAGGTGTTACATAATAGGTTAAAAACTGCTCAGAGTCGCCAAAAGACCTATGCCACTATGAGGTGTAGGGGCTTATAGTTTAGTATCTGTTATTGGGTATTCTTGAAAGTGTCTTCCATGAAGGGTGTGATGCGGTTTGGTAAAAAGGGGAAGCTGGAACGCCCCAATTTTCTGAACCAAAATGCTACACGGTGCTCATGACCCCGAATGACCACAAACTAACCCATTACTGATATTTGTACCTGTAAACTGCATAATATCTCATAAAATATACAAAAACATGAACTGTAAGGCCATAAGGTTCAGTACTAATACATATTTGAAAAAAATATGGTATAACAATACCAAAAAGGAACATAAATACTGAAGTCTGAACATCTAATCTGACATCTAGTCTGAAAGCCTCTAACTAAACTGAATAAGGAATTGATGGGACATGTCCCCAACTAACTCCAACTACTGAAATAAACTGAAAACTGAAATAAAAATTAAATCACCATGTCCTCGAAGGATGAGGACTCACGTGTAACTCTGACTGCTGATCCTGGAATCTACTACTGATTTGGAGCTCATGCCTCTGAACCTATGGTGTAACATAAGAGAAAGCACCATAGCACAAATGCTTTACTACGTCTGAATGTACTGAGTATACGAGTGAGGTAGGCTAAATAACAAGGGTTATATACATGAAAAATATCGACTGATATGAACGTGAGAGTACATACATGCATATGTAACTGTAACTAAACTCGTGGAGATACTGACTACTGAGTCTGAATACTGACATCATGAATGTACTGATAATGAGATTTTGAAAGACTGAGTTTACTAATAGTGATATGTAAATTACTAATAAGTGATGGATATGATACTATATTACTGAATACTAAGAGACTGATATTGCATTACTGGTAAATGAATGATTGTTTCTGACAGTTCAAATTATGAAGAACTGGTCTGATTGACTGTATCTGACAGTCCTGATAGCATGAGTTCTGATAACTTTTGTAATTGATAACATAAGTGACTATATCTGATAGTCCATTACTCTGAAGGAAACTATTTGAGTTCCATTCTATTTCTGAGTTGATTGTATCTGACAGTTCTGATATACTGAAATCTGAAGAACTATCTGAGTTTTTTACTGAGACTGGGTAGCTATAGCTGACAGTCCTAAAATCTGTAATTGAAATTGTGGGAAGTAGTTATCTAACCGACATGTCCCAAATACGCTATAATAGCTAAGCTGGGGTCCAATCTCTGCCCCGACTGGAGGGGTGTCAATACCGCGCCACTGATAAGGACAGCTGTGAGAACCCTATACTTGCAGGTACTCAAATGAGAACGGTGGGAACCCTAAACTGACGGGTGAAGACACCTCATCAACCCTAGTCTAATGGGTTAATATGTCTCAACCTACGCTGGATACGTAGTTCGGGAACATAAGGATGACTACTAAGAATCACACCCTGAACTGGCGGGTGAGTTCCCATCCTTGGGTTCACTCGGTGCTAACTTCTACTCCCATATATAGGAAACTGAACTGAATAACTAAGCTGAACTGAATAACTGAACTGAACTAATTAGCTAAACTGATACTGATTAACTGGACTGATACTAGTGGCATTGTTTAGCAGAGCTAAACTAACATTACTGGATTCCGATAACTGACGGAATGTACTGAGTTTTTAGGACTGGTTGAGAGTGCTGAAGTTACTGAGATTGACTGTGAATACTGAGGTTGCTGAGGTTACTGAGCACTGAGATTACTGGACTACTGAGATTACTGAGATTTTTGAGTTTTCCTGAGTCACATGACTGACTGAATTCTATAGATCATGTCTTGACTGAGAGTATCATGAAAACATGACATAGATCTAGGCACACAGCTATATTTTTCAGGTACAAGTACCCCCAGGACTCGATGGAAGGAAACTGACACAACTTGAATTTCTTGAGTACATGACCATCAATAAAAATCCATAATACATGAGTGGAGGATTTCATGAAGTACATGGTCATCATAATATCTATCATGAATAGGAATGCTTATAATCAAGTCATAAATCTCATATTCTAATATCATGGGCATTCCGACAACATATACTATTCATAGCAAGGGCATGGAAACCATTCAAGCATAAGGGAACGACAACATGTAACATTTAGTTCATATTGTAATGATTTGGGGATATTAAACTTCATGTATTTATTCAACATCTCGAACATGGTAGGGAAAGCATGGATATAATTTGCATACATAATTCATACCTTCATTATCATACATGCTCCATGCCTTTACAATAAGAATACATAATTAGCATGGAAATTCATATTAAAGTGTATAGCTAACATGGACTTGTTATGTGAATATCATGGAATCATGTAAATAGGAATTTCTAGCATCCTAGGCATTTTATCAAACACCTTGCATGCATTCTTTAAGGTATAGGTAGATTTTATACTTGCATTATATTAAACCACCCAAAGTTCATTATTGTCAACCAACAACCACATATATTTCATGAAAACATACTTATATATCATTTTGAAACTTAAACATCCATAATCAACATGTACATATTAATATCACCACAAAAAGTTTACAAAACAACATTTAAAAGCATGATTCTTGAGCTCTATGAACGAATTGAATCCATAGATGAACACTAGGCATACCTTGAAAGGGAGGTTCTTGATGATTGACGGAGGAATTTCCTTGAAATTTGATCTTCGAGCTTTATTGTGCAACCCTAGTTGTTTTTCTCGTATGGTGCTCTTGGATGATGAGCTTTGAGATGTTAATAGGGTTGTAATGTGTTTAGAAGCTATATATTTCATAGGGTTAAGTTTAGGTACATGTAAGGAGTGTTAAAAGACTTAATTACCCTTCAAATAACTCAAAACGGAGTGTTTTTGGCTCCTGGAACTGACTTAGGCGACGCCTAACCAATCGCCTAAGTTTGGTTCGACGACGCCTAACCAATCGCCTATCCTTACTGTCTCTCACGAAAATTGGCATAACTTTTCGTTCGGGTATGGATTAATGCGAAATTGGTATCGTTGTAAAGCTAATTAAATTATATACAATTTGGTGGGTCTAAATCATCCAAAATACCACATTAACATCGAGTTATACTCGTTCAAAGATGACCCTTGCAAAATCAAACACTAAAACTTGGTGGATTCAAAAACTCTTAGCTTGTATTACCTTAAGTGACTCATATGAACATGCTTAATGCATCATAAGCTATCTTATTGCTAGGATACTCATTGTAAGTCATGCACTAAAATTCTACTCACAGGATAAGAGGTTTCATACGTAGGAAAAATGGTTCGTCTCCTAGCTTTGAAACATATAGGGTATTACAATATCTCCCCCTTGGGAACATTCCTCCTCGAATGGAAATTAACTGAAGTGGGAGAGATGATAAGATGAAGTACGTACAAGAAATATACTACTGAAACATGGGTTCATGACTAGCATGACTGAAAGCTGAGCACAACATACTGAATATGCATATCTGATGCATGGGAAGCTGATTCATGAATATAAGACTGAGGATTCTAATAAAGTAAGTTTTCTCAAAATGAGAATTCATATATGATGCATAACTGAAAGGCTGAATCCATGCATAGCTGATCCATGAGATATGACTGACATAATATGTGAATACATAACTGAAAGTACTAATGAGTTGATCACACATATTTGATGCATGAATTCATGACTAAACTTAATCATGAACATGCAATGGTTAAGGTATCAATTTTGAACTGAAAACTGAGCATGGAACTGAATACCAAGTTTGACACTAAAATATGAACATGAGAACGAGTAAGTTTAAGGAAAACTGTTACCTTGAACTGAAAATACCGATAAGTTTGAGATTAATTACTCCATATGCATGATCGCAAACATAAGAACATAAATCAGTATGGAACGTGGTAGATATACTGAATATCATGATCTGAACTAAATCTTGAAAACATGGCATACGACTGAAATTGGAGCTTGAGGGTTATCTTATGAGTACCCCTTCTCCAAACTGGATTCATCAAAAGAAAATAGAGCAGAAATTTTATGTATTGAAATTTTTGGGGTATGATATATCTCCCCATTGGGACACTATGTCCATCAAAGAACACTGACTTGGATGCACAAGACACTTAGGAACTGAGTCATGACTGAATAGCTAGGATCTGAAACTGAGACATGATACATGAACTAAGCTGAACACGAGTGCATAAATATACTAACTTATCTGATTAACTTAATAACTGATAGTTGAATACTGGATCTGCAAAGCTAAACTGTACTTAGTCTGAATAGTTGGGCTAAGATTTTTGAGTTTTATGCATAGGAGATAAGGACTAACTGAGTAGAATGAGGTATCTGAGCATGGATTCATGAAGTCTGTATTATTTTCAAATGCGATACCAAGCGTACGACATGGCTCTGAGGTATTCTATAAACTGGGGCACTGAAACACTGATAACTGAGTACTGACAACCTGAATGCTATGGTCAAGCATATATGGAACTGAACTGAGTTTCAAATCTGGTTACTGAACTGAAGATGACATTATAGCTAAGCCTATAACTAGTATAGAAGTACTGAATTATGAGGCTAAGTAACTGGTAACAGAAGCCATGGTTCTGTAGGACTATCTGAGTCCTTTACTGAATATTGATTTCTGAACTATCATTGTAACTAAGTTTTAGACTGATACTGAAGTACTAAATTCAAGGACTAAACACTGATCACTGAGTGCTGGATACTGAAACTATAATTGATTTGGCAACTGAGTTTTTGATGGCTACATGCTGGGGACTGACATAAGTTAATGATCTAAATGTACACTTACACTTTGTACTTTCCCAACTTATAAATATGACCCCTTGCTAGACGTTTACTTAGACATTTATCATGACATTCAAGCCTATCTTCACAACTACACCCTCGTGCAAAGTAAGCATGCAACAATCTTCTCTTATCTAAACAACTGCTCATCACTACACTGTTCCATAAGGAAAGCTAATTGGAGGAGTAAATCAGGAGGACATGAAACATGAATAGATACAAACTAAACTTGACACATGACTGAAACTTGAGGAATAAAATATTAATAATTTTGATTTTCCAATAAGGTTTGAACTGAGGATATACATGACATAGTCTATATGTATCTGGTCTATAGGGGCATAGCATGAGTCATGGAAGTTAAGTATACTGGAAAGCATGATATGCGTACATGAGTCATGAGCTACATGACTTGAGTCTAGAGTTTTCTGTACTCATGGGACATGATTCGAATATTGAGCGAAATTGAATTCACACATAATTATGGAAAAAGTGATACATGAGCATGGTTCGTGACCATAGAGTTGATATGTAAGACCTGAGTGGATTTCGTGATAGCTGAAGTACAAATCTTTGTACTGAGAAGAAGATGGGTTGGGAATCGTCTTCCCTTACTATTTTTCTATACATACTGGCACTACTACTGGAATCTTGAGAGTCTGACTTGGTCACTTGATCTACCATCACATACCTACATTTTTTTCAACACCTGCCTATCTTACTAAACACATCATCTGATTTTGTTTCCTTATATACTGCTAATATCACATTCACACCTTCATGCTTAATTTTGAGTCAATAAACTTAAGTTTTAGCCCATACTGTTCAATCCTACTGATCTAATCCCTATGAATACATAATATGATCAAATAGAATAATACTATCCCAACTCTACTACTGCTAAACTTTTGGGTTCAAGAATGAGTTCTCATAATCATGAATAAAATCTGCACGACCTTGGAACAATAATGAACTGATGGGATAATGTTTGAGTTTGTTGCTAATATCATAACTGACCGTAGGGACTGTCTAAGAAAGCCCTATTTTTAGGACTTTGAACTTCACTATTTCTATTACCTTGAAAGTAAGGTAAAGTGAAGATAAGGGGTGCATGATATGAACCTACATGGTTTCCTTAAAGAAACTTGCTATAGAACGATCTTGAGACATGAAAGAAGGGAAACTTTTCCTAAAACATCTCATAGCCTCCTGCACATAAGTGTGGTGCACAACACGCTCATGTACAAGACTCTACTTCATGCAACTTTCAGACTTCCTAGGACACTGTTGAACCTTAGGCTCTGATACCAAGTTTGTAACACCCAGATTTTCTGAACCAAAATGCTACACGGTGCTCATGACCCCTAAGGACCACAAGCTAACCCATGACTGATATTTGTACCTGTAAAGTGCATAATATCTCAAAGAATATGCAGAAACATGAACTGTAAGGCCATAAGGTTCAATACTAATACATATTTGAAAAAAATATGGTATAATAATACCAAAAAGGAACATAAATACTAAAGTCTGAACATCTAATCTGACATCTAGTCTGAAAGACTCTAACTGAACTTAATAAGGAGTTGATGGGACATGTCCCCAACTAACTCCAACTACTGAAATAAATTGAAAACTGAAATAAAAATTAAATCATCATGTCCTCGAAGGATGAGGACTCACATCAAACTCTGACTGTTGATCCAGGAATCTACTACTGATTTGGATCTCGTGTATCTGAACCTACGGTGTAACATAAGAGAAAGCACCATAACGCAAATGCATCAGTACGTCTGAATGTACTGAGTATATGAGTGAGGTAGGCTATATGCAAAGGGTTATATGCATGAAAATAACTGACTGATATGAACGTGAGAGTACATACATGCATACGTAACTGTAACTGAACTCGTGGAGATACTGACTACTGTGTCTGAATACTGACAACATGAGTGTACTGATAATGAGATTCTGAAAGACTGAGTTTACTGATATTGATATGTAAATCACAAATAAGTGATGCATCTAATACTGTATTACTGAATACTAAGAGACTGATATTGCATTACTGATAAATGAATGATTGTTTCTGACAGTTCGAATTATGAAGAACTGGTCTGATTGACTGTATCTGACAGTCCTGAAGCTGAGTACTGATAGCATGAGTTCTGATAAATTTTGTAATTGATAGAATAAGTGACTTTATCTGACAGTCCATAAATCTTTAGGAAACTATCTGAGTTCCATTCTATTTCTGAGTTGACTGTATCTGACAGTCCTGATATATAGAAATCTGAAGAACTATCTGAGTTCTTTACTGAGACTGGGTAGCTATAGCTGACAGTACTGAAATATATAACTAAAACTGTGGGAAGTAGTTATTTAACCGACATGCCCCAAATACGCTATAATAGCTAAGCTGGGGTCCAATCTATGCCCTGACTAGAAGGGGGTCAATACCGCGCCACTAGCAAGGACAACTGTGAGAACCCTATACTGGTAGGTACTCAAATGAAAATGGTGGGAACCCTAAACTGAGGGGTTAAGCCACCTCATAAACCCTAGTCTGATGGGTTAAGATGTCTCAACCAACGCTGGCTACGTAGTTCAGGAACACAAGGATGACTGCTAAGAATCATACCCTGAACTGTAGGGTAAGTTCCCATCCTTGGGTTCACTCGGTGCTAACTTCTACTCCCATCTGAAGGACATTAAACTGAATAACTAAGCTGAACTGAATAACTAAACTGAACTAATTAGCTAAACTGATACTGATTAACTGGACTGATACTAGTGGTATTGTTTAGCAGAGCTAAACTAAGTTTACTGGATTTCGATGACTGACGGAATGTACTGAGTTTTGAGGACTGGTTGAGAGTACTGAAGTTACTGAGATTGACTGTGAATACTGAGGTTGCTGAGGTTTCTGAGTACTGAGATTACTGAGATTACTGGACTACAGAGATTACTGAGATTTTTGAGTTTTCCTTAGTCACATGACTGACTGAATTCTATAGATCATGGCTTGACTGAGAGTATTGTGAAAACATGCCATGTATCTAGGCACACAGCTATATTTTTCGGGTATAAGTACCCCCAGGACTCGATAGAAGGAAACTGACACAACTTGAATTTCTTGAGTACACGACCATCAATAAAAATCCATATTACATGAGTGGGGGATTTCATGAAGTACATGGTCATCATAATATCTATCATGAATAGGAATGCTTATAATCAAGTCATAAATCTCATATTCTAATATCATGGGCATTCCGACAACATATACAATTCATAGCAAGGGCATGGAAACCATTCAAGCATAAGGGAACAACAACATGTAACATTTAGTTCATATTGTAATGATTTAGGGATATTAAACTTCATGTATTTATTCAACATCTCATACATTGTAGGGAAAGCATGGATATAATTCGCATACATAATTCATATCTTCATTATCATACATGCTTCATGCCTCTACCATAAGAATTCATAATTAGCATGGAAATTCATATTGATGTGTATAGCTAACATGTACTTGTCATGTGAATATCATGGAATCATGTAAATAAGAATTTATAGCATCCTAGGCATTTTATCAAACACCTTACATGAATTATTTAAGTCATAGGTGGATTTTATACTTGCATTATATTAAACCACCCAAAGTTCATGATTTTCAACCAACAACCACATATATTTCATGAAAACATCCTAAAATATCATCTTGAAACTTAAACATCCATAATCAACATGTACATATTCATATCACCACAAAAAGTTTACAAAACAACATTTAAAAGCATGATTCTTGAGCTCTATGAACGAATTGAATCCATAGATGAACACTACGCATACCTTGGAGGGGAGGTTCTTGATGATTGACGGAGGAATTTCCTTGAAATTTGATCTTCAAGATTTATTGTGCAACCCTAGTTATTTTTCTCCTATGGTGATCTTGGATGATGAGCTTTGAGATGCTAATAGGGTTGTAATGTGTTTACAATCTATATATTTCGTACGGTTAAGTTTAGGGATGTGTAAGGAGTGTTAAAAGACTTAATTACCCTTAAAATAACTCAAAACGGAGTGTTTTTGGCACCTTGAACTGACTTAGGCGGCGCCTAACCAATCGCCTAAGTTTGGTTGGGCGGCGCCTAACCAATCGCCTATCCTTACTGTCTCTCACGAAATAGGCATAACTTTTCGCTCGGGTATTGGATTAAGGAAAAATTGGTATCGTTGGAAAGATAATTCAATTATATACTATTTTTTGGGTCTACATAATCCAAAATAACACATTAACATCGAGTTATACTTGTTCAAATATGACCCTTTAAAAATCAAACACTAAAACTTGATGGATTCAAAAACTCTTAGCTTGTATTACCTTAAGTGACTCATATGAACATGCTTAATGCATCATAAGCTATCTTATTGCTAGGATAATCATTGTAAGTCATGCACTAAAATTCTACTCACAGGATAGGACGTTTCATACGTAGGTTTAAAAGAGTATTCTCTTAAGTTTACATAATTAGTCAGATATGCTCCTCATGTAGTTGCAGATAGCAGGGCCAAGATGAGTAAGTTTGTTTCTTGGGTGAATGATTGCGTGGTCAATGAGTATAGGTCTGTAATGTTGAATAGTAATATAACTTTAGCTAGGCTTATGACTCATAGTCAGCAGATAGAAGATCAAAAGTTTAAAATGAGGGAGAAACAAAATAAGAGAGCAAGGCTAGGTTGTTTCAACTTTGCTCAGCCCAAATCAGAAGGAGGAAACCATTCTCAGTTTTGTCCTAAGTCATTAGTTCCAGCTCTTTCTTTAGCCAGTGCTCCAATTCCTATGTTCAGGGATGGTAACAAAGATAGAGCGCTAGGCTCTAAGTCTCAGGGCAGTGTTAGTAATTCCCGCACCTATCGTTTTTCCCAGTCCTGTGGCAAGAACCATCAGGATATTTGTAGAGCTGGCAGTGGTATTTGTTTTGGATGTGTCAAGATAGGCCACAGAGTCAGAGACTATCCTCAGCCAGGTCCTCAGGGTCAGCTGAACTATTTCTCACCTCAGTTCAGTCACCCAAATTAGCAGGGTGCCACTTCCAGTGGTACTAGTGGGAAACACCTAAATATACTCTATGCTCTCTAGTCCCAACAAGATTAGGACAATTCTCCTAATGTGGTTACTGGTACATTACAGATCTTTCATATGCATATTTACACTTTGCTAGATCCAGGTGCTTCCCTGTATTTCGTTACTCCCTATATAGCAGTTGATTTTGGAGTCAGTCCCAAAATTCTAACAGAGCCCTTTTCAGTCTCTACCCCAGTGGGTAAAATCATCATATCCCGGCGGGTATATAGGAACTGCCCAGTTAGGATATTTCAGAAAGTTACCTCAGCAGATTTAATTAAATTAGAGATAATGGATTTTAATGTCATTCTTGGCATGGATTGGATTCATTCGTGCTATGCCACAGTCGGTTGTAGAAACAGAATAATCTAGTTCTAGTTTTCAAATGAACCCGTCCTAGTGTAGAAGAGTAGTCTATTCTCTTTTATAGGTCAGTTTTTTTCCTACCTTCGGGTACAAAAAATGATATCTAAATGATGTGTCTATCATCTTGTTCGAGTTAAGGACACTAGTTTCAAAACTCCCAATCTTTAATCAGTTCCAGTAGTGAATGAATATTCAGATGTCGATCCCGAAGATCTTCCAAGAATTTCTCCTAAAAGGGAAATAGACTTTGGCATTTATCTTCTTCTAGATAATCAGCCTATATCTATTCTTCCATAAAGAATGGCACCTGCAGAACTCAAAGAATTGAAATAACAATTGAAGGATCTCTTAGATTAAGTATTCATCAGACCAAGTATGTCCCCGTGGGGTGCACCCATCTTATTCATGCAAAAGAAAAATGGTTCTCTCAGAATGTGTATTGATTACCGTCAACTCAATAAAGTCACAGTCAAGAACAAGTATCCTCTTCCCAAAATTATGACTTGTTTGACCTACTTCAGGGTGCTAGCCATTTCTCTAAGATAGACCTTAGATACGTCTACCATCAGCTCAGACTTAGAGAATGTGACATTGAAAAAATATCTTTTCGTACTCGGTATGGTCAATTTGAATTCCTAGTCATGTCCTTTGGTCTTACCAATACCCCTGCAACTTTCATGTACTTGATGAATCATGTGTTAAATAAGTACATGGATATGTTCGTCATAGTCTTTATTGATGATATTCTGGTCTATTCCTGCAGTAAGTGTGATCATGCAGGACATCTCAAAATTATACTTCAGACTCTCAGTGATCATCAACTATTCGCCAAATTTAGTAAGTACAAATTTTGGCTAAGGTCAGTTGCATTCCTTAGTCATATTATTTCCGGTGATTGGATTAGAGTAGATCCTTAAAATACCAAAGTAGTAAGAAACTGGCCTTCCCCTATCTCTTCATCAGATATCAAGAATTTTTATGGGTCTGGCTGGCTATTACAGATGATTTTTTGAATGATTTTCTTCTCTTGCATCCCCTATGTCCAGATTGACTTAGAATAAAGTCAAGTTTCAGTGGTCAGATCCTTGCGAGAAGAGTTTTTAGGAGTTGAAGACTCGACTCACCATAACCCCAGTTTTAGCTCTTCCAGATGGGTTTGTAGTGTACTGTGATGCATCCAGAGTATGTTTGGGTTGTTTCATCATGCATCATGGTAAGGTCATAGCCAACGCCTCCAGACAGATTAAACCCCATGAGAAGAATTATCCTACTCATGATCTTAAGTTAGCAGTCGTAGTATTTTCCTTAATTATTTAGAGGCATTATTTATACGGTGTTCATGTAGATGTGTTCACCGATCATAATTTATACGGTATTTATGTAGATGTGTTCACCGATCATAAGAGTCTTCAGTATGTTTTTTCTCAAAAATATCTCAATATTTGTCATAAAAGGTGGTTAGATCTCTTGATAAATTATGACATGAGTGTCCTTTATCATCTGGGCAAGGTCAATGTAGTGGCCAATGCTCTCAGTAGACTATCTATGTGTAGTGTTGCTCATGTGGAGGACAGTAAGAAGAAGTTAGCTCAGGAAATCCATCAGCTTGCCAGACTAGGTATTCACTTAGTCGATATAAAGAAGGGGGATATATGGGTTCAGATTAGTTCAGAATCATCTCTATTTTTCGAGGTAAAAGAAAAGCAAGATAGAGATCCTAGTCTAGTCAAGTTCAAAAAGTAAGTCAAGGAACTGAAAGTAGAGGTTTTCTCCCAAGGGGAAGATGGTGTTTTGCATTGTCAGGGTCGTCTATGTGTTCCAGGTGTATTTGACTTAAGGTAGTGAATTCTTGCAGAAGCGCATGGTGCGCCCTACTCTATTCATCTAGGGGCCACAAAGATGTACCGTGACTTGTGGGAGATCTATTGGTGGAGTGGGATGAAGATAGATATTGCAGAGTTTATGGCTAAGTGCTCTATATATCAGCATGTTAAGATAGAACATCAGAAGTCTAGTGGGTCCATAGAAGAGTTCCATATTCCTACCTGGAAGAGGGAAGAAATGAAGATGGACTTTGTGATAGGTTTTCCTCGTACTCATCATTAGCATGATTCAGTTTGGGTCATTGTAGGCAGAATGACCAAATCAGCTCATTTCCTTCCAGTCCTTACCTCTTATTCAGCTGAAGATTATTCCAAACTCTGCATTAGATAGTTGGTAAGATTGCATTATATTCCATTATGTATTATCTTAGACAGAGGTACCCAGTTCACCTGTCATTTCTGGAAAGCATTTCAAAAAGGTCTTGGTACCCAAGTTCATCTCAATACAAACTTTTATCCTTAGATAGATGGTCGAGCATAAAGGACTATTTAAACTTTATAAGATATGCTATGGGTATGTACAATTTATTTCAAGGGTAGTTTGGATGACAACTTGCCTTTGGTTGAATTTGCATACAACAATAACTATCATTCCAGTATTAACATGGCTCCATTCGAAGCTTTCTATGTTAGGAGATACAGATCTCCAGTTGGTTGGTTCAAAGTTAGTGAGGCCTCAGTTATAGGGCTTGACCTAGTATTTGATGCCTTAGAAAAAGTCCAGTTGATAAGAGAAATACTTTGGCCTGCTTAGAGCAGACAGAAGTCTTATGCAGATGTGCATAGAAAGGATCTCGAGTTCGATGTTGTTGACTATGTATATCTAAATATCTCTTCCATTAAGGGAGTGAAGAGGTTCAGCAAGAAGGGAAAGCTCGGTCCCCAAAATATCGGTCCTTTCAAATTCTCAGTTCCTTTGATAAGGTAGCTTATGAGCTCGAATAGCCTTCAGATCTAGCTACAGTTTATCCAGTCTTCCATGTCTATTTTCTCAAGAAGTGTATAGGTGACCTGGCAGTTGTAGTCCCTATTCAGAGCATAGATCTTCCGAACAACCTTTCTTATGAAGAGATTCAAGTAGAAATCCTAGACTATCAGACTCGTAGACTGAGGAATAAAGAAATCCCTCTAGTAAAAGTTATTTGGAGGGATTAGTCCATTGAGGGAGCTATTTGGGAAGCATAAGTAGACATGCGCACCAAGTATTCTTACTTGTTCCCTTCTAATTCAGATCTAGCTCAAGGTAACAGTTCTCCTTAAGCTTTTTAGTTTTCATGTCCATATTTCAGTTACAACTTGGTATCAATCTCATGTTCAGAATTCCATGTTTAAACTTGGTACTAAGTGCCATTGCATATTCACTCATATGTTTATGTATCAGATTATTCATGTGTTCATGCATCAGACATGCATTCTCCTAGTGAGAAACTCAATTATCTGAACACTCAGTCATGTATTCATGAATAAGTTACAAATGCATCATATATGCATGTTTAGTATGATATATATATACTTTTTAGTTATCAGTCATGTCAGTTCTGAGATTATGTTTCGGTTGTTCATTTTCAGTATGTACGTTATTTTATCTTCTACCCTCTGACTTAGTCTTATTCTAGGATGAATGATCTCAAGGGGGAGATATTTTAATACCCCATATTTCTACCTGGCTTGAATTAATCCCACGAATGTTAGAAACTTAATTTAGAAGATTAATCCACTTTTGTACACAATGAATTTTTAAGATTTTCACTTTTGTTCATGTGGGAAATTCAATAAGCTTTCCATCGATATAAGATTCTCCTAAATCCGATAACCGTGTAAGAAGTTATGACTATTTCAAGTTCCCATTATAAAACGACGCCATATTAGTCAGTGGCACTCCGCACCAAAAGAGAAAATGGCATTTGTCAAATTCTAGTAGGGGTCCACGATAGTGGCGCATCATGCCAAACTTCCACGTAGCAAATGAAGTGGCAACGCGATGGCTCTACATCGTGCCATCCTCCAATTTGCCAGCTGTCAAATTCCAGTGACACGGTGCGATAGCGCCGCGTCGTGCCAAGTGTCTAGGTGGGGAAATTTTCACTAGTTTTAAAAGACGTGTCCAGGGTTAAAATGGTCAATTTTCCTCTCCTATTTAAAACCAATAACACATTATTTAGCCATTCTTCTCCCAAAATATACTAATTTCTCTCAATTTTCTCTCAAGAACAAACTAGGGTTTCAATTTCAAGAAAATCTCTCCATCAATCTTCACTAAATCAAGAACTAAGGTATGTGTTGGGTTGATTTATGGATTTCTTTCATCCATAAATCTCAAAAATCCTATTTCAAATTATTAATCATGATTATTATGTTGTGGGTTGCTCAAGTTATGTGATGGTTGTTGTTTGATTCCCATGTTAGGATCCTTTTGTGAAATTATGAAAACTATGTTAGCATATAAATTGAAATCTATGAATTTGGTGGTTTATGATTTGTGAAATTTGATGATTTCACCTATGCCTTAAGTTGTGAATGTAAGGTGTTTGATAAAATGCCAAAAGGGATAGAAATTATGCACTATAGCTAAATTGTGACCCAAATGACAATGTATGTTTTAACCTTATGTTCAAAATGACTTCCATGTTATTCTCATGTATTGAAATTGTTGTTGGATTGCTCATGAGTTAGCCTTATGAAATTATGCTATGTATACATGCTATCTTATTCTCGTACCAAGCTATGATAATCAAATGCCCATGAAATATCTTTAATTATTGTGTTATGGATTGTTGATGTTGGTCACGTATTCAAGAATGTCATGCCTTGTTAGTTTCCCTCTATCGAGTCCTGGGGGTACTTGTACCTAACAAGTTAGCTGTATGCCTAGATCCAGTGTCATGTTTTCATGATATCCTCAGTTAAGCCATGGTCCATAGAACTCAGTCAGTTATTTGACACAGGAAACCTCAGTAATTCAGTAATTTCAATAGTTTTCCATCAGTTAACGAAACTCCATGAATTATATCTAGTCCAATTTAGTTAATCATGTTCAGTGTGTATTCAAATGGGAGTAGGAATTAGCATCGAGTGAACCCAAGGATGGGAACTCACCATAACTATGTAGCCAGCATAGGTTGAGACATCAGAGCTTGCTATATGAGGGTAGATGAGGTAGCTTAACCTATTATATAAGGGTTCCCACCGCTCTCACTAAAGTTAGATTTTATATGAGGGTTACTCATAGATTTTCCTTACCAGTGGCGTGGTATTGAAACCCTTCCAATTGGGGTTACAGATTGGACCCCAACTCAGCCATAATGGCATATTAGGGGCATGTAGGTTAGATGACTACTTCCCATAGTTTTGGTTTCATAATCAGGACTATCGAATACTGTCATTCAGTCTCAGTAATAAAACTCGGATAGTTCTACAGAATTTAGGGCTGCCAGATATAATCAACTCAGAATAGTGTTGAACTCAGCTAGTACCATCCAAAATTAGACTGTCATATACAGTCACTTAGTATCAGTTATTTCAGTTATACAGTTATCAGTATCTCATGTTATCAGTACTCAAACTCAGTAATCATGTTATCATGACCCTAGTTACAGTTATTATGTATTCATTCATGTATTCTCACATTCATATTATTCAGTTAGTTAGTATAGATCATGCATGTAAACCCTTTGCATTCATCCTACCTCACATGCATACCAATACATTCAAATTAATGATGCATTTTTTCTATTGTATCTTATACCATATGTTCAAAAGCACGAGCTCCAAAGAATCAGTAACATTCCAGTCTCTGCAGTCACAGTTAGAAATGAGTCCTCATCTTTCGAGGATATATCATTTCTTTATTATCTCATTAATTAGTTTATTAGTTAGACTTAGTTGGGTACATAAACCATCATCTCCTTATTCAGACAGTTATGTTTTAGAGGTTTTTCAGACTACAGTATGTTTAGACACTTTTGTTTTGGGTATTTATACCCCATCCCAGATGTTATATTTTATCAGATATTACGTTACAGTTTGAACCTTAAGGCCTTTCAGTTCATGTTTCCGTATTATACAGTATATCATACAGTATACAGGCACATATATCAGTCATGGGTTAGTTTGTGGTCCTTTGGGGTCATGAGCATCGTGTAGCATTCAGGGTACCAGATTTTAGGCGTTACAGAATTGTACCCTTTGGATATGACTCAAGGGTGTGTGGTCATACCCATAACTTATAGGTGACCTAGGAAAAGCCTAGGGTATGAGTTCGGGTACCACTCGTATCCTAAGGTACGGTTCATATGGTTAGTCGTACTTATGCATGGGTTCATTTTAAAGATTTTAATCAAAGGCCTTGTACTTATTTCCCATGCCACAAAACCCTAATTCCCTTTAATATACAAGTTTATATGGCCTCCTTACACACATTTTGAGTGGATGAAACATCCAAATCCCTCTCTCAAACTCATCTTTAAAGAATTGGAGTGTAGGGTTTCACGGGAGATCTTTAAAAGGCAAAGTGAAGTCAAGTTTCTTGGTGAATAATATTGTTTAAGGAAAGTAACTCTTACCATTGTTAAATAAATCTAAACCCATGTATTTTACACTTGGATTAGTAAGTGTACATGGTGATTTTGAAATAAAATAAAAAGGGGTTTTGTTTCCTAATGATGAATAATGTTGAGTCTTGCTTAGACTTATGTTTATATGTGTTATTAATGATTATTTGTATATGTGGGTTCATGTTTTATGTATTTTAGCATGAGGGTCTTGAATAACCCTAATCTTTATGATTTTTACCATAAAAATAGCCTTCTTTAAGGTATGCACACAAGGTGTTTGTTAAAATTACTAAGTGAATTATCTAGTTACATGTGGTGATATGTTGAATTAGGGCAATGTACCAATAAGTATGAATGATTGATAAATGATGTTGTAAAAGTATTGTGAGCCATTTATTGTGAAATGATGACTTTTTTGAGTTAATGACTAATAACGGGTTTAAGTCCCTCAATATGAAGATGAATCTGAATTGTTTGTTGAGCTAAAGTATGGTGAGAATGTGGTATAGGATTGTTAATGAAATTTGAATAGTTTGTGAGGGTATAGATGACCATAACTTGAATTATATGATGAATTTAATGAAGCAATGGCCTATTTAAATGGTTGAGCAATGAAGGCTTCCATAAGCACGATGGGGTCATATATAATGTTGAATTAGTTAAATGGTTAATGTCCTTAAGTGTTGTATAGGATGAATATTGATGCACGGCCAAAGGGTTAAAGTCATAATGTCGACTAATGATGGTTGTGATGGCTTGAGGTTAAAGTCCCTTGCCTTATGAAATAGCCTGAGGTTGAAGTCCCTTGCCTTATGAAATATTTTGAGGTTGAAGTCCCTTTCCTTATGAAATGGCTTGAGGTTTGAGTCCATTGCCTAATGAAATTAATCAAGATTAAAGTCCTTGGATAAAGAGATAATTTATGGTTAATGTACCTTACCTAATGAAACGTCTTGCGGTTAGAGTCCCTTGGTATAAGGTTAGAGTCTCTTGTCAATGAATGGGCGTAAGTTTGGAGTCCCTTTCCCAATGAAATTGCTCGAGGTTAAAGTACCTTATATAAAGAGATCTCTTAAGTTTAATGTACTTCACTGAATGAAATGGCTTGTGGTTAAAGTCTCCTGGCATGAGGTTAGAGTCCTTTGTCTATTGAATGGGTATGAGGTTGGAGTCCTTTGCCTAGATGAATGTGTGCATGGTTAGAGTCCCTTGTTTTAATGATTTTGTATGTGGTTCAAGTCCTTCGATAATGAATTTGGGAATATGGTTAAAGTCCTATGCCAAATGAGAAACACTTGAATCCAAAAGTGTGGAGGGTCGGAGTCCCCCACTTCATGTCTAATAAATGAATGTTCAAGAATATTTTTGAGCCTTTATTTCTTGATTAACATGTGATATACATATATGTAAGGATAAGTGTGTGGATATGATTGAATATGATATATTGACTTGTTGTTGAATAATGATGCTATTTTATCCTTATCCTTGAGCTATATGCTAGCGCTCCAACTTCTAACCATATCTAGATGTTATGTCCACATACAACATAAGGGATGGAGCATCATCTTCTCTTCTTGCACAGTGATTAGGTGATTAATGCAGTTCATGCATTAACCTCAGAGTGGTGAGCTTCCTTATTTCGGAAGGCATTCATTATTGGTCTCCTACCTTTAGACTTAGTCTCATTTTTACTTGGTTTTGCTATTGTCAGGGGCTTGTCCCATCGTATATATTTCTAAACATCGATTTGGAAAGAGATATTGTGGATGAATATGGACTTAGGTATATTGGTTAGTGTGTTTAACACGACCCTCCCTGGGCCTTATCATAATGGGCACCCCAAGTCCAGCCAGGATCGAAGATCACCCCCGTTACCCAGCCCAACCTACAACCGCCTCCCTGAGTTAGCTGAATTTCGATCATGAAAAAAATAGTGTAACAGCTCACACAAAGACTCTAGGAATAGATCACAACCTGTGACCAACCCAACCGAGTCCAACCATCCTATAACCAGAATCCGTCCATAAAAAACCACACCAAACAAGGCCATAAACAAAGAAATTCCAAAACATAATATAATTAATCCCAAAATGAAATATGATAGAACAGTGAGAAATTATATTCAATGATGCCATCCTCCCAGCCTATTCTAATGCCAAGGCTGACGCCTATACCGATTCCACCAATTTCAACCCATAGAAGTACCACAAAGCCTCAACTAAAAGAGTAATGAAATCCGGTTGGGACATGCCCCCAACCATACCGAAAACCAATATAAAAAATACAACTAAAATGCCTAGATATATCCATAACATGAAATGATACCTTCCAAAAGGATGGAAGCTTACCACTTCAATCCAAATGTTAATCTCGAGTCAATCACTACGTAGGAGAAGTAGAATGGTTGATTCCTCTATAGCGTGGGTATACAACCACCAGTAGATGGGGTTAGTAAGGGACCGCTAACATGATCTCAAGGTAAGGATAAAATAATTCCTTTTTATAAAACCAAGTAAAATTAGCTATATACACACTACCTGTAACATCCCATATTTTTCTTGTACTTGTTCTAATTATATGGAACTTGGTATAGCCTTGTGGTATAGGTAACAGATGAGATTTGTTATATGAGTATTAATAGTGTATATGGAATTATAGATGCTTCCCATACATTTTAATGTCATGCAACCAAGTTAACGTCGATACAACTATTTAAACTTCGAATTGTAAGCTAATATTTAATCTAATGTTGGAAGTGATCGAGTGTATACAAGTATTAAGTTCGATTAAAGTGATTAAGAACTAAAAATGGAGTAATTTGTTGAGGTGATTGTTTGACTAAATTATGATAGTAGGTGAGTAACCTACTTGAGTTATATGAGACAAGTTAATGGACCAAGTCCATGGATCAGATTTGGGCCTTTATTAGTATACTTATTTGGGCCCAAATTAAGTAAAAGAAGAAAGAAAATGGAGAAAAGGCCCAATTCTCAAATTTGCCAAGGCCCAATTTAATTTAGCCCAACTAAGAATTAATTAAGTAGATCACCAACTTTGAAATTTTAAGAATCTTGAACCCTTTAGTAGGTGCATCACCTACTTGGACCAATTTGACCATTTTTAAGGTCCAAAATGCAGCTAAGGAGGAGGCCAAAATACGGACTTTATAAGTCCAAGTTGGTGGTAATTTCATTGATTTATAAGTCACCAAAAAGAGTATATTTCACAAATTCTCTCCACTCTCTTTAAAACAAAAAGGAGCAGCCCTATTTTTTTTCTAAGGTTCTTGTAAAAATCCCAACCTTTGCAAGTCAAGGTAAGTCAAAACACTTATGATTTAGCTTACTTATATCATGGAAGATTAGGGAAACATGCTATAAATTCTTAATTATTAATTCATGGATGAATATAGAACAAGCTACTTGTTCACTTTTTCTTTGTTATTAAGAGATCTCTTTTCTTCTTTGGTTTAAAATTTTAATGAAAGTGAAAGTTGATGTTCTTGTGAAATACAAATTTAAAGGATCAGTTGCAAAATTGAGGTAAGGTGACAGCCCCACTTTGTTCTCCTTATATATGAATTTGGGAAAGAATTATGGATGTGTTGTTATTGAGAACTCAAGAGATGATGAGTTCAATATTTGATTGCTATAACAAAAGAGATTTGGGGGTGTTTTGTGGACTGTTTTGTGTCTAAATGTTGGGGGTGCCGGGTTTATGTTTGGGAAAGGTGTAATTAGTTTGTATTGTAATATAGAAGATGGTTATGGTGGTACACCACCGAACTAATGGTTGTATAAGTCTACTGCCCATTTTGTTTTGTGTATTCTTTGGAGGGTGTAATGAACCCAAAGTTGTGTCAGGGGATCTTATAAGAATATGTATGGTATGTGGATGTAAGTGGAGGACAAAAGGATTAAAATAATACCCTTGATTAATAAATTAAGGGCTTACTACCCGGCCACTATCTTGGTGAAGTTAAACAACCAAATGTGTCGGTTGGTTGCTAATATTAGTTTACCATATGTTTTATTGTAGATAAGTAATCCAAAATGAAGGAAATTAAGTTGGGTTATTTTTTGGATTTGTATGACCAGGTATGTAAGTCATACTCTATCTTGCACTCTTTGGCATGAAATCGGACATTTGGTCCATCAAGTAAGCTTCCAAGGTTATCCTATAACAAGTGACACATAATAGCAGTTTATTATATACCATGTAGCCAATGACCTTCTTCCTACTCTTTAACGTGTTAAAACACCTCAATTCATGCTTATTAATAAACCTGTAAGTCTATTTTCACTAAAAAATTTCAGCAGTTCTCCGTTTACTCAAATAAGACACATATGTTATTTTCAGCTCCTAAACACTTCATTTGTATGCCAATAGCTCCCTACCTCATTGTTGTGGCATTAAGTGACCATTTATATGTATATTATTGGTAGATTATTGTTTCAAGGTACCATAATGTTATGACCACCAGATTAACAATCTCAAAGGCTAAATAAACTAAGTAACACAAATCTTATGAAATGGGTGGCAGCTCAGGGGCATAATCCCAGCATGGGATGATCCCGATACCTTATATGTGGGTGGAAGATCAGGGGTGTAAGTCTAACATGGGCCGATCCCAATGTTTGTTTATGTGAGGCAGCTCAGGGGCGTAAGCCTAGAATAGGCCGATCCTAATTTATCTATTTACTACTGATCAGCTAGTCATTTCCATCATATGGTTTACAAAGATTATGAAGTAAGAAAGGTAAAATGAATAAAGGAATATAATGTACCTGATCCTACAAGTATATATAAAGGTGGTCTACTAGTATTATTTGTACACTTATATCTGATAAACATTGAGCTCCTATATTATGTGTGGTTACTTTTAGCCTTACATATTTAGTACATACTTTAGTACTGATACCCCTTATGGGGGATCTGTATTTCATGCTACAGGCATAGGTTCTTCAGCAAATACACCTTCTCAGTAAGAGCCCAGGTTATCTAGCGGCTATTGGCGAGCTCCAGATCGATTTTGGGCTTTCCAAGTCTGTTTTATACATTTTGGTATTATATAATGGTCAAGAGTAATGAATTGGTTTGTCCCGACCTTAACCAGATGTATATGTAAATTTTAGAGTCTTTGTAGACTAATGTAAAGTTAAGCATAATAATGTATTTTCTTTTAAATGTTATGGCTCCAACGGCCAACTCTAGTGTTTATATATAGATTTGGGCATGTCATTTATTTCTCATCAATGTATTATTTATCCTTTGGTTATTATAGTTATGTGGATGAGGAGTACAGGGCTATGGATTGGTTCTCTCGGGCCTTCACGACTACGGGTTCCTTTCCACCCCATAGGATTTGAGGCGTGACACTACCAAACATATATATACATATTTCCATGCCCTAAAAACTGACCGGGTTTAGAATGCCTTTAAAACCTTTACCTGGGTTGTATAGCTTTGCCATACTAAACCACTCACAGGCTATATGGGTTTATCTCCTCCAGCTGAAAGGGACACAGGGTATGTAGCCGCACGACCAGGGAAGTATCCCATGGGAAGACTAGTAAATCCCTAAATAATGTGTGACATCATGCACACGGTCACCACGACCAACCTTATATTGACAAATATAGGTTTCCAATTTTGGTTCCCCTAGAACCTCTACTTTTCATGTCTTAGATATACCTCCCTCCATTATTTCCCAATTAAAACCAACTTTCAAATAGCCAAACCATTATCTATTTATTAACCAAGGCCATTGATATTGGTATCATCATACCAACCCAAAAGCTCTTGATAGAATTATGGAATGTATAGGAAGAGTTTCTAACTATTAATAGATAGAATAAAAGGGTAAATAACCTCCCAAGTAGGTTAGAAGTTATGGGACCCTATTATGATAGGTAGGGGAATGTACTGAATACCCCCACTTAGGTTGCACAAAAAATCCCATCACAGGGATACAAATGACCCACACAAGTCTTAACCTCCCACATAATTGGTATCCACCATTCATAACCTAGACTCCACCCTTGGACCAAATATTGTACAGTATACGAGTCAACCAACCAAGTCATAACGACATCATATGATCTATATACATGACCCGTATCCCTAGAATAATTAAATACCAAGAGGATTAAACACTTTCTACCATACGGTCCCTGGTATAATTCATACCCTGGCTTACGGCTCATAGTGGGCAACTCGTTCGTAGATCCAACCTAAGTAACCAAGTGTAAAATTAATTTAAGGAACCAAATGATTCGTAACCACTAATACGACTTGTACCCCTAAGTCATAACAATTCCAGTTACGAAAATCCATCCTACCAACCAATACTGGACAGTATAAGATAGACCATACCATCTATACGCGAACATACAGATCGTACCCATGAGTCGTATTGGGTCCAGAGATCAAAATTCCAAGAAAATTTCTAAAGTCCAAAAACTAGTGTGTTTCAATGTTGATAGTTATAAAATTGTAAGACCTTGTTAAGTTATAACTTCTAGTAGTGTTTCTGCTATCTTATTATGCAATAGGGATTCACCTGATCCTTGTGATTGATGTAAAGATTGTGATGGATTGTCGGTGCGATATCTGATTCATATATGCTTGAGGTGACCATATGACATGGCCCAGTTTTAGGTCATGTAAGGGATCTTTTTTCTTTAAGCATGTTCCATATGTGTGTGAAATTATTGTTATATTCCTTATTGCATATTGATGTTTAGAACTTGCTCAGTGTATTTTCAAATACAAATATGGAATGTTCGGTTTAGGAGATGATGTAGGCATTTCTTTTACAACCATGTTTTATCCCTGATTTATCTACCTGTTATATATTATCATAGTTAGCCCCATTGAGCTATAAGTCTATCATTTGGTATCCTCATATCTAACCAAATTTTTTTTCCAATTGAATGTAATTTTATCCGAAACACCTAATCTCCTTAGTAGAAATATTGAGATGTTAAGGAGTATAGAATTTAAAAAGACAATAGTTGTCATAATCCAAGACTGCCCCTAGTCGTAATACAGTACTTGGAGCCATAAGTGATCCCAAGCTAACCCATGAACTGGCATACTACTTGAGAAAATGATTTAAAATATATATAATAGCTAAGTTTGTTGTTTGGAAACATAATCATGACTTATTTTGGATATATAAAAAACTAATAAAGTTTACAGCCTGATAAAACTGAAGAGAGAACTAGAATTTACATTTCATGACTCTAACTGACTATCTATTAAACCTCTACTATACTCACTATAGATAGCTGGGATATGCCTCCAAATACCACAAATTAATATATATGAATAAATACAATACAATACAGAAATTACAACTGATTGGATTCCCCAAAATAGCAGAACTCATCACCTGTTGGTTGGAAGCTACAACTTTTCGATTATGATGTGTAGGCTACAACTGGTATCTACATTATAAGACAATGTAGAACATAGACATATATATGGATATGTACTTTTGAATATAATGATTAAGCGGGGGTTAATGAAATTAGTAAATCTAAGTGGATACATAACTAAAAACATGCATGCTATGTGGAATTAGACTCACCAAGAGACTGAGATAAACTGAAAGATGAAGTATCTTAAAACATGAGTGACAAACATAATATGATAAGATGGTGAATCACTAAACTTCGTTTCTTAAATATTTACTTCTGTTGAACAAGAAGAACTGAAGCCCAGAAGCAGTAAAACATGAATACTGTATGAATGCTAGGTTTGAAACTACATGATGGAAACTGACATAACTCGAGTATCTAAATATACAAATATACTGAGAATGAATACATAAACATAAAATAACAAAACATAACATGTACTGAACTTATTTGATTAACTGAATAACTTATGCCTATATGACTAAAGGATTGAAATTTAAGTAAAGGGATTCCTAATGTGTATATATTAGGTATCTGATATCCGAATACAAACTAACTATTTCCAAACACTGAATAGTTGATGACTGAATACTGAATAATTGACATCTGAATAATGATTAACTAGTATTTGTATACAGATTAACTGATATTTGTAGATTTATTAAATGATATCTAAATGTTAATAATGTAATACTAAACTATATTTAGTCTGAATAACTTGACTGAAATTATAGGAGGTATCATATAATTGACATTCCCCAATCTAAGATAATTGGGGTCAAACATGTAACCCCAGTTGGAAAGGAGTCAGTACAGTGCCATGGGTACTAACACTGGTTATGTGGATCCACTAATCTGATGTCTTAAAGGACTAGAGATTCATTCCCATACTGACAGGTGAACCGTAAAAGAGCTTTAGTCCCAAATTGGAGGGTGACATCTCATAATCCTACACTAGCTACGTATATCTGGAACATATGGACTACTACTAAGAACCCAGTCCTAACTAGTGGATGATCCCTTATCCATAGGTTCTATCAGTGCTATATCCTACATCTATCTGAATTGACACGGAAATCATGAACTAGTGCATACACTGAAGACTAATATGCTCAAACATGGTGTTTTGAAAAATGACAGTGCATGCATAATCTGAAGTAACCATGAACTTGTAAACTTAGGTATTTAACATGAAATAACACTAGTGGGTTCATTATAAAAATGATAATCTAAGTATGGGGATAAAATCATTGTTCTGACTGACTTGTTACTTGAAAATGGAAATATGTTAAAACACATAAGTATTGGGTGTTCATAACTTACCTGTACTGAATGATTCATAAAATATGATATTAACATGTAAAGTTGTAGTAAAAAAATCATTGTTCAAAGATCACAAATATAAACTTCTAACCAAATAAGTGAAGAGCACGAACTTTAACAAGGGAACTTGTTAAACATTAGTAAACAACATGGATACATGTTTAAGTTCATATTTCGATATTAAAACATGAAATTCACTTTAATAGGACATAATAAATTGATACTTGAAGCATGAGATAACCTAACTTTTCATGGAATCGTACATGGACATGATTTGAGTTCAAACTACTAAGGTGGACATGAATGAAACTCATCTTTAATATGTGAAATTCCATGATGACGAAAAAACTAATACTTTATTCAAATTAATGAAATACAAATAAGAATATCAACCTTGTAGTTTAAAACTTGAATAAGTACAAATATTATGCTTTTAGTCCGTTAAATCACATGATAATGCTATGATTTCAACACATGAGGAATTGGGAATGAACCCTAACTTAAAACACATAAATTCAACTTGAAAATCATACATTTCGGCACAAGGTTTAAAGATTAGCCTTTTTCAAAAACCCATATACCGTAATTAGATGAATTCTTGAAGAAACCTAAAATTGTAACTTAAACCCTTAAATTCTTGAGGAAGAAATCTTGAATCATAGGACTTGAATAATGAACTTGTGAAAGAATCCTATTCTTGATGATTCTCGAACTTGGGAACTTGAATTCATTGATTTCTTGAGAGAAAAAACTTGGATTATTGTTCTTGGGAAAAGGAATAGCTTTTGTGTGAGTTGATTTGAAGAAGATGGGTAAATAATTCCCTTTCAGGTGTTATTACTCGTGCCTTGGACGTTTGGAGTTGTGGGGAACGAACCAAAGTGTCCCTTGACCCTTAAGAAGCTGAAACAGTGAAGGAATAGACCTCGCGTCATGACCATTAGTCCGATGGAGTATACCCTATGCCACTTGCCTTATCCTGGGGGAATCACCTCCACAATGCGGGGTTAGCGTCTTCCATTACTCCTACGAAAAAGGCCATAACTTATCGCTCAGGAATCGTATTAAGGAAAAATTGGTATCTTTGGAAAGATAACTCAATTATCTATCTTTTTATAGGTCTTTAGATGAAAAATTCCACAAATATAAAAAGTTATACACGTTCAAAGTTGATCCTTTAAGAATCGAATATAAAGATTTGGCCGAATCAAAGGCTCTTAGCTCAACTTCACTTTAAGTGATTCCCATGAGCATTTTTCACCTGAAAAGAATTATTAACACTATCATAATCATCATTACACATGTATTCAAATACCAATCATGATTTTAAATCATACATATATTAGAAAGATGATTCAAAGTCTTTCCCGAAAATGCAGGGTAGTACATTATCTCCCCCTGGAATCATACGTCCTCGAATGATTGATAGTACGAACTTGTTGAAGTCTTATAAATATAGAATAATGGACACATTTCATATCTTATAATTAAGGATGTAGCTAAGATGAAACATTATAAATTTTATCATGAAACATATTTCTGAGCTGAATTGTACAAGGGGTATTACAATGTCTGAGGTGGAAAACTTGGAAAATAGAGATTATGCATTGAACACTTATAAACTAAGTCATTACTAAATAGATAATCCAAAAAATTATGCTCTGGCTGAATTATATTCGCGACTTGCATGGACGTGAATGAATTACCTCATGGACTAGCCATATTCATGAAAGTTCAAATAGTAAAACTAAATAGAAAGATGGAAAACCATAGGAACTTGTCTGCCTGACTACTAAGCTGAATTGCTAGATATACAGACTGAATTACACTGAAAGCTTATACTAAACTAGAGCATTTCTTCAGTACTCTTTGAAAGAAGTTATAATAACATTTGAGAGAAAAGAATCTTGGGCAAGATCTGAGTGAGATATCTGAACTAGGAATCTTAATATAGCTATAACTCTATAACATGGAACATAGGCCTACGAAACATAATCTAGGGTAGAATTACTAGGCCTTTGGCAATGCATCTACCAAATTAAAACTTAAACTCCTCCTTAAAACCTCGCATGGGTACATGTAATTACATGTCATGACTCTGACAGACTATCTTTGAAGCCACTACTATACTTACTATAGATATCTAAGATATGCATCAAATTACCAAAAATCAATACATATGAATAAATATAATATACTATAATACATGAACAAAAACTGACTGGAGTCCCCAAAATAAGAGAACTTATCACCTGCTGGCTGGAAGCTGCAAATGTCTAATTATAATATGTAGGCTACAACTGGTACCTACATTATAAGATAATGTAGAAATAGACATATATGTGGATCAATACTTTAAAATGTACTGAGTAAGCGGGTTTGAATGTAATAAGTAAAACTGAGTAGATACATAATCTTAAAACATAAATGTTAAGTACAAGTAGACTCACCAGGAGACTGAGAGAAACTAAAAGGTGAAGTATCTTCAAACATGAGTAACAAACATAATCTGATAAACTGGTGAATCACTATACTTAGTTTCTTAAATATTTGGTTTTGTAGAACAACAAGAACTGATGTTTGGAAGTGGTAATATATGAATACTAGGTCTGAAAATGCATAATAGAAACTGGCATAATACGTGGATCTGAATATACAAATATATTGGGCATGAATGCATAAACATACGAAAAACAAACATAATATGTACTGAGCTTGTCTGATAAATTTAATAATTAATGCATGTGTGACTGGAGGATTGAAATCAAAATAAAGGGATAACTAATGTCTATATATTGAGTAACTGATATCTAAATATGTACTAACTAGTTTTTGAACACTAGATAGTTGATGACTAAATACAAAATAACTGATATCTAAATACTAATTAACTAGTATTTTATACTGATTAATTTGTATCTATATACTAATTAACTGGCATATGAATATTGATCCTGTAATACTGAATTGTATTTAGTCTGAATAACTGGATTGAAACTATGGGAGGTAACATATAACTGACATGCCCCAATCTGAGCTAATTGGGTTTCAACCTGTAACGTCAGTTGGAAGGGTGTTAGTACCATGCCACGTGTACTAACATTAGCTGTACGGATCCACTAATTTGATGTCCTAAGAGACTGGGGAGTCAGTCCTAAACATGTGGGTGACCCTTAAGAGAGTGTCATTCCTAAATTGGTGGGTGACATCTTATAATCCTATGTTGGCGATATAGTTCTGGAACTTAGGGACTGCTACTAAGGACTCAATCCTACTTGGTGGGTGAGTCCTGATCCCTAGGTTCACTTGGTGCTAAATCTTACTCCCAACTGAAATGACACAGAAATCATGAACTAGTGCGTGCACTAAAGATTGATTTACTCAATCATGGTGTTCTGAAAACTGACAGAGCATGTATAATATGAAGCAACCATAAACTTGTGAAATGAGGTATTTAACATGAAATAAGACTGATCGGTTGGTTATAAAAATGATAATCTGAGTATGGGGATAAAGTCATGGTTCTGACTGACTTGTTACTTTAAAATGGAAATATGTAAAAACACAAAAGTATCAGGTGTTCATATCACACCAGCACTAAATGATTTATAAAATCAGATATTAACTCTTAAAACTATAGTATGGAAATCATGGTTCAAAGATCTAAAACATAATCATCTCACCAAGAAAGTTAAGAGAACGAACTTAAACATGGGAACATGTTAAACATGAGCAAACAATATAGTTACATGACTAAGTTTGTAATTCGATATTATTACATAAAATTCACTTGAATAGGATTTGGGAAATCAAAACATGAAGCATGAGATAACCTAAGTTTTCATGATATCGTATGTTGACATGATTTGAGTTTAAACTACTAAGGAGAACATGAATCAAACTCATCTCGAACATGTGAAATTCCATAATGAAGGAAAAATGTATATTTTAATCAATGTAATGAAATTAAAAACAAAATATCAACCTTATAGATTAAAACATGAATAAATAAAACTATTATGCTCTTTAATCCCTTAAATCATATGATAATGCTATGCTTTCAACACATGACGATTTGGGAATGAAACCTAACTTAAAACATATAAATTCAACTTCAAAATCATATATTTGGGCAAAAGATTTAAAGATTAACCTTGTTAAAAACCCCATATACCTTAATTATATGAATTGTTGAAGAAACTTGAAATTGGAAATTGAATCCTTGAATTCCTGAGGAACAAAGCTTTAATCTTGATACTTAAAGAATGAACTTGTGAAAGAAACCCTATTCTTGATGTTTTCTTAAAGATTCTTGAACCTGGAAGCTTGAATTCTTGGATTTCTTGAGAGGAAAATCATTGAGTATAGTTCTTGGGAAAGGGGAGGGGTTTTTAATGAGTTGATTTAAAGAATATGGGACAATAATTCCCTTATGGGTGTTATAATTCATGCCTCAGATGTTTGGGGTTGAGGGTAAAGGACCAAAGACCCCCATGACCCTTATAAAGCTAAAACAGTGAAAGAATAGACCCCGGGTCGAGCCCCTTAGTCAGGGGGACAAGCCTCTATTCCACCAACCTTATCCCGAGGGAATAACCACCACGGCATGGACTTATCGCTTGCCCTTACTGCCTCTCATGAAAAAGGCCATAACATTTCGCTCAAGTATCAGAATAAGGCAAAATTGGTATCGTTGGAAAGCAAAATAAATTATATATCATTTAGTAGGTATGGATATGAAATATTTCACATATATAAAAGGTTAAACACATTCAAACTTGACCCTTGTAGAATCATATTTAAAGATATGGCCAAATCAAAGGCTCTTAGCTCAACTTCACTCTAAGTGATTCCCATGAACATTTTTCACCTCAAGAGAATTATTAATACTAACATAATGATCATTATACATGTATTTAAATACCAATCCTGGGATTAATGTTTACATACGTTGGAGCAACGATTTGAAGTCTAGCCCAAAAATACGGAGTGTTACATTATCTCCTTCTTAGAATTATTCATCCTCGAATGATGGATAGGAACTTGTTGAAGTCTTATAAGAATGGAATAATGTACACATGACATATCTGGTAATGAAGGATAAAGATAATCTAAAATATTACAACTTTGATCATGAAACTGATTTCTAAGATGACTTGTACAAGGGGGTATTATTATGTCTGAGGTGGAATACTTGGAAAATAGAGATTATGCACTGAATACTTTTAAGATGAGTTAAGACTAAATAGATGAATATGAAACATGTTGCTTGCACTTAACTTAAATTGCAACTAGCATAGACGTGAATGAATTACCTCATGGACTAGCCATATTCATGAAACATCAGATAGTAAAACTAGATGGGATGATAGAAAACCATAGGAACTTGTCTATCTAACTGCTAAACTAAATCACTGGCTCTATGGACTAAATAATACTGAAATCTTATACTAATGTAAAGTATTTCTTCAACACTCTTCGCAAGAAGTTCTAATAACATTAGAGAGTGAAGAATCTTGGGCATGATCTGAGTGAGATATCTGAACAAGGAATATTAATATAGATATAACTCTGTAACATCCAACATAGGACTATGAAACATAAGCAGGGATAGAATTATTAGGCCTTAGGCAATGCATATTCCAATTCAAACTTAGACTCCTCCTTAAAAACTTACATGAGTACATGTAATTACTCTAGTTAAAGTCTGAGTTGAACTATATACTCTCACTATGTTCAAGCCTAACTCAAAATCACATGGTACTACATATAACACCATAACACTTGTCTAAACCATGAATTCAATATCCCATGTGTTTTCACAACTTCATAGATCAAGAATAATTCTTATTACTACTTTAACAACAAAATTCCACCTTTTACCAGGAATTCACTAGCGTAGAATGCATTCTTCCACTTATATACCAATATGACATTCCAGCCTATAATTATAACCACATATGAACTTCTAAACAAACACCCATAAAAGCATCTTTCTCATATTCTCTAAACCTCTATCATTAACAACTTCTATGCATTACCCCAAGAAAACACACATAGAATTCCTAACTAACCATGGCATTTACAAAAAGCTTAACCTCAATCTACTTTCAACCTTATTGCCTTAGATAAATTAAGTATACTTTAATCTTTTCTTTAACAAGTAATATTTACTCTCTCCTATGTAACAATTACTCATCACCACTATTATTTTATAAGGAGAGATCACTGAAAGGTTAGAACATGAGATACTAAAGCATGGAAGGATATTGTACGTAACTTGACACTTAAATAACACCTAAAGAATAGAGTATCATCGACACAAATTTAGCAAAAAAATCTTAACTGAGGATATTAATGACATCATTAGAGTTTCACAGATCATTAAGAGTGTAATATAAGTACCTGGTACTGAACATACTGTAGATCATAAGTACATGAGTTATGAGTTGCATGACCTGATTTTGGCGGTCATAAATTCATGGAATATGACTCGCACTGCCGAGTGAATTTGAACTCCTCATACAAGGATATACAAGCATACATGATTCTATGGAAAGTGAAGGAATATAATTTATGATCATAGGTCAGGCATATAAGGCATGAGCAGATGTCGTGATAACTTAAGTACAAGACTTTGCACTGAGATAAGAATGGGTTTGGTATATTCTTACCCTTCTAAAATCTGTGAGCCTGACTTGGTTACTTGTTTTATCATCTCCTCCTTTGTATAAAGCTATCATTCTAAGTCTGTGAACCCCTTTACTAACACTAAATTAAATTGCAACCTTTTTACTCTAGAGTCTTGGATATAATAATACAAATATATACTAAACTCTCCCTGAAAGTATAAAAGCTGCTACTAGTACTTCCCTCTCTATTCAAACAATCTAGAATTTTATATATTCTTTATATTAGCTCATTTAACCAAGATTCGATCTTAAATTCTAACACTTAACATGGATATTTCCTAAAGTTTTAATGAACCATACAAGTTTCTTTCATAGCCTACTAATGTCACACCTCTTAACTTATATTTTCTCTAAACTTGGAGAATTACCATTAAGACAATATTCCTAACATCATCATACAAAATTTTGAATAAACAAACTCAAATTATTGCTTGCACTATTTCAAGCCTTCTGATTCACCATTCATACAACTAGCCATATGGATAAATAATCTACTAAATTCAGATAACACTATACCAACTTTACTACTATTAAAATTCTGGGTGTATGCTTCTAACTAAAGATCACATGCTATCATAGGATTCTGAGAAGGAATCTGAAAGCATAATTGACTGGCTTTAGTAGCCGATTTTGTAACACTCCGATTTTCTGATGGACCACAAGCTAACCCATGACTGATATTTGTACCTATATACTACATAATATATCATAAAATGTGGAAACATGAACATGAAAGGCCATAAGGTTTGAACTGAATAAACGTCTGATAACAAAATGTCGGAAAAAGGTATAACAATACCAAAACAAATCATAAATACTGAAAATAATGAGATCTGAATGTCTAATCTGAGATGTAGTCTGAAAGTCTCTAACTGAACTGAATAAGAAGGTGAAGGAACATGTCTTCAACTAACTCCATCTAGCAACTGAACAGTAAATGTAGCAATAATTATATCGTCCTCGAATGAGAAGGACTCACTACAAACTCTGAACACAGAAATGCTACTGTTGATTTGGAGCTCGTGCCTCTGAACCTATGGTGTAACATAAGAGAAATCACCATAGCGCAAATACATTAGTACGTTTGAATGTACTGAGTATACGAGTGAGGTAGGCTAAATGCATAAGGTTAAACGCATGAACAATGCTGACTAATATGAATGTGAGAATACATACATGCATACATAACTATAACTGAACTCGTGGAGATACTGACTACTGAGAATGAATACTGACAACATGAGTGTTCTGATACTGAGATACTGAATAGATGAATGACTATTTCTGACAGCTCAAATTATGAAGAACTGGTCTGGTTGACTGTGTCTGACAGTCCTGAAGCTGAATACTGATATCATGAATTCTGATAACTGATACATGAGTTTAAGAAACTGATATAACTGATATAGCTGTGATGATCAGCCTAACCGATGTAACTGATACTGAAAGACTGTATCTGACAGTCTAAGTTCTGATGGACCTATCTAAGTTCTATTCTACTTGGAGTAACTAAATCTGACATAAGTCCTATCTAGCGGATGATCATGAGTATACTGATAATAAGGATGATTTGACTTAGTCTGAGATTAGTCCTATTTAGCGGGTGATATTTAAATCTAATGATTCCGATACTGATTAATCATAGTTGAGATCATTCCTAGCTAATGGGTGATCTTTAAGTCCATTTATAATGATAAGCATTGATTGTATCTAACAGTACTAAATCTGTACTACTAAGCTGAATTGACTGTATCTAATAGTCCTGAATTTGTAACTGAAACTATGGGATATGTTCATCTAACCGACATGCCCTAAGCTAAGCTGATTGGGGTCCAATCTCTTCCCTGACTTGAAGGGTGTCAGTACCTCTTCACCAATAAAGACATCTGTTGTGGAGTCAATCCTAATCTAGCGGGTGACTCCTGGGATCAGTCCTATACATATAGATGCGCTAACGGGTGACCCCTGAGTATACCAGTCTTATCTAACGGGTGACATCTCATACCTATGCTAGCAACGTAGTTCTGGAACTTAGGGATTTCTTTTAGGGATCTTAGTGCTATTCTAGCAGGTGAGCCCCCATCCCTAGGTTCACTCGGTACTGAATCCTACTCCCATCTGAAAGACATTGAACTAAATAACTGGGCTAAACTGGATAATTGAACAGAACTTATTTGCGGAACTGATACTAATTAACTAGATTGATACTAGTGGTATTATTTAGCAGAGCTAAACTAAGTTTACTGGATTTTGATGATTGACGGAATGTACTGAGTTTTAAGGACTTGTTGAGAGTACTGAAATTACTGATATTGACTTTGAATACTGAGGTTACAGATATTACTGAGTACTGAGATCACTGAGATTACTGAAATAATGAGATTACTGATATTACTGGATTTTCCTGAGTCACATGACTGACTGAATTCTATAGATCATTGCTTGACTGAGAGTATCGTGATAACATGACATAGCTCTAGGCACACAACTATATTTTTGGGTATGAATACCCCCAGGACTTGATGCAAGGAAACTGACACAACATGACTGACTTGATTATAATATTGGAGTCCACAATTCACATTGTCATAAGTAGGGGATATTATATTTCATGTAGTTATTCAACATCTTAAGCATAGTAGGGAGTGCATGGATATATTTTGTGTACACATAGTATATCTCTATTATCATAGATATTTCATACCACAACAATAGCAACACATCAATAGCATGGAGTTTATATTGAAGTATATAGCTAACATGGACTTGTCTTTTAGATATCATGGAACCATGTAAACATGAATTTCTAGCATCCTAAGCATTTTATCAAACACCTTGCATGCATAATTTTGAGCATAGGTGTACTTAACAAATTTAGAAATCTTGAACCACCCAAATTAATGGGTTTCCAACTAATCTATTCACATGATTCATGAAAAACACATCAAGACACAACCTTGAATCCAAACAACAATCATTAACATAAATATAGTCATAAAACAACAAGCAAATCACAATTTATAATTTAAAACATGATTCTTAAGCTCCATGGATGAAAGGGACCCATGGATGAACACTATGCATACCTTAGATTAAGTATTCGTGAAGATTTACAGAAAAATTTCCTTGAAATAGACTCTTCTATGAAAACCCTAGGTCTTGTTCTTGAGAGTTTTGATCTGGAGAGGAAACCGTAATCTTGTGGTTAAGAGTGTATGGGAGAGGTTTTAAAGATGTTTAACTAAAGAGAATGGAAGATAATACACTCCTTGAGGGTTATAAGTCATGGGAAGTGAAGGAAAAAGACCAAAATACCCTTACTAAAATAGATTACCAAACTACATAATTGATTAACACACTAAATTTACATAGGATTCGAGGCTTTTGAAACGTCTATGCATAGGAATGACGGATTTTCATCTAGTCCAAAATGTGGGGTATTACAATATCTCCCCCTTGGGAACATTCGTCCTTGAATAATATTGGCTAAGATAAGAGAAAATACAACTTACACAAATATATAGCATGAATGAATGATCATGATTTCATAGCTGACATGACTGAAAACTGAGCATATTATACTGTACATGCATATCTGATGCATGGGTAGATGATTTATGAATGTAGGACTGAGTGTTCCGATAAATAGAGTTTCTCAAAATAAGAATGCATATTTGATGCTTAACTGATAAGTTGAATCCATGCATATCTGATGCATGATTATATAACTTACATGATACGTGAATGCATGACTGAAAGTAATGGTAAGCTGATCACACATATCTGATGTAGGAATACATAACAGAAGTGTCTCATGAACATGCGACTGAACATGCAATGGTAAAGGCAATAAGATTGAATTGAAAGATGAGAACATAACGGATTCTTCTACTTGACATATGGACTGAATATCATGAACTGAACTAAACCTCTGAATACTTGATGTACAGATGAGGTCTAACTTGAAGGTCAACTTATAATTAACCTCTATTCTAGCCTGAATTCATTATGGAAGGAGAAACAGAAAGATCTAAGACATGAGAGCGTTAAGATAATGTGGTTTATCTCCCCCTTGGGACACTATGTCCCTCTAAGAATGCTTACCTTACGGAGATACTGGGTGACGCACAAGACATCTATGAACTAGATTATAAATAAACTTCGGGGGTCTGAAACTAATGCATGAGATGGACTGAACTTGCAACTACTAGGAGGTTCTACCTTGAAATAGTTACATTCTCTGAGATTTTGGATATCATGAATAGATACAAGGATGAGAAAACAAGCTATATAAATCTTACTGCTCACTGGCACGACAGAAATGCTAAAAGTAGGGAAACTGTTCCAAAAACATCTCATAGCCTCCTGCACATAGGTGTGGTGCACAACACACACATGTATAAGACTCTACTAGATACATCTTTCAGACGTCCTAGGACTCTATTGAACCTTAGGCTTTGATACCAAGTTTGTAACACCCCGATTTTCTGAACCGGAATGCTACACGGTGCTCGTGATCCCGAAGGACCACAATATAACCTAGGACTGATATTTGGACCGTATACTACATAATATATCATAAAATGTGGAAATATGAAAATAAAAGGCCATAAGGTTTGAACTGAATAAACATGTAATAACAAAATATCTAAAAAAGGTATAACAATACCAAAACCAGTCATAAATACTAAAAATAATAAGATCTGAATATCTAATCTGACATCTAGTCTGAAAGCCTCTAACAGAACTAAATAAGGAGTTGAAGGAACATGTCTCCAACTAACTCCATCTAGAAACTAAATAGTAAATGTAGCAATAGTCATATCTTCCTCGAATGAGAAGGACTCACTGTAAACTTAAAACACTAGAATGCTACTTCTAATCCGGAGCTCATGCCTCTGAACCTATGGTGTAACATAAGGGAAAGCACCATAGCGCAAATGCGTCTGTACGTCTAAATATAGTGAGTATACGAGTGAGGTAGGCTAAATGCAAAGGGTTATATGCATGAACAATGCTGACTAATATGAACGTGAGAATACATACATGTATACCTAACTGTAACTGAACTCGTGGAGATACTGACTACTGAGTCTGAATACTGACAACATGAGTGTACTGATACTGAGATACTGAATATATGAACGACTATTTTTGATAGTTTAAATTATGAAGAACTGGTCTGGTTGATTGTGACTGACAATCCTGAAGTTGAATACTGATATCATGAATTCTGATAACTGATATAACTGATACATGAATTTAGAAAATTAATATAACTATGATGATCGGCCTAACCGATATAATTGATACTGAGCGACTGTATCTGACAGTCTAAGGTTTGATGGAACTATCTGAGTTCTATTTTACTTAGAGTAACTAAATTTTAGATCAGTCCTATCTAGCGGGTGTTCATGAGTATACTGATAATAAGGATGATTTGACTTAGTATGAAATCAGTCGTATCTAGCGGGTGATCTTTAAATCTAATGATTATGATACTGATTAATCATAGTTTAGATCCTTCATATCTAATGAGTGATCTTGAAGTATATTTACAATAATAAGCATTGACTGTATCTAATAGTACTTAATCTGTACTTCTAAGCTGAGTTGACTGTATCTGACAGTCCTGAATCTGTAACTGAAACTATGGGATATGTTCATCTAATCAACATGCCCCAAGCTAAGCTGACTGGGGTCCAATCTCTGCCCTGACTGGAAGGGTGTCAGTACCAAGCCACCAGTAAAGACATCTGTTGTGGTTTCAGTCCTAATCTAGCGGGTGACTCCTAGGATCAGTCCTATACATATAAATGTGCTAACGGTTGACCCCTCAGTATGTAAGTCCTATGTAAAGGGTGACATCTCGTACCTATGCTGTCAACGTAGTTCTGGAACTTAGGGATTTCTTCTAGGGATCTCAGCCCTATTATAGCGGGTGAGCCCCCATCCCTAGGTTTACTCGGTGTTGAATTCTACTATCATCTGAAAGACACTAAACTGAATAAATGGGCTGAACTGAATAACTGAACTAAATTGATTAGCTGAACTGATATTGATTAACTAGACTGATACTTGTGGTATTGTTTAGCGGAGCTAAACTAAGTTTAATGGATTTTGATGATTGACAGAATGTACTAAGTTTTGAGGACTGGTTGAGAGTACTGAAATTACTGAGAAGTTTTGAGGACTGGTTGAGAGTACTGAAATTACTGAGATTGACTTTGAATTCAAAGGTTACAAATATTACTGAGTATTGAGATCACTGAGATTACTTAACTACTGAGATTACTGAGATTACTGGATTTTCCTGAGTCACATGACTGACTGAATTCTATAGATCATGGCTTGACTGAGAGTATCATGATAACATGACATGGCTCTAGGAACACAACTATATTTTTGGGTATGAATACCCCCAGGACTCGATGGAAGGAAACTGACACAACATGACTGACTTGATCATAAGATTGGAGTCCACAATTCACATTGTCATATGTAGGGGAATTATACTTCATGTAGTTCTTCAACTTCTTAAGCATGGTAGGGAGTGCATGGATATATTTCATGTATATATAGTATAAGTACATTATCATACATGCTTCATACCAAAACAATAGGAACACATCAATAGCATGGAATTTATATTTAAGTATATAGCTAACATGGACTTTTCATTTAGTTATCATGGAACCATGTAAACATGAATTTCTAGCATCCTAAGCATTTTATCAAACACCTTGCATGTATAATATTGAGCATAGGTGTACTTAACAAATTTAGAAATCTTGAACCACCCAAATTCATGGGTTTCCAACTAACCTATTCACATTTTTCATTAAAAACACATCAAGACACAACCTTGAATCCAAACAAAAATCATTAACATGAATATAGTCATAAAACAACAAGGAAATCACAATTTATAATTTAAAACATGATGCTTGAGCACCATGGATGAAAGGTACCCATGGATGAACACTACGCATACCTTAGATTAAGAATTCATGAAGATTGACGGCGAAATTTCCTTGAAATAGACTATTCTATGAAAACCCTAGCGCTTGTTCTTGACAGTCTTGATCTTGAGAGAAAACACTAATCTTGTGGTTGAGAGTGTATGAGAGATATTTTTGAGATGTTTAACTAAAGAGAATGGAAGATAATACACTCCTTGAGGGTTATAAGTCATGGGAAGTGAAGGAAAAAGACCAAAATACCCTTACTAAAACAAATTCCTAGTTGCTGAAAATCATAGCTGACGACATTTGTGACAAGGCGTCAAAAATGTGACAAGACATCAAAAATGTCATCACACAGGAGATGGAATTGATGGTTTCTGCCTAAGTCTGACGACATTTTTGACAAGGCATCACAAATGTGGTAAGCTACCACGAATGTCGTCACTTAGGAGTTGGTTTCTGCCTAAGGCTGACGACCTTCGTGATAGGGCATCACGAATGTGGTAAGCTACCATGAATGTCATCACTTAGGATCTAATTTCTACCTAAGGCTGAAGACCTTTGTGATAGGGCATCACAAATGTGGTAAGCTAGCACGAATGTCGTCACACTGTTTCCAGCCTGACATGCTGGAGTAAAATAGGAATAACTCTTTGCTCCGATATCGGATTTAGGAGAAATCAGTATCGTTGGAAATATAATTCAAAGAGATTTTATTTGATGTATATTAAACCACCCAGTTCTTCATATACAATGATTTATGGATGATTGAATTTGACCTAAGTTTTGACGCTCACTAAAACTTGAACTATTGGAAAGCTTTCAACTTGTACTCTAGTTAGGGGACCTATATGATCTAAATTCATGCTCAAATAGATTCCCACACTACATAATTTATTTACACATGAAATTTACATAGGATTTGAGGCTTTTGAAACGTCTATATATAGGAATGACGGATTTTCATCCTAGTCCGAAATGTGGGGTATTATAGATTTTCATGAACATGAATGAAATCTTTAAAACTTTAGAATTTAAAAGCACTGATGGGATACTTTTGAGCCTGCATGCAATACCTAACTATCTGTGGGAACTATCTAAGAAAACTCTATTTGAAAGGATTTAAGATTGGCTATTTTTGTTGCCTCAAGAATAAGGTTGAATTGGCACGAATGGATTAACGTAAAACTTAGAGAAAACTTCTACTTCATGATTTGAGACAAGAAAGAAGGGAAACATTTTTTAAATACCTTGTAGCCTCTTGAAGAAAAGTACAAACATCTCTGTACCATTCCACAAAACTCTACTAGACCCAGCTTCATGACACCCTAGGACACTTAAACTTTATTCTCTGATACCAAGTTAGTTAGGACACGATACTACCCCTTAGTCATAACATGGTGCTTGGAATAACAAGTGATCCCAAGTGAACTTATGATACCGCCTACTACTTTAGAAACTGATTAAATATATATATATATATATAAGCTAATATTGGTTTGCGGAAACCTAATCATAACATATTCTGGATAATTAAAATATAGATAAAGTTTACAACCTAATAAAACTATAGAGATAACTAGAATTTACATTTCATGACTCTGACTGACTATCTATGAAGCCTCTACTATACTGACTATAGATATATGGGACATTCCTCGAACTATCATAAACCAATACATAAGATGAAATACAATTCAATACATGAACTATAACTGACTGGAGTCCCTAAAATAAGAGAACTCATCACCTGCTGGCTGGAAGCTGCAGCTATCTAATTATGATGTATAGGATACAACTGGTACCTACATTATAAGTCAATGTAGCACATAGACATATATATGGATCAGTACTATGGAATTACTGAGTAAGTAGGGGTGAATGCAATAAGTAAAACTGAGTAGATACATAATCTTAAAAGATGCATGCTAAGTGCAAGTAGACTCACTCGTAGAATGAGATAAACTTAAAGATGAATCATTACACATAGTTTCTTAGATCTTTACTTTAATAGAACAAGAAGAACTGAAGCTGGGAAGCGGTAAAACATGAATATTGTATGAATCCTGGGTCTAAAACTATTTGATGGAAACTGATATAACTCGAGGATCTAAATTTAAAAATATACTAAGCATGAATGCATAAACATAAAAAAGCCAAACATAACATGTACTGAGCTAACCTAATAAACTGACTAATTGATGTCTATGTGACTGAAGGATTGAAATCTAAGTAAAGGGATAACTAATATCTATAAACGTAGTAGTTTATATATGAATATAGACTAACTCATTTCCAAACACTAAAAAGTTGATGACTGAATACTGAATAACTAATTGACTGGTATCTATATACTGATTAACTGATATTTGTATACTGATTAACTGATAGTTAAATATTGTTAATGTAATAATGAACTGTATTTAGTCTGAATAACTAGACTAAAATTATAAGAGGTATTATATAATTGACATGCCCCAATCTGAGCTTATCGGGGTCCAACCTATAACACCAGTTTGACAAGTGTCAGTATCATGCCATGGGTACTAACACTGGTTATGTGAATCCACTAGTATGATGTCCCAAAGGACAAGGGAGTCAGTCCTAAACTGGAGAATGAACCCTATAAGAGTGTTTGTCCTAAACTGGCAGGTGACATCACATAATTCTACGCTGGCTACGTAGTTCAGGAACTTACAGACTACTACTAAGGACCCAGTCCTAATTGGTGGGAAAGCCTCCATCCTTAGGTTTGGTTGTTTGTAAATCCTACTCCCAACTGAACTGACACAGAAATCATGAACTGGTGCTTGCACTAAAGACTGATATGCTCAAACATAATGTTCTTAAAAATGATAGTGCATACATAATTTGAAGTAACCATGAATATGTAAACTGAGGTATTTAACATAAAATAACACTGATAGGTTCGTTATAAAAATCATATTACGAATGTGGGGAAAAACTTATAGATTGGATTTACTTGTTACTTAAAAATGGAATTATGTAAAAATACATAAGTATCGGGTGTTCATAACACACTAGTACTGAATGATTCATAAAATAAGATATTAATGTGTAAGAATGTAGTACAAAAATCATGGTTCAAACATTCAAAAGATAAATATCTCACTAAGTGAAGAGCACAAACTTTAAAAAGGGAACGTGTTAAGCATGAGTAAACAACATGGTTACTTTGCTTAGTTAATAATTCGATATTATAACATGAAATTAACTTGAATAGGATGTGGGAAATCAAAATTTGAAGCATGAGATAACCAAACTTTTCATGAAATCGTACGTGGACATGATTTGAGTTTTAACTACTAAGGATAACATGAATCAAACTCATCTTCAACATGTGAAATTAAAAAATGAAGAAAAAACTCATACTTTAATCAAATTAATGAAATTCAAAATAAAATATCAACCTTGTAGTTTAAAACATGAATAAGTACAACTATTATATTCTTTAGTCCCTTAAATGACATGAAAATGCTATGCTTTCAACACATGAGGATTTGGGAATGAACCCTAACTTGTAACATATAAATTCAACTTAAAAATCATACATTTGGTCACAAGTATTATATATTAAACTTTCTCAAAATCACACATACCTTAATTAGATGAATTGTTGAAGAAACTTAAAATTTGAACTTGAACATGGAATCTTGAATTCCTTGATTTATGTAGAGAAAAATCTTGGATTATTGTTATTGGAAAAGGGGATGGTTTTTTCATTAGTTGATTTTAAAAATATGGGCAAATAATTCCCTTTTGGGAGTAATAATTCGTACCTTGGACATTTCGGGTTCAGGAAAAAGGACCAAAGTGAACTTTGACCCTTATGAAAATGAATTTGTGAAGGAATAGACCCCACATCATGCCCTTTAGTCCAGGGGTCATCCCTTATGCCTCCCTACTTATCTCGGGGGAATAATCCCTGTGGCATGAGCTTATCGTCTGCCTTTACTGCCTCTCATTGAAAAGGACATAACTTTTCTCTTGGGTATCGTATTATGGAAAATTTTGTATTTTTGGAAAGATAAATCAATTATTTATATTTTGGTGGGTATTGAGACGAAAAATTTCATCTACATAAAAAGTTATACACTTTCAAATTTTACCCTTGTAATATCACATATAAAGATTTGGCCGAATCAAAGGCTCTTTGCTCAACTTCGCTGTAAGTGATTCCTATGAACATTTTTCACCTCAAAATCATTCTTAAAACTAACATAATGATCATGAAACATGTATTCAAATACCAATCATGGGATTAAATCTTACATATGAAGAAATGACGATTCGAAGTCTAGCCCAAAAATGCGGCGTGTTACAACAGTGAAGGTTAATCCCTAAGAAACAACACTTAGTGTTTTAAAATTTTTATGTGTTATGGTTAGAAATAATGTAATGAGAATAAAAATTGATCCAAAGTAAATCATGAATTCATAGCAACTACTCTCTCCTTAATATGTGTGAACTACCTTAAAGAGATGGGGCAAAATAAAAGAGAAGTGGAAAGATAAAAGTGGTGGAAAATTTGGTTAGTTAGAGAGGAATTTAATGTAAAGTGTTATTTATTAAAGTGCTTCATGAAAACAATCACTATTACTGGCCAAAATAGTTCCTACCCGTCCCTTTACCTATGTTACAACCCTTAAAGTCCCACTTGATCTTTAGCCTTGATAATCCTATGTGACATGTAAATTCTTTGTGAGAGTAAGTGAAATTTTATTCTTACACCCATTCTTTTGATAAATTGCATATTAGTGAGTGAATATGGGCGGCTCTCTTGTGATGATAGTACATGATTGATTATGGTTAGTGACTTGTATGATCTCTTTATTGAGTAATATGTATGAGTTTGACAACTTTATTGATCCAATTCTAGAGGTTAGGAAGTTTTGAAGTAGTATTCATCAGTTTTTAATTGTAATATGACATGCTTACTATTAAACTTGCAATTTATGTTGTAGTTGAATGTTTTAGTTTAAGTAGAAGTGTTAGAGTCTTCCCTAGTTTTGCTTAGTGTAAAGAGTTTTTCAAGGATAAATGAGGCTTTAAGGGTGGGGGTGATCTAAGGCGTATTTATACACCTAAATATCATTATCTATAAACAATTAGATTAGTTTTGAGGACTTCTTGATGTTCTTAATAAGGTATTGTGGGTGTAGTTGTGTGTTTATTTTCTAAGAAACATGTTTAGAGTTTCTAAGGTTCTGCTGAAAATAATTAAGAATCAAAATGATCAAATAGAGACTAGAAAAGAAAAAGTAGGAGTTCTAGCTTGAGCTATGTTTGTCCTCGTGTACGTTGATGAGCTCTATTGTGTTGTATGAACTAATGCTTGTTATATGATGTTTTACGAGATCATTTAAGGTTATAGGAGAAATATTAGGAAGCAAAACGATCTTATAAAAAGAGTTGGAAAAACATCTACAATGATGGGACATGAAGCAAAGTGAAGAGACTACACCATAGTGGAGAACTAAAAATAGAGCATGCCTCACTCCCTGTCCTGCACGATAAGAGCATGCCATGCCCTTGAAAAAAAAATTAATTTCCAAAAATAGTGTTAATGTGGGATAAAAACATGACACGCCCACTGTCCTCCCTGGTAAGAGTATGCCATGCCCTTTGGTTTTTTTGAGCAAAATTCATCCAACACTATAAATGGGAAACGTATCTTCTTTTCTAAACACTTTGGAATGATGAGTATATAGAAAACACATGTGGGAGGATCTAAATAGGGCTTTTCTTCTTTACTTTATTTATCTTGTAGTTTTTACTTATGAATTCCATTTTTGTGATTCATTGTTGGTCTATGACTGTCTAAAACTCTCATTCTAGGGTTGAGGCTACGAACATGAATGTGTAATTATAGTTTGATTATTGGTTAATATGTTTATCCATTATGTGATTATTCTTATGTTCTTGGTTTACTATTTCTTATGTTCTTGGTTTACTATTTTAAAGCATCATGAACTTTAGGATAAATATAATTCCCAAAATGAATTGACCATATGAGTGGAGGGATGTAATGATGAATTTAAGGAGTGTATCATGTCTTTAATCATTAGATACTAAATGTTAAAAGTTGATTTGTGTTTAGGATAAACATATACCTAAATACTTCACTTGGTTAATGAAACAGGAAGATTGCTTAATGCATCCAAATTAGAGACTCACATCCCCACTCAACAATGTAGTTGTTAGATTAATTTGGGTAGATAACTTAATGAATGACCATTATCGAGTTATAATATCAACATCCTAAATCAATTATCCGATAAACATCAACACCAACTAGAAACTATAGTTAAGCATGAATGCAAAATAAATGTCTCAACCCCGTAACTCTCCACATATTGTTAACAATTCAAACTTGATATCGTTGTTATTTTTTTTGTTACTTTGGTATAATTACAAAGTTCATACAATTGTTACAAACTCGCACATATTTAATCTCATTAGTAACGGTAGAATTGGATTGCTTGCTAAACACCAAGTCCCTATGGGATCGATATTTGGTTCATAAGATTCACTTTACTATATGAATTAACACATACTTGATTGTGAATTTGGGTGGATCAATAGGATAGAATATCTGTCTTTGCCAAAATCCCACTTTTCGCAACCCACCTTAAAGATGGGATATTTCAAGTAGTGTCCGTTTTGCTAGGATCTATATCGAGAGTTCTACTTACCCAAATTTAATTCCATATACTTTTATGAGTTCCTTATCATCTTATTTAACTATAAATCGAGGAAGATACCACTACCCTAGTCCATATCTTTCCCATATTTTCGTAGGCCACACCACTACAAGAATCGATCAAAACTAGCTTAGCTAAAAATTTGTAACTTACAGAGGGTCATTACAGAAGGAAAACCCTCCCTTTATTACAACTTTTTTAATGTACCTCTATTAATCCTCTCTTATTATTTGTTGCTAGTTGTGTTCTTTGTGTGCAGGGTCATATCTATTCCTCCATAAGTTACACTTCATAATAGAGAAATGGGGTCTATTTCTAGGTAAGCTTCTTTATCTAGTTTTAATAAGAGTTGTATCCTACTTTTTCTAATCTAAGCGTCTTTCTTGAAGATGTATCTTAAATTGAGTGTAACTAAAAGCTTCAACCTAGCACCAGCCCGGGATTTCCAAAATGCTCAGGAATTCTAGTTAAAATTTAACATTGTAGCCATGATGTTTTTTGAGGGACCTCTTTGCATACTGAAGTAGTGTAGTCTTATTAGAAATTTCATAATATTTCCCTTCTAGATAGATGTAAATATTTTGGCTATGAAAAAACTTTGTGTTGTAGCCTATAATACCCCTTTACTATTTGATAGGTGAAATTCCAATGCATGGTCATCTTAATTTTTCAGTATTAATAAACTTTCTATCTTCTAATTTGATGTCTTTAAAACTTGAATGCGGGAAATTTCATGCATCTAATGCTTTTTTTGCTATGTTGTATGCTAGCTTGTTCCCTTCCCTTAGTATGTGTTGATCTTATGCATGTCGACTAGCTAAACATTGTTGAATTTCCTGCAACTATATTGATATGCACCATGGTGGTTTACATTCCCCTATTATAACCTTTTTAAATATTAAACAATATGTTTGTGTGATAACTCTTCCGTATTGATTTCTTTACAATGTTTGTGTCTCTCCAGATAGCTCCTGCTTTAGTGTTGCTAGTGTCTTTAATCTCCTCCACCTCCACTTAAATTATGTTACCTTTTGAGTTCCTTAGACAAAATGCATAAAAACTTCTTCTAGGATTCCCTCTTATCACAACCAAAACCCGGCGTGAGTGTCACCCACACAAACCCTCTAGTGGGAGAATTATTTAACTCAGCTACTCAACCCAACACTTAATCAAATTTGAGATAAAATAATTATTTTATTAAATAATACAATATCTCAAAATACTTTAATAATAAAGTCAAATACAAAATAAACAAATATCTAAAACAACCATAAGAATCTATAAGTCATTGTACCAAAACACTTCAAATGTAAACAAACAAGTTCAACCCAAAAACAAAAGGAAATATCCAAGTCCAAAACAAATGGAAAAGAACTAAATAGAGGACTCGGGGCTGCCCGAAAGATATAGATCACCCTTGATCTAGAATTCAATCTGCTCTAAAGCTGGTGTCGATGAAATTGCTGGAAAATGTTCTACACTTAACAAAAAAAAAGAGTTCATGTAGTATTAGTACAAAGCCACTATGTATTGGTTGGATCATTGACCAACCAAAAATAATGAATTTGAACACAACCATAACTTAGTAAAACAAGTACATCCATGAAAACTTAACACTTACCTTTACCTAAATAATAAACCATTTAGCGTCTTAAACTAACACCAAACAATTCAGTCAAGTATGAATCAATATAGACAATAAATTAAATCAAGACCATGACTACCAATTATTACTTAGTCAATAACCATGACTCCACAACAATAATTTTCCCTTGCCTCAAATAGAACAGTAAGTAGAAAATAATAGAATATATGTCATTCTTTTAAACCATTAACCCTGACCCCTCAAGGATCCAATATAATCAAAAACAATAAAAATAGAAAAGAAATTATAAAAAACCCAGTCTTTTAAAGAAAAAATCATACTCACCAAATCCTTGTACACATATGCTAAGGTCATATGGATGTCCACTCGGCATGACCTGTAGTGGGGATGAGTTCTTTCCTATATATTACACATCCTAGACATCTAATATCTACCGATCTTATATCAACTTGTACCATAAAGGTGACTAAATACCAGTGCATTCCATAGTTACAAGAATAAATCCTGTGAAGATGTCCATCACTGGGTAATCTCACAGTAATAGCAAATAGCTTAATAATCCCCATATATGAGAATAAACAACCATACTTATTCAATAAATAAGACCTTATTATAACCTTATCATATGTGATTAACACTTAACATATCATTCAACCAATTACTTTCCTTGAACATTTATTGTAAGAAGAACATAAAGAAATAATTATTATGCACACATAAATTAAATTGGTTTTTCAACTACCTTTGACCATCAACTATCTAAGTCAAAGATTGCACCAATCTAATGAGCTTGAACCTTACCTTTCCATGCAACTTCAACTTTGTTATGGTCTAAAAATAATAATATGATCATAATTCATAAAATGACCTAAAACATTCAAGGATTACCACCTAATCCCATAACTCCAAGTTCAAATTCATGATCATTCCTCTAATTCTAATTTTTATGCTAGTATTCAAACTTATTTTTACAGTTTCATGAATATAATGGTGAATTCTAAACATGCAATTATAATTTAACAAACTTTAACCAAAATCTAAGGATTTTTAACAAAATTACACCAGAAAATTCAGATATGTCAAGTTAAATTCATGTATGTCAAGTTAGATACTTCCCAAAACCCAAAAATAGTAATTTTGGGGATTGATTATCACAAATGTGGTTAGTAGGATGGATTAACTTTACTCAATGATGGAATAGATGGACATTAGGTTGAATTGATAAAGATTGTCTCTTCCAACCCTAAGACAAATATAGAATCAAAAAATAATTTTAGGGTATCTTCTACATTAACCAGCATATATCCTGCGGTATCAGCCATATCCCACTATAGTGGGATTCTTCCACTATAGAGAGATTTAATAAAATGATTCTAATTATAGAGAGAATATATCTGCTATAGTGGTGCAGTGGTAGCAGTCTGCCTCACTCTATAGTGGGGAGTAGTGAAGGAAAAACTCGGGATTTTTTTCCAATTTCATAATTTTTTGCAACACACCCTTTGATTTTGACATTCCAAATTAACCTCTATACATCAAATTCAATATCAGGGATTTTCCTCACTTGAAATTACTTCCCAATATTTCTATGAAATCCTTATTGTATTAGCTGTCATAAAATTACCCCAAAATGCTTAACCTTTAACTAATCCATTTCTATAATACCCTATACTATACCACACTCGAATTTCATCCAAGATAGCCTAGTTTAAAATTTCTAACTCTTAGTTTAAGGAAAACCATAGCCTAAATTTTATATGCTAGACTCACCCATAAAGATTAAAAGGGTCAGTACAACAAATACCAAAGTACCTATCGTTTGTCCCCAAATAATAAAATAAGAAGAATGAGGCAAGTAAAAATTCAAAGAGTATATGCATCCTAAAAAAAGTGAGGGCACTTATCCATCATATCCTTCTCGGTTTCCCAAGTAGCCTTCTCAACTAGAAAATACTTCTACTGAACCTTCATAGAATGAATCTTCTTGGTTCTCAATTTTTTAAAATCACAATCGGGTCCTCTTTATACAAAAGATTTTTATCAAGTCACATTGGGTCCTATTTGATTATATAATCCTCATCCCCATTGTATTTCTTAAGAAGTGACAGACGAAATACTGGATATACCTCAAAAAAGCTTGGTGGCAAAGACAACCTATAAGATATTAGGCCTATATAATCGAAAACCTCAAATTGACCAATATTCAAGGCCAAGCTTACTCTTCTTTCCAAATTGCATAACTATCTTTTTTAAAGATACATTCAATGAAACCTATTCAATGAGTTTTAAGGACATGCCCCTTAACTTATGATCCATATACATATTTTGCCTACTTTGGGTTGCCAACAACTTATCTTGAATGAAAATCATATTCTCTTACTTTTCCTTCAGCCCTAACTTTGAAACATCCTATAGGTAGTCTTCACCTCCTCCTATAGAGTGCTTTAAATGGATCCATGTCAATTCTAGAATGGTAATTACTATTGTATGAAAACTTACACAATAGAAAGGAATTATCCCAATGACCACAAAAGTCAATCACACAGTCTCTAAAAATATATTCAAGCACTTGAATATTTCTCTTTGACTATCCATCAGTATAAGGATGGAAAGAAATGCTAAGCAATGTTTTTTGCCCAACTCCTCATGTAACTTGTCACAAAACTTAAAGGTGAATTTTATACCTCTATCATAAATGATGGAAATTTGAACCCCACATAGCCTCAATACACCTTTCATATAAATCTTGGCTAACTACCTTGAGCTATAATCCACTCTAACTTGAATAAAATAAGCTGACTTGGTTAGCCTATCCACTATGACCCAAATTGAGTCATGCTTCCCCTAAGTCTTAGGAAGACCCACTATGAAACCTATAGCTATCCTCTTCCACTAAAACTTAAGAATGGGAATCCTCTAAAGTAGGATCGTAAGCCTTTGATGTTCATATTGCATCTACTGTTAGTTATGACATTTAGAACATATTATAATATATATCTCTTCATGTCAAGCCACAAAAAAAATTATTTTGAGTCATGATATGTAACACTTTGAGTCTGGTACCCCGAATGCTACACGGTGCTGACAATCTTGAAGGACCACTAGCTAACATAGGACTGATATTTGTAACTGAGCACTGGATAATAGTAATATTGTAATAACAATATAACTGAAATAAATGCAGAAATCAGGCAAAATACTTTCCATAAGGTTCAAATACTAAACAATAATGAATAAAACAACGTCTGAACAAGGTATGATAATACCAAAACTAAAATAATTGTCTGAACTTTCTTGTCACGACCCAAACCGGGGCACTGGCCTTAACGAGCATCCTGAACCATGAAGGCCCAGGCGTCCCTATATGTTTGGTAATCATGTACAACATTCATTTAATAGATAGAAAATGTGGAATTATTTAACAGAACAAAATCATAGTCATAAGTCTGATATAAATTCAACAAGGGTAAATGAAATCGAAAACCATCTCCGTCTGCAAAATCTCTAATACATGACTAATAACACTATCTTAAAACTGGGCCAAGGCTCTAGTAGACTAAAACCATAACTAATAATAAATGTATGAAAATAACTAGGCCTTTTGATATATAGAAGTCTTACCTACAAGACCCTGCACTTCTGTCTGAAGAAATCTACTGCTTATTAGGACCCCTAGACCGTGTCTCAGAACCTGCAAGGTAGGGGGTGTCAATACAGATGAACTGGTACTCAGAACAATCTAAAATAAAGCTTTTAATATAAATAAAATAGTTGAGATCCAATCATAAAACAACATATATGATAGAAATTCTAAAACACGGGCATCTTTGATAATCATAAAACTTTTCTGTCAATGCAGCCTCTGATCTTTGTATTACTTCTGAGTTAGGTGGCACTCACCTACAAGTATGATATTCCATGGGATATATAGAATAATCCATTGACTCGGTGGGGAAGCCCCAAACCCAAGTATGCTGCAAGGGTTGGAGTGTCTGAGTCTGATACGCCATAGGGTACTAGGCCAGCGTATAAGAATATACCCGAATTTGCAAATAACGGTTTTGGGTATTGAGTTGTCTGAACTCGCTCCTTCTTTGGGGAACCACCTATGTTCTCTTTATTCCCAATTTTAGTCTGTTCTGAAACATGCACCATACTAGTTTCAAAATCTGAAAATTTGATTTCAAACATGCATTTTATTCTGTTCTGAATTAATATGGCATTATCTAAGTTGGTTTCATCACACCAAGTGTTTCTAGTCCTTTTTATAATCCATAATGCATCATTAATGATTCTTTCATCAAAACTCAATTCATACCACCCAAACATCCAAATAGTATAAGAGATTTCATGTTCCGAAACATAAATCAAAACTCTGCAAGAATTCTTCAAACATATGGTGGTCATTTACTTTTGGCAAAACCATGAACTCTTTCATTTTATATATATTCAACATTTATCAACATGCAAAACCCTCTCTTTTGATTCCACAATCATGTTCAAATCATAATATAAATCAAGACCTTTCATATCCTGCTTTTCAAAACAATCCATATCATACGAATAATAGAAAAAATCATATCAAGAGAGTGATTCATTATAATTCTTGCTCTCAATTGAATATTCATCCTTAACACATGCATACATATATATAAAATTTCAAATGAATTAGGGGAATGGCCTAAAGACCAAAACAATGTCATTGAGACTTCTAAAGCATGATTATAAATCATAAATCTAAAATCCTTTTCTTAAAATCATGATTTCTATGCCCATGAGATTTTTAGGAAAACCCCACATACCTCAATATAGAAAATAATGGATGATTCTTGAAGCCTACGGTTTTGGGATTCCGAATCTTCAATCAATCTTGAAAAGCCACGGTTAAATCTTGAGTTATTTGGGTTTTTAGTTTGAAACCCTAGAGTGTGTTCTTGTGTAATTTGAATGATTGTGAATGTATTCTGGTGTCCTTGGGATTAAATCCCATATTTAAACTAATAAGGGGGTGGAAAATACCTAATGTACCCTTAATCAGACGGAATAAAAATATAATTGGGAGCCCGAATTTATGGGCTACCACGACTGAAATCCATCGCGTTGTCCCAGTTGTTGCGACCTAGAGCTTCAGTGCGATGCACCACAATTGCGCTAGGCTTCTATAATTTGGAAATTGTTAAATATACTCCCTCTGCGATGCGCCAAGCACCAAAAAGATGTTTTTTTATGACTAGGACTTAAATTAGTAATAAGTTCTTACCCGAGTATCAATATGGGCGAATCTTATATCGACGGAAAGCTCATTCAATTTCTCACATGATAACAAGTCAAAATTAGGGAAATTATATTTGGTTTAAACTTTACTCACTTTGGAAGTCAAAAATGAGAGTAAGTCTTTTTTACACCATTTTAGTCATTTAACTCTAAGAGCATATTACCATGAGCTAACACATGGAAGATGCGGGGTGTTACATTATCCCCCTTTGGGATCATTCATCCCTGAATGATGATGCAGAACATAGACACGCATGGTTTAAGGTATACTAAGACCATAAAGGAATAAAGCAAGGATTGTACCTTCCATTTCATCATTCACCAGATCAAATAGATTTAGATATCTATCTCGCATATCATCCTCTGATTTGCAAGTTGCTTTTTCAACTTTTTGATTTTTCCACAACACTTTAACCGAAGTTATTTCCTTGCTCCTTAAATTTCTATCCTGACGATCTAATATTGCAATAGGTTCCTCTTTATAGGATAAGGAGTCTGTCACTTCAATTTCTTCTACAGGCAACACTAAAGAATGGTCTCCAATATATTAATTCAACAAGGATACGTGAAATACCGGATGAATAGAGCCCAAACTTGCAGCAAACTCTAACTCATAAAAAACTTCACCTATCCTTCGCAAAATCTAGTATGTCCCTATTTAGAAAGGACTCAGCTTACCTCTCTTCCAGAAACGTATAACTCCCTTCATAGGAGAGACTTTGAGAAAAAACTAATCACCAACCCCAAATGCTAGCTCCCTTCTTCTAACATCGGCATAGGATTTTTGTCTACTCAGGGTAGTCTTAAGTCGTTCTCTAATAATATTCACTTCCTACATTGCCTGATGAACAAGATCAGGCCCAAACAAGTGTGTCTCACCAACTTTATACCACCCTATCGGTGACCTACATCTTCTCCCATATAATTCCTCGAATGAAGCCATTTTAATATTGGTATGGTAGCTGTTATTGTAAGCGACCTCTATCAATGGCAAGTGATCTACCTAAGTACCTTTGAAGTTAATCACACAGGCCCTCAATATATCCTCAGGGGTCTGAATCGTGTGCTCAGCTTGCCCATCAGTTTGAGGGTGGAATCCAGTTCTTAGGTTTACTTGGGTACCTAAATACCTCTGAAAAGATCTCCAAAACTGAGAAGAGAATTATGTACCTCGTTCAGATATGATGGATATAGGTTCTCTATGCAAACAGACAATTTCCTTAATGTAAAGCTTGGTATAATCATGTCCCGAATAGTTCGTCCTCACAGACAGTAAATGAGCTGACTTGGTCAGCCTATCAACAATCACCCAAATAGAATCATATTGGTTTTGGGACCTCAAAAGTCCCGAAATAAAGTCCATATTGATCATCTCCCACTTCCACAAAGGCAAAGTTATATCTTGGGACGTACCACCTGGCCTCATATGTTCTACTTTAACTTGTTGGTTGTTCAAATACTTGGAACTTAATTATCCATATCATGCTTTATATTATTCCACCAATATAAAATCTTTAGATCATGGTACATCTTAGTAGAGCCTGGGTGAACAATATACCTCGAGGTGTGAGCTTCGTTAAGGATTCTCTTTCATAACCCATCTATATCTGGAACACATAGTCGACCCTGATATCTCAAAATACCATTACCACCTATTTCAAAAGACATAACCTTCTGCTGACCCATATCTTTCTTAATTTGCATTAAGATAGGGTCTTCAACCTGCTTCTCTTTAACTTCTGCACAAAGGGAAGATTTAGCTACTTCATGAACAACCATTCCCCTATCTTCAGAATCTAAGAGTCGTGCTCCTAGATTTACAAGTAGGTGAATATCCTTTACCATCTCCCTCTTTCCCTTTCCAACAAGAGAAAGATTGCCCATAGTAAACCTGCTGAGGGCTTCAGCTACCATATTTGCATTGCTCGGATGGTAGTGCAGGCTCATGTCATAATCCTTTAAAATCTCCAACCATCATCTTTGCCTGAGGTTTAATTCTTTCTGTGAGAAAACATACTATAAGCTTTTGTGGTCAGTAAATATATCAACATGTACCTTATAGAGATAATGCCGCCAAATTTTAAATGCAAACACCATAGCCACTAACTCCATGTCATGGGTGGGATAATTTCGATCATACACCTTCAACTGCCTAGATGCATAGGCCACCACCTTACCGTTCTGCATAAGTACACACCTAAGTCCCACAAAGGATGCATCACAGTACATACCAAACCCATCCATACCTTCTGGAAGAGTCAAAACCAGAACAGTTGTAAAATTATCTTTTAACTTCTCAAAGCTATTCTTACAGGAGTCTGACCAGAAAAACTTCACCTTTTTCTGAGTCAACTTAGTAAGTGGTACAGCTATGGATGAGAAACTCTCTACAAATCTTTTGTAATACCCTACCAAACCCTAAAAGCTCTGCATATTGGTTGGAGTCATGGGTTTGGGCCATTTTCTCACTGACTCAATCTTTTAGGGATCAATCTTAATCCCGTCACTAGACACGATATGCCCCAAGAAAGAAATAGCATTAAACCAGAATTTGCACTTGGAAAATTTTGCATACAACTTATGATCTTTGAGAGTCTGAAGGATGATTCGAAGGTGATTGGCATGGTCCTTCTCACTCTTGGAATAAATTTGAATATCATCAATAAAAACTATAATAAAAAGATCTAGAAACTGATTGAACACCCTGGTCAAAAGATCCATGAAGACTGCGGGGGCGTTAGTCAACCCAAAGGACATAACGACGAATTAGTAATAATCGTATCTTGTTCGAAAAGCTATTTGGGGAATGTCTGACTCTCTAACTTTCAACTGATGGTATCCCGAATGAAGGTCTATCTTTGAAAAATATTTAGCACCCTGAAGTTGGTCAAAGAGATCATCAATCCTAGGATGAGGATATTTATTTTTAGCAGTGACCTTATTTAGCTGGCAGTAATCTATGCACATACGCAGGGAACCATCTTTCTTTTACCCAAAGAGAACAGGTGAACCACAGGAAGAAACACTGGGACGTATAAAACATTTGTTTAGAAGGTCTACTAGCTGATCTTTCAACTCTTTTAGTTCTGCAGGAGCCATTCTATATGGCGGAATAGAAATGGGACGGGTGTCTTGCAACAAATCACTACCAAACTCTATCTCTCTGTCAGGTGGTATTCCTGGGAAATTATGTGGAAAGACTTATGGAAACTCATTTAACACAGGGACTGACTGAGAGAAAGACTTCCATCATTATAATCTTTAACATGAATAAAATAATACAAACAACCTTTGGAGATAAGTTTACGGGCTCTGAGTTAAGATATAAAATTCCATCTAGGCGTTATAAAATTCCCCTCCAACTCTATAACTGGTTCATTCAGAAAAGAAATGGTGACTCTTTGGGTTCTATATTTTAATGTGTCATAGCACGAATGAAGCCAGTCCATCCCTAAGATAGCATCAAAATCAATCATATCTAGGTCTATGAGGTCTTCCACATATCCCGGCCATAAACAGTCACCACATAATTTCTATATACTCTCCTAGCCAAAAAAGAATCACCCACCGGAGTGGAAATAGTGAAAGGTTCTAAAATTTAATCGGGCTCAAACCCAAAACTCACAGCCACATAAGGGGACACATAGGATAAAGAAGACCCGAGATCAAGTAATACATAATAATCATGGTAAAAGATTTGTAACGTACTGATGACTAAATCTGGTGAGGTTTCCATCTCTTGGCGGTTGGAAAATGTATACAGCCGGTTCCAACCACTCCCGGCTGCTGAGGTGTCACCCTTTTAAGGCGGTGGTGGTACGGAAGAATTTGCCTAAGATTTAGCACCACCAACACTCCTTCTAGCCGAAGAAACATCTCTCTAAAGGTGACCCAACTGACCACATGAATAGAATACCAGCGAACCCAGCTGACACCTCTCTGGATGATGCATACTGCAGATCTCACACAGCGAAAATATACGATGCTGCTGAGCTACGCTTCCCTGTGACTGGGTATCCTGATCTCTGGATCTATGATGAGTTTGGAAACACTGAGGTCGTCAGTCTATAGGATGTCTGGGTACTGGGGCACTGGCTACGGACTACGCATTACCCCAATTCTACTTCTTCTATCATTTATTTACTCAATTACCACTCTGTGGCTGACAGTGGTTCTGATCCATTGTTCTGGCTCTCTTTTTTTATTTATCCCTCTCCTTAGATTCAATGATTCTTTTATTTTTCTCCTTTACCTACTACATATGCACTGACAACCTAGAGAAGTCCATGTCCGTGTTCAACATAGCCACCTTACATTCAATAACTAAGTCATCCGATAGGCCGAATGCAAATTTTCTCATTCGGGCACTCATATTACCAGCCATCTCCGGAGCATAAAGAGCCAGTTGGTTGAACTTCAGCGTGTACTCCTTGACACTCATTTTTCCTTGCTTAAGGTTCATAAACTACTCAGCTTTGGCCTCTCTCAACTCAAGGGGAAAGAACTGATCAAGGAAGGCTTCCACGAACTCGCCCCATACCGTGGGCTCTTTACTCTCACCCTTAGAATCCTCCCACTCATTATACCACTGGTTTGAAACTTCTTTAAGCTGGTAAGATGCTAATTCCACCCCTTTCACCTCGTCTGCATGCATCACCTTAAATATCTTCTCTATCTCATCCACAAACTCCTATGGATCCTCCACAATCTTGGTGACCAAAAACTTGGATGGGTTAATTTTCATGAATTGACCCACCCTAGTAGCCTTAGATATGAACGATCTAGACCCAAAATCTTCTGACTGTTGAGTCTGTGTCGCTACCAACTATGCAAGCATGTGAGTGGACTTCCTAAATTATGCATTAGATACCTCTCTATCACGAGGCTGAGTACGGTTAGTCCCCGTCTGGAGAGCTTTGGGTGACTTATGTAGGTTGGTCTAAAAAGGTAAGACTTTCGGAATAGCATCAATCTCTGGAGTCTGAGATCTATTTTGGGTCCTCATCCTATGAGTGGGACGAACCTCATCTGTCTATGCATTCTGATCGATAGTACGACGGGGAGGCATGATCGTTTTTCTGAAATGCAAGACATCATTGATTAGGGGACAATTTAGACTCTGAAGCACGAACTAAACCACAGAGAAAAGAAACATTCATTAATTCCTAGTAGCCTCTTTCTCGTAAGTGTGGCACACTACACATCCATAAATAAGATTCTACCCGATGCGATTTCACAGACACCCTGGGACTATGAACCGTGCTCTGATACCAAGTTTGTCACGACCTGAACTGGGGCCCTGGCCGTAACGGACATCCCAAAACATGAAGGCCCGGGCATCCTTATCTATCTGGTAATCATGCACAACATTCATATAATAAAGGGAAAATACAAAATTAATTAACCGAACGAAATCATAGTCATAAGTCTGATATAAATTCAACAAGTGTAAATGAAATCCAAAACCATCTAATGACATCTGAAAGTCATCTGCGCAATCTCTTCTACAATACTAATAACACTATTTCAAAATTGGGACTAGGCCCCAGTAGACCAAAACCATTACTGATAATAAATGTCCAAAAATAACTAGGCCTTCTGAAATATCGAAGGCTCACCGACTAGACCCTGCACTTCTGTCTAAAGAAATCTACTACTTATCAGGAACCCTAGGCTGTACCTCAAAACCTGTAAGGTAGGGGGTCAATACAGATGAATTGGTACTTAGAGAAATCTAAAATAAAGCTTTTAATATAAATAAAATAGTTGAGATCCAATCATAAAACATCGCATATGATAGAAATTCTAAAACACGGGCATCTTTGATAATCATAAAACTTTTCTATCAATGCAGCCTCAGATCTTTGTATTACTTTTGATTTAGGTGGCACTCACCTACAAGTCTGATATTCCATGGGATATATAGAATCCTCAATTGACTCAGTGGGGAAGCCCCAAACCCTAGTATGTAGCAAGGGTTGGAGTGTCTGAGTCTGATACACCATAGGGTACTAGGCCAGCGTATAAGAATATACCCAGATTTGTAAATCATGGTTTTGGGAATTGAGTTGTATGAAATCGTGCCTTCTTTGGGTAACCACCTAAGTTCTCTTTATGTTCAATTTTGGTTTGTTCTGAAACATGCACCATACTAGTTTCAAAAGCTGAAAATCTGAATTCAAACATGCATTCTATTCTGTTCTGAATTAACATGGCATTATCTGAGTTGGTTTCATCACACCAAGCATTTCTAGTCCTTTTTCTGAGCCATAATGAATCATGCATGATTTTTTCATCAAAACTCAATTCAGACCACCCAAACATCCAAATAGTATAAGAGATTTCATGTTCTGAAATATAAGTCAAAACTCTCCAAGAATTTTTCAATCATATGGTGGTCATTTACTTTTGGCAAAACCATGCACTCTTTCATTATATATATATATTCAACATTTATCAAAATGCAAAACCCTCTCTTTTTATTCCACAATTATTTCAAATCATAATATAAATCAAGACCTTTCATATCATGCTTTTCAAAACAATCCATATCATACGAATAATGGAAAAAATCATATCAAAAGAGTGATTCATTCTAATTCTTTCTCTAAATTGAATATTCATCCTTAACACATGGATACATATATATAAAATTTCAAATCAATTTGGGGAACGTCCTAAAGACCAAAATAATGTCATTGAAACTTCTAAAACATGATTATAAATCATAAATCTAAAACCCTTTTCTTAAAATTATGATTTCTATGCCCATGAGATTTTTAGGAAAACCCCACATACCTTAATATAGAAAATAATGGATGATTCTTGAAGCCTACGATTTTGGGATTCTGAATCTTCAATCAATCTTGAAAAGCCACGGTTAAATTTTGAGTTATTTGAGTTTTTAGTTTGAAACCCTGAAGAGTGTTCTTGAGTAATTTGAATGATTGTGAATGTATTCTAGTGTCCTTAGGATTAAATCCCATGTTTAAACTAATAAGGGGGTGGAAAATACTTAATGTACCCTTAATAAGACGGAATAAAAATATAACTGGGAGCTCAATTTTATGGGCCACCACGACCCATATCCATCACGTTGTCCCACTTGTTGCGACCTAGAGCTTCAGCGCGATAATGGCATTAACACGATACTCAACGCATCGCGTCATGATCATGTCGTGTCTCATGAATTTTGATAGGTAGTCTGGAAACAATATTAACCAATGTGACAGGAGACGCGGCGTGCCAAGATCGCATTGGTCCACTGATATGGACTTCCAAACATGGTCTAAACGAGGTCCAAAAAATCAAAAACTTGTATGGTAACACCTATTGACCTTCCTGATCAAGAATTAGCAAAAATATAGACCATTAAAGGACATTAAAGTCGCAAAATAAGATTTCCAACTTTCGAAGGTTAAACTGCCCAGTTCTAGCCTTCTTATTACTTCTATCTCTTCCCTTTAACTTTTCTTCCTAAATATGTTGTGCATGAGTCAATCAAGCAAGATCCCATGTATCCAATAAGTATGGAAGTACTACACTCCTTGACTAGCAAGCCAGCCACTCAAGTAACAAAATTACTCATACTTGATCTAGTGTAAGCTATCAACTCAAGAGCATACTTAGATAGTTGGTTGAACATAAGGAAATACTCATTCACTGTCATTGAGCCCTGCCTCAGGTTCATAAACTCCTCAATCTTGGTTTCTCGTAACTAACATGGAAAGAACCTATCTAGAAAAGAATCCTGGAACACCTGCCAACTTATGGGAGCTGCATTCTTACCCTTACCTTTCTTCCACATAACAAACCAATCATAAGAAATATTTTTTAGCCTATAAGAAGCCAATTCTATACTCTCCTATTCAGTAACATGCACAACTTGGGTGATTTTTTCACCTCATCAAGCTATAACTTTGGGTCCTCACCTACCTCTGACCCAAAGAATTCAGGAAGATTCATTCTCATGAAGTCACGAAGTCTAGCTGCAGTTGAATAACCCTATTGTTGATGTAGAACTATATCTAGATTATTGGACTGAACATTAGCAGTCACAGCTTGACCTAACGCCTGAAAGACAACCCAAAATTCGGCAAGAGACACATACTCATTCAGAGGATCAAAAGGCTGGGGTGAATGGTTCTCACTTCTACAAGCATTAGCTCTGCGAGAAGGAATATTCTATCACTAAAGAGCATGAGTTAATAGCAGATAGAGATAGTTATAAGGACGATGGATTATGAAAGAAAGAGTTAATTCCTTAAAAATGTCCCGTAGCCTCTTGCTAATAAATGTGCTATTCTTCACACCCATGATAAAGACTCTACAAAACTTAGCTTATATGACTCCCTAGGACTCTCTAAACCTTAGGATCTGATACCAAGTTTGTAACACCCCGAAACTTGGTTCCGAGATGTGACACGGTGCTCAAGACTATGAGTAGTCTTAAGCTATCCCTGTAAGCCTACTACTAATTCTGTAACTCATATTAAAGTAATTTAATTAGTTAGATATACAAAAATACTAAATATTTTAAAAATTGTTTGAGATCAACTAAATATACTATTTGGATAAATGATACTCAAAGTTTGAATATAGTAGCTAGTAGTCCTACAAGGCTCTACTATAAATAAGAGAGCCATTTGGACAAACCCCCAACTGACTCAAAATAAAATAAAAGTAACTAATCAAATACTAGAAAGCTGAAAATCTGGATAAATAGGCCCTCAAACCATAAGGACTCACCAACTGTCGGGATATAGATAGAGATGTCCAGAATCACTCACGCTGCTGAGATTGATCTCCTGAACCTACATTATGAGACAATGTTTCACATAAATGTATATATGGGTCAGTACTTTGAGGATGGACTGAGTATATGGGGGTGAATGCTTAAGTAAAAGTAATGTCTCAATGTTATTAAAGTTCATAGAATATGCATGTTGTATGTAATGACTCACATAGATGGAATAATTGAAAGATGGAAATCATAAATCATGCACAATAAAACATGTTGTATAAATCTTGTGAGCCATCACATTTAATGTCTTAAAACCTGAATTGTTGCCTGACATTATTTTCTATTAGACTGTAGGAAATTCTAGTAAAAGCTTTTCTATTAGGATTTCTCTTTTCTGTAAGGAAAATACTTTTAAAACTATTCTAAAAATCTTTACTGGTAGGGGAAATTCTTTTAAAAAAAATTCTGTATGGTTTTAAGTTGTAGGGAGGTTCATCTAACCGACATACACTTTGTGATCTATCATAGTATCCAACGTCTCATTTCCCTAAGGGGAAAACCTCACGTTGGGGAGAGGTGTCATACTTTTTCTAGGGAGTATAACCTGAGCTAAGTGATCACCTTTGTAACTGTAATCCATATAGAAATGGGAATACTGAATCTCTACCTACATTGGCTCATAGTTCTAGAAAAGTAGGATGCACTAAACCCACACTTTCTGCTTGGTGCGAAACACTAATCCCTTTAATCTGTATGCTCATTCTGTAAGAAATCCACTTTTAAAAGTCATAATATTCATACTGAAAGCTAACTGTGTATCTGTTCACTCAAAACTAAATTTAAGCTGTAAAATGGATTCCATTTCTTTCTTAATGATTAGAAGATCAAATCTTTATTAAAAGCTGTCTATAAACATGTCATAAGATGCGTAAAAGCATAATCATTCTTGAAATTGTATCACTCAACAAGCGATTGATAACCCATGCATCAATTTCATGTCAAATCATCATAAAACTCATGCTTTATAATAAAAATATTCATAATTCAACTCAAAATCTAGAAAATACTGTTATACGCATGGATTTATGAAAATAGACAAGGAAATCAACACCCAATTTACTTGAAATCTCAAAATCTTCAATTAACAATAAATGGATATGAATCGTAAATTAAAATTCATGTAAAATCATGTAAATTTTTAATTAAAATCTAGTTTTGGGCACAAGCATGAAAGATTAATACTTGTTCAAACCCCACACATACCTTAATAGAAGAAATTGTATAGAAATCTTGATCTTGAATTCCTAATTGTGATTTTGAAGATGACCTCTTAAAGTTCTTGGATTGAGAATCTTTAATTTTGAACTATCTTGGAAGAATAATGGAGGAAATCGAAATTCTTAGTGATTAAGTTTTGAGTTCTAGGGTTTTCTTGGAGAATAATTTGATTAAAAATAAGCATAGAATGATTAGAATAGGTTTAATCCTGTGTTATTCACAATTTGGGGGCTCAGGAAAAGGCCAAATTTTTAAAATTAATTTTGAAAACTAAAATCCCGATCTCGCCACCCACCGTGATGCACCACAATTACGGTTTCTCACTGGATAAGGTACCATTGGGAACTGGAAGATCAACGGGACATGGAGCTATTGAGGTAAGCCACTGAAATGCCATTTAGGTCATCACCGCGATATGCCATTATCGCGGTGAGCCACCAGAAATTAAAAACTGGGAAATTGGACCTCACCGTGACGCAGGCCAATTATGGAGGTCCACTGGAATTTGACAATTGCAAAATCATCCTTCACCGAGAGTGGTGCTTATGAAAAAATAATAATGTTTTACTCAAAAGTCCATAACTTCTCAATCGAGTATCAGATTAAGGGGAAATTGGTATCATTGGAAAGCTGAGGCAATTTTTTAAATACACTGGTTGGTCGAGATCTTGAAAATTCTACATGTACCAAGAGTTTTCATTTTTGAAGTGAATCCTTGACATTCTAGGCGCTAAATTTAGCAAAGAAAAGTACGGGGTGTTACAGATAGATATTAGGCTCATAAGATTCGCTTTACTACTAGAATGAACACGTACACTTAAAGCTGCACTTAGTTGGAACAACGGGATAGAAGGTCCATCATTTCAAAAATCTCACTTTTAGTGACCAATCTTAAAGCTGGGATATTTCGATTAGTGCCTATTTTGCGAGGATCAATATCAAGAGTTCTACTTATTCAAATTTAATTCCATAAACTTTTATGAGTTCCTTATTATCTTATCTAACTTTAAATCAAGGAAGATACCACTACCTTATTTCATATCTTTCCTATATTTCCCTAGGAAACACCTCACCCCAATATCGGTCAAAACTAGCTTAGCTTAGAATTTGTAACTTTCATAGGGTCATTACAGTAGGAAAACCCTCCCTTTATTAGAATTTTTTTTTCTATTTCTATTAATCCTCTCTTTTTCTTTGTTGCTAGTTGTGTTCGTTGTAAGTAGGGTTATATCTATTCCTCCATATGTTACTCTCCATCATAGAGCAATGGGGCCTATTTCTAGATAAGCTTCTTTATCATGTTTGAATAAGAGTTGTACTCCATTTCTTCTATTCTAAGCTTTTTTCATATAGATATAGATAAAATTTAGTGTAACTAGAAGCTCTAACCCACCACCAGCCAGGGATTTCCAAAACACTCAGGAATTCAAGTTCAAATCTGACATTGTAGCCATGATGTTTTTTAGGGATCTTTTTGTAATCTAAATTAGTGTAGTATTATTAGAAATTTCATAATATTTCCCTTCTTGATAGATGCAAATATTTTGCCTATGAAAAAAACTTTGTGTTGTAGCCTATAATACCCCTTTACTAGTTGATAGGTAAAACTCTAATGAATTGTCATCTTAATTTGTTAGTATTAGTCAACTTTCTATCTTGTGATTTCAACTTCTTAAAGCTTGAATGAAGTAAATTTCATGTATCTAATGCTTTTTTTTTGCTATGTAGTCTACTAGTTTGTTCCCTTCCCTTAGTATGTGCTGAACTTATGCATGCCAACTAGCTAAATTTTGTTTAATTCCCTGCACCTATATTGATATGGACCATGTTGATTGCCATTCCCCTGTTATAACCTTTTAAACATTATAAAATATGTTTGTGTGATAACTCCATCGTATTGATTTCTTTACAATGTTTGTGTTTCTCAGGATAGCTTTAGTTTCTGCTTCAGTGGTTCTAGTGTCTTTAATCTCCTCCATCTCCAATTAAATTATGTCACCTTTTGAGATCCTTAGACAAAATACATAAAACCTTCTTCAAGGATTCCCTCCTATCACAAACCAAACTCGGCATGAGTGAAACCTGCAATAACCCTATGATGGGAGAATCATTCAACTCAAACTACTCAACCCAACACTTAACCAAATTTGAGATAACTAATTCTTTTAATAAATGATAAAACATCTCAAAATACTCTATTAATAAAGTCAAATATAGAATAAACAAATATCTAAATAACCACAAGCATCTAAAAGTCATTGTACCAAAACACTACAAATATCAACAAACGAGTTCAACCCAAAAACAAAAGGAAATATCCATGTCCAAAAAAAATGGACAAGAACTAAATAGAGGACTCGGGGCTTCTCGAAAGATATATCTCACCTTTGATCTAGAATTCAATCTTCTCTAAAGCTGGTGTCGATGGAGTTGCTGGAAAATGTTCTACACGTAACAAAAAGGATGAGTCCATGTAGTATTAGTACAAAGCCACTATGTATTGGTAGAGTCATTGACCTACCCAAAATAATGAATTTGAACACATAAGCATAACTTAGTAAAAAAAGTACAACCATGAAAAATTAACACTTACCTTCACCCCAATAATAAACCTTTTAGCCTATTCAACCAACACCAAACAATTCAGTCAAGGATGAATGAATATAGACAATAAATTATATCAAGAGCATAACTACCAATCATTACTATGTGAACAACCATGACATCATAACAATAATTTTCCATTGCCAAAAATACAATAGTAGGTAAAAAATAACAGAATATATGTCATTCTTTTATTCCATTAACCCAAACCCCTTAAGGATCCAATATAATCTACAACATTAACAATAGAAAAGCAATAATAAAAAACCCAGTTTACTTAAGAAACCATCACACTTACCAAAACCTTATACACACATGTTAAGATCGTATCGATGTATACTCAGCATGACCTGTAGGGAGGCTGAGCTCTTTCGCATGTATTTCAAATCCTATACATCTAATGTCTACCAATCTTATATCAACATTCTCGTAAAGGCACCAAAATACCAGTACATTCCATAGTTACAACAATAAATCTTGTGAAGATGTCCATCATTGTGAAGATGTCCATCATTGGGTAATCTCACAGTAATAGCAAATAGCTTAATAATCACCACATATAAGAATAAACAACCATACTTGTATAATGAACAAGTAGTTATAATAACCTCATCACATGTTATTAGCACTTAACATATCACTCAATGATTTACTTTTCTTGGACATGCATTGTAACAAGAACACAAAGAAATAGTTAACATTCACACATAATTTTTTTTTTTGAACTACATTTGACCATCAACAATCTCCATCCAAGCTTGTTCCACTCTAACGAGCTTGAACGTTGCCTTTCTATGCATATTCAGCTTGGTTATGGTCTAAAAACAATAATATGATCATAATTCATAAAATAACCTAAAACATTCAAGGATTACCACCTAAACCCATAACTCCAAGTTCAAAATCAAGATCATTTCTCTAATTCTAATTTTTATACCATCATTCAACCTTATTTGTATAGTTTCATGAATATAATGGTGAATTCTAATCATGCAATTATAAATTAACATCCTTTAACCAAAATCTATGGATTTTCCACCTAATTACACCAGAAAATTAACATATGTCATGTTAAATTCATGTATGTGATGTTAGATCCTTCCTAAAACCAAAAACTAGTAATTTTAGGGATTGATTATCCAAAATCTAGTTAGTGGGATGGATTAACTTACCTCAAATTTTACAACACACCCTCAGATTTTGGCATTCCAAATTAACCTATATACATCAAATTCAATATCAAGGATTTTTCCTAACCTAAAATTACTTCCCAATATTTCTATGAACTCCTTATTGTATTGTTAATATAAAATTTCCCCAAAAGTATTAACCTTTAACTAATCCATTTCTATAATAACCTATACTATACCATGCTCGAATTTTATCCAAGACTATCCTAGTTTAAAATTTCTAACTCATAATTCGGGGAAAACCTTATAAAAATGTTTTCATGCTAGACTCACCAATAACAATTGAAAGGGTCAATACAAAAAATACAAAAGTACCCATCATTTGTTCCCAAATAATAAAATAATAAGAATGAGGCAAGTAAAAATTAGAAGAGTGCATGCATCCTAAAAAAGTGAGGGTTGTCTTCCCTAAAATCCCTCTCAGTTTCCCAAGTAGCCTTCTCAACCAGACGATACTTCCACTAAACCTTCATAGATTGAATATTCATGGTTCTTAATTTCCTAACATCCGAATCAAGAATTTCAATTGGCTCCTCTTCATACAAAATATTTTTATAAATTAACATTGAGTCCTATTTGATGATATAATCCCAATCCCCATGGTATTTCTTGAGAACTGACACATGGAATACCGAATATACCTCAAAACAACATGGTGGCAAGGACAACCTATAAGATATTGGGCCTGTATAATCAAAAACCTCAAATTGACCAATATTCAAGGCAAAGCTTACTCTTCTTTAAAAATTCCATAACTCTCCTTTTTGAAGATACCTTCAATGAAACCTATTCATCAAGTTTTAAGGACATGTCCTTTAATTTTCAATACATATACTCATTTTATCTACTTAGGGTTGTCAACAAGTTGTCTTGACTGAACCTCACTTTCTCTTACTTTTCCTTCATCCCTAACTTTGAACCATCCTATAGGTGTTCTTCACCTCCTCCTATAGAATGCTTTAAATGGAGCCATGTCAATTCTAGAATGGCAACTACTATTGTATCAAAACTTACATAATATAAAGAACTTATCCTAATGACCACTAAAGTAAATCACATAGTCCTTAAAAATCTACTTAAGCACTTGAATATTTTTCTTTGACTATCTAGTAGTTTGAGGATTGAAAGAAGTGCTAAGTAAAGTTTTGTTTCCAACTTCCCATGTAACTTGTCAAAAAACTTAAAGGTGAATTTCATACCTCTATCAGCAATAATGGAAATTGGAACCACATGTAGCCTTACTATCTCTTTGGTATAAATCTTGGCTAACTGCTTTGAGCTATAATTCACTCTAATTTAAATGAATTAAGATGACTTGGTTATCCTATCCAATATGACCCAAATTGAGTCATGCCTCCACTAGGTCTGAGGAAGACCCATTATGAAACCTATGGATATCCTCTCCTACTTATACTTCAGAATATGAATCCATTAAAGTAAAATTGATGGGCCTTTGATGTTTGTATTTCACTTGTTGCTAGTTGTGGCATTTAGAACAAATTCAAATATATATATATAAATCTTTATGTCGAGCCACCAATAGAGTTGTTTTGAGTCACGATACATCTTGGTTTCACCCAAATGAATAGAATAACGGTAACCATGAGCTTATACAATTAAATATTTAACATATAACTAAAAAAAGGCACATGTACATATCCTATCACCCTCTACACCTTTTAAACATTGAGTGCAGAATCAGAAGCATTACTAAGATATCCTTGTTCTAATATTTATTGAATGTCATATCTTAAAACCATCTTGCCATGATTAGATCAAGGAATGTTAACCTTACCTATACACTAGCCAACACTCCACCCCTTTTAGAAACACAACACTATATGAACTATGATTCTATAGTTTGAATTTCTCTAACGAATGGTTTCATTGACACCCTTAAAGAAGAAAATTAAACCGTACTTTCTAATTTCCAACTCAATGGGTCTGACACCACAGAGGCTTTGCCCGAATGGTAATAAATGTTCACATCATATTCACTCAACAATTCTATCCGCCTCCCCTTACGTAAATTAAAATCCTTTTAGGTGAAAATATGTTTTAAGCTTTGATGATCCATAAACACGTCACACTTTACACCATAGATGTATTGTCTCCATATCTTAAGTACAAAAACTAATGTTTTCAACTCCAAGTCATGGGCTAAATAATTTTTCTCATGAGGCCTTAATTGCCTTAAAGCTAGGGTGAAGCATTACAAAATCTAATAAAGTCCTTACCATTTATCTTCAAACCAAGAATGGAGGTAGTAGTCAAAAGAGTCATTAGCTTTTGGAAGCTTTCCTCACACTTGTCATACCATAAAAATGGAACCACTTTCTTAGTTAATCTTGCCAAGTGAGTAGCAATATAGGCAAAGTTCTTGACAAGCCTACCATAGTAACTAGCAATACCCATAATGTTTCAAACCTTAACAATTGAGATCAGCCAAACCCAACTCTTGACAAACTCAATCTTCTAAGGATCTACCATCACACCATTTTTTAAAAACATGTGTCTTAAAAGAGCTATAGAGGGTATTAAATATTCCTAATTAGAGAAATTAGAATAAAGTTTCTTCTCTTTAAAAATCTCCAAATTTATACGAAGATGACCTGCATGTTCCTCATTACTCTTAGAGTAAACAAAAATGTCTTTAATTAAATAATTACACATGAATCCAAGAAAGACTTGAAAATACCATTCATCAATCTCATTAAGGTTGTCGACACATTGGCCAACCAAAAATACATAACTAAGAACTTATAATGCCTATATCAAGTCATGAAACATGTCTTGGATATATCATCGAGCCAAATCTTTAGCTGGTCATAACATGACCTTAATCTATCTTGGAGAAAACTAAATCACTCTATAACTGGTAAAAAGATCATCTATTTAACTACTTATAGTAAATACACATTATCATTTTACCATTATTTTTATAACAAACAACATTGGAGCACCCCAATACAAAGAACTATGATGAATAAATCCCTTATCAAGTAACTTTTGTTACTGATTCATTAGTTATCTCAACTCAGATAGAGCCATGCGATAAGGAAAAATGAAAATTGGGTAAGTTCCCAACTCTAAATCAATGCAAAAGTGAATGTCCTGATCATATATTGTATAAGGAAAGTCTCTACTACATATCTCCTAAAACACTAATACCATAGAAATTGACTCTATAGAAAGGACTTTGGACTAACATCCCAAAGATGTGCCAAAAATATTGAACACCCCCTCTTAAATAACTTCTTATCCTGAATAAAGGATATAATTTTCACTAATCTCGGCATATACACACCATACCATTCTAACTTATCCATCCTATGCATCTCTAAGGTCACAATCATAGCATTACAGTTTAGAATGACATGATATAAGATAGACAAGTCATAGCCAAGATGATGTAAAAATAAAAAAATATCTAAGATTATAAAATATAAGAAGGTTTGAAAACCTACAAAAAATAGAAAAAAAGTACAATATACATTGGTCACTACCATAAAGTCTCCAGCTAAGTAGATACACACAGGGGAGTCAAGTATATAACAAACCAATTCCAATCCAAACTGAAATTTAATAGATACTTAATAATAACTAGACATTGGATAAATCAAATAGTATCCATCTATCACAAATGAGAATAATACTTGTAATGACGATATCTGTAGCTTCAGCCTCAGCCTCAGCCTTAGACTTATTTGGGAAGGCAAAACCATAATCTCTATGAGAAATCTAGGGTTCACTTCTAAAACACCGAGACTCGAACCATTGAAAAACAACTTTATTTTTATGTATCTAAGTTAGGTACTACTGGAGATGAGTCGTAGCCTTGGTCATGACTCATAACCACCTTTCTTTCTCCTTTCATACCTTGATACATTCATGAGTGTATAATATTATTTCATTATGATATGACCTTTCTTTGGTCGAAACCAACACATACAAGTCATATACTACTCAACCGTATAGAGAAGAGTCTGAAACCAAGTGGACTATTTTTGTCATGAGTGAAGCTTATGAGTTAGGGGTGAGTCATACCCTTTGGATATGTCTCAAGGGTGAGAAATCATACACATAATAGAATGGTTAACCAATTATAAGCCTAGAGTATGAGTTAGGATACCACTTATAACCTAAAGTATGATTGCTAAGGTAGTCGTATGGGGGAGTCGTACCCCTAGACGAGGATACTTTTTATCTTTTAACTAAGGGCCTTGTGGCCATTTACCTTGCCTAAAACACTAAACCATCTCACTATATAAGGAATTATAGACTTCTATGACCTTATTTACAAGACATAAACACTCAAAACCACTCTAAAATCTTCATGAAACAAGATTGGAGGCTAGGGTTTGGAGGGGGCTCATCTAGCAACAAGAAGGAGCCAAAAATTTTGGTGTTTCAGCTTGTTTAAGGCATGTATATTTTATCCTCTTTAAGTATCTCTAAACCCATGTATTTCACACTTGGATTAGTAAGTGTACATGGTGGTTTTGAAATCAAATAAAAAGGATTTTGTTGCCTAATGATGTATGATAGTAAATTTTGCTTAGACTTAAGTTTGAATGTGATATTGATGATGAATTGAATGTTTGGGTGATTGTTGTATCTAGATTAACATGAGGATCTTGAGTAACCCTAATCTTGATAATATATACCATTGAAATGGCCTTGTTGAAGGTATTCACCCAAGGTATTTGTGAAAATATCTAAGTAAGTTATCTAGTCATATGTTATTGATGTATTAAACTAGGGAAATGACACAATGAACATGGAATAATGATAAATGATGTATTAATAGAATACTGAATTGTGTGTGATTAAATTGATAACTTTGGTTGTTCGCTAATGAAAGGGTAAAGTCCCTCGATATAAAGATGAACTTAAATTATGGGTTGAACCCAAGTGTGGTGAGAATGTGGTCTAGAATTGTTGGAAGGGTTTTGATGACTCTATCTTTCTTTGTATATTTAATTAAGTGAAGGAATTATCCTATTTAGATGGTTGAGAAATGAAGGCTCCCATAAGGACCATGTGTTCATTTATAGTGTATGAATTGGGTAAAATGGTTAAAGTACTTAAATATTGTATTAAATGTATGTTTATGCATGTGCAAAGGGTTAACGTCCCAAATACCAACTAATGATAGTTATGATGGCTTGAGGATAATGCACCTTGACTTATGTGATGGCGTGAGGCTGAAGTCCCTTGACTTATGGAAGGATTGAAGTTTAAATCTTGTGCCCAATGATATTTCTCGAGGTTAAAGTGCCATTCTTAAAGAGGTCTCTTGAGGTCAAAGTACCTTGCCAAAGAAAATGGCTTGTGGTTAAATTCCAGGTGAGACATGAGGTTAGAGTCCCTTGTTAAATAAATGGGCATGAGGTTGTAGTCCATTTCAAATATAATTATGGTATGGTTTGAGTCCCTTGTTTAAATAAATATGTAAAAGGTTAAAGTCCTTGACTAATAAATGAATCTGTAAGTTGTTAAGGACCCAAGTCTAGTGATAAGGTGAACATGGTTAGAGTCTTTTTCCATTGAGAATGTTTGAAGCTATAAGTGTGGGAGGTTGTAGACCTCTACTTCATGAATGACGAATGAGTGCTTAAGGCATGTTGATAAGACTTGTTCCTTTTTTGGCATGTGACATACATATATGTATGGATAAGTGTATGAATGTGATAAAATATGATATATTGACTTGTTATTAAATAATTATATTATTTTATCACTTATCCTTGAGTTACATCCTTGCATTCCAATTGCTAAGTGTCTTTGGGTGATGTGTCCCCACACGACATAGGGGCCGGAGCATCTTCTTCTCTTCCCGCGCATTGATTAGCTGATTGAAGCAGTTCATGCATTGTCTTAAAGTGGTGATCTTCCATACTTCAAAAGAGATGCACCTCTTGGTCTCTTATCCTTGGACTTGGTCTCTTTAAGGCTTGGTTTGTCTATTGTCGAGGGTTTATCCCGACATATATATTTATCGAATTCGGTTTTGTATAGAGGTATTGTGAACAATAGTGAACTTGTGTGTAAAGTAGTTAATATGAATCTAATATTTACTAAATATTATTTCTACAATCTTAACTTGTGAATTAGAGTTCCTTCAACTCCTCTTACATTATGGGATATTGGGTCAGGTTATTGGGGTGACCTCCGGTTCATGTGACCTTGGGTTGCCCATATGACATGGCCCAAGGATTGGGTCGTGTCAAGTTGATATCAGATCCTAGGTTCATAGTCAGTTGGGTGTTCATAATGTCGTGTCAAGTAGAACCACTTATATAGGTGTGGAGTACGCCACACTTATAAAAGAGGGGTTATGATACATCTTAGGAATATTCCATTTCATGTGTTTCAATATCAACATATAAATTCTAAGGTTTTGGATTCCCCTAATTCTATTTCCTATCTTTCAGATAATGCCATCAAGGATATCTGAGACTCAGGAAAAAACTTTGGTCCCAACTGAGTGTCCTATAGCCTAAGCTCATCCTACTTTTGGACTTCATATCTAGGCTAGGGCTGCGACATCTGGCCATCCTCTTTGGGTGCCACAATTTATGAGGTTGATATCTCTTATGTTGATACAAGCATGGAGAGCACAAAAGAAAATAAGGCATGGTCAAAGACTCAAGCTTCGGAATTTGCTAGTGTATTGAGCCTTTTAAGTTTTTTCTAGTTGAAGGAGGAGAACGCAATCAATCAAATCAAGAAGCGTCTCACTTGAAGGGAAATAAGGACTTTTCACTTTATAATCCAACACTCAAGGGGCGCCACTTTTCTTTAGATCATTAAGGGTAGTTTTGTTATTTGGCATGTAATTGTACAAATAAATTATTTCTTCACTCTTTTAATTAGATTTTTAATGACATTGAATAATACTCATAGTTTTTAGCTTTAGTTCTGTAGATGTAGCTCTAAAATCGAAATTGGAAAGTTGAATGTATTTGGATTGGTTTTTTACTTGTATTGGGTTATTTGGAAAAAAAGGTTAACTTGAGTAAGTGTGAGTCCTTTAGTCCACCAAAGAGGAAGGTTTGAGCTTTTATTGGTGAGGTGTGATTGATAGTTTGATACACCATCTTTTGTTAATCACTTGGTAGGAGTAAAGGTCTTTCTATCTGTCTTTATTTTTATGCAATCTTCTTATTCATTTCCTTTCTAGTGTGTTGTTTTCCTCTTTGTGTGGTTGCTAATTTTTTCCTTTAAGTATCAATTTCGTTTGTTGATAGTCCTTTAGGCTATCATTTGGTATCAGAACCTTGTTTAGGGTTGTTCCAACATCCCTAAATCTTGGTTTTAGTGTTCTGATTTAGAAAATCTCAACAAAAAAGAGTCAAAAATCCAAAAATCTCAAAAAAAAAATTGTGTCTAGTTGTGTTGTGTTGTAGATACAAAATTTAATCCTTATATCTACTAAATTTTATTGTGTTTTGTTGGTTTCTTGTACTATATCCTTGCTCTCTAGTACCTAGGGAGTCTAGATATACTTTTAGAGTGAAGATTGGTTGAGTTTGAGCTAAGATCCACCATGGTTATAAAGTTTTGAAGCTTTTTGAGCTAGATTCGGATTTGGTCTTGTGATTTGGGCGTGTTTTGTGGATGATTTTTAGTTGGTTGAGTTTTTTTTGGCCTAAGAACCCTAGATCTAAAAGAAAAGTTAACAGTAGGGTTCGTTTGCTTGTTGGTCACACTACAAGAAATCTGATTTCTAGTGGCGACAATTAGTGGCAACTCAAATTGTTTCTGAAAAAATATATCATTTAGTGGCGACATTTATTATCGCTGCAATACATCATATTTTAGTGTCGGATAATTTTTGTCACCTCTAATAGATTGATCAAACTTGGTCAACATTTGAATATTCATCTTCATATCTTAGGGAAGAAGAATATTCAAGGTTTTGTTTTAATCAAAAGAGGGAAGAAAGAGAGTGAAAAAGTTGTTAGTCCAAAAGTATATTCCAAGAATATTCTGTTCTTCCAAAAAGAGGAGGGGACAACAAAGTACACTTGCAAGTACAAGGAGGGGACCATTTCATTTCAATTTCAATTGGAGGCTTGAAAGAACTCTAATTTGCCTCTTTACCCCCTTAAATCTGAAACTCTCCTTCCCAAAGGGTGATATTTGGCCTAAACAAGGTTTGGGGAACTTGAAAATTTGAAAACTGACAACCAACTATGTAATGCCACATCATCACTTGTGATCAACCAAATTCATCTCTAAAATTAGATTTTCTTAGTTTCTAATTTTTTATTCTAGTTTCTTAAAAGTTAATTTTATCCCTAATTAGTAAGCTAGTAAGTACCTACTAATTTGGTAATTAGATTAGAGTCCATTTGTTTCGTGTCTTCAGTTTTTGTGTGCCGCAGTTTGTTTCGTGTCCAGTTTTTGTGTGCCTTTTCTCATTTTTAATTCATACTATTTTGTTGGTTCAAGTTTGTACATCACTTTATTTGAGTCATTTCAAACAAAGATCGATTCTAGACCAAAGCTTCTCACCACTCAAGTAACTTGCCAAGTATTGCCAAATATCCAACACTTGTGAAGCCAAGTGCGAGGTAAGGTTGAGTGAGAGAGTGGTAAGGCTTTTTGAAATAATTTGTTTGTTCGTTTTGCAGGTGTTATCTTTCTGTTTTTTTGGCTTTTGTTAGGAACATTTGAAATGGAATCCTAAGATACCTCATCCCAACCATTGGGAAATGATGCTTTGGGAGCCTTGATGGCTTGGTTTTAGTCTTTTGCCCAATATATGAAGAGTGATAATGATTCTTTGAGGAGTGATTTGGGTGCTATGAGGAGTGAAATGTCCACTTTTAGTGGAAGGCTTGATTGTGTTGAAAGTAGAAGGAACTCACGACCTTCTACTCCTAGTCCCTACCATGCATCTTCAAGTGTCCAAGCCAACAACTCCTCCATGACCATGACACCCGAAACTCTCCACCAAAATCTATACCATCCAAAGGTTCCACAAAACCAGACACTAAACCATACCCAAACCTCTCCTAACCGAAACATAAAAATGCCACTACATCCCTAAATGAACCAAGTCCAACAATAAGGACTTGGAACTCAAGCTTCACCACCAAATCCGAACCTACAGGTGCCAAATCCCTTTGACCAAAAACCATCTTCTCTAGATAACCAAATACCTCAACAAAATGCTATTTACCAAACACCAAATTCCTTGTACCAAATACCTTATCCTCCACCACATCTAATTCCACACGTTCAAGTACCAAATAATCAAAGACCAAACCCACCTCACCAAAGACCCCAAATCCAAAACCCACCCATCCAAATTGAAGATTATGGTAGAGGGGAGCAAGAAGGTTATGGTGTTCACCATGATGACTATTCGTTTGAGGATGAAATTAGGTCAAAACATGATCAAAGGGGACCTTATGGTGGTAGATTCCAAGGTCATGAGGTAAGACAAGGCCATGTTGATCATCAAAGAATCTGAGACATGCATTTATTCAATCAAGGTTGGCATTCCTATTTTCAAATGTGAGAGTGATCCAGAAGTGTACTTAGCTTGTGAATCCTTTTGTGAAAATATTTTTCAAGTGAATGACCTTTCCGAAGAAAAAAAGTTATTATGCTATTGCTCACTTTGAAGGCTATGCAAACACTTGGTGGGATTAATCCAAAAAATTTGGTGATGTGTTGATTGGTGGTCAACCATCTCCTTGGAAGGTGTTGAAAAGAGTTATGAGAGAAAGATATGTACTGGAGCATTATCGATATGAGCTTCTTGCCAAGCTTTACAATCTAAAGAAAGGATGCAAGAGTATCATGGCCTATTATGATGAGTTCCAACAACTTGTCTTGAAACTTGACCATAGAGGTGAACAAGTGTAACATGATATTATTCGCTTCAAGGTTGGGTTGAACAAGGATATATCCTCCCGTTTGACTCTTCAGAAGTTTGAAACCATGGTTGATGTCTTCCAAGCAGCTATGGAAATTGGGAAAAAGAACAAGGAAAGATACAAGACAAAGCTTCTTACACCTCCTCGGATTGGTCCAAAGAAAAGGGCATGATCTCGGCATATATGGCTCCTCCTCAAGTCATGAACAAGGCTTCCTAACACCATTCTCTAAATTTTGACGGTAAACTAACTTTTACTTCTCATTATAAGAGTATACAATGTTTCAAGTGTCAATGGTGGGGTCATAGGGCAAGTAAGTGTCCTACCCGACGTAATGTGATCCTAAAGGAGGGTAAATTATATTATCTTGGTGAAGAAGTGGAGTTGGAAACCTAGGGGAATGAGGACAACTCTCAAGATGGAGAGTGCATAGAACTCGAAACTCAAGGATAAGTATGTGAGGAAGATATGTTGCCTTGTGAAGGAGAATGTGATGTGCCTAGTTATGTTTTTAGGAGAACTTTGTTTATTAAGGTCTTGGATGATCGAAGAGAGGACCTTTTTAATACCAAGTGCCTTATTATAAGAAGTTTGATTTCAATTATCATAGATAGTGGGAGTTTTATGAATATTGCTAGTGTTACTTTGGTTGACCACTTGAAACTATCTACTATTCCTCACCCAAATCCATACAAGATTCAATGGTTAAACAAGTGTGGTGAATTGATGGTAAAATGACAATGTGTGATTATATTCAAGATAGGGAATTATTATGATAAAGTTTTATGTGATGTAATCGCTATGCAAGCATGTCACATATTGTTTGGAAGACCTTGGCAATTTGATAGGAATACTATACAGGATGGAAGATCTAATAGGTACACTTTTGTGCATGGTGACCGAAATTTCATTCTTATCCCTCTTCCACAATATAGTGTGAATGAAATCCAAGAGAAAACCTAGAATTTGGGTGAGAAAAAAGAAAGGAAAGGGTAGGGGAGATCTCGTATTATGAAATTGGAAGGGGAAAAGCAAATTTGATTGTGGGACTTGCCCAAAAATGTACCTTGTCACTTCCTAACCCAAATTCTAGCATTTTTCCTAGCTTTGATCTTTCTTATTTGCAGGTTCAAGTTCATAAGTTGTCAAAGAAGGATCAACAAGGGGTTTTACATGAAAATGACCTCAAGACACCCTTGGCCAAGAGCTTCAAAATAGTGGACTATCCTAGCCCAAACCGAAGTGATGTTTCTATAACTTACCTTCCCTTGAGCTTAAATTATTGCCATGTGATTCCTTGTGAAGTGGTCTCGGGTTCTCTTGATATAGATGTGCATATTTCTTCCCTAGTTAGTTCTCTTGATGTGTTTAATGAACCATGTTCTCCTAAGGTTAGCTCACTACTTGAATATGAGAAGAGTGTGACTAAAACCTTTCAAGTTAGTGTAGATGCTTACAATGTAGATCTTGATAATGAATATGGTCCTTTGAATTTTTTTGATGAAGACCTTGATAGTAGAATGCTTCATAGAGATCATGTTCATAGATATGTGGAAAGTTCTAGGATTTGTGTTTTTGAGGGAACCTTCTTAAGCCATAGATGTCAAACTTTGAAAGTTTGTCTTCCCTTGAAAACAAGTGGCATTTGTGTTAGTTTTGTAATATATCCTTCACTCATTTATTCTTTCTTTAGGTGTTTACTTTGTGATGTTAGTGGTCGGATTTTCTTACTTCTCACAAAGGATGGTTGGTTTATTCTAAGAGTGTACCCCCTTGGCTTGTTTACCACACTTATTGTACTAATGCTAACCCTTCTATCATGAGCATTGTGTGTTTGTTTTCCCCCCTTTGGTTTTGTAAGGTGTAAATTTGATGACAAATTCCTTTCAAGATAAATAGGATGATACAAGCATGACGAGCACAAAAGAATACACGACATGGTCAAAGGCTCAAGCTTTGGAATTGGCAAGTGTTTGGAGCCTTTTAAAGTCTTTTCAAGTTGAAGGAGGAGGAGGGAATCAATAAAATCAAGAGGTACCTCACTTGAAGGGCAAGAAGGACTTTTCACTTTATAATCCAACACTCAAGGGGCGCCCCTTTTCTTTAGATCATTAAGGGTAGTTTTGTCATTTGGCATATAATAGTATAAATAGATGATTTCTTCACTCTTTTTGTTAGCTTTGGAATGACATTGAATATTACTCTTAGTTTGTATCCTTAGTTCTCTAGTTGTATCTCTAAAACCAAAATTGGAAACCTTGAATGCATTTGAATTGGTTTTTGACTTGTATTGGGTTATTTGGCAAGAAAGGTGAACTTGAGGAAGTGTGAGTCCTTTGTTCCACCTAAGAGGAAGTTTTGAGCTTCTATTGGTGAGGTATGATTGATGATTTGATACACCATCTTTTGTTAATCACTTGGTAGGAGTAAAGGTCTTTCTATATATCTTTATTTTTATGTAATCTTCTTCTTCATCTCCTTTCTAGTGTGTTGTTTGTCTCTTTGTGTGGTTGCTGATTTTTTCCTTTAAGTGTCAATTTCGTGTGCTGATAGTCCTTTAGGCTATCATATGTTCACGAGTATAAATATTGATGAAGATACTCAAAGCGTCATCGATGAAATGGAGACGATTTTTTGAATCATGCGTGCTTCAATAGTCGAGGGTGTTGAGCTTGCTTCCTACCTAATGAAAGATGTAACGTACCAAGGGTACGAAGGGTGGGAGTTGTCTAGATGTTTTCATTCTAGTCCGGTTTCTTGGGTGGATTTCTTCGAGGCTTTCTTAGATCGCTTTATTCCTCAAAATTTGAGAGAAGCAAAGACGGAAGAGTTTGTGAACATAAAGAAGATAAGGATGTTCATTAAAGAGTATGCCTTGAAATTTAATTAGTTATAAAGGTATGCTCCTGAAATAGTTTCTAGCATGATGGTTAGAATGAAAAATTTTGTCTCAAGATTGTCCCGTGAGTTAGTCCTCGAGAGCAAGGATGGATCATTGATTGAGAACATGAATATTTCTAGGTTGATTGTGTATTTTCAACAAATAGAGAATGATAAAAAGAATCAAATTGAGATTAGTGAGAAATAAGGAATGAAATTTAGGCCTTCCAAGCAAAGTGGTAGCAAGTGGCTAGGAAAGAAGTGGGTTTAGGTTTGTTCTCCTCGGCTTGTGTTCACTCTCCTTACCCGAAGTCATTGGGGGATCATCCACCATAATTTAGTAGAGGGTTTCAAGCACATGATGCCCAAGTCTAGTCTAGTGGTGCACAGTTGGCTCCACCCCACCCTTCTTGCAAATTTTGTGGTCAAAGACATCGTGGCCAATGTGAAAAAAAGGGAAACTGGTGTTTTTATTATGGTTAGTTTAGGAACATACAACGTGAATGCCTTACTCTAGCATCTTCTTAGGCCAATAGGGCCCCTCTTGCTACTTCACCTTTTTTCATACCAAAGGGTGCTATGTCTACCTCTACTTTTTTTTTTGGCACTGGTGTTGGCTAGAACCGTTTGTATGCACTTGTTACTCTCTAGGATTCTGAGGCATCTCCTTATGTTGTCACGAGTATGTTGAGACTTTTCTCCCATGATTTAAATTATTTTCTTGATCTAGGGTCTACTCTTTCCAATATGACCCCTTTGTGGTTGTGCATCTTTATTGCGATCTTGAGAGTTTGTCGATTCCTTTATCTATTTCTACTCTAGAAATGAACTTAGCTATTGTTCACTAGGTCTATAGGTGGAGTATGGTATCTAATAGTGGAAGGGATACTCTTGTTGACTTGATAGAGTTAGACATGGTTGATATTGATGTCATTGTGGGGATGGATTGGTTGCACAGAGGTGTTTGTATCATGTATTCCGAGTTAAAGAATCTAACTCGGAAGAGCTTTCCCTAGAATTTGTTCTCATTGTGAAGGATTTTCCTGATGATCTTCCTAGTGTTAATCCCAATAGGGAAATTGATTTTGGCATTGATCTTGTTCAGGAAACTTGTCCAATCTCTATCCCTCCTTATAGAATGGCTCCGGTGGAGTTGAAAGATCTTAAGGAGAAATTAAAAGACCTCTTATATAAGGGTTTTATCCATCCTAGTGTGTCTCCTTGGGGTGCTCCCGTGTTGTTTGTGTGCAAGAAGGATAGTTCCCTTTATATGTGCATTCATTATCGTCAATTGAACAAAGTGACCATGAATAATAAATATCCTCTTCCTAGGATCGATTATTTGTTTGATCAACTTTAAGGTTTGAAGTGTTTCTATAGGATTGATCTTAGATCGGGTTATCATCAGCTTAATATTAGGGATGTGTATATCCCTAAGACGGCCTTTAGAACCTTATATGGTCACTATAAGTTTCTTGTTATGTCCTTTAGGCTGACCAATGCCCCAACGGCATTTATGGATTTAATGAATAGGGTCTCCCTTCTGTGCTTTAACATGTTTGTCATTTTCTTCAATAATGATATCTTAGTGTATTCTATGATTAAGGTGGAACATGTAGATCACCTCCGTTCCTTATTGCAAAATGTCATCTCTAGTGATGGTATTATGGTCGATCCCCAAAAGTTTATGGCGGTTAAGGAATGGCCTAGATCTATGACTCCAACCAATATTCAAAGTTTTTTGGATTTAGTCAATTAATATAGAAGGTGTGTGGAGAGCTTTTCCATGATAGCTGCCCCATTGACCAATTTGACCCAAAAGAAAGTCAGTTTCTTGTGGTATGATGCGAGTGAGGTAGTTATGAAAATTTGAAAGATAAATTGACTTTGGCTGTGGTTTTGACCTTGCCCGAGGGTAGTGATGGTTTTGTGGTGTATTGCGATTCTTCTCGTATCAATTTTGGTTGTGTGTTGATGCATCATCATAGGGTGGTGTCCTATTCTTCTAGGCATTTGAAAATTCATAAGAAGAACTACCTCACCCATGACTTAGAGTTATTAGTCATGTTCTTTGATTTGATATTTGGCGGCATTATCATTATGGTGCTCATGTCGATGTCTTTTCCTATCATAAGAGCCTTCAATATGTATTTACTAAAAATGAGTTGAATATTCGACAAATAACCAGGTGTATGCGATGTCTTTGCAACCAGATGTCTTTGCGATGTATGCCACTTTTGGCCTACAGACATTCCATGTGTTAACAAGTATCCGTTGATCCCAATTTTTTAGCCTTATAGCCAATTTTTTCTTATTACACCTTTCACCTTACCATTTGTGTTACAATAAACCTATTTTAGCCCTGGTCCTCCTTAGACATTGTGCACCTCAACTCAGGCAAATCGCCTAAGTTGAGGGTGGCTATCATAAGGGTGCATACTGTAAAGTTGGTATGAAGTAGGGTAAAATAACAAAAATGATAGTAGTGATAGTTGTGGTAGAAAAATAAAAAGAAAATAAAAGAAAAATTTGTAGAAGAAAAGAAAAGAATAAATAAGATAAACCTTACCTAACCTGAATGTGCAATAAAAGAATAAAAAGGGAGATATAAGGGTGGAATATAAAGGAAATTGGTTGTTGACTGGAACCCAAAGTAAGTGTAGTGATGTAATACCCCATACTTTTCCTAGCTTGACATCGTCCCAAGAATGTAAGAAACTTACTTTCAAAGATGAATCAATTTTTGTACCCAGCGACGAACCGTCGCACATCCCACTCAGTTATTTTAAGTAGTTTTAAAGGGTCTTTTTGGTATTTTACCACCCGTTTTGATCCCTAATAATATTAAACCAATGCTTATGCCTTTGTTATTCATTCACAACAACAAATTAGGGTTTCTCTCCAAGTTTAATTCCCAAGAATAAGAAATCCTAGGTAATTAATTCCAAGCCAAGGATTCAAGTTTTTCTCCACAGATCTTCAAAAAATCACAACCCAGGTATGCATAGTGTTTATTCATGGACTTGTTTCATCCATGAAGCCCAAGAATCTCTTTTCAAAGTTCAAATTTATGGATTTTTATGAATTTTATGTTGGGTTTGCTTTTGTTCATGTTGATAATGACTAATTGAATTCTAATCCATGTTGGGTGATAAATTTCATGTTTAATTGACTAGTATAGGTGTATATTCATGTGAATCCATGATTAAACCCTTGAATGGTCAGGTTAGAGTTGATTCATGATGCTTACTTGTTGTGTGATGTTGTCTACATATACTATGCTCACCATGTGTTTGATTAAATGCCTTTATGAAGGAAAAATGCCCTACTAGTATGATAATATTAAATCCCCATTCATATACAAGTTCATGCATGTCAAGTGTTTGATGAAATGCCTTAGTCAATGAATTATTAATGTATGTGTGGCCATTGTGGTGCTTTAGAACTTGTACTTTTTGAATTTTGCAACTTATTATATTATGGCTTGCTGATGTGATCATGTATTCAAGAAAGTCATGCTTTGTCAGTTTTATGCTATCGAGTCCTGGGGGTACTTGTACTCGATAATTTAGCTGTGTGCCTAGAGCCAGTGTCATGTTTGTATGATACTCTCTGTCTAGCCATGATCCATAGAACTCAGTCATTCATGTGACTCAGGAAAACTCAAAAATCTCAGTAATCTCAGTGATCTCACTACTCAGTAATCTCGGTAACCTCAGTATTCCTAGTAAATCTCAGTAACTTCAGTACCCTCAGTCATTCCTCAGATCTCAGTTGCATTCTGTCAGTCAATGAAACTCAGTGAACTTAGTTTAGCTCCGCTAAGTAATACCATTAGTATCAGTTCAGTTTAGTTAATCAGTTCAGTTCAGTTAATCATGTTCAGTGTCCATTCAGTTGGGAGTAGAATTCAACACCGAGTGAACCCAAGGATCGGGAATAACTTGTTATTCAGTGGAGGGTTTTTTCCTTAGAAGCAATCCTTACATTCCAGAACTACGTAGTCAGTGTAGGTTGAGATGTACCCCTATGCGTAGGGCTACTAATACATATCGTTTGGGGTTATTCCTATAGAAGGGTTGACGAAAGAGTTTCCTATCAGAGAGGGTTACCTTATAGCTCGTCTTTACCCGTGGCACGATATTGATACCTTTATAGCTGGGGTTATAGGCTGGACCCCACAGTTCAGTTTTGGGGCATATCGGTTAGATGATTACCTCCCACAGTTTCAGTTTTAGTCTCAGTAAAAGAACTTAGATAGTTCTTTAAATTCAGAACTGTCAGATACAGTTAACCTAGTACAGTACAAAACTCAGCTAGTTCTATCAAAACTTAGACTGTCAGATACAATTGCTCAGTATAAGTATGCTAGTTATAGGAAACTTATGTTATCAGCATTCAGACTTAGGACTATCAGATACAGTCAACCAGATTAGTTCTTCATAGTCAGAACTATTAGAAACAATCGTTCAGATATCCATATCAGTAAACTCAATTGTCAGCCTACCAGTAGTGCAATTACTCTGTATTCCAAAACTAGAAATTCAGGTATCAGTAAATCCATGTTATCAGTAGACTCATCCATCATAACTTAGTATTCAGTCCTATCACAATCTCAGTTACAGTCACGTAGTCATGCATGTATTCTCACGTTCATGTTAGTCTGTCATTTAGTATTGTTCACTCATATGAACCCCTTATATTCAGCCTACCTCACTTGCATACCAGTACAATTAAAGTGCTAATGTATTTTCTCTATGTTGCCTTATACCATAGGTTTAGAAGCACGAGATTCAGAACATCAGTAGCATCCCAGGTCAGCCGTCAAAGTCAGCAGTAAGTCCTCATCCTTAGAGGACATAATGATTACCTTATTATTTTAGTTTTTCAATTTACTTCAGTAGTTGGAGTTAGTTGGGGACATGTCCCATTAATTACTTTTTCAGATAGTTTAGAGGCTTTCAGACTATCATGTTTTGTTAGTTATTTAGGTTGTTTTGGGTATTTCACACCCCACCAGGATGTTATATTTTATCAGATATTATGTTACAGTATTGGACCTTATGGCCCTTCAGTTCAAGTTTCCATATTTATACAGTATAATATGCATTGTTCAGGTACAGATGTCAGTCATGGGTTAGTTTGTGGTCCTTCGGGGTCATGAGCATCGTGTAGCATTTTGGTTACCAAATTTGGGGTGTTATAAGTGCCAAGGAGGGTTATTCACTAAATATATCAATATGTACCATACCATCCCCCATGCCTACATTACAAGCCAAATAAAGTCCTATTGTTATCCTAACTCGACTGTCTGAAAGCTAAGGTAAAGAAAATAAGGGCAATCCTATGATATTTGATGCGCATTGGTGAAACATATCTGGTGAGTATGAGTGTATCTTAACCATACCTGCATTGATATAATGATTTAATATGAGTGAGCAGGACTTTTTTATTGTTAGGGTACATGGGTTGTATTGTTAGCTGCTTACTTATTTAGTTAGTTTAACTTTTACATAAGCATGATTGTTTATTGCCAATGTAATACCATATCTTGATTCCGTTGTGTCACATTGTTGTTCTTTATATATACATACAACTTGTTTGAATTGTTGAAATAGGAGGAGGTGATATTTTTAATCTTAAAGTGATAACTGACTACCTTAGATATCTTAGAGTTCTCCTAGTTATGCGTCGTAGATTTATTTGTTATGTTGTGTTTCTTGAGAAAATGCAAACATTCTAAGTTGATGGTGTTAATGCGCTATGGATTCTTAGAACTTTTGACCCTTAAAATAATGAAAATATGCATGTTACTTAGGTCTTTTTGTTAGATATGATGTGTTTTATGTTATGGTTTTCTGGAAATTAGGTATTGGGATTATTCTGGAAGAAAGGAGTGAAAGTTAAAGTTTTGAACCACTGAAGTGGGCACCTAAACCATATGTACTACCTACGGGGAATAGGTGCAAACGTATGTGACAAAAATTGAGATCCAGAGACTCAAAAGTTTAGAAAAGAAGACTCTTATCACTTACCAAGGAAATCTATTTCTCGTAGGTGCAACCTACGGTCTGTAGGTGATAGAGTAGGCTATAGAATAGTCAAATCGAGAGAGTTCAGGAGATTTTTTAGGAAAGGGGTACCTATGGTGGACCACCTATGGTCTGTAGTTTTCCAATGCTACCAGTATCATCAAAATCCGACATCGAATGAGAAAGTTATGGCCGAAATACAGACGGTAAGAAAATCACCCGAGTGCGACAGTAGAGGCCGACGGACTGTCATACTAGAGATGGAACGTCCCCCATGTTTTTGTATTGAGGTAGTAAGACTACCCTCTTCCTAGGAACAAAGGAAGAGTCCAACGGACCGTCGGACTAGAGATGGACAATCGTAAAGGAGACAGTGAGCCCCTTTTCTACTTAGGTGCGACGGTCAAGATCGACGTACCATCGCTCACACCATCGCACATCCCGCTCAGTTATTTTTAAGTCATTTTAAAGGGGCTTAGTGGTACTTTAACACCCGTTTTTATCCCTAATAATATCAGACCAAGGCTTATGCCTTCATTATTCATTCACAATAACAAATTAGGGTTTCTCTCTAAGATCAATCCCCAAGAATAAGAAACCCGAGGTGATTAATTCCAAGCCAAGGATTCAAGTTTTCCTCCACAGATCTTCAAGAAATCACAACCCAGGTATGCATAGTGTTCATTCATGGACTCCTATCATCCATGAAGCCCAGGAATCTCTTTTCAAAGTTCAAGTGTATGGATTCTTATGAATTTAATGTTGGGTTTACTTTTGTTAATGTTGATAATGACTAATTGAATTCTAATCCATGTTGGGTGATAAATTTCATGTGGAATTGATTAGTATAGAGTAGATTTATGTGAAACTATAATTAAACCCTTTAATGGTGAGGTTAGAGTTGAATTATGATGTTTACTTGTTGTGTAATGTTGTCTACATATACTATGCCCACCATGTGATTGTTTAAATTCCTTTGTGAAGGAAAACTTCCCTACTAGTATGATAATATAAAATCCCCATTCACGTATAAGTTCATGCATGTCAAGTGTTTGATGAAATGCCTTAGTCAATGAATTATAAATGTATGTGTGGCCATTGTGGTTCTTTAGAACTTGTACTTTATAAATTCTCCATCTTATTATATTATGGCTTGTTTAAGTGATCATGTATTCAAGAAAGTCATGCTTTGTTAGTTTTATGCTATCGAGCCTTGGGGGTACTTGTACCCAATAATTTAGCTGTGTGCCTAGATCCAGTGTTATGTTTGTATGATACTCTCAGTCAAGCCATGATCCATAGAACTCAGTTAGTCATGTGACTCAGGAAAATTCAGAAAATCTCAGTAATCTCAGTGATCTCAGTACTCAGTAATCTGGGTAACCTTAGTATAACTAGTAAATATGAATAACTTCAGTACCCTCAGTTAGTCCTCAGATCTCTGTTGCATTCTGTCAGTCAACAAAACTCAGTGAACTCAATTTATCTATGCTAAACAATACCATTAGTATCAGTTTAGTTCAGTTAATCATATTCAGTGTCTATTCAGTTGGGAGTAGGATTTATCACTGAATTAACCCAAGGATGGGGACTCACCTATTATTCAGTAGAGGATGTGATCATTAGAAGCAATCCTTGCATTCTAGAACTACGTAGCCAGTGTAGGTTGAGATGTACCCCTATGCGTAGGTCTACTATTACATCTCATTTAGGATAATTCCTATAGGAGGGTTGATGGAAGAGTTTCCTATCAGAGAGGGTTACCTCACAGCTTGTCTTTACCCGTGGCACAATATTGATATTCTTCCAGTTGAGGTTATAGGATGGACCCCACTAATTCAGTTTTGGGGTATGTAGGTTAGATGATTACCTCCTACAGTTTCAGTTTCAGTCTCAGTCTAAGTAAAAGAACTCACATAGTTCTTTAGATTCAGGACTGTCAAATAAAATCAACCTAGTACATTACAGAACTCATCTTGTTCTATTAGAACTTAAACTATTAGATACAGTCACTCAGTATCAGTATGCTAGTAATTCAAAACTCAAGTTATCTACATTCAGACTCTGGACTGTCAGATACAGTCAACCAGATTAGTTTCTTCATAGTCAGAACTATCAGAAACAATCATTTAGATATCCATGTTAGTAAACTCAGTTTTTAGCCTACCAGTAGTACAGTTATTCTGTATTCCAGTACTAGAAACTCAAATATCAGTAGATCCATATTATCAGTAGACTCAGAATTCAGAACTCAGTATTCAGTCATATCACGATCTCAGTTACAGTCATATAGTCATGCATTTATTCTCATGTTCAGGTCAGTCAGTTAATTAGTATTCTTCATGCATATGAACCCCTTGCATTAGGCCTACCTAACTTGCATACTAGTACATTCAAAGTACTGACGCATTTATACTATGGTGTCTCATACCATATGTTTAGAAACACGAGATTTAGGTCATCAGTAGTATCCCAATTCAGCCATCAGAGTCAGCAGTGTGTCTCATCCTTTGAGGTCATGATGATTACCTTATTATTTAAGTTTTTTAGTTTACTTCAGTAGTTGGAGTTAGCTGGGAATATGTCCCATCAACTCCTTATTCAGATAGCTTAGAGGCTTTCAGACTATCATGTTCAGTAAGTTATTTCGATTGTTTTGGGTATTTCATACCCCACCTGAATGTTATATTTTATCATATATTATGTTACTGTATTTGACCTTATGGCCTTTCAATTCATGTTTTCATATTTATATAGTATATTATTTTGTGTTCAGGTATAGATATCAGTCATGGGTTAGTTTGTGGTCCTTCAGGGTCATGAGCACCGTGTAGCATTCCCATCACCAGATTTGGGGAGTTACAAGTACCAAAGAGGCTTATTCACTAAATATATTAGTATCTACTATACGATCCCCCAAGCCAAATAAAGTCCTATAGTTATCCTAACTCGACTGCCTGAAAGCTAAGGTAAAGAAAATAAGGGTAAGCCTATGGTATTTGATGCGCATTGGTGGAACTTATCTGGTGAGCGTGAGTGTCTCTTAACCATCCCTGCATTGACATATATGATTTGATATGAGTGAGTAGTACTTTCTTATTATTAGGGTACATGGGTTGTATTGTTAGTTTCTTACTTATTTAGGTAGTGTAACTTGTACATAAGCATGGTTGTTTATTGATAATATAATACCATATCTTGATTCCTTTGTGTCACATTGTTGTTCTTTATGTATACATACAATTTGTTTGAATTGTTGAAATAGGAAGAGGTGATAGTTTTGAGCTTAAAGTGATAATTAACTGCCTTAGATAGCTTAGAGTTCTCCTAGTTATACGTCATAGATTTATTTGTTGTGTTGTGTTGTTTGAGGACATGCAAACATTCTAAGTTGAGGGTGTTGATGCGCTATGGATTCCTAGAACTTTTGACACTTAAAACAATGAAAATATGCATGTTACATAGGGTTTTTTGTTAGATATGATGTTTTTTATGTTATGTTTTGCTGGAAATTAGGTTTTAGGATTATTCTGGAAGAAAGGAGTGAAAGTTGAAGTTTTGAACCAATGAAGTGGAAACCTAAACCCATATGTACTACCTATGGGTCATAGTTGCCAATGTATGTGACAATAATTGAGATCCAGAGACTCAAAAGTTCAAAAAAGAAGACTCTATCACTTACGAAAGAAATCTGTGTCTCATAGGTGCCACCTACGCTCCATAGGAGATAGAGTAGGCTGTATAAGAGTCAATTCTAGAGAGTTCAGGAGATATTTGAGGAAGGGGTCACCTATGTGGGACCACCTACGGTCTATAGGTGCCACCTATGGCCCGTAAGTGGCCCCATAAGTGGCCACCAACCTTAATTTTCCTTTTCTATTCGGGAATAGTTTCCTAGGTTTCCTTGTATTATATAAATACCCTTTTGACATTTTTTAGTTACTTTATGAACAACTGATAATTATAAACATATATTTGATTATGAGATCCAATTTTGATATTGGGATTACTTTGTTCTTGATTTTGGTTGATAGTTTAGTTGAAGACTTGGGTTTTATTCATTGGTTATTGTGATATTATTTAATGCTTTAAATTATTAATCCGATTGATGTTTTCACAACAACGAGCAATTAAAACCCTTAGTTGGATTGTGGGAACCCTGGCAGAATGATGAACTAGAGGAAGTGCTAATTTGTTCTTAACCGATATTCTTACATGTATTATGGTTATCTTCAGTTTGATAGATTTTTTAGCGGTTGAAAATGTTAATATCCCTCCTAGTATATCCGTACTTACTTTAGACACAGTCAACCCAGTACTGTACAGAAATCAGCTAGTTCTATGAGAACTCAAACTATCAGATACAGTCATTCAGTATCAATATACTAGTTATATGAAACTAATATTATCAGCATTCAGACTCAAGACTGTCAGATACAGTCAACCAGATAATTTTTTCATAGTCAGAACTATCAGAAATAATTGTTCAGATATCCATGTTAGTAAACTCAGTGGTCAGCCTACCAGTAGTACAGTTATTCTGTATTCTAGTACTAGAAACTCATATATCAGTAATTTCATTATATTCGTAGAATCAGCAGTCAGAACTCAGTATTCAGTCCTATCATGATCTCAATTACATTCACGTAGTCATACATGTATTCTCACGTTCATGTTAGTCAGTCAATTAGTATTATTCATGCATAAAAATCCCTAGCATTCACCCTAACTTACTTGCATACCAGTACATTCAAAGTACCGGCGCATTTGCACTATGATGTCTTATACCATAGGTTTAGAAGCACGAGATCTAGGACATCAGTAGTATCACAGTTCAGCCGTCAAAGTTAGCTATAAGTCCTCATCCTTTGAGGACGTGATGATTACATTATTACAGCCATTTTAGAGGATTTCAGACTATTATGTTCAGTTAGTTATTTCTGTTGTTTTGGATATTTCAGACCCGAAAAGGATGTTATATTTTAACTGATATTATGTTACATTATTGGTCCTTATGTCCTTTTAATTTACATTTCTATATTTATATAGTATATTATGTAGTGTTCAGGTACAGATATCAGTCATGGGTTAATTTATGGTCCTTTGGGGTCATGAGAACCGTGTAGCATTCCGGTTACCATGTTTAGGGCGTTACAAACTTAGTATTAAAGCCTAAAGTTCAACAGTGTCCTAGGATGTCTTAAAAGCTACATCTAGTAGAGTCTTGTACATTGGTTTGTTGTGCACCACACTTATGTCTAGGTGGTTATGAGATGTTTTAGGAAATAATGTCCCTTCTTTCAGTATTCATGTCGTGCAAGTGAGCATAGGCTCAAATTTAAACTCTCATTCTAATTAGCTTTTTCTTTTTATTTACAAATCATGCATCCCAAAAGGGCCAGCGAAAGGGGAAGTGGAAATCAGTCAGCACCTCAGCCCATCTAGCAAGATTCTCTAGGTGAGCGTGTCTCTCATGTAGAATTCAGGACTATATTTACAACTCTATCCAGTTCATTCGTATCTCAGAATGAACGGCCAACTGCTATTCCATCTAACCCAGTGGCAAATTCTGTTGCATCCAGAATTCGGGACTTTACCCAAATGAATCCTACCTTATTCTCCAGTTCTAAGTCAGGAGAGAATCCACAGGAGTTTCTTAATTAGGTTCAAAAAGTCACAGACATCATAGGAGTGACTTCAAATAAAAGTGTAAAGTTAGCCGCCTATCAACTACAAGACGTATCCCATACATGGTTTAAGAAGTAGAAGGTAAACAGTGTATAGATACAAAGCCCATAGAGTGGGAAGAGTTTGATACTGCATTCTTAGATTTTTCCCCTAGAGAATAAAGTATCAAAGGTATTAGAGTTCATCAATCTCAATCAAGGTACCATGAGGATTAAAGAATACTCCCATAAGTTCACTCAATTAGCCAGGTACACTCCCCATGTAGTATCAGACAGTATATCCCAAATGAATAAGTTTGTATCAGAGGTGTTAGGTAGAGTAGTTAAGGAGTTCAAGAATGCGATGTTGGTTAATGATATGGACATATCTTGACTTATGGTCTATGCCCAACAGATGGAAGAGCAGAACCTTAAGATGAAGAAGACAGAAAATAAGAGAGCCATAACAAGTAGTAATAGTTTTGCTCAATCAGGGTGGCAGGATAGTAATTGTTCTCAGTTGGGTCAGAAATGTTCAGCCCCAATTCACTTTTCATCTTGTGCACCAGTAACAAAGTTCAGAAATCACTGTAGGTATGGGGCATCAGGTTCTGACGCCCAGGGTAATGAGAGCTGGATTCTTACTCATTCTCTTTGCGAAGAGTGTGGTAAGCATCATAAGGGTATGTGTAGAGATGGAAATAATATGTATTTTACAACTGGCGAAGTAGGCAACAAAGTTTGGGATTGTCCTAAACCCGGTCCTCGAAATTAGCATGGTCATTCTTCAGCTCAGTCCACTCGCCCGAAATGACAGGGTACAAATTCCAGCGCTATCAGTGGGAAACACCCAAATAGACTCTATGCACTTCTGTCCCAGCAGAATCATAAAAGTTCTCCTGATGCAGCTACTGGTATGTTACAGATCCCTCATTTACATATTCATGCTTCTTCAGATTAATGAGTTTTTTTCTTTTGAAACCTTGCATAGCAGTTAAACTTTAGGGTCACAAAGTCAAGCCTTCAGATTCTAGTTATAGTTCCAGTATGTAAAGATAATCAGTAAGGGAAGACGATTCCCGACCAATTTCTACCTTAGTTAAAAGTTTCATACTATAGTTATCACGATATTTATGCATTCTACCCATTTTAGTTCCACGAATACATCTTCTATACACATGCTTCACAATGAATAGTAAGTATTTAAAGTTCCAAGTATGAGGAATTCCAGTTCACTCAGCATTACAAATCATGTCCAATGAACACAGACATTTCAGACTCAGGTCATGCAGCTCAAGACTCATGTTTCATCCTTAGTGCTTAGCCAAACTCATCTTATGTCAGGTATACTCTCAATTTAGATTCCTTGATAAATCTTTGACGTTGATGTTTGTCCCTCAGTCCTTAGTTACAATGTCAGTTTAGTAATTGATAATCTATATAGGACTCAGATAGTCTTATGGGACCATGGTTATCCTTTATCAGTTACTTAGCCATTTGGATTCAGCATGTTAGTATCAGTATCAGCCTCAGTTATTAACATTCGGTACCTGTATCAGTCTTAATTACATACTTAGATACAGTCTCTACTACAGTCTTAGGTATAATGCAAGTTTCAGCTCAGTAATCAGATAAAAAACTCAATTAAGTTCCATACTTTCTTGCCCAATGCTACAACTATCAGTTACTCTGACAGTAGTATTTAAGTACCTCAGTCTAAAAAATGTTTCCAAATCATGCTAGAAGCCTAGCCTTTCATTCTTTAGGTGATAGAGTTTATGCTCATTCATGCTCAGTGACCTTATGTTAATCAGTCAATCATTCCCTCCTATGCATAATATTCTACAGACTCAGTCCAATTAGTCAGACTAAGTACAGACCAGTATGACGTGCTCAGTATTCATCTATCAGTTATTCAGTTAATCAGATAAGTCAGTATGTTGGTGCATTCATGCTCAATACCCATGTGAATATTTTAGTAGTCTCAGTTGCATTGCATTAGTCTTATTTACTTCATCGTAGATGATGTTCATAGGCCTCAACTCATCTTATTGAATCTCAATCAGGTTATGATTTCTTACTCAGTTGTCTTATATAAATAAATTTGTACATTTTGTTTTCCATTTCCCTAGCTATGCGCCCTAGCCAAAATCTTATAAAAGAATGTAACCATTTTAAGATGAACCAATCAGATAGGTGCAAGCTCAGCTCAGTTCATGTATCATGCCTCAGTCTTAGATATCAAAAAATTATTATGACTCAGTTCCTAGGTGCCTTGCGCATTGCCTCAATTTCCCTAGTAGCTCAGCCAAGTCAGCATTCCTTGAGGGACCTAGTGTCCCAAGGGGGAGATATACTATGAACCATGAGCTATCATAACATAAGCTTCCCAATCTCTTTTCTCGTGTAAGGAATCCAGAATGGAGTAAGGGGTACTCATAAGTTAACCCTCAATCTCCAACTTCAGTTATGAGCCATGTATTTAGGGTCTCAGTTCAATTTATGAAATTAGTTTATGTATCATGTTTTAGTCTCAGTTATGTTCTCATGATCCCGATCATGGATGCTCCAAGCATGATCATGGGTTCATCAGTATTCTCAGTTAAGTAATGCATTTTTCTCAAACTTACTCAGTTCAATGTTCAGATTTCTATTGAAAACTTGGTATCAATTACTATTTGCATATTCATTCATGCACTCATATATCAATTCAGTCAAATAATCATGCATCAGACATGCATTCTTATTGTGAGAACCCTAATTCATCAGGACATTCAGTCATGTCATTCATGAGATCATGCTCCAGCCGTCCATATTCAGTATGTACCTAAGGTTGTGTTCTCCCTTATCACTCAGTCTCATTCGAGGATGAATGTTCTCAAGGGGGAGATATTGTAATACTCCATACTTTTCCTAGCTTGATATCATCCCAATAATTCTAGAAACTAACTTTGAAATAGGAATCCATTTTTGTACACGTTTAATTTTATGATTTTAACTTTTTTCCATGTGAAAAATTGAATTAGCTTTCTAATGATACCAATTTCATCAAAATCCAACATCGGAAGAGAACGTTATGGCCAAAATATAGAAGACAGTAAAATAGGCCAGGTGCAATGGTGGAGGCCAACGGACTGTTGGACTAGCGATGAACCATTGCCCATGTTGTCGCACTAAGGCAGTGAGACCATCCTCTTCCTAGGAGTGATGGCACAGGCTGACGGACCGTCGGACTAGCGATGGACCATCGCAAAAGAGATGGTGAGCCCTCTTTATATCTAGGTGCGACTTTCAGGAACGACGGACCATCAACCCAGTGATGGACTGTTGCACGCACCATCACACATCCCGCTCAGTTATTTTTAAGACATTTTAAAGGGGCCTTTTTGTCTTTTACCACCCATTTCGATCCCTAATAATATCAGACCAAGGCTTATGTCTTCATTATTCATTCACAACAACAAATTAGAGTTTTTCTCCAAGATCAATCCCCAAGAATAAGAAACCCTGGGTGATTAATTACAAGCCAAGGATTCAATTGTTCCTCCACAGATCTTCAAGAAATCAAAACCTAGGTATGCATAGTGTTCATTTATGGACTACTATCGTCCATGAAGCCCAAGAATATCTTCTTAAAGTTTAAGTGTATGGATTTTTATGAATTTCATGTAAGGTTTTATTTGTTCATGTTGATAATGACTAATCAAATTCTAATACATGTTGGGTGATAAATTTCATGTGGAATTGATTAGTATATCTGTAGATTCATGTGAATCTATGATTAAACCCTTGAATAGTGAGGTTAGAGTCGAATCATGATGTTTACTTGTTGTGTGATGTTGTCTGCATCTACTATGCTCACCATGTGTTTGTTTAAATTCCTTTGTGAAGGAAAAAATCCTACTAGTTTTATAATATGAAATCCCCATTCATGTACAAGTTCATGCATGTCAAATGTTTGATGAAATACATTAGTCAATGAATTATGAATGTGTGTGTGGCCAATGTGGTCCTTTAGTACTTGTACTTTATGAATTCTCCAACTTATTATATTATGGCTTGTTGATGTGATTATTTATTCAAAAAAGTCATGCTTTGTCAGTTTTATGATATCGAGTCTTGGGGGTACTTCTACCCGACTATTTAGTTGTGTGCCTAGAACCAGTGTCATGTTTGCATGATACTCTCAGACAAGACAAGATCCATCGAACTCAGTCAGTTATGTTGCTCAGGAAAACTCAGAAATCTCAGTAATCTCAGTGATCTCAGTATTCAGTAATCTCAATAACCTCAGTATTCTTAGTAAATCATAGTAACTTCAGACCCCCAGTCAGTCCTTAGATCTTAGTAGCATTCTATCAGTCAACGAAACTCAGTGAACTCAGTTTATCTCTGCTAAATAATACCGTTGGTATCAGTTCAGTTCAGTTCAGTTAATCATGTTCAGTGTCCATTCAGTTGTGAGTAGGATTCAGCACCGAGTGAACCCAAGGATGGGGACTCACCTGTTATTCAGTGGAGTGTGTGATCCTTAATAGCAATCCTTGCATTCCAGAAATACATAGACAGTGTAGTTTAAGATGCACCCTTATGAGTATATCTACTAATACATCTTGTTTGGGGTTATTCCTACAGGAGGGTTGATGGAAGAGCTTTCTATCAGAGAAGGTTACCTCACAGCTTGTCTTTACCCGTGGCATGGTATTGACATCCTTCCATATAGGGTTATATATTGTACCCCACCAATTCATTTTTGGCGCATGTCGGTTAGATAATTACCTACCACAGTTTCAGTTTCTATCTTAGTATCAGTAAAAGAAGTCAGATAGTTCTTCATATTCTGTACTATTAGATATAGTCAACCCAGTATAGTACAAAACTCAGCTAGTTCTATCAGAACTTAGACTGTCAGATACAATCACTCAGTATCAGTATGCTAGGTATATAAAACTCATGTTATCAACATACAGACTCAGAACTGTCAGATATAGTCAACCACATCAGTTCTTCATAGTCAGAACTATCAGAAACAATCATTCAGATATCCATGTTAGTAAACTTAATTCTCAGCCTACCAGTAGTATAGTTATTTTGTATTCCAGTATAGGAACTCAAATATCACTAAATCTATGTTATTAGTAGACTCAGCAGTCATAACTCAGTATCCAGTCCTATCACGATCTTAGTTACAGTCACGTAGTCATGTATATATTCTCACGTTCATGTTAGTTAGTCAATTAGTATTGTCCGTACATATGAATCCCTTACATTCAGCCTACATCACTTGCATACTAGTATATCCAAAGTACTGATGTATTTGCGCTATGGTGTCTTATACCATAGTCTTAGAAGCACAAGATCTATGACATTAGTAACATCCCATTCAACTATCAAAGTGAGAAGTGAGTCCTCATCCTTCGAGGAAATGATGATTAACTTATTATTTTTATTTTTAGTTTTCTTCAATCGTTGGAGTTAGTTGGGGACATGTACCATCAAATCCTTATTCAAAAAGTTTAGAGGCTTTCATACTATCATGTTCAATTAGTTATTTTAGTTGTTATGGGTATTTAATACCCCACCCAGATGATATATTTTATCAGATATTATGTTGCAGTATTGGACCTTATGTCCTTTTAGTTCATGTTTCCATATTTATACAGTATATTATGGAGTGTTCAGGTACAGATATCAGTCATGGGTTATTTTGTGGTCCTTCAGGGTCATGAGCACTGTGAAGCATTCCTGTTACCTAATTCGGGGCGTTACAAGTGCCAAGGAGGCTTAGACACTAAATATATCAATATGTACCATACCCTCCCCCAAGCCTATATTACAAGCCAAATAAAGTCCTATAGTGATCCTAACTCGACTATCTGAAAGCTAAGGTAAAGAAAATAAGGGCAAGCCTATGGTATTTAATGCGCATTGGAGGAACTTATCTAGTGAGCGTGAGTGACTATTAACTATCCCTGCATTGACATATATGATTTCATATGAGTGAGTAGGATTTTCTTGTTGTTAGGGTACATGGGTTGTAGTGTTAGCTACTTACTTATTTAGGTATTAAAACTTGTATATAAGCATGGTTGTTTTTTGCTAATGAAATACCATATTTTGATTCCCTTGGTACACATATAGTTTGTTTGAATTGTTTAAATAGGAAGAGGTGATATTTTTGAGATTAAAGTGATAATTGACGGCCTTAGATAGTTTAGAGTTCTCCTAGTTATGCATCATAGATTTATTTATTGTGTTATGTTGCCTGAGGACATGCAAACAAATCTTAGTTGAGGGTGTTGATGTGCTATGGATTTTTAGCACTTTTGACGCTTAAAGAAATGAAAATATGATTGTTACTTAGGTCTTTTTGTTAGATATGATTTGTTTTATGTTATGTTTTGCAAGAAATTAGGTTTTGGGATTATTCTGGTAGAAAAGAGTAAAGGTTGAAGTTTTGAAGCACTGAAGTGGGCACCTAAACCTATATGTACTACCTACGGGGCATAGGTGCTAACTTATGTGACCAAAATTGAGATCCAGAGACTCAAAAGTTTAGAAAAGAAGACTTCATTACTTACAAAGGGAATCTATGTCTCGTAGGTGCCACCTACGGTCCGTAGGTGATAGAGTTGGTTTTAGAAGAGTCAAGTCCATAGATTTCAGGTGATTTTTCAGGAAGAAGGGACCTATGTAGGACCACCTATGGTCTGTATGAACCGCCTATGGCCCGTAGGTGGCCCCATAAGTGGCCACCGACCTTAATTTTTCTTTTATATTCGGGAATAGTTTCCTAGGTTTCCTTGTATTATATAAATATCCTTTTGACATTTTTTAGTTACTCTATGAACTCCTAATAATTATAAACATATATTTAATTTTGATATCCAATTTTGATATTGGGATTACTTTGTTCCTTTGGGTTTTATTCATTGGTTATTGTGATATTATTTAATGCTTTAAATTACGATCCGATTGATGTGCTCACAACAACGAGCGACTAAATACCTTAGTTTGATTGTGGGAACCCAGGCAGATTGATGAAGTATGGGAAGTCCTAAGTTGTTCTGAACCGTTATTCTTGTATGTATTATGGTTATCTTAAGTTTAATAGATTTTTTAGCGGTTGAAAATGTTAAGATCCCTCCTAGAATATCCGTACTTACTTTAGATACAGTCAACCCAGTACAATACAGAACTCAGCTAGTTCTATCAGAACTTAGACAGTTAGATACAGTCGCTCAGTATCAATATACTAGTTATACGAAACTCATATTATAAGCGTTCAGACTCAAGACTATCAGATACAATCAACCAAATCAGTTCTTCATAGTTAGAACTATCAGAAATAATCGTTCAAATATCTATGTCAGTAAACTCAGTTGTCAGCCTACCAGTAGTACAGTTATTCTATTTTTTAGTACTAAAAACTCAGATATTAGTAAATCCATGTTATTAGTAGATTGACAACTCAAAACTCAGTATTCAGTCCTATCATGATCTCAGTTACAGTCATGTAGTCATGCATGTATTCTCACGTTCTTGTTAGTCAGTCAATTAGTATTGTTCATGCATATGAACCCCTTGTATTCAGCCGACCTCACTTGCATACCAGTACATTCAAAGTATTGGGGTATTTGCGATATGTTGTCTTATACCATAGATTTAGAAGCACGAGATCCAGGACATCAGTAGCATCCTAGTTCAGCCATCAGAGTCAGCAGTGAGTCCTATTCTTCGAGGACTTATTATTTTAGTTTTTCAATTTACTTAAGTAGTTGGAGTTAGTTGGGTACATGTCCCATCAACTCCTTATTCAAAAAGTTTAGAGGCTTTCGTCTAGGTTCATTTAGTTATTTAAGTTGTTTTGGGTATTTCATAATCCATTCGGATTTTATATTTTATCAGATATAATGTTACAGTATTGGACCTTATTGCCTTTCAGTTCGTGTTTCTGCATTTATACAGTTTATTATGCAGTGTTGAGGTATAGATATCAGTCATGGGTTAGTTTGATATCCTTCGGGGTCATGAGCACTGTGTAGCATTTTGATTACTAGATTTTGGGTGTTACAAACTGGATATCAAAGCCTAAGGTTCAACAGTGTCCTAGGAAGTCTTAAAAGACGCATCTAGTAGAGTCTTTTACATTGGTGCGTTGTGACCCACACTTATGTGTAGGAGGCTATGAGATGTTTTAGGAAATAGTTTCCCTTCTTTCAGTATTCATGTCGTTCCAGTGAGCATAGGCTCAAAGTTAAAATCACATTCTAATATGCTTCTTCCCTTCATTTACAGACCATGCCTCCTAAAAAGGCTAGCAAAGAGGGAAATAAAAATCAGTTAGCACCTCAGTCTGTCTAGCCAGATTCTATGGATGAGCATATCTCTTATTTAGAATTCAGGAGTGTATTTACGACTTTATCCAGTTCAGTCATAGCTCAGAATGAACGGCCAACTTCTATTCCAGCTAACCCAGTGGCAAATTTTGCTACATCCAGGATTCGGGACTTTACCCAAATGAATCCTCCCTTATCCTCCTGTTCTAAGTTAGGAGAGGATCCACAGAAGTACCTCGATCAGGTTCCGAAAGTCACAGACATCATGGGAGTGACTTCCAATGAGAGTTTAGATTTAGCAACCTACCAGCTATAAGACGTAGCCCATACATTATTTAAGCAGTGGAAGGTAGACAGGGTACATATATAGAGACCAAAGAGTGGGAAGAGTTTGCTACTGCCTTCTTAGATTGTTTTTTCCCCTAGAGTAGAAAGAAGAAAAGGTGTTAGACTTTATCAATCTCAGACAAGGTACCATGATCATGAAAGAATACTCCCTTAAGTTCACTCAGTTAGCCAGGTACGCTTTCCATGTAGTAGTAGAAAGTAGATCCAGAATGAATAAGTTTGTATCAGGGGTGTCAGGTAGAGTAGTTAAGGAGTGCAAGACTTCGATGTTGGTTAATGATATGTACATATCTAGGCTTAAGGTCTATGCCCATCATATGGATAAGAAGAACCTTAAGAAGAAGAAGAGAGAAAATAAAAGAGCCAGAACAGGTAGTTATAGTTTTGCTCAATCAGGGTGGCACGATGGTAATCTTTCTCAGTTGTGTCAAAAATATTCAGCCCCAGTTCACTCTTCAGCTTGTGCACCAGTACCAAGGTTTAGAAATGACTGTAGGGATGGGGAATCAGGTTCTGAGGCCCAGGGTAATGAAAGAAGGATTCTTACATGTCTTCTTTTCAAAGAGTGTGGTAAACATCATAAGGGTGTGTGCAGAACTGGCAGTAATATGTGTTTTGGATATGGTGAAGTAGGCCACGAAGTCTGAGATTTTCCTAAACCCGGTCCTTGAAGTCATCATGGTCGTTCTTCCGCTCAGTTCCATCGCCCAAAATGACAAGGTACACCTTCCAACACTAATAGTGGGCAACGCCCAAACAGACCATATGCACTTCGGTCCCAATAGAATCAGGAAAGTCCTCCTGATGTATCTACTAGTATTTTATAGATCTCTCATTTACATGTTCACATTTCTTCAGATTCATGAGTTTCTTTTCTTTTGAAACCTTGCATAGCAGTTAAACTTTAGGGTCAGAAAGTCAAGCCTTCAGATTCTAGTTATAGTTCCAGTATGTGTTGATAATCAGTAACGGAAGATGATTCTTGACCCATTCCGTCCTTAGTAAAAAGTTTCATACTATAGTCATCACGATATAAATTCATGCTACCTATTTTAGTTCCATAAATACAGCTTATATCCGCACGCTTCTCATAGAATAATATCTATTTCAAGTTCCTAGAATGAGGAATTCTAGTTCACTCAGCATTAGAAATCAAGTCCTATGAACACATAAATTTCAGACTCAGGTCATGCAGATCAAGACTCATATTCTACCCCTAGTGCTTATCCAAACTCAGTTAATGTCAGGTATACTCTCTGTTTAGATTCCTAGATAAATCTGTGACATTGATGTTTGTCCTTCAGTCCTTATTTACAATGTAAGTTTAGTAATTGATATTCTATAAAGGACTCAGATAGTCCTATGGGACCATATCTATACGTTATCAGTTACTTAGCCATTTGGATTCAGTATGTTAGTATCAGTATCAGCCTCAGTTATTAGCATTCAGTAACTGTATGAGTCTTAATTACATACTTAGTTAGAGTCTCTACTACAGTCTTAGTTATATGCCAGCTTCAACTCAGTATAAGATCAGAAGCTCAATTCAGTTCCAGACTTGCTTTTCCAATGCTACAACTATGAGTTACTCTGTCAATAGTATTTTAGTACCTCAGTCTACAAAATGTTTCCAAATTATCCTAGACGCATAGCCTTGCATTCTCGAGGTGATACAATTTTTGCTCATTCATGCTCAGTTACCTCATGTTAACCAGTCAATCATTACCTCCTATGAATAATGTTCTACAGACTCAGTCCAGTTAGTCAGACTAAGTATAAACCAGTCTCATGTGCTCAGTATTCATCTATTTGTTATTCAGTTAATCAGATAAGTTAATATGTTGGTGCATTCATGCTCAATGCCCATGTGAATATTTTAGTATTGTTAGGTGCAGTGCATGAGGCTTAGTTACTTTATCTTAGATGATGTTCATAGGACTTAACTCATCTTACCGAATCTCAATCAGGTTATAATTTTCTTACTTAGCTTTCTTATACAAATAAATTTGTACAGTTTTGTTTCCATGTCCCCAGTTGTGCGCCCTAGCCGAAATCTCATGAAATAATGTAACCATTTTAAGATGAACCAATCAGATAGGTGCAAGATCAGCTCATTTTATGTATCATGCCTCAGTCTTAGATCTCAAATAATTATAATGACTTATTTCCTAGGTGCCTTACGCATCGCCTCAGTTTCTCTAGTAGCTCAGCCAAGTCAGCATTCCTAGAGAGACCTACTGTCCCAAGGGGAGATACACTATGATACCCGATATTTCATAACATAAGAATCCCAATCTCTCCTCTCACGTAAGAAATCCAGTATGGAATAAGGGGTACTAATTAGTTGACCCTTAAGCTCACCTTCAGTTGTGAGCCATGTATTTAGGGGTTCAGTTCAGTTTATGAAATTCAATTTATGTATCATATTTCAGTATGTCTGTCAGGTTGTCTTATCCCCTCTCACTCAGTTTCATTCGAGGACGAATGTTCTTAAGGGGGAGATAATGTAAAACCCCATACTTTTCCTAGATTAATATCGTCTCAAAAATATTAGAAACTTACTTTGAAAGATAATCCATTATTTTACATGTGGAATTTTTTATATTTTGACTTTTTTCCATGTGGGAAATTGAATTATCCTTTCAACGATACCAATTTCATCAAAATCCAACATTGGAAGAGAAAGTTATGGCCGAAATATAAAAGGCAGTTAAACTACCAGGTGTGACGGTGGAGGATGATGGACCATCGTACTAGCAACAGACCATCGCCCACGTTGTCGCAGTAAGGAAATAAGACCACCCTCTACCGAGGAGTGAAGGCACAAGCCGATAGACTATTGGACTAGTGACGGACCATCGCAAAGAAGATAGTGAACCCTTTTTCTACCTAGGTGCGACGATTAGGACCGACAGACCATCGGACCGTTGAACCAGCGACGGACCATCGCATCCACCATCACACATCCCTATCAGTTATTTTTAGGTTATTTTAAAGGGTTTTTTTGGTTTTTTAGCATCTATTTTAGCCTCTAATAATATCAGACAAAGGCTTATGCCTTTATTATTGATTCACAACAACAAATTAGGGTTTCTCTCCATGATCAATCCCCAAGAATAAGAAACCCTAAGTGATTAATTCCAAGACAAGGATTCAAGTTTTCCTCTACAGATATTTAAGAAACCACAACTCAGGTATGCATAGTGTTTATTCATGGACTTCTATCATAATCTAAGTAATCTTAGTGATGTTATTTCTCAGTAATCTCGGTAACCTCAGTATTCTTTTAAATCTCAGTAACTTTAGTACCCTCAATCAGTCCTTAGATCTCAATAGCATTCCGTCTGTCAATGAATCTTAGTGAACTCAGTTTAGCTCTGCTAAACAGTACCATTAGTATCAGTTCAGTTCAGTTAATGAGTTTAGTTTAGTTAATCATGTTTAGTGTCCATTCAATTGTGAGTAGGATTCAGCACCAAGTGAACCCAAGAATGGGGACTCACCTATTATTCAGTGGAGGGTGTGATCCTTAGAAGCAATCCTTGCAATCCTGAACTACGTAGCCAGTGTAGGTTGAGATGTACCCCTATATGTTAGGATACTAATACATCTCGTTTGGGTTTATTCCTACAGGAGGGTTGACGGAAGAGCTTCCTAAAAAGAGGGTTACCACAGAGCTTGTCTTTACCCATGGAATGCTATTGACATCCTTCCAGCTGGTAATCAGTCAGTTTTTGGGCATGTCGATAAGATGATTACCTCCCACAGTTTTTGTTTTAGTCTCAGTCTCATCAAAATAACCCATATAGTTCTTTAGATTTAGGTATATCAAATACAGTCAACCCAGTACAGTACAAAACTCAGCTAGTTCAATCAAAACATAGACTGTCAGATATAGTATCTCAGCATGCTAGTTATATGAAACTTATGTTATCACCATTCATACTCAGGACTGTTAAATATAGTCAACCAGATCAGTTCTTCATAGTCAAAACTATTAGAAATAATCATTTTGATATCCATGTCAGTAAACTTAGTTGTCATCCTTCCAGCAGTATAGTTATTCTATATTCCGTTACTAGAAACTCAGATATCAGTAAATCCATGTTATCAGTAGACTCAACAGTCAGAACTTGATATTCAGTCCTATCACGATCTCAGTTACAGGTATGTAGTCATGCATGTATTCTAAAGTTCATGTTAGCCAGTCAATTAGTATTGTTCTCGCATATGAACCAATTGTATTTAGCCTACCTCACTTGCATACCAGTACATTCAAAGTACTGACACATTTGCACTATGGTGTCTTATACCATAGGTTTAGAAGCATGAGATCCAGGACATCAGTAGCATCCCAGTTCAGCCGTCAGAGTCAGCAGTGAGTCCTCATTCTTCGAGGACATGACGATTACCTTATTATTTAAGTTTTTGAATTTACTTCAGTAGTTGGATTTAGTTGGGACATGTCCTATCAACTCCTTATTCAGATAGTTTAGAGGCTTTTAAACTATCATGTTCAGTTAGTTATTTCAGTTGTTTTGGGTATTTCATACCCTACCCAGAAGTTATATTTTATCAGATATTATGTTACAATATTGGACCTTATGTCCTTTCAGTTTATATTTCCATATTTATACAGTATATTATGCAGTGTTCAGGTACAGATATTACTCATGGGTTAGTTTGTGGTCCTTCGGGGTCATGAGCACCGTCTAACATTCCGGTTACCAGATTTGGGACGTTACAAATACCAAGGAGGATTAGTCACTAAATATATCACTACGTACCATACCATCCCCCAAACCTACATTAGAAGCCAAATAAAGTCCTATAGTGATCCTAACTCGACTATCTAAAAGCTAAGGTAAAGAAAATAAGGGCAAGCCTATGGTATTTGATGCGCAGCGGTGGAACTTATCTGTTGAGCGTGAATGTATCTTAACCATCCCTTCATTCACATATATGATTTCATATGAGTGAGTAGGACTTTCTTGTTATTAGGGTACATGCGTTGTATTGTTAGATGCTTACTTATTTAGGGAGTGTAACTTGTATATAAGCATGGTTATTTATTGGTAATGTAATACCATATCTTGATTCCCTTGTGTCACATTATTGTTCTTCATGTATACATACAATTTGTTTGAATTGTTGAAAAGGGTGGAGGTGATATTTTTTAGCTTAAAGTGATAATTGACGGCCTTAGATAGCTTAGAGTTCTTCTAGTTATACGTCATAGATTTATTTGTTGTGTTGTATTTCCTGAGGACATAGAAAAATTCTAAGTTGATGGTGTTGACGCGCTATGGGTTCTAAGCACTTTCGACGCTTAAAACAATGAAAATATCCATGTTAGTTTTTTTTGTTAGATATGATGTGTTTTATGTTATGTTTTCTGGATATTAGGTTTTGTGGATTATTTTGGAAGAAAGGAGTGAAAGTTGAAGTTTTGAACCACTGAAGTGGGCACCTAAACCCATATGTACTACCTACGGGGCGTAAGTGCTAACGCATGTGACAAAAATTTAGATCCGGAGACTCAAAAGTTCAGAAAAGAAGACTTGATCACTTTCGAAGGAAATATATGTCCCGTAGGTTCCACCTACGATCCGTAGGTGATAGAGTAGGATGTAGAAGATTCAAGTCCATAGAGTTCAGGAGATTTTTAAGGAAGGGGGCACCTATGTGGGACCACCTATGGTCTTTAGGTGCCACCTATGGCCCGTAGTTGGCCCCATAAGTGGCTACCGACCTTAATTTTCCTTTTCTGTTCGGGAATAGTTTCCTAGGTTTCCTTGTATTATATAAATAACCTTTTGACATTTTTTAGTTACTTTCTGAACTTCTAATAATTATAAACATATATTTGATTATGACATCTAATTTTGATATTGAGATTACTTTGTTCTTGGTTTTGGTGGATAATTTAGTTGAAGACTTGGGTTTTATTCATTGGTTACTATGATATTATTTAATGCTTTTCATTATGAATCTGATTGATGTTTTAACAACAACGAGCGACTAAATCCCTTAGTTGAGTTGTGGGAACCCTGGCAGATTGATGAAGTAGGGGAAGTCCTAAGTTTTTCTGAATGGATATTCTTACATGTATTACGGTTATCTTTAGTTTAATAGATTTTTTAGTGGTTAAAAATGTTATGATCTCTCACAGTATATTCGTACATACTTCAGATAAAGTCAACCAAGTGCAGTACAGAGCTCAGCTAGTTCTATCAGAACTTAGATTGTTAGATACTGTCAGTCAGTATCAATATACTAGTTATACGAAACTCATGTTATCAGCATTCAGACTCAGGATTGTAAAATATAGTCAACCAAATTAGTTCTTCATAGTCAGAACATTCATAAATAATTGTTCAGATATCCCTGTCAGTAAACTCAGTTGTCAACCTACCAGTAGTACAGTTTTTCTGTATTCTAGTACTAGAAACTCAGATATCAGTAAATCCATCTTATCAGTAAGCTCAGTAGTCAAAACTTAGTATTCAGTCCTATAATGATCTCAGTTACAGTCACGTAGTCATGCATATATTCTCATGTTCTTGTTAGTTAGTCAATTTATATTGTTCATGCATATGAACCCCTCACATTCAGCCTACCATACTTGCATACTAGTACATTCAAAGTACTGGCGCATTTGCGCTATGGTGTCTTATACCATATGTTCAGAAGCACGAGAACCAGGACATGAGTAGCATCCCAGTTCAGCCGTCAGAGTTAGTAGTGAGTCCTCATCCTTCGAGGACATGATGATTACCTTATTATTTTAGTTTTTTAGTTTACTTCAGTAGTTGGAGTTAGTTGGGGATATGTCCCATCAATTCCTTATTCAGACAGTTTAGATTCTTTCAGACTATCATGTTTAGTTAGTTATTTCAGTTGTTTTGGGTATTTCATACCCCACCCAAAAGTTATATTTTATCAGATATTATGTTAAAGTATTGGACCTTATGGCCTTTCAGTTCATGTTTCCATATTTATATAGTACATTATGCAGTTTTCAGGTACAGGTATCAGTCATAGGTTAGTTTGTGGTCTTTTGGGGTCATGATCACCTGTAGCATTCCAGTTACCAGATTTGGGGAATTACAAGTGCCAAGGAGGCTTAGTTACTAAATATATCAATATGTACCATACCTTCCCCCAAGCCTACATTACAAGCCAAATAAAGTCCTATAGTGATCCTAACTCGACTATTTAAAAGCTAAGGTAAAGAAAATAAGGGCTAGCCTATGGTATTTGATGCACATTGGTGGAACTTTTCTGTTGAGCGTGAGTGTCTCTTAACCATCCCTTCATTGACATATATGATTTCATATGAGTAAGTAGGACTTTCTTGTTGTTAGGGTACATGGGTTGTATTATTAGATGCTTACTTATTTAGGTAGTGTAACTTATACATAAGCATGGTTGTTTGTTCCTTACGTAATACCATATCTTGATTCCCTTGTGTCACATTGTTGTTCTTCATGTATTTATACAGTTTATTTGAATTGTTGAAATATGAGGAGGTGATATTTTTTAGCTTAAAGATATAATTGACTGCCTTATATAGCTTAGAGTTCTCCTAGTTATGCGTTCGTAGATTTATTTGTTGAGTTGTGTTGCCTGAGGACATGCAAACATTTTAAGTTGAGAGTGTTGATACGCTATGGATTCTTAGCACTTTTGATGCTTAAAACAATGAAAATATACATGTTACTTAGTTTTTTTTGTTAGATATGATGTATTTTATGTTATGTTTTGTTGGAAATTAGGTTTTGGGATTATTTTGGAAGAAAAGAGTGAAATTTGAAGTTTTGAACCACTGAAGCGGGCACCTAAACCCATATGTACTACCTACAGGGCGTAGTTGCAAACGTATGTGACAAAATTTGAGATCTAGAGACTCAAAAGTTCAGAAAAGAAGACTCTCTCACTTACGAAAGGAATCTATGTCCCGTAGGTGCCACCTATGGTCCGTAGATGATAGAGTAGGTTGTATAAGAGTCAAGTCCAGAAAGTTTAGGAGATTTTTTTGGAAGGGGGCACCTATGTCGGACCATCTACAGTCTGTAGTTGCCACCTATGGCTTGTAGGTGGCCCCATAAGTGGCCACCGACCTTAATTTTCCTTTTCTGTTTGGAAATAGTTCCTTGGTTTCCTTGTATTATAAAAATAACCCTTTGACATTTTTTTGTTACTTTATGAAATCTTGATAATTATAAACATATATTTGATTATGAGATCCAATTTTGATATTGGGTTACTTTGTTCTTGATTTTGTTTGATAATTTTGTTGTAGACTTGTGTTTTATTCATTGGTTATTGTGATATTATTCAATGCTTTAAATTATGAATCCAATTGATGTTTTCACAACAATGAGCGACTAAAGCCCTTAGTTGGGTTGTGAGAACCCTGGCAGATTTATTAAGTAGGGGAAGTGCTCAGTTGTTCTGCATCGATATTCTTGCATGTATTATGGTTATCTTTAATTTAGTAGATTTTTTAGCGGTTGAAAACATTAAGATCCCTCCTAGTATATCCATAATTAATTCACAAGAGTAGTAGAGATTAGGAAAAGATAATCACAAAAGTAATTTAAAGATTAATTATCGATCTAAGCTAATAAACATCATCTACTTAACACAGTTATGTTTAATCTAGTAACTTGAAACTCAAAAAGTAATAGTTAACTAGGATCTAGGATAAGGGTTTGTAATATGACATCCTGAGACTCTAAAGGTAGAGTGTGAAGTCTGTCAATGAATCCACAAGAGTAAGTGGACAAATGTTGATAAGTAAGTTATTAAGTCACTGAGCTTCACAATGAACAAGTGTCTTGATAAATAATGGGTTTGAGTCCAAAAGTCGATGAAGTGAATGATTGATCGATAATGAGCATGATGTGTGTTGTACTGTTGTTGTATGCTTGTTCTAACTTGTTCAAGGGCTGGTTTGATAGGTGATAATGTGTTAACTTGTGTTTAATTCATGCCCTACTCGTCATTCGCGAACGAATTATCCAAGTGGGGAAGAATTAAACCACCTTGACTTTGAACCATTGAAAGAAATTCTCTATTTGATGTCACTAGGGTGGGTACGACTAAGGGAATGAATCGTACCCCTTAGTTATGAGACTTATCCACTCTCCCCTCCCCTCCCATACCTTGAGCAACCTAGTAGGATAGTATAGTGTCCACTATACGAGTGACCCTCCCCTCAATCGTACCTAAGGGAACGAGTCGTACCAAGGTGATTCGTATGGTGCATGGCACTTAGTGTAGTATGGATTGTTTTTTATATGAGTGCTATATACGGATGAGGGAATGACTCATACCCTTTAGATATGACTCAAGGATGTGTGGTCATAACCTTAACTGTATAGGTGACCTAGGAGAAGCATAGGCTACGAACATGAATATGTAATTATATTTTAAAGCATCATGAACTTTAGGATAAATATAATTCCCAAGATGAATTGACCATATTAGTGGAGGGATGTAATGATTAATTTAAGGAGTATGTATCGTTTATTTAATCATTAGATACTAATTGTTAAAAGTTTATTTGTGTTTATGATAAACTTATACCTAAACACTCCACTTATTTAATGAAACAAGAAGATAGCTTAATGCATCCAAATTAGAGAATCACATCCCCACTCAAAAATGTAGATGTTAGATTAATTGTGTTAGATAACTTAAAGAATGACCTTTCTCGAGTTATAATATCAACCCCGTAAATCAATAATCAGATAAATATCAACACCAACTAGAAACCTTAGTTAAGCATGAATGTGAAGTATATGTCTCAACCCTAGAACTCTCCACATATTGTCCACAATTAGAACTTCACATCGTTCTTATTTTTTTGTTACTTATTTATAATAAAAACGCTCATACTTTTGTTACAAACTCGCACTTATTTAATCTCATTAGTAACACTAGAATTGGATTGCTTGATAAACACCAACCCCGGTGGGATTGATATTTTGTTCATAATATTCACTTTACTACTTGAATTAACACGTACACTTGAATGTGTACTTAGGTAAAACAATAGGATAGAATGTCCGTCTTAGAAAAAATCCCACTTTTCGCAACCCACCTTAAAGCTGGGACATTTCAATTAGTGCCTATTTTGCTAGGATCAATATCGAGAGTTCTACTTACCCAAACTTAATTCCATAAACTTTTATGAGTTCCTTATCATGTTATATAACTATAAATTAAGAAAGATACCACTACCCTAGTCCATATATTTCCCATATTATCCTAGGCCACACACCTCACTCCTAAATCGATCAAAACTAGCTTAGCTTAAAATTTGTAACTTCCAGAGGGTCATTACAGTAGGAAAACCCTCCCTTTATTACAACTTTTTTTATCTATCTCTATTAATCCTCTCTTCTTATTTTTGCTAGTTGTGTCCTTTGTAAGTAGAGTTGTATCTATTCCTCCATATGTTACACTTCATCATAGAGCAATGGGATCTATTTCTAGGTAAGATTCTTTATCTATTTTGAATTAGAGTTGTATTCCACTTCTTCTATTCTAAGATTATTTTTTGTAGATGTAGCTAAAATTTAGTCTAACTAAAAACTCCAACCCACACCGGCCAGGGATTTCAAAAACACTCAAGAAGTCTAGTTCAAATCTTACATTGTAGCCATGATGATTTTTTCAGGGACCTTTTTGTATACTGAATTTGGGTAGTCTTATTAGAAATTTCATAATATTTCCCTTTATTAGTTGATAGGTGAAAATTTAGTGCATGGTAATCATAATTTGTTATTATTAATCAACTTTCTATCTTGTGATGTCAACTCCTTCAATCTTGAATATGGGAAATTTCATGTATCTAATGGGTTTTTTGCTATGTAGTCTGCTAGCTTGTTCCCTTCCCTTAGTATGTGCTGAACTTATGCATGTCAATTAGCTAAACTTTGTTGAATTCTCTGCACCTATATTGATATGCACCAAGGTGGTTTCCATTCCACTATTATTACCTTTTTAAACATTAAAGAATATGTTTGTGTGATAACTCTTCCTTATTTTTACAATGTTTGTGTATCTCCAGATAGCTTTAGTTTCTGCTTTAATGTTACTAGTGTCTTTAATCTCCTCTCCTTCCACCTAAACTATGTCACCTTTTGAGTTCCTTATACAAAATGCATAAAAACTACTTCTAGTATTCCCTCTTATCACAACCCAAACCCGGCATGAGTGCCACCCATACTAACCCTCTTGTGGGAGAATCATTTAACTCAAACTAATCAACCCAACACTTAACCAAATTTGAGATTAACTTATTATTTTAGAAAATAATATAATACCTCAAAATACTCTAATAATAAAGTCAAATGAAGAATAAACAAATATATAAAACAACCACAAGAATCTGAAAGTCATTGTACCAAAACACTACAAATGTCAACTAACGAGTTCAACCCAAAAACAAAAGGAAATATCCAAGTACAAAAAAAATGGACACGGTCTAAATAGAGGAATCGGTGCTGCCCAAAAGATATAGCTAACCCTTGATCCAGAATTCAATCTGCTCTGAAGATGGTGTCGATGACGTTGCTGGAAAATGTTCTACACTTAACAAAAAAGAAGAGTTCATGTAGTATTAGTACAAAGACACTATATACTGGTTGGGTCAATGACAAACACAAAATAATGACTTTGAACACAACCATAAATTAGTAAACAAGTACAACCATGAAAACTTAACGCTTAGCTTTACCTCAATAATAAACCTTTTATCCTCTTCAACTAACACCAAACAATTCAATCATGTATGAATCAATATAGACAATAAATTAAATCAAGACCATGACTACTAATCATTACCAAGTGAACATCCATGACTCCAAAACAATAATTTGCCCTTACCTCAAATACAACAGTAAGTAGAAAATAATTGAATATATGTCATTCTTTTATACCATTAACCCAGGACACTCAAGGATCCAATATAATACAACAATAACAATAGAAAAGGCAATAATAAAAAAACCCACTCTACTCAAGAAACCATCACACTTAGCAAAACTTTGTACACACATGCTAAAGTCATATGGATGTCCACTCGGCATGACCTGTAGGAGGGCCGAGCTCTTTCCCATATATTACAAATCCTAAACATCTAGTGTCTACCAATCTTATATCAACTTTTCCCGTAACGGCACCTAAATACCAGTACATTCCATAGTTAGAAGAATAAATCCTATGAAGATGTCCAACACTGGGTAATCTCATAGAAATAGAAAATAGCTTAATAATAGGCATATATGAGAATAAACAACCATGCTTATACAATCAACAAGACCTTATTATAACTTTATCACATGTGATTAGCACTTAACATATCATTCAACAATTTACTTTTCTTGAACATTCTTTGGAACAAGCACACAAAGAAATAATTAACATGCGCACATAAATATAATTGGTTTTTCAACTACATTTGACCATCAACTATCTCAGTCCAAGCTTGTACCACTCTAATGAGCTTGAGCCTTACCTTTCTATGCAACTACAGCTTGGTTATGGTATAAAATCAATAATATGACCATAATTCATAAAATGACCTAAAAATTTCAAGGATTACCACCTAATCCCATAACTCCAAGTTCAAATTCATGGTCATTTCTCTAATTCTAATTTCTATACAATCATTCAACCTTAGTTTTGTAGTTTTGCGAATATAATGGATAATTGTAAACATGCAATTATAATTTAACAACCTTTAATCAAAATCTAAGGATTTTTTACTTAATTCACCTAATTACACCAGAAAATTTATATATGTCAAGTTAAATTCATATATGTCAAATTAGATCCTTCCCAAAACCCAAAAATTATAATTTTTAGGATTGATTATCCAAAAAGTAGTTAGTAGGATGGATTAACTTACCTCAATGAAGGAATGGATGGACATTAGGTTGCATTTCTCAAAATTGCCTCTCCCAACCCTCAGACAAGTGTGGAAAGAAAATAATAATCTTGGGGTATTTTCTACATAAATCAGCGTATATCCTGCGTTATTGGCTATATCACACTATAGTGGGATTCTTCCTCTATAGATAGATTGACCAACATTGACTCTAATTATAGAGGGAATATATCTTCTATAGTGTTATAGTGGTAGCAGACTACCTCACTCTATAGTGGGGTGTAGGGAAGGCAAAACTTGGGATTTTTATTTCAATTTCACCATTTTTTGCCACACACCCTCAGATTTAGAAATTCCAACTTAACTTCTATACATCAAATTCAATATCAAGGATTTTCCTAACCTGAAGTTATTTCCCAATATTTCTATGAAATCCTTATTGTATAAGCTATCATAAAATTACCCCAAAATGCTTAACCTTGAACTAATCCAATTCTATAATACCCTATAGTATACCACGCTCGAATTTCATCCAATACTAGCCTAGTTTAAAATTTCTAACTCTTAATTTAGAGATAACCTTAACCTAAATTTTGTATGCTAATCTCACCCATAATGATTGAAAGGGTCAGTACAAGAAATACAACAATACTCATCATTTGTCCCCAAATAATAAAATAAGAATAATGAGTCAAGTAAAAATTAAAAGAGTACATGTATCCTAAAAAAATGAGGGTACTTATCCTTCATATCCCTCTCAGTTTCCCAAGTAGCCTTCTTAACTAGAAGATACTTCCACTTAACCATCATAGATTGAATCCTCTTGGTTCATAATTTTCGAAGATCCTAATCAATAATTACAATCGACTCATCTTCATACAAAAGATTTTTATCAAGTAACATTGAGTCATATTTGATGATATTATCCCCATCCCCATGGTATTTCTTGAGAAGTGACACATAGAATATCGGATATACCTCAGAAAAGCTTGGTGGAAAGGACAACCTATATGATATTTGGCATATATATTCAAAAACCTCAAATTGACCTATATTCAAGGCCAATCTTTCTCTTCTTGTCAAATTGCATAACTCTGTTTTTTAAAGATACCTCCAATGAAAGCTATTCATCGAGTTTGAAGGACTTGTCCCTTAACTTGTGATCCATATACTCATTTTACCTACTTAGGGCAGCCAAGAACTTGTCTTGAATGAACCTCACTTTCTCTTACTTTTCCTTCAACCCTAACATTGAACCATCCTATAGGTGGTCTTCACTTCCTCCTATAGAGTAATTTAAATGGATCCATGTCGATTCTAGAATGGTAACTACTATTGTATGAAAATTTACACAATAGAAATAACTTATCCTAATGACCACTAAAGTCAATTACACAGTCCCTAAAAATATACTCAAGTACTTAAATATTTCTCTTTGACTATCTGTTAGTCTGAGGATGGAAAGAAGTGCTAAGTAAAGTTTTGTGCCCAACTCCCCATGAAACTTGTCACAAAACTTAGAGGTGAATTTATACCTCTATAAGAAATGATGGAAAGTGGAACCCCACGCAGCCTCAATATCCCTTTGATATAAATCTTGGCTAATTGCTTTGAGCTATAATCCACTCTAACATGAATGAAATAAGCTGACTTGGTTAGTATCCACTATGACCCAAATTGAGTCATGCTTACCCTAGGTCTTAGGAAGACTCACTATGAAACCTATAGAAATCCTCTCCCACTTCCACTTGTGAATGGGAATCCTCTAAAGTAGACTCGTAAGCCTTTGTTGTTCATATTTCACTTGCTGCTAGTTATGGAATTTAGAACATATTCAAATATATATCTCATTATAATGAGCAACCAATCGAGTTGGTTTGAGTCATGATACATCTTGGTTTTACCCAAATGAATAGAATAACGGGAACCATGATCCTATACAATTAAATCTGTAATCATATAACTACCAAGAGGCACCTGCACATGTCCTATCACCCTTAACACCTTTCACATATTGAGTGCAAAATCAGAAGCCTTACCACAGATGCCCTTGTTCTAATGTTTATTGAATTTAACATCTTCAAACCATCTTCCCTTGATTAGGTCATGGAATGTTGAACTTACCTCTACACTATCCAACACTCCACCCCTTTTAGAAACACAATATTGTATGAACAATGATGTTATAGTTTGAATTTAGCTATCCATAGGTTGCATTAACACCCTTAAGTAAGAAAAATTACCCATACTTACTAATTTCAAACTCAATGGGTCTGACACCACAGTGGCCTAGCCCGGATGGGAATGAATGTTCACATCATAATCTTTCAATAATTCCATCCACCTCCTCTTCCATAGATTAAAATCCTTTTAGGTGAAAATATGTTTTAATCTTTGATGATCCATAAACAATTCTCACCTTAAACCATAGAGGTATTGTCTCCATATCTTATGTAAAAAACCACTGTTGTCAACTCCAAGTCATGGGTTGAAATTTTTTTCTCGTAAGGCCTTAATTGCCTTGATTCTAGGGTAAAGCATTACAAAATATAATAAAGTCCTTACAATTTATTGTCAAACCAAGAATTGAGTTTGTAGTTAAAAGAGTCATTAGCTTTTGGAAGCTCTCCTCACACTTGGCAGACCATAAAAATGGAACCTCTTTCTTAGTTAATCTGGTCAAGTGAGTAGCAATAGCGGCAAAATTCTTGAAAATCCTACCATAGTAACAAGAAAGACCCAGAAAGCTTCTAACCTTAATCATAGACCTAGGTAAAACCCATCTCTTGATAGCCTCAATCTTCTGGGGATCTACCATCACACCATTTTCTAAAACCTCATGTCTTAAAAGGGATATAGAGGATATCAAATATTCATAATTAGAGAAGTTAGAAGAAAGTTGATTCTCTTTCAAAATCTCCAAAATTATACGAAGATGACTTGTATGTTCCTCCATACTCTTGAAGTAAACAAAAATGTCTTCACTAAAATAATTAAACATGAATCCAAAAAATACTTGATATACCATTCATCAAGCTCATGAAGGTTGTCGACATATTGGCCAACAAAAAAGACATCATCAAGAACTTGCAATGCCTATATCAAGTTATGAAAATTATCTTGAATATATCCTCAAGACAAATCTTTAACTGGCAATACCATGACCTCAATGTATCTTGGAGAAAATTAAAGCACTCTAAAACTGGTAAAAATGATCATCTACTCAACTAATTATAGTAAATATAAATTATTGTTCTACTATTATTTTTTTAATAAACAACATTGGAGAACCTCAAGAACAAGAACTGGGATGAATAAATCCCTTATCAAGTAACACCTGCAACTGATTCACAAGTTCTCTCAACTCAAATAGAGCAATTCAATAAGGAGGAATAAAATTTGGGTGGGTTCCCAACTCTAAATCAATGCAAAAGTTAATGTCCTGATCCTATGGCATACAAGGAAAGTCTCTGATACATACCTCCTAAAACACTAATACCACAGGAACTAACTCTATAGTAGGGACTTTGGACTAATATACCAAAGATGTGCCAAAAACGTCGAACACCCCCTCCTAACTAAATTCTAATCCTGAATAAAGTATATAATTTTCACTAATCTCGTCTTAGACACACCATCCCATTCTAACTTATCCATCCTAGGCATCTCTAAGATCACAATCAAAGCATTAAAGTTTAGAACAATATGATATGAGATGGACAAGTCATAGCCACGACGATGTCAAAATCAAGCATATTTAAGATTATCAAATAGGAGTAGGTTTGAAAACCTACAAACAATAAAAAAAAGTACAATATACATATGTCACTACCATAAAGTCTACAATTAAAGTACATACACGCACAACAGAGTCAAGTAAATAACAAACAAATTCAATCCAAAGTGAAGTTTAATAGATACATAAAAATAACTAGACATCAGATCAAGAAAATAGTAGTCATCCGGTCACAACTGAGAATAATACTTGTAATGATAATATCTGAAGCTTCAGCCTCAACCTCAGAATTATTTCGGAAGGCAAACTAATAATCTCTATGATTAATTTAGGTAATATTTCTAAAACACATAGAATTGAACCATTGAAAAACAACTTTATATTTGGGCCTCTGAGTTGTGTACGACTAGAGAGTTGAGCCGTACCCTTGGTCATAACTCGTACCCACATTAACCTCATCTTTCGTACCTTGATACATACATGATGGCATCATACTATTTTCTATATTATATGGCCTTCCCTTTGTCATAACCAATCCATATGAGTTGTATACTACTACACCGTATAGAGGGGAGCCTCAAACCAATTGGACTATTTTTGTCATAAGTTAAAGGTGAGTCGTACCCTTTGTATACTACTCAAGAGTGACCACTCGTACCCATAATAGTATGGTTGACCTATAAGAAGCCTAGGGTATGATATAGGGTACCACTTGTACCCTAGGGTACGATTGTCAATGGAGTCATATGGGGGAGTCCTACACCTGGACCAAGAAACTATTCAGCTTTAAACTAAGGGCCTTATGGTTATTTCCATTGACTAAAACCCTATGCCCTCTCACTATATAAGTAATCGTAGACTAATAAGACCTCATTTACAAGACTCAAACACTCCAAAACACTCTAAAAAACTCTTGAAGTAAGATTGGAGGCTAGTGTTTGGAGGGAGTTGATCTAGTGGTAAGAAGGAGCAAAGATTGTTGGTGTGTCATCATATTTAAGGAATGTATCTCATCACCTCTTTAAATATCTATAAATAAATGTATTTCAAACTTGGATTAGTAAGTGTAAATGGTAGTTTTAAAATCAAATGAAAAGGGTTTTGTTTCCTATTGATGTATGATGGTGAATTATGCTTCGACTTATTTTTATATGTGATATTAATGATCAATAGCATGTGTGGTTAATTATTGTATGTGGATTAAAATGAGGATCTTTATTAACCCTAATCTTGATAATATATACCATGGAAATGGCCTTATTGAAGGTATGGACCCAAGGTGTTTGTTAAAATATTTAAGTTGTCTAGTTATATGTTATTGATGTATTAAACTAGGGAAATGGCATAATAAACATGGATGAATGATAAATGATGTACTAATGGAATTATTAACCATGTGTGATGAAATTTATAACCTTATTTATTGGATAATGAAAGGGTAAAGTCCCTAGATATAAAGATGAACTAAAATTTTGGGTTGAACCCAAGTATGGTGAGAATATGGTATAGAATTATTGGAAGGGTCTTGATGACTCCAACTTGCTATGTATGTTGAATTAAGTAAAGGAATTTTCCTATTGATATGCTTGAGTAATGAATGATCTCATAACGACCATGTGGTCATGTATAGTGTTGAATTGGTTAAAATGGTTAAAGTCCTTAAATTTTATATTGAATGTATGTTAATGTATGGGCAAAGGGTTAAAGTCCCAAATGCAAACTAATGATAGTTGTGATGGCTTGAGGTCAATGTGTCTTGACTTATGTGATAGTGTGAGGTTAAAGTCCCTTGCCTTATGAATAGCTTAAGGTTGAAGTCCCGTGCCCGATGATATTTCTCTAGGTTAAAGTCCCATACTTAAAGAGATCTCTTGAGTTCAAAGTACCTTATCAAAGGAAACAGCTAGAGGTTAAAGTTCAAGTGAGACATGAGGTCAGAGTCCCTTGTCTAATAAATGGTCATGAGGTTTGAGTCTCTTTCCTAGATGATAGTGGGTATGGTTAGAGTCCCTTGTTTTAATGAATGTGTAAGTGGTTAAAGTCTTTGACTAATGAATAAATGTGTAAGTGGTTAAAGTCCTATGCCTAATGATAAGGTGAATGTGGTTAGAGTCCTTTTCCATTGAGAATGTTTGAAGATATAAGTGTGGAAGGTTGTTGTCATCTATTTCATGAATGATGAATGAGTGCTTGAGGTATGTTATTAAAACATCTTCCTTGTTTTGCATGTGACATACCGATATGTATGGATAAGAGTATAAGAGTATGAATGTGATAATATGTGATGTATTGACTTGTTTTTGATTGATGATGTTATTTTATTAGTTATCCTTGAGTTACATTCTAGAGTTCCAACCGCTAACCATCTTTGAGTGCTATGTCCCCACACTACATAGGGGATGAAGAATCTTCTTCTCTTCCCACAAAGTGATTAGCCGATTAAAGCGGTTCATGCATTGACTTGAAGTGGTGAGCTTCCTTACTTCAGAAGACATGCAACTCTTGGTCTCTTACCTTTAGACTTTGTCTCTTTAACACTTATTTTGTCTATTATTGGGGGCTTGTACCGACATATATATTTATCAACTTTTGTTTTGTATCGAGAAATTTTGAACAACTGTGAAATTGGGTCTGACGTAGTTATTATGAATCTAATATTGACTTATGATATTATTTCCACAATCTTAACTTGTGAATTGGAGTTCCTTCGACTCCTATTGCATGATGAGATATTTGGTTGGGTTATTGGAAAACCTTCGGTTCATGTAACGTTGGGGTTCCCATACGACATGGCCTAGAACTTGGGTTATTTAAAGTTTGTATCAGAGCCTTGGTCCATGGTCAGTTGGGTTTTCATAATGTCGTGTCAAGTAGAACCACTTATATGGGTGCAAATCATGCCACACTTTTAAAAGAGGGGCTCTAAGACATCATAGGAATGTTCCATTTCATGCGTTTCAATCTAACATTATAAAGTCTAAGCTTTTGGATTCCCGTAATTCTATTTGCTATCTTTCAGATTATGCCACAAAGGAGATCTGAGACTCAGGAAAACACTTCTGCCCCAACTGAGGGTCCTATGGACGAAGTTTTCCCAACTTTTGAAGTTCAAACCTGGGCAAGGACTGCGATATCTGGCTAGCCTTGTGGGGTTCCACCCCCAACCCTTATTATGAGAGTGACTCTCCTCCTGAGTCCCCTCAAGGTAATTCTACTAATGCAGGGTTCCCCCGGTGAATAACCTCCGCGGCGTGGGCTTATCGCCTGCCCTTACTGCCTCTCAAGAAAAAGGCTATAACTTTTTGTTCAGGTATCAGATTAAGGAAAAATTGGTATCTTCGGAAAGCTAACTTAATTATATATCAATTTGTAGGTCCTGATCCTAAAAATTATTCATATATAAAAATTTATACACATTCAAAGTTGACCTTTGTAGAATCATATACAAAGATTTGGCTGAATTAAAAGGCTCATAGCTAAACTTCGCTCTAAGTGATTCCCATGAATATTTTTCACCTTAAAATCATTCTTAACACTTAAATAATGATAATCAAACATGTATTAAAATACAATCATGGGATTAAAGCTTACATACATAGGAACAACGATTCAATGACTAGCCCAAAAATTCGAGGTGTTACATTATCTCCCCCTTGGAATCATTCGTCCTCGAATGATGGATAGGAACTTGTTGAAATCTTATGATCATGGAATAATGTACACATGACATATCTGGTAATGAAGGATGTAGTTGAGTTGAAACATTATAACTTTTATCATGAAACTAGTTTCTGAGCTGACTTGTACAGGGGGTATTACAATGTTTGAGGGAAAATACTTGGAAAATAGAGATTATGCACTGAACACTTATAAACTGAGTCAAGAATAAATAGATGAATTTGAAACATGATTCTTGGACTGAACTGCATTCGGAACTTGCATGGACCTGAATGAGCTACCTCATGGACTAGCCATATTCATGAAACTTCAGATAGTAAAACTAGATGGAAAGATGGAAAACTATAGGAACTTGTCTGTTTGACTGATAAACTGAATTTTTGGCTACACGGAATGAATTATACTGAAAGCTTATCCCAAACTAGAGTACCTCTTCAACACTCTTTACAAGAAGTTCTAATAATATGTGACAAAAAAGAATCTTGGCATGATCTGGGTAAGATATCTGAACAAGGAATCTTAATATAGCTATAACTCTATAACATGTAACATAGTCCTACGAAACATAAGCTAGGGTACAATTACTAGGCCTTAGGCAATGCATCTGTCAATTCAAGCTTTGACTCCTTCTTAAAAACTCGCATAGGTACATGTAATTACTCTAGTCAAAGTGTGAATTGAACTACATACTCTCACTATGTTCAAGCCTAGCTCAAAATCATAAGGTACTACACATAATGCCATAACACAAGTCAGAACCATGAATTCAATATCCCATGTGTTTTCAAAACTTCACATCTCAAGAATAATTCGTTATACCACTTCAACAACTAAATTCAACCTCTTACAAGGAATTCACTAGCGCACAATGCATTCTTCCACTTATATACCAACATGACATTCAACCTATCATTATAACCACAAATGAACTTCTAACCAAACACCCATAAAAGCATATTTATCATATTATGTAAACCTCTATCATTAACAACTTCTATGCACAACCCCAAGAAAACACACATAGAACTCTCAACTAACCATGACATATACAAAAACCTTAACCTCAAACTTTCTTCAAACTTATTGCCTTATATAAAACAAGCATACTACATACTTTTATTTAACAAGGAACATTTAATCTCTCCTATCTAAACAATTAAGAGAGGTCACTGAAAGGTTAGAACATGAAATCCTAAAGCATGGAAGGATACTATATGTAACTAACACTTAACTAAGGCCTGAAGAATAGAGTTTCTCCAACACAAATTTATCAAAGAAATCTAAACTGGGGACATAAATTACATAATCTAGATTTCACTAATAATTAAGAGTATAACATGAGTACCTAATACTGAACGTACTGTAGAGCATGAGTACATGAGTCATGAGCTGCATGACCTAAGTTTTGGAGTTCATAAATTCATGGAATATGATTCTCACTGTTGAATAAACTGGAACTCCTCTTACAAGGATATGTAAGAATAGATGATCCTATGAAAAGTGAAAGAATATGAGCTATGATCATAGGGATGACATGTAAGGCATGAGCAAATGTCTTGATAACTGAAGTACACAACTTTGCATTGACATAAGAGGGGATCGGGCACCTTCTCCCTATTTATGTTCTTCAATATACTGGCATCACTACTAAAATTTAAGAGCCTGACTTGGTTTCTTGTTCTATCATCTCCCTTTAGCTTAAAGCTATCATTCTAAGTCTGGACCCTTTATTAACTCTAAACTGAACTGCAACCATTTTAATCTTGAGTTCGAGATAGAATACACATATATACTAAGCTCACCCTGAAAGACTATACTTGAAAGTATAAAAGCCATTGCTAGTACTTTCTTCTAAGTTCACAAGATCTAGAATTTCATATCTTCTTTCTATTAGCTCATTTAACCAAGATTCAAACCTAAATTCTAACACTTAACATCGATATTTCCCAAACTTTTAATGAACCATACTAATTTCCTTCGTATCCTACTAATGTCGTACCTCTAAACATATATTTTTCCCTAAACCAAGAGAATAACCATTATGCTAATATTCCCAACATCATCATACCAAATTTTGAATCAACAAACACAAATTATTGCATGCACTATTTCAAGCCTACTGATTCACCTTTCATATAACTAGCCACATGGATATATAATCTACTAAATTCAGATAATATTATCCCCACTTTACTACTATTAAACTTCTGGGTCCATGCTTCTAACTAAAGATCACATGATATCATAGGCTTAGTGCATGATTTTCATGAACATGAATGACATCTTTCAAACTGCAGACTTTAAAAGCACCGATGGGATACTTTCAAGCCTTCATGCAATCTCATAACTATTTATGGGAACTATTTGAGAAAACTCTATCATCAAGGATTTAAGTTTGGCTATTTCTGTTTCCACAAGAATAAGGGAGAATTGGCATGAATGGATTAATGTAAAACTTAGAGAACACTTCTACTGCATGATCTAAGACATGAAAGAAGGAAAACATTTCTTAAATGCCATGTATTCTCTTGAAGAAAAGTACAGATGTGTCCGTACCATTCCTCAAGATTCTACTAGACACGACTTCATAGACATCGTAGGAAACTTGAACTATGTTCTTTGATACCAAGTTTGTCATGACCCGACACTACTCTCTAGTCATAACACGATGCTTGGAACGACAAGTGATCCCAAGCTAACCAATGAACCCACATACTACTTCAGAAATAGATTTAATATATATATATATATATATATATATATATATATTATAGCTAAGATTGATGTGCGGAAACATAATCATGACATATTTTTGATAAATAAAATACTAATAAAATTTGCAACCCGATAAAACTGAAGAGAGAACCGGAAATTACATTTTATGAGTCTGACTCACTATTTATAAAGCCTTTACTATACTGATAATAGATATCTAGGACATTCCTCCGACTACTACAAATAAAAAAAAAATGAATAAATATACTCAGTACCTGAACTACAATTGACTAACGTCCCCAAAATAGGAGAACTCATCACCTGTTGGCTGGAAGCTACAACTCTCTAATTATGATAAGTAGGCTACAACCAGTACCGACATTATAATAGAATGTAGCACATAGACATATATGTGGATCCATACTTTGGAATGTACTGAGTAAGTGCGGAGAATGCAACAAGTAAAACTAAGTAGATACATTATCTTAAAACATGCATGCTAAGTGCAAGTAGATTCACCAGGAGACTGAGATAAATCGAAAGCTAAAGTATCTTAAAACATGAGTAACAAACATAATCTATTGAGTTGGTATATCACTCTATATAGTTTCTTAAATATTTACTTATGTAGAACAAGATGAACTGAAGCTGGTAGGAGGTAAAACATGAATATTGTATGAATATAGGGTCTGAAATAATTTGATAAAAATTACATAACTAAAAGATTTGAATATACAAATATGCGGGGCATGAATGCATAAATATACAAAAACCAAACATAACATGTACTAAGTTGATCTGATTAACTAAGTAATTGATGCCTGTGTGACTAAAGGATTGAAATCTAAGTAAAGGGATAACTAATGTCTATATATTTAGTAAATGATATCTTAATCCGGACTAATTGGTTTCCAAACACTGAATAACTGATGACTGAATACTAAATAACTGACATCTGAATATTGATTAATTGCTATCTATATACTGATTAACTGATATTTGTACACTGATTAACTAATATTTGAATGTTGATCATGTAATACTGAACTTTATTTAGTATGAATAACTGGACTAAAATTGTGGGAGGTATCATGTAATTGACATGCCCTAATTTAAGCTAATTGGGGTCCAACCTATAACCCCAGTTAGAAGGGTGTCAATATCATGCCACGGGTACTAATACTGCTATGTGGATCCACTAATCTGATTTCCCAAAGGACTAGGAAGCCAGTCCAAAACTGGAAGGTGAACCCTATGAGAGTGTCAGTCCTAAAATGGAGGGTGACATCTCATAATCCTACACTGGCTTCGTAGTTCTAGAACTTGGGCACTGCTACTAAGGACCCAGTTCTAACTAGCGGGTGAGCCCCCATCCCTAGGTTTGCTTGGTTGTAAATCTTACTCCCAACTAAACTGACACTGAAATCATGAACTGGTGCATGCAATAAACACTAATAGGTTCAAACATTATGTTTTGAAAACTGACAATGCATGTATAATCTGAAGTAACCATGAACTTGTAAACTGAGGTATTTAACATGAAATAAAACTGATTGGTTCTTTAAACAGAATGATAATCTGAGTATGGGTATAAAATAATAGTTTTGACTAACTTGTTACTTGAAAATGGAAATATTTAAAATCACATAAGTATCGATTGTTCATAACATACCAGCACTGAATGACTCATAAAATATGATATTAGCGCATAAAATATAGTATGAAAATCATGGTTCGAAGAGCCAAAATATAAACATCTTTCTAAGTAAGTGAAGAGAATGAACTTGAACAAGGGAACATGTTAAACATGAGTAAACAACATGTCTAAGTTCATAATTCAATATTATAACATAAAATTCACTTTAACAGGACATGGGAAATCGAACGGATGAGATAACCTAACTTTACATGGAATCATATGTGGACATGATTTGAGTTCAAACTACTAAGAAGAACATGTATCAAACTCATCTTAAACATGAGAAATTCCATAATGAAGGAAAAACTCATACTTTAAACAAAATAATGAAATTCAAAACAAAATATCAACCTTGTAGTTTAAAACATAAAAAATACAACTATTATGCTCTTTACTCCCTTAAATCACATGATGACACAATCTAAAGGGCCCTTATAGCTTTGGATGCCATCATTCGAGGGCAAAATAGGAAGGATCCAGCTTTGTCTGTATTAAAGGCTCGAGAGCATACATGAAGAGATCATTTTGGGCACTCAATTGTAACGCCCCAAAATATCATCCCGAGACGCCACATAGTGCCCAAGGCTACACGTAGCCTCAAGCTAACCCTTTAAGACAAAACACTACTCTTGGGTTCCAACACAACAACATACACTCTATGCTAAGGATATATATAAGTACATATCATATCACATCGCACATGGCATGGAATATCGTTAGATTGTACATATATGGAATGTCTATACACAAACAAACCCAACAATACACTAGTCTGACATAGCCTCTATACGGAAATATCAATGAGCCATTGGGACAAACCCCTAACTGACTCAATAGACCAAAGGGATCACAAAAAAATAGCACCAAAACTAACAACTTGGTCCTCGAACCATGAGGGCTCACCACAGAAGGAACGTAGATGCGGCACTCGGATATCACTGTCGCGGCTGCGGCTTAGTACCTAAACCTACATCATGGTAAGAATGTAGCCCATAGAGACCATAACCGTACATACGGACCATAATGATACACCTGTCTTGAGTAACATTGAATCATGCAACTCATAACATTTTAGATAGAAAATGTAGGAGAAAAGCCTCATAAACCATTATAGATCATCATAGGCAACTTGACTTACCACATCAAAACTCGGAGTGACTCGTTATTTCAATAAACATGACTCCTATGGACAGGGAAGTTTTTTATAACCAACAACCCCACGTGAGCTACGTCGAATACCAACGTTTGGAACCCCCGTTGGCGGGAGCATCATACTCTTTGTCAGGGAGTACGACCTTAAAACTGCAATAATCACAATCGGGCTCTCTGGCCAATAATATCATCATCAAACAACCCTACGGTGGCACATAGGTTTGGGGAAATACCAAATTTCCCTCTCGGTGCTAAGTACTACTCCCCGACAAGCTCAGAACGCGTTAGAAAATCCACCACAACATCACAAGGGTCTATCATAAAGACCAAATCAAATCTCTTTCTCATTAATCAAATCATATCAATTTGTGGATTCCTAACTCAACACATTTTAGCTCAAAACATTTTAATCTTCCTCAACATCAACAAGGTATCAATGCATTGAACCATAATCGACTCTACATTTGGACAAGGATATGAAGACTCAATACATAATATTTTCAACAATTTAACTCATCAAAACCATCCAAAAAATACCAAGACTCATTGCAACTTCAATATCATCATTTCTCAATTTGCCATCCAACACTCATTTAAAGGTACTTGAGACATCAACCCATAGTAGGGATATAGAATTTCCAATATCAATTATAAATTCATAATAAGAAAATAGTGGAATGATAGTATAAATCAAGGCTTAACAAATTAAATCATCATACTATCATAATCAAATACATTTTGGACATAATTCCATCTCAACATCATACACATATCGGATGACATAATCCCATAGCTCATGGACAATAATATAAGATATAAAACCATATTTCCAATTCATGGTAAAACATGTAAAATCTCATGTCAATGAAATTCAACAAAAATACCGGGCACAAGATCGAAAGGATAATCTTGTTCAAAGCCCCACATACCTAAAAATGGAAGATGAATATGAACTTCCGACTCTGGAACTTTATTCACGAAAATAAAGGGTGCTTCTCGAAGACCTTAACATGATCAACTCGAATCCCAAATCAATTTGAAATTTCTATGGTTAAATCAAGAGATATAGAAGGATGAAATTTGGAGTAGTAGGGTTGGGGTTTGAGCCTTAGGAAATTTTGAAGAAAAATGAGCTATTGAATGCTCTTAATGGACTTAAATCCAGGGTTTACCCGGATGGACTGGAGTGGCAATGACCAAAATACCCTTAAAACTCAAATAATGTCAAATTTGTCCTTTGGTGGACTGTTTTGATAGGCTGAAGTAGATCGACCATAACTTTTTGCTCCTATGGCCAAATTGGATGAAATCAATTTCATTGAAAAGGGGACTTTCAGAGCTTTCAGTTGATATATAGTATCTCACCCAGATCATTATGTACAAGGATTTATGATCATTTGAATTTGACCCTAAAATTCGTATGGCCTCAATATTTTTTTCCTGCACATTTACTGTTCACCACTATGCACGGTTAGATCGGAATGATCATAACTCATCGCTCGAGTGTCCGTTTCTGATGATACACATATCGTTGGAAAGATTATTTGATTCTATACACGATGACGGGTGTCATATCAAAAAATTCCACACAGAAAAATTATTAATCACAATAAAGAACTGAATTCAACATATTTTCGTCCGAGATCTAAACGGAAAATTTTTTCTGGGGCATCACATCATCTCCCCCTTGGAAACATTCATCCTCGAATGTTGATAGGTAGGTCAAGAATACTATTAAAATGAGTATATAGAGAAAAATCATCTTGCCCAAGCATATACTCCATTCTAGATTTATTTGGATATCTTAGAAAACACACAAGCCAAGATAAACATAGTAATAAGGATTAAATCAAAAGAGAACGATACCTTTGACATGCTCAGGATTCGTAGGAAAGAGGTGGGAATATTTGGCGCGCATATCCTCTTCGGCTTCCCAAGTAGCACTCTCCACGGATTGATTTCGCCAAAGTACTTTAACCAAAGGAACTTTCTTTTTTCTTAGCCTACGAACTTAAAAGTCAAAAACCTCAATTGGAATCTCTTCATATGAAAGACTATCTTGAATACCCGAGCTTTCGGAAGGACCAATCATAATAGAATCACCAATAGACTTCTTAAGCATAGAAACATGGAAAATCGAATGGACATTAGATAACTCCTCGGGCAATTCAACCTTATACGCTACCTTCCCAATGCGATCCACAATCTTATAGGGACCAATGTAACGGGGACTTAGTTTCCCTTTCTTCCCAAATATCTTCACCCCTTTCATGGGTGAAACTTTCAAGTACACTAAATCACCAACATCAAATTCAAGGTCTTTTCTCTTTACATCTGCGTATGATTTTTGACGACTTTGGGTGGTTTTTAACCTTTTCCAAATTAACTTATCCTTCTCCATGGCCTCGAACACCGCATCCGGTCCAGTCACGGAAGCCTCACCAACTTCAAACCAACCAATGGGTAATCTACACCTTCTACCATACAAAGCTTCAAACGGGGCCATTCCAATAGTAGCATGAAAACTATTATTGTAAGCAAACTCGATTAATGCTAAGTGATCATCCCAACTACCTTTAAAATCAAGAACACAAACGCTCAATATATCTTCTAAAGTCTGAATGGTCTGCTCGTCCTGACCATCTGTTTACGAATGGAAAGAAGAACCTAAATGAATTTGGGTACTGAGACCCTTCTGGAAAGATTTCCAAAACTGAGAGGTAAACTGAGTACCTCTGTCAGAAATAATAGCCAAAGGGATTCCATAAAGTCTGACGAGTTCCCGATTATATATTCTAGCATAATCTTCAGTTGTATACGATGAATGCACAGGCAAGAAATGAGCTGATTTTTTCAGCCGATCAACGACAATCCAAATCAAATCATGATGGCGACGAGAAGGAGACAAACCAACTATGAAGTCCATATTCACTTCTTCCCACCTCCAAGTAGGAATGCTAAACTCTTGCATCATGCCACTGGTCCCTTAATGCTCTATTTTAACCTGTTGACATGTGGAACACTTCGCCACAAATTCTGCTATGTTCCTCTTCATACCGTTCCACCAATAGATTTCCCGCAAATCAGGGTACATCTTGGTAGTACCAGGATGGTTGGAGTGTCGCGTACCATGCGCTTCCACCATAATCCTCTTTTTCAACTTATCAACATCAGGAACACATAATCTTTCTCGGAGTCTCAAAACGCCATCTCCTCCTTGGGAGAAAACCTCCACCTTTAGGTATTTAACTGACTCTTTTAAACTGACCAAGGTAGGATCCCTGTCTTGATTCTCCTTCACTTCCAAAACTAAAGAGGATTCGGAACCGCTTTGCACTCCTATACTACACTCAGCATCACCAAACAACGTAACCCCCAATCTAGCCAAATGATGTACCTCACGGGCCAAATCCTTCTTACCAATCTCCACATGTGCTACGCTACGCATGGACTTCCGACTAAGGGCATCTGCTACTACATTGGCCTTTCCCGGATGATATACCACACTTATATCATAATCTTTCAACAGTTCTAACCATCGTCTCTGCCTAAGATTCAACTCCTTTTGTGTGAATACATGCTGGAAGCTCTTATGGTTTGTGAAGACATCGACATGGACACCATACAAATAATGTCTCCAGATTTTCAAGGCAAAAACCACGGCAGCTAATTCAAGGTCATGGGTAGGATAATTCTTCTCGTGGGGCTTTAGCTTCCTAGAAGCATAAGCTATAACCTTGCCCTTTTGCATCAATACACAACCCAAACTGACTCTGGAAGCATTGTAATACACCACAAAACCATCAACACCATCAGGCAAAGTCAACACAGGGGCTGAAGTGAGTTGAGTCTTCAACTCCTGAAAACTCTTCTCGCAAGATTCGAACCATAGGAACTTCACTTTCTTTTGGGTTAAACGGGTCATAGGAGACGCAATAGATGAAAACCCTTCAACAAAACGACGATAATAACCAGCTAGACCCAAGAAACTTTGGATATCAGAAGGAGAAATAGGTTTTGGCCAACTCTTTATAGCCTCTATCTTTTGAGGATCTACTCTAATACCTTCGAAAGAAACAACATGACCCAAGAAGGATACAGAGTTCATCCAGAACTCAGACTTACTGAACATAGAATACAACCGATGAGTTCAAAGAGTTTCCAACACGATTCGAAGATGATCCGCATGACCACCCTCACTTCGGGAGTAAATAAGAATATCATCAAGGAACACTATTAGAAATAAATCCAGATATGGCCGGAATACATGGTTCATAAGATCTAAGAAAGCCGCTGGAGCATTAGTTAACCCAAAAGACATCACCAGAAATTCAAAATGACCGTAACGAATTCGGAAGGCTGTCTTAGTGATATCACATTCCCTAACCTTAAGTTGGTGATAACCGAATCTGAGGTCTATCTTTGAAAAGTAGCTCGCATCTTGCAATTGATCAAATAAATCATCAATTCGAGGAAGCGAATATTTATTCTTGATAGTAATCATATTAAGCTACCAGTAATCAATACACATCCGCAAAGAACCATCTTTCTTACGCATAAAGAGGACAGGTGCACCCCACGGGGACACACTAGCTCTGATAAAGCTTTTGTCTAAAAGATCTTTCAATTTCTCCTTCAACTCTTTAAGTTCCATGGGAGCCATGAGATACAGAGGAATGGAAATAGGCTGATTATCGGGAAGAAGGTCAATCCCAAACTCTATCTCTTTATCAAGAGATATTCCAGGGAGATCTTCCGGAAAGATATCAAGAAACTCATTAACAACATTAATTGACTGAATGGTTGGGGTTTCAAACTTAGTGTCTTTAACCCAAACCAAATGGTGGATGCAACCCTTGGAAATCAACTTCCTAGCTTTGAGATAGGATATGAAATGAACCTTAGGAATCACAGAACTCCCAGACCATTCAAGGATAGATTCATCGGGAAACTGAAACTTGACCACACGGGCATGACAATCAATAGACGCATAGCATGCGTGAAGCCAATCCATACCTAGAATGATATCAAAGTCAACCATATCTAGCTCAATCAAATCAGCATACATAACCCTATAAAAGATAGTAATGGGACATTTCTTATACACCCGCTTAGCAATGACAGACTCTTCTACCAGAGTAGAAACCAAAATAGGCTCAGAAATTAGTTTAGGATCCGTTTCAAAATTTACAGCAACCCGAGGTGTCACATAAGAAAAACTCGAACCGGGGTCCATCAACACATAGACATCAAAATAGAAAACACGGAGCATACCAGTGACAACATCGAAATAGTCCTTCTTCTCCTGAAGAGGTGGTATAGCATAGAAATGATTCTGGCATTGACCTCCAGCAGTACTAGATGAAGCACCCTTAATTGGATGGGCTGCGGGAGGCGGGGTACTGGTAGCTTGACTCTGGGCAAGGGCATCACGACTCCGTTGGCTGGCATACGGGCAGTATCTAAGTATGTGGCCCAACTTGACACAACCAAAATAGCCCCCTACCCCATATAACACTTCCTAAAATGGTCTTTACCATACTTAGCACATGAAGGAGGATGAGGCCGGTTGCTTACACTATCCTAAAACCTGGAAGGTACCGACCTATTCCCGAGCTCCTGCCTTCCCCGATATACGGGAGCACAAGCTGAGGAAGGCACAGGTATAAATGGACGTCTCTGTAACTGAGGGAGACTCACTCCGGAGAATCTAGTCTGACCAGACCCCTGTTGCTCCGATCTGACTCTCTTAATCCCTCTTACTCTTTCTCTTTCATTTATCTTGTCTGACTCAATCTGTTGGGTGTGAATCATTAACCTAGGAAGATCAATCTCCCTGTTGATCATAGCAGATCTACATTCATTCACCAAATAACTCGACACCCCAGTTAGAAACTTGCTCATACTAGTCCTCAAGTCAGCCATCATATTGGGAGCATACTTTGATAGCTGATTAAACTTAAGACAATACTTCTTAACCAACATGAAGCCTTGTCTCAAATTCATAAACTCCTTTATCTTAGCTTCCTGTAACTCAAGAGGAAAGAATCTATCCAAGAAATTATCTTGGAACAATTGCCAATTCACCGGAGTGGTATCTTCCTCTCTACCTTTATTCCACATCTGCACCCAGTCATAGGCAACATCCTTCAACCAATAAGAAGCCAGCTCCACATTTTCTTCCTCAGTCACATGCATAATCTGTGTAATTTTCTTCATTTTATCAACATACATCTGCGGGTCCTCACCTGCTCTCGACCCATGAAACTCTGGCGGATTCATCTGCATAAAATCATGAATTTGTGCTGCTACCAAATTATTTTACTACGGAGGTAGAGCGTTGGCATGAGTATAGGCGGTAACTGCCTGGGCTAGAATCTGAAAAGCTGCCCAAAATTTGGCATGGGACACCATCTCATGGTAACGGATCAATGGGTTGAGGTTGGTTATTGTTTCTGCAAACTCGACGAGGAGGCATTTTTTGTCATAAGAACGCATGAATTAACAGAAAAAGTAAATAGTTGTAAGCATGATAGACTCTTGTAGAAAGAAAGAAACGACATTTCCTAGAACGCCTCACAGCCTCTTGATCATAGGTGTGGTGCGCTACACACCGATGCTCAAGACTCTACGTAACGCGGATTGTCAGACTCCCTAGAAATCTTCACAACCTTAGGCTCTGATACCAAGTTTGTAGGGGCCCAAAATATCATCCCGAGATGCCACACAGTGCCCAAGGCTACACATAGCCTCAAGCTAACCCTTTAAGCCAAAACACAACCCTTTGGTTCCAACACAACCACATACACGCTACGCTAAGGATATATATATAAGTATATATCATATCACATCGCACATGGCATGGAATATCGCTAGACTGTACATATATGGAATGTCTATACACAAACCAATCCAACAATACACTAGTCTGACATAACCTCTATACAGCAAAATCAATGAGCCATTGGGACAAACCCCCAACTTACTCAACATACCAAAGGGATCACGAAACAACAACGCCAAAACTAACAACTTGGTCCTCGAACCATGAGGACTCACCACTGAAGGAATGTAGATGCGACACTTGGATATCACTGTCATGGCTGTGGCTGAGTACCTAAACCTACATCATGGTAAGAATGTAGCCCATAGAGAAATATGTGGGTCAACATAAGATACGTACTGAGTATGTGGGGGCGCATGCAAAATATAAATAATATCATAAATTTTGTAAAAACGTACATACGGACCATAATGACACACCTAGCTTGAGTGACATTGAATCATGCAACTCATAACATCTTAGATAGGAAATGTAGGACAAAAACCTCATAAATCATTATAGATCATCATAGGCAACTTGACTTACCACATCAAAACTCGGAGTGACTCGGTATTTCAATAAACATGACTCTTATGGACAGGGAAGTTCCCTATAACCGACAACCCCACGTGAGCTATGTGGAATACCAATGTTTGAAACGTCCGTTGACGGGAGCGTCATACTCTTTGCCAGGAAGTATGACCTTAAAGCTGTAATAATCATAATCGAGCTCTCTGGCCAATAATATCATCATCAAACAACCCTACGGTGGCACATAGGTTTGGAGAAATACCAAATTTCACTCTCGGTGCTAAGTACTACTCCCCGACATGCTCAGAACGCGTTAGGAAATCCACTACAACATCACAAAGGTCTATCATAAAGACCAAATCAAATATATTTCTCATTTATCAACTCATATCAATTTGTGGATTCCTAACTCAATATATTTTAGCTCAAAACATTTTAATCTTCCTCAACATCAACAAGGTATCAATGCATTGAACCATAACCGACTCGACATTGGACAAGGATATGAAGACTCAATACATAATATTTTCAACAATTTAACTCATCAAAACCATTCGGAAAATACCAAGACTCATTGCAACTTCAATATCAACATTTCTCAATTTTCCATCGAACTCTCATTAAAGGTACTTAAGACATCAACCCATAGTAGGGATATAGAATTTCCAATATCAATTATAAATTCATAATAAGGAAATAGTGGAATGATAGTATAAATCAAGGCTTAACGAATTCAATCATCATACTCTCATAATCAAATACTTTTTGGATATAATTCCATCTCAACATCATACACATATCGGATGACATAATCCCATAGCTCATGGTCAATAATATAAGATATAAAACCATATTTCCAATTCATGGTAAAACATGTAAAATATCATGTCAATGTAATTCAAAAAAATACCGGGAAAAAGATCGAAAGGATAATCTTTTTCAAAGCCCCACATACCTAAAAATCAAAGATGAATATGAACTTCTGACTCCGGAACTTTATTCACGAAAATAAATGGTGCTTCTCGAAGCCCTTAACATGATCAACTCAAATCCCAAATCAATTTGAAATTTATACGGTTCAATCAAGAGACATAGAAGGATAAAATTTGGCGTAGTAGGGTTGGGATTTGAGTCTTAGGAAATTTTGGAGAAAAATGAGCTATTAAATGCTCTTAATGGACTTAAATCCATGGTTTATCAGGATGGATTGGAGTAAAAATGAACAAAATACCCTTAAAAATCAAATAATGTCAAATTTGTCCTTTGGTGGACTATTTTGATAGGCTGAAGTAGATCGACCATAATTTTTTGCTCCGATGGCCAAATTGGTTGAAACCAATTTCATTGGAAAGAGGACTTTCAGATATTTTTGTTTATATATAGTAGCTCACCCATATCATTATGTAAAAGGAGTTATGATCGTTTGAAGTTGATCCTAAAATTCTCCTGGCCTCAGTATTTTTTTCCTGCACATTTACTGTTCACTACTATTCACGGTTAGATCGAAATGATCATAACTCATCGCTCGAGTGTCCATTTTGGATGATCCATATATCGTTGGAAATCTTATTTGATGATCTACGCGATGATGGGTTGCATATCCATAAATTCCACATAGAAAAATTATTAATCACCGATAAAGAACAGAATTGAATATATTTTCGTCTGAGATCTTAACGGAAATTTTTTTCCGGGGAATCACACCAATGGAGAAAGTCCATGTGTGGAATATTTCTTAGAAGCTTTCCTTTATGAGATTATCAAGAGTTCCAAGTGATGAAGAATAATCGTGAAGGAAAAAATAACACAAGGGATTGTATAAGTAGAAGTGTGAAGAAAAGCTCTTCAAGATCTACATGATCGGACCTCTTATTAAGGGTGCTATGGTATTTTTGTGCCATTTTCTTTACACTTCATAGGATCCCCTTCTCATTATGGTAATTTTTTTCTTTGTTTGTAATAAGTATAAATAGTCAATTAGGCTTCTATTTTCCTTAGTTTTGAAGAATTGATTGAGTGAAACTCAAATTATATTTTCTTTTCTTAGTGTAGGCTTGGAAAATAAATTGTATTATAGGTCTTAAAAAAGACATTTTAACTAGGGTTAGCTTAAGTATGGATTCACTTGAGTTGACATTTTGGTAAGAAACGTAGGTGCTTGAGAAGTTGATCCCATTATGTCCACCTAAGAGTGTGGTGTTATCCTTCATTGGTGTCTTGTGTATTAGTGTTTGATACTCACCTTGGTACTATACATTAGTGTAGGTCTATGTCTTACTAACTATTCTTTTATTTTTATGTAATCTTCTTTTTTTAGTGTTAAATCCGATTGTGTGCTTGTTTTCTTCTTCATATCTTCTTTTTCTCTTTTGTTTGTGTTGCCTTGTTTTTGGATTTTAGTGGTATTGTTCAAGTTATAGGTTAGTTCTTTTATCGTTTAGTATCAGGAGCCATATTTTAGGGTTGTTCCTACAACTGAGTCTTGGTTTATTTTTATCATAAGAAAATCTCCACAAAAAAAATAGTCTAGAGTCAAAAAAATCACAAAAAGAGTTGTATCTCGTGTTGTTAGTGGTAGATCCAAATTTGAAAGGCTATATCTACTAAGTTTTACTTTTTTTTTAAAAGTTTCTAGTGCTAGATTCTTTCTCACTAGCACTACAAGTGTCTTGATCTAAGTTTGGAGTAAGGTCCGGTTGTGTTTGTGCATTCCACAATTGTTGAAAACGTGTTTGAATCTTTTAAAGGTGGGATCTTGTATGGCTTGATTGTTTTGGAAGTTTTTATTGTTGATTTGTTGTTGGTTGGGATTTGATTGGCAAAGGAAACCTAGATCTAAAAGAAAATTTGAAGTTGGGTTTCATTTGCCTTGTGGTCAAACCATGGTAACTCTTTAATATTCAATTTGTTCTTCTTAATCTTCATATCTTTTTGAATAAGAATATTGAAAGTACTAGTTTGATCTACAAAAATAAATAAATAGAAGGTAAAATTTGTTTGTACAAAGAATATTCCCTAGCATGTTCACAATCTTCAAAAGAAATAGGGGATAAATGGAATATCAAAGTATAATTGAAAGTACAAGAGGAGGACCAATTTCTTTCAAATCCATTTGAATTTGAGAAGGGGATCCAAACCCTCCTTTTCCCCCTATTTCGTTCATACACCTTCTTAATTCAAGTGTGACCAAGATAAGAAGATTGAGAAATTGAAAATTTTAAAAAGTGACATTCAATCACAAGCTGCCACATCATCACCTTTTGAACAACCAAATTGATCTCTAAAATGATATTTCCTAGTTTCTATTTTTTGTTTCTAGTTTCTTTTGTGTTGATTCTATCACTAATTAGCAAAGTAGTAACTACCTACTAGATATATAATTAGCTTAGAGTCCTTTTGTTTCATGTTATCATTATGTGTGTGCTTTTTTCACTTTGTAATTCATAGTATCTTGTTGATTTAAGTCTAAAAGCTATTTTTCTTTGAGTCGTCTCAAACAAAAATTGATTTCGGACCAAAGAAAATTCATCCCTCTATCACTCACTAAGTACAAGCCAAAGTTTAAACACTTGTGAGACCAAGTGTGAGGTAAGAATCTGAGAGTGAAAGAGAGTTTTGAGGCTTTTTGAACTAACTTGTTTGTTCATTTTGTAGGTTTGTTCTTCGATGTTTTTTTAGGTACATTGGCAATGGAACCTGAAGATACAACCTCTCAATCCATGGACCATAATAATTTCAATGCCACGTGTGATAGCTTCATTGCCCATGGTGAACATTTTATACAAACCATTGAAGAGATAGGCCAAATTCTTAGTACACCAAATCCTATTTTTGGGAAAAGAGATGAAGAGGTAAAATAAGGGAGAAGACATCACAAACTCACTTTTGAAGTGAGCTTCTCAAAGGAGAAAGTGGGATGCCATGATCCAAAACATGGTAAAGAAGAATGTTCTCAAGAACTTAAAGGTAAAATAGCTAACTCTTACACTTTTGTGCATGTGAACGATGATTGTGTGTCTAGTAGCCCATTGAGTGTGAGTTGTAGATTATCTATTTGTGAGTCGATTATTTCCTTGCCTCTTGATGATAATGTACATGTTGTGAGTGTGGATACACTAGTTGATCCTATTGTTGACCGAATTGACTATTTTTGTAAGATCAATTTAAGTCCACCTAGTGTTTAAGACAATGTGATGAATGAAAGTATATCATCTATTGAATCTTTGCCTATTGTTTATGATGTACATGTAGTTAGAGTGGATACACTAGCTGATCCTATTGATGACCGAATTGAATTTTCTTGTAAGATCAATTTGTGTCCACCTAGTGTTGAAGCCATTATGTTAAATGATCATACATCATCTTGTGAAACTTGTGTCTATCAACTCATGTGTAATGATTGCCTACTACTTTTGGTTATGAGTGTTGTAATTAATAGAACTCAAGTGGGTGAAGAATTTGATAATGTTGGTCAACAAAATGGGAGTGAACCCGAGATTTATTCTCAGAACAATCTTGAACTTGAAACTACTTTGAAACTTGATATTGATCTTTTAGAGAGTGAGGAACTTACTTGTTCTAAATTTTCCCATGGATTGGATCATGCACTCTTTAGGTATAATGTCTTGTTTGAATATGATATAAACACTCCTAACGAACGTAGTGGTGAAAAAGATGGTATATCCTACCTTGGAGGCTATATCCTATATGCTAACCCACTACGGTGTGACATCATTCCTCCTAAAGATAGAAATCTCTTCTTGGAAGATGAGAATACTCCTAAGGGAAAAGAATATGTAGCCTTGGAAGCTACTCCATTTTCTAGTTTGTATGAATTTATTGTTAAGAGTTCTCATGGTGAAGATTGGGAAACTAGTAGTGAGTACAAACATGAGGGGACCTTAGTAGAAGTTGACTTGACTAATACTTTTCTCTACTCTCTATTTTCCTTTGATTATATGTATAACATTATAAAGAGTCTGTCATTTTGTATGGGTAGAGACCATGGGAAAGAGAAGTGTTTTCTAGACCCGTGTCTATGGCCACTCTTCCTGTTTAACCCTAGTGACCTATTAGGGTGTGGAAATTTCTTCACATAAAACTTGATGCCTAGTCAAAAGGATAAGAAAGGTTTGATTGTGAATTTTGGTATCCTTCCCTATTATGAAAAGTCTTTCTTGTGGATTTACAACCCACTTGATAGACCCAAGTCGTGCATCGGAGGAATTTCCAACAATGTTAAGTGTTAACTAAAGAAGGAGAGTAATAAAAAGATCCAAAAGAGCTCATCCCTGAGTGTTTTCATCCATGACCAAGGTATCACTACTTTTAGGTCAAGAAGAGAATTTCCTCTTGGAAACACTTTAGATGAACTCCATTCTTATGATGCCCTTCTTTATGACTTGGTTTTTATGAGAGACACCTTATTCAAAGGTATTTTCATGGTTGAGGACCCTAAGGCAAATGTGTCATTACCTCATTGGGGTATTGCTTGTATATGTGCATCATTGTTTGACACACTTGTGGTGACAATACTATATGGCTTATGTGGGCCTTTGTAGTTTCTTTTCCTTTTGATGGTTACAATAACAAAATCCTTGGTACCTTATTCAATGTGTTTTTAATATATCAAAAGAAGGATGCTTGGTTATATGCGAAGTGTGTGAAACCTTGGAATGATACTATGATTAATTACGTTAAACCTAACCCTCATGCAATGAGAAAAGTGTGTTTCTTTATGTACCCTACTATTTTGCAAGGTTTGGATTCGAGGTTGAATCATTTTCATGAAGGGGAGGATGATACAATCCAAATGAACCTCATTGCTTTGGATGCCATCATTCGAGGGAAAAACACAAAGGATCCAGCTTTGGCCACATTGAAGGCTCGAGAGCATGCATGGAGAGATCATTTTGGGCACTCAATGGAGCAAGGATGTGTGTGGAAGATTTCTTGGAAGATTTCCTCGATGAGATGCCCAAGAGTTCCAAGTAATAAAGAATAATCATGAAGGCCAAAATAACATAAGGTATTGCATAAGTGGAAGTGTGAAGAAGAGCTCTTCATCCTTTCATGACTGGTCGTCTTGTCTTTGTTTGTAATAAGTATAATTAGACTATTAGGCTTTTATTTTCCTTTGTTTTGAAGAATTGATTGAGTGAAACTCAAATTTTATTTTTATTCCTTAGTGTAGGGCTTGGAAAAGTCATTGTAGTGTAGGTCTTGGAAAAGACATAGAAACTAGGGTTAGCTTGAGTGTAGATTCACTTGAGTTGACATTTTGGCAAACAATATGGGTGCTTAAGGAGTTTATCCCTTTGTGTCCACCTAAGAATATGGTGTTATCCTCCATTGGTGTTGTGTGTCTTGGTGTGTGATACACACCTTGGTGCTATTCATTGGTGTAGGTGTATATCTCACTATCTATCCTTTATGTTTATGCACTTTTCTTTTGTTTCTTGTTGAATCTGAATGTGTGTTTGTGTGTTCTACTTCATCTCATCTTCTTCTTAGTGTATTTTCACATTTTAGTTCAAGTTCTAGGTTTGATCCTATATTGATACAAGCCAAATATCCCTCATAGCTTTGGATGCCATCATTTGAGGTCAAAACATAAAGGATCTGTCTTTTGCCACATTGAAGGCGCGAGATCATGCATGGAGAGATCGTTTTGGGCAATCAATGAAGCAAGGCCATGTGTGAAATATTGCTTGGAAGCTTGCCTTGATTAGATGCTTGAGAGTTCCAAGTGATGAAGAACAATCGTGAAGGACAAAATGACACAAGGGATTGCATAAGTGGAAGTGTGAATAAGATCTCTTCAAGCACTTTATGACCAGCCCTCTTATTAAGGGTGTAATGGTCTTTTTGTTCCTTTTTCTTCACACTCTATAGGAGCCCCTTCTCATTACGGGTTTTTTTGTCTTTGTTTGTAATAAGTATCAATAGACAATTAAGCTTCTATTTTCCATAGTTTTGAAGAATTGATTGAGTGAAACTTAAATTGTATTTTCTTTCCTTAGTGTAGGGATTGGAAAATCCATTGTAGTGTAGGTTTAGGAAAAGACATTCAAACTTGGGTTAGCCTGAATGTGGATTCACTTGAACTGACATTTTGGAAAGAAAGGTGGGTGCTTGAGGAGTTGATCCCTTTGTGTCCACCTAAGAGTGTGGTGTTATCCTCCATTGGTGTTGTGTTTCTTGGTGTTTGATACACACCTTGGTGCTATTCATTTGTGTAGGTGTATGTTACACTAACTATCCTTTTATTTTTATGCAATCTTCTTTTTTTAGTGTTAAATCCGTATGTGTGCTTGTTTTTTTCTTCATCTCATCTTCTTCACTTTTGGTTGTGTTGCCTTATTTTTTGATTTTAGTAGTATTTGTTCAAGTTCCAGGTTAGTTCTTGTATCACATTATAATGCCATGCTTTAAACACATGAGGATTTCGGAACGAACCCTAACTTAAAACATATAAATTCAACTTGAAAATCATACATTTGGGCACAAGTTTTAAAGATTAAATTTTCTCAAAACCCCACATATCTTAATTAGATAAATTCTTGAAGAAACTTAAAATTGGAACTTGAACCCTTGAATTCTTGAGGATAAAGTTTGAATCTTGGGACTTGAATGATGAAATTGTAAAAGAAACCCTATTCTTGATGTTTTCTTGAAGATTCTTGAACTTAGAAGCTTGAATTCTTTGATTTCTTGAGAGAAAAAGCTTGGATTATTTATCTTGAGAAAAGGGAGGGTTTTTGCGTGAGTTGATTTGAAGAAGATGGACAAATAATGCCCTTTTGGGTGTAATAATTCGTTGCTTGAACATTTGGGGTTCAAGGGAAAGGACCAAAGTTCCCTTTGACTCTTAAGAATCTGAAAGAGTGAAGGAATAGACCTCGCGTCATGCCCCATAGTACGGGGGAGTATCCTCCATGCCGCCTGCATTATCACGGGGGAATAAACCCCTCAGAATGGGCTTATTGCCTGTCTTTACTGCCTCTCACAAAAAAGGCCATAACTTTTCGCTCGGGTATCAGATTAAGGAAAAATTTGTATTGTTTGAAGGATAAATAAATTATATATCATTTGGTGGGTCTTTATCTTAAAATATTTACATATATAAAAAGTTATACATGTTCAAAGTTTACCCTTGTAGAATCGAATACAAATATTTAGCCGAATCAAAGGCTCCTAGCGCAACTTCCCTCTAAGTGATTCCCATGAACATTTTTTACCTCAAAAGCATTCTTAACCCTAACGTAATGATCATAACATATGTATTCAAATACCAATCATGGGATTAAACCTTACATATGTAGGAACGATGATTCAAAGTCTAGCCCAAAAATATGGGGTAGGGTGTTACAATAGTGAAGGTAAATCCCTAAGAAATTAGCCAATGGTGTTTTGAAAATTTTATGTGTTGTGGTTAGGAATGATGTAGTTAAAAGAAAAATTTATCAAATATAAATCATGTATTGATAGAAACTACTCCTCTTTGATATGTGTGAACTACCTTAAATAGATGGGGCAACATAAAAGGGAAGTGGAAAGATAAAATGGTGGTAAATTTGACGGGGAGAGGAGTCTAACGTAAAGTGTTATTTATTAAAGTGTTTTAGGAAGATAGTCACTATTACTGGACAAAATAGTTCCTATATTTCCCTTTACCTATATTACAACCCTGAAAGTCCCACTTGATATTTAGCCTTGATAATCATATGTGACATGCTAATTCCTTGTGAGAGTAAACAAAATTTGATTTTTACACCTATTCTTTTGATAAATAACACATTAGTGAGTGAATATGGCTTTCTCTCTTGTTATGATGGTTCATGTTTGATTATGGTAAGTGACTTGTATGATCTTTTTGTTGAGTGATATAAAGGACTTTGACAACTTTGATGATCCAATTCTTGAGGTTAGAAAGTTTTGAAGGAGTATTCATGAGTTCTTAATTGTATTATGATATGCTTAATATGGAACTTGCAATTTATGTAGTTGTTGAGTGTTTTAGTTTAACTAGTAGTGTTATAGTCTTCCCTAGTTGTGCTTAGTGTAAAGAGATGTTCAAGGATAAACGAGGCTTTAAGAGTAGGGTGGTGATCTTAGGATTATTTATACACCTAAATGTCATTATCAATACACAATTAACTTAGTTTTTAGGACTTCTTGATGTGCTTAATAAGATATTATAGGTGTAATTGTGTATTTATGTGTTAAGAAACATGTTTAGAGTGTTTAAGGTTCTTTTGAAACAAATTAAGAATCAAAAGGATCAAATATAGACTATAAAAAAAACTAGTAGTTCTAGCTTGAGCTATGTTTGTTCTAGTGTACTTTGATGATCTCTATTGTGTTGTATGAACTAATGCTTGTTATATGATGTTTTATGAGATCATTGAAGGTGCTAGGACAAATATTAGGAAGAAAAATGATCTTATAAAAAGAGTTGGAAAAACATCTACAATGCATATGACATGAAGCAAAGTGAAGAAACTACACCATAGTGGAGAATTGGAAATAGAGCTTGCCTTACTTCCTGTCCTTCATGATAAGAGTATGCCATGACCTTAGAAGAAATTTCAATTGCAAAAAATAGTGTTCATGTGTGATAAAAGTGTTCCTTTCCCACTGTTCTCCCTGATAAGAGTGTGTTATGCCCTTGGGTTTTTCGGGCAAAATTCATCCTACATTATAAATAGGACACTTAGCTTCTATTCTAAACACTTTGGAATGATGAGGTAGTGAGAAAACACATGTGGGAGGCTATAATAGGATTTTTTCTTGTTTACTTTATTTATCTTATAGGTTTTATGTATGAATTCCATTTTTTTGATTCTTTGTAAAACTATAACTATCTAAAACCCTCATTCAAAGGTTGAGGCTACAAACATGAATGTGTAATTATGATTTGATTGTTGGTTTATATATTTATCAACAATGTGGTTATTCTTATGTTCTTGGTTTACTATTTTTAAGCATCATGATCTTTAGGATAAATATAATTCCCAACATAAATTGACCAATTGAGTTGAGGGATGTAATGATGAATTTAATGAGTGTGTATCATGTCTTTAATCATTAGATACTAATTGTTAAAGGTGATTTGTGTTTAGGATAAACATATACCTAATCATCCCACTTGATTAATGAAATGGGAATATAGCTTAATGCATTCAAATTAGAGACTCACATCCCCACTCAACAATGTGTTTGTTATATTAACTTGGGTAGATAAATTAAAGAATGACCATTCTCGAGTTATAATATCAACCCCGTAAAGCAATAATCCGATAAACACCAACACCAACTAGAAACCATAGTTATGCATAAATGTGAAGTAAATGTCTTGAACTCTCCACATATTTTTCACAATTAGAACTTCATATCATTGTTATTTTTTGTTACTTAGTTATAATTACAAAGCTCATACTTTTGTTACAAACTCGCACTTATTTAATCTCATTAGTAACGCTAGAATTGGATTTCTTGCTAAACACCAAGTCCCTATGGGATCGATATTTGTCTGATAAGATTCACTTTACTACTTGAATGAACACATACACTTGAATGTGCACTTGGGTGGAACAACCGGACAGATTGTCCATCTTTGCCAAAATCTCACTTTTTGCAACCCACTTTAAAGATGGGACATTTCGATTAGTCCCCATTATTGTAAGATAATTATAAAGAGATATACATACCAAAATTTAATTCCATAAAATTTTATGAGTTTCTTATCATCTTATCTAACAATAAATTAAGGTAGATACCACTACTATAGTCCATATCTTTTCCATATTTCCCTAGGCTAGAACTCACTCCAAAATAGATCAAAAGTAGCCTAGCTTAAAATTTGTAACTTCTAGAGGGTCATTACAGTAGGAAAACTGTAACGCCCCAAAAATCTATCTCGAGACGTCACACGACACTTGGCACCACAAGTGATCCCAATCTAACCCATAAACATGCATACTGTTAAGCAACTGAGTTATGGCATAATAAATAACTATTTAATATGTGGAAACATAGTCATACTAAAGATCTAAAATAGATACAATACTGATGAAGCTTTACAATCTGATAAATCTGAGGGATGAAACTGAAATTTACATAACTGACTTTGACTGAAATCTATGAAGCCTATACTATATTGATTATAGATAGTTGGTACATGCCTCCAACTACCACTAATCAATACACATGAAAGTAAATGAACTATACATGAACTAAAAATTGTCTGGAGTTCCTAAAGTAGAAGAACTCATCACCTGTTGGCTGGAATCTGCAACTGTCTGATCATGATGCGTAGGTTATAACCAATACCTACATTATAAGGAAATATAGCCAAATAGGCATATATGTGGATCATTACTTCTAGAATGTACTGAGTATACAGGGGTGAATGCAATAGTAAAACTGATTTCCTATTTAATCATAAAATATGCATGCTAAGTGTAAGTAGACTCACCAATAAGCTAGAATAAACTAAAAGCTGAAAACATCTTAAAACATTAGTAATAAACATGATCAAATAAGCTGGTGAATATCTACACGTAGTTTCTGTAATACTTACTTTAATGATATAAGTATAACTGAAGTTTGGATATGATAACACATAGATACTGTATGAATACTGGGTATGTAAAGTTAGATTGTACTTAGTCTAAATAACTGGACTGAAACAGTAGAGTATTATGCATATGAGAAAGGGACTGACTGAGTAACATAAGGTAACTGATCATGAATTCGTGAAGATTGTATTATCTGAAAATGCAAGACCAGGAGTATAACATGATTCTAAAATGGTCTATAAACTGAGGTACTAAAATACTGATAGATGGATAACTAATAACTGTACGCTATGGTCAAGCAATCCTGAAACTAAACTGAGTTATTGATCTGATTACTAGATTGAGATTATGACTAAGACTGTAACTAAGACTCATACTGGAACTAAATAGTGAGTTCTGATAACTGAGTGACTGATATCTGCGATAACTGATTACTGTATTACTGATAACTGGGTTACTGATGACTAATATACTATTAACTGGGTTACTTTTTATGACAGTCTTGATCATCTAGAACTAGTTGAGTTTTGTACTGAGCTGAGTGACTGAATGTGATAGTCTTGATCTTGTGGAACTAGTTGAGTTTCATACTGAGTAGAGTGACTGTATCTGACTGTCCTAAATCTATAGAACTGAATGAGTTCTATTTTGAGACTAAATCTAAAATTAAAACTGTGGGAAGTAATCATCTAACCGACATGCCCCTTTTCTAACTGAGTTCGGGGTCCAACCTGTAACCCCTATTAGAAGGGTGTCAATACCGTGCCATGGGTAAGGACAAGATTTGAGTGACCCTCAAATGACAGGTACTCTAACGAGAATAGTGGGACCCTCATCTGACAGGTTAAGCCACCTCATCAACCCTCAACTGATAAGTTTGATTTCTTAATCTACGCTGGCTACGTGGTTTTGGAATGCATGGATTGCTTCTAAGAATTACACCCTCAATTGGCAGGTGAGTTCCCATCTTTGTTTCATTTGGTGCTGAATCCTGCTCCCTACTAAATAGACACTGAACTGATTTCATAGTTCACACTAAGCTTGACTAAACTGTTACTTAGTTCACCGAGTTTCGTTAACTGATGGAAATATTACTGAATTTTGTTACCTGACTTAATACTACTAAGTTTTGAACTAAATACTGAATACTACTTAATTCCGTTGACTGACAGAAATATTACTAAATTCTCTTAACTGATTGAATACTACAGAGGTCTGAACTGAATATTGAATATTACTGAGGTCTGAACTGAATACTGAATGCTACTAAGGTCTGAACTGAATATTGAATGCTACTGAGGTATGACCTTAATACAGAATGCTACTGAGGTCTGAACTGAATACTGAATACTACTGAGGTCAAAACTGAATACTGAATGGGCTAGACTGATACTGAGTTTTCCTGAGTTCTGTAAATGGCTGAGTTCTATTAAGCTCTCTAACTGACTGATAATAATACTGATCGTGTCATGATTGAGACTATTTTATTACTTACACTAGATCTAGGTAAGGAGCAAAATTTTTGGGTATTAAATACTCCCATGACTAGATAACATGAAAGTAAAGAATGGCATGATCATAATAGCATAACAATAGTCAAATGTCAACAATGCTTTTATTTAGAGATTTTGTCAAACAATTAGAGGTTATGGACTTGTACATGGATGAGAACACATGGTAACATGTCATGATTACCCTATTTAATTCAATGGGCATTCTATCAATCAAATGGAGATTAATACTAGGACATGAGAATATCTTAAAAACATGGGGGCATAGCATGGTTTCATAACCAACACCGTAAATTGGGGAAATTACATAAAATTCACTTTAAATAGGACATGGGAATTTCATCACCACATGTAAGGATCAAACATGTGGAAAACATGAACTTAAAATAAGTAATTATTTCTAATTATCTTGAATATAGGATCCACTATGGGAACAATCTAAAACTATAAGGACATGATATGTGAGCCTTTGTTCAAAATCATTCTTGTAGGTATTTAATTAAACACTTGTAATTCATGGTTTAGGCTAAGAATGGTAGTAGTTAAAAATAGTAGTAATAATATTATTTTACCTCTAAAATCATCGATTAGAGTTTAAATTAGGAAAATAATACCATTAAAACATGTAAGGTTTAATATCACCCACAATTTCATGGAAACATGATATAAGTTTGAGATTCATGAAAATTTATAAACAAAATTCATTGGAACATGTAAAGATTACAACTTTAAACTTGAAATTTGAGTTTTGGGCTCCATGGGTGAAAGAGGACCCATGGATTAACTCCTACATACCTTAAATCTTTAATCTTGAAGGAGAAACACAATCTTGAAAGCATTCTTTAATTAGGAAACTTGATTCTTGATTTTTTTCTTAAAGAAAATTTCATGGAGTTCTTGGTGTTCTTGAGGAGGCTAGGTTTTTGTTGGAGAGAAAAAAAGATGATTAATAATGTATCTAATGTTTTTGGAGTTGAAATTAACTGTTAGGGTCGTAGTTGGGTGAGGGGAATTGGCCAAAGTGTCCCTAGACCTTTTAGGAACTGAATTAACATATAAAACAACTTTGGATCTTCTTTATTTTTTTCGTCTCATGGCGCAGTCAACGCGATGCATCGAAATCTCTTTGGCCTACTGCCTCACACCAAAAATGCCATAAATTAGGGTATCAGATTTTGGAAAAATTGGTATCATTGGAAAGCTAATTCAATTATCTACAATTTGATTGGTCTTTAGCTATAAAATTCCATGTATATACAAAGTTATAGATGTTTAAAGTAGACCCTTGTAGAATCGAATATCTAATTTTGGACAAATCAAATGATCTTAGCTCAACTTGGCTTTAAGTGATTCCTATGAACGTTTTTAACCTCAAGAGCACTTAACACACTAGGATAAATATCATGAACTTATATTCACATGGGAATCACTTGGACTATAGCTTATTCACATAAGAACGACGGTTCATAGACTAGCCCAAAAATGCAGGGTATTACATTATCTCCCCCTTGGGAACATTCGTCCTCGAATGAGACTGGTTAGACTGAGAGTACTATGTGAATGTAACTGAAATCATATTTTGAACATGCATGAATGAAAACATGATAGCATAACTAACTTTGAAACATGATATAAAACCTGAATATCATGAACTGGACTGATTTCGTGAATACCTGCACTGACATGAGAATGATTATAAGGCTGAGATAAAAATGAGAGAGTCAACTGAAGAGTAACCATTACATCAATATGGATCTTTTTTATTGAGAAAGATATAAGAGATTCAAGACATTAATACTCGGGGTATTACATCTCCCCTTGGGATACTTCATTTCCCAAATAATACTGACTTGGCTAAAATACTAAAAAAAGACTAAGATGATGCACAGGAAACATAACTGAATATCTGTGATATAAAACTAATGCATGATGCATGAACTGAACTAAATTTATGACTTGCATGGTGATGAATGAATTACCTCATGAATAGGAAAGATGGAAAACCACAGGAACTTGTCTTCCTGACTGCTAGACTGGATTGCTGGCTATACGGACTGAATTATACTGAAATTTTGTACTGAACTATACATTCCACTTGTACACCAACATGACATTCAAGCCTATCTTCATAACCACACATGAACTTGTAGTCAAATAACCACAAAAGCATCTTTCTCATTTTCTCTAAACCTCTATCCCTAAAACTTTCATACACTAGCCCAAGAAAACATATATAGAATCTCAACTAATCATGACATAAGGAGAGGTGACTAAAATTTAGAACATGAGGACCTAAAGCATAAAGGAATAACTTTGACACTCAACTGAGGCCTGAGGAATAAAGTATCAATGACAAGAATTCGTCAGAGAGGTCTAAACTGAGGATTCAATGACATAAACTAAATTTTGTTGATCATTATGAGTGAAGCATGAATATCTATATCTGATCATACTGTAAAACATAAGTACGTGAGTCATGAGATTATGATCTGATTTTGGAGTTCATGATTTCATGGAACATTATTTATACTGCTGAGTGAACTTGAACTCTTCATACTAGAAACTGAAAGAGTACATGGTTTTTCTATAAAGTGCATGAATATGAATTATGATGACAGAGCTGACATGGTAGGTATGAGTAGATATCGTCATGGCTGAAAAACTTTGCACTGAGATAAGAATAGGTTAGGAATCATCGTCCCTTACTGTTTCTCTATACCCACTGGCACTACTACTAGAATCTGAGGGCCTGACTTGGTTACTTGTTCTATCATCTCCACCTTAGATTTAAGCCATTATCTCAAGTTTGTTGCCACTTTACTAAACTCTAAATTGAACTGAAACCACTTTACTCTAGAATATAGGGTATAATAATACACATGAATGATAAACTCATCCGCACCATCATACTTAATCTTGATTCAATAAACTCAAATCCTTGCATACACTATTCAAGCCTACTGATTCACCTTTCATACCACTATACCTTTGAATAAATAATCTACTCAATCTAAATAACACTATCCCAACTCTACTACTTCTAAGATCCTAGGTTCTGATTCTAATTCTAGATCATATACTGAAAAAGGGATTTTGAGAAAAAAAAGTCAAAAGTACATCTTACTTTTGCTTAATGCATGATTTTCATGAACATAAATGAAATATTTCAAAATTTAGGACATAAAGGCACTAATAGGATACTTTCTGAGCTAACATGCAATCCCAAAATTATCCATATGGACTGGCTGAGGAAACACTATCTGTAAGGACTTAAGCTTCATTATTTTTATCACCTCAAAACTAAGGTAGAGTTAGAATTAATAGAGCAAGATGAGGATCAACATAAATTTCTTAGATAATTCTTCTACTACACGATCTGAGACTTGAAAAAAGGGAAACATTTCCTAAATGCCTTGTAGCCACTCCAAGAAAAGTACAAATGACTCTGTACCATTTTCCGAGACTCTACAAGACACAACTTCATAGACACTTGATGACACTTGAACTCTGTGCTCTGATACCAAGTTTGTAACGTCTCAAAAATTTGTCCTGAGACGTCACACGGTGCTTGGAACCATAAGTGATCCTAAGCTAACCCATGAACTGGCATACTGTTAAGAAACTAAATTATCGCATAATAAATAACTACTTATTGCACGGAAACATAGTCATACTAAAGATCTAAATTAGATACAATACTGATAAAGCTTTATGATCTGATAAATCTGAAGAATAAAACTAAAATTTTACATAACTGACTCTGACTGACATCTATGAAGCCTGTACTATACAAACTATAGATATTTGTAACATGCCTCAAAATATCACTAATTAATACATATGAAAGTAAATAAATTGTACATGAACTAAATACTGTCTGGAGTTCCTGAAGTAGGAGAACTCATCACCTACTGGCGGGAATCTGCAACTGTCTGATCGTGATTCATAGGCTATAGTCGGTACCTACATTATCATAAAATGTAGCCACACAGGTGTATATATGGATCAGTACTTCTAGAATATACTGAGTATGCAGGGGTGAATGCAATAAGTAAAACTTATTTCATACGTAATCATAAATCATGCATGCTAAGTATTAGTTGACTCACTAATAAGATGGAATAAATTGAAAGCTAAAAACATCTTAAAACATGAGTAATAAACATGATCTGATAAGATGGAGAATCTCTACACTTAGTTTCTGTAAAACTTAGTTTAATGATATAAGTATAACTTAAGATGGGATATGATAACACGTATATACTGTATGAACACTGAATATGGAAAATTGGATTGTACATAGTCTCAATAACTAGAATAAAATTGTAGAGTATTATACATATGAGAAAGGGACTGAATTAGTAACATAAGGTAACTGAGCATGAATTCATGAAGATTATATTATCTGAGAATGCAAGACCAAGCTTATAACATAATTCTAAAATAGTCTGTAAACTGAGGTACTAAAATACTGATATCTAGATAACTGATAACTATATGCTATGGCCAAGCAAAATTAAAACTGAAATAAGTTATTGATTTGATTACTAGATTGAGACTGTGATTGAGATTATAACTAATACTGTAACTGAGACTCATACTGGAATGGAATATTGAGTTCTTATAACTGATTGACTGTTATATAGGATAATTGATAAATGTATTACTGATAGCTTGGTTACTGATGACTGATATACTATTAACTAAGTGAATGTTTCTAACAGTCTTGATCTTATGGAACTAGCTGAGTTCTGTACTGAGCTGAGTGACTGTATCTGACAGTCCTGATCTTGTTTAACTAGTTGAGTTTCGTACTGTTCTAAGTGATTTTATCTGACAGTCCTAAATCTGTAGAACTGACTATGTTCTATTCTGAGATTGAATTTGAAACTAAAACTGTGGGAGGTAATCATCTAACCGACATGCCCCTTTTCTAACTGAGTTTGGGGTCCAACCTGTAACCCCAGTTGGAAGGGTGTCAATACAATGCCACGGGTAAAGATAAGTTGTAAGTGACCCTCTTCTCTAATGAGAATGGTGGGATCCTCATCTAACACGTTAAGCCACTTCATCAACCCTCAACTGACTGGTTTGATTTCTCAACCTACGCTAGCTACATAGTTCTAGAATGCAAGGAATTCTTATAAGAAACACACCCTCAACTGGCAGGTAAGTTCCCATCCTTGGGTTCAGTCAGTGTTCCATCCTACTCCCAACTAAATAGACACTGAAATGATTTCCTAGTTTACACTAAGCTTGACTGAACTGTTACTGAGTTCACTGAGTTCCGTTGACTGACAGAAAAATTATTGTATTCTATTAACTAACTGAATACTACTAAGGTCTAAACAAAATACTGAATACTATTGAGTTTCGTTGATTGACGGAAATATTATTGTATTCTGTTAACTCACTTTTACAAATGGTCTGAACTGAATATAAAATATTACTGAGGTCTGAACAGAATACTGAAAGCTACGAAGGTATGAACTGAATATTGAATGCTACTGAGGTCTGAACAGAATACTGAATGCTACTGAGGTCTGAATTGAATACTGAATACTACTGAGGTCTGAACTGAATACTGAACTGGACTGGACTGATACTGAGTTTATTGAGTTTTCTTGAGTTCTATATTTGGATGAGTTCTATTGAATTTTGTAACTGACTAAGAATACAACTGATTGTGTCATGACTGATACTATTTTGTAACTGAACTGGCTTTAGGTAAGTAGCTAAATTTCCAGGTATTAAATACCCCCAAGACTCGATAGCATAAAAGTAAAGCATGGCATAATCATAATAGAATAACAATAGTCAAATGCCAACAATGCTTTCATTTAGACATTTTGTCAAATACTTGGAGGTTATGGACTTGTACATGGATGAGAAGACATGGTAATATGTCATGATTACCCTATGCAATTCACATAGGCATTCTATCAAGCAGATGGAGATTAATACTTGGACATGGGAATATCTTAAAAACATAAGACCATAGCATGGTTTCATAACCAACATCGTGAATTGGGGAAATTAAAGAAAATTCACTTGAAATAGGACATGGGCATTTCATCACAACATGTAAGGATAAAAATATGGAAAACATGAACTTAAAATAAGGAATTATTTCTAATTATCTTGAATATAGGATCCACCATGAAATAAAACAAAAACTCTAAGGACATAATATGTGAGCCTTTGTTCAAAATCATTCTTGTAGGCATTTCATCAAACACCTGTAATTCATGGCTTAGTCTAAGCATAAGATTAGTTAAAAATAGTAGTAATAACATGATTTCACCTCTAAAATCAGTGATTAGAGTTTAAATTTGGCAAACAATACCATTTAAACATGTAAGGTTTAATATCACCCATAATTTCATGGAAACATGATATAAGTTTGAGATTCATGAAAATTTATAAACAAAATTCATGGGAACATGTAAATATTAGAACTTTAAACTTCAAATTTGGGGTTTTGGATCCATGAGTGAAAGAGGACCCATTGATGAACTCCCACATACCTTAAAGCTTTAATCTTGAAGGAGAAACACAATCATGAAAGCATTCTTGAATTAGGAAACTTGATTATTGATTCTTTTCTTAAAGAAAATTTTATGGAGTTCTTGGTGTTCTTGAGGAGGCTAGGGCTTTGTTGCAGAGAAAAAAATATGATTAATAATGTATCTAATGTTTTTGGGGCTGAAATTAATTGTTAGTGTAGTATTTGGGTGAGGGGAATTGACAAAAGTGTTCCTAGACCTTTTAGGAACTAAATTAACATGTAAAACAACTTTGGATCTACTTCAGTTTATAATGTCAGGGTGCAGTCGACGTGACGCATCGAGATCGCGTCGGCTTACTGCCTCTTACGAAAAATGCCATAAATTGTTGCTCGGGTATCAGAATTTGACAAAATTGGTAATGTTGGAAAGGTAATTAAATTATCTACAATTTAGTAGGTTTTGATATGTAAAATTTCATGTAAATAAAAAGTTATACATGTTTAAAATAGGCCGTTGTTGAATAAAATATCAAATTTTGGACGAATCAAATGATCTTAGCTCAACTTGGCTCTAAGTGATTCCTATGAATATTTTTAACCTGAAGAGCACTTCACACACTAGGATAAAGATCATGAACTTATATTCACATAGGAATCACTTAGATTATATCTTATACTCATAAGAAAGACGGTTCATAAACTAGCCCAAAAATCGTATTACAAATGTCCTCCCTTTATTACAACATTTTTTATCTATCTATATTAATCCTCTTTTCTTCTATGTTGCTAGTTATTTTCTTTGAAAGTAGGGTTGTATATATTCCTCCATATGTTACTCCATCATAGAAAAATGGTGTCTATTTCTAGATAAACTTCTTTGTCTAGGTTGAATTAAAATTGTATTCCACTTTTTCTATTCTAAGCTTCTTTCTTATAGATGTGGCTAAAATTTAGTGTAACTAGAAGATCCTACCCACCACCAGCTAGGGATTTCAAAAACGCTTAGGAATTCTAGTTCAAATCTAACATTGAATCCATGATGTTTTTTTGGGTTGCTTTTTTATACTGAAGTAGTGTAGTATTATTAGCAATTTCATAATACTTCCCTTCTAGCTAGATGAAAATATTTTTTCTTTGAAAAAACCTTTGTGTTGTAGCCTAAAATACCCCTTTACTAGATGATAGGTGAAACTCTAACGCATGGTCATCTTAATGTGTCAGTATTAATCAACTTTCTATCTCGTGATTTTAACACCTTAAAACTTGAATGCGGGAAGTTTCATGTATCTAATGCTTATTTTACTATGTAGTTTACTAGCTTATTCCCTTCCCTCAGTATGTACTGAACTTATGCATGTAAACTAGATAAACTTTGTTGAATTCCCTGCACCTATATTGATATGCACCATGGTGGTTTCCATTCCCCTGTTATAAACTTTTTAAAAATTAATGACTATGTTTGTGTGATAACTCAACAATATTGATTTGTTTACAACGTTTGTGTATCTCCAAATAGCTTAAGTTTCTGCTTCAGTGTTTCTAGTGTCTTTAATCTCCTCCACCTCCACTTAAATTATGTCACCTTTTCAGTTCCTTAGACAAAATATATAAAACCTTCTTCTAGGATTCCCTCTTATCACAAACCAAACCCAACGTGAGTGACACCTACCCTAGCCCTCTAGTGGGAGAATCATTTAACATAAACTACTCAACACAACACTTAAACAAATTTGAGATAAACTAATTGTTTTAATAAATAATACAATATCTCAAAATACTCTAATAACAAAGTCAAATGCAGAATAAACAAATATCTAAAACATCCAGAAGAATCTAAAAGTCGTTGTACCAAAACACTACAAATGTTAACAAATGAGTTCAACCCAAAAACAAAAGGTAATATCCAAGTCCGAAACAAATGGACAACAACTAAATAGAGGACTTGGGGATTCCCAAAATACATAGCTCACCTTTGATCTAGAATTCAATCTGCTCTAAAGCTGGTGTCGATGAAGTTGCTAGAAAATGTTCTACACTTAACAAAAACGAAGAGTTCATGTAGTATTAGTACAAAGCCACTATGTAGGGTCATTGGCAGACCCAAAATAATGAATTTTAACACATAACCATAACTTAGTAAAACAAGCACAACCATGAAAACTTAACACTTACCTTTACCCCAATAATAATCCATTTAGCATCTTCAACCAGCACCAAACAATTCAGTCAACCATGATACAATATAGACAATAAATTAAATCAAGACCATGACTACCAATCATTACTATGTGAAAAACCGTGACTCCACAACAATAATTTTCCCTTGCCTCAAATACAACAGTAGGTAGAAAATTATAGAATATATGTCATTCTCTTATACCATTAACCTAGACCCCTCAAGGATCTAATATAATCAACAACAATAACAATAGAAAAAGAATAATAAAAAAACCAGTCTACTCAAGAAACCATCACTCTCACCAAAACCTTGTACACACATGATAAGGTCGCATGGATGTATACTCGGTATGACCTGTAGGGGGGCAAGGTCTTTCCCATGTATTACATATCCTATCCATCTAGTGTCTACCAATCTTATTTTAACGTGTCCCGTAAAGGCACCTAAATACCAGTACATTCCATAGTTACAAGAATAAATCATGTGAAAATATCCATTATTAGGTAATCTCACAGTAATAGCAAATAGCTTAATAATCACCATATATGATAATAAACAACCATACTTGTACATTCAATAAGACCTTATTATAAACTCATCACATGTGATTAACACTTAACATATTATTCAATGATTTATTTTCCTTGAACATGCATTGTAAAAAGCACACAAAGAAATAGTTAACATGCACACATAAAATAAATTGGTTTTTGAACTACATTTTACCATCAACTATCTCAGTCCAAGCTTGTACCACTGCAACGAGCTTGAATCTTGACATTCCATGCAACTTCATCTTGGTTATGGTTTAAAAACAATAATATGATCATAATTCATAAAATGACCTAAAAAATTCAGGGATTACCACCTAATCCCATAACTCCAAGTTCATATTCATGATCATTTCTCCAGTTCTAATTTTTATACCATCATTCATCCTTATTTGTATAGTTTTGTGAATATAATGGTTAATTCTAAACATGCAATTATAAATTAACAACCTTTAACCAAAATCTAAGGATTTTCCACCTAATCTACTTAATTACTCCAGAAAATTAACATATGTCAAGTTAAATTCATGTATGTCAAGTAAGATCCGTCCTAAAACCCAAAAATAGTAATTTTGGGGATTGATTATTCAAAAACTTGTTAGTGGGAGGAATTAACATAATTCAATGAACGAATAGATGTACATTAGGTTGAATTTCTCAAAATTGCCTCTCCCAACCCTTAGACAAATGTAGAATGAAAATAAGAATTTTAGGGTATTTTTTACATTAACCAGCGTATATTCTATGGTATCAGCCATATCCCGCTATAGTGGGATTATTTCACTATAGAGAGATTGACCAAAATTTAGTTTAATTATAGCGGGAATATATCTGCTATAGTGATGCAGTGGTAGCAGTATGCCTCACTTTATAGTTGGGTGTAGGAAAGGCAAAACTGGGGATTTTTTTTCAAATTTCACCATTTTTGGAAACACACCCTCTGATTTTGAAATTCTAAATTAACTTCTATTCATCAAATTTAATACCAAGGATTTTTTATAACCTAAAATTGTTTCCCAATATTTCTATTAACTCCTTGTTGTATTATCTATCATAAAATTACCCCAAATTGCTTAACCATTAACTAATCCATTTCTATAATACCCTATACTAATACCATGCTCAAATTTCATTCAAGACTATCCTAGCTTTAAATTTCTAACTCTTCATTCTAGGAAAAACTTAACGTAAATTTTGTATGTATGAATCACCCATAACAATTGAAAGGGTCAGTACAACAAATACCAAAGTAACCATCGTTTATCCCCGAATAATAAAATAAGAAGAATGAGGAAAGTAAAAATTATAAGAGTACATGTATCCTAAAAAATGTGAGGGTACATTTCCTTCAAATACCACTTGGTTCCCAAGTAGCCTTATCAACCAGACGATACTTCCACTAAACCTTCATAGACTGAATCTTCTTGGTTCTCAATTCTCGAACATCCTAATCAAGAATTGTAATCGGCTCCTTTTCATACAAAAGATTTTTATCAAGTAACATTGAGTCCTATTTGATGATATAATCCTCATCCCCATGATATTTCTTAAGAAGTGACATATGGAATACCAGATATACCTCATAAAAGCCTAATGGAAAGGACAACCTATAAGATATTGGGCCTGTATAATCAGAAACCTCAAATTGACCAATATTCAATGCCAAGTTTACACTTTTTCCCAAATTGCATAACTCTTTTTTTTCAAGACACATTCAATGAAACCTATTCATTGTGTTTTAAGGACATGTCCCTTACCTTACAATACACATACTCATTTTACCTACTTAAGTCTGTCAATAACTTGTCTTGAATGAACCTCACTTTCTCTTACTTTTCCTTCATCCCTAACTTTGAATCCTCTTATAGGTGGCTTGACCTTTTCCTATAGATTGCTTCAAATGGAGCCATGTCGATTCTAGAATGGTAACTACTATTGTATGGAAACATACACAATAGAAAGAACTTATCCCAATGACCACCAAAGTTAATCACAAAGTCCCTAAAAATATACTCAAGAACTTAAATATTTCTCTTTTACTATCCACCAGTCTGAGGATGGAAAGAAATGATGAGTAAGGTTTTGTGCCCAACTCCCCATGTAACTTGTCAAAAAACTTAGAGGTGAATTTCAAACCTCTATCAGAATTACTGGAAATTGGAACCCCATGCAGCTTTAATATCTCTTTGATATAAATCTTGGCTAATTGCTTTGAGCTATAATATACTCTATCTTGAATGAAATAAGTTGACTTAGTTAGCCTATCCAATATGACCCAAACTGAGCCATGCCTCACCTAGGACTTAGGAAGACCCACTATGAAACCTATGGCTATCCTCTTCCACTTCCACTTGAGAATAGGAATCCTCTAAAGTAAACTCACAGGCCTTTGATGTTCATATTTCATGTGTTGCTAGTGGTGGAATTTAGAACATATTCATATATATATATATATATAGATCTTCATGGCGAGCCACCAATAGAGTTATTTTAAGTAATGTTACATATTGGTTTCACCAAAATTAATAGAATAATGGAAACCATGAGCTTATATTATTAAATCATTGATCATATAACTAACAAGAGGAATATGCACATGTCCTATCACCCTCAACACCTTTCACACATTGAGTGTAGAATAAGAAGCATTACCACAGATGCCCTTGTTTTAATGTTTATTGAATTTGACATTATCAAACCATCTTACCTTGATTAGATCAAGGAATGTTGACCTTACCTCTACACTATCTAACACTCCACCCCTTTTAGAAACATAGAAATCTATGAACTATGATACTATAGTTTGAATTTCTCTAGCCAAAGTTTTCATTGACACCCTTAAATAAGACAAATTACCCATACTTACTAATTTTCAACTTAATGGATCTGACACCACAATGGCCTTATCCAAAAAGTAATGAATGTTCACATCATATTCTTTCAATAATTCCATCCACCTCCTCTTCCTAAAATTAAAATCCTTTTATGTGAAAATAAATATTAAGCTTTGATGATCCATAAACACTTTGTACTTTACAACATAGAGGTATTGTCTCTATATCTTAAGTACAAAAACCAACGTTGTCAACTATAAGTCATGGGTTGATTAATTTTTCACATGAGGCCTTAATTGCCTCAAAGCTAGGGTGAAGCATCACAAAATATAATAAAGTCCTTACCATTTATTTTCAATCCAAGAATGGTGTTTGTAGTCAAAAGAGTCATTATTTTTTGAAATCTCTCCTCACACTTTTCATGCCAAAAAATGGAACTACTTTCTTAGTTAATCTGGTCAAGTGAGTAGCAATGGAGGCAAAGTTCTTGACAAGCCTACCATAGTATCTAGAAAGACCTACAAAGCTTCAAACCTTAATCATAGAGCTCGGTCAAATCCAACTTTTGACAGCCCCAATCTTCTAGGGATCTACCATCACACAATTTTTTAAAACTACGCATCTTAAAAGAGCTATAGAGGATATAAAATATTCCCAATTAGAGAAATTAGCAAAAAGTTTCTTCTCTTTCAAAATCTCCAAAATTATATGAAGATGACCTGCATGTAAAGAAAAATGTATTTAATAAAATAATTACATAGGAATCCAAGAAATACTTAAAAATACCATTCATCAAGCTCATGAAGGTTGTTGACACATTGGCCAACCAAAAAAATATAACTAAAAACTTGTAATGCCTATATCAAGTCATGAAACTTGTATTGGATATATCCTCGAGCCAACTTTTTATCTAGTCATAACATGACCTAAAGGTATCTTGGAAAAAATTGAATCACTCTACAACTGGAAAAAAAGATTATCTATTCAACTACTTATAGTAAATACAAATTACCGTTCTACTATTATTATTCATAACAAACAACATTGGAGCACCCCAAGACAAAGCACTAGGATAAATAAATCCCTTATTAAGTAACTCCTGTAATTGATTCATTAGTTCTGTCAACTCAGACGGACCAATTCAATAAGGAGGAATAAAAATTGGTTAAGTTCCCAAATCTAAATCAATGGAAAAGTCAATGTCCTGATCCTATGGCATACAAGGAAAGTCTCTGATACATACCTCCTAAAACACTAATACCAAAGGAATGAACTCTATAGAAGGGACTTTGGACTAACATCCCAAAGATGTGCCAAAAACGTTAAACACCCCCTCCTAACTAACTTTATATCCTAAATAAAGGATATAATTTTCACTGGTCTCGGTATATACACACCATCCCATTATAACTTTCCATCCTATGCATCTCTAAGGTCACAATCATAGCATTACATTTTAGAATGACATGATATGAGAGAGATAATTCATAGACATGATGATGGCAAAATCAAGAATATCCAAGATTATCAAATATATGTAGTTTGAAAACTTATAAATAATAGAAAACAAGTAAAATATACATAGGTTACTACCATAAAGTCTCTAAGTAGAGTATATACACACACATAAGAGTTAAGTATATAACAACCCAATTCTAATCCAAAATACAATTTAATAGATACATAAGAATAACTAGACATCAGATCAAACAAATAGTAGCCATCTAGCCACAGATGACTAATAATACTTGTAATGATGATATCTGCAGCCTCATTCTCAACCACAGACTTGTTTGGGAAGGCAAAACAATAAGCTCTATGATCAATCTAGGTAACATTTCTGAAATACCTAGACTTGAACTATTGAAAAAAAACTTTATTTTTTGTACCTTTGAGTTGGGTACGACTAGAGACTTGAGTCATACCCTTGATCACGACTCGTACCCACCTTGCCATCCTTTTTCATAACTTGATATGTCCATGAGGGTATAATATAGTTTCATATATGATATTACCTCCCCTTCATCGTAATCAATGAATACAAGTCATATACTACTGAACATATAGAGGGAAGCCTCAAACCAAGTGAACTATTTTTGTCAAGAGTGAAGCTTCTGAGTTAGGGGTGAGTCATACCCTTTGGATACAACTCAAGGGTGCCCAATTGTACCCACAACAGTATGGTTGACCTAGGATAAGCCTAGGGTATGAGTTAGGGTACCACTCATGCCCTAGGATACGATTGCAAAGGGAGTCATATGGGGGATTTGTACCCCTGGATGGGGACACTTTTCATCTTTTAACTAAGGTCCTGGTGGTTATTCCTCTTTCTTAAAACCTTAAGACCTCTCAATATATAAGGAATCATAGCCTTCTATGCCCTTATTTATAAGACTCAAACACTCCAAAATACTCTAAAATCTTCTTAAATATATATCGGAGGCTAAGGTTTTGAGGGAACTTATCTAGTGGCAAGAAAGAGCCCCGGTTATTGGTGCATCATCTTGTTTAAGGAATTTATCTTTTCCCCTCATTAAATATGTTTAAACCCATGTATTTCATAATTTTACAAGTAAGTGTACATGGTGGTTTTGAAATCAAATGAAAAGGGTTTTGTTGCCTAATGATGTATGATGGTGAATTTTGCTTAGACTTAAGTTTATATATGATATTGATTATGAATTAAATGTGTGGAGGATTTTTTTATACAGATTAACATAAGGGTCTTGAGTAACCCTAATCTTGAAAATATATACCATGGAAATGGCCTTTTAAAGTTATTCACCTAAGGTGTTTGTGAAAATATCGAAGTAAGTTGTCATCATATGTTGTTTATGTATTAAACTAGGGAAATGGACAAATGAACACGGATGAATGATAAATGATATGTTAATAGAATTACGAACCATGTGTTCTGAAATTGATAACCTTACTTATTGGCTAATGAAAGGGTAAAGTCCCTAGATATAAATATGAACTTAAAATGTGGGTTAACCAAAGTATGGTATAGAATTGTTGGAAGGGTCTTGATGACTCTAACTTTCTTTGTATGTTTAATTAAGTGAATGAATTGTCCTATTAAGATGGTTGAGTAATGAAGGCTCTCATAAGGACCATATGGTCATGTATACAGTTGAATTGGCTAAAATGGTTAAAGTCCTTTAATGTTTTATTGAATATATGTTGATGCATGGGCAAAGGGTTAAAGTACCAAATACCAACTAATGATAGTTGAGATGGCTTGAGGTTAATGTGACTTGCCTTATGTGATGTCGTGATGTTAAAGTCCCATGCCTTATGAATGGCTTCCCGTGCCTAATAATATTTCTCAAGGTTAAAGTTCCATTCTTAAAGAGATCTCTTGAGTACAAAGACCTCACCGAAGAAAATGACTTATGGTTAAATTCCAAGTGAAATGTGAGGTTAGCGTCCCTTTTCTAATGAACGACCACGAGTTTGCAGTCCCTTTCCTAGATAATTATAGGTTTACTTAGAGTCTCTTTTTTTAATGAATGTGTAAGTGGTTAGCCTTCACTAGTGTATAAATGTGTAAGTTATTAAGGTCCCATGTCTAATGATAAGGTGAATGTGGTTAGAGTCATTTTCCATTGAGAATGTTTGAAGCTATAAGTTGGGAGGTTGTAGTCCTCTACTTCATGAATGATTAATGTGTGCTTGAGGCATGTTGATAAGACTATTTCCTTTTTGTTATGTGACATATTAATATGTATGTATAAGTGTATAAATGTGATAAAATGTGGTATATTGACTTGTTGTTGATTGATGATGTTATTTTATCACTTATCCTTGAGTTACATCCAAGCATTCCAACTGCTAACCGTCTCTGGGCACTATGTCCCCACACAACATAGGGGCCAGAGCACCTTCTTCTCTTCCCCTGTAGTGACTAGATAATTGAAGCGGTTCGTGCATTGACTTGAAGTGGTCAGCTTTCTTACTTTGAAATACATGTACCTCTTGGTATCATATCCTTAGACTTGGTATATTTAAGGCTTTGTTTAGCTATTATCGGGGGCTTGTCTTGACATATTCATTTATGGACTTTAGTTTTTTATAGAGGTATTATTAACAACTATGAACTTGTGTGTGAGGTAGTTATTGTGAATCTAAAATTGACTTATGATATTATTTTAACAATCTTAACTTGTGAATTAGAGTTTTTTTTAATCCTATTACATGATGAGATGTTGGGTTGGGTTATTGGGACCACCTCCAGTTCATGTGACCTTGGGGTGACCAAATGACATGGCCTAAGGTTTGGGTCATGTTAAGTTGATATCAGAGCCTAGGTTCATGGTCAGTTGGGTGTTCATAATGCCGAGTCAAGTAGAGACACTTTTATGGGTGTGGAGCGCTCCATACTTATAAAAGATGGGCTATCATAAATCTTAGGAATATTCCATTTCATGTGTTTTAATCTCAAGCTATAAAGTCTAAGGTTTTGGATTCCCCTAATTCTATTTGTTATCTTTGATATCATTCCTCCAAGGAGATATGAGACTCAGGAAAAAACTTTGGCCCCAACTAAGTGTCCTATGGGTGAAGCTCATCCTACTTTTGGAGTTCAGACCCGGGATAGGGCTATAAAATCTGTCCATCCTCATGGGGTTCCACCCCCCAACCCTACTTATGAGAGTAACTCTCCTCCCAGTCCCATCAAGGAAATTCTACTAATATAGAGTTCCCTAACTCTATCAAAAAACCTTTTGACTCAATTGGTGGACTCTCAATTAGAACGTGGTGCTCCAGCTACTATTTCTTCTAAGGCGATAAGAATTAGCTAATTAATGAGGTTGATCCCTCCTATTTTCATAGGATAAAGGTTAAGGAAAATCCTCAAAGCATCATCGATAAAATCGAGAAAATTTTTAGAATCATACATGTTTCTTAAGTCAAGGGTGTTGAGCTTGATTCTTAGCTATTGAAAAATGTATCGTACCAATGGTATGTATGGTGGGAGTTGTCTAGAGGTGTTGTTACTGGTCCAGATTCATGGGTAGATTTCATCGAGGCTTTCTTAGACCACTTCATTCCTCCAGACTTAAGGGAAGTAAAGGAGGAAGAGTTTGTAAACTTAAAGAAGGAGGATATCCATTCAACAGTATGCCTTAAAATTCTATCAATTGTGAAGGTATGCTCCCAAGTGGTTTCTAGCATGATGGTTAGAATGCAAAAGTTTTTCTCAGGATTTTCCCCTGAGTTAGTCCTCAAGAACAAATCAGTATCACTGATTGATAACATGGATATTTCTAGGTTGATTATGTCTTTTCAACAAATACAGGATCAGAAAAAGAAGAAAGTTAAGCTTAGTAAGAAGGAAGGAAATTTAGACCTTCCGAGTAAAGTGATAACGCTCAAACTACAGCTCTCGTAAGAGTGTAAGCGGTCGTTGTCAAATATAGAACCCAACTGGGTTGGGTGTCGAATCCCACAGGGAATACTCGGTCACTAAGTATGCAACGATTAGTAGACTTTTGGTGAAAGTTCTGCGGATAAAGGGGGGATTTTATGCGTGAAGTAAAATTATCAAAATAGCAAAGTAAAAATGGAATGTTTAGTAGGTTTTAATCAATGAGAATTGTAAGTTAGGGTTATGTCCACCTTATGAGTTCTACGTATCTATTGGCTATGAGTTATGCAGAATTCAGACATGCATGCGCTTATAGAGATTCGTATTGTATGGAAAATCCTAGCGTCTTTCGACCATCAAGGATTATATCACTTTAACTCTTTCGAGCTTAAAGCGTATACTAATGGTATGAATTCTCCAAGAGGTTAATCTAGTTACGGCACTAACTTTTAAACAGGGTTTAGTAGACCTATTTCCTTGTCATTCTCTCTTTTCCAGACATGTAACTTTTCTTTCGAACAAGTTAATGCTATACTAGCATATTCTAAATGTTTGCAACCACAAGAATTCAATTAAGATGAAGAGAGTAATGATATAAATAGCATACGTATCAAGAATTCATAAACTCATAGAAACCGATAGTATCTCATAAGGCTTCCATAACCCTAACAGAGAAGTTTAGCTACTCATGAGCGCAACAGAAATCACAATAGATATAATCATCATACCACCACTTAGGATAGTCTTGGCGATGGAAGTGATAAATGTCAACTAGGGTTGGATGTTTTTTCTCCTTCCGTTCTTCTCAAGAGAGTCGTGTTTCTCTGTTAAAACTTACAGAATATTGTAACGTGAAATAGTAGCAAAAGTTGAATGGAAAATAATCGAATTGTAAGAGTTGAATGAATTATTCGAATGGAGAGAGATAATAATAAAAACTTCAGCAACATAGGGTATTTATAACACCCATATCCTATTCCTACTAGGCTACTGCGTACTTATCCTAATCCTACTAGGTTACTGCATCCTTATCCTAATCCTACTAAGTTACTGTTGATCCCCAAAGTCTTTAGAAATGCTGTTTTTGCCCGGGACAAGTTATTCATGCATCACTTTCAGTCCATAGGCGTCCAAACGCTGCTTTCCTTCTTTCGTGAAGCTTCCTTGGGTGTCAAGTTATCCATAAAGTGCTGGAATCTTCATCTTTTATACCTGAAAACTTGCTAATCACGTTTGTTAGCTCACTTACAGGAAAAAGGACTAAAAGTGCATGAATTATATATTTTGTTCTCAAAACTTAGCTAAAATATGGGTAAATTAAGGTGCTTTAGGCGTGTAAATACGCCTATCATCAACACCCCATACTTAAAGCTTTGTTCTTCCTCGAACAATATATCATATCCATATAAACATCTACTTAGGGTTTCACAGTAATAGCACAAAATATTCATCAAGACAGGCACAATAATTATTAACAAAGAGTAGTTTTCTAATCACTTCTAGAAACAATTCAACCTCTAATATAGACTCGTGATAATGGTTAATTCGTATCCACAAGTTAAGCCACAAAGAATCATACAAGACTACCCAAAACTCATCAACCATGTGTGTCTCACATAAGATATTACCCATAATCACTCTCAAATATTGCATTTTTCAGAACATGGGTATAAGATTATCCTTTCTCTCACTCTCACAAAGAATTCATATGTTGCGACTGATGACCATAGGCTTTCCCTTAGTGTAATGTTCCACTAATATCAAAATGCTAAGCTTAGGATCAAATAGGTCTTTTACAGGTTGTAATGTAGGCTAAGGGACGGGTAGGACTATTTTGGCCAGAAATTGTGACTATGTTCCTAAGCGTTTTAATACATCACATTATGCCATTAACACTCTCTTTTAATCAACCCTGCTACCTTTCTTTCATCTATCACCCCTTTCTACCTATTTTGCCATTCAAGCATAACTATCTTTTTATTTAATCATAAACACAATTTATCATTTTGTTTTTCTATTTCTTTTTCTTTTCTTTTCTTTTTTTTTAATAACACACCTCTATGATAGCCACTCTTTTTCATAACAAATTCAAGTACCAATACACTCTAAGGCATCACTCTCACCCAATTTCCTCTTATTTTGTCACATGACTTCACAATTTAAAGCACTTAGGAATTTGGATAAAATTATGGTCTTGAAAAAAATGGATTAGGCTTACATATGAGGTTGTTAAAGAAAATGGCTTAAAGGCTCAAAAGGGTTGACTAGGATAATGTCCACGGGTAGGTAAACAGAAGGTAAACAATCACAGGCTGCCAAAGAAATGCATAAATCATCTCCTAAACTCACACTCTTTATTTCGCTTTACACACACACCAGGAAAGTTCTAGCATCAGTCACAAACATAGAATATACTATCATCTCACACACACAAGGCACATGGTTAACTTTATTAGGAGCAGTATAGAATCTTGACCCAATAGATGAATGAATTAAACCACACAATTATCACACAGTGAGTCACATGTAGAGCCTAAATGTCTCAATAGTAATGATTTAGCACAAAATCTTGTCATAATACCATGCCGCCTATCAGAACAATTTCATGCAAAATCTAAAAAAAATCTAAAAATCAAAAAATTTAACTACAAACGAGAATAAATGCAGGAAAAGAAATACTCTACAGCATACAAATACCCTCACCCCATACTTAGACGGGACACACTGCCCTCAGTGGAAATAAGTAAGGAAAAACTGATTAGTCGGACTACTTTTCTAAGTCTGGGGTCAAACCCCCTGCGTCGGAATCATCATCAGAGTCATCATTACCAGAGTTGTCTTTCACATCGTTATTCGAGGTATTTGCAGAGAGGAGGATTCAGCTTGCTCTTTTCTTCCGCTTTCCTAACCTTTCTGTGAGGTGGATACTTTTTGTTTTTCTTGTCGTCCTTTTGAGGCCATTCTACCTGAGATCCTAATAGAGTCATGTTAGCTTCATCTCAGAAGATTCAATTGATAAACAAATAGTAATGGCACCACCCCACACTTAAGTTGTTGGCACAGACTAATTAAGTGAGTGATGTCGACTACTCAGACTTCATCGTCATACATTTGGGCGATATATTCCAACAATATGTTCAGCACAGTCATACTTTCATGTCGTCTTAACTATCCTTTCCAACTCTATTTCATGTAATCTTGATCATACTTTCATGTTTGGATTGATGTATCTTTTGAGCAAGACTACTATATAGAGATTGAATCAACTTAAGGCATTAGAAATAATCACAACATCTCATGTTTGTATTCAATCATGATCTTTATCTCGATGAACGAGTCATTCAAACATCAAGCATTCAACTTTGAAAAGTATGCAATTAACTTCACCATTTCGATTCCACAAAAATATGACAGTGCATCAAAATCAAATACAAGTTTGAAACAAGTCAAGATCATCCTTACATATTCTTTCACTCACTTAGTTGTATCACAACAAATCAACCACATTCAAATCACCAATACTACTTCAAGATTTATCAATTCATTATAGGCGTAGTAGTGTAGTACTTACGGAATATAAAAGAAGAACAAAGAAGTACTTACTTGGTTGATGGCCTCGGAAGATGTTCTTGCAAAGTAAAAGAGCAAAAGGAAAATTTTTGAGAGATTTTGGAGAGGTAGGCGGCGCCTAGGGTGATGTTGCAATGTATTTTTGTTCTAAGACTAAGGATCTATTTATAGGACAAGCTTGGGTCGGGTTTTGACCCATTTGGAATCGGATTTGGAGACCAAAAGTGACCACAGGCGGCGCCTAATGCTTTGCCTATGCTTGGCATAGGCGGCGCCTATGCTATGGCATTGTTAGGCATAAGCGGCGCCTATGCCATGGCATACTAGATTCAGAGACAAAATGCTTTTGCATAGGCGGTGCCTATGCTATGGCATTGTTGAGCATAGGTGGCGCCTATGCTATGACACTCTAGAATCCGAGATCTTAGTCCATAGCATAGGCCATACCTTGTTCGTTGTCTAGATTTACATAGGCCTTGCCTTCTTCTTTGCCTATATTTTCATAGGCAATGCCTAACCCATAGCCTTTTGCTTCTTCATTCCTAACTTACCACCTTCAACATGCAATACTTCCAAATCAAAATTTGAAACCAATCTCCTCCTTTATACCTCTTGCACCTATACTTACTTAAAAATAACAAAAATGATTAGAACGATGGGTTTCCTCCCACTAAGCTCCTTAGTTTTGGTCGTGGCTCGACAAAATCTTAAGAAAACAAAACAATTAAAAACGATGGGTTGCCTCCCACCAAGTGATTGATTTATTATCGCGGTACGACATAGCTATCTTGATTACTTAGACTTCATCGAGATAGATGGGGCATCGTTTTCTGAATGTATTCATACGACGCTGATGCTTACTTGTAGGCATGCAATCTTCTTCGATATGACTCTTGTGTATACATTTCCCAGGAGGGATACCAATTATATCGTCAATAGTCCAACCCATAGCTATCTTGTATCTCTTCAGAGCAGAGATGAGAGCCTCTACGTGCTGTTCACTTAAATCATTCTTCACACTCACCGGAAGTGTATTTCTACTTCCCAAGCATGCATACCTTAGATAATTGGGGAGCTCTTTCGATTCTAGCACTGGAGGCTCTTCAATGGAAGTCTTCGTTGTTGGTGACGGTTGATTCTTAAGATCAAGGTCCGGTTGTTTAGGAGTATGAGAATAGGACCCTATTTCTGTTAGAGCACACATAGTTTCTTCATAATCTTCATCATCCTCATGCTCAGCATTCAGCAGCGCAGCAGACAATGGCTTAACAGTAAGCTATTTCTCTACAGATAATACTTTCTTATCTTCATAATGAACATCATCTACGGAGAACACATTCATATCGCTGGGCTGCTTCATTGCTTTGCATATATCAAAGCGTACCACTTCGTCATTCAACCGAAATAAAAGCTCATTAGCTCTCATGTCAATAAGCACACTTCCTGTTGCAAGAAAAGGATGTCCCAAGATTATGGGAACTTCAGAATCCACCTCGCAACCCAAAATCACAAAGTCTGCAGAAAAAATGAAGGTAGATACCTTCACCAACACATCATTCAAGATACCCACAGGTCGTTTTACCGACCTATCTGCCATCACGAGCCGCATATTGGTTGGTGTAGGGTCGCCCAACCCCAACTTTCTGTATACGGATAGTGGCATCAAATTGATGCTAGCTCCCAAATCGCACAATGCCTTAGCAAAATTCATAGATCCAACCGTGCAAGGAATAGTGAAAGCACCAGGGTTTGCCTTCTTCTGTACTAAGGACCTTGTGGCAATTACACTGCAATGATGAATATTATTTGCCGGCTCATAGCTTACTGCTCGCTTCTTTGTTAAAAGGTCCTTCATGAATTTAGCGTATCCGGGCATCTGCTCTAGCGCTTCTACCAAAGGAACATTAATAGTCAGTTGTTTCAACATAGTCATGAATTTACTAAACCTGGTATCATCATCTTTCTTCTTCAGTCTCTGCGGAAAAGGTGGTGGTGGAAGGGGAATTATTTTCTCCACCACTTTCTTTTTATCTTGCTTCCGATTATCAACCTTTTCAGGAGTGTCGTCAGCCTTCTTCTTCAGTCTCAAAGGAAAAGGTGGTGGTGGAAGAGGAATAGTTCTCTCCACCACTTTCTTTTTACCTTGCTTCCAACTATCAATCTTTTTAGGCTGCAGACGTCTAGGGGTGACGTCATGAACACACTCTTCATCTTCTTCGTCCTCTTCACATTCTGCATCAATAACATTATCCACTATATCATCAACTACCTGCTTGCCTTTAGATGGATTTTCCTACACTTTACCACTTCTGGTAGTAATAGCCATACACGATCCATCATTCCTCGGATTTTGCACTGTGTCGCTAGGTAGTGTTCCAGCTTTTCTTTGATTGAATGCCGCTAAAAGTTGACTCAATTGCCGCTCCAGCTGTTTTATTGAAGTGGAATGCGAGTCAACCAATTTCTTCATTGAGGACAGATCATTTATTACCTCAGTTACTCCTGTGCTGGTTGCCTCTACTCCTTTCAGCAGCTTAGCCATCATATCTTCCATGGACATATTTCCAGAACCAGATACAGCGGCGTCACGTCTTACAGGAGGAACATACAAACCACTCTTGTCGGTATTGTTTTTCCAACTACCTTGATCGCGGTCCTTGTATCCAGATTTATCATAATAGATCCGACCTTGGTTTCCTTGGGCATTGCCTCGAAAACCCCCCTGATTATTCAAGTAGTTGGCTTCTTCCTCTGAATCGAATTTGTCTCTTCCTTTTGATGCAACTGCTTTCACTTTTTCGGTCTTCCCTGATAATAAATGCTTGGTAAGAATATCCATCTGCGTTTTCATGTGCGCCATATCTTGATCACGTTCCTCTTGTCTACGCCTCTGCTCTGCAGTCATGCCAATAAATACGGTAGAGCTTTCTACCTCAAAATCCCTGGTATGCCAAGCTCTACTCCGTTTTGTCATACGATCAAGCATATCACTTGCCTCAAGAAAAGTAAGGTCCATGAATGACCCACCTGCAGCATTATCAACCACTGGCTTAGTCACTGAGTTCAAAGCCCTGTATAATATCTCCATCAAGTGGATGTTGGTCATCTGATGATTTGGGCACCGCATAAGCTTCTTTTTTAACCTCTCCCATGTTTCGTGGAGAGCTTCAGTTGGAAGTTATCAAAAATTGTTGATCTTATCTCTCAACTGTGCTCTGTTGGATGGCGAAAAGAATCTTTCTAGGAAAGCGTCTTTCAGTTTCCTCCAATTAGTAATAGAATCAGGAGTTAGCCCGTTCAACCATAGAGTTGCCTCCCCATATAGAGACAATGGAAATAAGCACAGCCGAATTGCATTCTGTCCAACTCCTAGATTGTCAAACGCCTTGCATGTTGAGATAAAATTGATCAGATGCATATTCGGATCATCGCCTGCGAGTCCACCAAATAAACCTTTGAGCTGCAATAGCTGAATCATGGTGCTAGTGATATTGAACTTGGCTCCGGGACCCAAGGGTGGAGGAATAATAGCTCCTGTGGCAACAGCTCCATCTAGATCGTCATCATCCTCATCAAAAGGAGCCTGCACAGCTCGGCGGTCAGGTCTCATTCTAACTTGACGATCTCTCTTATGCATAGGTGCTGCCACTTCATCTACACGTCGTGGATTAAATAACTCCTCATCACCCAGGTCCTCATCATCAGGATTTGTTGCCCGACCTAGGTTATCAATATTCTGTTGATTCACTTGAGCAGCTGCCAGTGCAGCTAGTCTAGCCTTCTCCTGTTGAGCAACCCTTCTTTCAATGTCACGTTGTGCATCTATTCTGCCAATAAGTTGTGGTTCAGGATTTATGGGTAATAACGGTTGACCTGAACTTCGAGTGTTTGGCATGCACTCAAACAAACCTGAATAAAACAAAAACAACAACTAAAAGTAAAATTCAAGAATCTTTGACCAAAGGGTCTAGTAACTATCATAAACTTAGTTGACAACCGTATTCCCGGCAACGGCACCAAAATTTGATAACGCTCAAACTACAGCTCTCGTAAGAGTGTAAGCGGTCGTTGTCAAATATAGAACCCAACTGGGTTGGGTGTCGAATCCCACAGGGAATACTCGGTCACTAAGTATGCAACGATTAGTAGACTTTTGGTGAAAGTTCTGCGGATAAAGGGGGGATTTTATGTGTGAAGTAAAATTATCAAAATAGCAAATTAAAAATGGAATGTTTAGTAGGTTTTAATCAATGAGAATTGTAAGTTAGGGTTATGTCCACCTTATGAGTTCTACGTATCTATTGGCTATGAGTTATGCGGAATTCAGACATGCATGCGCTTATAGAGATTCGTATTCTATGGTAAATCCTAGCGTCTTTCGACCATCAAGGATTATATCACTTTAACTCTTTCGAGCTTAAAACGTATACTAATGGTACGAATTCTCCAAGAGGTTAATCCAGTTACGGCACTAACTTTTAAACAGGGTTTAGTAGACCTATTTCTTTGTCATTCTCTCTTTTCCAGACATGTAACTTTTCTTTCGAACAAGTTAATGCAATACTGGCGTATTATAAATGTTTTCAACCACAAGAATTCAATTAAGATGAAGAGAGTAATGATATAAGCAGCATACGTATCAATAATTCACAAACTCATAGCAACCGATAGTATCTCATAAGGCTTTCATAACCCTAACAGAGAAGTTTAGCTACTCATGAGCGCAACGGAAATCACAATAGATATAATCATCATACCACCACTTAGGATAGTCTTGGCGATGGAAGTGATAAACGTCAACTAGGGTTGGACGTTTTTGCTCCTTCCATTCTTCTCAAGAGAGTCGTGTTTCTCTGTTAAAACTTACAAAATATTGTAACGTGAAGTAGTAGCAAAAGTCGAATGGAAAATAATTGAATTGTAAGAGTTGAATGAATTATTCAAATGGAGAGAGATAATGATAAAAACTTTAGCAACATAGGGTATTTATAACACCCATATCCTATTCCTACTAGGCTACTGCGTACTTATCCTAATACTACTAGGTTACTGCATCCTTATCCTAATCCTACTAAGTTACTGCTGATCCCCAAAGTCTTTAGAAATGTTGTTTTTGCTCGGGACAAGTTATCCATACATCACTTTCAGTTCATAGGCGTCCAAACGCTGTTTTACTTCTTTCGTGAAGCTTCCTTGGGCGTCAAGTTATCCATAAAGTTCTAGAATCTTCATCGTTTATACCTGAAAACTTGCTAATCACGTTTGTGAGCTCACTTACAGGAAAAAAGGACTGAAAGTGCATGAATTATATATTTTGTTCTCAAAACTTAGCTAAAATATTGGTAAATTAAGGTGCTTTAGGCGTGTAAATACGCCTATCATCATAAAGTGGTGGCAAGTGTCCAAGAAAGAAGTGGGGGAGTTCTGGTTTGTTCTTCTTGGCTAGTGTTCACTTTCCTTATTCAAAGTTGTTGGGTGATCGTCGGCCCCAGTTAGTGGCGGGTTCCGAGCACAGGGTTCCCAAGTCTAGGCTAGTAGTGCCCAGTCGGCTCCACCCTAACCTTCTTGCAGATTTTATGGTCAGAGTCATCTTGGCCAGTGTGAGAAGAGGAGAAAACATTATTTTCATTGTGATTTGGTTGGGAAAAATAGCGTGAGTTCACTGCTCTAGTAGCTTTTTATTCGAACAGGGCCCCTATTACAACTCCACCTTCTCCCACATGAAAGGGTGCTATGTCTACCTCTAGTTCTATTTCTAGCTCTGGTTCTAGCCAAAACAACTTGTATGCACTTGTTTTTCACCAGGATTTTGAGGTATCTCCTGATGTTTCCATGGGTATGTTGAGACTTTTTTCTCATGATGCATATTATTTGTTTGATCTAGGGTCTACTCTTTCCTATGTGACCCCTTTGTGGCTGTGCATATTGATTGAGATCCCGAGAGTCTGTCGATTCTTTTCTTGGTTTCTACCTCGACAGGAGACTCGATTGTTGTTCACCGCATCTATAGTTGGTGTGTGGTATTTGTTAGTGGAAGGGATACTCTTGTTAACTTGATAGAGATAGACATGGTGATTTTAATGTTATTTTGGGGATGGATTGGGTGCACTCTTGTTGTGCTTCCTTAGATTGTTGAAACCTTAGGGTCATGTTCAAATTCCCTAATGAGCTGGTCATTGTATGGGAAGGTGGTTCTCTAGTTCCTAAGGGAAGATTCATTTCTTATCTTAAAACTTGAAAGTTGATTGCAAAGGGGTGTTTGTATCATGTGGTCTGAGTCAAAGATTCTAACTCAAAAGAGCTTTCCCTAGAATCTATTCCCGTGGTTAATGAGTTTCTTGATGATCTTCTCGGTGTTCCTACCGATTGGAAAATTGATTTTGGCATTGATCTTACTCAAGACAGTCATCCAATCTCTATCCCTCCTTATAGAATGGCTTTGACGGAGTTGAAAGAGCTTAAGGAGCAATTGAAATATCTCTTAAGTAAGGGTTTTATTCGCCCAAGTGTGTCTCCATCGGGTGCTCTCGTGTTGTTTGTGCGCAAGAAGGATTGTTCCCTTCGTATGTGCCTTGATTATCGTCAGTTGAACAAAGTGACCATAAATAATAAATATCCTCTTCCTAGGATCAATTATTTATATGATCAACTTCAAGTTTTGAAGTGTTTCTTTAATATCGATCTTAGATCGGATTTTCATCAGCTTAAGATTAGGGATGCGTATATCCCTAAGACGGCCTTTAGAACCAGGTATGGTCACTATAAATTTCTTGCTATGTCTTTTTGGCTGACCAATGCCCCCACGCATTTATGGATTTGATAAATACGGTCTTTCATCTATTCTTGTCCATGTTTGTCATTGTCTTCATTGATGATATCTTAGTGTATTCTAAGAGTGAGGCAGAATATCTAGATCACTTCTGTGCCGTGTTGCAAACTTTGAAGGATCATCATTTTTATACCAAGTTCTCCAAGTGCGAGTTTTGGTTGAAAGCCATAGCTTTTCTTGGTCAAGTCATCTCTAGTGATGGGATTATGGTAGATCCCCAAAAGGTTGCGGTGGTTAAAGAATGGCCTAGACCTATGAATCTAACCAATATTTAGAGTTTTTTGGGTATAGTCGGTTATTATAGAAGGTTTATGGAGAGTTTTTCCATTATAGCTACCCCATCGACCAATTTGACCCGAAAAAAGGTCATGTTCTCCTTGTCTAATGTGTGTGAGGGTAGTTTCGAGAAGTTGGAAGATAAATTGACTTTGGCTCTGATTTTGACCTTACCCAAGGGTAGTGATGGTTTTGTGATGTATTGTGATGCTTCTCATGTTGGTTTTTATTGCGTGTTGATGCAACATCATAGAGTGGTGGCCTATGCTTCCAGGCAATTGAAACTGTAAGAGAAGAACTACCCACCCATGAGTTAGAGTTATTAGTCATGGTCTTTGCTTTTAAGATTTGGCATCTTTATCATTATGGTGTTTATGTCGACATCTTTTTCGATCATAAGAGCCTTCAATATGTGTTTATACAACATGAGTTCAATCTTTTGCCAAGGAGGTGGCTTAAGTTATTGAAAGACTATGATATGAGTCTTTATTTCTGTCTCGATAAGGAGAATATAGTTGTTGATGCTCTTAGCCGTGCATCCGTGTGAAGTTTGCCCATATAGATAAGGACAAGAAGGAATTGGTGAAGTACATTCACTGTTTGGATAGTCTTGGAGTTTGACTTGCAGACTCCGAGGATGGTGGTGTATTTGTGCTTCTGGTATCTCAGTCTTATCTTGTTGTTGAGATAAAGGATAAGCAAGTATTGGACCATGACTTGATGAAGATCAAGAGTAATATGGGTCAAAATAAAGTCGTGGACTTTATGATTGGTGGTGATGGTATCTTGAGATACCAAGGTAGGCTATGTGTTCCTGACGTCGATGTATTGAGGGAAAGGATCATGGAGGAGGCGCACAGAGCCCGTTATGCTATTCATCTCGATTCCACCAAGATGTATCATTATGTTATAGAGTTCTATTTGTGGAGTAATATGAAATGATATGTGGCTAGCCACGTAGCCAAGTGTATGGTGTGTTAACAAGTGAAAGTTGAGCACATGAGGCCGGTGGTTTATACCAAGAAAATATGTTGTCCTAGTAGAAGTAGGAGGAAATTAATATGTATTTTTTTACAGGTCATCCTAGATCTTTCAATCAATGTGATTCCATTTGGGTCATCATTGATAGAATGACCAATTTCTCCCATTTCTTACTCGTGAGAACTAATTTCTCGGTGTTAGATTATGCTAAGTTTTATCGCTTGGAGATCGTGAAGTTGCACGGTGCTCCAGTGTCTATTATCTTAGATCATGGTCCTTTATTTTCATCCCACTTTGGGAAGTCATTCCAAAGAGGTTTGGGAACTAATGTATGCCTTAGTAATGCATTTCACCTGCAAATAGATAGGTAAGGGGAGAGAACTATCCAAACATTTGAGCATATGTTGTGGGCTTACATGATTTTTTATGGTGTTAGTTGGTATGACCACTTTCCTATGATTGAGCTCACCTATAATAATAGTTACCACTCTAGTATTTGCATGGCGCCTTTTGAAGCATCGTATGGTAGAAGATGTCGATCTCCTATTAGGTAGTACGAAGTTGGCAAGGGTAAGTTGCTTGTCCCCAATTTAGTTCACCAAGCCTTAGAGAAGGTGAAAATGATTCGTGAAAGATAGAAAACAACTCAAAGTTGCCAAAAGTCCTATACAGATGTAAGGCGTAGGGACTTAGAATTTAGTATGGGCGATTGGGTATTCTTAAAAGTATCTCCCACGAAGGTAGTGATGTAGTTTTCCAAAAAGGGGAATCTTATCCCCCGATATATCGGTCCCTATTTAATTGTTTAGAGGTTTATCAATGTTTCTTATGAGTTGGAGTTGCCTTCTAGTATGGAATCCATTCACCCAATTTCCATGTCTCTATGTTGTGAAAAGGTGTGGGTGATCCTTCCTTGGTTATTCCCTCGAAAGATATTTATATCTCAGACATTTTGTCCTATGAGGAGGTCCTAGTGAGGGTCTTGAATCATCATGTTCACTGGTAGGGAACGAAAGAAGTGGCTTCGGTGAGGTTCTATGATGAAACCAAAAGTCCAGGGAAGCTACTTGTGAGGCGGAAGACGACATGAAGTCCAAGTACCCGCATTTATTTCCCATTCCAAAACCTTGTGATGGAGGTATGTGTTAGATATCCTTGCTTGATTTATGTCTTGATAGACAATGGGTTGGAATCCCCAATGTTTAAAATTGAGTTATGTTTTGTCAGATAAGGGGCTAAAGTCCCAAATTTTGAATTTATTTGTGCCTTGTTAGACTGTGGGTTCGAGTCCCTAATTCTTGAAACTATGTGTGTCTTGTTGTACTGGGTTTAAGTCCCTAGTGCATTGGATTGATTCATGTCTTTGATAGATGGTGAGTTGAAGTCCCTAATTCTTTGAGTTGCTTTATATCTTTGAAAGTCGATGGGTTGAAGTCCCTAAGTTGTGAAATGAGTAAGTCCTTGATAAGTAGTGGATTTGAGTCCCAAGACCAATGAGATGAAATGGTTGATTAATGATGATCAAGATATGTGTTGTGTTATATCCTTGATGTGTTCTTGTTTCTAACTTTTGTAAGGGTCGGTTTTATATATGTTGATGTGTTAACTTGTGATTATACTTGTCTTACACTACATTCACAGACGAATGATCCAAGTGGGGAGAATTGAAACACCTTGACTTGTACCATTGGAAAACAACTTCATTTTTGTTCTGAATTGGGTACGATTGGAGACTTGAGTTGTGCCCTTGGGACTGATTCGTACCCACCTTGCCCTCCCCTTTTTAACCTTGATCAGTACTGAAGGTATCATACTAATTCATATACGACATGACCTCTCATTGTTCGTAACTAATGCATACGAGTCGTATACTACTCAACAATATAGAGGGGAGCCTCAAACCAAGTGGACTATTTTTATCACAAGTGAAGCTTATGATTTAGGGGTTAGTCATACCCTATAGATACAACTCAAGGGTACCAACTCATACCCTCAACAGTATGGTTAACCTAGGAGAATCCAAGGGTACGAGTTAGGGTACCACTCGTACCCTAGGGTACGATTTCTAAGGGAGTGGTATGGGGGAGTCATACCCCTAGTCAAGGACACTTTTAGGCTTTTAACTAAGGTCCTTGTTCTTAATTCCCTTGCATAAAAACCTAAGACCTCTAACTATATAAGTCAATATAGCCCCTTAATCCTTTATTTACAAGACTTAAACACTCCAAAATACTCTAGAATCTTCTTGAAGCAAGATTGGAGGCTAGGGTTTAGAGGGAGCTCATCTAGTAGGAATAAGGAGACAAGATTATTGGTGTGTAATCTTTTTTAAGGCATGTATCTCTTCCCTTCTTTAAATATCTCAAAACCCGTGTATTTCATACTTGGATTAGTAAGTGTACTTGGTCGTTTTTAAATCAAATAAAAAGGGTTTTGTTGCCTAATAATGTATGATGGTGAATCTTGCTTAGACTTATGTTTATATGTGATATTGATGATGAATTGCATGTGTGGGTGATTTTTGTATGTGTATTAGCATGAGTGTCATGAGTAATCCTAATCTTGGTAATATATACCATGGTCCTTGTTAAAGGTATGCACCCAAGGTGTTTGTGAAAATATCTAAGTAAAATGTCTAGTCATATGTTGTTGATGTATTGAACTAGAGCAATGGAACAATTAACATGGATGAGTGATAAATAATGTGTTAATGCAATTATAAACCATGTTTGATGAAATTGATAACCTTGGTTATTGGTTAATGAAAAGGTAAAGTCCCTAGATAGAAAGATGAACTTAAATTGTGGGTTTAACCAAAGTGTGGTGAGAATATGGTATAGAATTGTTGTAAGGGTTTTGATCACTCTAACTTGCTTTGTATGTTGAATTAAGTTAAGCCATTTGCCTATTGATATGGTTGAGTAATAAAGTCTCCCATAAGGACCATGTGGACGCGTATTGTTTTGAATTGGATAAAATGGTTAAAGTCCTTAAATGTTGTATAGAATGTATGTTAATGCATGGGAAAAGGGTTAAAGTCCTAAATGCTAACTAATCATAGTTGTGATGGATTGAGGTCAAAGTATCTTGCCTTTTCTGATGGCGTGAGGTTGAAGTCCCTTGCCTTATAAATGGATTGACGTTGAAGTCCCAAACCCAATGATGTTGCTCGAGGTTAAAGTATCATACTTAGAGAGATCTCTTAAGGTCAAAGTACCTCGCCGAAGGAAACGACTTGTACTTACAGTCCAAATAAGACATGAGGTTAGAGTCCTGTTCTAATGAACGGGTATGAGGTTGGAGTCCCTTGCCTAGATGATTTTTGGTGTGGTTAGAGTCCCTTATTTTAATGAATGTGTAAGTGGTTAAAGTCCTTGACTAATGAATGAATGTGCAAGTGGTTAAAGTCACATGTCTAATGATATGATGAATTTGGCTACATTCTTTTTCCATTGAGAATGTTTGAAGATATAAGTGTGGGAGGTTGTAGTCCTCTACTTCATGAATGATGAATGAGAGCTTGAGGCATGTGGATAAAACTTGTTCCTTGTTTGGCTTGTGACATACCGCTATGTATGGATAAGTGTATGAATGTGATAAAACATGATATATTGACTTGTAGTTGATTGATGATGTTATTTTATCACTTATCCATGAGTTACATACTAGAGTTCCAATCGTTTACCGTCTCCGGGATCTATGTCCCCATGTGACATAGGGGCCGGAGCATCTTCTTCTCTTCTCGCGTAGTGATTAGCCGATTGAAGCGGATTGTGAATTGAATTGAAGTGGTGAGCTTCCTTACTTAGGAAGACATGCACCTCTTGGTCTCTTATCTATAGACTTGGTCTCTTTAAGACTTGGTTTGGCTATTGTCTGGGGATTCTCCTAATATATATATTTATCGACTTCGGTTTTGTTTAGAGATATTGTGAACAACTGTGAACTTGGGTGTGAGGTAGTTTTAATGAATATAATATTGACTTATAATATTATTTATGCAATCCTAACTTGTGAATTGGAGTTCCTTCGACTCCTGTTGCATGATGAGATGTTGGGTTGGGTTATTTGGGAGACTTTCAGTTCATATGAGCTTGGGGTTCCCATATGCTTGGCCCGCGGTTTAGGTCGTGTCAATTTCTAGCAAGTTGTCCACTATCTTTCCATAAATTACAACCTCTACAAATTCCACAATGACCTCCCAAATAATTACCTAACCTATCTTGTGGACGATCTCTACCATTACCTCTACCATCATGCTAACAAGAACCACACCTCTAGTTTGTTGTTATCCTTAAGAACTAGCCTGTCTATGAGGACACTCTCTTGAGCGAACCCTAATGGACTTACTATAAATATTGGCATAGTTGACTTAATAGGAAGAGTCAGATAGTCCTGATGACTACAACCCTAGACTAAGAACCGATAAAGTTTCCTATATTTTGGGATTTCTTCATTATCCCCTTAGACCTACAAAGCTAGTTTGACTCTTTCTACCCTATTCACATAATCAGAAACATTATTAAAGGTCCTCCCAATAGGATTCATATGAATAGATAAAACCTACAAGTCAGTGTTCAAACCTTTCAAGAATAACTAGACCCATTCCTCTTCAGTTCCAAGAAACAAAGCAGCATTACGGGACAAATCATTAAACTTAGCAATGTGGGCTATGAAAGCTATATTTCCCTGCTCAAGGTCTAGAAATTGATCCTTCTTGTGATCATGAAGAGTGCGGATTACATATTTCTTAAAAATAAGGAATGAAATTGAGATTTTGTCAATGGAGGTAATGATGGTACCGACTCTTTTCATAAACCCTCCACCACTACTTTGCATCACCCGGGTTAAAAACTCAACACCATGATGTTGTCCAATACCTATTTTATGTAGTCTCTCATAGAAATCAACTATGAATTAGAATGTATCCTCAGTCCCAAAACCAATAAAAGTATGAGGTTTCATCATCAGAAATTTGTTTAGCATGTCATTCTTAGTCCTACTCATGATAGGACCTAATACAAGATGAAAGAAAATTTCAATCCCCGAGTCCTCATCTATCTAAGGATCAAAAGTAACACTAGGCTGAGTAGCTAGAATCTAAATAGCTGGCATATTGGGAGTGGCTCTAGTACCTTGAAATCCACTATGAAAAGAAAGTACAAATTGAATCACCTCAAAACACATCGGAGGATTATTTGCATTCCAGTTGATGAAGCACACTATAATTGGTCAAAAATATCATCTATTCAACTGCCTATAGGCAAAACATACTCTTTCGACAATCCTTATTCTTAACAAACTACACTAGAGCACCCCAAGGTGAAGAACTAGGATGAATAAATCCTTTATCAAGTAACTCCTACCATTGACTCATGAGTTCACTAAACTTAGACGGAGTCATTCAATAAAGAGTAAAAGAAATAGCATGAGTGGCCGCTAGAAATCAGTGCAAATGTCAATATCCAGATCCTGTGGCAAACCAAGAAAGTTTGTGATCTACGGTGGATTTAGGCATCTAAGTGTCATAATCTATACTTGTTTATTCTTGTTTAAAGGTCCTCTTTTCGGATTAATCAAGTGATATTCATATAATTAACCATCTATATGTTAAACTTCTTGATTAATATGTTTAAGGTATGTTTTAAACATATTTAAAATCATTTTTTTCACATAGATTTAGACGAGAAAACTAGTGTTAGTAACTTGAGCTATGTGTTGTTCTAGTTTATCTTGATGTATTCTAGTATATGTAATGAGTTATTAAGGGTATAATTGTGTAAAAAAATTTGGAATTACATGTTTATAGTGTTTAAGGTTAAATTTAAGAAATCTAAGAGTTAAGCAGATGAAATAGCATCTAGACAACGAAACTAGTTGCGCTAGCTTAAGCTATGCTTAGTTCTAGTCTACATATTTTAACTCTATTGTGTTGTATGAACTAACACGTGTTGTTTGATGTTATTGGAAACCTTGGATCATGTTACAATAATTATTTTGAAGCTGAACAATTTGAAAGTGAAGTGAAAATATACCCAAGAAGTGAGGAATACAAATGCAAAAGGAAAGAGCAATCGATGACGAAATTTGAAATTCTTTAGCACATGGGCGTGCCACGCCATTGGACATCAAAGATAAGGGCATGAAAATCTCTTATACACAAAATAAATATGTCCAAAATAGTGTTCATATTCATTAAGGGAATGACACTCCCTAAATGTAGAACAACACCAACGTGGCACCAAAATTGAGCTTTTGTCATATTATAAATAATACACGCGGGACTTGTTGTAAACATCTTGGACGACTTTTGGGTCTTTAAATACATTTGTGGAGGCTTAAATTAGGTTGATTAATATTTTATTTAGTTTACTTTTGGTTTTACACATAAATTTATTAATTCTAATTCGTTGTAAGACCATGAGCGGCTAAACAGCTTCATCATGGGTTGAGGCCAAGAACATTATTACTTGAGCTAATATTTCACAAATAACTGGATCCTTTCTTCTTCAGTTCCAAGAAACTTAGCATCTTAATGGGACAAAGCATTAAAAATAGCCACATAGGCTACAACAGATATATTGACCAGCTCAAGGTCTAGAAACTCATCCTTCTTGCAATCACGAAGAGTATGGGTCAAATATTTTTTTAAAAAAGAGTATGAAACTGTGCCCATATCAATGAAGGTAAAACTGGAAATGATACTCCATATAAGCCCTCCCCCATGGCTTTGCAGCACCCATCTTACAAACTCTACACCATTATACTCTATGGTACCCATTTTATATAGACTCTCATAGAAATCTACTTTAAACTCAAAAGTATCCCCAGTCTCATATCTAATTAAAGCATGAGGTTTTATTTATATAAATTATGTTAACTTCTCATGCTCAGTCCCAGTCATGACATGACCTATCATGGGATGAGGGAAAATATCAATCATTGATGCCTCATCTATCCTATGAGCTAAAGTAGCAGTAGGAGGAGCGGAGCAACTTGAATATGAATAGGAGGAATAGAGGGAGTGGATCCAGTACCTGTAAATCCACTTAGAAAATCAAGAACATATTGGATCACCTTAGAACATATCAGAAGATAAGTTGCTTAGCCAGTTGGTAAAGCACTCTATAATTGGTCATAAGATGATCTATTCAACTGCCTATAGTAAATACACATTCTCACAACACAATTTTATTTCTTAACAAACAATACTAGATCACCCCAAGGAACAACTCTAGGATGAATAAATTCCTAATCAAGTAACTTCTGTAATGCAATCTTGAGTTCCCTCAACTCAATTAGAGCTATTCAATTAGGATAAATAGAAATTGGGTGAGTGCCTATCTATAAATCAATGCAAAAGCTAATGCTCGATCCTGTGGCTTACCAAGTAATTCTATGAGACATACCTCCTAAAAATCTAAAACCATAGGAACTAACTCTACATAGGGGGACTTATTACTAAAATCTTAAAGATGTTCCAAAATGGTTGACCACCTCCTCCAAACTAACTTCTTATCCAAAATAAAGGATATGATTTTCGCTGGTTAAGGATTATACACACTATCCCATTCTAACTTGTCCATCCCAGGCATCTCTAAGGTCACCGTCCTAGTATTATAATTTAAAACGGGTTGATAAGAGATAGCTAAGTCATTCCCACAATGATGTAAAAATCAAGAATATTTAATATTATTAAATCTACACAATTATGTAAACCTATAAACAAGAAAAAACAAGTGTGATACACATAGGTCACTACTATAGAGTCTCCAACTAGAGTAGATACTTGAATAAAAGACTCAAGAATATTAGAATAAAGTCTAATCCCTAGTGAAATTAGAAAATACATGAGAATAAGTATATACCAAATCATATAAAATTATAGCAATTCTATCACAGATAAGAATAGTACAAGTAATAACTATATCTACATCCTTAGCCTCAAACTAACCTTGGAAGGTAATACTATTAGCTCAATGATCAACCTGGGAATCCTTCCAAGCAAGTTCTATACTATCTCTTCCTACATTACCTCCACCTCAGTGTCTATCATGACCTGTCGAAAAATTACCCAACCCATCTTGTGTATAATTTCTATCATTACCTCTACCACCAGGAACCATAAATTTAGTCAATTATTTCCCTAAAAAATTAGCCTATCTATGAGGACACTCTATTAAAGTTCTCTAAAATACCACAAGTACAACAACCTCAATCTGGGGAAAGCTTGTTAGCATAAAAATATGAAACCCCTTAGCTTCTCACAACTGAGGACTATTGAGTGACCCCTAATAGATCTATTACAAAAGTTGGCATAGCTAACTTAATAGGGTTTGTTAGATAGTCCCGATGACTCTAACCCCTGGAGTAACAAACACTAAAATAAATTTTGGGATTTCATTGTTATCATCTTGGTCTTACCAACTAGTTTGACTATTTAAACCTTTTTTATATAAATCAGCAACATCATTAAAGATTCTCCAAATAAAAGTCATATGCACAGACAAAACCTACAAGTCAATTTTCTAAACTTTCACAAATAACCAGATCCTTTCCTCTTTAGTGCCAAGAAACTGAGTAGCATATTGGGACAAATCATGAAACTTAACCACGCAAGCTACAAAAGATATATTGACCATCCCAAGGTCTAGAAACTCATCTTTCTTGTAATCACAAAGAGTACGAGTTACATATTTCTCAAAAAATAGGGTATGGAACTACAACCATAATAATGGAGGTATAGCCAGTAATTGACTCTCCACATAAGCCCTCCACAACTTCTTTACATCACCTCATTTATAAACTCAAGTCCATACAACTGTACAAGACCTATTTTATGTAGCCTCTTATAAAAATCAAGTATAAACTCAAATGTTTCCTTAATATCATAACAAATAGAAGTAGGGGGTTTTATCTTGCAAAATTTGGTCAGCATGTCATGCTCTATCCCAGTCATGATAAGACCTAACCAACTAGTTTGACTCTTTTAATAACTTTTACTTAATTAGCAACATCATTAAAGGCCCTCACAATAGATGTAATAAGCATAGACAAAGCCTACAAATCAATTCTAAACTCCTATAAATAACTGGATTATCTCATCTTCTGTGCCAAGAAACTGAGAAAGCATAATGGGACAAAGCATGAAACATAACCACGTAGGATGCAACAAACATATTGACCTTCTCAAGGTCTGGAAACTCATCCTTCTAAAAGGCCTCATAAATCCTAGAAGCAAAAATAGCAATGATTAAGCACTATGAATCTGAATAGCAGGCATTATAGGAGTGGCTCCGGTACCTTTAAATCCTTATAGATAAGCACGAACCTATTGGATCACCTCAGAAGACATAGAAGGATGAGTAACACTTTCAGATGGTGAAGCACTATACAATTGGTTAAAAATATCATCTATTCAACTACTTACAGTCAATAAAAATTCTCATGCTACCATTTTTTTCCTAAACCAAAAACATTGGAGGACCTCATAACAAAGATCTACGATGAATAAATCATTTATCAAGAAACTCTTGCAACTGAGTCTTGAGTTCTCTCATCTTAGTCGGAGCCATTTGATAAGGAGGAATAAAAGTTAAGTAAGTGTCTGGATACAAACCAATTTAAAAGTCATTTCCTTAATCTTGTGGCAGCCAGGCAAGTCTTCAAGTCATACCTCCTTAAGCTTTAACACTACGGGAATTATTTCTATAGAAGGGGACTGTAATACCCTATTTGAGTCCAAGCCAATTTTATTCCTTTATAGCATGCAAAAAGAGGTCCCAGCCTTAATAAATTTCAGGGAAGTGTTGACACTTAGTCTCATTTTGGTCTTGATATTTCAAGGGTATAATTTATGATATTTTTTACCTTAGATTGTCAATTTTTAAATTGATGCATGATCAGGGTTATCTATAGGTCATCTCGAGTGAGTTTTGGAAATTTCAGACACCATTTGAGTCACGTTTGGATGACCAAAATACCAAGCCAACACGATTACGATGTGTTGCATTGGCTATCGTGTTATCACCATCGACGTGATGCATCGGTAATCACATTGATCCAATTGATGCAACAAATCACCTATCACTTCACAAGGCATTTTTAAGCTTATTAATCCCGAGTCTAGAGGGGTATTCCAGTCTTTTCCCATCACTTTTACATGGGATTTAGGTCCCGAAATAGCATTTTTACCTAATTTATCATAATAATCTCAAAATCAAAAGCATTCTCTTTCAGGAACAAACCCTAGCCCCTTAATCATTTAAGTTCAATTTATAATAAATGACTCATTAACTTCCAACAATTCATCAATCAAGATATGTTTAGGTGTTCATCCTTGGGTTCCTTCAACCCTTGGAGTTCAAGAATCCTTTTTTTCAAGCACTTATATTATCATTTACATTCTTGAATGAAACTATGTTCAGGTATGTGATGTTTTGTGGATTTCAAGTAAAGAATAATTTGAGTTTCATGTGAATTAACTAGAATGTATGTTGATTTATGTGACCCCCATTTTTAATCTTTGAATTTTGATGTATAATATAGTAGTCATTATATTCATATGTTGCTCATTCTCATTTACAAGATTTATGTATCCTAGGTGTTTGACAAATGTTTATGTGAAAGAATTATGTATGATAACCTATGTGTGATGTTTTTAGAGTTGAGATATGATTTTATTATCTATGCTATCGAGTCCTAGGGGTATTGAATACCCAAAATTTAGTTGTTGTCTAGTCTCCAGTCGGAATAGAATGATTTTGTAGTATACCGATCAGTAGAATATGTTCAATCAACACAAACAATGTGATTTCAGTAAAGCCTAGTATAGTCTAGTGATTAGTTCAGTATCAATTCAGTTTGGAGTAACATTCAGCACCGAGCAAACTCATTTTAGAGTTGAGATATGATTTTATTATCTATCCTATTGAGTCCTAGGGGTATTGAATACCCAAAATTTAGTTGTTGTCTAATCTCCAGTCGGAATAGAATGATTTTGTAGTATACCGATCAGTAGAATATGTTCAATCAACAGAATCAATATGTTTTCAGTAAAGCCTAGTATAGTCTAGTGATTAGTTTAGTGTTAATTTAGTTGGGAGTAATATTCAGCACTGAGAAAACCCAGGGATAGGGGCATTTATGTTAGCAGAGGGTTTGACCCTTAGTAACCATCCCTGAGTTACAAAACTATGTATCCAGCGTAGGGTAAATCGTCTTCCTGCCAGACTAGGGTTGACGTAATCATATATACCTCATAAGTCTTTGGAACAGATTAGGGTTGACCCAGTTACTGTTAGTAACCCATAGCATGGTGCTAATACCCTTCCAACTAGGGTTATAGGTTGGACCCCATATCAGTCTATAATTGAGGTATGTTGGTTAGATGATAACTCCCACAATTATAGTTACAGTAACCAGTATTCAGTATTCAGTATTCAATACAAAACTAAGTTTAGTTATAAATGTTAATGACTTTAAGTTATCAGAAATCAGTTATCAGAAACTCAATAATTCAGTTTCAGTCTAATTTAGACCGACGATATGTGTTTGATATTATATGTTTATTATCTTCAGTAGTTCCAGTTTTGCATATACCTTCATCCAGTCACTCCATTATATTTAGTAAATATCTTCATGCACGTGAACCATACACACTATCCTAGCATCACCTAGTATACCAGTACATTCAAAGTACTGACGTATACTTTCTTTGTGCTATGATCTTATATCATAGGTTCAGACGCTTGGGTTCCTGACCGTACTTAGTCAGATTCAGTTGATTAGTAGTAGTTATAGTAGTGAGTCCTCATCCATCGAGAACATGACTTTTATTTAGTCGATATATTATTTTAGTACAACATTTATTATCAGACAGTTTTGGGAGTTAGTTGGGGCCTGTCCCATCAACTATTTTATTTAAGATGTTTAGAGGCTTTCAAACTCTTTAAGTTAGCAGTTATTCTATAGATGTATTCAGTATTGATTCTATTTTATGAACTTTATGGCATTTTTAGTTTTTACTTCTGTATATATTTTCATGATTATTATTCAGTGCTCACAGCAGGTACCAGTTATGGGTTAGCTCATGGTCCTTCAGGATAATAAGCGTCGTATGGCGCCCAGGGTGTAGTCTCGGAACATTACAAAATTGGTATCAGATAATAATGTTCTAAAGTGTCCTAGGGATTGTGAAAGCCGCATTAAGTAGAGTATTGTTCATGGATGTGTAGCCCGCCACACTTTTGGACAAGAGGCTATGAGGTATTTTTAGGAAAAAGTTCCCTTCTTTAAGTATTCATATCATACGAGTGAGAAGTAGCTCAAGTCAAAAACTCTCTTTCTAATCCAAATTTTCCTTCCATTTATAGAACATTCCTCCTAGTAAGACCAATGAAAGAAGAACTGGAAACCAGCCAGCACCTCTGCCCGTTCAGGAAGATCCCCTGAATGAGCACATTTCTCATGCAAAATTCAGAGCAACTTTCACCATTCTAGCCCATTCTGTGGCTACTCACAATGTTCGAGCAGCTATTTTTCAGGTAAAATTGAGTGGCAAATACTTCTAAAGCTAGAATTCAAGACTTCACCCAAATGAACCCTCCTTTATTTTCAGGGTCTAAGTCTGAAAAGGATACACAAAAAATCCTTAACATGGTGCAGAAGGTAATAGACATTATGGGATAATCACTAGTGAGAGTTCTAAGGTAGCTATGTATCAGTTGCAGGATATGTGATAGCCTAAAGGACTATCAACACATGAAATTGACACTAGAAACAAAAATCAGCAACCACACAAAGGGAAAACAACAACCATAGAAGAACAGATGAAGAAGAAGATTGCATAAAAGGTAAAGATAGTAGAAAAACCCTTGCTCCTACCTAGTGAATAGAACAAGCAGGTGTTTCAAACCTTCAAACACACCTCACCAATAGAATCTCAAACCTTCCTCATAGGTGGACCAAAGGACTCATGCTTCCTGAAGTTCACCTTTCTTTCCAAATTTCCCAATACAAGTGAAAACCAATTTCAAATGCTTTCGAGGATCTAATTTTGGATTCTACACTAGAACTAGAAGACTAAAACTACAATCTATGAGTAATATTCAATGTCATTCAAAAGATAAAAAAATTAGAAGCTAAAATGTCTTTTTATACTATTACAAAATAAAAGACTCTAATACTCTTAATGAAACTCCAAAAGAGGCGCCCCTTGAGTGTAACTTAAGAGTTCAAAAAGTCAACAATACCCCTCTTTTTAAGCACCCATGAGATGTAAGAAAGTAGTTCTTTCAAATCTCTTCTTCACATGTCAACAAGAACCTTCCTTTGGTCGGATGCATCACACTCTCACAAGCCTTCAATTGCATAAACAATGATTGAAGTCATTGTAATTCCTTATCTTGGTTACGTGTGAACGGCCTTGAAGGCTTAGCATTTATATCATCCTCTCCTAATTGAAGAGAGTTTGTCCTCAAACTCGTGGCTTCATCAACATTAAGAATGTCCATGGGTAAAAGATCACAAATATTGAAGGTGGAATGCACTTGATAATCCGAGGGTAGATCAATTTTGTAGGCATTGTAATTGATCCTTTTAAGAACTTGAAAGGGTCCATCTCCCTGAGTAATAAGCTTGTCTTTCCTTTGATTTGGAAACCGCTCCTTTCTTAAGTGTACCCATACCCAATCTCTGGGTTCATGCACAATCCTTCTTCTACCTTTGTTCACCCTTTTTGGAACCTCTTGGTTCTTCTTTTCAAATTGTATCCACACTTTCTCATGCATTTTCTTCATTGACTCAGCTATTTTGTTTACATATAAGCTATTCACAAGTTTAGTAGTCAAAGGAGTTAAATCCAAAGGAGTAAGGGGGTTCATACCATAGACAAACTCAAAGGGAGTTATTCTCGTACTTGAGTGAACCACCCTATTGTATGGAAATTCCACCAAAGGTAGGTGGTCCTCCCATAAAGTCATTTTACCTCTAACCATTATCTGTAGTATAGAACCCAATGTCCTATTTAATACTTTTGTTTGGCCATTGGTTTTTCGGTTGAAAGAGGTTGAGAAAAGCAACTTCATACCTAGCCTACCCCACATGGACTTCCAAAAAAGACTTAAGAACTTTGAGTCCCTATCGCTTACTGTAGTCTTTGGGATCTCGTGAAACTTCACAACATGTTCAAAGATAAAAAAGTTACACTAGGGGTATCCTCGGTTTTGGCACAATGAATGAAGTGAGCCATTTTGGAGAATCTATCAACGACAACAAAAATACTATCTCAACCATTTCTATTCCTTGGAAGCACCAAAACAAAGTCCATGGAGATATCTATCCAAGGTATAAGGGGAGTGGGAAGTGGGTTGTACAATCCTTGAGGTAGGAGGTGAAATATTTCACTTCGGCAATCCATACATTGACCACAAACCTTATCAATATCTTTACGCATTTTTGGCCAATAAAATTGTTCCTCTAACATACTGAGGGTTTTATCAACCCAAATTTCCCCATGAGGCCACCATAATGTGTCTCTCTCACAAAAAACTCCCTCCACGAACTAGAAGAAACACACAATCCCCTCCCTTTGAACAAATAACCATCAAACCGATAATAGGAGGAATTGTCATTCTCCTTGAGCCATCGCTCCCTTCCCCATTCTTCATATTCCCTATAAATAGGAGCAAAGGTGGGATTCTCGATATACAACATCTGCAAGATCTCAAATCCCATCAACTTTGAAGATAAATTAGCAACAAGCAAATTATTTTTAGACAACGCATCGTCTACCATATTTTCCTTCCCCCTTCTGTAATGGATTACATAAGGGAAAGTCTCAATGAATTCAATCCACTTAGAATGATGCCTATTCAACTTATCTTGACTCTTAAGGTGTTTTAACGATTCGTGATCCGTTTGTATCACAAACTGCTTAGGTCATAAATAATGTTGCCAATTGTCCAAGGCTTTAATAAGGGCATACAACTCCAAATCATTAGTCGAATAATTAAGAGTTGCCCCTTTGAGCTTTTCACTAAAATAAGCAATGAGCTTGCCTTCTTGTATCAAAAAAGACCCAATACCAACTTTACTTGCATTGCATTCAACCTTAAATGTTTTATCAAAATTGGGAAATTGCAACAAGGGAGCCGAAATGAGCAAAGTTTTCAAGGCCTCAAAAGCCTTAGCTCCCCACTTAAAGGGTTGGTCCTTTCTAATAACTTCGGTTAGGGGGCTGCTATGGATCTAAAACCCTTAACAAAACTCCTATAAAAACTTGTCAACCCATGAAAACTTCGTATTTCTCCGATAGTCTTAGGGCTCAGCCAACTTCTAATAGAGTCTATCTTAGATTCATGCACTTTAACAACCCTTGAACTCACAACAAAACCCAAAAAAACACTTTATCAACTACAAAAGAACACTTTCCCATGTTGTCATACAACTTCTCTCTTTGGAGAACTTTAAACACACATCTCAAATGATTTACATGTTCATCAATGGACTTACTATACACCAACACATCATCAAAGTAAAAAACCACAAACATTCCAATATAAGGCTTCATCACATGATTCATTAGCCTCATAAAGGTTCTAGGAGCATTTGTAAGGCCAAAGGACATGACCAACCACTCATATAAACTAAATTTGTTCTTGAATGTGGTCTTCCACTCATCACTAGGTTGCATTCAAATCTGGTGGTAGCAACTCCTAAGATCTACTGTAGAAAACACACAAGCACAATAGAGCTCATCTAATATATTATCTAGCCTAGGGATAGGTGATGTTGGGTGTATTTACATGCCTAAACACCATAATTTACCCATGTTATAGCTAAGTTTTGAGGATAAAATATATAATTCTTGCAATTTTAGTCCATTTTCCTGTAAGTGAGCTAACCTACGTGATTAGCATGTTTTCAGGTATTAATGATGAAGATTTCAGCACTTTGTGGACCTTTGGGCAGCAAAGGAAAACTTCACAGAAGAGGGAAGGCAGCTTTTGGAAGCTTATGGACTGAATGTGACGCATGGAGAAATTATCCCGGGCAAAAGCAGTATTTTTAAATACTTAGGGGTGCAGCAGTAACTTAATAGGACTAGGACAAGGATGTTATAAAAACCTTATTTGCTGAATTTTTCAGCATTCATTCATGCATTGATTGCTTTTCATAATTCAGTCGACACTTTTAGTATTATTCACATTACAATTTCTGTAAGTTTAGACAGAAAAAAACGCTACAAGAACGGCTAGAGAGGAAATCACGTCATTCTCATAGTGACGCCAATACATACCCATCGTGAGATTGTTATCATTTTGGTATGATGATGATGATGTCTTCGTTGTTTTCCTTTACAATCATGAGTAGCTAAACTTCTCTGTTAGGGTTATGGAAGCCTTTTGATATACTATCTATTACTATGAGTTTGTGAATTCTTGATGCGTATGCTACTTATATCATTACTCTCTTTGTTTTAATTAAATTCTTGTGGTTGCAAACATATAGAATACGCCATTATAGCATTAACTTGTTCGAGAGAAAAGTTACATGTTTGGAAAAGAGAGTGTGACAAGGAAATAGGGCTACCAACCCTTGTTTACACGTTAATGCCTTAACCGGATTAACCTCTTGGAGAGTTTGTACCATTAGTTATACGCTTTAAGCTCGAGAGAGTTAAAGTGAAATAATCCTTGATGGTTGAGAAGTACTAGGATTTACCATTAGAATACGAATCTCTATAAGTGCATGCATGTCTGAATTCCGCATTACTCATAGTTAATAGATACGTAGAACTCATAAGGTGGACATAACCCTAACTTATTTTTCTCAGTGATTAAATCTTACTAAACAAAGCATTTTGTTGTTACTTTGATAGAATTAATTCACGCCACAATCCAATCCCCCCTTTTCCGTGGAATTTTCGATTAACAGTCTACTAATAATTGCAACACTTAGTGACCAAGTATTCCCTGTGGGATTCGACACCCAACCCAGTTGGGTTCTATATTTGACAGCGACCGCTTACACTCTTACGAGAGATGTAGTTTGGGCATTATCAAATTTTGGCGCCGTTGCCGGGGAATACAGTTGTCAACTAAGTTTGTGATAGTTACTAGACCCTTTGGTCAAAAATTCTCAGATTTTACTTTTAGTTGTTGTTTTTGTTTTATTCAGGTTTGTTTGAGTGCATGCCAAACACTCAAAGTTCAAGTCAAACGTTATTACCTATCAATCTTGAACCAAATCTTATTGGCAGAATGGATGCACAACGTGACATTGAAAGAAGAGCTGCTCAATAGGAGCAGGCTAGATTAGCTGCGTTGGCAGTTGCTCAAGTACATCAACAGAATATTGATAACCCAGGGCGAGCAACAAATCCTGATGATGAGGACATGGGTGATGATGAGTTACTGAATCCTAGGCGTACTGATAAGGTGGCGGCACCTATGCATAGGAGAGATCGTCAAGCTAGAATGAGACCTGACCGCCGAGCTGTGCAGGTTCCTTTTGATATCATCTAACCGAAGAATCTAAACCATAAGCTAGATGATAACTCCCACAGTTATAGTTCCAATATCCAGTACTCGGTATTTAGTATTTAGTCGAACTAAGTTTAATTATACATTATCATAACTGTAAGTCACCTAAAATCAGTTATCAGAAACTCAGTACTTAAGTTTAAGTCTAATTTAGACAGATGACATATGCTTGATATTACATGTTCATTATCTTCAGTAGTTCCAGTTTTGCATATACGGTCATCAACTTACTCCATGGTATTAATTGAATATCTTCATGCACGTGTACCATGCATATTAGCCTAACCTCACCTACCATACCAGTACATTTAAAGTACTAACATATACTTTCTTTGCGTTATGATGTTCGTATCATAGTTTTGAATGCTCGGGATCCTAACTATACTTAGTCAGATTCAGTTAATCTGTAGCAGTTATAGTAGTGAGTCCTCATGCATTAAGGACATGAATTTTATTCGCTTAATATATTATTTCAGTACAACATTTATTATTAGACAGATTTAGGAGTTAGTTGGGGCCTATCCCATCAACTCTTTTATTTTAGATATTTAGATTCTTTCAGAAACTTTCAGTTAGTAGTTATTCTACAGATCTAATAAGTATTGATTAAGTTTTATGAACCTTATATCATTTTTAGTTTTTACTTCCGCATATGTTTTTATGATTATTATTCAGTGCTCACAGCAAGTACCAATCAGGGGTTAGCTTATGGTCCTTTGGGATCGTAGGCACCGTATGACGCCTAGGGTGTTGTCTCGGGGGGTTACTAACTTGGTATCAGATCCTAAGGTTCTAAATATTCCTTGGTATTCTAAAAGCTACGTCAAGTAGAGTCTTACGCATCGATGTGTAGCATGCACACTTATGGACAAGAGGCTATGAGGCATTTTTAGGAAAAAGTTCCCTTCTTTTAGTGTTCATATCATGCGAGTGACCATTAACTCAATTTAAAAACTCTCTATTTAGTCCAACTTTTCCTTCCATTTACAAAACATGCCTCCATGAAAGACTAATGAAAGAAGAATTGAAAACCATCCAAAAACTTCACCCGTCCAGGAAGATCCCCTGAATGTGCATGTTTCTCATGTAGAATTCAGAGTAGCTTTCACCACACTCACCCATTCTGTGGCAGCTAAGAATGTTTGACTAGCTACTGTTCAGGCTAACCCAGTGGACAATAATGCCTCAGCTAGAATTCGGGACTTCTCCCGAATGAACCCTCCTTTATTTTTAGGGTCTAAGTCTGAAGAGGATCCATAGGAATTTCTTGACATGGTGCAGAAGGTAATAGACATTATGGGGGTAACCACTAGTGAGAGTGCTTATTTAGATGCCTGTCAATTGTAGTATATGGCTCATACATAGCTTAAGTAGTAGAAGATAGATAGGGGTGCAGATGCATGGCCTATAGAATGGGAGGAGTTTGCTACTACATTTTTAGATAGGTTCTTTCTGTTAGAGTTGAGGGAGGCCAAGGTGTTAGAGTTCATCAACCTGAAGAAGGGAAACAAGAGTGTGAAAGAGTGTTCCCTCAAATTTACTCTGTTGGCCAGGTATGCTCCTCATGTGGTAGCTGATAGCGGGTCTAAGATAAGCAATTTTATTTTTGGTGTATCTGATAGTGTTGTCAAGAAATGTAGGAATGTAATGCTTATTAAGTAGATGGACTTGGCTAGGCTGATGGTCTATGCTCAATTGATTGAGGAATAGAAGACTAAGGAGAAAGAGAGGGAAAATAAGAGGGCTAGAATAGGTAGCTTTACTTTTGCTCAGCCAAAGTCAAAAGGTGGTAACCATCCTCAGTTCTTCTCAAAACCTTCAATCCTAGCTCCTTCTTCGGCGAGTGTGCCGATATCTAAATTCAGGAACGATAATAAGGATAGGGATCCAGGCTCTAAATATCTAGGTAGTATGAACAGTGCTCGAACAAATTCTCTTTGCCATAAATGTGGAATAAATCATTAGGGTGTCTGCTGGGCTGAAACGATATGTGTTTCAGGTGTGTGGTAATACAGGCCATAGGATAAGAAAGTGTCCTTAAATGGATTCACAGAGTCAACATAACCGTCCCCCAGTTCAGTTCGTCGCTCGTCTCTACAGAGTTTTGTTTCTAGTGCCACTATAGGGCAGTGCCCAATCATACTCTATGCACTTTAGCCCGACAAGATCAGGAGAGTTCTCCTAATGTAGTTACTGGTACATTGCAAATCTTTTGTTTACATGTTTATGTTTTGTTAGATCCAGGAGCTTTTCTTTCCTTTGTAACCCCTTATATATCCGTAAACTTCGAAGTCAGTCCAAAAATCTTAATAGAACCTTTCTTAGTCTATACCCTAGTGGGTAAGTTTATCATAGCCTGATGGGTATACAAGAACTGTCCGATTATGGTATCTCATAAAGTTACTTCAACAAACCTTGTAGAGCTAGAGATAATGGATTTTGACAACATTCTCGGCATGGATTGGCTCCATTCATGATATGCTTCAGTTTATTGTAGAAGTAGAATTGTCTATTTTTAGTTCACGAATTAACCAGTCCTTGAATGGAGGGATAGTACCACAACTTAAGGGTCAACTTATTTCATAACTTAGAGAGAGAAAAATGATATCCAAGGGGTGTGTCTATCATTTAGTGTGAATCAAAGACTCTAGTTCCGAAACTCCTAACATTAAGTCAGTTCCAGTCACAAGTGAATTTCCAAATGTGTTTCCCGAAGATCTCCCCGGCATTCCTCCTGAAAGGGAAATTGACTTCGAAATAGACCTTTTTCTTGATAATCAGCTCTTCTTTATTCCTCCATATAGAATGGCTCCAACTAAACTTAAAGAGTTAAAAGAACAGTTGAAACACCTCTTAGACAAAAGATTTATCAGGCCCAACATATCCCCTTGGGGTGCACCAGTTTTATTTATGCGAAAGAAAGATAATTCTCTTAAAATGTGTATAGACTACCGTTAATTAAATAAAGTCACCATCAAGAATAAATACCCACTTCCTAGAATTTATGACTTGTTTGACCAACTTCAGGGTGCCAGTTACTTTTCTAAGATAGACCTCAGATCCGGCTATAATCAGCTCAAAGTAAGAGAATATGACATTCTAAAAATAGCTTTCAAAACTAGGTATCGTAACATCAGATTCTGATTCATTTTATTTGGTATTTCCAATGCCTCATTAGCTTTCATGAACTTTATGAACCACCCATTCATGCAGTACTTGGACATGTTCATCATAGTCTTCATCGATGACATTCTTGTCTACTTCCCACCGTGAAAATGACCATGCAGTCCATCTCAGAAGAGTATGTAAGACTTTCAGAGACCATCAGTTGTTTTCCAAATTTAGTAAATGTGAATTTTGGCTAAGATCAATAGTTTTCCTTAGTGATACAGTTTTCGGTGATGGTATTAGAGTTGATTCTCAAAAGACTAAAGAAGTGAAAAACTGGCCTAGACCCGTCTCTCCATTAGATATCAGGAGTTTCTTGGGTTTGGCTAGCTATTACCAATGGTTTCTTGAAGGAATTTCTTATATTGCATCCCTCATATCCAAATTCACTCAAAAAATAGTTTAGTTCCTGTGGTCATATTCTTTTGAGAAGAGTTTTTAGGATTTGAAGACTCGACTCACTACGACACTAATTTTGACTTTTCCCTATGGTTCAGATGGAATTGTTGTGTCCTATTATGCTTCCAGAGTTGGTTTGGGGTAGGTTTTGTTACATAGATTTAAAGTTATAGCCTACACCTCTAGACAACATAAGCCCCATGAAAATAATTATCCCACCCATGATCTTGAATTAGCAGTTGTTGTGTTTGCCTTAAAGATTTAGAGGCACTGTTTGTATGGGGTTTATGTTGATATATTCACAGACCACAAAAGCTTGCAGTGTGTTCTTTTGTAGAAAGAACTAAACATGCATCGGAGAAGATGGTTAGAGTTATTTAAAGATTTTGACATGATGTTCTATATCATCTGGGCAATGCTAATGTAGTGGAAAATACCCTCAGTAGGTTGTCTATAGGTAGTGTTTCTCACGTTAAAGATGGTAAGAAGAACTTAGTTTAGAAAGTTTATCTTCTTTCCAGACTAGGTGTCCATTTGGTAGATTCGACTGAGGGAAGTGTTTGGGTAGAGAATAGTTCAGAGTCTTCCTTAGGTTCCATGGTGAATGAAAAGTAGTACATAGATCCCAGTTTGGTTAAGCTAGAAGAGTAAGTCAAATACCAAAAAGTAGAGGTTTTCTCCCAAAGGGGAGATGGTGTGTTACGCTACCAGGGTAGGCTATATGTGTCATGTGTAGATGATGTAAGACCGCGAATTCTTGCTGAATCGTATGGTGCGTGTTACTCAATTCATCTAGGGGCCACTAATATGTACCGCAATTTGAGAGAACTCTATTGGTAGAGTGGGATGAACAGAAACATTGCAGAGTTTGTGGCTAAGTGCTCTACATGTCTACAAGTAAAGATTGAACACCAAAACCCTAGAGGTTCCATGTTGGAGTTCAATATTCATAAATGGAAGTGGAAAGAAGTGAACATGTACTTCTTTATGGGTTTACCTCATACTCGTTGTCAGTAAGATTTGATTTGGGTCATTGTAGATAGGATGACTAAGTCTGCCTAATTATTACCATTCCATACTTCTTATTCAGCCGAGGACTATGCCGGGATCTATTTTAGAGAGTTGGTTAGGTTGCACGGTGTCCCATTATCCATTATTTTAGATAGAGGTACACAGTTCAACTCACTTTTGGAAAGCCTTCCAAAAGGTCCTTGGTACCCACGTCCATCTCAGTACAGCCTTCCACCATCAGACAGATGGTCAAGCATAAAGGATCATTCGAACTTTAGAAGATATGTAAAGAGAGTGTGTCATTGACTTTAAGGGATGTTGGGATGACCACTTACCTTTTATTGAGTTTGTGTATAATAACAGCTATCATTCCAATATTTAGATGGCTCTGTTTGAGTTTCTTTATGGGAGAAGATGTAGATCTCCCATTAGTTGGTTTGAAGTAGGTGAGGCCATGGTAGTGGGGCCTGACTTGGTGTTTAGTGCTTTAGAGAAAGTGAAGTTGATCAGGGAGAGGCTTAAGGAAGCACAGAGTCGGCAAAAATCTTTTGCAGATATGATAAGGAAAGATCTTAAATTTGAGATTGGCCACTTTGTGTATTTAAAAATCTCTCCCGTGAAGGGAGTAAAGAGGTTTAGTAAGAAGGGGAAGCTTAGTCCCTGATATGTTGGTCCTTATAGGATACTGAGTTGTTTAAAGAAGCTAGCCTATGAACTTGAGTAGCCAGCAGACTTAGCATTAGTGCACCCAGTGTTTCATTTCTCCTTGCTAAAGAAGTGCAGAGGTGACCCAACAGTTGTAGTCCACGTAGAGAGTGTAGATGTTCAGAATAGTCTCTCTTACGAAGAGGTTCCAGTCAAAATCCTTGATTGTCAAACTCATAGACTAATGAACAAAGATGTTCCATTGGTCAAAGTTCTTTTGCGGAATCAGTCTGTTGAGGGACCCACTTGGAAAGCAGAAGTAGAAATGTGAACAAAGTACCCTTATCTCTTCTCTGCAAACTCAGACTCAGCCTAAGGTAACATTCTTCCTTAGATTTACACTGTTCCATGCTTATTTTTAGCTGTATAACATTCTTATATCAATCATGCATTCATGGTTCACTTCATTTATGTGTCATGCCTCAAGATTCAGTCATGTCTCAGCTATGCATGTCAGTATTGTCTCAGAACCTCAGTGTCTCTCAACTTAATCAGTCTCATTCGAGGACGAATGTTCCCAAAGGGGAGTTATTGTAGGACCCCATAAAGTCCTAGCCCATTTCAGTCCTTTATAACATGCCAAAAGAGGTCCCAGACTTAGAAAATTTTAGCTAAGTGTCGACACTTAGTCTCATTTTGGCTTCGATATTTCAATGGTATCATTTACGTCCTTTTCTGCCTTAGATTGTCAATTTTTAAATTGATTAGTGATCAGGGTTATCTACAGGTCATCGCGGGTGAGTTTTGGAATTTTTTGACATTATGTGATTTACATTTAGATGACAAAAACAGCAAGCCAACCCGATCAGTACACGTCGTGTTGGCTATTGCATCGTCACCATCGATATGATACATCGTTAATTGCATCGACATCATTGATGCGGTGTGTCGCCTATCTTGTCATTGGGAATTTTTCATCTTATTAATAACAAATCCAGAGGGTATTCCAATCTTTTCCCCTCACTTTTACATAGGGATTTAGGTCCCAAAACAACATTTTTGCCTAATTTATCACAATTCTCTCAAAATCACAAGCATTACCTTTCAACAAAAACCCTAGCCCCTTCATCATTCAAGTTCAATTTACAAGAAATACCTCAATAACTTCCAACAATTCATCAGTCAAGTTATGTTTAGGTGTTCATCCATGTGTTCCTTCCACCCTTGGAGTTCAAGAATTTTTTTTTCAAGCACTTTGATTATGATTTACATTCTTGAATAAAACTATGTTCATGTATGTGATGTGTGGATTTCAAGTCAAGAATAATTTGAGTTTCATGTGAATTAACTAGAATGTATGTTGATTTATGTAACCCCCATGTTTAATTTTTGAATTTTGGTGTTGAATATAGTAGTCAAGATATTCATATGTTGCTCATTCTCATGTACAAGATTTATGTATCCTAGGTGATTGACAAAATGTCTATTTGAAAGAATTATGCATGATAACCTATGTGAGATACTTTTAGAGTTGAGATATGATTTCATTATCTATGCTATTGAGTCTTGGAGGTATTGAATACCCAAAATTTAGTTGTTGTCTAGTCTCCAGTCGGAATAGAAGGATGTCGTAGTATCCCAATCAGTAGTATATGGTCAGTCAATTGAATCAGTGTGAGTTCAGTCAAGCCTAGTACAATCTAGTGATCAGTTCAGTGTCAATTCATTTGGGAGTAGGATTCAGCACCGAGTAAACCCAGGGATAGGGGAATTTTTGTTAGTTGAGGGTTTGACCCTTAGTAGCACTGCCTGAGTTAAAGAACTACGTAGCCAGCATAGAGTAAATCATCTTCCTGCTAAACTAGGGTTGATGTAACAATATATATCTCATGAGTTTTTCTGCTAGATTAGAATTGACCCAGCTACTGTTAGTAACCTGTGGCACAGTGCTAACACCCTTCCAACTGTGTTACAGGTTGGATATCATATCAATCAATAATCGGGGTATGTCGGTTAGATGATAACTCCCACAGTTATAGTTACAGTATCTAGTACTCAATATTTATTATTCAATACAAAACTCAGTTTAGTTATACATGATCATGACTTCAAGTCATCAGAAATTAGTTATCAGAAACACAATACTTCAGTTTCAGTCTAATTCAGACAGATGATATATGTTGGATATTACATGTTCATTACCTTCAGTAGTTCCAGTTTTGCATATACTCTCATCTAGTCACTACATGATATTTAGTGAATATCTTCATGCACGTAAACCATGCATATTAGAGTACTGACACATTCTTTCTTTGTTCTATGATGTCTCATATCATAGGTTCGGATGCTCGAGTTCCTGATTGTACTTAGTCATATTCAGTTGATCAGCAGTAGTTATAGTAGTGAGGCCTCATCCATTGAGGACATGACTTTTATTCAATTAATATATTTTTTTAGTTCAATATTTATTGTCAGACAGTTTTGGGAGTTAGTCGGGGCCTGTACCATCAACTCTTTTATTTCAGATGTTTAGAGGCTTTCAGATACTTTCAGTTAGCAGTTATTCTATAGATGTATTCGGTATTGATTAAGTTTTATGAACCTTATGGAGTTTTCAATTTTTACTTCCGCATATGTTTTCGTGATTATTATATAGTGCTCATAGCAGGTACTAATCATGGGTTAGCTTGTGGTCCTTCTAGATCGTAGGAACCGTGTGGCATCCAGACTATAGTCTTGGGGCGCTACAGGGACTCTACACTAACATATCAATGATGTGACAAAATGGTCAAACACACCCTCCCAACTAACTTCAAATCCTAAAAAAGGACAAGATTTTCTCTATTCTGGGGTTATACGCACCATCTCATTCTAACTTGTCCATTGATATGTCACGACTTGAACTAGGGCCTAAACATGATTAGTATCTCAAGTATGCCAAGTACTGGTGACCACCCCTTAGCCTATCAAAACAAAACACAATATAACTAGCAGCAGATGAGTTTAGAACATATAACAAGATAGAACTGAATTTTGAACATACAACAAAATAGAACTGACTTTCGAACATATAACTAGATAGATAAATCAACACCAAGAGAGATCTAAGAATCCATAACTCAATACACCCACACTTTGACAATAAAATCTTCTAAGAAACAAAACATCAACCTAAGTTTGGACATGCCCCCGACCATGACAATGATAATGTTAATTTGAATACTTCAATTCAAAATATAGAATGACAAAGTTTTCTGAAGGATGGAAGTTGACTACTTTACTATGGACCAACCGAATCACAAAACGCTGCACAGGGGTAAAAGAAGTGTCTTCAAACGCTATATTATGAAATAACATCACATCCTAGGACAGTTAGTCTGATGAGCACTAGCATGTAACTCATGATAAAGGATAAAGTAATTCCATTTCAATTTAATTATAAACTCAATGTACATGTTCATATACATGCAAATATACATATATACATAATTCTAGGGTAAGGAATAGGGTTTAACCATGAACTTTAAGAATATTAACCTAGATTGTGAGGCTCTAACCATTTTAAAAACACCCTTGGGCTATGTATGTCCAGCTTCTCCACCGAAATAGCCTAGTGCATGTTAACCACATGAATCGAAGATATTTGAGGAAGGTTCAGGAAGTCCATCATACCCCAACTATCCATAGTGTATAAATAGTGTGAGCTATGTACATGGTCATCAAGACCCCCACTCTGGCAAATGTGGTTTCTAGCATCGGTTCCCTCGGAACCCCCACCTTCCCCAGTGAGCTTCACAACCCCCTTTAAGCATAATTAAAACATTTACACATAACCTATCTATTAAAAAACAATGATTCATTAAGGCACTCATTGTTGGTATCGTCATACCAATTGAACTTGTAAGTTAATTCCACTATGAAATTCTAATTATCCACCAACTTAGGATAATCCATGACCCCCAAGCTCCAATTTATGATCATATCATTGTTACTAGGGACTTTAAAATCCATTTATAGTTCTTTAACTTTTTTATGCAATGAATTAGTTTAGAAAAGTGGGCAAAACAGATATTTCAAGCAAACTATGCTAGTGGGTTGAGGTGATTACCAATTCCAAGACCAATAATACATCTATTTGAGGGAATCCATGGCCCCCATTCCATTACCCATACCGATGCACCCTAATGAGTTCACAAACCATCTATTCAAAGAATGAATAATCCATAATAACCATGAGAAAAGCATTTAAACAATTACCATAAAAAAACCTTTATCCTTTATCTTAAACCAAACATTAAAAACATGGAAATATCAAGACAATACATGCCATAATAAAAATACATGTTTAGGAAAAGAGATACATGTCTGAGACACAGAGAACTTTGAAGAGAAAATCACTCTTTGAGCCTTAGATAACCAATCTCAGAAAAAACCATAATTACTCTAGGCTGGGGATTTTGAGAGAAGAGAGATGTGTAATTGATTGGTTAATGAAGGGTTATCAGTTCTCTTAAAGTGTTTCATATCGTGGTTATAATTTGGGAAATAAGGAAATTAACAAGGTACCCTTAATTAAAAGTGTAGAAAATTGGTCACCAGTCGTTATAGTTTACATCACGACTCGTGATGAATAGTTCTGAGTTATTTCCTAAACTTGTAGTCTGGGCAGTGACTCAGGGCAGCCTTCACAGGTTTGGTCACGAGTCACACCCTATGACTCGTGACCATATGACTAGTGATCAGACCTTATGGATTACAGGGTCCTAGTCATATTCAGAAAAGAAACATTAGTTACTCTACTGGATTGGTCACAAGTCCATCCCTAAGATTAATGACCATACCTTACATCTCATGAGCTGCCAGCCGTATCCTAGGCAGTAAGCTTAAATCTCAGAAATTTTAGAGGCAAAAATCTGGGATTATTCATCCATGAATGATGAATCAAGGCATCCATTAGCATGATTGTAAGATAGGAATGCAATCACAAAGCCATTAACAAAGTAAAAAAAAGAGAGTAGGAAAATACATACCTTAAGAAAGACTATCCAACCCGGGGAATAAGAACGGATATTTAGACTTCATGACCTCTTCAGCTTCCTAAGTAGTTTCTTCTACCTTATAGTACCTCCAAAGGACTTCACCAAATCTTTATCTTTAGTCATCAAACGATGGACTTGTCTATCCAAAATATCCACAGGAACTTCCTTTTATGACAAGGAATCCAAAATACTGACACACTCAATAGGTACAACCAAAGAAGAATCACCCAGACACTGCGTCAATATTTAACACACAAAAAATTGGGTGAACGTAACCCAAAATCGAAGGCAACTCCAAGTCATAAGCAATATTTTCAACTCTTCTCAAAATTAAGACGAACCCATATAACGGGAATTATGTTTTCCCTTCTTCCAAAATTTCATCACTCCCTTCATAGGCGATACCTTCAAGAACACCTAATCGCCAACCTAAAATGCCAAATCCTTTTACCTCACATCCACATAGGACTTTTGGCGACTCTAAACAGTCCTAAGCCTATCTCTGATCACCTTCACCTTCTCCATGGCTTGGTGGACTATATTCGGACCGAAAAATCTAGTCTCACAAACCTCAAACCACCTAATAGAAGTTATATACCTCACATTGGAAAGATATATAATAGGAGCCATCATAATACTAGAGTGATAATTGTTATTGTTTGCAAACTCAATAAGAGGTAAGTGATTAACCCAACTACCACCAAATTCAATCATAAAGGTCCTTATCATATCTTTTAATGTCTGGATAGTCATTTCTTCTTGTACATCTATCTGAGGGTGGAATGTAGTACTAAGGTTCACTTATGTGCCCAAGCCTTTCTGAAATAAATGCCAAAAATGAGAAGATAATTGCGTACCTTAATCTAAAATAATTGAATTTGGAGCACCATACAAATTTATGATCTCCTAAATAAATAATTTAGCATAATCCTCTCTAGAATAAGTACTCCTTACTAGAAAAAAGTGAGCTGATTTAGTCATCCTATCCGCAATGACCCAAATCAAATCCTACTAACTACGAGACCGCGAAAAGCTGGTATCAAAATCTATATTTATCATCCCCATCTTCCACAAGGAAAACCATATGATATAATCCACCTGGCCTTAAATTCTCAGCCTTCACATGCTGACAAACCATAAACTTGGAAATAAAATTTGCCACATCCCTCTTTATATTGTTCCACCAATAAATTTCCTTCAAGTCTTGGTATATCTTCGTCGAACCCAAATAAACATTATATCTAGACTCATGAATCTCAATAAAAATCCATTCTTGCAGCCCACCAATATCAGGAGAAGACAATTAGACTTTGTACCATAATATACCATCACCAATAATCTGGAAAGCCAAAACTTTTTACTGTCCCACATCAGCCTTAATCTATATGAGAAGAGGATCCAAAACTTTCTTCTCTTTTACCTTAACACCAAGAGAAGATTTAACAACTTCTCGAACAATCACCCCTCCCACTTTAGAGTTTAAAAGATAAATTCCCAGGTTATCCAACTAGTGAGTATCCTTTACTAACCCTCTTTTCTCCTCATCCATATGAGATAAGAACTCCATGGATAACATTATAAGGGCATCAACAACCAAATTAGCTTTACTTGGATAGTAGTGAAGACTCATATTATAATCCTTTAATGATTCAAGCCACCTCTTTACTGCAGATTCAACACCTTTTGAGTAAACACATACTGCAGTCTCCTATGATCTAAATAAATAACATCTATCCCATAAAAATAATTATGCCACATATTCAATAAAAATATCATATTGACCAACTCTAGATCATGAGTTGAATAATTCCTTTCATAGACCTTCAAATACCTAGAAGCATTATCGACGACCTTACCATGATGTATTAAGATACAACTTACTCCCACACAAGATGCATCTTAATAAAATACAAAACCATTGGTACCATCGGGCAGGTTTAAAATCAAAGCAAAAGTCAACTTATCCTACAGTTTCTCAAACTACCCTCATAAGTATTGAACCACAGAAACTTTACCTTTTTTTTTAGTCAACTTGGCCAATGGAGCAGCAATAGAAGAAAAGCTCTCAAAAAACCTTATATAATACCCATGAAACACCCTAGTTTTGACCCTTAGAAAATTCTTGAAGATTGAGCTTCTAGAAATCATACGACATGAGGTATTAGTTGTATGATGTTGTAGGATTTAAGGTCCCTCCCCTCGTACATAAATTAATATGGTTAGATTGGTTTTTGTCTAGGGTATGATTGAACACCTTACTAGTCATTACTTGAGTTACGAAAGGTATATTACAAAGTCGTATTGTGCCCCAAGTCGTGTCTAAAGAAACTTATCTAGGGTATAGGTTATAGGGTACTTTACGTATATTAGGATATGTGTGGTTGTATGTTGGTCATTATGAGGGTACCAAGATATGTTAGGGAATAAGATAAGGATACCATTTGTACTATAGAGTACAGTTTAGGGGATGGGTCGTACCCTCCCACGTGTATGTTTTAGCTTTTAAGTTGGTGGTACTCCATAAATTTCCCACCCCAAAACCCTTAATTCTATACATATTAAAACATGTTTTGTCCTCTCATAACGTACTATTGAAAGATAAAACACTTCAAAAACACTCTTTACACTCTCTCTTAAAGATTTGGGATAGGGTTCTTCAAAGGTGATCATCTTGAGGTTTAAGAGTCATGTTTCTTTCATGAATCTTCTTGAATAAGGCATGTAACTCTTACATCATTGTTAGATCTCAAATATCATATATTTTAAAGTGTGATTATGATTCGTAAATGGTGGTTTTGATAATCAATATTGAGGGTGTTGTTGCATATGGTTGAGTAATAATTACACTTGGTTTAACTTGAGTTTATACATGTTTTTGGTGATAGTTTGCACATGTGGTAGTTTGGTAATTTTGGTTTAACAAATGGGTCATCGGTTACCCTAAACTTGATGGTTTATACCTTGATTTTGTCCTTGATAATAGTATACCTTCAAAGTGTTTGTGAAAATGCCTTAAAGAATAAACTAGTGACATGTTAATAATATTTTGAATAAAAGCTTTTCCAAATGAATATAAATGGTTGGTAAATGGTTTTTTAAAGGGCTTGTTGGCCATATAATGGTTTAAATGGTAACATTGGTGGTTTAACTTGTTAAATGGGTGTGAGTCCCTTAATATTAACTTGATTTATGTCTTTTCTAGATAATGGGTTTGATTTCCTAAACTTTTAATTGAACAAGTGTCTTTGTTATATGATGGGTTTGAGTCTTAAAGTAAAATGAATTGAAGGTTGATTGATAATGGTAATGGAATATGGTATACTTGCAAGTATTGTTGGAATTCCAATACCAATGAAGTGTCTTTGGTTAAGTAATTGGCTTAATGGTTGTTTATGTTAAATGATGTTTTAAATTTGTCTTTAATGGGGGATGTGTAGTCGGGCCATGAAAGTGGAGTCCAAAGGACTAACACTAAAAATTATGCTAGCTGGTGCAGGTGTCTTATGATCGGGAGGTTTGAGTTCTCTAAATGAATATATGAATGGGAGGTTTGATCCCTCATAATACATATGATGGTACTTAAGTCACCTTAATTATGCCAAGAGGTTTGAGTCCCCTAGAAAGGCATATTTGGATATGGATATTCTCTGGTTCATGTGGCTACACATATTGGGCCCTTACAATTAGGGGAGAGAAGGACCTATATAGTTCGTGGGTGCCTTGTTCTATGACGGTCATGCTACACAACCCAGGTTAATGATTTCAAAGTTTATGTTAATCTTGTTCCCTATACCAGTATGGTTTAAATATGTATGTATTCATATGTATTTCATTAGTATATGCACTGATTATTGTACATATATATCGCATTGCTATATATATTGATTGATTTATTTGAAACTATTGGTACTATTTTATTGTTATCCCTGAGTTATATGCTAGTACTCTAACTGCTAACTATTTTCGACATTGTATACCCATGCGATGCAGGTGTTGGTCATACTACACATACTACTCAATGATCAAACTTCTGGAAAAACTTATGTTAACTTGAAGTGGTGAGCTTCCATACTTTGAAAGGCTCTATTTCTTGTTTTGAGTTTTCTTATATCCTTATTGGTTTAGACTTGGACATTGATTGTGGCTATGGTTGGGGGAATATAGCAATCAGATATTGTTTTGATTTTGGATAGAGGCATTGTGAGACTACTATATATTGATATGGGTTGTTTTTGTAGTGGTGTTAGCCTTGGCATTGGTAGTGTTATTGGGGCTAATACCATATGACTTTATTTTATTTGTGATTTTTTAATTTTATTATAGTATAGATATCAATTTTGTTATTATTTTGATTTTGGTTATGGTTTTAGTTTGGCATTGGATGGTTAGACTTGTTTGGGTTGTCCATGGCCATGGACCAATCCCAAAGTCTTTGAGTTAATTTTTACTCTATTTTGTTATATGTTTAGAATTCATTCGACTCAGGGTATATGAATGAAGGTTGGATTGAGTATTAGGGGTGGTCTCTGGTCCTTCTTGGACTAAGGATTCCTATTATGACATGGCCCTGGCTCGGATCATGTCAAGTTGGTATCATTTATTTAGGTTCATGATCAATTAAGAGTCTAGAAAGACGTGTCAAGTAGAGTCTCTTTTAAGGGTGTGTAGGTTCCACGCATATAAGAGAGAGGCTATGAGACATTTAGGAATGTTTTACTTTCTTGTTTTCTTATTTTGAGCTATAGTTTCTAGGTCATGGATTCTTCTAATTTTATTTGCTTGTCTTTTAAATCATTCCTCAATGAACTAAAGCTCATGGAAACTCCTATGTCCCAACTAAGGACAATTTTGATAGAACACGCTCTACTTATGGGATCTATACTCGATCTAGTGGTCCAGTCCTTGATTATTTTGGAGTTCTACCAGTTCTCTCTAGCCCTCTTTAGGATAATGTGATGAATGTTGACTCTTGTAAGTAAATTCATATGATTACTCTATTGGTATCTTGTCAGGATGAGCGTGGTGCATCTTCACTCTATCTTTTTTGGCCACAAAGGTTGGCCAATTCATGAGGTTGAATCCTCTAACTTTTATGGGTGTTAATATTAAGGAGGATCCTCGAGGTTTCTTGGATGATATGGAAAATATTTTTAGGGTTATGCATGCCACGAATGTGAAGGGGTAGAGTTTGATGCCTACTAGTTGAAGGATGTTCCATACCATTGGTATGAGAAATGGGATCAGACAAGGGGTGATATTGATGAGTCATCTCTGTGGGAAGATTTCTCTAATGTATTTTTGGACTGCTTCTTTCGTCAGGAGTTAAGAGAAGTAAAGATGAGAAGCTTGTTAATCTTAAACAAGGGAGGACGTCGGTAAAGGAGTATGAATTGAAGTTTTACTAATTATCTCGATATGCTCCAGAGATGGTGTCTGATATGAGGGCACTAATGAGGAAGTTTGCTTCAGTACTATCTTGTGAATTGATCCTTGAAAGTAAGACTGCCTTGCTGATCAAGGACATAGATATCTCTAGGTTGATTGTTTATATACAACAAATAGAGAAAGAGAAGAAAAAGCAATCTAAGTTTATTGAGAGGTAGGGGAAAAAATTTAGGCCTGCTGAGCAGAATGGAAGAGATTGTGGTAAGTGGATAATAAAGAAGTGGGAAAGTTATAATTATTTCTCCACAGCTAGTGCTCCTTACTCGAAGCCATTAGTTGATCATCGATCTCAGTTTGATGGTGGGTCCTAGGCATAGGGTGCCCAATCTTAAGCTAATAGGTCTCACTCAACTCTATCCCACCCTCCTTATAGATTTTGTGGGAGGTCGCACTATGGGTTTTATGATGAAGGAAAGGAAAAGTATTTTTATTATGATTAGATTGGTCACATGCAGTATGATTGTCGTGCTAGAATAGCTTCTGAGGCTAACAAGGTTCTGTTGGATATTCATCTGCTCTTGCACCAAAGGGTACTACTTCTACATTTATTTCCACTTTTGGTACTGGCATTAGCCAAAATTAATTATATGATCTTGTGTCTCGTAAGGATTCTAAGAAAACTTCCAATGTTGTCACGGGTATGTTGAAAATTTTCTCCCATGATGTGTATTGTTTACTTGATCCAGGTTCCACTCTTGTTTATGTGACCCTATTTGTGGCTGTATTATTTGGTTTTATTCCTAAATTTATTTCTGATCCATTTTTTGTATCTACCCTAATTGGTGACTATATGATTTCTAAAATATTTTATAGAAGGTGTGTGGTCTCTGTTAGTGGCAGAGAAACTCTTATAGATTTGATAGAGTTAGATATGGTTGACTTTAATGTAATATTAGGGATGGATTAGTTGCATTCTTGTTATGCTTTCTTAGATTGTCAGACCCGTAAGATCATGTTCAAATTCCCTAATGAGCCGGTCATTGTATGGGAAGGGGGTTCTTTAGTGCCTAAGGTGAGATTGATCTCTTACCTTAGAGCCTGAAAGTTTATTTTCAAAGGGTGTTTGTATTATTTGGTCAGGGTTAAAGCTTCTAACTTGGAAGGTCTTCTCTAAAATCCATTTAAATGGTTAATAAGTTTCTCAAGGTTTTCCCTAATGATCTTCCTTATGTACCTCTAGATAGGAAAATTAATTTTGGGATTGATCTTATTTCAGACACTCATCCAATTTCTATCCCTCCTTATTTAATGGCTCAGGCTGAGTTGAAAGATCTTAAGATGCAATTAAAGGTTATGTTAGATAAAGTATTCATCGATCCTTGTGTGTCTTCTTGGGGTACTCCTGTGTTATTTGTGTGTAAGAAGGATGGTTCCCTTTAGATGTGCACTGACTATCGTTAGTTGAATAAGGTGACCATAAAGAATAAGTATCTTCTTCCTAGGATCGATGACTTTTTTTATCTGCTTTAAGGTGCAAAGTGTTTTTCTAAGATTGATCTTAGGTCTTGTTATCATCAGCTTAATATTAGGGAGGTAGATATCCCTAAGACTGCCTTTAGAACCATGTATGGTCACTATTTATTCCTAGTCCTATATATTATGTTGACCAATGCTCCAATAGCATATATGGATTTGATAAATAGGGTCTTCCTTCAGTTTTTGTATTTTTTTGTCATTGTCTTAATTGATGAAATCTTGGTCTATTCTAAGATTAAGGTAGATCATGTCAATAAACTTCGTATTGTGTTACAGTCCTTGAAGGATCAGCGTTTATATGCCAAGTTCTCCGTGTATGAGTTTTGGTTGAAGGATGTGACTTTTCTTAATCATGTTATCTCTAGTAAAGGGATCATGGTGAATCCACAAAATGTTGTAGTGGTTAAGAAGTGACCTATACCTACCACTCTAATTGATATTCAGAGCTTCTTGTGTTTAGCCGGTTACTATAGGAGATCTGTGAAAAAATTTTCAACTATAGATGCCCCATTGACTAAGCTGACCCAGAAGAAGGGCAATTTTACATGGTCGAATGCGTGTGAGGGTAGTTTTGAGAACTTGCAGGATAAGTTGACTTTATCTCCTATTTTGACCCTGCCCAAGGGTAATGATGGTTTCATAGTATATTGTGATGTTTCTTATGTTAGGTTGGGTTGTGTGTTGATGCAGCACGGTAGGATGGTGGCTTGTGATTCTAGGCAATTGAAAATTCATGAGAAGAACTACCCTACTCATGACTTGGAGTTGTTAGCGATGGTATTTGTGCTGAAGATCTTGCGTCACTATCTCCATGGGGTTCTATTGACATCTTTTCTGATCATAAGAGCCTATAGTATGTGTTTACTCCAAAAGAGCTAAATCTCAAGCAAAAGAGGTGACTTAAGTTGCTGAAGGACTATGATATGAGTCTTTACTTAACATACAGTTATGGCTAACATTGTTGCTAGATCTCTTAGCAGGTTATCCATAGGGAGTTTGGCTCATGTAGATGGGGATAAGCGGGAGTTTGTGAAAGATATTCACTGTTTGGCTAGTCATATAGTTTTCCTCATGGACTCTGAAGATGGTGGTGTGTTTGTGAATTCGGTATTGTCGTTATCTCTTATTATTGAGATAAATGAAAACCAAATGTTTGAACCTAATTTGATGAAGATTAAGGGCAATGTGGGTCAGCAAATTTTGTTAACTTTATGATTGGTGGTGATGGTATCCTTAGGTACCAAGGTTGGTTATGTCTTCCAGACGTTGATGAGTTGAGAGAAAGGATTCTAGTCGAAGTTTATGAAACTAGTTAGGCTATTCATCTTGGTTCTACAAAGATGTATCCTAATCTCAGGGAGTTCTGTCGGTGGAACAATATGAAACGAGATGTGGCTAGCTATATGGCTAAGTGTATGGTGTGTCAACAAGTGAAATTTTAGCACATGAGACCTGGTGGATTGTACCAAGAGATTGAGTTGCCTGAATGGAAGTAGGAAGTGATTAACATAGATTTTATTACCGATCTTCCTCGGTCTCAGAATTAATGAGATTCGATTTGGGTCATTATGGATAGGATGACCAAGTCTGGTCACTTCTTATCGATGAGGACTAGTTATTAGGTGGAGAATTATTCTAAGTTGTATTTTGCGAAGATTGTGAAGTGCTCTGATTTCTTTCATTTTGGATCGTGGTACTTCGTTCTCATCTCATTTTTGGAAGTCATTTCAAAAAGATTGGGAACTAATGTGTGTCTTAGTACCACTTGCAACCCACAGTTGAATGGATAAATGGATAGGACTATTCAGATATTGGAATATATGATTAATGCTTGCGTGATCGACTATGGTTGTAGTTGGATCAATTATTTGTAATTGATTTAATATGCTTATAATAATATTTATCTCTCTAGAATTGGTATGGCTCCTTTTGAGGCATTGTATTATAGAATATGGAGTTCTCCTATTGAGTGGTATGAAATTGGTGAGGGTAAATTATTTGTCCCTGATTTTGTTCACCAATCCTTAGAAAAGGTGAAGGTCATTAATGATAGGTTGAGAGCCTCTCAAAGTTTCAAAAAGTCCTATGCGGATGTGAGACGTAGGGAGTTGGATTTCAATGTTAGCGATTGGGTATTCCTGAAGGTATCTCTCATAAAGGTAGTGATGCATTTTGGTAAGAAGAGGAAGTTAAGTACTCGGTATATTGGTACCTACTTGATTTTGAAGAGGGTGGGCAATGTTTCCTATGAATTTGAGTTGCCTTCTAGTTTGAGCTCTATTCATCAGGTTTTCCATGTCTCTCTCTATGTTGAGAAAATGTGTGGGTGATATTCATCGGTTGGTCCTTTTGAAGGGTTGGGTATTTCGAACACCTTATCTTATGAGGTAGTACCGATTGAGATCTTGGATCGTCAAGTTCGTCAATTGCAGACAAAGAATGTGGCATCAGTATAGGTTCTTCGGAGGAACCATAAGGTTAAGGAGGCTACTTTGGAAGCAAAAGAGGACATGAAGTCGAACTATCCGTTCCTATTGTTTGCTCTTGGAATTTGTGTGGAAGGTATGTGTTCTTCATCATACTTTTGTTTTCAAACTTTGTTAAAAGAAAGGTTGATTTCCTTGTATCTTTATTTTCTAACTTAGTTAAAGGTTAGAGTCGAGGAGTTTCCATGTTAGCTTGTGTTTGTTCTTTCCTTACCCATCATTCAAGGATGAATGATCCAAGTTGGGGAGAATTGAAAATCCCTAGTTTTGACCCTTAGAAAATCCGTGAACATTGAGCTTCTAGACATCATACGACTTGAGGTACTAGTCGTGTGGTGTTGTATGATTTAGGGTCCCTCTTCTCGTATGTAAATTAATGTGGTTGTGTTGGTTTCTATTCAAGGTACGATTGAACACCTTACTAGTCATTAGTTAGGGTATGAATTGTATGTTTCTAAGTCGGATTGTTCCCAAAGTCTAGTCCAAAGAAATTTGTATAGGGTACGGGTTATAGGGTGCTTCTCGTATGTTAGGATACGAGTTAGTCATTTGTGGTTGTATGTTGGTAAGTATGGGAGATCAAGATAATGTTAGGGTACGAGTTATAGGTACCACTCGTACCCTATGGTATGGTATTAGGGGATGAGTCGTACCCTCCGGCATGTATATTTTAGCTTTTGAGCTGGGGGTATTCCGAACATTTTCCACCACAAAACCCTTAAGTCCCCATGTCTAAAAAAATGTTGTGGCCTCTCATAACTCACTATTAAAAGATCACACACTCCAAAACACTCTCTAAACTATCTCTTGAAGATTAGGGCAAGGGTTCTTCAAAGGTGATCATGTTGAGGCTTAAGAGTAAATTTTCTTCCTTGAATCTTCTTGAATAATACATGTGACTCTTCCCTCATTGTTAGTTCTCAAATATCACGTGTTTTAAAGTGTGATTAAGATTCTTAAATGGTGGTTTTGAAAATCAATATTGAGCGTTTTGTTGCATATGATTGAGTATGTTTACTCTTGGTTTAACTTGTGTTTATACATGTTTTTGGTGATGGTTCACGCATGTGGTAGTTTGGTAATTATGGTTTAATAAATAGGTCATCGGTTACCCTAAACTTGATGGTTTATTCCTTGATTTAGTTTTTGTAATAATATACCTTCAAAGTGTTTGTGAAAATGCCTTAAAGAATAAACTAGTCATATGTTAATGATGTTTTGAACTAAGGCTTGTCCAAATGAATATGAATGGTTTGTAAATGGTTTTGTGAATGCCTTGTTGGCCATGTAATAGTTTAAATGGCAATCTTTGTGGTTTAAATTGTTAAATGGGTTTGACTCCCTAAATATTAACTTGATTTATGTCTTTGATAGACAATGGGTTCGAGTCCCTAAACTTTGAATTGAAAAAGTGTCTTTGTTAGAAGATGGGTTTGAGTCCTAAAGTCGAGTGAATGGAAGGATGATTGATAATAGTAATGGAATGTGGTATACTTGCAATTAGTGTTGGTATGACGATACCAAAAAAGTGCATTTGGTTAAGTAATTGGCTTAATGGTTATGTATGTGAAATGATGGTTTTAAATTGGGATTTAAAGCTGGATGTGTAGCTGGGCCATGAAAGTGGAGTTTGAAGGATTAACACTACAAACAATGCTAGCCGGTGTGGGTGTCTTATGACCGGATGGTTTGAGTCCCCCGAATGAATATGTGAATGGGAGGTTTGAGTCCCCCATATTATATGTGATGTTGCTTAAGTCACCTTAATAATGCTGGGAGGTTCGAGTCCCCTATAAAGGCATATACAGATATGGATATTCTCTGGTTTGTACGGATACAAGCACTGGGAACTTTTTAGCTATGGGAGAGTTGGGCCCATATAGCTCGTGGGTACCTTGTTCTATGACGGTCATACTACAGAACCTAGGTTAACAATTTCAAAGTATATGTTAATCTTTTTCCCTATCCCAGCATGGTATAAATATGTATGTATATGCATGTATTGCATTGGTATATGCATTGATTGATTTTTTTGAAACTGTTTGCACTATTTTATCGTTATCCTTGAGTTACATGCTAGATCTCCAACCACTAACCATCTTCGATGTTGTATCCCCACGGGATGCAGATATTGGTCATTTTACACATCCTACTCAGTGATCAAACTTTGGGAACAACTTGTGTTAACTTGAAGGGGTGAGTTTCCATACTTCGGAAGGGTCCATTTCTCATTTTGAGTTTTCTGATGTCTTTATTGGGTAAGACTTGGACATTAGCTTTGGCTATAGTGATGGGAATGTCCTAACCATATGTTTTTTTATTTAGGATAGAGGCTTTGTGAGACAACTATAGGTTGGTATGGTCGGTGTTGGCAGTGAGTGCCAGCCTTGGCATTGGTATTGGTATTGGGGCAGATACCATATGACTTTATTTTATTTGTGATTGTTCCATTTTACTAGAGTATGCAAATAGATTTGGTAATTATTTTGGTTTTGTCTATGGTTGTTGGTTGGCATTGGATGTTTAGAGTTATTTGGGTTGGCCATGGTCATGGACCTATCCCAAAGTCTTTGAGTCAATAGTTACTCTAACTTATTATATGTTTGAAATTTATCCGACTTAGTTGTAATACCCTGATAACGCCCAAACTACAGCTCTCGTAAGAGTTTAAGCGGTCGCTGTCAAATATAGAACCCAACTGGGTTGAGTGTCGAATCCCACAGGGAATACTTGGTCACTAAGTGTTGCAATTATTAGTAGACTGTTGGTCGAAAATTCTACAGAAAGGGGGGATGGTTTAGGCGTGAATTAAAAGTATCAAAATAGCAAAGTAAAAGCAGAATGCTTTGTTTAGTAAGATTTTAATCAATGAGAATTGTAAGTTAGGGTTATGTCCACCTTATGAGTTCTACGTATCTATTAACTATGAGTAATGCGGAATTCAGACATGCATGCACTTATAGAGATTCGAATTCTAATGGTAAATCCTAGTGTTTCTCAACCATCAAGGATTATTTCACTTTAACTCTCTCGAGCTTAAAGCGTGTAACTAACGGTACAAACTCTCCAAGAAGTTAATCCAGTTACGACACTAAGGTGTAAATAGGGGTTGGTAGCCCTATTTCCTTGTCACACTCTCTTTTCCAAACATGTAACTTTTCTCTTGAACAAGTTAATGCTATAATGGCGTATTCTATATGTTTGCAACCACAAGAATGTAATTAAGATGAAGAGAGTAATGATATAAGTAGCATACGTATCAAGAATTCACAAACTCATAGTAATAGATAGTATATCATAAGGCTTCCATAACCCTAATAGAGAAGTTTAGTTACTCATGATTACAACGAAGATCACAATAGACATCATCATCATACCAAAGCTCGAATAATCTCACGGTCGGGATGAGATTGGCGTCAAAAGGGATTGACGATTTTGCTCCCCTCGTTGCTCACGTGTTTGCCGTTTTTGCCTGTCTTAAAACTTACATATTCTGTAATGTGAATTATGAATAAAAACATCACATGCTGAAAAATTCAGCAATAGGGTTTTTATAACATCCTTGTCCTAGTCCTATTAAGTTACTGTTGATCCCCAAGTCTTTAGAAATACTGTTTTGCCCGGGACAAGTTCTCCATGCATCACTTTCAGTCCATAAGCTTCCAAAATCTGCCTTCCCTCTTATGTGAAGTTTCCCTTGCTATCAAAAGGTCCACAAAGTGCTGAAATCTTCATCATTAATACCTGAAAACATGCTAATCATGTTGGTTAGCTCACTTACAGTAAAATGGACTAAAAATGCAGGAATTATATATTTTGTCCTTAAAACTTAGCTAAAATATGGGTAAATTATGGTTCTTTAGGCGTGTAAATACGCCTATCATCAACACCCCACACTTAAATCTTTGTTCGTTCTCGAACAAAATATTACGTCCATGCAATCATCTACTTAGAATATCACAGCAACAACATAAAATATTCATCAAGACATGCACGGCAATTATTAACAAAGAGTAGTTTTCTGGATCACTACTAGAAACCATTCAACCTCCAACATAGACTCGTGATGATGGCTAATTCGTATCCACAAGTTAATTCACAAAGAATCATATAACACTACCCAACAATCATCAACCATGTGTGTCTTACACAAGATATCACCCATAATCACTCATAAGTTTTACATTTTTCGGAACATGGGTATTAGATTCTCCTTGCTCTCACTCTCACAAAGAATTCCTATGTTGCAACTGATGACCATAGGCTTGCCCTTAGTGTAATGATCCACTAATATCAGAATGCTAAGCTTAGGATCAAGTAGGTCTTTATAGGTTGTAATGTAGGCTAAGGGACAGGTAGGACTATTTTGGCCAGAAATAGTGACTATGTTCCCTAAGCGCTTTAATACACTACATTATGCCATTAACACTCTCTTTTAAACAACCCTTCTACCTTTCTTTTCATCTACCACCCCTTTTCACCTATTTTGTAATTCAATTATAAACACAAAGATGAGAATATACAACTTAATATTTTTTTATTTTTTTTTATTTTTCTATTTCTGTTTTTTTTTATTTTTCTTTTTTTTTATAAAAAACCTCTATGATAGCCACTCCTTTTCACAACAATTTCAAGTACCAATACACTCTGAGGCATCACTCTCACCCAATTTCCTCTTATTTTGTCACATGACTCTACAATTTAAAGCGCTTAGAAATTTGGATCAAATTATGGTCTTGAAACAAAAAAATGGATTAGGCTACATATGAGGCTGTCAAAGAAAATAGCTAAAGGCTCAAAGGGGGTTAACTAGGATAATGTCCACGGGTAGGTAAAAAGAAGGTAAACAATCACAGGCTGCCAAAGAAATGCCTAAATCATCTCCTAAACTCACACTTTTTATTTCGCTTTACACACACACCAGGCAAGTTCTAGTATAAGTCACAACACAGAATATACTATAACCTCACACACACAAGGCACATGGTCAACTTTATTGGGAGCAGTATAGACTCTTGACCCAACAGATGAATGAATTAAACCACACACTTATCACACAGTGAGTCACACTTAGAGCCTAAACGTCTCAATAGTAATGATTTTGCCAAAACTCTTGTCATAATACCATGCCGCCTATCAGAACAATTTCATGCAAAATCTAAAAGATCTAAAATTAAAATAACTAATTACGACTAATTAAAACAAACAAGAACTAGAATAAATGTAAATGCAGACAAAGAAGTGTAGCATAGAAATACCAGCACCCCACACTTAGACTGGACACACTGCCCTCAGTGGAAAATAAATAAGAAAAACCTAATTAGTCGGACTCCTCCGCTATGTATGGGGTCATACCCTCTGCATCGGAATCATCATTAGAGATTTCGTCATCAGAGTTCTCCTCTACGTCTGAGTCTGGCATTCGGCGATCGTCATTGGTTGGAACATCATCATCAAGAGGTTCCTCGAAATATACACCTACTTCGCGCATAGCCCTCGTATGCTCATTCATTGGGTAGTCATAATCCAACTGTTGGAGCTCTGCAGCAGTTGGAACACGACCCCCGCTCATCATGGTGAACCTTGTCATGCCATATAAATGGCGGAAGAAGCTTTCATCGCAAGCATGTTTTTCTGCAGTGGTCAGGTTGACGCCATGCACAGATTCAACATGTTTCACCTTTGTGAGGTCAACTTCCTTTAGGTTGTGTGGAAGCTTATAATCTGCAGGTTCCTCTTTGATGTCCTCCTTCCTCAATATCGCAGTCAACAGATTGCCAAAGCTGAAGTGGGACCTCTTGTGCAGCCTGGCCTTACGCATTAAAGATCGAATAATCGCCCCAATATTGATGGGGATGTTCGTCATCAAAGCGTACACCAAGCACACTCTATCACGTGTGATCTTTGTGTACTGTGACCCTGGAATCAGGCAAGAGTTGACTATCCGCAACCATATCCGAGCTTCTCTGTTCAAGGAGGCATACGGGAAGGTATTGTGCCAACCGGTATCCTTGTGATGACTCCACCGTGCCATTGATCTTGTTCCGCACAGTGTGTTTGATTGCCCTGTATGGAGGTCTGCGATAAATCTCCTTGAGTGGCATGGATCTACAGATGGCAAACCCAGAAAAGAGTTGAAGAACTCTGCATTTAGTTGCAAGACTTGGCCCCGAATCTTTACTTCACTTCCGGTAGTCTTTGGGGACCAATTGGCATAGAATTCTCGCGTTAGATCAATATTTCACTCTCCCATATCTTAGAAAATGAAATCAAGATGTAGAGCCATTATTTTAGCCAAAATGCGAGGTTCTCTCTTTGCTAGGCTCTCTTTTTGTATTAACTCCACGTGAACATATTTTTTCACTTTGTTGTTCTTGTACCACTCTTTTCCTTCCTCCTCTAGGACCCATTTTATCCCGAACATGCGGTGAGGTATTTGCAGCGAGGAGGATTTAGCTTGCTCTTTTCTTCCCCTTTTCTGCCCTTTCTGTGAGGTGGACGCTTTTTCTTTTCCTGGTCGACTTTTTGGTTCCATTGTGCCTGAGATTAAAATAAAGTCATGTTAGCTTCATCTCGGTAGATACAATCGACCAACAAACAGTAGTGGCACCACCCCACACTTAATTTGTGGGGACAAGGTAATTAAGTGAACGATGTCGATTACTCAGACTTCATCGCCAAATGTTCATGTCATCTTAACTATCCTTTCCAATTCTATTTCATGTTATATTGTCTATACTTTCATGTTTGGATGAATTGACTTTTTGAACAAAACTACCACATAATGATCATACCACAAATAGAAACAAGTTAGTGCATAGGCATAATCACACCATTTTATGCTTGTGGTTAATCATAATTGGTATCTCGATGAACGAGTCATTCAAACATTCAAGCTTTCAACTTACAAGATTATGTATTAACTTCACAATTTCGACTTCATCAAATTATGACAGTGTATAACAATCAAATACAAGTCGGAACAAAGTCAAGAACACCCACACGTATTCTTTCACTCAACTAGATGTATCATAACAAACCAACCTCATTCAAATCACCAACACCACTTCAAGCTTTAACAAATCATTATAGGCGTAGTATTGTAATAACTACAGAATGTAAAAGAAGTACTTACTTGGTGATGGCCTCGGAAGATGATCTTGCAAGGTTAGAAGAGAAAAAAAGAAATTTTTTGAGAGATTTGGAGAGTAAAGGCGACGCCTAGGTTGAGAAAATAAGTGTGTTTTGTTCTAATGTTGAAGTTTTATTTATAGGACAAGGCTTGGGTCGGGTTTGACCCATTTAAAATCGGATTAGGAGACCAAAAAGTATGCATAGGCGGCGCCTAATGCTTTGCCTATGCTTAGCATAGGCGGCGCCTTTTGCAAAGCCTAGTTGAGCATAGGCGGCGCCTATGCTATGGTATTGTTAGGCATAGGCGGCGCCTATGCTATGGCATTGTAGATTCAGAGAGCAAAGGCAATGGCATAGGCGGCGCCTATGCTATGGCAATATTGGGCATAGGCGGTGCCTATGCTATGACATTATTGGGCATAGGCGGCACCTATGATATGGCATTGTTGGGCATAGGCGGCACCTATGCTATGGCATTGTAGATTCAGAGAGCTTAGGCCATAGCATAGGCCTTGCCTTGTTCGTGGCCTAGATTTACATAGGCCTTGCCTTGTTCATTGCCTAGATTTGCATAGGCAATGCCTAACCAATAGCCTTTGTTTCTTCATTCCAAACTTACCACCTTCAACATGACACAATTCCAAATTAAAATTTGGGCTAGATCTCCTCATTTATACGTCTTACACCTACATTTACTCAAAAACAACAAAAACAATTAGAATAATGGGTTGCCTCCCACCAAGCTCCTTATTTTTGGTCATGGCTCGACTCTTCTTTTTGGATTTTTATTTAACAAAAACAAACTCTTAGTAAAACAAAACGATTAAAAACGATGGTTTGCCTCCCATCTAGCGCTTGATTTATTGTCGCGGCACGACATAGTTACCTCGATTACTTAGACTTCGTCGAGATAGATGGTGTCCATGCATTTTATCGAGTCAAGAGGACCGATATATGGCTTCACTCGTTGGCCATTCACTTTAAAGACACCACCATCAATGCCTTCTAACTCTACTACTCCAGACGAGTAGACTTGGCTAATTCTGAACGGACCAGACCATTTAGACTTTAAATTACCTGGAAATAGCTTTAGTCTGGAGTTGAAAAGAAGTACCATATCACCCTTCTAAAATTTCGTTGGATAATCCGCCGATCATGGTACTTTTTCATCCGTTCTTTGTAGAGGTATTCCCTTTCATACGCATGTAGACGGAATTCATCCATCTCATTCAGCTGCTCCAATCTCAGATTAATTGCATCATCCCAAGTCAGGTTAAGCCTCTTCAACGCCCACAATGCTTTATGTTCGAGCTCAATCGACAAGTGACAAGCCTTCCCATAAACTAATTGGTACGGGGACATGCCAACTGGTGTCTTGAATGCAGTTCTATAAGCCCATAAGGCATCATCCAGCTTTCGGGACCAATCCTTCCTACTAGCATTTATAGTCTTAGCAAAGATCAGCTTGATCTCCCGATTAGAAACCTCTACCTGCCCACTAGTTTGTGGGTGATAAGGTGTAGCCACCTTATGTTGCTTGACCCCATATTTCACCAATACGGCTCTGAAAAGCTTGTTACAAAAGTGTGATCCTCCATCGCTTATGATGGTACGTGGTACCCCAAAACGAGAGAAGATATTTCTCTTTAAGAATGCTACAACACGCTTACCTTCATTATCAGCCAGCGCTACTGCTTCGACCCATTTGGATACATAATCCACAGCAACTAGGATATATTTCATCCCAAACGAATTCACAAATGGGCCCATAAAATCAATACCCCATACATCAAATAGCTCCACTTCAAGAATTTTAGACATGGGCATCTCATGCTGCTTCGAGATAGAGCCTTGCCTCTGACACTGATCACATCTTCTCACAAAATCGTAAGCATCCTTGAATAATGAAGGCCAATAGTAGCCGTTTTGTAATACCTTCCTGGCTGTCCGATCACCTGCATGGTGACCCCCACTTGGGAAGCATGACTTGCTTCCAAGATGCTAGGCACCTCCACATCAAAGATGCATCGCCTAATAACACCATCAGCACATCGTCGAAAAAGATACGGTTCATCCCAGTAGTAGTGTTTCACATCATGCATGAACTTTCTCTTTTGATGAAAGGAGAGATTCTCAGGCATCACTTTACTTACAACGTAGTTCGCAAAGTCTGCATATGACGGTAAGCCTTCCACCATAGTGGCTAGGATCTCTTCGTTGGGAAATGCATCATCAATCTCAAGGTCGGATTGCGCTATGTCCACACTCTCAAGTCTAGATAGATGATCAGCTACTTGGTTTTCGCAACCTTATCTATCCTTTACCTCAAAATTAAATTCTTGAAGCAATAACACCCACCGAATTAGCATTGGCTTAGCATCCTTCTTTGCCATTAAATATCTCAAAGCTGCATGATCTGTATGAACCACTACTTTGGTTCCCAACAAGTAAGCACGGAACTTTTCAAAAGCATAAATAACTGCTAGAAGCTCTTGTTCCGTGACGGTATAGTTCTTCTGGGCTCCATTCAAGGCCTTGCTCGCATAGTAAATTGGATGAAATAGCCTTTCTCTTTTCTGACCAAGTACAGCACCCAAAGCTACCCCACTTGCATCACACATCACTTCAAACGGTAGAGACCAATCGGGTGCTACGATAATAGGAGCTTCAACTAGCTTCCCTTTGAGGCATTCAAATGCGTTCAAACAATCTTCACCGAAGTCGAACTTTGCATCCTTATCCAAGAGTTTGCATAATGGACTAGTGATCTTGGAGAAGTCTTTGATAAACCTTCGATAAAAACCTGCATGACCAAGGAAACTACGAACTCCCTTTACAGAAATTGGAGGTGGTAGTTTCTCGATAACTTCAATTTTGGCTCGATCAACCTCAATTCCTCTTTCGGATACTTTGTTCCCAAGAACAATGCCTTCCTTAACCATAAAATGGCACTTCTCCCAGTTTAGCACTAAGTTGAACTCAACACATCTCTGTAACGCCATACTCAGATTCGCCAAGCACGATTCAAATGATTCACCCACGACTAAAAAATCGTCCATGAACACCTCCAAGGTGTTTTCAACCATATCAGAAAAAATGGACATCATACAACGCTGAAAAGTGGCAGGTGCATTACATAACCCAAATGGCATATGTTTGAAGGCAAACGTACCATATGGGCATGTAAAAGTGGTCTTCTCTTGATTCTCTGGAGCAATGCAAATCTGATTAGAACCGGAATAACCATCTAAGAAACAAAACCATCCCTTCCCTTCCAGTCGGTCTAGCATTTGGTCCATGAATGGCATTGGGAAGTGATCCTTAAGCGTCCACAAATTTAGCTTCCGATAGTCCATACACACTCTCCACTCTGTGACAGGTCTGAGTGGAATCATCTCATTCTTTTCATTTGCAACTACCGTCATGCCCCCTTTCTTGGGCACACACTGTACCGGACTTACCCACTTACTGTCGGAGATTTGATACACTACCCCAGTATCTAACCACTTAATAATTTCTTTCTTCACCACCTCCTACATGGGTGGATTCAAATGTCGTTGATGCTCAATGGTAGGCACACAATTTTCCTCGAGCTGAATCTTGTGCATACATATCCCAGGAGGGATACCAATAATATCAGCAATAGTCCAACCGATGGCTCTCTTGTATCTCCTCAGAAAAGAAATAAGAGCCGCAACCTACTGCTCACCTAAATCAGCCGCAATAATAATCGGAAGTGTATCACCACTTCCCAAAAATACATATTTCAGGTGACTGGGCAGCTCCTTTATTTCTAGCACTGGTGGTTCTTCAATGGATGGCTTTGCTGGTGGTGAAGGGCGATTTTTAGGATCTAGATCCAGCTTCTTAGGAGCATGAGAATAGGAGCCAATTCCTTATAGAGCACAAATAGTTTCTTCATACTCTTCAACATCCTCACGCCCAAAATTTATAAGCACAGCAGCCAATGGATCAACAATAATCTGCTTCTCTACAGATAATTCTTTCTCATCATCATAATACACATCAGCTACAGAGAACACATTCATATCTTTGGGCTGCTTCATTGATTTGTATACATCAAAACGGACCACTTCGTCATTCATCCGAAATAAAAGCTCATTAGCTCTTAGATCAATAAGCACACTTCCTGTTGCAAGGAAAGGACGCCCCAAGATTATGGGAACTTCAGAATCCACCTCGCAATCCAAAATAACAAAGTCTGCTGGAAAGATGAAGGTGCAAACCTTCACCAATACGTCATATAAGATACCAACAGGTCGTTTTACCTACCTATCTGCCATCACGAGCTGCATATTGGTTGGTGTAGGATCTCCCAACCCTAACTTTCTATAAATAGATAGTGGCATCAAATTAATGCTAGCTCCCAAATCGCATAATACCTTAGCAAAATCCAAAGATCCAACCGTGCAAGGAATAGTGAAAGCACCAGGATCTGCCTTCTTCTGAACTAGCGATCTTGTAGCGATTGCACTGCAATGATGAACATCATCTTCCAGCTCATAGATTACTGCCCGCTTCTTTGTCAAAATGTCCTTCATGAATTTAGCGTATCCGGGCATCTGCTCTAGAGCCTCCACCAAAGGAACATTAATAGTCAGCTGCTTTAACATAGTCATGAATTTACTGAACCTGGTGTCATCAGCTTTCTTCTTCAGTCTCTGAGGAAAAGGTGGTGGTGGAAGGGGAATCGTTTTCTCCACCTCTTCCTTTTTATCCTGCTTCTGACTATCAATCTTTTCAGGCTGCAGACGTCTAGGGGTGACGTCATGAACACTCTCTTCAGCTTCTACGGCATCTTCACATTCTGCATCAATAACAATATTCGCTATATCATCAACCACCTGCTTGCCTTTGGATGGATTTTTCAACACTTTACCACTTCAGGTAGTAATAGCCATACACGATCCATCATTCCTCGGATTTTGCACTGTGTCGCTAGGTAGCGTTCTAGATTTTCTTTGGTTTAATACTTCTTAAAGTTGACTCAATTGTTGCTCCAGCTGTTTTATTGCAGTAGAATGCGAATCAACCAATTGATTTATTAAAGACAAATCATTATTCACCTCGGTTAAGCCCGTATTGGTTGCCTCCACTCTTTTCAAAATCTTAGCCATCATATCATCCATATACATCTTCCCAGAGCTAGATGCCACAGCCTCACGGTTTCCAGGAGGAACATACAAACCACTCCTGTCAGTCTTATTCTTCCAACCACCTTGATCGCGGTCCTTGTATCCAGATTTATCATAATAGTTCCGACCTTGGTTTCCATTGGCATTGCCTAGGAAACCCCCCTGATTATTCAAGTAGTTCGCTTCTTCCTCAGAGTCGGATTTATCTCTTCCCTGTGATACAATGGCCTTAACCTTTTCGCTCTTCCCTGATAATAAGTGCTTGGTAAGAAGATCCATCTGCATTTTCATGTGAGCCATATCTTGTTCACGTTCCTCTTGTCTACGCCTCTGCTCTGCAGTCAAGCCAATAGATACGGTAGAGCTTGCTACCTCAGAATCCCTGGTATGCCAAGCTCTACTATGCTTTGTCATACGATCTAGCATATCACTTGCCTCAAGAAAAGTAAGTTCCATGAATGACCCACCTGCAGCATTATCAACCACTGGTTTTGTCACCGAGTTCAAAGCCCTATATAATATTTCCATCAAGTGGATATTCGTCATCTGATGGTTTGGGCACCGCATAAGCTTCTTCTTGAACCTCTCCTATGTTTCATGGAGAGCTTCAGTTGGAAGTTGTCGAAAATTACTGATCTCATCCCGTAATTGGGCTCTCTTGGATAGCGGAAAGAATCTTTCTAGGAAAGCGTCTTTCAGTTGCCTCCAATTAGTAATAGAATAAGGAGTTAGCCCGTTCAACCATAGAGTTGCCTCCCCAGAAAGAGACAATGGAAATAAGCGCATCTGAATTGCATTTTGCCCAACTCCTGGATTGTCAAACGACTTGCATGTTGAAATAAAGTTGATCAGATGCATATTCGGATCATCGCCTGCGAGTCCACCAAATAACCCCTTGAGTTGCAATAACTGAATCATGGTGCTAGTGATATTGAACTTAGCTCCGGGAGCCAAGGGTGAAGGAATAATAGCCCCTGTGGCACCAGCTCCATCAAGATCGTCATCATCATCATCAAAAAGGAGCCTGCACATCTCGACATTCAGGTCTCATTCTAGCTTGACGATCTCTCCTGTTCACAGGCGCTGCCACCTCATCTGCACGCCTAGGATTCAGTAACTCATCATCACCCAGGTCCTCATCATCAAGATTTGTTGCCCGACCTGGGTTATCAATATTTTGTTGATGCACTTGAGCAGCTGCCAATGCAGCTAATCTAGCCTGCTCCTGTTGAGCAGCCCTTCTTTCAATGTCACGTTGTGCATCCATTCTGCCAATAAGTTGTGGTTCAGGATTTATGGGAAATAATGGCTGACAAAACTATGAGTATTTGTCATGCACTCAACAGAACCTGAATAAAACAAAAACAACAAGCAATAGTAAAATTCGAGAATCTTTGACCAAAGGGTCTAGTAATTATCACAAACTTAGTTGACAACCGTATTCCCCGGCAGCGGCGCCAAAATTTGATAACGCCCAAACTATAGCTCTCGTAAGAGTGTAAGAGGTCGCTGTCAAATATAGAACCCAACTGGGTTGAGTGTAGAATACCACAGTGAATACTTGGTCACTAAGTTTTGCAATTGTTAGCAGACTGTTGGTCGAAAATTCTACAGAAAGGGGGGATGGTTTAGGCGTGAATTAAAAGTATCAAAATAGCAAAGTAAAAGCGGAATGCTTTTTTTAGTAAGATTTTAATCAATGAGAATTGTAAGTTAGGGTTATGTCCACCTTATGAGTTCTACGTATCTATTAACTATGAGTAATGCGGAATTCAGACATGCATGCACTTATAGAGATTCGTATTCTAATGGTAAATCCTAGTGTTTCTCAACCATCAAGGATTATTTCACTTTAACTCTCTCGAGCTTAAAACGTGTAACTAACGGTACAAACTCTCCAACAAGTTAATCCAGTTACGGCACTAACATGTAAATAGGGGTTGGTAGCCCTATTTCCTTGTCACACTCTCTTTTCCAAACATGTAACTTTTCTCTCGAACAAGTTAATGCTATAATGGCGTATTCTATATGTTTGCAACCACAAGAATGTAATTAAGATGAAAAGAGTAATGATATAAGTAGCATACGTATCAAGAATTCACAAACTCATAGTAATAGATAGTATATCATAAGTCTTCCATAATCCTAACAGAGAAGTTTAGCTACTCATGATTACAACGAAGATCACAATAGATATCATTATCATACCAAATCTCGAATAATCTCACGGTGGGGGTGAGATTGGCGTCAAAAGGGATTGACGATTTTGCTCCCCTCGTTGCTCACGTGTTTGCCGTTTTTCCCTGTCTTAAAACTTACAGATTTTGTAACGTGAATTATGAATAAAAACATCACATGCTGAAAAATTCAGTAATAGGGTTTTTATAACATCCTTGTCCTAGTCCTATTAAGTTACTGCTGATCCCCAAGTTTTTAGAAATACTATTTTTTCCCGGGACAAGTTCTCCATGCATCACTTTCAGTCCATAAGCTTCCAAAAGCTGCCTTCCCTCTTATGTGAAGTTTCCCTTGCTACCAAAAGGTCCACAAAGTGCTGAAATCTTCATCATTAATACCTGAAAACATGCTAATCATGTTGGTTAGCTCACTTACAGGAAAATGGACTAAAAATGCAGGAATTATATATTTTGTCCTTAAAACTTAGCTAAAATATGGGTAAATTATGGTGCTTTAGGCGTGTAAATACGCCTATCATCATACCCCATATTTTTTTCTAGTTTAAATTCGTTCCTAGAATGTTAAGGGTGAGTTTCACAAATGAATATCTTTTAATTCATATAAAATTTTCCAGATTTAGACCTTCCATTGTGTGGAAAATTGAATATGCTTTCCATCGATTCCAAATTTACCTAATTTCGGTACCCGGTTGAGAAGTTATGGCGATTTCAGTAAAGCAGTGTCCCACCTGGGCACTCACCGCATCACGGTGGATGCCAAAATGGAAATCGTAAAATTTCAGTGTCCCTCCGCAATAGACTCGCATTGCGGAGAAGTCTAATTCTGCATTTGTCAAAATCTAGTAGCCCAATGCGATAGTGGCGTGCCAATGGCCAAAATGGCATTCCAAAAGGGCACTGCGATGGTGGTGCATCGTGGAGAACACCTAGTTCCCAATTATGCTATTTCCAGTGAGCCACCATGATAGTGGCGCATCGCGGTGGCCATCCAGTTCAGGAAATATTGCTTTTCCAGTTCCATTTAAATATTAAAAGGGCTATTTTGGTCAATTTCCAAGGCCCCAAATCAGTCCAAAACATACGATTAAACATATTCAAGGTATTTTATGCCCAAATTCATCCATTCTCTCTCAGAGCAAAGCCCTAGAGCTCCAAAGCTTCTTCTTCAAGAAATCAAAACCCTCCATAGTTTCTCCAAGAAATCTTAAAAATTGAGGATTCCCAAGATAAGATAATCAACAACTCATCTCCAAGAACTCAAATAGGAATCTAAAATTCAAGGTTACTACATCTAATCGTCAATCAAGGTATGTGGGGTTTATGAACAACGATCTCCTTTCATCCTTGTACCAAAAACCAAGTTTAATTACAATTTCATATGATTTTAAATATTTATACATGAATTCTAATTTAGGGTTCATACCCATTATTGCTAGTTGCAAGATTTTGAGTTTTTGAGAGATTTTTAAAGGTGAATTACATGTCTATTTTACATCTTTTCATGCCAATGCAGTAATTTACAGATTTTGAGATGAATTATCATTGTCTTCAGTATCAAGCATGGTTATTATGATGATTTGGTATGAGTTTAAAGCATGGGTTTTAAGCCCTAAGATTTAGTATAGATATTTCAAGAAGATTATGATTTTTAAGCCTCTTTTTTAATCGTTTACCAAGATTCAAGAAAGAAGTTGATCTTTTGATCCGAAGATAAGATATGGAATCCACATGCTTTAGATTTTTTGAAATTTAAAGAAAGAGAAGCATAATTGGTTTTTCATTATAAAACCTTGTGCTATTTTAAGGTGGATTTCCTAAAGTTCTGAGCGATAAGTATGGGAGTAGTATTTAGCACTGAGTTGGGTATGATTCCAAGGTCTTATGCCCCAGAACTATAAGCCACCATAGGTTTTAAGCGCCCATAGTGGGGTATGTTAGTGATCGCTTAAGTTAAGGTTCTATTCCGATAGCAAGGGTAGAACAGCTCTCCCCAACATGGGTAAGACGTTGGACTCCATGAACTCTCACATGGTTTATGTCGGTTAAGAGAACCTTCCTGCTAGTTAAAGTAAAAGACTTACAGAAAAGCTTTGAGAAAACTAAGTGCAAAGGATCACAACTTTATTCAGATTATGCTTAACAGAAAGATATTAGCTTCAGATTTATTCTTTTAGATTTTAGATTTAAGAGTGAGTCCTCTCTACACTTAGGCAATATGCTTTAAAAAAAGAATACAGGTACAGCTTTTAGAACTAAATGTTATGATTTTCTAGATTAATAACGTTTTAATTGCTATTCATGATTTCAGATTTCAGTATTTCAGTTATTCCAGCTTATGTGGGTCATTTACATTTAGCATGCATTGTTTTATAAATTATGATGATGAGATGAAATTTTACTTATGCACATCACCCTCATATACTCAGTACATCCTCAAAGTACTGTTCCACATATATATCTATGTGATACATTGTCTCATAATGTTGGTTCAGGTGATTAGTACCAGTAGCGTGAGTTGTTCAAGCATCTCTATCTACATCCGATAGTTGGTGAGTCCTCATTGTTCGGGGACTTATTCATTCAGATTTTGCAACTTATCAGTTTATATGATTTATCATTCTTTACAGAGTTTGATTAGCTGGGGGTTTGTCCCAGTGACTCTCTAGTTATAAGTAGTAGAGGCTTGTCAGACTGTTTGTTTTGATTTAGCTTATTCAGTATTGAGATTTTAGACATTATTTAAAATATTATATTCAGACAGTTTTCCGCATTTAGAAAGAATTTTATGTCCATATTCTCACTATTATGAGATTCAGATTTAGTAACAGGCAGACAAGGTTAGCTTAAGGCTACTCATAGTCTTGTACATCGTGTAACGTCTCGGGATTAGATTTCGGGGCGTTACAAACTTGGTATCAGAGCCTAAGGATTTTAAGAGTCCTAGGGAGTTAGACAAGCCGCATTACGTAGAGTCTTGATCATGGGTGTGAAACACACCACATTTATGAACAAAAGGCTATGGGACGTTCTTAGGAAATCATCCCTTTCTTTCATGATCTATCATTTTTACATTATCTCTATCTTCTTTTAACTTATGCTCTTACGTAACAGTTGAATATGCCTCTTCGTCGAGCTAATGCCCGCAGAAATGGTAACCAACTACCCTAGCCCGCAAATCCTTTGAATGAAAATGTATCCCATGCTGATTTTTGGGTTGCCTTTTAGACTTTGGCCAAATCTATGACTACTAATATTTAGGGCAATCATTAGGTTGCAGTTCCACTTCAGCAGAATGGTGATATAGAAGTAGCTAGAATCAGAGACTTCATGAGAATTAACCCGCCAGAGTTCTTTGGGTCAAAAGCAGGTGAGGACCCACAGCTTTATTTAGATGAGGTAAAGAAGATCACCTAGATTATGCATATTTCTAAGGAGGAGAGTGTAGAGTTAGGATCCTATAGATTGAAATATATAGTGTATGATTAGGTAATGATGTGGAAGAATGGTAAATGTGAGAATGTTCTTCCTATAAGTTGGCAGGTGTTTCAGGATGCTTTTCTAGATAGGTTCTTCCCACGTGAGATGAAGGAAGCTAAGATAGAGGAGTTTGTGAATTTGAGGCAGGGTTTGATGATTGTGAAGGAGTACTGCCTTATGTTTAATCAGTTGTCTAAGTATGCCCCTGATACGATGGCTGATCCTAGGGAAAGTATGTGTAAGTTTGTTACTGGAGTGTCTATCTTGGTAGTCAAGGAGTTAGAACTTCTATGCTTATTGGAGACATTGAGCTTGCTAGATTGATAATTCATTCCCAGTATATTGAAGTAGAGAAGTTTAAGGGAAGAGAAGGGGGAAGTAAGAAGGCTAGAATAGGATAGTTTGAGTATGGCCAAGCTATGTCTCAAAAAGAAAATCGTTTGCACTTTCAGAACCGTTCATCTATGCCAGCACCATCTTTAACTAGTGCTCCCGCTCCCAGAGGTAGATAGGAGTAGTGGGGTAAGTATTTTATATCCAGATCCCAGAATACTATGAGCGGTAGGCCCAGTTATCCTCTATCTGCTAAGTATGGTATGACTCATCCTGGTAAGTGCTTGGCTCGGCAGAAGGGTCTTTTTGGTTATGGTAAGTTGGTTCATGGAATTAGAGAGTGTCCATATGCTAAGTAGGAAAACAGAGATATTCATCCCTAGACTCAAGTTACTAGTGCACCAGCTCCTTTAGGTCGCCCAGTTCCTCCCTAGTGCTTATCATCTAGTACCGGTGGTGGTCAGCACCAGAATCGGTTTTATGCTTTACCATCTCATCAGGAATTGGAGGATTCACTAGATATTGTCACTGGTATGCTTTATGTTTTTCATCTTGATATTTATGTGTCGTTAGACCCTGGGTTGAGTTTCTTTTATGTGATCCCATTAGTTGCAGTAAATTTTGAGATAAGTTATGAAAAAATCCTTGAGCCCTTCTTGGTTTCTACCCCAGTGGGTGAGTCAATTGTTGCTAAATAGATCAATAGAAAGCGTCTTATCATTGTCCTTCATAAAATCATGTTATCAGACCTAATAGAGCTAGATATGGTTGACTTTGATCTTATTCTTGGTATGGATTAGCTCCATTCTTGTTATACATCTATAGATTGTCACACCCGAGTAGTGAAGTTTCGATTTCCAGATGAGCCAGTCTTTGAATGGAAAGATAATTTAGTGTCCCCCAAAATCCATTTCATATCTTATCTTAAAGCCAAAAAGTTGATTTCAAAAGGGTGTATCTATCATCTAGTACGAGTCAAGGTCACTAATTCAGAGACTACAACAGTTCAATCAGTCAGTATAATTAATGAGTTTCCTAATATCTTTCTCGAAGATTTGCCAGGGGTACCTCCTGATAGGGAAATAGAATTCGGTATTGACCTTCTCCCAGATACTCAGCGTATTTCTATACCTCCATTTCGTATGGATCCAATCGAGCTTAAGGAGTTGAAGGAGAAACTCAAAGATCTTTTAGATAAAGGTTTCATAAGGCTTAGTGTTTCCCTATGGGGCGTTCCCATCATATTCGTGCGAAAGAAAGATGGTTTTTTGCGTATGTGTATTGACTATCGTCAGTTGAATAAAGTTACAGTCAAAAAAAAATATCCACTTCCTAGAATTGATAACTTATTTGACCAACTCCAAGGTGCAAGCTATTTCTCAATGATAGACCTTAGATCCGACTATCATCAACTTAAAGTAAGGGAATCTGATATTCCAAAGACAGCTTTAAGAACTCGTTATAGTCATTTTGAATTTCTAGTCATGTCCTTCGGGCTAACTAATCCCTCAGCAGCCTTCATGGACTTGATGAATAGAGTGTTCAAATAGTATTTGGACATGTTTGTCATAGTCTTTATCGATGATATTCTTGTCTACTCTTGTAGTGAGGAAGATCATGTTGACCATCTTAGAATTGTGTTGCAAACTCTTAGAGATCACTAGTTGTTCGCCAAGTTCAGTAAATGTGAATTTCATCTAAGGTCAGTATCTTTTCTTGGTCGTATCATTTCCAGTGAGGGTATTAGAGTTGATCCTTAAAAGATAGAAGTCATATAAAATTGCCCTAGATATATCTCTCTATCAGACATTAGAAGTTTCTTGAGTCTAGCTGGTTATTACAGATGCTTTGTTAAGGGTTTCTCATTTATTGCATCTCCTATGTCTAGATTCACTCAAAATAAAGTTAAGTTTCAGTGGTTAGATTCATGCGAGAAGAGTTTTCAGGAGTTGAAAACTCGCCTCACTTTAGCACCAGTTTTAGTGTTACCTGATGGTACAAATAGTTTTGTGGTTTATCGTGATGCTTCCAAAGTTGGTTTGGGTTGTGTTATGATGCAGAGAGGTAAGGTCATAGCCTATGCCTCTATACATCTTAAGCCTTAAGAAAAGAATGATCCAACCCATTATCTGGAGTTAGCTACTATTGTGTTTACTTTGAAAATATGGAGACATTATTTGTGTAGGATGAATGTTGATGTGTTCACGGATCACAAAATCTTAAAGTATATATTTACTCAGAGGGAGTTGAATCTACGTCAGATAAGGTGGTTAGAGTTGTTGAAAGATTATGATATGAGTGTGTTATATCATCCGAGCAAGGACAATGTTGTGGCTGACACCTTTAGTAGACTGTCTATGTGCAGTGTTGCCCATGTGGAAAATGATAACAAAGAGTTAGTTCGGGAAGTACATCGATTAGATAAATTAGGTATTAGGTTGGTTGATTGAGCTTAAGGGAATGTTTGGGTTCAGTGAAATCTGAATCTTCCCTAGTTTCAGAGGTGAAGGAGAACCAAGATAAGGATTCTAGTTTGGTCAAATAAAAGGAGTCAGTTAAAGACCAAAAAGTAGAGGTTTTCTCCCAAGGGAGAGATAATGTGTTGAGATACCAGAGTAGATTGTGTGTGCCTTGTATTGATGATTTGAGGAATAGTATTATGGCGAAAGTGCATAGAGAACGTTATTCCATTCATCCAGGTGCTACCAAGATTTACCATGACTTGCGTGAAATCTATTGGTGGAGTGGTATAAAGAAAGATATAGCAGAATTTGTGGCTAAGTGTGCAGCTTGTCAATAGGTTAAGGTTTAACACCAAAGACCTGGTGGTACGTTTAAAGAGTTTGGTATCCCTACTTGGAAGTGGAAAGAGGTGAATATGGATTTTGTGACTGTTTTACCCTATTCGCATTGTCAGCATGATTTGATTTGGGTTATTGTAGACAGACTGACTAAGTCAGTGCATTTCTTTCCAGTTCATACGTCCTATACAGCTGAAGATTACGCTAAGTTGTATATCTGAAAAATGCTTAGATTGCATGGAGTTTCTTTGTCCATCATCTCAGATAGGGTTACTTAGTTTACCTCTCAGTTTTGGAGAGTTTTTCAGAAGGGTCTTGGTACCCAAGTTCATCTCAGTTTAGCTTTTTATTCGCAAACAGAGGTCAGGCTGAGAGGACTATTTAGACTTTAGATGATATGTTGAGGGCATGTGTTTTTTATTTCAAAGGTAGTTAGGATGAGCATTTTCCATTCATTGAGTTTGCTTATAATAACAGTTACCATGCTAGTATTCAGATGGCTTCGTTTTAGGATTTTTATGGGTGAATATGTAGATCACCAATTGGTTGGTTCGAAGTGGGTGAGGCCAATTAGATTGGGACAGACATGTTGTTTGAGGCCATGGAGAAAGTTTAGTTGATTTGAGAGAGATTAAAAGAAGCCCAGAGTCGTCAGAAATCTTATGTAGACGTAAGAAGAAGAGACATTGAGTTTGAGGTTGATGATCTTGTGTATTTAAAAGTTTCACCCATGAAAGGGGTGAAGAGATTTGGCAAGAAGGGGAAACTTAGTCCCCGTTATCTTGGTCCCTTCCATATTTTGAGTTGTGCTGGGAATGTAGTGTATTATCTTGAGATACCCGCAGACTTATCCTCAGTTCATCCAGTATTCCATGTGTCCTTATTGAAGAAGTGCATGGCTGATTCAGCTGTTATAGTTCCTCTAGAAAGTACAGATATTCAGAATAGCCTTTCTTATAAAGAAGTCCCAGTAGAGATTCTTGATCATCATATTCATAAACTAAGGAACAAAGAAGTTCCCTTGGTCAAAGTTTTTTGGAGAAATCAGTTCGTTGAGGGTGCTACTTGGGAAGCAGAAGCAGACATGCGTACCAAGTATCCTCATCTCTTCTCCACAAACTCAGATTTAGTCGAAGGCAATAGTTTTCCTTCATTCAGTTCTTTTCTAGTTTCAGATTCAGCCATATAGCTATTTTCATGAGAATTCATGCACTCACAGATCAGTTCAGTAGCTCATTATATTTGAGATTCAGTCATACAGTTTATTTTAGTTGTGCATGACAGCTTATAACCTCAAATTCCTTAGTGTTTTCAGTTTACCTAGCCACATTCGAGGACGAATGTTCCCAAGGGGGAGATATTGTAATACCCCGTATTTTTTTCTAGATTAAATTCATTCCTAGAATGTTAAGGGTGAGCTTCAAAAATGAATATCTTTTATTTCATAAATTTTTTTCTAGATTTAGACCTTCCATTGTGTAAAAAAATTTCTTTCCATTAATACCAAATTTGCCTAATTTCGATACCCGGTTGAGAAGTTATGGCGATTTCAGTAAAGGAGTGTCCCACCTAGGAACTCACATCATCGCGGTGGATGCCAAAATGAAAATCATCAAATTCTAGTGGTACTTTGCGATAGCCCCATATCGCAGAGAGGTCCAATTTCCTATTTGTCAAAATCCAATAACCCAACGCGATAGTGGCGCATCGCGCCAATGGCCAAAATGGCATTCCAAAAGGGCACCGCGATGGTGGTGCATCGTGGAGAACACTCAGTTCCCAAATGTCCTATTTCCAGTGAGCCACCACGATAGTGGCGCGTTGCGGTGGCCATCCAGTTCAAAAAATATTGCTTTTCCAGTTCCATTTAAATATTAAAAGGAGTATTTTTGTCAAATTCCAAGGCCCCAAATCAGTCCAAAACATACGATTAAACATATTCAAGGCATTTTATTCCCAAATTCATCCATTCTCTCTCAGAGCAAAGCCCTAGAGCTCCAAAGCTTCTTCTTCAAGAAATCAAAACCCTCCATAGTTTCTCCAAGAAATCTTAAAAATTGAGGATTCTCAAGACAAGATAATCAACAACTCATCTCTAAGAACTCAAATAGGAATCTAAAATTCAAGGTTACTACATATAATCGTCAATCAAGGTATGTGGGATTTATGAACAACGATCTCCTTTCATCCTTATACCAAAAACCAAGTTTTAATTACAATTTCATATGATTTTGAATATTTATACATGAATTTTAATTTAGGGTTCATACCCATTATTGCTATTTGTAAGATTTTGAGTTTTTGAGAGATTTTTAAAGGTGAATTACATGTCTATTTTACATCTTTTCATGCCAATGCAGTAATTTACAGATTTTGAGATGAATTATCATTGTCTTCAGTATCAAGCATCGTTATTATGATGAATTGCATGTCTATTTTTCATCTTTTCATGCCTATTGCAGTAATTTATAAATTTTGAGATGAATTATCATTGTGTTCATTATCAAGCATGGTTATTATGATTTTTTGACATAAGTTTAAAGCATGTGTTTTAAGCCCTAAGATTTAGTATCGATATTTCAAGAAGATTATGATTTTTAAGCCTCTTTGATGATCGTTGACCAAGATTCAAGAAATAAGTTGATCTTTTGATCCAAATCTAAGATAAGGAACCCACATTGTTCATATAGTTTGAAATGTAAAGAAAGAGAAGGAGCACTAGCCGCTGAGTAGGAATTCGAAATCCCCCAGTTCTTCTTCTTGGATCATTGTCTACCATCTCTACCACTATTTTATTATCCACTATCCTGCTCTAAATGCCTAAAATTCTTACTTTGCCTCTCTCTCAATTTTTCCTACTTCTTTTTCTCATCCTAAACCTGGTGCATATACACTACAACTCTAGAGATATCCAAATTGTTATTTAACATAGTGACCTTACACTCGAAATCCAAGTCTCGTGACAAGCCCAAAGCAAACTTTCTCATCCTAGACCTTATGTTAGATACTAACTCCGAAGAATAGCGAACCAACGAAACAAATTTCAAAGCATACTACTTCACACTCATCCTCTTCTACCTCAGATTCATAAAATTCTTTGCCTTAGCTTTCCTCGACTTCTAAGGAAAGAAACGATCAATAAAGGCACAAAAAAACTCATCCCATAAATCCGACTTCCCATCATCACCCCTTGCTTCTCCCATTTTTTATACCACTGATAAGATACATTATTCAACTAATATGTTGTAAACTCCACACCCTCAAAATTAGTGGCATACATAACCTAAAATATCTTCTCCATCTCATCCATAAAACCTTAAGGACCCTCATCAACCTTAGAACCGTAAAGGCCAGGGGATTCAACGTCATCAACTACCAAACTTGGGTGACCTTATAAGAAGGAGAAATAGAACCCATATAATCAGTCTGATGAGATGGAGGTGTCACCAAATGAGTCAATAGATGAATAAAATAGTGAAACTCTACATTAGAGATATCTCTCCGTGGTGACTGAGCATGAGTCTCACAAACTGGAGAAAGATTAGTGGGGACTTATGGAACCCTAGGTAGAGCAACACAATCAGGAGTAGGGGCCTTAGAACAGGTTTGCACTCCACAATTGGGGCTAGTCCCTTCCATACTCCCCTCTGGTGGGGCAGAAGTGCAAGAAGAGTTTCCATGAACATCAGATCTTTGGAGAGGCATAAAATGAAATTTGAGAAAACTAGGAGTTAGAGTAATTTCAAGACACTAGAATCTATAGCCCGAAATAGAACACAAAAAAGGTAAATATTACTATATTCCTTGTAGCCTTTCTCTTATAAATGTTGTGTGCTATACCCTCATAAAAGAGACTCTACTTGACACGACTTTGTGGACACCCAACAGCCCTGAACTTAGTTTCTCATACCAAGATTAGCCTAGTTTTGATGGGTATATCAAGTCTGCTAAGGACCAGAGACCACCCCCATTAGCCAAGCCAACCAGAATATAATATAACTAGCAGCGGATGAGTTCCAAACATAGAATATGTCAAAACTGAATTTTTAACATGTGAAAAGCTAGAACTGAGTTTTAAACATATGACAAGATAGATAAATCAATACCAAGAGGGATATAAGAATCCATAACTCATTCCACCCACACTTTGTCAATTAAAGCCTCTAAGAAATCAAACATCAACCTAAGTCGGGGCATTCCCCCAACTATGAAAATGACAATGACAATGACAATGTTAATATGAATGCTTCAATTCTAAAATATGGAACGAAATTGATGGAATGATCAATATTTTCGAATGATAGAAGCTCACCACTTCTCTGTGGACCAACCAGATCACCCAATGTTGCATAGGGGTAATAGAAGTGTCTTTGGACCTTACATTCTAAAATAATGTAGCATCCTAGGATAATTAGTGGGATGAGTGCTAGCATGTAACTCAGGATGAGGTATAAAGTCTATCGTTTTAATTTCAATCCAAACTCAATGTTCATGTTCATGCACATACACATATACACGTATACATAATGCTAGGGTAGTTAATAGGGTTTAAGAATAAACATTAAATCCATTATCCTGGTCTATGTAGCTCTAACCGCCCTACAAATACCCATGACCTATTTGGGTTCGTCTCCTCCCACCAAAAGGGTATAGTACATGTTAGCACACTAACCAAAGAAATCTGAGGAAGGGCCAGGGATTTCATCGTACCACAACCACTCCAAGTGTATAAATAGTGTGAATTATGCATTCAGTGATCAAGAAACCCACACCGATAAATGTGGTTTCCAATATTGGTCACCCCAGGACCTTTACCTCCCACGGTGAGCTATAGAACCCCCTTTTAGCCCAATTAAAACATTTACGCATAACCCATTTATTAACCAACAACCATTTATTAAGGTACTCATTGTTGGTATCGTCATACCAATTGAACATTCAAGTTAATTCCATTATGCCATTCATATTATCTACCAACTTAAGGGAATTTGTGATGCCCAAGCTCTAATTTAAGATCATATCATAGCCACTAGGTCCTTTCAAAGACATTTATAATCCTTTAACCTATTTATACAATGCATTAGTATAGAAAAGTGGGCAAAACCCATATTTCAAGCTAATTATAGATATGGGTTGAGATGATTACAAATTCCAAGACCAAAAATCCATTTATTTGGGGGAATACACGACCCTCATTCCATTACCCATACCCATGTATCCCAATGTGTTCAAAAACCATCTATTTAAAGTATGAATAATCCATAATAACCATAAGAAAAGCATTTAAACAATTACCATCAAAAACCCTCAACCCATTATTTAAAACCAAATATTAAAACCATGGAAATATCAAGACATTGCATACCATAATAGAAATACAAGTTTAGGGAAAGAGATAGATGCTTAAGACACAGAGAAGTTTGAAGATAAAATCACCCTTTGAGCCCTAGATGACCAATCACTTGAAAAACCCTAATTATTATTGACTAGGATTTTGAGAGAAGAGAAAAATGTAATTTATTGGGTAATAAAGGGTTATGAGGTCCTTTAGGGTGTTTTATGTCATGGGTTATAATTAGGGAAAGATTGGAAATAACCAAAGTACCCTCAATTAGAAGTGTAGGAAATTGGTCGCTAGTCATTATGGGTCACATCTCGACTAGGTACGAGTCATTGCCTAGACTCATAGTTTCAGCAGTGACTCGGGGCATCCTTCACTAAATTCATCATGATCACACCCTACGAATCATGACTAGACCTTACAATTTGCAAAGTTATAGTCGTACTCAGGGCAGAAATATTAGCTACTCCACTGGTTTGGTCACGAATCCCTCCCTACGACTCATAACCATTCCTGTCAACTCGTGAAGTTCCGATCCTAGCCTGGTAAGAGAGCTCAAAACTCAAAAATTTTAGGGTAAAAAATTTGGGGTAGTACATGATGTGTCATGGTTTCATGACACTTTTGATGCTTAAAATAAGGAAAGAATACAAGTTCTTAGGTATTCTTGTTGGGTATGATGTGGTTTTGTGTTGAATGTTCAAGAAAATAGGTTTTGGAGTCAAAACTAAGAAAGAAGAATGAAAACCAAGTTTAGTAGTGACTTACAAAGTGACCGACAATCCATGGGTAGGACCCACATGGCATGAGTTAAGGCATTACTTAAAGATTTAATGTTGAAAATTAAAGTCTTATTTCACTGAAACAACCTACTATTCGTAACTCTAACCCATTCCACATGAATTGGAATCATAAGTACTAAGAATTTACAATGACTTTTGATTTCCACAAGTCAAGTCATGACTTGTGGGTCTAATCCATGACCCAACCTAAGAGTCGTGGGATGTCACCGACCTACTTTTCCTATATAGTCTATTATAGGATATATTGTGTATCTATACATACTCCTATAGGGTTTTATGCTTTGTTTATGCCCTCTATACACTTTTTATATTATGTTGAATAATTATATACAATATTTATATTGGAATCATTGATATTAGTTTTTAGGGTTTCTAATCAATTTGAGATTTTGTTTTTTATCTTATTCTTATAAGTTCAACATTATGCTTTCGTCTATGAAATGTTCATGTTTTCTTATGATCTTGAGTAGCTAAACCCCATAACTAGGTTTGTTGAAACCATGATGAATTAACAAAATAGGTTAAGTACGAAGTCATTCTAGATAAGTATTCCTGTATGTATTCATATTTCCTTTAAATTTATTTCTTTCTTGATGGTGTCCAATTTTAAAAACTCGCATGTATTTTAGAATTTCTCGAGAGAGAAGGATAGATTGGAAAAAAGAGATAACACTAGTAATTTAAAGCTACCAATATTCATCTAATTAACTTAAGTTGTAACTAGTATAGTTAATCTGAGATCATAAAATAAGGGTCAGTAATGCGACGCTCTGAGTTCAAGATAAGATGAGTAAAATTTATATAAACTAAGGTCGATAGACTGTTGGGTGATACATATCTTGTTAGATTTTGAATGCAAGGTATTGGGATATCCTGATAAGCATATATAATGTGTAGAGTTAAGAAGTCATAGGGAACACAATCCTAGTGCCTGTCTCATAATGATAAAAATCTAACCAATAACTGTTACTATTTCTCGTACTGTTATAAAAAAAATTATTTACATAATTCCTAATTACATCACAAAACTCTTAATTGACTTTTGACCTATTCCTCGTGGGATTCACCCCAACCTAGTTGGGTTCTATATTTGTTCGATGACCATTTTATACTTTATTTCAAGGTTTAATTTAGGAGACATCAAATTTTAGCCTCGTTGCTGAGGAATACGGTTAGGAATTGATAGATCAAGTTTGTTGAAGTTTTTGGTTTCATTTGTTAATTTTATCTTTTCTACTATTTCTAAGGCACACATCGGTGTATGCCTAGAACGTGGAATCAAGGCAATCCCCTGATTCTGTTTAATCTTGAACTTGAGATTATAGTAAGATAGAACCAGAAGATAGAGAGAGATAGAGTTCATGATCAAGTATTCTTACTAAAAGAGGCTTATGATAACCTAGCAACATTGAATTGTCCACTTCAGCATGATGTTCAGAAGATTATACAAAAAGTCACAACTCTCTTGATGGCTAAGAATACTGCTAGGCAAGCAACTACCCATAGGGCAGTTAGGGAAGAAAGGGCTAGATATAAGGAGGAAGAGCATCAAACAACACTTTATAATGCTAGAACAAGAAGAAATATAGATCAATAACCTATCCAATAATACTTTATAGTGTATGATGATCCAGATAAGGATTTAGGGTATGTTGAACCAGTTGAAAGAGGTGCAATCATCCCTCTAGAATTTTCTCAAGGGTCTAAATTTGATATTACGAGCATGATGATCCAGTTACTAAACTTGAAATGGATGTTTGTTGGTATGCGTACTGATAATATAAACATGCACCATATGAACTTTTCAGGGGTTTACACTTTATTTTATCTTCCTGGGGTGAATCAGGAAACTCTATGATTGAGGTTGTTCCCATTCTCTCTAATAGGAAAAGTAACTTTCTGGTTAGAAGAGATTCTTTGTAGATCTATTACCATTTTTAATGAGTTGAGGATATAATTCTTGGAATGGTTTTCCTCATCCTCTAGTATACTGTAATTGAGGAATAAGATCTATAATTTCAGGCAGATGTATTAGCGGCATTAGATGATACATAGTTGATGTTCTTGAAAAAATTATAGAAAGTTCCAAATTATAGAACAATGAGGAGAAACTTACCTGATATATTCTATAGAGCCTTGAATTTTAATAACAATATTATGGGTAATACTACTATATGATAGCATTTAAGAGTCTTCATTGGGTTCATGCTTTAAAAATCTTTGATTGGATCACTAAAACCAACTGAGGATGGCATACTTGGGAGGTGGATAGATTATTGGTACTTATTGTATTGATGGTTACAATAAGGAGAGAATATTAGATAATTCATTAGCTCAAGAGAGAGCATAGTTGAGAATTGATATTGGCTTATTTATGAAGAAATTTGTATCAATTGGAGAAAAAAAAAAGTCATTGCAGTAGGTACTAGGTAAGGCTTTTAGACATGTAAAGTCAGATTCTGAAGAAGAAGCTAAGTATTTAGATAGAAAGAGAGTGGGTTTCTGAGCCTATGGCCAAGGGTATAATCAAGATAATTAGAACTCCAGGCAGGAGAATCAAGGTCGAAACTATAATGAAGATAGGTATAGGAATCGGAGTAGAAGTATTGTGGTGACTGAAGGAGGAAATATAACTTCAAGGATATGAGTGTCCTTTATGTTCCACTAGGGAATTAAGATGCTGAGTGTGGGTGTTTGAGAATGGAAGTGTTGCATGCAAAGCTTATAAAAGGTTCAGAGAGACAAGGGAGTTGCCTTAGGAAATTAAGGTAGATATTTGGGATTGATCCAGAAGGTAGAGTCACATGCAGGTGTTATCAAACATTTTTAGCAATAATTTGGGCAAATATCTACTGCATTGAACAAGTATCAACTAGGCACTCTTCCTAGTAACACTCTTCTAAATCCTAAAAATAACGGTCATTGTCTAACTATCACTACTCAGAATAGTAATATAATGACCCTCCAGGTTATTTTTTGTATTTCCACATGTTTTTTCCATCTAGGGCTTTCTTATTGCTTCCTAAGTCATTTATGACTTTCTAAAGCTGACAGTTTAGTTATCGATCAATTCATTTGGTTTTAGAGAGAATTACCTATTTTGAAGTATTCATTTGTAAGAATTGGCTATTCAGTGAAAACATTAGTTTAACAACATCATATTCTAATTATGATTATTTCATTATCTCTAGAAGATTGTGTTTAGGATAGAAGGACCTTTGGTTTAGGTCCTAAGGTTTTTAGACTCATTTTGAGATACCAGTAGAAAAGTGATGAAAATCCCCATGGGTGTGGGGCCTATATTTGGTCAAAACAGCCTCGGATGGAAATTTTGACTATGTCACTAAGTCCAAAATATTGAATTTAAAAGGGTAGAATAGTTTGTTTATATTTATGAGATTTTGAATAAATCTCGAGGGGGCGAGGGAAACTTAGGAATTTTCTAAGTTTCAGATGGTGGACTCTACTGGTGCATATGATAAAGAGGCTCTTTGTTCAATTTAGTAGAGAATATATTAGAAGTCAGTTGATCGCTTAGTGTCCATAGATTTTCTAGTCGAGCCACTTTCGTCGTGGTTTGCCCGCTAAAGAGGATACCTCTTTAGCAGTGGTCTGCCCACTAAAGTGGATGCCACTTTAGTGGTAGTCTGTTCGCTTTAACAAAATGCTATGCTAGTGAGTACTGCTTTAGTGGTGTTTGGAAGCTCTAGCAGTAACTGCTTAAATAATCAAGTGGGTGCTTAAGTTGCACCTGGGAGGCCATTAAATGCCTTTTTGCCCCATTTTTCTCCATTTTCACAAGTCTCAAAAGCTTGAAGCCCTAGAGAGAGTGAAAATTAGGAGAGTGCTCATTGGGAGAGTATGAGGTGTTTTTAGGCTTGGATTACTTTGTTTCCTTATTGAAATCTTAGTAAGTTTCTATTAAAATCTTTGTTAATTATTTAATTTATTTCCAAAAATATCCCTAGATTCTTGTTGAGTATACTGAGGTATCGTTTGATATTAGAACTTTCCCATTCTTATGGGTAAATATTCCTTGATCCTTGAGGAACGTGTTGACAATTTTGAAAGTGTAATTCCCCAAGCAGGCTCCACATGAGATTTTTACTCAATTTTGGACCCTAATCATAAAACTACAATATAGGTCATACTGATAAGGTGACTACCATTTTAATAGCGTGGCATCATGCGGAAGCTTCTTTGAAGGGGAAATTATTTTTTTAGTGGGCTTCATTGGGCTTTTTCCAATGGCCAGGTAGGCTAGGCTTACCTTCTCTTAGATTGGGCTTAATTATAGTATGACTATGATATTATACAAGTTTTAGGATGGGAATTAGGTTTTGAAGGTATATTTAGTATAATTTGGATCTTTTTTTGATTAAGGAACCATAATTAGCCATAATGGACCTAACTATTCATTCTTTAGTTAGAATTGCTATATTAGGACTAAAATGTGGCTTATTTAATATCTAGTAGTGAGATTAGATACCTTAGCCTAGTTTTTTGTAACATTTTTCTTAGGATGGATGATAAAGATTGAGATGTAGGCCCCTTCGGCCTATCTTAAACAAAGATAACTATTAGTTCCTTATAGATTCAATAGCCCTTGCGTATTATTCTATTTATATGATTAATACTGAGAAGGGTTTAGACATATCATGGTTTGTTCTTGATTGGTCTTGGGAGATGATATTATTTCTGGTTCGTATACGGAAATTTATGATCTTAAGATAGGTTTGATTCCAGCATTATTTATGACATGATTTTTTATTCAAGTGAGGAAAATAATGATATGATTTTTGGTTAAAATTCAGCAAATGATTATATGAGTTTCGGTTCAATTCCAGCAAACGATGATATGAGTTCCAGTTTAAGTTCAAAAATTGATGATATGAGTTTTTGTTCAAGTTCGACACTGAGAGGGTATTTATGACGGTTATGGGGCCAGTTCAAGACCATTTTTTTACTTCATGGAAGGATCCATGGTTATGATTTTGGAATATGATTAATTATCATAATTCCTATTACTATTTCTCCTTGATTGCACCCTCTAGGTTTATGGGGGCCCACATTGGGTTATTTCTCTTATTCATGCCTTCTTTCTTATAGGGGACAATTATGTATAGATATTTATGTGTTTCCATATTATTATTATGGTTGTCTACTTTCAGTATTTGAAGCGTTATTCCAGGTTTACACTTTTTCCCATAACTTAGCTTATTTAACTCGCATGTTAATATATTTATATTATGATTTAGCTCAGTCTGACAATGATGCCTACTGAGTACCCATGGCTTTGGTACTCATACTATACTTCAGAATATTTTTGGTGCAGATCTGACTACTAGCTGCTATCATTGAGGCCAAGGTTTGTGTTGGACGGAGTTCGAAGATAGGGTAAGCTCTTAGAGTTAGAGTTGACCTTTTCTCCTTCTTCTGTATTTTTATATTCTTTCTATTTTGAGAATATTATGCAGTGACTTTGATACTACTTGTATTCTTTTGGATTAGAGACTCTTGTACCGACTATACTAGGTTGTCTGATACTCTCACTTATCTTTTATTTCACTTTTGTTATGATATTATTATCCTTATTTCTATTTTTTCTAAATCTTTACTTGTATATTTCTGATATTTGTGCCATCTTCCACCAACTAGCCCATTGCCTAAAGCTCTAGGCTATGATTTGGCTTATCTACTAGTAGGACAAAGTAGGTGTCATCATGACTCATGAATTTGGATCATAACAGTTAAAGCCATTATAGATCCACCTATGTATGTGGTTAATAATATGAGAAATGATTACATAAGGATTAAGGATGAAACGGAAAATCTGTGATGAGGACCCTCCAAAGCATCTAGTTATTAAGAAAGAAATAAGACTAGCAAGGGAAAGGGTAAGGAGGTCACATCTATATTGAAGCCCATTCCCTGACTTTCTCCACCTCTTTCCAGAGATTGAAGCAAAAAGTTGTAGAAGGGAAGGATCAAAAAATTATTTCTACACTGAAGGAGTTGACTATGAACATTCCTTGTGTTGAAGATCTAGAGAAGATGCTTGGCTACCCTAATTTTATGAAGGATTTGGTGACAGAGAAGAGAATTATCAATTATAAGCATGTTAGTTTTTTGCACTATTGTTGTAAAATTACATCTCGTTCTTTTGTACGGAAGAAAGGTGACCCTAGTGCCTTCACAATTCCTTGCATGATTGGGTCATATAGATTTTATAAGGCTTTGTATGACCTTGGTGCAAGCCATAACTTTATGCCTCTACAGTGTTCAAATAGTTGGGATTGAGACCTATAAAACCAACAACAATGTGGTTATTGATAGCAGATCAAATGGTCAAGAATCTTGTGAGCATATTATTTGATGTTTTGGTCAAGGTAGATAACTTTATCTTTCTAGATGACTTTATGATCTTGGATTATGAGGTTGTCTTTGACATGCCCATAATTTTAGAAAGAGCATTATTGGCCACTAATAGAGCCTTGGTGGATATGGAAAGGGGTGAACTAAAATTAAGATGGAATAATAAGGTAAGTCATGTTCAATATTTGCAGAACTATGAATAAGTTAACACACATGAGGGTGGTTTCAGTAACAAACAACTTCGATACCTCTAGAAACCAGCCCAGGGGCTATCTTGATGAAGTCTGAGTAATCAAGATCACCACATCATTCCATAATGTTAACTTAGGCACTGCTTGGGATCCAACCCAAGGTGTATTATTATTTATACATTTGTTTTGGTTCTTGTTACTTTGAATATGATACCCTATAAAATTTCAATTATTTTAATTTTGACCCTCCCACGTGTGTAATATTTAAATTTTGACTTGAATTATATTAAGGGGTGTTAAAAGGGTGTTTTAGAAAAGTTTTAGAATTTTTGGAAGGGGTTTGAGTCCATTGTGGGACCCTGAGGAAGTAAGCCTCCATGATTGAGGCAAGACATAAAGGTTAACCTCCGCAATAAAGGCATTGCATGGAGGCTAACCTCCACGATAAGGTTCTTCCACGCTGTAATGTTAAATTTATCTAGTTTTTTTTTTCACTTGAGGTGAGGGGCTTTTGGTCTCTTAACCCCTAGGATAACTTTTGGACACCCAATTGGACTTTTTCCTTCAGTTTTCAAAGATCAAAACCATTCTTTTTTCTCTTTAACTCAAAACCCAAGAAAGTTCAAGGGATTTACAAGAAATTCACCATCCAAGCTCCAAATTTCAAACTCTCTACAAATTGTTCTATATTTCCACCATCTTTCGCTTTTCCTAACTTTAATTTAATATTATGACATAAATTGAGTGGATATTCAAGTGATTTAAATGGGGGGGTTTGAAATAGGGTATAGGGGTTTTCAATTATTTATTCATGCTTTAATTAACTATTTATGATACTAAATTAGTCCATTATTTTGATGGTTGGAATGGGGGACATGGATTTCCCCAAATTTATGGAAAACTTGGCTTGATAATGTCATTAACCTCAACCTACTTTGTAAACTTGATTATAAGTATGGACAATTGTATGATTTAAATTATATTTTAAACCTATTGCATTGCATTAAATGATAAATGAATTAATATGGTTTTGAATGGCCTTTGTTTTGGATTTTAAATGGAACTTGGGAGTCATATTGGCTATATGGATTGGTTTTACATAATTGAATTAGCTTGTAAGCATATTGGTATAAAGATACCATATTATTACATGTCTTAATGAATGACTCATGGTTTATGGTTGGTTTATGTGACCCTATTTTAATTTGGGCTTAAAGGAAATTATGTAGCTCACCGTGAAGGTGTAGGTCCTGAGAGGTTCAACCCTGGAAACCACATTTGCCATTGTTGGGGTCCATGTGGTCGTGTTCTTGGTGCAAATATTATATAAATATATATATTATATTGGGGGGACTATAGACTTGGTGTCTTTAGCCTTTTCTCAAATTTTTCTCCGTTCATAAGGCTAACCCGAATAAGGGCCCTTCCAGCAAGGGGAGCTGGACATAGCCTATGGGTGCCTTTAGGATGGAGTAAGCTTCACAAATCAAGCTAGTGTCTTAAAATCTCATGTTCATGACCTTTCTCATTATCCTGGCATCCTATATATATGTATATGAATGTGATGCATATGGTTTACGATTGGATTTTGGTAATTGTGTTATTTTATCCCTTTCCTTGATTTTCATGCCAGTGCTCGCTCCACTGACCATCTGTGGATGGTGCATTATTTCATGATGTAGGGCCCGAGGGCTTTTCTGTTGCTCTTATGCAGCATTAGGTGATTCGATATTTCTGTGGATATATTGTGAAGCAGTGAGCCTCCACCTTTTGGAAAGCCAGGTCATTTCACTATTTTTTTTATTTTCTCAGTATTTCATTTCATATTCTTTTTAGTCATAGTAGGGGGCATGTCCTTACTTAATGCGCATTTCTAATTTTAGAGGCTTTTATGGATAAGTGTGGGTTGGTCATTTGTTTGAAGTCTTAGAATTATCATTTGACTTATCTCTCTTTCTCATTGCTATTTTGGTTGACTTTCAATATTTATATTTATGTTCTCTAGAGTTAAGGCTAAAAGGGTGATCTCTAGCCCATGGTGGGCTTGAGATACCCATAATGTCCAGGCTCGGGTTCAGGTCATGACAAGTTTGGTATCAGAGCACAATTTAGGTCTTTTGGTGTCCATAAAGCAATGTCGAGTAGAGTCCTTTTTATGGGTATGTAGCGTGCCACACTTATAAGAGGGAAACTGCAAGGAATTTAGGATTGTTTTCTTTTATTGTGTCTTATTTCGTGTTATAGAGTCTAGTTATCTAAAAATTCTCTAACACATCACTTACTTGCATTTTATATCATGCCTCCCCAAAGATCTGATAGTTTTATAAACTCTATTGGAACCTCTGTCCCACCTGGAGAAGATGTGGAGAGAGCTCGCCCTACTTATAGAGTACATACCCTATTTAGGATCCCTGCTCCTTACTTTACTACTCCATGTTGGGTTTCATCGGTCCCTAATAGTCTTTGTTGGGCTTCCAGATATGGTGATACTAATGCCCAGATACCTCAGGAAGATATCTCTAATGTGAAGTTCCATCAGTCAATTCATATGCTTGCCCAACTGATGGAATCATAGTCTCATTGACCTGATTATGTTGGTCATGTTGCTAGTTCATATGAGGTCACTAGGGTTGGCAAGTTTATGAGGTTGAATCTCCCAATATTTATACGCTCTAAGATTGAGGAGGATCCTCAAGGGTTTGTGATGAGATGGAGAAAATCATTAGGGTGATGCATGCTACTGATTTAGAAGGTGTAGAATTTCCTGCTTATCAGTTTAAAGATGTGGCTTACTATTGGTATTAGAAGTGGGAAGCAATAATGGGTGATGATGTTGAGCCAGAAGTATGGGATGAGTTTTGAGGTGCTTTTCTTGATCTCTTCATTCCTAGAAAGTTGAGAGAAGCTAAGGCTGAAGAGTTTGTGAACTTAAAGTTGGGTAAGATGAGTGTTAAGGAGTATACCTTTAAATTCCAATATTTGGCCCGTTATTCTCCTAAATTAGTGTCTAATACGGGTCTAGAATGAGGAAGTTTACTTTTAGTTTATCCCATTATTTGGTGTTAGATTACAAGGTGACTATGTTGAATAATAATATAGACATCTCCTGGACTGTAGTTTTCATGCAACAGGTAGTGAATGAGACAAAGATACAGGTAGAGATAGGAGAGAGGCAGGAAAAAAGTTTAGATATTCAGAGTAGGGTGTAAATTAGCAAAATAGTGGGAGTGATGGTAGGTTTTGGACTTAGAGTAAGACTTGGGGAAATTCTTATATGACAACTAGTGCTCCTTATCCTAAGCCTTTGGATGATTGTTGCTTTTAGGCTAGTAGTGGTCCTAACAAACAAGGTGCCTAGTCTTTGGCCAGTGGAACTCAGTCAACCCCACCTTATCTTCCTTGTCATTTTTGTAGGCATCTTTACTGTGGTTATTATGACTAAGGGAGAAATTTGTGTTTTAATTATGGTCAGCCTGGATATCTTTAGCGAAATAGTCGTCATAGCTAAAGTTGTCAAGGGAGCTAATAAGGTTCTGGTTGCCACTTTTTCATCTCCTACACCTAAGGGCACTACTTCTAGTACTACCACTGGCCATATTTATGCACTTGCTACTCCTCAAGAATCTGAGGCATCCCCAGATGTTATTACTGGGATGTTACAGCTCTTCTCATGTGATGTTTACTATTTTCTTAATCCGAGTTCAACCTATCTCATGTGACTCCTAATATGGCTGTACACTTTGGTTTTGGTCCTAAAAATATTTCTAACCCATTTTTTTGTGTCTACTCAAATGGATGATTCTATTATTTATAGAAAAATCTCTAGGGATTGTTTAGTGTCCATCTTCAATAGGGATACATTTGTTGATTTGATAGAACTTGATATGGTGGATTTTGATGTAATCTTGGAAATGGATTAGCTTATTCATGGTATGATTCTCTAGATTGTAGGACCTAATAGGTCAGCTTTTGTTTACCTAATGAGCCAGTGATCGAGTACGAAGGGAGTTCCTGAAGGACTAATACTAGAAACTCATATTTGTCGATGTAAGGGTTGGTTTAAATGATTGTTTTCATGATTGACACTATCAATGTATTCATATCCTAGATTATTATGGGCTTGGGTCATTCCCTGGTCTTCCTTGATGCCTTCGATATGTACGGCTAACAAACATTATTTCCCTTTCAGTAGGGGAATCTAACCCCATAAAGCTCATGGGTGTCTTTTCATAATGGTTGAGCTATGTAGTCTAGGATAATGTTTTAGTCTTATTCTAAACCTTCTTTCCTACCCTAGTATTTATTATATATATACATATGTATGCATGAATGTGAACATAGATATTGAGTTTGAAGTTGAACTTTTGACTAGCTCTACTTTATCCTTAACCTAAGTTACATGCTAACACTCAACCCGCTAACCATCTTCGAACGTTGTATCCCCACAAAATGCAGGCACCAAAAATACTTTTAATTTTTTGCACAGTGATATGATTTTAGGGTGTCAGTAGTTAGCTTAAATTGGTGAGATTCCATTCTTCGAAAAAACTTTATATAATGGTTTTTCTATTCTCTTATGTCATAGACTATTAATATGGTTTCTTTAGCTATTATCGGGGGTATGTCCCGACTTACATTATGTTAGGTTTTGTTGTAGAGGCTTTATGGATTGCTCTAGATAGCATATTGTGTTGGTATTCTTAGATTCCTTAGAGATTACATTAATTCTATATTATTATATATTTGGAACTTTTCTGTTGCTAGCTGTATTTTGTTCTATTCAACTACACAAAGAGGGTATTCTCCAGTCTTCGGTTGACTTGAGATATCCATCACAGTCAGGCCCTTGTTCGGGTTGTGACAAAGTTGGTATCAAATCCTAGGTTTGGTGTCATTAGGTATCCACAAAGCCATGTCGGGAAGAGTCTCTTTTATGGATGTGTAGCACACCACACTTGTAAGGGAGAGGCTATAAGTCATTAAGGAATATTTCCTTTTTTGTGTTTTATTTTTGGGCTATAAAGTCTAAGGTCTTTACAACTCTCTATATTTTGATTAATCACATTTCAGATCATGTTTCCTCAAAGATTTGATATTTGTAGGGACACTTCTATCCCACTTGAGGTTAATTTTGATAGAACTTGTCCTACTTATGAGGTACAGACCTGGTCTAGGGTGCCTGCTTCTAAATACCCCCGTGGAGTGCCAACTGTCCCTACTAATTCTTCTCCAATAGGTGATACTCATGCTCTATTACCTCAAGGATATGTTTTTAGTACCGAATTTTTCCTTTTTATTCATTTGTTAACCCAAATAGTGGCCTTTTTGTCATGCCAGTTCAGTCTTGTTAGTAAAAGAATAAATTAGGCAAAAGTGAGGGATAGGTAGAGCAAGAAGTTTAGAATATTAGAGTAGGGGAGGGGTTAGAAAGATAGTGGTAGAAATGGTAGGCAAAGGCATAAGAAAAGGAATTGGGGGAGTTCTCATGCGACTATTAGTGCTCCTTATCTTAGGCCTTTTGGAGATCATCGTTTTTAAGTCATCCATGGGTTTGGGGCATAGGGAGCCCAATTTTGAGCCAGTAGATCTTGTTCAACCCCACCCTATCCTCCTTGTTAGTTATGTGGTCAATTATATCATGGCCAATGAGATGAAGGGAGGAATCGATACTGTTGTTGTGGTCATCTTGGTCACATGCTGAGGGAATGTCCTTCAAGGGTCACTACTGAGGCCAATAAGATTCCGGTTGCTACTTCTTCCATTTTTTTACCAAAAGGTGCTACCCCTAGTACCGACACTGGTCAAAGTCATCTTTATGCTCTTTTTGACCGTAAGGACTTTGAGCCCTCTCCTAAGGTCATTAGTGGTATGCTAAAGATTTTCTCTCATAATGTATATTGCCTGCTTTATCTAGGGTCTACCAATTCTTATGTGACCCCTTATGCGGTTATTCATTTTGATTTTAGTCCCAAGTGTATTCTGATCCCTTTTTTGTGTCTACCCCAGTAGGTGACTATTATTACCATAAGTGTCTATTGGGGTTGTCTGGTATCTATTTTTTATAGGGAGATATTGGTGGATCTGATATAGTTGGAGATGTTATATTTTAATATTATCTTGGAGATGGATTGGCTCTATTTATGCTATGCTTCTATTGATTATAGAACCTGAAGGGTCAGTTTCAAATTCCCTAATAAACCAGTGATTGAGGGGGAAGGGAGTTCCCTAGTGCCTAAGGGAAGGTTTATTTCGTATCTTAGAGCTCAAAAATTAATTTTCATGAGGTATCGATATCATCTAGTTTGGTTTATAGATTTAAATTCTGAGGGTCCTTCTTTGCACTCTATCCCTATTGTCAATGAGTTTCTCAAAGTATTCTTTGATGATCTTCCTGGTATTCCTCCCAATTGGGAAATTGATTTTGGGATTAATTTTCTTCTAGATACCCATCCCATCATATCTCTATCTGTCCCTACTAAATGGCTCCTGCTGGATTGAAAGAACTTAAGGAGCAATTAAAGTACCTTCCTAAAAAGGGTTTTATTTTCTCTAGTGTTTCTCCGTGAAGTGCTCCAATTCTTTTAGCGCATAAGAAAAGTGGTTCCCTCTAGATATGTTACATATAGATTATCAGCAGTCGAATAAGGAACATTTACTTGAGGGTACTGATGCAAGAATTGTGGAAGTAAATTAGTTAACTTGATGGAATGTGTGGAAGAGGATAGGTTGATAACTTAGGAAATATTTGAGTAGGTAATTGGGATGTATACTAGAAGTTTAGTGTTAGAGTGATAAGATGGGGACCAATTATTTGGTAAATAATAGCATTAGGTTTATAAGAATATGCTGAATCCCAGATAATATCTCGTTCGATGAGGTTTTAAGTATGTAAGTGTCTGATGTACCTAGTTCATGTACACGGTGATACCCTACGGTATAGAGCATTGAGATTATAGGTTCAGTGAAATAGTATGTCCATAAGGATAGGATGGTGAACTAAGGGTGATCTTGAATTTTCTCATGATGGTGAGTTTCAGGGAAGAGTCATGATAAATTTACTCCTAGTCGAGCATTACCTCTTGTTTTTATTAAGAGGGTATTTTACCAATGTCGTACAGATTCTATAGTGCCTTTTCCTAATGTCCTTCTTCTCTATGTCGTGTATGTCCACGCTCTAACCCCTGACCTAGAAGCGATAGCGGTTCTCAGAAATCTAAGTTTCCAAATATTAAAGCCTTGTTTTATGATACTCATGAACCCATAAACTCATGTCTCACTTTATGCTTGGTTCTAAGGAACTATATGTTCTACTTAATACCAATTCATTGTATGTCATGTCTTAGCCCAAAGTGTTGTTGTTTATGCAAGATCGTGACCATTCTCCGTCCTAAGAAAGAGAGGTAGTAGTTTCAAGCAGCAGTCCTTATCTTATTTCAAAAAATATATATAAGTCTCAACTTCATGTTATGTCACCCATGATATCTGCACTCGGGTTTTTCACTGTGTCAATCTGAAGAATTCATGCTATGTTATGCTTATGCCAGAACGACCCTCTATTTATTATCTCAGTGATTGCTACAAAGTATTTGGTGCCCATTGTACTGTGTCTTATTTCATGGGTCTCACTCTAATTAGTATGTCTGGTAGGAGGCATGATTTAGAAGTAACCCTCTTATCCTTGAAACTTGAACTCTAGTTTCGTATTGACCCTATTTTTCATAGTGTGTTAGTGACTCTGGAAGTGTAGTAATGCTATAGATAAGGGAGTGGATGTTCTTGATGTGAAAGTTTTGGGGGTGATTTCTTGGGTTAGGACTATAGATAAAGGTGGAAGTGTTAGATAAACTCTTGTTAAGTGAAATAGTTAAGAAGCAGACATGTGGTGAAACCTTTAAAATAGTGACTAAAGTTGGGAAATCCATGAATTAGGTGGAGAAAAGATGGGCATAGATGGTGTCATTAATAGATACGCAAACTATTATGTTATGTGATTAGTACTTCTTGATATAAGACTGAAGGATATTTGATTATAGTGATGACATAGAGTAGTGTTATTAGAGAAATGTAAAGTATAGGGTCATATAGCTTACGCTAGCAACTTTAACTCTGAGTTAAACTTTAACATGTAAGAAATATACAGTTATACCTAGACTATTGTATTGGTGTGTCGGTCTCGTGGGGGAATTAGGAGATTGAAATGCTGAAGTGTTGTATTCATAGATGAAAGCATAGTGGTGAAGTATGGTTATATTTAAGGGTTATTAGGCGTACCATTCTGGGTGGAAGAGCTTCATGGTAGGCTGAAGAGGACATAAAGTCCAAATATCCATTCTTGTTTCCCACTTTAGATAACCGTGCTTAAGGTATGTGTATTCCTTAATATCCTTGTTTTTTGTCTCTGTGAAAGGAAATTGTGGTTGTGTTCTGTGTTAAAACAGTGCTAATGGATGCCTTGACTCATCATTAGAGGATAATGATACTAAGGAGGGATAATGAAACACCCCGGATTTTGGCACTTAAAAATTTCTTGACCTCTAATCTCACTGCCTAGACTATGACTCATCATATAAGTCATAGGGTGTCACTATAATTCATAGAACTCTAATTATAGCCTTAGCAGTGTGTTTGGATAAGTCTCTATGTTTGTCATAATTAGCACCCAACGAGTAGTCAATACCTATTACGAGTATATAGTGGTTCTCGTAGCCTAACCCATAATGGTGCCCAAATGTTTTTGTCTTGACAACGAGTAGACCATACGAGTGGTAAGATATGAGTATGAGTTGTAGGGTACAACTCATAATGACACCAGTGTGCATACCCCATGATACTGTCCAGACTACGAGTCTAAAGGATGACTCATAGCCAGTCGTCATGTGACCCATAGCGGTTGTGCGGTCAATTTTCAATCTACTTATTCAAGGCATTCTGGTTATTTTGCTTTACCCCTACATAGACCCCAAGACCATCAAACACCTTTGGGGAATTATTTTCTACACTTATCGGTCATAAAAAATCTTATAAACTCTCTCAAATCCCTAGGGCAAGAACAAGCTAGGGTTTAAAAAAATGGCATCTAGAACTTCCAAGGGTTGATTTGTCTCCGTAAATCTTAATATCTCAGGCACGTTACTCTTCCCCAAATCATATTTTATGAAAAACATGTGTTTAAAATGGTTTATTTTTATGGATTTGAATGTGGATTTTGATATGGGTTAAGGATTTTGGAATGATTGATCCTTGAATTATTTTCCCATGGTTTTCATGAGTTGTCCAATGTTTTAATTAAATGTTTTGAACTAATTGGGTGCATGAGTATGGGAATTAGAATGAGGATCAAGTTATTCCCCCAAATTTATGATTTGAACTTGGAAATTGGTTTTGAATGATTGTGCTCCCTTAATCCACTTGCATAAATGGCTTTGAATTATAGAATTGTCACTTGATTTGATTTATTCACCTATACTATTGCATTGCATAAATGGTTAAACAATTAACATGGATTTTGATGGCCTTGCTATCTATGTTTTGATTTAATGAACAAAGGGGGTCGAGGCATTCCCCCAACATGATTTGATAAACTAAATGGAGGTCGAGGTATTCCTCCAACTTGATTTAACGAACAAAGAGGGTCAGGCATTCCCCGAAATTATTTGAATTGTAATGACATAATCTTGAGCTTTCGAGCGAATGATATAATGATACTTGTGGTGTTCCTTAATATATAATTCTTTGGTTAATGAACAGGTTATGTGAAACTTGTTTTAAGTGGGCTTAATGGGGGTTATGTACCTAAGTTGTGAATGTGGAGGTTCCAAAGGACTAACATTGGAAACTCACATTTGTCAACTTAAGGTTTTGTCTTAATGATTGTGTGCGTGATTCACACTATTAATGTATTTATATCCTGGATTAACGTGGGTTCGGAGAACTGCCTGGTTTTCCTTGATATCTCTGTATGTGCTACTAATATGTACTGGGGCCCTTTTAGCAGGGAGAGCTGAACCTATATAGCTCGTGGGTGTCTTTTTATAATGGTTGATCTATATAGTCCAGGATAATGTATCACTATCATGCTAAACCTTGTTCCCTACCTCAACATCTATTATATATATATATGTATGCATGAATGTGAACATGTACATTGAGTTTGAAATTGAATTTTTGACTGGCACTATTTTATCCTTATCTTGAGTTACATGCTAGCTCTCAACCCGCTAACCATCTTTAGACGTTGTTTCCCCACGTAATGCAGGCCCTAAAAATACTTCTAAATTTCCTGCACAGTAATAGGATTTTAGGGTGTCAGCAGTTAGCATGAAGTGGGGAGCTTCCATTTTCCGGAAGAGCTTTATTTCATGGTTTTTCTATTCTCATATGTCATATACTATTCATATGGTTTCTTTTTCTATAATTGGGGGCATGTCCCGCCTTAAATTATATTAGGTTTTATCGTATAGGCTTTGTTAATTATTGTGGACTGGGTTTTGTGTTGATATTCTTAGACTTCTTGGAGCTTACAATCATTCTATCGTGTTATATGTTCAGAACTCATCTGTTGCTAGCTTTATTTTATTCTATTTGGATAGGTAAAGGGGGTGGTCTTTGGTCCTTGGTGGACTAGAGATATCTATCATGACCAGGCCCAAGTTCGGGTCATGACAGTTGTGACCTTTCTTGGCCATGTTATTTCTAGTGAAGGGACCAAGGTGGATCCACAGAAAGTTGGGGTAGTTAAGAAATGGACTACACCAATGACTCCAACTAACATTAGGAGCTTCTTGGGCTTGTCTAGATATTATAGGAGGTTTGTGGAGAGTTTCTCATCTATTATTGTTCCGCTGACAAAGTTGACTCAAAAGAAGATTAAGTTTCTATGATTTTATACTTGTGAAGGTAGTTTTGAGAAGTTAAAGGATAAGTTGACTTCTGCAATAGTGTTGACCCTACCCGAGGGTACTGATGGTTTTGTTGTGTATTGTGATGCATCTCGTGTGTGATTGGGTTGTGTTTTGTTGAAGGATAATAAGGTTGTAGCTTATGCTTCTAAGCACCTTAAGGTTCATGAGAGAAATTATCTGAATCATGATCTAGAATTGACGGATTTGGTCTTTGCTTTGAAGATTTGGTGCCATTATTTGTATAGGGTGCAAGTGGATATTTATTCTGACCATAAAAGCTGGCAGTATGTATTTTCATAGAATAATTTAATCCTTAGGTAGAGGAGGTGGATTGAGCTACTTAAGGATTATGACACGAGTCTTTATTACCATCCAGGTAAAGCTAATATTATTGTTGATGCTCTTACTAGGTTGTCTATAGGGAGCTTATCTCACTTTGATGGGGAGAAAAAAGGGTTGGTGGAGGATATTCATAGATTAGCTAACTTGGGAGTTCATCTCTTAAACTCTGAGGATAAATGAATGATTGTTCAAGAAGTGGTTAAGTCATATCTTGGTGCTGAGGTAAAGAAGAAGAAAGCTTTGGATCCCATACTTATGCGAATTAAGGATGATGTAGGTTAGCAAAAGGTTATGGCTCTTGATATATAGGGAGATAGCATCTTAAGGTATCAAGAAAGTTTGTGTGTTCCTTATGGTTACAGGCTACGGGAAAGGATTTTGATTGAGGCTCATGCTTTCAAATATACAATTCACCTAGGTTCAAATAAGATGTATCGTGACTTGAAACAAATCTACTAGTGGAATAATATAAAGAGAGATGTGGATACCTTTCTGGCTGTGTATATGTTTTGTCAACAAGTCAAGGTTGAACATTTGAAGCATGGTGACATGTTTCAAGATATAGAGTTTCCTATGTGGAAGTGGGAGATGGTCAATATGGACTTTGTTACGGTTCTTCTGTGGTTTCACAATCAGTTCTATTTAGGTCATTGAGGATTAGATGACCAAGTCTGCTCACTTTTTACCTATGAATACTAACTACTCAGGAGAGGATTATGCTAAGTTTCTTTTCAAGAGGTAGTTAAGTTTCACGGAGCACCGGCGTCTATCATTTCAGAATAAGGTCTGCAGTTCTCTTCTCACTTCTTGCATTTGTTTCAGAAAGGTTTGGAGACTTAGGTAAACCTTAGCACTATTTTCCACCCTCAAATGGTATACAGGGGGAGTGTACTAGTCAGACCTTGGAGGATATGTTAATGTCCTGTGCGACTCATTTTAAAGGTAGTTGGGTGGACCATTTTCCTATTATTGAGTTTTGTTAATATAACAGTTATCATTCTAGCATTCAAATGGCTCATTTTGAGGCACTTTATGGAAGGAGGTGGAGGTCTCCTATTGGATGGTTTGATATGGGTGAGACTAGGTTTTTTGGTCCTGACTTAGTTCACCAAGCCATGGAGAAGGTGAAGGTGATTAGAGAAAGACTTAAGACTACTCAGAGTCACCAAAAGTCTTATGCTCATGTGAGGTGGAGGGAGTTGGATTTTGATGTAAGTGATTAGGTATTCTTGAAGGTTTCTCCTATGAAAGGAGTTATGAGATTTTGCAAAAAAAGGGAAGCTCAGTCTCCTTTACGTTGGTTCGAATTAGATTATGAAAAGTGGGAATGTCACTTATGAGTTTGAATTTCCTACTAGTTTAGATTCGATTCATCCCATTTTCCATATGTCTGTGCTGAAAAATTGTATGGGTGACCCTTCTTTGATAGTTCCACATGAGGAAGTTGGTGTTACGGATTCGTTGTCTTATGAGAAAGTCACGATCCAGATAATGAATAGGCAAGTTCGTAGATTAAGGATGAAGGATTTAGCTTAGGTGAAGGTTCTTTGGAGGAACCAAAAAGTGGAAGAAGCTACATAGGAAGCTAAAGAAGATATGAAGTCTAAGTACCCATTCATATTCCTAAGGTTTGATGAAAATGCTTAAGGTATGCATTTCATTCTCCCTCTTGTCGTATTCCAAATTTGTCATTGGATTCTACTGTGTTATTTCTATTGTCGTGCTAAAAAATTTCTAAGTCCCCATTCGAGGATGAATGATCTTTGGGGGAGGGGGATAATGTGTGACCCCATAAAATTTCAACTATTATTTTTTCTACCCTGTCATTTGTGTAATGTCAATTTTTGACTTGAATTATGTTAAGGGATGTTAAAAGGGTGTTTTGGAGAAGTTTCAGAATTTTTGGAAGGCGTTCGGGCCATTTTGAGACTGCAAGGTAGTAAGCCTACATGATAGTGGCATGACATAGAGGTTAACCTCCGCGATAAGGGCGTGGTACGTAGGCTAACCTCCTCGATAAAGGTATGCCATGCAGCTATATTAAATTTATTCATTTTTGTTTCTTTCACTTGGGGTGAGAGGCTATTGGTCTTTTTACCCCTTGGACGAATTCTAAACACCCAACTAGCCTTTTTCCTCTTTAACTCAAAACCAAAGAAAGTTCAAGGGTTTTACAAGAAATTCACCATCCAAGCTCCAAACTTTAAATTCTCTTTAAATTGTTCTATATTTCATGCATGTTTCTATTTCCCTAACTTTAATGTTATGCTCTGCCATAAATTGAGTGGATATTCATGTGATTTAAGTTGGGGTTTGAAATTGGGTTGAGGGGTTTTGATGGTTATTACTTGAATTACTTTTCCCATGTTTTAAATTATTTGTTCATGCTTTAATTCATGATTTGTGTGACTGAATTGGTGCATTGCTCTAATGGTTGGAATGGAGGACATGGGTTTCCCCAAATTAATGGAAAATTTTGCTTGATAATGGCATTAACCTCAACCCACTTTGTACTATGGATTCTAAATATGGATAATTACAAGGTTTAACTTATATCTTGAACCCATTGTATTGCGTTAAAGGATAACTGAATGAATATGGTTTTGGATGGCCTTGGTGGCCTATTTTTGATTTTAAATGGAACTGAGGAGTCATTTTATCTATATGGACTATTTTTCATAATTGAATTAGCTTACAAGCATATTTGTATGACAATACCAAGTTGGTAAATGACTTAATGAATGACTCCTAGGTTAATGGTTAGTTTATTTGCAACTATTTAAATTTGGGCTTAAAGGGAATTGTGTAGCTCATCGTGAAGGTGTAGGTCCCGAGGGGATCAACAGTGAAAACCACATTTGACGGTGTTGGGGGTCCATGAGACCGGTGGCTTGAGGCATACTTTATATATATTTTGGAAGGGCTATAGCCTTGGTGTCTTTAACCTTTCCTCGATTTTTCTTCATTCGTGCAGCTAACACGCACTTCGCCCTTAAAATAGGTTGAGTTAGACCCATATAGCCTACGGGTCCCTTTAGGATTAAGCGAGCTACACAGTTCAGGCTAATGGTTTAAACTCTGATGTTCATGACCCTTGTCCCTTCTCGGCATCCCATATATATTTATATAAATGTGATGCATATAGTTTATGACTGGATGTTTGTAATTGCATTATTTTATCCCTACACTTGAGAAGCATGCCAATGCTCCCCCTACTGATCGTCCCTGGATGTGTCATTGTATCATGATATAGGGTCTGAGGGCTTTTCTATTGCTCTTATGCAGCGTTAGGTGATTCGGTATTCCTGTGGATCTACTATGAAGCGATAAGCCTGCATCTTTACAAAGTCTGGGCTTGAGATACTAGTCAAGGCTAGGCCCAAGTTCGGGTCATAATAGTGATCGACATCTAATCCCCGCACCTAAGGTGCTACAGGTTTGTTCCTAACTCCCTTGGTCTACTTTGGATAATGCATTGGGGATAATACATGTTTATTGGATGGGGCTAGGGCTACTTGTGGGTCTAGATGTCCTCTTAAGGTTTTTGTTGCCATGTCTTTTTTCTCAGAAGCATGTTGTCATAGTAGAGCTGGAATGTTTAGTTTATTGTGTTATTTGTTATATTTTTTATGTTTGTTATGTTTTGTTAGGAGAAAAACAAGAAACCTCAGCGTAGTCAAATTCTTTTTGTATTTTTATGATGACTTTATGATGAATAAAATGATACTCCTTCTATTTTTTATGAACCATGTCTTTTAAAGATATGAGATTATGACCATTGTTGGATCTTGTTATGGCATAAGTGTTAGGGACAGAAATAACCTTAGCTTAGCATTGTATGCATTAGATAGGTTGTAGTTGATAATATAACCCTGTGCTTTGTATGTGTGAGGTGTTCACTTAGTTCACTTTGTATGTGTTATCCAGACTTGACCAGATACTTTGTCCTAGGTTGTAGGATAGTTGGTTGAGACATATTCAAAGGCCATGTTTGAATAAGTCCATTTTCAGCCTAAAAGACCGACCAGATAAAAATAAGTATCCCTAGATCTCGAATTTGAGCCTAAATTGACCTATCTTCTTGTTTAACCATTCATCTTCCCCTTTTAATTTCAATGAACTTCTTTTGGTCATAGTCCTACCTGGAAAATTATGTACCTCAACTCAGGAAAATCTCATAAGTTAAGGGTAGCTATCATAGGGGTGTATAGTTAAAGACTAGTATAAAGAAAAAAGTTGAGAAAAGTAAAAGAAAGGTAGGGTTGGGTGTGGTTGAAAAAATTGAAAAAAAAAGTAAAAAGAGAATAAGAAAAAGAGTGTGAGAGTGAAGAGAAAATAAATAATAAATGGAAAGAGTAAACTGAAACCATACCCAATGTGACAATAAATAAAGGAGAAAATGGAGAATAAAAGAAGCATGGTTGATAGTGGATCTACAAGTGTTAGTGTAGTGTCTAGGAGGGATGAGTCACTATTATCCATATGTACCATACCTATTGCAAACCTATATTAAAAACTGGGAAAAGTCCTATAGTGATCCGAGTCTATTTGTCTGGAAAAAAAAGGCATAGAAAATAAGGGTAATGTTATGGTATCGTGCACATTGTTTGAAGTTCTTTGTGATCGCGAGTGCTTTGATGTAGTCCCTGTATTCATATTCATTATGAAACTATGAGAGTATGGGACTTCTTTTTTGTGAGGGTGCATGGGTTGCATTTTTAGATGCTTATTTGTTCAGGTAATGTTATTTGTATACATGCTTAATTGTTTTTTGTTAGTTTGATACCATCACTTGATTCCTTTCAAGTCATGATCTTGTACTACATGTATAAACACAATAGTTTTGAAAGTTTTGCATAGGAAGGGGCTAAAAGTTTAATGAAATGAATGAAGTGACCGACGTAGGTGCCTTAGATTTCTCTTAGTTAAGCATCATGGTTGATTATTGTGTTTTAGTTTCCTTGGGATATACAAATGTTCTAAGTTAAAGGTAATGTGTCAGGGTTTCATGACACTTCCGATGCTTAAAACAAAGGAAGTATTCAAGAACTTAGGTATTCTTGTTGGGTATGATGGGTTTGTGTGTTGATTATGAAGGAATATAGGTTTTGGAGGCAAAACTAAGAAAGGAGGATTAAAATCAAGCCAAGTTGTGACCTACGAAGTGACCCATGACACGGGGGTGGGACCCACATGTCGTGAGGAGAGGCATTACTTATGGTTTTAAAGCAGAAAATTAAAGTCTGATTTCCACGAACAAACCCACAATTCGTGACCACGTGAGTTGGAGTCATTAATCAAGTACGAAGGCTTTATGATGAGTTCTGATTTCCACAAATCAAGTTAGGACTTGTGCGTCTGATCCATGAACCAACCCATGAGTTATGGGATGCCCACGACCTACTTTTCCAATACAGTCTAGGATAGGATTTATTTTTTATCTATAAATACGCCTGTAGGGTTTTATGCTTAGTTTATGCACCCTATACATATTTTACATTGTTTTGAATTTTAACATACATTATTGATCTAGGAATCATTGATATTGATTTTTAAGGTTTTTAATCAATTTGAGATTTTGATTTTTCATCTTATTCTTCTAAGTTCAACATTATGCTTTCATCTATGAAATATTTATGTGTTCTTAAGATCATAAGTAGATAAACCCCATAACTAGTGTTGTGGAAACCATGATGAATTAACGTAGCAAGTTAAGTGCAAAGTCATTCTAGATCAATGTTCTTTCATATTGATATTTCCTTCGGTTTGATTGTTTTTAGGATGGTGGCCAACTTTAGGAACTCACTAGTATTCTTGATTGTGTATGAGAGAGAGGTATAGAGTGGTAAGAGGAGATAATAATAGTAATTTGAAGGTACCAACATTCATCTAATTAACATGAGGTATAACTAGGATAGTTAATCTGAGATCACAAAACAAGGATTAGTAATGTGATGCTCCGAGTCTAAGAGGAGATAAGTGAAATTCATCTAAAAGAAGGTTGGGAGATAGTTGGGTGATACATATCTTGTAATATTTTGCATGCAAGGAATCAGGATAGTATGATAAGCATGTACAGTCTATGGGGTTATGAATTCATGCAGAACACAATGCTAGTGCCGTCTCATATTGATCAGAATCCAATTAGCCAACAACAGTTACTACTCCTCTAACTATTACAAAAAAAACCCTTTTATTTTCATAGATCCCAATTACATCAGCAAACTCTTGATAGACTTTTGACCTATTCCTTGGGGGATGGACCCCAACCTAATGGGGTTTTATATTTGTTCGATAACTACTTTATATTTCATTGCGAGGTGATATCATCCATCCCGAGCATCTCTATTGTCATAGTTTTAGCATTACGATTTAGAACAGTATGTTATGAGAGATCCTAGTCATACCCATGATGATGTCAAAATTAATAATATTAAAAATTATAAAATCTACGTAGCTATGGAAACCCAAAAACAAGATAGAACAAGTATGATACACATAAGTCACTACCACAGTCTACAACTAGAGTAGATACGTGCATAGGAGAGTAAATCATATAACAAAACAAGTCCAATATCAAGTGAAATTTAATAGGTACATAAGAATAAGTAGACTCTAAATTAAACAAAATAGTAGCCATCCGGTCATAGATAAGAATAGTACCTGTAATGATAGTATCTGAAGCCACAACCTCGGACTTGACTGGGGAGGCAAAACAAGAAGCTCTATGATTAATCTTAGAAACCTTCCTAGTTGGTTGTGCATAATCTATCTCTATGTTACCACTACCTCATTTTCCACCATGACCTACCTAATAATTACCCAACAAACCTTGTGGATGACCTCTACCATTACCTTTACCACCCCTACTAGAAAGAACCACAACTTTAGTATGTTGTTGTCCCTAAAAACTATCCTATATATAAAGGCACTCTCTTGTAGTGCCCTACAATACCAGAAAGTATAGAAACCCAATCTAGGGAAAGAATATTAGAAGAAAAGTATATAGCCCCTTATATTCTCACAATTGAGAACAATTGAGTGGCCTCTAATGGACCAACTATAAAAGGTAGCATGACTAACTTAATAGGGTTAGTCGAATAGTCCTGATGACTATAAACCCTGGAGTAAGCACCACTAAAGTTGCCCGCATTTTAGGATTTAATTGTTATCCCCTTAGCCAGACAAACTAGTTTGACTCTTTCTACCTTTTTCACATAATTAGCTACATCATTAAAGGTCCTCCCAGTAGAAGTCATATGCATAGACAAAAGCTTCAAGTCAGTTTTCAAACCTTTCAAAAATAACTAGATCCTCTCCTCTTCAATGCCAAGCAACTGAGTATCTTAATGGGACAAAGCATTAAACTTAGCCACACAGGCTACAACAGAAATATTGTCTTGCTCAAGGTCTAGAAACTCATCCTTCTTGCAATCATGAAGAGTACGAGTTATGTATTTCTCAAAAAATAAGGTATGAAATTGAGCTAATCACAATGGAGGTAAAGTTTGTAACTAATATTCCACATAAGCCCTCCACCTTTGCTTTCCATAACCCAAGTTAAAAACTTAACACCATTATACTCTACAATTGTCATTTTCTATATGTTCTCATAGAAATCAACTACGAACTCAAATATATCCTCAGTTTCACAACCAATAAAAGTAAGAGGTTTCATCTTTAGACATCTTGTCAGCATATTATGCTCAGTCCTAATCATGACAAGACCTAACATAGGACGAGAGAAAATATCAATCCCCAAGGCCTCATCCATCTTAGGAGCATAAGTAACAGTAAGCTAAGAACCTAGAATCTGAATAGCAAACTAGTGGAAGTAGCTCCAGTACTTTCCAACTCATTTTGAAAAGAAAGAATCGATTTGATTGTCTCGGAAGATATTAGAGGATGAGTTGCACACCCAATTGGTTCTTCCTCCTCCTTCTTAATAACACCCACATTTACAGCCTTGTCATATTGATACTAGTAAGAAGAGATGTCTCAAATATTTGAAGGGCCGAATTAGCTTTTGCCTGAACTCTACCTCTGATGGTTGTTTTTTTACCTCTTTCTCTTGTTTACCCCTTCTTCGACCTCAAGTAGCCGATTCTGCAGTTGGAACTATTGGTGCGAGGGTTGATACTTTGGCTACATTGTCTCTAGTGTTTAGCATTTATGGACAAAAAGGTAAAAAAGGACGGTTACCAATTTGGATTTCCAGATACAACCTAGAATCAAGTTATTACATGAAATTTGAAAGAAAGGGATAACTTTTTAAGTTCTGATAGCCTTTCAAAGAAAACTAAAAATGTCTCCATGACTCTATTGTACCCATTTTTTAGAATGAGATCAATTAACCTAGGATCTGATAGCAATTTTTTCATGACCAAAACACATCATAAGTTGAACCCACACTAACCCTCTAATAAGAGAACCATTAAACTTAAACTACTCTACCCAATACCTAAACCAAATTTAAGATAAACCAATTACTTTATTAAATAATCCAATATCTTTAAATACTCTAATAATAAAGTCAAATTCTAAATAAATAAATATATATATATATATAAACCCCAAGAATTTGAAAGTGATTGTACCAAAACACTACAAATGTCAACAAATGAGTTCAACTAAAAAAAAGAAAATATCCAAGTTCAAACCAAATGGACAAGAACTAAATGGAGGACTCATGGTTGTTCGAAAAATGTAGCTCACCCATGAGTTAGTATATAGTCTACGCTAAAGCTGAGGTCTAGATGAAGTCATCAAAAAATGTTTAGCACTTAACAAAATGGAAGAGCATAGGTTGTACCAGTACAAAGGCACTATGCACTGGTAGGGTCATCGGCCAACCCAAACTTACGAATATGAACACATAACCATAATTTAGTAAAACAAGTACAACAACAAAAAACAAGCAATTACCTTTACCTCAATTGTAAACCATTTAGCTTCTTCAATCAATACCTAACAATTAAGTCAAGCATGAGTCAATATAGACAATAAACCAAGTCAAGACAATGACTACCAATCATTAACCAAGGTAACAACCATGACTCCACAATAATAATTTGTCATTGCCCCAATTACACCAATAAGTAGAAATTATAGAACGTATGTCATTTTTACACTTATCTCAGATACACCAGCAAGTACACAACAATAGAATACATGTCATTCTTTTATAACCTTAGTCTGGGCCCCTCAAGGATCCAATATAATCAACAAGATTGATTAATAATCAAATACTCCATACACTCAAGGAACCGTCACACTAACCAAAACCTTGTACATATATTTTAAGGGTCGTATGATCACCCACTAGCCATGACCTACAGGGGACGATCTTTTGTCCATGTACCACAAATAACAGATATCTAGTGTCTCCCAACCTTTTATAAATTGGTTCTGTGAAGATTCCCATGTATCAGTACATCCTATAATAACACGAATAAATCCCGTGAAGATGTTTAATACTAGCTTATATCATAATAATTATCATATATGAGAATAAACAACCTTAATTGTACAATTAAAAAGCCCTTAATATAACCCTATCACATGTTATTAACACTTAAGATATCATTCAATGATATACTTTCCTTGAACATGTATTGCAATAAATATATGAATAAATAATTAACATTCACACATAAATCAAGTTGGATTTTTAACAACACTTAACCATCATCTACGTTAATCCAAGCTTGCACCACTCTAATAACATGAGCCTTGCCTTTCAATACAATTTTGCCTTTGTTGTGGTCTAAAAATAATATATGATCACAATTCAAAAAATTACCCAACACATTCAAGGATTACAACTTAATCTCAAAACCCCAAGTTAAATTTACAATAATTCCTGCCATTCTATGGTTTTGTACCATTATTCAACCTTAATTTTACTAATTTTAAAAATATAATGGTGAATTCTAAATATGCAATTATAAATTAACTACCTTTAACCAAAACCTGGGGGTTTTCCTACACCAAAAAGTTCACCTAGGTCAAATTAAATATTTTCCAAAACCTAAAATTTAGTGATTCTAGGGATTATTTATTAAAAAAATCTAGTTAGTGAGATGGATTAACTTATGTCAATGAAGGAATTGATGGAAATTAGGTTGAAATCCCCTAAAATTACCTCTCCCATCCCCTTAGATGAATAATAGAATAAAAATAATGTTTTTGGATTATTCTATGCATTAATACACATGTGTCCTACTATAGAAGCATTATCACGCTATAGCAGCATTGCTATAGCGAGATTCATCCGCTATGGTGGGATTGCCCAAAGGTGACTCCCCTATAATGGGATTCTTCTTACTATAGTGGTGTAGTGTTAGAAGCCTATCTCCCACTATAATAGGGTATGCAAGGCAAAATCTTGGAATATTTCCCAATTTTACAATTTTCACAATACATCCTGAGATTTTGACATCCCGACTAACCCCTTTACATCAAATATAATATCAGTAGTTTTACTAACTCGAATTCACTTTCAAAAGTTTCTATAAATTCCTTATCATCTTAGCTATAATATAATCACCCCAAAACATTTAACCCTTAATTAATCTATTCTCATATTACCCTAGACTATACCATGCTTTAATTTTTTCTAAGACTATCCTAGCTTAATATTTTTAAATCTTAATTTGGTGAAAACCTTAAACCAAATTTTGGCATGTTAGAATTACCTGTAATAATAGAATGGATAATTACACCATTATATGCTCCATCATTTTTGTATTTTACACATTCCTTATGTGGAAATTCCCCTAAGACATTGATGATTTTGACCTTAGGTGCATACTTTTCCAACTCCTTTAAGATCTTTAAACATCTATATGAATATCTCCTTGATGGTCTTATGACTCCCAAAAGCATACGTATTGTCCTAGCCACATTATATATGACTATTTGTGTTGTACTATATGTTTCTTCATGCTTTCTTGAGTTTCTTCTCTTTCATGATTTCTAAGCAATGCTAATAGGCATTTTTTAGTATTATGGTTTCATGTTGTGCATCTGTATTTTTCCACCTCCTTATGAACTCTATTAGATGTAGTCCTTGTATATGAATAACTACAAAAAATAGAGTTAAAATTAAAGATATTTGTTTTCAAGTTTCATGTTATAGATGTACCAAAAAAATATCATCATTGTAGTCTTAGAACTAATCTTTTAGGTTTATTTTAATTCTAGCAGTATCAAATGTTTCACCTTATGTTGTATAATCAAATCCCAAACAAAGAAGATCTGAGGTTAGTTTGTTAACTAAGTGGAAAAGTGTTGCTAGTATTTGATATTTCTTTTTTTTTTCACCAAGAAAATAGATGTGAAATAAGTGTGGTTTTGATAAATTTCGTAATGGCTAAAAATGGGGTGAATATCTTAAGAAATTAATGTCATCATTAGTTAGCCACAAATCAAGAAAATTATCTAGACCACATGTAAGCCAAATTAAGATTGTCTTTTATAAAATATATTTTCCTTTCCTTATTGTACTACTTGTTGTTGAGGCTTTAGATGATGCGCCCATTGTTGTACTAATCTTGTGTGGTTAGCCTGATTCCCTATTTTTGTGAATGTTATGTCCGATTTGTGATATTCTTATATGTCAATGTTGAGAATCCATCTTTCTTGTGATAGTAGATCATCAAATGTATTATATTGGAGTGTACCAACAAAATCAAAAACTTTGCTAGTTAAAAATCTTCAAGTACATTTCCTTCCCTAAGAATGTGAGAATTTGCTCTAGTCCTCTATCCCTCTGATAGTTGATCCTTGAGACTTCCATACTGATTATCCAATGAGTTTTCCACCTTTCTTCTAGAATATTAACCATTTTTAGAGAATTGGACTCTATTAAGATAGATAATTTGTGTTGTACAATACAAGGTTGAATACCCTCTTCAATAGTTATAGCCTCTGTTTTCAAACTGCTAGTTACTCCTGATCTTCTTTTCTTTGCATAAAAAAATCCACATTCTCATCCCTTATATAGAATATTGTAGAGCTTTCATCAGGATTACCTCTACTTACCCCATCTATATTGTATTTGAACCATTTTCATTTAACTTCTTACAATACTAATTGATACATTACAACTTGTCTGTAATTATCAAGATATTGTACCATTAGTGGCCATTGAATTGGGGGCCCTCTCATCAAAGTCTATACCATTAAAGACTATAAATATCTCAATAGGTTAAATATTTAATTAAGTGAGATTATGCCTAAGGCATGAGGGTAGAATAGTCAAAAATCTCTCCTAGTTAATTGTCATGACCCAAAAACGAGGTCATGATGGCACTTGTCATGCCCCAACCTTGACAAGTAAGCCAATCACCAAAAAGTTAAAGAAAAACCCAACAAGTAATAAAGTTAGCAAAGTGAGACTTCTAGAACAAAGTCAGGCCAACACAGAAAATAAATAAAATGAAAACTAAAAGAAATTACATAAACCACCCAAAATATGGAGTCATAGTATAAGCGCATCTAGTACAATATCTAAAAATGGAAATACAAATCTATCTCTAAATCTAAACTAAATAGAACATAAAATATAGAATGATATATGGAATCCACCCTAAACAATAAGGTGATCTATTACCTCAAATTTGATTACTCTATCCAAAACCTCTACTGTAATGCGTAGTACTCAAACTGGGATTTGCACTTAAAGGGCACAATAGGGCTGAGTGTGGTCCACTTGTACTCAGTAAGTATCATAGGTTGATTGTGCAAAACCAAAAAAAGGTACATAAAGTAACACTATAAGCATGTAAATTACAAGAAGAAAAGTCCCAAATGGTAGTTCACGTCTTCTCCACTAATATCTATAATATATACATTGGCTTATTAAAACCCCATAGTAATTCTCAACACCAGCATACCACGGTAATAGTAATTCTCAAAATATAAACCTATAGTTATTTTCCCCAAACAATAGCTTACTTTAGTTATAGGAATCACATCTAGAAAAAGGTTAATGATGTCAAAGCCCCCACACGAGCATACCACAGTAATAGTAATTCATGAAATATATACCCCATAGTTATTTTCCCCAAACCATAGCATACTTTACTTTTTTCTTAACTATCCAACTCAATTTGTAAGAAGTTAATCCATAATCTACTTCAAAAAAATGAATTCCAAACCTAAAGATCTTCAACACAAAGCCTTTCCCTTATGAATGGCCTCATAATTAACAACAATATTCAAAAATAGCATATGCACATTTAAATAAATCTATTAATGCCTATATTTCCCTTAATTAAGTCGGGTCCAAAACTGGTTCAAAAAATAAAGGGGTAAAAATGAAATATTGTTTTAGAAATACATTCCCCAATGTTATATGGGTCTACAATTGAAACACCACGTAAAAATGATTTTAAAATGAGGTCCAAATCAAAGAAAAAATATTTTTAATCTTTACCCATAAAATCTCAAAAATCCATTTCAAAATTATGATAAAAATGTGTATTTCAAAGATGTAATAAATGAGAAATAATGAAAATATGATTTTAGAGTTTGGCCAAGAAATAATACTGAGAGAACCCTAAGAAATTGCCTCCTCCTGAAGCTTGGAGGTCCAAAAATTGAGCAAAATTGCAAAATTGAGACTTTTATATTGTTTTAGGGAATAGTTCTTCGCGAACGTGATCAACCCTTTGCATTTGTGAGGGTCAATGTTGATTAGGCCCCTAAATTAGACTTTAGGTTCATGACCAAGGCTTTGCATTCTTAAAGGATGATGATTCTATCCTTCACGTTCACAACATCCTCATTGCGTCCGCAAAGAAAGGGAAATTCCTTCTCCGCATTCGCAAAGAAGGACTTGGCATGCACTAGATATCAACAACTTTGTTGATTTTACATGACTTCAAATTCTACGAGTGAAAACTCTGAATTCATTCAAAACCTGACAGAAATAAACCATACATACTACTAGGCTATTTCAATATTCTAAACTCAATGGCGACATTAGATTTTTGAAAAAAAATATTGTTCATAATAAGTTGACCCTCAGGACTCCTTTTTCACTATTTTATAAACAAAGGGTAGAAATGACAATTAAAGTTTCCAAACTGAAACCAACCATACTACTAACCCAAATTCAACATTCTGGACATAAAGAAACTGTCCAAATCATTGCTCGATACTCTAAACAACAAAAGTTGACCGAGGTCAACTAAACATCTTTTAAATCCTCTAAAAATAATAAACTAATCAAAAAATTTCCCGATCGTATTGGAAACCATGCCAACCATCTCCACACCCCTTAATCACATATAGCCACTACAAAAAAGGGTAAAATGGTCAAAACACATAAATAACAAGCTTTCACAAATCAGGTCCTTACAATATCCACTGCTAAGACTCTTGTTCGTCCTCAAACTAAAAGGTAAGGAAATCATGAATCAGTAAGGAGCGGAGGGTATCTACTAAGCATGTTGCACTCGACCTCTAAAGTAGAATACTCAATAGGATGATGTCTACACTAAACCTTAATCACAGTAATATCTCTAGAAAAAAAACGTCTAACAATCCTAGCTAAAATGGACATTGACTCCTTAACAAAGGTCAACTTCTCATCCAACTGAACTGAATCCCCAATGAAGCATATGGGAATTATCCAGAATATAGAACCAAAACATAGATACACGAAAAACTGAATTAACAATTGAAAATTATAGAGGTAAGTCCAACACATTACAAACCTCCCTAAATGTTCAAAAAATCTCAAATGGTCAATGCACCTCGGCCTAAGCTTGCCCCTCTCCCTAAACCTCATTATTCCATGCATGGGGGGACATATGAATGATGTCTCGATACACATTCCAAACTTCAAAGAATGAAGCCTATGATCTTCATTACCCTTTTACCTACCAAATCCTATTTAAAGACTGGTGAAGCAAGTCAACTCCACAATGTCTAACCACTAAAGTCTTTGACTAACCAATAGGGGATCAACAACGCTACAATACAATACCTCAAAAGGTTCCATCTAAATACTTAAATGCTAGCTATTATTATATGTGAACTCCAGTAAGGCCAAATGTTGCTCCCACTAACCACTGAAGACCACAACATATGCACGGAGCATATCTTCTAAAATCTAAAAAGTTTGTTCTGACTGACTGTCAATTCAGGGTTGGAAAGTTGTGCTAAGGTCAACTCAGGTAACAAACTCCTCCTGACAAGTCTGCTAGAAGTTAGAAGTAAATACTGAGCCTACGTCTGAAATAATAAACGTGGGTACTACATGAACATACACTATCTCTTGAACAAGGATATTGGCTAATCTCTCATCGCTAAAGGAAATCTGAATAGGTATAAAAGGGTTCTATTTGGTTAACTGATCCACAATGACCCAAATACAATCAAAAATATAAGAAGTATGAGGTAACCCATTCACAAAGTTCATAGCGATTTTCTCCCACTTCACTAAGGAATGGGTAATCTCTAAATCAAACCACCCCATCTTTGATGCTTAGCATTCACCTACTGTCAACAGAAACAACAAGATACAAAAACTACAATATCCTTCTCCATACCACACCACCTATAAAGTTACTTCAAATTATGATATATCTTAGAATCCTTCTCCTCCAAGATGAATGTCAGTCGTCCACCAACTCGGGACATACATACTCGGCCTCTAATCCTCAAGATACCACTAGAATTAAGAGATTTCATCTTAGCCTCACCACTTAACACCTTATCTAGAATCACCCTTAAACTATCATTATCTTATTGGTGAGATTGAATCAGTTCAGACAAAGAAGATCTAGCCTAAAAAAAAGCTAAAACATGTTCGGGTCCTAAATATCCAGAATAACCAACTAGTTAGTTAAAGACTAAAATCTCTAAAGTTGAAGGTAACTCTTGTGTTAAGATATGAGTAAAAATACCCATACTAGTCAACTTCTAGCTCAAGGCATCTGCAACCACATTAGCTATGCCTGGATGATACAAAATAGCAAGATCATAATCCTTAAAAAACTTAAGCAAATAATGCTACCTCATATTAAGATCTCACTGACTAAAGAAGTACTAAGGGCTATGATAGTCCAAGAAAATCTCACAAGTAACTCCATACAAATAATAATGCCACAACTTTAAAATAAACACTACGGATGCCAACTCCAGAGCATAGATAGGGTAATTCTCTCACGAAACTTCAATTGATGAGAGGCATAAGAAATCACCTTACCAAAAGCATCACAAAACATAGTAAAACCTACACCCTCCTTAGGCAAGGTCAAGATAGGAGCCAAAGTCATAAACTCTTTTAGTTTTTGGAAGCTTTTGTCACACACATTCGGCGACAAAACTACCACTTTTTTCTTAGTTAAATTGCACAAAGGAGTTGTAATAGAAGGGAAAACCTATAAATATGCGGATATTAACCTACAAAATGAATGAAACTTTTAATCTCAATAGGAGAAGTAGGACTAGCCCAATCACAAATTGTTGTTATCTTTTCCATATTAACCATAATGCATCCTTGGTCACCATATGACCCATGAAGAGATGGAATATAACCAAAAATCACACTTTGAAAACTCAGAATTTCTCATCAACTAACCTCTTACATACAATCTTCAAATATTTCATATGGTCGGCCTCGTTCTTGGAATAAATAAAGATGTCATCTATAAATACAATCATAAGAATGTTCAGATACAATCAAATAATATGGTTCATCAGCTCCATAAATGTTGTAGAGGCATTGGAAAATCCAAAAGACATGACCAATAAATTATAATGATTGTATCAAGTCTAAAAGGCTATCTACAGAACATCTGAAACTCTAATCTTAAAGTGGTGATACCCAAATCTCAAATCAATCTTAGAGAACACCAAAGCACCCTTAACCAAATTAAAAAGATCATCAATGTGAGAAAGAGGATACATATTCTTAACCCTCACTTTGTTCAACTATCTATAATCAATGCACATATACATAGAACCATTTTTTTCTTTACGAACAAGATAGGAACACCCCCAAGGAGATACACTAGGTCTAATGAACCCTTTACTCAATAAGTCCTACAACTACTCTTTTAATTTTGTTAACTCAGTTGGGGCCATCCTATATAAAGGGACAAATATGAGTTTGCTACCTAGATCTACATTAATTGTAAAATCAATATCATGATCCGGAGGCATACTAGGAAAATCATAGAAAACACATCTATAAACTAGTGAAAACCCTAAATAGAATCCATAGGAGGCGATGTGGCAACACTAGTGTCCTTGCATGTCTCTCTATCATGCGACGAGCATGTACAAAAGATATAACACCCTTTATACTCAAGTTAAGCATATCCTTCTAAGCCAACCTCCACAAACCAGTGTAGTTAAGGTTACAGTCTTGGCAAAATAGTCCAAAATAGAATGATAAGGAGCTAACTAATCAATATCCAAAATATTATCAAAACCAACCATATCTAGGATAATCAATACTACCCAAGTCTCATATATTGCAAAGGTAACCACACAAGATCAGTATATTTTATCCACCATTAGTCATATCCTAATGAGGGTAGAACATAAAGAGGCTCACATGCAATATCAAACAAAAAGAAATATATGTAGATACATAATAGAATATAGACCCAGGATCAAATAACACATAAGCAAATTTGTAGCAAACTAGGAAAACACCTATAATAATTGTATCATAAGTTTCCTCTTCAAGTCTCCCATGTCTAGGATAACACTGACCATGTATACTCTCGGTCTCAGTAACCCCATGACCACCTCCAAGAGCACCCTTACCTCTACCTCTAGTACCTCTAGGACCACTGGCACCATTTCTACCTGAGATAACCCAAACTAGGGCCTTATCGTAAAGGGCATATCAAGTCCAACAAGGATCAGGGATCACCCCACTAACCAATCCAACCAACCAACAAATATCTTGAGTCGGGTGAGTTCTGACTATATAACCAGATAGTGTAATTTACAACTCAAATACTTTGGGATAGGTCTATGACCACGACCAACCCAAATAAGTCAAACATCCAAGGTGACTTAAGCACCATTACATGTATTATGGGGGACTTAAACCTCTAATTCATATATTCATTCGGGTGACTCACACCACCCGATCATAAAGACACCTGCACCGACTAGCGCAGTTTCCAGTGTTAGTCCTTCAGACTCCACTTTCACGGCCCAGCTACACATCCCGCTTTAAAGCCCAATTTAAAGACATCATTTAACATACACAACTATTAAACCAATTATTTACCAAAGTCACTTTGTTGGTATGTCATACCAACACCACTTGCAAGCGTACAATATGCCATTAACATTATCAATTAACCAATCATTCAATTTACTTTGGGACTCAAACCCATTGTCTAACAAAGATAGTAGTTCAATTCAAAGTTTAGGGACTCAAAACCATTATCTAGTAAATACATAAATTAATTTAGTGTTTAAGGACTCAATCCTTTTTGTTAATTATACCACCAAGGTTACTATTTAAATTACTACATGGACAACAAGGCCTTCACAAAACCATTTACCAACCATTCATATCAATTAGGCCAATGCCTTAGTTCAAAAAACCATTTAACATGTCACTAATTTATTCTCTTAGATATTTTCACAAACATGTTGAGGGCATACCATTCTTGAGACTAAAACCAAGGTAAAAAACACCAAGTTTAGTGTTATCCATGATCCATTTGATAATCCATAATTTCCAAGTACCCACGTGTGTAAACCATTATCAAAATCATGTATAGACATAATTTAAACCAAGGGTAAACAATACTCAATAATATGCGATAAAACCCTGAATATTGTTTTTCAAAATCACCATTAATGAATCATAAGCAAAGATTTAAACATATGATTTTCATGACCTAACAGTGAGGTAAGAGTCATAGGCCTTATTCATGAAGACTTACAAAATGAACTTGACTCTTGAGCCTCTAGATGAACACTTTATAGAAACCCTAGCCCAATCTCTTCCAGAGAGAGTTTAGAGAAGATTTTAAGAGTGTTTTGATCCTTCAAAGTGTTATGAGAGACCAAATAGTGTTATAGGATGTCGGGTCTTAAAGGTTTAGGTTGGTAAATGTCTAAAGTACCCTTAGCTTAAAAGTTGTAAAATAAATATAGGTGGATATAATTTGGGAACCTCACTCATACCCAATCATACAAGTGGTACCCCTAACTCGTTCCCTAGATAGTAAATCCAGGGCTTGGCACTGTTAATCATACAATTTCCCTACTCTACTCATACCATCTCCATACAACTCGTATGTAGTCTAGTCATACCATAGACTGTAAGTGACATAGGATACACTATTTACCATATGACTTTGGATCCTTAGTTGTACCCAACTTATATGACTAGTAAGCTCAAGTCGTATGATGTCTAGAGAGTTCAAAAACCAAGAAATTTCAAAGGGTCAAACTCAGGGTATTTTACTACCACTTTGTGAAGTGCCTCTCTTTGCAAAAATTAAAGTAGGGCATTGCTAAAGCTAAGAACCCTACTGGGTGGTCCATACACATGTCAAGGTTAATCTTTTCAAATATGGAAAAACTTATCACATATAAAAAATCCCCTATAGGTTGACTTAATTGGATAAGGTATGGATGAATTAGAACGACCAACTTGGCCTGAAGAACCAATCTTAGAGCCTTTATCTGCATGACCTGATAACTGGCTATTAGAATCCATAGAATCTGAAGGCCAACCACTTGAACCCTATAACACGACCTGAACTGGCCTACCATAATAACCATGATAACCTATATAAGAGAAATATTTAACTTGTGAGGCGTGTCTGCTAAACTCACCTTGATGGTGCACCTTCTTGGTGCCTTCCTAAGTACACTAGATAATAGACTCATTCATCTTGGTATTCTCAATAATACACTAAAATAAGCCCCTAAAACTACCACCTATGTTGTACCCAACTGATATGCACCATATAACCCCTTCACAAACTTCCAAATCCACTCGAACTTAGTAGAGCTGCTAGCAGCTGAATATATAGATACGGTTTGAAATAATTCCTCATACTCATAATAGTCATGGGCCCCTTCTCTAAATGATAAAACTCATCCCTCACCTAATCTCTCAAGATATGTTGCGTAATCCTTTTTAAAAAGTCCTCACAAAATTAAGTCCAAGTCATAGATGGTGATATAAGTACAAAGAGCACAAGGATTATAAAGTCTTGTACAAGGTTCAAGCTTCAGATTTTGCAAGTACTTGAAGACCTTTATTGAACCATTACAAAGCTTTTCTTAATTAAAGAGAGAAGAAGGGATTTCTATATCACATAGGCGCCTCTCATTAAGGGCATCAAGTACTTTTGACAATCCAAATTACACTTCATAGGAGCCTATTCTTAAAGCCCTCATTAAGGGCATTTTAGTCATTGTCTTGTAATAGTATAAATAGACCTTTTTAGCTTCTATTTTCATTAGATTTTGATGAATTATTGAGAGATACTCTTTTTTAGCTATTGTTCTTCCTCCTTAAGAGGTGAACCCAAAACTAGGACCAACATTATTATGGATTTCACTTTTGTTCTCTTTGGGAAGAAAGGTTGGTGCTTGGGGAAGTTGACTCTCTTTGTGTCTACCTAAGAGTGAGGTGTTGTATTCATTAGTGGTGTATGTCTAGGTGTTTGATATACACCTTGGTTCTATCTATTGTTTAATATCTATGCCTCATTACTATCCTTTTTCTTAATGTAATTTCTCTTATGTTCTTGTTGAATCCGTGAGTAGTTAGTTTCTTTTAAGTGTTGTTCTCTTCTTCATCTATTCTTCTTTGTGTGTTATTTTTGGATTTCAATTGTTTTGTTCAAGTTCTTAGTGTTTTTTTTATCATTTGGTATCAAGAGCCATGTATTAGAGTTGTTCCCATAACTCTAAGTCTTGGATCTAAGAAAATCTCCACAAAAAAAAGAGTCTAGAGTCAAAAAAAATACAAAAAAATTGTTGAGTCTTGTGTGTTTAATAGTAGATCCGAATTTCACAACGTAGATATACTAATTTTTAACTGGTTTTGATAGTTTCTAGTATTAGATTCTTGTTCTCTAGCACTTAAAGAGTCTAGATCTAAGTTTAGAACAAGATTTGGTTGTTTTTTAGCTAGATCCACCATTGTTGTGACTTGTTTGAAGCTTTTTGGAGGTGGTAACATGTGGTTTTTGTGTTGGTTGGATGATTTGTGCTTTATTTGTTGTTGGTTGAGCTTTCCTTGGCAAAGGGAACCTATATCTAAAAGAAAAATTGAATTTAGTGTTCATTTTCCTATTGGTCAAACCTTGGTCAACTCTTGAATATTCATATTGTTCATCCTTCATCTTTAAATCTTGTTGAAGAAGAATATTCAAGTAGCTTGTTTTATCCAAAAAGGTTGAAGAAAGAGAGTGTACTAAGTGTTTGTACAAGAATATTCCCTAGCATATTCTAAGTCTTCCAAAAAAAAGAGGGGACAAGCAAGTACAATTGAAAGTACACTTGAGGGGACCAATCCATTTTTAATTAATTTGAAGATCCAAAAGGGTTCCAAACCTTCATTTTTCACCCTCAAACGAAATTTCTTCTTCTCCTAAGTGTTTTTGGCCGAAACAAGAGAATTGCTAATTAAAAATTTTGAAAAGTGACATCCAATCACAAGCTGCCACATCATCACTTATATAAACGACCAAATTGAGTTCTTAACTAGGTTTGTAAGTTTCAATTTACTGTTTCTAGTTTCTTTTGTTGATTCTATCACTAATTAGCAAACTATTAATTACCTACTAGGTTGATAATTAGTTTAAAGTCCTTTTGTTTCATGTCTACGTTGTTTGTGTACTTTTCTCGTTTATAATTCGTTGTAATTTGTTGGTTCAAGTTCGTAAGCAATTTTATTTGAGTCATATCAAACGAAAATCCATTCCAAGCCAAAGTAGAATCATCCCTCGCTCACTTTCCAAGTACATGCCAAAGAATCAACACTTGTGAGACCAAGTATGAGGTAAGAATCAAGTGTTAGAGAGGTGACGACTATTTGAACTAACTTGTTTTCTCGTTTTGAAGGTTTTTACTTTTGTTTCTAGGTATTTGGCTATGGAACCCACGGGTTCTACTTCCTAAACTTTGGATAACAACATTCTTGGAAATATTATGGCTGGAATTGAGGCTCTCAACCGAAAGGTGGACATGGTGCAAACCGAAATGACATCAATGCAAGGTGATTTGGGATCATTGAAGGGTGATATGGGATCCATGAAGGGAGAGTTAGGATTATTGAAAGGTGAAGTGTCCACCATGAGTAGATGGCTTGTTTGTGTTGAAAGTCTAAGGAACTCATGACATTCTACTCCTAATCCCTACCATATGTCTTCTAGTGTTCAAGCTAACAACTCATCTATCACTATCACCCCCAAAACACTCCACCAAATTCTTTACCCTCCACCACCCCAACAAAACCAAGTCCAAACACCCCTAAACCGAAATGTCCAAAGTCCATTACATCCTCAAATGAACCAAGTCCAACAAGAAGGACTTTAAACCCAAACTTCACCACTAAACCCGAACCTACAAATGCCAAGTCCACTTGACCAAAGGAAAATTCCTCCACAAGAACCAATCACTCAAGCCCAAGTACCAAATAACCAAAGACCTCATCTTCCTTTCCAAAAGAAACAAAACTGAAAACAAACTCTACAAGCTCTATAAGACCGAAACCAACCAATGCATGTTGAAGACTATGGTAGATGGGAGCAAGAAGGTTATGATGTTTCTAATAATGACTATTGGTTTGAGAAAGAAATGAGGGCAAGACATGGTCAAAGAGGGTATTATGGAAGAAACTGAGGGAAAGAAGGAAGACAAGGAAACTGAGAGGTGGGCATTAATTCAATCAAGGTTGGCATTCCAATTTTCAAAGGTGAGAGTGATCCGGAATTGTACTTAGTTTGGGAGTCTTCTTGTGAAAATCTTTTTCAAGTGAATGACCTTTCCAAAGAGAAGAAAAGTTTCTAAGTTATTTCTTACTTTGAAGGATAATGCAAATACTTGGTAGGATTACACCAAGAGATTTGGTGATGTGTTTATTGGTGGCCAACCACCTCCTTGGGAGATGTTGAAGAGACTAATGAGAGACATATATGTACCGGAGAATTATAGGTATGAGCTCCTTTACAAGTTTTATAACTTAAGGAAAGGAAGACAGAGTGTCATGGAATATTATGATGAGTTCCAACAACTTGTTTTGAAGCTTGACAATAGAGGTGAAAAAGTGCTCATGATATTATTAACTTTAAGGTTGGATTGAACAAGGACATATCTTCCCGTTTGACTCTTCATAAGTTTGAAACCATTGATGGTATCTTCCAAGCGGCTATGGAGATTGAAAAAGAGAACAAAGAGAAGTCGGCCTACAATCTCAAAAACCAACTAGCTTCGGGTTTGAACTTGAAACAAGAGGTAACTCCATATTCTACTAGTTGAAACAAGGACAAAAACCCTTCTTCTCCATCTCCACAAATAGTGACAAAGGCTTCCCAACTCAATACTCCAAGAAATGAAGGTAAACAATCTTATACTTCTCATTCGAAAGGTTTATAATGTTTCAAGTGTCAAGGTTGGGGTCATAGGGAAAGTGAGTTCCCTAACCAACGTAATATGATTCTAAGGGAGGGAAAGTTATACTATCTTGTGGAGGAAGTCGAGTTGGAAACCGAGGGGAATGAAGACAACTCTCAAGATAGAGAGTGTGTAAAACACGAAACTTAAAGGGAAGAAAGTGAGGAAGATGTCTTGCCTTATGAGGGTGAATGTGATATTCCTAATTATGTGGTGAGAAAGACCATGTTTAGTAGTGTCTTGGATGATTCAATCCAAAGAGAAAGTCTCTTTCACACCAAGTGCCTTATTAAAAGGAGTGTATGTTCCATGATTATAAATAGTGGGAATTGCGTTAACATTGCTAGTGTCACCATGGTTGACTACTTGAAACTACCCACTACCCCTCACCCAAACTCGTATAAGCTATAATAGTTAAATAAATATAGGTAATTAAAGGTGACTCAACAATGCTTGATTAGGTTCCAAGTGGGAGGCTACAAGTATGAATTTTTATATGATGTACTCCCGATGCAAGCATGTCACCTATTGTTGGGAAAACCTTGTCAATTTGATAGATCCACTAAGCATGATGGAAGGTCCAATAGATACACTCTTGAGCATAGTGGCCGAAAGTTCACTCTTGTCCCTCTTCCACCATTTAGTGTGAATGAAATCCATGAGAAATCCAAGGATTTGAAGAAAAAAGGAAAAATAGAAAGGGAAAGAGAGGTTTCGGGTAGTGAAGGTGAGAAAGAGACAAAGTATTTGATTGTGGTTTTTGCCCACAAAGGACCCTTATTACTCACAAACCCAAATACTAGAATTTTGCCCAGTATTTTCTCTTCTTATGTGCAGGTTCAAGACCCTAGAAGTCCCAAGGAGAAGCCTAAGAAAGTTCCCTCCAAACCCTTGGCCGAAAGTCTCAATTTTGGGATAAGTGATGAAGAAGTGAGTCCAAAGGGAAACCGTGACATATTCCCTTGTAATTTGGAGCATGAAGGCTTCCCTAATTCAAAACAAGATGAAAAACACACTTCTTATGATGTACAAGGTGACATTACTACACTCTATACTTTCTTGAACTTAAAATATTGTGATGTAACTACTTGTGAAGTTATCTCGGGTTTGATTAATGTAGAATCACATGATTTTATTCTTGGTAGTTCTCTTGTTGTGTATAATGATCAATGTGCACCTAATAATATCTCACTACTTGAACAAGTGAGTGGTATGATTGAAAACTTTCAAGTTAGTGTTGATGATTGTATTGTTGATCTTGATAATGAATATGTTCCTTTGAACTTGTGTGATGATTTCCATAATATTAGTATTTTTCATAGTGACCATGTGTATGTCCAAGTTGTGAGTAATGCTTTGGGTGATTGTGGGTTTGATTTTCTAGAAAAAGGAAAGAGGAACCTCGATTTAGCTACTTGTTTATTTCTTCCATTTGATCCCGGTGCAGTAATAGGGTGGGAAGGAGATGAATTCAGGTTACACTCTTCTTTATTTATTGTCTACCTTAGTCATGTACTTTGTGATGCTTGTAGTAAGTGTTTCATGATTATAACAAAGTATTGTTGGTTATATTCCAAGAGTGTACCCCCTTGGTGTGTTTATATAATTGTGGTACTAATGCTAACCCTCCTATCATAAGGTTTGTGTGCTTGATGTTCCTCTCTTTGGGTGTTGCAAAGTATGAATTTGAGGTCAAATTCCTTTCAATATGGAGAGGATGATACAAGTACAAAGAGCACAAGGATTACAAAGTTTTATAGAAGGTTCAAGCTTCGGATATTTGAAGTACTTGAAGACCTTCTTGGAACCATTACAAAGCCTTACTTAATTGAAGAAACAAGGAGAGATTTGTACATCAAATAGGCTCCTCTCATTAAGGGAATCAAGGACTTTTTACACTCCAAATTACACTCCATAGGCGCCTATTCTTAAAGAACTCATTAAGGGCATTTTAGTCATTTTCTTGTAATAGTATAAATAGACCATTTAAGCTTCTATTTTCATTAGACTTTGATGATTTATTAAGAGATACTGTTTTGTAGATATTGTTCTTACTTCTTAAGAGGTGAACACAAAACTAGGACCAACATTAGTGTAGATTTCACTTTTGTTGACTCTTTGGAAAGAAAGGTTGGTGCTTGGGAAAGTTGACTCCCTTTATGTCTACCTAAGAGTGAGGTGCTGTCTTCATTGGTGGTGTGTGTCTAGGTGTTTGATACACACATTATTTCTATCTATTGTTGAAGATCTATGTCTCGTTACTCTTCTTCTTCTTAATGCAATTTCTCTTATGTTCTTGTTGAATCCGAGAGTAGTTTGTTTCCTTTGAGTGTTGTTCTCTTCTTCATATATTCTTCTTTGCATGTTATTTCGGATTTCAAGTGTTTGTTCAAGGGTTAGTGTTAGTTCATCAAATTCTAATGAAAATATAAGCTAAAAAGGTCTATTTATACTATTACAAGACAATGACTAAAATGCCCTTAATGAGGGCTTTAAGAATAGGCGCCTATGGAGTGTAATTTGGAGTGTAAAAAGACCTTGATGCCCTTATTGAGAGGCGCCTATGTTATGTAGAAATCCCTCTTTCTCTCTTCTATTGAACAAAGGTTTGTAATGGTTCAAAAAAGGTCTTTAAGTACTTGCAAAATCCAAAGCTTGAACCTTCTACAAGACTTTATAATCCTTGTGCTCTTTGTACTTGTATCAGTTGGTTAACCCAAAGGCGTATAACTAGAAAACAACCTCAACCAATCCCTAGCCACATCTGTCAACTGATAGGTAGTATAACCAACTCCATGATACTGAAGGGATCAAATATTATGTAACTTATCCTAGAAATCAATCAAAAATGCATAAGCATCCTTGTGTATAACTCCACTAAAATTGGGCAGACCTAAGCGAATAAATACTTAAATCTCTTCTGATCATCAGAAGCCTTATTGTACCTAAAGTAATTATAGGAATAGTAAGTCTGATAGACAAAGAATATCGATGTGGGGGTACCATAGATGATGGTTTTACCCCAATAGTAGGAACACCATAAGAAGATGTCGACATTCAGGGTGGAATATCACTCGAAGTCTAAAGAATACCGGGTACACTCAAGGGAACAACCTCCAAACAACTCAAGAGACGAACTAAAAGACCTTGAAGCACTGGCGTTCAACTAAACTTTATGGAACCTGAGTTAGCCTCATATCTCTTATTTGGAAATAATCCATGTAATACACAACCTCAGGCTCAAGAGAGGCCTCCATAGTACGTACTCTAGATGGGGCAAGTCTTTGTGCTTTTCCTTTACCTCTAGGTTGACCACAACCCCTACCTCATCCTGAAATTGGGGCTCCCATCTCAAGAGTTAGTTTAACATCTCTAGCCTCTATGGACCTAGTCCTCATAATCTGTAAAGAAAAGAATAGAGTACTGGTTTAGAACTTTGTGTATGAACAACCCATGCAATAAGGAATCAAATTATAGATGTTTTCTCCTAAAGATATCACATAGACACTCGAAGTTAGATACAGGCATCAATGTACCAATCCGTAAGACTGTACTAGATATCCTCCTCTTACACTAATGAGACCATTGAACTTGATTGCTTTGATATCAATATATCATAACCTAAAAATGAGGTCATGATGGCACTTGTCATGGACCAGCCTTGACAAGTGAGACAATCATAAAAAGGTAAAGAAAACCCTAAGTGTAATGAAATTAGCAAAGCAAGACTTCTAGAACAAAGTCAGGACAACACAAAATATAAATAAAATAGAAATTGGAAAAAATTACATAAGACAACATAAAAGATAGAATAAGATCTGGAAATCACCCTGAACACTAGAATGATCTAGTAACCCAAATTTTCTTAGAATTCGCCCGAAACCTCAAAAGCCATTCATTGTACTTGAGTTAGGATATATGCCAAAAGGGAACAATAAAGGTGAGTATGTTCCACTTGTGCATAGTACGTATCATAAGCTGACTGAGAAAAGTAGAAAATAAGGTAAGTAAAGTAACACTAGAGCACGTAACAAGTAGAAAAGTTTTAAAAGGTAGCTTACACAAGCTCTACTAACCGTTCTAATATATACGCACAAAACAAAAACAACATAGATATACATAAATAATACACTGAAACTACACACAAATCAAAAAAACAAAAGAAAAACATGAAAAATGCATATACAAATGTAATAAAATGCAATATGGATGGAATGAATGATGAAACCCTTTACAAAAATTTCTGTATATACCCACCAAGCTCATAATTTATAGGTAAGGCCCATCGGAGTTTGCAACCCATATACTATAACTCATATCTCAAATCTTAACCCACCTCTTAATATCGTGCTCACGAAGAGGGTTTTATAAAAATGTCTCATTATTTTTCAAATAGTGTTCCTCAACATTATTAGTGTATAATGCTCACAAGCAACTCAAAATGAAATATCTAATCCATATATAAGTGATCCCATAAATTAACTCAATAGGTCCACAATTCATGATTATCAAATCTAATAGGCACCATCAAAACAAATATACATGTAATATATTATCTAGATCATATTAACCCCTAACTCAGGGATTTCTACAATGATAAAGGCAATTAATGCTCTAAAAGACCTAATATAACAATTCATGCCCCCACATGGGCATTATAGCTAGAATAAAGGCATTTAAATTCACATATAAGGCTAATGATATCAAATAAAGGCTCTACACAAGCAACACACAATACCATTTATCACAAGTTAACATATATAGAATATAAGTCCTCACAAGGGCACACAACAGTAATAGTAATTCTCAAAATATAAATCCCATAGTAATTTTCCCCAACCCATATCATGCTTTACTTATTTACCAAGCTCAATATGAAAGAAGTTAAGCTATAACCTACCACAAAATGACAAAACTCGAGCCTAAAGTGCTTCGACATTGAGCCTTTCGCTGATAAACGGCCTCAGAATCAACTACAACATTCAAAAATAGCATATACATATTAAAGGAATGCTATTGATATCTATATTGCCAATATTATGTCGGGGCCAAAATGGGTTCAAAAAATAAGTTCAAAAACTAAAAGGGTAAACCAGAATTTTGTTTTAGAAATACATTCCCTAAGGTTAAAGAAGGCTATAGTTGAAACCCACAAAAAAATGGTTTAAAAAGAGGTCCAAATCAAAGATCAATCATTTTTAAGCTTTATAAGTAAAACCTTAAATTTATATTTCAAATTAAATATTAAAAGGTGTTTTTTGAAGATGTAAGAAATTGAATATGATAAAAATATGATTTACGAGTTTACCCACGAAAGAAAGGTGAGAAAACCTTATAAAATCACCTTCTCTCGAAGCATAGAGGTCCAAAAACGTAGTAAAATTGCAAAGTTGAGGCTTTTATACTATTGAGTGAACAGTGCCTTGCGAACGCAGTTCATTCTTTGTATATGCGAGGGTCAATGCTGATCAGTTCACTAAATTGGCCTTCATTTGTATCCAAGGCTTTGTATCTGTGAGGGCTGATAATTCTATCCTTTGTGTTTGATGTCGCCCAAAGTTATGCCTCCAATTAAGACCAAAGCGATCAAAGAAAAAGCTATTTACCCAATAACGTTGGGGTCAAATCCTAAGGGAATACGTAGAATTCTATCTCTCATTTGCTAGAATCAATAGGCAGTGCAAAAAGTAAATGGGGGTTTATAGTTAATCTCAAAAAGGTAGCAGAACTCAACTTTGGTTGCAGTCAGTCGGAAAGAAACACTAAGACTCTGTTCCCCCTAACTTCTCAACTCTGTAGGTTTATTGTGCCAACTCGATATCTTGCATGCAGAATCTGATAAGTTATGTACCATCAACTATCTTGTGGACTCATTGACAGTTTTCACCCTTTACTTTTAGAGTCTCAGGATGTCGTATTGCTAACCATTATCCTATATCCCAGTTAACTATTACTTTTTGAGTTACAAGTTAATAGATTAAAAATAATTGTCTTAAGTAGATGATGTTTATTAGCTTAGATCGATAATTAATCTTCAAATTAATTTTGTGATTATCTTATCCTAATCCCTACTGCTCTTGTGAAGTAAGTATTGATATACTAGGAGGGATCTTAATATTTTCAACTACTAAGAAATCTATTAAATTAAAAATAACCATAATACATGCAAGAATATCGGTTAAGAACAACTTAGCACTTCTCTTATTCATTAATCTATCAGGGTTCCAACAACCCAACTAAGGGCTTTAGTCACTCGTTGTTGTGAAAACATCAACGGGATTCAGAATTTAAAGCATTAAATAATATCACAATAACCAACGAATAAAACCCAAAGTCTTCAACTAAATTATCAACCAAAATCAAGAACAAAGTAATCCTAAGATCAAAATTGAATATCATAATCAAATATATGTTTGTAACTATCAAGAGTGCAAAATTAACTAAAAAAATTCAAAAAGGTATTTATATAATACAAGGAAACCTAGGAAACTATTCCCAAACAAAATAGAAAAATTAAGGTCGGCGGCCACTTACCGGGCCACCTACGGGCCATAGGTGGCACCTACAGACCGTAGGTGGTGCCACATAAGTGCCCCCTTCCTAAAAAATCTCCTGAACTCTCTGGGCTTGACTCCTCTAAAACCTACTCTATCACCTACGTACCGTAGGTGCCACCTACGGGCCATAGATTTTCTTCGTAAGTGACTGAGTCTTCTTTTCTAAACTTTTGAGTCTCTAGATCTTAATTTTTGATACATACATTGGCACCTACGCCCCGTAGGTGGTACATATGGGTTTAGACACCCACTTCAGTGATTCAAAACTTCAACTTTCACTCTTTTCTTCCACAATAATCCCAAAACCTAATTTCCTACAAAACATAACACAAAACATATCATATCTAACAAAAAGACCTAAGTAACTTGCATATTTTCATTGTTTGAAGCGTCAAAAGTGCTATGAATCCATAGTGCATCAACACCCTCAATTTAGAATGTTTTTATGTCCTCAAGCAACACTACACACCAAAATAAATCTATGACGCTTAACTAGGAGAACTCTAACCTATCTAAGGCAGTCAATTATCACTTTAAGATCAAGAATATCACCCCCTCATATTTCAATAATTCAAAACCAACTGTGTGTATACATGAAGCACAACAATGTGACACAAGGGGATTAAGATATGGAATTACATTAGCAACAAATAACTATGCATATGTACAAGTTACACTACCAAAATAAGTAAGCAACTAGCAATACAACCCATGTACCCACACAAAAAGAAAGTCCCACACACTCATATGAAATCATATATGTCAATGCAGGGATGATCAAGAGACACTCACACTCACCAGATAAGGTCCACCAATGTGCATCAAATACCATAGGCTTGACCTTATATTCTTTACCTTAGTTTTCAGACAGTCGAGTTAGGATCACTATAGGATATTTGTCTTGAAATGTAGGCTTAGGGGATGGTATGGTACATATTGATATATTTAGTGACTAAGCCTCCTTGCACTACACTTACTTTAGGGTCTAGTCAATAACCAATTTCCTTTTTACTCCACCCTTATTTCTTGCTTGCTTTGGGGTCTAGTCAACAACCAATTTTCTTTTTATTCCACTCTTATTTCTTTATTTTTATTCTTTTATTGCATATTCAGGTTGGGTGTGGTTTCTCTTATTCATTATCTTCTTTTCTTCTTCAAAATTTTATTTTCTTTTCTTTTTCTTTTTCTACCACACCCAGCCCTACTATCATTTTTCTTATTTTACCCTACTTTATACCCACTTCACAGTATGCACCCCTATGATAGTCACCCACAACTTAAGTGATTTGCCTGAGTTCAGGTGCACAATGTCTAAGGTTGACTAGGTCCAAAATAGGTTTATTGTAACACAAATGGTAAGGTGAACGGTGTAACAAAAAAGTAGGCTATAAGGCTCAAAAATAAGGATCCAGGGATACTTATTCACACATGGAATGTCATTTAGGATAAAAGTGGACTAATATAAAAAACAGCCAATGATCCTTTCCTAACCGACTATCCTATGACCTAGGAAATATTCACCGAGCAAGTTTAGGATTTCACACATAAAGGGAACTAAGTAGTATCTCACACACACATGGCATAGGGTTACATCGCAAGATACTACCTATCTAATTCATGTAATTATTAGCAAAGATTATCATGTCTCTAATCCTAATGCCATAAAAAGATCCACAATGGTCACACATAATACATTCACACTTTTCAAAAACAAATTTTTGGAGGGGTATCATTTTTCTCCAAAATTAACAAAAAACATGTCAATTGTCCTAGATACTCAAAAATTTGCTAATTACATAAAGACATAACACAAAAAAAACACATAATATGAAACAAAATTAACCTAGACATGGAAGTTCTACAACCAAACCAAGGCCAATAGGAAATAAAGCATGAAAACATAAACCTGCAGTGGCTATGGTATACCCTACCCTAACTAAAAAATTGTATATTGTCCCTAGTTCGTGTAAATAATGTAAATCAAGGGTATGAGGACATACTTGGGATGCACTAGGCATCTTCATCATAATCATCCCCGTGAGTGAGTATCTCGACTAGCGGAGGCGGTTCACTACTAGAGAATGAACCGTAGGTATATCAGCAGCCTCAAACTAGCAATAAAGTCAATCTCCCTTGAATCATATGTGGCCCATCTCAACGCCTGATCAAATGGTATGTTGGGATCCTATTGCTTCACCTCTATGCCTCTCTTAGACCCAACTACGGTAAAAGTATCCTCATCCTACGTGAATAAAATAAAATGTCTAGGTCCACTCGGAGGTGTAGGGTGAACAATTAGAGGTACAACTAACGAGATGGCCAGAATATGCTCTCAGTGAGAGAGTATATCTCTACCATAGTATGGCCACTCTCTCTCCAATCTCACCCAAATTGAGTCTCAGTATCACTAAATTGGGCTGACACCTGTCCCTCAAAATCATCTATATGGTCATGCACCTCTACTCGTAACTTTGTTATCTCAGCCTTGTGTGTGGCCTACAATATAGTATCTGCCACCTTAAGTGTTATTCGGATCCAATGCCAGATCTGCCAATACCTTGATGCAACCTCAACCTTAATAGTAGCCCTTTGAGTATTTACTAAGATCTTCAAAAACTCACGTGATACAAAAACCATACCTATAGCAGTAGTTGTAGTAGGAGGGCGAGAGGGCACTATAGATGTCTCGACTATCTCTGAAGTGGAAGCTGGGACTGAAGCGGGTGTGGCTAGGGTACCCATGCCCTATGTGCTCATCTCGGGGACCTCTCTTTGCTCCCTTATCTCAAAATTGTTACTAATGATATCATCTACTACCTCTCTAGAAGTAAGCTTAACAGGAATAAATAGGCCCTCAAACTAGGCCAAAATCACTATTGAAGGCATATGGGACCTCTGTTAAAGGATCAGGTTTACTGGATCCTTGATCATACTAGTATTGAACACGCCCATTGCCTCTACTCTAACATAAACACCTAGAATCTCTGGAACATTGGCCTCATCATATAGCAACTATACCAGGCAAAGATAACGTAGTATGGTCATCTCCCCAAATGCCCATTCATAAATCTCATATCTGATGATGGCTGCAAAGTTAATATTTTATAACCAGCCGCCATGCTTAAAATTAGTGTTGCACCATAGCATGCAAGTAATTTTTCTACTACAGTCAGTCGTAAACAATGACTCACTATCACCCATAAAAACTTACAATGAAATTTAGAACCACTTTCTTAATCACACCTTGCCCCTCAAACCAAGGGGCATCCACATTAAGAGGTGAACTATAAGTGGGGATCCATCTCGCAAAACCTACCCTCTTACTCCTGAGGTCAGCCTCTCTTATAGAATTTTTGTCATATGATAATCTCACTCAATGATTACACTTTGTTGTAGACATAAGGGCTACATAATTTGGGCCAATATGAAATCGATGGTTAATCATTATTGTAATATCAACCATCACCTCTCTCATAAGCACCTGCTCTAACTAGGGCTGCTCTGCATGCCTACTACCTCTTGGCATAGTTAAAGATATTGTGGCATAGTAGGAGGCATAAAACACCCTCACCAATGTCTGGCTTGTATGAACCTAGGGTTCTGGTCATCTATCATAAATAATACCTATCAAACACAGTGGCCTGCAAAAATGGTTCTCCAGCCAACCCAGACAATTCAATCTGTCTCTCCTCATAAATAGTCCTTTTGGGCTGGCCCATCTCTATCACAAAGTTGTTTCAATCATAAAGCATTCATAACCCCTCTACACAACATCTCGAGTTAACCTCATCAATAGGCTCTGTCAAGGTATGAGTAGGGTCAAACGTATGGGTTGTCTGGACTAGAGGCTCCTGGTGGGATGTCTATATTGTACCCTCCTCAGACAGTGGTACTGCAAAAGAGAACTTGGGAAATAGTGCTATGGACTCATCCTATGACCTCTTCTCAAAATGGGGGTCTGTGTAGTTGCCTTTGAAAGTAGCTCATACTCCACCTTCTCCTCATCATCATTCTCTCCCTCTTAAGACTGGGGAAAGTGTAGAGGTGACATCCTAGCCTTCTATATCCTTGTCATGGGTACTGGTGTACTTATCAATGACTGAGCTCTAGGCCAAGTAAGAGGCAGGTCATCTGACCCACAATGAATGTTCTGCAAGTGGCACCCCCAAGGTAGCTTTGAAAATAGTTTCAGTCGCAGTATGTGTATAAGCTCTAGTCTATGGTTGCATCACTCTGTTTGGGGTTTCTCAAGTCGGGGCAATTAGGTACTCTTTGTCACGACCCAAGCTAGGGACTGGCCATGACAGGTATCCCATGTCATACGTGGACCAGAGATCACCCCTTCACCTAACCTAGTCAACACAACAACTGCGTGAGTCGAATAAATTCCAAACAGAAAACAAGATAGTGTAAGCTAAGACTAATATTAATTCATGAAATTTCTGTACCAATCACCGTTAACCGGACAATCGTCTGTCACCGAGCCAATCAACCAAACAACGCACCCAAGTCCACAGTAATCCAACAAAGTCTCTATAAAACCAAAATTAATAAAATATTGGGACAGAGCCCCGATAGTAGCCAAAATAAAGTCTGAGCAAAGTCTCAAACACAAGTAATAAAGAATGTGAAATAAAGTCTTCCCATCCTAAGTATGGAATCTCATCATTTCAATTTCAACTTATGAACCAACTCGAACACTTGATCACTACGTCAAAAAAGTAAAAGGAGTTCTGGTGCCTGCATCGCATAGGGATATAGCATCCGAAGACGATTAGTGATTGGAGGGATAGCATGTAACTCAGATATAGAGGAATAAAATAATGCCAGCATTCAATACCAAGTAAAATCATCATATGTAATCACATACATATATATATATATATATACACCGTGCTGGGATAGGTAACCAGGTTTAGCATAGATTTAAATACTTAACTTGGGCTGTGTAGCATATCCATCATAAAACAATGTACCCATGGGCTATATGGGCCCAACTCTCCCCTAGATTTAAGATCACCCGTACGAGTAGCCATATGACCCAGAAAATGTCAATATTTGTATATACCTTTATAGAAGCCTCGAATCTCCCAGCATAATCAAGGTTACTTAAGCACCAATGTATATAATATGGACTCCTCAAACCACCCATTCATATATCCAGTTAGGGGACTCGAATATTTTGGTCATAGAGATACCTGCACGGCTAGCACGATTTCCAGTGTTATTCCTTCGTACTCTACTTTCAAGGCCCAGATACATAACCCGCTTTATAGCGCAATTAAAATATTCATCCCACATACACAACCATTAATCCAATTACATACCAAAAGCATCCCATTGGTAACGCCATACCAACCCTATTTGTAATCATACAACATACCATAATCATTATTAGTTAACTTGGGACTCGAACCCATTCAACTAACTAAACCACCAAGGTTATAATTAAAATCAATTTATAGCAAACAATGCCTTCATAAAACCATTTACCAATCATTAACATTATAGGCCATTGCCTTAGTTCAAAGCACAATTCAACATATGGAAAGATTATTCTCATTGACAATTTCACAAACAGGTTGAGGGCAAACCATTATCAAAGCCAAAAACCAACAAACATAGGGTTAAACATTACCTATTTGTTAAACCAGAATTCCCATGCTTCCACATGTGCAAAACTATTACCAAAACATATATAATCATAATTTAAACCATGAGAAAACAATACACACTATTATGCATTCAAACCCTCAACTATGGTTTTCAAACCACCATTAATGACTTATGAACAATGCTCAAAACACATGGTTTTAGTGAACTAACAATAAAGGAAGAGTTAGATGCCTGAGTAACAAAGATTCACAGAGAGTATTTGATTTTTAAGCTATTAAACTACCACCTTGAAGATACCCTACTCCAATCTTTCTTGAGAAGTTTTAGAGAGAGTTTAGAGACTATTTGATCTTATAAAGTGTGGAATGGATGACCAAGAAATTTTATAAGACTTGGGATATTAAGGGATTAGAGTGAGAAATGACAAAAGTACGCCTAGCTTAAGCTGTAGAAACCTGTAGATGGTTTTGAGTTGACCCTCCAACTCATCACCACAACATACGATTGGTACCATAAAGTCATCACCAGCACAGAAGGTTGGACACCACACTCTGTCCAACTTATGACTTTTGTGCCCCACTCTTTACTAGACTATACGACTGGTAAGATATAGTCATAAATTAGGCAGAAAATCAAGGTCTAGACACTAGAAAACATACGATTGGACCCTAACACCCTCTTCACATGACCATATGACTCATATGGAGTCTATCTTAACCAGGACAACACTTAGCCAACAACACACTGACCAACATATGACTAGGGTCCTAGACCCGTCACCACACCATACAACTTATGGTGTGAGTTGTAATATGAACAGAATGCTCAAAACATACAAAATTTGCAAGCGCCAAAGTTTAGGGCATTTCAGTCTCCCCCTCTTAGTATCATTCATCCTTGAATAATGGAGCAAGGAAATACCAGTATGATTGGACTCCACATGCCTCTACATTTAACTTTAACTAAGTTAGAAAACAAAGATTCCAAGGAATTCAAAATTTACCATTAACAAAGATAGAAATCAAGGATTTTAAGAACAACTCATACCTCAAGTACAAATTTGGAGAATGGTGAATAGAACGGATACTTGGACTTCATGTCCTCCTCAGCTTTCCAAGTAGCTTCTTTGAACTTTTGCTTCCGCCATAGAACCTTTACTAAAGCGACATCTTTCATTTGCAACTGACGAACTTTCTGATCCAAGATCCTCACTGAGACCTCCTTATAGGATATAACATCCAAATTACCAATGTTCTACAAGAGAACGACCAACGACATATCACCCATGCATTTTTGCAATATGGACAAATGGAATACCAAGTGAATGGAACTCACGGTAGAGGGTAAATCCTATTCATACGCAACACTAACAACCCTTCTCAAAACTAAGTACGGGCCAACATATCGGGGACTGAACTTCCCCTTCTTCCCAAAGTGCATTACTCCTTTCATGGGAGACACTTTTAAGAACACCTAATCTCCAACCTCAAACTCTAATTCCCTTCGCCTAACATCTGCATAGGATATTTTGCAACTTTAGGTGGTCTTAAGACTATCCCAAATCACCTTAACCTTTTCCATAGCTTGGTAAATCAAATCTAGGTCAAATATTTCCCCTTTACCAACCTCAAACCACATAATAGGAGATCTACACCTCCTCTCCTATAATGCCTCAAACAGGGCCAAACCAATGCTAGAATGATAACTATTATTATAAGCGAATTCAAAGAGAGGCAAGTGGTCAAAAAACAACCAAAAAAGTCAATCAAACTAGCTCGCAGCATATCTTCCAGAGTCTAAATAGTCCTTTTTGCATGCCCATCCGGCTGTGGGTGAAAAGTAGGGTAAAGACTCACTTTGGTTCCAAAACTTTTATAGAATGACCGCCAAAAGTGCAATAAAAACAGCATACCATGATCCAAAATAATTGAGACAAGCACACCATGCAACTTTACAACCTCCTGAAGGAACAACTTCGCATAGTCCTCAGCAGAAAAATTAGTCCACACTGGCAAGAAGTTAGCAGAATTAGTCATCTTATCCACAATAACCCAAATAGAGTCATACTGATTCCACGAAAGTGAAAGTCCAATAATGAAATCCTTATTAACTACCTCCCATATCCACACTGGTAGTATAATATCTTAGAGTAGCCCATCGGGCCTTATATGCTCCACCTTCACTTGTTGACACACCATACACTTGACCAAAAGATTGCTATATCCTATTTTATCTTATTCCATCAATACATTTCATTAAGGTTATGATACATCTTTGTTGAACTGGGATGAACCGTATATCACAATTCATGGGCCTCTACCAAAATTCTACCTCAAAATTCATCCATGTCGAGAACACACAACCTCCCTTGGTACCTCAAGATACCATCACCGCTGATCTCGAAGATCATCACCTTCTGCTTACCCACATCATCCTTGATCTTCATCAAGAGAGGATTTAATACTTGTTTCTCCTTTATTTCTGAACCAAGAGATGATTGTGCCACTTATCGTACAAACACACCACCATCTTTGAATCGAAGAGATGAACTCTAAGGTTATCCAAATGGTGAATATCTTTCACCAATTCTCGATTATCTATATCCACTAATGATAAAATTCCTATGGATAACCTGATAAGAGCATTAGTAACCACGTTAGCTTTACCTGGATGGTAGTGAAGACTCATATCATAATTCTTTAGTAACTCAAGCTACCTTCGTTGCCTGAGGTAAGCTCTTTTTGATTGAACACGTACTGCAAGCTCATATGATTAGAAAATATATCAACATGCACCCCATATAGATAGTGATGCCAAATTCTCAACGTGAACACCATGGCTAATGATTCAAGTCATGAGTTAGATAGTTATTCTCGTAAACCTTCTATTGTCTAGAGGCATAAGAAACCTCCTTACCATGATACATCAACACACACCCAAACCAACTCGAGATGCATCACAATAGATGATAAAACCCTCAGAACCCTCAGGTAGAGTCAAGATCGAAGCTGAAGTCAACTTAACCTTTAGCTTCTCAAAGCTACCCTCACAAGTATCAGACTACAAGAACTTTACCTTCTTCTGAGTCAACTTGGTCAATTGAGCAGCAATGGAAGAAAAGCTCTCCACGAACCTTCTATAATAACCAGCTAAACCCAAGAAGCTCTGAATATTGATTGGAGTTGAGGGTCACATAAGAAAAACTTGACCTAGGGTCCAGCACTATATATATATCAAAATGAAAAACATGAAGCATACCATTCACAACATATGGTGAATCCTCCTGCTCCTGGTGGGATGGCAAAGTGTAGAATTAGTTTTGGCACTAACCGCCACCAGTACTGGATGAAGCGCCCTGAGAAAGAGCTGGATAGGCTACAGGAACTAGTGCATTGGTAGCCTAAGTTGGGGATGAATATATCTATTCCCCTGCATAGTATGCGGGAAATCTCTAAGTTTGCGGTCCAATTTGTCACAACTAAAATAACCTCTTTGCTCTGCCAAACACTCACCGGGATGAGTCCTGCGACACATAGCACAAGAAAGATAATTGGTCCTGTTACTCATGTTGTTCTGAGATCGGGACATAAAAGACTTATTCCCTTGCTCCTTCCTATTTCTGGGTGAGGGAGAACTAGCTGATAAAGGCACTGGCATAGACGAATAATTTTGAAACTGTAAACAGTTCCCTTTGTGGGATATAGTCTAGCCATGCTTAAAATGATCTAATCTAGCCCTCTTATTTCCCCTTACTCTATCTCTCTCCCTTATCTTATCTACCTCAATCTGCTGAGCATGCATCATCAGTATGGACAGATCTATATCTCTATTGAGCATAGCAGTCCCATGCTCTTTTAGCACCAAACTAGATACACCGATCACGAACTTACTCATACTAGATTGAGTGTCAGATACCAAGTTAGGAGCATATTTATTCAAATGGTGGAACTTGAGGAAATAATCCTTAACAGTCATTGAGCCTTGCCTCAGGTTCATGAATTCCTTTATCTTTGCTTCCCTCATCTTAAGTAGGAAGAACTTATCCAAGAATGCATCCTGGAACACCTGTCAATAAATGAGAGAAGCATTCTTCCCTCTACTCATCCTCTATATCATAACCCAATAATACGCAATATCTTTCTGTAATGCCCCGTACTTCTACCTAACTTAAATTCATCCCAAAAATGTTAAAGACTTTCTTTAAAAGATTAATCCACTTTTATACATGTGGAATTTTCAAGATTCTGACTTTTTTATGTGGAAAATTGAATAATCTTTCCATCAATACCAAGTTCGCCCAAATCTAACGTCCGGGCTAAGATTTAGAGCTATTTTAGTAAGACAATGTACCACCTGGTACTTTAGCCCATCGCGAAGCTAGCCAAAATGGTATTCGTCAAAAACTAGTGAGCCTCCATGATATTGGTGCATCGTGCCAAGGCTCAATTTCAAAATTGTCAATTTCAAGTACACCAACGCAACTCCACTGCGGTGCAGTACAATTCAAATTCGCAACCAAAGTGGGAACACAATTTCTATCGCGACGTGCGACCAACTAGTTTCCCAATTGTCCAGTTTCCAGTGAGTTGGTGCAATTTCACCACGTCGCGCCAGCATATAAAATCGAGATTTGTCAGGTTCTGTCATTTAATTTTTGGGGTTGTTTGGTAAATTCCAAAAACCCTAAATCAGCCTATACACGACATTAAACCCTAAAAAGACCTATTATCTCATTGTTTAACCACATCTCTCTATAAATAAATCACTCTTTATCAAAGATAGAAAATTCTAGCACCATGTTTCAAAATCAAATCTCAAGAATCCCTCCAAGAACTTCAAGAAACTCACAATAAAGGTATGTCAAGTGTTGATTCATGGGTTCCTTTCCCCCATGAAGCTCAAGAATCTATTTTCAAAATCCAAAGATTTTGTATTTATGAATGCTCATGATTTAGTTGAATTGAAATTCATGTTCATTTTGTTGTTGGGTTTCGATTCATGTTTCAAATTACATGTTCCAATGATTGATCCTAGTATGTGATGTTTTGCATAATATTCATGAGAAAACCTTCAATTTGCAAGTTTACTTATGTATCTATAATAATTTGATTTATTGATTATTGCATAACCAAAGCATGCTCCCCATGTGTTTGATAAAATGCCTATGTATAGAAAATAGTTCCTGCATAGCATGTTATTATGAAATCCCTATTCATGTACAAGTTAGTGCATGTAAAGAGTTTGATGAAACTTCTTAGTCAATGAATTAAAGATATATATAGCCATTGTTGTGCATTCAAGCTTGTGCTATGATTTAATTTTATGTAATTAAGTCCTGGGGGTATTAAATACCCGAAAATTTAGCTATGTGCCTAGAGCCAGTGTCATGTTTTCACGATACTCTCAGTCAAGCCATGGTCAGTAGAATTCAATCAGTCATGTGACTCAGGAAAACTCAATACCAGTCCAGTCTCATTCAGTAATCTCTATAATCTCAGAAATCTCAGTGATCTTAATTAGTCATCATGTCTCAGTAGTATTCAGTTCAGACCTTAGTAAACTCAGTCAGCTAGTAGAACTCAGTAGCATTCTATCAGTTAACAGAATTCAGTAGTGTTTTGCCAGTAAATGAAAATCCAGTGAACTCAGTTCAATCTCATTAATCAGTAAAATCAATAACAGATCAGTCCAGCCTAGTATGAATTAGGAAATAATTCTTGTGTCTATTCAGTTGGGAGTAGGATTCATCACTGAGTGAACCCAGGGATGAGGACACACACTGTCAGCTAGTAGCGGGTGTGATCCTTAGTAGCAATCCCTGCATTCCAGAACTACGTAGCCAACATAGGTTGAGATGTACCCCTATGGGTCTAGGGACTATATATCTCATTTGAGTTTTTCTTCCATGAGGGGTAAACGGAAGAGCTCCCTATCAGAGAGGGTTTACTTATATCTTGTCTTTACCTATGGCATGGTACTGACACACCTCCAGCTGGGGTTACAGGTCGTACCACACCAGTTCAGATTCAGGGCATGTCGGTCAGATGATTACCTCCCACAGTTTCAGTTTCAGATTTAGTCTTTAGAATAGAACTCAGTCCAGTTCTAAACAAATCAGGACTGTCAGACATAGTCACTCAACTTAGTATGGAACTCAGAAAGTTCCATCAGAATTTAGGACTATCATATATAGTCACCCACTTTAGTAAAAAAAATGAGATAGTTATACAAATTTCATGATAGTCAGATACAGTTATCCAGCTTCGTATAACACTTAGATTAGTTATTTATAATCAGGACTGTTAGAAACAGTCTTTTAGTTATCACTTACTAGTAAACTCAGATATTAGTAAATCCATATTATCAGCAGAATCAGTAGTCAGAACTCAGTACTCAGTCCTATCTCAATATCAGTTACAAATATCAGTCATGGATTAGCTTGTGGTCCTTCGGGGTCATGAGCATCGTGTAGAATTTCGGGTACCAGATTCAAGGCGTTATACTTTCAATCTGTAATATGTGAACTCTACACTTTCTTCTTCAGCAACATGCATAATATGGGTGATCTTCTTCACCTCATCAAGAAAGAGCAGTGGGTCCTCTTCTGCTTTTGACCCAAAGAATTCAGGCGGATTCATTCTAATAAAGTCTCTAATTTTGGCTGCGGCTAAATCCCCATCTTGCTGTGGTGGATCTACATCCTGATGGTTACCCTACATATTTGTTGTCACAGCTTGGGATAGCACCTAGAAAGATGCCTGAAATTATACATGTGACACATTCTCATTCAAGAGGTCTGCGGCCTGAGGTGGCTGATTATCATTTCTACGGGCGTTGGCTCTTTGGGGAGGCATTTTCTATCATAAAAGAGCATGATTTAATAGTAGATAGAGACAACAGTAGGCACGATAGATTCTGAAAGAAAGAGATGACTTTTTCCTAAAACGTCCTGTAGCCTCTTGCTCATAGATGTGGCGCGCTACACATCAATGATCAAGACTCTACGTAGCGCGGATTGAAAGACTCCCTAGGACTCCTTAAACCTTAGACTTTGATACAAAGTTTGTAATGCCCCAAAATCTCATCCCAAGACGTCACACGGTGCTTAAGGCTACAAGTAGCCCTAAGCTAACCCTTTGAGCCTACTAGTACTTCTAACACTTACTTTAGGATAATTAAACCAAGCAATAAATGCATATTATGCCAAATCTGGATTGACATAACTAAAATACATAGTCTAAATGTCAATACAGAAAATAACATGGAAAACTTTAACCACTAGTCTGACAAAGCCTCTACTACTCAAGAACTAGAGAGCCAATGGAACAGATCCCCAACTGACTCGAACTGAAATCTACAAAATCAACTGACATCATAACTAAAAGTCTGAAAGTAGGCCCTCAGACCATGAGGACTCACCACTGTGGAAATGCAGTCAAGGCACTCGGAGATCACTGGCGCTGCTGAGACTGAGTACCTGAACCTACATTATGAGACAATGTAGCACACAGATGTATATTTGGATCAGTACTTTAAGGATGTACTGAGTGTATGGAGGTGTATGCATTAAGTAAACAATATCAATAATCTTGGAAAAAAAACATGCATGAAATTATGAATGACTCACATAACTTGAGTAAGTTTGAAATATAAAGCTCATAAATCATGAATAGTGAAATATGTGATATAAACCTTGTGAGTCGTCATACTTAACTCTAAAATATGTATTCTCCTCTTATTCTTAAAGCTTGTAAGCAAAAGAAAATCTTAAACCATAACTTTCAAACTTATACTTTTGAGTTAAAGAGAATAAGGAACTTCTTTTGAAACTTTAGAAACTCAAATACTTATGATTATGGAACTTTTGGTATTAGGGAACTTTAGGACTCTTTGGAAAATTGGGAGTTTCTTCTAACCGACAAAAACTATATGAGCAGACATGGAGTCAAACGACTTGCCTACGTTAGGGAGAGTTATTCTACCCTTGCCATCAGAATAGAACCTTAACTTTAGTGATCACTATCTCGGCCTCAGGCCCATAAATCTCAATCCTATTATGGAACGCAGTTCTATGGTATGATACCTTGGAATCATACCCAACTTGGTGCTAAATAATACTCCCACACATAGGCTCAAGGGTCTATAATCATTACCAAATTATGCTTCTCTTAGCTTTAAATTATAAGTAGTGTGGATTCCTATCTTAGCTTTTGAAAGTACTTATCAAAACTTGTCAACAAAACTTGAGATCATAATCTCCTTATAAGCTTATCACTTGTACTTAGGACTCAAAATATAAAGCTTTAATGCATCAAAATTATATTTAAACTTCATGCTCAACCATCATCTTAAATAGCTTACAATCATCTCAATCAAGATATTGGAAAAATAACTCATAATATGAATCTCATGATTTCAACATCTCAAAATTCATGCTTGATAACAAAACATTCATAATCATCCTAAAATTTGGAAAATTCAGAAATAGGCATGGAAATATAAACAAAATCATATAATTCAACCTTTAATCCATGGGAAATCTCAAAATCTTGCAAACAATAATAATGGGTATAAATCCTAACTTCAATTTTATGGAAAATCTCATAATTTGTAGAAATTTATATTTAAAATAAGTCTTTGGTCACAAGGGTGAAAGATTTACCCTTCTTCAAACCCCAGATACATTAGATTATGAATTTAGATGAACAAGCTTACTTGAGAATCTTTTTGGTACTCTTGAGTGAGGGTTCTTGAAGCTTTTGACTTGGGAACCTTGAATCTTAACCTAATTTGTAAGAACTATGGTGAAATCTTAAAAAAGGAATTGGGTCTTTCTCTTGAGGGTTAATCTTGAGATAAAACTCTAGTTTTTATGCTTTGGATGAATCTGAAGTTCTATGTTTCGCTTTGATATATCTAGGTGTTAAAAGAATGGAAAAGGACCAAAAAGTACTTTTAAAAATGGATTTAAATCACTGAACGGAAGTGTGCAACGAACTGGGCGATGGTACATCACTGGATCGGCGATCCATCGGTCCATCCCATCGTACTTGGCTAGAATATGGTCTCACTATCTCTATTGCGACGGTTTGGGCGATGGTCCGTCGCTAGCTCGATGGTCCGTCGGCCCTTTTCGTCATACTTGGCCAGAAGCTGGTTTTACTACCTCAGCTACGACTATTTGGGCGATGGTCCATCGCTAGCTCGACAGTCCGTCGGCCTCTTTCTGTTGCACCTAGGCGGTTCAGACTACTTGCTGTAATTTGACCATAACTTTCTACTCTAACATTGGATTTTGGAGAAATGGGTATCGTTGGAAAGAAATTCAATTTCCCGTACGATAAAAAGTCAAAATTAGGAAAACTCTAAATTATTTAAATACTACTCACTTTAGAAGTCATCCCTTAACCTTCTAGAGAAAAAATTAGGCATATAGAAAATTTGGGGTATTACAGGGTCGTACCCTCCTACGAGTAGGTTTTCAGCTTTTAAGATGAGGGTAGTCTGGATATTTCCCATCCTAAAAACCTTATGTCCCTATATTATATACCATGTTGTGGCCTTACATAACACTTATTGTAATATTAAAACATTCCAAAAGCGCTTTCTAACACTCTCTTGAAGATTGAAGTCTAGGGTTTCAAGAGGTGTTCATCTAGAGGCTAAAGTGGTCAAGTTTTTTCCGTGAATCATCTTGTATAAGGAAATTTACTCCTCCCTCATTATTAGTTCAAACTAAAGACATGTTTTAATGTGTTTTAAACATTGGTTGTGGATCATGCAGGGTGGTTTTGAAAATAAATGTTGAGGGTTTTGATGCATATTGATAGGTATTGTTTACTCTTGGCATAAACTATGTGTTCACATATTTTTGGTGGTGGTTTGAATATATGGGTGCTTTTTGGGTATGGTTTAACAAATGGGTCATGGGTAACCCTAACTTTGATGGTTTATGCTTTGGTTTTGGTCTTGGTAAAGGTATACCCTAAACATGTTTGATAAAATGCCTATGAGAAAGTTTTAATTTATTGTTGCACTTTCATTGAAGCTATTGCATGGTATGGTTTTTATAATGGAACCCAAAATTGGTTTGAATGGTTTTGAAAGGTTAAAATGGCTTGAATGATGAACGTCTGGTGGGGTATAAGGTAATACCCTAAGCAAAGCTTAATAATGAAATACTTGTGGGGTACACGTGAATCCCCCAAGTAAGCCTAATAATGATGTACTTCTGGGGTACATTGAAACTCCCTAAGTAAACTAAATAATGTAACCTATGGAGAACATGGGAATCCCATAATATTGGCTAAATACATTTCTTGCAAGCTACAGTAAGTATGACGATTCCACTAATGATAGCCTTGGTTAATAATAAATAGAATTTTGGATTGGTTGTGTGGTAATGGTTTTAAATGGGCAATAATGGTAGGGTATGATAGTTAACCGTAAAGGTGTGAGTCCAAAGGACAAGTACTGAAAACTCATGTTTGCCAATATGAGGATTGGGAATGAAGACCCTATACTCAAGGGGTACACAGGAATCCCCGAATACTTGTATATATGTATCATGAAGAGCGAAGGGTATACGGGAATCCTCTACTATGATTTTTGCGGCTACATGTATTAGGGATCGTCTAGGGGATGACAGTGTACACATATAGTAGATAACGCTCAAATTGCAACTCTCTTACGAGAGAGTAAGCAGTCGTTGCCAAATATATAACCCAACTAGGTTGGGGTCGAATGACACAGGGAATATGTCTTTAATTTAAGTTATTTGTGAGGCAATCAACTAATAGTTAGTAGCTTCCTATAAATGGGGGTTTTTAATTTATCAATTGTATAAAAGTGTTTGTCACAGAAAATAATTCAACTATAAATCATATTGCAATTAGTAATTCGGTAAGAGTAGTCAAACTACAGTCATGGTTATCAAGATGCTTAAGCATCTAGGGTTGTGAACAATCTTAAATTCCCAAAGAACAATTCTAATTGCAAGAGTAATTGAATTCTATGGTTTACCCATTAGTTTCTCAACCTAAATGAGTAGCTTATCCCTTAATTCTTTCAGACTTGAGGAAAATATTATTTATTCAACTATATTCTTACATGGGTTGATCCGATTAAGGCATCTACCCTCTATCCAAAGGTTAAAGCCCTTAGATTTATCTAAACCCTTTCTTTTCTCAACAAACACTTTTCTATTCGAACAACTGTTGTTCTTGGACTCACTTTTCAAGTTTGCAACCAAGAAAAGTCATCAAAATGAAGAAGGGTTTATGCACTATCAATTAATCATGGGAATCTACTAGATTCACAACCCCCAATAAGATATTCACATTAAGGCTCCCATAACCCTATTCATGGGAGCTTAGCCACACATTTCCATCATAGAAAGAGAAGAAAACATTGTGTTATTCATAGATTAATTCAAAGTTTACTTACAAAAGTCACAATTGTTGTTCTTCAATCTTCAATAGAAAATATGATAAAGGAACCTAGATCCATAAATCTCCAATGAATCTTAGAGAAAAACTATGTAACAATATATTTCAAGTATGGAAACTTTGATAAAAAATAAAATATAAAATAAAAAGATAATCAAAGATACCTAATAAAACCTAAAACTGGTATTTATATATTCCCAGGTAAAAAGGAATTACAATTCGAATTCAGAAAAAAACACATCCAAATTGGTGGTCCACCGCAAAACTGGTGGTCAACCATTTTGACCGTCCCTGGATCTTCTGAAATCTTGCATTCTGTTTGGGCCTGGTGGTCAGATTGGTGGGACACCGCAAAACTAGTGGTCCACCATTTTTACCACCAGTAATTTTTCTAAAATCCTAGACTTGGTGGTCAGATTGGTGGTCCACCACAAAACTAGTGGTCCACCATTTTGACCACCAGTGAGTCTTCTGAAATCTTGAATCTGGTGGTCAGTTTGGCGGTCCCCCAAAAAATTGGTGGTCCACCATTTTGACCATTATTGAGTGTTCTGAAATCTTGACTTCTATTTTGAATTAGTGGTCAGATTGGTCGTCCACCGCAAAACTGGTGGTCCACCATTTTGACTACCAGTGTGTCAATTTCCAGAATCTCACCACAATTTTACCGCGTCGTGGTACCTCCTCAAACTCTATAAAATTTTGCACACGCCTATAGGTCTCAAAATATAGCCTTTTATCAATCCATTGGTGTTTTTAAGGAGTCAATTGTACAATTATTCATCCTACATGCGCCTTGGACATTTTAGGACTCCAAATGGAGTCGATTTTTGCATCGTGCTTTCGTTGAGCCATTCTTAGCCTTTTTGAGTTGTTTTCACTTGATTTGAAGCTTTAATATTCTTCATATATCATCATAATCCATTAAAAAATCATCCTAAATCATTAAACACCACAAATTAGAGCTCAAAACAACACAACATCAAAGACGGTGAACTCTAAACACGAGCTAAGCATAGGCTAATTTCACTTTGATTTTTAGCTCATTGTTTTGAATCTTTTCTTGATACAATTGACCCTTGAACATTATAAATAAGGTGTTTAACATATAAATACATAATAATAACCTTATTAACTCATTAAAATACATTAGAACCCAACACAATAGACTAGACAAACACCAAGCTCAAGCTAGTCACACTAGCTTTCTTGGCTGAACTCTAAATGGTCGAATTGAATCAAAACTCATGTAAACACCATTAAGAATTTTAAGCACATACTTGTACATATTAATGATCATTTACATCATTATAAACATCTATATCATAAGAATAATCCTCAAAACAAGGCTAAAAAGGTTTAAATAGTAATGCCAGAATGCATAAACACACCCAACATCACCATCCAACACTTAAAGCCTTGTTCGTTCTCGAAAAACTCTTCACTCTAAGAATCATAATCTATGGAATCTACACTTCTACAATATGCAAGACACTCAATATAGTACTACATGACTACAAATAATGAAAGTTACTACACTAGGCATGTTTCAACACAATTAAAAGATCAAGAATCCTACTTCCGAAACATCCTAGCCTCAAGAATGGACTCCACAAGTAGAAAACTCATGCATATACTTAAATCAAGGCCATCACACAAATAACCCATATTCATCAAACATGTGCCCCTCACAACAAGAGAGTTACCCATAATCACTCAAAATTATGCAATTTGTAACATGATGGGTACAAGAATCAAATTGTGTTCACTCACAAGAAATTCACAAATTACACACAATGAACCATAGGCTTTCCCTTAGTGTAATTCTCTACTAATATTCGAATGTAAAGCTTATGATCAATTAGGGCTTTTCTGGGTTGTAATGTAGGCTAAGGGACGGGTAGGAACTATTTTGGTCAAGAATAGTGACTAAACTCTCTAAGAGCTTTAATACACTACATTATACATTTAAAGAAATCTCTAACAACCAAATTACACCACTTTTCTCTACCATATCTTTTATTTTTTCCCCATCTCTTTTAAGCATTGTCACAACCACTGGGTTGATGCATAGTTTACCACCATATAAATTAATTTTAATCTTTTTTTTCTATCATGGTAATATTTCAAACATCATTTATATCACATCAATCCACCACAATTCAATAATAAACACCAATAAATTTTACCTTGGGACATCAATTTCACCTTTTTCCTCTTATTTCTCAAACTCCTTACTAATTCATTAAAGCACTTTGGAGCTCTTTGGATCAAATTATGGTCAATCAAAGAAGGGATTAGGCTATTTATGAGGTTTCCAAAGAAAAAGCTAAAGGCTCAATGGGGGTTAACTAGGATAATGCACAATGGTAGGCAAAATAAGGTATAAAACAAGGCTATTAAAGAAATGCCTAAATCATCTCCTAAACACACATTATTTATTTCGCTTTACACACACACAGGGAAAGTTCTAGACATCACATACAATAACAAATATAAAAAATACCTTACATGCACATGGAACATGTTCAACTAAATAGGATCATCAAATATTCTCAACCAAACAATAACATGAATTCAATTTTTAAGCCAACAAATACAAGAGTCACAAACATAAGCCTAAGAGTCTTAAAAATAGAAATTCACACAATTCAACATGCTTTTACAAACAATCCCACTTGCATCATGTAATCACAAATAGCACCAACAAGAATATCTCACTTATTTCTAACCTAAAAATTTTCAAATTGAGCCAAAATTTGAAAATTTCCCCACCCCAAACTTAAAAATCTACTTTGTCCCCAAAGTGAATTTTTAAATGAAGCGATAAAAATACTCCTTGAGGCCTCTAGGCCTAGCTAGATGCCTCTTCACATAGAGGAGATCCTTGGGACCCGACACTTATTTTATGCCATGCTCCTTAGCTCAAGCTCATGGTACTCAGACTTCCCATTAACCTGTAGCTCAACTAAAAACAAAACTACTTGAAATAAAAACTAAAAAACTAAAATTAAAAAAAAAACATACCTTAGCTTGGGTTGACTTTCAAGAAGCACCTAATTTAGTCTCGCGGCATGACCCATATAAATTTTTTCCTCTACTGTAAGGATATAAATTTCACCCCCAACTTAGCATCCATATTTTTCTCTCGCTCATAAGGAAATGGTATAAAGATTAAGAAGCCGAGTAATGGATAATGCATGGTAAACAACTCGTCCTTAAAGTGAGGTGTGTTTTTATGTTGCTTATCCAGTGTAAAATAATGAATATAGGACTTTTGTTCCTCATATTCACAGTCTTCCACTATTTTAAATGATTCCACAGACATGATATCATCTAAACATAATGTGGAAAAATGCTTCGAGTGAGGCCCAACTGATTCTACTTCAAAATTTACACTTTCTACTACACACTAACTTTTATTCACCTTCTCAATTTCATTCTTAAGATAAAAATGACAATCAAGTGGTTGTGATTCTTGTGTTTGCTCCATAGATAGAATAATATCTGCATAATATTGTATAAGTCTCGGCCATGTACTTCCATCAAAATATGGACAATAATATTCTTAATGTGGTTCCCCACAATAACAACGAGAATCGTCATTACTCAAAAACTATCTATCCCAGACTGACATCTCAAAAAAGGTGTGAGAAAACAAATAAAAATAAAGAGAAAAAAAATAATCTGAACAAAAAAATATTTATAGATCAATATAGAAAAACTAACAGTCAATTAACACACATAAACTTAATCGATAACCGTATTCCCCGACAATGGCTCCATTATTTGATAACTGTCAAATTTCAACTCTCTTACGAGAGAGTAAGTGGTCGTTGTCAAATATATAACCCAACTAGGTTGGGGTCGAATTCCACAGGGAATATGGCGTTAATTTAAGTTATTTGTGAGGAAATCAACTAATAGTTAGTAGCTTCCTATAAATGGGGGTTTTTAATTTATCAATTGTATAAAAGTGTTTGTCACAGAAAGTAATTCAACTATAAATCATATTGCAATTAGTAATTCGGTAAGAGTAGTCAAACTAGAGTCATGGTTACCAAGATGCTTAAGCCGCTAGGGTTGTAAACTATATTGAATTTCCAATGAACAAATTTAATTACAAGAGTAATTGAATTCTATGGTTTACCCCTTAGTTTCTCAACCTAAATGAGAAGCTTATCCCTTAATTCTTTCAAACTTAAGGAACATATTATTTATTCAACTATATTCTCACATGGGTTGATCCGGTTAAGTCATCTACCCTCCATCCAAAGGTTAAATCCCTTAGATTTATGTAAACCCTTTCTTTTCCCAACAAACACTTTTTTATTCGAACAAGTGTTGTTCTTGGACTCACTTTTCAAGTTTGCAACCAAGAAAAGTCATCAAAATGAAGAAAGGTTTATGCAATATCAATTAATCATGTGAATCAACTAGATTCACAACCCCCAATAAGCTATTCACATCAAGGATCCCATAACCCTAGTCATGGGAGCTTTCTATCACAGAAAGAGAATAAATCATTGTGTTATTCATAAATTAATTCAAAGTTTACTTACAAAAGTTACAATTGTTAGTCTTCAATCTTCAATAGAAAATATGATAAAGGAATATATATCCACACATCTCCAATGAATCTTAGAGAAAAACTGTGAAACAATATATTTCAAGTATGGAAACTCTGATAAAAAATAAAATAAAAAAAAAGATAATTAAAGATACCTAATAGAACCTAAAACTGGTATTTATATGTTCCCAAGTAAAAAGGAATTAAACTTTGAATTAAAAAAAAATGCATCCAAATTGGTGGTCAAATTGGTGGTCCACTACAAAACTGGTGGTCCACCATTTTGACTGTCCCTGGATCTTCTGAAATTTTGCATTCTGTTTGGGAATGTTGGTCAGATTGCTGGTCCATCGCAAAACTGGTGGTCCACCATTTTGACCACCATTAAGTCTTCTGAAATCCTGGACTTGGTGGTCAAATTGGTGGTCCACCGCAAAACTAGTGGTCCACTATTTTGACCACTAGTGAGTCTTCTGAAATCTTGAATCTAGTGGTCAGATTGGTGGTCCACCACAAAACTGGTGGTCCACCATTTTGACCACCAGTAAGTCTTCTAAAATTCTATACTTTATTGTCAAATTGGTGGTCCACTGCAAAACTAGTGGTCCACTATTTTGACCACCAGTGAGTTTTCTGAAATCTTAAATCTGGTGGTCAGTTTGGTGGTCCACCACAAAACTGGTGGTCTACTATTTTGACTGACGCTGAGTGTTTTGAAATCTTGAATTCTATTTTGAATTGTTGGTCAGATTCGTGGTCCACCGCAAAACTGGTGCTCCACCATTTTGACCACCAGTGAGTCAATTTCCAGAATCTCACTGTGATTTCACTGCATCGCGATGCCTCCTCAAACTCCATAAAATGCTACACGCACCTATGGGTCTCCAAATATAACCTATTCTCAATCTATTGTTCTTTTCAGGAGTCCATTGGACATTTATTCAGATGACACGTGCTATGGACATTTCAGGACTCCAAATAGAGTCAATTTTTGCATCGTGCTTTTGATGAGCCATTCTGAGCCTTTTTTAGTTGTTTACACTTGATTTTAAGCTTTAATATCCTTCATATATCATAATAATCTAATAAAAAAGTATCTTAAATAATTAAACACCACACAGTAGAGCTCAAAACAACACACCATCCAAGATGGTGAACTCAAAATATGAGCTAACATAGGCTAATTTCACTTTAAATTTTAGCTCATTGTTTTGAATCTTTTCTTGATACAATTGACCCTTAAACATTATAAATATTTGTTTCACATATAAATAAATAATAATAACCTTATTAAATCATTAAAATACATTACAACCCAACACAATAGACTAGACAAACACCTAGCTCAAGCTAGTCTCACACCAGCTTTCTTGGTTGAACTCTAAATGGTCGAATTGAATCAAAACTCTTGTGAAAACACTATTAAGCATTGTAAACACATACTTGTAGATATTAATGCTCATTTATATCATTATAAATACATAAATCATAAGAATCATCCTTAAAACAAGGCTAAAATGCTAAAATAGTAATGCTAGAATGCATAAATACACCTAACATCAATAGCCCATGGATGGATTATGACGGTTAAGCTACAAATAGCTAGGTTAATGGTTTTAAAGTCAAGACAAACCCATTTCCCTTTACCATCATGGATTATATATATTTATACATATATATATACATATATATATGTATGGATGGATGGATATGTATGACTATGGTTGTTTGTTTGCTTTACTTAGTTTTAAAGGTTAGCATTATCTTATACTTATCCCGAGTAATTGATAGCATTCACCTTCTAAACCTTCTTTAGGTGGCTATATCCCCACATGATGCAGGAACTGGTCATACTACTCTTCATTCTCATTGATTCGATTCAGGAACAGTCGGTGTTGGATTCAAGTTGTGAGCTTCCATAGTTTGGAAGGCATCCATTTCATGTCATGGATTACTTTTCATACTCTTGTCTTTTCATAGACTTTGTGTTTTTCTATTTTCAGGGGCATGTCCCGACTAGATACTCTTTGGTTTGGTTTAGAGGCTTTGTATGGAAAACTGTGGACTTGGGTATGGAATGGTTATGATTAATGTATGATATACATTGGATTATTGTTTTTGGTTTGGTTGGTTCATTATTGGATGGATTGTGTTGGATGGGTTAGTCTTAGATACGATCTTATCTCAAAGTCATCACATTGTCGAATGCGTTGTCTTGTTATATGTTTGGAACTCATCCGAATTAGGGTATAGATAGTTGGTTGGATTGGGTATCGGGGGTGGTCTCTGGTCCTGGTTGGACTTTAGATGCCCATTATGACAAGGCCCCGATTTGGGTCGCATCATCAGTCCGCTTAAGAGAAGAATTTAAAAAGTCTCTTAAATGGACTACTCCTTCACAGATTCTCTGTAATCTGATTAGTCAAGGTGTTAATGATGGCAAAGGACCAGGCTATCAAGAAGAATTCCAACCTACTTAGTGGAAAGGAAAGACTGCCAATGGTGATACAAAGAAGGCTCTCAAATCTATGGACGATCATCATGAAAAAATAGGCACTCTAAAGGGAATTGCCAAAGCATTAAAAGTGACGAAATAAAAAAATTCAGGTATGTCACCAGGAGAATGGACAAACAAAGAGATTCAAGTACTTGAATAAGATGAAGAAGAACTCTCTACCTAGATGGTCCAAGAAGGTGTTGGTCACACCTTTTTATTCTTACTGGGAACTCAAACTCAAGGGAGTTCCAAAATCAAACAAGTGATTATGGTTCCAGGTTAGAGAAAGGGGATTGTATTCAGGAATGTTTATTTAAAGTGAGTGTTCAAGGCTTAATTTTTGAAAATCTGACTGTGTTCTCTCTCTTTCAAGTCACTCCAAAGTGGAAGTGCCATATCTTGAAATAATTGATTTCAAGGGACTTGGTCCTTAGAAGACTTATCTTAAAAGATTACTTTCAACAAGAGGCTAGATCAGGGATTGATCAAGCCAACCTAACCTGACATGTGAATCAGTGTAACTTTAAGAATTGGTTATGCTAAAGAGGCAGGTATTCGTGGTAGAATAAGTGCTTGTTAATATAATACAGCTCCATGTGTTTTCAAGTATACACTCATGAGAACAACTTAAAAGTAGAACAGTTGAAGCCAACACAGATACAATATTCACTCAAAAGGGCAAGGGACCTGGTCCCATCACTCAGGTTAGTACCTATACAAAAAGCTTAAATAAACATAAAATATTTTCTGAAAAAGACATGTTTTCTCCTCCAAAGTGTTAATTTCTGTGAAAAATAATGAGTCACACTATTTAGGTCTAGATATGTCAAATCAAAAGAATCCTCTTTTAAGGACATTGGTCACCTCTTAAAATTGCTAACTCAGACCTTCTTGCCTTATTTTTCAACTAGTCTAAATTATCTTCCCAAATCTACAAATTTTCTCTAAATCTAAACTAAGCCGGCTCATCTCGGTCTCTCAATATCAAATGAAAAACATTACTACATCCTCAAACCCAGTAAAAATTCCTGAAGTAGACAAATCTTTTGAGAGTCAAACTAGACATCCCCAAATTGAACCTCCTAATTCTTCAGAATTTAAACCCATAGAAAATATCATCTACATTCCTCAACAACAAATTGAATCTTCCTTAAAATGTCCAAAACCCTTAATTGAGTCAGTCTTAATTGAATCCTCTTTGACCTCAGAAGCTTATTCTTAGCAAATCATGATTAAGAATCCAAACCAAGGATTTGGATCACTAATAGAACAAGAAACATCTCAACCTGAACCTCTCTCTTCTCCAGGAAATTCAAAACTGCCTGAAAACTTCCAAAATCATGAGTCATCTAAAAAATCCAAAAATACTAAACCCTTTTTAATATAATAAGCATCTAACTCTCTTATACACTCAGATTTAAACCTTATTTTTGCCCATTTATTTGGTGAATAAATTTTAGTGAAGAGGGTTGATCTTTCCTATGATTAAAATTGGGTAGCTGAGAATCTACTCCTACTTGCATACGATACCAAGAAAAGATCAATAAATGGAGAAGAATGGGAAGTGGGTGATAAGGATAAAGGGAATGAGGGAAAATATATGTTGTTACCACCATATGAGGGAAATAAAGAGGATGAGGATGAAGTACCTCTAAAATTGGTTAGTAAAGAAAATAAGAGAAAGTATAGGTAAGGAGAAAGTGATAAACTCAGAGGTGAAAGTGACAAGAACCTATTCTACAAGAGGTTCTGACAAAATTATAAATGATGCCATATATGCCAACAAAGCTTCAACCATGAAAAGAAGAAGGCCGAAGAAATCTATGGCAGTGGAGGAGGAAGAAATTGTGGAAGTTATAATGGTTGAAAAAGTGGAAGACTTAGATTCAGTAATTGCTACTATTACTAAAGAAAGAAAATTAGAAGTTAAGGATGATGAGAAGACTAGTTCCTCTAAGTCAAAGACTAGTATCTCCACTGGAATGAGGCAGAAACATATAGTTTTCAAGAAAAGAAAAGATTTTGAGGTACCAGGTCCCATGAAGAGAAAAATTAAAGAAAAAGAGAGCCACGTAGTGAGCCCAAGAAAAAGAAAAAGAATGAAGAAACGAATGAAATGTCAAGATAAATGAGGATTAAGAACCTGAGAACAAAAAAGGTTCTACCTGGGAGAGTATTTGATTCAAAAATCTATGACAAACCAGGAATTATAGAACTGGTGGAGTATGTGAGGCATCAGGGCTAGTTGCACCTGCTAGAAGAATCAAATCCCATTGTATTCGAAGGAGAAGTGAGAGAATTCTACAACTCCATGGAATTCTCAAAAGATGGTTTGTGTTTGACTATATAGATGCAAGGAAAGGTTCTCAAACTAGATGAAAAAAACAAGGAAAAATTATGGATGTACCTGTTGTAAGGATAAGAATTGTAGTGAATCAACAGCCTACCATTGAGTTCATGATTGAGGCATCAAAGGTAGGAGGGACCTCAATAAATACAGTGAAAAAAAAGTTTCTAAAAATTAATTATCAGCTAGTATTTGATTTCATCAACAAGGTCCTATTGCCATGATTTGAAAAAACAACAATTTCTTCCACTGTTGACTTGTTCTTGATTGAATTCTTGAGTAAATTTTCATTGATAAGTCTTCCAGCTCTACTGATAAAACATATGCATAAAGTGATTCATGAAAAGGAAGGCAAACATGGATTGCCATATGGATAAATCTTGAATAAGGTGTTTATTCACTTTGGTGTATATGGAACTAAATGAACACCTGGAACAGCCAAATAGATGATCATCCTGACAACCCTTGGGAAAAATAAATGCATAGATTCCAAAGCTGGATCTGTGTCTCAAGTGTTTGAGTTGCTAGCTATTTACGAAAGGCGAGGCTACAAAATGGGAGAGTTAAGGATTATGTTCACTACCAAACATACTAAGATAGTGCATCTAAAGTTGTAGAATCAAAATGTGTCTTCTGAGGGACCAGGTACCACTGATGAACTTTTTGCTGAAAATGCAAAATTTCAAGCACAAGTGGTAGAACTGGCTGTTGAAATTTAAGGATTGAATGTCGAAGTGAAAGTTTTCACCAAATAGTTGTTGGATTCCCATAATACTGAAAGTGCAAGAATGGAGATGTTTCTTAAGTCTCTTTACCCTAAACCTCCCTCTACCTAAGTAATATTATCCATGTCCTCAAATCAATACAATGTTAGTTTCATATTTTGCTTCTTGTGTTGGCTCTTGAAGATAGTTTGTTTTATGCATTATTTTAGTATGATTATACTGGTACTGAACTTTGTTTTGAAAATGAATGAATTTAGATTGTGTACCTCATCTGTCTCCTTTAATTTTAAAGTTGTTTTTCATGCTAGTGTTGCCCCAGTAGCAATGTGTTAATTAGATTGTACTTATCCTTACATATAGTTTCTATTAATCCATTTCAATGATGCCAAAATAGGGAATACTGACTTCATATGCAAGCTTCTCATGTGTTCATGCACCATGTGTTCATATGTAAGGAGGGAAATGATGTGCTAAGTGTGAAAATGATAAGGCATAGTGACAAGGGGAAGCAAAAGTGCTCAGGGATCTTTACTGCAAATGATAACAAGGGACCAGGTCCCTATATTGCATGATGGAGGAAGCATGATGATAGAGGGAACATTCATCTTTGGGTGATAATCACACTGATTAAATATGATGAATATGCACTAATGCTCAAAGTTGAATTGGTTGGTTTGTCATCATCAAAAAGGAGAAAAATTGCTATATGTAGTTGTGATGATGAGAATCTAACTGCAAGGGACCAGGTACCTAGATGTGCAAGATACAATTCAATCGGCATGCGTTGTTCACACAATTTTTTTCTCATATGTAACAAACTTACAAGTGTTATTTTATACTGATAAGGATAGTTGGTCTAATGATCTTTCAGCCCTAATCATTACTTGTCTATAAAAGAAAGAGATGTCTCTTCATCAAACAGGCTTTTGTCAAATACAAAGAGTAACAAGAGTCAGAAAAAACCCCATTTCAATACTACTCAAATTCTTAGCTGGTTAGATATGCTTAAATTGAAATTGTTCTTGAGTAAGTAATAATTTTTAATCAATACCAAATTCGCCCAAATCTGACACCTGGCAGAAAATTAGAGCCATTTTAGTAAGACAATGTACCACCTGGTAATTTAGCGCATCGCAGAGCCAGCCAAAATGGCATTCATCAAAAACCAATGAGCCTTCGCGATATTGGCGCATCGCGCCAAGGCACGATTTCAGAATAGTCAATTTCCAGTGCACCACAATGATTCCACTGTGGCGCAGAGCCATTCCAGTTTGCAACCAAGGTAGTAATGCAATTTTCACCATGTCGTTCTACCAACCAGTTTCCCAATTGTCCAGTTTCTAGTGAGCTGACAAGATTTCACTGCGTCGCGCTAGCATGTAAAATCGGGATCTTTTAGGTTCCGTCATTTAATTTTTAGGGTTGTTTGGTAAATTCCAAAAACCCTAAATTAGCCTATACACGACATTAAACCCTAAAAAGACCTATTATCTCATTGTTTACCCACATCTCTCAATAAATAAATCACTCTCTCTGAAAGATAGAAAATGCTAGCCCCAAATTTCAAAAGCAAATCTCAAGAATCCCACCAAGAAATTCAAGAAACTCACAATCAAGGTATGTCAAGTGTTGATTCATGGGTCCCTTTCACCCATGAAGCTCAAGAATCTCTTTTGAAAATCCAAAGATTTTGTATTTATGAATGCTCATGATTTAGTTGAATTAAAATTCATGTTCATTTTGTTGTTGGGTTTCGATTCATGTTTCAAATTACATGTTCCAATGATTGATCCTAGTATGTGATGTTTTGCACAATATTCATGAGAAAACCTTCAATTTGCAAGTTAAATTATGTAGCTATGATAATTTGATTTATTTATTATTGCATAACCAAAGCATGCTCCCCATGTGTTTGACAAAAGGCCTATGTGAAGAAAATAGTGCCTTCATAGCATGTTATTATGAAATCCCCATTCATGTACAAGTTAGTGCATGTAAAGTGTTTGATGAAATGTCTTAGTCAATGAATTATAGATATATATAGCCATTGTTGTTCTTTCAAGCTTGTGCCATGATTTACTTTTATGCTACCGAATCCTAGGGGTATTAAATACCAGACAATTTAGTTGTGTGCCTAGACCCAATGTCATGTTTTCATGATACTCTCAATCAAGCCATGATCAGTAGAATTCAGTCAGTCATGTGACTCAGGAAAACTCAGTATCATTCTAGTCCCATTCAGTAATCTCAGTAATCTCAAAAATATCAGTGATTTCCATCAGTCATCATGTCTCAATAGTATTCAGTTCAGACCTTAGTAAACTCAGTCAGCTAGCAGAACTCAGTAGCATTCTGTCAGTTAACAGAATTCAGTAGTATTTTACCAGTAAATAAAAATCCAGTGAACTCAGTTCAATCTCATTAATCAGTAAAATCAGTAACAGATCAGTCCAGCCTAGTATGAACTAGGAAATAAGTCTTGTGTCTATTCAGGTGGGAGTAGGATTCAGCACTGAGCGAACCCAGGGATGAGGACACACACTATCAGCCAGTAAAGGGTGTAATCCCTAGTAGAAATCCCTGTGTTCTAGAACTACGTAGCCAGCATAGGTTGAGTTGTACCCCTACAAGTCTAGGGACTATATATCTCATTTGAGTTTTTCTTACATGAGGGATCGATAGAAGAGCTCCCAGTCAGAGAGGGTTTACTCATAGCTTGTCTTTACCTATAGTATGGTACTGACGCACCTCTAGTTGGGGTTATAGGTTAGACACCACCAGTTCAGATTTGGGGAATGTCGGTTAGATGATTACCACCCACAGTTTTAGTTTTAGATTCAATCTTCAGAGTAGAACTCAGTTTAGTTCTAAAGAAATTAGGACTATCAGACACAGTCACTCAACTCAGTACGAAACTTAGCTAGTTCCATCAGAATTCTGGACTATCAAATACAGTTACCCACTTTAGTAAATAACTCAGATAGTTATACAAGTTTTAGGACAGTCAGATACAGTCATCCAGCTCCGTATAACACTTAGATTAGTTATTTATAATCAAGACTGACAGAAGTCTTTTAGTTATCAGTTACTAGTAAAATCAGATATCAGTAAATCCATATTATCAGTAGACTCAGTAGTCAAAACTCAGTATTCAATCCTATCACAACCTCAGTTACAGATATCAGTCATGGGTTAGTTTGTGGTCCTTCGGGGTCATGAGCACGGTGTAGCATTCCAGGTACCAGATTTGGGGTGTTACACATTTTGTCTGTAAGATGCCAGGTCTATACTCTCTTCTTCATAAACATGCATAATCTGGGTGATCTTCTCTACCTTATCAATAAAGAGCAGCAGGTACTCATCTACTTTCGACCCAAAGAATTCTGGCGGATTCATTTTAATGAAGTCTATGATTTTGGATGTGGCTAAATCCCCATCTTACTGAGGTGGGGCTTCATCCTGACAGTTACCCTGCATATTTGCTGTCACAACTTTGGCTAGTGCCTGGAAAGCTGCCTGAAACTCTGCATGTAACATATTTTCATTCAAGAGGTCTGTGGGCTGAGGTGTCTGATTATTATTTCTACGGGCATTGGCTCTTTGGGGAGGCATTTTCTGTCATAAAAGAGCACGAGTTAACAATAGATAGAGACAACTGCAGGAATGATAGATTCTGTAAGAAAGAGATGACATTTTCCTAAAATATCCCGTAGCCTCTAGCTTATAGATGTGGCGCGCTACACACTAATGATCAAGACTCTATGTAATGCGGCTTGTCAGACTTCCTAGGACTCCTTAAACATTAGGATTTGATACCAAGTTTGTAATGCCCCAAAATCTCATCCCAAGCTGTCACATGGTGCTTAAGGCTACAAGTAGCCCTAAGCTAACCCTTTGAACCTGCTATTACTTCCAACACTTACTTTAGGATAATTAGAATAAGAAATAAATGCATATTATGCCAATTCTGGATTGAGATAACTGAAAACATAGTCTAAATGTCAATACTGAAAACAGCCTGGAAAACTTCAACCACTAGTCTGGCAAAGCCTCTACTACTCAAGAACTAGAGAGCCATTGGGACAGATCCCCAACTGACTCAAACTAAAATCTACAAAATCAACTGACATCATAACTAAAAGTCTGAAAATAGGTCCTCGAACCATGAGGACTCACCACTGTGGAAATGAAGACAAGGCACTCAGAGATCACTAGCGTTGTTGAGACTGAGTACCTGAACCTACATTATGAGATAATATAGCACAAAGACGTATATGTGGATCAGTACTTTGAGGATGTACTGAGTGTATGGGGGTGTATGCATTAAGTCAACAATATTAATAATCTTGGTAGAAACCAAGCATGTAATTATGAATGACTCGCATAGCTTGAGTAAGTTTGAAATATAAAGCTCATAAATCATGAATAGTGAAATATATGATATAAACCTTGTGAGTCATCATACTTAACTCTAAATTATGTATTCTCCTCTTATTGTTAAAGCATGTAAGCAAAAGAAAATCTTAAACCATAACTTTCAAAATTATACTTTTGAGTTAAAGAGAATAAGGAACTTCTTTTGAAACTTTAGAAACTCAAAGACTTATGATTATGGAACTTTAGGACTTAGGAAACTTTAGGACTCTTTGGAAAATTGGGAGTTTTTTCTAACCAACATAAACCATGTGAGCTGACATGGAGTCCAACGTCTTGCCCACATTGGAGAGAGCTATTCTACCCTTGCCATCAGAATAGAACCTTAACTTTAGTAATCACTATCTCGGCCTTAGGCCCATAAATCTCAATCCTATTATGGAACGTAGTTCTATGGTATGATACCTTGGAATCATACCCAACTCGATGAAAAATAATACTCCCATACTTAGGCTCAGAACTTTTGGGAAATCCACCTTAAAATAACTCAAGGGTCTATAATGAAGACCAAATTATGCTTCTCTTAGCTTTAAATCACAAGTAGTGTGGATTCCTATCTTAGCTTTTGAAAGTACTTATCAAAACTTGTGAACAAAACTTAAGATCATAATCTCCTTATAAACTCATCAATTGTACTTAGGACTCAAAATATAAAGCTTTAATGCATCAAAATCATATTTAATCTTCATGCTCAACCATTATCTTAAAAAGCTTACAATCATCTCAATGAAGATATTGGAAAAATAACTCATAATATGAATCTCATGATTTCAACCTCTCAAAATTCATGCTTGATAACAAAACATTCATAGTCATCTTAAAATCTGGAAAATTCATAAATAGGCATGAAAATATAAACAAAATCATGTAATGCAACCTTTAATCCATGGGAAATCTCAAAATCTTGCAAACAATAATAATGGGTATAAATCCTAACTTCAATTTCATGAAAAATCTCATAATTTGCAGAAATTTGTATTTATAATAAGACTTTAGGAACAAGGGTGAAAAAGTTACCCTTGTTCAAACCCCACATACCTTATATTATGAATTTAGATGAACAATCTTGATTGAGACTCTTTTTGGTACTCTTGAGTGAGGGTTCTTGAAGCTTTTGACTTGGGAACCTTGAATCTTAACCCAATTTGTAAGAAATATGGTGAAATCTTAGAGAAGTAATTGGGTCTTCCTCTTGAAGGTTAATCTTGAGAGAAAACCCTAGTTTTTTAATCTTTGGATGAATCTGAAGTTCAATGCTTCACTTTGATATATCTAGGTGTTAAAATAATGGAAAAGGACCAAAAAGTCCTTTAAAAATGGCTTTAAATCACTGAATGGAAGTGTGCGATGGCCTGGGCGATGGTCCGTCACTGGATCAACGATCCATCAGTCTATCCCATCATACGTGGCCAGAATATGGTCTCAGTACCTCTATTGCAATGGTTTTGGTGACGGTCCATCGCTAGCTCGACGGTTTGTCGGCCCTTTTCGTCTCGCTTAGACAGAAAATAGTTTCACTTCCTCAGCTGTGATGGTTTAAGAAATTTTCCATCACTAGCTCGATGGTCTGTCGTCCCCTTTCCATAGCACCTGGGCAGTTCAGACTGCTTTCTATAATTTGGCCATAACTTTCTACCCTGACATCGAATTTTGGCGAAATGGGTATCGTTGGAAAGATAATTCAATTTTCCACATGAAAAAAAGTCAAAATTAGGAAAACTCGGTATGATTTAAACACTAATCATTTTGTAAGTCATCCTTTAACCTTCTAGAGACAAAATTAGGCTTACAGAAAATATGGGGTATTACAGGGTCGTACCTTTCTACGAGTGGGCTTTCAGCTTTTAAGCTGAGGGTAGTCTGGACATTTCCCATTCCAAAAACCTTATGACCCTATATTATATATCATTTTGTGGCCCTACATAACACTCATTGGAACATTAAAACATTCCAAAAGCGCTCTCTAACTCTCTCTTGAAGATTGGAGGCTAGGGTTTCAAGAGGTTTTCATCTAGAGGCTAAAGAGGTCAAGTTCAATCCGTGAATCATATTTTATTAGGAAACATACTCCTCCCTTATTGTTAGTTCTAACTAAAGGCATGTTTTAATTTGTTTTAAACATTGGTTGTGGATCATAAAGGGTGGTTTTGAAAACCAATGTTGAGGGTTTTGATGCATATTGATAGGTATTGTGTACTCTTCGCATAAACTATGTTTTCACATGTTTTTGGTGGTGGTTTTCATCTATGGTTTATTTTTGGTTATGGTTTAACAAATAGGTTATGGGTAACCCAAACTTTGATGGTTTATGCTTTGATTTTGGTCTTGGTAAAGGTTTTCTCTAAACATGTTTGATAAAATTCCTATGAGAAAGTTTTAATTTATTGTTTCACTTTCATTGAAGCTATTGGATGGTATGGTTTTATAATGGAACCCTAAATAGGTTTGAATAATTATGAAAGGTTAGAATGGATTGAATGATGAACGTGTTGTGGGGTATAAGGTAATACCCTAAGCAAAGCTTAATGATGAATTACTTATGGTGTACACGGGAATCCCCAAAGTAAGCCTAATAATGATGTCCTTGTGGGGTACATAGAAACTCCCCAAGTAAACTAAATGATGTAACGTATGGGGAACATAGGAATCCCATAACGTTGGCTAAAGACATTTCTTACAAGCTATAGTCAGTATAATGATACCACTAATGCTAGCCTTGGTTAATAATAAATAGAATTTTGGTTTGGTTGTGTGGTAATGGTTTTAATTGGGAAATAATGGTGGGGTATGATACTTAACCAGAAAGGTGTGAGTCCAAAGGAAAAACACTGAAAACTCATATTTTTCAACATGAGTACTGGGCATGATGACCCTATACTCAAGGGGTATACAGGAATCCCCTAATACTTGTATATATGTATCATGAAGAGCGATAGGTACACGATAATCCCCTACTCTAGTTTATACGGCTACATGTATCAGGGCCAGTCTAGGGGATGACACTAGACACATATAGCAGATAACACTCAAATTACAATTGTCTTACGAGAGAGTAAGCAGTCGTTGTCAAAAATATAACCCAACTAGGTTGGGGTCGAATCCCACAGGTAATATGGCGTTAATTTAAGTTATTTGTGAGTCAATCAACTAATAGTTATTAGCTTCCTATAAAATAGGGGTTTTTAATTTATCAATTGTATAAAGTGCTTGTCACAGAAAGTAATTCAACTATAAATCATATTGCAATTAGTAATTCAGTAAGAGTATTCAAACTAGAGTCATGGTTACCAAGATGCTTAAGCAGCTAAGGTTGCGAACTATCTTGAATTTCCAATGAAAAATTCGAATTGCAAGAGTAATTGAATTCTATGGTTTACCCATTAGTTTCTCAACCTAAATGAGTAGCTTATCCCTTAATTCTTTCAAACTTAAGGAACATATTATTTATTCAACTATATTCTTTCATGGTTTGATCCGGTAAAGGCATCTACCCTCTATCCAAAGGTTAAAGCCCTTAGATTTATGTAAACCCTTTCTTTTCCCAACAAACACTTTTCTATTCGGACAAGTGTTGTTCTTGGACTAACTTTTCAAGTTTGCAACCAAGAAAAGTCATCAAAATAAAGAAAGATTTATGCAATATCAATTAATCATGGGAATCTGCTAGATTCACAACCCCCAATTAGCTATTCACATCAAGGCTCCCATAACCCTAGTCATGGGAGCTTAGCCACACATTTCCATCACAGAAAGAGAAAAAATCATTGTGTTATTCATAAATTAATTCAAAGTTTACTTACAAAAATCACAATTTTTGTTCTTAAATCTTCAATAGAAAATATAATAAAGGAATCTAGATCTACACATCTCCAATGAATCTTAGAGAAAAACTATGCAACAATATATTTCAAGTATGGAAACTTTGATAAAAAAATAAAATAAAAAATAAAAAGATAATTAAAGATACCTAATAAAACCTAAAACAGGTATTTATATGTTCCCAGGTAAAAAAGAATTACAATTTGAATTTATAAAAAAAAAAATGCGTTCGAATTGGTGGTTCACCGCAAAACTGGTGGTCCACCATTTTGACCGTCCCTGGATCTTCTGAAATCTTGCATTCTGTTTGGGCTTGGTTGTCATATTGGTGGTCCACCGCAAAACTGGTGGTCCACCATTTTGACCACCAGTAAGTCTTCTAAAATCATGGACTTGGTGATCAGATTGGTGGTCCACCGTAAAACTAGTGGTCCACCATTTTCACCACCAGTTAGTCTTTTGAAATCTTGAATCTGGTGGTTAGTTTGGTGGTCCACCATTTTGATCATTGTTGAGTGCTCTGATATCCTGAATTTTTTTTGGAATTGGTGTTCGGATTGGTGGTCCGCCGCAAAACTGGTGGTCCACCATTTTGACCACCAGTGAGTCAATTTCCAGAATCTCACTGCAAGTTTACTGTGTCGCGGCGCCTCCTCAAACTCTATAAAATGCGACACGCGCCTATGGGACTCAAATTATAGCCTTTTATGAATCCGTTACTGGTTTTAAAGATTCATTGGTCAATTATTAATTCCACACACGCCCTGGACATTTCAAGACTCCAAATGGAGTCGATTTTTGCATAGTGCTTTCGTTAAGCCATTCCGAGCCTTTTTGAGTTGTTTCCACTTGATTTGAAGCTTGAATATCCTCATATATCATCATAATCCATTCCAAAAGCATAAAAAATCATTAAACACCACAAATTAGAGCTCAAAATAACACAACATCAAAGACATTGAACTTTAAACACGACATAACCATAGGCTAATTTCACTTTGAATTTTAGCTCATTGTTTTGAATCTTTTCTCGATACAATTGACCCTTGAACATTATAAATAAGTTTTTTCACATATAAATACATAATAATAACCTTAGTAACTCATTAAAATACATTAGAACCCAATACAATAGACTAGACAAATATCTAGCTCAAACTAGTCACACTAGCTTTCTTGATTGAACTCTAAATGGTCGAATTGAATCAAAACTCATGTGAAAACACCACTAAGCATTCTAAACACATACTTGGACATATTAATGCTCATTTACATCATTATAAATACATATAGAATAAGAATCATCCTCAAAACAAGGCTAAAAAGGCTAAAATAGTAATGCTAGAATGCATAAATACACCCAACATCACCACCCCGCACTTAAAGCCATGTTCGTCCTAGATCAACTCTTCACTCTAAGAATCATGATCTAGGGAATCTACATTTCTACTGCATTCAAGACAATCAAGCAAGTACTGCACGACTACACATAATGCAAGTTACTACACAAGGCATGTTTCAGCTCAATTAAAAGCTCAAGAATCCTACTTCCAAAACATCCTAGACTCAAGAATTGTAATGCCCCGCATAAGTCTAAGCTAGGAAGTGAATAAGTATTCCTACGCATGAAATCTCCTATACTGTGATTCATACTTGCATATATGACTTACAATGAATATCCTAGTTATAGGATAGATTATGATGCATTAAGCATGTTCATATGAGTCACTTAAGGTAATACAAGCTAAGAGTTTTTGAATCCATCAATTTTTAGTGTTCGAGTTTGCAAGGGTCATCTTTGAACGAGTATAACTCGATTTATACCAATTTCGCCATAATCCAATACCCGAGCGAAAAGTTATGCCCATTTTCGTGAGAGGCAGTAAGCATAGGCGATTGGTTAGGCGCCGCCCAACCCAAGCATAGGCGATTGGTTAGGCGCCTCCCAACCTAGCTTAGGCAATCACTTGGGCGCCACCTAAGTCAGTTCCAGGTGCCAAAAACACTCCGTTTTGAGTTATTTTAAGGGTTATTAAGTCTTTTAACACTCCTTACACGTCCCTAAACTCAACCCTACGAAATATATAGCTTCTAAACATATTACAACCCTATTATCATCTCAAATCTCATCATCCAAGAGCACTAACACAGAAAAACAACTAGGGTTGTGTAACTAAGCTTGAAGATCCGATTTCAAGGAAATTCCTCCGTCAACCATCAAGAATCTTCATTCTAAGGTATGCGTGAGTTGATTTATGGATCCCTTTCATCCATAAAGCTCAAAAACCCTCTTTTTTAATTATAAAGTATGATTTCTATGTTGTTGGGTATTGATGATCATGTTGTTGATATTGAGTGATTCCCAAGATGGAACTTTATATGTTTTTATGAATTCATGATATCATATAAGTTGGAAACATGTAAATTTGGTTGTTCATGATGTATAATGTGATGATTTCACCTATGCTTAAGATGTGCATGTAAGGTGTTTGATAAAATGCCTAAGAAACTAGAAATCATATAATATAGCTAAATTGTGACTAAGTGAAGGATTCATGATATGCCCTTACGTTCCAATGACTTCTATGTTGATAATGTTCCTTGTAAATGTTGTTGGAATACTCATGAACTATTCTTATGAGATTATACTATGTTTACTTGAAAATCCTACTATGAACAAGATGTATGATAACCCTGCAATCCACATGAACTTCTATGCTATTGGTATGTGTTGCCAATATGATTATGCAATGAACATGATATTAAGATTGTGCAAGTACTTCCATGTGATATGAAATACTTTCCATGCAATACATTGTTGATAACCATGCTTAGTATGAGATCCCTACTTATGATATTATAAATTATGGACTCTACTCTTATATTCAAGTCAATCATGTGTGTCAGTTTCCTTCCATCGAGTCCTGGGGGTACTTGTACCCAAAAACTATAGTTGTGTTCCTAGAGCCATGTCATGTTTCATGATATCCGAACTCAAGATATGATTCCATAGACTTCAGTCAGTCATGTGACTCAGGAAAACCTCATGATCTTAGTCAGTTGTCAGATATCAGTAACGTTCTGCCAGTAAATGGAATTCAGTAAGATTAAGTCATGTACAGTCAGTTATTCACGTCCAGTCCCTCCAAATGGGAGTAGAGGTTAGCACCGAGTGAACCCAAGGATGGTAACTCACCCGCCAGTTTAGGGTGTGATTCTTAGTAGTCATCCTTGTGTTCCAGAACTACGTAGCCAGCGTAGGTTGAGACATCTTAACCCGTCAGATTAGGGTTGATGAGGTGGCTTAACCCGTCAGTTTAGGGTTCCCACCATTCTCATTGAGTACCCTCTAGATAAGGGTCACTCACAGGCTGTCCTTACCCATGGCACGGTATTGACACCCCTCCAGTTGGGGTAGAGATTGGACCCCAGCTTAGCCATAACAGGCATACCTGGGGTATGTCGGTTAAACACTACTTCCCACAGTTTCAGTATCAGTCTCAGTAAAAAAACTCAGGGCGTTCTTCAGATTTCAGTATATATAGGACTGTCAGATATAGTCATCCATGTTATCAGTTTCAGTATCAGTCATGACAGTTATCAGTAAACCATGTATTAGCTTACAGGTCATGCTATCACGTATTCATGGTCCCAATTTCTATATATGTGTGTTTGCACTCCCACGTTCATATTAGTCAGTCAGTGTTGTTCATGCATGAAAACCTTTATGTTCAGCCTACCTTCCTCGTATACTTAGTACTCCAGTTGTACTAACGCATTTGCGCTATGGTGCTTTCTTTTCATGTTACACCATAGGTTCCGAGACACGAGCTCCAGCCTATGAGTAGCGATAGCATTCCAGTCACAGAGGCACAGTGAGTCCTCCTCGACTCAAGGACAATATGATTTGATTCTTTTATTTATTTCTTCAGTTCAGTTTTATGGAGTTAGTTGGATACATGTTCCTTCAACTCCTTATTCAGATAGTTTAGAGGCTTTCAAATTTATGTTCAGATTTACTTTCAGATTGAGTTGTTTTGGGTATTTTCACCCACATGATTGTATTTAGTTGAACCTTATGGCCTTACAGTTCTATGTATTCCATATTATTGTATCATGATTTGCAGTATACAGGTACAGATGTCATTCATGGGTTAGCTTGTGGTCCCTCGGGGTCATGAGCACCGTGTAGCATTCCGGTTCACCGAATCGGGGTGTTACAAACTTGGTATCAGAGCCTAAGATTCAATAGAGTCCTAGGAAGTCTGAAAGCCATATCTAGTAGAGTCTTGTACATTGGTGTGTTGCGCGCCACATTTATGTGCGGGGAGGCTATAAGATGTTTTAGGAACAGTCCCTTTTCTTCATTATTCATGTCATGCTAGTGAGCATAATCACAAGTTAAACTCTCAGTCTAATCCATTCTTCTCTTATTCCAGACCATGGCCCCAAAGAGAAGAAACAAGCCAGCTCCGCATTCACCATACTTTCTCAGTCCATGGATGTACAGAATGAACGGCCACCAGTCATTCCGACCAATCCAGTGGCCAATCCTAAAGTAGCTAGGGTTCGGGACTTCACCCGGATGAACCCTCCATTTTTCCATGGGTCTAAGTCTGATAAGGACCCTCAGGAGTTCATTGACCAAGTCCAGAAGGTCATTGACATCATGGGTGTTACTTCTATTGAGAGTGCTGAGTTAGCCGCCTACTAGTTACAGGATGTTGCTCATGATTGGTACAAAAAGTGCAAGTCTGAGAGGTTAGATGATGCAGGCCCTATCGAGTGGGAGGAATTTTTCACGGCCTTCTTAGATAGATTCTTTCCCCAAGAGCTGAGGGAAGCCAAAGTTCTTGAGTTCATCAACCTCAAGCATGGGAATATAACGGTTAGGGAGTATTCTCTCAGATTTACTCAGCTAGCCAGGTATGCTCCTCGTGTGGTTGCAGACAATAGGGCTAAGATGAGCAAGTTCGTGTCAAGGGTCAACGATAGCTTGGTAAATGAGTGTAGGTCTGCGATGTTGATCGGTGATATGACCTTAGCCAGACTCATGACCCATGCCCAACAAGTAGAAGAGAAGAAGTTTAAGACTAGGGAGAGGTAGAACAAGAGAGCAAGGTCAGGTAACTTCAACTTTGCTCACCCCAAATCAGATGGAGAAAACCGTTCACAGTTTCGCTCTAAGTCAGCCGTTCCATCTCATTCCTCTGCCAGCATTCCAGTGCTGAAGTTCAGAGACAGCAATAGAGACAAAATTCCAGGCTATAAATCTCAGGGCAGTGTTAGCAGTGCCCGAACGAATCCCCTTTGTCAGACTTGTGGTAAGAACCACAAGGTCATTTGCAGAGCCGGTAGTGATGTCTGTTTTGGTTGTGGCAAGCCAGGCCACAGGATTAGGGAGTGTCTGCAGTCAAGTCTTCAGGGTCAGCAAAATCATTCTACAGCTCAGTCCAGTCGCCCGAACCAGTAGGGTGCCATTTCCAGTGCTACCAGTGGGCAACGCCCAAACAGACTCTATGCTCTTCAGTCCCAGCAGGATCAGGAAAATTCTCCTAATGTCATTACTGGTACGTTATAGATTTTCCATGTTCATGTTTATGCTTTACTAGACCCAGGTCCATCTTTGTTTTTTTTTACTCCATACATAGAAGGAGATTTTGGAATTAGTCCCGAAGTCCTAGGAAAGCCCTTTTCAGTCTCTACCCCAGTGGGTAAAACCATCATAGCCTGGTGGGTATACATGAACTGCCCGGTTATGATAGCTTAGAAATCCACGTCGGCAGATTTAGTGGAGTTAGAGATGACTGATTTTTATGTCATTCTTGGCATGGATTGGCTTCATTCCTACTATGCCACAGTCGACTGCAGAAATAGGATAGTTCAGTTTTAGTTCTCGAATGAGCCCATCCTAGAGTGGAAGGGTAGCATTTCAGCATTCAGGGGTCAACTTGTTTCCTACCTTCGGGCAAGGAAAATGATTTCTAAGGGGTGTGTGTATCATCTTGTGCATGTTAAAGATTCCAGTTCTGAATATACCAGCCTCAAAACAGTCCCTATTTTTAATGAATACTCAGATGTCTTTCCCGAAGATCTTCCAGACATTCCTCCCGAAAGGGAAATAGACTTTGGCATAGACCTTCTTCCGGATACTCAACCTATTTCTATTCCGCCATACAGAATGGCACCAGTAGAACTCAAGGAACTGAAAGATCAATTAAAGGATCTCTTAGGTAAGGGATTCATCAGACCCAGCATTTCCCCATGGGGTGCGCCCGTATTATTCGTGCGCAAGAAAGACAGTTCTCTCAGGATGTGTATTGATTACCGTCAACTCAACAAGGTCACGGTCAAGAACAGATATCCTCTTCCCAGGATTGATGATCTATTCGACCAACTTCAGGGTGCCAGTTACTTCTCCAAGGTAGACCTCAGATCAGGCTATCATCAGCTCAGAGTTAGAGAATGTGACATTCCAAAGACAGCTTTCCGTACTCGGTATGGTCACTTCAAATTTTTAGTCATGTCATTTGGTCTTACCAATGCCCCTGCAGCTTTTATGGATTTGATGAACCGTTTGTTCAAGCAATACTTAGACATGTTTGTCATAGTCTTTATAGATGATATTCTGGTCTATTCTCGCACAGAGAGTGATCATGCAGACCATCTCATGATTGTTCTTCAGACTCTCAGGGATCACCAGTTATTTGCTAAGTTCAGCAAGTGTGAATTTTGGCTAAGATCAGTAGCATTACTTAGCCATATTATTTCCAGTGATGGCATTAGAGTAGATCCTCAGAAAACCAAGGCAGTAAGAAACTGGCCCAGACCCGTATCTCCATTAGATATTAGGAGTTTCTTGGGTTTGGCTGGCTATTACAGACGGTTTGTCAAGGGATTTTCTTCTATTGCATCTTCCATGTCCAGATTGACTCAGAAAAATATTAAGTTTCAGTGGTCAGATTCATGCGAGAAGAACTTTCAAGAGTTGAAGACTCGACTCACCTCAGCTCCAGTTCTAGCTATTCCAGATGGTTTAGATGGTTTTGTAGTCTATTATGATGCATCCATACTGGGTATAGGTTGTGTCCTCATGCAGTATGGTAAGTTCATAGCCTATGCCTCCAAACAGTTAAAGCCACATGAGAAGAAGTATCCTACTCATGATCTTGAGTTAGCAGCGGTAGTTTTTGCCTTGAAGATTTGGAGGCATTATCTCTATGGAGTTCATGTAGATGTCGTCACAGACCATAAAATCCTCCAGTATGTATTTTCCCAGAAAGATCTCAATCTTTGCCAGAGAATGTGGTTAGAGCTCTTGAAGGATTACGACATGAGAGTTCTTTATCATCCGGGTAAGGCCAATGTTGTGGCCGACGCTCTCAGTCGACTCTCTAAGGGTAGTATTTCTCACGTTGAGGATGGTAAGAAAAAGATGGCTCAGGAGATCCATCATCTTTCCAGACTAGGCATTCGCTTAGTCGATTCTTCAGAGGGTGGTGTATGTATTCATAGTAGTTCAAAGTCATCTCTAGTTTCTGAGGTGAAAGAGAAACAAGACAGGGATCCTAGCCTTGTCAAGCTCAAAGAGTCAGTTCAGAATAAAAAAGTCGAGGTTTTCTCCCAAGGGGGAGACGGTGTTCTTCTTTGTCAGGGTCGTCTATGTGTTCCAGGTGTAGATGAATTGAGGCAGTGAATTCTTGCAGAAGCGCATGGTGTGCGATACTCTATTCATCCAGGGGCCACTAAGATGTACCGCGACATGCGGAAGATTTATTGGTGGAGTGGGATGAAAAGAGATGTTGCAGAGTTTGTGGCTAAGTGCTCTACATGTCAGCAGGTTAAGATAGAGCATCAAAAACCTAGTGGTTCCATGCAAGAGTTCACCATTCCTACTTGGAAGTGGGAAGAAGTGAACATGGACTTCCTGATGGGTTTGCCTAGAACTCGTCATCAGCATGATTCAGTCTGGGTCATTATAGATAGAATGACCAAGTCAGCTCATTTCCTTCCTGTTCGTACTTCTTATTCTGCTGAGGATTATGCCAAACTCTACATCAGGGAGTTAGTCAGGTTACACGGTGTTCCACTATCTATTATCTCAGACAGAGGTACCCAGTTCACCTCTCACTTTTGGAAAGCATTCCAAAAGGGTCTCGGTACCCAAGTCCATCTCAGCACAGCATTTCATCCTCAGACAGATGGTAAAGTAGAGAGGACCATTCAGACTCTTGAAGATATGCTAAGGGAGTGTGCAATTGACTTTAAGGGAAGTTGGGACGACCACTTGCCTTTGATTGAGTTTGCATAAAATAATAGCTATAATTCTAGTATTCAGATGGCTCCATTCGAAGTTCTCTATGGTAGGAGATGTAGATCTCCGATTGGTTGGTTCGAAGTTAGTGAGGCCTCAATCATAGGTCCTGACTTAGTATTCAACGCCTTAGAGAAAGTTCAATTGATCAAAAAGAGACTCCGGGCTGCTCAGAGCCAACAGAAGTCTTATGCAGATATTCGTAGAAAGGATCTCGAGTTCGAGGTCAATGACTATGTCTATCTTAAGATCTCTCCCATGAAGGGAGTAAAGAGGTTTGGCAAGAAAGGGAAACTCAGTCCTCGGTATGTCGTTCCCTTCAGAATTCTTTGTCGTTTCGGCAAGGTAGCTTATGAGCTTGAGTTGTATTCAGATCTAGCCTCAGTCCATCCAGTCTTCCATGTCTCTTTGCTAAAGAAGTACATAGGTGACCCAACAGTTGTTGTCCCTATTCAGAGCATCGACATTCAGAACAGCCTCTCTTATGAAGAGATTCCAGTCAAAATCTTAGATTATCAGACTCGTAGATTGAGGAACAAAGAAGTCCCTCTAGTCAAGGTTCTTTGGCGAAATCAATCTCATGAGGGAGCTGCTTGGGAAGTAGAAGCAGATATGCGTACCAAGTATCCTCACCTCTTCCCCGCAAATTCAGATCTCCTTAATCTTATTCAGTTTCATGTTCATGTTTCCAGTATAAACTTGGTACTTATTAACCGTTTCATACTCAGTCATACATTCATGTATCAGTTGTTCGTGCATCAGATATGCACGAGTTCAGTATGTTTAGCATGTCAGTCATGAGATCAAGTTTTAGTTCTTCATGTTCAGTTCAAGTTCTATTGTCTTGTATCCCTTCTCAATAAATTCTCATTCGAGGACGAATGTTCCCAAGGGGAAGATATTGTAATACCCCGCATGTTTCTAAGCTAGGAAGTGAATAAGTATTCCTTCGTATGAAATCTCCTATCCTATGATTCATACTTGTGTACATGACTTACAATGAATATCCTAGTGAAAGGATAGCTTATGATGCATTAAGCATGTTCATATGAGTCACTTAAGGTAATACAAGCTAAGAGTTTTTGAATCCATCAATTTTTAGTGTTCGAGTTTGCAAGGGTCATCTTTGAACGAGTATATCTAGATATTAATGTGGTATTTTGTCTGATTTAGACCCACCAAATTTTATCGAATCGAATTAGCTTTCCAACGATACCAATTTCACCTTAATCCAATACCCAAGCAAAAAGTTATGCCCATTTTCGTGAGAGACAGTAAGCATAGGCGATTGGTTAGGTGCCGCCCAACCCAAGCATAGGTGATTGGTTAGGCGCCGCCCAACCAAGCTTAGGCAATCACTTAGGCGCCACCTAAGTCAGTTCCAGGTGCCAAAAACACTCCGTTTTGAATTATTTTAAGGGTTATTAAGTCTTTTAGCACTCCTTACACGTCCCTAAACTCAACCCTATGAAATATATAGCTTCTAAACATATTACAATCCTATTATCATCTCAAAGCTCATCATCCAAGAGCACTAAAAGATAAAACCAACTAGGGTTGCGTAACTAAGCTTGAAGATCTGATTTCAAGGAAATTCCTCCATCAACCATCAAGAATCTTCCTTCTATGGTATGCGTGAGTTGATTTATGGATCCCTTTCATCCATAAAGCTCAAAAACCCTTTTTTCATTATAAAGTATGATTTCTATATTGTTGGGTATTGATGATCATGTTGTTGATATTGGGTGATTCCCAAGATGGAATCTTTATATGTTTTTATGAATTCATGATATCATATGAGTTGGAAACATGTAAATTTGGTTGTTCATGTTGTATAATTTGATGATTTCACCTATGCTTAAGATGTGTATGTAAGGTGTTTGATAAAATGCCTAAGAAACTAGAAATCATACAATATAGCTAAATTGTGACTAAGTGAAGGATTCATGATATGCCCTTACGTTCCAATGACTTCTATGTTGATAATGTGCCTTGTAAATGTTGTTGGAATACTCATGAACTATTCTTATGAGATTATACGATGTTTACTTGCAAATCCTACTATGAACAAGATGTATGATAACCCTGCAATCCACATGAACTTCCATGCTATTGGTATGTGTTGCCAATATGATTATGCAATGAACATGATATTAAGATTGTGCAAGTACTTCCATGAGATATGAAATCCTTTTCATGCAATACATTGTTGATAACCATGCTTAGTATGAGATCCCTACTTATGATATTATAAATTATGGACTCTACTCTTACGATCAAGTCAGTCATGTGTGTCAGTTTCCTTTCATTGAGTCCTAGGGGTACTTGTACCCGAAAACAATAGTTGTGTGCCTAGAGCCATGTAATGTTTCATGATATCCGAACTCAAGCTATGATTCCGTAGACTTCAGTCAGTCATGTGACTCAGGAAAACCTCATGATCTTAGTCAGTTGTCAGATATCAGTAACGTTCTGGCAGTCAACAGAATTCAGTAAGATTAAGTCATGTACAGTCAGTTATTCACGTCTAGTCCCTCCAGATGGAAGTAGAGGTTAGCACCGAGTGAACCCAAGGATGGGAACTCACCCGCCAGTTCAGGGTGTGATTCTTAGTAGTCATCCTTGTGTTCCAAAACTACATAGCCAGCGTAGGTTGAGACATCTTAACCCATCAGATTAGGGTTGATGAGGTGGCTTAACCCATCAATTTAGAGTTCCCACCGTTCTCATTGAGTACCCGCCAGATAAGGGTCACTCACAGGTTGTCCTTACCCGTGGCATGGTATTGACACCCCTCCAGTCAGGGCAGAGATTGGACCCCAGCTTAGCCATAACAGGCATACCTGGGGCATGTCGGTTAAAAACTACTTCCCACAGTTTCAGTATCAGTCTCAGTAATAGAACTCAGGGCGTTCTTCAGATTTCAATATATACAGGACTGTCAGATACAGTCGTCCATGTTATCAGTTTCAATATCAGTCATGACAGTTATCAGTAAACCATGTATTAGCTTACAGGTCATGCTATCACGTATTCACGGTCCCATTTTCTATATATATGTGTTTGCACTCCCACGTTCATATTAGTCAGTCAGTGTTGTTCATGCATGAAACCCTTTATGTTCAGCCTACCTTCCTCGTATACTCAGTACTCCAGTTGTACTGACAAATTTGCGCTATGGTTATTTCTTTTCATGTTACACCATAGGTTCCGAGACACGAGCTCCATCCCAGTAGTAGCGGTAGCATTCCAGTCGCAGAGACACAGTGAGTCCTCCTACACTCGAGGACAATATGATTTGATTCTTTTATTTATTTCTTCAGTTCAGTTTTACGGAGTTAGTTGGAGACATGTTCCTTCAACTCCTTATTCAGATAGTTTAGAGGCTTTCACATTTATGTTTAGATTTACGTTCAGATTGAGTTGTTTTGGGTATTTTCACCCACATGATTGTATTCAGTTGAACCTTATGGCCTTACAGTTCTATGTATTCCGCATTATTCTATCATGATTTGCTGTATACAGGTACAAATATCAGTCATGGGTTAGCTTGTGGTCCCTCGAGGTCATGAGCACCGTCTAGCATTCCGGTTCAGCGAATCGGGGTGTTACAAGAATGGACTCCACAAGTAGCAAACTCAAGCATATTGTTCAATCAAGGACATAATACAAATCACCCACATTCATCAAACATGTGCCCCGCACAACAAGAGAGTTACCCATAATCACTCAAAATTACGCAATTCGTAAAATGATGGGTACAAGAATAAAATTGTGCTCACTCAAAAGAAATTCACAAATTACACACAATGAACCATAGGATTGCCCTTAGTGTAATTCTCTACTAATAGTCGAATGTAAATCTTATGATCAATTAGGGCTTTTTCGGGTTTTAGTGTAGGCTAAGGGATGGGTAGGAACTATTTTTGCCAAGAATAGTGACTAACCTCTGTAAGGGCTTTAATACACTACATTATACATTTAAAGAAATCTCTAACAACCAAATTACACCACTTTTCTCTACCATTTCTTTTATTTTTGCCCCATCTCTTTTAAGTATTGACACAACCACTGGTTGGACGCATAGTTTACCACCATATGAATTAATTTTTATCTTTTTTTTCTATCATGGCAATATTTCCATCATCATTTATATCACATTAATCCACCACAATTAAATAATAAACACCAATAACTTTTACCTTGGGACATCAATTTCACCTTTTTTCCTTTTATTTCTCAACTCCTTACTAATTCATTAAAGCACTTACGAGCTCTTAGGATCAAATTATGGTCTACCAAAGAAGGGATTAAGCTATTAATAAGGTTTCCAAATAAAAATCTAAACGGTCAATGGGGGTTAACTAGGATAATGCGCAAGGTTAGACAAAAGAATCTATAAAACAAGGCTATCAAAGAAATGCCTAAATCATCTCCTAAACTCACATTCTTTATTTGGCTTCACACACACACCGGGAAAGTTCTAGATATCACATACAATAACGAATATAAAAAATACCTTACACGCACATGGCATATGTTCAACTAAACAGGATCCTCATAGATTCTCAACCAAACAATAACATGAATTCAATTTTTAAGCCAACAATTACAAGAGTCACAAACATAAGCCTAAGTTTCTTAAAAATAGCAATTCACACAATTCAACATGCTTTTATAAACAAACCCACTTGCATCATGTAATCACAAATAGAACCAACAAGACTATCTCACTTATTCCTAACCTAAAAAATTTTAAATTGAGCCAAAATTTGGGAATTTCCCCACCCCACATTTAAAAATCTACTTTTTCCACAAAGTAAATTTTGAAACAAAGTGATAGAAATACTCCCTGAGGTCTCTAGACCTAGCTAGATGCATCTTCACATAGAGGAGATCCTTGGGATCCCACACTTATTTTATGACATGCTCCTTAGCTTAAGCTCATGGTACTCAGACTTCCCATTAACCTGTAGCTCAACCAAAAACAAAACTACTTGAAATAAAAACTAAAAAAATAAAAATAAAAAATAAAACATACCTTAGCTTAGGTTGCCTCTCAAGAAGCGCCTAATTTAGCCTCGCGGCATGACCCATATCAATTTTTCCCTCCACTATAAGGATATGAATTTCACCCCCAACTTAACATCCATCTTTTTCACTCACTCATAAGGAGGTGGTATAAAGATTAAGAATCTGAGTAATGGATAATGCATGGTAAACAACTCGGACTTAAAGTGAGGTGTGTTTTTATGTTGCTCATCCAGTATAAAATAAAGAATATAGGATTTTTGTTCCTCATCTTCACACTCTTCCACTATTTTAAATGATTCCAAAGACAAGATATCATCTAAACATAATGTGGAAAAATGCTTCAAGTGAGGCCCAACTGATTCTACTTCAAAATTTACACTATCTACTACACACTAACTTTTATTCACCTTCTCAATTTCATTCTCAAGATAAAGATGACAATCGAGTTGCTGCGATTCTTATGTTTGATCCACAGATAGAATAATATCTGCATAATATTGTAGAAGTCTCGTCCATGTACTTCCATCAAAATATGGACAATAAGCTTCTTGATATGGTTCCCAACAAAAACAACGAGAATTGTCATTACTCAAAAACTATCTATCCCAGACTGACATCTCAAAAAAGGTGTGAGAAAACATATAAAAATAAAAGAGAAAAAAAATAATCTGAACAAAAAAATATTTACAGCTCAATATAGAAAAACTAGCAGTCAATTAACACACATAAACTTAATCGACAACCGTATTCCCCGGCAATGGCGCCATTATTTGATAACAATCAAATTACAACTCTCTTACGAGAGAGTAAGCGGTCGTTGTCAAATATATAACCCAACTAGGTTGAGGTCGAATACCACAGGGAATATGGCGTTAATTTAACTTATTTGTCAGGCAATCAACTAATAGTTAGTAGCTTTCTATAAAATAGGGTTTTTTATTTTATCAATTCTATAAAAGTGCTTGTCATAGAAAGTAATTCAACTATAAATCATATTGAAATTAGTAATTCGGTAAGAGTAGTCAAACTAGAGTCATGGTTACCAAGATGCTTAAGCAGCTAGGGTTGTGAACTATCTTGAATTTCCAATGAACAATTCTAATTGCAAGAGTTATTAAATTCTATGGTTTACCTATTAGTTTCTCATCCTAAATGAGTAGCTTATCCCTTAATTCTTCAAATTTAAGGAACATATTATTTATTCAACTATATTCTCACATGGGTTGATCCGGTTAAGGCATCTATCCTCTATCCAAAGGTTAAAGCCCTTAGACTTATGTAAACCCTTTCTTTTCCCAACAAACACTTTTCTATTCAAAAAAGTGTTGTTCTTGGACTCACTTTTCAATTTTGCAACCAAGAAAAGTCATCAAAATGAAGAAGGGTTTATGCAATATCAATTAATCATGGAAATCTACTAGATTCACAACCGCTAATCATCTATTCACATCAAGGTTCCCATAACCCTAGTCATGGGAGCTTAGCCACATATTTCCATCACAGCAAGAGAAGAAATCATTATGTTATTCATAAATTAATTCAAAGTTTACTTACAAAAGTCACAATTTTTGTTCTTCAATCTTCAATAGAAAATATGATAGAGGAATCTATATCTACACATCTCCAATGAATCTTAGAGAAAAACTATGTAACAATATATTTCAAGTATGGAAACTTTGATAAAAAAACAGATAATCAAAGATACCTAATAAAACCTAAAACAGGTATTTATATGTTCCCAGGGAAACTGGTGATCCACCGCAAAACTGGTGGTCCACCATTTTGACTGTCCCTAGATCTTCTGAAATCTTACATTATGTTTGGTCCTGGTGTTCAGATTGGTGGTCCACCACAAAACTGGTGATCCACCAGTAAGTCTTCTAAAATACTAGACTTGGTGGTCATATTGGTGGTTCACCACAAAACTAGTGGTCCACCCTTTTGACCACCAGTGAGTCTTCTGAAATCTTAAATCTAGTGGTCAGTTTGGTGGTCCACCACAAAATTGGTGGTCCACTATTTTGACTGTCGCTGAGTGTTATGAAATCTTGAATTTTTTTGTAATTTTTAGTTAGATTCGTGGTCCACCGTAAAACTGTTAGTCCACCATTTTGACCACCAGTGAGTTAATTTCCAGAATCTCACTGCAATTTCATCACGTCGCAGTGCCTCCTCAAATTCCATAAAATGATACACGTACCTATGGGTCTCAAAATATAGCCTATTCCAAATACATTGATGTTTTTCAAGAGTACGCTGGACATTTATTCAGATAACACGCGCTCTGGACATTTCAGGACTCCAAATGGTGTCAATTTTTACATTGTGCTTTTATTGAGCCATTCTAAGACTTTTTGAGTTGTTTCCACTTGATTTTAATCTTTAATATCCTTAATATATCATCAAAATCCATTAAAAATCATCATAATCATTAAACACCACAAAGTAGATCTCAAAACAACATAACATCCAAGACGGTGAACTCAAACCACGAGCTAAGCATAGGTTAATTTCACTTTGATTTTTAGCTCATTTTTTTGAATCTTTTCTTGATACAATTGACCCTTGAACATTATAACTAAGTTTTTTCACATATAAATACATAATAATAACCTTGGTAACTCATTAAAATACATTAGAACCCAATACAATAGACTAGACAAACACCTAGCTCAAGCTAGTCACACTAGCTTTCTTGGTTGAACTCTAAGTGGTCGAATTGAATCAAAACTCCTGTGAAAACACCATTAATCATTGTAAACACATACTTTGACATATTAATTCTCATTTACATCATTATAAACACATAAATCATAAAAATCATCCTCAAAACAAGGCTAAAAATGCTAAAATAGTAATGCTAGAAGGCATAAATATACCCAACATCAATAGCCCATGGGTGGATTATGACGGTTAAGCTACCAATACCTAGGTTAATGGTTTTAAATTCATGATAATCCCATTTCCCTTTCCCAGCATTGATTATATATATATATATACATATATATACATATATATATATATGTATGTATGTATGTATGGATAAGTATGCATATTGTTTTTTGCTTGGTTTACTTAGTTTTAAAGGTTAGCATTATGTATCCTTTTATTTATTAATTGCTAGATTTCACCCTCTAAACCGTCTTCAGGTGGCTATATCCCCACATGATGCAGGAATCGGTCATTCTACTCCTCATTCTCATTGATTAGATTCGGGAACAGTCGGTGTTGGATTCAAGTTGTGAGCTTCCATAGGTCGGAAGGCATCCAATTAATGTCATGGATTAGTTTACATACTCTTGTATTTTCATAGACTTTTGTGTTTGTCTATGGTCAGGGGCATGTCCCGACTAGATACTCTTTGGTTTGGTTTAGAGGCTTTGTATGGAAAACTGTGGACTTGGGTATGGAATGGTTATGATTTATGTATGATATACATTGTATTATTGTTTTTGGTTTATTTGGTTCATTATTGGATGGATTGTCTTGTTTGGGTTAGTCTTAGATACGACGTTATCTCAAAGTCATCACATTGTTGAATACGTAGTCTTGTTTTATGTTTGAAATTCATCCAACTCAGGGTATACCTAGTTGGTTGGATTGGGTATCGGGGGTGGTATCTGGTCCTGGTTGGACTTGAGATGCCATTATGACAAGGCCCCGATTCAGGTCGTGTCACTGGTCCGCTTAAGAGAAGAATTCAAAAAGTTTCTTAAATGGATTGCTCCTTCACAAATTCTCTCTAATTTGATTAGTCAAGGCATTAATAATGGAAAATGACCAGGCTATCAAGAGAATTCCAACCTACTTAGTGAAAAGGAAAGACTATCAATGGTGCTAGAAAGAAGGCTCTCAAATCTATGGACGATCATCATGAAAAAATAGGTACTCTAAAGGGAATTTCCAAAGCATTAAAAGTGAAGAAATGAACAAATTCAGGTATGTCACCAGGAGAATGCACAACCAAAGATATTCAAGTACTTGAATAAGATGAAGAAGAACTCTCTACCAAGATGGGCCAAGAAAGTGTTGATCACACCTTTGTATTCTTACTGGGAACTCAAACTCAAGTGTGTTCCAAAATCAAACAAGTGATTATGGTTCCAGGTTAGAGAAAGGGGATTACAGTCAGGACTATTTATTAAAAAAAATTATTAAAAGTGAGTGTTCAAGGCTTAATTTTTAAAGTTCTGACTGTGTTCTCTCTCTTTCAAGTCACTCCAAAGTGATAGTGTCATATATTGAAATAATTGATTTCAAGAGACTTGGTCCTTAGAAGACTCATCTTAAAAGAGTACTTTCTGCAAGAGGTCAGATCATGGATTGATCAAGCCAACCTAACCTAACATGTGAATTAGTGAAACTTCAAGAATTGGTTATGCTAAGGAGGCAGGTATCCGTGGTAGAATAAGTGCTTGTTAATGTAATAAAGCTTTATGTCTTTGCAAGAACACACTCATGAGAATATCTTAGAAGGAGAACAGTTGAAGCCAACACAAGTACAATATTCAGTCAAAAGGGCAAGGTACCTGGTCCCAATACTCTGGTTAGTACCTATACAAGAAGCTTAAAATAATCATAAAATGTTTTCCGAAAAATACACATATGTTCTCTCCTCTAAAGTGTTAATTTCTATGCAAAATAATGAGTTACACTATTTAGGTCTAGATATGTCAAATCAAAGTAATCCTCTTTTAAGGACATTGGTCACCACTTAAAATTGCTAACTCATACCTTCTTGTATTATTTTTCAACTAGTCCAAATTATCTTCCCAAAGCTACAAATTTTCTATAAATCTAAACTAATCCAGCTCATCTCGGTCACTCAAAATCAAAATGAAAACATTACTACATCCATAAATCCCACAAAAATTCCTGAAGTAGATAAAACTTTAGAGAGTCAAACTAGACATCCCCATATTGAACCTCCTAATTCTTCAGAATTTGAAACCATAGAAAACATCAACTACATTCCTCAACAACAAACTGAATCTTTCTTAAAATGTCCAAAACCCTTAATCGAGTCAGTCTCAATTGAATCCTCTTTGACCTCAAAAGCATATTCTTAGCAAATTATGATTAAGAATCGAAAACAAGGATATGGATCACTATTAGAACAAGAAACATCTCAACCTAAAACTCCTTTTTCTCCAGGAAATTTAAAACTGCCTAAAAACTTCCAAATTCATGAGTCATCTAAAAAATCCAAAAATGTTGAACCCTTTTGAATACAATAAGCATCTCACTCTCTTATACACTTAGATTTAAACCCTATTTTTCCCATTTATTTGGTAAAGAAATTTTGGTGAAAAAAGTTGATATTTCATCTAATGAAAACTGGGTAGCTGAGAATCTATTCCTACTTGTATACGATACCAAGAAAAGCTCAGTAAATGGAGAAAAATAGGAAATGGTTGATAAAGATAAAGGGAATAGGGGAAAAGATATGTTGTTACCACCATATGAGGGAAATAAAGAGGATGAGGATGAAGTACCTCTAAAATTTGTTAGTAATAAAACTAAGAGGAAGTATAGGTAAGGATAAAGTGATAAACTCGGAGGTGAAAGTGACTAGAACCTATTCAACAAGAGGTTCTGACAAAATGATAGAAGATGCATTATATGCCAACAAAGCTTCAACCATGAAAATAAGAAGGCCGAAGAAATCTATGGCAGTGGAGGAGGAAGAAATTATGGAAGTTATAGTGGTTGGAAAAAGAAAGACTTTGATTCAGTAATTGCTAGTACTACTATAGAAATAAAATTAGAAGTTGAGGATGATGAGAAGATTAATTCCTCTAAATTAAAGACTGGTATCTCCACGAGAATGAGGCAGAAACAAATAGTTTTAAAGAAAAGAAAAGATTTTGAGGGACCAGGTCCCATGAAGAGAAAAACTAATGAAAAAAAGAGCCAAATAGTGAGCCCAAGAAAAAGAAAAAGAATGATGAAATGAATGACATGTCAAGAGAAATGAGGATTAAGAACCTGAGAACATAAAAGGTTCTACCTGGGAGAGTATTTGATTCAAAAATCTATGAAAAAACAAGAATGGTAGAACTAGTGGAGTATGTGAGGCATTAGGGCTAGTTGCAACTGCTAGAAGAACCAACTCCCATTGTATTTGAATGAGAATTAAGAGAATTCTACAACTCCATGAAATTCTCAAAGGATGGTTTGTGTTTGACTGCATAGATGCAGGGAAAGGTTCTCAAACTAGATGAAAAACACAAGGAAAAATTTTGGATGTACCTGCTATAAGGATAAGAATTGTAGTAAATCAACAACCTACCATTGAGTGCATGATTGAGGCATCAAAGGTAGGAGGTTTCTCAACAACTACAGTGAAAAAGAAGTTTCTAAAAAGTGATTATCAGCTAGTATTTGAGTTCATCAACAAGGTCCTATTGCCAAGATCTGAAAAAGTAACAATTTCTTCCACTGTTGACTTGTTCTTGATTGAATCCTTGAGTAAATTTTAATTGATAAGTCTTCCAGCTCTAATGATAAAGTATATGCATAAAGTAATTTATAAAAAGGAAGGTAAACATTGATTGCCATGTGGATATATTTTGAATAAGGTGTTTATTCACTTTGGTGTATATGGAACTAAAGGAACACCTAGAACAACCAACCTGATGATCATCCTGACAAACCTTGTGGAAAATAAATGCATAGATTCCAAAGCTGGATCTGTGTCTTAAGTGTTTGAGTTGCTAGCTATTTAGGAAAGGTTAGGAAACAAAATAGGAGAGTTAAGTGTTATGTTCGCTGCCAAACATACTGAGATAGTGCATGAAAAGTTGTAGAATAAAAATGTATCTTTTAAGGGACCCGGTACCACTGATGAGCTTTTGGCTGAAAATACAAAATTTCAAGCACAAGTGGTAGAACTGGTTGTTGAAATTTCAGGATTGAATGTCGAAGTGAAAGTTCTCACCAAATAGTTGTTGGATTCCCATAATACTGAAAGTGCAAGAATGGAGATTCTACTTAAGTCTCTTTACCCTAAACCTCTCTCTACCTAAGTAATATTATCTATATCCTCAAATCAATCCAATGTCTGTTTCATATTTTTCCCCTTGTGTTGGCTCTTGAAGATAGTTTGTTTTGTGCATTATTTTAGTATTATTATACTGGTACAGTCCTTTGTTTTGAAAATGAATAAATATAGCATGTGTACCTCATCTGTCTCCTTTAATTATAAAGTTGTTCTTCATGCTAGTGTTTCCCCAGTAGCCATGTGTTAATTAGCCTGTACGTATCCTTACATATGGTTTTCTATTAATCCATTTCAATGATGCCAAAATAGGGAATACTGACTTCATATGCAAGCTTCTAATGTATTCATACGCCATGTGTTCATATGTAAGGAGGGAAGTGATGTGCTAAGTATGAAAATGATAAGGCATAATGACAGGGGGAAGTAAAAGTTCTCTGGGATCTTTGCTGCAAATGATAACAAGGGACCAGGTGCCTATATTGTATGATGGAGGAAGCATGATGATAGGGGGAACATTCATCTTTGGGTGGTAATCACACTGATTAAATGTGATGAATATGCACTAATGCTCAAAGATGAATTGGTTGGTTTTTCATCATCAAAAAGGGGAAAAATTTCTATATGTAGTTTTGATGATGAACAGCTAACTGCAAGGGACCAGGTACCTGGATGTGCAAGATACAATACAATTGGCATGCATTATTTGCACAATTTTGTTCTCATATGTAACAAACTTATAGGCGTTATTTTATACTAATTAGGACAGTTGGTCTAATGATCTTTAAGTCCTAATCATTACTCGTCTATAAAAGTGAAGAGACATTTCTTCATCAAATAGGCTTTTGGAAAATACAAAGAGTAACAAGAGTCAGCAAAAACCCCCATTTCAATACTACTCAAATTCTTACCTGGTAAGATATACTTAAATTGAAATTGTTCTTGAGTAAGTACTAATTTGTAATCGAATTAGTCATGTTATAAGAGTAGTGTTTTCTTTTGAGTGTGCTTAGGTAGAGTTGCCTAAGTTTGTCACTAATTAGATCTAATCAGTGTAGAGGGTCCTTGGCAAAGTTCCAAAATGAGCTTGTAGTAGAGCTATTACAAGCAAAATGGAACCTAGAGTTAGGTTCAGTGAAGGTTGTAATCAAGAATTTGATTATAGTGGAAGTTGAGGTTCTTGTGAGGGCAAGCTGTGGTTTTTTCCTTCCTGAGTTCCACATGAAAATCCTGTGTTTTTTCTTTTCTATACTGCCTATGTTTTTCAGCCACCTCATAGTTGCTTTACTGTTCTATTTCCTCTAATTGACTTTATGGGACCTGGTCCCTCACTGTGTGGTACAACTCCCAAGTGTTCCAATAGGGTGCTACTTCTGCTTCTGACTCCGACACTGGTCAAAATCATTTGTATGCTCTTTCCATCCGCTAGGATTTTAAAGCATCCCCTGATGTTGTTATTGGTATGCTCAAACTCTTTTTTGGTGATGTATATTACCTACTTGATCCCGAGTCTACCCTCTCTTAGGTGACCCCTTATGTGGCTATACATTTTGGTTTTGATCCTGAATGTATTTCATACCTTTTTTCTATGTCCACCCAAGTGGGTGACTCTATTATAGCTAGGAGGGTCTATAGGGGTTGTGTGATGTCGGTGTATGGTAGAGAGACCCTGGTAGACCTAATAGAGTTAGACATGTTAGACTTTGATGTGGTTTTTGGGATAGATTGGTTACATTTGTGCTATGCATTTCTTGATTAACGAATCTAAAGGGTCAGTTTCTATTTCCCTAATGAGCCAATGATTGAATGGGAAGGTAGTTCCCTAGTACCTAAGGAAAGGTTCATTTCATATCTTAGATCCCAAAAATTCATTTCTAAAGGGTGCATCTATCACTTAGTGCATCTTAAGGATTCTATATCCAAAACTCTTTCTTTATAGACTGTCCCTGTGGTCTGTAAATTTCCTAAGGTATTTCGTCATAATCTTCCTAGTATTCCTCCCAATAGGAAAATTGATTTCTTGATCTTCTTCTGGACGCCCATCTTATTTTTATCTCTCCTTACAGAATGGGTCCAGTTGAGTTAAAAGAGCTCAAAGATAAGTTGAAAGATTTTCTTGACAAGGATTTTATCCTTCCTAGTATGTCTCTGTAGGGTGCTCATAGTCTTTTCATATGTAAGAAGAATGGGTCCTTTTGATGTGTATTGATTACCGCCGATTGAATAAGCTGATCATGAATAATAAGTATCCCTTTTCAAGGATTGATGACCTATTCGACCAGTTCTAGGGTGCTAAGTTTTTTTCTAAGATTGATGTTCGAATAGGCTATCATCAGTTGAAGATTAGGGAGGTGGATATCCCTAAGACTGCTTTTCAAATGTGGTAAGGTCATTTTTAGTTTTTGGTGATGTCTTTTGGCTTGGCCAATGCTCCAAAAGAATTTATGGATCTTATGAATTGGGTTTTTCATTAGTTCTTAGATTTGTTCGTGATTGTCTTTATTAATGATATTTTGGTGTATTCAAAGAGTAAGGTGGGTCATGCCGATCCCCTTCGCCTTGTGTAGCAAATGCTAAAATATCAGTTGTATGCTATGTTCTCTTAGTGCGAATTCTGGTTGAATGTTGTGACTTATTTGGTTCATATTATTTCCAGTGAAAGGATCAGGAGGATCCCCAGAAGGTTGTGGTGCTTAAGAAGTGGCCTAGACCCACGACTCCAATCGACATTCAGAGCTTCTCGGATTTAGCCAGCTATTATAGAAGGTTTGAAGAGAGATTCTCTTCTATCACTGCTCCATTAACTAAGTTGAATATGAAGAAGGTGAAGTTCTTGTAGTATGATGCTCATGAGGTTAGTTTTGAGAAGTTGAAGGATAAATTAACTTCAGCTCTGATTTTGACACTACCCGAGGGAACAGATAGTTTTGTGGTTTATTGTGATGTGTCCCGTGTGAGACTAAGTTGTGTGTTGATGCAGCATGGAAAGTTGATTGTGTATGCTTCAACACAGTTGAAAGTTCTTAAGAAGAATTATCTGACTCATGATTTGGAATTATTAGTTGTGGTGCTTGCATCAAAGATATGGCGGCATTATTTGTATGGAGTCCATGTCGATGTCTACTCTTATCATAAGAGCCTACAATACGTTTTCATTTGGAAGGAGCTAAATCTCAGTCAAAGGAGATGACTTAAGTTGCTAAATATTTATGACATAAGTCTCCACTATCATCTTGGTAAAGCTAACGTAGTTGTTGATACTCTTAGCAGGTTGTCCATGGGAATCTTATCTCATGTGGACAAAGAGAAGCAGGATTTGGTTAAGGATATTCATCGTTTGCCTAATCTTAGAGTTCATATTTTAGACTCCAAAAATGGTTGTGTGATTGTTCAAGAAGTGCCAAAGTCATCTCTTGGTGCTGAGGTGAAGGAGAACCAAAGGTTGGATCCCATCTTGATGCAAAGCAAGAATTATATGAGTCGGCAGAAGGTGATGGTTTTTGAGATTAGTGGTGATGGTATCTTGAGGTATAAAGGTATATTATATGTTCCCAATATTGATGGATTTCGAGGAAGAATTTTGTCCTTAGATCATGAATCATGTTACACTATTTATCCTGGTACGACGAAAATATATCATGATCTTAAGGAGATTTATTGGTGGAATAATATGAAGAGGGATGTGGCCAATTTTGTGGCTAACTGCATGGTGTGTTAGCAGGTGAAGGTGGAGCACTTTAGGCCTAGTGGGTTAACTCAAGAGATTGAGCTGCTGATTTGAAAATGGGAAATAATTAATATGGATTTTGTAATCAGTCTTCCGCAGTCTCGCCAGAAATTTAATTCGATTTGAATCATCATGTATAGGATGACTAAATTTTCTCACTTCTTGGCAGTGAGGACTAATTTTTCTTCTAAGGATTATGCTAAGATAATCATCAAGAAGATCGTGAAGTTACATGGTACTCCTGTTTCCATTATATCTGATTGAGGTACTCAGTTCCCATCTCACTTTTGGAGGTCATTTCAGCGAGGTTTGGGGACTAAGGTAACCCTTAGTATTGCTTTCCCCCCATAGACGGATGAAAAAACAAAAGGGACAATACAAGCCTTGGAAGATATGCTTTGGGATTTTGTATTTAATTTTTGTGGTGGTTGGGTTGACCGCTTGCCTTTTATAGAATTTGCCTACAACAATATTTATCTCTCTAGCATTAGTATGGCTCCGTTTGAGGCCTTATATGGTAGGAGGTGTAGGTCTCCCATTGGGTAGTTTAAGGTTGGTGAAAATAAGTTGCTTGGTCCTGATTTTGTTCACCAAGCCATGAAGAAGGTGAAGCTGATTCAAGATAGACTTAAGGCTGCCCAAAGTTTCCAAAAGTCCTATGCAGACGTGAGGCAAAGGGATTTGGAGTTCAATGTTGGTGATTGGGTGTTCTTGAAAGTGTCCCGCATGAAGGAAGTAATGTGGTTTGGTAAGAAAGGGAAGCTCAGTCCCCACTACATCGGTCCATACTTAATTTTGAAAAGGGTTGATAATGTTGCATATAAATTGGAGTTGCCTTCCATTTTGAGCTACATTCATCCGATGTTTCATATTGCGATGTTGAGAAAATGTGTGGGTGACCGTTCGATGGTTGTTCCTTTGGAGGATGTGGGAATTTCGTATTACTTCTCTTATGAAGAAGTCCCGATTTAGATTTTGGATCGGCAAATCCATCAGTTGGAGACTAAGGATGTGGCATCGATAAAGGTTCTTTGGAGGAACCAAGATTTTTAGAAAGCTACTTAGGAAGTCGAGGAGGACATGAAGTTCAAGTATCCGTTCTTGTTTCTCATTTTGGATAATCGTACTTGAGGTATGTGTATTCCTTAATATATATTTTTTTGTCTTTATTAAAGGTAAGTGTGGTTGTATTTGGAGTCAAATCGTGATAATGAATGCCTTACCTGTCATTCGAGGACTAATGATCCTAAGAGGGGGAGTAAGTAACATACCGGGTTTTTGGTCCTTGAAAACTTTCTAAAATTTTATCCTCATATCGTGACTATGATTCACCCTATGAGTTGTAGGGAATCTTGACATTTCAGGTGACCCTAGTCGTAAGGTGTCCAGTGAATAGTGCTTGAGTTTCTATCCTAAGTGCGACTCGGGTACACGAGTCGTAGAAAGTCTTGACAGGTCCTAGGGACCCAATTGTAACCAAATTAGTAAGTATGTGGCAAAGTTCTGCTCTGAGTATGATTGGCTCACTAAGAGTCATAAGGACTCTTTATAATTCATTGGGTGCAAATCATTGGATGTCCAGTGTTTATCCAATTGGGTTCTGTATTGACTACGACTGGACCCTACAAGTCGTAGGGTCTCATTACAAGTCGTGTTATATGAGTCATTGTGTTAAGATATTATGATTGTTTTGGAAACTAAATTGTTTGCGAATCATGGTTATAAGTCATAATGAGTCTATATGAGTCGTATAGTGACCCGTAATCACTGACGACTAAATTCTAGCTTTTAATTAAAGGGCACTTTGGACAATTTCCCTCTCACCCAATTCAAACCCCACATTCATAAAGAACTTAACAGGGTTATTTTTCATTCATATCATACTCAAACACTTCCAAAGCTTTCTCAAATCCTCTCAAGTAGCCATACTTAGAGTTTTCAAGAAGTAGGTCATCCAAGGGCTTAAGGGTTAGATTCTTTCCGTGAAACTTGACATTTTAGGAATATTAATCTTCCCTCATTTTTAAGTTATTAAAAGCATATGTTTAAAGTATTTTTCAAGAGAAATTTATGTTGTTTTGAAATGAGGGTTGAGGGTTTTGAATGCTCATTGATTTAACAATGCTCTCCCATGGTTTTCATATGATTATTCATGCTTTAATTGTGGTTTTGAACTTATGGGTGCATGGCTATGGTGAATGAAATAGGGAATTGTGATTTTCCTCAAACTTGTGAATTTTTGAAGTGGTTATGACCTCAACACCATATGGTGAAATTAGTTATGAATATGAAAAGTATGCATGTTGAACTACTCTTGAAGCCTTGCATAATATGAAAAGCTAATGAGTCATAATGGTTTTGAATTGAACATTGTGGATTTTGTGTTTTCATAAGCTATTGCATAATTGAATCGAGGGTGTTGTGAATTCCCCCAAGTGATGAGATTGTTTTTGCATGTTGTTATTATCTTGCATGTGTAGTTGGTATGACGGCACTGACAATGTATGCCTTAATGTGAAATATGATTCAATGAATTGGAATGTGTTACAAATTTTTTAATTGAGCTTAAAAGAGGGTTGTGTAGCTGATTTGTGAAAGTGGAGGTCCCGAGAAACCAACACTGGAAACCACAGTTGCCGACATGAGGGTCTATATGACCGGGAGGTTCGGGTTCCCTTTATTATTATTATCATAGGATTGGGAGGTTCGAGTCTTCCACATTATATTAAATAATTCTATGCTCGTGTCACCTTAATATGCCGAGAGGTTCGAGTCCCCCATAGTGCCTATGTATACCCTCTGATTTGTACGGCCACGCGTACTGGGGCCTACTAGTTGGGGGAAAGTTAGGCCCATATAGCCTCTGGATGGCTTGGTATGATATGACAATTAAGGTACACAATCTAGGATAAGGTTTTAAAGTGCATAATAAACCTCGTTTCCCGATCCCAGCAGGCGATATATATATACATTTGATTATGTGCATTGATTTTGAATGATTTTGAACTTTTGATCACAACATTATGTTACCCTTATCTCCGAGTTACATGCTAGTGTTCATACCACTATCTATCTTCAGATGTTGTATCCTCATGCGATGTAGGCACTAAAGATAATTCTACAATTCCTATGCAGAGTCAGGTGGATCGGCTCGGTTTGTCAGTTTGTTGTGGTGAAGTGGTAAGCTTCCATACTTTGGAAGACTTGGAAATTTTATCAGTTCTTATCATAGACCAGATTTGAGAGTTTCATTATTATTTTGATTATCATTGTCATCTGTTAGAGTTTGGGATATGTCCAGGCCAAGACTGGTGTTTGGTTCTTGTGTTAGAAGGTTTTGTCGGATTACTGTGGACTTGAGTGATGTTGGTCAGTTGTTTAGGCCGGTCGATGGTTATCAGTTATAGACATACCCTTTTATTCTTTGAATTCATCTTGTTATATGTTCTAAATTCATCCAACATTGGGGACATTGTGTTTGGTTTGGTTTAGTTTAAGGGGTGATCTCCAATCCATGTGGGACTTGGGATACCCGTCATGGCCAGGACCTGGTTTGGGTTGTGACACTAAATCCCACCACACAATGCACATGAAATGACACTGAAGTTAGATTTATTTTACACTTAACTTGGAGAGAGAGAAATTTACAAGTATAGCCTAAGTACAACTAGAGGTACCAAAAGAATCTATAGTTCACAACAAAGTTGTTCCACTCTATCATGTCACATAATTTAACACTTATTGTTTGGTTTTTATTTTTTATTTATGTTGGTACCAATTATTAAGTGATGAAATTTTTAGATGATACCAAACTCAAATAAAAGCTGCCTATGTATCTATTAAATTCCTAGTCAAAAGAAAATGAATCTTTATTAATGGCCTGCGAACTAAATCCGGATAAAGAATTCTATTGGCCGAGGGGAAGATGTGAGACACCATGTCTTGCTTAAATTAATCTCTTGGATATATAATATTTGTTACCTAGAAGTGACTTATATCTTGCTTTTTATTTATTTTTAATATATTTAAAACTGTCCTAATATATTAGTGTGTGGCTTATTGGTAGTAGTACTTTCTAGCTTTGTCGTGAGTTTTGATGTATTTCTCATGCCTTTGGTGCATTTATGAATCGTTCCCATTTTTTTCAGAACCGCAATAGCAAACCTTAAACTTCAACTTGTTTTCTACCCGTATGCTTTCTCTGTTTTTTTCTTTTTGAACTTCCTACGTACTATTTCTATTTTTTTTCTTTGTTTTTTTTCTCCTTAAATCCTGTTTTCCAAACTTTTCTCTTGTTTTCTCTTATATTGCTTTTTTTATCTTCTCCTTTCCTATTTTCTCTAAGTGTGTGTGTAGGGATGGATTGGTAGTGGATACGATAGTGAATGTTCCTACTTCTTTTGTGGTGTTATGTGTGTATATATAAAGATGGAGTCCGTAGAATTTTCTCCATAAGCGAATACTAAAACTAGAAAGGTTCATATAATGAAATGTCATGGTTAATGTTATTGTCGCATCAAGGAAATGAAAAAAACTAATAAACTAGAAAGAAAAAAATAATACATTAAAAATAGTAATCTTATCAAAATACCACATTAACAAATACGAAATGAGTTAAATGACCGTTAAGAAATGGACCTTTAATTTGAAGCCAAAGTCTTCTTCATTGTATTGAAATAGAGATTTTAAATGCATCTCAACTAATTTCAGTTTGCTTGCAATCTTTTGAATAAAAAGAAGAATCAAATATTTATCGGAGCTACAACTGGACCTTGAACGAAACTCAAAAATCTCATTTTGAGATCTCCCTTTCTTACTCTCCCTTCTCTTTTCTCTTTCTAATTGTGTGTGTTCTGTAGGATGTGTGTTTATTATATGTTGGGGTTGGAATGTTGTAGCTTTTGTCTGTGTGTTATATGTTCTCATGGTTTTTTATAAGTATTTGTGTAGTTGTTGCAGTTGAGGGAGTTGGGAGGAACGTGGGTGTGTGTTGGAGGAAAAATAGAGTAATGGTTAGGGGTGAATGGGGTAGTTTTAGGCTAGGATTTTCTTTTATTTTTTTCTTAAATCTTGTTTAAATTAAACATATAAATGATACAAATATTATTTGAACAGATAGAATATATAAAAAAAATTAAATAGCTAGTCCTAAAATATGATTAAGAAAATATAATATCACTAAATTATTTATTAAAAATTAAATTAAAAGAAATATATATTTTAGAATCTTTTTTTGAAAAATAAAATAAAGATAAAAACTTATCCTAAAATGTGACTCCATTTTTATACTTTTCTAACCTTTTAAAACAAGCTTTGTATAAATAATATAAAATTAAAAGATCTAATTTTGACTTAAGAAAACAAATAGAACACTAAATTGGCGCAATACCTTAGGTTTGGTCAAACATTAGGTGTTTACTGAATGTCACTCTTTGCTTGGAAACATGGAGAATTTTCAAGCAAAGAAGTGAACACAAATGATTTTTGAACAAATGATTTATTCAAAAGTAAGAAAATAAATAATAACAAAGAGATGTGACCAAGCCCTGGCTTTGGGCAGCCTACATATCTCGGGCTATATAAGAATCAGGTCACGTGTAGTTTAAATGAATGTAGATATTTAGAGATGAGTTAGAGAGTAGAGAGAGCTCCCGTCGAGGTTTTGGTCTGTGACTCCTTTTATTACATCAGAGGAAAAAAATAAAACTAGAATGGAAAAATTCAAGATCCTATCTATTCTACTTGTCTTGATTCTTTTTCTTCAGATCTTCCTTTTGGATCTTTAGCTATCGCCCACCTTCTTCTGGTGGGTACCTTGATCTCAAAATTTAATCCTGAAGTTAGGATTTGAGACTTGAACTTGAAACTTGGATTGAATCATTGACACTCCTCCAAACCACAGTTCATAGATTACTTTTGGATGTTTGTTCTCTTAATCAGAAGCTAAGAAGATTACTTTTGAGATGCTGAACCGCTACATATACAAAGTTGACTCTAACTATCTTCTAGATTGAATATTCTTCTCTACTCTAATTAGAGATGTGATTCCATTATCGGCATTAAATTTTTTCTATGCAAAAAAACCTACAAGCCATCAAAAAAAAAAATACAATGACTAACAAAAATTTCCTTCCCTAGTTTGTGCTGGGAAAATTTTGTGAGTTATTAGAAAAGCTATAAAATAATTACTAAAATGAAAATTCTAGAAATCCAAGCTAGGTATGAAAATAAAATAAGAGCCTTGTTCTCAATAATGCAACCAAGGGATTTTATACCTTCGGAATGCATGGAAAAGAAAAAGAAAAATTTAATTTCTTAAAATGCGTCAGGAAATATCATATCCTGTGAAGACTTAACGAAGAGAAGAAATAGAAATTTGTTTCTTAAATGGAAACTAGGGAATGTCTTACCCTATGAAAACTTAAATAAGAAAATAGGAGATTTTATTTTCTAAAATGCCAACTAGGGAATGTCGTACCCTATGAAGGCTTAAAATAGAAAAATAAGAGAGCTTGCTTCCTAAAATGCCGACTAGGAAATGTTGTACCCTATAAAGATATAATAAAGTAGGAGATTTTCTTTTCTAAAATGTGAACTACGGAATGTCGTACCCTATAAAGACTTGAAGAGGAAAGTGGGAGATTTTTATTTTCTAAAATGCCAACTAGAGAACATCATATCTATGAAGACTTAAAGAAGAAAAATAGGGGAGTTTGTTTCCTAAATACCAACTAGGGAATGTCGTACCCTATGAAGACATAAAAAATAGGAGATTTTGTTTCCTAAAATACCAAGTAGGGTATGTCATATCCTATGAAGACTTAAAGAAGAAAATACGTAATTTTATTTTTTAAAATGCCAACTAGGGAATGTCGTATGCTATGAAGACGTTAAGAAGAAAAATAGGGGAGTTTGTTTCCTAATATGCCATCTAGGGAATGTCGTACCTTATGAAGACATAAAAATAAAAATAAGAGATTTTGTTACCAAAAATATCAACTAGGGAATGCCATGCCCTATGAAGAGTTAAAGAAGAAAATAGGAGATTTTTTATTTTCTAAAATACCACTAGGAAATGCCGTATCCTCTGAAGACTTAAAGAAGAAGATTGGGGAGTTTGTTTTCTAAAATGCCAACTAGGAAATGTCGTACCCTATAAAGACATAAGAAGAAAAATATGAAAGTTTGTTTTCTGAAATGCCAACTAGGAAATGTCAAACCCTTTGAAGACTTAAGGAAAAATATTAGGGAGTTTTGTTCCCTAAAATGACAACCTGGGGATGTCCTAACCTTTTGATAACACTCAACTCACTCCCATAATTTAAGGGTGAGGCGGTCATTGTCAAGTAACCCAATTTGAATTGGGGTCAAATCTCAAGGAGTGACTTATAGACTTCAAACCCTATGGATGCTCAAATTACTACGATATTACCCAGAATGCTAACAAAAATGACATGTAAAATAAAATGGAGGGATTTTTTTGAAAACTCTTCACAAAAAACTTTAACAAGCACTTGGTATATGAAACTTTTATTTTGAATTCAAGATTTGAGGAGATCTTGGGATTATGCCTACCTAAAGATAATGCATGTGGGTTGATATTGGTTTAACATGAAATTCTATTGTTAACTAAAGGATAGGCTAGGTCAAAGATCTTTGGAGTCAATCTTTCAACAAAACCACAATGATTTCACCCGTTGGCTCTTTCGAGCACCTAACAAGTGTGCAATTTTTCATAATCACCCATAACCTTAATCAAGTATCCCTATTCCTAGGATGATGCTCTTGACATGATTTACACTCTTAATACACTTATTTCTAAGATTGCAAAGGGTAGTACACCATAGTCTCAATTGTCCACCATTATATGTCCCCCTATAACCCTCTTTTGAGGATGTTATGGGTTACCTAATGTTCACCTTCATCCCTCTTTCAAGGATGATAAAGGGTTTCTAGAGTTTGGAGTTTTAACCCATCAAACCTATTTGGAGATTTGGGGTTTTCACCCATAAAATTCCAACCCATAAGCTCAAGTAATGGTGAAATCCATACTCAACAACTAAAATCCATGCAAACACAACAATACCCACACACAATTACACTGTAGTTCAATATAATCCCAAGACTAAATTACTTAGATACTCTTAAAGAAAGAAAAGAGAGATATACCATAAGAATTATCAAAAGCATTCATTCTTCACAAAGATCCTAAGAAATTTAGCCTCCAAAGTTAGTTACACACTTAACCAAGTAGGGTTTCAAGCTTTGAATTCAAAGATATCTTATGAGGCAAGTAATACACCTAGAAGAAAGGGGTTTTTCCTATATATGGTTTGAAATTCGTCTATGTAATTTTATAAATCTGCCCTGGGCATAGTCCTGCTGATCCACGATTGCGCATCTTTGATCATAACTTCATTAGCATGATCGTGGTTGTGTTCCATGACCGCGTTATGCTAACCATCTTGACTGACCGCGATCGCAGTAAATGGGACTGACAGCCTCAGGTCTCCAACTACACTCTTTTTGTATCTATTTTCTCTTTTTTAGCTCCATTCCACATATGTTCACCATCTCAACTATATACCTGTAAAATATGGACATTAGTGCATTTAAATCATGATCATGTCTCATTTTTTTATACAACACATGGTAGTGAGCATACATAGTTAGTATGACTGAGTGGTAAAATCACCACTCATCAACACCCCCAACTTAGAATCTTGCTTGTCCTCAAGCAACATTACCCTTTACCATGAGATTTTCTCTATGTATGCACTAATTTAGCTCCCAATGTTCATGAAGAATCCAACTCGATTGCTACCATAAAAATCTTTTCACACATGGACAAGAGAATTGCAAAGATGCTTTTCATCATAAAAATGGAATAGCGAGGGATACAATGGACCTTGAGGAGCAATCATGTAACAAATACCAACACTCTATAAATGACTCTGATATTGACTATAATCATTTCTATAACTCCATTTATCTCATTGTGCAGAAGATGCCAACATTTCCCACTATAACTAGTTCACATGTTTTTTCACAAGAAAGGAGAAATTTACACACTTAGTTACCAATCATGCAACAAGAAATTTTAAGTGCAAATACTCACTTTCTAAAGAAATTATCCATGTTAATAAGTACTATGCCATAGGCTTGCCCATATTTTCAATTACCACTACAATGACCTCACATGGTTGGAAATCACAAAGGGTTTTTTGATCTTGTAATATAGGCTTAGGGTAGGGTAGGATATTAGCTTAGGAAGATAAGATTAAACCCTCCTTGAACTTCTACATCATAATCCCTTTTTGGTCCACTTCTTTTTCATTTCTCTTCATTAATTTGCCTATTTTGCCCCTTTCTTTACTCACATTCTCCTTGCCTCTTTTTCTTCACACTTTGCATGCATTTAGAATTCATGCATTTCTTTATTTTAATGGACTATCTCTTCCTTCAAAGAAAAATTCTTACTTGTTTAAGCTCGTAGGCACTTTCTTATGAATTCGTGGCTCAACTACACTTTCTTTTTCTTTCTACCACCCCAAACTTAGGAGCCTTAATTCGTATTCTTAAGTTCAAGGAGGAATGGGTTCAAGAGAGGATGAATAGAAGGGTCATGGCTTATAATGTGTTTTCCAAAGAAAATTCCAAAGGCTCAAAGAGAATTACTAGGGGTAAATCCTATGTATTGGTAGGTTTTTTAGGCTAAAGTGGGCTTCCAAAATCACAAGATGGACTGTGATCATTTTACCAACCAAGCGCAATCAAGAATTAGCTTTGAAAGACTAATGAGACAAGTTTTAAATGGTATAAGCATATATGAGATGTAGACAATTAAGCTCACACACATGGCATGCGAATGTTGTAAAGGGATTTCAATTGTTCTAACATACGAGACAAAGATGGAGTATTCACTATTTTTCTGAAGTCAATTTTTAGAGTCATAGAGAGAGAGAAAGATCCGTCACAAGGTTGCTCATGTCCATACCTTTGAATTTTGCAAATTTTTTAGACAGAGGAGGTTGTTTGCTTTAATATTTGTACCATTCATATTTTGCTAATTATGGAAATAACCCAATCTATAGTTTTATATTGCGAGATATAGTGTGAGAGAACCACCCCTATGGTTACTCAGACTTCACCAACTGGTATAAATGCGATCCTAACTCATTAATGTCGCAGGTACTCAGTCTTTCCTTGCATCCATGGTTAAAACTCAATTATGACTTGCCCATTAAAATTAAAACAAAGTAACAACTCGATAAGAAAGTACTTAATTCATGCAAGTGTCGGCATCGTCAAAGTTCCCAAATATTACAACTCGAGTAAAAATAAGGATCATCTAAAATAGAAGAAGAGTATGCAGAAATAATACAAGCCCAAATAAAATGAACAAGGAAACACCCCCAACCAAAAAGGTAGCAATGTCCCTATTGCATAAATAATCAAGTCTAACAAAGATATAAGGGTGCTTTTTAAAACTCTATCAAGGACCGCTATTATTCTTAATTTCTGCATCATCACCATTTACCTCGAGATCGGGCCATTCCTACATACAAAAACCTGAATGAGGGTGTGACAAAATTAGGGAGGGGGTCAATGGATCAACTAGCTGCGGTGTCCATGATTACGGTTGACTAATTATGATCGTAAACATGTGGTTAACCAAGATTGCACTTAGGTAGCATGATCACCGTAATCGAGGGCAGTTCTGCTCTCCTATTTTCCCTTGTCTAGCTTTTCTGTTTGATTTTTACCTATTTAATATTTGTTCAATTTTCAACTTAAATTTGCACATTTCTGTCTTTCTAAGCTTATCCCAAGCACTCCATGGTATCACACATGCATGAGTTATTCATATGCAAAAACTAACATCAATACTACAAAAATATGATAAAAGGGATACGAGCCATCCTTGTGAAATTTATGGGTTGCCTCCCACACAGATCCTTAGTTATCATTGTGGAATAACATTGATATTCATCAATTTTTCAAGGGGGATCCTCAAGTCCCCACTTATCAACCTCTCCTTCATCAATTAACCTTTCGGCAACTCTTTTCATCTTTTTATTCTCTTTGTCGACTTGATTTTGGGATAGCCCCTCTTTTGACTGAGTGATTGGCATCTTTTCTCCCAAGTTATCTCTTAAGTTCTCTTTCTTTGCTTTTTTACACTTCGTATGTATTACCAAGATTTGATCATCTTTTTTAAGGTTGGCGATTGTGCCACTAGTGGAATTTTTCCTAGGTTTAGCATCTAGACGTGCAAAGATTAGTACAATTTAGATCTCTAATTATCTGATAGAGGCCGAAAGGGAGACCATAGTTTTAGAGAGTGAAACAAAGTCCGCTTTTAATTCACAAATGTTTTTATCCGTTTCTTTGACTGTACTCAAAATTCTTGCAAGGATATCTTTTGTTCTACATCTGTTGGCATCAACGGAGCTTGACTCTTTGTTAGAAGCCCGATCATGGTGAGGCATAAAATGGAAATACTCATGTTCACAATCTCTCCAAACTCGACTACTAACCCGATTCCTCCAACCTTGATTCCACCTTGCCTATGATAGGATGGCTGAAAACCTAACGGATCATTTGCTTAATACCAAATTTCTTCATCCATCTTTCTAGTTTCTTCATCTTCGTCAAGGGTTTCTGATGTTACGGTATTAGCCATTTTCACGGGTGCACCCATGAAATACATGGTTAGGATCTCAAGTTGAGTCAAGATCTGTGCCATGGTTTCCTCTTATTCCTCATCCCATTTTGTTTGTTATCTACTAACCATGTGCTTGTGTAATACCCCATACTTCTACCTAGCTTAAAATCATCCCAAAAATGCTAAAGACTTACTTTAAAAGATGAATCCACTTTTATACATGTGGAATTTTCAAGATTTTGACTTTTTATTGTGTGGGAAATTGACTAAGCTTTCCATCGATATCAAATTCTCCCAAATCCAACACTCAGGCGAAGAGTTAGAGCCATTTTAGTAAGACAGTGTGCCACCTGAGCCATCAACGCATCACAGAGCATGCCAAAATGGAAATCGTCAAAATCCAGTGGGCCTCTACAATTATGGCGCATCTCACCAAGGCTCAAATCCAGAGTTGTCAATTTCCAGTGTCTCAGCATGATACCACTGCATCATGGCAAGATTCTAGGTCCTATCCAGTATTGCAACGCTATTTCACCATGTCACACCATCATCCCAATTCCTAGTTGGCAATTTCCAGTGCACAATGTGATAGCGCTGCGTCACGCCAGGTGCCCAAATCGGGTTTGCAGTGATGAAAAATAAAAACTTTCTAAGGGAAATCAGGTCTTTTTCCATGACCCAGATCAGCCTTTAACCACGAAATTATGCCCTAAAACCCCTATTATATCACTTTTCCTTACTTTCTCTCAAGAACCAAATCATTCACCCTCAAGAGGCAAAAACCCTATCTCAAGAAATAAAGGCCAATTCCAGGAATTTTTTCAAGAACTTCAAGAATTTAGATTTCCAGGTATGTCAAGTGTTGATTCATAGGTCCCTTTCACCCATGAAGCTCAAGGATCCCTTTTCAATTCAAAGATTGTATATTTAAGAATTTTCATGATTTATTTGAATTGGAATTCATGTTCATGTTGTTGTTAGGTTTTGATCCATGTCATAGACTATTAATTTTAAGAATTGATCTTAGTTTGTGATGATTTACGTGGTATTCTTCATAAACCCTTCAAATTGCAAGTTGAATTATGTATCCATGATAATTTGATTTATTGATTATTGTATAACCAAAGCATGCTCCCCATTGTTTGATAAAATGCCTATGTGAATAAATAGTGCCTTCATAGCATGTTATTATGAAATCCCCATTCATGTACAAGTTAGTGCATGTAAAGTGTTTGATAAAATATCTTAGCCAATGAATTATAGATATATATATACATATATATATATATATATATAGCCATTGTTGTGCTTTCAAGCTTGTGTCATTATTTACTTTTATGCTATCAAGTCCTAGGGGTATTAAATACTCGACAATTTAGCTGTGTTCCTAGAGCCAGTGTCATGTTTTCACGTTACTCTCAGTCAAGCCATGATCAGTAGAATTCAGTCTGTCATGTGACTCAGGAAAACTCAATAAACTCAGTATCAGTCCAGTCTCATTTAGTAATCTCAGTAATCTCTTGAATCTCAGTAATCTCAGTCAGATATCATGTCTCAGTAGTATTCAGTTCAGACCTTATTAAACTCAGTCAGCTAGCAAAACTCAGTAGTATTCTATCAGTTAACAGAATTCAGTAGCATTCTGTCAGTCAATGAAAATTTAGTAAACTCAATTCAATCTAGTTAATCAGTAAAAAAATCAGTAACAGATCAATCCAGCCTAGTATGAACTAGGAAATCAGTTCTGTGTCTATTCAGTTGGGAGTAGGATTTAGCACCGAGTGAACCCAGGGATGAGGACACACAATGTCAGCCAGTAGAGGGTATGATCCTTAGTAGAAATCCCTGCATTCCAGAACTACGTAGACAGCGTAGGTTGAGATGTACCCTTACGAGTCTAGAGACTATACATCTTCTTTGAGTTTTCCTTACAGGAGGGGTTGACGGAAGAGCTCCCTATAAGAGAGTGTTTACTCACATCTTATCTTTACCCGTGGCACGGTACTGATACCCTTCCATCTAGGGTTACAAGTTGGACCCCACCATTTTAGATTTGGGGCATGTCGGTTAGATGATTACCTCCCACAGTCTCAGTTTCAGATTCAGTCTCAGTAATAGAACTCAGTTCAGTTCTACATCTATCAAGACTGTCAGATACAGTCGCTCAGCTCAATGCAGAACTCAGTTGGTTCCATTAGAATTAGGACTGTCAGATACAGTCATCCAGCTCAGTCTAGAACTCAGATAGTTCTTCAGATTCAGGACTGTCAGATACAGTCACCCAGTCCAGTAAAGAACTCAGTTAGTTCTTCAGTATCAGTATATTCAGTTATCAGTTATCAGTAATATAGTACCAGTAACCTCATATATCGGTTACCTTTAAACTTTGTAATTCATATCTCCAACAGACTCAGTTATTCAGTATCCTAATTTTAGTAAACTCAGATGTCAGTACATCAGTATTTAGTATTGTCACGACCCCAATCCCAGGTTATGTATTCATGCATGTATTTCTCACGCGTTCATGTTTATGTCATCAGTCAGTTATTATTGTTCATGCATATAAACCTTTGCATTTATCCCACCTCACTTGCATACCAGTACATTCAATCATACTGACACATTTGTGCTATGGTGTTTTGTATCATAGGTTTAGAAGCACGAGCTCCCGAGCATCCTTAGTAGATCAGACGTTCATCAGCCATATTAGCAGTGGGTTCTCATCATTCGAGGATAGCAATATTATTTTATTACTTTATTATTTTAGTGGTTTGGAGTTAGTTGGGGACATGTCCCATCAACTCTACAGATTTCAAACAGTTTAGTGTCTTTCAGACTACAAATGTTTTAGATAACTTATTTCAGTTTTGGGTATTGTTACACCTCATTACAGACATTGTTTTATATTCAGTATTATTTTAGTTTTGAAACTTATGGCCTGATACAAGAATAAACTACTAAAAATGAAATTATGGACACAAGATGCAAAAATCATCAACCACAAGAAAAAGAAAACAACACAATAAGAAAGGGGATGAAGAAGAGATGCATAATAGTAAAGCTAGGTAATGAGACCCTTACTATCACCAATGATTAGCACAAGAAAGAGTATCAAACCTTCAAACACACCTCATCAATGGTAGTTAAAACCTCACTCTTAGGTGGACCAAAGGAATTCACACTCCTAAATCACACCTTTCTTGCCAATTAATCAACACAAGTGAAATCCATCAAATGTATTAATCTCACAAGTTTGGATGTCTTTTCCAAGACCTACACTAAGATGGATTTTCCAAGACATACACTAAGGAAAGAAACTACACTAAGAGTAATACTCAATTTCAATTCATCCAAGTCTAATGAAAAATAGAAGCTAAGGGTCTATTTATACTATTACAAGACAATGTCTAAAATACCCTTAATGAAGGATGCTCTTTTGGAGTATAGAAAGGGATTATCAAAAGACCATAATCTCCCTAAGTTGAGGCGCCTTTAGAGTGTATTCAAGGATTCCTTGGAGTGTATTAAAAGTTCCTCTTCACATTTTAGCTAATATGCTCCCTTGGTTGAAGGCATCATGCTCTCATAAGCTCTCATTTGCATAAATAATGATTGAAAAGGCTCCAAAAGGTTCTTCAATCCAAAGCTTGAACCTTTAATAATTCCTTGTACTCTTTTTTTCTGTTTATGATTGTATCATCCTCTCCATCTTGAAAGCAATTTGTCCTCAAATTCACATCTAGCAACACCAGAGAGAGAATAAAACAAGCACACAATCCTCATGGTAAGAGGGTTAGCATTAGTACCACAAATGATATAACCATGCCAAGGGGGTACACTCTTGGAATATAGCCAATAATCCTTTTTTATGATCATGAAACACTTATTACAAGCATCATAAAGGACTTGGCTAAGATAGACATCAAGGAAAGAGGAGTGAAACTCGAGACCATCACATATATCAATAAGCCAAGGTTGTTCACATTTGAAATACATCCATGGGTCCTTTGTGTGTGACATGAAGAGCGTAGCATGAATGGCACAAAGTAGGTGGTTTTAGAAAATATCAAGAGATAAGGAAACTAAAATGGTCTTAATGGCTTCACTATACCCAAAATGTATGACTACCTTTGGCTTAGGAACTATAAGTTACATTTGTTTCATTACCTCTACAAAGGACCTCATCAAATATGGTGCCACTATTGATCCTAAGGTCCACCTCACCCTCATATCATCATCACTCAAACAAGGAAAACAGCCACCAAACTTACTACCTCTACATAATACCAATTCAAAATTAACAAGGTTATCATCATAGGTAAAGAGGTAGTATAGGAAGGAATAAAGTGTGAAGACATCATGCCGAGGGGGTACACTTTTAAAATACAACCAGCAATCCTTTTTTTAACCATGAAACACTTAGTATAATCAGTACAAAGGATAAGTCTAAGGTAATTATCAAGGAAAAATGAAGACACACCAAGACAATCCCTTCCCCACCCTACTAGTGCACCGGGATCAAATAGATGAAGTAGACAAGGATATAAGTCGGGGTTACTCATTAATTTTACTAGGGAATCATACTCACAATCACCCAAAGCATTTGATTTTAAGGGAAGATTAACATTCAAGAATAAGGATCTACGGCCTAGAAGACTTCCCTCAACAAGATCCATTCCATCATTCACATCATCACTAGTTATTGGAAACTCACATACCAACGTAGACTTACCTTGGTTTTCAAAAGGTTCAAATAGTGTGTGAATACTCTTTTCACTTGGTAATATAACCTTATTCAAGTTATAAGTTCTAGCACTAGATGGACACAAATCATTCTTACGAAAAGAATTGATTTTGTCATCTAAAGGATCAACTAGTACTTGCATACTCACAATAAGATTTTGGTCCTTATGCAACCTAACAACACCAATAGTATCACAAAAGTAAGATTCACACACTTCTTCACTAAGAAAATTCGAAACTACACCACTTTGTCCACTATTAGCCACATCACAACAATTCAAGTTTCTAGAGGTGTAGAAGATAGCTTTATTACCTTGTAGATCATCGAAAGTGTGTTCTTCACTTGGTTTTGCATAATGGAATCCCTCATGCTCCACATTACAAAGGAATATGTCAACGTTTTCCTTTGGACTCACTTCTTCATCACTTATCCCAAAATTGGGATTTAGTGCACTAAGCATTTGGCGTATATCTTCAATGAAGCTATCCCAATAGGCATTGATGCAATGAAACATGGAATCCAAATTATTGGAATACATGGTACCTAAAAGAAAGAAACAAACCTACAAAATGAACAAACAAGTTAGTTCAAATATCCTTACCAACTCTCTCACTCTCGAATCTCACCTCACACTTGGCCTCACAAGTGTTGCATACTTGGCAATACTTGGCAAGTGAATTAAGTGGTGAATATGCCTTGTCCTAGAGTCAATTTTTGTTTGATATGACTCAAATAAAATGATGTACGGACTTGAACCGATAAACTACTACGAATTTAAAAATGAGAAAAGCACACAAAAATCGAAGACGCGAAACAAACGGACTCTAATCTAATTACCAAACTAGTAGGTACTTACTAATTGTTAATTAGGGATAGAACAAACAAAATTAAAACTAGAAACAATAATTAGAAACTAAGAAAATCTAATTCTAGAGATGAATTTGGTTAATCACAAGAGATGATGTGGCACTACGTGGTTGGTTGTCACTTTTTCAAATTTTCAATTTCCCAAATCTTTCTTTCGGCCAAAAACTTCTTTAGAGATGAAAGGATTTCAGTTTCAGAGGGGAAAATGGAGGTTTTGAAGCCTTTTTGGAGCTTCAAATGAATTCAAAATGAGTTGGTCCCCCCCCCCACTTGTACTTTCAATTGTACTTGATTAGTCCCTTTGTCTCTTCTTTCTTTTGGATGACAATGAATATGCCAAGGAATATTCTTTCACAAATGCCAAGTAATCTCTTTCTTCTCCTTTTTTGGATCAAACAAACTCTTTGAATATTCTTCCTTAGCAAGACTTGATGAACATGGAAGAACAAGATGAATATTTAAGAGTTGACCAAAGTTTGACCCCAAACCAAATGAACTCCAAATATGGTTTTTCTTGTAGATATAGGTTCCTTAGGCCAAGGTGAACACAAATATGTAAAAATCAGTCACAAAACTCGTCCAAATCATAAGCCCAATTTCGGATCTAGCTTAAAAGCTTCAAAAACACCATATCCATGGAGGTTCTTAGCTCAAACTCAACCAAATCTTGTTCCAAGTGTAGATCTAGACTCCTTAGGTGTTAGAGAACAATAATCTAACACAACAAACCAAAAAAACACAATAAAAACATCTAGATCTAAGATTTAAAATTCTGCCAAAACACAGAAACGGGTTTACAATTTGTTTTGTGAGATTTTCGATTTTCTACACTCTTTTTGTTGAGATTTTCTTAGATCCAAGACTTAGAGTTGTGGGAACAACTCTAATACATGTCTTTGATACCAAATGATACAATAATAAACTACTAAAAACTAAATTATGTACACAAGATGCAAAAATCAGCAACCACGAGACAAAGAAAACAACACAATAAGAAAGGGGATGAAGAAGAGATCCATAATAGTAAAGATAGGTAATGAGACCCTTACTATCACCAATAATTAGCACAAGAAAGTATATCAAACCTTCAAACACACCCCATCAATGGTAGTTCAAACCTCACACTTAGGTGGACTAAAGGAATTCACACTCTTCAATCACACCTTTCTTGCCAATTGATCAACACAAGTAAAATCCATCAAATGTATTAATCTCTCAAGTTTGGATGTCTTTTCCAAGACCTATGCTAAATGGATTATCCAAGACCTACACTAAGGAAAAAAACTACACTAAGAGTAATACTCAATTTCAATTCATTCAAGTCTAATGAAAAATGGAAGCTAAGGGTCTATTTATACTATTACAAGACAATGTCTAAAATACCCTTAATGAAGGGTGCTCCTTTGGAGTGTAGAAAGAGAGTCTCAAAATACCATAATATCCCTAAGTTAAGGCACCTTTAGAGTGAATTTAAGGCTGCCTTGGAGTGTATTAAAAGCTCTTCTTCACGTTTTACCAAATACACTCCCTTGGTTGAAGGCATCATGCTCTCATAAGCTCCCATTTGCATGAAAAAGGATTGAAAAGGCTCCAAAAGGGTCTTCAATCCAAAGCTTGAACCTTTGATAATGGCTTGTACTCTTTTTTTCTATTTATTCTTATATCATGGCCTTACAGCTTATATTGTTCATATTTATAGTATATTATCCAGTGCTCAATTATAGATATCAGTCATAGGTTAGCTTGTGGTCCTTCAGGGTCATGAGCACCGTGTAGTATTTCGGGTACCAGATTCGGGGCGTTACATCTTGGATAGAGAGAAATTGGAAATGTTGATGTCTTGGGTATGCCATTCTTGATTTTTTTTTAGTTACCTCTCTCAAAAATTTTGTAGCTGCATTAAAGTGCAATTTCAAGAGAGAACTTTCTGTCGCATTGTTTACCACCATTTGGTTCAAAGGATCTAATGCCTGATAGAATATTCAGAGAACTATCTTCCCCAAAATATCGTGGTTTGGGCATTTGGCTAACTTCTTATGAAATCTCCCCCATACTTCATGAAGCAGCTCCCCGTTCCTTTGTTTAATGTTTATGATTTTATCTCTCGGGTGACACACCTTGGAGAAAGGAGAGTATTAATCTAAAATAACCTTTGTGAGCTCATTTCACGAATTGAGTGAAGCCGTAGGGAGTGTGTGGAACCACAACAATGCTTCACCCATTAGTGAGAACGGAAAGAGACGGAGTCGAAAGGACTCTTGAGTAATATGAGCAATGTTGAGTGGTGTACACACATCCAAAAGATTCCTTAAGTGATCGTTTGGATCCTCATGATCTTGACCCCCGTATAGCCCCTTTACTTGTAACACATGAAGCATGATACTAGTCACATGAAATGTCCCGTTACCATAGTGAGGTGGGATACGAGTATCACTTGTATGACTTCCACCATTTATGTGGCTTTATCTATAAGTGGTTACATCAAATGACTCCACAAGATTACTGCCTTCACTCATAGTTTCTTTCTTGCTAGGATTGCCTACAAAAGATCCAAAAACAATAAAAAAAATAAAGAATGACTCTCCGAATACTCCCAAGTAAGAAAAACATCACACAAGCGAAATCTATATTGCAATACCCGACAACAGCGCTATTTTGATAATGCTCAACTCACTCCCATAATTTAAGGGTGGGGCAGTCATTGTCAAGTAACCCAATTTAAATTGGGGTCAAATCTTAAGGAGAGAATTATAGACTTCAAACTCTATGGATGCTCAAATTACTATGAGATTACACGGAATGCTAACAAAAATGACATGTAAAATAAAATGGAGGGATTTGTTTGGAAACTCTTCATAACAAACTTTAACAAGCACTTGGTATATGAAACTTTTACTTTGAATTCAAGATTTGAGGAGATCTTGGGATTATGCCTACCTAAAGATAATACATGTGGGTTGATGTTTCTTTAACATGAAATATTGTTGTTAACTAAAGGATAGGCTAGGTCGAAGATCATTGGGGTCAATCTTTCAACAAAACCACAATGATTTCATCCGTTGTCTCTTTCAAGCACCTAATAATTGTGCAATTTTTTATAATTACCCAACACCTTAATCAAGCATCCCTATCTCTACGATGATGCTCTTGACATTATTTACACTCCCGATACACTTATTTCTGTGATTGCAAAGGGTAGTAAACTACAGGCTCAGTTGTCCACCATTTTTGTGTCCTCCTATAACCCTCGAAACCTTTATCCCTCTTTCAAGGATGATAAGAGGTTTGTAGAGTTTGGAGTTTTCACCCATCAAATCCATTTAGAGATTTAGGGTTTTCACCCATCAAATTCTAACCCATAAGCTTAAGCAATGGTGGAATCCATACTCAACAACTAAAATCCATGAAAACATAACAATACCCATATAAAATTACACTCTAGTTCAACATAATCCCAAGACTAAATTACTTAGCTACTCATGAAGAAAGAAAAGAGAGATATACCACAAGAATTATCCAAAGTATTCATTCTTCACAAAGATTCTAAGAAATTTAGCCTCCAAAGTTAGTTACACACTTGCCCAATTATGGTTTCAAGCTTTGAATTCAAAGATATCTTATGAGGAAAGCAATACACTAAGAAGAAAGGGTTTTTGGCTATATATGGTTTGGAATTCATCTATGTAATTTTACAAATCTGCCCTGGGCATAGTCCCGATGATCCGCGTTCATGCAGCTTTGACCGCGACCACATTAGCGCAATCGCAGTTGTGTCTACGACCATGTTATGCTGATTGTCTTGACTAACTGCGACCGTGGCCTGATGATCACGATTGCAGTAACTGGGGCTGACAGCTTCATGTCTCCAATTGCACTCTTTCTGTATCTATTTTCTCTCTTTTTAGCTCCATTTCACATATTTTCACCTTCTCAACTGTATACCTGCAAAATGTGGACATTAGTGCATTTAAATCATGATCATGTCTCATTTTTTTATACAACCCATGGTAGTGTGCATACATAGTTAGTGTGACTGAGTGGTAAAATCACCACTCATAACCTATGAAGACAAAAAGATAGAAAATTGGAAATTTTGTTTCTTAAAATGCCAATTAAGAAATGTCATACCCTACATAGATATAAATATGAAAAATAGGAAATTTCATTTCATGAAATGCCAACTAGAAAATGTCGTACCCTTTGAAGTCATGAAAAAAAATAAGAGATTTTGTTTCCTAAAATGTCAACTAGGGAATGTTGTACCCTATAAAGACATGAATAAGAAAAAATAGGAGAATTTGTTTTCTAAAATGCCAACTAGGGAATGTCGTACCCTATGAAGACATGAAGAATAAAAATAGGAGAATTTATTTTCTAAAATGCCAACTAGGAATTGTCATACCCTATGAAGACATAAAGAAGAAAAATAGAAGAATTTGCTCCCATAAAATGTTATTTGGGGAATATTATATCCTATGAGGATATAAAGAAGAAAAATAGGCGAGTTTGCTCCAATAAAATATCAAATAGGGGATGTTGTACCCTATGAAGACTTAAAAAAATAGGAAATTTCGTATCTTAAAATGTCAACTTGCAAATGCCGTACCCTGTGAAGCATAATAAAGAAAATAAGATATTTTATTTCCTAAAATTGCAACTAGGAAATGTCATGCCCTATGAAGACCTAAAGAAGAAAAATAGAATATTTTTGACCTAATAAAAAATACAACTAGGAAATGTTGTTCTCTATGAAGATTTAAAAAGAAAGATAGGAATTTATTCATCTAAAGTGACAACTATGGGATGTTGCACCCTGTGAGGACTTAAAGAACAAATGAAATAGGATTTTGTTTACAAAAATGACAACTAGGGGATGTCATACCCTATGAAGATTTATGGAAGAATATTAGAAAGTTTCGTTCGCTAAAGTGTAATCAGGGGATGTTGTACCCTTCTAAGGCAAGTTATGATATATATTTTTCTTTTCTTTTTTTGACAAAAAAATGCCTCTATTTTGGATCCGAGGAACTTTGAAATTATTTTTGACTTTTTTTCTAAAAAAAAAATGACCCAGTATTATACCTTTCACAGATGTAAAAACAATTATTCAGCGAGACCAAGCCCTATTGTAGGACTGTCTACATATCTTGCGTAGCAAGAATGAGGTCTAATGTAGTTAACAAAACTACAATTCTTTTTTTTTAAAAGTATGTGCTTTATAAAAATCAGAAAAATGAAAAGTATTAAAACAATTCATTTCTTGACTTTTATTGGTACCAACAATTATTATTATATATAGGTGTCATCTCAAATTACTTTCAAACAAAAAGCGATTTAACTTAGAAGGAATCACTATAGTTTCAAAAGGTACCTCAGATATACTTATGTATTATACAAACTATATTTGTTTTGCTCAAAATCAAGCATTTAAACTACTCTTATCCTCATGTTTCTAGAGCCCTTACTACAAATAAAGTCCTAATTAACTCACAATAAAAGAGTTTAGATTTTAAGACATTCAAGAAGTACTTACACTCAGAAAGATGTTCAATGCATACACTGAGATACCATATGCTTAACCATCATGCAAGTAACCACTAATGTGAGAACACTCAAAATGAAATCAAGTAGGACATGCCATTGTCTTGTAGTGTTAACTTAGGGATGCATAGAATATTCATTTAGGATAAAATGACTATTCCCTCCTTAAGCATTGCATTTTGATCTCAATATCTTGCATTTTCACAGTTGATCTTCATTTAATTGTTTCTTCCTCTCATCATTTTCTATTTCTTTTTCTTTCCCTCAAAGTTGATTTTTGAATTATCTTCCTTTTTGAAGGTATTTTTTTTTACTCCTTGTCGGAGTTTTTTTTTTTTTTTTTTTTTGAAATTTCTCTTTTTTTAGAGTAAAAATTCATGTTTGTATATAGCTTGTTTGCATATTTGCATCTCCAACTTTGGATTCATCCTCTGACTCAAATCTTTAGTAGTGCGCTTAGGGAGGTGGGGCCAAAAGAAGGGTTTGTGCATTTATTCTCTCAAAATGATTAGACTAAGATATGAATATCCAATTAAATTCTTTAGGCTCAAAAGAGGAAGTCTAGTGATTAAATTTTATTTAGTAGGCTTCAAAGGCACAATTGAGTGAAAAAAAGCCTACAATCCTCTCTCAAGTTAAGTGTTACTTAAAATTTTGCCTCAACAAACATTCAGGCCAAGTTCTAGATCAATAGAACGATGTCATTGAATTTCAATCTAAAGCTTAGCATACAATGCACATGAAACGACACTGAGGTTAGGTTTATTTTAAACTTAACTTGGCATGAAATAAATTTCCAACTATAACCTAAGTACAACTAGAGGTACCGAAGAATCTATAGTTCATATAAAGTTGGTCCACTCTAACATGCCATATAATTTAACAATTATTGTTTTATTTTTATTTTTTAATTATGTTGGTTCCAATTATTAAGTGAATATTTTTTTTAGATGAGACCAAACCCAAAGAAGAGTTTCCTACATATCTTGTTGAAACAAGAATTAGGCGAGACGTAGTTCGAGGAGCTTAAAGTATGAAGTAAGAATTTTTTTTTGAATTTTTAATAAAGAGAAAACTTTTCAGTCTCATTTTGTTTTAAAATTTTGATAAGACAATTTATATTTCTTTTTACTTTTTTAAAAATATTTATATATTCTTAAAGTTTTTGTAAAAGAATTTTTGTAAACAAGACTATCAACCTTTTTAAAAAAATTCAACGGGTTCTTTTTAATTGAATAAGGATCGCCAAACCCAAAGAGGGTTGCCTACATATCTCATTGAGATGAGAATCTGGTGTGCGTAGTTCGTGCAACTAGAGTTATGAGAAAACACACTTTTTTGGTGTTGTTGATTAATGAGAAAGAAAAATAACATTTTGGTTGAATTTATTAATAATGATAAAAAATAATTTTTTAGAAAATAAAAAAAATTGGTTTAAGGATCAAAAATATTTTTTTTGGTATATAATAATTTTTTTTAGAAGGGAAGACAAACTTTTTTTGTATGTATCACCGAACCCATGGGGGGTTGCCTTATGTATCTCTCTGAGATGAGAATCGGGTGTACATAGTTCATCCAGATTGGGGTCAAAGTTGACAATTTAGAAAGCTTTAGAACCCATGCGGGGTTACCTTACGTATCTCCCTGAGAGGGGCATGTCGGTTAGATGATTACTTCCCACAGTCTCAGTTTCAGTTCCACAGAAAATTAGGACTGTCAGATACAGTCACTCAGCAAAGAACAAAACTTAGTATAATTACACAGAATCAAGACTGTCAAATACAATCACTCAGCTATCAGTAATTCAGTATCAGTAGGCTCTGATATCAGTTAATCAGTATTCAAATTCTGTAATCTAGTGTTATCACGATCTCAGTTACAATTTACATAGTCACGCATGTACTCTCATTCAGTTATACTCATATCATTCAGTCAGTATTGTTCATGCATATGAACCCATGCATTTCAGCCTACCTCACTTTACATACCAGTACATTCAAAGTACTAACTCATACCTTTCTTTTGCGCTATGATGTTTAATAACATAGGTTCAGATGCGCAGGCTCCCAATCATACTTAGCAGTTCAGATATTCAGCTGACAGAGTTAGTGGTAAGTCCTCTTAGTTCAAGGACATGAAGATTATTTCAGTAGTTCAACTTATTTTAGTAGTTCGGAGTTAGTTGGGGACTTGTCCCATCAACTCCATATCTCAGACTTTTTTAGACAGAGTATTTTTCAGACAGATGTTTCAGTTTTGGTATTGTTATACCGTATTCATTTTTATTCTAGTATTGACCCTTATGGCATGTTTTTCGCCTAATTTCCACATATTTGCAGTATTACTATTTAGTTATTACAGCAGGTACCAGTCGTGGGTTAGCTTGTGGTCCTTCGGGATTATAAGCATCGTGTAGCTCTGGGGTACAGACTCGGGGTGTTACAAACATGGTATCAAAGCCTAAGGTTCAATAGAGTCCTAGAAAGTTTGAAATCCGTATCTAGCAGAATCTTGTACATGGGTGTGTAGCGCTCCACACTTAGGTACAGGAGGCTGCGAGGTGTTTTAGGAAAAGTTCCCTTCTTTCAGTATTCATGTCGTTCGAGTGAGCATGAGCTCCAGTTAAACTCCCTATATAATCCAAATTTCTCTTTCATTTACAGAATATGCCTCCAAAAAGGACTAAGGGAAGAGGAATGGGAGACCAGCCAGAACCCCAGTCTGTCCAACCAGATCCTCTAGACGAACACGTCTCCCACACTGAATTCAGAGCAGCTTTCACCACCCTAGCTTATTCTGTGGTAGCCCAGAATGAAATTCCATCTATTTTTCTGGCCAACCCAGTGGCCTATACTGCTGCTACCAGGATTTAGGATTTCACCCAAATAAACCCTATATCTTTTATTGGGTCTAAATCAGATGAGGACCGTCGGGATTTTCTTGATCAGGTGCAAAAAGTTATAGATATTATGGGAGTGACTGTTGTTGAGAGCATTGAGTTGGACGCATATCAGTTGTAGGATGTGGCCCACTCATGGTTCAAACAGTAGAAAGCAAAAAGGGCCGCAGATGCTAGGCCCATAGAATGGGAGGAGTTTGCCATTACTTTTCTATATAGGTTCTTCTCATTGGTGTTAAGGGAAACGAGTGTTTTGGAGTTTATAAATCTGAAGTAGGGCAACATGACAGTCAAAGAGTATTCTCTCAAGTTTACTCAATTATCCAGATACACTCCTCATGTGGTAGCAGATAGCAGATCTAAGATAAGTAAGTATGTATCTGGCGTGTCTAATAGTGTGGTCAAGGAGTGTAGGACCGCAATGTCGATTAAGAAGATGGACATATCCAGGCTCATGATCCATGCTCAGCAGATAGAGGAGGCTAAGAATAGGGAGAAGGAGAGGGAGAATAAGAGAATGAGAACAGGTAGGTTTAACTTCGCTCAGCCTAAGTCAAAGGGTGGGAATCGTTCTCAGCTCTACCCGAAATCCTCAGTTCCAGCTCCATCCTCAGCCAGTGCTCTAGTGCCAAAATTCATAGATGGCAATAGAGATAGGGCACCAGGCCCTAAACCCTATGGTAGTGTCAACACACTCGAACCAATCCTCTTTGTCAGAAATGTGGCAGAAATCACTAGGGTATCTATAGAATGGGCAGTGATGTGTGTTTTGGGTGTGGTAATCCAGGACATAGAGTCATATATTATCCCCAGTCAGGTTCTCAGGGTTAGTACAATAGTCCCCCAGCTCAATCCAGTTGCTCGAATCAGTAGGGTACTGCTTCCAGTGCCACCAGTGGGAAGCGCCCAAACAGACTCTATGCTCTTCAGTCCTGATAGGATTAGGAAAGTTCTCCTAATGTGGTCACGGGTACATTACAAGTTTTCCATTTACATGTTTATGCTTTGCTAGATCCAGGAGCTTTGTTGTCCTTTGTTATTCCATATATAGCCGTTGATTTCGAAGTCTGTCCCAAAATTCTAGTAGATCCTTTCTCAGTCACTGCCCCAGTGAGTAGCCCGACGGGTATACAGGAACTGTCCGGTTATGATATCTCAAAAAGTCACTTCAGCGGACTTAGTCAAATTATATATGACTGATTTTGATATCATTCTCAACATGGATTGGCTTTAATCCTGCTATGCCTCAGTCGACTATAGAAATAGAATTGTCCAGTTTCAGTTTCCGAATGAGTCCATCCTAGAATGGAGGGGTAGTACTTCAGCACTTAGGGGTCAGCTTATTTCTTACCTTCGGTCAAGAAAAATAATATCTAATGGATATGTGTACTATCTCATTCGAGTACAGGACTCTAGTTTATAAACCCCAACTATTGAATCAGTGTCAGTAGCATGTGAATTCCCAGATGTGATTCTTGAAGATCTTCCTGGAGTTCCTCCCGAAAGGGAAATCAACTTCGGAATAGACTTTCTTCCAGATACTCAGACCATATCTATTCCACCATACAGAATGGCTCCAACAGAACTCAAAGAATTACAAGAACTTTTAAAATATCTCCTAGATAAGGGATTTATCAGACCTAGTATGTCCCCGTGGGGCACACCAATTTTATTCGTACGTAAGAAAAATGATTCTCTCAGAATGTGTATTGACTACCATCAGCTAAACAAAGTTACGGTCAAGAAAAGTATCCACTTTCCAAAATCGATGACTTATTTGACTGTAAGACCCCGCAAAATTTCTAAGATTTATTCAGTCCTTTAAGCATGTCAATGGGTCCCAAACTTAGAAAACTCTAGCTAAGTTCCCAGACTTAGTTTATTTTTGCCTTCAAAAGTTGGCAATCTTATTTTACCACCTTAATATCCTTTAACGGTCTGTATGTTTGTTAATTCATAATCAGAGAAGTCAATAGGTGTTCCCGGACAGGTTTTAGATTTTTTGGACCTCGATTAGACCATGTTTGGTGTCCCAAAATAGTGGACTCACGTGATCTTAGCACGCTGCATCGTCCATCGTGTTGGTTAATATTGTTACAGAGACTGCCAGTGAAACTACTAAGGCTTGGTGTAATCATGGCGCGACGCGTCGGGTACCGCGTCGATGCCCAATTTCAGTCATTAAATGTTTGCATTTTTAAGGGAAAAAGGGTCAATTTCCCATCCCTATATAAACTCAATAACACATAATTAAACCATTTTTCACCCAAAATATACTAGTTTCTCTCAAGTTTCCTCAAGAACAAGTTTAGGGTTTTCAATTGGGGATTCAAATTCAAGAAAATTTCACCGTCGAACTTTGTAGAATCAAGAACTAAGGTATGCATAGTATTCATTCATGAATTCCTTCCATCCATGAAGTTCAAGAATCAAGTTTTAAATCATGTATTGTGAATATTTTATTGTGGGTTGATTATGTTCATGAGATTATGATAATGTGCCCAAGCTGGAATCTTTATGTGTTGTTCATGAAACTATGTTAATGTGTGGCTTGAAATCTATAAGTTTAGTCAATTCATGGAGTTTTGATAATATAATTTGATGATTATGACTATGCCTTAAGTTGTGCATGCAAGGTGTTTGATAAAATGCCTAAGGGGCTAGAAATTATACATTATAGGTCAATTGTGACTAAAATAATAAGTGTATGCTTTACCCTTATGATCACAATGAATTCTATGATATTGTTGTGTATTATAAATATTTTATGGAATACTCATAAGACTAGTTGATGAAATTATGACAGGTTTATATGCTTTCCCATTCATGTATAAGATTATGATAATCATGTACTCCATGAAATCCCAAACTTATTGTATTATGGATTTTTTATGTTGGTCATGTATTCAAGAATGTCATGCCTCGTTAGTTTCCTTCTAATGAGTCCTAGGGGTACTTGTACCAGACAATTTAGTTGTGCGCCTAGATCCAGTGTCATATTTTTCACGATACTCTCTGTCAAGCCATAATCAGTAGAACTCAGTCAGTCATGTGACTAAGGAAAACTCAATAAATTTAGTATCAGTCCAGTAATCTCAGTAATCTCAATCAGTTATCATATCTTAGTAGTATTCCGTTAGTCAATCAGTTCAGTCCAGTTAATCAATAGAATCAGTAACAGCTCAGTCATGCCTAATGTGAACTAGGAAAATTAGTTCAGTATCTATTCAGTTGGGACTAGGATTCAGCACCGAGTAAGCCAAAGGATGGGAACACATACTGTCAGTAGAGGGTATGATTCCTAGAAGCAATCCTTGCATTCCATAACTATATAGCCAGCATAGGTTAAGACATCAACACAGTCAGTTGAGGGTTGATGAAATGGATTAACACTGTCAGATGAGGATCCCGTCGTTCTTCTTTATGGACACTGTCAGATGACGGTCACTCACAGCTTGTCTTTACCAGTGAGGCTGTATTGAGACTCTTCCAATTAAGGTTACAGATTGGACCCCAACTTAACTATAATATCTTATTCGGGGCATGTCGGTTAGATCAATTCTTCCATAGTTTCAGTTAGAGAATTAGGAATGTCAGATATAGTTACGCAGTCTTAGTAATATAACTCAGATAGTTCTTTAGATATCAGGACTGTCAGATACAGTCACTCAGTATAGTACGAAACTCAGCTAGTTTTATTAGAATCTAGACTGTCAGGTACAGTCACTCAGTATCAGTTATCTCAGTTATCGGTAGCTCATGTTATTAGTATTCAGACTCAGTAATTAGTATTACCACATATTCAGTTTCAGTTACTTATCCATGCATGTATTCTCACGTTAATGTTGTATAGTCAGTTAGTATTGTTCATGCATATGAACCCTTTGCATTCAGCCTACCTCACTTGCATACTAGTACATTCAATCATACTGGCGTATTTGCACTATGGTGTTTTTATACCATTGGTTTAGAAGCACGAGCTCCAAAGAATCAATAGCATTCCAATTTCAGCAGTCAGAGTCAGCAGTGAGTCCTTATAATTCGAGGATGTTATTATTTAAATATTTTATTCCTTTAGTACTTAGTTTATTTTAGTAGTTCGGAGTTAGTTGGGGACATTTCCTATTAACTCCATAGTTTTTAGACAGTTTAGAGGCTTTCAAACTAAGTATGTTCAGACAGTTTATTTCAATTTTAGGTATTTCTATTCCCCGTTCAGATATTATTTTATCATACATGTTACAGTTTTGAACCTTACGGCCTTACAGCTTATATTTTGCATTTATATAGTATATCATGCAGTGCTCATTACAGATATCAGTCATGGGTTAGTTTGTGGTCCTTTGGGATCATGAGCACCGTGTAGCATTCTGGGTACCAGACTTAGGGCGTTATAAACTTGGTATCAGAGCGTAAGTTTCAACAGTGTCCTAAGAAGTCTAAAAAGTCACATCTAGTAAATTCTTGTGCATGGGTGTCTTGTCCTTGGAAGGCTAAGTGTATGTTTTGTCAATAAGTTAAGGTAGAACACCTGAGGCTTGGTGGTATGTCTTAAGAGATAGAGTTTCCCATATGAAAGTGGTAAATGATCAATATGGATTTCATTATGGGTCTTCTGCGGTCTCGCAATCAATATGATTCTATTTGGGTTATTGTGGATAGGATGACTAAATCTACTCACTTCTTGCTTGTAAGGACTAACTACTCTGGAGAGGACTATGCCATGTTGTTTATTTAGGAGATTTTCAAGTTGCATGGAGCACCTGTGTCCATCATTTCAGACTGAGGTACGTAGTTTAATTCTCACTTTTTTTGTTTGTTTCATAAAAGATTGGGGACTAAGATGAATATTAGCACAAATTCCACCCTCAAAAGGATAGACTAGTGGAATAGACTATTTGGACATTGGAAGATTTGCTAAGGGCTTGTATGATTAGTTTTAAGAGAAGTTGGGTTGATCGTTTGCCTCTAATTGAATTTGCGTACAATAATAGTTATCATTCAAGTATTCAGATGATTCCTTTCAAGGCTCTTTAAGGTAGAAGGTGTAGGTCTCCTATTAGGTGGTTTGAGGTTGGTGAGACTAGGTTTTTTGGTCCTGACTTTGTTCACAATTCCATAAAGAAGGTGAAAGTGATTAAATCAAGACATAAGGCTAATCAGAGTCGCCAAAAGTCTTATGTAGATATGAGATGAAGAGAGTTGGAGTTTTAGGTTAGTGATTGGACATTCTTGAAAGTTTGTCCTATAAAAGGAGTGATGAGGTTTGAGAAGAAGCTCATTACCCGTTATATTGGTCCTATTAGACTTTTAGAAGAGTTTGGAAGGTTGCATATGAGTTGGAGTTGCCAGCGAGTTTGACTTCTATTCACCCTGTGTTCCATGTGTCAATGTTGAAGAAGTGTGTGGGTGATCCTTCTTTGATTGTTCTTGTTGAGGACGTTGGTATTTCAAATTCCATTTCTTATGAGTAAGTCCCACTGAAGATATTGGGCAGGCAAGTCCATCGATTGAGAATTAAGGATGTGGCTTTGGTGAAAGTTCTTTGGAGGAACAAAAAGGTGAAAGAAGCTACATGGTAAGCTGAGAAAGATATGATGGTCAAGTATCCGTTCTCGTTCCCTGCATTGGATGGAAATGCTTGAGGTATGATTTTCATTCTCCTTCCTTTGGGAATTTGAATTTGTTGTTTGGTTGTGTGTGTATTATTTCTTGTTTTTATGTCAAGGGGTATTGTAACTCCTCATTCAGGGATGAATGATCCTGGGGGGCAATGTAATACCCCAGATTTTTTACTCTAAAATTTTTTGAATTAAAATTGGACACTACCCAGGCAATGACACAAGTGATGAATCATTACCACTCATCACGCTTCATACGGTGCCATTCGTTGCCTAACTAGTAAGGTTGTCGTAGGACACTATCGTGGTCATGACAAGACCTCATGAGTCATTAGGTAAGGTCACGAGTCATGGTGAGGGAATCATGACCATCACAGTGAGAAGTCTTAGAGTTTCTGCCCAAGCCATGAGTCTAGGCAACGACTCATGAGTCGTCACCTGACCGGTAATGACTAGGAGCAATTTTTCCTGCATGTTTTCATTAAGGGTATTTTTTCCCTTTGCTTTTCTTTACACTTTACCCATAACCTTAATATGTCTAGGTATCCCTATTAACATCAGTTAATCAAATCAAATACTACTCATTTCATCTTAAACTTACCAAAACATGAGAAGGTTAAGGTTTTCATGAGGTTAGTCATCTAAGCTCCAATTTGTGATTCCTCTTCCAATTTCTTTGGTGTTTCAGGCATGTCTCTCCTCCCTAACTTGACTTTACATAAAGTCATATGTTTAATTATTGATCATGTGAATTTAATTATGGGTTTGTAATTAGGTTGAGGATTTTGGATTGTTTACTAGTAGAATTGTTTTCCACATATTTTGAATATGATATTCATGTTTTAAATTGTGGTTTTTGAATTGAATAAGTGCATATTTATGGGAATTTGAGATGGGGAACATGGGTTTCCCCAAATTAATAGATTTTGACTTGATAATGGTAATATCCTCAACCCACGTTCATGAACTTTGGTTATAAATGTGGAATTTACATGATTTAACACACTTTTGGAACTATTGCATTATATTAATGGACAAACGGATTAAAATGGATTTAAAGACCTTGGTGGTCATGGTTCGATTTTAAAATAAACCTTGGGAGTCAATTAATTTAATTGGATTGTAATGGAATAATTGGACTTTGTTTGCAAGCATAATTGGTATGACGATACCATGGTAAATGCCTAAGTAAATTACTTGTGGGGTAACGGTTGGGTTTATGTACAAATACTTTAATTTGGGCTTAAAGTGGGTTGTGTATCTCGCTGTGAATGTGGATGTCCTGGGGGGACCAATACGGGAAACCACATTTGTCGGCGTGGGGATCTTTATTATCGTGTGCATAGTTCATACATTATATATTTGGGATGGTTGGAGACTTGGTATCTCTGGCCCTTTGTCGAATTTCCTCAGTTCGTGCGGCTAACACGCACTGGGACCCTTTTAGTAAGCGAAGCTGAACCCATATAGCTCGTGGTTGCCCTTAGGATGGACAGATTTATACAATCCAAGTTAATGGAGTTAAAATCTCATGTTCATGACCCTTGTAACCTATCATGGCATCTTTTATATATACAAATATATATATATATATATATATATATATAAATGTGTGCATATGGTTTTGACTGACTTTGGATAGGACATTATTTCATCCCTTTCCCTGAGTTACATACTAGTTCTTATCCCACTGACCGTCCTTGGGTGCTACATTATTTTATAATGTAGGGTCCTAGGGTTCTTTATTTACTTATTTGCAGTCTTAGATGGAGAGGATATCGATTGAGTTGCAGTGAAGTGGCGAGCCACCATCATCCAAAAAGCTTTACCATTTTATTATATATCTTTTCATATTTTGGGAATTGAATAGTTTCATTGTCATGGTTGGGGGCATGTCCCGACCTAATGTTGTATTCTGGTTTAAAGATTTTTGTGAACAAAGTGTGGGTTGGTTATTTGTTTTGGATTCTTATAATCTTTTCATTGGTTTATATATCATTCTTATTATTTGGTTTTGTTTCCACTATTATTTTGTTATGCCCAGTTGGTTAAGCTAGTGGGTGGTCTCCGTCCAACGATGGGCTTGAGATACTAATCACGGACAGGCCCTGTTTCGGATCGTGACATAGATATACGTCCAAGGCGATCATTCTAGTTCTCTCGACCCTCTTAAAGTAATGCTAGTAGGAGAGTGTTTTGTATATCATAAGGTTGGTCATTGCGTGAAGGATTACCCTCATCCTGCATTAGTTCCTCCTTAGCAGAGTTATCAACTTTAGCTTTGCCCTACTCCCATATCTAAGTATAGGGGAATCACTCAGTAGTTTGAGTAATGCTTGAGAAAGAGGTAAAGGGGATCACAGTGGCGGCCATGGAGTTACTCAGTCCGAGAGTGGATATACTTAGTGCTATGTTATACTAACTAGACTCGAGGTAGAGGCCTTTGATGCTTTATTGCAAGTATCATCCCATTTTGCTATCGAACTACTTCGATATTATTTGACCTGGGGTATATATTCTCTTATATGTATGCATATTTTGCTTCTGGTTTTGATGTTGAATGTGAGGCTTTTTCTATACTTCTTCATGTTTCTACCTAGGTAGGAGATTCTTTAGAGGTGGATCAGGTGTACCAATATTATGTGGTTACCTTTGTAGGCTGTGAGATATGGATAGACTCAATTGTCTTAGACATGGTCGATTTGATGTTATTTTAGGTATGGATTGTTTAGATCCTTATCATGATATTTTTGAATGTCATGCCAAGATTATGACCTACAATGGGTATGCTGACGTTAGCTTGGAAGGCTATGCTTAATTTTGGTCTAAAGGTTGTTATATCATTTCTGTGTGCTCGTTGTATGATAGGGAGTGTTTGTCTTATTTAGATCATATCCATGATACTAGCGTTTCCTTATTTCCTTTTTTGGATTTTATTTGAGTTGTTCATGAGTTCATAGATGTGTTTCCTATGGATTTTCCTTGTATGCCTCCAAATTTAATATTGATTGTTATTGGTGTGGATCCATACACCAAGCCCATTTCTATTCCTCCCTAAAGGATGGCCCTGGTTGAATTAAGCAGTTTCAAGATGTTGTTGACTAAGGGGTTCATTAGACCTAGTGTATCCCCTTGGGGTGTGCCTATCTTGTTTATAAAGAAGAAGGATAGTTATACATATATGTGTATTAATTATAGATAGTCCAACAAGGTGAAAGCTAACAACAAGTATCCTCTTACTTGTATTGATGATTTGTTTAACCATCTTCAAGGCGCTTCGGTGTTTTCCAAGATTGATTTGAGATTCGGGTACCATCAATTGAATATTAGAGGTTCGAATGTTCCGAAGATAGATTTTCAAAATCGATGCAGTTAATATGTGTTCTTGGTCATGTTTTTTGGATTGACTAATGCCTCTGCAACATTTATGGAAATGATGAATTGGGTGTTTTGATAGTATCTCGACTTGTGGTTGTGCTTATAGATGACATCTTGATTTATTCCAAGAGTGAGGTCGACCATGTGAAGTATATGAGGATTGTACTTCAGAGGTTATGTTATGATAAGTTGTATGCTATGTTTTCTAAGTGTGACTTTTAGTTGGATTTTATCTCTTTCTTGGGTCATATTTTGACTAAGGACGGTATTATGGTTGATCCGGCCAAGATCCCAGTAATTCATAATTGGGCTAGACCTACTTTTCCCATTGAGATTTGGAGTTTCATTGGATTGGTAGGTTATTATCAGTGTTTTGTAAAGGGTTTCTCATCTATTTCATCTGTTTTGACCAAGTTGACTCAGAAAAAGGTGGTTTTTAATTGGTTGGATGCATGCGACAAGAGCTTTCAATGGCTCAAAGATTTGTTGACTTTGTATCCTATCTTGACTTTACCCAAGGTGGGTATGGGTCTTACTATGGTTTGTGATGCTTCTGGTGTTGATTTTGGTGCGGTTTTGATGTAGAAGGGTAAGGTGATTGCATATTCTCTCATCAAAAGAAGCTTCATGAGAAGAATTACCCTACCTATGATTTGAGTTGGCAGGCATAGTGTTTGAGTTGAAGTTGTGTGTCATTACTTGTATGGAGTTACTTTTGAGATTTTCTCAAACCATCATAGACTTCAGTACTTCTTCGAATAGCGAGATCTTAATATGAGGCAGCAGTGTTCGCTTGAGTTGCTTAAGGATTATGACATCACTATTTTGTACCATTCAGGATAGGCTAATATAGTTGCAGATGCCTTGTGTCAGAAGTTGACTAGTATGGGAAGTTTATCTCATCCAGGAGTAACCTTTAGCCTTAGATGTCCAGTCCTTAGCTAACCAGATGGTTAAACTTAATATTTTGATACTGAGGTGAGTTTTTGTTGATGCTAGATATTCCTTGATGGAGCTGATTTGATATCACTAGTTTGATGATGATAGTTTAAGGGCCATTTGGGATAAGTTGTTGAGTAGCGAGGCTAAGGAAACCTTTCCTGATTCTAATGGTGTATTTACGATTGGTCGTTGAGTTTGTGTGTCGAGGGTCAAAGATTGGGTGAGATTGATTTTGGAGTAGGCACATTATTCCATATATCTAATCCATCCAGGTGTAACCAAAATGTATCATGATTTAAAGCAACTTTAATAATAGGGTGATATGAAGAGGGATGTGGCAGATTTTATGGCACATTACTTGTGTTGTCAAGGGGTAAATGTCGAGCATCAGAGAATAGGTGGTTTGCTTTTGACATTACCCATTCTTGAGTAGAAGCGGAGCAGATCATAATGGACACTATGACTAAGTTGCCTCGTACTTCTTGTGGTTCTAATAGCATTTGTGTTATCATGATCAGTTGACCAAATCAGCCCCTTCATCCCTATTCATATCTCATCTAGTGCTGAGAAGTGAGCACATAACTATGTTCGTGAGATAGTTCATCTTTATGGAGAACCCGTGTCTATTATTTTAGATAGAGGCTCAGTGTTCACTTCTACCTTTTAGCACAGCTTTCCACCCCCAGACTGATGGTTAGTTGAAACAACCCGAACCAGGGCCTTGTCGTAATGGGCATCCAAAGTCCAACCAGGATCGGGACTACCCCCATTACTCAACCCAACCTCCAAATACTCATACCCTGAGTCAGATGAATTCCAACCATATAACAAGATAGCGTATAAGTGTAACCTAAGACTCTGGGATAGGTCTATAACTATGACCAACCCAAACAAGTCCAACCATTCATTACCAACCATCAACCATAACTAAACCAATATTTAAACAAAGTTCTTGTCCATAACATAACATAAAAGGATGGAACAATCATAAATTTAGTCCAAAGGTATCAGACTCAATACCAATGCCATTACTAAGGCTGACACTAACACCAACACCACCAATTCTAACCCATAGTAGCTCCACAAAGCCTCTAACTAAAAGAAAAACAATATATGGTTGGGACATGACCCCAACCATAGCCAAATACAATATTCATAAAAGAACCAAAGTATGTAAAGACATCCATGATAGGAAATGGATCCTTCCATAGTATGGAAGCTCACCACTTTAATTCAATAGCTGATCCCCAATCCGATCACTAAGAAGAAGGAGTAGAATAGTCTATTCTTGCATCGCGTAGGGATACAGCCGCCCGAAGATAGATTAGCGGGTGAACGCTAGCATGAACTCAGGATAAGGATAAAATAATGACATCCAATAAAACTAAGTAAACCATCCATATGCATGCAAAACCATACATATATATATATATGACCATGCTGGGAAAGGGAACTGGGCTTATCATATATTCGAAACCATTAACCTGGGTATGTGTAACTTAACTTTCCTATAACCACCCACGGGCTATATGGATCAAGTGTAACCCCCTGAATGGGCCATGATGCATGTAACCGCACAAACCAGAGATTCCATAAGAGTAAGGGATTCCTAAGTACCCTTCAGTCTCCATGATACATATGTATAGTGTACTTAGAGGCTTACTATGTACCTCATAGTATCATATATGGTCGCCATGACCAAACCTCACGTCGGCAAACATGATTTTTTAGTGTCCGTCCATTACACTCGCACCTTCACGATTATCTATCATACCCCTTCATTATTTTCCAATTAAAACCATTACCATCCAATCAAACCATTATTCCATTATTATTAACCAAGTCTATAAGTAGTGGTATCGTCATACCGACTATAGCTTGCAAGCAATGTACAAGTCGTATGGTTGGTGATGGGTCGTCTGGTTTGGTTTTTTCCTTCACTTAATCTTAGAATTAGTAACTAAACTTGGATCTGAGTATTAGTGGCTTACCATGAGCCATGAGATAAGGTACGAGTCATACCATTACCAATTCAACCCACCAACCAACACTAGTTATCATACGACCGGGATCATACCAACCATACCCCAACATACAATTGGTACTCATAAGTCATGTGATGTCTAATCTAAAAACCATAAATCTGGGAAATTTTCTAAGGGTCCAAATCTAGGGTATTTCAGTCTCCCCCACTAGGATTACTCATCCCCAAATGACGGACAAGGTAGGTCAAACACAAGCACGATTTATTTGTATTATTAAATATCAATCCAACCTTTAACCAAGTTAGAAATCAAAGATGTGATCAAAAACACATACCTTCTGCACGGATATCCATAGCAAAAAACAAATGTAGATATTTGGACTTCATGTTCGCTTCCGCCTCCCATGTAGCCTCTTCCACCTTATGGTTCTGCCATAGAATATTTATTGAGGCCAAATCCTTTGTCCGTAACCGATGAACCCATCAATCTAATATCTCAATTAGGACCTCTTCACAAGATAGAGAATTCGAGATACCCAATCCTTCCAAAGCAACCACTAAAGAAGGATCACCAAGATACTTTCTCAATACAGAGACATGAAACACCAGATGAATAGAGCTCAAACTAGAAGGAAACTCTAAATCCTAAGCCACATTACCAACCCTCCGTAAAACCACATAAGGACCAATATACTAGGGACTAAGCTTCTCCTATTTATAAAAACTTCATAGGAGATACCCTTAGGAATACCTTATCCCTAACCTCAACTCCAATTCTTTACGCCTTACATTTGCATAGGACTTTTGGCAATTTTGGGCAGCCTTAAGCCTATCTCGAATCACCTTTACCCTCTCCATATCCTGATAAACCAAATTTGAACCGAATATATTTGCCTTACTGAGCTCAAACCACCTCATAGGAGATCTGCACCTCCTATCATGCAATGCCTTAAAAGGGGCTATCCCAATACTAGAATGATAACTATTGTTGTAAGTCTACCAAAGGTAGATGCTCAACCCAATTTCCACCATAAACAATCATACATGCATGAAGCATTTCCTCTAATATCTGAGTAGTCCTTTATGCTTGCCCATCCATCTGCGAAAGAAAAGTAGTTCTTAAACTAACCTTAGTACTCAACCCCTTCTGAAAAGACCACCAGAAGTGGAATGAAAACTATGTACCATGATTAGAGATAATAAAAATAGGTACCCCATGCAGCTTTACAATCTCCTGAAGATAAAACTGTGCATAGTCATCAGCCAAAAAATTAGTCCTCATTGGCAAGAAGTGAGCAGACTTTGTCATCCTATCCACGATGGCCCAAATTAAATCAAATTGGTTCTAAGACCAAGGAAGGCCGATAACAAAATCCATATTGATTACCTCCCATTTTATTCAGGAAAATCAATCTCCTAATACAACCCTCCAGGACTCATATGCTCAACCTTAACTTATTGGCACACCACAAACTTGGCCACAAAATCAACCACATCCTTCTTCATACCATTCCACCAATACATCTGCTTGAGATCATGATACATTTTTTTCGAACTGGGATAAACCACATAGCGCAATTCATGTGCCTCAGCCATTATCCTTTATCATAAACCATCGATGTCAGGAATATATGACCTCCCTTAGTACCTTAAGGTACCATCACCCCTGATCTCACACACCATCTCCCTTTACCCAATAACATCACTCTTGATTTTTATAAAGATTGGATATAGCATTTGATTTTCCTTGATTTCTGTACCAAGAGACAACTGAACCACTTCTTGTTGATGTGTTGTTGAGACACAACACTTTCAATGCCCAAAATCATGAATTTGTGTGGATACTTAGGCTATTTTAGTGGGTATGATGAACTTTTGTGTTTGTTTCGGGTAAAACAGGTTTACAATAGTGTTGAAATAAAAATAGATGAAAAATACCTAAAAAGACCAAGTCTGGTCAAGATACAAGTCACCTCATAAGTTGTAAACATAGTATATGATTTGTATGATAACTCATAAGAAACACAGAACCAAAGACCAAAACAAAATACTAAGTGAAAAATAGATACGACTCAGCTATATGAGGGGTATACTGAGGATATGGGTAGTGAACAACAGTCGTGAGCATAACAGCATCCAAAGCTACAACTAGGAGTTAGAGTCCCAGAAGTATACAAATCAAAAGTCTGAGTATGACTCGTATAGTCAAATCATACACAAACCAGTGTTCAAAGCTTGGAAAGACAAAAGTTCCAGGTGGATACGAGTGAAGGACACGAGTCGTACACTCAGGTACGACTCGTAAGTGAAAGTCGTAAGATGAACAAAAAGTTGAAGCCTTGGGAGATGAGACACTAGGCTGGATATGAGAAGGTAGGGTAAGACTCGTACGATGCCGGTACAAATAAAAAACGAGTCGTACTGACTGCCGACATAGCTTAACCTTTCCCACTTTTCTTAGAATTTCTATGTTATTTTGAGATACTATAAATACCCTTGGATTTACCTTTATTAGGTTACGCTCTTTTACATATTATTATAATACTTTACAATATTCTTATAATTTCTCTTGAGATTTTGGGTTTTTATTCAATTACAGACATCGAAATTTATTCATCTTATTCTTGTGAAATTGATTTTATGTGTTCTTAATTGATAATCATGGTTTCTTACACAATCATGAGCGGCTAATCTCCTTAACTAGGGTTGTGAGAACCCTGACAAATTAGCTACATAGAGAAAGTATGATACTCAGCTGTTCTAGGGTTTATGCATGCATCTTAATCTTTTTTTCACAATAATTAATCTTAAGTAGCTGCAGTAGCTTGAGATAGCTTGTATTTGCATCCATCCCAAATAAGGAGTTTGTGACTGGGAAAAAGTTAAGACAGTGATTCAATATCCTTTTACCTCTACCTTTTAGTCCCCACATCCCATCTAATCCCTTGATCCTAATAAGTGAGAGTAAACTGAGGTCATAGAGAGGAACAACAAGCCAATGCCCTGAGACCTAATAAGTAAAGGTTGAGATTTATCTCCATGCCTAATAAGCGACTGATAATACCTATCTTGTAGACTTTGCATGCAGAACAACAGAATTGTTGGGTTGATCATGATAAATTTACGGAGTTAAGAAGCCAGAGGGAACACAAGTCTAGTATTCATCTTCGATTGCCTACAACTCAAAAGCACTTAAATTTCGTTTACTACTTTTATTGATACTAAAATCCCCCCATTTACTTTCTTGTACTTCTCACAGATTACATCAAGTCAATCAATTGTTCGTGTTTCCCTGTGGGATTGACCCCAACTTAGTTAGGTTACTATATTTAGCATCGACCGCAGCATACATTTTAGGAGGTATCTTTTAAGAGACATCAAATTTTGGTGTCTTAGCCGGGGAAGACAGTTTGAGTAGTAAATTGAATTGGTGAGGTTCATGAGCTTTTATTTTCTGTTTTGATTTGGCATAAGCTGATGTATGCCAAGTACCAAGAGTAAAGGCAATCCCTTACTCCCTTTTGGTCTAGAAAAATAGAAAAAATCCTTCAAACACCAAAAAAGATGTTAGGATAAGTTCGTAAAGGGGTTCTAGATCCCCTACCTATGATTCCAAATACGGCACTCCCACGTGTACCATTAGATCCATAGAATATTGCCAACTTACAGACATAACAACTATTGGAGCAAGAACGTAGAGAAGTTGAAGAGGCTAGACTTGCTGCAGATGCAGAGTTAGCTCAGCAAGGTGGACTAGTCAAGCCTAGACAGGTTGTTGATCATCGAGTTTAGAGAGGTCGAGATCCATTTATTCCCACATATCAATACTTAGATCCATATGAAGAGGATAATGAAGATCTAGGCTATATTGAGCCTACTGAGTCTGGAGCCATTGTTCCTCCTACCTTAGCCCCTAATGTGAAGTTTGATATCACTAGTGCAATGATCAAATTGTTGAATCTAAAGGGTGTATTTTTGGGTGCAGCTAAGGATGACGCAAACATGCCCCTTGAAAATTTTCTTGGGATCTGCACATCTTATACTATTCCAGGGGTTGATCAGGAAGCATTGAGATTGAGTTTGTTCCTATTTTCTTTGACAGGAAAAGCATCACTATGGTTAGGGGAACTTCTAAGAGGATCTATAACTACTTGGAATGAGTTAAAGAAATAGTTTCGGAGAAAATTCTTCCTTTCTACACTGATGCTGGAGTTGAAGGATGAAATTTACAATTTGAGGCCGTTACCTGCAGAATCTATGCATGAGGCATGGTTTCGATTCAAGAAGAAGATGAGCATGGTACCAAATCATAGAATCAGAGGATCTAACTTTCCAAAAATATTCTATATATCATTGAATAATAGTTCGAAAGCTATGGTGGATATGATTTCAGGATGAGAATTTATGAATCTTTGTTGGGATATTGCACAGAAAATGCTAAATTATATTATTGTGACCAACAGGGGATGGCATACTAGAGATTCAGAATGCAGTGGAGGTACATATACTATTGGAGCAACAAACACTTATGGAGCAGCAAATGATATGGTATCATAAGAGGTTGCACAGCTCCATACCAACATTGGGTTGCTTACAAAGCAATTTGCATTAATGAGTGTTAGGAAGGTAAATGCAGTTGTAGCACAGGGTTCTACTTCCAAACCATTTGATATTGAACCTAAAGAAGAGGCAAAGTATCTTGATCATAGATTTGCAGAGTTCTAAGCCCAAGGGCAAGGGAATCAAGGTTGAAACTATTATAATGATAGATACAGAGATAGGAGTAGAGAAGAGATGGTGATTGGTGGCCTAAAGACGATTATAAGGAGAAGAGTGATAAGTAAATTCTACTAGGTAGTTGATATACAGAGTCCGGAATGGAGGATCTTTTGTCTAAGCTGGTCAAAGAACAAGAAAGTCAAGAGAACTGCCTGAAGGATATCGAAGCTGATCTGTCATGATTAAACAAAAAAGTTTGGTCAAATGCTACAACAATCAAGAAGTTGAAGCAACAATTTGGTTAGATGTCACCCACAATAAATCAGAGATAGCCTAGCACTCTTCCTATCAATATAATGGTAAACTCCAGAAATGATAGTCAATGCCATGCCATTACCACTCAGAGTGGTAAAGCCACTATAGATCCAACTTTACCCAATGTTGATGAGTAGAAGAATGATGATGAGTTAGTTCATATAGGTAGTAGTATCAAGCAGAATAAAAAAGAAGAGAAGGCTACAGAGTCAGTGTTGAAGCCCATTCCAAGACCTCATCCCTCTTTTCCTCAAAGGCTAAAAAGGAAACAAGACGAAGGTAATTATTGAAAAATTTTATCGAACCACTTGTAGAGGCATTAGATCAGATGCCAGGATATACAAAATTCATGAAAGATTTGATCACGAAGAAGAGGTCAGTCAGTTATGAGAGAGTCGTCAATATTCATTTTGCAGTGTTGTAGTTACTAGATTTTTGGTAGAGAAGAAAGAGGATCCTGGCTCTTTCATAATACCTTGCACTATTAGGTCTTTCAAATTCACTCGAGCATTAGGTGATTTGGGGTCTAGCATCAACCAAATGTCTTTTTCCGTATTCAAGCTATTAGGGTTTGAATCTCCCAAACCAACTACCATGAGACTAGTGATGGCTGACAGAATAGTAAAGAAGCCTGTTGGTATCCTTTATGACATTTTAGTAAAAGTATGTTCTTATATATTTCCTATTGGTTTGTTATACTAGATTGTGAAGTAGACTTTTAAGTCCAAATTATTTTGGGAATACCATTTTTAGCTATAGGTAGGACGTTGATTGATCTGGATAAAGTACATCTGATGTTGAGACTCAATGATGAACAGGTGACATTCAATGTATGCAAATCTATGAAGCAGCCTGACAAATTGAAAGTAATGTTTGTTATTGATGTATATGATGAGGAGGAAGATTCATTCCATGATGTTGATACGGTTACTCTGTAGGATGATGATTCTGATGCGGTTGTTCCTATCGAAGAAAGACTAGGTATTGAAGCACTTACAGCTATAATCATGAATCTTGAGTCTAATGGTATTGAGGAGTATTTATAGATTAAAGGAATGCTAAAACACGAAATTGACAATAGGAGTTAAAACTCAGCAAACACACAAAGAGAAAAACAACACACTAGAAAGGAGATGAAGAAGAAGATTGCATAAAAATAAAGATAGGTAGAGAGACCCTTACTTCTACTATATGATTAACAAAAGGAGATTTATCAAATCTACAATCACACCTCACTAATGGAAGCTCAAACCACTCTTTTAGGTGACCCAAAGGACTCATACTTCCTCAAGCACACCATTCTTTCCAAATAACCCAATACAAGTGAAAAAACAATTCAAATGCATTCAAGGGTTCCAATTTCGGTTTTCCTCTCTTAAGGAGAAGGAGAAGACTACAATCTAACACTAAGATTACAATCTAAAAAGTCACTCAATTCATTATCTTAAAACTAAGGAAAATAAGAGCTAAGGTGTCTATTTATACTATTACAAGATAATGACTCAAATACCCTTAATGAAGGGCTTTAGGAAAGGTGACCATGGAGTGTCATTTTAATGCGTAAAAAGTCCATGCCCTTAATGAGAGGCGTCTATGGAGTGTAAGATCCCTTCTCTTTTATTCACTTGAATAAGGCTTCGAAAAGGCTCCAAAAGGTCTTCAATCCGCAACTTGAACCTTTGATAATACCTTGTACCTTTTTGTGCTCTTCATGCTTGTATCATCCTATCTATCTTTAAAGGAATTAGTCCTCAAATTCACATCTTACAAAACAAAAAAGAGAAGAAAACAAGCACCCAATCCTCTTGGTAGGAGGGTTAGCATTAGTACCACAATTATATCATCACTCCAAGGCGGTTTGCATTTAACATACATCCATGAATCCTTGGTATTTGGCATGAAAAAATTGGCATAAAGGATACAAATGAAGTGAATGGCATCAACATTAAAAGGTAATAATCATGAACTGAAACCAAACCTCCCATATCTCAAAGGTATTCCGGGGTCAAAGTGAAGTAGTAAACAAGGGTCTAGGTTGAGGTTAGCCATTCCTTTTACTAGACAATCATGTTCACAATTACCAAAAACAATCACCCTTAAGAGAAAGTTATCATTCAAGACTAAAGGGTTGTGGTCTAAAAATCCTCTCCTAGGAACAAGAACACCTTTGCCAAGCAAATAATCATCATGAACAAGACTAGTGGCACGGTTTTCATCATACAAGATCAAGGGGTCAAGTTTCAAATCATAATCAACATAACAAGAATGAGCACCAACTTGAAGTCTTTCAATTCCACAGTGCACATATTCAAGTAGTGGACTATACGTAGGAGCACATTGATTATGGTACAAATTAAGAGAGCTATTAAGATAACAAGCATGCACCCATATGTCAAACAAATCAACACACTAGAGGGTACATCACAATATTTTAAGCTCAAAGAAGTGTATAGAGTAGCCTTAAGAGTAAGTTGATCATTGTTCACAACTAATGAGCTACTAAGGAAGGGAACATGTACATCTTCTTCACCCCAACCCGTGACCATTTCACAAGAAGTTATATAACAATAATTTAAGGTCAAGGAAATATAAGGAGTAGCAATGATACCTTGGTTTAGGCTAGGGCATTCCACTCTTTTGGAATTCTCGGCCAAGGGTGCCTTTAGGTCATTTTGTGAAAAACTCGTTGTTGGTTCTTCATTGATAACTTAGGAACTTGAACCTGCAAATAAAAAGAATCAATTCTAGGAAAAGTGCTAGCATTTGCGTTAGGGAGTAACAATGGATATTTGTGGGTAACTCCTACAAACAAAGTTGCCTTCCCCTTTTCTTTCTCACAATCTGAGGGGCCCCTTTCCCTTTCCCTTTTTTCTTTATATTCTTCTTGTACTTCACTATTCGTTTTCTCTCAATCTTGAGGCTTGGACTCATTCTCTTTGGATTGCAACCCTTTCACTCCTTCTACTTGGGTGGGGTGATTTTGATTTAGTGGATCTTGGGAAGGAGGCATTGGATTTGGTTGATGATGGTTTTGGATTTGGAGTTATGGCATGGGGTTTTGTGGAGGTTTTGGAGGATATAATCTATCAACCCTCCCTTTCATTCTAATCACACCACCTATCAAGGATGCCATTTCACTCCTCATAGCATCCATATTACTTCTCAAGGCATTATTATCATTCTTTATTTCCCTCCTCAAGGCATCATTATCACTCCTCATTTCTCAGGCAAGGGCATCAAACCGAGCCATCAAGGCTCCAATAGCATTATTTCCTAAAGGTTGGAAAGTAGTATCTCCGGATTCCATGGCAAATGTACCTAAAAGAACAAAAAAACAGCAAGCAACACAACCTACAAAATGAGCAAACAACTTAGTTCAAAAGCGTCACTTCACTCACGCTCAACCTCACCTCACACTTGGCCTCACAAGTGTTGGAGAATCGGCAATACTTGGCAAGTTAATTGAGAGGTGAGAAGCTTTGGCCTGGAATCGATCTTTGTTTGAAACGACTCAAATAAAGTGATGTACGAACTTGAACCAACAAAATACTATGACTTAAAAATGAGAAAAGCACACAAAAATCGATAACACAAACAAGTGGACTCAAAAACTAATTATCAACCTAGTAGGTAGTTACTAGTTTGCTAATTAGTGATAGAGTTTAACACACAAAAAACTAGAATCAAAAATTAGAAACTATAAAAAATCTAATTTTAGAGATGAATTTGGTTGATCACAAGTGATGACGTGGAACTACGTGGTTGGTTGTCACTTTTTTGAATTTTTAATTTCCCAATCCCATATTTCGGCCAAGTATCAACTTTGTGAAGAGGAATTTTCAGATTTGAGGGGGTAAGTAAACAATTTGGAGACCTTTCAAGCCTCTAAATGAAATTGAAATGAAATGGTCCCCCCCCCCCAATTAATTACAAGTGTACTTGATTTGTCCTTTGGTCCCCCCTTTTCTTTTGGATGGATTAGGAATATACTAGGGAATATTCTTGGACAAACAAAAAGCACACTCCCTTTCTTCCCTTCTTTTGGATCAAACAAACACTTTGAATAATCTTCTTCACTAAGATATGAAGATCATGGATGAACAAGATGAATATTCAAGTGTTGACCAAGTTTGACCAACAAGCAAATGAACTCCAAATCTGAATTTTCTTTTAGATCTAGGTTCCTTAGGCCAAGACAAACACAACCAACATAAAATCATCCACAAAATGCCACAAACAAGATGATCAAAAAAATGAGATCCCACCTCAAAAGCTTCAAACAAGGAACAACAATGGTGGATCTAGCTCAAATTCAACCAAACTTTGCTCTAAAAGTAGATCTAGGCTCCCTAGGTACTAGAGAGCAAGGATTTAGTACAAGAAACCAAAAAAACACAATAAAAACTTGTATATCTAACTTGGAAATTTTGGATATACAACAAACACAAGACAATACACTTTTTTGTATTTTCGTATTTTTTGACTCTTTTTTGTTGAGATTTTCTAAATAAGAACACTAAAGCCGATATTTAGGGATGTTGGAACAACCCTAACCAAGGCTTTGATACCAAATGTGATTAACAAAAGGAGATGTATCAAATCTCCAATCACACCTCACTAATGGAAGGTCAAACCACTCTCTTAAGTGACCCAAAGGACTCACACATCCTCAAGCACACCTTTCTTGCCAAATAACCCAATACAAGTGAAAAACCAATTCAAATGCATTCAAGGGTTCCAATTTCGGTTTTCCTCTCTTAAGGAGAAGGAGAATACTACAATCTAACACTAAGATTATAATCTAAAAATTCACTCGATTCATTATCTCAAAACTAAGGAAAATAATAGTTAAGGTGTCTATTTATACTATTACAAGATAATGACTCAAATGCCCTTAATGAAGGGCTTTAGGAAAGGCGCCCATGGAGTGTCATTTTAATATGTAAAAAGTCCATCATGCCCTTAATGAGAGGTGCCTGTGGAGTGTATGATCCCTTCTCCTTTCTTCACTTGAAGAAGGCTTCAAAAGGCTCCAAAAGGTCTTCAATCCGCAACTTAAACCTTTGATAATACTTTGTACCTTTATGTGCTCTTCATGCTTGTATCAAGTATGAGGAGATAGTAAGTGCACTGCATGGAAAAGGTTATTATGAGTTCACACCAAAGAAGCTTGACCAAGATTTAAAGAATAAAACTACTCCACCTATTCATATTGAAGAGCGACCGGTGTTAGAGTTGAATTCCCTCCCATCTCACTTACGATATGATTTTTAGTGGGCTAATAATACTTTGCCAACTATTATTGCAGCTGATCTAAGATAGCAAAAGTAGAAGCATTATTGTTAGTATTGTAGAGATTCAAAAGGGTTATTGGATGGTCCATTACAGATGTTGTGGGTATTCCGCCTGGTTTGTGTACTCACAAAATACAACTTGAACTAGATTGTGTTCCATATATTAAACATCAGTGTCAACTCAATCCTCTTATGTAGGAGGTGGTAAAGAAACAAATAATCAAGTGGTTAGATATTGTCGTAGTGTATCCCATTAGTGATAGCAAGTGGTTCAGTTTGGTACAATGTATTCCAAAGAAAGGCAAAATTACTGTGGTTCCTACCGAGAAGAATGAGCTAATGCCTATGAGGCTCGTCACTAGATAAAGAGTGTGTATGGATTACAGAAAATTAAATGCATGGACTCAGAAGGATCATTTTCCTATTCCTTTCATGGATCAGATGTTAGACAAGGTAGCAGGTAGAGGATGGTACTATTTTCTTGATGGGTACTTAGGCTATAATCAGATTACTATTGCACCTGAGGACCAACAGAAGATGACTTTTACATGTCCTTATGAGACTTTCGCATTCAAAAGTATGCTATTTAGGCTATGCTTCTGCCACATTTCAGAGATGTATGATGTCAATCTTCTCTGATATGGTATAAGACACCATTGAAGTGTTCATGGATAATTTTCAGTTGTTGGCATTCTCTTGAAGACTGCCTAAAACACTTGGCAAATGCTCTCCAAAGGTGTGAAGAATGCAACTTGGTTCTTAATTAGGAGAAGTGTCATTTCATGGTCAAAGAAGGAATTATTCTTGAGCACAAGATCTCAAAGAGAGGCATAGAGATTGATCGAGCAAAGATTGAAGTGATTTAAAGATTGCCTTACCCAATTTCTGTAAAGGGAATTCAAAGTTTTCTAGGTTACAGGTTTTTACAGGCAATTTATCAAGGACTTCTGAAAAATTGCTAATCCTCTTTGCAAGATTCTTAAGAAAGAGGTAAATTTTAATTTTGATGATGCATGTAAGAAGGCTTTTTAAACCCTAAACCCAAACTATTTTCCTTTCTTTTCCTCTTCAGTTTGATTTTCTATTCAATTTTTTATTCGATTTTTTTTTCAATTTTTTTCAATTTTTTTCAATTTGTACATGTATTTGTGTGTCTTCCCTTTGTGTTTTTTCTTCTTTTTGTGCCTTTTCCAGTTTTCTCCTTTTTTTTTCCTTTCTGGTTCTCTCTTTCTTTTTTATCTCTTAAGTTTTTCTCCTCTATTCTTCTTTGTGTCCGTGTGTGTAATATAGTGTGTGTGTTTGGGAAGTTGAGGGGGTTGAGGAAAAGGTAGGGGTGGTTGGGATAATTTAGGATAAGATTTCTTTTATTTTTAAATATATATAAAATAATAATAATAATAATAATAATAGTAAAAAAATTAATTAATTCATTTTTATACTTAAGAAAAATATAAGAAAAGATTATAACTAGCCTAAAAATAAAATATAACTAAGAAAAATAATAAAATTACTACCTTATTTATTAAAATTTAAATTAAAAGAAAAATATATTTTTTAAAAAAAAATCTTATTATTTAAAAATAAATAAATAAATAAATAAAATAATAAACATAGCCTAAAATGTAACTTTATATTTTGAACTCTTTTCTACATTTTCTTTAATGAAACCTACTAAAAATGAAAATAATATATATATATATATATATGACAAAAAGTATAAATTTTTTATGCTAAAAATACATAAAATTTAAGGGAGGGTCAAAATTATGTGTCTATATTTTGCCCCTCTTTATTTGAATACACGAAGTATTTTCATACAAAGAAGTAGAGAATGAAATGCGCTTTGACCCTTCAATTATTTGAAAGGGTAGAAGAAAGAAAAAGAAGATGCAATCGAGTCTTGATTTTGGACCGCCTACATATCCCGGGTTATAAGGGAATCAAGAAATATGTAGTTCAAAGGGGTAAGATGGTGAGACGATGAGTTAGAGGTCGAGTGAGGTTCCGTTGAGTTTCCAATTCACGACTTCTATTTTTACATCCAAATGAAAAAATAAAAATTAAAAATGAAGATACAAGTGAAAGATCCTATCTATGCACAACTTTTCTAGAATCTTGACTTGAATCTTCATAACTTCTCAAGTGGTGGGACAGTCATTATTTTGAGTTGAACCTTGAAAAATGAAATGTTCCTCCCTTTCTATTCTTGGTATTGGAGAGGAACTTGAAAATATACTTGTTATTCAGACTTTCTTCTGAGCGAGCTCCTGAACTTGCAACTGATAATCTTCACTCTATTCTCCAGGCGAGCTCCTGACTTGCTATTTCATCGCCCTATTCTCCAGGTGGTCTCCTGACTTATAAATTCTTTACCCTATTCTTCAGGCGGGATCCCGACTTGCTATTTCTGATTTTCCAACCATGTTCCTAAACTCAAATAAACAGGTGAACTAAAAAAGAAAAGTCTCATTATCCAAGAGGGTCCTTAGTTGAAAAATAAAATCCCCATTATCCAGGAGGATCCTGAGAAAAATATTAAAGTCCTATTATCCAAGAGGGTCCTGAGCTAAAAATAAAATTCCCATTATCCAGAAGGGTCCTGATCATAAAGTAAAATCTCATTATCCAGGAGGGTCCTGAGAAAAAATTAAAATTTTCATTATCCAGAAGGGTCCTGAGCAGAAAGTAAAATTTCCATTATCCAAGAGGGTCCTGAGCAGAAAGTAAAGTTCTCATTATCTAGGAGGGTCCTGAGCAGAAAATAAAGTCCCATAAACAAGAACAAAATTTTTGCCCTAGTTTGTACAAGAAAAAATTTTTAGCGTCATCAAATCACAACTTTTGAAAAATACAGTAAAGGGGTGAACCAAGGCCCTGCTAAAGAAATGCGTCTCTTCAGAGTAAAATGATTACCAAAATTAGGAGGTGCATCTCCTAAGAGTTAACGTGGAGGACTCTAACTAGAAAGTATGTCTTCTAGGAGTCAAGGCTCAAATTAGAATGTTTTCATATGAAAATGAAACTTGAATTACTAGATCAAGAAGTGTGTCTCCTAGAGGTTAAATGGAATGACTCAACTAGAAAGTGCGTCTTCTAGGATTTAAGGTTCAAGTTAGGAAGTTCGTAACCTAACAATAGAAACCTAAATCACCCAAAAAAGGAAGTTCGTCTCCCGTGGGCTAAATGGAATGACTCAACTAGAAAGTGTGTTTTATAGGATTGAAGTCTCGAGCTAGTTAGTGCATCACCTAACAAATAAAAACTTAAATAACCCAGACAATGAAGCGTATCTCCTGAAGGTTAAATGGAATGACTCAACTAGAAAGTGTTTCTTCTAGGAGTGAAAGTTCAAGTTAGGAAACGTGTCACCTAACACATGAAAAATAAATTATCGAGACAAGGAAGTGCATCTCGTAGGGGTTAAATAAAATGACTTAACTAGAAAGTGCGTCTTCTAGGAGTGAAGGTTCAAGTTAGGAAGTGCGTCACCTAACACATGAAATGTAAATTACCTAGACAGGGAAGTACATCACCTAGGGGTTAAATAAAATGACTCAACTAGAAAATGTGTCTTCTAGGAGTGAAGGTTCAAGTTAGGAAGTGTGTCACCTAACACATGAAACATAAATTACCCAATAAAGGAATTTCCTGGGGGTTAAATGAAATAACACGACTAGAAAGTGCATGTTTTAGTAGTGAAGGTTCAAGTTAGGAAGTGCGTCACCTAACATATGAGAACTGAAATACCCAAACAAGGAAGTGTATCTCCTAGGGGTTAAATAAAATGACGCGACTAGAAAGTGCATCTTCTAGTAGTGAAGGTTCAAGTTAGGAAGTGTGTTCCCTAATATATGAAAACTAAAATACCAGACAAGAAAGTGCATCTCCTAGGGGTTAAATGAAATTACTCGACTGGAAAGTGTGTCTTCTAGGAGTAATGGTTCAAGTTAGGAAGTGCGTCACCTAACACTTGAAACTTAAATTACCCGAACAAGGAAGTGTGTATCCTAAGGGTTAAATGAAATGACTCGACTAGAAAGTGCGTCTTCTAGGAGTAATGGTTCAAGTTAGGAAGTGCATCACCTAGCAAATGAAAACTAAAATACCTAGACAAGGAAGTGCATCTCCTAGGGGTTAAATAAAATAACTCAACTAGAAAGTGTGTTTTCTAGGAGTAATGGTTCAAGTTACGAAGTACGTAACCTAACAAATAAAAAATAAAATACCCAGACAAGGAAGTGTATCTCCTAGGGGTTAAATGAAATGAATTGACTAGAAAGTTCATCTTTTAGGAGTAATGGTTCAAGTTAGGAGGTGCGTCACCTAACAAAAAAAACTAAAATACCCAGACAAAAAAATGCATCTCTTAGGGGTTAAATGAAATGACTCGACTAGAAAGTGTATCTTCTAGGAGTAATGGTTCATGTTAGGAAGTGCGTCATATAACAAATGAAAACTAAAATACCCAGATAAGAAAGTGCATCTCCTAGGGGTTAAATGAAATGATTCGACTGGAATGTACGACTTCTAGAAGTAATGATTCAAGTTAAGAAGTATGTCACCTAACAAATGAAAATTGAAATACCTAGACAGGGAAGTGCATCTCCAAGGGGTTAAATAAAATGACTCGACTTGAAAGTGTATCTTCTAGGAGTAATGGTTTAAGTTAGGAAGTGCATCACCTAACAAATGAAAACTGAAATACCCAGACAAGGAAGTGGATCTCCTAGGGGTTAAATAAAATGACTCGACTAGAAAGTGCATTTTCTAGGAGTGAAGGTTAAAATTAGGAAGTGTAACACCTAACAAATGAAAACTTAAATACACAGACAAGGAACCACATCTCCTAGGGGTTAAATAAAATGACTCGACTAGAAAGTGCATTTTCTAGGAGTAATTGTTCAAGTTAGGATGTGTGTCACCTAACAAATGAAATAAAATGCCCTGACAAGAAAGTGCATCTCCTAGGGATTCAATGAAATGACGTGACTAGAAAGTGCCTCTTTTAGTAGTGAAGGTTCAAGTTAGGAAGTGTGTCACCTAACACATGAGAACTGAAATACCCAGATAAGGAAGTGCATCTCCTAGGGGTTAAATAAAATGATGCAACTAGAAAGCGCATCTTCTAGTAGTGAAGGTTCAAGTTAGGAAGTGTGTCACCTAACACATAAAAAATGAAATACCCAAATAAGGAAGTGCATTTCCTAGGGGTTAAATGAAATTACTCGACTGGACAGTGTGTCTTCTAGGAGTAATGGTTCAAGTTAGAAAGTGTGTCACCTAACACATAAAACTAAAATTACCCGGACAAGGAAGTGCATATCCTAAGGGTTAAATGAAATGACTCGACTAGAAAGTACATTTTCTAGGAGTAATGGTTCAAGTTAGGAAGTGCATCACCTAACAAATGAAAACTAAAATACCTAGACAAGGAAGTGTATCTCCTAGGGGTTAAATAAAATGAATCGACTAGAAAGTGCGTCTTCTAGGAGTAATGGTTCAAGTTAGAAAGTTCATCACCTAACAAATAAAAACTAAAATACCCACAGAAGGAAGTGCATCTCTTAGGGGTTAAATGAAATGACTTAACTAGAAAGTGTGTTTTCTAGGAGTAATGGTTCAAATTAGGAAGTGTGTCACTTAACAAATGAAAACTTAAATACCCAGACAAGGAATTTCATCTCCTAGGGGTTAAATGAAATGACTCGACTAGAAAGTGCGTCTTCTAGTAGTAATGGTTCAAGTTAGGAAGTGTGTCACCTAACAAATGAAAACTGAAATACCCCGACAACGAAGTGCATCTCCTAGGAGTTAAATGAAATTACTCAACTAGAAAGTGCATCTTCTAGGAGTAATGGTTCAATTTAAGAAGTGTGTCACCTAACAAATAAAAATGGAAATACCCATATAAGTAAGTGGATCTCCTAGGGGTTAAATGAAATGACTCGACTAGAAAGTGTGTTTTCTAGGGGTAATGGTTCAAGTTAGGAAGTGCATCACCTAATAAATAAAAACTGAAATACCCTGACAAGAAAGTGTATCTCCTAGGGGTTAAATAAAATGACTCAACTAGAAAGTTTTTCTTCTAGGAGTAAAGGTTTAAGTTAGTAAGTGTGTCACCTAATAAATGAAAATTGAAATACCCAAATAAGGAAGTGCGTCTCTTAGGGGTATAGAATGATGAGTTTTTACCATTATTGTGATTACCAAATCTATGTAACAATATCGCCTCTTGCATTTGCAGAAGTGAGGAATTATATCTTTTAATATTTAGTATTTGAATCCTTTGATTTGAAGGTAACACATGTTCCCATTTCATACCAAGAAACTTATGAGTTTAATAACACTGTGGTTGGTTTGTGTCTTTAGCTTTAGGAGTCAATCGCTCTAGCACTTATCATATTAACTTACTTTAAACTATTGACCTATCATTGACTTGCTTCACCATTGATCCAAACTCAGACTATTAAGTGTCATTCTGAAGTACAAATGGTATCTTTATCCCACTATGTCTCTATACTAAACTTTGTAGTATCATAAATTCATAACCTGTCAGCTGATGAAAATTCTTTGTATACTTTGCTTTACTTTGGATCGTGTCGTCTTTATGTATGAGCCTTTTGCCTTATCTTATTCTATTGAAGGAGTTGGTAGCAAGTTTTGAAATTATTTCTCGCTTGTTTTGACATGGACTTGATTCAAAAATATGAGAAAAATGATGATAGTGATTTTTCATTTAACAACAAAGACACAAAAATCAAAATAAAAATATAGAAATAAAAGAAAAGGACAATAGACATCTCTTTTTTAAAGATGTCAAAAAAAACTTATTTGGGTGTAGTAGGTTATTTAAGTGATTAATGAAATGCATTTTGAATTAAACAACCTGATCTTTCCATACTAATCATTATCAACTTTTGCCCACTCATTTGAATTGAAAATGGAGCCATTCTTGAACATGTTCCCTCTGTGTTACAATACTTCTTAGGCTCATGGCACCTCAAATGATTTTCGACAATGAGTCTATCTTATTTTCATTTCTTTCTCAACTTTCTATCACCTTATGGTGGCCATGAGGTTTTTCAGCCATAAGACTCTCTCATTTTTATTGATCTCACAACTCACTATCGTCTTATGGTGCCCAAGAAATTTTTTACCAATAAGACTCTTTTTTTAAGGAAAACGACGCCCAAAATATGAAACATTATGCACCCATAACATGCTTAGCCTTAACATTCTCAAAGATTGATCTGAAGGTCTTTATTTGATTTTAACTTGGCTTTTGGATAGGGTTAGAAAAAAAGGGCAGTATGAGGCTCAAAATATACATAATATAGGGTGAGACTTACAGCTTTTGGAATCGACTGATAAGGAAAATAACTTTTGCCCCAGTTTGGTTTCATACCGAATAACTTGAATTTTCACTTGATTGGACCGAACCCCACAGTAGGGCTACCTACGTATCTTGTCATACCAAGAATCAGGTCAAACGTAGTTCAGGCAAATCATTCTTTTTCTTAATTTTGATTTTCCTTCTTCGTTTATATTTTTTTCAACAACCTTTTTTTAAAAAAATTTCAAACTCTATTTTGATTCCAAAAGAGAGGTATGAAAGAAATAAAACTAAAGCTCAAAAGAGGTAACAAAGGATGGAACAACATTTGGATAACAGAATAAAATGGCTTCGTCATATCAATCCTTAAAAAAGCAAGTACATAACAAGCAATCTGAGAATGGAACATAAAGATCATGCACATTTTTTTCTAATATTGACCTTGACTGAGCATGTATGTCACTACTTATTATGCACTTTTCAAACATACATGCTTACTTGTGTTGTACTTTTCTCACAATAGTATTTTTTTAGAGCTAACTTCCTTTTGCTTCTCCCGACAGTGGAAACTATATATCCTCAGATTGATCTCATTTAAAATACTTGAGATGTCTCTTCTCATTGAAGATCAAGTCATCTTTATTCGCAAAGTAATTGGCTCAATATATTCAAGTGAAGCTGTAACTAGGCCCCCAAATACCTCAACACTTATGCTCTTTTTTTCTTTTTTTAACCTCTTGGCTCGATGTTTCAGATTTAGATTGGGTTTAAAGAGCAGTTTGTGAATTCAGCACACATATCATATCACTAAAACCAACATAAAATGTAATGTGTAAAGAAAATAAGTAAACAATATATATTAAAATAAATGGTAAAAAATAAAAAGGACACTACATTTTGTTGAAAGAAAAGATGACAAAGTTTCAACATATATGACAAATAAATAAGACAAGATAGACTACAAACTACAATCCTAAAATAATTCGGATAACAGAAAGAAAAACAAAATAAACTACCACAAATACTTCTTTGTAAGGGAAGGAGTGACTTCTCAATTGTTGAGGTTGATATCTTAGTCAGTTTGCACATCAGCATGGCTAGAGATTTCACCACTGTCAATGTCCTGCACCATAATCAATTTATCTTGAATCAACCTTTCTATTTCCCTTCACAAAGCACGATAATCTTCAGTACTGTGACCCTGAATATTAGAATGATACATACATCATACATAAGGATCAAAATTTTTTGAATATGGGTCAGGGGTGTACCCAAGAAGATGATTGATCATGTCATTTTGTCTCAATTTCTGGAATAAGCTAGTATATGATTCTCCAATTAGTGTGAAACTATCCCTTAGATTCTTTCTCTTCTCATTATTTGTCTTAGATCACAAATCGAGTCTAGAGGGGCTTGGGTATGTTTATGGAGTTGAGGATGATTCTAAGGGGTTGGTGCATGCTATTGCGGGTAAGAAGGGGCTCAAGCATATGGCTATGCATTATAAATAGGATACTGGGGGGATGGAATGGGATATAATGGATTTTAGGGAGGAACATAGTATGTTGGATAATTATATGGGTCTTGAATATATATTTGGGATTGAGATTGAACGTATGGGTGATGCGGATCTCTTGAACTTTGTTGAGGTCCTGACACAACAGTAGCCACATCCTCCTTTCTTTTCTTTCCTTTGAAACTCCCTGAACCATTTTGAATTATCTGCGCAGTTATTTTCAAAGCAGCTTGGCTTATAATTTTACCAGCCTTAATTCTATTTTCTACCATTTCGCCTATCTTAATGACCTCGACAAACATATTTCTAATAGTGGAAAGCAAATGATGGAAGTAGTCAGGTTCCTATGTCTGGAGAAAAAGATCAATCATCTCAAACTCCTTTATTGATGGCTTAACTCTACCAGCTTGCTCCCTCCATCTAATAGTATATTCTCAAAAACTTCCGGTGGTTTTTTTTCTCATGTTGGCAAGTGTAGTACGATCCGGTACTATATCCATATTATATTGAAATTTCTTGACAAAATCCATCCATGTCATCCAAAATATGCCAATGACAGATATCTTGATCAATGAACCATTCTAAAGCAATCTCTGCTAGACTCTCTCCAAAGTAAGCCATTAATAATTTTTTTTTGGTAACCATGGCTTCCATTTCACCAAAAAAGTATGTCTTTACAATTCCAGAGTGTTTGCTAACCAATCACTCTCTCCATCTATGAACCACTCAGATATATACAATTTAAAACAATTTACTCATCTACACCTATCTGTATACATTCAAGGATAAAAATTTAGGTTTGCTAGTTGTTCCTTCCATCTGATCACATTTGCTCCCTTTGTATATATGTGGATTGCAATATCTCTACATATCTTGTCACTCAAACAGGTTCTATTCTGAAATCTGAGTGAATTTCTTACTTTCCAGATTCCATATATCAACATAATAAAAGTAGCTACCGGAATTTCCCGATGGCCAGATTTCAATTTCACACCTGTTATCAACCATTCTATCTCACCATTCCATCTTTCTATTCTTCTTGTAATCCCCATCCAATAGAGCAATCTACCCCACATGTTCTTTGTGAAGTTTCATTCAAAGAACAAATGGTCAAAGACTTCATCAGCTGCTCCACAGAATACACAAGTTTTAGGAACTTGTATACCTAAATTGAGTAGTCTATCTTCTGTTGCTAATCTTCTCTGCACATCTAACCAAAAATTAAACTTGTGACTTGGTTGAAGGTAAGGTTGCAATGTCAGTTCCTTCCATGCCATTTTAGGATGCTGAGGTATCTGTAGCGGGTATAATCTCCAGATATTGAATTTTTCTCCCTGTTGAAGCTGTTGCAGTCTGCTATTCAAATCTCCTTCAGTGTACCCCCCGTACTTGTCAAACTTTACATTTTGAACCCTAGAGGCAAATGGACATCGAGAAACATACATAAATCTTTGTATGAAACATTTTTTTCCTCCAAGTCCTTGAATATATCTCATATTCTGCTCTAAACTTCTCACTTTCCTGACTATCTTTTCTTGTTCCTCATTCTTAATAGTATTCTCAATCACGACATGAGAATCATCCTGATGATCAGGATAACATGAGTTTGGGGATTTGAAAGTAAATTCAGGAGGATGGAATTCATCATGATTTAGCTCACTGGTAGGCTTCTGTATTGCCGATTGAGGGACTGCATTAGTTGGCACTACAGGAATGAAAAGTGGGTTATTTGTTTGAGATGGATTTGCAGGGCGCATTGTATAGGTCCCAGCCGCACTAGACACATTAGTGTATGGGTTGAATCCTGGTGGATAAAGCGGATCACTAGTTTGGGCTTGAGTAAAACTTGGATCATTCGTGCTTAAAAGTTTAGGGATTGAGGATGGCGGGGCTTGCCTATCCATCCAAGCTTGATATATTTATGCTGTCTATTGTTTCAATAACTTAGACTCCTCCATTGATGCGAATTCTTATAGAATTAACTGATTTTGGCCTTCTCCCTTGTCAGACTCTATACCATCTTTGTGGTTCATCTCTTCTTTTAGTTAGACCTGATATCGTATGGATGAGATGGCAGCTTAGCCACAAACCAACCACCTTAATACTATTTTGACTTAAGTGATAGTGAATGTGTCCAGGTTTAACATTTCCAAAACTTTTCTTAAGAATATCACTGAACCCGATAAGGGTTGTTTACGTATCTCATTAAGGGAGGATCAGGTGTGCGTAGTTTATGAAACTGTAGATATGAAGAAATGTACTTTTTTTATTTGAATAATAAGAAAGATTTTTTTTTTATTTTATTAATAATGATAAAAACATATTTTTTTATTTTTGAAAGCAAATTATTTTCTCTGTATATAAGGATCAAAACTCTCTTCTTTTTTGTTTATAAGAAAAGACAATATTTTTTTAAAAATCATCTAACCTATGAAGGGCTGCCTACGTATCTTGTCAATGTGAGAATCAGGGGTGCGTAATTCGCAAAACTAACAATATATTTTTTTAAAGGATGACATTTATTTAGACCAACCCTACCGAAAAATTTTCCATGACAGACCCCTATATAATTTCAATCATGAATTTGAAAGAAAATACAACTAAGTACTCTATAAAAAATAAAAATCTTAGAAGAAAAACATGATCATTTTATATATGTCGTACAAAATTCAGCCTCAAGACCCCTAAAGGTTCAGGGCTGCCAAGATTTATATATATTTTTTATTTTTTAAAAACTTGTCTCATGATCCCTAAAGATTCAGGGGTATTAAGATATATATATATATAAATTGAACTTAAGGATAATAAACGTAATTATAAAAGTAATCATATTTTCAAAATATTCTCCAATAAATTTATGAATAATTTTTCGAAAGCTAGGGTCGTACCACGGAAAGGGTTTCCTACGTATCCCGCTAAATGGTGAGAATCAGACCTTCGTAGTTCATGAAGACCTTAAAAACTATATATATTTTTTAATTTCTTTAAAAAATGATTCATTACATTTGAGTACAAAATACTCTTGCATTTTACTAAGTTGCCTAAAGCCAGTCAACAATCAAATGGCATTCCAAATAAATGTCAAAAAGCACGTAAGATGCACATGTTGGTCATTATAAAGAGGAACACCTGTCCTAGATAGAACCGAGCCCTGTGTTGAGTCCCGTTAAGTCAAATGTACATGATGCAAATAAAGTGGAACCTAATAGGAATAACCAGATTCTGAGTTTCAGTCCTACTAAGTTTAGACTGATAGGGATAGGTATCTAGACTGGTTTACTTGAGCGGACACTCGAGTCGGGGAGGGACAACTTGTTCGGTAGCAATGCTACTCTGAATTCATTATTTATCCAAACTCTGCCTAACATGTGTGACTAATAATCCTTGATACCAATTATAGGGGGTGCAGATAACTTGGGTAACTAAAATAGATCTATTATAACTCTAATGGATCTATTTTTATTTGTGCGTGGATGCTTCTTAAATTTTCTAAACATTTTTATTTTTAATTTATTTATTTTAGTTTTATTGATGTTCATATGTTTGGGGGCAATTAAATGGTATTTGATTAAATGCGTTACTGTAATATTCATTAGTTTTTTCTCTTAGTCTTTGTAATTCTTGTATATTATTTTGAAGGTATTCTAAATATTCTATATCTTTTGTTCTAAAATATTCAATTAAATTCTCTTTCATAAGTATTTCTGTAAATCTTATTTCTTCCATATCTTGTCTCCAATATTTTAAATATTCATAGTTTATCATTTTATCCTAAAGTAGTTGTAATACTGCAAATTTTTTTGTAATAATTTATTCTAATTGTACTATATCTGATATTAAATTCTAAGTTATCTATTTCGTTAATTATCTTGTCTTTTTCTTCTATGAATAATTCTATGTCTAAATCATATTCTAAACTGTCTTTTTATTCTAGTTGTTTCATGGTTTTATCTATCCAAATTAATCTTTCTTTTAATTGTTTTCTTCCTTTTCTAAGCTGGTTTCTATAATTAATTTCTTCGTATAGCCAACTTTGTTTTTCTCTAACTCTTTTAATATATTCTAATATTTTTAATCTGTATAATATTAATCTGAATAATAACTATTATTATCTGAGTAATAACTATCTGAATAATACAATCTAAGATCATGCATATCTTCTAACCATTCTAGACGCTCGAATTTTGGTTAGTCCCCAGCGGAGTCGCCAGAGATGTCACACCCCTTTTTGCTCGTGGATCGAAGGGTTTTTCCAATTAAAGTGATGATTTTGAATAGGGATTATTCTATTTACAGAGTCGCCACTTGGAATTGAGTTATGGTGTTTTAAGTCACCTTTCTGAATCCCTAATAAAAAGAAGTTGACTCTTTTATTATTGGTCTGCAAAAATAAAAGAATGGGTAAGGAATTTTGTTGACCGAGGGAAGGTGTGAGGCATCTCTCGAGTCCCGTGTTTCTAGCATGGTCACTTTTATTGACTTATCTTGACTTAAACTATTTTGATAAATTATGTTAAGGCCTGAATGTGCTCATTTTTATTATACAAAAAATATTTGTCTACGCCTTTTGTATTAAATTAGTGAAAGTTAATTTTAGAAAAAAAATTATCAAGGTGCATTATTGCATCCTTGAATTATATTCAATCGTCTCAGAAAGATGTTGTAATACCCCGATCGTTTCTTAAGCCTAAATCTGTCTTTTGAGTGGATATGTATGACTTCCAAAGTGATTTATGTTTAAACCATATTGTATTTCTCTAATTTATACTTTTGGTCATGTAGAGCATTGAATAAGATTTCCATCGATACCAATTCCATTGAAATCCGACATCGTACGAGGGAGTTTTGGCCATTTTACTAAACGGTATCGGATCGCCTAGGTCTGACGGTCGACCTGGCGGACCGTCAGGTCCTTGGTGGACCGTCAAGTGTCCCGTCAAGCCAAGGCAGTGACTCTTTTTTCAGGACATCGTGCGACGGCCAAGTTGATGGACCGTTAAAAAGTTGACGGACCGTCAAGGGGTCCGTCAGGTCGAGACAGAATGTCTCATTTCTGGCCCTCGAGTGACGGACGACTTGGTGGTCTGTCAGTTTCCTGACGGACCATCACTTCAACCGTAACATCGAGGCAGAACGTTCCAGTTTTGGCACTCGAGTGACGGACGATCTGGTGGACCGTTAGGAGACTTGACGGACCGTCAGATCGACCGTCACAGGCCCCGATCAGCGAATTTCAGCTTTTTTAAAAGGGCATTTTGGTCATTTTCTCCCCATATGATCTTATATATATATCCTAGTAGAGAATAGCTATTCATTTTTCTCCTTTTCTCTTCCAAGAAACATCTAGAAATTAGGGTTTCTTCCAAAACCCAAAAATTCAATCTTCTTCCAAGAAATTCAAGGATCTTCCATGGATTTCTCCAAGCTGTTCGAGAATAAGTTCCCCAAGTCAAGGGCATCAAGAATCTTGGTCTAAAAGTGTGAGAAAGAAGTTCCAAACAAGTTTCTACATCTCCAAAATTATAATCCAAGGTATGTGGGGCTTGAACAAGAACACTCTTTTCGTTCTTGTGCCTAAAGATTTACTTTCTATTATTGATTTACATGATTTTGCAAATGGGTTTACACCCAAAAAATTTTATTTATGATTTATGAAATTTGAGTTGAATAAGTTTGATACTTATGATTATTTCACCATCATGTTTCTTAAATTGAGAATTCATTCCATGAGTTGTATATTGTCATTATGTATTGATGATTTCTAAGCGATTTAAGACAAGTGTCATGAGTTATGCCTTTCCATGAAAAATTTGACTATTGAACATATATATCGGTATTTGAGATTGAAAATCAAGATTGAGTCCTATGATGTTTCCTTGAAGCTTTTGATATTTGAAAATGATTCAAAAAGCAAATGTACTTGATGTTGAGAAAGATTGCGTTGAGTTGAGTCGGGTTAGGAATCCACAAGATGTTTATGATTTATAGATGAGATATATATTTATGTTTTGGCCTTTATAATAGACCCATGAGTTGATATTGATTAAGGTGAATTTCCTAACGCGTTCTGAGCTGAGTTTGGGAGGAGTATTTAGCACCAAGCGAAAAATGTGGTATTTCCCCAAAACTATGTGCCACTGTAGGATTGATGTTGATAGTTGTGGGCCAGAGGACGAGTATGGGATTGAGATAACGAGATTGAGGTTATACTCCCTGGCAAAAGTACAACACCCCCGCCAATGTGGGGTTCTCTCCTTAGGAGGGCAAAACGTTGGACTCCATGCGGCTCACATGGTGTAGTTATGTCGGTTATAAGAAACTCCAACGTCCATAATGATCTAAGTACCATGAGTTACCGAGTCACTCTAAGTCATGAGTCAAAGAGTTTGAGCTGAGTTAAATGATTTACGAGATTTATGAAGCATATGTTATTACTGATGACTTCCGGAAATGATGTTTTAGATAATTCAAGCGAAGAGAGTTGTTATTGTCAGCATCCATGATTTTCTTATACATTTATGATATTATTTAAAATGTTGCATCCACCCCCACATACTCAGTACATTTCCAAGTACTGACTCTCATACTCTTTTGTATTCTATATTTCCTTATGATATAGGTTCAGGTGCTCAGTCTCAGCAGCGACAGTGATCTTTTAGTACCTTCATCTACATTTCTGCAGTTGGTGAGTCCTCATGGTTCGAGAACCCGTGTCTCCGATTTTGTCTTGTTAATAGATGGTTGTTTACTTTCAGTTCAGTACGAGTCAGTTGGGGATCTGTCCCAATGGCTCCTCAGTTCTATGTAGTAGAGACTTTGTCAGACTAGTGTACCAGCGTGTACAGAGATTTCAGTATTTTGTTTGTACAGGGCAGTATTACTTCGTGTTTCAGTATGTTCATGACATGGTTATTCCTCTTTATCTTAGCATGATTTGTGCTATAATGAGTTCTGAAAGTGATGACAAGCTTTGAGGGTTAGCTTGAGGCCACGTGTGGCGGCCTTGAGCACCATGTGACGTCTCGGGATAGATTCTTGGTGCGTTAAAGATGTGCATGCCGCATTCTTAATCGAGACAAATATATTAAACATGTTTAAAGCTTATCTAGCGTTAAAGGTGTTGATTCGTCTCTTATAAACTCGTGACAATTTTTCTTATCCATTTTTTTACTCTTTTCTTTAAAATTCACAACGAGTTTGAGATTAGTCTGAATCTCACCTTGCACCAATACAATATTATTTCTTTTTTTCTTATTATTATTAATTATGACAATCTTTAAATAATTTCGTAACTCATTTCACTAACCTCATACTAGTAACTAATTCGAGCCTTGACTGGCGAGTAGGCCTATAAAGGTATTAGAATAAGAGAATTTGTTCAAAAATAATCATGATTATCAAATAGAAGAGACAACAATAATATTTAATATTTGACATAAAACTAATGATTATTAAAATAAAGATAGCAACGTTATACTACCCAAAGACTTTAGTCCACTACTAATTATAAGCATTCGAAATGATAACATACCCATGACTTAAAAGAAAATTGATATCATGTTGAGGCATTTCTTGATCACCGGGATATTTAATTATCATTTTCAATATGTCAATAGAAACTAAAAACTCTAAACGAGAGAGATTATTTATTTTTCTTCTAATTCCAAACCTTTAATATATGAAAACTAGGATTCTAACTATGCTTAATTAATTCCAGTTTGCATCAATCTTGAATTCGAAAACATAAAGTAAAGCAACAAGATTAACTAAATATTTTGTGAGTCCAAGTTCATGATTAGTTTATAACACGTATGGGTCAAAACGCAAACACCTAATTACGCCTATGATTATATGAAATGAATACAATAAAAATTAGTGAATAAATAAAAAAAATTAAAATGAGAACCAACAAAACTAAACGTTTGAATGCTCCAGACAAACAAACCTGCACCTAACATTTTCTATTAACCAAAATAAAAATTCTTTTAACACTAATTAATTACCAAACAGTCATTGAATTAAATCATTTTTTCTTTTCTATATAATTTTTTTTTTTGTGCATGTGTGTGCATTTTTCAAATTTTTTTCCTTTTTGCATGCATGCATGAGTCTCGTTTTAGGTTTATCGTAACTAGTTCCTAATTATACATAAACTGAACGTAATTTTACAATCTTTTAACATGATTAACTTTTAAAAATATATCATTCGAAATTCAAAATCAACCTAATCAACATTATTCCAAGCCAACTAACAAGTCATAAACAAAGACGTAAAGCGTGAACTACATAAAAATAAATAACCACTCACGCTAGATAATATAAGAAGCCATTGCGGTAACTTCATTCATACTTTGATTCACAATAAAATTTATAAAATAAATAATATGGAATTAGATAAAAACCTGTAAGATGAACTAATTACGAACGATATCATCAAAAACTCGAACCGAAAACCCCAAACTCTAAACCCGGACTCTTTTCCTTTTTTTTCCTCTTCTACTTTGATTTTCTATTATATTTTTTTCCAAGTTTTTTTTTCAGTTTGTACGTGTATTTTTGTGTCCTCCCTTTGTGTTTTTTTCTTCTTTTTGTGTCTTTTCCAGTTTTCTCCTTTTTTTTCTTTCTTTCTGGTTCTCTCTTTTTTTTTGGTCTCTTATGTTTTTCTCCTCTTTTCTTCTTTGTGTCCGTGTGTGTGTTTGGAAAGTTGAGGGAGTTGAGGGGGTTTGAGGAAAAGGTGGGGTGGTTGGGGTAGTTTAGGATAAAAAAAAATTTATTTTTAAATATATATAAAATAAATAATACTAATAAAAAATATTAATTAATTTATTTTTATACTTAAGAAAAAACATAAGAAAAATTTATAACTAGCCTAAAAATAAATATAACTAAGAAAAATAATAAAATTACTAGCATATTAATTAAAAGTTAAATTAAAAGAAAAATATAATTTTTAAATTTTTTTTATTATTTAAAAATAAATAAATAAATAAAATAATAAACATATCCTAAATGTATCTTTATTTTGAACTCTTTTCTACATTTTTTTAAAATGAAACCTACTAAAATGAAAATTATATATATATATATATATATATATATATATTAGACAAAAAATATAAATTTTCAATGCTAAAACTACGTAAGATTAAGAGGAGGGTCAAAATTACGTGTCTACACTAAGAAGCTCCGAATATCAGTTGGAGTCGTGGGTCTAAGCCACTTCTTAACCACTACAACTTTTTGCGAATCCACCATGATCCCTTCACTATATATGACATGACCCAGAAAATAAACAGCGTTCACCAAGAATTCACATTTCAAAAATTTGGCATACAACTACTGCATTTTTAGGGTTTGCAATACATGGAGGTGATCGGCATGATCCACCTCGCTCTTAGAGTACACCAAACTATCGTCTATGAATACAATGACAAACAAATCCATAAACTGACCAAAGACCCTATTCATCAAGTCCATGAATGTCGTCAGGGCATTAGTCAACCTAAAAGACATAATCAGGAACTCAAAATGCCCATATCAGGTATAGAAAGCAATCTTAGAGATATCCGCCTCCCTAATCTTTAACTGACGATACCCGGACCGAAGATCAACATTGGAGCAAAACTTAGCACCCTAAAGTTGATCAAAAAAATCATCTATACTTAGAAGAGGGCAACTATTCTTTATCGTCACCTTATTCAATTATCAGTTATCAATACACATTCGTAGGGAACCATCCTTCTTACGCACGAAAAATATCGGTGCACCCCACGGGGATACACTAGGACTGATGAAATCGTTGTTTAAAATATCCTTTAGTTGCTACTTAAGCTTTCTTAACTCAGTTAGAGCCATTCTATATAGGGGGATAGATATAGGACGAGTGCCTGGAACAAGATCAATACCAAAATCGATCTCTCTATCGGGAGGGACACCAGGAAGGTCATCAGGAAAAAACTCAGGAAATTCACTCACCACTGAGACGAATATAAAGAAGGACTCTCCGAGTTAAAATCTTTAATCCAGACAAGATGATAGAGACACCCCTTGGAGATTAATCTTTGGACTCTAAGATACAATATGAACCTTCCCTTGGGTGTTAGAGAACCATCTTCCTACTCAATCTCTGGCTTATTTAGGAATTTAAAAATGACCTTATGGATCCGACAGTCTAGAGAAGTATAACACGTGTGCAACCAATCCATCCCCAATATGACATCAAAGTCAACGAAATCTAATTCAAACAGATCCACCAAAGTCTTCCGACCACCTACAGATACCACACAACCTCTATAGAATCTTTTAGAAACCACAGAGTCACCTACCGGTGTAGAAATAAAGAAGGGGTCCGAAATATACTGGGGACCAAAACCATAAATAGGGTCACATAAGAAAGAGTGGACCCTAGATTAAGTAAACAGTACACATCACGGGAAAAGAGTTTCAACGTACCAATAACAATATCAGGCGATGCCTCAGACTCGTAATGGGTAGTGAGAGCATAGAGTCGATTCCGACCAGTGCCGAAGCCAAATGGTGCACCCTTTTGTGTAGGAGATGATGAAGAGGCAACTTGAACCTTACTTTCCCCAGAAGCAACCTTATCAATGGGACAGTTTCTAAGCATATGCCCAGGCTGACCATAATTAAAGTATATGTCCCTTCCCTCATCACAAAAACCTCGATGTAATCGACCATAAAATCTACATAGAGGATATAATGGAGCTTATTGGCCCCCACTAGTCTGAGATTGGGCACCCTATGCCTTAGAACTGTCTCTACCCTAAAAATGCATGTCACTAAACGGCGTTGGGTAGGGAGCACTAACCGTCGAGTAGGACCCAGAATTTCCCCACTTTCTCTGGACCACTTTCTACCATCCTTGCCACTCTACTGTTGACCTCCCTCTTGCTCTGAATGCCAGAATTTCTTGCTTTTTCTTTCTCTAATTTCAACTTGTTTTCTCTTCTATTTCTCCACTTATTGCATATACATGACCAACCTGGAGATATTCATGTCCTTGTTCAACAAGGCAACCTTACTCTAAAAAATTAAGTCTCAAAATAATCCAAAAGAGAACTTCTTCATTCTAGCTCTCATGCTAGAAACCAACTCTGGGGCATACCGAGATAACTGGTGAAACTTCAAGGTATACTCCTTAACTGTCATCCTACCTTACTTCAGATTAACAAACTCTTTGGACATTGTCTTTCTCAACTCTTAAAGAAAGAGGCGATCGAGAAAAGGTTTAGAAAAGTCCTCCCACAAGGCGTACTCAAAACCCACACCCCTGAGTTTCTCCCACTATTCATACCACTGATGAGCTACATCCTTCGACTGATAGGCTGGAAACTCCACACCTTCCACCTCAGTAACATGCATCACCCGAAAAATCTTTTTTATTTTATCTATGAAGCCCTGAGGATTCTCCTCAAATCTCATACCAGTAAACACAAGATGATTCAACCTTATAAATTGGACAATACTAGCGGCCTCAGATGATGGAGCACCAGAATCCACACGCTCAGTCTGAGAGTTGACCAACTGAGTGAAAAAATAGATCGACTAGCGAAACTCAAAATTATACATATAAGCTTGAGGTGTATGAGGAGGGATAGGAGGAATCGATGGAGATCCATTAGAATCATCAGAAAATAGTGGCCCTAGACCTATTTTGAACCCTTGCATTAGGAAGGGCTCTATTTTCATTGTCCTCAGTAGGACAGATGGGTTACCATGGACATTAAATTTTCTCGTAGGCATGATCTGAAAGGTGAACAAACAGGAATTAGAGAGATCCAAGACCTTAGACTCTGCATCCCAAACACAGAACTCAAGAAAGAGAAACATTCCTAAATGGCTCATAGCCTCTCCCTTATAAGTATGGCACACTACACATCCTTAAAAGAGACTCTACTCGACACGACTTTGTGGACACCTAATTGACCATGAACCTAGGCTTTGATCCCATTCTTGTCATGAACCAAGCTAGGTCTTAGCCGCGACGGTCATCCCAAACTATCAATTTCCAAAAGCCCCTATTACGGCCCAACCCACTAGTAATATTATCGGCTCTAAGTCTAGACTCACACGACTTTAAAATGCATCACTAGGGAGTAAGGCTTACTTACTTATATACCCATTATCTCTCCTGTATTTTGCCGATGTGGGACTCCTTATCCTAAGTTGAGGTGTTACGTTAAAACACCCTAGATTTTGGCCCTTACAAATTTATTGAGCTTTAAGCTCACTGCCTTGATTATGACTTGACCATGAGTCGTATGGTGTCTTGAAGGGTCATGTGGACCTAGTCGTAGGGTGTCCAGTAGATGATGTTTGGGTTTCTGCCTTAGTTACGATTTTGGGGATATGAGTCATAAGGACTGGTGATGGGTTATTAAGATGAGCCATTACCAAATTATTAAGTTTGAGGCTTGATTCTTCTCTGATTATGAGTGGATCACTAAGATCCATGAGGATAGGTTACGAGTCGTAAGGTAAAAATCGTAGGTTGTCAAGTTTCTAACCTATTCGAGTTATGTGTTGCCTACGACTGGACCTTACGAGTCATAGGGTCTAGTTATGAGTTGAGTGGTTAAGTCATAAGGTTGAAAATGCATGGGGTCTTGGTCACTATCTTGGTTACGACTCATGGTCATGAGTCGTAAGGAGGGGTTACGAGTCAATGGTTGACTCATAGTCAAAGGCAACACTTTTCAGCTTTTAAGTTGGAGGCACTTTGGACATTTCCCTCTTTAACCCCTTGGACCCCACGACTTAAAACCTTCCTTGGGACTTCATCATCACATCATTCCCAAAAATACACTCCCAAAATTTTATCTCAAACTCTCTGTTCAAGCTAAGTCTAGGGTTTCAAAGAAAATGACCATCTAGGATTCTAAGGGTGTTATTTCTTCTAAATTTCTTGGTATTTCAGGCATGTTACTCTTCCCTCATTTTTATTTTATTAAAATCACTTGTTTTAATGTATGTATTTCATAAAATTATCATGATTTTTAAATAAAGATTGGGGGTTTTGAATGCTTATCGTTGAATAATGTTATCCCATGGTTTAATTATGGTTTTCCATATTTTAAATATGGTTCTGAACATGTGGGTGTATGAGTATGGTGGTTGAACTTAAGATGGTAATTTTCTCTAAACTTATGACTTTTGAAGTTGTTATGACCCCAACCTTGTAATGTCAAATTGGTTTGTAGTTTTGAAAAGGGTGGGAATTTGAATTAGGGGTACAATGGAATTCCCAAAGTATTTGGTTTGACTTATTTTTTAAAAGTAATGCATAGTCTAAATGGTTAAGGATGGTTTTGAAAACCTTGTGGAGTACACTAGAATCCTCTAATTAAATAATTTATAAAAAACTTATGGGGTATACAAAAATCCCCCATGTGATTTTAATAATGGAGTCTGCGAGATACATGGGAATTCCCTAAGTGTTGGTTTAATGACATTGCTTGCAAACTATAGTCGGTATGATGATACCACTTAATAATTTCCTAATAATTGACTCTTGGAATTGGTAGTTTGGTTATATGTTAAATGTTTTAATTGGGCAATAATAGGGGTTGTGATAGCTAGCCGTAAAGGTGTGAGTTTGAAGGACAGACACTGGAAACTCATGTTTGCCGATATAAGGCTTGGTCTTGATTATATATGCTTGTGAGATACAAAGGAATCCCCCAATATTGTACATGTATATATGTATCATTGAGGGCGAAGGGTACAAGGGAATTCTCAGCCATCTATGATATCTTCGATTCAAGCGACTACACACACTGGAGCCCGTTCAGGGGGTAACACTTGACCCATATTGCCCGTGGGTGGATATATGATGTTAAAGTAATGCAACCTAGGCTAATATTTTAAAATGAATGCTAAACATTGGTCCCTATCCCGGCACAGTATATATGTATTATCTATTTACATTGGTTTATTTTGGTTTTGAATTAATGGTATTACTTTGTATTTATCCCTGAGTTGTATGCTATTATTCATCCCGCTAACCGTCTTTAGGTGTTGTATCCCCTTGCGATGTAGGAACCGACCATACTTCTACTTCTCCTACTCAGTGACTTGGTAATTTGAGGAACAGACTGAAGTGGTGAGCTTCTATACTCCAGAGACCCCATAGCATACTATGGATTTCTTTATGTCATTATTATTTCTTTGGTTATGGATTTGGCTATGGTCGGGGGCATGTCCTGACTAGATATTTTTTGTCTTTGATAAGAAACTTTGTTGACTATTATAGGCATGGGCGGTGTCATTATTGGTATTAGCATTAGTATTGGTATTGGTATTGACATTGGGATAGGTATTGGATGGTTAATTGGCTGTGGATTTTTGTTTTGATTATAGACTAATTACAATGTCTTTAATTTAATGTTATCTTATCTTGTTATATGTTTGAAATTCATCCGATATGGGGTGAATGGTAGTCTATAGTTTGGGTATTAGGGGTGGTATCCAATCCTGATTAGACTTGGCATACCTGACATGGCCAGGACCTGGTTCGGGTCATGTCAGATTGGTATGAGAGTCGCTCATATGTCAGCCCTGTCGATGTGGGTCAGAGTTCAAACTAAGTTTAGGCAAATCCCGATAAGGCGAGGCAAACCTCAGTCCTGAGTCTAGGCAAATCCTATTTGGTGGGGCAAATCTCAGCGAAGACGCTGAGTCCATAAGGAGGGATGTAGGTAACACCCTAACTTAGGAAAAGGATTCCCACATCGGCAAAACACAGGAGAGATATTGGGTATATAAGTAAGCAAGCCTTAATCCCTAGTGACGCATTTTAAAGCTGTGCAGGTCAAGACCTAGGGTGGACAATATCACTAGTGTGTTAGGTCGTTACAGAGGTCTCTCGGGCCTTGATGGTTTAGGATGCCCGTTACGGCCAGGTCCCCCGCACGGGTCGTGACACTATTGATTCAATTATTGGCTCATTTGAATGGTATTCCCTTGAGTGCACCTAGTATTCCTCTAGTTTTGAGTATGGTTCCTTCATCTGTATCGACATCTACTATGATATTTCTCAGACTTCAAGTAGTTTTCCACCTTCTATGCTAGTATCAGATCATGGTATTCCTAATTTAGGGGTACAGTCTTCATTTATGGTACCCCACGTATGGATCCTTAGCCTTCCAGACTGTTATTCATTCAGTTGCTTCGAATATAGTTATGTCTTTTGATGATCAAAAAAGGTTTGAAAGTTTTATTTGCTTAGGTCCGCTCCAGTTCAGAAGTGCTATTAGCTAGGATGCATGTGATTTTTGGTTGATTTCCTAGAAAATTTACATAATCTTGGATCCCTTGAGTCTCATGGAGTTTCTTATACTACTTATTAGTTGATGGGTGTGGCAAGGAATTGGTAATGGTCGTTTGCTAGTTATAGACCTTTAGGTTCGTCTGCTACGACTTGAACTCAATTTTTTTAGGCTTTGTTGGAAAGGTTTATACCATATAGTTTGAGAGATCATATGCATAATAAGTCTGGTCATTTGGAGCTAGGATCCATGACTATTGCTGAGTATGAATCTTATTTTCACACTTGTCCAGGTATTCAGCCATTAGCATTTTCGTCAAGTCCAAGTGGATTAAAAAGTTTGTCAAAGGATTGGATGGTACATATCAATTGGCTACAACTCAGATGGTAGTCTCAGGGGCTTTTTTCAGAGTATTATTAAGCATGCCAAGATGACTGAGTCGATTGCCGTAGCGTGGAGGTACTAAGAGAGAGCATCTTCATGGTGAGCTTAGTGGATATGCCTCCTGAGGTAGTGATTTCTACATTAGAGTTTCCTATAGTTATCATGGTTTGTTGGTTCAAGCTACCTCGCAGGGTTCATGTGGCAGGCCTTTAGGTTCATCAACTTTGAGTAGTCAGACATCTAGCCATGGCTATCATTTTAGTTCATTTGCGCCCTTGTAGGGTGATGCTATTAGCAAAGAGTATTTTGTATGTCATTAGGTAGGTCATTACACGAGGGATTTTTGTCAACATGCATTAGGTTTTGCCTAGATAGTCCTCAGCTTTAGCTTTGACCTACCCCTATATTTACAGTCAGAGGGGTTCATAGAGGTAGAGGGGCTCATAGTGACAGTCGTATAGTTACTCAATTTGGATGTAGATGTGGTCAATAGTTTGCTATACCTTCTAGGTCTGATGTAGAGGCCTCTGATATAGTTATTACAGGTATTGTCTCAGTTTTTTATAAATTTGTTTCTGTGTTATTTGATCCTGGGTCTACATTATCCTATATGTTTATTTATTTTATTTCTGGTTTTGATGTCATATGTGAGCTTCTTGTTATGCCTCTTTGTGTTTCTACCCTATAGATGATTCATTAGAGGTAGATTAGATGTACCGGTCTTGTGTGGTAACCTTTGTTATCCATAAGACTTGGGTAGACTTGGTTGTCTTATACATGGTTGATCTTTATGTTATCTTGGGTATGGATTGGTTATCTCTTTATCATGATATTTTAGACTATTATGCCAAGATCATGAACTTAGCTATGATGGGTGTGCCGAGGTTAGCTTGGAAGGGTATGCTTAATTCGAGTATGAAGGGTGTTATATACTTTCTGCATGCTCATCGCATGATAGATAGAGGTTGTTTTTCTTATTTAGCTCATATTCTTGAAACTAGCATTGCCCCACTGCCTTCAATAGATTCTATTTGAGTTGTTCATGGGTTCATGGATGTGTTTCCTATGGATTTTCCTAGTATGCCTCTGAACCGTGATATTGATTTTGCTATTAATGTGGAGCGAGGAACCAAACCCATTTCTATTCTTCCCTATAGAATGACCCGACTAAGTCAAAAGAGTTGAAGAAACAGTTGTAAGATTGGTTGACTAAATTGTTCATTAGACTTAGTGTATCCCCTTGGGGTGTGCTTGCATTGTTTGTGAAGAAGAAGAATGGTTTTATGTGTAAGTATATTAATTATATGTAGTTGAACAAGGTGACGGATAAAAACAAGTATCCTCTTCCTCGCATTGATGATTTATTTGACCAACTTTAGGATACTCAGGTGTTTTTCAAGATTGATATGAGATTTGGGTGCCATCAGTTGAAGATTAGAGATTTGAATGCCACGAAGACATCTTTTTGGACTTAATGCGGTAATTATGAGTTCTCGATTATGTCTTTTGGATTGACCAATGCCCTTACATAGTTCATGGAGATGATGAACTAGTGTTTTGATCGTATCTCGACTCTTTTGTGATTGTATTTATAGATGACATCTTGGTTTACTCCAACGGTGAGGCCGACCATGTGAAATATTTGAGGATTGTACTTTAGAGGCTGCGTGATGAGAAGTTGTATGCCAATTTTTTTAAGTGTGAGTTTTAGTTGGATTCTATATTTCTTGGGTCATGTGGTGACTAAAGATGATATTATGGTTGATCAAGCAAAGATTAAGGTGATTCATGATTGAGAAAGACCTACTTCTCCTATCGAGATTTGGAGTTTTATTTGTTGGCACCTAATTTTTGTCATCCATGACTAAATTTAATTTCGAGTTTCTTCGATTTTTAATAAAATGACAACATTTGTTCTATCCAAATAAAAGCTTTCCAAAGTATTTATCTAGGTAATTTTAGTCATTTTAAGTAACTATTACATGTTTTTGTAGTTGCGTATACAAGATCATATAATTTTATATAAAAAAAAAATTTTAATCAACAGTTATCTAGAATATGGATTCAAATGGATAAGATCTTGATTTAAAAATAATTTATTCTCAAAATAATTTATTTAGAAAATACTTATTTGATTTTATTGAACCAAGAAGCTCGAGATTGAATTGGTTGTTAATCCGTTTCAAATATGGTTTCAATTTAGTCAATTTATTAAATTAGAACTTAATTAAAAATTAAATTGACCATAATTGCAATGCAAATTGGTCAATTGAATTTTAATTAGGATAAAATTTAAATATAATTATCTAAATTCTCATTTTTGGCTATCTAATAAATGGCCTAATCCCTAAATCCCAATTTGATTGGAGTTGTTTAGTTTTAAATAACCCCAAAACCCCTTTAATCTACACCTCCACCAGCCAGCCCATTACCTTTCCCCCCTTCAGCAGCCCATTACCACAACACTACCAGCCCAGCAACCAACCCAATGCTCCGACCCGGCCCGATCCCTTCTCTTTTCCCCTTACAGCGTACACCGCATAACAACAACAGCAAATCGGCCAAATTCAGAAAACTTTCATTCTTTTCAGTGTGTGATTCACTATTTTGGGGAAAAAATTAATTTCCCTTTTTGACCAACAAAGCCAAACGGCTCTCTCCTTCTTATTTCCACTGATTTTTAAGTACAAAGGTGTCTCATTATGGATGTGAAATTTTTTTTGAAATTTCGAATTTGAAGTCCATGATTCCCCCCAATTTTGCCTATAAAAAGAGGCTGAAGGATAGGGGTCAAGGGGAGGTTCTCTTGGGGAAAAATTGAGGTTTCTGGAGGTGCGCACCTTTAACCCTACATAACCAAGAGATTCTTCAGATCACTCTCAAAAATTCATTCAAGCCGTCGGAATTTCGATAGCAAATCGGAATTTATGGTGGAAGTTTGTTCCAGAGAGTGTTCGTAGTCCCAGACGCTGCCCCAAAATAGGTAAATAACCCATCTTTTCTCTTTCAGTTTCCTTTTGTGATTGAACGTTGCTTCGTGAATCTCACAATGACTTTGAGAACGGTATGGTGTTGTTTGTGCGTATATTTGAGGTTGGGTAGATTTCTACACTCGTTGGCAGCATCGTACTATTTCTACGCTTACTATACCGAAAATAAACTGAGCTTCATGATGAGCCTATTTCTGTCTCGAAAATTCTGTTTTAGACAAGTGTAGTTGTATAACTGGTCTGGGTTCGAGCTGTTGTTTTGCTGGTATTTTCCCGTTCGTAAGCACCCTTTATTTCAAAGTTTGACGAGGCTTGAAACTTGTGCCTTAAAGTGTAGTTCTTAAGGAAAATTTGAATTCTATTCTCGTGAAGGTGTGGTTCGTTACTAATGTTGACTTGATTCAAAAATGACTTTTTGTTATTAACTTAGCCACATTCCTTTAAGCATTCGATCAGTTCACACATTGTTAGTTCATCCCGTATATACACTAGAATGATTCTCGGGGCTTCTAGCCTCATTAGTTCATGCTTTGGTGCTTATTTGCTTAAAAACAAGTAGAGTCAAAATCTTAGTGGTCCTTGTGTTAGACGAATAAATGTGAAATTTTCCTTGCCTTGTTTCCAGTATAGAATTGCATGTATGTGAACCGGCCTTAATTAATGGATCTTTATTCCGATATCGAAGGAACTACATTTTGAGGATATTATATTGGATAAATTACACAAATCTCATATTTAAGAGACTATATTACCTAATAACCTTACTTTTTTAAAATTTGCATAAAATTCCATTTTTCAATTTTACTCTTGATACAAGAAAACCTCACATCCTATTTTTACTCCATCATTAACTCATTCAAGTCTTTCCTAAAATATCTCCCTAATTATCAACAATTAATTTATCTTGCTTCGTGATTTTTTTCTCTTCCATTAATGCTTAAATCATCTTCCTTCTTGATTTTTTCTCCTTCATTAATGCATGCAATTTTTTTTTCCTCTCCTAAAATCTCTCCTATTTTTTTTTTTTAAATCTATTGATACATATATAAATTTATTTAGTTATTCATACATATTTTTTTTTTTAACGGTAATTCATATGAATGATAAATATAATATCATTATATGGGTATTATGGTAATTCATACGATAGATACATTTTGTATGATTTTAGCGGGTGATACATATGAAATTAATAGGTGATACATATTGTGTTATGGTGATTCACATGGTAGATACAATTATTTATTTCAATTATTGGGTGATTCATATGATTTTAATGGGTGATATATATGGTATTATGGTGATTCATATGGTAGATACAATTATTTATTTCAATTATTGGGTGATTCATATATATGGTATTATGGTGATTCATACGGTAGATACAATTATTTATTTCAATTATTGGGTTATTCATATAATTATTTATTTTAATTATTGGGTGATTCATATATATAATACTATGGTGATTCATATAGTAGATACAATTATTTATTTCAATTATTAGGTGATTCATATGATATTAATAGGTGAAAGACAATTTATAAGTTTTGTGTATATTTTATCCTCTCTAAAATCCACTTATAAAAACATATTGAGTGTATTATTATTGTTGATAATGGCAAAAACTTTGAAGAAGAAAACCTAGTGTTTTAATATCTTGGTTTGTGATTTGGATTAATTGTTTGTGTAATTTGTATACTTTCAAATAATATATACGGGAATTCAGTGTTCGATTTAAATTCGAGGAAAAAAATTAAATTACAATAATTTTGAATTTAATAAATATTATTGGAGTGGAGGATCAATGCACCTGCCGAGAAAAGGTTCACCAAATTTAAAATTAAAGATGAAAAAAAGAGAAAAAGGACAAAAAAAAAAAAACTAATCTTTCATAATTAAAGACGAAAAGAGACTAACATAATTAAAATACTTAAATTAAATCTAAAAAAAGTGAAAAATTAGATATCTTTCCTTAAATAAAAGAATACAATGAATAAATGAAAATCTATTATTTTCTTAAATAAATATCTTGTTAGTTTCAAGTATCACTTTTTTATATGTATCACTATATAACATATGTATCACATTTCAAAAAACTGGGATAAAATGTAATTAACCAATTAATCGAGATTTTATGTAATATCACTTAAAGATTCAGGGATTTATGTAAGTTATTCTATTATATTACCCGTCATAAGCTATATTCTTTAGGAAAAAATACATAAAGTAGCATACTTAATTATTAAATTACAAAAAATAACAACACTTTTATCAAATTACATTTTGTAGCATATGTATTTGTATGTGTTTGTATTTTTGTAGCAACAGTTTGCAAAAATACAAAATACATATCGATCATAAGGACAGTAAAATTCATATGTATTTGTATTTTTGTAGCAACAGTTTACAAAAATACAAAATATAACTTGCTATATTATGTAATTATGAAACTGTTGCTATGAAACTCATAATTAAGGGGATACATATGCTATTTCTGAATTTTGCCCTATTCTTTATAAGTATGAAATTTCACCATGAATATCCTATTTCGGGTCCTCAGTTTAAAAAAAGAAAAAATGAAATTGACATAGTTGGAATAGAATAGTTTTGATTTGGTCTTTTAGGGACAAATGACAGAGAAATTTTTCCTCTAGATGTCGTTACTTGTGCAAATTAATCACTTTGAGATACCAATGAGTCTGAAAGTTTATCTTTGCTAATATAGATATCTCTTTGTTATTTTCGTGCAAATTAATTTCGTGCATATATGACCGAAATACGGTCATATATACACAAAAACGCAGGGATAAAGGGCTGTGATATACAGTCAGTATACACAGCTGAAAGGACTGAAAAATTCATGAAAATGGGCCCAAAAATTGGGCAGATTTCAATGGGCCAAATCAGGGGCCCAAAATCTTAAACTTTTCCTCTCTAAGTTTGTTTGTATATTCCTATTTGATTACTTGTTTGTGATGAACTTTGGTTAAACCAAGTTAAATCCCCTCTTGAATTGTCATTTCTATTTTGTCTTTATATTTTTCTCCCTTTTTTTTATATAATTCGTCACGTAGTCTAAATTCTCGTATTAATAAAACTATTCTCTTTGTATTTTTCCCTTGAGAATAAGCTTCCTTTTTTTTTTTTTTAATAAATATGACATTTTATCTTATTATTGTGTTAAAGTATTTTACTCTCATCAACCTAAAATCAATCTTCCTTGAGAAAATCAAAACATTTTCATTAATTAGACAAATTTCATAATTTGTTTACATTTTATATTTTTGTCAAAAAATGAATGATTGTGTTATAAAGAGTGATATTCAAAATCACTTTCTTTCTTCCTTTTATTTGACAAACAATTTACAACGAATCAGGTTTAGTTCAACCTTTTTCAAGAAGATTTCTTTAAGTCAAATAGAATCAATTTTTCACTTGACTAAATAAGTGTCATATTAGTTCTTCAAAAAATAAAAAAATAAATAAATAAGTAGTTTGAATCAAAGTTAATATTTTCTATAAAATCACCCTTTTTTTACAAAAAATTAGCCACGTTTTGTAAGTTAGTCAAAAAGTCTTTTGGTGAACTGTTTTAAAACGGACGCTCCTAAGTGTTGTAAAAATCTTCTTAGGGCGTTAATTGAACACTTACTCAGTTTCTCTGATTTCGAAGATTTATTTTTATTTTTAAATCTTTGAAATCCCTTTAAAGTTTTTCTTGATGTTTTCGATAAAAAATCAAGTGGCGACTCTATAAATTTTATCCAAAATTATTTCGAAACACTCTTGAATAATTTGAAATAGTTTAAAAAGGGTCGAAACCATTTTCTTAAAATAAAAATTCAAAAAGAGATAAAACATTATTGGCTTGACAAGTTATTACCAATATTTTGTAGAGTATTTCTTATCTATTGTGGCTCCTTTAATCAAGTTGACTCCGATAAATAGGGTTTTCCAGTAGTCGGATGCGTGTGAGAAGAGCTTCCAAAGGCTCAAAGAGTTGTTGACTTTGTATCCTATCTTGCCTTTACCTAAGGTGGTGGGTGTGGCTTTTACCATGGTTTGTGATGCTTCTGGTGTTGATTTGGGTGCCGTTTTAATGCAGAAGGGTAAGGTGCTTGCATATCTCTTTCGTTAGAAGAAGCCCCATGAGAGAAATTACCCTACCCATTATTTGGAGTTGACAATCAGTCTTCGTGTTAAAGTTCTGCCATCATTAATGGTATGAAGCTCTTTGTGAGATTTTTTCGGACCATCATAGCCTTTAGTACTTCTTCAGACAGCGAGATCTTAATATGAGGTAGTGGCATTGGCTTGAGTTACTTAAGGATTATGACATCACTATTTTGTATCATCAAGGCTAATATGGTTGTGGATGCTTTGAGTTTGAAGTCGACTAGTATGGGAAGTTTAGCTCATATCTTGGTCCAGGGGTGGCCTTTAGCCTTAGAGGTTCAGTAGTTAGCTAACCATATGGTTAGACATGATATTTTGACTTGATATTTAACTAGATATTCCTTAGTGAAGTAGATTTGAGCTCAACAGTTTGATAATGATAGTTTAAGGGTGATTTAGGATAAGGTGTTATATGGAGAGTCTAAGGAATCCTTTCTTGATTCTAATGGTGTGTTGAGGATTTTTGGCTGAGTTTGTGTGTCGAGGGTCAGATATTGGGTGAGAATAATTTTGGAGGAGGCACATTGTTCCAGATATTCTATCCATCCAAGTGACACTAAGATGTATCGCGATTTAAAACAACTTTACACGTGGGGTTGTATAAAGAGGGATGTGGCAGATTTTATAGCTCATTGATTGTGTTGTCATTAGGTGAAGGTTCAGAATTAGAGACTAGGTGGTTTGCTTCAGAGATTATGTATTCCTAAGTGGAAGTGAGAGCGGATCACTATGTACTGCGTGATTAGGTTGCCTAATACTTTTCGTGGTTCTGACAGCATTCGGGTCATCATGGATTGGTTGACCAAATCAGTCCATTCATCCCAATTCAAATCTCATCGAGTGTTGAGAAGTTATCCCCGGTCTATGTTTATGAGATAGTCCTTCATGGAGTACCAGTGTATTATTTAAAATATAGGCTCAGTGTTCACTTTTACCTTTTGATAGACCTTTCAGGAAGAGTTGGGTACTTGGATTTATCTTATCAGAGCTTTTCACCCCTAGACCGATGGTCAATTAAACCAGACTATTCAGGTTTTGAAGGATATGCTCCAAGCATGTGTTATGGACTTAGCAGGTCAGTGGGAGAAGCATTTGGCTTTAGCAGATTTTACTAGTAACAATGGCTATCATTCATGCATTGAGATGGCTTTTTTTGAGGTGTTTTATGGTAGGTGTTATCGATATCCTATTGGTTATTTTTAGACTTCAGATATTAGACCCCATGTTATCGACTTGCTTTGCGTATCATTGAATAGAGTTCGACTGATTTAAGATAAACTTTGAGCAACTCAGAGTAGGCAAAAGAGTTACGCAGATTATAAGTTTTATGCTTTGAAGTTTGGGTACGGTGATCGAGTCTTCTTTTGTGTATCTCCTATGAACGGCGTGGTGAGGTTTGTAATGAGAAGCAAGCTCAACCCAAGGTATATTGGATCATTTGAGATTCTTCGAACTGTTGGGGGTGACTGCTTATTAATTAGCCCTACCTCCTAACTTTTCATATATTCACTAGTTTTATGTATCTATGCTTCGACACTATATTCCGAATGAGTCTCATATGCTTCATTGGGATTTGGTGCAGTTGGATGAGAGGTTGACCTTTGTTGAGGAGTCAGTGTCCATTTTAGCCAAAGATGTTAGACTATTGTAATACCCTGTACCTTTTTCTAGCTAAAATTCGTCCCTAAAATGTTAAGGGATAGCTTCCAAAATGATGAATATTTATTTCGTGTGGAATTTTTCAGATTTAGACCTCCCATTGTGTGGAAAATTTAATAAGGTTTCCAACGATATAAGATTCGCCCAAATCCGACACTCGGTGAAGGAGTTATGACATTTTTAAGTTGACAATGTGCCACCTGACACTTAGCGCGTCGCGGAGAAGGCAAAATCCGCAATTGTCAAATTCTAGTGGCCCTCCGCGATAGCCCTGCGTCGCGGAGAAGCCCATTTTCCCAATTGTCCTATTCTAGTGAGATTCCTCGATTTTGGCGCGTCGCGCCAAGGGCATAAATGGCAATCCAAGGGGCACCGCGATTGTGGTGCGTCGCGGTGAACGCTTAGTTCCCGATCGTCCTTTTCCAGATAGCCACCACTATAGTGGCGCGTCGCGGTGACCCGGTAAATCGAAATTTTTGGTCGATTTTCAGTTTCGTTTTAAAGTTTAATAGGGGCATATTGGTCAATCCTCAGGGGCCCAATCCGTCTAAAACACATCATTAAGCATATACCAAAACACTTTATGCTTATTTCATCACTTTTCTCTCAAAAGAAAACCCTAGATCATCAAAGCTCCTTCTCCAAGAAATCCAATTCTTCCATTAATTCTCCAAGGAAATTCAAGATTAAGGATTCCCAATACAAGTACTCTAAGAATTCATCTTCAAATCATTAATAGAGATCCAAGATTCAAGTTTTAGCATCTAGTTCATCAATTGAGGTATGTGGGGTTATGAACAAGGATACTCCTTTCATTCTTGTGCCCAAAACTTATTTTTAATCACGAATTTACTGAATTTTATGTGATTTCCCATGAAATTGAAGTTAGGGTTTATACCCATTAATGTTATTTACAAGCTTATGAGATTTCCAATGATTTAGAAGTTGGATTTCATGATTATGTTTATATTTTCATGCATATTGTAGAAATTTTCAGATTTTGAATTGAATTATCATTGTTTACATTATCAAGCATGTACATTTTGATATTTTAATGTGAGAGTGATACATGGGTCATTAAGCCCTAATTAAAGATTGTTATTTCAAGAATTGTTGTGCTATAAGGACCCTATGACTAGATTCCCTTCAGATTATTGATAAAGATTTGACCTTTTGGTCTCAGAATAGATATGAAATCCACTTTACAGATTCAGATTACAAATTTAGCTTTATAGATATACGGTTGGTTTTCATTATAAACTATTAGATTATTTTAAAAGTGGATTTCTAACAGAATAAGCATACAGATTTAATGGGAGTAGTATTTAGCATCAAGATGGATACATTACTACGGTTTCATACCCCAGAACTACGTGCCAACGTAGGATTTAGATTGTTCCCACTTCTACGTGGATGATAGATATGTGATCACTTAGATAGGTTACACTCTCTGGTAAGAGTATGACTCCTCTCCCAAACGTGAGAATTCCTCCTTAGGGGGAAAAGAACGTTGGACTCCATGAATGCTCACATGGTTTATGCCAGTTAGAAGAACCTCCCTACTAGTAAAGAAAAGCTTTGAAAGAATTCTCTTCAAATAAAGTATTCTTCTTTTTGAATGAGTTTTCAAATTTCACTTGCCCTATATAATTTGAGAATAAGAACAGAATATAGATTTCAGAACTAAGTGTAATGGCTCATAAGATTTATATTATGTGTTTTACTATTCATGATTTATAATCTTCAGATTTTAGATTACTCAAGCCTATATGAGTCATTTATATTTAACATACATAATTTTATAAATTGTGATGATATTGCTTACTTATTGCATTCACCCCATATACTTAGTACATATCAAAAAACTGATCCACATATACGTCTATGTGCTACATTGTCTCCTAATGTAGGTTCAGGTGCTCAGTCTCAGCAGCGTGAGTGATTTTCAAGCATCTCATCTACATCCCTGTAGTTGGTAAGTCCTCATAGTTTGGGGACTTAGCTATTTAAATTTTCAGTTTATTAGTAGATGTTTCATTATTCATTTCAGACAGTTTGAGTCAGCTGGGGGCCTGTCCTAGTGACTCTCTAGATTTAGTCAGTAGAGGCTTGTCGGACTAATAGATTCAATTTTAGACTTTTGATTCAGTATTCAGATTTTTCATCATTGTTTTACCAAGACCTGTGAGATTAGTATGTTTCAGATAAGATTTTTGCATTTATTATGTTTTCATATTCATATTTCCCGTATGTTGAGATTCAGATTCATTAGAAAAGCAGTTCAGGACTAGCTCAGGACTATTTGTAGTTCGGAGCACTATGTGGCGTCTTGAAAATCAGATTTTGGGCGTTATAAACTTGGTATCAGAGCCTAAGGTTTAGAGAGTCCTAGGGAGTCAGACAAGCTACGTTACGTAGAGTCTTGATCATCGGTGTGAAGCGCGTCACATCTATGAGTAAGAGGCTATGGAGCGTTTTAGGAAATCATCTCTTCTTTCATGATCTATCGTGCATTCAGTGTCTTTATCTACTTCTAACTCATGCTTTTGCGTGAGAAAAAATACCTCCTTCAACAAGATGGGGACTTAGCCGCAACCAGAATTCGAGATTTTATGAGAATAAATACGCCAGAATTATTTGGGTCGAAGGCAGAAGAGGACCCACGGTTGTATCTAGATGAGGTGAAGAAGATCAACCGAATTATGTATGTTTCTAACGAGGAGAGTGTAGAATTGGCATTCTATAGGCTGAAGGATGTTGTTTATGATTGGGTAGTAATGTGAAAGAAAAGTAGAGGAGAGAATGCAACTTCCATGACTTGGCAGATGTTTCAAGATGTGTTCTTAGACAAGTTCTTCCCACGTGAAATGAGGGAAGCTAAGATAGAAGAGTTCATGAACCTGAGACAAGACTCAATGACAGTGAAGGAGTATTGCCTCAAGTTCAACCAGTTGTCTAAGTATGTCCCTGATCAGATGGCTGACCCTAGGTCAAGCATGAGTAAGTTTGTGACCAGTGTGTCTGGTTTCGTAGTTAAGGAGTGTGGGACTGCTATGCTCATTGGAGACATGAATCTTGCTAGGTTGATGATGCATGCTCAGTAGATTGAGGCAGAGAAGTTGAATAAAAGAGAGAGAGTAAATAAGAAGGATAGAACAGGACAATTTGATTATGGTCAGAATAGGTCTGGAGGGGGAAATCGTTCGTAGTTTCAGAATCGGTCATCTATGCCCGCACCTTCTTCAGTTAGTGCTCCCGCACCCATAAACAGGCAAAAACAGTTGGGTAAGTCTTCTATGTCCAGATCTCAGAATAGTGTGAGTGGAAAGCCCAATCATCCCCTATGTGCTAAGTGGCAAGAATCATGTGGGTCAATATTTGTGGGGTCAGAAAGGTTGTTATGGTTGTGGCCAAATGGGTCACGGAATCAAAGAGTGCCCACATGCTAGACAGGGAAACAGAGATGTTCGTCCCCAGACTCAGGCTAATAGTGCACTAGCTCCTCTAGGTCGCCCAGCCCCTCCTCAGGGCGCTTCATCCAGTACCGGTGGCGGTCAGCACCAGAATCGATTTTATGCTTTACCATCCCATCAGGAGCAGGAGGATTCACCAGATGTTGTTATTGGTATGCTCCGTGTCTTTCATTTTGATGTTTATGTGTTGTTAGACCCTGGGTCAGTTTCTCTTATGTGACCCCATTAGTTGCAGTAAATTTTGAGATAAATTCTGAAAAGATCCCCGAGTCCTTAGTTTCTACTCCAGTAGGTGAGTCAGTTGTTGCTAAGAAAATCTATAAAAAGTGTCCTATCACTATTCTTCATAAGGTCATGTTAGCAGACCTAATAGAGTTAGATATGGTTGACTTTGATCTTATTTTTTATATGGATTAACTCCATTCCTGTTATGCTTTTATAGATTATCGCACCCGTGTAGTGAAGTTTCAGTTCCCACATGAGCCAGTCTTTGAGTGGTCAGGTAATTCAGTGTCTCCCAAGAGTCATTTCATATCTTACCTTAAAGCCAGATAGTTGATATCAAAAGGTTGCATTTATCATCTAGTTCGAGTCAAGGACACTAAGTCTGAGACTCCAACAATTCAGTCTGTCCGAGTGGTCAATGAGTTTCCTGATGTTTTTCTAGAAGATCTCCTATGGATGCCTCCTTATAGAGAGATAGAATTCGGTATTGACCTTCTCTCATATACTCAGCCTATTTCTATCCCTCTTTATCGCATGGCTCCCGCAGAGCTTAAGGAGTTGAAAGAGCAACTCAAAGATCTTTTAGATAAAGGTTTCATAAGGCTTAGTGTTTCTCCATGGGGCGCTCCCGTCCTATTCGTGCGAAAGAAAAATGGTTCTTTGCGAATGCGTATTGACTATCGGCAACTAAATTAGGTCACAGTCAAGAACAAATATCCTCTTCCTAGAATTGATGACTTATTTGATCAACTCTAAGGTGCAAGTTATTTCTCAAAGATAGACTTTAGATCAGGCTATCACCAGCTTAAAGTAAGGGGATGTGATATTTCAAAGACAACCTTTAGAACCCGTTATGGTCATTTTGAGTTTCTAGTCATGTCTTTCAGGCTAACCAATGCCCCAGCAGCTTTCATGGACCTCGTGAATTGAGTGTTCAAACAGTATCTAAACATGTTTGTCATAGTATTCATAGATGATACCCTTGTGTGCTCCTGTAGTGAGGATGACCATGTAGACCATCTTAGAATTGTCTTGCAAACTCTTAGGGATCATCAATTGTTTTCCAAATTCAGCAAGTGTGAATTTTGGCTAAGATCAGTGGCCTTTATCGGTCATATTATTTTCGCCGATGGTATTAGGGTCGATCCCCAAAAGACAGAAGCCATATGAAATTAGCCTAGACCCATTTCTCCGCTGGACATTAGAAGTTTCTTGGGTCTAGCTGGCTATTACTACCGTTTTGTTGAAGGTTTCTCGTCTATTGCGTCTCTTATGTCTAGATTGACCCAAAAGAAAGTTAAATTCTTGTGGTCAGATTCCTGCGAGAAGAGTTTTCAGGAGTTGAAGACTCGACTCACTTCAGCCCTAGTGTTAGCATTACCTGATGGTACATACATTTTTGTGGTGTATTGTGATGCCTCTAGAGTTGGTTTGGGTTGTGTTCTGATGCAGAGAGGTAAGGTCATAGCCTATGCCTCTAGACAGCTTAAGCCTTAGGAAAAGAACTACCCAACAACCCATGATCTTGAGTTAGCTGTCGTGGTGTTTTCTTTGAAAATCTGGAGACATTATTTGTATAGTATGCATGTTGATGTGTTCACGAACCACAAAATCTTGCAGTATGTGTTTACCCAGAGGGAGTTGAATCTTCGTCAGAGGAGATGGTTAGAATTGTTGAAGGATTATGATATGAGTGTGTTGTATCATCCGAGCAAGGCCAATTAGTGACAGACGCCCTTAGTAGATTGTCTATGGACAGTGTTGCTCATGTGGAGAACGATAAAAAAGAGTTAGCTCGAGAAGTTCATCGTTTGGCTAGATTGGGTGTTAGGCTGGTTGACTCAGCTGAAGGGAATGTTTGGGTTCAGAGTAGTTCCGAATCTTCCCTAGTTTCGGAAGTGAAGGAGAAGCAAGATATGGATTCTAGTTTGGTCAAGTTGAAGGAGTCAGTTAAAGACCAAAAGGTAGAGGTTTTCTCCCAAGGGGAAGATGGTGTGTTGAGATACCAAAATTGGTTGTGTGTGCCACGTGTTGATGAGTTGAGACTGAGAATTATGGATGAAGCGCATGGTGCGCGTTATTCCATTCATTCGGAGCCACCAAGATGTACCGCGACTTGTGGGAAATCTATTGGTGGAGTAGTATGAAAAAGATGTAGTAGAGTTCATAGCCAAGTGTGCAACTTATCAACAAGTTAAGGTAGAACAACAAAGACCTGGTGGTTCGTTGCAAGAGTTTGGTATCCCTACTTGGAAATGGGAAGAGGTGACTATGAATTTTGTGACTGGTTTACCCCATTCATGTCGTCAGCATGATTCGATTTGGGTTATTGTAGATAGATTGACTAAGTCAGTGCATTTTTTGCCAGTTCACACGTCTTACACAGGTGAAGATTATGCTAAGTTGTACATTAGAGAGTTAGTCAGACTGTATGGAGTTCCCTTGTCCATCATTTCAGATAGGGGTACTCAGTTCACTTCCTAGTTTTGGAGAGCCTTTTAGAAGGGTCTTGGTACCTAAGTCCACTTTAGTTAAGCTTTCTACCCTCGGACAGATGGTCAAGCAGAGAAGACCATCCAAACTCTAGAAGATATGTTGAGGGCATGTGCTCTTGATTTCAAAGGTAGTTGGGATGAGCATTTCCCGTTGATTGAGTTCGCTTATAATATCAGTTATCATTCTAGCATTCAGATGGCCCCGTTTGAGGTTCTCTATGGGAGGAGATGTAGATCACCTATAGGTTGGTGTGAAGTGGGTGAGGCCGTTTTGCTTGGTCTCAATGCAGCGTTTGAAGCTATGGAGAAAGTTAAGTTGATTAGAGAAAGAATAAAAACAGCCCAGAGTCGTCAAAAATCCTATGCAGACGTGAGAAGAAGGGACCTTGAGTTTGAGGTTGGTGATTTAGTGTATTTGAAAATTTCACCCATGAAAGGGTGAAGAGATTTGGCAAAAAGGGGAAGCTTAGTCCCTGGCATGTTGGCCCTCATAGAATTCTGACTCGTGTTGGGAAAGTAGCTTATGAGCTTGAGTTGCCCGCAAACTTGTCAGCCGTTCTTCTTGTATTCCACCTCTCTATGCTTAAGAAGTGCATCGGTGACTCCACTATTGTAGTTCCTTTAGAAAGCTCAGATATTCAGAACGACCTTTCATACGAAGAGATTCCAGTTGAGATTTTAGATCATCAGATCTGTAGACTAAGGAACAAAGAAGTTTCCTTGGTCAAAGTTCTTTGGCGGAATCAGTCTGTTGTGGGTGCCACTTGGGAAGCCAAAGCAGATATGTGAGCCAAGTACCCTCACCTTTTCTCTGCAAACTCAGATTTAGCCGAAGGTAATACTTTTCCTTGATTCAGTTCTTTTTTAATCATATATTATGCTATATAGTTGGCCTCATGTAAGTTAATGCACTCACAGAATTACTCAGAAGCTCAGAATGATTTAGATTCAGTTGTAATTTATTTTAGTTATGCATGATAGCTTATAGCCTCAAATTCCTCAGCACTCTCAGTTTATCTAGCCATATTTGAGGACAAATGTTCCTAAAGGGGGAGATGTTGTAATACCCTATACTTTTTTCTAGCTAAAACCCGTCCCTAGAATGTTAAGGGATAACTTCCAAAATGATGAATAGTTATTTCGTGTGGAATTTTCCAGATTTAGACCTCACATTGTGTGGAAAATTTAATAAACTTTCCAACGATATAAGATTCGCCCAAATCCAACACTCGGTGAAGGAGTTATGGCATTTTTAAGTTGACAGTGTGCCACCTGGGCACTTAGCGCGTCGCGGAGAAGGGAAAATTCTGGTGAGATTCCGCAATTTTGGCGCATCGCGCCAAGGGTCAAAATGACAATCCAAAAGGCACCGTGATTGTGGCGTGTCGCGGTGAACGCCCAGTTCCTGCTCGTTCTTTTTTAGTGAGCCACCGCAATAGTGGCGCGTCGCGGTTGCCCTGTAAATTGGGATTTTTGGTCGATTTCGAGTTCCGATTTAAAGGTTAATAGGGGCATATTGGTCAATCCCCAGAGCCCCAATCCTTCCAAAACACATCATTTAGCATATACCAAAGCACTTTATGCTTATTTCATCACTTTTCTCTCAAAAGAAAACCCTAGATCATCAAAGATCCTTCTCCAAGAAACCCAGTTCTTTCATTAATTCTCCAAGAAAATTCAAGATTAAGGATTCCCAATATAATAACTCTAAGAATTCATCTTCAAAGCATCAATAGAGATCCAAGATTCAAGTTTTTGCATCTAGTTCATCAATTGAGGTATGTGGGGTTATGAACAAGGATACTCCTTTCATCTTTGTGCCCAAAACTTATTTTTAACTACGAATTTACGAAATTTTATGTGATTTCCCATGAAATTGAAGTTAGGGTTTATACATTAATGTTATTTACAAGATTATGAGATTTCCAATGATTTAGAAGTTGGATTACATGATTATGTTCATATTTTCATGCATATTGCAGAAATTTCCAAATTTTGAATAGAATTATCATTGTTTACATTATCAAGCATGAACATTTTGATGTTTTAACGTGAGATTGATATATGGGTCATTAAGCCCTAATTAAAGATTGTTATTTCAAGAATTGTTGTGCTATAAGCACCCTATGACTGGATTCCCTTCAGATTATTGATAAAGATTTGACCTTTTGGTCTCAGAATAGATATGAAATCCACTTTACAAATTCAGATTACAGATTTAGCTTTACAGATATACGATTAGTTTTCATTATAAACCATTAGATTATTTTAAAAGTGGATTTCCATCAGAATAAGCATACAGATTTAATGGGAGTAGTATTTAGCACCGAGATGGGTACATTACTACGGTTTCATACCCCAGAACTACGTGCCATCATAGGATTTAGATTGTTCCCACTTCTACGTGGATGATAGATATGTGATCACTTAGGATATACTCCCTGGAAAGAGTATGACTCCTCTCCCCAACGTGAGGATTTCTCCTTAGGTGGACAAGAACGTTGGACTCCATGAATATTCACACGGTTTATGTCGGTTAAAAGAACCTCCCTACTAGTAAAGAAAAGCTTTGAAAGAATTCTCTTCAGATAAAGTATTTTTTCTTGTATAATGAGTTTTCAGATTTCACTTAGCCTATATGATTTGAGAATAAGAACATAATACAGATTTCAGAACTAAGTGTAATGGCTCACAAGATTTATATTATGTTCTTTACTATTCATGATTTATGATCTTCAAATTTCAGATTACTCAAGCCTATGTGAGTCATTTAAATTTAGCATGCATGATTTTATAAATTGTGATAATATTGCTTATTTATTGCATTCACCCCCGTATACTCCGTACATCATCAAAGTACTGATCCACCTATACGTCTATGTGCTACATTGTCTCATAATGTAGGTTCAGGTGCTCAGTCTCAGCAGCGTGAGTGATTTTCGAGCATCTCATCTACATCCCTGCAGTTGGTGAGTCATCATAGTTCGGGGATTTAGCTATTCAGATTTCCAGTTTATTAGTAGATGTTTTATTATTAATTTCAGACAGTTTGAGTCAGCTGGGGGCCTATCCCGGTGACTCTCTAGATTCAGTCAGTAGAGGCTTGTCGGACTAATAGATTCAGTTTTAGACTTTTGATTCAGTATTCAGAGTTTGCAGTAATGTTTTACCAAAACCTGTGAGATTAGTATGTTTCAGATAAGATTTTCGCATTTATTATGTTTTCATATTCATATTTCCCCTATGTTGAGATTCAGATTCAGTAGAAAAGCAATCAGGGTTAGCTTAAGACTACTTTTAGTTCGGAGCATCGTGTAGCGTCTCAGAAATCAGATTTCGGGGCGTTACAACTATTGTGCTCCAGAGATATTCAAGTGGTTAAGGATCAGTGGAGACACCATCCTATTGAGGAGTCTACTTGGGAGGTCGAGTCTGACATGCAGAGTAGTTACCCTCAACTTTTTACATATTTGGGTATTCCTTTGCCTTTTAGTTTGAGGACAGACCAGAGTTTTAGTGGTGGATGTTGTAATGGCCTAAATTTGTGAATCTTCTTTTTCAATGTATTTTGACCATTTTTTCCTTCCTCGTAGCTGCGATATGTTGATTTTGAGGTTCGAGGATGCTTGGTACGATTCTCGATCCAATCAAAAATAATTTTTGTGAGTTTGCGGTTCTTAGAGGCTTGAGAAGCCATATGGTTGACTTTGATCAATATTTATTATTTTGCGTGTTGGATGGCAAAACAAACTGCGGCAGAATATTCAGAATATTAAATTTTGGTTAAAAGCAGGTTTGGTTTCGTTTCAAGGCTTTTATATCTTATTTTGACCCTTTGTTCGGAAAATAGTAAAAGGGAGTTCGAGGGTCAATTTTGTAAAAATATTCTTTTTTCAGAAATCCAACATCGACGTTGAGTCTGGAATTTAAAATTGGCTGGGTAACATATTTGGTTTGTCTCTGTGGGGAGCCGATTAGAACCCAAGGGTCCAATCGGAGCTTGGTAGGCTTGCACCAAAATAAGCACTTGCTGACATCTGGTGCAGTAGCTTAAGTGGCCAAGGTTCTCTTAAGGCCCAAGACCACTTTATTCTTAGCTGCTTTAGCGGCAAGGCATCACTTAAGCGGTAGCCGCATAAGCAACCATTTAGCCATTTAAGCGGTAACCGTTGTATATAACCCCCCTTTTCTTGATATTCACCAATTTTGGACCTTTGAGCGTTGGTTTGGTTGATTCTTAAGGGTTTCTTTTACCATTTGAGATTGGGTAATCTCCAAAACCTTATTCTCGTTATTTTTCATGTATTTTATCATAAAAAACTCCTTTAAATCAAGATATCAAAATGAAAAATTGGGGTTTTTACTAGTAAATTTTAAAGGGGGTTTCTTTTGGATTTGGACCACGTTTTTTTACCCATTTTTGTTTGGGTTTTCTCCTATAGACTTTTAGAACCTTGGGAAACATATTTTTAAAAGAAAATTTTGATTTTACCCTTTTTGATTTCAAACTCATTTTTGAACCCATTCTGGACCCAACCCAAATATGGGCAATATGGGTATCTTAGATTTCTTTTAATATGTAGATTCTATATTTGAATATTGTAGTTAATTTTGAGGTCGTTTGCAAGGGGAAGGCTTCGTGTTGAAGCACTTTAGACTGGGATTATGTCATTTTGAGGTAGGTTATGGCTTAACTTCTTTCAGATTGAGTTGGGTAGTTAATGAATAAGTAAAGTATGCTATGGGTTGGAGATATAACCATGGGGTTTATATTTCAATAATATTTTTACTTCCATGTTCCTGTGAGGGCTTATATTCTATAGTGGTTGGTTTGTAATATCTGATATCATCTATTGTATGTGTGGGGGCTTCATTTAACATCACTCGCCTTATTTGTGCATTAGAATGCAATTATTTTATATATGATGCACATGTGGGGGATTATTTTTTTAATGTAGGCTTTATTTGGGGATTAGTTACATTTATCATGAAAGAAATACTCGAGTTAGGAGTTGATATGATTTTAATGACGTATTGCATGTACATTTATTCTGTTGGTGCCTAATTGGAGTTGATAATCATGTATTATGGACATTTGGGTTGATTTTTGGGCTCAATTATATATATACATGTTGGTTGCATTGGATATCATCATATTGAGTTAATTGTGAACATTACATCCTCATTCTATACATATACATTCATGAGATACGGGTACCATTGAGAAACACTATTTTGAAAGAAAATGACTCACTTTTGAAAAATCCTTGGTCGAGGTCATTTGCCGGCAAGGCTGGTTAGGATATTTTGAAAAATATAACCCTTAGACAAGGTCATTTACCAGCAAGATTGGCTTGAGATATGAGTTATAGTATACGGGTTGCGAACCCTCCATGTGTCCGACCTGGTAACTGCGAGCTTGGTGGGTGCATACAAAAAGTCATGCACTGGTTTTCATCATTCATCCCATTGCATTGCATCAGCATACACATCTTGACTGTTTTCCTTCGTTTTTTCTTTACTTTTGTTTAGTTTCAGTGTATTTTCATATATATATATATATTTGTGTTGTTCTATTTTCGATATATCCATATTCTAGAATTGTTAGTGAAGACGGTGTGAGCTACCATTTTGGACTTTTCTGCTTGCAGGTGACGTGCTCATAGTATATTTTACTTATCTTATTTTCTTCTTTGCTCAGTAGGTCTATGATTCCTACCGAGTACAAGCGCACTGTACCGACCCCTAATATGTCTTATCAATGCAGATCGTAGTAAGAGACTTTTCATGGCAGTTGAGTTTGTATGGAGTCTTCCACAGTTTGAGGTACTAATTGGCTCTAGTATTCGAGATTGAATCGTACCTCATCTATCTTATTTATCTTTATTTTGATTATCAGAGACAGATAGATGTTCTTCAATTTTTGAATAATGTATTCAGATATTTCTTACACTATGACGCCAGATTTTGAAATATGTTTTATGAGATTTGTTTTGGGTTTCTGCTTTTACTTATGTTTTTATGACCTGACTTCATTCCAGAAGTCTTGCCTTAGTGTATGTTATTGTTGATTTTATTTTTTCTTTATCAGTTTGTGTGATCGACTTACTTATCAAAGTTGGGATGTGATAAGTGTCATCATGACCTATTTTTGGGTCATGACATCGAGGCTGGTTTCGGACCTCCTCTATTTCATTATGTCTTTATTTATGATTTGGAGCTTGTAGACACGTGATTTTTGACACTCCTAAAATTATTTACACTATTTTAATTTAAATATTTTTTAACGTAATTTAGTCATGTTGAGTCTTGTATCATTTTTAGCAGATTTTTATTTGAAAATTTTAAAAATTACCAAAACAATTATATCTTAGGATAATACTTTTACTTTTCAAAAGGAGGGGAAGATCACAAAAATACTTTCTATTTTATTTATTCTTTTTCTTTATGTGAAAATACGAAAAGATCTAAAAGACGAACGAAAAAGACATTGCCACTTGACAATATTTGATTTGTCTAAAATAATATTTTTTGTTTTTTATTTAATTTTATTTATCTTATTCACTAGTATTTTATATGTTACTATACACACATGCACATAGTAGATAAATTACACCATCAATATTCACTCATCATCCAATAATATTCATTCATCATTCTATAATATTCAAAATCACACCATTAATATTCCTCGAATTCCACATAATCCTATTCTACACTTCACCATACAATGGCACCCGAACAATATTGACACTTTCACAGGTTAACTAATGATATTTCGGACCTCACTCTAATACACAACCTTCTAATACATGTTTTTCCTTCTCCACCATTACTGCACATATTTCATGCCTCCTTAACAACACCAACAACCCATTCTTCATCACCCATTAACAAAATACAAGAACCTACATAATTTCCACACACACATGTACGAATCCTCCATTATTCCACCGTACACAATAATAATAACTCTTCCACCGGCACACCATTTATACTTTATCAACCGCATTCACACCTACCTGCTCACTGACATCTCTACGCAAATTAATACTAACAACATGCCTAAAAGGGGATAATTTTATACAGTTCCCTCCATTAATTTCTCTAATAAAAAAACATAATTCCCTCCAACTCCAATCGCCGATGATAATGAAACTACCTCCTCCACCAACTTCCTTAACCAACCAACCTCGTCTCCAATTTACTAATAAATTATTTTCCCGCCACAAAAAATTTCCCTTTTTCAATAAATAATCCTGACCACTCGGCTTTGGAATAGACAAACACAGTGGAAAAAGAGGTTCAAGGTCTCCAACAAGGCTCCATCAATTTGATTGGTGTTGAAATTCAAAATCCAGTAATATTGAGGTCCAAATTATTCTCTCCCATCTTGCTAGTAATTTCATATACTGCATCACAAGTATTTATTCTATGATCTGTTATTTGTTATTTACCTATTACTGAAGGTTTTTTATGAATGTTTAGGATTGTGTTTCTTTTTCTTTAATGTTCGTGGAGCAATTAATTTGGGAAGGGATGGAAGAATTAACAAATATAAATTGGTTTGTTTGGTTGTTATTTCTTTTAATTGAATTTCTTTTTGATTGATACTATCATGTTAAGCCGGTAAATGAAGGTAGGCAAATTTTAGGAGCATTGTTATTGGTTGTGTTTTGTTCAATTCTCACTGGTTGTACGTTCTTGATTATTGCCTTCGATTAAAATGTTTTCATTTTTCCCTGTGATACAAGCCTAAAGTGTATTAGGATTGCAAGGACTTCTTAAAGGACCAAGCTCAAAATTGGCAAGACATTTGAGACCCTTTTGGAATCCTTCTCAATCCGTGACCAAGATGAAAGGGGAGAAGGAAAGCTTACACTCAAGAGGAACCTAATTACTAAGGGCATGGAGGTCTTTACACTAGAAAAGGCCATACTCAAGAGGCGCCTTTTCTAAGCCCTCATTAAGGGTATTTTTGTCAATTATTATGTAATAGTATAAATAGACATTTTAGCTTCCATTATCATTAGACTTTGATGCATTGAAATTGAGTATTACTGTTAGTGTAGTTTTCTCTTAGATTAGCTATAGGTCTTGGAAAAGACATTAGAATCAAGGTCAATCTTGTATTGGCACTTTGGCAAAGAAAGGTGGTGCTTATGGACTAGATCCTTTTGGTCCACCTAAGAGTGAGGTTTAATCCAATATTGGTGTTGTGTGTCTTGGTGTTCGATACATACCTTGGTGCTATTCATTGGTGTTGGTGAGGGTCTCATTACCTATCCTTTACATTTATGAAATCTTCTTCTTCATCTCCTTTCTATGTGTTGTTTTCTTTGTTGTATGATTACTGATTTTTGTGTCTTAAGTTCTTAAATTTGGTTATTAGCTTGTTTTAGTGTATCATTTGGTATCAGAGCCTTGGTTAGGGTTGTTCCTACATCCCCAAATCTTGGTTTTAGTGTTCTTAATAAGAAAATCTCAACAAAAAAGAGTCAAAAATCCGAAAATACAAAAAAAAATGGTGTCTAGTGTTGTTTTGTGTTAGATCAAATTTATTACCTTAGATCTATACGTTTTTACCTTGTCTTTGAAGTTTCTTGTACTAAATCCTTGCTCTCTAGTACCTTGGGAGTCTAGATCTACTTTTAGAGTGAAGTTTGGTTGAGTTTGAGCTAAGATCCACCATGGGTATGGAGTTTTGAAGCTTTTTGAGCTAGATCCGAAATTGGCATAGTGTTTTGGGCGTGTTTTGTGGCTGTTTTTTAGTTGGTTGAGTTTGTTTTGACCTAAGGAACCTAGATCTACAAAAACAAACTAGATTTGGAGTTCATTTGCTTGTTGGTTAAACTTGGTCAACACTAAAATATTCATCTTGTTCATCCATCATCTTCATATCTTAGTTAAGAAGAATATTCAAAGGTGTTATCTGATCCAAAAGAAGGAAGAAAGAGAGTGAAAAAGTTGTTAGTCCAAAAATACATTCCAAGAATATTCCATTCTTCCAAAAGAAGGAGGGAATAAGAAGACAACAAAGTACACTTGCAAGTACAAGGGGGGTGGGACATTTCATTTCAATTTCATTTAGAGGTTTGAAAGGTCTCCAAATTGCTTACTTACCCCCTCAAATCCGAGATTCTTCTTCCCCAAAGTGTTACTTAGCCGAAACAAAGTTTTTGGGAAATTAAAAATTCGAAAAAGTGACAACCAACCACGTAGTGCCACGTCATCACTTATGATCAACCAAATTCATCTCTAAAATTAGATTTCTTAGTTTCACCTTTTTTATTCTAGTTTTCTTTTAAGCTAATTCTATCACTAATTAGCAAACTAGTAAGTACCTACTAGGTTGGTAATTAGTCTAGAGTTCGTTTATTTCGTGTCTTCATTTTTTTTGTGCTTTTCTCATTTTAAAGTCGTAGTATTTTGTTGGTTCAAGTTCGTGCATCACTTTATTTGAGTCGTTTCAAACAAAGATCGATTCCGAACCAAAGTTTCTCACCTCTCAAGTAACTTGTCAAGTATTACCGATTCTCCAACACTTGTAAGGCCAAGTGTGAGGTGAGGTTGAGTGTGAGTGAAGTAAGGCTTTATTTGAACTAATGTGTTTGTTCATTTTGTAGTTTTTTCTTTGCTATTTTTTTTTGCATTTGTTAGGTACCATTGCTATGGAATCCATAGGGACTACTTCCCAACCTTTGGGAAATGATGCTATTGGAGCCTTGCTAGCTCGGTTTGAGGCCTTTGCCCGAAAAATGAAGGATAATAATGATGCTTTGAGGAGAGATATAAGGAGTGATAGTGATGCCTTGAAGAGTAACTTGGATGCTTTGAAGGGTGGTGTGGCTAGAATTAAAGCGAGGGTTGATAGACTATGTACATCAAAACCTCCACAAGTACAAAACCCTTAAAACCAAAGGCCCCACACTCCACAAAATTCCACGCCACAAATCCAAATCCATCACCGATCAAATCCAATGCCTCCTCCCCAAGATCCACTAAACCGAACTCAATCTACTCAAGTAGGAGGGGTGGGAGAATTAGCACCCAAGGAGAATGAGGCCAAGCCTCAAGATGGAGAGAAACTTAGTAGTGGGATATAAGAAAGATGTGAAAAAAAAGGGAAAAGGAAAGGGAAACCATGGGTAGTGAAGTTGGAAGGGGAAAGAAATACTTGATTATGGGTCCACAAATAATCCTTATTACTCACTAACCCAAATACTAGCATTTTACCTAGTATTTTCTCTTCTCATGTGCAGTTTCAAGACCCTAGAAGTCCTGACGAGAAGCCCAAGGAAGTTCCCTTCAAGCCCTTGGCTGAAAGTCCCAATTTTGGGATAAGTGATGAAGATGTTAGTCCAAAGGGAAACCTTGACATATTCCCTTGTAATGTGGAGCATAAAGATTTCCCTAATACAAAACCAAGTGAAGAACACACTTCCCATGATCTACAAGGTAACAAAGTTATTCTCTACACTCTTAGAAACTTGAATTGTGGTGATGTGGCTAGTAGTGGACAAGGTGGAGTAGTTTTGGAATTACCTAGTGTAGGAGTGTATTAATCTTCCTTTTATGATGCTCTTGCTATTATTAGGTTTCATAGGGACCAAGCTCTTGTTATGAGTACGCAAGCACAAGTTAATCCTTTAGATGACAAAATCAATTCTTTTCATAAGAAAGATTTGTGTCCATCTAGTGCTAGCACTTATAACCTGAATAAGGTTCCATTACCAAGTGAAAAGAGTATTCACATGATAGTTGGCCATTGTTAAAAATAAGTGGGTTGCCCTAGTACAAATCAAGGTAAAATTGGTACACTCTACACTCCCTAAAGTTTAAAATGTTGTGATGTTGATCTTGTCAATAAGTATGGTTATTTGAACTTGTGTGATAAAATCCATGAAGTTAGTATTATTCAAGGTGACCATGTGTATGCCAAAATTGTGTGTAATGCCTTGGGAAGTTATGATTTTGATCTTCAAGGAAAAAGGGTAGGTAGTTACGGCCTTGACCCATGTATACTACTTCCATTTGACCCCGGGGTACTTGTGAGGTGTTGGAAGTGTAGTTTCGGTTCATGCTTCTTATCTTTTAATGTTGTTTCTATCCACTTCCTTGGTACCCTTTATTACAAGTCTTTTATGCCAAATACCATGGATGTGTGGGTGTATGTCAAGTGTGAACAACCAAGGATTGATGATATTAGTGTTGTACTAATGGTGATTCCTTATGAAGTGATCTCAATTTTTCTTGATATAGATGTGCATGTTTCTCCTATTGTTAGCTCTCTTGATGTGTATAATGAACCATGTGCTCCTAAGGATAGCTAACTACTTGATCATAAGAATAGTGTGATTGAAAACCTTCAAGTTAGTGTAGATGTTTATAATGTGGGTCTTGATGATGAATATGGTCCTTTTATTTGGTTTGATGAAGACCTTCATAGTAGTATGGTTCATAGTGATCATGTTCATAGGAATGTGGTGAGTGATGGAATATGTGATTGTTTCTGATTATATTCTTTACTCCTTGATGTTTGCCTTGGTCGTGTCGTTTGTGATGTTAGTGGTCGATGTTTCTTACTCATAACAAAGGATGGTTGGGTGTATTCTATAAGTTTACCCCCTTGGCATGATTATATAACTCGTGGTGCTAATGCTAACCCTCATACCATGAGGAATGTGTGTTTGTTTTGCTCTGTCTTTGGTTTTGCAAGATCTGAATTTGAGGAAAAATTCCCTCAAGATGGAGAGGATGATACAAGCACAAGGAGCACCAAGAGCACAAGGTATTATCTAAGGGTCAAGGGTTCGGAATTAGCAAGAAATTAAAGACTTTTTGGAGTATTTTGAAGCCTTGGTCAAGAGAAGGAAGGAGGGGAACATATACACTCAAGAGGCACCTCAAGTGAAGGGTATTGAAGACATTTTTCACTCTAAAGTAACACTCAAGAGGTGCCCCATTCCCTCTCTCATTAAGGGCATTTTTGTCCATTGAATGTAATAGTATAAATAGACCATTTTACTTCTCTTTTCATTAGTTTTTGAATGACATTGGATATTACTCTTAGTTGTAACTTTAGCCCTCTAATTTTAGTGTAGAATCTGAAAATTGGAAACCTTGAATGCATTTGAATTGGTTTTCACTTGTATTGAGTTATTTGGCAAGAAAGGTGAACTTGAGGAAGTGTGAGTCCTTTGATCCACATAAGAGAAAGGTTTGAACTTCTATGGGTGAGGTGTTTTTGAAGGTTTGAGACCCCTTCTTGTGCTATTCATTTGATAGAAGTAAGGGCCTTTCTACCTATCTTTAATTTTCAAGCAATTCTTCTTCATCCCTTTTCTCTTGTGTGTTGTTTTCCTTTTGTGTGTTTGCTGGTTTTTGTTATCTTTAGTACCAGTTTCGTGTTTAGCCTTCCTTTAGGCTATCATTTGGTATCAAATTCATGTATTAGAGTTTTTCCCACAACTCTAAGTCTTGGATCTAAGAAAATCTCCACAAAAAAAGAGTCTAGAGTCAAGAAAATAAAAAAAAAGCCCAAATCTGAAAATTGCAAAAAAAAAAAATGTGTCACATTTTTGTTTTAGATCTAAATTTTAAAACTTAGATCTACTTTGTTTTGCATTGTTTTGTAAGTTTCTAGTTTAGATCCTTGTTCCCTAGCACTAATACAGTCTAGATCTAAGTTTTGAGCAAGATCCGATTGTGTTTGTGCATTCCACCATTGTTGAAAACATGTTTGAAGCTTTTTGTGAGTGTATTTCATGTGGCTTGTGGTATTTATGATGCTTTGTGGCTGGTTTTATGTTGGTTGTGCTTGGTTTGGAAAAGGGAACCTAGATCCAAAAGAAAAATTAAAGTTAGGGTTCATTTTCCTAGTGGTCAAACCTTGGTCAACTCTTGAATATTCATCTTGTTCATCCACCATCTTCAAATCTTGTTGAAGAAGAATATTTAAGTAGATTGTTTGATCCAAAAAGGGAGAATAAAGAGAGTGTACTAAGTGTTTGTACAAGAATATTCCCTAGCATATTCTAAGTCTTCCAAAAAGAAAGAGGGGACAATGGGACAAGCAAGTACAATTGAAAGTACACTTGAGGGGACCAATCCATTTTGAATTTATTTGAAGCTCCAAAAAGGATTCAAACCTTCATTTCCCCCCCTAAACCGAAATTCTTCTTCCCTAAAGGAGTTTTTGGCCGAAATAAGAGATTTGGAATTGAAAATTTTGAAAGGTGACGTCCAACCACAAGCTGCTATGTCATCACTTGGGTGACCAACCGAATTGAGTTCAAATTTAGATTTCCTAGTTTCTTATTATTATTTCTAGTTTCAATTTTGTTGGTTCTATCACTAATTAGCAAACTAGTAAGTACCTACTAGGTTAGTAATTAGTCTAGAGTCCATTTTTTCCGTGTCTTTAATTTTTGTGTGCTTTTTCTCATTTTTAATTCGTAGTAGTTTGTTGATTCAATTCCTTACATCATTTTTATTTGAGTCATATCAAACAAAAATCGATTCCGGACCAAAGCATTTTCACCACTCAACTCACTTGCCAAGTATTCAACACTTGTGAGACCAAGTGTGAGGTGAGATCCGAGTGTGAGTGTGTGAGGTTATTTGAACTAACTTGTTTGTTGTTTTGTAGGTGTTTTTTTAGGTACCTTGAAAATGGAAGGAACAACATCATCCACTCCGGATAGTTATGGTATTTATACTACCTCAGATCCTTTTGATTCTTTCAATCGAAACCTTGAAGGTATACGCCAATTGATTATTCAAGCATACCATCTAAGCCGAATCACCACTAACCAAGGTACTAGAATTTTGCCTAGTATCAATTTCTTTTGTGTGTAGGTTCAAGATAATATACTTCCACTGGAGGATTCAAGGAGAGTTCCTCAAGAACACATGGTTGATGATCAAATTGAGCTCATTCCAACTTTGGGAAAAATGATAAAGAGGTGATGCAAGGAAGAATTCTTGAAAAACTCCCTTGTAATGAGAGCTTCCCAAAGGAACAAATGGGCTGCCATGATCGACAACTAGGTGAAGGCCATACCTCATGTGAGCTAAAAGGTAACAATGCTATCTCCTACGCTCCAATAAACTTAGAATGTCGTGATGTGGATAGTAGTATCTAAGTGGATGTAGTTGATGGTTTGCTTGGAGGAGAATTGAATGAGTCTTCCCTTTGTGATACTCTTGGTATTGCTAGGTTGCATGAAGACCAAATTCTTGTTGAAAGTTTGCAAACACTAGTTGATCCTATAGATGACAAAATTGATTCTTTTCGTAAGAATGATTTGTGTCCATCTAGTGCTAGAACTTATAACTTGAATAAGGTTCCATTACCAAGTGATGAGAGTATTCACACACTAGTTGACCCTTGTGAAAGTCGAGGTGAGTCTACGTTGGTATGTGAGTTTCCAATAACTAGTGAGGATATGAATGATGATCAACCTACTCACGAATGTAGTCCACTACTTGAGCATATGTGTGGCGTATTTGATAAGTCTCAAGTTAGTGATGATGTTGATGGAGTTGATCATGGGATTGGAGATGATTCTTTGATCATGTTGTATGATGAAATCCATATTGATAGATTTGCTCAAAGAAACCAAGAAAAGGCACAATCGGGTGAAGGTGACCTTGAATTGCTTGAATATTTAGGAGACCCGAATTGTGATTGTTCTTGTGAACATGTTTTTGTGTGTAATCCCTTTTCTGATCATGGTGATTTATATCTATGTGGGGATTACTTTCTTAAAATAGAAAGTGGTGCATGCTTAGAAATTCCATCTATTTCTTCTTTATGTGTTTCCTATGTTGAGCATCCTAGTGGTGATGAACTTGGAACTAGTGAGTACTTGCATAAGGGAACCATAGTTGAAGTTGATTTGTGTGACACCTTTCTCTACTCTCTATTTTCCTTTGATGATGTGTATGCTATTGTAGAGAGTATGTCTTTTAGATTAGGCGAAGCCCATGAGGAAAAAGAGTGTTGTCTAGATCCATGTCTAAGGCCACTCTTTCCATTTGACCCGGTGCCAAATATGGATATGATGATGCTGGAATAACCAACTTGTTGCTTGATCTACATGACAAGCAAAGTATTATTCTTGAAAACCCGAGGGCAAATATGTCATTGTCGTCTTGGGATAATGCTTCTAAATGTGCATCCTTGCTTGATACACTTGTGCTTGAATTGAATGAATCCCAACTTGTGGATGCCAAGTCGATGTTTAACTTGAAAGAAGGAAGCCATATGTGTTTAAATGACTTGATTCCAACCTTATGTGCTAAACCTATTGAATCAATTGACATTATTATAGATGATAACACCTTGGATGATGCCTTTACACTTGATGCCTTCCTATACTACCTCTTTGCTTATGATGATGTCCATGCAATTCTTGGATTTATTTTATGTAGGGGTAGGACATTTGTTTGTTGGTCCACTTGGAGTTACAATGCTATATGGCTTTTGTGGACCTTTGTAGTTGCCTTACCTCTTGATGCTTGCCTTAGACATGTCCTTTGTGATGTTTTTAGTAGTTGTTTCATGATCATAACGAAGGATAGTTAGTTGTATTTCAAATGTGTACCTCCTTGGAGTGTTTCTTTGAACTTGTGTGTTGAAAACCATGACATTAACCTTGTTCATAGTGACCTTGTGTATAGCATAGTTATGTGTAATGTCTTGGATGATTGTTAGTTGGATCCCCTAGTAAAAAGGATGATTAGTCTTGGATTATGCCCTTAGTTACTTCGACCCTTTGATCCCGGTGCTTTCTTAAAGTATGGGAGGGATAGCCTCGGATTATGTCCATCCATTTTTTATGTTGATCCTATTCACTTTATTTGTGCTATTTATGCTAAGTCTTTCATGTCACACACAAAGGACCCATGGATGTATGTCAAGTGTGAGCAACCTTGGCTTGTCTATATAACTTGTGGTACTAATGCTAACCCTTCTCCCTTGAGGATTGTGTGCTTGTTTTCCCTCTCTTTGGTTTTTCAAGGTGCAAATTTGAGGATAAATTCCCTTCAAGATGGAGAGGATGATACAAGCCTAAAGTGCATAAGGATTGTAAGGACTTCTCAAAAGACCAAGCTCGAAATTGGCAAGACATTTGAGACCCTTTGGAATCCTTCTCAAGCCGTGACCAAGATGAAAGGGGATAAGGAAATCTTACACTCAAGAGGAACCTAATTACTAAGGGCATGGAGGTCTTTACACTAGAAAAGGCCACACTCAAGAGGCGTCTTTCCTAAGTCCTCATTAAGGGCATTTTTGTCAATTGTTATGTAATAGTATAAATAGACATTTTAGCTTCCATTCTCATTAGACTTTGATGCATTGAAATTGAGTATTAATCTTAGTGTAGTTTTCTCTTAGATTAGCTATAGGTCTTGGAAAAGACATTAGAATCAAGGTCAATCTTGTATTGGCACTTTGGCAAAGAAAGGTGGTGCTTAAGGACTTGATCCCTTTGGCCCACCTAAGAGTGAGGTTTAATCCAATATTGGTTTTTTGTGTCTTGGTGTTTGATACACACCTTGGTGCTATTCATTGGTGTTGGTGAGGGTCTCATTACCTATCCTTTACATTTATGCAATCTTCTTCTTCATCTCCTTTCTATGTGTTGTTTTCTTTAACTTGTGGTTGCTGATTTTTGTGTCTCAAGTTCTTAAATTCGGTTATTAGCTTGTTTTAGTGTATCACTCTGGAATGCACCAAAGTACCATGTATTCATAGGTGGTTCAAGACAAGACACGGGATGTCAGGTAATGCATAGGTTAGGTTGTTTAGGATAGACTAGATTTATTTTTGTACTATTTATTTTGGATTGTCTAATCGGACTAGAAAATAATTAATTTTTTTTGTGTGTTTCTTATGTGTTTGTTTTTTGTGATATCTATTCATTTGTAATGTCTATTTAGTCTATACGAATCAACGAAGTGACCATGCTAAATCCACGGGACTGGGGAGTACCTCACACCTTCCCCTCGATTAACATAATTCCTTAACTGGAATATCTATTCATGGAATGGATTTAAGAGTCAAATATTTTGAAAAAAAATATTTTTTAGGTGACATAATACACTAATGACATGCCCTAAAACCGGGCCATGTCGTAGGGGCACCTCAATCCCACATGAATCGAAGGTCGCCCCGATAACCCATCACAATCGTCACATCAATCACATGGGTCGGGTGAGTCCCAACCATATAATGAAATAGCGAAAAACATACTACTAGTCATAACTTAACAATGTCTAACCATTTCATAAATATCAACACACTATCCAATATACCCAAGTCCACAGTCATCCATGATACCTCTATACAAACCAAAGTTTAGAAATGTATATGTCGGTAGAAGACCCCAACAATAGCCAAAGCAAGTCAAAATAAGACTATGTCTAAAGTTAGGGGACCAAGAATGAATGTCTTTCGAAATAAGTAAGCTCACCACTCCGTAGTCAATGCACGAACTGCTTTGATTACCTAATCACTACGCAGGAAGAGAAGATGATACTCCGGCCCTTATTTTACATGGGGACATAGCGTCCAGAGATGGTTAGTGGTTGGAACGTTAGCATGTAACTCAAGTATAAGGATAAAATAGCATCATCATTCAACAACAAGAAATATATCATAATTAATCACATTCATAACCTTATCCATGTATATAGACATATCAGATGCTAATCAAGTTCACAAGATTTATCAATACTTTGGAAGCTCTCATTTATCATACATGCATTGGAGGACTTTAACCTTCCACACTTATAGATTCAAGAATTTCTCATTAGGCATAGGACTTTAACCATATTCACATATCATCACGTAAGGGACTCTAACCATACACTCATCAATTTAAGTGAGGGACTCTAACCACATACACATCCATTCAAGTGAGGGACTCTAACCACATACATATCCATTTAAGTGAGGGTTATCCACATACACATCCATTCAAGTAAGGGATTCTAACCACTCACACATATTCATATAAGTGAGGGACTCTAACCACTCACAAACCTTCATTCAAGCAAGGGACTCTAACCATATTCTCATATATTTTACAAGTGACTCTAACCTCATGCCATGATAGGAGACTCTAATCCTAAGCCAATTCCTTTGGCAAAGCACTTCGGCCTCATTAGATCTCATTATACAAGGGACTTTAACCATAACCGATTTCATTAGGTAAGAGACTTTAACTTCAAGCCATCACGACTATAATTTGTCGACATTAGGACTCTAACCCTTTGTACATGCATACACATACACTCAATTCCATACATAAGGACTTTAACCCATACAACCAATTTTAACACCATACATGACCACATGGTCCTCATGGGAGCCTTCATTGCTCAACTATCTCAATAGGTCAATGCCTTAATTAAACTTATCATACAACTCAAACTATGGTCCTCAAGATCCTTACAATCCATTCATACTTTATTAGCAATTCTATACCACAATTTAGTTCAACACACAATTCATGTTCATTTTCATGTTAGGGACTTTAATCCCCTTCTTATTCATCAAACCATCAATGTCATCAATTATACAATACATGGATCATTTTACCTTTACGGTATCATCTATCAATCACTCATACATATTGGGCCCTTGGCCTAGTTCAAAGCATCATCATCGTGTAACTAGACATCTCACTTAGACAATTTCACAAACACCTTGTGTAAAAGCCTTTACCAAGGCCAATTTCATGGTAGAAATCATCAAGACTAGGGTTACTTAATACCCACATATTAGAACACATACATCAACCATTCACATGTGAAAAATACCATCAATAATATGTATAAACATAAGTATAATCAAGAATCATCATCATTCATCATTAGGCAACGAAACCCTTTTCATTTGATTTCAAAACCACCATGTACACTTACTAATCCAAGTGTGAAATACATGGGTTTAGAGTTATTTAAAAAGGGAAAGATGTACATGCCTTAAACAAGATGAATCACCAAGAATATTAACTCCACTTTGCCTCTTGAAGACCACTCTTGAAACCCTAGACTCCAATTCTTCAAAGATGAGCTTGAGAGTATATTTATGGTGTTTGATCCATCAAAATGGATGTTTAGGAGGATAAACACATTTGTATAGTAAGAGGGATTAGGTTTTTAGACATGGGAAATAACCACAAGGCCCTTAGTTAAAAGATGGAAAATGAACCCGTCCAGGGGTACGACTCACCTTACGACTCACTTAAGTAGTCGTACCCTAGGGTATAAGTGGTACCCTGAATTGTACACTAGGACTCTCCTAGGTGACACACACTATTAAGGGTACGACCATGCACCCTTGAGTTGTATCCAAGGGGTATGACTCACCCCCTATTCATATGCTTCACTCATAACAAAACTAGTCTACTCCAAGCCAAGACCTTACTCCATACAACTCACCTAGGTACGACTCATTCCCTTAGGGTATGATTGAGGAGGGGTCACTCATATAGAATACAAAATACTAACCTTTCAAGGCTGTTCAGGGTACGAGAGAGGAGGTGAGGGAGGATAGACTCGTATCCATTGGGTACACTCAATCCCCTAGTCGTATCCACCCTAGTGACACCAAAAGATGAAGTTTATCAATGGTTCTAAGTCTAGGTGTTTCAACTGAAACTCAATGTCAAGTGACGACTTTTATTTTTATTTTAATTATTTTCTTAAATACCTTTAGTCCCTTTTGAATTTAAAACCCCTTTTTGATTTATTTTAAAATCATTTTGGTAAAAAAAGGTGTAACAGTTTTGGCACTCTAGTGGGGATTCTAGAGTTAAAGCTTAGTATGTTGGTTTTTATTAGCTTACTTAGCACTATAATTGAATAGATATCTTGTTTACATATCATTTTCCCCTGTTATTGAATGTCTATGTACTATTTATTCACTATTTTTCATTATATGTTATTGCTTTATACCTATCATCATGTGTATTAGCTAGAGTCATTTCTTTCGGAACAAGTCTCGAAGTATGTTATAAGTGGGGTATTCAAATAATTAGGGAGGGGTGGCATTTAAGCATGAAATATACAGATAGCTACAACATCCACTATCGACCACGTGTCACCTAGAACGACCTTATTTTATTACTAGAACCCAGTCTAGGTTGACATTTAGGTCATATTTATTTATATCAAGCTCGAACCTAGTAGGGCTCGATTGGTCCTTGATGAGTGGTGATTTTATCACTCATTTCCAGTCAACATTCTTGAATATTACCATTTTTTGAATGAATAAATGAGACATAAGTGTGATTGAATGCGCTAATATCCGTATTTTGCAGGCACATTATTGATGAGATAGAAAGATGTAAATTGGAGCTAAAAAGATCAAAAGGAAGCAAGAAAGTGCAACTAAAGACCTGGAGCATACATGGCCTCAGTTACCGCAATCGCGCTATGAGGAATGCGATTGTGGTCAATCAATAAGGTCAACCTACTGCAGTCGCGGTAGCGGCAGTCGCGGTAGCCGTGGTCGCGGCCAAGCCTATGCAATCGCGGTCTAGCAGAAAAATACAACCCAAGGGCAGAAATGTAAATACACGTGGATGATACCAAATTTGAGAAAAGGAAGACTCAAACCCTAATCATTCATCATATTCCATCTTTCCCAATTTTTAGACATTGTTCTAGGGTTTGTAGCCTCCATTTTTGGAGAAGACAATATTGTATAAATTTTGGGTGAAGAATATTTTGGAGTCACTTCTAAGTGAAGAATTAGTAAACTCCCATTGAAGATTTGTTGGATCTCATAGTTTGAAGTAACATTCACTTAGATTTTCTCAAATTAAATCAATGGAGATTTTGGGTAAAATCCTTACTTATTTGTCTTATGAGTAGGTAGTTTTTCCTCTTGATATTATGCTAGAATAGGGTGAAAATATGTGTGAGATGTGATTTATTTATGCATTTCCTAGTTTGTGATGTTGGGTTCTACTATTTCTTGAGTAAATTGATTGGGATTTATGGGTGAAATCCCCAAATACCCTAATGGGTTTGATGGATGAAAATCCCAAGCTATTAAAAGCTCAAACCATCCTTGAAAGAGGGGTTTGGGTGAACTTTAGGAATCCACATCATCCTTGAAAGAGGGATGTGGGAACCAAGATAATAATAGATAATTTATAAGCATGGTAACTAACTTTTCCTATCTTAGACATAAGGGTGATTGTGAAGTTGACTATACTTTGGACACCATCCTGAAAATAGAGGTGTCTAATTGAGGTATTAGGTGGTTTTGATTGATGCACTCATTAGGTGCTCAAAAGGGTCAGTGAGTGACACCCTTGAGGTTTTGTTGACAAACTAGCCTCAAGGATTTCTAACCTAGTCTACCGCATCACCAACATATAGAATTTACATCAAATTATCACACACTCATGCATATGTCGTCCCTAGGAAAGCATAATCTCAAGATCCATGCCTAATTGCCTAGACTCTAATTATTCATAGCCCCGAATTAATACTAGAAAATCCCAAAAAGAAATATTAAGTGTGACATCTTTCAAACTCTCTATTTTTATCTTTTTGTACTATTGGTTTGAATTTAGTTAGTATCTACCGTTCCAAACTAATTTAGTCGTTACTCACATTGTTCCTCGTGGATTCGACCCCGACTTTAAAGTTGGGTAAATATATTGACGACGACTGCCTTGCACTTAAATTGGCGTGTAAGTTGAGTGTTATCGGTCCTTTGCAGGAGACTCGCACCAAAGCACCCCTATGTGCTACTTGTTGCATCTTTAAAGGTAAAAAGGATAATTTGGTGGACTAATTTTAGAGACTTGTAAGGATATATCGAAGAATGAAAAAAATGTTCCTATTTGGGGTACTTTATGGTTGTTGTTTTCTAAGATGAAAAATTCAAAGATATTGTCTTTCGGTTTCATTTTTCAAAAATATTAATCTTATCTTGTAGAAGTTGTTGTTGGCCTTTGTTTTCACATATCAAAAAGAATTTAAATTCTTACACTCATTTATTAAAAGGAAAAAAATGTTTTACATTATTTCTTTTAGCATGCAAAATCCAAAAAGATATTTTTTGGATTTTTTTTTTGAAAAAATAAAATAAAATAGATTTTATGTCTTATGGTGTTTTTACACTTACTAAAAATATAAAATTTTATGGATTCGACCCCGAATCAAAAGTTGGGTAAATATATTGACGACGACTGCCTTGCACTTAAATTGACGTGTAAGTTGAGTATTATCAAAAATGGTTTCGTTGTCGGGGAACAGTTTGGTGTATTGAGTTAGTTTGGAATTCTAGCTTACTTGCTTGAATTTAAACTTGTAAATATTTGTTTGTGATTTTCTTTTGTTTCTTGTGTTAGGTAGATTTCTAATTTTCTTTGCTTTTCTCTATGGTATCTTCCGATAAATATGATTTTGGTAGTTGGAAGTCTTATCTTGACGATCCATGTCCATATTATGACGGACCTCACTTTGGAAGAGACTATGAATATGCTCCCCGGAGAGAGATAAAATCACCATCTCGATCCTAATGGGAGTATGGTTATTCTTTATGTCGTGGTCGAGATGGACATTAGAGTGATTGTCCAAATGCCCCTTCCCCTTATTATGCTAGCTGAGTTGCTAGTTCTTCTTATGAGTTTGATAAGTCTTATGAGGATAAGAAGGAAGAACAACATACCGGGTCTAATAGTTTTAAAGAAATGCTTCAAACTATTTTAGATTGGGTAACTATAATGGGGGAGAATGTTTAAGAAATACACCAATATAATCAGACATTTGGAAGGGATATTATTAAGATAGAGGAAATGGGCAAGGAACTAAAACTTGGAAATGCCACTACCTTGGCCATTTTCTAAGAGGAGGTTAATCAAGAAAAGAAACCAAGCTATGATGATGAGCTTGGCAGACAAGAATCCTCGGTGATTTCCCAATCAACCACATCAAATAATATTGAAGATGCCAAAATAAAGGAAATGGTGCTAGAGTCTAAAGAAGATGCCAAGCAAATCTTTTATGATGAATCTAGAACATTTTAGAGTGAAAGTGATAATGAGGAAACGATTCCAAAATTTGGGGATAGACCTCATTCAAACCACTTTTGAAAATTGTGCCTAGAGGATGTGATGAGAATCAATCCACCTAGACGAATGATGAATTATGGGGAGGAGGAGTACGATTCCTATATTTTGGGATTTGACCTCCCAAAGAGCACATGGAAACCCCTCCATCAAAGGCCATGGAGCTCAACTTCCAATGTACAACTAGTGTCCTATTGATGTCCTCACCTTTGACCAAGGAGCCAAACCAAAAATTAGATGTGAAATTGGGTAAAAGATTTAAGTCATCAAAATAGCAAGATAGAAGCTCCTTCATCACTTCCTCACATTTTCCAAGTTTCATCTTGGAAGATTTGAATCTTCTGTCCCTCTGCCGCTCATTGCATAGTGAACGAAAGTTGGGATGGAGATTCAAATATTCTAAGTGGAAGAACAAAATAAAGTGGAGGAGGCATCGTGCTAAGACGTTAAACTAAGCGCTCAATAGGAGGCACCCCATCAAGCCACAAAAATTGGCCCGTATCCTTTTATTTTATGCATGATAGAGTAGATTTTATTTTTGCATTTGTTCATGAATAATCCATGAAAAAGTAGTGCTATGAGGAATTTTAATTCAAATTGAAAATGGAACTGTGAAATTTGCATGTTTGGACTGAATAGAGAAGTGCTAGAGACCTCAATTTTGGTCTCAGTTACCGCGACCACAGCCTGTACCTCTGGAATTCCAGAGGATGCGTACCCATAATTGTAGAACTAGGACCGTGATCGTGGTCAAATCAGCTTAAATGACCATCGAACTGACTTTTCTTCACACGCAACCTTCTTTAAATTCTCTCAAATTCTCTTTATTTTTGGCATTGTGTAGAGCATCCAAGTGTTTATTTTAATCTCTTTGCATCATCTCATTTTGTATGTTGTCTCAACTCTCTTGTTTTTATCATAATTTTATGCTTAGAACTTGTAGTTTAAGGAAAGGCCTAAAATAGTGTTTTTGACACAAAATCTATGGTTGTTTTTTATTAGTATGGTGATTAGCTATTGTAGTTGGTGTACACACTAATGGGGAAGTCTTGAGTACCCTGATTTAGGCCTAAAATTTTCAAAATTAGCATGTACACCATGCGTTCGATTCAATGCCCCAATGAGTTCAATGATAATTCCTTCGAGTTTAGGGTTATAACCATGCATTCTAGGCTTAAGTTCTTTGATCATGATGTTTATGTACCTAGTTCGAACATAAATTTGGGGTTAAAATCATGTGTTTGGAGTGATATGCAGAACTGTCGATCATGGTCTTAGGTATCGCAATCATGGTCTCGATGACCACGATCGTAGTCATTGCTCCACCATCTCCATACCTGAGGGCAGTTGTCTGCAACAGCCAAAATTTTTGTACACCCATTTCTCACCCAGAACCTTCTACAACACTACCACATGAGCTTATCTGATTAATCTAGCATGATTTTGGTATGATAATGATAATGATAGTCTGGATTGTAATGCTTATAGGTACTAAGGTGCAAAGATAGGAGATTTTGACAACAGCAGGTTCATGGCCACTGAATGCCAAAACCTCTACTACAGTGATCTTCCAAGGATGAAATTACTACCAAAGAGGGGTATTAGCCTTGATAAAATGGGGGAGAAGCTCCCATTATTCTATGCTTGACTTACTGCTACCGGGTGGATATGATTTTCCCCGGACCCCTGCTATGCGAATGAGAATTAGGTACGTAAGTTCTACGCGAACCTTAGCGTAGTTTCTCTCACAAACCTTGTGATGAAAATTCAGGGTAATCAAGTTAACTTCGGAACGAAGTGGATTAAAGAGATATATGGGCTTCCAGATGCTGACATGGGAAAGTTCCAAGCAAAAGCATGTGAGCCAGGGACCTGGATAGCAAGCATATTATGTCCGGGCAAAGAAGTTCTCTGGGCCACTATCAAGAGGGATATTTTGATAAATGATTTTACAACTGAGGCCAATCTTTAGCTAAATATCATCTGCAGCAGAGTATCTCTATGCACTCACATGACTATTGTCACATATTTTCAAGCGATGATGGTGGCTTGCATTCTCTATGGCATTACTCTGAATGTGGGCTAGATTGTGCTATCAGAGTGGCAGCACTTCAAGAATGAGGAAGGTATACTTCTTCTCTTTCCTTCCCTTATCACTGAGCTTTACAAGAGGGCAGAGATGGAGGAGTATGCTGCAGATACCTGGGTGTACCCATGCCCCTACATCTTTCCACTTAAATTTTGGGGTGAGGGTGCCCCTAGTTAGAGCAAGAAAAGGAAGGTGGACTTGAGCAAGTCGACCTAGGATGATACAAAATCTTATAGAACTTCATTAGCCAGCACCTTTGATGACATCTCAGGTCAGATGTGGGTGGTTAGGGAGCTATTTTCCATATTGCCTCAAGGATCGGGAGATCCCCCCACCACTCACCATTCATATGTAGCTCAGTCAGATTATAAGATATATCGGGAGAAGCAGAAGAAGTAAGGAGCCACAGATGCCAGCTTGGATAAAGCTTATTCAGCCTTGGATGCGTCACACAGGGACCTCAGGGAGTCACATGATAATATGGTAAAGAGAGAGAAGAAGAGAGATAAATTCTTCAGAAAGCTATGGAAAAGGGGTAAAGGGCATCTTCAAGGTGCTCAAACCTAATGATTGACTATCTTCGCCTAGGTTGGAGAGTGATGATGAGGACCCTTTGGATTGGTCAACTGATGATGCTAGTGGTGATGGTGCAGAGTCAGCAGGAGAGGACAACTCCTAATGCAGATTCAAGGAGACCCCTTGTACTCTTTCTTTATTACATATGCAGTGAGGACACTGCTTTCCTTTTAGTTGGGGGTACCTCCAAAATTGTATTGTTTTGATATACTCCTGGATATTTTTATGTTAGATGATGTTTTGTTTTGTGTTTTTGGGATATTACATTTGAGTGCTCTGATGGTGCCCACATTTTCATGGATTATCATGTAGTTTTATTTTTAGTTTTTCTTTTTACTCTAGTTTTATTTTGATTATGATAATGCATGATGAGCCTTGCCCTATGATAGATTGAGTGACGACATTCTTAAGGGTAAAGCATCGTGTTTGGGTTTTGAGTCATAGATACAGGGGAATTCTAAGTACCCATGGCATCTAAGTCATTAATACAAGGGAAGTATGAGTACCTATGGCATTATAAATTTGGATCCCATTGTGCATCATTGGCGAAGTCTGAGTAGCCATATGATTGGTTTGCTGCCCATATTAAGCCGAAATGTAAGGCTAAATATTTGGTTGTAGCCATAAGTTAGCAAATTGAGCTTGGTGCAAATGCAAAACAAACAACCCTCAAAGGGCATGGACGTTAGCAACTTTGTAACAAAACTCTTTCTCTTTTCATGAATCCACAAATATTTGACTTGTTAATAGTGATAGATACTTCAATTTTGTCTCTAACGGGAGGGGCAATTGATCCTCCTTGGCAAATTTTTCATGCCACGTGTGATGAGCTTTTTGCATTCATCTCTTGTATACTTGTGTTGTATAGAACTTTCCCCGTTAGTCTTTCAAGGCTAATTTTGATTGTATTTGAATGGAGAAATAATCTTAGGCCACCTTTGTGACATTGGAAGCCTATTCTAGCCTAAAAAGCCTACCCATGAATATGTGTAATCCCTAGTTACCCACTTTGAGCCTTTGGACCTTTCTTTGGCATACACATTATAAGCCGTGAACCCTTCTTTTTATCCCTCTTTGAACCATACCCTCCTTAAACTTGAAAATACAACTTAAGGCTAAAAGCCTAAGTTGGGGGTGGTTAAGATTGATGGAAGTAAGTTTGGGGCCATAAAGTTTTTTTTAGTAAAATGCCTAAGTGCCTAAGCATTGAAAACAAATGAATAAAAAAAGAAGGGGTCAAACAAAGGAAAGAATTGCATGAAAATTGCAAGAAAAATAAATAGAAGAAAACAGGTGAACAAAGAAAGCAAAAAATAGGCATATGAAAAGAGAAAAGATCAAAGAGGAGTGGCCCATAGTCAAAAAGGCGGATTAAATAGTGTGATATAGATGTTCAAGGAAGGGTGTAGCTATGTTGTTCCCAAATGATATCCTACGCTAACCCGAACCTACATTACAAGCTCAAAAAAGTCCTTTGAGATCTTCAACCATTTACTTTCTTTGTAGTGGCGATTGAAAATAGGGGCAAGTCTATGGTATGACACTTGTTAACATAGAGAGTTCTTTTTTGAGGGAGAGAGTTTTTCCACTTAAATTCCTTGTTGCATATTTGGTAGCTTGGTGTGTGGAATTTTATTTCTTGTGAGGAGGCATGTGAACGAGTTGAGGTAGGTGATTTTGTCATCTCCCGAGCAATGAGGCAAATTGAGTATAGCTTAGTTTTGATCAAAAGTGAGTCACTTTTAGAGTATTGGTTATTGTTGCTTGGTTTATCTTTAAAGTCTTCTGCATTCTTAAATATTACAATTTATGATGGGGGGTGTAGTAAGAATAGCTTAGCCTAGTGCAATGAGCTACTTGTGGTATTGACTAAGCTTGAAGTCATTGTGATCTTTAAGGCATGAAAATTGGGCGTAAAAGTGTAATGTCTCGTGATACGGGGTGGTGTTGCTTGAGGGCAAGCAAAGCTTTAACTTGTGGGTGTTGACGAGTGGTGATTTTACCACTCATTTGCACTCAACATTCTTGCACATTACCATGTTTTGAATGAATAAATAAGACATAAGTGTGATTGAATGAACTAATATCCGTATTTTGTAGGCACATTATTGATAAGATAGAAAGATGTGTATTGGAGCTAAAAAGGATCAAAAGGATGCAAGAAAGTGCAACTGAAGACCTGGAGCAAACATGACCTCAGTTACCGCGGTCGTGGTCTGAGGACTGCAATCGTGTTCAGTCAATAAGGTCAACCTACCATGGTCGCATGAGCGCGGCCAATCCTATGCGATCGCGGTCTAGTAGAAAAATACATCCCAAGAGCAGAAATGTAAATGCACGTGACTGATCCCAAATTTGAGTAAAGGAAGACTCAAACCCTAATAATTCATCATATTTCATCTTTCCTAATTTTTAGACATTGTTCTAGGGTTTATAGCCTCCATTTTTGGAGAAGAAAATATTATATAAATTTTGGGTGAAGAATATTTTGGAGCCACTTCTAAGTGAAGAATTAGTAGACTCCCATTGAAGATTTGTTGGATCTCATAGTTTGAAGTAACATTCACTTAGATTTTCTCAAATCAAATCAATAGAGATTTTGGGTAAAATCCTTACTTATTTGTATTATGAGTAGGTAGTTTTTCCTCTTGGGATTATGCTAGAATAGGGTATAAATATGTGTGAGATGTGATTTATTTGTGCATTTCCTAGTTTGTGGTGTTGGATTCTACTATTGCTTGAGTAAATTGATTGGGATTTGTGGGTGAAATCCCTAAATACCCGAATGGGTTTGATGGATGAAAATCCCAAGCCTTAAAAGTTCAAACCATCCTTGAAAGAGGGGTTTGGGTGAACTTTAGGAACCCACATCATCCTTGGAAGATGGATGTTGGGACCAAGACAATAATAGACAATTTATAAGAATGGTAATAAACTTTCACTATCTTAGACATAAGGGTGATTGTGAAGTTGAATATACTTTGGGCACCATCCTAGTAATAGAGGTATCTAATTGAGGTATTAGGTGGTTTTGATTGATGCACTCATTGGGCGCTCGAAAGGGTCAATGAGTGACACCCTTGAGGTTTTATTGACAAACTAGCCTCAAGGATTTCTAACCTAGTCTACCACATCACCAACACTTAGAATTTACATCAAATTATCACACACTCATGCATATGTCTCCCCTAGGAAAGCATAATCTCAATATCCGTGCCTAATTGCCTAGACTCTAATTAGTCGTAGCCCCGAATTAATACTAGAAAATCCCAAAAAGAAATATTAAGTGTGACATCTTTTAAACCCCCCATTTTTATCTTTTTGTACTATTGGTTTGAATTTAATTAGTATCTATCGTTCCAAACTAATTTAGTCATCACTCACAATGTTCCTCGTGGATTCGATCTCGACTTCAAAGTTGGGTAAATATATTGACGACGACCGTCTTGCACTTAAATTGACGTATAAGTTGAGAGTTATCAATCCTTTGCAGGAGACTCATCCCAAAGCACCCCTATGTGCTACTTGTTGCATCTTTAAAGGTAAAAAGATAATTTGGTGGACTAATTTTAGAGACTTGTGAGGATAGATTGAACAATGAAAAATAAAGTTCTTATTAGGGGTACTTTATGGTTGTTGTTTTCTAAAATGAAAAATTCAAAGATATTGTCTTTCGGGTTCATTTTTTCCAAAAATATAAATCTTATTTTGTAGGAGTTGTTGTTGGCCTTTCTTTTCACATATCAAAAGAATTTAAATTTTTATACTCATTTCTTAAAAGGAAAAAAAAGGTTTTACATTATTTCTATTAGCATGCAAAATCCAAAAAGATTCTTTTTGGTGCTTTTTTTTGAAAAAAAAAATAAAAAAGATTTTTCATGTCTTATGGTGTTTTTACACTTACTAAAAATAAAAAAAATTATGGATACTTTAATTTTATTTCTTCTTATTATTTTTAATTTATTTTTAAAATGATTTCATAGTAAAAAATTAAAAAAGATTTTATTTTCACTTTTACAGAAGAGCCGCATTTCTCAAGTTGCGATCTAGCCTTTTATAAATTTCTTAATAGTCCAATTTGAACGAACGACACACACCTGATTCTCCTCTTTTAGAGTGAGTTATGTAGGCAACCCTTCTTGGGTTCGGTGATCTTTATTCAAAAAGAATATGTTTTAACCCTTATTCAAAAAACAAATTCATCCTTATTTTATATAGATTAGTGTGTGAAAAATACAAAAAAAAAATCTTTGCTAATTTTATATCTCATTTCATCTGAAATTCAAAATCAAAAACTCAAAAAGATTTTCTTAAACTTCTTTTGTACAAAATTTTAAAAAATATCTTTCTTTTGTGGCTTTATAGTTTTTTTCCTCTAAAATCTCTTTTTTTAAAAAAGAAGAAGAATGATTTTTGGAGTAACTGGTAAAGTTGTTGCCATGTGACCAGGAGGTCATGGGTTCAAGCCTTAGAAATAGCCTCCAACAGAAATGCAAGGTAAGGTTGCGTACGATACACCCTTGTGGTGGGGCCTTTCCCTGGAAGCCGCACATAGCGGTAGCTTTAGTGCACCGGGTTGCCAAAAAGAAAAAGCTATTCAATTAGCTTAAGGTGGTTTAGTTTTGGTTCACTAGAAAAAGCACAACTACTTCACAAAAAAGGAAAAAGTATCAATGGTCGAAGAAAGGACCACTTTAGTTAGAGATGACCTCTAAACCCAATTGACTGAACTGGAATCAGGGTTGTTTGAGGAAGTAAGAAGGTTGAAAGAACAATTGACCCATGTGTATTAGGCTCGGATTACTGGCCAACCTCTACCTCAGCCACCCCGATGTCTTTCCAAGGGTGCTCCCACCATACCAATATCTACTCAAGCTCTATTTTATGTGACGACAGGTTCCCTTTACCCTCTAGCTTTTAGCCCAACATATAATCTTCCTACTATTCTAGAAACTTCTATTGTACGACCTCCAATCACACCTCCCAAAAGCACTCCTCTTATTGTGCCTGCTACTTCTACCTCATAATTCCACAACCACTTTTAATACCTAGGTCTATCAATAAGACTCAACCTACTAGCTTTGATAACCACTATTACTCTCCAAAAATGACCTTTTAAGTTAGTGGCCAGTTTAAACAGAATCCTCAGTATGATTAGAAAATCGATAATAAGAAGCTTAATATAATAGGGAGCAGGGTGAGATATCTAGAAAGGTTAAAAATCTGGAACAAGCCCTATGAAATATGCAAGGCATAGGTGGAAAAATGAATGTGTCCTACAAAGACTTGTATTTGTTCCCTGATATTCAATTACCGACAGGTTTTAAAACACTAAAGTTTGAGTTGTACAATGTACATGGGGATCCTATTGACCATTTGAGGAATTATTGCACCAAGATGAGAGAGACTGGTGGGAAAAATGAGTTGTTGATGGCTAATTATTGGCGTTTAAGCACACGCATAAGCGTATGTAGTCAAACAAGTAGTAAAGTGACTATTAATAAGAGTCGGGTTGTTGTATCCAAGGGACATGAAGTTAGTTATTTACCAATTCTAAGTATACTTTTTGATTCGACAAGTGCAAGTTTGTAATATAAAATTTGGATTGTAAACAATATATGAAAAGTTTCAAGATTGAAACATACTACAAAATCATACATAACTATAGTCTCTAGCCAGTGTTGGTGTTTATCATGATTGTTGATCTACGGGTTTAATATTATAGCTTGGGAATGATCATCCTCAAGTCATCTACCCCAATTAATCTCACAAGTACATGTTGAGTGGGGATGTGAGTCCTTACTTTAATACTCTAAGTTATCTTCCCATTTTATTAACCAAGTAGAGTGTTTAGGTATATCTCTATCCTAACCTCAAATTATTGTTTAACAATTAGCCCCTAATTAATTAAAACCATGATCCAAACTTCCTCAATTCTTTATCCTGACCCTCTACTCCTATGGTCAATCATTTTGAGACTTGAATTTATCTTGAAGTTCATGACTCTTTAGAATAGTAAAGCAAGAATAGTAGCAGACAGTTATCTTGCATTTGTCTACTAGTATAAACATTCCTAGTAGCAGACATCTTTTTTGCATTCATCTCCAAGGATGAACACTTCTAGTAGCAGACAACTATTCTCCATTCGTCTTCTAGGGTGAAAGTTTGTAGTAGCAGACTCCTCTCTTTTATTCAACTCCTAGGATGAACACTCCTATTAGTAGACATCTCTCTTGTATTCATCTCCTAGGATGAACACTCCTAGTAGTAGACAACTATCTTTCATTCATCTCCTCATATGACATTTCCTAGTAGCAGATAATTTTCTCGCATTCTCTCCTAGGATAAACATTCCTAGTAGCAGACAAGTTCTTTTGAAAATTTTCTCTTAGGATAAACGTTTCCTAGTTCAAATTTTTTCTTTTTTTCTCCTAGAATAAATACTTTTAAGTCTATGATCGTTATTTTCTTTTTCTCTTAGGTTAAACACTTTCTAGTTCAAGTTCTATTTTGAAGCTCACAATTGCTAATAACTCACAAAATTTTTCTAGTGAAAACTGGGCAAAAAGAATTTTCTTATTTCTTTTCTTTATGTGTCTTGTAGGTTTCATCCACATAAAATAGTTTGATTTTTATCTTTTTTGGAAAATTCGGTCTCAATGACAACCAAAGTTAGCATGCGACGGTGTAGAACTTGGGTATTTATCTCTATCCCTCTATTGATCACCAAAATAAACATTCAAGAATATCCTAAGGGATCATTTGAAAAGTGTCAAAGTGTCACTCAAGTTCAAGTATCAAATCTCAACTTCAAGATGAAGGCACTTACTAAAAAGAAACATAATATTTTTGAAGCTTAAGAGTCAAGTGAAGATTCAAGTCAAGATTCAAGAGAAGCTGCTTAAATAGAATCTTGTACTTGTATTTTCTTTATAACTTTTCATTTTTACTTTGATATAATAACAGGAGCAATGGATCAGACCTTAACAGGACTTCACTCGACTCTCCATCTCGGTATATTCTATTCCCACCTTTAACTCTTTTCAACTACATAAGACCTGATTCTTTTATAACCCAAAATATGTAGATTGCCCTAAAACCAGGACTCGATGGCATCTCTTTCCTCTTTTCTTTTCCTTTCAAATAATGCTTGGATCAAAACTTGCCTCATTTTCTACTTCTTTATTTGAAAACTCTTAGTGTTTCACCAAAGAGGGCAACCGTAGACACGTAATTTTTGACCCTCCTAAAATCGTTTACACTATTTTAATTTTAAATATTTTGTTTTTCAATGTAATTTAGCCATTTTGAGTCTTTATAGCATTTTTAGCAGATTTTTATTTGAAAAATTAAAAATTACCAAAAAAAAGTCCTATCTTAGGATAATAATTTTTACTTTTCAAAAGGAGGAGAAAATCACAAATATACTTTTCATTTTATTGAGTCTTTCTTTACGAGAAAAAATAAAAAGATCAAAAAGAAGAACCAAATAGACATTGCCACTTGATAATATTTGGTTTATTTAAAATAATATTTTAAATTTTTAATTTAATTTTATTAGATCTTATTCACCAAGTTTTGATATATTACTATACATGCATACTCATAGTAGCTAGATTGCACCACCAATATTCACTCATCATCCAACAATATTCATTCAACATTCCATAATATTCAAACAGTACCATAAATTCCACGTACCCTATCCCATACCTCACCACACAATAACACCAAACCTAATAATATCGACATTTGCATATGCTAATTAACGATATTCCTTGACCTTACTCCAATACACAACCCCCACTGCACATTTTTTCTCTTTCACTATTAATATACACATTCCACACACACAACAACAACAACCAAATTCCTCCTCACCCATTAACAGAATACAAGCACCAACACAATTTTCGCACATACACATATCCTTTTCCTCGATTAATCTACCGCACACAGTAATAACACCACCATCACTATAACACTTCCACCGACAGAACAATTAAACTTCATCAATCTCATTCATGCCTACCTGTACACTAACACCATTACATAAAAATTAACACTAATAACACGCCTAAACAAAGAGAAGTCTATACAACTCCCTACATCTATTTCTCCTATCAAAAAATATAACTCCCTCCAACTTCAATCGATGGTGACGGTGAAACAACCTTTTTCGTCAACTCCCTAAACCTGCCGACCTTAGCTCCAATTTACTAATACACAACTTAGCCGCTATACAAACAATCCCTTTGTACAGAAAACAACCCTGATCAACCCATTTTATAATAGAGCAAGAGTGGAGGAAAAAGATTTTCAAGGATTCGAGTCCAATTCAAGGTCTCAGGCAAGGTTCCATCAATTTGATTGATGTTGAAATTTAAAATATAAAAATATTGAGGTTGTCACAATCCAAAAACTCAAGTCTTGATGGCACTTATCGCGGCTAGGCCTTGACAAATAAGTCAATCACCCAAACTGATATATAAAATTAAACCATAACATAAATCCCTAGGTGAGACCTCTAGAACAAAGTTAAATCATACATGCATAAAGATAGCGGAAGTCTAGATTGCAATAATACCATAGGCTATCCCAAAACCTGATGTCACAGTGGAAAAAAAATCTACGCACAACTCGAAGTCTGAAAATACAACTGATAATTCAAAAAGAAACCACAAGTCTGACTCCAAATACAAAACAAACATAAACTGGATAGAATAAGGTTAGAGGTAGCTACCACTACCTAGAATGTATCAATTCACCGCCCAAACTCAACTGTCACACAATGCACTCGTACTTGGATCTACACCGAATAAGTACAGTCCACTTGTACTTAGTAGGTATCAAAGACCAACTAAGAAAAGTTGAAAATAAGGAATATAAATACACACTATAAGCACGTTACCTGCAGGCAGAAAATCTCCCAACAAGTAGCTCACACTATCTCCACTAACAGTTCTAAATATAGCACACAAGCAGAAAATAGGTACATAAAAGAAATAGAGAAGGCTTGCATCAGATAACATACAGAAATACTACAATGAATGCTTACAATTAAACCAGTATGAAGATCTCAAATACAATCAATATGTGCATACGTGATCTCAAAATCAACTCAATATGTCAAACATTCATGATTCAATATAAGCCTTGTACCATTAGAGTGAAATATGTAAGTAAGACATCACTAATATCACATTAACCATAACTTAGGCATTTCTACCATGAAGTAAACAACTGAAAATATACACAAGGCCAATAATATCATATGAAACCTCACACGGGCCACATAGAGCAATTATCATCTCAAATTACCAATAACAACAAAATAGGTCCCCATATGGGCATACAACAGTAATAACACTATTCTCATTATTATTACCCATACCCATAGCATGCTTTTATACAAATATTGACTACCCAACTCAGTATAAAAGAAATTAAGACATAACCTACCTCAAAATAGTGTAATCTCGATCTAAATCCCCTCAACACAGAGCTTTCCCCTCTTAAATGATCTTGACATCAACAAAAACATACAAATATAGAATATACGCGTCAAAAGGAAGCAATGACACCTATTTTGCCTATTTTTAAGTCAAGATCAAACGGACACCCAAAATGGGTTTTCAAATAGAAAAATTAGGATTTTAGTTCATTAACAATTTACCCGTGACTAAAGGAAGCCATAGAAGAAAATCCAAGTGAAAATGGGTTTAAAACGAGGTTTAAATTAAAGAAAACCATTTAGGCCTTTCGGGCTAAAATCCCAAAATTTCACTTTTGAAATCACCAGTTAATGAGTTTTAGATAACAAAGAATCAAAATAAACTAATTGAAATAGTGATTTGGAGCTTACCCAAGCTCAAAAATAGAAGAACTCAACCAAAAACCTCTTAACCCGAAGCTCAAAACCTCAAAATAGGTGAAAATGAGAAAGGAGCTTTTATACTATACTAGGTATGACCGCTTAAGCAGTCACCCCTAAAGAGGCCAAGGGTCGCTTAAGCAGTACCCATGAGTTTGCACCCTCTGCTAAAGCGGATAAGAAACCGCTTAAGCAGACCAGCTCTACTTTAGCAGGCCCCTGTTGGTCAGCAGGGTCACTTAAGCGGCCAGCTGGCCGCTTAAGTGGCCTCCACTAAAACGACCCAAGTGTCACTTTAGCGGTTGCACCAGCTGAGTGGCGCACCATCTGGGACTTGAAAAATTTCCAAGTCTCCACCGACACCTCAAGATTCATTCGAAATCCCAAGAATGCAAACAAACTATGTTACCCTATCAAATTCTACATTACAAACTCAATGGAGACATCAAATTTTCAAAAAAGGATTGTTTTCACAAAATTTAACTCCGAGATCGACTTTTACAATTTTTAGAACTGAGGTCAAAATAAGATCCAAAATCTATAACGTCGAACCAACTACGCTACTAACCCAAAATCAATGTTCTAAATTTATTGGCACAATCCGTTTTGCCATCCGACACACAAAATAATAAATGTTGACCAAAGTCAACCATAAGGCCTTTTTAGCATCTAAAAATCACAAACTGGCACAAATCATTATGAATTACATTAGGAACCTTGTCAACTATCTCCACATTCCAGTAACATCACGTAGCAACTATGAGGAGGGTTAAAATGGTCAAAACACATAAAAATAAAAAAAATTCACAGAAACAAGCTCTTATAATATCCACCACTGAGAATCTAGTTCATCCTCGAACACAAGGCAAGGAAAATACTTGAATCAGTAAAACACTAGGATTAACTACTATGCATATCAGACTCGGCCTCTATAGTAGCCTCATCTATAGACTAGTTTCTCCACTGGACCATAACCATCGAATATTTGTAGAACGTAATCGTCTTACATCTCTGGCTAAAATAAATACTAGCTATCAACAAAGGAAAATCTCTCATCTAACTGCAGTGTGTCCCAATGAATGGCATGAGACTTATCTAGAATTTAATGTCATAGCATGGAAAAATTAAAAACTAGATGAGCAGTCAATAAATCTAGAGGCAATGCTAACTCATAAGTTGCATCCCCAATAGTATAAAGAATCTAAAATGGCCCCTATATACCTGGGGCTAATATTTCCCCTCTTATCAAACCTCATCACACCTTTGATGGGCGAAACACTGAGGAAAACTTAATCACCCATACTAAATCTCAAGACATGAAGTTATGATCTGCATAGCACTTCTGCCTACTTTGAGTCGCTCGAAGTCTATCCTGAATGTTCCAAACACTATCAAATACGCATGAAGCAAGTTTGAACCTCGAAGTCTAATCTCAAAAACCTCAAACCAACTAACCGAAGAGAGATAATGCCTATCATATAAAGCGTTGAAGGGTGTTATCTCATTACTGGAGTTATAACTATTATTATATGCAAACTCCACCAAGGCTAAATGTTGTTCCCACTAACCTCCAAAGTCAATAACACAAACACAGAGCATATCCTCAAATACCTAAATCCGCTTTGACTGGCCATAGATCTGGGGTTGAAAAGTTATTATAAGATTAACTCGGGTACCAAACTCCTCCTGAAGTGAGAAGTGAAGACTAAACCTTTATCTGAGATAATAGACACCAATACACTATAGAGATAAACTATCTCATAAAATATGGGTCAACCACTTCGTAATGAAGGAAACCTGAAAAGGAATGAAATGAGAAGATTTGATAAATTGGTCCACGATAACCCAAACATTGTTAGAACACAAAAAGTATGTGGCAACCCAGTCACAAAGTCTATAGTAATTCATTCCCATTTCCACTCGGTAATAGGTAACCTCTGAAGCAAACCACCAGTCCTCAAATGATCGCCCTTCACCTACTGGTATCAAAGGTAACGAGTTATAAAATCCACTATATCCTTCCTCATACCACCCCACTAGGAGTATTATCTCAACTTATGATACATCTTGGTCATTTTTAGATAAATAAAGTACCTAGAACAATGAGCCTCCTCTAACATCAACCTTACCTAATCACTCACTCTCAGCATACAAACTTTACCTCCAATCCACAAAGCACCATCAGAGTCAAGTGAAGCTTTCTTAACCTCATCACTCAACACTATATCTCGAATTATCCTCAAACTAGCCTCGCCACTCAACACTTTATCTCAAATTACCCTCAAACCAACATCATTAAGTTGATGAACTAAAATTTGCTCCGTAAAAGAATATCTAGCCTCCACGAATGCCAAAACACACCCAAGTATCGAAATGTCAAGACTAAGCATCTAGTTAGCCAAAGACTGGACCTCAAAGTCCAAAGGCCTCTTGTAGGTCTAAAGATACGCCAAGCTACCCTTATTTGTCGACTTCCAGCTCAAGGCATATGCAACTATATTAGCCTTGCCCGGATGAAAGAGAATAGCAAGGTCATAATTCTTAAGAAACTCAAGCCAACGATGTTGCCTCATATTAAGATCTTACTGGGTGAAGAAATACCAAAGGTTATGGTGATCCGAGAAGTTCTAATACCGAACTTCATACAGATAGTGCCTCCACAACTTCAAAGTAAATATAATTGCGTACAACTCAAAATTATGGGTAGGGTAATTCTTCTCATGAGGCTTTAACTGATGAGAAGCATACGCAATAACCTTACCTTCCTGCATCAGCACAGTACCTAACCCAACACTAGAAGTATCACAAAAAATAGTAAAGCTGTAATACCCCAATTTTTTTGGCCTCTGAAAATTCCATCTGTGTTAAGCTCAATGCCGAGGAGATAACTAATGTTATAAGTCATTATCACTCATCATGAGTCGTATGATGCCAATTGTAGCTTAACTAGTAAGGATTGCCCAGGGTTCTATTTGGATCACGATTACGACCCTACCAGTCATAAGGTAAGGTCACGAGTCATAGGGCGTGACTTGTGACTAAACCAGTGGGGGTGGTCCTGGGTACTGCCCAAACTACGAGTCATGGTGATGAACAGTGACTATGAGTCATTGCTTGACTCATAGCAACTGGGAGTTATATTTTCTGCACGACTTTATTATGGGCATTAAAGGACTTTTCCTTCCATCGCAGTGTTTTCCATGACTTAAAACCCTTCCCTTAGCCCTATTTACACCAATTAACATCATCATAAACTAATCTTCTCTCTTAAATTACCATGTCAAGAACAAAGCTAGGGTTTTTGAGGATTGGGAACTTTGGGTTCAAATTGTGGTCTTCTTTTCTAAATTTCTTGGTGTTTTCAGATGTGTATCTCTTCCCTAAATTGGTTTTATATAAAAGCATGTGTTTAGTCATGGTTTATTTGAATTTAATTATTGGGTTTTGAATGATGAGTTGAGGGTTTTGAGTGATTGTTACTTGGTTGATTTTCTCATGGTTTATGCATATTTGTTTTACTTTATGAATGGATGTAGACCCATTAGGGTGCATGGGCATAGTGAATGGGATGAGGGTCGTCGATTCCCCTAATTTGATGAAAATTAATTTGATAAATTAAAGGGGTCATGGTTCCCCTAACTTTATGGTTTAATGGTTTGGAATTGGCTTTAACCTCAACCCAACTTTATGAAATTGGTTTTGAAACATGGATATATACATGATTTAACCCACATTTGAAACCTTGCATTGCATAAAAGGTTAATGGAACATAAATAATTTTGAAAGGCCTCGTAGGTCATAGATTGATTTTAAATTGGAACTTGGGAGTCAAATGAGAGTCATGGACTCCCCCATCTTACATGGATTAGCTTACAAATATAATTGGTATGACGATACCAAACTGTTAACATCTTGATAAATGACTCATTGGTTAAATGGATAGGTTTATGTGCAAGTGTTTTAATGGGGCTTAAAGGGGTTGTGTATCTTGTCATAGAAGGTGAAGGTCCCGGGGGACCGATACTAGAAGCCACGTTTGCCGGCATGGCAGTCTTCATGATTGTGTGTATATTTCACACTTGATATATATATATTTCCTTGATTAGAGTGGGTCGTGGATTCCCTAGAATTTCCTTGGTTTTCTCTGGTTTGTGTGGCTAATACACATAGGGGCCATTCCAGTGGGGGAGTCGGACCCATATAGCCTGGGGTGTCTTTAGGACGGTTAGAGCTACACAGTCCAGGATAATGGTGGGGGAACTGGATCCATATATATGTGTGTGTGTGTGCGCACGCGCATGTATGTGAACATAAATATTGAGATTGGTTTTGCTTTGGAAAATGGAATTATTTTATCACTTCCCTGAGTTACATGCTAGCGCTCACCCCTATAACCATCCCTGGATGCTACATTATTTCATGATGTGGAGAGTCTTAGGGGTTCTTAGATTTTCTTGTGCAGAGTTAGGTGGTTCTGGTTTGTCAGTTACTCTGCGTTGAAGTGGTAAGCCTCCATCTTTTGTAAGGCTAGATATTTCATTGTTTTCCTTATGAGTATCAAAATCCTATCGATTTCTTTTCATATTTTGGATTCCTTTTTATCCATGGTGGGGCGTATATCCCGACCTAACTTGGTGATTCGGTTTAAAGGCATTTATGAACAAAGTGTGGGAATGGTTATAATTTTGGACTCCTAGTGTCCCTTTTGTTTATCTTATGTATCTTGCTTATTTGTTTAGTTATTTTTTGTTGTTATTCATATTGTGTTTTGGTTAGCTAGGCTAAGGGGGTGATCTCTAGTCCTCGGTGGACTTGAGTTACTCATCATGACTAGGTCCGGAGTCGGTTTGTGACAAAATCCCACGCTCTCCTTAGGCAAGATCAAGATAGGAGCTAATGTCAATAAATCCTTGATCTTTTAAATGCTCACCTCAAAGCATTGGACCACTAAAAAGAAATCTCCTTCTGAGTCAACTTGATCAAAGGAGTTGCAATAGATTAAAAGCCTTCAACAAAGCATCGATAGTAACCTACTAAACCAATAAAATTCTGAATTTTAGAAGGAGAAGTAGACCTAGCCCAATCACAAACTGCTGAAATCTTGGCCGGATTGACCATGATACATCCTTGGTCTCCATATGACCCAAGAAATAAATAGATTCCAACTAAAACTCGCACTTGGAGAGCTTATCATACAACTTCTTATCTCACAACCTCTAAAGTACAATCACAAACGCTCCTCCTAATTGACCTCACTCTTGGAGTAAACCAAGATATCATCTATAAATATAATGACAAAAGAGTCGAGATACGACCGAAACACCCGGTTCATCAACTCTATAAATGTGGCTGGGGTATTGGTCAACCTAAAGGACATGACTAAGAAATGACCGTACCAAGTCCGAAAAGCTATCTTTGGAATATTCAAAGCTCTAATCCTTAAATGGGGATACCAGACCTCAATCAATCTTTGAGAACACCAAAGCACCTTGAAGCTGATCAAATAAATCATCAATACGAGGAAGGGGATACTTATTCTTAACTGTCACCTTGTTAAATTATCGATAATCAATACACATACACATAGACCTGTCCTTTTTCTTCATAAACAAGATTGGTGCACCCCATAGTGATACACCAGGCCGGATAAATCCCTTATTCAACAACTTTTGCAACTGATCCTTCAACTTTTTCAAATCCGCTAGGACCATCCTATAAGGAGAAATAGAAATAGGCTTGGTTCCCAGCTCAAAATCAATAGCAATGTTAATATCATGATCTGGAGGCATACCAGGCAAATCCATAGAAAAGACATCCATGAACTTACAGAAAATACGAACAAAATCCAAATAAGGCGGTGAATTAGCACTAGTATCACGAATACGGGCCAAATAAGACAAACATCCCCTCTCTACCAAATGACGAGCCCGGAGAAAGGATATAACTCTCTTGGTACCCGAATGAAACGTACCCTTCCAAGTTATCCTTGGCATACCTATTGAAGCTAAAGTCACGGTCTTAGCATAATAGTCTAGAATAGCATGATAGGGAGCTAACTAATCCATATCAAAAAAGAAATCAAAATCTACCATATCTAAGATAATAAGATCTACCCAATTCTCACGACCCGCAAAGGTCACAACACATGATCGGGTGGTTATTCTACCATATCTAGTATGATGTTCTACTACTCAAAATCGCTTAACCAGAAGACCTACTACCTGAACCATGCAAAGCTGCCTATATTGGTCTACTATGGTACCTACGAGAACCTCTGAACTCTCTGCCTCAAGGGGTTTGACCACTAAACTCGCCCTGATGGGGCACCCTCATGGCGCCTCCCTGAGATGCTCGAAGGATCAACTTAATCATCTTTGTACGACCCACTATACTCTGAAATGACGCCCTTTACATCATTATCTGGGCAGTGGTAGGCTGAAGTGACATATCTAATCCCTTTATGAACTTTCTAATCTTCTCGGACTCGATGGCAATACTGGTAATAGAATATCTGGAAAAGGCATGGAAGCATTCCTCATACTCGACAGCAGTCATGGAGACCTGCTCTAAGTGGTCAAACTTATCTCTCATCTTATCCCTCAAATGAAATGGCACAAACCTATCCAAAAAAGGCCTCAACAAACTAATCCCAAGTCATCTCTAGAGAACCAAGAGGTCTGTAACTAACAAATGACCGCCACTAATCTCAAGCTACATCTCTCATCTAGTAGGTAGTGTAAACAATTCCATGAGACTCAACAGATCCAAGATTATACAACTTCCTCAGCAATCAATCAAGAACGCGTAGGCATCCTGTACCCACAACACCAGTTTACTTAGGCGGACCCAAGCGAGTAAATCTCTCAAACCTTTTCTGATTCTCAAAAGACATAATAGGACCCCGAAGTAATAGGATACATACTCAATATGGTAGGTTGTGATCCTACCTAAGGAGGTAACATAGATGAAGACAAAACCCTAGACTCGAAATACCATACTTGACTGCTAGCACAGAAAAAGGGATAACACTCGGAGCCTATGGAATACCATGAGCAAACTCTGGCATAAATGGAGGTACAACACTTGGAGCTGGAGGAATACTAAGGGCACTCAAAGGAACATCCTCTAAATGAGTTAGCAAATAAATCACTAAACCCTCTAAGACTGGGGTGGAAAAACTAAGTAGAATCTAAGTAGGACCCACATCTCTTGTATGCTCAATCTCGGGGGCAGATCCTTGTGCCCATTCTCTACCTCGAGCCCGTCCGCAACCCCTGCCTCACCCCTAGGCTAGTTTACCTCCTCGGGTGTCAGCCCTACATCCCTAGTCTCATTGGATCTAGTCTTCACCATCCTACACAGAAAGTGTGAAACTCAGTTTAAAAGATAGGACATGGAAAAATAGCGTGATAAGGAAAAATTTGTAAAAATGTCTTATAGCCTCTTGAAGATAGATACAAACCTCTATGTATCGATCCACGAGACTCTACTAGATACCATGTTATTATACTGATGAGACCAATGAACTTGGCTACTCTGATATCAATTAGTCACGACCCAAAAACTCAAATCTTGATGGCACTTACCGCAGCTAAGCCTTGACAAATAAGTCAATCACCCAAACTGATGTATAAAAGAAAACCATAACACATCTCTAGGCGAGATTATAGTACAAAGTCAAATCATACATGCATAAAGATAACAAAAGTCTAAATCACAATAATACTATAAACTTTCCTAAAACCTGATCTCATAGTGTAAGAACAATCTATGCACAACTCGAAGTCTAAAAATATAACTGATAATCTAAAAAGGAACCACAAGTCTATCTCCAAATACAAAACAAAACATATACTGGATAGGATAAGGTTGGAGGTCCACTCTAAAAGCATAAAGCAGCCACTACCTCAAATGTATCAACTCACTTCCCGAACTCAACTATCGCGAGACACACTCGTACCTAGATCTGCACCAAAAAGCATAGTAGGGATGAGTACAGTCCATTTGTACTCAGTAGGTATCATAGAGAAACTAATAAAAGTAGAAAATAAGGTATATAAATACACACTATGAGTACGTCACCTGCAGAAATATAGTACATAAGCAGAAAATAGGTACGTAAAAGAAATGGTAGCTCACACCGTCTTTAATAACAGTTCTAAATATAGTACATAAGCAGAAAATAGGTACGTAAAAGAAACAGAGAAGGCATGCATCAGATAAAATACAAAATGCAACACTGAAGATGCATCAATGAATGAAATTCAATGAGAGTGATGATGATGATGGTGGTGAGATATGATCGAGGTTATCATATAACCTCCGTATACACCTCCCGAGCATCAGTGCTTCCAAGTAGGACTCTTGGGGGGTTCGCAACCTATTTACAATATCAACACTCAGTCACAATCTCAATATTCATATCTTCTCTCCGACTCATGGGCTACGACAGAGGGTTTAGTAAAAGTGTCATATTTCTGTCAAAAATCAGCTTTTCCATAATAATACCAATATCTCATGACGGTATGTATGATATGAGGATGTAATGGTCACAACCAAACCAGTATGAAGATCTCAAATCCAATCAATATATACACACGGGAGCTCAAAATCCACTCAATATGTTAATCATCCATGATTCAATATAAGTCATGTACCATTAGAGTGAAATATGCAAGTAAGACATCACTACTATCAAATTAACCCCAACTTAGGCATTTCTATCATAAAAAAATAGTTGAATATAGACATAAGGCCAACAATATCAAATAAGACCACTAAACGGTCCATACATAGCAATTATCATCTCAAGTCACCAATAACAACAACATAAGCCCCCACACAGGCACACAATAGTAATAATATTATTTCCATGATTAGTACTCATACCCGTAATATGTTTTTATACAAATGTTAACTACCCAACCCAGTCTGAAGAAAGTTAAGTCATAACCTACCTCAAAATAATGAAATCCTGATCCAAAGCACCTCAACACGGAGCCTTCCCCTTTCGAATGGCCTCAAAATTAATTAAAACATATAAATATAGAATCTACCCATCAAAAGAAAGCCAATACCCATTTTGCCTATTTTTAAATCGGGTTCAAAATGAACCCCCAAAATAGATTTTCAAAAAGAAAGGGTAAAACCAGAATTTTATTTCATAAACACATTGCCCATTATTAAAGGGAGCCATAGAAGAAAACTCAAGCGAAAACGGGTTTAAATTAAGGAAATATAATTTTAGGCTTTTCAAACCAAAATTCCTAAATTCCACTTTTGAATTACCAATTAACGAATTTTAGATGACAAGAATCGAAGTAAACTAATTGAAATAGTGATTTGGAGCTTACCCAAGCTCGAAAATAAAGGAACTCAACTAAAAACCTCTTAATCCGAAGCTTAAAACCTCAAAAATGGGAAAAAACAAAAAAAAAGCTTTTATACTACATTATGACCGCTTAAGCGGTACCCGCAAGTCTGCACCCTCCGCATAAGGGGACAAGGGGACTCTTAAGAGGGACCAGCTTTGCTTTAGCGGCCCCCAGCTGGTGAGGCGGGTCGCTTAAGCGGCCTCCACTAAAGCGACCCAAGTGTCACTTTAATAATTGCACCAGCTGGGACTTGAAAATTTTTTAAGTCTCCATCGACCTCTCGAGATTCAATCACAATCCCGAGGATACAAACAAACTATACTACTTTATCAAACTTGACGTTTTGGACTCAATGACGGTATTAGATTTTAAAAAAAAAGATATTTTTCACAAAATTGACCCCCGAAACCTAGTTTTACAATTTTCTAAACTGAGGGTCAAAATGAGATTCAAAATCTATAAAATTGAACCAACCATGCTACTAACCCAAAATAGACGTTTCAAATCTATTGGCGCAATTTTCTTGCCATCTGACACACAGAACAACAAATGTTGACCAAAGTCAACTATAAGGTCTATCTAGCCTATAAAAACCACAAACTCGCACAAATCATTCCAAATCACATTGAGAACTTGTCAACCATCCCCACACCCCAGAAATATCATGTAGCAACCACAGAAATAATAAAATGGTCAAAACATATAAAAATAAAATAATTCATAGAATCAAGCCCTTACAGAGGTCCAAATCCTTCTATCCCATTGTAACGCCCTGATTTTTCTAAAATCGGAATGTCACAAGGTGTTCATGATCCCGAAGGACCACAAGCTAACCTTTTTCTGATATCTATACCAGAGCACTGCATAACATACTAAAATAAATGCGAAAAACTGGTGGAATCTTGCCATAAGGTTCAAAATATCTAAAATACTCAAAACTGAAAACTGAATACTGATACATCTATCCGAAAAGCCTCTAAACTGTTGGAACTGTGGAGTTGATGGGATATACCCCCAACTAACTCCGTTTACTGAAAATAAACTGAGTCTAATGCCATAATAAAATAAGGATCATCCTCGAATGATGAGGACTCACTGTTAAGCCAACTCCTGTTGGCTGAGTCTGGACTGCTAAGGGTGCCCTGGCTCTCGCTCTTCTGAACCTATGGTATAATACACCATAGCGCAAGAGAAAAGTATGCGTCAGTACTTTGAATATACTGGTATGCTAGATGAAGTAAGGCTAAATGCAAGGGCTTATGCATGAACATAACTTAACTGAATAACATGAGAGTACTGAATGATCCCCAACTAACTCCGTTTACTGAAAATAAACTGAGTCTAATGCCATAATAAAATAAGGATCATCCTCGAATGATGAGGACTCACTGCTAAGTCAACTCCTGTTGGTTGAGTCTGGACTGCTAAGGGTGCCCTGGCTCTCGTTCTTCTGAACCTATGGTATAATACACCATAGCACAAGAGAAAAGTATGCGTCAGTACTTTGAATATACTGGAATGCTAGATGAGGTAAGGCTAAATGCAAGGGCTTATGCATGAACATAACTTAACTGAATAACATGAGAGTACTAAATGAGGATACATGTATAGACTAAATACTACCTTCTGAATACTTGAACTTCTGACAACTGAGTTTACTAATATTGATAACTGCGTTTACTTACACTGAGAGTCTGAATAACTGAGTTTACTGATAACTGAACTCTGATCTTACTAATATCGACTGATTGAAACTGAGATCGAACCTATCTAACGGATGATCTTCAAATCTAGTAATAATGATAAGGAATGATTGAATTTGAGTTTGAGATCAAGCCTATCTAGTGGGCGATCTCTGAATCGATTAATACTGATACTGGTTAATTTCATGTGAGACCAGGTCTTTCTAGCAGGTGGTCTATGAATATATAGAACTATCTAAGTTCCTTATTGAGCTGAATGACCATATCTGACAGTTCTGATTTCTGAGTGCTACTGTGATGACTGAGACTGAACTGTAACTGTAGGAGTTCTCACTTAACTGACATGCCTCAAGTCTGAACTAGTGGGGTCCAACCTGTAACCCCAGCTGGAGGGTGTTAGTACCGTGCCACGGTTATAGACACTATTATGGTCAAGCCTCTCTAACGGGTGACCCTGAACAGGAAGTCAAGCCTAAGGCAACGGGTGACTCCTAGAAGGTAGTCAAGCCTTAATATAGCGGGTGACTCCTGATCCTGCGTTGGCTACGCAGTTCTGGAGTACAGAGATTGTTGCTTACGACTCTGTCTCTCTAACGGGGAAGCCGACATCCCTGCACTCGCTCGGTGCTAGTTCTTACTCCCAACTGAAAGACTCTGAACTGATTCTTAACTGAACTTAGACGGAGCGGAATCCGTTATTGACTATATTACTTGATTGATCTGACTGAGTTTGCTTGGTTCCGTTATCTGACGGAATGCTGCTTGGATTCTACTATATGACTGAATGCTACTGAATTTTTGTTAGCTTACTGAGTTTCACTGAAGCTTGAACTGAATACTGAATAGTACTGAATACTATTGAACCAAAACTAAATACTGAGTTGGATTAGACTGATATTGAGACTGAATTGCACTAATACTGAGATTACTGAATTTTCTTACGTTCTGTAACTGTCTGAATTCTACTGATCATGGCTTGATTGAGAGTATCTTGAAACTGACACTGGCTCTAGACTTGCAGCTAATTTGTCGTGTATAAATACCCCCAGGACTCGATAACATAAAAGTTAAACATAACCATTCTTGAATAACTATGACAATTGACTTTCATTCACCATTACAATCACTAAAGCATTTTTTCAAGCACTTAGGAATCTTAAAACGTGTAAAGGTATAGGGATGCATACTAATTTCTCATAATTCATTCAATAAGAAATGCACAAGCAAAAGAATGCATGCAACATATCATAATTCACTCACTAAGGCATTTCAACAAACACTTGGCATACATGAATTTATACACAATTTGGGAATTTCTTGTCAACATGCTATAATGACCCTATTTCCTTCACACAAGCATTTTATCAAACATATAGGAAGCATGCTTGGGTTATACAACAAATACTACACCTAAAAATCATGATTTCATCAACCAACATGCAACTTGAAGAGGGTTTATCATGAACATCACACAATTAATCACATGCTAGAATCAATTCTTAATACCTATAGTCTAAATCATGAATTAAATCTCAACAACACATAATCATGAACTTCAATACACATAAATCATGAAATCTCATAAATACATAAACTTTGTAATTTTGAAAAGAATTCTTGGACTTCTTGGGTGGAAGGAACCCAAGAATCAACATCTAACATAACTTAGGAAACTCTTTTTTGAAGATTCTTGGAGAGATTCTTGGTTTCTTGAGTTTTCTTGAAGAAGGAACCCAACATCTAACAACACCTAAGACTCTTTTTTTCAAAAAATTATTTTACTTTAGTAAAAAATAGTAAAAATTACAATGTTTGGCTATGAAAATTTCAAATACAATTTGAAATTATATTTTAGAAAAATGAAAATAATAAAAGTTTATTTTCACTTTTTTCACTTCTTTCTCTCATAAACTTTAAAAATAATTTATTTTATATTGATGATTAAACACAACTTTAATTTCAACTTTATTGACAACTTTAGAAAATTATGTTTTACTGGTCAGACAGCCCTAAAGTTGGCTAAGAAAAAATTCGTTTTCCGAAAACATAAACTATTTTCTGATAAGTGTGTTTCCCTCCATTAGCTCAAACAACAAACTATTCTAGAAGCATCCTATCTTTTACAGAAAACCCTTGGCTCCTCTTGAACTCTCTAGGGTTTTGTTATCCTTTTCTTACCCACCACCCTCTATATTTCGGGTACAATCCTATCTAACCTCACTACTACTCCACTTGAGAAAATAAAATAAAACATCTCCTAATTCAGGTAACATATTTTCCTGTTTCGATTAAGTGTAGGTTTTGCTGATCAACTATTTTCATATATTTTTTTTCTTGTGGCTTAATTTGATTTAGGATTAGAAAGAAATGGCAAGCACTCAGCTAACAGCATCGTCCATTTCTGGCAATGGTTTTGCATCCTTTGAAGGACTTAGGTCCACTTGTATTGTGAAGTCCGCATCATTTGCCCCTTTGAAGCTGAACAACAGCTCTTTTCGTGGTCTTGTTGTTAAGGCTGCCACCACCGCAGCCCCTAAGGTATCTAATTTCCTATTGCTTACTGAATAACTAGTTTCATGGTTCCTGTCTAATTTTGTGAATGAATATTCTGCTAATGTAATCCTTATTCATGGTTTTCTTGTTCTAAATCTAGTACATATATCTACTGTTGTTCGCCATATATATACGGTATCAACCATGTGTCAATACGAATTGTTGGGGGCGGCTACTATTTGTTTACTAAGAAATTTGTTGTGGAAGAATTAGTTGAAACATAAACCTTCAGCCAAAAATTATTGTCAATCTAGCGTATTGCTTCTCCAGCTGATGGAGTCCCACATCGCTGGGTTAAAGGGTCCTTGGTTTCCTGGTTTCCTTATATGGTCTTGGGCAATCCTCTCCTCATGAGTTAGTTTTTGAGGTTGAGTTAAGCCAAGGTCTGGGTCCTTGTTTTGGGAAATCCTTTCCTCATGAGCTATCTTTTGAGGTTGAGTTAGGCCCAAGGTCCATTTCTTTATCATGATATCAGAGTTAGGCCCACCCAGTTCATTATTTCCTGGGACCCCGTCTTATATTGTCCACGCTTCAGATGTCCAGCCTTGGACCTGCGAGGGGTGTTGGAATACCACATCGGTGGGTTAAAGGGTCCTTGGTCTCTTTATATGGTCTTGGGCAATCCTCCCCTCATGAGGTAGCTTTTGAGGTTGAGTTAGGCTCAATGTCCATTTCTTTATCACCGGCTGTTTAAACATGTGACGAAGTTTGTCATTTTGGTTTGCTGGAAAATTTGGTGTCAATCAACAAAGTTGATAGCTCGTTCTGGTGAGTGTGTGTGTGTGTGTGTGTGTCTGCCTGCCTGATTAATAGTCGTTTTCTTTAGTGAAGTGTGCTTGAAATCCAAAGATGGTATCATTGAACATTCGGCTTCATTTGCTTATACAAGATACTTGATTTTTATTGTGTTTACCAGCACGAAATTAGAGGCCTAATGGATTCAATCATTTATCTTTTCCGCGACTTTAAAGTAGGTATTGTCTTGTTGCCCTTATCAAAGAGACGTTACTGTGTGGGGCTATTTGTTAAATTCTGTTGTTCTTTGCAGTACACTTTGCTTAAGCCTTTGGGTGACAGAGTGTTGGTAAAGATTAAGACCACAGAGGAGAAGACTGTAGGTGGTATCCTACTTCCAGTAACAGCCCAGTCTAAACCTAACGGAGGTGAGGTAGTTGCTGTCGGGGAGGGTCATTCAGCTGGCAAGACCAAAGTTGACATTAGTGTGAAGGTAATACTATCTATATTCAAATAACATTAAGCTGGGATACAGCAACAACATACCCAGTAAAATCTCACAAGCTGGTATACATTAATGGATAATCAAGTCGACTGAAAATATGTATTGTGTATAGACTGGTGCCAAAGTCATCTACTCAAAGTACGCTGGAACAGAGGTGGAGTTTGATGGATCAAAGCACCTCATTCTGAAAGAGGATGATATTGTTGGTATTCTTGAGACAGATGATGTCAAGGATCTGCAGCCATTAAATGATAGAGTCCTAATCAAGGTTTGTAACTTGTGTCCTCCGTCCCTTGTCTACAATATATCTAATGTTCCATATTCAGCTGTTTGCCTATTTCAGCTTTGATTATCTTTCTGTTCTAAGGAATCTGGGTTTCACGAGGAAATAGGTTTAAGATCTCTGGCATCATCTCCCTATCCTATTGCTCATATTCTGCACTTGGTTCAGGCACTTGCAATTTCTGTAGTGTCTTTAATTGGCTGCACGAGTTTAAGTGGTGGTTCATTTGCGTCTCAGGTTGCAGAGGCTGAAGAAAAAACCGCTGGAGGCTTACTGTTGAGTGAGGCAGCCAAGGAGAAGCCTTCAATTGGCACGGTAAGAGATGAAAGATGTTGCAGTCCTTGGTCCATGCTCCCTATATTGATTGAGATGTTCGTAAGCCCAAACCTTAGTTGATGTTTGAAATTACAGATTATAGCTGTTGGGCCTGGTCTTCTTGATGAGGAAGGGAACAGGAAACCACTTTCAGTATCCCCAGGAAATACAGTTCTGTACTCCAAGTATGCAGGCAATGAATTCAAAGGTGCTGATGGATCTGATTACATTACACTCAGGGCATCCGATGTAATGGCTGTACTATCTTGAGCTCTCACCAAAATTTTCAGTAAGATCTAGAATGGAGGAAGCTGCATTCAACTTTCGAGCGAGGAGTAAAACACACTGCAAATTAATGATTCATATCAAGTGTAGAATCAATTTTCTGAACGTATTTCTGTTCTTGATTTGAGGAATTACCCTTTTTTTAGAATTTTTTTAATGTTAAAAAGTGATTGAAAACTACAGATTATGAGGATGAGCACTCAAATTCTGACGGATGCATTTTTGGTTTAAAAGTTGGAGCCGTAGCAATAAATTTTGCTTAACATAATAGTGGAATGTAAATGAAGGGGGTCAAACTTGAGACAATGCAGTAATAACCAGGAACCTTGGGGACTTCAACAAGTATAGCATCTGGTCTGTCCGCTGTGCTAACAGCGGATAGTTCTCCTGTGGATGAGTTCCGTTCTTGCTCTTGCTTTCCATCTCGTCCTGTTTGTGAATTTACTAGTTGGCGAGCCGCCAATGTTCTTTCATTTGTTTGATTGATAGAATTTTAGTTAGACATATATTATTATATTTAGATTAATGAAATGTGTATAAAAATATTTTATTTTGTTAATATGAAACCTATATAATTTTGAGAGAATAAAATAAATTTATATATTTTTTAAAATATTTACAGTTGTTAATTATTGTGATTTATATTATTTTTTAAATAGTAATTATTAAATATATAATAAAATATTTTAAGCTAGTTAATTGTTGTATTTTAAATATCTTTTATAAAATTTTCAAATAATACATGTTATTATTCCTTTTTAAATTTTTGAGGCATTGATAATTAATTATATTTTAAAAATATTTATTTTTAATTATTGAGATTTATAATTTTTTTTTTCTATTTCAATTTAAATGACACTGATATAATTTCGAGAGAGTGAAATATTTTATATCTTTTAATTTGTTTAAGTTGTTAATTATTGTGATTATTAATTATTTTTTAGACATTTTAAGTTAACTATTATAGTTTATAATATCTTTATATAATTTTCAAATAATCAAAGTTACTCTCCTTGTTCAAACTTTTGTAGCGTTGATAGTTTATTATATTTTTTAAAATAATTTTAATTTTTTTTCCTGTATTCCAATTTAAGTGACGCAGTGTTCAGTTGTTAATTATTGTGATTTATATTACTTTTTAAATAGTACTTATTAAATATATAATAAAATATTTAAAGTTAGTTAATTGTTGTATTTTAAATATTTTTTATGTAATTTTTAAATAATACATGTTATTATCCCTGTTTAAATTTTTGAGGCATTGATAATTAATTATATTTTAAAAATATTTAAGTTTTAAATTATTGAGATTTATAATTTTTTTTTCTATTTCAATTTAAATGACGCTGATATAATTTCTAGAGTCAACGAAATATTTTATCTCTCTTGAATTTTTTAAGTTAATTATTGTGATTATTAATTATTTTTTAGACATTTTAAGTTGTTAACTATTATAATTTATAATATCTTTATATAATTTTCAAATAATCAAAGTTACTCTCGTTGTTCAAACTTTTGTAGCGTTGATAGTCTATTACATTTTTTAAATTGTTGATAGTCTTTTACATTTTTTAAAATAATTTAGTTTTTTTTTTGTGATTTATAATTTTTTTTTCCTGTATTCCAATTTAAGTGACACAATGCTCAGTTGCTAATTATTGTGATTTATATTACTTTTTAAATAGTAATTATGAAATATATAATAAAATATTTTAAGTTAGTTAATTGTTGTATTTTAAATATGTTTTATTAATTTTTAAATAATACATGTTACTATCCCTGTTTAAATTTTTGAGGCATTGATAATTAATTATATTTTAAAAATATTTAAGTTCTTAATTATTGAGATTTATAATTTTTTTTTTTAATTTCAATTTAAATGACACTTATATAATTTCGAGAGTCAACAAAATATTTTATATCTTTTAATTTTTTTAAGTTGTTAATTATTGTGATTATTAAATATTTTTTAGACATTTTAAGTTGTTAACTATTATAATTTATAATATCTTTATATAATTGTCAAATAATCAAAGTTACTCTCGTTGTTCAAACTTTTGTAGTGTTGATAGTCTATTACATTTTTTAAAATAATTTAATTTTTTTTTGTGATTTATAAATTTTTTGTCCTGTATTTCAATTTAAGTGACGCAAGGCTTAGATGGTCAGAAACAACAAAACAAGCATGTTTTAAATGACTTATAATAATTAATTAGAAGTTATATAGCAAAATTACTATAAAAGTACTTGTATAAAAAAATTAAGTGGGCCTCATATAAGACCTTAAGTTAATTTAACATTAAATATTTTTAATTTTTAATACTTAGATGAATTATAATAATTAATTAGGAATGATATAGTAAAATTACAGTTGAAGCAGCTGAAACAAATATGTCATAAATATTTATTTTATTTTTTAATTAAATATTATTAATATTTTAATATATAAATAATATATAATAATTAATTAGAGATGATATAATAAAATTACAGAACAAACAAGTGAAATGACGGAAAACAGGCAAGCAGACATGCCGACGGTGTCGTGCCTGCTCACTGTCACTTCTATATAAGAGAGTTATGTTCAAATTGGCTTGAAATTCATAATAAATTTAGTAGGTGTTTGACCATGAAAATAAAATTAGTTGGAGTTTCGCCATAAAAATAAATTGGAGTTTTTTGACTTTTTGTGAAAGAAATGAAGTGAAAAAATTTAAAACTCTTTAAGATACGATTCCAAATTGTATTTGTGTCTTTATGATCAAATGCTGCTATTTTTAATAAAGTGAAATGATATTTTGAAAAAAAGTGAAAAATTCTCATGATCAAACGGTTATTAGAGTGTGCTTGGTACAAAGCAATTTGTTTTCTAAAATATATAGTACCTTTTATTTTCCCTTTAATTTTCTCATTTTATTTATCCTTTTATTTTCTCGTTTTCGATTAGTGAAAAGATTTGAAGGATATTTTATTTAGGAAAATAACTTTTTTTAAAAATAAAGAAAATGATTAGTTTTATAATGAAATTGGAATAAGTAAGTAGGCATTTGGTCATGAATATTATGCACAATATTTCAAAATACATTTTACTTTATTTCAAAATATTTATTTGGCCATAAATATTTTAGAAAATGTTTTCGCAATATTTGAATTTTTGAAAGGCACTTCAAGAGTCGGGAGATGTTTTCACTATTTTTGAATTCATTTTCTGCACTTTTAATTTATTCTTTTTAAAAAATTTATATTTTTAATTTTCATAAAACGCTAATTTTTTTTTTTATATTTTTTACTTTTTATATAATGAATATGTTGTTTTATATTTTCAAAAAATATATATTTAAATTTAAAATATTAACTTCAAAATCTTATGATAAATCATAACTCCAACTCTATTTTTTAATTTTAAAAATACCAACTAAATAAATATATTTTTTATTTTGGCCAAACTGGTCTAAGGCTGTATTTGTTTTTATTAAGATTTGGATGTCTGAATCTGAATGCACTTCTGAATGATTAAGACGTTGTCTCTAAAACTGAAAACTGAAAACTGAATGATTAAGACTGACAGTTTTTCAACATCTAAATCTACAAAATTTATTTATTTGTATATATAATAAAAAATACAATTCAATTAAAAAATTAATTATATATTAAAAATATTTAATTTAATACAAGAAAATTATTATTGATTGAAAAAACAAATTATGTTAGCTAGTGATAGTGGAGATGGTTTATACTTGTGGTAGTAGTTGTGGTAATAATTGATGTTAGTGACTAGTAATGTTGTTGGTGATAATTGTGATGTAGAAATGATTGGTATTGTAGTGACTGTTATGATGGTGGCGATTGGTAGCGGTGGTGGTGGTTGTGATGTGAAGTTGCTTGATGTTAGTTATTGAAGGCGTTTATTGCAATGACTGGAAAATAAATGCATAACGTTTGATGATGTATCGGTGATAGATAGAGACGTTGTTAGTAAAGATGGTAGCGATTGAAATGGTGGTAGAGGTGGTGATACCGGTGACAATGACGGTGGTGGTGGTTTAAGATTGTGTGGAGGTTGATGATGTGTTAGTGGTAGTTAGCAATGGTGCTAGTTATGATAGATGAGTTAGTCGGGGGTAGAAATTGGTCGGTAGTGATTGATGATGGTGATGGTGTTAGAATTGGTGTTAGCTTTGACAGTGGCGGTAGCGTAATGGAGATGATACATTTGGTAGCGTCTAACAATAGTGGTTGCTAGCGATATTGATTGTCAATGGTAGTTGTGATGGTGGAAGTGGTTGGTGGTAGTCGTTGATTATGGTGATTGGTCGTGGTGGTTGGTGGTTAACAATAATGGTGGTGGTAGAAGTGGTGACTGGTGATTGTGGATAGAGTAGTGGTGAATATTATTCAACACAAGAATACCTCTTAATGAAATGAAGACTTGATCCTTGATCTGAATGATTAAGACCTATTCAGACCTATTAAGAGTCAAAATCTTAATAAAAAAATAAATGCACTTAATGATCTGAAGTCTGAATCATTCGATTCAAACCTTCATTAAGTGCAAACAAACGAGGCCTAAGTCTCATTATCTCCTTTCCACTCTTGCAACCACTTACCCAAAACTATATTGTGCTTGTTCATTCTCTATTATGGTATGTTTTTTTTTTTTTTTAAATAGAAAATGAAAGCTAAAAGACAATAAAAAAGAGGATATTTTTAACTTGTGAGGAGATATGAACAACTGAGGAAATGATGCATATTGTCTAGGGGTGTGCAAAAACTGTATTAACCGATAAATTGAATTGAAAAAATTATTTTTTATTTATCGGTATCGAGTTATTGGGTTAACAATTTTTAAACGATTTTAGAAATTTTGTTACCAGGATATCGATTCGACTTTCGATTTTAAGATTTTAGTTAACGGTTAAACCGATAACCCAACAAGATTATATTAAAATTTTATTTTTGTCCCTAGTTCTATAATACTGTCTTTATATTTTAAATACATACACTATTGATTTTTGGATTTTATAGTTGTTGTCTTAGTGTTGTTCTTTTCTTTATAAACTTGTTGGCTTGTTGGGTTTTCATCCATTAATATAAATTATAAACCTACATTGATTTTATTTATTGAGAGATTGCTATCGATTGCTACTGCATACAAGTTCGTTACTTAACCAAAAAGAAAATAAATTTATTTTAGTAATAATGTATTTGAATTTGTTTCTACTTATACTTTGTGTAGGCTTTTATGCATGACAATAGTGTATATATATGAACATATGAGAATAAGAAGTGAATGTGAAAAAATAAAAATAAAAGGAGCATTTTCTTATCGTTAAATCAATAAATCGAACTTATTAAGGACCAAAATCGATAAATCAAAAATCGATAACAAATATCTCATTTGTTTGGTTATCAGTTTAGCGTGTTGACAAACCAAAAACCGATATATCGAATCGATACACAAAATTGAACCAAACCAATCGATACACACTCCTAATACTGATAGTGAAAAATCAATCACGTTTGGCATCCTTTTGCCAGCATGCGAGAAGTTTGAACTCATTCACAAAGTTTTTTCAATTTTGAGATATTCATTATATGATCATGTTTTGAGAAATCAGACATCTTGTTCAATTATGATAAAGGAAAAAAGTCAAATTTATCTCTTTACTTTGATAAATTGGCTAAATATATCCTTCGTCATACTTTGGGGTTAAATTTGCCCTCGATTTCATACTTTGATGTCATATTTACCCATATTGTTAAGAAACTTTTTACTTGTACCCCTCTTTAACAGAATAACCCAAATCAATATTAAATTGTCTATTTTTTAAAAATAAACCACATCCTAATCTAATCTGCCCGATCCGGCTCATAAAAAATATATAAACAAATATACTCCTCCCTCAGTTCTGTTGGTCGAATTTTTTTCAACAAACAAAAATACTTCTCTTCAACGTGCAACGCTGGTAAGTTGTTTATAATTGAACAAAATGTAAAACATAATGAGATAATGTTAAAGCATGGAACTATAAAAAATATCTATTACAAACTCTGCTCCAGTTCGATTATGTTCAAATTTTAAAATTTGATATGCAATTCTATGTGCATCTAAATTCTAGAATCAGTGAATAAATTTTCTGAGCAAATGACATGATAAATTTTTTTATAGATCTAAATACCATATAAAGATATATGAATAAAGAAATGTCACGATTGACACATATGAAACCTCTTAACTCAGTCATCGAGAGAAATATTTAATGGGTCTTATCTATTGCGTTTGATCGTCAAATGTCATTTTTCATGAGCTTTGCACTGATGTAGATCTATGAACTGATAAAGGGATATATTTTTTTTGTTTGCACTAATGCAGATCAATTTTTCATAAGTTATGTACTGATAAATATCCAGTGGCTTAATCTCGTTGAAAAAATTTGACCAACAAAACTAAAGGGGGTATATTTTTTTGTTTTTTTTGTGGCTCGATTCCTATCGAACAAGTTAGATTAAGGTGTATTTTGTTTTTAAAAAGTGGGTCGTTTAACGTTGATTTGAGTTTTTCTATCAAGCAAGGGTACATATGAAAAGTTTCTTAGCAACGAGGGTAAACTTGACACCAAAGTATGACATCAAGGGTAAATTTGATACCAAAGTATGACAAACGGTATATTTAGACAGATTTTCTAAGTAGAGGGATAAATTTGTCCCCAAAGTATGACAGGGAGGGTAAAATTGGCCTCAATGTACGACGAAGGATATATTTAGTCAATTTTCAAAGTAGAGGGGTAAATTTGACCCTTTTCCCTTCTGATAATATGTTCATGTGAAACGTCATTATCAATAACCTTATTTTTTTAGATAATAAAAGTATAATAGTTATTATTTAGTGGCAAAATCAGGAGGAAACAAAATAGAAAAAACTGTAATAGTTACTATTCATCGGCAAAATTAGGAGAAAACAAAATAGAATAAATTATAAAATTAACTCTATTTGGTTGTACATCAATTTATCCTTACAACAACAACAACAACATACCCAATGTATTCCCACATAGTGGGGTTTGGGGAGGGTAGGGTGTACACAAACCATACCACTACCTCAGGTGAAGTAGAGAGGTTGTTTCCGATAGACCCCCAGTTTAGAACCGATAACAATATAACAAACACAAAAGAAAAGTGCAAAATAAACTAACTCCTCTAGCAACAAGATAATACTAACAACACAAGATAAAAATAAGAACTATCTAACCTAAATCATAGACATCACACAACACCACGCATAAAAAACTACAGACATAAAAGAACGCTCCCTTATTGTTATCGACGCACTCCCACCCCCAAACCCTCTACCCTAATCCGCATCCTCCAAACCTTCCTATCAAGGGTCATGTCCTCCATAAGTTGTAACTACTCCATATCATGCCTAATCACCTCTCTCCAATATTTCTTCGGTCTACCTCTACCCCGCCTAAAACCATCCATAGCTAGTGTCTCACACCTCTGCATTGGAGCATTCGAGTCCCTTCTCATCACGTCCCCGAACCAATGTTACCTCATTTCTCGCATCTTATCCTCCACCGACTCAACTCTCACCTTCTTCCGAATAATCTCATTTCTCATCCTATCTTTCCTGGTATGCCCACACATCCATCGCAACATTCGCATCTCCGCCACCTTCAACTTTTGGATATGAGAGTTCTTAACTGGCCAACATTCTGCTCCATACAACATAGCCATTCGGACTGCCACTCTGTAGAACTTACGTTTAAGATTCGGTGGCACCTTCTTATCATATAAGACTCCCAAAGTGAGCCTCCATTTCAGCCACCCTGCCCCAATACGATGTGTGACATCCTCGTCAATCTCTCCATTGCCCTGAATCATAAAACTCAGATACTTGAACCTCTCCCTCTTCTGAATGACCTGCGAGTCCAGCTTCACCACCACTCCATCCTCCTGCGACACCTCACTAAACTTACACTCCAAGTACTCCGTCTTGGTTCTGCTCAACCAAAATCCTTTACACTCAAGTGTCTGTCTCCAAATCTCCAACTTATCATTGACTCCTCCCCGAGTCTCGTCAATCAGTACTACATCATCCATAAATAACATACACCAAGGCACCTGCCCTTGAATATGTCACGTCAAAACATCCATCACCAAGGCAAATAAAAATGAGCTAAGAGTTGATCCCTGGTGCAACCCTATCAGAACTGGAAAGTGCTAAAAATTCCCACCTACCATCCTCATACGAGTCTTCTCCCCATCATACATGTCCTGGATCGACCTAGTGTACGCCACGGGCACCCCTCTAGCCTTCAAGCACCTCTACAGAATCTCCCTCATAAATCTATTATACGCCTTCTCTAGATCAATAAACACCATGTGTAAGTCCTTTTTCCTCTCCCAAAACTGCTCCACTAATCTCCTCAAGAGGTGAATGGCCTCAGTGGTCGAGCGACCTGGCATGAAACCGAATATCCATATGGGGTGCTAGCTAATCTAACCCTACTCTCTAATATTGTTTAATTAACACCATTATGGTTAGGGAAAAATTCACAAGTAGTAAGTTTAAATCCATTATTAGACATTTCATAGCAATATCTTCATAATTATCCGAAATAACAACTTGTATATGTATTTGATGCGTAAGAAAACATTAAATCATATGTAAATACAATTAATTATCTTAGTTTTGGGTAATAACTTGAGTTTAAAAAGGCAAAAGAATTTCAGCTTCCTTAAATCACGTTAATCCAATTAATTAAAGATTGTATTTCTAGAAATACAAAACCCTTTTTAATGAGTTTCAAAACTCAAAATAGATTTGAATGATTAAAAAAATATTTTCCTTTTTTTCTCTCTCTTCTTTTTCTTTCCCCCCCCAGATTTTTCCTTCGTACTTTTCATTTTTTTTACTGTTTCTTTTTATCTTTGCAATTTTTTTTTTCATTTTTTTAGTTTCTCCTTCGTTTTTACATTTTCTGTTTTTCCCGTTGCACTTTTTTTTTTGTTTATTGTTTCATTTTTTTTCTTTTTTTTTTCTTTTTTCTTTTTATACATTTTTTTTTCATTTATTTGGTTGTTATGTTTTATATTTATATATTTTTTATATTTTATATTTATTTGTATCAAACTATATATTTTAAATAAATTTATTTTTTGTATTTGAATAGTTTACCTGTGAATATGCACAATTTATCACTTGTATTTATATACAAACAAGTATATGAATTAATTATATTTTCTTGAGTCTAAAATATACAAATATGAACTATTTAATACAAATGCAACGTTAGTATTTGTATTTTAAATTTATCATTTGTATTTGCATATATATAAACATATATCATTTATATATGTATGGTTCAGGTTCTATAGAGATGTATCATTTGATACAAATATAATATTTGTATTGTATAATTTATCATTTGTATTTGTATTGTTCAATTTGTATCCATGAAATACAATTCATATCAAAGAATATAAATACAAGTGTTCATAAAAAGAAAAATAATAATTCTTTTTTACCTTATTTAAAAATACAAACGATGCAATCAACTACAAATTCAAATACAAATAAGTAAAATTACAAATACAAATAAATATATGGCCAACTTAAAAATACAAATACAAAATAATTTTTTTAAAATGCAAATGTATCGATGAAAATAAAATAAAAATAAAAATACCAACAAAATAAAATAAAATCACAATATAAAAATACAATATGCAGTCAAAAATAAAATACAAATAAAAAATAATTCTTTAAAATACAATTGTGAATTATATAAAATATAAAGGATAGTGCGAATGATAAAATACAAATATAAGTGCGACCTATAAAATATAAATACAAGTGCAAATAATAAAATATAAATACAAGTGCAAATAATAAAATATAAATACAAGTGCAAACTATAAATACATACAAATACAAGTGCGAACTATTAAATACGAATACAATTGTATCAATGAATATAACATATAAATAATGGTTCGAGTACAAATACAACAAATGATAGCGGTATTTTCATTATCATCCATGACTTGTACTTGACGTAGCCATGTGATTCAAAAATTCAAAGAAAATATAAAATAGAACCCAAAAGAAAATGAGAAAGAAAAAATATAAAAAAATAGAAGCTAGAGATAGAAGAGTAAAAAAATAAAAAAACAAAAATAGAAAAAGAAAAAAGAAAAAAGAAAAAAGAAAAAACTCAAAAGAAAAAGAAGTGAAAAAGGAAAAAAAAAGAAAGAGAAATAAAAGCTAAAAATAGAAGAGTAAAAATAAAAGAAAAAAGAAAGAAACAAACAAAAAAGAATAGAACACAAGACGAAGAAAACGAAAATAGGAAAATAAAAATATGAGAAATAAAAAAATAAAAAAAGGAAAAGGAAAAAATCAATAAAGAATAAAATGAAAAAAAGAAAAAAAAAAGAAGAGAAATAGAAGAGAGAAAAAAGGGAAAACAAAAAAAAGAGGAAAACAAAAAGAAATCAAAATAGAAAAAGAAACAAAACGATTAAAAAAAATGATTAAAAAAACTAACAAGGAAAAAAAGGGAAAAAAAGGTTAGAGATATAACAGAGAGAGTGAAAAATAAAGGAAGATAAGGAGCCACTAAAATGTTGTTATTGTTGTTATCCTTCGATTTTACAATCTTCAAGTCACTTTTCACTCCCCTAAATTCTTCAATTTTCTCATCATAAGTCTCAACTTTATTATGAAAGAAATTCAACAGAGTATCCAAATTTCTTGAACACTACAATCACCTAGAGTATATTTCATTTCAACTACAAGAATCATTTATGTATCACTTCCCCCCTTTTTAACCCCATTGTCAACTTGTGAATGAAATTCGCCCTCCTTGACCTTACTATCAGTGTCATTATCCGATGTTTGCATATTCACAACAAGTCTTCTCTGTTTATTAACCCCAACACGAGATTCTTGAACCCCATCAACTTGTCAATAAAATGTACCTTTTTTGTCCTCATTATTGTCACCATCATTTAATAGAGTTCTTATGGACCGAGTACTTAAAGCTACAAACATCATTTGATCTTTTGTCATGATTCAATTGGCTATGAGTGACACCCACTAATTCTCCGATGGGAGAATCATCTAACCCAAATACTTTTTTTGTTGGGATAGAAATATGGACAAATCTCAAATTTAATCGAATAATATTCTTAAATTAATAAAATAATAATGCAAAATTAATCAAACTACCTATTACAATTCCCAAGATCTGAAAGTCATCGTACAAGAAATGCTAAAATAAAAATCATGTCTAAAAAATATCCAAAACTAACAAAAAGAATATCTCATTGTCCGAAAGAAGGACAAGAACCAATATGATGATCCATGGCAGCTCGAAGATGGAGTGCTCACTTTGAATCGAAGTCAACTGTCAAACGCTAGAAGTGAGATCGCGTCGGAGTTTCTGAAACACGGTCTGTATTCAATAAAAGAAGAGCATAGGGTACTAACCATACAAACCACTATGTATTGGTAGGTATCATAGGCTAACTTAACTTAGAACCATGCAATACACATAAATCAAATAGCAACTAGACAAGACATTCAACACATAACAAGTAATCTCAATCAGTCAACAAGTATATTCACAATAGACCAAATAATGTTCACAACTAAGCCACTCCACCATCAAGAATATCAAACATATCAGAATAATCACGAATTCAATAATACAACAAAATGGAGATCTATGTCCACCTCAACCTCGTAAGAGTAATCTTATTAGACTCATTATTATTGCAAAAAAGCCTCTAACTTGCATATCGAACTCTAGTTTATATACACATGCTAAGAGACTTATTTATTCCTATTTAGTCATTGTATATGGGATCAACTTCGTCCATGTACCGTATGGATGTGGTATCCGACCTCCTTAATATAATAATATAAGTGTCCATACCGGCATGGTATCCAACCTTCTGAGATGATAACAATAGATATTTTAGTTTAATATCACTCAGGATATATCACAGTGCACCGATTTAACAAGTACACACACTATCATAATATACTTCATCAATTTTTTGTTCTTTGGCTTATTCATTACGTTTTAACACCCAAAACTACAACTACTAGCATGTTCGAAGACAATCTACAAAAATTCAATTTAGGATCACACATGAAATCTAGATCAAGTCTCAACTTAATTAAAAATCATAACCTATCTCAACTAAAGAATCCGAAAGTAAGCTAGTCTGTAAGAACCTTGTCTGCAAGAACCTTGTCCTTACCAAAAGCTTTGGATCATTAACTATCTAAAAATAAACAAAAGAGTAATTAACCACTTACTCTTCATTTATAGGCCTTAAGGATTAAACCCATTGATTATCATCTTTATCATATCCTAAATCATGGTATACGAATTTTTCAACCATTGCTTTATCCCAAACCCCATAATTCATGTTCAAGAGAAGTGATTTTATGCTAGGAAGTAGAATTTAACAACCTAGTATTAGACAAATTTAGGATTACTCAGTTTTCCCATCAATATATGAGCTTAGGGCTTAAATTCAAGAATTCCATCATAAATCCTCACTCTAAATATTCTGCAAATTAAATGGATTAAAAGTTTTTAGAAGGGAGTAATGATCTTACCTCAACGATGAAATTCACTCAAGTTGGTGAAAAATTTCCTCTCTTTAGTCTAAGGAAAAAACTTTAAATTTTTAGGCAAATAAGATCTAATTTTTGAGATTCAGGAATTAATTTTTCCTTGATGACCCCTGTAGTAGTCACTTGACCGTTATAAAGGTCCCTCTATGGCGGAGAAGTGTTAGGGATCACTGTGTCGGCCCCTGATAATTCCCCGTCATTCGCTACAGTGGTCGGTTGACTACTACGGTGGTCTCATTATAGTGGTGATGGATCCTGTCGAGGTCCTTAGGCAGTAACTCAAGATAATTTTCATACTTCCCATATTTCACAACACAAACCTAAATTTTTGACAACATACAAGCCCATTATGGTAATCGCTATAATAAGAGTTCTACAAATCAATTTGTTATTTCGAAAGTTTCTACAAGCAACTGTACTACTCGAAATAAACATCTAACCATCAAACGCTACACCACGAGATATAAATTACCTCTAAGCTCCACAATACCATATTTCTATTAGAAATCAACCTAGCTTGAGATTTTATCAACTCTCATCCTAGTGAAAACTCAATTGAATACATATGCACCAAATAATGCTATAGCCACGGCCGATTCATTACACTTTGTGACCTAATTTCAAATCTTCCACTCTTCATATCCATATCTATAGTGTCATAACCCAATTTCTCAGGTTGTGATGGCCCCTACTAACCCTCCATTAGGTAAGCCAACCCGGTCTGAAACTGCTAGTAACAGACTATTAAAAGAAATAAAGAAAGAAGTAAAACAAAGTCTGATAAAAAGACCAATATAAAGATGAAATTCTAAAATATGGTGGAGTCAGTACAAGAACTTCTAATACAATGAGAGTACAAATGAAATACAAAATAAATATATATACAAAGATGTCTCTGAATACAAAATAGAGATTAGTCTAATCAATAAGAGGGAGAGCAGAAATACTCTAAGCGTCAAGAGTTCGCCGCAAATCTACGATCTATGATTGATCTGCACAATACGCACTTTAACAATAAGAACTCGTACTATGATCTATAGACTTAAAAAGTTTAGTATGAGTACCAAACACGTGGTACTCGGTAGCCATCGGCTGACTGAACTCCAAAGATAATGTAAGCATAAATAATATGTAAAGCAAGAATATAAACTACTAGAAACTATCCAAGAAACTAAACATAATAATTCTATTGAAATAATAATGATAAACTATCTTATTCAAACAATATTTAGAAACTAAAGTGCAATACCGTATATTAATAGACAACATACAAATGAAGAGTGAAAGAAGGATATACAATAGTAATACAAGACCAAAGGATACATATAGAACATGAATAGATAAGAAAAGAGAGGGATATATGATGATACCATATATATACACACACACACATATATAGTACTAAATGCAAAGGTAATAACCTGAGGGAGCCAACATAACATCTCGAGGAATTCTAGCCAAGAAGAAAAGATAATACTATTATAATCATGGTCTCTAACCGAAGTGTGGCTAAACATGAGGTAATCTAACAATAACATACCTTACTATGTGAAAGAAAAGGGATAAAAAATGTACCAATAATATCGAGTACCAGTCCATAATTATCTTCCACGAACTAACCATAATAACCAACAATAAAGTAACCGGCTAGTCCGGACAAACAATAACCTAATCGGGCCCCTATAGGCCCAGTAGGTTCAACCAAGCACTCAACATACAACAACCATAACTTATACCTGTATAATGCCCCATAAAACTGATAGATATAAGTGACAAACAATTATACTAGTGATAGGTAATGCATATGAATGAATAAATCAAGTGTAATCTAGTACCATCAACCAATCAAGTGTCATAATGTACCAAGTGTATACACCTTCTCTAGATCAGTAGCTCACAAACGAAGGACCTATGGTCACCATCCTTCTTTGGCACTGTGGCTTATAGACGAAGGAGCCCATAAGAACTTGGGATTTCCATACACACTGCCTGGTTCCAAACCAAGACTTTCAATAACCATCATAACCAACCTACTCTATACAATACTGAAGACATATATATAAAATAAGTGTTTGGAATCGAACCGAGACTAAAAGAGTGTAATCTGTAAATCTATTATTCGAAATTAGGTTTGGGACTAAATAATAAGATAGAAAGGGTCAAATTCTTCATCAACCAAAGTAATAGTAGTGGTAAAAAAGTGGATTAATAATGAATCGAAATCAACCTCGGTCTAATTTCCAAAATAGCATATTTAGTTCCAAAGGCTCATAATTCATTAAATAAGGTGGTACGGCTCCCATTGTAAAAGATTCTATTTTAAAAGTGAAAAGTGAGGATGATTCCCTTTTTAGAAAACAGTAGTAAAGTCAAGGTTTAATTGGGATCATACCACTAAGTAAGCATAAATGCGTCTAAAAATATTTATACCATCACGAGTATCCAAAAAATACAACCATAATCGCCTAGGTGTCTATAAAATAGAATCTCATACTTTTAAGGGTAGAATACTCACCCGGAGTTCAACTGATATCATAACCACAATCTCAGGTCCAACAATGCATAACTAACATCATAGATCCTCATAACTCTAAAAATTACGATAATCAAGGAAGTAAAATTGCTACAAGAATCTAATTGGGAAAATACCATCCAATTTACTAAGTCAAATGGTAAGCCTTATAATAAAGGATCATTGATATAAATATGTGGTTAACATGTCTATAATCAAGGATAATATGGTTCTACGGCCATAACCGGTATTCTATACTAAGATTCAGGTCATATTTCTATTCAAAATTCCCTAAATAGGTTAAAATCATGATATACTACTCATAATCATATTCTATAATCCCTACCTAGCATGCAGTCTATACAATACACAATCTCCCAGAGAAAAGCAGACCGGAGCCTGCCTCATTGCCGAACTGTAAATCTTGAATTATCCACAAATCGCTCATCCTTGTTCTATGATTCCGAGTATAACGATACCCATATTGAAATATAAAATTTCAGACCTAAAATTGGGTAAAAAATGTGCCCATGGGGGCCGCTAACGGAATTCAAAAATTGAATCCGTCACGAGGTTCCTTAAAGGACAAAAATATATGTGCTCAAGATTTGAGCACAAATGGACTACAAATTGGGGACCAAATCAACCTATGAAGTTAAGGATTTCAAAACTATTTTATAAGAATTTATCAAGGAAAATGATGAAGACAGAGAAAATAATGAAAATATCCAAGGAGTGTTAATTTAGCTTATCTTATCCCCAATGGATGATTTTTCACTCTTTTCCAATATCTAAGGTTCAACAATTGTAGATTGTGACTTAGAAAATGGTTAAAAAATAAAGAGAAGAGGATTATATACTGTTAGGAAATTGGCATTCGTGATCGCAACGCCTGGTAAAGTCATCCTTTGCAAACGTGGTTGAATGGTTTGCGAATGTGAAGGCAAAGAGGCTATACTATCGCTATGTGGCTGAGGGTCATGATCGTGAAGAAGAATATAGATAGGTCGGGATGAACCTTCATCGCGAACGTGAGTGGAAAGGCTCGCGATCGCGGCGGTCAAAAGGTTGACCTTTTGAAAATGCGACAACCTTGTCGTCGCGATGGGAAACATTTGGTTGCACCAGATATAGTAGCATCAGATTTTTCCCAAATCCAAATGGACTTCGATTGGGTGCTCGAGATTCGTTCATAATCCTATGTGCTCAAACAAACTATACTAGCATGCCAGATTTGACACTTTGGACTCAATGGAACCATCAAAACATTCATCCGAGATTGTTTTGATTAAATGTGGGTACCAAACCTAGTTTTATTTTCACCAAACCTACCAGTAGCCCAAAATGAGTCCAAAAGCCTTGAGACCAACACTACTAAAAAAATGCCAAAAAACAGTGTTGCTTTTAGAATTTATTTTTGTTATTTTTGAAAAAAGCGATGTCGTGCGTCGCTTTTTGTTCAACACATGATGAAAAAAAAGCGACGTTATGCGTCACTTTTAGTAAAAAACATGATGAACAAAAAATGACTCTGTGCATCGTTTTATTGAAAAAAATATATTTTTTTTCAAAAAAATTGACACTGTCCGTCGTAATTTGAGAAAAATAAAATATATATATTTTTAAAAAAAGCGACGTTGGTCTTCGCTTTTTGTTCTTCATAATGAATAATAAGCGACGTTGGTCGTCGCTTTTAGTTCTTCATAATGAATAAAAAGTGACGGTCGTCATCGCTTTTTGTTCTTTATAATAAATAAAAAGCGACGTTGGTCGTTGCTTTTTGTTCTTCATAATGAATAAAAAACCGACGGCCGTCGTCGCTTTTATGCATTTTTTTTAGTGCAGAAATCTGCATCCCACCTGCTAAATAAAAATGTAATTCAATATATACATCCCTCATGCAACACACATTATTACAATAATAATACAACACACTACATCAACAAATCATTTAAGCAATTCAAATATCAATAAATTATTTAAGTAATTCAAATCAACAACACTTAAACAATAAATCCAACAACATTCAAAATACTTAAACACTCCTAAAGATTTTTCACTAATTAAAAGCCAAGTTCAAAAATATCTAAAAATTATCTAAAAGTCAAGTCCAACAACACAACACTAAGGAGTAGCCCCAACAAACTCCTCATATCACTCTTTGTTTCCTCTTCGCTACTTGAATCAGGGGCAACGGCCTGTGTCAAGGCACGTCTAAGATGTGCAATCTGATGTGACATAGCATCATGTCTCTCAAAAATTGTAGAAATGGCCTGATCGTGCTTTGCCAACCAACAACACATTGTCTGGAAATCAATTCATCTTTTAAGAACTATACTAAACCAATTTTAAGTCAAGAATTCACATTTGAAGTATCAACACTAAACCAATTGCAAGTCATGAATATAAATTTCCAAGTGATTACACTTTACAAATTTTAAAACACAAGTTCACCTTTCAAGAACTACATTAAACCATTTTGAAGTCGCTAATATACTTTACAAGTGACTAGTACACATTTCAAAATACTATTCTTAACCATTTTCAACTCTGTAATTCACTTCTCAAATGACTAAACTTAACCATTTTCAAGTCATGAATTAACATTTCAAGTATCAACACTAAACCAATTTCAAGTCATGAATTCACATTTTCAAGTGATTAGACTTTACAAATTTTAAAACACAAGTTCACCTTTCAAGAGCTACATTAAACCATTTTGAAGTCGCTAATACACTTTTCAAGTGACCAGTACACATTTCAAAACGCTATACTTAACCATTTTCAACTCTCTAATTCACTTCTCAAATGACTAAACTTAACCGTTTTCAAGTCATTAATTCACATTTCAAGTATCAATACTAAACCAATTTCAAGTCATGAATTTACATTTTCAAGTGGTTACACTTTACAAATTTCAAAACACAAGTTCACCGTCAAGAACTACATTAAACCATTTTTAAGTCGCTAATACACTTTTCAAGTGACTAGTACACATTTCAAAACACTACGCTAAACCATTTTCAACTTTCTAATTCACTTCTTAAATGACTAAACTTAACTATTTTCAAGTCATGAATTAACATTTTAAGTATCAACACTAAACCAATTTTAAATCATGAATTCACATTTCAAGTATCATTACTAAACCAATTTCAAGTCATGAATTCACATTTTCAAGTGATTATATTTTACAAATTTCAAAACACAAGTTCATCTTTTAAGAACTACACTAAACCATTTTCAAGTCGCTAATACACTTTACAAGTGACTATTACACATTTCAAAACACTACACATAACTATTTTCAATTCTCTAATTCACTTCTCAAGTGACTAAACTTAACCATTTTCAAGTCATGAATTCACATTTCAAGTATCAACACTAAACCAATTTCAAGTCATGAATTCACATTTTAAAGTGATTACACATTACAAATTTCAAAACACAAGTTCACCTTTCAAGAACTATATTAAACCATTTTCAAGTCGCTAATACACTTTTCAAGTGACTAGTACACATTTCAAAATACAACGCTTAACCATTTTCAACTCTCTAATTCACTTCTCAAATGACTAAACTTAACCATTTTCAAGTCATTAATTCACATTTCAAGTATCAACACTAAATAAATTTCAAGTCATCAATTTACATTTTCAACTGATTACACTTTACAAATTTCAAAACACAAGTTCATCTTTTAAGAACTACACTAAACCATTTTCAAGTTGCTAATACACTTTTCAAGTGACTATTACACATTTCAGAACACTACACTTAACCATTTTTAACTCTTTAATTCACTTCTCAAGTGACTAAACTTAACTATTTTCAAGTCATGAATTCACATTTCAAGTATCAACACTAAACCAATTTCAAGTCATGAATTCACATTTTCAAGTGATTACACTTTACAAATTTCATAACACAAGTTCACCTTTCAAGAACTACATTAAACCATTTTCAAGTCGCTAATACACTTTTCAAGTGACTAGTACACATTTCAAAACACTACACTTAACCATTTTCAAATCTCTAATTCTCTTCTCAAATGACTAAACTTAACCATTTTCAAGTCATGAATTCACATTTCAAGTATCAACACTAAACAAATTTCAAGTCATGAATTCACATTTTCAAGTGATTATACTTCACAAATTTCAAAACACAAGTTCATCTCTTAAGAACTACACTAAACCATTTTCAAGTCGCTAATGGACTTTTCAAGTTACTAGTGTACATTCTAAAACACAACACTTAACCATTATGAACTCTCTAATTCACTTGTCAAGTGACTAAACTTAACCATTTTCAAGTCATGAATTCACATTTCAAGTATCAACACTAAACCAATTTCAAGTCATGAATTCACATTTTCAAGTGATTACACTTCACAAATTTCAAAACACAAGTTCATCTTTTAAGAACTACACTAAACCATTTTCAAGTCGCTAATACATTTTTCAAGTGACTAGTACACATTTTAAAACTCTACACCTAACCATTTTCAACTCTCTAATTCACTTCTCAAATGACTATACTCAACCATTTTCAAGTCATGAATTCACATTTCAAGTATCAACACTAAACCAATTTTAAGTTATGAATTCACATTTTTAAGTGATTACACTTTACAAATTTCAAAACACAAGTTCATCTTTTAAGAACTACACTAAACCATTTTCAAGTCGCTAATAGACTTTTTCAAGTGACTAGTACACATTCTAAAACACAACACTTAACCATTATCAACTCTCTAATTCACTTCTCAAGTGACTAAACTTAACTATTTTCAAGTCATGAATTCACATTTCAAGTATCAACACTAAACCAATTTCAAGTCATGAATTCACATTTTCAAGTGATTACACTTTACAAATTTTAAAACACAAGTTCACCTTTCAAGAACTACATTAAACCATTTTCAAGTCGCTAATACACTTTTCAAGTGACCAGTTCACATTTCAAAACACTACACTTAACCATTTTCAACTCTCTAATTCACTTCTCAAATGACAAAACTTAACTATTTTCAAGTCATGAATTCACATTTCAAGTATCAACACTAAACCAATTTCAAGTCATGAATTCACATTTTCAAGTGATTACACTTCATAAATTTCAAAACACAAATTCATCCTTTAAGAACTACACTAAACCATTTTCAAGTCACTAATACACTTTTCAAGTGATTAATACACATTTCAAAACACAACACTTAAACATTTTTAATTCTCTAATTCACTTCTCAAGTGATTAAACTTAAACATTTTCAAGTCATGAATTCACATTTCAAGTATCAACCCTAAACCAATTTCAAGTCATGAATTCACATTTTCAAGTGATTACACTTTACAAATTTCAAAACACAAGTTCACCTTTCAAGAACTACATTAAACCATTTTCAAGTCAGTAATACACTTTTCAAGTGACTAGTACACATTTTAAAACTCAAGTTCACCTTTCAAGAACTACATTAAACCATTTTCAAGTCGCTAATACACTTCCAGTAACTTTCACTTTATTTTATCCATTATGTGGTCCTAAAATTCTGTTAACTCCCAAAATTTTCAATTTTTTTTGTAGAATTTCCTTCATAAATAGGCCTATCTTAAACCTGTCAGCTAACCAGAATACATATAAATACGCTTCAGAGAGCGTTACAATAAATATGTTACTCTTGAAAATACAAACTACAATAATTAGTAATAAGCACTTCGTTTGAAAATTAAAATCAAGTGTCACAAAAGGAGATGGGATTTTTCTACACATGTTAACTAAAAGACATAAAAACATGAAATTGCAAGAATCAGGTCGAAAATTCATAGCAATTTTTGTGGAATTTCATATTAACAGTCTGTCTATGAAAAATTAGGAAGTAGAAGAAAGAGCAAGGAGGTATAAGAGAGATGGCAATATTAAAACCGATTGCAAACCTGAGACGGATTTATGTGGGGGGCGGTGGCTTGGGCGGCGGTTTTTGTCGTCAGAGATGGTTGGGGTTGTTGTTGCCGTCGTTGGTGGCGTTGGTTGTTGACGGCGGAGAGGAGAACGGATGGGGGCTAGTTTGATGGAAGACGGGGGAGATGAGGGGGGCTGGTTTGACGGGAGGCAGGGGAGAGGAGGCTCGCAGGCCAACTGGTGGGCTGCTCCAGCAGCGGCAACCATGGTGAATTTAGAGAGAAGGGAGAGAGTATAGAGAGAGAAAGAGTAGAGAGGGGTTGGAGGCTGTTTTTGGAAGATTAGGTTTAGGGTTTCTTTGGTCATAAAAGGAAAGAAAAGGATCCTTTGATCCCAGTCGTCGGATTAATTTTGATCGACGATTGAGATTTAAAGATTTGAATAATTGATCAAAATTTAAATATAATTTAAAAATGAGTCATCAAACTAACTTTGATTGTAATAAAATGACTAAAATTATAATGACTAGGGTAAAAATTGAGGCTAAAAGATAAATAAATTAGGCAAAGATTTCAATTAAGGCTATTATTAAAAAAATATTAGGGATAATAAATAAATAAAAATAACAATAAAAATAACAAATACTAATAAAAATAATAATAAATAATATTAATAATAATAAATAAGATTTCTAATAACAATAATAATGAATAATAATAAATAATAATAATAATAATTTTAATAATAATAAATAAATAATCCTAAATCATGGGAAACAAGACAATGTATTTGCAAAGATGCGAGTGTGCACGGTTACGAAAAATAATAATTTAATAAATCTTAATAAAATTACGTAAAAATGTCGTGTTTGAATGGATAAATATTATAAAACGATATTAAAAGATAATAAAAAAAATTTGTGCATTTTTCTAAATTATGAATGTGACTCGTCAATATGTATTTAATTTAAGGATAATGTGAAAAATAATAATATATAAAATTAAATAATTTTGATAAAATAGTAGCTTAAAGCAATATCGGGAGGTCGAAATTGGATGTCAACAGGGAGGAAATGAGGATAGGGTTTGATATTTTTGTTTAAAAGGAGAGATTCGTTGATCTGATCTCAGCCATTGGCTAAAAATTAAACACAAGAAAGGAAAATAAAATAAGAGTGGCTGCTAGTTTAATAAATGTAATAATAATAATAACAACAATAACAACAACAACAACAACAATAATAATAATAATAATAATAATAATGAGACGACTTATGTGTTTTAAAAGAAAAGAGAGGGTATTTTGATGTCAGTTGTTGGATTAGTTTTGATCGATGACTGAGATTTAAAGATTGAGAATTTGATCAAAATTTGAATAAATTTTCAATTGAGTCATACATTGACTATAATTATAGTATCGGGAGGTCGAAATAATAAGACATCGATATTAGAATAAACTAAACATGTAAAAATTAATGCTATATAAAATTATCGATAGTAGTAATAATAAAGACAATGCATTTGTAAATTGTGAGTGTGCACATTCACGTAAAAATAAATAAATATTAATAAAAATTATGTAAAATGTCGAATTTGAATTAATAAATTGTGAAAAAATGATAATTTACTAAATGTGGAAATGACGAGAAACATTGTAAGACGTTGATATTAAAATAAACTAAGCATGTAAGAATTAATGTTACGTAAAATTACTATATAAAATAGCAGTCTGAGAGGGGTATCGTGAGGTCGAAATTGGGTGTCAACACAATTAAACCAAAATTGGCTTCATTATTATAACTTCAATATTGTATTATAACCTCGATCATATGCTGTTAACGTATTATTCAAAATATTTGGATATATAGATTCAGTTAGCTAGTTTTTAACTCTATACATCACATACACGAGTATATTTCCTCGTAATACAACGTATTTTATTTCTACTTTGATGAATTATCGTTTAATTTAGCTTACATTATTATATTATAATTTTAAAAATATATTATTACCTTGATCAATCTATCGTATAACATCAATGTATTCAATATATATAGTTGATTGACTATACAATTCACAATATGTACTAGATACATCACATACACATGTAAATTACCTCGGAATACAATGTTTTGTATGTATAAAATGATAAATTATCGTTTAATTTTGCTTATATTATTATATTATAACTTTATCAGTATTTCTTTTATCAATCGATCATATGATATCAATGTATTTAATATATAATTGAATACATTTAATTTTTTTAATATAAAATTATTTATTTAATAGTAAATTAAAAATCAAATATCGAAGGATAGTGTCGTTTTAATAAAGTTAATTTTTATTTAGTTTTAACAAAAGCGACGTTGTCCGTCGCTTTTTGAAAAAAATAAAGAAAAATTAAAAATATTTACAAATTGCGACGGACGACATCGCTTTTCTAGAATTAATATTTTAAAAAATAAAAATTATAGCGACCTTGTCCTTCGCTTTTAATAAAAATAAACAAAAATAAAAATTAAATTTAAAAAGCGACGAACAACGTCGTTTTTTAAAAAATTAAATTTTATTTAGTTTTAAAAAAAGCGACGCTGTCCGTCGCTTTTTCTAAAAATAAAGAAAAACTAAAAATAATTACAAATTACAACGGACAATGTCGCCTTTTTAGAATTAATATTTTAAAAAATAAAAATTATAGCGACATTGTTCGTCGCTTTTAATAAAAATAAACAAAAATAAAAATTAAATTTAAAAAATGACGGACAACATCGCTTTTTGGAAAATTAATTTTATTTAATTTTAAAAAAAGCGACGTTGTCCGTCGCTTTTTGTGAAAAAGTAAAGAAAAATTAAAAATAATTACAAATTGCGATGGACAACATCACTTTTCTAGAATTAATATTTTAAAAAATAAAAATAATAGCGATGTTCTCCGCCGCTTTTAATAAAAATAAACAAAAACAAAAATCAAATTTAAAAATCGACGGACTACGTTGCTTTTTAAAAAATAATAATTATTATTTTTTAATTACTTGGCACAAAAATCTGCAAAAAAAGCGATGGATATTAAGACGTTGGCCGTCGATTTTAATAATAAATAAATAAAAATTAAAATTAACCTAAAAAAGCGACGGCCAACGTCGCTTTTTTTTTGTGTCGCTTTTTGGCCATTTTTTAGTAGTGCAAACCAAGGGTCCTCCTAGCCTAAAAGCAATGTTTTGGAGCTGGTGGCGCTGTCAAAATTTTCACCCAAGATTTTTTACTAAGAATTTTGGTTCGAGGACAATTCCTTAACTGCTAAAACTTCAAAAACAAAAAATAATCCTAAAACTCAAATGAGCTGTCTGATAACCAAACCGACAATTTTGGCGTGTAGCCATTGTGGGAAGACTTAAAAAGTTAAAAATGCATGAAAATCGAGAAAATGACCTGGAGGGTCATTACATATAGCCATAACAATCTTATTGAACTCATCATTCGTATTACTCAAGAAGTTTAAGTTTTTGTCGAAGTTACTTGACAAATAATCATAAATTGAGTTAACTAATAGAGGAATTGTGCTTTAACAAACAAATGCAGTACTTCCAAAGATAATTACAATGTTTTTTATAAACTCCTATGAAGTTTCACAAGTTTGAAAGGTTGAATATATATATTGAAAGTTACTCCCTCCATTCCTAAATACTTGGGGTGAAAATAGTTTTCGGCCCCACCCCCACCCCCAATTTTTCTTCAAAAAATAAAACTCTTTCCTTAACTCTGAATAATAATCAAACTTCCCCTATCCTAACTAAATCTTTAAAATGTGTATTGTACAATTTCATTGTCAACTTTTGTCACGGCCTAAATTAGGGCCTAGTCGTGATGGGTATCTTAAGCCCACCGTAGGCCGGAGACCACCCCCTTAGCATGTCCTACAGAGCATAATAAATATAAACAGTGGAAGACAATCCAAAATAGTACTATGAAAGATAGAAAATCATATGTAAACTCTATGAATCAAACAACCATTCAACCCACACACTTGTCCACAAAAGCATCTAAACTAGAATACCAAACTAGGCCAGGATATGCCCTTGACCATGACAAAGAAAGGTCACAATTCCCAAAATCCTAAAAGAAACCTAATGAAATGGCAGTGGATTCTAAAAGATGAAGGCTCACCACTTCACAAAAACTCAACCAATTAACCACACCACCTAACACTGCACAAGAGTAACAAAAAAATCCTAGGACCCTACATCATGAAGCGATGCAACGTCTAGGATGTTCTGTGGGATAAGCACTAGCATGTAACTTAAGGAAAGTGACAAATAATGCCATGTCCAAAATTAATCAAAACCACATATACACATTTATATATATACATATATTGGATGTCGGGATAGGGTAAGGGTCATGAACATGTGAGTTTAAAAGTAATAACCTGGACTGTATAGCTCTATCCGTACTAAGGGCACCCATGGTCTATATGGGTTCAGCTCCCGCTGCTGAAAGGGACTTAGCACGTGTTAGCCGCACGAGCCGAGGAAATTCAAAGGGGAGCCAGAGACACCAAAGATCTAGCCATCCCAAAAATATAATATGTGAACCAAGCACACAGTCATATAGACCCCTACACCGGCAAACGTGGTTTCCAGTAATGGTCCCTCTGGACTTCCACCTTCACAGTGAGCTACAGAACCCCCTTTAAACCCAAATTAAAACTGTTGTACACATAATCCCAGTCATAAACCAAGGAGTCTTATATTAAGGCATATACCACTTGGTATCGTCATACCAATTATGCTTGCAAGATTATAAAACCATGTCAATCTATTCCAATCAACCAATTGACTCTTAAGTTCCTTTAAAAATCTAAAACATTAGCCACCAAGGGCTTTCTGTTTTTATCCATTTGTCCATTAACGTAATGCAATAGTTTCAAAAGTGAGTTAAATTATGCAAATTCCATATTGAAAATCAAAATCATGCCAGTGGGTTGAGGTTAATTCCATTACCAAGACAAAATCCATCAATTTGGGGAAACCCATGTTCCCCATTCATAATTCAATAATAATGCACCCATTCAATCCCAAAAATCATCAATTTTAGGACACACAAGACATTTAAACCATGGGAAATATAATTCAAGTGATAATCATCAAAATCCCTCAACCTAATTTCAAACCCAACAATTAAATCACATGAATCATGATTAAAACATATGCCATAGTATAAAATTCAAGTTAAGGATGAGAAACATACCTAAAACACCCAAGAAATTTAAGGAAATCTAAAGATTGGAGCCTAGGTGTTTAATCCTTTATAAAACCCTAATGTATTTGCTTTGGGAGTTAAAGAGAAGAAGAGTAAGGTTTTGATTTTATTAATAAAAGATAATGAGGTCCCTTATGTGTTTTTAAGTTGTGGGTATAGTGTGGAGAGAGGAAAATACCAAAATAACTTTAATTAAAATATACAGGAAATTCTTGATCCAGCCGTCACGACTCAGGTAACAACTCTGATGACTGACCACGAGTCGTTAACTGGACTCGTTACTTGAGGGTCCAAATCCTGAACCTTCACTGTTAAGACAATGAGTTACTCCCAATGACTCATTACGTAACGTAACGGGTCATACCATGGACTCTTTATCAAAGGACCTCAACCTGAGACACTCACTGGTGAGATAATGATTCTCACCTAACAATTCATGACAAGTGATAATGACTCATCACCCGAGTCGTACCCATGGCAGTGTTGTTAACACTCTAGAAATTTTAGAGTCCAAAAACTAAGGTTATTCCATTATCCCCCTCCTAAGATCATTCATCCCCAAATAAGAAGTTAGGGCACCTTTAGCACGATAACAGATAGAACACAACTAGATTTCCAGGAAAAATTTAATAATTTGATAAGAGGGAGGATGAAAATCTTACCTCAAGAATTTTTATCCAAGGTTGTGAAAAAGAAAGGATACGTGGCGTTTATATCTTCCTCATCTTCCTATGTAGCTTCTTCCACCTTTTGATTTCTCCAAAGGACCTTTATCGCTGCTACATCCTTGGTCATTAACCTACGAACTTGCCTATCTAATACCTCAATCGGGACTTCCTCATAAGACAAGGAATCCATAACACCAACATCCTTAACAGGCACTATCAAGGAAGTATCACCCACACACTTTTTCAGCACAGACACATGAAAAATAGGATGAATAGATGCCAAACTAGCTGGTAACTCTAACTCATAAGCGACATTCTCAACTCTCCTTACAACCTGGTACAAACGAACATAATGGGGATTGAGCTTCCAATTCTTCCCAAATCTCATAACTTCTTTCATAAGAGAAACTTTTAAGAACACCCAATCACTACCTTAAATTCCAACTCTCTCTGCCTCACATCCGCATAAGACTTTTGGCAACTCTAAGCAGTCTTACGTCTTTCTCTAATCACTTGAACCCCCTCTATGGTTTGGTAAACCCAGTCAGGACCAAACAACCTAGTCTCACCCACCTCAAACTACCCGATGGGAGACCTGTACCTTTTACCATAAAGAGCCTTAAAAAAGCCATATGAATGCTAGAAATATAAATATTATTGTACGCAAACTCAATGAGGGGTAAATGATCAAACCAGCTATCTTTAAAATCAATCACACAAGCCCTTAGCATATCATCTAAAGTCTGAATAGTTTGCTCCACTTATCCATCCATTTGAGGGAGAAAAGCGGTGCTAAGGTTCACTTAAGTACCCAAGTCTTTCTGAAACAAATGCTAGAAGTGAAAACAAAACTGTGTACCTTAGTCTAAAATGCTGGACACTGGTACCCCATGCAACTTGACAATCTCCTGAATGAGCAACTTGGCATAATCCCCCCTCTCCCGAGTAGTTAGTCCTTAAAGGCAAAAAGTAAACAGACTTAGCCATCCTATTCACAATGACCCAAATTGGATCATACTGATTACGAGACCATGGAAGACCCATAAAAAATTCATATTAATCATCTCCCACTTCCACATGGGAAACTCTATCTCTTGAGATATGCCACCAGGCCTCAAGTGTTCAACCTTGACTTGTTGACAGACCATACACTTAGCCACAAAATTTGCCATATCCCTCTTCATATTATTCCACCACTAGATTTCCTTCAAGTCATGGTATATCTTAGTTGACCCTATATGAACTGTATATATAGACTCACGAGCCTCAGTCAAAATCCTTTCGCATAACCCTTCAATATCAGGAACACACAATCTCCCTTGGTACTTTAAAATACCATCTCTATCAATCTCGAATGCCATAATATTTTGCTCACCACTATACAATAAATCAACCAACGAACCACACTACCTAACACTGCACAAGAGTTATAGAAAACCCTAGGACCCTACATTATGAAATGATACAGTGTCTAGGGACGGTCAGTGGGATAAACATTGGCATGTAACTCAGGGAAAGCGATAAAATAATGCCATGTCCAAAATCAGTCAAAACCATATGCATATATATATATATATATATATATATATATATATATAGGATACCAAGATAGGGTAAAGGGTCATGAACACGAGAGTTTAAAAACATTAACCGGGACTGTGTAACTCTATCCATCCTAAGGGCACCCATGGGCTATATGGGTTAATCCCTCCCTACTGAAAGTTCCCCAGTGCGTGTTAGACACACCAACTAAGGAAATCTTAAGGAGATATAGAGACACCAAGGCTCCAGACATACCAAAAATATAATGTGTGAACCAAGAACACGATCATATAAACCCCCACGCTAGCAAACATGGTTTCCAGTAGTGGTCTACCTGGGGCCTCCACCTTCACAGTGAGCTACAATACCCCCTTTAAGCCCAAATTAAAATGGTTTTGCACATAATCTCAACCATAAACCAAGGAGTCTTATACTAAGGCATATACCACTTGGTATCATCATACCAATTGTGCATGAAAGCTTATATAATTATGCCAATCCATTCCAATTAACCAATTGACTCTCGAGTTTTGTTAAAATCCAAAACCATGTCCACCAAGGCCTTTCAAATCCATTTCTATCCGTTTTTCATTAACTTAATGTAGTAATTTCAAAAGTTAGTGAAATCATGCAAATTCCACAATTAAAACCAAAATCATGAAGAAGGGCTGAGGTTAATGCCATTACCAAGACAAAATCCATCAATTTGGGAAAACCCATGTTTCCCATTCCAAATTCCATAATAATACACTCATTCAGTCACAAAAATCATCAATTTAAGTATACATAAGACATTTAAGCCATGGGAAATATAATTCAAGTGATAATCATCAAAAGACCTCTATCCAATTTCAAACCCAACAATTTTATCACATGAATCCTGATTAAAACATATGTCACAATATAAAATTTAAGTTAGGGATGAGAGACATGCCTAAAAAACCCAAGAAATTAAAGAAAATCCAAAGATTGGAGCCTAGTTGTGGAATTCTTTGTAAAACCCTAGTGTTCTTGCTTTGGAAGTTAAACAGGAGAGGTGTAAGGTTTTGATTTGACTAATAGAGCTAATGAGGGCCCTTATGTATTTTAAGTCATGGGAATAGTGTGGGGGGAGGAAAATACCAAAATAACCTTAATTAAAACACGCAAAAAATTTTGGGCCTAGCTGTCACGACTCAGGTAACGACTCGTGATGACTGACCACGAGTCATTACCTGGACTCATTACCTGAGGGTCCAAATCCTGACCCTTCACTATTATGATAACGATTCACTCCCAACGAATTATTATATGACGTAATGGGTCATACCATGGACTTGTTATCAAGGGACCTCAACCCGAGACACTCACTGGTAAGACAACGAGTCTCACCTAACAACTCGTATGAGTGATAATAACTCATCACCTGAGTCATAGCCATGGCAGTGTTGTCAACACTCTTGAAATTTCAGAGTCCAGAAACTAGGGGTATTGCAACTTCTTTTTGTTCTTCTTTAAAAATTATGATATTTTTATTCTTTTAAATTCATATAAAAAAAATTTCATGAAAATATAAATATTTTCTTTTGGGCTAAAAAAGTGAGAAATACTAATTAAGTATATAAGCTAAAGATGTTCTATACTGAAGTAAATAGTATAACAATAAAATTATCTTATTAATAATAATCAAAACTATATTATTATGTTGATTAAAGAATCTAGTACCCCCCCCCCCCCAAACTCTGATTAAATTTGCTACAATGCACTCCAACTTCATGGGGTCCCTATTATCCCCTCGAACTAAATTTTAGCATATTTTTGTCAGCATTGTTAGCTGATGTGGAACCTCTGACATGTGTCTCATTTTTATGTAACAAAGGTGCCACGCCAGCACAAAAAGGTAACAAAAATATGCTAAAATAGACTTCAGGAGGGGTAATAGAATTCCTGTGAAGTTGTCGTGTGTCGTAGCAACTTTGGCCATAATTTAGGGGGTACCAGATGCTTATCTCTATTTTGTTTCTAAAAATGAAAATAGCAGGTAATAATAACTATACAAGTATATTTTGATGTAGGAAATACAAAATAACTAATTAAATTAAGGTCAAATTTTTAAATATTGTATATTTATTTAGATTTTGAGTGATTTTAAATTATCATTTATGTAATACTCCATTAGTGACAATCAAAACTTGTTTATTTATATATACAATAGATAATACTTTGTCATTTCATATTTCTTAACCCTCATACTAAAAATAATTATTTTGAGTTTCTTGTCCAATTTTTGAAATCAAGAGGATTTTTTAATATTTCTTTATTTCTAATTAGTATAAATAACTGCACAAAATATTAATAGTCAAATTTAAAGTTTCAAAGCATTATTTATAAGGTTAGTTTAGCAAACTACACCTCTAATATTAACTTTTTATTAATGAATGTGTAATATCAAGAAGGGTCAAGTAATATGAAATACATGAAGTAAGAGAGTGGGGAAAGACAAAATATATTCACATGCATGTACGTATATGTATACACACTTAATGCATATAATATTGAAATAACGGTCATAAAAATAACATTAAATTTCATGATAAATACATAAAATTATTCTTCTTCTTATAATGCTAATGAACTTAAATTAAAAATTATAAATATCTAGGTTACAAAAATAAATTATATATAATATAAAGAGGTATTACATAAATATATTTGATATAATTATCATGATCCAAACCCGCCCTGAGTAGCATCCGCACAACTCACTCGGTGGGAGAACCATCTACGCCAATCTACCATTCCAAATGCAACACTTAAAAGAGAAAACAAAACTAATCCATCAATAAAATATCAAGTTTAAAGAAACAAACATAAGTACAACTTAAAAGTGGAATATTGTACTTAACTAAAAAGCATCCCTACCAAAACTACAAAAGATTATCAAGAAGGTGATGCAACCTCAAAAATAAAATGAAAAACATCACTCCAAAAATAAAGACTGTCATCCAAAAAGGATTCATGGTATCCTAAAATATGTTGCTCACCCTTGAATCCGAAGTCAACTGTTGGAGTCACACGTGAGGTCTCGTAGAAGCCGCTGAAATATGCGCTGCACTCACAAAAGTAAATGCAGGTATAGTATCAACACACAAGAATAATAATGTACTGGTAGGGTCATTTAGCCAACCCAAGATAAGAATATAAACATACAACTAAGTTATAGTGCAACAAGTTAATCCATTTTTAACAAACATACACTTAGGATAACACGTATCAATGAACAAATAGGATTCTAACCAATAAGTTAACATATTATCACCAAGTCAAGTTTAGTTAAGCCAAGCAAAAAAACACGTCAAGAAAATTTATCAAGTATAAAAAGATATTTTTCGGTTCAGTCATGAAATCATCAAACTCACCTGACCCTTGTACATACACATAAATGATATACAATGTCACGATCTGAATTAGGTCCTGGCCGTGGCGGGCATCTCAAGTCCTACATGGACCAGAGACCCCCCTGCATCTAACTAAAAGAACACAACATCTCCAACTTCAGATGAATTTCGAATATATAACAAGATAACACAAGGTAAGATCAAAGAATAAAGATGAGTCTACGATCGATATCTAGTAACCGACCAAAATAATTGACCAAAATCTCCAAAGTCCACAGAAATCCAACTAAGCCTTCTAACAAAATAAGCAAAACCAGTCTTGGTCGGGACATGTCCCCGTCTCTGAAAGATGACAATGAAAATGATAACGAAAACTCTTAATTCTAATCTATAATAACGGATGAAATGTCTAAGTCTTTTGGAGAATGGAAGCGCACCACTTCACCACAACAAACCGACGAACTAAGTCGATTCCACTTAACTCTATGCAGAAAAACTAGAGGTATCTCAAGTACCTGTATCGCGTGAGGATACAGCATCCGGAGACAGTTAGTAAGGTAAACACTAACATATAACTCAGGGGTAGGGGATAAAATAATGACATGAATATTAGTTCAAAACATGTCCAAAATCCAGTAGAAATAATCATATGCAAATACATGTATATACTTTACGTGTTGGGGTAGGATGTAAGGCTTAGCATGCATCTTAAAACTTTTACCTGGATTGTGTATCTCAACTGTCATAACATAAGAAGGTACCCATAAGCTATATGGGTCCAGCTCTCCCCAGATGGTAGGGCCTAGTGCATGATGTCGGACGAACCAAAGGGTATACATATGCACTATAGGGGACTCAAACCTCCCATATATCAAGTTGACACAAGTACCAAATCATGTAATATAATGCGGGGGACACGAACCTCCCAATCATGTGATAATAATAAGGGGGACTCTAACCACCGGGTCATATAGACCACCGCATTGGCAATCACGATTTCTAGTTTTGGTCCCTCGGGTCCTCCACTTTCACGACTCAGCTACACAACCCTCATTAAAGCCCAATTAAAATAATTATCACACATTCTTATTCATTGAACCTAATACAATAAGTCATACATTTTTGGTATCATCATACCAACCATAATTACAAGGTAATATCAACAAGCTAGACCAATTATCATCACTTGGGGGAATTCACAACCCCCTTGGTAAATTATACATTAGGTTGGGGAATTACGCAATCACTTAAGGTTCAATTCAAAAATCATTATGGTTCATTGACTCTTTACATTATGCAATAGTTTAAGAGTAGTTCAATATGCATACTTTTCATGTTCAAAACCAATCTCACAATATGGGGTTGAGGTCGTAACCACTTCAAAAGTCACAAGTTAAGGGAAATCACAATCCCCTTTGTGTATTCACCATAACCATACACCCTCAAGTTCAAAACCATAATTAAAGCATGGGAAACATTGTTCAAATAATAAGCATTCAAAACCCTTAACCCTTGTTTCAAAACCAACATTAATATCTCATGAACAACACTTTAAATCAAATACTTCTAAAAAATTAGCAATTAAGGAGGAGTAACATGCCTGAAATATCCAAGTTTATGGAGAGAATTCCAATCTTGAGCCTTAGTATGACCTACTTCTTAGAAACTCTAAGTATCTTTATTGAGAGATTTGAGAGAGTTTTAGAAGAGTTTGATTACGTTATGAATGAGAAATAACCTCTCTTAAGTGCTTTATGAATGTAGAATTTTAATTTGTTAAGAAGGGAATTATCCAAAGTGCCCTCAATTTAAAAACTTTAATCTAGTCATTAGCGACTATGGGTCACTATACGACTCTAGAGACTCATTACGACTCATCACCTTGAGTCATAGCCAAGACAGTTTCCAGGGCACCCACACACTGTTGACACTGTGACTCGACTGCTACGAATCATAATGGGACCTTATGACTCGTAAGGTCAAGTCATAGTCAACATAAAACCCATTTGGGGTAAACACTAGACATCCTACGATTTGCACCCAATGACTCGTAACGAGTCTTTACGGCTCTTAGTGAGCCACTCGTACTCAGAGAAGAACTTAATCACACACTTATTGATTTGGTTACAATTTGGTCCAACGATTCATCAAGACTCCCTATGATTCGCTAGGGGAGTCGTAGTCAGGACAGTGAGGATAAAATTTTAGAAATTTGCAAGGACCAAAAACCCAGGGTGTTACATACTCCCACACTTAGGATCATTCATCCTCGAATGACAGGATAAGGCATTTATTAGCACGATTTGACTCCAAACACAACCACACTTACCTTTAACAAAGACAGAAAACAAAGGTGTTCAAGAATACACATACCTCAAGCATGATTTTCTGAAGTAGGGAATAAGAACGGATACTTAGACTTCTTTCCTCCTTGTCTTCCCAAGTTGCTTATTCAACCTTTTAGTTTCTCCAAAGAAAATTTATTGAGACCGCATCCCTGGTCCGCAACCGATGGACTTGCCAATCCAAAATCTCAGACAAGGAACCCGAAATACCCAGCTCCTCCAAAGAAACAACCATCAAATGATCACCCACACTCTTTCTTAACTTTGAAGTATGAAACAACGGATGAATGGAGCTCAAACTAGAAGGCAACTCCAATTCATATGCAATATTACCAACTTTCTTTAAAACAAAGTACAAACCAACATAATGGGGACTGAGTTTTCCCTTCTTACCAAACTGAATCACTCCCTTCATGGGAGACACCTTTAAGAACCCTCAATCACCAACACTGAACTCCAACTCCCTTCTCCTTACATCTGTGTAGGACTTTTGGCGCCTTTGGGCGGCCTTAAGTCTATGTCGAATCACCTTCACCTTCTTCATGGCTTGGTGAACTCAATCAGGGCCAAATAACTTATTTTCACCAACCTCAAACCACCCAATAGGAGATTTACACCTCCTATCATATAAAGCCTCAAATGGGACCGTACTAATGCTAGAGTGATCACTGTTGTTGTAGGCAAATTCTATAAGAGGCAGGTAGTAAACCCAATTTCCACCAAAATCAAATACACAAGCCCAAAGCATATCTTCCAAAGTGGTACTAAGGGTAAACTTAGTCCCCAAAACTCACTGGAACAACCTCTAAAAGTGAGATGAGAACTGAGTACCTAGATCAGATAAGATGGATCTGGAGTACCATGCAACTTCACGATCTCTCAATGAACTAATTGGCATAATCCCCAGAAGAGAAATTAGTCCTTATTGGCAAGAAGTGAGGAGACTTAGTCATCCTATCCATGATGACTCAAATTGAATCAAATTACTGGTGAGACTGCGGAAGGCCGGTAAAAAAATCCATATTAATTATCTCCCATTTCCCCATCGGTAACTCAATCTCTTAAGTCAACCCACCGATCCTCAAGTGTTACATCCTCACTTGTTGACACACCATAAACTTAGCCATAATATTTGCCGCAATAGTCTTCATATTATTTCACCAATAAATCTCCCTAAGATCATGATACATTTTTGTCGAACAAGATGAATAGTATAACGTGACTCATGATCTTTGGCCAAAAATTTTCCCCGCAACCTATCAACATCGAGAACACATAATCTACCTTGGTACCTCAAGATACCAGCACCATCGTTCTAGAAAATCATCACCTTCTACCTACCTATATCATTCTTAATTTGCATCAAAATAGGATCCAACATCTGTTTCTCCTTCACCTCGGCACCAAGAGATGACTTCACCACCTCTTGAACAATCACACCACCATTCTTAGAAACCAAGAGACAGACTCCTAGATTAGCCAAAAGGAGAATATACTTTATGTAATCCCCCTTCACTTCGTCCACATAAGATAAGCTTCCCATGGACAACCTGATAAGAGCATTAATAACACATTAGCTTTACCTAAATGATAGTGAAGACCCATGTCATAGTCCTTGAGCAACTCAAGCCATCTTCTTTGCTTGAGATTTAGCTCCTGAGTGAACATGCACTGTAGGCTCTTATGATCATAATAAATATCAACATGTACCCCATACAAATAATGTCGCTAGATCTTCAATGCAAACACCATAACTAATAATTCCAAATCATGAGTCAGGTAATTCTTCTCATGAACTTTCAACTGTCTAGAAGCATAAGCAACCATTATGCCATGCTGCATTAACACATAACCTAATCTCACTCGAGATGCATCATAATAGACAACAAAACCATCAGTGCCCTCAGGCAAAGTCAAGACTGAAGCCGAGGTTAACTTATCATTCAACTTCTTGAAACTACTCTCACAAGAATTTGACCACAAAAACTTCAACTTCTTCTAAGTCAACTTAGTTAATGGGCCACAATAGAAGAAAAACTTTCAACAAACCTTCTATAATAACCTGCTAAAGCCAAGAAGCTCCTAATGTCGGTTGGAGTCATGGGTCTAGGCCACTTCTTAACCACCACAACTTTTTGGGGATCCACCATGATCCTTTTACTTGAAACAAAATAACCCAGATAAGTCACAATATTCAACCAGAACTCACACTTACAGAACTTAGCATACAAATATTGATCCTTTAGGGTCAGCAAAACAAGGCAGAGGTGATCAACGTGATCCACCTCTCTTAGAATACAAAAAAATATCATCAATAAAGACAATGATGAATAAGTCCAAAAACTGATGAAAAACCCGATTCATAAGATCCATAAATATTGCCAGGGCATTTGTCAAACCAAAGGACATTTTAAAAAAACCAAAATAACCATACCAAGTTCAAAAAGTAGTCTTAGGAATATCCACCTCCCTAATCATTAACTGATGATAACCCAACTGAAGGTCAATCTTAGGAAAAAACTTAGCACCCTGAAGCTAATCAAATAGATCATCAATCCTCAAAATAGGATATGTATTCTTTATGGTCATCTTATTCAATCGACGGTAATCAATACATATTTGAAGTAACTCATCCTTCTTACATACGAAAAGAACTAGGGAGGATAAAACCCTTATCCAGAAGATCTTTCAACTGCTTCTTAAATTTTTCAACTCAGCCAGAGCTATTCTGTAAGGAGGGAAAAAAATAGAAAGAGTCTGGAAAAAGATCAATCCAAAAATCATTATTCCTGACGGGAAGAATACCTGGAAGATCATTAAGGAACACCTTGAGAAATTCACAAATTACATGGATAGTCTGCAAAAAAGGACATTCAGATCTATAATCCTTGACATGAACTAAGTGATAAAGGCACTCTTTAGAAACTAATTTTTGGGCTCTAATATATGAAATAAAATTTCCCTTAGGTAATAGGGAACTACCTTCCCATTCAATCATCGACTCGTTTGGGAAATGGAAACTGACCCTTTGGGTTCGACAATCAAGAGATGCATGGCATGAATACAATTAATCCATCCCTAAAATAATATCAAAGTCTACCATGTCCAACTCTATCAGATCTACCAAGGTCTCCCTACCATAGATCGACATCACTTAACCCCTATAGACTCTTCTAGCCACAACGGAGTCACCCACTAGGGTGGATAAAGAAAAAAAATTTGGGTGACTCTCAGGGTCAAAACCAAAATTGATAGCCACAAAAGGGGTCACACAAAAGAGGGTAGACCCAAGTTCAAGTAGACAATACACATCACGAGAGAAAAGTTTGAGCATACCCGTAACAACATCGGGGGATGCCATAGAATCCTAGTGAGTGGAAAGAGTATACAGATGATTTTGAACAGTGCTGAATCTAGAAGCAGAAGTAGCACCCTTTGGTGCAGGAGATGATGAAGTAAAAACATGAATCTTATTTGCTCTAGAAGAAACCTTAGAAAGAAAATCCATTTACATATGGATAATATGACCATATTTAAAGAACTTGTTCCTATCCTCTTCATAAACACCAAGATACACCTAGCCATAAAATCTGCAAAGAGGATGTGATGGAGCTGACTGAGCCCCACTAGCCTGAGGCTGGGCTCCTGGTGCTCTAAACCAACTATCATACAGAGAACGACGATCACCCAATGACTTTGAAAATAAGGAGCACTAGCTATAGAGTAGGAATCAGAATTGCCCCACTTCTTCTTAGACCACTTTCCACCATCTCTACCACTCTATTGCTAACCTCCACCCTTATTTAAATATTAAAACTTTTTATTCTGCCTTTCACTCATCTCTGCTTGCTTTTTTTATTCATTTTCCACTTGTTGCATATATACTATAAGTCTAGAGATGTCCATATCCTTGCACACAAGGGAGCCTTGCTCTCTAAGATCAACTCACGGGAAAACCCAGAGGCAAACTTCCTTATTCTAGACACCAACTCAGGAGCATAACGCGATAGCTAATGAAAATTCAAGGCATACTTCTTTATTGTCATCCTACCTTGCTTCAAATTCATGAATTTCTCAGCCATTGCCTCCCTCAACTACTGAGGAAATAAGCGATCAAGAAAAGTATGATAACGCCCAAACTACAGCTCTCGTAAGAGTGTAAGCGGTCGCTGTCAAATATATAACCCAACTGGGTTGGGTGTCGAATCCCACAGGGAATACTTGGTCACTAAGTGTTGCAATTGTTAGCAGACTATTGGTCGAAAATTCTACAGAAAGGGGGGGTGGTTTAGGCGTGAATTAAAAATATCAAAATAGCAAAGTAAAAGCGGAATGCTTTGTTTAGTAAAATTTTAATCAATGAGAATTGTAAGTTAGGGTTATGTACACCTTATGAATTCTACGCATCTATTAACTATGAGTAATGCAGGATTCATACATGCATGCACTTATAGAGATTTGTATTCTACTGGTAAATCCTAGTGTCTCTCGACCATCAAGGATTATCTCACTTTAACTCTCTCGAGCTTAAAGCGTATAACTAATGGTACAAACTCTCCAAGAGTTAATCCAGTTACGGCACTAACATGTAAATAGGGGTTGGTAGCCCTATTTCCTTGTCACACTCTCTTTTCCAAACATGTAACTTTTCTCTCGAACAAGTTAATGCTATAATGGCATATTCTATATGTTTGCAACCACAAGAATGTAATTAAGATGAAGAGAGTAATGATATAAGTAGCATAAGTATCAAGAATTCACAAACTCATAGTAATAGATAGTATATCATAAGGCTTCCATAACCCTAACAGAGAAGTTTAGCTACTCATGATTACAACGGAGATCACAATAAACATCATCATCGTACCAAAGCTCAAAGAATCTCCCGTTGAAGATGGGTGTGGCGTCAAACTAGATTGACATTTTTGCCCTCTAGACGTTTCCCCCAAGTTAGCATTTTTTTCTCTGTTAAAACTTACAGAATCTGTAAACTGAATAATACTAGAAAGTCGAATGAATAATGAAAGCATCTATCAATTCGTGAATAATGAAAAGCATGAATGCTGAAAAATTCAGCAAAATAGGGTTTTTATAACATCCTTGTCCTATTCCTACTAAGTTACTGCTGATCCCCAAGTCTTTAGAAATACTATTTTTGCCCGGGACAAGTTCTCCATGCATCACTTTCAGTCCATAAGCTTCCAAAAGCTGCCTTCCCTCTTATGTGAAGTTTCCCTTGCTACCAAAAGGTCCACAAAGTGCTGAAATCTTCATCATTAATACCTGAAAACATGCTAATCACGTTGGTTAGCTTACTTACAGGAAAATGGACTAAAAATGCAGGAATTATATATTTTGTCCTTAAAACTTAGCTAAAATATGGGTAAATTATGGTGCTTTAGGCGTGTAAATACGCCTATCATCAACACCCCACACTTAAAGCTTTGTTCGTCCTCGAACAAAATATTACGTCCATGCAATCATCTACTTAGAATATCACAGCAACAACATAAAATGTTCAACAAGACAGGCACGACAATTATTAACAAAGAGTAGTTTTCTTGTTCACTACTAGAAACAATTCAACCTCCAACATAGACTTGTGATGATGGTTAATTCGTATCCACAAGTTAAGTCACAAAGAATCATATAACACTACCCAATAATCATCAACCATGTGTGTCTCATACAAGATATCACCCATAATCACTCATAAGTTTTGCATTTTTCGAAACATGGGTACACGATTCTCCTTGCTCTCACTCTCACAAAGAATTCTTATGTTACAACTGATGACCATAGGCTTGCCCTTAGTGTAATGCTCTGCTAATATCAGAATGCTAAGCTTAGGATCAAATAGGTCTTTACAGGTTGTAATGTAGGCTAAGGGACAGGTAGGACTATTTTGGCCAAAAATAGTGACTATTTTTCCTAAGCGCTTTAATACATCACATTATGCCATTAACACTCTCTTTTAAACAACCCTTCTACCTTTCTTTTCATCTAACACCCCTTTTAACCTATTTTGTTATTCAATTATAAACAAAAAGATGAGAATATACAACTTATTTTTTTATTTTTTCTATTTCTGCTTTTTTTTTTATAAAACACCTCTATGATAGCCACTCTTATTCACAACAATTTCAAGTACCAATACACTCTGAGGCATCACTCTCACCCACTTTCCTCTTATTTTGTCACATGACTCTACAATTTAAAGCTCTTAGGAATTTGGATCAAATTATGGTCTTGAAAAAAAAATGGATTAGGCTACATATGAGGCTGTCAAAGAAAATAGCTAAAGGCTCAAAGGGGGTTAACTAGGATAATGTCCACGGGTAGGTAAAAAGAAGGTAAACAATTACAGGCTGCCAAAGAAATGCCTAAATCATCTCCTAAACTCACACTCTTTATTTTGCTTTACCCACACACCAGGCAAGTTCTAGCATCAGTCACAACATAAAATATACTATATCCTCACACACACAGGGCACATGGTCAACTTTATTGGGAGCAGTATAGACTCTTGACCCAACAGATCACACAATTATCACACAGTGAGTCACACGTAGAGCCTAAATGTCTCAATAGTAATGATTTAGCACAAACTCTTGTTATACTACCATGCCGTCTATCAGAACAAAACACACAAGAACTAGAATAAATGTAGGCAAAGAAGTACAAGAAGCATACAAATACCAGCACCCCACACTTAGACGAGACAAACTTCCCTCAGTGGAAAATAAATAAGGAAAACCTGATTAGTTGGACTCCTCTTCTATGTCTGGGGTCATGCCTCCTGTGTCGGAATTATCATTAGAGTCGTCATCATCAGGTTTCTTCCCCTTTTCTGACCTTTCTTGCCCTTTCTGTGAGGTGGACACTTTTTCTTTTCCTTATCGTCCTTTTAGGGCCATTCTACCTGAGATTAAAAATAGAGTCATGTTAGCTTCATCTCGGAAGATTCAATCGAAAAACAAACAGTAGTGGCACCACCCCACACTTTATTTGTTGGCACAGACTAATTAAGTGAGTGATGTCGATTACTCAGACTTCATCGACATACATTTAGGCGATATGTTCCAACAACATGTTCAACACAGTCATACGTTCATGTCATCTTAACTATCCTTTCCAATTCTATTTCATGTAACCTTGTCTATACTTTCATGTTTGGATGAATGCACTTTTTGAACCAAACTACCACATAAGGATCGTACCACAAATAGAAACAAGTTATTGCATAGGTATAATCACACCATCTTATGCTTGTGGTCAATCATAATCGGTATCTCGATGAACGAGTCATTCAAACATTCAAGCTTTCAACTTACAAGATTATGTATTAACTTCACAATTTCGACTTCATAAAACTATGACAGTTTATAACAATCAAATACAAGTCGGAACAAAGTCAAGAACACCCACACGTATTCTTTCACTCAACTAGATGTATCATAACAAACCAACCACATTTTAATCACCAACACCACTTCAAAATCTAATAAATCATTATAAACGTAGCATTTCAACAACTACGGAATATAAAAGAATAACTTACTTGGTGATGGATTCGGAAGATAAGCTTGCAAGATTAGATGAGCAAAAAGAATGATTTTGAAAGAATGGGGAAGCTTGGGCGGCGCCTATATGGAGCAAACAATTTGATTTTGTCTTAAGGTTGAATTTCTATTTATAGACCAAGGCTTAGGTCGGGTTTGACCTATGAAAAATTGGGTTAGGAGACCAAAAAGCATAAGTAGGCGGCGCCTAATGCTTTGCCTATGCTTAGCATAGGCGGCGCCTTTAGCAAAGCCTAGTTGAACATAGGCGGCGCCTATGCTATGGCCTAGTTGGGTAGTGAGCATAGGCAATGGCATAGGCGGCACCTTTAGCTTTGCATAGTTGAACATAGGCGGCGCCTATGCTATGGCCTAGTTGGGCATAGGCGGCGCCTATGCTATGGCATTGTAGATTCAGAGAGCAAAGGCAATAGCATAGGCCTTGCCTTGTCCGTTGCCTAGATTTACATAGGCCTTGCCTTGTCCATTGCCTAGATTTGTATAGGCAATGCCTAGCCGAAAGCCTTTTGCTCCTTCATTACTCACTTACCACCTTTAACATTGCTCACTTTCAAATCAAAATTGGAGACCAAGCTCCTCCTTTATACGTCTTCCCCTACACTTAATCAAAAACAACAAAAACGATTAGAAAGATGGGTTGCCTCCCACCAAGAGCCTTAGTTTTGGTCGTGGCTCGACTCTTCTTTTTGGATTTTTATTTAACAAAACAAACTTCTAGGAAAACAAAACGACTAAAAATGATGGGTTGCCTCCCATTTAGCGCTTGATTTATTGTCGCGGCACGACATAGCTATCTCGATTACTTAGACTTCATCGAGATAGATGGTACATCATTTTCTGAATGGATTCAGACGACGCTGATGCTTAATTGTAGGTACACAATCTTCTTCGAGATGAATCTTATGCATATATATCCCAGGAGGGATACCAATTATATCATCAATAGTCCAACCAATGGCTCTCTTGTACCTCTTCAGAACAGAGATGAGAGCCTCTACTTAATGTTTACCTAAATCAGCCGTAACAATCACCGGAAGTGTAGTTCCACTTCCCAAGAATGCATACTTTAGATGACTGGGGAGCTCTTTCAATTCTAGCACTGGTGGCTCTGCAATGGAAGTCTTCGCTGTTGGTGAAGGTCGATTCCTAAGATCAAGGTCCAGCTTCTTAGTAGCATGAGAATAGGACTTTATTCCTGTTAGAGCACAAACAGTTTCTTCATATTCTTCAACATCCTCATGCTCAAAATTCAACAACACAGCAGACTATGGCTCAACAGTAAGCTGCTTCTCTACAGATAATCCTTTCTTATCCTCATAGTAAACATCAGCTACAGAGAACACATCCATATCTCTAGGTTGCTTCATTGATTTATATACATCAAAACAGACCACTTCATCATTCAGCCGAAATAAAAGCTCATTAGCTCTTAAATCAATCAGCACACTTCCAGTTACGAGGAAAGGACGCCCCAAGATTATGGGAACTTCAGAATCTACCTCGCAATCCAAAATAACAAAGTCTGCAGGAAAGATAAAGGTGGAAACCTTCACCAACACATCATATAAGATACCAACAGGCCATTTTACCGACCTATCTACTATCACGAGCTGTATATTGGTTGGTGTAGGATCACCCAACCCCAACTTTCTGTAAATAGATAGTGGCATCAAATTAATGCTAGCTCCCAAATCGCACAATGCCTTAGAAAAATTCAAAGATCCAACCGTGCAAGGAATAGTGAAAGCACCAGGATCTGCCTTCTTCTGTACTAGCGATCTTGTAGCGATTGCACTTCAATGATGAACATTATCTGCCAGCTCATAACTTGCTGCCCGCTTCTTTGTCAACAGGTCCTTCATGAATTTAGCATACCCAGGCATCTGTTCCAGCGCCTACACCAACGGAACATTAATAGTCAGCTGCTTCAACATGGTCATGAATTTACTGAACCTGGTGTCATCAGCTTTCTTCTTCAGTCTCTGAGGAAAAGATGGTGGTGGAAGGGAAATCGTTTTCTCCACCACTTCCTCTTTATCTTGCTTCCTATTATCAACCTTTTCAGGAGTGTCATCAGTCTTCTTCTTCAGTCTCTGAGGAAAAGGTGGTGGTGGAAGAGGAATCGTTTTCTCCACCACTTCCTTTTTATCTTGCTTCCGATTATCACTCTTTTCAGGCTGGTGATGTCTAGGTGTAACATCATGAGCACTCACTTCAGCTTCTACGACATCTTTAAACTCTGCTTCATCAACATTCTCTGCTATATCATCAACCACCTTCTTGCCTTTGGATGGATTTTCCAACACTTTACCACTCCGGGTAGTAATAGCCATACACGATCCGTCATTCCTTGGATTTTGCATAGTGTCACTGGGTAGCGTACCAGCCTTTCTTTGGTTGAATGCCACTGATAATTGACTCAATTGTTTCTCCAGCTGTTTTATTGCAGTAGAATGAGAGTCAACCAATTGATTTATTGATGACAAATCATTCTTTACCTCAGTAACGCCCATGTTGGTCGCCTCCACTCCTTTCAACAGCTTAGCCATCATATCTTCCATGGACATCTTTCCAGAGCCAGATGCCATAGCCTCACGGTTTCCAGGAGGAACATACAAACCACTCCTGTCAGTCTTATTCTTCCAACCACCTTGATCGCGGTCCTTGTATCCAGATTTATCATAATAGTTCCGACCTTGGTTTCCTTGGGCATTGCCTCGTAAACCCCCCTGATTATTCAAGTAATTTTCTTCCCCCTCAGAATCGGAATCATATCTTCCCTGTGATACAACGGCTTTAACCTTTTCGGTCTTTCCTGATAATAAATGCTTGGTAAGAAGATCCATCTGCGTTTTCATGTGAGCCATATCTTGGTCACGTTCCTCATGTCTACGCCTCTGCTCTGCAGTCATGCCAACTGATAAAATAGAGCTTGCTACCTCAGCATCCCTGGTATGCCAGGCTCTACTCTGCTTTGTCATACGGTCCAGCATATCACTTGCCTCAATGAAAGTAAGGTCCATGAATGACCCACCTGCAGCATTATCAACCACTAGCTTTGTCACCGAGTTCAAATCCCTGTATAATATTTCCATCAAGTGGATATTGGTCATCTGATGGTTTGGGCACCACATGAGCTTCTTCTTGAACCTCTCCCATGTTTCGTGGAGAGCTTCAGTTGGAAGCTGTCGAAAATTGCTGATCTCATCTCTTAATTGTGCCCTCTTGGATGGCGGAAAGAATCTTTCTAGGAAAGCGTCTTTCAGTTGCCTCCAATTAGTAATAGAGTCAGGAGTTATCCCGTTCAACCATAGAGTTGCCTCCCCAGACAGAGACAATGGAAATAAGCGCAGTCTAATTGCATTCTGTCCAACTCCTGGATTGTCAAACGACTTGTATGTTGAAATAAAATTTACCAGATGCATATTCGGATCATCGCCTGCAAGTCCACCAAATAAACCCTTGAGCTGCAATAACTGAATCATGGTGCTAGTGATATTGAACTTAGTTCCGGGTGCCAAGGGTGGAGGAATAATAGCCCCTGTGGCACCAGCTCCATCCAGATCGTCATCATCATCATCAAAAGGAGCCTGCACAGCTCGGCGTTCAGGTCTCATTCTAGCTTGACGATCTCTCCTATGCATAGGTGCCGCCACTTCATCAGTATGCCTAGGATTCAGTAACTCATCATCACCCAGGTCCTCATCATCAGGATTTGTTGCCCAACCTGGGTTATCAATATTCTGTTGATGCACTTTAGCAGCTGCCAACACAGCTAATCTAGCCTGCTCCTATTGAGCAGCCCTTCTTTCAATGTCACGTTGTGCATCCATTCTGCCAATAAGTTGTGGTTCAGGATTGATAGGTAATAGCGGTTAACCTGAACTTCGAGTGTTTGGCATGCACTCAAACAAACCTGAATAAAACAAAAACAACAACTAAAAGTAAAATCTGAGAATTTTTGACCAAAGGGTCTAGTAACTATCACAAACTTAGTTGACAACCGTATTCCCCGGCAACGGCGCCAAAATTTGATAACGCCCAAACTACAGCTCTCGTAAGAGTGTAAGCGGTCGCTGTCAAATATAGAACCCAACTGGGTTGGGTGTCGAATCCCACAGAGAATACTTGGTCACTAAGTGTTGCAATTGTTAGCAGACTGTTGGTCGAAAATTCTACAGAAAGGGGGGATGGTTTAGGCGTGAATTAAAAGTATCAAAATAGCAAAGTAAAAGCGGAATGCTTTGTTCAGTAAGATTTTAATCAATGAGAATTGTAAGTTAGGGTTATGAACACCTTATGAATTCTACGTATCTATTAACTATGAGTAATGCAGGATTCAGACATGCATGCACTTATAGAGATTCGTATTCTACTGGTAAATCCTAGTGTCTCTCGACCATCAAGGATTATCTCACTTTAACTCTCTCGAGCTTAAAGCGTATAACTAATGGTACGAACTCTCCAAGAGTTAATCCAGTTACGGCACTAACGTGTAAATAGGGGTTGGTAGCCCTATTTCCTTGTCACACTCCCTTTTCCAAACATGTAACTTTTCTCTCGAACAAGTTAATGCTATAATGGCGTATTCTATATGTTTGCAACCACAAGAATGTAATTAAGATGAAGAGAGTAATGATATAAGTAGCATAAGTATCAAGAATTCACAAACTCATAGTAATAGATAGTATATCATAAGGCTTCCATAACCCTAACAGAGAAGTTTAGCAGCTCATGATTACAACGGAGATCACAATAAACATCATCATCGTACCAAAGCTCAAAGAATCTCCCGTTGAAGATGGGTGTGGCGTCAAACTAGGTTGACGTTTTTGCCCTCTAGACGTTTCCCCCAAGTTAGCATTTTTTTCTCTGTTAAAACTTACAGAATCTGCAAACTGAATAATACTAGAAAGTCGAATGAATAATGAAAGTATCTATCAATTCGTGAATAATGAAAAGCATGAATGCTGAAAAATTCAGCAAAATAGGGTTTTTATAACATCCTTGTCCTATTCCTACTAAGTTACTGCTGATCCCCAAGTCTTTAGAAATACTATTTTTGCCCAGGACAAGTTCTCCATGCATCACTTTCAGTCCATAAGCTTCCAAAAGCTGCCTTCCCTCTTATTTGAAGTTTCCCTTGCTACCAAAAGGTCCACAAAGTGCTGAAATCTCATCATTAATACCTGAAAACATGCTAATCACGTTGGTTAGCTCACTTACAGGAAAATGGACTAAAAATGCAGGAATTATATATTTTGTCCTTAAAACTTAGCTAAAATATGGGTAAATTATGGTGCTTTAGGCGTGTAAATACGCCTATCATCAAAGTACTAGAGAAATTATCCCACAAAGCAAACTCAACATCATCACCCATAAGTTGCTCCCACTCTTCATACCATTGGTATGCTACATCCTTCAACTAATAAGCATCAAACTCTAGACTCTCTACATCAGTCGCATACATCACACGGATGATATTTTCCATCTTATCAATGAGATTTTAAGGATCTTCCTTAACTTTAGAGCCAGTGAAAATAGGAGGACTCAATTTCATAAATTGGTCAACTCTAGTGGCCTTGGAGGACATAGCAGCACACTTAGTCTGGGAGGCCACCAACTAGATAAGCAAATGAATCAACTCGCGAAACTCAACATTATTCACGCCAAATTGATGTGCCTGGGGAGAGATAGGGGGAACCGGTGGAGCTCCATCAGGGCAATCAAAAGCAGTGACCCTAGACTGGGTCTAAACTCCTGGAGTAGGATAAGCTCCACATTATCCTCCGATGGGATAGAAGAGTTTCCACGAGTATTAGATCTTATAGGAGGCATGATCTGAAAAGTGAACATATAAGAATTAAAGTAGATTCAAGATCTTAGACACTATAGCTTGAAATAGAACAACAAGAAAGGGAAACATTCCTAAATGCCTCGTAGCCTCTCCCATATAAGTGTGGTTCACTACACACCCATAAAAGAAACTCTAGTTGACACGACTTTGTAGAAACCTAATGACACCAAACCTAGGCTCTAATACTATATTTTCCATGACTCAAACCAAGGCCTGGCCGTGATGGACATCTCAAGTTCCACATGGATTGGAGATCACCCCTTACACCTAACCAAGACAACACAATATCCCCAATGTCGGATAAATTCAGAACATATAAAAAGATAGCACAAGGTAAAATCAAAGAATAAAAGATAAGTCTATGACAAATATCCAGTAATCGGCCAAAAAAATTAATCAACATCAGCTAAGTCAACAGTAATCCAACAAAGCCTTTTAACAAAATAATCAAAACCAGTCTTGGTGTGGACATGTCCCTGACTCTCACAGATAACAATAAAAATAATAATGTTAGTGATGATGAAATTTTTTAATTCTAATCTATGATAATAACAGATGAAATGTCTAAGTCTTTCAGAGAATGGAAGCTTACCACTTCACCATAATGAACCAATGAATCGAGCCGATTCTACTTAACTCTGCACAGTAAAAATAGAGATATCTCTGGTACTTGCATCGCATGGGGATACAACATCCAAAAATGGTTAGTGGGATAAACACTGACATGTAACTCAGGGATAGGGGATAAGATAATGCCAGGAATATCAATTCAAAACCAGTCCAAAATTCAATACACATAATCATATACAAATACATGTATATACTTTACGTGCTAAGGTAGGGAGCAAGGTAAACATGCACTTTTAAAACTTTAACCTAGATTGTGTATCTCAACTGTTATAACATAATAAAGCACCCACGGTATAGGCCCAGCTCTCTCCCAACTGGTAGGGCCCTAGTGTGTGTAGCCGCACGGACCAGAGGGTATACATATGCACTATCGGGGAATCAAACCTCCCGACATATCAAAGTAACACAATAACTAAATTATGTAATATAATGTGGGGGACTCGAGCCACCCGATCATATAGACCCCCATGTCAACTGCAGTTTCAAATGTTGGTCCCTAGGGACCTCTACTTTCACGACTCAGCACATAACCCTCATTAAAGTCTAATTAAAATAAGTATCACATATTCCCATTCATTGAACCACATTACAAAACAAGGAATACATTGTTGGTATCTTCATACCAACTACACTTCAACAACAACAACAACATACCCAGTGTATTCCTACACAGTGGAGTTTGGGGAGGGTAGAATGAACGCAGACCATCCCACTACCTCAGGTGAAGTAGAGAGGCTATTTTCGATAGACCCCCAGCTTAGAACCAATAGCAGTATAACAAACACAAAAGATAAGTGCATATAAAATAGTACAATATGCAAAATAAACTAACACTGCTAGCAACAAGATAATACTAAAACCATAAGATAATAGTAAAAACTATCTAACTGAAATCATAGACATCACACAACACCACAAATAAGAAACTACAGGTACGAAAAAATGCTCCCTTACTATTACAGATGCACTCTCATCCCCTAATCTGCGTCCTCCACACCTTCCTATCAAGGGTCATGTTTTCTGTAAGATATAACTGCTCTATATCATGCCTAATTACCTCTCTCCAATATTTGTTTGGTCTACCTCTACCCCACCTAAAACCATCCATGGCTAGTGTCTCATACCTCCATACTGGAGCATTAAATCCCTTCTTCATCACGTGCCTGAACTAATGTAACCTCACTTTTCACATCTTGTCCTCCACCAAAGCAACTCTTTTCTCTCCTAAATAATCTCATTCCTCACCTTATCTTTCCTGGTATGTCCATACATCCATTGCAACATTCTCATCTCTGCCATCTTCAACTTTTTGGATATAGGATTTCTTAATTGGCTAATATTCTGCTCCATACAACATAGCCGTTCGGATTGCCACTCGATAGAACTTACCTTTAAACTTTGGGGGCACCTTCTTATCACATAAGACATTTGAGGTGATCCTTCATTTCAACCACCCTGCCCCAATTATCATTACTTAAGGGAATTCACAACCCCCTTGGTTCAATTATGCATTAGTTAGGAAATTACTCAACTATTTAAGTTTCAATTCAAAATTATTATACTTCATTGACTTTTCACATTATGCAATAGTGTAAGAGTAGTTTAATATGCATACTTTTCATATTCAAAACCAATTTAACAATATGGGGTTGAGGTAATAACCACTTCAAAAGTCATAAGTTTGGGGAAATCACAATCCCCTTTGTGTATTCACCATATCCATGCACCCTCAATTTCAAAACCATAATTAAAGCATGAATAATCATATGTAAGCCATGAGAAACATTGTTCAAACAATAAGCATTCAAAACCCTCAACCCTTGTTTCAAAACCAACATCAATATCTCATGAACAATACTTTAAATCACATGCTTTTATAAGATCAACAATTAGGGAAGAGTAACATTCCTGAAATATCCAAGTTTATGAAGAGAATTCCACCCTTAAGCCCTAGGATGACCTACTTCTTGGAAAGCCTAAGTATCTTTCTTGAGAGATTTGAGAGAGTTTTAGAAGTATTTTATTATGTTATGAATGAGAAATAAACCCTCTTAAGTGCTTTATGAATATGGTGGGGTTTTAATTAGGTAAGAAGGGAATTGTCTAAAGTGCCCTCAATTTAAAAATTAGAAACTAGTCATTATTGACTACGGGAAACTATGCGACTCACAGAGACTCATTATGACTCATCACCATGAGTCATAGCCAAGACAGTTTATAGGTTACCCACACACTATTAACACTATGATTCAGCTGTTATGACTCATAATGGGACCTTATGATTTGTAGGGTCCAGTCATAGTCAACACAGAACCCATTTGGGGTAAACACTGGACATCCTACGATTTGCACGTAATGACTTGTAATGAGTCCTTATGGCTCTTAGTGATCCACTCATAATCAGAGCAGAACTTAGTCACACACTTACTAATTTAGTTATAATTTGGCCCAACGACTCGTCAAGACTCTCTACGACTCGTTAGGGGATTCATAGTCAGGATAGGAAGGATAAAATTTCAAAAGATTTCCAGGACCAGAAACCCGACAAACAACATACAACTACCCTCTAGCCACGACCTGTAGGGGAAAATTACCGTCCATATACTAAAACTTCAAAAACAATTATCTGCCAACCTTGTTCCACTAAAATCTTTAAAGAATATTCTAAATATTAAATATTCCACATTTCACCAGTAAGGTAGGTCAAAATTATACAACAACCGTAAATCATTTGCAAAGACCATACTAAACAACATGTACTAACCGACTATAACACAAAGTAGTTAACATGCACATATAATAAAAATTGAATTAAACTACAATACCATCACCTACCTTGAACCAAGCTTGAACAACTCCTCTATGCCAGGGTTTTAGCCTTTCATGCAATTTTCACTTGCTCGTGATCTAGAACATGCACATAAATACATAATTAAGAAATGACCTAACATGTTTGGATTTATAAGACACACCCAACTTCTAAGGTTAAATTCATGACCAATCCCTAGGATTTATCTACTACAATTCACATAAAACTATTAATTTCATGGATTAATCAGTAAATTAATAGAACGCAAGGGTAATTAAATGTTAATAATCAAAATCCATCAATTTATTCCTTAATTTTTCCCCTTTCACCAGCAATCAACAAAAATACACCCTAAAATCCTCCTTGAACTCCGTGAATTAGCAATTCTAAGGCTTAATAATTAAATATGAGTTAACAAGGATGAATTTCTTACCTTAACGAGGCCAAACAAAGAAATTCTGATGTTTTTAACCCTAAATCGCCCTTTCTTTATCCCAAAATGAGTTTTAGAAAATAATTATCTTAGATAAATACTTAAATAAAACTGTGATTTTCACTGCAATAGTGGTACCTAAGAACTATAGTGGTACCAACCTTTATAGTGATTGTTGACCACCTCTGACCAATGCTATTGCAGAAATTTCTCTGCTATAATGATGAGTGGAAAATTTTCCACTTATTTATATCCAAATCCTCGCACACTACGGTGAATCAATTGTGTATATAATGCTAATTCTTTATTGAAATGCATTAATTTCTAGTTTTTGTTAATTAGCAAGAAATCTGATAAAAATGAGTTCAGACAAAGCTTGAAGGAAAGGAAATGAGAAAGAGGAGAAAAAGCATAAATCAGGCCTATGAGATGACCCTCAGATATTGTGATCTCACTCTATGAGTCGCGATCACAATAGGTCAAAAGGTCAGTCAATGAAGATCGCGGAGTGACTTCTGCCATAGCAGGAGTCGCGATTGCGACCAGGTTATGGTGATCACAACTAGTCGAGAAATTTGAGGGGCAGATTTGAAATTTTACTTTGCACAATCCCAATATACAAAAGGTAAAACCTTCAATATTTTCAGCTTCTTTTAGCGAATTTTTTAGTTTTGAGTCTTAAAAACACATTGTATTAGGTGAGAAAATAATTGTTAGTATAATTCTAAGAGAGATTTGGTTGTAGATTAAATTGAAGTTTGGGTTTCTACTTAATTTGCTTATGATGAATGAATTTTATGATGATTTGAGTATATTTCTCCACTTTAATTTCACGAGTAGCTAAATTTATATCTTGGGGTTATGTTTTAATAGGTGGTGGATAATATGTGGGTGTTGATTGTTAGTCCAAATTACTAGTTAGTTATTTTGGGTTTTACTTTTATCCTATGTTTGAATTAAGAATTGGGAGTGCAAACCCCAATTACTTAAGTACCCCATTTATCCTTGAAAGAGGGATGTGGGTGAGGGATATTTGTTAACAACAATTTGAATTAGGTTAAATCTTAGCATCATCTTAGAAATAAGGGTGTTAGTTGAATTAGCTATTTTCATAAGCATTATCTTAGAAATAAGGATGCTAGTTTGAGGTAATAGATTGGTAAGCTTGTCACGCTCATGAGGTGTTCAAAAGAATCCATGAGTGAAATTTAGTGTTTTATCGAAAGGTTAACACTAAGACCCTAAATCTATCCTGCCCAAAACCCTTAGCTAAAATTTGGACTAACTCTCGATTACCCATGCATGTACACCACCTAGGATAGTATAACCCTAAGGTTCTTCTAAACTTGGTATACCTATAAATTATTCAATCTCCTATTAGTGTTATTTTGCAAATGTGTTAAACAAAGTTCCAAATCAAACCCCCTCAATTTACTTTTATGTCTTATTTAAATATTGCATTACGATTTAATGCATAGTTAACTCTCAACATACATAAGCTTTGAAATCTACTTTGCACTTATCGAGGAATCTACCCCAAGCTTTGAAACCCTAACAATGTCTACCTTACACTTAATTTGACATATAAGTTGAGGTTATAAAAAATAGTGCCATTGTCAGGGAGTGAAACATAGTTTTCACTTATGTAGTGTTGTTAGTAACCTTGGGTTAACTGTGGTGCTTTAGTTTACATTGATTGTTGTTTTTGTTCTTTTCTTAGGTTATTTCCATTATAATCATAATACCATGAGCCACAATAGGAACAATGTTGACTCATCTAATTGACACCTTGAGCAAGAGGATCATCTTAATGATGTGGGGTGTGCAAGTGCAATCCACATTCCACCGATCGAGGGAAATAGGGTATTCTATGTCACTAGTGGATGCTCTATATGTTACAAATGAAAGGTCTATTAGGGGTCCAAGCACACAAAGATACAAACCTACATTTGAAAAATGTCATTGAGGTGTGGGCACTATTTGATATTTCCTATATTACTCAAGAATCTATTCGATTGAGACTTTTCCCATTATCTTTGATGGGTAAAACGATTTTGTGGTTGAGATATGTATCCGTCGGGTATATTATGTCTTGGATCGAAGTTATGGAGGACTTTTTGGATAGATATTTTACTCCATTTAGGATGCTATAACTAAGCGAGAAAATCATAGATTTTTATCAATTTAGTAGTGAGCCCTTATATGAGGTGTGGCAAAGGTTCAATGACAAACTTATACAATGCCCAAACCATAAAATTTTGAGATGATGCTTCTCCAAATGTTTTATCAGGCACTAAACCAACTGAATAAAATCATTATTGATAACGCATCCAGAGGGTCTCTTGTCAAGTTATCTTATGGGGTTGCATCAACTTTGCTTGACCAAGTTACAAAACAAAATAAAGGGTGGAACACTCAAGACTCCAAAAACCATAGTGGTATCCCATAGCATATTATGTCAATAAAGAGCAAAGAAAGAAGGATGAGGAAAGGGATAAAAGTATGGCCAAAGTGATGACCCAATTAAATCTCCTCACTGAACACGTGATGGAAGTACCTTCAAAAGTGATCAGTGTTGTTGCCTCTCAATGTGACAAAAGTTATTATGAGTATTAATATAAGGCACTCAATAAAAAGATATGGTTCTTAGCAAATCATTCGGGGGGTTCCTGCCCCGCCTATCAAAGGTGAGGCAAGAATTAAGGTTGGAAAGATCGAGACCAGGATCATGATTTATGCAATAGACAGAGTGATATAGATCAAAATTGGAGGGAAAAGAAGAGGTAATATGATATATATGTTCTCCATCATGATCATGCTAAGGATAAGAAATCAATCTTGGTGGACCTAGAAAAATTTCAAACTGAGGATGTCCTTGCCCTGATTTTGATGCGTGTTGAAGGTACCAATAAAATCGTAAGAGATATAAAAAGTGAATTCTCTCAATTAAATGAAATGGTCGCATATCATTTGCTTCCATCAAGAAATTAGAGACGTAAGTGGGATAAATTTCAACCCAACTCAATGCTAGTCCAAAAGGAGGTCTACCTAGTGACACGATGATCAATCCCATGAACGATGCCCATGTTATGAAAATTATCACTAAAAATGGTAGAAATCTTGGTGAACATATGGTTGAGATTGATAAAAAGTATCAGGATGAACAAGCAAGTGAAAAGAGGAAGTGGCTTGAAAAGCCAAGTAATGGTTCTCCAATATCTTATGAAGTAGGTAATGAGGAACCAATGATAGTTGAAAAAAAGGGTGATGATGAGGAAACTCCTAAAGTGATTGATGGTGATGAGAAAAAGGTGGACGAACCTCAAAGTGTTCCATTTCCCCCAATGAAAATTCTTCCACCCTTTCCACAAAGGTTAAAGAAGAAAGATGACAATGCTAAGTTCAAAAAATTCCTTGCAAAACTTAGAAACCTCTCGATTAATATTCCATTGTTAGAAGCTCTTCAAGTAACTCTGAAGTATGCTAAGTCAATGAAGAACTTGATGTAAAAAAAGTGACTTGTGGATTGTGAAACTATTGAAGTGACTCATAGTTGTAATGCTATCATGTCAAATGCCATGGAGAAGAAAACGAAAGACCCGGGTGCATTTACCATCCCTTGCACTAATGGGATGCTCAAATTTGAAAAGAAATTGTGTGATATTGGATCTAGTATCAACTTGATGCCCTATGTTGTGTACCAACAACTAGTCTTGAGTTCTCCCACACCCACAACCATGAGAATCTTGATGGAGGACTGTTCAATTAAGAAATTGGTAGGTGTGTTGTATGATGTATTGGTAAGGTTGACCGGTTCATTCTTTTGATGGATTTTGTGATCCTTGATTGTAAGAGAAACCATGAGATACCAATCATACTTGGAAGGTCATTCTTAGCAATCGAAAGAGCTCTAGTTGATATGGAGTATGGAGAAATAAATCTTCGGGTGTATAATGATGAAGTTTTTTACCGTGTGTGCAAAATTGAAGAAAAAACGTTGAAATTACAAGTGGTGTCCATAGTTGATGTTGTGAATGAGGAAATGGATCTTGAATCTCTTTACCTCAAGGATCCAACTTGATAATAGATGGATGTCGCACCGCAACTTGAAATTAAGTGCTAGATGGGAGGCAACCCATCATTGTCATGAATTTGGCCCGTATCCTTTGTATTTTAATTGTTAAAATAGTTTTTGTGTTTGTTTTTTATTAATCCATGAAAACTTGGAACTATGAAGGTGCATTTTAGAAAGTGAAAGCTAATAGGTAAAGTGTAATTGATTTGGAGGCAAAATAAGGGAATTGAACCTGGCCTCATGTATCGCGATCGTGACACTCAGATCCCAATCGCGATATTGAGGCTCAAGTTGCCCAGCCATACCTCAGGTATGGCAATTGCAAAATATGACCGTGATTGCAATCCCCGCGTGATTGCATTTGCGGAGGCTGAACAACGATCGTGAGTGAGGCAATTTTAAATTGAAATTATCTCCAATATGGTTCCTACGCTCAATCTCTTTAAATACCTAAAATTCTTTAAGTTTTTAGCATTGTTATCGGTGTTAGAGTGCATATCATCCTTATTTGCATCCAAGAATATAGTATGTCATTTTAATGTCTTTTCTATGCTTAAATGTAGGCCGTATAAGCATGTTTAAGGCCATGGCCTAAATCTATGATTTTTGTGTGTAATTAGTGTCTAAATTGATATTGATTAGTGTGTGGCTGTGGTTATTATGTGCATTGTTGGGGAAGTCTTGAGTACCCAAAATTGTTCAAAATTAGTATGAAATATATGTGCACACCAAGTGTTTGGTGAAATGCCCAAATGAACTTCTTGGTAGTTTTCTATGTATTTAAAGGCATGATAGAGTGTTTAAGGATTGTTTTTCATGTTTTTAGTGTAATTTACTTGTTATGAACATAATTTACAAGAGAAATTGAGATTTTGGATCATAAACTAGCCTTGGACTGCAGCCTCATGTACCATAATCGCAACTCGTTGGAGTGCAATTCAGTGTCGTAATCGTGGTTCAGTGAATTACAATCGCGAGACCTGAGGCCTATCTGATATACCTCTCAAGTGTTGCGATCGCGACATCTGAGGCCTGTCTGACAGACCCACCTAAAATCTTGAATTCTTATTTTAAGCCCAAATTTGATTGATGAACCATTTCTTTAGCTTAATTTTGTCATATAACTTCTTTTCATATGATGACCTTGATAGTTAGTGCTTTGTGGTTCTTTTTAGGTCCTTAAAGCTGAAGATGACACTATATGATCAAATTCGCTTCATGTCCTTTGTCTGTCAGATTATCTACTATGAGGACTTCTCCAGGAGGAAGCTACTCTCTGAGGGGAAGCATATCAAAGGAGCAAGTTCCCTAAAAGCACCCAAATTTTTATGAGAGGTTGGTTGGAGATGATTTACCTCGGATTTATGATGGGCCAATGAGCAATGGGATAGAGAATTCTACGCAAAACTCAGTGTAGTGAAAATCTCTAACCCAGTTATGAGAATCCGAGGCAAGGAGGTTTGTTTCAGGGCTGAATAGATCAATGAAGTTTATGGGTTGCCGAATGATGATATAGGAGAGTAGGAGGTTAAGAATTATGCTCCAGGAAGCAGGTTGGCTGCTCAAGTGTGCCTAGGAAGAGAAGTGACATGGGTCGCTATAAAATCAGGGATAACATTGAATGAGTTCATGATCGAGGTTCAGATTTAGTTGACCATCATCTGTAATCATGTCTATCTAACCACCAGTATGACACATATCCTAGTTATGCGATCCTAGATAGTAGCTTGCCTCACAGATAATATTCCATTGAATATTAGTCGCTTTGTGCTCTCAGAGATTAGATATTTCAAGAACAAAGGCAGCCCTATGCTCCTAGTTCCCTCTCTGATCACTGAGTTATGCAAGAGGTCCGATGTGGACTAATATTTGAGGGACAACTAGATATCACTGAAGACACCTATTTATCCATTGAAGATGTATGGTGAGGGCTCAATATCAAAGAATAAGAAGAAGAAGATTGATTTGGGTAAGTCGGTGGATGATGATATTAATTCTTGCATGCCATCAACAGTAGGTCCACTTGAGGATCTCTCAATCCAGATCCATATAATAAAGAAGTTGGTGTCTAATCTACCTCATGGGATAGGAGAACCTTCTACCACTCGCCACTCTTATGTTGCCCGAATTGATTATGAGAGGTTCCTTAAGGATCAAAAGGCACAAGGGGACACCATATCTATCCTTAAGCGGGACCATTACTCCTTTGTATGATCACATCGAGATCTAAAAGATTCTTATGATAAGATGAAAAAAGGGAGAAGAAGAGAGATAAATTTTTCACCCGCATGTGGAAAGTGGTGAAGGGCTTGTGGAAGGTCCTAAATCCCCACGATAGACTTCCCTCTCCCAGAGAAGATGTGGATGATGATATTCCTTCTAGGTGGTCTGATGATAATGAGACAGAGTTTGGTAATGTTAATGAGGAGATGGAGAGTGATAACAACACGTGATGCAGTTTCAAGGAGCCTCTTAAACTCTTTTTGTGCTTTCATAATTTGTAGTGAGGACACTGCAAGCTTTTTAGTTTAAGGTTCCTATCTCTGTAGTTGTTTCATAGTTGATTATTCAGTCTATATGATTTGGATGCTTATTTGGATGTTTTTATATTTTATTTGGATGATTGGATTTTTATTTGTTATGGATAATTTAATCTGGGTTGTAATATTAGGTACCCTAATGGTGCCTATGTTTTGTGGGTTTGTTGCTTTTGTTTTTCATTTTTAGATTTTTATTCTATTTGTGATGACGATGTTAGACAAGCCTTTCCTATTATAGATTGAGTGACGACATTCTTAAGGGAAAATCAAAGTGTTGAGGTGTTAAGTCTTAGATGTAGGGGAATTCTGAGTACCTATGACATTAGAGATTAGGATTTCCATTTTTCCTATGATGAAGTTTGAGTATCCATATTGTTTACCCTTCTAAGAGAAAAAATGTGAGATGATAGCTTGATTTGGTGCTAACAATAGCTAATTGTATGTGGCAAAGTATGAAGAAAGCACCCCCCCCCCCCCCCGTCCAAATCTTTTGGTGAAAATCAAGGGCATGGTGAGAATGATTTAGTAACAACACATTACCTCTTTTTGTGACTCCAAATTCTTTAGTAAGTAGTATATGGTAATTAACTCCTTTTGTCTCTAATAGGATGCAATTGGTCCTTCTAGAAAAGTTGCATGCCATGTGCAGTGAGCTTAGTTGAGAGATTGTCATGCTTACTTTTGTCATCTAGAACTTGCCCCGTTGATCTTTCAAAGCTAATCTTGATTACACGTGGTTGGAGGAATGATCTTAGTCCTTCTTTATGATCATGGAAAACCCCTTTAGCTTAAAAAGTCTACCCATTCATGTATGGTATCCCTAGTCCCCCTTTTGAAACTTTGAGTCTTTTCTTTGGCAACCGTAATACAAGACTTAAATTATTTGAAATTTATCACTCATTTGAACCCTACCCTCCTTCTAATTAAAAGTGCCAACTTGAGGCTAAAAGCCTAAGTTGGGGTGGTAGATCTTGAAAGAAGGTGATCATAGGCCATAGTCTTGTAAGTGAGTGCCTAGGAGCAAATCATTAACAAAAAATGAATGAAAAAAAAAAGGGATCAACAAAAGAAAGAAAAGCATAAGATTGTGAAAAGAAATATAGTTTTCACTTGTTTAGTGTTGTTTGTAACTTGGGATAACCGTGGTGCTTTAATATACATTGTTTCTTGTTTTTTTCTTTTGTTAGGTGATTTCCATTGTGATCACGACACCATGAGCCATAATGATAGCAATGTCATCTCATTTAATGGACACCTTGAGGATGAGGATCATCTTAATAATGCGGGCGTGCGAGTGCAATCCACATTCCACCGGCTAAGGGAAATAAAGTATTCCATGTCACTAGTGTGATGATCCATATGTTACAAATGAAAGTTCTATTCAGGGACCAAGAAAACGAAGATACTAACCTATATTTAAAAAACTTCATTGAGGTGTACGTCCCATATGAGATTGCCCATATTACTCAAGAGCCTATTCGGTTGAGACTTTTCGCGTTCTCTTTGATGGGTGAAGCGGTTTTATGGTTCAGATCTATACCCGCCGGGTCTATTACATCTTGGGTTGAACTTACAGAAGCCTTTTTGGATAGATATTTTCCTCTGTCTAGAATAATACAACTAAGAGACGAAATCACAATTTTTTGTCAACTTAGTGGTAAGCGCTTATATGAGGTGTGGCAAAGGTTCAACGAAAAACTCATGCAATGACCAAACCATAAAGTGTCGGAGTATATGTTTCTCCAAATATTTTATTGGCCATTAGACCAACTGAATAAAATTATTGTTGATAACGCATCTGGAGGGTCTCTTGTCAAGTTATCCTATGGGGTTTCATCAACTTTGCTCGACCAAGTTACAAAACAAAATAGAGGGTGGAGAGTCTCCCACTGAATCCTATGCCAATAAGGATCAAATAAAGAAGGATGAGGAAAGGGATAAAAATATGGCCAAAGTGATGAACCAATTAGATCTCCTCACTAAACACGTGATGGAAGCACCTTCAAAAGTAATCAATGGCGTTGCCTCTCAAGGTGCTAAAATTTATGATGAGGATTAATCTAAGGCACTAAATAAATAGATAAGGTTTCTGGGAAACCACTTGGGGGGACCCGACCTGCCAACAAAGGTAAGGAGAGAATCAAGGTTTGAAAGATCGAGATAGGGATCATGATTTATGTGATAGAGAGAGAGATACAGACCGAGATTTAAGGGTCAATGAGCGAGATATGATATATTTGTTCCCCCTCATGATCATGTTAAGGACAAGTAATTAAGCTCGATGGACCATGAAAATTTTAAAATCGAGGATGTCCTTGCCCAGATTTTGATGTGTTGAAGGTACCGACAAAATGGTAAGGGAGATAAAAAGTGAATTCTCTCAATTAAATGAAACATACACATATAATTGGCTTTCATCAAGCAATTGGAGATGAAAGTGGGTCAAATTTCAACCCAACTCAATGCTAGGCCAAGAGGAGGTCTACCTAGTGACACAGTGGTTAATCCCAAGAATGATGCCCATGTTATGAAAACCGTCACTAGAAGTGGTAGAAATCTTGGTGAACATGTGGTAGAAGTTGATGAAAAGTCTATTGATGAACAAGTAAATGCAAAGATAAAATGGTTTTAAAAGCCAAGTGATGGTGCTCCAACATCTCATGAAATGGGTAATGAGGAACCAATGATAGTTGAAAAGAAGGGTGATGATGAGGAAACTTCTAAAGTGATTGATGGTGATGATCAAAAGGTGGACGAACCTCAAAGTGTTCCATTTTCTCCAATGAAAATTCCTCCTCCCTTTTTTCAGAGGTTAAAGGAGAAAGAAGACAATGCCAAGTTCAAAAAGTTCCTTGAAAAACCTAGCAAATTCTCGATTAATATTCCATTTTAAAAGCTCTTCAAGAGGTTCCAGGGTATGCTAAGTCAATGAAGAACTTGATGTCAAAAAAGTTACTTGTAGATTATGAAAATATTGAAGTAACTCATAGTTGTAATGCTATCATGTCAAATTACATGGCAGAGAAAAAGAGAGACTCGGGTGCATTCACTATCTCTTGCACCATCGGGATTCTCAAATTTGAAAAGGCATTGTATGATCTTGGAGCTAGTATCAACTTTATTCCATATGTCATGTACTGAAGTTAAGCTTGAGTGTTTCCACACCCACCACCATGAGACTCTTGATGGAGGACCGTTTAATTAAGAAACCGGTAGGCGTGTTGTATGATGTGTTGGTTAAGGTGGACCGGTTATCCTTCTTGTGGATTTTGTCATCCTCGATTGTAAAATTGACCATGAGATACCAATCATACTAGGTAGTCCATTATTAGTAACCAGAAGAGATCTAACTGATATAGAGTGTGAAGAGATGAAGTTTTGGGTGCATAATGATGATGTCTCTTTTCGTGTGTGCAAAACCAAAAAGCAACTGGTAGAATTACAAATGGTGTCCGTGGTTGACGTTGTGAATGAAAAAATGGATCTTGAATCACTTCACCTTAAGGATCCAACTTGATGATAGATGGACGTCGTACCACTATGTTAAATTAGGCGTTGGATAGGAGGCAACCCATTATTGCCATGAATTTAGCCTGTATCCTTTGCATTTTAATTGTTAAAATTGTTTTTGTGTTTATTTTTAATTGATCCATGAAAACTTGGCACTCTAAAGATGTATTTAAGAAAGTTAAAGCTAATAGGTGAAGTGGAATTGAATTAGAGGCGAAACAAGTGAAAATAGGGGAATTGAACCTGTAAACAAGTGTCACGATTGCGACACTCAGATTGTGATCGCAATCCTGAGGATCAAGTTTTCCCAACCATGCCTCAGTACCGTAATCGTGTTCCCCGTATGATCGTTATCACGGAGACGGAACCATGATCACGAATATGGCAGTTTTAAATAGAAACCATCTCCAAAATGATTCCTACGCTCAACTCCCTTCAAATACCCAAAATTCTTTAAATTTTCAACATTGTGATCGGTGTTAGAGTACATATCATCCTTATTTGCATCCAAGCATCTGGCATGTCTTTTTAATGCTTAAATGTGGGCCTTAGAAGCACGTTTAGGGCCATGGACTAAATTTGTAATTTTTGTGTGTAATTAGTGTCTAAATTGATATTGTTTAGTGTGGTGGCAGTTGTTGGTGTGCGCATTATTGGGGAAGTCTTGAGCACCCAAAATTTTTCATAATTAGTATGAAATGTATGTGCACACCAATTGTTTGATAAAATTTCCAAATGAACTTCTTGGTAGTTTCTATGTATTTAAGGGCATATTTGAGTGTTTAGGGATTTTGTTTCATGTTATTAGTGTTATTTACTTGTTAAGAACACAATTAGGTAGAGAAATTGATATTTTGGATCATGAACTAGACTTGGACTGCGGCTTCAGGTGCCGTGATCGCAGCTCACCATAGTGTGATTGCAGTGTCGCAATTCAGCGAATCACGATTGCGATTCCTGAGGCCTGTCTGGCAGACCTGCCCAAAATCTTGAATTCTCATTTTAAGCCTAAATTTGAACCATTAACCATTTCTTTAGCTTTATTTAGTCACATAACATTGTTTTCACATGATGACCTTGATAGTTAGTGTTTTATGTGTTTTGTTTTCCTGGTCTTTAAAGTTGAAGATGGAGACATATGATCAAATTCGATTCATGTCCTGTAAGTGTCATACTATCTACTAGGAGTACCTCACCAAGAGGAAGCTACTCCCTGAGAGGGGCATATCAATATCTTTAGTGCCCTATAAGCTCCAGACTTTCTATGAGAGTTTGGTGGCCACAGGTTGGAGATGCTTTGACTCGGATCCATGTTGGGCTAATGAGCAATGGGTTAGACAATTTATGCAAATCTCAATATAGTGAAAATCTCCAACCCAATTATAAGAATATGGGGCAAGTAGGTTTGTTTTGGGACTGAATAAATTAATGAAGTTCATGGTTTATCGAATGTCGATATGGAAGAGTACAAGGCTAAGAAATTTGTTCTAGGAAGCTGGTTAGATTCTCAATTTTTCCCAGGAAGAGAAGTCACATGGGCCGCTACAAAAATAAGAATGACATTGAGTGAGTTCACGATCGAATCTTGGATTTGGTTAACTATCATCTGTAGTCGTGTCTCTCCAACCACCAACATGACACATGTCCCAATTATATGAGCCCAGATGGTAGCTTTTCTCATAGACAACATTCCATTAAATGTTGGTTGTTTTTTCCTCTCGGAGATCAGATATTTCAAGAATAAAGATGACCCTATGCTCCTATTTCCTTCTCTGACCCTATGCTCCTATTTCCTTCTCTGATCACTGAGTTATGCAAGAGGGCCGACGCAGAGTAATATTTGGGGGACAACTAGATATCACTGACTACACCTATTTATCCATTGAAGACGCGTAGTAAGGGCGCAACATCAAAGAATAAGAAGAAGCAATTTGATTTGGGTAAGTCGGTGGATGATGTTATTAATTTTTGCAGGCCATCAGCAGTAGGGCCACTTGAGGAGATCCCAAGTCAGATCCATATAATGAAGGAGTTGGTGTCTAATCTACCTCATGGTCCAGGAGAACCTTCTACCACTCGCCACTCTTATATTTCCCACTGATTATGAGAGGTTCCTTGAGGATCAGAAGGAAAAAGAGGACACCATAACTAGTATTGAGTAGGACTACTCTTCCTTGCATGGACACATCGAGAGCTACGAGATTCTTATGATAAGATGAGAAAAGAGAGAAGAAGAGAGATAAATTTTCACCCACATGTGGAAAGGGGTGAAGGTCTTGTGGAAAGTCCTAAAGCCCCAAGATAGTCTTCCCTCTCTCAGAGCAGATGTGGATGATGACATTCCTGCCAGGTGGTCTGACGATGATGAGACATGGTCTGGTAATGTTGATGAGGATACGAAAAGTGATAGCAACACTTGATGGAGTTTCAATGAGCCCCTTAAACTCTTTTTGTGCTTTCATGATTTGTAGTGAGGACAATGCAAACTTTTTAGTTTAAGGTTCCCATCTCCGTAGTTATTTCATAATTGATTATTTGGTCTGTATGTTTTTTATGCTTATGTGGATATTTTTATGTTTTATTTGGATGATTGGATTTTTATTTGTTATGGATAATTTAATTTGGGTTGTAATATTGGGTACCCTGATGGTGCCTATGTTTTATGGATTTGTCGCTTTTGTTTTTCATTTTTGAATTTTTATTTTATTTTTTATGATAATGTTGGACAAGCCTTTCCTATGACAGATTGAGTGATGACATTCTTAAGGGAAAATCATCATGTTGAGGTGCTGAGTCTTAGATGCAGGGGAAGTCTGAGTACCCATGGCATTATAGATTGGGATTCATTTTGCCTATGGTGATATCTGAGTAACCATATAGTTTCCCTTATTACAGTCTAAATGTCAGATGACAGCTTGATTTGGTGCTAACAATAGCTAATTGTGTGTGGAAAATGTGAATAAAGCACCTCTTCCGTCCAAAAGGTTATGTGAAAATCAAGGGCATGGATGTGAATAATTTTGTAACAACACTTTACCTCTTTTAATGACTCCAAATTCTTTTGTAGGTAGTGTGTAGTAATTAACTCCTTTTGTCTCTAATAGGAAATGCAATTAATCATCCTAGAAAAGTTTGCATTCAATGTGCGGTGAGCTTATTTGATTGATTCTCATGCTTACTTGTGACATCAAGAACTTGTACCATTGGTCTTTCAAAGCTAATCTTGATTACATATGGTTGGAGGAATGATCTTAGGCCTTCCTTGTGATCATGGAAAACCCCTTTAGACTAAAAAGACTATCCGTGCATGAATGGTATCCCTAGTCACCCCTTTTGAACCTTTGAGCCTTTTCTTTGGCAATCGTAATACAAGCCTTGAATCATTTGAAATTTATCACTCTTTTGAACCCTACCCTCCTTAAACTTGAAAGTGTTAACTTGAGGCTAAAAGCCTAAGTTAGGGGTGGTGGATCTTGAAAAAAGGTGATCATGGGCCATAGTCTTGTTAGTGAGTATCTAGGATTAAATCATTGATGAAAAATAAATGAGAAAAATAAAGGGATCAACAAAATAAACAAAAGCATGAGATTTTGCAAAGGAATGAAATAAAAAGGAAAATGCTTACAAAATACAGGTGAGCCACTGTGGTAAAAATAGGCACATGTGTGAATTAGGAATAATGAAGTGATCCATAACCCAAAGTTTGATCTAATAGTATTTTATGTGGAGTTCAAGGAGGGTGTAGTCACTTTTATCTCAAATGCTTATCCTACCCTTCTATAAGCCTACATTATAATTTTGAAGATGAAAAATAAGGGCAAGCATATGGCATGATACTTGTTTGCATTTGAGAAATTCTTTACGAGAGTGAGTGCTTGCATATTTGTCCGTTGTTGCATGAGTAAAAATTTGATATGTTGGGACTTCTCTCTTAAGGAGGCACGTAAGCTAATAGAGATTGGTGAAGTTTTCACATTCCAAAAATGAGATGAATGGGTGTAGTTAAGTCACTATTGATAAAGAGTCACCTCTTGCGAGTTAGTTGTTGATGCTTGATTGTTCTTAAATATCTTTTGCATCCATGAAAATATGATTGATTTTGAGGGGAGTTGCATGAATAGTTCCTCCCATGCTTGTTGGCTAATTGTTAGTGCTAATGAAGTTCGGAATCATGGTGATCATTTGGTTGTAAGAGTGGTAGCTAAATGAGCAAGAAGAGCAATCACAATTGGGTATATTTCTGCTCTTTAATTTCATGAGTAGCTAAATTTATATCCTGGGGTTATGTTTGAATATGTGGTGGATAATGTGTGGGTGTTGATTGTTAGTCCAAATAACTAGTTAATTATTTTGGGTTTTACTTTTATCCCATGTTTGAATTGAGATTTGGGAGTGAAAACCCATTGCATAAGGATCCTATGTCATTCTTGAAAAAGAGATGTGGGTGAGGGATATTTGTGAACAACAACTTGAATTAGCTTAATTCTTAGCATCATCTTAGAAATAAGGGTGTTAGTTGAATTAGATATTTCCATAAGCATCATCGTAGAAATAAGGATATATTAGTTTGAGGTAATGGATTGGTAAGCTTGTCATGCTCATGAGGTGTTCGACAGAACCCATGAGTGAAATTTAGTGTTTTATCGAAAGGTTAATACTAAGACCCTAAATCTAGCCTACCCAAAACCCTTAGTTAAAACTTGGACTAACTCTCGATTACCCATGCATGTACACCACCTAGGATAGCATAACCCCAAGGTTCCTTTCAACTTGGTATACCTATAAATTGTTCAATCTCTTATTAGTGTTATTTTCCAATTGTGTTCAACAAAGTTCCAAATCAAACCCCCCTAATTTACTTTCATGTTTTATTTAAATTTTGCATTACGGGTTAACGTATACTTTACTCTCAACACACGTAAGATTTGAAAGCTAGTTTGCACTCCTCGAGGAATCGACCCAACTCTTGTTGGGTATATATTGACAACATCCGTCTTACACTTTATTTGACATGTGAGTTGAGCGTTATCATATTACACTCATTTTTATAGCGGTATGGCGATCTCTATAGCGGTGTTGATGGGATAAAATGTCTATCTTCGCCCAAAAATTTCACTTTTTGCAACACATATTAAACGTGAAATATTTTGGACAGTGCCCTTTACACTAAGATTAATTTTGGGAGTTCTACTTACCCAAATTTAATTTCGTAAATTTCTACGGTTTCTTATTGTCTTAGATAACTAGGAATAAATACAACGACCCCTACCTTGGTCCAAATAATTTTCAGATTTTTCTAGGCCATACCTCACTCTGAAATTAATCAAACCAGCCTAGCCTGAAATTTGTAACTTCTAAGTCGGAAAAATTTGCACATGTAGTTTAAACATAGGACTCATACATAATGATAGAGAGGTTTGTTACAATAAAAAGGGAAAATGTACATTACATATGATAAAGGATGGATTTTGATTATTGTTCAAAGTTATGGCTGGCTTTTAAAGCAAAGTTGGGGGGGGGGGTGAAGATGATTTTCACCCACACACTTGTCATGTTTTATTTTGCACACCCTCAAAAAATATTAATTATTTAATTATCCTCATTCCTTCAAATTCAAATATCTTTATATTTATAGCTAATCGATCTCTATATATAATAAAGGAGGATAGTTTAACCTATAATTAAGCCAAATGACATCTTGAGAACTAGTCACTTGGCATTTTGCAACAAAAAACTATTTTGTATATTATTTAATTATTTCATATTTATTACATATTTATTTCATATATATATATATATATATATATATATATATATAATAAAGGAGGATAATCTGGCCTATGACTAATCCAAGTGGCATTTTAAGAACCAACCACTTAGCATTTTACAACAAAAACTATTTTATGGATTATTTAATTATTCATATTTATTTCATGTCTAGCTATATATATATAATAAAGGAGGATAGTCTAACCTATCATTAAGCCAAGTGGCATCTTGAGAACTAGTCACTTGACATTTTACAACAAAAAAGTATTTTGAAGATTATTTAATTATTTCATATTTATTTTATATCTATCTATATTTATATATAATTAAGGAGGATAGTCTAGTCTATAATTAAGCCAAGTGACATTTTGAGAACCAGTCACTTGACATTTTACAGTAAAAAGTTAATTTATAGATTATTTAATTATTTCATATTTATTCATATCTATATATATAATAAGGGAGGATAGTCTATCCTATAATTAAACCAAGTGGCATCCGGACAACAAGTCACTAATGCATTGGTTTAATCTTACGGTACATCAAAATATGAAGCGAAAAAAAAAACAATCAAGTTTGAAAAAGTCTTCTTTTAATGAATGGAAATTAATGAAAATTATTAATGTCTTTTACTAATTTGAATTCTTAGATCTTCCAATAAATTTTATCATTATAATGTATGGGGAAATAAATTTGCAAATCAAACTAATCGTTACTATAAAGTAAATATATTACCTTTTTGTTTTCAATACGGAACATGACTAAAATTCCTTAATTATAAAGCGTCAACATTAATTTATAATAAATTTTTTTGTGATCAAATAAAACCAAAATATTTACATTTTAAATACTACTACATATTGTATAGTAGTATAGGACAAGATATTCACGATTCTATTCAAAATGAGTAAATCAAGGAGGCACGGCATGCAGCTTTATAGAAAAATATAATTGGAAAATAAATAGTCAAGAAATATATATATGGAAAAAAATATTTTCCACACGATCAGTCAAAAAAATCATAATTATTGTATCATTATTAACTTAGAAGTTCTGATTTCATATTAATTTGCCACTATATAAGAAGGTTATATCCAAAATATACTTTCGTTCATCACATTTTAGAGAAAGTGAATTCTTCAAGTGATGCAAAGAACTACCTTTCAAGAACCATAAGTTGGTGAGTATCTCATGATTGAAGCCAAATGTCGGCGTTTAAAATTCAACATATTGAATACTTAGTGATTCAGTTGTTTTATATTGTTTAGATCATACTTCATCAGTTTTCAAGACCCATTACCTTTTAGCTTGCAATTATACAAAAAAACTATCAAAATTTTTTCGTAGCATGAGTGGTTATTATAACAATATTTGTAAAGTTTGCAATAATTTATTTTTTATTATAAATATTACACTACAAAAGTTCTTACTTTTTAGTTTTAGCGACTATAAATAGGTAATGAGATAAATCACCTATCTTCACATTCAAAACTTCATTTTTAGAATATTGTTGGTCTTTTGGTTCAATAATAATGTCCATCTATTTTGTAAAACGTAGCAGATGATGAAGAATATAACCATGCTTTTCTTGTGCTAATGAACATGAGGGGTCAAGTATTATATGAATGATCCATTTCAAAATATAAATATTTGATAAGGTTAATAATAAATACAAAAATTTAAAATTTTAGTAGCTAACTTGATGCCAACTTGAACTTTTACCTTGTTGATGAGAGCAGACAGAAAATTACAAGGTGGGAAATCAAACTCTCATCAATAAGGTAAACTTCAAGTTGGCATTAAGTTAGCTACTAAAATTTTTCATTTTGTATTTATTATTAATCTTATCAAAATACTTATACTTTTTTACATTCTGACTCAAGAAAAGTATATTATTTTTATGATAGTCTATATACATAAGAGAATTACTTATTGAGTGGAACAAAATATAACCTTGATTTGACTTTTTCATATTTTCGTTTCCATTTATAAACTCTGTAGAATGCAAAGGGAAAATAGATGATGATATTATATGAAAAATATATTCATGACTTATTTAAATATATTAATTTTTCAAAAATAGGTTTGATAGAGAAATAAAATTGAAGAGAGAATATTCAGTTAATATTCAAAAGACATATATGGAGAAAATAATGAAGAGGCAACAAGTCACTGAACACTATCAGAAAATCTATTTGTACTATTTATAAAAAAATGACATTCTTTGATAATCAAAACTGCATATTACAATTATGTGTCACGACCCAATTTTTGAGTTATGATGGCACCTACATTATTCCACCTGTGTCAAACCATAGCTCGAAGCTATAAGGAATGGGATAATTTAGTGAAATATGGCATAAATGCCGGAAATATGTAAGCAAAAGACTCACAAGCAATAAATCATGAAGTAATAATGAAATGGAAAAAAAATAAGAGAAATAACAACATCCTATGACCTAATAGTGTCGGTACAAGAGCATCTATGTCACGACCCAAAAAAATGAGGGTCATGATGACACTTGTCGCGGCGTACCTTGACAAGTAAGCCTATCACCCAAACTGATACAAAAAGAGAAAAAGACAGAAATATCCCAAGGTAAGGCTTCTAGACTGAAGCCAAACCATACAAGAAATCATAAAAATGTGGAAAGAACTTATCCAAAATAATGATCATGCCCAAAACCAGGTGTCAATAGTATAAGAACTACTAATACAATCCAGGAATCAAGTACATTAGAAAAATAACCACAAAGGAATAATATTTGTCTCTGAATACTAATAAAGACATAACTACTATAGAAAGATAGAGGTGAACTCTAGACGCATGAATGTCCAACTACTACCGTGGAAGCTCCAATAATCGCTCGAGTCAAGCAAGCTGAGACTCACTGGAGCTAGGACTTGTACCGAAAGAGCGTAATAGGCATGAATATAGTCCACTTATACTCAATAGGTATCATAGGCCGACTGATCAAAGTAGAAAATAAAGCATACAAAATATATACTAAGGGCACGTCACCTGCAATCAGAAAATATCCCATAACGGTAGCCCACACCGCTTGCACTAACAACTCAATAATATCCATATATAATACAACAACATACAAGATAGGGATACAAATATACACAATATCACAGACAAGTAGAACAAAAGAGGGAAATGTATAATCAAGATCATCAAGTATAATTAAAGGAGATAGAACAATTAGACGTTAACAAGTTAAGATATAGAACAAATAGGTAAATGACAAGTCAATATGGCAATTCAAACATAACATAATAACAATAAAATGGGTGAAATATATATGATGATGATGATGATGATAATGCATGGTATTGGCGTACAACCTCGAGTTTGGCACAGACCTTTAGTTTAGCACACAACCTTAAGTTTGGCACACAGCCTTAAGTTTGGCACACACCCTCAAGTTTGGCACACAACCTCAAGATCACCAATATCTGCAACTCTTCTCCGACAAGATCCTTCGAAGATAGTCCATAAAATCCAATATTCAACCAATATCTAATATTTCTGTGTTTCTAATATTTTCAAGACACATACATAACATAAGACATAAATCAAGTACACATACATGTCAACAAGTATATATAAAATAGTAAAACAAACAAGTGAAATGATATGCATGATGATATGAGAATGACGATGCAATGTTCACAACCATTCAAAATGAGTATTTTCACAATCAATCCACATGATGTATTTCCATAACCATGTGTGTCAATATCCACTCATTATTTCTGTTTCATTCATGAATTTCCACATGTCTCATATACCAAGTATGAATATATCACAATATAGAAATGGTGACATATTAGGTATTTCAACAATACAGTACAATTATTCCCATGTATTTAGGACTATCAATGTCACATAGGACTCTACACAGTCACACACATCACATAATATCTTAATTTTGATAATTACATTGCATATATCCCCCCACATGGGCACAACACGTAAATAGCTATTTTTCATAATTATTTTCCACCCTTAACATGTATTTTGTATCATCATTTACTACTCTGCACAGTCTGAAGGAGTTAAGTCATAATCTACGTCAAAAGCCGAAATAGATCCTCTACACTTCCAATCCACGACCTTATATTTCACAAACAATCCTAAACTCCACTAAAAACATCAAATATAAAATTTACATGTCAAAATAAAACCAACAACACCCATATTGACCACTTTGGTTAGGAGTCAAAACGGACCCCTAAAATGAGTTTCTAAAAAAGAAGGGCAAAATCACAAATTTACTTTAAAAAAATGATCCTCATATGTTTAGGAATCTACAGCTGAAATCCAAGTCAAATCGAGTAAAAATCGAGGTTCAAACTGAAGAAAAAACTATTTTAAGCTTTACCAGGTAAAAATCATTAAAATCCGGATTAAAATCAAGAATCAGAGTTATTTTAAGGTTAAATTGATGAAAAACTAGTAATCATAATATAAAAATATTGTTCAAGTGAAAAGAAGTAAAATTGAGGTTTAAATAGTGTCCTAAGATTTTTGGGGTTTTGGAAGCCTCCGTCGCCGTGCCACCAATGACTTTTTGGCGACCCAACAGCTTTCAGCGAGTGGCGTCAGTTTTTGGAAAAACTGATCACCCTTTTTGTCACACCCCAAAATCTCATCGGACCGGACTGGCACCCGAAGCCGAGAAGGCCCGGGAGAACCTGTTCAAATACCTGTACTTTCCCTTACATGTCACCAAAAATATGGACAGCACTTCGTTGCATATAGAAGGATCTAATTACCTGTATCAGCAAAACACACACAAATATATATATATATATATATATATATATATAATACTTGGCCGTCGGGGCCACCACATATACAGATATAACATCACTATATAAACTTCCATGACTTTACCCTTCCTTATGTCTACAAAGCCTCTAGGATATACATGACATAACTAGGGTCGGGACAAACCCCCGCCCACACATGACTCCTGTACAATAACAAAACATAAGGAACCGACTCGGAAAGCTCCGAAGCAAACTGGAGCTTACCAACAATAGTTGTATGACCTGGCTCCTACTTGTGCGGTGTATGAGCTGAGGTACCTGTGCCTGCAGCATGAAATGCAGGTCCCCGTGGGGGACGTCAGTACGAAATATGTACTGAGTATGTAAAGCTGTAGATAATCACATATGATATAGGAGCTCAATAGAAATCCGAAACAAGTGAATAAATCGTAATAGGAGTAGACCACACTTACTAGAACTTGTGACAACCTGTACATTGAATTTATTCAATCACTTTACCTTCGTTCTTAACATCTTTGTAATCATTACTGTACTGTACTGTGACCATTAGGCTGCCTCCAGTACATATCAACTGGGGTCGACCCATGCTAGGCTTATGCCCCTGGGATACCACCCATAAACACGTAAATAGGGATCGACCCATGCTAGGCTTATGCCCCTGGGATACCACCCGATAAGAGAGAACTTTCATCACTTAGTTCAATTAATCTTTGAGATTGTTATTTCGGTCGCCACTTCATTTTTGATACTTTGAAACAATGATACATCAACAGGAACCAAGTAATAGACCTTCTATACAATAACGATGTAATAAAGACTCATGGGTACATCAACAATGTATTTCAGAATTATCAATATCACAACAATGAAATAGGAGCCTTTTGGTATATCAATGAAACATTTTGACACTTTATAAGATGGAAACAACTTTGTTGGTAACGTAGAACAATACATGTTTTTGGACAACCTCGGAATCTTACTTGATGAAACATTGGTGTTTTCATGCCAAAGAACATTGTTAGAGTATGTTTTACATACCTTGTCGTAGATTCGGATACCGATTCAACACAACTTCCCGCCTTTACAAATAATTTATCTACAATGAAATGTTTGGCATCTAGTATTAGCAACCCAATACCACAATTCTCTTCCATAATTCCATACAACCAATATTTGCATAGCATTCCAAAAACCAACTTGAACAATAGATTTATGTGTGTATATATATATATATATATATATATATATAATCATCATTTCAATACCACATCATCACACCAAATCCCTTCACAATTCAACATAATCCAACCATGCACAAGAATAATCCAACATCATTTCCAATCATCTTTCAACAACAATCAAATAACACACTTCTTATGCTTACATGCATATATATATACATATCCATATAAATAACACCAACATAATTTACATCCTTACCGTAAAATGACCCTTTTGATTTCGAAGTCCTGTTGGCACAAATAAGGGGTGCTTCTCGAAGCCCTCGAGACGGTGAACACAACTACGGAATCAATTTGGATTTTCTATGGTTGAATCACAAGATAATTGGAGTTGAAATTTTGCTAGGGTTTCTTATTCTTCAATAATGGATGATAAATAATAGATATGAGGCTAAGTATATGTATATAATGACCAATTTTCGTTCATGAGGTGATGGAAAATGACCATATTGCCCTTAAAATTTTAAGTAAATCCGAATCTGTCCATGGTGGACTGTTTTGACAAGCTAAAGTAGATCGACCATAACTCTTTGCTCCGATATCGGATTTGGGTGAAATTGGTATCGTTGGAAAGATAATCCAAAGGTATTTCATTTCATATAAAGTAGGCCACCCAGTTCGTCCTGTACAAGGATTTATGATCGTTTGAAGTTGACCCTAAAAATCTATTTTGAGAGGCTAAAGTAAAACGAGTATAACTCCTTACTCAGACGTTGGATTTGGATGAAACCAATTGCATTGGAAAGAAGACTCAAAGATATTTCTTTTGATAGGTCGTATCTCTCCCAGTTCATTATATTAAGGGAGTTATGATTGTTCAAAGTTGACCCAAAAAACTGGCAGGCCTCAGTAGTTTGTGTGCAGGAAATTTTCCTGCACATTTACTATTCACCATATCCCGGCCACCGTTTTATAGTTTCGAACGTGCTCGATTATATCCGAAACTTATCCGTTTTTGGAAATCTTTATATCGTTGGAAAGCTTATTCAATAACCTTCGTATGGAACCATCGACGGGCAAATTCCGGTATAAATAAAATAAAAAAATTAATTCCATATAAATAAGACCAATACACGTACTTGAATACGCCAATACATGTACTTGAATATGGGGTGTTACATCCTTCCCCCCTTTAGGACATTCGTCCTCGAATGTTAGCGTAGTTATTCAACCAAAACAAGTTCAAGTCCACCATTAACATTCACATCATCATATAAATACTATGCATATATAAACAAAAACTTACTTGTTAATGTTCTAACTCCGTTTCTTGAACTTCCTCTTCATCTTTGAACAAATGAGGGTACTTAGATTTCATTTCTTCCTCAGCTTTCCATGTAATCTCTTTCCTTTTTTGATTTCTCCAAAGTACTTTCACCGATGCTACTTCTTTATTTCTCATCTTCTTAACTTGACGATCTAATATAGCAATAGGCATCTTCTCATAGGTAAGATCTTCTGTTACTGGCACATCTTCAGTAGAAGTAATAAAGGACGGATCTCCGATGCACTTTCGAAGCATCGATACATGAAATACTAGATGCACTGATGAGAGTTCCTGGGGTAGCTCTAATTCATAAGCAACTTGCCCACATCTTTGAATAATCTTATACGGGCCTATATATCGTGGACTCAACTTTCCTTTCTTGCCAAATCTCATCACCCCTTTCATTGGCGATACCTCCAAAAATACCCAATCGCCTAACAAAAATTCTAGCCCTCTTCTTCTACTATCCGCATATGACTTGTGTCGACTTTGGGCTGTTTTCAACCGTTGCTGAATCACCTTGACTTTTTCTATGGCTTGATACACAAGATCCGGTCCGAACATAAGAGTTTCACCCGCTTCGAACCATCCTATTGGTGATCTACACTTCCTCTCATATAAAGCTTCATATGGTGCCATTTTGATACTTGAATGATAGCTATTATTGTAGGCAAACTCAATAAGAGGTAAATGATCATCCCAGATGCCTTTAAAATCTATAACACATGCTCGTAGCATATCTTCAAGTGTTTGAATGGTGCGCTCTGCTTGTCCATCCGTCTGAGGGTGAAAAGTTGTACTCAGATTCACTTGTGTTCCCAAACTCTATTGGAAAGACTTCTAAAAGTTTGCGGTAAATTGAGTTCCCCGATCCGATATAATAGAAGTTGGCACCCCATGTAATCGGACTATTTCTTTAACATACAGCTTCGAATATTCTTCAACTGTGTAAGTGGTCTTAACGGGTAAGAAATGTGCGGATTTAGTAAGCCTATCCACAATCACCCATATAGAATCAAATTTTCGAGCTGTACGAGGCAAACCTGTAACAAAATCCATGTTGATCATGTCCCACTTCCAAATTGGAAGATCTATGCATTGCATATAGCCTCTGGGCTTTTGATGTTCCACTTTAACTCGTTGGCAATTTGGACATTCAGCTACAAATTCTGCAATGCTCTTCTTCATGTCATTCCACCAATACATATCTTTCAAATCTTGATACATTTTGGTTGATCCTGGATGAATGGAATACCTTGAAAAATGTGCCTCTGTCATAATTTTCTTTCTTAGCCCGTCTATATCCGGCACACACAATCGGTTTTGGCACGAAGTACTCCTTATCGCGTAAGCTCAAATGCCTTGGTCGCACCACTCTGAACGTTCTCCTTAAGCTGTAATAAAATAGGGTCTGCATATTGCTTCTCTTTCACTTCAGCTACTAATGAAGATTCCGCAGCATTATGTACGATAAGCTCTTTATTCGGAGTTTCAAGAAGGCGAACTCCCAAACTAGCTAACTGGTGAAGATCCTTAACCATCCCTTGCCTTTCTATAGGCGCCATCATAGCCTTACGACTTAACGCATCAGCTACCACATTTGCTTTCCCTGGATGGTACAAGATATCAACATCGTAGTCCTTTAATAGTTCAAGCCATCTCCGCTGCCTTAAATTTAGATCCTTCTGATTAAAAATATATTGCAAGCTCTTATGGTCAGTATATATATCAACATGAACCCCATATAAGTAGTGGCGCCATATCTTTAAAGCAAAAATAACTGCTGCCAGCTCAAGATCGTGTGTAGGATAATTTTTCTCATGTGACCGCAATTGTCTAGAAGCATATGCTATTACCTTACCATGCTGCATCAATACACATCCTAAACCAATTCTGGAAGCATCACAATACACTGTATACCCTTCGGTGCCTTCTGGAAGTACCAACACGGGTGTAGAAATCAACTTGTTCTTTAAATCTTGAAAACTCTTCTCACAGGCATCATTCCATTGGAATTTGGATGCTTTATGGGTTAGCTTGGTTAAGGGTACTGAAATGGAAGAAAAGCCTTTAACAAACCTTCTATAATAACCGGCCAACCCGAGAAAACTATGAATCTCCGTAGGCGTTGTGGGCCTTGGCCAGTTCTTCACAGCTTCTATCTTTTGAGCATCAACCTTTATCCCTTCACTAGATACAATATGACCCAAAAATGCCACCGACTTTAACCAAAACTCATATTTAGAGAACTTTGCATAAAGCTTACAATCACGAAGAGTCTGCAATGCCTATCGTAAGTGATTGGCATGGTCCTCTTCTGATCTAGAATAAACTAGAATATCATCTATAAAAACTATCACAAATACATCCAGGAATGGCTTAAAAACCCTATTCATCAAATCCATAAAAGCTGCGGGTGCATTTGTTAGCCCAAATGACATAACTAGAAACTCATAATGACCATACCTTGTTCGGAAAGCTGTTTTGGGTATATCTTTTTCTTTGACCCTCACTTGGTGGTAACCTGACCTCAAATCAATCTTAGAAAAGCACTTGGCACCCTGTAACTGATCAAAAAAATCATCAATTCTTGGGAGAGGATATTTATTCTTAATATTCACCTTATTCAATTGCCGATAATCAATACACATCCTCAGCGAGCCATCTTTTTTGCGTACAAATAACACTGGTGCTCCCCAAGGGGAAATACTAGGCCTAATGAACCCCTTTTCTAGCAAATCTTTCAATTGCTCTTTCAATTCTCGTAATTCTGCTGGGGCCATTCTATACGGAGGAATGGAGATTGGTTGGGTGCGGTATTACATCAATACCAAACTCTACTTCTCGTTCAGGAGGCAAACCTGGAAGATCTTCAGAAAATACATCAGAAAATTCATTTACCACCGGAACAACGTGAAGAGTTGGTGGCTCCGCTTCTGTATCCCTTACTCTAACTAAATGATATATATAACCCTTGGAAATCATTCTTCTTGCCTTAAAATAAGAAATAAATCTACCTCTTGGCGCGCTAATTTCTCCTTTCCATTCAAGGACTGATTCATTTGGAAAATAGAAATATACCTTTTTCGTGCAGCAATCAATTGTGGCATAACAAGACGCCAACCAGTCCATACCCATTATAACATCAAAATCTACTATTTCTAACTCCACAAGATCAGCCATCGTATCACGACCACAAACAGTTACTATGCAGTTTCGATAAACCCTTCTAGCTATAATAGATTCCCCGACCGGTGTGGACACTTCAAATGGCTTAACTAACAGTTCGGGTATTCTTTCGAACTTTCCAGCAACCAATGCAGTAACATAAGATAATGTAGAACCGGGATCAATTAAGGCATATAAATCGAATAAAAATATAGACAACGTACCCGTAACCACATCTGGGGAAGCCTCTAAATTCTGTCGATCCGCTAGAGCATACGTACGATTTTGAGCCCCGCTAGAACTCGTGGCTCCTCTATCACCTCTAACACGACCCATTGGCTGTGCACCCCTTCCTGAATAAGGCATCGATGATGATAATGCAACAAATGACCCCGTAGGTCGTGCCATACCCCCTATGTCCCTTCGTGGGCATTCCCTCATCATATGCCCCGACATACCACACCAAAAGCAAACATTGATCCCCAGCCGACATGCGCCCAAATGATACCTTCCACATTTATTGCATGGCTCTCGAGGAGGTCTCGATTGGCTCATATTCCCTTTCCCTTGGTAACCCACTGATCGCGAACTATGACCCTCACTTCTTTGCCCAAATTGACTGCCTCTGAACCCCTGATGCTATGGTGGAGCACTAGTTGTAGAATAAGAAAATAATGGCCTAGGTGGTCTAGCAGAAAATTGAGGTCTAAAACCTCCCTGTGGCACCATAAACTGCCATATAGATCTGGCCCTCTTAGAAAATCCGCTTTCAAATTCCTGTGTTCTTCTTCTTTGCCTCTGATCTTCCATTTTCTGTGCAAATGCTTGGATCCTAGCTATATCCATGTCTTTATTCAGTGCAACAATAGTACAATCCCTAACCAAATACGGATCCAATCCAACCACATACCGATGAACTCTATCATCCATAGTAGTTATAACATTAGGAGCATATCTGGACAAAGAGTTAAATCGAAGACTATACTTCCTCACACTTGTATTACCCTGTCGAAGATTTAAGAACTGATCCACACGGGCCTGACGAGTCTCATATGGAAGATAATGATCAATAAATGCCTCTTTGAACTCTTTCCAAGTAGCTGGGGGTGCATCAATTCCCCTTGACCGTTTCCAGTCTTCATACCAATATATAGCCTCACCTTTGAATCTATACGCGGCTAACTCCACTGCCTCTCTGCCCGATACATGCATCACCTCTAGGGCCCTTTGGATCTGATCAATAAAGTCTTGTGGGTCCTCGTTAAGATCTGATCCAGTAAAAGTAGGAGGATCCATCTTAAGAAAATCCTGTGTTCGAAGGCTAGCCGCCCTATCTATACCACTAGGACCTGTAGTAGGAATGGCTTGCCCTTGAGCTTTCCCAGCAACTATACGAGTCAAAAGTTGCACTGCATTTCTAAGATCTTGATCAACAACATTAATAGGTGGCTCTGGGGATATAGTTCTCCTCCCCCTTATTTCTTCCGGACTGGGGGAAGTTTCTGATGCATGCTCAGCTGGAGCCTCACTTTGATTAGCTGGTATAGTGGGTGACTTACTAGTCCCCTCTCCGGCAGCCACATCTACTTGCTTACCGGTATTCTTGCTTCTGGTAACCGGCATCATTACTATAATAAGATAAACAAACTGATTCAGTGGTCAACTATGACTTCATATACAATATAAGCTCTATCGCACGATATAAGACATGAAGAAAAGAAACAATTCCTAAATGTCCATAGCCTTCTGTTAATAGATGTGGTGCACAACACACCGATAAACAAGACTCTACGTAGACACAGCTTTGTAGACTCACTAGGACGAACCTCTCTGATACCACTTTTGTCACGCCCCAAAATCCCATCGGGCCGGACTGGCACCCAAAGCCGAGAAGGCCCGGGAGAACCTGTTCAAATACCTGTACTTTCCCTTATATGTCACCAAAAATTTAGACAGCACTTCGTTGCATATAGAAGGATCTAATTACATGTATCAGCACAACACGCAGAAATATATATATATATAATACTTGGCCGTCGGGGCCACCACATATACAGATATAACATCACTATATAAACTTCCATGACTTTACCCTTCCTTATGTCTACAAAGCCTCTAGGATATACATGACATAACTAGGGTCGGGACAAACCCCCGCCCACACATGACTCCTGTACAATAACAAAACATAAGGAACCGACTCGGAAAGCTCCGAAGCAAACTGGAGCTCACCAACAATAGTTATATGACCTGGCTCCTACTTGTGCGGTGTATGAGCTGAGGTACCTGTGCCTGCAGCATGAAATGCAGGTCCCCGTGGGGGACGTCAGTACGAAATATGTACTGAGTATGTAAAGTTGTAGATAATCACATATGATATAGGAGCTCAATAGAAATCCGAAACAAGTGAATAAATCGTAATAGGAGTGGACCACACTTACTAGAACTTGTGACAACCTGTACATTGAATTTATTCAATCACTTTACCTTCGTTCTTAACATCTTTGTAATCATTACTGTACTGTACTGTGACAATTAGGCTGCCTCCAGTACATATCAACTGGGGTCGACCCATGCTAGGCTTATGCCCCTGGGATACCACCTATAAACACGTAAATAGGGATCGACCCATGCTAGGCTTATGCCCCTGGGATACCACCCGATAAGAGAGAACTTCCATCACTTAGTTCAATTAATCTTTGAGATTGTTATTTCGGTTGCCACTACATTTTTGATACTTTGAAACAATGATACATCAATAGGAACCAAGTAATAGACCTTCTATACAATAACGATGTAATAAAGACTCATTGGTACATCAACAATGTGTTTCAAAATCATCAATATCACAACAATGAAATAGGAGCCTTTTGGTATATCAATGAAACATTTTGACACTTTATAGGATGGAAACAACTTCGTTGGTAACGTAGAACAATACATGTTTTTGGACAACCTCGGAATCTTACTTGATGGAACATTGGTGTTTTCATGCCAAAAAACATTGTTAGAGTATGTTTTACATACCTCGTCGTAGATTCGGATACCGATTCAACACAACTTCCCGCCTTTACAAATAATTTATCTACAATGAAATTTTGGCATCTAGTATTAGCAACCCAATACCACAACTCTCTTCCATAATTCCATACAACCAATATTTGCATAGCATTCCAAAAACCAACTTGAACAATAGGTTTATGTGTATATATATATATATATATATATATATATATATATATATATATAATCATCATTTCAATACCACATCATCACACCAAATCCCTTCACAATTCAACATAATCCAACCATGCACAAGAATAATCCAACATCATTTCCAATCATCTTTCAACAACAATCAAATAACACACTTCTTATGCTTACATGCATATATATACATATCCATATAAATAACACCAACATAATTTACATCCTTACCATAAAATGGCCCTTTTGATTTCGAAGTCCTGTTGGCACAAATAAGGGGTGCTTATCGAAGCCCTCGAGACGGTGAACACAACTACGGAATCAATTTGGATTTTCTACGGTTGAATCACAAGATAATTGGAGTTGAAATTTGGCTAGGGTTTCTTATTCTTCAATAATGGATGATAAATAATGGATATGAGGCTAAGTATATGTATATAATGACCAATTTTCGTTCATGAGGTGATGGAAAATGACCATATTGCCCTTAAAATTTTAAGTAAATCCGAATCTGTCCATGGTGGACTGTTTTGACAAGCTAAAGTAGATCGACCATAACTCTTTGCTCCGATATCGGATTTGGGTAAAATTGGTATCGTTGGAAAGATAATTCAAAGGTATTTCATTTAATATATAGTAGGCCACCCAGTTCGTCCTGTACAAGGAGTTATGATTGTTTGAAATTGACCTTAAAAATTTGTTTTGAGAGGCTAAAGTAAAACGAGTATAACTCCTTACTCAGACGTTGGATTTTGATGAAACCAATTGCATTGGAAAGAATACTCAAAGATCTTTCTTTTGATAGGTCGTAGCTCTCCCAGTTCATTATATTAAGGGAGTTATGATTGTTCAAAATTGACCCCAAAAACTGGCAGGCCTCAGTAGTTTGTGTGCAGGAAATTTTCCTGCACATTTACTATTCACCATATCCCGGCCACTGTTTTATAGTTTTGAACGTGCTCGATTATATCCGAAACTTATCCGTTTTTGGAAATCTTTATATCGTTGGAAAACTTATTCAATAACCTTCGTATGGAACCATTGACGGGCAAATTCCGGTATAAATAAAATAAAAAAATTAATTCCATATAAATAAGACCAATACACGTACTTGAATACGCCAATACATGTACTTGAATACGGGGTGTTACACTTTTTTTCTTACATCAGCTCTCTTCTCTTGTCTTTATAACCCTTTTCAGGTACTACAAGTTCAGATCCGGCACTACAGGCGGTGACATCAAGATTCCGGCGACCAACTCATTTTTTGGCGACTAGTACATTCTCCGACAATCGATTACAGTCATGCAAAAAAAACAGTAGAGTAAAGATGGAGGTAACAAATTCCGGCCACCAATTTCTACATCAATTTTCCAAAATTCGACAACACGATCAAGAAAATAGCCTCCACTGCATCTTCTCCCAAGTGAACTCATTTCAGTCTTCTCTAGTTTATTTTGTATAGTCTTCCTGTCCTTTCTATCTTGATTAATTGTGTGGTTTACATGATCACTCCTGTGAGAATACTTAGTAGGTTATTTGCGGTAGCTAGTATAGTACTTGTTGCTTGTGAGTATCAAGCCTGCTTACTGGTTGTGTTTGCTTACTTAGCTATTCTTAGCCATACTTTTTTGCTCATCACTTGTTTTTGTCTACTTTTCTTTATTTTCTTCTATCGTATCCTCTTGAGTGGTGCTGGGGTGATAGATGGTGTACTGTGGTCATGTCATAGGTTGCGGTTGGGGCAGGGGTCGCGTCTAGGTTTGAGTCTGGGGTTGGGGGTGAGGGGTAGTAGGGCTAGGTGGGATAAGTCTAGGTTGAGAGTTGGATCTTGGAACATAGGGTCTCTTCAAGGTAAGTCTATAGAGATGGTGAAGATTCTTAGAAAGAGGAGGGTTAGTATAGCGTGTGTCCAGGAAATCAAATGGGTAGGCACTAAGGCGAGAGATGTAGATAGTTATAAGTTATGGTACTTGGGTAGTGTGAGACATAGAAATGGAGTACGCATCTTAGTAGATGAAGAACTTAGGGAGCAGGGGGTAGAGGTTAAGAGAGTCAATGATAGGTTAATGTCTATTAAGTTGGTCATGGGTGGGTATACGTTGAACATTATTAGTGCTTATGCTCCGTAAAAAGGTTTGGATGAGGAGGAGAAAAAGGAAATTTGGGAGGTTTTGTATGAGGTGGTGAGGGGCATCCCGAGCACTGAGAAGTTTTTCATGGAAGGAGATTTCAATAGGCGTATTGGGTCTTTGTTGAGAGGTTATGATGATATGCATGGCGGTTTCGGTTTTGGGGAGCGGAATGAAGAAGGAGTTTTTTTTCGGATTTTTCTAGGGCTTTTGGGTTGTAGATAGCAAATTTGAGCTTTTTAAAGAAGGAGGATCACCTTGTTATATTTCGTAGTTCAGTGGCCAAGACTCAGATAGACTTTTTCCCCTTAGAGAGAGTGATAGAGTGCTATGTAAAGACTATAAAGTCATACCTAGCGAGAATCTTTTGACTCAACATAGGTTGTTAGTGATGAACTTGGTGATCAATAAAGGCAGAAAGAAGAGAAGTGTGGAGTTTCAGCCAAGGATTAAGTGGGGTAGCTTGACTTTAGCTAGTGCTTTGGAGATGGAAGAGAAGTTGAGGAGTAGGGGGTGGGAGAGTTGGGGGGATGTGGATAGTATGTGAAAGACGATGGGTAGTTGAATTAGGGAGACCGCTAGAGAGGTGTTGGGTGTCTTGAGAGGTCGTCCTAGCAAGTATCGAGGGGACTGGTGGTGGAACGAAGAGGTTAAGAGAAAAGTAGAGTCTAAGAAGGTGGGTTATTCTAAGTTGGTTGATAGCAAGGATGAAGAGGAGAGGCAGAGAAATAAGGAGGAGTATAAGGTAGCTAAAAGAGAGGCTAAGTTAATGGTTACGGCGGCAAAGACGACAGCTTTTGAGAGATTATATGCAGCTTTAGAGGAGAAAGACAGGGATAAGAAGTTGTATAGGCTTGCCAAGGCTAGGGAGTAGAAGGATCGTAACCTTGACAAAGTAAAGTGCATCAAGAGAGAGGATAGTATAGTGTTGGTAGAGGACGCCCTCATAAGGAAGAGGTGGCAGTCCTATTTTCATAAACTTTTGAATGACGAGAGGGACAAAGGTTTTTTGTTGGGGGACTTGGAGAAATCTGAGGAGTGTCATGATTATAATTATTATAGGTGTATCAAGGTTGATGAGGTCAAAGGGTCTATTCACAAGATGCGTTGGGGTAGGGAGACGGGGCCAGACGAGATATCGGTGGATTTTTGGAAGAGTACTGGCGGGGAAGGTTTGGAGTGGTTGAAAAGGTTGTTTAACTGCATTTTTAGGGTGGTGAAGATGCCTGGAGCGTGGAGGTGGAGTACTATGATTCCATTGTCTAAGAATAAGGGAGATATCCAAAGTTTCAACAACTATAGAGATATTAAGTTGTTGAGTCATACTATGAAGGTTTGGGAAAGGGTGGTCGAGTTGAGACTGAGAAGGATCGTGACTATCTCTGAGAATCAGTTCGGTTTCATGCTAGGTCACTCGAGTACTGAGGCCATTCATATTGTGAGAGATTAGTGGATCAATTTTTAGAGAGGAAGGACTTGCACATGGTGTTTATTAATCCTGAGAAAACATCTAATAGAGTTCCTAGAGAGATTTGCTAAAGGTGCTTGGAGGCTAGAGGGGTGCTCGTGGAGTACACTAGGTAGATTCAGGACATGTATGATGGCGCGAAGACTCGGGTGAGGATGGTAGATGAAGATTCATAGAACTTTCTGGTGTTGATGGGGTTCCACCAGGGATCAACTCTTAGTCCTTTTATATTTGGCTTAGTGATGGATGTTTTGACGCGGCGTATCCAAGGGGAGGTGCTTTGATGTATGTTATTTGTCGATGATGTGGTACTGATTAATAAGACTCGGGGAGGGGTTAATGATAATTTGGAGATTTAGAGATAGACCCTTGAGTCTAAAGGATTTTGGTTGAGCAGGATCAAGACAGAGTAGTTGGAGTGTAATTTTAGTGAGGTGTCGCAGGAGGCTGACGTGGTGGTAAAGCTGGACTCTCAGGATATTAAAAAGAGGGAAAGTTTCTAGTATTTGGGGTCTATGATTTAGGGCAATAGTTAGATTGAAGAAGATGTCATGCATCGTATTAGGGTAGGGTGGTTGAAATAGAGGCTCGCTTTGGGAGTTTTATACGATAAGAAGGTTCCCCCGAAGCTTAAAGGTAAGTTCTACAGAGTGACAATTCGATCGTCTATATTGTATGGAGAGGAGTGTTGGCCAGTTAAGAACTCCCACATCTAAAAGTTAAAGGTGGCGGAGATAAGGATGTTGCGATGGATATCTGGACATACCAAGAAAGATAGAGTGAGTAATGAGATGATTTGGGAGAAGGTGGGAGTGGCTTTGGTGGAGGACAAGATGCGGAAAGTGAGGTTATGTTGGTTCAGGCACATGATGAGGAGGGGCTTTGATGCTCCAGTGCAGAGGTGTGAGACACTGGCTATGGATGGTTTTAGGTGGGGTAGAGGTAGGTCGAAGAAATATTGGAGAAAGGTGATTAGGCATGATATGGAGCAGTTACAGCATACGAAGGACATGACCCTTAATAGTAAGTTGTGGAGGACGCGAATTAGAGTAGAGGGTTAGAGGGTGGGAGTGCGTCGGAAATAGTAGGTATTTTAGTATTGTCTTGTGGTTGTAGTATTATCTTGTAGGTAGCGGTGTTAGTTTATTTTGCATATTGTACTAGTTTGTGTTTGTTATACTGCTATTCATCCTAAGTCGGGGGTCTATCGGAAACAACCTCTCTACTTCACCTGAGGTAGCGGTATGGTCTGCGTACACTCTACCCTCTCCAGACCCCACTATGTGGGAATACACTGGGTATGTTGTTGTTGTTATTGAGAAATTAATCAAGAAATTACTATGAAAAGGGTGAATTCTTACCATAAATCCGTAATAAAATCAAGAAATAGATGTTAATCTAGCTGTCCAATCTCCTATAGACTTTACTTTTAAGATCCCACACTATTTTAGGGTTTAACTCCTAAGAGGCAAGATGAAAAATGAACAAAATGGGCTAAAAAAATATTTATTGCAGATTTTCTACAATATTTATTGCAGATTTTTCCCTTAAGTCGGAACAAGCTTCGACGAGATGCCCGAAATTCATTCGAAGTCCGATATACACAAACGGACTATGCAATCATAGTAAATTCGATGTTTCGGATGCGTTGGCAAAGTCAAATTTTTGAAAAAAATGTCATTTTCACAAAGTTGATTGTAACGCCCCAAAACCTGGTCCCAAAATGTCACACGGTGCTCAAGACTACGAGTAACCTTAAACTAACCCCGTCTGCCTTCTACTAAGTTTGAATCTCATAATAAGGGAAATATAGACATAAATTCCATACTAAATGCAGAAATTCATCTAAACTGACTGAGAATAATCTGAATATAATCTCTGAAAACCAAATACTATAAGTCTGAATCAAATCTACAAGTCTCTGACAAGCCTTTACTACTAATATCTAGAGAATCACGGGGTCAAACCCCCAGCTGACTCGAAATGTCTAAATACTAAAATTGTCTATACTAGAAATCTGAAAATCTGAATGACTAAGTCCCCGAACTATGAGGACTCACCAACTGTCGGATGTATATAGATATGCTCGAAAATCACTCACGCCACTAAAACTGAGCACCTGAACCTACATTATGAGATAGTATAGTACATATAAATATATGTGGATCAGTACTTTGAGGATGTACGAGTATATGGGGGTGAAATGCATAAGTAAAACATCTTCTCATCATCATAATTTATAAAACAATGCATGCTAAATATAAATGACTCACATAAGTTGGAATATCTGAAATACTAAAAATCGGAAATAATAAGAAGCAAATCATACTTTATAAATCTAGTGAGTCATAACATTTAGTTATGAAAGCTGTACTAATGTTCTATCTGTAAATCATACTGTCTAAGTGTAAAAAGAGCTCACTTCTATAGTTGAAATCTAAAAGCTAAAATCTGTAACTATCATCTTTCTGTAAAAAAAAATCTAAACAAAATTATGTCTCTACACTTAGTTTTCTAAAAGATTTTCTGTTATTCTTTTCTGAAAGTCTTTACTGTTAGGAGGTTCTTCTAACCAACATAAACCATGTAAGCTATCATGGTGTCCAACGTCTTATTCCTCTAAGGGGAAAACCTCACGATGGGGTGAGGTGTCATACTCTTGCCAAGGAGTATAACCTAATCTAAGTGATCATATCTGTAACTGTCATCCATATAGAAATGGGAATAATCTGATAATCTATACCTACATTGGCTACGTATTTCTGTGGAAGATAGGGCACGCCAATCCCACACATCCAGCTTGGTGCTAAATACTACTCCCTTTAAATCTGAATTCTCATTATGTTGGAAATACACTTTTAAAACTAGTATAAGGGTTATTACGAAACCAATTATGCATTTATCTGATTCAATCTGTGAATAAAACTATTCTGATTAATTATATTTGTAGTAAATCTGTAAAGTGAATTCCAAATCTTATTTGAGGATCAAAAGATCAAATCTTTACTGTAAATCTGAAAATAAACTAGTTATCGGATGCTTAAAGCATAATCTTTCTTGAAATAATAATGTTTAATCAAGGGATAATAACCCATGCATCAATCTCTTGTCAAAACATCATAATAATCATGCTTGATAATGAAAACAATGATAATTCATCTCAAAATCTGGAAATTACTGCAATAGGCATGAAAATATGAAATTAAACATGATATTCGTCTTCATAAACACTTGAAAACTCATAATATTGCAAATAATAATATTGGGTATGAACCCTAATTCAAAGCTCATGTATAATCATTCAAAATCATATGAATTTGTAATTAAAAACTTAGTTTTGGGCACAAGGATGGAAGAAGATCCTTGTTCATAAACCCTAAATACCTTGGTAGATGATTAGATGAAGAATCTTGAATTTTGGAATTCCTATTTGAGTTCTTGAAGATGAGTTCTTGATGTCTTGGGAATCCTCAATTTTAAGCTTTCTTGGAGAAACAATGGAGGAATTTGATTTCTTGGAGAAGAAGTTTTTGAGCTCTAGGGTTTTCTTTGAGAGAGAAAAGATGAAAATAAGCATAAAGTTCTTAGAATGGGTTTAATTCGTTGTTTTGGACGAATTGAGGGCTTGGGAATTGACCAAAGTACCCTTTTAAACTTTTAATCGGAACTGGAAAAAGGGAACCAATTTAACATGCCACCGCGATGCGCCACTATCGCAGTGGCTCACTGGAAACTAACGACTGGGAAATTAGGGACCTCCGCGATGCGGAGTTATCGCGTTGCCCCACTGGATTTTGACAATTGGGAGATGGAGTTTCTCCGCGATGCAGGCCAATCGCGGTACTTTATTGGAATGCCATTTAGGCCATCGTTGCGATGCGGTACCATCGCGCTGGACTACTGGAAATAGAAAACTGGAAATTGGACCTCTCCGTTATGCGAGCTTTTCGCGGAGGTCCACTGAAAATTGACAAATAGGAATTTAACCTTCATCGCGACGCGGTGATTGCCCAGGTGACACACTGCATTACTAAAAATGCCATAACTCCTCAATCGAATATCGAATTTGGGCAAAATTGGTATCGATGGAAAGCTAATTTAATTTTCTACACAGTGGAGGGACTAAATCTATAAAATTCCATATAAAATAAATGTTATTCATTTTTTAGAGCTAACCCTTGACATTCTAGAAGTGAAATTAAGCTAGGAAAAAGTGCAGGGTATTACAATATCTCCCCCTTGGGAATATTTGTCCTCGAATATGGCTAGTTAAGCTGAAAATACTGAGGAATCTGAGGCTATAAGCTATCATTCACACTGAAATAAATTATACGACTGAATCTAGAACATACTGAGCGACTGAGCTAATCTGTGAGTGCATGAATTATCATGAAAATAATTATATGGCTGAATCTGAGACTGGAAAAGAACTAAATAAAGGAAGGTATACTTGGTAATAGTCTTCCTTTATTCAGTTCATGGAGAAGAGATGAGTATACTTGGTACGCATGTCTGCTTCTGCTTCCCAAGTAGCACCCTCAACGGACTGATTTCGCCATAGAAATTTGACCAAGGGAACTTCTTTGTTCCTTAGTCTACGGATCTGATGATCAAGGATCTCTACTGGAACTTCTTCGTAAGAAAGGCTATTCTGAATATTTGTAATTTCTAAAGGAACTATAACGGTTGAATCGTCTGATACAAGAGAAGACTAGAAATTCATGAAATGGACATATAAGATGCAAAAATCAGCAAGCACATAAAGAGAAAAACAACACAAAAAAAGGGGATGAAGAAGAAGAATGCTTGAAATTAAAGGATAGATAGAAAGACCCCTACTTCTACCAAGTGATTAACAAAAGATGGTGTATCAAACCATCAATCACACCTCACCAATAGAAGCTCAAACCTTCCTCTTAGGTGGACCAAGGGAATTCACACTCCTCAAAACCCATCTTTCTTGCTAATTTGTCAACACAAGTGAAATCCATCAATTGTGTTAACCCTAATTCGGTTTCTCTCTCTTAAGGAGAAGGAGAATACTACAAGCTAACACTTGATGAACATGGAAGAACAAGATGAATATTTAAGAGTTGACCAAAGTTTGACCCCTAACTAAATGAACTCCAAATCTGATTTTTTTTTTGTAGATCTAAGTTCCTTAGGCCAAGGTGAACTCAAACAACTAAAAATCAGAAACAAACCAACGTCCAACTTCAAAACCCACACGGATCTAAGCTCAAAAAGCTTCAAAAGACCATATCCATGGAGGTTCTTAGCTCAAACTCAACCAAATCTTGTTCCAAATGTAGATCTAGACGCCCTAGGTGCTAGGGAACAAGAATCTAGCACTTGAAACCAATAAAACAAACAAAAAACAAAGTAGATCTAAGATCTAAAAATCTGTCAAAACACAAAAATGGGTTAACAATTTTTTTGTGAGATTTTCAATTTTCTACACTATTTTTTGTTGATTTTCTTCAAGGTAATCAATAATCCAAGACTTAGGGTTGTAGGAACAACCCTAAAAAAAGGAATATTCACCCATACATTACTATACAAACAAGGAAACCAGCCACCAAACTTCCTACCTTTACATAATACAAATTCAGAATTAACATGCTTATCATCATAGCTAAAGAGGTAGTTTAGAAAGGAATCTTCTCTCTTTGGTTTCTAACTCATGGATAGGAGTCATTAGATTTTGTGAAGTATAGGATCTTTGGACTTGAGTTTTTTGGAAATGTGAAGGTAGCCTTTGTTCAAGTGAGTTTGGAACTTGATGGTTTGAATTTTGTGGAGATTTTGGTGGACATAGTCTATCAACCCTCGCTTTAATTCTAATCATGTCACCCCTCATTGCATCCATATCACCCTTGATACCTCTCCTCAAAGCATCATTTTCATCCTCCATTTTTTGTCCAGAGGCCTCAAGCCGAGCCATCAAAACTCCAATAGCATCATTTCCCAAAGGTTGGGAAGTAGTACTTTCGGATTCCATGGCAATTGTACTTAAAAAGTGCAAAAAAAATAGCAATCAAAACAACCTACGAAATGAGCAAACAAGTTAGTTCAAAAAGGCCTCACCACACTCACACTCAGATCTTACCTCACACTTGGTCTCACAAGTGTTGAAAACTTGGAAATACTTGGTAAGTGAATGAGTAGTGAATATGCCTTGATCTAGAATCTATTTTTTTTTATATGACTCAAATAAAATGATGCACGAACTTGAACCAATAAATTACTACGAATTAAAAATGAGAAAAGCACACAAAAATCAAAGACACGAAATAATTGGACTCTAATCTAATTACCAAACTAGTAGGTAATTACTAGTTTGCTAATTAGTGAAAGAACAACAAAATTGAAACTATAAACAACAATTAGAAACTAGGAAATCTACCTAAGAACTCAATTTGGCCGATTAGCTAGTGATGATGTGGCAACTTGTGATACGTTGAGTTTTCAAATTTTTCAACCCTAATTCTCAAGTCTCGGCCTAGAACCCCTATGGTGAAGAAGAATTTCGTTTGGGAGGGAAAAATGAAGGTTTGAAAGCCTTTTTAGAGCTTCAAATGAATTCAAAAACAATGGTCCCCCCTTTGTACTTTGAATGTACTTGATTTTGTACTTTGATTATTCCTTTGTCTCTTCTTTCTTTGGATGACAATGAATATGCCAAGGAATATTCTTTCACAAACACCAAGTACACTCTCTTTCTTCTTCTTTTTTGGATCAAACACACTCTTTGAATATTCTTCCTTAGCAGGACTTGATGAACATGGAAGAACAAGATGAATATTTAAGAGTTGACCAAAGTTTGATCCCTAACCAAATGAACTCCAAATCTGATTTTTTTTTGTAGATCTAGGTTCCTTAGGCCAAGGTGAACTCAAATAACTACAATTCAGCAACAAACCAACGTCCAACTTCAAAACCCACACGGATCTAAGCTCAAAAAGCTTCAAAAGACCATATCCATGGAGGTTCTTAGCTCAAACTCAACCAAATCTTGTTCCAAATGTAGATCTAGACTCCCTGGGTGCTAGGGAACAAGAATCTAGCACTTGAAACCAATAAAACAAACAAAAAACAAAGTAGATCTAAGATCTAAAAATCTGTCAAAACACAAAAATGGGTTAACAATTTTTTTGTGAGATTTTCAATTTTCTACACTCTTTTTTGTTGATTTTCTTCAAGGTAATCAATAATTCAAGACTTAGGGTTGTAGGAACATCCCTAAAATGTGGCTTTGATACCAAATGATACAAGAGAAGACTAAGAATTCATGAAATGGACATATAAGATGCAAATATCAGCAAGCACATAAAGAGAAAACAACACAAAGAAAGGGGATGAAGAAGAAGAATGCTTGAAATTAAAGGATAGATAGAAAGACCCTTACTTCTACCAAGTGATTAACAAAAGATGGTGTATCAAACGATCAATAAAACCTCACCAATAGAAGCTCAAACCTTTCTCTTAGGTGGACCAAGGGAATTTACACTCCTCAAAACCCACCTTTCTTGCCAATTTGTCAACACAAGTGAAATCCATCAATTGTGTTAACCCTAATTCGGTTTCTCTCTCTTAAGGAGAAGGAGAATACTACAAGCTAACACTGATATTACAATCTAAAAATTCACTCAATTCATTATGTCAAAATCTGGGAAAATAAGAGCTAAGGTGCCTATTTATACTTATTACAAACAAGGACAAAAATACCCTTAATGAAGGGTGCTCCTTTGGAGTGTAAAAGGGTCTTAAAAGACAACAATAGCGCTAAAATGGGGCGTCTCTTGAGTGTCAAATCATAGTGTAAAAAATCTATTTTGTCCTTCAAGTGAGGCACCTCTTGAGTGTAATGGTTCCCTTCTCCTCCTTCAAGTTGACAAGGCTTTAAAATGCTCCAAACACTTGCCAATTCCGAAGTTTGAACCTTTGACAACGCCTTGTACAATTTTGTGCACCTCATACTTGTATCATCGTCCATGCACTTCTTCAACAAGGACACATGGAATACTGGATGAACATAAGATAAATCTGCGGGTAGCTCAAGCTCATACGCCATCTTCCCAACATGACTCAAAATCCGTAAGAGGCCTACATATCGAGGACTAAGTTTCCCCTTCTTGCCAAATCTTTTTACCACTTTAATGGGTGAAACTTTCAAATACACAAGATCATCCACTGCGAACTCAAGATCTCTTCTTCTTACGTTTGTATAAGATTTTAAACGACTCTAAGCTGTTTTCTCTCACTCGAATCAACTAAACTTTCTCCGTAGCTTCAAACACCATGTCTGGCCCAATAAAAGCGGCCTCACCCGCTTCAAACCAACCAACTGGGGATCTACATCTCCGTCCATAAAGATCTTCAAATGGGGTCATTTGAATACTAGCATGGTAACTGTTATTATAAGTGAACTCAATCAACGACAAATGCTCATCCCAATTTCCTTTAAAATCAAGAACACATGCCCTCAACATATCCTCTAAAGTCTAAATGGTCCTTTCTGCTTGACCATCTTTCTGCGGATGAAAATCTAAACTAAGATGAACTTGGGTACCAAGACCCTGCTGAATGGCTTTCCAAAACTGAAAGGTAAACTAAGTACTCCTATCAGAGATAACAGAAAAAAGAACTCCATTCAATCTAACTAACTCTTTGATATACAACTTAGCATAATCTTCAGTTGTATATCTTTAGTACTCTACCTTAACATGTTGACAAGTTGCACACTTGTCTACAAATTCTGCTATATCTTTCTTCATACCACTTCACCAATAAATTTCTCGTAAGTTGCGGTACATCTTGGTAGCACCTAGATGAATGGAATAACGCGCACCATGCACTTTCGCCATAATTTGTTGCCTCAAATCATCGACACATGGTACACACAATCTACTCTGGTACCTTAACACACCATCTCCTCCTTGGGAGAAAACCTCTACCTTTTGGTGTTTAACCGACTCTTTCAGTTTGACCAAACAAGAATCCTTATCTTACTTCTCTTTCACTTCCAAAACTAGGGAAGATTTGTAACTACTCTGAACCCAAACATTACCTTCAGTTGAATCAACAAATCTAACACTCAATCTATCTAATCAATGAACTTCTTGAACTATATCCTTCTTATCATTCTCCACATAAGAAACACTGCCCATAGACAATCTACTAAGGGTGTCTGCCACTACATTGTCTTTTCCCGGATGATACAACACACTCATATCCTAATCTTTCAACAATTCTAACTACCTTCTCTGATAAAAAATTAACTACCTCTGAGTAAACACATACTGTAAGCTTTTGTGATCTGTAAACACATCAACATGCACCCCATAAAGATAATGCCTCCAGATTTTCAAAGCAAACACAACAGCAGCTAACTCAAGATCATGGGTCAGGTAATTTTTTTCATGAGGCTTAAACTTTCTAGAGGTGTAGACTATGACCTTACCTCTCTGCATCAACACACAACCCAAACCAATTCTAGAGGAATCATAATACACCACAAAACCATTCGTACCATCGGGTAATACTAGAATTGGGGCTAAAGTGAGTCGAGTCTTCAGCACCTAAAAACTCTTCTCGCAGGAATCTGACCACTGAAACTTAACTTTCTTCTGGGTCAATCTAGACATAGGAGATATAATAGACGATAAACCCTCAACAAAACATCTATAATATCCAGCTAAACCTAAGAAAATTCTAATGTCCGACAGAGATATAGCTATGTCTAGGCTAATTTCTTACTGCTTCTATCTTTTAGGGACCAACTTTAATACCCTCACTGGAAACAATATGACCAAGGAAATCTATTGACCTTAGCCAAATTTCACATTTGTTAAATTTGGCAAATAACTGGTGATCTCTAAGAGTTTGCAACACAACTCTAAGATGGTCTGCATGATCATCCTCACTACAAGAGTAGACAAGAATCTCATTGATAAAGACTATGACAAACATGTCCAGATACTGTTTGAGTACTCTGTTCATCAAGTCCATGAAGGTTGCTGGGGCATTTGTTATTCCGAAGGACATGACTAGAAACTCAAAATGACCATAACGGGTTCTGAAAGCTGTCTTTGGAATATCACATTCTCTTACTTTAAGCTGATGATAGCCGGATCTAAGGTCTATCTTTGAGAAATAACTTGCACCTTGGAGTTAATCAAATAAGTTATCAATCATAGGAAGAGGATATTTGTATTTGACTTTAACTTTATTTAGCTGACGATAGTCAATACACATATGCAAGGAACCATCTTTCTTGTGCACGAATAGGACGGGAGTGCCCCATAGAGAAACACTAGGCGTTATGAAACCTTTATCTAAAAGATCTATGAGTTGCTCTTTTAACTTTTTAAGCTCAACTGGAGCCTTACGATAAGGAGGAATGGAAATAGGTTGAGTATCTGAGAGAAGGTTAATACCGAATTCTATTTCCCTATTGGGAGGTACCCCTGGCAAATCTTCAGGAAACTCATTGACTACACTGACTGACTGAATTGTTGGAGTCTCATACTTAGTGTCTTTGATTCTAACTAGATGATAGATACACCCTTTGGAAATCAATTTTCTGGCTTTAAGATAAGATATGAAATGACTCTTGGGAGATACTGAATTCCCTTTCCACTCAAAGACTGGCTCATCTAGAAACTAAAACTTCACCACTCGGGTGTGACAATCTATGGATGCATAACAAGAATGGAGCCAATTCATACCAAGAATAAGGTCAAAGTCAACTATGTCTAATTCTATTAGATCTGCTAACATGATTTTATGAAGGACAATGATAGGTCACTTTCTATAGACCTGTCTTAAAATTCTATAGACCTATCTCAAAATTTACTACAAGTAATGGGGTCACATAAGAAAAACTCGACCCTGGGTCTAACAGCACATAAACATCAAGATGAAAGACACGAATCATACAGTAACAACATCTGGTGAATCCTCCTAATACTGACGGGATGGTAAAGCATAAAACTAATTCTAGTACTAACCGCTACCGGTACTGGATGATGCACCCTGATGAGGGACTGGGCGACCTAGAGGAGCTGGAGCACTAGTAGCAGCACTAATAGCCTAAGTCTGGGGATGAACATCTCTGTTTTCCTGCTTAGCATGCGGACACTCTCTAATTCCAAGACCCAACTTACCACAACCATAACAACCTTTCTGTCCCAACATACACTCACCAAAATGATTCTTACCACACTTAGCACATGAAGGATAACTGGGCCTTCCACTCACACTATTTTAAGATCAGGACATAGAAGACTTACCCCACTGCTTATGCCTAGCTCTTAGAGTGGGAGCACTAGCTGAAGATGGTGCTGGCATAGATGACCGATTCTGAAACTGCAAACGATTTCCCCTTCCAGACCTAGTCTGGCCATGCTCAAACTACCCTATTCTAGCTCTCTTATTACATCTATCTCTTCCCTTTAACTGCTCTGCCTCAATCTTTTGAGCATGAATCATCAATCTAGCAAGATCCATGTCTCCAATAAGTATGGCAGTCCTACTCTCCTTGACTACCAAGCTAGATACACCAGTGACAAATTTACTCATGCTTGCACCAAGATCAGCCATCGTATCAGGGGCATACTTAGACAACTGATTGAACTTAAGGCAGTACTCTTTCACTATGATTGACCCCTGTCTTAGGTTCACAAACACCTCTATCTTAGCTTCTCTCATTTTACGTGGGAAGAACCTTTCTAGAAAAGCATCTTGGAATACCTGCCAACTTATGGGGGCTGCATTCTCACCTCTACCATTCTTCCACGTAACTACCCAATCATATGCTACATCCTTCAACCTATAGGATGCCAATTCTTCTACACTCCTCTCCTCAGAAACATGCATAATCTGGGTGATCTTCTTTACCTCATCTAAATAAAGGTGCGGGTCCTCACCTATTTTCGACCCAAAGAACTCTGGCGGATTCATTCTCATGAAATCTCTGATTCTAGCTGCTGCTAAATTACTATTATGTTGAAATGGGACTACAGCCTGATGATTGCCCTGAACATTGGCAGTCATAGCTTGAGCCAATGCCTGAAAGGCAGCCCTTAACTAAGCATAGGATATATTCTCATTCATAGGATCAGTGGGATGGGGTGGCTGGTTACTATTTCTGTAGGCGTTAGCTCCACGAGGATGCATATTTAACTATCATATAAGAGCACGAGTTCAAAGTAAATAGAGATACTATAAGCACGATAGATCATAAAAGAAAGAGATGATTTCCTAAGAACATCCCATACCCTCTTGATCATAAATATGGCACTCTTCACACCTATGATCAACACTCTACGTAACGCGACTTGTCTGACTCCCTAGGACTCTTATAAACCTTAGGCTCAGACACCAAGATTGTAACGCCCTGAAACCAGGTCCCGAGATATAACAAGGTGCTCAAGACTACGATTAGCCTTAAGCTAACCCCGTCTACCTTCTACTAAGTCTGAATCTCATAATAAGGGTAATATAGACATAAATGCCATACTAAATGCAGAAATAAATGACTGAGAATAATCTGAATATAATCTCTGAAAACCAAATACTATAATTCTAAATCAAATCTAGCAGTCTGACAAGCCTCTACTACTAATATCTAGAGAATCAGTGGGACAAACCCCCAGCTAACTCAAAATGTCAGAAAAATACTAAAATTTTCTATACTAGAAAGCTGAAAATCTGAATGACTAAGTCCCTGAACTATGAGGACTCACCAACAGTCGGATGTAGATGGAGATGCTCAAAAATCACTCACGCTGCTAAAACTGAGCACCTGAACCTACATTATGAGATAATGTAGCACATAGACATATATGTGGATCGGTACTTTAAGGATGTACTGAGTTTATGGGGGTGAAATACATAAGTAAAACATCACCTCATCATCATAATTTATAAAACAATGCATGCTAAATGTAAATGACTTACATAAGCTGGAATATCTGAAATACTAAAAATCAGAAATAATAAGAAGCAAATCATACTTTATAAATCTAGTGAGTCATAACATTTAGTTCTCAAAGTTGTACTAATGTTCTGTCTGTAAATCATACTGTATAAGTGTAAAAAGAGCTCACTTCTATATCTAAAATATGAAAGCTGAAATCTTTAACTATAATTTTCTGTAAAGCAAAATCTGAACAAAATTGTGAGTGTCTACACTTAGCTTTCTAAAAGCTTTTTTAATATTCTTTTCTGAAAGTCTTTACTGTTAGGGAGGTTCTTCTAACCAACATAAACCATGTGAGCTATCATGGAGTCCAACATCTTATTCCTCTAAGGGAAAAACCTCACGATCGGGAGAGGTGTCGTACTCTTGCCAAGGAGTATAACCTAATCTGAGTGGTCACATCTGCAACTATCATCCATATAGAAATGGGAATAATATGATAATCTTTACCTAGGTTGGCTACATAGTTCTGTGAAAGATAGGGCACGCTAATCACACACTTCCAGCTCGGTGCTAAATACTACTTCCTTTAAATATGAATGCTCATTCTGTTGGAAATCCACTTTAAAAGCTAGCATAAGGGTTATTATGAAACCAATTATGCATTTATCTGATTCAATCTGTGAATAAAACTATTCTGATTTCTAAAATTTGTAGTAAATCTGTAAAGTGGATTCCAAATCTTATCTGTGGACCAAAAGATCAAATCTTTACTGTAAATCTGAAAATAAACTGATCATTTAATGCTTAAAGTATAATCTTTCTTGAAATAATAATGGTTAATCTAGGGATAATAACCCATGCATCAATCTCATGTCAAAACATCATAATAATCATGCTTGATAATTAAAACAATGATAATTCATCTCAAAATCTGGAAATTACTGCAACAGGCATGAAAATATGAAATTAAACATGAAATTCATCATCATAAACACTTGAAATCTCATAATCTTGCAAATAACAATATTGGGTATGAACCCTTATTCAAAACTCATGTATAATCATTCAAAATCATATTAATTTGTAATTAAAAACTTAGTTTTGGTCACAAGGATGAAAGAAGATCCTTGTTCATAAACCCCACATACCTTGGTAGATGATTAGATGAAGAATCCTGAATTTTTGGATTCCTATTTGAGTTCTTCAAGATAGGTTCTTGATTATCTTGTCTTAGGAATCCTCAATTTTAAGCTTTCTTGGAGAAACAATGGAGGAATTTGATTTCTTGGAGAAGAAGCTTTTGAGCTCTAGGGTTTTCTTTGAGAGAATAAGGATGAAAATAAGCATAAAGTGCTTAGAATGGATTTAATCCCTTGTTTTGGATGAATTGGGGGCTTGGGAATTGACCAAAGTACCCTTTTTAAACTTTTAATCAAAACTGGAAAAAGGGAACAAAAATCTCGATTTAACATGCCACCACGACGCGCCACTATCGCGGTGGCTCACTGGAAACTGACGACTGGGAAATTAGGGACCTCCGCGACGCAGAGCTATAGCGTTGCCCCACTGGATTTTGACAATTGGGAACTAGAGTTTCTCTGCGATGCGGGCCAATCGTGATACTCTATTGGAATGTCATTTAGGCCATCATCGCGATGCGGTACCATCGCGCAGGCCTATTGGAAATGGACAACTGGGAAATTGAACCTCTCCGCGATGCGAGCTTGTGGCAGAAGTCCACTGGAAATTGACAAATGGGAATTTAACCTTCACCGCGATGCAGTGATTGCCCAGGTGACACATTGCATTACAAAAAATGCCATAACTCCTCAACCGAGTATCGGATTTGGGCAAAATTTGTATCGATCGAAAGCTAATTCAATTTTCTACAAAAAGAATGGCCTAAATCTGGAAAATTACATATAGATTAAATGTTATTCATTTTGTGGAGCTAACCATTAACATTCTTGGAGCGAAAGTAAGCTGACAAAAAGTGTGGTGTATTACATTGACTCTCGAAACCCAAAATCACAATTTTTCAAATCCAGGGTTGAAATGAAATTTAAAAGTCATAAAATCATACCAAACATGTTAACACCCGAAAATCAATATTTCGGATCTGCTGATGAAGATTTTCTATTCGAGGTCATTTCAACCAAATGTGGGTCCCATACCCATATTTTTTATTTTTTTATTTTCTGATCAATAGGTCGAAATAAGCTCGGGTACATTGGGACCCAAAACAAGGGTATACCCAGCCTAAAATCAATGTTTCGTAGATATTGGTACAGTTTGTTTGGCCATCCGTCGCATTGATCAAAAGATATACCCATAAGTTTAAAATATGGCTCTTGAAGCCATCAAAAACCACAATATCGCATAAATGGTACCAAAATGCATCAAAAACCATGCCAATCACTTCTACACTACAGAAATACCATAATACAACTTCGGGGAGGGGTAAAACAGTTAAATCATACAAAATTGTAAATTTCACATATTTTATCAAATTTTTAGGACGTTACTTCATCAACCACTAAAAATCTAGTTCATCCTCAAACTAAAGCAAAGAAATACCTGAATCAACAAAGATCTGGGAATAAGAACAACACATATCAGACTCGACCTCCAAAGTAGGTTCATCTGCAGGTCAATGTCGCCACTGGACCTTAACCACATGGATCACTCTAGAGCGTAACCGCCTAACATCACTAGCCAAAATAGAAACTGGGTCCTTAACAAAGGAAAACCGCTCATCTAACTAAACCAACTCCCAACGAATGACATGAGACTCATCGGGAATATAGCGATGATGCATAGAAACATGAAAAACTAAATGAACAGTTGATAGATCAGGGGGCAAAGCTAACTCATAAGCCACATCACCAACAGTCTGAAGAATCTCAAATGGACCAATATACCTGGGGCTAAGCTTTCCCCTCTTCTCAAACCTCTTAATACCCTTCATGGGTGAAACTAGAAGGAAAATACGATCACCAACACCAAATCTCAAGGCACAAAGTCTATGATCAGCATAACACTTCTGGCTACTCTGAATAGATCTAAGTCTATCTTGAATGACCCAGACTCTATCAAAAGACTCACGAAGAAATTATGTACCTCTAGGTCTCACCTCTAAAACATCAAACCAACCCACTAGGGAGAGACAACGTCTTCCATACAATGCCTTAAAATGAGCCATCTCAATACTGGAATGGTGGTTATTATTTTATTCAAACTATGCTAAACCCAAATGCTGCCCCCACTAACTACTAAAATCCATCACGCATGCATGGAGCATATCCTTCAAAACCTGGATAGTCCGCTCTGACTGGCCATCAGTCTGGCGGGAAACGTTGTACTGAGATCAACTCGAGTACCTAACTCATCCTAAAAAGTCTTCTAAAAGTTAGACTTGAACATAGGACCTCGATCTTCAATAATGGACACCGACACACCATGAAGACGCAAAATATCACGAATGTAGTTACGGGCCAACCTCTCAGCATTTAATGATATCTGACCCAGAATAAAATATGCTAACTTGGTCAATCAATCACCGATGATCCAAACACTGTCAGAACTATGATATGTACGAGGCAAACCAGTCACCATGGTGATCCATTCCCACTTCCACTTGGGAATGGGCAACCTCTGAAGCAATTCACCTAGTCTTATATGCTCGACCTTCATATGATAACAACATAGGCAACAAACCATAAAATCCACTATATCTCGCCTCATACCACCCCACCAGTAGTACTGCCTCAAATCACGAAACATCTTAGTCACACCTAGATGGATAGATATCTGGAATAATAGGACTCCTCCAAGATCAACCTAATCCAATCACCCATTCTCGACACACAAACTTACCCCTCAATCCTCAAAACTCTATCCGAATCAAGTGAGGCTTCCTTAGCCTACCCACTCAATACCTTATCTCAAATCAACCTCAATCCAAAACCATCAAACTGATGATATCAAATCTGCTCTATCTAAGAAGATCTAACCTCCATAAATGCCAAAATATGCTAGGTATCAAAATATTAAGTCTAACTATTTGGTTAGCTAAAGACTGAACCTCTAAGGCCAAAGGCCTTTTTGGGGTCAAAAGATGCGCCAAGCTACCCATGCTAGTCGACTTTTGGCAAAAGGCATCCACAACCACATTAGCCTTGCCCGGATGGTATAGAACAGTCAAGACATAGTCCTTAAGCAACCCAAGCCAACGTCGTTGCCTCATATTAAGATCTCACTGGGTGAAGAAGTACTGAAGGCTACGATGATCTGAGAAGATCTCAGAATGGACTCCAAACAAATAGTGCCTCCACAACTTCAAGGAAAATATAACTGTGCACAACTCCAAATCATGCGTAGGATAATTCCTCTCACGAGTCTTCAACTGACGAGACACATACGCAATCACCTTGCACTTCTGCATCAACACAGCACCTAACACAATACCTGAAGCATCACAAAAGACAATAAAACCTATTCCCTCCTTGGGCAAAGTCAAGATAGGAGCTGAAGTCAACAAATCCTTGAGCTTTTGAAAGTTCACCTCATAAGCATCAGACCACTGAAAAGAAATATTCTTCTGGGTCAACTTGGTCAATGGAGCTACAAGGGATAAAAAATCCTCAACAAAATGCCGATAATAACCTTCTAAGCCAATAAAACTCTGAATCTAGATGGGCGAGTAGGTCAAGCCCAATCACGACCAACTGCAACAATGGTTGGATTAACCATAGTACCTTCCTTAGTCACCACATGACCCAAGAAAGAAACCGACTCTAACTAAAACTCACACTTAAAAAACTTAGCATACAACTTCTCATTCCTCAATCTCTGAAGCATAATCTACAAATGCTCCTCATGCTCAACCTCACTCTTGGAATACACCAAGATATCATCTATAAATACAATAATAAAAAAGTCAAGATAAGGTTGAAACACCCGATTAATCAACTTCATAAATGCGACAGGGGCATTAATCAACCCAAAGGACATAACCAAGAACTCATAATGACCATATCAAGTTTGATAATCTATCCTCAGAATATCCAAAGCTCTAATCCTTAATTGGTGATAATCGGACCTCAAATTAATCTTTGAAAACACCGCAGCACCTTGAAGTTGATCAAATAAATCATCGATGCGAGGAAGAGGATACTTATTCTTAATCATCACCTTATTCAACTATCGATAATCAATACACATACGCATATACCAATATATTTTCTTCACAAACAAGAAAGGCACAACCCAAGGTAAAACACTAGGTCAGATAAATCCCTTATCCAACAACACCTGCAACTGATCTTTTGGTTTCTTCAACTCAGTTGGACCATCCTATAAGAAGGAATAGAAATAGGCTTTGTGCATGGCTCAACATCAATAATGAAATCAATATCTTGATCCAGAGGCATACCAGGAAAGTTCATAGAAAACACATCCATAAACTCAGAGACAATATGAACAGAATCTAAGGAAGAAGGCAAAACAACACTGGTGTCTCGAATATGGGCAAAGTAAGATAAACACCCCCTCTTAACCAATTTACAAGCCTGAACATAGGATATAATCCTCTTAGAACTCAAATAAAGTACACCCTTCCAAGATATCCTTGGCATACCCGGCCAATCTAAAGTCACAGGCTTAGCAAAATAATCTAAGACAATATCATAAGGAGCCAACCAATACATGCCCAAAATAACATCAAAATCGACCATGTCTAATACAAGCCAGTCTACCAAAGTCTCATGCCCGATAAAAATCACAACACAAGATCGGTACACTCGATCCACCACTAAAGAATCACCTACCGGGGTAGTTACACAAATAGGCATGGTGAGAGGATTAATAATAGAATTAAAACCCAAAGAAAAATACAAAAACACATAGGAGAAATTTGATCCGGGATCAAATAATACAAATGTAGGTCTAAAACAAATGAGGATGATACCTATAATCACAGCATCAGAAGTCTCTGCCTCGGGTCTGGCTAGTATAGCATAACACTGACCATAATACCAGCTGTTTGGGCAGTCTCGCGACCACCAACTACCTGAGTGGACCCATGACCACCTCCTTGAGCTCCATTATCTCTGCCCCTCGCACCTCTGGTAGCACCCTTACCCCTCACAGATGAAATTGGAGTAGCTCAAATTAACCAAAAAGGATAGTCCCTAGCCACATGGCCAATCTCATCACACACATAGTAACCTCTACGACTAGTCTCAATAGGAGAAAGTCCAATTGGTCCCAAATGGCCACCCTAAACTACTGAACTAGAAGACCCACCACCTAAACTTTGAAAAATGCCACTAGCCTGCCATGGTATCCACGAAAACCTATAAAATCTCTGCCTTAAGAGGTCCGACTCTTAAACTTACCAAAACATTGCACCTTCTTGGAACCTACCTAATATGCACTAAGAATACCCTTTGTCATCTTAGCATGATCCATAATACTCTAAAAAAAGCCCCAAACACAACCATTTGAGACGTATCCAACTAAAGAGAAACATCTAAACCCTTTACAAACTTCTGAATCTTTTTATACTCGGTGGAAATTCTATCCTAGGAATATCTAGACAGCGTATGAAAGTATGTCTCATACTCATCAACTGTCATGGATCCTTGCTCTAAATTATCAAAACTCATCTCGCATACTATCTCTTAAACTGAAAGTCACAAAAGCAACACCATTCATGCATAAAGAGTGAAACACAACTCAAAATACCAGGTATGAAAGAACATCGCACGATATAAATAAAATGAGAAAAGTTTTCTAAAGACGTCCTATAGCCTCTCGAAGAAATATATGGACGTCTACGTACCAATTCATTAGACACTATTAGACATCCCATTCTAACACTATTGAGACTAATGAAACTTGGCTACTTGGATACCAATTTGTCACGACCCAAAAAAATAAGGGTCATGATGGCACTTGTCGCGGCGTACCTTGACAAGTAAGCCTATCACCCAAACTAATACAAAAAGAGAAAAACACAGAAATTTCCCAAGGTAAGGCTTCTAAAACAAAGCCAAACCACACAAGTAATCATAAAAATGCGGAAAGGACTTATCCAAAATACCGATCATGCCCAAAACCAGGTGTAAATAGTGTAAGAACTACTAATATAATCCAAAAGTCAAATAAATCATAAAAATAACCACAAAGGAATAATATCTGTCTCTGAGTACTAATAAATACATAATATTATAGAAAGATAGAGGTGAACTCCAGATGGATGAATATCCAACTGCCACCTTGGAAGCTCAAATAATCGCTCGAGTCAAGCAAACTGAGGTGTACTCAAGCTAGGACCTACACTGAAAGGAAGTAGTAGGCATGAGTATAATCCACTTGTACTCAGTAGGTATCATATCCCAATCGAGAAAAGTAGATGTAATACCCTCATACGCTTCTAATCTTGAAATCGAACCTTCCTATGAGTGTAAACTCTAGTCCCATGATTCATACTTGGATACATGTTTCATGATCATTAACCTAGTGTGAATAAATATTATTAGGTGGTAAAGATATTCATAAGTGTCACTTAGAGTAAAGTGAGCTAAGAGCCCTTGATCCGGCCATTTTTTGGTGTTCGATTTCACAAGGGTCATCTTTGAATGATTGTAACTTTATGTATATGTGGAATTTTTCAGATTAAAACACACCAAATTATAGATAATCAAATTAGCTTTCCAACAATACCAATTTTGTCTTAATCCAACACCCGAGCGAAAAGCTATGGCTTTGCAAAGTGGTGTGCATCGCCTAACAATTGCAAACGTTCACTAGAAAGGGTTTTCCATAGGGTTTATGATGCAAGCCTTAAAGTTTGACATAGCTTGTGCGATGAAAAACCAATGGCACAACGACTTAGATATTTTATTTTTGAGTTATTCTGAGGGCAACTAAATCATTTGACACCTCTTAAACATCCCTAAACATAACTACATGAGATTTATAGATCATAAACACGTTTTAACCCAAATAACATCATCAGTTTATCATCTAAAACACAAGAGGATATAAATAACTAGGGTTTTCACAATCTAGCTCAAAGGTTCAATCTTTTCGCAATTTCTCCGTCGTTAAGGTAAGTGAAATGTTCATCCATGGGCCCTTTCCACCCATGGAGTCCAAGAACCCAATTTCAAATTCAAAGTGATGATTTTTACATGTTATTATGATTTTAACCATGAATTCCCATGAATTTCAATTTATGCCATATTTTACACGTAATTGTGTTATTATTGAATCCCACGCATTTGAATGGTGTTGTTCACTGATTTAAGCCTTAATTGGTGATGTTAGTGTTGAAATCATGTTGTTACTATAAGTTTTAAAACTATTCCCATGCTTAGCTTAAACCATGAATTGCAAGTGTTTGATGAAATTCCTGAGAATGAATTTTGAATAAATGCTTACATGTTATGCCCTCAAAGTTTTAGGACTATTTTGCTATTATTGCTATCGATTCCTGGGGGTTTAAATACCCAAAATCTAGTTCCTTACCTAGTTTTTAGTATCTATTGGATGGTTACAGAATAGTTACAAGCCCTATCATTTCAGTCAGTATTTTAAATAGTTAAACATAGTTCAGTCTAGTGTTCAGTGTCTTTTAGTTGGAAGTAGTATTTAGCACCGAGCAAATGCAGGGATGGTTCCCCTCTCCCCCCCGTCAGTTAGGTAGAATCATTATTAGCAGTACCTATATTCCAGAACTACGTATCTAGCATAGGATATGAGGAGTCACCCATCAGTTAGACTTGACTACCTCTCAGGGGTCACCCATCAGTTTAGGCTTGACACCCTTAGTCCTTCGAAATAACACTTTAGTGGATCCACCTAGCCATTGCTAGTACCCATGGCACAGTACTAACACCCTTTCAACTGGGTTACAGGTTGAACCCCAATCAGTTTAGAGCGGGGCATGTCAATTAGATGATACCTCCCACAGTCTCAGTCCATAATTCAGCTCAGAAGTCAGTTTCAAGTTTGCATTGACCATAAAGTATAGTTTTCAGTTATGTAGTTATCAGATTTTAGTATTTTAGTTTATAGACTATTTCTAAACATGTTTTAAGCTTGGCCATACATTCTCAGTCTTTACAGTTTTCAAGCATTCTTACTCAGTATCTTATGTTATACATTTAGTCAGTTATTACTCACGTACATGAACCCATGTATATTAGCCTTAGCATACCAGTATATTCAAAGTACTAATTATATACTTGTTTCTTGCACTATGATGTCTTATATCATAGGTTTGTATGCTTGGATTCCCAATCGTACTTAGATTTTCTAGTGCACCAGCAGTAGCAGCCGTGGAGAGTCCTCATCCTTCGAGGATGAGTTATCTTATATTCAGTTATGTCATTAGTTTAGTTATTTAGTCTATTAGAGTTAGTTGGGGGCTTTTCCCATCAACTCCATAATCAGACAGTTTAGAGGCTTTTAGACTAGTACAGACAGTTGGTCAGTTTTCATTCGTTATTATCAGTTGTTTTATCATTATTAACAGTATGTTTTAGATGTTTTAAATGATTCAGTATTGATTTTTAGATGTAAAAATATTATGGTATTTTTCAGCTAAGTTCTGCACATGTCTTTGTTATTTCATTTAGTGCTCACAGTAGGTACCAGCTCATAGGTTAGCTTATGGTCCTTTAGGGCTTAAGAACTGTGTGGCATCCAGGGTGTACTCTTTGGGAGTTACAAACTTGGTATCAGGGCCTAAGGTTTTAAAGTATCCTAGGGAGTCTGAAAGCCGTGTTGAGTAGTATCTTGTGCATGGACGTAAAGTGCGCCATACTTATAAACAAAAGGGTACAAAATGTTTTAGGAAAACTTTCCCTTCTTTCAGTGTTCATGTCGTGCAAATGATCATGAGATAAATTTAAACTCTCCTTCTAATTCATCCTTTATTTCATTACAGAACATGCATCCCATAAAGAATAACGGAAGGAGGAACAGGAATCAACCCACACCTCCGCCTATTTAGGAAGATTCCCTAAACGAGGATATTTCTCATGCTGAATTCAGAGCTACCTCCACTTCCTTGGCTCACTCAGTTGTAGCTCAGAATAATCAGAAGGTTGTTTTCCTATATACAACTATGGTTTATTCTTAGAAGATTAAGGGAAAGGAGTGTGGGAAGAAAGAGAGAGAAAGTAAGAGGGCCAAAATAAGTAGTTTTAAGACAAGGTCAGGGGGTAGTAACCGCTCCTAATTCCATCAAACATTCTCAACCCCATCTCTACCTTCATCCAGTATGCTAGTACCTAAGTTTAAGAATGATGGTCGAAATAGAGTACCAAGCTCTAAGTTACAGGGTAGTAGGAAGGGTGTTCGTACTAATCCACTTTGCGGAGAATATGGTAAGAATCATAAGGGTATGTGTAGAGCTGGTAGTGATGTGTGTTTTGGATATGGTGAGTCAGGCCACAAAGTTAGAGAATGTTCTAAGGTTGGTCTACGGAGTCAGCACAGTCATCCTCTAGTTCCATCCGATTGCCTGACTCAGCAGGGCACTACTTCCAGTGCCAGCAGTGGTCAACATCAAAATAGACTTGATGCACTTTAGTACTGATATGATAAGGAAAGTTTTCTTGATGCAGTTACGAGTATGTTGCAGGCTTTTCATATTCATATGTATGTTTTACTAGACCCTAGAGCTTCACTTCTCTTGTAAACTCCTATATAACTGCCAACTTCGGTGTCAGGTCCAAAATATTAGTAGAGCCCTTCTCAATGTCTACCTCAGAGGGTAAATCTATCATTGCTAGGAGGGTATACAAAAATTTCCCGGTTACAGTATCCCAGCAAACCACTTCAGTTGATTTCAGAAATAGTGTCATTCGGTTTCAGTTTCCTGATGAACCAGTCAGTGAATGAAGGGGTAGTAGCAGCAGTAGTAGAGTTAGGATAGTGTTATCTAAATTTAAGCAGATCATATATTTCATGGGGCTAGTTGTATGAAAGGTAACTCAGTAGGCTTGAAGCAGTGTATGCAAGAATTTAAGTTTTTTGATTTGAAAGTATATGTTGTTGGTGTAATGATTCCCATGGTGTAGGGAAAATATAAGTTTGGAGAAGTGATAATTGTAGGCTATGATAAAAGTAGTATGGTTTATTGAAGGTTTGGGGATATCCATTTAAGTGTTAGAATCTAAATTTGAATCTTTAGGGATTGAGCTAATAGAAGGGAGAGTTAAGAATTCTAAGTTAGTAAGTGGTTAAGTTGTTATATGATGATTATTGGGGGCTATAGAAAGCCAAGAGTTGTATCTCAAAAGGAAGTACTAGAAGTGGGTTTTACATTATCAGATGTAGTCTTTCAGGGTGAGCTTATCATTTATGTATATTATTATATCCCAAATTCTAGAGTAAAGTGGTGGCAGTACACTTTAGAGATGTTGATTGAGTAGTTCCGAGACCTAGAATAATGGCTTTAAGCTAAGGGGGAGATGATAGAATAAGTAACCAAGTTAGGCTCTCAGATCCTAGTAGTGATGTCAGTATGTGTAAAAAAGCAGTAGGAGAGGATGATGCCCAACCCATTCTTATCTCAGTGCAAGGTTTCTCAGTCATCACTATATCTGCTCATGCCTTACCTGTCAGCTTCATAATCATAGTTCATGTTCATGCACATCATAAAGAATAATGTATGCTTCCAGTCCCTAGTATAAGGAGTTCCAGTTTGCTCGACAGTAAGAACCATGTTCTGTGAATTTAGAAACTCCAAACTCAGGTCATGCAGCTTATGACTCATGTTTTACAGTATGCTCAGCTCTCATTACTCATGCTACACTTTTAATGATCAGCGAAATTCAGATTTTTGTCATGTATGTCCTCAGTTTAGACCTCTTTGAGGAATTCATGTCATTCATACTCTATTACTTAGGCTCCAGTTAAGTGTCAAGGTTATGCAATATATCCCTTCATGTCTCAAGTCCCCATGTTCTAACCTTTCAGTGACCCCCTTATAGAATAATAATGATCATAAGTAATTTGCTTAGATATGAGAGAGTAAATGTTCATGTTAAGGAAAGATTTGAAGAATTATTGAGGCAAAGCTTTTGATACATGTCAAGGTTAGTTGAAAATTTTATGTGTGTTTTTTGGGGATAGCGTCTAAAGTTTATTAGTAGAGGCATTAGAGAATACGAGTAAGATACCTTTGTGAGTGTTTGTTTAGAAAGGCATATATGGTTAATAAAATAGGATTGAACGTCATTTTTGTATGTACATGGATAAATGCATTGGGAATTAGTGAATTCCTAGTAAGAGATTGAATGTAGTTATTGAAATGGTAACAAGAATTATTCATGAAGTTAGAAGTTGCGAAAAGGCAGGGTTCATTGAATTCATGACTCAAACAAGTAATATAGTGTTAGTTGTACATTTTGTAGATTTGGGTAGGCTTGAACATAGTGAGAGAATTCAGTTCAGCTCAGATTTTAGTAGGTAGAGCTATCAGTGCTCATGAGAATATTTTCACTAGCCTCAAGTAAAGTGCGGTAGTAAAGTGAAATGTATAGTTGAGGGAGTATTCAAGGAGTATATCTAAGTTTTAAGGTAGCGGTTGAATTGTCTGAGGCTTAGCAATTCTAGCCTAGCTTATGTTCCGTAGGCTTATGTTCCATGTCACAGAACTATAGCCATGTTAGGAATCCTTATGGAGATGTCCTATTCAGACTATGTCCAAGATTCCCTGCTCTCTAACATTATTAGAACTTCTTGGAAAGAGCATTGAAAAAAATGCCCCAGTTAAGCGTAGCCATTTCAAGAGGTAATCAGTTCCCATCCATGTAAACTATGGATTCAGCTCTAATCTAGCTCAGTTCATACACCAGATATTAGTTTTAGATTCCAGATATTTGGTCATGATTCAATTCGTAATTGTCTCATGCATCATCTCAGTCTCTCCTCAGTATTTCAGCCACGTCAGTATCTTTCGGGTGACATAATATCCCAAGTGGGAGATGCACTATAATTCCCCAAGCTTTTATGTCCTAAACCTTCCATTTTCTTTTCACGTAACAAGATCCAACTTAAAATAATGGGTACTCATAAGTTGACTCTCTTGTTCAAATCCCAGCCTTATAACCATTCTCATGTCATGGAATGTATCCAAGAAAATCAATTTAGTTCATGATATTCAGTTAATGTATCATGTTTTAGACCCATTTATGTTCTCATGTTCCCATTCATGCATGTTCAGCATACGATCTCAAATTATTTGGTAGTCTCAGCATAACCAACCTCATTTGAGGATGAATGTTTCCAAGGGGGAGATATTGTAATACCCCGTACGCTTCTAATCTAGAAATCAAACCTTCATTCCTACGAGTTTAAAATCTAGTCTCATAATTTATACTCGGATCCATGTTTCATGATCATTAACCTAGTGTGAAGAATGATTATGAGGTGGGAAAGATATTCATAAGTGTCACTTAGAGCAAAGTGAGCTAAGAGCCCTTGATTCGGCCAATTTTTGGTGTTTAATTTCATAAGGGTCATCTTTGAATGAGTATAACTTTATATATACGAGGAATTTGGCGATTAAAACCCATCAAACTGTATATAATCGAATTAGCTTTCCAACGATACCAATTTTACCTTAATCCGACACCCGAGCAAAATATTATGGCTTTGCAAAGGGGTATGTGTCACCTAACAATCGCAAACGTTCACTGGAAAGGGTTTTCCATAGGGTGTGTGACGCAAACATTAAAGTTTTCCATAGCTTATGCGACACAAACCCAATGGCACAACGACCTAGACATTTAGCTTTTAAGTAATTCCAAGGGCAACTAAGTCATTTGACACCTCTTAAACGTCCCTAAACATAACTACACGCGATTTATAAATCCTAAACACATTTTAACCCTAATAACATCATCAATTTATCATCTAAAACAAAAGAGGAGAAAAATAACTAGGGTTTGCACAATCAAGCTCAAAGGTTCAATCTTTCCGCAATTTCTCCGTCGTTAAGGTATGTTAAATGTTCATCCATGGGTGGAGTCCAAGAACGCAATTTTAAATTCAAAGCGATGATTTTTGCATGTTATTATGATTTTAACCATGAATTCCTATGAATTTTGATTTATACCATGTTTTACACGCAATTGTGTTGTTATTGAATCCCACACGTTTGAATGGTATTGTTCGCTGATTTAACCCTTAATTGGTGATGTTAGTATTGAAATCATATTGTTACTACAAGTTTTAAAACTATTCTCATGCTTAAATTAAACCACCGATTGCAAGTGTTTGATGAAATACCTATAAGAATGAGTTTTGAATAAATGCTTACAAATCATGCCCTCAAAGTTTTAGTACTATTTTGCTATTATTGTTATCGAGTCCTGGGGGTTTGAATACCCAAAATCTAGATGCTTACCTAGTTTTTAGTATCAACAGGATGGTTACAAAATAGTTACAAGCCCTATCATTTCAATCAGTATTTTAAATAGTTAAACATAGTTCAGTCCAGTGTTCAGTGTCTTTCAGTTGGGAGTAGGATTTAGCACTGAGCGAATGCAGGAATGAAAGCTCCCCCATCAGTTAGGTAGAGTCGTTAGTAGCAGTCCCTAGATTCCAAAACTACGTAGCCAGCATAGGATACAAGGAGTCACCCGTTAGTTAGGCTTGACTACCTCTCAGGGTTCACCCGTCAGTTTAGGCTTGACACTTTTAGTCCTTCGGGATAATACTTTAGTGGATCCACATAGCCATTGTTAGTACCCATGGCACGGTACTAATACCTTTTCAACTGGGGTTAAAGGTCGAACCCTAATTATTTCAGAGCGGGGCATGTCGGTTAGATGATACCTCTCATAGTCTCAGTCTATGATTCAGCTCAAAAGTCAGTTTCAGGTTTGCATTGACCACAGCGTATAGTTATTAGATTTCAGTATTTTAGTTTACAGACTATTTTAGAACATGTTTTAAGCTTGGTCATTGACATCTCCCAAGAGCACATGCAAGTGTACGTGATCTAATCAAGTAGTAAAGTGGTTTCAAGGAAGCCCAAGTATCGATCTCTCAGGGACTTGCGTTCGCCGACTATCTAATTCTAGTTTAACCAATTAAGGAGAGTAGAAAATAGAGTTTTAAAATTGTAAATTAAAAATAAAATAAATAATGTGTAGAAATAAAAGTCTTGGGACAATTAATGAAGAAAAGCCCAGAGTTAAAGCACTTCGATCAATCATACTATGTTATTGAATTTCCTTCGTTAACTTGCTTATCTTGGTTGTTGATTCGTAGGGTTAATTGCATGATCATGGTTTCCTAACCTATAATATTTTACCTAATATGGACATTACAACTACATCATTGAGAGAGGATGTAATAATCTAATTAAGTGAATTAAAGCTATCATCCTACGTTTGTATCAAGTAAGGCATCTAAGTACATCTCTGTCCTAGACGCTAAGTTTAATTCTTTATTTATAAAAGAATAAAAACCCTACTTTGTTCATTCCCATCTTCTATCTCCCTATTCCCTCTCCCGATATCAAACGGTCGACAATATATGTATTTTATGGGTGATCAATCCATAAAATAATTAAACAAGAATAAACAAACAACCAAATGTGATAACCAAAATTAATCAAAATTAATCCAAAATAATAGTACTCATGTTCTTGGTTTTAACCCCGAAAAGAGGGTTTTTAGCCGATAATATGCATAATCATGATCCAAATAATTGAATACATGATATGAAAAATTAAAAGAAAAATAAAAAAATTAAAAACTGTTATAAATGTATTTACATTATAGTGAATGTCTATCAAGATCTACTTTGATATCTATTAGGATTTGAAGCATCCGTCTTTTACTCAGACTAGGAGTAAATTTTCCCTATAAATAGAGGGGTATTGTTCATTGTATTGACAATCTTACATCTCTCATCCATCAAGAGAAATAAAGAAGTCTCCCTCTTCTCTCTCTATTTATTCTTTTTGTTTTTTCTTTATATTTCATAACTCGTTATCAGCACGAGACTCTACTCTTTATAGTTTAGATTTGTATTTCGTATGAGATTTTCAAAGTTGCATGAGTTAAAGATAAGTATTTTATTTTGATAATCTTTGATTGTATTAAAATTGAATTATGTTGATATCTGTAAAAATTACTATTAGAACTCGAAGATATTACGTCTCCCTAACTGTATCAAGGTACTTAATTGGATCTTAATTCTCAAGTTTCAGTTTTTATACTTTCACATGTGTAGATAATTCAGTTATATCAAATTATGATTTTTTGTGCTACTCATTGTTATGTTCGAGAGTTTTGCATATGACAATACCAGATTATTTGTGAATGAAGTTCAAGTCTTGTTGTTGCATAGTATACTAGACATGTTAATAATTTTTTTTGAGGTTGTTTTAGTTAATTTTTGACTTCTATTTCTTTGAAATTTGTGGAGACAATTTCTTTCAAGATGTTGCATGCAATTACACCTTCATTAGTGTCGTCACAACCTTCTATATCAAGGAGTGTCGAGATTCAAATTACTGATCCTGCTGCTTCAGAGCAAAAATCTTTCGTAAACGTTAAACAAGTTGTACCTCTAGGGAGAAAAAACTGTATCAGGAGGTTAAGCACGAGACTCTACCATCTTAAATTTGAAGGCTATGGTATTATTTTATTTCCTTTCATATGACTAATAATCTTACAAAACTTGAGTTCGTTGCCTCGAGCAAGAACTACCTCTCATGGATGTTGGATGCTGAAATTCACTTAGATGTTATTGGTCTTGGAGACGCCATAAAGAAACAAAATACAACATCTAATCAAAATCGTGCTAAGGCTATGATTTTCTTGCATCATCATCTTGACGAAATTCTGAAAATTGAATACCTTACTACTAAGGATCCACTTGTTTAGTGGAATAACCTAAAAGAAAGATTTGACCACTTGAAGATGGTCATCATCCCAAAAGAACGATATGAATTCATACACTATGAAAATAAGATGTTGGGTTCAAGTCCCATTGATTTATGTCTAAGACGTCTTTATATGGATAAGACATTGAGTTTGAATCTCAATGCACCATACTGATGATATTATGATGGCTAAGGCAAAATAATAGGTATTTGGTGAAAAATCATGAAATTCGACCCATTGAATATGCTCCATTCCATGAAGTGAATGCGGTAGCAATATATGATAAGTGACAACTTACTTCATTTTTGAGGTGTATGTGGCAGCAGTGCATAATATGTCTGAAAGGAGACAAATGATTGAATGCACGAATATAAGCATGAAGGGACAATATGATTATGATCATCAAAAGTGATGATAGTTCCACACGCATATTATGATCATAAGATATGATAAAGAAAAATTCTCTACATCATATGTATGCCTTGATTTGCTTCTGAAGTAGCAAAATCTTGAAAGAGGTTATAAGCTATCATAATTTGATAGGCTTAAGACACGATTATATTCCATTCCTGGAGAATGAGAATCTTATTAATGTAAACGTGTACTTGATTGTGATGGTATCACAACTCACCTCCGAATGAGGCAGAATAACTGAGAAGAGTTATTTTGAAATCTACTTCTAAAGTAGTAAATCTGAAATTTATTCATGTAATAGTAAACCAGAAATTTACTAAAGAAAAAAAGTACATGTCATGGTAAACTTGGAGTTTACTAGAATAAAAGTTCATAAATTAATATGAACGATTGTGATATCTCGAAGATGTGCATATTGAATATTATACATATATTGAAAAACTAGAAGATTCTTCGAGAATTGTTTATGTCATTTGTTCTCATGATAAGTTGGTTGGACCAACTAATGTTGAGATTGAATTCCTTAAATCTGAAAAAAAAAATAAAAGGTGAATAAGGGCTCGTTCACCTATCATGTGATATGTTGAAAAGATGCATCAATAAGATTATCACATGTATATTCATGGTCAACCTACGTTTGACATTCATAAAGTTACTTGTTCAATATAAATTAAGCATAATTTTCAGATTGTGTAATCAAGATAATTTATCTTGATGATGATGGTTTAGCATTGAATGTCTTCGATAAATATCTAAACCATTGTTAATGAGAATGAAACTTAATGTATTGGTCTGAAATATGATATATTCCAATAACATTTATATGCATTAGACCAATAAATTATGATTATTTCTTCCCTCTCAATTGGTTCAAGGTCGGGAACCAATTATTCCATCTAATAATTTTGATGTGCGATATACGATTAATGAATATACCATAATGCACAACGATGGATTTCTCAAAGAAGTAGAGGATGTGTGTTAGTTTTCCTAACATAAGGGGGAGATTATAAGCGCTATGAAATATGTTAGGAATTATCACCATATCTTCATCCAAAAGATAATTCAAGTCAAATGCTTAAAGTATCTTATATTAAGCGCAAGTGCTCTTATTTTGTGTTCCTAAAGGACAAAGTCTATGCATGCGTGAAGCGTGGTAGACTGATCAGTTCCAAATGAAATAGTCCTTGAAAAATAAGGAGCAAATAATCATAATAAGAAGGCAATGAGCTCTTGAAGAGCCTACGACGTAACACTTCATGAAACCTTATGAGAGGTTTATGTACCTGAAAATAATGAAGTGATGAGATATCAAAATATTATGTCGCATTGTGAACCGATATGAAATGATATAGCATCAATATATTTGACACAATATTGACGCAATATTGTGAAAGATTACGAGGATCTAAATTCTACGTTTATTTAAGCATGCTGACGTAGAAACATTTATCAAGTGACATGAAAGGATGCATCTTGGTAAGTATAAAACTTATTTGATTTGCAGTCCAGATATTTAAAGATGTCACTCATGAAATGTTGAATATTGTCACTTGACAAAACTTATGTGAAAACTTTTAAGGATTCAAACAACTTGAAGCATATAAAAGTTTCTGAAAAACTTATTTATAATCCTTATATTGTATAATCTTATAGCTTGAACATTATTGAAACTCTTGGAGAGTTTTCAAAAGCAATAAGATTATTTGCTGAAATGAGAAATATACCAATTTGGATTGGTTATGAAGTACTATATCTTAGTACAATTGGTGCACTCATGTATCTTGTAAAAAACTTCAAGACCCAATATAGTCTTTCGCTCAATTTTTTAGCAAGGTATATCTCTACTTCTACTAGGAGACATTGAAATGGGATAAGATACATGAGTTTATTTTATTCAAAAGATTGCAGTCCCGATCTTACTGGTCATGCTGATATTGGGTACTTATCTGACCCGCATAAAGCTCGGTCTCAAATAGACTATGTGTTCATATGTGGTGGTACTGCCATATCTTGGAGATATACAAAGCATTCTATCGTAGCCACTTCATCAAATCAAGCTGAGATAATAGCTATTCATAAAGCAAGCCGAGAATGTGTATGGTTGAGGTCCATGATACATCTCATTCGAGAAAAATGTGGTGTGAAATATGAAAATCTACCCACAATTTTATACAGAGATAATTCAGCATACATAGCACATCTTAAGGGAGGATTCATAAATGGAGATAAAACGAAGCACATTTTGCCAAAGCTTTTCTACATACTTGAGCTACAAAAGAATGATGATATTAACGTGCAACAGATTCGTTCAACTGACAATGTGATTGATTTATTCACCAAATATTCTCCAATTACAACTTTCAAGAAGATGTTGCACAAGATCGGGATGCAAAAGTTCAAGGATGTTCTTATTAGGGGGAGCAAATACGCACTGTACTCTTTTTCCCTTTCAAGATTTTGTCCCATCGGGTTTTTCTTGTAAAGTTTTTAATGAGGCAGCCTATATGCGTATTGTTAGAGATGTGTCCTCTTTTTCCTTCACTAGATTTTTTTTCCACTGGGTTTTTTCTAGTAATGTTTTAACGAGTCACATCTTCTACCAATTAGACATTCAAGGGGGAGTGTTATAAATGTATTTACATTATAGTGAATGTCTATCAAGATCTATCAAGATCTACTTTGATATCTATTAGGATTTGAAGCATCCGTCTTTTACTCAGACTAGGAGTAAATTTCCCCTATAAATAGAGGGATTTTGTTCATTGTATTGACAATCTTACATCTCTCATCCATCAAGAAAAATAAAGAAGTCTCCCTCTTCTCTCTCTATTTGTTCTTCTTGTTTTTTCTTTATATTTCATAACAAACCTAATAAACCGTGTAGCCGCCTCCATTTTTTTTTCAAAACTCGTGTCCACCTCCTTATTGTTCACTGTACATGTATATATATATTATATTCCAAGTTGACCAAGTCCTTTTCCAACTGTGACCAGATGTCTAAGTATATAAATAAAATATTATACTCCTTATTTTTGTGGGATTTGGAAAAATAGCACGTGACCCAAGAAACTTTCTACCAAAAGTTTTCTTATTCCAATGCAAATTGTAGTTATGATTAGACAATGCCCACTGCCATATCGGCAGACCTTTAATTCGACCATGAATGAGTCTGGCAACGCGACATGTTGCTCAACGCATTGGGCACATCGCTGCGACGTGTTTACTTCACGTCGGTTCACTGGAATTTGTGTTCAAAAATCTGGTTAAGTATTAAACGTCTTATCATTTGTCCATGCCTTTTGTAGTATATTTTCAATGAATTTTGGCCTTTAAATCATCAATATATCTCTGTATTCAGCTCACAAATCCTCCTACAATATCATACACCACATATTAAAGAGTAAAACAACACAATATTCTCAACAACAAATCAAAACAAGAGCTAAGATAAGGCAAATTTGCAATGATATTTCACTTATTATTCCGACTCTTGACTTAATTAAATTGCGCTTTGCACATCACAAACAAGTTATGCCACATATAATTACACATTTAAATCATTTGGAACAAATTAAACACATTAGAATCCACTGAAACCAATTAGACATACACCTAGCTCAAACTAGTAAAATTAGTTTTCTGGGTTGAATTCTAAATGACTCAATTAAGCACAAACTTGTTTGAAAAATACTTTGGACATTGTAATCACATACATGGATACTTAAATGCTTATTTATATCAATATAAATGCGTAAAACACCCGAATTTCTCTCAAAATAAGGCTAAATAAGCTAGAATAATGATACAAAAGTGTGTAAAACTACCTTAGATCATCACCCCACACTTAAATCCTTGTTCGTCCTCGAATAACTCTTTACTCTAAGCTTAAAAATTTGAGGTGATGCTATACTTCTACTAAATTAAAGACACTCAATCTAGTATTACAATGACTACATGGAATGCAAGTTTCTACACAAAGCACGTTATTTACACAATTGATAGCTCATGAACACTACTCCAAAACATCCTAGTCTCAAGAATTTACTCAATACATGGCAAACTCATGCATATTATTCAATCAAGGACATCATACAAATCACCCACATTCATGAAACATGTTCCCTCACAACAAGAGAGTTACCCATAATCACTCACAATAATGCAATTTATAATATAATGGATACAAGAATCAAATTACGCTCACTCTCACAAAGAATTCACAAGTTACACCCAATGAACCATTGGCTTGCCCTTAGTGTAGTGCTCAACTAATAGTCGAATGTAACGCTTAGGATCAATTAGGACTTTTCTGGGTTGTAATGTGGGCAAAGGGACGGGTAGGAACTATTTGAAAATAGTGACTAACCTCTCTAAGCGCTTTAATACACTACTTTATACATTTAAAATCAATTCCCAACAACCAAATTACACCTTTTTCATCCACCCCTTTGTTTTATTTTTTTTGCCCCATCTCTTTTACGCATTTTCACAAACGTTTGGTGGACACATAGTTTACTACCACAAAATTTATTTTTTCTTTTTTCACAATCATGGCAATATTTTTAGCATAAATTATTTCACAATCATCCACACACATCAATTATACACCAATAACTATTAACTTGGGGCATCAATTTCACCTTTTTCTTCTGCAATTTCTCAAACTCCTTACTATTTTAATTATTTCTTTTTTTTAATTAAAGCACTTAGGAGCTTTTTGGATCAAATTATGGACTATTAAAGAAGGGATCAGGCTACTTATGAGGTTGCCAAAGAAAAAGCTAAAGGCCCAATAAGGGTTAACTAGGATAAAGCACAAGGGTAGGACAAATAGAAGGTATAAAATAAGGCTATCAAGAATTGCCTAAATCATCTCCTAAACCCACATTCTTTATTTCGTTTCACACACACACCGAGCAAGTTCTAGACATCACATGCAACAAGGAATATAAAAAAATCTCACACGCACATGGCACATGCTCAACTCAATAGGATCATCATAGACTCTCAACCAAACAATAACATGAATTCAAATTTAAGCCAAAAAGTACAAGAGTCACAAACATGAGCCTAAGAGTTTCAAAGATAGCAATTCCCTCAATCAACATGCTTTTACCAAATAAAACACTTGCACTATGCAATCAAAAATAGCACCAACAAAAATATCTCACTAAAAAAAAAAATTGAGCCAAAATTTAGAAAATTCCCCGCCCCACACTAAAAAATCTACTTTGTCCCCAAAGTGAACTTTTAAAGGTAAGAGATAGAAATACTCTCTGAGGCCTCTAGGTCTAGCTAGTATCATCTTTACACATAAAAGGGATTCGTGGGATCCCACACTCAGTCTTTGCCATGCTCTTTAGCTCAGGTTTATAGTACTCAGACTTTCCATTAACCTGTGACTCAATCGAAAACAAAAACTACGTGAAGTAAAAAAAATGAAAAACTAAAAAGAAAACATACCTTAGCTTGGGTTGCCTCCCAAGAAGCACCTGAATTAGTGTCGCGGCACGACCTAATCATGTTTTTTCCTCCATCTTGAGGATATAAATTTCACCCCGAACATCGCATCCATCTTCTTGCCTCGCTCATAGGGTGGTGGTACAAAAATTAAGGAATCGAGTAATGTAATGTGCATGGTAAACCCCTCGGCCCTAAAGTGAGGTGTTTTTTTATATTGCTTATCCGATGTAAAATTAAGAATATAGGATTTTTGTTTCTCATCTTCACACTCTTCCACTATTTTAAATGATTCCACAGATAAGATATCATCTAAACATAATGTAGAAAAGTGCTTTGAATGAGGCTCAACCAATCCCACTTCAAAATTTACACAATCTACTACACACTCACTCTTATTCACCTTCTCGATTTCAGTCTCAAGATAAAGATGACAATTGGATGATTGCGATTCTTGTGTTTGCTTCATAAATTGGCTAATGTCCTCCTCATACTTTTCTTTTCTTAGCCACTGTAGACATGGTGGCAGTGGTAACTCCTCAACTTGTTCAGCAACTTTAGTTTTTGAGTACTCAGACTTTCTCAAATTATCATTAACTGTGTCTGCAACTAGTTGGGGAGTCAACTCTGCATCTATTTTCAGCTTATTATCCAATTGCTCTACAGTCACCCGATAGTTCTTCATGTCTTCCATCAACTGTACTTGAGATGCTAAAATTTATTTCAGCATCTCCTCCATGTTGCTAGTTGACTGATTTGGTTAGGCCTGTTGAAACTGCTGCTGGTGGTTATTCCATGATTGTGGTTGATTCTGCACCATTTGATTGTAATTGTTTATATAATTTTGCCTTTCAGCATAGCCCACAAACATTACCGAATAAGGATTGACAACACACATATCTTCAGAATGACCATTATGGTCACAAACCATACACCATATAGAATCGTCATCACTCGAAAACCATCTATCCCAGGCTGACATCTCAAGAAGAGTGTGAGCAAAATAGAAATAAAGGAAAATAAAAAAAAAACTAAAAAAAATTATTTACAACTCAATATAGAAAGACAAAAAATAAGATAGTTGCCTAATTACAAGTCCCCGGCAACGATGCCAAAAATTTGACAGCGCACATTCAAGTGTACGTGGTCTAATCAAGTAGTAACGTGGCTTCAAGGAAGTCCAAGTATCGATCTCTCAGGGACTTGCGTTCGCCGACTATATAATTCTAGTTTAACCAATTGAGGAGAATAGCAAATAGAGTTTTAGAATTATAAATTAAAAATAAAATAAACAATGCGTAGAAATAAAAGTCTTGAGACAATCAATAGAGAAAAGCCCATGGTTAAAGCACTTTGAACAATCATACTATGTTATTGAATTTCCTTCGTTAACTTGCTTATCTTGATTGTTGATTCGTAGGGTTAATTACATGATCGTGGTTTCCCAACCTATAATCTTTTACCTAATATGGACATTACAACTACATCATTGAGCGGGGATATAATAATCCAATTAAGTGAATTAAAGATATCATCCTACGTTTGTATCAAGTAAGGCATCTAAGTACATCCTGGTCCTAGACGCTAAGTTTAATTCTTTATTTTATAAAAGAATAAAAACCCTACTTTGTTTATTCTCATGTTCTATCTCCTTATTCCCTCTCTCGAGATCAAAAGGTCGACAATATATGTATTTTATGGGTGATCAATCCATAAAATAATTAAAATAAGAGTAAACAAACAATCAAATATGATAAGCAAAATTAATCGAAATTAATCCAAAATAATAGTACTCATATTCTTGGTTTTAACTCCGGAAAGAGAATTTTTAGTCGATCATATTCATAATCATAATTTAAATAATTAAATACATGATATAAAAAATAAAAAGCTAAATAAAAAAATTAAAAACCTAATAAACAGTGTAGCCGCCTCCGTTATTTTTTTCAAAACCCGTGTCCACCTCCTTATTGTTCACTGTACGTGTATATATATATATTATATTCCAAGTTGACCAAGTCCTTTTCCAATTATGACCAGCTATCTAAGTATATAAATAATATTATACTCCTTATTTTTGTGGGATTTGGAAAAATAGCACGTGACCCAAGAAACTTTCTACCAAAAGCTTTCTTATTCCAATGCAAATTGTAGCTATGATTGGACAATGCCCACTGCCATGTTGGCAGACCTTTAATTCGACCATGCATGAGTCTACGCGACAACGCGTTGGGTACATCGATGCGACGCATTAACTTCGCATCGGTTCACTGAAATTTATGTTCAAAAATCTAGTCAAGTATTAAACATCCTATTTTTTACCCATACCTTTTGTAGTGTATTTTTAATAAATTTTTTATCTTTAAATCATCAATATATCTCCGTATTCAGCTCACAAATCTTCCTATATCACACACCACATATTAAAGATTAAAAAAATACAATATTCTCAACAACAAATCAAAACAAGAGCTAAGATAAGGTAGATTCGCAATGATCTTCCACTTATTATTCTGACATTTGACTTAATTAAATTGAGTTTTGCACATCACGAACAAGTTATTCCACATATAATTACATAGTTAAATTAATTTGAAAAATATTAAACACATTAGAATCCATCGAAACCAATTAGAAACATACCTAGCTCAAGCTAGTAAAACTAGTTTTTCAGGTTGAACTCTAAATGACTCAATTAAGCACAAACTTGTTTGAAAAATACTTTGGACATCGTAATCACATATTTGGACACTTAAATGCTTATTTATATTAATATGAACACGTAAAGCACCCGAATTTCTCTCAAAACAAGGCTAAATAAGCTAGAATAATGATACAAAAGTGTATAAAACCACCTCAGATCAGTCATGCATTCTCAGTCTTTACAGTTTTTAGGCATTCTTACTTAGTATCTCATGTTGTACATTCAGTCAGTTATTACTCACGTACCTGAACCCATGTATATTAGCCTAACCTCATTTAGCATACCAGTATATTCAATGTAATGATCACATACTCATTTCTGGTGCTATGATGTCTTATATCATAAGTTCGGATGCTCGAATTCCCAATCGTACTTAGACTTTTCAGTGCATCAGCAGCAACAGCTGTGGCGAGTCCTCATCCTTCGAGGATGAGTTATGTTATATTCAGTTATTTCAGTAGTTCAGTTATTTAGTCAGTCAAAGTTAGTTGGGGGCTTGTCCCATCAACTCCACAGTCAGACAGTTTAGAGGCTTTCAGACTAGTACATACAGTTAGTCAGTTTTCAGTCGTTATTATCAGTTATTTTATCAGTATTGACAATATGTTTCAGATGTTTTAAAACTATGATTCATTATTGATTTTTAGATGTTAAAACCTTATGGCGTTTTTCAGCTAAGTTTCGCATATGTCTTCATTGTTTCATTCAATGCTCACAGTAGGTACCAACTCATGGATTAGCTTGTGGTCCTTCGGGGCTGTAAGCACCGTATGGCGTCCAGGGTATACTCTAAGGGAGTTACATTAGCAAATAATAATACAAAATACATACTAAGGGCACGTCACCTGCAATAAAAAATGTCCCACAACGATAGCTCACACCGCTTGCACTAACAATTCAATAATATCCATATATAATACAATAATATACAAGATAGGGATACAAATATACACAATATCACATACAAGTAGAACAAAAGAGAAAAATGTATAATCAAGATCATCAAGTATAATTAAAGAAAGATAGAACAATTACACGTTAACAAGTCAAGATATAGAATAAATAGGTTGATGACAAGTCAATATGGCAATCCAAACACAACATAATAACAATAAAGTGGGTACAATGTATATGATGATGACGATGATAATGTATGGTATTGGCACACAGCCTCGAGTTTGGCACACAGCCTCGAGTTTGACACAGAGCCTTAAGTTTGGTACACAGCCTTAAGTTTGGCACACAGCCTTAAGTTTGGTACACAGCCTCAAGATCACCAATATCCGTAACTCTTCTTTAACACGATCCTTCGGAAATGGTCCATAAAATCTAATATTTGATACCAATATCCAGTATTCCAATGTTTCTAGTATTTTCAAGACACATACATAACATAAGACATAAATCAAGTACACATACATGACAACAATTATATATAAAATAGTAAAACGAAAATGTGAAATGAAGCGTATGATGACATGAGAATGGCGATGCAATGTTCACAACCATTCAAAATGAGTATTTCTACAATCAATCCACGTTATGTATTTCCACACCCAATCCACATGATGTATTTCCACAATCATGTGTTTCAATATCCACTCATTATTTATGTTTCATCAATGAATTTTCACATGTCTCATATACCAAGTATGAACATATCAGAATGCAGCAATGATACCATATTAGGTATTTCAACAATATAGTATAATTATTCACATGTATTTAGGACTATCAACATCATACAGGACTCTACACAGTCACACACATCACATAATATCTTAATTTTGACAATTACATCACATATAGGCCCACACAAGGGCACAACACATAGATAGTTATTTTTCATGATTAGTTTCTACCCTTAACATGTATTTTGTATCATCATTTACTACCCAGCACAGTCAGAAAGAGTTAAGCCATAACCTACCTCCAAAGCCAAAATCAGTCCGCTACACTTTGAATCCACAACCTTACTTTTCACGAAAGATCCCGAACTCCACTAAAATATCAAATATGAAATATATGCGTCAAAACAAAAACAACGATACTCATATTGATCACTTTTTATTCGGGGTCAAAACGGACCCCCAAAATGGATTTCCAAAAAAGAAGAGCAAAATCAGAACTTTACTTAAAAAACATGTTCCTCGTATTTTTAGGAATCTACAATTGAAAACCCAAGTCAAGTCGAGTAAAAAATGAGACTCAAATTGAAGAAAAAAATATTTTTAAGCTTTACCAGGTAAAAATCTTTGAAATTCGGGTTAAAATCAAGAATCAAAGTTGTTTTAAGGGTTAAATTGATAAAAAAAAAAAATAGTAATTATAAGATAAAAATATTGTTTAAGTTAAAAGAAGTGAAATTGGAGTTTAAAATCAAGACCTAAAATTTTGGGGATTTTGAAAAATTTATCAAGAAATTACTATGAAAAGGGTGAGTTCTTACCTTAAATTCGTAATAAAATTAAGAAATAGATGTTAATCTAGCTTCCCAATTTCCTACAAACTTTACTTTTAAGCTCCCACACTATTTTAGGGTATAAATCCCAAGAGGCAAGATGAAAAAATGAACAAAATGGGCCAAAATGGGTAAAAAAAACTGTTATATTGCAGATTTTCTGCAATATTTAGTGCAGATTTTTCCCTTAAGTCGAAACGGACTTCGACGGAGTTCTCGGAATTCGTTCGAAGTACGATATACATAAACAAACTATGCAACCATACTAAATTCGATGTTTCGGACGCATTGGAAAATTCAGATTTTTTAAAAAACGTCATTTTCAAAAGTTGACCCCCGAAACTCGAAATTATAATTTTCCAAACCGAGAGTCGAAATAAGATTTAAAAGTCGTAAAATCATACCAAATATGCTAACACCATAAAATCTATATTTTGGATCTGCAGACAAAGTCGGATTTTCCATTCGAGGTCATTTCGACCAAATGTGGGTCCCACACCCATATTTTCAATTTTTCAACTTTTCGATCAATAAGTCGAAATGAGCTCGGGTGCATCGAGACCTGAAACAACGGTATACCTAGTCTAAAATCAATATTTTGGAGTTGTTGGCATAGTCCGTTTGTCCATCCATAGCATTGATCAAAAGATATCCCCATAAATCTAAAATAAGGCTCTCGAAGACATCAAAAACCACAATATCGCATAAATGCTATCAAAATGCATCGAAAATTATGTCAATCACTCCCTCAACCCAGAAATACCATAATGCAACTACGATAAGGGGTAAAATAGTTAAATCATACAAAATCTCAAATTACACATATTTCATCAAATTTTTAGATCGTTACATCATCCACCACTAAAAATCTAGTTCATTCTCGAACTAAGGCAAAGAAATACTTGAATCAACAATAATCTGGGAATAAGAACTATGCATATCAGACTCGACCTCCCAAGTAGCTTCATCTATAGGTTGATGTCTCTACTGGACCTTAACCACAGGGATCACTCTAGAGCGTAATCGCCTAACATTACTAGCCAAAATAGAAACTGGGTCCTCAACAAAGGAAAACCGCTCATCTAACTGAACCAACTCCCAAGAATGACATAAGACTAATCAGGAATATACCGACGAAGCATAGAAACATGAAAAACTGGATGAACAGTTGATAGATCAGGGGGCAAAGCCAACTTATAAGCCACATCATCAATAGTCCAAAGAATCTCAATTGGACCAATATACCTGGGGCAAAGCTTTGACCTCTTCCCAAACCTCATCATACCCTTCATGGGTGAAACTCGAAGGAAAACACGATTACCACCCCAAATCTCAGGGCACAAAGTCTACGACCAGGATAGTATTTTTACCCACTCTGAGCCGATCTAAGTCTATCCTGAATGACCCGGACTCTATCCAAAGACTCACGAAGCAAGTCTGTACCTCGAGGTCTCACTTCTAAAACATCAAACCAACCCACTAGGAGCGACAACGCTTACCATACAATGCCTCAAAAGGAGCCATATCAATACAAGAATGGTAGTTATTATTATATGCAAACTCTGCTAAAGCCAAATGTTTCTCCCACTGACCACCAAAATCCATCACGCATGCGTGGAGTATATACTCCAAAACCTGGACAGTCCACTCTGACTGGCCACCAGTCTAGCGGGAAACGTTGTACTGAGATCAACCTGAGTACCCAACTCATCCTAAAAAGTCTTCTAAAAGTGAGATGTGAACATAGGACCTCGATCTTAAATAATGGACACCGACAATCCATGAAGACACACAATATCATGAATATAGATACGGGCCAACCTCTCAGCACTGAATGATATCGAACCAGAATAAAATAAGCTAGCTTGGTCAGTCGATCCACGATGACCCAAACACTGTCAGAACTATGATATGTACGAGGCAAACCAGTCACCATGGTGATCCGTTCCCACTTCTACTCGGGAATGGGAAACCTCTGAAGTAATCCACCAGGTCTTATATGGTCGGCCTTCACATGCTGACAACATAGGCAATAAGCCACAAAACCCACTATATATCGCCTCATACCACCCCACCAGTAGTGCTGCCTCAAATCACAATACATCTTAGTCACATCTGGATGGATAGAATATCTGGAACAATGGGCCTCCTCCAAGATCAACCTAATCCAATCACCCATTCTCGGCATACAAACTTGGCCCCCAATACTTAAAACTCCATCTGAATCAAGTGAGACTTCCATAGCCTACCCACTCAACACCTTATCTTGAATCAACCTTTATCCAACATCGTCAAACTGATGAGCTCAAATCTTCTCCATCAAATAAGATCCAGCCTCCATAAATACCAAAACATGCCCAGGTGTCGAAATATCAAATCTAACCATCTGGTTTGCTAAAAACTGAATATCTAAGGCCAAAGGCCTCTCTTGGGTCAAAAGATGCGCCAAGCTACCCATGCTAGTCGACTTTTAGTTTAAGGCATCTGCAACCATATTAGCCTTGCCAGGGTGGTAGAGAATAGTCCAGTCATAATCCTTAAATAACTCAAGCCAACGTCGTTGCCTCATATTAAGATCTTGTTGGGTGAAAAAGTACTGAAGGCTACGATGATCTGAGAAGATCTCACAATGGACTCCATACAAGTAGTGCCTCCACGATTACAAGGCAAACACAATTGTGCACAACTCTAAATCATGTGCAGGATAATTTCTCTCATAAGGCTTCAACTGACGAGACACATACGCAATTACCTTGCACTCCTATATTAACACAGCACCTAACCCAACACCTGAAGCATCACAAAAGATGGTAAAACGCACGCCCTCATTAGGCAAAGTCAAGATAGAAGTTAAAGTCAACAAATCCTTGAGCTTTTGAAAGATCCTCTCATAAGCATCAGACTACTGGAAAAAATCTTCTTCTGGGTCAACTTGGTCAATGGAGGAAAAATCCTCAACAAAACATCGATAATAACCTGCTAAGCCAATAAAACTCCAAATCTTGGTGGGAAAAGTAGGTCTATCCCAATCACGAACCACTACAAAATTGGTTGGATTGACTATAATACCTTTCTTAGTTACCATACCTTTCTTATAGACAAACGTGTTGACGGTTGCCAAAGTGCGATTATGTAAGTGGGTTCCATATGTGACTTTGACTTGATTTTGGATCCAAAGTACAAAAACACAATAGAGTACCATTCTCGTATTGGTGAGTAGATTATCATTTTGACAGTGTGACATCATGCGAAAGCTTCTCGGAAAGGGAAATTATTGATTTCATGGATTTTTCCCGGCTTTATTCAGCATCCAGGTAGACTAGGTTTACCTTTCTCTTAGATTAAGCTTAATTATAGTATGAATCTGGTATTATTCTAGTTTTAGGATGGGATTTAGGTTTTGGAGGTATAGTTCGTATGAATTGGGTCTTAGCTGATTAAGGAACTAAAATTATGCATAATTGACTTAATTACTAATTTTTTAGGTAGATTTACTGTCTTAGGTATAAATTGCATCTTATTTAATAGCTAGAAGTAAAATTAGATACCTTAACCTAGTTTGGGATAACATTTGCCTTAGACCAAATTTTGGAGATAGAAGTGGATCCCTTCGACCCACCTTAGGCCAAAATTGCTATAAACTCCTTGTAGGACCTATAATCTTTGCGTATTATTTTAATTACATTCTTGAGATAAGGAAGTTTAGATATATGATGCTTCATTCTTGTTTGGTACTTGGGAAATGATATTAGTTTCGGTTCAAGTCCGGTGATTTATGATCTTAAGATGGATTCGATTCTGACATTATTCATTCTATGAGTTCCGGTTCAAGTCCAATAAATGATCATATGAGCTCCGATTCAAGTTTGAAAATGATGAAATGAGTTTCGATTCAAGTCCAACATTGAGAGGTTATTTATGACGGTTATGAAATCGGTTCGAGTCTGGTGTTTCACAGATATAGGAGATTCCACAGTTATAATTTTGAGATATGGTTAACTCATATTATTGCAGTTATTATTTTTTCTTGATTGCACCCTTCGGGATTATAGGAGCACACGTTGGGTTATTTACTTTATTGCACTTACTAGCTTATGGGGGCAATTTTGTAGTGATAGCTATGTTTTCTTTAATGTTATATTTTAGTTATTTATCTATTTACAACATTTAGAATGTTATTTGAAGTTTATCCCATAATCTTGACTTAGCTTATTTATCTCATATTTATTATATCTATTATGATTTAGCTCAGTCGATCGATGATGCCTATTTAGTAGTCGTTGGTTTGATACTCATATTATACTTTTGTACCTTTTTATTGAAGATTCGAGTACTACTTGTCGTCGTTGTCACCGAGATTTGTGTTGGTCAAAGTTTGGAGACATGGTGAGCTCTTGAAGCCGAAGTTGAACTTTTCTCCTTCTTTTTTACTAGTCTTTTCATTTTCGATACTATTGTATAGTAAATTGATAGTACTTGTATCCTTTTTGGATTAGATTGTAACGACCTAAAAATTTGATGAAATATGTGAAATTTGTGATTTTGTGTGATTTGACTATTTTACCCCTCCCCGTAGTTGTATTATGGTATTTTTGGGGTGTGGGAGTGATTGTTATGGTTTTTGATGCATATTGGTACCATTTATGCGATATTGTGTTTTTTGATGGCTTTGAGAGCCTTATTTTAGACTTATGGGGATATCTTTTGATTCGTGGGATGGATGGCCAAATGGACTGCGCCAGTAGCTCCAGAATATTAATTTTAGGATGGGTATATCTTTGTTTCAGGTCCTGGTGCACCTGAGCACATTTCGACCTATTGATCGGAAAGTTGGAAAATTGAAAATATAGGTGTGGGACCCACATTTGGTCGAAACGACCTCAGATGAAAAATCTGACTTCGCCAACAGATTTGGAATATTGATTTTAGGGTGTTAGCATATTTGTTATGATTTTATGACTTTTAAATCTCATTTCGATCCTCGATTTGGAAAATTATAATTTCAAGTTTCAGGGGTCAACTTTGAAAAAATGACGTGTTTTCAGAAATCTGACTTCTCCAACGCGTCCGACATGTCGAATTTAGTATGGTTGCATAGTTCGTTTGTGTATATCAGACTCCGAATGAATCCGGGGCATCCCGGGCACTCCAAAAAATTTGCACTAAATATTGCAGAAAATCTACAATATAACAAGTTCTTTTACCCCTTTTGGCCCATTTTGTTCATTTTTCATCTTGCCTCTTGGAGTTAAACCCTAAAATAGTGTGGGGTCTTAAAAGTAAAGTTTGTAGGAGATTGGGAAGCTAGATTAACATGCATTTCTTGATTTTATTACTGATTTAAGATAAGAACTCACCTTTTTCTTAGTAATTTCTTGATTAATTTCTCAAAACCCCAAAAATCTTAGGGTTTAATATTAAATTCCAATTTCACTTTTTTCACTTGAACAATATTTTTAACTTATAATACTAGTTTTTCATCAATTTAACCCTTACAACAACTCTGATTCTTGATTTTAACCTAGATTTCAAAGATTTTTACTCGGTAAAACTTAAAAATGATTTTTCTTCAATTTGAACCTCGTTTTTCACTCGATTTGACTTGAGTTTTCAATGGTAGATTCCTAAAAATATGAGGAATATATTTTTGAAGTAAAGTTCTGATTTTTCCCTTCTTTTTCAAAAACCCATTTCAGAGGTCCGTTTTGACCCCGAACCAAAAATGGTTAATATGGGTGTCGTAGGTTCTATTTTGATGCGCAGATTTCACATTTGATTTTTTTAGTGGATTTTGGGATCATTTGTCAAAAGTAAGGTCGTGCGTTCGAAGTGTAGCGGATCGATATTGACTTTTGAGATAGTTTATGGCTTAACTCTTTCAGACTATGTTGGGTAGTAAATGATGATACCAAATGCATGTTAAGGGTGGGAACTAATCATGAAAAATGGATATCTATGTGTTATGCCCATGTGGGGCCTATATGTGATATAATGTCGAAATTAAGATATTATGTGATGTGTGCGACTGTGTAGAGTCCTATGTGATGTTGATAGCCTTAAATACACATGAATAATTATACTGTATTATTGAAATACCTAATATGGTACCATTTTTGTATTGTAATGTATTCATACTTATTGGTATATGAGACATGTGGAAATTCACGGATGAAACAAAAATAATGAGTGGATATTGACACACATGGTTTTGGAAATACATCATGTGGATTGGATATGGAAATACATCACGTGGATTGGATGTGGAAATACTCATTTTGAATAGTTATGAATATTGCATCGTCATTCTCATGTCATCATACGCATCATTTCACTTGTTCATTTTACTATTTTTATATACTTGTTGTCATGTATGTGTACTTGATTTATGTCTTATGTTATGTATGTGTCTTGAAAATACTTGAATACTGGATATTGGAATCAGATATTGGATTTTATGGACCATCCCCGAAGGATCGTGTTGGAGAAGAGTTACGAATATTGGTGATCTTGAGGCTGTGTGTCAAACTTAAGGCTGTGTGCCAAACTTGAGGTTGTGTGCCAAACTTAAGGTATACTCGAGGCTATGTGCCAAACTCGAGGTTGTAAGCCAATACCATGCATTATCATCATCATCATATACATTGCACCCACTTTATTATTATTATGTTGTGTTTGAATTGCTATATTGACTTGTCATCTACCAATTTGTTCTATATCTTGACTTGTTAACGTCTAATTATTCTATCTTTCTTTAACTATACTTGATGATCTTGATTATACATTTTCCTCTTTTGTTCTACTTGTATGTGCTATTGTGTATATTTGTATCCCTATCTTATGTGTTGTTGTATTATTCTTGCTATTATTTAGTTGTTAATGCAAGTGGTGTGGGCTACCATTGTAGGACATTTTCTGATTGCAGGTGACGTGCCCTTGGTGTATATTTTGTATGCTTTATTTTCTACTTTTCTCATTCGGCCTATGATACCTACTGAGTACAAGTAGACCGTACTCATGCCTACTGCACCCTTTCGGTGCAGGTCCTAGCTTGAGTGTGCCTCAGCTTTCTTGGCTCGAGCGATTATTGGAGCTTCCAAGGTAGCAGCTGGACACTCATGCGTTCGAAGTTCACCTCTATCTTTCTATAGTAGTTATGTCTTTATTAGTATTTGGAGACAGATATTATTCCTTTGTGGTTATTTTTCTGATGTATTTGACTCCTGGATTGTATTAGTAGTTCTTACACTATTGACACCTATTTTTGGGTATGATCGATATTTTGGATAAGTCCTTTCCTAATTTTTATGATTACTTGTATGGTTTGGCTTCATTCTAGAAGCCTTACCTTGGGATATTTATGTATTTTCCTTTTTTTATATCAGTTTAGATGATAGGCTTACTTACCAAGGTACGCCGCGACAAGTGCCATTATGACCCTCATTTTTTTGGGTCGTGACAAATTGGTATCAAAGCAGGAAGGTTTCATTTGTCTCAACAATGTAAGAATGGGATGTCTAATAGAGTCTCTCAGATTGGTACGTAGACATCCGTATTAATTTTTGAGAGGCTATAGGATGTCTTTAGGAAACTTCCCTCATTTTATTCTTTATCGTGCAAAGTTCTTTCATACCTAGCGTTTAGAGTTGTGTTTCACTCTTTCTGCGCTAATGGTGTTGCTTTTGTGCCTTTCAGTTTAAGAGATAGTATACGGGATAAGTTTGACCATTTAGAGCAAGGCTTCATGAAAGTGGTGGAGTATGAGGTACGTTTTTATACCCAATCCAGATATTCCTAGGATAACATTTCCACCAATTCTGAGAAGATTCAAAAGTTCGTAAAGGGTTTAGATGTCACCCTTTAGTTGACTACATCTCAAATGGTTATATTCGGGGGGGGGGGGGGGGGGTTTCAGAGTATTGTGGATCATGATAAGATGACAAACGGTATTCTTAGTGCATATTTGGGAGGTGCCAAGAAAGTGCGATGTTTTGGTGAGTTTAGAAGTCGGACATCTTGAGGCAAAGATTTTAGAGGTTCTCGTAGATACCATGGTAGGCTAATGGTGGCTTTACAAATTTCAGGGGGTGGATCTTTTAGTTCAGCAGTTTAGGGTGGTCGTTCGGGCCTAATTGGACCTTCTACTGTTGAGACTGTTCATAGAGGTTACTATGTATGTGATGATATTAGCCATGTGGCCAAGGACTATCCCTTCTGGGTGATTCGAGCTACTCTTATTTCATCTTTAAGAGGTAGGGGTGCTACCAGAGGTGCGAGGGGCAGAGGTAGTGGAGCTCTAGGGGGTGGTCGTAGGGCCACTCAGGTAGTTGGTGGTCGTGGGGCTATCCAGACAGCTAGTGTCGTGGTCAGTATTATGCTATACCAACCAGACCCGAGACGGAGGTTTCTAATGTTGTGATTAAAGGTATTATCCCCATTATTTTAGACCTGCATCTGTATTATTTGATCTCGGATCAAATTTATCCTATGTGTATGTGTATTTTTGCATTGGGTTTTGATTCTGTTAGTGAGCCTCTTACCATGCTTATTCGTGTATCCACCCCAATAGGTGATTCTTTAGTGGTGGATCGGGTGTACCGATCTTGTGTTATGATTTTTGTCGGGCGTGAGACTTTGGTAGACTTGCTTATGTTAGACATGGTCGATTTGATGTTATTTTGGGCATGGATTGGTTGGATCCGTATCATGTTGTCTTAGATTGTTTTGCTAAACCCGTGACTTTAGCTTCGTCAGGTGTGCCAAGGATAGATTGGAAGGGTGTACTTCATTCGGTTCCTAAGAGGATTATATCCAACGTTCAGGCTCGTAAATTGGTTGAGAGGGGATGTTTATCTTACTTGGTCCATATTCGTGACACCTGTGTTGTTTTGCCTCCTTCCTTGGATTCTGTCTGTATTGTCCGTGAGTTTATGGACGTGTTTTCTACGGACTTGCCTTGTATGCCTGTGGATCGAGATATTGATTTCGTTATTGATGTTGAGTCATGCACCAATATCATTTCTATTCCTCCTCATAGGATGGCCCAGCAGAGTTGAAGGAACTGAAAGATCAGTTACAGGTGTTGTTGGATAAGGAATTTATTCGACCTAGTGTTTCGCCTTGGGGTGCGCTTAAGCGAACACTTGGCCGCTTAAGCAGTCATAGCTAAAATGGCCAAGTACCGCTAAAGCGGTACACGCTTAGGCTGACAGACTGCTAAAGCGGATCAACTATCGCTAAAGAGGCATTCTCTTTAGCAGTCAGAATACCGCTAAAATGGCTCGGCTGGGCAAGCCAAGACCGCTAAAGAGACCTCTGCTAAAGTGGTCGCAGATGCCCCAGCTGAAACTTGAGATTTTTCAAGTTTTCACCAACCCTTCGGGATTCGTTCAGAATTTTTTAAACACAAATGAACTATTCTACTCTATCAAATTCAATATTCTGGACTCAATGATGCAGTCAAAATTTTCATTCAAGGCATTTCGATGAAAAGTGGACCCCTTACCTATGGGCCATTTTTATCAATTTTTTATCAATGGCCTGAAATGAGTCCGGAGGCCTTGGGACCCGAACCAAAGGTCCTCTTATCCTAAAATGACATTTCAGAGTTGATGGAATCGTTAGAATTGGCATACGGGGTCATTAAATTGAAGCTTTTACCCAATAGCTAATTCTTACTGGAGAAAACTTCAAAACAGGAAATTGGCTCTAAAAAATAAACAAACTGTCTGCTAACTGGACAGTCAGCTCCAGCAAGTCATAAATGACTTGGGAAAGCTATAGGAAAGCTCAAACGGTAATAATACATGAAAATATAGAAAATGACCAGGAGGGTCATTACATTATGTGTTACTAAGAAACTAAAATATTTATAGTTCTAGAATTAACATATAAAAAAGAGAAAAGATATATTTTCCCTCCTGAACTTGTCCTCCCAACTCACTTTAGCACTTAAACTTAACTTTCATTTATTTACCCCCTAAACATCTTTAAAGTGTATTTATTTCACCCCTAATGCTGACGTGGAATTTAAAAAAAAAAAGGGCGTGTTTATTTATTAAAAAAATTAATTTCAGTAATATTATATTTAAAATATAATAAAAAATTAAAAAATTAAAAAATGGACACTTTTTTCTTCTTTCTTCTTCAAATCATCATCAATAACAACACTCAACTTCCTCCATTAACAACCTCAAATTTTTTTCACTTTCCTCCATTAACAACAATATCCAAGAACAACACTTTCCTTTAATTTTTTTCACTTTCCTCCATTAACACTACCCAAGAACAAACTTGAAAACACTATTAAAAAATTTTCTCCATTGAACACCATCTGAATCTTTCAGTCCAACTCCCTCAAAATTTAGATAAAAATTAAATTAAATTGATGATTTTGTCTTTGAATCACTTATCTCAATGACTTTTCTTTTGATTTTTACTTTTGAATTTTTATTTAATAAAAAAATTTGAAAAAATTAATTTTAACTTGATGAAAGTATTTTTTTTGTTTGAATAAGAAAGAAGAACGTGGGGGTGGGGGGCAGGAAGGGAGAAAGAATGGGGGATGGGGGGGCTGGAAGGGGAGAAATAGTAGAGGGTGGGGGTAGGGTGGGGCTGGAAGGGGAAAAGAATGGCGGGTAGGAGAGGGGGGCTAGAATGGAAGAAAGAACGTGGGGTGTGGGTGGGGGTGGGGGGATGAAAGGGAAGAAAGAGCGGAGGGAGGGGGGCTAGAATGCAGAAAGAGATTGGGGGGTGAATTTTTTATTTAATATATACATATAAAATATATTATTTATATATATATATATATATATATATTTTAAATATATATATATTTTATAAATATAAAAATAGTACATGTATATTTTTTATTTTTAAAATAAAAATAGATAAAAATAATTGTATAAAATATATATTATTTAAATGATAATCGGGTGGGGGGTGAGGGCATTTTTTATTTAATATATATATATATATATATATATATATATTATTTAATATTTATATATATATATATATATAAATATAAATATATATTATTTAATATATATATATATATAAATTATATATATATAAATAGTAAATATATATATTGTTTTTTTTTTAAAAAATACATAAAAATATTATGTATGAGGGATTATTTTTTTTTAAAAAAATCCTAATTTCTTACGTGACAATGATTTGACACTGATTTGGCACTAACATGGCGTGTGTGTAACCCACTCTCTGTTGTGAGAGTGGTATTCAGTTTTGAGGGGTGAAACAAATACACTTTAAAAATGTTAAAGGGGGTAAATAAACGAAAGTTAAGTTTAAGTACTAAAGTGAGTTGGGAGGACAAGTTCAGGGGGTAAAAGGTGTCTTTCCTCTATAAAAAATAATATTATATGATAAAGAACATTCATAATTTCATATGGATGAGTAAATCAAGGAAGCATGTAAGAATTGCTTTAGAGATAGAGTTGAAAAGTAAATAATTAATTAACAACCTATGATTTAGCCCATTTATTTTGGGAAAGAGACATAAAAAAAAATGAAAAAATTACCTAAATAAACAACATAAGTTTCTAAACTTCTAAAAATCCCCCTACTTCTTAAAAATTACATAAATCCCAACATTTCATATTTTCTACTAATTTTGAGATACAAGTTAACCCTACAACTAAAAAGCTGGCTCTTTACCTAAAATACTCCACATCTCTTCTTTCAACTACGCAAAATCTGGCCATTTTCTATCCATCTTCTCTATCTGATTCAAAAAATTCAATCAAGGTAATTTCCCACCATAAAATCAGCTTCAATTTATTTAATTCCTTTTTACGTTTTTATTTTTCAAAAAAAAAAATTGCCTCAAGTAAAGCTATCTAAAAGTTGAGTCTTTTGGTACAAAGATCTCTTCAATTTCACTTTTTTTATGCTCCATTGTTTGAATTATCAGCATGAATAGAGAGTCCAGACGTTCTTTTAGTCTAGGGGTTTCTCAATTAGAAAGTATCAAAGAATCTTAAGAAGTTGTAAACTTTGTTCCAGGAGATTTTGACTATGAAATTGATGGTTTTCATGAAAATAGGTCGAAACATAGAAATAATCCCCAAATTATGAAGAAATTATGTCAAAATCTTGCTAAGAAGGACAAGAAAAAAGAAAGTGGTTCTAAGAAAAGAGGACCCAACAGCCCTGCAAGTAAATCTCCTGTCAATATTAGGCCGAGATACATATTTTTTGATAGATGATACGTTTGAAAATTTATTTTTTATCTGCTTCTTTGTTGCTAATAATCTATATGTATCTTGTGATTTATTTTGATATTGTAATTAATATAACAAAAGATACAAGTTTCTTGTCATTAGATACATGTTTGTTATCTTGTATATGTGAGTTGTTGTTAATGCTTTGATATGTATGTAGTGGTGTTTAAACTTGACTGGAAATTATATTATAAGATATACAAGTTATGACTTCATAGATACATGTTATGTTAACTTGTATCTGGTAATAATTGTTAATTGCTTGAAATGTATCTAGTGTTGTGAACTTGTTATTGAGAGTCATATAACAAAATATACAAGTTTTTAATAGATACATGTTATGTTATCTTGTATCTGTGAGTTGTTGTTAATGCTTTGATATGTATGTAGTGGTGTTTAAACTTGACTGGAAATTATATTATAAGAGATACAAGTTATTACTTAATAGATACATGTTGTATTAACTTGTATCTGGTACTTACTGTTAATTTCTTGAAATGTATCTAGTGTTGTTTAATTGTTATTGAAAATTATATAACAAAAGATACAAGTGAATACCTACATACATACATGTTGTATTAACTTGTATCTAAAGTATACTGTTATTAGAGTATTTGTTTTTATTGTACTGTCTTAATGTAGAGTTGTTGCATATCGACTAATTTTTTCATTATTGTTTCTTTTAGGTTTTAGGAATTGAGTTATGTTATAAAGGAAATTCCAACTCATCCTCTTAGATTTGTAAGTTCAGGTAGTTTAAGATTTAAGGATGAAATTAAAGAAGTTGTCGGGCAAGAAATTTTACACTTATTTGAGAAGACTATTTTTGGATGTTATCTCAACATACCTCTTTCTAATTATATTGGATAAATAACAAAATATCTTCTTATGCTCGAGATCGAGCAACCAAATTAAGAAGAGATACATGTTTTTATCAAAGGCCAGATGCTTAGATTTTTCATCAATGAATTTGCTTTGATAACTGGCTTAAACTATTTTGGAAATATTGATGATTTCAAATATGAAGATTCTTGTACGAGTAGGCTTATGAAAATATATTTTCCACAATCATCCAATGGTGTATATAAGGAGGCATTGGTTAAACGTTTTCTGAAGAGAAATTTTGAAAACAAAGAGGATGCCCTCCAGATGGCAATCCTATATTTCATACACACTTTTATTACTCACAGCTGAGTGCTTGTCCCGTGCCATTTTCTGATTTCAAAATGGTTGAAGATGAAAAATATCAATTCTTTCCTTGGGGTAAAGTGTCTTTCTCTAGGTTGATGGCATCACTTAGGCAAGAATTTTCAATGAAGAAGCAGCTTTATAGGTTAGGTGGTATCACACAGGTTCTTAATGTGTGGATGTTTGAACTTTGTTTAAATATTGATACCAAATTTGTTGTTAAGGAGGGAAACAACATACCTCGCATATTGAATTGGAGGGTTGTTGCAGTCCGGCCTCAATTTAATCTGTTTATGACCAGAATGTTTAGCAAGGTATGATATTGATTGAACTTTTTCCATACATTGCATTATAGTATTTGTAGTTTTAATCGTAATAATATTTAATGGATAATTTTTTTGTACATAATGTTCATATGTCAACATTGTTCCTACTGTGGACGAGTTTGAAAAACTTAATTTGGCGCGCACTAGTTTTGCATCCGATCACCATGGTACATCTTTGATACCATCGTCATCTAAAAATCAAGATCAGAGGAGTTACAGAGTGAATTTACTCCAAGTTACTGACTATCATGATAGTTTTGATGACTTCAGTTCTACCCTTCCACAATTTTTGATAAGGGAGTCCATACATGTATCTCGTACATTATCTGCACCTATGACAAAGACTGAAAAAGATGTTCTGACAGGAAGAAGATTAGATCATAAAAAATAAACGCAGTTTCAAAATGCAGAAAAAAACAGACAACAGGTATTTTCCTTATCAACATATTTTATATTTTTCTCATAATTAAAACGTTTCTACATCGTGTTATTTTTCATGCTTAACAAATACTGGCGAATTAAGTAGATATGGAAGAAAAGAGTAAAGTTGATGTTGATTCAACATCCACATTAAACAGGAAAGACGTTGTGGTTAAAACGGACCTACATTCATTAAAGTCCGAAATGAAGACATACGTGAAGACATACGTAAGGATCTACAATTTATTGTTGTCTAAATTTTTTGTTTGTATGCATTTTAACTAATCAGCTTGCATATTTACTAGATTGACCAAAAATTCAAAGATTTGGAGAGTCTGATGAATGCTAGATTCAATGAAGTTTTGAATTCATTGCAGCAGAAAAATGAGTCTGTGAAGCAGGTAAGATGCTTTAAAACAACACACATTTATTAAAGAGTATATTGAATTTATTCATGCTTCTCATCCTTCAATTTTAGGAAAAAATTACAACACAAAGCCCGAAAGAGGCTAAACATTCAGATGATGTTGCTGATTTTTAATGTCATACTAATCCCGTCAGTCCACATTGTGTCTAAAAAAAAATAGAGGAAATGAAGGTTCTCATTAGTACATATTTACTATTTTAATTATCTTATAATAGAATGTTTATATGTATCAATATGTACTTACTTCTCAAAGGTAGTAATTAACTAATTATAGTGTATTGATTTTTTTTATTCTCTGATAAAAAATCTGCAGGAAACTATTGTAAAATAGAGCTGACAAGAATGTGATCCTTCGGATGCTGTTGTTGATGATGCAGGACCTACTAGTACTGATAGTGTAGGGAAGGAAACTGACAAATCGATTGAAATGGAGGATGATAAAGCCAACCAAGCACCATCATTTCTCAAGAAGGGTGAACAACATGAAAAGGTAATTAACATTCATTATGCATTTTGTAATTGACATGATTATTTTGGCATGCTTGAAATGATAAATGTAAACTAAGTCATATATGCAATCAACATTCACATATCTTGTACAGTTTAATTAATTTAGTAGTAAGAATCTAATTCACTAAAAAAAATAAACAGACAATTATGATAGTAATATTTCAGATTTTAAATAAAGTTTACATACAAGTTAAAACACAGTTGAGATACAAGTTGAAATAAAGCTGAGATACAAGCTAAAATACAGTTCAGATAAAAGTTAAAATAAAGTTCAGATACAAGTTAATATAAAGTTTATATACAAGTTAAATTAAGTTTAGATACATATTAAATTAAAGTCTAAAGATAAGTTAAAATAAAGTAGAGATACAAGTTAAATTAAAGATCAGATACAAGTTAATATAAAGTTTATATACAAGTTAACATAAGTTTAGATACATGTTAAATTAAATTCTAAAAACAAGTTAAAATAAAGTTCAGATACAAGTTACTACTTATTGGTAAAGTTGAGATACATAAATGGATATTATTGGTACTAGTTTGATTTTAAAATAACTGGACTTTAGTGATAATAAATTTGTTAAGATTTCAAATCATTTTCAGGAGGTTGAAATTGAGAAGCAGAGTGATATAGTTGTTGAAGAAATTCAGCCGCTTGAAAGTATTATTCCAGGTCGAGAACATGATTTGACATTGACGATTTACAAGCCTCCACCAACAACTCCAGTAGAGTATGAGATTAGTGACATCGCAATTTTTTCTGCCTTTTCTACTCTAAAAAAGAATGTGTCAGCTGGTAAAAATGCACCTACACCACGCTCAAGAAAGCCATCAAAGATTTATCGTTCTCTTTTTTTGACTCATTTTGGATCAACTTCTAAAGGAAAGAAAAAGTTGTCTTGTAAAGAACGGAAAAAATACCCATTCGAAGGTTATCGCATTAATGGGGATTCATCTATGTAGAGATGGAAATATTTGAAGAATGGATTAATGATGTTCTTTACAAGCAACACACAAAAAAGTAAGCAACACGTCTTATTCTAAATTCAAAAGTAATATACAACTTACTATTTGTTTTTTCAAATCAACTGTACTTTTATGTTACAGGAAAGATAATAACAATCACTACAAGGTTAATTTTTCAACACTTGGATTTTGTCAACTAGATTTTGTTGTTGCGTTTTCAAAATCCAAGAACTGGTTTACTTGATGTATCACCAGAACAAGTGCTGGAATGATGAGGTATTACCTTCATTTTTTCTTCAAACTTTGTTTAAGAAGATTTTCAACAGTAAATAGATTTCGGATTGTGTGATTTCTATGATGAAGTATTAAATTTTATTACATGAGTTTCATTCACTGCACAAGTTATAAAAACTGTTTAAGCTAAACATCATGCTAACGAAACTTGTTTTTGTAAGATTTGCATCTTTACTGTTAGTAAAGATAATTGAAATTTTTTAGTCAAATGTACTTTGTATTTGATACATAATAACAAAAAATGTATCATTATATATGAATATATATGTTGTTCATTTGTTGATCTTACAGTTACCCGTATTTATAAATTTATTACACTAGATACATAATCAATAATTTGTATCTAATTACTAATTATTACAGTTGATTGCTATAACATACCAAATTATTATAATTTGAACAACACCTGGATGTTATTATGTACTACTTGAGGAAGAAGTACAAGAACACGAATTTTCCAATCAGCAGATACACTACCACAGATTATTTTTTCAAAGTGTACATCGATAAGGCATATGTGAATTACTACAATTCAGACTTTGCTAAGGATCTTGCAACTCAAGATTCATCTGCCAGGATTGATGAGGTTGCTGATATGTAGATGTCATTGATTAACACCATCAAGGGATTGAGTACGTGTGCAGGTCAGCCATGGCATATGGCTAATGAGGTATTTGTCCCAATTAACTGTGACGGCGCCTTTCACTGGGTATTGGCAGTCATTGCTTTAAAGGATCGATGCATTCGTATGTATGATTCAATGTCCTCTTCACGGAAAAGAAAACAAACAAGTGAGGTTAAAAAGTTGGCTGTAATGATTTCGACTTACCTTCAGTACAATAATTTTTTTTAGCACAAGGTACCCACTAACTAGACTGCACTGAAATCATACTAGGAAAAGTCCGAACGAGATCCATTTTAAGTGGAATATATATCTGAGATAGCACAACAAGATAGTGAAAGCTTGTACGTATTACATTATATTTTTGTTTGTTTTCATTACCGTAATCATGTATATTGATGTTTTTAACTTAATTATTTATTGAAATATAGGGATTGTGGTGTATTTGTGTTTGTATATGCCGAGTATCTGAGTGAGGGATTAGGCATTCCATGTTCGGGTATTGATGCTCAATACCATCGTCTGAGATATGCTTCTTTTTTGTGCAAGTATGGGTCTGAAAAAGCAGAGAACAAATACTTTAGTGAGAATGATGATCCACCAAGGCCAAGGAGCAAGTTCGTACCAAAAGAAACAGACTGTGTTTTGCATATTAAGTAGTTGTTTATTTGTTTGCTTGTTGGATGTTACACAACTAGGAAGTTGATAGTAATTTTAATGATATTTTGATGCTGTTGATAATGTTAGGTACTCATACATTATATTTTTTTAATGATTAAATAGTTTTATTTTGTTACCCATTATAATGCAATGCTAAAGCATTTCAGATATATTTATGTATCAAAATACGTTGTTCTTGCACTTAATAAAGACATAGTATTAGATACATATTTTATAATATTTTACAATCATATGTATCTAATATAATGAAACATAAATTAGAATATAATGGTATCAACCTTCACAACATTACATTATTTAGTATCTACAACAGTTTTTTGTTCCAACTAATACTTGTTGTCTTTAAAATGCATAACAAATTATAGCACAACTTAATGGTACTATATCAAAAAAAATAATGACATATTATATTACAGAAGTGAATATTTAAACTTGTATCTATAAAATTAACTGAGAAACATCTTATTCAATTATATGTATCTAGTAAAAAAAATACATATTTTACTATATAATAATTGTAAATAACAAAACATTACATTATTATGTATCTATAACCATTTTTATTTACTCAGAATGCATGTTTGCCTTCAACCTGACTAACACATTACATCAAAACTTATACTCCTACATGAAACAATTATATTTTACAATTGATACAAATTGTGCAAACTTGTATGTACAAATTTATGAAAGATACATCATATAAAAGTATAAATCTTTACAATCTTTTACTACAGCATAACAACTACAATACCATTATCAGTTCAATATTTTTTTAATTTCTAAATGATGTTTCACGATAATTTTAATTTTCAAAAAATAAAGGTGAATAATTAACAAGGAGCGAAAACAACTGTTTATTACAGAAATTATTTTTCTTAAAATTCTTGAAAACCAACAATGCCATCAATTACAACGTCGTATTAAAAGGAAAGAAATTCAACTAGAAGATAACAAATTATTCAACATTATTAATCAGTCAACTGCATTGTCAGTCCTCCTTTGGAAAGAAGTTACAAGTATGCCTGTTGTGACCTACAAAACCACATCTCCCATAATAATTACTACTCGATGTCATAGTTTCACTTGATTTCTTGTGCTTGTTTTTCTTTGGCCTTTCGAGTTGACGTTTGTATTTTGGTGGTAACACAACTTCGTCCATAACTTCTTGTGGTATAATCCAGTCCTTCTTATCGAGCATTGGAAACATAGATTCTTCATACGTCTTCCTTAATGTTTCAGGATAATAAAACTCTGAGCAATAAGGATTCATATCAACTATATGCTTGCTTTTTAGTACTGCAATAGCCTGTTCACATGTTATCTCATCCAATTGGAATCTACCACAAGTGCAAGTCCTCCTGTCAAGACATACTATGTACTTTCTCCCGTCATCATAAACAGAATATACATATGTTGATGACGCACTAACCTACAAGATTAGTCATAATATGTTTACACATAGATACATATTGATCTTTTCTAGAATATTTTGTTTAAATTCAACAAAAAAATTGATTAAGTTACTATAACATTTTCCAAAACAAAATTTTTAAAACAAATAGTATCCTGTATTATAAATCAAACACTCTATAATATGTAAAACAAAACAAAACATCAAAATTAACCTTAAGCCTTGTAGATTTTGAAGTATTTAGCTGAAGAATTCCTTCAAATCTACTACCAAGTGACATGTTTGCATAAGATGCTCTTTCTCTATTCTTGCAATTCCACTTTCCAAACAATTTTCTAGCCTGCTCCAAAAATTCTATTATAGGCAACTCACGTGCTAGCTTCAATTTACCATTTATGCACTCCGCTATATTTGCAGTCATTATCCTACCACGGTTAACAGGTACATACACGCGTGCCCATTTTTCAAATCGACCATCCTCAAGATAGGACTTTACCCTCTTATTAATCTTTCCAACTTGATTCCAAAAAAAATTAAACTCATCTTTGTGGTAAGCCTTGGCCATAGCATAGTAAATATTGCTAAGTCTATCTTTAGTCTTCTTGAAGTTTGTGCAAACATTCTTCCACAAGTGCCAAATGCATACGAGGTGCGGCACATTCGGATATACAACACTCAAAGTCTTTATTATGCTTTCATGACGGTCGGATACAACACACATACTATCGAGCTCTCCAAAAGCAATTTTGAAGTTCTCCAAAAACCAAGTTCATGAATTAAAGCTTTCACTATCAACAACACCATACGCAATCGGCAAAATGCGTCCTACAATTTTGATAATAAAAATAATAATTAATCAGATACTAGTAAACGATTTCTCAAACTAAAAAAAATTTAACAAAAATTATAATCTGAATTACATCGCAAAAATAAATATACATACAAATAAATATAAATTACCTGCTTTATCAAGAGTGCTTGAGGAAATAAATGTACCTTTATATGCTCCACTCAAATGTGCACCATCAACCACAACTACAGGCCTGCAATACTCGAATCCACTCTTCAAAGGTTGCAATGCAACGAACAAATACATAAATTTATTATCCCCTTAACATCTCAATCGCACGTTCTTTAGCCCTCCAAGCCTTCTGATAGTTAATGTCTACACCGAAAGCATTTTTAATATCTTCAGTTATATCATTCGAGGTGTGTATTCTTTTATAATTGACATTTTTTTGTGCAGCAAAACCACTAACAAACCCAACTGTAGCTTGAAGTTGAGTAAAAACTCGGCCTTTCAACGGGCATGTGTGAACATCTTAGAAAAATCTAACTTTAAATAGTTCTATACCCCGACGACATGATGCTTTAAAGACCCAAACACAATCCTCCGAACATCATTGTAGGACATAGTTGAATCACTGAAAACAAAAGTTCAAAATTTTTTTCTTAATAAATATAGAAAAAATAGATTTCTATATTCAGTAACAACATTCAATACTTCTTATGTATCTAGAAATTTTACAACATGTATCTAGGACATTTATATGTATCTAGGACATTTCTGATATATATGTGAAAATAAAACACAACAAGAAACATAATTAAACATAACTTCATAAACTGAGATACAAGATGAGCAAAATGTATCATTTTCATAACAAAATATATCTCAGCATGAAACTTGCTTAACATGTATCTAGGAAATTTATAACATGTATCTAGGACATTTCTATATATCTATGACATTTCTATTACATATGTGAAACTAACACACAACAAAAAACATAATTACACATAACTTCATAAACTGAGATATAAGATTAGCAAAATGTATCATTTTCATAACAAAATGTATCTCGGTGTTTATAACATAAAAACACAAAAAATAATCTGTACAATCATCATCAAACAAACATTGAATAAAAATTTAAATCAACGTACACAACATTAACAACACCTGCTACAAAAAAAAATATAGCATATCTTTTCTTGTCCGATCTTTTGGCATAGTAATTGAAAGAATGTTCAATTGCAAATCGCGCCATATCCTAAATGAGAGTACACTTGTCCTTGTAGATTTGTCCAATCTTAACATCACTATGTTTGCAATTAGTAATGATCTTGTTCCCCTTGCTATCCAACAAAGGCATAGGAGAAGTAGAATTAGATTTATAACTAATTATTTCTTTCACTACTTTAGATGGACTTTTCAAACACATTACAACACCAACTTTCCCATTAAAAAGCATTTCACTAGCGGACTTATCCAATGTAGTGATGATAAGAGGATACGTTCCAAATCCACGCTCAATTTTTAAAATTTTGACATACAGCTTCACACTCATTTCGTTCCGAATGAACAACGGACAAACATTTCCTTCAACAATGTAACGAGCTTCAATTTTTTTCCTTATTTCGTCTATTTTCAGTTCTCTCGCAATATTAAAAATTAGTTTTTCGTAAGTAATATGTTCACTGACCACAATTCCATCACTCTTATAACCAACATACTCGATTTCGTTAACACCAACACCGGAATGACGTAAATGCACCAAAATATTCATATCAAACAAACAAAATTAACAAATCAAATAAAAAAAAAATTGGTATGTTTTATCTAAACAAGAAGAATGAAGATTTTTTAATTTCAAAAATATATTAAAATAGCGCTTATTTTTTAACGAAGTAAAGTAATAAACGGATTCCCATTAATTGTGGGATTTGATTTTGTTTTTTACCTTAATTAGTTAGCTTAAATGTTGTTTTAATGCAAAGTTATCTGTTACATTTCTTAAAACGTGATGATTTAGTTAATTAATACGTGTATCAGTAGTATGTATCTAATGTGATTAACTTGTATCATCAGAGGTCAAATGTTGGAATTTTACGAGATTTCAAAAAAAGTTGGAGTTTTTAGTAATTAGTAGTAAACATGTCATTATATATGTAATTTTTACAAAAAAAAACTGTGTTGTAAGAGAATAAGTAAATGTTGGGAGAGTGGGGTTGGGACGTTATAAGTTATTTATAAGAAAACGGTAATGAAAATTAGGAGAGTGGAAATTTACCATTGAACTTTACTCAGAATGTTTGCTTTAATACTTTTAAAGTGTATTCTCTTTGATTACAAGATTAATTAAAAGTTAAAATAAATATATTTTTAAATACATTATAAGAAAAAAGAGTATATTATAATTAAAACCATGTAAAGGAAGACTTAATAAATAAATTCAAAAATCAAAAATATTAAAAATAAAGGAATCTAAGTAGCACATTAAATTTTAAAAAGTACATTAAACAAAAAACTTCATGGTAGTTTTAAAACATACTCCCTCCGTCCCAAATTACCCGTTCCAAATTGAGATGACACATTGATTAAGAAAAATAATTAATAACATGGCTAGTTTACCATAGTGCCCCTATTAAATGATGTTTACATTTTAATTTAAAGAAAAAGTAATTAATGCAATGGGTAAAACATGAAAAAAAAAATTGTCTCTTCTTATTAATGAAAAAAGACAAGTAAAATAAAAAATCAAATTAGAAAATTTGGGACGGATAATTTGGGACGGAGAGAGTACCATTTGTTATAAATGCAATAAATGTGGTTATCCTTTGATAACTTTTTTGTTGAATGTTGTTGTATCGTTTGTAACTCTCATTAGCATTCATGTACTCAAGAAATATCATTAATTTTTGTAACTTGAAAAGTCATTTTGTACTATAAATAGGCAATCATTATTCAGTAAAAGATACTCCCTCCGTTTCGAATTAGTTGGCCCTCTCTCTAAAAAAATTTGTTTCAATTTACTTGTCCAACTTATCAAATCAAGATTATTTTACACAAATTCATCCCATTCTACCCTACATAGGTATTAAATATAACTACATTTTTCAAAAAATTTAAAAATAACACTTATATTTTCAATACAAACTTTATGAAACTTGACTTTTTTTCTTCTTTTCAAGGAGTACTACTAGTATTCCTATAAGATAATACCATACACACACCACTCCTTCTCAAGAGTACTCCACTACTATTCCAATAAGTATACTATTTCGCTTCTGTACTTTTCACTTGCTCCATATAATATTTCAAAAAATATGGAAATTGATATGCAAAACACATCTATCGTTAAGGAATCATTTATGAAAGTTGAAGATTCAACAAGATTATAGTTGATAATTAAATAAAAAATATTGAGAATTTTGATTTGAACGTCAAAGACTGTGGATTTGACTTAAACAAATTTTCGGTAGAAAGAGAGGAGAATAAACGTATTTGGTTATAATCTCCTCTGAAGGAGAATATATTCTATGACTTAAAAAGAATCAATTACTTTGCTCTATTGGGCACCAAAATAAGCATGTTAGCTGATACCTATTCTCCTAATCAATTCATCATACCAAATTGATGAATTTATAAGATATACTCCTATAAATTTTAAATTTGCTGAACATTTGTAATTCTATACTCAATGATGCATTTCTTTTAGATAGAATAAATCTGGAATAGAGTGTATAAGTTTTCACTTCTCCAAAAAAAAAATTTAATGATTTATATAGATTTTTAATCCATGCATACATATGCTACAATTTTTCATGCTTAATTAATTATTGAGTCTTTCAATATTAAGAAGGGTAAAAAGGTAAAATATACTCCTAATCATTGGATTTTTTAATGAGTGTGCCAAGGTTAAAAGGGTCATCTAATTCAAAATGGAGGGAGTACAATAAAAAAATTCAAAAGAAAGAAAGAAATAAGCATTCTCTGTCATAGCTCTCGTTTTCATTTATTGTTAAGTATTTATATTTTGTCTCATTTTAAATCACGTTCAGCATGAATTTTTAACCAACTGAGACTCGTATAAATCAAAATTATCTTTTTTTTTTCATAAAAGATAGTCAATTTTCTTTCCGATTCAAGTATACATTCCTATATTTATAATATCTCTAATAGGACTTTTGTAAGTCTTGGGTCGAAAATTTGGTTAATGCACACATGAGTAGTTTTACAGATTATTAAAATACTTGAATTGGTATGATAATCGTTATGTTTCATATTTAAATTATTATGTTATTATATGTCCTATAACTTACATATGATTCTAAATTAAATACTATTCAATAAGATAGCAGGCTAGTTAGAATACTTTAATTATTTTTGTCATACATTTATGAATGTTATTTGGGTATCATAAAGAAGATGAATATTGTATTAAATAGAACTTAAAATTCTAATAAATTGTCATGATTCGATTTCTCAGGACATGATGACACCTACTATAATCCACCAGTAGGTAAGTCAATTCATAGTTTAGACATGTACTAATGGACTATCCAGAGAAATGGAGAAAATAATGAAAATAAATTTAAATAAAAGACTAAAATAAAATGCAACCCCAAGATCTGGTGAGTTTATGTAACGCCCCGATTTGCTGAACCGGAACGCTACACGATGTTCATAACCCCGAAGGACCACAAGCTAACCCATGATTGATATTTGTACCTGTACACTGAATAAAATACTGAATAATGCGGAAACATACACTGAAAGGCCATAAGGTTCAATACTGAACATAACATGAATGAGATAACATTTGTGGGGTAATACAATACCCAAAACAAAACTGTAAACACTGAAGTCTGAAACATAATAGTCTGCATCTAGTCTGAAAGCCTCTACTGTCTGAATAATCTGAATAAGGAGTTGATGGGACATGTCCCCAACTAACTCCAACTAATAAATAATTAATGAAATAGTGGATAAATAATCATGTCCTCGAAGGATGAGGACTCACTTCAATTCTGACTGTTGAGACAGGAATCTACTGCTGATCTAGAACTCGTGTCTCTGAACCTATGATGTAACATAAAAAGAAAGCACCATAGCGCAAATGCATCAGTACAATGGAATGTACTGAGTATACATGTGAGGTAGGCTAATGCAAGGGTTAACATGCATGAATAATGCTAGCTGACTGTCTAACATGAATGCGAGAATACATATATAAATACGTAACTGTAACTGACACTGTGATATCATGATTACTGAATCTGAATACTGATGACATGACATACTAAAACTGATATATCTGATAGCATAAATAGCTGTATCTAAATTTAACTGATAACATGGGTGACTGTATCTGATGGAACTATCTGAGTTCCTTACTGTATCTAAGTCGACTGTATCTGACAGTCTTAAATCTGAAGAACTATTTGATCTATTTTACTGAGACTGGTACTGTAACTGTGGGATATAGTATTTAACCGACATGCCCCTGATACGCCATTATGGCTGGGATGGGGTCCAAACTGTAACCCCAATTGGAAGAGTGTCAATACCACGCCACTGGTAAGGACAAGCTGTGGGCGACCCTTATCTGATAGTGTCCCCTGTACGAGAATGGTGGGGACCTTATCTGACAGTGCTTATCCACCTCATCAACCCTCATCGACAGTGTTGATGTCTCAACCTGTGTTGGCTACATCTACATCTACATATTTTTTAGAAAAGACATACTGAAGACTCTTGTGATCTGTGAAGACATCTACATAAACTCTGTAGAGATAATGCCTCCAAATCTTCAATGCAAAGACTACGACTGCTAACTCAAGATCATGAGTAGGATAATTTCTTTCATGGGGTTTAAGTTGTCTGGAGGCATGGGCTATGACCTTACCATACTGCATGAGGACACAACCCAAACCTACTCTGATACATCATAATATACCATAAACCCGTCTGAACCATCTGGAAGAGCTAAGACTAGGGCTGAGGTAAGTCGAGTATTCAACTCCTAAAAACTCTTCTCGCAAGGGTTTGACCACTGAAACTTGACTTTCTTCTGAGTCAATCTGGACATAGGGGATGCAATAGATGAAAATCTTTCAACAAACCATCTGTAATATCCAGCCAAACCCAAGAAACTCCTGATATCTGATGGAGAGACAGGTCTTGGCCAGTTTCTTACTGCTTCGGTCTTTTGAGGATCAACTCTAATGCCATCACTGAAAATGATGTGACCAAGAAATGCTACTGACCTTATCCAAAATTTGCACTTATTGAATTTGGTGAATAACTGATGATCTCTGAGAGTCTGAAGTACTTTTTTGAGATGGTTTGCATGATCGCGCTCAGTGCGAGAATAGACCAGAATATCATCTATGAAGACTAGGAAAAACATGTCCAAGTACTGCTTGAACACATGGTTCATCAAGTCCATGAAAGTTGTTGGGGCATTGGTAAGACCAAATAACATGATTAAGAATTCAAAGTGACCATACCGAGTACGGAAAGCTGTTTTCAGAACGTCACTTTCTCTAACTCTGAGCTGATATAGCCGGATCTGAGGTCTATCTTAGAGAAATAGCTATCAACCTAAAGTTGGTCAAACAAGTCATCGATTCTGTGAAAAGCATATTTTTTCTTGACCGTGACCTTATTGAGTTGATGGTAATCAATGCACATTCTGAGAGAACCGTCTTTCTTGCACATGAATAAGACTGGTGCACCCCACGGGGAAATACTGGGTCTAATGAATCCTTTATCTAAGAGATCCATCTACTGTTCTTTCAATTCTCTGAGTTCTGCTAGTGCCATTCTATATGGAGGAGTAGAGATAGGCTGAGTATCTGGAAGAAGATCAATGACAAAGTCTATTTTCCTTTCGGGAGGAATTCCTGGAAGATCTTTGAGAAAGACATCTAAATATTCATTCACTACTGGGACTGATTCAAGGCTGGGAGTTTTGGAACTATAATCTCTAACATGAACAAGATGGTAGACACATCCCTTAGATATCATTTTCCTTGCTCGAAGGTAGGAAACAAGCTGACCCTTGAAAGCAAATCCACTACCCTTCTACTCAAGGACGGGTTCATTTGGAAACTGAAACTGGACTATTCTATTTCTGCAGTCGATTGTGGTATAGCAGGAATAAAGCCAATCCATGCCGAGAATGACATCAAAATCAGTTATCTCTAATTCGATTAAGTCTGCTAAAGTGAATTTCTGAAATATCATAACCGGGCAGTTCCTGTATACCCGCCGGGCTATGATGGTTTTTCCCACTGGGGTAGAGACTGAGAAGAGCTATGCTAGAATTTTGGGACTGATTCCGAAATCAACTGCTATATAGGGAGTAACAAAATACAAAGAAGCTCCTAGATCTAGCAAAGCATAAACATGCACATGGAAGATCTGTAACATACCAATAACTATATCAGGAGAATTTTCTTGATCTTGTCGGGTCTAAAGAGCATATAGTCTATTTGGTCATTGTCCGCTAGTAGCACTAGTGGTGGAACCCTGCTAATTCGGGAGACCAAACTGAGCTGAGGAGCGGAGATGACTCTGATAACCTGACTGAGGGCAGTCTCTGACTCTGTGGCCTATCTTTCCACAACCGAAATAGACATCGCTTCCAGGTCTGCAAGCACCCTTGTGGTTCTTACCACAAGTTTGACAAAAGGGATTAGTTTGGGCATTGCTGACACTGCCCTGAGACTTATAGCTTGGCACTCTATATTTGAACTTAGGAGATGGAGCACTGGCTGAAGAAGGAGCTGGAACTGATGACTTAGGATGAAACTGAGAACGGTTTCCTCCTTCTGATTTAGGCTGACTACAATTGAAGCTACCTGTCCTAGCTTTCTTATTCTGTTTTTCCCTCTGCTCTTCTATCTACTGAGCATGGGTCATAAGTCTGGCTAAAGTCATGGCACTATTTAGCATGGCAAATTTGCACTCATTAACCACGCTATCATTTACCCCACTCATCTTGGCTCTGTTGTCTGCAACCACATGAGGGGCATAGCTGTCTAATTGAGTAAACTTTAGACAATACTCTTTCACCATCATATTTCCCTGCCTGAGGTTGATGAATTCTAGCACCTTAGCCTCTCTAAGATCTTGGGGAAAGAATCGATCTAAGAATGCAGTGAAAAACTCCTCCCACTCTATAGGACCTGCATCATCTGACCTTTCTGACTTCCACTGTTTGAACCAAGTATGAGCCACATCCTGCAACTGATATGCAGCTAGCTCAGCACTCTCAATAGTAGTCACCCTTATGATGTTTGTCACCTTCTACACCTGATCTAGGAATTCCTGAGGGTCCTCATCTACTTTAGACCAGTGGAAGGATGGAGAATTTAGTCAGGTGAAGTCCCGAATCCCAGCTACAGTTGAGTTGGCCACTGGGTTGGTCGAAACGATAGCTGGTCGCTCATTATGGGAAGCTACTGACTGAGCAAAAGTGGTAAATGCGGTCCTGAACTCCGCATGAGAAACATGATCGCCCAAAGGTTCTTCGGGCCGAGGGGCTGACTGATTTCTTCTCTTAGGAGGTATATTCTGAAATAAAGAGAAGAAACGGATTAGACTGAGAGATTGACTTATGATTATGCTCACTGGCATGACATGAATACTGAAAGAAGGGAAACTGTTCCTAAACAACTCATAGCCTCTTGCACATAAATGTGGCGCGCAACACACCCATGTACAAGACAATACTAAATGCGGCTTTCAGACTTCCTAGGACTCTATTGAACTTTAGGCTCTAATACTAAGTTTGTAACGCCCCGATTTGCTGAACCAAAATGCTACACAATGCTCATGACCTCGAAGGACCATAAGCTAACCCATAACTGATATCTGTACCTGTGCACTGAATAAAATACTGAATAATGCGGAAACATGTACTGAAAAGCCATAAGGTTTAATACTAAACATAACATGGATGAGATAACATCTGTGGGGTAATACAATACCCAAAACAAAACTATAAGCATTGCACTGAAGTCTAAAACATAATAGTTGCATCTAGTCTGAAAGCCTCTACTGTCTGAATAATCTGAATAAGGAGTTAATGGGACATGTCCCCAACTAACTCCAACTAATAAATAATCAATGAAATAGTGGATAAATAATCATGTCCTCGAAGAATGAGGACTCACTTCAATTCTGACTGCTGAGATAGGAATCTACTGCTGATCTAGAACTCGTGTCTCTGAACCTATGGTGTAACATAAAAAGAAAGAACCATAGCGCAAATACGTCAGTACAATGGAATGTACTGAGTATATATGTGAGGTAGGCTAATGTAAGGGTTAACATGCATGAATAATGCTAGCTGGCTGTCTAACATGAATGCGAGAATACATATATAAATATGTAACTATAACTGACACTGTGATATCATGATTACTGAATCTGAATACTGATGACATGACATACTAAAACTGATATATCTGATAGCATAAATAGTTGTATCTAAATTTAACTGATAACATGGGTGACTATATCTGACAGTCCTGAATCTGATGGAACTATCTGAGTTCCTTACTGTATCTAAGTCAACTGTATATGACAGTCTTGAATCTGAAGAACTATCTGATTTCTTTTACTGAGACTGGTACTGAAACTGGGGGAGATAGTATTTAACCGACATGCCCCTGATACACCATTATGGCTGAGATGGGGTCCAAACTGTAACCCCAATTAGAAGGGTGTCAATACCGCACCACTGGTAAGGACATGTTGTGGGCGACCTTCATCTGATAGTGTGTAATACTCCAGGAAATTTTTCGTTGAAATTTGGTGTGTAAACGTGTTAGGTTCTATCTTCTAGAATGAATTATAAATTTTTCATACAGAATATCTTAGATTATGACCCACCATTGCGTAGAGTATCGAATAAGATTTCCAACGATATGTGGATCATCCAAAATGGACACCCGAGTGACGAGTTATGAGCATTCCAATCGAACCGTGAATAGTAATGAACAGTAAAACATGCAGGAAAAAAAAAGTACTGAGGCCTGGCGTATTTTTGCTCCAACTTTAAATGATCATAAATCCATGTACATAAAGATCTGGGTGATCTACTATATTTCAACGGAAAGCTCTGCAAGTTCTTTTTTCGATGAAATTGGTTTCATCCGATTTGTCTATCGGGACAAAAAGTTATGGTCGATCTACTTCAGCCTATCAAAAGTGAATTTTTGGGTCAACTTCAAACGATCATAACTCCTCGTACATAATGATCTGGGTAAGATACTATATATCAACGGAAATATATGGGAGTCCTCTTTCTAATGAAATTGGTTTCATCCAATTTAGATATCGGAGTAAAACGTTATGGTTGATCTACTTCAGACTATCAAAACAGTCCACCAAAGGATAGATGCGAGAATTATTTGATTTTTAGGGGCGTTTTGGTCATTCCCACTTACCCAAAATCCATCCAAACCCTATATTAAAGCCTATTAGAAGCATTATATGTTATATTTCATCAAATTCCCTCAAAAAGAAAACCCTAAGCTCCTACATCCAACTTTAAGAACCTCCAAAGTTCACCATTAATTCTGCAAATTTATTCAAGATTCCAAGTTCCTAGTTCAAGAACTCCAAGAACCATCATTCAAAGACACGATTAACATCTCAAAAATGAGTATCGATCTAAAGTTCATCATTCAAGGTATGTGGGGTTTTTCAACAAGAACTCTCTTTCGTTCTTGTACCCAAAAGTAATTTTTCTTACAAAGGCATAATTTTTATTTGATTTTTTTATGAATTTGAAGTATGAACCCATATCTTATGATGATTATTATGAACTCTTGATGTTTATGATTTTGAAAGATGAATTTACATGTGTGGTGATATAAACCATGAATCTTGAACGATATTTATCATGATTTTGATATTTGGGTCGCAAACCCCATTTGAAATTGTGTGTTATAAGCACGTTGATGTTGAATATTTGAGATGTTTTGAATAATTTGACCTTTTGGTCGTGAATGAGTTATTTTGAACTCGACTGTGAAAGAAATCCACGTTTTTATTGATTATGATAAAGGGGTAGCAAATTGGCTCCCGATGAAAATTGTTGAAGTATTTATTGTGGATTTTCTTTAATGTGAGCCTGAGGCTGATTTAAATTTCTGATCTAAGTCCAGGAGTAATCTTTAGCACCGAGTGGGAGGTATAAAGTGACCTTACTTCCCTAGAACTACGTGCCCCATAGGATGTGAGCCTAAGGCTGATTTATATAGTGATCACTAGTGTTTTTGAATTGATACTGGAAGTCCTACTCCGATGGAAAGGATAGGATGGCTCTCCCCAACGTGGGTTGTACGTTGGACTCCATGTAGCTCACATGATTTATGTCGGTTATAGGATCTCCCAATGTGTGTGTGTATACTCTTCTATCTGAGATGAAAACATATTTGCTTAAAAGGCTGAGTTTGAGAAAGTCATTATTCTTAAAAGATTTAAGGAATATATTCTAATGAGAATTGATATGAGATTTGATTATTTTGATGATTTGAAATTGAGATGAAAGTGAATTGAGAACGTATTGTAATGACTCACTTATTTTACTTTACATGTATTATTCATCCATGATTTTGATGATTTAATTCGAGCTAAGTGAGTCATCTATATCAGCAAGCATAATTTTATAAACTGTGATGATATTAAGATATTATTTTATATATGCATTGCACCCCCATATGCTCGGTATTTTTCCATGGTACTGACCCACATATTTGTATGTGGGCTACATTTTCTCGGAATGTAAGTACAAGGTATAGTTGTACCTTTGAATCCAGTCTGTTCGTTGTATCCAGTCAGCAGGTGATAAGTCCTTTTGATTCAAGGGCTTTGGTTAGTTATGAAGAGTTTATAGTGTTGTATTTTCTTTATTCAGTCGTATTGAGTTGGGGTAGTCGGGAGTCATGACCCGGCTACCTACAGTCAGTACTAGTAGAGGCTTCATAGACAGTCAGTAGAAGTTGATGTATTTTGTTTCAATTTTGGTTGTAAAGGAAGAATTGTAATCCTGTAAAATTCCATTTTTGTATCGATCAGATTCAAAAAAGAGTTAATTTCTACTGATTTGTATGGATTTGTATTTTTATTCAGTTGCTTATGAGTTATGCCAGTAGAAGGGTTAGCTTGGGGTCACTTGTGACCCTAAGCGTCGTGTGACGTCTTGGGACCCGATTTCGGGGCGTTACAAATTTGGTATCAGAGCACAGAGTTCAAGTGTCCTAGGGTGTCTATGAAGTCGTGTCTAGTAAATTTTTGCGGAATGGTACGGAGACGTCTGTACTTTTCTTCGAGAGGCTACAGGGCATTTAGGAAATGCTTCCCTTCTTTCAAGTCTAAGATCGTGCTATAAAAAGGTTCTCCAAGAAGCTTATATAGATTCTCATCTTACTCTATTCTGGACAACTCTGCCTCATTTTCAAGGTATCAGAAATAGTTAAGCTTAATTCTCTGTAGATAGTTATGGGATTGTAAGAGAGCTAGAAAGTATCCTGTCAGTGCTTTTGAGTTCCAAAGATTGAAGTACTTTATTCATGTTCATAAAAGTCGTGAACTAAGCCTAGGTTAGATGTGCTTTCAGATTCCTTCTCAGAATCTACAATGTTAATCTATACTTCTCCCTCTATGTATTATTGTTGAGATAACATGATTCACAAGCTCCAGTTCTTCCCCAGGTAATGCTTCTATATTTTCTAGAAGAAATTTCAAAAGTTACACAAAGGGCTTGAGAGGAGCTCCCTAGTGTGTTAAGTTCCTTAAGTTGAAAGTTATGCCCTCATTCTTATGAGTTATTTAATTAAGACAGAGTAAGGTGTATTCTTAGATCGTTGAATGTTGTGTGTCAAGTTTCTATCTCTTGTATTATGTAATCTTGTTATCATTATGTTTGTGAAAAATCAAAGTCTAGTGAAGCCGTATGGGGCTCTTTCGATTCACTAGCATAGCTTCTTTGTTATTCATCTCATTTTCTTGTTCAAAATACAAACCAAAGTCTAGTGAAGCCGTGTGGGGCCTATTTCAATTCACTAGCATAGTTACTTTGTTATTCATATAACTTTCTTGATCAAAACACAAAACCAAAGTCTAGTGAAGCCGTGTGAGGCCTATTTCGATTCACTAGCAACTTGTTATTTATCTTGTCGTTCCTGTGTTAGTTGAAAGTGTGGGTTTAGAAATGTAGTGACAAGAAAGGTGGTAAGGGCAATTTATTGAATATGTATATCTGAATTTTTGCTTATGATTGAATTAGTAATGAAGTGATATACCTTTGTTTATTAGTTTAGTGAAAGTTAGAGGATGAGTTATTAGTTAAGGTGGATTATTGTTTGCTTAGGGTAAGGAAAGAGTTATTGATGGTATTTGTGGTGTTAGAAAAGTATAGGTTATTGATGAAAGTACTTGGTGGGTAAGTGCTGTTAATCTAGGCGCTCTCCAGATTGCAAGAGGAAGTTAAGTTAAGACGTAGTGAGCTATGAACTATGTTAAGTTATGTATGAAGGATAGATAGTAGTGACGGGTGAAAGAAGGATGTGTTAATGGATTGTGAATAAGATAGGCTATATGATTAGGACCAATTATTATTGTTATGAAGTTTAAGTGGGCTAGTATTCATGGAAGTGTTGTTTTATAATCTTCGCGTGGGAGTTATGCGTGAGATGGAGTTGTAAATTATGTGAAGTGTGAGACCTTAAGTTTGAACGATTGGTGATCATGAAGCCGAATGTGACGGTTTCCGGATTAATGGTATTAGTTGCCGGAAGTGACCTAATAGGCTTGAATAGTGTACACAAGAGTTTAAGTGTAGTTAACTTGTAATTAAGTTTAATATTATATTATGATGAGAAAGTTCACCCAAGATATTATGGGACTGCTTTAATTTTGAGGATTAGTGTATGTGGTGTAGTGAGTCGTGCCATGTGATTGTTAGATGGATAAATACTAGTTAGACGATGGATGATGTTTTGATGGCTAAGTTAAGGTGAGGCGTATGATTGGAAATGTTGAGCCTCTTAAGTGTGATTTTGATACTTATGGGTTAGAAACATAAGTTCATAGGCGTGGTATTAGAGGGAGAAGACAGAAGTAGCATGGTCTATCAAAAGGTTAGAAAGTATTCAAGTTGAGCAAATAGAAATAAGAGTTGAAGCACTAGATGGTGTACATTCCGGCGATAGAGATGTTCGTGGAGATTCAAAATTAGTAAGCATTTGAGAATTTGAGTGGTGGCTTAACGCTAAGGGGGAGATGATAGAACAAGTAGCCAAGTCAAGATTTTACATTTTAGTAGAAGTACCAGTAAGTTGTAAATTTGCTGTGAGAAAGATCGGTGCTTGACCCAATGTTATTTCAGTATTTTTAGTTGTCCCAAAACCTACTCATGCTTTACATTTCAGTTCCATGATCTTAATTCATGTTCATACATGTGATGGAAAATTACATACTCTTCTAGTTTCCAAAAATGAGAAATTCCAGTTCTTCTAGCAGTTGGAATCACATTCCATAAGTTATGAGCTCTAAATTCAGGGCATGCCGCCCATGACTCATATACTCAAGTTTTACAGTATGTTCAGTTCCAGTACTCAGGCAATACTCTTATTGATCAGTGAGATTCAGTTTCCGTTATGGGTGTCTTCAGTTTTGATACCTCAATGAACCCATTGTATTTGATATTTTATTCCTAAGGCCTCAATAGAGAGAGTCAAGTTATTTACATTATCCCTTCATGTTTCAGGTCTTCATGTTTTAAAATTTTGTGACCTTTTCATTAAGTCAAGCTAATGGTGTTAAGAAGTTGTCTAGAAGGAAGAGAAGATACTTTCTTATCTATGATAGAAGGTGGTGTGCTCACGACGGTGAAGTGAAGTTAGATTGGGGCTAAGTCCTTGATACATGCCGTGGTTAGTTGAAGTTTTAAATGTTTATTTGGAAAGATTGTTGTGCGTTGGTTTTATGCACTTCTATGAGGTTGTAGGAATAGTAATACAGAGTTTTTGTGTATAGTTCAATTGGTTGAGAAAATGTTATGTGTGCCGTTTAAAGAATTGACCAGTATGTGTGAATGGTGTAGTTTATGGAATCTTAGAGAAAGCGAGGAAGATGCTTTATGAGTGTTCTTTTAGAGGTGCATGTACGAAGTGCGTATGTGGTTATGAGTATAGGCTTAAATGTTATGGATGTATATCTAAAAGAATGCACCGCAAGTTAGCGGATCCCTAGTATAAGATTGCATGTGGTTATTGGAGTAGCAATAAGAGTTATGTTTGAAGTGAGGAGTTGTGAGGCTCAGTGTGTATTGAGGTTCATGATATAGATTAATATTATAGTGTTATGTGGCGTATCTCATGAGTACTTGGAGTTAGGCTTGAACATAGTCGAGGGAGTAGTTGGGAAGTGTTGCTAAGTTTGGAAGCAAGGAGTTATGTTTCCCAAGACCTAGAAATTCCTATCTTAATTTATGCCATATGGGTCCTTGTTCCCATACGATAGGATTGTATCAAATTATGGTTCATTTTCTCCCCAAACAATGTCATTTCAATCTTTTGGAGGGAGTGTTGAGGGACGTTTCATTTGGGCTCAAGTGGTCCTTCTTTTGATGAGATCCCCTTTGAGACCTTTGATTCTCAGTCTCTGAATAAACCAAAGATATCGATTCCTTAAAATCAGTCTCCTTTGTTTAAGATCCAACTATGTGACCATTCTCATTATGAATCGCATGTTCTATGAAGTATTCGAAAGTTTGGAGTGAAGTAAGTGGATTGACTTTGTTATCCCAGTCTTTTGTTCTCATTTCCATGGTATTTTATACTTATTCATCTACATTCGAGGAAGAATGTTTCCAAGGGGGAGATGATGTAATACCCCGGAAAATCTTTCGTTGAAATTTTGTGCGTAAACGTGTTGGGTTCTATCTTCTAGAATGAATTATAAATTTTCCGTGCGGAATATATTATATTATGACCCACCATTATGTAGAGTATCGAATAAGATTTCCAATGATATGTGGATCATCCAAAATGGACACCCGAGCGACGAGTTATGAGCATTCCAATCGAACCGTGAATAGTAGTGAACAGTAAAACGTGCAGGAAAAAAAAGTACTGAGGCCTGGCGTATTTTTGCTCCAAATTTAAATGATCATAACTCATTGTACATAATTATCTGGGTGATCTACTATATATCAAAGGAAATCTTTGCGAGTCCTCTTTCCGATGAAATTGGTTTCATCCAATTTGTCTATCGGAACAAAAAGTTATGGTCGATCTACTTCAGCCTATCAAAAATGAATTTTTGGGTCAACTTCAAACGATAATAACTCCTCGTACACAATGATCTGGGTGAGATACTATATATCAACGGAAAGATATGAGATCCCTCATTCTAATGAAATTAGTTTCATCTAATTTGGATATCGGAGTAAAACGTTATAGTTGATCTACTTCAGACTATCAAAACAGTCCACCAAAGGACAGATGCGAGAATTATTTGATTTTTAGGGGCGTTTTGGTCATTCCCCCTCACCCAAAATCCATACAAACCCTATATTAAAGCCTATTAGAAGCATTATATGTTATATTTCATCAAATCCCCTCAAAAAGAAAACCCTAAGCTCCTACATCCAACTTCAAGAACCTCCAAAGTTAACCATTAATTCTGCAAATTTATTCAAGATTACAAGTTCCTAGTTCAAGAACTCCAAGAACCATCATTCAAAGGCACGATTAACATCTCAAAAATGAGTATTGATCTAAAGTTCATCATTCAAGGTATGTGGGGGTTTTCAACAAGAACTCTCTTTCGTTCTTGTGCCCAAAAGTAATTTTCCTTACAAAGGCATGATTTTTATTTAATTTTTTTATGAATTTGAAGTATGAACCCATATCTTATGATGATTATTGTAAAATCTTGATGTTTATGATTTTGAAAGATGAATTTACATGTGTGGTGATATAAATCATGAATCTTGAACGATATTTATCATGATTTTGATATTTGGGTCGCGAACCCCATTTGAAATTGTGTTTCTGAGAAAATGTGTGTTATAAGCATGTTGATGTTGAATATTTGAGATGTTTTGAATGATTTGACCTTTTGGTCGTGAATGAGTTATTTTGAACTCGACTGTGAAAGAAATCCACGTTTTTATTGATTATGATAAAGGGGTAGCAAATTGGCTCCCGATGAAAATTGTTGAAGTGTTCATTGTGGATTTTCTTTAATGTGAGCCTGGGGCTGATTTAAATTTCTGATCTAAGTTCGAGAGTAATATTTAGCACCGAGTGGGAGGTATAAAGTGACCTTACTTCCCTAGAACTACGTGCCCCCGTAGGATGTGAGCCTAAGACTGATTTATATAGTGATCACTAGTGTTTTTGAATTGATACTGGAAGTCCTACTCCGATGGCAAGGATAGGACGGCTCTCCACAACGTGGGTTGTACGTTGGACTCCATGTAGCTCACATGGTTTATGTCGGTTATAGGATCTCCCAATGTGTGTATGTGTACTCTTCTATCTGAGATGAAAACATATTTACTTAAAAGGCTGAGTTTGAGAAAGTCATTATTCTTAAAAGATTTAAGGAATATATTCTAATGAGAATTGACATGAGATTTGATTGTTTTGATGATTTGAAATTGAGATGAAAGTGAATTGAGAACGTATTGTAATGACTCACTTGTTTTACTTTACATGTATTATTCATCCATGATTTTGATGATTTAATTCGAGCTAAGTGAGTCATCTATATCAGCATGCATAATTTTATAAACTGTGATGATATTAAGATATTATTTTATATATGCATTGCACCCTCATATGCTCGGTATCTTTCCATGGTACTGACCCATATATTCGTATGTGGGCTACATTTTCTCGAAATGTAGGTACAAGTTATAGTTGCACCTTCGGATCCAGTCTGTTCGTGGTATCCAGTCAGCAGGTGATGAGTCCTTTTGATTCAAGGGCTTGGGTTAGTTATGCAGAGTTTATAGTGTTGTATTTTATTTATTCAGTCGTATTGAGTTGGGGTAGTCGGGAGTCATGACCCGGCTACCTACAGTCAGTACTAGTAGAGGCTTCATAGACAGTCAGTAGAAGTTGATGTATTTTGTTTCAATTTTGGTTGTAAAGGCAGAATTATAATCCTGTAAAATTCTATTTTTGTATCGATCAGATTCAGAAAAGAGTTAATTTCTGCTGATTTGTATGGATTTGTATTTTTATTCAGTTGCTTATGAGTTATGCCAGTAGAAGGGTTAGCATGGGGTCACTTGTGACCCTAAGCACCGTGTGACGACTCGGGACCCGATTTTGGGGCGTTACATAGTGTCCCCTGTACGAGAACAGTGGGGACCTTATCTGACAGTGCTTATCCACCTCATCAACCCTCATCGATAGTGTTGATGTCTCAACCTATGATGGCTACATAGTTCTGAAACGTAAGGATGACTGCTAAGGATCAGACCCTCATCTGATAGTGTGTGTCCCCATCCTTGGGTTCACTCGGTGTTAATTTCTACTCCCATCTAAATGGACACTGAACATAATTTACTAAACTGAACATGGACTGAGTTACTGAATTCCGTTGACTGACAGAATATTACTGATATCTGACAACTGATTGAGTTCATGAGATCATGGAGATTTCCTGAGTCATAAGACTTTCTGAAGTCTAATGATCATGGCTTGACTGAGAGTATCGTGAAAACATGAAATGGCTCTAGGTACACAGCTAATGATTCGGGTACAAGTACCCCAGGACTCTATGGAAAAAAACTGTCAAAGCATGACTTACTTGAATACATAATAATCATCATAATACATTTACTAAAGTATTTCATCAAATATGTGATAGGTATAAGCTTGTACGTACATGGGGATTTCATGATATCATGCTAATTAGACACTTTCCCTTCATCTAGGAATTCAACCAAACACATAGTAGGCGTAGAATGTGAAAACAACCTCATACAACAATTAACTGTCGTGATTCAATCCCAATTTAATCATTCAAAGGTTTAGTCCTAGGGTTTCATGAATCTATACTGATACAAATCAACCCATATGAAATTTAACACTCATTCATGGAATACAATTCAATTACTCATTATCAACATGAACAAAAGCAGCCCAATCATGAAATTCATAATAAAGTCCATAACTTGAATTTAGAAAAAGGATTCTTTGGCCTCATGGACTTCATGGATGAAAGTAGTCCATGAATGAATACTATGCATACCTTAGTTCGTGATTTCGTGAAGATTGATGGTGAAACCTTATTGAATTTAAATTCCCAATAGAAACCCTAGCTTGTTCTTGAGAGAAACTTGAGAGAAGAGAGTTTATTTTGGGTGAAAAGTGGTTGAATCACGTGTTAAAGGGCTTAAATAGGGGTGGGAAATTGACCCTTTTAACCCTGGACGCGTCTTGTAATTTCAATAAAAATTTTCCGAATTGAATCCCTGGCGCGACGCGGTGCTATCGCACCGTGACACTGGAATTTGACAACTGGGAAATTGAGGGATGGCGCAACGCGGAGCCATCGCGTTGCCCCTTCCTTCGTGACCTGGAACTTTGGCGCGACGCAGGGGAAATCGCGCTGAGACACTGGAAAAAGAACAATTCTAAATTTGATTGCTGGCACGACGCGCCATAATCATGGACACCTACTTGAAACTGCCAAAGGCCATTTCCTCTTGTGGCGCGGCGCGCCACTGACTAATATGGCGTTGTTTTACGATGGGAACTTGAAATAGTCATAATTTCTTACCCAGTTACCGGATTTAAGCAAATCATATATTGATCGAAAGCTTATTAAATTTTCCACATGAAAAAAAAGTGAAAAACTTGAAAATTCCTAATGAAATAATTATCATTCACTTTAGAAGCCAATACTAGGCATTCTTGGGACAAAATTTGCTAGAAATCTTCGGGGTATTACAATTTAGTACAAGAGCTTCTAATACAATCAGAGTACAAAATAAAATACAGTAAATGTACACTTACAACCATCTTCAAAATACAAAACAGATATAAGTTTGATAAATACAAGAGAGAGCAAAAATACTGTGAATGCCAGGAGCTCACCCCAAATCGTCAATTCATTATTGCTCCACACTATGAACACGTCAATGGTGAGAATTTGTACTATGATCTACATGTTGCATAAGTGTAGTATGAGTAGCAAACACATAGTACTCAGTAGGCATCAATCGGCTGAGCTCCAAAGATAATGCAAACAGAAATAACATGTAAAGCAAGAATATAACTACAGGCAACTATCTAAGAGAACTAAATATTATATTGTTAATGGAAAAATAAAGATAAACTATCTTATTCTATCAGTATTGAAAAACTAAAGTGTGATACCATATATCCTATCCAACATACAAACGAACAGTAAAAGAAAGAGATATAGTGATAATACAAGGTCAAAGAATAATATACAATATGAATGTATAAGGAGAGAGAGATATACAATAATTCCATGTTTATATATATATAGGGCTAAACTCAAAGGTAATAACATGAGGGAGCCAACCAAATATCTCGAGGAATTCTAACCAAGTAGGAAAGCTAATACTAGCATAATAAAGTCTCTAATAAACGTGTGACAAATCATGAGGTAACCTATCAAAAATGTAACTTACCAATAATTAAGAAAGATAAGGAATCAGAAACGTATCAACAATCTCATGTACTAGTCTATAACCATCCTGCCACGAACAAACCTTAAACCAATAATAAAGTAACCGGCTAGTTCAGAAAAAAAACACTTAATTGGGTACTTATAAGCCTGAAAGGTTCAAGCAAACAATTAACAAACAACAATCAGAGCTTACACATGTACAATCTTCCATAAGGCCAATAGATATAAGCACCAAACAATCATATTGGTGATAAGTAATGCATATGAATGAATAAATAAAAACAAACCAACAGTAACTAATATCAAATCCAAGTGTCAAATGACCAAGTGTATACACTTCCTCCATCTCAGTAGCTCGAAAAGGAAGGACCTTTGGTGACCATCCTTCTCCGGTACTATGGCTCACAGATGAAAGAGCCCATAAGGAACTTAAAATATTCATATAAACTATCTGGTTTTGAACCAAGATTTTCAATAACCATCATAGACAATCTACTCCATTCAATACCGGATATATATAAGAGTATAATAAGTGCACGAAATCAAATCTTGACTAAAAAAGTATAAATCTGTAAATCCATTATCTGAGAATAATATCGGGACTAAATCTACTTAATAGCATAGAAAGGATTGAATCTCTCTCGATCGAAGTAAATAGTAGTGGTATAATATTGAATTAATTATATCTTGAAATCAATCTTAAACTAATTTTGAAAATAGCATATTTAATTCTAAAAGCTCATTATTCATTAAATAAGGTGGTACGATTTTTGTAATAGAAAAAATTCATTTTTAAAGTAAAAAGTGAAATTAAATTCCTTTTTAGAAAATAGCAGTAAAATAAAAAAATTGATTGTAATTCACCACTAAGTAAGTGTGAATGCACCTAAAAATATGCATGTCATCACCAGTATCCAAACAATACAAGCATGAGTTCCTAAGCGTCTATAAACTAGAATCATGTCCTTTATAAGAATAAAATACTCACCTGGAGTCCAACTGGTATCGTAACCACATACTCGAGCCCAACAGTATATAATGAACATAATAAAGCCTCATAACTCGAGAAACTATGGTAAATAAGGTCTTAAAGACACTAAAGGATCTAATTAAAAAAAATGTCATCCAATTCATTAAGTCAAATGATAAATTTTATACTTGAGTATCCTTAACATCGAGTTGTGGTTAACATGCTTATAATCAAGGGTAATAGGATTCTATGACCATAACAAGTATCTTATGCTAAGGTTTGAGTCACATTTCTATCCAAAATTTCCGAAATAGGTTAAGTCATGGTATATTATTCATAATCCTATCCTATAATCTCTACATAGTATGCAATCTAAACAATAAACAATCTCATAGAGAAAAGTAGACCGAAACCTACCTCGATACCGAACTGTAATTCTTGAATCACTCATAAATCACTCGTCTTTATTCCACGATCCTAAAATATCACTACACTTAGCTTTGATGAATGATTTCACACACTTTCCCACGTTTCAAGCTCTCAAAAATAGAGGAAAAGACCTACCAAAATGAGTGAGAAAATGGGTAAAGAAGGGGATTTATCCCCAGCAGTTGTCGTTAAAGCGGTCAAGGCTACCAGTTATATGGAGGGTGAGAAAAAGAGGGCATCGCTAAAGTGGAACCCTGTCTGCTTAAGCGATGTTTGCTAAAGTGTACCTTGACTGCTAAAGCGAACCTCGGCTAAGTAGCCAAGATTTCTAAAGCGGCTCCTTGACCGCTTTAGTAATTAGATGTCAGACACTAGATTTTTGGCTAAGTCCAAATGGACTCCAACTGGGTGCTCAAAATTCATTTGAAACCACATGCGTGCAAATGCACTTTCATCCGAGGTCATTCCAATATTGACAGCAAAAGTGGCACCCTGTCCACTAAAATAAACCTTCATCACTAAAGCGGCATCCGCTTAAATGGACCTTAGCCAAGCCACTAAAGCGACTCAGGATTGCTAAAGCGGTTTCTTGACTGCTTTAGCAGTCAGGCACCAGATTTTGACTACGCACAAATAGACTCTGACTGTCTGGTCAGGATTCCTTCAAAACTCTGTGTGCGAAAATGAACCATGCTACCAATAAAATCATCAAAACCTCTATTCGAGATTATTTTGATTAAATGTGGGTTCCATACCTAGTTTTGTTTTAACCAAATTCTATCCAATAGCCCAAAATGAATCTGAAAGCCTCGAGACCTGATTCAAGTATCTTCCTAGCCTAAAATCAAAGTTTCAAAGTTGATGGTACTATCAAAACTTCCATCTGAGGCTATTTACTAGGAATTGTGGTCTCATACCAATTTCTTAATAGTGAAAGCTCCAAAATATAAATGAGTATAAAATCCAAACAAACTGTCCAATAATCGAACTGACGGTTCCGTCAAGTCATAAATGACCTATAGTTATTGTGGGAAGGCTTGAAATACGAAAAACACATAAAAATTAAGAAAATAACCTGGAGAGTCATTACAAAAACTGTGACATTTTTATTTATTGTAACGAATTGGTAAATATTCTAAAACAATTAGAATTATCTTTAATTTACAGTTTTACTATTTTATGATTCAACATATTTTTTTGTAAACTTCTATTTCCTACATATTTATTATTTTCTACTCATATTATATTTTGTCATTTGACACATTAATTTAATATTTATTGTAAAGAAACACACATCATGAGATTAATTCAACTATGTTCTACGATAGTTTTCATCATATTGAATTTGTCAAAACTTGAGTTTTTGACACTTGATATCTATCAAAAAAGTTACTTGTCATGGATTCTCGGCGCTGAAATTTACCTAGCTGCTCATGGTCTTAAAGCTACTATTACACCGGATAATGCATTGTCGAGTTAGGACAGAGTCAAGTCTATGATTTTCCTTCATCATCATCTAGATAAAAGATTTAAGGTTGAATATCTAACAATGAAAGATCCATATGAATTATGGACAGATTTAAAGGAAAGGTATGGTCACCTAAGGGTCACGGTGTTGCCAAGAGCTTATTACGAGTGGATGCACTTATGATTTTATGATACCACAGTTGAATATAATTTTATTATATTCAGGATTATTTTCCAATTAAGATTATGTAGGGAAACTATGGACATAATGGAAAAGATACATACTACTTTTCATGCTTCAAATAATATATTGCTGTAACAATATCGTGAAAAGGATTTTAAGAAAAATCCTGAATTGATCTCATGCCTTCTGTTGGATGAGAAACATAATGCCTTTTTGAAAAAAAATCATGAAGTCCATCTCATTAGAACTGTACCATTACCAGAAGCAAATGAGGTAGAAACACATGACCAGCCTGAAAGAAGGCAAAATTAAGGTTAAAATAATATGTGTAGGCATGGCAATGACATGGTATGACATGATAATTGTTGTGGTGGTAATAACCATAAGAGGAAGAACCAAATAGATTCTCAAATAACTTTAAAAGGCAATCACCATCATTATGGCTTGAAAGGTAATTGAAAGAATGAATCGGGCGCCTAAGTATTTTGCTAGAATTTATCAAAGTTCTTTCAAAAGGAAGAAAAATGAAGGTGGGGCCTCTTCTAATGCCCAAATGGAGTCATATTTGACTTTTGAAAATGATAAAACGGCATGGTTCATAGAAATACGATGACAATATCGAGGCAAACTTGACTTTGAAAAAAGAAGATTTTGATGGCTTTGATGATATTAATCATTTGGATGTTGAAGATTTCTTCGGAGATCAAAACTTAACTTTGATTAATTTTTTAGAGAAATTGAATATGTTGTTGCTTTATTTATGTGTTTACTTATGTTGTTTTATTATTTTGAAAAAAATTATTTAAGTTTTATTACAAGATTTTGAAAATTCACATTTCTTATTGTGTATTTTTTTTTTATGAAGATCACTAAAAAAAAATTCAATCTTCAACTGGATCCAAGATGAGTAGTGGAGATATATGTCTTCTAGATAGTGGTACAACTAACATTATATTAAGAGAACGAAAATACTTCTCTAATTTAATTTTGGAAAAAGGCCTATGTGAAACAATCTGGTAGTACAAAATTAATTGAGGGCTCTAGAAGAGAAACCTTATTACTACCTGAAAAAATAAAATTGGTCATTGATAATACATTGTATTATAGTAAGTCTCAAAAAACTGTTAAGTTCCAAGGTTAGTCGCTAAACTGGCTATTATACTAAGACTGCAAATGAAGAAAAGGTTTAATATCCTTATATTACTACAATAAAGGCGGATAAAAGGTTTGTCCATGAAAAACTACTTGTACTTTCTTTTGGATTGTACTGTACAAGTATGGATATGGCTGAATCATTTACCGTAGTAAACAAAAGATTTATAGGTTCTAATGATTTTATCATTTGGCATGACTGGTTAGATCATCCCAATTTTAATATGATGCGCAAAATTATTGAGAATTCACATGGGCATACTTTGAAGAATCAAAATATTTTCAATCGAAGAAATTCTCTTGTGTTGCTTGTTCTCGAGAAAAATTGGTTATTAAACCATCAGCATCTAAAGTTGGGATTGAATTCCCTGAATTTCTAAAATGTATACTAGATATATATATGTGGATCAATTTATCTTCCATGTGGACCTTTCAAATATCATATGGTCTTGATAGATACATCTACAAGATGGTCATATGTGTGCTTATTATCAACTCGCAATATGACTTTTGTGAGATTGTTGGCTCAAATAATAAGATTAAAAACACAATTTTAGATTATGCAATAAAGATAATTCATCTAGATAATGCTGGTGAGTTTACATATCAGTCCTTCAATGATTATTGTATGTCCTCTGGAATAAAAGTTGAACATATGGTTGCTCATGTTCATACTCAAAATGGTCTAGCAGAATCAATGATAAAACGTCTTTAATTGATAGCTAGATCATTGTTAATGAGGACAAAACTCCTATTTCAATACGGGAGCATGCATGCAGCAGTATTTGTGGGAATAAGATCAACCAGTTATTATGAATTCTCTCAATTATAATTAATATTTTATCGGGGGTCAAATATTTTCTATCTTAAAATTTTTTAGTGTGCGGTATATGTGTCAATTGCTCCACCAAAATGCACAAAGATGGGTTTCCAAAGAAGGTTGGGTAATATGTTGGTTATGAATCTTCTTTCATTAAAATATTTAAAATCTATGGTTGGAGATTTATTTACAGCAAGATTTTCTTATTGTCATTTTCATGAATTAGTATAACTAACATTAGAGGGAGAACATAAGCATCTGATAAATGAGATAAATTGAAATGCATTATCACTATCTCACTTAGATCCTCGAACAAATCAATATTTGTAGGAGGCTCAAAAGATGATTTACTTGTAAAATATTGTAAATCGGCTGCCAGATGCATTTACTAACCTTCAAAGGGTTACTAAATCTTATATTCCAACTGCAATACTTTAATTCAAGTTGATATTTTTGATAGGACAAATTGTAAATGCAAATGAGTCTAGGGTTTAAAATATGACAGGTCTATTGATTTCAAGGATAAAAATTTTTTAGAAAGAAAAAAAAATGATCACGATATGGTGGAAATTACTTAAAAAGAGCTTTGAGACATAAAAATAATAAGACCACTCAGGAGGTTTAAATGCCTAAAAATAATGAGAATGAAGAAATATGAATAATTCATGTCGCAATAAGAGAAAAATGAAACACAAATAATATTGTGGTTGATAATATTTTTGCTTACAACATTGCTATTGAAATAATGCAACAAGATGAGAATTTGGAATCAAATTGGCCGAAATGAAATAATACAATTTAAGCGGAATTGAATTCGCTTAAAAAACGTGAAGTTTTTGGATCAATAATTTGAACAACTGAAGATGTCAATCCAATGGGAGACAAATAAAGTTTTGCGCGAAAATGAAATAAAAAAGGTTGAAGTTATAAAATATAAAGCATGACTTGTAGCACAAGGTTTTTCACAAAAGCCGGACATTGATTATGTAGAGACATATTGATAAAAATTGGGTCACTTGAATAAATAAGAAAATAATACGGAAGCGAAACCCCTAAGATTAAAGACAAGAAATTAAAGATAGATAAAATTTGAGAATGAATCCTCAATTTTGAGATGAAGTGCTAAGAACCCTAATTGATCTTAGTATTCAAAAATAGTGGATTAAGACTAATTATGATACTAATAGAGTCAATTCAAGAACTTAAATCTAAAGGTGATTTAGACCCCTATTTTGAAGAAATTAAAGACAACAATTAGTATAAGACTAATCACCTTCTTTAATTAACTTTAATAGAAATCAAAGATATCAAGTTAAGAATTAATCTTACCTTCTAAAGAATCGTTCTTATAAGGTTGCAAGATAAATCTCAAGTAGCCACACACAAAGGTGTAAATAAGAGAAATTCTCAATTAATAATAATGTTGTCTCCTCAAAATAACAAAATTCATCCTTATATATAGGAAATAAAAAATCTACTCCAAATAGCATGAGATTCGAATTCTACTTTATGGAAATAAATAAATCTAGGAAACTTGAAATCGGGAAACTTTTAAACTAGGAAACCTTTAAACTAGGTAACTTTTAAACTAGAAAACTATAAACTAGGAAAACAAAATATTCCAAATTTAATAAAAAACTCATGTGGGCTCAATCTTCTTGCTTTGGGCTTGGACTTGAATCATGAAATATGTGTAGCACTTAGCCCATGTTTCTCCATAATTTTTGGACTCATTCTTGGGTTCTCTTCCGTCACAAGCATCTTCGTGATTCACATTGAAGCCCGTCAATCTTAATGCAAATAGGCCAGTCTGGATGTTATTATTCCCCTCTTCTTGAAAACAATTTATCCTCGAATTTGAATTTTGCAAAATCAAGAAGATATGCAATAGTAAACAAGATCCATTACTTGAAAATAATAATGGTAAGAACAAAACAAGATAGTGACCATGTGTCCACTTAACCCAATTAATCCTTGCATGTATAAATATACCTTTATAAAGCATGTGGACATCATCCCGATAGAAAATTCTCTTCCTTGTATTAGCACAATAAAATTCATGTATGGATGACATAGGAGATGATATGTGCCTCTCCAATTTAACTCTATCAATAAATTACTCTAATGGGCTTGCCAAAGATGACATAAGATCTATAGAATATGCATTAAATTGAACACTTTTATGATATATCCAAGCATCCTTGATTACACTTTCCAAAGATTTTTCCACATAAAACCTATTCACATCAGCGTAAGAATTAAGAGTGTAGTTCATCACCTCCAGAAAGATCTTAGGTGTTCTAGGAATCCCAAGATTGTGAATAAACCAATCATACATACTATATTTGGTCTTATATGACAAAATAACAACAACACCTTGTTCCTTTTGCATGAGAGTTAGATTCATAACTATATTTTTGATCTTTTTGTCATGAGTCTTATCTTGGATAGATCCAAAATAATTTTCTTTGCCTTTATACTTCTCATAAACATACACTTGCTCAATGAGATATTTTGTTTGGACCACCTTGGGAATAAGTTTATTCAATGATGATTCTTTTATGTAAATTTTCCTATGAGTATCTGCAAAAGAGTCAAAACAACTAGAAGGAGTAGGAATATTAGAGTTAGAATAAGAAATAAACTTATTCAAACTCTCTTGTTTTTCTCTCTCTATCTCAGGATTATTCATGATCATCTCTCTTTTCTTTCCTCTCGACCTCACTTGATATCCCACTCTCTTCACACAACACAACATCTTTTCTTTTCTCTCTTGGAATATCAACATGCACTCTCTTACTCCTCCCGTTATTTTTTCTCTCAAAATTTTTCATTGTTTCTTTCACACGTTTATGATCTTCATAAACTTGGAATGGAGTTGAAGGTACAAGTTTATATTTTATTTTGTTTAGCTCAAGAGAAACTCTATTCTTTTTCCTATCATAAACTGTGTTTCTGTCAAACTGCCATGGACACCCAAGCATAATATGACAATCTTGTATTAGAATTATATCACAAAGGATATTATCGGAATACCTCCCAATGGAGAGCGGAATCATACATTGCTTAGTCACCTTAAGTTCACCAAAATCATTGTGTTTGATTCATGCAAGTTTCAACTTCTCCACCACGTATGAACTTATCACATTAGCACCACTCTCAAAGTCAATAATCATAGAGCAAATATTATCTTTTATCTCACACCTTGTATGAAAAATATTGCTCCTAAAATTAGTTATATTCACCTGATTAGGTGGATTTTGTATGGCCTCGAATGCATCGAGTCGAGCAAAAATTCTTCTAAGTGCCTCGTCTATGTCGTTGTTTTGAGTCCCAGTATTAGTATCCTTTTGAGATATCTCCAAAAGTTGAAGGGAAAAAATCTCTCAATTTGACTTTTTTTATCTCACCCTTCTTGTCTTTTTCCACTCAAATTACAACTTTTGGTTGATTCATTTAGGATTTATGTATTAACCTTACTCCCTTTAGAAGTAAGATGTAGAGAAAATAAGAAATTACCAACTCCTAGACGGATTGGATTTTGTGAGACAAGAAAAGGAAATAATTTTAAATTAAAAAAATCTAAATTTTTCCCTCTTCTTAATTTTCCTTCTTGATGTTGGAAAACAAGATACACAATAAATTTAAAAAAATTTGATTTGCAAGCAACCTTTTTTTTAAATCTACTAAAATGGAAAAAAAGTAAAGAGATTTTTTTGGGGGCTACGAAACTCCCAAGAATTATCAAGAATGGAACTTTGATAGAACCGCTCTGATGCCACTTAATAAGAATCGCGTCACTTGAATAAACAAGAAAATAATGCGGAAGCAAAAATTCTAAGATTAAAACAAGAAATTAAAGATAGATGAAATTTGAGAATAAATCTCCAATTTCGAGATGAAGTGCTAAGAACCCTAATTGATCTTAGTATTCAAAATCAGTGGATTAAGACTGATTATGATACTAATAAAGTCAATTCAAGAACTTAGATCTAAAGGTGATCTAGACCCCTATTTTGAAGAAATTAAAGACAATAATTAGTATAAGACTAATCACCTTCTTTAATTAACTTTAATAGAAACCAATTATATCAAGTTAAGAATTAATCTTACCTCCTAAAGAATCGTTCTTATAAGGTTGAAAAATAAATCTCAAGTAGTCACATACAAAGGTGTAAATAAGAGAAATTCTCAATTAATAATAATTTGTCTCCTCAAAATAACAAAATTCATCCCTATATATAGGAAAGAAAAAATCTATCCCAAATAGCATGGGATTCGAATTCTACTTTTATGGAAATAAATAAATCTATGAAACTTTAAACTGGAAAACTATTAAACTAGGAAACTTTAACTAGGAAATCTTTAAACTAGGTAACTTTTAAACTAGGAAACTATAGACTAGGAAAATAAATTTTTTTGAATTTAATCAAAACCCATGTGGGCCCAATCTTCTTGCTTTGGGCTTGGACTTGAATCATGAAATATGTGTAGCACTTAACCCATGTTTCTCCACAATTTTTGGACTCATTCTTGGGCTCTTCTTCCATCATAAGCATCTTCGTGATTCACATTGAAGCCCGCAAATCTTAATGTAAGTGGGTCAGTCTGGATGCTATCACATATTCTTCTGTGGTGGATGAATTATCTTCAGGTATATAATAAATCTGACAGATCATTAAAAACCTTGAAACGCACTTAATGGATGTTGTCACGGCCTATTTGTATGGATCACTGGACAATAATATTTATATGAAAATCTCAAAAACATTCAAAGTTTCTAAAGGATATAAAGTTCACAAAAAACTTGTTCAATAATACTTCAAAAATTCTTATACGGATTGAAACAATTAGAACAGATGTGGTATAATCATCTTAGTAAATATTTGATAAAGAAAGTATACAAAAAGGCCCAATTTGCTCTTATATTTTTATAAGAAGGTTTGGATCTGAATTTGCTATAATAGTTGTGGATGTTGATGACTTGAATATTGGTGGCACTCCTAAAGAGCTTTCAAATAAAAGATTTGAAAAGGATAAAATTTTGTCTTGACCTACAGATTGAGCATTTGGTAAATAAAATATTTGTCCATCAATCAACGTACACTGAAAAGATTATAAAATAATTTTACTTGAATAAATCACATCTATTGAGTACCCCAATGATTGTGAGATCACTTGATATAAATAAAGATCCATTTCAACCTTAAGAAAATGATGAAGGACTTCTTGGTGATAAAACTCCATATTTTAGTACCATCGGGGAAAGGCTTCTTGATGATGAAACTCTACGTCTTATTGCAATTGGGGCACTAATGTATCTTGTCAACAATACTCGATCAGATATTTATTTTGTAATAAGTTTATTGATAAAATTCAGCTCTTCCCCAACACGAAGTCATTGGAATGATGTCAAGCATATATTCAAATATCTTTAGAGAATCATTGATTTGAGATTATTTTATTCTAATGAATCTAAGTCAGAAATAATTGGTTATACAGATACTAGATACTTGTCTGGTCCACATAATGCTCGGTCTCATATGGGCTATTTGTGTACATATAGACACAACTATATTATGACGTTCAATGAAGCAAATATTAGTTGAAACTTCTTCAAATCATGAAGAAATAATTGTCATTCATGAAACGAGTTGAAAATGTGTTTGGTTAAGATTAATGACTCAACATATTCAGGAAATATGTGGACTTTCATTGAATAAGGATATTCCAACTACATTGTATAAAGACAATGTTGTATGTATAACTCAGTTGAAGGGAGGTTACATTAAAGGAGACAGAAAAAACACATTTCATAAGAATAAAAAAAATCACTCATGATCTTGAGAAGAAAGGTGACATGGATGTTTAATAAATTTGCTCGGTTGATAATTTGGAGGATCTATTCACTAAAGCATTACTTACCTCAATATTTGAGAAACTGATATTCAAGATTGAGATGTGTTGTCTCCGAGAAATAAAATAATGTTTGCGTCAATTGAAGTAAAATACGCACTATATTCTTTTTTCTTAATTAAGATTTTGTTCTATTGATTTTTCTGGTAAGGTTTTTAATGAAGCAACAATCAAGGCGTATTACAAGATGTATACTTTTTTTCTTTCACTAAGATTTTTTCCACTGAATTTTTCTTAAAGAGATTTTAACAAAACACATTATCTATAAACATCCAAAGGAGAGTGTTATCAATGCAATGAATGTGGATGTCCTTCCGTAACTCCTTTTTCTAAATATTGATGTATATTCATAACTCTTTTTAGCATTCATATTGAATGAATGAAGATCATTTAATTCTTGTAACCTGAAAAGTCATATGTACTATAAATAGGCGATCATATTCAGTAAAGGATACAATCAAATATACAAAAGAAAGAAAGAAATAGACATTCTTTGTCATAACTCTTGTCTTCATTTGTTGTTATGTATTTAGATTTCTCTCTCATTTTAAATCACCATTCATTAGTTCTTCACCTGTATAACCATATTTTGAAGTGAGTTATTAACTAATAATTATGTCAAATAAGTATTTTTTTTTAATGATATGATTTTTATATGCTATATAGATCAAGTGATACAAGGTTAATCATCGAAAGATAATATTTAAATTTTGTTAAATTAGTAGGTGTCAAATGAATTGGGGGGGGGGGGGGGGGGAGTTATTAATTTTCAAAAAGTATTATTTAAGTTTGAGATTATTAATAATGTTAAAATTTAATATATTAATAGTTACTTTTAATACTTCATATATTTCTTAATTTTAAATAAACAATGGTATATGATAAATTTTTTATTATATCAAATAATTAGATAATTTTTTTATAATTAGTTTCATTTGATATTGATCGGGCTTCACACGAGTACTAATATTAGTTACCGGTAAAAAGCAAAAATAAACAACTAATTATATTTTGATATTGTAAAATGACAAGCAATATGGATCATCTATTTTTAGTACGAATCATAAAATATAGGAACGAGGGAAGTAATTATTAAGTATCTCTATCAGAATTATCTTCTCTTTTTATAGTGAAATTGACATTAATCTACTAGTCATTCTAAGAAAGATATGATAATTAAATTTTTGTGCAACTTCAATATATACCAGATGTCGAAGGGCTCAGTGCTAGCACGGATCCAATATATTTTATTTTTTATTTTAATTTTTGCAACACAAATATAATTTAGATAATTAATCCTTAAAATAATTTAAATTTTTAATTATTGTGATTTATAATACTTTTTTTCTATTCCATTTTAAGTGACACTGATATAATTTTGAGATTCAATCGAATATTTTATATCTTTTATATTTTTTAAGTTGTTAATTACTCCTATGTGATTTATAATGCTTTTAGCATAATTTTTCAATAAGATATTAATATTCTCTCCGTCCTAGTTTAAGTATCTTTTCATTTTTAAATAATATATGTTACTTCATGTCTTCCTCTGTCCCATCGTAATTTTTGTGGCACTAATTTAATTTCGATAGTCAACCAAATATTTTATATTGACATATCATTTTGTGTGTATTTTACCTTTTTTATAAAATATTATTAATTTTTTAATGCTTAGATGACCATAAAAAATAATTAGGGATGATATAATAAAATTACGATTGAAACAACAAAACAGACATGTCTTAAATGACTTATAACAACTAATTAGAAGTGATATAACAAAATTACTATGAAAATACTTGTGAAATAAATTTAAATGGGTGTCATATAAGACATCAAGTTAATTTATCATTTTACGTTCAATTTATCTTTTTATTAAATATTATTAACTTTTTAATACTTAAATGACTTATAATAATTAATTGTGATATAGTAAAATTATAATCGAATCAGCTGAAGAAGGTAGCACAAAACATCAAGAGTTAATTTATTATTTTATTTTTATTTTATATTTTTATTAAATATTATTATTTTTTTAATACTTAATGACTTATGTTAATTAATTAGAGGTAATATAGTAAAATTACGACTAAAGCAGCTGAAGAATCTATCACAAAACATCAAGAGTTAATTTATTATTTTATTTTTAGTTTATCTTTTTTATTAATATTATTATTTTTTTAATATGTAGATGACTTATATTAATTAATTAGGGATGATATAATAAAATTATGATTGAAGCAGCTGAAGCAGATAGCACAAGCAGGTATGTCGAAGACGTTGCTTATTGTCCTTTACTATTAGTAGTAAAAGTAAAAGTAAATATTAGATTTTATTTTTCGTGTGATGCAAGGCCAAATGTTACTTTTTTTTAAATAACATTTTTATTGTGCTTACAAAAATTAGGCGACATGTGCAAATATAATTTCGTATAATCTTATTGGTTTATTCACTTTTTATGTTATGTCTTATTTTTAAAATTTATGCTTTAAAATAAGTTATATATTATGAGGTAGTAAATCAACTTATTAAAGGTAAGAATTTTTTTTGTTTATTTTTTGTTATATCTTTAAAAAGTACTTTTTTGACACAAACATAATGATTGCAAAGTATTCCATGTGCCCATTTTTACATATCCACTATATTAAAAATAGTTATCTAATTTTATTTATCCAATTTTAAAAAATCAAGAATTAATTTATCATTTTATATTTATTTTAATTTTTTTGTTAAATATTATTTGTTTTCTAATACTTATATAATTTATAATAATTAATTAAGAAATGATACAGTAAAATCACAGTTGAAGCAGTAGAAGCAAGAATGTGATCATGAGCATCCTACTCCAGCGGCTCAACTTTCACTTATACTGTATGAGATGAAGCAGCTAAAGCAGACATGTCAACCATGAGCAACCTGTTTCATCTGCTCAACTCTAACTTATACTATAGGAGAAAATTTTTACGCTTGTTAAAGATTACTTATTTTCTATTACTTACTTATAATAATTAATTAGAAATGATATAATAAACTCATAATTAAAGCAGGCATGTCGATCATGAACAGTTATTGAACTCTCACACTTATATGATAGGAGGAAAAAATAATTATTTTCACTTGACAGCAGCTTAAAGGAGAAGATACTAAAATTAGCAGTTTAAAGAAGAGGATACTAAAATTTCATAAAAACAAGATAATAGACTTACAACCATGACTGAATTGCTCATACTCACATTTAATTTGTGTTTGTTGAAATATCAAAAAGTAAGAAAATTATCAAGCGAAATAATTGATGTATTAGTAGGATTGCAGAAGAAGATGTTACACCAACACCGCTATGTACAGATGCAAAATATAACTTTGTCAAAAATAGAAAACAACATAATAATATTTCTGTCTCCACTAATATGAAGGATATCCTTCCAACGTCACTCGTTAGAAATTCCAGTAATTGTGTTTTGCAATGATGATGGCTATCGATTGAAATAGGATCATCATTCACCAACTTGAATTGTATTTTCTCTATCAAAATTTCGTGTGATTCATCAAATAGTAACACTAATAGTATCATCTTAAAACGTTTGAACTAATTAGCATGAATGTGCATGCAAAGCACATGTGCGAATAGTAGTAATAAGGTGACGGGTATGGATGATTAATTTTAGGATACTTGATCACCCACTTACTTCGGTCATGTCGATATTAATCACTATTGTATAGGTCAAGGGTGAAGGAGAGCCTTGAAACAACTCGTAAAGTTGTTGTCATGTGATCAAGAAGTCACGGATTCAAGCCTTGAAAACAGCCTCTAACAGAAATGCAATATAAGGCTGCATACAATACACCCTTGTGAGGCTCTTCCCCGGACCCTGCACATAGCGAGAGCTTTATTTCATCGGGCTACCCTTTTTTTTATATTGGTATAGATCAAGAGTGAACTACGCTTTTTCTCTGTTCATTTTTCAACTGTATCACTTGCTTGGCAAAATTTTGGAAGCGAACTTTAAACATAGTTCACGTTAGAGGAGAACATAAAACTTGAAGCGTAGCAATGTCATCAGACAAAATTTTCACAAGCGTCAAAGCTATACATTTTCTGTTAAATTTAGTACAACAGGAATGTTTCTTCCTGAAATTTTGTCATGCCTTAATTTCTAAGCTAATTTACACCTACTTGATCTGAAAAATAATAAATTTAAAAATTCTCTCACTGATAAAGTTTGCACCTTACAATAAAGTAGCAATCGAACTGATCTAATATCAACTGTGCCACAGGACATGCAGGGACTTTGAAAGGTATGTAAATTCACGTCAAGTATAAAAGACACGTCATGAGTTGCTTCCATCAGCTGCCTAGAACACAAGGTTCTACCACCTCACTTACAGTTGGAATATACTGATCTGAGTTGTTTGCAGCCTCAAGGGAAATGTGTTGAAAACGTATTCAAAAGTTAGTGCATTTAATTGGAGCACCTTCATCGATTAAATGATGCAGCTGAGTTGTCATCATAATGTCCCCTCCACGCATTACCACTGTCAGTTCCACTGCTAGCTTGGTTTGGTATTGGCACATTACCTAAATCTCCATCCAAGCTCATTTGCTGAACTTCAGCACAAGACAGTATTTTGATGCTCTGAACACAGCTCACAAACTCCCTGACAAAAATGGGAAAATTTGAAATATCTTGTAGTAGTAGTACAACAATCATAATACAACATACAAGTCCAACACTTACTCCCAAGGATCGTCACCAACAAGTAGTATATCATTCTCATGGTCAACATATACAAGCTTCCACTCAGTTCTTTGAGGATCTTCAAGCTGTCCCTCAATTCCAAACATACGTGCTAGATCATGCCTTAATTCATCATAGCCTACGTAGCGAGTGACATCTATAGTTCTTCCCACAGAGCCTCGTTTTTGAACCTTCAAAATGGGAAAATGATATTAAAAACATACATTACGGGAATGAGACTTAACACTACTAATCCATCATATAAAACTTGAGACGAGGAAACACATAAAGAGTGATAAAAGAGAAAAACATGTGTGCAGCACACCTTTGTATATGTTCTCATGCGTTGAGTCTGATTCGTCCATGAATTATTATTCAGAACCCCATTGTCAATAACAGCAAGATCACTGGCACATCTTGGCTTATATGACATGTTTGGCACCCCAAATTGTTGAGAATTGATCCCAGCATCAGACAACTCAGTTTCTATATCCTTAGGGGCATTGCCAAAAGGAGAGAATAGGTTTTGCATATCCTTTCCAGAATCATAATCCCTTGATAGCAAAGCATCAGGGTTCAATCCATCTATATTATTTACTGCTGAAGGAAGACTGCTCCTAGAATGTGATTGAACATCACCATCCACACATAATGCAGGCAATGAAAAGTTGAAACCACTAGAATCCAGCCCATAGGACGTTGTCGATGAGGCTGCCTCTAAGTTCTCAGTACCACTAGCTTTGTATTTAGACTGCTCTGAACCTTTTGAGAATGGTGGTTCATGTTTTATTCGAAATTCGGATTTTTTTTGCTCTTGAGAAGGATCAACTACCGACTCATCCACCTGTAGTGCTTGCTCTTGGTTCCTGGTCAAGAAGTTTGGTGGTGAAACTTGGAAATTGTTTGTAGAAGGAGAGGTTGAACATGAAGGAGCATCTCCATCTGCAGCACCAGAAATTCCTTTGATTGTTATAGGCAATTTGTTCTGGTTTTGGAGTTGGTTGAAAGCATGTTGGGGCGACTGGAGATGTGTGGCTGCCGTCATGATGCTGGAACTTAATTGCTGATGAGCAAACTGGAGCTCTTGTGGTTGCCGGTTCTGTTGTTGCTGGGACATACGTGGCTCCAGGGTACAGCTTACAGGAGATAATAGCTGTGTTTGTTGCTTCTGTTGCTGCTGTAGTTTATTAAGAAGCTGTAGCTGCAGCTGCTGCTCCGTGAGGCTCTGCTGTGATGATGGTTGCACTTGGGGCCTCTGCATCAACCTTTGTTGCAACAATTGTAGTGGAGCTTGTAGTGGTATAGTGTGCTGCTGCTGGGATTTTTGCAAGAGGTTAGATTGCTGTTCCACTTGTTGCTGAAATTGGAGGTCCTGTGCCAAGGATGGCGAAGGAAATGGATTTCTATTGACAGGAACATTTTGCTGTGATTGGATACTAGATGATAGTACCTGTTGTTGCTGAAGTTGACCATATATCACAGCTTGTGGAAAAGTTTGGTTTGGTATCTGGTTAGGGGATACACAATGATTTACTGGTGATGAATTCACAGTCAAATGTTGCTGTTGGGATGGACGTTGTTGCTGCTGTGCTTGCTGATGAAGCTGTGGCTGTGGCTGTGGGTGTGGCTGTGGCTGTGGCAGTGGCTGTGGCTGTGGCTGTGGCTGCTGATGCAACATGTGTTGCTGTAGCTGCTGTGGCTGCTGCTGCTGCTGTTGTTGCTGTTGCTGCTGCGAGTGTTGTTGTTGCTGTTGCTGTTGCTGCTGCAGGTGTTGTTGTTGCTGTTGATGTTGCTGTTGTAGTGTGTGTTGCTGCTGCTGTGCAATTATAGGAGACTGTAACGGTGGTTGTTGCTGTTGGGCCCATGCTAATGGTGGCTGCTGGATTTGACCAAATTGTTGGTTTAGCTGATTTGGTTTGTTGAACTGGAGACCTGGTGATGCTAATGTAGGTGACTGAAAGTTCAACAACTTAGAATGGTCATCAGTACCGATATTACTGTGTAAGACACTGGGAAGTCCGGATTGGGCAACTGGCACATGATTGTTTTGTTGCATACTCATCCATTGTACCAAGCTCAGTCCAGGGAATATTGAGCTTTGAGCATCTTTTAGACCAAATTCGTCACTGATCCAAGGCATCCCCCTCTTTAAAACATTCTCTATATCGGACTCATCACCTACAAAAACACTACTTCTTTGAGGATTATATCGAGAAAGCTGCAGTAGACTAATTTTCTTCTTGGGCAAGTACAGACGACGAAGATGAATCATGCTAATATCTATAGTGCCTGACTAAGGCAGCGATCATGCTGCTACTACTAAAAATTAATTTGATGAACATCCTTGATACTTCATACACCCAATGGTTACACCTATTTCCATACATAATTAATCAAGATAATTTTAACTGCAAAGCAAAACTGGAAATTCCAACATCTCCTGTAAGTCGAAGTCGAGTTTTAACTATAATGAACCGTTAAATAGCCTTTTTGCAGGGCCAGCTCGACCATAAAGCCACTAAAGCAATGGCTTGGGGCCCCAAATTTTTACTAAATATTTTTACTAATTGACAACAAGATGTACGTATGGCGCACAAACACATAACACGTAAGTCGCACAAGATGCACGTATGTCGCACAAGATGCACGTACGTCGCACGAGATGCCATGAGTCGTACGAGATGCACATGTGATGCACACAAAAGCTAATTTTATTGAATATACTAAAACCTCTTATTAAGATTTGGCTTTAGGCCACCAAATTCGTTGAGCCATCCCTAAATCTTTGTTTTAGTTCTTTTTAACCCTTGAACATTATAAGAGACAACTAAATGTTGAGTAGCTTACCAGGAAAATTTGGCTGCTTATGAAACTTGGGCCTGAAAAATGGAGGAGGACAGATATACAATGGTGTCACGACCGGCTCAATATCCCAAATTGAAACTCTGCTTGGACGTTCCCCGGCAGTTGATTCATCCCATCCCACCTAACAAATTAAATAAAGAAATAGTTTAGGATTGGATCAATGCAAATGCAGTTTATTATATACCGCCAAAAAACACGAAGCAAAGTGCAGGCACTGCTAATCTGGAGCAGTAACTGATGACTCAGTGACATTGCCTAATAAAAATAGTCGTATATGGTATGACTGAGAAATATATATCAAGAAGCACGGCGACCTCTACTATGACCACTAAGTTAAACATATCAAAATTCTAAGAAAATTCTTGGGGACAAATTCTAGATGACCGAGCACCTGAAGATTACGCCACTGTGAGTTCTTCCATCGTATGGGGTCCAGATCACTAACACCCGTTATTGTACCCATGTACCTACGGACTCCAGATTCCTCCGTTTCAAACATCATCCGAAATCGCATGCCTAGTGAAACTTGTGAGTACATAGATTTATTATACTTGGCCAGAGGAATTACAAATTCAGAAGGGCTAGCCCTGTCAAGAACAAAAGCAGCAAGATCTAAAAACAACTGTAATTCAACATTTAAGTCCTAACACGTAATGTTTTTAATTTAACAAGGTGGGTATAGTACCTAGGATTGTAAAAGATAGTAAACGGGCTGTTGTTTGCAGCAGCATGAGCTGCAGCAGCAAGGATCCCAATGTGCATGCTGTCACTAGATATAACAGATGAGGACAGGGCTGGTTGCTGTCTGTTCGCTCGTTTTATACCCAAGAGAAGCTGTGACTTTTCATCTCTACATAAAATTTTCCCAGTAAAGCAACAAGATGACTATCATATCAACAAAAAAAGAAGTAACTGACTTTTCTGTTACCTTATGAAAAGGACAGAATCACCGGCACACAACCTTTTAGAGGAGATAAAGACACTCCAACCAGTAGTCAAAAGGTGTCTTTTTGGTTGACCTGAAATCATGAAAATTAGTTTCAATGAACCTTGTTAGCACCTATCACTGACCAATTTTTATCTGATACATTGATGGCTCCAGTTATCGAGGGGAACATGTTCATAATTTTGCTCGGACTCTTCAAAAATGAGACCAACTACATGCGATCATCCAAAAGTAGTGCATTTTTGGAGGACCCGACACCGGAGCAACATCATTTTTTGAGAGTCCGAGCAACATAGGTTCACAATTCACTACAAGAGCAAAAACATGACACTAGGACTAAGTTTCTTTACATCAGTGTCCTTAAGAAATTTCCACTACAAAATAAGCTCTCTTAATTAAAAGATATTTGAAAACTTGAACCAAGAAAACTATTACGAAAAATATTATTAGAATCACATTTTTCATAAGCTGAGGTGGATTTGGAGATAAAAGTTACTACGGCATATGAAAACGAAGGTTAATTATTTGAGTCATTTAGCTTAGCAGTCCGACATGGAACTGTATCCTTTGGAGACTGCATATGAAAACGAAGGTTAATTAGTGGTGGTGGAATGAAGAAGTTAAGAAGAAAGTGGAGACTAAGAAGGGGGCGTATGCTAAGTTGGTTGAGAGTAAGGATGAAGAAGAGAAGAGGGTAAATAGGGAGGAGTACAAGTTAGCGAGGAGGGAGGCTAAGCTAGCAGTTACGGCTGCTAAGACGGCGGCGTTTGAGATCTTGTATGCGGGGTTAGAGGAGAAAGGAGGGGGAAAAAGGTTGTTTAGGCTGGCTAAGGCTAGGGAGAGGAAGAGTCGTGACCTTGATCAGGTCAAGTGCATTAAGGGGGAGGATGATAGAGTGTTGGTGGAGGATGTTCACATTAAGAAAAGATGGCAGTCGTATTTTCATAGGCTCTTGAATGATGAAGAGGATAGAGTTATGGTGTTAGGGGAGCTGGAGCAATCAGAGGCGCGTCGTGATTTCAGTTATTGTAAACGTTTTAAGGTGGAGGAGGTTAGAGAGGCTGTTAGCAGGATGCGAAGGGGTAGGGCGACGGGGCCTAATGAGATCCCTGTGGATTTTTGGAAGTTTGCTGGAGAGAATGGTTTAAGGTGGTTGATTGATTTGTTTAATGACATTTTCGAGTCGGCGAAAATGCCCGACGCATGGAGGTGGAGCACTATGATCCCTCTGTATATGAATAAGGGTGACATTCAGTGTTGCAACAATTATCGGGGTATTAAGTTATTGAGTCACACTATAAAAATTTGAGAGAGAGTGGTCGGGTTGAGGTTGAGGAGGATAGTCTCTATTTCGGAGAACCAGTTTGGATTTATGTCCGGGCGCTCAACGACAGAGGCAATTCACCTGGTTCGAAAACTAGTGGAACAGTACAGGGAAAGAAAAAAGGATCTGCACATGGTGTTTATCGACTTGGAGAAAGCATACAACAAAGTCCCTAGGGAAGTTCTTTGGAGATGCCTGGAGGTGAGTGGGGTCCCGGTGGCGTATATCAGAGCAATCAAGGACATGTATGATGGAGCTAAGACCCAAGTGAGGACGGCGGGTGGTGATTCTGAACATTTCCCTTTCCTGACAGGGTTACATCAGGGATCTACTCTTAGCCAGTTTTTGTTTGTTTTGGTGATGGATGTGTTGACGCGGCGTATTCAAGGCGAGGTGCCCTGGTGTATGCTTTTTGCAGATGATGTGGTTTTGATTGATGAGACTCGGGGGGTGTGAATGATAAATTAGAACTGTGGAGAGAGACCCTTGAGTCTAAAGGGTTCAGGTTAAGTAGGAGCAAGACCGAGTATTTGGAATGTAAGTTTGATGGCTCGAGGGAGGGGGATGACGTGGTAGTAAGGCTGGAGTCTCAGGTGGTGTGTAAGAGGGATAGTTTCAAGTATCTTGGGTCCATGATTCAGGGGAATGGTGAAATTGACGAGGATGTCTCTCACCGTATCGGGGTGGGATGGATGAAGTGGAAGCTCGCCTCGGGGGTGTTGTCTGATAAGAAGATACCGCCCAAGCTTAAAGGCAAATTTTACAGGGTGGCAGTCCGCCCGACCATGTTGTATGGAGCAGAGTGTTGGCCAGTCAAGAACTCTCACATTCAGAAATTGAAGGTGGCGGAAATGCGGATGTTGCGTTGGATATGTGGGCTTACTAGGGGTGATAGAGTTCGGAATGAGACTATCCGAGAAAAGGTTGGAGTGGCTTCGATGGAGGACAAGATGCAGGAGGTTCGTTTGAGATGGTTCGGACACGTGATGAGGAGGGGCACGGAGGCACCGATTCGTAGGTGTGAGAGGCTTGCTTTGGATAGTTCCAGACGGGGCAGGGGTAGGCCAAAGAAGTACTGGAGAGAGGTGATTAGGCGGGACATGGAGCAGTTACGGCTTACTGAGGACATGACCCTAGATAGGAAGATCTGGAGGACGCGTATTAGGATGGAAGGCTAGTGCCATTTTGGGTAGGTAGGGTAGGGCATTACTCGGTGGGTGTAGTATTCTTATTATGATTACTTGTTGCTTGTAGTATTACGATTGTTTACTAGTCTTTGTTTACTCTTTCCCTGTATGTGGCGTCTCTATGTTTTGTCTTGTTCCAGGTTTTTTGGTATGATTTCGATTACTATTCCTTGTCTTGAGCCGAGGGTCTATCGGAAACAACGGACTGCGTACATCTTACCCTCCCCAGACCTCACTATGTGGGAATACACTGGGTTTGTTGTTGTTGTTGTAGCTTAGCAATCCGACATGGAACTGTATCCTTTGGAGAGAAACCTTAAATGTCAACTCGTAGCATAGTGACCCAAAGTGTTGCCTCATTAGTAGTTCCACACAAAATTATCAAAACTAAAGCGTCCAACATAAGAGTAGAAGATCGTAAAAGTACCTCGATATATATGCCTGAAAGTCCATGCTTGATCATGCAAATCTCTAGCCATTAGCTCCTGAGCAGGAGGTTGCATTGAATAGTCCTACAAAGAAGCTCCCTGTCAGATGCAATAAAGTAGATCGCTTCTCTTGAAGACACTTTGGTGAAGATAAACATACCAGAGGAGGAAATATCTTCTCGGCCGCTCGACGAGGAACGGAAAATCCACCATGGGTGCTTGTATCACTAGCTGTGAGAGTTTTACAGAAGAACTCAGCAGGCTGCCTGTTCTGCTTAAGGCCCATATCAGACAAAAGTAAAGCCTCCTGGTCATACTGCAGAATCAAAAAGCAAAAGTTTGTTTCATACAACTTCTAAAGGAGACGGTAAAAAATATTTGACCGCAAAGATGACAGCTGATATTGCTAACAGCATAAGGACTTACTTTGTTTACAGGTTGAAGAGTCATCTGAGCATAGACCTCATCGGTTTCAGTGTCAGCCTAACAAAAAAGTAACAAAAAAAACATGTTTGGAAAAGGGAAACTCCACTGCTCGTTAATTTTCCGTAATAGAACAATATTTTTCTACTTAATTCATATAAAATGAGGCAAATAAACAATACGAAACTTAAGAAGTACAGTGATCCCAAATGAAAACACCCATATTCAATCATTAATTTTAAGAAAAATATATGGAAATGGAAAGACAATTCATGAAATCGTAAATCCCAGCCAGTATGAGGATAGAGGAAGATGCCATACATGTAAAGTAACATTGTGTAACATGCAAATCAACTTGGATGGAAGATTAGGATAACTTGGAATTCCATCTGTCTCCTTTTGCATTGATGCCGCCACCTGCATAGATTGATATCGAAGTAAGGTTTCATCATCTTGGGGGGAGTAATACTCCTATTCAACTCCAAAAGAAACATACCTGCTCACTGTGACCTTGAGGAAAATATACCACAAGGCTTCCAACAGGAGGCAAAGAAACCAATGGGCCAGCACAAGCGTGCCATAACTCTGAATTCATGAGCTTTCTTTCTCCTGTTGCATTATGATACAAACTTACACATATTTACTAAATTAAAGTCCAATTGTATACAAATATACATATGATGCTTTGATATGCTAGAAACTAAGGTCCTTTATGTGCAAAATAATTCTCTTGACTACCAGCTACGTGAGCATCATTCATGCAACCAAAACGGAAAATTTTCTCCTGTTTCTCCTTTTTTTAGCCCCAACTGAAGGACTATCACACTGGAACCTGTATTAAAAAGAAATATTAACTACTGGTACATAAAGATAAGGAGTTAAAAATGGCAGCCCGGTGCACAAAGAATGCCGCGCTAGCAGGGTCCGGAGAAGAGCCGCACCCAAAGGACGTGATGTACATAGTCTACCACTCTACCTAATGCAGGCATTAGTGGCTGCTTCCACAGGTCGAACCCGTGACCCATAGGTCACATGGAAAAAACTTTACCAATGCTCTAAGGCTCCCCATCATAAAGATAAGGAGTCCCGCAAACCAAATGATTATAAAGCGTCAGAAATACCAGGAACCTAAGTAAATATCACGTGACCCTCAAACCGTTGATATGTGTGACCCTCAAATAGTTGTATACCTAATAGCAATCAAAAACTAACCACTACTAGATAGTTTAAACATGTCAATGACATGCGAAGATAGCAATAGTTTCTCGATCTTGTGATTCATGAAAAGAACTTACCTTCTCTTCTCAAAGAAACCCATGTGAGAGTATGAACTTATGGCAAATAGATTGTATTAAAGCATCATGAAGGCAGATCAAGCAAAATCTGCAGTATTTATTTTGTTCCTATTCCAGTGATAAGCTCGTTTTCAACTCTGTTCTTACCCCTCCTAATACTTACTTGTTAACAAAGCACAGCCTACTTAATAGACCGAGAATGATGCACAGAAATCGAAAATGCTCTTTCTGCTCCAAAATGGAGTAAACACAAGCTGCCAGGAGTAGTTTAGGCATTTTTAAAGGCAGTGAACCAACCCCACAAAAATGGAAAGTGGACCATCCGAGGCATCTGCTAAATAAGAGGTCAAAAGTGAAACTTAAACGAGTAGCAGATATTGGGTAAACCAATTTTGACGGTTATCCAGTATATAATCCGAAATTCAACTCAGAAAGAAGACATGAATCCGTAGATCAATTACACCAAACAGAATTTGTACTCCTGGATATACAAATTGTATTAGTAACATTTTGCTAATGCACCGAAATCACTAACAAATGAAAAGAATAAACAACTAAAAGCAGTTAAGAGAAAGTATACTTTTGTTCTCATTCCTTTGTAATACAAATGTTTTTCTAAGAGAAAAATTGAAAAACAGGCACTATTCAAAGGAAACTTGAGCATTAAAGTCCAACTTACCTTAAGAAAAACCTGCATATTATGGTTATCAAGTGACAAAATAATCAATTGAACGCCTTGTGTTAAGCCTTATTACACTAGCAAATCAAAGCTAAAACATGGCAGCAAATTTCACTTATTATATCCCCCACCCCCAACAGTCTGAGAGGTCATAGGAAGCAAAATGAAGCACAACTAAGAGAATTTTTTTGAAAAAAAGAGGTAGAAAATGCAAAATAAAAAGGACTGAATGAGGCGGTAGGAATCACCTTCTCCTGAATTAGGTATATATCCGTTAGATGGTGCCTTCATTTCAGCAGAAGTTGCACTTCTCTCCAAAAAGAATTTTAAGAGAAGAATAAAAATAAGAATTGGCGCAAAACAAATCTTTCGCGTAATTCCAGCTACAAAATGCTTTTCACGTTCTCAAGATAGAAAACTCCATCAATAATTATTAGGTACTAAACCACCATTAGCTCCATAATTGCATCAGCCCAAATTATCAAATATGATCACAATTTCCTTAAATGTAAATATGTTTTTGCTTTTCCATTGTCAACAAATCGTCAGCTTGTTCCGGTCACCGGAAAATCAAGAACTAGCAAATAATCTTATAAATATGGCTATCCAAAAATGGGAAGGCAGAAAGAATAATAAAGTTACACATCACCCCAGGTGCAAGGTGGTGGGGGGGGTGAGGGGGGGAATCAGAGAAGTCGCCGGAAAATCAGACGCCAATGATAACGGGAGCTGTTTTATATTGCTGCTGTACTACAACCTTTATACTATTCTATTCTATGCAAGATTATTGTAATAATAATTAAAAATAATATATGATTGATATACGTATGTGTATATGTTGTATTATTACGTTTTGTGAAATGGGAGAGAGAAGTAGTAGAGAACAAGCCGACATAAATGAACTGGACAAGGTTAAATAATGAGTGAAATTACAAGCCATGTTTTGCTCCCACAAGACATTTATTTCCATCATTCTCAATCCAACTATAACCTATCTTTCTAGTCAAAACAATTACTCCAGCTTATTTCCTTCGTGCACTTTATGTTTGGCTTCATATATTCTATTCCTCTCAAATTATTTGAAATATTTATTAAAATAATTAATCTTAAAATAATTGACATATTTAAGAAGTTAACATACAATTAACTACTTTTTTTTCAACTACATTCAAAGATTCATTCAATAAAATATTAAATAAAAACATATTAGTTAATTTTGCACCTCTTATTAATTTCTCCTTAAATATTACATAAAAAAAAAAATATGAGGGAGTACCTATTAAGAAAATTATATCAGAAATAATAATTTTAAAATATTACCTTTATTAGTTATAATTCATTTAATTGTTGAAAAATAAATATCATTTTTTCTTTGGTCGAACAGAATTGCATAGAAAATAAAATACGATTTAGTTACAAAATATAGGCTTCAGCCCGGTTTAGTTATAACATAAAATGCGGTTTAGTTATAATATTTAATGAAGTAGCAAGGATAAATAAATACAAAATAATAAATTATCTCTTAAATTTTTAAACTGGATAAATAAAATTAGATAATTATTTTTAATATATTAAATAAATAAAAATGGAGGGAGGAATAATTAATTGTTGCAGGTGAATCTTTTTTATGACTTATACTCCCTTCTTTTCATTTTTACTTTGTTAGTCTTTTACTTGTTCATTAAATCAAGAGAAACTAACTATTTGCTTTTAATATTATCTTTATTATTAAATAAATATAGAAAAATAATATAATTAAAGCTTTCACAATAGTATTTATAAAATTAGTTAAGTATAATAAATTTGTGAAAAGTATTCTCTTTGATCCATTTTAGTTGTCACGCTTACCAAAATAGTTGAGACAAAATAATTGTCACTTTAAAAAATAAAAAATAATTAATTTGTTATGAAATAATAAAAAATAAAGAACAACAGTAGAGAGAATAGAAAGAATAATTGTTATTTCTCTTGAGTGATGATTTACAATGAAGGAAGTCCTTCTATTTATAGGGAAAATTTACTCCTAGTTTCTGTGCAAAAGACAGATACTTCAAATCATGATAGATATCAACTAGATCTTGATCGGCATTCACTACAACTGATATACATTAATATCATAATACTTCCGCTTAAATGTCTAACAATATGCATATATGCTGCCTCATTAAAAATCTTACAAGGAAAACTCAGTGGGACAAAACCTCGTAAGGGAAAAAGAGTACAGCGCGTATTAACTCCCCCTAATAAGAACATACTTGAACCTTTGCATTCTGATCTTGTGCACCATCTTCTTGAAAGTTGCAGTTGGAAGAGACTTGGTGAATAAATCAGTCACATTGTCACTTAAACGAATCTGTTGTACGTTAATATCACCATTCTTTTGGAGCTTATATGTATAAAAGAGTTTTGGCGAAATGTGTTTCGTTCTATCTCCTTTTATGAATCATCTCTTAAATTGTGTTATGCATGCTGCATTATCTTCATATAAAATCGTGGGTACTTTATCACATTTCAAACCACATTTTTCTTGAATGAGATGTATTGTGGACCTCAACCACACACACTCTCGGCGTGCTTCATGAATATCTATAATCTCAGCATGGTTCGATGAAGTGGATACGACAGACTGCTTTATTGACCTCCAAGATATGGCAGTACCCCCACATATGAACACATAGGTTGTTTGAGACCGAGTTTTATGCAGGTCAGATAAGTACCCGCATCAGCATAACCAACAAGATCGGGACTGCAGTCTTTAGAATAAAATAAGCCCATATCGATAGTCCCTTTTAGATACCGTAATATGTGTTTGATCTCATTCCAATATCTCTTAGTAGGAACAGAACTATACCTTGCTAATAAATTAACTGAAAAGGCTATATCAGCCCTTGCAGTATTTGCAAGATACATTATGCACCTATTGCACTAAGATATGGTATTTCGGGACTAAGGAGTTTCTCATTCTTTTCTTAAGGTCAGAATGGATCCTTGTTCACATCAAGCGACCGAACAACTATCGGAGTACTTAATGGATGTGCTCCATCCATATAGAATCTTTTCAACACCTTTTCTGTGTAGGCAGATTGATGGACAAAGATACCATTTATCAAATGCTCAATTTGCAAACTAAGGCATAATTTTGTCTTTTCGAGATCTTTCATTTTAAGTTCTTTCTTTAGGTTATCAATTGCCTTTTGAAGCTCTATTGGAGTTTCAATAAGGTTTATGTCATCGGCATAGACAACAAGTATAACAAACTACGACGTTGTTTTCTTTATGAAAATAAATGGGTAAATTTTATCATTCGTATAACGTTCCTTAGATAAATATTCACTAAGATGGTTATACTACATACATCCAGATTGCTTCAAACCATACAATGATCTTTGCAATCTAATGGGATACATTTCCCGAGGCTTTGAACTATATATTTTCGGCATTTTAAATCCTTCGGGAATTTTCATGTATATCTCATTATCAAGTGACCCATATAGATAGGTTGTTACCACATCCATCAAATGCATTTCAAGTCTTTCATAGACAGTGAAACTAATAAGATAACACAGTGTTATTGCGTCTATAACTGGTGAATGTGTCTCGTCATAATCGACACCAGGCCGTTGTGAAAAACCTTGTGCAATAAGGCGTGCCTTATACCTTTGTATTTTATTTTTCTCATTTTCCTTGCACAAAGACCCATATATAGCCAACAAGCTTAACATCATTAGGTGTTTGAGCTATAGGTCCAAAAACTTCACACTTGACAAAGTGAATTCAATTCAGATTGAATTGCCTTTTGCCATTTTGGTCAGTCATTTCTTTATCAACATTCTGTGACAGATTAAGGTTTAAGATCCTTACTATCTTGCATGATTTTCATTACAACATTATAAGCAAAGATATAATCCACTACTAATTCAGATTGATTCAAATTAGTTTCAATATCACTTGAATTTATGGATAGTTCCTTATTTTCTTGAGTCTCGGGCTCATTAATTCCTTCAAGAATATCAACATTGCTCAAATATTGAACTTCCATATGAGGATCTTTCGTAGTGTCATCTTCACCATTTATTTTTCTTTTTCTAGGATTTCGATCCTTAGAACCTAATGGTCTACCATGCTTCAAGTGTGCTTTAGATTATTAGCTATGACACTAGTGGATGGTCCTTTAGGGACATCAATTAGAATTGGGACATTCTCTGCAGGAATATGTGATTTTGTGATCCTTTTTAAATCTGTAAATGCGTCTGACATTTGATTTGTAATTTTCTGTAGATGAATAATCTTTTGTAATTCTTGCTCATAAATAGAAGCACGTGGATTAAGATAAGATAGTGATGAGTTTTTCTACAAAATTTTTCTTTTGATGTCACTATTTTCTCCCCCTAATTTTGAGAAAACTATCTCATCAAACTGACAATCTGCAAATCGAGCAGTGAATATATCTCCCGTTAATGATTCAAGATAGCGAATAATGGAGGGTGATTCAAACCCAACATAAATTCTCAACCTTCTTTGGACGCCCATCTTGGTGTGATTTGGTGGTGTTATAGGCACATATACACCGCACCCAAATATTCTCAGATGAGATATATTAGGATCTTGACCCAAAATCAATTGCAACGGAGAAAATTTATGATAATTTGTCGGTCTAAGACGAACAAGTGTTGCAGCTTGAAAAATTGCATGACCCCAAGCAGAAGTGGGCAACTTAGTTTTCATAAATAATGGTCTTGCTATCAATTGCAGACGTTTAGTTAATGGCTCGGCAAGGCCATTTTGAGTATGAACATGGGGTACAGGATGTTCCGTTCTTATCCCAATCGATAAGCAATAGTCATTAAATGCTTGGGATGAAAATTCTGCAGCATTATCAAGGTGAATAGAGTTAATCTGATTATTAGAAAACTGTGCCCGTAATCATATTAGTTGTGCCAACAATTTTGCAAATACCAAGTTGCGAGATGACAATAGGCATACATGAGACCATCTAGAAGAAGAATCTATTAAGACCATAAAGTATTTAAATGACCCACTAGGTGTAACGCCTCGAAAATCTATCCCGAGACGTCACACGGTGCTTAGGACCACAAGTGATCCCAAGCTAACCCTTCTACCATTATAACTCAGAAGCAGCTGAATAATATGTATAAAATGACTGAATATACTGTGTGGAAACATAATAATGATGAAATCTGGAAAATATAATATTAATACAACTTTTACATTTTGTTAAAGTCTGAAAAGAAGTACTGAAAAGTTAATTTACATGACTGACTCTGACTGACATCTGTGAAGCCTCTACTAATATTGACTATAAGTAGCCAGGACATGACCCCCAGCTATCTCAAATCAATACGACTGAATGAAAAAAATTAAAATACTACTCAATCTATATAACTAACTCGAGCCCTTGAATCAAGAGGATTCATCACCTGCTGTCTAGAAGCTGCAATCTGCCTGAATATGGTATGTGTGCTACAACTGAACTGAAACGTACATTATGAAACAATGTAGCACATAGACATATATGTGGATCAGTACTTTGATAATGTACTAAGCATATGAGGGTGAATGCAATAGGTAAAAACATATCTCATAATCATCATTTATAAAACAAAGTATGCTAAATGTAAATGACTCACATAGCTTGAGTAAATCTGAAATCTGAAAGTCAAAATCATGAATAATAAATCATATAATCTAATCTTGTGACCCATTACACTTAGTTCTAAAATCTGTATTCTGTCGTTGTTCTCAAATCTTGTAAGCTAGATGAAATCTGAAACTCATTCTGCATAGAAAATACTTTATCTCCAAACTTTAAATAATTAAATTATTTCAAGAGTGGGGGATATCCCTTTTTGGGAGGTTCTTCTAACCGACATAAACCATGTGAGCATTCTTTATGGATTCCAACGTCTTACCCACGTTGGGGAGAGTTGTTCTACCCTTGCCATCGGAATAGAACCTTAGCTTAAGTGATCACTATCTTAGTCATCCACGTAGAAGTGGAAATAATCTTAATTCTACGGTGGCACGTAGTTCTGGGGCATGAGACCTTGGAATCATACCCAACTCGGTGCTAAATACTACTCCCATACTTATTGCTCAGAACTTTTAGGAAATCCACCTTAAAATATTATAAGGGTTCATAATAAAAACCAATTACGTTTCTATTTGCTTTAAATCATGAACTATATGAATAATGTGGATTCCTTATCTTAGCTTAGGATCAAAAGATCAAATCTTGCTTATCAAAGCATGCTAAAAAAACATAAGCTTCTTGAAATATCAAAACTCAATTTTAGGGCTTAAAGCCCATGCTTCAAACTCATGTCAAAACATCATAATAATCATGCTTGCCAATGAACTCAATAATCTCTAATTTAACTCAAAATATGAAAATTTCTACAATAGGTATGAAAATATGATAATAGACATGAAATTTACCTTCAAAATCTCTCAAAACTCATAATCTTGTAAATAGTAGTAATGGGTATGAATCCCAATTTAGAATTCATGTATAAACAGTCAAATTCATAGCAAAACATCATGCTCAATATGCTTCTTGAAAATACTTCAATACCATCAAAAGAATAAGATCAAGAATCTCAATATCATGCTTAAACTTAATTGGGAAAATCTGAAAAATTGCATTACATGCATAAATATATGGAAATAGTCACGTAATTCAACATTCAATCACTTGAAATTCTCATAATCTTCAAACAATATAAATTGGGTATAAACCCTAACTTCAATTTCATGAGGAATCACATAAAATTCAGTACTTTATAAGTTAAAACAAGTTTTGGAAACAAGGATGAAAGGATTGTCCTTGTTCAAATCCCACATACCTTAATAGACTTGGTTGGATGTAGAGAATTTGACTTTGAAACCCTAGGAGATGATCTTGAATGCTTTCTGGGGATTCTTGAATTGTAATGTTTAATTCTTGGTTTCTTTCTTGAGGAGGATGACTTGAATTTTATGTTTCATGGATTGGAAACTTTTAATTCTTAACTATATTGAAGAAAAATTGAATGGAGTTTCTTGGTGTTCTTGAGGGGCTAGGGCTTTCTAGGAGAGAAAAAGATGAATGAGAATGTATCCAATGCTTTTGGGGGCTGAAATTTGATGTTATGGACGGATTTGGGTGAGGGAAATTGACCAAAGTGTCCTAGCCCTTTTAGAAATTGAATTAGCATATAAAATACAATTGGATCCGCGTCAGTTTTTCGTGTCGAGGCGAAGTCGACGCGACACGTCAAGATCGCTTTGGCTTACTGCCTCACACGAAAAATGCCATAACTTTTTACTCGGTTATTAGTTTTTTGCAAAATTGATAATGCTAATTCAATTATCTAAAATTTGGTAGGTATTGAGCTGAAAAATTCTATATATATAAAAAGTTATACACATTTAAAATAGACCCTTATAGAATCGAATATCGAATTTTGAACGAATCAAATGATCTTAGCTCAACTAGGCTCTAAGTGATTCCTATGAACATTTTTAACCTCAAGAGAACTTCAAACATGAGGGTAAAGATCATGAAACTTATATTCACATGGTAATCACTTGGATTATATCTTATACACGTAAGAACAACGGTTCATAGATTAGCACGTAAATGTGGGGTATTACACTAAGTGGGTGAATGGGTCCACAAATATCCCCATGTATACATTCAAAGAACGCGGGGGACTCAATCTCAACTTTTGTTGGCGATGTCCTCACAATCAGCTTGCCTTGATAACAAGCATTGCATGAAAATTCACCATTCGAAAGAACCTTCAAGTTTTTTAATGGATGCCCATTTGAATTTTCTATGATTTGTCTCATCATTATAGATCTAGGATATCCCAGATGATCATGCCAAAGTACGAAAGTATTAAAATTAGTAAACTTCTGGTTTACTATAGAATGTGCCTCAATTGCACAAATCTTTGTCCAATACAGGCCAGAAGATATAGTAGGGAACTTTTCTATAACACATGTCTGCCCAAAGACATTCTTGGTAATACCAAAATATTCAAGATTCATCTCATCAAATGTCTTGATATGATAACCATTTTAACGGATATCCTTAAAACTCATCAAGTTTCTCCGAGACTTAGGAGAAAATATAGCATTATTTATGATGAGTTTAGTTCCCTTGGGCAAGATTATAATGGCTTTTCCGAAGCCTTCAATCAAATTAGCACTACCAGAAATTGCAGTAACATTAATCTTGCCCATGTTTAGATGAGAGAAATATTTTTCGTCTTTGAATATCGTATGTGTAGTGCCAAAATCAATCAAACAAATATCTTCACAATTGGACAGCTTTAAAAATTATTCATATCTTCAAATTAAAAGACATACACAAAATAAAATAAATATATCATTACAGAAAGTGAAAATCATTAATAAATTATTAATTACTTTTGAGCAATTAGTTACATTAGAATACAATAACATAAGTAATTATCTTCATTAAAATGGAGAAAAGAAACAACGAGTTCTATTAATTAGAACATAATAACGCGCACAGGGATATTATACTACTGCACTACTTAATGCTTCCATTAATTAGAATATAACAATCATAGGGATATTATACTACTGCACTACTTAATACCAACATATTTGATGACGCCTTCATTTGTTCACACTGCTTTTTTTCTTTTTTTTTGCTTTCTTTATTTCTTTTTGACAATAAATAATGGCAATATTAAAAAATATTTGATCAAGTTGATATTCAATTTAACTCAATAATAAACTACAATAATTGTAATGCCCCGAGTCTGTACCCCGGATGCTACACGGTGCTTACTCTCACGACATGAATACTGAAAGAAGGGAAACTTTTTCTAAAACATCTCATAGCCTCCTATCCATAAGTATGGCGCGCTACACACCCATGTACAAGACTCTACTTGATGCAGCTTTCCGACTCCCTAGGACTCTGTTGAACCTTAGGCTTTGATACCGAGGTTGTAACGCCCCGAGTCTGTACCACAGATGCTACACGGTGCTTATGACCCCAAAGGACCATAAGCTAACCCATGACTGATATCTGCTGTGAGCACTAAATAATAATACCGTAATAAATGCGAAAAATAGGCTGAAATGCCATAAGGTTCAAAATCTAAAATACTAGTAAATAATAACATCTGATAAACATCTGAAATCTGAATACTGTCTGAACTAGTCTAGTCTGAAAAGCCTCTAACTGAACTGTCTGAAAGTGGAGTTGATGGGACAAGCCCCCAACTAACTCCAACTACTGAAATGGTGAATAAAAACATATCCTCGATAGATGAGGACTAACTACTAATTCTGATACTACTGGCTGAATCTAAATCTGTCTATGCGCGGTCGGGAATCTAAGCATACAAACCTATGATATGAGACATCATGGCGCAAAGAAAGAGTATGCGTCAGTATGTGGAATTTACTGGTATACTAGATGCGGTAAGGCTGAATGCAAGGGTTAATATGTATGAACAATAACTGACTGAATGATATAGAGTAACTAAATATGAGAGTACATGGATAATTGAAACTGCTGTAAATACTAAGTATGCAATACTGTGCATATACATGTATGTTGTAACTGAGTTTTTACTGAAGCTGAGTTTTGAGTTCTGATAACTGAGTAACTGATATCTGAGATTACTGATAACTGAGTTACTGAAACTGATTGACTGTATTTGACAGTCTTGATTCTGTAGAACTAAACTGAGTTCTATATTGAGACTGAAATCGAGACTGTAAGAAGTAATCATCTAACCGACATGCCCTTTTTTTAAATAAATTTGGAGTCCAACATATAACCCCAGCTGGAAGGGCGTCAGTACCATGCCACGGGTAAAGACACTGAAGAGTTACCCTCATCTGGCAGGTACTCTAGTGAGAACGGTGGAACTCTCAACTGGTAGGTTAAAACACCTCATCAACCCTCAACTGGTAGGTTAATCTCTCAACCTACGCTGGCTATGTAGTTCTGGAATACAAGGATTGCTTCTAAGGATCACACCCTCTAGTGGCAGGTGAGCCCCCATCCTTGGGTTCACTCGGTACTGAATCCTACTCCCAACTGAATAGACCCTAAACTGATTATACTAAACTAGACTGGACTGATACTGAGTTTTCTTGAGTTTTGTAGTTGACTGAATTCTACTGATCGTGACATGACTAATACTATTCTGTAACTAAAACTGGCTCTAGGTAAACAACTAGATTTTCGGGTATTAAATACCCCAGGACTCGACAGCATGAAAAATAAATCATAGCATAATTTTGAAAGACATAACAATAATTACTTGTCCATAATTCATTCATAGAGATATTTTATCAAACACTTATAGAGCATAAGCTTGTACATATACTAGCATTTCATGATTACATAATTTAATTCACATGGACATTCTATCAAACACTTGGGGATCACAACTTACTGCACATAATCATGGATAATATATACACATTGCAACTAAAATGACCAAACTTGCAAATTCATGGGTTCAACATGCAATTCATATAATTCCCCATAATTACTACTTTATTTTCATAAATCTTATCATAATCATGGATTGAAAACCAAATTAACATCATAGATATGCGTACAATTAATTTCAAGCATTGGAATCATGAATCTATAACTTGAAGTTTAAAAAGAGGTTCTTGGGCTTCATGGGTGAAAGAAACCCATGAATGAACACCTAACATACCTTGGAATGTTAATTCTTGAAGGTTCTTAGAGAAATTCTTGATTTCTTTAAGCTAGGGTTTTGTATCTTGAGAGAGAATGATTTTAATTTGGGGGAAAACTAAGTGAATAATCGTATAACTAGGTTAATTAGGGGCAAATTTCGTGTTAAAGGCTGACTGGGGTGAGGGAAAAAGACTTTAATGCCCTCGGAATTAAAACTTGGAATTAACTAAAAAAAAATGATTTGGCATGCTGGTGTGACGCGGCGCTATCACGCCGTGTCACTGGAAAATGACAATTGTGAACTGGAGGCTTGGTGCGATGCGGTGGAATCGCGTTGCTTCACTGTATGGGAATCTAGACCTTGACACGACACGCCATTATCACGAAGCAATACTAGAAATTGACAATTGGGAAACTGGCTGGTGGCGTGACGCGGTGTTATCACGTTGGCTCACTGGAAAATGACAATTGCCATTTGGATTGCCTCCGCAACGCGCTGAAGTACCAGGTGGTACACCATTTTACTAAAATGGCTCTAACTCTTCGCCCGGATATCGTATTTGGGCGAATTTTATATCTTTTAAAAGCTAACTAGATTTCCTACGCATTAGCAGGCTCTAAACTAAAAAATACTGAGTATTTCAAAAAAATTATATAGGATAACTCATGGACTGAGAGTTAATTTAAGCTAGGTAAATACGGGGTATTACAATATCTTCCCCCTTGGGAACATTCGTCCTCGAATGAGACTGATTAAGCTGACAAACACTGATAGACTGAGCTTACACACTGAACATGCATATCTAATGCACGGAATACATGAATGAAGCTACTGACAAGCAGAGTTCTCATACTGAACATGCATATCTGATGCATGGGTACATGACTGAACTAATTCGTGAATGCATGATTGGATATGCAACGATAAAGAATACCAAGTTTATAAATGTAATTGAACATGGAACTAAGCAAATCTAAGAAAGACTGTTACCTTAAACTGAATCTGAGTTTGCGAAAAAGAGGTGAGGATACTTGGTCTGCATATCTTCTTCTACTTCCCAAGTAGCTCCCTCAACGGACTGATTCCGCCAAAGAACTTTGACTAAGGGAACTTCTTTGTTCCTTAGTCTGCGAATTTGACGATCGAGGATCTGGACTGGAACCTCTTTGAAAGAGAGATCATTCTGAATATCTACGCCCTCTAAGGGAACTATGACTGCCGGGTCACCAATGCATTTCTTTAGCAAGGAGACGTGGAATACTGGATGTACTGAAGCTAGATCTGAAGGCAAGTCGAGCTCATAAGCTACCTTTTCGAAACGACTGAGAATTCTGTAAGGACCGGCATATCAGGGACAGAGTTTTCCCTTCTTTCCAAACCTCTTTACCCCCTTCATGGGAGAGATTTTCAAGAACACAAAATCACTGATCTCAGACTCGAGATCCTTTCTCCTCACATCTGCATATGATTTATGTCAGCTCTGGGCAGCCCTAAGCCTTTCTCTGATCAGTTGAACCTTCTCTAAGGCATCAAACACTAAGTCAGGCCCTACTACTATGGCTTCACCTACCTCGAACCAACCAATTAGAGATCTACATCTCCTACCATAAAGAGCCTTAAACGGAGCCATCTGAATACTGAAGTGATAGTTATTATTGTATGTGAATTCGATCAAAGGCAAGTGGTCATCCCAACTACCCTTAAAATCGACAATCCAGTCTCTTAGCATATCTTCTAGAGTCTGAATGGTCCTTTCTGTTTGACCATCTTTCTGAGAGTGGAAGGTTGTACTGAGGTGAACTCGAGTACCAAGACCCTTTTGGAATGCTTTCCAGAAATAAGACGTAAACTGGGTACCTCTATCTGAGATGATGGATACTGGGACTCCATGTAACTTGACCAACTCTCTGACATAGAGCTTGGCGTAGTCCTCGGCTGAATAAAAAGTATGAACTGGCAAGAAATGAGCTGAATAGAAAAAAAATAAATATTTTCATATTTTACCCTCAACATTAATTACTTATTTTCCAATTATTTTTCGAGATCTAGACAAAATTTCAATTACTATGAATATTATGGTAAAATATTCATATTAATCATTATTTTTAAGAGTCATGGGATGTTTAAAATGAATAAGTAAAAATAACTAAAAAAAATAGATTTTGAGGAGCAATATCAAATCAACTCAATCCAATAAAATGAAATAAGGAGGATATTTGAATGATGTTATAACTTTTCATTCACTTCATTAATGTTATGTGGGACTATTGAACTATTTTTGTAATAAAACAATAAGCAATACTAACAAGACGAATTGGAAATTTTTTTAGGATTGAATGACAATAAAGGAAAATTTCTTTATTTATAGATGAAAATTAATTTTGTCACAAAGTTAGGGTTCCTATCTTTTCTCCAAAGAAATAGACATTCACTATATATGGTAATACATTTATAGCACTTCCCCTTAAATGTTTAATTGATAGATAATACACATATAGGCTGCCTCATTAAAAAGCTTAAAAGAAAAACATAGTGGGACAAAACCTAATAAGAAAAAAAGACTACAACGAGTATTAACTCCCCCTAATGAGAATATACTTAACTTCACATCTCGATCTTGTGCACCATCTTCTTGAAAATTATTGTTGATAAAGACTTGGTGAATAAATCAACTGTATTTTTACCTGAACGAATCTGTTGCACATTGATATCTTCTTATACCAGTCCGCTAGCACAACCCTTTCTTTTTGGTTATCTTGTAGGAGCCTGTCAATTTCCCGTTGAGCTTGAGCTGTGACTTCACCGGCTGGTAATTCTTCTTCTACCATCGACTATAGCTTCATCTGAAAGGCTGTATTCTGTTCACCAAGACCATCGATCGTCTTATAGACCGTATCTCGAGAACTCCCTAACTCTTGATCTCGTACCTGTGCTTTCTAGGTATTTCGACCACTAAATTTTTTTCTTATATTCCCTGGGATTCATTCGGATATAGCAATAGAGATAGTGATATCTTTAGGTGCAACGTTCTAATATTCCGCCTTCCCCTATCTATGGGATCTCTAATAGTCGGACAGAGTCTAGTCCTTACTTAAGGAGATCGGTAGCGTACACCTGCACGAGATGCCCGCCCTTTGCAGTAGTTTGTAAAGAACCTCGAGTCTCACAGGGGAGGGAGTGTGCTTAACTTTTTGCTAATGAATGAATTCTTCTCAAACGAGGAAAATACCTTTTCACGAGAATGGAATTCAGGATACGAACTAAGATATCTCATTCAAAATGATGCTATTCAATAGTGCCTTCCTTAGAAGGAATTTCCACAGGGGCATCGCGAGCAGCACACAGGGCGAATCCACTTCTGACCTTCTGATCTTTCCTGGGGAGAGAATCAAAGCCCAGAGAAAGTTTTTTTTATCAATTCCATTCTCTAACTAAGAAAAGCAGTCTACTTATGTACTCTAGCTTCGCTAATGAGATAAGGTAGTTGGCTTACTTGCTTGTTAGAGGACAGGTAGTGAACTAATTACTCTTCTTAGAGAGAAGAAGATGTCATTTGTTTGATGAAAAATAAAAAGGAATATCAAAAATTTGAGTGGCTAAAGCTGAAGCATCTACTTTCGAAGTAACAGAAAGAAAAGCAACGACTGGAGTGAGAGAGTCAGAGTCGAAAAGAGGATTCCTCACTTCTTTTTCTTATTTAAAACCGTGAATGAGACTTTCATCTCACACGGCTCCTAAGTGATAAAAGAAAGAAGAACCCATTTTCTTTCTTTTTTGATTACTTCCTCGCGTATGTATAAGACCGAATCCATTCGATTTCTAAAAATGATTACTAATCCTTAACTTTTCGAGGAATCCTTCATCAGTGGTTGTGAATGACTGATTTTTGTAATCTTTTCGACCTTGTTTTCGTAGGAGCAAGTCAAAAAGATTGAGAAATAGAAACATCTGATTTAATTTGTTCTCAATAACCACGAGATGATCATCTTAGGGTGATCCTTTTGTCGATGGATGCTCTTATTACACTCATAGTCTCTGAACGATGAGAACCAACTATGTAGCATCTACATTGAGAATTCAAGTATTGTATACTTCATTATTCTGATCCTTTGTAGGAACTACCCGTAGTAACGAACTTGCATAATAGATCTGTTTATCGTAAGAAGATTCATCGTTCTTGACCCTGCTTCACCTTAATTGTTATTTGAACAAGTAAAAGTTTTGTCTTGGTCTGAGTAGGGATAGCATTTCTCTTATGTATGTCCATGGAGTTTTGAAAAGTCCAAACATCTCAGAGATAGATAGAGAGGTAGGTAGTCAGGCTTGTAGCAAGTTCTTACAGGACATAGTTAAACCTTCCGAGGGACATCCTTCTATGTCAAAGACAGATTACCCCACAATGCCAGTAGTTGATAACCCTTATACGGATGAGAAACCCGAGGCTTGGATAACAGATCTGAATTCTAGTATGAGATCAGCAGTTGATCTCTACGGTAAACGAGACATAGCCCAGAAGCTCATGCACAGATTGACTACAGAATGAGCATTTCAAAACTCATGTTTAACCAAGAGGGGAAACTAGTTAAGAAAAATAAAAAAATCGGTGCCCCTATTAAGAGGACATTGAATTAACGGTTAGCTAGGTTGTTATAATCGTGATGGAGATTCAACCTACCCGTTTACTCCGGTAGGGCTGTCTTCCAGGGTTCATCCTATAGCTACTGAGGATCCGATCTATAGCACGCCACCCAATTAAGGCTACCAGCAGCGGTCTACCCTTGCCCCTCATTATCCATTCGGTATGGCTACAGCCAGACTGATTATTCTAGAACGTAGGGCAGTTTGTTTCAAATAGATCAAGGTCGAAATCAGAAAGGAGATCTGGTGAAAACTGCAAGGTACTTGCATTACTTCATTGATGTGATGGTTTCTCGTTTATCGGGAATAAGGTGCGGCAGAACCCATAATGACCTGCCACTATAAAAAGTTCTTGGTCCCTAGGGTCAATTATCCGTCTAGTGAGTGAGCGCTGAGACTGTCTCTCCCACCAGTCAAGTCAGGGGGTCATTGTCAAAATTAATGAGATCTGTAAAGTGAGACTCGCTACTAAATAAAGAAGGTACGGTCGAAGGTTTTTGACTCCTTTGCTTCGACTCATCGAGTAAAATCTTCTCTTTCTATTCTATTTGTTCTTGACATAGTGGCTACCACCAATTTATATCAGACTCAGGACCAATAGACGAGACGAATGTGCCCCGTGATTTGATTCAGATAAATTTCTGATCTTAGTCTAAGATTATTTTCACTAACTGAGTCTGGAAACTCAGCACTTAAACCGATGTCTTCATCCTCGTATCAGAGACCTCCTTTCATCTACCCTTTCCTGGGACTCCTTCTCAGGCCAATCTGGTTCACTCGTTGTGCTTCCCTCAATAGTTTAAATAAACAATCTTAAAAGGGTGGGTCAAAATTTTAGTCTACCATCTTATACCTACCGATCGAGTTTTTGTTTAGGGAGCTCTGACTTATCCTTTTTGTTCTAGTACGGGTTTGAGCTCATCTTCTTTCATTTCTTAATAGGACACGTCCCTTTACGCTTCATTGCCTTTCTCAACTCAACTCTCATGGCATTGGCCGTAACATCAAGACACTCGAATGAGAAAAGGTGGAAGGCGCACTTCCCTCTTGAATTGCGTTTGCGGGGCTTCTTGCCTTGGCATCTGTCTTGTCCGTCTGAATGATGGGACTCCAAATGGAATGGTTTGGAAACCCCTGCCTAAGTTTGATTTCCCTTGTTTTGGTTTGACTTGAACTCACGTGACTCACTCGACCAAAAGAGTGCTTGAACATCACTCAGATTCTCGTCTTCATAGGCAGGCTAACAAGGGGTTAGCCCTTTCTATGGGGTGGGACTCCAATAGGGATTCGATTTATCCTCTCCCGAGTGCCTGAACACACTATTTAACCTCTCAGGTAGGTTAAATTCCTCTACTGACCCTGTTAGGCCTACGGACTTTGATCCATAAGACATGAATGAAAGGTCCCAATCTAATGATTGGACAAATCCTTAATCTCATCAAGTTAATATCATAAAGAAAAGGTCTTTTATCTAAACAGCTTCAGTAATAGCAAGCCTATCTGTAATGGCCTACTCGTTACTCAAGCAAAGCAGTATGCAACCGCATAGAGGAAGTGAAGCCAAAAACCCTATATTTTCATCTTGAAAGATTCCGAAAAGAGAACATGTTATACCCATTCCTTCGATTGCTTTCATTTTTGTTTAGCCTGGACCTTACAATGCCGAGACACCTCTATAAGAAGAATACAAATGCAAGATATGGCTATGCTGCCTATTGGTCACTTCTCATTTTTCCATTCAAAATAAGAGAAGCAAAGTAACAAAATTCACTTTGACCCTGCTTCTTTTCTTCTTTTGGACAGTGCGATGATAGTGTTTACTTCTCATGTACCGTTTGGCTCGATCAAGCTTATTCTTTTTAATAACATCAAGCTTCTATCGATGCTTGCCCTAATGAGAGACCTAATGCTTTGAGTTTTCTTGCTCTTCTTTATGATCTCTTTCAGCACCATCGGAGCTCCCATATCATCATAAATCCAATTTGTGGTCGCTTCTCTCGTTGCAGAGGATCCACTCTTGTAGCACCGATAAGTGCAAACACCGCTCATCGAGAGATTGTTTTTACTGATATGTCCCAGGTTATAGACATAGAACCTGTGGAAGGGATCAAGAATGTCCCTCAATCCCCAACTGGCCCAATTTTTTGGTTTGACATATCTTGAAAGGAAAAAACTTCGATCGCTCGGATGATGAAGAATAAAGGAGGCATGGAGGAGACCAAGTCTGATGGAAGCATCTGCGAACTCAGAGAAGAAAGCTCCATGGCTTAGGGTCACTATCAACAGAGAGTAGTGCCTCAGTTTAGGTAAGCCCTGGCAGCCCTATTTACTGGAACCTTTCGTTACGAGTTTCTCAAGCACTTTTTATCTAATCGATTGACTGACTCAAAGGCAAAACCAACATTCAAGCATTGAAGATGTATCCGATCGCAGGTGCGTCTTATTTTTTAGATTTCATCTGAGAGTAGGCAAAAGAGTCTTTCACAGACAACATACTTGAGAACAAAACTCTATAGGTCTTCGTGATAGTTTTTGGTCTGTATTCAAAAAAGAAGCTTAGTAGTAGTCGCTTGGAGAGCTCATTTTGTTCGTTCCCCCTTTCGTTCTGACAGTACATAACCTCTCATGTCACAATCATTCCTCTTAAGAAAGGGCATTCCTAATCTTCTCTCTCTTTTTGTCTGAGCATATATTCTAGTCTAGCTGGGACTTGAAGAGAGAATGGATGTCGCATATCAGCTGTCTTGCTCTTGATGTCGCTGAGGATTTCATTAGGCATGCAAAACAAAATCTCATCATGATATTGGCCTTGATAAAAATGACATGATTGGCATTGACTGTTGTATAATCAAGACGCGACCTCTGCTGCAATGAATAATAGACTGACATCACTTCTCATTCTGATTTTTGTTGTCGTCTGATGTATTGCTACCTCAACTCATTTAGTGAAAGAATCCACTGCTACCAAGATAGACTGGTGGCCATTGTAGGACTTGGGAGAAATGATGATGTCGATCCCTAATGTTTAAAATGGCCATGGTGAAATTAAATTACGAAAATCCATTTCTGGGGTGTGTCTAAGGTTCCGTTCCCATGCTCTTGGCAACCTCTTTTGACATAATTTTTGTAGTCTTTATTGAGAGTCGGCCAAGAGTACCCTTGCAATATTTTTGGCCATCATTAGTCCAGTGGGGATAAAAATCTCATTCGTGCATCTCTTTCATCACCTTGCTTGCCTCTTCTTTGTCCGTGCCATGGAGGCTTGCATCTTCTTTGGTTGAAGGATCTTTTTTAGATCATTCTGCCTTCTTCCTCACTGATCTGCAAGCAAGAGGCTGGTTACTCCAACCACCTTATCTCTCTTTCTCTGGAAGCATTTTCTTAGAGTATGAAAATGGCTGATTCCATATTGGTGAGGGAATCCGCCTCTGATTCTTTTTCTTTTCTCGTCTTTTCTTGTAGGTCTGACTTTGGCTATTGACTCTGTTCTGTCTGTAGTCAGATATTATTTCACTGCCTTCCCTGTCTGTCTGTGTATAAGGACTGACCGGTCTGTAGATGGGCTTTCGAGAACAGGTATAGTGTTCAGCAAGGAAGCTACTGGGCTGGAAGGTTATGAGCCCCTTATCTCATTATTTTTCCTTTGTTTATGGGTTAAAGCAGGAATAAATCACAGGTTCAAAGCTCTAGTTGAAGTATGAAGTAGTAATGACTATCTCAAGTCTCTCCGGGGATATGATTCATTCATTGCTACTTCTTTAATGCAAAAGGAAGGGATGCTTGATCTCATTCGAGTACCACTGTCCAATCGGGAAGTGGGGAGTCAAGTCTGTCTGCCCGATGGTCGAATGTGAAGGAGTGAGTAATGAGCCATTTTTTGTTTGGAGTGGGTGCCCCGTTGTCTATGGGTAATGAACGAATTCGAAGACTCTGTATAGCTCTGCAGTCCTTTTTGTTTATTATCTGGTAGTTAAGGAGTGAATGCAAATCAGATAAGAAAGAGACTAAACTCCGATGTCGGAATCTCGTCTGCGTAGTTTGAATCTCTTTATTCTCGAAAAGGGAATACCTTCTTTCTCTATTTCAATCTGACAAGTTCAAACTTCTTAGGCAGTCTAGAAGTCTGAGTTCGTGGTTCATGGGAACCGTCTCAGTCTTTTGTGGACGTAGTTCAAAAGTCGCTCTACCGACATCTAGAGCTTCCACCAAGGCAGGCAAAATCCTCATCTATTACTGCGTATTATCGAATCGAAGAGGCATAGAGTCCTTAGATACTGGTACCTTATCCTACCTTGGTCTTGTTAAAGGCCAATCGCATTCAGCAGTGACATAACAATGTGCTAAAAACCCGTGATTTTATTCATCAACTCAAAGGTAAAGTCATCCCATTACTGAACCAAAGACTCGAAAAATGGCCATTCAACAAAGATTTGATTGGACTGGAAAGACGTGAAACACAAACCGCCAATGTTGTAACCGCATCCCATAGCGGTTTGCCATTCATTCATGAACTGGCACTGGCTTTCTTTCATCTAGTTCAAATGATTTCTACTGACTCTTTTTTCACACTTTCCAGGAAATTCCATAACCCCCAGGAATAAAGGACACTCAATCAAAATCTTTTCTAATTTCATAACGGCACCTGAAGCTCATTGGGCTTTCAGAGGCATAACAGGGAAGAACAGACCAGCTAAACTCACTGCAAAGAAAGCATTCACAGCCGGGGTTCTTTTTTTTTATTGGATGTAGTGTTTGCGCACCAACAGGAGTCGGGCCTTGGTTGTTTCAGTACATTCAGTTCCAAGTCAATTAAGTTCGCGTAGTTCGTAGCGAGGAAAGCACTTGTCTGACAAGGATTCATTCACTGTCAATCTGGCAAGAGGTTGTAGGTTAGAGCAGATTCCATTGCTTTAGGGCAGGAATAGCAGAATGGTTAGGGGGCTAGTCTTTAAGCAGCTGGCTTCCACGTAGCTACAGTTGCAGAGAATAGTATATCACAACTCAAACCTTCAATTATTATTAGGTTAAATAAATATACCTAGGTTTTTGCAATCACTCTAGTTATAGAGAACCTAAGAACTACCAATTAGCCTTTAGGCAGGCAGCGGAAATGGTTAATTTCTTCTTCCTTTACAATGACTTCTTCTTTTTCTCTTCACCATACGAAATTCTAGGTAAACCTCGGATCATGGATACCTTAAGTAAGCAACTTACTTTGAAGATGGGGCATTTACATAAACTCCGAAGTTTGAACTTACATCAGTAAACTCCCAAGCCTGCCAAGGCGTCAAGGCAGTTAGAAAAAGGCTATAGTACTAGTGTGGTTGTTTAGACTCTCTCTTACTCTGACAGCTATGGTATGGCATCACACTTGGAATACAAATCATTCTTTATCAAAAGAGTAGGTTAGACTGAAGACCAAGCCAATCTCTATTATCTATTAACCTAAAATGTGTTCAATCAATGGACGCGCAATCAGCGCAGCGTAACGATAGACTGAATTGATCGTACTACATAGACTACATAGAAAGAAGACTGCTTGCTCGGTCGCACACTTAACTATATGTGGATGTGGATGAAAGTTACGACTTGACTTGGTCAGTCAGTTAGTCATTCTTAACTCTTTCCTTGTGATACAATCTTGAATCCTCGAAAATCTCAAATAATGAGTCCAAACTAATGAATCGACTTGAAAGCGGTCAGTTGTTAAGAGTGAGGACCCCCCATCCCGCACCATATGCTTAACACTAGAGAGTCGAAAATTTCTGATGACCGACCTACTCCGGGGATCCAGTATCCTTCGAGGCAGATATGAAAGACAGATAAGGTGAGTTGGGAGGGGGTTTCTTAAGGTAATCTAAAAAAAGGATTTGAAATCAGAATAATGAACTTCTTCAATATAAGATCACTTCCTTTCTTTAAATACAGCAGTGGAGATAGATACAAAGGCGGATTCTTAAGTGAGTGTGCTAGTGTGCAAGACCAATAAGGCTTGTTAGTTAGACTTCCTCTGAGCACGCAAGAAGCTGTTCAGAGTTAGGCTTAACCGTACCCCGAATAGTAGTCAGAGTCAATCAAATTATTGAGGAGTGAAAGAACCCGGACAAAGATGGATTGCGCCATGAATCAATCCTCTTCGTGAACAACTGACGCTATTTGCAGTAAAGAATGGGCACTCAAAACCCGAATAGGGCTTTTACTTGGCATTTTTAAAGGCAGCTAAGAGCGCATCTGGTCTTCACGCAAAGTATACATATAATTATAGATTTTGAATATCTTGAACATAAGATGTTGACTTAATTATTGAGGAGGTTCAAAATTCTCCTTGAGGTTCAAAGTTTAAATCATATGCATTGCATTTTTATTATTTGAATTTTCTGAGTGAAAACTCTGAATCTACCGTCGTTGTATTAAAGTAAATTTAATTACATTAAAGTAATGATGTTCTAAGAAAAATAAATTACAAGAAGATGAAGGATATGAATTTTTTTTATCCAAACCTGACATAAGAAATGCAATTTGTCACTCTGTATAATTTATCAAAATCCAATTATTATGAATGGATTATGAATTAGCAATAGAAAGATCTTTATTGATTAAAAAAAGTAACAGAGAACGTAAAACTTTACCTGATGTAAGTCCTCCATTTGAGTATATCTGCAGCTCCTTGCAATGAATCCTAAGTATTTTCATTGTTATAAAGAACAGTCATACTTGCCGTTATAATTATTACTGATTGCATATAATAATTGTAGGTAGTAAAGATGAGTAGTAAACGTTGAGTAATTGCAAAAGAAATGACTTTTGACATACATTTTCAAGTTATATATGATTATAATTTTTAAGAAAAAAAAATGAGAATGAAGACCATTGAGAGATGCACATTAGCAGCCTCCAATTAAATAATAAAAAAGGGAGAAAACTTAAAAATTAGACGAAATTATCATTTTATAATAATAATAATAATAATAATAATGTTAAAAAGGAAGAAAAAATAAATAGTATTCTTGTTCATAGAAAGGTGTCCTATCATTTTCTTTTGAGTTTGTTGTTTTTATTATTATATTAATAATATTGTATAATTGTATTAACGTTATAATTGTTGAAATTTAAGGTGGGTTCATGGAATAAGAAGTGAGAATTCATTAGGGAATTATATTAACCTTATAATTTTTGAAATTTAAGGTGGGTTAATGGACTGAGAGGTGGGAATTCATTAGGACATTGAATGCTATATTATAGACTTTAATTAATTCATAGGTAATTAGTAGCAGAAATTAATTAAAAAATGCAATAAAATCAAGAAAAATGTTCGAAAAAATGATAAATTCAAATGCAGATCATTGAGAGGTGCCACATCAGCCTCCACCAATGTCTCCTTTATTATCTGTTTGAGTATATTTGCAGCTCCTTGCAATGAATCCTAAGCATTTTCATTGTTATAAAGAACCGTCACACTTGCCGTTATAATTATTATTAATTGCATATAATAATTGTAGGTAGTAAAGATGAGTAGTAAACGTTGAGTAATTGCAAAAGAAATGACTTTTGACATACATTTTCAGGTTATATATGATTATAATTTTAAGAAAAAAGAAAAATGAGAATGGAGACCATTGAGAGACCCACATTAGCAGCCTCCAATTAAATATAAAAAAGGGAGAAAACTTAAATATCAGATGAAATTATCATTTTATAATAATAATAATAATAATAATGTTAAAAAATAAGAAAAAATAAATAGTATTCTTGTTCATAGAAAGGTGTCCTATCATTTTCTTTTGAGTTTGTTGTTTCTATTATTATATTAATAATGTTGTATAATTGTATTAACGTTATAATTGTTGAAATTTAAGGTGGGTTCATGAAATGAGAAGTGGGAATTCATTAGGGCATTATATTAACGTTATAATTGTTGAAATTTAAGGTGGGTTAATGGAATGCGAAGTGGGAATTCATTAGGACATTGAATGCTATATTATAGACTTTAATTAATTCATAGGTAATTAGTAGTAGAAATTAACTAAAAAATGCAATAAAATCAAGAAAAATACTCAAAAGAAGGAGAAACAGGATAAATTCAAATGGAGATCATTGAGAGGTGCCACATCAGCATCCTCCAATGTCTCTTTTATTATTATATATAGATTGGATAGTAATATAAATTAAATAGAGAACATGAATTAAGATGAAAGATAGTTCGATAGTTAAGCTAGGTTTTCTCGCTTATTTATCCTTTGAATTTGGTTATAATCTTTTGTATTCATCAAAAGACATCATAGAGATTAAACAAACTTGAGAGATTTTCTAAAAAATTTAGTGAAATTCATCCCTTTCTAAGCCGCCCATTGTTCACTGTCAGGTATAGTCCTTAAATCTAGTTATATTTATAAATTTATGTTATTTATTTTGTAACTTAAGAATAATATGATATTGATCATATTTATTTTCTTAATTTTATATGATTAGAAAAAATATAAAATTTTCTTTATTTGTGAAATTCTAAATTATAGGAGTATTTTATTTGGTATTATTTCCTGGGATACCAACGGGTTTTGATGGGTTTCTGATGTTCTATTTTGCTTAATATATGTAGTAGATTAATGTTGTGATTAGTATAAAAAATAGTATAAGTCCAACTTGTGAGTGGTGTTAACTTTTACTTAGATCCAACTATTATGACCTAAATACTCAATTATTGATGCTTGTTCTTTTCTTCAATTTACCAAGACGATAAACGCTAAGGCTGGCCATAAAATACCAAAAATCGAATTATCGAATCGAATCGAAAAATTGATAATAGGTATTCGGTAATTCGGTATTTGGTATGGTATTTGGGAGTAAAATTTCAATACTTCGATATTCGGGATTGGATTCGGTACAAGATATTAATATCGTTTGGTATTCGGTATTTACCGAATATCGAATATATATATATATATATATATATATATATATATGTATATATGTATGTATGTATGTCTAACCCAATCCAATAGATAATAGTATTAGTCATGCCAAAGAATCTCTTGGACCTTGGTATATATTAGTAAAAAACAACAAAAAGAATACTAAAAAGGATTTCTATTAAATATACTCTTTGAAGTTTAACGTACATTTGCACATCTTCAACTTTAATATGGTATTACCAAATACCGTACCGAACTGAAATTTAATTTACCTATTACCGAACTACCGAACCAATGTTTATAAGTATAGTATGTGATATTTATGTTCAAATATCGATTACCAAATTACCGAACCCAAACTTTAAAAATACTGAACCAAATACCGGACGCCCACCCCTAATAAACACATTACTTTTCCTAATCAAATTAGGTTACCACGGCTTGGGTAAATATTTTTGGTATATACCAATATTTTTTATTGGTGCTTGTTCTTTTCTTCAATTTACCAAGACGATAAACGCGTTACTTTTCCTAATCAAATTTGGTTACCACGGCTTGGGTAAATATTTTTGATATATACAAATATTTTTTCTTGGATTATAGGAACTAGTATATGTACCCGCGATGCGCGGAGAATATTAAAATTTTATTTTTAATCATTTCATTGAAATATTTCGATCGAGCATGTTAAGTTATACTATCTTAAAAAAAAATTCAACTATCACATTATTTCTCAATAAAATGTGAAAAAAATAAAATAAAAATTTAATCCCCACCCACCTCATCTCCACGCCACCCTTCTCAAGTTATATATATATATATATATATATATATATATAAAACAATCATATATAATTTTATATATTATTCACAATTTAAAGATTAAATTATTAATATTTCCTACCCTCCCCCCTCCCCCCTCTCCCTCAAAAAAAAAAATTGACCCCCACTTCTAACTAAATATATATGAAAAGAATAATCATAAAATTGACCCCCACTTCTAACTAAATATATATGAAAAGAATAATCATATATGCATATATATATATATATATATATATATATATATATATATATATATATATATATATATATATATATATATATATATATATTATTCACAATTTAAAGATATTAGATAGTTAATATCCATCCTCCCTTTCCTCCCACCCCCCTCCCTACCCACCCACCAGATCTTTCATTTAAAATTTATAAATTAAATAATAATATATGCATTATAATTACTTCGTTGTATCTCAAAATTAATTCAAATCTCACCTCTCACTTCCAATCATCGATATACATTTTTCTATTATACTTTAATTACTTAAATTTTAAAAATATTTTTCGATCACATTAACTTAATGAGTTATCAACTACTACAAATTTAGGAGTTCAAATCTAGTTGAAACACAATTGTTGGAGTAGAGAATTTTAAGACCAACATATCTTGTCGACTTAATGGCAAATCTATTGTTCGTGAAACCATCATATGTCTTCTATTTCATGTTTAACAACTTCAACACTATTTAAAGAAGAAGATCAAGGCACATCAAATTATCTATCTCTCGAAATAGCTTACGATTATTTATTTGAAACTTCGAGATAATTTACAGAGGAGTAATATTGGGAAAGAAAATAAAAATCTGTATGCAACATATTATTACTATCTTGAATCAAATTTAAATTAAGTAATGATTAGTACGAAGTGTTAGACTAACACTAACATTCTAAAACCATGGAGGAAGTTGTGATGAAATAAAAATTCAAAAATCATCAAGTGGCTAAGATGCTAATTTGGATTCAAAATCAAATTAAAAACACACCAAATTAATAATTGCATCAAGACAAATTAATTGTAGAATTTACATCGTCTTATGATGAGTTTGAGAGACTTCATTTAAATATGAAAATGAGAAGAGAGAGATCATAATTGTATTTTTAAACTTGAATTATATGTTATACTATATTTCAATTCAAAGTCCATAGTTATAAATATCTTTTAACTTAAAATCATCTTTTTTTGAATCACTTAAACTTTATCATGTTATTAATTTTTTAATTGTACCGGATTTATTTCTCGCTTGTTCTCCATATCTTTAAATCTTTCTCTATGTGACGGATAACTTCAACACCCTGTCTTCTTCGGTTCCTGCACAAATGATATTTACACTTTTAAATTCAATAAAGATCCTTGCAATTCCTCTAAATTTTATTAGAGAAATAAAAAGTTATTAAGAATTTTAAATTTTTATAAGATTGTGATATAAACATATAGAAAGCAACTTTTACGTAAACGTGAAAATAAAGATGATAACTAATAGCTCATCAAGTTTTTGAATGTTAGAACCTATTTTTAAGACCAAACACATCGACAGCCCCCTAAACTTGGCACGAACTTTCATTTTGGCACCTCAACCAATCATTATTCATTTTAAGCACCTAAATAAGTATTTAAGTGTCTCATTTTGGCATCTTTTGCTGACACAACAAATTGTGTGTGTTGCACTGCACTAAAAGCGCGTGATGAGCTCTTTTTATGATTTTTGTATTTTTTTATACAAAAATAAATCAAGAAAACATAATCCTCTTAATCACTAAACAAAAAAAGAAACTTAAGGGAACTCCTCTAATGTCTTCATCTTCACAATTGTATATTGATCTTCGTCTTAAATTCCATCTTGATATGGTGAAATAGGAAAAACTCTCAGTTCATCTATTTTACAGCTTTGTAGAAAACACAGTTGGCTATGGTATCAAGAACAAAGAACTGAATACATATAGGCAATGAACATTGTTTCTAAAGCAAGAAGAAGAAACGTGGTATTTTCTTGATGATAATCTCTTACGATTTTGTATTGAAACAAAGTTTCGACTGCAGAAAGAGCTAAATTAGATGGCACTGCTAGTGATAATGTTGTTATTGAGCTAAATCAACAAAAGCTCTTCATTTCTCTCTTTCTTCTTCACCCTTCCACCACCATTAACAACCATTGCTAAGCTTTTTTTTTATAATTTTTTAAAATCTTCTTCTTCTACGTCCATCAGCTCCACCTTCCACCATCATCCACCAAACTACCACCAGTAATTTTTGAATTAAAAAAATATAGAAGAAAAAAAATCACATACTAATTTTGAAAATTAAAAATCACATCTTAAGTCCTCCATGATAGTTGTAGAAAATTAAAAATAGTGATAACCAAATTTGCTGCACAACCACCATTAATTTTATTACTCACCTCCATAATTTAGCACCACAATTGAATTTAATATCACTATCAAACTTACCTTCACTCAATTTTAATATTCATAGCAAAAAATTATGATGTCATCACTGATTTCACCATTTTTAACAACCCAATATCAAATTTTGAGAAGAAAACTATATAATCTAAAATTAAAAAGAATTTAAACCCGCAAATTGAAATAATCGAAAGTTAATGAAATTCAAAAGGAAAAAAAATAAAAAGTGGGGGTTGGGTGGGATTATTTCAGCACAAAAAGAAGAATGGAGAAGAACGAGAAAGTAGGAAGGGGGAAGAGGGGAGGAAAGGAGATGGTGGTGGACATTGGAGAAGGGGGGAGAGGAAGGAGATGAGATGGTGGTGGACATCTGTAACGCCCCAAAATATCATCCTGAGATGCCACACGGTGCCTAAGGCTACACGTAGCCTCAAGATAACCCTTTAAGCCAAAACACTACCCTTGGGTTCCAACACAACAATATACACGCTACGCTAAGGATATATATATAAGTACATATCATATCACATCGCACATGGCACGAAATATCGTTAGACTGTTCATATATGGAATGTCTATACATAAACCAACCCAACAATACACTAGTCTGACATAGCCTCTACACAGCAAAATCAACGAGCCATTGGGACAAACCCCCAACTGACTCAACAGACCAAAGGGATCACAAAATAACAGCACCAAAACTAGCAACTTGGTCCTCGAACCATGAGGACTCACCACTGAAGGAACGTAGATGCGACACTCGGATATCACTGGCGCGGCTGCGGCTGAGTACCTGAACCTACATCATGGTAAGAATGTAGCCCATAGAGAAATATGTGGGTCAGCACAAGATACATACAGAGTATGTGGGGGCGCATGCAAAATATAAATAATATCATAAATTTCGTAAAAACGTACATACGAATCATAATGACACACCTGGCATGAGTGACATTGAATCATGCAACTCATAACATCTTAGATAGGAAATGTAGGAGAAAAACCTCATAAATCATTAAAGATCATCATAGGCAACTTGACTTACCACATCAAAACTCGGAGTGACTCGATATTTCAATAAACATGACTCTTATGGACAGGGGAGTCTCCTATAAACGACAACCCCATGTGAGCTACGTGAAATACCAACGTTTGAAACCCCCGTTGGCGGGAGTGTCATACTCTTTTCCAGGGAGTACGACCTTAAAATTGCAATAATCACAATCGGGCTCTCTGGACAATAATATCATCATCAAACAACCCTACGGTGGCACATAGGTTTGGGGAAATACCAAATTTTCCTCTCGGTGCTAAGTACTACTCCCCGACAAGCTCAGAACGCGTTAGGAAATCCACCACAATATCACAAGGGTCTATCATAAAGACTAAATCAAATCTCTTTCTTATTTATCAAATCATATCAATTTGTGGATTCCTAACTCAACACATTTTAGCTCAAAATATTTTAATCTTCCTCAACATCAACAAGGTATCAATGCATTGAACCATAACCGACTCGACATTTGGACAAGGATATGAAGACTCAATACATAATATTTTCAACAATTTAACTCATCAAAACCATCCGAAAAATACCAAGACTCATTGCAACTTCAATATCAACATTTCTCAATTTGCCATCCAACTCTCATTTAAAGGTACTTGAGACATCAACCCATAGTAGGGATATAGAATTTCCTATATCAATTATAAATTCATAATAAGGAAATAGTGGAATGATAGTATAAATCAAGGCTTACCAAATTAAATCATCATACTCTCATAATCAAATACTTTTTGGACATAATTCCATCTCAACATCATACACATATCGGATGACATAATCCCATAGCTCATGGACAATAATATAAGATATAAAACCATATTTCCAATTCATGGTAAAACATGTAAAATATCATGTCAATGTAATTCAACAAAAATACCGGGCACAAGATCGAAAGGATAATCTTGTTCAAAGCCCCACATACCCAAAAAATGGAAGATGAATATGAACTTCCGACTCCGAAACTTTATTCACGAAAATAAAGGGTGCTTATCGAAGCCCTTAACATGATTAACTCGAATCCCAAATCAATTTGAAATTTCTACGGTTCAATCGAGAGACATAGAAGGATGAAATTTGGAGTAGTAGGGTTGAGGTTTGAGCCTTAGGAAATTTTGGAGAAAAATGAGCTATTGAATGCTCTTAATGGACTTAAATCCATGGTTTACCCTGATTGATTGGAGTGAGAGTGACCAAAATACCCTTAAAAAATCAAATAATGTCAAATCTGTCCTTTGGTGGACTGTTTTGATAGGCTGAAGTAGATCGACCATAACTTTTTGCTCCGATGTCCAAATTGGATGAAACCAATTTCATCGGAAAGAGGACTTTCAGAGCTCTCTGTTGATATATAGTACCTCACCCAGATTATTATGTACAAGGAGTTATGATCGGTTTAAGTTAACCCTAAAATTCATCTGGCCTCAGTATTTTTTTCCTGCACATTTACTGTTCACCACTATTCACGATTAGATCGGAATGATCATAACTCATCGCTTGAGTGTCCGTTTTGGATGATCCACATATCTTTGGAAAGATTATTCGATGCTCTACGTGATGACGGGACGCATATCCAGAAATTCCACACAGAAAAATTATTAATCACGATAAAGAACAGAATTCAACACATTTTCGTCCGAGATCTTAATGAAATTTTATTTTTCGGGGCATCACATCATCTCCCCCTTGGAAACATTTATCCTCGAATGTTTATAGGTAGGTCAAGAATACTATGAAAATGAGTACATAGAGAAAAATCATCTTGCCCAAGCATATACTCCATTCTAGAGTTTTTGGATATCGTAGAAAACACACAAGCCAAGATAAACATAGCAATAAGGATTAAATCAAAAGAGAACGATACCTTTGACATGCTCAGGATTCGTAGGAAAGAGGTGGGGATATTTGGCGCGCATATCCGCTTCGGCTTTCCAAGTAGCACTCTCCATGGATTGATTTCGCCAAAGCACTTTAACCAAAGGAACTTACTTGTTTCTTAGCCTACGAACTTGAAAGTCAAAAACCTCAACCGGAATCTCTTCATGTGAAAGACTATCTTGAATACCCGAGCTTTCGGAAGGATCAATCACAACAAAATCACCAATAGACTTCTTAAGCATAGAAACATGGAAAACCGGATGAACGTTAGATAACTCCGCGGTCAATTCAAACTTATACGCTACCTTTCCAATGCAATCCACAATCTTATAGGGACCAATGTAACGGGGACTTAGTTTCTCTTTCTTCCCAAATCTCTTCACCCCTTTCATGGGTGAAACTTTCAAGTACACTAAATCACCAACATCAAATTCAAGGTCTTTTCTCCTTACATCTGCGTATGATTTTTGACGACTTTGGGCGGTTTTCAACCTTTCCTGAATTAACTTAACCTTCTCCATGACCTCGAACACCGCATACGGTCCAGTCGCGGCACCCTCACCAACTTTAAACCAACCAATGGGTGATCTACACCTTCTACCATACAAAGCTTCAAACGGGACCATTCCAATAGTAGCATGAAAACTGTTATTGTAAGCAAACTCGATTAATTCTAAGTGCTCATCCCAACTACCTTTAAAATCAAGCACACAAGCCCTCAACATATCTTCTAAAGTCTGAATGGTCCGTTCGGCCTGACCATCTATTTGCGGATAGAAAGCAGAACTTAAACGAATTTGGGTACCGAGACCCTTCTGGAAAGATTTCCAAAACTGAGAGGTAAACTAAGTACCTCTGTCAGAAATAATAGCCAAAGGGATTCCATGAAGTTTGACGAGTTCCCGAATATATATTCTAGCATAATCTTCAGTTGTATACAATATATGCACAGGCAAAAAATGAGCTGATTTTGTCAACCGATCTACAACAACCCAAATCGAATCATGATGGCGACGAGAAGGAGGCAAACCAACTATGAAATCCATATTCACTTCTTCCCACTTCCAAGTAGGAATGCTAAACTCTTGCATCACGCCATTGGGCCTTTGATGCACTATTTTAACCTGTTGACACGTGGAAAACTTTGCCACAAATTTTGCTATGTTCCTCTTCATACCGTTCCACCAATAGATTTCCTGCAAATCATGGTACATCTTGGTAGCACTAGGATGGATGGAGTATCGCGTACCATGCACTTCCTCCATAATCCTCTGCTTCAAATTATCAACATCAGGAACACATAATCTTTCTTGGAGTCTCAAAACGCCATCTCCTCTTTGGGAGAAAACCTCCACCTTTTGGTCTTTAACTGACTCTTTTAACCTTACCAAGGTAGGATGCATGTCTTGCTTCTCATTCACTTCCGAAACTAAAGAGGATTCGGAACCGCTTTTCACTCCTATACTACCCTCAGCATCACCAAATAACCTAACCCCCAATCTAGCCAAATGATGTACCTCACGGGCCAACTCCTTCTTACCAATCTCCACATGTGCTACGCTACCCATGGACTTCCGACTAAGGGTATCTACTACTACATTGGCCTTGCCTGGATGATATAGCACACTCATATCATAATCTTTCAACAGTTCTAACCATCATCTCTGCCTAAGATTTAACTCTTTTTGGGTGAATACATACTGCAAGCTCTTATGGTCCGTGAAGACGTCGACATGGACACCATACAAATAATGTCACCAGATTTTCAAAGCAAAAACCACGGCAGCTAATTCAAGGTCATGGGTAGGATAATTCTTCTCGTGAGGCTTTAGCTGCCTGGAAGCATAAGTTATAACCTTGCCCTTTTGCATCAATACACAACCCAAACCGACTCTGGAAGCATCACAATACACCACAAAACCATCAACACCGTCAGGCAAAGTCAACACAGGGGCTGAAGTGAGAATAGTCTTCAACTCTTGAAAACTCTTCTTGCAAGATTCGGACCACAGGAACTTCATTTTTTTTTGGGTCAAATGGGTCATAAGAGACATAATAGATGAAAACCCTTCAACAAAACGATGATAATAACCAGCAAGACCCAAGAATCTTCAGATATCAGAAGGAAAAATAGGTCTAGGCCAACTCTTTATAGCCTCAATCTTTTGAGGATCAACTCTAATACCTTCAGAAGAAACAACATGACCCAAGAAGGCTACAGAGTTTATCCAGAACTCACACTTACTGAACTTAGCATACAACCGATGAGTTCGAAGAGTTTCCAATACGATTCGGAGATGATCCGCATGATCACCCTCACTTCGAGAGTAAATAAGAATATCATCAAGGAATACTATTACAAATAAATCCAGATATGGCCGGAATACACGGTTCATAAGATCCATGAAAGCCGTTGGAGCATTAGTTAACCCAAAAGACATCACTAGAAATTCAAAATGACCGTAACGGGTTCAGAAGGTTGTCTTGGGGATATCACATTCCCTAACCTTAAGTTGGTGATAACCGGGTCTGAGGTCTATCTTCGAAAAATAGCTAGCACCTTGCAATTGATCAAATAAATCATCAATTCGAGGAAACGGATATTTATTCTTGATAGTAACACTATTAAGTTGTCGGTAATCAATACACATCCGCAAAGAACCATCTTTCTTACGCACAAACAGGACAGGTGCACCCCAAGGGGACACACTAGGTCTGATAAAGCTTTTGTCTAAAAGATCTTTCAATTTATCATTTAACTCTTTAAGTTTCGCGGGATCCATACGATACAGAGGAATGGAAATAGGATGAGTATCGGGAAGAAGGTCAATCCTGAACTCTATCTCTTTATCAAGAGGTACAACAGGGAGATCTTCCGAAAAGATATCAAGAAACTCATTAACAACATTAATTGACTGAATGGTCGGAGTTTCAGACTTAGTGTCTTTAACCCAAACCAAATGGTGGATGCAACCCTTGGAAATCAACTTCCTAGCTTTGAGATAAGATATGAAACGACCCTTAGGAATCACAGAACTTCCGGACCATTCGAGGATAGGTTCATCAGGAAACTGAAACTTGACCACACGGGCACGACAATCAAAAGACGCATATATATGGAATGTATATACACAAACCAACCCAACAATACACTAGTATGACATAGCCTCTATACAGCAAAATCAACGAGCCATTGGAACAAACCCCCAACTGACTCAACATACCAAAGGGATCACAAAACAACAGCACCCAAACTAGCAACTTGGTCCTCAAACCATGAGGACTCATCACTGAAGGAACGTAGATGCGACACTCGGATATAACTGTCGCGGCTGCGACTGAGTACCTGAACCTACATCATGGTAAGAATGTAGCCCATAGAGAAATATGTGGGTCAGCACAAGATACGTACTGAGTATGTAGGGGCGCATGCAAAATATAAATAATATCATAAATTTCATAAAAACGTACATACGGACCATAATGACACACCTGGCTTGAGTGACATTGAATCATGCAATTCGTAACATCTTAGATAGGAAATGTAGGAGAAAAACCTCATAAATCATTATAGATCATCATAGGCAACTTGACTTACCACATCAAAACTCGGAGTTACTCGGTATTTCAATAAACATGACTCTTATGGACAGGAGAGTTTCCTATAACCGACAACCCCACGTGAGCTACGTGGAATACCAACGTTTGAAACCCCCATTGGCGGGAGCATCATACTCTTTGCTAGGGAGTACGACCTTAAAACTGCAATAATCACAATCGGGCTCTCTGGCTAATAATATCATCATCAAACAACTCTACAGTGGCACATAGGTTTGGGGAAATACCAAATTTACCTCTCGGTGCTAAGTACTACTCCCCGACAAGCTCAGAACGCGTTAGGAAATCCACCACAACATCACAAGGGTCTATCATAAAGACCAAATCAAATCTTTTTCTCACTTATCAAATCATATCAATTTGTGGATTCCTAACTCAACACATTTTAGCTCAAAACATTTTAATCTTCCTCAACATCAACAAGGTATCAATGCATTGAACCATAACCGACTCAACATTTGGACAAGGATATGAAGACTCAATACATAATATTTTCAATAATTTAACTCATCAAAACCATCCGAAAAATACCAAGACTCATTGCAACTTCAATATCAACATTTCTCAATTTGCCATCCAACTCTCATTTAAAGGTACTTGAGACATCAACCCATAGTAGGGATATAGAATTTCCTATATCAATTATAAATTCATAATAAGGAAATAATGGAATGATAGTATAAATCAAGGCTTAACAAATTAAATCATCATACTCTCATAATCAAATACTTTTTGGACATAATTCCATCTCAACATCATACACATATCGGATGACATAATCCCATTGCTCATGGACAATAATATAAGATATAAAACCATATTTCCAATTCATGGTAAAATATGTAAAATCTCATGTCAATGTAATTCAACAAAAATATCGGGCACAAGATCGAAAGGATAATCTTGTTCAAAGCCCCACATACCCAAAAAATGAAAGATGAATATGAACTTCCGACTCTGGAACTTTATTCATGGAAATAAAGGGTGCTTCTCGAAGCCCTTAACATGATCAACTCGAATCCCAAATCAATTTGAAATTTCTACGGTTCAATCAAGAGACATAGAAGGATGAAATTTGGAGTAGTAGGGTTGGGATTTGAGCCTTAGGAAATTTTGGAGAAAAATGAGTTATTGAATGATATTAATGGACTTAAATCCATGGTTTACCCGGATGGATTGGAGTGGGAATGACCAAAATACCCTTAAAAAATCAAATAATGTCAAATTTGTCCTTTGTTGGACTGTTTTGATAGGCTGAAGTAGATCAACTTTAACTTTTTGCTCCGATGGCCAAATTGGATGAAACCAATTTCATTGGAAAGAGGACTTTCAGAGCTTTCTTTTGATGTATAGTAACTAACCCAGATCATTATGTACAAGGAGTTATGATTGTTTAAAGTTGACCCTAAAATTCGTCTGGCCTCAGTATTTTTTTCCTGCATATTTACTATTCACCACTATTCACGGTTAGATCGAAATGATCATAACTCATCGCTCGAGTGTCCGGTTTGGATGATCCATATATCGTTGGAAAGATTATTCGATGATCTACGCGATGACGGGTCGCATATCCAGAAATTCCACACAGAAAAAGTATTAATCACGATAAAGAATAGAATTCAGCACATTTTCGTCTGAGATCTTAATATAAATTTTTTTTTTGGGGCATCACAACATCATATAAGAGAATTGAGGGGTGGGGAAGCGGGCAGGGAGTGCGGGGTGGGTGTAGATAATTGAGGGGTGGGGGAGCGGGCAGGGAGTGGGGGAGGCTTGGTGGGGGTGGGATTAAATTTATAATTTTTTTAAATAATTATTTGAGTTAAAAAATATCAAGTGTCAATATTTGTTTGGTAGTTTTTTATTTTAATTAGAAATAGTTATTTATCAATTAATTTGGAGAGAAATGACAAATGTCATTATATTATTGGTTACTTTACACGTTATCGGTGCGTGTATTTACACGCGCATAGTATATTTTTGTTGATTGTGTAAAAAGTGCCAAAATAACACACTGAAATACTAGTTGAGGTGCCTAAAATGAACAACATTCACTTCAGGTGCCAAAGTGAAAGTTCGTGCCAAGTTGAGGTACCTGTCGATGGATTTGGCGTATTTGTAAAGTAGTCATCATAATCACAATGCTCATATAGTAAAACATAGCTTATGCAATATTTAATAATTTATTATAGAAAGAAATCAAAGACTAAAAGAAAATTATGAGTATTGAAGACATTGAAATATTGTGAACTCTACAAAAAAAGTTCAATTTTTGTTAGAGTTCTTGGGCTACTATACCCTAAATCTAGATTGGTGGCTACTCTACCTAAATCCTAAATTACGCCTATATAAAGCGGGAAAATATCCCTTTAAAGAGACATCTCCAAAATCCACAAATCCATGACATATTCATAAGGAGATCAAATATCTCTAGATAATTCCATAAACTCATGGAATAACACAAAAGGATTAAAATCCTTTCTTCTTGATAATCAAATACATCAAGAAGATCCAGAAATTTTCCTTTCATGGAGATCAAATCCAAAAAAATTTACGTTCGGGAAATACGCCACTAACGGCCCTCGGATTACGGAAAAAATCTATTTCAAATCCAAATATTCCTATGTTCGAGAAATACGCTACTGACGACCCTCGAATTAAGGAGAAAATCAAGAGAGAAGAATCAAGGGAGGAACGGATTTATACCCACTTTGTTTATCAATAAAAAAATTATGTTTCTTCATATTTTTGGTTGTGATTGCAATTTATTTCCGTCACCATAAAATTTGATGAAAACAAACTGGCACGCCCGGTGGGACCAAATCTGCCCTTAATCTCTTCTCTCATAAATCAAATATATAAATTTATAGTCGCAGGATCGTCAAGATAGAAGCAGTACTTTAAGAATCGTCTTTGAGTTTCATCAAGTCTACACTTCGACAAGCCTTGAGTAGTGGGGTATTTGTATGATACGAGCCAAATGGTCATCATAGCTTTTTGTAACGACCTAAAAATTTGATGAAATATGTGAAATTTGTCATTTTATGTGATTTGATTATGTTACCCCTTCCCGTAGTTGTATTATGATATTTCTAGGGTGTGGAAGTGATTGACATGATTTTCAATGCATTTTGGTATCATTTATATGATATTGTGATTTTTGATGGCTTCGAGAGCCTTATTTTGGACTTATGTGTATATCTTTTGATTCGTGCAATGGATGGCCAAACGGACTGTGTCAGCAGCTCCAAAATATCGATTTTAGTCTACGTAGACCTTTGTTTCGGGTTCCGGTGCACCCGAGCTCATTTTGACCTATTGGTCGAAAAGTTAAAAAATTAAAAATTTAGGTGTGGGGCCTACATTTGGTCAAAATGACCTCGGATGAAAAATTTGACGTTGCCAGCAGATCCAGAATATTGAATTTACGGTGTTAGCATATTTGGTATAATTTTACGGCTTTTAAATCTCATTTTGATCCCCGATTTGGAAAATTGTAATTTCGGGTTTAGGGGGTCAACTTATTGAAAATAATGTTTTTTCAAAAATCCGACTTTGCCAATGTGTCCGAAACATCAAATTTAGTGTGGTTCCATAGTTCGTTTGCATATATCGTTGCATGTATCGAACTCCGAATGAATCTTGGGCATCCTGTCAAAGTCCGTTTGGACTTGAAAAAAGAAAACTGCTGCACTGGTGCAGATTTTTCTGCTATTTATAGCAACTTTTTACCCTTTTTTGACCTATTTCGTTCATTTTCATCTTATCTCGTGAGAGTTAAACCCAAAAATAGTATGAGAGCTTAAAAATGAAGTTTGTGAGAACTTGGAAAGCTAGATTAACACCTTTTTCTTGGTTTTATTACAGATTAAAGGTAAGAATTCACCATTTTCTTGGTAATTTCTTAATTAATTTCTCAAAACCCCAAAAATCTTAGGGCTTGATTTTAAACCCTATTTTCACTCATTTTCACTTGAATAAATTTCTATCTTATAATTACTAGTTTTTCATCAATTTAACCTTCAAAACAACTCCGATTCTTGATTTTAACCCGAATTTTAAAAAAAATTATCTGGTAAAGCTCAAAAATTATTTTTATTCGATTTAAACCTCATTTTTTACTCGATTTAACTTGGGTTTTCAGCTGTAGGTTCCTAAAAATATGGGGAGCATGTTTTTGAAGTAAAGTTTCGATTTTGCCCTTCTTTTTCGAAAACCCATTTTGAGGGTCCGTTTTGACCCCGAATCTAAAGTAGACAATAAGGGCATCGTTGATTTTGTCTTGACGCATAGATTTCATATTTGATATTTTTAGTGGAGTTCGGGATTGTTTGTGAAAAATAAGGTCGCGGGTTCAAGTGTAGCGGACTGATTTTGGCTTTCGAGATAAGTTATGGCTTAACTCTTTCAGACTGGGTTGGGTAGTAAATAATGATAAAAAATGCATGCTAGGGTGGGAACTAATTATGAAAAATGGATATCTATGTGTTGTGCTCGTGTGGGGGCTTATATGTAATGTAATTATCGAAATTGAGATATTATGTGATATGTGTGACCGTGTGGGGTCCTATGTGATATTGATAGCCTTGAATACATGTGAATAATTGTATTGTGTTGTTAAAATGCTTAATGTGGTACCATTGGTGTATTGTGATTATATTCATACTTTATTGGCAAATGAGACATGTGAAAATTCATGGATGATACGAAAATAATGAGTGGATATTGGCTCATGTGGTTGTGGAAAAGTATCATTGTAGTTAATTGTGGAAATATATCATGTGGTTATTTGTGTAAATACTCATTGTGATTGGTTGTAAGCATTATATCTTCATATCATACTCATTCATGAAACATTGGTACCACCGTGGGAATATCTAAGAAACACTGGCAACACCTTTTTAAAAGATATTATAACACCTTATAAAACTCTTTTAGAGGGATGTTTCAGAAAGGAGATATGATATATGTGGATTGTATACGGGTTGACAAAACCCCTATGGGTCCTATGTCGGAAATCTTTAGCTCTGTAGGTGTATACAGAGATTGTGCGATGATCCCGAAGATTGTGCGATGACCTCACCATCATTATTATCATCGTCATATACATTGCACTTACTTTATTGTGTTTTGCACTTACATTATTGTGTTTATGTTGTGTTGTATTGCCTTATTGACTTGTCATCTATGTATTTGTCTTACTTTCCTTTACTTGTATTTGATGATCTTGTATCTACATGTTCTCTCTTGTTCTATTTATATGTGACATAATGTATACTTATGTTCTATATCTTGGTGTGTTGTTGTAATATATGTGAGATATAATATAACTGTTAGTGCAAGCGGTGTGGGTTACCATTATGGGACATTTTCTGATCGTAGGTGACGTGCCTTTAGTGTATATTTTGTTTGCTTTATTTACTACTTTTCTTGGTCGACCTATGATACCTACTGAGTACAAGTGGATCGTACTCAGGCTTACTGCGCTCTTTCGGTGTAGGTCCTAGCTCGAGTGTGCCTCAGCTTGATTGACTCAGGCAATTATTGGAGCTTCCATGGTAGTAATTGGACATTCATGTGTCCGAAGTTCACCTCTATCTTTCTATAGTAGTTATGTCTTTATTAGTATTCGGAGATAATTATTATTCCTTTGTGGTTATTTTTCTGATGTATTTGACTCTTGGATAATATTAGTAGTTCTTACACTATTGACACCTAGTTTTGGGCATGATTGGTATTTTGGATAAGTTCTTTTCGTATTGTTATGATTACTTATATGGTTCGGCTTCGTTCTAGAAGCCTTACCTTGGGATATTTCTATTTTTTTTTTCTCTTTTCATATCAGTTTGAGTGATAGGCTTACTTGTCAAGGTACGCCGTGACAAGTGCCATCATGACCCTCGTTTTTTGGGTCGTGACACTTTTGATGCCATCATTCGAGGCCAACACATGGAGAATCCAGTTTTGGACACATTGAAGACCCGAGAGTATACATAGGGAAGTCATATCGGACACTCAATAAAGCAATTTCATGTGTAGAAGGTCGCTTGGAGGATTTCCTTGATGACTGCCCGAGGCTCCAAAAGATTGCAAGTGTTGAAGTGTGAAGAATAAGTCCTTACACTCCATGATCGCCCCTCATTAAGGGTGTTTTAGCCTTTTGTGCCTTTTCTTTACACTCCATAGGAGCCCCTTTTCATTTAGGGTAGTTTGGTCATTTGATGTAATAGCTATAAATAGACTCTTTAGACTAATTTTCTCATTAGTTGATTATTGATATTGAAAATTGAAAGACTTTTATCTTGAGAGGGAGTGTTTGTAGTGTAGGGCTTGGAAAAGCCACTTGAAACTAGGGCAATACATAGTGTGGATTCACTTGTGTTGCATTTTTGCTTAGAAACGTGGGTGCTTGAGAAGGTTGAGTTCCTCTTGCATCTACGTATGATCTTGGTTTTGCTCATATGAGTCATAGGGGTCTTTATATTTGATATATTTTTTGGTTCTTATGGTTTGTATGTTCTTATGTCAAGATATCTATCCCTTTACATTTTATGCAAGTTGTTTGTGTTTTGCTTCTTAGTTTCAATTTTGTGCTGCTTCTTTAGGTTAGTCTTCATCTTTCTAGGTTAGATCCATATCATTTTGTATCATAGCCATGTTTTAGAATTGTTCCTACAATTCTAAGTCTTGGATTGTTGTTACCTTGAGAAAATCAACACAAAAAGAGTTTCACAAATCCAAAAATTAAAAAAAATTATTGTTCACGTTTTTATACTTTGGTAGATTTTTGAAACTTAGATCTAGGTAATTTTTGTGTGTTTTTTTAGTTTCTAGTGCTAGATATTTGTTCCCTAGCACTAATAGCGTCTAGATCTAAAATTTGAGCCAAATCTGGGTTGTTTTGAGCTAGCCATCATTGTTGAGCTTGAGTTTGAAGAAACTTGAGGTGGATCTCATTTTTGGTAGAGGTGATTGTGGCGTTTTGGAATTGGAATTGTGATATTTGTGTTTAGTTTGAAAGAGTGACCTTGGATCTTCAAGAATCATCAAATTTGAAGGTCATTTGCCTGGTGGTCAACCTTGGTCAAATTTTGAATGTTCTTGTTGTTCTTCCTCATCTTCATATCTTTTTGAAGAAGAATAGTTAAAAGTGGTTATTTGATCTAGAAAAAGGAAGAAAGAGAGTGTAGAAGTTGTTTGGACAAAGAATATTTCAAGCATATTCTAAGTCATCCAAAAGAAGAAGGCAACAAAAAGAATATTCAAGTACAATGAAAGTACAAGGGGGGGACCATCTCAAATTCAAACTCATTTGAGCTTGAAAAAGGCTCCAAACCTTGCATTTTCCCCCTCAAAATCGAAATTCTACCTCTCTTGAGTAAAGATTGACCAAAATTCAAAGTTGAAGAACAAAAAAAAATTCATAATTCTTGGCCAACCTCAAGCTTCCACATCATCACTTTTGTACAATCGTATTTTTAGCTTAATTTTTGTATTCTTGGTTTCTATCCTTGTTTCCTTAGTTGCATTTGGTTGATTCTAGCACTAATTAACAAACTAGTAACTATCTACTAGGTTGTGAGTTAGTTTTGAATCTTTTTCTTTCATGTTTACGTTCTTTGTGTGCTTTTCTCTTTTTGTGATTCGTTGTAATTCTTGGTTCAAGTCCGAACAAGGCTAATTTGAGTCGTTTTAAATGAAAATCTATTCCGAACAAAAGTATACTCATTCCTCAATTGCTCACGGATTACAAGCTGACTTTCAACCCTTGTGAAGCCAAGTGTGAGGTAAATAAAGGTGTGAGAGTGTGGTGAGGATACTTTTTTTTGAGCTAACATGTTTGTTGTGTTTGTTAGTGTCTTTTCTTAGGTACCATGGACAAAAATACTCTCTTGGCCTTTCTTGAAGCTATAAGCCGTAGCCTTGCAAGGCTAGAAATGGAGGTGTCATCAGTGAAAGAAGGCGTGTCTATTTTGAGAGAAAGGTTGAAACTTGTGGAAAGTCAAAAGAATGCCAATTGCTCCCCTCCTCAAAACTACCATGCTTCCTCAAGAGATGAAGAGATGATTTAAGGGAGAATTCTTGACAAACTCCCTTGTAATGAGAGCTTCCCAAAGAAGTAAGTGGGCTTCCATGACACATACCAAGGTGAAGACCGTACCTCATGTGAGCTACAAGGTAAAAATATTATTTTTTACACTCCTACAAACTTAAAATGTTATGATGTGGCTAGTAGCAGCCAAGTGGATGTAGTTGTTGGTTTGCCTAAAGGAGAATTTCATGAGTCTTCCCTTTGTGATACTCTTGGTATTGCTAGGTTGCATGAAGACTAAATTCTTGTTGTAAGTTTGCAAGAACTAGTTGATCCTATAGATGACAAAATTAATTCTTCTCATAAGAATTATTTGTATCCACCTAGTGCTTGTACTTGTAACTTGAGTAAGGTCCCAATGCCAAGTGATAAGAGTATTCACACACTAGTTGACCCTTGTAAAAACCAAGGTGAGTCTAAGTTGGCACGTGAGTTGTCGACAACTAGTGAAGGTGTGAATGATGATCAAATTACTCATGGGTGTAGTCCACTACTTGAGCATTTATATAGTGTGCTTGATGAGTCTTAAGTTAGTGATGATGTTGATATAGTTGATCATGAGGTTGGAGACGATTCTTTGAGCATATTGTATGATGAAATCCTTATTTTTGCTCATAGAAATCATGAACATGAGAATGTTGTGAAGAATTATCAATCGGGTGAAGATAACCTTGATTTGCTTGAATATTTAGGAAATCCAAATTGTGATTCTTCTATTGAAAATAATTTTGATTGTGCCTCTTTGTGTGACACCCACCCTTGCTTGATAAATTTGGGAATGAATTGTTTGACCTATGTGATAACTTGAGTTGTGATCCGTTTGATGTTAATGGTGGTTTGTGTCTACTTGAGGAATGCTCCTTTGAAAGAGAAGGTGGTGTTTGTTTAGAAATTCCATCTACTTCTTTCTTGTGTGTTTTCTATGTTGAGCATACTCATGGAAATAATTTTGAAACTATTAGTGAGTACATGCATAAGGACACCATAGTTGAAGTTGACTTGTTTGGCCTTTCTTTACCCTTATTTTGCTCATAATATTTCCAATGATAGTACAGAGGGTATGCCTAATTTTGGGAATGACACCATAGGGAAAAAAGAGTGCAGTCGTGACCCAAGTCCATGGCTACTTCTCTCATTTTACCCCGGTGCCCTATTGAGGAGTGGAAATTTCTTCACATCCAACTTGATACTTGGTCAAAACAACAAGCAAAGTTTGATTGTGAATGTTGGTATCCTGATGGAAAGTCTTTCTTGTGGATTTTCAACCCACTTGATAAGCCCAAGTTGTGCATGGGGGAATTTCCAACAATGTTAAGTGTTCATTAAAGAAGGAGAGAGTAATAAAAGGAACAAAGAGAGTTCACTCTTGAGTGTTTCCATTCTTGACCAAGGTATCACTACTTGTAGGTCAACAAGAAAATTACCCTTTGCAAACACTTTAGATGAATTCCATTCATATTATATCCTTCTTTGTGACTTGGTTTTGATTAGGAACCCTTTTCTCAAATGTGGTTTTATATGTGTGGACCCTAGGGCAAATGTGTCATTGCCTCTTTGGGGCGTTTCTTATATACTTGCATCCATGTTTAACACACTTGAGCTTAAGTTATATGTACCACAACTTGTGGATGCCAAGTTGAATTTTTATTTGTGGAGGAGTCCAAGGATGTTAAAAACTTCTTCTCACCTTTATAGGGTTGGACAATTTGAAGTATCTTGTGGGACTCTTGGGAGCATGCTTGATATCATTAGTAGAGGGAAACAAAAACCTTGGGAGAACTACGGGTCTTGGATTGGGATGTTGCATAGTAGGTTCTCTAGTTTCGCTAATTGCATGGCTCCATTGATGAAATTCCTTCCTTCGGGAAGTTGCTTGAAAAAGAGAGGTCCTATGTGCTTGCCATGTATCTGTCTCACTTTGTGTGTTCCTACTTGTGAATACATCTTTGATGAGAATAGTTTCATTAGTACCTTTCTTCATTACCTTTATGCATATGATGATATTCCTAATCTTGTTGAACCTACATCATATGTTGGCATGAATTGCCTAAAAGAAAGAATGTGTATACGCTTAAATGCTTTAATTTCATCTTTGTGTACATCACATGCTAAGTCTTTTGAGCCAAATGGAATTCACATAGATGGTAGCACCTTGGATGATACCTTTACATGTGATTTCTTTTTATACCACCTCTTTGCTTATGATGACATCCATGAAAGTTTTGGATTGACTTTATGTGGAGGTAGGATATTTGTTAGTTGGTCCACTTGTTTGAGTGACATTGATATATGTTTTTCATGGACTTTAACTTCAATTGATGCACCACTCTTTATGTGGTCTTTAAAGGAGGTAATGAATAAATTGTGTCTTATGGCTCCTAAGATAAAAGTAGTCTTACCTTTTGTATCAAGTGATGTTGTAATGTCCATTGTGGTTTCCTTACCTTTTGATGATCTCCTTAGCCACCTCCTTTGTGCATTCTTCAATAGAATTCTAATGATTAACACAAAGGATCCTTGGTTATATTTTAAGTGTGTACCACCTTGGCATGATGATATTATGTATTGTACGAACCCTAGCCCTCATGTCATGAGGATGTTGTGCTTGTTTGTCCTTTCTTTGATTTTACAAGGCGTGGATTCAAGGTCGAATCCTTTTCAAGAAGGGGAGGATGATACGATCCAAATGGCTATCATAACTTTTGATGTCATCATTCGAGGCCAACACATGGAGAATCCAGTTTTGGACACATTGAAGGCCCGAGAGTATGCATAGGGAAGTCATATCGGATACTCAATAAAGCAATTTCGTGTGTTGAAGGTCGCTTGGAGGCTTGCCTTGATGACTACCTGAGGCTCCAAAGGACTGCAAGTATTGAAGTGTGAAGAAGGAGTTCTTACACTCCATGACCGCCCCTCATTAAGAGTGTTGTGGTCTTTTGTGCCTTTTCGTTACACTCCATAGGAGCCCCTTTTCATTAAGGGTAGTTTGGTCATTTGATGTAATAGCTATAAATAGACTCTTTAGGCTTATTTTCTCGTTGGTTGATTATTTATATTGAAAATTGAAAGACATTTCTCTTAAGAGGGAATGTTTGTAGTGTAGGGCTTGGAAAAGCCACTTGAAACTAGGATAATACATAGTGTGGATTCACTTGTGTTGTATTTTTGCTTAGAAATGTGGGTGCTTGAGAAGGTTGAGTTCCTCTTGTGTCTACGTAAGATCTTGGTATTGCTCATATGAGTCATAGGGGTCTTTAGATTTGATACATCTTTTGGTTCTTATGGTTTGTATGTTCTTATGTCAAGATATTTATCCCTTTACATTTTATGCAAGTTGTTTATGTTTTGCTTCTTAGTTTCGATTTTGTGTTGCTTCTTTAGGTTAGTCTTCATCTTTCTAGGTTAGATCCATATCATTGTAGACATTGAAATTTTGTGGACTCTACAAAAAGAGTTTAATTTTTGTTAGAGTTCTTGGGCTAATTTACCCTAAGTCTAGCTTGGTGGCTACTCTATCTAAATCCTAAATTATGTCTATATAAAGTGGACAAATATCCCTTTAAAGAGACATCTCCAAGATCCATAAATTCATGAGATATTCATAAAGAAATCAAATATCTCTAGATAATTCCATAAACTAATGGAATATCACAAAAGGATTAAATTCCCTTCTTCTTGATAATCAAATACATCAAGAAGATCCACAAATCCTTCTTTCATGGAGATCAAATCCAAAAATTCCTACGTTCGGGAAATACTCCACTAACGAACTTTGAATTATGGAAAAAATCCATATCAAATCTAAATATTCCTATATTCGAGAAATACGCCACCTTCTCGTCGGCGATCACCGTCGCCAAGTACTGACGGCCCTCGAATTACGGAGAAAATCAAGAGAGAAGAAACAAAGGAGGAACAGATTTGTACCCACTTCGTTTATCAATACAAAAATCATGTTTCTTCATATTTTTGCTTGTGACTACAATTTATTTCCGTCACCATAAAATTTGATGAAAACAAGTACTTGTTGCAATACTTTTTCGCTTTCTTTACATTATTTTATATAATTCATGCAACTAAATCGTTCAAAATTTTAATAAAGAATCTGCAAAAGAGGAATAGAATTAATTCACCTCGGATGCTTTCATTCTTAATTGAGAAAGCAAAAGATAATATGCATTTCAAAATTATATAAAATACAATACAAATAAACATTGATATATCTTATGTAAACATGAAGCATAAGACGATGAAGGATAACCAGTTTAGCTCTCGGATGTAAAGACTTATTTGGTCAAATACAAAGTTACTATCCTCTCAATTTATATAACATATAAAGGTAAATTCAAATGACTTTCTCTTTTAATTGGTTAAGTAGATAAAATCAATTCAAATTTTAAAATCATGTTATTTGTTATGCTAATAATTTATCAAAATTGCAGTAAGAAATTATAATTATTTTCAAATTAAAAAATCACTTGTTTAGCATATAGACATAGATTAATAAAAAAAATGTAGGTTTCAAGATAAGATTATTTTTCAAAAATTAAGAGATAATGTAAGTTTATTTTTCAATTCAAAATTCTGTTAATTTCAAATTCAAACATTTGCTTGAATTGTGACTAAACGGGGTTATCACATTTAACTGATTCAATTTATTTATTTTTTTAATCGTGTGATAACTTCCCAAAAAAGAGTCCTACTGCCTTGGACTATGAAATGATAGTTACCACATCTAATTAAATGATTTATTCATGATAAGTTAAATTAATTAGCTGGATAAATTTCAAATCAAATTGATCAATATTTCAAAATTTAATTTACTTATACATTGTAGAGTTCGTTTACTATGTGCTTGGCTTTCTTTTTTAATTTATAATTATTACTATCATTATTATTTAAATATATTTTATAACATTTGAAGAGTAAAAGTTCTTTAGAGCTCTATGCAGTAGATTTCTATTTTTAAGCTAATGAATTTTTTTCCTTTTGAAAGGATAATGTATTTTAAAATTTAAATATTTTTAATATGTTAATTGAAAATTTTTATTGCTATATCATTAAACTTTGTCCTAAAAACTATCACGTGGCTTTTCAGTAGCTTGTCGCTTAGCTTCTTCTGATGCTTTTAGTTTTGCTTTTATATATAGAGAGATTATTATCCTCAATAACTTATATATAATAGTAAATATTATAAATTTAGGAGAAGTTAAGAAGTTAGAATTTCATTTCCATTCAAATTCTATTTAAGTTCACATTTAAATATTATATTATATCAGTTTGTTATAAGAAGAGCATTTTATTATTCTTTCCTTATTCTTAAATTTTTTTCAAATAAAATGCATATTTATCCTATAATATATAAATTTTAATTAGAGAAAATTTTGAAATCAATCCATACGATTCTTTTATTTATCATACTTATTATTTTTATTATAACTACTAAGACTACAACATTTACAAAATTTAAAGTACAATTTGTCTAATATAAGATTCAAGCTATTTTTTGATTTTATTTTATTCACTGCACCATACAATTTATTATTTATAAAAATATTGTATATATTCTTATTATTACTATTACTACTATCATGTTTTTTTTTTCAAATTAAAATCAATACTACTTGTATATTACTACTACTATTATTTACTACATATTATTAAAATAAACTCCCTCCCTCTCTCTCTCTCTCTCTCTCTCTCTCTTTATATATATATATATGTGTGTGTGTGTGTGTGTGTGTGTATATATATATATAATATTAAAAGTGTGAAGACCCTTAAAAAAATTATTTGAATTTTTTTCCCTTCACTAAAAATTGATGCAATAGATAAAATTATCTTTTCACCTATTCACTTAAATTATTATATTATATTTACAATATTTTTAAAATCAAAGAGTCCCAAAATATATGGTAAGAGAAAAGTATATTTTAAAAATTAAAGAATTCTATAATAGATGTCCCAAAATATTTGGTAAGAAGCTACTCAATTTTGGTAAAATACATTAATATATGGTAAGAGAAAAATATTTTTTAAAAATTAAAGAATTCTATAGTAGACGTCCCAAAATATTTGGTAAGAAGATACTCAATTTTGGTAAAATACATTAAAACGTAAAGTAATATTAGAAAGGAATTAAACCTTTAAAATAAAAAAATTCAAAAGCCAAATTTTGTTACAATTTTTGTTTGATACGTGTAAGATTGTCCCCAAATTTTTTAATTATTAGGATTTTTAATTTTTTCAAAAATAAATAAATAAGAACTTCCATATTTAGATAATCCCCTTTTGGAGAAAAAAGTTTTGGATTTCTATAAGGTTTTGGACTATTATAAATTGACAGTTCTTCCTAATCATTCTCTCCCAATTGAAATTATTTTATATCAGTCATATGTATATTTTTAGCATGTATGTAATTATTTGTTCTCTACATTATCTCAATTATTTTTATTTTGATATTCAATTGCTTGCTTTTCTTTTTTAGTTTTCAGTGAAGATGAATCTTTTTATTATAGATGAATTTTGTGTCGGACTTTGAGAATTTTTTTATGCAAAAATTAGTTTTGATCGTATTCTCCTAATATTTCACTACTTGTTGTTTTTCTTCTTAATACAAGTGGTAGATGAATGTCGGTTGGCTTTGAGATGATTTTGGTGTAAAGATTAGTTTAAATATATTGTATTGATATCTCTATTATTGTATTATTTTGTTGTAGTTTACAGGTGGCATATAATTTTTGGTTGGTTTTGGGAATTTTTTTCTCTAAAGGTGAGGTTTAAATTATACTTTATTTTGTTGATATCTCTATTATGATATTGTTTATTTGCAGTTTACAGGAGGTAGAGGAATGCCGACCGACTATTAGGAATTTCTTGTGTAAAAAGGTTTAATTATATTGTTTTGATATCTCTATCATCATATTATTTTGTATATTCTATCGGACTTTAAGAAATTTCTTAGGTAAATGTTAGATTTAATCGTATTGTCATAATTTCTTTATTATCTGCTTAGTACAAGTGGTAGATGAATGTCGATAGACTTTGAGAAAATTTTTATGCAAATATTAGGTTTAATTGTATTATTTTGATATCTCTATTTTGTCATAGTTTATAGTGATAGATGAATGTCGATCGGCTTAGAAGAAATTTTGTGTAAAAGTTAGGTTTAATTGTATTATTTTTATATTTCTATTATCGTATTGTTTTGTTGTAGTTTACAAATGGTACATCAATATCGATCGGCTTTGAGAAGATAATTTTTTGTGTATAAATTAGGTTTAATTGAATTGTTTTGCTATCTCTATTATAGTATTGTTTTATTGTAGTTTACAAGTGGTAGGTGAATATTGGTGATCAGCTTTGAGAAATTCTTTGTGTAAAGGTTAGATTTAATTATATTATTTTGATATTTCTATTGTCCTATTATTTTATTGTAGTTTGAAGGTGGTAGATGAATGTCGGTCGGCTTAGAGGAATTTTTTGTGTAAAGGTTGATATAATAATATCTCGATTATTATATTGTTTGATTGAAGTTTATGATCAATTACTATCTCTTGTTTTTATTATTATCCGTTTTTTTCTTCTACTTTTGTTGCTACTATTTATCTTTAATCTATTCGGCCAAAGTAGTTATATGAAAGATGTTAGAAATTGCTTTTGTTGCTACTCATGCAGTGAATGCATTTATCCGCTAATAATGATAATTACTCTTTTTACTTTTATTTATTTTGTCTAAAATTTTGTGTAATTAATGATATTCCAGTTGCTTGATTTATAAATATGTTGCATAACAGCGAGAGAGGCGTGTGAATTTGATTATATTGGAGACAAAAGTTACTATAGACTTGTTCTCGTGACTAGGGTTTTTAATTATATTTTCTTTATTTGTAATTTATTAAATTAATCGTGTATTAAAAAAATCGGCAAGTAAATTACTTTTATGTTTTAATTCTGCCTATATTTTTTATATAGGTATTGTATGAAGCTTATGGGAATTTATCATGCCATTATTTTTTTTCTCTTTTTTCGTTGTTTCTTGTTAGAATTTGTTTTAGGTTTACAACCAAAACAATATATTCATAGGACGTAGAATGTACACAAATTTAATTCTTTAAATTCATAAAGAGTCATTGTGATATACCACTTACATGTGTCTTCCATGAGGACTAAATCTAAGTTACCTAAAAGATGTGGTGGTAAAGCAATAATAACACCAAGTAAAAATTTTAATGTGTATATTTTATCAATTTGTCATTCCCAATGTTTGATATTGCATTTCAATATGTGAGATGCTTCTTATATTTTTCTAGGTTAATCAATCGGTATATTTTTATTACTTATTTGAGAGACTCAATTTTTCATCCTTAATATGTTCTTAATTTATTATTTAGAATCTACGACGCATGTTCATAATTTCTTTTTGATAATTACCAAAACTAAGAGGGCTTTAGATGTTGCAATCAAACTCAACAAGCTAAATTTGATGGAACGCATGAGACATGATCTACAAATTATTCTTCGTGACCATAATTGATGTATAGTATTACTAATAGGGTAAACAGTGAAATAAAATATGTATAGTTTTATTTATTAACGCGACACACACGTGCAAAACATGTACACTAAACTAGTATATATATATAATATTTAAATTATAAAATAGATAAGTTTGAAATAGTAATAGCCTATTTGAACTCTTCAATTATGAGTTTCTAGTTATTAAGATAATGTATTTCAAATTCAAATACTTAATCTTTCAATTCAAAATTTTTATTACAATATTTTTAACTTTATCTTAAAATATTTTTAAATTTTTTCCTAAAAACTGCCACGTAGCTATTTTAATATGTTGCCAATTGGTATCTTGTCTTGTTTTAGTTTTTCTTTTATATTACTTTATTATACTTATATATAAGAGAGGATACCAAAATTTGGTAGTCCTCACAATGACATTATTGTAGTTTTAATTTTCTTAAAATCTTCTAAAATTGAGACATGTGTTGGTAAATTATTTTTCTCCTCTAAAATTATGATATGTAATTGATAAGATTATAGTAATTTTAATTTTGTAAAATCCTCTAAAATTATGACATGTGGTTGGTAAATTATTTTTCCCTCTAAAATTGTGACATGTAGTTGATAAATTATTTTTTTCCCTCCAAAATTGTGATATGTTGATTAAATTATTTTTTTCTTCTCTAAAATTGTGACATATAGTTGATAAAATTATTTTTTTTCACACATTTTATTTCATGTCACCTGAGCGTTTGCACTTGGTATATCATAATATGATAAACTATATTTATTGAGTTTGTCTTTATATTTTTTATTATTTAACTAATCCATAATTCTCTTAAAAGATCTCATTATACACATATTTCTATTTTACGTGCTTTCAAGAATTTATCTTATTTGTTACTATGTTTTGATGCACTTTAGTTTATGTTCTTTTTATATATTTTTAGCACCTACTCTTTTATGAGTTTAGCAAAAAATGTATTAATAAAGTATTTAAAAAGATAAGATCTTTTATATAATAATCGGTCTTTAAAAAAAACATATTATGATTGTGGAGAACTTTCTTCCGTTGCATGAATATTTCATAACTCTTCTTCTATTCTCTTACTATTTTTACAAAATATGGTAGTCCTCACAATGACATTATGATAATTTTAATTTTCTTAAAATACATTAAAATTGAGACATGTGGATGATAACTTTTATCCTCTAAAATTGTGATATAGTTGATAAAATTATGGTAATTTTTATTTTTTTTAAGACCTCTAAAATTGTGACATGTGGTTGGTAAATTATTTTTTCGTCTAAAATTGTGATACATAGTTGATGAAATTACTTTCCCCCCTATAAAATTGTGACATGTTGATAAAAAAAAAATTCTCCTCTAAAATTGTGATATGAGTTGAAAAAACTGCTTTTTTCCACACATTTCTTTTCTTATTACTTGGGTGTTTGAACCTGGTATATCATAATATAAGAAACTACTCTGTTTATTGAGTTTATCTTTGTATTTTTTTGTTGTTTAACTAAATGGTAAATTCTCCTAGAAGTTCTCATTATAATATTCTATTTTAGATAAATTACATGTTGTTTAATTAAGTCAATTGAGAAGTACAAATATTTAATATCTAATAATTTATTTTATCTATTAAATTACCTGTATTTCATGACTTTATCAATGTATCTTCGAATAACATTATTTGTACAAAATTTTAACAATACTTATTCGATGACAAAATTAAAAAGGTTTTCTTTAAAAAAAATATATCTCTAGCATCTTGATTTATCTTCAAATAATTAAAATAATTTTTAAAAAATTAATATTACACACAAAATTCTATTTTACGTGTTTTCAAGAATTTATCTTATTTATTACTATTTTTCATTGCACTTTATTTTTATGTTCTTTTTTATTTATTATTAAAACCTACTCTTTTATGAGTTTAGTAAAAAATGTATCAATAGAGTATTTAAAAAGATAAGATCTCTTATCTAATAATCGGTCTTTTTAAAAACATATTATGATTGTGGAGAACTTTCTTCCGTTGAATGAACATTTCAAAACTCTTCTTCTTTTTCGTACTATGTATATTACATAATATGCTATGAAAGAAGTTTGTACAAATACTTTGGGGATGAAGAAGAGGAACAAAAAAAAAGTGAAAATTATTTTGAAGTTTTGTGACTATACAAATTTATAATTTATTTCGGATGAACCAATTATGGTTTTCATAAAATTGATTTTTCTAGTTACCTTTAATGAATTGAATAATAGTTGTTTGTGGATAATTTTATTCACTGCTTATAAAATATTAATAATACATTTTAAATAGTGAAATTTAAATTTTTTGATAATATTAAGAATGAAGGTAGTGGTATAAGTTATTATCAAATTATTTTAAAAATATCTTTTTTGTTAATTGAAAATTAGTATTCTTAAGCATAAGTTTTGTAAAAAGAACTAATTGATTCTTGAGGTTCATTTTAACCCAAAAAAATTAATTTTGTATAAAACTAAATTTAAATCATCACATTTATTTGGCATAAATTTATGTCTTTTTATCAAATTGTAATTAGTTTACATATTTTAAATGATGTTATTATAAAATATCAAATTTCTTGAGTTTGGGCCCTGACTAAAGCACGGGCCTCAAAAAATTAGTTATATATAAGAGAGAATCCCAATTTTTGATAGTTCTCACAAGGCTATTATAGTAATTTTATTTAATTTCTAATCCTCTAAAATTATGACACTTTGAATGAAAAAGATAAAGTTATTTATCTTTTTTTTTGCCATATGGATATTTGCACTTGGTGCATATGTCATGAAATGAGAAACTATTATTTAGTTTTTTCTTGTAATTTCTATTGTTTAACTATTTTTTTCTTTTCAAAAAAGAAAAAATTAGGCGTAATGGAAGGAGAATCGAGGAGGAAATTACAAAGCAAAAAATCAATATTTATCAATAAAATAAATAATTCAAATTCTCAATCAATTGAACTATTTAAATTTTCATGTCATTTAACTAATCGGTAATCATTCTTTGAATCTTTCATTATAATGTTTTGTTTCTCGTACTTACATATTATTTAATCAAGTCAATTACAAAATATAAACGTCAAATATTTGATAATTAATTTTTTACTTTTACTTCATGCTTCATGATTAATCTTTCAATGACATTATTTATTCAAAATTTTAATAATAGTTATCCGACAAAAAGACCCAAAAACTTTGATTTTGACTAATTTTTGTTAGTTTTAATCAAAATTGATTATTTAATTAACTTTTAAATATTAAAATAGTATTAAAAAATTAATATTTATATGAGTTTTTATTTAAAGTAGTTTAAAACTGAAAAATCTATTATGATTGTGGAGAACTTCCATCACCCTTTCCCATATTTCTTAGTATTCATATTTAATAATTTTATTTTTTCTATGAAATAAGTTTGTACAAATACCTTAAAAATGAAGAAAGAGGTTAAAATTAGTGATTGTATGGGATTATATTTTATTTTGTCGAATTGAATATGTTTTTCATGCATTTTCTAATTATTTTTGTATGATATGAATAGAATTTTTGTGTTTACAATTTTATTCATTGCTATTGAAAATATTTGGCATATTTAATATTCTAAAAATTAAAATTATTGATAGTTAAAAATTAAGGCAGTGATATGAATAAAGATCAAATTATTTTTAAAATCTCATTTTTTGATTAATTGAGAATTAATATTGTATAGCATAAAGTGTATATAAAAAATTAATTCTCGATGTTCATTTTGATGAGTTTATTTTTTTCTTAATTTAATATAAAATTAAGTTTAAAGCTCAATATTTAACTAGCATAAATTCTTGCCTCGTGAAGTTATACACAAAATTATATATTTTCCACCACAGACAAGAAGATTTGAGGAAATTAATTGATCCTTTTGATGGCTTTTTCCTTCATCTTCCTGATTGTAGAGAAGAACTCGAACTGAGAATATTAGAAAAGGAAGGAAAACGTATCAAAATTTCTAAATAAATATATTTCTAGCTATAACCAAAGAAATTATATGTTCATAAATTCATAAAAATGTTAATATTTTTTATTTTTTACGATCGTGAATTATAATTATTTTATATTATTTTAAATCATGTTATTACATAAAATATCAATTCACTTGAGTTTGGTAAAAAAGAATAGAGGTTTTGGTCGTCCTTACATCACAAATTGGTGGTGTAAAATTTTACACGTGGCTATTACTTTGCCATTATTCTCTTTTTAACAATTCACATATGGATCTTTGTAATTGGTCAATATCACTTTTTTGTTATTATTTTTTTCTTCATCTTAAATTATTTGTCGCATTTCAAATTTCATGAAAAATTATGAACTTTAATCAATATTTTGAAAAAGACACACTAACTTTAAGTTTTCATATACTTTTGAATATCTAATTTTTAATATTTAAATACTGAATTAATTAAACATAATTTTCTTGAGAATTTATTATAAACACGTAATAATGATTTTTCATTCAGTTTATATCTTAATATAGATTTAGTTATCGAAATAAAATATTATTCTTATAATATTATTTATAGGCCTTTTTAGTTATTGAAATAAAATATTATTCTTAAAATATTATTCTTATAAATTAAAGAGTTCTTATGAAATTTTTTGCCTTTTTTTAGAACGTAAAAAATGAACTGACAGTAGTTTAAGTGTCGAAGTTTAACGGTAATGTACTTCATGCCTATGATAGTTTACTAGATATCGACGGCTCGTGCAATATATAATATTTTTTAATCTCATTTATGTGATACAAATAAAATTTAGATAATCAATTATTAAAATAATTTAAATATTTAATTATCATAATTTATAATACTTTTTCTTCTATTCACTTTAAGTGACATTGATATAATTTAGAGAGTCAGCCAAATATTTTATATCTTTTAAATTATTTAAGCTGTAAATTATGTGATTTATAATATTTTTACATAATTTTTCAATAAAATATGAAAACTCTGTCCGTCCCAGTTTATGTGGCACAGATAAAATCTCGATAGTAATTAAATAATATATATAATAAATTCTTAATTATTATAATTTATAATAAATGTGCACTAATATAATTTCGATAGTCAACTAAATTTTTTATGTTGACATATCATTTTTTTTATCTATTTTGCTCTTTTTATGAGATATTGTTAATTTTTTAATGCTTAAATGACCATAATAATTAATCAGAGATGATATAGTAAAATCACGATTGAAACAACGAAACAAACATGTCTTAAATGACTTATAATAACTAATTAGAAGTGAGATATCAAAATTACTATAAAAATATTTGTAAAAAATATTAAGTAGGTCTCATATAAGATGTCAAGTTAATTTTAAACATCAAGAGTTAATTTGACATTTTATATCTATTTTACTTTTTTTATTATATATTATTTTTTAATACTTAGATGACTTATAATAATTAATTAAAAGGGATATATTAAAATTACGGTTGAAGAATCAATTTTACTTTTCTTTATTAGATATTTTTAATTTTCTAATATGTAAAAACTTATACTAATTAATTAGGGTATTTTAAATTGTTAATTATTGTGATGTATGATGCTTTATAATTTTTTTCTTATAATATGTGTTACTCTTGTCGTTTTAATTTATGTGATACTGATAAAATTTAGAGAGTCAACTAAATTTTTTAAATATAATTTTTAGATTGTTGTATTATTTTTAAATATTTTAAATTTTTAATTATTGTAATTTATAATACTTTTACATAATTTTAAAATACTATATGCTACTCTATCAATTTCAATTAATGTGACATGGGTTGAATTTAGAGAGTCAACCAAATTTTTTATATATAATTTCTACATATTTTGAGTTGTTAATTATTTTGATTTATTGTACTTTCTACTAATTTTTAAATAATATATGTTACTCTCTCTGTCCCAATTTATGTGAGTGTGATCCTATTTGGTGAATCTTAATAAAGCAAATCTCAGTTATATGATTAAAGATCTAAACTTTAAAATGCATTAATTTTTTTTATTTATATGAATAAGTTATACATAATTATCTTGCAAAATTCTCTACTTCTTCGGAGGTACCGGTATGGACTGCATACATCTTATCCTCTCCAGACCCCACTTTGTGGGAACACACTGAGTTTGTTGTTGTTGTTATCTTGCAAGATAATTTGGCTCTTTCAAAAATATTATCAAGTAGTTAATATATTTTGTGTATTAATTTTTAATAATTCATCACTCGAATTAACATCAATCTACTTATTATACATAATCAAAATATTTTAATATTGGGCCCGTGCTGGTACGGGCCATGCTCCTCGTCTTTAATATATGAAAGAGTGAAAAAATTGCATTTCAATATCTAGTCAACTTACATCATATAAATTTAAATGTGAAAAGGTATATTTTAATTAAAGTACATGATAGAAATCTTAATGAAAGAAGTACTTATATGTATTTGTGCTCTTACTTTTTTTTTTTTAATGTCATCTTAATTATAAAAAGTAAAATAAACATATCATAAATTTATATCCTTTTAATGTTAATAAATTTTATTATTATATACTTGATATAAATTATTTTTACCCCACGCGAAGGTAAAATCTATTAGCTGTTTATGCCAATATAATAAATATTATTTTAGTTTTGTTACTTGATCCATATTGATTTGACATGGGTCCAAAAATATGTATTAGAAATTTATTTTACTAACTTAATTTTATTAATAAATTTTTAAAAACTAAATTTGATATAATATTAGAAGAAAATAATATTTTTTTCTTAATTTTCTAAAATAAACAAGCACAAATAAAATTTTATTTGTAATATAAAATCTAAATAAAAATAAATATATAACCTTTATTTAGTTTTAAAATTTAATTATAATTAATTAATATAAATCATGTTTTTTGTACAATTATTCAATCATTTTCTTAGTAGTTATAGATTTAGAAAAGTTCAATGAGCCCCACTGCATTCGGGAGCTGTTTGGTAGAGTGTATTATTTTGGTAATCCATGTATTAAAGTGTGGTATTATTTAATACATTTTTGGTAGCAAATTTGGAGCAATGTATAACTAATACATAAATTAGTTATATACCCTATATGGTATTATAGAGTGTATAACTAATACACCCAATTTGATGGATTAGTAATCCATGGATTATAATCCATGAATAAATATGAGTAAAGACAAAAATGCCTCAAATTTCTTTAAATTTTTTCTAAATCTTTTTAAATTTATTCATTGTGAGTTATTTCTTTTCAATTTATCATGATAATATCTCTCCAAATAATTTTAGTCATAAAAAAAACTACTCCATTAACTTAAAAAATGCTTATTGGTCAAAACTTGAAAACAAACTGCATGATCGCTGTTGGACAGTAAAATTTCAAGTCGAAAATAATAATCGAGACAAGAAAAAATATATATTGCAACAATCAATTTATTGATTTCAATGTGAGTGTTACAATCTCTATGAATTCTCTGGTTCGCCTTTTCAAATATAAATTCAAGGGCTTAAAGCTTGATTTTGAATTTGAACTTGATTTGCTGATTTAAGGGACTTGATCTTAACTTGTACTTGAATTCAAGGGCTTTTAAGCTTGTTCTTGAATATTGCAATCTTGATCTTGAATCTTGATGAACTAGATTTGAATGCTTGAGCTTTGTAGAGAAATTGCGACGTTTGATCCACGAGCTTTCTCTTGCCTCTTGTTTTTGTTCTGGGGGTGCTTTTTCTGAATTATGATACACCTATTTATAGTTGTGGAAAGGAAGAGTCATGCTGAAGATGAACTTCTTTTGTCCAATCAAATTCAAGTGACGTGACTCTTTTTATGGGCTTTGATTTCATTGGGCCTGCTGCATCATTTTGACATGTGGCATGGTCCTATTGACTCCTTCCCTTGACTTGGCATGCCACGTCATTTGACACGTGACGCTTATTTGGGCCTCTAGAATATAACAATATCTTTAATATATTTCGAATTCCGTACAGATTTTAATTTAATAAAATTTTATTGTTCACAAAATGCCTCCTACTTCAAGACTTGTCGAGATATTTAATCTTTTAAATACTAGTCTTAAAGTATGATAATAATTATATTATTATTTGTGTACCAATATTATCATGAACCAATACATGCAAACATATTGTGCACAAACTATATGTTCCTTTTAAATTTGTGGAAAGTTGTCACGTGACTTTGGCAAATATTAGTATCATATTAGCACACATGTTGACATCCTATAATATTTCTTTTAAAAACATATAATGCTTACTTGCTGTACGCACATATGTCAACCACCGCCTTTAATACCTTCTCCCAATTTCATCTATTTTAGGAATTATTGACCGTATGTATTGTCTATAAATAGATATTCATTCCCCTTTTTATTATCATCATTATTTAAGCATTACTGAAGCTATGGAACTTTTCCTCTGCATCGTCCCCTTTTTTTGTTTCCGATCTACGTCAACTACTTGAGTTTGAGGTGTTTTATTCTCCCTCTTGTGTTTCGCCTTTTTTTTTTAGTTTCTTTTCCTCTCTTTTTTTTCTTTTATTTTTGTTTTTGAAGAATTGAAACAGATAGCAACATGTAATAATTGACCTTCGTCACCTTAAGTCCGAACAATGTTACTTGAAGACGGTGGATATCGGCTTAAGGTGCGAAAGTTTAACTTCGCTTTCATTACCTTAAGTTCGAACAATTTTACTTGAAGATGTTGGACATCGTCTTATGGTGCGAGAGTTTAACTTCGCCTCTGACACCTTAAGTCCGAACAATTTTACTTGAAGACGGTGGACATCGGCTTAAGGTGCGAGATTTTAACTTCGCCTCCATCACCTTAAGTCCGAACAATTTTACGTGAAGACGGTGGACATCGGCTTAAGGTGCGGAGTTTAACTTCGCCTCCGTCACCATAAGTCCGAACAATTTGCTTCAAGATGTAATGATTTTCTTTAAGTATGACCCTTTCACCGATGCATTTATGCAATGATCTTCTCTAAGTATGAGCCTTTTCACTGATACATTTATGCGATGATCTTTTCTAAGTATGGGCCCTTTACAATAGTCAGCTTAAGGTGCAAAGGGACAAATTTTGTCCACCTTAAGGCATAAAAATTTCGATATCATTTTAAGGATAAACCCGTAAGAGGCCAGCTTAAGGTGCAAAGGGACAAATTTTGTCCACCTTAAGGCATGAAAAATTTGAGATCCTTTTGAGGATAAACCCATGAGAGGCCAGCTTAAGGTGCAAAGGGATAAATTTTGTCTACCTTAAGGCATGAAAAATTTGAGATCCTTTTGAGGATAAACCCGTAAGAGGCCAGCTTAAGGTGCAAAGGGATAAATTTTGTCCACCTTAAGACATGGAAAATTTGAGATCATTTTGAGGATAAACCCATAATAGGTCAGCTTAAGGTGCAAAGGGACAAATCTTGTCCACCTTAAGGCATGAAAAATTTGAGATCCTTTTGAGGACAAACCCGTAAGAGGCCTTGATTTGAAGACTTGGAAATTTTGTCAACTTTCACTCCCAATTTGAAAGTTGAAAATTTGGCGTATTGAGCGGTTCAACTTCCAAATTTGGGGAGTTTAGAGACTTCATCTTATGTAAATAAAGCTCATATTTCATTGGAGTTTGCCTTCATGGAGCCGCCAATACTTGGAGAGAGTCCAAAATTTAATTAAAATATTTTCATACTTGGTATCCATGTGGCGGATACTGCAGTAACATATTTTTTTGATACTCAAGCAACTGAATTCAGAATGAAATTCCAAGCGCTTACGTACCTTAGTAAAGAGGATCAAGTCACAACGTAGTTCTGGGGTGATTGTTTTTTTGTGTCCCAAATTTTGCCTAGGCCGTCTCTTTCGAGGTTTTCAACCTAGCAGATTTTTTTTTGCGTCGTACACAGTTCATACTCTTGCGGGCTAGGAGCGAACATGCAGTTTATACTCGTTCCTTAATGAGTGCCATCTTCCTTCAAGGATAGTACTTCTTTAAGAACTTGGCGTTGATAGGGCCGATTTTCACTCCATCTGCATCGACAAGCTTGTAAGCACCATTTGAGTATGCCTCTTGTATGACATATGGTCCATCCCACTTCGGGGTGAATTTGCCCCCAGACTTACGAGAAGTAATAATGGGCCTTCTTACTGTAAGGACTTGATCTCCAACTTGAAAGAACCTCAAGCGAATCCTTTTATTGAAAGAACGAGATAGCCGGGCTTGATAACATTCAAGATTTTGTTGAGCCTCTAGCCTCTTCTCATCAAGATCTTCTAACTCTGAAAGATGCAACTTAGCATTTTCTTCATCGGTGAGCCCTTCTTGAATAACCAATCTCAAAGAAGGTATTTGACGCTCAAGTGGCAGGACTGCTTTAACTCTAAAAGCGACAAGTATGGGGTTGCTTGCGTTGGTGTGCGGTAAGTCGCTCTATATGCCTATAAAGCTTTTTCTATTCGTTCATGCCAGGCTCACTTGGACTTGGAGATGACTTTCTTTAATATATTGCGTAAAGTCTTATTAAAAGCTTCAGCTAAACCATTGGCGGCAGCATGGTACATAGAAAACTTGCACTGCTTGACGCCAAAGAGATCACAAATCTTATTCATCAGCTTGTTATCAAATGGCTTGCCATTGTCGGTTATTATATATTGAGGATTCCAAAGTGGTAGATGATATTCACTCGGATGAAATTTGCAATATTCTCCTTCTTTACTTCTCTGAGAGCAACAACTTCGACATATTTTGAGAAGTAATCTGTTGCGGCCAAGATGTATGATGTCCTCCAAAAATTTTTGGTAGTGGACCAACAACATCCATTCCCCAAGCATTGAATGACCAAGATGCTATATTAGGTGTAAAACTTTAAGAGGTTGATGAATGAAATTCGCATGGAATTGACAAGGTTTGCATCTTCTAGCATAGTCCAAACAATCTTTCACCATCGTTGTCCAATAATATCCCATCCTTTTAATGTGAAAATGGAGCTTTGGTCCAGACTGATGCGATCCACAAACTCCCGAGTGTGCTTTTTGCAAAGTTTGAATTGTTTCTTCCTCTCCCAAGCACCATAAGAGTACTCCCTCAAATGATCTTCTGTACAGTGTGTCTTTGTAGTAAAGAAAGCGAGGTGCACGACGACGAATGTTAGTCCTTCTCTTTGGATCTTCTGTACGTATCCCATAATACAAATAGTCAATGATAGGTTGTTGCCAATCTTCCTTTACAGCTTCGGACATGGAAATGAGGTATTTAACCTTATTTTCTACATCCTTATTTGACGGCGGTATTACCTATTCTTGGCGGATAGTAACTCGCGTTTGATTTGGAAGATTTAGGGTTGAGGCCAAAGCATCTAGGGCATCGACTTGCTTATTTTCTTTAGTCGGTACATGCTAGAGGGTTACTTCTCTAAGCCACCATCAAATTTTGTGCATAATCATGATATGATCGTAGCTCAGGCTTTCTAACTTCATAGCTCCCCAAAAGTTGTTTGATCACCAATTGAGAGTCACCATTAATTGCAGTTATTTCATGTCAACTGCCATCTCAAGTCCAAGTATTAACGCCTGATATTCAACAACGTTATTAGAGCAACGATTTGTTAGGGTAAAAGAGTATGGGATGACCTCTTCTTGTGGAGTGACGAATACCACACCGGCACCATCTCCATCTCGATGTGCGGAACCATCAAAGTACATCTTCCACGGGGGCTATCTTCAATAACCATTGCATCTTCATCTGGAAGTTCATCGCTTATTTCCCAATCATCAGGTATCGGGTGGTCTGCCAAGAAGTCAGCCAATGCTTGTCCTTTACGTCTTTTTAGGGAACATACACAATCTCAAATTATTGAAATTAAAGGTACCATCTTGCAAGTCGGTTACTAAGGACTAGTTTCAACATTACAAACTTAATGGGATTTGCCCTAAATACAAGATGGACAACATGAGCTTGAAATTAGTGTTTTATCTTTTGAATTGAGAAGGCCAATGCCAACCACAACTTTTTGATTGGAGAATAATTTAGCTCATTTAGTGTCATTATTCTGCTCAGATAGTAAAGAGAGTTCTCTTTGCCTTCACTATTTTCTTGAGCCAGTAGTGCTCTAACTGACCTCTCTTGTACCGCGATGTAAAGTATTAATGGTTTCCCAGATATGGGTTCCGCAAGAACTAGTGGCTTCATTAAGTATGGTTTGATACTCTCAAAGGCATTACTACAAGCTTGGCCCCATTCGAAGAGAGTGTCTTTCTTTATGAGACGACTAAATGGTTGACATTTTTCAGCCAGGTTTGAGATGAACCTCCTTAAATATGCTAGCCTTCCTTGAAAACTTTTTAACTCATGAATATTTTGAGGCTCGGGCATCTTCAAAATTGCGTTGACTTTGTCCTAATCAATTTCGATTCCTCAGTGTCGTACAATGAAGCCAAGGAACTTTCCGGAAGTAACTCCAAAGGCACACTTCAATGGATTCATCCTAAGTTGATATCTTTGAAGTAACTCGAACACCATCTTAGGTCTTTTAAGTGATCGTCTCTCTTCCTTGACTTCACCACTAGATCATCGACGTAGCATTCAACATTCTTATGGAACAAGCCGTCAAAGATGTTTTGTATAGCCCTTTTATAAGTGGCGCCAGCATTCTTCAAACCAAAAGGCATCACCTTATAGTAATAAATACCTTTGGGCGTACAAAATGCAGTGAGTTCTTCATTCTTTGGTGCCGTGCGGATTTAATTGTAGCTGGATGAACCATCCATGAAGGACATTGCCTCATAACTAATAGTGGCATAAATCATCAACTCTAGTATGGGGATTGGAAAGTCATCTTTAGGGCAGGTGTTGTTGAGATCCCGAAAGTCGACACAAACTTGAATTTGGCCATTCTTCTTCCGTACTGGAACAATACTTGAAATCCACGTGGGATATTTAACTTCGTGAATCAAGCCATCTTCAATGAGTTTGTTAACTTCATTTTCAATTCATGGAACCAACTCTAGCCTAAAATGCCTTTGGGCTTGCTTAACAGGACGAACACCATTCTTGACCGCCAACTGATGAACTGCTACTTTTGGATCTAAGCCAGGCATTTCTTTGTAACTCCAAGCAAAGACATTCATATATTCTTTGAGTATGTGCATATAAGTGATTTCCTCCTTCACTTCTAAAAACGTACTCAGGTAAGTTGGTCTTGGGTCTTCATCGGTTCTAAGATTAACTTCCTTCATGGGATCTATTGTGGCCTTTACTCCTTATTCAAGTTGCGACAAAGCATCTCCAGCATCTTTCTCCTCTTGAGGATCATCGTCGTTGATGGATATATGATAGCACTAGAAAGCATTTTCTATCTCTTCATCAACCTTCATTTGAGATGAGATATCTTTCTTATTCTGGGTCGTAACATGATATGAGGAGCCAACACTCTCTTTATCTTCCTCGTATTGCTTGGTATAAACCACAATATGAGCCTTTACTTTTAGCACCTCATTGTATGAAACTACCAGTTCCGTCTGCTGCTTCATTCTAGAAGGAATCAAACTTTGGAAATCCTTCTGGATCTTAGGCGAAGAGTTCATTGTTGTACTTTAACGACTTCTCCGATGCTTGTTATTTTTCTTCTTTTTTAGAGGACCCAACCTTTCGAACACAGAAGTTATTGTGGTTGATTCTCCAAGCCATTCAAAGGCAGAAGGCCTTTTGTTGGATGCAGTAGATTTTTCTTCGACAGTAATGTAGTTACTAACCACCCTTTTTATGGAGATGCAAATCGGAGGTGGCTGCGTGTATCCTTGGCCTTCACATGCCTGTCTGGTTGTACCATTCGACAGAAGTTTGCCCAATCTTGATGGCTCATTAGGATTATATCCAGCCTTTACAAATAGCTTGTATGCATTTGGGTCGAAGCCATCCTTCATACGTTTCATAGGGAGTATCATATCTTGTCGCGAATTTTGAGTCATAGACTCTCCAAGTAGTTTTGAGGATGGATTTATTGTGTCAATCCTCCTGATAGGTAAAGTTAGCCCTTTTAGCACATTATCTTGGGCATCAAATGGGTTACCTTCCTCTTTCTTTACCTTTAGTACGTATCGAAGAACGATAGCTGTCTTTTTTTTGTAGGTGCGACACTTTCTTTATTTGAAGTGAAGAGGGGCTTCTTGGTGGTGAATTTTTTGATAGTCATCGTGACCTTCTTAGACGCAAGATCATCACACTTGGTCTTTGTGACATCTTCAACCCTTTTCTCATTCACAACATAATTATTTAAGTAGAATTTTGCATCGGCAAAGTGTGACTCAGCTTCAGTGAATGGTTTTTCATCGGCAACTGTCTTTCTTTCCACTCCGCCTTCAAGGTACTTCAAGCATTGATAGTAAGAGGATGAGATATTTTTATTCTCGTGTACCCAAGCCCTACCAAGCAATATATTGTATGAAGTTTTGGCATCGATCACATGCATCAATGTATTTGATTGAAAATTATCCATACGAATCCCCAACTTGACAGTTTCTATGCCCTCTGGCCCCCTTGGTTGAAGCCTTGGATCATTATACGTCTTTCGTCCAGTTCATTGGTAGCGATGCCAAGTTCCTTCATTATACGGATAGATAGGATATTAACTCCGTATCCCTCATCAATCAAGATTCTGTTTATCTTCTTCCCTAGAACTTGACCTACCATGTACAAGGAATAATTGTGTAGTGCTCCTCCAAGCAAAAGATCGTTATTTGTAAATATGAGTTTTGTATCACATACATGTGCCTCTTGGCTATGTGGTTCCATAGGCTTTTCAGAAGATGGAGGAACCTCCACGGGTGGGTTTTCACCCTTTGCCCCCTCTTTGGCAGTATTAAATGAAGATGCCTCAAGGTTGACTTGAGCAGTCTTTGCAAGAAACCAACTTGGTAAGAATTCTTCCAAAGTTACTGGACACTGTGGTTTTTGGTGGTGAAGATCCGTCACCCTCGTCTTCTTTAGAAGTTCAACCAACTTCTATTTCTTTGGTTTCTTTACCATCCTCCTTCTAATTGGCTGCTCGGATGACTCCTTTCGTAGACTCGTCTTCCTGCGTCTGTCCTGGTCACCAGAGTCCAATCTTTGTCATCGCCTTCATCAATTGAAGACCTGTTAGGCTCTAATAGTTTCTCATTATGTTCTTCAGTATATATTTGGACTGGATCGAGTGAGTTAAAAGTGATAGAGATTTGATAAGAACTGGCCGTCTCATCGTCGAAGAAGTCTTCTTCTCATTTGCTAGTTGCATGACTTTGTCTTTAAAGACAAAGCATTTTTCCAGAAAGTGACTTATAAGCCTATGATATTTGCAATAATTAGGGTCATTGGTCCTTTCACTTCATTGGGCCGCTTCATCTCTGGGAGTTCAATAAGTCTATGCTCAAGGAGTTCATCGAAAATCTCAACAACATCAGAATCAAGGAAGGGATATTCCTTTTCTTGCATATCCTTTAAAGTTTTCTGATGTGGCCATGCTCCAGAAGTCGTCTTCACACTTTGCTTATTGCTCACCTTCGTGGTGACCTTCCCAAGAGATATGTTAATATTTATAGATTCCTTGTTGTCATTTTTGGGGAAAAACTTGCCCGTCTTTTGGGTTCCTGCTTATCCTTTTCCCTTCGAAGGTCATGGATAGACGCTGCTCCCTTTCTAGTAGAAGACATGCTCAACTCTATATCGTGAGCACGGGTAGCTAACTCTTCAAAGGATTTAGTCTTAATGCCTTGCAAGATGTAGAGAAGCTCCCAGTGCATTCCTTGGACGCACATCTCTATTGCAGAAGCTTCGTTGAGCCTATATTTACAGTTTAGGATAGTATTTCTCCATCGATTAATAAAGTCAATGACTGGTTCGTCCTTCTTTGCCGAGTATTTGTGAGCTCTACCATGCTTACTGTACGCCTTATGCTATAAAAGCTATTTAGGAACTCGTGCTACAATTGCTCCCAACTATCGATGGAATTAGGCTCAAGTTCTGTATACCAATCAAAGGCATTTCCCTTTAGGAGATGAACAAACTGTTTGACAAGATAGTCACTGTAAGTTCCAGCATTATTACATGTCTCAAAAAAGTGTGTGACATGTTGTTTTGGGTTCCCTTTGCCCTCAAATTATTGAAATTTAGGGGGTTGATAGCCGACAGGCATTTTGAGGCTATCTATCCTTGCAGTGTAGGGCTTGGCATACGCAAGAAAAGACTTGGTGACAACAACATACTTGTCTTTGAGGGTCTCTTCAATGAATTCCTTTAATTGCTCAATCACATTCCCTTAGAAGAAACTTGCACCTCTTTAGTTGGTGGTATTTGTTTCATAGGATGCTCTGTCTCGTGAGCCTTTGGAGATTTTCCAGGTGTATGGCTAGACTCTCCGTCTATCAGTCCTTCCATCCTATCCACTATCTTATCAATCTGAGCATCTTGATTCTGAACATATTTGGTTAGGCCCTCAATTGCCTTTGTCAGATTCGCAAGATGCTTCTCCAAAGATGAGGCATCAGTCACCATTGCTTGCATGATCACTGGAGATGTTGGAGAGTAACATGGATTGTCGCATAAATTGATATTCAAAGTGCTCATCTTATGTGGTGTAGTGGAGATGACATATTTGTTGAACGACCATCGCTCTTTAAGCTAGAGTATTTAGAACCAGAGTGCTCAAGTAGAGATAGAGTCCCCTTAAGCGATTCCTCCACATTGCTTCCTCCTTCCGAAGCACTTGCATTGAATTTCATTCCTTTTGGGGTTGAAGATCCAAAAACTGGAGTTGCCGCAGACGATACTGGATGTGTTTGTTGTCCTAACAAGCCTGCCTTGCTCCGTGTGACAGCTCCCAAGCTTCCAAAAGTAACACCAAGGATGCTTTCTACTTCAGCAGAGAACTTTGAATCTGCAGCCTTGGAAGCAGTTGATTGAGAGTTGACCTTTTTGGAAGTTATTTCAGTGTTTTTAAACTTTGAAGTATGAAAAGTTGAGATGAGAGGTAGAGATTGTCCCACTGGCGTGCCAGAATTTGTTGGACAATAAAATTTCGAGTCGAAAATAATAATCGAGACAAGAAAAAAATATATTGCAACAATCAATTTATTAATTTCAATGTGAGTGTTACAATCTCTATGAATCCCCTGATTCGCCTTTTCAAATATAAATTCAAAGGCTTAAAGCTTGATCTTGAATTTGAACTTGATTTGTTGATTTTTGGGACTTGATCTTGACTTGTGCTTGAATTCAGGGGCTTTTGAGCTTATTCTTGAATATTGCGGTCTTGATCTTGAATCTTGATGAACTTGATTTGAATGCTTGAGCTTTATAGAGAAATTGCGGCGTTTGATCCACGAGCTTTCTCTTGCTTTTTGTTAGAGTTCTGAGGGTGCTTTTTCTGAATTATAAGACCCCTATTTATAGTTGTGGAAAAGAAGTGTCATGATGAACATGGACTTTTTTTGTCCAATCAAATTCAAGTGATGTGGCACCTTTTATGGGCTTTGATTTCATTAGGCCTGTTGCATCATTTTGACATGTGGCATGGTCCTATTGGCTCCTTCCCTTGACTTGGCATGCCACATCATTTGACATGTGACGCTTATTTGGGCCTATAGAATATGACGATATCTCGGGCTTAGCAAAGTGAGCTCATTATTTGTAGCCCAAATTAATGGGCTAGCCCAATAAAAATTACACTTTAATTAAATCCATATATGTTTAGACTTAAATAGTTAATCCAATTATTTTAATCCGCAATATTTGTTTGGGACCAATATATTTTGAATTTAATATAATTTGAATTTCGTACGAATTTTAATTTAATAAAATTTTGTTGTTCACAATCGCATACAAGCTTCAATTTTGTAAATAGGATATATTACATATAAAAATAATTTTCTTGCTTAGCTTTAACACTTTACGAAACACAATTTTATGTTAACAATGATTTTATGGTCTTATTCAAAAGTTATTCGTACCTCCCCCCAACTTAAGAACACCACAAAGTGGGAACAACAAACAAATGATGAACAAATAAAAAAAATAACGAAAAAAAGAATAATTGCTGCAAGTGAATAATTAAATCTTACAATTACAAGGTAAGTTATTAGTTACATTGCTGATTTTTTTTATTTTTTTTAAAATAATAATAAAACTTTGCAAAGAAAATACACAAAGTTATAGTACATCGAGGGTATAACAATACATATTATTTTCAATACATCAAATCAAACACTGCATAAAAATTAATTTCAGCATTACTAGTCCCAGCACTACTAATCACAATATTACTAATAAAATCCTATTCAGTATTATCTTATATACTCTACCAAATGACCCCTCAATGACATAGGGGCATGAGTTGTAATTTGGTAGGAAAAGGTGCTCATTATGGAATGATTTGTAATTTGATGGAAAAGGATGGGCTTTTTGTTAAAATTGTTGCATGAGTCCAAATAAAGAAACACAAAGGCAACTTAATTTAACCAATATTATCTTGTAAATAAGTTTTTAATTATTGTAATTTATAATACTTTTTATTCTATTCAATTTAAGTGACACTGATATAAATTAGAGAGCCAACCAAATTTTTATATTTTAATTTTTTTTAAGTAGTTAATTATGTGATTTATAATGTTTTTACATAAATTTTCAATAAAATATGAATACTCTCTTCGTCCCAGTTTATGTGGCCAGATAAAATCTTGACAACCGATTAAATATTATATATATATATATATATATATATATATATATATATATATATATAGTGATTTACAATAATTTTTATCTCATTTTCAAGTAATATATGTTATTTTATATATTTCTCTGTCTCATCCCAATATATGTGCATTAATATAATTTCGATAGTCAATTAAATTTTTATTTGACATATCATTTTTTATCTATTTTACCTTTTTTATGAAATATTATTAATTTTTTAATGCTTAAATGACCATAATATTAATCAGGGATGATATAGTAAAATCATGGTTGAAGCAACGAAACAAACATGTCTTAAATGACTTATAATAACTAATTAAAAGCGATATAATAAAAATACTATAAAAATATATTTGTGGAAAAAATTTAAGTGGGTCTCATATAAGATGTCAAGTTAATTTTAAACATCAAAAATTAATTTAACATTTTATGTCCATTTTACCCTTTTTATTAAATATTATTATTTTTAATACTTAGATGAATTATAATAATTAATTAGCGGTGATATATTAAAATTACAGTTGAAGCAGCTGAAGCAGACATGTCATAAATGTCTAGTTTACTTTTTGTTATTAGATATTATTAATTTTTTAATATGTAAATAACTTATAATAATTAATTAGGGTATTTTAAGTTGTTAATTATTGTGATATATGATACTTTATAATTTTTTTAGATAACATGTGTTACTCCCATCGTTTTAATTTTTTGATACTGATAAAATTTTTAGAGTCAACTAAATTTTTAAATATAATTCTTAGATTGTTGTATTATTTTTAAATATTTTAATTTTTTAATTATTGTAATTTTTACATAACTTTTAGAAAATATATGCTACTCTATCAACTTCAATTAATGTGACATGGATGGAATTTAGAGAGCCGACCAAATTTTTTATATATAATTTCTACATATTTTGAATTTTTATTTATTTTGATTTATAATACTTTCTACTAATTTTTAAATAATATGTTATTCCCTCTGTCCCAATTTATGTGAGTGTGATAGTATTTGGCGAATCAATCAAATTTTTTATATGTTGTTAAATATTTTAAGTTGTTATTATTAGAATTTATGATACTTTTTACGTTATTTTCAAACAATATATGTTACTTACTCTGTTTCAATTTATACGACGCTGATAGAATGTTAAAAGTTAACCAAATTTTTTGTATATCCTTCAAATATTTTAATCGGTTCATCTTAATTATAAAAAATAAAATAAACAAATTATAAATTTGTATCCTTTTAATGTTAATAAATTTTATTAATATATACTTGATATAAATTATATTTACCCCACGCGAAGGAAAAAACTATTAGCTGTTTATGCCAACACAATAAATATTATTTTAGTTTTGTTACTTGACCCATGTCAATTTGATATGGGTCCAAAAAATATGTATTATAAATTTATTTTACTCAATTACTTTTATTAATAAATTTAAAAAATCTAAATTTGATAAAATATTAGAAGAAAATAATAATTTTTTCTTATTTGCTAAAATAACTAAGTACAAATAAAATTTTATTTTTAGTTTAAGATATAAATAAAAAGAAATATATAACCTTTATTTAGTTTTAAAATCTTATTATAATTAATTAATACAAATCATGTTTTTTGCAAAATTACTTAATCACTTTCTTAGTAGGTATAGATTTAGGCTCCATTTGTTTTTTTTTTAAGATTTAGACATTTGAATCTGAATGCACATCTGAATGATTAAGATGTTGTCTCTAAATCTGAAAACTGAATGATTAAGACTGTTTGTTTTTCAACATCTGAATGTGTAAAAAAAAAATATTTGTATACATAATAAAATAAAAATAAAATTCAAATTAAAAATTAATTATATATTAAAAAAGTATGTAATTTAATACAATAAAACTATTAGTATTTGATTGAGAAAAAACATTTATATTTGTTAATGATAGTGGAGATGGCTTATAATGGTGGTTGCGGTTACAATGATTGATGTTAGTGATTAATATAGTTGGTGGTGATAATTGTGATGGTTGGTATTGTAGTGACTGTTATGATGGTGGCGATTGATAGTGATGGTAGTTGTTGTGATGTGCCACTGCTTGATGTTAGTAGTTTAGGGTGTTGATTGTGTTGGCTAAAACATGAATGAATGATGATTGACGATGTGTTGGTGCTAGTTGGAGATGTTATTTATTGTGATGGTGGAGATGATTGTTAGTAGAAATAAATTATAGCGGTGGTACTGGTTGAAGTAGTGGTAGAGGTGGCATTACTAGGGACAATGGTGGTGGCGGCCAAAGAATGTGTAGAGGTTGTGATGTATTAGTGGTAGTTAGTGGTGGTGCTAGTTGTGATAGATAAGTTAGTTGGTAGTAGGGATTGACCACTAGTGGTTGCTGATTGTGGTGTTGTTGACGGCAGTGGTGGTGATGAATATAATTAGAATAAAAGAGGTAGTAGGTATGGTAGCGGTTGACAATTATGGTTGGTAGCGATATTTTTTGTCTATGGTGGAGGTGGTTGGTGGTGGTGGATGGTGGTTGACAATGGTGACGGTGGCAGAGGTGGTTAGTGGTGGTAACTGATGATTATGAATAGAGTGGTGGATATTATCCAATACCAGAATATCCCTTCAGACTTATTAAGACTTGGTTCTAGATCTGAATGACTAAGACCTATTCAAACCTATTAAGAGTTAAAACTTTAATAAAAAACAAATGCACTTAATGGTCTGAAGTCTGAACCATTCAAATTCAGACCTCCATTAAGTGCAAACAAATGATGCCTTAGAAAACTTCAATCAACCCACTGCATTCCATGGCATAGGGGCATGAGTTGTAATTTGGTAGGAAAAAGGTGGACATTTCACTATGGTATGATTTGTAGTTTGATGGAAAAAAAATGAGATTTTTGTTAAAGTTGTTGTATTAGTCCAAATAAAGAAGTCAAAAGCCATCATTTCACCTCTGAACTTGTCCGCTCAATTTACTTTAGCCCTTAAACTAAACTTATATATTTACCCCCTTAATAGTTTTTTAGTGAATTAAATATCTCCCTAAAGATGTAATGCCACTCTCATTACGGAGAGTGTATTACACGCGCCCACACACCAGCGCCACATCACTGCCACATCGCGCCACATCACAAATTATTTTTAAAAAGTTCTCTATATATATATTAAAAATAAAAAAAGATCACGCGCCACAAGTTTGGGATCAAAAATCAAGAAATGGATCATTTTTCTTTGAATTCATCGTACAATTTTGGGTATTTAGTGGAATCCACTAAATATGAAAATCGCGATACAATTCTGCCGGAAAACGCCATTCCTACCGATCAAACACCACCATTTTTCCCACCCCAAACTTACTGGCGATCAAACCCAACCCCCATCAGAAAATATCATAAACCAGTGACTAAAAATTTAACTCCGCCTAATAAATTCGATTAAATAAATCCCAAATTCTCTAAAATCAAACCAACTACTAAATAATCAAAATTTCACTAATCAACCAAAATCGACCTCTTTGAGTCGATTTCGGCGAAGTTCCACCAAAAAATACAACAATAAATTTCATTTTAGTCCACTCCCGTAGGAAAAACAACAACAACTAGTCGACCACCACTCATCTCCTTCCACCTCGCCAAAAAATACAACCCAGCCAGTCCCCTCAATTTTTATTTTCGACAAAATTCATCGAAAAACGACTTCAGTTTCAATTTCATTCTAATTTTTCAAATCCATAAAGATAGTTTTGAAATTTTCAAATCCACAAAGATAGTTTTTAATTTTTCAATTCAATTTCATTTCTTTAAACTGATCTCAAGCCCATAAATAGAAATAGGGTATAGAGAAAGGGGTTTGAAGGAGGAGAAATTGAGGGTGGGGGTGGGGTGGCAGATTTGGTAGTTGAAGGAGGAGAAATTGGGGTGAGGGTGGTGGGTTTGGTAGTTGAAAGAGGAGAAATTGGGGTGGGGGTGATAGATTTGGTAGTTAAAGGAGGAGAAATTAGGTGGGAGTGGAATGGGGGAGGCTGGTTTGGCCGTTAAAAGGGGGAGAAATTAGGTGGGGGTGGGATGGGGTTGGGGGTTAGAAGGAGAGGGAAGGGGGATATTTTATAATTTTTTCTTCTCTCTCTGCATATATATATATATATATATATATATATATATATTAGTAGGCCATTTTTGCACAAAAATCAAATTCACACGTTTTTCTTCTCTTTTTTTTTAATGCTACGTCACCCCTAAAGGTTGAAATGAATTCACTATAAGACTGTTAAGGGGAGTGGGGTAAATAACTATAAGTTTAGTTTAAGGGCTAAAGTAAGTTGAACGGACAAGTTCAGGATGAAATAATGACTTTTCTCAATAAATAAATACAAAAGATAACTTAATTTAACAATATTATCTTGTAAATAAAAAGAAAGACCATAATTTCCTCAATATTTTCTTTAATGACATTAACCTGGCATGTTAAAGGCAACTCTTCTAATATATAAAAAAGTGTAATCTTGAAATTGAATTCTTTAATTAATTTTTGTTTTCATTTTTACCAAAAAATATTGAGTTTAAACTCTTAAAAGGTACTTAACAAGTATGTATGAGTAAAATGACAATGACTTTGTAGCCAAAACTCCAATAACTAGCTATATCATCAAACTAATTAGTAATATTACAAGTAAAATGTGGGGGTAATTTGCTAATGTTTGAAAAATATTATTTCAAAGGTATTCTGGTGAATGTAACTTCTCCTAGTTAAAAGACTAATAACAATAGTTTTGGATCTGGTATTGTTGATGAATAACTAATAATTAGGTCCTACCTCCAAGAGAAATTTTAAGTAATCGTGTGCTTTTTAGGACGATATTCTCTAGCAATGATGCTCCTCATCACAAATTTTTCCTTTCCATGTTCTCTTTTCATTAATAATATCATATTAGTAACAACAATATGTGAGTATTTATTGCACTTTTCTGTCGGGATATACTATATTAGTACCTTTTATCAAAAAATTCTTCCTCTTTCTCAAATTAGTCATGATGATTTTTTTGACATACCTGTTCAGAAATTTTAATTAGGAGAGATTTTAAAATATTTTATTCTTTATTGATATTGAATAGTTATAACATCATTCCCATAATTAAAGTTCTTTAAAGTTTTATAAAGAACAAATTGTAATGACCTTCATATTTTTTTTTTGAATTTTCTATGTTTTGATCATTTTGATCTTATTCATAGTTGTTCCATGTTGATTTTGGGGTGTGGGGATAATTGACACAGTTTTCAATGCGATTGAAAATGTTTTGGGAGAGTTTGAGACTTTTAGAGGCTTAAAATGGTCAATATTTAATGTTCTGAGTGTCGGGTGGTGATTTGAATAGTTTCATTAGATTCAAAACATCTATTTTGGGTTAGTAGCGTAGTAAGTTTAGGTCCCAAACCTTTATTTACATTTCAACTTTCCATTCGAAAACTAGTTAAAATGGCTTATAAGGGGTCTCGGGGTAAATTTATTGTAAACAACCCTTTTTCATAAATTTAATGATTTCATTGGACCCTAAATGTGTTTTATGATCAATTTGCACTATTGATTCATGTTCATAGGGTTTTGGATGAATTTCGAGGGTCAAAAATAAGTTTTGAAATTATTGGTGCTGGTGTGGCCGCTAAAGCGGTTGGTTGACCGCTTTAGCAGTCGTTGACCATTTGACCGACTGTTAAAGCAATCATTTGATCTCTTTAGCAGTAGTGTGACCCTTTTACCAGTCCGCTTTAGCTTACAAATTATCGATTTAGCGGTCATTGTTGAGTTTAAGACCAAACCTAATCTATTTAGTTTTTTTAACATTTTGGGAGCTAGAAAGCTCCAATTTTGATGATTCTCGATATGTTTTTCTCGTATAAATATTATCTATATGATTATAACTTAATATTTCTCATTTTATAATAATAACCATTCCGTTTTCAAGATTTTTAACCAAAGTTGAGATTCAAAACTCCATTCCATTATTTTTACCATTTTTGGGTCTTGAGAGCTCGAATTTGAGCGTTTCCAAAGGGGTTTTTGAGATTTATTTCATGAATATGTTTCTAAACTTTAATTCCTTTACTTTTCATTGATTTATATCATCAAACACACTCTTTAATCTTGGTTTCAAAATGAATTTTGGATTTTTTGCCGGTAAAGCTTTAAAATGTTTTTTCTTCCATTTGGACTTTATTTTTAACTTTTTTCGTATAGGTTTTCAACTGTAGAGTCATATAATGTTGATTAAAGCATTTCTAAATAAAAAATTTGATTTTACAAATTTGATTTTACCCCTTTATGTTTGAATTTATTTTTCAAATTCATTTTGGATCCATCTTAAATAGGGTCAATATGGGTGTTATTACCTTAATTTTAACTTATAGATGACATATTTGATTAGGTTGGATGCATTTGGTGTTGATCTGAGAGAGTTGGGATTTTGATTGAGGTTTTGGACTGCGTTTGGGCTTGCAAATCTTCTTTAAGGTAAGTTGAGATGTACCTTGACTTTTTCTAAAGTGTTTATATATTTGTATTGCTTGTTTGTTTATATGTTATGATTCATTTAGGATTGGGGGTCCTGGTCAGGTGAAATGGAGATCATCTCCGTGGGTGCCGACGTTTGATGAATTATAGATGGATAACCTTGTGATTCTCAAATAATTGATATTTAATGCCCATTGTAGAACTTTAATCTTGTTAGTGAACTTCATTATGATGATTGTGGTTTAGTGCCTTGTTAGGAGGTAATTATGTTATTATCGTCATTATTAATAAAATGATTGAGGTTTTAATGGATACATAAAGTATGAATAGACTTTTAATAGTGGAGGCTTAATGAATGGACCAAGTTAGATTTGGGTAGTCAGTGATTTATTATTACCGATATTATTGGTTATTTTGTATTGTCTGTATGGGGATTATGTGAACTTCATTATGAAGGTAAGTAATTATTTATAATTATATGCCCGAGTGGGGGCTTATACGCATATTGCTTTTGATTTGATAGGATATATTATTGTGATGCCCGAGGTGGGGCTTAACTTGATGTTATTTGTCATATTTTGTACATTAAATACCTTATTTATCATTGTATCGTCCGAGTGGAGGCTTGACTTAATATTGTAGGCCTTATCTAAGCATTTAATAGCATATTCAATATAGTGATGCCCAAGTGAGAGGTTGAAAATGATAATATTGATGACTACATGACTATTTATTCTGGTGGTGTCAAGTAGAAACTGATATCATAAATTATTGATACGTTGAGTTGATCTTTAGCTCACTTATACATGTATCAAATGGACTTTTATATTTATATTGATTGGTTGTGAGCATTACTTGCTCATATCACACGTGCATATTCAGGAGACATTGGTAGCATTGAGATATTTTAATTTTTATAAGAAAATGAGACACATTATAAAATACGTCTACCAAAAGATACTCTGATAAGATTGATTTGAGACATGTGCTTGAGATTATATGAGTATATAGGTTACAAACCCCCCATAAGTCCTACCTGAAAGCTGCGAGCTCGATGGGTATATATAGATAATTATTCGATAACTTTTAAACATTCTTCATCATCCCATCGTCATTACCCCATTATATTCCATTACCTTCATTGGTCTAGTTTGATATTGTGTCAGTATTTACTTTTGTATTGTATAGCTATCATAGAACCTTGTTTGTGATATTGTGTGTGAGCATTCATTTTATTTCATTACATTGTCTTACATCATCCTATATTGTCTAAGGAATTGAGGTATTATAAGATGTGGGATATGGTTGTGGTTAGTCAGGAGAGATAATTGTGTATCACCCCCTTGGTAGCATGAGATACATTTTTATTTATGCATATTCTTCTTGTTTTTGTCCTATATTATTGGTCAATTATAATTAGTTAAGCCTGATATATCATATTAGTGAGTCTTCTTCATAAGAGTTTCGCTATTTGCTGCTAAAAAATTAAATAGTGTTGACTCGCCTAGATCAATCTGCCAATCTTGTGTTTGATTCATCTATAGACCGTTGTATTGGATTATCTGAATTTGGATAAAGAGATGTATATACTGGCTATTAAATTGTTGGGATGCCTTGAGTAGTTGGGGTAGTGGTTCTCGTCATCATTTTGGATTAAAAGTCGATTATCAATGATACTTGTTGAATACATGTGATTTCATACTCACCCTTACTTCTCTTTTCTTTTTCTTATTTACTATATCCCGCGTAGGTAGTGGATTGAATAGAAGCTTGTAGATTATTTTCTTCCAGCATTGACATTGCGAAGATTGAGGTAGTGCTGGCGGACTCCAAGCTTATCTGGAGCTCTCTTTATTTATCTTATGCTTACTCACATTTAAAATACTTTAGCTATTGTTATCATTCTGTTTTTAGAGGTTGTACTAATGACAACCACACCTGGGATGTATTTTGAGACATATATATGGATTTATTCTCTCTTCTTCCGCTTTTATAATTTTAAAATTATAAACTTGGACTGGGTTAGGCTTACTTATATGGAGGGATTCATGACAGTTATTGAGGCACGCTTCCATGCCTTGTTTAGATATTTCTATGATAGCATTTCTACCGAGTCTGAGAAGATTCAGAAGTTCGTGAAGGGTTTGAATGTTTTTCTTTAGCTGGATTCATCTCATATGGTTGTGTTTGGGGCTTCTTTTCAGAGTATTATGGATCATGCTAAGATGACAAAGAGTATTCTTAGTGCATCTCAGGGAGGCGCCAAGAAGGCGTGACATTTTGGTGAGTTCAGGAGTCAGACCTCTCGAGGCAGAGATTCTAGAAGTTCTCGTAGATACCATGGTAGGCCAACGGTGGCTTTACATAGTTCAGGTGGGGTATCTTCTAGTTCAGTAGTTTAGGGTGGCTGTTGGGCCCAGTTGTACCTTCTCCTGTGCGGCTGGTCATAGAGGTTGCTATATGTGTGATGAGATTGGCCATGTGGCCAGGGACTATCCCCATTGGGTGATTCGAGTTACTTTTATTTCAGTTGTGAGAGGTAGGGGTTCTACCAAATGTGCGAGAGGTAAAAAAGGTGAATCCCATAGTGGTGGTCGTGGGGCCACCCAGGCAGTTGATGGTCATGGTCAGTGTTATGCTATACCAGCTAAACCTGAGGTAGAGACTTCTAAAGTTGTGATTACAAGTATCATCCCCTTTTGTTTCAGACCTGCATTTTATTATTTGATCTCGGGTCGACTTTCTCCTATGTGTCTGCATATTTTCCTTTGGGTTTTGATTCTGTTAGTGAGCCTCTTTCCATGCCTATTCGTGTATCTACCTCGATAGGTGATTCTTTAGTGGTGGATTGGGTCCATCAATCTTGTGTTGTGACTTTTGCCGGGTGTGAGACTTTTGTAGACTTGCTTGTGTTAGATATGGTCGATTTTGATGTTATTTTAGGTATGGATTGATTGGCTCATCATCATGTTGTCTTAGATTATTTTTCTAAGACTATGACTTTAGCTTTGGCTGGCGTGCCAATGATAGCTTGGAAGGGTGCACTTCATTTAGATCCTAAAAGGATTATATCGTATATTCAGGCTCATAAATTGGTAGAGAGAAGATGTTTATTTTACTTGGCTCATATTCGTGACACCAGTATTGTTTTGCCTCCTTCCTTGGATTCTGTCTGAGTTGTCCATAAGTTTATGGATGTGTTCCCTACGGACTTGCATGGTATACCTCTGGATTAAGCTATTGATTTTGCTATTGGTGTTAAGTCGGGCACCAAACCCATTTCGATTCCTCCTTATAGGATGGACCCAACAAAGTTGAAGTAACTGAAGGATCAGTTGCAGGAGTTGTTGGATAAGGGATTTATCTGACCTAGTATTTTACCTTGGGGTACGCCTGTCTTATTTGTGAAGAAAAAATATGGGCCCATACCATTCTTCTGGATCTGCATTAGTCCTAGAAGGATGTGTATTGATTATCGATAGTTGAATAAGGTGACAGTTAAGAATAAGTATTCTCTTCCTCGCATTGATGATTTATTTGATCAACTTCAGAGTGTTGCAGTGTTTTTAAAGATTGATTTGAGGTTCGGTTATCACCATTTGAGGATTAGAGCTTCGGATATTTTGAAGACAACTTTTTGGACTCGAAATGGTCATTATGAGTTATTGGTCATGTCTTTTGGGTTGACCAATGTCTCTACCACATTCATGGAGTTGATGAACCAGGTATTTCAATTGTATCTTGACTGTTTTGTTATTATATTTATAGATGATATATTGGTTTATTCTAAGAGTGAGGTTGAACATAGGGAGCATTTGTGGATTGCACTTCAGAGATCGAGAGATGAGAAGTTGTACGCTAAGTTCTCTAAGTGCGAGTTTTGGTTGGAGTCTGTTTCTTTCTTGGGTCATGTGGTGACTAAGGAAGGTATTATGATTGATCCAGTCAAGGTTGCAGCGGTTCGTGATTGGGCTAGACCTACTTCGCCCATCGAGATTTGGAGTTTTGTTGGCTTAGCAGGCTATTATCGGCATTTTGTTGAGGGTTTTTCATCCATTGCATCTCCATTGACCAAGTTGACCCAGGAAAAAAATTATTTTTAATGGTCCGATGCTTGTAAGGCGAGCTTTCAAAACTCAAGAATTTATTGACTTTAGCTCCTATCTTGACTTTGCCCAAGAAGGGTGTGGGTTTTACCGTCTTTTATGATGCTTTAGGTGTTGGGTTAGGTGTTGTGTTGATGCAGGAGGGCAAGGTGATTGTGTATCCATCTCATTAGTTAAAGTCACATGAGAGGAATTATCCTACGCATAATTTGGAGTTGTGCTCAGTTGTGTTTGCCTCGAAGTTGTGGAGGCACTACTTATATGGAGTCCGTTGTGAGATCTTCTCAGATCATCGTAGGCTTCAGTACTTCTTTACCCAGCGAGATCTTAATATGAGGCAATATTTTTATCTTGAGTTGCTTAAGGATTATGACTTTACAATTCTCTACCATCCAGGCAAGGCTAATATGATTGCGGATGCCTTGAGCCGAAAGTCGACTAGCATGGGTAGCTTGACGCATCTTTTGACCCAGGAGAAGACTTTGGCCTTAGAGGTTCAGTCTTTAGCTAACCAGATGGTTAGACTTGATATTTCGACACCTGGGCGTGTTTTGGTATTTGTGGAGGCTGGATCTTCTTTGATGGAGCAGATTCAAGCTCATCAGTTTGATGATGTTGGATTAAGGTTGATTCGAGATAATGTGTTGAGTGGGGATGCTAAGGAAGCTCACTTAATTTAGATGGAGTTTTGAGGATTGGGGGGCTAAGTTTGTGTGCCGAGAGTGGCTGATTGGATTAGGTTAATCTTGGAGGAGTCTCATTGTTCCAGATATTCTATTTATCAAGGTGTGACAAGATGTATCGTGATTTGAGGCAGCACTACTGGTGGGGTGGTATGAGGTGAGATGTAACGGATTTTGTGGCTCGTTGCCTATGTTGGCAGCAGGTGAAGGTCGAGTATATGATACCTGGTGGATTGCTTCAGAGGTTATCCATTCCCGAGTGGAAGTAAGAACGAATCACTATGGACTTTGTTACTGGTTTGCCTCGTACATCTCATGTTTCTGACAGTGTTTGGGTCATCGTGGATCGATTGACCAGGTCATCTCATTTTATTTCGGTTCAGGTCTCATTCAATGCCAAGAAATTGGCCCATATCTACATTCATGAGATTGTACGTCTTCATGGTATGCCGGTGTCCATTATTTCAGATTGAGGTCCCTATGTTCACATCTCACTTTTGGAAAACTTTTTAGGATGAGTTGGGTACTTGGGTTGATCTTATCACAATGTTTCACCCCCAGATTAATGGCCAGTCAGAGCGTACTATCCAGGTTTTGGAGGATATGCTTAGCGCATGCGTGATGGATTTTGGTGGCCAGTGAGAGCAGCATTTGGCTTTAACAGAGTTTGCATATAATAATAACTACTATTCCAGTATTGATATGACTCCTTTTGAGGCGTTGTATGATAGGCGTTTTCGCTCCCCAATTGGTTGGTTTGATATTTCAGAGGTGAGACCTCAAGGTACGGACTTGCTCTGTGAGTCTTTGGATAATGTTTGGGTCATTCAGGATAGACATAGAGTGTCTCAGAGTAGGAAAAAGTGCTATACTGATCGTAGACTTCATGCCTCGAGATTTGGTATTGGTGATCGTGTTTTCCTTTGAGTTTCACCCATTAAGGGTGTGATAAGGTTTGGGAAGAGGGGCAAGCTTAACCCCAGGTATATTGGTCCATTTGATATTCTTCGTACTGTTGGTGATGTGGCTTATAAGTTGGCTTTTCCCCTTGATCTATCAGTTGTTCATCCATTTTTTTATGTTTCTATACTTCGTCACTATATTCCTGATGAGTCTCATGGTATTCGCTGGGAGTCTATTCAGATAGATGAGCGGTTGTCCATTGTTGAGGAGTCGGTTTCCATTTTGTCTAGGGATGTTAGACAGTTGCGCTTTAGAGTTATCCCAATGGTTAAGGTTCAGTGGGGATATCGACCTTTAGATGAGGCTACTTGGGAGGTTGAGTCTGATATGCGTAGTTCTTATCTTCAACTCTTCATTGATTTAGGTATTTCTTTGTCTTAGTCGAGGACGAACTACATTTTTAGTGGTGGATGATGAAACGACCTAAAAATTTGATGAAATATGTGAAGTCTGTGATTTTGTGTGATTTGACTATTTTACCCCTCCCCGTAGTTGCATTATGGCATTTCTGGGGTGTGAGAGTGATTGACATGATTTTTGATGCATTCTGATACCATTTATGCGATATTGTGATTTTTGATGGTTTCGTGAGCATTTTTTAGACTTATGGGGATATATTTTGATCCGTGCGATAGATGGCCGAACTGACTGCGCTAACAACTCCGGAATATCTATTTTAGGCTAGGTAGACCTTTGGTTCGGGTCCCAATGTACCCGAGCTCATTTCGACCTATTGATCGGAAAGTTGAAAAATTAAAAATATGGGTGTGGGACCCACATTTGATCGAAACAACCTCGAATGAAATATTTGACTTCGCCCATAGATCTAGAATGTTGATTTTAGGGTGTTAGCATTTTTGATATAATTTTACGGCTTTTAAATCTCATTTCGACCCTCCATTTGAAAAATTATGATTTCGGATTTCGGGTGTCAACTTTGTGAAAAAGATGTTTTTTTGAAAATCTGATATAGACATCGTGTCCGGAACGTCAAATTTAGTATGATTGCATAGTTTGTTTGCATGTATCAGACTCCGAACGAATTCTGGGTACCCCGTCTAAGTCCGGATTGGATTTTTTTAAAAAATACATCTTTTTTGTACAGTTTTTCTGCAATATATATAGCAATTTTGGGCTCATCTTGCTCATTTTTCATCTTGTCTCTTGATAGTTAAACCCTAAAATAGATCCTAAAATACTGTGGGATCTTAAAAGTGAAGCTTGTGGGGGCTTGGATAGCTATATTAACATCTATTTCTTGGTTTTATTACGAAATTAACGTAAAAATTCACCATTTTCTTAGTAATTTCTTCATTAAGTTTTCAAAACTCCAAAAATCTTACGGCTTGATTTTAAACCCAAATTTTACTCCTTTTCACTTGAATAATATTTTTATCTAATAATTACTATTTTTTCATCAATTTAACCCTTAAAACAACCCCGATTCTTCATTTTGATTCGGATTTCAAAGATTTTTATCCGGTAAAACTCAAAAATATTTTTTCTTCAATTTAAACCTCGTTTTTGACTCAATTTGACTTGGGTTTTCAGCTGGAGGTTCCTAAAAATATGGGAAACACACTTTTGAAGTAAAGTTCTGATTTTGTCCTTCTTTTTCAAAAATCGGGTCTGGGGGCCCGTTTTGATCCCAAACTAAAAGTAGTCAATATGGATGTCATTGGTTTTGTTTTGACGCGTAGATTTCATATTTAATATTTTTAGTAGAGTTTGAGATTGTTTGTGAAAAGTAAGATCGTGGGTTCGAAGTATAGCGGATCAGTTTAGACTTTTGAGGTATGTTATGGCTTAACTCTTTCAGACTGGGCTAGGTAGTAAATAATGATACAAAATGCATGTTAAGGGTGAGAACTAATCATGAAAAATGGCTATATATGTGTTGTGCCCGGTGGAGGCCTATATGCGATATAATTATCGAAATTAAGATATTATGTGATATGTGTGTCCATGTAGGGTCCTATGTGATATTGATAGCCTTGAATACATGTGAATAATTATATTATGTTGTTAAAATGCTTAATGTGGTACCATTGGTGTATTGTGATTATATTCATACTTTATTGGCATATGAGACGTGAAAATTCATGGATGAAATAAAAATAATGAGTGGATATTGACTCATGTGGTTGTGAAAATATATCATTGTGGTTGGTTGTGGAAATATATCATGTGGTTGGTTGTGGAAATACTCATTGTGATTGGTTGTGAGCATTACATCTTTATATCATACTCATTCATGAAACATTGGTACCATCGTGGCAACATCTGAGAAACACTGGCAACACCTGATAACACCTTTTCGAGAGATGTGTCAGAAAGAAGATATGATATATGTGGATTGTATATGGGTTGATGAACCCCCCATGGGTCCTGCGTTGCGAGGCTTGCCTCCGTAGGTGTATACAAGGATTGTGCGACGATCCCGGAGGTTGTGTGACGATCTCGTGCATCATCATCATCATCATAACATTGCACTTACTTTATTGTGTTTATATTTTATTGTATTTCCATATTAACTTGCCATTTATGTAATTGTCTTATCTTCTTTTACTTGTATTTGATGATCTTGTATATGCATGTTCCCTCTGTTTTGCTGATATGTGATATAATGCATACTTGTGTTCTATCTTGTTGTGATGTTGCAATATATATGATATATTAGAACTGTTAGTGCAAGCGGTGTGGGCTACCGTTGTGGAATATTTTTTGATTGCAAGTGACGTGCCCTTAGTGTATATTTTGTATGCTTTATTTACTGCTTTGCTTGGTCGGATTATGATACCTACTGAGTACAAGTGGACCGTACTCATGCATACCGCACCCTTTCGGTGTAGGTCCTAGATTGAGTGCACCTCAACTTACTTGACTCGGGCAATTATTGGAGCTTTCAAGGTAGTGGTTGGATATTCATGTGTCCGATGTTCACCTCTATCTTTCTATAGTAGTTATGTCTTTATTAGTATCCAGAGACATATATTATTCCTTTATGGTTATTTTTCTAATGTATTTGACTCCTGGATTGTATTAGTAGTTCTTACACTATTGATACTTGGTTTTGGGCATGATTGGTATTTTGGATAAGTTCTTTATGCATTGTTATGATTACTTATATGGTTCAGCTTCATTCTAGAAGCCTTACCTTGGGATATTTCTTTCTTTTTCTCTTTTGTATAAGTTTGGGTGATAGACTTACTTGTCAAGGTATGCCGCGACAAATGCCATCGTAACCCTCATTTCTGGGTCGTGACAATATGATTGTGGTTGGTCAGGAGAGATAATTGTGTATCACCTCCTTGGCAGCATGAGATACACTTTAATTTATGCATATTCTCCTTGTTTTTATCCTATATTGTTGGTCAATTATAATTAGTTAAGCCTGATATATCATATTAGTGAGTCTTCTTCATAAGAGTTTTGCTATTTGTTGCTAAAAAATTAAATAGTGCTGACTCGCCTAGATCAATGTGCCAATCTTGTGTTTGATTCATCTGTGGACCATCGTATTGGATTATCTGGATTAGGATAAAGAGATGTATATACTGGCTTTTAAATTATTGTGAAGCCTTGAGTAGTTGGGGTGGTGGTTCTCGTCATCGTTTTGGATTAAAAGTCGGTTATGAATGATACTTGTTGAGTACACATGGTTTCGTAATCACCCTTACTTTTTTTTTTCTTATTTTCTACATCCCGTGTAGGTAGTGGATTGACTAGAAGCTTGTAGATTATTTTTTTCCAGCATTGACATTGCAAAGATTGAGGTAGTGCTGATGGACTCCAAGCTTATCCAGAGCTCTCTTTATTTATCTTATGCTTACTTATATTTAAATACTTTAGTTATTGTTATCATTCTGCTTTAGAGGTTGTACTAATGACAACCACACCTGGGATGTATTTTGAGACATATATATGGATTTATTCTCTCTTCTTCTGCTTTTATAATTTCAAAATTATAAATCTGGATTGGGTTAGGCTTACTTATCTAGAGGATTTGATAAATGCCATCACATGCCTAATTTGGATCATGACACAAATGACTTGAGATAATACGACAGATAATTTGAGACTAGAAATGGAAAAAGTGATACCTAACGATATCCATCTTATTCTATTTATTTATGTTCGTTAATACACCAATTCCTGTTCTTTAAATCATTATTCAGTCTTAAAATTTTAAAAATCAATTCATTTTGTTTGCTGCCTCAAGCAAGCATTTTATAATCTAATAAGCATGGGTAAATACAACATACAAACATTGAATTTAACTGAATCCAATATTTTTGATGTAAAGTATAAATATACGTATAGATATTTATTAAAATCATAATAAATAGTAATTTTGAACCCATAAGTTTAAAAATATAATAAATTCAAATATTAAAAAATGTAAATATTGAACTCATAAAATTTAAATTCCTCTTCAAATAAGCACCAATCTATATAAAGGTCCATAATTTTGTGTGTGTGTGTGTGCTCGCCTGTACGTATGTGTGTGGGGGTCTGTGTGTGCGTGTGTATGTGTGTCAAGCCAATTTCATAGTTTATGATGATTTGTGGTTATTGGGGTTTGGCATTAATCCATATCAGCTTGTTAATTGAAATCAAATAGAGACATGGCAGGAGGGCTACAACATGCTGATGTGCTCAAAATACATCTCATATTAATATAAGACGGTAATAAGACGGTTGTACCCAAGTATAGTGATCCAAACGGGATTGGGATTAAAATATTATAGGTAATAGGGAGAAAACAATACCAATTGAATGAATACAATATTGATGGTTTAATTTCTACTCCGTAAGAATTGAAAAAAGGAAAAAGGATCAAACATATCCCTCTACTTTCATAAATTAGCTATATCTAGCCTTCATTATATTTTTTGCTAAAATTTACATATATACATAAGGTAACTTTACATTATTACAATAAGTCCCATATTGACACAGTAATTACATTAATCCCAAAGTTATTTGAGATAATGGCCAAATACCCCCCAACCTTTACCCCAAATTCTAACTACACACTTATACTTTGCGGGGGTCCTATGGCCCCCCTGAACTATTTTAAAGTGGAACATTTACCCCCTTGAACTATTTTAAAGTGGAATATTTACCCCCTAAAAGCTCATGCCCAGACATTGTTTCAGGCAGTGAGCTGCACTCGCTACCACGTCATCGCCACGTCATTTTTTCTTGCCACACCATTTTTACTTTTTTTACTCTAAAAAATCAATAACACCTGAATTCAATGAGAACGATGGAATAGCATCTGAACGTAAGTTTTCCATTAAGTATGGAATGATGGAAAATTAGTTTCCATAATTTTTTTTCATTTTTCCCATTAGTTTTCCATTAGGTATGGGTTGGTGGTTGCTGAATAGCACCTGAATTGTTCTCTTTATTTCCTGAACTTCCATAAAGAAAAGATAGTGGATCATGAAATTTTTTTCCTAAAATCTTTAAGCCTCCATTTTTCATTGAGGAGCAGAAAAATGAAGTTTTATCAGCCCATGCTTATCAATCCAAGAATAGATACTGTAGAAGAGAGACTTTGGTGTTGATTGTGAAAAAATTTGGTGTTGATTTTGATTATGGTGTTGATTTGATAATTTCAATTTCAAGGCATTTTTGGAAGTTTATGTTTCATTTCATGAGAACGATGATTCTTGGTATGGTAATTCGGTTAATGAGTATGTAAGTTTGATAAATTAATTTTGGATTGGATGCCATTGTTGAGTTCTTGAAGATGCCATTATTGAGTTCTTGAAGAAGAAGAAGAAGAACAAGAAAAAAATGAATAAAGAAGAATAATAATTAAAAATTCTTGTATGGTAATTCGGTTAATGAGTATGTAAGTTTGATAATTTAATTTTGGATTGGATGCCATTGTTTAGTTCTTGAAGATGCCATTATTGAGTTCTTGAAGAAGAAGAAGAAAAAAAATGAATAAAGAAAAATAATAATTAAAAATAAATAAAGAAAATAAAGAAATATTTGGCCATGTCAGCGTTCTCACTCTCTTTAAAGCGAGTGAAACACACTCTCTTGCCATGTCAGCGTTCAGGGGGTAAATATTCCACTTTAAAATAGTTCAGAGGAGTCATAGGACCCCCGAAAAGTATAAGTGTATAGTTGAGATTTGGGGTAAAGGTTGGGGGGGGGGTATTTGGCCATTTTCTCAAGTTATTACTAAAATCCCCTATTTTTTTACTTTCTCTCTCATTCCTCTTATACAACCAAAAAAAAGGATCCGTATCTTTACTTTCTCTCTCTTTCCCATATTTACTCCCTTTTTTTCTCCCATTAAATAATTCTTTACTTTCTCTCTTTTTTCCATATTTGTTCCCTTTTTTTCTCCCATTTAACTATTCTTTACTTTCTCTCTTTTTATCATATTTGCTTCCTTTTTCTTCCATTAAACAACCGATTGTTCTTCCATTATTGAATACCTTTTTTCATGCTCAAATTCAAGCAATCTTATACTTAGAGGTTACCAATTTGTAAGTTATCAAATATTTATTGAACTTACTGATTTTATTCACTATTTTGTTTTCAACTTTACCAAATCATAATCTGGTTCGATTTTTGGTTGCATGTTTATTTTTTATGAAATTAATTGCTTTTGCAAATCCATTTCAGTGTGATAGTTCGATAATATCATTTTTTTCCAATTATTAAAAGTCAGATCTTTGTATTTTTTGTTTTAAAGTTGTTAGTTCTTATTCGGATTCTTGTTTGGTTGCATGTTGATTTTTATGAAATTACCTTATTTTGCAATCCCATTCTAGTTTGTTAGTTGATTTTATCTGTTTTTTTTATATAATACAAGTCAGATCTTTGAATTTCTTGTTTATAGTTGTGATTGCTTAATCAATATAGTATAAATTTGTTAATGGATTCTCGTCCTAACTTTAGTTTAGGACTTAGTGAGTTAGATGCTCAAGAACACAATATTTTCGTTGATTTTGTTCCTGGCATATTTGATATTATATATTTATATTATTTGATTATACACTACTTTATCTATCAGACTAATGTATAACATTAGTCTTCTGCTTTATATCCAATTATATTACACAATAAGAAGATGTATACACAAGAAACCGTTATTGTAATAAGTGGAATTATACATTCTGAATGTTTGAATATTGTATAAGGTGACATTATACATTTTTACTTTGGCCAAAGTTTTGCACTTTTTAATATTGTATAAGGTGACATTATACATTCTTACTTTAGCCAAAGTTTTGCACTTAATAGTGTGATATTATACATTATGAAATATTACATTATGATGTATAAGTTATAATATATCAGTCATTATACATTACTTATTTTGAAAGGTGACATTATACAATCTAACTAGCTTATAGGTCATACATATTTAAGGTGAAATTGTATATTATGACATTATACATTACTGCAGTTTATTATTTAAATGCATAAGCTACCCTCATACATGTCTAACTGTTGTTTAATTATGGTCTGATTTATTTTTTTAACTGTGTAAATTATCATCACACATGTGTAACTGTTGTGTAATTAGGGCCTGCTTTTATTTTTCCAGGACATGAAATACCGATTGAACCGTTTAAGTAAATTTGATTTTTTTTACATGTATAACGATGTTATAATTAATGAATGGATGTTACTTCATCATTTTTTCTTTAAATCAGAGACTGTGGCGTCTTTGTGTCTGCCTATGCAGAAATATTAAGTGAAGGGAAGCAAGTCCATTCATGTGGGTTTGATGCTGGAACTCAATGTGCACACTATGCTTTGTTACTTTGGCATTGTGGAGTGACAAAGGAAACAGAAGGGTACACGAGTGATAATGAGGATCCTCCTCGGCCGAGGAATAGTTATCTCCAAACAATTGATGAAAGTGCACTTGTTACTTTAGAGTAGAATTTTTTTATAATAGTCATCATTGAAACAACTAATTTTTTGATGTTAAACGATTACAATGTTACTTTTTGGATGTTAATTCACATTTTATGGATGTCCTTATTTTTATTATACATACATATTTTCTGAAGAAATATTTTGCAATTACTTACACTGTATTGTAATGTTACTAATATAGTTTGGTAGTTATTGAGTTTGCCTTACATTTTATTATATATAACGTATAAAATTAAATTACAAAATAATGTGTTATTGTATATCAACATATTGAATTTTTAGCAATAGGTAAATTATGTTATAAGTTAATAATACATTGAACAAGTATCTCATACGTTAAAACTTATGTATTACATAACATCATACATGTTGTTAAACGTTCATGACTTAATTGAAAATAAAAAAAATATTTAACGTCATACATATTTAAAAACTATAACACTATATCATATATTATTAACATACTTTTAATATATTTTTTATATTAAATACTTTATGAATGTATCATACATTTACACGAAAGTATAATCTATAACCATACACATAAAACAAAATAAAAAAGACAACTTAAATTTTCACGAATTATGTTACATAAGTCTGCTATTTCTTATGTTGTTTAAATAAAAAATAATACATGGTCAATTAAAAGTCATTGTTGTCAGTAAAATATCATGCATGTTAATAAAGTATAATAGTATATCATACATTACTTATATATGAAAGTTTAATGTATAATTGTGTAATACACATTATGTTTCAACAACTATTTACTATAATAGTTGCCAAATTACATAGTATATACACACCCATAACAGGTCGACAAAATTCAAAACCCCTTATCATGGGATGTAAGACAATAAACAATTATTTAAACTCGTTATCTAATGTCTTATGCATTCGAATGTGCAATTCCGGATACATTTAGTTCAACATAAAGATATAACAGGACATTTTTCGATATCCATCTACTGGTCCACCTCTAAGCATCACAATCACCTTCTCTTTTGCGCGTCAAACTTTCATGTAGTTAATATCAACTCCGTAAACAACCTTCATCTCTTCAATTATGTCCTCTGGTGTGTGTATTCTCTTGTGATTAATTAATTTTGGTGCTGTAAATTCACTTGCAAAATCTGTTGCCGCAATCAAATTATTCAGCAACTCTATCGCTAAGACTACAAGTATGCCTTGAATCAAATCTTTTTATCAAAAATATTTCTGAATGATTCATACAAGACGCCTTCAACACCCACTTGCAGTCTATGTTACGACAGTGCAGTACATATCTACATCAAATTTTTACACCGAGTCATTGTATTATACAAAAGTTATACAAATCATAATTTCAGCAAAATTGAAAAATTTAGGCCCGACACAATTTCATTATACATTCGCTCGAATGTATAATCATATGTTATACTTTCAGAATTTTATAATTAAATTCCCCAGAACCCAACTTCAAAACATAGACTTTTTTAAAACGTCTGATAGCATATTACCATACATTAAACCATCAACAAATAAAGACAACACTTATATATCATACATTTGTTACAACGACCGTTAACGCAATCGAATCATATTCACTACCTTCGATACAAAGTACAACCCCTGTTTCTCTTTCAAACTCGATTTAATCACTTTAATTTTTTGCGTACTTCGTCGAGATCCAATTCCATGGCGATCGTAGCAATCAATTTCAGAAAGTTAATACTTTCAGAAACAATAATGACATCACTTTTGTATGATTTATAACTGATTTTCGACTCCCAGACACCGGAATGACGCAACAATATAGAGATGTTAATCTTTTTTTTTTTTCCAGAAATCAAGAAAGAAGTTGACTTTTTTTTCTCAAGAACGTATATCAATAGTTATGAAAATTAACAGTAATGTTTAAGAGTTTTTTTGAAATTTAAATTTCAGTTACTATTTTAACTCATACACTACTTAATTAAAGGTATTTAATGGAGTAATTTAAGAATATAGGTATTTAATGGAGTAATTTAAGGATGTAAATATTTAATGGAGTAATTTAAGGAATTGAAAGATATTTTCTGATAGCTCTTTTCCTTAATTGTAGGCAAAACAGTTTTGTCATATATCTCACGAATGTATAACAAACCCACGAATGTATAAGTATATTTTGTAAAATAGGGAGAGAAAAAACCTAAAAGAATTTTCTATAAATACTTTCATATTACCCAAAATTTCTGTGGTTTACGCTAATTTTTTGACTATTAATACCTGTACTATTATACTATTGGGCTAATTTTAGTCTTTTCGTCATGAAACTTATCAGATGTATCCCTCAATTGGATGGATTTCCCCAAATTCACTTAAAATATAAAATTTTACTTAAATTATTCGATCATTATTTTAACACAATCCAACCCGACTCTTTTTCCTTCAATTCTACTTCCACCTCCAACCACAGTTGAGACCACACAACTTAAAATCATATTCAAGTCATTTCAGGTTTCCCAAAATAATATTAACTATTGATTTCTCGGTGCATTTTCAATTTTTCTCAACAACCAAAAATAAAATTTTAAATTTTCTTCTCATAAATCTTATAGAAGCCTATATTAATCTATGAGTTTAGGACAAACAAATATTCTTCAGAAGATTTAAATAATAAATCAATTTTCAGATCTATTTGAAATTTAAAAACAAACTTCGATTTCTTCACATCCAAAAAATAAATTTAGCACTGAAGATTTTCTCTTTAACAAAGCAAAAATGCAGCATCCAAAAAATATTACAACATGGAAGAAAAATAATAAAGAAATAGTTCGTCGAAAAATGAAGTTTCGCTGGAGCAATGTTTTTATCGATCAAATTCAACATTAACAGGGGAAAGAAGGAGGTGTGGTTTCATCGACGTTTCCAAAATAACGCCGAAAATATAAAATTCTAGCCAAATTTGAACACTTTTACAGCCTGTTTGGATGGTGGTTTGCCATGGTTTCATAATGTATGGTATGATGTAGTATGGTATTGTATAGTATGGTATTGTACAGTACCATATTTGGATGGACTGTATCGTTCACTGCGGTTTAATAATAGATTTTTGGTTTGGTTTGATGGTATGGTACGGTATGGTAACAGGTAAATTTACTAAAATGCCCCTAATTGTAATACATTTGAGATATAAACTCTTTTATCCATATCAGTGTTAGCGTAACCAGTTGTCCTTTCTTTCTTGATGCTTCTCATAGCTACCCGATGATCCTTTTAAGACTCCAAATTCACAAGGGTATTTGCTAAACAAAGGTTTGACGAACGCAAACTAATGCAATCGGGAAGTACTTCCCAATCAATAAAACAATTGGTATACATGTATGTATCTTAGAGTTCAAAAATCACTTCCTATGTATATGCTTTTTGTGCATTCACTCTGTTTCCCTCCATTTCAATTTTCAATTTTTTTTGATCAAATTGAGTTTTTATTGACATTAAAAACTACTACTACTAAATAACTGTGATCATTTTTCTCATTCTTTGAATTTTCATATTGCTAACAGGAAGTCTTGCAATCTTTGATCTTGTTAACAAATGCGTAGTCTTAGCATGTATTTTGTTGATAAGGATAAAATAGGATTAAAGAAAATTATATGAGGGTATAGTTGAAAAAAAAAATCATGGCACACCACCAATTTGGTGGTTCAATAAATTGCTTCATTCCATGGTTATCAAATCATGAAATAGTAACATACCATACCATCATTTTTAGAAAACCATGGAAACAAACATGGTTCCCATGGTAACCATAACATGGAAAACCACCATCCAAACAAGTTGTTAGGTGAGTATGAAGGCTCCCCGTTAACGGGAAAAAATGGGAGAGTAGAGGTGAGATTGGTATGATGGTGGCTGGCTGGCTAACAGCTTGTTTGGATGGTGGTTTCCCAAGGTATGGTATGGTATGGTATGGTATGGTATGGTTACCATGGGAACCATGTTTGTTTCCATAGTATCCTAAAAATGATGGTATAGTTTGGTACTATTCCATGGTTTGGGAACCATGGAATCCCCCATTTTTCTGAACCACCAATTTGGTGGTATGCCATGGTTTCTCTCTTTTTCTTTCAATTATGCCCCTGTATAATTTTGTTTAATTCTATTTTACCCTCTACCCTATTTTCTTATTCTCTTTTCTTCTCTTTGCAGTAATCTCCTAGCAGCTTCAATAACAACAAAGGCGAGGCTTCTGCTAAAAGCCCAAGAAAAGAAAAACAATGGCGAGGCTTTTCTTTGCAGTAAGCCCAATGATACAATGCTAAGTGTGTATCAAGAGATTCCAACCAACACAAGAACAACAAGATGAACAACAAAGTGCTAGTGAATCGAAAATGGCCACACACGATTTCACTAGGCTTGCAACACTTGTTTGAACTAGAAAAGTGAGTTTAACAACAAGAACAACAAAGACAATATTGCTAGTGAATCGAAAGAGCCCCACACGGCTTCACTAGACTTTTATATTCAACAACACAATGTTAACAAGATTTACAAAGAAAGAGATAGAAACTTGACACACAATAGTCATTAATCTAAGAACCCTAACAAGAGAAAGGACCCTAAGACTAATAAATATTAATACCAAGTTCTTACTTGGACCAAGAGGAACTCAAAGAACCTCAAGAACCTAGTTTCTAGCCAAGATACAACACTAGTATCACTCTACTAGTGAGAATTTGGTTTTGGCCTCTCCAAATGATGAGAAAGAGAAGTCAAAAATTTACAAGTCTTTGTTTCTTGAATAATAGGAATGAACTAAAACAAGACTAGCCCTATTACATGGATTATATAGTCACTTAGAAAGGAGGGACAAAGACCAAATTACCCTTGGCATTTAAGTGGGTGGGTTTGGGGTGTCTTGGTGGGCCTATTCACATTTTATTAAATATAGTCCCTTAGATGGGCTCACAAGAGCCTCACACATGGCCAAGAATGTGAACAAGGCTTGGAGTCATTGCAACTCACGTGCTTGGATTCGTGTGAAAGGTCTCGAGCTAGGAATTCCCGTATCATCCTCTCCATCTTGAAGGGAATTTGTCCTCAAATTTGGATCATTGCCATCCTTCACCGTTTCCACCCGAGAGAGATCACACACGTTGAAAGTGTTGTGCACTTGATAATCCGGGGGTAGATCAATCTTGTAGGCATTGTCGTTGATCCTTTCTAATACTTGGAACGGGCCATTACCCTGTGGCATCAACTTAACATTCCTTTGAGACGGGAATCTATCCTTCCTTAGGTGCACCCACACCCAATCTCCCGGTTCAAGAATAAGCTTTCTTCTTTCTTTGTTGGCTCGCCTCGCAACTTCTTGGTTTTTCTTCTCCAACCGCAACCTCACCTTTTCATGTAGCTTTTTCATGGCCTCGGCCCGTTTGCTTCCATCTAAGTTTATCACAAAATTACTTGGCAAAGGGGTTAAATCCAAAGGGGTGAGGGAGTTGATGTTGTATACACACTCAAAGGGTGTCATCCCCGTGCTCGAGTGTATAACACGATTATAAGCAAACTCAATCAACAGTAAGTGCTCCTCCCAAGAAGTCATTTTTCCTTTAACCATGGACCGTAACATAGATCCTAAGGTCCTATTTACTACTTCCGTTTGGCCATCGGTTTGTGGGTGGCATGAAGTCGAAAACAACAACTTAGTATCGAGTCTACCCCACATGGACTTCCAAAAGTGGCTTAGGAATTTAGAATCCCTATCACTCACTATGGTCCTCGGAATACCATGAAGTTTTACAACATTATCAACAAACAAAGAGGCTACACTAGGCGCATCATCACATTTAGAACAAAGAATAAAGTGAGCCATCTTGAAAAACCGATCCACCACGACAAAAATACTATCCCGTCCCCTTCTAGTCCTCGGCAATCCCAATACGAAGTCCATTGATATGTCAAGCCAAGGACGGAAAAGGGTGGACAATGGGGTGTACAACCCGTGGGGTTGGAGCCGTGACTTGGCTCCTTTGCACTCAACACATTGGCCGCAAATCCGGGCCACATCCTTGTGCATTCTAGGCCAATAAAATTGTTCTTCCAAAATTCCGAGGGTCTTCTCGACCCCAAAATGGCCCATTAGACCCCCATTGTGGGATTTCCTCACAAATAATTCTCTCCACGAACTTGAGGGAACACACAATCGTCTACCTTTAAACAAGTATCCATCAAATTTAGTATAGGGATGGGAACCCCTATCCGTAACCCACCTATCCCTTTCCAACTCTTCACTTTCCCTATAGATATGAGCGAAGTGAGGTTCCTCGGGATATAAAGACTTGAGGCTTTCAAACCCCATCAACTTAGATGACAAAGTAGACACAAGCACATGTTTTTGGGACAAAGAATCGGCAACCACATTGTCTTTACCCTTCTTGTATTGAATAACATAAGGGAAAGTTTCAAGAAATTCAATCCATTTGGCATGCCGCCGATTAAGCTCGTCTTGTTCCCGTAGATGCTTCAAAGATTCATGATCCGTTCGGATCACGAATTCTTTAGGTCACAAATAATGTTGCCAAGTGGCCAAGGCTCTAATCAAGGCATACAACTCTAAATCGTACGTAGAGTAGTTTAGAGTTGCTCTTTTGAGCTTTTCGCTAAAGTAGGCAATAGGCTTCAATTCTTGCATTAAAATCGTGCCTATGCTGACTTTGCTTGCATCACATTCAACCTCAAAAGTCTTTTCAAAATTCGGCAATTGTAGCAAAGGGGTCGAGATGAGCATAACTTTCAAGTCCTCGAAGGCCTTAGCTTGTTCATCTCCCCACTTAAAAGGCCAATCCTTTTTAATCACTTCGGTCAAGGGAGCGACAATGGTGCTAAATCCTTTGACAAAACATCTATAAAAACAAGCCAACCCATGGAAGCTTCTCACTTCACCTACGGTTTTGGGAGTTGGCTAATTTTTAATGGCGTCAATCTTAGTTTCATCCCCTTCGACCCCTCTTGAGCTCACCACAAACCCAAGAAATACAACCTCATGGACACCAAAAGAACACTTATCTAGATTAGCATATAACTTCTCCTTTCGGAGGACATCAAACACACATTGTAAATGCTTTACATGCTCATCTAAGGACTTACTATACACCAATACATCATCAAAATAAACAACAACAATCTTTTTGATAAATGGCTTCATCACATGATTCATTAGCCTCATGAAAGTACTTGGAGCGTTTGTTAGGCCGAATGGCATAACCATCCATTCATAGAGACCGAATTTGGTCTTGAAGGCAGTTTTCCATTCATCACCCGATTGCATACGAATTTGGTGATAGCCACTCCTCAAATCAATTTTAGAAAACAAACACGAACCACTCAATTCATCAAGCATATCATCTAACCTAGGAATAGGGTGACGATATTTTATTATTATCTTATTGATGGCTCGGCAATCAATGCACATACGCCAAGTCTCATCTATCTTAGGAACTAGTAGCACCGGAACCGCACAAGGGCTCATACTCTCCTTGATATATCCTTTGTTGAGGAGTTCCTCAACTTGGCATTGCAATTCCTTGGTATCCATCGGGTTGCTCCTATAAGCCGATTTGTTGGGTAATTGAGAACCCGACACAAAATCTATTTGGTGCTCAATTCCCCGAAGTGGGGGCAATCCTTGCGGTAATTCCTTTGGGAAGACATCCTCGTAATCCTGCAAAACATGAGAAATAGGAGGAGAAATGGAAATGTTAGTGGCGTTAGTGTTAAAACAATGAGCCAAGAGGAGTATCAGAGTGTCCTCGTCATGATCCATAAATAATTCTTTCCTCCTAGCCATCATCACCACACTTCCTTGCCCCTTAGAAATTAGGAGCCCCTCGGTTTCCCCTACTCCCTTACTCTCGGGTTCCCCTCTTTTTCCCTCACTCTCGACCTTCTTTCCCTTTTCCCTCAATTCCCGCATCTTTTGGTATAATTCATTCACTTAGGAAGGCAATAATGGATGAAGAGCGACCTTTCGACCATCCTTCTCAAGTGTATACCGATTGGACCTTTCATCATGTTTGGTCGACCTATCGTATTGACAAGGACTTCCTAACAACAAGTGACAAGATTGCATTGGTATCACATCACAAAGCACCTCGTCATGGTAGTTGGCTACCTTAAAACGTATCACACATTGACTTGTGGCCTTTAACTCGCCGCATTCATTCAACCATTGCAACTTGTAAGGACTAATGTGAGGTGTAGTCGGAAATTTCAAGAAGTTCACCATTGCAACACTAACCATATTCACACAACTTCCACTATCTATCACCATAGTACACACACTTCCCTTCACAATACATTTAGTATGGAATAAATTCTCCCGTTGGCTAGGGTCATCTATCGCCTTAATAATCATGGCATGCCTCACTACAAAGTTTGGAACCACGCACTCCCCTTCTTGCGGATAAGCATCCTCACAATCATCATCATCACGTGGCTCATTTTTTGGTTTCTCTCCATCTTGAGGCTCAGCCTCATTCTCTTCTTTTTCAAGACCCACTTCCTCACCAAGGTAATACAATCTCCCTTCCCTTAGGATCACATTGCGCCATTTTGGACATTCATTGGCTTTATGTCCCCAACCTTGGCACTTGAAATATTAGAACCCTTTAGGATTAGGATACTTGTGAGCTTCTTGCCGGGGAGGAAATTTATGGACTGTTTTAGGCTCGAACAGCCTTGTAGTGGCGGGTTGGTCCTTGTTTTTGGGCCAACCCGAAGATGGTTGAACCATATCTTTGCTCCTCAGCCAACCCGAGGTTGATGGTCCCTTCGCCTTGAACGGCGACCTCTTTTTAAGCTCCCTTTCAATCTCAAGAGCCGCTTGGAAAATCCCTTCAACAGTATCAAACTTGTGAAGCGTCAAATGAGTGAAGATCTCTTTGTTCAACCCACACTTGAACCGAATGATGTCATGGCCAATTTGTTCTCCCCGATGATCAAGCTTCAACATGAGTTGTTGAAACTCATCATAGTATGCCATAACACTTCGATTCCCTTGTCGGAAATTGTACAACCTAGCAAGCAACTCATGACGATAACTTTCGAGAAGATACCGTTGCCTCATTAGGTACCTCAACCGAAACCATGGTGGTGGTTTTCCCTCTGCTAACTCGTTGCCGAACCGCTTGATGTATTCCCACCAAGTGTTAGCATAGGCTTCAAAATGAGCTATGATATAATAACTCTTCTTCTCCTCCGAGATATCATTCACTTGAAAAACTTTATCACACTCCGACTCCCAAGCAAGATACACCTCGGGGTCACTTTTACCCTTAAAGATAGGTAGGCTCAATTTGATGGTATTGATGCCTACGTCTCTCTCTAGGTGTCGGTTTCCCCTTTCTCCATACCCTCAGTATCTCCTTGGATCCATACGACCTCCTCTCATCTCTTCCTCCCTCATGTAGGCATTGTCAAAGGCTCCATACCCTTCATAATCCTCTCTACCATATTCCTCAAGGTGGACGGGACGATTTTGGACATTTGGAACTTGATTCGGAGGAATTGGATTTTGTGGAGGTGGTGGTCTTTGGTTTAGTGGAGCTTGGAAGGGGGGGTTCAGATTTTGTGGAGGCATTTGACGTTCGAGTACCTCTTGCGGAACTTGAGACATTTGGGAATGGGTTGGTCTATTGGAGTCTCAGTTTAGAGGGTTATAAGTGGTTTGGCTTGCGACATTTAGTGGAGCTAGTGAAGGATTTGGCAATTGTGGCCATGTTTCGGGAGTAACGGTGGCGGAGGAATTTCTATCATGTCCACTTGACGAAACATGTCGAGGTATAGAAGGACGAGAGTTCCTTTGACTCTCCACTTGTTCTAACCTCCCACTAATAGTTGTCACTTCTCCCCTTATGTCTCCCACTTCCGTACTCAACCTTTTAAGAGCTCGAGTCATAGCCTCAAGAGTGACCCTCATATTCTCCATTTCATTAGAATCCACGGTTTGAGACGTGGTTCCCTCCATTATCAAGGTATCACCTACACAAAAAACAAACAAGTTAGTTTAAAATCCCTCTCCTCACTCACACTCTCTTAGTTCACTCACACTCAAGTTCCATAAGAGTTGTAGATTGGCTAGGAACCCGTGAATACGTAAGGTATTAGTATGCTCTTGCCCGGAATGGATTCTTGTTTGAAACTCAAAGAATTCTCGTCGGACTAGAGCCAAGAGTTACAACGTATTAAAACGACAAAAGCACATAAACAAACGTTGACACGAACACAAGGCTTCAAGTGACTAATTGACAAGCTAGTAGGAATGTACTAGTTTGTTAATTAGTTCTCAAGTCAATTAGAGGAAACTAGGAATCAATAATTAGAAACTAGAACATCCAAATTTGAGCTTAATTATCATGTGAACAGTAACTAGTAATGGATGTGGGTCCACATAAATAGTTCATCAACTTGAAGTCTTAGTCCCCTTAGATCTTTTGTAATGGATGACTTGTTATTGGGATGGAAAACATAAAGTGTTGTAACATTTTTCAAACCCTTTTTTCTTTCAAATTCAAAAGGTGATGTTTGACCTCACTAGTCCCACAAGACAAGGTTCCTTGTTTTAAGGAAAAGTGGTTGTCAAGTCTTGAAAAGGTGATGTTGGCAAGTCTTCTCACAAATAATTTTCTTTTTCATTAAGCTCAACTTTAGATTTAGACACCCTTTGTGTTGATGAGAAAGAAACCAACACAAGAAACAACTAAACAAGTAAAACTTTTGTAGATCTACAACCAATTTTTTTACCAAAATGTTCAAGAACACACTTTTTGGTAAGAGTTTTCCAAGATTGTTTTTGTAAGAACAAAACCTAGCCTTGAGCTTTGATACCAAATGATACAATGCTAAGTGTGTATCAAGAGATTCCAACCAACACAAGAACAACAAGATGAACAACAAAGTGCTAGTGAATCGAAAATGGCCACACACGGCTTCACTAGGCTTGCAACACTTGTTTGAACTAGAAAAGTGAGTTTAACAACAAGAACAACAAAGATAATATTTCTAGTGAATCGAAAGAGCCCCACATGGCTTCACTAGACTTTTATATTCAACTACACAATGTTAACAAGATTTACAAAGAAAGAGATAGAAACTTGACACACAATATTCATTAATCTAAGAACCCTAACAAGAGAAAGGACCCTAAGACTAATAAATATTAATACCAAGTTCTTACTTGGACCAAGAGGAACTCAAAGAACCTCAAAAACCTAGTTTCTAGCCAAGATACAACACTAGTATCACTCTACTAGTGAGAATTTGGTTTTGGCCTCTCCAAATGATGAGAAAGAGAAGTCAAAAATTTACAAGTCTTTGTTTCTTGAATAATAGGAATGAACTAAAGCAAGACTATCCCTATTACATGGAATGTATAGTCACTTAGAAAGGAGGGACAAAGACCAAATTACCCTTGGCATTTAAGTGGGTGGGTTTGGGGTGTCTTGGTGGGCCTCTTTACATTTTATTAAATATAGTCCCTTAGATGGGCTCACAAGGACCTCACACATGGCCAAGAATGTGAACAAGGCTTGGAGTCGTTGCAGCTCACGTGCTTGGCTTCGTGTGAAAGGTCTCGAGCTAGGAATTCCCGTATCACCTAAGAAAAGAAAAACTTTGGTCCTTCCGATAATTCTGCTAAAAAGTGATCTAAGAGGCTTCGAATTTCAGTTTAAAAGTTCAAACTTGGAAGGGTACCGATGGTGAAGTTTACAAGAACAAGAAGGGAATAGTCAATTTTAGCAATAATCAAATAAGGACAGTTTAGTAAATTTATCTGTTACCATACAATACCATACCATCAAACCAAACCAAAAAACTATTATTAAACCACAGTGAACGATACAGTCAATCCAAACATGGTATTGTACCATACTGCACTATACTATACCATACCATACTGTACCATACATTATGAAACCATGGCAAACCACCATCCAAACAAGCTGTAAGAGTTTTCTGGGGTGACTGTCGCCCGAGCTAGCAACAGCCATGGGAAACATGGAGAGGAGAAAGTTTTTATGAGAATTTTCTTACTTCTTCAAGTCAACAGCCAAAAAAAATCAAGAAAGCAATAACAACAATGCTTATTTTTGGTTAAGTTTTTTTCTTTCATCAATAAGTGTGTACTGCAAATTGTTAATAGGAGTTCTTGTCTCTTGTTGTCGTCGGCATCGGAGGTGGTAGAAATAGGTAGTAAAATGTTGGCAGTAAAGTGGTGGTCGATTAGGTGGATCATATTGGGTTAAAATAGAAATTGAATAATTTATGTAAAATTGAGTATTTTGAGTGAATTTGGACCAATCCATCCAATTGATGGGTATTCTGAGTGAATTTGGGCCAATCCACCCAATTGAAGAGTATATCTGATGAGTTTTATGACGAAACGATAAGAGTATAAATAGCCAAAGAGTATAACTACGTACAAATAGGGGTGGGCATAAATACAGAAAAATCGAAAAAATTAAAAAATCGAACTGAAATTTAATTTTGGTTTCGGTTTTTCAGTTTTTCGAATTGATTTCGATTTTTAATTTTTAAATTTCGGTTAAACGGTTCGGTTTTTGATTTTCTTAAAAAAAAATTTTGGTTAAACCGAAAACCGAAATTATATAAATAATATTATAATATATATATATTATTTTTTTTTATATAAAATAATATATATTATCAATATATTATATTAATTATATATACATTTTAGTAATCCTAATTCCAACTCCAAGGCGCCTAAATCCCTAAACAGTAAACATATTACCATTCACACTCAAGTCTCAACACTCATGAACAGTAAATCCAAGGCGCCATTTTTTATTTACATCATCGGCGATCTACTCCCTTTCTTTACAACGACATTGTTACCGGCGACCCGCAACCGCAACCCGCGACCCACGAATTTGGTGTTTCGTGTTTGTGTCTAAAGAGGAGCATTCAGGTGAGTTTATGGCATTTTCTGTTTAACATGGTAGTTTATTGCATTTTTTTTATTTTACATTTGGAATGGAAACGAGTACTGCATCACCCAAGAAACTCCGTATGTTAGTCCCAACGATGACATTGCTTGTTACCATAAAGAACTTGATGATATTATTTCGTTTCATTGAGTTACTTATAGTTATTTATATTTGAGAATGAAAAATAGATTTGAAAAAAAATTTATTTTTCTTAAAAAAATCATCAATTTTAAATGCTCAGTTATGAAAAAGAGAGGTTCTCTACTTTAATATTTCAAACCGAAATAAAAATCCGAAATAGCCGAACCGAATTTGTAGAAATCGAATCAAACCGATTTTATTTCGGTTTGGTTATGATTGTCATTTTTATCAATCTGAAAACCGATAAACCATACCGATATTAAACAATCAGACCACACCGACCGAACGCCCAACCCTACGTACAAATTTAGCTAATTTATAATTTATAAAAGTAGAATGGTATTTTTGACCTCTTTCTCTTGAAAAAAGTTATATAACTAAAAGTAGAATTTGTAGTTACAACCAATAGATGTAAATCTATAAGCTTTAAAGCACACAATGAAGTGCTCAATTCATCAATTTTCATGCAATTACAAACAATCCGGTTCTAGATAATGCACCGAGTACCTAAATCATAACTCAATTTTTTCAAGAGTTAAATGGTGATATGATGTTCTCATAATTCTATGAGTTATTTGGATAAGAATGACCGATTGTACCATGTAAATTCAACTTATTTATAAGAGAATCTATTAAACAAGAATTAGCATTTTGAGTTTATGTGATTCTTCTTCCACCAAATCTTAATCCGCTTTACCAAGCAAAACTAAAACATTATGGAACAAGTTAATGTTTGAAACTATCACCTAATAATTAAGAACGAGAAGAAGGTTTATGTCTAAATACCAAAATATCACGCAACACATAAAATATATATATGAACCTTACATGCTCATTAGGATTCATAGCCTTAATAGAGGAATTTAGTAACGCATGCTTGAAAGTATACATACAAAAATAACAATTTACTAACTTCATAAAGTTAACTTTGCATAAAAGATGAAAAGAATAATGATGTTTTTGTTCTTCACAAAATTCAAAAATTAGATAGACAGAAAAAATGTTGCAACTTGAACTCCAAATCTATACAATGAAAAGTAATATCAAACTTTCTACAAAACAAACCTATAAATAGCCCACAAAGTTGAGATTTCAAAAATATCAAACTACTCAGCTGATATGATTTGCAATCCAATCTACGATCACAAAATAATCTTCGATCCATGGATTGCCTTTAAATTTATCATCGACTGCTCTTTAGGGTCTCTGAACTTCTCTTCATGGATTAACTCGTGGGACATTTTTTTTAATCATAGTCCATAGGTTCTTCAATTAGCTTGGTTCATATACATGCCATGAAAGTGACATACCATCGTACTTTACCTCATATAATGATCATTACTATAGGGTCCTATGAACATTTTCAAAATTTGATATTGCGATCTGCGAACTGATTTATAATCGTAGATTCTTTCTGATAGTTTTCTGTATTTTCTCCTTTTGGACATTCTTGTAAAACTTATACATAATATTTTAATATTAAAACTCAAATAAATAAGCATAAGAATTTCTCCAATACAATAGCATATGCAACTATACTAAGAGACTCAACCGCCAACGTTATTTATAATCCTATTTAATTCAACTGTTAGGGGTACCATATAATTCATACCTAGCACATCTCCACCTTAAAAAACTCAAGAATATTAAAGTAGGCACACAACATCTAGGAGAGTAAATATCATCTACAATATCACCTTCGGAGCACACATCTCCTTTAAACTTCTTAAGTTTTTTTCTTTATCTAATGCCTACCCTTCATTCACTTATTCATCTAGAGCCCACATATACCACACTTAAACTTTCACACTTGCCATAAGTTACAGACTTAAGCTCTTGCCCACACTATATCCTTCCTACTAAATGATTAAATGTCAAAATTAAACTTATCATTCTCGTACTGTGATTCATTTCACCATGGTAATCATCTACGTTACAAGCTTAGTATTTAGTACTTAACATGGAAAGCAACATTATCTATCTAAACCTACATGTTTCAATCAATCACCAACAAACTTTTAGGCTGCTATACTTCAAAACTTCCATTTCTGGCTCTGGACCATTCTACTTTTTATGTCTTAAATCACTCCAGATCATGCTATATATTGGGTGGCAACACTATCCAAAAATTTAGAGATAATTGTAGGTGTCATTTATATCAAGGTTCAAGAAGGTGTAATGACCCGACTTTTGGTGATTTGTGTGAGATATTTATTTCTGTGTGATTTGACTATTTTATTCCTTCTTGTGGTTGTTTTGTAGTATTTCTGGCGTGAGGGATGATTGAAATGATTCTCAATGCATTTCGGTGCAATTTATTAAAAATTGTGATTTTTGAAGGTCTTAAGTATTATTAGTTGACTTCGATTAAAATCTTTCGATACGTGTGTCGGATGACAAACTAGACTACACCAACCGATCCAAAACGTCGATTTTAGGTTGGTAACTTGATTGGTGTTGTTGTACGGCTTTTATATTTCATTTCGATCCTCAGTTTGGCCAATTATGAAATTAGATTTCAGGGGTTAATTTTGTGACAGTGATATTTTTTCCAAAATATGATATCGCCACTGAGCCAGGACTGTCGAATTTGATAGGGTAGCATAGTTCGTTTGCATAGGATTTCGGATGAATCTCGAGGGGTCTGCGAAGACTTGAAATTCTCCAAGTCTCAAGCTGGTGCTCAACTGCTGGTGTGACTGCTAAAACGACCATTTGTGCACTTTAGCATAGGGTGCTTTAGCGGACCTTTGGCATAAAAGCGGCCTTGGCCGCTTAGCAAGTGCCGCTAAAGCGGTAACTTGGGCGCTTTAGCTCCTACCGCTAAAGCGGCCCAAGGTCCGCTTTGGCGAGCTGTCACCCTCGAGTGGGTACTGCTTTAGTGGCATCTGGTATATTTAAACACTCTTTTTTCATAATTCTTTACCATTTTCGAGACTTGGAGCTTAGGGTTCGAGCTTTTGATCATTTTCTTTTATTTCTAAGTTTGGGTAAGCTCCAAATCCCTATTTTAACTACTTTTCTTTGATTCTTATTATTTAAACTTCATTAAAACTTGGAACCAAAGGTGAAATTTGGGGATTTTGGCCCGGAAGGCCTAAAAATAGCATTTCATTGATTTAAACTCCAATTTCACCCCGTTTTCACTTAGGTTTTATCCTATGAGTTTCTTAAATCCTGGAAAATATGTTTTTGGACTAAAATTCCAGTTTTACCTTATTTTTTGAAAATCCACTTTGGGGGTTCGTTTTGACCCTTATTCAGAAATAGGCAATATGAGTATTGTTGGCTTTTTTTCAGGCGTAAATTCTATATTTGTATATTTTAGTTGATTCTAAATCCTTTCATGAGGGAAGACTTTGGATTAAAGGATTTTTGGATAGGTTTTCGGCATTTGTGGTTGGTTATGACTTAACTTTCTTTATACTGGGTTGAGTAATTAATAATAATGTAAAAGCATGCAATAAATTTGGGGTTGTATCATGGAAAATGTGTTAGGTGATTTATGTGCCTGTGTGGGGGCCTATGTGAAAAATATTTTGTGGTTTTGAGACATTATTTTCTATGTGTGATTGTGTGGGGTCTTATATGTTGTTGTTGGCCTGGTATTGATATATGTATATTTGGTAACTCTTTTTGGTGGGAAAAGCCTAAAATTTTTGGGAATTATACGGTTTCAATGACATTTTCTTGCATGTTTCACTTGATGGTTTCTGGATTATATTGGGCCATGGATGGTTGATTGATTTTAGTGAATTTTTAGCTCATATGGTTGGTATATTGGTTGGATATTGGATATTATCACTTTGGTTGGTTGTGAGAATTACAACCACATATCATATTCATTCATGAACCATTGGTACCACCGTGGAAATACTGAAAACACTAGGTTTTCTAACAAAAAATATGGCATCTTTAAAAACCCTCTATCGATGTATGTGTCAAAGATGAGATATGGATTAGTTGGATATGGGTTGATGAACTCTCCATGGGTCCTACCTTGGTAGCATATCTCGGTAGGTGTATATGGAGGTTGTGCGAAGACCTCGTGCATCACATCATCATTATTATCTTTATTGCATTCCATATGTTGTGCTTATTTTATGATTGTATTTCTGTTCTTGACTTGATATCTTTCTATTTGTTCTACCTTCTTATACTTGTATTTAGCGTATGCGTATATTTATTCTTCTTACCCTACCTATATTTGTTATATATGTATATAGTAGAATTGTTAGGAGAGACGGTGTGGGCTACCATTTGGGACATTTTCTGATTGCAAGTGACGTGCCTATAGTTTGTGTTTATATGCCTTATTTTATACTTTGCCCAGTCAGCCTATGATACTTACTGAGTACAAGTAAATCATACTCATCCCTACTGTGCCTTTTTGGTACGGATCCAGGTATGAGTGCATCGTACGTGTAGTTGATTCAGGTGGTATTTGGAGTATATTTGAGGTAGAAAATATCCTATGCTTCATGAGTTGGCCTACTACCTCTTCTTATCTATTTTATATCTCATTTTGTATTTAGATACTGATTTTGATCCTCTTTGGGCTATTGTTGTATCTTTGACATTCAAGATGTATCTAGTAGTTCTCACTATGACGCCATGTTTTGAAATTTGGTTTGGTATCTTTGATTGTGTTTCCGCTATTATCATATATGTGTGGTTCAACTTCGTTCTAGAAGTCTTGCCTTGAGTTTTAGGCATTGATGTCTCATTTCATATTAGTTTGGGTGATAAGCTTACTTGTCAAGGCTTTCCACGATAAGTGCTATCATGACCCTTGATTCTCAGGCCGTGACAAATTGGTATTAGAGTAGACAAGTTCATTGGTCTCAATAATGTAAGAATGGGGTTTCTAATAGAGTCTCATAGATTGGTACATAGACGTCCGTATATATCTTTGAGACGCTATAAGATGTCTTTAGGAAACTTTCCTCAATTCGTTCTATATTGTGCAAATCTTTCATACCTTATGTTCTAAGTCATATTTTACTCTTTCTGCACAGATGGTAAGGACTAGATCTAGTGAGGCCAGAGATTCAGATCCATTGTATAAAGAGAGGGAGAGTTGTGAGTCATAGTTAGGCTCAATGTAGAGGACGGGCACAAGGATCTGCCCCATCTAGAGATAGCAATAGGGGACTCTCCCTTGAGCCTTAAGATGAATATGTTGGAGATATAGGTCCTACCCCGGTCCCTGTTTTGGAGGGGTTATTAGTTCGCTTGTTGACCCAGTTGGAGGGTGCTCCCATGAGTGCACCTAGTATTCCTCCAGCTCCGAGTATTGTACTTCTGTCAATGCCAGAGTCTTCTTATGGTGTTCCTCCAGTTCCGGGTATGGATTGCCCTATTGTACCGACATCTACTTATGGTACTCCATAGACTCTGAGTGTGGTTCCCCCTTCAGCATCTGTATTAGGGTATGGTATTTTGGGGTTAGGAGTTCAACCTTCGACTGTGATGCCTTCTCAGATGAGTTCTCATCCATCCAAATTTACCATGCCTCCTTTTATTGTGAGTACAACTATGTCTTTTGTCGATTAGAAAAGGTTTGAGAGATTCACTCGTTTGGGTCTTCCTAGGTTCATTGGTGTTGTATGCGAGGACGCCTATGAGTTTATGATGGATTGTCATGAGAAGTTACATAACCTCGGTTCACTTGAGATGTATGAGGTTACTTATACTACTTACCAGTTGAGATATACAGGCAAAGATTGGTGGAGGTCATTTATTGGTTGCCGACCTCTTGGTTCGCCAGAGATGACTTGGGGTCAGTTTACCGAGGCCTTCTTGGATAGGTTTATGCCCTTTAGTTTAAAATATCAGATGAGAGATGAGTTTGATTGCTTGGATCAAGGATCTATTACTATTGCAGAGTATGAGGTATATTTCCATGCCTTATCTAGATATTCTTATGCCAGTATTGCCACCGAGTTTGAGAAGTTTTAAAAGTTTGTGAAGGGCTTGGATGTTTCGCTTCAGCTAGCTATGACTCAGATGGTTATGTATGGGTAATTGTTTTAGAGTATTATTAATCATGATAAGATGACTGAGTCTATTCTTCGACCATCTCAGGGAGGCGCTAAGAAGGTGTTCCATCAGGACGAGTTCAGAGGTCATATTTCTTGAGGTAAAGATTCTAGAGGCTTTCGTAGGTTTCATGGTAGACAAGTGCATGCAGCCTTGCATAGTGCAGGTAGTGGGTTTTCTGGTTCAGCAGTTTTGGGTAGTCGTCGTAGTTCAACCGTACTTTCTTTCATTGAGCCGGTCCATAGGGTTTGCTACGTGTGTGATGAGATTGGCCATTTGTCTAAGGAGTATCCCTGCCAAATGTTTAGATCTACTTCTGTATCAACTGTGAGAGATAGAGGTTCTAGTACGGTTGCGAGAGACATATGTAGTGGTACCCGTGGTGGTAGTTGAGGGCCTACCCATTCAAGTGGGGGCAGGGTTAGTGCTATGCTATACCTGCCAGACTTAAACAAATGCCTTCGATGTTGTTATAACAAGTAATATTCCTTTTTTGTTTTATATTTGCACCTGTGTTGTTTGATCCGGATTGACTTTCTCCTATGTGTCTGCATATTTTGCGTTGGCTTTTGATTGTGCTTGTGAACCTTTTGATGTGCCTATACATTGTATCTATCTCCATAGGAGACTCTTTAATGGTGGATCAGGTGTATGGATTTTCTGTCGTGACTTTTGCTGGGTATGATACCTGGGTAGATCTGTTTGTATTAGATATGGTAGATTTTGATGTCATCTTGGGTATAGACTAGTTAGCTCCTTATTATACTGTCCTAGATTGGTATGCTAAGGTCGTGATCTTAGCTTTTTCAGGTATGTCGAGGATAGCTTGGAAGGGCAAGCTTTATTCGGGTCCTAAAAGGGTTATATTTTTTCTTCAGGCTCGTCGCTTGGTTGAGAGGGGGTATTTGTCTTATTTGGATCATATTCATGATACTAGTGCTACTTCACTTCTTTCCTTGGATTCTGTTCATGTTGTCTGTGCGTTCATAGATATTTTCCCTAAGTATTTGCCTGGTATGCCTCTAGATCATGATATTAACTTTTCTATTGATGTCGAGCCAGGCACTAAGCTTATTTCTATTCCACCTTATAGGATGTCCCCGATAGAGTTGAAGAAATTGAAGGATCAGCTGCGGGAGTTGTTGGATAAGGGATTTATCTTACCTAGTGTATCATCTTGGGGCACCTGTCTTATTTGTGAAGAAAAATATCAGTTTATGCGTATGTGTATTGATTATCGGTAGTTAAACAAGGTAACGATTAGGAATAAGTAACCTCTTCCTCATATTGAAGACTTATTTGACCAGCTTTAGGGTGCTTCGGTGTTTTCAAAGATTGATTTGAGTCGCGGGTATCACCAGTTGAGGATTAGAGCTTCGGATATCTCGAAGATAGCTTTTCAGAATCGATACAGTCATTATGAGTTTTTGGTCATATCTTTTGGGTTGACCAATACCCCTAATAATGTCCAAACTACACCTCCTCTCAGAAGATGATACAGTCGTTGCCAAAATATAGTAACCCAATAGAGGTTAGGGTCGAATCCCAAGGGAACACGTGGAATTGTGGATCTCAGTAATTGTAGTTTGCGGACAGAACAAGAAAAGTAAAGCGGGGGAAGGGGGTGTAGTAATCTCGAGCAAGTAACTATATCAACTTCAGTTGTAATCAGTCGTAGGTGAACACTAGGATTATAATCCCCCTTGTTTCTCAACTCCATAGGCTTATCGTGCATTGTTGAACTAACCCGATATTTTGCATGGATAATCGATAAGTTATGTACCTTCTGTAGTCTTTTGGATGAGCATAAGGATTTCACCCTTTACCTTTTGAGTGTCAGGATGTCGCCTTACTAACCATTATCTTGATCCTAGTTAACTATTACTTTTTGAGTCTTTAGTTATTAGATAAAAGCTAACCATCTTACTTAGATATTACCTAGTAGCGTGGATCGACAGTTAAACTCCAAATTACTATTATTTTTATCTTTTCCTAGTCACTACTCCTTTTTTGGAGTAAGAAACAATATCTAGATTGGATCCTAACATGTGTACCCATTAAGAAAACTATTATAATGAAGATAAAGCAATGCATGTATGGGTATCAGTTCAGAGCAACAACACTTCCCCTACTCCATCAATCCGCCAGGGTTTCCTCAACCCTAGCTATGGGTTTTAGCCACTCATGCTTGTGAAGAAATCAATAACATTCATAATCGAAAGCATAGATGAAATCATAACGATAAGAAGTAATAAGACCCACAACCGTAACTGAATTAATCAACTGAATTTAATATAAAAGAATCCCAAGATCAAAATCGAATCTTGGAATCAAAATATATTTGTGAGTATCAAAAGTGCATTACTCTTACTAAAAAACACATAACGGGTATTTATAGTACATGAGGAAACCTTAAAACCAAAGCCCAAATGAAATAAGAGAAAACAAGGTCCATGGCCACATGTGATCTATACTTGTGCCCTCACCGACAACAGGGTGACCATACGTACAAGGCGTGGGTACCGGATGACCAAAATCCTGCAATTTAGCTCTCGGGATTTTGGACTTCTGGCACTTGCTTTGCCTACTTATGGTCTGTAGGGCCTACATGCGGTCCGTAGGTTGACTTAGTAAGTGTCCGGAGTCATTTTTCAGCTCTTCCTCAATTCTCGAACATGCTTTGATCACTAACAAGTTGAAAAGTGTCTCGAATATCCATAATTGACCCAAAACTAGCCAAAACACCCTTTTTTTACCTCTTTCATTAACTTATCATCCAAAAAATGATTTCCTACAGAACATACCCAAAATGCATCATATCTAACATAATAACCTTAGAAACTTGCATATTTTCCTCGTTTTAAGCATCAAAAGTGCTATATTTCTACAACACATCAGCCCCATCCATGTTCATAAAGTTAATGAATCAGGTATTTCGATCGTATCTCGACTCTTTTGTTATTGTATTTATAGATAATATCTTAGTTTATTCCAAGAATAAGGCTGATCATGAGGAGAATTTGTGGATTTTACTTCAGAGATTAGGGGATGATGAGTCTATTCTAAGTTCTCCAAGTGTGAGTTTTGGTTGGAGTCCGTCTCTTTCTTGGGTCATGTGGTGATCAAGGATGGTATTATGGTTGATTCATCTAAGATTGCAACTGTTCGTGATTGGGCTTGGCCCACTTCACCTACTGAGATTTAGAGATTTGTTGGTTTGGCGGGCTAGTATAGGTATTTTATTGAGGGATTTTTTTATCTATTGTAGCCCTAGTGACCAAGTTGACTCAGAAAAAGATTTCCTTTTAGTGGTCCGATGCTTGTGTGGCAAGCTTTCAAAAGCTCAAGGATTTATTGACTTCAGCTCCTATCTTGACCTTGTCCAAGGAGAGCATGGGTTTTACCATCTTTTGTGATGCTTTAGGTATTACTTTAGGTGCTGTGTTAATGCAGGACGTAAGGTGATTATTTATGCTTCTCGTTGGTTGAAGCCCCATGAGAGGAATTACCCTACCCATGATTTGGAGTTGTGCTCAGTTTATTTTTCTTTGAAGTTGTGAAGTCACTACTTGTATGGATTCCATTGTGAGATTTTCTTGGATCATCGTAGCCTTCAATATTTCTTCACCCAATGAGATCTTAATATAAGACAGCGTCATTGGCTTGAGTTGCTTAAGAATTATGACTTGAATATTCTCTACCATCCGATCAAGGCTAATGTGGTTGCTGATGCCTTGAGCTGAAAGTCAACTACCATGGGTATCTTGGCGCATATTTTGACCTAAGAGAGACCTTTAGCCTTAGAGGTTCAGTCTTTGTCTAATCGAATGGTTAGGCTTGATATTTTAGTACTTGAGTGTGTTTTGATGTTCGGAAGGCTAGGACTTCCTTGATGGAGCAGATTCAGGCTATTAATCTGATGATGTTGGGTTGAGAGTGATTTGGAATAAGTTTTTGAATAGCGAGGCTAAGGAAGCCTCGCTTGATTTAGATGGTATTTTAAGGATTAGTGACCAAGGTTTTGTGTGGAGAGTGGGTGATTAGGCTATATTGATTTTGGAGGAGGTCCATTATTCCAAGTATTTCATTCATCCAAGAGTGACTAAGATGTATCATGAATTGAGATAACATTACTGGTGGGGTGGTATAAGGAAGGATGTTGCAGATTTTATAGCTCGTTGCCTAAGTTGCCAGCAGGTGAAGGTTGTGCATTTGAGACCTGTTGGTTTGCTTTAGAGGTTACCCATTCTTGAGTGGAAATGGGAACGGTCACTATGTATTTTGTGATCAATTGCCTCGTACTTGTCATGGTTCTAATATCATTTGGGTAATCTTGAATTGACTAACCAAGTCTACTCATTTTATCTCGGTCCAGGTTTCTTTCAGTGCTGAGAGGATGGCCCATATCTATATTCGTGAGATAGTTCATCTTTATGGTGTGCCGGTGGCTATCATCTCAGATCGAAGTTCAATGTTCACCTCTCACTTTTGAAATACTTTTTAGGAGGAGTTGGATAGTCGAGTTTATTTTAGTACATCCTTTCACCCCTAGATTGATGATTAGTCAGAGAAGACTATTTAGGTTTTGGAGGATATGCTTTATGCTTGTGTGATGCACTTTGGTGGTTAATGGGAGTAACACTTAGCTTTGGCAAAGTTTTTGTATAATAATAGTTACCTTTCCAGTATTGAGATGGATCCATTCGAGGCTTTGTATGCTAGGCGTTGTCGCTTTCCAGTTGGTTGGTTTAAGGTTTCTGAGATTAGACCTCAAGGTACAAATTTGCTTTGTGAGTCTCTAAATAGAGTTTGGATCATTTAGGATAGACTTTGAGCGGCTTAGAGTAGGCAAAAAGTGTTATGCTGACCATAGACTTCGTGCCTTGAGATTTAGTATTGGTGATCGTATTTTCCTTTGTGTATCCCCTATGCAGGGTATGATGAGGTTTGGAAAGTGGGTCAAGCTTAGCCCTAAGTATATTAGGCCTTTCGATATCCTTCAGACTATTGGAGATGTGGCTTATAAGTTAGAATTGCCTCCAGATTTATAGTCATTTATTTAGTTTTTCATGTTTCGACTTTACAATCTGGATGAGTCTCATGGCATTCGTTGTGATTCTGTTTAGTTAGATGATCAATTGTCTTTTGTTGATGAATCGATATTTATCCTAGCCAGAGATGTTAGACGGTTGTATTCTAGAGTTATCCCTGTGGTTAAGGTCCAGCAGAGACATCAGCCTATAGATGAGTCTATTTGGGAGGTTGAGTATGATGTGCATAGCAGTTATCCCCAACTTTTTGTTGATTCGGGTATTTATATTGCCTTTAGTTTGAGGACGAACTAGATTCTTAGTGGTGGATATTATAATGACATGGCTTTTGATGATTTGTGTGAAATATTTATTTCTGCGTGATTGGACCATTTTACCCCTCCCATGGTTGCTTTGTGGTATTTCTGGAGTAAGGGATGATTGGCATGGTTCCTAATGCATTTCGGTGTGGTTTATGCAAAATTATGATTTTTGATGATCTTAAGGCTTATTAATTGACTTTGGTTAATATCTTTTGATTTGTGCGTCGAATGGCAAAAAGAAATGCGTCAGCAGATCCAAAATATCAATTTTAGGTTGGTAACATGGTTGGTGTGGTTTTATTACTTTTATATCTCATTTTGACCCTCAGTTTAAAAAGTTATGAAATTCAATTTTGAGGATCAATTTTGTGAAAACGATATTATTTTTTGGAAATTTGATATCTCTATTGTGTTCGGAGCATCGATTTTGATAGAGTAGCATAGTTTGTTTACGTTCTCAGGATTTCAAACGAATCCCAAGGGGTATGCGGAGACTTGAAATTCTCTAAGTCTCCAACTGGTCCATAATTGATGGTGTGACCGCTAAAGTACTTAAGATGAGGACGCTTTAGCGTCCCTCTCGCGCTAAAGTGGTAACCTGGGCGCTTTAGCGAACTGTCACTCTTGCTGGGTACTGGTTTAGCAGTACCTGGGCACCTTAGAGCCGACTGCTAAAGGTTCCTATGATCCAGTTTAGCGGCACTTCGTATTTTTAAATACTCTTTTTCACGATTCTTCATCATTTTTGAAACTTGGAACTTGAGGTTCGAGCTTTTGAGCATTTTCTTTATTTTTTAAGCTTGGGTAAGTTTCAAATCCCTATTTCAACTACTTTTCTTTGATTTCTATACTTTAAACTTCATCAAAACTTGGAACTAAAGGTGGAATTAATAGATTTTGGCCTGGAAGGCCTAAAAATAACATTTCTTCGATCTAAACCTCAATTGCACTTTGTTTTGAGTTGGGTTTTCTCCTATGAGTTCCTTAAATCTTGGTAAATATGTTTTTGGACTAAAATTGTGGTTTTACCCTTTTTTTTTAAAACCCATTTCGGGGGTTCATTTTGACAGTAATTCAGAAATGGGCAATATAAGTATCTTTGGTTTTCTTTTGACATGTAGATTTTATATTTGTATGTTTTAGTTGATTTCAGATCTGTTCATGAGGGAAAAACTCTAGATTGAATGCTTTATAGACCTATTTTCGACATTTGTGGTGGGTTATGATTTAACTTTTTCAAACTGGATTGGGTAGTTAATAATAATGTAAAAGCATGCTATGGGTATAAATTTGTATCATAAAAAATGTATTTAAGTAGTTTATGTGCCTGTGCAGGGACCTATGTAAATAATATTTGTGGTTTTGAGACATTATTTTCTATGTGTGATCCTGTGGGGTCTTATATGATGTTGTTGGCCTGGTATTGATGTATGTATGTTTTGTTACACTCTTTTTGGTGGGGAAAAACCTAGATTTTTGGAATTATGTAGTATTAATGACATTTTCTTGCATGTTTCACTTGATGGTTTCTGGATTATCTTGGATCATGGAAGGTTGGTCGATTTGAGTGGATTTTTGGTTCAAATGGTTGGTATATTGGTTAGATATTGGATATTCTTATTTTGGTTGGTTGTGAGCATTACATCCTCATATCATATTCATTCATGAAACATTGGTACCACCATGGAAATATTGAAGAAACTAGCTTTTTTTGACAAAAAATGTGTCAACTTTAAAACTCTTTACTGATGTATGTGCCGGAGAAGAGATATGGATATTGGTTGTATATGGGTTGACGAAGCCCCATGTGACCAACCCCAGGAGCACAACTCGATAGGGGTTTACGAAGGTTGTGATACGACCTCATGCATCATATAATCATCATTATCATTGCATTTCATATGTTGTGCTTATTCTATGGTGTTCTTGACTTTATATCTGTCCATTTGTTCTACATTCTTATACTTGTATTTGGTGTACGTGTAGATTTGTTCTTCTTTCCCCTACCTGTATTTGTTACCTGTGTGTATAGTAGAACTGTTAGTGGAGACGGTGTGGGCTACCATTTGAGACATTTTATGATTGCAGGTGACATGCCCATAATTTGTATTTATATGCCTTATTTCCTACTTTACTCAGTAAGCATATGATACCTACTGAGTATAAGTGGGCCATACTCACCCGTACTGCATCCTTTTAGTACAGATCCAAGTACGAGTGTGTCGCACATATAGCTGATTCTGGTAGTATTTGGAGTATATTCGAGGTAATGGATGTCCAATGCATAAGGAGTTGGCCTACAACATCTTCCTATCTATTTCATGTCTTATTTTGTATTCCGAGACAGATTTTGATACCTTTTGGACTATTAGTATATCTTTGACATTCAAAATATATTTAGTAGTTCTTATACTATGACACCAGGTTTCGGGATTTGGCTTGGTATCGTTGATTGAATTTTCGCTATTATCATGTATGTGTGGTTCGAATCCGTACTAGGAGTCTTATCTTGGGTTTGGGCATTGACTTCTCATTTCATATCAGTTTGGGTGATAGACTTACTTTTCAAGGCTTGCCGCGATAAGTGCCATCATGACCCTTGATTCTTGGGTCGTGAGATAAGGATTCTGAGAGCACATCTTACTTTAGGTCAAACGCACGATTTATATGAACTATAATGTACGTTTTTGAATTTTTAAAGACCTGATTTCTGAAAACTTGATTTTTATATGATTTGACCATTTTTCCTTCTCCATAATTGCTACATAATGATTTTGGACTGAAGGAATGGTTGGCACGATTCCAATGTATTTAGGAGTATTTGAGTGATTGTGGTTTTTAGAGGTTTCAAAAGCCATATAGTTGACTTCGATCAATATTTATTATTTAGTGTTGGATGATGATTTGAATTGCATTAGTAGATCCAAAATGTCGAATTTAGATTGGTAGCGTGGTTGGTTCGGATTTCAAACCTTTGTCTTGTATTTGATCCATTATTTGGAAAATAGCGAAAAGGGATCCCCAAGGGTTAATTTATTGAAAATAATGTTTTTTCGAAAATTCGACATGGTTTTTATGTCTAGGACGTCGAAATAGCATTGTAGCATATATGGTTTGTTCTATCGGGTCTCAAACGAATTCTGATTGCCCATTTGGAGGATTCGAAACCATACAAAATACAACACCTTTGTTGGTTACTGGTGAAACCGCTGGAGAGGTCCACTAGTAGGCTTAGCGGTATCACTTAGGTGGACCAAGTGCCGCCTTAGTAGAGGTTCACTCCACCATCACCATCGCCTGAGCGATGGGTGTGTAGCCTCGGTGATAGACCTTAGCAGCCAAAGGGCCGCTTGATCGATAGGCTGTGTGGCATGTGACTACCACCTAAGCATTAGTTTGGCCACCTATGTAATGCCGCTTAGGTGAACAAAGGGTCTCCTAGGAGACATCACTAAATATAATTAGTCTTATTTTGTGATATTTCACTATTGAACTTTGAGTTTTGGATTGGGCGATTTTTGGGGTTTTCTTAACCATTCGAGCTTGGGTAAGTTCTAAAACCTTAATTCCCTTACTCTTAATTGATTTACATCATCAAAAACATATTTTAATCTTGATTTTGAAATGGGATTTTCATCGATAAAGCTTTAAAATAGTTTTTCTTTGATTTGGATCTCATTTTTAATAGGACTTTCTCCTGTAGACTCCTATAACCTTAGGAAATATATTTTTAAAACAAAATTTCAATCATACCCCTTTCTTTTTTGAACTAATTTTGTGAATCAATTTTGGACTCAGCTAGAATGTGGTCAATACGGATATTATTATCTTCTTTTAATGCGTGGACGCTATATTTGAATGTTGTAGTTAATTCTGAGGTTGTTCATAAGGGGAAGGCTCCATATTGAAGCACTTTAATCTAGAATTTCATCATTTTTAAGTAGTTTATGGCTTAAATTTTTTTAGAATGAGTTGGGTAGTTAATATGCAAAGCATGCTATGGGTTGGAAAAAAAACTATAGGATTTACATTTTGAGGATATTATTATTGTTGTGTGCCTGTGTGTAGCTTATATCCTATTATTGTTGACTTGTGTTATCTGATTTTTGCATGTTGCACACATAGAGGCTTTATTTTACATTATTGGCCTTATCTGTGCATCTAAATGCCTTCATTCTAGATATAATGCTAGTATGAGGGATTTATTTTGCTAATATAGGCCTTATTTGAGCATTGATTGCCTCTATCATGATAGAAATACCTGAGTTAGAGATTGACATGATATTAATGATGTCTTATACGTGTATTTATTCTGATGGTGCCTATTTTGAGTTGATAATCATGAATTGTGGACATATTGAGTTGATTTCTTGGTTCACTTATATATGTGTTAGATGGATTGTATATATTCATGTTGAGTTGATCATGAGAATTACATACTCATTCGATACATATACATTCATGAGACACTAATACCATTGAGGAATATAGTTTTTGAAAGAAAATTAGATATTTTTATAAAATCCTCTACATGAACACGAGCTAGAGAGGTGAGTTATAGTATATGGGTTGTGAATCCCCATAGATCCTACATAGGAGCTCCGAGCTCGTTGGTTGTATACATAAAGTCATGCGATGATTTTCACCATTCATCTCATCCATCTTGCATTTCATTTACACACACATCATTTATGCTTTTCTTAGTTTCCCTGATTTGTGTTTTATTTCAGCATTTCCAACACACACACTCACAAATATATATACACACACACACACATACATACATACATACATACATACTAGTTTAGGGTACGCACCCCGCGTGTGTACCCCACTTCAATGAATTCAATTTTATAAAATCATTTCGATATTGTAAAAGAAAATATGTTTGATTAAAAAATAAATAACGAAAATAAATTTGATGACTTAAATAAGTTATAGATCCTCAAATATACGTATACATTGTCACTTAATTACGAAACAAACTAAGACTATAGAAGAAATATATATATATTAGAAGACAATAATGTACGAAAACTCAACGTTAGGATTCTACTATATTTTATTTGAAATCAACTCTTGTCCAACATGTAATTTATTTAGTTGAAAAAAATACGTTACGAAAAGTACAAAAGTCGTTCAATGCAATTGGAAAAAAATAAAAGAGATAAATCTTTTATTTTTTTGATTACTTCATTCGGTGCCAACATGATTGTTTCGCCCAATTTATCAGTCAAAAATTTTAAATTGAAAAAGAAACATGAGGAATTATAAAACGGGGAGAATCCATTATTAATTATTGATTATATATAATTCAAATATAATCTATAAATTTACTAACTCAAAGAAACAAAGAAGCATAGAAAAGATGATTATACTTATGCAAAAAAGACGGCTTGAATCAAAATCAAAATAAGAACAAAGTGTAAAAGTAGAAGAAGTGTATGTCTATGTTGGTAGAAGAAGTCGTATGTTTTCTTTGATCATAATTTTATTTAAAAATTGTACAAATTCTTTTTTTATATAAGATAAAATTCTATTTTATTTAAAAGTGTAAATATTATAATTTCGCTTCCACTTTTATTTTTTACAAGCAACTTTAATTTGCCAAAATTAACAGCTAGAGCAATTTTGAATTTTTCGAAAAAAATTATTAGTTTACTTAAAAAAGCTTCCAAATTTGTAGTATTTGTTCTATCTTCTTATACTTGTATTTGGTGTACGTGTAGATTCTCCCTGTATTTGTTACCTGTGAATTTAGTAGAACTGTTAGTGGAGACGATGTGGGCTACCATTGAGACATTTTATGATTGCAGGTGACATTCCCATAATTTGTGTTTATATGCCTTATTTCCTACTTTACTCAGTCAGCCTATGATACCTACTGAGTACAAGTGGGCTAAACTCACTCCTACTGCATCCTTTTAGTGCAGATTCAGATATGAGTGTGTCACACATATAGCTGATTCAGGCCGTATTTGGAGTATATTTGAGGTAGTAGACGTCCTATGCGTAAGGATTTGTCCTACTACCTCTTCTTATCTATTTTATGTCTCATTTTGTATTCCAAGACAGATTTTGATATCTTTTGGACTATTAGTATATCTTTGACATTCGCAATATATTTAGTAGTTCTTATACTATGACACCAGATTTTGATATTTGGTTTGGTATCGTTGATTGTATTTCCGCTATTATCATGTACGTGTGGTTCGACTTCGTACTAGGAGTCTTATCTTAGGTTTGGGAATTGACTTCTCATTTTATATCAGTTTGGGTGATAGACTTACTTTTCAAAGCTTGCCGCGACAAGTGCCATCATGACCCTTGATTCTTGGGCCGTGACAGAAGGATTCTGAGAACACATCTTACTTTAAGTCAAACGCTTGATTTATATGAACTCTATTGTACACTTTTGAATTTTTAAGGACCTGATTTGTGAAAACTTGATTTTTTTATGATTTGACCATTTTTCTTCTCCGTAATTGCTACATGATGATTTTGGACTGAAGGAATGGTTGGCACAATTCCAATGCATTTGGGAGTATTTGAGTGAGTGTGGTTTTTAGAGGCTTCAAAAGCCATATAGTTGACTTCGATCGATATTTATTATTTAGTGTTGGATGATGATTTGAATTGAATCAATAGATCCAAAATGTCGAATTTAGATTGGTAGCGTGGTTGGTTCAAATTTCGTACCCATGTCTTGTATTTTGATCCATTATTTGAAAAATAGCGAAAAGGGATCCCTGACGATTAATTTATTGAAAATAATGTTTTTTTGAAAATTCGACATGGTTTTTGAGTCTAGGACGTCGATATAGCATTGTAGCATATATGGTTTGTTCTATCGGATCTCCAATGAATTTTGATTTCCCATTTGGAGGATTCGAAATCATGAAAAACTCAACACCTTTGTTGGTTACTAGTGCAACCGCTGGAGAGGTCCACTGGTAGGCTTAGCGGTATCACTTAAGTGGACCAAGTGCCACTTTAGTAGAGGTTCACTCCACCATCACCATCGCCTAAGCGAAGGGTGTGTAACCTCGGTGAAAGACTTTAGTAGCCAAAGGGTCGCTTGAGCGATAGGCCATATGGCATGTGACTACTGCCTAAGCAGTAGTTTGGCCACCTGTGTAATTCCTTTTAGGTGATCAAAGGGTCTCCTAGGAGACATCACTGAATATAATTAGTCTCATTTTGTGATATTTCACTATTGAACTTTGAGATTTGGATTTGGCGATTTTTGGAATTTTCTTCACCATTCGAGCTTGGTTAAGTTCCAAAACCTTAATTCCCTTACTCTTAATTGATTTATATCAGCAAAACATATTTTAATCTTGATTTTGAAATGGGATTTTCATCGATAAACCTTAAAAATAGTTTTTCTTTGATTTGAATCTCATTTTTAATAGAATTTTCTCTTGTAGACTCCTATAACCTTAGGAAATGTATTTTTAAAACAAAATTTCAATCATACCCCCTTTTTTTAACTCATTTTGTGAATCCATTTTGGACTCAACTATAATGTGGTAAATACGGATGTTATTAGCTTTTTTTTAATGTGTGGACGCTATATTTGAATGTTGTAGTTAATTCTGAGGCTGTTCATAAGGGGAAGACTCCACATTGAAGCACTTTAATCTAGAATTTCATCATTTTGAAGTAGTTTATGGTTTAAATATTTTTAGCTTGAGCTGGGTAGTTAATATGTAAGCATAGCATGCTATGGGTTGGGAAAAAAACTATAGGATTTACATTTTGAGGATATTATTGTTGTTGTGTGCCTGTGTGTAGCCTATATCCTATTATTGTTGACTTGTGTTATCTGATTTTTGCATGTTGCACACGTAGAGGCTTTATTTGACATCATTGGCCTTATTTGTGCATCTAAATGCCTCCATTCTAGATATAATGCTTATACGGGGGGCTAATTTTGCTAATATAGGCCTTATTTGAGCATTGATAGCCTCTATCATGATAGAAATACCTGAGTTAGAGATTGACATGATATTAATGATGTCTTACATGTATATTTATTCTGATGGTGCCTATTTTGAGTTGATAATCATGAATTGTGGACATATTGAGTTGATTTCTTGGTTCACTTATATACGTGTTCGATGGATTGTATATCTTCATATTGAGTTGATCATGAGAATTACATCCTCATTCGATACATATACATTCATGAGACACTGATACCATTGAGGAACATAGTTTTTGAAAGAAAATTAGATATTTTTATAAAATCCTCTACATGAACGAACACGAGCTAGAGAGGTGAGTTGAGATATGAGTTATAGTATATCGGCTGTGAACCCCCATAGATCTTACATAGGAGCTCCGATCTCGGTGGTTGTATACATAAAGTCATGTGATGATTTTCACCATTCATCTCATCCATCTTGCATTTCATTTACACACACATCATTTATGCTTTTCTTAGTTTCCCTGATTTGTGTTTTATTTCAGCATTTCCAACACACACACTCACATATATATACACACACACATATATACATACATACATACATACATACTAGTTTAGGGTACGCACCCCGCACGTGTACCCCACTTCAATGAATTCAATTTTATAAAATCATTTCGATAATGTAAAAGAAAATACGTTTGATTAATAGAAAAATTATGAAAATAAATTTGATGACTTAATTAAGTTATAGATTCTCAAATATACGTATACATTGTCACTTAATTACGAAACAAACTAAGACTAGATAAGATATATATATATATATATATATATTAGAAGACAATAATGTACGAAAACTCAACGTTAGGATTCTACTATATTTTATTTGAAATCAACTCTTGACCAACATGTAATTTATTTAGTTAAAAAAATACGTTAGGAAAAGTACAAAAGTCGTTCAATGCTGTTAGAATAAAATAAAAGAGATAAATCTTTAATTTTTTTGATTACTTCATTCGGTGCCAACATGATTGTTTCGTCCAATTTATCAGTCAGAAATTTTCAATTGAAAAAGAAACATAAGAAATTATAAAAATGGAAGAATCCATTATTAATTATTGATTATATACAACAACAACAACAACAAACCCAATGTATTCCTACAGCGTGGGGTCTGGGGAGGGTAAGATGAACGCAGTCCATATCGCTACCTCCGAAGAAGTAGAGAGACTGTTTCCGATAGACCCCCGGCTCAAGATAATTATTGATTATATATAATTCAAATATAATCCATAAATTTGCTAACTCAAAGAAACAAAGACACATAGAAAAAATGATTATACTTATGGAAAAAAGACGACTTGAATCAAAATCAAAATAAGAACAAAGTGTAAAAGTAGAAGAAGTGGTATGTCTATGTTGGTAGAAGAAGTATGTTTTCTTTGATCATAATTTTATTTAAAAATTGTACAAATTCTTTTTATATATAAGATAAATTCTATTTTATTTGAAAGTGTAAATATTATAATTTCTCATCCACTTTTATTTTTTACAAGCACCTTTAATTTGTCAATATTAACAGCTATAACAATTTTGAAATTTTTGAAAAAAATATGGATTCAGATCCCTCTGCTGAAAGGGCCCTAGAGCGTGTTAGCCACACGACTGGAGAAAAAGAACCTGAGATGATTAGTACATCCCTAAAATATAAAGTGTGACATCATGCACACGGTTCCCAAGTCCACCATCACATCGGCAAACGTGAGTTTCCAGTGTCGGTCCCCACGGGACCTCTACCTTCCATGACTTTACTACACAACCCTCTTTAAGTCCATATGAAAATCATTTACACATTCTCAACCATTTACCACAGAGTTTTTTAATGAGGCATTAACTGTTGGTATCGTCACACCAAAATTAGAGCTTGCAAGTCTATTACCTATGCCATATAAACCATTAAATCAAATTAAACTCCACCGTTTCCAATTAAACCAAAACCATTATAATTGAACCATGGATACCAAGGCCTTTCCAAAACCACATGAGACCAACCAAACCAATTCATGTTCCTTTAACCATATATGCAATGCAAAGATTCCAAGAATAGTCAAACTATGTGACAAAATCATATTCAATGGCAATTTCATAAACAGTTTGAGGGCATTTATTTTTCCAAGACCAAAACCAAGTAATTAGGGAGTCCATGGTACCCCGAAATACAATTTACCATTCCCATGCACCCCACCATGTTTAAAAATGTTAAATAAGCATGATTGTTTCATAATAAACCATGGTAAGTCAAGTTAAAGACCAATCATGTCCAGTGCCCTCAACTAAACTAAAACCCGCATCAAAACCATGAATTTAATATCAACTTCTGCCATTAATGAAATTATAAACTCAAGGTAAAAAGGTACATTCCTTAAACACAAGAGAATTGGAAAGAGATTCGGAGCTTGGAACCCAAAAGTTGAACGCCCGGTGGAATCCTTGTCCTTCTAGGGGTTTTTGAGTTAAGAATGAATTTGGGGATATATTTCCTCTTAAAACTAAAGTAAAAGGGTTTTTATAATGCTTAAGGGTCGTGCTTAAGTGGAAAGACCCTTTTGCCCCTCCTCCTTTTTAATAGCCGACAAAACAACTGCTGAGAATCAAGGGTCCATGGCACGAACCTCATCGTGGAGGCCCAACCTTCATGTCACGGACTCTATTACGGAGCATAGCCTCCGCGTCACAGAGGCTAGTATCTGTGTAGCCTCTGTGGCATCCCGTTATCGCTGAGGCTTGCTACCACCGGGGTTTGAAATCACCTTGAACCCCATTCAAAAATTTCAAAACTCATTTGGACTACCCATTTAACATGCCCGAACCTAATTTGGATACAAAATCGACATTTTAAGCACGTGAAGACCAAAATTAAATTGCTCAAAATTTGAGGGTGTTACATTATCCCCCTCTTAGGATCATCGTCCCCGAATGATGAGTTAGGACATGTTTCGCACGAGGATAACCATAATATACTAGAACCAAAAGATAGACCCGAATAATAGCAAGAAAGAACAACATTCATAACTCAAGCTTCTTCTCTTAACTCATGAAATAGAAATGGATACTTGGCCTTCATAAACCCATCCACTTCCTAAGCGGCTTCTTCCACTTTATGATTTCTCCAAAGGACCTTTACAAATGGTACAACTTTAGTATGAAACCTACGAACTTGTCTATCCAATATCTCTATCGGGATATCTTCGTAAGACACGGAATCCGCGACGCCAACATCCTCAATAGGCACCACCAAAGAAGGATCACCCGCGCATTTCCTTAACATGGACACATGAAACATAGGGTTAATGGAACCAATATTTGTGGGCCATTCCAACTCAAAAGCAACATTTCCCACTCTCTTTAAAATCAAAGAAGGACCAATGTAACGGGGACTAGGTTTCCCCTTTTTCCTAAAATACATCACTCCCTTCATGGGAGACACTTTTATGAACACCCAATCACCCACATCAAACTCCATCTCTCATTGCCTCACGTCAACGTAGGAATTTTGGCGAATTTAGGCCATCTTAAGACTATCCTGAATCACCTTCACCTTTTCCATAGCTTGGTGAACTGAATCAGGACCTAACAACTTTGCTTTACCAACTTTGAACTATCCGATAGGAGATCTACACCTCCTACCATACAATGCCTTAAATAGGGCCATACCAATGCTAGAATGATAACTATTACTGTACGCAAACTCTACAAGAGGCAAGTGGTCAACCCAACTACCACCAAAATCAATCACGCAAGCCCGAAACATATCCTCTAAAGTCTGGATGGTCCTTTTCTCCTGTCCATCCATCTGCGGGTGGAAAAAGGTATTAAGGGTCACCTTAGTCCCCAAACCTCGCTGAAAAGACCGCAAAAAATGAGATGAAAACTGAGCACCACGATCCGAGATAATGGAAACCGGAGCATAGTGAAGCTTCACAATCTCATGAATGAACAATCTTGCATAATTTTCAATTGAATAATTACTCCTCACTGGCAAGAAGTAAGCATACTTAGTCATCCTATCCATGATGAACCAAATAGAATCTAACTGGTTTCAAACTCGCAGAAAACCGATAACAAAATCCATATTTATCACTTCCCATTTCTATACAGGAAACTCAATATCTTGGGACAATCCACTAGGCCTCAAGTGTTCAACCCAACTAAGCTTCACCAACCTCAAACTATCTGATAGGAGATCTACCCCTCCTACCATAAAATGCCTTAAACGGGGCCATACCAATTCTAAAATGATAACTATTACTGTACGCAAACTCTACAAGAGGCAAGTGACCAACCCAACTACCACCAAATTCAGTCACGCAAGCCCAAAGCATATTTTCTAAAGTTTGGATGGTCTTTTTCACCTGTCCATCCATCTGCGAGTGGAAAGTGATATTAAGGGTCACCTAAGTCCCCAAACTTTGCTGAAAATACCGAAAAAATTAGATGAGAACTGAGCACCACGATCTGAGATTATGAAAACTAGAGCACCATGAAGCTTCACAATATCATGAATGAACAATCTTCCATAATTTTCACTAGAATAATTAGTCCTCACTGGCAAAAAGTGAGCAGACTTAGTCATTTTATCCACGATGACCCAAATAGAATCAAACTGGTTCTAAATTGTGGAATACCGATAAAAAAATCCATATTTATCACTTCCCATTTCTATACAGACAACTCAATCTCTTGGGGGAACCCACCAGGCCTCAAGTGTTCCATTTTTACTTGTTGACACACCATGCACTAAGCCACAAAATTAGCTACATCTCTCTTCATATTATTCCACCAGTAAATATCCTTAAGATCATGATACATCTTTGTCTAACCAGGGCGAACCAAATAACACGACTCAATGGCTTTGCCAAGGTTCTACCTCGTATCCTATCCACATCGGGAACACATAACCTCCTTTGGTACCTAAAGACACTATCACCACCAATCTAAAAAACTGTCACCTTCTTCTTACTACCACATCATCCTTGATTTGCATCAAGAGAGGATCCAACACCTGTTTCTCCTTTACCTCAGTACCAAGAGATGACTTCGCTATCTCTTGCATGAACACCCCCCCATCCTCAGAATCCATGAGATGAACTTCAAGATTAGCCAAACGGTGAATATCCTTCACCAAGCACCGCTTCTCCTCATCTACATGAGATAAGCTCCCAATAGTTAACCTGCAAAGAGCATCAACAACCACGTTAGCTTTACCTGGGTGATAGTGAAGAATCATGTCATAGTCTTTGAGTAACTCACGACATCTTCTTTGCCTGAGATTCAACTCCTTATGGGTGAACATATACTATAGGCTCTTATGATGTAAAAAGAAGTCAACATGGACCCCATAGAGATAATGCTGCTAAATCTTCAATGCAAACACCACATCCAATAACTCTAAATCATGAGTCGGATAGTTCCTCTCATGAATTTTCAACTACTAAGAAAAAAATGCTACCATCTTGCCATGCTGCATCAATACACAACCAAGTCCCACATGGGACGCATCACAGTAAACCACAAAGCCATCACTACACTCGGGCAGGGTCAAGATTGGAGCTGAAGTTAACTTATCTTTCAGCTTTTCAAAACTCCCCTCACAAGCATCAGACCACAGAAACTTCACCTTTTTTGAGTCAACCTAGTCAAAGGTACAGCAATGGACAAAAAGTTCTCCACAAACCTCCTATAGTAACTTGCTAAACCCAAGAAACTCTAAATATCGGTTGGAGTCGTAGGTCTAGGCCACTTCTTGACTACCACAACTTTCTGAGGATCCACCATGATCCCCTTAGTAGAAATGTTATTACCCAAGAAAGTAACAACATTCAACCAAAACTATCACTTCAAAAACTTAGCATACAATTGCTGACCTTTAGGGTGTACAACACAACACGGAGATGACTGGCATGGTCTACCTCACTCTTTGAATACACAAATATATCATCAATAAATACAATCATGAACAAGTCCAGAAACTAATGAAATACCTGGTTCATAAGATCTATAAACGCCGTCGGGGCGTTGGTCAAACAAACAGACATAATACCAAGAACTCAAAATACCCATATCGAGTATGAAAGACAATGTTAGGGATATCATTCTCCCTAATCTTTAGCTGATGATATCACGAACGAAGATTAATCTTAGAGAGATACTTAGCCCCCTGAAGCTTATCAAACAAATCATCAATCCTTAGAAGAGGGTACTTATTCTTCACCGTCACCTTATTCAACTGACGACAGTCAATATATATCTAAAGGGAACTATCCTTCTCATACACAAAATCTATGGGATCATCTCAATGAGACACACCAGGGAGAATAAAATCCTTCTCAAGAAGATCCTTCAACTGCTCCTTGAGTTCCTTCAACTCAGTCGAAGCCATTGTATAAGGAGGGATAGAGATAGGATGAGTGTCCGAAATAAGATCAATCCCAAAATCAATTTCCCTATAGGGAGGGATACCAGGTAGATTATCAGGGAAAACTTTGAGAAATTTACTAACCATGAGAATAGATTGTAAGAAAGGACCTTTCAAATTAGAATCTTTAACTCGATAGGGACACCTCTTGAAAATCAATTTTTGGGCTCTAAGATATGATATAAACCTCTACTTAGGCACTAGGAACTCCCTTACCACTCATAATTAGCTCATTAGGAAATTTAATGATGACTTTATGGGTCCGACAATCTAAGGAGGCATAGCACGAGTGTAACCAATCCATCCCCAAAATAACATCAAAATCTATCATGTTTAATTCAAATAGATTCACCAAAGTTTCCCTACCATTACTAAATACCACACAACTATGGACTCTCCTGGCAACCACAGAGGTGATCAGGAAATAAGGGTAGATCTTAAGAGGATGGAGGTTTGGGAGAGAGGGACTTGAGCAACATATCTATAATACCTTTCAAGATTCTAGATGCGTTTTCAGCTAGTCATCACATGTTTAGAAGTCCTAAAGCAATTATTTCACACTAAGTACAAATGACTTGGCCATTTTAACATCCCAAGATTTCAAATATTTTATTTTTGGCCTGAGTTTGAAACATTGATTTATTAGTTGAAATATGTTTAAAAATGTTAAAAGGGTCATCCAGGAGAGTTTTGGAGTTTTTGAAATAGGTTCAGAGTGATTTTGGACCACGGAGGCAGTAAGCCTCCACAAATTCAGCGTGTCATGAAAGATAGTCTTCACGATACACAGTGTTTCATGCAGTTTAACCTCCATGATATGCATCATGTCACAAAGGCTGGTCTCCGCGATAGCCGACATGCCACATAGGTTGTGTAAAATCAGGCAGTTTCTTTTAAGTCAAAGGGGAATTTTGGTCTTTTTTTCCTCTCCCTAAACACCCAAATCATGACTTAAAATCCAGCAGGGACATTATTTGCCCTATTCATCATCAATTAATGACCTTTCCTCTCCTTCATTCTCAAGAAAACAAAGAATCAAAAGCTTCTTCCAAGGATTCACCCATTTAAGGTCCCAATTCTAATTTTTCTTCAAGAAGTCAAGCAAACTCAGGTATTTAGGGCATTCATCAATGGTTACTTTCACCCATTGAGTTCTCAAAATCCTTTCTTTACAAGTATAAACCCTTTTGCCTCTTTTTTGATAAAATTTTAATGTCACATATGAATTTATTCAACTTTATCTTAATAGTTTTGAATACAAACCACCACAATGTATTTCCCCATGTGAATTATGTTCATACATGCTTCATATACTCAATCACCCATATCATGTTCAGTTTACACCATGTTGATTATCAATTTATGAATTTAACCATGTGGGCATGTTGTCCTTATAAGTTTAACATCTCCCATACTTATAATCATGGATTTTATAAGATTAGTGAAATATACTATGTTTTGGGTCTACAAATCATGAATATCCTTACAAGATTATGTTGATGTTATTGTATTTAATGTATTATTCCGTGCTGGTGGGTTATGAACACCCGATACCTATATGTTTATGCATGTTTCCGATTTCAAGCAACAAGTCATTCCGATCATAATTTTATCATCATATTCAGATTATCATATTCATGTTGAGCTATTATCAGTTGTGAGTCTTGTTATTTAATAAATACTAGTGTCAGTTTAGTTGGGAGAAGGAATTAGCATCGAGAAAACCTAAGGATGAAGCCTCACCCGCCAATATAGAATTGAGACCTTTAGTAGCAGTCCCTAAGTTCCAGAATTATGTAGCGAATGTAGGTTATGATAGTTCACCCACCTGTAGAGTACTGACTCTCTCTTAGGGATCACCCGCCAGTAGAGGACTGGTATCCTAGTCATTTGGTACATCAGCCTAGTCGATCCATACAAATAGTGTTAGTACCCATGGCAAGGTACTGATACCCTTCCAACTAGAGTTATAGGTTGGACCCCGATTAACTCAGATTAGGGCATGTCAGTTACATGATAGCTCCCCATAGTTTCATTTTAGTATTTATATTATATCATTTCAGGTTTGAATGACCACATGTTCTGTTTACCAGCTATTTAGTCAGTCAATTTTACAAATTTCTTCAGTACATGCTTTACTTGGTCTTGCATTCATTTTACATGTTCAAGCATTCATGCTCAGTATATATATATAGTTAAGTTAGTCCTTATCTCACATATTAGTATATTCCAAGTACTAATCGCATACTATCTTTTGCGCTATATTGATTTCACAATATATGTTCAAACGCTTAGTTCCCCAATTGCCATTAGCCATTTTATTGCCACTCAACGACAGTTGTGGTGAGTCTTCATCCATCAAGGACAAATTATTTATATTTATTTTAAGTACCTTTTTTATTTTAATTAGCCAGAGTTAGTTGGGGATTTGTCCCATCAAATCTTCATAATTTAGAGGATTTTAGATAGTCAGACTTGTTTTCAGTTGTATTAGCAGTTCAGACATGTTGAGTATTATTTCACTATTATATCTTGACAGAACTTCTCATCACTTTAGCTTCCATATATGATGTTTTATTATTACTTTGTTCAGTGCTCACAACAGATAATAGATCATGGGTTAGCTTGGGGTCACTTGTAGCCTTAAGCACCATGTTACAACTAGGAGGTAATCTCAGGTCGTGACAAAATTTGTATCAGAGCCTAAGGTTTTAAAGTTTCCTAGGGTTTCTGAAAGCCGCATTGAGTATAGTGTTTTGCATGGGTGTAAAGTGTACCACACTTATGGGTAAGAGGCTATGATATATTTTAGGAAAATTTCCCTTATTTTAGTATTCATATCGTGTGAAAGAGCGTAAGCCCTATTGAATTCTCTTTTCTAACTCATCCTTCATCTGTTTGAAAAAAATGCCCCCCAAAATAAATAACTGTAGAAATAATGGGGATCATCCCTCACGACCACCTGTTCAGGAAGACCCTCTAAATGAACATGTTTCGTATGCTGAATTTAGGACCACTTTCACCATTTTAGCCAAGACTATGGCTGATCAGAATAACCAGCTGGTTGCTGCCTCATCCAATCCAGTAGTGATCATGACAACAGCTAAAATTTGAGTTTTCACTTGGATGAATCCTCCAGTATTTTCTAAATCCAAGTCTGAGGAGAATCTGCAAGAGTTTCTAGATGGTGTACAGAAAGTGATTGATATCATAGGTGTTACTGCTAATGAGAGTGCTGATTTAGCCATTTAACAACTACAAGGAGTGGCTTAAACTTGGTTCAAGTAGTTGAAGGTGGACAGAGGTGTTGAGGAAGGACCTATAGAGTGGGATAAGTTTTCTATGGCCTTTTTAGATAGATTCTTCCCACTTGAGTTGAGGGAAGCCAAGGTTCAAGAGTTTATAAATTCAAAGTAGGGTAATATGAGTGTGAATGAGAATTCACTTAAGTTTACTTAGTTGGCGAGGTATGATCCGACTATGATGGCTGATTGTAGGGCTAGAATGAGTAAGTTTGTGTCTTGTGTGTTAGATAATATAGTCAAGGAGTTTAGAAAAACTATGTTTATTAAGGAGATAAACCATTCTAAATTAATGGTTATGCTCAGTAGATTAAGGAAAAGAGGATCAAAGAGGAGGATAGAGAGAATAAAAAAGCCAAAATTGGTAGCTTCAACTTCTCACAGCAAAGGTTTGATGGTGGGATCGATCCCAGTTTTACAAGAAATCTTCAACTCCAGCTCTATCTTCAGCCAGTATGCCGCTAGCACCTATGTTCAAACAAGATAATTGGGATAGAGCACCAGTCTCTAAGTCCTAGGGTAGTGTGAATAGTGGTTGCCTAAATCTGCTTTTCAAGAGATATGGTAAGAACCATCAGGGGGATTGTAGTGCAGGCAGTGATACGTATTTTGGATGTGGCAAGCCAGGACACAAGATCAGGAATTACCCAGTGGTTTCTCATAAGGATAAAGATTTCTGTCAACCAGGTCAATCTAGATTCTCGTCGGCTCCAGCAGCTCACCCGACTCAGCAGAGTGCCACCTTCAATGCCACCAGTGGGCAGCGTCAAAACTGAATTTATGCTCTCCAGACTCAACATGATTAGGAGAGTTCTCTTGATGTGGCTACACGTATGTTACAAGTCTTCCATTTTCATATTTATGCATTATTAGACCTGCAGCTTTACTTTCTTTTATGACTCATTATATCTCAGTAGACTTTGGAGTCACTCTTGATATATTAGTAGTGCCGTTCTCAGTATCTACCATAGTGGGTAGTTCTATTATATCCAAATGGGTATAGAGAAATTGCTCGATCACAGTGTCTTAGAAGGTCACTTTAGTTGACATTGTAGAGTTAGAGATGACTGATTTTAATATCATTCTCAGCATGGATTAGCTCCACTTATGCTATGTCTCAGTTGACTGTAGAGATAGAATAGTCCAAGTCCAGTTCCATAATGAGCCTGTTATTGAATCGAGGGGTAGTACTTCAGTACCTATAGGTCGGTTTGTCTCCTATCTTAAGGAAAGAAAGATGATATCCAAGGAATGTGATTACCATATCGTTTGAGTCAAGGACTCAAATTCTAAAACCTCAAGTCTTGAGTTGGTTCCAGTAGTGAATGAGTTTCCAAAAGTTTTCCCTGAAGATCTTCTCAGAGTTTGTCCCGAGTGAAAAATTGACTTCAAATTAGATCTCCTCCTAGATTCCTAGCCTATCTCAATTCCACCTTATAGAATGGCTCCAATTGAGCTTAAGGAATTATGGAACAGTTGAAAGATCTCTTAGATATAGTTTCATCTGGCCTAGTGTGTCTCTGTAGGGTGCTCTAGTTCTCTTCGTACGCAAGAAAAATGGTTCCCTTAGAATGTGAATCTACTACCATCAGTTGAACAAAGTCTCAATAAAAAATAAGTATACTCTTCCCAAGATTGATGACTTGTTCGGCCAACTTCAAGGTGCAAACTATTTCTCTAAGATGGACCCCAGATTCAGCTGTCATAAGCTCAGCATCAGAGAATGTGACATCCCTGAAGACAACCTTTAGAACTCGGTATGGTCACTTCAAATTTCTAGTTATGTCTTTTAGACTGACGAATGCTCCTACAACTTTTATGGAATTGATGAATAGGATGTTCAAGTAGTACTTGGACATGTTCGTTATGGTCTTCATAGATGACATCCTCGTCTATTCTTGTAGTTAAGGTGATCATGCAGACCATTTGAGGATTATATTACAGGCCCTTAAAGATCACCAGTTATCCTCTAAGTCAACAAGTGCAATTTCTGGTTGAGATTAGTTATTTTTCTAGGTCACATAATTTTTGGTGATGACATTCAAGTTGATTTTCAAAAGACCAAAGTAGTAAGAAAGTGGCATACGCCCATCTCTCTATCAGATATCAGGAGTTTCTCGAGTTTAGCCGGTTACTACAAATAATTTGCTGAAGGATTTTCTTCTATTGCTTCTCCCATATCTCGAATAACCCAAAAAAAAGTCAAATTTCAATGGTCAGATTCCTACAAGAAGAGTTTATAGGAGTTGAAGACTCGACTCACTTGCGCTCTAATATTAACTCTACCAGAGGGTTTAGATGGGTTCATAGTTTATTGTGATGCTTCTAGAGTTGGTCTTAGTTATGTGTTGATACAGAAAGGTAAGGTCATAGCCTATGCCTCTAGACAGCTCAAACCCCATGAAAAAAATTGCCCAACTTATGATCTTGAGTTGGCAGCAATTGTCTTTGCCTTAAAGATTTAGAGGCATTACCTTTATCTGGTTTATGTTGATATGTTTACGGATCATAAGAACTTGCAGTATGTGTTAACTCAGAAGGATCTAAACCTTACTTAGAGAAGGTAGCTTGAATTGTTGAAGGACTTTGATACGAGTATGTTGTATCACCCAGGTAAGGCCAATGTAGTGGACGATGCCCTTAATATATCATCTATGGGAAGTGTTTTGCACGTTGAGGAGTATAAGAAGGATTTATTTCATGATGTTCATCAACTTGCTAGATTAGGTGTTTGGTTGGTTAATTTTGCCGAAAGAAGTATATGGTTTCAGAATGGTTTGGAATCTTCATTGGTGGTCAAAACGAAAGAAAATCAAGACAGTGATCCTATTTTGGTCAAGTTGAAAGAGGCAATTCGAGATCATAAAGTTGAGGTTTTCTCCTAAGGGGGAGATGGTATGCTTCGCTATTAGGGTAGGTTATATGTTCTGAGTATGGATAATTTGAGGTAGAGAATTTTAGTAGAGGCACATATTGGACAATATTCTATTCACCCAGGAGCCAGTAAGATGTATCACGATTTATGGGAAATCTATTTGTGGAATGGTATAAAGAAAGATATTGCGGAATTCATGGCTAAGTATTTGAATTGTCACCAGGTTAAGGTTGAGCACCAAAGGCCTAGTGGTACGCTTCAGGAGTTCAGTATCCCCTCTTGGAAGTGGGAGGTGGTGAACATGGATGTTTTTACAAGGTTACTTCGTACGCATCGTCAACATGATTTGATTTAGGTCATTATAGATAGAATGACCAAGTCAACCCATTTCTTGCTAGTTCATAACTTTGTATTCAGCCAAAGATTATGCTAGACTCTATCTTAGATAATTGGTAAAGTTACATGGGGTTTCATTAACCATCATTTCAGATAAAGTTATCCAGTTTACCTCTCATTTTTGGAAGTTTTTTCAGAAGGGTCTTGGTACCCAAGTCTATCTCAGTTAATCTTTTCATCCTCAAATAGATTGTTAGGCAGAGTGGACCATTCATACCTTAGAAGATATGTTAAGAGCTTATGCTATCGACTTTAAGGGTAGTTGGTATGACCATTTACATTAGATTGAGTTTTTCTACAACAACAGTTATCTCTCCAGCATTCAGAAGGCTATGTTTGAGGCTCCCTACAGAAGGAGATATATATATCTTATTGGTTGGTTTGAATTAGGTGAGGCTGCTTTGATAGGGAAAAATTTAGTATATGAGGTAATGTAGAAAGTTCATTTGACTCGAGAAAGGCTAAGGACAGCCTAAAGCTAACAAAAATCCTATGCTGATGTGAGGAGAAGATATATCGAGTTTGATATTGGCGACATGGTTTATATCTAAATTTCACCCATGAAAGGGGTGAAGAGGTTTGGTAGTAAAGGAAAGCTCAGTCCCCGCTATATTGGCCAATATAGGATTAGAAGCCATTTTGGGAAGGTATCTTATGAGTTAGAGTTGCCTTCAGAATTGACATCAGTGCATCCAGTGTTTGATATCTCTTTGCTAAAGAAATGCATTGGTGAACCAGTTTTTGTCGTTCCTTTAGAGAGTGTGAGCATGAAAGATAGCCTTTCCTATGAATAAGTCCCAGTTAAAATCCTTGACTATTAGATTCGTAGGTTGAGAAATAAAGAATTCGACTTGGTTAAAGTCCTATGGATAGAAGAAGATATGAGAGCCAAGTACCCCCATATCTTCTCTACGAATTCAAATTCATCTTGAGGTAATGGTTTCCCTTAAGTGATTCTCTCATTTTCTATCTCAGCTATATAACTATCCTCATGTCATAGCATGTATTCATGAATTCAGTACAGTCCATGCATCATGTTTAGGATTCAGTTATTTAGTCATGAATCAGCTCATAAGTAGTCAGTGTATGATTTCAGTCTTCCTAGTGTCTCAGTTGAGACAGTTTTATTCGAAACAAATAATCCCAAGGGGGAGATATTGTAATACCCCGCAAGATTTTAGATGAGTTTCCAGCTAGTCATCACATGTTTAGAAGTCCCAAAGCAATTATTTCACACTAAGTACAAGTGACATGGCCATTTTAACACCCCATGATTTCAAACATTTTATTTTTGTCCTTCTTGAGTTTGAAATGTTGATTATGAGTTGAAATATGTTTAGAAATGTTAAAAGGTTCATTCGAGAGAGTTTTAGAATTTTTGGAATAGGTTCAGAGTGATTTTTGACCACAGAGGTAGTAAGCCTCTGCAATTTCAGTATGCTGAGGAGGATAGTCTTTGTGATATGCAACGTTTCAAAGAGTTTAGCCTCCGTGATACGCAGCTTGTCACAAAGACTAGCCTTCATAATAGCCAACGTGCCATGGAGGGTGTGTAAAATAAGGCAAATTTATTTAAGTTAAAAAGGCATTTTGGTTTTTTCCCTTCTCCCTAAACACCCAATTCATGACTTAAAACCCAAGAGGGGCATTATTTGCCCATTCATCATTAGTTAACAAGGTTCCCTCTCTTCCCATTCTCAAGAACACAGAATCAAAAGTTTCTTCCAAGGATTCACCCATCCAAGGTCCCAATTCCAACTTTTCTTTAAGAATCCAAGCAAACTCAGGTATGTGAGGTATTCATCAATGGGTTCATTTCACCCATTGAGTCCCAAAATCCTTTCTTTGTAAGTATAAACCATTTTTCCTCTTTTGATGAAATTTCAGTGTTATGTATGAATTTATTCAACTTTCTCTTAATAGTTTTGAATACAAACCATGACAATGTGTTTCCCCATGTGAATTATGTTCTTACATGCTTCATAAACTCTGTCACCCATGTCATGTTTAGTTGACACCATGTTGATTATCAATTTATGAATTTAACCATGTGAGCATGTTGTCCTTATAATTTTAATATGTCTCCATACTCATAATCATGGATTTCATCAGCTTAGTAAAATATACTATGTTTTAGGTCTGCGAATCATAAATATCCTTATAGTATTTTGATGGTGTTATTGTAATTAATGTATTATTCAGTGCTGGTGGGTTATAAACACCTGATACCTATATGTTTATGCATGTTTCTAATTTCAAGAAACAAGTTAGTTAGATCATGATTTTATCATCATATTCTTATTATTTTATTCATGTTGAGCAATTATCAGTTGTGAGTACTATTAACTTTAATCAATACTAGTGTCAGTTCAGTTGGGAGTAGGATTTAGCATCGATCCAACCTAGGGAAGAAGGATCACCCGTCAGTGGAGAAATGTGATCTTTAGTAGCAATCCCTAAGTTTCAGAACAATGTAGCCATCATAGGTTATGAGATGTCACCCACCAGTAGATGACTGACACTTTTTTAGGGGTCACCCACCAGTAGAAGACTAATATCCTAGTCTTTTGGGACATCATCCTAGTTGATCCACACAACCAGTGTTAGTTCCTATGGTAAGGTACCGACACCCTTCCAACTGGAGTTACAGGTTGGACCCCGATTAGCTTAGATTGGGGCATGTAGGTTACATGATAGCTCCCATAGTTTCAGTTTAGTACTCAAATTATATCAGTTCAGGTTTGCATGACCAAGTATTCAGTTTACAGCTATTCAGTCAGTCAGTTTTACAAATTTCTTCAGTACATCCTTTACTTGGTTTTGCATTCATTCTACATGTTCATGCATTCATGCTCAGTATCTATATGTACTTCAGTTAGTCCTTATCTCACGTACCATTACATTTCAAGTATTGACCATATACTCTCTTTTACTCTATATTGATTTCATAATATAGGTTCAAATGCTGAGTTCCCCGATCGCCCTTAGCCAGTTTAGTGCCACTCAACAATAGTTGTCGTGAATCCTCATCCATTGAGGATAAATTATTTACAGTTATTTTCAGTACCTTCTTTATTCAGTTGGAGTTAGTTGGAGGTTTGTCCCATCAACTCATTATGTTTTAGAGGTTTTTAGATAGTCAGACTTGTTTTCAGTTGTATTAGCAGTTCAAACATGTTGGGTATTATCTCGATATTACATCTTGATAGAACTTCTCATCAGTTTAGCTTTCGCAGATGATGTTTTATTATTACTTTGTTAAGTACTCACAGTAGATACCAGATCATGAGTTAGATTGGGGTTACTTGTGGCCTTAAGCATCATGTTACGACTAAGAGGTATTCTTGCATCATGATAATATCCATCCTTGAATTTTCAGTAGTATTAATATTCTGTAGCTGCTTGGTGAGGTCCTTCACTTCAACATTTAATCCTTTAACCTCCTTTGTTAGTGTAGTTACCTTGGATTTAAACTTTGCATTTTCAGCTCTTAGTGCTTCTGCAACATCTAGTCCATCAGAAGATAGCTTCTTGTTCCTCAATGTTATATGAAGAATCTCAATATCTTTGGCAGCCAAATTCATTCTCATGTCCTCCACCTCCTTACTCAAATTCTCATGAGTAGCAATAAATTCTGAGATTTGGACATGGTTCCCATTTTTCCTTCAATATACTCATTCTCAATCAGATAGTTTAAATTGAACATCTATTTAGAAGTCTTTGGAGTTTGTTTCTCACCAACAATTCCAAAATGATCAAACACCTTGTTCAGGAAATACCCTTAAGGCATTCCATGTCTCTCTTCCATAACATGCATAACTTTGAACATATGTTCAATCATCAGGGATGTCAGACTAATGAGATTAAACTTTCTCAAACACTCCAATACAGAGAGATCAACAACAGATGCTACTATTTTCTTCCAGACCTCGGCAAAACTACTTAATTACAAACTCAAAGACCAACTAGAGTTCCCCCTTAAGGAACTACTTTCTTACACTAGCAATGGAAGTCCCACCAACTTTGAATGCATCAATCATAAATTCTACTGAGGGTTGTTGTTTCAACACATACCTCACTCTAATAATAGGAACATCCAAAATCTTTTTCAAAAATTCTTCATCCAACTTTACTTTCTTGCCTTGAACTAAGGCAGATAAACTCAACCCATCATCAGAAAACTTCATGGTATAGTAAAACTTTCTCACTTCACTTTTAAATACAGAAGGAAGTGGTTCCTCCAGGAGGTGTAACCATCCCTGGTGTTTAACATATTCTAGTAACTTAACTATTCCAGGTTGTTCAAAAATCCTAGAATCAAACACTCTACATGTCAGAACTTTTTGAGATCTCAGCATCTCATTCCTTTCTTGTTTTGTCAGAGCCTTTCCTAACTCTTCCACCTTTCTTCTTTTAGAACCACACAAGCTCTTCTTCAACAACATTTCTTTTTATGGGACCAGTTCCCTCGGGCATTTTTATTTTAACAACAATATATTTCTTAGGAGTTTCACTCCTTGATCTTGTTTGAGAGGACCTGGTCCTCTTTCCTTCTTGAACCTCTTTTCTCTTCTTCTCTATTTTCATAGAAACATAAACATCAACTTCATCACCTTCACCAACCTCAACTACCTTAATATTTTCTTCATCTATCACATTCAGACCTTCTTCTTTTACTGGTTGTAGACTTGTTTGCTTTTATGGCATCTCCCGTGAACTTTTTTTTACACACTTCTTGTAGAATAAGTCTTAGTCACTTTCATAGGCTCCTCTATCTTCTCCTTTGCTTTACTTCTCTTTTGTCTGTGCACAGACCACCTCAAAGGCAATTCATCATAATAAACTTTCTCATCTTCCATAGGAGGTTGCACAAAAGAATAAAGATTCTCTGCAGACATAGGAGTTTTGTCAAATGAAGGGAAATAAGGGTTATCAACTACAGTATCATCCATCCCAATAGAACTCTCCTAGGATCATTAGCCAAGAACATCAAATTTCAACACCTAGACTTTCCCTGCCAACATACTACTGGAGGTGTTTGACTTTTTTACAAGAAGATCTTTATCAAAAAGTTGGGGAAAATGGGGTTTGATTCTGAAGGGGTAGGAGAACCAGGTTCCTTTAGGTTTTCAGAAGGGACATCTGCTTCTAGATTTTCTTGAGGGAGTAGCAACTTAAGAAAACTTAGTTTATATTGAAGAACCAAAACCTTCACTGATGTCAACAACAATGACTCTCTTAAGGTTGTATTACCATTTTTGGGGCTTTTTCCAGGGTGGATTCTACCATGGATTCTAAAAACTGAGAAAGAGTCAACAAATGGGTTTTCAGTGGAGGGTGTGGGAGATGGAACAATTTTTAACTCTTTTGTAGGGATTGAATAAGAGATTTTGTCAGCCATTTCAAATATTGGAAGAGAAAATTCAAACAAACAAAGACAACTATTGGGAAGAAAGAATTCGTCTTTTGAGTGAAAGGTTTAGAAATTTTTTTGGAAAAGTGAGTAAAAAGAGGAATTTAATTTTGTTTTTAAAGAAGTAAAGGGGTGCAACATTTGGAGTTGAAGAGCATGTGATACGGGAACGGATACGAAACACACCAAAACAGCCAACAACACAAGAGAAAACTGACACTAGATGAACAACAACTCACGACAGCAACACAAACACGAGAAAGGGAAGACAGGATAGAAAACAATAATTGCAATAAAGTAAAGATAGATAGTGAGACATACACTATTACAAGAACTAGGAACTAAAGTGTGTATCAAACACTAGAACCCCTACGACTCACAATAGCAACACTACACTCTTACGTAAACCCAAGAGGGAATCCACCACTCAAGAACCCACGTTTCCAAGAAAAAATGCAACACAAGTTAATCCACACTATGTGTCACCCTAGTTTTGGTTTTACTCTCTCTCTAGAGAGAAGACTTGTTCTTTTAATATTCCATATCAATAATCAACTAAGGAAATAAAACCTAAAATGTCCTACTAATAGTCTATTACAAAAAAAAGATAAAATGACCAAACCACCCTTAATGAGAAGGGGCACCTATCGAGTTTAAAGAAGGAGCATAAAATGACCACCACACCCTTCAACATATGCCATCCCTTGTGTTATTTTAGCCTTCACAATTATTCTCCATCACTTGGAGGATCGGATGTTTCATCAAGGCAAGCTCTCAAGCGACCTTCCACACAAGGAATTGATCGATTTTGGACTCAAAGTGGGTCTCCCATGCGAGTCCCTATGCCCTCATTATGACCATAACTAGATTCTTTATGTGTTGGCCTTATATAATGTCATCAAAAGCTATGATGGCCATTTGGCTTGTATCATCCTCCCCTTATTGAGAAGGATTCAACCTTAAATCCATACCTAGAAAAATCAAAGAAAGGACAAACAAGCACAACATTCTCATGGCATGAGGGTTAGTGTAACAAATAACGCCATCATACGAAAGGGGTACTCACTTGAAATATAACCATGAATCCTTTGTTCTTTACATGAAAAGCTTAGTGAAAATATCATAAAGGAAGTGTCTATGACAATCACCAAGAGATAATGAAGCTACAAAAGTCATAACGGCATCACTAAAGACAAAATGTAAGATTGCCTTTAACTTAGGAGTCATAAGAAACAATTGCTTTATCGCCTCTTTAAAAGACCACATCAAGAGTGGTACCTTAATTGAAGTCAAAGTCCACAGAATACATATAGCAATGTCACTCAAACAAGTGGACCAACCAACAAATATCCTATCTCCGCACAAAACCAATCCAAAACTATCATAGATGTCATCATTAGCAAAAAAGCAGTATAGAAAGAAATCAAGTGAAAAGGCATACACAGATGAAGATAAGACATTCAAGCACATACACATTCTTTATTTCAAACAAATAGACAACTTGGCATCCATAAGTTGGGGTTCACTCAACCTAAGAACAAGTGTGTCAAGCAAGGATGAACATTTAGAAGAATTACCCCAAGGAGACAATGGCACTTTTACTCTCGGGTCAATTTTCAAGGAACAATCACCTATTGGGTGTCTTAAATATTCAAGCAAATCAAAGTTTTCATCACCCAATTGGTTATTCCTTTCCAAGACTACACATTCCCTACCCTTAAGAGTACTCTTATCTCCCAAGAAGAGATTTCTATCTTTAGGTGGAATGTTGTCATACCATAAAGGGTTAACATAAAGTCTATATCCTTCAAGACAAGCTATACCTCCAATATCATTCTCACCACTGGGTTCATTAGGAGTGATTATATCATCCTCAAACAAGATATTATACCTTAAGAGAGAATGATCTATCCTATGGGCAAATTTAGAACAAGCAAGTTCTTCACTCTCTAAAATATCATTATTAAGTTTCAAGGATGTTTCAAGCACAAGATTATCCCTATGATCCAAGCAAACTTTATAATACTTAGCCAAGCAAACTTTAGAATACTTACCATAAGACAAGCTCACGGGTTCATTCCTATCCCCTGGACCAATATTTCCTTTTACATGATTTCCATTAGCAAAACTAATATTAAGGCTTTCATCATACAATATGCTCAAAGAATCATCTCCAATCTCTTGATCAACTCTATAAACATCATCACTAACTTGTGCCACATCAAACATATCATGCACATGCTAAAGTAGTGGACTATGTTCATGAGTAAGTTGATCATTATAGACACCTTCACTAGTTGTCGGCAACTCACATGCCGAATTAGACTCACCTTGGTTTTCACAAGGGTCAACTAGTGTGTGAATACTCTCATTACATGACAATAGAACCTTATTAAAGTCACAAGTGCTAGCACTAGATGGACACAAATCATTCTTACGAGAAGAATCAATTTTGTCATCTATGGGATCAACTAGTGCTTCCTTACTTACAATAAGAATTGGATCTTCTTGCAACCTAGCAATACTAAGAGTATCACAAAGGGAAGGCTCATGCAAGCATCTTTTAGGAAAACCACCAACTACATCCACTTGGATACTACTATCCATATCATAATATTTTAAAATTGTAGGAGTGTCGGAGATAGCATTTTTACCTTGTAGCTCATATGAGGAGGGCATTTGGTTTCCAACTCCTTTGGATGACACCCACTTCCTTTATCATCTTTCAATGTCACATATGATAACTTCAAGATGAGACAATTCAGAAGGACTAAATGGAGGAATTGGATTCGGGGAACTAAAAATTTGGCATAGCCTTTCAAGGTTCCATTTGAATTCTTTAAAAGGGTTCTTAAAAGCATTATTATCCATGGTACCTAATAAAAGACAGCAAAAAAGACAACACATATGTTAGCTCAAAAGTATCCTCACCACACTCTCTCACACCTTTGGTTACCACACACTTGGCTTCACAAGTGTTGAAAATTGGCTTGTAATCCGTGCGAAGTTGAGGGATGAGTTCTACTCTTGCTCGAAATAGATTTTTATTTGAAGACTCAAATGAAATATGGTTCAGACTTGAGCCAAGGCTTTACAACAAATCAAAAATATAAAAGAACACAAGAAATGCAAACACGAACAAAACGGACTCAAAACTAACTTGCAACCTAGTAGGTGATTTCTAGCTTGTCAATTAGTACTAGAATCAATAAATGAAACTAAGGAACAAGAAAAAGAAACTAGAAATCTGAAATTTTGAGCCTTAGGTCATTTTGGTGGTTGGTGACATGGCAGCCATGTGGTAGCCTTGGTTTGGGCGTCGGGAGTTGTTGAAATTTGATTTTTTTTTGTTTTTCAACTTGAATTGTTCAATCTCAAATTTGGAAGAATGGATTTTTGGCTATAGTAGGCCAAACAAGACTTTGGATCCCTTTTTCAAAATTCAAGAGGCTTTGACTTTCTTGCACCTTTTTGGCAAGACAACCTTTTTGAGGGTCTTGTCTCCGTTCCTCTTTTGTCTACCTTGAAAAATGCTCTTTCTCCTTTTTGGCAATAAGTCTTTTTGAAAGACCTATTGTCTACTTTCTCCTTTTGTGTTGTCTTGAAAATGTTTCCAAGACAAACAAATACCACTCTTTATTTACCTTGATTTTTAGAACAAACAACCTCCTTTGAGGATTTTTCTTCAACACAACATGAAGAACAACAAGAACATTCAAGAATGGAAACCAAACCAAATGAGCTCCAAATTGAATGATTTTTGTTTCTTTTAGCTCACGTTGAACTCCAAAAAAATAACAACATATTTTCAAACTCACCTCTTCAACAATAACATCAACAACACAATTTCAAGCCACCAATCCTCAAAACACAGCAACCTTCAAATTCCAAGAACAACTCAAAAATGGCTTGAAATTCGGATCAAGGCTCAATTAGTGTTAGTGAAGAAGGGGCTAACACTAGAAACAACCAAAACACATAAAATTCTTCTAAATCTAAGTTCAAATTTTGGCCAAAGACCAAAAATGGGACAAAATATTTCTTTTTGGATTTTTGATTTTTCAACACCTCTTTTTTGTGATTTTTGAGTTAATAAACCTAAGATTGATTCTGCAGGAATGAATCAATCCTTGATATGATACCAAATGATACAAGAACGAATATGAAACACACCAAAACAGCCAACAACATAAGATAAAATCGACACTAGATGAACAACAACTCACGACAACAACACAAACACGAGTTAAGGAAGACAAGATACAAAACAACAATTGCAATAAAGTAAATATAGATATTGAGACATAGACTATTACAAGAAATAGGAACATTACAAGAAATAGGAACTAAAGTGTTTATCAAAAACTAAAACCCCTAAGACTCACAATAGCTACACCACACTCTTACGTAAACCCTAGAGGGAATCCACCACTCAAGCACTCACATTTCTAAGCAAAAATCCAACCAAAGTGAATCCACATTATGTGTCACCCTAGTTTCGGTTTCACTCTCTCTCTCTCTAGAGATAAGACTTTTTCTTTTAATATTCCATATCAATAATCAACTAAGGAATAAACCCTAAAATGTCCTACTTATAGTCTATTATAAAAAAAGACAAAATGACCAAACTATCCTTAATGAGAAGGGATGCCTATGGAGTGTAAAGGAGGGGCATAAAATGACCAATACACCCTTCAACATATGCCATCCCTTGTGTCATTTTGGCTTTCAAAAGTATTCTCCATCAATTGGACTCTCAGATGTCTCATCAAGGCAAGCTCCCAAGTGACCTTCCACACACGAAATTGATCTATTGTGGACTCAAAGTGGGTCTCCCATGCGTGTCCCCGTTCCCTCAATGTGACCACAATCGGATTTTGAATGTGTTAGCCTTGCATAATGTCATCAAAATCTATGATGGTCATTTGACTTGTATCAGCATAGGACATGTCTGTTCCCTGTAGGTGCAACCCTTTATTTATTTGGGGATTTGATATCTTTCAAATAGGTGGGAAAGGACGTGGCTTTTCAGACAAAATTTTATGTAATTTTTTAAGACACACATTAACTATTAATAAATGGTATTTTTACCACTCATTCATACTCATTATTCATGTACAATGCCTTGATTTGAATGCATAAATGAGACAAACTTATGGTTAGATGTACTAATATACACTCAATATAGGTAAAAAGGCTAAAAAGGTAAAAAAATATAGAATGGAGCTGAAAATGATAAAGAGGAAACATAGAAGAGTGCAGCTGAAGACCTGTATTAATCAACCCTGATTACCATGATCGCGATCCTCTATCTGCGATCGCGGTCAGTCAAGATGATCAAAGCAACGTGGTCATAGAATCTAACTGCGGTTGCGTGGGCACGATCGCAGTCAAATACATCGATTACGGATCAGCGGGAACTGGACCAAAGGCAGAATTGTAAAATGTCATGGATGAATCTCAAATAATATATAAGCAAAAACCATTTCTTCTTTGGGTATTGCTTGTCTCACAATATAGTTTTGAATTCTAAACTTGAAACCCTAATTGGGCAAGTGTGTAATCAACTTTGGAGACTCAAATTTCTTAGTTTCTTATTAAAGAATGAATGTTTTGGTTGACCCATATGGTATATCTCTTTTTACTTTCTTCATGAGCAGCTAAATAATTTAGTCTAGGGATTATGTTGAATTAGTGTGTAATTGTGTGTGGATATTATTGTTTTTGCTTGGATTTTAGTTGTTGATTATGGATTTCACCATTACTTGATAAGACCACGTATACTTGCATGTGCGCTTGGGCGCTGTCAGGAGGCAACCCAAATATGCCATGAGAGTGGCTCGTATCATTTTTGTTATGTTCTCGTAGTGTAGATGTCTTTTCAATTTGAATAACTCATGCATTTATGGAACTTCGTATTTCATTGAATGTGTTTTTGAAAAGGGTAAAGTGTGAAAGTTTACTTTGAAAATCCGAGAAGAAAAATTCTGTGAAAATTGAGTAAAATGCTGAACAAGGGAAAACATGGGAGCAAAAACTAATCTCAGTTACCGAAATCGCGGCCAACTTACACGATCGTGGATACAAGATGCCCGAAGTCGCAGCCCCTGACCACGATCATGGTCATTTCAGTCATTTAACCCCTAGTCTCCTTCATTTCCCTCACACTCCCTTTTTAAGATTTTTCTCTCAAATCTAAGCTACATTATTGGCCAAGTTGTAAGATCTCGATCAGCCTCCGTGCATATCCCTCTTGCATAAAAACTCCTTTAGGTGACATAATAGCTTTCTTTCATTTTGGAAAATAGGCCATTGAGTGCATGAATAAGAAAGGGCCTAAAGTTTTAATTGTTATTCTTTACAAGTGGCCATACTTATTATTGTTGTGGTATTGGTTGCTTGATTGACGTTTGAACATAAGTGGGGAAACCTTGAGAACCCAATAGTGTGTACGGTAGACAAATGTAATATGCACACCTTGTGTTTGATAAATTGCTCAAATAAACTTTCAATAGTAGCATTTACTTTTGAAGGGCACATTCACACACATCAATAGCATTATTCACATAACCTTCATTTGTACACATATTGTAGAACATACTGGTAGTCTATAATTGGGAAAAAGTTGAACATACAGAATTGACATAAAATCGGCCTCAAGTGTCGTAATCACGAACATAGACTGCCATCGCAGTAATGCAAATGTGGCTCTTATACCGCGATCGTAGTTATTGAGGGCAGGTTCCTATCATGTCAAAACTCCTGTACTCCGAATTTTTAGGCAGGCAACCCCTAGCACCTAGTCCAATGAACTTTAAGGTTCAATCTAGCACAACTTGCATGATTCAACTGATATTGAAAGATTATAATGCGTGTTTAGTGCTTTCAGGACAATCTCATGGATAAGTTTGATCATATCAGATTCATGGCACCCAAATGCCATACTCACTACTACAGTGATCTTTTAAAGAAAAAGTTGCTGCTGGAAAGAGAAATTTGTTTGGAGAATGTACCAAAGAAGCTATCGATTTTTCACGGCAAACTTGAAGCTACAGGGTAGAAGTGCTTTACCCCGGATCTATGCCTTGAAAATAAGCAATGGGTACGAGAATTTTATGCCAATATCAGTGAAGTATCTTTCTCAAACCCAGTCAATGTGATTGTAAAGATGCGGGGGAAGCCAGTGAAAGTTGGGGCTAAGAAAATCAATGATGTTTATGGGCTCAAGCATGCAGACATGGGTGAATTCAAGGAGAAGGGGTGTAAATTAGGGAATTGGTTGGCACAATGCCTATATCCCAAAAAGGAAGTCTAGTGGACCAAGACTAAAAGCAACTTCTTCATGAATGACTTTATTTTTTAGGCTTGGATATAGTTGCACATTATTTGTAGCCGAGTGTCTCCTTGCACCCACATGACGGTAGTCCCTGAATTGTATGCTCAGATGGTTGCTTGTATTCTAGAAGACATATCTTTGGATGTTGGTCAGCTTGTGGTCAATGAAATAGATCATTTCAAAAACTATTGTGGTACAAATCTCTTTTACCCTTCTCTGATTACTGAGTTGTGCAAGAGAGTAGGGGTGGAATAATATTCTAGTGATACATGGGTACTTCCTAGTTCCCCCATCTACCCATTATTGAGGATTTGAGGAGAGGGCGCACGGGGTAAAAACAAGAAAAGAAAGATCAACTTGGAAGAGCCAACATGTAGCGAACCTGAGCCTCATAGGCCAACTACCATGGGACCTCTTAAAGAGATTGGAGTTAATAGTGTAACCATTAAAGAGCTTATGGAAATCTTGGCCCAAAGGCCGGGAGAGCCCTTCACTACCCATCACTCATATGTGTCACTTATCGATTATGATGATTAGAAGAAGGACCAAAAGAAGTAAAAAGCTACTATTTATCGGCTTGAGGAAGCCTTGCGGCATCACACCGGGAACTTCGGAGCACACATGAAAAGATGATCACTAGGAAGAAAAAAGAGGAATGAGTTCTTTACCAAGAAAAGAAAGGGATGAAGGGCCTTTGGATAGTTCTGAAGCCCAAAAGCAGGCTTCCTACTTCTTGGGTGGACAGTGATGATGAGGACCCGACTAAGTGGTCAGATCTTGGGAAGGATGGTGATGATACAGGGTCTTCGAGTGATAGCATCCCTTGATGCGGTTTTAGAGAGTGCCCTTATCTCTTCTACCCTTGATTATTTATACAGTTGGGAAACTACCTCGTTAGTTGGGGGTGTTTCCTTATTCATGACATTTGGGCCTTTATAATTGATATTTCTGCATACTTCTCTGCTCTTTTGGATAATCCTTGCCTCTATTTTTATTTGAGTTGTAATATTCAGGAACACTGATGGTGCCTACATTTGCATGGACTAGTTATTTGTTTTTGTTAGTTGGGCCTTTTAGTTTGAATTACACTAGATGAGTCTTGCCATCGTGATTGGGCTTCTATCAGTAGGTGCAGGGAATGTCTGAGTACCCATGGAATTGAAGCTATAAAATGCAAGGGAAGCCTGAGTACCTGTAACATTGATGATTTGGGATCACATCCATATCCATTGGTAAAGTCTGAGTAACCATATGGGTAGTTAGATCGCCCTATGATTCACAATGTGAGACTATTGCTTGAGTTGTTGCCATAATTAGCAAATTATGTGTGGTGCAAATACAAAGTCAAACAACCCCCTCTGTCCAAAAACTTTTACAAAATTCACAGGCATGGACGTGAGCAACTTTGTAACAATATTTTTCTTATTTTTATGACTCAAAGAATTGTCGTTGGAAGGCTAATGAATACCCCATCTTTATCTCGAGAGGGTAGAACGATTGAACTCTCTTGACGGTACTCGCATGCTATTTGTGTAAGGTTGATTGTCTTCATCTCTTGTGTATTTGTGCTATCTAGAACTTGACCCTCTAGTCTTTCATAGCTAATTTAGATTGTACTTGGTTGGAGAAATAATCTTAGGCTATCTTTGTGATTTTGGTACCCACTTTAAGCCTAAAATGCCTACCCTTTCATAAGTGTAATCCCTCGTACCCACTTCGAGCCTTTGGACCTTTCTTTAGCAAACACATTACAAGCCATGAACCATTCTTTTTATCCCTCTTTTGAACCATACCCTTCTTGAACTTGAGAATGTAATTTGAGACAAAAAACCTAAGTTGAGGGTGGAAAAGATTGAAGGAAGAAAGTTTGATACCACAAAGAGTTAGTGTATGCCTAATGTGCCTAAGTTTTGAAAAGAAGTGAATAGGAGAGGAAAAGACCCAACAAAGAAAAGATAGCCTTAACATTGCAAGAAATTGAGATAAAAGAGGTCGGTGAGCAAAGAAAGCAAAAAGTAGGCATGGTAAAAGAAAGAAAGCAAGGAGAGTGGCCCATAGTTATAGAGAGAAAAAAAGAACTCTGATAAATATGACATAGAAGTTCAAGGAAGGGTGTAGCCATGTTGTTTCCAAAATGATATCCTAACCTACCCCAACCCTATGTTACAAGCTTAGAAAGTCCTTCAAGATCTCCAACCGCTTACCTTATTTGTAGTGGCGATTAAAATTGGGGCAAGCCTATGGTATAATGCTTGTTAACATGGAGAACTTTTTGAGAGAATGAGGGCTTGCACTTAAAGTTCCTTGTTGCATGATAATAACTAGGTGTGTGGAATTTTTCTTTCTCGTGAGGAGGAATACGAGCTAGTTGAGGTGGGTGATTTTGTCATCTCCCGCGCAATAAGGTAAATAAGGGTAGAGCATGCAAGTCATTTTTAGAATGTTAGTAGTTATTACATGGTCGCTCACCAAAGTCTATTATATCATTTGGTATTCCACTTTATAATGAGGGGAGTGGTTAGAAACTTATTTGTCCATGTGTGAAATGCTTTTAGTGGTGGCACTCAAGTTGAGTCATCATGATCATTGATTGATAAAATATGGGCACACATTGTCTCATAATAGAGGGGTAGTGTTGCTCGAGGACAAGCAAAGTCTTAAGTTGGGGGTGTTGATGAGTGGTATTTGTACCACTCATTCATACTCATTATTCGTGCACAATGCCTTGATTTGAATGCATAAATGAGACAAACTTGTGGTTAAGTGCATTAATATCTACTCGATCCAGGTAGAAAACTAAGGAGGTCAAAAGATGTGGATTGGAGCTAAAAATGATAAAGAGAAAGCATAGAAGAGTGCAACTGAAGACCTGGATTTCATCAGTCGTGGTTACCGCGACCGCTGTCCTCTATCTACGGTCATGGTCAGTCAAGATGGTCAGATCAACGTGGTCGCAAAATCTAATCGAGGTCGCATGGGCGTGGTCGTAGTCAAATACACGAGATTACGGATCAGCGGGAACTGGCCCAAGGGCAAAACTGTAAAATATCATGGAAAAATCTCAAATGATATATAAGAAAAAACCCTTTCTCTTTGGGTATTGCTTGTCTCACAATATAGTTTTGAATTCTAAACTTTAAACCCTAATTGGAAAAGTGTGTAATCAATTTTGGAGACTCAAATTTCTTAGTTTCTTATTGAAGAATGAATATTTTGGTTGGCCCACATGGTATATCTATTTTTACTTTATTCACGAGTAGCTAAATAATTTAGTCTTGGGATTATGTTGAATTCGTGTGTAATTTTGTATGGATATTGTTGTGTTTGTATGGATTTTAGTTGTTGAGTATAGATTTCACCATTTCTTAAGCTTATGAGTTGGGATTTGATGGGTGAAAACACCAAATTTCCAAATGGGTTTGATCGGTGAAAGCTCAAGCTCTAGAAACCCTTTATCATCCTCGAAAGAAGGACTTAGGTGAATATTAGGTAACCCATAATATCCTCGAAAGAGGGTTATCGGGGGACAAGGCAATGGTGAACAACTTAGTCTATGGTTTACTACCCTTTGCAATCTTAGAAATAAGTATTTAGGAAGTGTAAATCATGTCAAGAGCATCATCCTAGAAATAGGGATGCTTGGTTGAGGTTTTAGGTGGTTATATAAACTCTACACTTATTAGGTGCTTGAAAGAGCCAATGGGTGAAATTTTTGTAGTTTTATCGAAAGATTGACCTCAATGGCAATCGACCTAGCCTATCCATTACTTACCAACTAAATTCCTTGATGAACCAACATTAACCTAAATACATTACCTCTAAGGAGACATAATCCCAAGATTCCTCCAAACCTTGAATTTAGACCAAAGATAGCATTCACTCCGTACTAGTTAAGGTTTGTGTGAAGAATTTTTTATGCCCCCCCCCCATTTACTTATACATGTTGTTTCTATTAGCATTTTGGGAAACCTTATAGTAACTTGAGCACTCATAGGTTGGAAGTTTATACCATTCACTCCTTAAGATTTGACCCTAATTTACATTGGGTTACTTGACAATGACCGCCCCATCCCTTAAATAAGGGAGTGAGTTGAGCGTTATCAATGATACTGACCTATGGGATGGGACCAAGTCCCTTTCTTGCTTAAATGAAATTTTAATTTATGTCTGTATCATCTGCTCTCCTTCAAGAGTTGCTCACCATGTGTGTATACCTGAAAAGGTATGGTACTGAACTAGACCATATTGCACAAATTGAAAAAATGATACCTGCCTCCTAATCATAGCTAAAAATTGAGGAACTTTATCCATTTAGGTAGGTTAATTCATCTTGAGATATCCCAGTCTTAACCTATTTTTCACAAACTTCTCCTTATGAAGTTCCTTTGTGAAAATGTCAGCCACTTGGTCCTCTGCCTTTCAAAACTTCATACAAATAGTTCCCTTTACAACATTGTCTCCCATGAAATGATGCCTCAAATCAATGTGCCTTTTCCTCTTATGTTGCATAGGGTTCTTTGCTATATTTATAGCACTTGTGTTGTCACACATTAGTGGAATAGTGTTAGATACAATCCCAAAATCCTTGAGCTAGTTCTTTATCCATAGCAATTGAGCACAACAAGAAGCTGCAATCACATATTCAGCTTCAGCAGTTGATAGAGCAACTGAATTTTTCTTCCTAGGCCCCTAGGAAATTAGAGATGAACCAAGGAAATAATCCATTCCTGAGGTACTTTTTTTATCCACCAAGTACCCATCATAATCCGCATCAGCATACCCTACCAGATCAAGATTATCTCCAGATGGATAGACTAGAACTAGGTCCCATATCCCTTTTAAATATCTGAGAATTCTCTTGGCTACTTTTAAATGAGACTTCTTTGGACATGCCTGAAAGCTAGCGCACATACCTATACTAAACATAATATCAGGACTGCTAGTAGTGAGATATAGAAAGGATCAAATAATTCCTTTATACATAATCTCATTAACTGAGGGACCAGGTTCATCATTATCCATCTTTAAGCTAGTCCCAATGGGAGTATCAATTGGCTTGGCATCCCACATGTTGTATTTCTTCAGTATCTCTTTAATGTATTTTTCTTGACAAATCATTGTACCTTGGGATGTTTTTTTAATCTGCAACCCTAGGAAGAATCTCAATTCACCTATTATGCTCATTTCAAACTCACTTCTCATCAATTTGTCAAATTCTTCACACATGGATTTAGAGGTTGCTCCAAAAATTATGTCATCAACATAAATTTGTACAATCAACAAGTTATTTCCTCTGAACTTCAGAAATAGGTTATTGTCAATTTTCCTTCTCTTAAAACCATTTTTTAGAAGAAACTTTGATAGTCTCTCATACCAAGATCTTAGTACCTACTTTAACCCATATAGAACTTTATCTAACTTAAGCACATGATGTGGGAAATTATCATCCTCAAAACCTATAGGTTGCTTGAAATATACTTATTATTTTAGATTTCTATTTATAAAAGTACTCTTAACATCTATTTGAAAAACTTGAAACCCATATAGGCTGCAAAAGCAATAAGAATCCTAATTGTTTCCATCTTTACAACTGTAGAAAAGGTCTCATCATGGTAAATTCCTTCCTCCTTATTGTATCCTTGTACAATAAGCCTTGCTTCATTTCTATTAATATTGTCATGTTCATCCTGTTTGTTTCTGTATACCCACTTTGTCCTAATGATAGTTTTGTCAGTAGGCCCGGGGACCAGGTGCCAGACTTTGCTCCGTTCAAATTGTTAAAGTTCTTCCTGCATAGCATTAATCCAACTCCCACATACCAATATAGAAATATCAAGAATCTAGTCTTTTCAGCTCTAAATAAGCAATGTAAAGCTATAAAATGCCCAATAAGTCTACAGGGAGATCCAGTCAGTATCATTAAGGGCTTTCTTTATATTTTTAGGCTCAATTTGAGATTAAAAAGGATGAGAATGCCATAAAGTTCCTAGTTTAAGCCTTTTTTTTTTGCATCTTAGACTCTAATAGAGAGGTCAAATTTTCAAGGGGTGAGATGACTTGTGTTTCCAATTTAATCTTCTTAATTGAGGTATACTGGGAGCAGGTCCTTAAGTGTTTTGATCAGGTTCTTCTTGATGTCCCTCATCTATATTAGGATTTACCAACTGAGGACCAGATTTTTCAAATTCTTTTTCATCAATAACTGTATCATTTTGTTTTTGAACCTCAGCTTCAGTTATACCATCCCTTTAAATAGGAATAAGTTCCTCTATATATGAGTCTTCACCTCTAGTAGGATTTTTTAATTTTTCTGATTCATCAAATTTACATGTACACTTTCTTACACACAAGGTCCTTTTGTTGAAGACTCTGTAGGATTTACTTAAGAGAGAAAACATCAGAATCCATAAAAAATGAACATAAGAATCAAACCACACCGGAATGTATGGTACTAAGTCCTCCAGCCTTTCATACATTTGGAGAACTTCCACCTATCAAGGAGACGAAAAGCTATGTGAAGTAAAAGAAGAAAGGGTTGCCGATTGCGATAAAAAACCTAATGGATCTTTACTAGTCGAGGTGTAGACTATAAATATAGCTTCATCACTCTTGGAATCAAACTTACCAAGCTCATTTTTCCCATTATTTAGAATAAAGCACTTGTAGCCAAAAGGTTTGAAATAATCAAGTTTTGGTTTTTTGTTGAAAATAAGTTCATATGGAGTCTTTTTTAGGATAGATCATATCAGACATATGTTTGTAACATAACAGGAAGTATTGACAGCTCCTAACCAAAAACTCTTTTGAAGACCACCATCTATCAACATAGTCCTGGCAATTTCAGTTAGTATGTTATTTTTCCTTTCAACCACTCCATTTTGTTGTGGAGTTCTTGGATTAGAAAATTTATGTCTAATACCATTTTCAACACATGAATTTTTCAACTTTGGCATTCTCAAACTCATTTCCATGATCAGATCTGAACCCTGCTATTTCGTAGTTTAGTTTTACTTGAATTTGCTTGGCAAAGATCACAGTACTTCATAAGTTTCATCCTTGGTTCTCAGGAACATGATCCAAGTAAATCTTAAATAGTCATCCATAATAATAAGCAAATATCTCTTCTCTCCTCTTCTTAGACTTTGACAGGTCCACATAGGTTCATGTATAACAATTTAAGGGGTCTAGTGGTACTTACCTGCTTCTTCAGCTTAAAGGATGATTCAGTTTGTTTTTCTTTAACACAAACATCGCAAACCCTAGTATCTAAAAATTGTAGCTTTGGAACACCACGGACCAGGTTCTTTGAGACCAGTTTATTAAGTAGAGAAGAGCTTACATGTCCCAACCTTCTGTGCCACAGATCAACATTGTCACTTTGAGCACTTAAACAGTTCAATTCACAACCAACCACCAAGTCTAAATCAGCCACATACATATTCTTGCATCTTTTAGATTTGAGAATAACTTTTCCAGTCTTCTAGTTAGTTACAATGTACCCATCAGATAAGAACTTTACTTCATTTTCTTTTTTCACAAATTTGGGACACACTTAGAAGGTTTTACTTCAACCCATTTACATAATAGATACCCTTAATAACATGATTTAAGGATTTCCCTATCTTTCCAACACCATGGATGTAAACTTTCTTTCCATCGCCAAAAGAGATACCTCTACTTTGAAGTTCCTTGAGTGAGAGAAAGCAGTCAGTTCTTTCAGTCATATGCTTAGAGAATCCAATATCCATGAACCAACTTTGACTGCTCTCCCTTAATCTCATCTGCATATAGAGATTATTTGTTAAATTTGGGAACCCACTTAAATCTAGGTTCCCAAAAGAAAGATAGGGGAGAGATCACAACATTCTTTGTCCAGCTAGGTAGTTTGTTCTTCTTAAAATTTGTCAAGGAAATAGGAACCTTGGCAATGGACTGTATTTGTTGAACATGCTTAGTAGTATTCATTTTAACTCTAAGCCATCCCTGGAAGTTCTCCTTCTTGTGACTATCCCTACCATGGTGAGTGCATAGAGGATTGTTAACCTTGTTGTTAGCTACAAAGACATACCTGCCTTGGGGCTTAAAAGGAGAAGTGTTGTATTGACCTCTACCATTGTTCATGCCCTAATTTTTTAGGCTTGTAAGAATCTGTGGGGAGGTGGTCCATTTCAGAGATTTATTAAGATCTTCTCTTATGCAGACCAGGTCCCTTTCCAGTTGATCATTCTTTTCAAGAGCAGTCATCAGAAACCTTTGAGATTTTTCAACTTCTTCTTAAGTTTAATTTGCAAGTTGGTAGTCTCTTTTTTCCTTTACCATTAGATTCAACTAATATTTTCAATTTTCCTAATATTTTCTTGTTTTTAGATTTTAGTTTTAGAGAATGTTCTCTATCTCAGACAACTAAATAGTTAGAGATAGTTTTTCATGTTCTAGATTTTCTGGTCTATCTTCAAGAAGATCCTTATCAGTAGTAATCTCACATACAGAGTCAATCAAGATATTTGCAAGTTTCTTTAACTTCTTAAGAGAGTAATCATTTAAGTTCTGCTTAATGTTAAAAGGAGTTACCTTATCTTATTCTTCATCATCTAACCTATCCATGAGAGCAACAAATAAATTACAGGAGGTCTCGTTAACTTCCACAACCAGCATGAATGCATCTTTAGGATTTTCTAAATCATTAGACTCACTTGTGGAGTCTCCCTAGACAACTAGGGCTTGCTTCACCACATAGTCAGTTGCAGTTTTCCTCATTGACTTGTCAGGGACCTGGTCAGTATTATTTACTTTGTCTCCCCCTGAATTCAGATACTCTTGATGATCCATTTTATACAGAGGACAATCTTTAATGAAATTTCTTGATTTTCCATATTTGTAACAAACCTTAATTATGTCTGCTTATCTGCTGCTACTTCCTTTTCTTTAAAACTTGTCACTCCTTTTTATAGCCCTGGAAATTTCCTGGCAAGATAAGATACATCTGCATCCTCCTCAATGGACTCAAATTTTGAGACTTTTAAAGCCAGTGACTTTTCCCTTTTTGGCTCTTTTTTCTCCCGTTCCTGTTGTTTCTTCAATTTATGGGTTTTCAAGTTCCCAATTAATTCATCCATGGTGAGTATTTTCAAATATATATCCTCAGTGATTACATCAACCTTACTCTCCCATGACTTAGGAAGAACGCTCAGAATCTTCCTCACTTGTTTATAAAGTGGAATCACTTCACCAAGCAGTGCAAATCATTAGTGATTGAGGTAAATCTGGTGTGCATTTCTTGAATGGGTTCACTCTCTTTCATAGAGAAGTCTTCATATTAAGTGGTTAACATATCCACCTTTGATTTCATTACTTAACTTGTTCCCTCATGGGCAGTCCTTAAACAGTCCCAGATCTCCTTGTCACTTTCATACACGAAGATACAGTTGTATTCATCTGATCCTATCCCACACACTAGTAACTTCTTAGCCTTGAAGTTCTTTTCTATCTTGTTACGATCTTCTTTATTATACTCTTTTATAGTTTTATCACCCAACCTGGTCGTTATCTCCCCTTCTTTAACTTCCTTTACTGGGATATGAGGACCACCTAGTATTATATCCATCAGCTCACTATCTTCAACCATGATGAGGTCATACATTCTAGTTTTCTACAAGCCATAGTATTGAACATTGAAATGGGGTGGTCTTGTGGTTGATTGTCCTTTCTCCAGATTGGGTGGTACAACCATGATAAAGAATCCACTCTAGGTGTGAACCTTTTAGAGTGACCATGCTCTGATATTAATTTTTGAAACACAGGAGTCCACACCACTAAGGGACCAGGTCCTTGAAAGATAAAATATGACAGTAAAATAAAACACAAAGAGAATGTAGTAAATAAATGAACACAAATAATTTTACATGAAAACCTTCTTGTTCAAGGGAGAAAAACTACGACCTATGCTCACAAGCTTTCTCAAACTCCACTATAATCAAAATGACTCATGATTATAGACTTTATTGACCTTAACTCTAAGTTCCAATAATTTGCAATAACTCTATCGCAAACGTCCTTGAAACAACTCTGTCCAAACACTCTCCAAATTGACTAACTTTAAAAGATACAACTTAGGCAACTCTATCTAAGAAAACTCAAAAAAATAAGGCTTTACTCGCAACACTGGAGTAAATTATTTTTGGGACCTAACTCAAGAGCACTAAAACGAAGAGCAATTTGATTATCAAATCTTGAGCTATTGAGGTTTTTTTTGTTGTTGTACTAGAAGACTTGGATTTGCAAATACTATTGAGCAATATGTATCCTTATGCATTTATAGGAGTGTAGAAATCTTTGTTCGAAATTTGATTGGACATGATGTCCATTCCAGTATACTGTGCACCTGTACTATTTTTGTGCTACAAGATAAAAGTGTGCAAAGTGCGACATCTATACTTTAGCAAAACAGGTAGCGGACCTGGTCCTTTGAGCAATATGTTGTCATCGATCAAAACATGAAACAATATCCTTAACTAATCATATATTTCTTTGTGGTAGATCTTGTTATGTGCCCCACGTTCATTATTTTGTAGTTACATTTTTATATGATCCTAGATAATTTTCAGTTTACTCCATTAATAAACTTTTGAGACTAAGAGCCCGTTTGAGATTGTTGTTAAAAAAATTACTTATTTGATAATTACTTTTATAAAATAGCTTTTCAAAAAAATGCTTTTGAAAAAAAAGTAATTTGTGTTTGATAAATTTATTTGAAAAGTACTTTCGATAAACAGATTGTATTTTGATATTTTTTTTCAAGAATTGCTTTTGAGAAACAAATGGCTAAAAAGGACATGTATCAATAGACTTATACTACTAAAATTATTTTATAGAGAAATTTTAATTTAAATATTTATTTAATTTTTCTTTATTTAATTAAAAAGTACTTACTATAAAATTTTCAATCAATATTTATATACATAAATACATTAAGAATATTAAATAATGATATATTACTTAAAAACATCAAGCAAAAATGAATTTAAATACTTTTTCATAAATTAAATCACTACATATGAAAAAATTCACCATATGGTAACAAATATGTCACTTTTCATGAGTTATTTATTGAAAATTAAATATTTGAGAAAACATTTACAAGTGTTGATACCATTTGATACACACACATATATGTGTGTGTATATATGTGTATGTATGAATGTATGTATATGTGTGTGTATGTATGTATGTGTATATATATGTATATATGTATATATGTATATATGAGTGTGTAAGTGATAGGGTATGTGTGTGTATATATATATATATATGTATATATATATATATATACACACACACATATACACGTATGTATGTATATATATGTATATGTGAGTGTGTAAATGATAGAGATATTTTTGTCATGAAAAAAATAATTTTCTGCTTCTGCTTTTTTTGAAAAATAAAAATTTTGTGCTTGTCCCTTGAAACAGAAAAATTGTTTCGCTTCTTTTTAAAAGCACTTTGCAAGTTTATCAAACACTTTTCTTTTTTTAAATTTTTTTTTCTAAAAAAAATGTATTTCTTTTCTAGAAAAAAACAACACAGGCTATAAATCAGGGGCAGAGTTATGTTGATTTTTTGTGTGCTCCTGCGCCCATTAAATTCGACGTGGAATAGGTTTAGTTACATAAAAAAAATATAAAAATAGGTATAAAACATATAAAAGTATCCACTGAAATAAAAGTTGATTGGCTGCATGACATTTAGGTTGATCTTAAGGTTTTCCGCTGGAAGAGGCGTCCGGCGTTCGAACATTGTTGAGGCGATTTTTAATTTTTTAAACTATCACGATCATTAAATTCTGGATCCGCCACTACTATAAATTATGTCCAAAGTCCTATCTCATTTTTAAAATATTCAACGTTGTTTTTTGTGTTTCTTTTTCCCTATATAGTTTGTGGGTGTTTTTTTTTTGAAACAGAATAACACAGGTTGATGATATAAAAATGAAAAATCACATTCTTATGCAAGATATCTGGAACAGCTTTTGATCTAGTTACAGCCACACCGCACTACCAAAAAAAACCTTGAAATGTGCATGCCTTTTCTAGTTTCCCGAAAATTATATAGTCATTTATAGAAAAAAGTGACATTTCTATGCACGAGAGAATGTCGAGCATGAATATTCTTCCCTTTTTTTCTTCTATTCTATGCAAATTTTGTATAAGGAAAAAAAACTTTAAAAGAAATGATCGATGTAGTTAGGGCTGGGCATAGTTTGATTCAAATAAAAAAAATCAAAAAAATCAAATCAAAATTTAAATTTAGTTTTGGTTTTTTGATTTTTCGGATTGATTTCGATTTCAAATTTTAAAAATTTGATTAAATAGTTTGGTTTTCGTTTTTTTAAAAACTAAATCAGTTAAACTTTTATTATATAATATATATATTATTATATATATTTAGTAAAAATATATAATAAGTAACCCCGATCTTACGATTTACGTCCCTAAATTCATGTCTCGTGGTATTGTTGTGGCGATTATTAAAATTTATAGTCGGAGACTCGTAGTATTGTGATTTAATGGATAACATTGAGAGTAGTAGCAACTTTCCATATTCTTGTGGTATTATTGTTTGGCAAAATGGTTCAGTGGACTCTTGTACTATGTCAGTTTTGTAAGTTGGACACTTCTACTTACATATTTGTCATCTAAACCCTTGAACTCACTAAAAATCAATATTTCAAACCCTTTGACCGTTGACCAAGCTTATGTGGCATTAAAATTGCTGACTCGAATATGGCGCGTATGGCCACACGCGTTTGAGCAAGTGAGAGCATTATATGTATATTAAAATAAAAAATAAAAAAGGCACTAAACTTTTTTTTAGTTTTTTAAATTTAAAAATATTTTTAAAAATTTAAAAATAATAAGTTTTAAAAAAATAAATTAAAAAAGGCCCTCCCCCAACCCCTTCTTCCAGTCCAGCACCCCCCACCCCACCCCACCGCCGTCCATAACTCACCTATCCCTCTCTTCTCCTCAACCTCAACCTCAGCCCAACACAAAACCCATTTTTTTTATTTCACCACCACCATCATCTCCTCCAAACCAACGAAAATTTCAATCTTTTTCACAACCCAAAACCTCCAATTTTGCTTCCAATTAAAAGGGTAAAAGGGGTTGTTTGGTTTGCTTCCAATTCACCGAAGCTTAGAGCTCCTTGCAGGAGCAGTGACATAAACAAGAGAGACGGGAGGGAGCTATTGGCTGATTGTTTTTTGGAGCTCGAAGCTCCGGTAGTGATGAACGGAGGTGTTAATTTGCAAAATGCTTGTTTGATTTCTTCGTTGCTTGCGCTTTTTGTTAACCGTAATACTTTGTAGTGATCCATTTTTGTTGATTAATTTTTTTAGGGTTAATTTTGAAAGTCTATTTATGTGTATTCATGGTGGAAAAGGGGAAAATTGTGTGATATGGTGGAGGTTCCATGGCCGTGATCCTGAGGTGGTGTTTAATTTTTTGTTGTAAACATGAAAGTCACTCATTCGAAAATTATTTTTCGGAGCTCGAAGCTCCGGTAGTGATGAACGGAGGTGTTACAGTGATGGTAAAGTGGTGGTGAACAGTGGTGGAGCTCACTGGTGAAGACGAGAGGAAGGGTGGGAAACAGTGAGATTTTCGAAAATCCATCCAACCCTGATGTACCATAAGAAAAATACAGATTAAACAGACAATGATTAATCTATATTAATCAACATACCTTGTAGATTGTATAGTTGCAGAAGCTATTAATAGAAGAAGACGAAAAAAATAATTATATTTAAAAGAGGAGGTGAATGTGCACTAGGAATTCTAAAAGAAGACAAAAAGGCACTAGTGTATGAACACTTTTAATATGAGAATATATAACTTCTAATACAAGTAAGGAACCATATCATATTACTTATTATAAGAAGGGTGGGAAACAGTGATGTTTTGGTGGACGGTGATGAAGAAGAGAGAGTGGTGAGATGGAGAAGAGAGAGATCATTTTCTTTTTTTTTAAATTTTTAATTTAACTTTTTTTTTTTTAATATTTAATATTTTATGTGGCATTTTTAAAATAATGTAAAATTTAATATAATATTTAAAATGATGTGGCAGCTGACGTGGAGAGAGTGTGCTACACTCACCAAAAAAGTGTTTAAAATATTGTTTTTCTATGGGTTCGGGGGTCCAAATGACAAACACGTAAGTAGAAGTATCCAGCTTACAAAATCGACATAGTTCAAGAGTTCACCGAACCTTTTTGCCTTGTTGTTTTCATATTCTCTTAAGTCTTATATAATAAGCAACACTTGTGCTGCTTGAGGTTCTGTATCATCAACATGCCTATATCATCGATATGTTTGCTTGGTATTTCATGAGAAATTGAAATAGATGTACAATATTTTAAAACCAGTAATGACAAAGGAAGATTCGCTACTTTAATCTTTAAAATCGAAATAAAAATTTGAAATAACCAAATCCAATTTGTAGAAATCAAATTAAATTGAATTTATTTTGATTTGTCTACAGTTGTCATTTTCATCAATCTGAAAATTGAAAAATCAAATTAATATGAAACAATCAAATCGAACAAATCGAAATTGGAAGAGCTTAATTGAGCTTGGATATAATGTATGGTTTGAGGAAAAAAACCATGTGAAGAGCTTGGATATAATGTATGGTTTGAGGAAAAAACCCATGTGAAGAAGTGCAGGCTTTTGTCTAGTCAACAACTTCCCAACTCCGACCAGAATGTGAGCAAGTTTTTTTCATCATACTACTCGCTGTACAATACTTTTTTTCTAATTTCTCTTTTATAATTAATCATCGTCAATATTCTACTACTATACATACTATCCGTGGTTGTCACTTTTATTTTCAATGGAAACTAAATTGTGGTGGGGTTCTTCCCCTATATATTGGTTGGCTAGTACTGCTGGCCCAGAAGAGAGAGAGAGAGAGATAGGGCTCCAGAATTAAAAGCATACTATTTTAAATCTCAAAGTATGATTGTTATGTGTCATTGCAAGTACGGACTTAATTATAGATTAGTTTCTTTTTGCTCAGAAACATTGCACGAGGGCATTCTCTTTTCTATTTCTTTTTTTTTTTTTTGGTTAGCTCTTTTCTATTTCTCAACTATTACTAGTACTCGCTACTCGAAAATTTTTAATATGTATGAAATATGCCATGTCAATCTTGTATGAGGGTTTCATTAATTGCCAAGTATTCTTGTGGGTCTCATGTCCTCCCTTTTCTCCTTTCACCACTCCTTCCATCACCTCCCACCCTCACCATTAAATATAAATACACCAAAAATCCTTACTACCTTCATTTATTTCTTAACATTAACATATATTTTAGCTTGTTAAAATTTAAATGACACAGTAAAAGAAAATAATCAATTGAAGTTAGTTAAGACAAAAAAGGATAATGATGAAAATAGTACGTTAAATTTTTTAACTTTTAGCCGCATCATAAAATAAATTTTTAAATGGATAAAATAGTTATATAATTATTAAAAAAAAAAAATCTACCTAAGTGACATAATTATGCTTTATAATGAAAAATTATAAAAATTTCACTCTATTTATAAAATTTTAAAATAATTCAATCATTTCGTGACTGATAATTTTTAAGAATATTATGTTTGCACAAATAATTTTTGCATTGATATTATATTTGTATCAAGAAATATAATAAATATATATGAATTATGAGTTGAAAAATCATAAAAAAAATTATGTTGATCTAGTGCAAAAAAAGAAATTTATTAATCTTTAGGACCTCTTGAAGGACTCGAAATACTTTGATTGTGACATATCCTTTATTTTAAATCTTTTATTTTTTAATTATAGTGGATGAAAATTCACAAAAAATTTAAATTTTGAAAGAAAAATAAGAAAAACAAATATAAACTGTACCTCACTAGTTTAAATTTATGAAGTGAATATTAGGAGAGATTTCTAAAATCATTCAAATGTAATTAATTAATTTTAATGCATCATATACTCTTTATCTATAATCTATATGTATATCTATAATCAATATCTATAATGTATTAAAAGTTTGAAGGGTTTTAGAAATATTGTTTGAACTTTTTACTCTTCATTAAAAGACTTCGCTTTAGACAAAATTATCTTTTTACTATTTTCTCTAATATTTAAGAGTTAAAAATTAATTAAATATATTTATAGTAAAATCCTTCCTTATTAGAAGTCATCAAAATTTTACTATTTTTTTTTAATTTAAGAGTTGAAAATTAATTAACTATATTTATGGTAAAATCTTTCCTTATTAGAAGTCATCAAAATTAATGACAATTAAATTTTTTTCATTAGTTTAAGAATTCTAAATCAACTAAATTTGATTGTAAGAAGATTTGAAAAATCTAAAAATAAATATAAAATCGCTAGAATAAGAAAAATTTATGAAGTACCAAATTTTTAAGTACGTAATAAGAATGTAATCAATGATTTTGTGAAAATTTGACTTTAAAAAATAAGGAACGATTTTAAATATAAAAAAAAAAATCGTAAAACAAATATGGTTCAAATTGATGCGTCTCTCTTAACTTATAGCAATAAGAGAAAAAGGTACTGTGTCAAACGCAAAAGTGATAATCTATCAACAACTTGGAATTTCTGGTGGTAAAATATAGATGTGTATATGTTTATGTTTACATTATTATATTAAAATGTGAAAGATTTTTTAAAAGTGATTAAACTTTTACACTTTATTAAAAATCTTCGTAATAGATAAATTATTTAATTTTAAATAATCAAACGTTAAACGTGCGAGGCACGTGCGGTTAAACTAGTGTACAAAAAATTATAATTTATATAAAATTTACTTTTAATTAATTTAGTTATTGTTAAATGCCTATTAAACGACAATTATTTTAAAAAAATAAAATAATTTGCTATTATAAATTTTAAAGTTGAACTCGAGGAATGAAAATATTAAGATAAGGAAGAATCAAATTTATTTGAGTAAACAAACTCAAATAAATCAAACAACAATTTAAATCAAAAAGTAAATAAATTGAAAAGTACCTTAAACTAAAAAAAATATAAGAAAGGAAAGAAATGAGGAGAGAGAATAGTAGAGACAACAAGTACTAGAAAATGGGACCTAGATTCCATTTGGCAAAATGTGATAGGTATTTCATATAAATTTTGTCTGCCACATCATACTTGAGTCTCACACAAAATAAAAATTTTCCTCGCTACTCATGCCACAAGTATATGGTGCTACTTTCATCTATGCAGTACTTATTTAAAAAAAAAAATATTTTAGAAAAAATAAATTCTCTTTTAATTTGTTAAGCTTATTTCTTTTTTTCAATTTGATTCAAAAAGGATACATCTTTTCTTCTTTCACAACTTTTTTAATTTCTAGTTTACACAGTATGTTTAGCACCATAAGAATTCAAAAGTCTTCTTTATGGTTTTAAGCTTCGTATCAAGTCAAAACATGATAATCAATTAAAATGGAGGAAATGTTATTTTTTATAGTAAAACAATATAACTTTTAAAATTCTTATTTTACTCTTAATAAAATGATTAATTATAATCACATAATTATCTAAGGTTTAAATTTTAGGCTATAAATTTTAAAAAGAAAACGTTTTAAATTAAACAATCTCATACAAGTTGAAATGGATCTTACCCATAATAAGAGTTGTAGTGCACTTTTTTAATATACGAAAAATATATTCGACTCAAAGAAAAAGGACTTGAGTGACTTGAAGAGCACTTTTTGGTCGATATTTTGGGTAATTAAAGTGACAATGGAGGGTCATATTGTCATTTCACATTTTTTTGATACCCAAATTATCCTCCCTAATTAAAAACCACCTTTATATCTACCCGATTTTGAAAAAGCATTGCCCCACACGCAATAATATGGTGACATATGTCTTGTCCCACCACTTTCTCGAGAAAATTGAAGAAAAAGTGTTTTTTAAGTCTTGAATGAAGGATTAGTGACATTGACCAACTTAAAGGGTCAAACATAATTAGAAAACTTGATTAAGTTAATAGTGGACTTGATTAGTATTTTCAAAACTTTCTAATCTTTTCAAAAATACAAATCAACCCAACCCCTCTTCAATCCAAATCAACCACTCCCTCCTCTCTCTCGCCAGCTTCTCTCAATTCTCTCCCAACCAACAATTCAGCAAAATTTCTCCCTTCAACCCCCGGTGACTTCTACCTCCAGCGATAAATAGTTGGGCTTCGAGTTTCCCTCTTTAATTCAAATCAACCTATCTCGCATCCCTCTCTCGACAACTTCTCTCAACTCTCTCCTAACCAACTATTCTACAAATTTCTCATTTCAATCCTCGGCGACTTTAATATCCGACTACAAATAGTTGGGCTTTGAGTTCCTTTTCGACTTCAACCTTCAATTGGCGTGGCAGCCTTGCTCTCCGGCCACAACAGTTTTGAATTTTTCATCGTTCCTGTTCTTCTTTCACAAGTAAAAATTTATGGCCTTTTTAGTTTTGAAGAAAACGAGGAACTTTCACAAACTTCTCTTATAGTATTGGTTAATAATTTTAATATTTGTTGCATTAATTTGAAATGCGGTCTGAATAAAATTCTAATTTCTGGTATTTCTTCTCTTCTCTTTTCGAAGTGAATTATGATATTTTGTTGTTTGTTGTATTATTTTGAATTTTGATTTTTATTGTTGTGTTTATAAAAATAAAACAACAATTTGGGTTGATTTGTTCTGTTCTTGTTCTTGGTAAAAATGGTGAAATTGTTATTTTTTGTTGAACAAAATTGTGCTACTATTTTTTGTTTCCTCCAACAGATTATCCATCTGGTGCAATACATTAACCATCTGATGCAACAGATTTATCATATGATGCAACAGATAAACCATATGATGCACCAGAGGAACCATCAGATTATAATTCTTATGCAACAGATTAATCATCTGATGCAATAGATTAACTATCTGATGCAACAGATTAATCATATGTTGCAACAGATTAAGCATCGGATTAAAAATCTGATGCAACTAATTAACCATTTGATGCAATGGAAGAACTATCAGATTAATGATCCGATGCAACAGATGAACCTCTTGTTGGATAAAATCCTATCAACTCTTCCAATAGAAAACGTCCAAGACTTAATTTTTCCAATTGATCATTCATCTTCCATGATAGACGACCCTATGTTGGAATAAATCTAAATAATATTGACCATCGATAACTGTTCCAACAGATCACTCATGTGTTGTAACAGATGTGTGACCTATTGTATAAACCATTCATCTTTCTCAACAGATGAGTGATATGTTTTGTATTATCGCAATAGATTACTCAGCCATTGATGCAGGTTAGTTAACTGCTCTGACAAATCAATCATATGTTGCAACAGATGTGTGATCTGTTGCACAAACTATTCATCTTTCTCAATAGATAAGTGATATATTTTGTATTATCGTAACAAATTACTCAGCCATTGCTACGAGTTATTTAACTATTCCAATAAATCACTCATATGTTGCAATAGATGACGTCACAATAGATGTGTGATCTGTTGCACAGACCATTTATCTTTCTCAACAGATGAGTGATATATTTTGTATTGTCGCAACAGATTACTCAGCCATTGCTAAAGGTTATTTAACTATTCCAGTAGATCACTTACATATTATAATAGATGATGTTGCAATAGATGTGTGATCTGTTGCACAGACCATTTATTTTTCTCAATAAATAAATAATTTATTTTGTATTGTCGCAACAGATTACTCATCCATTGCAACAGGTTATTTAACTGTCCCAACGGATCACTTATATGTCACAACAATGTGTGATCTGTTGCAAAGACCATTCATCTGTCTTAAAAGATAAGTGATATATTTTGTATTATTGCAACAGATTACTCATCCGCTGCAACAGGTTGGTTATATGCTGCAACAGATATAATACCAGGTGCAACAGATCGGTGATCTGTTGTAACTATTATTTTATTGTTTTGCTTGTTTGATTTACTATTATCCCTTTTTAATGATGTATTAATCAACTATAATATTTTTTTTTATTTTTCAGTATGGTTCCCAAAAGAACAGAAATCGAATCAAGTCCAAGTAAAGGAACAAGTGAAGTAGCTAGGCTACATCCACCACTCTATGAGTTTGCTTTACAAACGTTATCTCAATCGGGAGCAAAATATGATGAACACGGGGAGGAGAAATGTTTCAAAAGAGATGATGCAAATGCTAATAGCCCTTTCACCGAAGAGTTGGTCAAAACCTTCAGCATTGATCGTTATCCTGTGAGAATGCAGTGCGATGGTGCTGTAGATTTAACGGGTGATTTCGTGGTTAAGTCAGCCATGGAAAACTCTTTCGACGCCTTCAGAAAAATTCTTCGAGAATAAAAATTGGATGCTTATTTCAGGGACAGCTGCTTTGGGAAATATCTTAATTTTCTGGAGGACAACAATGCTCGTTTCCAAATGAAAATGGTATATAAACTTCTCAAGCATAGGTTTATGTATGAAAACAAAGATAAGATGGATGAGGTGTGGATAAATTATTGTGGCATGCCTGTTTGTTTTGGTTGGAAGGAGTTTGCCATAGTTACTGGACTAAAATGTTATCCTCCTTCTCAAGTTATACCTATAACCAAAAAAAAATACCCCGCACACCCAAAAAAGGCAAAGGCAAGTCATGTGATCATGATGACCTGGTGTTCATTATTGGTCCAAGCTTTAAAAATAAAAATTTGATAAAAGCGTTGAAAGGTAAAGGACTTTCAAAGAAGCACAAGAAGTCATTGTGCTTTGTTTGGTTTGTACATAATATTCTTTGGGCGAGAGACGTTAACAACAACATAAGCCTCAGTTTAATAAAGCTCTCCAAGGATCTTCAGGCGTTTAACAGCTATCCTTGGGGTTATGAAAGCTTCAAAATGACTGTTAAATATTTAATGACTCCGTTAGCACCAAAGACAGTCAACTTATATGGCTTCCCATGGGCTTTCATGGTAAATATTTCTTTCTTCTATTATGATATCATTTAATTTTTTACTCAATAATGGTTTTGATTTATTGACGTTATTTTATAGGCTTGGGTGTTTGAAGCCATTCCTTATTTGAGACAACAAGTGAACTACTAGGAAGGAGTTTCTTCTCCAAGAATCTTGAGATGGTTGTCGGCCAAAACTGATGAAAATGTAAAATTTCTTGATCTCTTCAACCCCCCGAAGGATGCAGTAAGTATAATTATAATTAATTTTTTCTTTTAATTAATGATTTTGTTTAATGATCTAATCATCATTCTAATATATGTAATGATTTATGTTAGATTGTGCATCCGTCGCTAGTTCCGACCAATCAAGAATTGAAGATGCCATTTTTCTTACTTTACGGTCTGTGTAAAATTTATCGGACCCTAAGGTCATCGACAGAATAAAAATGGAATTATTTGGAGCAACAACCATTATAAAAAAAATAATTTTGGAGGGTAGGCTTATTGTTGTTGATGGTCTTACTGGTGATGGAGCTGTTGGTGGTGGTAGTGGTGCTACTGTTTGTACTAATGATACTCCTCTTACAGTATTTAAAGTAAACCATTATGAGTATGATCATACTGGTTATACAAATTTTGCCTCTCCCAGCGAACGTTCTGCATGCAAATATCAAGACTGCAGGGTGAAACATGATGTAGTGATTAATACTATTAATGCATTAACTGCTTCTGTAAAGGAATTGACATCTAGGAGGGGTCTCATTCCATCAAAGAGGATTTTATTTTCATCCGCTCTATTAGAGTTAGGGCTAAGAGGAGAAGGAGAGTGATTTCCAGGGAATTATCAAGCATCCAAAAAAGCAAAATTGCAACTCCTATGTCTGTGTGTTGCACTGAGTAATGTACAATGTCCAAAGGAAAGTAGCACGGGATGAAGAAGGTGAATATATATGTCTTCCAACTGACTAAAAAAACAGACACATATCTGTTTCAACAGATGACATATCTGCTAAAAATTATTGAACAGATATATGCATCTGTTGCAACAGTTGACTAACTTGTTGCACCAGATAAAGTATCTATTATAACATATGTCTCGTCTATTTTATCAAATCAAATAGCTCTTTGTACCACTTTTATTTGTACTAACAGATGACCTATTTGCTGCAACAGATGATTAATATGTTACAACGAATGGTTCATCCATTGGAAATTATCATACAGGGTCTTTCTCATGTAGAAATTTATCCCAACAATTGATTCATTATTTCAACAGAAATATAATCTGTTTGGGATAATTTAAAATAGGAGGAAGACCTGTTTTATTTACTAGAAGAGATGAGTTATCCTTTTTCATTTTGTTGTATCTCCGTGATTAGCATTGACCAATTCTGGCTTTCCAGGTAGATGTAGAAGAAGCTACTGTTGAACAACATTGACAATATGTTACTTTTTTTATGGAAATACAGAGAACATAAAGCGCAGAAACCATACATAAGCGACAATAAATATCCACGACGAGCAAAGCCGAATTCCATAGCACCGGATGAAGAACAACTTATCCATACTGAGTAGATCTTTATAGCTTGAGCCTGTCAAAGTAATCCTTGGCATCATACTTAAATTGTTGTTGATGTATTTGTTGAGATCTGTACCCATAATATTTTTTTTACATTTTATTTATTCGTTGACTTATTTCAGCTAATTTCTGAAGGCTTCGATTTATTTTATTTTGTCTATAAATTTTATTTATTCCTTAGATTTGAACTTATTAATTGAAAAGGAATACTAGATTCAAATACTGTAGTAAATAATATATCTGTTGCAACAGACGATACATCTATTAGAAAAATTGAATAGATTTAGACATATGTTGCAACAGGTAAGTAATCTGTTGGAATTTATCAAACAAGTCTTCCCACTGTTGCAACAGATGACCAACCTATTGAACCAGATAAACTATATGTCAGAACAGGTAGAATAACTGTTACAACGGATGGAGAATCTGTTGCATTATAAAAATTCAACTTTCGTTGGACATAAAAAATTTCCAGTATGTGTGAAAAGGTTAAAGTGAATTGAAATAAAAAAGGTGGAGCCTATCGATGGTGTTCAGTTCAAACACCTAAAATAAAATTAGCATCAAGTAAACAGTGTTCATTTTAAACACGTAAAATAAAATAGGCATCAAATGTCAAGTGTGTCAGTTTGGCACATTTTGCTGACTTGCCATCACTTGGCCCCCAACGGTCATCCCCCCCATTGTCTTATATATTCATCTTCCTCCTAAAATTTAATCCTAAATTCCCAAATCTTCTTCTTCATCGTCATCTTCTTTTATCTATCCAAATTCTTCAAATTATTTCTTTTATTTTTTTCAACTGAGCTTGACAATGTCGAACGCATCTTCCACTATTATTTTTGATAAAGATTTTTTATATTGTAAGTACGATCATGAAGCTCTGTTAAAGACTTCTTGGACTCAACAAAATCCAGGTTGTATTTTTTTTACTTGTAAGATTTCAAAGATAATATTTTTTTTATTTAATTAGTTGATTAATTATTGACTTGTAATTATTTTGTAATTGTATTTTCTTTTTATAGAAATTGAGTGGATTCGATTACTTTGACTGGTATGAAGAACGACACCCTTCACAAGCAAATCGTGTAATCTGGGGTTTGTTAAACAAAGTCAAGGCTTCTGAAGAGAAACAAAATCGAGAAAGAAGATACTATATTGTTGTCGTTATTGCTACTGGTTTGGTGTTGTTGGGTACATGGATATTCAAGCCTAATTTCTAAAATTTTCATGGTGGTGTGTGTATTTTCTACTGGTTTGGTGTTGTCGAGCACATGGATATTCAAGCTAACTGTTGGAAAATATTAAAAAGATTTAGGCATATATTGTAAAGTTTAGGTCATCTGTTGGAAATTATCAAACAGGTCTTCCCTATGTTGCAACAGATTAGACTTAGATTATTAGATTATTCATAGAAATAACATCGACATAATGCAACAGATGACCAACCTATTGCAACAAATAAACTATCTGCCAGAACAGATTAAATATATTTTACAACAGATTGACAATCTATTGCATTATAAAAAACTCAACATTCATCAGAAAAAAATTATTGCCACTACATGCACATGTAATAAAGTAAAAGGTGACTTGAAATTAAAAATTGCTATTTCACAGGCTCTTCTATATACACAGGCTTCAAGCGTCCTGTTAGTACCCCATAAACACAAACCTCTTGCAGGTTTGCCACAGTGTTGTCGCACAGAAAAGTCATTGGCTCGGCTATTTCTATGTCGGTTAGTAAACATTCGATGTGTACAAGAGCATGCAAGGCGCTCGTTTTAGCGGCATCATCTTTTGGAAGGATCATTCCCTTGTTTCGACCTTCAAAATCCCATGATTTCTTCATCAGCACTTCCTTTGGCGAATGATTCATCAGTTTACTCTCCCTTAATAAGATGGGCAACAACACCATTAGTGGCTCCACGAGAAGAAAAAGATCGAAATCATCGATGAGAGGTACGTTGGAGTTATGAACATTGATCTTTCCCTCCTCGAGTAGTATCTCAACAGCCCGATAATGCATTTCGTTCACGCTAATGACTGCAAGAATCCTCTTTGCCTTGGTCCAGCTCTTGCCGTGTGGATTTGGCCTCTCTCCTCTAACCTATTTTATCATTTTTTCTTCATCCAAAACCAACGTAGGAACTAGGAAATCAAGTCCTATGCCAAGGGATAATGCCTCCCCATTGAGTTGATCGTACCTATCCTTGAGCTTCTTGCAGAAGTTGAGGTCCATTATCCCATCGGCAGCGTCATAAGCTTCCCGGTACATTAATTGCCTTTTTCTCATGAGGCAGAGAATTATGTCAACACGCTGTGATATAAGAAGTCAATTTTTAAATAGGATAGTGATTGTAAAGATACAACGGATGGTCCATCTATTGCATAGGGTTCTTTGAATCAATAATCCAACGTAACTTATGCAATAGATGGATAATAAGTTGCAACAGAACCACTACCAGTTGCACCAGTATACCCATCTGTTGCAACAGATGTGAAATCTATTGTGTAGCTTCTTCTTCATGGGGTAGATTAAAAGGTCTAGGTTAGAAAAATTAAACTTGCCTTATCCTTGTACGGCATACGTATATCAGTCATAGTCTGGAAGTCTTGGGGGGGAAAGGGAGGCCTGGGGTAATCTGGTACGCCTGACCTGGCATTCTTGGCCTATAGCAAATCCCTCTTCTCTTCGGTGCCAAGTTCCGCATATATGTCCACCTTCTTGACTGGCCTCTTAACTTCAACAGCTTTTGGAGAGGGAGAAATTACAATTTCTTTTGATTTCCTACTGGAGAGTACATCTCTAATTGTTTTTTTCTTTCTCCTAACCAACACTGTAGGAGTGTGTGGATCCCTCACCTTCTTGGATGGTATGAAACATCTCTTGGATTTTAATTCCTCGATAGCTTTGAGATAGCCTCTACTTTTCTAAGAGTTTATCCTGTCTGTCCTTGCATTCTTCGCATTCGTAACAAGAACACGAGGGTGAAGAGGGGTAAAAGGGACCTGTGTAAGCGTGAAAAGAGGTGTTTTCAAATATATTTATTCTTTCTTGAGCATCAACATGCTCATCATCATGAGTGGTAGAAGCATCAGCATGCCTACCACCAACACTAACAACTTCACCAGAAGAAGCACCCGGATCTATCTTAGTAGGTTGGTCATGAAGAGCCTCAACATTAGGCTGACCTTGCCTAACTGCTCTTCTTATGGCTGTTGGTCCTGCCAATTTCTTCTTTATTAACTCCACCGTTGGGTCTGCTATAGTATCAATATGACCTAAAGTAATATAAGAAGTCATCACCGACTCCTCCTCAGTAGGCACGATCCATGGATGCACAACCTATAAAAAAGAAAAAAAAGATAGTTGCATTTAAATCATATAATATAATAATTTTCACAGTTGGGTTACATTTTTAAAAAAAAATACCCATCTGTTGCATAGTTTGCAGTATATGGTTAAAATCCGTTTGAGTCTGGGTCAGAGAAACAGAGCCACACATGGATAATCTGATGCAAAATATCAATCATCTGTTGCAATAGTTGCATAAGACGGGTAATCTGTTATGTAACAAATAATTTATACGTCGCAACAGATGAACAATATATTATCAGATTACATATCTGTTGCATAATTTGCAGTAGATGGTTAATCTGTTAGGAGTCAGGTTCAGAGAACCAAATTAATAGATGGGTAATGTGATGTAAGATATCAATCGTAACTGTCGCAACAGATATCCCATCTGGTGCATCAGATATAATATCTGTTGCACCAGATATAACATCTGTTCAATATCTTTCTTTAAGTAAAATTATTTTACTTGAAGAAGACGTACTGCATCATCGGGAGGGTTAAAGAGATCAGCCTCCTTAATATTGGTATTTCTCTTTGCAGACAACCACCTAAACATCCTTGGATGAGAAACCTCATTCGGGTAATCCATTAACTGCTTTCGGAGGGGAGGAATGACTTCAAATGCCCAAGCCTAAAAATGTAAATAGGAAGCAAGCTAAAAAAAAGTCATAATAACTATATTCAATATAAATTAATGGATGAGTAAAATTAGTGATTAATTTTACCATAAAAGCCCAAGGAAAGCCGTATAATATGGTCATCCCTGAGGATAACTTTGTCAGTAAGTATTGGACAGTTAAGTAGAAGGTGTCATATCCCTAGGGATAATTGTTGAATTTATCAAAATCCTTAGCACGCGTCAACAAATCATCTTCTATGACCTTGTTGACGTCTCTTGCCAATATAAGCTTATGGAAAAACCAAACTAAGCACAATTTCTCCTTGTATTGTTCTGGTATGGTTTTATCCTCGAGATCTGTCAACAAATCCGATGCTTTGTAGCCACGTCGAGCAATGTCAAACAACCCATCTATTTTTTCCTTGCATTTTCTTGCCTTGGATATTTTGTGGGGTAAGGGTTCTTCTGGACGATGGCATCTCAAGTACGTCACTATGGCAAACTCTTGCAAGCCAAAACAAACAGGCATGCCACAGTAGTTGGATCCAGATTTCATCCATCTTTTTTTGCCCCCTCCTCCGGATCTTTATCATCCCCCACGTACTTGATCCTGCGCTTGAGAAGACCATATACCATTGTCATAGGGAAATGAATATGGGCAGAGGGGTCCTCAGGCAGCTCAAGAAAGCATCCAAAGCAGCTCTTCTTAAAAAGTCCACCTATGTTTTCGTTCTTCATAATTTTCATAAAATGTTCCAAAAATTTCCCCATCTGACATTTAAGTACAATTTAACTAGTTAGTTGTTTTGCTTCTGGGTCATTTATCAACATCGCAACTTGAAACCTGTCAATACTAAAAGTTTTGATAGGATCATGCTGGGATGTCGATATTAATTCACGCCTCATTGGTAATCCATTATCATCATGTTGATGATCATCCTCTTTCTCTTTCTCACTCTCCAATTCCTCCTCTTTCTCACTTTTATTTTCTTCATCACTATCTACATACCCTTGTCCACCTCCCTCAATGTTGTTTTCATATCTCTCTTCAGTTTCACTTTTTCCTGACTGAGATTGTTCAGAAAGCTCCTCCGAATCCCTCTATACTGTAGCCTTTTTTTGGGTGGTCAGACGTTGATCCACTTTCACTTTCTTTTCTTTTGAGAGACATGTTTTACCTACAAATAATAGAAAAAAATTACATTACAATTGATGTATGCATAAATTTTAAAAAATACATTACAAACACCACGAATACCGACACACCAACAACCACCACCACAAACACCACCAACCAATGCCATAAACAAATACCACGAATACCGCCACCACAAACACCACCAACCAATGCCACTACTAGTTCCACCATGAAAACCACAACCACCACCACCAACACCACAAACATAATCCAACAATACCACGATAGTCAACGGAACACTGTGACCAAAACTAGGGATTTCTCGAGTTCTTCCTACGATTTTACCATCAAAACTCAAAATTATAAATCCATTCTCGAAGATAATACAACTAAAAGTTATTTTTCATTATTAACTTAAAAGCCCTTATTTTTTAGAAAAAATAACAAATATAGAACTCTTCTCGAACTCTGTTGCCTACGAAGACAAATAAAATGACTGATACAAACAAGAATAAAGTCAAAAATAACACCTATATGGTCGGAAATAAGAAGAAAAGTGATTTGTTGTGGAGGGTTGAGAAAATTTATTAAGTAGTTATTGTTTGTACTGTATTATTGAGTGAGAATGAGAGAGAAAGAGCGAGAACTCGAGATTTGATATGATGAAACATTTTGTATGGGTTGATTTGTACTTTGGAAAAGAATGACAAGTTTTGAAAATATTAATTTGGTCCGAATTGATCTTAATTATTTTTAAAATCATAAAAGATATGCGTAATTTTTAACCCTCTCATCATGCAATTGCCAAAAGGGTACTATTTAGTCTAACATATGAACTCAATTGAAATTGTATAAAAAAAAATTAAAGTTGTAGTTGACTGAGTACTCTAGTTGACCCTATGAACTCACCCCTGGTCCTAGATTAATCAATTTAGGTACTATTAGTCTAACATATGAACTCAATTAAAATTGTATAAAAATAAATGTTCAACATGTTGCATCAAATTTTGCATCTATTGTAAATTATCGATTAGATTAGGTAACAACAGATTACAAATATGTTGTAAATTATCAAATAGATTAAGTCATATGTTGTAACAGATTACCCATCTGTTGTAAATTATCAAATGGATTATCATATATCACAACAGATTACCCATATATTGTAAATTATCAAATAGGCACTGCCATCTGTTATAGCTGACCCTATGAGAACTCACCCCTAGTCCTAGATTAATCAATAGTTGACCATATGAGAACTCACCCCTAATCCTAGATTATTCAATTAAGGTATTAGTACCCTGTCCTAGATTAATCAATTAAGGTATTAGTTGAATATATGAGGTAGTAAGAATTGGTTCGACTCAGAGTTATCGATCGAAGACTCTGGTCGGGAGGAACGCAGTACCGTCTCATAATGCAATTGCCGAAAGACTTAATGGAGGTTATAGTTGACCGTATGAGAACTCACCCCTAGTCCTAGATTATTCAATGAAGGTATTAGTACCCTAGTCCTAGATTAATCAATTAAGGTATTAGTCTAACATATGAGGTAGTAAGAATTGGTTCGGCTCAGAGTGATCGATCGACGACTCTGGTCGGGAGGAACGCAATACCGTCTTATCATGCAATTGCCAAAAGACTCAATTGAAGTTGTAGTTGACCCTATGAGAACTCACATTCAATTAAGGTACTAGTCTAATATATGAACTCAATTGAAATTATATATAAACAAATGTTCAACCTGTTGCAATAGATGTCTTTTCTATTGGATCAAATCAAACAGATTAGGTAATTTGTTACAATATATTAAGCATTTATTGTAAACTATCAAACAAATTATGTTATTTGTTACAATATATCACGAATCTATTGTAAACTATCAAACAGATTAAGTCATCTGTTGTGACAGATTACCCATCTGTTGTAAATTATCAAATGGATTAAGTCATATGTCACAATAGATTACCCATATGTTGTAAATTATCAAATAGGTAATGTCATCTATTGTAGTTGACATTATAAGAACTCACCCCTAGTCCTAGATTAATCAATTAAGGTATTAGTTGAACATATGAGGTAGTTAGAATTGGTTCGGCTCAGAGTTATCAATCAACGACTCTGGTCAGGAGGAATGCAGTACCGTCTCATCATGCGATTTTCAAAAGACTCAATTGAAGTTGTAGTTGATCCTATGAGAACTCACCCCTAGTCCTAGATTATTCAATTAAGATAGTACCCTGTCCTATATTAATCAATTAAGGTATTAGTTGAACATATGAGGTAGTAAGAATTGGTTTTGCTCATAGTTATCAATCGATGACTCTGGTCGGGAGAAACGTAATACCGTCTCATCATGCAATTGCTAAAAGACTCAATTGAAGTTGTAGTTGACCCTATGAGAACTCACCACTAGTCCTAGATTATTTAATTAAGGTATTAGTGCCATAGTCCTAGATTAATCAATTATGGTATTAGTCTAACATATGAGGTAGTAAGAATCGGTTCGGCTCAGAGTGATCGATCAATGACTCTGGTCGGGAGGAATGCAATACCATCTCATCATGCAATTTCCAAAAGACTCAATTAAAGTTGTAGTTGACCCTATGAGAACTCACATTCAATTAAGGTATTAGTCTAACATATGAACTCAATTGAAATTATATATAAACAAATATTTAACCTATTGCAATAGATGTCTTTTCTGTTGGATCAAATCAAATAGATTAGGTAATCTGTTGCAACATATTACGTATCTTTTGTAAAATATCAAATAGATTATGTCATTTGTTGCGATAGATGACCGAGATTTGGAAGTTTCCAAACAGAAATTGTCATCTGTTGCACTTAAATATTTTAAGATCTTTTTTTAAAGCAATTTAGGTATTTCCGTCCGAGATAAAAAAGTTAAAATACTAAGGTGGTAAAAATATTACCCGATACTACTTGGATAACTCAAAAATCTCCTGAGTTAGTAGTCTTATCTGGTCTTTTCAATGTCACCATCTGCTCGTGCCCCTTAAAATTTATTAATAAATATTTAAAATACCCTATATCTAGAACTCACTCCTTCAGCCATAAAGTAGTCTAGACTCAACTCATCACTCTTCTTTATTCTTAATTCTCAATTATCTTTGTTTTCTTTTTTCCTCTCTTTTCTCTCTTCTTTCAGATGAGGATCCTTTAGGATCTTAACCAATCAATATCTTTTCTCAACTAAACTGGATGTTCTGATCCGTTTGCTTTTTTGACACTGTAGGTATGGTTCACTGTTGCTCTTTCCATCTCTTCTTCTTCTTTGTATGTTATTTAAATTAGATATTTACATTTGTTGCTATTAATGATTTACCCATTACCAGTTTCCTATTTATTAAAAAAATTGAAGGAAAGGTGACTTTTATGTCTTGAACGAATGAACTGTTGTTTTTATTAAAATATGCAAAAAAATTCATTTGTTGGGAGAACTTAAAAAGCCTTGTTATCAGTATAGTTTTTTTTTATGTCTTTTGTTTGGTACTTTGGTTGTGCTGTTGTTGGGGGGGTGGTCATGTTGGAACAAGTGATATTTGTGTTGTGGATAGTGTTGGAACATATGGTGTTGTTTCTTGATTGTTGATGTTGTTGGTGGTGGTGTTACAGCAGTTTCCTCAACTATTGCAACTGATGAATCAGCTGTTGGAACAGACGGAGAAACTGTTTGAAGAAATCAAACCAGTAGCAAGGCTGGTTTGATTTATTCCAACAGATGACCCATCTGTTACAATATGCCATCCATTTGTTGCAACGATGCCTCATTGGTTGAACAGATGGGTAATCTATTGCATCATATTGGTCATCTGTTGATTCACTCAATTTTGTGTTACCCTTTTGTAATGTTCTTTTTGGTTTCTTTTTATTCTTCTCTTGTTTGACATCAAATGTATTTCTCTTGTTTGCAGATAAAAAGAAGTGAAACTGGATCTGCTTTTCCCCGGCCGACATTAAAGGCTAGAGTAAAGATGGGTTCGGAGGAATAAGCTGCTTGTAGATGGAACCACTTCATATGTGGGAGGTATGTATTACTGATCAACCTATCATGAAACCACACATCCAGTACAATGATTTTGTGAATGTTTGTTCTTTACCTATTAGTCTTTAATCCTTCAAACAAGATATGGCATTTTACAGTTATAATTGCTAGGTTCGAACTAGTAAGGCTAAGGGACCAAGACGATGGTGTCGATACCCCATTAAAATTTAATGACGACTTATGCTCAGGTTTTTGTGTCAAGTTTGGGGAAGGGTTCAAGTTTTTGGCGGCAGTGTAAATATCTAATAGTGATTGGACCGGTTTTAATGTCTTAATGGACTTGTTGAAAGGCCTTCGAAGCCTCGCACTGCAACAAACAATGATGGAACCAATAGAAATTCCCATGGTCTAAATTTATATGGATGGGTTATTGGATGAGACTATTATACAGCAGAAGGTGTTTGGGAGAAAACCTGTGTGGGAAGGGGGAGGTTGAGAAGGCCATATATCATCTCAGTCCTTGTTTAAGTGGAAACACAGGGTGGGAAGGAAAGTGTAGCGAAATTGGCTGATGAAATTGACATGAAAAATAAAAAAAAACGGATGAGGTATGAATGTGAAAGTGTATCCAAAAATGAAAATTCATCAGTCGTTGAAGAAAAAAAAGAATGGTCAATAGGACTGGAGATGGACACTTTGCTCAAGAATGCAACTAGCGAGCATGTACTGAATGAAGACTCTGACAAAGTGCAGGACCAGAACTCTAAGGAAGAAGCTTCGCGAGAATGGAATGTGGTAACATTGTCGGTCTGAATTGAAACCTGAACCAACTACTCCTGCATTAAAAATTTAGGATTATGTCAATTTCATTGGTGTATAAAAGTATGAGGTCATGTTTCTCATGTCAATTTCATTGGCCATATATTAAGGTCTGAGATGATATATGGCCTTCTCCACCTCCCCCTTCGCGCATAGGTATTCTCCCAAGCACCTTCTTCTGTATAAAAGTCTCCTACAATAATTCATCCATATAAATTTAGACTAGGGGAATTTCTATTGGTTCCATCATTATTTTCTGCATTGTGAGGCTTCGGAGGCCTTTCAAGAAGTCCATTGTACCATTAAAAATAGTCTAATCACTATTGGATATTTACACTGTCGCCAAAAACTTGAACCCTTCCCCAAACTTGACACAAAAACATGAGCATAAACCATCATTAAATTGTAATGGGGTATCGACACCACCGTCTTGGAACCCTTCGGCCTTATCAGTTCGCACCTATCAAACTAAACTGTACAATGCAGGATCTTGTTTGAAGGATCATTGTCTAATCGGTAAAAAACTGCATTCACAAAATCATTGCACTTTATGTGTGTCTATCACGGTAGCCTGATTAATAATTACATAACTCGCACGCATGAAAATAGGATCCATTGCACACACCTTATTCTTCCTACCCCATCAGGATATGTCAGACAGTGTTTTTTATTCATCTGCACGCATGTGATGACTATTAAAAATGAGGTGTGAAGAGTCATGACTTTTTATCTTACCAAATTCAAAACAGCTGATGAATCAAAATCTACATCTATTGCAACTGACGAATCAGTTGTTGGAAGAAATCAAAACATCTCCTCCAATATATGGTCCATCTGTCACAACAGATAATCCATATGTTGCAACAGATGGTAAATCTGTTGCAACAGACCATACTGTGTGTTTTTATTCATCTGCATGCATGTGATTACTTCTTGGTAAAAATGTTTGTTTGAATTTAGTTGTCCTATTTATAAAATAAAGAGAATTTTATTATATTCTTCCAAGATTACCCCTATTATTAAATGACTACATAAAGTATATTGTTCACATTTATACTTTCAAAGTATAATTAATAAGGCCAATTTGGTAAAATAATCACCTAATTTATATTTTTATTAATTGGTGTACCAAGCCCATAGGGCCCAACTAATACGAAATGGAGGGACTATTAAAAACAAGTGAAGAGTCGTGACTTTTTATCTAACACATTCAAAACAGCTAATGAACTGAATACTCCATCTGTTGAAACTGATGAATCAGCTGTTAGAAGATATCAAAATATCTCCTCCAACATACTGTCCATCTATCACAACGGATAATACATATGTTGCATCAGATGTTTTATCTGTTGCATATACAAACCATCTATTGCAACAGATGGTAAATCTATTTTGACAGACCATCTGTTTCAGATTCAATCCATCTGTTGCAACAGATGCTAAATTTGTTGTGATAGATGGACGATCTGTTGCAACAACTCAATAATAACAGCTTTTATTGAGTCTCAAATCATTTTGAAAATGTGAGAAGTAATTAATGTAAAAAAAAAAGTCGCGACTTTTCACAGAAAACAAAATGCCACTAATTTGAATGTAATTAATACAATGGAGCTGAATAGTCCTTCCTTTTGGCCTGACATGTCAAGATTCAATCCTCTATAAATAGGTACCTCCTTAATCTTCATTCAACTCAACTTTATTTATTTCTTGCATTTTTTCTTTTCGTGTGACATCTTCAACCATTTCTCTTCAAAGAGCATATTCCTTTCTCGTTGAGGTAAGTTTTTTTCTGTTGTAAATTTACCAGTTGGTCGTATACATTGTATTATATTTTGGATTTTTTTCTTTACATTTGTCAATTCATGCGTGTTCTAGATATAGATGATCCTTTTTCGGACATTGCTATTCTAAGCGACTCAGTGCGGGAACTTCAGAGGCAGGTTAATGACCTGCAGAGAGAGTTGGTCGCTGTGAGAGCGATGATGTTCAGAGAGATGCAGAGGCTGATGAGGGCCCTGCTGCTGCGAGTTGATTGGCCGACTGTTATTAATGATGATGATGATGATAATAGTAATTAGAATGTATTTTTTCTTTTAGCGTATATATTTTAATTTTTCTATATCAGATCTATACCTAATGTATCTTATTTTTCGTTTAATGAAAAATTTATTTTTAGTCAGACTTTGGCATTTTAATTCTTAGTCAATTTTCATTCTGTCTATTTCTTCTAATCTAAACATACATACATGTTAACATATCGACGGTTGGAGGCAAGGAGCTATGTTGAATCCAGTAGCACTAGCAATTTTGTCTTTTAAGTTCTTTCAACAGATGGACCATATGTTAGAATAGATTGATCATCTGTTGGGTTTCTATCAATAGATTATCCATCTGTTTTGATAGATTTGTCATCTGTTGGAGAAAAATATTCCAGTTGTTTATGCAACTATTGAGAATAATTGTGGTCTGCTGTATTATTTAGTTCATGTTTTGCCTCTTTTTATTAATGCACAAGTTATTAAAAAAAGATATTTTATATATAATAAATGATAACATTAGGTTCACAACAATGAGTTAAATATATAAAAGTCCACAACAAACAAACAAACAACAACACAAGTTTCTGCAATTACAACGATCATGGTGAATTATGATTCGGGCATGTAGTTCTCCCAGCGCACTTATATATGGAGCACTTGTTTCTTCTTGATGAAAATTATTCTCTAACTCCACGCCTCTTCTAATATGGCTTTCTTCCCAGTTTGATACTGCTCGGGTCTATATATGGAGGAGGTATTAATCTCCCCATAAGCTCTGCTGGAACAACCCAAGATTCTTTAGAAAGCACCAGAGTAATATGCCCACTATATGCCATTTCATATTTTTCCACCAAATAATATTGAGAGGAGTGCTCATAAACTTCAGGTCTATGTTTATGACCGTATTGAGCTCTAAGTGTTGCCATAGCATGTGGACAAGGTATTTTGTCCAAGTCAAAAACTCTACACGTACAAGATCTTATTTGAAGATCGACCGTGGCAGCATCACCATGACCGGTGATATAGAATTTGTAATTTTCTATTATATGAGAGAATAACCTATTCCCCAAACTGATGTTCGTTGATTATTTTTTCAATTTTGAGAAAAAATCGGGTTCATTTTTCTGGGCACTTAAACTGCACACGTCTTTCATTAAAACATTGCTATACTTCTCGCTTATTGTTTCAAACATAGCCTTGATGGGAAATTCTCTTTCATCGCCAAACAATGAATTCACCGATTCAGCTATGTTTGATGTCATAATATTGTACCTATAGAAAAGAATCACTTAGTACGACATCATACTAAACTTGTAAATCAAACAAGACATTAAATTCATAAGAATGTACCTATTTGCTGAACAAAATGCCCGGCTCCATCTATCAAAACCGATATTTGCGAGAAATTCTTCTACCTTGGGATTCACATCCTCTATTTGATTGAAATGGTCTAAAAAATCCTCTCTACTATATGCTTTAGATGTTCTATAAAAAAGGGTGACGACCCTTTCGTTATAATAATTATTTTGAATATTCTCTCCAAGATGCCTGATGCAACAACCAAAGTAAGCTGAAGTGAAGAAAAGTGAATCCATCTTTGGAATACTTGGATGCCTATTCGATACAAAACACAACTCTTCGGTAACTTCGACGCAGCGTCACAGTTGTTCAAAGAAAATCCATAAGAGGTATCACATTCTTTGTCCACTACACAAAAAATGATAGAAAAGATGTGATTCTCCGCATCATGCGCCACCGCCACTAGTAGAACTCCATTATACCTACTCCTCAAGAAGGTACCGTCGAAGGCTATGCCTTTTCTCAAATGTCGAAAACTTTGAATCCAAGCACCATAGGATACAAAAAAGTACTTGAACCTTCCATTTTCATCCAGTTGCAATGTCGTCTTACTTTCGGGATTTGTGGACTCAATCATGTAACGGTAAGCATCCAGGACTTCATACCCATGCTCGAGTGTCCCCCTAACCAGGTCCTTGGCAATCCCCATGGCCGTATTTACCTACCAATAACTGACCAGGACCCCCAAATCCATAAGGAGTTGATTGTCCATAACCCTTATTTAAGGGACTTTGCCATCGGGGAAACTACTCCTGAAATATTCATCGAGGACCTTTGCCGTGGCGTGAGGATTTTGGCCCGAGATGCGCTCCGAACCACATGTATGATGCTTTTCATATTTATGAATGACGAATCTATCATAACTTGCGTACTTCACCACTCTCAACCACGACTTGCAGTTCGAATTAGCACATTTGAAGCAAAAAACACTGCTCGAATTAATCACCTTCTTTATTCTGAAATCTTTTTTCAAGCAAGAAATAAATAAAGTGTTAGATAGTTCATTCTTTCCTTGAATGATATTCCAATAAAAAAGTTGGTCCCGTCATCTTGAAGATTTACAGACTATGTCGATTGAGAAGAACTGCACATCATTTTGGTCGCATCAATGGGCGTAGGTGTTTGATCATCATCTGGAATATTCATGTCTAGATCATCAACCTATCATCAAAGAAGTCTTTTCTTCTTCTTCTTCTTCTTCTTCTTCTTCTACGTTCTGGTTCTCATTCTCTCTCGAATTTTCAACCATGTACACCTTTAACATTGGTCTAGTTGAATCACTTAATAAGAACGCAACTGAACCTGATAGGTTATCTTGATAAGTAGTACCCTCTGATTTTCAAAAGAGCTATGTATGTAGTTGATGGCGAGTTCTTTCGATTGGCAATTCAATCCACAAAAGCTGATGATTAAGTTCACAAAATCATTATACAAAATATCACTTTGGACTGTCATAGCTATCGTCTCTAGCATTTCACCCTCCTTCCAACGCCATACATATCTATTGCTCTTCTTGACCCATTGACCATGACAATCCACCCCTATTATTATTGATCCCTCCATTAGTGGTACCTAAATAAAGTTATTTGTTAAAAAAAGTTGATAGTGATTTCATAGTGCCATGAATAAATCCCAACAGATGTGTTATCTGTTGCAATAGGTAAGTGATCAGTCTCAATAGATTACTTACCTGTTGGGATTTATGTTACACTCCTGAATATCTGTTGCAATAGATGAAGTGCCTATTGGGATTGATGTTACAGTACTAAATCACCTTTGAAGCTGATTCCAACAGATAAGTGACATGTTGCAATAAAATATTAACCTGTTCCGACAGATGACTTACCTATTGCAACAGGTTAGTAATCTGTTATAACAGATATTTACCTTGTTGCAACAGACAACACTTTTATTGGAATCGTGTTCAGGTTTTATTGCAACAAGTTACTAATCTGTTGAAACATATATTTATCATGTCGCACGATAACTAATCTGTTGCAACAGATGTGTCAAATATTGCAACAGATGACCCATTTGTTTAAACATGAATCCAACATATCAGTCTTCCATTGAAACAGATGTCTCATCTATCGCAACAATTGATTTATCTGTTTAAACAGATGGATCTTATGTTGGATTCATGATTGGGTTCTATTCATTGTTGGAAAACAACAACATAATAACAGTTACCTAGATGACAAATTCAACTAAAAAATCATAATTTGACTTACCAAGGTCTCCTATGAAGTAATTCCAAAATGGAAAGTGATGTTTGAAATAAAATTTGACCTAAAAAATTGGTCAAATAGCCATTGTAGCGGTAACAACAACAACAACAACAACAACAAATGATCAACAAGAAGAAGATGAAGATGATAATGAAGAAGAAGATGATGATAATAAAGCATAAGATAATGAATGAAGCAGTAGCAACAATGAACAACAAAAATCGCAAAGATAGAAAAAACAACAATGGGTGAGAAGAGAGAGAAAGGTGCCTTTTTCCCCTTTGTTTTTCGTTATATAGGCTAACATTTGGATCAAAGTGTAAATTTAAAAACTTGTGGGTTATTTTTAAACTTTCCCAACTTTCTTAATCCATAATAAAGTAATTGTCACCTCCACCTAATAATTAAGACTTGTGTCACCTACACCTTATTTTAAAACTCTTTTGTCACCTACAACCCAAACCCCCCACTTTCTCCTTATCCTTAGCCTTTTCATCTTCCCCATTTTATTTTGTTTTGACATCCGTTGATGAAGAATTTGGAAACAATTTTCTTTGGGCCCATTTCTTTTGTAACCCAATTTTAACATTCTCAAGTTTGGGCCCATTCCTACTAAGAAAATTATTATAATTGTCCTCATGTTTGACCTAATTTGATGTGCATATTAAAAGTTTTCATGGGCCATTTCTTGGGCCTGAAATAAAAATTAGGATTGTGGTGAAGTTTTGCCTAATATGAAAAAAATCTACTTACAAAAAAGTTAGTTGAAGTGAAACTGTATAAGTTAGGATTTTATGCCATAAATAACACCCCACCGTCTTTATTAAGTTAATTCATTCATGTGAAATTTATTATTTTTCTTTCATTTTTAACAATATGGATAATTTGGTTCAAATAATAGTCTAATATTTTTATTATTAGCTTTTGAAATTATTGCACTGATATTATTATGTGATGCGTAGTGACATTGTTCCACCCATCAAAGTTTGTTGAATCTTTTTATTCATTTTTTTCACTTAGTGAATGGAAGCATGGACATGTGTAAATGTATTGTAAAGTTTTTAAATATTTGTGATTTCACTAAATTTATCACAATGTAAATACTGAAACTGTCCATGTGTAGTGACATCTCTACAATACGGTTTGTGATTATTTTAGTGATGGCTAGCATGGACAATTTCAGCTTTATTTAATATATATCTTTGCAGTATGAATTAACACTTATATTATGTAAATAGTTATTTTTTTATATAATGTTGAATAGTGCCCCCTCCATTCGTTCTTACTTACTTCATTTTGGATTTTCTCTTCCAATGTTTAAGTATAATTTGATTAAAAACTTACTTTTATACCCTTGTTTAATTCACGAAGACTATTAGATGAGAATTTATTCATCAATGTATTTGTTAATCCATGTCATATGACCATGTTTAATACTTTGTCCAGGTTATGCTTGGATAATATGACTGATAGAGTTAAAGATGTGAATATTAAAAGAGTCAATTGAAGCGTCAAACACAATAAACATTTTATTTTGTTGCAATGCTCCATTTAAAGTGACTTTCTATTGTAGGCATATTATTTGTTTGTTGCAGTTCATTATTCAAGTGAAGAAAATACATTTTTAATGAGTCTGATGAAAAGTAATTGGCTCCAATAAAAATTTTCTTTGTTCATTCCAAACTTCTACTTAGAAATTGATGGAATTGAATAACTTTTCATATACCCGAATAGCGGAAATAAGAATTGAAGTTGAATGTGATTCAAAAAAAGTGTGGTTTATCCATAAATTTCTTTAGTTAAATCTAATCAATGTTAAATGTGTTCAACATATAATCTAGGGTTTGTACCAAAAATTTTGATAATTTGTATGAATCGTCAGTCCTTTAATTAATTTGTGTGTTCCGTTGTTTGCATAAAGTTAAAGCAAGTGTAATAAGAAAACATTCATTAATTGAAAACTGAAGAACAAACATGACGAACAACACAAAATAGAAAAAAGAACTTAAATTAAAAAGATAGAAAAAAACAAAAAGAAACAACAACCTAAAAAGCAGGATCAACACCCTCAGCAGCCTCACCACCTTCTTTAATCTTCTTATTGTTAACCTCTCGTATGTAGGTATGGAGACGATGCCTCAACTCCCATAGATCTCACTTAAGTTATTTCATATACTGATTAAGGTCCCTCACCTCATCTTTCAGCAGCTCAATCTCCCAAACAGTGTGATATCATCTTCTTCTTCGGACCACACGACTATTCTCATTATTTGAGGACGACATATTATTTTTTATTTAAAAGAGGTGTTTGGAAAGTTGTTAAGCAAACTATCTATGGTAAAAGATGAACAATATTTCAAATAAAAGAGAGTATTTAAATAGGCTAGGATTTTTGTTGGAGAATTAAATGAGAAATAAATTGTTCACCCTTTCCAGAACCAATAAGCCCATCCACTTACAATACCTAAACATTGATATTGGTAATATCACATAGGTTCTAGCAAAAGGCGTGAACAATGTTAAAGTCAGTCATAATGGGGAGATAGTATGCTATCATTGTTAATGCAGTGAAACTAAAGGAAAATAAAAAGTTATTAATGGAATTGAGAATAAACTAAAGAGTAGAGATATGAATTCAATAAAAAAAGACATTCAAAACAATCAATAATCCAAACACTAAAACTACAAATATCGTTACATAAATTCTTTTTGAAACCTGTACTACCTGAAAACTATTTCATACATCGATTACACGTTGAACAGATAAGAAGACATATCCTGCAACACTGTAGTCGATGATGAAGTCCAAAATGTCTACTATCTGGAAGCCCACTTCACGAATGAAATTTCTCCACTCGTCATATATCCTTCACCTGTTCTGAACCCTGAAGCAGGATACTTTAGCCTTATACAACTTGTTAGTACCATGATGTTGGATGGTTATTTGCTCAGGCCGATGGAAAAGTATTGACTTACATCTCGTGATATCCACTAAAAGGGGGAAAAGATGGATGAATTACTCAAATTTGAAAGAGAACAAAAGTTAAATGAAACTAACAAAGAAACATAGAATCGTCATTGAAGAAAAAAATAAAAATTACCACTCCATCATGCGTCACGTACGATCTGTACAATGCAATATTGAATGTTGGCCGGTCATCAGTTGTGTTGCCATGAACTGGAGTGAACCTTGTCATTTTATTTGGGGGGGGAGGAGAATAGGGTTTTCATTGAGATTTTGTTGTGTATTGTGAAGTGTTGGTTAAAATAAGTAGTGGAGTAGGGATACTTTTAGCTTCCCACCAAATAAATACAAGGAATATTTCAGTTGAAATGATTTTTGAATTCCTAAACACAAGGGAAACTGCCTTCAAAACATAAAAAAATAGTGCGAAACTATGATTTTGAACTCGGGACCTATGAGACGTAAAGTTGATGGTTGACCAATTTTCTCCAAAAGAATTCATTCCTACTTGGCATGCACTATATTTTTATTTATTCTTTATTTAGGTATATCATTAAGGAACCTAATTATTTGTTTAAAGTAACACACAAATTAAGTGACTCGTTTTAATAATTTAAATATTCTACATGTTGATTTCGTGTATGTAATCAGAAATGGCATGATTGAATATTCAACTGATTATCTAAATCATGACGAGAATAGTGAATTCAACTGAATGACTTAAAATCGATAGTTATTGATGTAATATACTTTGTTCATACTTTATATATGAACATGACACAACAATAGTGAACCGAATTAGTTGATGCGAAGAGTATGAAAATGTTGATTAAGTCAATTTTTTTAATTGAATCGACAATAGTGAACAAGTTTGATTGATGTATAATTGTAAATGTTGACTCAATATATATTTGGTGTAGCCGTAATTATTGATTCAACATTTGTTTGTAATTGAATACATTTTGAATTTTTTATAGACATAAAAAACACGATGAATGTTTTAGGTAGATACAATTTATTATTTGTCACAATTAAGAAATTAGTTTCAATCCTAAGTAGGCATAAACCGCGAATATTATCCACGATATTGTAAACTATTATTTCAAAATATTGCGAAACATGATTTTAATCTATTACATAGAACTTATGTGGCCGTAAATATTTCATTGAATTATGAATAGTTGTAATTTTGAGTAACGCCTCATAATATAACTCAAAATCTAAACGTCATTTTCTAATCAAAATACTATGTCCTACTAATTTAACTGTTGTATTGCAATTTCAAATTTTTATCAACTTAATGGGTGTTCGGATTGACTTATTTTTAGATATTTTTTTCTTTTAAGAATTTTATTTTCTTATTAAAGGCCTACCCAACCACTAATTAATGGTTCACTTAGTTTCTATTTTTTCCTAACCAACGCATTTGCTACTTTTTTATTTCACGAAACACGATTTTGTTTCTTCTGTTTTGCATTCATTGGTCCTCTTTCAAAAATAAAACATATAGAAAAATGATTAATGATTTCGGTTACTCTTAAAAAAGTTCAAGATAATAATGTGGAAGCAGCAAAATAAATAAAATTGAATAAATCCGTTGAACATAAATAATTAAATATATTTATAAAAACAAACTAAAACAACAAAGTATTAGTAATATCTGATCAAAAATAGGAAAGGTTCTGTGTTTGCAATAAGATTTTGCAGGTGTAGGTCCTGATTAAGAATAATAATTTTTATACAGTTTTCACAACTATGTAAAAGTAACATATGTAAAACATCTCTTTCCATAAAATTTATAGCCCTGATAAATTTTCTCTATCTGTTGTTGATCCTGCGATGGTTATTGACATTGCAAGGACCAAAGCTAGATACACCTCGAAAGTTGAATGAATGATCTTAATCGGTGTCGGTCTTGGGGGGAAGTAGTCATTGACGCTTAGTGGCAGCCACTACAATTCAAAAAAAAGTGATGAATGCATTAAACAAAGACACATACAAAGAACTATTTTTAAAAATAATAAATAAATCTACTAGTAAGCCAAGCGTCATATAGCTGCGATGCAGATTAACTCGGAATTGATGAATGGGGCCTATCTGCATTTGAATGAGAATGAACACCGACATATTTTTTTAGAGAGATATGAAGAAATTTAGTAGTTGGTTGTATATAGTTTAGGTGAACCATGCAGTGTGATGTCTTTTAAAGAGGAGAGTAATGAGAGAGATGACCCAAAATTCTGGAGGTTTGTATTCGTAGAGGTAACCTAGGTAGTTGTATTTGAAAGGGTCAACATTTATTGCTAAAAAAACATGCGTCAGGGAGAATCGAACACGCGACCTAAGGCGTATGAATATGATATTTGACCATATTTACTACCAGAGCTTTCAACTCAATGCATGCGGCATAATAATCAAATCATTACTGAATTTATACATTTGACCAAATTCATGACATGAAATTTTAGAATGAATGTACATTATGAAATTCGTTGACTCTCAATTTATCAACGATATATCAAATTTAGTGAATTCACTCATTTCAATGGATTGTTGAATGAATGTACATCATTAATTGCGTCGATTTTCAATTTGTGAACATTATATCAAACTTATTAAGTTCGCTCGTGACATGAGATTGTTGAATGAAATTACGTTATGAATTGTGTTGACTATCAATTTATCAACATTATATCAAACATTATTAAATTCACTCATGACATGAAATTGTTGAATAAATGTATGTAATGAATTGCGACTATTCTCAATTTGTGAACATTATATCTAACTTTATTAACAGTGCTTGTGACATGGGGTTGTTGAATGAACGTATGTCATGAATTACGACGATTCTCAGTTTGTGAACATTATATCAAACATTATTAAAATCACTCGTGAAATGGGGGTGTTGAATGAATGTACATCATGAATTACGTTGATTGTTAATTTATCAATATTATATCAAATATTATTAAATTAATTCATGACAAGGAATTGTTGAATGAATGTACGTTATAAATTGCTTCAACTCTCAATTTATCAATATAATATCAAACATTATTAAATTCGCTCGTGTCATGGGATTGTTGAATGAATGTATGTTATGAATTGCGTTGACTCTCAATTTGTGAATATTATATCAAACATTATTAAAATCACTCGTGACATGAGAATTTTGAATGAATGTACACCTTAAATTGCGTTGACTGTCAATTTGTCAATATTATATCAAACATTATTAAATTCGCTCGTGACAAAAGATTATTGAATGAACGTACGTCATGAATTACGTTGACTCTTAAATTATCAATATTATATCAAACATTATTAAATTCGCTCGTGGCATGAGATAGTTCAATGAATGTACGTCATGAATTGTGTCGACTCTCAATTTGTGAACATTATATCAAACTTTATTAAATTCACTCATGACAAGAGATTGTTAAATGAACGTACGTCATAAATTGCGTTAAATCTCAACTTGTCAACATTATATCAAACATTATTAAATTTGGGTGTGACAAGGGATTGTTGAATGAACGTACATCATGAATTGCGTTGACTCTCAACTTGTCAACATTATATCAAACATTATTAAATTCACCCATGACAAGAGATTATTGAATGGACGTACATCATGAATTGTGTTGACTCTCAACTTGTCAATATTATATCAAACATTATTAAAATCACTCGTGGAATGGGGTTGTAAAATGAATGTACATCATGAATTACAACGATTCTCAACTTGTCAACATTATATCAAACATTATTAAATTCGCTCGTGATAGGAGATTGTTGAATGAACGTACGACATGAATTGTGTTGACTCTCAACTTGTCAATATTATATGAAATATTATTAAAGTCGCTTGTGACAATGGATTGTTGAATGAACGTACTTCATGAATTGCGTTGACTCTCAACTTGTCAATATTATATCAAATATTTTAAAATCACTAGTGACGTGGGGTTGTTCAATTAATGTATGCTATGAATTGCGATGATTCTCAACTTGTCAACATTATATCAAACTTTATTAAATTCAATCGTGACATGGTCTTGGTCAATAAATGTATGTCATGAATTGGGTGATTCTCAATTTGTGAATATTATATCACTTTATTAAATTCACTCATGACATGGAGTTGGTCAATGAATGTATGCCATGAATTGCAACGATTCTCAATTTGTCAACATTATATCAAATATTACTAAATTCACTCGTGACATGTGATTGTTTAATGAATGTACTCCATAAATTGCGAAGATTCTAAATTTGTGAACATTATATCAAACTTTATGAATGACAAGGATCCCCTCATCGAAGTGTAGTGTTTTCAATTTGACTTGATTAGTTAGACTCGATTACTTCACGCAATTGCTAATTAATTAACCGTCTCCCACATTTAAACAAATTTTTAAAGGGCACACTTTTTAATTTATTTTATGCGGCCTTTAATTTTGTTGTGGCAAAGCATTTCAACTTTGTTATAGAATACTTCATAATCGTGTAATTCTTTGGCATATCACTCACAGGTTAATCAAACTTTATCTTCCTCTCCTAATTTGTTTTCTATATGGTAATTATTCTATTTATTTCCTATATGGTAATTATTCTATTTATTTTATTTATCAAAAATGAAGCGTAAAAGGACAGATGAGAACACCAACGCTCTGCATGAGAAGAACATGGAGCAAAGTTTGGCGAATGTTGGCAAACGTTACTTTAAAGGCCTATTTACGTTGTAAAAGATGTCGATTATGCAAATCCTACTTGAATGGTGGGTGAATGAGATCGAGGAGATGACGAGGTCAAATGTTAGTGCCAGCGTAGCTGACATTGTTGAAGTGCAACTACCTCCACTTCCTAACAAATATTAATGTCTAATTTTGCATAAGATATTTCATTCTTCGAAACTCTTATGAAATAATTTTTGGATATGATTAACTGTCCAATGTCAAAGTTTTTATGAAATTGTGGATAAATATTTTGCTATTTTCCGTTCTGATTTTCACATATATTTTAATTCCGATTAAAAATTCAAAGAAATAAGAAGTGCAATTCCATTCGATTTTTCAATCTGAGAGTAGCTGGTATTATTTGATAGACGATTTTTTTATTTTATTGGAGTAACTGAAAAACTTTTTATTCATTTGGTGTCAACTTACTACATAAATTTGATGATATCGTAAATGATATGAGTCAAAATTTTATGGTTAGGACTTTAAAAAGAGTTGATTAACATAGTAGAATTGAAGAAACTATAGTTGGATTTGCCCTTACTTTTCACTTCAGACATCTAAATGTAATTTGGATGTTAAACGAATGGTTGTAAAACTTTGTTCTGGTTTGTTATGGTTGCCTTAATGTCCATTGGTAACAAAAAATCAGTGGTTTAGCCGTGCAAAGTCACACAACAATAACAAGTGGGACTTTTGGTATGCAATCACTCAACTTAGGCTTAATCAAACGTATGAACATGCTTAAAAGTAGGAACATCACCTAATCTTTTAGATTATGTAAGAGATAGGCATGGGGGTAGGATGTTGAATATTTTTTTAGGTCATTGATCACTCTAACTACTCCCTGAATTATGTGTCATCATGCCATACTATATATTTTGCTTTACAGACTTTTTATTTTGATCAATATAAGTAGGCGTTTGGCCATGAATTATTTATTTTTAAAAGAAAATATTTTACATTACTAAAATAATTATCAAGATGGTATTTGTCTATGAAAATTAAATTTAACAAGTAGAGTTTTTAGGTCACTGATGTAAATTGTCATCGTGCAATACAATTTGAAATTGGATTGAAAATTGATTTGAAAAAAAGAAAATAAGGTAACCCAACTCGAATCAATTATATTGGAACCTTTATAATGTGATATCCACAGTTAGACGAACAACTTGGTTTTATTTGAATTGCATTTATGACTGTCGTTAATATCCAATCTGTGCTTGTGTCGTGCAAAGTCGACTAAGGAGATGTGAATTCTCTGTGATGAACTGAAACTTTATCCAATTCAAGTTAGGGTAGGATAGGATAGTCTAAAAAGGGGTTAAATTATTCACACTATTACATGCATTTATTGAGAGTAATCAAATCGGATAGTGGCCAATTAATCAATGTGATGTCTTTTTAGGAGAATCAGTCTATATGTTGCATTGCTTAATTTTTAATTGTATCGATCTAAATCTTATTACAACCTACTGCAATGTTAAACGAAATAAAATTCATATTCCAACTAGAAAATTAAGTCTCTTGAAACTCAACATAGAAAATATTATATGAAAGGTATAACTGGAAAAAAATACCAACATGTTTTCCATCTTAAATAATGAATATTTTAATTATTAATTTGCTTGAACGTTCTAAGAAAATAAAAAAACCATAATTCAATTAATTTTGACTAGAGGGAGTATTGGTTGATTTAAGCCCTATGATCTCACAATGGTGCGAGATATGGCATGCTTCACTCAATATTCACATCAAATTAATAAGCATGTATAAAAAAGGAGCTATGAAATCCTACAGATTTACTATTACTAATATAATCACTCATGACATGGGGTAGAGTGTTGATTGCGTACTGAGGTGATTGGTCAGTGCAACTAGGCTGTCAACTTTGCCTATCCACTGTTTCAAAATTTGAAGTTGATTTTAAATTTTCCAAAAAAAAAATTAATGTAGCTTAATCACCTCATTTTTTGGTATTTTTTAACTCTGTGTTTTCTTATTCATTTTGTAGTCATCTAAAATGTCTCAGGCCTCTTAAACATCCAATGCAACCAACAAATGTTATTTTTGTTATTGTGGTAATCCAATTGTCTTGAGGAAGCCACGCACCGATTCAATTTCAGGTTGACCATTCTTTAACTATGCGATTGGCTAGGTGGGTGGTTTTATTTACCGATTTGTAATTATTATTTTTTGTTAAATGCAGTTTAATTCTTCTAATTTGGTCTAGTATAATGGAAGATGCTCTTTTTCTAGTGGCTTTAAGAGGATTCACCAGCGAGCAGCCCTTCTACGTGTAATTTGCAAGGAGTTGCCAAGTTTGAAGTCCTATAAAAGCTTTGAGAATTCGAAGAAAATAAAAATCTTCTGACATCACTGCTCATTGAAGATGAAGGGCGAAGGGATCACCTGAAAGAATTTCTAAAAGAAACCGAATGGAGAGGGATCAACTAAAACAAAGATTGATTTTCGCAGAATAAAAAGAGAATACCCTTAAAAAATTTATTGTACATTTTGGTGTTTGTGTTGTTCTTTTGAAAATTTTTAATAGGGATTTACTAGAACTGAAAAAAAATATGTATCTCCTAAACTCTTTAACGATTATGTGAAATTATTGATTGTAATCAACTATGGGATAAGTCGATAATTTAAAGAGTTGCTCAGTAAATCTATTACAGGTAAATCGGTTAGCACACTAAAAATAAATCTATTACTATTTGATATTAATTAATTAAAAGGTATAATATTAAGCATTCTAAATAATCAATCCACACAAAACCACTAAATGTAAGAAGATGTTAAAGTGTGACTGATTCTTTAAGGGCGGAAAAGTCACGACAAAGTTTATAATTTTTTGATGATGAATTGTAAAATTTACGTTGTTCAAATGTGAATGATTTTAACTTTTGGATAAGGGAGGGAAATTCTCCATACTCTTTGTGATTGTAGTGAAAATTTCGCAATTGAAACTCAGAGGGAAAACCTCAAACTTTTTAAATTTTTACTGATGAATTGAAAAATCTTAAGTTGTTATACTATATAAAGGCGTCGTTGCTTGTGCTATATCATAGTGGACACTTATGATTCGTATTCTGAAAGTGTTAACTTGAAAAAGGTAAGAATAGGCATAATTCTATTTTTTGACTTCCAGTTTTATCCTTCAGTATATTAGAATCATGATTTTTCATGTTTAATTTTTATTTATGCAACCTTAAAATAGAGGTTGAACAGATACGTTTTTGAGTTGAATCTTTAAAGGAAAGAATTGAAAGTTTGCCAAATCATGAAGAATTTGATAAAAAATTATTGATATTTTCTAAGAAAATTCACACACTGGATAGTATGCTAAGGGGTTTACTCAGTCGCATGGGCGTCGATGCTGATGAATGTCTTACTCCTCCAACATCACCCCCTGGTCAATGAATATTTGTTGATAAGTGATAAGGTTATTTTGACTAGCTTCGACTGTTATGGATGTAATTTTATTTTATTGAAGCATTGTCGAAGGGTAATTGCGTTATTTTTAACCCGATATTTTCTTTGTGATTTGTGCTAACCTAATTATTTGCATCAAAAGTCTGTTGAAAAGAATAAAGTAGCATTACAAAGGGAGCATTTTCTATTTGCATTATTCAATCTTATAAAATACTTATGGAATGACCCTAACTTATGAATTATTATACTAACAATTGCTTATCGATAAATATATTATTTATTTTGTTAAGTCATGAAAATTATATATTAAAAAAGGTAAGCAAAATAGAGGATAAGTGACATAGAGTGTTGATAAGAAGAAAAATTGATTTTCATTGATCATAACAAAATTTAAACAAAAAAATAGACGAAGAAAAATTTAGATAGCTAAACTAAACATGAAAATTCACCACAAACCATCATTCTTATCCCCGTCGTCTATTTCACCCTTATGATAAAATAATTTCAGCCTGATGTAACGTATTTCCTTTCGAAGTTCATTAGTTTCTCGACTGAGATCATCCACAATTACCCTTAGAAGTTCCATGTCTATTCTAAGATCGGCAACTTCAAGGTTTGCAATTGAAAACTCGGTAACAACATGATCATGGAAAGAGTCACGAACATGGTTATGTGGTTGGCCATTTGCATGACCGTTTGCAAAACTATTAACATGATTGTTGGCGCGAGAGTTGTCTATTTTTTTCAGAGCCATGACTCTTCGTTTTGGTCAATTAATTTGAAATCACTAACAATTATCAAGTGTTAGTAAATTAAGCGTCATAATTACCTTTTAATGGTCGTGCCTTTTCGACATCACTTAAAAGCTATGTATTTTTAGCATAATTTCTAAAATTAAAATTGTAGGATCCATTATTAGTTGTGAAAGTAATATAATCTTGATCGGTTAGAATTTTATTTGAACGCATGTCTTGTTAATACGGTCCCAAAATATGAAAATAGTGTATTTTTCATTGATTCATAACGAAACAGTAACTTAAGATGAGCTGCTACACAAACAACACTACTTAATTTTATTTGGGTTCAGAGGGTGGGTGAGAACCACTATCAAAATTCTTTTGTTGCACCATTCTCTCAATTCTACAAGCAACAGCTTCAATACGCCTGAACATTGCCTCTTGCTTGTCGCTAAACCTATCCACGCAGCGCGTTAACGCACCTACCTCTACTCACATTTCATGAACCTGAGTATGCAACAGTTGAAGTGGATTAATAACAACATACTTGTATTGAGGGAGGCATGTGATGAGTGAGATCCTTGTGCGGTGGTGAGTGGGTTACTCATTTTCACCAGCAATTACATAACAATACTAAAAAATAAAGAAGAAGAATGCAAATATAAAAATAAATGCACATGTAATCTATTCTAACCTTATAGTCAATTGCATGAAGCTGATAATGAAATTATTATGTTTATCATACTAGAATGTATTGTTTAATTTTCATCACTGCATTACCCACAACAAAATTCAAAGGGAGAAATAAAACTTTCAATAGGTTAGGTTTAGTCTGACACCAATTTTCCTTCCTAACCCTTAACTTTCCATCAAAATCTAATTTATTACTTAACTTAATTCATTCAGTCATTTCTATTAGAAAGCATTAAGTTGAGGTAATAATTACTTGAAATTTTTTCAAGCTAAGAATACATTGGGCAGCTCAACATTAATTCAATATCATGATTTTTTGTTTAGATCGACAAATCGTCAAGTGTAAAATAAAAACAAATGGATTTGATTTTAATTTGTTGTTCTTGTGTTTTGATATCATTTGATGATATAAAACATCAATTACCTAAGTTAGTGGTTGAACATGATAAATTTAAAACAACTTTAATTTATATTCATGTCCACTAAATTTACATTCTAATTTATCACAACAACTTAAAAATAACTCTAATTTATATTCATGAACAAACACAATTGCAACTACAACTATAACCCCAGCTCCAGCTTCATGTCCCTAAATGTACATTTTCACTGCCAAACACGTACTACAATTGTCTCAGCTCAACTATCACTTATCCACTATATAAATAGAGATTACCATTGCACTAAACCACTCATCTTCTCAACATCAATTGCAGAGAACTTTTTTCAAATAAATCTCCTCCCTTTCTTTTTAAGAAAAAAAAAATCTTATACGCCAGTTGAAGTAATTTATGTTTTCTTCTTCTAATATGACAAGTGTTAAATTGGATTTCTTTTGTTGTAAGCTTTGCCATTTATTTTTTTCTTTTAAAATTGAAGAATTTTATTTCGGACTTAGTTTATTCATATTGCATGCTGATTTAGATTTTACTTTTGTAATTTTTTTTATTATGTACTAAAGTTTTTGTTCATCCATGTTGTAGCAATGTCAGATCCAGCACGGGACATAGCTATGTTGATGAACGCAGTCAAGGATCTTCAAAGGACGGTGCATGAATTACACTGGGAGTTGGCCGCCACTAGAGCGAGGTTGATTCGGGAGATACGTAGAATTATGGGTCTTCTGCCAAATGGATTTTTGGTTGATAACGAATAGGTAATTTATGTTGTATCTAGTAGTATGTAATTAGTTTTGTATGGTTCTAGTCTGTTTTAATAGGTACCCCCATTTTAATTATTAATGCAAAAAATCTATATTTGCTCCTATTGATTTTAGTCTAAGTTATGTTTTTTGAATTCACCTATTATAAATGTCAATCAACTTATTTACGTGACTTAAACAATCAAAAAACTTAGTGAAATTTAAACAATGTTATAGTCATGAAATTGATTCTTAATATTTGGGCTCCCCAAAACCCATGCAAAGCAGTATTAGTTGGCTTCCACAAAATCACTGAAGTATGATAACTCACGTGCTTTTATGACATCATTTAGTGTGATTAGATGGGGTAGGCGTCATGACATAGGCTTCCAATAACTTGCGCTTTCAAGGTACTGTAATTTTTTGAAGTTACTTTTTATTTTGTCGATTTCGTTTGGTTCCAATAGAAAATATGTACCGAATTGGTCATTTTGTAAGTAAGATCCTTTATTTTAAACACAGATTCATTTAGCAAGATTCATATAGTATAATTTGGGTTCCAATGTTATGAAAAGTTATTTTATGTAGTATTATTAATCTAGTCTTTTAAAAACTAAATGCAATTTGCAGTGTTCCTAGTGGTACTATTTGTTAATCAAACAATATTTAACACTGCTCGCAAGAGATAACTCATCCAAATGAATAGGATTTCCTAAATAACAAGCATACTTTGAACAACTTAGTTTGTTATAAAAAATTGATATTTTACTAGCACTAACGATTTATCCTCTATTTCATTAACATTACAAATATCGTATTTTACTGAATTAATTATTTTTTAATTTATTAACCTAACTCAAAAATATGAATCATAGTTGAAAATGCAAAGACACAATGAAAATTAGATTGAAATGAAAATATGGAGCACATTCAAAGAATTTACATTAGAAAGATAAAATTATAGTTAAACCTAGGTTGTTGAAAAGGCTTCATAAGCATTGAATATCCATTTCAAGAGTGAGAGTTCTATTTAAAGGTGCTCTGGTGTTAAATAATAATTCTACGTTGCTTACTAATTTTTGAAAGTTCAGTGGTAAAAACAATACTCAGTTCTTAGTTATTCATTCAATATTTACAAATAATTTGCAGCACTAACCTATTCTTTTGCTTATTATTACGATAAAATCAAAAAGATTTATGCAGAGATGATGGATCTTGACTACAAGTTGAATGGTTTTCAATAAGAATTGTCTGCATACATCGATGTGATTCATGAGAATTTTGAACGGCTGAAAAGTTACCATGAGGCGTTGGATATCCAAGTTGATACTTTGCATACTAGAATAAATGCTATACTTGTTTGATTAGGAATTGATCCCGATGTTCCTTTTTCACCTCCTTCGTCGGTTCCTTCAACACCTCATTCATCACCATCTCCATCCCCATCGCCACCCCCACCCCCTCCTCACATTTTCGTGCCTCGGTGATGTATTAGTTGTTTTTTATTTGTAATTGTTGTTTAAATGAATGAAATATTTTGTATAGCCTATTATTTTGAATGTATTTCTAAAATATTATGATGATGTTCATTTCTACCCAATTGTTGGACGTATTCCTTAACAAAATAAAGCACCACGATTTTAAATCTAATTGTAAAAGCAAATGCATTTTATGCAATGATTTCACATCACGGTGAAATGTGTTTGTAATAAAATAGGGATGATAAAATAATGTGTACATTGACAGCCCCACGTTATATTGGGTCCTATATAAAGGTTGGCTACCATATCTATAACTCATTATCCTAAGCCATTTGTGGAACTAGATTTCCATGATTGACTAAATATTCTCTTACTCCTATCTACATCCTCAACTACAATGGATAGAACCCCAACAAGATCAACGAGAAAGACTCTACACCTAAGCACGTCTCCCGAAGTCCTGGAGAAGCTATATTCAGAAAAAAAAAAAAAAAAAAAAAAAAGAACAATGCGATGTCTTGGAGGATGAGATAACCCAAATCATCAAACTCCTCGTCAACCAGGAGGAAGAAGACTAGATTGAATTTTTCTGCTTTTTGATCCAAGGCCCCTAACAAAAGCCTTTGACATCTACTAGAAGGTCCTGAGGGAAGGTCGCGTGTACGGGTGGTGGAGAGGTGGTGGTTAGGCTTGTGTCTGGGGTTATTACCTTTTACTTTTCTTCCTTTTACTTGAACAATTAATAGGTCATTTACTTTATTAAATGTAAAATTTCTTATCTTCTAGTTGTTAAAAGTTTTTTTGTGTAACCCTTTGTGAAATTGCTAGTCCTGCTTTTGAAGGTTCCTTTATTTTCACTCTATGGTATATAATGGGGCAAATATTGGTTTAAGTTATGCATTGAACATTTGGCCATAATTCATTTAGAAATATTCACTAACCTACTCAATAAAGTTGAGACCTAATCCGTTAGACGTTTAAATACTAAACAAACAACAAGTTGTAGTGTTTTAATAAACACATTTTTGTTACATATGTGTGAATACTCCTTGAACAAACAAAGCCACGACTACTCAACATTAGAACTATATATAAATTGAGAGGTACTATTCACAACATAATCAAATTCAAAAGTTGAGATTTAAAAATTATTTACGTCATTTAATTTACCACTCAAAAATAATGTTGCACAACTCATGATTCTTAACCTTTGCTTTAAATATTTGTTGTATATCGGTAATGGTGGTAATAGTTGTCCGCCCCAACATGAATTCTTATTTTTAATTTAGTTTCTTTGCAAAAAAAAATACGTAAAGATGTATTAAATTATATGATAATTCTTCACTACAGATTCCATTTAGGCAATAGCTATTTCGCAATGGAATTTTTTCAAGCTTTTGAAGTGAATTTTATGTCATTCATACAAAATTGAAATCCAAGGTCATTGCTCAAACATAAGAAGAAGAAGTTGGAGGGTTGATAGGTCACATCCTACTTAATAGACTTGCATAGTGAAAGATCATGACAAGCATGACTTAGGGTGCTCCACTTAACTTCTATAATTTTTGTTCCAACTACTCACTCAACAACTTGCTCTTTGATGTCACTATAATTTTTGAAGTTACCTTTTTTGATGTCGATTATGTTTCGTTCCAATGGAAAATACGAAATGATGTAGCTTATGAGGTGGAAAATTCGTGAGCTTCCTATCAAGTTTTTTTCAAGAATATGAGGTGGAAAACTTGTGGCCTTCCTACCAAATTGAGATATCTCAATGCTCACACATAACAAGAACAAGTTGAAGGGTTGAAATATTTTGGTCACTTCAATCTATTTAGACTAGTGAAAGATTATGACATCAACACATAAACTCATTGTTGTTTTAGAGGGGGTAGGCATAATGAGATTGGGTCCTCAATGCTTCTAACTACTCACTCAACAACTTGTGATTTCTAATTTTCAAAGTTAATTTTTGTTAAACTGATTTTGTTCGATCCAATTGGAAAATGCGTAACGGTGTGGTATATTATATGATCATTTTTTACTATGCAGTCATTTAGCAAGAGCTATTTCGAATAAAAATTTTCCAAGCTTATCATGCGGATTTTGTGTCATTCGTGCAAAATTGAGATTTGCAAGTTCCTTGCTTAAACAAGAGAAGAGCAACTTGGAGGGTTTATAGGTCACATCCCTCTTAATGGACTTACAAAGTGATAGATTATGACAAGTAAGATATAGGGTGATCCTTTTGACCTAACAAATTAATTGTTTCAGCTACTCACTCAACTACTTCCGCTTTAACCTCACTGTATTTTTTTAAGTTACTTCTTGTTATGCCGATTCTATTTGGGTCCAAAGAAATTACGTAACTGTGTAGTATATTTATATGATTATTTTAACCACGGATTCATTTAGCAAGATCTAATCGGAACAAAAAAATTTAAAACTTATGAGGTGGATTTTGTGTCGTTGTATATATTTTAAAGTCACATGCCGTTATGGTGATTTTTTTCGGTACAAATTAAAAAAATGTAATGATGTAGTATATTTATATGATCACTTTTTACTGCGAACCGTTTACCAAGAGTCATTCCGTCTAAGAAGAGCCAGTTGGAAGATTGAGTTGTATTGGGTCACTTCATTTTAATGCATTTACATTGTGAAAGATTATGTAATCAAGTCATTGTGATTTTGGAGGGGTAGGCATCATGACATAGGGTCCTCAATGCTTCCAACTACTCACTCAACAACTTGTGATTTCAAGTTACTGTATTTTTAAGGGTAATTTTTATTGGGCCGATATCGTTCAATTTCAATAGAAAATACGTAATAAAGTGACCCGTATTTTTATATCATCTTTACTACAAAATCATTTAGCAATAGACATTCCGTTTAAAAAAAAAAATCAAGGTCATAGGGTGAATTTTGAGTCATTCGTGTGAGATTGAGTTTCGCAACATGACTGCTAACGACTAAGAAGAGCTAGTTAGAAGATTGACTTATTTTGGGTCACTTCATTTTAATGCATTTTCATAATGAAATATTATGACAACAAGTCATTATGATTTTAGAGGGGGTAGGTATCATGGCATAGGGTCCTCAATGCTTCCAACTACTCACTCACCAACTTGTGATTTCAAATCACTGTATTTTTAAAGTTAATTTTCATTGTGCCAATATCGTTCGATTCCAAATAGAAAATACATAACAAAGTGACTCATATTTTTATACAATCTTAACTACAAAATCATTTAGCAAAATGCATTACGTTTCAAAAAATTTCAAGGTCATAAGGTGGATTTTGAGTCATTCGTGTGATATTTAGTTTCACAACATAACTGCGCACGACTAAGAAGAGCTAGTTGGAAGATTGACTTGTGTTAGGTCACTTCATTTTAATGCATTTGCATAGTAAAAGATTATGACATCAACTCATTGTGATTTTATAGGGGGCAGGCTTTATGACATAGGATCCTCAATGCTTCCAACTACTCTTTCAACAACTTGCGATTTGAAAAAACTGTAGTTTTAAAGGTTAATTTTTATTGTGTTGATATCTTTTGATTCCAATAGAAAATACGTAACAAAATGAATAGTATTTTTATATCATCTTTTTTTATCTATGTATTCTTTTAGAAAGATCCATACCCAAAAAAGAATGCATTTTCCAACATTATGAGGTGGATTTTGAGTCATTTTTAATTACATGATTTATTGTGTTCAACAACTACAAAATATCTATCATGGATCTCAATAGACTAAAAAATTATTGCTTATACCGTGTGATTCATATATTTGCTGCCAAATGACAGAAATAAACACTGCGAAATATCATATTTTTTAATAACATTAATCTACGTCATTTAAATGGTTATTAATGCATTACCAAGTCATCTATAAATATCTGTTGAACATTACATTCCAAAGCATGCATTTGTAGTTCTCAAATCATAACAAAAAATATTAATTCGCAAAATAGAGAGAACACCCGTTACACGAACGAATTTTGTAGGGGTTGTGATTCCCCTAATGTTCTAGAGAAACTTTATGAAGAACACAAAGGAAAATGTGAAGTACTTTACGATGAGCTCACCGACATTAAGTATTTGTACACGTGGAAAGGAAGCGCCTATGTGGAAAAGCTCTTTCTTAATGAACAAGACCCCTTGACTAAATATTTTGACATCTACCAGAACATACTTCATGAATTTTGCCTTACTCTGTCCCTTAGAAGACACACCGATGTTGCTTAAGCATAGCAGTCCGGGTGCCAAACTAAGGCGAGACAAACGATGCTGCTTCGTGAAGCAGACCAAGAAAAAGAGAGTGTTCTAGGGTTCTAGTGCTCTAGGTAGTTTAGCCCTTCATATTATAATTTTTTAAGTATTACTAATCTAAGCTTTTTTTTATAGATTAGCAAAGACAATTTGCAATCTTCTTAAAGATGCTATCAAAAAAGTTTGATAACATTTAAGTTGTTTCTCTTAAAACAGAATTGAAAATATAATAATTTCTTAAATTAAAACCAAATAGTTCATTAGGACATGCATTCAGAACCCAACACATAATAGAAAGAAAAAAAAAATTGCCTTGATACTTCTTCCAAAGAAGTAAGTAGCATGTAAAGAGAGGGTTCCAACTACACAGAATCAGTGCTACTTAACTTGAAGGGTGAAGGAAGTTATCTTGATCCATGCAAAAACTATCACACATTCCCTTTTGTAGCACCTCCAACCTCTCTTCCCAAGCATTAAATTGAATCTTCATGGACTCTAGACGGTCCTTCGACCTCTTCAGTTATTCTTCTAGGTTAGATATTTTTTTGACTAGTTATGTTGTATCATATCACATGCCATTGGAAATTTCTTCAGTAGGTTGGGCATAAATACAAAACAGAATTGGTAGGGCTAAACATAAATACAAAGAATATTTGGATTAAAAGAATGGATGATAGTTTCAATTCGTACCATCATATCTTTAACAACTGCAACTGGAATATATTTCGTTGTATTGATAAGGTTAACTACATGATTTTCTATGTGCTCACGGTTTAAATAAAGACATGCACTATCAATGTAGGAATTAATGTTCTTGGTTAGCCCATGCACGCCTAACCAATGGTAGAGTGTCTTGGGAAGTCTAACTCTACTTTACAATTAAATTATCTTTCACTGAAAATTAAATGGATACCTACCAGATAAGATTTAAGTTCTTTAATGTATGATTAATGTTTTAACTTCTCATTCCTTAGGTACTCTTTGACAAAATTTCAATCTTTCATGCTAAATAATAATTATTTATCTTAAAGCAACTCAAACGTTAGCATTCAAATGGAGGGGAACAATTTCATTCCGCTATTTAAAATTTAAATATAAATGTTAATTGACATCAAATAAATGAAAATCGTTTGTATAAATATATACAAGCATACAGGCCACCTTTGACTACAAAGTAAACACTTGAGCAACATGGCATATATTCCTTCAATTTCTAACATTCAAAGATCTACGGAGGTACCCATGGCCCGCTGAACGCCCATGCCATTTTAAATCTACAGGGGTCTTCCAACCCTTCATCCTCTTCTAGCGTCCAAGTCTACTCCAATCCTCAACAAAGTAATAAGGAAATGGGCCTACTTCTTGCAATGTACACACATCTTCATGACATCAAAATAGAGCTTGATGCCTTAACGTGATGCATGAAGAGTTTTGAGCATAAGCATGATGCCATGACCAAGTACATAAAGAAAATGATGGACAAAATTATTTTGTCGCCTCCGTGATCCTCCCTTCCACCTACAAGTTCATCCGTCGTACCCCGCCATCTAAAGAGAAAATAGAAGTTTTGTAAATAAATTTTTAATGTTTTAATATTTTTTAACTTTGTCATCTTAAAGAAATTTATCAGTTTGTTTCAACTGTATTGTCTGATTCGTATAAGTACACAATAAGCCATTTATCCTATCCATCGAAGAAATTAATGTAACTTCAAATATAAATTTTGCAAATAATAAAGATTTCACAAAAATAATAAACGGTGGGAATAAATGCTATTGGTTTGCCCAAGCACTAACCAATCACATTTGTTAGAAGAATGATTTTGTTACCTTAGAAAAAGGCTTGGTATTCGTAGCATTAATGACTTATGATTTTTATTTTTGGACAATAACCTTTTTACATTTCTCTTAATTTCTTTTTTTTTAAATTAAAGCAAAAATAAATGTATTTTTGGTACACCTCTTCTGGATAGGAGTCATTACTACTTTACCCTATTTTCTGCCTAATTTACTGCCCCTCTAATATTTTTACCATCCCCAACACTCCTTGCTACCACCCTTCACTTCATCAGTCGACTGCCTCTTCGTCTTCTCCACATTACTCCTCCCTTTCCTTTCCTCCAACTCCTTATATTCCTCTATATCTCTTTAAAAAATCAAATCAACTCTCTCCTCCACCAAATGATCTGAATTCACTCCATGGCCAATCTTTTAAAAACCCTTTTCGCCCTTTTTTCAAACAATTATGTCCTTATCTTCGACCCTTCTGATGAGTCCTCCTCCAACTCTAATAAGTCGGTTGACTCTAAAAATTGCCCTTCTTCAAGACCTACCTCCTCAGTGAAAAAACATCATTCATTTTTCTTTGATTCTATCCTTTCGTAAGACATGCATAAGTTTTGGACCGACGTGAAAAAAGAAAAATTTTCTTCTTTTAAAGGTCACTCTATATTCCCGGGCGTGTTGTGTATCTCTGCCAATTAAAGATCGCTCACTGCAATGTAAGTTCATTCTTTAAGTTTCAAGATTTATCCTTGATCTTTCATCTTTCGTCTTTGTAGATTACTAATTTATGAAGACCCAGTTCGCATGTTCTCGGCGAACCTTCACAAATCCCCAGATACTGGTAAGTTAGAGACTCTTGTGCTGGGCACAAGAATTATTATGAATAATTTCCTCTTTGAAAAGGTGCTCGATACAAAGTTCTCTGGTGCAATTCCCTATATGACTGGTTCTTGGCCTGATGAATTTAAAGTTGGTTTTGAGGAGGCCAAAAAGGTTATGTCTGATCCAGTAGATGCATCCTTCATAAATTTTGGTCCTCTGTCTCTCTGTTTTGAGTATCAAATTTTGTCTCATATTATTACAACCACTTTGATCCCCAAAAAGGGTTCCCTCAGTAACATTACTTGCTGAGATGTGTTTGTTCTCTACTGCTTAGTAAAAAAAGTAAGATTAATTGGGCAACATGGTTCCGCAAATATATTCTTGAGAGTGCTACAGATGCTTATGCTTCCACAAGCTTGCCCTACGGATTGTTGATCACTCGAGTTCTTTAGTACTACTCTATCGATCTCTCCGCTTACCCACTTATGGAGATCTTTGTCATATATGATTCAAAGACCTTCACTAGTATTGGATATATCTTAGTTGATGATGAATTGTGCAAAAAATACTCCTCCCAGGTAAAATCCAATATACCCAAGGTAAGCAAAACAGTGTCTAATGCCATGTTCTAGGTGCTAAAAGAATTGGAGGAGCTTAAAGATCGTATGAAGACCTTCGACAAAAGAGTGATTATACTTCAAGAGTCGACTTCTAAAGTGTTGAAGCTTGAAAATGATACCAACTCTGACATCATCAAAGTGCGATTAACCATTGATGGGTTCAAGAAAGAGGGCATCAAGTTATTCTCTAAACTACTCTCTCACATGGACTCTCTCAAAACTGAAGCCAACTCCTCCAACACTAACCTTGTTGTCACCGTACAAAACACCTATTCCTCTTTTTCTAAAAATGTTGTGAAATATTATGAACGGTTCTGTCATAACATGCACAATACCCTCACATATTTTCTGGCCAAAAGACGATGACGACTCTATTCAAAAGGGGGTTTTGTCCCTTTTTTGGGGTTGTAAGATGATTCTACATACTTTTCTTTTGGTTTCCTAAACAAACTTCACCTGATGTTTTTTTTTATTCTACATAAATCTTCATGTTCTTTACTTTAAATTTTAGTTATTTATTTAAGTGCTTGTTTCGAGCCTAATTATTTTGTAAAGTATACTGATCTGCAGGCAAGTCGACTGTGAGAAGTCAATAGTCGACTCACAGAAAATTTTGAATTCACCCCCTCCCCCCATCTTGAATTTCAGAGTGCATTGAAACTAAAATACAAAAATGATTACTCTAAAAATTTCTAATGAGAACCCTCAAAAATAATTTAGAAGACAAATTAAATATGAATCATTGAGATCAAATGTTTGAATTATCAAGAAAATAACTACAACAAATTACTTAAATTTCCTCAAGTATTTTTTTAAAAAAATCTTTTTACTATTGATGATCCTTTAAATTCTTAAAATAAATACAAAAAAGCAAATACAAAAAAAACACAAACATTTAGTAAAGAAAACGTTTGACTTTTCAACAATCCTTTGTTAAAGGTTGGAAATTGTTCAAAGTTCATTTTTTGATAAAATTTCAATCTTCCACTCATCTTAAAATAACTCAAACATTAGCATTAAAATGAACGGGAACAATTTCATTCTGTTGTTCAAAATTTAAATATAAATATTAATTGACATCAAATAAACAAATCCTTTGTATAAATATATACAACCATACAAGCAACATTTCAATACAAAATAAAAAATTGAGCAACATGACACATATTTCTTCAATTTCCAACATTCAAAGCTCTCTAGAGGTGACCCATGTCCCGCCAAAAAACCATGGCACTTTGAATCTACAAGGGTCTTTCAACCCATCAACCTCTTCCAGCGTCCAAGTCTCTTCCAATCCTCAACAATTTATAAGAAAATTAGCCTACTTCTTGCATTGTACTCTCATCTTTATGACATCAAAATAGAGCTTGATTCCTTAAATCGATGCATAGAGAGTTTTCAGTGTAAACATGATGACATGATCAATTTCATAGGAAAATAATGGACAAAATTATGATGTCGCCTCCAAGATCCTCCCTTCCACCCACAAGTTCCTCCGTTGCACCCCACCCTCTAAAGAAAAAATAGAAATTTTATAAATAAATTTTTAATGTTTTAATAATATTTTAACTTTGAAGTCTTAATAAAATTTATCATTATGTTTCAACTTTATTGATTGATTCGTATACGTAGACGATAAGTCATTTATCCAATCCATCGAAGAACTTAATGTAACTTCAAATATAAATATTGCCAAAACATAAATTTCATAAAAAAAATAAAAACCAAATATTTCATTAAAGCATGGATTCAAAACTCAACACATAATTAATAAATTGAATGGATTAGTGCTTTTGGTTTTCCCAAGCACGCCTAACCAATCACATTGCAGAGAAAAGCTTTGTTATACCAACAGTCATCTACATTGATTACTAAGAATAAAATGAAACGAAAAATCACTCAATTAGAAATGTCTGATGAAAAACCCTAAAATAAATATGTCCAAGTCATTGAGATCAAAAGTTTGAATTTTCAACAAATTAACTACAGTAAATTGCTTAAATTTTGTAATGTATTTTTTCACAAAGCTTTTCACTATTGATAATTGTAACACCCCGAGTCTGTACCCCGAACGCTACACGGTACTCATAATCTCGAAGGACCACAAGCTAACCCATGACTGGTACCTGCTGTAATAACTGAATGACAATAATATTGAAATATGCAGAAATCAGGTGAAAAACATGCCATAAGGTTTAATACTGTAAATAATACCGAATATGGTGTCACAATACCAAAAACTAAACATCAATACTGAAAAACTAAACCACTGTCTGAAAATACTCTAGTCTAAAAAGCCTCCAAACTGTCTGAACTGTGGAGTTGATTGGACAAGTCCCCAATTAACTCAGACTACTGAAAATAAACTAAAATGCTAAAATAAATAATCACGTCCTCAAACTATGAGGACTCACCACTAACTTTGTATGCTGAGAATCTAAACTGTTAAGGATGCTCGAGAGCCTGTGCATTTGAACCTATGATATAAGACATCATAGTGCAAAATAAAGGTATGCGTCAGTACTTTGAATGTACTAGTATGCTCAGTGAGGTAGGCTAAAATACATGAGTTCATATGCATGAACAATACTAACTGAATATCATGAGTATGATTAAATGAGAGTACATACATAAATATAAAAACTGTACTGAGATCGTAATAACACTGAATACTAAATCTGAATACTGATTAACTGATATCTGAGTATACTGATACTGAATTATTGGTAACTGAATGACTGTATCTGACAGTCTTGATTCTGTGGATCTATACTGAATCCCGTATTGAGTTGAGTGACTGTGTCTGATAGTCCTGAACCTGCGGAACTAAACTGAGTTCCACACTGATACTAAATTTGAAACTGAGTCTGTGGGAAGTAATCATCTAACTGACATGCCCCTTCTCTAACTGATTTGGAGTCCAACCTGTAACCCCAGTTGGAAGGGTGTCAATAACGTGTCACGGGTAAGGACAAGTGTTGAGTCACCCTCATCTGACAGGTACTCTGAACGAGAATAGTGGTACCCTCAACTGGCAGGTTGATGTCTCAACCTACACTGGCTACACAGTTTTGAAATGCCAGGACTGCTTCTAAGGATTTCACCCTCTACTGGCAGGTGAGTCCCCATCCTTGGGTTCACTCGATGCTAAATCTTACTCCCAACTGAATAGATACTGGACTGAATTCTAAACTATATTAGGCTAGACTGAACTTTTACTGATTGTACTGTATAACTGAGCTGAACTAATTTTACTGAACTGAGCTGGACTAATTCTGAGTTCACTGAGTTTTCCTAAATTCTGTAACTGACTGAATTCTACTAATCGAGACATGACTGATTCTACTCTGTGACTGACCATGGCTCTAGAAAAATAGCTAAATTGTCGGGTATTAAATACCCCCAGGACTCGATAGCATAATCTTAAAATACATGGAAAAATCTTGAGACATGGTAACTAACTACTCAGTCATCATTCATTCATTTGGGCATTCAAGCAAACACTTAGATATATGCTAACATAATGTAATTTCACTATTCAACTCACATGGATAATTTATCAAACACTTATGGGGCACAATATATGCACATAATACTAAAACAACATGTAGGCATCATGATTCAATTCCAATTACACAATTCAAAGAGTTTCAACATGAATTCACATGATAAAGCACACATATCAATTAACTCTATATGAATCATGTAATAAATCATGAATACATTTTAATTCAAATCATGGAAATCATGAAATCACTCTACATGAACTTTAAAAGAGTTTCTTAGACTCCAAGGGTGGAAAGAACCCTTGGATGAACACTTCACATACCTTAGTTAGTGAATTCTAGAAAATTAATGGTGAAATCTTGAGCCTTGAATTTGAATTTAATTCACCTAGGGTTTTTGTTCTTGAGCAATTTGTGAAAGAATGAATATAACTTGCTAAAAGAGGGTTAAATTTTGTGTTATGAGGGCTGAAGGGCGTGGAAAAAAAGACTTACTTGACCCTAAGAACGCAGCCTTTTAATGACTGTAAATTGAACCATCGACGTGTAGGCCGACGCACCGCGTCGTTGGCATCGACGCGATAGCCAATGCGCCATATTGAGTCTGTATTGGTTCACTGAAATTGGACGATGGGAGCTGGGGAAAACATTTATCAACGCGATAGTCGACGCGATGCGTCAAGATCGTGTTGATTCACTGGTTTAGGATTCCAAAGGTGCTTCAAACGAAGTTCAAAAAATCTGAAACTTGTTCGAAAACACCTATTGACATTCTTGATCATGAATTAACTCAAATATCAACATTTAATGAACGTAAATATCGCAAAATAAGATTGCCAACTTTCGAAGGCTAAAATTACACTAAGTCTGAATACTTAGCTAGAATTTTCTAAGTCTGGAACCCCTTAACAAGCTTAAAGGACTGAATTAAGCTAAGAATTTTGCAGGGTCTTACAATAATCCTTTAAAATAACTACAAAAAGCAACTACACAAAATTACTTAAAGATTTATTAAAGAAAACGTTTGAGTTACCAATTTCTCTTTACTAAAGGTTGGAAATTGTTCAAATTACATTTTTTGAGAAAAAATCCTTCTTCCAAAGTAAGTACTAGTTATCTTAAACGAAATAAAAGGCTTGAAAATATAATAATTTCTTAAATGCTCTGACCCTTGAAACAACTACAAAATTTATTACCTTAGCATTCACTTGTTTTGAATATCTCTTATGCTCTTATATTTAAATCAATCAATAGGAAATCATACATAGAATAACATAGAATAACAATCAAGAATTGCGAGTGAAAATAAGATACCAACAAAATAATCCTACAAGTTCCAATACTGGAAACTCTTCCACCCCCAAATAGTTTTGTGCACCTCCTAATCCACTCTTGTTGATGTATTCTTAGATGACCAAAGTCCGAATACAGGTTGATGCGTTGAGTAGAAGTATGGACAATTTTAACCGCAAGCAGGACCAGCTTATAAGTTACATGAAAATAATGATGGATAAAATAATGAAGCCACCTCCACCAACCTCCCTCCCAAAAATGCCATCAAACAAATAATTGTCAACTTTCTTTGTTCATATGTTTTTACGTTTTTTATGTTACAATAATAGTTATAGATAGCCTTTTCTTTTAACGTTAGGTAGTATTATTAGTTTAATTTTTAATTAAAAGTGCTAATTAAAATCTTCTTAGTGATGTTAATAATTCAAAAATCAAAGTTTTTTACTACTGCCCGCAAAAGATTAGAAAATAGACCTTCCAAATGACTACGCTTTGCTAAATACTATACATAAAAGTAAAATAAAATAGACATGCTTAAACCTAGGTGGTTTAGTGTTTTAGCTTCTCATTAATTAGCTAGTCTTATACTTCTTCCCTAGTAAAATTTGGAAATTCTGAGTATTTTATTTTAAAATAAGAAAGAATTAATCCTCCTTCCCCCAATTTTGGATTTCAAGTTTTGAAAAGCATTGAAATAGGTAACTAGATTCTTAGAGACTCTATTTTCAATTTATTTGCTATACTCTCTAGTATACCATTGGTCTTTCGTAATTTGGTTGTACTGCATTTTTTATTTTTTTGGTTATCCTTCTTACATTTAGAGTTTAATGTCTATCAGGCTTAACAAATCAATCCCATTAGGTTGAGTGCATTAAAAATATAAAAAAATACTTTGTTATACCAATAAATGTCTACATTGATTTCTAAGAAGAAAAAAATTAAAGAGTCATTCTATTAAAGTCTGATCAGAGCAAATTAGTAACAACACATAAGTTTTAGTTAACGTGTGTGGATCGTAACGGAATATTGATCAAGATATATTTGAGTTATTGTTTGTTTTATCAGCCTTGAAATCATGTATGATGATCAGTAGCTTTTAGTGATCTGGATAAATATCAAGATTGGAAATAATAACAAACAAAAATAATGTGTATCGAAAGTGAAACAAACATAGATGAACAAATATTTTATAGAAGGATCGATGAATTTAGCCAAGTGCATGACTTTGGAAATAAAAGTAATATGAAATGTATCCTTCTAAGTTGTACTTCTACGCTGCTCTTCATCTTTAACCTCTACATCCTCTAGAGTCTCTACTTCTATGCTCTCTCTTCCATTTTTATCATCCAACTAGATGTTCACATTTACATTATACCATTCATTTGGTTGAACATCACCGTCCTCAATGGTTGCAGCCTGATCGTCATCATTAGGATCGCCCTCATTAGTATAAGATTCCAGCTGCAGTTGTAACTGATTAATTCGAGCAACAAGTTTGGAGATAATGAAATACAATCAGAGACAAATTTCCATATCTCTCCAAAGAAAAGATTTGCAGTCTTGGGGGCCCTGTAATATTAATTAAATTCATTAATATATGAAGTAGGAAGGAAAAAAATACACACAAGATGACTTAAAATTGAACTTTGAACAGACAACTTACACCATATAGAGGACAAGTCCAATACCATCTTTCGAGATTTCGAGCATCCCAACAAGTCTTCATCGGCAACACATAGTCGTGGCCGCACCTCATCTCCAGGTCGCGACATGAATCATTGTCATCCAAACATACTTGCGATAAGTTTGTCATTTTTTTGCTCTAAGATGTTACTAGCCTTTCTTAAATTATTAAACAAAAGCAATGAAGTTATTAAATAGAGAAAGACAAAGGGGTGGCGTCTCTTGGAAAGGAGATTAATAAATGAAGAAGGGAATTAAAAGGACGTGTCTCTTTGAAAAGAGATCAAGAAATGGAGAAGGAATTTGGAAAGACTACCCTAATTAGTTGGCGTGCATGGGAAAGGAATAGAGTAATTAATTAGGAGTGTATGGGGAAAGAGCAAATATTTTTTTAGAAGTTCAAATTTAGGTCACAAATATATGCATTAACTTAGTTAGACATTAAGTTCTTAATATCCTACTTAGAGGGTTGTTGGTGTTGTGCCTCCTCAGTTTTATGGTTTTGTAATTAGAAATTTATAATTATGTAAAATAAAGACTAATTATCTACTATCCGTTATATTCTATATTATTTATTATTGTTGATCTTTGAATATCATATTATATGTCATATAAATGTATGTTTATTAATGACTCTTGGTAGTTCTATCCTTTTCAGCTCTGTAATCTAAAAGTTCAAATTTTTTACCTTTAATGCTTCTTTAATTTTGCGTGTAGGTAGCTATCATGTGTAACTTTTTTTCAACAATTAGAATGGCAAGGGGATTATTGTAGTTCGCCGTCAATTTTAGAAGAGTGATAAGAACACTGATCAACAGAACTAATGTTATGTAACTAGAGACTCAAACCATTAAATAATTGAATTAATCAACTTTCAAATAAGTAAGAACCAATATGTCGGAACTAGAAAGGCAAAGAGTAGACAAACAAAGTTTGGTAAAATTATTTGTAGTAATAAATATGGAACATTACAGTAGTAGAACTAGTATCGATCTTATGTCTCTAATTTATAGGCATCACATCGTGTTTCTTTAGTCCATTGATCCTTGGCCACTTCTCTTAACAAACAACTTATCTTTCATCAATCGCCACGTGAACTCCTCCAAACTGAACCCTCACTGTAACTACTTTCTCTTTCAAAGCCATCTCTATTTACGCTGTTCGTCGGATAAAAAACCTTGTCCTACTCATAATCATTCTTACACTATAGAAATTATGAAAGACAATTATGTTGCTTCTATAGTATAAAAATGATAGTGAGCAGGACGAGTTTTTTTATTGGCAAACAACGTAAACAAAGGTTGTTTTCGAAGAGGAAGTAGTTTCAGTGAGAGTTCAATTTGGAGCAGTTCACATGATGACTGAAGAAAGACAGACTGTTTGTTTAGAGAAGTGGCCAAGGATCAATAGGATGAATAAACACGATGTGATGCCTATAAATTGGTGACATAAGAACAACACTAGTTCTACTACTGTAATCTTCAATAATATTCCATATATATCACTACAAATAATTTCACCAAATTTTATTTTTATACTTTTTGCCTTTTTAATTCCGACATAAAGCGTCTTACTTATTTGAAAATTGATAATTCAATTATTTAATGATCTAACTGTGTAGCTACATATAATTAATTCTGTTGATTTGTGATCTTCTAACTCTTTGGAATTTGATGGGGAATGACAACAACCCCCTTGTCATTCTAATTATTACAAAACAGTTATATACGATTGCAATGGTGGGGGTTAACTTATTTAAGCAACCAAATTGAGCATACTCTTTCCATTTTTTAAGGTGTTTTTTTTTTAAATTTTACAACATCAACAACATATTCTCACCTCTATGATGCATAATGAAGGTTGAAAATCGCATCCCCATACAATAAAATAGCCTATGATTTGGTTAAATGTGATACTCCTATCTAAAATATGATAGTCATAATAATTAACTTCAACACCTATTCCCAAAAGGTTAATAATACTATATAAATAGAGTAGGTTCAAAAAGATCATACTTCATTGTAGAATCAAATACGACAAAGATTAAGGAAATGGAACATCCTACTACAAAAACTGATGGATTATAGGATGATTACTTACATTTGTAGCATCTCTTCTACCTCCTCTACTACCACTCACACCACCTCCTCTACTTTCTCTATGGCCCCGTCTCCCATCCCCACTCCTACCTTGAATGCTTTGTCCCTTGTTATATACATCATAATATTCAGAACCCCATCTCCTACCATCTTTACAAAAGGTATTTTGGCATGAGGATTTATTTCTGTTGATCTGGGGCCTTCCACGTGTACAAACTTCTCTCAAATTTCTTATGAATATTGTATCACTATCAGAGTCAGTATTAGGAATGCTAGGGACAACTATTTCATTATCCTAGTCCAAGTACGCTTTGAAACAAGCTTTTAAAATATTTTTCAAGTCCCTACATCTAACGGGACAGTCAAAAGCGATGTCGCAGTTTCTATCGAATCATTTCGTCAGCGCATTATACTTTTGGTACTCGTCCGTCATTGTTGGGTACCCTCTTGGGAAAAATTTACTCAAGTGTGGGTGGACTATGTCTCTTCTCCAGCGATGCAGTATATATCTATCGTGAAACAAGCGAATCCTTTTGAAAGTCATCGTCCTCAAAATGTGGAAGCACACAATCCCTTTACTTTCAAAGGTCTTACAATTACATTCAATATATTGATTGGTTAGACGATACTCCACAGTGAAGACAAAATTCTCTCCGTGATAATCACTACTTGTTGAAAAATTTGTCACGTTGTATATCTTAACTCCCTCCACCGCATTGAAATCTACATGCCTTTTTATTTCACAGTAAGGTAGCCTTGCAACATGCACCCTCAAGAAATCATAAATAGCGCGGGTGTAGTAGCCATAAATCTACATATCCCAATCGAACCCTATAGTAGGTCATATAAATTACTTTCATTCGCTAGCTTGGCTCTCCATTTCTTTCTCATATTTAAACCTGAGGTTACCTCATACTGCTTAACAATTTTTTTAGAGATCTTCGACTCCTAATATAGCTATCAAAGAAGGCATGCATTGACTCACACCTTTGCGTGGACATCATGCCAGCCCAAAAGTAGTGCTTAAGAAATACGGGAACTCATTTAGACTTCTCTAAATAAAGATTTTGGAACTAAATTCTTCCACCCACGTTATATTGTTCAATGAAAGAATGTCATTTGTCCTCAAATTCAGCAAAGGTAATACTGTCAAAGATGACCGCTTTGAAGTGAACCTTGGCTCGCTTATAATTCCTCAACCCCTTAGCTTTGCAGGTATCTTAGTAAAGATGTGTCAAATGCAATACCTGTGGATAGTATTTCGCATCACCTCATGAATAGCTGCCTTAATACTCTCACATTGGTCTGTGAGGATAGCCGTTGGAGAATTTTCACCCATGGCCGCAAGCCAAGTTTTGAATACAAACACCTATGTATCGATGTCCTCACTTGTGATCAAAGCACATCCCAGAAGTATCAATTGGTTGTGATGATTAACACTAATAAATGAAGCAAATGGCATACGCCATTGATTCACAAGGTAGGTTGTATCGAAACATATGACATCGCTGAAGTCGTGTTAGGCAGCCTTGCAATATGTGTGCGCCCATATAATATTCCAAAGGCTCCCAGTATTGTCGGAGTCTATACAATAAAAAAAATTCATCCTTGGCCTGTATTTCCAAAAGAATTTGTGTAATGCGGCAAAATCGCTGGAAAGTGTTTGGAGTCTTCGTTGCTGAAGAATGTAGTTTCGACAGTCCTTGGGAGTGCACATCATTATTTTGGGGACTCCATCTTTGACTTCCAAGAGTCTTATGCTCTTTAAAGGCCTTAGACCTGCAATGTCGTGCACTACAAGACTTCTTTTCAAAATCCTGCTTAATTCCTTGTGGAAGGGCAAAAAACATGACAGTGCAAGATCCAATTCATGATTGTGCTATAAAATAATTGTTGTCATAACGCACGAACCATCATTCATCACATGACAGTTAACTCTAGCTTTGCAATCCACCCTTTTGCTTTGATTCCTAGTTTTTGGTTTTTGGCACTTATCACACCAAAATGTCATATACTTTATTTGGCCACCTATTTTTTTGCACTTTTCTTAATAATGTCAAAACCAGTCAATCGACTGTGTTCTTTGTAAAATGGGGATTGTACACTATGAAAAGATATACCTACAACAGGGCCTGCGGTATATTGGTAGTCAGTGTAGCCATCATCATGCATTGCTCCTTCCAATTCTTGAACACCATCATCCTGATGATTATATTCTTTGCCACCGGAAACACTTAAATATTAATCTTTATCTTCTTGATTAGACCTATTTATCTCCTTATCGATCAAGTTTTGAAGGTCTTCATCATCACTGTCCAATATCGATCTGGACCATCACTATACCCACAATATGAATCTCAGTATGGAGCAAACTATTACTATCTTGCAACCCCAAAACATCATTTAATGTTACTCTTAATTGGCTATTCTCGTCATTATGATCCATTACACTATAATTATATGAGAAAGTAGAATAAAATAGTTAAGAGTAATCTAAAAAAGTAAAGTAAAAGAGTATAGAAGAAGTTTGTTGTGAATAAAAAAGAAAAAAAATAATCAAAGGTGGTTTTGCATTTGGAGGGAAAAATGGGTGGTTTTGCAGCCAAAGGACAATGAAGTCTTTTTATCAAATTCAAGTCAATCGAGTCCAATTCCTTCGAGTCCTTCAGCATCACCCTTTAATATAAACTGGAATAAAGTGAAAAACTTTTAAAATGTAAGAAATCCAGTACTACTATATGTCTAAAGTTGAATTTACGATACATCTGAAGCAACTTTTAACATTGGACTGGATGGGGGCAGCTGAACAAATCAAATAAAATTTAATTCTATAAAATTCCTCCTTTTAATCGATCTGATCGGAAAATATGTATTGTATGCCTTACGTAATTATATTCCTCTATTAACGTTTCACTCATCGTTAAAGACTTTTTTTGGTTGGGCGCAAGGGGGAAAATAAAGACACCCATCTATCATAATCCTTTATTTTTCCATAAAAGACACAATTCAAATGAAAGGTGAAGTATATATGTTGCAGGATTTAAGATTTATAAATTTAAAAAATTAGTAAATTCACTGATTACTTAATGTATTGAATTAAAAATTTAATATTTTTATAAACGTGGATGAGTTTCTTAAATATATATATATAAAAAATAAAATCAAAATTATTGAGTTTGATATTAAATTTGTACCTTTAATGAACGTACGACTAGACTTATTTATATATAACACACGTGATGTTCAATAGATACACTTTTATTAATTGGTTGAGGTGTAAAATGAAAACGGGGGCCAACTTTCAAGAGGTTGTCTATGTATTCATCCTTAAAAACTATTCCATAGTAATGAGTTGATGGTGTAACATATAGTCAACAGGTTAAATTGATTCAAACATCTTCAACACGGATCGATGATGTGACATATGGTTAAAATAATTAACTAAATTTGAACCTATTATTGTAAAAGCACAAGGAATTCATCAAAGGTAAGAATCTAAAAGCAAAATTGGTCAAGTTTATGTCACGAAGGCTTTCTCTTCATAGTAGTGCGTTAATTCATTTTCTTAAAATTCTGAATTCACCTCTCGTTCAATCTCGTTTGCCTAAAAATCATACTCGACATGTAAATAGTACTGCGGTTGGAGTCGTAGGTATGACATTGTAAGTAATAAAATTTTGTTAAATTTAAATCCGTATAAAATTCGGATTATATTAAATTCAAAATATATTAGTCTCAAATAAATATTGTGGATTAATATGATCGGATTAATTAGTTAAGTCCAAACACGTATGGATTTAATTAAAGTCCAGACTCAATTGAGTTAGACCATAATTTGGGCTACAAATGACTAAGCCCACTTTAGCAAGCCCAAGATGTCATCATATTAATTTGGGCTACAAATGACTAAGCCCACTTTAGCAAGCCCATCATGTTCTAAAGGCCCAATTTGGTGCCACTTTTCAAATGATGTTGCATGCCAAGTCAAGGGAAGGAGCCAATGAGACCATGCCACATATTAAAATGATGCAGTAAATTAAAAGCCCATACAAATGTCATATCACTTAAATCTGATTGGTCAAAAGAAATTCATAGTTATCATGACCATGCCACTTAAAGCTGATTAGTCAAAAGAAGTTTGTATTCACTATGACTTCTCCCTTTTCACAACTATAAATAGGGGGTCTCATAATTTAGAAAGGCACCAACAATTCTACCAAGAAGCAAGAGAGAGCTCGTGGATCAAACGCAGCAGATTTCTCTACAAATTCAAGAATTCAAGATTAGTTCATCAAGCTTCAAGATCAACACTTCAAGATTCAAGAACAAGCTCAAGCTTTAAGATCAAGACTTAAAGATTTAAGAACAAGATCAAAGACCCTTGAATTCAAGTACAAGTCAAGATAAAATTCACAAATCGAGTTCAAAATTAAGACCGCAAGATTCAAGAACAAGCTACAAAGCCCTTGGATTCAAGCACAAGTCAAGACCAAATCCATCAAGTTCAAGTTCAAGATCAAGATCAAGATCAAGCTCGAAGACCTTGAATTTACATTTGAAATGGCGAATCAAAGGATTCATAGAGATTGTAACACTCACATTAAAATCAATAAATTAATTGTTGCAGTATTTTTCTTATCTCGATTATTATTTTTGATCTCGAGAAATTTATTGTCCAACAAATTCTGGCATGCTCAGTGGGACGATCTCTACCTCTCATCTCAACTTTTCCAACTTCAAAGTTCAACATCACTGAAATGACTTCTGAAAAGGTTAACTCTCAATCAGCTGCTTCTAAGGATGTTGATTCAAAGTTCTCTACTGAAGTAGAATGCATCCTTGGTGTTACTTTCTGAAGCTTGGAAGCTGTCATAAGGAGCAAGCTAGGCTTTCTAGGACAACAAACACATCCAGTGTCGTCCATGCTAACTCTAGTTTTTGGATATTTAATCCCAATAGGAATGAAATCTAATGCAAGCTCCTTGGAAGGAGGAAGCAGTGGGAAATCCCTTAAGAATACTCTAGCTCTACTTGAGCATTTCGGTTCCAAATACTCTAGCACAAAGAGTGATAGTCGATCAATAAATGTGTTATCTCCACTTACACCTCATAAGATGAGCACTTCGAAGATCAACTTATGTGATAATCTATGTTACTCTCCAACGTCTTCAATGATCATGCAAGCAATGGTGACTGATGCCTCGTCTATACAGGAGCAGCTTGCGAATCTGACAAAGGTAATTGAGGTCTGATCTTGGTCGTATTTATATGTCCAAACATCGCTATTTACCCATATTTGGACTTATTTCGAGAATAAAAAGTATGTTAAACATGTTGAATTATTTGTTAAATTATGTTTCGTAGCTAACCGATGTGATTAGAAAAATAGGGTTGATTTCTCATGGATTTGGAAAAAAATGGGATGCATATCATAATGAGGCAAAGGACATGCAAATCATTGGAAAAATATATGGAGATGCACGAGAAGAAAGAAAATAGAGAAGAATACCAGTGACATGATGTGATCTCAATGTGTCGCGTCAATTGGTAACATTATGTGCCTTAGCAAAAATTTGAAGAACAATTTCCAGTGCATCGACGCGATGTCAACGCATCGCATCGATGCTTGATTTTTCTGAGTTAGAAGAAATTCCATGTGCAACTTCCAGTGCATCGATGCGATGTCAATGCATCGCGTCGATGCCTAAGTTATTGACATTTAGCTGAATATTAAGGAGCAACTTCCAGTGAAATGACGCGATATAAGCGCGTCGCGTCGTATGGTGACAAAATGGACTTAGCCTAATTTTGGAAGTGGAATTTCATTAGAACAACGCGATAAGTACGCAACGCGTAGGTGATACATCGAGATTTGTGATGGGTCGCATCAATAGTACAGATCTAGTGAAATTTTCTCTAGTATAAAAGGAACACATGAGCACAATTACAAGGGTTTTTTGGCAAGCATAGTAGCGGTGAAAAAACACAAAATTCTTTCTTTAGGGTTTTTAATATTTCTTTTGAACTTCTTTACTTCAAGAATTATTTTGGGGTATGATTAATTACTTACTTTGGATGTTGAATTCAAATATAAGCGGCTAAACACCCATATTTTGAGGTTGAGTCCAAGAACATGATTACTCTTTTATATTTTTATTCATAGTTTCTTTTTGGATTATCATCTGGGTTGTTCTTAATTTCTTGAGCTTACTATTTTGATGAGTGGCCACCATTTGAATAAATTTATATTTCTATGTGCATCTGGGACACTAAGATCGTGGCATAACCATTGTGAATCAACAACTCGATAACCAAATAGACTGTAATAAAAATAGAGAATTGTATGATTGTTTGAAATGCCTCAACCCTGGAATCCTCATCATTATTGATTACAACCGTTGCTTGCTTTGCTCTAGTCACCACTAGTTATTCACTGTTTAATAATTTACATTTTTATTCATAAATTCAAAATTATCTTGATACTCAGAAGCACTTAATACCTAATTGTCTTAAACTAAAAGTTGATTAAATTTCTAGTTTATTAGTCTTTGTGGGAACGATATCTGACTGTCTAGGTCCTTATACTACTTATACGATCACGTACACTTGCGTATGCATAGGGACACAACAAGATCCTGACCAAATATATTGAGAATTAAGATGCTCAAATTGATAAGATAGTGGATAGGATAGAAGGCCTGATAGACAGAGAGTCTAGCCATGCACCTAGAAAATCTCCAGAGGCTCAAGAGACAGAACATCCTATGAAACAAACACCACTAACTAAAGAGGTACAAGTTTCTTCTGAGGGAATGATCCCGATTGAGCAATTGAAGGAATTCATTGAAGGGACCCTCAAATACAAGTATGATGTTGTCGCCAAGTCTTCCCTTGCGTATGTCAAGCCCTACACTGTGAGAATAGATAGCCTCAAATGTCTGTCGGCTATCAACCCCCCAAATTTTAATAATTTGAGGGCAAAGGGAACCCAAAATAGTATGTTGTATACTTTGTTGAGACATGTAATAATGCTATAACTTACGGTGACTATCTTGTCAAATAATTTATTTGTTCCCTGAAGGGAAACGCCTTTGATTGGTATACGGATCTTGAGCCTAACTCCATCGCTAGTTGGGAGCAATTAGAGCATGAGTTCCTGAAACACTTCTATAGCACAAGGCGTACAGTGAGCATGGTAGATCTTACAAATACTCGGCAAAGAAAAGATAAGCTAGTCATCGACTTCATCAATCGATAGAGAAATACGAGCCTAAACTACAAAGATAGGCTCAACGAAGCTTCTGCAATAGAGATGTACGTCCAAGGAATGAACTAGGAGTTTCTCTACATCTTGAAAGGAAATAAACCAAAATCCTTTGAAGAGTTAGCTACTCATTCTCACGACATGAAGTTGAGCATGTCTTCTGTTGGAAAGGGAGGAGCACTTATCCATAACCCTTGAAGGGGAAAGGATAAGCAGGAACCTAAAAGATGGGGTAATTTTGTTCCAAAAAATGTTAACAATGAATCATTGAATATCGATGTGTCTCCTGTAAAGGTCACCACGAAGGTGAGCAAAAAGCAAAGCATGAAGACTACTTCTCGACCACATCCAAATCAGAAGTTAACTTTAAGAGAGATGCAAAAAAAGGAGTACCCTTTCCTTGATTCTAATGTTTCTGAGATTTTTGATGAACTTCTTGAGCATAAGCTCATTGATCTACAAGATATGAAGTGGCCTAACGAAGCTAGAAGGACCAATGACCCGAATTATTGCAAGTATCATAGGCTTGTAGGTCACCCTCTGGAAAAGTGTTTTATCTTTAAAGACAAAGTCAGGCAATTAACGAATGGGGAAAAGATCTTTATCAATGATGAGATGGCCAGTTCTCATCAAATCTCTATCACTATTGGCTTGCTTGATTCGGTCTAAATATGTGTTGAAGAGCATAATAAGAAATTGTTAGAGCATGACAAGTCTTCAATTAACTAAGGTGATGATGAAGGTTGGACTCTGGTGATCAGGAGCAGACGCAAGAAGAAGAGTCCACAAAAGGAGTCATCCAAGCAACACCACCAGAAACCACGACGTCTAGTGCTTTGGAGGAATTTTTACCAAGTTGGTTCCGTGTAAAGACTAGTCAAGTCAACCTTGAGGCATGTTGTTTTAACACGGCCAAAGAGGGGGCAAAGGGTAAAAATATACCCATAGAAGTTCCTTCATCCTCTGAACAGCTTGTTGAACCTCTTGTCCAAGAGACACATGTATGTTATACAAAAATCACATTCACAAATAGCGATCTTTAGCTTGGTGAAGTCCCACACTACTGTCCCTTATCCATGGTGGGTCAAATTCTAGGAAAGAAGATCAATAGAATCTTGATAGATGAGGGATCCAGAGTTAATATCCTGCCTATCCACACGATGAAGGAACTTGGCATCACTACTGACGAACTAGATGAAAGCCATATAATGATCCAAGGATTTAACCAAGGGGGCCAGAGGGACATGGGATCTGTCAATTTGGGAATTCATATGGATGATTTTTGATCAAATGCATTGATGCATGTGATCGATGTCAAGACTTCATACAATATATTGCTTGGGAGGCCTTGGGTACACGAGAATAAAATTATCTCATCCTCTTACTATCAATGCTTGAAGTACCTCGAAGGTGGAGTGGAAAAAAAAATAGTTGTTGATGATAAGTTATTCACTAAAGTTGAATCATACTTTGCCGATGCAAAATTTTACTTAAAGAATTATGTTGTGAATACGAAAAGAGTTGAAGATGTCACCAAGACCAAGTGTGATAATCTTGCAGCCAAGAAGGTCGTGGTGACTGTCAAAAATGTCGCCTCCAAGAAGCCTCTCTTCACTTTAAATAAAGAAAGCATCGCACCTACGAAAAAAAAGGCAACTCGTATTCTTCGCTATGTACCAAAGGTAAAGAAAGAGAAAGATCACTCATCTGATACCCAAGATAATGTGCTAAAGGGGCTAACTTGACCTATCAGGAAGATTGACGCAATAAATCCATCCTCAAGGTACTTGGAGAGTCTGTGGCTCAAAATTCGACACAAGATATAACACTCCTTACGAAGCGTACAAAAGAGGACTTCGATCCAAATGCATACAAGTTATTTGCAAAGGCTGGATATAATCCTAATGAGCCATCAAGGTTGGGTAAACTTCCGTCAGAAGATACAACAAGGCAGGCACGTGAAGGCCTGGGATACACGCAACCACCTCCAATTCGCATCTCCATAAGAAGGGCGGTTAGTAACCTCATCACTGTACATCAATTTTTGGGGTTTAAAAAATCATACTATAATTACTTTTAGACACATGATTGTCAACAATTAATTATACAAATAAAATTAGTATCTAATTTTTTTCTAGATATTTCTATTTTAATAAAATAAAATAATTTTTCACATAAATATTTGCATGAGGTCAATAGCTCATTAAAATAATCTAATTATCAATATACAAAGCATTTTATAAAAGTTAGTCTTTGAAAATATGTGGGATCCATCTTAGATGTCACATTATTAGGTACACTTGGCATTTAAGTAAAGGTGTTTGCTTATTTTATCATTTTGATTTTATGGCCAACTTTTGAAGTTATATCATATAAATAAATATTTTAAATTTTTCATGAAATGACAATTTTTCCCATGGTCGTCCTCCAAGTCACTATTCTTTAAAATACTAGATAATGAAGGGCCCGTTTACGGGCCCAAAATTATTATCTTAAATATATTTAGAGATATTTAATTAGTTTTTCACAAAAAAAAAATCATTAATATTTTCAAATAACTACGACCGAAAATGATAGCAAATATCCCTCATTATAACTAAAAAAAAGATCCTAACATAAATCAACATGATATATATTGCATTAATTTTAACTAATGATAAAATAATAATAATAAATAAATATACATCTTCGTAGATTATACATGTTGTAAATCTTGTAATGATATACGTTATGTGAAATTTTACTTGTAATGGAAAAAGAAAAAAGAAAATGAAAAAAAAATCACTTATTTTCAGGTAAGTTTTATAAAATCACTCCTTGATTGTGAAGGAACATACAAATAAATAAATATATAGAGAGAGATACACGTCGTATCAGTGAAAGTAAATAAAATATAGTGTAAGAAGACACAGAATATAATTTTTAATCATATAAATATATTATATGTCACTTTCATAATGAAATAATATAAAATTACAAAGAATGAAATACAAGCCATTCATATTAAATGAGTTTTGTAATGTATAGTCAAACCTATTTAGAGTTACAGCGTTTGTCCAAAAAATTCATGATTGATATAGAAAGGTGTTGTTATATATGTATATCGACATTTGACGTTCTGTTACAAACAAAAGCATAAAAATTTAGAAAGAGTATGAACATAAAAAAGGTAAGCATTAAAATAAGTGAAAATAAATTTCATTGTGACAATGAAAATAAACGTCTTTGTAATGAAAATAAACGTCATTGTTGTTATGGTAAATGTCGTTATAGAGAAGTAAAATATAACATAAAAAATCGATTGCAGAGAAAATCAGGTCACTATAGTGAAATATCGTTATAACGAAGTAACGTTACAAAGAGATCTGATTGTAAATTATTAGTGTAAAAGAATTTTACACCACTAAGCCGTCATTAGTTATTGTAGCAGGTAATATATTTTATATTAAGATTGTGAATTTATTGTAAAGATTTATAAGTAAATAGTTTAATGTGACTCTAGTTACACTAATAATATATATTATTTATATTAAAATTTAGAATCAGTTAACTGTATAAATTACACCCTTCCGATAAAATAAGAATGAACTCCCCACTTAAATTAATTAAAACATCGTCTTAAAATTGATTTTAAGTGTAAAGTTTTTAATTTGAATTTGTTATTCTATTGAATAAATGTATATATTTTTTTCACACTTACAAATACATTTTTATTTATTTTCTAATTAATATAAAACGCCATCCAATTCATTTAATAAAAAATGTCTCTTACTTTTTTCGACAACTCTTTCATTAACTTGTCATATAGCATGTTTTACGCTCTAAAATTAAAAAAGCATTTGATACGTTATACATTTTTTTAGCATATGATCATAAGATTCAAAAGTTTTTATTTTTTAAAAATTAGTGTCAAATCAAAATCACACAAAATATCACTAACTAATTACATTTTCCTCTCAATATGAATATAAACGTGTCTTGTTTTCATTTTCGTTTAATCCCATCATAATTTACTGTTTCATCGCAATTTTTAAATTAAATGTAATCACAAGTCAAAGTTTAAAACTTAACTCATTATATTTTTATATCATATAATGCACTAAAATTTAAATAAAGAATAAAACTTTCGTATAACATAATTTTCGTAATGGTTTATAAATTAATTTTAATGAATTTTATAGGTTTGTTAGTAGAAGTTTATGATGCTAATCTTTGGCTAAAATATAATTTAAGAAGGTTTGAATTTTGAAAATACATAGACATATTCAGAAGCACAATTTGATATTTCCAATATTTTTAATAGAAATGCATCATTTTACTAAAACTTCACCCATTTTAATATGTTTGGTTTATTTTGATTTGGTATAATGTTTAAGAAAGTAAAAAAGATTATTTAAATTTTGTGAACCTAACTTAAAAATATGTCAGTGTTTCAAAACATACTTTAATCTTATGATTTTAAATATATCATATGAAAAGCTAGAAATAAAAATTGCGAAAAAAAAGTAAAGAAACATATTTTTTTGAAATAAATTAAAAAAGAAATATACCAAATAAGTTGAATCAAAGGGAGTAGCAGGTAATGACTGAAATAGAACTTCCAAAGAAATGTGAAAAATAAGAGCATGAAAGTACGTTTTCAATAGTTGAGAATTTTTAATTTATTATAGAAAATTAATTGGAATAAGTCTATATAGAAAAATGTACTCTAACTAATGATATAAAGAGAGTGGATCCATCAAAAAAATAAAATTGGCAACAATGTATACCACACGTGTGTAGTTGCAATTGGTTAAGAAATAAGATAATGTCATGTACATAATACAATTTGTATTGCACCTTGTACAATTTTTCATAGTTGTGATGTGAAAATACAATCTTACTCTTGGTCGTCCTCAACTCACTCTTCTATGTATCTTTAAAATACTGGATAATTTTAAGGCTCATAAATGAGCCCAATGTAACTGGTTACAAATTTTAGATTTATTTTGTATATACAAAAAAGTTTAATATAAAAATATGATATTGCATTTTGATCAATATTCTACTGGTATCAATTAAAATTTTAGTATAAATAAAATAAAGTTACCTAACTCACAAATATTTTCAAGTATTGTTGGTATCTATTATGAAAATATTTATTTCTTAATATTCTAAAGCAATAAGGATCTAAAAAATTTTGTTTTTCTATATCGTATAATGATATAAATTTATTATGATTTAAAATATAATTTTATTTGTTAGATTGAATTGAATTATACGTGAAATATAATTTATTCAAGAAAGTCAAAAATCACATAGTATATTTAATGAATTTTCAACAGGGTTCCTAATTCCTTTATTTCCTTTGGAAGATCTTTTAAGTACATGGTTCTTGTACTTCTTTCTTCATTAGTTTTTGCACATAAATTGCTACTTGTATAATATTATTAATTATAAAATAATGTTAAGTTTTAATTGATACAATAACATATCCAACATATAATTTCACAAAATAGTTTTGAGAATAGTCACAAATATAAATTAAGAAATTAAGAAATTATTGAAATGACATTTTTACCCTTGATCGTCATTTAACTCATTTTTCTATATAAAAAAATAAAATATAATAAAAATAGTTTAGTATGTGTTCACGATACGTATGAATGTATTTGTATTCATCCGATTTTAAAATCCATCAATTTTTATGTATCTAAGGGTAGGATGTGTTCATGGTATATATATATATATATATATAAATATATATGAATGTATATGTGCGCAGTAGTATACACATGTATCTAAGTGTTTACTTTGTTGGATACATCAAATTGATAATAGATACATCAGATTAATGAATTTAATATTTAAATAATAATAATAATAATAATAATAAAAATAAAATTAATCAAATTACAAAACCTAGATATATATATATATGTGTGTGTGTGTGTGTGTGTGTGTGTGTGTGCTCGCGCGCGCGCGTGTGTGTGTTTCTGCCTTATATTAATGAAATTAATGAACTTATTCTAAAGAGTAATAAAATGAGATTAATCAAACACATATATATTACTTGATTTCCACCTTAAATTAAAGGATATGGTTAATTCAAATTTTCAAAATTAGTTGGTCATGTATCAGAAATCATAATATATTCGGCTCTCTAATATCCGCCTACCTTTTTATAAAATTTTATGTAATATTCTAAAGTTGTAAGAGAGAAAGTAATTAGCTTCTATAGTTATAAAATTTATGCAAGCTGCTCAAAAATTATTTACATTCTCAAATTTCCTTTAAAATTAACATTTTCTCAATTTGAATAGTAGACATTTTCTCTCTTTTATCCTAACTTTTTAAAATGACTATTTTCCCTTACATAAACAATCTTTTTCTTTTTTTACTTCTTCAAATCATGATTTTTTTTTAAAAACATTTATATAACAAATCTCTGCAGGAAAAAATATGCACTATTGATTTCAAAAAGAGAAAAGAAAAGTAAGAAATAGTAACTTAAGTGCATACATTATTGATGTTTAATAATGAACTGAATGAACAAAATTTTTAAAAAAAAAATTATTAATAATAATAAAATTTTAATATTTATTTATACAAGTAAAAATCATAGAGTGATAGTTTTATAGATATATTTTGATATAAGTAATAAAAATAAAAATAAAAATGGAGATATATTTTATAATAAATTCCTAAAGGATCATCCATTTATATTGTAATTAAATTACAATTTAGAAATAATAATTAATGACAAAACTCGTTTATCCATGTAGACAATTAAGAATAAGAGATAGGTAAAACTTAAATATACATATATACTTAATACATGTAATACTTAAATAATATCATAAAAGATAGCATTAGATTTTGTAATAAGTTCATAAAAATTATTCTACTTATAATGTTAATAAACTTAAACAAAAGTCTTTAAATATCTAGAAATGGTGAAAGAGAGCAAAGAGATGAGGTTTCTAGAGTTTTATTGAGCATTAGCGCGAAATGACTATATTGCCATTGGTCGTCCTCTAACTCACCTTTCTATATTTTTTATTTAAAATAAAAAAATAAATAGTTTCTTCCTTTCAAAATAAGTGACATCTTTATTTTTTTATTTTGTTTAAAAATAAGATGGAGTATTTATGACAGGCTTAACTTCAATAAATGGTAGAGAGTCTAAATTTTCAACTAGGAAATCCAAAAGTAAACACACAAAATTAAAAGTATTCAATACCTACTATATATACATAAAAATAAATTTTGTTGATTGTTATAAATGTATTATCATCTATAGTGAACGTCTATTTATGAAAAAATTGGAAACTCCAACTTTTGAGACAAAGTTAGTTTTTTCCTATAAATAAAAGAGTTTTTCTTCATTGTAATTTACACCTCAAAAAAAATCCTCAAGAGAAATAAGAATCACTCTCTTTTTTCTCGATTCTTCTTCTTCCTTACTTTATATTTTACAACACGTTATCAGCACGAGTCTCTGACCAATTGAAATATTTGCTACAACCGTTTCTATGATAAACTTGAATCTTTGGTACGGTTGATGATAGTAATTGTTATTAAGTGGATCATGAGGTGCGTGTGTATTATTTTAAGTTATTTTTTACTTTAATTTTACTGGCAGGACACCATTGTTTAGACTTATTTATATTGGAGTTGTGAAACAACACAGTATATTAGATTTTATTGAATATATACATAAGATGAGATCGATATAATCATCACTGCAATCACGTTCTTTTATAAACATGGTTAATACTAGATACTGAAAATCAAGTATTTCAATTTGTTAAGGAATTAACTTTTACAGTAAGAATATTAGTAGATCGTGATAAACATACTTATTGAAGAATTAGTTTTGATAGTGGCTGGTTTTTATATCATGTTGCAAGTTCTATTTTACTTTGATCTATTATGTTATTGGTTGTGGAAAAAATGATCGATTCAAGTCCGATCGCATTAAAAGGGTAAGACATCAGAATAGAGTTTCGATGCATCATGATGATAAGATGTTGGGTCAAGTTTCATCGAATTATGACCTAAGACATCTTTTTTTGGATAAGATGCTAAGTTTGAATCTCAATCCACTATACTAATGGTACAATAATGGCTAAAGTAAAATAATGTGTATTTCATGAGAAGTAATGAAATATATCCTATTGAATATGCTTCATTTCCTAAAGTGAATGTGATAAGCAGTGTATAATACATCTGAAAGAAGTCAAGTGATTAAATGCATATGGGCATAGAGTTTACATTATTGCATACCTCGATTTGCTCCTGAAGTAGCAATATCACGAAAGAGGTTATAAGTTATCAAAATTTGATAGGCTTAAGGCACAATTATATTTCATTCCTAATAAATAAAAATTTTAATTGTTATAAGTACAAATTCATTCTCTAAGATGAATTTGATAATATTTAATAAAGCTTATCAATACAAAGTGCACTTGATTGTGATGATAATCACAACTCGCCTCCGAAAGAGGCAATATAATTGAGAGAAGTTATTCTGAAATTTACTCTCGAAGTAGTAAATTCAAAAATTTATTCATGTAATAGTAAATCTGAAATTTACTGAAACAAAGATCACATATCATAATAAACTTGGAGTTTACTAAGACAAACAGGTTTATAAGTTAACATGAATAATTATGACATCTCAAAGATGTGCATATTGAGTATTGGACATGTAATGAAGAATTAGAAGATTTTTCAACAATTATTCATGTTGTTTGTTTTCATGATAAGTTGGTTGGATCACTAATGTTAGGATTGAATCCCTTAAATCTGGAAATTATAAAAGGTGAATATAAGTCCATTCACCTATCATGTGATATATATTAAGATGTATCAATATAAGATAATCACATGTGCATTTGTCAACCTACAATTGACATTCATAGATTTTGCTTGCTCAATGTAAATTGAGTTAAAAGCATAATTTTCAGATTGCATAATCAAGACAATTCATTTTGATAATATTGGTTTGACGTTGAATGCCTTCGATAAATAACTAAACCATAACTTATGAAAACAAAGTTTCATATGTTGATCTGAAGTATGATATATTGCATACAATAACACTTGTTTGCATTAGATAAAAAAATTATGATTAATTTTTTCCTCTCAATTGGTTCAAGGTCAGAAATCAAATATTCCATCTAGTAATTTTTATGTGAGGTATTTAATCAGAGAATATACCATGATGCTCAAAGATGAATTATCTAAAGTAAATTGAGATGTATGTTAGTTTTCCTAACATGAGGGGAATATAACAACCAGCAAAGAAATATGTTGTTAATTATCATCAATATGATCTTCATTCTAAAGATAATTGAAGTTCAAATGCTAGGAGCATTTGATGATCCAAAAATTAATATTATATTTTATTGTAAATGCTTCAATTGAATGTCTCCAAAGGACAAAGTTTACTATATGATGAAGCATGTTAGATCAATCGATTCGAAAAACAATAATTTTTAGAAAAGAAAAAGGAGCAAATGGTCATAATAAGGAGGCAACATGCTCTTAAAGAGCCTACGATATAACACTTCATGAAATCTAATGAAAGGTTCAGGTACCTGAAAATAATAAGGTGATGAGATCTCAAAATGTTATTTCACATTGCGAATTTGATACTATATTAGCATAGTAATATAGGCTAATATATTACTACATAGATCAGATAGTTAGAGGCTTTTCAGACAGATGTATCAGTATTCAGTTTTTAGTTTTGAGTATTTTAGATGTTTTGAACCTTATGGCAAGTTTTCGCTAGTTTTCCACACTTATTATATTATATTATGCAGTACTAAGGTACAAATATCATTAGAGGGTTAGCTTGTGGTCCTTTGGGATCAAAAGCACCATGTGGCATACCAGTTATAGAAAATTGAGGCGTTACAAACTTGGTATCAAAGCCTAAGGTTCAACAGTGTCCTAGGAAGTCTGAAAGACGCATCTAGTAGAGTCGTGTACATGGGTGTCTTGTGCACCACACTTATGTGCAGGAGGCTATAAGATGTTTTAGGAACAGTCTCCCCTTCTTTCAGTATTTATGTCGTGCAAACAAGTATGAGTTCCAGTTAATTCTCAGTCTAATCCATTTCTCCATTTCATTTACATAATATGCCCCCCCCACAGAGCCAACGCCCATAGGAATATCGAGCCACCTCAGCCAGTAGATACCCTGAATGAAAATGTGTCTCATGCCAAATTTTGAGCTGTTTTCCAGACCTTAGCCCAGGCTGCGACGGCTACTATGTAAACCAATAATCAGGTTGCTGTTTCACATCAGCAAGGTGATGATGCAGCCGCAGCCAAAAATTATAACTTTATGAGGATGAATTCTTCTGAGTTCTTTGGGTCTAAGGTAGGTAAGGACCCGCAGTTAAATCTTGAGGAGGTGCAGAAAATTACCCAGGTTATGCATGTGTCTGAGGAGGAGAGCGTAGAACTGGCCTCTTATAGGCTGAAAGATATTTCTTATGACTGGGTTATAGCATGGAGGAAGGGTAGAGGAGAGGATGCAGCTTCTATGACTTGGCAGGTATTCCAGGATGCATTTCTGGATAAGTTCTTTCCGTTAGAGATGAGGGAAGTTAAAATAGAGAAATTTATGAACTTGAGACAGGGCTCTATGACGGTAAAGGAGTACTATCTTAAGTTTAACCAGTTAGCTAAGTATGCTCATGATATGATAGCTGACAGCCGATCTAGTATGATTAAGTTTATGACTGGAGTGTCCGGGTTAGTGTTGAAAGAGTGTAGAACTGCTATGCTCAACAGGGATATAGATCTTTCCATAATTATGATGCATGCTCAGCAGATTGAGTCAGATAATATAAAGAAAAGGGAGAGAGTGAGTAAGAAGGCCAGAATGGGTAGTTATAGTTTTTCTCAGCCAGGGTCTCAGGGTGGTAACTATTCTCAGCATAGTCAGAAGTTTTTAGTCCCAGCTCCATCCTCAGCTAGTGTATCCACACCAAACTTCAGGGATGGTAGTCATGATAGAGCGTCAGGCTCCAAATCCCAGAGTAGTTCTAGTGGTGTTTGTACCTATCCACTTTGTCAAGAGTGTGGCAAGAATCACCTAGGTGCTTGTAGAGACGGTAGTGATGTGTGCTTTGAGTGTGGTAAGCCAGGTTACAGGATGCAAGAGTGTAGAGTGCTAGAACAAAGGGGTAAAGATTTGCGTCAGCAGGGCACCAATAGTGGTCAACGTCAGAATAGACTTTATGTACTCCAGACCCATTATGATCTGAAAAGTTTCCCTAACATTAATTTGGGTACGTTATAAGTTTTTTATACTCATGATATGCATTGTTAGATCCCTTGCTCTCATTTGAGTTTATGTTTCAGCATGAGTCAGTTAGTAAAGCCAGTAAGTTAGTTTAGCAGTCAAGCAGTCAGATTCGTATAGTTATTTTCTCATCCTCTTATCTAATCATGCTATCAAAAATCTCAGACATGTAACTATTCCAAGGCAGAACCTCCTTGTAGTTATGAGTATAACTCAGTTCATGCATCATGCATTAGTTTCAGACTCCCGAGGTTCAGTTATAATCCAGTTTGTAGATGCCCTGTGCATCGCCCCAGTATATCAGTAAAGTAAGTGCTGTAAGAGGGACATAGTGTCCCAAGGGGGAGATACCCCATAACTCCACGACGCTTTCATGTATTTAACCCATTCAGTTGCATGTTCAGATATTTTATCATAAACTTAGTATCCGTGATCATTGCATAATCAGACAAGCATTCATAAGTCAGTTCAGTCAAGTATTCATGTATTAGAAATGCATGTTAAGTAGAAGAAGCTTAGCTTATCAGTAATTTCAGTCGTGCATTTCGAAGCCAGTTATTCATGCATCAGATATGCATGTCCATTCAGCTTATCAGTACCTCAGTTGTGTATCCCATGCATCAGATATGCATGTTCAGTATAAGAACTCAGAATATCAGTAGTTCTTGTCGTATAGATATGTTTCAGATTTTATCATTCCTTAAGTTAGTTCATTCTATCAAAAATCTCAGCTTAGTCAGTCACATTCGAGGACAAATATCCCCAAGAGGGAGATAATGTAAGACCCCGTAAAATTTCCTAGTCGTTAGAGCTTATAAAGCATGCAAAGTAAGGCTTAACACTTAGAAAATTTGACTAAGTGTTGGAACCTTCTTCATTTCATAAGCCTTCAAACTTTGATGAATTATTTTGCGACCTTCACGACCTCTAATTTTTTATTTTCAAGTTGCGTTGCGATCGGGAAAATTCATAGTACATTCCGGGTAAGTTTTGGAATTTTTGGAATCCGTTTAGGGCACATTTGGATTTTAAACCAGTATCTAAAGACTATAAGAAGGCATAGCCTTAGTTGTAGCCTTTGTGGGAAAGGGTATAGCAAGGCGCCGCCCTTCCTAGAGCCTTTGTGCCCAGTTTTATGAATTCCACCTTCGTGCTCTCATGGATAATTTGGTCAATTTCCCACCCCTATATAAGTTCATTAACACGGGATTTGGACTCATTTAACCCAAAAATACTAGTTTTCTCTCAAAATTGTTCAAGAACAAGAGCTAGGGTTCCTAAATCAAGACCCTAATCATCAAGATTCCTCCGTTAACTTTTCAAGAATCATATAGTAAGGTATGCAGATGTTGATTCTTGGATTCCATCCACCCAATAAGTTCAAGAATCCCTTTCAAGATTTTAAAGTTTATGTTTTTATGAGATTTCATGATTTATGTGTATTGAAGTTCATGCGTAGGTGTTGTTGAGTTTTAATTCAAGATTTAGATACAAAGTTCTAAGCTTTGATCCTAGTATGTGATAATTATATGATGTACATAAAAAAACCCTTCAAGTTGCATGTTGAATGATGTATTTATGATAATTAGATGTAGAAATTGTTGGATAACCAAAGCATGCTCCCCTTATGTTTGATAAAATATTTATGTGAAGGAATTAGAGCCATTGTTGACAAGAAATCCCATCTAGGTATAAGCCCATGCATGCCAAGTGTTTGTTGAAAAGCCTTAGTGAATGAATTCTGACATGAATCAGTTCAGAGTCTTTCAGTTAGGTGTAGGAGTTCGCACCGAGAAAACCTAGGGATGGGGGCTCACCCGTTAGATAGGAATGAGATCTCTAGGAGCAATCGCTAAGTTACAGAACTACGTAGCCAGCGTAGGTATGAGATGTCACCTTCTAGATAGGACTGGAATACTCAGGGGTCACCTGTTAGATAGGATTAATCCCAAGAGTCACCCGTTAGATAGGACTGACTCCACAAAGTTGTCTTTACCCGTAGCACGGTACTGACAGCCTTCTAACTGGGGTTATAGGTTGGACCGCAACTTAGCTAGAAGGGGCATGTCAGTTAGATGAATACTTCCCACAGTATCAGTGTTAGAATCAATCTCAGTGAAAGAACTCAACTCAGTAGTACAGATTCAGGACTGTTAGATATAGTCAACCCTTAACATATCAGCAGATTCAGAGATCACCCGCTAGATAGGAATGATCTCAAAGTTAGTCAATCAATATTATTATCAGTATGTTTCAGCTATCACCCATTAGATAGGACTGATCTCAGACTAATTCAAAATTATTTCATTATCATTAAGTTTAGAGATCACCCGCTAGGTAGAACTGATCTCAGATTTACTTAAGTACTTTCATTATTATTAGATTCAGAGGTCATCCGCTAGATAGGACTGATCTCAGCCTCAGTACCCAGTTATCAATATCAAAAGATTCAATTATTCAGTATTTCAGTATTAGTAGTAAGTTCAGACGTTAGTAAAGCAGTATTCGAGTCTCAGTATTTAGTGTTACGATGATTTCAGTTATGGTTTGTGCATTCATGTATATGTTCTTATTCAGTACTCTCATGTTATTCAGTTAAGTAATTATTCATGCATAAGCCCTTGCATTTAGCCTTACCTCATCTTGCATACGCAGTATATTCCGACGTACTGACGTATTTGCGCTATGGTGTTTTACTTTACACCATAGGTTTAGAAGCACGAGATCCAGAGCACCCTTAGCAGCTCAGTTCCAGTCAGCAGCAGTAGACGTAGTAGTGAGTCCTCTTCATTTGAGGATGATCCTTATCTTATTATAGCATTAGACTCAATTTATTTTCAGTAGACAGAGTTAGTTGGAGGCGTATCCCATCAACTCCATAGATCAAATAGTTAGAGGTTTTTCAGATAGATGTATCAGTATTCAATTTTTGGTTGAGTATTTTAGATGTTTTGAACCTTATTACAAGTTTCCTCCAATTTTCCATACTTATTATATTATATTATGCAGTGCTCAGGTACAAATATCATTAGAGGGTTAGTTTGTGGTCCTTCAGGATCATGAGCACCGTGTGGCATACCGGTTATAGAAAATTGGGGAGTTACAAACTTGGTATCAGAGCCTAGGGTTCAACAGTGTCTTAGAAAGTCTGAAACCCGTATCTAGTAGAGTCTTATACATGGGTGTGTTATGCACCACACTTATGTGCAGGAGGCTATAAGATGTTTTAAGAATAGTCTCCCCTTCTTTCAGTATTCATGTCGTGCAAACAAGTATGAGTTCCAGTTAATTCTCAGTCTAATCCATTTCTCTCTTTTATTTACAGAATATTCCACCCCGCAGAGCCAACACCCATAGGAATAACAAGCCAGCTCAGCCAGTAGATTCCCTGAATCAAAATGTGTCTCATGCCGAATTTTGGGTTGCTTTACAGAACTTAGGCCAGGCCGTTATGGCTATTGTGAAAACCAATAATTAGGTTGCTTCTTCACATCAGTAAGGTGGTGATGTAGCCGCAGCTAAACTTCATGACTCTATGAGGATGAATCCTCCTGAGTTATTTAGGTCTAAGGTAGGTGAGGACCTGCAGTTATATCTTGAGGAGGTGCAGAAAATCACCCAGGTTATGCATGTATCTGAGGAGGAGAGCGTAGAACTGGCCTTTTATAGGCTGAAAGATATTGTTTATGACTAGGTTGTAGTATGGAGAAAGGGTAGAGGAGAGGATGCAACTCCTATGACTTGGCAGGTGTTCCAAGATGCATTCCTTAATAATTTCTTTCTGTTAGAGATGAGGAAAGTGAAAGTATAGGAATTTATGAACTTAAGACAGGGCTCCATGACGGCAAAGGAGTATTGTCTTAAGTTTAACCAGTTAGTTATGTATGCTCCTGATCTGATAGCTGACAGCCGATCTAGTATGAGTAAATTCATGATTGGAGTGTCCGGGTTAGTGCTGAAAGAGTGTAGAAATGCTATGCTCAATAGGGATATAGATCTTTCCAGACTTATGATGCATGCTCGGCAGATTGAGTCAGATAAGACAAAGGAAAGGGAGAGAGTAAGTAAGAAGGTCAGAACAGGTAGTTATAGTTTTTCTCAGCCAGGGTCTCAGGGTGGCAATCGTTCTCAGCATAGTCAGAAGTTTTTAGTCCCATCTCCATCCTCATCTAGTGTACCCGCACCAAACTTCAGGGATGGTAGTCATGATAGAGCATCAGGCTCCAAATCCCAGAGTAGTACTAGTGGTGTTCGTACCTATCCGCTTTGTGAAGAGTGTGGCAAGAATCACCTAGGTGCTTGTAGAACCGGTAGTGATGTGTACTTTGGGTGTGGTAAACCAGGCCATAAGATACGAGAGTGTAGAGTGCTAGCATAGAAGGGTAAAGATTTGCGTTAGCAGGGCACCAATAGTGGTCAGCGTCAGAATAAACTTTATGCACTCCAGACCCGTTATGATCCAAAAAGTTTCCCTGACATAGATTTAGGTACATTATAAGTCTTTTATATTCATGATATGTATTGTTAGATCCCTTGATCTCATTTGAGCTGTGTTTTAGCATGAGTCAGTTAGTAAAGCCAGTGAGGCAATTTAGCAGTCAAGCAGTCAGATTCGTATAGTTGTTTTCTCGTCTTCTCATCTAATCATGCTATGAGAAATATTAGACATGTAACTATTCTAAGGAATAACCTCCTTGTAGTTGCGAGTATAACTCAGTTCATGCATCATGCATTAGTTTCAGACTCTCAAGGTTTAGTTATAATCCAGTTTGTAGATGCCTTGTGCATCGCCCCTATATATCAGTAAAGTAAGTGTTGTAAGAGGGACATAGTGTCCCAAGGGGGAGATACCCCATAACTCCCCGATGCTTTCATGTCTTTAACCCATTCAGTTGTATGTTCAGATGTTTTCTCATAAACTTAGCATCCGTGATCATTGCATAATCAGACAAGCATTCATAAGTTAGTTCAGTCAAGTATTCATGCATTAGAAATGTATGTTCAGTAGAAGAAGCTCAGCTTATCAGTAATTTCAGTCGTGCATTTCGAAGCCAGCTATTCATGCATCAGATATGCATGTCCATTCATCTTATCAATACCTCAGTCGTGTATTCCATGCATCTGATATGCATGTTCAGTATAAGAACTCAGAATATCAGTAGTTCCTGTCGTATAGATATGTTTCAGATGTTTTCGTTCCTTAAGTAAGTTCAGTCTATCAGAAATCTTAGCTTAGTCAGTCACATTCGAGGATGAATATCCCCAAGGGGGAGATAATGTAAGACCTCGTAAAATTTCCTAGTCGTTAGAGCTTCTAAAGCATGCAAAGAAAGGCTTAACACTTAGAAAATTTGACTAAGTGTTGGAACCTTCTTCATTTCATAAGCCTTCGAACTTTGATGAATTATTTTACGACCTTACCGACCTCTGATTTTTTATTTTTAAGTTGTGTTGCGATGGGGCAAGGTCATAGTAAATTTTGGGTGAGTTTTGGAAATTTTGGAATCCGTTTAGGGCACGTTTGGATTTCGAACCAGTAGTTAACGGCTATAAGAAGGCGTAACCTTGGCTGTAGCCTTTGTGTAAAAGGCTTTAACCAAGGCTCCGCCCTAGCTGTATCCTTTGTGGGAAAGGCTATAGCATGGCGGCGCCCTTCCTAGAGCCTTTGTGCCCAGTTTTCAGCATTCCACCTTCGTGCTCTCAAGGGTAATTTGGTTAATTTCCCACCCCTATATAAGTCTATTAACACGGGATTCGGCCTCATTTAACCCAAAAATACTAGTTTTCTCTCAAAATTGTTCAAGAAAGAGAGCTAGGGTTCCTAAATCAAGACCCTAATCATCAAGATTCCTCCATTAACTTTTCAAGAATAATATAGTAAGGTATGAAGATGTTTATTCTTGGGTTCCTTCCACCTAAGAGGTTTAAGAATCCCTTTCAAGATTTTAAAGTTTATGTTTTTATGAGATTTCATGATTTATGTGTATTGAAGTTCATGCATATGTGTTGTTGAGTTTTAATTCATGATTTAGATTCAAAGTTCTAAGCTTTGATCCTAGTATGTGATAATTAAATGATGTTCATGAAAAAAAACCTTCAAGTTGCATGTTGAATGATGTATTTATGATAATTAGATGTAGAAATTGTTGGATAACCAAAGCATGCTCCCCCTATGTTTGATAAAATGTTTATGTGAAGGAATTACAGCCATTATAACATGTTAACAAGAAATCCCAATTAGGTATTAGCCCATGCATGCCAAGTGTTTGTTGAAAAGCCTTAGTGAATGAATTCTAATATGTTTGCATGAAATCCCCCAATTATGTGCTCTTTAATGCATGATAAGTGTTTGATGCAAGACCTTGTTGAATGAAGTATGAGCTAATAGCATGTCTCCCTCTACTATTACATGTTTGTGATTCCCAAGTGCTTGAAGAGATGTTTTAATAATTGTAATGGCGAATGAAAGTCCATGGTCATGATTATTCAAATATGGTTATGTTTTACTTTTATGTCATCGAGTCCTGGGGGTATTTATACCCGAAATTTAGCTGCTTATCTAGATCCGAGTCAGTCTCAAGGCTCTCTCAGTCGTGCTATGATCAGTAAAATTCATTTAGTCACAGATCTTAGGAAAAATTCAAGATAATTTCAATATCATTAGCACTCCAGCTTCAGCTCAGTACTCAACTCAGATCTTAGTAGTATTCAAGTATCCCATTCAGACCTTAGTAGAAATCAAGTATTCAAGTCAGAACTCAGTCGCATTCATCAAACCTCGAATTCTAGTAATATTCCGTCAGTCCTTCGGAACCAAGTGAACTCAACTTAGCTCAGTTAATCAGTGCGATAAGTAACAGATTCAGCTCAGTCTAGTATAGTTTAAGGGAAAAAATCAGTTCAGAGTCTTTCAGTAGGAGTTAGCACCGAGCGAACCTAGGGATGGGGGCTCACCTATTAGATAGGACTGAGATCCCTAGGAGCAATACCTAAGTTCCAGAACCACGTAGCCAGTGTAGGTATGAGATGTCACCCTCTAGATAGGACTGGCATACTCAGGGGTCACCCGTTAGATAGGACTGATCCCAGGAGTCACCCGTTAGATAGGATTGACTCCACAAAGTTGTCTTTACCCGTGGCATGGTACTGATACCCTTCCAACTGAGGTTACAGGTTGGACCCCAACTTAGCTAGAAGGGGCATGTCGGTTAGATGAATATTTCCCACAGTCTCAGTTTTAGAATCAATCTCAGTGAAAGAACTCAACTCAGTAGTACAAATTCAGGACTGTTAGATATAGTCAACCCTTAACATATCAGCAGATTCAGAGATCACCCGCTAGACAGGACTGATCTCAGAGTTAGTCAATCAATATTATTATCAGTATGTTTCATAGATCACCCGTTAGATAGGACTGATCTCAGACTAAGTCAAAATTATTTCATTATCATTAAGTTTAAGATCACACGCTAGGTAGGAATGATCTCAGATTTACTTAAGTACTCTTGTTATCATTAGATTTAGAGGTCATCCGCTAGATAGGACTGATTTCAGCCTCAGTACCCAGTTATCAATATCAAAAGATTTAGTTATTTAGTATTTCAGTATTAGTAGTAAGTTCAGACGTCAGTAAAGCAGTATCCGAGTCTCAGTATTCAATGTCACGATGATTTTAGTTATGGTTTGTGCATTCATGCATATGTCCTCATTCAGTACTCTCATGTTATTCAGTTAAGTAATTGTTCATGCATAAGCCCTTGCATTTAGCCTTACCTCATCTTGCATACTCAGTACATTCCCACGTACTTACGCATTTACACTATGGTGTTTTACTTTACACCATAGGTTCAGAAGCACGAGATCCAGAGCACTCTTAGCAGCTCAGTTCCAGTCAGCAGCAGTAGACGTAGCAGTGAGTCCTCTTCATTCGAGGATGATCCTTATCTTATTATTACATTAGACTTAATTTATTTTCAGTAGACAGAGTTCGTTGGGGGCATGTCCTATCAACTCTATAGATCAGATAGTTAGAGTCTTTTCAGATAGATATATCAGTATTCAGTTTTTGGTTTTGAGTATTTTAGACGTTTTGAACCTTATGGAAAGTTTCCGCCAGTTTTTTGCACTTATTATATTATATTATATTATGCAGTGATCAGGTACAGATATCATTAGAGGGTTAGCTTGTGGTCCTTAGGTATCATGAGCACCGTGTGGCGTACCGGTTATAGAAAATCAGGGCGTTACAGCAGTGGGTGTACTAATATATGTTACAAATACTACAAGGCCTGATATAGCCTTTTCAGTTAATTTATTAGTAAGGTATAGTTCTACTCCTACTAGAAGATATTAAAATGGGATCAAACATATATTGCGGTTCCTAAAAAGGACTACCAATATGGACTTATTTTATTCTAAAGATTGCAGTCCCAATCTTGTTGGTTATGCTAATGATGGATATTTAACCCGCATAAAACTCAATCTCAAATAGGTTATGTGTTCATATGCGAGGGTACTATCATATACTGGATAGCTACAAAGTATTCTATCATAGTGGCTTCATCGAACCATGCTGAGATAATAACTATTCATGAAGCAAGTCGAGAGTGTGTGTGGTTGAGGTCCACGATACATTTCATTCAAGAAAAATGTGGTTTGAAATGTGACAAAGTATCCATAATTTTATATGAAGACAGTACAACATACATAGCACAATTTAAGAGAGAATTCATAAAAGCTCCAAATAGAATTATGATATTAATGTGCAACAGATTCGTTCAACTGAACTGTGACTGATTTATTCACCAAGTCTCTTTCAATTACAACTTTTAATAAAATGATGCATAAGATCGAAATGCAAAGGTTCAAAGACGTTCTCATTAGGGGGAGTTAATGCGCGTTATACTCTTTTTTCCTTATGAGGTTTTGTCCCACTAAATTTTTCTTGTAAGATTTTTAATGAGGCAGCCTATATGCGTATTATTAGGAATGTGTACTCTTTTTTCTTCTCTAGATTTTCTCCTACTGAATTTTTTCTAGTAAGATTTTAACGAGATACATTATCTATCAATTAGACATTCAAGGGGAATATTATAAATGTATTAACATATAGAGTGAATGTCTATTTATGAAAAAATTGAAAATCCCAGCTTTTGAGATAAAATTATTTTTTTCCTATAAATAAAAAAATTTCCTTCATTGTAATTTACACCTCAAAAAAAACCTCAAGAATCACCTTTTTTTTCTCTCCACTCTTCTTCTTCCCACCTTTATAATTTATAACAATTGTGTAATTTTACAAAAAAGGGGAAGGAAGGAGGGGATTGCACCCCTCTAACTAGCTTTCAACCTAACCAAATAACCGGACCACGGTGTAGACATTGAAATTTTGTGGACTCTACAAAAAGAGTTTAATTTTGGTTAGAGTTCTTGGGGATATTTTCCTTAAATCTAGCTTGGTGGTTACTCTACCTAAACACTAAATTACCCCTATATAATGCGGTCAAATATCCTTTTAAGGGGCATCTCCAAGATCCCAAACATCTCACAAATTAATGAGATATTCATAAATCTCAAAGATCTCAAAGGTCAAAGGGATCAAAACCCTCTCTTCTTGATTAATCAAATAAATTAAGAAGATCGACAAATCCTCCTTTCATGGAGATCAAATCCAAATATTCTTATGTTCGAGAAATACACCACTAACGGCCCTCAAATTACGAAGAAATTCAAAATATTTCTATGTTTGAGAAATGCGCTACTAACGGCCCTCGAATTACGGAGAAATTCATATCCAAATCTTCCTACATTCGAGAAATACGCTACAGGCTGCCCTCGAATTAAGGAGAAAATCAAGAGAGAAGAATCAAGGGAGGAACAGATTTGTACCCATATCGTTTATCAATAAAATTGTTGTTTCTTCATATTTTTATTTGTGGTTGAAGTTTATTTTCCATGAATTAAATTATGTTGGAAACAAACTGGCATGCCCAGTGGGACCAAATTTGTCCTTCATTTCTTCTCCCGTAAATTAGATAAATCAGATCTGCAAAACTGTAGCTACCGCAAAATCAGATCTGTAGTTGTTGCATAAAGATGGAAGCTCTATTGCTACAAATCTGTAGCCTCCGCGTAAAGATAGAAGTTGTACTTCAAGACTCGTCTTTGAGTTTCATCAAGTCTACACTCCGACAAGCCTTGAAGTAGGGGGTATTTGTAGACATTGAAATTTTGTGGACTCTACAAAAAGAAATCAATTTTGGTTAGAGTTCTTGGGGCTATTTACCTTAAATCTAGCTTGGTGGTTACTCTACCTAAACCCTAAATTACCCCTATATAAAGGGGTCAAATATCCTTTTAAGGGGCATCTCCAAAATCCCAAACATCCCACAAATTAATGAGATATTCATAAATCTCGAAGATCTCAAAGGGATCAAAACCCTCTCTTCTTGATTAATTAAATAAATTAAGAAGATCGACAAATCCTCCATTCATGAAGATCAAATCCAAATATTTATATGTTCGAGAAATACGCCACTAACGACCCTCGAATTATGGAGAAATTCATATTCAAATCTTCCTACATTCGAGAAATACGCTATTGACGGCCCTTGAATTAAGGAGAATCAAGAGAGAAGAATCAAGGGAGAAATAAATTTGTACCCACATCGTTTATCAATAAAATTGTTGTTTCTTCATATTTTTATTTGTGATTGAAATTTATTTTCCATGAATTAAATTATGTTGAAAACACACGGAGAAAAATACTGTGGTGATTTACATGTGTTCAATTTGAAATTGTGAAACACATACGTGCACTGGCCAACAAAACAGAAAAAGAAAAGTCCAGTTAAGGAGTAGATAGGATTTCTCTTAAAGCAATGAACACACAAAAGAGAAATTAGCTGGATATCATTGTCTGTTGCTTGCATATTTGGGCAAATGAAAGAAACCCAGCATTGACTAAGTTCACTATTACATCTATTCATTCCTCTAGGCAATTTTCAGTAACCATCAAAAGGAGTTGGAGTTGGAAAATGAGATATACTAGAAAAGTAGCCAAACAAACATGAAGTAGGCCAAGTCCCCCTCGAGTGCACGGCCTGCTAATTAATGGACAAAGGCCCACCCTCACTTTTGAGAGGGTCAAGTTAAAGAAATACTAAAAATTACATATATACATAAGATAAATTTATCTTATTATATAAAATTCCATATTGAAAAAGAAATTACAAATATTCCAAAGTAATTACTTAAATTCCTTAAATTCACTCTTTCTTTTTCATCCTCCTCATACATATCAAAATACCATATTTTGCTCATATTTTAGTGCACTGATTTTTGCTCCATATAAATGTGCTCCTTTATTTATGCCTACAATCAAACTAATATAATATTAATACTCTCTCATCCCCCTCCTATTTGCGTCACTTTTATAATTGGAATTGAAGATTTACACTTTCAATTCACGTAATAAAGGAAATTGAATCATTCTTTTTTCTTATTATCATGTAGCCAATGTAATATTACAATAACACTAGTTTTTTCTTAAAATTATTATAATCTTGTAGATAATTAATGTATAAGGTGAATATTTTATATGTATAGTGTGATATTATACATTTTGGAAGATTGTATTTTAATGTATAAGTTATAATATATCAGACATGATACATTAGTTATTTTTAGAAGACTAATGTATAATATAGTTCTTTTGCTATATATTTCATTATATTATACATTAAGAAGTTCTTATTACATTTAAGAGGCATTTTATGTATTATTTGGTATTATATAATTAGAAAGTATTAATATTGTATAAGGTTACATTATGCCTTCTGATAAGGATACAGAAGTATACATGTTTAATGTTAATACTTAAATGTATAGTTGACATTATACATTACTGCAGATTATTTTTTAAATGTATAATATGCCACATACATGTGCAACTGTTGTATAATGTTATCTTTTAAATTCCAACTTATTCGTTATTTGCGTTGATTCAATAAATACATCACATACTGAACAATAAAACTGAATATATCAATTGTATTTGGATATATATTATTTTCATTTAACTATTTTGTTAACTGATGTTTATTTTTTTTTCATGAATTTTAAATTATTTCTAATAAATTTATATGATTTCGTGAATGAAAGATAATTTCTTTCATCAAAACATACTTTGAAAATCAATTTTCTGGGAGCTTAATGGATCATATCAGTGTGAACACATACAATCCATACGTATTAATATTACTCCTACTAAAGTAAAGGAAAGAGAATGAAAAACAAATACTCCCACTAGATTTTATATTATTTTATGTTGTTACATAATTTTTAAAAAGGTTTTAATTAAAATTATATTTTATTATTGTTTATGTAATTTATTACTACTAAAATAGTATAAGGAAATAATAAGATTTTTTTATGATTAAATTTCAGTTACTATATTTAATCATACACCACATAATGATAGGTAATTAATTGTATTAATTAAGGTAGAGAGAGATAGTATCTGATTTCTCTTTCCATAAATATAGGCAAATCTGTTTTATCATACATTACAATAATGTATAAGGGCCTACCTAATGTATAAATATATTTTACAAATTAGGGAGAGAGAAAGCCTAATGGGATTATATGTAAATACTTTCATTATAGAAAGAATTTATGTGGTTTATATCCTAAAATGGGTTGGTTTGATATTAGTATAAATAACATAAATATCAATCCTTTTGGAAGTAATTACACTCTCTCCCACTTTTTAAATTATTTTACTCTCGCCCTATTAATATACATAACATAGCCGACATATACATAACATTCTGTGTATATGTTGGAATTTTTGTGATATGTTTAGGGAGTTCGAATTTTTAATAATATTGAAAACATAAGTTGTGTATTTGTGTAATTTTTAGTTGATATTTTAGTCTCATACAAAAAGTCTTATAAAAATGACTTTCATAAGAGTTATTCTTATTTTTTTGGTCCCACTTAACAAATTTTAATAATAGGCAAATGTTCTAACTTTTGTCCATGATGCAGGCATTTTAGAAATATTTAAGACATTAAATTTGCACAATTAATCAGAAGACAACTTTATAAGCAGAAGTTGAAATTAGTTATATTGCCCAACATACATAAGTTCTAACTTTTGACTTTCGTCTATAAGGCAGACGTTCAGGATATTTTAAGACATTAAACCTACTCAATTCTACAAATTCTACCTAGAAAAACGTGAACTTTTTACGCGGGAATAAAAATTTAAACCAAATATTGAGACGATAATTTAAGACCGAATACTTTAAAGACACTAGGCGTAGTTTACGAGGGAGAGGGCTTAACATTCACGTGACGTGGGTGGATGCACACCTCATCATGCTTTTTATGGACTCCCACTAATAGGGCCCAATGGGCCTTGTGTTAGTTACTGACTCGAGAGGATTAAGGACCCGTGGGCCCACTTCATTAAGGCCGTTTTGTCATAACTCATGACAACCAACTGATAAATTTGAAGTATTAAAGGAGAAAGGATAAGTAGGGTTCATGGATTACTTTTTCTGTGGTTTTGCTTTCAACACAACTACATACAACAACAACATATTTGATGTATTCCTACAAAGTGGAGATCTGAAAATGGTAAAATGTATGCAATTTATATCACTACCTCAATGAAGTAGCTGAGAAGGGTAAAATGTATGCAGTTCATATCACTACCTCAAATAAAGTAGAGAGATTATTTTCGATAGATCCCGACTCAGCCCCGGCTCAGAACAAATAACATTATTGTTATGAAATCAAACAGGAATAGGCAATACAATAAAAAAAAAAAAAAAGAACACACAGATTTTACGTGAAAATCCTAGACGAGAAAAAACACGGGCAGAGGAGAAGAAAATTCACTATATCGGAGAAGAAAACAAGAAGGAGCCGAAATATCAATAACTCTTTTTTTAAACTGTCAAAAGTCACTCCTCTAAATTGCACTTATATAATACGTGCAAATAAGAAAATTTTAAGGCCAAAAACATACAGGTTCATACACCGCAGATCCCCAAAAAAATCTCATGATTACAGTTTACCAACATGGGTCGCACCGCGATCTTTTCGAACCGGATCAATAAAATTTGGATCACAAACTCTAACAAATATAACAAACAGAAAACATAAAAACAAACAACAAAAAAGGATATCACATCGCTAGATAGTAAAGAAAACAAGGCACCCACAAAGTAATATTGTAAACTAGCTATACGAAATCATAGACAACATCAAAACACCACGAACAATAGCTACAAGAAACTACAGGCACAGATATAAATAGAGCATTTTTCTTTACTATTACGAACGTTCTCCTACCACTGCCCCTCTATCCGAATCCGCGTCTTCCATACTTTTCTATCAAGGGTCATGTCCTCTGTAAGCTATAATTGCCCTATGTCATGCCTAATCCTATTGTAAACTAGCTATAAGAAATCATAGACAACATCAAAACACCACGAAGAAACTACAGACACAGATATAAATAGAGCATTTTTCTTTACTATTACGAACGTTCTCCTACCACTGCCCCTCAATCCGAATCCGCGTCCTCCACACTTTTCTATCAAGGGTCATGTCCTTTGTAAGTTATAATTGCCCTATGTCATGCCTAATCCCTCCTCCCCCCCCCCCCAAACTAATATTTCTTCGGTCTACTTCTACTCCGCCTAAAACCATCCATAGTCAGCCTCTCACACCTCTGTACTGGAGCGTCCTTGTCCCTCCTCATCACATGTCCGAACCAACGCAATCTCACTTCTCGCATCTTGTTCTCCGCCGAAGTCACTCTCATCTTCTCCCGAATAGTCTCATTTAAATAAAGTACATATAACTAATAAATTTAGAATTTATCGAGTCACCATTTTATGTATAAATATCTACTTATATATTTGTAAAAAAAAAAGGAGTTCTAAAACTAGATCGTACGAAACAAATATCCAAATAATTAATCCCACATAATAAATAAATAAATAAATAAATAAATAAATAAATAATAAGAAAAATTGAAGTATTTACGTGTTATTTCGAATTCTCACATCATTTAATGAGAAATGCTTTTCTTTGAAATAAAATGTGGTCCTACTTTTCAGAAACGACTGTTTTCATGGTTGAAGGAATTGGTTCTCTAGTAAATATTTCAGTTGACATATATCCATCGTAGTATTTGATTAAAATAGGAAACTTCATACTCATACACAGTTGATGATTCCTAATTTCTAGAAGTATTTGCTTCTTTTCCTTTTCTTTTTTGTTTTCCTATTTTCTATATATTAGTTTAGGTGTACGCGTCTTGCCCGTATACCTTATTTTAATAAATTTAAACATTATATTAAATAGTATATTTGTTTAAATAATAAAGATGAATATAATAATTAAATGTAATATCTTTTGAGTATGTAAAGATGGAGAATTTATTTATTAAACCTAATCTTTATCAAAAATATTTTTAAAAGTCAATCGACATTCATCTATTATCTATAAATTGCAATAAAATAATACAATGGTAGAGACATCTAAATCTAATCTTTACACACAAAATTTTTTTCTCACTAATCTACCACCTGTAAACAATAACAAAATAATACAACTAAATTTAACCTTTACATAAAAAAAATTCCTCAAAGCCGACCAACATTTATCTATCACCTATAAACTACAATGAAATAATACGATAAAAGTGATATCAAAACAATACAATCAAACTTAAATTTTACACACAAAAATTTCTCAAAGCCAATCGAGATTCATCTACAAACTGTAAACTACCACAAAATAACAAACTAATAGAGACATTACGATAACACAATTAAACCTAACATTTAAATAAGAAAAATTTTCAAAGCCGACCCACATTCATCAAACATCTGTAAATTAAAATAAAATAATAAGATAATAAAGATATCAAAACAATATAATTAAACCTAACCTTTACACAAGAAAAAACTATAATAGTGATCACAAAACTTCAATTTTGATCCAACTAACTCTTGTCTGAGGAAAAATTTTGACCCTTGAATGAAAACAAAGAAGATATATATATGCATGCATGTTGAATTCTATTATGCTGACAAAAACAGTGAAGAAGTTGAGGGTAAGAAAATCAAGTATCCACCATCTCAATATGCAATTGAATCAAGTTAGATGAGCATCAATCATATTCTCGCAATAGGCAAACCAATTCGTTCTCGAGTTTAACGTACATCTCAATATTTATAGAAGTATTTCCTTAATAGAATCTTATTTTAGGAGTATTTTTCTAATTGAACCGTAGAAAAAAAAATATTGATTAATTCTCCTACCATATATTTTAGGAGTGTCATATATTTTAAAAAGTCTAGTAGAAAGAAAAATATTAATTAATTATCCTACCATATTTTTACGAGTCTTCACACTTTTAATATATTATACTCCCTCCGTTCCATTTTATGTGTCATCATTTTCTTTTTAATCCGTCCCAAAAAGAATGTCATATTTTCTTATTTGGTAAATATTTAAAAACACAATTACACTTTTACCCTTATTAGGCTCACTTAATTAAAAAAAAAAAATAGTTGCACAATTTTTGATAAAAGACAATTTGCTAAATATTATCAAGTCTTCTCTTATTTCTTTAACTCCGTGCCCGGTCAAATGGCAACACATAAAATGGGATGGAGGGAGTAAATAGATATAGCTTATAGATTATAAAATAGATTTTCTCACCTGGTTAGTAAGGCTTTGTCTGGATAATTTCCCTAAAATGATCAAAGGGGAAACCGAATTTTAAATACCAACAGTGTGACATACCAAACTGAGCAAGTCCTAAACCAACAAAACGGAACAAATGAGATCTCGACTCCTGGTTAATCGGCTAAAATTGGTCTCGTTTGGTTTTAGTCCAAAGAAGGGACACAAACAAGCCATGCACCTAGTAAATACATAGATCATATAACTGCTTAAAAAGTAGTCCAGAAGTTAAATATTTTGGGTACAACGCATCCTTGAGCACACAACTTCTGTTAGCATAATTAAAATTCTAATAATATGAACGCCCCCTGCTTAGAGTTAGAGCTGACACATTCTCATCAGAAAGGGCATATGTTTGCAAGCTGCTAGCACAATCTCAAGGTCAGAGCAAATGGGACTGGCTTGAACTTCCTCTGCAAAACTGAATTACAAGAGCTCATCAGACTACTTGCTCCAGTTGTCGAGGCAGGACACGTAGAGATGCTCGGCAGAAACATTTTGTGTACATATCCTATCCAATTTCTCGAGCTCACCTGACGACAAATGTTCACATCCTCAATAGACATCATCTTTTTGCGACTTTCCTCTTTTTTGATACATTATTCTGTTTCTGGTCTCTCATCCTCTTCTTTCTTTGTTTTTGGAGGGATTTATTAACCAAAGATGGTTGTTCCTTCAACGCAAAACTCCTTGCCACATGGCCCAAATGAAGTTTCTTCACCATAAATATTCCTTTAAGTTCACCACGATGGGCAGTGTAAGCACGGACCCATGAGCAAAATGCATTCTGCGCCATTTTCTTCATCTTTAACTGACAACATCAATGAGTCGATCCATCATTTGAAGAATATGAAAAATCATTCCACCCTATTTAAGTATTATCATTGAGGTGTATCCACTTGACCAAAGCAACTTTTAAATACAATCAACCAATATCAGCTTTCTAAGCATAAAAAGGCATTACTAGTAATATAACATTAGTGGTGGCATGTCGAGCAATCCAAAAGTGCTGCAATCCCGCCAGAACATTTTGGAATTCTTACAAACTAATTTAAGACTGCAATCATACTTAAGCTAAAGGAAAATACTCTAAGCAAATAAAAAATCCAATACAGCTCTAAATCTTCAACCAAAGGAAGCCTACTTTAGTATAACTATTTACAGCAAGCAGATCATTTGTCCAAACAACGAAAGGAGAAGCAGAGACTGAGGAGAATATACTATATTATAGAAGCCTAACCCTTGCTTCACCCTACCTCGCTTCACCCCATAGAGAAGTTCCTAGAGATCATTATTGCCAAATAGGCATCTTTTAAGTTGTTCTTTCAACCTTAGACATCCTTAGGTTAACTTGAAGGAGTAAAGTCAATTAGCAATAGCATAGCATAAGAAGCAACCAGAAAGATGAAACCAATAGAAATTAAGAGACCTAAAAAAAAAAAGAGGCCTTCTTTTGGGTAACTGAAGGAAATTAAGAAACTTTGAATTCCAACTGCAGATCGGTATGTCAAGATGAAATGATGTGCAAGCTATGTTGTACCATACTGATGAAATTGTATTACAATGATGCATGAAGCAAAAAAGGAAACTCAGTATAACATAAATAAGACCAAGTCTAGTACCTCTGATGAAGTAAAAGATTCCAATGCTTTCTGCAGAGAAACAACCCAGGGATGTGTGTCTACTGAAACAAAATTCTTCGGGTGGTACCTGATTCCAAACAATGGAAAGCTATCCAAAAGCTTCTGGAGGGGATACTCTGTTAGTGTCACCCCGTGTTTCTCCAAGCCATGCAAGTAATCAGTTTCAACTGGCTGTAGGAACAATAAGGAATCTCCCTTTTCACCTATACGGGCGGTTCTTCCTACCCTGCATTAGGATGCAACTAACATCAATCCACAAATCCAGCAAGCGCACTACGTAAATTTGGGAAACTAACTATTGAGGTGTTGATTTGTGTTCAATCACTCCAGATTTAGTAGTGCTTCAGGCTTAAGGAAATTTGATCTCCTTGATAGAACTTGGAAATTTAGGATCCCTGTGGAAGAGGGTGGACAAAATGTGCAACCACAACATAAAGGACACAAACGGTCACCATTTAAGTAAAATAAAAAGAGAAAATTTCAGGACTGAGAGTGATTTACTGACCAAAATTTTCAAGTCTAAAATTTCAAACGGGGAGGGGGAGAGAGAGAGAGTTTACCGATGCACATATTCCGTTGCCTCTCCTGGAGGATCATACTGTATAATACACCTAACTTTTGGAAAGTCCAAACCCCTAGCAGCAACATCAGTAGATAGCAGTAGTGCTGATTTTTCTGTTTTAAAAGCATGGAATGTAGTTCTTCTGTCTTCATGATTCATATTCCCATGCAACCGAAAGGTTTTGCATTTCAGAAACAGTTGTTTGAGATCTATATCTGATTGCAGATGAGAGAGCCACTGAAATCCACTCACCAATGAATAATGAAAGTCTACAGCATCACATGTTGAAAAGAATACCACAACCTGTACCGTGCAAAAACGTATATTGGTAATATGCTCAACTTCTGATGGTAAAAAATTTGATGCGAATGAATGATTAATCTAGCTTTTTTACAAGTCAAAATCTCTTGTTTGGAACTAAAGAACTGCCTTACCTTCTGGGAAGATTCATTCTCAAACAGATGTTTTAGAATAGCAAGAAGCACTACAAGCCGAGAACCACAGGGGACTGCGAATAGAATACCACAAGACTCTTATGATCATGCAGCAAATGATCAGGGTAATATGTGAATATATACTTTTTTGAATAAGTCATGAATATATACTTCCTAACCATACCTTTCATATATCTCTGAAGTAACTGAGTCGGAAGCTTATATTCCTCAGCCGAAGAATTCAGTGGTTTGCCATCTTTTACTAATATATCACACCCCTTAAATTCCATTGGTTCAGCGTCTTCATGAGTTAACTGTAGCTCTATTTTCTCGTCAATCCCTACCGTTACTGGGTTATCTAAACTAATTTCCGCGAGGTGATTTACTCTCTCATTCAATGTAGCAGATAACAACAAATTTTGCCGCTGAACCCCAGAAACCTGTGAAGTGTTACCCTTTCCAACAGATTTTTGTTGTTTTGAGCCCAGAATATTAAGTATGTCTTCAATCTCTTTACCATATCCAAGCTCCAGAATTCTATAAAGCATATATGCAAAATTGAGTGGTTGAAGATATGAATTTAGTCAAACAGCATGTCCATTGAGAGATAAAACATAAATATACCTGTCTGCTTCATCAAAAATTATCCAACGCAGGTTTGTGTACAAGAATGATGATGTGTTTTTTAGGTGATCCAAAAGACGTCCAGGAGTTGCAACAAGAATACATATACCTAGAAATAAGCACTATGATGAGGCTTTTGAAATGCTTCCAAACCAAGAAGAGGAAATTCTCCAGGAGTATTACTATTTACTACAGACAGCTCTGATGGTAATATCAAACACCATATACCAAAACACAAAAGGCACAAAACAGAAAAGTTCAAGTGACTTGCATGAAAAAGGAGATGAACGAGACTGTTCAATCCGCAAAAGCTAAGAGAGGATAGCATGGGATGTATGGATATAAAGTAAAAGAACTAGGAAACAGAAAATACTTCAATATATGAGGATCAAGCATAAAAACCACCAGTTTACCAAAAGAAATGCTCGAGATATATAATGTCGAGATATATAATGCCCCAAATGCCTTATATAATTTTCAAATGGACTTATAATGGAGTTGGACTATTCCAATCTTTTCCAAATTAACCTGGAGACGATATACGGGTACAATCCCTAGAGTAGCTTCTGAGTGCAGTAACACTGGAATTTCTGGAACAAGAAGCTTTGGGTGTGTTTGGTATGATGGAAAATGTTTTTTGGAAAATGTTTTCTTATATTCCCGTGTTTGGTTGTAATAAAACATTGGGAAAATATTTTCCAAAATGACTCATTTTCCTCTACTTGAGGGAAAATGACTTCCCTCATGGCCAAGGGAAGTCATTTTCTGGAAAATGACAGATGTGACTTTTATACCCCCACCCCCACTCCTCTTCCCCACCCCAACACCACTCAAATTCACATTACTCAAAAAATTCATATTACTCAAAAACATTTTTCACCGTGCTTTGCTCTAATTTTTCACTGCTTGAAATAAAAAATAGTGAAGCCCGAATTTTTCCCTGTTTCCAATGTTCGTTGAATTGTTATTTCCATGTGCATAGAGGAAGACTTACCTATGTTACTTTTGCTAATTGCATATTCCATTTTGTCATCGTTGTAGCTCATTTCACAAGGTTGAATAAGCTTGTCGTTCAATTGTATTTCTATTGATTGTAGTATCTTGAGATTGCCCTGACAAAATGTTGAAAAGTATCTCTTATGCTTGCTAATTAGTAGTTGCTTAAAATTTAGTGACTTGTAATATCTTAGTACTCGATATAGATATTATTTGCTATGCTTAAATTAGTTCTTACAAATTGTTGAGTTGCTAGAGGCAGTGATATACTAGTTAACAGTTAGTAGTATTTTCTAAAAAATATTTTCTACTCACCAATCAAACACCATAAAATATTTTCTGGAAAATATTTTCCACTCACCAACCAAACATGAGAAAATAAACAGAAAACCATGGAAAATATTTTCCAGGAAAATATTTTCCATGGAAAATATTTTCCATCATACCAAACACACCCTTTGTGGGGGTGCTCATTTTTTTAGGATGGTAACAGTTAGTCTATATATATATATCCACAGGGCACTACATCCAAAAGATGTAGTACCTATTCAAAAGTATTACATACTACATCAGTCCACTTTCCTTCTCTATTGCTTACAAGTAGTCTAGTACATGAAAAATGTCTTCGGTTTGCACTAATATATCCTGTTTACACCAAAAATAAAACAAAGCTAAGTAGTTCATCTTGAGACTCTGAATGCCATTCTTCTTGTCTTGAAAACATCTCTGATTCCTCTCATTCCACCAAATGCATGCTAGGACAATCTTCCATCTCTCCTCCTTTGAACTTGCACTGCCATCATTGTTCCAGGAACTCAAACACCTTTAATCCTACCTGGTTTCACCCAATTTATCTTGCTTAGGCAAATAAATAGGCTCCATAATTGTTCTGTCCATTTGCAATGTAAAAAGAGATGGTTGATTGTCTCCCTTTGCTCTCCACATAGAAAGCATCTTGAGCACAAATGGAATCCTTTCAGTTGAAATTCTCATGTGTCAAGACAGCTTCCTTTGCTAGTAACCAGGTGAAACAATTCACTTTGTATGGAATTTAGGTCTTCCAGATCATCTTCCACGGCCAATTCTCTTCTCTGTGGTTTGATAAGTTTAGTGACTTATATGCTGATCTAACAGTGAAAACTCCTGACCCTTCTTCCTTTCATACCATGGTATCCCTTCCTTCATTCAAATTGTTAAATGCCACCATTGTGGAGTAGAAAGCTGCTACTCTACCCACTTCCCAATCATTTAAATGTCTTCTAAAATTTAGGTTCCAACCTTGCCCAATCCACATATTAGCTACGGTTGCTTGTTGTTGCAAACATAAACTGAAGAGATCTGGATAATGTTGTTTCAAAAGGGCTTGACCTATCCAATTATCATGCCAAAAGGAAACCTTCTGTCCATTGCCTACCTTGAAGTTGATCTTTGCTTTCATCACAGGCCATAGGTTCCTGATAGTTCTCCACATTGTGCAACTATATGGAATATTTACCATGTTAGTTGCCCAATTGTCTTCTAACCCGTACTTTGCACAAATCACATCCTTCCATAACATGTTGTCAGTTGTCCCAAACTTCCACAACCATTTCATCATAAGACTCTGGTTCTACAACTTCAGATTTTTCATCCCCACCCCTCCTACCTTCTTTCCCACAGTCAACTCCTCTCATTTCACTAAGTGGAATTTATTCTTGTCTTCAATACCTTTCCAAAAAAAGTTTCTTCTAATTCTATCAATCCTATTGATTACGCTAGCAGGGACGGGGAAAATAGACATCATATAGGCAGGTAGTGCATCTAGTACACTATTTACCAAGGTCAGTCTACCTTCCCCGGATAAATATTGGCTTTTCCAACTTGTTAACTTCTCACATTTTTCAATAACCTCGTTCCATCTCCCTATGGACTTGTTGTTTGCTCCCAAAGGCATGCCAAGATAAATTGTTGGAAGTTTCCCTACTGTCCCACCAAGCTTTGTTGCCAAACTGTCCAATTCCAACACCGGCCTCATTTATGGGGTAAATGAAACCCTTACTCCAATTAATGTGGTCGGAAACTGCTTCAAAAATTATAAATATGGTCCTTAGTATTAAAATGTTCTCTTCCACTGCTTCACAGAAAATCAGTGTCATCTGCATATTGCAGGTGAGTGATTTCTAGGTCGTTATCTCCAACCTGAAAACCCCTGATCCACCCGTTACTTTGGTTGTCCGCAACAAGTTGCTCATACCTTCCATATCCAAAACAAACAGAAAGGGAGAAAGAGGATCACCCTGCCTTAATCCTCTTTGAGAAGAGAAAAATCCATTTGGTGTTCTCAAATCCCATGTTTCCAAGCATATGAATTAAACAACATTCTATCCAACCTTGCAGCACAACTATGTCTACCACTTCTCATCCATGTGCACTCCCCTAATCAACTCAGGATCCACCAATCTTCAATGAACTCTGAAAAATCTGCCATTGCTTTGCTGATTCTGTTACAATTTTTCTTCTCTGAGGGGTGTCTTGTTGTATTAAAGTCCCCACATAACACCCATGGTCCAGCTGAAAGACCCCTAGCTGTACCAATCTCCCACCATGTCTCCTCCCTCTCCTATCAATTGCTCCAGTCATATGCCATTAGAACTCCTGAGTCTTCACTGAAAAACTGCAGGTTACAGTGTACATGCCCAAACTACTAACCTCACCTATCCACTCCCTTTTGTCCCATATAATCACTATGCCTCCTCTAGTGCCACTAGCTTCTAGTTGAATATAGTTTGCCCATCTATTCCCCCATACCTCCTTTACCTTCTCTTCTATGTTCCCCTTTAATTTTGACTCCTGTAGACATACTATATCAGCCTCCCAAGTGCACAAAATGTTCCCAATTGTGCTTCTTTTCTTTGCACAATTTAGTCCCTGCACCTTCCATGAAACTATGTTTAGCTTCATTGATTTTTTATGGCTAAACATCCCCCCTTATTCCTGGAACCACTACACACAAAATTAGAATTGATCTCTAACCTTTTAAGCTCATTAATCGCTTTCTTTTTATCATTGCCTGTTTCCTCATCCCTACCTTTTCTTTGTTTACTTGTTTATTGTTATCTATCTTCAGGAATAACAATTCTGCAGTTTCTTCACATCCTTTGAAATCAACCCCAAACACTCTACTTAATCTCATAATGTTTTGTTGTATCCATTCTGTACAGTTGGTGCTTTGGAGAACTTCTGTCGGTGCTTGGACTTTCAAGGGAACTGCTTCTGCTGCTATTGCTGCTATTACTATGGATGATTCGCCCTCTTTCTCCACAATCTGTTTCTCCCCCTCTCCACCATTACAAAGATAAGTAGCATTTTCTATTACTGCCACTTCCCTCAATTGAGAAATCTCCCATGCATGTCGTTCTTTTTCTTCCATCTGATCACCCAAATGTTCACTTAACGTTCTATTAACGTTCACAAACGCACCGGCGAAGGACTGTTCTCTACGACTGACCAGCCGACGCCGGCGACGACGTAGACGTGCCGGCAACAGGTAAGGGTTACCCTCTTGGCCTCTCCCTTATTTTCTCTCTCTCACCAGTTCTCTCTAGCTACTTCTCTCTCCCTTCCCCTTCTTTGCCATCTCGTCACTACTATCGCCGACGGGATTAGGGTTTCCGTCGGCTCGACTCCGGCAACGGCAGAAGTGTGCAGTACCGGCCAAATCAGGTGTTACGACGACAGTCGGCCATCAGAGGCCAGATTTCGGTAACAACCAGAAGACTCTCCGGCGACGCATCGACGATAGCTTTCCGGTGACGCTATTTTCAGCAACCACCTTCGAAACCAAAATTTCCGATACCAACAGCAAGCAGGAGTACCCCGGTGACATCTAAACTTTGATATTTAGTTACTAGTTACTATTTACCGTTTCGTTTCTTTGTATTGTATTGTTCTGTTCCTTGTGATTATAGTTGTGACTGGCTACTTTCGCTTGTTGGTTGGATATTTGTTGTGTTGTTCTAGCTGCTAGGCCAGATAGTGTATTTTGTGTGTGCCTGTTGTTCCCCTACTGCTTTCCTGTTTTTCTGCTTTCTTATTGTTGCTTTATTTTGTTGTCTGTCGGTTCGGGGCTTTGTTTCGGTTCGTAAGTGGTGGCTGTAGGGGTTAATGGTGGAAAAGGGTCATGTCCGAGGGGGTTGGGGTTGGGGGCGGTTTTGAGTGGGGTAAAGAGAGGAGGGCAGGGGTGGGTGTGGGGTCTAGGTCGGGTGTTAGGGCTGGTGCGGTGAGGGGAGGTAGAGGTAGGCGAGAGGCGAGAGGCAAGAAAAGATAGGTTGAGGGTAGGGTCTTGGAACATAGGGACCCTTCAGGGTAAGTCCGTAGAGCTGGTGAAGATTCTTAAAAGGAGGAGGATTAATATTGCATGTGTTCAGGAGACTAAGTGGGTAGGGTCCAAGGCTAGGGACGTGGATGGGTATAAGTTGTAGTACTCAGGGAGTGACAGGCGTCGGAATGGAGTAGGGATCTTAGTGGATGAGGAGCTTAGAGGGCAGGTGGTGGAGGTTAAGATGGTCAATGATAGGCTGATGACGATTAAGTTGGTCATTGGGGGGTTTACGATACATGTGTGTAGTGTTTATGCGCCGCAAGTGGGCTTGGAAGATGAGGTGAAAGCGAGGTTTTGGGAGGCTTTGGACGAGGTGGTGAGAAGCATGCCTAGTTCGAAGAAGATTGTCATAGCAGGGGACTTCAATGGGCACATTGGGGTTTTGTCGGGAGATTATGACGATGTGCATAGAGATTTTGGTTTCGGTGATAGAAATGATGAGGGAGCTGCCCTGTTGGATTTTGTGAGGACCTTTGGGCTGGTGGTGGTGAATTCGAGCTTTCCGAAGAAGAGGATCACCTGTTTACCTTCCGAAGCGCGATAGCCAAGACTCGAATTGACTTTCTGCTGCTTAGGAAGGGGGATAAGGTTTTAAGGACGGTAAAGTCATTCCGAGTGAGCATCTTTCGACCCAGCACAGGCTTCTGGTGATGGACTTGATTACCAAGAAGAGCAAGAAGAAAAGGACCCGGGAGGGTCGGCCTAGAATTAAGTGGGGTGGCTTGATGCCAGGTAGTGCGCGGGAGATAGAGGAGAAAGTGGCGGGATTGGGGGTATGGGAGTATGGGGGACGTGGATGTTATGTGGGATAGGGCTGCCAGTTGCATCACGGAGACTGCTAGAGAAGTGGGGTGTTTCGAGAGGTCGGGCAGGACGGCATAAGGGGGACTGGTGGTGGAATGAAGAAGTTAAGAAGAAAGTGGAGGTTAAGAAGGGGGCGTATGTTAAGTTGATTGAGAGTAAAGATGCAGAGGAGAAGTGGGTGAATAGGGAGGTCTACAAAGTAACAAGGAAGAAGGCTAAGCTAGCAGTTATGGTTGCTAAGACAGCAGCGTGAATAAGGAGGTCTAGGTCTACAAAGTAGCAAAGAAGGAGGCTAAGCTAGCAGTTACGGCTGCTAAGACAGCAGTGTTTGAGAGCTTGTATGCAGGGTTAGAGGAGAAAGGCGGGGAAAAGAGGTTGTGTAGGCTTGCTAAGGCTAGGGAGCGGAAGGGTCGGGACCTCGATCAAGTGAAGTGCATTAAAGGGAGAATGGTAGAGTGTTGGTGGAGGATGTTCACATTAAGAAGAGATGGCAGGAGTATTTTCATAGGCTTTTTGAACGACGAGGGGGACAGAGGCGTTAAGTTAAGGGAGCTGGAGCACTCGGAGAAGAGCCGTGATTTCAGTTATTGTAGACGTTTTAAGGTTGAGGAGGTCAGAGAGGCTATTCGTAGGATGCGGAGGGGAAGGGCGACGGGGCCTGACGAGATTCCGATGGATTTTTGGAAGTTTATAGGTGGGGCTGGTTTAAGGTGGTTGATTGATTTGTTTAACAACATTTTCAAGAGAGCGAGAATGCCTGAGAGGCTTGGAGGAGGAGTACGACGATTCCGTTATATAAAAACAAGGGTGACATTCAGAGTTGCAACAACTATAGGGGTATCAAGTTGTTGAGTCATACTATGAAGATTTGGGAAAGGGTGGTTGAGCGAAGATTGAGGAGGATCGTGTACATTTCGGAGAATCAGTTTGATTTTATGCATGGTCGCTCGACGACAGAGGCAATCCACCTGGTGAGGAGATTGGTGGAGCAATATAGGGAAAGGAAGAGGGATTTGCACATGGTGTTTATCGACCTAGAGAAGGCGTATGACAAAGTCCCTAGGGAGGTTCTTTGGAGACGCTTAAAGGTGATAAGGGTCCCGGTGGCGTACATCAGAGCTATTAAGAACATGTACGATGGAGGAAAGACTCGGGTGAAAACGGCGGGGAGGGGACTTAGAGCATTTTTCGGTCGAGACAGGGTTGCATCAGGGTTCGACTCTTAGTCCGTTCCTGTTTGCGTTGGTGATGGGCGTCTTGACGCGGAGTATTCAAGGTGATACGATAAATACTTAGAAATACAAGAAAAGGCACAAAACATACACCAAAACAGTCCACAAGTTCAAAGAACAGAGGACCCCTTTGATGACCACTCTCGAATTCAACAAATACAACACGAATACAAGATAAAAATGGTGTATTTCACACCAAAACAGCCAAAAACACAACAATAACGTGAAGAACAATATGAAAAACAATAACACAAGTTTCAGATTCAATAAAGGACCCAAAACAGTCCACTACACAAGATAACAACAACAAAAGTAAAGATAGAAAGTGAGACATATATTATTACAAGGCCTAAGAACTAGGGTGTGTATTAAACACCTAAACCCTTAGAAACATGTAATAAGAACAACTACACTCTTCGTGGACACAAGAGGGACCTCAATCTCCCAAGCACCCAACGTTCCAAGCCAAGAACAAACACAAGTGATTCCACACTTGGTGTTCACCTAATTTCGGGTTTGCCTCTTAGAGAAGAGAGGACTTGTGTTACAAAGTGTTACACACTCTCAAAATATCATCAATAACTAATGAATGAAACCCTAAAAGGTTCTATTTATAGCCATTACAAAAATAGAAGCTAAAATGTCCAAAATGCCCCTCTAGAGATAGGTGCCCTTCAAGTGTAATGTAGGGGTTGTCCTGTTGTGTTCCAAGGCTCCTCTTTACAATTCAAGTGTGAGATTAGAGTCGGGTTGGTGTGTTTTAAGGCCTTCGCTTGCACACTCCAAGTCTCGGGTTCATTACGCTCTCACATACGTCCATCTTTGTGGTCGTACTTGTATCACAAGGGGAGGTGCCTTGGTGTATGTTGTTTGCGGATGATGTCATGCTGATTGATGAGACGCGGGGGGTGTGAATGATAAATTGGAGGTTTGGAGGCAAACCCTTGAATCTAAGGGGTTCAGGTTGAGTAGGTCCAAGACGGAGTATATGGAATGCAAGTTTAGTGACTTGAGGCAGGAGGACGATATGGTGGTGAGGTTGGATTCCCAGGATGTCTGTAAGAGGGATAGTTTCAAATATCTTGGGTCTATGATTCAGGAGAACGGCGAGATTGATGAGGATGTCTCTAACCGTATTGGAGCAGGTTGGATGAAGTGAAGGCTCGCCTCGGGAGTGTTGTGTGATAAGAAGGTACCCCTTAAGCTTAAATTAAGGCAAATTCTACAGAGTGGCAATCCGTCCAGTTATGTTGTATGGAGCAGAGTGTGATGAGGAGGGGCACGGATGCCCCAGTTCGCACGGATGCCCCAGTTCGTAGGTGGGAGAGGCTAGCGTTGGATGGCTTCAGGAGGAGGAGGTAGGCCGAAGAAATACTGGAGGGAAGTGATTAGACATGACATGGAGCAGTTTCAGCTTACTGAGGACATAACCCTAGATAGGAAGGTGTGGAGGTCGCGGATAAGGGTAGAAGGCTAGGATGAGTGTGTGGGTTGTAGCAAGTAGTTAGAAGAGCTCATGTATAGCCGGGTTAGCAATCCTAGGACTGTGTCCATAGGTAGGAGCCCCTAGTCAGAAGGTTTGGGGGTGGTGGGTGCCTTTGGTATGTGAATGTATGTTACTACTAGGTGGTTGTCCTATTCCAGATATCCTTTTCTTATCTCGTGTTTCATATTGCGCTTATTTATCTTATTTCGTATTGCTCTAATTTCTATTGTATTATGTCTTATTCCTTATTTATGTTATGCCATACATCCTGCTTCATGTTTCATTACACTCTTGTTTACTATTCTATATCTTGAGCCAGGGGTCTATCGGAAACAACCTCTCTACTTCTTCGAAGGTAGCGGTATGGACTGCGTACATTTTACCCTCCCCAGACCCCACTGTGGGAATACATTAGGTTTGTTGTTGTTGATCACTCAAATGTTCGAATCTGTTTGTAAGTTTTGGCTCCTGTGAATTGGCAAAAATTTCGATGTTTATTATGTCTTTAGAAGTTCCTTTAGGCCTAAAAGAGCTGGACTGGCAGCATTTGAAACAATTGGATCCAGTAGGCCCATTTGTTTCTTCTTTTTAATCTGGTCCCATGTGGCTTCAAGTGGGCCCTTATCTTTTTCCCCCTTAGCACATGTGGGTGGATTTAAAAATTCCCCACTATTTAAGATCTCCATATGTGACAATTGTGGCTGCACCACCTCTTTCATCAAAAAGGACTTTTGTCCTCTATTAACTTCTGGACAAAGACCTGTCACCTCTGACATCACCTCTTTCATAAAAAAGGGTTTTTATCCTCTATAATCTTCTGGACAAAGACCTTCCACCTCTTTCTTTCTTACAGTCACCGGAGCTTCAGTCCAGATCGGAATCTGGTAAACAAATCCTTCATCAAAAATTTCTAACTCTTTGGGAATTTTTTTCCCATCACCTCTCACCTTAATCCGAGCCTATTGGAGGTGATTTTTGAGAGTTGTTTCTTCTTCTGTCTTCCTGTGATTTTATTCTATTATTTCCTATTCTTTATTTCGATTATGTCATCCATCCCCTTGTTTATTATCCTTATCTTGAGCCGGGGGTCTATCGAAAACAGCCTCTCTACTTCTTCGAAGGTAGCGGTATGGATCTTACCCTCCCCAGACCCTACGCTGTGGGAATACACTAGGTTTGTTGTTGTTGTTGTTGTTGTTTCTTCTTCTGTCTCTATAAATCCCCCATATCCATCCCCAATTTGTTTGAAGACTTCTTGTGACCATAAGCTCAAAGGAAGTCCTACAACCCTAATCCAGACCCAATCTCTCCTTAACTCCTCCGGCCAGCAACCCGTAGTTGGCTCCCACCATTCCAATTTTAGGTGCATCTTCTTCCACGACCATTTCCCTTCCATGACATGCTCAGCTGCTCTACAAGAAGGTAGTTCGAACAGAAACATACCATCGTTCAACGCATATGCATTTATGCCTCTTTCTATCTTCCATGTGTTGCATGCCCATCTCCTCACGTCGTTCAGCTGTGGGACTTCAAATGAAGCTTGCTGAAACCTGCCAACTACACATCTGTTCAGCACGTCCTCACCAGATGCAGATATGCATCCGGAAATATCCAACCCAGCTACACTGCTCTGTATCTCCATTTTCTTGGTTGCCTCTATCGCCCATCTGCTAGTGTTGAAAGCCTCTTTATAGGACTGATATGATTTTGTTGTACTTGTTATCTGCTTCTCCTCCCCCTCTCTTTCTGGATCATTTATGAACTTTGCAATTTTATGAGCAATGTTCCCCATCCCCCTCTATATGTAGTTTCAGGTGTGATAATGACTGATTTGTTATGCCCCAGTATAGCAATAAAACTAATGCACCTACCATTTTCATTATGTTTAAGAGTGCAGTAATATTCAGAGAAGTGATCTTTTGTCCTCCACCTCTTAACCACCTTCCCCTGTTCCTTCGATGCTGCAATAAATACAGAGACTAACCATTGCAGGATTCTATGACTAACTTTTGTTCTTCTCATTAAATTCTTGCTGCGCTCTACCCACTCGTACCATGATTCTGCTTCCGAATGACATTTTGTGATATCAAAAGACTTTAGGCCAGCATTGCAGTAGATGCAATTCTCCCCAGCTAAGTAAGAATCCTTCATTTTGCCAGAAAAAAACCCCTAAGAAAGGAAAGAAATTTGAATTTTCAGACTAAAAGTGAGCCACCTTGAAAACCGTGCCAGAGAGCATTTTTCAAACAATGTAGGTCCAATTTCCTTTGTGGGGGTGCTAATAATGAATAGTCATCCACCACTCCCATTCTTCTTGTCAACAATTTAGGGGTAAGGACATAAAGTACATGTTTCTTCACCACATCTTTGATCTTCATGTCTTATTAAAGCATAGTATGCACACCACAAAATTCCACCTCTCATGCGCCTTAATTGCTAACAAGATTCCTAAGAGGCATCAAATGTGGCGGAGTCACATTCATCGCAGCCGCTTCCACTACCGAAGTACATGCAATTTGTTTCGAAACAAAGACCGCTTTCGAAAGAATAAAGACCATATTAGATAGGATGATGGAAAAGAATAGAGTAAGGAGAGGACTAAAAGTCTAAAACCGCTCTTACGTGCAACCTAATCTATGGTTTACAAGTTAGCTGAAATTTTTTGTATTTCCTGTTCCTATCTTTTTGTATAGACAGTTAGTTTTTGAGGGGCTTAAAGCGATAAACAAGCTAAAATGTGAGGTGGAAGGAAAAGTAGTGCCTCCAAGGGTTAATTATTCGGTGTAGAGAGCATAGAGCAGAAACAGTAGTTAGCATTTGGCTTGGAGCAGAGGAAGTAAGTCATAGGATGAAGGGTGGCCCTAGAGACAACAGAGTGTCTCACTAGACTTGCAAGTGAGAAAATAGAATTGTAAAATTTGGCACTACCACATGAAAGAATTTAAACATCCAACCTAAAACTTAAAAGTGATGATTAAAACAATTTAGGCCATGTAAATCTATTTGAAACCCTTGTGAAACTGATATGCAAAATATATATCCTAAAAAAGAATAAAAGTTGTGCAATCTAGTGCTGATCAAAAAGGAAATCTTAGCAACCACTATACAACTGTAAATTTCTCCTCGTCAGCACCATTTTCAGCACTATTTAAGAAAATGGATAGAATATACGCAGCATAAAAAAGCTTCCTTTTTCAGCAAGCAAACTGACTTTAAGTTACAAAAGTAACTCCAATGAACCAAAACAACCAGCATTTACCGTCTCAGGAGCAGAGGTAAGAATGCAATGTACTACCAACGCTATACAAAGCACTGTAAATGTTGAGAAACCCTCCATTACTATAGCAGTATAGCTAACATATGTGAGCAATCTAGAGTCTAATTTGGATAAAGTGTCGGACTTTATTTCATTAGGTGTATGAATTAGTAGCTTAGTTGTTACCTGTTTAAAAGCTACAGTAAATAAAGTCCCATTTGAAAATACACCACCAATCCATCTTAGCTACTCTGTTAAGTCCGTGTAAGTAGAAGAGAATGAAGGGACTTGCAGGAGGTTGAAAAGTCATCGTGCGCTTGCGAGTTAGCCAAAGACAAGGAGAAGTTTTTGTCTAAAAACAGAACATTGAAATCATTTACGAGGACAAGAAATAAAGGGGACGAAATGCACCTACCTTTTCGCAATCTTGCTTTCTCTTTCGACCTGCTTTCCCCTCCCATAATATATCCCGGAACAATCCAGTGAAAACAATGCAACAGCTTTTGCAAGATCTCGTAAACCTGCATGCATAATTCATGCGTTGGCACAAGAACCAACGCTATCCCAAATAAACCAGATACAACGACTTAAATCACCAAACTTTACAAGAGAAATTCGACGTAGGTAGCTGATTTTCTTATAGCTATTATGAAGAAAAACACTTGCTTTAGCCTAAACACCATAGAGGCTATTCTAATGATGAGAATCACATTTTTGCTTTCAGATTCAACAAAAAAGTAGTAGTTTTTATTTTTCTTTTAACCTCAAAATTGGAATCATATCTCCAGTGGCTTGTCAAGTACGCTTTTAGTTATAGAACCATGGAGTGTACATCATTAGATAGAGTCCTTTCCTCAATAGGGATTCAGAAACATAAAAAATCTAAGGAAACGCATAGCACGTGAAACCAAGATGAGCAAATATGACACGCACCAAAAGTACCATCAGACCGCTGAATCCTGGGATCACACTTCTGCAACTGATGAATGACTGGAGTCAAATAAGCCACAGTTTTCCCAGTTCCAGTTGCCGCATTCACTAGCCTGTCACCAATAATTAGCAATAATCCAAAAATCAATTCTAACATTAGCAATCGCAAAACTTGAAATCCAAATACCATCCACAACAACAACAACAACAACAACAACCCAATATATTCCCACACAGTGAGGTCTGGGGAGGGTGAAATGTACGCAGTCCATACCGCTACCTCCAAAGAAATCCAAATACCATCACATCCATAAATACATACAATAATTGAATAAAAATCATCAAAGGACAGAGAAATTACACGTGCCGGCCGGAGAGGATAACAGGAATTGCTTGAGCCTGAACAAGAGTCGGAGCCTCAAATCCAAGCCTCTCTGTTATCAAATTTACATTAAAATTAAATTCTAAACTACTTAAGCTTCTTTCTTCCCATACTTAACATGCAATCACAGCTACACCATATATAAACCAATAAAAATTGCTCCCATTGCTCCAATTTATGTGGCACAGTTCGTATTTAAGATTCAAACAGTTTAATTTGACCGTGAATTCGGATTAGGGTATGGAATCTTCAAATATTTTGAAAAAAAAATTATATATTTGAAAGTAAAACTACCGTAAGTCACCATTCAAAATATTTCAAAGATATATAATAAGATTACGGTCAAAGATAGACTTATTTGAATCAAGAATTTTGAAAGATGCCACATAAATCGGGACGGAAGGAATAAGGTTGAATAAAAGAACCTTTGAGCTGGTCGCATAAGGTAGGGTGAAGACCAAGACTTGCGAAAGAGCAAGAAGCAAAAACCTCAGAGGAGCGGTTCGTGTTCTCAGTCATTTGCTTTTTCCTCGTGTTAAGGTTAAGCTCCATTATTTCTCAAGTTGCCGTCTGTATTGGGTAGGGTTTTACACACAGAATGAACTGTCAAATAGAGAACAAAATGACGAAAAGTCCCCTCTCTTTGACAATTGATGCAAGACAATCTTTTCTTTAACCGCTTCGCGATGAGGATAAAAAAAATATATTTTCAACTTGAAAATTGAGTTACAATTATGTTTGATCATATTATTTATTTTATAAATGAAGAATTTTTAAAGTTAAAAATATAAAAATAAATTTGAAAATATTTAGAGTAATATAAAAATTGAGTTATTTTATGAAAATAAAAAAATTATTTGTTTTAAAAAAAATTAACAAGTGTATAAAGTGAATCTAAAAATAGTGAAAATATCCATTGAGATATTTTTCAAAAAAAAAATAAATATTATAAAAATATTTTTCAAAATATTTATGATCAAAAAAGTACTCTCAAACAAAGCAAAAACGTATTTTCTGAATAATATTCATGATCAAACGCCTTGTTAATGAAAGTAGTCCCCTTAGGTTGTTTGGTAGGATGCACTTTGGTGACTACCTAATTAGCTTCTTTTTTGATAAACATGATTAGTACTATTATATATTAAAAAAGTTATGAATTTATTTTATTGAGTCATGATTTTTTTATAAGTAAACATTTTATTTATTTATCAAGTGATATTACAAAACAAAAACTTAACAGCCTTGGACAAATAGCCTCAAGCTTTCTAAATGGCATCTCAACTACCTATTTCATAGCTAAACTTTGCATTAACACCTACGAATTACATTTAGTTCTAATAGTTGAGCAAAAATTTTGGACTGATGGTTTCCTCTTTCATGGGTATCATGAATTATCTGCCTGATAATAAGTTCCTTTGGCTTCTGCTTGTGTTGAAAAACTCTACTGTTGCGATACACAACACCAGCTAAAGCTATTCAATAGACTTGTGCCCCTTTCCCCTCATAAAATTTATTGCCCATTTCACTTCATCATTCCATGGTAAATTGATTCTTGCAATCCCTTGCCAAACTAACAAATAATTTCATATATTAGCCGTAAAAGAAGCATGCAAAAAACAAGTGATCCACATCTTCATCCTCCTCTTGACAAAATGGACATAGCACTGTATTAATAAATTTTCAATTTGCCAATCTTACCTTGATAGATAGTTTCCTGTAAAGAGCTAAATAGAGCATGACTAACTATTTAGGCGCACCATAATTTGACCATACCAACTTTCTCTATTCCTCTTTTCATCTGTAACCCAGCTGCCAGGAGATGTTTATGAGCTTTCAAAATTTTTTGTACTATCCAAAAGGCTTGATTTACTTGGGTATCCCACACTCCTTTTTCATAATAAATGTGTATCCACTCCATTTAGAGTTTATCCTTTTTTTTACATAAATTCCACAGTAGTTGCCTATAGCAGCCTTGTTTCAAGTATGAATATCTAAAAAACTCAGACCACCACTTGATTCAGGACATCATAGCTTTTCATGCGATCAGAGATTTCTTAAAGGCATCCGCACTCCCTGTCCACAAAAATCTCCTGCATATAGCTTCCACAATTTGAACAATCTTCTTAGGCAATAAAAATATTTGTGACCAAAATATTTGTATGGAGAATTAGACACTTTAACCAGTTGCGCCTTTTTAGCATATAACAAAAATCTAATTATCCAGCTTGTAGTTCTCCCTAATAGCTTATTAGTCAAAGGCTTACATTGCATAAGAGACAGTCTCTTAGAACTCAGAGGTATCCCAAGATACCCAAATGACAAATCACTCTTTTGTAATTGTAGCTCCTACAAAATTTGATCTTGTACAACCTGTGATACACCACCCAAATAGACACTGCTCTTGTCCACGTTTGTCATCAGTTCTGATGCTTGAGAAAATAACTCAAAGCATTAGTATAAGCATCTGATAGATTTTAAATCACCTCTGCAAAACAAGAATAAGTCGTCAACAAAACTTAGTTGAATAATTCTTCGTGGTTTACATCTGGGATGGTAGTGAAACTCAGAATTGATATGCAGCCTCTTCAGTATTCTAGTAAGATAGTCCATGGATAATTAAATAGATAAGGGGAAATAGGATCTCCCTGTCTAACCCCTATCCTTGCATGAAAGGTTTAATAGCTTTCCCATTGATCATCACTGAACAGGTGACTGTAGTAACACACTGCATAATCCAAGTTATAACTTGACTAGGAAACTCTAATTCATACAAGATTTTCTCTATAAAACTCCACTCTAAAGAATCATATGCTTTCTTTATATCAATTTTCACCATACACCTCTTTGAGATACCCTTCCTACCATAGCCTCTTACTAATTCATGGCTAAGAATTATATTGTTATTAATAGCTCTGCCAGGCACAAAAGCTGACTGACTCGACCCAACTAAGGAACTCATTACCTTCTTTAGTCTTGTTGTGATCACTCTAGAGATAAGTTTGTATACTGTTGAACAACATGTACTTTCCAATTTTAGTAGGAGATAAGTATGAAAAGTTTGATTTTGCTATTTGTTGGTTCTTTAAAGCTATTTTTTTTCAACCCGTTAAATTTTACTAGAAATCTATTGAAAATTTGAGATAATTATAATTATCAGATTTTATTTAAAATAAAATAAAAAAAATAAAGTTTTGCAAAGAAACACACAAATCTATACAATATGAAAGGTATTTTGTCCACAAACAATATTTTTTTAGAAATAAAACAATGCATATTTGTTTTTTTTAAAAATAAGTCGAGCATAACTAATTCCAACACTGCTAATCTCAGCATTACTAATACATTCTATTCAGTAATATTCTTATACATCCTATCAAACGAGTATGCACCGGATAATTTGCTATTAAAACTTAACGGTTGTTTGATAGGATGTATAAGAATAGTGTAAAATATGGTGTATTGGTCATATTTCATTAGTAATGTTGATATTAGTTATACTTGCATTAGTTATACTAAATTATTTCTTATACAATATTTGAGTTGTCGTGTTAAAAATAACGTACACTGCATATTTCTACAAAAAAAATATTTATAAAAATACACTTCACAGATATAATGAAAATGATGTGGAAAAGATTTTGAGGAGAATTTTGTCCTTACCCATCCTAATGCATCCATTAAAGTCCTTTGCATTGATAATACCATGAATTGTCTTGTATTTTCTATGCATTGCATAATACCAAATATAGTGTTAGTTATACGTAGTTAAAAAAGTGTACCAAATAAAGTATTAGCAATACACCCAGTTAATGCATGAATTATTTTTTCTAATGCATCCTACCAAACGACTCCTTATAGTTTTTTAACTGTTTGACCAAGTTTATTTTTTCATAAATTATTTTATTTCTCACGAAAAATGTTTTTTTTTTTTTGAAAATCACTTCTCAAATAAGCTAATTTTAGAATTTCGAGAAAATAGACTATTTGTCAAGTTTTTATCAAATTTTATGTATCACAATTGAGGGGGAGTGTGAGACGAAATGGAAATTCACATCTAGAGGTTATTATTATTTTTTAATGGATGAAAATCGTGTTCACCCCTCAAGTGTGCTTTAAAAATCAAACCCACACCTCCCTCAATTTTGAACAATAGTCATACTCTTTTATTCTATGCAATATCCATATTATTCTTATTACTAGTTTAGTGTGCGTGCTTTGCACATGTGTCACATTAATTAAAAAAACTATACATTAAAAAGAACAAGTAAATAGTACTTGTGATTAAAATCGATACATTATTCATGTAAATAAAATAAATAAATATTTTGCTTTGATGTAGTAAAATATATTAGGAACGTACAAAAATGAGAAAATCATTTGTACTTATAGATATGTTAATGTTTAAGATAGTAATTTATTTTGGTTGCATTTCGTTTTTTTTTAAATTGATGATGTTCCACGTGTATGATGCGATTCTCGCGCTTGTGTTATTTTATTAAATACACAATTTATAAAATCTCAAAAAATTTCCTCTCTTCATTTTGATTTCTTGGGTTTAATTTTGACTTGACATGAAATTTAAGGAAATAATTTATTTTTTTCAATCTTGTAATATTAAACAAAAGATATGTAGAAGGTATCGAATAAAAAATATATATTATATTATAATCAACCTAAAATTTGGTTCATAATCAGCGGAATCTTTCTCCTCCATCAACGATAAATTTAATCATAAGAAGTTAAATACCACTAAGCAATAATTTACCTTGACATCATGGAAGATTTAATTTGTAGATCTATTGTATAATATGTGCATTCATTATTTCCGATAGCTCATTTCACTATTTTCGATAGCTCATTCACGTACCGTCTTTATTGAGCCACCACTGCATCTCACAAATCTTTTCTAGTTTAATATCAACTTTATCATTAAGTAATTGACTTGAGCTATAGATATAAAAAGGCTTGAATACTATAAAAAAAAGTTTAATTAATGAATAATGTACGTATTTGACAAATTTAATAAATTCATATCATAGGAGATAAAAAGTTAGTTACAAACATAAAAGGAAGATTTGTTATTTATGATCAATAAAATTTACGGAATAGAAAAAAATTTGTAATCTAAATAACACAAAGTTACTCAATAATGAAAACTTCGTATTCATGATCAATAAATTCAATGTAATAGAAAAAAAATCTGAAACCTCAAAATCATAAAATTATGTTGGAGATTCAGTAACAAAAGTTTTTTACAAACATAAAAATATGTTTTGTTATTCTTGACTAATAAAACTAACACAACAGAAAAAGAAATCTGAAAATTAAATAAAAAAAAACATATGTAATAGAAAAGAAAATCTGAAACTTCGAAACCACAAAATTAAGTTGGAGATTCAATTACGAAAGTTACTTACAACATAAAATGATGTTTAATTATACTTGATCAATAGGACCAACGTAATAGAAAAGAAAATCAGACACTTAATAATTAAATAAAAAAATTACGTTAGAGACTCAATAACAAAAATTACTTGCAAACATAAAAAAACAACTTGTTATCTATGATCAATAAAACCAAAAAGAAAATAAAATTTGAAATCTAGAAACCACAAGTTTACTTAATAAAAATAAATAATCGGCAAAATTTTGTAAACCTATTTGATATGTTTTATAAACATGTTTGATTTTTTTCATATAAAAAACATACAGTTTTTATAAAAAGTTCCTACATATAAACAAAATAAATGATGATTTTTAAAGGTTTTTTGTTTTTCAGAAAGAAAGGCAAATTTTTGAGTTCTTTGTTTTCCAAAAATAAGATGTTCTTCTAATTTTTCCGAAAAAAACAACTGCTAACATTAATTTCTAAGTGAATCTTTTCTCCTATTATAGGAATTGTTTTCCTATTCTAATTGAGCTTTTTCTCTTAACCTCCTATTTTAGGAGTCTTTTAATTGTAGTTGACCAAAACATTAAGTGATTCTCTTTAAAATATATTTTATAATTTGAGAAAATAGTAAATGACTATTTTGTCTATTGCGGAGACTTTTAATGAAAGACAAAAAGTTCAAATCACTTTTCTAAGGATCTTCACACTTTTAATATATTATAGCTATAGATTTTAATCCTATATTTTATGTACTACCTTTTTATGTTATATATAATATATTTTTTAACCTAGGTATTTATAACATTTTATTTAAGTTCATTAACATTATAAGTAAAATAATACTTTTATGAATTTGTCACAAAGTTTAACGTTATTTTTTAAGACTATTATTTCATTATATATGTATTAAGTGTGTATTTATGTATGTACATGCATGTTCGTATATTTTTGTGTTTCATCACTCTCTTACTTCGTACGTTTCATATTACTTGACTCTTATGGACATGACACATCCCTTAAGAAAAAATTAATTAAAGGTGTATTTTATTAAATTAACCTTATTAATGATACTTAACGTGAAACTTTAAATTTGATTATACTACTACTTCATGTAGTTATTTAATACTTAAGAATAGAAAGAAAAATAACACAATTCTCTTAATTTCATAAATTAGACAAGTAATTTAAAACAACCATTTTTAGTATGGGGTCAAGTAACATGAAACAAATGGAGTATTCTCTATTGTCTATATAAGTACATAAGTTTTGATTGATATTAATGGAGTATTACATAAGTTATAATTTAAAATTTAAATAAATATAATCTTTAAAATTTGGCTTTACTTTTATTAATTATTTTGTGTTTTCTGCATTGAAATATATTTAGAAAGTTACTAGAGAAAATTGAAGGAAAGGTGTCTTTTAAGTCTTGAATGAAGGATTGGTGACATTGACCAACTTAAAGGGTCAAACATAATTAGGAAACTTGATTAAGTTAATTGTGGACATGATTAATATTTTTAAAACTTTCTAATCTTTTCAAAAATACAAATCAACCCAACTCACACACCTCTTCAATCCAAATCATCGACCGTCTCTTTCCTCTCTCTCGACAACTTCTCTCAACCAACAGTTCTACAAATTTCTCCTTTCAATCCCCGGCGACTTCAACCTCCGACGATAAATAGTTGGGCTTCGAGTTACTTTTCGACTTCAACCGTCAATCGACGTGACAACCCTGCTCTCCGACCACAACAACTTTGAATTCTTCATTGTTCCTTTTCTTTTTGCACAGGTAAAAAATTATGGCATTTTTAGTTTTGAAGAAAATGAGGAACTTGAGCCAACTTCTCCTATAGTATTGGTTAAAAATTTTAATATTTGTTGCTTTAATTTGAAATGCGGTCTGAATAAAACCCTAATTTCTGGTATTTCTTCTATTCTCTTCTCTTTTCTTTTGTTGTTTGATTTTGAAGTTTAATTTGTTGCGCCCGTTGCTCAGTTGATTTATTCTTGTTCTTGAAAAAAATGGTGATATTTCTGTTATTCCGTTGAATAAAATCGTGCTACTATTTTTTTCTCTAACATATTATCCATCTGGTGCAACATATTAACCATCTGATACAACAGATCAACCATCTGATGCAACTGAGGAACCATCAGATTAAAATTTTGATGCAACAAATTAAACATCTAATGCAATAAATTAATCATCTGATACAACAGAGAAACTATCAGATAAAAAATTTCATGCAACAGATTTAGCATATGATGCAATAATTTAACCATCTGATGCAACAAATTAACCATATGTTGCAATAGATTAACCATCTGATGTAACAAATTTACTATCAGATGCAATAAAGAAACTATCAAATTAAAAATCTGACCAATAGATTAACCATCTGATGCAACGGAGGAACCATCAGATTAAAGATCTGATGCAACAGAGGAACCTCTTGTTGGATAAAATCCTATCAACTCTTCTAATAGGACATGTCTAAGACTTGATTTTTTCAGCTGATTATTCATCTGTCGCGATAGACGACCCTTCTGTTGGAAGAAATCTAAACAATATTGACCGTTGATAGCTGTTCCAACATATCACTCATATGTTGTAACAGATGTGTGATCTGTTGCACAAACCAAATATCTTTCTTAACAGATGAGTGATATATTTTGTATTGTCATAATAGATTACTTAGTCATTGCTACAGGTTAGTTAACTATTTTAATAGATCACTCATATATTGCAACAAATATGTGATCTATTGCACAAACCATTCATCTTTCTCAATAGATGAGTGATATATTTTGTATTATCACAACAGATTACTCAGCCGTTGCTACAAGTTATTTAACTATTCCAATAGATCACTCATATATTGCAATAGATGTGTAATTTGTTGCATAGATTATTTATTTTTCTCAACAAATAAGTGATATATTTTGTATTGTTGCAACAAATTACTTATCCGTTGTAATAGGTTATTAACTATTCCAACAGATCACTCATATATTGCAATAAACGTGTGATCTATTGCACATACCATTCATCTGTCTCAACAAATGAGTGATATATTTTGTATTATCGCAATAGATTACTCATTCATTGTAATAGGTTATTTAACTGTTCCAACAGATCACTCATATATTGCAACAGATGTGTGATCTGTTGCACAGGTCATTCATATGTCTTAAAAATGAGTGATATATTTTGTATTATTCCAACAGATTACTCATCCGTTGCAACAGGTTGGTTGTATATTGCAACAGATATCATACCCGGTGCAACAAATCAGTGATCTATTGGAAATATTATTGTATTGTTGTACATGTTTGATTTACTGTTATTATTTTTAATGTGCATTAATCAATTATAATCTATTTTATGTTTTTGAAAATTTTAGATAATATGGCTCCCAAAAGAAAAGAAATCGAATCAAGTCCAAGTAAAGGAACAAGTGAAGCAGCTAGGCTACATCCACCACTCTACGAGTTTGCTTTGCAAGCATTATCTCAATCAGGAGCAGAAGATGATGAACATGGGGAGGAGGAATGTTTTAAAAGAGAAGATCCAAATGCTAATAGCCCTTCCACCGAAGGGGTGTCCAAAACCTTTAGCATTGATCGTTATCCTGTGAGAATACTGTGCGATGGTGCCACAAATTTAACGAGTGATTTTGTGGTTAAGTCAGTCATGGGAAAATCTTTCGATGTCTTTAGAAAAATACTTCGAGAACAAAAATTGGATGCTTATTTTAGGGACAAATGCTTTGAGAAATATCTTAATTTACCGGAGGACAACAATGCTCGTTTACAAATAAAAATAGTATATGAACTTCTCAAGCGTATGTTTATATATGAAAACAAAGATAAGATGGATAAGGTGTGGAAAATTACTGTGGCATGCCTGTTTATTTTGGTTGGAAGGAGTTTGTCATAGTTACCGGACTAAAATATTATCCTTCTTCTCAAGTTATACCTATTCTAACCCCCAAAAAAGCACCTCGCACACCCAAAAAAGACAAAGGCAAGTCGAGTGATCGTGATAACCTGGTGTCCCTTGTTGGTCCAAGCTTCAAAAATGAAAAATTTGATAGAAGTGTTGAAAGGTAAAAAGACTCTCAAAGAAGCATAAGCTATTGTTGTGCTTGGTTTGGTTTGTACATAATGTTCTTTGGGGGAGAGACATTAACAACAACATAAACATTGGTTTAATAAAGCTCTCCTAGGATCTTGAGGCATTTAACAACTATCCTTAGGGTTATGAAAGCTTCAAAATGACTGTCAAATATTTGTTGACTCCGTTAGCGCCAAAGACAGTCTACTTATATGGCTTTTCATAGGCTTTCATGGTAAATGTTTCTTTTTTTTATTATGATATCATTCATTTTTTTACTCAATAATGGTTTTGATTTATTGACGTTATTTTATAGGCTTGGGCGTTTGAAGTCATTCCTTATTTGAGACAATAAGTGAACTACTAGGAAGAAGTTTTCTGTCAAGAATCTTGAGATGGTTGTCAGCCAAAACTGATAAAAATATAAAATTTCTTGACCGCTTCACCCCACTGAAGGATGCAGTAAGTATAATTATAATTAAATTTTTATTTTAATTAATAATTTTTTGAATGATCTAATCATCATTCCAATATATGTAATGATTTATGTTAGATTGTGCATCCGTCGCTAGTTTCAACCAATCGAGAGTTGAAGATGGCATTTGTTCTTACTTTACGACCCGTGCAAACTTTATTGGACCCTAAGGTCATTGATAGAATAAAAATGGAATTGTTTGGAGCAACAACCATTACAAGAAAAATAATTTTGGAGGGTGGAATTGTTGTTGTTGATGGTCTTAGTGGTGATAGAGCTGTTGGTGCTAATGATGCTCCTCTTACAATATTCAAAACAAATTATTATGAGTATGATCATACTGGTTATACAGATTTTACCTCTCCCAGCGAATGTTTTGCATGTAAATATCAAGACTGCAAGGTGAAACATGATATAATGATTAATACTATTAATACATTAACCGCTTCTATAAAGGAATTGACATCTAAGAGGGGTATCATTCCATCAAAAAAGATTTTATATCCATCCACTCCATTAGAGATTAAGGCTAAGAGTAGAAGAAAAGTAATTTCTAAGGCATTATCAAGCATCCAAAAAAACAAAATTGCAACTCCTCTGCCCGTGTGTTGCACTGAGCAATGTACAATGGCCAAAGGAGAGCTGCACGAGCTGAAGAAGGTGAATATATATGTCTGTTCCAACTAACAAACATACACATATCTGTTTCAACAGATGACTCATCTGCTGAAAATTATCAAACATGTATATACATCTGTTGCAATAGTTGTCTAACTTGTTACATCAGATAAAGTATCTGTTACAACATATGTCTCGTCTGTTTTAGCAAATCAAATAGCTCTTCGTACCACTTTTATTTATACCAATAAATGACCTATCTGCTGCAATAGATGAGTCATATATTACAACAGATGGTTCATCCATTGGAAATTATCATATAGGTCTTCCTCATGTAGAAATTTATCCCAATAGTTAATTCATCTGTTGCAACAGAAATATAATCTGTTTGGGATAATTTAAAAAGGAGGAAAACCTGTTTGATTTGCTAGAATAGATGAGTTATCATTTTTTATTTTGTTGTATCTCCGTGATTTGCTTTGACCAATTCTGGATTTTCAGGTGGATATAGAAGCTATTGCTGAACAACATTGACAATATGCTACTTCTTTTATAGAAATACGGAGAACAGAAAGCGTAGAAACCGTATGTAAGCGACAATAATGATCCACGACGACCAAAGCCGAATTCCATAACACCGGATGAAGAATATTTTGTCCATATTGAATAGATCTTTATAGCTTGAGTCTATCAAAATAATAACCTCACCCATCCTTAGGAATTCTTGGCATCAATACTTAAATTGTTGATGTATTTATTGAGATCTGTACCCATAATAAATTTTTTATATTTCATTTATTTGTTGATTTATTTTAGCTAATTTCTGAAGGCTTCGATTTATTTTATTTTGTCTATGAATTTTATTTTTTCCTTAGATTTGAACTTATTAATTGAAATAGAATACTAGATTCAAATATTGCAACAGATAATGTATCTATTGCAACAGATGACACATCTGTTGGAAAATATTAAATAGATTTAGACATATGTTGCAACAGGTAGGTAATCTATTGGAAATTAACAAACAGGTCTTTCCCCTGTTGCAACAGATAGACTTAGATAGAAATATCGACATAATGCAACGGATGACCAACCTATTGCAACAGATAAACTATATGTTAGAACAGGTAGAATATCTGTTACAACAGATGGACAATCTGTTGCATTATAAAAATTTAACTTTTATTAGACATACAAAATTGCCACTATATGTAAAAAAGTGAAAGTGATTCTTGAAATAAAAAAGGCGAAACTCATCAACAGTGTTCAGTTTAAACACCTAAAATAAAATAGACATCAAGTAGACAGTGTTCATTTATAACACGTAAAATAAAATAGGCATCAAATGTGTCAATTTGTCACTTTTTGCCCTGTTGGCTGCTTGCGTCTAATTCACGCAGCCAAGGCTCGTTGAACCCCCCTTTTTGTTGATTTGGCCCCCAACGGTTATTTTTCTCCCATTGTCTTATAAATTCATCTTCTTCCTAAAATGTAACCCTAAATTTTCAAATCTTCTTTTTCTTTTTCATCTATTTTTCTCTATCCAAATTCAACTCGATTATTTGTATTTTTTTGCATATTTTTTTTTCCAACTGAGCTTGACAATGTCGAGCTCATCTTCCACTATTTTTTGTGATAAAGATTTTCAATATTGTAAGTGTGGTCATAAGGCTCTATTGAAGACTTCTTGGACTCAACAAAATCCAGGTCGTAGGTTTTTTACTTTTAATATTTTTTTATTTAATTAGTTGATTACTTATTGACTTGTAATTATTTTGTAATTGTGGTCTTGTTTTTGTAGAAGTTGGGTGGATGTGATTACTTTGATTGGTATGAAGAACGACGCCCTTTACAAGCAAATCATGTAATTTGGGGTTTGTTGAAGAAAGTCAAGGCTTTTAAAGAGAAATAATATTGAGCAAGACGATACTACTTTGTTGGCGTTATTGCTACTGGTTTAGTGGTGTTGGGCACATGGATATTCAAGCGTAATTGCTGAAATTTTCATGGTAGTGTATTTGTATTTTCTACTGGTTTGGTGTCGTTGAGCACATGGATATTCAAGCGTAATTGTTGGAAAATATCAAACAGATTTAGACATATATTGCAACATGTAGGTCATCTGTTGGAAATTATCAAACAGGTCTTTCCATTGTTTTAACATTTAACACTATATTAACATAATGCAACATTGGAATAACCTATTCCAATAGATAAACTATCTGTCAGAACATATAGAATATATTTTACAACAAATGGACAATCTAGTGCATTGTGGAAAATTCAACTATCACCAGACAAAAAAAATTGCCCCTACATGTATGTATGTATGTATGTATGTATGTAATGTAATGTAATGTAAAATATGTAAAGTGAAGTGACTTGAAATAAAAAAATTGTTATTTCACAGGTTCTTGTTTATACACAGGATTCAAGCGTCCAGTTAGTACCCCATAATCCCAGAACTCTTGCATGTTTGCCACAACGTTATCGCACAGAAAGGTCATTGGCTCGGCTATTTCTGTGCCGGTTAGCAAACATTCGATGTGTGCAAGAGCCGACAACAGTTTTATTTTTTGGAAGGGCTATGCCCTTGTTTCAACCTTCAAATCCCACTGCTGCTTCATCAACACTTTCGTTGGAAAATGATCCATCAGTTTACTTTACCTCAACAAGATGGAGAACAACTCCAATAGTGGCTGCATGGAGGTAAAAAAATTGACCTCGTGCAAGGCAAGTAAGTTGCAGTCATAAACATTAATCTTTCCATCCTTGAGAAGTATCTCAACAACTCGATAATTTATGCCGTCTATGTTCATGAATCCAAGAATCCTATTTGCCTTGGTCCTACTCTTGCCGTGTGTATTTGGCCTCTCCCCTCTAATATATTTTATCTTTTCTTTATCCCATAGGAACCCAGAAAGTAACGAATGAAATCCCTTGCCACCAGAAGTTGATATTAGGTTACTGAGATAATCGTACCTATTCTTGAGATTCTTGTAGAAGTCGAGGTCCATTATCCTATGCAGCATCATAAGCTTTCGGGTAGGCTAATTGCCTTCCCCTTATGTGGAAGAGAATTTCTTCAACATACTGTGATATAAGAAGTCAATTTTTAAATAGGTTAGTAATTGTAAAGAAGAAAAACATAGTGAAAGATACAACAGATGGTCCATCTATTGTAGAGGGTTCTCTGAATCTGTTCACAGATTACCCATCTAACACAACTTATGCAAGAGATGTGTAATATGTTGCAACAGAACTAATGTTGGGTGTATTTATGCATTTTAGCATCACTATTCTAGCCTTTTTAGCCTTGTTTTGAGGATGATTCTATGCTATATGGGTTTATAATGAGATAAATATGTATCAAAGTGTTAAATCATGTGTTTATAAGGTTCCAAGTGAATTCCAAGTAAGTTTATACTTAAAAGAGTTAATTAGAGTTCAATAGAGAAAACTAATCTTTCTAGCATGAGCTAGTGGCTTGTCTAGTCTATCTTGTTGGATTCTATTGTGTTTTATGTGTTATTTATGGTTTTAAATGTGTTATTATATGTGGAAATTTTTTTTAGAAGTGTACAAAGTTCAATTGAGTCAAGGAAAGAGTCAAAACATTGAGTGGAAGATCATGGAAATTTGCCTAGTCTAAGCTCTTATTTTTGATTCGTCGTGAAGGATGTTGTGTTATTTGTACCTCTAATTCGTGTGTTATTTTATGATCCTTTGTGAGATTAATATGATGATATATGGATGATATATAGGCTTGAAAATCATTGGAAAGACACCACAAGACAAGGGATGGAAGGAGGAAGGACTAACACTTAACCAAAATTCGGAGGACAAATTCCAAAGAGGGCGTGCGATTAGCATGCGCAACATGCTCTATTCCTATGGAATATAGGGTGAGGCACATTATCCATTACATAGGAATAGAGGGTGAAACACACGCTCAACTCCACACCTGGGCGTTTCAAGCTAAATCAACTTCTATTGGGACTTGGCTTACTCCTATGCTATATATATGGTGTATCACATTCTTACATATCTTTTGACATATTTTGGAGATCAAGGGGCTGCTACAACTTCATTATTAGTTTTTTATTAATTTTATTTAGTTAATACATGTTTTTAGTCATTAATTACAATCTTGTGATTACGATTATGACTATGCGTGGCTAAACGCCCTTTTTCTGGGGCTGAAGCAAAGAACATGAGTATTATTGCTATGGATTAAGTTTTTTTTCTTTGATTATCACTATTGGTTGTTTGTTTATTCTTGTTTTAATTATTTTGAGGATTGATCACCCTTAGAATACATATGTTGTCGACCTTATGAACTCGGGAGAAGGAATATGGAGATAGAACATAGGAATAAATAGAGTATGGTTTGTAGTTCTTTATAAAATAAGGAATTCAAATTAGTATCTAGGATAGGGATATACATAGATACCGTACTTGATTCACACGTAGGAAGATATTTGTAAGAATTTAAGTGAACTATTACATCCCCGCTCAATGATGTAGTTGTAAGGTTCAACTTAGGTAAAGAATTAGAGGTTGGTAAACCATAATCATACAATTAACCCTACGAATCAACAACCAAGATAAACAAGTTAACGAATGAAATCCAATAGCATAATATAATTGTTCAGAGTGCTTCAACCCTGGGTTTTCTCCTACTGATCATCTCAAGACCTTTTATTTACACTTTATTTATTTTACTTGCAATTTTCAAACTCTATTTTGGTTACTCACGCATGAATTAAATCTAAATTGTAAACTGAAATCAAATAATTGCCCAATCAAGTCTCTATGGGATCAATAACTCCGCTTTTTTGAAGGCCACTATATTACTTGGTAGACCACATACACTTGCGTGTGCGCTTGGGCGCTCTCAAGTTTTTGACGCCGTTGTCGGGGACTTGCATTTTGGCAATTGTTTATTTTAGTTTTACTTTTAGATTTATTTGGTATTTTTACACTTGGTATTGGTATTGTTTTTGTAGGAAATAAGTTTTCAAAGTAGTAAGCTAGTAAGGGATCGGGAGTTGGTTGAACCAAACCCAGAACCCGAGCAACTTTACCATCAACGAAAGAGAGAAGCAATCCTCTCCCCCAAATTCCTCAAATCCAAGAAGACTAAGAGAATCCTGCTCCTATGGCTAAACATCAAGCAACTCGTAGGACAGTTTGGGAAGTGGCAGTCCCACTTCCAACGAACTTGACTTCCCCAATTCAAAAACCGTCTGCTGGTCGAAATTTTGAGTTGAAACATAATATGGTGGAGCTTCTTATTAGTAGTGGACAGTTTGCAGGGCTTTCACACGAGGATCCACAAGTCCAATTGCAGACGTTCATTGAGCTTATTGATAGATTCACTCCGACTGGGGGTAAGTTCAGATATGTGAGGCTGACACTATTTCCCCATTCACTTTTGGGGAAAGCTAAAAGGTTGTTGAATACAGAGTCAACCAATTCAATTACATCATGGGAGGACTTAGCTAAAAAGTTCCTCATCAGATTTTTTCAATCAAGTAAGACTGCAAGACTTCAGAGTGAGATAGTGAGCTTCAAACAGAAGCCTGATAAAAACCTCTATCATGCTTGGTAATGCTTCAAGGCTCTTCTTCAGGATTATCCACACCACCAACTGTCCATTGAGGTACTTACTCATACTTTTGTAGAAGCACTTGATCACAATGCGAAGATTTTGCTAGATTCAACCGCAGGTGGTCAATCGCTGGAATTGACTTATGATGAGCTGTACACATTACTAAACCACATATTACAAGGAAATCCAGAGTGACATTCAAATTCTAGTAGTGCCACGAAAATAATTGTGGGCATATTGGAGGTGGACCAATTTACAGCCTTATCAACACATGTTTCTGCTTTACAAAATTTGATCAACACTCAGTTCAGAAGCATGAAATTAGGAGCAGCACAACCTGCAACCACAGTCAATGTCATCCAACAAGCTGTAGATTGGTGTGAGGTATATGGAAATAGTGGTCATGCAGCGCCCCTGTGTGCTTTAAATCTAGAATCTGTGATGTATGTAGGCAATGCTCAAAGGCCAAATTATGGTAATGCCTACAACATGAAGTGGCAGGCTCAGCCATGGAATGCTCTACAACAACAAGTACAACCAAATCAGTCAACTAGCAATATAGAAGAGATGATGAAATAGATCTTAGCTAATCGGACACAGTTTGCTGCAGACTTAAAAAATTTGCAAGCAACCACAAAAAGTTTAGAGTTGCACGTGGGGAAAAATCAGCAAGAAGTAACTACTAGGCTACAAGATGGGTTGCCAGCTGACATAGAAATTCCAAAGAAGATTATGGAAATCACCTTGAGGAGCAGTAAAGAGCTTCAAGGAGAACCTCCAAAAGAAACTAAGGAGGTGGATGCTGATGTGACCCAACAGGTAAATGACAGAGTTACTGAAAATTCAAGGAAGTTTGAGTACTTGAAAGAAAAAGTTGTTGAACCAGAAGTGAAGAAGACACTACCACTACCCTTCCCTCAGAGGCAAATTAAAGTGAAGAAGGAGGCCTTGTTCAAAAAGTTCTTTGATACATTTAGAGGACTCCATATTAACTTACCTTTGTTAGATATTTTGCAGAGTATGCCTAAGTACGCAAAGTACTTGAGGGATGTGGTTGCGAATAAGGTGAAATTATAAGATGTGGGAGTAATAACACTCACTGAAGAGTGTAGCACTGTGATAACACTGAAAATCTCCAAGAAATTGTGAGATCAGGGGAGGTTTGCTATTCCTATTCAAATTGGGAGCAAAGAGGTCCATGCACTGAGTGACTTAGGGGCAAGCATAAATTTGATGTCCCATCGCTGTTTAAAATATTGGGCTTGGGAGAATCAAAACCTACCACCGTGGTATTGCGCTGGCAGATGGGACATTTACACATCCAGATGGAATAATTAAGGATGTCCTCATAAAGGTTGATAAATTCATTATACCTGCTGACTTTATTGTTCTTGATTTTGAGGCAGATGAATAGGTACCAATCTATTGGGGCATCCATTCTTAGCAACTGAAAGGGCCTTGATTGATGTTAAAAAAGACACACTCAAAATGAGGGTAGATGATGAAGAAGTGGTATTTGATGTTTACAAAACATCCATCGTAAAATCCCAAATTAAAGATTTGTGTGTGATCAATGTTATTGAAGGGGAAAAGTGTGGGGTCGTTGATCCACCAAAGACCTCTTCAGATTACCTGATTGAGCGGCCCAAGTTGAATTCACTATTTCCCAACATGATGAAGGTTGAAGTGAAGAGAGATATTTACCTTGAGAGTGCAAACTCAAGAGGTCAGAAATGAATGAAAAATGGCTCCCAAAAGGGAGTAAAAGGGTGAAGGAATATGGTTGAGTTGAGTTAGGTCATGCTGCGACACAAAATCAGACGCTGTTTGGGAGACAACCCAAGTTAATTAGGTATGTTTTCTTTTCAGTTTTTATTTTACGTAGTTTTTATTTTTGGTTGAGTCATAGGTTAATGGAAAGTCTGAATACCATAAACTTGAGCTAAAGAGCATGGCAAAGACTGGGTGTGGGGTCTCATGGATCTTATTTATAAGTAAAAATGCTACTAGCTAGGCCTAGAGGCCTCAAAGAGTATTTCTATCTCTTACCTTTTAAATTCACTTTGGGGACAAAGAAGATTTGTAAGTGTGGGGTAGGGAAATTCCAAATTTTGGCTCAATTTAAATTTTTTTGTGTAATATATTTGAGTTGGTGCTATTTTTGATTGCATAATGCAAGTGGGTTTGTTTGTAAAAGCATGTTGATTAGCGTGAATTACTACTTTTGAAACTCTTAGGCTCATGTTTATGAATCTTGTACTTGTTGGTTTAATTTTGAATTTGTGCTATTATTTGGTTGGGAATCTATAATGATCTTATATGAATTGACCATGTGCCATGTGCATGTGGTTTTTTTTATATTACTTGTTGCATATGATATCTAGAACTTTCCTAGTGTGTGTGTGAAACGAAATAAAGAATGTGGGTTTAGGTGATGATATAGGCATTTCTTTGATAGCCTTGTTTTATACCTTCTATTTATCCTACCCTTTGTGCATTATCCTAGTTAACCTCCATTGAGCCTTTAGATTTTTATTTGATAGCCACATCAGTAGCCTAATCCCCTTCTTTGATAGACCATACTTTGATCCAAAAAGCTCTAAGTGCTTTAATGAAAAATTGAATTAGTAAGGAGTTTGAGAAATTAAAGAAGAACAAGGTGAAATTTATGCCCCAAGGTAATAGTTATTGGTGTTAATACTTGATGTGTGGTGGATGAGTGTGATGTATGTTATGCTAAACTAATTTCCATGGTTATAAAAAAAGAGAAAAATTGATTCTTGTGGTAGTAAACTATACGTCCACCAAGTGTTTGTAAAAATGCTTAAAAGAGATGGGGCAAAAACAAAAGGTATGGGTGGATGAAAAAGTGTAATTTGGTTGTTGGATATTGGTTTTAAATGTATAACGTAGTGTATTAAAGTGCTTAGAGAGGTTAGTCACTGTTCCTAAATAGTTCCTACTCGTCCCTTAGCCTACATTACAACCCGAAAAAGTCCTAATTGATCCTGATCTTTGCATTCTAATATTAGTGGAGCATTACACTAAGGGCAAGACTATGGTTCATTGTGTGTAACTTGTGAATTCTTTATGAGAGTGAGCGCAACTTGATTCTTATACCCATCATGTTATGAATTGCTTAATTATGAGTGATTATGGGTAACTCTCTTGTTGTGAGGGGCACATGTTTAATGAATGTGGGTGACTTATGTTATGTACTTGATTGAGCAATAAGCATGAGTTTTCCACTAGGTGAGTCAATTCTTAAGGCTAGGATGTTTTAGGGTAGTGTTCATGAGCTTTTAATTGTGTAAATAACATGCTTAGTGTAGTAACTTGCATTCTGTGTAGTCATTGTAGTTCTATCTTAAGTGTCTTGCATTTAGTATAAGTGTAAAGTCTCCTTAGTTGATGATGATTATAGTTAAGAGTTGTTTGAGGAAGAACAAGGCTTTAAGTGTGGGGTGGTGATGTTGGGTGTATTTATGCATTCTAGCATTTTTATCCTTGTTTTGAGGATGATTCTATGATAAATGGGTTTATAATGAGATAAATGTGTATCAAAGTATTAAAGCATGTGTTTATAAGGTTCCAAGTGAATTCCAAGTAAGTTTATACTTAAAAGAGTCAATTAGAGTTCAATAGAGAAAACTAGTCTTTCTAGCTTGAGTTAGTGGCTTGTCTAGTCTATCTTGTTGGATTCTATTGTGTTCTATGTGTTCCTTATGGTTTTAAATGTGTTATTATATGTGGAACAACTTTTTATAAGTGTACAAAGTTCAATTGAGTCAAGGAAAGAGTCAAAACATTGAGTGGAAGATCATGGAAATTTGCCTAGTCTAAGATCTTTTTTGGATTCGTCGTGATGGTTGTTGTGTTGTTTGTACCTCTAATTCGTGTGGTGTGTTCTTGTAAGATCCTTTGTGATCTTAATATGATGATATATGGATGATATATAGGCTTGAAAATCATTGTAAGCACACTACAAGACAAGGGATGGAAGGAGGAAGGACCAACACTTAACCAAAATTCGGAGGACAAATTCCAAAGAGGGCGTGCGATTAGCGTGTGCAACATGCTCTATTCCTATGGAATATAGGGTGCGATGCATGATCCATTCCATAGTAATAGAGGGTGCGATGCATGCTCCACTCCACACCTGGGCATTTCAACCTAAATCGACTTCTATTGGGACTTGGCTTACTCCTATGCTATATATACATGTTGTATCACGTTTTTACATATCTTTTGACATATTTTGGAAATCAAGGGGCTGATACAACTTCATTATTAGTTTTTTATTAATTTTATTTAGTCAATACATGTTTTTAGTCATTAATTACAACCTTGTGATTATGATTATGACTATGCATGGCTAAACACCCTTTTTCTGGGGTTGAAGCCAAGAACATGAGTATTATTGCTATGGATTAAGTTTGTTTTCTTTGCTTATCACTATTGGTTGTTTGTTTATTATTGTTTTAATTATTTTGAGGATTGATCACCCTTAGAATACATATATTGTCAACCTTGTGAACTCAGGAGAGGGAATACGGAGATAGAACATGGGAATAAGCAGAGTATGGTTTATATTTCTTTATAAATAAGGAATTCAAATTAGTATCTAGGATAGGGATGTACTTAGATACCTTACTTGATTCATACGTAGGAAGATATTTGTAAAGAATTTAAGTAATCTATTACATCCCCCCTCAACGATGTAGTTGTAAGGTGCAACTTAGGTAAATGATTAGAGGTTGGAAAGCCATAATCATGCAATTAACCCTACGAATCAACAACCAAGGTAAGCAAGTTAACAAATGAAATCCAATAGCATAATATGATTGTTCAGTGTGCTTCAACCCTGGGTTTTCTCCTACTGATTGTCTCAAGACCTTTTATTTACACTTTGTTTATTTTACTTGCAATTTACAAACTCTAGTTTAGTTACTCTCGCATCAATTGAATCTAAATTATAAACTGAAATCAAATAATTGCCAAATCAAGTCTCTGTGGGATCGATAACTCGACTTTCTTGAAGGCCACTATGTTACTTGGTAGACCACGTACACTTGCATATGCGCTTGGGCGCTGTCAAGAACCACCATAAGTTACACCAAATTATATATATATTACAACAGATGATAAGTAGATTAGAATGCTAGGTTAAGAAAAGTTTAACTTACCCTGTCCGGGTACTGCGTACGCATATTTGTCATAATTATGAAGTCTTCAGCGAAAAAAGGTATGGATGGGGTATTCTTTTGGGCCTTGCTTGGCCCGTCGCAAATCCCTCTTCTCTTTGGCGCCAAGTTTCGCGTATATGTCCTCCTTCTTGAATGGCCCCTGAACTTCAACAACTTTTTGAATGAGAGGAGTTGCAGTTTTTTTGGATTTCCGATTAGAGAGTACTTAGCTAATTGCTCTTTTCTTTCTCCTAACTGACGCTGTAGGAATGTATGGATCCCTTACCTTCTTGGATGGTATGAAACCCCTCTTGGATTTCAATTCTTCAACAGCTTTAGTGATAGCCTCTACTTTTTCAAAGAGTTTATCTTGGTTGTCCCTGCACTCTTCGCAGTTGCAACAAGAACATGAGGGTGAAGAGGGGTGAGAGGGACCTGGAGAGGTGTGTTTTCAAACATATTTATTTTTTCTCGAGCATCAACATGCTCAACATCAAGACTGGGAGTAGCATCAGCATGCCTTCCACCAACATCAACTTCACCAACAGCATCCTCAGAAGAAGCACCCGGATCTGTTGCAGTAGTTTGGTCACGAAGAGCCTCAATACTAGGCTGACCTTGCCTAACTGCTCTTCTTATGGCTGTTGCTCCAGCCAATTCCTTCTTTAAACTCCACCGTTGGGTCTGCTATAGTATCAACATGACCTAGAGTAATAAAAGAAGTCATCCCCAACTCCTGCTCAGTAGGCACGATCCATGGACGCACAACCTATAAAAAAGACAAATGCATTTAAATCATATAATATAATAATTTTCACAGTTGGGTTACATGTTAAACAAACAACTTATGCAATAGATGATCTGTATGTCACAACAGATTAAAAATATATTACATTAGATTACCCATATATTGCATAATTTGCAGTAGATGCTTAATCTGTTAAGAGTCGAGTTCAGAGAACCTAAGAAACAGATGGGTAATCTGATGCAAAATATCAATCATTTGTCGCAATAGATTACCCATCTGTTTCACCAGTTGGCTCGGGATGGCTAATCTATCGCAATAGATGTCCCATCTGGTGCATCATATATAACATCTGTTGCACCAGATATAACATCTGTTCAATATATTTCATTGAGTCAAATTATTTTACTTGAAAAAAGATGTACTGCATCATCTGGAGGGTTAAAGAGATAAGCCTCCTTAATTCTTGTGTTTCTCATTGCAGCCAACCACCTAAACATTCTTGGATGAGAAACCTCATTCGGGTAATCCATTACCTGCTTTTGGAGGAGAGGAATGGCTTCATATGCCCAAGCATAAAAAATGTAAACAGTAAGCAAGCAAAAAAAGTCATATTAACTATATTCAATATAAATTAATGGATGAGTAAAAATAGTTATTAATTTTACATGAAAGCCCAAGGAAAGTCGTATAATGTGATCGTCCATGGGAATATCTTTGTCAGTAAATATTTGACAGCCAAGTAGAAGCTGTCATATCCCCAGAGATAATTGTTGAATTTATCAAAATCCTCAGCACGTGCCAACAAATTATCTTCTATAACCTTGTTGACGTCTCTTGCCAATATAGCGGAATGGGTAAACTAAACTAAGCACAATTACTCCCTGTACTGCTTTGGTATGGTTTTATCCTTGAGATCTGTCATCAAATTCGATGCTTTGTAGCCAAGTCCAGCAATGTCCAACAACCCCTCTATTTTTTCCTTGCATTTGTTGGTTTTTCTGGGTGGTCGCTGGGACAATTCCTTCCCTCTATTTGCTTATGGTGGTTTGGCTATCTTTCTTGCCTTGGCGATAGGTTCTTCTGGATGATCGCATCTCAAGCAAACTCTTGCAAGCCAAAACAATTCGGCATGCCACAGTAGTTAATCCACATTTCATCCATCTTTTTGCCCCCTTCCTCCGAATCTTTATCATACCCCACGTACTTGATCCTGCGATTGAGAAGACCATATACCATTCTTATTTGGAAACTGGCAGGGGGTCCTCAGTCAGCTCAAGAAAGCATCCAAAGTAGCCCCTCTTAAAAAGTCCGTCTATGTTTTTCTTCTGCATAATATTCCTAAAATAATTAAAAATTTTCCCCAACTGACATGTAAGTACAAGTTCACCAGTTAGTTCTGCAGGGTTATCTATCGGCATCGCAACTTGAAACCTGTCAATACTAATAGTTTTGACAGGATCATCCTGGGATGTCGATATTAATCCATGCTCCATTAGTGATTCATCATCATTATGTTGATGATCGTCCTCTTTCTCACTCTCTAATTCCTCCTCTTTCTCACTTTCATTTTCTTTATCAACATCGACAGGCCCTTGTCCACCTCCCTCAACATTATTTTCATATCTCTCCTCAGCTTCGCTTTTCCCTGACTGAGATTGTTTAGAAAACTTCTCCGAATCCCTCTGTACTGTAGTCTTTGTTGTTGGGTGGTCAGAAATTGATCCACTTTCACTTTCTTTTCTTTTTGGAGACATATTTTACCTACAAATAACAAAAAAAAAAAATTACATTAAAATTAATGTATGCATAAATTTTAAAAAATACATTACAAACACCACCAATACCAACACACCAACAACCACCACCACAAATATCACTAACCAATGCCACAAACACCACGAATACCGACACCACCACCAACCACCACAAATACCACGAATACCGGCACCACTAACAACCACCACAAATACCACAAATACCGACACCACCAATGGCCCCCACAAACACCACCAACCAATGCCACCAACAATGCCACAAATAATCACCACCACCACCAATGCCAGCACCACCAATACCACCACCACCAACACCACCACCACCATCCAACAACATCACAAACATCATACAATAATACCACCATAGTCAGCGGAACACTGCAACAAAAACTAAGGTTTTATCGGGTTCTTCCTATGATTTTACTAGCATGACTCAAAAGTGTTAATCTATTTTCAATGATAATACAACTAAAAGTCTTCTTTTTTATCATTAACTAAAAGAACCTAATTTTTAGAATAAAGAACAAATATAAAACTCTTCTCGAACTCTGTTACCTACGAATACATAGAAAAATGATAGATACAAGTAAGAATAAAGTCGAAAATAACACCTATGTGGTCGAAAATGGGAAGAAAATCAATCTGTTGTGAAGGGTTGAGCAATATATTGAGTTGTTGTTGTCTGTATTGTTGAGAGAGAAAGAAAAGAGCGAGAACTCAAGATTTGAAATGATAAAACTTTTTCCCGCAAATAGTTGATTTGTATTTTGGAAAAGAATAACAAGTTTTGAAAATGTTAATTTGGTATGAATTGATCTTAATTGTTTTTAGATAAATCAATTTAGGTATTAGCTTATAATAATAAGTTAATGTAAATCATTTTATCTCTGAGTGATCAATCGATCGACTACTCGGTTCGGGTAGAGCGCAACACCAACACCAACATCATGCAATTGTAAAAGACTTAATTGAAGTTGTAGTTGACCCTATGTACTCGTCCCTAGATCTAGCTAAATTAATTTAGGTACTAGATTATAATAATAATTTAATGCAAATCATTTCATCTCAGAGTGATCGTTCGATCGATCGAAGACTCGGGTCGGAAGGAACGCAACACCAACACCATGCAATTGCAAAAGACTCAATTGAAGTTGTAGTTAACCCTATGTACTCGCCCCTAGATCTAGCTAAATCAATTTAGGTATTAGCTTATAAAAATAAGTTAATACGAATCATTTCATCTTAGAGTGATCGATCAATCGATCGATGACTCGGTCGGGAGAAATGCAACACCAATACCAACACCAATACCATACAATTATAAAAGACTCAATTGAAGTTGTAGTTGACCGTATGTACTCGTCCCTAGATCTAGCTAAATTAATTTAGGTATTAGCTTATAATAATAAGTTAATACGAATCGTTTCATCTTGGAGTGATCGATCGATCGGTCGACGACTTGGGTCGGGAGGAACGCAACACCAACACCAACACAATGCAATCTCAACAGACTCAATTGAAGTTCTAGTTGACCCTATGTACTCGTCCCCAGATCTAGCTAAATTAATTTAGGTATTAGATTATAGTAATAAGTTAATGGGAATCATTTTATCTCAGAGTGATCAATCGATTGATCGATGACTTGGATCGGGAGGAACATAACACCAACACCAACACCAACATCAACACCAACAACTACACCAACACCATAAATTGCAACAGACTCAATTGAACTTGTAGTTGACCCTATGAAATCATCCCTAGATCTAGCTAAATCAATTTAGGTATTAGCTTATAATAATAAGTTAATGCAAATAATTTTATCTCAGAGTGATCGATCGATCGATCAACCACTCAGGTCAGGAGAAATGCAACACCAACACCAACACCAACACCAACACCAACACCAACACCAACACCAACACCAACACCAACACCAACACCAACACCAGCACTATGCAATTACAAAAGACTCAATTGAAGTTGTAGTTGACCCTATGTACTCGTCCCTAGATCTAGCTAAATCAATTTTATACCAAACACTAGTTTATACCATGTAACTTTATAAAAACAAATGTTCAACCTGTTGCAACAGGTGGAGAATCTGTTGGAATTTAACAAACAAATTACTAAATATTTTGGAGCACGTAGGTAATATATTGGAATTTATCAAACAGATTATTGAATATGTTGCAACAGATGACTTAGCTGTTGGAAATTTTCAAATAGAAATTGCCATTTGTTACAACATATTACTTATATGTTTTAAGATCTTTTTTTATTTGAAAGCAACTTCCCGTCTGAGATAAAAAATATAAAATAAGGCGGTAAAAAATATTACTTGGATAACTCAAAATTTTTCTTCTTGAGTAGTTTTATCTTGTCTTTTCAATGTCACCGTCTCCTCGTGCCCCTCAAAGATATTAATGAATATTTAAAACCCACCTCTAGAATTCTCTCTCCTTCATCCATAACTTAACTTAGCTCATCTCTCTCTTTCAGAATTCTCTCTCTCCTCTTTAGAGTAATCATAATCATCTCTTTTTTTCTCTCTTTTCTCTTCTCTTTAGCATGAGGATCCTTTCAGATCTCAACTGATCAATATCTTTTCTCGACTGAAATAGGTGTTTTGATCCCGTTGCTTTTTTAACATTGCAGGTATGGTTTAATAATGCTCTTTCCTTCTCGTCTTCTTCTTTGTATGTTATTTAAATTAGATATTTGTATCTGTTGTTTCCTACTTTGTTGGTGGCACTGTTGTTGGGGGTGTTGGTGTTGTTAGAACATGTGGTGTTGGTGTTCGAATATATGGTGCTGTTTCTTTGTTGTTGATGCTGTTATTGATGTTGTTGGTGGTGTTGCAATAGATTTCTTAATTGTTGCAACTGATGAATCAACTGTTGGAACAGATAGAGCAACTAATGGAAGAAATCAAACTAGTAGCAAGGCTGGTTTGATTTATTCCAATAGATGACCCATCTGTTGTAATATGTCATCCATAAGTAGCCACAGATGCATTGCTTATTGCAACATATGACTCGTCTATTGAACAAATGAGGAATCTGTTGGATCAGGTTGCTCATCTATTGGATCAGATTGCTCATCTGTCGCATCAGATTGGTTATCTGCGCAACATATGTCGCAACAGATTCGTCATCTGTCGCAACAAATTCGTCATCTGTTGTAATAGGTGACACATTTGTGGCAACCAATTGATGACATATTACATCAGATTGATCATCTGTTGCATCAGATTATTGTAATGTGTTGTATTCATTAATTTTGTGTTACCCTTTTGTAATGTTCTTTTTGTTTTTCTCTTATTTGACATCAAATGTTTTTCTCTTGTTTACAAATAAAAGGAACTGAAACTAGATTAACTTTTGCCCAACCAGCATTAAAGGCTAGAGTAAAGATGGGTTCAAAGGAATAAGCTGCTTGCAGATGGAACCATTTCATATATGTGAGGTATGTATTACTGATCAACCTATCATGAAAACATACATCAAGTACACTGATTTTGTGAATGTTGATTCTTTACCTATTAGGTGTTAATCCTTCAAACGAGATCCTACATTTTATAGTTAAATTTTTTAGGTTCAAACTGATAAGGCCGAGGGACTAAGTAGGTGGTATCGATACCCTATTACGGTGTAATAAAGATTTTGCTCATGTTTATGTGTCAAGTTTGGGGAAGGGTTCAAGTTGTTGGCGACAATGTAAATATCCAGTAGTGTTGGACTGATTTTAAGGGTTCAATGGACTTTTGAAAGGCCTACGAAGCCTCGCACTGCCGCTAATAAAAATAGAAAACCAATAGAAATTCCCCTAGTCCAAATTTACATGGATGGGTTGCACGAGGAGACTATTATAAAGTAGAAGATGATTAGAAGAATACCTGTGCGGGAAGGGGGTGATACCAAACACCCCAAGAACACAACAATTCACACACCAAAACAGTCTACTAGTTCAAGAGAATCAAAGACCCTTTGATGACTACACTCGGATTCGAATTACAAGAACAAGAAAGAGATGATATCAAGGTGTTATTGACACCAAACAGACAACAAACAAACTACAATAAGGTTAATAATATGACAACAACAAGGAGAGCACAATAACACATGGCTTCAATAAGATAAGAACAAAGCGGGGATAAGATTACAATAACTAAAAGGATAGATAGTGAGACATGAACTACTACAAGTTTAAGAACTAAGGTATATATTAAATCTCAAAGAGTTTAAAAAATATCATCAAATTCTAATGGACAAAATGACCTAAAGGTTCTATTTATAAGCTAGGGCAACACTTATTACAAAATGACCAAAAGGCCCTTAATGAGCCCTTACAAAGGGGCGGCCTTGGACTTGGCTTCTTGGATGGCTTTGGAGTGTTGGGACTTGTTCTCTACACTTCAAATCTTGTCCCTTGGATGGGAAGACCCATAAGATCAGGTCTTCACTCACGCCTTTATGTCTTCGAGTGCTAAGATGACTCTTTGACCCATATCATCCTCCCCTTCTTAGAAAGGATTCGTCCTCGAATCTAAACATTGCAAAATAATAGGAAGGACAAGCAAACAAGTTCCTCAAGGTATGAGGGTTAGGATTAGTGTAATCAATCATAGCATCTTTCCAAGGAGGCTCAAACTTCACATATAACCAAACATCCCTCTTACCCAAATACCTTCCCAAGAAAGAATCAACTAGTCTATCCATATAAGTGTGACAAGAAACAAGGAACAAGAGTTTCTTATCAAGTGGAAAACTTAGAATTTTCTTGGAACAACAAATAGGCTTGAAAGCCGAGATAGGAAAGCCGTATATTTCATGCACATTCAAGTCATTCCAAAAGACATCATCACCATATTTCAAATGATCACCGGGGTCAAATGGGTGGAGTGTCCATGGGCACGGGTTGGGAACACACTTCCTTACCCCAATATTATTACAATTACGATCAAATGTCCCTTCTATATTAGTATGATCTACAATAAAAACAACTAGAGGTTCATCCTTAGTCAATCGGCCAACATGTTCAACATTACCATTTTTACACACAAGTTGGTCTTCATGACTTCCATAAGACAATGTACTATCACTTGGGATAATGGCTTCAACACTATGTAGATCAAATAGTGTATCCACAATTTCAATTTGTACATTATCTCCACAAAATGAAGGAACATTTGGCTCACCTAAATACAAACTATCACTCACACTTAGTTGGCTGTTAGCCTCTTTCACTAGAGTGCAAGGGTTAGTTTGATTACCTTGTGGCGCATTTAGAGCATGGCCACTCACGGGAATCCTATTAGGAAAGTGTGGATGATCTATCAAGTTATATAACTTCTTGCAAAGAGAGATTTCCATCCATTCCATTCCATTCCATTCTTTCCATCATTTCGTCTATTCTTCTTTCAAAAGATCTCAATCGTCTATCCGTAGCATTGGTAAACCTTTCAATGAAAAAACTAGCCCAACTAGGCATCTCAATTTCATCCTCCATTGTACCTATCAAAAACTGCTAAACAAACAACACAAAAACAACAAACACAATAAAGGTTAGCAAAAATCAGTCCACAAGACATCTCAAAATAGTCCACAAACTCCCTCACGCTCACACTTTGAAGTTTTCACTCTATTGGCCTCACAAGTGTTGATAACTCGCTTATACTCCAATGAGGTTACTTGGTACCAATTGTGGCTCGAAGATAGAGTAGATTCTTATTTGAAATAACTCAAGAAATGATGTTCAAACTTGGACAAAAGAAAATACTACGACTTAAAAATGAGAAAAGCACACAATACAACGCTTAACACGAAAGAAAACGTACTCAAAAACTAATCTACAATCTAGTAGGTATTTACTAGTTTGCTAATTAGTATGAGAACCAACAAAATGGAAACCAATAGAATCAAAAAAGTGAAATTAGGAATTCCAACGTTCTTAAGCTTTTGATGATCTGGCACGTTACTATTGGTTGTTGAAATGTCGTTGAAGTTGAAAAAATTTTGTTTCAAGAAATTAGATGTTCAATTTTGTATTTGGAAGACAAGAATTTCGGCCAAAGTAGATACAAACAAGGTCTTAGACTCCACTTTCAAGATTAATAAAGTCCTTCACCTACTTGCACCAAATTGGTAAGACAACCTTTTTGGTAGTCTTGTCTCCTTTCCTCTTTGGGCTATTTTTGAAAAGTGTTCTTTCTCCTTTTTGGTAACTATACTTTTGGAAGTCTTTTGGTCTCCTTATTACTTTGGTGTGGTCTTGAAAATTGTTTCAAGACAAACAAAAGTATTCTCTTCTTTATATGGTTTTCAAGATTAACTACAACTTTTTCAACACACTTCAAGAACACAAGATGAACACCACCACCAGCAACAATAAAACCGCCCCACAATCTTCAACAACAATTTGAACCCTAGATCAAGAACTTGGATCAAGACTCCAGAGTATTAGATATGAAGAGAACCAACACAAGAAACAACAAAGGCATGTAAAAACACTCCTAAATCTAGACACCAACTCGGCCAAACATCAACAACAACACGATTACAAGCTCTCAGCCAAGAATAACTTTCTTCTCTATTTTGTTTTTTGACCAAGGGATCCCAAGATTGGTATTGTATTAACAAAACCAGCCTTATCTCTGATACCAAATGATACCAAACACCCTAAGAACACAACAATTCAGACACCAAAACAGTCCACTAGTTCAAGAGAACTGAGGACCCTTTGATGACCACACTCGGATTGGAATTACAAGAATAAGAAAAAGATGATATCAAGGTGTTATTAACACCAAACAGCCAGAAACCAAACTAAAATAAGGTTAACAAAATGACAACTACAAGGAGAGAACAACAACACACGACTTCAACAAGATAAGAACAAAATGAGGACAAAATTATAATAACTAAAAGGATAGATAGTGAGACATGAAGTACTACAAGTTTAAGAACTAAGGTGTATATTAAACACCAAAATACAAACAACAAGTAATATTAAACACTTACACTTTTATGGGACCTCAAGGGAATTAGATTCCCAAGCAACTACCATTTCTAAGGTTGTTATCAACACAAGTGATGTCCACACTTGCCACAGGGATTCTACCTTGCAAGACACTCTCAACGAGTTTACAAAATATCATTAAAGTCTAATTGACAAAATTACCTAAAGGTTCTATTTATAAGCTAGGGCAACACTTATTACAAAATGAGTGGGGCGGCCTCGGACTTGACTTCTTGGATGGTTTTGGAGTGTTGGGACTCATTCTCTACACTTCAAAGCTTGTTCTTTAGATGGGTAGCCCCACAATCTTGGGTCTTCAGTCACGTCTTTATATCCTCGATTGCTAAGATGCCTTTTTAACCCGTATCGGAGGGTGAGTGGGGTGAGGTGTATGGAGAAGACCATATATCAGCTTAGACCTTATTAATAAGAAACACAAGGAAACAAGCAAGGAATTTCTAGCCAATCTTGCCAATGAAATTGACTTGAATGATGAAAAAATTGAATGAGCTTAAAATATGGAAGTATATCCAAATATTAAAATCCATCAGTCGTTCTTGAAAAAGAAAAATGGTAAAAAGGACTGGAGCTGTGCACTTTTTAGAGACTGCAACTAGTGAGCGTGGCCTGAATGAAGACCCATAAAGATGCAGGATAAGAACTCCAAGGAAGAAGCTTGACAAACACAGAGAATTGGTAAGATTTCCAGTCAAAAATGAAACCTGAACCAACAAATCCTAAAGTAAGAATAAGGGATCAAGCCAAGGTGGTAATTTCTCAAGTTAAACTTGCATCCCATGCCTCCTGTTTATGTTTATGGCTCTGGTATGGTCAAAGGTGGTGGAAACAACAAGGCATCAAATTTTTGCCCAACTTCAGACCTTTTTATTTTTACTGCCATTGACCTGATCAGAACCACAAACAAAAGCCATGGGATGCAAGTTAGACTTCAAAAATTAATGCTTTGACTTAATCCCTTATTTTTACTTCTGGAGTTGTTGGTTCAGGTTTCATTCTTGACTGAAAATCTTACCAATTCTCTGTGTTCGCCAAACTTCTTCCTTAGAGTTCTCATCCTGCATCTTTGTGGGTCTTCATTTAGGCCACGCTCTCTAGTTGCAGTCTCTAGCAAAGTGCACAAATCCAGTCCTCTTTATCACTTTTCTTTTTCAAGAACGGCTGACGGATTTTAATATTTGGATGCACTTCTACATTTGAAGCTCATTCAATTTTTCCGTCTTTCAAGTCAATTTCATTGGCTAGATTGGATAGAAGTTCCTTGTTTGCTTCCCTGTGTTTCTTCTTTAATAAGGTTTGAGTTGATACATGGTCTAGTATTCTTCCAATCACCTTTTACTTTATAATAATCTTCTCGTGCAACGCATCCATATAAATTTGGACTAGGGAAATTTCTATTGGTTTTCCATTTTTGTTTGCAGTAGTGCGAGGCTTCGGAGGCCTTTTAAAAGTTCATTGAACCCTTCAAATCGGTCCAATCACTATTTGATATTTACACTTACGCCAAAAACTTGAACCCTTCCCCAAACTTGACACATAAACATGAGCAAAACCATCATTAAATTATAATAGGGTATCGACCCCACCGTCTTGGAACCCTTCGGCCTTAACAGTTCGCACCTATCAAACTAAACTATAAAACACAGGATATCATTTGAAGGATCAATGTCTAATCGGTAAAAAACTACATTCACAAAATCATTTTACTTTATGTGTGTCTGTCACGATAGCCTGATCAGTAATATATAACTCCCACACATGAAAGTGGATCCATTCATTTTCAAGCACCTCATTCTTCCTACCCCATCAATGTCGGACAGTGTTTATTCTTTACTTCCCATCATTAAGTAGTGTACAAGACCACAGAGGCTCAAAGGGTAACCATCTTCAATGTTAGAGGACTACATGCCAGTCAAGAAAAAACAAGTGTTACAAGTCATGAATTTTTAACTTTTTTTGTTTTTAAATCTGTTTATATAATAAAACAGTCACCAATTTGGTTTAATTCCCCATTTGTTGCAACTGATAAATCAACTGTTAGAAGAAATCAAAATATCTACTCCAACAGATGGTCCATCTGTCACAACAAATAATTAATATATTGTAACAGATGTATCATCTGTTGCACATACAAACCATCTGTTATAATAGATGGTAAATCTATTGTGACAGTGGGTTATCTGTTGGGACAGATGGGTGATCTATTGTAATGGATCAATAATAACAACTATTATTAAGTCTCAAGTCTCAAACTATTTTGAAAAGGTAAGAAGTTTTTATCGCAACAGATAATCCATATGTTGCAATAGATGTATCATATGTTGCACATACAGACCATCTATTGCAACTGATGGTAAATCTATTACGATAGTGGGTTATCTGTTAGGACAGATGGACGATCTGTTGCAACAACTCAATAATAACAGCTGTTATTAAGTCTCAAGTCTCAATCCATTTTGAAAAGGTGAGAAGTTTCTGTCACAACAGATAATCCATATATTGTAACAGATGTATCATCTGTTACATATACAAACCATCTATTGCAACTGATGGTAAATCTGTTGCCATAATGGGTTATCTGTTGGGGCAAATAGATGATCTGTTATAATAGCTCAATAATAATGGCTATTATTAAGTCTTAAGTCTCAAACTATTTTGAAAAGGTGAGAAGTTTTTATCATAACAAATAATCTATATGTTGTAACAGATGTATCATCTGTTGCACATACAACCCATCTGTTGCAACTGATGGTAAATCTATTGCAATAGTGGGTTATTTATTAGGACAGATGGACGATCTGTTGCAACAACTCAATAATAACGGTTGTTATTAAGTCTCAAGTCTCAAATCATTTTGAAAAGGTGAGAAGTTTAAATTTAAAAGAAAAAATTATGTCTTGCCACAAAAAACAAAAAGCCAGCAGTTTGAATGTAATTTATACAATGGACCTGAACAGTCGTGCCTTTTTTCCTAAATAATCTGTTGCAACAGCTCAATAATAATAGCTATTATTAAGTCTCAAACCATTTTGAAAAGGTGAGAAGTTTGGATGTAAAAGAAAAAGTCGTGTTTTTTCACAGAAAACAAAAAGCCAGCAATTTGAATATAATTAATACAATGGACCTGAACATTCGTGCCTTTTTGCCTAATATATTCAGATTCAATCCTCTATAAATAGTTCCCTCTACTTTTATTTATTTTAGCATTTTGTTTTTATGGATTACATCTTCAACCACTTCTCTTCAAAGAGCATATTTCTTTCTCCTTGAGGTAAGTTTTTTTTCTGTGTAAATCTACCAGTTCGTAGTATACATTATATTATATTCGAACTCTTTTCTTTACTTTTGTGTTTACTTTTTTTTATCAATTCATGTATGTTCTAGATATGGCTGATGCAAATTGGGACGTTGAAATTCTACAAGACACTCTCTGAGAACTTGAGTCGTAGGTTCACGACCTGTGGTGGGAGTTGTCCGCCATGAGTGCCCAAATAATCATGGAGATTCGCAAACTTAGGAGGGCCTTGCTTCTGCCGATTGAAGATTGGCCGGCTTACAATAATAATGCTGCTGCTGATAATAATAATAATTAGAATGTATTTTTTTAATTCTATATCGGATCTATACCTAATGTATTTTGTTTTTTGTTTAATGGAAAATTTATTGTTGGTCGACTATGGCTTTTAATTCTTATTTAATTTTTATCCGTCTATTCCTTCTTCTAAACATGTTAACATGTCGATGTTGGAGGTAAAGAGAAATTTTAAATCCAGTAGCAATAGCAATTTTGGCATTTGTGTTCTTTCAACAGATGGACCATCTGTTGGAACAAATCAGTTGGGTTTCTATTAGCAGATTATCCATCTGTTGGAGGAAAACATTCCAGTTTGATGAAATGTGTTGTGTTCTTTCAGCTAATGTCCATCTGTTTCCACAGATGGGTAATCTATTGAATATAATTGTGGTTTGATGTATCATTTAGTTTATGTTTTGCCTCTTTTTCGATACCTAATGTATTTTGTTTTTTGTTTAATGGAAAATTTATTGTTGGTCGACTTTGGCTTTTTAATTCTTATTTAATTTTTATTCTATCCATTATTTCTTCTAAACATGTCAACTGTTGGAGGTAAGGAGAAATTTTGAATCCAGTAGCAATAATAATTTTGGCATTTAAGTTCTTTCAACAGATGAACCATATGTTGGAATAGGTCGGTTGGGTTTCTGTCAGCAGATTATCCATTTGTTGGAGAAAAACATTCCAGTTTGATGGAACTGTGTTGTGTTCTTCCAGCTAATGTCCATCTGTTGCCACAAATGGGTAATCTATTGAATATAATTGTGGTCTGCTGTATTATTTAATTAGTTCATATTTTGCCTTTTTTTATTGATGCACAAGTTATTAAAAAAGATATTTTATATATAATAAATGATAACATTACGTTCATAACAATGAGTTAAATACATAAAAGTCCACAACAAACAACAACACAAGTTTTTGCAATTACAACGATCATGGTGGATTATGATTCGGGCATGTAGTTCTTTTGTGGCCAACGCGCTTACATACGGAGCACTTGTTTCTTCTTGATGAAAATAATTCTCTAACTCCATGCCTTCTCTTATATGTCTTTCTTCCCGGTTTGATAGTGCTTGGGTCAATATATGGAGGAGATATTAATCTTCCCAAAAGCTCTGCAAGAACAACCCAAGATTCTTCGGGAGGCACCGGAGTAATATGCCCACTATATGCCATTTCATAGTTTTCCACCGAATAATATTAAGAGGAGTGTTCGTAAACTTTAGGTCCATATTTTGGATTGTATTGAGTTCGAAGCGCTGCCATAGCATGTGGATAGAGTATTTCGTCCAAGTCAAAAACTCTGTACATACAAGATCTTATTTGAAGATCGACCGCAGCAACATCACCATGACCGGTGATACTGAATTTGTAATCTGCTATTTTATGAGATAATAACCTATTCCCTAAACTGATGTTTGTGATATTATTTTTTCAATTTTGAGAACAAATGGGGTTATTCTTGGGCCCTCAAACTGCACACATCTCTCATTAAAAAATTGGCCATACTTCTTGTTTATTATTTCAAACAGAGCCTTGATGGGAAATTCTCTTTCACCGCTAAATAATGAATTCACCGATTCAACTATGTTTGATTTCATAATATTGTACCTATACAAAAGAATCACTTAGTACGACATCATACTAAACTTGTAACTCAAACAAGACATTAAATTCATAAGAATGTACCTATCTGCCAGACAGAATGCCTAGCTCCATCTCTCAAAACCGACACGTACGAGATGTCCTGATGCCTTGGGATGCACATCCATTAGTTGATTGAAATGGTCTAAAAACTCCCCTCTGCTATATGCTTTAGCTGCTCTATAAAAAGGTTCACAACCCTTTCGTTGTGATAGTTGGTCCGAATGTTCTCTCCAAGATGCTTGATGTAACAACAAAAGTAAGCTAAAGTGAAGAAAATTGAACCCATCTTTGGAGTACTTGGATGCCTATCCGAAACAAAACACAACTCTTTGGTATCTTCGAAGTAGCTTCGCAGTTGTTAAAAAAATAATCTATAAGAGAGGCATCACATTCATTGTCCACTACACAAAAAGTGACAGGAAAGATGTGATTCTCTGTATCCTGTGCCACCGCCTCTAGCAGAACTCCATTATACCTGCTCCCCAAGAAGGTACCTTCGATGGCTATGCCTTTTCTCAAATGTCAAAAACCTTGAATCCAAGCACCATAGGAACAAAAAAGTACTTGAACCTTCCGTTTTCATCAACATGCAATGTCGTCTTACTTTCAAGATTTATGGACTCAATCATGTAACGGTAGGCATCCAGGACTGCATACCCATGCTCTTGTGTCCCCCTAACCAAGTCCTTTTAAATCCCCATGGCCGTATATATCTTTCAATAACTGACCAGGACACCCAATTCCGTAAGGAGTTGACTGGCCATAACCCTTGTAGAAGGGCCTTTGCCATCGGGGAAACTATTCTTGAAATATTTGCCAAGGACCTTTGCCGTGGCGTGAGGATTTTGGCCCGAGATGTATTCCAAACCACATGTGTGATACTTCTTATGTTTATGAATGAAGAATCTATTAGAACTTAGGTACTTCATCGCTCTCAACCACCACTTCCAGTTCGGATTAACACATTTGTAACAAAAAGTACTGCTTGAATTAGTCACCTTTTTTATTCTGAAATCTTTTTTCAAGCAAGAAATTTACAAAGTGGTAGATAGTTCTTTCTTGTCCTTGAATGACATTCATTAAAAAAGTCGGTCCTGTCGTCTTGAAGATTTCCAGATTGTTTTGATCGAGAAGAACTTCCCACTGTATTGGTTGCATTAATGGGTGTAGGTGATTGATCATCATCTGGAATATTCATGTCTAAATTATCCAGCCTATCATCAAAGATATCTTGTTGGTATTGTTCTTCTACATTATGATTCTCATTCTCTCTCGTCTTTTCAACCACGTACACCCTTAACACTGGCCTGAATGAATCACTAAGATAAATACGCAACCGAACCTGATCGGTTATCTTGAAAGGTAGTACTCTCTGATTTTCAAAAGAGTTGTGCATGTAGCTGATGACGAGTTCTTTCGATTGATAATTCAGTCCACATTAGCTGATGATTAAGTTCACAAAATCATCATATGAAATATCACTTTGGACTGTCATAGCTATCGTCTTCAGTATTTCACCCTCCTTTCAATGCCATACATATCAATTGCTCTTCTCGATTCATTGACCATGACAATCCACCCCTATTGTTACTGACCCCTCTATTAGTGGTACCTAAATAAAGTCATTTGTTAAAAGAAGTTAATGGTGATTTCATAGTGCCGTACATGAATTCCAACAATGTGTAATCTGTTGCAACAGGTAAGTGATTAGTCACAACAGATTACTTACCTATTGGGATTCATGTTACGCTCCTGAAGCTGATTTAAACAGATGAGTCATCTGTTGTAATATGTGAATCAAATATTACAATAGAATATATATCTGTTACAATAGATGAAGAGTCTATTGGGATAGATATTACAGTACTAAGTCACCTTTGAAGCTGATTCCAATAGATGAGTGACATGTTGCAACAGATAATTAACCTATTGCGACAGATGACTTACCTGTTGCAACAAATAATGCGTCTGTTGGAATCGAGGTCAGGTTCTATTACAACAGGTTACTAATATGTTGCAACAGATATTTACCATCTGTTGGAATCGAGTTCAGGTTCTGTTGCAACAGGTTAATAATATAATACAATAGATATTTACCCTGTTGCAACAGACGACACGTCTGTTATAATCGAGTTTAGGTTCGGTTTCAATATGTTACTAATCTGTTGCAACAGATATTTATTATGTTACACCAAATAACTAATCTGTTGCAACAAATGGGTCATATATTGCAACAGATGATCCATCTGTTCGATTTATGTTACGACACTATAGAGCTATAAACATGAATCCAACATATGAGTCTTCCCTTGAAATAGATATCTCATCTATCACAACAGATGATTGATCTGTTTAAACAGATGGCTCTTATGTTGCATTCATATTCGTGTGCTATCTATTGTTGAAAAAACAACACAATAGCAGTTACCCAGATGAAAAATTAAACTAAAAATCATAATTTGACTTACCAAAGTTTCCTATGAAGTAATGCCAAAGTGGAAAGTGATGTACAGAACAAAATTTGACCTAAGAAATTGGTCAAATAGCAACAGTAGCGGTAACAACAACAATGACAATGGTCAACAAGAAGAAGATGAAGATGATAATGAAGTAGAAGATGATGATTGAAACACAAGATGATGAATAAAGCAGCAACAACAATAAACAACAAAAATCACTAAGAGAGAGAAAACAATAATGGATGAGAAGAGAGAGAAACCCGTGTTTTTTTCTTCCGTTTCTCATTATATTAGGTAAATATTTGAATCAAGGTGTAAATTTAAAAACTTGTGGGCTATTATCAAACTTACCCAACTTATTAATCCATAATAAAGTACATCTCAAATCCCCAAGTTACTATTAAGACTTGTGTCACCTACACCTTATTTTAAAATTCTTTTATCACCTACAACTCAAATCCCCAAGTTACTATTACTAGTTATTTTCATTTGTAAAATAAGTATTAGAGTTTTAATTATTATTAAGAAAACTATTTTTTTGTTTTATGCTAATTTAACTTATATACCCAATTAGTATTTCTCACTTTTTCCGATCAGAGGATAATGTCTATGTTTTTATACAAAATTTATTACATGAATTTACAAAATGAAATATCATGATTTTAAAGAATTAAAAAAATATTGATGATGAAAGGGTACAATAGGCATTTTAAAAATTCAATTAGGATACGGCAGAAGAAAGGGGGGAGGGGGGAGGGGGAAGGGAGTGTGACTATTGTTCAAAGTTGAAGTGGAAGTTTGATTTTTAAAGTAATGTTGGGTATGAAAATGATTTTCACTCCTTTTTAATAATTCTTGTTATTTTTTAATTAATTTTTAGAGTTTGATATAATTTTTTGAGATATAATTTATGTAATATTTTTATATTTTTTTTACAGTGCAATATTTGTCTTGCATTTAATTCATTCTAATACCTAATAATTGAAATCACAAAGGAAAACCTATAATTTTGAAACTTTTATTTTAAGAAATTGCAGAAAAATTTATTGTTAAGATAAGATAAAAAAGATGCTATAGAAAGATAAGTTTGATCAAATATCATAAATTTAAATATGAAGATATTATTTATTATTAAATTTGATATAAGTGAAAAATTAAATATAAATCAGACTTAGAGAATTTTGTAAATGACAATACTAATTTATTAATCACAAGTAAACATGTTAATTTGAAAAGCTTGATATAATTTTTAGGCGAGGGAAAAAAATTATATTTTTTATATTAATTTTATTAATATTCACTTAAATCACAAGTATGTAGGGGAAGATAGTCCTCAATAGATAAAGTTGAGAAACTAGAACAGTAATCTGTTAGAAAACTGAATCTAAGGATTTCATTGAGGATAACTCTGACATCTCAAAAATATTGAATATGAGATTATACTTGAATACATTCCAGAAACAAAAGGAGATCAACAAATGGGACAAATCGACCTTGAGACATTAGTTAAAAAATAGATTACAAAAAAACTACAATTGTATGTTATGTATTGAAAGCACACCCTTTATTTTGTACTATTAAATATATAATATTAAAAATACGGGAAAACATAGTAACAAAGTTGCTATACTAAAAAATGGGATCATTCTAATACGATTTGATAACACTATAGGGAAAGAGGATGGGATTCAAGGGAGTATATATCATTTTAATAATGAACTCCTAATTGTGAAATCATGATCTCCTAAAGTTTTCTAAGAAAGAGATATATATTGGGCTTATTTGGATAAAGTTGTCTGGACTAGCTTTAAATATTAGATTCTAAAGTATAAACCTATAAGCCATCACAATACTGCTCGTACTTTATTTTGCAGATACGATATATTCCACCATAAATTGTGGTGTTCCATGAGCCTAATATTCATCCTCTCAAATATTTTTTACGACCAAACCCTATGGACCCTCTATGTCTATAGACTGTTCTTTTGTCTTGTGGATTACCTCTACACTACATATGTTTGTGGTAAAATAAACATAACTTTTTACCCTGAAGTCGGATGTGTGTACAGTTTATTTTACTGAAAATTAAATTGACATATTTTTCATTCAAAGCCAGATCAGCCTCTAAATCTCCATATATTAGTAGATATACTCATTTAAAGTTTGTCCATGCTTGAGATCAATTAAAATACTCTACCGCAATGAACCTTTAAACTTAAACTTTTGTTTCAAGGCTTCCTTCAGCCTTTGACTTTGGTATACCATTTAAGATGACTTAATATGAGAGTTCTTTGTTATGTTTAACCATTTTGGACTTTATTCTCTTAATATCATACTAATTTATTGGCGTTTACAAGTCAGATATATACTAGCGGTTATGAGGTGTTACATTATCCCTTTTGGGATAATTCATCCTCGAATAAAGGCTATGTATTACTGTAAGTCCAAATTTGTTACTTCCCAAAATATCAACTGAGCCTCCTTTATAAATAGACCAATTCGAAACCTGTCAACTAACTAGACATATAAATATAATTCACAGAGCATCAAAATAATAAAAATACTTAACAGATAAAAAAAGGCTTTTCTTGGACTTATACTCAAATAAAATTATAGTATATGATATATCTTACCTCATACTTATTCATCTAGATATATCAACTACAAGGAATATTTTTAAACTTTAGAATCATAGGAAAATGTCAAGTACCTAAACATATGACATATGAACCCAATAATACTAACAAGTATGAATGAAACTGATGAATATATGAAAAAGGTAAGTGGATATAAGAACCTTCCTATAGCTCTTGGAACAACTATAAGATATTTGACCTTCATATCAGCCTCTACCTTTCAAGTGGCTTCTTTTACACTCGACTCATCCAGAGAATTTTAACAAAAGCTTTTTCTTTCGTTCTCAATGTTCTAATCTATGTATCTTGTATGTTCACTGGGACTTCTTAATATGAAAAGTTTTATAAGCGTTCTATACCCTTTATAGGGATAACTACTAAAGTGTCTAAAGAACACTTATTGAGGATAGACACATGGAAGACTAGATGCACTATGGCTAATTCTGTAAGTAAATCTACTTCTTAGGCTACTTGGACAACTCTCTATACAATTCTATAAGGCTCAACTACCTTTCTTGAAAAATATTATGACATATTTCATCGGAGAGGAATACCCAGTTATCAACCTAAAACTCTAAATCTTTATGCCGCACATCTGTGTAAGATTTCTATCAGCTTTAAGAGGTTTTAATCGCTTTTGCACAACTTTGTTTTCTCAATTTCTTGTGGTAAGATTTGGTCCCAGTAGCTGAGTCTCACATACTTTGAACCAATTGATAGGTTATTTTTATCATAGCACGTAGAGATCTTTAAATGGAGATATGCCAATGTTGGAGCAATACCTGTTATTATAGACAAACTCTATTCGAGGCAAGTGATCATTCCAATTACCTTTAAAGTCCAAAACACATGGTCTCAACTTTTCCTTTAGCATTAAATAGTGTGCTTGACTTGGCCATCTATCTATGAATGAAATGTGGTTCTAAGGTTCACTTATGTACCCAAACTCTTCTAAAATAGCATTCAAAATTATGTTGTAAATAGGACACCTCAATTTGAAATAATGGCCATTAGAATCCCTGTGAAAGATCTCTTTTATATATATCTTGATATAATATTCTATTAAGCGGTGGATTTAAATGGTAGGAAGTGGGGTGTCAACCGATCAATTATTATCCAAATGGATTCATACTTATAAAATGCATAAGCCTAACCTATGTTGTGGTCCATATTAATAGCCTCCTATTTTCATACAAGAATATCTATAGTCTGAGTTAGGACATTGGGTATTTAGCGTCTTGTTCTCACTTGCTGGCAATTAGATCACTATGACACATACTCCATCATATCTTTTTTTTGTCATAGTAATAATATACCTATTTAAAGTTATGGTATATATTCATTGAACCTAGACGAATAGAGCATCGGGTATAACATGTTTCAGCCATAAATTATTGAGTCAGCTAGCTCATCAATCATGCTAGACAAAAAAGGGCAAATAAAGAGGCAAACATATAAAAACTTAAGGGTAATCAAGTCAATTAGGGTGCCATAATTTCAAGAAAATCAAGTCAATTAAGGTGCCTTATATTTAGGCCACTCAAGTCGGAAGAGCCATGCTACAAAATCCACCAACAAATGGCCCAAAAAATTCCACAACACGACACAAAAGAGTCCACTCATGAGATGACCAAACAACACCAAAAATGTAAACAAGAAGACAAGTACAAAAATAAGATTTGCAACATATTAAAAGGATAGATAGATAAAAAAATGAAGGTATAAATCCTAAGAACCCTAAGATATATCAAATCTAAGGACCTTTAACACCTACACACGATAATCACCTAATTCCTATGTAGACACAATAGGGATGTTACCTCCTCTAGCACCAACATGTAAGCCAAGTTGCTACTCATGTGATTCCACACTTGAATTAGCCCTCATTTTAGTTTTGTGACTTTTCCAAGCCCTACAACTAAGGTGTTACACTTTCAAATAGAGAACTTTCAATGTTTCAAATATTTATCATTCATAAACTAAAGAAAATAAGACTAAAGGAGCCTATTTATAACCTATTACAACATAAAGTGTCCAAAATTCCCTTAATAAGGGTGGGATAGCCATAGAGTGTAATTTTGACATGTAAAATCCCTAAAACACCCTTAATGAAGGTGCTCTTCAATTATCCAAGGCCGTGGCTCTTCAAGCAGCACCAAGCCACTTTCCACAATGGTTTTTCCATATGGAATGTTCAAAATGGCTTCTCCATGCATGATCTCTTCCCCTTAATGTGACCACCATTAGATTCTTCATGAGTTAGCCTCGTATGATGTCATATAAGGATATGATGGTCATTTGGCTCATATCAAGCCATATATAGGAGTTCATTGAGGCTATCAAATGATCTTGGATGTATTTATACATCCTATGGTTAATTATTGTCCATACTTTTTTCTATTCTGCAAGATACATTACATATATATTTATTTGATTGAGCTTAACTTGTGTTCATGAACTAATGGATATGATTAGTGTTTCAGGTCTAGACTTTTGCAAGGTTTGAGCTTGTTTTGGTATCAACATCGAGATTGTGGATGATTAAAGATGTTAGGATCAATACCAGGAAACAAGAGGAGCTTATAAGGATGTTTAAAGGCAACTACAAACCATGAGACACAAAGAAAAGTGATGACATTTCACTATAATAGGAAATTAGAGGTCGAAACACACCTCCTTCCATGAAAGATAAGCTCCATTTTATTAGCATCGCACAAAGTTGGCCAAAAAGTGAATTGCAAGAAACAGTTTGGGTACACAATAAGGGTATTCGATATATTTGATTCTTTATGATGAGGGTATGCCATGGAGCTTATGCTTTATGATAAGGGCGTGTCATAGAGCTGATGCTTCACGATAAGGGGGTGCCACAGAGTTGATGCTCTATGATAAGGGCATTCTATGGAGGAAGTTTTTTGACAACTTTCTACACTCTACTATTAATAGGACACTTGTTGTGTTTTATTAGCACCATTGCGAATAACTTGGGATTGTAAAATACACGAGGGAGGCTCTAACTAGGTTTCTTATTCTTCTCTTTTTATTACTCATTTTTTGTATGAACTATATTAATTTGGTGATTGTAAAGTAGATTATGAGTGGCTAAAACCCTATTTATAGGTTGAGGCTATGAATATGATTACTTAGCATTCAATCAAGTTGGTTTATAGTTGATTATCATAGTTGGTTATTCATATGTTCTTGTCTCTATTCTATTGACTCGTGTCCTTTAAAATACATTTATATTTCTTTTGTGAGCTCGAAAGAAGGAATATTAGATTAGAATGTGGAACATGTGGAGTGAGTTCTTGTATTTTAGAGGAATCAAAGATAGAATTCATGGTTAGGATAGGAATATACCTGATTCTCCCCATTTGGTTCAAATACGTGATAATGTACAATGCATTTGAATTATCTCTCACATCCCCCCAATGATATAGTTGTGGGGTTAGTTTAAATATACTATTAGAGGCTCGAAAGACCATAATCATGTTATCAAACCCATAAATCAACAACCAAGAGAGTTAACTTAATCTATATTTTGGTAGGATTGTTCAAATTGCCTTGACCTTGGATTTCTCCTAATTATTATTTCAAACACTTATCTTTCTCATTATCATTTTTTGTTACTTTTAATTCCTCAAAACTTAAACTTTCTTGGATTATGAATCGCATTTGCTTAACTTTAATAGTCACACTTGAATTATATTACTTGCTAATCACCAAGTCCTCGAGGGATCAATATTCAACTTGAAAGGGCTGTTTTATTTCTTTCATGACCATATGCACTAGTGTGTGCGGTTGGATACATATATCATAATTTGAGCATCGAGTATACTAATAAGAAAGATTGTGGCTATTGATATCTCTATTCTCTTACTAACCTTAAAATTTACCTCTTTAACCTTGAATCAAAATTTTATTTCATTACTTTCTAAATTAATGAGAGCTCCACATAGTAAGAAAGGGTGTCCTAAGAATAATTAGGATTTCTTTGTCATTTGCTTAGTCCAAGATGATAAAATTGATTAATATACAGATTTCTCCACCTTAACTAGAATATCAACCACTCTTATGGGACTACATCAAGTTAGGAGATCCATAAATAAGATTCCTATTTCATGGGGCTATCATTCCAGTGAGGTTAATCATTTTATGGATTGAGACATCTATTAGAAAAAGTTTAGTTAGGATACATAATGGTTATTCATCCTCTAAAGTAGCCCAACTTGCATATATAGTTTTTGTTTTGGCAAATTTTTTGGGCTTTATTAATTAATAATAACTAGCACAGTACATTGCCCAACACCTTTATTGGTCCATAAAAAATAAAACAAAAGCAGCAAAACCCAAAACCCTCCCTTGGACCAACTCGGTGACCCAAGTTCACCCTCTCCTTATATATACGCTTTGTAGGGTTTCTAAAATGAAACACTTTGCTTTCTTTTTCCTCACCCCTACCACCCGAGAAAATGTTGCCACCGCATGTCAACTCCAAGTTCATCACCTTTCTCATTTGGATCATTAATCTTCGTGGTCAAACTCTACTGGCTGTTTCTTTATCAGATCACAAGAGTAAGTTTCTCCATTTTCTTTTATTTTCTTTTTTTTCCTACTCTCTTTGATTTACCATTCCTATTTTCCAGCCGTGCTCTCTAGTGGATGGTTTGGTTTACTAAAAAACAACATAGGATCTTGTCTTCTGCTACCTTGTCCTTTTATTTGGTAAGTTGTCCTGCTATAATTAGCTATTTCGTTATCTATGCTTATCTTCCCTTTTTTGCAGGTAGAGCTGGAATGGAGTTCATGGGTAGCTTTAATTTACCACCCCAAATATTGAAAGATCAGGTCTCAAGTTCTCCAAGTTTTATCTGACCTAAGATCCTCCCATTTTGTCGAGTTTGTTGTCTAAAGTACACAGACTAGATAGTATTTCACACATTTTGATGTTTGTGAGGCACTTTGTCATTATGCTTGTGAAAAATATTATGCTTAGCCTTTCCTGTCCCATCACCCCTTGCTTGGTGATACTCTTAAATATGGGAATTATAGTTTATCACTATTAATTGATCTTCTTCCTGTGGATTCTAGGCTGTTAAAACTTGGAAAACTATAGTTGCCTTTATAAATTGCTCTATTAACTAAGAAATTCCCCACTGTGTTTCCTTATCTTAATATGTGTTAAAATTTGTGTGCCTTCTTTACTAGTAGTGACTAAATTTACTCCTCCTTATCTGCAATACTCCATGGACATGCCCACTTCTTTTGCATAACTTTGTATATCAATAGTGAATTGATTTAGAAAATAACCTGATTATATACTACTTTATTATAACATTTGTTGGTTTGTTGAAAGGATGTTATTTCTACTTGTGTACTTGTTGTCACCTATATCTGATTGCATTTTGCATATAATAAATCACCCTTTTTATCCCTTACAAAGAAAGCATAAGAACTAGGTGTAGGATTGCCTCTTGAGGCTCCATTAGTATCATATTTAGCCTAATCAGCTGAAGGGAATTCCCATAAAACCTTTAGAACCTTTAGGGTAGGTGTGTATGCCTCTAAGTATTTTAATATTCCTTTCTAATTTTTTGAAAAGTTCCTCTTTGGTTTCCTCACCTTTAGCAACATCAACATGTTTTTGGTAACATTATGAATGCTCCTTTATTGTGCTGTGAGTTTACCTTTATATTTACTGCGATTTCTTCTTCTCTATAGTTCCTAAATCACAATGCTTGGTTGAGAATTATAGAATGGAACCATGGCTTTCTTCACTTCATCGCTCCACCACTGCATTATAACCTTCTTAAAGAAAGTCTATCTATGTTTATTCCTACACAAGTAGAAAAATAGGACCAAGTCCTATTGCCAAAATAAGATATTAGAAATACATAAGACATAGTCTCCTAACTGGGGATTTCACAACACCAGTTTCTAGAAGGTCCTTCATACCCATATCTTCTTACTCTATCATCCACTAAATCATGAATTTCTAGACCCTTATGTGCCATAGTTTTATGACATTTTTTATGCTTAAAATTGGAAAATATGTAAGTACTTAGGTTTGTTTTGGTATATATGGTGCGTTTTTGTATTGTGTTTTGTAGGAAACTAGGTTTTGGAGCTTAAAATAAAGAAAAGTAGTCAAGATTCTAGAATGGACCACTTACAATGCCACCCATGTGGCATAGGTATTACCTACGTGCCGTAGGTTGTAGAAAGTCTAAGTTCAGAGAATCTAAAAGATAAAATTTTGACTGACACTTATAATGGGTCACTTACCTGGGGTAAGTGCCACCTATGATGGCCGCTTACCCAAGGTAAGTGGCAAAAACTGAAGGATCAGAGAAGTTGAAGTTTTCAAAAGTTTCTGCCACCTACAATGGCTACTTATTTGGGGTAAGTGCCACCTACGTTGGCCACTTACCTAAGGTAATTGGCAGAAATGAAGGAAGATTGTAAAAATTTCTTCCATCTATGATGGCCACTTACCTGGGGTAAATGCCACCTATAATGGCCACGTACCTGAGGTAAGGAGCAGTCGACCCAAGTTTCATAATTTGTTTTTGTTTAGATTTTTATCTAATCTATAAATACTCCTATGATGTTTTTAGCTAGTTTATGCCTTTTGACGCACTCATACCATTCATAAAAACAAATTTTGATTCCAAGATTGACTTTTGATCTTTGGGATTTTGTGTTCTTGGTTTTTGGTTGATTAATTGATTTGAGACTCTGGGTTTTCTTTGTATATTGTTGTGAGATTGATTCTATGCTTTCTTTATTGAATTCAATGGATTATTTCACAACTATGAGCGGCTAATTCCCTTTGCTAGGGTTATGAAAACCTTGGCAGATTAATGAAGTAGGGGAAGTATGAGATTTCTTCTAGATTATTATTGCTATATGTATTATGATTTTCTTTGGTTTGATTGCTTTCTTAATGGTTGCAAACATTAGGAACCCGCATGTATTTGATACTAACTCGAAAAAGATGTAGAGATTGGGAAAAGAAGATCACAATAGTGATTCGAGGCTATCAACCCTCGTCTAATTAACTTGAGACCGAGAGGATATAGTTAATTTAGGATCCAAGACAAGGGTTAGTAATGCAACACTCTGATACTGAGAGGAGATGAGTGATATTCACCAAAGGGTGTTAGAGATGGTTGGTGATACATAACTTGTCAGATTCTACATGTGCAGTAGTGAGATAAATAGATTGACCGCAATAAACCTACGAAGTTAGAAGCCAGGGGGATCACAATCCTAGTATTCATTTTAGACTGTTTACAACCAAAAGCATTCAAATATTGTTACTTTTACTAATTACTGCAAATTCCCCAATTTACTTTTTTGTACTTCCTTGTGATTTCAAAAAGTTGATAGATATTTCTGGCCTATTCCCTGTGGTTCGAACCCAACCTAGTTGGGTTACTATATTTTTCATCGAACGCTTTATACTTTTTGTTTTGCGCAATATTAAAATTTTGGTGCCATTCGGGAAATATGATTGTAGAGTTATTGGTTGAAGTTATTAAGGTTTTTGGGTTTTCTTTTTCTATTCTTCTTGAGGCATACACTGGTGTATGACTAGCACTAGGAGTTAAGGCAATCCCTTACTCCCACTCGATCCTGAGATTGAGAGAATCTTACACTGAATCATAGGATGTCAGAACATGAATATGAAGGTCATATTGAGTGGGCTTTGGGATAATCCTATTTGCTTGCCTCCTCTTCTTCCTGGTGTGATTCAGGAGATGATTGATTAAACCACTAATCAATTACTAGCAAAAGCAAATGCTTCTAATGCAAGGAAGGATGTAGATGCCCGTTGTGTAGCTTAGGAGGCAGAACTAGTAAAGCAGAGATAAAGAACAGATCATTGAGCAAAATTCAATAGAAACTGAGATAGAGGTAGAAGGGGTAGATCTCAAATGCTCCCAACCTATTAGTACTTTCCAGCATATGATAATCCAAAGGAGGATATAAGAGATGTTGAGTCTACTGAGATAGGAGCTATTATTTCTCCTGCATTGCTACCGAGTGTAAAGTTTGATTTTACCAGTGCTATGATTCAGTTATTATATCAAAAGGGTGTGTTTGCGGGATTGTCGACTAATGATACAACCATGCACCTTATTATTTTATTGGAATTTGCACTGTATACACTATACCTGGAGTGTATCAAGAAGCTTTGAGACTCAGGTTATTCCCATTCTCTCTAACTGGTGAAACGATGTTATGGTTAGGGGATCTACCTCATGGGTCAATTACTACATGGAATGAGTTGCAAAAGCAATTTTTAGACCATCTCTTCCTTCTATACAGAATGCTATGTTGAAGGATGATATTTATATTTTTAGGCAATTACATTCTAAATCAATGAATGAAAATGATTTTGGGTTTAATAAAAAGTTAGTGATGGTGCCTAATTATAGAAAAAATTTACTTGAAATATCCTATCGAGCCTTGAATACTAATTCCAAAGCTCTGGAGGTACTATTACTGGTGGAGCGTTCATGCACCTGCGCTGGAAGACAACATCAGATATATTAGATCAGATCTCTCTTACAAACTAAGTATAGCATACTCGAGAGGAATAGAGAGGCATTGGTACTTATGATATTAGGGCTTCCAGCAAGCATAAAGTTGCAGATGACACAACAACGTAAGAGGTTGCTCAACTAAGAAAGGAGATTAGGTTACTAACAAAGAAGTTTACGATAATGAATTTCGAGAAGGTAAATGCCGTGGGTGCATAAGGTAGGGCCTCTACATCATATGAGTTGGATGTGGATAAATAGACAAAATATCTAGATAAGGAGTTGGTTGGTTTTTGAGCCAAGGAACAATTGTCTGCTTATGACAATTAAAACTCTAGGCAAGGAAACCAAGGTTAGAGCTATTATGGGGATAGGTACAGGTATCAGAGCATAAAAGGGATGGTGATTAGAGATGAAAGGATTATTATAAGGAGAAGGTTGGTGCATATATTCCACCAGGTAGCCGTGACACTAAATCAAGGATAGAGGCTATGTTGTTAGAGTTGGTAAAGGGTTAAGAAAATCAAAATAATTTCCTTAAGAAGATTATAACAGACATTTTAGGGTTGACCCAAAAGGTATAACCACCTGATACTGTGATACTATGATCAAGTAATTGGAGTAGCAATTTAGACAAATATCGGTAACCTTGATTCAGTGACAGCCGGGCACCCTTTCGAGCAACACTGTGCAAAATCCTAAAAATAATGGTCACTGTCTAGACATTACCACTCAGAGTAGTAAGGTCACTATTGATCTCTCTATACCTGTGGATGATGAGCAAAGGAATGATAGTGTTGATATTGATGAGACACCTAAAGCAAAGTTAGAACAATTGGTGACTAATACTGAGTGACCACGAAAACCGACAGGTGTTGATCATAGAGCTGAGAAGTATAAAGGTACGAGAAAGGTAGATGAACCGGTAGTGAAGACTATTCATAACCTCCCCACCTTTTCCTCAGGGTTAAAGTATAAAAAAGAAAAAAGGAGGTATAAAAAGTTTATTGCTATGCTGAAAGAGTTGAGTTTGAATATCCCTCTTTGTGAAGCGCTCGAGCAAATGCCTGGGTACATAAAATTTATGAAGAATTTAGTAACAAAGAAGAGAGATGTTAGTTATGAGGATATCGGTTGGTTTCATTATTATAGTTTGATCACATTGTGATCTCTGGCACAAAAAAGGTAATCTTGGAGCTTTCACGATTCTTTGCATCATTGGGACGTCTAGATTTGCCAGAGCGCTGTGTGACTTGGTTTGAAACACTAACTTAATATTGCTGGTACTATTCAAAAAGTTTGGCTTAAGACTACCTGAACCAATGATGATGCAATTATTAATGACACCAATTATGATGCAATTAATAATGGCTAACTGTACAGTGAAGAAACCCGTAGGCTTATCATTTAATATTTTGGTAAAGGTGGACAACTTTATCTTTCTGGCAGACTTTGTTGTCTTGGATTGTGAAGTTGAATTTAAGATACCCATAATCTTGGAGAGACCATTTTTAGCCACGTGTAGAGAATTGGTGGATATGAAGAAAGGAGAGCTTAAGTCCAGGCTGAATGATGAGGAGGTAACATTTAATGTTTGCAGAACCATGAAGTAGCTGACTGGCATAAGGGTAGTGTTGGTAATAAACTATGTTGATAACCTTGGAGGCCACTTATTTGGTCACCTTGATGAAGTTTGAGTAATCAAGGTACCCGGATTATGCCGCGATATTAAATTAGGTGCTTCATGGGAGGCAACCTATGGCTTGTTGGTGAAGTCTAAGTAACCAACACAGTCATGTGGTGCCGCGAATTTAAATCAAGCACTTCTTGGGAGGAAACCCAAGGTATGTTATTATTTGTGCATTTATATCAATTTATGTAAGTGTGATTAACGTCAGATCTACGCACCTAAGGTGCCACAAGTATGTTCTTAACTCTCTTATTTTGTAGCATCCTAATGCATTGGGGATAATGCATGTGTATTTGATGGGGGTGGGCTACTTATGGGTCTAGATATCCTCTTGTGGTTTTGTTGTTGTGTCTCTTTTCCCCAGAGTCTTTTCTTAGTAGAGCTGACATGTTTAGGACGTATTGTGTTTTGTTTCGTAAAGTTTTATATTATTTTTGTTTAACTAAGAGGAAAATAAGTATTGAAGGGCAGTTGATGTATTTTGTTTTGATGTATTAGAAAAAATGATACCCCTCTGAAAAATATGTTTTAAACTGTGTGATGTGTATATATGTGACCATTGTGAATCTTGTTATGATATTAGGATTAGGGATATAATAATCATAGCTAGAATTTGCATGAATCATATAGGTAGTAGTTTGTGATGAAACATTGTGCCATATGTGCGTGAGATGGTTAGTTAGTTTCCTTTGTGTGTAGAATCTAGAACTTGCCCAGTTAGTTTTACCTAGGTTGTAGGATAGTCGGTTAGGAAAGGATCATAGGCCGTTCTTAAATTAGTCCAGTTTTAGCATAAATAACCTTCCAAGTGAGAATAAGTATCCCTTGATCCCTATTTTGAGACTGTTTTTCTTACTTCACCTTTTACGTTCCCATTTTAATTATAATGAACCTGTTTTGGCCCTGGTCCTCCTGGGACATTGTGCACCTCAACTCAGGAAAATCACCTAAGTTGAGGGTGTCTATCATAGGGGTGCGTGATTAGAAGTGGGTATGAAAAAGAGTATAGATAAGAGGAAAAAAGCAGGGATGGGTGTGGTAGAAAAAGAAAACAAGAACAAAAAAGAACAAAAACAAAACTCGCACCCAGCCTGAATAAGCAATAAAAGAATAAAAAGGTAGAAATAAGGGCGGAATAACAAGAAAAGTTGGTTGATAAGTGTACCCAAAATATAATTGTAGTTCCAAGCAGGCTTTCTTACTAAATTTCCAAATGTCCCATACCAGCCCTAAGCTTACATTACAAGCCGAGTAAATTCCTATAGTGATCCTAACTTGATGAAAAACTAAGGTAAAGAAAATAAGGGAAAACCTATGGTATTTTGTACATATTGAGGAACTATTTTCTAAGTGTGAGTGTCTCGTGATTGTCTCTGCATGGCCATAATAACATGCATTCTTCTACTAAGAGAGTTGGACTTCTTTGTTGTGAGGGTGCATGGGTTGTATTTCTAGATGCTTATCTGTTCGGGTAGTGTAATTTGTACATATGCTTGATTATGTGTTGCTAATGTAATTCCATGTCGTGATTCCCTTGTTTCATATTATTGGTCTCATTGATTCACATAGTTGGTTTTGAAAAGTTAAAATAAGAGGGGGCGATATTTTTGAGCTAAATTTGAGATTGACTGTCATAGGTATCTTAGGCTTCTCTTGGTTAAACATCGTTGTGTTGATCAAGGGTGGATGAGGATCCTCTACTCTTTATTAATGAGGTGAGAAATACTACTCAGATCATGCACGTTACTGAAGAGGAGATTGTAGAGTTGACATCCTATAGGCTGAAAGATATTACTTATGATTAGGTCACTACATGAAAGGATGGTTGGAGTAAGAATGCAATTCCTATGAGTAGGCTCTTCCTAAGATAAGGGAGGCTAAAGTGGAGGAGTTTATGAACCTGAGGCAGGGGTCTATGACAGTGAAGGAGTAACGCCTTAAGTTCACTCAGTTAGCTAAGTAAACCCTAGAGTTGTTATCTGACTCTAGAGCTCTATGGGTAAGTTTATTTTTGGGTTGTCTTACTTGGTGGTTAAGGAGTGCAGACTTCCATGATTATTAGGGATATGGATATTGCTCGATTGATGACTCATGATCAATAGATTGAAGTAGAAAAGTTAAAGAAAAGAGATAAGAGAAACATGATAGCTAGGACTGGATAGTTTGAGTATAGTTAGCCAAGGTCTGGAGGGGGAAGTTGTTCGTAGTTCCAGGGTCATTCATCAGTGTCTATGCCATCTTTAGCTAGTGCCCCTGCACCTAGGACTAGGTAGGAGCAGTGGAGTAGGACTTTGAATTCTAGGTCTTAAAAAAATATAGTTGGGAGGCCCAATTACCCGACATGTGCAAAGTATGGAAGGACCCATCCTAGTGAGTGCATGATAGGTAAAAGGGGTTTCTATGGTTGTGGTAACATAGGCCTCAAGATCAAGAAGTGTCCGTATGCTAAGAAAAGAAGTAAATATGCTCATCCTCAGACTCAGGCTACTAATCCAACAGCTTAACCAGGCCACCCAGTTCCTTCACAAGGCATATCATCCAGTACCGGTGGCGGTCAGTGCTAGAATTGGTTTTATGTTTTACCATCCCATCATGAGCAGGAGATTTCACCAAATGTTGTTACTAGTATTCTTCGTTCTTTTCACCTTAATGTAAACGTGTTGTTAGACTCTGGATTAAATCTCTCTTATGTAATTCCCTTGGTTGTTGTAAATTTTGGGGTAGGTCCTGAAAATCTCCCTAAGCCCATCTCAGTTTCTACCCTAGTGGGTGAGTCAATTGTTGCTAGGCAAGTTTATAGGGAGTGTCCTATTACCGTCCTCCATGAGATCACACTAGCGTACCTAAGAGAGTTAGACATGGTAGATTTTGATGTTATTCTTGGCATGGATTGGCTTTATTCATGCTATGCATAATAGATTATCTCACTTGTGTGGTAAAGTTTTAGTTTCCTGGTAAGGCAGTTTTTGAGTGGGAGGGTAGTTCTATGTCTCCCAAAGGTTATTTCATCTCTTATCTTAAGTCCAAATAGTTAATATCAAAAAGGTGTATCTACCATTTAGTTCGAGTCAAAGATACTGTCTAAAACCCTGACAGTTCAATCAGTTCGTGTAGTCAATGACTTTCTTGAGGTTTGTCCCAAAGATTTGCCAGGGGTACCTCCAGACAAAGAAATAGAATTTGGTATTGATTTTCTTCTTGATGCTCAGCCCATCTTTATCCCTCCATATCATATGGATCTAGCCAAACTTAAAGAGTTAAACGAGTAGCTTAAGGATATTTTAGACAAAGGTTTCATCAGATCCAGTGTTTCTTCGTGGTATGCTCTAATCCTTTTCGTGTGCAAGAAAGATGGCACTCTTAAAATATGTATAAATTATAGACAGTTAAACGTTACCATTAAGAACAAGTATCCTATTCCTAGAATTATTAATTTATTCGATCAACTTCACGGTGCTCGGTGGTTTTCTAAGATTGACTTTAGGTCGGCATACCACCAGTTGAAAGTCAGGGAGCAATACATTCCAAAAACAACTTTCCGAACAAGGTACACCTATTTTGAGTTTATGGTTATATCATTTGGACTAATAAATGCTCCTGCTACCTTTATGGATTTGATAAATAGTGTCTTCAAGTAGTACTTGGACATGTTTATGATTGTCTTTATAGATGACATACTGGTGTATTCTAGGAGTGAGGAGGAAGAAGCATACCATTTGATAATAGTATTGTAAACCTTCAAGGACCATCAATTATATGCAAAGTTTGATAAATGTGAATTTTGGTTGGAATCTATTATCTTCTTGGGGCATGTCATTTCAGGGGATGGTATTCATGTAGATCCTCAGAAGAATAATGCAGAGAAGCACTGGCCTAGACCCATTACTCCATCTGATATCGGGAGATTTTTGGTTTGGCTGGGTATTATAGAAGGTTTGTGAAGGGGTCTCCTCTATAGCCGCATCTTCGACTAACCTGAGCTAAAAGAAGGTAAAGTTTGTATAGTTGGATAAGTGTGAAAAGATTTTACAAGAGTTGAAAGATAGATTAACTTTGGCACCAGTGTTAGCTCTACCAGAGAGGTTAGACGTATTCTTAGTGTACTGTGATGCTTCTAGAGTTGGGATAGGTTGTGTATTGATGAAAAATGGAAGAGTGATAGCCTATGCCTCTAAGAAACTTAAGGATCACAAAAAGAATTACCCAACTCATGACTTGGAGTTAGCTAGTGTGGTATTTTCTTTTAAAATCTGGAGGCATTATCTCTATGGCATGTATGTCGATGTTTTGACTGACCATAAGAGTCTTCATTTTGTATTTTCTCAGTGAGAGCTGAATCTTCATCAAAGAAGGTTGTTGGAGTTATTGAAATATTATGACATGAATGTACTCTATCATCTGGGTAGGGCCAACGTAGTGGAAGATGCACTGAGTAGGTTGTCTATGGGTAGTGTGTCACATGTGAAAACGAAAGAACGGGAATTAGCCAAAGAGGTGCATAGATTGTACCATTTGGGAGTACGTTTGCTTGACATAGATGATAGGGGATTAGTGGTTTAAACGGTTCAAAATCATCTCTGGTAGTGGAAGTAAAGTAGAAGTAGCGAAATGATCCCATACTTAGCCAAATATTGGAAGCAGTAAAATAATAGAAAGTCAAGGTTTTCTCCTCTTCGTAGTACAACAATAGAAAGTTGAGATTTTCTCCCAAAAGGAGATGATGTACTTTGCTATTAAGGTGGGCTTTATTTTCCTAATGTAGATAGGTTAAGGGAAGGATACTAGCTAAGGCTTATGGTTTGAGGTATTCCATTCATTCGGGTTCTATTAAGATGTACTGCGACTTATGGGAAATTGATTAGTGGAATGGTATTGGAAGGTACATAGCAGAGTTTGTGGAGAAGTGTCCTAATTGTCAGTAAGTTAAACTTGAAACACTAGAGACCAGGTGTTACACTACATGAGATCAGCATCCCTACCTAGAAGTGGGAAGTAGTGAATTTTTATTTCATCACAAGGTTGCCTCGTACAAGATGTTAACATGATTTAATTTAGGTCATAGTAGATCAAATGACTAAATTAGCCCATTTCCTACAAGTCAAGACTTAAGATACAACGTAAGATTATGCAAAAATGTATATTCTCAAGTTAGTTAGTTTTCATGGGATACCTTTATCCATTATTTCAGATAGAGGAACACAATTCACTTCACAATTTTGGTAGTCTTTTCAGAAAGTCCTTGGTACAAAGGTTAAGCTTTATACTGCTTTCTATCCGCAGACTGATGGTCAGGATGAACGCATAATTAAGGAATTAGAAAATATGTTGAGGGCATGATTTTTATATTTTAAAGGAAGTTGGGATGACCATCTACCCTTGATTGAGTTCTCTTATAATAATAGTTATCATGCTAGCATTCATATGGCTCCATTTGAAGCATTGTACGGGCATAGGTGTAGATCACCCATAGAATGGTTTGAGGTTGGTGAAGCAGCATTGATTGGGTTAGATTCTATTCTTGAAGCTATGGCAAATATTCCGTTGATTCGTGAAAGATTGAGGACTGCTCAGAGTCATCAAAACTCATAGATAGATGTAAGGAGGAGATAGCTCAAGTTTGAAGTAGGTGATTGGGTATTCTTGAACATGTCTCCTATGAAAGGAATAATGAGATTTGGAAAGAAAGGGAAGTTGAGTCCCCAATTTGTTGTTCCATATAAGATAATGAGATGTATAGGAGAGGTGGCTTACGAATTGGACCTTCCATCAAAGTTAGATGTGGTTCACCCAGTGTTCCATGTCCCGATTCTTAAAATTTGCATTGAAGATGCATCCTTAGTAGTTCCCCTAGAGAGTATTGGGATCAAATATAACTTATTGTATGAGGAGATTCCTGTGGGGATACTTGATAGACAGGTCCAAAAGCTAAGGAATAAGGAATTAGCATCTGTAAAGGTTCTTTGGAGAAACCAATTGGTTTAAGGGGCCGCTTGGGAAGCTAAAGCATACATGAAGATCAAGTATCCTCGTCTCTTTCTTCCAACTCAGTTCCTACCTATGGTAAATAATTATTTTCAGCCAAAACTCTTTCTCATTGAGTCAGTTTAAGTATTCTTAAGTCGTATCTTATGTTATGAGTAATCGGACACTTATGATAGATATAAGCTTGGCTGTAAGTTCGATGTAAAAGTGTTGATTCTTTTCCAAATCCAAATCCTAGATGAATCACATTTGAGGATGAAAGTTTCCAAAAGAGAGATATTGTAATACCCCGTGTTTGAAAGCCACTGTGCACCTTACGGCTCACCTTCTTAAGTCATATATACATCTATGAGTCGTAAGACGTAAACCATAGCTAAGCAAGTATGGAGTGGTTAGAGTTATATTTGGGGTACGACTTGACCCTCGGATTCTTTACTTGATGATATGAGTCGTATGAGTAGCAGTCGTAAGGTCAGCAGTATAGGTTCCCTAAGTCTCTGTCAAAGTTATGAGTGGTTTTTTCAAGTCGTATGTAAATGTAATGAGTCATAAGTTACCACTCGTATGTTGACCAGTGTGTGTGCTATCTTTTCCACTGCCAAGCTTACGAGTTATTAGTCCAACTCCTACCCTCACCTTATGAGTCGTAAGTTGACTTATGACTACTAGCGGTCAATTTTCTTTAAGTTCAACTAAGGGACCTTTTGGTCTTTTCCCCTCTTATAACTCCCAACCCATGACTTATAACTTAAGAAAGGCATTATTTTCCTCTATATTTCAGTCAATTATCATCTTTTCTCCTCTCATCTTTAAGAACAATAAGATTATGGTTCTCTTACTAAGTCATCTCTCAAGTCTCAAAGTTCAAGTTCTCTTTACAAGTTAAGCAATTCTAGGTATGTAGGGTTTTGAACAAGGTTAATCTTTTATCCTTGTGTCCGAAAAGAATGATTTTTAAAATGAATTTACATATTTTACATTAGGGTTCATTCCCTAAATTCTCATATATTCAAGTATAACCTTTTCTTATGATTTAAAAGTTAACAACGTATAAAGGTTACATCGAATCCTATTTTGAACTTTCAGAATGATATTGCGATTTGATTTCCATTACTTTGATTTTGATTTTGATGAAAGATTTCTATATGGTTATTGATCCTTATATTTTGGTTATAAGTTCTATAAAATAAATGTAAGAGTTTTAAGATTTAAGAAGAAGTGTTAAGTTTACAAGAAAGTCTAAGCTTTTAAGCTCCATTCATATGCAATATAGCATGATTCAGAAAGCTTGATCCTTTGATTCAAAAGATAAGATCTGAAATCCACAAGTGTTCATCTTGATTATGATTTAAAGTAAAGAGAAGCATAACTGTTTTTCAGCCTATAAGCCGTTATACTATTTTAAGATGTATTTCTTAAGTATGAGCATATTATAATTTGGGAGTAGTATTTAGCACTAAGAAAGGATTGTTGATGAGCGTATCCTAAATTCCTGGAAACTATGAGCCACCGTAGGGTTAAGTCCCAATATGGGTTAAGTTCAGTGATCACTATAAGTTAAGGTTTTATTTTGATGGCAAGGTGGAACAGCTCTCCCCAACGTGGGTAAAACATTGGACTCCATGGTAGCTCACATAGTTTTTGTGGTTAGAAGAATCTCCCACAAGAAAGAATAAAAGTAAATATTTTAGAAAGTAAGTGTAATGGATTACTAAGATTATTCATACATTTCATTATCCATGTTTTTTTATATTGTAGTCTTTAGTTTTACTCAAGTACAAGGTGGGTCATTTACACTTCACATGCATCATTTAAAAGTGTACATATACATTCAATTCTTGTCATACTTATTCATTCACCCCCATATACTTAGTATATTATAGAATTTCTGACCCACGTATAAGTCTATGTGCTACATTGTCTTATAATGTAGGTTCTGGTGCTTGTTTCCAATAGCACGATTAACTACGGGCATCATCACCTGTATCTCGATTTTGGTTAGCCCTCATAGTTTGAGGACCCAACTTATTAGACTCCTGTTCATTGATGAAAGTATTTTAGTTACTTGATTTCCGTTTATGTTTGGGTCGGTTGGGATCTGTCCCGGTGGCTCTCTAGTTAGCAATAGAGGCTTTCCAATTTACTAGTTGACAATGAGATATTAAGTTGTTTTCTTTCAGTCTTTATACATATGTTAGTTCACCATTCATGCGAGTTTTAAGCTGAATTGATATCATGGGTTAGCTTAGGGTTATTCATAGTCTTTAGCATCATGTTACATCTAGGAGGATGCTTTTGGGTCATTACATTAAGTGACTGATTGAGATTGACAGATTAGTTGGCGATTGGTCAAGCCAGTGGTGGTAAGTCACTTAATCCGTCACTTATATGTAGTGTGTCCATGACTTAAGATAATCTTTATGGCTCATGCAGCGAATTGCCATGCTAGCCGTCAACCTTGGACAGTGTTAGAGTTCCCTCGTTCTTCCTTAATGTCTCCTTTGTTAGTTGGTCATCTCCTTGACTGGTCTTTGCTTGAGTTGTCACATAAGGCAGTTCACTCATCTTATCCTTTTAATTTCCTAATCCAATACTCATGGAATTGAATCCTTTAGATGAAACTAAAACAAACTCCAGTAGGCCTGTCTTTATGAACTCTCCTTCAAAGGTTTGCAAATATCGACCTTGGCATCTTGTATCATCTTGAGTTATGGGCTCAAAAGGGTTGGTTCCATTTTGGATTATATCATGCTTCCCTTCTTGAAATAGATTCGACCTCAAATCCAAACCTTGCAAAACCTTAAGGAAAGCAAACAACAATAATATCCCCAAGGAATTAGGGTTAGTGTTTGCAAAATAAATCTTATCATCATGTCATGGTTGCACACAAATATCATATAACTAAGGGTCCTTTGATTTTAACAAGAAGAGCTTACGAAGAGGGTAAAATGGATCTGGCTATGAGAAACACCAAGATATAAGTAAACTAAAAAGGTCATAAGGCATTAACAAACCCAAAAGTTAACACCAAATTCATTTTAAAACCATTAGACAAATTTTTTTATTAACTCTTCAAGAGACCCATACTAAATATGGTGCCACCAATGGTTCAAAAGTCCATGAGTTTTTTCCTGGGTCAATGATTTGAAAGACATTCAATGAATTTTTACTCAAACAAGTGTACTACCTAAGGGCTTAGTACCCTTAAAAAAAACTTTCCAAAATAAGAATGCATTTCATCATATGCAAAGAGGTAATATAAAAGGAATCAAGTATAAAAATCTCATCCATGTATTACCATCTACAACAATGCTACTTGGCTCAAAAGATTTAGCAAATAATATACATAAGAATGGAATCAAAGCATTTAAGCATATATTACTTCTCCTTTCTAAACAAGTCATGCTTTCATATGATGTAAATTCAACATGGTCATGAATAACATCATATGCAAAAAAGTAGTAAAGAAAGGTGCTAATCACACTATTCTCATCCAAAGTGCTCTCAAGGATAGGAACACACAAAGAGAGAGAAAGGCATTGCAAGAACATGGAACCTCTCTTCTTCAAGAAACCTCCCAAGTGAAGTAAGTTCATCAATTATGTCAATGGAGTCATGCTACTAAGGAAAATCTAGACCACCCTATACAAAAAACCAATACAAAACAAGTGGTTCTCCAAAGAAGTTTGGTTCTTTATATTGATGATGTTAAACATGCTTCCAAGAGTCCCATTTGACACTAATAATTACCCAACTCAATGAGTATGACAACAAGTCTTGAACAACTATGGAATCTTTTAAGCAAGTAATAAACTTGGAATCCACGAGCTGTGTTCCACATAACCTAAGCAAAAATGTGTCAAAAAAGAATGCAAGTAAATAAGCAATACCCAAAGAAGGTAATGACATATTTACCCGAAGGTTTATTTAAATGATATCACCTAGGAATAGAGGTTCATCAAATCCCAACAAGTGGTAAATAAGGGTATCACATAAATGAAATTCATCCTATATGATTCCAATACTATAATACCCCATACTTTTCTGAATTCAGTCCAGCTCATAGTACATATACAAGAGGCTTAGAACCTGAAAATTTGGCCAAGTGTTGGGACTTAGTATTATTTTGGGGCTCTCAACTATGAGGATTTTTAAAGTGACTTTCTCGACCCTGAGAAATTTTTTTGAGTTGATTCATGTTCAGAGGTGTAAATAGCATGTCTTGGGTAAGTTTCAGAATTTTTGGACAAGGTTTGGGCCCCATTTGGATTTCTAAAATAACATATCACCGTGATTGGACCACGTCACAGTGAGTATAGCGATGGAGGGGTCATCGTGTCACACTGAAAATCAAATTAACAATTGTCAAATTCCAGAAAGGCACCGTGATTGCACCATGTCACGGTGGAAATCACGATGACAACCTTGGCGCCTCTCGGTGAAGGTCTAATCCGGGTTTCAGTTGCGAATTTAAATTTCCCAGGGACAATTTGGTCCTTTCCCATGGCCCCAATCCGTGAACAACACTGGATTAAAGCCCCCAAAAGCATATTTTGTCATCTTTTACTCAAATTCTCTCAATTTAAAACCATTCTCTCTCAAGAACAAACCCTAGCCCTTCAAAGATTCAAGCTTAAGTTTTAAAAAACCACCAAGAACCTTCAAGAATACTTCAATTAAGGTATGTTAGATGTTCATTCATGGGTTCCTTTCACCCATGGAGTCCAAGAACCCAATTTCAAGTTTAAAAGGTTGATTTTTACATGTTATGATGAATTTTAACCATTAATTCCCATGAATTTTGATTTGATATTATGTTTATACAGGATTTGTTATTGAAGTTACACACTATACGTTTGAATGATGCTTACTTATTGCTTTGCACCTTAAATTATGATTTAGTATCAAAATCATGATATTACTACATGTTTAAAACTATTCCTATGCTTAAACCATGAATTGCAAGTGTTGATGAAATGCCCAAAGGAATGAATTTTCAATAATGGTTACTTATCATGTCCTTAAGGTTTGGTACGATCTTGTTGTTATTAATATTGAGTACTGGGCATTTTGAATACCCAAAATCTAGCTGTTTATCTAGTATTCAGTATCTAAAGAATGGTTCAGGATAGTTATGAGCATTTTTAGTTCAGTCAGTCACCATTAAAAGCTACACTTAGTTCAGTCCAGTATTCAGTATCTTTCAGTTGGGAGTAGGATTTAGCACTGAGTGAATGTAGGGATGATGACTTCCCCATCAGTTAAGCAGAGTCATTAGTAGCAGCCCCTATATTCTAGAACTACATAGCCAGCGAAGGATAAGGTGGAGTTACCCATCAGTTTAGGCTTGACTACCTCTTAAGGGTCACCCGTCAGTTTAGGCTTGACACCCTAGTCCTTTGGGACATCAGTTAGTGAATCCACCCAGCATTTATTAGTACCCATGGCATGGTACTAGTGCCCTTTCAATTGGGGTTACAAGTTGGACCCTGATAGTACATTGCAGCATGTCGGTTATAGTTAACTCCTATAGTTTCAATTCAGTATTCAGTAAGAGTATAGTTTCAAATTTGTATGACAATAGCATACAATTATCAGTTATTCAGTATCAGTATTTTAGTACTTCAGTTTATATATTATTTCAATATCATGCTATATGTTTGGTCATTCATCCTCAGAATTTACAGCTTTCACGTATACTTTTGTATCAGTCATCTCATGCTATTTATTCAGTCATGCATTAATCATGTTTATGAACCTATACATAAGCCTAACCTCATTTATCATACCAATACATTCAATATACTGACTGTATACTTATTTCTTGCGCTATGATTTCTCATATCATAGGTTCGAACGCTCAGGTTCCATACCATACTTGGACATCCCTGTGCATCAGTAATAGTAGCAGTGGTGATTCCTCATACTCCGAGGACCAATGATGTTTATGTCAACATTTTTTTTCATCTCAGTGGTTAACCGGAGTTAGTTGGGGACTTATCTCATCAACTCTACAGTCAGTCTATTTAGAGGCTTTTAGACTAGTACAGATAGATAGTCAGTTTTCAGTCGTATTATTAGTTCTTTTATCAATATTGATAGTATGTTTCATACATTTTAAATTATGATTCAGTAGTGATTTTTAGTTGATAAAAACCTTATGGAATTTCCAGTTAAAGTTCTGCACATGTCTTTATTATTTTATTCAGTGCTCACAGTTGGTACCAGCTCATGGGTTAGCTTGTGGTCCTTTAGGGCTGTAAGCATCGTGTAGTGTCCAGGGTGTACTCTCGAGGAGTTACAAACTTGGTATCAGAGCCTAAGTTTTTATAGTGTCATAGGGAGACTAAAAGATGCTTTGAGTAGAGTCTTGTGCATGGGTGTGAAGCGCGCCACACTTATGGACAAGAAGTTACAAAATGTTTTAGGAAAATTTTTCCCCTTCTTTCAGTATTTATGTCATGTGAATAAGCATGAGATTAAGTTAAACTCTCTGTATAATTCAATCTTCTTTCTATTTATAGAACATTACTCCCAGAAAGACTAACGGATGAAGAAATAGAAACTAGCCATTACATCCGCCCATTCAGGAAAATCCCCTGAATGAGCACGTTTTGTATGCCGAGTTCAGGAATGCATTCACTACCCTGGATCACTCAGTAGTATCCTAGAATAATCAGGCGGATGCCATCCCAGTGGCTAATACTGTCGCATCTAGGATTCGGGACTTTACCTAAATGAATCCTCCTTAATTTCTGGGATCCAAGTCTGATGAGGATCCGCATGAATTCCTTGACATGATTCAGAAAGTAATAGATATTATGGGTATGACTTTTAGCAAAAGTGCTGAATTGGCTACTTACCAGCTTTAGGATATAGCTCACACCTAGTTTAAGTAGGGGAAAGAGGATAGGGGCACCGATGCAGGGCCTATAGAATGTGAGGAGTTTGCTATAGCCTTCTTAGATAGATTCTTCCCTTTAGATTTTAGGGAATCTAAGGTGTTAGAGTATATTAACTTGAAGCGGGGAAATATAAGTGTGAAGCAGTATTCTCTTAAGTTTACTCAGCTAGCCAGATATGCTCCTCATGTAGTGGCTGATAAAAAGTCTAAGATGAGCAAGTTTGTGTTTGGGGTATCTGATAGGGTGGTCAAGGAGTGTAGGAACAAAATGTTGATTAAGAAGATGGACTTTCTAGGTTGATGATCCATGCTCAACAGATTAAAGAAAAGAAGGCTAAGAAGAGAGAGGGAGAACAAAAGGGCTAGAAAAGGTAGCTTTAATTTTACTTAGCCAAAGTCAGAGGGTGGTAATCATCCTTAATTTTGTTAGAAATCTTCAATCCCAGCTCCGTATTTGGCTAGTACACCAATGCCCAATTTCAAAAATGATAATTAGGATAGGGTGCCAGGTTCTAAGTCCTAGGGCAGCGTTAACAGTGGTCATATGAATCCTCTTTGCCAAAAAATATGGTAGAAACCATCAGGGAGAATGTAGGGCTATCAACGATGTGTGTTTTTGGTGTGGTAAGCCAGGCGATAGGATTTAGTAGTGTTGAGTGATGGTGTAGAAGGGTAGGGATGTGCTCCATCAGGGCTAGTCTCATTTGTCATCAGCACCAACAGGTCACCCGACTCAGTAAGGAGCCACTTCCAGTCCTACCAACAGTCAACATCCGAATAGGCTTTATACACTGCAGTCCCGACAGGATCAAGAAAGTTCTCCTGATGTGGTTACTAGTATGTTACATGTCTTTTATTTACATATTTATGCTTTTCTAGATCCTGGAGCTTCTCTTTCTTTTGTAACCCCTCATATAGCTATCAACTTCAAAGTCAGTCCCAAAATCTTAACAAATTATTTCTCAGTATCTACCTTAGTGGGTAAGTCTACCATATCCCGACGGGTATATAGGAACTGCCCGGTTACAGTGTCTCAGAAAGTTACATCAGTAGACCTTATAGAACTAGAGATGACAGATTTTGATGTCATTCTCAGCATGGATTGGATTCATTCATGCTATGCTTCAATTGATTATAGAAATAGAATTGTTCACTTTCAGTTTCCAAATGAACCAGTCCTTGAATAGAGGGGTAGTACCACAACACTTAGGGTCAGCTTGTTTCGTGCCATAGAGCGAGGAAAATGATATCCAAGGGGTGTGTCTACAATTTTATGCGAGTCAAAGAATCTAATTTCAAAACTCCTAATCTTGAGTCGGTGTCTATAATAAGGGAATTTCCTAATGTATTCCCTGAAGACCTTCCTAGAGTTCCTTCCGAAAAAGAAATTGACTTCGAAATAAACCTTCTTCTAGATACCCAGCCTATCTCTATTCCGCTATACTGAATGGCTCCAGCCAAACTTAAATAATTTAAAGAATAGCTGAAAGACCTCTTAGATAAGGGATTTATTAGACCCAGTGTTTCCCCATGGGGCGCTATAGTCCTTTTCGTGTGTAAAAAAGACGGTTCTCTCATAATGTGCATCGATTATCGTCAGTTAAACAAAGTCACCATCAAGAATAAATATCCACTACCTAGAATAGATGACTGGTTCAACCAACTTTAGGGTGTCAGTTACTTCTATAAGATAGACCTTAGATCCAGCTATCATCAGCTCAGAGTTAGAGAATGTGACATTCTAAAAATAGTTTTTAGAACTCGGTATGGTCACTTTGAATTCCTAGTCATGTCTTTTAGTCTTACCAATGCTCTAGCAGTTTTCATAGACTTGATGAATAGAGTGTTCAAGCAATACTTGGACATGTTTGTCATAGTCTTCATTGATGATATTCTTGTCTATTCCCATAATGAAGATGATCATGCAGACCACCTCAGAATAGTTTTACAGACTCTTAGAACCCATCAGTTGTTCTCCAAATTTAGTAAGTGCAAATTTTGGCTAAGATCAGTATCTTTTCTTAGTCATGTTATTTCCGGTGATAGCATTAGAGTTGACCCTCAAAAGACTAAAACTGTGAGAAACTGGCCCAAACCTATTTCTTCGTCAGATATCAGGAGTTTCTTGGGTTTGGTTGGATATTACAGATGTTTTGTTGAAGGATTTCATCAATTGTATCCCCCATGTCCATATTGACCCCAAAAAAATCAAATTTTAGTAGTCAGATTCTTGTGAGAAGAGTTTTCAGGAGTTGAAGACTCGACTCACCCAACCCCAATTTTGACATTGACTGATGGTTCAAATGGGTTTGTCGTCTATAGTGATGCTTCCAAAGTTGGTTTGGGTTGCGTGTTGATGTAGAGAGGTCAGTTCATAGCCTATGCCTCTAGACAGCTTATGCCCCATGAAAAGAATTATCCTACCCATGATCTTGAGTTAGTAGCTGTTGTTTTTGCCTTGAAAATTTGGAGGCATTATCTATATGGGGTGCATGTTGATGTGTTCAAGGATCAAAAAAGTTTACAGTATGTATTCTTGCATAAAGATTTGAATCTTCGTTAGAGAAGGTGGTTAGAGTTGTTGATGGACTATGATATAAGTATTTTGTATTATCAGGGCAAGGCCAATGTGGTGGCAGATGCCCTTAGTAGATTGTCTATGGGTAATGTGGCTCATGTTGAAAATAATAAGAAGAGGTTGGTTCAATAGGTTTATCAGCTTGCTAGATTAGGTGTTCGATTGGTTTATTCAGCTGAGGGTAGTGTTTGTGTTCCGAATCCTCTTTGGTGGCCAAAGTAAAAGAAAAGAAAGATAGGGATCCCAATCTGGTTAAGTTGAAAGAGTCACAGATCAAAAAGTGGAAGTTTTCTCCCAAGGGAAAGATGATGTGTTACATTTTCAGGGGAGACTGTATGTGCTATGTGTTGATGACTTGAGACAGAATTTTTTTGCAGAAGTTCACAGTTGTGCATTATTCCATTCACCCAGGAGCTACTAAGATGTGTCGTGACTTGTGGGAAATCTATTGGTGGAGTGGTATGAAAAGGGTTTTTGCAGAGTTTGTAGCTATGTGCTCTATTTGTTAGCAGGTTAAGATTGAGCACCAAAAGCCGAGTGGCACTATGCAGGAGTTCAGTAGTCCCATTTGGAAGTGGGAAGAGGTGAACATGGACTTTGTGATGGGTTTGCCCTGTACTCTTCTTAAGCATGATTCAATTTGGGTTATTATGCATAGGATGACCAAATCATCCTATTTCTTACCAGTCCATACTTCTTATTTAGCTTAGGATTATGTCATGCTCTATATCAGAGAGTTAGTCAGGTTATACAGAGTTCCATTGTCCATCATCTCTGATAGAGGTACTCTGTTTACCTCCTAGTTTTGTAAGGCTTTTCAGAAGGTTCTTGGTACCTAAGTTTACCTCAGCACAACCTTTCACCCTTAGACAGATGGTCAGGCAGAGAGGACCATTCAGACCCAAAAGGACATATTGAGAGCAAGGGTTATCAACTTTAAGGGTAGTTGGGATGATCATTTGCCATTAATAGAGTTTGCCTACAACAACAACTATCATTATAGTATCCAGATGGCTCCGTTTGAGTCTCTATATGGGAGGATATATAGATCTCCAATTGGTTGGTTTGAGGTAGGTAAGACTATTTTGATAGGGCCTGAGTTAGTATATGATGCATTGGAGAAATTTCAGTTGATTAGAGAGAGGCTTAGGGCAGCCCAAAGCCATAAAAAATCTTATGCAAATGTGAGGAGAAAAGATATCAAATTTAAGATTAGTGATTTTGTATATTTGAGAATCTCTCCCATGAAGGGAGTGAAGAGGTTCATCAAAAAGGGGAAGCTCAGTCCCCAGTGTATTGGCCCTTATAGGATCTTGAGTCATTTTGGAAAGGTAGAATATGAGCTTGATTTGCCTATAGATTTGGATTTTGTACACTCCGTGTTCCAATTCACTGTGTATTGGAGACTCAGCTATTGTAGTTCCCTTAGGATGCATAGATGTTCAAGACAATCTCTCTTATGAAGAGTTTCCAGTAGAAGTCCTCGATCATCAAACTCGTAGACTAAGGAACAAAGAAGTTTCCCTAGTTAAAGTTCTTTGGATGAACTAGTCCATTGAGGGAGACACTTGGGAAACAGTAGAATATATGCGAACCAAGTACTCTCATCTTTTCTCCACGAATTCAGGATCAACTTAAGGTAACAATTTTTCTTTGATTATCTCTATTCCATTCTCATTTCTAACCATGTAACTAGTCTCATGTCATTTTATGCATTCATGAATCGGTTCAGTCATGTAATCATGTTTCAGTTATGCATGTTTAGTATGTAATCTCTGTCCTTCAGTATTCTCTGCTTGATCAATCTCATTCGAGGACAAATATTCCCAACAAGGAGATATTATAATACCCCATACTTTTCTAAATTCAGTCCAGCTCATAGTACCTGTACAAGAGGCTTAGTGTACTTGAAAATTTGGTTAAGTGTTGGGAATTAGTCTTATTTTTGGGCTCTCAACATTGAGGATTTTTAAAGTGACCTTCCCAGCCCTGAGACATAATAGGGGAGTAAGTAGCATGTCTCGGGTAAGTTTTGGATTTTTCGGATGAGGTTTGGACCCCATTTAGGTTTCCAAAATAGTAGCTCACCGTGATTGAACTACATCGCGGTGAGTATAGAGATGGAGGGGTCACCGCATCGCGGTGAAGATCAAAATTGACAATTGTCAAATTCCAGCAAGTCACCGCAATTGCATCGCGTCGCAGTGGAAACTGTGATGATAGCCTTGGCGCATCACGGTGAAGGTCTAATTCAGGGTCCAATTATGAATTTTAATTTCCCAGGGATGGTTTGGTCCTTTCCCATGGCCCCAATTCGTGAAAAACACAATATTAAATCCCCCAAAAGCATATTTGGTCATTTTTTTTACTCAAATTCTCTCAATTTAAAACCATTCTCTCTCAAGAACAAACCCTAGCCCTTCAATGATTCAAGCTTAAGTTCAAGAAAACTACCAAGAACCTTCAAGAATTCTTTAATTAAGGTATGTTAGATGTTCATTCATGGTTTCCTTTAACCCATGGAGTCCAAGAACCCAATTTCAAGTTTAAAAGAGTGATTTTTACATGTTATCATGAATTTTAACCATGAATTCCCATGAATTTCAATTTTATATTATGTTTATACATGATTTGTTGTTGAAGTTAAACCCTACACATTTGAATGATACTTAATCATTGGTTTGTACCTTAAATTGTGATTTAGTATCAAAAACATGATATTACTACAGGTTTAAAACTATTCACATGCTTAAACCATGAATTACAAGTGTTGATAAAATGCCCAAAGGAATGAGTTTTTAATAATGGTTACTTATCATGTCCTTAAGGTTTGGTACGGTCTTGTTATTATTACTATCAAGTCCTGGGGGTTTTGAATACCCAAAATCTAGCTGCTTATCTATTCTTCAGTATCTACAGAATGGTTCAGGATAGTTATGAGCATTTTCAGTTCAATTGGTCACCATAAACAACTAAACTTAGTTCAGTCCAGTTTCAGTGTCTTTCAGTTGGGAGTAGGATTTAGCACCAAGTGAATGCAGGGATGAAGGCTTCCACGTCATCTAGGCAGAGTTGTTAGTTCCAGTCCCTATATTTTAGAACTACGTAGCCAGCATAGCATAAGGAGGAGTCACCCATCAGTTTAGGCTTGAAAACCGCTCAGGGATCACCCGTTAGTTTAGGATTGACACCCTGGTCCTTCAGGATATCAGTTAGTGGATCCACCCAGCCATTCTTAGTACCCATGGTACGGTACAAATGCCCTTCCAACGGGCTTATAGGTTGGACCCTGTTAGTACATTGGGGCATGTCGATTATTGTTATCTCCCACAGTCTTAGTTCAGTATTCAGTACAGAGTACAATTTCAGATTTACATGACCAAAGCATACAATTATCAGTTATTCAATATCAGTATTTCAGTACTTCAGTTTACTGATTATTTCAATATCATGCTATATGCTTGGTCATGCATCCTTAGACTTTACAACTTTCATGTATAATTTTGTATTAGTCATCTCATGCTAGGTATTCAGTCATGTATTATTCATGTTCATGAATGCATGCATATCGTCCTAACCTCATTTAGCATACCAGTATATTCAAAGTACATCCGTATACTCATTTCTTGTGCTATGATGTCTCATATCATAGGTTCGGACGCTCAGGTTCTCGATCGTACTTAGACATCCTATTGCATCAGAAGTAGTAGCGGTGGTGAGTCCTCATACTCCGAGGACCAATGATGCTTATGTCAGCATTTCTTTTCAGCTCGTGACCCGGAGTTAGTTGGGAACTTGTCCATCAACTCCAAAGTCAGTCTATTTAGAGGCTTTTAGACTAGTACATACAGATAGTCAGTTTTCAGTCGTATTATCAGTTGTTTTATCAGTATTGACAATATGTTTCAAACATTTTAAACTATGATTCAGTATTGATTTTTAGTTGTTGAAAACGTTATGGCATTTCCAGTTAAAGTCCCACACATTTCTTTGTTAGTTTTATTCAGTGCTCACAGTAGGTACCGGCTCATGGGTTAGCTTGTGGTCCTTTAGATATGTATGCACCGTGTGGCATCTAGGGTGTATTCTTGGGGAATTACAAATACATGACTCATCCTTTGGTGTACAAGAAATAATGACTCGGGCATGGATTAGAACACGTGATGGTGAATTCTCTTGGACCATTTCATTACTCATTTTCTTTAAAGACCACTCATATTTGTTGGAGATATTTCCCTTACATAACTTTGGTCCATCAAGTGGATTATAAATCTTTAAGAGAGAATCCCTGCCATAGGGGATAGTACCATCAACTCCAATCAAATATTGCTTTTCATCTTGAACAAACACCAAATAAGATGTATTACAACCACCATATTCCAATTGGTCACTAAGGTCAAATGGATCGAGTGTCCATGGACATGGGTATAACCAACACTTTTTTTTCTTAAAGGTACCACAAATACAAAATGGTATATTCTTCACGCAAGCATAAGCATTTTCAAGGGCAAACAGAGAGTAAAGAAAGGTCTCATGCAAATTGATTTCATATAAGGTGTCCTCTAAAAAATGCTAATTACTATGCTCAAGAACATTATCAAGAGTATTCTTAAGAATCGGAAAACTCAAAGAAGAAGAAATAATTGGAAAATAAAAGATCATTGATCCACACCACTAGGTAGTTCACTAAGAGTGATTCATTATCTTCAAAAAAGATATTGTACTTAAAGAGAGAAGGATCAATCCAATAAGGAGAATTGGAACATCAAAGTTCAATCTCTAAAAGGAAATTATAAAGTTTTAAAGAAGTTTCAATCACATGATCATTCCTATGAGCCAAGCAAGTAATATGATTTTCATTAAAAGGAATGATCAAAGGGTCACTCCTTTCAAATGATCAACATTATCAACATCATCACTAACTTGAGGTTCACTAATCATATAAAAAATATCCTCTCAAGTAGTGGACTAGATTCACAGAAAGTTGATCAACACTATTTTCACAAGATAATGTACTATCATTCATTACAAAGGCTTCAAGACTAGGTGGACTTAAATTTATCTTACAAGAAGAGTCAATTCGGTCATCAATAGGAAAAACTAGTTTATCCACACTCTTAACATGTACATTATCATCATGAGTTAAATAATCATTAAGCTTACATGTAAGCAAGCTATCACTCACATCCAATTAGTTACTAGCCACATAATGATCTTTCACATTTACTAAAGTGCAAGAGTTAGCTTTGTTACCTTGAAGACCTTGAGAAAATTCTTCTTTACCTTGGTGCAAGGTTCCTTTCAAAGAGTTGTAATACTCTTTATATGGTTTGATACATCCAACTTAATCACTAGATCTTTTAGATTAAACTCTATGTTTGAAGGTTGTATTCCTTCTCTAATTGCAACATTAGTGTAATGACCTAATTTTTTATGAATTGAGTGAAATATTTATTTCTATGTGATTTGACCATTTTACCTCTCCATGAGGTTGCTTTATGTTTTTTTTAGGTGTGGGGATGGTTGGCACGGTTTCTAATATATTTTGGTGTGATTTGTGTGAGTTTGTGATTTTTGGTGGCTTAAAAAGCCTTATGGTTGACTTCGATCAACATTTACTGATATGTGCATGGGATGGAAAAACAAACTATGCCACCATATTCGAAACATCAATTTTTGATTGGAAACATGGCTAGTGTGGTCTTATGGCTTTTACATCTGATTTCGACCCTCTGTTTAGAAAGTTGTATAATTGGGTTCGAGGGTCAATTTTGTGAAAATGAAGTTTTTTCAAAAATAATATCACCTTTTAGTTTGGAGCATAAAATTTAGAGGGGTTGCATAGCTCATTTGCGTACTAGGGATTTGGATGAATCTCGAGGGGTCTGTGGAGACTTGAAATTCCCCAACTCTCCAGCTGGTGAACCACTCAGCTGGTTCACTCGCTTAAGTGATGCTTTGATCAGTTAAGAGACTTGGCCTGACAGCCAAAGCGTCGTCTAAGTAACGCCAAGATCACTTAAGAAATTGTAACTTAAATGATGGCCTAGTCGATAAAGCAACACTAACATGCCAGACACTTGTCGCTTAAGCAACAACCAAGTCTCTTACGCGATGTGGGGGGCTTCGCTTAAGTGATTCCTGTTCACTTAAGAGATAGCCTCTTAAGTGCCCCGGTAGTCTCTTAGGCGATGTCTAGGTAGATTACATCCTCAATTTTGAGATTTTTACACCATTTTCAAGATTTGGAGCTTGGGGTTCGAGTTTTTGGACATTTTCTTCCATTACTAAGCTTGGGTAAGCTCCAAATCCGTATTTCAATTAATTTCCTTCAATTTTTATCATTCAAATCTTATTTAAACTCAGATTTTAAAGTTCAAATTTTGGGATTTTGGCACAGAAGTCCCAAATTAGCATTTTTCTTCTATTTTTAAACCCTAATTTTAACCCATTTTCACTTTGGTTTTCTCCTTTGAGTTTATTTAATCTTCAAAAATATGTTTTTTTGATAAATTCTAGTTTTACCACTCTATTTTGTAAACCTATTTTAGGGGTCCGTTATGACCCCGATTCAAAAATGGGCAATATGGGTATCATCAGTTTCGTTTTGATTAGTGAATTCTATATATGTGTTTTAGAAGATTCTGGGTCCATGCGTGAGGTAAAAGCACTGTGTTAAAGAATTATTATATCGGTATCGACATTTGAGGTAGGTTATGGCTTAACTTTCTTCAGACTGGGTTGGGTGGTTAATAATAATGTAAAAGCATGCTATGTGTCACGATCCGAACTAGGGCCTGACCGTTATGGGTATCTCAAGTCTGCCGAGGATCGGAGACCATCCATTTTGCCTAGGCAAACAGAATGCAATACAACTAACAGTGGATGAATTCAAACATATAACAAGATAGAGCTGAGTTCCGAACATATAATAAGATAGTTAAGAGACTAGCTCAGAAAGAAATCAAAGAACTTTAACATCCATCCCAATCCATAAAGCCTTTACTAACCAAGAACAATCTAAGTCGGGATATGCCCCCGCCCATAGCTAAGATGTGTCCAAAAGGAATGGTCCAAAACATAAATAAAACAAGGCCATAATATGAGGGTCTTACGGAGAATGGAAACTCACCATTTCAAAGCTCACTCATGGGATATCCAAAAATCACCTATCACTGCACAAGAACAAGGAGTGTCTCCGTTCCCTATATTGCATGAGGATACAATGTCTGAAGACGGTTAGCAGGGTGAGCGCTATCATGTAACTCAGGATAGGAATAAAATAATGACAATTCTAAATCAAGTCCAAAACTCTATGTACATGTTCACATACATGAATACATAGATATATATATATATAAGATGATGGGATAGGAAACAAGATTTAGCATGAGATTTAAACCCATTAACCTAGAATGTATATCTCTAATCATCCTAAGGTCACCCACGACCTATATGGGTTCATCTCCCCCTGCTGGAAGGATCCCAGTGTATGTAAGCCGCACGAACTAGAAAAATCCTAGGATGAGCCAGGGAATGCCTCGACCCCAGCTAATACAATATATATATAAGTGTGAACTATGCACACGATCATAAAGACCTCCAAGCCGGCGAACATGGTTTCCAGTATCGGTCCTTTCGGGACCTACACTTTCCACGATGAGCTACACAACCCCCTTTAAGCCCAATTAAATTAAGTTTTACATAACCCATCCATTTAACTAAGGAAATATCTATTAAGGCATCAACCACAAGTATCGTCATACCATTACGCTTGCAAACTTAAAATTATGCCATACCAATTCCATCCACTTGGAGGAATGCCATGACCTATTTTGTTCCCCTTGTTCATTAAATCAAGTTTAAAATAAAAAACATGGCCAACAAGGCCTTCAAAACTCGTTTTATCCGTTTAACCATTTATGCAATGCAATAATGTAAGAAAATAAGACAAATTATGTGATTAATTATACTTTAAATCCAATTATGCTAGTGGGTAAAGGGAACACGATTTCCAAACCAAAATCATTATTTTGGGGGAATACCTCAACCCCCATCCGATTCACCATACCCATGCACCCCAATGGGTTTTAAAATACATAAATAAAACATTTACACTTACATTAAAACCATTAGAATTTAAATTAAGTAACAATACTTTGAAAATTATCATCCCAATCAAATCCACATGAATAACCATTTAAACGCATGCTTTAAGTAAAACAAGTTTAAGGGGCGAGGTACATGCCTGAAAGTATTAGGATTTATGAAGGGAAATCAACCTATGAGCCCTAAAGTGTTTTTAAGTCATAATTGGAGAACGAGGTAAATAACCAAAGTTCCCCCAATTAAAACACAGGAAAAACTATCACCAGTGACTATGAGTCACATTACGACTCATGATATCTGGTTAGGAGTTATCACCATGATTCGTAGTCTGGGCAAAGATTTGGGGCCTCCTCACTATTTACCCTACGAGTTATACCTTATGACTCATACATGGACCTTACAACTCGTAGGATCCTAGTCATAACCACAATAGTGACTTTGGCACCTACTCGTAAAAAGTCATTATGATTCGTGAAATCCCATTCATAGTCAGAACAAAAACATGGGAAACCCTTACTGGTCACCCTACGAATCGATCCCTGTGGACCATAAGAAGACCTTATGACTCGTTAGGTGAGCCGAAGTCTGAGCAGTGAGCTCCAAACTTGAGAAATTTTCAGAGGCAAAAATATGGGGTGTTACTGTATGGGTATGGGGTTGCATTATGGAAAATGTTTTTAGGTTATTTATGTTCCCGTGTACGGGCCTATATGGATAATATTTGATTATTTTGAGACATTGATTGCTATGTGTGATCGTGTAAGGTTTTATACAATGTTAATCGCCTGGTATTGATATATATGTATGTTTTGTTGTTCTCTTTTTCACGTAAAAGCCTAAATTTTGGGATTCATATGGTATCAACGTCATTTTACTTGTATATTTCACTTTATGGTTTCTGAATTATATTGGATCATGGATGGTTGGTTGATTTGAGTGGATTTTTAGCTCATATGGTTGGTATATTGGTTGGATATTGGAAATTTTTATTTTGGTTGGTTGTGAGCATTACATCCTCATATCATTTTCATTCATGAAGCATTGGTACCACCATAGAAATACTAGAAACACTGGCTTTTTCTGACAGAAAATGTGACATTTTTAAAAACCCTTTATCGATGTATGTGTGTTGAATAGAAGATATGGATATTGGTTGTATATGGGTTGAAGAACCCCCCATGGGTCCTAACTGGGGAGCATAACTCAATAGGTATATATGAAGGTTGTGCAACAACCTCGTGCATCACATCATCATCGTCATCATCTTCATCTTCATTGCATTCTATATGTTGTGTTTATTCTGTCATTGTATTTTTGTTTATGACTTGATATCTATCCATTTGTTCTATCTTCTTATACTTGTAATTGGTTTATATGTATACTTGATCCTCTTTCCCCTTACCTGTTTTTGTCATATGTGTATATAGTAGAAATGTTAGTAGAGACGGTGTGGGCTACCATATGGGACATTTTCTGATTGCAGGTGACATGCCCATAGTTTGTGTTTATGTCATAACCTGATTTACAAGTCATGATGGCACTTTCTCTATCCCGCTAGTAGGTAAGCCGAACTATAGCCCAAATACAGATGCAATAGGCTAACTTGGTGGGAAAATAGCCTAAAAGCCGAAAATTCACAATTTGAGATTCAAATAACAATATAGAGTCATCAAGGTCTAATAGATAGATAGAAACAAACAAATATACCAAGATTGAGTAATATTGATACAAGAGCTACTACAAAAGAACTATGAGTCCTGAATAGACAAATACAATTCGTCTCAAACATAAAAGACTGGACATAGATAAATAGAAGGAAAAGGGTAGCTAAGACTCTAAGGGCTCATCCAATCTCCAAAATCAACTCTACATGATCATCGAATTAGTGGCGCCAGCTAGTGCTGGGATTTGCACCAAAACGGTATAGAAGTTTAGTATGAGAACCAAAAACCATGGGTTTTCAGTAGGCATCATCGAATGACTGAGCTAAATAAATATATAAATACGATAAGATACAAGATAGAATAAGCTAAGCAAAGGTAAAAGGGCAAACCTGAAAGTGTCCTCCAACACCGTTGCACATGCATAAATAAATAGATCTAGAATGATAACATAACAATGGTACATTTATAACTACTAAATTTCCCCCATAAACCAATAAGAGTGGAAAAGTAAATAACCCCACACAGGACCCTATAATCATGGAAAGTACAATACAAAAAAGTAAACCACCACATTACCATAATTTACCAATTACCATGTCATAACAGAGAATCCATCCATCCTATACCACATCACAATCAACCCTTAATGCTGGACTCAAACCAAAACTCATATTATCAATACTATCAATAATTGTCGGTCTTGAATTGGAACTCATATTATCAATACTATCAACAATTGCCGGATTTGAACCAAAACTCATATCATCAATACTATCAACAATTTCCATACTTGAACCGAAACTCATATTCATAAGCGGTATCAATGAATCATTTTAGTGAGACATCTCAGTAAGCTAAACTCAATAAATCATACCAATAAATCATAGCAACAAACCATCCCTTTACTCATATCTTTACCTCGGACCAAGAAGCATAGTAACAAGTTTCAACCATAATTACTTCTATAAGCCAAGTTAGTAGCCATATCTAGAATCCATATCAATACTAATAGTCATAAGCCATTCTTTAAGCATGTTCAAAATTTGTGTTAATAACCATATCTATAGGCTACCCAACTTATCTATAGGCCGTTAATCGTATCAATAAGCCATATTTATCTGCAAGCCACTAGTAATATCTATAGGCCATATTCTACCTATGAGCCGTATCATAATTATGAGCCATATAATATCTATGAGCCATATTATGTATATAATCCATATCCTATCTATAAGCCACCTTATATCTATACATAAGCCACACGATGTATATAATCCATAGTATATCCATAAGCCAAATTATATCAATATATGTGACACACTATACATATAAGCCATGTCATATCTTTAATTCATTCACCATCCATCATGCTGATATCTATAGCACTAAGCATATCAATAGGCCAAGCCATTAATCATATCCGAAAGTCATATATATAATCACACTTGTAAATTATATCTGTAACCATGCATGCAAGCAATATCATTAGGTATACTTGAAATTAGGATCAATCCTCCAATATCCAACTAACGTATGCAATAGTTATATTCAAACCCCTCGAGTGTCAACCCGACCATTAATAAGAGTATATCATACATGATTGAGACTATGAGGTTATCGCAAGTCCTGTCCTAAGGTGGGCCAGAGTGATCCACTTCTAATCCCCAAAAATCTATTTAAGAAACTTCTACCTCGGACTAGACTAGGGTGTCTAAGTTTATTCCTAGATGTCAAGTAAGCCACAATTATCCCTAAAATTGTAATCCTTCACACACATGAGAAACTATGGCAATTCTACCCAAAATGATAGCAACTAAAGTAATTCCCTTAACTTAAGCAACTAAGGATAATTTTACTCTAACATGAATGACTAGGGAAATTTCACTTACCTTGAGTAATCTGAGATATTCTCACCCTAAATATATACCATGAGGCCTAATTCACCTAAATCATGACTAACTATGCTAACTACTCCAAGTATATGGTTTCAAGGTAGCCTAATGGTCCAATTAAACCAAATATCCTTATTCATGCTTCCAACACCTAAATCCCGCCCCATATCTAGAATAATATCCTAATTATACTATAAGAGAGCTCAAACTATGAATAAGAAAAGCCTAGACTACTTAGGCATCGACGAAAACCCAAAGAATCTGCTAAATCACCAATTTCCCCTTTTGGGAAGCTTCTGCAAGGTGCCACACTATCAAAATCATAATATGCCCATCAAAATGAGAATAATACCCATATTTCACTATTGTCCTTTGGGTCCAAAATTACATAGAATCCCACATAGGGGCTATCTTATAGAAATCATATTTTCGAAACCAACTCAATGTCCCTCTATGCTTAAGGAATATTTATCCTAAAAAATGGGTGAATTCCAAGCTATATTAGTGCTAAAATCAAGTCACCAAGCTTTCGAGATTGTTAGATGAGAATTGATGAATCAACTATGGAAATAATGAAATCTTACCATATATTTGAAGGAGAATTACGTAATTAATCCTTACCCATGCTCCAAAATCACCCACTAATATTATCCTCAAGCTCTATCACTTTTAGGGTTTAAATATCTTACAGATGGATAAGAAATAGTGAAAGGGGCTAAGGGGGTATTTATACCCTTCCCAGGTACACGGGTATCACATATGCTATATTTGGCCAAAGGTGTAGAAGTCGCTTACGCGACAACAGTAGCGCATATGCGATACTTGCCTTCCTGCCAGAGGTGTCGCTTATGAGTCAAATATCGTGCATATTACATAAGCGAACAGATGTTTGCGGATGCACCAGTTGAGACTTGGAAATTTTCCAAGTCTCTGCCAACTCCTTGAGATTCATTCAGATTCTCATATATGCAAACGAACTATGCTACCCTATCAAATTTGATGTTCCGAACTTAATAGCACAATCAATATTTCCATCCAAGGTCATTTCAATTGAAATTGAGTCCCACACCTATTTTCTATTTTTCTTAACATCTGTCCAATAGCTCAAAATGACCCCAGGTGTCTCGGGACCCAGACCAAGGATCCACCTAGCCTAAAGTTGATATTCTGGAGTTGTTAGAATAAGCAGAATTAAGAAACAAGGTCATTTTACTAAAGTTTTTTCCTGATAGCCAATTTGAACCACCGAAGACTTTAAAATAGGGAATTGTATCTAATAACTAAATGAACTACTCGATAACCAAATGTCGGTCCCAGTAAGTCACAAATGACTTAGGGAAGCTATAGGAAAGCTCTAAATGGAAAAAATAAGCATAAATATAGAAAATAACCGAAAGTGTCATTACAATATCCACTACTAAAAAACCTCATTCGTGAACTTAAAAATTAGGATGTATCTGAAGCCTCGAATAGGTGAGGATACTTTCTCCGCATCTCGCTTTCGATATCCCAAGTAGTCTCCACTACTAGGCAGTGCCTCCAATGAACCTTAACTACAGGAATCTTCCTAGTTCGCAACCACTTGGCATCACTTGTCAAAATGAGCACAGGATCTTCCACGACCCTGTTGCATCAACACACAACCCAAACCAACACCAAAAACATTAGAATACACGATGAATCCCTCACCCTTAATAGGAAGAGCCAAAATAGGAGCCGAAGTAAGAAACTCCTTGAGCTTTCCAAAGCTTGACTCACACTCCTTGGACCATTGAAAAGGAACCTCCTTTCGAGTCAATCTAGTCATAGGTTCTGAAATAGTAGAAAAATCCTCAACAAATCATCTATAATAATTGACCAAGCCAATAAGCTATGAACCTCAGTGAGATATAGGCATGGCCCAATTAAAAATAGCCTCAATCTTTATAGGTTCTACCATAATCCCATCCTTAGACATCACATGGACAAGAAATGTCACTAACTTAAGCCAAAACTCACTCTTAGAGAACTTGGAGAAAAGAAAATAATCTCTGAAAGTCTAGACCATAATCCTTAAATGGCGTGCATTCTCCTCTCTACTCCTAGAATATACAAGGATGTCATCGATGAACAAAATCACAAAGGAATCCAAATAAGGCCTGAACACTTAGTTCATCAAATCCATTAACGTGGCTAGGACGTTAGTCATCCCAAAAGTCATCACTAAGAACTCTTAATGTCCATAATAGGTCCTAAAGGCTGTCTTCGAGATATCCTTAGCCCGAATCCTCAACTGATGGTGTCTGGACCTCAAATCAATCTTAGAGAACACCACTGCTCCCTAAAGCTGATCAAACAAATCTTTAATATAAGGCATAGGATAGTGGTTCTTCACTATCACCTTATTAAGCTGTCTACAATCAATACACCTGTGCATGGATCCATTTTTATTTTTTACAAACTATAGAGAAACCCCCCAAGGAGACACACTTGGTCTAATGAAACCCTTACCATGAAGATATTCAAGCTAAAAGTTCATCTCTTTAAGCTTAATAGGAGCCATATGACAAGGTGCCATAGAAATAGGTCGGCTACATAGCTCAAGATCAATCACAAACTTAATACTACGCTCAGGAGGAAGGCTAGGTAGATTGATAGGGAAAATAGTTGGATACTTATGAACTATAGGAACAGAGTCAAGCAATAACTCTCTATAATAACATTATTAATATAAGCGAGATAAGAATCATAATCCCTTGAAATAAGCCTCTTAACACACATACAAGAAATAATCCTCATCGGCTCGCAACTAACAACTCCCTTCCACATGATCGAGAGTATGTCGGGCATGGCTAAGGTAACGGTCTTAGCAAAACTACTAGGACCACATGACAGTGGGATAACCAGTCCATGCCCAAAATTACATCAAAGTCTACCATGTCCAAAATAATAAGATCAGCATGAATATCAACATCTCTAACAGTTACAACACATGATCTGAAAACCTAATCCACTACTAAAGAATCACCTATGAGAGTAGATACACATAATTTCATAGATAATGAATCCCTAGATAACTCAAGATGTGGATCAAAATAAATAGAAACATAAGACTAAGTAGACCCTAAATCAAATAAAGCAAAAGTTGACTGATGGCACACAAAAATTATACAAATAATAATAGCATCCAAAGACTCAACCTCGGGTCTAGCAGGTACTGCATACAATTGACCACGCTCGTTACCTGGCTGGACTCCTAACTAACTCCCTTTCCTTCCTACTTTAGAACCTAACACCTTAGGGACCACGACCATGCATACCACTTCTATTTTGGGGATGAACTGCCCAAGAAGGTGGAACACTCTGAGTGGAAGAAATAATTTATCCACGACTGGGGAACTCCCTCGAGAAGTGACCAAATGCTCCATAACCATAACATGCCCCAGGAGCTAGATTAAAACCAGAAGATCCGATTGACTTAGAATAAACACCACAACTAGAATTGCCTGAAGATGGACCCCTAAAAAACTGACCACGACCCAGGATAAGATGATAACTAGAGCTAGACTGGCCTTCATTAGTAATCTAAAGTGCGGCCTAAATAGGTCTACTATATTTACCCTGATGCTAAAATGACTGATGTGGAGGGTAATTACCTTGAGAACTACTACCTTTAAACCAAGAGCTACTATGACTCCCGCTGAACCTACTTTGATATCAAAACCTCTTATTACTGCCCCCTTGGTCCTCGTAATATATCTCCTCCATAAGCTGAGCATGACTAGAAATCTAAAAAAAGAGCTACCTACATGAACCAAATTCTGAGTAGAAATGCGAAGATGAAGTCTCAATCCTCAGACAAAGCAATGAACCCTCTTATACTCAGTAGCTAGGATAGAAGCAGCATGCCTAGCCAAATCATAGAAATAAACCTCATACTCCACAATAGTCATGGAATCCTACTCCAACCTTGAGAACTGATCCCTCAAATAATCCCTATGAGTGTGAGGCATATACTTCTTCAAAAAGATCTCAAAGAACTGAGTCTATATCAAAAGAGAAGATTTAGTTGGACTGGAATCAAGATGACCTCTCCACCAATGTATAGCTTCCAAGTACAACTAAAAATTAATGTAATCCACACCATAAGTTACCACTAGGCCTAAATTACGGAGCCTATCCTCACAAGCAATCAATACATATTCATCCTCGCCCGGTGAACCAGAAACCTAAGCGGAGCCAATCTTAAGAACCTACCCAACATCTTTTTCTCCTTAGTAGACATAGTAGGTTGGGAAACCACTGGCTGAGCGACTACCGGCTGAACAATCAAAGGCACAATAGGGACCTTAACTCTAGGAGTCGCAGCTACAGGCTGTACCATCACCTCTGTACCACTCTGATCTGTGGACTGCGTAGCATCATATGGTGCACTACTGACAAGACTCAAATCAGGGCTTTGTCATAATAGGCATCTCAAGTCTAACCGGGACCAGAGACCACCCCTGATACCCAACCCAACCAACCAGCATAAATCCTGTATCGGATAAATTCTAAATATATAACAAGATAGCGTATTTGTACCAACCCAGACTCTAGGATAGGTCTATAACTGTGACCAACCCAAGAAAGTCCAACCATCTAATACCAACTAACAACCATAACCAAATCGATATAATAACCAAGTTCCTATCCATAACATAATATAAAAGGATGGAACGATAAAAATTTAGTCAAATAGTATCAACCCCAATACCAATGACAATACAAAGGCTAATACCACTACTGACAGGGCCTATTTAAACCTATTGTAGTTCCACAAAGACTATATCCAAAATAGAAAAAAAATCAGTTGGGACACGTGAAATATCCTAGGTTATGACCCTTAGAAAATTTCCTAGAATTCCGTTCTCCAAACCTAATATGACTCATGGGTACGAGCCGTATATTGGGGTACGAGTGGTATAGTCCTATCGTATGTTGACCAGTATTAGTTGGTGGAGTGGTTTTGGTCACTGGAATGTGTACGACTTAGGGGTATGAGTCGTAAGCACTTGGTATGAGTCATAAAAGGGACTCGTATCCTGGGTAATGTTTGATCCTCCTGGTATTTCATTCTGCCAGGGATACTAACATGCCCCAAATATCGGGACATGTCGTATGGGCACCTCAAGATCACATGAGCCAGAGGTCGCCCCATAATCCAACCTAATCAACCATAATTATCCACGAGGGTCGGATATATCTCGTCCATAAAATAAGAATAGCAGAAATATAAGAGCAATATTCAAAATTAGAAAATAACTACCATTTTAGTAATAACAACAGTCTAGCCAATATGACCAAGTCCACAGTTATCCACAAAACCTCTAAACAATTGAGTCAAAGATATGTTGGGACATTCTCCCGACAATAGCTAAGTACCACCCTATCCAAAAAATACAAGTCTATGACATAGAATAAAATGACTATGAAAGGTAGGTCATCCAGAGAATGGAAGCTCACCACTTCAAGGTCAATGCAAGAATCCACCCGAACATCTAATCACTGCATAGAAGAAGAAAAAGAAAAGATGCTTCGGTGTCTATATCACGTGGGGACGCAGAGTTCAAAGATGATTAGCGGTTGGAGCACTAGCATGTAACTCAAGGATAAGGGTAAAATAATATCATCATTCAACAATAAGAAAATATATCATACACAATCATATTCACACATTTTCTTTACACGTTGATATATCACATGCCAATCAAGTTATCAAGACTTAAAAACACTCTCAAATACTTCACTCATATGACACAAAGTGGAGGACTCCGACATTCCACACTTGGGTTCATACCATCTTTATTAGGCATAAGACTTTAACAACATTCACATATCATCAAGAAATGTACTTCATCCATGGTTACACTTCATCAAGCAAAGGGGATACAACCACATAGTTACCCATTAAAACTAGGGCTCTACCCATATACCATAATCTCTTAGGCGTGGAACTCTAATCACAAAATCACACACTCAACTAGACATGGAACTCTAACTATATTTGATCAGTTATAGAACTTTAATCACGAGTTAGAACTTTAATCTAGAGTCATCATATTTGATTAGCTATGGAACTTTAATCCTGAGATGGAACTTCAATCATAAGCCATCATAGTGGTTTGGCCATGGAACTTTAATCATGAGGTGGAACTTTAATCATGAACTATCATAGGGGCTTGGCCATGGAACTTTAATCACGAGGTGGAACTTTAATCATGAGCCATCATAGTGTCTTGGAAATGGAACTTTAATCATAAGGTGGAACTTTAATCACGAGCCATCATAGTGGCTTGGCCATGGAACTTTAATCATGAGCCATCATAGTGGATTGGCCATGGAACTTTAATAACGGGGTGGAACTTTAATCACGAGCCATCATAGTGGCTTGGCCATGGAACTTTAATCCCTTATTTCATGCATCGGCATCCATATCATTATTTTCAACATATTAAGAGAATACCACGCATTCAAGAGCTCCAACTCATTTAGCTAATTCAATGTTAATCAGGACCACATGGTCCTCATGGGATCCTTCATTGCTTAACCATCTCAATAGGCCAATGACTCCATTCAATTCTTCACATAATTCAATTTGTGGTTCTTAAAACCCACACAAACCATTTATGTGTCATTAACAACATTATACCATATTTCCACCACACTTGGTTCCATTCATAATTCGAGTTCAAGTTTAGGGAAAATAAACCCCTCGTCTTAACCATAAAACCAACATGGTTGGAGATTAACAAATTACATGGCTAACCACACCAACATAATACCAATTAACAAACATTTATACAAAAAGGGTCATTGCCCTATTTAAGCCACAAGCTAATTCATTACATACTTAACAGGGCTCCTATCAACCATTTCCAAGAATTTATGATTATTATATCTCAATACGTGTCCAATAAGGCCCTAAATAACCATCTACAAGTATCCACATTCTTTTAAGCATTATCAAGACTCATTTATGTCCACTAGGCCAATTCAATAGATGGGCATTTGACCTTCACAAAACTATTTAATTGTTGATCATTTCAATAGGACACATACTTTGATTCAACACATAATTTGTTACATTTATGGTCACCAAGACCCACATAACCATTCACAATTCACCAGCAAGTTTTCACTGCATTCTTACCACATTTAGGCTCAACACGCACACAATAAGTTCATTCTCATGTCTAAGGTTTCAATCCCTTACAAGTTATTGACCTAAAAAATATCACCAAATACACAATACATGGTTCACAATAACTTTAACATACCATTTACCAATCATTCATTCTCATTAGGACATTTCCCTAACTCAATACATCACCCATATGTAACTAGGCATTTCACTTAGACATTTTCTCAAACACATTTTGTGCATACTTATATCTAGGTTATTTTCATGGTAGTTATCATCAAGACTAGGGTTACTCAAGACCCTCATGTTAAACCACATACAACAAACATCCACATATGCAATCTACCATCAATAACGTATATCAACACAAGTATAAAAAAGAATCATCATTATTCATTGTTAGGTAGTAAAACCCTTTTTATTTGATTCAAAACCACCATGTACACATACTAATTCAAGTGTGAAATACATGGGTTTAGAGCTATTTAAAGAGGGGAAGAGATACATACCTTAAACAACTTGGATTTCCATCAATCTTCACTCTTCTTTCTTGCTATAAGATGAACACCTTCAAACCCTAGCCTCCAATCTTGTTTCAAAGAGCCTTTAGAGTGTTAGGAATGTTTAAGCCTTGAAAATAAAGACTTGGGAAGCTACCATTACTTATATAGGTCAAGGACTTAGGGTGTTAGGTAAGGGAAATGACAAAAATATCCTTGGTTAAAAGCTGGAAAATACACACGTGCAGGGGTAGGACTTCCCCTCATGGTTCACTTGGAAATCATAACTTAGGGTACGAGTGGTACCCTAACTTGTACCCAAGGCTTCCCCTAGGTCAACCATACTGGTTAGGGTATAAATAGGCACCCTTGAGTAGTATCCTAAGGGTACGTGTAATACCCCATATTATACTTAGTTTAGTTCAGCTCCTAGTACTTTCATAAGAGGCTGAAAGCCTGAAAATTTAACTAAGTGTTGAAGACTTAACCTTATTTTGACCCCTTAACTTCAAAGATTTTTAAGCTGACCTTCTGGGCTCCGAGATGATAGTTTTAGAATTGATTAATGTTCAGGGGTGTAAGCAGTATGTCTTGGGGAAGTTTTGAAATTTTTGGACGAGGTTTGGGTCATGTTTGGCTTTTGATTTCAGTAGCTCAATGTGATTCCACCGCGTCGCGCCGGGAATAGCAATGGGCATTCCATCGCATCACGCCAAGCCCATAAACGACATTCTAGTTGTGACTTTAATCTTCAGAGAGGTAATTAAGTTATTTACTCTCACCCCAAGTCATAAAAATAGAAGATTAGATTTCGGTTTAAGCATTATACACACATTATTCATCAAATTTCTCTCCAAGAAACCCTAACCAAATTCCAAGAAATCAAAAAATCCATTACATCCTCTTCAAGACAATCAAGATTCTAAGTTTCCACATTTAAGAAATTCAAGAAAAATCCCTCAAGAATTTCGGGGAGTAGTACTTATCACCGAGATAGAAATTTGGTATTTCCCCAAACCTATGTGCCACCGTAGGGTTGTTTGATGATAATATTATTGGCCAGAGAGCCCGATTGTGATTATTGCAGTTTTAAGGTCGTACTCCCTGGCAAAGAGTATGACGCTCCTGCCAATGGGGGTTTCAAACATTGGTATTCCATGTAGCTCATGTGGGGTTGTCGGTTATAGGAAACTGCCCGGTCCATAAGAGTCATGTTTATTGAAATACCGAGTCACTCCGAGTTTTGATGTGGTAAGTCAAGTTGCCTATGATGATCTATAATGATTTATGAGGTTTTTCTCCTACATTTCCTATCTAAGATGTTATGAGTTGCATGATTCAATGTCACTCAATCCAGGTGTGTCATTATGGTCCGTATGTACGTTTTTACGAAATTTATGCTATTATTTATATTTTGCATGTGCCCCCACATACTCAGTACGTATCTTGTGTTGACCCACATATTTCTCTATAGGCTACATTCTTACCATAATATAGGTTCAGGTACTTAGCCGCAGCCGCGACAGTGATATCTGAGTGCCGCATCTACGTTCCTTCAGTGGTGAGTCCTCATGGTTCGAGGACCAATTTGCTAGTTTTGGTGTTGTTATTTTGTGATGCCTTTGGTCTGTTGAGTCAGTTGGGGGTTTGTCCTAATGGCTCGTTGATTTTGCTGTATAGAGGCTATGTCAGACTAGTGTATTGTTGGGTTGGTTTGTGTATAGACATTCCATATATGTACAGTCTAACGATATTTCGTACCATGTACGATGTGATATGATATGTACTTATATATATATCCTTAGCGTAGCGTGTATGTTGTTGTGTTGGAACCCAAGGGTAGTGTTTTGTCTTAAAGGGTTAGCTTGAGGCTACGTGTAGCCTTGGGCACCGTGTGGCATCTCGGGATGATATTTTGGGGCGTTACACTAGGGCTCTAATACCAATCGGACATGACCCAAACCAGGGCCTAATCGTGTTAGGCATCTCAAATCCAACCAGGACCAGAGACCACCCCCAATACCCAACCGTAACCAGACACCCTATGTCGGATATATTCCAAACATATAACAAGATCAATCAATAATAATTCAAAGATATTAAATAAAGTCTATATTTTTAATCCAACAACCTCAATCATTATCAACCTGGTGCCAATCCTAATGCTAATACCAATACAATGGATGAGACCAATACTGACATCGCCCATGCCAATAGTAGTCTGACAAAGACTCTAACCAGAATCAAGTAACAACTGATCGAGACATGCCCCCGACCATATCCAAAACCAAAATTCAAGAAACAAAAATAATGAAAAGAAGTCCATAGCAAGAAATGGAGTCTTCCATAGTATGGAAGCTCACCATTTTAATATGACTCAAAGTTGTCCCTGAATCTAAGTCACTGAGCAGAAGGAATAGTAGTATAGTCAGTTCTTGTATCACGTGGGGTTAGAACACCCGAAGTCGGTTAGCTGAGTAAATGTAAGTATGTACTCAAGGATAAAAATAAAATAATGTCGTTATTCAAAATCAAATTAAATAACCATATGCAATCACACATACATATATATCATATCGGGATAGAGAACCAGGTTTAGCATGCATTTAAAACCTTAATCTGGGTTGTGTAGCTCTGCCATTTTAAATGTCCACCTACGGGCTATATGGGTTCATCTCCCCCTTCTAAAAGGGCCTCGTTGCATGTTAGCCACATGAATTAGAGAAAAACCTAATATGACTAGTAAATCTCCCTAAATATAAAGTGTGACAACAAGCACACAGTCACCATGGCCAAACTTTATATCGGTAAAGATGAGTTTTTAGTATTGGTCCCCCTGAGACCTCTACCTTCCATGGATTTTCTAACACATACCTCTTTAAGACCATATTAAAACCCATTACACATTCCAACCATTTACCAAGTAGTCTTTTGTTTAGGCATTAACCGTTAGTTTTATCATACCAAAATTAGGGCTTTCAAGTCTATAATTTTATGCCATACCAAAATCATTAAACCAAGTTGACTCCAAAGTTTTCAATTAAACCAAAACCATGGCCACCAAGGCCTTTCCAAACCATTTAAAAGTAACTAGACAAATTCAGGTTCCATTACCATTTATGCAATGCAAAGATATCAAGACTAGTCAAACAATATGACAAAATCATTCTCATTGGCATTTTAATAAATAGGTTGAGGTCACATAAGTTTCAAAACCATAACCAAGTAATTTGGGAATCAATAATACCCCAAAATCCATTTTCCATTAACAATCATCCCACGATGTCAAAATTATACTAAAAGCATGAAAGAAAACACAATTAAACTACGAGAAACATTATTCAACCATGAAGATCCAAAAAACCCCAACCATTATTTCAAACCATAACTATATCATAAAAATCATACATTAAAAACATGCTCTTTGTAAAATAATAATGAGGGAGGAGTAACATGCCTTAGACACTAAGAAGGACGAAGAGAAACCACCCTTGAAAATCTTAATTTATTATCTTGTTGAAACCCTAGCCTTTTGCTTAAAATAGTGTTTGGGAGAGATTTTAAGAGTGATTGATTGGGAATAATATGTTAACAAAGTCCCAAAAGGTGTTTTAAGTCGTGGACTCAAAGGGAGTTAAAAAGGGAAAATGTCCAGAATGCCCCCAACTTAACTATAAAAATACCGCAGGTAGTTACAAGTCGATCCCGTGACTCATGACAACAACATACGACTCCTACCAGTGAGTTTTCACCAACAAAGTGAGTTGGACACCTACACATTGCCCACCATATGACTCCCTGATCCCACTCGTTACCAAACCATATGACTTGTATGGCCTAGTCGTACCTAAAACAGAATCCAAAGGGATTGACATTGGACAACATATGATTCAACTATACCACTTGTACCCTATCCCCACATCCCTTAGTGATCCACTCGTACTTGAATCCAAGTCGAGTCACTAATTTACTGATTTGATTAAGGACTATCCAAATGAACCATCACCACACCTAACAACTCATACCACCCCAATCGTAACCATAACAGAATCCCAACCACCACCCACTGGAATCCCTACAACTAGGGTCACCTGAATAGTACCCACACAATATGACTCGTATGGTGAGTCGTTACTAGGGCAGTGAGTTCAAAACTCATAAAATTTCCAAGGGCCAAAACCCAGGGTGTTTTAGTGAAGGTGATTTGGGATAGACTTAACGCCACCCAAAGTTGCCAAAAGTCCTCTGCGGATGTAAGGCAAATGGAGTTGGAGTTTAGTTTTGGTGATTGGGTCTTCTTGAATGTGTCTTCCATGAAGCGACTGATGCAGTTTGGTAAGAAGGAAAGCTCAGTCCCTGATATGTTGACTCATGCTTGGTTTTGAAGAGGATTGGTAATGTTGCTTACAAAATTGAGTTGTATTATTGTTTAAGATCCATACATTTGATTTTTCATGTTTTGATATTGATAAAGTGTGTGGATGATCCTTTAATAGTTGTTCCTATGAAGGAGGTAGGTATTTTAGATTTCTTATCATACGAAGATGTCCTGATTGAGATTTTGGATCGACAAGTCCATCGGTTGTAAATAAAGGATGTGGATTTAGTAATGATTCTTTGGAGGAACCAAAAGGTTGAGGAAGCTACTTGGGAAGCCGAAGAGGACATAAAGTCCAAGTATCTATTCTTGTTTCTAGTTTTGGATAATCGTGTTTAAGGTATGTGTATTCCTTAACATATTTGTTTTTTGTCTTTGTTAAAGCTAAGATTAATCGTATGTGGATTCAAATCATGCTAATAAATTCCTTGTCCTATCATTCAAGGATGAATGATCCTAAGAGGGGAGTATATAACACCCAGGTGTTTTGCCCCTTGAAAATTTTCTGAAATTTTATCCTTATTATCCTGACTACGACTCCTCTGACGAGTTGTAGGGGTTCTTGATGGGTTTTAGGGACTCGGTCAAAACTTAATTAGAACAAGTGGATTAGTAGTCTAATCTAAGTACGAGTGGCTCTTAACTAGTCATCAAGACTTCTTACGGGTCGTAATGACCAAGTCGTAAGGTGTCCAAAAAGTTTAGCCCCAGACATTGTCTTTATTATAACTTGAGGCTATGAGTCGTAAAGACTCAAGATGAGTTATCATGTCCCAATCATAGGGTTTCCAGTGCGTCATCCCAAAATTATTACAGTTTTGAGTATGAGAAGTGGATACGATTCGTTAAGTATGGTTACGAGTTGGTGGAATTAATCATAGCCTAGTATGGGGCCTTTGTGGTTCTATCTTAACTATGACTCCTTATTATGAGTCTTAATGTATCCTTACGAGTCGTATAGTGACTCGTAGTACCTGACGACTAAATTTTAGTTCTAAATTAAGGGTACTTTAGACAATCCTCTCCTTACTCGATTAAAACCCCACATCCATAAAGAACTTAAGGGTGTTATATTTTATCCTTAACATACTCAAACACTTCAAAAATATATCTCAAATTCTCTCAAGCATCCATACTTAGGGTTTCCAAGAAGGAGGTCATCCAAGGGCTTAAGGGTTGAATTCCTTCTGTGAAACTTGGTATTTCAGGCATGTTACTCTTTCCTCATTGTTAATTTTTTAAAAGCATATGTTTTAAAAAAAATCATGAAATATTGATGTTAGTTTTGAAACAAGGGTTGGGGGTTTTGAATGCTTATTGATTGAATAATATTTTCCCATGGTTTACATGTGATTACTCATTCCTTAATTATGGTTTTGAACTGTGGGTGCATGGGTATGGTGAATGAACTAGGAAATTGTGATTTATTCCAAACTTGTGACTTTTGAAGTGGTTATGACCCTAACCCCATATTGTAAAATCATTTTTAGTTATGAGAAATATGGGAATTTAACTATTGCATTATGATTTAAAAATTAAACCTTGTAGGTTCGTGTTTCCATGAGTTCTTGCATAATTGAACCAAGGGGTTGTGAATTTCCCTAAGTGATGTAATTGTTTTGGCATGTTGTTGTGACCTTGCAAGTGTAGTTGGTATGACGATACCAACAATGTATGCCTTAATATGAAATATGATTCAATGAATGGGATTGTGTGATAAATGTTTTTAATTGGACTTTAATAATGGTTGTGTACCTGAGTCATGAAAGTGGAGGCCCGAGAGATCAATACCAGAAACTGCAGTTGCCAACGTGAGGTTCTAAATGACTAAGTGGTTCGAGTCCTTCTTAATATTATTATCATATGATTATGAGGTTCAAGTCCCCTATAGTATATTACATGATTTGGTGCTCGTGTCATCTTGATATGCCGAGAGGTTTGAGTCCCCTATAGTGCATACATATATCCTCTAGTTTGTGCAGCTACGTATGGTGGGCCCTACCAGCTGGGGGTGAGATGGGTCCATATAGCCCGTGGGGGACTTAGTATATTATGACGGTTGAGCTACACAATCCAGGATAAAGTTTTAAAGAGCATGTTAAGCCTTGTTCCCTATCCCAGCATACGATATATATGTATATATATGCATTTGATTTTATGCATTGGTTTTGAATGAGTTTGAATTGTTGATCATGGCATTATGTTATCCTTATCCCTGAGTTACATGCTATTGTTCACACCACTAACTTTCTTCGAACATTGTATCCCCATGCGATGCAGGCACCGAAGCTACTTTTACTTTTCCTGTGCAAAGTTAGGTCGGTTGGCTCTGTTCGTTGCATTGTGTTAAAGTGGTGAGCTTCTATCCCTCGGAAGGCTTAGGCATTTCACCAGCTCTCATCCATAGATTTGAGTTAAAAGTTACTTTTAATATCATTTCATTCTCATTGTCATCTGTCAGAATCTTGAACATATCCCGACCAAGACTGATTTTGGTTCTTTGCTTAAAAGGCTTTGTTTGGATTACTGTGGATATTGGGTGATGTTGGTCGGTTATTTGGCCGGTCATTGTTCGTCGGTTAAAGACAAGATTTGAATTTTCTTATGTTTGTTGCATGCTATCTTTTTATATATTTGGAATTCATCTAACACTAGGGGGTGTTATGTTTGGTTTGGTTAGGTGCAGGGGGTGATTACCGGTCCACGTGGGACTTGAGATACTCGTCATGGCTAGGCCCTGGTTCAGGCCATGATAGTTTTGCTAGGGTTCTTTTGGCTATTGTTGTAGGTATGTCCCAACTTAGGTTATTCTTTGGATATTAGAGGCTTTGAGGATTACTGTGGATTGGGTTGGTTGTTGAAATTCTTAGACTTCTTTATAAGTTAGTTGAGTTGCATATCTTGTTATATGTTCGTAATTCATCCACTGATAGTTGTATTGTGTTCTTGTTAGCTAGGTTACAGGGGATGGTCTCTGGTCCTCGGTGGACTTGAGATACCCATCATGGCTAGGCCTTGGTTCAGGTCATGACAAAAGATTAATAAAAGTGATTTACAAATAAGTAGTTTCTTTAACTATAACCCCAAACAAGCACTTATTCAGCCTATCAATGATTACCCATATTGAATCATATCTTTCCAAGGCCTTCAGAAGACCAACCTTAAAATCCATCGCTATCCTTTCCCACTTTCATTTAGGAGTAATGATCCTCCAGGTTATTTTATCACTTTTCATATGTTTCTAGTATTTTGAGTAGTGGCTACAAATGATTCATGACTTACCAGAACTATCGGCTCGGTTATCTGATAGTTTATTTAGGTTTTAGGCTTATTTCTGTATTTTGAAGCTTTCACTGTTAATGAAATGGTGTTGGACCAAAAATCCTACTAAATGGCCTTGAATGAGAATTTTAAAAGTACCAAAAGCTCCAAAATGTTGATTTTAGGCTATGGGAACCCTTGGTTTAGGTCCTAAGGCTTTCAGACTTATTTTGAGCTCTTAGGTAGATTTGGTGAACATAGAATTATAGGTGTGGGACCCAAATTTAATCTAAACAATATTGGATGAAAGTTTTGATGATTTTATTGAATTTGGAATGCAAAATTTCATATAGTAGCATAGATCGTTTGCACTAACGGGTTTTCAAACGAATCACGAGCACTCGATCGGAGTTCGTGAGGACCTATGTTTTTGTTGGTTTTCCATCTTCTAGTGTAGTGCTCATTTACCATTTTTGTTTGAAAGAGGTAGGATTCATTCTCAAAGGATCAAGACGTTGACCATCACGTTCTCGATAAAATATTGACCCGACCTAGCTCTTTCTTTCTATTCGCATTCACGACCATCGGTGTATCATTTGTAATAGCTGGTCTTGTTTGCCTTCACGTTTGTGTCACCTTTATGTATTTGTAAAGAGAAATTCCCGTAGCCTTCATAATTGTGACCCTTTATCACCACATTCGCGAAGAGCATTGCCCTAGAAGTATATAAATCCTCTTTCCTGATTTTTCATTATTTTCTTGTCCGATATCAGCCATTGTTGAACTTTAAGGCTTGGAAATTATTGGTGTTTCATCCAAATATGCTCAGGTACGTTAATCCATCATTACTTGACCTTTTTCCTTTTTATTCTAATGTTATTTCATCCCAAAAATCCATTTAATTCTCGAGTTTAGGTCTAGATTCTTTGGGTTTTAGGGGCTGATTTATGCCCCAATTTTGTGCTCAACTTTTGAGCGCACATGTTTTGTCCTTCGAGGGACCTCATGACGGATTTAATTTTAGAATTCTTTTAGAGAGCCTCTCATGCCCATTTTTTACCCTATTTTGGGCTTAGACTTTTATAATTCAATATGGGTATCATTTTACTCATAATAACATGTAGATGATTATTTTGTAGAGTAACATTACTTTTGGGATCGTGGATCAAGGAAGAGCAATTCATGGGCAATTCAGGATTGAGGTTTGACAATGAGGTAGGCTCTGGTCTACTTTTCTCTATGAGACGGTGTTATGTATTAATTTCTTGCTAAGTAGGTGGTGACGCCCAAGCTACACCTCCACTCTAATGATGATGCGGTCGCTGCCAAATATAGTAACCCAACAAAGGTTGGGGTCGAGTCCAAAGGGACTACGTGGAATCATAGCTCTCAGTTATTGTAATCAATGGACAGAACTGGAAAATTAAATGGGAGGTTTTGAATAGCAATATCAAACAAGTGGAAAATATCAACTTCGGTTGTAATCAGTCATAGGTGAACACTAGAATTGTGTTCCCCCTGGCTTCTCAACTCAGTAGGCTTATAGTTCTTTATTGAACCAATCCAATACCTTGCACGTAGAATAGATAAGTTATGTACCATCTATAATCTTTCGGACGAGTAGACAGATTTCACCCTTTACCTTTTGAGTATCGAGATGCCGCTTTACTAACCTTTATCATGATCCCGATTAACTACAACCTTTTAAGTCTCTAGTTATTAGATAAAATCTAACTATCTTAGATAATACCTAGTAGCGTGGATCAACAATTAAACTTCAAATTACTATCGTCATTATGTTTTCCTAGTCACTACTCCTCTTTTGGAGTAAGTAGCAATAATCTAGGTGGGATCCTAACATTTGCAGCCACTATGATAACTATTAAAGTGAATATAATACAATGCATGCATAGGTATCAGTTTAGAACAACAATAGCACTTTCCCTACTTCGTCAATCCGCCAGGGTTTCCACAACCCTAGCTAAGGATTTTTAGTCGCTCATGCTTGTGAAGTAATTTAAAACATTCATGATTGAAAGCATAAGATGATATCATAATAATCATAAGTAAAAACCCAAAACTAAAAATGAATTAATCAACCGAAATCAATACAAAAGAATTTCAAGACCAAAATCGAATATCAAAATCAAAATATGTTTGTAAGTATCAAGAGTGCATAAATTCTACTTAAAACACACAAAAAGGGGTACTTATAGTACATAAGGAAACCATAAAACCATAGCTCGAAAGAAAAAGGAGAAAAAAGGTCGGTGTCCACATGTGGTGTCCACATGCGGCCTGGCCTTGGATGTATGTGGCACATGCAGCCTCAGGCTAGGCACATGTGGCCACCAAATATGCTCAGACCAAAAATTCTTATAGGTCTTCTCTCAGTATTTTGGACTTCTAAGACATGCTTTTCCCATATGTGGTCCGCATGTTAGCCTAGGTAGGTGCCAGAAGTCTTTTTTCAACTCTTCTTTAATTACCGCACATGCTTTAGTCATGAACAATTTGAAAAGTGTCACGAACACCCATAATTGATTACAGAAGTAGAAAAAAAACAACCTTTTCATATTTTTCACAAACTTAGCATCCAAAACCTATTTTCTTGCGAAACATACCCAAAACGCATCATATTTAACAAAACAACCTCAGAAACTTACATATTTTCCTAATTTTAAGCGTCGAAAGTGCTATATTTCTATGGCACATCAACAACCTCAACTTTTAACATTTACATCTCCCCAGGCAACAAAACATAACAAAACAAAACACGACGCTTAACTAGGAGAATCTAAGCTATTCAAGGCAGTCAATCAACACTTTAAGCTCAAATCACAACACCCCCTCCTATCTCACTTTGCAAAACCTAATGTGTATAAACATAAAGCACAATAATGTGACACTATGGGATCAATGTATGTCATTACATTAGAAATAGAAAACTATGCATATGTACAGGTTACACTACCCAAACATGTAAGTGATTAGCAATATGACTCATGTGCCTTCATAACAAATATGTCCCACTCACTCATATCAGATAATGCATGTAAATGCAGGGGTAGTCAAGAGATACTCACCTTCAGTAGAGAAGTTCCAATCAATGTGCATCAAATACCATAGGCTTGTCCTTATTTTCTTTACCCTTAGCATTCAGACATTCAAGTTAGGATCACTATCGGACTTTTCTTGGCATGTAATGTAGGCTTGGGGGATAGTATGGTACATATGGACATATCAAGTGACTAAGCCTCCTTGGCACTATACTAACCTTGAGGTGTCACTTATTAGACAACTTTTTCTTTTTATTTCGCCCTTATTTCTCCCTTTTATTCTTTATTGCACATTCAGGTTAGGTGTAATTTTTTATTCTTTCTTTTTTGTTTTTTTTCACAGTTTTTCTTTTTTTTTTCTTTTCTTTTGCTACCACCCCCGGCCCAACTAAGTTTTTCTCTTGTTTTACCCTTCTACATACCCACTTTAAATCACATGCCCCAATAATAGCCACCCTCCACTAAGGCGATATGCCTGAGTTGAGGTGCACAATATCCAAGGAAGACCATGGCCAAAATACATTATTACAACACAAATGGGAAGGTGAATGGTGAAATAAAAAAAAGGGCTATAAGGCTCAAAATGGGGATCAAGGGATGTTATTTCACATAGGGAAGGTCATTTAGGCTAAAAGTGGACTAAAATTCAAAAATAGCCTGTGATCCTTTCCTAACTGACTATCCTTCAACTTGGGCAAGACTAACCGGGCAAGTTCTGAATTCAACACACAAAGGGAACTAAGTAGCATCTCACACACATGGAATATAGTCAATATTATAAGCTATTACTTATCCGGTTCATACAATTTTATCAAGTGATTATTATATCCCTAATCCTAATGTCATAACAAGATCCACAATGTTCACACATATGTACATTCACACAATTCTAAAACATAATTTTGGGGGGTATAATTTTTCTCAAAAATTAATCAAAACATGACTATTACCCTCAATACTTAAAGATCTCCTAATTATACAGAAACACAACACAATATGAAAAAAACACAATACGACACAAATTAACCTAAACATACCAGTTCAACAACCATACTGTGGCCAACAGGAAAAGAAGAACTATAATAAAAACCCACGGTAGCTATGGTATACCTCACCCCAACTAAAAATTATGCACTGTCCCCAATGCATAAAACTAATAAAAAACAAAGGAAAGTGAGAACATACCTGGGCGTACTAAGCGTCTGTGTCATGAGCATCCCCAAATGAGGCATATTAACTGACAGAAGCGGTGGTAGTGGAGGTGCACTACTAGAAGATGCACCCACTACTATTATTACACGTCTCTACCTATCAATAACCGCAGAATCCATCGAATCATGTATGGCCCTTTTAAGGGCTTAGTCATATGGAATATCTAGATCCTGCAAGTCTCTCATGTGATCTCTCTTAGACCCAACTACTAGGACCTCCTCCTCATCTTTTATAAAGAAATAAAAATTTCTGGGTATGCATGGAGGTGATATCTAGACCACTAAAGGTATGACTGAAGGAGTGGCTGCCACATGGCTCTTTGTGAGAGTGCGTACCTCTACTCATAATATATCCATCTCCTCCCTCTTCTGGGCTAGATCCAACACCTCTATCTCTGTAAATTAGAACGTAGCTCAAATAGGGTAGCTCTCTTTGTGTCCCCAATCTAGCCTCTACTCTCTCAAATCTAGTCTAAACCCATGAATGTATTTGCTCATATAGAGTAGTCATCTTGGCCTCAACAACCTATAATCGAGCATTAGTGGACCTCTGACTTCCCTCTAAGCTCTATAAGAACTCTCAAGATATCGTAATCATACCCGTAGAAAAAGTTGTAGTGAATGGGCGAGTGGTCTCTAAAAATACGCCAACCATCTCTGAGGTAGAATCTAGGGCTGATGAACAAGTGGCTGGTGTCCCCTCACCCTGAGTAGTAAAATATGGGGCCTCTTTCTGCTTTCCTATCTCAAGATCAATACTATATGTACTTTACCAGGATTTACGGAAACTAATGAACCCTCAGTCTAGGCCTGGGGTACTGCAGCAAGCTCATTAGATCTCCTGGGAAGGGCTAGACGTGCCGAATCTTTCATATACTTCATCTGTATAGTAGCTGTCATATGTATCCTCTCATTTATTTCTGATATCTCAGGTACACCGGCCTCGTCACATAATCTCTAAATCATGAAGGGGAATGGTAAATTCGTCGTCTCCCCAAATGCTCTATCATGGATCTCATACCAGAAGATGGCTTCAAAATCAATAGCATATTCGGCCAACAAACTAGCAACCAGGGCTATTCCCTCCCAAGTCAACACATTATCTAAAAAAGTAGGTAATAGTTTATATAGGATGAGCAACCACTAAAACTTGGCATCCAAGGTCAACAAACCCTTTTTTTATCATACCATGACCCTCGATCTATGGGGTCTCATCACCTAAAGGTGAAATATAGGTGGCTATACACCTAGCCATCTTAACTCTATCTTATATATGATCATCCTCCTACATAATGTGTCTATCACGTACGACCACGTACGACTCTCAGTCTATAGTCCCACTCTGTTGTAGATGCAGCAGTGATATAGTCTAGACCAAAAATGACCTGGTGAATAGTCTCTACTAAAAGATCAACCCTGACCCCTCTCATGTAAGTCTTATCAAGCTATGGTTGATCCATATGTCACATCAGTCCTAAATATCTGCGTATCGGAAGAACTACTGTGGCATGATATAATGCATAGAACTCACGTACCATAGCTGGGCTGTAAAAACTGAGTGGTCTAGTCATATACTCTAACTGATAACGATAAAAAAACTACTAATGTGGTACTCCACTCATCCCAGATAAATTAATCTAGTGTTTCTCATAAATAAGCCTCTTGGTCCTGTCGGCCTGTGAAATATGACTGTCTATATCATATGCATCCCTTATACATACCACCTCAGATTTTTCTCTTCAAGGCATGTATGGGTGCGGGACTCTTCCCCTAATATAATGGTGCCTCACAGGAAGCCTACTCTATACCCTTCTTATATCGGGTTACATCTGATTGTTGAACATGAGCGGCGATACCCTCCTCAGACTTGGGTACCACTAATGACTCCTCCTACTTTGCATCCTTGAATGAATCCTGGGACCCCTCCTCAGACTCTAGTTCTTAAGGTACTCCCGATGATCCTGGTTTTAAATCTTTCATGTCCTCATCATGATCATATGGTGGGGGATAATATGGAGGTAATCTTCATGCTGACTTCATCCTCGGCCGGTCTAGATTTTCTTAGATAACCTCAACAGCCTGTGTGGCCTCAGTTTGAGATCTGGGTCTAGTGAAGTTGGCCGAATCCCCCACTGTGACTTCTGTTGTAGTGATTGTCTCATTTTCCCCATTAGAATAGTCTAAGCTATCTGGCACTTCAGTTCTCTATTCACTGTGTGTGTCACACTACCTGAAATCGCTCTAAGTAGTGCAACCGGGTACTCCTTCACTGAACCACTAAGCTGGGGGACTCATCCCATCTCTGTGATGTCTCAGACTTCTTCTTCTTAGTAGTTTTTGGTTCCATGTGTACCTGAAAAACCAGTCGTTAGTTTCCAACAAAAATGAGGAATTGCAAAAGTTGAAGAAAAATTCAAAACTCAAAAAGTTCAACTCTTTTCTCAATTTTCACACCCCTGCAGCCTAGTTGAAGTCCCAATAAGTTCAATGTGCACACACATATCAAGAATCATGATTTTCAATGAAAAATAACATGCTCAACTTTTGGGATTACTCTACTTGTTTAAGTTCAACTTCCGGTTAGGGCATAATCTTAGAATTTAATTCAAAACAAGGCCCTACATTAAAATTTTAGACTACTTCAAGTCCCCTACATACAAGCATGATAGATTCTATATATTTTGCATGGTAATACACATATTAACTAGTTTATTCAATAAATAAATCAATACATAGCCATTAGGAGTTGAGAAAGTTACCTCTTTTGTGACAATCCAGAAGTGAACAATGAAGAAATCGAGCAAAACCCAAGTTGGAACTTGTTTTTAGTGTGTTGGTACAAGTTGGTACCTCAAACAAGTTTTAATTTAGCCTTTGTTTAATTTAGCCTTTGTTCAAGTATGGGATTAGTTTGTGATTTAAGAGGGAAGTTTAAATTTAAAGAGAAAAGTGAGGTTTTGAGGATTTGAATGAGTTAGAATGAAGCTAAGAGTGTTTAAATATAGATGAGGGGCTGATTTAGGTCTTAAATATGTGTTGGTGGGCTTAAAATTTTAATTAAAATTCGGGCCCATAAGTTGGCAACTCACGGCACCCACATGTGCCTGCCACATGTAACCGGTATGTGTAGGGCGCATGTGGGCCAAAAAATTTAGCCCGCTTTCCTACATTCTGGACTTGGTATTTTGATATGTTCACAGCTACTTATGATCTCGTAATGTAAGTCTACGGTCCCAAAAGTATGATTATGTACCAAAGTTCACAACTTTCCATTCTCATCCTAAAAAAAATTATCTTTTTAATTTAATGCGCAACTTACCTGGATTGTGTGGGACTCGTGAACATGATGGGTTTGTCACGCAGTCCCCTTACCTAAAATTTATGAATGTAGAAATTTTACTGTGTTCCGGGTAAGTCCATAAGCTATAAACCTACAAAAGAAAAACAACAAAAGTGAATACTAAAATAGTGGGTTGGCCTCCCACTCAGTGCTTGGTTTAACATCACAGCACGACATGGTTGTGCTGGTTACTTAGACTTCACCAACAAGCCTATAGATTGCCTCTCATGAAATTCTTGATTTAATGTTGCGATATGACGTGGGTACCATGATTACTCATAATTCATCAAGATACCAATAAGAGTACCCTCCAGGGTCATCAATACAATCTATCACCGACACCACCCTCATGTCGGTTTGCTGTTTTATTAATTTTTAGATGTTAAATATGGCTTTCTTACTATTGGCTTTAAATTTTAGCTCTCTTTTCTCCATGTTAACCATAGCTCTACCAGTGGCCATAAATGGTTTTCCTAATATGATGGTCATCTCGGTGTTAATCTCACAGTCCAGAATGACAAAGTCAACCGGAAAGATGAAGTTATCCACTCTTACAATCAAATCAAACAAAATGCCCACAGGTTTCTTCACCGTGCGGTCGGCCATCAATAGCCATACTAAAGTTGATTTTGGAGGGTTCAAGCCTAATTGCTTGAATACAGCTAGTAGGATCAAATTTATGCTGGATCCTAAGTCACATAAGGCTCTGGTGAATTGGGATGACCTAATAGTATATGGTATAGTGAATGCTCTGGTGTAACCCTTTTTCTAAGCAAGAGACCTAGTAGTGACTGCACTACAGTGGTGCAAGCCACCAACATCCTCAATCGTACCTCTTTTCTTCTTTGTGACCAATTTTTTCATAAACCTGGCATATCCAGGCATGTGCCAATGCTTCAAGAAGAGGAATATTCAAGTTCAACTCTTTTAGCATCTTAATGAATCACTTGAATTTTCCTTCCTCTCTTTTCTTCTTAGTCACTTAGGAAAAGGTGGGGGTAGTATTGGGATTTGTCTTATTTCTTGCTCACAATCAAACCTTTACCTCTTTCCTTACTAACTATATCTTTGCAACCTGTTGCCTTTTCTATCTCCACAATAGGTGTCTCATTAATAGAAGCCTCATCATGTTTTGTCGCTTTCACAATAGGTAGTGGAGGATCCACAGTAGTTATACCACTCCTTGTGGTAATGGAAAGAACATGGCCATTATTTTTTGGATTTTTCACAGTGTTACTCAAAAGGGTACTTGGTTGCCTCTGGTTCAGTGTTTCTGATATCTGTCTAAACTGGTGATCCAACTGCTTGATGGCGGTGGCATGGGATTCAACCTTTTGGGTCAACCCTAAAATATCGGCCTTATTCTCTTTAAGGCTGATCTCCTAATTTTCTTAACCCATTACCAACTTAGTCAGCATCTTTTTTATTCTTAATTCTGCATCTTTTCTTCCAAGTGGAATGTACCAATATCCCTTCTCTCTATAGTCATCCTTTTTTTCTCTAGTCATCATCTCGGTCTCTACTATGGTCTCTGTATCTATGATAGTAGTTCCGACCTTTGTTCCCTTGACTTTGGACTCAAAAACCTACCAACTAAAGATCCAGATAGTTTTCTTCCTCCTCTAATTTTGACTCACAAGCTTTAGAAGCTGACCCATGTGCTCCTACTGCAATCACTTTATCTAATCTCGCTGCAGCAAATTGCTTTCCCAGTAGCCCTAGATCAGTTCTTAGCAGTTCAATTTCTTGCGCTATTGAATCATCAGCTACTTTTTGGTCACAAAAGGCACCAATAGCAAATGTGCCAGCTCCCCTCTCAGCCTCCCTAGTTTGCCACCCTTCGTTAGTGAGTGAGATTTGATCTAGCATCTCTGAAGTTATCTCCCATAGAAGTCTAATAAAAGCTTTTCCAGAGATGGTGTCTGCCAAGGCTCTGGAACTGATGGTCAAGGCTCTGTAAAATATCTCTAATAAGCTCATCCCTAGCATTCGATGGTTGGGACCCATACTCAGCTTCTTCTTGAACCTAAATCATGCCTTATACATAGATTTTGACTGCAGTTGCCTGAAATTATAGATCTCATACTTAAGTGGCAACATCCTGGATAAAGGAAAGAATTAAAAATTTCCTATATAACTCAGTCTATGTAGTGATAGATCCTCTAGCAGTTCCCCTAACTACAAAGATGTTTATTTTATAAGTGATAAGGGGAACAACCTCGGTCGAAGTGCTTCCTGATTTACACCTGGGTTTGTATACGAACTACAAATCCCAATGAAATTTGCAAGGTGAATATTTGCATCATCTATAGGCAAACCAAAAAATATAGCCTTCAAATTTAAGAGTTGGATCATTGCGCTCGATATGTCAAACTTGATGCCTAGGCATAAAAGAGAAGAGATAATGGCTCCAATCTCTGCCAGCTCAATGTATGCCAGGTCTTCTTCATTATCTATATATAGATGCATATACTGATATGCTAGGATCACTTAAGCATGGGTACCTCTAGCTCTGTTCTGATTTCCACCGAGTGTTGCTCAGTGGTCTACTTCTTATCTCTGTTCAGCTAGCTCTGCCTCCCTATCTATCCGCTAATCTTTATCTGTTATCCTCCTCTCATTTTTTACTTAAGCTAAAAGCTCACCAGTCTATCAATCGATAGTATCTTATACTTCTTCGGAAGGAGAAGAGTCACATTATCACGAACCTCTTCATGAATATCATCTTTTTTTCTGTTCCATTATCCTACTAGGTGTTTGTAGGATCCTCTCTGGATTCAGATTCACTAAGAGTAAGGGATTCCCTCTACTATGTATGATGGGAATACACCGGCATATACCCAACTAAGAACAAAAAAAAACTATAATAACTTCAATTCAAAAATTAACACCGTATCTCTCGGCATTGATGCAAAAATTTGGTAACACCCAAGATACACCTCTACTCTGAAAATGATATGGTCGCTACCAAATATAGTAACCCAACAAAGGTTGGGGTTAAGTGCCAAGTGAATACATGGAATCATGTATCTCAGTTATTGTAATCAACGGGAAAAACTGGAAAAGTAAAAGGGGGTCTTAAGTAGCGAAGTCGAATAAGTGGCGAATATCAACTTTGGTTCTAATCAATCATAGGTGAACACTAGGATTGTGTTCCTTCTGGATTCTCTACTCAGTAGACTTATCATGCTTTGTTGAACCAATTTGATGCCTTATATGCAGAATCGATAAGTTATGTATCATCTACAGTCTTTTGGATGAGTAGACTGATTTCACCATTTACCTTTTGAGTCTCAGGATGTCTCTGTAGAGTGAGGTGTAGAAATTAAGGATTTTATCCTTGATGTCCTCAGGGGAATAAGACCAATTTCCAGTGTCATCTCTGAGAGCATTAATCATGTTCTTCCTTCTCTTGTTGAGAGTATGGGTATGGAAAAAGTTGATGTTGGAATTCCTTTCTGCAAGCCAATCAATTCTAGACTTCACCCTCTAGAATTTTTGCTCCTGCAGGAGAATAGAGTTGAATTCTTTGGTGATGTTGACTTCTAATTTCTGAAGAAAGGAGTTGTGGGGAAAGTTTGGGGATGTTTGTATCCCGGCCAATCTACCTAGGATTTTTTCTTCTTTTTGAAAATATTTCCAAAGGTATTCTTGTTCCAATTGGTGACCCTAATATGAAAGTCAGTAATGTCCTGGGTGAGGGAAAAAGTGTTATTGATGGAACTTTTGACAATGTTAATGAAATCAGGGTGGGAACACCACATTACTTCCAATCTAAAAGTCTTATCAAGAATCAAAAGTTCCCTTTGGAAGTTAATTTTTAGAGGGCAATAGTCAGAATGGGTTCTGGGGAAATGGGTGATAGTAACTTCTGGGAAGAGAGTGATCCACTAATCATTTGTTAAGTATCTAATCTTTCTAGAATGAGGTTCTTCTTGTCTTATATATTTTATTGGTCCAAGTAAATTTTCTACCTTTATAACCAAGGTCAATAAGGTTGCATTTGTTAATCCAGTCCTAGAAGGCATTGGTCCAATTGGTGTTAATAGGGTTGCCCCCAAATTTCTTTTAGGCTCTTAGAATCTTATTGAAGTCACCACCAATGAGCCAAGGAATGTTAAGGGAGTTACTAATGGAGTTAGATAACTCCAAGAGGTTATCCCAAAGAATTTGCCTTTCTTCAAGAGTGTTGCTAGCATAGATGGCATTAAAGAGACAGAAGAAGGAGGGATTGCTAACCTTGATAGTAGTATGAATAGCGTAAGGAGAGATGGTGATATCTTGAATAGTAATATTGGTGTTGTCCTATATAATAGCAATACCTCCAGAGTTGGCAGTGGCTGGGAATTGGATGAGACTGCTGAATCCAAGGATTTTAGCCATAGATTTATGGTCCTTCATGCAAATTTCCATATGAGAATTTGTGGATATTGATCATGGACCTGCAGTATCTTTTGAACTTTGCATTATTTTCACCCCTAATATTTCATATTATGTTGTTCATCATCAAGGGTGTTAGGGGTGTGTTGAGGTCCTGTAGAATCCTCTTCCTCTTGTCCAGGGGATGAGAGGTTCCTGCATCCATCATGTCCTTTCTTTTCTTAGACAATGTCTTTATTTTGGTAGAGTAGAAGATGTCGGTGTCTGGAAGTAATATCTCTAGGTCTATTTTGTTGAGCTCTTGAAGAAAGGGTATAAGAAGCATCTCGCTGATAAGGTCCTCGGAGGTGTGATTAAGGGGCCTGTCTAGAGTAAGCACCTCTGCCTTTGGAACTTTGATAGTGGCTAGAATGTTTTTGTCTCAAGGCCTCCATATTTTTTGCTTTCGCCTCTAACTCTAGTGTTAGGGCTAGTTGGGAGAATTATGAGGATGTTGCAGTCGTGATTGTCTGGAGAGGTCCCCATTGTCCCTAATAAAAAAAGATTTGAAGGCTAAGAGCCCTGGGACCTGGGGTGGGAAGAACTGAAGGTTGTCATTCATGTTCATTAGTTCCATCTAGATTAACTCCGAAGAGAAGTTGATTGGGAAGTTTTGACTTATCAGGCTCATCAATTTGGTCATTTAGATGTTCTGACCATAATTTTATTGTCCCTGGTTCAGACCTTTCATTACAACCCAAGCCAGGTAGAATGGATTCTGAATCAGGAGAGTTATGGGTCTCCCGTCTAGAGTCAGGTAAAGTGGAACCACCTGTTGGGATAGGTATATTTCTAGCCATGATGCTAGTTGGTGGTCCATCCCAAGAGGTTAGGACTTGAAGACTATGGGGTTCAGGGCTTGGTTGGGATTTAATGTGATCATTTTTTCCCTTGAGCTTCAGAAGTTAAAGGGTGGAAAATATTAGTGAAAATGTTCAAAATATCTTTTTTGTGGGATGGAATAAGATAGTGGGAGACCTTCGGAGTCCCCTCATTATTACTATTTTACAGAGCATTTAATGGAAAGTTATGAGAAGTAACTTCTCCTTGATTTATGTGAGTTTCTTGCCCTGGTGATAAAGGTACTGGTTTTTTAGTACCAGAGACGGAGGAGAAAGGAATTAAAAATTAAGAAAAAGTGTCCAGCTTAATTTTACAGCCGACATCTTTGGTTTTAAAATTAATAATATTATTTTTTCAACATATCCATGCTCAGGTTCAGGGCTATTGATTTGGTCCTGGGTAACCACATAGGCCTCTTTATTAAGATCGGGTCCAAAGTCAATAGTCCTTTTCCTAGATCCTTTAAGGGAAGGTTTATTGGTAGATTGGGTCGGTTCAGTGTTTTGTACTTGGCCCTTTACCTCTTGGCATAATGAGTTGTTGGCCTTCTGGGTAGAGCTACTCTTGGAATCCAAACCCAGAGCGATAGGGCTTACCTTGTTGTCGCTTTTTTCTACCCCTACTGCTGTTATCGATGGCGCAGTATATGATATTTGAGGTTTGAAGGAACTTACCTGATTGTGCATCAAAAACCTTTACCTTCATGATTATACTAGGTTGTTGTCCACCTTCCGCTTTTGCTTTGGCTGTCTGTGTCTTCTTTTTTGCAAAGAAAATTATCTGTCATTCCTCCTTTGACGATAGTGGAATGTTGGTTGTATTTTTCTGTGTAGCCGCTGATTTTTGGGTATTTTGTAGGCAATGGTTGGAGTTGTGACCTAGTCTCCCACAACCTTTGTATAAAAGGCCTTCCCTCTCATAGAGTATAGATTGATTGTGTTTTCTGATAACCACCGATATTATTACCAGTATTTGTAGGGGAACTTGTACACAAATTCTAGCGTATCGACCTCTAAGAGTAGAAGAGGTGCATGCATCTATCTTTAGCAATATGCTAATTTTTTCACCACTTTCTAAAGAATTTGTCCATTATAGAATTTTATGGGTAGTTGTGGTAGTCTGGCCCAGATCATCGTGAACTCAATTGTGGAACTTGATGGGACAAAGTTTGGTTCCCAAATTCTCGCTGATAGAAAGGCTTCGGCGATGAACCAGGGTCCACCTTGAGTGGCTACCATTTGTGATGTTGGGTTGTGGAATTTGATGGTGAAGAAGTTTAGCTCTAGGTCGATAAGGGTGATGGCCTCCTTCAATTTTCATAAATCAATTAATTTTTTCCTTAGGTATTCATGATTCAACCTTCTCCCCACTATTTTTATAATTATTGAGTATCTCCATGGGGCATATAAGCGTTGTTTGTCTTCCAGAGAGAGGTCAATTATCGAGTCCTTATCTATTGTAGCCTGGTGAAGGGGTTCTGATAAGGATTGCTAGTATGAAGGAAGATTTTATCCTTCCCTTTTAGAATTTTGAGGTAAGTGGGTTCCTTGTTGATATCGATGACATCTGGCAATTTGATGCATCTGGGGAGTCAGGTGGGGTCGGAGGTTTCGATGGATTGTTGGTCATACTCTGGTTAAATAAGGTGGATTTTTAGTTTTGAAGATTTAGAGAGAGGTTGGTCTATCTCTCTCTTTTACATTTTCAAAAATACTTTTCTCCAAACTATAACTATAGATCTTTAATTATGCAAAATGTGGTTCATTCTTGAAATTTTCTCTTAAGTTTTAAAATTTAGAAGAACCTAAAAACTAGATCATCTTGGCCCAAAAATTATTTCTTTTCTAATTTGGGATTGTGGGATTTTTGTCAAAATGTTTTACCAAGATTTTATAAGTTTTATTGTCAAATAAATTTTGCTAATTTTTTGTTTTTGGAAAACTACTTATGATGTTATGATCAAACGGGTCCTTAATAGTTCACTTATTTAACTACCTCAGTTTTTATCCTATCTATAAAGGTCAATTTCTTATCCTATTTATCTTTATTTTTCATTCCCCTAAAGTCAATTAAAAAAATAATGAAGAGGGGTTTAAAATGCCTTTGAATTATGAGATTTGTACAACATTGTCCTTCGCGTTACGTACCTTTTGGATCCAAAATACCTCGTCATTAATATTCGAGCTAAAAATATCCTTGACATTAATCTTTTAGCTCAAATTTGCCCTTATTTCTAGTGATCTCCTTAAAGTAAAATAATTTAATATTTATTAATTACATGACCTAATCTGATTAGCCCAAATTTAAATACTTTTTAATAAATAAATAAATAAATAAAACTCATCCTTGACCCATATTATGACCCAATAATCTAGAAATAATAATACAGTAATTATTAATTACATGATCTCTCTATTGGCCTTAATTTATTAGAACCCAACTCAGAACTCGAGAATCAATAAAAATCATGTCCCTTCCTACGTCTGTTTGACTCATCTAAAAAATTAATATTATTTTTTTATCAATGTATGTAATTATCCAATTGTCATGTCCATTTATTTGTTTGTTCTCTCTCTTAATAATAAGTTCCTAATAAGGAAATTAGGGAGTCAAACTTGGAACAAATTTACTTGTTCATATTTTTATATTTGTATTATTATCCTATGGGAAAAAGAGTATAGGAGGAAAAAATTATTTTCATTCTTTTATTTTGGATTTTGGATACACACAAAATAAATACGATATACATAATTGTTTAATAGTAAATTATTTTCTGTTAACTAATTGTTTCTATATGAGTGTCATTATTATTTTTCTATTGACATTAAATATTTTTATATGAATATTGGAGTAATTTTTTTTAGGGAAATAGGTGTGTAAAATTTGTAGTTGTGCATGCTGAACTGTAACACCCCGAGTCTGTACCCCGGACGCTACACGGTGCTCATAATTCTGAAGGACCACAAGCTAACTCATGTCTGGTACCTGCTGCAATAACTAAATAGTAATACTGTAATTATGCGGAAATTAGGCGGAAACTTGGCATAAGGTTCAAAACTGTAAGTAAATACTGAGTATGGTACATCCATACCAAAACTGAACATCTGCCTATAAACACTCTAGTCTGAAAAGCCTCTACTATCTGGACAAGAATTTGATGGGACGAGTCCCCAACTAACTCTGACTACTGAAATAAACTGAGTACTGAAATACTGTAATAATAAATTTTTCCTTGAACTATGAGGACTCACCACTAGTCTGTAGATGATGGATCGGGCTGCTAAGTATGATCAGGATACCATACATCTGAACCTACAATATAAGATATCATAGCGCAAAAGAAAGGTATGCGTCAGTACTTTGAATGCACTGGTATGCTAAGTGAGGTAGTCTGATATGCATAGGTTCATATGCATGAACAAATACTAACTGAGTAACATGAACATAACTGAATGAGGTACATGCATGAATACGTAAATTGTAACTGAGATCATGATAACACTGGATACTGAGTTCTGAGTACTGATTTACTGATATTTGAGTTTACCGATACTGCATTACTGATAACTGAGTGACTATTTCTGACAGACCTGATTTTATAGAACTGAACTGGGTGATTGTGCCTAACAGTCTTGAATCTATAGAACTAAACTGAGTTCTATACTGAGATTAAATCTGAAACTGAAACTGTGGGAGGTAATTATCTAACCAACATGCCCCTTCTCTTAACTGATTTGGGGTCCAACCTGTAACCCCAGTTTGAAGGGTGTCAGTACCGTGCCACGGATACAGATAAGTTATGAGTTAACCCTCTCTGATAGGAAGCTCTTTCGTCAACCCTCGCTGGCAGGAAAACTCATACGAGATATATCAACCCTAGTCTGGCAGGAAGATATCTCAACCTATGTCGTCTACGTAGTTCTGTAATGTAGGGATTGCTAATAAGGATCAAACCCTATACTGATAGGAATTCCCCCATCCCTGGGTTCGCTCGGTGCTGAATCCTACTCCCAACTGAATAGACATTGAACGGATTTCTAGTTGGTACTAGGCTTGACTGAGTTGTTAATAATTGTACTGTCTAACTGAACTGAACTGATTCCACTGAGTTTCGTTAATTAACGGTGTATTACTGAATTCTATTAACTGACTGAAAACTTCGGAGTTCTGTTAATTGACTGAGTTTACTGAGGTCTGAACTGAATACTGTACTGGAACTACGACTGATTTCTGAGTATTACTATTCGTGACACTACTGAGGCTGTTCTATAACTATTGTAGCTCTAGATAAACAGCTAAGTTTTCGGGTATTGAATACCCCCAGGACTCGATAGCATGAAAAGTAAATCATAGCATAGACTTGAAAAGCATAACCAAGTGCACTTGTTCATAACTCATTCATATTGACATTTTATCAAACACTTGCATGATATAACTTGCACATAAGCTAGCATGACATGATTTTCCCCTTTTTAGTTTACATGAGCAATTTATCAAGCACTTGGAGAACACAATCTATGCATATGATACTAAACAACATGTAGGCATCATAACTTCAATTCCAATTTCACACATTCAAGGGTTTAACATGAATTCACATGATACTACACATATATCAATTAACTCCACATGAAACTTGTAGTGAAACATGGATTTAGAACCCCAATTAATCATTATCATCACGAATATAATCAAACCCAACATGGAATTCATGAAATCCATACACTTGAAGTTTTAAAATAGTTTCTTGGACTCCAAGGGTGGAAGAAATCCTTGGATGAACACTTCACATATCTTAACAATTAAATTCTGAAAGATTGATGGTAAGTTATTGTGCCGTGAATTGAATTTGAAATCTCCTAGGGTTTGTTCTTGAGAGCAACTTGTGAAGAATGAATAGTTTTTGCTCTTAAAAGAGTTTAATTTCGTGTTTTGGGGCTAATAGGCATGGGGAAAATACCCAATTACCCCTGAGGATGCGGCTTTTTAATGACTGAAAACTGACCTAGCGACGGGCAGACCGACGTGTTGCATCATTGGCATTGATGAGATGGCCAAAGCGCCGCGTCGAGTCCGCATAGGTTCACTAGAATTTGCACTAGGAGCTGGAGGAAAACATTCATCAACTCGATGGGCGACGCGACGCGTCGAGATCGTATCGATCCACTGGTTTGAGCTTTCAAATGTGATCCAAATGAAGTCTGAAAAATCCAAAACACTTCACCCACTGATATTCCTGATCATGATTTAACCTAAAAATCATTACTTTAAGGTCATGAGGGTCGTGAAATAGAGTCGCCAACCTACAAAGGCTAAAATAAGACTAAGTCTGAATACTTAGCTAAAATTTTCTAAATCTGGGACCCCTTAACAAGCTTTAAAGGTTTGAGTTAAGCTTAGGATTTTGCGGGGTCTTAAATAAACTTTACGAGGGTCCAATGACCCCTCTAGACTTTTTTTCCATATTTAAATGGCATATATCTGCCCACTTGGACCACTTCCTGTAATCACGTTCCTTGAGCGCGCAAGGGTGTTTGAAAATCGTTATAAACCTATTTCATTAGATTACTTTTTTTAAAATATATGTATTAAAGAGAGGTATAGATCCCCCCTTCTTCTACTCTACTCCTATTTTCCTCTCCATTGTTGAAGGTAAAAGTTCTTCATTGATTTTCTTTGTTTTCTTTTGTAAATTTCTGATATCTTCTTAGTTTTCTTTGTTTGTTTATAACTTCTTCTCATTATTTTCTAACTTCTTCTTACTATTTTCACTAATTTTTAATTTATGATTTTTGAAATTAGGGTTACCCATGGAAGATGTAAAATTGGATTTGAATAAGATTTGTTTAGACAAGGAAGATCCAATATTGAATGCGGAGGTGCGATGCAATCATAGTCTCTTACTCGATTTGAAGACTTCTTGGTCCGATAATAATCTGGAAAGAAGATTTTGGTCTTGTCCTTATTATGGATCAAACAAGTGTAACTTTTTTCGTTGGAGGGATGGTGTGGTTGATGAACGATCTAAGTTTATTATTTTAAATTGGTGAAGAAAGTGAAGGAGATGATTGAACTATTTAAGATAGTAAAGATGAAGAAAGAATTGATTGGTGCTTACAATGATAGGAAAATTATGGAGATGGAAGCTGAATCTACATTAACTCAAACGAAAGAACAATGTAACTCATTTGTTAAGATGAAAGACGAGGTAAAAAATACACCAGAGTGAAGAAGATAAAAAGCTTTAGTAGTATTTTCATGGCGTGCATCTTCATAATGTGTATTGTTATATGGATCAAAATAGCAGTTAAAGTATTTTGTGCAGTGTTGTAATATGAATTTATCATTGGTAGTGTTTCTTGTATGGTGGTTTGAACTTGATTTTATTAAATGAAATATCCTATTTAAAACTGATTGTTAGTTTTGAGTACTTATTTGTTTTACTCATTACGTTAAGCAAAATTCATTATTCCAAAATTGATAGAAACATCAGATAGCACCACAAAGGACATAGAAACATTAAATACAAAATTCTATAAAAATCAATGCATAATCAATGCAATAATTCTATACAAAATCAGTTCATAACTGTTTGAGATGCAACTTGAACTTTCAAGTGCAACATATAATACAAAATTACTACATAAATGACTGAGATGCAACATTCAAGTGCACCATAAAAACATCACAAAAAATGACCTTATAAAAGTAAATCACATTATTTGTCAAAATAACCTACCCAATTAACAATACAACATCAGTTTTAATCTAAGAAATTACCAATATTTTAAAACTACTTACATTGTGGCTTGGATTGTGAAGAAGCCATTTTCTATATTTTGTTCATCCTCATCTCATCTCTCATCACTTAAGCTGATTTTCGGTCACTACTTTTTTTCTCTCCACCTTACTCCTATTTTTGGTTTGTAACCAAGGTCCCTAGTAATATCAGCAGACCTTATAGACTGTGCAAAACCAGTATGTAATAACATATTACTTCGCAACCTAGGCTGCAGACAAAGAAAACAAGAAAGTTATACACATGTAAACCTCTAAGACAAAGTAAACTTATATTTTGTTGTTAGAACTTACATTATATGTTGAGAAACCATTTTTAGCAATCAAAACACCCATTCCAACTATCTTTGGCCTTTTACCAGTTGTTTCTCTATCACATGTACTAAATTGAGCATCAACAGGTGAAGCAGGTAGTTTTGGTTGAGCATTAACAGGTAAAGCATGTGGATTTGGTGAAGCATAAGTAGTGTAACTTGATGGATTTTCAAACCACTCATGAAAAAGTGTCTTCTTTTCCACTTCTATGTCATCAAGAGGTGTTTTTCTTGGTCTGCCCCTGCCTCTTGAAGTTGTTGTAATTGGTGATACATCCCTACCCCTTCCCCTTCCTCATGCATCTCATGTAATATGTTCAACATATCTACCCCTTCTTTTACCTCTTGTAGCTTCTGCAACCTGTTTAACACCCCTTTCCCTACCTCTTGCAGCTCCTGTAAAATGTTCAACATCCCTTTCTTTGACTCTTACATTTGGTGTAGCTTGTACAGCTAGTACAACTTGTTCAACTAGTTCATCAGGCCTTCCCCTAGGTGTAGGAGGTGTTACAACTTATTCAGCCTATGTTATCTTTATTGTCCTTCCCATAGGTCTAGGAGGTGCTTCATGATTATCACTTGTTTTCCTTGGTCTTCCCCTAGGTCTAGGAGGTGCATCGGTAGTAGTAGTAGGAGTGTTTTTTGGCCTCCTCCTAGGACTTGAAGTACTTGTTACATCACTTGGTCCAACAACAACACCACTTAATCCAGCAGAATCCTGCAAAAAAGGTGAAACAGTCAAATATTCAAAAATAATAAAACTACAAATAAATGATACAAGTTATTTAAAGTTACACACCTTTAATGGACAACCTCTTTTGTTATGATTTTGTCCTTGACAGATGCTACAAGTCATGTTAACCTCTTTTATTGACATCTTTCCAAACTTTTTGGTCTCACCAAACTCTTTATTTCTTTTCTTCTTTGGCCTTCCAGACATAGGTTTAACAACTAGTGGCTCCACATGAGGATTTGTTGACTCTGGCCACATGTTCATATTGGTCACTAATTGAATGTAGTGACAGTCTTTACTATAGCAGCTATCAACAAAATCAATTGGTTCCCATTTCTTGTATAGTATGGCAGCAATCCCATGTGGACATGATATTCCCTTGAGCATCCAAGATCTACAGCTGCATGTACTATTCCTTACATCCACACTATGTATATATGGTCCATCTGATATTTCAAAACCTCTCTCTCCATTGAAGTCAATATTACATCTCATTGACTTCTCAGTGTTTTTTTCTAACACTCTCAAAGCCAGGAGATATATTAGTTAACCATGTTTCTAAAAACTTAGTGAATTCACCTAGTCTAGTCATTACATTCTCCCTTATCTCTTCTAGCATAGTAATAATTATTTTATGCCTTGGTCCTAAGATCCAAGCACTAAAGCTCACAGCCATGTTATTATCTATACTATCACACTTGATGTCAGTTCTAAAGTATATCTTACACCAAGTCTGTACCTTGTAATGAAGTAAATATGGAACAATATCTTCACCACCTAGCATGGCCATTTGGTTTAGATTTTTCTTCATTTCATCTTCAAAGGTGAGTTTTGCATATTTCCAAAACTAGTTCCTTTTTTGAAAACCTCTCAATTTTTTCCCTAATTAGCAAGGATGTTTCTTGCACACATTCTATGCTCCACCTCTGGTAAAATCTCCATCAGTGTTACTCTAAGCCCCTGAAAATCAGATCATAAAATTGAGCACAAACAAATTATGTATTCATAACTATAAATAATATTCATAAAACATAACTAAATGAAGAAAAAAACATACTTTTTGTATATCTGAAATGATTATGTAATCTCTTCCATCTGTTAATCCCAAATCCTCTATCAATAATTTCACAAACCATGTCTAAGTGTTCTTATTCTCATACTCTACTATAGCCCAAGCAATAGGCAACATTTGATTATTGCCATTTTTAGACACAACAACCAACAACTGTCCTTTGGTTACTCCCTTTAGGAAACATCCATCTAAACCAATTCATTTTCTATAACCACCCAAAAAAGCTTTTTTGCATACATCAAAACAAATGTAGAAACTTTGAAAAACAAGCTTACCATTATAATCAGAATCATCAACTTTTACTGTACAAGTGGAACCAGGATTGGACCTCAACATTTCATCCCTATAGTCAAATATTCTTCCAAACTCTTTCACATGATACCTATTAAATCTTGAAGTATCTACCTATAGATCTCCTAGTGGTAGTCTTTCCAATATGTATACCCAATTCTTTTCTAATCAATTATTGGAATTGAAATATTTTCATGTTTGGCTGCTCAGTGATTCTATCTTTAAAATGCTTGTGTAGGAATCTAGCATTACATATGATATTTCTAGTGGTTTTGATATATCTATGCTTTGAATTTGATATAGATCTAACCTATAAAGATGAAAATAACCCTAAAAAAGGAGATGAAAACCAAAAATACTAACACAAGAAGCAAAACACAATCAGATATGAGAAGCAAAAACCCAAACTAATGCATAAAATGTAAAGATAGATATCTTGACATAGAAACATATAACCCATAAGAACTAAAGGATGTATCAAATCCTAAGACCCTTACGACCGATATGAGTAACACCAAGATCTTATTTTGACACAAAAGGAACTCAATCTTCCCCAAGCACCAATGTTTCTAAGCTAAATACCAACACTAGTGAAATCCAACACTAGATGTTAGCCCTAATTACAATCTCACAAAAGAGAGAAGAAAGATGTTTCAAAGTTTGTCTTTCAATATTATTCAATAACTGATGAGGAAATAAGCCTAAAAAAAGTCTATTTATAGCTATTACATACAAAGACCAAAATGCCCTTAATGAGCCTTGAAATAGAGGCGCCCTTGGAGTGTGAGTAAGAGGCAGCCTTTGAGTGTTTTCAAGGTCCCTCTTTACACTTTATCACATGCACTCATTTGGGTGAATTCGTGACACACTCACAAGCATCCATTTTCATAAACATGGCTTGTAGACTTGGTAATTCTCGAGCATGACTCCTTGTGAATAGCCTTGAGCTCTTGGCACCCATATCATCCTCTCCATATTAAAAGGAATTTGGCCTCAGATTCATGGGTTCTTCAACTTCAATTGTGTCCATGGGTAAGAGGTCACACACATTAAAAGTGTTATGTACTTGGTATTCCTGTGGAACGTCAATCTTGTATGCATTTTCATTGATCCTTTCAAGTACTTAGAAAGGACGATCACCCCTCAACATTATCTTAGCTTTCCTTTGTGTTGGAAACCGCTCCTTCCTCAGGTGCACCCACATCCAATCACCAGGTTCGAGCACAAGTCTCCTTCTCTCTTTGTTGGATCTCTTAGCAACTTGTTGATTCTTCTTCTCAAGTCAGTTTCTCACCTTCTCATGCAATTTTTTCATAGCTTTGACCCTTTTTCTTCTATCTAGTCTCAACACAATATCACTAGACAAAGGGGTGAGATCTAAAGGGGTGAAGGGATTTGTGTCATATACACACTCAAAGGGAGTCATACCCGTAGTAGAATGAATAAAATGATTATAAACAAGCTCGACTAGGGGTAGGTGATCCTCCCAAGAAGTCATTTTACCTTTGACCATGGAGCATAGCATATATCCCAAAGTCCTATTTACTACTTCTGTTTGGCCATTGGTTTGTGGGTGGAAAGAGGTTGAGAATAGCAACTTCATACCAAGCCTACCCCACATCGACTTTCAAAAGTGACTAAGGAACTTGGAGTCCCTATCATTAACAATGGTCTGAGGAATCCCATGTAGTTTCACAACATACTCAACAAACAAATAGGCTACACAAGATGCATCCTCACTCTTGGAACATGGGATGAAATAGCCTATTTTAAAGAAATTGTCAATCACTACAAAGATGTTATCCCTTTATTTCCTTGTCCTTGGCAGCCCCAAAACAAAGTCCATAGATATGTCAAGCCAAGAACGAAGAGGAGTGGGAAGCGGGGTATATAACCCTTAAGGGAGGAGGCGGGATTTGGCACTCCTACAATCCATACATTGGCCACAAATCTTAGCAACATCTTTGCACATTTTAGGCCAATAGAATTGTTCCTCTAAGATTCTGAGGGTCTTCTAAACCCCAAAGTGTCCCATTAGGCCACCATCATATGCTTCTCTCACAAACAACTCCCTTCAACAACTTGAAGGAACACACAATCGCCTTCCTTTGAACAAATAACCATCAAACTTGGAATAGAAAGTGGAATACCTTTCCTTGAACCATCTTTCCCTACCCCACTCTTCACATAGCCGAATGATAGGGCCAAATGTGGGGTCCTTGGGATACAACAATCTTAGGCTCTCAAATCCCATCAACTTGGAAGATAAGGTAGCAATAAGCATATGTTTCCTAGATAATGCGCCGCCAACCACATTTTCCTTTCCCTTTTTTAATTGAATGACATAATGGAAGGTTTCTAGGAATTCAATTCACTTAGAATGCCGCTTGTTCAAATTGTCTTGGGCCCTAGATGCTTCAAGGATTCATGGTCCGTTCGGATACAAACTCTTTGGGCCACAAGTAGTGTTGCCAATTACCCAAAGTTCTAATCATGGCGTATAACTCTAGATCATAAGTGGAATAATTTAGAGTCGCACCCGTAAGATTTTCACTAAAATAGGCAATAGGTTTGAGATTTTGCATTAAGACGACACCTATTCCTACTTTACTTGCATCACATTCGACGTTAAACATCTTATCAAAGTTGGATAATTGCAACAAAGGGGCAGAAATGAGCATAGCTTTCAAGGTTTCAAAGGCCTTAGCTTGCTTATCACCCCACTTGAAAGGTTGGTCCTTTCGAATGATATCGGTTAAGGGGGCAGCAATGGTGCTAAAACCTTTGACAAACCTTTTATAAAATCTTGTCAACCCATGGAAGCTTCGGATTTCTCCAATAGATCTTGGGGTCGGCCAACTTTTAATAGCGTCTATCTTGGATTCATCCACCTCAACTCCCATCAAACTTACAACAAATCCCAAGAGCACAACTTTATCAACACCAAAGAAAATTTCTCAAGATTAGCATATAACTTTTCCTTTCTAAGGACATCAAATACATTTTGCAAATGTAACGCATGTTCTTCAAGGGATTTTCTATAAACCAAGACATCATCAAAGTACATAACAACAAACTTTCCAATGAACGGTTTCATCACATGATTCATTAACCGCATGAAAGTACTAGGAGCATTAGTTAGGCCGAATGGCATAACCATCCATTCATAGAGACCAAACTTGGTCTTGAAAGCGGTTTTCCATTCATCACCCGATTGCATTCTAATTTGGTAATAGTCACTCCTAAGATTATTTTTTGAGAACACACAAGAGCCATTCAACTCATTAAGCATATCATATAAGCGAGGAATGGGATGGAGATACTTTACTGTGATCTTATTGATGGTTCCACAGTTCATACACATTCTCTATGTTCTATCTTTCTTTGGCATCAACAAGACCAAAACCGCACATGGAATCATGCTTTTCTTGATGTATCATTTGTTGAGAAGTTCCTCCACTTTCCTTTGTAGTTCTTTAGTGTTCGTAGGGTTACTTCTATATGCCAGTTTGTTGGGCAATTGAGAGCCCGGCAAAAAATCTATTTGATGCTTAATTCCCTAAAGTAGGGGTAACCCTTGTGAAAGTTCCTTTGGAAAAATATCTTTGAATTTCAAGAAAACAAAGGAAACAAAAGAGGGAATAGAAAAAGAAGAAGAACAAGGGTTAGTAGTAAAAGCATGGGCTAGGAGAAGTATAGGTGTTTGGTCATCATGCTCCTTAAAGAGATCTTTCTTCCTAGCCAACATAACCATAGGACTCTTCCCCTTAGAACTTGGTAGCTCCTCAGCTTCTCCCACCATTCCACACTCGGGTTCTCTTTCTTTACTCCTATTTTCTTTTAATTTCCTCAATTGTTGATGTATCTCACTCACTTGAGATGGTGAAAGAGGATGAAGTATGAATTTTCGGACCTTGACTTCAAGTGAATACCTATAAGTTCTTCCATCATTCTTGGTAGATCTATCAAATTGCCATGGCCTACCCAACAACAAATGACATGCTTTCATAGGAATTACATCACATAACACCTCGTCTTGGTAATTTCCTACTTGGAACTAAATCAAGCATTACCGAGTCGCCTTCAATTCTCCATACTCATTAGACCATTGTAACTTATAGGGACTTGCATTTGAAGTAGTAGGGAGTTTTAATAAGTCAATCATAGTAGCACTAGAAATATTAGTGCAACTCCTACTATCAATAACTATCATACATACACCTCTCTTAATAAAACACTTAGTATGGAATAGATTCTTCCTTTGGCATGGATCATCTAAAACCTTACTAACCATGACTCGTCTCACCATAAAGTTTGGAACTTTACACTCACCATCTTGTGACCAAATGTCCTCTTCAACACATTTTTCTTGTACCTCAACATCAATTTGGTCTCCATCTTGAGGCTCGAACTTATTCTCCTTGGTTTCTAACTCTACCACCCTTCCAAGATAGTATAACTTCTACTCCTTAAGGATTACATTTCTTTGGTTTGGACACTCACTAGCCTTGTGTCCCCATCCTTGACATTTAAAGCATTAAAACCCCTTAGAATTGGAAGTTGGGATCAGCTTACCTTTATTTCTTAGAATTTGATATTGGGCAGCCTTGACCACGATTTGTGGAGAATTAGATAAAGGATTTTTCTTCTTGTTCCATCCCAAAGATGATGGAATTACCACCTTATTTCTAGACCAACTCGGGGGTCCTTGTTGGCCTTTGGACTTGTAGGCCGCCTTTTCTTTGATTTCCTTCTCAACCTCTAGTGCCCCTTAGAAGATACCATCAATAGTTTCAAACTTGTGAAGAGTCATGTGAGAAGAAATCTCTTTGTTTAACCTAACTTTAAAGTGTATGATGTCATGATGTACTTGTTCTCCCCGGTGATCAAGCTTCAAAATCAATTATTAAAATTCATCATAGTAAGCCATGACACTCTTGCTTCCTTGCCTCAAGTTGTATAGTTAGGCAAGGAGCTCATATCTATATCTCTCCGGTGTGTATCTCTTCCTCATAATCCTCTTCAATATTTCCAAAGGAGGAGGCTGACCACTAATCATCACATTCCCAAACCTATTAGTATAATCTTACCAAGTGTTGGCATAACCTTCAAAGTGAGCTATATCATAGCAACTCTTCTTCTCTTCAGAAAGATCATTAACTTGGAAGAGCTTTTCATAAGAAGACTCCAATGAAAGATACACCTTGATATCACTCTCATCCTTGAATATAAAAATACCAACCTTGATAGAATTAATGCCAACCTCTCGGTTTCCTTATGGATTTCCATGATCATGTCTACCTTTATGCCCTCGGTATCTACCTTGATGTACTCTTTGCTCAAACCTTACCTCTCATATCTTCTTTAATTATATAGTCATCATTGTAAACTCCATAACCATCTTGTTGATCTCCCCTAATTCTTCTACATGGATGGGTCGGTTTTGGTTAAGTGGAGCTTGATATGAGGGATTTGGTGGATGGTAAGGCCTTTGGTTAAGTGGAGCTTCGATTAGAGGTACAGGATTTTATGGAGGATATGGTCTTTGGTAAAATGGGTCTTGTAGTGGGCATTCGGGTTTGGGATTGGTATTTGGTTTCCAAGTCCTTGTTGTTGGACTTGAGTAAATTGAGGGTCAAGTGGTCTTGTGTGGTTTCGGGTTTGGGAGTAAGTGGGGGTTTGGGTGTGATTTTGTAGAGGTCTTAGTGGATAGAGCATTTGATGGAGGGTATCGAGTATGATGGTAGTAAAGGTGTTTTGGGCTTGTCCACTCGAAGACACATGGTAGTGTTGAGGAGTAGAGGGTCAGGAGCTCCTTTGACTCTCAATTTGATTTATTCTCCCACTCAATGTTGATATATCACCCCTAACCAATGTCATCTCTCCTTTGATTGATCCAATTTTCGACCCCAACCTTTCAAGAGTTCGGTTGATAGCCTCAAGAGAATCCTTGAAAGTATCAAGAGTATTGTTATCCACGGTTTGAGAAGTAATTCATTCCATTGCTAAAGAAACCTAAGAAAACACCTACAAAACAACAAACAATGATAGTTCAAACTAACCTCACCACGCTCTCACTTTTTTGTTTTACCTTACACTTGGCTTCACAAGTATTAAAAGTTGGCTTGTACTTCGTGAGTGATTGACGGATGAGTATACTCTTGTACGGAGTAGATTTTTGGTTTAAATGACTCAAATAAACCTTGATCAGACTTAAACCAACAAACTACAATGAATCACAAAAAGAGAAAATCACACAAGGAATGTAAATACGAAAGAAAGAACTCTAAACTAACTCACAACCTAGTAGATAGTTACTAGTTTGTCAATTAGTGATAGAATCAACAAAATGCAACTAAGGAAACAAGAATAAAAACTAAGAATCTAAAAACTGAGCTCAAAATACGGTTGTTCAAAAGAGATGATGTGGCAGCTTGTGATTGGACGATAATTGCATAATTTTTTTTGTTCTTCACTTTCAGTTTCAGCCAACCTTCAATTAAGAGAGTCTAGGATGATTTATGAGGGGGGAAATTCAAGGTTTGGAGGCTTTTTCAAGCTACAAATGAGTTTGAATTGAAATGGTCCCCCCTTTGTACTTTCAATTGTACTTGAATATTTCTTTTGTTCCCTTCTTCTTTTAGATGACTTGAATATGCTTGGAATATTCTTTGTATGAACAACTCTTACACTCTCTTTTTTCCTTTTCTAGATCAAACAACAACTTTTGAATATTCTTCTTCAACAAGATATGAAGATGAGGAAGAACAACAAGAATATTCAAGAGTTGACCAATGTTTGACCACTAGGCAAATGACCTCTAAATTTGAATTTTCTTGAAGATCCAAGGTCACTTTTCCAAGACAAACACAAATATCACACTATCAACTCAAAACACCACAACCACAATAGCCCAAAATGAGATCCACCTCAAATACCTTCAAACTCTAGCTCAATAATGGCGAATAGCTCAAAACAACCCAGATTTGGCTCAAATTTGTAGATCTAGACTCTATTAGTGCTAGGAAATAAGGATATAGCACTAAAAACTAACAAAACACATAAAAAACTAAGCAAATCTAGGACGGACTACATGACAAAACATGACTCAATATTTTTTTTTATTTTTAGACTTTTGACTCTTTTTTGTGATGATTTTCTTCAAGGTAACAACAGTCTAAGACTTAGAGTTGTAAGAACAACTTTAAACGTGGCTTTTCATACCAAATGATATAGATCTAACCTATGAAGATGAAAATAACCCTAAAAAAGAGATAAAAACTGAGAATACTAACACAAGAAGCAAAACACAATTGGATATGAGAAGAAACAACCCAAACTAATGCACAAAATGTAAAGATAGATATCTTGACAAAGAAACATACAACCCAAAAGAACCAAAGGATATATCAAATCCTAAGACCCTTATGATCGATATGAGTAACACCAAGATCTTACATTGATACAAAAGGAACTCAATCTTCCCCAAGCACCAACATTTCCAAGACAAATACCAACGCTAGATGCTAGCCCTAATTACAATCTCACAAAAGAGAGAAGAAAAGATGTTTCAAAGTTTGTCTTTCAATACCATTTAATAACTAATGAGGAAATAAGCCTAAAAGTCTATTGATATCTATTACATACAAAGACCAAAATTCCCTTAATGAGACTTGAAAGAGAGGAGCCCTTGGAGTGTGAGTAAGAGGCGGCCTTGGAGTGTTTTCAAAGTCCCTCTTCATACTTTAGCACATGCACTCCTTTAGCTGAATTCATGACACACTCGCAAGCATCCATCTTCATAAACATGGCTTGTAGACTTTGCAATTATCGAGCTTGACTACTTGTGAATGGCCTTGAGCTCTTAGCACCCGTCTCAGGATTGTAGGTTTTAATTTGAAAATCATTGGTAGACTTGTTAAGACTTGCACATAACAGTCAAGGACACCCTTTCTTACATCCAACCCTAACTTTTTTAGACTCATTAATATACTTCTCTAATTGAACACCTCTTTGAAGTGCATATTTTGTAACAACATCTCTAAACCAATTCACATCATCAAAAACCATGCCCAATTGCCATACAACTTGTTTTGCAAATTTATCATACACTACCTTTCTACTATCTGTCCTCCCTAACCCATCTTCTGAATTAAATTCCATACTGTATTTATCATAACTGCAATACACAGGTGCATCCCCAACAACTTTACCTTTTAAACTTTTATCAATAATTTTTGTCTCATCAAATCCCAAATCTGGACCAACTTCTCCAAAAGGAACTTCTTTAGGGTCATTAGGTATTCTTTCTCTTCTCTTCCTTCTCTAGTATGTCCTCCTTTCATCCCTCAAGTTTATGTCTTCCTTATGTACATCACTTTTAAATTCAGCATCATCTTCAACAAATAGATCTTGATGGTCTGAATCTGAACTATTTTCAGTTGAGTGGTCAGAAGCATCAACAGTTGTAGCTCAGCAGTAGCTGCAGCCTCACCAGCAGATGCAATAGCTTCATTAGTTGCTGGTTGAGCAGGTGCAACCTCATTTTCAAGCTCAACTTATCCAACAGTAGTTGGTGCTTCATTAAAATGACCACTCTCACCCCTTTTTTCAGCCACCCTATCCCCTTCATGAACCCTCTTGTCCCCTTCTTTATTAAAAGCAACAAAAGATTCCTTATTGGTTCTAATGCATCCAGCAAATCAATGGAACCATCAACTTGATCAAGTTGGTCAATCATGTGACAAACGTACACCTCAATAATAGCCCTATTTTCAAAGGATTGTAAAAGTTTAAAAATATCCTCATCGCTTTGAAAATCTAACAAAAAGTTCTTTTTAGGTGGCCAAAGATAAAATGTGCAACTTCTTGTAGCATACTCTAACTCTTGTCAAAAGCTAGTTAGCTCAAAATAAGATAACTTATCTACATCCACATAAAAAATATCTGTGACTTCACCACCCCCATATTTTAATTTTTGACTTTTACTATTCAAAACTCCACCATGATAATATCTCAGGGTTATATATGTAAAATCATCCATTCCTAAAATTTAGTCACATTCACAGTGAGTGACAATTAGGAAAAATTTGATTATTCAAATATGCAGTAATTAGTCACATTAGAAGAATCAATTTAGATAACGAAAAAATCCAAACTTATTGATAAAATAAGAATGATTTAGACTAGACCCTAATTTTGACAAACTATGAAACTTCAGACAACATAATCTAGACTTGTTGAAAAATAACCCTAAAGAAATTGTCATAAAGTTTCAATTTTAACTTTAGTCATCACAAAAAACAAAGCTAACCTTCAAGACTTGTTGAACACCAGCACTCTCACAGCTCCACAATACAAAATTACACCAACACGAACACTAGAAGACTTGTTATTGTTGACCTGGCAAGCAATTTTTTTAAAGAGTAGTGAAAGTAAGAAATAAGGAAGAAGAATGAACGAAATCGATGAAAATGTCTGACAAAATGAATATAGAGAATAAAAAATGTCACATATTTGTTGAGTAATTATTTATCTTTTATTAAATTAAATTTGTGGATCCCGGCACACATGTTTTGGCCTTATGTGTCCATAACTAAAAATAGGTGACCTAACGGTCGCCGCCCGACTAAACATACCAATAGTCACCAGATTCATATGAGCTAAAGTGTGACTCTAGAAAAGGCACTTAAACGCTATGCTGTCACTCCGACTTTACCCTTGCATTAGGAAACTGTCTTTCTTCTTATAAAGAGAAGGATTGATTGGTTGTGTTCCCCGCGGGCTAAAATGGGGAAACTTATTATGGCAGGGTGTTGTCTGTTCCATACTTTCTTACTTGATTTAAAGCTGGCATCGAGTGCATAATTAGGAATAAAAAATAATTAAGACGCGCGTGTGAACCACCACCCTTTGGGTGATTGACTAAGTGGTCCAAGTGGGCAGATATATGTCATTTAAATATATAAAAAAAGTCTAGGAGGGTCATAGGATCCCTGTAAAATTCAGTATACGCAACTGCAAATTTAGACAAAGTATAGGTATTTTACGCATCCTTTTCCCTTTTTTATTTAGTTTTTTTAAGTTGAGAAAGAAATAGTGGACAAACTTCAAGAAAAAGAAAAGTGTCTTGGGGAGAGGGTGGGGTTTTTTTATATTTGTGTAAAGAGAATACTAATCTTTTCGAAAATAAAAAATAGACCAATCATATGATGCATCATATTAGATAATTTTGAATTAATTTAATAAAAAAGGGCCTAAAAGATGCCTAACTAGTGAGATTTGGTATAACATTACACTCTATTCACCTTATGGGTGTGAACCATTAGAAATAAGGATATAATTGGGCCAAAAGTTGACATTGAGGGCATTTGAGGGCTTAAAAATAGATGAAGGGTAGTTTTGTATAAGTTTGAATAGTTTAGGATATATTTTGAATCCTTTTTCAGCATAAATAATACTTGTGCCTCACCCACCTACACATAGAAGAAACATCATTCTGGAACACCACTGAGATTGTACCTGAATCTAGAAAAAGCATCAACTTTCTCAACAAAACTAGCTTAAGCCCTAATTAACTAATTAAATATAATTCCAAAAATAAAATTCTTTGACTTTAAGATTCTTTTTCACAGTCTTAATCAAACAAGATTATAGTTAATAACTCAAATAGTCACTCAACTTATGGTTTTTCTCTCAGAAAGTCACTTAACATTGTTTCTTACTCCAAAAGTCACTCAACTTAGGATTCTTCTCTCAGAAAGTCACTCAACTTTGATTTTTACTTCAAAAATCACTTAACTATGAATATTTTACTTACAAAGTCACTTAACCTATTTAATTAATTAACTATTAATTAAAATTTGCTAACATGAGATTTTATTTAAATCAAAATTCTAAAAAAACTAAAAAATCATTTGAACCATATTATTACATATTCTCATATTTACTTTATAACCAGTTGCAATTTTAAAATATCATAAATAATTTATATCAATTCACATATAATGTTAATACTAATTTTTCAGATTATCAGAATCATATTAATTTAACTGATTAGATTTAATTAACTTTCAACGTGATACTTATTTATGGAATTGATTTTTCAATCATAATGTAATTTTTTGTATTGACATTTGTACAATATACAATTGCATCAAATAAATACAATGAATTTTATTCCTAAGTAGTTGACAAAAGGAAACGTTATAGATTTTTAAGTAAAATGGTATGATATAAAACATTAGCAAATGTTATTAAACATTAGTAACATTATAATATATATTCTATAACGAGGTAAATTTAGTAGCAAAAATTGTACAATAATATGATTGTGATTTTAGGATATTAATTGATGATTTGTATGATTATATATACTTTAGAGTATAGAGTAATTATTGGACAAGAAAATTGCAAAAAATAGTACTAGAATTAAAATTTTAAGAAATAAAGAGATATTCTTTTAAATCATTGTTGGACAATAAAATTTTCGAGTCGAAAAAGATAAATAATTTGAGACAAGAAAAATATTGCAACAATCAATTTATTGATTTTAATATGTGAGTGTTACAATCTCTATGAATCCTCTGATTCATCTTTTCAAATATAAATTCAAGGGCTTAAAGCTTGATCTTGAATTTGAACTTGATTTGATGGATTTGAGAGACTTGATCTTGACTTGTGCTTGAATTCAAGGACTTTTGAGCTTGTTCTTGAATATTGCGGTCTTGATCTTGAATCTTGATGAACTTGATTTGAATGCCTGAGCATTTTAAAGAAATTGTGGCGTTTGATCCATTAGCTTTCTCTTGCTTCTTGTTAGAGATCTGGGTGCTCTTTTCTGAATTATGAGACCTCTATTTATAGTTGTAGGAAAGGAAGAGTCATGATGAAGATGGACTTTCCTTGACCAATTGGATTTGAGTGATATGGCACCTTTTATGGGCTTTGATTTAATTGGGTCTGCTGCATCATTTTGACATGTGGCATGATCCTATTGGCTCCTTCACTTGACTTGGCATGCCACGTCATTTGACATGTGACGCTTATTTGGGCCTCTAGAATATGACAATATCTTAGGCTTAGCAAAGTGGGCTCCTCATTTTGTAGCCCAAATCAATGGACTAGCCCAATAAAAATTAGACTTTAATTAAACTCATATATGTTTGGACTTAAATAATTAATCCAATTATATTAATCCAATTATATTTATTTGGACTTAAATTAGACTTAAATATTTTTTTCACAAATCTCTACACTTAAGACCCATTGGTGAGGAATGATATCCAATTTCAAACAGATTTTGAAAGACTTTTTTATCGTCGTACTTAATCAGGAATAAAACTCTTCCGATTTGAACTTAGATTGGAGAAGGAAAGAACCTCCAATTGAATTTGTATGGAAGAAGGAAACAACTTCTAATTTAAATTTGTATGAGAGAGGAAAATCAACCTCCAATTTAAATTTGTATGGGAGAAGGAAATAACCTCTAATTTGAATTTGTATGGGAGAAGGAAACAATCTCAAATTTGAATTTGTATGTACGAAGGAAATAACCTCCAATTTAAATTTATATGGGAGAAGGAAACAATCTCCAATTTGAATTTGGAGATGGAAGCTATTCCAATCTGAATTTATATTGGAGAAAGAAACAATCTCCAATTTGAATTTGGAGATGGAAGTTATTCCAATCTGAATTTATATTGGAGAAGCAAAACATCCATCCTACAACTCTATAAAAGGAGGTAGTTTTTCTACTTTTTCAATATCAATTTTGGGGTTTTTAAGTCATCAGTAATACTGAGGTAATTTTGTTTTCCTCCTACTTTTTTCTTATTTTCGTCACTATTTTTTTCAGCACAGCATGTTTGTGGTAAAAAAAATCATATCTAATTGTAGGAATATTGAAATCATGAACCATTTGATATTCCAAAAATCAGACTTCGAGATCTATAACATATCAGAAATTTAGATTTAAATTCCTTCAATATAATTCTCGATAATTTTTTGAAGTTAGCCTTGAATTTTATCATGCTGAAAATTTCAGATCTGTGCGTCTTTACTAAAACTTTCATATCTTGAAGTAAGAAGGATGAAATCACAAGCCGCTTGATTATTGTGAAACTAGACACAAAGATCTACGATATACCAAAAATTCATAATTTAATACAATCAATATATTTTCAGGTGTTATCCCAAAATCAACATTGAGTTTTGATGCATCAACAATTTTAGATTTATACGACATCACCAAAAAAGTTATATCACAATGTGAGAGTATCAAAATTATGATCCACTTAATCCTATAGATGCCGGAAACATACATGTATAACATACCCAAAATTTGCATTTTAACATTTTGGGATTGTTCTAGATGATTTTTTAAAGTCGATCTTATATGCTGTCCGACAGAGGATTCCATATTTACATCGCCTTACCAAATAATTTATTTCTTGATGTGGGACCATCACCACCAAAGGGCGATTTGATTACCTCAAACTAGATTTTGAGGGATTTATTCTCATCAAGGCATCTTGTCTCAATCCAAGTTGGTGATATATAATTTTCAAGATTGCAACGCTTTGATAGGTAACATCCTTTCTATTTGTGTTTTTACTTTCTTTCTTGTTTCCTTTTTTTTGCAGGGTTGAAACAAATATGCAACAATCGGCTTAAGGTGTGAGGGTTTAACTTCGCCTCTGTCACCTTAAAACCGAAAGACTGCAATAATTGGTCGGCTTAAGGTGCGAGAGTTTAACTTCGACTCCGTCACCTTAAGACCGAAAAACTTTGCTTGAAGATGGAATGATTTTCTTTAAGTATGGGCCCTTTCATCGGTGCACTTATGCAATGGTCTTCTTTAAGTATGGGCCCTTTTCACCAATGCATTTATGCGATGGTCTTCTCTAAGTATGGGCCCTTTTCACCGATGCATTTATGTGATGGTCTTCTCAAAGTATGGGCCCTTTTAAGGATAAACCCGTGAGAGGCCAGTTTAAGGTGCAAAGGGACAAATTTTGTCCACCTTAAGGCATGGAAATTTATAGGTCCTTTTAAGGATAAACCCGCGAGAGGCCTTGATTTGAAGACTTGGAAATTTTGTCAACTTTCACTCCCAAATTTGGTGTTTTGAGCAGTTCAACTTCCAAATTTGGGAATTTTGGAGACTTCATCTTATGTGAATAAAGCTCATATTTCATTGGAGTTTGCCCCCATTGAGCCACCAATATGTGGAGTGAGTTCAAAATTTAATTAGAATGTTTTCTACTTGGTATCCATATGGTAGATACTGCAGGAACATATTTTTTTTTACACTCATTCAACTGAACTCAGAATGAAATTCCAAGTGCCTACGTACCTCAATGAAAAGGATCAAGTCACAACGTAGTTCTGGGTGAGTGTTTTTTTTTGTGTCCTAACTTTTACCTAGGTCTCCCCTTTCGAGGTTTTCAACCTAGTGGACTTTCATTATTTTTTTGAGTCGTACACAGTTTATACTCTTGCGGGCTAGGAGTGGACATGCAGTTTATACTCGTGCCTTAAAGAGTGTGCATGCAGTTTATACTCATTCCTTAAGAAGTGTACATGCATTTTATACTCGTGCCTTAAGGAGTGTACATGCAGTTTATACTCGTGCCTAAAGGAGTGTACACGCAGTTTATACTCGTGCCTTAAGGAGTGTGCATGCAGTTTATACTCGTGCCTTAAGGAGTGTACATGCAATTTTGAAAATTTAAATCAGTACAAAATTTGAATTATATTAAATTTAAAATATATTAGTCCCAAATAAATATTGCGGATTAATATAATTGGATTAATTATTTACTTAAAGTCCATTTTTTAATTGGGCTAGCCCATTGATTTGGGCTATAAATGATGAGCCCACTTTGCTAAGCCCAAGTTATTGTCATATTCGATAGGCCCAAATAAATGTCATGTGTCAAATGATGTGGCATGCCAAGTCAAGTGAAGGAGCCAATAGGACCATGTCACATGTCAAAATAATGCAGCATACCCAATAAAATCAAAGCCCATATAAGGCACCACGTCACTTGAATTTGATTGGTCAAAGAAAGTCCATCTTCATCATGACTCTTCCTTTTCCACAACTATAAATAGGGGTCTCATAATTCAGAAAGAGGGACCCCAGAACTCTAACAAGTAGCAAGAGAAAGCTCGTGGATCAAACGCAATAATTTCTCTAAAAATCTCAAGCATCCAAATCAAGTTCATCAAGGTTCAAGATTAAGACCGCAATATTCAAGAACAAGCCCAAAAGCCCTTGAATTCAAGCACCAGTCAAGATCAAGTCACTCAAATCAACAAATCAAGTTCAAATTCAAGATCAAGCTTTAAGCCCTTGAATTTATATTTGAAAAGGCGAATCAGAGGATTTATAGAGATTGTAACTCTTGCATTGAAATCAATAAATTGATTGTTACAATATATTTTTCTTGTCTCAAATTATTTATTTTTGACTTAAAAATTTTATTGTCCAACAAATTGGCATGCCCAGTGGGACAATCTCTACCTCTCATCTCAACTTTTCCAACAACAAACTTTAACAACACTAAAATAACTTTCAAGAAGGTCAACTCTCAATCAACTGCTTCCAAGGCTGTTGACTCAAACTTCTCTACTGAAGTAGAAAGCATCTTTGGTGTTACTTTTGGAAGCTTAGGAGTTGTCACAAGGAGTAAGGCAGTCTTGCTAGGACGACAAACACATCCAGTGTCGTCCGAACCAACTCCAATTTTTGAATCTTCAATCCCAAAAAGAAAGAAGTCCAATTCAAGTGCTTCAGAAGGAGGAAGCATTATGGTGGAATCGCTTAAGAAGACCCTATCCCTACTTGAGCATTCCGGTTCCAAATACTCTGGCGCAAAGAGTGATGGTCGTTCAAGCAACTCATCATCTCCAACTACACCGCATAAGTTGAGCACTTCAAAGATTAGCTTGTGCGATAATCCGTGCTACTTTCCAACATCTCCAGTGATTATATAAGCGATGGTGACTGATGCCTCATCTATGAAGGAGCAGCTTGCAAATTTGGCAAAGGCAATTGAGGGCCTGACCAAATATGTTCAGAATCAAGATGCTCGAATTGATAAGATAGTGGATAGGGTGGAAGGTCTGATAGACGGAGAGTCTATCCATGTACCTAGAAAATCTCCAGAGCTTCATGAGACAGAAAATTCGGTGAAACAAACACCACCGACTAAAGAGGTACAAGTTTCTTCTGAGGGAATGATCCCGATCGGGAAATTGAGGAAATTCATTGAAGAGACCCTCAAAGCCAAGTATGATGTTGTCACCAAATCTTTCCTTGCATATGACAAGCCCTACACTACGAGGATAGATATCCTCAAAATGCCTGCCGGCTATCAACCCCCCAAAATTCAACAATTTAAGGGCAAAGGAAACCCAAAACAGCATGTCGCACACTTTGTTGAGAAATGAAACAATGTTGGAACTTACGGTAACTATCTTACCAAACAGTTTGTTCATTCTCTAAAGGAAAACGCCTTTGATTGGTATACGAACCTTGAGCCTAATTCCATCGATAACTGGGAGCAATTGGAGCACGAGTTCCTAAATCGCTTTTATCGCACAAGGTGTACAGTGAGAATGGTAGAGCTCACAAATACTCGACAAAGAAAGGATGAACCAGTCATTGACTTCATCAATCGATGGAGAAATGCTAGCCTAAACTGCAAAGATAGGCTCAGCGAAGCTTCTGCAATAGAGATGTGCGTCCATGGAATGCACTGGGATCTTCTCTACATCTTGCAAGGCATTAAGCCTAAATACTTTGAAGAGCTAGCTACCCATTCTCACCATATGGAGTTAAGCATGTCTTCTATTGGAAAGAGATCAACGCCTAGCCATGACCCTCGAAGGGGAAAGAATAAGCAGGAGCCTAAAAGATGAGGTAAGTTTATCCCCAAAAATGACAACAAGGAGTCCATAAATGTTGACGTGTCTCCTATGAAGATCACCACAAAGGTGAGAAAGAAACAAAACGTGAAGACAACTTCTGGAGCACGTACGAATCAGAAAACTTTAAAGGAGATGCAAGAAAAGGAATATCCCTTACTTGATTCTGATGTTGCTGAGATTTTTGATGAACTCCTTAAGCATAAGCTCATTGAACTCCCAGAGATGAAGCGTCCTAACGAAGCTGGAAGGACCAATGACCCTAATTATTGCATATATCATAGGCTCATAAGTCAACCTCTGGAAAAGTGCTTTGTCTTTAAAGATAAAGTCATGCAACTGGAAAAAGAGAAGAAGATCTTCTTCGATGATGAGATGACCAGTTCTTATCAAATATCCATCATATTTGGCTCGTTCGATCCAGTGCAAATATGTGTTGAAGAGCATAACGAGAAAATATTAGAGCCTGACAGGTCTTTAGTTAACAAAGGCGATGATGAAGGTTGGACTCTGGTAACCAGGCACAGACATAGGAGGATGATTCTGGGAAAGGAGTCATTCGAACAACCAACCTGAAGGAGAATGGTAAAGAAACCAAGGAAATAGAAGTTGGTTAAATTCCCAAAGAAGACAAGGGTGACAGAACTTCACCCCCAAAAATCTCGACTTCCGGTGACTTTAGAAGAATTCTTACCGAGTTGGTTTCGTGTAAAGACTGCCCAAGTCAACCTTGAGGCATCTTGTTTTAATACCGTAAAAGAGGGGGCAAAGGGTGAGAATCTACCCATGAAAGTTCCTTCATCTTTCGAAAAGCTTGCTGAAACTCTTGGCGAAGAGGCACATATGTGTGATACAAAAATCACATTCACAAATAACAATTTTCTGATTGGTGAGGCCCTACATAACCGTCCCTTATACATTGTGGGTCAAATTCTAGGAAAGAAGATTAATAGAATCTTGATAGATTAGGGATCTGGAGTCAACATCCTGCCTATCCACACGATAAGGGAACTTGGCATCGCTATTAGCGAACTGGACGAAAGCCGTATAATGATCCAAGGCTTCAACCAAGGAGCCCAGAGGGCCATGAGATATATCAAGTTGGGAATTTGTATGGATGATTTTCAATCAAACCCATTAATGCATGTGATCGATGCCAAAACTTCATACAATATATTGCTTGGTAGGCCTTGGGTGCACGGGAACAAAATTATCTCGTCCTCTTACTATCAATGTTTGAAGTACCTCGAAGGCGGAGTGGAAATAAAGATAGTTGCCAATTACAAGCTATTCACTGAAGCTGAGTCACATTTTGCCAATGTAAAATTCTACTTAAAGAATCATATTGTGGATGAGAAAAAGGTTGAAGATGTCACTAAGACCAAGTGTGACGATCGTGCATCTAAGAAGGTCGCGGTGACTGTCGAAAAAGTCGTCATCAAGAAGCGTCTCTCCACTTCAAATAAAGAAAGTATCGCTTCTACGAAAAATAAGGCAACTCCCATTCTTCGCTATGTATCGAAGGTAAGGAAAGAGAAAGATCACCCATTGGATTCCTAAGATAATGTGCTAAAGAGGCTAACTTTACCTATCAGAAAGATTATCATCCTCAAGTTATTTGTAAAGGCTAGATACAATCCTAATGAGCCATCAAGGTAGTATAAACTTCCATTGGAGGGTACAACCAAACAGGTATGTGAAGTCCTAAGATACACGCAGCCACCTCCAATTTGCATCTCTATAAGAAGGGTAGTCAGTAATTACATCACCGTGGAAGAAGAATTCACTGTAGATAATAAAAAAACCCCTGTATTTGACTAACTTGGAGGATCAACTGCAAGAACTTCTGTGTTTGAAAGTTTGGGACCTCTAAATAAGAAGAAAAGCAACAAGTGTAAGAGGATTCATCCAAGCATGATAATGCACTCTTCACTTAAAATACAGAAGGATTTCTAAAGTTTAATTCCTTTTAGAATGAAGCGACAGACGGAACTAGTGGTTTCATGCAACGAGGTGCTAAAAGCAAAGGCTCATATTGTGGTTTATACCAAGCAACGCGAGGAAGATGAAGAGAGTGTTGGCTTTTCATATCATGTTACGACCCAGAATGAAGATGTCTCATCTCAAATGAAGGTTAATGAAGAGATAGAAGATGCTTTTTGGTGTTATCATATATCCGTCAACGATGATGATCCTTAAGAGGAGGAAGATGTTGGAGATGCTCCGTCGCAACTTAAAGAAGGAGTAAAGTCCATAATAGATCCTTTGAAGAAAGTTATCTTGGAACCGATGAAGACCCAAGACCAAGTTACCTGAGTGTGTTTCTAGAAGTGGAAGAGGAAATCGCTTATACGGATATACTCGAGAAATATATAGATGTATTTAACTGGAGCTATAAGGAAATGTCTGGCCTAGATCTAAAAGTAGCGGTCCATTATTTGGCGGTTAAGAATGGTATACATCCTGTTAAGCAAGCCCAAAGATGTTTTAGGCCGGAGTTGGTTGCTTTGATTGAAAATGAAGTGAACAAACTCACTAAAGATGGGTTTATTCGTGAAGTCAAATATGCCACATGGATTTCAAGTATTGTTCCAGTACGGAAGAAAAACGGCCAAATTTGAGTTTGTGTCGACTTTTGGGATCTCAACAACGTCTGCCCTAAGGATGACTTTCCAATCCCCATACCAGAGTTGATGATTGATTCCACCACTGGTTATGAGGTAATGTCCTTCATGGATGATTCATTCGGCTATAATCAAATTCGTATGGCTCCAAAGGATGAGGAATTCACTGTATTCCGTACACCCAAAGGTACTTATTGCTACAAGGTGATGCCTTTTGGTTTGAAGAACGCTGGCATCACTTATCAAAAGGCTATGCAGAACATCTTTGATGGCCTGCTCCATAAAAATATTGAATGCTACATGGATGATATAGTGATGAAGTTAAGAAAGAGAGACGACCACTTAAAAGACCTAAGAATGGTATTCGAGTTACTTCGAAGATATCAACTTAGGATGAATCCATTGAAGTGTGCCTTTGGAGTTACTTCCAAAAAGTTTCTAGTCTTCATTGTGTGATATCGAGGAATTAAAATTGATCAAGCCAAGGTCGATGCAATTTTAAAGATGCCCGAGACTAAAAATATTCATGAGTTAAAAAGCCTTCAAGAAAGCTAGCATATTTAAGGAGGTTTATCTCAAACCTGGCCAAAAAATGTCAACCATTTAGTCATCTCATGAAGAAGGACACTTTCTTCGAATGGGACCAAGCTTGTAGTAATTCATTTGAGAGTATAAAATCATACTTAATGAAGCCACCAGTTATTGCGGCAGCCATACCTGGGAAACCATTGATACTCTACATCACAGCACAAGAGAGACCAGTTGGAGCGCTACTGGCTCAAGAAAATAGTGAAGGCAAAGAAAACTCACTTTACTATTTGAGCAGACTATGACGTCAAATGAGCTAAAGTATTCTCCAATTGAAAAGTTATGTTTGGCATTGGCTTTCTCAATTTAAAAGATGAAATACTATTTTCAAGCTCATGTTATCCGTTTTGTGTTTAGGGCAAATCCCATCAAGTTTATAATGTCGAAACCAGTCCTTAGTGATCGACTTGCAAGATGGTACCTTCAATTTTAGCAGTTTGAGATTATGTACGTTCCCCAAAAGACTGTAAAGAGACAAGCATTGGGTGTCTTCTTGGCAGACCATCCGATACCTGATGATTGGAAACTGAGCGATGAACTTCCTGATGAAGATGAAATGGTTATTGAAGCAAGACCCCCATGGAAGATGTACTTTGATGGTGCCGCATATCGAGATGGAGCTGATGTCGGTGTGGTGTTAGTCACTCCACAAGAAGAGGTCATCCCATACTCTTTTGCCCTAACAAATCGTTGCTCTAATAATGTTGCTGAATATCAAGATTTAATACTTGGACTTAAGATGGAAGTTGACATGAAACAACTGCAATTACAAGTCTTTGGTGACTCCCAATTGGTGATCAAGCAGCTTTTGGGAAGCTATGAAGTCAGAAAGCTTGAGCTATGACCATATCATGATTATGCACAGAAGTTGATGGGGTGGCTTGGAGAAGTAACCCTCCAACATGTGCCAAGGAAACAAAATAAGCAAGTTGATGCCCTAACTGCTTTGGCCTCAACCCTGACTCTTCCAAATTAGACGCAAGTCACTATCCTCTAAGAATGGGTAGTACCGCCAGCAACTGAAGATGGAGAAAATAAGTTGAATACCTTGTTGTCGTATCTGAAGATGAAAAAAAATATTGGCGATAACTTATCATTGATTACTTATGTTATGGGATACTTTCAGAGGACCCAAGGAGAAGGACAGACATTCGTCGTCATGCACCTCGCTTCCTTTACTATAAGGACAAACTGTACAGAAGATCATTTGAAGGAGTACCCTTACGGTGTCTGGGAGAGGAAGAAGCAATTTATGTTTTGCAAGAAGCACACTCGGGAGTTTGTGGATCGCATCAATCTGGACCAAAGCTTTATTTTCACATTAAAAGGATGGGATACTATTGGCTAATGATGGTGAAAGATTGCTTGGACTATGCTAGAAGATGCAAAGCTTGTCAATTCCATGAGAATTTTATTCATCAACCTCCTGAAGTACTACACCCAACTATAGCATCTTGGCCGTTCAATGCTTGGGGAATGGATGTTGTTGGTCCACTACCAAAATCTTCTGGTGGACACTTATACATCTTGTCCGCGACAGATTACTTCTCAAAGTGGGCCGAAGCTGTTGCTCTTAAAGAAGTAAAGAAAGAAAATATTGCAAACTTCATTCGAGTGAATATCGTCTACCGCTTTGGAATCCCTCAATGGTAAGTCGTTTGATAACAAACTGATGAATAAGATTTGTGATCTCTTTGGCTTCAAGCAGCGTAAGTTTTCTATGTACCATGTTGCCGTCAACAGTCTAGCTGAAGGCTTCAATAAGACTTTATGAAACTTGTTGAAGAAAGTCTTCTCCAAATCCAAATGAGACTGGCATGAGCGAATGGAAGAAGCTTTATGGGCGTATAGGACAACTTACTGTACGCCGGCGCAAGCAACCCCATACTCACTTGATTTGGGAGTTGAAGCAGTCCTGCCACTTGAGCGTCAAATACCTTCTTTGAGACTGGCTATTCAAGAAGGGCTCACCGATGAAGAAAATATTAAGTTGCGTCTTACGAAGTTAGAAGCTCTTGATGAGAAGAGGCTGGAGGCTCAATAAAATCTTGAATGTTATCAAGCCCAGTTATCTCATTCTTTTAATAGAAGGGTTCGCTTGAGGTGCTTCCAAGTTGGAGATTATGTTCTTGCAGTAAGAAGGCCCATTATCACTTCTTATAAGTCTGGGGGGAAATTTACCCCAAAGTGGGATGGACCATATGTCGTACAAGAGGCATATTCAAATGGTGCTTACAAGCTTGTCGATGCAGATGGAGTGAAAATCGGGCCGATCAGCGCCAAGTTCTTGAAAAAGTACTATCCTTAAAGGGAGATGACACTCCTTAAGGCACGAGTATAAACTGCATGTACACTCCTTAAGGCACGAGTATAAACTGCATGTACACTCCTTAAGGCACGATTATAAACTGCATGTACACTCCTTAAGGCACGAGTATAAACTGTATGTACACTCCTTAAGGCACGAGTATAAACTGCATGTCCACTCCTGGCCCATAAAAGTATAAACTGCATGTCCACTCCTGGCCCACAAGAGTATAAACTGTGTACGATTGAAAAAAAATAAAAGTGCGCTAGGTTGAAAACCTCAAAAAAGGCGACCTAGGCAAAAGTTAGGACACAAAAAAAACACTCACCCAGAACTACGTTGTGACTTGATCCTCTTCATTGAGGTACGTAGGCGCTTGGAATTTCATTCTGAGTTCAGTTGCATGAGTGTAAAAAAAAAATATGTTCCTACAGTATCTACCATATGGATACCAAGTATGAAAACATTCTAATTAAATTTTGGACTCACTCCACGTATTGGTGGCTCAATGGGGGCAAACTCCAATGAAATATGAGCTTCATTCATATAAGATGAAGTCTCCAAAATCCCCAAATTTGGAAGTTGAACCGCTCAAAACACCAAATTTGGGAGTGAAAGTTGACAAAATTTCCAAGTCTTCAAATCAAGGCCTCTCGCGGGTTTATCCTTAAAAGGACCTAAAAATTTCCATGCCTTAAGGTGGACAAAATTTGTCTCTTTGTACCTTAAACTGGCCTCTCGCGGGTTTATCCTTAAAAGGGCCCATACTTAGAGAAGACCATCGCGTAAATGCATCAGTAAAAAGGGCCCATACTTAGAGAAAATCATCGCATAAATGCATCGGTGAAAAGGGCCTATACTTAAAGAAGACCATTGCATAAGTGCATCGATGAAAGGGACCATACTTAGAGAAGACCATTGCATAAATGCATTAGTAAAGGGCCCATACTTAAAGAAGACCATTGTATAAGTGCATCGATGAAAGGGCCCATACTTAAAAGAAAATCATTCCGTCTTCAAGCAAAGTCTTTCGGTCTTAAGGTGACGGAGACGAAGTTAAACTCTCGCACCTTAAGCCAGTGTCCATCATCTTCAAGCAAAGTCTTTCGGTCTTAAGGTGACAGAGGCAAAGTCAAACTCTCGCACCTTAAGCCGACCAATTATTGCAGTCTTTCAGTCTTAAGGTGATAGAGACAAAGTTAAACTCTCGCTATCTTAAACCGGCCAATTATCGCATAAGTCTTTCGGTCTTAAAGTGACAGAGGCGAAGTTAAACTCTCGCCACCTTAAGTCGGCCAATTATTGCATAAGTCTTTTGGTCTTAAGGTGAAAGAGGTGAAGCTAAACTCTCGCCACCTTAAGCCGGCCAATTGTTGCATATTGCTATTTGCTTCAACCCTGCAAAAAAAGGGGAAAAACAAGAAAGAAAGTAAAAAAACACAAATAGAAAGGATGTTACCTGTCAGAGCGTTGCGATCTTAAAAGTTGTATATCACCAACTTGGATTGAGATAAGATGATTTGGTGAGAATAAAGCCCTCAAAATCAAGATATAAATTATTTGGTGAGGTGATGCAAATCTGGAATCCTGTCGGACAACATATAAAGATTGACTTCACAAAAATCATCTAGAACAATCCAAAAAGTGTTAAAATCCAAATTTTGAATATGTTATACATGCATATTTTCGACATCTATAGGATCAAACGGATCATAATTTCAATACTCTTATATTGAGATATAATTTTTTTGGTGATGTTGCATAAATCTGAATTGTTGATGCATCAAAACTCGATATTGATTTCGGGATAACATCTGAAAATATCTCGATTTTATTAAATTATGAATTTTGGATATGTTATAGATCTTTGTGTCTAGTTTCACAAAAATCAAGCGGCTTGTGATTTCATCCTTCCTACTTCAAGATATGAAAGTTTTAGTAAAGACGCGCAGATCTGAAATTTTCAGCATGATAAAATTCAAGGCTAACTTCAAAAAATTATCGAGAATTATATTGAAGGAATTTAAATCTGAATTTCTGATATGTTATAGATCTCGAAGTCTGATTTTTGGAATATCAAATGATTCATGATTTCAATATTCCTACAATTAGATATGATTTTTTTTACCACAAACATGCTGTGCTGAAAAAATGTGAAAAGTAAGAAGGAAAGAAATTACTTCAATATTGTTGATGGCTTGAAAACCCCAAAATTGATATTGAGAAAGTGGGGAAACTACCTCCTTTTATAGAGTTGTAGGATGTATGTTTTCTTCTCCAATATGAAACTACCTCCTTTTATAGAGTTGTAGGATGTATGTTTTCTTCTCCAATATAAGTTCAGATTGGAATAACTTTTATCTCCAAATTCAAATTGGAGATTGTTTCCTTCTCCCATACAAATTCAAATTAGAGGTTATCTCTTTCTCCCATACAAATTCAAATTGGAGATTGTTTCCTTCTCCCATATAAAATCAAATTAGAGGTTATTTCCTTCTCGCATACAAATTCAAATTGGAAGTTGATTTTCTTCTCTCATACAAAATTCAAATTGGAGGTTGTTTTCTTCTCCCATACAAATTCAAATTGGAGGTTCTTTATTTCTCCTATCTAAGTTCAAATCGGAAGAGTTTTATTCCTGATTAAGTAAGGCGATGAAAAGGTATTTCAAAATCTGTTTGAAATTGGATATTATGCCTCACCAACGGGTCTTAAGTATAGAGATTCGTGAAAAAAAAATAAGAGAGTTTTGAGAGGCAAATATCAATATGATTTGGCTTTAATTTTTTTGAATGGGGTATTCATATGTATGAAAACCGTTGAAGCACGAAGGAAACATGTTTAAATAATCATACTTCAAGGCTAGTCTCCAAAATATCAAATGTCTCGACGAGTCTTGAAGTAAGGGGCATTTGTGGGAGATGCAAATTTGAAGATTTAAATTCGTACAAAATTCGGATTATATTAAATTCAAAATATATTAGTCCCAAATAAATATTGCAGATTAATATAATTGGATTAATTATTTAATTAAAGTCCATTTTTTTTATTGGGCTAGCCCATTGATTTGGGCTACAAATGACGAACCCACTTTGCTAAACCCAAGATATTATCATATTCTACAAGCCCAAATAAACACCACAACGTGACATGCCAAGTCAAGTGAAGGAGCCAATAGGACCATGTCACATGTCAAAATAATGCAGCATACCCAATAAAATCAAAGCCCATAAAAAGCACCACGTCACTTAAATTTGATTGGTCAAAGAAAGTCCATCTTCATCATGACTCTTCCTTTTCCACAACTATAAATGTGAGTCATAATTCAGAAAGAGGGACCCCAGAACTCTAACAAGTAGCAAGAGAAACTCGTGGATCAAACACCGTAATTTCTCTAAAAAACTCAAATATCCAAATCAAGTTCATCAAGGTCCAAAATCAAGACTGCAATATTCAAGAACAAGCCCAAAAGCCATTGAATTCGAGCACTAGTCAAGATCAAGTCCCTCAAATCAACAAATCAAGTTCAAATTCAAGATCAAACTTTAAACCCTTAAATTTATATTTGAAAAGATGAATCAGAGGATTCATAGAGATTGTAACACTCGCATTGAAATCAATAAATTGATTGTTGCAATATATTTTCTTGTCTCGAATTATTTATTTTTTCGACTCAAAAATTTTATTGTCCAACAATCATTTAAATGAATTTTGAGGGGGGGGGGTCATTAAATTGATTGTTTAAATAATTTCTTTTATTTCTTAAAATATTTATTTTAAATAAAAATTATATGTTAGCAAATTTTAATGAAAAAAATTAATTAAATAACTTAAGTAACTTTGTAAGTAAGACACTCATAGTTGAGTGACTTTTGAAGTAAAAAATAAAATTAAGTGACTTTCTGAGAAAATAACTCATAGTTGAGTGACTTTTGAAGTAAGAATCAAAGTTGAGTGGCTATCTCAAGAAAAAAATCATAAGTTGAGTGAACATTTGAGTTATTAACTCAACAAGATTATTATTATTACTCTATTCATTTTAAAAAGAATAACCTACTTTCTTTTTTAGTCTGTTTAAAAAAGAATAACCCCTTTTTCTTTTTAGCAATACTTTAATTTTTACTTTCCATATGATATATTTAGCACTATAAAATTAAAAAATATTTTATTACATTTGACATAATTTTAATTTAATATCACTTAAACTTTGTGTCGCCAAAATAGGTCAGAGTATTACTTAGAAAACCTTTGATAAAAAGGTCGGATGGACAAAATGATAGTACAGCATGTAGGTGGTACAGCATATAGGTGCAGTGTCGGATTGAAACATCCGTGTTACAGTAGGCGTATATAAGAAGCAACAAGATATCACTGTTGATTCGTCTCTTTTTTTCTACAAGTTTCATTTGTTGCAGTGTCATATGAGAGGAGGACTCCATTGCGGTTGCGGCTGCTTTAATTGGATTCTTTCCCCTTTCATCTTTCTGTAAGGTACATCAAGTTATAAATCGTTACTGTTTATGTGGAATGGTCACGTATTCCTTAGAATTTTCGTTCTTATCTTTATTGTTTTTCTTCTTGTGTAAGTTGGTAACAATAACAATGTTCAAATACCAGATTTTAGGATTTCATCCTGTTTGGATGTCGAGAAAGAGAAATGAAATGAAGCCGTCTTGCTTATATTTAGTTACAAGTTAATATGTTTGCCTCTGGGCTCTGAGGCCTATCAATCTTAGTACATATTTGGTTCGAGCTGGTGGGATGAGAAAACCGATAGGATTACAGGAGTTATCCTTGAACTAGTTTTATTCCATGTTAAGTGTAGTAGTAAATGTTGTTAGTGAAATTCTAGGCAGAATAATAGTTTCACTTACACAATAAAAAGCATGTAGTGAAAACAAGAAGAACAAGAAATTTTCAAAAATATTCTGTCCATGGAATATATAACAGTAACAATTTGGTATTTGACAGTATATGTTTAGCCTTTAGGAAAGATTTGGGCTTAGAAAGGTGTATTTATTGCTTTGGTAATCGGAGTGAAGGACATAGTAGTGCAAATTCTCGTTCTGAGATCATCAGTGCCCTAAAATAGTCTCCTATTTTTGTAAATTTTACCTTATCAAAAGATAAATAGTCTTCTATCTTGGTAAAAGTATTTCCGGGATGACTGACTCAGAAGTACTTTTCTCCATCCAAGTATTGGATGAAGGTTGGAGTCTTTCAGATTCCTCCTCATTACATCACACATAGCGTACGAAATAAGCACTTGGCATCTTAAATGTTATTCTGTTTGTTTTTTAAATTATCAGGGTAAATGCAATTCCAATTTCTTAAACTTTTGCTAAGCTTTTCCAATTGTTAGTGGTATGTATCTCTCTCTATTTCATTAGATCTCTGGATTTAAAAAATGTTTTCATCTCTTTTATTTGAACATCTAAAATGGTTTCTCAATGAAGGTAATAAGTCCTCACAAATGCTTTGGATTACCATATGTGACACTCTGTGATTCTGGTTCTCTTTAGCAGCTCAGTTGTGGTATGTGGGGACACTTGCATGCTTCATCCTTGATGTATAAGCGCATGACATCCAGGGATCCCATGAATGCTGGTCTCGACGTCGATTCAGGTGGGTCAACTCCCTTGTAACTAGCTCTTTATGTTATCTTGTGCATTTAGTTTTTGAATTCTATTTAAAGAGGATTATTCCCCAAGGTAATATTCAGTTCCTTGGATCTTTCGGGTGCATTTTTCAAGAATTGTCAGTATTCTAATTTTAATAGTATATGTTACTATTCTGACTGCATTTCCTTTGCACAACCAATTAAACTGGAATGGGGAAATACCTAAAAGAATCTCTTATGATATTTCTCTCACTCAGTTTGATTCTTTGTCTAATGTTCTTTTAAATTTTTGAATTTCAACTTAGATCTTCTTCAGAATGGTGTAGAGCAAGAGATGACGAATCCCTCTTGGAAGTTTTCGTGTCCACATGTACTTGTGGCAACTATAGTTGCATTTCTGTTTGGCTATCATCTTGGGTTAGTTATGGAAGTCTCACTCTTTTCTATGCAATGTTCTTTCTATAATCTTGAGTATTATCGTTGGTTAGGTCTGGAGATTATTCTCAGAGATTTTCTCCTTGATTAAAAATGAATTGTCTCGTTCCCTTTGTCTTCTGCAGGGTAGTGAATGAACCTCTTGAAAGCATTTCAGTTGATCTTGGCTTCAGCGGGGATATGTTGGCAGAAGGTACCTGACGTTATATTCTTTTGGAACATCTGTCATTCTTTTTGAATTCGAATTTTAATATTTTCCTGTGAATGAAGGTCTGGTGGTGAGTACTTGTCTGGCTGCTGCCTTTGCTGGATCCTTGGTTAGTGGTTGGATTGCTGATGGAGTTGGCCGTCGTCGAGCCTTACAGTTGTGCTCATTGCCAATGATTATTGGTGCTTCTTTATGGTAAAGTCCAAATTTCCTCCTACGCTTTGGGCGGTAAGCTAAAGTTTGTTGCTCGTATTAACAAAGTTGTTGTCTTCCTTCTTACAATCTCTTTCTTGTGTTCTAGTAGTTGGAATATAGAAGGATGCTGAATTCATTACTAGGTTTTGAGAGAAATTTCCATGTACCTTTTTGGCATTAAGATGTAATTTGGGTCTTACAGGGTCTTCTTCTAGGGGGGTCTTACAGGGTCTTCTTCGAGGGGGGTCTTACAGGCTCTTCTTCTAGGGAAGACTGTTTTTGATAACCTTCCTGGTAATGATTTATTAGAAAGTCGGCGCGCTGAAGATTTTATGAAAAGAAAGAGGTCCCATAATTTAGGGACTTGGGTATCTTCCCAAGAAGGATTTTGCAGGAGCCTGAGTTCTGAGAGATTTTTCTTGGACTATGCCAAATGAAAAAACACAAAAAGAAAAAAAAAAATACTTGCATTACAAGATTAACTTTTCAATAGAGTGTCGCTTGGAAGATACTAATATCTGCATTAATGAATGTAAAAAGATAAAAAGCTGTCCCAGAAAGACCCATGGTCATGGTTGCATCTATGGTATGCAATTTGTGGCCTATTTTTCTTTGTCCATTTTCTTCGCTGTCAATCTGGCTAACTGTAATTCTAATGGCAATATTTTTGGTTGCTCAACTTTCCATTTTGCATTCAGATATTCTGGGTTATGAAAAATGTCATGTCCTTCTATCCTCATTGCACCCGAGAACCATATAGCATGTATGTGGTAGACACTAAAGCATACAGTAGTGACTTATGAAATATGTAAATATGTAAACTACTTCCTTGGAGGTAGCGGTATGGACTGCGTACATTTTACCCTCCCCAGACCTCACTTTGTGGGAATACACTGGGACTGTTGTTGATGTTGTTGTTGTTGTTGTTGTTGCCAATTGAGTGTAATACTGGAAAAAGGGGAGAAAATTTCATCCATGACCATGATCACTTTTCGTTACACAAAAGTCACTTTTGTTTCTTTCATTACACAAAAGTCATTTTATTTTATTTCGATCATTACAATAGTCACTTTGGACGGATTTTATAATAATCCCACCTGGAAAATGATGTGTCATCCTTCATTAGTTCTTGATTTTGGCTTAAGAAATAATATATTAACTATATCTTGACTCATTTTATACGTGTCCAACCCAATTCCCCCCAATGGATTATATAGTAGGAGAATCCCACCACCCTTGTCTTACTCCCTCTGATCTTTTTAGTTGTATTTAGTTGTCATCTATGCGAAAAATAATTTTTCCCAAATACTTGTCAATATAAAAATTTAAGAGAGAATTAATTATTCTTTTCCCACTTTGCCTTAATATTAATTACTTTAGAAAAACGAAGCACGTAAAGACCTAAAAATTAAAGAATTTAATAAGGAATATAGTGTTAGTCAATTTGTATTCCTAATTAATTCTTTTTTAGGTTTGTGCTAAACCTTATCCTGTCAACTAAAAAAGAACAGATGAGAGTAATATTAAGCCAGTTAGTGGAGATTGTTTTCATTAAATTTTTGGTTGATATTAGGCCAGTTAGTGGAGATTGTTTTCATTAAATTTTTGTTTGATATTTTTATGAGACTAAAATCTATTAAAATAAGGAAAAAATATAACAAGATAACAGGAGTAACTGGAATAAAAAGTTAAAGAAGAAATCATTTCATAATATTGCATTCTAATGTCTCCCAAAATGCTGGCTATTAAGTAACTTCAGCAAAGAACAATAATGCTCACTATTATTCCTCGATCAAAACTATTTTTTAAAGAATATTCTTCCCTTCAATACATTTGTGCCCTAATTGAGAAAGTAAAAAAAGTATCGAAGAGAGAATATGGGCTGGATATATAGTCTATTATGTATATAATGTCAGTTTAGTATATTTACTTTATTTAATTAAACAAATGCATTAATTAAGGTTGCCAAATCATTTTTCGGGTGAGATTATTATAAAATCCGACCAAAGTGACTTTTGTGATGACCGATATTGATTTGTGAATATTTAAGATTTGATTTTGTAGGATCTTAATTGATTTGATAAAATCATATCTAATTTGTTGTAGATACTTTAGGTAATTAGATGAAAAAGATCACATCTTGATTGTCATATCTGCTAGAATCAATCGATTTGATTTTGTTATGTTTGCTTTCCTGTATTATAAATTTGTAGCTCTCATATGAATAAAATATACACTTTTGTTACCAATCTTACATGGTATCAGAGTAGCTTTATTCTTGTGTTGCTGATGACTAAAACATCATTTACTGGGCTACGTCACCCAATGGCATTAACAGAAGCCGAGAGTTCTGTTAACAAAGTCCCGACCAAGACAACAATGAACCAAGGCGGCGATTCTTCTAATTTTTCCTTTCAGCTTACTTTTCACAAGCTGAATGGAAAGAATTATTTGGAGTGGGCACAATCTGTCTGTTTGGCAATTGATGGTTGAGGAAAACTTGGGCACTTGGCTGGAGAAATGAGAAAGCCTGAACCAGGAGACCCAAAATGAACGCTTGGAGCTTATAAAACTCGATGGTAATTGCTTGGCTACTAAACTCCACGGAACCTGCCATAGGTAAACCATATTTATTTCTTTCCACTGTTAGGGATGTTTGGGAGGCGGTTATAGAAACTTATTTTGATGTAGAAAATGCCTCTTAGATTTTTGAATTAAAAATTAAACTGTGGAAAGCGAGGCAGGGAGAGAGAAGTGTTACTATTTTCTATAATGAGATGGTTTCCCTGTGGCAAGAATTAGATCAATGCTATAATGATGAATGAGAATGTTCGAAGGATAGCTTAAAAGCAATGAAAAAGGAAGAAAGTGAGAGGGTATATCTATTTTTAGCAGGGTTGAACCATGATTTTGACGAACTTCACAAGCGGAGTCCCTAAATTTATTTGGGGAGAAGCTCTTCTTACATCCACCTATCTTATTAATAGGATGTCTTCCCGTGTTCTAAGTTTTAAAACCCCTCTCAATATGTTCAAGACATACTTCCCTACTTCTAGATTGACAACTAATCTATCTTTGAGAGTTTTTGGGTGTAGTGTATTTGTTCATGTTCATGATCATAATAGGAGTAAACTTGATCCACGTGCTAAAAAATTTGTTTTTGTTGGCTATGCCCCTAGTCAAAAAGGGTTACAAGTGTTATGACCCAATTACTAGAAAGGTTATTGTCACAATGGATGTCACTTTTTCTAAATCATAACTGTTTTTTGAAGCTCATCTTCAGGGGGAGAAAGGGGGAGAAACATAGTGAAGGTTTGTGGGCTGATAAAGTTCTTCTTGACCTCATATGTGAGAAACAAAAGGATCCAGGTTTTATGATAGATACAGGAAATAGTTTTTTTAGTAATAACAACCTAGATAAAGTAAGAGATCCCAACTTAAATAATGAAAATAAGGATACTGAGGCAATAGAGCATTTTCATGATACAAATAATGACAAGAATAGGGAGCAAAAAAGGGAATTACAGGTTTACATGAGAAGAAACCGGAATCAAGAAAAAGAGATCAAGGACTCTCATCAGAACCAAATGCTCGCAAGATCTTACTGATACACAAGGTAATTCTCTAGAACCCAACTCTGATTTACCCCTTGTTTGTTTAGACCTTGATCTTCCAATTGCCAAACGTAAAGGGGTAAGAAAAGTCACCAACTATCCTATGTCAAATTTTGTGTCATATAGAAACTTATCCCCTTCCTATATAACTTTTCTTTCTCAATTATCTGGAGTGGAGTTACCGAGAAATGTGCAGGATGCTTTGAACGTTCCCGAGTGGAAGGAGGCAATTCTTGAGGAGATGAATGCTCTGGAGAGAAATAAAACCTGGAAAATGGTGGAACTACCTCGTGGAAAGAAAACAGTCTGTTGCAAGTTGGTGTTCACCATCAAATTTAAATCAGATGGGTCCCTAGAGAGGTATAAGACACGTTTGGTAGCAAAAGGATTCACTCAGACTTATGGGATTGACTATCTTGAGACATTTGCTCTAGTTGCCAAATTGAATTCAATAAGGGTTCTTCTGACCATTGCGGCCAACCTTGATTGGCCCCTCCAACAACTAGACGTGAAGAATATATTCTTGAATGGAAAACTCAAAGAAGAAGTTTACATTGGACCCTCCTCCAGGCTTTGAAGAAAGGTATGGAACTAGAGTGTGCAAGCTAAAGAAATCTCTCTACGGGCTCAAACAATCCCCAAGAGCTTGGTTTGAGAGGTTTACTCAGTTTGTGAAAAAACAAGGGTACACTCAAGGGCAAGCTGATCTTACCATGTTCATTCGACATTCTCTTGAGGGAATGACAACTATTCTGATAGTGTATGTTGATGATATTATACTTACAGGAGATGACTTGTCCGAAATGGAGAATTTAAAGAAACAATTGGCCTCGGGGTTTGAGATTAAAGAACTGGGCCAGTTGAGATATTTTCTTGGCATGGAAGTAGCGAGATCAAAAGAAGGCATTATGGTGTCACAAAGGAAGTATGTACTAGATCTTCTAAGAGAGACGAGAATGAGTGGTTGTTGTCCAGCTGAAACACCCATTGATCCGAATAGAAAATTCGAAAATAAAGAAGGAAATTCAGTTGACCACAGTCAATATCAAAGACTAGTGGGGAAGCATACTCGACCTGATATAGCTTTTTCTGTAAGCTTAGTCAGTCAGTTTATGCACTCTCGAAAGAAAAAGCACCAAGAAGCAGTTTATAGGATCCTAAGATATCTTAAAAGTTCTCCGGGGAAAGGATTATTTTTCAGAAAAAGTCAACATAAGGGCATTGAAGGCTTTACAGATGCAGACTGGGCAGGTTCTACTACTGACAGGAGGTCCACATCTTGATATTGTACATTTATCTTGGGGAAATCTTGTGACCTGGAGTAAAAAGCAGAATGTTGTAGCCCGCAGCAGTGCTGAAGCCGAATACCGATCTATGGCCCATGGATTTGTGAAATGATTTGGCTCAAGAAGATGATGGAAGAACTCAAAAAAACGTTTGGTGTACCAATGAAGTTGTACTGTGATAATAAAACGGCCATAAGTATTGCTCACAATCCAGTTCAACATAATAGAACAAAACATATTGAAGTGGGTACACACTTCATAAAAGAGAAGATTGAAGAAGGAAGTGTGTGCATACCTTTCGTCCCAACAAACCAGCAAATTGCAGATATTTTCACAAAAGGCTTGTTTAAATCAAAATTTGAATTTTTTTTTTGATAAGGTAACATTTGTATTGATTCCACAAAATCATATAGGATATAGTTACAAGCTACATCTAGGCTTGGTAAGCAAAAAGAAAATAAAATTCTATAAGGACTCTAAAAACTGTCCAAGCATCGCTGTATTTGTAATGAACATTCCGAAACACCAAAAATGTAAAATTTGAATACAATTATGCTTTATCGTCTGGATGGAGTTGCTTTTGTTTTCAAAACCTCTTGAGTTCCTCTCTTTCCAGATAGTCCACCAAATGCATCTTGGAATCATTTTCCAGATCCTTTTTTGAAATTTGAAATTCTTGTAAGCAAGTTAGGCGTGACAGATATTTACATGCCAACTTGAGGGGGTGTGTTGATTTGTGAATATATAAGATTTGATTTTGTAGGATCTTAATTGATTTGATAAAATCATATCTGATTTGTTGTAGATAGTTTAGGTAATTAGATCAAAAAGATCACATCTTGATTGTCATATCTGCTAGAATCAAATGATTTGATTCTGTTATGTTTGCTTTCCCGTACTATAAATTTGTAGCTCTCAGATGAATAAAATGTACACTTTTGGTACCAATCTTACAACCGGAACAAAGTAAAATGACTTTTGTGTAATGAAGGAAAGAAAAACGACTTTTGTGTAATGAAGGAAAGAAAAACGACTTTTGTGTAATTGACACAAAGGTAAGTGACCATGGATTAATGTAAAAAGATAAAAAGTTGTCCCAAAAAGGCCCATGGTCATGGTTGCATCTATGGTAGTAGTGCAATTTCTGGCCTATTTTTCTTGTCCATTTTCCTCTCTGTCAATCTGGGTTACTGTAATTTTAATGGCAATATTTTTGGTTGCTCAACTTTTCATTTTGCATTCAGATATTCTGGGTTATGAAAAATGTCAAGTTCTTCTATCCTCATTGCACCCAAAGACCATATAGCTTGTATGTGGTGGACACTAAAGCATACAGTAGTGACTTATAAAATATGTAAATTGCCAATTGAGTGAATACTGGGAAAAGGGTATATACATTAAGAAGTTCTGCTTTGTAGTTCGTTTGGTTATGTGCATTTGCGTTCAGGTGTCTTAGTGTATTGTCGATTGGATGGTGTGTTTATGCTAGGTAGTGATCATTATTAAGGTATTCTGTAGAAGCGTTTGTCATTCACTTGAAAGTAGCTAGTGGAGGTGTTGGTTTAATGTATCAATTGATTTCTGGGGAAATTGAATAACTGAATGTTGCTTTTTGAAATCTCAAGTATGCTTTTTCAGGTAATTAAAAATTACAATATATAATACTATTCAAGTTTAAGTGCTGGTTTGAATATGACGAGGACTTGTTCTTGATAGGATGGATAGTGTACGCTTGTGAAATTTGAACTTTTAGTAGGTGGTCTGGAAGACTCAAATCACTTTATTACTCAAGCACCCTTTTCTTCAGAATTGATGTTTCTTTTCATTTCCTTTTGTCATTTACCTTCTGGTTGAAAATGCTTTAATTGAAATTTCTGAGTTCTGTTAATCTTGTCTAAGGATTTTGTAAAGATGCTTCACTAGTCCCAATAAAAGTAATAGAATTTGTGTTTTCCTTCTCATGGTTCTTGGTATCAGCTTTCCTATTATTGTCCTTTATCCTTAAAGTCATATGCACTGTTATTGACACATTATTTCCAGTGCAACAGCCCAAACTCTAGCAGGCATGCTTGCAGGAAGATTTTTGGTGGGATTAGGATTGGGTGTAGGTCCTCCTGTTGCTTCTCTTTATGTTGCAGAGGTAAAGCTACTATTAGCTTTAGGTTATGATACTTTTAGTTATTTTATGCCTTCTCAAATTCCATTTTAAATGCTTAATATTGATGCAGGTTTCTCCTGCTCATGTGAGGGGTACTTACGGGAGTTTGATTCAAATAGCAACATGTCTTGGGCTGATGGCAGCTCTTGTTATAGGGATCCCCATCAAGAATATAGTGAGTTGGTAAGATAGTATATCTACTGGTCAAGCTTCTGTAGATGATTTGTCTTGAGTAAGCAATGAAGTTGTATCTGTGCTCATTATGCATTCTAATCCGTACAGGTGGCGTGTATGTTTTTGGGTGTCTACTATTCCTGCTGCAATACTTGCACTTGCTATGATGTTTTGTGTTGAGTCCCCTCATTGGCTATATAAGGTATTCTCTATTTTATGGGCCTCTTGCACCTTTAAGATGGTTAATTACAATGTGCACCCTCTGAGTCATTTCTAGGTTGCTTTCGTTGCCATGTAAATGTATAAATCTAATTAGTAAGTTCCTTTAGTGCTGAAAATATTTGCTGTCTGTCTCAGCTCTTCTCAAGTCTCTGTTTCATTTTCTTTCTTAAAATTATGCTACCTTGCACATAAATGGTCACATCACAACTCATTTTTTTAAACCTTTTTTATTCCTCTTTGCTCTTTTCATAAGATCTAAGCTAATGTATGAGTCTAGGTATATAAATCTGAACAAATGAATTTACCTTTATGGCCATACTTAAAGTTAACCTCTATTTCCTACGAACCCCTATCTCCAGATAGAAACAGCAGGTGCGAGTGAAGGGAACAGAAGAATGAACCTTTGCTACAGAGGGCGCTGAAATATTTCTTAGATTAAAACGTTATTGGTTTTGGAGTATTGTTTTTGAATCCCAAGTTGCTATATAGCTTACCTGCAAGTTTAAATTTCTACTCTGTAGATTAATGGATGCGGTAATTTATTTTGATGGTTTTGAATATAATTTTTCTATTTTAAATTTGTATTACCCTGGGATATTTCACTCTAGTTTTTTCCCAGAAACTGACAGATTCATTATTATATCATAAGTTGAGGGGGATGATATCAGTGCAGACAAGTATCAGTTGGGTCTGTCATGCTAGTTAATTAAATTGGTTGGTTAATTTTCTCTTGTCTACAGCAAGGAAGACTTGCTGAGGCTGAAGGCGAGTTAGAGAGGCTTCTAGGAAGTTCCCATGTTAACAGTGCAATGCTGGAGCTTTCAAAGTCGGATAGAGGGGATGAGAGTGAAAGTGTTAAGATCTCTGAATTGCTCCATGGTCGGCATTCTAGAGGTAAAGAAATGAGTTTTATGGAGCTGTATAGTTTCCTTATTTACAATCCCAGAGTTAGTAGTTAATCGTACGCTAACGAAGTTTTGACATCCCTAACATTGCCACAGCAGAAACTTCTTCATTTATTCTCTTAATGCATTTTAAATTTCCAAGTCCATTGTCATTTACCTACTCCTTTTGCAGTTGTTTATATTGGGGCAACCCTATTTGCTTTACAACAGCTATCTGGAATAAATGCTGTGTTTTATTTCTCTTCAACTGTATTTAGACGTGCGGGAGTATCCTCGAACCTGGCAAATGTTTTTGTTGGGATTGCAAACTTGACAGGTACAAACTAGTGAACATCCTCGGGTTGTGTTCCTCTTTTCTAGCTTTGCCTGTATACTTACGTTTCTCGAATTTGGTTCAGTGGTATCATTTCCAAAGTCGTTAGCTAACCTTCTGTTCCTCTACGCGTTTATCCAGGGTCAATTGTGGCCTTGGTTCTGATGGACAAGTTAGGAAGGAAAGTCCTCCTTCATTGGAGCTTCTTCGGAATGGTAATGTACCTTATTGTATTCCTGCTGACTGGGATCATTAATACTTGGAAAGAAACTTCATACCTAAAAAATGGATTTAGCTCTAGGAAAAATAAGTATTGAGATAAATCTTTCAATTCCTCAAATGTCATTATTGTTACGCCGACAACCTGGTCATGGCGCTTTCCCAGGGGACGTTATCTATTTACATTCCCGTTTCGGGTTCGGCAAGTGCAGTTACTTGTTTGTTGGTAGGATATAAAGAGGGTGAAATGAGCTAATGTGATGCAATCCTAGAATTCTTACTAGGGACTAATTGTTGCATTTTCTAATTAGAGGCTATTCTTGGTGCTACTTTTGTAAATACATTCAGTGAACTTCAGCAGAAGAAAATGAGAACTTAAGTGGTTCAGTATATGAATTCATTTTCTGAAACATAGCTCTCCCCCCATCCCCTTTTCTTATTCATCTGACCTTAGATTGGCAAATTTAGTGATAAAGACATTTTTATTTAGCTTTATCCTGTTTGCGGTAGTTGGATCTTTATGTCTGAAATTTGGCATGTTTGGGGCGTTGACTTATCCAGGCTTTGGCCATGGCCCTTCAAGTGTTTGCTTCAAGTGGGATTGCATCAAATTATGGAGCTTTTTATTTCTCTGTTGGTGGCATGCTGCTGTGAGTAGTCCCTTGACTAAAAATTCTTACAGATGATTCCATTTGTACAGAATATGAAACAGTATCTATGGTGAAATCGCTACTTCGTTATAGTAACATTTTTTTTTTGGTAAACCGAATATATAACAAGTAGAAGTTGATAGTAGAGGCTGAGCACGAGGTCACAGCCTCAACAGTAGTAAAATAGTACAGTGCAACAGAGGTAAAGTAAAAACTGGAGGGTTATCTAGTGGTAGCAACATAGCATCATCTTCAGAGTAGGCCAAGAGCTTCTTGTGTTTTTCCATAGCATCAGCCACATCATTACCCACCCTTGGGACGTGACTGATATGTTGTATCTGCAACTCATCCACGAGTCACCTGCAGGTAGATAACATGTGTAAGTATTTTGATGTGGTCTAGCAAGGAGGTCAAGAAGTATCTAAGAATCTGTCTCGATTACAAAGGGCACCAATTTTTTTAGTAGCAATTTGCAGCCAAAGAAATTGGGCATACAATTCAGCATATATTACTGTAGTGTGGTATAGTGATCCCATGTATCCAACAATCCACTGTCCAATATGGTCACGAATAACACCAGCAACTCCACCTCTCTGTTAGGAGATCAGTAGCGCCATCAATATTCAATTATACCAACCAGCAGCCTATAATACCTGTAGGCTGTACTTACAGCATGTATTTGCAGGCTTCTTTTCATCTTCTTCTTTTCTTCACTGTGGTAGAATAGGTCTGGTAACACGAAAACTAATCTCAGTCTCTCTTTTCCCATTTTTACCACCTCAATAATGGGCAACTAAGTAGCCAGATAAATTAGCCTTCCTCTGCAATTTATTAATGGCAACATCTATGAAAACACTGAACAAGATGTATATCTATTTGAAATTTCCTTATGCAGGTTTGTCTTGACATTTGCTGTTGGAGCTGGTCCAGTTCCTGGTCTCCTCCTCCCAGAAATATTTCCCAGTCGAATTAGGGCTAAAGCTATGGCATTTTGTATGTCAGTTCACTGGGTAATTATTCTCGTCAAATTCTCCATTTTTCTATTTACAACTGGTATCAGACCTCTGTTCAGCTGATATGGTATGACGTTGTTCAATTATTGCTTGAGTCAGAAAAGTGAAGGAGCGGGAAAAAATGACAGGAATCTTACAACTGCTTTTCTTAATCTGTGGTGCTTTCTGAAGGTGGCTAACTTTTTTGTTGGGCTGATGTTCTTGCGCTTGCTGGACCAACTTGGACCACATCTATTATACTCGATATTTGGCACTTTCTGTGTGATGGGCGCGGTATTTGTAAAGAGGAATGTGATGGAAACGAAGGGAAAATCACTTCAAGAAATTGAGATTGCCCTTCTTCCACAAGAATAAAGTAAGTTTTTGGAAACTAAACAGGCTTTTAGATGTTAGAGTGACAATTGATCAAGTACGTAGTTCATTAAGCTTTTGGAAAATAGGCTTTTAGATGTTGTTAGAGTGGCAATTGATTAAGTACATAGTTCATTAAGTTCATTAAGCTTTTGGAAACTAAATAGGCTTTTAGATGTTAGCGTGACAATTGATCAAGTACATCGTTCATTTGTGTTTTTTATGCATTCTTCTTGAATAAAGGTAAAATAATTCATTCCCCTAATTGTAGCCATTTTTCAGGAATTCTTCTTCTGGAGTGCAGGGAAAGAATAAATCAATACCATAGTGTTTTCCGGGTTTGGAAGTGAATGGAATGTAACCAGCAAATATTTCGACTTATTCTCGTCACCATGTTTATGCCCATAATCTATAATACTTTCAGACCTTTCCTACTTTATACGTTCAACCTATGCATCCTACTACTGAGCGATTTAAGTCGTCATGCAACTGTTTCTGGCAGTAGCAGTTTTTCCCCAGCAGCCAGGATGCTCTGGAAATAGAGTTGAATAGAATATATATTTGGTTTGTGTTCTAGTATTGGGCGGCAGAATTGTCGCTCCCTCTCAGCGTCCCTGCCCCTATAAAATAGCAACTGTGTTATAGTAAGGACGGTGTGTACGTACGAGAAATGAGAATTTATCTTTCGTTTAAGTGTGTGTTTTTTAGTTGCTGAATTTCAAGTATGGAGAAGGGCCAAATATATCCTCATAAGTTAGACCGATAGAAATAGTTTAAATATCGGCAAACAACATAAATTTTGATAGTCTGGAGCTTAATTACATAAAATTTTAATATTTTGTATAATTATTGAAAATTTTGATTTTGGATCTTTCGAGATACATAATTAGCTTCCGATACATTGGATGATATATATTTTTCTTGTAAATATATATAACTAGCTCTCGATATATTTTTTCGATTTTGGATTTGTCGAGATACATAATATATTCAATTAGATATGTTTTTTTCTTTGTAAAAATACATAATTAGTTTTCGATATATTTTTTTCGATTTTGGATCTGTCAAGATATATAATTAGCTTTGTATACATCCAATGAAAGTACATAATTAGTTAAAATTTTTGTAATTACTTTGTAAGGGTGGGGATTTGTGTAAATATGGTAAGTTAAGGCGTAAGTTTATGTTATTTTTTCTTTAAATATGCCCTTATTATACTTTCGATCTAATGTATTCTTTTTATTATACTTTGGGTCCATATATATATATATATATATATATATATATATATACACTATTAGAAATAGTTTAAATATATTGTTTGTTATACTTTCAGTCTAAATATTTTCTAGTTATACTTTGGTTCAAATATACCCCTCTCATTATATCTTCTATCCAAATATACCATCCAAATATACCTCCATACTTTTATGTTGATTTACACTCCTCTTCTCCCCCCCTCACCCCCGTCCACACACACCCACACACCTTTTTTTGTTAAGATAAAGTGATTTACCCATTTTATAACAAACGGACAGAGGATGAGCTTCAAAATAAAAATAACTCATCACCAAATATAAATATTTGTGCGATTCACTTTACATACTCACCATTTAATCCATCTCCATTTCACTCCCTTAATTCATACAAAAAAACAATAAACATATTCATTATTTATACCTCTATCATTTAAATCTTTCCTTAGCCTTAGAACAAATAAACTTCTTTACCGGAAAATTTTGATATTTCGATATATAAGAAAAATCATTTTCTTTTTGTCTATCATGTTTTGGTCTATTATCAGTTCTTATACCTTACACTTAACATAATCAGCTAAGGAGGATTACCTTATATAGATGCAGAAAAAAAATTCCTATACCTGAGAAACGAATCATTAATGTCAATGGGAAAGTATTCAAAAATAGGTGGAATACGGACTTTAAGAATTTGGATTCATGAGAAGCAGATCATTTAAAAAGAGAAGACGACAAGAAAATAAAAGAATTTAAAGTGAAGGAAATTGAGATGATTTAAAGGGGTGGGTTTAAAAAATAACGGTAAATCAACATAATGATATATGAGAGATGTATATTTAAGCCCAAAGTATATAAAAAAAGGTATATTTGGACTGAAAGTATAACGAGAGGCATATTTAAACTATTTCTAATAGTACAACAACATATTTGGATCCAAAAGTATAACAAAAAGAGTATATTTAGACCAAAAGTATAACAACAATAACAACATACCTAGTGTATTCCCACAAAGTGAAATCTCAGGAGAGTAAAGTGTACGTAGTCTATACCACAACCTCAGATGAAGTAGAGAGGTTGTTTTTAATAGATCCTCGACTCAGGACAGATAAAAGTATAACAAACAAAAAATATAAAAATAAACAATAAAATGGGATAACACGCCTCTAGATAATTAAAGAAACAAGACACCGACAGAGTAATACTATAAATTATCTATTCGAGATCATGAACATCATCAGAACACTACGAATAAAAAGCTACGAGCACCAACATAAACAAAGCACTCTTCCCTACTATTATGGATGCACTCCTACCCACTAAACCTCAACCCTAATTCACATCCTCCATACCTTTCTATCAAGGGTCATGTCCTCCGTAAGCTGTAATCGCTTCATGTCATGCCTAATCACCTCTCTTTAATATTTCTTCAGTCCACCTCTATCCTACCTAAAATCATCCATAGCCAACCTTTCACACCTTCATACCGCATCATCCTTGCACCTCCTCATCACATGTCCAAACCATCACAACTTCACTTTCCTCATGTTGCCTTCCACCGAAGCTACTCTCACCTTCTCTCGAATAACTTCATTTCTAACTCTATCTCTCTTGGTAAGTCCGCGCATCCCTCTTAATATAAGACTTCTGAAGCAAGCCTCTACTTTAACCACCTTGCACCAATACGGTGCATGATATCCTCGTCAATCAATCCCTTTCCCTGAATCATAGCCCTAAGATACTTGAAACTATCCCCTTTTCGAATGGCCTGAGAATCCATCTCCACTACTACGCCATCCTCATATATCAAATCACTGAACTTATATTCCAAGTACTTCATCTTAGTCCTGCTCAACCTAAATCCTTTAGACTCTAGGGTCTGTCACCAAACCTCCAACTTATTATTAACTCCTCCTTGGGTCTCATCAATTACTACAACATCGTCAGGAAATAACATAAACCAAGGCACTCTTCTTAAATACACCGCATAAAAAAATCCATCACCAAGACAAATAAAATAGGCTAAGAGACAATCTCTTATGCAACCCTATCAAAAAAGAAAAGTGCTCTGAATTTTTTCCTACCGTCTTTACACGAGTCTTCGTTCTGTCATACATGTCCTGAATCGACCTATTTTATGTCACGAGCACACCTCTAACCTCGAAGAACCTCCATAGAATCTCTCTTGGGACTTTATCATATGCCCTCTCTAGATCAATGGAAACTATGTGTAAGTTCTTCCCCCCCTTTCTAAACTACTCTACTAACTTTCTTACGAGGGAATGACCTCAATAGTAGAGCGACCTGGAATAAATGAAACTAATTTCTTAGAAATAGTCATGATCCTCCTTAGCCTCAACTGTACCGCTGAAGCATCTTGGGTTTGGACTCTTAGAAAATTTCCTAGAATCCCATTCTTCAGACCCAATACGACTCATGGTATGAGCCGTATGCTGGGGTACGAGTGGTGAAGTCCTGTCGTAATCTGACCAGTGTTAGTTGATGGGATGGTTTTGGTCACTGAAATGGATACGACATAGGGGTGAGTGTCGTATGGTTAGGTATGAGTCGTATAGGTAACTCGTAAGGTGGACAGTGTTTGATCCTCCTGGTGTTGCATTTTGCTAGGGATACGGATCATGGGTACAGATTATATGTTGAGGTTATTACTTAGGTGGATAATTCGTATACTGGACAGTGTCTGATCCATGGTTGAGGTTTGGTTACGATCGGGTAGGTATTAACCGTAAAGGAGGTTACGACTCGTAAGGAGATCAGCCGTGACCCTATGTCGGGTTTTTATGGGATTTAAGTGGGGCTATTCTGGACATTGTCCTACTTATCCTAATAAGGACCCACGACTTCTAATGTACTTAGGAGGTTATTTACCCTATTATTTTACTCTTAAACACTTAGAAACTCTTCCTAAATATATCATAATTCTCTCAAGAACTTTTAGGGGAAAAAGCTAGGGTTTCAACTAAGGGATTACTTTGGGGATTATCTTGGTGAATTCTTTCCATAAATCTTCTTTGTTTAAGGAATGATTCTTTTCCCTAATTATAATTTCATTTAAAGGCAAGGTTATATGGTTGATTTCATGGGTTTTCTCTTGCATGATTATGGCTTTCAACTATTGATTTAGGGGTTTTGATGTTAAATGCTTGGTTATGATTTTCTATTGTTTTAATTATGTTTTCTATGCATTAATGGTGGTTTTGAACTATTGAATTGCATGGTAATGGTTTAGTGGTAATGGCATTTGGTTTTGGTTATATTTTACCCCCAAGGTGTTTGATAGAATGCTTATAAAGATATGTTCATTGCATTGACTTATTTTAATGGAACTCTTGCTTTTTTCCAGCTTATATATGAAACCTTAAATGTTTTTTAATGGTTTACAAAGGTTAATGGATAATTAGTTATGCTTGGGGAGAACATGGTAGTCTCCCAAGAGGTTTAATATGGCTAATGATAGGGAACTTAAATGTCTCCTTAATTTAAATGGTTTGGCTATAGATAATGCTTGCAAGTATAGTAGTATGATGATACCACTGGTTTATTAAATAACCTTGGTTAATAAAAATATAAATGGATTATTTGGACTTGGTTTTAATTGGGTATTAATGGCGAAAAGTGTAAGCTAAGCCGTGGAAAGTGGCAGTCCTGGGGGGATCAAAATCGAAAACTCATATTTGCCGATATGAGGGGTCTTCGATGGCCACATACGAGTGTCACATTTATTTTGGAGGGATGTACTAGTCATCCCATGGATATTGCCTGGTCGTGCGTCTATACGTATTGGGACCTTTTCAGTAGGGGGAGCTGAACCCATATGGCCCTTGAGTGGTAGGACGATTAATGCTACACAACTCAGGTAAAGGTTTTAAATGGCATGCTAAACCCGATCCCTTTTCCCAGCACCTATATATATGTATGGTTGTTTTCATTGGATGGTTTTAACTTGGTTTAGATAACTGGCATTACTTTATCCTTATCTAGAGTTTTATGCTAGTGTTCACCTACTAACCCATCTACTGGCGGCTGTATACCCATGCTATGGAGGAACCGATCGTTTGACTTCTCTTTTATAGTACTTGATTTGGGGAAAACTTATTGGACTAAAGTGGTGAGTTTCCATCCTTTCGGAAGGCATCATTTCATGTTGAACATTCTTAGATATTTTACTTTTTTTTTTTGGATATTGGTTTTGACCATGGTTGGGGGCATATCCTAACCGGATATTTGTATTCTCTTGCATAAAGGCTTTGTGGTACTTTTGGGGGTTGGTATGAGCGGGATCGGTATTGGTTTTAACCTTAGCGTTGGTATTGTTATTGGTACTGACATCAATGGACGATATTATTGGTGGTTCCATCGTATTACATTTTGAGTTTGATTATCATATTATATTTGATACTTTCTAAATGCTTTGGTATGGTATGGATGGTTGGTTTGGTATGGTTAGACTCGGTTGGGTCAGTCATGGTTGTGACCCTATTCCAGATTCCTCATGAGAGCATTACGTAATCTTGTTATATGCTCGAAATTAAGCTCATCTAAGGATGTATAAGGTGGTTGGGTTTGGTTAAGGGGGCGGTCCCCATCCCTGGTTGGACTTGGTATGCCTATTATGATAAGGCCCCGGTCCGGGATGTGTTAAGCTGGTATTAGAGCCTAGGTTCATGGTCAATTGGGAGTCCTCAAAGCCATGTCAAGTAGAGTCTCTTTTAGGGGTGTGTAGTGCGCCACACTCATGAGGGAGAGGCTGTAAGATATTTAAGAATGTTTCACTTTCTTGGTATTCTTTCTTCAAGCTTGTGTTTTCAGTCCTGGAATATCCTCTAATCCTTGTTTGTTCATATTTCAGATCATGCATGCTAGATCTGAAACACAAGGAAATTCTTCTGCCCCATCTGAAAGTGATGTTGAGGGAGCACGTTCTACTCTCGGGGTCCATCTTTGATCTCATGATCCTATTCGTGATTGTAATGGAGTTCCTCCTATTCCTCTTAATGCTCATCAGGTCCCTCAGGGCAATGTAACGAATGCAGAGTTTCATTAATCTATGCATTTTATTTCCCAACTGGTGGCTGCTCAGGCTAAACAGGGTATGGCTAACATTGTGTCTACTGAGGCTGCTAGGCTTGGATAGTTTATGAAGATGGTTCCTCTAACTTTTACAAAAATAAAGGTGGAGGAAGACACACAGGCCTTTCTTGATGAGATGGAGAAGACCTTTTGGGTAATGAGGGCTACTAATGTGGAAGGAGTAAACTTTACAGCTTATCAACTCAAAGAGATTGCTTATCTATGGTATGAAGAGTGGGACAGAGATAATGGTAATGTAGAAGAGAATGGTTTATGGGAGTCCTTTTCCAATGTCTTCATGGATCGGTTCTTTCCTCAAAAGTTAAGAGAAGCTAAGATGGAGGAGTTTGTGAACCTCAGGCAAGGGGGAATGTCTGTGAAGGAGTATGCTTTCAAGTTCTATCAGTTGTCGAGGTACGCTCCTGATTTGGTAGATGATACAAGGCTGAGAATGAGAAAGTTCACTTCTGGGCTGAATAGAGATATGATTTCAGAGAGAAAGACTATTTTGCTCATGAAGTATATGTACATATCGAGGCTGACTATTCATATACATCAAGTTAAGGATGAGAAGAGAATGCAGGCAGAATATGGAGACAGATAGAGTAAGCGGGGCAAGTTTTCTGATTAGGGAGGTGCCCAGCCTCAAGGTGGTCGAGACAGTGAAAAGTGGGAGAAAAAAAGAAGGGGAGTTCTGGTTCCTTCTCTACTGCCAGTGCTCCTTACCCCCAGATGTCGAACGATAAACATCATCTTGGTAGTGATAATTCTCAGGCGCAGGGAGCCCAGTCTCAGGAAAGCGGAGGTCAGTCTATTTTTCATGTCCTCCTTGTCGTCTTTGCAGTCATCCTCATCAGGGATTCTGTGAGGAGGGAAAGGATAAGTGCTTTAAGTTTGGCCAAGTAGGCCATCGACTCAGGGATTTTCCATCTAACAAGATTGCTACGGAGCAAATAAAGTTCTGGTGGCTTTATCTTCTGTTCCTACACCCGGTGGTGTGGCTGCTACTTCTGTTACTGCTCTTGGTTCCAGTGCTTGTCGGAACAGGTTCTGTGCTTTATCGTTCCATCAGGAATCCGAGGCATCACCTGATGTTGTTACTGGTATGTTACATTTTTTCTCTCGTGACGTATATTGTTTGCTTGATTTGGGTTCTACCTTTTTCTATGTGACTCCTTATATAGCTGTCTTTTGGTTTCAATCTGGAGATTTTTTTGGATTCATCTTTTGTTTCTACCCTGGTAGGAGATTCAGTTATTGCTGAACGGGTCTATAGGGTATGTATGGTATCTATGAGTGGTAGACAGACTTCGGCGGATCTGTTTGAGTTGAGTATGGTAGATTTTGATATAATCTTGGGCATGGATTGGTTGCATTCTTGTTATGCAAATTTGGATTGTCGAACCTGTAGGGTCATCTTTAGGTTCCTTGGTGAGTCAGAAATAGAATAAGAAGGTTGTTCCTTGGCGCCAATGGGGAAGTTTATTTCTTATCTTAGAGTTCAGAGGTTAATTAATAAGGGTTGTATTTATCACTTGGTCCTGGTTAAAGATTCTAACTCAAAAGGTCCTTCATTGCAGTCAGTTTTGGTAGTTAATGATTTTCCAGAGGTCTTTCTGGATGATATTCTAGGTGTTTCTCCGAATAGGGAAATAGAGTTAGGTGTTGATTTGCTTCCAAGCACTCGTCCAATTTCTATTCCTACATAAAGATGGCTTCGACTGAGTTAAGGGAACTCAAGGAGCAAATTAAGGATCTTCTAGACAAAGTGTTTATTCGTTCTAGCGTTTCTCCATAGGGTACACTAGTGTTGTTCGTGCGCTAGAGGGATGGTTCTCTTTGGATATGCATTGACTACATGCAGTTGAATAAGGTAACAGTCAATAAAAAATATCCTCTTCCTCAGATAGATGATCTGTTTGACCAGTTGCAAGGTGCCAAGTTCTTCTCTAAGATAGATCTTCGATCTGGGTACCATCAGTTGTATATTATGAGGTGGATATCTCTAAGATGACTTTTCACACTCGGTATGGGCATTATAAGTTTTTGGTGATGTCATTTGGATTGACAAATGCCCTAACATCATTTATAAATTTGATGAATAGGGTGTTTCGACAGTATTTAGATCTCTTCGTCATTGTGTTTATTGATGATATTCTGGTGTAATTAAAGAGTGATGTGGATCATGCTAATCACCTTCGTGTAGTGTTGCAGACCTTAAAGGAACAACAGTTATTTTTTATATTTTGTAAGTGCTAGTTCTGGTCGATGCTGTGACTTTCTTGGGTCATGTCATTTCTAGTGAAGGGATCATGGTGAATCCGTAGAAGGTGGCTGTGGTGACGAAGTGGCCTAGACCTATGACTCCTTCTGATATTCAGATCTTCTGGGTTTACCCGGGTATTATAGGTAACGTATGGAGATTTTTTCATCGATAGCTGCTCCTTTGACTAAGTTCACTCAGAAAAAGGTTAAGTTTTCTTGGTCGGATGCGTGTGAGGGGAGTTTTGAAAAGTTAAAGGATAATTTGAATTCAGCTCTAGTTCTGACTTTGTCGGAGGGAAATGATAGGTTCATGGTTTATTATGATGCTTCTCGGGTTGGTCTTGGTTGTGTGTTGATGCAGCATGGGAAGGAGATAGCCTATGCTTCCAGGCAGTTGAAGGTGCATGAGAGGAACTGTCTTACTCATTATTTGGAGTTGTTGGACGTTGTGTTTTCTTTGAAAATATGGCAACATTATTTATATGTTGTTCATGTGGATATATTTTCTTATCATAAGAGTTTGCAGTTTGTGTTCTCGCAGAAAGAGCTTAATCTCAGGTAGAGAAAATGGTTTGATCTTCTCATGGGCTATGGTATGAGTCTTCACTACCACCCAAGTAAAGCTAACATGGTTGATGATGCTCTTATCAGGTTGTCCATGGGTAGTTTATCTCATGTGTAAGAAGGGAAACAAGAATTGGTGAAGGATATTCACCGTTTGGTAAATCTTGGTGTTCGTCTCTTGGATTCCAAGGATGGTAGTGTGATGGTGAAAGAAGTGGTTAGATTGTCTCTTGGTGCGGAGATTAAAGAGAATCAAGTGTTGGATTCTGCTTTTATGAAAATCAAGGGTAGCGTTGGTGGGCAAAAGGTGATGGATTTTGAGATTAGCGGTGATGGTACTTTGTGGTACCAAGGAAGGTTATGTGTTCCTGATATAGACGGTTTGCGGAAAAGGATCTTGGCTGAGGTGCACGAGTCGCACTACATTGTTTATCCTATATCTACTAAGATGTACCATAATCTCAGGGAGATTTATAGGTGGAGTGGCATGAAGCGAGATGTGAGAAATTAAAGAAGAATAAGGTGAAATTGATGCCCGAAGGTAATAGTTATTGGTGTTTATAATTGATGTGTGGTGGTTGGGAGTGGTATAAATGGTGCTAGAAATATTCCCATGATTGTAGAGAATGATAAAAAATGAATCTTGAAGGAATAAACAATATGCCCACCATGTGTTTGTGAAAATGCTTAAAAGAGATGGGGCAAAATAAAAGATATGGGTGGATGAAAAATTATACTTTGGTTGTTGGATATTGGTTTTAAATGTATAATATAGTGTATTAAAATTCTTAGAGAGGTTAGTCACTATCTGCAAATAGTTCCTACCCGTCCCTTTGCTTACATTACAACCTGAAAAAGTACTATTTAATCTTAAGCTTTACATTCTACTATTGTGGAGCATTACACTAAGGGAAATCCTATGGTTCATTGTGTATAACTTGTGAATTCTTTGTGAGAGTGAGTGTAATTTGATTCTTGTACCCATCATGTGATGAATTTCTTAATTATGAGTGATATGGGTAACTCTCTTGTTGTTAGGGGCACATGTTTGATGAATGTGGGTGATTTGTGTGATTTTATTGATTGAATGATAGGCATGAATTTTCCAACTAGGTGAGTCAATTCTTGAGGCTAGGATGTTTTGGATTAGTGTTCATAAGCTTTCAATTGTGTTCGTAACATGCTTAGTATAGAAACTTGCATTCCGTGTAGTCATGGTAGTAATATCTTGAGTGTCTTGCATGTAGTAGAAGTTTAGAATCTCTATCTCATGATGTTTATAGTGAAGAGTTGTTCGAGGATGAAAAAGTCTTTAAGTGTGGGGTGGTGATGTTGGGTGTATTTATGCATTCTAGCATCACTATTCTAGCCTTTTTAGCCTTATTTTGAGGATTATTCGTGCTAAATGGGTTGATAATCAAAAGAATGTGCATATAAGTGTTAAAACATGTGTTTATGATGATTCCAAGTGATTTCCAAACAAGTTTGTACTTCAAAGATTCATTTAGAGTTCAACCCGGAAAACTAGCGTTACTAGCTTGAGCTAGGTGCTTGCCTAGTTGATTCCGTTGGATTATATTGTGTTTAAAGTGTTACTTACGGTTTAAATGTGTGATTATGAGTGGAATAACTTGTTGGTAGTGAGAAAATTTCAATTTGAGTGAGTGTACAGCTGGAACAATAAGTGAAAGATCAACACGAACTAGCTCATAACTCTTGTTTGATTCGTCGTTATGAGTATTGTGTTGTGTTTCTCTCCTAATTCGTGTGGTGTGATTGTGTAGGAATATTTTGGAGCTGAATATGATTATATTTTGATTTTAATAAGGCTTGAATTCATGGGAAATATGCCACAAGATAAGAGACCAAGAGGGGAGACTCAACACTTAACCAAAATTAGGAGAGCAATTTCCAGTAGCTTAGGGCGATTTGGAGGCACCGCCCCACCTAGAGCTGGGCTACAGCCAGATATACTCCTTGCCTATAGAGGTTCTATATCCAAGGCTCAGACTTACTTGGATTAGGGCTCTACCCTGGGCAACGCCCCACCCAGTCCCAGGCTCAATAATTGAAGGTTTTCTTGTCCAACACAGAATTGGCTTTCTCCTATACTATAAACACACGTTGTATCACATTTTTACACATCTTTGGACATATTTTGGAGATCAAAGGGCTTTTAAAAATTCTTTTTTAGTTTTTTACTATTTTAATTTATTTCATTCATGTTCTTAGTTGTTAATTACTACTTTGTGATTACGATTATGACTATGCGTGGCTAAACACCCTTTTTCTGGGGTTAAAGCCAAAGACATGAGTACTATTATTTTCAATTAAGTTCATTAGTTTTTCTTATCATTATTGGTTGTGTGTTCATGTTTGATTTATCTATTTTGAGGATTCACGACCCTTAAAATACATCAATTGTCTACCTTTTGATCTCGGGAGAGGGAATAGGGGATAGAACATGGAAATGAACAAAGTATGATTTATCTTTCTTTATGAAATAAGGAATTCAAATTATTATCTAGGACAGGGATGTACCTAGATGTCTTACTTGATTCACATGTAGGATGATAACTTTAAGAACCTAATTGAACTATTAGATCACCGCTCAATGATGTAGCTTTAAGGTTTAACTTAGGTAAAGCATTAGAGGTTGGAAAACCATGATCTTTCCATTAACCCTAAGAATCTACAACCAAGATACGTAAGTTAACGAATGAAATTCAACAACATAGTATGATTTTCGAAAGTGCTTTAACCCTGGGTTTTCTTCCATTGATTATTTCAAGATCTTTACATTACGCATTATTTACTTTTCTCTAGTTATAAATTTGAAACTCTCTTTTTGGTTACACTTGCATCAGTTGAATCCAAATTGTGAACTAAAATAGAATCGTTGTTAAATCAAGTCTCTGTGGGATCGATACTTGGCTTTCATTAGGCCACTTTACTACTTGATAAGACCACGTACACTTTCGTGTGTGCTTGGGCGCTGTCAGGGAGCCGTCCCATCCTAGTTCTAAACTGGGGACATATCACGGGCTATCCTCAAACAGGAGTAGGATCCCTGGGCTCAGTCTCGGGACCCTCCTCAGATATAGCTATAGCACGTGTATTGGGCATCTGCAAAAGAGTAAAGTTAAGAAAATATCCTACAAACTTAAACTCTTAGCACGAAGTGTGTGAAAGAAGTGGATGACTCCTAAGAATGTCCCATAGCCTCTCGAAGATAGGAAACAGACGTCAACGATCCAATTTGCAAGATTTTATTAGACACTTGCTATTGTATCAACAATACCGGTGAACCTAGGCTCTGATACCAATTTATCATGACCTGATTCACGAGTCATGATGGCACCTAATAAAATCCACGAATAGTTAAGCCAATATAGTAATCGAAGCTACGACAATGGGTTAATTCAGTAAAAATGCCTGATAAGGGCCAAAATAGATGAACACAATCATAAACAACTACATTCCACCAAAGACAATCAAATACGGATACCAATCCTACGACATGGTAATATCAGTACAAGAGCATCTCAGTATGATAATAGGAATTACAACCCAAAGCCTAAATAGTCTATACATTCGTCTTGAATACAAAAGACTAAATAAAGATAGGAGGGAAATAAGTGACTTGAAACTCCAAGAGCTCATCCTGTTTTTGAAAGACCAACACTGTACGAATTAAACTCAACAATGGCAACTAGTTCTCAGGTCTGCACCAAAAAGGTATAGAAGTGTAGTATAAGTACCAAAACAATAGGTAATCAGTAGGCAACTGAGCTAAACTATGATATAAAGATGATATAAATCAAGATAATATCTCTAAGTCAAGGTAAAAAATCAAACCCGAATCGTCTTCGTCATCACTATACAAAATAAGTAATCAACTCTAATAATAATACGACATCTCATATCAATACATACCAATACCATCACATAAAATGAATAATCGATTCGGAAGCGTTAAGCGACACTAATATAATTACAACCACATAAATACCAAGTTCAACACATATACATCCATTAGAGCATAAGGTAAAGAACTCACCACGACATCCCATAATATCGGGGAGTACACCCAAAAGAACATAAAGTAAAGAACCCATCATGATATCCCATACCACCGAAGAGTGTATAAAAGGATCAAATCATCAAGTATGTAAACCCATAACCAACTTCTCATTATCCATGGTTCACCATATTTCACATCCACAGTTATTTACCAAGATTCATAATCATCATCAATTACTGCAATTGAAATAACATATTCCAAGGTAATCATAACCATAGCCATATAAATGTTTAGATATCAATGACATCAATATAATCTATTTACTCATTATTAATTAACCAACACTTATCATCATTAAACTACTAATTCACTAGTCGTCATAGGACCTCCAATTATAGCCTAACTAATTTTTTATATAATCATTATTCCCAAGATAGCACTAGCTATTACTCACTAAATAGCCAACATCCACATCTAGTCAAGATGTACTACAAATCCATAGATGCCCTTTGACCAAATCTTATTTCTAGCTACCATAGGAACACTAGTCATCATATAGGAAAAAGGTTACATATCATTAAATGCACATATATATCAATCAACCAATGCCTCTTACTATCTAGCATTATAAATCTACAAATTCTCATTTAACAACCAAACAAAATTATACTTTAGGTTTTAATATCACTAATCATCAACAATGCTAAACCTATTATCTTCATTAGCCATGTAACAACCGAAATTGCCAATGACCAGATTTAAACTTAGCAAGGTTCACCAACTAGCACTCTAGACTTCTAAACATCAAGTAGTATAATCACTCAAAAGACAACTAAATACCACATAATTCATTTTACTAGGCAATATCCCTTAATTAATCCATTTATCCAAGTCAAATATACCCACTTGATGAATTCTTATTTCTACACAAGATTGAACTTACGAATTAGTCTTAACTCTTTATTCGGCATATTTTACTTTTACTTACTATTCGTCACTAGCAAGAACTACACCTCTTAACAAGTGATTGGTATCAAAGAATTATAATTGACATCCTAAGGATAACATCATATCTTCAAAGCACATATGTATGTAATCATAATAAAAGCACATATAAATGTAATCATAATAAGGCATAATCACACATAAATATATATACACATGTTCACTATACATAACATCGATATATATTCTCCGGATTTACCTGGAATCATCATATCATGAATATGTCCTCCGAAATTACCATGCATCATAATATCATCATTATATCCTTCGGACTTTCCGGGCACCATCATAATATCAATATATCCTCCATACTTTTACGGCATCGTAATATCATCAATATATCCTCCGGACTTACCAGGCATCATCATAAAATTAATATATCCTTCAGACTTATCGAGCATCATAACATCAATATATCCTCCGGACTTACCGGGCATATAATATCATCATTAAATCCTCCAGACTTATCGGGCATCATCATAATATTAATATATCCTCCAGATGTATCGGGCATCATCATATCATCAATATATCCTCCGGATTCACTGGGAATCATCATAGCATCAATATTCATTATGACATCGATATATATATATATATATGTAGTCAAATCAATAACAAGTACAAGCCCTACAAACAATAGAGTGTAAGAGAAATAAAAAAGCCCTATCATGGTACCTCAGCATTTATTGTCAATAATTATAATAGTAAGTTCATGAACATACATATCCATATAGTAGGAAAACTCAATACGTTATCGGGCTTGACATGATTATTAGCATAGTTAATTAAAATCCATGGTTATACTTTCTAGAATTTCTCTTATTAGGCATGATTCACAATACTAGCACAAAAGGGATTCTTCTGTACAAACATAAGTTTAGTGATTAGGCTTGAACATAATATGAGTAATGACATAATCCAAGGCTCATATAGTAAACTAGACAATAAGTTAAGTGATAACAAGTCATAGGTTTAATTTACAAGACTTTTCATTACTATCCAAGTAATGACAATTAGATAACCATCAAGTCTGCACATTATTTTAAAAATAAACATAAAAAATAAACCATTTACCGGGCTTGGCCATCATATTTCCAAAAGCATATTCTAGGTGTTTAACAATTATATAGGTCACTAATGAAACTACATAGTTAGAGCTTAAGGCGGGTCAAGTTCTGCTTCTAATATCCTAAGTTATATCTTCAAATCTAACTTCTACCCAGAACTAGACTAAATCATCAAAGTTATGTCTTAAAGGTTTATCAATCCACACTAGTTATATAGGAAAATTCTTCCTCAAGTATTACTCTTAAGTCATCCAAAGCATCTAAGGCCAATTTCACAACTATGCATATCTAGGTCAACTTACTCTTAAGATGAGTGAACAAGGTCACTCCCATCTAACTAGAGCAACTAGATATTTCTCATGCTATTCATGAGATAACAAGTCCAACTAACCAAGGTTCTAGACTATAAGTCAAGTATCACATTTTATGAGTTCAATAGCCTAAGTGGTTCAACTAATCCAAATATTACCATCGACCATTTCAACACCTAAGACCCCACCCAATCATATCAAGATATCAAAGTCAACTATAATAAAGCTCAATCTAACAAAAGTAAGCCCAACCTACCTCGAATCCAACTATAGCTCACGAACAACCAATCTTTGATTTTCTTTTGCTTGAAACTTCTTCAAGGAGCCAAGCTATCAAAAACATAATCTATGCATTATTACGAGAATATCCACACCCATATTGCACCATTGTGTTTCAGGTCTAAAATGATACCAACCCCCCCCCAAGTGGTTCCCACATATGGATAATGAGTTTCTGAGACCAACCCATTATTCTAACACCATTAGGGAGTTATAACCCTTAAGAAATTAGTGTCAATCAATCATATTTGGGATAAAATCTAGCCTCAAGCTATTTAGGGTTTTGGGTCAAATAATCAAGAATTCAACACTAAAATTAAAGGATTCATACCTTATATTCAATGTTAATCATGAATATGCAATTTATTCAAGCTCCCAATAAACACCCAAGATTCAATTTAAGGACTACACACTCCATTAGGGTTTGTGGGACTCAAGACAATGGAGAAATGGCTAATTCTTGACCAAAAGAGCATTTAAACAACCCTTACCAGGCTCTCAGATCGAGCGATTATGCACACACGTAGGATGCAATCACGACATTGCAATCACGATAAGGCATCCACAATTGTGGTACTTTGCTGCACTAGACGACAACTGAAACTTGGAATTTGATCCCAAGTTTCGGCCTCTGCTTTGGGATGTATCCGGGGTCCAATATGAGCAAATGAAATATGTAACCACTTTGATTTAAACATTCTTAATGCATTGTCAAAGTCATATTTTTCATCCGAGGTTGTTTTGACCAAATTTGGGCCCCACACCTAAATTTCCAATTTATCAGACCAACAGGTCGAAATGAGTTCGGGTGTAGCGAGAACTAAACCAAAGGTCCACCCGACCTAAAATTGATATTCTGAAGATGCTGGTACAATTAAAATTTACATCTGATACCATTTTACTAAAGATTTTGTTTGATGGTCATTTGGAACCAATAAAGACTTCTAAATAGGGAAATGGTTCTAAAAACTAAACGAACTGCATGATAACCAAACTATCATTTCCAGTAAGTTATAAATGACTTGGGGAAGCTATGGGAATGCTCTGATATAAAAAATAAGCAGAATCATGAGAAATGGCCTAAAGGGTCATTACAAATACCGCACTTATGGATGATTGAAGGCATTAGGAGTAATATAAGAAAGCAAGATAAGATTAAATAGAGTTGGAAAGGTATCTAGAAAGAATGGGACAAAAATAAAAGTGGAGAGATTACACTATAGTGGGAAATTGGAGTTTAAAACATAGCTCCGTGACACAAAAGCTAGGCTGCCTTTTATTGGTGTGGAATGGAGCTGGACAAAAGTTGAATGGCAAGAAATAGTGGCAGTGTATGATAAGGGCGTGCCTCACCTCTTAAGACATGCGATAAGGGCATGCCACAAAAGGGTGCTTTTGACATCTTTTACCATTCTACTATAATTAGGACACTTATTTTATTAACATTATTACATATATCTAGAAAGGGAGAAAAAGTCAAGAAGGCTTGGATTTAGGGTTACTTCACTACTCTTCTCTTCTAGCTTGGATTTAGGGTTACTTCACTACTCTTCTCTTCTATCTTGGATTTAGGGTTATTTTACTACTCTTATCCTCTACTTTAATTATTATATGAATATTTTAAATTCTATGATATTGATTTTAAACATGAGTGGCTAATAACCTTTGTTCTAGGGTTAAGTACGAACACATGATTTTATTTCATATGTTGTAGTTGGTTAAATATTGGATTATCATATGGGTTGTTCTTAAACTTTTATTGTTACTATTTTGATGCTTGACCGTCATTAAAATGCATCTATAATCCTCTTTTAAACTTGGAAGGATAATCATTAGGATAGAACAAAGAGTTTAAGGAACAAGTTCTCATCTTTCAAAGTAAAAAATTGATTCGCGTGCCTAGAATAGGAATATACCTAGAATGCCTTATTTGGTTCAAATATAAGAAGATAGTTGAATGTATCTAAATGGGACTATTGCATCCCTGCTTAGTGTTGTAGTTGTGATATCCTTTTAGGTAGATGATTAGTGGTTTGGAAGATGATAATCATATTATCAACCTTGTGAAACAACAATCCGATATACAACACAACCAATGAAGGAGTAACAATATGTATGATTATCGAGAGTGCCTTGACCCTGGAATTTCCTCTTGATAGTGATTACAAACTTTCTCAAATTACGATTGTTATATTTTAATATCTTTTATACTATTAGTTTGATGTAATTTCATAAACCATCTTGATTTATCCAAACACCTATTTGAATTATTATTAACGACTCAATTAAGTGAATTTCTAAACTAGTAGTCTTTGTGGGTTTGATATTCGACTCTTATAGAGATGCTATATCACTTGTCAGACCATGTACAATTGCATGTGTGGTAGGCCACATAGATATGAGGAAGAAATGGAGCTCGAGGTAAATTTTCCTTCTAAAAAAACCCATGCAACTCAAATTAATACCACTAAAATGTTGAATATTCAGTAGGAGTTTGATTTAAATACCAATAAGGGAGGAAATTTATTTAATGAAAGAACATAAAAAATATAGAAATAGAACACATGGCGATCATTCTACTTATTAGTGGTCCAGAAAGGTTCTTATTTAAAGAAGTAAAAACATAAGGTGGAAGGAAGGGCTAATGCAAGGGTATTCAAGGTTGGCAGTTTTTTTAAGAAGCTAGGTGCTTGCTGAACTTGATTTGTGTGTTCGTTTCTTGATTTTCCTCATAATAGATGATACAAGACGAATTGTATTTACTCTTTTATCCATTCTTTCAAAATCTATACTTCAAGGATCATATCTATTGATCCACAACTTGGGAGCAAATACTTGTGTGCATGATTGATTAGAGCTCGGGAGAATCTATACTTGATGATGTCATCCAAGAGAGCATTGAGAAACACCATATTTGGATAATAGCTTAGGCTTTGAGAGAGTATGGGTGCCCATTTGCATTGTTTTGGCTCTTGGGTCACTTTTGGGCCCAAGTTGCATTTAGGGTCACTTTTGGCCCAAGTTGTGATAAAGTTCTTTTGGCCTTTAAATAGATGGGACTCTCTTTCTTTTTAGACGAAGTTGATTTTTAATGTAAGTTGACACTTGAGAGTGTTTTTATGGAAATTTGTTGGGAGTTTCATTGATTCGTGAGAAACGTGGGTCCTCAGGAATCCATTCCCATTTGTGTCCTTGTAAGAGGTTGGTGTTGTTGGTAATTGATAGGAAGGTCTTAGGGTTTAATATAACCTTTCCTATCATTATTGATTTATGTCAATCTATCTATCTTTTACTTTATCGTTCCATTTCCTTGTTTTCTTATTTTTGTGATTTCATATTTAGTGTTTTCCCTTTGTTTTTGTGTCATTTCTATTTTTACATGTTCTTCTTGTATTTATAGATATATCTAATTTCCATGTTACAGAGTTGGGTGATCAATCACCTACAATTATAAATAATATGTGAAAAGAGATCTGATCTAGTTTGCATAATAATAATTAATATATGTTAATCATTTAGATGTGTAGAGGGAAAAGTGATAAAGTGCATGCAATATAAAGGTCAAGGAGGAAGGCTTCAAACTCACAATTTAGTACAGTGCAGTAGTGAAGGTTAGCGGTGTACACATAAACCCACTTGTTGCTCCCAATTTGCATAAACAAATGTGTACGACTGTATAATTAATAAAGTGACTCTTGCAAGCCGAATGTCAAATTCACGGGGACTTATTATTAACTGCCTACAAAATTAAACTAGTTTTAGTTATTAAATAAAGCTATCAAATATCAAGATTTTGGGTGGTTGCTGATACACTAATTATAAAAATAAAGAAAAAAATAATATAAAGTAAATATGCAGAGGTTGTTCACGGAGAAGATAGATCTAGGACAATGGCCCTTAAGTAATCCTATCATAGTTAATTATCATTGTTAAGCATATTTAAGATATCTTCTGAATATTTGAATCATAGATTGATAATATGATAATAATATCTCAAACTTTATAACCACCTATCCAGATTGGCCTCACACCAACCTCATTGAGCAGGGATGCGTTAAATGATAAGTTTTTAATTTGACAACTTGTTAGCACTTTTTAAGATTAAATTATCATGATTTTTTTTATTTTGCATTAATCTCATGTATAATTCTCATTTGTACATGTAAAGGTTAAAAATAAAAATGAGCAATCCATTCAAGTCAATGGGAGGTCAAATACTATAATGAACCTTTCGGTTATTTTCTATATTTCTTCTTATTTTTGTTGATAGAGATTTTCCATAGATTTCAAAAGACATTTATGACTTGTTGGGACTGACAGTTTGGTTATCGGATAGTTTATTTGATTTTTAGAGCCATTTTCCTACTTTAAAGTCTTCACTGGTTCTAGATAGCCACCGCGCAAAAAATTTAGTAAAATGATTTCATATGCAAATTCTAACTATGGAAAAAGCTCTAGATTATTGATTTTAGTCTAGGTAGACCTTTGGTTTGGGTCCTGAGGCACCCGAGTTCATTTCAATCTATTGGTCATAAAGTTAAGAAAATAAAATATGGGTGTGGGACCCGCATTTGGTCTAAATGACCTCGGATGGAAATTTTGAGTGCATCATTGCATCTGTGACATTGAATTTGGTGTGGTTACATTATTCATTTGCATATATGGGATTCCGAATGAATCCCAAACACCCGATGGAGCCCATTTTTAGATTTGGAAAATTTGGTGCATCGCGATAGCTACACGTTGGACCGAGATCATGACTCACCATGTAGAGCATATGCCACAATAACGTAGGGTGTTTCATAATCATGACTAGTGTGATAGATGAGTAGTACCACAATTGCAAGCCTCGGGGTCGCGATAGTGACTCTCGAGTACCTGGAATGGGTATAAAAGGACCTCTTAGTCCCCAATTTTATACATTTCTCACCCTTATCTTGAGAGAATAAACCCTAAATAGAGAGATTAAGTGATATTAAAGCTCGTGGGAGATTTGGAAACTAGATTAATATTTATTTTCACGATTATCTTCCAATTTGAGGTAAGAATTCACCTTTTTCTTGGTGAAATTTCTTGATTATTTTCTCAAAATCCCAAAAACTTTAGGTATTTATTTTAGACCTAATTTATAGTGGTTTTTATCCATTTTTGAGGGTAATGATTCCTTGAGCATGTAAGAATGTTGGGTTGATTTTGAAAATGCAATTTCTGTAAGTGGGACCCACATTAGGTTTTTAAGGTAATTTTTGGACCCGAAGCACAATGATGCAATATAGGTATCGTTATTCCCATATTAATGAGTAGAATGTGTTTTTCATAACTTGGCATCTTGAGAAGTCTTCTCATAAGGGAAAAACATAAGCTTAGCAATTCGTTGAGCTTTCTTCAACATTGAGGTAGGTTTGGTTTATCCCTTATTAGATTGATCTATTTCATAGTATTATTATGATACTTTTTTTTATTTGGGATGGGTTATTGGTGTTGGATTGATGACATGCAAGACTTGGGTTAGTTGGAACTTTTAGGCTACTTGAAACCGTACAATTGAAATACTTAGCTTGTTGGATTAAACCTTAGTAAATTAGACTTTATGGCTCATATTTAGGATCATAATGGTATAAATTACTCTAGTTATATGGGAGTGACCTTGTCACTCATGCTAGGGTAAGATTGACCTTAGTTGTTTATACTAAGAAGGTTCCGTAAGTTTATATTAGACTTAGTTAAAGTGCTCGAGAAGAATCTCTATCTTAGGACTAATTGTGGCTTGCTATATATCTAAGAGTGAATTTAGATATCTTAGCCTAGTACGGGGTTGAATTTGACTTAGATTGTATTTTAGAGATTTAAAGGTGGGCTCTTTGACCTACCTTAAGTTAATATTGATGAATAGTTCCCTGAATACCCTTATACGCTTATTGAATACCTAGAGAGTGCCCTTTAAGGAAGTATTGAGGAACCTTATCACGTGATGGTTATGGTGATGATGATATTGAATTAATGCTCATGGACTAGTTGATTAGATTGTCGATTATGTTATGGTGAGACATTGATTATGTTATAATAAGCGGTTGGTTATGCTATGAATAACCTTTGGGTTAGACTATGATAAACTATTGTGTATGCTTTTGAATAGGCCTTGATGATGATGAATGTTGAGCTATTACCTATGCTATTGATAAGTCATTGCTCATGATATTGCTTATGATTATGATCATGCCAAACAATTATACTAGTAATCATGTTAGAAAGGATCCTTAATGATGATATTAACAATTGCGTTATTATTTATGCTAGAAGTTATGATTATTGATTATATGGGAAATTATGCTATTAATTATTCTTGAATGTATGATGCTTGATTATATTGGCACTTATGATGTTAATTATATACCCAGTTCAATTTTGGAAGATGATTTTGATATTGATTATACCCGGCAAGGCTAGAGGATATTATGATGATATATTGATACCTGACAAGGTCAGAGGATAAATGTGATGATATTAACACCCAGCAAAGTCGGAGGATATTATGATGATACAGTTATACCCGGGAAGGCCGAATAATGATTATAATGATATTGATACCCGAAAAGGACGAAAGATATTATGATGATATTGATACCTTCCATGGTCAGAGGATATTATGATTATATATTAATGCCCCAAAAGGACAGACGATATTTATGATGATGTATTAATACCTGACAAGGACGAAAGATGATTATATTGATGTGCCTATGTGTACATCTACCGATTTGAGTTCGGTTATTCCCTATGTATGGAAATTATATATATATATAGATATATTTGTATGTAGTTTGGGTATGATATTGAGATTAGGGATGTCGATTATAGCCTGGAAGTGTTAAATATTTATAAAGTGGTATAGTTGATGATTAGTGCTAAATATGGATCAGTTGTGGATATTGTCAAGTGACTAATAATGACTAGTTGATAAACACAGATTAGTTGGTAAATAATGATTAGTTAATAATGATGTTATTGGATAAATGATGGTTATCCAAGAAATGGTAATTATTGATTATGTGGTGAATAGTTGCTTAAATGAGGATTAAAGGTGAAATGATGACTAGTTATTCAATGAATTAGTTAATAAGAGATGGTTAGCTAGTAAGTAGTGACTAGTGAGTATTGATGATACAGTTGCTTTATGTTGGTAAATTGTGAAATATTGGTAAAGGACCAATTGATTATATTTGTTGAAATAATAGTTAAATAATGATGAAGGTTAGTTATATGTTGGTTGATTTCATTGTTCCCTCTTGAGTGTACTCTCCAGGCGTATGGGAGTCTATGATGAGTTATTTACTTTTTGCACCAATTGGCGTATGTGAGCTAATTTTATTATTTGTGATTGCTTGTGTGATGCCTTGTGATGAGTTACTATTCTGGTTTATTTACTTATATTGCATGACGATGTTGGCATGTGTTGATGCTTTATGTTATAATGCTATTCCAGTTAAGTTACTTATTCTTTACATTAGTATTAGAGATGATTCAGGTTTGTTTCTGTACCATGACTTAGTTATGTTATCTTACATTTTATCATATTTATATCATGATTTAGCTCAGTCGGCCGATCATGCCTATTGAATACCCATTATTTTGGTACTCATACTATACTTCTGTACCTTTTTAGTGCAGATTCAAGTACTATTTTTCACCATTGGTCATTGATCATACTATATTGATATTTCTGGAGATAGGGTAAGCTCTTGGAGTTTGAGTCGCCCATTTCTCTCTATCTTTTATGTTTAGTCTTTTGTTATTGAGATAGATATTGTTGACTATTATAATTCTTTGAGTTGTATTATTATTAGATGCTCTTGTACTGGCTCTACCAGGTTATGAGATGGTATCTTGTTCTGACTATTTTTATCCATTTAGGACACTTTGCTTATTAATAAGTATATTGTTCATTTTGCCTATGTCGGGAATTTCCTAACAAATTAATTCATTACCTTAGCTCCGAGTTATGGTTTGGATTATCTACTGGCGGTATATAGTATATGCCATTATGACTCGTGAATCGGGTCATGAAAAATTGGTATCAGGGCCTATGTTTTACCAGTATTGTTGGTACAAGAGAAAGTGTCTAGTAGAGTCCTGCAGATCAGAATGATGTCATCCATTTCCTATCTTTAGGAGGCTATGGGACATTCTTAGGAGTTCTTTACTTATTTCACTCATATCATGTTAAGATTCTGAGTTGGCTTGTATAAGTATTCCATTAACTTTAATCTCTTGCAGATGGCCAGGACACGTGCTATCGTTGCACGAGACAAAGGTCCTGAGATCGAGCCTAAGGATCCTACTCTTTTTTGTGAATGACCTAGAGGTCATGGAAAGCTGTGCGATGTGTCCCCAACTAGGGTCTAGGATAGGCTTCCTTCCCAGGTCTTATTCCCACTCCTGATCCAGTGATTCTTTTGCCACAACCAGCAATGGGCAGGGTTGACCTAGGCTCTACCAGGGTTTATTTTTTCTTCAGTGCTTAGAGATGAGTTGGTTTAGCTTTCGGGTTTAGTTGGTGATATGCCATCTGATAGGGCAGAGTCTATAGATTAGAGTGGTATGGAGGTGGATGCCTAGCCTGTAGCTGCAACTCCAAGAGTTGAGGTTCTTTCTGCACAGGTAGTTGCCCAGTCGCTAGTTTCTCAGCAGTGGTCGCTCAACCTGCTATGTAGTCTGAGGAGCATAAAATGTTGGGTAGATTCTTGAGATTGAATCCACCTAGGTTTTTTAATGCTCCAAGCGAGGAAACATATGAGTTTCTGATTGCTTGTAAGGATAAGCTCCATAATTTGGGTCTTATTGAGACTTGTGGTGTGGATTACACCATATTTTAGTTGGATTTGGCTGCTCATCATTGGTGGAGAGGTTATATGGATTTTAGACTAGCTGGATCCTCTCCTTTGTCATGGACTTAGTTCTCTGAGTATGAGGCTCATTTTCATGAGTTGGATAGGAATGCTACTTCTATTCTGGATATTGAATATGGGAGAGTTTGCTGCTTTGTTAGAGAGTTGAGACTTTCTATTCGTAAGTCTACTTAGAGTTTAGTTGTCGTGGGTAGGTCTTTCGCTGAGGTATCAGATCATAATCAGGTGATAGAGGAGATACCTCGTAAGGGTTGCGAGGGCCATGATAAGAGGCCTAGGTTGAAGGGTAGATTCAGTAGGATCCATCATAGTTCTTGACCCAGAGATAGAAATTCTAAGAGTAGGTATCCTCCGCTTCCATCCTATCAGTATCAGAATCATCCTAGTCAACCTGTTCAGGCAGTGCTTTAAATTACTGATAGAGGTCAGTCTAGTGCTAGTGATCCCCCTGGTAAGGGCAATGGTCAGTCTTCGAGGGTTTCATCATCGGGTTCTTCTAGTAATGGTGGTCACTCTAGGTTAGCTGAATCTTCTAGTTATAGTTCAACGCAAGTTTCATGTTATACTTATACAACTCCTGGTCACTATTTATGATATGTCCCTAGTCATGGGGCGATTATTGCTTCAGCTCAGAGTATTTCCCCTATTAGAGTAGTTCATCCATCATCTAGAGATAGTTCTAATGGTCGTAGGGGTGGTTTCTAAGGTACTCAAAGAGGTTCTCAGGCAGGTAGGATAGGAGATCAATTAGGTGCCCAACCATGTGGTGGGCATGGTCACTTATATACAGTACCTGCTAGACCTGAGGTTGAGACTTATGTTTTAGTTGTTACAAGTATGATTATGGTGCGTCTCTAGTTGGCTCTTTTTTATTTGATATGAGATTTACTTATTCTTATATATCTGCTTATTATGCATTATGGTTGGAGTTGTCTTGTGATTTATTATTTGTATCATTGCACGTATATACTCCCATGGGTCATTCTTTAGTAGTGGATTAAGTTTTTAGATTATGTGCTGTGATTGTTAGTGATATTGATTCTTATGCTGATCTTATTATTCTAAATATGGTGGATTTTAATATGATTCTAGGCCAAGAATGGTTATCCCACTATTATGTGGTCATAGATTATTTTGCTAAGAATATTACCTTAGCCCTCCCGATATATCCCCAGTCTTATGGCAGAGAGTTGTTGGCTGTGAGCCGATGGGAATTATTTCTTATATGTGTACTAGGAAACTTATTATGAGAGGTTGTGAGTCTTATCTCGCTTATATTTGTGATACTTGTGTGGAGTGTCCGTTACTTGATTATATTCCTGTTGTTTGTGAGTTTCTTGATGTATTCCCTGTCGCCTTCTTGGTATTTGATAACGCTCAAACAACAGCTCTCGTAAGAGTGTAAGCGGTCCTTGTCAAATATAGAACCCAACTGGGTTGGGTGTCGAATCCCACAGGGAATACTCGGTCACTAAGTATGCACGATTAGTAGACTTTTGGTGAAAGTTCTGCGGATAAAGGGGGGATTTTATACGTGAAGTAAAATTATCAAAGTAACAAAAAAAATAGAATATTTAGTAAGATTTTAATCAATGAGAATTGTAAGTTAGGGTTATGTCCACCTTATGAGTTTTACGTATCTATTGGCTATGAGTTATGCGGAATTTAGACATGCATGCGCTTATAGAGATTCGTATTCTATGGTAAATCCTAGTGTCTTTCGACCTTCAAGGATTATATCACTTTAACTCTTTCGAGCTTAAAGCGTATACTAATGGTACGAATTCTCCAAGAGGTTAATCCAGTTACGGCACTAACTTTTAAACAGGGGTTGGTAGCCCTATTTCCTTGTCATTCTCTCTTTTCCAGACATGTAACTTTTCTTTCGAACAAGTTAATGCTATATTGGAGTATTCTATATGTTTGCAACCACAAGAATTTAATTAAGATGAAGAGAGTAATGATATAAGTAGCATGCGTATCAAGAATTCACAAACTCATAGCAATAAATAGTATATCATAAGGCTTCCATAACCCTAACAGAGAAGTTTAGCTACTCATGAGCGCAACGGAGATCACAATAAACATCATCATCATATCAAAACTAGAATGATCTCACGTTAGAAAGGAGTGTGGCGTCACAACAAGGTTGATGTTTTTCCTCTTGGTGTTTCCCACGAGTTAGCGTTTTTCTCTGTTAACAATTGTAACGTGAATTAGGAGCGGAAGTTGAATGAAAAAGACTTGAATTAATGAATGAGTGAGAATAATAAAAAGCTTACTGAAAAATTCAGCAAATAGGGTTTTTATAACATCCTTGTCCTAGTCCTACTGAAATAGGGTTTTTATCCTTGTCCTAGTCCTATTGGGTTACTGCATACTTGTATTAATCCTACTAAGTTACTGCTGATCCCCCAAGTCTTTAGAAATGTTGTTTTTTCCCGGGACAAGTTCTCCATGCATCACTTTTAGTCCACAGGCTTCCAGAAGCTGCCTTCCTTCTTACGTGAAGTTTCCTTTGGCGTCAAACAGTCCATAAAATGCTGAAATCTTCATCATAAATACCTGAAATCTTGCTAATCACGTTGGTTAGCTCACTTACAGGAAAATAGACTAAAAGTGCAAGAATTATATATTTTGTCCTTAAAACTTAGCTAAAATATGGGTAAATTAAGGTGCTTTAGGCGTGTAAATACGCCTAACATCAACACCCCACACTTAAAGCTTTGTTCGTCCTCGAACAAAATATTACGTCCATGCAATCATCTAACTAGAAATCACAGCAGTAACACAAAATATTCATCAAGACAGGCACGACAATTATCAACAAAGAGTAGTTTTCTGATCACTACTAGAAATAATTCAACCCCCAACATAGACTCGTGATGATGGTTAATTCGTATCCACAAGTTAAGGCACAAAGAATCATACAAGACTACCCAAAACTCATCAACCATGTGTGTCTCACAATATATCACCCATAATTACTCACAAGTATTTCATTTTTCAAAACATGGGTATAAGATTATCCTTGCTCTCACTCTCACAAGGAATTCATATGTTGCAACTGATGACCATAGGCTTGCCCTTAGTGTAATGCTCCACTAATATCAGAATGCTAAGCTTAGGATCAAATAGGTCTTTTACAGGTTGTAATGTAGGCTAAGAGACGGGTAGTACTATTTTGGCCAGAAATAGTGACTATGTTCCTAGGCGCTTTAATACATCACATTATGCCATTAACACTCTCTTTTAATCAACCCTACTACCTTTCTTTCATCTATCACCCCTTTTCACCTATTTTGCCATTCAAGCATAACTATCTTTTTATTTAATTATAAACATAATTTATCTTTTAGTTTTTCTATTTCTTTTTTTTATAACACACCTCTATGATAGCCACTCTTTTTCATAACAAATTCAAGTACCAATACACTCTAAGGCATCACTCTCACCCAATTTCCTCTTATTTTGTCACATGACTTCACAATTTAAAGCACTTAGGAATTTGGATCAAATTATGGTCTTGAAAAAAAATGGATTAGGCTTACATATGAGGCAGTCAAAAATGGCTAAAGGCTCAAAGGGGGTTAACTAAGATAATGTCCATGGGTAGGTAAAAGGAAGGTAAACAAATACAGGTTGCCAAAGAAATGCCTAAATCATCTCCTAAACTTGCACTCTTTATTTCGCTTTACATACACACCAGACAAGTTCTAGCATCAGCCACAAACACAGAATATACTATAATCTCACACACACAAGGCACATGGTCAACTTTATTGGGAGCAGTAGAGACTCTTGACCTAACATATAAAGGAATTAAACCACACAACAGTGAGTCACATTTGGAGCCTAAATGTCTCAATAGTAATGGTTTTAGCACAAACTCTTGTCATAATACCATGACGCCTATCAGAACAATTGCATGCAAAAAAAAAATTCTAAAATTTAACTACTAACAAACAAAACACACAAACATAAATAAATGCAAATGCAGATAAAGAAGTATAGCATACAAATACCAGCACCCCACATTTAGACGGGGCACACTGCCCTCAGTGGAAATAAGTAAGAAAAACCTGATTAGTCGGACTCCTTTTCTATGTCTGGGGTCAAACCCTCTGCGTTGGAATCATCATCAGAGTCGTCATTACCAGAGTTGTCCTTCACATCTTCATTCGAGGTATTTGCAGAGAGGAGGATTCAGCTTGCTCTTTTCTTCCCCTTTACTGACCTTTCTGTGAGGTGAACGCTTTTTCTTTTCCTGGTCGACCTTTTGGTGCCATTTTACCTGAGACTAAAATAAATTCATGCTAGCTCATCTCGGAAGATTTAATCGACAACCAGACAATAGTGGCACCACCCCACACTTAATTTGTTGACACAAACTAATTAAGTGAATGATGTCGATTACTCAGACTTTATCGACATACATTTAGGTGATATGTTCCAACAATATGTTCAGGGCAGTCATACTTTCATGTCATCTTACTATCCTTTCCAACTCTATTTCATGTAATCTTGACTATACTTTCATGTGTGGATTAATGCACCTTTTGAACAAGACTACTACATAGAGATCGTATCAAGTTATGGCATAGAAATAATCACAACATCTCATGCTTGTATTCAATCATGATCTTTATCTCGATAAACGAGTCATTCAAACATCCAAGCTTTCAACTTTGAAGAGTATGCAATTAACTTCACTATTTTCGATTTCACAAAAGTATGGCAGTGTATCAAAATCAACTACAAGACGGAACCAAGTCAAGAACACCCACACGTATTCTCTCACTCAACTAGATGTATCATACAAATCTACTACGTTTAAATCACCAACACCACTTTAAGATCTAAATTACCATTATAAGCGTAAGATTGTAACAACTTCGGAATATAAACGAAGGACTTACTTGGTGTTGAACTCGGAAGATGATGTTGCAAGGTTAGATGAGCAAAAAGAAAAGTTTTGAGAGATTTGGGAGGCAAAGGCGGCGCCTATGCTATGGCATTGTAGATTCAGAGAGCAAAGGCAATGGCATAGGCGGCGCCTTTAGCTTTGGCATAGGCGGCGCCTAATGCTTTGCCTAGTTGAGCATAGACGGCGCCTATGGTATGGCATTGTTGGGAATAGGTGGCTCCTATGCTATGGCATTGTAGATTCAGAGAACAAAGGCCATAACATAGGCCTTGCCTTGTCCGTTGCCTAGATTTACATAGGCCTTGCCTTGTCCATTTCCTAGATTTGTATAGGCAATGCCTAACCGAAAGCCTTTTGCTCCTTCATTACTCACTTACCACCTTTAACATTGCTCACTTTCAAATCAAAATTTGAGACCAAGTTTCTCCTTTATACGTCTTGCACCTACACTTACTCAAAAATAACAAAAACGATTAGAAAGATGGGTTGCCTCCCATCAAGCGCCTTAGTTTTGGTCGTGGCTCGACAAAATCCTAGGAAAACAAAAACAATAAAAACAATTAAAAATGATGGGTTGCCTCCCACCAAGCGCTTGATTTATTATCGTGGCACGACATAGTTATCTCGATTACTTAGACTTCATCGAGATATTTGGTGCATCATTTTATGAATGGATTCAGACGATGCTGATGCTTAATTGTGGGCATGCAATCTTCTTCGAGATGCATCTTGTGCATATATATCCCAGGTGGGATACCAATTATATCATCAATAGACCAACCAACGACTCTCTTGTACTCTTTAGGGCAGAGATGAGAGCCTCTACGAGCTGTTCACCTAAATCAGCCGCAACACTCACCAGAAGTGTATTTCCACTTCCCAAGAATGCATACCTTAGGTGACTGGGGAGCTCTTTGGATTCTAGCATTGGTGGCTCTTTAATGGAAGTCTTCGCTGTTGGTGACGGTCGATTCTTAAGATCAAGGTCCAGCTTCTTAGGAGAATGAGTAAAGGACCTTATTCCTGTTAGAGCACAAACGGTTTCTTCTTGTTCTTCAGCCTCCTCACGTTCAAAATTCAGTAGCACATCAGATAGTGACTCAACAGTAAGCTGCTTCTCTACAGATAATTCTTTCTCATCCTCATAATAAATATCATCTACAGAGAACACATTCATATCACTGGGCTGCTTTATTGCTTTGCATACATCAAAATGGACCACTTCATTATTCAGCCGAAATAAAAGCTCATTAGCTCTTAAATCAATCAGCACACTTCCAGTTGCGAGGAAAGGACACCCCAAGATTATGGAAACTTCAGAATCCACCTCGCAATCCAAAATAACAAAGTCTGCAGGAAAATAAAGGTGGAAGCCTACACCAACACATCATATAAGATACCAACAGGCCATTTTACTGACCTATCTGCCATCACGAGCCGCATATTAGTTGGTGTAGGATCGCCCAACCCCAACTCTCTGTAAACGGATAACGACATCAAATTGATGCTAGCCCCCAGATCGCACAATGCCTTAGCAAAATCCAACGATCCAATCATGCAAGAAATAGTGAAAGCACCAGGATCTGCCTTCTTCTGTACTAAAGATCTTATATCGATTGCACTACAATGATGAACATTATCCGCCAGCTCATAACTTGCCGCCCGCTTCTTTGTCATTAGGTCCTTCATGAATTTAGCATACCCAGGCATCTGTTCCAGCGCCTCCACCAATGGAACATTAATAGTCAGCTATTTCAACATGGTCATGAATTTACTAAACCTGGTGTCCTCAGCTTTCTTCTTCAGTCTCTGCAGAAAAGGTGGTGGTGGAAGGGGAATCGTTTTCTCCACCACTTCCTCTTTATCTTGCTTCCGATTATCAACCTTTTCAGGAGTGTCATCAGCCTTCTTCTTCAGTCTCTGAGGAAAAGGTGGTGGTGGAAGAGGAATCGTTTTCTCCACCACTTCCTTTTTATCTTGCTTCCGATTATCACTCTTTTCAGGCTGGTGACGTCTAGGTGTAACATCATGAGCACTCACTTTAGCTTCTACGGCATCTTCAAACTCTGCTTCATCAACATTCTCTGCTATATCATCAACCACCTGCTTGTCCTTGGATGGATTTTCCAACACTTTACCACTCCGGGTAGTAATAGCCATACATGATCTGTCGTTCCTTGGGTTTTGCACAGTGTATCTAGGTAACGTTCCAGCCTTTCTTTGGTTGAATGCCGCTGATAGTTGACTCAATTGTTGGTCCAGCTGTTTTATTACAGTTGAATGCGAGTCAACCAATTGGTTTATTGAAGACAAATCATTCTTCACCTCGGTTACACCCATGTTGGTTGCCTCTACTCCTTTCAACAGCTTAGCCATCATATCTTCCATGGACATCTTCCTAGAGCCAGATGCCACAGCCTCACGATTTCCAGGAGGAACTTATAAAACACTCCTGTCGGTCTTATTCTTCCAACTACCTTGATCACGGTCCTTATATCCTGATTTATCATAATAGTTCCGACCTTGGTTTCCTTAGGCATTGCCTTGGAAACCCCATAATTATTCAAGTAGTTTGCTTCTTCCTCGGAATCGGAATCATATCTTCCCTGTGATATAACGGCTTTAACCTTTTTGGTCTTCCCTGATAATAAATGCTTGGTAAGAAGATCCATCTGCGTTTTCATGTGAGCCATATCTTGGTCACGTTCCTCTTGTCTACGCCTCTATTCTTCAGTCATGCCAATAGATAAAGTAGAGCTTGCTACCTCATAATCCCTGGTATGCCAAGCTCTACTCTGCTTTGTCATACGATCTAGCATATCACTTGCCTTAAGAAAAGTAAGGTCCATGAATGACCCACCTGCAGCATTATCAACCACTGGCTTAGTCACTGAGTTCAAAGCCCTGTATAATATCTACATCAAGTGGATGTTGGTCATCTGATGATTTGGGCACCGCATAAGCTTCTTCTTGAACCTCTCCCATGTTTCGTGGAGAGCTTCAGTTGGAAGCTGTCAAAAATTGCTGATCTCATCTCATAATTGGGCTCTCTTGGATGACGGAAAGAATCTTTCTAGGAAAATGTCTTTCAGTTGCCTCCAATTAGTAATAGAATCCGGAGTTAGCTCATTCAACCATAGAGTTGCCTCCCCAGACAGAGAAGATGGAAATAAGCGCAGCCAAATTGCATTCTGCCCAACTCCTGGATTGTCAAACGACTTGCATGTTGAAATAAAGTTGATCAGATGCATATTCGGATCATCTCCTGCGAGTCCACCAAATAACCCCTTGAGCTGCAATAACCGAATCATGGTGCTAGTGATATTGAACGTAGCTTCGGGTGCCAAGGGTGGAGGTATAATAGCCCCTGTGGCACCAGCTCCATCCAGATCGTCATCATCATCATCAAAAGGAGCCTGCACAGCTCGGCGGTCAGGTCTCATTCTAACTTGACGATCTCTCCTGTGCATAGGTGCTGCCACTTCATCAGTACGCCTGGGATTCAGTAACTCATCATCACCCAGGTCCTCATCATCAGGATTTGTTGCTCGCCCTGGGTTATCAATATTCTGTTGATGTACTTGAGCAGCTGCCAGTGTAGCTAATCTAGCCTGCTCCTGTTGAGCCGCCCTTCTGTTAATGTCACGCTGTGCCTCCATTCTGCCAATAAGTTGAGGTTTAGGATTTGTGGGTAATAACGGTTGACCTGAACTTCGAGTGTTTGGCATGCACTCAAACAAACCTGAATAAAACAAAAACAACAACTAAAAGTAAAATCTGAGAATTTCTGACCAAAGGGTCTAGTAACTATCACAAACTTAGTTGACAACTGTATTCCCCGGTAGCGGTGCCAAAATTTGATAACGCTCAAACTACAGCTCTCGTAAGAGTGTAAGCGGTCATTGTCAAATATAAAACCCAACTGGGTTGGGTGTCGAATCCCACAGGGAATACTCGGTCACTAAGTATGCACGATTAGTAGACTTTTGGTGAAAGTTCTACGGATAAAGGGGGGATTTTATGCGTGAAGTAAAATTATCAAAGTAACAAAAAAAAATGGAATGTTTAGTAAGATTTTAATCAATGAGAATTGTAAGTTAGGGTTATGTCCACCTTATGAGTTTTACGTATCTATTGGCTATGAGTTATGTGGAATTCAGACATGCATGCGCTTATAGAGATTCGTATTCTATGGTAAATCCTAGTGTCTTTCGACCATCAAGGATTATATCACTTTAACTCTTTCAAGCTTAAAGCGTATACTAATGGTACGAATTCTCCAAGAGGTTAATCCAGTTCCGACACTAACTTTTAAACAGGGGTTGGTAGCCCTATTTCCTTGTCATTCTCTCTTTTCCAGACATGTAACTTTTCTTTTGAACAAGTTAATGCTATACTGGCGTATTCTATATGTTTGCAATCACAAGAATTTAATTAAGATGAAGAGAGTAATGATATAAGTAGCATGCGTATCAAGAATTCACAAACTCATAGCAATAGATAGTATATCATAAGGCTTCCATAACCCTAACAGAGAAGTTTAGCTACTCATGAGCGCAACGGAGATCACAATAAACATCATCATCATATCAAAACTAGAATGATCTCACGTTAGTGAGGAGTGTGGCGTCACAACAAGGTTGACATTTTTCCTCTTGGTGTTTCCCACGAGTTAGCATTTTTCTCTGTTAACATTTGTAACGTGAATTAGGAGCGGAAGTTGAATGAAAAAGACTTGAATTAATGAATGAGTGAGAATAATAAAAAGCTTACTGAAAAATTCAGCAAATAGGGTTTTTATAACATCCTTGTCCTAGTCCTACTGAAATAGGGTTTTTATCCTTGTCCTAGTCCTACTGGGTTACTGCATACTTGTCCTAATCCTACTAAGTTACTGCTGATCTCCCAAGTCTTTAGAAATGTTGTTTTTGCCCGGGACAAGTTCTCCATGCATCACTTTCAGTTCACAGGCTTCCAGAAGCTGCCTTTCTTCTTACGTGAAGTTTCCTTTGGCGTCCAACAGTCCATAAAATGCTGAAATCTTCATCATAAATACCTAAAATCTTGCTAATCACGTTGGTTAGCTCACTTACAGAAAAATGGACTAAAAGTGCAAGAATTATATATTTTGTCCTTGAAACTTAGCTAAAATATGGGTAAATTAAGGTGCTTTAGGTGTGTAAATACGCCTAACATCAGTATTCCCCTTGTTCGTGAGATTGTGTTTGCTATTGATCTTGAGCCTGGCAGCCGACATATTTCTATGACACCTTATCGTATGGCTCCTGCCTAACTTAAGGAGCAAAATTCTTAGCTTCAGGATTTTCTTGGTAAGGGTTTTACTAGGACAAGTGTGTCTCGTTGGGGAGCACCTATTTTTTTTTGTAAAGAAGAAAGATAGATCTATGAGTATCTGCATTGATTATAGGTAGCTTAATAAGGTAACGATAAAGAATTGTTATCCTATGCCTCACATTAATGATTTGTTTGACCAGATTTAGGGTGCGCTTACGTTTGCTAATATTGATTTGAGATTTGTTTACCATCATTCAGGATTCGGGTTGAGGATATACAGAAAACAGTCTTTAGGACATATTATGGTCATTATGAATTCTTAGTGATGTCATTTGGGTTGACTAATGCCCCAGCTGTATTTATGGACTTAATAAACCAATTATTCATGCCTTATTTGTATTCCTTCATGATCATGTTCGTTGATGACATCTTTGTATATTGGAGGAGTAAAGAGGACCATGCACAATATTTGAGGATCGTGCTCTAGACTTTGAGAGATCATATGCTTTTAGCCAAGTTCATTAAGTGTGAGTTTTGTCTTAAGTTAGTGACATTCCTTGGACATGTGGTGTCTAAGGATGGAATTATGGTAGACCCATCCAAGATTGAGGAAATTCATGATTGGGCTAGACCTATATCTCTGATTGAGATTCATAGCTTTATTGGTTTAGCAGATTATTAGAGATGCTTCATCGAGGGATTGCTACTATTTTTGCCTCTATGACCAGATTGACTCAAAAAGAGGTTCCTTTTTTATGGTTTGAGGAGTGTGAGTCGAGATTTGGAAAGCTTAAGGATTTCCTCACATCAGTTTTTGTTTTATGTCTTCCAGTTGAGGGAGAGGGATTCACCTTGTTTGTTATGCTTCTGGTGTTTGTGTAAGTTGTGTATTGTGCAGTAGGGTCGTGTTATTACTTGTGCTTTTAGTCAACTTAAAGTGCACGAGTGCAACTACTCTACTCATGATTTGTAGTTAGCGGTGTTAGTTTTCGCACTTAAGATTTGGAGGCATTATCTTTATGGTCTGAATTGTGATATTTTCACTGATTATCGCAGTCTTCAACATCTTATAACCCAGACAGAGCTTAATGCTAGATAGTGTAGTGGATTGATTTACTTAAGGATTACGAGATTTCGATCTTGTATCATCCAGACAGGGAAAATGTGGTAGCAGATGCCTTGAGTTGGAAAGAAGTGGGTATGGGTAGCTTGGCTTGAATTTTAGTTTCTTAGAGGCCGTTGGCATGGGACATTCAGTCCTTAGCTAACTTGATGGTCCACTTTGATGTTTGAGACCTTAGGAGAATTCTTGCTAATGTTGAGGTGAGGTCTTCATTATTTGAGCAGATTTGAGATCATCAATTTAAGAATAGCAAACTTCACTTCCTTCGCGATCAGGTGTTGAGTGGTTAGTCTGAGAGGGTTACCATAGATTCTGAGAGTGTTTTGAGATTTGATACCCTAATTTTTGTTTCGTATATCGATGGCTTGATTTAATTGATTTTGCATGAGGCTCAGAGCTCTAGATATTCCATTCATCTTTGCACAACCAAGATGTATAGAGATCTGAGACAATATTATTGGTGGAGTGGTATGAAGAGATATGTCGCAGACTTTGTAGATCATTTTCTATATTGTCAGTAGTAAAGGTCGAGCATCAACAACCAGGTGGTTTGACTCAGAGATTACCCATTCTTAAGTGGAAATGGGAGCAAATTACCATGGATATATTAGTGGCTTGTCTCGCACTTCCTATGTTTTTTTTTGGTATTTAGGTCATTGTAGATCATTTGACCAAGTCAGCATATTTCATTCCTATTCATATGTCCTTCAGTGCTGAGAGATTAGCCCATATCTATGCTTGGGAGATAGTTCATTTACATGGTATGCCTATTTCTATTATTTAAGACCGTGGTTCTGTGTTCACTATAAGATTTTGGAGAGCTTTTTAGGAGGAATTGGGTACTTAGGTGGATCTTAGTACAACCTTTCATCTACAGACTGATGGATAGTCCGAACTAACTATTTAGGTCCTTGAGGATATGCTCTGAGCATGTGTTATGGATTTTGAGGGCCAGTGGGAGGAGCACTTGGCCTTGGAAGATTTTTCTTATAATAACAGTTATTATTTGAGTATTGAGATAGTGACTTTTGAGGATTTGTATGGTAGGAGATGTCATTCTTTGGTTGGATGGTTTGAGACATCCGAGGTTAGGCCCAATGGTACTGATTTTCTTTAGGAGTCATTGGATAGAGTCAGGGTGATTCAGGATAGGCTGAGAGCGACTCAGAGTAGGCAGAAGGCCCATCCAGACTGTAGGCTTCATGCCTTGAGATTTGGAGTTGGTGATTATGTATTCCTTTATGTATTGGCCATGAAGGGTGTGATTAGGTTTGCGAGAAAGGGAAAGCTTAGTCCTAAATATATTGGACCTTTTAAGTTTCTTCACACAGTTTGTGAAGTGCCCTATAAGTTAACTTTACCTCCAGATTTTTCCGCCGTTCTTCCAATTTTCAATATCTCCATGTTGCGATGATACATTCCTAATTCATCTCATGTTCTTAGATGGGACTCAGTCTCGTTGAATGAGTGTTTGACCTTTGTAGAGGAGTCAATGCTCATTTTAGCTAGTGATGTCAGGCGGTTGTGCACTAGAGAGATTCCTGTTGTTAAGGTTCAGTGGTGGCACCGCCCAATATAGGAGGCCACTTGAGAGATAAAAAGTGAAATACAGGCTCAATATCCTCACCCATTTGAGATTTCAGGTAATCCTAATCCTTAACTTTCAGGGACTAAAGTTCCTTTAGTAGTGGATATTGTAATGATCCTTCAGGTCATTTTCTATATTTCATCTTACTTTGGCCGTTAAAGTTCTTTTGTAGCTACCCCAAGTCATTTATGACTTGCTGGTACTGACAATTTGGTTACTGAGCAGTTCATTTGTATTTTAGAGTCCTTTCCCTATTTTGAAGTCTTCGCTAGTTCCAAATGTCCACCGGAAAAAAACATTAGTAAAAGGATATCATATGCAAATTCTAATTGCACCAGCCTATCTGGAGTGTTGATTTTAGGCTTGGTAGACCTTTGGTTTGGGTCCCGAGGCACTTGTGCTCATTTTGACCTATTGGTCAGAAAGTTAAGAAAATGAAATATGGGTGTGGGACCCATATTTAGTTAAAACAACCTCGTATGGAAATTCTGAGTGAGCCATCGCGTCCAAAACGTCAAATTTGGTGTGGTTATATAGTTAATTTGCATATACATGATTCCTTATGAATCTCGAGCACCTGGTCAATCCAATTTTTGGACTTAGCAAATCTAGTGCACGAAGATAGCGATACTTTGGACCATGATTGCGACTCACCATGTATAGGAGATTCCATAATCGCATAAGGGATGTCACAATCACGACTAGTATGACAAATAAGAGGTACTACGATCGCAAGCCTTGGGGTCACAATAGCGACTCCCAAGTACCTGGACTGGGTATAAAAGAGCCCCTTAGTATATGATTTTTGCCATTTCTCCCACCCCTCTCTTAAGAGCATAAGCCCTAATTAGAGAGATTAAGTGAGATTAAAGCTTGTGGGAGCTTGAGAAACTATGTTAACATTTATTTTCGCGATTATCTTCCGATTTGAGATAAGAATTCACCCTTTTCTTGGTGAAATTTCTTTATTATTTGCTCAAAACCCCAAAACCCTTAGGGTTTATTTTAGCCCTAATTTAGCTTGGTTTTGACTCATTTTTTAGGGTAATGATTTCTTGAGCTTGTATGAATGTTGGGTTGGTTTCAAAAATACTATTTCCATAAGTAGGACCCATATGAATTTTTGGAGGTGATTTTTGTAACCGAAGCACAATGGTGCAATAGGAGATCATTATTCTTGTATTGATGAGTAATGTGCTTTTGATAGCTTGGTATCTTGAGGAGTTTTTTTTTAAAAGCAAAGATTTAGTGGTTCGTTGAGCTTTCTTTGGCGTTGAGGTAGGCTAGGTTTTTCCCTTGTTAGATTGAGCTATTTCATTGTATTCCTATGATATTGTGTTGGATTTGGGATGGAGTTTAGGTGTTGGATTTATGAGATGAAAGACTTGGGTTAGTTGAACCTTTAGGCTACTCGAAACTATAGAGTTGAAATACTTAGCTTGTTGCCTTGAACCTTAGTGAATTAGACGTTATGGCTCATGTTTAGGATGAGAATACCTTAAATTACTCTAGTTAGATGGGAGTGACCTTGTCACTCATGCTAGGGTAAGATTGGCCTTAGTTGTTTACACTAATAAAGGTTGCCTTAGTTTCCATTAGACTTAGTTAAAGTGCTTGAGAAGAATTTTTATCTTCATACTAATTGTGGCTTGCTATACATCTAAAAGTGGATTTAGATATCTTAGCCTAGACCGGGGTAGAATTTGACGTAAAATGTATTTCAGGGATTTAGAAGTGGGTTTTTTGACCTACCTTAAGTCAAGATTGATGATTAGTTCTCTTGAAACCCTTATACACTTGTTGTATACCTAAAGAATCCCCTTTGAGGCAATATTAAGGAGCCTTAGCACGTGATTATTATGGTGATGATGACATTGAAGTAATGCTCATAGACTAGTTGATTAGATTGTCGATTATGTTATGGTGAAACATTGATTATTCTATAATAAGCAGTCAGTTATGCTATGAATAACCTTTAGGTAAGCCCATGATAAATTATTGTGTATGCTTTTGAATAGGCCTTGATGCTGGTGAATATTGAGCCATTACCTATGCTATTGATAAGTCACTACTCATGATATTGCTTAAGATTTTTATCATGCTAAACAATTAAGCTAGTAATCATGTTAGAAAGCTTCCTTATTGATGATGTTAGCAATTGTGTTATTATTTTCCCTAGAAGTTACAATTACTAATTATATGGGAAATTATTCTAGAAAGTATGATGCTTTATTATATTGGAACTTATGACATTGATTATATACCAAGTTCAATTCTGGAAGTGATGTTGATATTGATTATATCTGGCAAGGCCGGAGGATATTATGATGATATTGATACCCAACAAGGCCAGAGGATATTATGATGATATATTGAAACCCGACAAGGCTAGAGGATGATTATGATGATTTTAATATCCGACAAGGCTAGAGGATAATTATGGTGATATTGATACCCGGCAAGGCCAGATGATATTATGATGATATATTGATTCCCGACAAGGTCGAAAGATGTTTATGATAATGCATTGATACTCGACAAGACCAGAGGATGATTATATTGATGTGCCTATGTGTACATCTGTCGGTTCGAGTATGACTTTTCCCTATGTATGGAAATTATATAGATATACATATATTTATATGTAGTTTGGGTATGATGTTGATATTAGGGATGCCGGTTATAGCCCACAAGTGTTAAATGTTTATAAAGTGGTATAGTTGATGAGTAGTGCCATATATCAAATATAGATTAGTGGTGGATATTGTCAAGTGACAAATAATGATTTCTTGATAAACAAGGATTAGTTGGTAAATAATGATTAGTTAATAATGATGTTAGTGGATAAATGATGGTTATCTAAGAAATGGTGATTAGTGATTATATGGTGAAAAATTGCTTAAATGAGGACTAAAGGTGAAATGATGACTTGTTATTCAATGAATTAGTTAATAAGAGATGGTTCGCTAATAAGTGGTGACTAGTGAGTATTGATGATACGGTTTCTTTATGTTGGTACATTATGAAATATTGGTAAATGACCAATTGATGATAATTATGGAAAGAGTGGTTAAATGACTATAAAGGTTAGTTATTTGTTTGTAGATTGCATTATTCCCTCTTAAGGGTACTCTCCAGGCATATGGGAGTCTGTGATGAGTTATTTACTTTCTACACCAATTGGTGTATGGGAGATGATTTTTCATTTGTGATGCCATGTGATACGTTATTATTCCAATTTATTTACTTATATTGCATGATGATGATGGCATGTGTTGATACCTGATGTGCCTTGGAAACAAGTCACATTCGATGCTCAAAACAAGGAATTTATGTTTGGACTTAGGTTATTTTGTTTGATATGAGCATTTGTTGCCTGATTGCAGGGGAATTAGGAAGAAAGTGGCTTGAAATAGAAATGGAAGAAAAGACTCAAAAAGGTGAATTACTGGTTAGGCAACGAATCGTTAAGTCGCTATAAGACTCGTAGCCCAAATCATAAGAAGGACAGTGCCTACAAGATGAGCTGAGGAGCTAAGTAGAAGGTAACCACGACTCATAAAAAGTGGCTACGAGTCATGGTGTCAAGCCGTAATAACCACAGTGAGCTAGGCTGAAGATATGAAAAGAAATAAAGGAAGGCTACAAGTTGTTAGGACCAGTTATGACTCATAGTTACTAATCGTACTGAGATGTGTTGAAATCCATGATGATTGATGCTCCAAGAGGTTACGTGTGAAGACCATGAGTCATAAGGACTGACTACGAATCATGGTGAGAAATCATAAAGATGATAGAACAAAGTGACCTGAAGGAGATGAGATGCTGGAGTGACTACGAGTAACAGCCTACGACTTGTAAGGTGACTTTATGAGTCGTGCCCACTGAAGATAAAAAGGAAGCTACGACTACAGGCAACAAGTCGTAAAGAAACCCAATGACTCATTTCCAAATGCATCACTACTGCCGACTTAATTTTCCTAGTCCATTTTAATTAGGATTTCGTTGTTATTTTAAGATACTATAAATACCTCAGGGTTAATTCATTATTAGGTTACACACTTTTATAATATTTTTGATACTTTCACATACTTTGATCATTGAGATTTGGTTCTTGATATTTTGGTTACATATTCAATTTGAGATTTGAGATTTTATTATTTCATTATTGTGAAATTAATTACATGCCTTCTTTATTGACTATCATGGATTGCTGCATAATAATGAATGGCTAGGTTCCTTTCCTAGGGTTATGGGAACCCTGGCAAATTAACTATGTAAGGGAAATGGGAGATTTATCTATTCTACTATAATTGTGTGTATAACAATCTCCTTTATATAATTGTACCCAAGTTACTGCATAAGCTTGGGAATTGTCTGTATTCGAGAACGTGCTCACAAGGGAGTTTAGATTGGGAAAAGGAGGTTACAACAGTGATTCGAGGCTATTAAACCTCGTCCAATCAACTTAGGACTCAAAAGGTGAGAGTTGGACTGAGGTTATAGACAAGGTAAACCAAGGAAATACCCCGGGACTTACAAGGTAAAGGGTGAGATCTATCAATGCGTTCACAAGACGGTTGATTGTACATAACTTGTCAACTTTGCATGTAGAGTAGTAGGTTAGGTAGATTTAATGAGATTCTTACATAGTTGTGAAGCCAGGGGAACACCGTCCTAGTGTCCGACTTCTATCGTCTACAAACTAAAGCATTAAAGTTTGGGTATTTGTTATTATTAACTTTCAAATCCCCCATTTACTTTTATGCACTGCTTGTGGATTTTTCAATATTGAGAGACTGTTTAGTGTGTTCCCTGTGGGTTTAATCCCAACCTGAGTTGGGTTTCTATATTTGGCATCGACCGTAATATACCTCTTTGGAGGTTAGCTTTGGGTGACATTAATTTTTACTATCGTTGTCAGGGAATTACAGTGTGAATTATTGATTGAAGTTGGTGAAGTTCGCGAGTCTTTCTTTTCTATTCTTAGTTGAGCATACTCTAGTGTATGCCTTGCACTAGTAGACAAGGCAATCAGTTACTTCCTATTTATCCTAAGCTAGAGAGAATTTGACAAACACCACAAAGGATGTCAGAGCAAGTTCGTGATGATGTTCCTGTTGGGTTTAAGATCCTTAAAATGTACCTCCTCCTCTACCTGCTGATCTATAGAATGTTGACAATAGATAGACTGAGCAATTATTAGTAGAGGCAGAGAGAGATGAGTAGCTGAGGAGGCCCAACTGGCTCAACAGGCACATTTGGCATTGCCAAGATCGATAAATGATCATCAAGCACCACTCGATGTAAATCATAATAGAGGGCATGGTGGTAGAGATAGAGTAATCCCAGCTTATCAGTATCTACCACCATATAATAAAGATAAAGACATAGGTTATGTAGAGCCTGGTGAGACTGGAGCCATTGTTCCACTTGCTTTACCCCCTAATGTGAAGTTTGATATTACCAGTGCAATAATCTAGCTGCTGAATCTAAAGGGTGTATTCTCAAATCTAGAAATAGATGATGTAAATATGTATCTTGCTAATTTTATAGGGATATGCACTTCATATACCATCCCTGGGCTGGATCAGAAAGCATTGGGGTTACGGTTGTTCCCCTTTTCACTAACAAGTGAAGTATCATTGTGGCTAGGGGAACTTTCTTAAGGCTCAATCACGACTTGGAATGAGTTTTGTAGATGGTTTTTGAATCAATTCTTTCATCCTGCAAGAATGCTATAGCTGAAAGATGAGATCTACACTTTCTGAAAGTTACTTGCAGTTTCAATGTATGAAGCATGGTTTCAGTTCAAAAAGAAGTTGAGTATGGTACTCATCATTGGATTCTAGGTTCCAACCTATTGGAGATATTCTATATATCCTTGAATACTAGCTCTAGGGAAATAGAAAAAACAATGTCTGGAGGTGCACTTATGCATCTGTATTGGGATATAGTCCAGGAGATGCTAGGTGAGATCTCTGTCACTAACTAAGGATAGCGTACTTGGGAGACTGAAATAGGAGCTGATACATATGCTATTAGAGCTGCTAGTGACTATAGAACTAGTGATGATACAGTCAAGAGGTTGCACAACTCAGAGCTGCTATTGGTCTACTTTCAAAACAATTTACAGGAATGATGAATGAAAAGGTGAACGCAATGGGGGAATAGGGATCTACTTCCAGATCTTATGAGTCTGATGCAGATGAGGAAGTAAAATATTTAGATTGCGAAGTGGTAGGTTTCTGATCGCAATCCAAAGGGCAAGAAAACCAAGGCCAAAACTATTATAGTGATAGGTACTATGACAGGAGTAGAGAATAAGATGGTGATTATAGGTACAAAGATGATACAAAGAGAAGAGTGACAGACATGTTCCACCCGGTAGCTGAGATATCTAGTCTAGAATGGAAGCAATGTTGTCGAAATTAGTAAAAGGCTAAGAAAGTCAAGAGAGCTATCTTAAGGAGATTAAGGCTAGCCTACCAGGGTTGAATAAGAAAGTTGAGTCATATGCTACCGCAATCAAACAACTGGAGCAGCAGTTCAGAAAAATTTCGACCACGTTGAATAACCGATATCCCAGCACTTTTCCTAATAATAAGTGAAAAACCCAAAGAATGATAGTCATTTCCATGCCATTACCACCTGTAGTGGTGAAAATACCATGGATCCTCCTATACCTACTGTGATTGAGTTAAAGAATGATGATGATACTGTTGATGTTGATAAAGCACCTGGAATTAAGAGTAGTAGTAAGCAAAATAAAGGTAAAGGTAAGGTTGAGGATCCTTTTTTGAAGACCATTTTGAGACCTCTCCCTCTTTTTTCTTAGAGGTTGAAAAAGAAAAAGAAAAAGGGTAAATATCAGAAGTTCCTGTCGATGTTGAAGGAGCTGTCTGTGAACATTCCACTAGTTGAGGCATTGGACCAAATTCTAGGCTTTACGAAATTCATGAAAGATCTGGTCACTAGAAAGTGCATGGTGAGCTATGAGCCTGCTGACAATGTTCATCATTGTAGTGTTGTTTCCTCTAGATCATTAGTAGAGAAGAAAGAGGACCCTGGAGCCTTCACTATTCCATGTGCCATTGGGTTTTTTAACATATTTTGGGCTTTATATGATCTAGGATCAAGTATTAATCTTATACTGATGGTTGTGTTTAAGTGGTTGGGGTTAGGAGCACCTAGATCAATATTGATGAGAGTGTTGATAGCTGAATGAATCATGAAAAAATCAATTGGTATTCTGTATGATGTGTTGGTGAATGTGGCATCCTTCATCTTTCCAGCTGGTTTTATGATATTTGATTGTGAGGTAAACTTCCAAGTTCCTATCATCTTGGGCAGACCTTTCCTAGCTACAGGTAGGGCATTGGTTGCTATGGAGTAGGGATAGATGAGGTTAAGACTCGATAATGAACATGTAAACTTTAATATATGCTAGTCAATACGGTAACCAGATGATATAAGAGTTGTGTCTATGATAGACACTATTGATGGAGAAGTTTATGCAGTGACTATTCCAATTGAAGAGAGGTTGGGTGTTGAAGCACTAGCAGTGGTGATTATTAATTTCGATAGTGATGGAATAGAGGAGTATGACAAGATGGTAGGAGCTTTGTATAGGAGAGGTTCATATACTTATACTCCAAAGAAGCTTGATCTATATTTGAAGAATAGATCCACTCTTCCCTCCCGTTCGTCAATTGAACAACCACCGATATTAGAGTGGAAGGCCTTCCTATACCATTTGTGATATGCCCTCTTGGGGGACAACAACACCTTGCCAGTGATTGTTGATGAGGATTTGATGGAGACTGGGGTAGAGGCATTATTGTCTGTATTGCAGAAGTTCAAATAGGCTATAAGATGGAATATTGCAGATATTGTAGGTATTTCACTAGGAATCTGCATTTACAAAATCCAACTTGAACCAGATTGCATCTTAAGAATTGGGCACCAACGATGATTGAATCCTCATATGTACGAGGTGGTGAATAATGAGATCATTAAGTGGTTGGATATTGGTGTTGTTTATCCCATTGCTGATAGCAAGTGGGTTAGTCCCATTTAATGTGTCCCGAAGAAATATGGTATTACACTAGTTCCAAATGACAAGAATGAGCTTATGCCAATGAGACCAATCACAGGTTGGAGAGTGTGCATGGATGATAGAAAGTTGAACATATGGACCCAAAAGGACCACTTCCCAATGTCCTTCATGGACCAAATGCTAGATAGACTTACAGGAACGGGCTAGTATTATTTTTTTGGAAGGCTATTCAGGGTATAATCAGATTATGATTTCTCTCTAAGATTAGGAGAAGACAACCTCTACCTGCCCACATGGGACCTTTGCATTTAATAGAATGCCATTTAGGTTGTGCAATGCTCCAGCCACATTTTAGAGATGCATGTTGTCTATCTTCTTTGACATGGTAGAAGACACCATTGAGGTATTTATGGATTATTTTTCTATAGTTGGTGATTCTTTTTATGACTGTTTGGTTCACTTGAAAAATGATTTGAGATGATGTGAAGAATTTAACTTGGTACTTAACTGGGAGAAGTGCCAGTTTATGGTGAAAGAAGGTATTGTGCTTAGGTACAAAATCTTAAAAAGAGGATAGAGATTGACAAGGCAAAAATTAAAGTGATTGAGAAACTACCACCGCCAATTTCAGTCAAGGGAATTCAAAGCTTTTTAGGCCATGCAAGTTTTTACAAGCGATTCATCAAGGATTTCTCAAAGATTGCTAATCCTTTCTGCAAGCCTCTTGAGAAAGAGGTAAAGTTTAATTTTAATAAGGCATGTCTTAAAGCTTTTGAGTACTTGAAGGAGAGGCTGGTGTTGACCCCTATCATTGTGTCTCCTAACTGGTCTAGGCCTTTTAAGATCATGTGTGATGTAATAGGTATGGGGCTAGGTGTTGTCCTAGGACAAAGGCAAGAAATGATTATGAACCCTACCTATTATGATAGCAAAGCATTAAACCCTACTTAGAATAATTATACTATGTATAAACAAGAGCTACTAACAATGGTTTTTGCCTTTGAGAAATTTTAGTCTTATCTGATTGGCACTAATATTGTTGTGCATACAGATCATTCAGCCTTGAGATACTTGACGGCGAAGAAAGATGCAAAGCCTAGATTGATTTGTTGGGTTCTCTTACTGTAGGATTTCAACATTGAGGTAAAAGATTGAAAGGGTACAGAAATTAAGTTGCTGATCATTTGTCCAGGCTTGAGAATGAAGCAATGCAAAAAGTAGAGAATGGTCTTGAAATCAATGATACTTTTCTAGATGAGCAGATTTTGGCAACATCGTAAGTCCTAATTCCCTGGTTTGCTGACATTGCAAATTACCTGGAAAGTGATCTCATTCTAGAAGACCTGTTCTTCCAGCAGAGAAAGATATTTATTCATGAGGTAAGGAAGTTTTTCTGGGATGAACCGTATCTCTTCAGAATCTATATATATGGGGTTATTTATAGATGCATCCTTAAAGTGGAGATGATGAGCATTCTTGAGGCCTGTCATGCTTCACCAGTTGGGAGTCATAATGGAGGAGCCCGCACAACCCACAAGATCTTGTAGTGTGGGTACTACTAGATGACAATCTATAATGATGTTCATGACTTTGCTGCAGCCTGTGACCTATGCCAGCGTCAAGGTAATATCTCGAGGTGCCATGAACATCCTATGACCCCTATTATAGAATTTGAGCTATTTGATGTATGGGGTGTGGACTTTATAGGGTCGTCTATGAGCTCCTTTGGTATGAAATATATTTTGGTTGTGGTCGACTATGTGTCCAAATGGGTGGAAGCGGTAGCGCTCCCCAACAATAAAGGAAAAAGTGTTACCACATTCTTGAAAAAAGTATATTTTTTTCTCAATTTGGCACTCCTAGTGCTATTATCAATGATGGTGGATCACATTTATGCAATCTCTTGTTCAAAATTCTTCTTGAGAAATATGGAGTAAAGCATAAGGTGGCAAAACCTTATCACCCTCAAACAAGCGAGGAAGGCTGAGGTTTCGAACAAAGAGATCAAGTCCATTTTGGTGAAGACTGTAAATGCCAATGACTAATTGGTCTAGAAAGTGTGATGATATGTCATGGGCCTACCAGAAAGCTTACAAAACTCCCATTGGTGCCTCTCCATACAAACTTGTGTATGTCAAGGCATGCAACTTGCTTGTCAAACTTGAGCATAAGGTACTATCGACGTTGAAAAAGATGAATTTTGAGTGCCATGATGCAACAAAGATGAGATTAAGTAAGGCAAATGATTTAGATGAGTTTCAACTCCAGGCTTATAAGAGTTCTTCTCTATACAAGGAGATAAATAAGTTACATCATGATTAAAAAAATTGAGAAAAGAGTATTTGAGCCCAGTGACTAGGTATTGTTATATAATTTGAGACTTCGCTTGTTTCCAAGAAAGTTGAGTCTAGGTGGTATGGGCCATTTACTGTGGTGAGAGTGTTTACATATAGTGCTTTAGAATTGAAGTGTGATGGTGAAGCCTCATTCTAAGTGAATGGGCAATGGGTCAAGAACTATATGGTTAACACTAAGGAATTAAGGTAATTGATGATTTGAGCCTTGATGAAGTTTGAGTAACCAAGGCAACCGATTCATTACGCGAAGTTAAATCAGGTGTTGCTTAGGAGGCAACCCATGGGGATAGTTAGTGAAGTCTGAGTATCCAACAAGCCACATCATGCCACAATGTTAAATCAAGCGCTGCATGGGAGGCAACCCATGTTTTGTACTTATTAAATTATAGGCCAACATGTGTGTTCAGTGTGCAGGACTGAATATTGTAGGATTTAACCAGACAATTTTCTAGTACCAGTCCATATGAGGCTCTTTATGAGTCGTAACCAGACACTACAATTTGTAAGCAAGAGTCATAAGGACATGGAACTCATATCACTCTCATGTAATTGGTCTGTAGAGTCATTAAAACTCTCCGAATGATTCGTAGTTATTGACTACAACTCGTCACCTTAAGTCGTAAGGGCTAAGGGACCTGGTTACGGTTCCAGTCTTTAAGGAAGGAGGCTACAACCTGTAAGCCTTGGTTATGAGTCATACTCAGGACTCATAACCAGGACTGACACATAAGGCTTTGTAGGTCAACCACGTCTGAATCACGATTAAAGAATAATTAAAACAAAAAAAGGGCGACAATTTGAGCACCCAATTCACTCAAATCGCAATTCCCTCCAATCGTCTTGGCTAAAACACTCAAAAACACTCCATATTTAATCCCAAAACATAAAATCAACCAAGTACAATCCTCCCTAAGTTTGAAATTCTTAAAGATTAGGGTTTAAAATTGTTTGAAGTTACGAAATTCTCAAAGATTAGGGCTTAAAATCATTTGAAGTAATTTATGCTTTGATACTATATCTAGTAAAGTTATTGTTCGATAAATATTAATGAGTACTTAGATTTCTTGATGGAAAAATATATGCATAAATGTGTGGCCTACAAAGGGAAGTTGAAGAGGCAATACCCATAGGGAAACTTGGGGAAGAGTGGAGAGCCACTGAATTCTCTAACTATTAGAGGAGTGCGGGTGAACTTCTCCCGAGGACTATTTCCAAAATTTTCCATGGACCATATTTCAAAACACCGGTAAATACAACTGAAATTGATTACCAAATGGATGAAATATGAAAAATAACAAGGAAACAAATAGGCATTGCTGATAAGATGATGAATTTCCGGTGGATGGCTAGTATTATCGCTGCGAATGGAGAAAAAGCTAGTTGGGTAGTTGGTGGTCCGGGAGTGAACATGCAATAGATTACCAAGAACACTTTGAATTTTAGGTCAAAGGCATGGTGGACTCTTGCCCGACATAGGTTGTGTCTCACAACTGGGGACAACATGCTTAATCCAGTCGGCACAACATTAATAGATGGGCTCATGATCGGGTATGATTTTGATGTAGCACAGTTTATTACTAGAGAGATTTGTGATCGAGCGGTGAGAACTGATGTGATTCTGGAATTCCCATATGCTTGGAGGCAAGGGTGCCAGAACTTTCAGAGGTGGATTAGTTTATTGAGCCAGAGAACACCAATGACTTGGGGTTGATTCATGATGCTGCAAATCCCATGTCCAAGGTGGCTAAACAAGGAGCAACATTTCTAGATGTGGCTCACTGGAACAGGGATACAAGTACCGAGGCTGCTGGATTTACTGAGGTAGATGAAAATTGAGACCTATCCTTCTGATGCAGTTGTACATCCAGTACTTCTACTCCCCACAGACGACAGTACCATGCCCATTCACGTCCAGATAAGTTCTGGTAATTTATGTGATTATACCACAAGCATTCTTAAATGACGTGATGAAAAGGTTGGGCACCGTGGAGATAAAGGTGAGGTTAATGGAGAATAGCATAAATCCCTAGTTGATAAATGACATGACCTAAACTAGGGACTTGTAATGACCCGAAATCACTTCCTAGGACGTCACACGGTGCTTAAGGCTACAAGTAGCCCCAAGCTAACCCTTTGAGCCTGTCACCATATATAATGACTCATTTTAAGAAGAAATATACAAAACACTGGCACTGTCATATCAAATGAAAGGAAATACGAAGATAATACTCGGTCCAAATGACCATAATACTGGAAATCTCAACACAACCATAATCTGATAACTTGTCTGACAAAGCCTCTACTACTCCATGAACTAGAGAGCCGTTGGGACAAGTCTCCAACTGACTCAAAATGGACTGAAAGTAATAACATAGCCACTTAACTACTGAAATATCTGGAGATAGTCCCTCAAACCATGAGGACTCACCACTGGAGAAATGTAGACAAAGGTACTCGGGAATCACTGACGAGACTGGGACTGAGCACCTGAACCTACATTATAAGATAATGTAGCACATAGAAGTATATGTGGATCAACACTTGGGAATGTACTGCGTATATGGGGGTGTATGTATTTACATAAAACAATATCAATAGTCTTTAATCAAATCATGCATACAATACAAATGACTCACATGGCTTGAATAAGTCAAAATGTAAAGCTCATAAATCATGTATGATGAAGTATGCAACACAAATCTCGTGAGTCATTATACTTTAGCTTTAAAATCTATGCTCTCCTCTTATTCTCATTACTCATAGGATGAAGGAAACTTTAGGAAATACTTTCAACTCATGCATATATCTCTTGGAGAGTAAAACTTCTTTAATGATCAAGGACTTATAACTCTTTTGAACTCAAATACTTGGAACTCGGAATCATATAACTTTGGTTTAAAAACCGGTGATCAACTCATATTTGTAGAGAAAACTACTTTATTCTTTGGAAAATACTCAAAAGCAGTTCATTTATTTTAGAAAATATCTCATCTCAAACTTTAGGGAAAATATTCTATCTTAATGAAAAATACTTTAGTTTAGGGAGGTTCTGTTAACCGACATAAACTATGCGTGCTACATGGAGTCCAATGTCTTGTCCTCCTAAGGAAGAAACCTCACGTTGGGGAGAGGCATCATACTCTTGCCAAGGAGTATAACCTCAACTCAGTGATCACTTATCTTGGCCTCGGGCCCAATCGTCTTGGCCTCAAGCCCAAAATCTCAAACCTATGGTGGCACGTAGTTCTAGAGTAAGAAATCGTGGTAACTTACCCAACTCGGTGCTAAATACTACTCCCTTTAGTTTATCTTTCTCATCTCATGGAAATCCACTTTCAAAATAATCTTATGGTTCATAAGAACCCAACAATCAAATCTGTAATCTCATATGGTAGAGTGAATTTCAAAACTCTATGACCATTAGGTCAACACATTTCTCAATAATCTCAAAATACTTAAATTATGGGTGCTTATAGCACAATTGTTCAGAAAATTGCAAGTCTTAAGTAGGGCTTAATGACCCATAATTCAATATTAAGTTAAAACTCATCATAATGCATTAATAGATAGCATATTGATTCATAATTCATGTAGAAATCTGGAAGTTACTGCAATTTGTCTCAAAATATCAACATACTCATATACTTCAATTTCTAGAACATTGAAACTCTTAAATTCTCAAGGAGTAATAACATAGGGTATAAACCCAGCTTCAATTTCTTAAGAAAACATGCAAAATCATGCTATTTGACTTTCAATTCATGGGAAACATCAAGATATTGAAATCAATAACAATGGATGAGAAACCCTAATTCAATATCATGTAAAATCTCATAGATTGCAGAAAATTATTGTTTAAATAAGCCTTTGGGCACAAGGGTGAAATGATTACCCTTGTTCAAAACCCCACATACCTTAGATTATGAAATAGAATGAACAAGCTTGCTTTAAACTCTTCTTCTTACTCTTGAGAGAGGGTTCTTGCAACCCTTGAACTTGGGGAACTTAAATCTCAACTCAATTTGCAGAATCTATGGTGAGTTCTTAGATTTCTTGGAGAAGGGATTTAGATTTGATATTGAGGGAAAAACCCTAGCTCTCTTGTGGTTTGGATGATGAATGAAGTCATTTTCTTCATTTGGAATATATCTGGTTGATAAAAGAGTGGAAAGACCGAAGAGTCCCTTTTAAAAATGACTTAAAATACTGAACGGGGGCTGCGACGGTCGGAGCGACGATCCGTTGCTAGCCTGACGGTCCGTCTCTAGCCTAATGGTCCATCGAATCATCCATCACACGTCGGTCAGAAAAAGAACACACTGCCTCGATGCGACGGTCCCAACGATGGTCCATTTAAAACTCGATGGTACATCGGATCATCCGTTGCATGTTGGCCAGGATGAGGCCATACTGCCTGAGTGGCGACGATCTCAGCGACGGTCCGTCACAGTATTGATGGTCTGTCGTCCTGGCCATTGCACTTGGGCTAGAAAAGGGAGTTACTTCCTTGGTTGTGATGGGCCAAGCGACAGTCCATCGCAGACTCGACAGTCCGTCGGATCGTTCGTCGCACCTGGGCGATTTTGACAACTCTCAGTAAAATGTCCATAACTTCTTACCCCGATGCTGGATTTGGACGAAATTGGTATCGTTGGAAAGTTAATTCAATTATCTATATGAAATAATGTCAAATTTAAGAAAATTCTATATGGTTTAAACAACAATCACTTGGGAAGTCTCTTCTCAATCTTTTAGGGTCGGAATTACACTTTACTTGACACGCTCTAAGGCTCGGACTATAAGGAAACTTTGCGGGGTCTTACAGGCTTAGTCATATTGGGTATCTCAAGTCCAACCAGGACCGGATACCACCCCAATTACCTAATCGTTAACCGTCCTACACCCCATATTGGATTAATTTTGACCATATAACAAGCTAAAACAATAACAATCTAAAGACAATAAAGTAAATCTATAATCATACCCAAACAGCCACAACCAAATATCTAACCAATACCAATTCCAATACCAATGCGAACACTAATACCGACACCACCCATAGTAGTTTGACAAACCCTCTAACAAGAATCAAAGAATATTCGATCGGGACATGCCTCCGACCATAGCAAAAACCATAACCAAGGGAATAACAATAATGAAAAGAAGTCCATAACATAAATTGGGGTCTTTCGGAGTATGAAAGCTCACCACTTCAATTTGACTCAAAAGTTATGCCCGAATCCAAGTTACTGAGCAGAAGGAATAGTAGTATGGACGGTTCCTGCATCGCTTGGGGATACAACGCTCGAAGATGGTTAGCGGATTGAACGCTAACATATAGCTCAAGGATAAAGGTAAAATAATGCCATCAATAAGGACCAAAACAAATAACCATATGCAATCACCTATATACATATATATCATATAGGGATAGGGAATAAGGTTTAGCATACATTTAAAATCTTAACCTGGGTTGTGTAGCTTAACCATCATAAAAATCCACCCAAGGGCTATATGGGTTCAGCTCCCCCTGCTGAAGGGCCGCGGTGCGTGTTAGCCGCACGAACCAGGGGTATCAAGAAAGACTAGGGAATTCCCCAACCCACCGTTAACCAAGATACAATCATATCCATAGTGTGAACTATGCACAAAGGTCATCAAGACCAAACCTCATGACGATAATCACGAGTTTCTATTATACATCATCAGACCCACACCTTCACGGCTAGCTATCATAATCCCTATTATTACCTAATTAAAACCTTTAGCACATAACCAAACCACCAATTGCAGGAGTCAATTATTAAGGCATTATAAAGTGGTATTGTCATACCGACTATAGCTTGCAAGCAATGTCACCAGTCAACCCTTAGGGTATTTCCATGTATCCCATAGACTTCATTATTAAAATCACTTGGGTGAGTCCCATGTACCCCACAAGGTTTTTAATTCAATTCAATTTAATTTGTATACATAAAACCTTTATAAAGTCCATCATCAATTAGTATCATTGTTATGCCAAAGCCTTAGTTCAAAAACACAATTCAACTTGTGACAATATCATATTGACAATTTCATAAATAGGTTGAGAGCATGCCATTATCAAAGCAAAAAACCTCAAATTTGGGGTTCAACCATAACCCCTCAATTAGATCACCATAACCATTCACCCATATGTGCAAAACTATAATTAAAACATGCATAGTCACAATTTAAAACATAGAAAACAATATTCAATGATATGCACTCAAACCCCCCATCCTTGGTTCTAAAACCACCACTAATGATTCATGAACAATGCTTTAAGCATATGCTTTTAGTAAACTAACAATGAGGGAAGAGTCACATGCCTGAATTACAAAGATTCACGGAAAGAAATTGATCCTTAAGCCCTTAGTTGACCACTTTGAAGAAACCATAGCCAATTTTGCTTGAGAGGATTTTGAGAGAGTAAAGATGATGTTTAATCTTTGAAAGTATGGAATGAATGATCAAAAAGTATTATAGGGACGTAGGGCCTTAAGGGTTTTAAGTGAGAAATGTCTAAAGTGCCCTTGGATAAAAACTATAAAAAGACTGCATGTCGTTATGAGTCGACCCTCTTCACTTGTGACCACATCATATGAATCGCACCCTTGAGTCATCACCAAGACAATGAGTTGGACACCCATACACTGTCCCCCGTATGACTCTATGACCCCACTCATGACTTAACCATATGACTCATATGGTCTAGTCATATCCAAGACAAAACCTAAGAGATTAGACATTAGATAACATACGACTCAACCCTACCACTCGTAACCTATCCTCACGGCTCTTAGTGAGCCACTCGTACTCAGAGACAAGTCAAGTCACTAAGTTACTGATTTGGTTAAAGATCATCCTAATGAATCATTACCATCCCTAATTACTCATACCACAAAGTTGTTACCAAGACCGAAAACCAAACCACCACCCACTTGACACCTAACGACTAGGGTCACTTGAGCCGTACCAACACCGTACGACTCGTCTGATGAATTATTACTAGGACAGTGAGCTCAAAGCTCAAGAATTTTCCAAGGGCCAAAATCTAGGGTGTTTTAATTCTCTCCCACTTGGATCATTCATCCTCGAATGATGGTACAAGGCAGCGAATAGCACAATTAAACCCCCAAACATCTCAACTTTTACCTTTAAGATAGAAAATAGATTACCAAGGAATTCACAATCTACTTTTAACAAATACAGAAAACAAAGATGTTAAGATCAAAACATACCTTAAGCATGATTTTTTGACATGGGAAATAGTAATGGATACTTGGACTTCATATCCTCTTCAACTTCCCATGTAGCATCTTCCACCTAGTGGTTCCTCCATAGAACCTTTATCAAAGCTACATCCTTGGTCCGTAATAAACGGACCAGTGATAATGCCCAAACTACAGCTCTCGTAAGAGTGTAAGCGGTCGCTGTCAAATATAGAACCCAACTGGGTTGGGTGTCGAATCCCACAGGGAATACTTGGTCACTAAGTGTTGCAACTATTAGTAGACTGTTGGTCGAAAATTCTACGGAAAGGGGGAAATTTGAGTTTGGCGTGAATACTATGGAAGTAAAAACGGAATGCTTGATTTAGTAAGATTTAATCACAGAGAATAATAAGTTAGGGTTATGTCCACCTTATGAGTTCTACGTATCTATTAACTATGAGTAATGCGGAATTCAGACATGCATGCACTTATAGAGATTCGTATTCTAATGGTAAATCCTAGTGTTTCTCAACCATCAAGGATTATTTCACTTTAACTCTCTCGAGCTTAAAGCGTATAACTAATGGTACGAAATCTCTAAGAGATTAATCCGGTTAAGGCATTAATGTGTAAATAGGGGTTGGTAGCCCTATTTCCTTGTCACACTCTCTTTTCCAAACATGTAACTTTTCTCTCGAACAAGTTAATGCTATAATGGCGTATTCTATATGTTTGCAACCACAAGAATTTAATTAAAACGAAGATAGTAATGATATAAGTAGCATACGCATCAAGAATTCACAAACTCATAGTAATAGATAGTATATCAAAAGGCTTCCATAACCCTAACAGAGAAGTTTAGCTACTCATGATTGTAAAGGAAAACAACGAAGACATCATCATCATACCGCAACTAGAACAATCTTCGCGAGAGGATGATTTTAACGTCAAAGAGGGATGACGTTTTTCCTCTTAGCCGTCTTCCCCAAATATATAGCGTGTTTCTCTGTGTTAGACTACAGATTCTGTAAACTGAATTATGAAAAGCAATCGTGAATGAATGAATGCTGAAAAATTCAGCAAATAGGGTTTTTATAACATCCTTGTCCTAGTCCTATTAAGTTACTGCTGCACCCCTAAGTATTTAAAAATACTGCTTTTGCCCAGGACAATTTCTCCATGCGTCACATTCAGTCCATAAGCTTCCAAAAGTTGCCTTCCCTCTTTTGTGAAGTTTTCCTTTGCTGCCCAAAGGTCCACAAAGTGCTGAAATCTTCATCATTAATACCTGAAAACATGCTAATCACGTAGGTTAGCTCACTTACAGGAAAATGGACTAAAAGTGCAGGAATTATATATTTTATCCTCAAAACTTAGCTATAATATGGGTAAATTATGGTGTTTAGGCGTGTAAATACACCCAACATCAACACCTCACACTTAAAGCTTTGTTCGTCCTCGAATAAAATATTACGTCCATGCAAACATCTAACTAGGATTTCACAGCAGTAACACAAAATGTTCAACAAGACATGCACGACAATTATTAACAAAGAGTAGTTTTCTGGATCACTACTAGAAACCATTCAACCTCCAACATAGACTCGTGATGATGGCTAATTCGTATCCACAAGTTAAGGCACCAAGAATCATACAAAACTACCCAACAATCATCAACCATGTGTGTCTCACACAAGATATCATCCATAATCACTCACAAGTTTTGCATTTTTCGAAACATGGGTACAAGATTCTCCTTGCTCTCACTCTCACAAAGAATTCATATGTTGCAACTGATGACCATAGGCTTGCCCTTAGTGTAATGCTCCACTAATATCAGAATGCTAAGCTTAGGATCAAGTAGGTCTTTACAGGTTGTAATGTAGGCTAAGGGACAGGTAGGACTATTTTGGCCAGAAATAGTGACTATGTTCCCTAAGCACTTTAATACACTACGTTATGTCATTAACACTCTCTTTTAAACAACCCCTCTACTTTTCTTTCATCTACCACCCCTTCTCACCTATTTTGTTATTCAATTATAAACACAACTATCTTTTTATTTTTCTATTTCTTTTTTTTTCTTTTTTTCTTTTTTTTTTATAAAACACCTCTATGATAGCCACTCCTTTTCACAACAATTTCAAGTACCAATACACTCCGAGGCATCACTCTCACCCAATTTCCTCTTATTTTATCACATGACTCTACAATTTAAAGTGCTTAGAAATTTGGATCAAATTATGGTCTTGAAAAAAATGGATTAGGCTACATATGAGGCTGTCAAAGAAAATAGCTAAAGGCTCAAAGGGGGTTAACTAGGATAATGTCCACGGGTAGGTAAAAAGAAGGTAAACAATCACAGGCTGCCAAAGAAATGCCTAAATCATCTCCTAAACTCACACTCTTTATTTCGCTTTACACACACACCAGGCAAGTTCTAGCATCAGTCACAACACAGAATATACTATAACCTCACACACACAAGGCACATGGTCAACTTTATTGGGAGCAGTATAGACTCTTGACCCAACAGATGAATGAATTAAACCACACTTATCACACAGTGAGTCACACTTAGAGCCTAAACGTCTCAATAGTAATGATTTTGGCACAAACTCTTGTCATAATACCATGTCGCCTATCAGAACAATTTCATGCAAAATCTAAAAAATCTAAAATTAAACTAACTAATTACGACTAATTAAAACAAACAAGAACTAGAATAAATATAGGCAAAGAAGTACAAGAAGCATACAAATACCAGCACCCCACACTTAGATGGGACACACTGCCCTCAGTGGAAATAAATAAGGAAAACCTGATTAGTCGAAATCCTCTTCTATGTCTGGGGTCATGCCCCCTGCGTCGGAATTACCATTAGAGTCATCATCATCAGGTTTCTTCCCCTTTTCTGACCTTTTTTGCCCTTTCTGTGAGGTGGACACTTTTTCTTTTCCTTGTCATCCTTTTGGGGCCATTCTACCTGAGATTAAAAATAGAGTCATATTAGCTTCATCTCGGAAGATTCAATCAAAAAACAAACAGTAGTGGCACCACCCCACACTTAATTTGTTGGCACAGACTAATTAAGTGAGTGATGTCGATTACTCAGACTTCATCGGCATACATTTAGGCGATATGTTCCAACAACATGTTTAGCACAGTCATACGTTCATGTCATCTTAACTATCCTTTCCAATTCTATTTCATGTAATCTTGTCTATACTTTCATGTTTGGATGAATGCACTTTTTGAACAAAACTACCACATAAGGATCGTACCACAAATAGAAACAAGTTATTGCATAGGCATAATCACACCATCTTATGCTTGTGGTCAATCATAATCGGTATCTCGATGAACGAGTCATTCAAACATTCAAGATTTCAACTTACAAGATTATGTATTAACTTCACAATTTCAGCTTCATAAAACTATGACAGTGTATAAAAATCAAATACAAGTCGGAACAAAGTCAAGAACACCCACACATATTCTTTCACTCAACTAGATGTATCATAACAAATCAACCATATTCTAATCACCAACACCACTTCAAAATCTAATAAATCATTATAAACGTAGCATTCCAACAGCTACGGAATATAAAAGAATAACTTACTTGGTGATGGATTCGGAAGATAAGCTTGCAAGATTAGATGAGCAAAAAGAAAGATTTTGAAAGAATGGGGAAGCTTGGGCGGCACCTATATGGAGCAAACAATTTGATTTTGTCTTAAGGTTGAAGTTCTATTTATAGACCAAGGCTTGGGTCGGGTTTGACCCATGAAAAATCGGGTTAGGAGACCAAAAAGCATAACTAGGCGGCGCCTAATGCTTTACCTATGCTTATCATAGGTGGCGTCTTTAGCAAAGCCTAGTTGAACATAGACGGCGCCTATGCTATGGCCTAGTTGGGCATAGGCGACACCTATGCTATGGCATTGTAGATTCAGAGAGCAAAGGCAATGGCATAGGCGGCGCCTTTAGCTTTGCCTAGTTGAGCATAGGCGGCGCCTATGCTATAGCATTGTCGATTCAGAGAGCAAAGGCAATAGCATAGGCCTTGCCTTGTCCGTTGCCTAGATTTACATAGGCCTTGCCTTGTCCATTGCCTAGATTTGTATAGGCAATGCCTAACCGAAAGCCTTTTGCTCCTTCATTACTCACTTACCACCTTTAACATTGCTCACTTTTAAATCAAAATTTGAGACCAAGCTTCTCCTTTATACGTCTTCCCCTACACTTAATCAAAAACAACAAAAACGATTAGAAAGATGGGTTGCCTCCCACCAAGCGCCTTAGTTTTGGTCGTGGCTCGACTCTTCCTTTTGGATTTTTATTTAACAAAACAAACTCCTAGGAAAACAAAATGACTAAAAATGATGGGTTACCTCCCATTTAGTGCTTGATTTATTATCGCGGCATGACATAGCTATCTCGATTACTTAGACTTCATCGAGATAGATGGTGCACCATTTTTTGAATGGATTCAGACGACGCTGATGCTTACTTGTAGGCATGCAATCTTATTCGAGATGACTCTTGTGCATACATATCCCAGGAGGGATACCAATTATATCATCAATAGTCCAACCCATAGCTCTCTTGTACCTCTTCAGAGCAGAGATGAGAGCCTCTACGTGCTGTTCACCTAAATCAGCCGCAACACTCACCGGAAGTGTATTTCCACTTCCCAAGAACGCTTACCTTAGGTGACTGGGGAGCTTTTTTGATTCTAGCACTGGTGGCTCTTCAATGGAAGTCTTCGCTGTTGGTGAAGGTCGATTCCTAAGATCAAGGTCCAGCTTCTTAGTAGCATGGGAATAGGACTTTAATCCTGTTAGAGAACAAACAGTTTCTTCATATTCTTCAACATCCTCATGCTCAAAATTCAACAACACAGCAAACAATGGCTCAACAATAATCTGCTTCTCTACAGATAATCCTTTCTCATCCTCATAGTAAATATCAGCTACAGATAACACATCCATATCTCTAGGCTGCTTCATCGATTTATATACATCAAAACGGACCACTTCGTCATTCAGCCGAAATAAAAGCTCATTAGCTCTTAAATCAATCAGCACACTTCCAGTTGGGAGGAAAGGACGCCCCAAGATAATGGGAACTTCAGAATCCACCTCGCAATCCAAAATAACAAAATCTTCAGGAAAGATGAAGGTGGAAAACTTCACCAACACATCATATAAGATACCAACAGGCCGTTTTACCGACCTATCTGCCATCACGAGCCACATATTGGTTGGTGTAGGATCACCTAACCCCAACTTTCTGTAAATAGATAGCGGCATCAAATTGATGCTAGCTCCCAAATCGCACAACGCCTTAGCAAAATCCAACGATCCAATCGTGCATGGAATAGTGAAAGCACCAGGATCTGCCTTCTTCTGTACTAGCGATCTTGTAGCGATTGCACTGTAATGATGAATATTATCTGCCAGATCATAACTTGTTGCCCGCTTCTTTGTCAACAGGTCCTTCATGAATTTAGCATACCCAGGCATCTGTTCCAGCGCCTCCACCAACGAAACATTAATAGTCAGCTGCTTCAACATGGTCATGAATTTACTAAACCTGGTGTCATCAGCTTTCTTCTTCAGTCTCTGCGGAAAAGGTAGTGGTGGAAGGGGAATCATTTTCTCCACCACTTCCTCTTTATCTTGCTTCCGATTATCAACCTTTTCAGGAGTGTCATCAGCCTTCTTCTTCAGTCTCTGAGGAAAAGGTGGTGGTGGAAGAGGAATCATTTTCTCCACCACTTTTTTTTATCTTGCTTCCGATTATCACTCTTTTCAGGATGGTGACGTCTAGGTGTAACATCATGAGCACTCACTTCAGCTTCTACGACATCTTCAAACTCTGTTTCATCAACATTCTCTGCTATATCATCAACCACCTGCTTGCATTTGGATGGATTTTCCAACACTTTACCACTCCGGGTAGTAATAGCCATACACGATCCGTCATTCCTTGGGTTTTGTACAGTGTCACTGGGTAGCGTGCCAACCTTTCTTTGGTTGAATGCCGCTGATAATTGACTCAATTATTGCTCCAGCTGTTTTATTGCAGTAGAATGTGTGTCAACCAATTGATTTATTGATGACAAATCATTCTTTACCTCAGTAACGCCCATATTGGTTGCCTCCACCCCTTTCAACAGCTTAACCATCATATCATCCATGGACATCTTTCCAGAGCCAGATGCCACAGCCTCACGGTTTCCAGGAGGAACATACAAACCACTCCTGTCAGTCTTATTCTTCCAACCACCTTGATCACGGTCCTTGTATCCAGATTTATCATAATAGTTCCGACCTTGGTTTCCTTGGGCATTGCCTCGGAAACCCCCCTGATTATTCAAGTAATTTGCTTCCCCCTCAGAATCGGAATCATATCTTCCCTGTGATACAACGGCTTTAACCTTTTTGGTCTTCCCTGATAATAAATACTTGGTAAGAAGATCCATCTGCATTTTCATGTGATCCATATCTTGGTCACGTTCCTCTTGTCTACACCTCTGCTCTGCAGTCATGACAACAGATAAAGTAGATCTTGCTACCTCAGCATCCTTGGTATGCCAGGCTCTACTCTGCTTTGTCATACGGTCCAGCATATCACTTGCCTCAATGAAAGTAAGGTCTATGAATGACCCACCTGCAGCATTATCAACCACTGGCTTTGTCACTGAGTTCAAAGCCCTGTATAATATCTCCATCAAGTGGATGTTGGTCATCTGATGATTTGGGCACCGCATAAGCTTCTTCTTAAACCTCTCCCATGTTTCGTGGAGAGCTTCAGTTGGAAGCTATCGGAAATTGCTGATCTCATCTCTTAACTGTGCTCTCTTGGATGACGGAAAGAATCTTTCTAGGAAAGCGTCTTTCAGTTGCCTCCAATTAGAAATAGAATCAGGAGTTAGCCCGTTCAACCATAGAGTTGCCTCCCCAGACAGAGACAATGGAAATAAGCGCAGTCTAATTGCATTCTGTCCAACTCCTGGATTGTCAAACGACTTGCATGTTGAAATAAAGTTGATCAGATGCATATTCGGATCATCGCCTGTGAGTCCACCAAATAACCCCTTGAGCTGCAATAACTGAATCATGGTGCTAGTGATATTGAACTTAGCTCCGGGTGCCAAGGGTGGAGGAATAATAGCCCTTGTGGCACCAGCTCCATCCAGATCGTCATCATCATCATCAAAAGGAGCCTGCACAGCTCGGCGGTCAGGTCTCATTCTAGCTTGACGATCTCGCCTGTGCATAGGTGCCGCCACCTCATCAGTACTCCTGGGATTCAGTAACTCGTCATCACCCAGGTCCTCATCATCAGGATTTGTTGCCCGACCTGGGTTATCAATATTTTGTTGATGCACTTGAGCAGCTGCCAACGCAGCTAATCTAGCCTACTCCTGTTGAGCAACCCTTCTTTCAATGTCACGTTGTGCATCCATTCTGCCAATAAGTTATGGTTCAGGATTGATAGGTAATAACGGTTGACCTGAACTTCAAGTGTTTGGCATGCACTCAAACAAACCTGAATAAAACAAAAACAACAACTAAAAGTAAAATCTGAGAATTTTTGACCAAAGGGTCAAGTAACTATCACAAACTTAGTTGAAAACCGTATTCCCCGGCAACGGCGCCAAAATTTGATAACGCCCAAACTACAGCTCTCGTAAGAGTGTAAGCGGTCGCTGTCAAATATAGAACCCAACTGGGTTGGGTGTCGAATCCCACAGGGAATACTTGGTCACTAAGTGTTGCAACTATTAGTAGACTGTTGGTCGAAAATTCTACGGAAAGGGGGAAATTTGAGTTTGGCGTGAATTAATACTATGGAAGTAAAAACGGAATGCTTGATTTAGTAAGATTTAATCATAGAGAATAATAAGTTAGGGTTATGTCCACCTTATAAGTTCTACGTATCTATTGACTATGAGTAATGCGGAATTCAGACATGCATGCACTTATAGAGATTCGTATTCTAATGGTAAATCCTAGTGTTTCTCAACCATCAAGGATTATTTCACTTTAACTCTCTCGAGCTTAAAGCGTATAACTAATGGTACGAACTCTCCAAGAGATTAATCCAGTTAAGGCATTAATGTGTAAATAGGGGTTGGTAGCCCTATTTCCTTGTCACACTCTCTTTTCCAAACATGTAACTTTTCTCCCGAACAAGTTAATGCTATAATGGCGTATTCTATATGTTTGCAACCACAAGAATTTAATTAAAATGAAGATAGTAATGATATAAGTAGCATACACATCAAGAATTCACAAACTCATAGTAATAGATAGTATATCAAAAGGCTTCCATAACCCTAACAGAGAAGTTTAGCTACTCATGATTGTAAAGGAAAACAACGAAGACATCATCATCATACCTCAACTAGAACAATCTTCGTGAGAGGATGATTTTAACGTCAAAGAGGGATGACGTTTTTCCTCTAAGCCGTCTTCCCCAAATATGTAGCGTGTTTCTCTGTGTTAGACTTACAGATTCTGTAAACTGAATTATGAAAAGCAATCGTGAATGAATGAATGCTGAAAAATTCAGCAAATAGGGTTTTTATAACATCCTTGTCCTAGTCCTATTAAGTTACTGCTGCACCCCTAAGTATTTAAAAATACTGCTTTTGCCCGAGACAATTTCTCCATGCGTCACATTCAGTCCATAAGCTTCCAAAAGCTGCCTTCCCTCTTCTGTGAAGTTTTCCTTTGCTGCCCAAAGGTCCACAAAGTGCTGAAATCTTCATCATTAATACCTGAAAACATGCTAATCACGTAGGTTAGCTCACTTACAGGAAAATGGACTAAAAGTGCAGGAATTATATATTTTATCCTCAAAACTTAGCTATAACATGGGTAAATTATGGTGTTTAGGCATGTAAATACACCCAACATCAACCAGCCGATCCAAGATTTCAATAGGGACCTCCTCATAAGATAGGAAATTCAAAATACCAATATCCTTGATAGGCACAATCTGCGATGAATCACCCACACACTCTTCCAACATAGAGACATGGAACACCGGATGAATGGAGCTCAAACTAGAAGGCAACTCCAACTCATACAAAATATTTCCAACCCTTCTTAAAGACAAGTATGGACCAACATACTGGGGAATAAGTTTCCATTTATTCCCAAATGCATCACCCCCTTCATGGGAGATACCTTCAAGAACACCCTATCCCAAACCTCAAACTCTAATTTTCTATGCCTCACATCTGTGACTTTTGGCGACTTTGGGAAACCTTAAGCCTATCTTGAATTACCTTCACCTTATCCATGGCTCAGTGAACCAAATTCGGACTAAATATTTCTGCCTCACCAACCTCGAACCACCCAATAGGAGACCTACATATCCTACCATAAAAAACTTCAAATGGAGCCATCCCAATGCTAGAGTGGTAGTTATTATTATATCCAAACTCTATAAGAGGAAAATGCTTAACCCAACTACCACCATAGTCAATCACATAATCTCTAAGCATATCTTCCAATATCTGAATAGTCCTTTCCGCTTGCCTATTTGACTGCGGATGGAAAGCAGTACTAAGACTCACTTTGGTCCCTAAACCTTTCTGAAATGACCACCAAAATTGCAAGGAAAATAGCATACCACGATCCAAGATAATAGAAATAGGTACCCCATGTAGATTCACAATCTCTTGGAGGCACAACCTTTCATAATCCTCTGCTGAAAAGTTAGTCCTCACTGGAAAAAAGTGAGCAGACTTAGTCATCCTATCCATGATGAACCAAATTGAATCAAACTGATTTCAAGACCGGGGAAGACTGGTAATGAATTCTATGTCCATCACTTCCCACTTCCACATAGGCAACTTAATCTCTTGATATAACCCTCTAGGCCTTATGTGGGAAACTTTCACTTATTGGCATGCCATGCATTTAGCCACAAACTTAGACACATCCCGCTTCATATTATTCCACTAATATATTTTCTTTAGGTCATGATACATTTTTTTCAAGATAGGATAAATAGCATAGCGCGACTCATGCGCCTTAGCCAAGATCCTCTCTCATAATCCATCCACATCAGGAACGCACAACCTCTCTTGGTATAATAAGGTACCATCACCACTAACCTCAAAAGCCATTACTTTTTGCCCACCTACATAACTCTTGATCCTTATCAAGATAGAATTTAATACTTGTTTTTCCTTCTCCTCAGCATCCAGGGATGACTTCACCACTTCTTGAACTAACACACCACCATCCTCAGAGTCCAAGAGGTAAACTCTAAGGTTAGTGAAATAGTGAACACCTCTTACCAATTCCTACTTTCTCTCATCCACATGAGCTAGACTCCCCATGTCTAACCTACTAAGAGTATCAAAAACCACAATAGCTTTACTTGAATGTTAGTGAAGACTCATATCATAATCCTTGAGAAGATCAAGCTATATCCTTTGCCTAAGGTTAAGTTCTTTCTAGGTAAACACATATTGTAGGATTTTATGATCTAAAAAGAAATCCACATGCGCTCCCTACAAATAGTGACACCAGATTTTCAATGCGAATAGCACATCTAGCAATTCCAAGTCATGAGTCAAATAATTCTTCATATGCACCTTCAACTGTTTAGTGGCATAAGCTATCACCTTGCCATGCTGCATCAAGATGTAACCAAGCCCCACACGGGATGCAACTAAGCCCCACATGGGACACATCAAATAGACCATAAACCTATCAGTGCCTTTAAGCAAAGTCAAGATCGGTGTTGAAGTTAGCTTATCCTCCAGCTTCTTAAAACTACCCTCATAAGCATCAGACCAAAAAAACTTCACCTTCTTCTGGATTAACATAGTCAACGGGGCAGCTATAGTTAAAAAACCTTCCACAAACCTCCTGTACTAACCAGCTAAACCCAAGAAGCTCTAAATATTAGTTGGATTCGTGGGTATAAGACATTTCTTAACCACTACAAATTTATGCAGATCCATCATGATCCCTTCACTAGAAATGACATGACCCAAAAAAGTGACAACGTTCAACCAAAATTCATATTTCAAAAAATTAGCATACAACTGCTGCTCCTTTAGGATCTGTAATATAATGTGAAGGTGATCAGCATGATCTACCTCACTCTTTGAGTATACCAGAATATCATCTATGAACACAATGATGAACAAATCCAGAAACTAACGAAAGACTCTATTCATCAAGTCCATGAATGCCGCTGGGGCATTGGTTAATCTAAAAGACATAACTAGGAACTTAAAATGCCTATACTGGGTACAAAATAAAATCTTAGGAATAATCACCTCCCTAATCATTAGCCGATGATACCCAAACAAAAGATTAATCTTGGAGAAAAACTTAGCACCATGAAGATGATTAAACAAATCATTTATCCTCGAAAGAGGGTATTTATTATTTTTCGTCACCTTATTCAACTGCTGGTAATCAATACACATCCAAAAGGAACCATACTTCTTACGCATGAATAATACCAATGCACCCCACGAAGACCCACTAGTATGGATGGAACCCTTGTCTAAGAGATCATTTAGTTACTCCTTAAGCTCCATTAACTTAGCTAGACCTATCCTATATGGGCGAATAGAAATAGGACGTGTGTCGGGAACAAGATCTATCCTAAAGTAAATCTCCCTACCAGGAGGAACACTAGGAAGTTCATCAGGGAAGACCTCAGGAAATTCATTCACCACCGAGATGGAATGTAAAGAAAGACCATCTGAGTTAGAATTTTTAACCCGGACTAGATGATAGAGACACCTCTTGGAGATTAATCTTTGAGCTCTAAGATATGATATAAAACTCACCTTATGAGCTAGGGAACCACCCTCCACTCAATAACCAACTTATTATGGAATTTAAAGATGACCTTACGAGTCTGACCGTTTAGAAAAGCATAGCATGAGTGCAACCAATCCACCCCAATATGACATCAAAATCAACTTTCTCACTCAAATAAATCCACCAAAGTTTCTCGACCACCCATAGATACTACACAATCTCTAAAGACTCTCCTAGAAGCCACAGAGTCATCCACTGGGGTAGAAATAGAAAAGGGTCTGAAATATACTCAGGACCAAAACCAAAATATACAACCACAAAGGGGGTCACATAAGAAAGAGTGGACCCCGAGTCAAGTAAATAGTACACATCATGGGAAATGGGTTTCAACATACCAGTAATGACATCAGGAGATGCCTCAGACTCGTGACGGTCGGTTAGAAAGATCATAGAATTGGTTTTCACCAGTGCCAAAGCTAGATGGTGCACCCTTTGAAGACAAAGTTGATGAAACGGCCACTAGAACCTTACTTTCCCCTAAAACAACCTTAGCCACTGGACAGTTTCTAAGCATGTGACCTAGCTAATAATAGTTGAAGTACTTGATCTTTCCCTTATCACTGTAACCCCGATGCAATCTACCATAAAATTTGTAGGAAGGATATGATGGAGCTAATTGGGCCCCACTAGACTGAGATTAGACACCCTGTTCCCAATAATTAGTGCCACTATGAAAATACCTGTCACCCAATAGCAATAGGCAAAAAGCACTAGCCATCGAATAAGATCCAGAATTGCCTCACTTGTATTTGGACCACTTCCCACCATCTTTGCCACCCTGCTGTTGGCCACTACCCAACTCAAAAAATCTAAACTTTTTGCTTTGTATTTCCCTTATCTCCACCTTCTTTCTTTTCTCTTTCTCTACCTTATATACCCCACCAACCTGGAGATATCCTTGTCCTTGTTCAACAAGAAAACCTTACTCTCCAAAATCAAGTCTCGGTATAACCCAGAAGTAAACTTTCTCATTATATCCCTCTTGCTAGAAACCAACTTTGAAGCATACCAAGACAACTGGTGAAACTTCAAGGCATACTCCTTGACTGACATCTTGCCTTGCTTCAGGTTAACAAACTCTTTTGCCTTTGCCTCCCTTAACTCCTAAGGAAAGAAGCAGTCTAAAAAGCACTAGAGAAATCATCTCACAGGGCCGGCTCTGCATCATCACCCTTAGATTATTCCCATTCCTCATACGATTAGTATGCTACATCTTTCTGTTGGTAGGTAGAAAATTCCACACCCTCCACATTAGTAGCATGCATAATATAGAATATCTTCTCCATCTCATTAATAAAACCTTGAGGATCCTCCTCAACCCTAACACCAGTGAACACAGGAGGGATAAACCTCATAAACTAGCCAATCCTTGTGGCCTTAGAAGATGGAGTAACAAAAACACCACACTCAGATTAAAAAGTTACAAACTGTTCCAACATATGAATAGACTGATAAAACTCAATATTTATTACATCATCCTAATAAGCTCAAGAAGGACTTGAGAGGGACGATGGAACTCCATGAGGACAGCCAAGAACTGGAACCCTAGATTAAGTCTGGATCTCATAGGTAGGAAGGGTACCATTAATATTGTACTTACGTGGGACAGAGAAGTTTCTGTGATGTTTAATTTACAGGGGAGGCATCATCTAAAAAGCTAACAAGTGAAAATTAGAAACACTCAAGACCTCAGACTCTACAACTTGAAATAAAAAATGAGAAAAGAAAGTATTGCTAAATTCCTTGTAGCCTCTCCCTTATGAGTGTAGAATACTCGACTCGACACGACTTTGTGGACTTCCAGTTGACCATGAACCTAGGGATTTGATAAAAATCTAACACGACCCTAACCAAAGCCTAGTCGTGTTGGGTATCTCAAGTCTAATCAGGACCAGAGTCCACCTCTATTACCCAACTATTAACTGCCCTACGCCCCATGTCGGATTAATTCCAACCATATAACAAGATAAAACAATAACAATCTAAAGACAATAAAGTAAGTCTATAATCATAACCAAACAACTACAACCAAATATCCAACCAATACCAATTCCAATTCCAATACCAATACCATTGCTAACACTAATACCAACACCACCCATGCCCCTAGTAATCCAACAAATAATACCAATACCACCCATGCCCATAGTATTCCAAAAAATCCTCTAACCAGAATCAAAGAATATCTGGTCAGGACATGCCCCTGACCATAGCCAAAACCATAACCAAGGGAATAATAATACTGAAAAGAAGTCAATAACATAAAATGGGGCCTTCTGGAGTATAAAAGCTCACCCCTTCAATCTGACTCAAAAGATATGCCTGAATCTAAGTTACTAAGCAGGAGGAATGGCAGTATGGTTGGTTCCTGCATCGTATGGGGATACAACAACCACAAACTTTTAGCAGAGTGAATGCTAGCATGTAACTTAGGGGAAAAGGTAAAATAATACCATTATTCAAAACCAAATCAAACAACTATATGCAATATCCTATATATATACAGTGTCAGATAGTGAATAAGGTTTGGGATGTATTTAAAATCTTAACCTGGGTTGTGTAACTTAACCATCATAAAAATCCACCCACGGGCTATATGGGTTCAGCTCCCCCTGCTGAAAGTTCCCCAGTACATGTTATCCTCATAAATTAGGGTATTAAGGGAGACTAGGGAATGCCTCAAACCCGCGTCAACAAAGATACAATCTTATCCATGGTGTGAACCATGCACATAAGTCATCAAGACAAACCTCATGATAGAAATCATGAGTTTCCAGTGTCCGTACTTCGGACCCAGACCTTCACGGCTAGCTATCACAATCCCCAGTATTGACCAATTAAAACCTTTAGAACATAAATAAACCACCAATTCTAGGAGTTAATTACTTAGACATTATAAAGTGGTATCATCATACCGACTATATCTTGCAAGAAATGTCACAAGCCAACCCTTAGGGGATTCTCATATACCCCATAGACTCCATTATTAAAATCACTTGGGGTATTCCCATGTACCCCAAAAGGTTTTAAATTCAATTTAACTTATAGCCATAAAAAATTTATAAAGTCCATCATCAATTACTATTATGTTTATGACAAACCCTTAGTTCAAAAACATAATTCAACTTGTGACAATATCATACTTATTGACAATTTCACAAATAGGTTGAGGGCATGCCCTTATCAAAGAAAAATTCATCAAATTTGGGGTTCAACCATGACCTCTTAATTAGATCACTATTACCATGCACCCACATATGCAATACCATAATTAAAAAAACATGCATAGTCATAATTTAAAACATAGAAAACAATATTCAATGGTATGCACTCAAACCCCTCAATATTGGTTTCAAAACCACCATTAATGATTATAAACAATGCTTTTAGTAAACTAACAATGAGGGAAGAGTCACATGCTAGAATTTCAAAGATTCACGAAGATAAATTAATCCTTAATCCCTTAGATGACCACTTTGGAGAAACCCTAGCCAATTTTTCTTGAGAGGATTTTGAGAGAGTAAAAAAGATGTTTAATCTTTTAAAGTATGGAATGAATGACCAAAAAGTGTTATAGGGACGTGGGTCCTTAACGGTTTTAAGTGAGAAATGTCTAAAGTTCCCCCAACTAAAAATTGTAAGAAGACCACAGGTGGTTATGAGTCGACCTCCTCTACTCGTGACCACAACATATGAGTCGTACACTTGAGTCGTCACCAAGAAAATGAGTTGGACACCCATACACTATCCCTCATATGACTTACCATCTTAAGGTCGAGATTGCCGAGCTCCAAAAGATGATTGATGAATTACACAAGAAACCAGTTTATCCAATGCCTATTATTATAGAGATCCAATCTAAAGAAGAGGTTCAAAATATCTGGGCTGTTGAAATTAAAAAGAAGGATAATGGAAGATAAAGAAAAAAAAGACTAAGCATAGAAGAAGAAAACATTAAGACAACAAAGAAAGTGAGTGTTTAGAGTAAGAAGGATCCAAAAATGAGGGTCCAAGAGATGGAAACAATGGCTAGTAATTTGAGACCTATTGATACTGCTGAGAGAGGCATTGATTCATCTCTACCGCCTGATCCACTACTGAATGCACCTGCCACTACCGGTGCCAAGATTACTAAGGATGTCCCAATAGCTGTTGGGACTACTATTGAGAAAAGTAGGGCCCGATCTGAGGGTCCCATGCTGATCAGGTATAAGTTGGCACCTAGGGTGCCTAGGTATGTCCTCGATCCCTATTTATTTTACTAGATTCAACGGGGATAGTGCACAAGATTTAGTTGGGGGTGGGGGTATACCATAATCACCACATGTTATGGTTGCCGTGTTTAAAAACCTGTAGGCCATAGTCTAACTAATAAACTAGAGTGTGTGTATTGTTGTGTTGCTATGTGATGCTTAACTGAGAAAAGAAAGTCTATCATGGTGCATAATATGTGTTTTGTTTGAAAAATTGATACCCCCCTTCGAAAATTTTTATGATAAATTATGAGATTTCTGTGTGCATGCGACTGTTGAGAATCCCTTAATGGCATTAGAATTAGGGATGATATAACTATGGCATGTAGGTGCATGAACTAGATAGGTAGTGACTAATAATGTGACCCTGTACAACGTGAATATGAGGCGTTACTTAGTCCCACTATGTACGGAGTCCAAAACTTGCCTGGTTGCTTTTGCCTAGATTGTAGGATGGATGGTTAGGAGATGATTATAGGCCATTATCTGGAATAGTCCACTCGAGCCTAAAAAGCCAAACCAAATGTAAGTAAGAACCCCTTGATCCCTAATTTAAGCCTAATTGATCTATCTTTTTTTGTTGTTAACCTAAATTTCACCTTTCAATTTGACTATAATGAACCTGTTTTAGCCCTGATCCTTCTTAGAAAATATGCAGCTCAACTCAGGAAAATCACTGAAGTTGAGGGTGGCTATTATAGGGGTGTATAGTGAAAAGTGAGTACAAAGAAAGAAATGTACATAGAAAGACAAATAAGGGCGAGTATGGTAAAAATAAAAGAAAAAAAGAAAAAGATAAAGAAAATAAAAAAGAAAAGAAAAAGAAAAGAAAAGAAAAAGAAAATGAGAAAAGAGAACTGCACCCGACTTAAAATCGACATGAAAAGAATAAAAAGGGAGAGATAAGGGCGGATTGAATAAAAAAGGTAGAAGTGGGCCCTGAAGAAAATGTAGTACCAAGGAGGCAAGTCACTAAAAAATTCCCAAATATACCATAACTAGCCCCAATCCTATGTTACAAGCCTAATAAGGCCCTATAATGATCCTAACTTGATTGTCCAAAAAATTTGGTAAAAAGAATAAGGGCAAACCGATAGTATTCCATTTAAACTGATTAGAATTTCTTTGTGAGTGTGAGTGTATCTAGACCTTCCCTAGAATATTAGTCTGAATCAAAATGAGTGATAGGGACTTCTTTATCTGTGAGGGTGCATGGGTTGCAATGTCAGGTTACGTATCTATCTGCGTTGTGCATGTTTCTTAGACCTAGTTATTTATCGCTAATATAATGCCATTATTAAATTCCTGTGGGTGACACTGTTGTACCGGATCATTATAGACATAAACATTTTTAATAGTGAAATAGGAGGGGATAGTGTTCGTGTGCTGATTGATAAGTCGACAACCAAATATATCATAGACTCTCCAAAGTTAAGCATCGTGTTTATGTGGGTAGTGATTTTGTGTTTTGCTTGAGGACATGCAAAAGATCTGAGTTGAGGGTGTTGATGTGCCTTGGAAACATGGAACATTCGATGCTCAAAATAAGGAATTTATACTTAGACTTAGGTTATTTTGTTGGATATGATGCATTTGTTGCATGATTATAGGGAAATTAGGAAGGAAGTGGTTTGAAATAGAAATGGAAGAAGGGACTCAGAAAAGGTGGAGTGCTAGTTAGGCCATGAGTCGTTAAGTCACTATATGAATTGTAGAGCGACTCATAAGAAAGACAGTGCCTGGAAACTAAGTTGAGGATCCAAGTAGAAGGTGACCACGACTCAAAAAGAGTGGCGACGAGTCGTGGTGTAAATATGTAATGACCACAGTGAGCTAGGCTAAAGATTTAAAATGAAATAAAAGAAGGCTACGAGTCATCAGAACTAGTTACGACTTGTAATGGCTAATCATATTAAGACCTGTGTTGAAATCCATGAAGACAGATGTTCCAAGAGGTTATGAGTGAAATCCATGAGTTATAAATACTGACTATGACTCATGGTGAGGAATCATAAAGACGACAGAACCAAGTGACCTAAAGAAAAGGAGATGCTGGAGTGACTACAAGTAACAATCTATGACTCGTAAGGTGACTATATGAGTCATGGCCACTGAAACCAAAAAGGAAGCTACGACTGCAGGCAACGAGTCCTAAAGAAACCCAATGACTCATTGCAAAAGGCGTTACTATTCCTGACTTAATTTTCCTAGTCCATTTTAATTAGGATTTCTTTGTTATTTTAAGCAACTATAAATACCTTAGGTTTAATTCATTATTAGGTTAGGCACTTTTATAATATTTTTGATACTTTCACATACTTTGATCCTTGAGATTTTGTTCTTGAGATTTTGGTTTTGTATTCGATTGGAGATTTTGGATTTTATTCTTTCATTATTATGCAATTAATTACATGCCTTCCTTATTGACTATCATGGATTGTTACATAAGCATGAGCAGAAAAATTCCTTGACTAGGGTTGTGGGAACCCTGGCGGATTAGCTATATAAGGGAAGTGAGAGATTTATCTATTTTACTGTAATTGCATGTATTGCAACATCCTTCATATAAATTTTACCCAAGCTACTGTAGAAGCTTGGGAATTACCTGTATTGTAGAACATCCTCACAAGCGAGTTTTGGATTGGAAAAGAGGTTCCAATAGTGATTCGAGGCTATCAACCCTTATATAATCAACTCGAGACTCAAAAGGTGAGAGTTGGACTAAGGTTATTGACACGGGACAACAAGGCAATAACCCAAGACTCACAAGGTAAAGGGTGAGGTCTAGCAACACATTCACAAGATGGCTGACAACACATAAATTTTTAACTTTACATGCAAAACCATATATTAGGTGGATTGAATATGAGAATCTTACGTAGTTGTGAACCCAGGGGAAGATAGTCCTAGTGTTCATCTTCTATTATCTACACACTAAAGCATTCAAGTTTTGCTACTTGTTACTATTAACTTTCAAATCCCCCCATTTACTTTTATGCACTGCTCATGGATTTTGTGAAGATTGAGAGAATCTTCAGCATGTTCCATATGGGTTTGACCCTAGCCTGAGTTGGTTTACTATATTTAGCTTTGACCGCAATATACTTCTTTAGAGGTAAGTTTTGGGCAACATCAATTCCTTAGTTATAATGTTATTTTAGTTGTGTTACTTATTTTGTACAGCAGTATTGGAGATAATTCATTCTTATTTCTGTGCCTTGACTTAGTTATGTTATCTTGTATTTTATCATATTTATATCATGATTTAGTTTAGTTGGCCGATGATGCCTACTCTGTACCTATTGTTTTGTTACTCATACTACACTTCTATACCTTTTTGGTGTAGATCCGAGTACTAGCTATCACCATTGGTCATTTATCATACTATGTTGATATTTCTAGAGATAGGGTGAGCTCTTGGAGTTCGAGTCGCCCATTTGCCTTTACCTTTTATATTCACTCATTTGTTACTGAGATGGATGTTGTTGACTATTCTAAGTATTTGAGTTGTATTATTATTAGATGCTATTGTATTGACCCTAACAGGTTGTACGATGGTATCTTGTATTGACTGTTTTTATTTATTTAGAACACTTTGCTTATTTATAAGCATATTGTTCATTTTTCCTATATTGGGAATTTCCTACCTAATTAACCCACTCCGTTAGGTTTGGGTTATGGTTTGGCTAACCTGTTAGGGAGATTTAGTAGGTGCCATCATGACTCATAAATTGGGTCTTGACTAATTGTAATACTCCATACTTTTCTTAGTTCTGTTCAGCTCCTAGTGTGTTAAGGGTCAACATTAAAATAATACAACCATTAATGTATGTAGAATTTTCCATCTTAAGACCCACCAAATTATAGGAAATTGATTCATCTTTCCAACGATACCAATTTTCCCTAAATTCAATACCCGGGGTGAGAAGTTAAGACATTTTTTGTGAGTAGCAGTAGTTCACCGCAATTTGGCCGCATCACGGTGATACCTAAAATCACGCTCGTTATTATTCCAGTGAAGCATCACAATTATTCCATGTCATGGTGAAGCCCAAAATCACACTCGTTCCGTTCCATTAGCTCATTGCAATTGGCCAGTGTCGCGCCAGAAATCATGGTGGAACAGACACCTCGTTGCATTAGAGTGTAATTTCGCACTCGTTCATTTTCCAGTGATGCAATGAGATAGCACTGCGTTGTACCAGAGTGCAAACTTGGGATTCAAGTTTTGAGCTTAAAATTCCAATGTGATTGGTACAGATTTGGATTATTCCCATTTATATGGATGACAGATACAAATTGTGATCACTTAGCTTAGGTTATACTCCTTGGCAAGAGTATGACACCTCTCCCCAATATGAGGTTTTCCTATAAAAGAACTAGATGTTGGATAATATGATAGCTCACATAGTTTATGTCTGTTAGAAGAACCTCCCTAAAGCCTAATAACTTAAGTCCTAAAACAGAATAACAGAACAACTTCAAGAAACTAAGTGTAAAGGCTCACAAATTTACTCAGATATGGTCCTACTTAGGACACTACTTATAGAATCTCAACATTTAGTTTTCATATGATGAAAGTGAGTCCTTCCTACACTTAGCATGAATGATTTGAAAGAAAATTTCAAGTACAGATTTAGAACTAAGTGTGGTGGCTCATAGTATTCATATAATATGTTTTACCATTCATGATTTATTATTACAACTTTCAATTTCTCAAGCCAAAGTGAGCCATTTATACTTAGCATGCATTGTTTATGAGAAAGATATATATATATATATATATATATATATAACCTCACTATTTTACTTATGCATTCACCCCCACATGCTAAGTACATCCCAGAAGTTCTGATCCACATATATGTGTATGTGCTACAATGTTTAATAATGTAGGTTCAGGTGCTCAGTTCCAGTAACGTGATTGATCGAGAGCATCTCTATCTACATCCTAACAGTTGGTGAGTCCTCATATTTTTAGGACCTAGTTGATCAGATTTCCAATTTTTCAGAGTAGTTTATTCAGTTATATTCAGACAGTTCGAGTCAGTTGGGGGTCTATCCCAGTGACTCTCTGGTTAGTAGTGTTAGAGGCATGTCTAACTATTAGATAGATTTCAGACTTACAGTGTCGATTATTCAGATTTCCTAGTTAAACATTTTCAGACATTATGTGTAACGCCCCGAAATATCACCCCGAGATGCCACACGGTGCCCAAGGCTACACGTAGCCTCAACCTAACCCTTTAAGCCAAAACACTACCCTTGGGTTCCAACACAACAACATACACGCTACGCTAAGGATATATATATAAGTACATATCATATCACATCGTACATGGAACGGAATATCATTAGACTGTACATATATGGAATGTCTATACACAAACCAACCCAATAATACACTAGTCTGACATAGCCTCTATACAGCAAAATCAACGAGCCATTGGGACAAACGCCCAACTGACTCAACAGACCAAAGGGATCACAAAACAACAACACCAAAACTAGCAACTTGGTCCTCGAACCATGAGGAATCACCACTGAAGGAACATAGATGCGACACTCGTATATAACTGTCGTGGCTGCGGCTGAGTACCTGAACCTACATCATAGTAAGAATGTAGCCCATAGAGAAATATGTGGGTCAGCACAAGATATGTACTGAGTATGTAGAGGCGCATGCAAAATATAAATAATATCATAAATTTTGTAAAAACGTACATACGGACCATAATGACACACCTGGCTTGAGTGACATTGAATCATGTAACTCATAACATCTTAGATAGAAAATGTAGGAGAAAAAACTCATAAATCATTATAGATCATCATAGGCAACTTGACTTACCACATAAAAACTCGGAGTGACTCGGTATTTTAATAAACATGACTCTTATGGACAGAGGAGTTTCCTATAACCGACAACCCCATGTGAGCTACATGGAATACCAACGTTTGAAACCCCCGCTGGCGGGAGCGTCATACTCTTTGCCAGGGAGTATGACCTTAAAACTGCAATAATCACAATCGGGCTCTCTGGCCAATAATATCATCATCAAACAACCCTACGGTGGCACATAGGTTTGGGGAAATACCAAATTTCCCTCTCGGTGCTAAGTACTACTCCCCGACAAGCTCAGAACACGTTAGGAAATCCACCACAACATCACAAGGGTCTATCATAAAGACCAAATCAAATCTCTTTCTAATTTATCAAATCATATCAATTTGTGGATTCCTAACTCAACAAATTTTAGCTCAAAACATTTTAATCTTCCTCAACATCAACAAGGTATCAATGCATTGAACCATAACCGACTCGACATTTGGAAAAGGATATGAAGACTCAATACATAATATTTTCAACAATTTAACTCATCAAAACCATCCGGAAAATATCAAGACTCATTGCAACTTCAATATCAACATTTCTCAATTTGCCATCCAACTCTCATTTAAAGGTACTTGAGACATCAACCCATAGTAGGGATATAGAATTTCCAATATCAATTATAAATTCATAATAAGGAAATAGTGGAATGATAGTATAAATCAAGGCATAACAAATTGAATTATCATACTCTCATAATCAAATACTTTTTGGACATAATTCTATCTCTACATCATACACATATCGGATGACATAATCCCATAGCTCATGGACAATAATATAAAATATAAAACCATATTTCCAATTAATGGTAAAACATGTAAAATCTCATGTCAATGTAATTCAACAAAAATACCGGGCACAAGATCGAAAGGATAATCTTGTTCAAAGCCACACATACCTAAAAATGGAAGATGAATATGAACTTACGACTCCGAAACTTTATTCACGAAAATAAAGGGTGCTTCTCGAAGCCCTTAACACGATCAACTCGAATCCCAAATCAATTTGAAATTTCTACGGTTCAATCAAGAGACATAGAAGGATGAAATTTGGAGTAGTAAGGTTGGGGTTTGAGCCTTAGGAAATTTTGGAGAAAAATGAGCTATTGAATACTCTTAATGGACTTAAATCCATGGTTTACCCAGATGGATTGGAGTGAGAATGACCAAAATACCCTTAAAAATCAAATAATGTCAAATCTGTCATTTGGTGGACTGTTTTGATAGGCTGAAATAGATCGACCATAATATTTTTCTCCAATGGAAAAATTGGATGAAACAAATTTCATTGGAAAGAGGACTTTCAGAGATTTTTGTTGATATATAGTAGCTCACCCAGATCATTATGTACAGGAGTTATGATCTTTTGTAGTTGACCCTAAAATTCGCCTGGCCTCAATATTTTTTTCTTGCACATTTACTGTTCACCACTATTCACGGTTAGATCGGAATGATCATAACTCATCGCTCGAATGTCCGTTTTGGATGATCCACATATCGTTGGAAAGATTATTCGATGATCTACGTGATGACGGGTTGCATATCTAGAAATTTTACACAGAAAAATTATTAATCATGATAAAGGACAGAATTCAACACATTTTCGTCTGAGATCTTAACGGAAAAGTTTTTCTGGGGCATCACATCATCTCCCCCTTGAAAACATTCGTCCTTGAATGTTGATAGGTAGGTCAAGAATACTATGAAAATGAGTAAATAGAGAAAAAATCATCTTGCCCAAGCATATACTCCATTCTAGATTTTTTTGGATATCGTAGAAAACACACAATCCAAGATAAATATAGCAATAAGGATTAAATCAATAGAGAACGATACCTTTGACATGCTTAGGATTCGTAGGAAAGAGGTGGGGATATTTGGCGCGCATATCCGCTTCGTCTTCCCGAGTAGCACTCTCCACGAATTGATTTCGCCAAAACACTTTAACCAAAGGAACTTCCTTGTTTCTTAGCCTACAAACTTGAAAGTCAAAAACCTCAACCGGAATCTCTTCATATGAAAGACTATCTTGAATACCCGAGCTTTCGAAAGGATCAATCACAACAGAATCACCAATAGACTTCTTAAGCATAGAAACATGGAAAACCGAATGGACGTTAGATAACTCCGCGGGAAATTCAACCTTATACGCTACCTTTCCAATGCGATCCACAATCTTATAGGGACCAATGTAATGGGGACTTAGTTTCCCTTTCTTCCCAAATCTCTTTACCCCTTTCATGGGTGAAACTTTCAAGTACACTAAATCCCCAACATCAAATTCAAGGTCTTTCCTCCTTACATCTGCGTATGATTTTTAATGGCTTTGGGCGGTTTTCAACCTTTCCCGAATTAACTTAACCTTCTTCATGGCCTCGAACACCGCATCTAGTCCATTTGCGGTAGCCTCACCAACTTCAAACCAACCAATGGGTGATCTATACCTTCTACCATAAAAAGCTTCAAACGGGGCCATTCCAATAGTAGCATAAAAACTGTTATTGTAAGAAAACTCGATTAATGCTAAGTGCTCATCCCAACTACCTTTAAAATCAAGAACACAAGCCCTCAACATATCTTCTAAAGTATGAATGGTCCGCTCGTCCTAACCATCTATTTGCAAGTGGAAAGTAGAACTTAAACGAATTTGGGTACCGAGACCCTTCTAGAAAGATTTCCAAAACTGAGAGGTAAACTGAGTACCTCTGTGAGAAATAATAGCCAAAGGGATTCCATAAAGTCTGAGGAGTTCCTGAATATATATTCTAGCATAATCTTTAGTTGTATACGATGAATGCACAGGAAAGAAATGAGTTGATTTTGTCAGTCGATCTACGACAACCCAAATCGAATCATGATGGCGACGAGTAAGAGGCAAACCAACTATGAAGTCCATATTCACTTCTTCCCACTTCCAAGTAGGAATTCTAAACTCTTGCATCACGCCACTGGGCCTTTGATGCTCTATTTTAACCTGTTGACACATGAAATACTTCGCCACAAATTCTGCTATGTTCCTCTTTATACCGTTCCACCAATAGATTTCCCGCAAATCATGGTACATCTTGGTAGCACCAGGATAGATAGAGTATCGCGTACCATGCGCTTCCTCCATAATCCTCTGCTTCAAGTTATCAACATAAAAAATATATAACCTTTCTCGGAGTCTCAAAACGCCATCTCCCCCTTGGGAGAAAACCTCCACCTTTTGGTCTTTAACTGACTCTTTTAACCTGACCAAGGTAGGATCCCTGTCTTGCTTCTCCTTCACTTCCAAAACTAAAGAGGATTCGGAACCACTTTGCACTTCTATACTACCCTCAGCATCACCAAACAACTTGACCCCCAATCTAGCCAAACGATGTACCTCACAGGCCAACTCCTTCTTACCAATCTCCACATGTGCTATGATACCCATGGACTTCCGACTAAGGGCATCTGCTACTACATTGGCCTTGCTCGGATGATAGAGCACGCTCATATCATAATCTTTCAACAGTTCTAACCATCGTCTCTTCCTAAGATTCAACTCCTTTTGGGTGAATACATACTGCAAGCTCTTATGGTCCGTGAAGACGTCAGCATGGACACCATACAAATAATGTCTCCAGATTTTCAAAGCAAAAACCACGACAGCTAATTCAAGGTCATGGGTAGGATAATTCATCTCGTAAGTCTTTAGCTGCCTGGAAGCATAAGCTATGACCTTGCCCTTTTGCATCAATACACAACCCAAACTGACTCTGGAAGCATCGCAATACACCATAAAACCATCAGGCAAAGTCAACACAGGGGCAGAAGTGAGTCGAGTCTTCAACTCCTGAAAACTTTTCTCGTAAGATTCGGACCACAGGAACTTCACTTTCTTTTGGGTCAAACGGGTCATAGGAGATGCAATAGATAAAAACCCTTCAACAAAATGATGATAATAACCAGCTAGACCCAAGAAACTTTGGATATCAGAAGGAGAAATAGGTCTAGGCCAACTCTTTATAGCCTCTATCTTTTGAGGATCAACTTTAATACCTTCGGAAGAAACAACATAACCCAAGAAAGCTACAGAGTTCAGCCAGAACTCACACTTACTGAACTTAGCATACAACCGATGAGTTCGAAGAGTTTCCAACACGATTCGGAGATGATCCGCATGATCACCCTCACTTCGGGAGTAAATAAGAATATCATCAAGGAACACTATTACAAATAAATCTAGATATGGCCGGAATACACGGTTCATAAGATCCATGAAAGCCACTGGAGCATTAGTTAACCCGAAAGACATCACTAGAAATTCAAAATGACCGTAACAGGTTCGGAAGGCTGTCTTGGGGATATCACATTCCCTAACCTTAAGTTGGTGATAACTGGATTTGAGGTCTATCTTCAAAAAGTAGCTCGCACCTTGCAATTGATCAAATAAATCATCAATTCGAGGAAGCGGATATTTATTCTTGATAGTAACCCTATTAAGCTACCGGTAATCAATACATATCCTCAAAGAACCATCTTTCTTATGCATAAACAGGACAGGTGCACCCCACGAGGACACACTAGGTCTGATAAAGCTTTTGTCTAAATGATCTTTCAATTGCTCCTTCAACTCTTTAAGTTCCTCGGGAGCCATGCGATATGAAGGAATGAAAATAGGTTGAGTATCAGGAAGAAGGTCAATCCCAAACTCTATCTCTCTATCAAGAGGTATTCTAGGGAGATCTTCTGTAAAGATATCAAGAAACTCATTAACAACATTAATTGACTAAATGGTCGGGGTTTCAGACTTAGTGTCTTTAACCCAAACCAAATAGTGGATGCAACCCTTGAAAATCAACTTCCTAGCTTTGAGATAGGATATGAAATGACCCTTAGGAATCACAGAACTCCCAGACCATTCGAGAATAGGTTCATCAGGAAACTGAAACTTGACCACACGGGCACGACAATCAATAGACGCATAGCATAAGTGAAGATCAGCATACATAACTCGATGAAGGATAGTAATGGGAAATTTTTTATACACCCACTTAGCAATGACAAAATCTCCTACCAGAGTAGAAACCAAAATAGGCTCAGAAATTAGTTCAGGATCCGTTTCAAAATTTACAGCAACCATAGGTGTCACATAAGAAAAACTCGAACTGGGGTCCATCAACACATAGACATCAAAATAGAAAACACGGAGCATACCAGTGACAACATCGGGAGAGTCTTCCTGCTCCTGACGAGGTGGAATAGCATATAAATAATTCTGGCGTTGACCACCAGCAGTACTAGATGAAGCACCCTGAGGAGGAACTGGACGGGCTGCGGGAGGCGGGGCACTGGTAGCCTGACTCTGGGGACGGGCATCACAACTCCGCTGTCTGGCATACGGGCAGTCTCTAAGTATGTGGCCCAACTTTCCACAACCAAAAAAGCCTCGCTGCCTCATATAACACTCCCCAAAATGGTCTTTACCACACTTAGCACATGAAGGAGGATGAGGTCAGTTTCTTACACTATCCTGAGACCTGGAAAGTACCGACCTATTTCCGAGCTCCTGCCTGCCCCGATATACGGGAGCACTAGCTGAGGAAGGCGCAGGTATAAATAAACGTCTCTGAAACTGAGGGTGACTCCCTCCAGAGAATCTAGTCTGACCAGACCCCTGTTGCTTCGATCTGACTCTCTTAATCCCTCTTACTCTTTCGTTTTGCTTTATCTTGTCTGACTCAATTTGTTGGGCGTGAATCATTAACCTAGGAAGATCAATCTCCCTGTTGATCATAGCAGATATACATTCTTTCACCACATAACTCGACACCCCAGTTAGAAACTTGCTCATACTAGTCCTCAAGTCAGCCATCATATTGGGAGCGTACTTTGATAGCTGATTAAACATAAGACAATACTCCTTAACCGACATGGAGCCTTGTCTCAAATTCATAAACTCCTTTATCTTAGCTTCTCGTAACTCAAGAGGAAAGAATCTATCTAAGAAAGCATCTTGCAATAATTGCCAAGTCACTGGAGCAGTATCTTTCTCTCTACCCTTATTCCACATCTGCACCCAGTCATAGGCAACATCCTTCAACCGATAAGAAGCCAGCTCCACACTTTATTCTTTGGTCACGTGCATAATCTGTGTAATTTTCTTCATTTCATCAACATACATCTGCGGGTCCTCACCTGCTCTCGACCCATGAAACTCTGGCGGATTCATCCGCATAAAATCATGAATTCGTGCTGTTGCCAAATTATTTTCCTGCGGAGGTGGAGCATTGGCCTGAGTATTGGTGGTAACTGCCTGGGCTAGCATCTGAAAAGCTGACCGAAATTTGGCATGGGATACCGTCTCATGTAACGGATCAACGAGTTGAGGTTGGTTGTTGTTTCCGCGAGCTCGATGTGGAGGCATTTTCTATCGTAAGAACGCACGAATTAACAGCAGAAGGAAATAGTTGTAAGCATGATAGACTCTTGTAGAAAGAATGAAATGACTTTTCGTAGAACACCCCGCAGCCTCTTGATCATAGGTGTGGCGCGCTACACACTGATGCTCAAGACTCTACGTAACGCGGCTTGTCAGACTCCCTAGGACTCTTTATAACCTTAGGCTCTGATACCAAGTTTGTAACACCCCGAAATATTATCCCGAGACACCACACGATGCCCAAGGCTACACGTAGCCTCAAGCTAACCGTATAAGCCAAAACACTACCCTTGGGTTCCAACACAACAACATACACGCTACGCTAAGGATATATATATATAAGTACATATCATATCACATCACACATGGCATGGAATATCGTTAGACTGTACATATATGGAATGTCTATACACAAACCAACCCAACAATACACTAGTCTGACATAGCCTCTATATAGAAAAATAAATGAGCCATTGGGACAAACCCCCAACTGACTCAACAGACCAAAGGGATCAATAAACAACAACACCAAAACTAGCAACTTGGTCCTCGAACCATGAGGACTCACCACTGAAGGAACATAGATACGACACTTGGATATCACTGTCGCGGCTGTAGCTGAGTACCTGAACCTACATCATGGTAAGAATGTAGACCATAAAGAAATATGTGGGTCAACACAAGATACGTACTGAGTATGTGGGGGCACATGCAAAATATAAATAATATCATAAATTTCGTAAAAACATACATACAGACCATAATGACACACCTGGCTTGTGTGACATTGAATCATGCAACTCATAACATCTTAGATAGGAAATGTAGGAGAAAAACCTCATAAATCATTATAGATCATCATAGGCTACTTGACTTACCACATCAAAACTCGGAGTGACTCGGTATTTCAATAAACATGACTCTTATGGATAGGGAAGTTTTCTGTAACCAACAACCCCACGTGAGCTACGTGGAATACCAACGTTTGAAACCCCCGTTGGTAGGAGCGTCATACTCTTTGCCAGGGAGTACGACCTTAAAACTGTAATAATCACAATCGGGCTCTCTGGCCAATAATATCATCATCAAACAACCCTATGGTGGCTCATAGGTTTGGGGAAATACCAAATTTCCCTCTCGGTGCTAAGTACTACTCCCCGACAAGCTCAGAACGCATTAGGAAATCCACCACAACATCACAAGGGTCTATCATAAAGACCAAATCAAATCTCTTTCTCATTTATCAAATCATATCAATTTGTGGATTCCTAACTCAACATATTTTAGCTCAAAACATTTTAATCTTCCTCAACATCAATAAGGTATCAATGCATTAAACCATAACCGACTCGACATTTGGACAAGGATATGAAGACTCAATACATAATATTTTCAACAATTTAACTCATCAAAACCATCCGGAAAATACCAAGACTCATTGCAACTTCAATATCAACATTTCTCAATTTGCCATCCAACTCTCATTTAAAGGTACATGAGACATCAACCCATAGTAGGGATATAGAATTTCCAATATCAATTATAAATTTATTATAAGGAAATAGTGGAATGATAGTATAAATCAAGGCTTAACAGATTAAATCATCATACTCTCATAATCAAATACTTTTTGGACATAATTCCATCTCAACATCATACACATATCGGATGACATAATCCCATAGCTCATGGACAATAATATAAGATATAAAATCATATTTCCAATTCATGATAAAATATGTAAAATCTTATGTCAATGTAATTCAACAAAAATACCGGGCACAAGATCGAAAGAATAATCTTGTTCAAAGCCCCACATACCTAAAAATGGAAGATGAATATGAACTTCCGACTCCGTAACTTTATTCACGAAAATAAAGGGTGCTTCTCGAAGCCCTTAATATGATCAACTCAAATCCCAAATCAATTTGAAATTTCTACGGTTCAATCAAGAGACATAGAAGGATGAAATTTGGAGTAGTAGGGTTGGGGTTTGAGCCTTAGGAAATTTTGGAGAAAAAGGAGCTATTGAATTCTCTTAATGGACTTAAATCCATGGTTTACCCGGATGGATTGGAGTGAGAATGACCAAAATACCCTTAAAAATCAAATAATGTCAAATCTGTCCTTTGGTGGACTGTTTTGATAGGCTGAAGTAGATCGACCATAACATTTTTCTCCGATGGACAAATTGGATGAAACCAATTTCATTGGAAAGAGAACTTTCAAAGATTTCTGTTGATATATAGTAGCTCACCCAGATCATTATGTACAAGGAGTTTTGATCATTTGAAGTTGACCCTAAAATTCGCCTGGCCTCAGTATTTTTTTCCTGCACATTTACTGTTCACCACTATTCACGGTTAGATCAGTATGATCATAACTCATCGCTCGAGTGTCTGTTTTGGATGATCGACATATCGTTGGAAAGCATATTCTATGATCTACACGATGACGGGTCACATATCCAGAAATTCTAGACATAAAAATTATTAATTACAATAAAGGACATAATTCAACATATTTTCGTCCGAGATCTTAATGGAAATTTTTTTCCGGGGCATCACATTATGTTAAGTTAATTCTAGTTTATTTTAGATAGTATTCAGAAGTTCAGTATTATTTTGCTTGCTTAGATTCCAGTATTATGAGTTACAACTTTAGTAGAAGGCTTCCAGGGTTAGTTTGTGACTACTCGTAATCTTGAGCAGTGTGTGACGTCTCGGGACCAATTTTTGGGGAGTTATAAACTTGGTATCAGAGTCAGGTTATATGATTTCTAGGGATTTAGACAATTCGCGTTACGTAGAGTCTTGATCATGGGTGTGAAGCACACCACATTTATGAGCAAAAGGCTACGGGATGTTTTAGGAAATTATTCCTTTCTTTCATGATCTATCATGCTTACAGTGTATCTATCTGCTTTTAACTCTAGCTCTTATATGGAATTTGAATATGCCTCCTCACTGAGCTAATGTACACATAAATGATAACCAACCACCCCAGCCTGCTTATCCTCTTAATGAGAATGTATCCCATGCTGAATTCCAGTCTGCCTTTCAGGTGTTGGCCTAGGCTGTGACTATCAATGTTCAGGGAAACCATTTGGCGATAGTCCCACTTCAGCAGATTGGGGATTTAGCAGTAGCCAGAATTTTTGACTTTATGAGAATGAATCCGCCTCAGTTCTTTGGGTCAAAAGCAGATGAGGACCCACAACCTTACTTAGATGAGGTGAGAAAGATCACCCAGATTATTCATGTTACTAAGGAGAAGAGTGTACAGTTGGCATTCTATAAGCTGAAGGATATGGTGTATGATTGGGTGGTTGTGTGGAAGAATAGTAGAGGTGAGAATCCAGCTCCTATGAGTTGGCAGGTGTTTCAGGATACATTTTTAGATAGGTTCTTTCCGTGTGAATTGAGAGAAGCTAAGGTAGAGGAATTTGTGAACCTGAGGCAGAGCTCGATGTTAGTGAAGGGGTACTTCCTTAAGTTCAATCAGTTTTCTAAGTAGGCCTCTGACACGATTGCTGACCCTATGTTGAGTATGAGTATGTTTGTTACTGGAGTATATGGTTTGGTATTCAAGGAGTGTAGTACTTCCATGCTTATTGGAGATATGGATCTTGCTAGGCTGATGATTCATGCTCAACAGATTGAGGCAGAAAAGTTGAAGGGGGGAGAGAGGGGAAATAAGAAGGCTAGAACCTGGCAGTTTGAATATGCCAAATAAGGTTTGGAGGGGGAAATCATTCTCAGTTTTAGGGTCGCTAGTCTATGTCCGCGCCATCTTCAGCCAGTGGTCCCACTCAGAATAGTGTGAGTGGAAAACCCAGTTATCCTTTATATGCTAAGTATGGTAAGAATCATCTTGGTGAGTGCTTATTGTGATAGAAAGGTTATTAGAAAGGTTGTTCAGGGCAACCAGTATCCGCATGCTAAGAAGGGAAACAGGGATGTTTGTCCCCAAACTTAGGCTACTAGTACACTAGCTCATCTAGGTCGCCCAGTCCCTCCTCATGGCACATCATTTAGTACCGGTGGCAGACAGTGCCAGAATTGGTTTTACGCTTTACCATCTCGTCAGGAGCAGGAGAGTCACCAGATATTATTACTGGTATGATTTATGTCTTTCATCTTGATGTTTATGTATTGTTATACCCCGGGTAGAATCTCTTTTATGTGACCCTATTAGTCGCAGTAACTTTTGGGGAAGGACCTAAAAAACTCCCTAAACCCTTCTTAGTTTCCCCTCTGGTGGGTGAGTCAGTTGTTGCCAAATGAGTCTATAGAAAGTGTCCTATAACTTTCCTTTATAAGATAATATTAGAAGACTTAATAGTGTTAGACATGGTCGATTTAAGCATTATTCTTGGTATGGATTTGCTCTATTTCTGTTATGCATCTATAGATTTTCGCACTCGAGTAGTAAAGTTTCAGTTTCATGATGAGCAAACCTTTGAGTAGGAAGGTAATTTTGTTCTCCCAAGAATATCTTATTTTAAAGCCAGAAAGTTGATATAAAAAGGGTGCATCTATCATCTAGTTTGAGTCAAAGATGCTAAGTTTGAGGTTCCAAAAGTTCAGTCAGTCTGCGTAGTTAATGAGTTTCCTGAAGTTTTTCCCAAAGATTTTCTAGGGGAACCTCCCAATAAGGAAAAAGAATCCGGTATTGACCTTCTTCCAGATACTCAACCCATCTCTATTCCTCCATATCGTATAGCTCCAACCGAGCTTAAGGAGTTAAAAAGCAGCTTAAAGACCTCTTAGATAAAGGTTTCATAAGGCCTAGTGTCTCTCTATGGGGCGCTCTCTTCCTATTCGTACGAAAGAAGGATGGTTCTTTGTGAATGTGCATTGACTATCGTCAGCTGAATAAAGTCATAGTAAAAACAAATATCCTCTTCCTAGGATTGATGACTTATTCGACCAACTCCAAGGTGCAAGTTATTTCTCCAAGATAGACCATAGATCCGGCTATCATCATCTTAGTATAAGGGTATGTGATATTCCAAAGATAGCTTTCAGAATCCGTTATGGTCATTTCGAGTTTCTAGTCATGTCCTTCGGGCTGACAAATGCCCTAGCAGCCTTCATGGACTTGATGAACAGAGTGTTCAAATAGTATTTGTACATGTTTGTCATAGTCTTTATCAATGATATTCTTGTCTATCCTCATAGTGAGGATGATCACGTAGACCATCTTAGAATTGTATTACAAACTCTTAAGGATCACCAGTTGTTTGCCAAATTTAGCAAATGTGAATTTTGTCTAAGATCTGTAGATTTCCTCGGTCATATTGTTTCTAGTGATGGAAATAAAGTTGATTCCAAAAAGACAGAAGCAGTGAGAAATAGGCCTAAACCTATCTCTCCATCAAACATCAGGAGTTTCTTGGGTTTAGCTGGCTATTACAGACATTTTGTTGAGGGGTTTTCATACATTGCATCCCCTATGTCTAGATTGACCCTAATGAAAGTTAAGTTTCAGTGGTCAGATTCTTGTGAGAAGAGTTTTCAAGAGTTGAAGGCTCGACTCACTTCAGCCCCAGTTTTAGCGCTACCTAATGGTACAGATTGATATGTTGTCTATTGTGATGCTTCTAGAATCAGCCTTGGTTATGTTTTGATATAGAGAGGTAAGGTTATATCCTATTCCTCTAGACAACTTAAACCCCACGAAAAGAACTACCTTACCCATGACCTTAAGCAAGCTGCTATTGTATTTGCATTAAAAATCTGGAGGCACTGTCTTTATGGGGTGCATGTAGATGTATTCACAGACCACAAAAGCTTGCAATATGTGTTTACTCAGAGGGAGTTAAATCTTCGTCAGAGAAGGTGGTTAGAATTATTGAAGGATTAGGTGGTTACTATTGTTGAAAGATTATGACATGAGTGTGTTATATCATCCGGGCAAGGCCAATATGGTGGCTGACGCCCTTAGTAGACTGTCTATGGGAAGTGTCACTCATGTAGTGAATGATAAGAGAGAACTAGTTTGATAAGTTCATCGGTTAGCTATATTAGGTGTGAGGTTGGTTGACTCAGCTGAGGGGAATGTTTGGGTTCAGAGTAGTTCAGAATCTTTTCTAGTTTCTAAAGTAAAGGAGAAGTAGGATAAGGACTCCAGTTTGGTCAAATTGAAGAGGTCAGTTAAATACCAAAAGAAAGAGGTTTTCTCCCAAGAGAAAGACGGTATGTTGAGATAACAGAGTAGATTGTGTGCCATGTATTGATGATTTGGGGCAATGGATTATGGTAGAAGTGCATGGTGCGCATTACTCCATTTACCCAGGACCCACCATGATGTACCGTGATTTGTGGAAAGTCTATTAGTGGAGTGGTATGAAGAGAGATATTGCAGAATTTATGGCCAAGTGTGCAACTTGCCAATAGGTTAAGGTAGAGCACCAAAGACCTGGTGGTACATTATAGGATTTTGGTATTCCCACTTGGAAGTGGGAAAAGGTGAATATGGACTTTATGACAGGATTACCCCATACGCTTTGACAACATGATTTGATTTGGGTTATTGTAGATAGATTAACCAAATCAGCCCACTTCTTGCTAGTTCACACGTCCTACACAGCTGAAAATTATGCTAAGATGTATATCAGATAGTTGGTTAGATTACACAGAGTTTCCTTGTCCATCATCTCAGATAGGGGTACTCAGTTTATCTATTAGTTTTGGGAAGCCTTTCAAAAGGGTCTTGGTACCCAAGTTCATCTCAGTTCAGCTTTTCACCCACAGACAGATGTTTAGACAGAGAGGACCATTCATACCTTAGAGGATATGTTGAGAGCATGTGTTCTTCATTTCAAAGGCAGTTGGGATGACCACTTGTCGTTGATCGAGTTTGTCTATAATAATAGTTACCATTCTAGTATTCAGATGGCCCTGTTTGAGGCTCTTTATGGGCGGAGATGTAGGTCACCAGTTGGTTGGTTCAAAGTTGGTGAGGCCACTTCGATTGGGCTAGATATGGTGTTTGAAGCGATGGAGAAAATTCATTTGATTTGAGAGAGATTGAAGGCAGCTCAGAGTCATCAAAAATCCTATGCAGACGTAAGAAGGAGAGAAATTGAGTTTGAAGTTGATGATTTTATTTATTTGAAGGCTTCACCCCAGAAGAGGGTGAAGAGATTTAGAAAAAAGGTGAAGCTTAGTCCCTGATATTTGGGTCCCTACAGGATATTGAATTGTGTGAGGAAGGTAGTGTATGAGATTGAGCTACTTGAAAACTAGTCATTAGTTCACCCAATGTTACATGTCTCCTTATTGAAGAAGTGCATGGACGATTCAACTATTGTAGTCCCTCTAGAAAACACGGATATTCAGAATAGCCTTTTATATGAAGAACTTTCAGTAGAGATCCTTGATCACCAGATCCATAGACTAAGGAACAAAGAAATTCCCTTGGTCAAAGTATTGTGGCGAAATCATTCTGTTGAGGGTGCCACTTGGGAAGAAGAAGCAGACATGTGAACCAAGTATCCTCACCTCTTCTCGACAAACTCAAATTCAGCCTAAGGTAACAATCTCCCTTAACTCATTTCTTTTCTAGTCTCAGTTTCATCCATATGGTTATCTTCATGCCAAGTCATGCATTTGCATATTAGTTCAGTTGGTCATTATGTTTTAGATTTAGTCATGCAGTTCTATTTTAGTGGTATATAACATTATATAGTCTTTGTTCCTCAATATCCTCAGTTTAACTAGTCTCATTCGATGAAGAATGTTTCCAAGAGGGAGATATTATAATACCCTATACTTTTCTTAGATCCGTTCAGCTCCTAGCGTCAATGGTTAACTTGGAAGAGTATAACTATTAATGTGTGTAGAATTTCCCAGCTTAAAACCCACCAAATTATAGAAAATTGAGTCATCTTTCTAATGATACCAATTTTGCCTAAATTTGATACCCGGGTGAGAAGTTATGGCATATTTTGTGAGAAGCAATAGTTCATATTTGGATGCATTGCGGTGATACCCAAAATCACTCTAGTACTTTTTCTAGCGAAGCATTGCAATTATGCTGCATTGCGGTGAAGCCTAAAATCACACTCGTCCCTTTCAAGTGGCTCATCATGATTGCCCAATGTCGTGCTAGAAATTGCGGTGGAATTGACACCACGTCGTGTTAGAGTGAAATTTCGCACTTGTCTTGTTTCCAGTGAAGCAATGTGATAGCACCGCATCACGGTGGAGTGCAATTTTGCACTCATCCATTTTCCAGTGATGCAACGAGATAGCATTGCATTGTGCTAGAGTGCAAACTCGGGATTCCAGTTTCAAACTTAAAATTCCAAGGGGCAATTTAGTCTTTTCCCAAGCCCCCAAATCGTGAAAAATAGAAGATTTAACCTATTCTAAGCCTAGTACGCTTACTTTTTACAAAATTGCTCTCCAAGAAAACCCTAGAGATCCAATTTTAAACCTCAAGAAATCCAAATTTCACCATTCTTTTTCCAAGATAACCCAAAATTCAAGGTTTCCAATTCAAGATATTCAAGAAACAATCTTCAAGAGCATAAATAGGGATACAAGGTCAAGTGTCTTCACTAATTTCATCAATTAAGGTATGTGGGGTTGTGAACAAGGATACTCCTTTAATCCTTATGCCCAAAACTAGTTTTAAAGTTGAATTTTACATGAAATTATATGAGTTTCAGTTTAGGGTTTATACCCACTTATCACTATTTGAAGATTATGATGTTACAACTGATTTAGATGTTGAATTTCATGTCTACTTTCGTATTTTTATGCATGTGACTTTATTTTCCAGATTATGAATTGAATTATCAAGAATTTCATTATTAAGCATAAACTTTATGATGATTTGACATGAATTTGATGCATGGGTTACTAAGCCCTAGTTTGAATATTGATATTTCAAGAATGACTATACTTTAAGCACCCTATGATTAGTTTATATTCAAATTTTTATCAAGATTTGATCTTTTGATCTCAGCTAAGATATGAAATCCACTTTACAATTTTAATTACAGTTTAAAGTAAATAGATACACAATTGGTTTTCATTATAAACCCTTATACCAGTTTTAAAATAGATTTTCTACATAAGGAGCATACAGATTAAAGGGAGTAGTATTTAGCACCGAGTTGGGTATGTTTACATGCCCCAGAACTATGGCCAACGTAGGTACAGATTCATATTATTCCCATTTATATGGATGAAAGATACAGATTGTGATCACTTAGCTTAGGTTATACTTTTTGGCAAAAGTATGACACTTCTCCCCAATGTGAGGTTTTCCCATAAGGGAACTAGACATTAGACACTATGAAATCTCACAAAGTATATGTCGATTAGAAGAACCTCCCTAAAACCTAATAACTTAAGTCCTAAAATAGAATAATAGAACAACTCCTAGAAACTAAGTGTAAAGGCTCACGTATTTACTCAGATATGGTCCTACTTAGGACACTACTTATGAATCTCACCTTTTAGTTTTTATATGATGAAAGTGTGTCATTCCTACACTTAGCATGCATGATTTGAAAATAGATTTCAAGCACAGATTTAGAACTAAGTGTGGTGGCTCACAGTATTCATATAGTATGTTTTACCATTCATGATTTATTATTACAACTTTCAATTTCTTAAGCTAAGGTGAGCCATTTATACTTAGCATGCATTGTTTATGAGAAATATATATATATACCCTCACTATTTTACTTATGCATTCACCCCCACATGCTCAGTACATTCCAGAAGTATTGATCCACATATATGTCTATGTGCTACATTGTTTAATAATGTAGGTTCAGGTGCTCAGTTCCAACAACGTGATTGACCGAGATCATCTCTATCTACATCCCGAAAGTTGGTGAGTCCTCATAGTTTGGGGACCCAGTTGATCAGATTTCCAATTTTTTGGAGTAGTTTATTCAGTTATATTGAGAAAGTTCGAGTCAGCTGGGGGTCTGTCCTAGCGACTCTCTAGGTAGCAGTGTTAGAGGCTTGTCTGACTATTAGATAGATTTCAAACTTACAGTGTCGATTATTTATATTTCCTCATTAAATATTTTCACACGTTATGTTCAATTAATTTTAGTTCAGTTTAGACAGTATTCAGAAGTTCAGTATTATTTTGCATACTTAGATTCTTATATTATGAGTTACAACTTTAGTAGAAGGCTTACAAGGTTAGCATGAGACTACTCATAGTCTTGAGCACCCTGTGACATCTCGGGACCCTTTTTTGGGGTGTTAAACAAATATGAAAAAAAGGAGAATTAAAGTTCATGTGGAGGTGTCGAGAGGCCACCTATGCATGCACTTGAGGAAAATGTACATGCAGGTGGAAAAAATAGCCTAAATAGTGTCACTTACACCCCACCTACACTGGAAATAAGCCCCATCTGTGTTGGACCTAATTAAGCAAGCCAACAGTGCGGTGGCATTTTCATAATATCAGGCAAACGGGAATTTAGGATCGAAAAGGGGGTTTTCAGCTTATTTCTACTATGATTGTACTTTTCTTGAGCTAAGAAACATTGGAGGGACTCCCAAGTGAATATTTAGTATATTTTTCTGAAGATTTATTGAAATTAAAACTTAGATATTGTATTCTCTTTACTTTCTATGGATCAAGTTGAAGGAATTTAGGTATCTCTCTACTTTCTCTCTCTATGAGTAGTCAATTCTTTACCTTGGGGTTATGCTTGAATAGGTTGTGATTAGTTCATGGGTTTTGTTTATTTGTCTTCCTAATTAGCTCTATGGGTTTTCATTTATTCCATGTTTTAACTAAAAATTGGGGCTTGCGAACCCCAATTACCTTTAAAACCATATTATCCTTAACAAAGGGGATATGGGTGAGGAATGGGTGTAAATAATAACTTGAATTAGTTCATTTAATAGCATCTCTTAGACATAAGTATGTTAATTGAGGCCATAGATTATTAAAATTGTTACACTTATGAGGTGTTTGATAAAACCCATTAGTGATATTTGGTTATTAATTGTCAAATCAGCACAAAAACTTCTAGATCTTTCCTACCCTTGAATTCTAGCTAATTTGAAAAAATAATAAAATACCCATGCATGAAACATCAAAATTGTTAAATTTGAAAACATTACAAATAACCTCCATTTTTACTTTCATGTTTATTTACTATGCTTTACGGTTCAACCCCTAGTTGACTTTTAGCACTTTCAAGTATTGAAATCCTTATATTCACTCCATAAGTTTTTGAACCCAACCTCATTTGAGTTACTATATTGATGATGGTTTCTTACATCTTAAGAGTGTAGTTTGAGCATCATCAAGATTTTGTCTCCATTGTCGGGAGCAAAACATAATTTTCATTCTTGAAGTGTGTTTAGTCACTTTGAGTTCGCCGTAGTGTATTTTTTACATTTATTTGTTGTTTTTCTTATTTCCATAGTTTTTATTTACATTTATTTATTGTTTTGTTCTTTCTTATGTGAGGATAATAGTATAAACAATACTATAAGACAACACAATAGTAATACCGATACTTATAATGACTATCTCGAGGATAAGGATCACCTCAGAGATATGGATTCAGCTAGTGTTATTTGTATTCCACTAGCAGCTGACAATGGAGTGTTTACATTACTAGAATGATGATTTATTTGATAGAAATTAAAGGATTAGTTGGGGGTCAATGTAAGACCCCACAAAGTTCTCTCGTAGTCTAAGCCTTAGAGCGTGTCAAGTGAAGTGTAATTACGGCATTAAAAGATTGAAAAGTGACTTCTAAAGTGAGAAATATTTTAAACCGTGTAGAATTTCTCTAATATCGACTTTTTTTCATGTATATAATTGAATAATCTTTCCATCATACCAAATTCTCCCAAATATGACACTCGGACGAAGACTTAGAGCTATTTTAGTAAGACAGTGTGCCATCTGGCACTTTAGCGCGTTGCGGAGCCAGCCAAAATGGTAATTGTCAACTTCCAGTGAGCCTCCGTGATTCCACCACTCGCAGTGTCTTTCCAGTTTACAACCAAGGTGGCAATGTGATTTCCCCCGCATCGCGCCAAGGCTCAGTTTCCTAATTGTCTAATTTCTACTAAGCTGACGTGATTATGGTGTGTCGCGCCAACACATAAAATCAAGATTTTATCCATTTCTGGATTTTAATTCCATGGGCAAAAAGGGTCTTTTCCCAACCACTATATATACTCTTTAACACGAGATTCAGAACATTTACACCCAAATATTGTTGATTTCTCTCAATTTTCTTCAAGAGCAAGACCTAGGGTTTCTAATCCAAGACCCAAATCATCAAGGTTTCACCGTGGATCTTTCAAGAATTACATAGCAAGGTATGTTAGATGTTGATTCTTAGGTTCCTTCCACACAAGAAGTTCAAGACTTGTTTTTCTAAATTCAAAGATCTTATATTTATGAGTTTTCATGATTCATGTGAATTGAAATTGAAGTTCATGTTATTATTGAGTTAAATTCATGTTTCGTTTATAAAATCCCTACAGTTGATCCTAGTAGGTGATATTCATGTGATGTTCATGATAAACCCTTTTCAAGTTGCATGTTAAGTGATGTGTTTATGTCAATTGAGTGTAGAAATTGTTGAATAACCAAAGCATGCTCCCCATATGTTTGATAAAATTCTTATGTGAAGGAACTAGAGCCATTATAGCATGTTAACTAGAAATCCCCAATTGTGTGCAAGCTCATACATTCCAAGTGTTTGTTGAAAAGACTTAATAAATGAATTGTGACATATTAGGATGAAATCCACCAATTATATGCTCTTCAATGCATGTTAAATATTTGTTGCAAGACCTTGTTGAATGGAGTATGAGCCAATAGCATGTCTCCCTATACTATCACATATTTATGATTTCCAAGTTCTTGAAGAGATGCTTTAATGATTGTAATAGTGAATGAATGTCCATGGTCATGATTATTCAAGAATGTTTATGTTTTACTTTTATGTTATTGAGTCCTGAGGGTATTTATACCCGACAATTTAGCTGCAAGTTTAGAGCTTGTGTTAGTTTTCACGGTAATCTCAGTCAAGCCACGGTTCTTAGAACTCAATACTCTCAGATAGTTACAGAACTTAAGAAATCTAAGGATTATTAGCATTCCAGCTTCAGTTCAGTACTCAGCTTAGATCTTAGTAGTATTCAAGAATTCAGTTTCAGACCTCAGTAGCATTCAAGTAATCAATTTAGAGCTTAGTATCATTCAGTTAGATAACGAGATTTAGAAGTATTTTGTCAGGCTTTGGAATCAAGTGAACTCAGCTTAGCTCAGTTACTCAGTATGATCAATAACAGATTCAGCTCAGTCTAGTATAGTTTAAGAAAAAGAATTAGTTCAGAGTCTTTCAGTTGGGAGTAGGACTTAGCACCTAGCAAACCTAGGGATGGGGACTCACCCATTATAGAGGAATAAGATCCCTAGGAGAAATCCCTAAGTTTCAGAACTATGTAGCCAGCGTAGCTATGAGATGTCACCCACGAGATAGGACTGGCATACTCAGGGATCACCCGTTAGTATATTATATATATATAGGACTAATCCCAAGGAGTCACCTATTAGATAAGACTGACTCCACAAGAGAGGTATTTACCCGTGGCATGGTACTGAAACCCTTCCAACTGGGGTTACAGGTTGAACCCCAACTCATCTAGAAGGGGTATGTTGGTTAAATGACTACTTCCCATAGTCTCAGTTTCAGAATTAGCCTTAGTAAAGGAACTCAGTTCAGTAGTACAGAGTAAGGACTGTCAGATACAATTAATTATTATGATTATCAATAGGCTTAGAGTTCACCCGCTAGATAGGACTGGTCTCAGATTTAGTTAATCAGCTTCATTATTATCAGATTCAAAGATCACCCGCTAGGTAGGACTGATCTTAGATTAAGTCAAATAATATTCATTATTAGTATATATAGAGATCACCAATAGATAGGACTGATCTCAGATCCATCTAAGTACTCTCATTATTAGTAGATACAGATATCACCGCTAGATAGGAAGGATCTCATATTTCAGTTGAGCATCCCCATTATCATTAGATTCAGAGATCACCTGCTAGATAGGATTGATCTTAACTTCAGTACTTAGTTATCGATATTAGAAGATTTAGATATTCTGTATCTCAGTATTAGTAGTGAGTTCAGATGTCAGTAAAGCAGTATCCGAGTGGCAGTATTTAGAGTCACGTGATTTTAGTTATGGCTTGTGCATTCATACATATGTCCTCATTCAGTACTCTTATATTATTCAGTTAAGCTATGTTCATGCATAAGCCCTTGCATTTAGCCTTACCTCATCTAGTAGACCAGTATATTCAAAGTACTGACGTATACTTTTCTCTTACGCTATGGTGTCTTATACCATAGGTTCAGAAGCGCAAGATCCAGAGCACCCTTAGCAACCCAGACTCAGATAGCAGTAGTAGACGTAGCAGTAAGCCCTCTTCATTCAAGGATGATCCTTACTTTATTATGGCATTAGATTTAGTTTATTTTCAATAGACGGAGTTAGTTGGGGACATGTCCCATCAGCTCCACAGTTCAGACAGTTAGAGGTTTTTCGGATAGATGTATTAGTATTCAGTTTTCCGTATTGATTATTTTAGATGTTTTGAACCTTATGGCAAGTTTTCTGCCAGATTTCCGCATTATTCAGTATTTTTATATAGTTATTACAGCAAGTACCAGATAAGGGTTAGTTTGTGGTCCTTTGGGATTATGACTACCGTGTGGCATTTTGGTTCTAGAAAATCAAGGCGTTACAGTCAAGTCCATGAGGATGTCAATCTACACTTGAAGAATTTCACTGATGTATGTTTTTTGTTTGATATCGCCCACATTTCCCAAGAATCAATTAATTTACATCTTTTCCCATTCCCATGGATGAGAGAAATGGTCTTATGGTTGCGGCCTTTGCCCACGGGACCTATTACTTCATGGATTGAGTTCACAGAAACACTCTTAAATAGGTACTTTCCTCCTTCTAGAACGTTGCAACCAAGGGATGAAATCATCAATTTTTGCCAACATAATTGTGAAGCATTACACGAGGCTTGGCAACGATTAAAAATAAGATAATGCAATGCCCAAATTATGAGGTTCCAGAAAAAATACTTCTTCAATTTTTCTATCAGGAATTGGATCAATTGGAAAGATGGTAGCTGATAATGCGACTGGAGGATATATTGTCAAATAAAATTATAGTGTCGCAATGGCTTTATTAGATCAAATGACCAAATAACGTAGAGGTTGGCAAAAAAGAGACACTGGGGTAGCCGTAGTGTCTTTCTTTGAATATTTTCTAAGCCAAGAGGAAAAAGAAAGGATGAGGAAAGAGATTAGAACATGGCTAAATTAATGACTGAACTTGATTCTCTCACCAAGTATGTAATGGGAACTCCTTCAAAGGTGGTTAACACCATTGATTCTAAGAGTGTTAAAGCTTATGATGATGAGTAAGAGGAGTCTATTGATAAGGAAATTTGATTCTTATTGAACCAATCAAGGAGGTAGGGAAGGAGATGGGGAGAAGGAGGTTCTTGCCCTCCCCATCAAAGGCAAGGTAGGAATCAAGGTTGGAAGAAAAGTGATCATGATAGAGATTTTCATGATAGATATCATGATAGAGACTGATACTAGAGAGATAAGGATAGAGATTATGACTGGTACATACCTCCACATGATAGGGACAAGGGTGAAAAGTCAAGCTCCATTGATCTGGAGAAGTTCAAAAGTGAAGATTTTCTTGCTTGTATCTTAATGGGTGTTGTGGGAAGTGTTAAGATTTCTCACAACTCAATCAAATAGTGATATGTCATTCGACCTCTATCAAACAACTTGAAAGTCAAGCGGGTTAAATATTGTCTCATTTTAATGCAAGGCTAAAGGGTTGATTACCTAGTGATGTAGTTGCTAATCCTAAGAAAGATACTCATGGTATGGCCATTGTCATTAGAAGTGGTCGAACTCTTGGTAAAAATGCTTTATATCTTGATAAAGACTCTAATAAAAGTGAAAGTTATGAACAAGCAAATGAAAAGAGAAAGTATCTAGAGAAGTGGTTGATGATAAGGTTCCAAAACTAGATGAAACTATAATTATTCCTATGACGCAAATTAAAATTCCTTTCCTATTCCCAAAAAGGCTTATGAATAAAGAAGATGATAGTAAGTTTAAGAAATTTCTTATAAAATTTAAAAATCTATCGGTGAATATTCCTTTGTTAGAAGTTTTACAACAGATGCCCGGGTATGCTAAATTTATAAGAGACTGGGCCACAATGAAAAAAGTCATGGATGTTGAAACTATAGAGGTAACCTACAATTATAGTGCCATAATGTCTAGCACAATAGTGGTGAAGAAGGAAGATTTGGGTGCATTCACTATTTCTTGCACTATCAGGGTATATAAATTTGGAAAAGCACTGTGTGATCTTAGGAAAAGCATTAACTTGATGTCATTAGCCATATAATTTTGGTTATGATTTTCCCAAGCTGACAACAATGAGGCTTTTAATGGCCGATCAATCTATAAAGAGACCCATGAGAATCTTGTATGATGTTCTTGTGAAGATGGACCGATCTATTTTCTGCCAATTTTGTTGTCTTTGATTGTGAGATACACCATGAGGTCCCCATCATTCTTGGTAGGCCATTCTTGGCTATAGGATAGGGCTTGTTTGATGCTAAATGTTGAGAAATAATATTTTGAGTTAATGATTAAGAAGTATCTTTCAATGTATGCAAGTCCATGAAGAAACCAATAAACTTTGAATCTGTTTTAATAATTGATGTGATTGATGATGATATGGCTAATACAAAACAAGAAGATCTTGTGGATAACCCCTAGATAGGTATATCGTGGGACATAAGGAGTGAGGTGATTGAAGAATTCAATGTGGTGGTTACTTTGTTTATGGGTCATAGATCTTATACTAGAAATCATAGGAAGTTGAATCTTAATTTGAACAATTGTGAAAGTCCACCAACCAAACCTCCTATTATTGAACCCTCTAAACTCTAACATAAGTCGTTGTCTGCACATCTTTAGTATGCCTTCTTAAGAGAGAAAAATAAACCTCCTGTCATTGAACTCTCTCAACTCGAACATAAGCCATTATATGTATATCCTTGGTATGTCTTCTTAGAAGGGAACAATACTTTTCCAATCATAGTAGCGGATGATCTATTCCCTCGGTAGGTGAAGGCCTCAAAATCTATTGTGAAAAAGTTTATTCATTTTATTATGTGGACCATAGCAGAGTTCAAAGGCATGTCTCCCAAAATTTTCTCAAATAAAATCAAAATAAAGAGGGCGTGATGCTAGGACCTTGAACCAAGAGAGTTTCAAGTTGGTTATGATGTGCTCCTCTTCAACTCTAGGTTGAAACTTTTTGCGAGAAAGATTAAAACCAAGTGGCTGGGTCCATTCATGGTCTCGAATGTCTATTTAAGTGGAGAAATTGAATTGTAAGAAAAAAATAAGGAGGTTTGTGGTGAAGGGACAAAATCTTAAGCATTACCACGTGCGTGGATCTAGATCGGCTAAGGTTAAGTCACTACATTTCAAGAAACCAAAATGATTAATAAGTGATGTCATGTTATGGCTATAACTAAGTCTCTTCTTAGGAGGCAACCCAAGGTTTATTATTGATGTTTTCTAAAGTTTTAGATACTAATTATAGCATGTTTTTGGTGTTTGTTGGTAATATCATAAGTTGGGATGGGTGAATACAGGTGCGGGGGCTCAAACCTTATGCCTGAGATGTTAAAGACCATATGCGGTCACATGATTTGCACCTGGATGCACATGAGACACACATGTATCCAAATTTTGAGATAAAAATATAGTAATTACTGCCTTGACCTGCGTGGGATTTGCTTGAGCATCCCAAGAACAGGTCAGGCATATCTTAGACGTAGGTGGCCTAAATTTTGAGCTAAAAATACTGGTAGGCACTTCCTTGAACTGTGTTTGATCTGATTGAGTAGCCCAGGAATAGATCAGGTGCATAATGGATACAAAATGCACTTCCTTGGGCTGCCAGAATCACCTGCACATACAGGGCAGGTGCAACTCAGATGCAGGTCCCTTAAGCCCATGCCAAAAGTTTGGGTGTCTTTATATTTCACATTCTTTCAACCTAAATTCAAAATTTTCACTTCCTAACTCAAGAATTCAACTCTGGGTTATTAAATTGGGATTTTCTTTCATCTTTGTCATCTCTAAAGTGAACTTAAAAGGTATGATCTTTTGTGATATATTCTTTGAATTCTCTTTAACTGGTAAATGGTGTTTCACATTCAATGGTATGTTTTTCTTTAAAGTTGATTTACTTGAACTTATTTTGGTGAATCGTGATTGTGGGAGTGAATATTATGGAATGAGAGCCTTGTTTATACATACTTAATTGGTAATTCTTGCTTGCTTATACTAGTGTGCACCTATGTTCGCTAAAGTGCCTATCAGAGAGTGATGATTAGAGTGTTACTAATGGTTAATGTATTGATTCTTAAAAAATAAAAAGAGTCCCATTGCTCCTTAATAGTGGAAAACTGGTAGTTTTTGGTTTAAGTTGTTTCTAAATGTTGCTTCCATGGTTTTGGTTTATAAATGTTCTTAACATAGAATCCTCGGGTGAAATCTATGTAACTCGAGAGACATAAATGCTTGACTTTCCCTATGATGGATTGGGTGGCTCCATTCTTAAGGGTATAGGGTCATTGTTGTTTCCATTGGTTTCATAGATGTTCAATGAGCTAATTTGAAAAAAGGTGAATATTGTGTGGCAATGATGAGTTTAATGCATGTAATGTTGTTATGAAATAGTTCCATGAGTTTTATTAACCATATTTCCTTGAATTCACCTTCACTTTTCTTTAGCTTTATTTTCTTTCTTAATATATGAAAATCCCCAAAATATGTTTTATCCTTTTTCTTTTATTTTGGTTTGTTCTTTTCTTTTTCATGGTTATGTCTCCAAGAAAGACTTTGACAAAGGATTCTAAGAAGGGAACCATTCCAAATAAGAGTAAGAAAAAAGATATGACCAAAATGGGAAAATAATTGACCTCTAAAGTAGTCTAACAAGGCCCAAAAGTGCAAACCATGGGTTGATCAAGCAAACAACTATTTAGAGATGTAGCGCATGCATGATGGTTGGGTCTAGTTATAGATCCCAACATGATGTTGAGTTGCCTTTTGTAGCAGACCTGGTTAGAGGAGTCCATTCTAATGAAGCTCCTAGTAAGATAGTATGACCATCCACTAACTTGGACCCGAGCGCTTAGTATGCCACAAGGAGTTTTTTCCTCCTCTACTCTCCTTTTATTTTTGCATTAGGGATAATGCAATGATTTTTAGTTGGGGGAAACCTTATTATACATTTGATGATCTAGACTTATTGATTTCATTTGATGGAATTAGTTGGATGATTGTATAGACATACTCTATTTTTCATTTTAATGCTTAGTTAGATGTAGCCTACCCATGACTTCTAGCTAAATTTGGACAAATAATCAATTACCAATGCATGAACCTACACTTAGTACGGCATAACCCCAAGTCTTGTCCACACTTTATTGATCTCTAATTGTTTGTAGCTTCAAAAGAGCTTTCTCAAAATAATAAAATTGTTAAATTTGAAAAAATTCAAACAAACCCCTATTTTTACTTTCATGTTTATTTACTATGCATTATGGGTCAACTCCTAGTTGACTTCTCACATTTTCAAGTATAAAAATCCTTGTCTTCACTCCTCTAGGATTCGACCCCAACCTTCATTGGGTTACTATATTGATGACAGTCACTTATATCTTAAGGGTGTAGTTTAAGCATCATGATTTTGGTGTCGTTGCCGGGGAGTGAAATATAGTTTTCATTCTTGAAGTGTTTTTAGTCACTTTGGGTTAGCCATAGTATTTATTTTACATTTATTTGTTGTTTTTATTTTTTCTCATGTGAGGATAATAGTAACCCGATACAATAAGCCAACATAGTAGTAATACTGGTACTTATGATGGGCATCTCAAAAATGAGGATCTCCTCAGAGATATGGGTTGATTTAGTGCTATTCGTATTCCAATAGTGGCTTAAAATAGAGTATTTCACATTTATAGAATGATGCTTCATTTTCTTCAAATGAAAGGATTGTTTGGGGGTGAAGCTATAAATATGCCAATCAACATCGGAAGAATTTCATTGATATGTGTCTTCTATTTGATATCACCTATATTTCCCAAGAATCAATCCATTTGTGTTCTTTCCCATTCTCTTCAATGGTAGAAACAGTCTTATGGTTGCGGTCTTTGCCCACGAGATCCATCACTTCATGGGTTGAGCTCAAGGAAGCATTCTTAGATAAGTACTTTCCTCCTTCTCAGATGTTGCAACTAAGGATGAAATCATCAATTTCTTCAACTTAATGGTGAACCCTTACATAAGGCTTGGAAACGATTGAATAATAAGATAACAATCCCCAAATCACGATGTCCCAAATGAAATGCTTCTTCAAATTCTCTATAGATTATTAGATCGATTGAATAAGATGGTAGCTAATAATGCTACTACGAATCTATTATCAAACAAACTTATTGTGTCGTACTAGATTTATTAGATCAAGTGACCAAGTAAATAAGAAGTCGGCACACAGAGATATTGAGGTGATTGTGGGGGCTCACTCCACACATTTTGTAAGTCAAGAACAAAGAAGAAAGGATGAGAAAAGTGATGAGAACATTGCTAAAGTGATGACTCAACCTGATCTTCTCACCAAGCATGTAATGGGAAATCCTTCAAAGGTGGTTAATACCGTTGATTTTAAGAGTGTTACAGTTTATGATGAAGAGGAAACAAAGTCTCTTGATGAGGAAATTCAATTCTTTTCAAACTAATCAGGGGGTTTCGCCCTACCTATCAAAGGCAAGGTGGGAATCAAGGTTGGGAAAAAAGTGATAGTGAAAGATATTGGAATAATGGAGACTAGGATTAAAGAGATAAGGATAGAGATTATGACCAGTATGCACCTCCACATGATAGGTACAAGGGTAAAGAGTCAATCTCTATTGATTATAAAAAGTTCAAAAGTGAATATGTCCCTGCTCGTATCTTAATAGCTGTAGAGGGAAGCGATAAGATGTGAGAGATGAAAAGTGATTTCTCACAACTCAATCAAATTTTTCTATCTCATTTGGCCTCTATCAAATAACTTGAAACTCAAGTGGGTCAAATCTCAGCTCATCTGAATGCAAGGCCAAAGGGTGGATTGCCTAGTGACCTAGTTGCTAATCCTAAGAATGATGCTCACGTCATGGCCATTGTCACTAGGAGTGGTCGGACTCTCAGTAAAGATGTTTTTGATCTTGATGGAAACCCCAATGAAAGAGAAAGTGATAAACAAGAAAATGAAAAGAAAAGTGGTTTGAGATGTCAAATGATGCGGTTCCAAAGAACAATGAGTTAATTATTGAAAAACTAAAGGTAATTGAAAAAAGAGTTGAAAGTAAAGAAGCTCCACGAGCGATTGATGATAATGTTCCAAAACCATATAAAACTCTGATTGTTTCTATGTCACAAATCAAAATTCCTCCCCCATTACCAAAAAGACTCGAGAAGAAAGATGATAATACCAAGTTCAAGAAATTTCTTGAAAAAATTAGCAACCTATTGGTGAAAATTCTTTTGTTAAAATCTTTACATGAGATGACTAGGTATGCTAAATTTATAAAGGACTTCATCACAAATAAATGAGTCAAGGATGTTGAAACTATTGAGGTAACTTACAATTGTAGTACCATAATGTCTAGCACAAAGGTGGTAAAGAAGGAAGACACATGTGCATTCACTATTCTTTACACTATTGGGGTATACAAATTTAAAAGAACAATGTGTGATCTTAGGGCAAGTTTAAACTTGATTCCCTTGGCCGTTATTAAAATATAGGCTTGAGTTCTCACAAATCGACCATAATGAGGATTTTAATGGCCGATCGATCTATTAAGAGGCCCGTGCGAATTTTGTATGATGTTTTTCTGCAAGTGGACCAATTTGTATTCCTAGACAATTTTGAATATTGTGAGATAGAGCATGTGGTCCCCATCATTCTTGGTAGGCCATTCTTGGCTACCGAACAAGGCTTGGTTGATGTTAAATATGGTGAAATAAAGCTTTGAGTTAATAATGAAGAAGTGTCTTTCAATGTGTGGAAGTTCATGAAACAACCAATGAACTTACAAGTTATTTCAATAATTGATTGATTTATGATGAAGTGGCTAGCACCACAGAAGCATATCTTATGGATGACCCATTGGTTATTGTATTATGGAAATTAGGGAGTGGGGTGATTGAAGAATATGATGAGGTGGTTGCTTCATTGATGGGTCTTACCTCTTATACTAGAAATCCTTGCAAGTTGGATCTTGATTTAAATAATTAGAAAAGTCCACCCTCCAAACTTCCTATTATTGAACCACGTCAACTTAAACTTGGGCAGTTGCCTTTGCATATTCGGTATGTATTATTAGGAGAAAATAACACTTTCCCAATTATTATTGAGGATGATCAATTGCCTTGGCAGGTGCAGGCCTCAAAATCTATAGTGAAAAATTTCATTTATGGTATTGGGTGAACCATAACAGACATCAAAGGCATTACTCCTAAAATTTGCTCAAATATAATAAAAAATAAAGAGGTAGAATGATGCTAAGACCTTGAACCAAGAGTTTTGAGTTGGTGATGATGTGCTTCTCTTCAGCTCTAGGTTGGAATTTTTGTGGAAAAAATTAAAACCTAGTGGCCTGGTCCATTTATGGTTCTCGAATATCTATTCAAGTAGAGAAATTGAATTAGAATACCATGAGAGAAGGAGGTTTGTGGTGAAGGGACAAAAGCTTAAGCGTTACCACGTGGGTGGACCCAGAGCAGCTAAGGTTGAGTCGCCATATTTAAAGGATCCAAAATGATTAAAAAGTGATGCCGTTCCACGACTATAACTAAGGAGCTTCTTGAGAGGCAACACAAGGTTTATTCTTGATGTTTTCTTGTAACGCTCCGAAAATCTATCCCGAGACGTCACACAACCACAAGTGATCCCAAGCTAACCCATGAACTAGCATACTGTTAAGCAATTGAATTATGGCATAATAAAAAACTATTTACTATGCGGAAACATAGTCATACTAAAGATATAAAATAGATACAATACTGATGAAGCTTTACAATCTGATAAATCTGAAGGATAAAACTGAAATTTACATAACTGACTCTGACTGACATCTATGAAGCCTCTACTATACTGACTATAGATAGTTGGGACATGCCTCCAATTACCACTAATCAATACACATGAAAGTAAATGAACTATACATGAACTAAAAACTATCTTGAGTTCCCGAAGTAGGAGAACTCATCACCTGCTGGCTGAAATTTGGAACCGTCTGATGATGATACGTAGTCTATAACTGGTACCTACATTATGAGGAAATGTAGACACACATACATATATATGGATCAGTACTTCTGGAATGTACTGGATATATATGGATCAGTACTTCTGGAATGTACTGAGTATGCAGGGGTGAATGCAATAAGTAAAACTGATTTTATACGTAATCATAAAACATACATGCTAAGTGTACGTAGACTCACCAATAGGCTGGAATAAACTAAAAGCTGAAAACATCTTAAAACATGAGTAATAAACATAATCTGATAAGCTGGTGAATCTCTACACTTAGTTTTTGTAAAACTTACTTTAATAATATAAGTATAACTGAAACTAAATACTAGGCATGTGGAACTGGACTGTACTTAGTCTAAATAACTAGACTGAAACTGTAGAGTATTATGCATATGAGAAAGGGACTAATTAAGTAACATGAGATAACTAAGCATGAATTCGTGAAAACTATATTTTTAAAAAAATGCAAGACCAAGTGTATAATATGATTCTGAAATAGTCTGTAAACTAAGGTTCTGAAATACTGATAACTGGATATTGATAAAAGTACACTATGGTCAAGCTAACCAGAAACTGAACTGAGTTACTAATCTGATTACTAGACTGAGACTATGACTGAGACTATAACTAATACTTTAACTGAGACTCCTAGGAACTGAATACTGAGTTCTGATAACTGAGTGAATAATATTTGGGATTACTAATAACTGTATTACTGATAAATAGGAGACTGTATCTGACAGTCCTATATCTGTGGAACTATACTGAGTTTCGTACTGAGCTGAGTGACTGTATCTGACAGTCCTGAATCTGTAGAACTGAATTGAGTTCTACACTGAGTCTGAAACTGAAACTTTGGGAAGTAGTCATCTAACCGACATGCCCCAAATAAAGAAATATAGCTGAGTTGGGGTCCAATTTGTAATCCCAATTAGAAGGGTGTCAATACCGCGCCACCGGTAAGAAAAAGTTGTGAGTGACCCTCAACTAGCAGGTAATCAAATGAGAACAGTGGGAACCCTCAACTGGTAAGTAAGTCACCTCATCAACCCTCAACTGGCAGGTTAGATGTCTCAGCCTACTGTAACGACCCAAAATCATCTCCCGGGATGTCACACGCTGCTTAAGGCTACAAATAGCCCCAAGCTAACCCTTTGAGCCTGTTCCTACTAATAACACTCATTTCAAGATGAAGTAATTCAAACACTAGCATAGTCAGATCATATGAAAGGAGATACGGAGAAAATATTCGATCCAAACAACCATAATACTAGAATTCTTAAGGCAATCACAATCTGATAACTAGTCTGACAAAGCCTTTACTAACCTATAAACTAGAGAGCCATTGGGACAGGTCCCCAACTGACTCGAAATGAACTGAAAGTAATAACATAGTATCTCAAATGCGGAAATTTCTAAAGATAGGTCCTCGAACCATGAGGACTCACCACTGTATGAATGTAGACAGAGGTACTCGGAAGTCACTGATGAGGATGGGACTTAGCACCTGAACCTACATTATAAGAAAATGTAGCACATAGATGTATATGAGGATTAGCACTTGGGAATGTACTGAGTATGTGGGGGTGCATGCATTTAAATAAAACAACATCAATACTTTTAATATAATCATGCATGCAATAAGTAATGACTCACACGGCTCAAAAAAGTATAAAATGTAAAGCTCATGAATCATGTAGAATAGAGCATGTAGCACAAATCCCGTGAGTCATCATAGTTTAACTTTGAAATCGGTAATATTCTCCTATTCTCATTACCCATAGGCTAAAGGAAACTTTAAACAATACTTTCAACTCATCCATATGTCTCATGGAGAGTAAAACTTCTTTAATGCTCAAGAACTTATAACTCTTTTAAGCTCAAGTACTTGGAATTCGGAATCATATAACTTTGAAACATACTTGAAGGCATTTATTCACTTTAGGAAAATATCTCGTTTCAAGCTTTAGGGAAAAATACTTATATCGAGGGAAAAAATACTTTAGTCTTAGGGAACAAATCTGAAACTTTACTATTAGGAAAATAACTTGTATCAAGGGAGGTTCTCTTAACCGACATAAACCATGCGAGCTACATGGAGTCCAACGTTTTTTCCACCTAAGGAAGAGACCCCACGTTAGGAAGGAGCGTTATACTTTTTTCAGGGAGTATAACCATAATTCAGTGATCACTTATCTCGGCCTCGGGCACAATATCTCGACCTTAGGCCCAAAATCATCTCGGGCTCAGGCCCAATCTATGGTGGCACGTAGTTCTAGGGTAAGAAACCATAGTAACTTTCCCAACTCAGTGCTAAATAATACTCCCCTTAGATTATCTAGCTCATGTCATGAAAATCCAGTTTAAATAATCTCATGGTTCATCAAGAACCCAATAATCGAATCTGTAATCTCATGTAGTGAAGTGGATTTCAAAACTCCATGACCATTAGGTCAAAACATTTCTCAATAATCTCAGAATTCTCAAATCATGGGTGCTTATAGCATAAGAGTTCATAAAAATTGCAAACCTCAAGTAGGGCTCAATAACCCATAATTAAATCTCAAGTTAGAACTCATCAAAAGCATAATAGATAGCATATAGATTCATAACTCATGTAGAAATCTGGAAATTTCAGCAATTTGTTGCAAAATCTCAACATACTCATATACTTCAATAACTCAAACATTTCAACTATTAATTTCTCAAGGTTAAAATCATGGTGTATAGACCCAGCTGTAATTTCTCAAGAAAAAATATAAAAAACATGTCCTTAGACTCTCAATTCATGGGAAACATCAAAATATTACAATTAATTATAATGGGTGAAAACCCCTAATTCAAATTCATGTAAAATCTCATAGATTGCAGAAAATCATAGTTTAAATAAGCCTTTGGGAACAAGGATGAAAGGATTACCCTTGTTCAAAACCTCACATACCTTAGATTAGGAAATTTGATGAACAAGCTTGCTTTAAACTCTTTTTCTTACTCTTGAGAGAGGGTTCTTGCAACCCTTGAACTTGGGGAACCCAAATCTCAACTCAATTTGTAGAATCCATGGTGAGTTCTTGGATTTCTTGGAGAAGGGTTTTAGATTTGATCTTGAGGGAGAAACCCTAGCTCTCTTGTGTTTTGGATGATGAATGAAGCCATTTGTTTCATTTGGAATATATCAGGGTATAAAAGAGTGGAAAGTACCGAAAAACCCTTTTAAAAACAAGCTAAAAATACTGAACGGGGGCTGCGACGGTTATAGCGATGGTCCATCGCAGGTCCAACGGTCCGTCGGGTCGTTCGTCGTGCGTTGACCAGAAAAGGGACATATTGCCTTGATACCTCGGTCGGATCGATGGTCCATATCAGGTCTGATGGTCCGTCGGATCGTTCGTCGCACGATGGCCAAGATGAGACCACACTACCTTAGTGGCGACGGTCTCAGCGATGGTCCGTCATAGTCTTGACGGTCCGTCTACCTAGACGTCAAACTTGGGCCAAGAAAGAGATTTTATGCCTTGGTCGCGATGGTCCGAGCGACGGTCCGTCGCATACTCGATGGTCTGTCGGATCGTTCGTCGTACCTGGACGGTTCCAACAACCCTCAGTAAAACGGTCATAACTTCTCACCCTGATGCTGGATTTGGACGAAATTGGTATCATTGGAAAGATAATTCAATTCTCTACATGAAAAAAGTCAAATTTAAGAAAATTCTATATGGTTTAAATACCAATCACTTAAGAAGTCTCTTCTCATTCTTTTAGGGTCGGAATTACACTTCACTTGACACGCTCTAAGGCCTGGACTACGAGGGAACTTTGTAGGGGTCTTACAATATCTCTCCCTTGGAAACATTCATCCTCGAATGTCTCTAGTTAGACTAGGAACACAGGAAAAAAAGAGTACACATAGCTGGAGCAATTTGCTAAACGACTCAAAATATCACTAAACTCTTGAATACCTCAAAAATTGCAAGAACTCATGCAAGAATAGATATATAGCTGAAATTTAGGATGAATGGCTGACAACTCCGCCGGCAACTCAACCTCATAGGCTACCTTTCCAACACGGCTCAAGACTCTATACGAACCAACATAACGGGGACTAAGCTTTCCCTTTTTACCAAACCTCTTCACCCCTTTCGTGGGTGAAATCTTTAAGTACACCAAATCACCCACTTCAAACACAAGATCTCTTATCCTCATATCGTCATATGACTTTTGATGACTCTGAGCTATCTTCAACCTTTCTCTAATCAACTTAACTTTCTTCATAGCTTCAAACACTGTGTCAGGCCCAATCGCAGTAGCTTCACCCACTTTAAACTAACCTATGGGTGATCTACATCTTCTACCATACAAGGCCTCAAATGGTGCCATCTCGATGCTAGCATGGTAACTATTGTTATAGACGAACTCTATCAATGGCAATTGCTCATCCCAACCACCTTTGAAATCAAGAGCACACGCTCTCAACATATCTTCTAGGGTTTGAATGGTCCTCTGAGCTTGACCATCTATCTACGGATGAAAAGAGAAACTCAAAAGAATTTGGGTACCAAGACCCTGCTGAAACGCCCTCCAAAATTGAGAAGTAAATTGAGTACCCCTATCCGAAATGATAGATGAGGGAACTCCGTGCAGTATGACTAACTCCCGGATATACAATCTAGCATAATCCTCTGCTGTATAAGATGTATGCATGGGCAAGAAGTGTGCGGACTTAGTCAGCCTGTCTACAACAACCCAAATAGAATCATGATGACGACGCGAAAGAGGTAACCCGATCATGAAGTCCATATTCACCACCTCCCACTTCCAAGTAGGTCTACCAAACTCTTACATCACACCACCAGGTTTTTGGTGCTCTACCTTAGCCTGTTGGCACATTGCACAATTTTCTACGAACTCAGCTAAATCCTTCTTCATACCATTCCACCAATAGATCTCCCACAAGTCGCGGTATATTTTGGTAGCGTCGGGATGAATAGAATACCGCGTGCCATGTGCTTCAGCCATAATCCTATGCCTCAAATCATCAACACACGGAACACACAATCTACCCCACAGTCTCAACACGCCATCTCCTCCTTGGGAGAAAACCTCTATCTTTTGGTCCTTAATAGTCTCCTTCAGTCTGACCAAACTAGGATCTGTATCTTGCTTCTCCTTCACTTCCAAAACTAAAGAGGATTCGGAACTACTCTACACCAAAGTACTCCCCTCAGCAGAATCAAGCAACCTAACACCCAATCTAGCCAGAAAATGCACATCACGAGCTAACTCCTTTTTACCTTCCTCTACATAAGCAACACTACCCATAGACAATCTGCTAAGGGAATCTGGCACTACATTAGCTTTGCCCGGGTGATACAATACACTTATATCATAGTCTTTTAACAACTCTAACCACCTCTTCTGCCTAAGATTCAACTCCTTCTAAGTAAACACATACTGCAGGCTCTTATGATCAGTAAACACATCAACATAAACACCATAAAGATAGTATCTCCAGATTTTCAAGGCAAAGACCACAACAGCTAACTCAAGATCAAGGGTTGAATAATTCTTCTCATGCGGCTTTAACTATCTAGAGGAATAGGCTATAACCTTACCTCTTTGCATCAACACACAACCCAAACCAATTATAGAGGCATCACAATACACCACAAAACCATTTATACCATCAGGCAAGGTCAACACAGGGGCTGAAGTAAGTCGAGTCTTCAACTCCTGAAAACTCTTCTCACAGGAATCTGACCAATGGAACTTAACTTTCTTTTGGGTCAAATGGGTCATGGGAGACTCAATAGAAGAGAAACCTTCAACAAAACTATGATAGCATCCCACTAGACCCAAGAAACATCTAATATCAAATAAAGAGATAGGTCTAGGCCAATTTCTTACATCTTTTGTCTTTTGGGGATCAACTCTAATACCTTGGGCTAAAACAATATGACCCAGAAAGGCTATAGACCTTAGCCAAAATTCACACTTATTAAATTTGGTGAACAATTGGTGACCTCTAAGAGTTTCCAAGACAATTCTAAGGTAATCTGCATGATCATGCTCAACTCGAGAGTAGACAAGGATATCATCTATGAACACTATGACAAATATATCGAGATATTTCTTGAACACTTGATTCATGAGGTCCATAAAAGTTGTTGGGGCATTGGTTAGACCGAAAGACATGACTAGAATTCATAGTGACCATAGAGGGTTTGGAAGGCTGTCTTTGGAATATCACATTCTCTCACTTTAAGTTGATGATAGCCGGATCTAAGGTCTATCTTAGAGAAATAACTTGCACCTTGAAACTGATCAAATAGGTCATTAATTCTCAGAAGAGGATACTTATTTTTTATTGTGACCTTGTTAAGATGACGATAGTCAATGCATATACGCAAAGAACCATCTTTCTTCCTCACGAATAGAACAGGTGCGTCCTAAGGAGAAATACTGAGCCTTATGAAACCTTTGTCTAAAAGATCTCTGAGTTGCTCTTTCAACTCCTTAATCTTAGCAGGTGCCATATGGTATGGCAGAATAGAAATAGGATGAGTGTCGGAAAGAAGGTCAATCCCAAATTCTATCTCTTTATCGGGAGGTACCCCTGGGAGATCTTTAAAAAAACATTTGGAAACTCGTTAACAATATCGACTGACTGAATAGTTAGAGCCTCAGACTTAGTGTCTTTGACTCTAACTAGGTGATAGATGCAACCCTTGGATATTAACTTTTTGGCATTGAGAAATGAGATAAAATGACTCTTGGGAGATACCAAACTCCCAAACCACTCAAAGCTGGTTCATCAGGAAACTAAAACTTGACCACATAGGTACGACAGTCTATAGATGTATAAGAAGAATGAAGCCAATCCATACCCAGAATAAGGTCAAAATCCACCATGTCTAACTCTATCAAATCAGCAAGTATGACTCTATTAAGAACAGTAACTGGAAAATCTCTATACACTGTTTAGCAATAATTGACTCCCCTACGGGTGTAGAAACTAGGAAGGGCTCAAAAATCTTTTCGGGACTCATTTTGAAATTCACAGCTACAAGTGGGGTCACATAAGAGAGACTTGACCCGGGGTCCAACAACACATAAACATCAAGGAAAAACACACGGAGCATACCAGTAACAATATCAGGAGAGTCCTCCTACTCCTGATAGGATGGTAAGGCATAGAATCTGTTCTGGCGCTGACCGCTAGCAGTGCTAGATGAAGTGCCCTAAGCAGGGGTGGGACAGGGTACAGGAGCTGGTGCACTAGTAGCCTGTTCCTGAGGTCAGGCATCTCTGTTCCCCTGTCAAGCATGAGGATAATCTCTAAGTCTGTGGCCCTGATTGCCGCAACCAAAATAGCCCCTCAAATCTATGAAACACTCAACGAGATGATCCCTACCACACTTAGCACAAGGAGGATAACGGGGCCTGTTACCAACACTGTTCTGTGACCTAGACATAAAAGACCTGCCCTCTTTCTCCTGCCTACCTCTAGGCACAGGAGCACTAGCTGATAAAGGTACTGGTATAGATGGACATCTCTAAAACTGAGGGCGGTTCCCTCCATAGAACCTAGGTTGGCTAAAATCATACTGCTCAGATCTAGCCCTTTTGTTACCCCTCACTCTATCTCTCTCTCTAATCTTATCTACCTCTATCTGCTGGGCATGCATCATCAACCTAGCCAGATTCATATTCCTATGTAGCATCGCATTCCTACACTCTTTCAGCACCAAAGCAGAAACACCTGTCACAAATTTGCTCATATTAGCTCGGGTGTCAGAAATCAAATCAGGAGCATACTTGGCCAACTGGTTGAACTTCAAGCAGTACTCCTTAATAGCCATGGATCCCTGCCTCAAGTTCATAAACTCCTCAATCTTTGCCTCCCTCATCTCAAGCAAAAAGAACTTTTCCAAGAATGCATCTTGGAACACCTGCCAAGTCATAGGAGCAACATTATCACCTCTACCCTTTCTCTATTATACAACCCAGTCATAACCAATGTCCTTCAGTCTGTAGGACACCAACTCAACACTTTCTTCCTCAGAAACATGCATCACCTGCATGATCTTTCTCACCTCCTCAAGGTAAAACTGTGGGTCCTCATATTCCTTAGACCCATAAAACTCTGGAGGATTCATCCGCGTAAAATCATGAATCCTAGATATAGCTACATCACCTCCCTACTGATTAGCAACTGTATCCTGGTTATTGCCTCAAACATTAACGGTGATTGCTTAGGCTTATGCCTAAAAGGCCACCCAAAACTCGGCATGAGACACCGTCTCATTCAAAGGATCAACAGGTGGGGGTTGCTCATCATCGTTCCTGCGGGCATTCATTCTTCGAAGAGGTATTTTTTGAAATAGAAGAGCACGAATTATTAGATGAGAGGGACAACTGTAGACATGATAGAATCCGAAAGAAAGAAACAACTTTTCCTAAAACGTCGTGTAGCCTCTTACTCATAGATGTGGCGTACTACACACCGATGGTCAAGACTCTACTCAACGCGGCTTGTCAGACTCCGTAGGACTCCTTAAAACCTTAGTCTCTGATACCAAGTTTGTAACAACCCAAACTTGCCTCCTGGGACATCACACGGTGTTTAAGGCTACAAGTATCCCCAAGCTAACCCTTTGAGCATATTCCTACTAATAACACGTATTTCAAGATGAAGTAATTCAAACACTAGCAAGTCATATCATATGAAGGGCGATATGGAGAAAATATTCAATCCAAAAAACCATAATACTAGAATTCTCAATGCAATCATAATCTGATAACTAGTCTGACAAAGACTCTACTAACCTATGAACTAAAGAGTTGTTGGGACAGGTCCCCAACTGACTCAAAATGAACTGAAAGTAATAACATAGTCTGTCAAATACAGAAATGTCTGAAGATAGGTCCTCGAACCATGAGGACTCACCACTGTAGAAATATAGATAGAGGTACTCAGAAGTCACTGACGAGGCTGGTACTGAGCACCTAAACCTACATTATAAGACAATATAGCACATAGATGTATATATGGATCAGTACTTGGGAATGTATTGAGTATGTGGGGGTGCATGAATTTATATAAAACAACATCAATACTTTTAATAAAAACATGCATGCAATAAGTAATGACTCACACGGCTCGAATAAGTATAAAATGTAAAGCTCATGAATCATGTAGAATGGAGCATGTAACACAAATCCCATGAGTCATCATAGTTTAACTTTGAAATCGGTAATATTCTCCTATTATCATTACCCATAGGCTAAAGGAAACTTTAAACAATACTTTCAACTCATTCATATGTCTCATGAAGAGTAAAACTTCGTTAATGCTTAAGAACTCATAACTCTTTTGAACTCAAGTACTTGGAATTCGGAATCATATAACTTTGAAACATACTTGAAGGCATTCATTCACTTTAGGGAAATATCTTATTTCAAGATTTAGGGAAAAATACTTATACTAAGGGAAAAATACTTTAGTCTTAGGGAGAAACTCTGAAACTTTATTATTAGAAAAATAACTTGTATCAAGGGAGGTTCTCTTAACTGACATAAACCATGCGAGATACATGGAGTCCAACATTTTGTCCTCCTAAGGAAGAGACCCCACGTTGGGGAGGACTATCACAATCTTTCCAGGGAGTATAACCTCAATTCAGTGATTACTCATCAATGCCTCGGGCCTAATATCTTAGTGTTAAGCCCAAAATCATCTCGGCCTCAGGCCCAACCTATGGCAGCACGTAGTTTTGGGGTAAGAAACTATAGTAACTTACCCAACTCGGGGCTAAATACTACTCCCCTTAGATTATCTCGCTTATCTCATGAAAATCCATTTTAAAATAATCTCATGGTTCATCAAGAACCCAATAATTGAATCTGTAATCTCATGTAGTGAAGTGGATTTCAAAACTCCATGACCATTAGGTCAAAGCATTTCTCAATAATCTCAGAATACTCAAATCATGGGTGATTATAGCATAAGAGTTCATAAAAATTGCAAATCTCATGTAGGGCTCAATAACCCATAGTTAAATCTTAAGTTAGAACTCATCAAAAGCATAATAGATAGAATAGATTTATAACTCATGTATAAATCTGGAAATTTCCGCAATTTGTCTCAAAATCTCAACATACTCATATACTTCAATATCTCAAATATTTCAACTATTAATTTCTCAAGGATTAAAATCATGGGGTATAGACCTAGCTATAATTTCTCAAGAAAACATGTGAAAATCATGCCATTAGACTCTCAATTCATGGGAAACATCAAAATATTACAATCAATACTAATGGATGAAAAACCCTAATTCAAATTCATGTAAAATCTCATAGATTGCAGAAAATCATAGTTTAAATAAGCCTTTGGGCACAAGGATGAAAGGATTATCCTTGTTAAAAAGCCCACATACCTTAGATTATGAAATTGGATGAACAATTACTTTAAACTCTTCTTATTACTCTTGAGAGAGGTTTCTTATAACCCTTGAACTTGGGGAACCCAAATTTCAACTCAATTTGTAGAATCCATGGTGAGTTCTTAGATTTCTTGGAGAAGGGTTTTAGATTTGATCTTGAGGGAGAAATCCTAGCTCTCTTGTGTTTTGGATGATGAATGAAGTCATTTGATTCTTTTGGAATATATCATGGTATAAAAGAGTGGAAAGGATCGAAAAAAACTTTTAAAAATAAGCTAAAAATACTGAATGGGATCAGCGACAGTCAATCGCAAGTCCGACGGTCCGTCGGGTCGTCCGTCGCATGATGACTAGAAAAGGGACATATTGTCTCGATGTAATAGTCGGATCGATGGTCCTTAGCAAGTCCAATGGTCCGTCGGATCATCCATCGCATGATGGCCAGGATGAGACTACACTGTCTTAGTGGCGATGGTCTTAGCGACGGTCCATCACAGCCTTGACGGTCCATCATCCTGGCAGTCACACTTGGGCCAAGAAAGGGAGTTTTTACCTTGGTCACGGCAGTTCGAGTGATGGTCCGTCGCTGACTCGATGGTCCGTCGGATCGTCCATCGCACCTTGGCAGTTTCGACAACCCTCAGTAAAACGGCCATAACTTTTTACCCTGATGCCGGATTTGGATGAAATTGGTATCGTTGGAAAGCTAATTCAATTTTGTACATGACAAAAAGTGAAATTTAAGAAAATAATATATGTTTTAAATATAAATAACTTGGGAAGTCTCTTCTCAATCTTTTAGGGCCGGAATTACACTTCACTTGACACACTCTAAGGCCCAAACTATGAGGGAACTTTACAGGGTCTTACACCTATGCTGGCTACATAGTTTTGGATTGCAAGGATTTCTTATAAGAATTACACCCTCTACTAGCAGGTGAGTTCTCATCCTTGGGTTCACTCGGTGCTAAATCCTACTCCCATCTAAATAGACACTGAACATGATTAATTGAACTAAACTAGACTGAGTTAACTGATTTCCCTGGGCTGATGGAATACTACTAAGATTAGTGACTTTTTGAAATCTCTGAGATTACTGGAATTACTGAGTTTTCCTGAGTCATGAGACTGACTGAATTCTATGTATCATGGCTTGACTGAGAGTATCTTGAAAACATGACACTGATTATAGGCACACAACTAAATTTTTTTATACAAGTACCCCCAGGACTCGATAGAAAGAAAATGACATGGCATGACATTCTTGAATACATGACCAACATCAACAATCCATAATACAATAAGTTGGGGATTTCATAAAGCACATGGTTATTATAATAGCATAACAATAGTCAATTGTCAACAATTCTTCCATTTAGATATTTTGTCAAACATTTGGAGGTTATGGACTTGTACATGGATGAGAACACATGGTAACATGTCATGATTACCCTATTCAATTCACATGGGCATTCTATCAAGCACATGGATATTAATACTTCGACATGAGAATATCTTAAAAACATAGGAACATAGCATGGTTTCATAACCAACACCGTGAATTCGAGAAATTACATGAAATACACATGAAATAGGACATGGGCATTTCATCACAATATGTGAACAACATGAACTTAAAATAAGGAATTATTTCTAATTATATTGAATATAGGATCCACCATGGAATCAAACTAAAACTCTAAGGACATGATATGTAAGCCTTTGTTCAAAATCATTGTTGTAGGCATTTCATCAAACACTTGAAATTCATGGTTTAGGCTAAGAATGGGAGTAGTTAAAAATAATAGTAATAGAATGATTTCACCTATAAAATCATCGATTAGAGTTTAAATTTTGTAAACAATATCATTCAAACATGTAAGGTTTAATATCACCCACAATTTTATGGAAACATGATAAAAGTTTGAGATTCATGAAAATTTATAAATAAAATTCATGGGAACATGTACAGATTATAACTTTAAACTTAAAATTTGAGTTTTGGGCTCCATGGGAGAAAGAGGACCCATGGATGAACTCCCACATACCTTAAAGCTTTAATCTTGAAGGAGAAACACAAACTTGAAAGCATTCTTGAATTAGGAAACTTGATACTTGATTCTTTTCTCAAAGAAAATTTCATGGAGTTCTTGGTGTTCTTGAGGAGGCTAGGATTTTGTTGGAGAGAAAAAGCTAATTAATAATGTATCTATTGTTTTTGGGGTTGAAATTCAGTGTTAGGGGCGTATTTGGGTGAGGGGAATTTATCAAAGTGTTCCTAGACCTTTTAGGAACTGAATTAACATGTAAAACACCTTTGAATCTGCTTCAGTTTTTTGTGTCGGGGCACAGTCGACGCGACGCATCGAGATCGCGTCGGCTTACTGCCTCACACGAAAAATGGCATAACTTTTTACTCGGGTATCGAATTTTGGCAAAATTGGTATTGTTGGAAAACTAATTCAATTATATACAATTTTGTGGGTCTTGATATGTAAAATTCTATGTATATAAAAAGTTATACATGTTTAAAGTAGACCCTTGTAGAATCGAATATCAAATTTTGGACGAATCAAATGATCTTAGCTCAACTTGGCTCTAAGTGATTCCTTTGAATATTTTTAACCTCAAAATCAAATAAAACATGAGGATAAAGATTTTGAAACTTGTATTCACATAGGAATCACTTGGATTATAGCTTATACACGTAAGAACGACGGTTCATAGACTAGCCCAAAAATGTGGGATATTATATTTGTACTGTTTTAGATACTAATTATAGCATATTTTGAGAGTTTGTAGGTAATATCCAAAATTGGGATGCATAAAGGTTAGTTCGGCGGCTCACAACATATGCCTCGATACGTTAAAGACCACTTGAATGCTCATGCTTAGCACTTGCACTCATATGTGCGATGCATGTGGACAAAGTTTTGAGCAAAAAATATAGTAGTTATTTCCTTGACCTATGTGGGATCTTCTAGAGCAGCCCGGTTAGGCACATCTTAGATTTAGGTAGCCTAAATTTTAAGCCAAAACGTTGGTATCCACTGCCTTGATCAATTTGGGATCTACTTGATTAGACCAGGTTCATTATGGATTCAGAATATAGTGCCTTAGGCTACTAGGGTCACCTGTGCATGCAGGCCAAGCGCAGTTCAGACGCGGGCTGGGCACAGGTCCCCTAAGCCTATGCTAAAAGTTTGGGTGTCTTCATATTTTCATATTACTTCAACCTAAATTCAAATTATTCACTTCCCTTATCAAGAATTCAACTCTGGATCATTATATTGGGATTTTCTTTCATCCTTCTTCTCTCATAAGTGAACTTAGAAGGTATGATGTTTTGTGATATTTTCTTTGAATTCTCTTTAAATCGTAAATGGTGTTTCATATTTAATGGTACCTTCTGGTTTAAGTTGATTTATTTTAGCATATTTTGGTGAATTATGATTGTGGGAGTGAATATTCTGGAATGAGTGCCTTATTTTTACATGCTTAATTGGTAATTCTAGCTTGCTTGAACTAGTGTGCACTATATGTTTGCTAAAACGCCCATAAAGAGTGATGATTTGACTATTACTAATGGTTTATGTATTCATTCCTAAAGCATAAGAATGAGTCTAATTACTCCTTAATAGTGGAAAACTGATAGTTTTTGGTTGAAGATTTTGATAATTGTTGCTTCCATGGATTTGGTTGGTAAATGCGCTTAACATAGAATCCACGGGTGAAGTCTTTGAGAGACATAAATTTTTTCCTTGCCCTGTGATAAATTGGGTGACGCCATTCTTTAGGGTGTAGGGTCATTATTGTTTCCATTGGTATCATGGATGTTCTATGAGCTAATTTGGAAAAATATGATGATTTGTGGCAGTATAGAGTCTAATTGGTGGAATGTTGTGGTTAAATAGTACCATGAGTTGTATTGACCATGTTACCTTGCATTCACCTTCATTTTCTTTAGCTTTATTTTCTTTCTTAATATATGAAAATCCCAAAATCTTGTTTTATCTCTTTTCTTTTGTTTTGGTTCTATTCTTTTCTTTTTCATGGGTATATCTCTAAGAAAGGCCTTGGCATAGGATAATAAGAATGGAACCATTCCAGATAAGAGCAAGGCAAAAGTTACAACCAAAAAATGCAAAGAATCAACCTCTAATGTAGTCCAATAAGGCCCAAAAGTGAAAACCACAGGTTGATCTAGCCAATAAACTATCTTGAGATGAAGAGCATGCATGGATGGTTGGATCTGGTTCTAGATCCCAACATGATGATGAGTTTCTTTTTGTAGCGAACTCGACTAGAGGAGCCCAGTCTGATGAGGCTCCTCATAAGATAGTACAACCATTCATTGACTTGGACGCGATGCCTAGTGCTCCATCAGGAGTTTTTACCCTTTTCTACTCTCCTTTTATTTTTGCATTGGGACAACACATGATTTTTAGTAGGGGTGGGACACCCTTATTATACATTTGATATTCTGTACCTATTGATTTTATTTGATGACTTTGGTAGGATGGATTGTATAGACATACTCTATTTTACATTTTTATGCTTACTTAGATTTAGACCACGTGGGGCTTCTTCTTCATGATTGGTATTGATCTGGATTTGGCCCTTGTTGGGCAAATTTATTATGATGTCGAATATTGCTCTTGTTGGGATTGTCTCATTAACTTAATATTAATGTATTGCCTGATTGTGATTGCATTAAAATTGATGGATTATTTTGGGTGGTGGTTATTAAATTGGTACATATTGGTCTTGTTCCCCTTTGTATTGTGTGTCCATTAAACTTCAAGGGTTTTCTTCGAAACTCAATACTTTCCCAAAGAGATAAATTTTATTATCTTTTCCTTTATACTTTTTGTCCTTACTTTAGTTATTTTCTTTGTCTAACGAAGTAGTATTTAACCCATGATGGATGATGTGGTGACATTTTTAGGTGAAGTATCTAGTCTTTTGAGTCGCATAGGAGTTGGCAAAAGTTTGAAAATTCCTTCAAAATGTCATTGGCAAGGAATGAAATAATTTTGAGAAAAAAAATATAGTGAAAAAGAGAAAGGATGTTTATGATCTTTCTCTTGAGTAATACCATCAAATTCAATTTTTGGCTTTCTCTTTACAAGATGATTCTTTGACTCAAAGTAACTTGTTAAGCTGAAATTGCTCAAGTTGGTTGGCAGACTAACTTTTTGCTCTATGAGTATGATGCCTAGTGTGGTGAGATTTTTGAATGATTTAAGTATATACATATAGTCTAGAACTTGCCTCGAGTGTATTGAATGAAATATCCTAGACAAGTTTGGTTTGGAGGATGACCCGAGGCCATTTTGATCCGTTACATGGCCAAATTCCCATCTTAACATTGTTCCTTTGTCAACCCTTTTGAGCCTTTGCCCATTTTTCTTTCTTCTTTTGATGATAACCATGATATAACACATAAACTATTTTTGAAAATCTTTATTTTGGAACTTAACCTCCTTTGATACATCACATAATTCTAAATAAGAAAGTGTAGGTGAACGCCTAAGTTTAGGGGGTTGGGTAATGGTGAGATTAATTTAAAGATAGTTCAAACTCGTAGTTTGGGGGAATATTGTGATATGCTAAGATGAGTTAAAAAGGTGTATGTTGGGTTGTTGAATCATTTTCTTATGAGACAAGATATATGTTTGACAAAAAAATTGAATTCCTAGTCCATAGAACTTGAAGAGAAATTAAACAAATGGGGGGATATAAAAGTCTTAAAGTCAGAACATCTCTTGTAAAAAGACAAAGAAGTGAATAAAGAAAGAAGTGTGTTGGATTTGTTTGGTAATTTATAAAGTAAAGGCTAAGGGAAATAAAGGAAATGATATGAAGATGAATATGGTGGATAATTTAAAAGATTTGGGGTAGAAGGGGAAAAATGATTGTGTTGAAGGAGGTCTTTTAGTAACTTGATACGTATGTTCCTTCCCGAACTTTAAACCTTTAACTAGATCTGGAAGACCTTGGTGACTCCAAACTAGGTAATTCTGCATTAGTAGAGAATAACATAAAGGGCAAGAATATGGTTCTACTCCTTGAACTTGACTTTCTTTGTGAGAATGAGTGTGAATTATTTCAATATTTGAGCTTCTGTAAGAAATGAAATATCTTATGTGTAGAGCTAACTCTTTCATGTGAGTGACATTGATACTTTAGAGTGAAGGGTGATGTCTTACTGCCAATTTGGGTAAATGAGCAATGTAAGTTTCATTGTGAAGATTGAGATTATCTTTGAAGATTGAGTCACCTCTTAAGAAGAATTGATGATCTGAAAGGTTCATTTGATACTAAACGCATCCTTTCTTCGTATATATATGCTTATTAAAAAAATGGTTTATGTGTTGCCATGACATGTTTGAGAGCCTCTTTTGTATCTTTGTTATCCTATATCCATAATATAACTTTCTTTTGGGTGGTTTTGAGTCATAAATACCCTATCTCATTGGATTATTCTTGGTTTCTTGAGGAAAAACAATCGCTTAAGTTTTGAGGGTTGATAAGTTGTCAATTTGATGACTTGTTAGCGCTTTTAAGCATAAGTTCTCATGATTTTCCATTAATTTGGTGTTAATCTCATGCATAATTCTCATTTGTGCAGGTAAAGGTTGAAAATGAAGATAAGCAAGACATTCAAGTCAATAAGAGGTCAAACACAAAAAAAAAGTGTTAATGTTTACATGAAGTGTGCAGGTGGATAAAATGCCCCAAAAAGTGTCATCTGCATCCTGCCTATGATGTACACTTACCCCAACTACATTGGACCGACTCAAGAAGGTCAACAGAGCGGTGGTATTTTGATAATATCGGAAGAATGAGAATTTAGGGTCAAAAAGGGGGTGTTCATCCCATTTATACGATGATTGTATTTTTCTTAAGCTAAGAAACATTAGAGTGACTCTCAAGTAAAGAATTAGTAGATTTTATTGAAGATTTATTGAAATTAATGCTTGGATATTGTATTCTCTTTACTTTCTATAGATCAATTTGAATTAAATTTGGATATATCTCTACTTTCTTTCTCTATGGTAGCCAATTCTTCATCTTGTGGTTATGCTCGAATAGGTTGTGATTAGTGCATGGTTTTTATTTGTCATCCTAATTAGCTTATATATATGGGTTTTGCATTTATTCCATGTTTTAACTAAGAATTAGGGGTTGCAAACCCCAGTTATCATTGAACACATATCATCATTGACAAAGGGGATATGGGCGAGAAATAGGTGTAAACAATAACTTGAATTAGTTCATTTAGTAACATCTGAATTAGTTCATTTAGTAGCATCTCTTAGATATAAGGATGTTAATTAAGGACATAGATTGTTAAAATTGTTACACTTATGTGGTGTTCGAAAGAACCTATTTGTGATATTTGGTGTTTGATTGACAAATCAACACTAAAACTTCAAGATCTAGCCTACCCATGACAAATACCCATGCATGAACCCACAACTATTATCTAATATCTAATTGTTTCTATCTTTAAAATAGTATTCTTAAAACAACAAAATTGTTAAATTTGAAAACACTCAAACGAACCCCCTATGTTTACTTTCATGTTTTATCTACTACACATTATGGGTCAACTCCTAGTTTACTTCTAACACTCTAAAGTATTGAAATACTTGTCTTCACTCCATGAGGATTTTACCCCAACCTTTGTTGGGTTACTATATCGATAATGGTCACTTACTTCTTAGGGGTGCAGTTTGAGCATCATCCGCAAACCACTCTGAATGCATCTATATAACTTCATGTATTATATGCAAGTAGGGCAAACTAGGAACTTTTCCATCCTAACCTCAAATCCATCTGAATATGAACTCCACTCTAATTAATCCATGTTCTATTTCTAACTTATCTGTGTTTAGTTCCATCAGAAAAAATTGTTTATCCTATTATTAGCTAGCAACAGAACAATAGGTATAATATTAACAAAACAAAACATGGATGGTAGATTTTGGAATAACAATAAATAACTAGACCATAACTGTCACGACCTAATTTTTTGAGTCATGATGGCACTTACTTACCCTACCAATGAGTAAGCCAAACCATAGCCCGGAACTATAAGTAATCGGATAATTGGTGGAAGAATGGTATAAATGCTGGAAAAATCAAGTAAAAGAATTAGAATCCATAAATCGTAGAATCATAATATAATGAAAGAGAAATAAAGAGACACAGTAACATTCCATACCTTAGTAACGCCAGTACAAGAGCCTCTAATCCAAAAGAATACAAGTATTATCAAGTCAATATAAAATAGTCACAAAAATGGAAAAAATAGCAAACACATAAGAAGGAGAAAAGGTCAACTTTGGCTCCGAGAGCTTACCCTATCTCCGAACTCTGAACAACACAAATCTCTACGTCAAAGGAAGCCACTAGCACTCGGATCTGCACCAAAATGGTATAAAAGTATAGTATGAGTACCAAATCCATAGTACTCAATAGGCATCAATGGTCTAGTGAGATAAATCATAACATAAACATCATAAAATGTAAAATAAATAACCTAAGTTAGGGGAGAAAGGGAAAACCTAGAATAACACTCCAAATGCTGAAAGTAGACAACCATAATAATAATAATAATAATAAATAAAAGAACAATTATCTCTACATAACTAGCTCGCTATAAGCTAGAAGGTGCGAATAAAGTAAATAACCCAACGTGGGCCCCCATAAGCCCAGAGGGTGCAATCAAGAAGAAGTAATAACAAAAAGTATACAATAAGCCACATCTCTAAATTATAATCGTGGATTTGTACATATCATAAAAAACTAGACTCATAATGGTTCCATAACTGGCATAAATAACCTCTCAATACTGGACTTGAATCGAAACTCATATCATCATTTATCATACTTGAACCAAAACTCACATCATGAATAATGTCAAAATCAAACCGGTCTTAGTATCATAAATCATAAAACTCGAACCAAACTAATATCACCTTCCACGTACTAATCTAGAATAAAGTATCATGCATTTAAACTTCTTCGGTGAATGAATAAGATTTAAGTAATGTGCAAGGCCTATTGAGTCTACTAGGAACTTATAGAAATCTTTTACCTAAGGTGGGCTGGAGGGCCCACTAACCTTGATATCCATTCTATGGAAAATTGTACCTTGAACTAGGCTAATGTGTGTAATTTCACTACTAGATATCAAATAAGCCATATTTTAGTCTTAAGATAGCAGTTCTACCTAAAGAAAGAGTAATTAGGTTAGTTATGCTTAATTTTGGTTCCTTAATTAACTAAAAGATACCAATTTTACTAAGTATACGTCCAAGAACTTATTCCCATCCCCAAATTATCATAATATGATAATCATACTATAATTAAGCCCAACCTAAGAGGAAAATAAATGTAGTCTACCTGAATATCAAAGAAAGCCTAGTAAAGTTCGCTAAATTGATGATTTTCACTTCTGAGAAACTTCTTCATGATTGTTGCACCCAAGTGTACATGAAAGTGCACGTGGTATCACCAAGTAATATAGTGGCCTTTTACAATACAAGTATTAATACCTCAAATACTTGTGTTAACAACTATCCCAGACTAGTTCAACTATTAAGATTAATCAATTGCTACATAACCAAGGATTGTTTGAAAGATACATCTAAAGTAAAATTAACAATATAGTAAATTAAAGGTTTGAACAATCGATGAGGATAAGACCAGGGTTAAAGGACTGTAAGCAATCATACTTCATTACATAAGATCATTGGTTAGATTACTTATCTAGGTTTTTGGTTCACGGGATCTATATTGTCACTATGGCCTTCTGATACTCTAGTAAATTATCTAAATTATCCCCATAACTATGTAAAACTACGTTGTTGAGAGATGATGAGAGAACTACGTACACGAGGTCTATCGATCCCACGTTCTATCCTTTTGTTCTTTCTTCTGGGTTCACAAGACGATTATATATGTATTCTAAGGATTTATAATCCTTAAAATAGTAATAAAACGGATAAATAAATAACTAAAATTGATAAAAACCATAACCAAGTCAATTTATAACAACAATACTCTTGTTCTTGGTCTTAACTCCAAAAAAGGGTGTTTAGCTGTAATACCCCATATATTTCTAAGCTAGAAAATGAACCAATGTTCTTACGTATGAAATCTCCTATCCTGTGATTCATATTTGAGTACATGACTTACAATGAGTATCCTAGTGAGAAGAGAGCTTATGATGAGTTAAGTGTGTTCATAAGAGTCACTTAGAGTAAGGCAAGCTAAGATCTTTTGAATCCATCAAGTTTTAGTATTTAATTTTACAAGAGACATATTTGAACGAGAATAACTTGATTTATATGTGGTATTTTCAAAGATTTAGACCCAACAAATTGTATAGGATCGAATTAGCTTTCCAACTATACTAATTTTACCAAAATCCAACATTCGAGCAAGAAGTTATGACTTTGCAAAGTGGAGTGTGTCGCCTAACAAATCGCCTAAGGCTAATGGAATGGTTATGCCATAAGTTGTACGACGCACGACCTAACTTATGCCATAAGTTGTGTGACGCACAATATAACTTATGCCATAAGTTGTGTGACACACAACCTATCTTACGCGATAAGTTGTGCGTCGCATATCTTATGTCCCAAGTGACGTAAACACCCCATTTTTGAGTTACTTTAAGGGCATAGTGGGTATTTTCCACCCCTATATAAGCCTATAACATGGGATTTATCCCCAATTTAATCAAAATATAGTCACTTCTCTCAAAATTCTCTCAAAAACAAGTTAGGGTTCTTAATTGGGAATTCAAATTCAAGAAAATTCCACCATAAATCTTTGCGGAATCAAGAACTAAGGTATGCATAGTATTGATTTATGGATTCCTTTCATCCATTAAGCTCAAGAACCCTATTTCAAATTATAAATCATGATATTTATGTTGTGGATTGTTTGTAACCATGTTTATCTTGTTGTATGATTCCCAAGTTGGGGTCTTTATGTGTTTTTCACGAAACTATGTTAGCATGCAAGTTGAAATCTATGAATTGAGTTGTTTATGATGTGTAATTTGATTATTAAACCTATGACCTAAGTTGTGTGTGTAAGGTGTTTGATAAAATACCTAAGAGGATAGAAATTGTGTATTATATCTCAATTGTGATCCATATGATAAGTGCACATTTTACCCTTATGTTTAAATGACTCCCATGCTATTGATGTGCAATGTAGATGTTTATTGGAATGCTCATGATGTTAGAGTATGAAATTATGAAATTGAGTATATGCATTCCTACCATGTACAAGATTATGATAACCATGTACTTCATGAAATCCCTAACTTATTGTATTATGGATTGTTGATGTTGGTCATCTATTCAAGAATGTCATGCCTTGTCAGTTTCCTTCTATCAAGTCCTGGGGGTAATTGTACCTGGAAATTTAGTTGTGTGCCTATAGCCAGTGCCATGTTTTTATTATATCCTCAGTCAAACCATGTTCAGTAGAATTCAATCAGTCATGTGACTCAGGAAAACTCAGTAAACTCAGTAATCCCAGTAATCTCAGAAAGCTCAGAAATTTAGTAATCTTAATAGTATTCTATTAGTCAACAAAACTCAATGAACTCAGTCCAATTCAGTTCAGTTAATCATGTTCAGTTTCTATTCAGATGGGAGTAGGATTTAGCACTGAGTGAACCCAAGGATGAGGACACACACTGATAGTTAAGGGTGTGAACCTTAGAAGCAATCCTTGCATTCCAGAACTATGTAGCCATCATAGGTTGAGACATCAACACTGGTAGATGAGGGTTGATGAGGTGAATAAACACTGTCAGATGAGGGTCCCACCATTCTCTTTTTGGGACACTTCCAGATGAGGGTAACCCACAGCTTGTCTTTACTAGTGGTGCAGTATTGACACCCTTCCAATTGGGGTTACAGATTGGACCCCAACTCAGCTATAATGCATTATTTGGGGCATGTCGGTTAGATGACTACTTCCCACAGTCTCAGTCTCAGTAAAAGAACTCAGATAGTTCTTCAGATTTTATAACTGTCAGATACAATCGCTCAGTGTCAGTTATATTAGTTATCAGTAACTCATGTTATCAGTAATCAGACTCAGTAGTCAGTACCATCACGAATTTAGTTTCAGTCACTTATTCATGCATGTATTCTCACGTTCATGTTATACAATCAGTCAACATTGTTCATGCATTTGAACTCTTTCCATTCAGCCTACCTCACATGCATACCAGTATATTCAATCCTACTGACACATTGGTGCTTTGGTGTTTTATTCTATACCATAGGTTCAAAAGCACGAGCTCCAGAGCATCAGTAGCATTCCAGTTTCAGCAGTCAGAGTTAGCAGTGAGTCCTCATCCTTTGAGGACATGATCATTTCTTTATTTCTTCATTACTTAGTTTATTTTAGTAGTTGGAGTTAGTTGGGGACATGTCCCATCAACTTTTTATTCAAACATTTAAGTTTAGAGGCTTTTCAGACTATAGTATGTTCAGATAGTTTTGTTTTAGTTTGTTTTGGTATTGATATACCGTACTTTCAGATGTTATGTTTTATTAGTTTTGAACCTTATGGACTTTTAGCCTTTATTTCTGCATTTATACAATATATTATGCAGTGTTCACGTGCAGATATCAATCATGGGTTCGCTTATGGTCCTTCGGGGTCATGAGCACTGTGTAGTAATTCGGGTACCAGATTCGGGGTGTTACAAACTTTGTATCAAAGCTAGGGGTTCAACAGTGTCCTAGGAAGTCTAAAAATCCACATCTAGTAGAGTCTCAGACATGGGTGTGTTGTGCACCAGACTTATGTATAGGAGGCTATGAGATGTTTTAGGAACTGTTTCCCTCCTTTCATTATTCATGTCGTGCCAGTGAGAATGAGCTCAAATTTAACTATCAGTCTAATCTATTTCTCTCTTTCATTATGGAACATGCCTCCCAAAGGACTAATGAAAGGAGAACTAAGAATCATTCAGCACCTCCACCCGTTCAGGTAGATTCCCTAGACGAGCATGTCTTTCATGGCGAATTTAGAATTGAGTCCCTTACCTTATCTTACACAATAGTAGCTCAGAGCAATTAATAGGCTGTTGTACCACCCAGGCATATGATTTATGCCTAGTAGATTGAGGTGGGAAAGCTTAGAAAGAAAGAAAATAAGAGAGCGAGAATAAGTAATTTCAATTTCACTCATCCTAAGTCAGAGGGTGGTAACCGTTATCAGTTTGGACCAAAGTCATCCATTCTAGTTCCTTCCTCATCCAGTGCTCTAGTTCCTAAATTCAAAGATAGAGTGCCAGGTCCTAAACCTCAGGGCAGTGGTAGCAGTGCCCAAACCAATCCCCTTTGTCAGACTTGTGGCAAGCATCACAAGGGTGTTTGCAGAGCTGGCAGTGATGTTTGCTTCGGATGTGGCGAGTCAGGTCATAGAACTGGAAACAAGAGAAATTTTCTGAATTTGCATGCCACCGTAATGCACCACTATCATGGTGGGTCACTGGAATTCAACAACTAGGAACTGGATATTCTACGTGACATGGAGTTATCGCGGTACACTACCGAAATGCCATTTTGGCCATCACCGTGATGCCTCATTATCGCGGTGAGCCACTAGAAATCGATAATTGGGAAATAAGGCTTCACTGCGATGCGGGCTTATCGCAGAGATCCAATGAAATCGGACAATTTCCATTTAGTAAGTCACTGTGGCTCGATGCTTCTCCAGTTGGGATATTGCTTTACTAAAAACATCATAACTTCTCAACCGAGTATCGAATTTAGGCAAAATTGGTATCGTTGGAAAGCTAATTCAATTATCTACATAATAGATGGCATTAATATGGAAAATTTCACATGAAAAAATTGTTATTATTTTTTGAAGCTAACCTTTGACATTCTAGGAGCAAAATTAAGCTAGGAAAAAGTATGAGGTATTACAATATCTCCCTCTTGGGAACATTCGTCCTCAAATATGGTTAGTTAAACTGAAAACACTAAGGAATTTGAGGCTATAAGCTATCATGCACAACTAAAATAAACAGTATGAATGAATCTAAAACATACAGAGCTACTGAACTGATTTGTAAGTGCATGAATTTTACATGAAGATAACTATATAGTTGAATCTGAGACTGGAAAAAGAACTAAATGAAGGAACACTATTACCTTCGGCTGAATCTGAGCTCGTGGAGAAGAAATAAGGATACTTGGTACACATGTCTGCTTCTACTTCCCAAGTGGCACCCTCAACGGAATGATTTCGCTATAGAACTTTGACCAAGGGAACTTCTTTATTCCTTAGCCTATGAATCTGATGATCAAGAATGTCTACTAGACCTTCTTCATATGAGAGGTTATTCTGGATATCTGTACTTTCTAGAGGGACTACAACAGTTGAATCGTCTATGCACTTATTCAATAAGGACACATGGAACACTGGATGAACTGATGATAAATCTGCGGGTAGCTTAAGTTCATATGATACCTTCCCAATACAACTAAAAATCCGGAAGGGACCTACATATCGGGGACTAAGCTTCCCCTTTTTGCCAAATCTCTTCACCCTTTTCATGGGTGAAACATTCAAATACACAAGGTCATCAACCTTAAATTCAAGACCTCTTCTTCTTACATCTGTATAAGATTTCTGATGACTCTGAGCTGCTTTCAATCTCTCTCAAATCAACTAAAATTTCTACATGGACTCAAACACCATGTATGGACCAATCAAAGTGGCCTCACCCACTTCAAACCAACCAATTGGTAATCTATATCTCTGCCCATAAAAAGCCTCGAACGGAGCCATCTGAATACTAGCATGATAACTGCTATTATAAGCGAACTCAATCAACAACAAATGCTCATCCCAACTACCTATGAAATCAAGAACATATGCCCTCAATATGTCCTCTAGAGTCTGAATGGGACTTTCTGCCTGACCATCTGTCTGTGGATGAAAAGCTAAACTAAGATGAACTTGGGTACCAAGTCCCTTCTAAAAGGATCTCTAAAACTGAGAGGTAAAATGAGTACCCCTATCTTAGATGATGCACAAAAGATCTCTATAAAATCTAACCAACTCTCTGATATACAACTTGGCATAATCTTCAGCTATGTAGGATGTGTGAACTGGAAAAAAATATGCTGACTTAGTCAATCTATCTACAATGACCCAAATCAAATCATGCTGACGATGCGAATGGGGTAATCCAGTCACAAAGTCCATATTCACCTCTTCCCACTTCCAAGTGGGGATACCAAACTCTTACAATGTACCACTAGGTCTTTGGTGCTCTACCTTAACCTGTTGATAAGTTGCACACTTGGCTACAAACTCTGCTATATCTCTCTTCATACCACTCCACCAATAGATTTCCCATAAGTCACAGTACATCCTGGTAGCACCTGGATGAATGGAATAATGCACACCATGCACTTTCTCCATAATTCACTGCCTCAAATCATCAACACATGGCACACAAAATTTACTCTGGTACCTCAACACACTATCTCCCGCTGGGAGAAAACCTCTATCTTTTCTTCTTTAACTAACTCCTTCAGTTTGATCAAACTAGAATCCTCGTCTTGCTTCTCTTTCACTTCAGAAACTAGAGAAGATTCGGAACTACTCTGAACCCAAACATTCCCTTCAGCTGAATCAACCAATCTAACACCCAACCTAGCTAATCGATAAAATTCTTAAACTAAATCCTTCTTATCATTATCCACGTGAGCAACACTTCCCATAGATAATCTACTAAGAGCGTCTACCACTACATTGGCCTTGCCCGGATATTACAACACACTCATATCATAATCTTTCAATAATTCTAACCACCTTCTCTGCAAAAGATTCAACTCTCTCTGAGTAAACACACACTAAAAGATTTTGTGATCCATAAACACATCAACATGAACCCCATAAAGATAATGTCACCAGATTTTCAAAGCAAACACAACAGCAGCTAATTCAACATCATGGGTAGGGTAATTCTTTTCATGAGGCTTAAGTTGTCTAGAGGCATAGGCTATGACCTTACCTTTATACATTAAAACACAACCCCTACCAACTCTAGAGGTATCACAATATACGATAAAACCATCTGTACCATCAGGTAACACTAAAATTGGGGATGAAGTGAGTCGACTCTTTAACTCCTGAAAACTCTTCTCATAGGAATCTGACCATTAGACCTTAACTTTCTTCTGAGTCAATCTAGATATAGGAGATGCAATAGATGAGAAACCCTCAACAAAACATCTGTAATAACTAGTTAAACCTAAGAAACTTCTAATGTCCAATAGAGAGATAGGTTTAGGCCAATTTCTTACTACTTCAGTCTTTTGAGGATCAATTCTAATTCCCTCACTGGAAACAATATGACTAAGGAAAGCTATCTTAGCCAAAATTCATATTTGATGAATTTGGCAAACAACTGGTGATCTCTAAGAGTTTGCAACACAATTATAAGATGGTCTGCATGATCATCCTCACTATAAGAGTGGACGAGAATATCAACAATAAAGACTATGACAAATATGTCCAGATACTGTTTGAACACTCTGTTCATCAAGTCCATGAAAGTTGTTGGGGCATTTGTTAGCCCGAAGGACATGACTAGAAACTCAAAATGACCATAACAGGTTCTGAAGGTTGTCTTTGGAATAGCACATTCCCTTACTCTAAGATGATGATAGCCAAATCTAAGGTTTATCTTGGAGAAGTAACTAGAACCTTGGAGTTGATCAATAACTCATCAATTATAGGAAGAGGATATTTTTTTACTGTAACTTTATTCAGCTGACGATAGTCAATGCACATACGTAAAGAACCATCTCTCTTTTATACGAATAGGACGGGAGTGCCCCATGGAGAAATACTAGGCCCTATGAAACCTTTATCTTAAAGATCTTTGAGCTACTCTTTTAACTCCTTAAGCTCGGCTGGAGCCATATGATATGGAGAAATATAAATAGGTTGAGTATCTGGGAGAAGGTTAATACCGAACTCTATTTCCCTATTGGGAGGTTCCCCTGGCAAATCTTCGAGAAAAATATCAGGAAACTCATTGACTACACTGACTGACTGAACTGTTGGAGTCTCAGACTTAGTATCTTTGACTCTAACTAGATGATAGATACACCCTTTGGATAAAATTTTCTGGCTTTAAGATAATATATAAAATGACTCTTGGGAGACACTAAATTACCTTTCCACTGAAAGATTGGCTTATCTGGAAACTAAAACTTCACCACTCGGGTGCAACAATTTATAGATGCATAACAGGAATGAAGCCAATCCATACTAAGAATAAGATTAAAGTCAACCATATCTAACTCTATTAGGTCTTCTAACATAATTTTATGAAGGATAGTAATATGAAACTTTCTATAAATTCATTCAGCAATAACTGACTCACCCACTGGGGTAGAAACCAAGAAGGGTTCAAGGATATTTTTAGGACGTATCTCTAAATTTACTGCAAATAATGAGGTCACATAATAAAAATTCAACCCAGGGTCTAACAGCACATAAACATCAAGATGAAAGACATAAAGTATACCAGTGACAACATCTGGAGATTCCTTCTGCTCCTGATTGGATGGTAAAGCATAAAACTAATTTTGGCACTGACTACCACCGGTACTGGATGATGCACCTTGAGTAGGGACTAGGAGACCTAGAGGAGCTGGTGCACTAGTAGCCTGAGTCTGGGGACGAACATCATTGTTCCCCTACTTAGCATGCGCACACTCTCTAATTCTATGACCCAACTTACCACAACCATAACAACTTTTTTGTCCCAACATACACTCACCAGGATAATTCTTACCACACTTAGCACATGGATGATAACTGGGTCTTCCACTCACACTATTTTGAGATTTGGACATAGAAGACTTACCCCACTGCTCCTGTCTAGCTCTAGGAGCGGGAGAACTAGCTAAAGATGGTGCTGTCATAGATAAACGATTCTGAAATTGTGAATGATTTCCCTATGAGACCTAGTTTGGACATACTCAAACTGACTAATTCTATCCTTCTTATTCCCCTCTCTCTTCCATTCAACTTATATGCCTCAATTTTTTAAGCATGAATCATCAATCTAGAAAGATCCATATCTCTAATAAGCATGGAAGTCCTACACTTCTTGACTACCAAACTAGATACTCCAGTAACAAACTTACTCATACTTTCCCAAGGATCAGCCATCGTATCAGGGGCATACTTAGACAAATAATTGAACGTAAGGCAGTACTCCTTTAATATCATTGAGCCTTGCTTCAGGTTCACAAACTCCTCTATCTTAGCCTCCCTCATTTCACATAGAAAGAACCGTCCTAGAAATGCATTCTAAAATACTTGCCAACTCATAGGAGTTGCATTCTGACCTCTACTATTTTTACACATAACTACCCAATCATACGCTATATCCTTCAACTTATAGGATGCCAACTCTATACTCTCCTCTTCAGAAACATGCATAATCTGGGTTATCTTCTTCACCCCATCTAAATAAAGTTGTGGGTCCTCACCTGCCTTCGACCTAAAGAACTCTGGCGGATTTATTCTCATTAAACATCTAATTTTGGCTGCTCACCATTCTGTTGAAGTGAGACTGTAGACTGATGGTTTCCCTGAATATTAGCAGTCACAGCTTGGGCCAATGCCTGAAAAAAAGCCCTAAACTTAGCATGGGATACATTCTTATTCAGAGGATCGGTGGGCTGGAGTGGCTGGTTACCATTTTTGCGGGCGTTAGCTCGATGAAGAGGCATATTCAACTAACACATATGAGCATAAGTTAAAAAGCAGATAGAGATACTGTAAGCACGATAGATCATAAAAGAAAGAGATGATTTCCTAAAGATGTCCAGTAGCCTCTTGCTCATAAATATGGAATTCTTCACACCCATGATCAAGACTCTACGTAACACAGCTTGTATGACTCCCTAGGACTCTTGAAAATCTTAGGCTCTAATACCAAGTCTGTAACGCCCCAAATGGGTCTTGAGACGTCATACGGTGCTCAAGACTATGAGTAACCTTAAGCTAACCCTGTCTGCCTTCAACTATCTGAATCTCATACTAATGGAAATATAGACATCAAAATCATACTAAATGCAGAAAACTGTCTGAATATAATATCTAAAAAAATACTAGTCTTACGGGTCTGATGAAATAATACTAAAAATCTGTATCAAAACTAGCAGTCTGACAATCCTCTACTACTAATATCTAGAGAGACACTGGGACAAACCCCCAGCTAACTCAAACTGTCTGAAAAGAATCTTAAATTAGCTAAACTGATAAGTTGAAAATAAACTGAATGACTAAGTCCGCGAACTATAAGGACTCACCAACTATTGGGATGTAGATAGAGATGCTCAAAATCACTCACGCTGCTAAAACTGAGCACCGAAACCTACATTATGAGACAATGTAGCATATAGACATATATATGGATCAGTACTTTGAGGATGTACTGAGTATATGGGAGTGAATGCATAAGTACACATAGTTTGTAAAACAATGCATGTTAAATGTAAATGACTCACATAAGCTAGAATATCTTAAAACTAAAATCTGTAATCATGAATAGAAAATCATACTTTGTAAATCTAGTGAGTCATAAAATTTAGTTCTGAAAGCTATAATAATGTTCTGTAGGTAAATCATACTGTCTAAGTGTAAAAAGGGCTCACTTCTATATTTGATATCTAAAAGTTATAGTCTGTAGCTAATATCTTTCTGTAAAAACATAATTTGAATAAAGTTGTGAGCCTTTACACTTAGTTTTCTTAAAAGCTTTTCTGTTATTCTATTCTTTTAAAGAAGTTACTCAAAAGTTATTTATTTACTTTTACTAGCAGGAAGGTTCTCTTAACCGAAATAAACCATGTGAGCTAATATGTAGCCCAACATCTTGTTCCCCTATGAGGAAAACCTCATGATGGGGAGAGGTGTCATACTTTTGTCAAGGAGTATAACCTAATTAAAGTGATCACATAAGTAACTTTCATTCATGTAGAAATGGAAATAATTTGATAATATGTACGTACGTTGGCTACGTAGTTCTGTGGAAGATAGGGCACACTAATCATACACTTTCCGCTCGGTGCTAAATACTACTCCCTTTAAATCTGTATGCTCATTCTGTTGGAAATCAACTTTAAAAAGCTAGCATAAGGGTTATTACTAAACCAATTATACATTTATCTAATTCAATCTATGACTAAAACTATTCTGATTTCTAAAATCTCTAATAAATCTATAATGTGGATTCCAAAACTTATCTGAAGATCAAAAGATCAAAGTTTTATTAAAATCTAAAAATAATCTGATTATAGGATGCTTAAATCATAATCTTTCTTGAAATCATAACATGTAATCTTGGACTTTATAACCCATGCATCAAGTTCATGTCAAAACTTCATAATGTTCATGCTTGATATTGAGAGTAATGATAATTCAATTCAAAATCTAAAATTTACTGCAATAGGCATGAAAATATAGAAATAGACATGCAATTCAACTTCATAAACACTTGAAATCTCATAATCTTGCAAATAGCAATAATAGGTATAAACCCGAATTCAAAACTCATGTAAAATCATTCAAAATCATATAAATTTAAAATAAGAGCTTGGTTTTGGGTACAAGGATGAAAGAAGTATCTTTGTTCATAAACTCCACATACCTTAATTGATGAAATTTTTAAGAAAGCTTGAACTTGAATCTTTATTTGTGCCTTTGAACATGAACTCTTAATTATCTTGATTTAGGAATCTTTAATTTTGGGTTTTCTTGGAGAAACAATGGTGGAAATTGATTTCTTAGAGAGTAAACTTTTGAGCTCTAGGATTTTGATTTGAGAGACAATGGATGAAAATAAGCATAAAGTGTTTAGGATATGCTTAATTCCTTGTTTTGGACGAATTGGGGGCTTGGGAATTGACCAAAGTGTCCCTTTTAAAATTTGATCGGAACTGGAAACAAGAGAAATTTTCCAAATTTGCATGTCACCGCGATGCGTTACTATCATGGTGGCTCACTAGAATTCGACAACTGGGAACTGGACATTCTATGCGACGCGGAGCTATCAAGCTGAACTATTGAAATGCCATTTTAGCCATCACCGCTACACGCCACTATCGCGGTGAGCCACTGGAAATTGATAATTAGTAAATAAGGCTTCACCAAGATGTAGGCTTACCATGGAGGTTTACTGGAATTGGATAATTTCCATTTTGCAAGTCACCGCGGTGCGATGCTTCTCTAGTTGGGATACTGCTTTACTAAAAATGCCATAACTTCTCAATCGAGTATCGGATTTAGGCAAAATTGGTATCGCTGGAAAGCTAATTTAATTATCTATACAATGGGGGGTCTAAATCTAGAAAATTTCACATGCAACAATTGTTATTCATTTTTGAAGCTAACCCTTGACATTCAAGGAGCGAAATTAAGGTAGGAAAAAGTAAGAGATATTACATGATGCCCCTTGGGTCAAGATGAAGGAGGAGATAAGAAGTCATCATTGTGATTTACAATAAAGTTTTAGTGAACGATTGTGAGGCACCAGTTGAGTTTGACATCTACGGACAATGTGCTCACATGATATCAAGCTATACTAATTGCTAGCCTCATGACTGGGAGTTTACCACCCTTTCATTTTATTATTTAGTACAAAGATAATATGATGTGACAGGAGTGCTGGCTATTACCGAGGTTTATTCAAGGATCAATTCTACCCGTATGTCAAATATTAATTTGATTAAAGATGTTGCTAACTTGATTACACTACATTGAACACAACCATCTGTATTTTTTAGTGCGACCCACTTTATGGGTCCTTCTATATCAATGGAGTAGGTTCAGACATCGACATTGGTTGGAGAAACTGATATAGGTATCTAGAGGATAGAAACTCTCATTTGCTGGTATTAGGATTCCTTACTATGTCACAGAATTCCTACAGTAGTTGGTGGATCGACAATAGGAGTTTGTTGATCGCTAGACTTATTAAGACCTAGTTGGCCATATTATTTGGTCAAATCAGGCCATGAGTCTGGACTATTTTGGAGGCTTCTGAGGCTAGAGTTAACGGTAGAATGATATATGTTATGTATCCATTAACGAGAAAGATGCATGGGCATATTGATAGTTTTGAGGCCCGGATAGAAGCACAAATTTGTGAGGCTCAAGCGCTTGACTTATCAAGCCTACACAAGGAGGTGGCTATATTGAGATCTGAGGTGCACTCTTTAGCTATGAGCCACATTCTAGTTATCCCTACAGTGGTTCCTTCTTTCACACAACTGCTACCTCGACCACCACCACTGATCTTTGATTTATTTACTAAGGATTATTAGGCCCAAACTATTGAGGCTAAGAGAGGTCATGATCTAGAGGAGCAGGGTGACCCTAATGAGGAGTTTAGGTGGGCCTTGAAGAAGGCTACTATAGAGTCAAAGATGCATCTTAGTGTTCATAAGCAGAGGTATGTTGAGATTTCATTGGGTTTTTCTTTTAGTCACGCACCACCACCACCCCTTGGAGATGAGCCGCATTATTCCCTAGATAGAGTCAAGCCCACTTTTGATGCCTAGAGCATCCCAGTTATGACACCCTTTTGTTGTTATTTTCTAGTATGCATTGGGGACAGTGCATCAGCTTTAATTTGGGGGTAGACCTAGGGTTTTTTTTCATGTCTCTTTTCCCTAGGGTGTGCTATCATAGTAGAGCCGACATGTTTAGATTTTGTGTTATGTTGTTATAATTGTTATGCATTGTTTTTATTTAGTTAGAATAAAAATAAGGAACCTAAGTACAGTCGACATGCTTTGTTTTTGTTTATGTGTTTAAAAAATATGATATCCCTCCAAATTTGTTATGAATTATGTATGTAAACATATGTGTGACTATAGTTTGAATCTATTTATAGAATTAGTATTAGGGATAAAATAATTAAAGTTTAGCATTGCATGAATTGGCTAGGTAGTAGTTGATAATATTACCCTATACCATGTGTGTGTGAGATATTTGCATAGTTCTCTTTGTGCATTTATTCCAGATTTTGCCCAGTTAGTCTTGCCTAGGTTGCAGGATAGTTGGTTATGACATGATCATATGCTGTGTTTGAATAATTTTGCTCTTAGCCTAAGAGACTAATAAAATGAGAATAAGTATCTCTTGATCCCAAATTTGAGCCTAAGTTGACCTATTTTCTTATTTTCACCTTTTCACCTTCCTGTTTAATTATAGTAAACTTGTTTTAAGTACCTTAACTCAAGTAATTGCCTAAGTTGAGGGTGACTATTATCGGGTTGCGTAGTTAAAAATAGGTATGAAGAAAAGTGTTGAATGAAAGAAAAGAAAGTGCAGTTGAGTTTGGTAGAAAAGTGTGAAAAAGAAAAGAAAACAAAATTAATGAAATAATAAGAAAGAACGAAGAATCTAATAAATTCAAAGAAAGAAGGAAACCATACCCAATCTGAATAAGAAACAAAGGAGAAAAAGGGAGAATAAAATAAGCATGGTTAAGTAGTGGAGCCAGTAATGTAAGTGTAGTTTCAAGGGGGTGAATCACTATTTACCCGTATGTACCATACCTTTCCCCAAGCCTATATTACAAGCCTAGAAAAGTCCTATAGTGATCTAATTCCAACTTTCCAAAAAACTAAGGTATAGAAAATAAGGGCAAACCTATGGTATTTTATGCACATTGGTTGAACATTTTTGAGAGAGTGAGTGTCTCGATATAGTCCCTACATTGACATGAATTATGATACTCTGAGAGTTGGAACTTCCTTGTGGTGAGGGTACATGAGTTTTAGTGTTAACTGCTTATTTGTTCGGGTAGTAGCAGTTGCATATATGTGTGGTTGTTTGTTTCTAATATAATTCCACCAATTGAATCCTTTATATCATAGTGTTGTTATACATAGATCCACACAGTGGTTTTGAATGATGTGAATAGAAGGGGGTGAGAAAATTGAGCTTAATTGTGTTGACAACCATAGGTGTCATAGGTTTCTTTTAATTAAGCATCAATTTTTTCTATTATGTGTTAGTTGCCTGAGGACATGCAAACATTCTAAGTTGAGGGTGTTGATGCTCCATGGTTTCATGACACTTTCGATGCTTAAAAAAGGAAATCATGCAACTACTTAAGTATGTTTGTTATATGTGGTGTGATTTTATGTTGATTTTGTAGGAAAACAAAGTTTGGAGCTGAGAACAAGCAAAAGGAATGAAGTAAAAAAGAAATTCCTATCTACGGTCCCGTAAGTAGCCACGTAGGTTGTTCGTAAAAAGTTCTGAAGATGATTTTGTTCTTCTCATTCCAACGAAGACTACCTACGAGGCATAGGTAATACCTATGGCCCGTACGTACCCCTCATAGGTGGTCTGAAGCTTGAATATTTCTCTGATTCCTATGAACCTACTTATGCCCCGTAGGTACTACCTACGATCCGTTAGTGGGCTCGTAGGGTGGTGTCAATTCTAATTTCCTACTTTACTTAGGATAGATTTTCTAATGTAATTATAAATACCCATTGGATATTTCTTTATTAGGTTACACACTTATATACTTATTACATTATTTTGAGTTCTGAGACACTTTTGATTTTGGAATCATTGTTGTTGGTTTTTAGGGTTTGATATTAATTTGAGATCTCATTTTTCATTATTATTAGTGAGATCATTGATATGATTTTATCTATGAATTTTATGTGTGTTTGTACAATTATGAGCAGCTAAACCCCCTAACTAGAATTGTGAGATCCATGATGGATTAACAAAGTAGAGAAAGTGCAAAGTCATTCTTGATTGGTTCTTGCATGTATTGTGATTTTCTTTGCTTTGATTTCTTTCTTAATATTTGAAAATGATAGGAACTCGCCTGTATTCAATATTAACCCAAGAAAGAGGTAGAGATTAGGAAAAAATGATCACATAGAAATTTGAAGCTATCAACCTTCATGCAATTAACTTGAGACTGAGAGGAGACATTTAATCTGAGATCCAGAACAAGGGTTAGTTATGAGACACTCTGAGACCGAGAAGATATAAGTGAAATTCACTCAAATCAAAGTCGAGAGATGGTTAGGTGGTACATAACTTGTTAAATTTTTTATGCAAGACACCGAGATAGTTTGATGAGAATGATAAGTTTTTGGATTTAAGAAGTTAGGGGAAACACAAACTAGTCATCGTGATAGATTTTTGTACTATTTCCTGTGAGATCGTCTCCAATCTTATTAAGGTCTATATTTGACAAGCGACCACGTTATACTTTTTAGCAGGTATAATTTGAGCGACATCACATGCACCCTTACACACTCATAATACATCACAATTTTGGGGCATATAGGTAAAACAATATTGCTTTCTCTAAGAAAAGAATTCTCATGTACACAAGATATAGCTTAGGCTTTCCCTTAGTATCATACTCTATTAACAAAAGTGGCAAATACACACGATCAAGAGGACTTAAATGGTTGAATGTCAGCTAAGGGACGAGTAGAAAATATGTCACCACAAAATTGATTATCCTCCCTATGCACATTAAAATATTTACTTCAAATATTTTTATTATCTTTTGCTTTATGTCTCTCATATTTAATTTTTCTTTACACTTTCCTTTATTATCTCCCATTTTCTTTAAGCTCTCGTTGTATTCTTTTTCATATTATTAGCAAGAGTTTTTTTTAATTCTTTTTGTTTTCATAATTTTTCAACTCTTTATTTTTTATTCTTTGGGTTTTTATGCTCCCTACTAACAGTACACAAGTAATATTCGTATACGTAGACACCACTGAAATTCTTTTCTTTTTATAACAACAACAATTTCCCAGATTTTACTTTTTTTACTTTATTCTCATCTTTTTAAGTCTTTTAACTTTCAAATGCACAAGGGGCTTAATTAAATTAATTTAAGGTACATCAATAAAAAAGAAAAACTAATTAAGTTTCCAATCAAAGAAATAGGTTAAAAAGGCACAAAGGAAAAAACTATAAATAATGAAAGAATAGGAAAAATATAGTCATAAATTGGCTTAACATAGAAATGCCTAAATCATATCCTATGAATTTTACACTTAGTATCATATCTTACACACACCGTACAAGTTCTTGATACAAAATATGCGTAGAATATATAAACTATTAACCACACAATGAGATATAGACGATAAAATTGGCTCCCATTCAAATCTCTACCTGAAAATACAACTGAATTCAATGAAATATTTTTACATCCATTTTCTTTTTTTATTATCAATTCTAGAGCCTTCCATGTCTCAAATAAAATCTATCATCATTTTTACATAATATTTTTAAGAAAGTTACCTAACATTGTCTAAGAGATTCTAGATTAAACACCTAGTGTTCAAAGAATATTTGGTTACTTCTTAACTATCCTAAAGACAAATTTTTGCTTAATATGATCATACCAATCCATCATTAAGAAAACCAATTAATCTATAACTAAAAAAGAACAATTCAAAGAACTACCTTGGTAATAAGAGCCACCGACAACATCTAAGGGTTGTACTGACAACTCTAACTGCTAGCACAATACATTAAAATGTAATACATACACATAAAAGCATCCAAGTAATTTTTCGCACCTCATATTTAAAAATTGACTCTGTCCTCAGTTTCTTAAGATAATTAATGCGCAAGTACAAAAATCTTTCTGAATGACGAAAGACCGATGTACTAGCAACTCATGGGATACTCTGACTTCTCCCATATGAGATCTTCATGTCGGCACTATTGATTTACTTTTTACCATCTTATTTTACCACTGTCCATTTTCCCAATCTTTGCTTTCATGCTCATCTTTATACAAAAATTAAAACAACTATAAAATCATAGTAAAAAAATAAAATAAAAAATCAAAGGCGGCAATAAAATTATGTTGCCTCCCAACAAGAACCTAATTTAACATCGTTGCATGACACACTTTACTTTTTCATTCACATTAAACTTATGAATTTTATCCTCGATTTTATATCAAGCCTTTTGTGCTTCATGTTTGGAGGTGCAAATAGAAGTAGACCAAGTGATGAGTATGGTTTTCACTTCTTGGCCTTTGAATGAGAAATGCAATTCATCTTCTTGTCACCACAACTTTGTGGATAAAATCACTCTATTTCTCATCCATTGAATCTGATTTAGGTATTTGGCCTTAGTTTAAACTTGTTAGCTCAGTTCATACTTAATGACTTAGAATAGAAACTTGAAGGTTATGCTAGATTTAGTGTGTTGATGTTTACCCTTCTCCAGGTTTGGTTTGGGTAGTGGATATCGAGGAATTCAGCCTTGGTGTTGAGATTTCAGCGATAAGTTGTAGAGCTAGGATTCAACCTTTATTTTTAGATTTGTCTTAGTTGGAATTTCACCTATAGGTTGGCTAATCCTACTTCTTGTCTACCTATTCGATCTCCTTCAGTTCACATAGATTGTGGTTGGTTGGTGTTCAAATGATAGTCTATTAGCACAGTATTAGTTCCTTCAGCTTTGACCTTGGACTTAAGTAATCGTTGGATTTTAGATGATCTACTTAGCAAGAGTAGTATGCTGAGTTTTATTCAATATGGCTTCATTCTCAGTTGATGGAATATCTTGAAGCGGATCATTTCATGGTGAGTGTACGTGCTTCAAACTCCTGACTACCAGTTTTAAGGGTCATTCAGACCTATTTAGCATTGGTGTAGATTGTTAACTTTGGTTATCACTATTTGTGTGCTCATGTAGCTCCTTATGGTTTTATTCTCATGCTTGCCTTTATGGATTTTTGGCGGATCAACTTTTATTCTTTGAGGTTAGTGATGGAATTGCACGGACATAACTCAAGTGACTTTCTTCTTGGTTTGGAGTGAATAGCATGTTTTGAAAGGCAAAAGAAAGTCATATTTTAATCTCAGAGTTGGTTGTATGGTTCATGCCTTGGTTTGTCTTTGGCTTAGATGAGTGTTCATTTGGTTGTGCTAGTATTGGTGTGTCGTGGTTTGGATTAGCATACATCAGCCTTCCTTAGTCCAGTTTGAGACTAGTTAGTGGTTGAGGTTAACTTTTGGTTGTTTGAGCAGGGAAGAAAAAAAGTTGGGTGAAAGAGGGATACCTGCAGTAAAATCTCTTGGAAGTGTTGTCTCTTCATGGAGATTATCTGGGAAGTCATGCTCGGGGCATAGGGGCCTAATACCTGGTCCCTTTGGTATTGGTGCTTCTTCTGTCCATTTGACTTTTGTAGAAAAATATTCTTTTTGTAGTGGATATTATAATGACCATCTTGGTCATTTCCTTGATTTGCATGTGTTTCTGGTATTTCAAGCCTTTCCACAATGTCTATAGATTATTTGTGACTTGCCAGAACTATCATCTCGATTATCAGACAATTTGTTTGGATTTTAGGGACATTTCTCTATTTTGGAGCCTTCGTTGTTTAGAATTTGGTCTCGAATCTAAACCCTAGTTCATGACCTCAGATGAGAACTTTTACAGTGCCATCAGCTCCGGAACATTAGTTTTAGGCTAAAGGGGCGCTTGGTTTAGGTCTCAAGGCTTCCAGACTAATTTTGGGCTATTGGGTGGATTATGTAAAAAAATAGAACTATAGGTGTGGGCCCCACATTTAATCAAAATGATCTCGAATGAAATTTTCGATGGTTCCACTGAGTCAGGAATGTCGAACGGTAGCATAGTTCATTTGCATGCACGGGGTTCCAAATAAATCTTGAGCATCCGATCGAAGTTTGTTTTGGACTTGGAATGAATTTGGCTGATGGCACCTCATAGGACCTCTTTAGCGCCTTTTGGGCCTCTTTAAAGCTCAACATTTTAGTTCCCTTGGGCTACTTTAACGGCCCTAGATCAATGGCAGGGGTCCTCTTTAGCGGTTAATAACAGCTAAACTAAGCATCGCTTTAGCACCTTTGGGTCTGCTTTAGAGCATCTACGACTGTTGCCAGACCGTTAAAGTAATTTAGATGCCGCTTTAGTGCCTATGTGTCTGCTTTAAAGGCACCTAATGCCTTTTTATGCCCATTTTCTCCATCCAATTTTCCAACATTTCTTCCACTATTTCAACACCAAATTGAGAGCTCAAAGAGAGGAAAAATTGGGGAATCATCCATTGCAGCTAAATTAAGATTGCCTAGAACTGCTTGGTAATTTCCCATTAATTTTTCCTTCAATTTCCATCGTAATTCATGGTAAAATTTGAGACCCAATTTACACTCCATTTGTGCTTAACTTTTAAGGACACATTCCTTATCCTTCGAGGGACATTGTGAGGGATTTAATTTTAGATTCCATTTACGGTCCCTGCAGGCCCGTTCTTGACCCAAAATTTGACCCGACCCTTAATATAGCAGTATGGATCTTGTTTTAATCCTAATGACATGAAGATTACCATTTTGATTGCATGGAAATGTTTTGGGATCATGGCGTAAAGGTGAAAGATTTGTGTGTGATTCAAGGATTTATAGTTCGGCATCGAGGTAGGCTTTTATCCACTCTTCTTTATGTAATAGTGTATTATATATATATACTTCATGCTATTTAGGGAGGTTAGTTTGTGGGTATGGGCACTTATATATATATATATACATGTATGTATGTATATCCTTGGTACTAGAAAAGTAGATTGATGAGGATGACAACAATGATGATTATTGGAAATCCTAGATCAAGACCAGGTCGGTGTATACGGGTACTCTTGAACCCCTAGGGTCTCCTTCATCTATGAGACCTCGAGTCGGACTAGAAAGGTCATCGTGGGTCCTACCTTTGCAAGCTATCGAGCTGGAGAAGGTGTATAAACTGGATTATATTATGGTACGTTATTTAGTTATAATAGTATGGATTATACTTTGTATTCATCTTTGCAAGACCATTGTCTATCACCAGTATGTGCCTATATCTATCAGTCTTATAGGGGGTTACGCAGGTTTAGATGATGAATATTGCTTGCGGTGTGTTATTTTTTGATTGGACCTTCTAGGCTATGGGGCTAATTTAGGTATTGTTTGTTCGGGCTAGCTGGTTACTTTATATTATTATTGTTATCATGGTTAGTCCATGACAGGCTGATTATTGGACTGGTACTGAGATTCGTGGTATGATTCTGATTTCTTTTTCTTTCGGTTATTTTATTTTGCATAATTATCCCATGGTTATGCATTATGGTTTTTGAACCTGATTATGTTAGCACTAGTTCCTACTATAATTCAGAGGCCTTAAGATTCTAGTATGACTACTTTGGGTTGTACCTTAGAGTTAGCCTATTTTTCTCATATATATATATATATACATGTATATATAGAGAGAGAAAGAGAGATTTATGGTATTACCATATATCTCTCTCTTTCCTCATTTATTCATATTGTGTATATGTTCCTTGGCCTTGTATACTACTATATATATATATCCTTCTTCTTCTCTTTACTTGTATAATGGCCAGTGATATACGATATATTACTTAGGTCCTGGAGTAGGGCTAGAATAAAATAGCTAGTCCTTATGGTCTCCTTAGCTTTACTATGTTAGTTACCTGGATATTTGTGTACAGTTTACATCCCTGCTTGCATGTTATTTATATTTGCATTTTCTTTGGGGCTCAGTCAGAAGTTTCCTACAACACGTGTCTGGTAATCATACTACAAATTTGTAGTATGCAGATCATAGAATGGGTTCTTATCATTTTTGTGTGCATCATGCGGAGCAGCTATGGTTCAAAAACGTAGGGTGAGCTCCTGGGATTTGGAGTATTACTATTCCCCTTCTTATGTACTAGACTAATCTGTATGTTGTATTCAAATATGGGTTGTGTCATTATATTCATTTAGTACTTCATATTGTAGTTTTATTATATCAGAAGTTTTTGTACTGATTCCACCATATTTTGGGACTATCTTGTGTATTTTAGCCTTTTTACTATATTTATTCGGAATTCTTCCTTCATTTCTCTTGGTAGTCCACTACTAGTAGGTTCGGACTATGGGTTGTCTTACCTACTGGTGGGTTATAGTAGGTGCCATCATGACCTGAGAAATCGGGTCGTAACAAAACTAAATACAAGGTCAATCAAGGACTCAAACTAAATTTTAGGAGGTTTCTTTAACTGACATAGACCATGTGAGCAACGTGGAATCCAACTTGTAACCTAAGATGGGAGGGTCTTCTATACCTTAACAAGGGTACGAACCATGATTCGCGTGAATTCACTCATAAGCCCATTAAGTGAAAAGGAGGAACTTTTAACTAGAAAGGACCTCTCTTACCTATAGTGGCATGCAGTTTGGGACTTGGATTATCTGAACCTTTGTCCTCAGAGTGTTAAGTACTACTTCTAACCAAAAGAAAACTGATATAATAAAATGCTCTACAATAATGATGTTCTAAAATTGAAGGACAAATTCTTTATCTGAACATATTTTAAATTATGAAAACTAAATGACTGAGTAGAGGACTAAAATGCATAATATCATAGATCATTGAGAGTTTATAACCCACCATCTCAGAAGAATGAAACTACTAGTGACAATTCTATAAACTAGATGTAATAAGGAATGCATAACTCAAGCTCAAAATCAAGAATTTTATTAATATGATGAGGGTTCACTATCATGAGTATGTAAATATGCTTAAATTTTTGGGGAAACATATATTCATGGTTTATTCATAGCAGGAAACTAAAAGATAATGGAATTCACTCTTTTCATGGAAACCCTAAGCTTGAAGAATGAATTAACTTGAGGAGTTGAGTTACTTTTGGGAATCAATGGGTGGAAGCAACCCATTAATGATATCGGACATACATGGAGATAAGAACCTTGAAGAAATGTCTACACTTAGAGCCTGAAGAAGATGAACCCTAGTTTGCCTTGAAGAAGAGAAATCACCTCTTTTCTCTTATTTTTACTAAGTGTAGATTATTTTCCAAGTAATGAGGGACTTATGGTAATATTAATATTAATATTAATAATCATCCTTCGGGTTTCTTAAGAGATGTATTTGATGGGTTTAAAAATTGGGAAAAGAATGGAATGCCCCTTATAAAATGTAACTGAAAAAGCTGCAGGGGAAGACGTACGACCCATCCCATGATCGTATGACCCACCTACGATCGTGGGAGGTGCTCGTGGTTGGGTGGATGATTTGAGGTTCTCTGTACTTGATCAGACAAGATATTTTATGATTATGAGACCTACCTATAATCATGCCATGATTTGTAGGTTGATAGTCTAAGTTGAATGAGCTTTAGGACTCACGATCATGCCTAAGATTGGGGTTTCAAACCATCGTCGTGGTTTAGTATCGTGGTTGGAAGGAATACTTGTCAACTTTCTAGTGTTTGGGATTTTCTCAATTAGATTAGAGAATTGTAGAGTCGTACAATCTTAACAAGTTTGTATCATCGCTTGTAGATTCTCACTGTTGGGTAGTTCTTCACTAAAATAGTTGTAACCCTTAGATCCAAAATTTAATTAAGGTAAAACTAGACATGATTGAAAAAAATACTCAAAGACCTTTTATTTGGTAGGTCTTGAGCTTAAAATTACTCTAGAATCTAGGATGTATGATCATTTGAAGTTGACTAGAGGGAGATTCTTCGCAAGAAAACCACCGGTAAGGAATGTTTCAACTTGGCTATGAGCTAGGAGTTACTTGTGGCATTAATACATGTCTAAATCATTTTTCTTAAAACCATAGAATAATGATTGATTTACATGTACATAAACAATGATTCTAATCTTAGCTTTAATTTTTATGATGTTACAACATATTTCCCTTGCGTTCATTCGTTCCCATGTGAAAACTAGGATAAAATGTTAGGGGAAGTGCTGCAATCCCAATATGAAGTTCTTAAGGGCTGAAGATTGACATAAAAATTGAGTCGGTAACTGTAACATGGACTAAATCAATCTCATGAATGCATTCTATGACATGATAATAACTAGGTGACATAAAATAGACACAATTAATTAAGAATGAACTATTTCCTCAAGCTAAAACTGAGCTCGAAGAGAAAAGATTGGAGTACTTGGTCATCATATCTTTATCTTCTTCCCAAGTAGCTCCCTCAACTTCCTGACTCCACCAAAGCACATTTACCAAATAAACCTATTCATTCCTCAACTTACTAACCTAAATATCAAGGATCTTATCTATGACCTCCTCGTAAGAAAGACTATCTTTCACACCCAAACTCTGTAATGGTACAACCGATGTGGGATCAGTAATGCATTTCTTTAGTGAGGACACATGGAAAATTTTATGCGCTGATGCTAAGTTTGCAGGAAACTCTAACACATAGGCTACATTACCAAAATGACCCACAATCTTACAAAGACCAACATAGCGGGGACTGATCTTTCCCTTCTTATCAAATATTTCACCGCTTTTGTGTGCAAAATTCTTAGATAGACACAATCACCAATAGAAAACTTAAGATCCCATTTGCATAGGACTTCTAACTACTCTGAGCAATTTTTAGCCTTTCTCCAATTAGCTAAACTTTCTCCATAGCCTCATGAACTAAATCTGGCCCTATCAAGGTAGCTTTACAAACTTTAAACCAAGAAATTAGAGATCTATACCTTTTACCATAAAGTGACTCAAATGGGGCCATCTGAATACTAGAGTGTAAGAAAAGTCAATCAAAGGCAAATGATCGTTCCAGCTACCCTTGAAATTTATCACAAATGCTCTTCACATATCCTCCAAAAAATTTGAATAGTTTGCTCTACCTGACCATCCATCAATGGATGAAAAGCCATGCTAAGATGAACTTGGGTACCAACACCCTTCTGAAAAGTCTTCCCAAATTAAGAGGTAAACTAAGTACCCCTATCTAAAATGATAGATAAGGGGACTCCATACAATTTCTCCAACTCCCTGAGGTAGAGTCTAGAAAAATCCTTAGCTCAATCGAAAGTGTTATCTGGTAGGAAATGGGATGACTTAGTCATTTGGTCCATGATAATCCAAATAGAATCATGCTGTCAATGAGTATGAGGAAATCTTGTAATAAAGTCCATATTTTCCACCTCCTACTTCCAAGTAGGAATAATGATATCCTGAAGCTTACCAGCTAGTCTCTAGTGCTCATCCTTAACCTATTGGCAGTTTAGACACTTAGCCACAAATTATATAATATCCTTCTTCATTCCATTGTACCAATAGACTTCCCACAGAGAATGGTACATCTTAGTGGCTCCCAAATGAATAGAATACTGAGAATTGTGAGCTTTTGCTAACATCTTCTATCTTAAGTCATCCATAAATCAAAAAAACAGTCTTTTCCGACAACGAAGAACACCATCTCCCCTTCAGGAGAAAGCCTAAACCTTTTAACTCTAGACTTCCTCTTTCAACTTAAGAAAAATAGGATCATTATCTTGTTTTAATTTCACCTCAGTTTTTAATAAAGATTATGAACCATTTTTAACCAAAATGTTACCTTCAACTGAATCAACCAACTGAACATCCAATCTAGTAAGATGGTGAACCTTGTGAACTAACTCTTTCTTATTATCTTCTGTATTAGCAACACTTCCTATAGACAACATACTAAGAGCATAAGCCACAACACTGGCTTCACCTGAATGGTAATAGACACTCATATCATAATCCTTCAATAACTCTAACCATATCCTCTGATAAAGATCTAGATCATTCTGGATGAACACATACTAAAGGCTTTTGTGATCCGTGAATATATCAACATGAATCCCATAAAGGTAATTCCTCCAAATCATTAAGGCAAAAACCACTACTTCAAACTCAAGATCATGAGTTAGATAATTCTTCCCATAAGGCTTGAGCTTCTTATAGGAATATACTATAGCCTACCCATGTTGAATCAACACATGATATATGAACAAAGTACGAAATTAAAAATCAAACTAAAAAATGAATACGAAAGATAAAGGGATAGATAGAAAGAAAGTAAGAGATGGATAAAATGGATGAATGACTAGAAAACTAAGAGTGTATCAAACCCCTAAATCACTATTCAATGTCAAACAAAGAACCTAACTCCTATGTAGACCTCCAGGGAGTAGGATTCCCGAGCAACCCACATTTCTAAATGATAAATCTACACAAGCAATTCCATGCTTGCCACAAGCTAATCAAAGCATGAATCACACTTTCACAAGTGTTAACATTCATAATTCATCAATAACTACTTACTAAATCAAAAGAAGTCTCATTTATAGTCTAGGCAAAGTTATTACATCATATGGGCCCAAAAGTGACCCATTTAGGAAAGACAAAACATATGATCCCATGAAGCATATGCTTGAGCATTTGTAGAGCACATGGGGCACACATGGGGCATATACCAAGGGTATAGTGGGCTGTTTTGACCCGCTCTAATAGATATAGAGCAAGTTGGGTGCACCTCAAAAGAGGATGGGGCTCATGTCCTCTTCTGGGGGCCTTCTAGCCCCATCTTGCCTTCCTCTAGCTTTTTTAACATTCCTTGTCCCTCATTGATCATCATAATCATTAAATTGGAACCCTTTGGATAGAAACAAGGGGTCTCCAAGTGCCTCTTGACCCGTAATCATCCTTCCTAACAATCTGAAGGCCATTTGTATTTTATCATCCTCTCATTCTTGAAGAAGATTTATCTAAAAATCTAAAACCCTTAAACACAAAAATAGAACACACAACCAATATTTTGTCGAAGCACGAGGGTTAGCACAACGGTTAAAATAACAACATCCATAACAAGGAGGTACACATTTGACATACAACCAATGATCCATTGCTATCAATAAAATAAATTCATCATACGCTTCAAAAGGGTGTTGGCTATAAGAAGCTTTATGAAACAAGGAAACTACCAAGGTCGTAAGACACAAGTGTTTCATTATTTCACCATAAGACCATATCCAAGAACTCCTACCTCTATTTATAATAAATACAACATCAACATGGATGTCATCAAATGCATAGAGGTAGTAAATAAAGGTATGAAGAAGATGAGTCCCATCCATGGTGTTTCCATACTTAAGAGTAGCAAGGTACGTAAGAAATATAGTAATCAAGTCACTAGAGGTTGGAATAACCAAGGAATGAGTCAATTCGTTAGGATGCACATCATACTTCCTTCCAAGACAACCTATTTTCACATAAAAAGCATTTTCAACACAAACATGGTCATCGTCATAAGCAAAGATAGAAAAGAAAAGAGTTAAGGACTCTATTCTCATCAAAATTACCCTCAAACATGAGTTTACAATAAGATGATACAAGAAATTTAAAGCGCATTACATCTTTCTCTTCAAGCAACTTCCCTCAAGAAGTGAATTCACTAACAAAATCATGATATTAATGGAATTAGAGAATCTATTAGAAACCAATTCACTCTTAGAGAAATAGTATACCCAAGAAGTTGGGTGAATTGTTTTCATGGCACTTAGCATGCTCCTAAGATTCCTTCCTATTAGTTCAACTTACCCAACCACACAAGTGTGACCAGGATTAGGAAACCAAAGTTGTACATCAAGTACACACCAAGGACTCTTCCCTAGCAAAAAATAGATTGGGAATTAAGATTGTAAGTACCACACAATTCAAGCACCAAAGGCAAACAATATAAAGGAATCGTGAAGACTTTAATACTCTTATGGTGTGACATGATTTCCATCAATTTCAAGGGTCTACTAAATATAATGAAAATATGATCATGTCTCCAAGGATCACTAGTAATAGAAGGGGGTGGGTACATACCTTAGAGACGACGCCTTGAATTTGTTCTCTTATTCTCCATAGGTGCTTTATAAGGTCCTTCCCTTCTATGTATCAACGTGGACTAATTGACTTGATCCTCTTGCCTCTTTGTAGGAATTACTTTGGTAGGTAACTCATTTTCTTGATCCATAGGATGAGATTCTTCCCTCCTTGTCATAAAGTATCTATCGACCCATAGGAGTTTGATTAGGTTCCTCCTTTTAGTCAAGTCTTCAACAACCTTTGAGTTCTTGAATAAAACATATCTAGGACTTCAAAATTATGCTCATGAGAGGTCTTATTTTAGTCCTCCTTCATAAGAATTAGCTCATAAACCTACAAGAGATAAGTATTGATACAAGGAAAAATACTAGTACTATAGTTATCATGCACTAAAGGATTAGGTTTAAAAAGTTCCACAACTAAGTGTTCCTTGTCTCCCTCATCTAATTCAACCCTTGGCTCAACATTCTCACACAACTCTCCTTCTTGAGACAAATTCGTATCCCCATTCATAGCCTTTTATTCCCCTTCATCCTTAACTTGATTAGGTTGACCATGGTTTAGCGGAGTTTGGGGTACTTTAGGGAAGGTATTTTGAGCATATCCACTTAAGAAAGCTTAAAAGTTTGGTGGATTAGGAAGGGTAGAGTTAGGGAAGCTTAGACAATCTATCATGTTATCTACCCTCCTTGAGAGTGAACTCTCTATGTCACCAATCCTAGAAGTCTTATTAGTCTCACTCCCTTCATAAGATCCTAATCGGGTATCCATAGCATTAAATTTCTCCAAGAAGAAAGCTAACATAGCATTTGTGGTGTTATCATCCATGGTGTGTGATATTTCACCTTCCTAAGACATTACACCTATTAAGAAATACTAAAAGAAAAAGAAAAATAACAAATACTTAAAGTTTAGGAAATCAAGCTGTCAAAGTTCACACCTTCTCTCAATTGGCGTCGCAAGCATTGATAAGTCATTTATACTCAAATGAGAATGCTTGGTACCAATTCTGGCTTGTGTCCGGAATAGATTCTTTTTTGAAATTGCAAATAAAAAAATCAAAAATAACTAACGTACTTGAATCAAGAAGGTTCAATGAAAACAAAAGAGAGAAGCACATAAGAATGGACAAGAAAGGATTGGACTCTAAAACCAATTAATCAACTAATAAATTAATTATTAGTTGTTAATTGGTGTTTATGAATAAAAATATGAAGTTAAGAATCAAGAAATGAAGTTAGCCGAAGCAGATCGGGAATAGACCTAGCGCATAAGGTGGCATTACCAATGCATAAGCTACTATTTTGGTCTACCCTTGACCTGATTTAGCAAGTTAGGTGAACTTACAAGGAACCTCCAAAGAAGATCAACGGAAATTCTTGCACAAGGGGACAAAATGTACTTATTGTGGTCCCTCTATGTCCTTTTCTCTTGGAATATTCTTTGGATCTTCCAAGGTGCTCTTGTACTAACACTTTTGTCTACTTATTCTTTCTACTTTTTGGTTCAAATAACTACTTTTTGATGAATATTCAACTTGAAAATGTGAATCTTCTCAAGAACACCAAGAATAGTTTTGAAAATCCAAAATGTACAACTTCTTTATTTTGGCTCAAAATTCCATAAAAATTTAACCATAGGCTCTTGTCAACAAAAGAAACACATTACATGCATCATCAGCTTTCCAAATATCACCAAAATTTCAAATTTTCAAACCCACTTTTATTTTATTCAACATTCAAAACCATAAAAATAGTTGATTTTACAAAATTCTCCAAATGACACCATCTTTTTAACCCTAAGTTTCTTTCAATGTTGGAAACTCTTTTTCAACTTCTGAAACCTCAAGTTCCAACCAAAAAATTGTAAATCTAATAACCCATTTCTTCAAATTTCAAGAAAACAATGGTGGATTCTTCATATTGCACTTCCAAGCACACTTAATAACTAAGTTCCAACTGAATATCACTACATGGAACAAATCTAGTGTTGAAACAACAAGAAGGACTAAAGAACACAAATTTTTTGGGGTTTCTTAAAAATGTTTTACACACACTTTTCTTTATGAGATAACAAACCCAAGATTGACTTCATAGGAGAAAAATCATGCTCGGCTCTGATACCAAATAATTTATAAACAAAGTACAGAATCAAAAAACAAACTAAGATACTAATATGAAAGATAATGGGATAGATAGAAAGCAAGTAATAAATACACACAATGGATGAATAAATAGCAAACTAAGGTTCTATGAAACCCCTAACCCTCTATTCAATGTCAAAGAAAGCACCTAACTCCTATGTAGACCTCAAGGCCGTTGAATTTCTGAGCAACCCACATTTCTAAATGATAAATCACCACAAGCGATTCCATGTTTGCCACAAGCTAATCCAAGATAAAGTCATAATTTCATAAGTGTTTACATTCATAATTCATCAATAACTACTTACTAATTGAAAAGAAGTCCTATTTATATTCTAGGCTAAGTTATTACAGCATATGGGCCCAAAACTAACCCATTTAGAAAAGACAAAATATATAAGCCCATTGAGGACATGCTTGAAAATTTGTAGAGAACATGGGGCACATCCCAAGGTATACTGGACTTTTTTTACCCACTCTAGTAGATCTAGAGTGAGTTAGGCGCACCTCTAAAATGGATAGGGTGGATGTCCTCTTCCCGGGGCCTTCTAACCTTGTCTTGCCTTCCCGTGGCTTTTTAACATTCCTCATCCCTTCTCAATCATCATAATCATCAAAATAGCACCCTTTGGATAGAAACAAGGAATATCTAAGTGCCTCTTGATCCATAAGCATCCTCTCTAATGATCTGGAGGCCATTTGGATTGTATCAACACATAACTAAGGCCCACTCTAGAAGTATCACAATAAACCACAAACCCATCTAAAACCTCCAGAAGAGTCAAAACTAGTGCAGAGGTGATTCAAGTCCTTAAGTCCTGAAAACTATTCTCGTAAAAATTGGAGCAGTAAAACATGACTTTCTTCAGAGTCAATTTGGATATAGCATATCCAATAGAGGAAAAATCCTTCAACAAACTAGCTGTAATAACTAACAAAACCTAAGAAACTCCTAATATCTAATGGAGTGATGGGTATAGGTTAATTCCTAACTGCTTCAACCTTTTCAGGATGAACCTGAGTGTCTTCATCAAAAATGATATGACCAAGGAATGCCACTGATTACAAACTAAATTCACACTTATTGAACTTCAAGAATAACTGACAATCTTTTGGATTTTTCAAGACAATACTCAAATGGTCCACATATTCATCCTCACTCCAATAACAAACGAGGATGTCATCAATAAATAAAATGGAAAAATAGTCCAAGTACTGCTTGAACACACTATTCATTAAGTCCATTAAAGTTGTAGGATCATTCATTAGCCTAAAAGACATAACAACAAATTAAAAGTGACCACATTGAGTTTTATTGGTTGTTTTTAAAATGTCACATTCTCTTTTTGTAAGCTGGTGATCGACAAATCTGATATCTATCTTAGAGAAATAATTGGCACCCTAAAGTTTGTCGAAAACTCATCAATCCTGGGGATAGGAGACTTATAATTGATTATGACTTTGTTCAATGGATGGTAGTCAATGCTCATTCTGAGAGAACCATCCTTCTTACTCACAAAAGGAATGGAGTACCCTATAGAGAGACATTAGGTCTAATGAAAACCTTGTCTAAGAGGTCTTTCAACCATTACTTCAACTCCTTAAGCACATCTAGATCTATTTTTAGGGTGGAATTAAAATAGGTTTGGTAGCTGGAAGGAGATCTATTCCAAAGTCAATTTCTGTCTTGAGAGGAACTCCAGGAGAATCTTCAAAAAATACTTCTAGAAATTTATTTACCATAGGAACTGACTCAAGAGTTGAGGTATCAGAATTTGAATCCAAACCCAAACAAAATGATAGATTAACCCTTTGGAAATTATTTTTCTTACCTTCAGGTAATAGGCAAACTGACCTATAGTCACCGAGGTACTATCCTTCCACTCTATGACTGGCTCATTTAGGAACTGAAAGTAGACTACTCAATTTCTATAATTAATCAAGGTATAGAAAGAGTGATACCAATCTACCAATAATAACATCAAAATGTCATGTTTAACTCAACAAGATCGACTGAGGTGGCTATTTAGGAAATTATGACTAGGCATTTTCTATATACCCATTTAGCTATGACAGAATTACCTACTGAAGTTAAGACTGAGAAAGGTTCTAAAAGTATTTTGAGACTAAAACCAAAGTCTACTATGTATCATAGTCATGAAAGAAAGTGTGGATCCCAAATCTAACAACACATAGCCATGAATATGAAAGACCTGAATGTACTAGTGGCCATATAAAGATAAGCCCCCAATCTTGTTGAGTCATAAAGGCATAGAACCTATATTTCTATTGTCTGCTAATTATACTAGATCAAGTGACCTACTGGGTCGAGAAACCTACTATAGCAACTGAAAAGATAGCTTGACTATGTCCTCAATTATTACCTCTCTTGGATGGTGGATAATATTAAATATTGTGACCTATATTCCCATAACTAAAACACCCACCCTTAACTCTCAAGCACTCCCTGGGATGTTTTTTACACACTTCTTATAAGTTGGGATAGTACAACCATTGGAAGCACTAAAAAGGAATTATAGCTTGTCTTTCTACCCTTTTGATCTTGCCTGGGCTTGGGAGACAAAACACTAAAATTTAATGGTGCAGAGGTTGAGGAACTCTACTGAAACTAAGAGTGATTACCACCACCTGACTTTTGCTGAGAGTAATAAAAATTCCCCATTCTAGCTTTCTTATTCATATTTTCCCTTTTATTTTCCTTAATCTTCTCTTCTTTAATCTGTTGGGCATGAACCATTAACTTGGAGATATCTATATCCTTGGCCAATATTATAGTCCCACACTCCTTGAACACATCCTCAAAAACACCTACTACAAACTTACTCATCTATGCAATAGAGTCAACAATCATAGTCGGAGAATATTTTGGGAAGATGAATAAACTTAAGAGAATACTCCTTCATATTTATGTTACCCAACTTTAGATTAACGAATTCCTACACCTTGGCCTTCTTTAGCTCAGGTGGAAAGAACCTATCAAGAAATGCATCTACAAACTAAACCCACTTTACCAGTTTTTCATCTAGACCTCTATCATATTTCCATTGCTTGTACCAAGTATGAGCCATACCTTGCGATTGATAAGTAGCCAAGTCAACATTTTTAGTTGGAGTGACACCCATGATCTTAGAAACTTTTTGAATATTATCAATGAATCCCCGTGGATCCTCTTCAGACTAAGGCCTAAGGAATATCAAAGGATTTATTTGAGTGATGTCTCAGACTTTACTGTTGTTGTATTCATTGTTGGATTGGCTGGTTCCATAAACTGCTAGTTATTTTGGGTGTTCATGAAGTAGGTTAATTCTATAAAAGTATTCCTAAATTTAATTTGATAAATATGCTCATTTAATGGGTATTTTGGAGCTGGGGAGGCTTGTTGATTTATATTTCCATTGCTACTCCCCCTTCCATTAGTTGTCTCAAGAGACATATTTTGTATTATATAGAACATGAGTTATAAGAAGATTTTGATAAAGGTCACACTCTATCGCATGATATGAACATGAAAGAAGTAAAACTTTTTCTAAAATATTTCATAGCCTCTCACTCATTAATGTGGCATGCTTCACACCCATAAACAAGACTCTACCTAACATGGGTTTTAGAAACCTAGGAAATTTTACACCTGATGCTCTGATACCATATTTTTCATAACCCGAGACTACCCTAGTCTGTTCAAAATATGATTCATTAAGTGAAAGATGAAATATGAATAATATATTAATATTTAGAATAATTTTTAATGTTAAAATCTGATGGAAATATATAAACGATAAAGCTGAACACACTAGTCTAACTATCTGAAAGACTTACTAAGATAAGTTATTGGGATAAGACACCAGATAACATTAATTGTATGAAAGTAAAAGGAAGATAAACTAAAAATATAGATACTAGTTCTAGAATAATGAGGACTCATCATACACTATTGCTGAAGTGATGTTAGATCAAGCTAACCACGGTTGAGATGCTAAACATTATGACCTATATTATAAGATGATATGGCACAAAAGAAAGCATGCAATTAGCACTTTAAGTGTACTGAGCATATTAGATATACATTACCGTATGTGAGATGAATATGCTAAAAATTACATGATAACCTAGACAAGGAGCTGAAATCTCTACACTGATTCTATAACCACATAATAAACATATAACACTATAAGATACTGAATAAATGAAATACAAGGTCAAGTAAGGTCTGAGACTAAATTATGGGAATTTTCTATAACCGACATAGATCATGTGAGCAACATGGAATCTAACCTATAACCTAAGTTGTGAGGGTGTTTTATATCTTTCCAAGGGTACGGACCATGATTGGTGTGAATTCACTCATGAGCCAATTAATGGAAAGAAAAATACTCTCAACTAGTGAGGACCCCTCTTACCTAAGGTGACATGTTGTTTGGGACTTAGTTTATTGAACCATTTCCCTTTTGGTGCTAAGTACTACTTTGAACTAAAGGTAAACCGATATGCTAAAATTCTCGACAATAATGATGTATGAAATTAAATGATTAGTGCTTTATCTAAAAGTATATTAAATCATGAAAACTAGTTGACTGATTAAACAATTGAAATGAATGACACCCTAGGTCATTGGGTGTTCATAACCCACCAACTCTGAAGAATGCAACTACTAATGACAATTTTATAAATTGAACATAATAAGGAATTGCATAACTCAAGATCAAAATCAATAATTTTATCAATATGATTAGGGTTCATAGTCATGTGTATGTAAATATGCTCAAATTTATGGAGAGACATGTATTCATGTTTTATTCATAGCAAGAAACTTAAAGATATTGGAATTCACTCTTTTCATGGAAACCCTAAGCTTGAGAATGAATTAACTTGAGGAGTTGAGTTACTTTTGGTACTCAAAAGGTGGAAGGAACCCATTGATGAAATACCATATACATAGAGATAAAAACCTTGAAGAAATATTTAAACTTCGAGCTTGAAGAAGGTGAACCCTAATTTGCCTGAAGAAGAGAAATTTCTTCTTTTCTCTTGTTTTTTACGAATTGTCGATTATTTTTTAGGTAATGAGTGACTTAGTTTAGTATAAATCTTAATAATAAACATTGCGGTGGCATAAATGATGTAGTTTGGGGGTCAAAAAAGTGTGATAATACTAGAATGCCCCTTATAAAATGTAACTAAAAAAGCAGCAAGCGAGGATGTACGACCCATCCCACAATTATGGAACCTCACATACAATTGTGGGTGGTGGTTATGGTTGGGTTGCTGATTTGAGGCTCTCTAAACTTTATCAAAAGATCCATGGTATGATTGTGTCCTACATCGTCTCTTGGTTCATAGGGTTAATGTCTAATCCAAATGAACTTTAGGACTCACGATCTCATGTAAGATAGTTGTTTCAAACCTTGGTCGTGGTTCCCTGTCATGGTTGGAAGGTATACTTGTCAAATTTCAGGTGTTTAGGACTATTTTGATCATATTAGATCATTTTACGATTGTATAATCTCTCCAAGATCATACCAACACTCGTAGGTTCTTACTGCTAGATAGTGTTTCACTAAAATGGCTGTAACTCTTAGCTCTGAAATTGGATCAGAGTAAAACTGGATGAATTGAAATGAAGACTCAAATTCCTTTTACCTAGTGGATCTTGAGATAAAAAATAATCCAAAATGATTGAGTTATGCTCATTTGAGGTTGACGATAGGGAGATTCTTCGCAAGAAAACCACCGGTAAAGAAGGTTTCAACTTGCCTATGTGCTAGGAGTCACTTGTGGACTTATTAATATTGTCTAAATAACTTCTCATACCATGAAAGCATAATGATTGATTTTAAATATACATAAAGCATGGTTCTAATCTTACCACCAAAGAAAAATGATTGATTTTACATATACTTGAAGCATGGTTCTAATCTTAGATTGGATTTTTGGGGTATTACACATAAATTCTATCAATTTTAGCAAGATTGATTAGACTAACATCTAATATCAACAATAATAGGAATATCATTTAGTCCAAACAATTCAATTTACCATAAAATCAAAGTAAATATAATAAATCCACATAATCACCTTCCATGTCGAATAATAATTCATGTCAAGAAATAATGATGCAATAAGTGCACAAGATGCATATATAGATACCAAGAAAAAAATTTATATACACCCACAACCTCTGCTAGCTGGGACGTATCAGACTCGCAAGGGCTATATACGCCCTCTAGATCCTACCTTTTTTATTCTTAGAGGTATCTCAACCCAAATCTTGATAGAAGGCCGTCAAAGGGTATCTTAATTTAGATTTTTCCTATAGGCCATTGGAGTGCATTTTGAAAAAATCACGAGGTCTCAACTATATCTCAAAACCTCTAAATCCTATCTGAGGGCCATTAGATAAGAACTATAAGATTTCACATAATATGTATGTGAACTATATTAAATGTAATACAACAACAAAAATATGAGTTAGGATATCACAAATTACTATTAATGGACTGATATTATGTGACACATATGATGCTTCTATTATGTTCTTAAGTAATTTTTACTGTATTTGATATCATTTGTATTATATGTGTAGGGAAATAAGTTATAAAGAAAAATATGTTAACTTCTGCTAAGATTGATGTAATGACGGTTTTGGTGGCACCTGGGTGAATGAAATACTAAGAACTGTGAGCTTCTATCAACATCTCTATCTCAAATCATCAACACCCGAAACACATATTTGGTCCTGACAACAAAAAACACCATCTCTTCCTTAGGAGAAAAATTATGACTTATGACTTTGAACTACTTTAACTTAAGAAAATCGAATCACTATCATGCTTTGCCTTTACCTTTGCCACTAAAGAAGATTTTGTACCATAATGCTAGCTTCACTGAACCAATCAACTGAACTTCTAATCTAGTAACTCAGTGAACCTTATGAACGAACTTTTCCCTTCCATCCTTTAAATGAGGAAAACTACACAAAAAATGTCTACTAAGAGCATCAATAATACATTGAATTTACACAAATTGTATAAGATAATCATGTCATAATCTCTTAATAATCTAGCCATATAATATAATTAAGATTTAGGACCTTCTGACTAAGCACATACTGGAGGCTCTTATGATCAGTGAATACATCCACATGAACTCCATAAAGATAGTGCCTCCAAATATTTAAGGCAAAAACAACTATTGCCAACTCAAGATCATGAATTGGGTAATTTTTCTCATGAGTTTTTAGTTGTATAGAGGAATATGCCATACTTTATCAACACACACCTAAGGACAATTTTGGAGGAATCATAGTAAATAAACAATTCATCTAAACCCATTGGTCGAGTTAATACATGAGTAGAAGTGAGTCGAGTCTTCAACTCCTAAAGCTTTTCTTGCAAGCATCAAACCACTGAAAGTTGACTTTGTTTTAAGTCAATATAAACATAGGAGAAGTAATAGATGAAAATCTTTTAACAAATCAACTGTAGCAACCAGCTTAACCAAGAAACTCTTGATGTTTAATAAAGTGATGGGTCTAGGCCTTCTAATTTCTTTGGTCTTTAAGTCATCCTAAATGCCTTTACTAGAAATTATGTGACCAAGGAATGCTACTGATTTCAACCAAAATTTGCACATACTAAACTTACATAATAACTAGCAATCTTTAAGAGTCTGTAAGAAAATCCTCAAATGGTAGGCATGTCACTTCTCATTTTGAAAATAAATAAGGATGTTATCTATTATGACAATAATGAACACGTATAAGTACTACTTGAACACTCTGTTCATCATGTCAAAAAGGTTGCAGGTGCAATTGATAGTCCAAAATACATAAAAACAAATTCAGAGTGACCATAATGAGTTTAGAAAGTTATCTTCAAAATGTCACATTCTTTGACTCTGAGCTAATAATAGCCTGATCTAAGGTCTATCTTTAAAAAATAACAGGTAGCCTGATATTGGTTGAATAGGTCATCATCCTTGGAATAAGATACTTATTATTAATTTTGACTTTATTTAATTGATAATAATTTATACATATTTTGAGGGATTGTCTTTCTTACGTATGAAGATGATTAGAGCTCACCATGGAAAGATATCAATTCTGGAAAAACCTTTGTCTAAGAGGCCCTTTAACTATTTTTAATTCATTAAGTTTATCTAGAGCCATTATTTAAGGAGGAATTGAGATAGTCTAGATATTTCAAAGAATATCTATTCCAAAGTCTATCTCCCATTAGGGAGGGACTCTAAGTAGATTTTCAGGAAATATTTTTTGAAACTCATTTTCAATTGGAACAAACTAAAGAGTTGGGGTTTTGAACTTGGAATCCTTGACCTAAATTAGATGGTAAATACAACCCGTGGAGATCATATTTTTTTTTGCTATAAGGTAAGAAACAAACCGATCTATAGGCATTGAAGTACTACCCTTCTATTATAAGACTGGCTCATATAGGAACTGATACTTAATAGCTCTAGTTCTACAGCCAACTGAGGGATAACATGATTGTAACCAATCCATGCTAAGAATGACATCAAAATCAGTCATAGCTAACTCTACTAGATATTATGGTGGTCTTCTAGGAAGATGTAACTGCATAATTTTTATATACTAATCTAGATATAATTGAGTTAGCAATAGAAGTAGAGATCTAGAAAAGTTTTGAAAGAATTTTGAGACTGACACTAAAATCTAGTGCAGTAAAAGGATTCATGAAGCAAAGTGTGTCTCCAGGATCTGACAATACATAAGAATCAATATGTAACACTCGTAATATATCAGTGACTACATCAGGGAACCATCCTAATCCTAATGAGTCTATAAAGTGTAGAACCTATTCTTGAGTTGCCCAACACTAGATTAAGCACCGTGCTAAGTTAGGAGACCCAAAAGGTCTACTAAAGTAGCAGATAGAGCCTTGTCATCCTCAGTTTCACGCCCAACAAAAGGTCACTATCTCAAATTGTATTCTATATGACAACATTAAAAACAACCCTCCTTACATAGAAAAAACTCACTAGGATGGTTCTTACCACACTTAGGAAATTCTAGAAAAGTGTGGTTATTTATGATGTTGCCCTGATATTTAAAGCCTGATGCTCTATTTTTCTGATCAAGATAAGGACTAGGGGATATTGCACTAGCTAAAGAAGGTGCTAAAGCTAAAGACCTTTGTTGATACGAAGAACAATTTCCACTTCCCAACCTCTAGTTAGTCTTAGTCTCTCTTTTCTTTTCTTTTATTTTCTCCTACTTAATCATCTGGGAATGGTCCATAAGTATGGAGATGTCCATATCTCCAATAAGAATAGAAGTCCTAAGATTCTTAACCACTAACTCAGAAATACCTAATTTGAGCCCTTGGCTCTGCAACTATCTCTGGTGTATACCTAGAGAGCTAAATAAATTTTAGAGAACACTATTTCATTAATATTTTGCCCTAATTCAAGTTGATAATATCTTTAACCTTAGGTTCTCTCATCTTATATGGATAGAATTTATCTAGTAAGGCAGTCACAAACTCATCCTAGTCAACTTGGCCTACATCTACACGCCTACCTCCTTTCACTGTTTGCACTAAGTCTGAGTCACTCTTTTCAACTAATATGTATCCAAATCTACACTCTCACAGAATATTGAAATATGAATTATTAAGACTTGCAAGATATCAAATCATGGAAAAAATCATAATTATGCTAAGAAAATCATCAGAAAATTAAAATAATAGGGAAATCATGAACTGAATAAAAACTAAAACTTTAATCTATGAAGAAGCTGAGAAATTATAAGTTACTTTAGACTCAATGTGTGAATGGATACTCATGAAATCACACATACCTAAAAGATGAGTTCGCACGATGATCCATTACCCATGCCACAAACCCTGTGATAATCTATAAGACGAGACACAACTAAGCTTTCCCAGTCCATTCAGGATTAGAATTTTGTACTAATTATAAAAACTTTCTATTTGGTCTTATTTCAACCCTTGAAATCTTGAATGAAAGACATGTAATGTTAGATTCGTTCATTTGGTTTAAGAAATTTCATGATTTTTAGCAATACATTTTACATTTGCTCTTGATTTCATTTGCATATAAAATTTATTTGATGATAATTTGTAATTCTAGGTTTATTGGCACGATCATGAATAGATAAACCTCACAACTAGAGTTGTGGAAGTAATGGTGAATTAACATACCTAGGTCATGAATGGCGTATATTTTATTGGTGTTATTGTGAGCATTATTAGTTTCTTCACCTTGATTATACTCTAATGGTTGCAAATGTTATAACTTTCCTAAAGTTTCAACTTTATTGATTAAATAGGTTAGGGCAAGTAACAGAGACTAGTGATAAGGATTCAAGTTTTCTAACCTCCCTCTAATGGATAAAGTTGTAACTAGGTTAACCATCTTAAGGCAAATATCACAATGCTTAATGCAATAAATCTTAGTTTGATACGATTTGAGACATGATTGTTTGAGTAGGTCAAATTTTTCTTACTGTTCTCAACATGGAAACACTACCCATAGACATTTTACTGAGAGCGTCAGCCACTATATTGTCTTTGCCCGAATGATGCAGAACACTCATGTCATAGTATTTCAACAATTCCAACCACCTTTTCTGATAGATATTGAGGTATTTCTGAGAGAACACATACTGCAGGCTCTTATGATAAGTGAACACATAAACGTGCACACCATACAAGTAATGCCTCCAAATCTTTAAGGCAAAAACTAATGTTGTTAACTCAAGATCATGAGTAGGATAGCTATTCTCATGGGGATTAATATGTCTAGAGGCATAGCTATGACCTTACCTCTGTACATTAAAACACAACCCAATCCAACTTTAGAAGCATTACAGTACATAACAAAACCGTCAGAACCATCTGGTAGGGTTAATATTAGAGTTGTAGTGAAGTGAGTCTTCAACTCCTGAAAGCTCTTCTCACAAGAATCTGACCACTGGAACTTGACTTTATTCTGAGTCAATCTGAACATAGGGGATGCAATAGACAAAAATCCCTCAACAAACCATCAATAATAGCCAGCCAAACCTAAGAAACTCCTGATATCTGACGAAGAGATGGGTCTGGGCTAGTTTCTCACTGCTTTGGTCTTTTGGGGAACAACTCTAATGCCATCACCAGAAATTATATGTCCAAGAAATGCTATTGACCTTAGCCAAAATTTACACTTACTAAATTTGGTGAATAGCCGATAGTTTTGGGGAGTCTGTAATACTATTCTAAGATGGTCTGCATGATCGTGTTCACTACGGGAGTAAACAAGAATGTCATCTATGAAAACTATCACAAACATATCTAAGTACTGCTTGAACACACGATTCATCAAGTCCATGAAGGATGTTGGGGCATTGGTAAGACCAAAGGACATGACTAAAAATTTGAAGTGATCGTACTGAGTTTGGAAAGCTATTTTTGGGATGTCACTTTCCCTGACTTTGAGCTAATGATAGCCTGATCTAAGGTCTATCTTAGTGAAATAACTGGCACCCTGAAGTTGGTCAAACAAGTCATCGATTTTGGGGAGTGGATACTTGTTCTTGATCGTACCTTTGTTTAACTAACAGTAATCTATACACATTCTAAAGGAATCATCTTTCTTATGCATGAATAAAACTGGTGCGCCCCATGGGGATAGACTGGGTCTGATGAATCCCTTATCTTAGAGATCCTTTAGTTATTTCTTTAATTCTTTGAGTTATGTTGGAACTATTCTGTATGGCGGGATAGATATAGGCAGAGTATCTGGGAGAAGATCAATTTCGAAATCAATTTCCCTTTTGGGAGAAACTCCGGAAAGATCTTCGGGAAACATATCTAGGAATTCACATACTACTAATACTGATTCAAGAGTAGGGGTTTCTGAACTAGAGAATTGGACTCGAACGATATGGTAGATACATCCCATAGATATCATCTTTTTTGCCCGAAGGTAAGAAATAAGTTGACCCCTAAATGCTGAAGTACTACTCTTCCACTCTAGGACGGGTTTATTTAGAAACTGAAACTGGAAAATTCTATTTCTGCAGTCGACTGAGGCATAGCAGGAATGAAGCTAATCCATCCCAAGAATGACATCGAAATCATTTATCTCTAATTTGACTAAATCTACTGAAGTGACTTTCTAAAATATCATAACCGAAAAGTTCCTATATACCCTCCAGGATATGATAGATTTACCCACTGGGGTAGAAACTGAGAAGGGCTCTGCTAGAATTTTAGGACTGACTCCAAAAATAACTGCTATATATGGAGTAACAAAAGACAAAGAAGCTCCTGGATCTAGCAAAGCGTAAACATTCAAATGGAAAACTTGTAATATACCAGTGACCACATCAGGAGAAATTTCTTGATCCTATCGGGACTAAAGAGCATAGAGTCTATTTGGGCACTGCCCGCTGGTGGCACTGGAAGAGGCACCTTGTTGATTCGGGTGACCGGATTGAGCTGAGGGATGGTTATGATGACTCTGCCAACCAACTTGAGGACACTGTTTGACCCTATGGCCTGGCTTGCCACATCTAAAACACACATCACTGCCAGCTTTACAGATACCCTGGTGGTTTCTGTCGTACTTTTGGCAAAGGGGATTGGTTCGGGCACTGCTAACACTGCCCTGTGGTTTTGGGCCTGATGCCCTGTCTCGACTGCCATCTCTGAATTTTGGAACTGGAGCACTGGCTGAGGAAGGATCTGGAACAGAGGATTTTGAGTCGAACTGGTAACGATTCCCACTCTCTGACTTAGGCTGAGCAAAATTGAAACTACCTATTCTCGCCTACTTATTCTCTCTCTCCTTTTTTTTATTCTTAGCCTCCTCTATCTACTAAGTATGGACCATGAACCTGGCTAGGTCCATCTCTTTAATAAGCATTGCAGTCCTACACTCCTTGACCACACTGCTAGATACTCTTGATATGAACTTACTCATCATCACTCTGCTATCTACTACAACATGCGAGACATATCTGGCTAACTGAGTAAACCCTAAAGAATACTCTTGCACTGTCATATTGCCCTGCTTCAGGTTTATAAACTCCAAAACCTTCACTTCTCTCAACTCTATCGGGAAGAACCTATCCAGAAAAGCAACTGCAAAATTCTCCCATTCTATGGGCCCTGCATCTGCAGCCCCTTCTACTTTCCACTGTTTGAACCATGAGTAAGCCATATCCTGTAAATGATATGTGGCCAACTCAGCGCTCTCAACAGCAGTTACCACCATGATATCGGTAACCTTCTACACCTGATCAAGAAATTCCTGAGGGTCCTCATCTGACTTAGACTCGGTAAATAATGGAGGGTTCATTCGGGTGAAGTCTCGAATCCTGGCAGCAGCAATATTGGCCACTGGGTTGGCTAGAACCACAGCTGGACATTCATTCTAGGCTGCCATAGAATGAGCTAAGATAGTAAAGGTTGCTCTGAACTCCGTGTGGGACACATGTTCGCCCAAAGGATCTGGATGGACAAGTTGAGGGGCTGACTGATCTCCCATTCCTCTCCCCTGAGTTCTCTTTAGAGGCATGTTCTATAAATGAAAGAGAAGCAAGGATTAGAAAGAGTGTATAACTGGAGCTCATGCTCACTCGCATGACATGAATACTGAAAGAAGGGAAACTTTTCCTAAAACATCTCGTAGCATCTTGTCCATAAGTGTGGCGCGCAACACACCCATGCACAAGACTTTACTAGATGCGGCTTTTAGACTTCCTAGAACATTGTTGAACCTTAGGCTATGATACCAAGTTTGTAACGCCCTGAGTCTGTACCCTGGATGAGACACGATGCTCATAATACTGAAGGACCACAAGCTAACCCATGACTGGTACCTGCTGCAATAACTGTGTAATAAATACTATAAATATATGGAAATAGGTGGAAACTTTCCATAAGGTTCAATAATGTAAATAAATTTGAGTACGGTATCAAAATACCAAAAATGAATATAAGTACTCAAAAACTGAACAACTATTTAAAAACTACTCTAGTCTGAAAAGCCTCTAACTGTCTCAACTATGGAGTTGATGGGACAATCCCCTAACTAACTCCATCTACTAAAACAAAACTAAAGTACTGTAAATAATAAGCATGTCCTCAAACTATGAGGACTTACCACTACTCTGAAAGCTGAGAATCTGAACTGCTAAGGGTGCTCTGGAGCCCGTGTGTCTGAACCTTTGATATAAGACATCATAGCACAAAGAAAAGCATGTGTCAGTACTTTGAATATAATGGTATGCTCAGTGAGGTAGGATGATATACATGGGTTCATATTCGTGCAAAATAATAATTGAATAATATGAGTATGACTGAGTAAGAGTACATGCATGAATACATAGACTATAACTGAGATCGTGCTAGTACTGAGTACTGAATCAAAATACTGATAACCAATATCTGAGTGTACAAATAATATATGACTGATTATCTGAATGATTATATCTGACAGTTCTGAATACTGTGGAACCATATTGAGTTTCGTACTTAGCTGAGTGACTATGTCTAATAGTCCTAAATCATTATAATTAAACTGAGTTCTATTCTAAGACAGAGACTGGAACTGAGACTGTGGGAGGTAATCATCTAACCGATATACCCCTTCTCTAACTGATTTAGGGTCCTACATATAACCCCAGTTGGAAGGGTGACAATACCATGCCATGGGTAAGGACAAGTTGAGAGCTAACCCTCTCTGATAGGAAGCTCTTTCGTTAACCCTCGCTGGCAGGATAACTCGGATGAGAAGTATCAACCCTTATAAAGTTTGGCAAAAAGATACCTCAACCTACACTGTCTATGTAGTTTTGTAATGCAGGGATTGCTGCTAAGGGTTAAACCCTCTGATGATAGAAATGCCACCATCTTTGGGTTAACTCGGTGCTAAATCCTACTCCCAACTGAATAGACACTGAACTAATTTCTAGTTGTACTAGGCTGGACTAAACGGTTATTGAGATTACTGTTTAGCTTAATTGAATTGTGTTCACTGAGTTTCGTTGACTGACGGAATACTACTAAATTCTGTTAGTTGACTGAGTTTATTAAGGTCTGAACTGGATACTGAATTAGACTGGACTAATACTGATTCTACTGAGTTTTCCTGAGTTCTGTAACTGACTGAGAGTACTACTGATCGTGTCATGACTGATATTGTTCTATGACTAACCATGGATCTAGGTAATAAGCTAAATTGTCGAGTACAAGTACCCCTAGGACTCGATAGCATAAATTAAGATACATGGCATAATATGAAACATGTAAACTATGAACTTGATCATCATTTATTTATTGGGGCATTTTGACAAACACTTGCATGATATAACTTGCACATAAGCTAACTTGACATGATTTCATTCTCTTAATAGTTCACATGGACAATTTATCAAGAACTTGGTGAACATAGTATATGCACGTAGTGTTGGACAATAAGTGAACATCATAATTAATCTCTAATTTCACAAGTCAATGGTTTATTATAGATTCATATGAATATACACACATAATGATCAATTTCACATGAGATATATATATAATCATGAATTAGGAACTTAATCCAAATAGCAATCATGGATACACTTTAATTCCAACCATGGAAATCATAAAATCAATTACTTGAAGTTCAAAAGAGATTCTTGGACTCCAAGGGTGGAAGGAACCCTTGGATGAACACTTCACATACCTTTGTTGAAGAATTTTTGAAAGCTTATGGTTGAATCTTGAGTTCTTGATTTGAAATTGGATCTTTTAGGGTTTTGTTCTTGAGCAAATTTGAGAAAGAAGGACTACATTTTCTCTATATAGAGTTTAATTTCGTGTTTTGGGGGCTAAGAGTCGAGGGAAAAAAGAGCTAAATACCCCCAAGAACGTAGTTTTTAATGACTAAAAATTGGGTTACCGACGCGCAGGCCGATGCGGTGCGTCGATGGCATCGATGCGATAGCCAACGAGTCGCGCCATGTTCTCTTCAATTTACTGGAATTGGACGGTGGTAGCTGGGGGAAAATAGTTATCAACTCAATAGTCAATGCGGTGAGCCAAGATCGCATTGATTCACTATTTTGGGATTCCAAAGGGGCTTCAAACAAAGTCCAAAAAATCTGAAACTTGTCCAGAAGCACCTACAAATATTTCTGATCATGAATCAACCTAAACATCAACATTTAATGGATGTAAAGGTCGCGAGATAATATTTCCAACCTTCGTAGGTTAAAATTACACTAAGTCTGAGTACTTAGCTAAAATATTCTAAGTCTGGGACTCCTTGACAAGCCTAAAGGACTGAAATAAGCTTAGGATTTTGCGGGGTCTTACAAAGACCCTTTAATCCTAAAGCTTCTACAAATATAGCCCAAATTTCATTAGCAAATGAATTAAAGATAAATAAATGGTATTTAGTCTCTGTCCCATGATTTTCACAAGAAATACATCTAGAGACTGTTAAAACACCACACTCAGCAAGAACATCAATAACAATAATTTTTCTTCTCAATAGCCTCCAAGAGAGAAAAGCTAGTTTAAAAGGCAATCCTTTACCCAAAGATTATTATAAGAAGGATTTTCATTCTTTATAAATCTTAGGATCTCTCAATCACTTTTGACAGTAAACTTTCCACTAGCTATTGCCATCCACCAGGTTCTGTACCAAAGTTCTGATTTACCAAATATGTTAATGTTACTAAAAATGTGATCCACAATCTCGTCAAGAAGAAACTATTGCATAAGCTTAGTATTCCTTTTTCCTCTATCGATAAACATACTTATGTCATCAATATATTTATCAATGGGGAATCCACAATAACCAAATTTAGTAAAGGACCCAACTGAGTCCAACTGTTAACCTACACATTAGATATACCATTTCTAGGCTCCAACCGTATATGTTCTTTGACATTTTATTTTTCTACTAACATCTTTTTCCATATTTAAGATCCTTATTTCCACTAAATCAAAACATGGCTACACTTTTTTTGAGTATTTGTTCCACATGAAATTAGTCCACAATGATCTTGTGGTCCTAAATCACCACTATAATATATCAAAAAGTGCTTTAAAAATATTGAATAAATTTTGAAACCTACTCCACTTTTTTCTTTGGAAGATAAAGATTTTTCTAAGATGCCAAATGTCTAATTCCACCCTTTTCTTTGTTGATCTAGACAAACCTAGCAAACATCTTATGGAGGTCTTCCACAGTATACTTGGTAGGTATAATACCTAGAAGTATATAAGCAGGGATGATTTGCAATACATTCTTGATGAGTACTACCTTTCCTTCATTGGATATTAATTTACCCTTCCAATGCTGCAATTTCTCTTTAACCTTCTTGATAATATCATTGTAGATAATCTTCTTCTTGCAATGGTATATTAGGCATCCCAAATATTTGAAAGGAAAATTTCTTTTCACAAAAACTGTAATTTTCTCCACTTCTAGTATTTGTGTAGTTTCTACTTTGCTAAATATTTAGAGAACTTTTTTATTGTTTATGAGCTGTCCAGACATCTTCTCATAAGCATGGAGAACTTCCATAATCATTTCCAAAAATTCCTTATTAGATAAAGCAAATAAATTGTATCATCTCTATAAGAAAGATGATTAATAGCACTACTAAACATTAGCATTCCATAACATATATTATTAGGATTATCAAATAGAGAATTCAAAGCTCTTGAGAGAAATTCTGGAGATAGAGTAAATAGGGTAGGGGATTGTGTATATCCTTGCTTCAACCCTCTTGTATAGTGGAAAAAACCTTGACTCTTACCATTAATAAATATAGAATCCAATTTATATCCATAATACTACATAAAATAAGAACCCTTGAGAAAGATTACCAAGAAACCCTGCCAAACGTTTTTGCGATATAAAGCTTCATTACCACATATGCAGGCTTCTCTCTCTTTCAAATTATAGTAACTATTTTCAGAGTTAATATAACATTCTCCATTATGAATCTTTATTTTAGAAATCTTGAATGATTGGGGAAATGATTTTAGGCAACACTGCATGAAATTTCTTCTGAATCACCTTTAAGATTAGTTTATTAATGAAATTACCTCAGACCAATTGGTCTTTTAATGCCCCAAAAATGTGTCCTGATACATCACACGGTTCTCAGGACTACGAGTAGTCCCAAGCTAACCCTATAAGCCTTCTACAAGTTCTCAAACTCAAAACAAAGACAATCTAGGAATGCGATAACACTGAAATACTGAGTATTGTCTGATTTGAACTGAATTTAACTGAACATAATTTCTGAAAGTATTTAACTTAAAATTCTAGACAATCAACACGTAAGAAATTTGAAATGTAACTGACAGTCAGACAAGCCTTTACTTTACTAGCTAGAGAGCCACTGGGACAGAACCCCAGCTAACTCAAACTGAACTGAAAGCAACTGATCAAATATAGTAATAAGCTTAAAATCTAAATAACTGGGTCCTCAAACAATGAGGACTCACCAACTGTCGGGATCTAAATAAAGATGCTTGAGGTTAATCACGTTGTTGGAACTGAGCACCTGAACCTTCATTATTAACAATGTAGCACATAGGCGTATATGTGGATCAGTACTTTTTGGAATGTACTAAGTATATGGGGGTGAATACATAAGTAAAACAAAATTTTAATATTCATACAAAACTTTCAAAGGATGCATGCTAAGTGTAAATGGGTTTGTGCAGAAGAGGTGAGGATACTTGGTTCCCATATCTGCTTTTTCTTCCCAAGTGGCACCCTTAAAAAACTAATTTCTCCACAGAACTTTGACCAAGGGAACTTCTTTGTTCCTTAGTTTATAGATCTGGTGATCAAGAATCTCTACTGGAAGTTCTTGGTATGAAAGGCTATTCAAAATATTCATTCTTTTTAGAGGGACTACAACAGCTGAATCGTCCATACACTTCTTCAATATGGATACATGGAACATTGGGTGAACTGATGACAAGTCTGTAGGTAGCTCAAGCTTATACGCTACCTTCCACACATGACTCAATATCTTGAAGGGACCCACATATCAGGGACTAATCTTCCCTTTTTTGCCAAATCTCTTCACCCCCTTCAAGGGTGAAACTTTCAAATAAACAAAATCATTGTCTTCAAACTCAAGATCTCTCTTTTTTACGTCTGCATAAGATTTTTGATGACTCTAAGCAGCCTTCAATCTCTCTCGAATCAACTAAACTTTCTCCATGTCTTCAAACACCATATCTGGCCCAATCAAATTGGCCTCACCCACTTCGAACAAACCGACTTGTGACCTATATCTCCGCCCATAAAGAGCCTCGAACGGGGCCATCTGAATACTAGAATGGTAACTATTCTTGTAGGAAAACTCGATCAATGGAAAGTGGTCAAACCAACTGTCTTTGAAGTCAAGAACACACTCCCTCAACATATCCTCTAGGATCTGAATGGTTCTCTCTGCCTGACCATCTTTCTGCGGATGAAAAGCTAACCTGAGATTAACTTGGGTACCAAGACCCTTCTAAAAGACTTTCCAAAATTGGGAGGTAAACTGAGTACCCCTATCAGAAATTATGGACAAGGGAACTCCGTGAAATTTAACCAACTCTCTGATATACAACTTAGCATAATCTTCAGTTGTGTAGGACGTGTGAATTAGCAAGAAGTGGGCTGATTTGATCAATTTGTATACAATAACCCAAATCGAATCATGTTGTCGACGTGAATGGGGTAATTTAATTACAAAGTCCATGTTCACCTCTTCCCAATTCCAAGTAGGAATACCAAGCTCTTGCAATGTGCCACCAGGTCATTGGTTCTCTACCTTAACCTATTGACAAGTTGCACACTTGGCCACAAATTATGCGATATCTCTCTAAATACCACTCCACTAATAGACTTCCCACAAATTATGGTAAATCTTGGTAGCTCCTGGGTGAATGGATTAATGTGCACCATGTGCTTCTTCCATAATCCTCTGCCCTAAATCATCAACGCACGGCACACACAATCTACTCTGGTATCTAAATATACCATATCCTCCTTGGGAGAAAACCTCTACCTTTTGGTCTTGAACTGACCCCTTCAGTTTGACCAAACTAGAGTCCTTATTCTGCTTCTTTTTCACTTCTGAAACTAGAGAAGATTTTGAACCACTCTGAACCCAAACATTCCCCTCAGCAAAGTCAAACAACCTCACACCCAATCTATCTAACCGGTGAATTTCTCGAACTAATTCACTCTTATCATTCTCCACATGAGTAACACTGCCCATAAACAATCTACTAAGGGTGTCTGCCACCACATTATCCTTGCCCAGATGATGTAACACACTCATGTCATAATCTTTCAACAATTCTAACCATCTTCTCTAATAAAGATTTAACTCCCTTTGAGTAAACACACATTGCAAGCTTTTGTGGTCTGTGAATACATCGACATGCACCCCATAAATATAGTCTCTCCAGATTTTTAATGCAAATACAGCAGTAGCTAGCTCAAGGTCATGGGTAGGGTAGTCTTTTTCATGTGGCTTAAGCTGTCTAGAGGCATAGTCTATACCCTTACCCCTCAGCATCAAAACATAACCCAAACCAATTCTAAAACATCACAATAGACAACGAATCTATTTATACCATCAGGTAGCACTAAAATTGGGACTGAAGTAAGTTGAGCCTTCAACTCCTTAAAACTCTTCTCACAGGAATCTGACCACTGAAACTTAACTTTCTTTTTGGTCAATATAGACATAGGGGATGCAATGGACGAAAACCCCTCAACAAAATATCTGTAATATCTAGTTAAACCCAAGAAACTCCAAATGTCTGATGGAGAGATAGGTCTAGGCCAGTTTCTTACTGCTTCTGTCTTTTAGGGATCAACTCTAATTTCATCACTGGAAATAATATGACTGGGGAAATCTACTAATCTTAGACAAAGTTCACATTTGCTGAATTTAGCGAGCAACTGGTGATCCCTAAGAGTTTGCAACACAATTCTAAGATGGTATGTGTGGTCATCCTCACTTCGAGAATAGATACGAATATTATCGATAATAACTATGACAAACATTTCCAAATACTGTTTGAACACTCTGTTGATCATGTCCATGAAGGTTGTTGGGGTATTTATCTGCCCAAAGAACATGACTAGAAACTCAAAGTGACCATAACGGGTTCTAAAAGCTGTCTTTGAAACATTATATTCTCTTACTCTAAGCTGGTGATAGCAAGATCTAAGGTCTATCTTAGAGAAGTAACTTGCATCTTGGAGTTGGTCGAATAATTCATCAATCCTAGGAAGAGGATATTTATTTATTTTTGTGACTTTATTCAACTAACGGCAATCAATGCACATTCGGAGAGAGCCATCTTTCTTATACACGAATAGGACGGGAGCGCCCTATGGAGAGACATTGACCCTTATGAAACCTTTGTCTAAGAGGTCTTTAAGCTACTCTTTTAAATCTTTAATATCGGGTGGAGTCATACGATATGGAGCAATGGAGATGGGCTGAGTATCAAGAAGGAAATCAATACCGAATTCTATTTCTCAATCGGGAGGTACCCCTAGCAGATCTTTGGGACAAACTTCAGGAAAATCATTGACTACACGGACTGACTGAACAATTGGAGTCTCAGACTTAGTTTCCTTGACTCAAACTAAATTATAAACACACCCTTTTGATATCAAATTTCTCTTCTTAAGAAAGGATATGAAATAACTCCGAGACAAGAAAAGGTCAAGGGAACATCCTTCACACTATAGGATGCCAATTCTACACTATCCTCCTCAGTAATATGCATAACTTAGGTGATCTTTCTCACCTCATCAATGTAGAGTTGTGGGTCCTCACCTACTTTTGACCCAAAGAATTCAAGAGAATTCATTCTCATGAAGGAACGAATTCTGACTATAGCTAAATCACCATTATGCTGAAGTGGGACTGCAGCCTGATGGATTCCCTGAACATTGGCAGTCAGAGCTTGGGCGAACGCCTGAAAGGTAGCCCAAAATTCAGCGTGGGATACATTCTTATTTAGACGATCAATAGGATGGGATGGCTGGTAATTATTTCTACGTGAATTATCTCGACGAGAAGGCATATTCTATCACATAAGAGCACGAGTTAAAGAAAATAGTGAAAACTATAAGCATGGTAGATTCATGAAAGAAAAGAATAATTTCCTAAATCATTTCGCAGCCTCTTGCTCATAAATATGGTGAGCTTCACACCCATGATCAAGATTTTACGTAACACAACTTGTATGACTCCCTAGGATTCTTAAAACCTTAGGCTCTAATACCAAGTTTGTAACACCCCAAAAACATGTCCCTAGACATCACACGGTGTTCGGGACTACGAGTAGCCCCAAGCTAACCCTGTAAGCCTTCTACAAGTTCTAAAACTCTAAACAAGGACAATATAGGCATGTGATAACACTGAAATATTGAGTACTGTCTGAACTGAACTGAATTTAACTGAACATAATATCTAAATATATTTAACATAAAAGTCTAGACAATTAACACTTGAAATCTAAAACGTAACTGACAGTCGGACAAGTTTTTACTTCTACTAGCTAGAGATCCACTGGAACAGACCCCCAGCTGACTCAAACTAAACTAAAAGCAACTGGTCAAATACTGTAATAAGCTGAAAATTTGAATAATTAGGTCCTCGAACTATGAGGACTCGCCAACTATCAGGATGTATATAGAGATACTCGAGGTCAATCACGATACTTGGACTGAGCACCTGAACCTATATTATTAAACAATGTAGCACATAGACATATATGGATCAGTATTTTTTAGAATGTACTGAGCATATAGGGGTGAATGTATGAGTAAAACAAAAGTTCAATATTCATACAAAACTTTCAAATGATGCATGCTAAGTGTAAATGATTTGCCTTGGCTCAAATAAAACATGTACTTTAAAATAATAAAACATGAGTATGTAAACATAGATAATCTTTGTGAGCCATATCACTTAGTTTTAAAAGTTGTACTTTTTCACTTTCTATTGGGAGTTTCTTCTAATCGACATAAACCATGTGAGTCGCCATGGAGTCCAATGCCTTACCCACATTGGGGAGAGCTATTCTACCCTTGCCATCAGAATAGAAACTTATCTTAAGTAATCACTGACTTAGCCCACCATGGTCACTTACACCTACGGTGGCATGTAGTTCTGGGGCCCACCATGGTCACTTACAGCTACGATGGCATGTAGTTATGGGGCATGAGACCTTTAGAATAATACCCAACTCAGTGCTAAATACTACTCCCATACTTATCACTCAGACTTTAGGAAATCCACCTTAAATAGCACAAGGGTTTGTAAGGAAAACCAGTTATGCTCCTCTTTTTGCTTTAAATCATAAACTATATGAATAATGTGGATTCCTTGTCTTAGTTTAGGATCAAAAATCAATTCTTTCTTAAATCTTAATAAACAACTTATAAAAGAGGCTTAAGATCATAGTCTTCATGAAATCTCAAAACTCATTCTTGGGTTTAAAGCATATGTGCTTAAATTTTAAGAATTTTCATAATAAAACTTCATCCTCAACAATCATCTTGAAATCATTTAACAATCTCAATTCATGATAAAGAAGTGCAATACATGGAATAAATCTTCCAGTCCAAGCATTAATAGTTGAGATAAACATGTACTCCAATACCTAAACCACTTGTAAACTCGTAAATTTAAAACAAAATAGTTTGGGTATGAACCCTAATTCGCAAATCATGAAACCTTAAGTTAAAAGCAAGTTCTGGGAAAAAGAATGAAAGAGTATCCTTGTTCATAACCCCACATACCTTATTAGGTTAATTTGATGAAAAAATTGACTTTGGATTCTTATTGATGTTCTTGAAGGCTTCTTCTTGAAGTTCTTAAACCCGAAAACTTGGATTCTAGATTATCTTGAAAAAGGTGTGATGAAGCTTTGGATTTATTGGAGTTAAATTAGGGTTTCTTAGAGAGAAATTTAATGAATGATGAGTGTAATTTTCTTAGAATAACATCTAATCTTTTATTTTTATGACTTGGGATGGGGGAAAATGACCTAAATGCCCTTCTGGGGTTTAAAGTCGCAACTAAAATGACATTTATGGGTTTGGCATGATGCAGTGACCGTCTCACTGCTATTACTGGCACAACGTAGGCTAATTGCATTGAGCTACTAAAATTGTATTCCAAACATGGCTCAAACGTCGTCCGAAAATTCTAAAACTTTTCTGAGACATGCTCCTTACACCCCTGAACATGAATCAACTCAAAAACCATCATCTCGGAGCTCGGAAGGTCAACTTAAAAATCTTCTAAGTTAAGAGGTGAAAAATGAGACTACGTCCCCAACACTTAGTTTATTTTCAGGTTCTAAGTATCTTAAGTAAGTACTAAGGGCTAAACTAAACTAGGAACATACAGGGTATTACAGGTCTTAAGTATGAAAATGTCTGTATGATTGAAGTTTAGGAAAAAGTAGCTAATTAGTGTGTGTAATAGATTTAGGAAGTGTATCGCCTCTAAAAATAGCTTGTGACACTCTTAATATATTATTCTAAATTATACTCTAGCAACATTGAAAAAAGTTACTAGCTAAACTATTAGGGCCCCCAGCACTAGATCTATCTAATGAAAAAACTATTTTTTTAGTTTCTTTTATTCTTGGGATTGAACATATGTTGTTGTTATCTTCTTCTTTCAATATATTTCAGGAATATGCTAGAGTAAGATAAAGTCTGATCCTTCTTCGTCTTGTGTAATTGAGACTGGTAAATATTAATTGGTAAATATTAATAGTAGCTTCGACTATCTCTTGTTCTCCTTCTATCTGGTCACTTTCTTAGGAAGTGATGTTACTTATATTCAACCTTCTTCTTCTACGTTTAACTAGACTGGAAAAATTCAAGATCCTTTCTTCTTCAACATGCCAAGAAGTTCTGGCCTTCTGCTTCTAGAATTCTTCTTCATAATGGTGATATTTTATCAACTCAGCTTGTTATAATTGAAGAACTTCCCTATTAGTAGTTGAATTATCAGCCTCAAATAATTTTTTCTTGATTTGAATAATTTCCTTTCAAAAAATCAATTGCTTATATATATCTCTACATGCTTTCTTGCTCTATTTTAAAAGATCATGCTTTACCTGCTTGATTTAATGCTTGAAAAGCAAAAAAAATGGCTCTCAAATCTTTTTTCCAATGTTCCTCCACCACATCTTTTAACTCTACATGTTCCAACCAAAATTTTAAGAACCTGAATGGCTTTATCATATTATGCACAGTACCTCCTAAAGAAATAGATAATGGATCATAGTCAAACCCAGTTCTTAGGAGATGTTCTACTTCATCATGAGCAAATAAAATCAAAAGAGCTTGATTTGCTAGCATTCTATATAAACTTTCAAATATACAATCCTACCATTCCATTAAGTGGAGGATTTTCCTTTTAATCACACATCATATAATTCACATAAGTTAATATAGACAACAAAATCATTTACATCCTGAGGCTACAGAGGATTTCCCCCAAACTTTTTCTCTTTATTTAGAACAATATCAAAATCCCCACTCACTCACCAGAGGAGTTTAATGTTACTAAATAATTGATGCAAATCATTCCAAATTTGAAGTTTTTCAACAACATCATATTTAGAATAAATAAGAGTAACAAATATCTGAGAGTTAAGTTAAGGAATCATCAATTATAAAATTATGGGAAAATAATACCCACACGTAAAAAAAATTTATGCTATACATCAACCACTATAATGGATCTCTACCAGGGAAGAGTGGCACATCCCAGGTATTCTCACCATATCTACCTCTATAACACACTTTCTAATAAAATTATTAGCACATATGACAAATAAGTATGACTCTTCCTAAGGGTAACTACCCACGTATTACAAAAAAAATTTCTTTTAATGGAAGTTCAATTACTCTAACATCATATCACTAACCAAGATGTGAGAAAAATTTGAAAACCATAGGATTAGATCATGAGAAATAATTACTACCTATCATCTAGAAAAAAATCATCTATCTCTAGCTCATTCTTTGGTCTTCCCTCTTCATCTCGCCAAGACATATGGTCAACCACTTGATTTTCACATCCCTTTTGATCTTTGACTTTAAATTCAATTTTTTTAGAAATAATACCTATCTAATCAATCTTGACTTTGCATCTTTCATGGCTATTAAGTAAAGAAGATCTATTGCAATACCCCACAAACTCGTTGATAATTTTAAAATCATTCATCATATGTTTAAAGATCCAAAAAAGATTATTTAAAACCATACATAAGTTTCATGTTCATTCCTCTAGTTTGTAAAGTGATTTTGATGAGAATCATGGCATATAAAGTATTTAGAGTAAAGTTTAGTTGAGAGCATTTGTGATCGATTGAGTTTTAGCATTTGATTCTACAAGGGTAAACATTAAATGTATATACCTTCTCTAATATATAGAGTTTTGGATCTGAAGATCCATCAAATTAAATGTATTTGAGTCCTCTTTCCAACACATCTAATTTCACTTTAATCCAATGTCAGAGTAGAAACCTATTCTCATTTTACCTAAAGTGTCTGTTTGGAAAAATTTGCTGACCTGAATTGATGAGCCATCAAATCAAGTCATCAACCTTAACTGGTAAATATAAAAAAATTCCATATATTGATGACCTGAGTTAATGAGCAGTCAATGGGTAAACGGGTCGTCAACCAAGTCGTCAGACGGGAAATTTCTGCAATTGTGTTTGTTTTCTTAGGGGTAGTTTGGTATTTTTCTTAGTTCAAAATTCTCTCCCATGACTTACATCACTCAAATAAATATTATTTACTCAGTGTTTACTAAGTTTTCACCTCTCTTTATGCTCGTCACTCTCAAGAGAAATGAAATTAAGGTTTTCTCCCAAAGCTCAACTTCTAAGACTCCTAAATCAATTTCCCCTTCAAGATATCTATTCCATCCTTGTGCCTAAAAAATTTAGTTTACATATGAATTTAAGTATTTGATGATTAAGGTTCATACCTACTTAACATGATTTTGGAAATATGATGCTCTCTTTTGAATTAAATTTTAATTATTATGAAAATTCGTGGCTTACTCATGTTTTTACTCGTATAGTTGGTCCCATGAAGTAAGTATTAATGCTCTTGACATGAATTACCATAATTTGGTAAATGTACATGATTTTGACATGATTCATTTAGTTGACAAGCAATTCAGACTTATTATTTCTTATAATGGACCATTACAACATGATTATAGTTTTAGTTAGATCTTATGATCTTAGACATGATATGGAATTTACATATTTACTTATGAACATGATTTATCAATAGTAACATGATTGGTTTTCTGACTTATAAATCTATATACTTATTTTATGATAAATTTTATATTTTATGAGCACTAGTATATTTTGGAGTAGTATAACACTGAGAAGAGGCGAGTTCAGCGAACCCAAAATCCCAGCCCTATGTGCCATTATTGGTAAAAGGGTCCTTGCAAGAAAGTGTCTCCCTTTCCCAAATAGGCCCAGCTTTGTGATGAGTCGAGTCATGGTTCTATATCGATGGCAAAGTATAAATCATCTCCACTTAACGTGCGTTAGATTTTGGACTCTATGTTGCTCACATAATTTATGTCGGATGTAAGAATCTCCCACAAAAATGTAGATTTTACTAGATTCATTGACTTTACTAAATTATGCTTTATGATATTGTAGATTTTAGTTTTATTCATAAACATGGTGATTCTATCTACACTTAGCATGCATTTTTAAGCTTATGATTTATAAAAGATTTTACTTATTGCATTCATACCAATATACTCACTATATTTTAAAGTACTAACTAAATATACATCAGCGTGGTTACATTATTTCATATTGTTGGTATCGGTTGTAGCTCACAGAAGCATGATCAGGTATTTCGCAACTTTTACTCATCAAATGATGAGTTCTCTTCATTACAGTTCTAGTATTTTATTCTGATTCCTTTATATTGATTAGGGATAGCTAGGTCACATCCCGACTACCTATAGTTACCTACAGTCAGTATCAGTGAAGGCTTCATAGACAGTTAGTTAGAATTGATCTATTTCATTCTTATTTTCTTTTGGTATAATCTGTGTTGTAAACTTTTAATAGCAAGGTACTGAAATAGAATTATCTCCTGATTAAGCTTCCACTTAGAAATTTTAGCTCTTATACATCTTTAATCATTTGATCATGCATTAGGCCAGTACCATTAGTTAGCTTGGGATTACTTATAGTCCTAAGCACCATGTGACATTCAGGGGGTAGTCTTGGGGCGTTACAAACTTGGTATCAAAGCACAAGGTTCAAGTGTCCTAGGGTGTCTAAATGGTCGTGTCTAGTAGAGTTTTTTTTATGGATGTGTTGGGCACCACACTTATAATAAGGCTACAGGACATTTAGGAATGTTCCTATCTTTCATACTCCAGATCATGAAATAAAGTTGTCCCCTTAGAAACTGATTCTAATTCGTGTGTTAGTCCGAAATCCACTACAAAAAAAAACTCTCTAAAGGTCCAAATTTGGTCGTAAATGATCTTTCAGGATGGAAAAATATTGGTCGTGGCTCGTCCAAATAGCCTCCTTTTCTCAAGGTCAATTGCAATGAGGTACTATAGTTAGCCGTTAAATGTCATTAAAGAAGGTATCATATTCGTTCTCAAAAACACTTTTAAAGATTGCATATCTCATCTAAAATAGATGATTTTAATCATTAAAAGTAGTTATTTTCTAGTCGCTACACCTTTTATGTAATAAGTAACTACCTATGTCACGACACGAACTAGGGTCTGACCGTTATTGTTATCTCAAGCCCCTTGTGGATCGGAGATCACCCCATATCCTAACAAAATGAGCACAATAAAATAATAGCAAAAACAAAACAACCAATAAGAATGATACATAAACCAATAGGAAGGTTCTAAAGATCCAAAACAAATAACCAACCTACACTTTGTCCATAAAAACCTCAAAACCAGAATACTAAATTTGGTCAGAACATGCCATCGACCGTGACAATGGAACTCTTTAATTCCCAAAACATGAAAAGAAATCTTATGAAATGGTAAAGCTTTTCGGATGATGGAGGCTCACCACTTTATAACAACTCAACTGGTATTCACTCCACCTAATACTGCACATGAGTAAACAAAGAATCCTAGGACCCTATATCATGAAATGATGTAGCGTCCATGGATGGTCAGTGGGATAAGCAATGTTATGTAACTTGGGGAGAGGGATTAAGTAATGTGATGTCCAAAATTAGTTAAAACTACATGCACACAGTCATATATACATATATAAGATGTCGGGTAGGGTACGAGTTGATGACCAAGAGATTTTAAAACTATTAACCTATACTGTGTAGCTCTATCCATCCTAAGGGTACCCAGAGGCTATATGGGTTTAGCTCTCCTACTGAAAGGGCCCCAGCACGTGTTAGCCGCATGAACCAAGGAAATCTGAGGGAGGTATAGAGACACCAAGGCTCCAACCATCCAAAAAATAAATAATATATGAACTATGCACATGATCATAATGACTTGAACGTCGGCAAATGTCGTTTCTAGTATTAGTCCCCTCGGGACCTCCACCTTCACGACAAGATACACAACACCCTTTAAGCCCAAATTAAAATATTTAAACACAATCCCATTCATTAACCCAGGAGTTATTTATTAAGGCATTCACCATTGGTATCGCCATACCAATTATGCTTGCAACATAAGTCCAATTATGCCTTTCCAATTCAATTAAACCAACTGACTCCCAAGTTTTATTTAAAAAATAAACCATGGCCACCAAGGCTATTCAAATACATTTTTAATTCGTTTGTCCATTGATAGAATACAATAGCTCAAAAGGTTAGTTAAGTCATGCAATTTCCATATTTAAAACCAAAGTTCATAAAGGTGGGTTGAGGATATTTCCATTGTAAAGTCAAAATATGAAAAGTTGGGGAAACCCATGTTCCAAATTTCAAATTCCCATAACCATACCACATTTTAAAGCATGAATATCATATTCAAAACATGAAGAAAGCAATTCAGTAGTAAACAATCCAAAATCATCAACCCAAATACAACCCCACGATCAAATTCACATGAACACTGATTAAACATATGTCCTTATATACAAATCAAGTTTGGGAGGAAACTTGCCTTAACACCAAAGAAATATGAAGAATAAATCTGGAGTTTGGAGTTTGGATGATTAATCCCTTGAAACCCCTAATTTCTCTATCTTAGAATTTTGAGTGAAGAGAATGATGTTTATGATTTGATAATCGGTGTTAAAAGGGACCCTTAGACATTTTAAGGTTGTGGGTAAAGTATAAAGGAAAAAAAAGACCAAAATACCCTTAATGAAAATGTGCAGGAAAATTGCTCCCAATCGTTATAGGTCAGGTGACGACTTGTGTTGACTAGTCTCAAGTCATTGTCTGGACTAATAGTTGGGGAAGAAACCTTGGGCACCTTCACTGTTATGATCTCGAGTCCCTCACCATGGCTCATGATCTTAACCTACGACACGAGGACTAAGTCGTGATCAAGATGGTAACCGGGGAGCACTTCACTAGTGAGACTACGAATCTCACCCTATGACTCGTGATGATTTATAACGACTCTTCACCTGAGTCATATTCTGGGCAGTGTTATCAATACTAAAATAAATTCAGTGTCCAAGACCTGGGGTATATAACCTAGTATTAAATTACTCTATAACGATGAGCAACTACTTATCCTAAATTAATCTTTAGAGAGAAGTGAATGCCTCATTCTAAATTAACCTTTAGAGGAGAGAAAATAACTCATCCTTGAATAACCTTTAGAGACAAGCAACTAAATCATCCTAGATTAATGTCTAGATCAAACAATATTCATGTATCTAATTTACTACCAATGGTATGTCCTGAAACTTCATATCTTAAAAGTATATAGTTCATTGCTAAATATAAAATTGCTACTGAAAATGTCAAAGTATAATTAATATAGTTTCAATATTTGCTAAATAAAAAAACTTATTTAATTTTAACCTCCCAAGCAAGAATATTATCAATACTTTTAATATTTTCTAAACAAAAAAATTAACCAATTAACATCCCAAGATAGAATTTGATGTCGAGCTTTACATAACGTTCTTAGCAAAATAATAACGAGCTTGTGCATTTTCTAAACTTGCATGTCCACTTGTAACTTCAATTTTTAGGAATCTGTAAGAATAAAATTTTGCAAAGACAATTAATAACTATCGATATATAATATAATATATGTAAGAATCAAAGAGCTGGAGAGTACAGTTGAATAAAGCGCTCACCGCAAAAGAAGCCATAAATTCATCACTTATCTAGAAACATCACCAAACTGTAATAATATAAGAAAGTATTAATTAGAAAGGCTTATATGCAAAGGAAACATAATGGGGTAGAGAGTATAGGAACATATTAGGTCATATAGTTCACACATATCATTAGATTTCAAGAACTTTCAAGAATCTGGGAAACCACATTAAGTCACAATCTGCATACTAACTTTCAAACTCTTTTCTTCAGAATTGATAGTCCACAGATATCAAACCTCCTATAGTTCTCCTCTTATGTTGGGTATTCACTACAATAATTCAATCAAAATTATCCTTCTACTGAAACACAAATGCATTTCACATAGTCCCAAAAATACCACATGAAATAAGAATGGACAATAAATCATAATTCAAATGCTTAAAAAGTGTTAAATCTATAAAGAAACTATATTAGAATCACAGGAAAAAAACTTTTTGGCCCTGTAGGCCCCAAGCTCATGAAAGAAAAAAAAACATGAAACAGAAAGAAATGAAGGCAAGAATGAAAAAGGAAATAGTTTTTTTGGATGATTACTGATTTCATTCTTATGGAACACTATCTATTAGAAAGGTTCTTCTACTTGAGGTTAATCTAAATTAGTCATGAGACTTATTTTAAAACCCAAATTCATTCACCTAGAAGTATTCACCTCCTTGGTAATGAGGGATCTGGTAAGCCCTTTACGACACTCATTAAACTTCAAAAATAAAGAAACAAATATTGGAGGGGGACATACACTCTTATTTCCTTATACAACTTATGACAAAAAAGAAATTATAGCTATGGGTGAACCAAACAAAGCTAGATAAAGTGCATTCAGGATAGCTATGCCACCAATCAATGCCGATAAAAAAACATGGAGTATGAACTCTCTTTTTCCAATATCTAGATATCCTTTTGAAGATTCAAAGTGTTTTTATTTATTGTAAGTCTTAGTCGTCAACTAATATAGAAAGTCATCTATTTTCTTACATTTATAATGATGTATTTATAAGTGATGAGTTAGGATTAAACTAGAGGACTAAGGGGCTAATTAGCACCCTTTAAGGGTCTTGGATATATCCGTGATCATGTTTATTTATGACATCTTAGTATATTCTAAGAGTGAGAATAATTATGTCAATCATCTTTGAGTAATATTGCAGACTCTTAAGGATCAGTGATTGTATGCCAAGTTTTCAAAGTGTGAGTTTTCGTTGAATATTATCACCTTTCTGGGTTATGTTGTGTCTGGTGAGGGGATCAAGGTAGATCCACAAAAAGTTGAGGCATTTAAGAAGTGGCCTAGACCCATAAATCCAACTGACATTCGAGCTTCTTGGTTTTAGCCAGGTATTACAAGAGATTTATGAAAAGTTTTTCATCTATTGCTGCTCCATTGACTAAGCTGACTCAGAAAAAGGTAAAATTTCTGTGGGCCGATGCTTGCAAGGGTAGCTTTGAGAATCTTAAGAATAAGTTAACTTCTTCTCCAGTTTTGACCCTTCTCGAGGGTACTGATAGGTTTATTGTTTATTATGATGCGTCATATGTGGAACTAGGTTGTGTTATGATACAGAATGGTAAGGTTGTGGACTATGCTTCTAGGCAGCTGAAAGGTCATGAAAAGAATTATCTGACTCATTATTTAGAATTGGCGGTTTTTGTGTTTGCATTGAAGAGATGGTGTCATCATTTGTATGGGGTTCATGTTGATATCTATTCAGATCATAAAAGCTTGCAGTATGTGTTCACCTGGAAGGAGTTGAATCTTAGGCAAATAAGATGGCTTTAGTTGCTCAAGGAATATGACATGAGTCATCATTACCATCCAGGTAAGGATAATATTGTTGTTGATATTGTTGTTGATGCTCTTAGTAGGTTGTCCACGGATAGCTTGTCTCATGTGGATGAGGAGAAGTGAGGATCGGTGAAGGACATTCACTGGTTGGCCAATCTCAGAGTTCGTCTTTTAGATTCTAAGAATGGTGGTGTGATTGTGAAAGAGAAGATAAAGTAATTTTTTGGTGCAGAGGTGAAAGAGAAGCAGAGTTGGACCCCATCTTGTTGCAGGTTAAGGATGATGTGGGTCAGCATAAGGTCATGGCATTGAGATTGGTGGAGAAGGTATCTCGAGGTACCAAGGTAGATTGAGTGTTCCTGATGTTAATGGGCTATGGGAAAGAGTTCTAACTAAGGCTCATGAGTCAAGGTATACAATTTATCTGAGATCAGCGATAATGTATCATAACCTGAAAGAGATTTATTGGTGGAACAATATAAAGAAAGATGTGGCTAACTTTGTGGCAAAGTGTATTATGTGTCAGCAAGTGAAGGTTGACCACTTGAGTCCTGGCGGCATGTCTTAAGAGGTTGAGTTGCCTATTTGGAAGTGGGAGGTGATCAACATGGACTTTATTATTGGTCTTCCACAGTCTCGGCATCAGCATGATTCAATTTAAATTATCATGGATAAGATGACTAAGTCAGCTCACTTTTTACCTGTGAGGACTACTTACACTTGAAAGAATTATGCGAAGATGTTTATTTTAGAAATCATCAAATCGCATGGTGCTCCAGTTTCCATCATTTCAGATTGAGGTACGCAGTTCTCTTCTTTCTTTTGGGATTTGTTTTAGGAAGGCTTGGGTAATCGAGTGAACCTTAGCACCACATGCCACCCTCAGACGGATGGACAAGTAGAGAGGACTATTCTGACTTTGGTAGATATTCTAAGGCCCAATGTGATCGATTTTGGAGGTAGTTGGGTGGATTATTTTCCTCTCATTGAATTTGCATATAGTAATAGTTATCACTCTAGTATTGGGATGGATCATTTTGAAGCTCTTTATGGTAGGAGGTGTAGATCTCCTATCGGGTGGTTTGATCTTAGTGAGACCAGATTGTTCGGTCTAGACTTGGTTCACCAATCCATGGAGAAGGTGAAGGTGATTTGAGATAGACTTAAGACTGCACAAAGTTAACAAAATTCCTATGCGGATGTGAGGCAAAGAGAGTTAGAGTTTGAGGTAGGTGATTGGGTGTTCTTGACGGTGTCTCCTATGAACAGAGTGATGGGGTTTGGGAATAAGGGGAAGCTCAGCCACCATTATGTTGATCATACTTGATTTTTAAAAAAGTAGGAAAGGTTGCTTATGAGTTGGATTTTCTTTGAGTTTGGGATTCGTTGACCCTTTTTTCCATGTTTTGATGTTAAAGAAGTGTATGGGTGATCCTTCTTTCGTAGTGCCTGTCAAAAAGTGTTGGTATCTCGGATTCCTTGTCTTATGAGGAAGTACCGATGGAGATTTTGGATAAACAAGCCTATCGTTTAAGGACTAAGGATGTGGCTTCGGTAAAGGTTCTATAGAGAAACCAAAAGGCTAAAAAAGCTACATGGAAAGGTGAAGAGGACATGAGTCCAAGTATCTATTCTTGTTCCTCGGATTGGATAATCGTGCTTAAGGTATGAGTTTTCATATTCTCTTTGTTTTATAACTTTGTTATTGGAATTGTGGCTGCGTGTCTGTCTTACAATGGTGCTAATGGATGCCTTGACTTATCATTCGGGGATGAATGATCCTAGAAGGGAGGGAAGGGTAATGTAACACCCTAGATTTTTTCCTATTAAAATTTCTTAAATATAGGGCTCACTACTCAGACTACGGCTTACCTAACAAGTCATAAGGTCTCCTTATGGGTCACAGGGCTTGAGTCATAGGGTGAACAGTGAGGGTTTCCCATATTTCAGTTGTGACTATGATAGGGATGTCATGAGTTGTAATGACTCTTTGCGAGTCATAGGGTGCTTTCCATAGTCAAACCAGTGTAGGTGCCCAAGTAACTATTGTGGTTACAACTAGGACCCTACGAGTGGCAAGGTACGTGTACAAGTCATAGGTACGACTCGTAAGATAAAATGTGAGGAGGCCTCATATCTATGCCCAGACTGCGAGTCATGGCGAAGGCTTGTTACCATAGATCATAAGTTGTTACGTGACTCATAGTCAGTAGCGACAATTTTCATATGTTTTAATTGGGGCACTTTGATCATTTCCCTCTTTCCCCAATTGTGACCCCACGACTTAAAAATACTTTAGGGTCTTATAACTGCTCCAAAAGAAATCAAAAAACACTTCTCTTCTCTTAAATTCCTCAAAGAAAGAACAAGTCTAGGATTTCTCAAGGTTGATCATCTAGGGCTCAGAGGTTGATTTCCCTCCGTATTTCTTATTACTTTTAGACATGTACCTTTCCCCTTAAACTTGTTTTACTTAATGCATGCGTTTAATAGCTATTTATGTGAATTTTGAATTAGGTTGAGGGTTTTGGATAGACTGTGTCACGACCCGAGCTGAGGCCCTGGCCGCGACGGGCATCCCAAACCATCAAGGCCTAATACACCTCTATAACTCCCCAACCCATTAGTGATATTATCCGCTTTGGGTCCTGAACCGCACGGCTTTAAAACGCGTCACTAGAAAGTGAGGATTGATTACTTATATACCCAGCATCCCCCCTGTTTTTTTGCTGATGTGGGACTCCTTATCCTAAGTTGGGGTGTCACATACACTACCACTTATGGACTCAGCGTCCTCGCTGAGGTTTGCCCCACCAAATGAGATTTCCCTAGACTCAGGACTGAGGTTTTCCTTGCCTTACTGGGATTCGCCTACACTAAGTTTAAACTTTGGCCCACATCGATAGGGATGACACAGTAACGCCCCTAAATCTGGTTCCCAGGATGCCACACGGTGCTCCAAACTACAAGTAGTCCTGAGCTAACTCTGGTTGTCTTCTACTAAATCTGAATCTGAAAATAGGGGGATACGAACATAAAATCATAATAAATGCAGAAAAAAACTATCTAAATTATCTAAGTATATCTGAAAATACTAATCTCATCAGTCTGACAAGGCAAATACTAAAAATCTGAATACTGCAACTAAAATCTAAAACTGAATCTAATTATTCGACAAGCCTCTTCTAACTGAATATAGAGAGTCACTGGGATAGGCCCCAGCTAACTCAAACTGACTGAAATGAATACTGAATAAGCTACTGATAAATTGGAAAGCTGAATAGCTAAGTCCCTGAACTATGAGAACTCACTAACTACAGAGATATAGATGAGATGCTCGAAAATCACTCATGCTGCTGAGACAGAGCACCTGAACCTACATTATGAGACAATGTAGCGCATAGACGTATAAATAGATTAGTACTTTGGGAATGTACTGAGCATATGGGGGTGAATGCAATAAGTAAGCAATATCATCACAATTTATAAAATCATGTATGCTAAAGGTAAATGACTCACAAAGGCTGGAGTAACCTGAAAACTGAAGATCATAAATCATGAACAATAAAGCATATAGTATAAAACTTGTGAGCCATTACACTTAGTTCTGAAATCTGTATTCTGTTCTTATTATTAAATCATGCAGGTTAAGTGAAATCTATAAGTCTGCATCTGAAGGCTTATGCAAAGCAATATTTTAAACGCAAGAACTTTAAAGTTGTAGATAAAATACTTTATCTTAGGGATTTAGAAATCTGAGAACTTATTCTGCATGGGAGGCTCTTCTAACCGACAAAAACCATGTGAGCATTCATGGAGTCCAATGTTCTTGTCCCCCTAAGAAGGAATCCTCACGTTGAGGAGAGGAGTCATACTCTTACCTGGAAGTATAACCTATCTAAGTGATCACTTATCTATCATCCACGTAGAAGTGGAAACAATCAAAATCCTACATTGGCACGTAGTTCTAGGGTATAAAACTGTAATAACGTACCCAACTCAGTGCTAAATAATACTCCCACTAAATATGTATGCTCATTTTGATGGAAATCCACTTTAAACTAGTATAATAGTTTATAATAAAAACCAACAGTATATCTGTAAAGCTAAATTTGTAATCTAAATCTATAAAATGGATTTCATAGAAATTCTGATACCAAAAGGTCAAATCTTTATCAATAATCTGAAAAGGAATCTAGTCATAGGGTGCTTATAGCACAACAAATCTTGAAATAGCAATCTTTACTTAGGGCTTAATGACCCATGCATCAATCTCGTGGTAAAATATCATAATGTTCATGCTTGGTAATGTAAACATTTATAAATCAATATAAAATCTGAGAATTTCTGCAATATGTATGGAAATATGAACATAATCATGTAATTCAACTTCTAAATCACTGGAAATCTCATAAGTTTGTAAATAACAATAATGGGTATAAACCCTAACTTGAATTTCATGGGAAATCATATAATATTAAATAAATTTGTAACTAAAATAAGTTTTTGGGCACAAGGATGCAAGGATTATCCTTGTTGAAAACCCCTCATACCTTAATCGATGATCTAAGATGAAAAGCTTGAATCTTGGACTCCAATTGTGTATTTGGAGATGATTTCCTAGATTTCTTGAATTGGAAATCCTTAATCTTGAATTGCTTTGAAGATTAATGGAGGAATTGGATTTCTTGAGGAGTAAGCTTTGATGATCTAGGATTTTGTTTAAGAGTATTTTGGGGGGAAAATGGGTATAATATGCTTAGGATGGGTTAAATGATCTGTTATTCACGACTTGGGGATATAGAAAAGACCAAAGAGCCCCTTTTAAAATTCTACTTGGACTGGGAAAAGTTCCCGAAATTGGTCTATGGTGCGACGCGCCGTTATCGCGGTGACAAACTGGAAACTACCAACTGGGACCTAGAAAATCTCCACGATGCATAGCTATCGTGGTACGCTTCTGGATTGCCATTTTGGCCACCTCTGCGATACGCCACAATCGCAGAGGCTTACTGGAGAGTGACAATTATGAAATGGGACATCACTGCGATGCATTGGAATCGCGAAGTCTTACTGGAAATTGATAATTGGGATTTTCGACCTCTCCACGATGCGCCACAATCACGGAGTCTTACTGGAAATTGACAATTGTCATTTAAATTGTCTCCGCGATGCACTAGTGACCAAAATAACGGTGTTTTATGACTGGAACTTAAAATCGCCATAACTTCTCATCCGGTTATCGGATTAATGCGAATCTTATATCATTAGCAAGAAAATTTAATTTCCTATACATTGGAAGGTCTAAATCTTGAAAATTATACATGTACAAAAAGTCATTCTCTCTTGAAGCCAGTGCTTAACATTATCAATGCTAAATTGAACTGGGAAAAGTACGAGGTGTTACAATATCTCCCCTTTGGAAACATTTATCCTCGAATGTGGCTTTCTAGACTAATAATTTTGAGGAATATGAGGATATATGATAGTATGCACAACTGAAATAAATTGTGAAACTGAATCTAAATCATTCTGAGCTTCTGAGCTAATTTTGTGAGTGCATGAACTTACATGAGGACAACTATATTGTTGACTCTGTGATTAGAAAAGAACTAAATTACCTTTGGCTAGATTTGAGTTTGCGACGAAAAGGTGAGGGTACTTGGCTAGCATATTTTCTTCTATTTCCCAAGTAGCGCCCTCAAAGGACTGATTCCACCAAAGAACTTTGACCAAAGGACCTTCTTTGTTCCTTAATCTACGGATCTGATGATCTAAAATTTTGACTGGAATCTCTTCGTAAGAAAGGGTATTCTGAATATCTGAGCTTTCTAAAAGAACTACAATAGGGGAGTCACCGATACACTTCTTAATCATAGAGACGTGGAATACATGATGAACGGCTGACAAGTTTGCGTATAACTCAAGCTCATAAGCCACTTTCCCAACACGACTCAAAATTCTATAAGGGCCAACATACCGGGGACTAAGCTTTCCCTTTTTTCCAAATCTCTTCACGTCTTTCATGGGTGAAATTTTCAAATATACTAAATCACCAACCTCAAACTCGAGGTCCCTTCTTCCCACATCTGTATATTATCTCTGACGACTCTGGGTTGTTTTCCATCTTTCTCTAACCAACTTAAATTTCTCCAGAACTTCAAACACTGCATCAGGCCCAAGAAAAGCGGCCTCACCCACTTCAAACCAACCTATGGGAAATTTATATCTCCTCTCACAAAGAGCCTCAAACGAGGCCATCTGTGAGCTAGAATGGTAACTGTTATTATAAGTGAACTCAATCAATGGCAAATGCGTATCCCAACTACCTTTGAAATCAAGAGCAATGCCCTCAACAGATCTTCTAGAGTTTGGATGGTCCTCTCTTTTTGACCATCTGTCTAAGGGTGAAAAGCTTAACTAAGATGGACTTGAGTACCAAGACCCTTCTGAAAGGCTCTCCAAAATTGGGAAGTGAACTGAGTACCCCTATCTGAAATGATGGACAAGGGAACTCCATGCAGTCTGACTAACTCTCTGATGTACAGCTTTGTATAATCCTCAGCTGTGTAAGACTGTGAACTGGCAAGAAATATGCTAACTTAGTCAACTTGTCTATAATAAACCAAATCGAATCATGCTGATGGCGCGAACGGGGTAAGCCAATCACAAAATCCATATTTACATCTTCCCACTTCCAAGTAGGGATACCAAATACTTGCTACGAACCATCAGGTCTTTGGTGCTCCACCTTAACCTATTGACAAGTTTCATACTTGGCTATGAACTCTGCTATATCTCTCTTCATACCACTCCACCAATAGATTTCCCGCAAGTCGCGGTACATCTTGGTGGCTCTTGGATGAATAGAATAACACGCACCATGCGCTTCTTCCATAATCTGCTACCTCAATTCATCAACCCATGGAACATACAATCTACTTTGGTACCTCAACACGCCATCTTCCCCTTAGGAGAAAAACTCTACCTTTTGGTCTTTAACTGACTCCTTTAGTTTGACCAAACTAGGATCCTTATCTTATTTTTCCTTCACTTCTGAAACTAGGAAAGATTCAGAACTACTCTAAACCCAAACATTTTCTTCAACTGAATCGACCAATCTAACACCTAATCTAGCCAAACGGTGAACTTCCTGAGCTAACTCTTTCTTAGAATTCTCCACATGAGAACCACTGCCCATCGACAACCTACTAAGGGCATCTGCCACTACATTGGCCTTTCCCAGATGATATAACACACTCATATCATAATCCTTCAGCAATTCTAACCACCTTCTCTATCGGAGATTCAACTCTCTCTAGTAAATATATACTACAAGCTTTTGTGGTCCGTTAACACATCAGCATGCACACCATACAAATAATGTCTCCAAATTTTGAAACCAAACACAACAGCAGCTCATTCAAGATCATGAGTTGGGTAGTTCTTTTCATAAGGCTTAAAATGTCTAGAGGCATAGGTTGTGACCTCACCTCGCTGCATTAGAACACAACCCAAACCAACTCTAGAGGCATCATAATACACCATAAAACCATCCATACTATCAGGTAATGCTAACACTGGGGCTGAAGTGAGTCGAGTCTTCAACTTCTGAAAACTCTTCTCGCAGGAATCTGACCACAGGAACTTAACTTTCTTTTGGGTCAATCTATACATAGGAGATGCAATAGCTGAGAAACCCTCAACAAAACGTCTATAATATCCAGTTAATCTCAAGAAACTCTAAATATCTGACGGAGAGATAGGTCTAGGCCAATTTCTTATGGCTTCTGTCTTTTGGGGATCAACTCGAATACCCTCATTGGAAATGACATGACCAAGGAAAGCTACTGACCTTAGCCAAAATTGGCATTTGCTAAATTTGGCGAACAATTGGTGATCTCTAAGAGTTTGCAACATAATTCTAAGATGGTCTGCATGATCATCCTCACTACTAGAGTAGACAAGTATATCATCAATAAAGACTACGACAAACATGTCCAAATACTATTTGAACACTCTATTCATCAAGTCCATGAAAGCTACTGGGGCATTGGTTAGCCCGAAAGACATGACTAGAAACTTAAAATGACCATAACGGGTTCTGAAAGCTGCCTTTGGGATATCATATTCCCTTACTTTAAGCTGATGATAGATGGATCTAAGGTCTATCTTTGAGATATAACTTGCACCTTAGAGTTGATCAAATAGGTCATTAGTTCTAGGGAGAGGGTATTTGTTCTTGACTGTGACCTTATTTAGTTAATGATAGTCAATGCACATCCGTAAATAACTATCTTTCTTTCGCACGAATAGGATGGGAGTGCCTCATGGAGAAATACTAGGCCTTATGAAACCTTTATCTAAAAGATCTTTGAGTTGCTTTTAAACTCCTTAAGCTATGCGGAAGCCATACGATATGGAGGGATACAAATAGGCTAAGTATCCAGGAGAAGGTCAATACCGAATTCTATTTCCCTATTGGGAGGTAGCCCTAGTAAATCTTTGGGAAAAACGTCAGGAAACTCACTGACTACACTGACTGACTGAATTATTGGAGTCTCAGACGTAGTTTCTTTAACTCGAACAAGATAATAGATACACCCTTTGGAAATCAACTTTCTGGCCTTTAGATAAGATATGAAATGACTCTTGGGAGACACTGAATTTCCTGACCACTCAAAGACTGGCTCATCTGGAAACTGAAACATCACCACTCGGGTGCGACAATCTATAGATGCATAACAAGAATAGAGCCAATCCATACCAAGAATACGATCAAAGTCAACCATATCTAACTCTATTGGGTCTGCTAATATGACTTTATGAAGGACAGTGATAGGACATTTTTTATAAATTTGTTTGGCAACAACTGACTCACCTACTAAGGTAGAAACCTAGAAAGGCTCAAGGATCTTTTCAGAACTTATTTCAAAATTTACTGCAACTAATGGGGTCACATAATAGAAACTCAACCCAGGGTTTAGAAATACATAAACATCAAGATGAAAGACACGAAGCATACCAGTAACAATATCTGGCGAATCTTCCTGCTCCTGGCGGGATGGTAAAGCATAGAACCTATTCTGGCGATAACCACCACCGGTACTAGATGATGCGCCCTGAGGAGGGGCTGGGCGACCTAAAGAGGCAGGTGCACTATTAGCCTGAGTTTGAGGACGAATATCTCTGTTTCCCTATCTTGCAAGCAGGCACTCTTTAACCCCGTGACCCATCTGGACACAACCATAACAACCTTTCTAACCCCACAAATAGTCACCCATATGATTCTTACCACGCTTAGCACATGGGGAATGATTGGGCTTCTCACTCACACTATTCTGAGATCTAGACTTCAACGACCTACCCCACTGCTCCTGTCTGTTCCTGGGTATGGGAGAACTAGCTAAAGATAGTGCAGGCATAGATGAATGATTCTTAAATAGAGAATGATTCCCTCCTTGAGATCTAGCCTGGCTATACTCAAACTGCCCTGTTTTAGCCTTCTTATTTACTCTCTCTCTTTCTTTCAACTTATTTACCTCAATCTGCTGAGCATGTATCATCAATCTAGCAAGATCCATGTCTTTAATAAGCATAGCAGTCCTACACTCCTTAACTACCAACCCAGATACACCGATCACAAACTTACTCATGTTTGACCAAGGGTCAGCCATCTGATCAGGGGAATACTTAGACAACTAGTGAACTTGAGGCAATACTCCTTCACTGTCATTGAGCCATGTCTTAGGTTCATGAACTCTTCTATCTTAGCTTCTTTCATCTCACGTGGGAAGAACTTATCTAAGAACGCATCCTGAAATATCTGCCAAGTCATGGGAGTTGCATTCTCCCATCTACTTTTCTTCCACATCACTACCCAATCATATGCAACAACCTCCATCCTATAGGATGCCAATTCTACACTCTCCTCTTCAGAAATATGCATAATGTGGGTGATCTTATTTACCTCATCTAGATAAAATTGTGGGTCCTCACCTACTTTCGACCTAAAGAATTTCAGCGGGTTCATTCTCATAAAATCTCTAATTTTGGCTGTGGCTAAGTCCCTGTTTTGCTGAAGTGGGACTGCACCTTGACGGTTGCCCAAAATATTAGTTGTCACAGCTTGGGCTAGCGCCTGAAAGGCAGCCCAAAACTCTACATGTGATACATTCTTATTGAAAGGATCTGTGAGCTGAGGTGGCTGGTTATCGTTCCTACGTCCGTTAGCTCGATGAGGAGGCATTTTCTGTCATGTGAAAGCACGAGTTAGAAGCAGAAAGAGACATTGAATACATGATAGATCATGAAAAAAGAGATGATTTCCTAAAATACTCCATAGCCTCTTGCTCATAGATGTGGCGTGCTTCACACCTATGATCAAGACTCTAAGTAACATGGATTGTCTGACTCGCTAGGACTCTCTAAACCTTAGGCTATGATACCAAGTTTGTAACGCCTCAAAATTTGGTTCCCGGGATGCCATACGGTGCTCCGAACTACAAGTTATCCTAAGCTAACCCTGGCTGCCTTCTACTAAATTTGAATATCAAAATAGGGGGATACGAATATAAAATCATAATAAATGCAGAAAAAAACTATCTGAATTATCTGAGTATATCTGAAAATACTAATCTCATCAGTCTGATAAGGCAAATACTGAAAATCTAAATATTGCAACTAAAATCTAAAACTGAAACTAATAGTTCGACAAACCTCTACTGACTGAATCTAGAGAGTCACTGGGACAGGCCCCAGCTGACTCAAACTATTTGAAATGAATACTGAATTAGCTGCTAATAAACTGGAAATCTGAATAGCTAAGTCCCCGAACTATGCGGACTCACCAACTGTATAGATGTAGATGAGATGCTTGAAAATCACTCACACTGCTGAGACTGAGCCCCTGAACCTGCATTATGAGACAATGTAGCGCATAGACGTATAAATAGATTAGTACTTTGGGAATGTACTGAGCATATGGGGGTGAATGCAATAAGTAAGCAATATCATCACAATTTATAAAATCATGCAGGCTAAAGGTAAATGACTCACAAAGGCTGGAGTAACCTGAAAACTGAAGATCATAAATCATGAACAATAAAGCATATAGTATAAAACTTGTGAGCCATTACACTTAGTTCTGAAATCTGTATTCTGTTCTTATTATTAAATCATGCAGGTTAAGTGAAATCTATAAGTCTGCATCTGAAGGCTTATGCAAAGCAATATTTTAAACGCAAGAACTTTAAAGTTGTAGATAAAATACTTTATCTTAGGGATTTAGAAATCTGAGAACTTATTCTGCATGGGAGGCTCTTCTAACCGACAAAAACCATGTGAGCATTCATGGAGTCCAATGTTCTTGTCCCCCTAAGAAGGAATCCTCACGTTGAGGAGAGGAGTCATACTCTTACCTGGAAGTATAACCTATCTAAGTGATCACTTATCTATCATCCACGTAGAAGTGGAAACAATCAAAATCCTACATTGGCACGTAGTTCTAGGGTATGAAACCGTAGTAACGTACCCAACTCGGTGCTAAATACTACTCCCACTAAATTTTTATGCTCATTCTGATGGAAATCCACTTTAAAATAGTATAATGGCTTAGAATGAAAACCAACAGTATATCTATAAAGCTAAATTTGTAATCTAAATCTATAAAATGGATTTCATAGCTATTCTGAGACCAAAAGGTCAAATCTTTATCAATAATCTGAAAAAAAGAATCTAGTCATACGGTGCTTATAGAAAAATAAATCTTGAAATAGAAATCTTTAATTAGGGATTAATGATTCATGCATCAAACTCATGTTAAAACATCATAATGTTCATCCTTGGTAATGTAAACATTTATAAATCAACTTAAAATCTGGAAATTTCTGCAATATGCATGGAAAATGAACATAATCATGTAATTCAACTTCTAAATCACTGGAAATCTCATAAGCTTGAAAATAACAATAATGGGTATAAACCCTAACTTGAATTTCATGGGAAATCATATAATATTTAATAAATTTATAATTAAAATAAGTTTTTGGGCACAAGGATGAAAGGATTATTCTTGCTGAAAATCCCACATACCTTAACCGATGATCTTAGATGAAAATATTGAATCTTGGACTCCTATTGCGTCTTTGGAGATGATTTCTTAGAGTTCTTGAATTGAGAATCCTTAATCTTAAATTGCTTTGGAGAATTAATGGAGGAATTGGATTTCTTGGGGAGTAAGCTTTGATGTTCTAGGGTTTTGTTTAAGAGTATTTTGGTGAAAAAATAGGTATAATATGCTTAGGATGGATTAAATGATTTGTTATTCACGACTTGGGGCTAGAGAAAGGACCAAAGAGCCCCTTTTAAAATTTTACTCGGACTGGAAAAATTTCCCAAAATTAGCCTACGGCGCGACGTGCCGTTATCGCGATGACCTACTGAAAACTGCCAACTGGGACCTGGAAAATCTCCGTGATGCGGATCTATCGCGGTACGCTTATGGATTGCTATTTTGGCCACCTCCGCGACGCGCCACAATCGTGGAGGCTCACTGGAAAGTGACAATTGTGAAATGGGACATCACTGCAACGCGGTGGGATCGCGAAGTCTTACTGGAAATTGACAATTGGGATTTTGGACCTCTCCGTGATGCGCCACAATTGCGGAGTCTTACTAGAAATTGACAATTGTCATTTAAAATGTCTCTGCTACGCACTAGTGACCGAAATGACGGTGTTTTACGACTAGAACTTAAAATCGCCATAACTTCTCATCCGGTTATCGGATTAAGGCAAATCTTATATCGTTGGCAAGCTAATTCAATTTCCTACACATTGAAGGGTCTAAATCTGGAAAATTCTACATGTATGAAAAGTCATTCTCTCTTGAAGCCAATGCTTGATATTTTCAACGCTAAATTAAATTAGGAAAAGTACGGGGTGTTACAGACTGTTACTTGATTTAAATTCCCCTAGTTTTAATGCAAGTTTTCATATTTTATTTATGTATTTTGAAACCCATTGGAATGCATGGGTATGGTGAATGGGATGGGGGTCGAGGTATTCTCCCAAATTGATGATTTTGGTTTTGGAATTTGGTTTGGAAATTGTGTTCCCTCAATCCACTTGCATAATTGGATTTAAAATATGGTTAATCACATGATTTGGCTTATTTTCCTAAACTATTTCATTGCATAAATAGTTAAACGGATAAAAAGGATTTTGAAGGCCTTATTGGCTTTATTTCTGATTTTAAACTTTAATTAATGAATAAAGGGGGTCGTGGAATTCCCCCAACTTGATTTAATGAACAAGGGTGGCCGTGGCATTCCCCTCAAGTGGATGGAATTGGTATGTCATGATTATAAGCTTGCAAGTATAATAGTATGACGATACATATGGTAGATGCCTTAACGGATAATTTCTTGGTTAAATAGATGGATTATGTGAAACTTGTTTTAATTGAGCTTAAAAGGGGTTGTATAGCTTGTCGTGAAAGATGGAGATTCCGGGAGGACCGATACTGAAAACCACATTTGTCGGGGCGGGGGTCTTTATGACTGTATGCATGATTCACACTTATTATATATATTTTGGATTGGATGGGGTCGAGGCATTCCTTGGCTCATCTTTGGATTTTCCTAGTTCGTACGGCTAACACGCATTGGGACTCTTTCAGCAGGGGGAGTTGAACCCATATAGCCCGTGGATGCCCTTAGGACGGTTAGAGCTACAAAGTCCAAGTTAATGGTTTTAAATCTCATGCTAAAACTTGTTCCCTTTCCGATCATCTTATTTATATATGTATGTATGCATGTATGCGAACATGGACATTGATTTTGGACTTGATTTTGAATTGGAATTATTTTGTTCCTATCTTGAGTTACATTTTAGCGCTTACCCCACTAACCGTCTCCGTACGTTGTATCCCCACGGGGTGAAGGGAACGAAGGCACTTCTACTTTCCCTACACAGTGATAGGTGATTTTTGGATAGCTTGTGAGTCATCTTTGAAATGGTGAGCTTCCATTCTCCGGAAGACCCTCATTTCATGGTCTTGTTTCATTCACGTTTTGGACTGATTTTGGCTATGATCGGGGGCATGTCCCGACTTAGGTTATTCTTTGTTACTAGAGGCTTTATGGATTACTTTGGATTAGGGTGGATGTTAAAGTTCTTAGATTTTTTTCTGAGCTAGTTGTTTAACTATCTTGTTATATGTTCGGAACTCAACTCTATCATGTTATATGTTTGGAATTCATTGGCTGCAAGTTGTATTGTGTTTTGTTTGGCTACGCAAAGGAGGTGTCTCCGGTCATCGGTGGACTTGAGATACCTGTCACGATCAGGCCCTGATTCGGGTCATGACAAAGAACATGTTTGATGAAAGGCCAATTGGATAGAATTATAATTAGAGTGATAATTGATGAACTTTTTTATAGTATATACAAGTTTGAGGTAATTTTAAATTTTGAAAAGAACACATATTAGATTTAGCCCCAAAAACCATTTTTTCTAGATTTTGAAATCTTAGAAAAAAAAAATACTTTTTTTAAATATCAATTCAATTGGGATGTTTTAAAAAGGCTATAATGCAACATACATAGCAATGATTCCTGAGAAGATCGGAGTAAAGAAACTCAAATACTTCAGACCCATCAGATTAATTGGAATCTTTTACAAGTTAATTTCCAAGGTGCTGACAGAAAGGTTGAATAAAGTTATGGATAAGTTAGTAGACAAACAGCAAATGGTTTTTATCAAAAGCAGACAGATAATGGATGTAGTTCTCATAGCTAATGAAGCAATTGATTCTAGAGTGTCCCAAATTAAATCTGGTGTATTACACAAACTCGAGAAAGTATGTGACCATGTGAATTGGGAATTCATTCTAAGTATGCTGAGACAAATGGAATTTGGTGGGAGATGGATCGGGGGGATCAAGTTTTGTATGTCTACTGTGAAGTTTTCAGTGCTTATCAATGGGTCACATGAATGTTATTTCAATGCACACAAAGGGAATAGGCAAGGAGACCCCCTATCCCCTTTCTTATTCATCATAGTTGTGGAGGGTCTAAACAACATGTTGAATATAGCCAAGATGGCAGAAAGAATTCAAGGATTTTAGTAACCGAGCTTGTTGAAACAGTATGGAGATCACACATTTGTAGTATACTGATGATACAATAATTTTGATGGGGTTGGGGAGGAGCAACTGATGATCTTAAGACTTATACCAATTTACTTTGAAACCATATTTGGACTCCATATAAATTAGAACAGAAGTCATTTGTACCCAATTAATGTGATTTCAGAAATGGATCACCTTTTTTGAATTTTGGGATGAGTGGTGGAAAATTTGTCATCAATATACTTGGGAATGCCTCTGGGGCAAAATCAATGTTCATAGAAATGTGAAAAGAAGTTAGCTAGATAGAGATCCCAATATCTATCTTTGGGGGATATACTAACTCTGATAAACTCAGTTCTAGATGCTCTTCCTATATCTATATTATTTATCTTTCATATACCTCAGTCAGTAGTTCAGAGGTTGGACAAAATTAGAAGAAACTTCTTGTAGCAAGGCAGGAAAGGAAAGAATCTCGCTTAGGTCAAATGGAAGAACATCATTAGAAGCAAAAAACAAGGTGGCTTAGCTATCAAAAACCTCAAAAATCAAAGCAAAGCTCTTACAGTGAAGTAGCTATGGAGGTATCATCAGGAGCAAGCAAGCACTTCGGTGTAGGGTGATCAAAAGCAAGTATGAGGAATTGAATAAATAGGTGACGAAAGAGGTAAATACTTCTATGGTGTTAGCCTTTGGAAGTCTATCAAAATCTTCTGGCCTTTCCTCAATAATCAATCAATTATCAAGGTTCTAGACGATAGAAAAATTAGTTTTAGGGCTAACAAATGAATGGGCGCTGAGAGCCTCAAAGATCTCTTTCTCGACAACTTTGTTTTGGCTCAACATCAACAGAAGACGAAGTCACTGAAATATGGTCGCGACAAGAATGGGATTTGGTCCTGAGAAAATGATTGAGAAATTCCTAAAATGATTGAACTTTACAAGTTACTGGAGAATTTTCATGGAACACAAACTGGTGAGGATTATTTATGGTTGCATAAACACAGCAAAGGTAGGTACAGGGTAAAGACGGGATATAAACAAAAGTCTTAGTGATAATCAAATGGCCTTAGAAGTATATCTGGAGAATCAAAGTACCACATAAAGTGGCATGTTTTACTTGGTTGCCAGCTAGTGAAGCAATTTTGACAATGGATAATGTGGCTAAGAGAGGTACCTCTCTATGCAACAAGTGATCCTTATTTGGCAAGGGTATAGAGACAATGAGACACCTCTTCGTAGACTAAAATTTCACTAACCAGCTATGGCAGATTTTCCTTAATCTTACAAGCATTTCCTGGAGTATGCCTAGTAAGATTGATGAGACTCTATTCAATTGGAAGGAAACTAGACTTGGGGCTACAAACAAAGAAAGATGGAGGATGATCCCTGTTTGTATATGGTAGACTATATGGAGAGAGAGGGAAAAATGATAGATGTTTTGAGAATAAGGACAACAACCTACAAGATTTGTTATTGATGTACCAATGTTTACTCCAATAAGACTGAGTCAATCATAATGTTTTAAGGTCCTACTTCTTTCTCTTATTTGTAAATATGGTTTTCCAGTATTACCTAAGTACTGACTGAAATACAATGTTACCACTGTCACAAAACAAATATTAAAAAAAAAAAATTAGCCAAAACCAATGTTACCAAATTTTGGGAAAGAATTCCTCAAAAACTAGTTTGCATAGATGCAATATCTATGGTCAAACGGTCCTAGGAAATATAGGAATAATGACCAACATTAGCTTTCCAATTATAATGTCTGGCTTGACATATGTCAAATGACCAGGGTATGAAGACCTATCCAGCAACGAAGAATAGAAACCTCAATGAACGACATTTAACTCGGAACTGTAGCAACGGTTACGTGACCTTACTAGCAATTGTTCGCGCTCACTACTGTTTTTACGAGAGATTCAAATGCAAATCATCGTCAAACTTGGGCTTGCATCAGTTAACTACAAACACTACCTAAAATAATCGTGGCCTCTTCACCCAAGGCTCTAAAGTTCATCCACAAAATAACTAGCCTCAGACAAATGACGTATTTACCAACGCACGAGGATAAGTTTTCCAAATTAGCCAACTTGACTGAAAAAAAAAAAAAGAGAACCTCGGCAGACTGCGACCGTCAAAATTTCTTTATAGCCATTACATGACTGGTAAATAAGGATATCTGTCCAGAATGAAGTACAAGTGCAAGGAAAAAGAAGTGCACGGGCAACCCCTTCGACTCAACACATCAACCTCCACTTCCTAACGCCTTTATCTCGAGTTCCTATTTTTTTTATCTTGTAAAATATGAAGACAGCAGCTGAGAATACAAGTATACAGGAGGTCGCCAAGATTTAGAGCAGAACAATCTTTCCAGATTCCAAGTGCAACTACCAAGTGCTACAGCAGTTCTAATAAGTGTTTTTTACATTAAACAATGTTGTCAGTGAAAACTTTCAACGTTGAAACATTATGAGATGTCAGATGCAGGAGTCGGCATTCCCCTAATATATGCTCGTAAAACTTATTACTCAACTTTCCCCATCTTCACCAAGCTCACCATCTTCTAGCTCTTCATTACCACCATTTCGACGTGATCCATCCCTCTCTCTTCTGTGTCTTTTATGCCGACTTTCACCATCCGATTCAGGTGAATGTGCATGCTGTCAGAAAGCAGAAAAACAATATCAATATTGCAGACTGCCAAGAGCATAATAAGAACAGAGAACTAACTTTAAATGGAGAGATTAGGACCTTCTTTGACTTTTTACGATCACTGCTATGTCGGCGGGACTTTCTAAATTCCTCTTTCTCGTCCCTGTCAGATGTCACTTCATCGTTAGAGTTATGATGACGCTTCCGGTGCTTCCTTTCTTTGTCTCTTTCAGGTTCCTCTTTATCATCCTTATCAGAAGTCAACTCGTCGTTAGAGCAATGGTGTCGCTTCCGATGTTTCCTTTCTTTTACTTTTTTTCTCTCTTCTTTGTGCTCATAGCTGTCAGTTACATCCGTAGTCACGCTATCTAGCTCATCTTTTTTTGATCGTTCTTTTCCCCTTTCTTTCTCTTTTTCATGCTCTTTTTCCTTCTCTCTCTCTTTTTCCCTTCTCTCCTTGTCCTTTCTCTTATCTTTCTCCTCTTTTTCTCTCTCTTTTTTGACCTGCAAAGTAGCAAAATCTAAACAATGAACTGATTATATAGAATCTAATAGTAGTTCAGGAGTTTGTCAAGTATAGAATCCAGGCCAAATACATTAACACCTTAAAGTTGGCTTCAATTTCATTTTGAAACTTCAACTAAGATCAGTTTCTATTGAACACTCTTAACCTTACAAAAATTGTGCCTATAAACACAAATTTGGCATCCCAATCCAATAGAAGTGGTGCATGAGCGCACTCTGTTATATCGCCGAAAACCAGATAAATTCAAAACAAAATATACATATCAGTAACAAAAGTACAAAAAAGAAAGAGGAGACACAAAGATACATATCAATTAGACCTGCCTTGGGTGCTCATGGTAGGCATCCTTCGATCAAATCCTTCATGCCAAAAGGATAAATATCAATCCGACGAAATTGATTTAGATTATTCACAACAATCTAGTGATCTAAAGTGGTGGCATACTGAGGGCGGGTATATTTGGAATTGGAGCATAATTTTGTGGGTCCACATTTCCTTAACACTTGCGTATCATATCTTCTCGATGAGCACCTCTGTTGTGGATGCATGGAACTCAATTAATTATCAAATTATATTTTTAAGTAGCTTTCTTTATTATTCTAATATAGGATTTAAGTGTCCTAGTTCCATAAGGATTAGGGTTAGGGTTTTATGTTTCCTACTTTCATAAGGATTAGACTATCTAGAACGGGGTTTTATGTTTCCTACTTTCATAGAGATTAGACTATTGATGTAACATGATAGAAGAATAAATCAATGAGTCAAATTTCAGCAAAATGCAAGAGATTGGAGTTCTCTCTTTATTGAACTAAGGTTTCAACCTCCCTTAAACGAACTGAAGAGATCGGAGTTTTCATTGAACTCTAAGGCTTCAGCCTCCCTTTAACGAGCTGAATTTATATATCGCTCTATGACTCGATCCTTCTCTAAAGATCCTAACAATTTGGTACCAGAACCTAACACAACAGGCGATGAGATCAATTTCAGATTCCAGGAAGAGCATGCGATTACAGAAACCCTAAAGGACTTTAAAATAGCAGCAATGGAACAACACACCTGCGAATGAATTGTCCAAGTCATCCAAGAACAATTGTCAAGCTTGGGAATTGGCTCCACAAAACCAGCAATCCACAGACTTGAGTCAAGTAGCGCCCCGACAATTGGCACATCAACAATTTATTCTACTAAAGGCAATACATCGCCTATTCAACTAGCTGATCAGAATCATCCAACAAGTGATAATTCCCGTTCAACCGTACCAAAGTATGCAAAGATGAATTTTTCTACTTATAATGGCACCAACGATCCATTAATTTGGGCACATCATTGTGAACAATTTTTTGGAATGGCTAAGTTTCCCATGTTCGGAAACAACCTTTCTACTTCTCTTGAAGTAGTGGTATGGACTGCGTACATCTTACCCCCCAGACCCCACGATGTGGGAATACACTGGGTTTGTTGTTGTTGTTGTTGTTGTAAGTTTCCCATGTTGGGAGAAGCGCAATTATGGAATTATCAACATATGGGCAAATTAGTCATGTCCCGGCAAACTGGTACAATTGAAAGTTATCAAAGTTGGCTTCTAGATAAGTTGGTTGGGGCTGGAATTGGATGATTCAATTGACACTATTCCAGAAGTTTGAGATGATTGCCATGAAATTCATCTCTTGCTTAGAATTAAAGGTTTTTCAAGTATCAAATTATATTTTTAAGTGGCTTTCTTTATTATTCTATAATAGGATATAAGTGTCCTAGTTTCATAAGGATTTGGGTTATTGAACTCTAAGGTTTCACTAGGGTTTAATAGAATAGGGTTTACATTTCCTACTTTCATTAGGATTAAACTTTTTAGAAGAGGATTTTATTTTTCTTACTTTCATAAGGATTAGATTATTGATGTAACATGACTCCTATTTAAAGAAGCTTATGAAGAATAAATCAATAAGTCCTATTTTAGCAAAAAGCAAGAGATTGGAGTTCTCTCTTCCATTGAACTTGGAACTCTAAGGTTTCAGCTCCCTTTAACGAGCTGAATTTATATATCGCCCTGTGACTCGATCCTTCCCTAAAGATTCTAACAACCTCACTGGAATTCTTTCTTTTTCTCTCCTCTGTCTTTACCGAGAAACTGGGCTCTCCAACACAGACTAATTCGCAAGCAACTTCTCCACTAACTGAAAATCAGTTGAGATCACGATGCGGTGATCATTTCAGTCATGTCTACTTAAAGCACCTCAAATTCATTGCAACTTCGTAGTGTTTATCCCTTAAGTTGTTTTGCTTCTGTTTTCTTTAAAGCACCTTATCATTTTATGAAATTGTTCTACGATGAATACATAATTTGAAAAGGATTCCAAGATGTTACATTCCACTACTTTCTCATGGCATCTGTTGAAGTATTGAGTTATTTATTGTTAGTGTCTAGATATTTCCGGTTAAAGTTTCTTTTTAATCTAGTATTTTATTTCAAAAATTTACTTGGTTAGTTGAGATAGAATAGGAGTTTGTTTAGTACCCTAGTTGAAATAGAATAGGAGACATGAATGAATAATATGAGCAGAATATTTTGGTTCTCGTATCTTTTCTTCTTTTTCTTCTTCTCTATAAAACAACAAATGGTATCAGTAGCTTTTTGATTCCAAGGGCTTTGAGTTAAGAGAAAACCTGCGCAAAAGCCAATTTTGTTATGGCTTCAAGCAATTTCCCAATTCCTTTTGCCCCAATTTTTCTGGAGAGAATTATCCATTTTGGGTTTTAAAAATGAGAACCTATTTGTGCGCATATGATTTGTGGGAAGTGGTAGAGGTTGGAGGAGAGACAAACCCTTTGCCAAATAACCCAACTATAGCACAATTTAAGAATCGCATAGAAGAGGTCTCAAAAAATCTTCAAAGGTCTCCCTTCCGTACTCTTTCGAAAGTAATTTTCACAAGAGTTATGGCTAAGTGAGACTGCATAGGAGGCTTAGGACAAGTTGAAAAAAGAATCCCAAGCTACAAGACCAGGCAAATAAAAGTGATAAACCTGAGAAGAGAGTTTGAAATTCCCAGAATGAAGAATTCAGAAAGCAGTAAAGTATTCCCTAACAAGTTGATGAAGGTAGTAGACCGGATCAGTTAATAAAGGTAGTAGACCAGATCAGACTACTGGGAGAAGAGCTTTTAGATAGAAGAATCGATGAAAAAGTTCTTTAGAGTCTACCTGAAAGATTTGACGCAAAGATCTCTTCACTCGAAGATTTAAAGGATCTCACAAAAATGTCACTTTTAGAACTTGTACATGCTCTTCAAGTTCAAAAACAGAGAAATCCTTTAGGCTAGAAGTTGTTAAAATTGCTCTCCAAGTATGCAGATACAAAATGAAGGTAAAATATCAGATACTTCCACTGATTTTAGTAGAAAAAATCAAGGTGATACTCGCAGCGGAGTCAAGAAGAAAGAGAACTTCCCACCATCTAAGTATGGTAGAAAAAACAATCATAAAGAGGATATTGGTTTAAGTGGGGAGAAACCACCTCTTCAATGTAGATATTGCAATAAGCTTGGCCATGTTGAAAGGTTTTGAAGAATGAAGGAGAACAAACAAACTCAAAAAGCCAACATTTCAAAAATAGAGAAGAGGAGGAGCTTGCGTATACGGCTATGGTAGCAACAAGATTAGATGATGAAAGCTCATGGTTTTAGGAGAGTGGTGTAAAACCATCAAATTAGGCATCTAAAGGTGATTGGTTCCTTGCCAAACGGAGTAAGCTTGATGAAAAAGCTGAAAAAGGAATTTTGGTTGGTTATAGCTCTTATCTCTAAGGACTATAGAATTTACTGGGAAAGATTTTATAAGTCAAGATGTGAAGGTGGATGAAGATGCTAATTGGGATTGGAATCTCTCTCACGTCAGAAGGATGGTTGTTGAAACTACTTTTCAACATTCAAATGAAGACTTGGAAGCAGAGAATGATTAAGATTTTTCTACAAGAGGCATTAGACCGTTGGTTGAAATTTATGAAAGATGTAATGTAATATTGTTGTCTGGAATCTTCAAACTTTAAAGCTGGCAGTGGTATTGAAGAATGGAAGCAAGCGATGTAGGAGGAAATAGCCATGATTGAGAAAAACGAGAGATGGAAACACGTTGACAAACCTAAAAATAAGCAAGTTCTTGGAGTTAAATGGGTGTACAGGGTGAAGCAGAATGCGGATGGATCTATCAACAAGCACAAAGCAAGGCTGGTTGTTAAAGGTTATTCTCAGCAGCCTGGAGTTGATTACTCGAATACTTTTGCACCTGTTGCAAGGATGGACTCCATCGGAATTTTGATTGCATTGGTAGCACAGATGAAGTGGATTAGGAGATTTATGTCACTCAACCAGAATGTTTTATATCCGAGTTCAAATTGACCTTTGCACCATATGAAACAAATAACACTTCGAATTAAAGTTAAAAAATATTTTTTTCTTCATTCCAAACACACCTTTAATAAGTATGCTTTAGAGGTTACTACATCTTCACGTACTTTAAGGAGAATGTAATGGGTGGATACTCGTGGGTAACCCATATTTTATGATAGATAATATGTATTGATTCATATTTGACCCACTTTTAAATGGTTGGATACCCAACCCATTTATAATGAGTTGAAACAAGCAGATAACCATAAATATTATCCATTTTGCCACCCTTAGTGGGGAGTAAGGCTTAAGCAGTTCGGGCATGTGAAGAGGATGGGCAAGGATGCACCCGCTAGGCGGCATGAAAGGTTGGTTGTAACAAAAGTTAGGAGAGGTAGAGCTAAAAAAGAAACGGGGGGTTACTAGACAAGACTTGGCACATCTTTAGTTTACTGAGAACATGACCCGAGATAGGAAGATATGGAGGTCGAGGATTACGCTGATACGAATATAGAAAATCTATACAAAGTTAGTAGGTAACGGGTTGTTGTTGCACTTTATGTAGGAGAGGTAAGGCCTACCCCTCCTTTCCTTTTTTCACTATTGGGAGTATTATTTAGTAAATATGTAGCCTCTTGTTCTAATATGAGTGGTAATATTTGTTGCTTCATTTGCTTTGTATCTTATTATTTGGTTTGTGATACGAGCCAAATGGCCATTAGAGCTTTTGAAGACATCATTCGAGGCCAACACGCGAAGGATCTGGTTGTGGTCACATTGAGGGAAAGAGAGCATGCATGGAAAGGCCATTTTGAGCATTCCATGAGGTAAAGTCGTGTGTGGAAGGTGGCTTGGGGGCTGCTTGAAAAGCTACGGCCTTGGAGCATTGAAGAGCACCTTCATTAAGGGTGATTTAGGAATTTCACATGCCCAATTTACACTCCATAGGTGCCCACCCTTCATTAAGGGTGTTTTGGTCTTTTGTCCTTCAATTGTAACAAGACTATATATAGCCCCCCCTTAATAGGTCTTTCATAGTGGGTTGTTTATTGATGTAAGACATGAAATACTTGTAACACCTAGTTCTCTCTAAGTTTTGAGAGTTTAACACCTTAGTTGTAGGGCTTGAAAAAGCCAAAACCGAAATGAGGGCTAATTCAAGTGTGGATTCGCTTGAGTTGCAACTTGGCTTGAAACGTTGGTGGTTGAGGAGGTAACGTCTCTCTTGTGTCTCCATAAGAGAGTGGTAATTGCGTGTGTAGGTGTTAAGGGTCCTTAGGGTCCTTAGATTTGATATATCTTAGGGTTCTTAGGGTTTATACATCCATTTGTCATTCTATCTATCCTTTAATTTATTGCAAATCGTTCGTGTTTTGTGCTTCTCTTCTTGTTGCCGTTTTGTGTCTTGTTCTTTGTGGACTATTTTGTGACGTTTGTGTCCTTTATGGGCTGTCTTGTATCAATTTGAGAGAAATAAAGAAAATAGAGGAAACACATAAAGATACCACTAAAGTTATCCCAAATTTTAAAAAGGCATTTTAAGTTTGCGGGAGTCCTATCCCCCCCCCCCAAAAAAAAAACAATTTTGAACTGGTCTAAATACACCATTTTCGACCACCTAGCATAGTGAGTGTATCTTAGGGAAAGTGAGGAACAAGAAAAATAATGGGAAAAAAGCCATTTTGATAAACATTTTAATTAAATGATTTTTTCTTACTTTTCTCTTTTTATTTTATTTTCTTCTTTTTTTAATTTCATTTTTGTTTCTTCCTTTCTTCTTCATTACTGGGCTATTGCCGTGGGTTTCATCACCGGCAGCTTTTATTTTTTAATAGAAATGATGATGAGATAAAAAGAAAAATTGGAGAGGAAGATGATTTGTAAACCACCATTTTTCGATGAAAAAAATATTTTCCAGCAAAAAATAAATGATAAAGAGTAATAGTGGTTAGCCATGATAGCTAGAACTAGTGTTCAAGAAAGCATGATGTGGTGACAATAAGACAGTATATATAACCAAAAGTTTAAATGAAACACCAAAATCACAGGTTTGATCACCGAAACCAGAGGAAAAATAAAGGGGAAAAAAAGAAAATAGAGCAAAACAGTAACTGATCGTAGAAGAGAAAAAAAAAAAAGGGAAAAAACAGTGGAGTCGCAGTTGTGAAAAGAAGCAAATCAGAGAAGAAAGAAGAAGAAAAATTACGATAAAATCTCAGTGAAGAAAAAAGGAGGTCGCAACAATGAAGTCGCGACTCTCTTCAGAGCTAACGCTAAAAATTCGCAAAAGTGAAGGCAAAAGTGATCCCACTTTTTTTAACTTTAAAATTGACTCGACTCTTTTATTTTTAATTTTAAAAAATGGCCCTAGAAATAAAATCAACACGATGTGAGCGCATCGACTCGCATCTCGCATCACAACGCATCTCACAGCACAAGGCCATGCGCCCGCATTTGTTAAATAGCCTCGCATCAGTTAATCGCAGTGGGAAAGCCTTGCATCACCGCTCGCATTCCAAAACACTGGTTGGAACCACTTGTTATGTAAAGTTATTTGATAAATTTTTTAGCATAATTTCTAAGGGAAAGAAATAGCATAAAATGTGGACCATTATTCTTTCCTCATCTTCCCTACCCATTACATTACCCGTTCAATTTTTTTATCACGATAAAATATTTATTTTTTAATTATTGAAATCTCCACCTCCTAAAAAAGGAGATTGAAAGTGGTGAAGATAAGTGATGAGAGAGGGATGGTAAATTTGGGGATAAGAAACTCAAGAACATGGTGATTTAAATTTTAGATTTTATTTCAATGATAATTTTAGTTCTTTGGAGAGTAAGTGGTAAAGTTGCTGCCATGTGACCAGGAGGTCACAGGTTCAAGCCTTGGAAACAGCATCTGGCAGAAATGCAAGGTAAGGCTGCGTACGATACACCCTCGTGGTGGGGCCCTTCCCCGGACACCGCGCATAGTGGTAGCTTTAATGCACCGGGATGCCCTTTAATTTTAGTACTTTGAATATTTTATTATTTAAATAATAATTATTGGTGATTTGGAAACTATTTGAAAGGGCTAAGAGGAATTGGTGGTTGCAGCTATGGATGAAAGTTTGAGTTAAAGAAGAAAGAAAAAAGAAAAGTTAAAAGAAAAGTTACACCAATTATTGACTTGACACGTGTCAGTTAATAATTGGTGTGTGATTAACACTTACTCTTTATAAATTGCCCAAAAATGGTGTAATAATACTATTTTAAACTTGTTTAGTGGGTAATAGGAACCCCGCAAACTTTAAGTGTTTTTTTTTAAATTAGGACAACTTTAATGGTGTCTTTTAATCTTTTCTCAATAAAATAATATTAAATTGTGTATCAAAATTATTACATTGAGACTCTATTTATGAAATACTACATTCGACTCCTTTTCCAACTAGGATACTGGCATTACAATCTTTTTCCAAGTGATACTATATACTATTCATATGTATAGAGCTTGTTACAAATCCAATTAATACGAGGATCAATGAGGGACTTGGTGAAAATATCTGCAAGTTGATCATTTGAATCACAAATTTTGTAACAATATCTCTGAAAAGTATCTTCTCTTACAAAGTGACAATCAACCTTAATGCGGTTAGACCTCTCATGAAATACCGAATTGATGTGATAAGAAGAGTCACTTGTTTGTCACACACAAATTCCATTTCACTGAGTTCTCCAAATTTTAACTCTCTTGGCAACTATTTAATCCAAACTAGCTCACAAGTGGTTGCCCCTATTACACGATATTTTGCTTCTGCATTAGATCAAGCAACCACACTTTGTTTTTTACTCATCCTGGACACCAAATTACCTCCTACTAAAACACAGTATCCGAATGTAGAACGTCTATCACAAGGTGATCCTGCCCAATCAGCGTTTGTATATCCAACAATCTACTCATGACCTCGATTCTCGAAGAGTAGTCCTTTACCTGGAGCTCACTTAATATTAATAGACCGCACAATGCGAACAACTGTATCCCAATGACTATTACATGAAGAATCCTTAAATTGACTTACAACACTCATGGGATGGGATATGCCAAGTTTAGTCACTAGTCACTGTGAGATAATTCACCTTACCAACTAGACATATATCTTTCAAGATCATTGAGTGGCTCCCCATGTCCTAACAGGAGTTTAGTATTCGGATCTATAGGAGTGCTAATAAGTTTACATCCCATCATTCTTGTCTCCTCGACAATGTCTAAGCCATATTTGTGTTGCAAAATAACAATACCTGATTTGAACTGAACAACTTTAATACCTAAAAAAATACTTCAATCTGGCAAGGTCTTTAGTCAGGAAATGCTAAAAGGGTTGTTGCTTCAACTTAATGATACCATCCTGATCATAGCGGGTAATAACGATATCATCAATGTAAACACTAAATAAATATATAGATTTGGAACAGAATGTCGATATAACACAGAGTAATCTACTTCACTACGAATCATGCCAAACTTTTGAATTACTGCGCTGAACTTTCCAAACCAGGCTCGAGGAGATTGTTTTAGACCATAAAGTGATAGATGCAACCAACACTCCAACTAGACTCGCCCTGAACAACAAGTCAGGTAGTTGCTCCATTTAAACTTTTCTCAAGGTCACCATGGAGAAAAAATCTTAATATCCAATTGAAAAAAAGGCCAGTGTCGAACGGCAGCCATGGAAAGAAACATACTAACAAATGCAATTTTAGCCATGGGAGAGAAAGTATCACCACAATCAAGCCCAAACATCTGAATATACCCCTTGGCAACAAGGCAAGCCTTAAGTCGATCAATTTGGCCTTCTGGACCAACTTTCACTGCATAAACCCAATGACAACCAATAGTTGATTTACCTGAAGAGAGAGGAAAAGCCTCCCAAGTACCACTCGTATGTAAAGCAAACATTTCATCAATCATAGCCTGTCACCATCCTGGATGAGAAAGTGCTTCTTTTGTGGACTTAGGGATGAAGATAGAGTACAAAGATGATATAAAGGCATAATGGGGTGATGATAGACGATGATAACTTAAAAAGGGTATAATGAGAGTTAGTATTACGAGTGGATCATATACCTTTTCAAAGTGCAATGAGAGGAGACAAGTCTGTAGTAGGTGCAGGGTCAAGTGCAAGACGAGAATCATCTGAGCATGATGTTGTACGTGGACGACGATGATAAGTCAGGAGTGGTGGCATTATAGATGGAGTTGTAAAAGGTATTGTAGATTCCTCAAAAGTCGGTGCAGTAAGACTGGTGGCACTATGGATGAAGATGTAGAACGGTAGGATCCTCCAAAGTTGATATAGATAAGACCTTGGACATGTTAGGATGATTAGGATCAGAAGAAGATGAAAAGTAAGGTTGAGACTCAACGAATGTGACATCAGCTGACATAAGGTACCGACGAAGATCAGGTGAGTAGCATCATCGATATCCCTTTTGCACTCGAAAATAACCAAGAAAGACACATTTGAGAGCACTAGGGGTTAATTTCTTTCCCTGGGTGAAGTTAGAACAAAACATGTACTCCCAACGATACGAAGGAGAATAGAGTAGACGTGACTGAGAAAATAATATTGAATAAGGAATTTGATTTTGAATGGAAGATGAGAGCATCCAATTAATTAAATCGTAAGATATGATAACTGAATCGCCCCAAAAAATGCAGCGGAACATGGGATTGAATGAGAAGAGTGCGAGGAGTCTCGGTACGGTGCCTATTCTTCCTCTCTACTACTTCATTCTGTTGAGAGGTATATGGACAAGAAGTTTTCTGAATAATTCCTTGATGAGTCAAAAATTGTTGAAATTGGAACATATATTCGAAGGTGATATCACTATGAAAGGTACGAATGGAGACACTGAATTGATTTTGTATTTTAGCACAATAACTCTATAACATAGGAAACAATTCAGAGCAATCTTTCATCAAGAAAATCCAAGTATATTTTGAATAGTTATCAATGAAACTAACAAAAAAACAAAACCCTAAGGTTGAACTGATTCTACTAGGACCCAAATATCAGAGTCAACTAAGGAAAAGACAGACATTGGAGATTCCTAGTACTACATTGAAAGGTAGTTCGAGTGTGTTTACCAAGTTGGCACAACTCACAATCTAATGTGGATAGACTAAACAAACGAAGCACCATCTTTTGTAATTTGAACAAACTAGAATGTCCCAAAAAATTGTGAATTATGTCCGAAGAATCTAGACATGCTATGGAGGAGTTAGGAGAGGTAAGGTAGTAGAGGCGTTGTGATTCATATCCTATACCAATTGTTTGTCCCGTACTACGATCATGCGTAATAAAAGAGTCCTCAAGAAATAGTATGCCACAATTTAAGGCACGCGTCAAACGACTGACTAATGCAAAATTAAAAGGACAACCAGAAACATAACAAAAACATTCCAGTGTATTCCCACAAAGTGGGATCCGGGGAGGGTAGAGTATATGCACACCATACTACTACCTCAGATGAAGTAGAGGGGTTGTTTCCGATAGACACCTGGCTCAGGACAGATAACAAAAATAACAAAAAACATAAAAGCAAGCAACACACAAGGGGTGGCACACCGCTAGATCATAAAGAAAACAAGACACCCACAAAGTAATATTATAAACTTGCTATACGAAATCCTAGACATCACCAAAACACCATGAACAAGAGGCTACAAGACACTACATGCACCAATACAAACAGAGCACTCTTTCCTACTATTACAAACGTACTCCTACCTACTAGCCCTCTACCATAATCCGCGTCCTCCACACCTTCCTATCAAGGGTCATGTCTTCCGTAAGCTATAACTGCCCCGAAAACATAAAAAATAGAATTTAAAGTGACAGAGAATAGGGAATTAGCTTGTCCAACTCCTTTTGCTTTAGTTTGGTCACCATTGGCTAAAGTGACAATTGAAAGAGACAGCAAATAAAGAATATTTGATAAGTGATCTATCACGAGAAAAATGATAAAAAGCGCTGAAGTCCTCAACCCATGACCAAAGGTATGAGATTGTGCAGTTGAAGCTACTGGTAGCAACATCTGTTTCCTCGATATTGAAGATTCCTCATTATATTCCTTTTCAAATAAATAAACCCATTGATTACTTGTGGTGTTAGACTGAGCAACATAAGCATTTTTAGGTGGTCGATCATGCAAAGAATAGCATATTTCACGAGTATGTCCAAGCCTATTACAATAACTACACTTTGGTCAAGAATACCATAGGTCACGAGTGTGTCCAAGCCTTGTACAATAACTACACCTAGGTTGAGATCTTCCAAAACGACCTTCCCCTCGTCGATTCTTCATGAACTGTGACGTTTGATTTTTTGATCTCCTCCTTCATTAAGGGTTCAAATTTATAGACAAGACTAAATCAAGCAAAAAAATTAAAATTATGTTTCGAAATCAAAAGAACAGGTGTCGGTCGCCCGAAAATTAGGATTGATTGTCGTAAACTGATCGGAATCAAGAAATAACTTCATGAAAAGCTTCGGAAAGAAGAGGCGACCTCACTGGAAAAAAGAGTAGTCAGAACTAGATCTCTGAAAGTCGCCGGAACCCTAATTTCGATGATCCAAATCTGGAAAAAATACTACCGAAATCTGTAAACAGTTGTTTCGGAACTGACACCAGATCTGGACGACTCCAAAACGATCGGAATCTCTGGCGCATGACACAAATCTCGCAAGAAGATCACACCTTCTCTGGCGCGTGAGGTGTTGTTTTCCGGTGGTTCTGGTTGGGGTTGCGTCGCCTAAGATTTTCGAGACTGGTGAAGTGTTGGTTTTTCACACAACACTCACCAAACAAAAGATGACTCAAGTTAGTCACCACAAATTGACGTAAAGTGACTGAGATTTCTTTTTTTTTCCTGAAGTTTCTCGCCAATGCTCTGATGCCATGTGAGAAATAAATAAGAAAATATTGTTGAATTGTGTATCTAATTTATTACATTGACTCTATTTATAGATATTATATTCAACTCCTTTTCCTACTAGGACACTGACATTACAACCCTTTTCCAAGTAGGATTCTATATACTATTCCTATTTCTAATTCTAATCCTATTACTACTCATATTCTAACATGGTTGTTATATTATCCTTGCAATCCTGCTTCGATAACTTTCCTTTTTAAGTCGAGGGCCTATCAGAAATAGTCTCCCTATCCCACAAATGTAAGGGTAAGGTTTGTCTACATCCTACCCTCCCAAACCTCATTTGTGTGATTACACAAACACTCTGGTAGTTCAAGGTTGAGATAGTGTTGGTCAACCAATTAATGTCGCTTATGAGATAGAATAATTATTAGGAACTACTCAAGTTAGGGACCAGGCGATCGGGGGCATGAAAGAAGCAGGTCGATCTAGATATGTGTTTACACCATAAATAAAGAGAAAATAAATTTTGTCATGAGCAATTTTTGTTCAAGGTACTCGCTCAATTCCAAATTGAACATCTTTGTTCGGTTGTGTAAGTTAATTAAGAGAAAGTTACAAATTTTAATGATTTAACATTCTTCTGAGCACCCAAAGCGTCATATGCTAAATTTTATTTTATTTTCGGACAATTTATTAAACAAAAATTATGATAAAAAAGTTATCTTTATTATTGTTGCCTGTGTTAAACAAAATGTACTAATACTCTTTAAGTAAAAGTGAATACTGTTCTAAAACAACTAGAAGGATGGTGGACAATGGACTTAGGATGTAGTAGTATAGGTTTCCAAATTATGGGGTCGATCAAGAGTCTTTCTAAATGATATCTGGTATGACGAGTTAAAGGTAACATTACACTCTTAACATTTGTTATCTTCCCTTCCTTTTTCTTTTCCTTCTTTTCTTTGGGATAATTGGAAAAATACCCATATTGAGAAAAGTACAACATCCAAAAAAGAAATCCTAATTACAATTTACATTGTTCTTCTAGGTTTTGCTTTTTTACTTTACAGCCTTTTGCATCAAGCTCCCACTAAAGTTTTGTTTGTTTCTCCTACCAACTAGATTTGTACTCGCAATTGATTCAAACAGCTAACCTACTCATGATCTCCAACTTCATCATTATTAATTTCTATAAAATGGATTACTTTCCCCAAGGTGATGGTTGCTACACCAATTTCTTCCATTCCACATGAACCCCTATATTTACGCAACTCTCCCACCTAAATTCACTAATGCTGCAAAGAAATTTTAGTTATCTGTCTTTGTCTTTTTGTTATAATTTATACTGAAAATATGAGCGACATAAACAAGGATCGTGATTGTGCCAACTGCCAAGTCCAAAGATGCCCCTCGAGAACATGCGCTAACATTGGAGGCACAGATAGAATGCTAAAATTGACAAAGAAAGCATACATGATTTCATATTCATGGGTGGCATTATTTAAAAACTCTTTAACTAACAATGATATTTGTAAATTTTTACATAATACTATTAATCTATATAATACTATCAATCAACTATCGGGTAAATTATGATATGATTTACCTTTTCCTCCTCTCTTCTGTGATCCTTTTCCTTTGCTTTTTCCTGCAACCATGCAACATATTCCTCGAAGACTTCCCTTGAGATTGTCTCTTCACCAATAGCTCTGAAAGTAGTGAAATTGACAGAAGGTATTATGATCCGTATAGTGAAACCAAAAATGGAGTTCTAATAAATAAGAACACCCATATAAAGCAACTAAAATGAGGGAAAAAGAAATCACCTGAACTCTGAACAGTCCTCCACAAATTCTTTGCTCTCCTCCCAACAAGAGGAATCAGTTATTTCCTATAAGATCCCAGATCACAAAGTGAGCAACAAATATAAAGGTGAGGTAAGAAAACAGGATAACTCAATAAATCCTTTCCACAATATTTAACATGCCTTGATAGTACTAAGCTTGTCGGTGAAATCTTTAGCAAGCCGTTGTCGCTTTTTAGCTTCTTTCTCTTCCTTTTCCTTTGCTCTCTCAATTAGATCCTCAAAAATAAGCTGCAAGCAAGCACAACAAAGACATTTGGCAAATAGCATAACAACAGCAAAGTCCTTCACTTCATAAATATAAACACAGACAGCAGGCCTTATCTTTGAAGGAAAAATTAAATTGTTCAATTGAGTGAAATTCACAGACATGTGCTCCTATAAAATAGTCTGCCCCAAATATTGAAGCTATTGTTTCAATAGTTTAAACAGCTGGAACACTTAGCTGTATATTCTGGTCAACAGATAAGATGGGATAGCATTCAGTTTCCCCTAAGTATGTCTTAAGTAGATCTGCAACTGCAAGAAACTGAGAGGCGTTTCATAAGCACAATCCCCAGATAAAGTTACTTGGAAGCTTTACACATGTTCGGGATTATCCCGACCAAGCAAACGAGGTATTAAGCCCGTGAAATGTCCTTAGTTTCCCCTTATTTTTCATTTAGAGTGAGCCAGCTCGCTCCCTCATTTTCCTCTCTTCCTCTTTCATCTCTCTCCCCTATAGAACACACCATCTCTGGGCAAAAAGAGACATCCAACACAAGGTAATGAACTTCATCATGCCCTGCTACAAACAATAAAAACCTGTAATATACCACCAAGTATAAATAAATGATTGCTAGTTAGGCATCATTAATGGACCAGTAGAACTTTTATCCTTTGGGACTCCTCAATTAAACATTCCCCCAGCTTACACAATGAATTAAGCCAATAACTGTTACATTCTAGGCACCAGTGAGGGAGGCACTCTCAGTTGAAAACTTGGAAGGAAGTGAAGTCGGAGACCTGAAATGTTGCCTCACTACTACTCTTGTGGTCCTTGAATAGAAAGAAATAGATGATCTTCTGATGGGATAAAGATCGACTATGTACATTTGACGAATAGCCTCATATTTCAAATTTCTTATTTGTGCACCCATGAGGTTCCATACTCATTGAAATCCCTTATTTCTGTGTCATGAATTGGGTCTCCACCTTCTCTATCATCCACTGTTTAAGATAGAATTGAAATCTCCCATAGTCACTCATGGCCCTAGTTGAGAAGTCTCTATTCTCCTTAGTTCAGTACATAGGCTCTGCCTATGTTCAATGGTGTGCAGACCATACACTATAATTATACTGAAATTCCAGTCTATCCTTGGTACTGAGACCTTCCCATGTGTATAGGAAATAGAGTACCGTTTGTAGAGTAGAATTAAACTATGTTGTAGATTGTTTACTTTCAGGTTTATCACTTCTCTTTTTCCTTTTTTTTTTTTTTTTGTTTTGATCAGGTAAAAGATTTCATTGATTTTATTGATAATAACAAGGCCAACATGGTCGTATACAAAAGGTATACCAAAAAAGAGAAACCTACAAAATATGATTCTCTGCAAAAGACAAAAGACACTCAATCCTCTATACAAACAGGAAGTACGAGGGTACGCCAAAAGAAAAAAAGGGATCAAAGACTACTACTCAACTGAGAAAACCTCATCTCCACTCCTTCAAAAACTCTCCTATTCCTCTCTTTCCAAATGACCCACAACAGCATAAGAGGAGTAGCATTCCACACCTTGTGCCTTCTTCTAGCCCCACTCTTCCCGCAGAACATCAACTCCTTCACAGATCTAGGCATTACCCAGGAAACACCAAACCATCTAAATATATCCCCCCATAACCTCGTGGCTAGATAACAATGTAAAAGAATATGATCAACGTCCTCACCCGTTTTTTGCAGAGGAAACACCAGCTCAAGCAAACAACCTTTCGTTTTCTAAGATTCTCCGCCGTCAAAATCACTCCGCTTGTAGCTAGCCACGTGAAGAAACTCACCTTCCTCAGAACCTTAGGTATCCAGACCGAACCATATGGAAACCTCTCCTCTGCCCTAACCAGGAGCTTCTCATAGGACTTAACCGAGAACACATTGTAACCCCCCAACTCCCAACTCAAAGCATCAAATTTGTCGACGGGCAAGCATTGCTATTGAAGTAAAATTAGCAGTCTCTGAAGCTCAATCACCTCCTAATCCTAAAAAATTCTTCTGAACCTCAAATCCAAAAAATACACATCCCCTTGCGTCCTCCTAACTTGTTCTTCCTCCTAACTTGTGTCCTCCTAACTTGTTCTTCCTCCTAACTTGTTGAACAGACTCATTCCTTTGGCAAGATACCCTATACAAAATCGGGAATTCATCCACACCACTCATGCCCCTAAAAACTAACTCTACTCTAGGGGTGTACATCGGTCGGTTCGGTTCGATTTATCGATTTTCAATTTTTAAATATGCTAAATCAATAACCAAACCAATAAGATATTTTTTATCGGTTTTTAGTCCTTAACGGTTCGGTTTTCAGTTTAACCGATAAGAAAATACTCATAAAATAGAAATATATATATATATTCTTATTGGGTTATCGGTTTACACAATAACCCAATAAGAAAAAAACAAACCGAACCAATAACCCAATAAATTATTTTAATAAAACCATTAAAAAATCGTTAACTCAATAACAATAAACCAATAATATTTTTATCGGTTCGGTTTTTGCACACCCCTACTCTACTCCCATCCTCAATCATAAAACCAATGTTGTCATAAAAGGCTTCCCATCCTTTTATAATGTTCCTCCACACACCACACTAAAAGGCATAGTGATCTTATTAGTTCTCAATCCCCCTTCCATTACTCCATGTTTATCAGTTATCACCCCTCTCCATAAAGCACCCTCAACCCCAAAATCTCCACAACCATTTACCCTAACAAATCCTTAATCCCAAGACACCATAGCTGAAGTTAGCTTGTGTGACACCTTTCTCTACCCTCTTTGTGCTCATGATATTTCCACTAATGATCTAGAGGGTATGCCTAATTTTGAGAACGACACCTTAGGGGAAAGTGAGAGTGGCCGAAACCCATGTCCATGGCTACTTCTCCCATTCGATCCCGGTACCATCTTAGGGTATGGTAGGAGTTGTCTCAGCCCATGCTCATTATTTATTGATATTCGTCATAGCCACTTCCTTTGTGACATTTGTACTAAGCTTTTCACGATCAACCCAAAGGATTCTTGGTTGTACTTCAAGAGTGTACCACTTTGGCATGCTGATGTTATTTGTTAGATTGATTTTTGTTGCATTAACCCTAACCCTCATGCCATGAGGATGTGTGCTTGTTTTTCTTCTCTTTTGATTTTGCAAGGTACGGATTCGAGGTCGAATCCTTTTCAAGAAGGGGAGGATGATACGGGTACAACCACGAAGGTGGGTGAGTGCGAGAGTGAATTGACCCGAGACTTGGAGTGTACACGTGAAGTGCAAAGGAAGGCCTAAATAGGCTCCAAAATCAGTCCATACAACGCACTCCAAGGGAGCCCACTTGAAGACTTTGACTAAGGGGTCATTTTGGACATTTCACACTATTCTTGTAATACACTATAAATACAACCTTCTAGGGTTTCATTCATCAGACTTTGTTGAATATGGATGTTGTATAACACTTAGAAACATTTCCTCTCTAAGGAGAGAAGACCACAAATCTGAAACTTGTAACTAGGGAAATCAACTTGAGTGTGGAATCACTCGTGTTGGATTCAAGCTTGGAAACGTTGGATGCTTGGGAGATCGAGGTCACTCTTGTACCAACGTAAGAGATAGGTTTGTGTTGTGTGTAGTATTAAAGGTCCAAGAGTGTAACAAGTCTTGGGTTCTTAATATTATTCCCTCATTTGGTCTATCTACCTGTCTTTATCTTATTGCACTTTGTAGATTCATAGTGGACTGTTTTTGTGACTTGTTGAATCCGAATTTTGTAACCATTGTGTTCATCTTGTTCATCTTATATTGTGGCTGTTTTGGTGTTGAAAACACACCTTTTATCTTGTTATTGTGTTGTTGATAGCGAATCCGAGAGTGGTCTTCAAAAGGGTCCTCAAATCCTTAAGATTAGTGGACTGTTTTGGAGTTGTTTTGTGTTCTCTTGTTTGTCCCGCATCGGGGGGGGACCTTAGATGTTCCATTTTGCCGATAAATTATACTGATACACGGGTCAAATAATGTTGTACACACTCAAGAGATTCCAATTTGTATACAAGATTGGATATCTTTAATAGAAGAATTGTGTTTTTCGCACATTCTCCACCTTTAATACCACTTGTATATGGAAGTTCTTCTTCCCATTCAGTTATATAATTTTATCTTATAAAAATAAGAATTTCCTGTTATAAACCACCATACAATACTGGAAAGAACATTCCATCTTATTTTGGAACACGTAAAAGATTTGTACTAGATTTGCGGCCTGACATGCAAGAACAACAGCTATCTGGAAAGAAAATAGCATATTCCATCTTATTTGGCACACATAAAAGATTTGTGTTAGATTTGCGGACTCAAATGCTAGAATAACAACTATCTGGAAAAAAATAGACTAGTTTTGCAGCTATAAACAGGCAGAGGCCAGCAAAATATATGATAATCCCACATATCATCATCTAAAACCGAAATAGCATACTAGAGAATCAATCACATTCCAAGCTTAACACCAAGCTCAATCATTGGAAAAATAAACCTGTCCACAATCAAAAACTAAGGTCCTAAAACTTCTATCTCCCACACAGAAATTGTACATCCAAGAACACTACCAAACATAACAAGTTTTGAATGCTTAATCTAAAAGAGGGTAATGCCTTCAATCATTAAGCTACGGAATAAGCTAACCAAAAACAATGAAATCCACCTCTTTTTTTGGGTTTAGGGCGGCACACAAATAAATACCTGTAAATTAACATCATTAATGGATGGGGAACCAATTCCTTCCAAAATAGCAACTTTAAAGTCATCAAATGTCCCTGTTGATGAGATTGTGATCTGAAAATTGAAAATACAGACAGAAAATCATACATCAGCAGGTATTTGTGAGGAGGAGTAAATAACAGTACTCAAACATACCTTTTCTGATTTAACTACATCTTTTACACGAATCTTGTGTTCATGATACTGTTAAATAGAGCAAAAAAAAAGTTAAGTGGAAAGAGCACAACTCACACTTCAAATTATAGCACAAACAAACAAACATATATGCGAGACCCAACACAGATGGCACAGTGCTGAATGCCACATATGGTGCAGTGTTATCAAAAGCCAAAAAGCACAAAAAAGCTCCAAGGTCCTTGGGGCTTTAAGCACAAATAAAGTGTGCGCTTTAATAAAAAAGCGCAAAGGGAGAAAAAGTACAAATATATGTGTAGTCCAAGACTAATAATTATAAGCATGAATGATCAATATATGTGAAGAGAAATTGAAAATGATCACGATAAAGTGAAATATCAATTAATTAGGATCGCCTCATCAGAAGAGGTTCATTGGCAAGGAAAGTTATGCCTTAGAACCTCGATGATGACACTGAAGCACAACGCTCAACAGATTTTGAGTCTCGCTTCATGGCTTGAACGCGCCTTTGACAACACTGATATGGCGTGACTATTTTCTCAACAAATGTGTCTGCATCCACCCAATATCAAGTGAACAGACTGCTGAAACACACAGTACCACTTCCATTTTTTCATATGGAAGAGGGGTCTCTGACATCTAATGAGTCCAGCAACAAATTTTGAAAAAGAAGTCATGTTTTACCGGTTAAAAAGAAAGTAGGATTATGTCACCTATAATAAAAGAAGGCACAAAAATAGTGGGACTACGTATATTGGGACCTGTTTTTCCAACTCTTCAGCAGCATCTTCAAACAAATCCTTTGGTGTCGAACCAGAAGTATTTGATGCCACAGCCTGATAAGCCACAGACTCCTTAACCTACATATTCACGCATCCACAAGTCAACCCGCGAGAAAGGTGGAACTAATAAGAAACATAATGAAATGATACATTATTAGAGACTAAATTTTCCTAAAATAAAATAACTTTTCTTTTTATTGTTTAAAGGTGTTGAAGACATACAACAACAACAAACCCAGTGTATTCCCACATAGTGGGGTCTAATATACGCAGTCCATACCACAACCTCCGAAGAAGTAGAGGGGTTGGTTCCGATAGACCCCCCGGGACAAAAGACAGTAAACAAAGTCGTAATAAAACATGAAACAGGATGGATTAACCGAAATAAGACACCCACAAAGTAATACTATACACTAACAAACCAAAGGCACACACCTCACCCAAACCCTCCTAACTAGAAGCTCCAATCCTATGTACAAAGCCCTAAGACGTGTTGAAGACATAATTAAATAAATGAAAGTTTGTTCCCTCTAACAGCATAAGCTTTTCAATAAGATGATCACACATTTCAAAAAATGGTATCAGAGTAGACGGAGGGTCCTGGCTTCGAGTCTCACCACCAACCACTTTCCGAAAGAATTTTCGCGTTGAATGAAGACATAATTAAATAAATAAACAAAAGTTTGTTCTCTCTAAATGTTTAAGCTTTTACATATCTGTCACACACAACAACCAAAGGTAGAAAAGTGGAATACCATCTGACAATAATGACGCCAAGATGTTTTGGCAGTAAGCATGCCTACAGCGATATGCTCCTCCATCATCTTTCGGAATGCATCCCGGTTCTTGCGCTCTGCGCGCCTCAGTTGCTCCTTAAAATGAAAAAAGTACACTTAGCCAGTTGAAACATCGCCCACCCACCCCCACACACAAATAACAAAAAGGAGGTGTCAGAAAGAACCTTTTGCAATTTTCTCTGTTCTTCGTCCTCCTTCTCCAGGTCACGAATGTATTCCTTCAGAGAAAAAGACATCAGGTCATCAATGATTACAAGATGGTGTTTTTTCCCTTCTAAAAGAAGATCAAGAAGAAGATACTAGAGAAGAAATGCAAACCTCAACAGAAACTGTAGGGCATCAATTGGTTGAACTCTAAAAGAAACGTGTACATTTAATTTCACTTGTGTGAATTCGCCTTTTAAAAATTTGAAAAAAACAATGCTACATTTCTCTTACTAGAACTTTGCATTCCATTATAACTTCCTGAATTTCCATTTAGAATTTTTTTTTCAGAAGTTGTGCCCTCTTTCTTACTAAAACTTTACCTGGAAAATCTCTAAGCGATCAAGTTTTTCAAGGCGCAAACATCTTTCATCATCTTCCAAAAGATCTTGGACTTTGCGCCACTGGGTATCTACCTGTGGCTCCGAAGAGACAAAGTAGGATGAACTTCAGAGAACGAAAAGGAGCAAAAGATAAAAGTCATAGAAAGCTCTAACCACCAGATCCACTGCCCTTCGGAGAAGGAGGTGAAGAAAGGCTTAGAAGTAACAAATACCTTTATAAAGCCACAAGTCTCCAAAAATTGTTTGTACTCCAATCTATTCCGTCTATACTCTTCTTGAGCCTTTGACCTCTCCTGGAATAACAAACCATAACACGACAAAAGACATGCATAATGATTAACAACTGCACACAATAAAATTACAAATGCTCAAGGAACAGGATGTGCAGGATGCACACAGGGTACATATACAAAGAAATTAACCAAACCACAAACTGTTCAAAAAAAAAGGGGTTGCTCTTTCAATTGCTTGTTTTTTATTCACATATTTTTCGAGCAAAAAACCAAAAATACAGTTGTCAACTTGAACAGATTTTATGAATGATTCATGCTAGATCAAAAATCTGAGCCATGTTTGTTGCATGCATTTTCAAAAGTGAGAATAGCAAGAGCTTACCTTTTTCTGAAGATCGACCAAGTAGTTCCTGAAGAGATCTTCACGATCAGCCTCTCGTTCAACAGCCTTGAACCGTTCATCATCCTCAAACATTGTTACTGCCTTACTGGTATCACAATATCACAAGATCGTTAAAGGCAGGAAAGCTTCTTCTGTTACTTCAGTTGGTAAGTATTAACAAAAGAGACACCTCTGTGACCTACCTCCATCTTGTAGATGAAGTGAGTTCTTTGGACTCCTGAACCAGTTAAAAGTCAACCAGGTTAACAATCTATTTCACAGTTGTATACAATAAGTGATGTTTGACATGATAGATGCACACCTAGTAAACAAATTCTTGACACAATTTTTGTCTATAGAAAATTTATTGATCAATTTAAGTATTTTTAGAGAAAAGATATTACACGGATTTTTACGCTTTCAGGAAATCGCTACAGTTGGAAATATAATTCAAAGTTGGAGTAGGAAACCAGATTTGTATATCCTTTCATTCTATTCAGGCCCATTCATTCCTGTACTATAATCATAAAAGATATGTAGGATGCTAAAATGGGATTCTTCCAATACATAAGACGAAGGATAATCTAATTGGCAGTACGGTCGGTGGAAGTTTTTAAGTGTTATGTATACACGGCTACTTGCAACAAAAGTAGACATAAGAGCTCCAACCCACCATGAAAACTGTATCAGCCAGGAACCTTTGAGGAGATATTTTACCTCTAACATCTTGGTGAATTCATCTTTCGCCTTTCTTTGTCTAAGGCGCCTCTCCTCAGCCTCCTGTTTCTTCCTTTGCATCAAGTACTGTAGGGCAGAAAAGGTAGATTGACGCTCAGAAACCAACTGGTAATACCTTTAAACTTCCACACTCCAGATTGACAGCATCATACTTGATATGTCATACATCACTTCCCAACATATGAACCAGCAGTAACAAAACCTCAAGTGGGGGTGGGGGGGGGGGAGGGGGGGGTCAATTTAACAATCACAAACCCAGTGATTACCTCATTGAAGGCCTGTTTTCGCTCACCAAGAGTTTTCAGAGCCCCATATCGTTTATCATTGATTATAATTCGCATTGTCTGGTACAAAAGTTCACTGTCAGTCACAAGTGTACGGGTTTTAAACTAAGACAGCATGTCCGACTAACCTGCTCCCATGTCCAATCAGATTCAACATTAGCAGACTCTAGTAGAGCTTTGAATGCATTTTTAGCCTCCTAAAAAGATATAAAACAAGTAATAGTGGAATATTAAGCACTAAACAAACTTAGGACCCGTTTGGCCATGAAAACCAAAAACATATTCACTTTATTTAGTATTTTTGAAGTTGAAAATAGAGTTGGAGTTGTGTTTGGCCATAGTATTTTCAAAATATTTTGGACTTTGGATGTACTTTTTTATAAAGTGATGGGAAAAATTGAGTCCAAAAACTGTGAAAACACCTCAAGATGTGTTTTTAAAAAAAACAAAAATTGTGAAAACATATTCCGGAATACGTTTTTGGTTTTCATGGCCAAACAAGTATTCCGGAATAAAGTGAAAACGTATTCCGGAATATTGTGAATAATAAGCCAAACGCCTATTTAGAGGAACACATTCAATCATTCTACCTGCTTGGTGGCATATAAAAAAGGTTCTTCATCTGCTGATTTCTCCTCTGCAGGTACCACATTGATCTTCCCAGAAACTGCCATGACTTTCTTTGCCTCCTGGAAGTCATGATTTAAAACAATTAACAAGACAACAATAATTTATCAAAATCTATTATGCACGGGAGTCCATAATTTGGCCAGAGAGGAGGAGCATTTCCAAGGTATGGCAGCGCTCATGCAAAAGAGGTGGAGCATTCTCAAACCCTAGTTAGCAGCCAGTGCTGGAGCGTGGAATTTATGTGAGGGGATTTGAAAAAATATTAGAATGTGAAAAATGGGATTTGGACTAGAGACCTAAAGTAATTCTTGAACCCACTTTTGCCAACTTCTTATGTCAAGGGGTTTCAATATGACTCAAGATGATTTTTGTGCAATTAGCACAGTTCAATTTCCCAACAAAATCTGTTGGCTCTACATAGCTCCGACCATACCGACAATGGCAGGGGAAGAAAAGTTAAAAGAGTCTTTTCGACAATGCATATGCCAGCACAATCAAATTTCAAATAGAGCTGCTGAAGGAATTGGGCATACCTCAATATCCTGACTAGAAGCTCCACTTAAAGAACTGGCAACTTGAGGAGATACATTTCCAATGCCACTCCTAGCAATTGTCAAGATTCATCTTGATATTTAGACATAAAATGATGACAGACAACTGAAAGTGAAACCACCTTTAGAAAAATGAAAGGATCCATACATTTGTGTCTGATAGGCATTAGCTAGAGCAGCAGATACTGCACTCCCTAAAGCAGCAGGTGAAGAGACACCAGCTGAACTTGTCACAGCAGGGCTCACAGTAGGAAAGGCTGATGATCCAGAAGCCACCAGAGGTGGAGTACTAACATCAGAAAGAGCAGGAGTAACTGGAACAGGGCTTGAAGCAACTCCAGAAACCGTTGAAGAAGGGGTGGAGCTAACCAGGGTGACAGCAGATGGTTGTTCTGTTGGGGTCACAGCTTCACTGACTTGCACACCAGGATTCGTGCTTGTTCCAGTCTGAACTACTTGACCAGCAGTTTCAGCCAGTTCACGTGCCAACTGATGGTACATGCTGATGAATTAGTTACATAACATAAGATAGAAACAGTAATATCTGACAAAAGGCAATAATTTTTTCGTGAACCTTTAGTTCATCAGGAATTGTCCACTTAGACTGTTTTGTTTCTTTGTTGTAGTAATACCTGAAGATCCAATAACACAAATCATTAAACAAAATTAAAAAGCATAACGCAGTAGTCAATAGGACCAAAATGCTTTTACTGGTAAATCTTACTTCCGACCATCAGCAGTGGTGAATTCTTTCCATACCGTTGAAGCATCAGCTCTCTGTTAAAGAACAAAGCATATGCACCGTTTAAATGTACATCTCAAACTAAAAGAGCAGTAATGAACATCTGAACAGCATTGAAAGTAACCCAATGTTCTTGCTCCAGGCACTAATGAACGAATAAACATGAGCAAGCGCAGCAACAATGAAAATAAAATTCTATTAGCAATACACAAGGCAGCATACATGGTAAGGTAAGCAAGCAATGACATAATAGGTTGTTGCATATGCATATAAATTTACGTGATAATTAGTGAGGTAAATGTTTTTGATCAAGCATAATTTGTTTAATTTCCCATTATTTTCCCTCCCCAGACTCCACTTTGTGGGAATATACTATATACTGGGTATGTTGTTGTTTTCCGTTTTGATTGAAAAAATAAATGATCATTAGTGAAGTAAATGCTACCAGGTGTTGTTATTAAATCTGCCAAGTGCACGCATCTGTTAAATACAAATAACGCTTATCTTCTCATGTCAACAAGCTTACGCAATAAGATAAAGAGCAATGCTGGGAAATTCCTCAACAATCAATGAATGTCAACAAGATGAAATAAAAGTAGAATGCTACTTCATAAAAAAAAAAAATGAAAATAGAATGTCGTGAATTTCCTCCTCTGTGAATACATGGAAGATGGTGCATCATCTTCAATGAGAAATTTATAACTGCCAACATGTATGACCAATTCCACATAATATCAAGTCCCTAAATTGCAACATGTATGACCAATTCCACATGATCTCAAGTCCCTAAATTGCAACATAAGATGGAATAACAAATTATTGCCTGCCTTGAGAAAGTGAAAGCGCTTTCAGTTTGAGCACCAATCGCAGTTGTTTATATGCCATGACTTGCCATGATATCTACAAACGAGTGAAAGAACATGCAAAGAAAAATAGAATACACAAAACGGTTTGAACTATTTAATATATATTGCAGTTGTTAATGTGAGAATTAATGGAGAAAAATATTATTGAATGATGTGTTTACATAATTACATCAAGACCCTATTTATAGACACTAGACACTATAGTACAATCCTTTTCCAAGTAGGATTTTGTATATACTATTCCTATTTCTACTCGTATTCTAACACTCCCCCTCAAACTGGTGCATACAAATCATATGTACCTAGCTTGTTACAAATGTAATTACTACGAGGACCGGTGAGGGACTTGGTGAAGATATCTGCAAGTTGATCACTTGAATTCACAAATTTTGTAACAATATCTCCTGAGAGTATTTTTTCTCTGACAAAGTGACAATCAATCTCTATGTGTTTAGTCCTCTCATGAAACACTGGATTTGATGTGATATGAAGGGCTGCTTGATTATCACACACAAGTTCCATCTTACCGGTTCCTCCAAATTTTAATTTTCTCAGCAACTGTTTCATCCAAACTAGCTCACAAGTTGCTACAGCCATTGCTCGATATTCTGCTTCTGCACTAGATCGAGCAACCACACTCTGTTTCTTACTCTTCCAAGACACCAAATTACCTCCTACTAAAACACAATATCCGGAGGTAGAACGTCTATCAGAGGGTGATCCTGCCCAATCAGCATCTGTGTATCCAATGATATGCTCGTGACCTCGATCCTCAAAGAGTAGTCCTTTACCTGGAGCTGACTTTATATATGGCAGAATACGAACAACTACATCCTAATGACTATCACAGGGGAAGTCATAAACTGACTTACAACACTCACAGGAAAGGATATGTCAGGTCTAGTCACGGTGAGATAATTCAACTTTCCAACCAACCACCTATACCTTTCAGGATCACTGAGTGGCTCCTCTATCCTGGTAGAAGTTTGGCATTTGGATCCAAAGGAGTGTCAATGGGTCTACATCCCATCATTCTTGTCTCCTCAAGAATGTCTAAGGCATACTTGCGTTGAGAAATAACAATACCTGATCTGGACTGAGCAACCTCAATACCTAGAAAATATTTCAATCTGCCGAGGTCTTTGGTCTGAAAATGCTGAAAGAGATGTTGCTTCAATTTAGAGATACTATCTTCATCATTGCCGGTGATAACGATATCATCAACATAAACCACCAGGTAAATACACAAATTTGGTTCAGAATGTCGATAAAACACTGAGTGATCAGCATCACTACGAATCATGCCAAACGGCTGAATTACTGTGTTGAATTTTCCAAACCAAGCTCGAGGAGACTGTTTCCTGCGCAATCGACATACAAGGCTACTAGACTCCCTCTGAGCAACAAAACCAGGTGGTTGCTCCATATAGACTTCCTCCTCAAGATCACCATGCAGAAACGCATTCTTAATATCCAACTGATAAAAAGGCCAATGACGAACGGCAGCAATGGATAGGAAAAGACGGACAGATGCTATTTTAGCCACCGGAGAAAAAGTGTCACTATAATCAAGCCCAAATATTTGTGTGTATCCTTTGGCAACAAGGCGAGCCTTAAGCCGATCAACCTGACCATCTGGACCAACTTTGACTGCATAAACCCAACGGCAACCAACAGTAGATTTACCTTTACCTGCAGGAAGGGGAACAAGCTCCCAAGTACCACTTGCATGTAAAGCAGACATCTCATCTATCATAGCCTGCTTCCATCCTGAATGAGAGAGTGCTTCACCTATAGTCTTAGTTATGAAAATAGATGACAAAGACGATACAAAAGCATAATGGGGCGATGATAAACGATGATAACTCAAGAAAGTATAGTGTAGGTTAGCATAACTTTTCTTGATGACTCTTTTCTAATGCAGGACCGCAGTACGGGACAGCCGATTGGCGCAGGACATGAATCACAAGGCCTTTACCATCTTACCTCTTCAAATTCCTTCACAGCATGCTTCGTTACAGACCCTCCAGACCTAATTCACAAGCGTTTGGGACATCCAAGTCTATCCAAGCTACAAAAGATGGTGCCTAGTTTGTCTAGTTTATCCACATTAGATTGCGAGTCATGTCAACTTGGGAAACACACCCGTGCTACTTTCCCACGTAGTATTGAGAGTTGTTCGGAGTCTATTTTCTCATTAGTACATTCTGATGTTTAGGGTCCTAGTAGAGTCAGTTCACCTTTAGGTTTTCGTTATTTTGTTAGTTTCATTGATGATTTTTCAAGATGTACTTGGGTTTTCTTAATGAAAGATCGTTCTGAGATATTTTCTATATTCAAAAGTTTTTGTGCTGAAATACAAACTCAATTTGGTGTTTCTATTCGTACTTTTCGTAGTGACAATGCCTTAGAATACTTATCCTCTCAGTTTCAAGAGTTTATGACTCATCAAGGAATTGTGTCCATACACCCCTCAGCAGAATGGTATAGCAGAAAGAAAAAATAGGCATCTTCTTGAGACTGCTCGCACTCTTCTCATTGAATCCCATGTTCCGCTACAATTTTGGGGCGATGCAGTTCTCACATCTTGTTATCTAATTAATAGAATATCATCTTCCCTTCAGAATAAGGTTCCCCATTCTATATTGTTGCCACAGTCACATCTCTACGTGGGGGCTGATTTTCCGGTGGCTTGGGTCGGGTTTGCGTCGCCTGAGCTTTCCGATCCTCTTGGTGGTGTTGTATTTCTCACACAACCCACAAAATAAAAAATGACACAAATCAGTCACCGAAATTGACGACGGTGACTGAGTTTTTTTTTTTCTCTTTTTTGAAGTTTCTCACCAACTCTCTGATACCATGTGAGAATTAAAGGAGAAAAATATTATTGAATGATGTGTTTACATAATTACATCGAGACTCCATTTATAGACACTATAGTACAATCCTTTTCCAAGTAGGATTTTGTATATAGTATTCCTATTTCTACTCATATTCTAACAGTTAACATCCACAAAAGGGAAACAATACTTGCATATTTTGAGAAGCAAAAGAAAAGATGTGCTTTCCACCGAACAGTATGTAAGACATCAATAATCAAAGCAGCAGGAACTAAAGAGTATAACTAACCTCTAAAGGTGTCATCAGCTCCAAAGGCTTCTCCCAGCTAGATTGCTTTGTAATCTTGTTGTAATAATATCTATATAAGCAAACAAATTAAAAATTCACTCAACTACACCGTAATCCCAAACTAAACAAACAGGAAAAAAGGAACCATTGGAGAGTTATATCTTAGTACTGCAAAGAGCATAGTTTGAGTTCTGAGAGAAGGTCAAGTAACATGATTTAATTGATAAAGAGCACGTTTTAAAAGAATGACAAAAAACCAACTCACCGTCTTCCATCAGCAGCTTCATACTCTTGCCAGTCGGATGCAGTCTGTTGTGAAGCTGTGCTCGCCTAATTACAGTGCAACTTGGTAAGGCAATAACAACATGAAGACTAAAGCCAGTATTGATGAGAGGATTAAAGTCAAGTACTTAGAGAGCGAAAAGTTCAATTTCCAATTATGCTATTGAAGCTCCATTTGCAATTACAATGAACATCCAGAATACTAAATTCGCCATGCTGCCACGCATTAGAAACTCTTGCAGTCTTTTCCATGGCAAACTACGCTTGAAGTTTGAGACAATTAGTTGAAACGATACATCCAACAATCTCCAACTTGCTAATATCCAAATAATACAAATGATCTACATGTTTAGTCAGTTATGATCCAGAAAGAGAAACGGTTTTTAAGGTTATGGCTCTTGAAATATGAATCGCTTGGATTATGAAAACATTATGTGAACCTTATGAAAAATGAGTAGACCAAAATGACAAGGCCTTTTCTACATCCAGAGAAAGCAGTAAAGGAGAACCGTAAAAGTCTTTGCACTTAAGAGTGTGGCTTAGTGGTCGATGAAGTGGGTGGAGAACCATGAGATCTCCGGTTCAAATCCCATCCGGAAGAAAAAACACTAGGTGTTTTCTTTCCATCTGCCTAAGCCTTGGTGGGCAAACCACCCAGTACCTTACTTTTTTTTTTTTGAAACTGGTAACTTCACCCAGTACCTTACTTTGCTGATGGGAGGTAGCAAGTACCCAATGGAACGATCGAGGTGCACGCAAATTGTCCCGGCCACCACCATCATCAGAAAAATAAATCAGGGAGTCTTTATTATCGATACAACGTAAGATTGCATAATGAAAGATCTCCTAGAGACAACAAAAATTTCATTGGCACCAATAGAAAAGTTATTGATAGATTGTCATTCAGCTTTCTAAAGTAATCTCTTCACATCCTTAATACTCCCCGTCTGTCTCAACATGTGATGCACATCAACTGGACTCGAAGTTTAAGAAAGAACAAAAGGCTCTTAAAACTTGTGGTGGTCGTAAACAAATGATAGATATTTCTATGGCTATAAATTATCTTATTACGGGTAAAAATTGGAGAGTTTAAAGTTGAATTTATTTCTAAATATAAAACAGTATCACTCTTTCTGGTTCTGGCACAATATAAGCATTTAGCAATCAGCTCTCATCTATTTGTACTTCTAAGAATTACTTGGGGCTAACATAATTTGAAAGCATAAAGTCAACTTTCTTTCCCTTGTCCCCTCCACCATATTACCATCCTAGGCAGTACAATAAAGGCAAAATCCAAAATCCTCACTTGACCATGTGGAATTTACAACAAAGGATTACTCTTTATCTACTTCCAGATAATCTACAAACTGCTCATCATTTTCATTGTCATTGACTCACCATGGACAGTGAAGCAGCATCGGATTGTACAACTAAGGAGATTTTGTTACACTAGCTTCTCAATCCCAACTTTGGTTCATGGTGGATCTAACTAGGATTGAGATTAAATTCTTTGAATGAGAATATGCACGAGAGGAAAATAAATAGTGGGAAAATATATGTTGTTGATAGTTAAAATGTCTTATGCAGACAATCAAAAGTTACTCATCACAATACTTGTCAAGAAAGTTACTGCCACACTAAACTAGGGTCTAGATACACAACTAAACACAAATTAATAGTACACTAAGTCAGGATAAGAAAAATCCCTATATGACGAAGAATTACTACAGAAGAGGGGATTTTGACTATGCAGCAGGTATTTTATGTGTGATATCAGGAGAAGCTCCTATTCATCTACTTCTTCTATGTTAATTTACATGCTTGGCAAATTTGGCTATGTTTTTAATATCTTTTGAGTAAAATGGATTAGGCCATATGAGGTAAAGACAGTGTTGTCAAAGGCGCGCTTCAGCCTTGAAGCGAGGCTCAGAATGTGTTGAGCGCTTCGCCTCGTTTAATGGGCTTCAGCATCATCATCAAGGTCATAAGGCATACTTTTCCTTGCCTATGAGCCTCTTCTGAAGAAGCGATCCTAAACAACTGATATTTCACTTTATCGTAATCACTTTAAATTTCACTGTAGCTATATTTATCATTCAGACTTATAATTATTATTTATTAGCCTTGGACTAGACATATATATTTGTATTTTTTCTCCCTTTGCGCTTATTTTCATTAAAGCCTATGCTTTATTTGCGTTTTGTGCTTAAAGGCCAAACAGACCTTAAAGTTCTTTTTCACTTTTTGCTTTTGATAACATTGGGTGAAGAGTCTTCCTGTCAGCTGGAAAGGACAAGAATTTGATATCAGAATTTAAAAGACCTATAGAGCTGCATCGTTCATACATTATGTGGAGTACTTGGCTTGAAAGGAACAGAAGACATTTTATTGGAGCGAAGCAACAGATCTTTGGCAAAATATAGGTTCTTACTGAGTTCATATTTTTGGTGTAAGGAACATATTGTTAGGGAGGTCCCACAGCTTGATTTATAGAAACTTTTAGCTGAATGCTACCTTGTCAAAGAAATAATAATCCTTTAGTACTTTTTTGCAGTACCGCCTTTGTACTAGCTTATAATATAAAATACCATTATCTTATAAAAAAGTTAACAAAATCACCATAAATGGTTGTGACCAGAACGAAAGGCAGACATAAGGTTAGGGTGAAAAGGTGGAAAAAGAATAAGTGATTTAGATGCTACTACAGAGCCTTCACCCCTATTGTTCTTATTTTGAGGAGGTGACCACAGGTCCACATTGGAAAATCAGTATATGGGATGAATACCAGAAGCTCAATTTTGGAAGCACATTCCATTTTTTACACTTGCCAGAAACTCACTGATTCTGAGTAAGAGTCAGTAATAACCTGACTTTCAATTTCTTCGTAGCTGTGATTTAGCTTCCATGTCTTCGAATAATTATCTTATGCCCCAAATATCAGAACAAGTTGAAAAAAGCATTAATGTCAAGCATGTATCATACTCTTTTAAAAAAACGGTGGTATCAACTATCAAGGGCAGCTTGCGCAAACCTCAAGTAGTCCACCGGGTACCCGCACCCTTCCACCAACATAGTATCAAGTAACAGTGCCCACCAAAGCTTACGCATGTCGGAATAAGAACCGTGGAGGGGCTTATAGCTTTTGACTTATAAGCCAAAAGCCATAAGTTAGGAATTACAACTTATGGCTTTTTGCTTATTTTATCCTTTTTAGCTTAAAAATAAAGCACTTTTTATTTTACCCAAACACTATAAAAGTTCTTAAAAGTTATTTTGATTTAAAAGCACTTAAAATAAGCTAATCCAAACAAGCTCTAAGTCACTTAGAATTTTTGCCTTTGCTAAGTCAAGCCTTTGCACCACTTCATTTCCCACAGCACACCAAGTCACATGCACCAGACCTAGAAATGGATTTGTAGAAAGTATTCTTCCACTCCTTTTGGCAGGTTTTACCCAGTGTTGTTGCACATGTAGTGCAATCCTTTTGTTATAAACAATGGATTTACACCAATGTTTGCATGTATAAGTCCAATCCAATTAAAGATGAGGATGATACACATGTGTCATCCTCATCCAATTAAAGATGAGGATGATACACATGACGCACAACATACAAATATAGGGTTAGGAAGAAAAGAACACTAATAGCATTTGCAATGCTTCATTCCAATTGATAATATGCAATAGTGCACAAAGCTTTTTTCAAGAGAAAATTCATTCTTGTCAATACAGGTTTGTTTTCCAGTATTGTTCTTACCTATCAAAAATCTCATATTATCTAAACATTTTCATTGTCTTTGGTGTGATACTTCACACCTCATATCCTTACACCTCTCACCAATTTGAATAACAACTTACTCTTCAAAGATATAAGTGTGGGAAGTGGAATAAATGAACATCTACTTTACCACTAAAACTGTAACATAAGAGCCTTATTTACTCATTTATATTCTTAATATGGCTCTGACAAGATTCTTGCTATATCCTAGGCCAAAAAATTCTCCATAAAGTGATTTCCAATCATAGCGGAACCTCAATTATCCAGCTATGGTTTTAGTTTTGGATGCCACTAATAGCATAATTTCTTAGATGCCTTTCCTCTAAAGTATTAAGTCTAGACTTTGAAAAGGAAAACATACTTGAAGATCTCCTATCAAGTAACAAGTGAAGGAATGCATAAAAGATCTCATCTTACTCAGTTTCAGCCTTTACACATCACTGAGCAATGATAATTGATACTTAATAATAACAATACGCATCAGCAATAAAAGATTTACAAAAAAGAGGTATCTACAACAATAGGTCTCCACCATTGTAAGTTTATCAAGGGGAAAACAATGGCTACAAGTTCAAGACTGGTCTGGAAAAAAGATAATACAAATATTAAAAATGCATGAAGATGAGGCATAAACATTCCCCACGTAAATCAATTGATACCCACATACTGGCAACACCTTCTCCGCTGCAAATAGGGAAACCAACAACTTATACAAATATTTAAATGATAAAAGAACTTGTTCCGTGCAGTGTTAGCCAATGGTAAAGAATAGGATAAAGATTTTATGTGCATCAGATACAAACAGAGCCAAAATCTTGGGCTGACTTAAAAGAGAAGATGAACAAACAGCAACCTCTTGCAGAAATATGGTAATTTAGAAATCCACACTTTGTTCTCAATTGAGTAATGTTGAAAGAAATTTCAAATAGGTGCAGGAAAAGAAGCATACAGGAACTGCTGGAGCTACAGCTGATGATTGGTGACTAGTCAACGGAGTAGGGGCAGCCAACGGTGCGGTTTGACTTCCAGATGACAACCAAGGTTGTCCACCCGCAGGGAAAGTAGGAACATTCATTTGGGATGAAGATTGAACCTGAGAGAGTAAATTCAGGCCACTTTATGTCTGGGTAAAAGGAGGTGGCAGAAACTCAAAGTAATAAATAACAATAGAAAGAAGCCAAAAGTCCCAGGAACCTAATGCTATTTCTTACTGTATATGATGATGAAAATGGATTTCCAGCACCACTAGCACCAGGCATGTGACTATTCAAAGGGGGATTGACTTGTTGAGTTTGTGGCATACTTGATTGGATATATGGCATCTGAATTGCCTGAGATGAATGTGGACCATGACCAGGCTGGCCGGACCTTAGAGGAAACTGCTGCATTATTTGAGAAAACTGGGGTATTTGACCTTGACCAGGAGGCATTCCAACATTTGGTGTTTGTCCAACAGGCCGATATTGTGGAGAGGCTGAAATTGGTGGAACAAACTGCTGGCCTTGCTGTGTAGATAGAGCAGGTCGAAACTGTGACAACAGACACAAGCATGGTGCACTTACAGTAAGTCTCCAAAGGTAACAGATAAACCAATTTCATAAAAGCAAGTTGAATAGCTTACTTGCATAGGAAATGAACCAAAACCTTGAGGTGGTGTGGATCCAACTGAAGGAGGCCAAAGAGGCTGTAAAAAGGAAATATCAACATCAGAAGATTACAATCGAATAAGAATGATAAACTTCTTTCAACATGTAGCATGATAGTCACAACAGTTAGGAATGATGTGTAATTAGTGGTATCCGGCCATCTGAGAATGTCACAGTAAGCACAAGATTCCAGATAACCTTAAAATGGTAATATAAGACTTGAAATTAGCAGGCCCCTATTGTCTCGAGCTTAGCATGTTCAAGTTCATCTCTTCTTATATTGCTCCTTCATCACACAAATCTAGCATCTCATTCTAAATATCACGGGGGGTATCTCGGCTATGCATATAAAAGGGCTGGGAAAGGACACTGCAAATATGGAACTCAATGCCTGCAGCAATCTGTGGGTGTTTTGGGAAGGAAAGAAATTCAAGAATTCGTTAGAGCAAAAAGGAACCTGTAATTAGTATAAAGTACAGATGCATTGCTTCACTGGTTTTCTTCGGTGTCACATGATCAATAATGAGACTTACCTCTGTAAATACCTTGCGACGGTTAGCTGCACCTTAATACAATAACTTCACCATTCAAAAATAAAATGAATACTCCAACTTCCATTCCTCTCACTACTCCATCATTCTCATGCTTTTTGTTAGGGATGCTCCTTTTAAGTGATTTAAGTTTGCCAGTAACATTAAATTAGAGATCCCTTCCAGATGGTAAGCATCAATTCATACTCTTTTCAGCACAATAATTGTCGATGTATTTCAACAAAGGCAATACACTAGGAGAAATTACCTGTGGACCAGATGGTGGAGGATTATTGGCCATGTCTGCACATAAATAACTATCCACAAAAGACTGCACATTACAACATTACAAATACTTGATTAGTAAAGGCAATATCAAATACTCCCTCCGTCCCAAACAAGGGAACATGATTGAGAATATAGGGCAAGTCATACATCTCAATTTTTAAAATAAAAATGTACACATTTAGAAATTACATGCTACAACTCTATCTCTTTTCTTCCTTTCGTATTTATTTTTTTGATAGATAAATTTCTTTTCTTAGTTTCATATGGTTCCTCATCATCCTATACCAACCATCCTACCCCGGAGTCAATAGTGGCCCGCCCTTCTTGCTTTCTTATACTAAAATTATATAACTTAGTTTCACTCGTCAATTTGAATCATAAGCTGATTAACTCAGATTAAAACTCAACTACGATTGCACAAGCTGAATCAGCGGGGAGAAAATTCTCATAAATTCAGCGAATTGGTAACTGAAAAGGACTTTGAGGTGGACCTGAAGAGAAAATTTCGACAAAAGTGTGGATTGTCCGAGCAGATGAAAAACACTGAGAAAAGGGAATTGGAAGACTGTGAACTGCTATAAACCCTAGCGAGCGAAAGAGGAGATAACACCCCCGGGCCTCGAACCCAATGTGGTTCGTTCGATAAAGGAGCCCCAACTACTTATTCTTTTTTGAAAAAATCAAATCAACAGCTAATATAAGTTTTAAATTTAAAATAGTTGCATATTTTATTTTAAAAATAACCTCGTTATTAGGGTTGGACATGGTACTGTATTTATTGAATATCATATTAAAATCAAAAAATTTATACCGCGATATGAATATTATGGTATTTGGTAGGAGTTTTAAATTATTTTTGGTATTTGGTACGATATTTGATATTTATGCAACAAATATCGAAATACCGTATACCATACTGAAGTTTTAATAATATATAAAACTCATATATATTATATTTAATATTATTAAATATATTTATATGTCATCCATTAGCCAACTGAACATAAAAGAAATTTTTATTAAAAAATAATTTTTTGGAGAAACTTATTATTTAGGAGTAGTATGCTTAAGTTTAGGTAATGTTGTTCAGAGTTTGCATCTTGAACTACTGAATCGTGATTAAAATGTTTTTTTTGTGTAATTGATTAACAAAGATAGTTGTTAGTCTAATATGATTGAGACATTTTTAAAGTTTAAAGTTATAATTTGTCTTATATTAATATATGTAAGTTGAAATCAAATAAAGTATAGTTATCGAATTACCATCTGTAAAATACCGAAATCGAATTTAAAAATACTAAATCATACCGAACTAATTTGTATGGTAATGGTATTGTTCTTTTAGATATCGAAAATCGAAATTACCATACCGTACCATGCTCACCCCTACTCATTATAATCAGCTTTCACTCATTGTTTACTTTTCCACTTTCACTCATTATTAACTTTTCCTAGCTACTAAATTAGGGTACATATTTTGCAGGTGATCTATATTTATTAGCATAAAAATTAAAAGATAAAATAAATATTATCAAATATTGAGTCTGAATTATAAAATTAAAAATAATCATGTAAATTTTTAAAAGGCCTTGATTGTCTTAACTCCGAAGTTTTCATAGATAGGATTACACTTATCGGTCGTGTTTCAAGAATAGTATTTGATGTTGTGCCTACTTAGTCACTTTTGACCTATTCTTTTTGCAATGTGTTGTTTCTTGATTCCCCAAAGTCTTAAGTCTAACTTCACCTCATATAGTTAAATTGAATAGAATTTCTTTTTCATTTGTGATGTATAGTGTTTGAAATTTTATATGCATGCTTTATATTTTGTTCGCACCACTTAGGTTTCATTGCTTTAACTATTTACCTAATTTTATAGGTAGAATTACCTGAAACTTTAGCATATGTTCAATTTATAGTGCCTGTGGGCTTACAAATAAAGGTAATTTACATAAATTTTGAATTTTTAATGGGTTATAACACTTTTTACCATAACTTTGTTAAATTACAAGATAGCCTGAATTTTAATTTTTGTGATACATATATTTAGCTTTGATACATATGTATTGCGATACATTTGTAACTGAGTGGTTAGTCAAATAAGGAAGTAACTAATTGTCAATTATTACGGGGAGTAATTCACGATCAAATCATGGCATATCATATCCACTTTCAAATGAATCTTTGAAATACTCAAAATCAGTCAACTTTCAAAATTTTCTTTCTTTTACTATAATTTAAACATGTTTTGTCATTATTGGGAGTGTTCACAAACTGATCTTAAATTTTTATGTGATGGACTAGCTTTCCAGATGTATCATAAAGATACATCTAATAAAATTACTCAATATCAATTCAAAATTCATTCACACACAAAAGAAATAGTGATTTTGATTATGGTGTTGATTTGATTTTTTCAATTTCAAGACATTGTTGGAACAACTCTGTTAGAAGGTAAGAACATACATGCACTCCTCATTATAAAGAACACATATATTCAACCAGGGAATGGAGTTGTAACAGCATCATAGAAAATTTTATGGTGTGAAAATATCTACAAGTTTAAGGTAAGACTTCCCCTTGAAATCATTTGAGCTAGCAATGAAATTCAACACTTACTAATATTTTTTTTCTAAGGTAAAAGATGTTATTAAAGCATGTCTAAAATGATTTGAAGGAAATTAGAACGGCAAGCATTGAATTGGCCATCAGACGGTAACACTATGTTTATTCTAGTGTGCCCCATTGAGGGAAGGCAAACAACTGCTCTTTGTAAAGTCAATTTTAACCTTCTTGCAAAGAGGTTAAAAGTCATTAAACAACCAAGTTGAAAATCATTTTAAATTTTGAATAGTAAATTCAAAAGATGGTGTAAGTTGTCCAAATTGTACTTTATGAACTTAACTAAACATCGTTCACTTTAGTTAAAGGAAAGAACTTTTGGCTATATTACCAAACTCCATAGGGAAAAATAGGTCAAAAAGTTTTAAGAATTATCAGCAAGACACTTCAAAGGAGACTTACACAGACTAGATCAATCAATAAAAATAACATATTAGTAGTGTTACTACCAAGTTCACTTTCATGTTGTTAAAGATAGCCCAAATGGACCATTCGTATTTAGAAAAATCTTTCATGGATGACATCATAAACAAAGTATAAGCATTAAGTAACCATTTTAGGTTAAAGTGTGTTTAGTTCTATAAGAATATGGAGTAGGTTAAGGCGGAATCCTCTTAACACATATGAAGACATTTTAAAAATGATTGTGACACTCTCTTAGTGCTTATATATATGCAATAAAATTACATAAAAGAAAAGGCTCTTCTCTATAAGAAAATAGAGTAGGAACTTCTTATATGTATTTTTATTTCATACATGATGTAGCAGTTACCTGTAATCCAATTTTCCTTCGCTACGGTAAATCCACGGGTAAGATCTCGTCTGCATCACAAAGTTGATTGCAACTCCTTTTGTTCTTTCAAAACAGTTCCCTCTTCCAATACAATGAAGATAATTTTTTGACTAAATTGGAAGATCATAAGTGATACTTGTGATTCAATACCACGAGCCAATAGATAAATTGTGATGAGGACAAGGAATTTAGAACGAAACTCATACATGATTATGCCCATTAATATTTTGGTCCATATATTCATATGTAGCTAAGACTGTGTGATTCACATCTTTGCGTTATGATGTTAACTAATCACTCTTGCACTTGGTGTTCACAAAAATAACGCTCTAAGTGATAGTTAACGTCTCGTATAGATCACAGAGTGTCTCAGGCTCCCGTTCCTCCTTGTCAACATTTGCATAGAATTATTTAACACCCACAAGTATTCATCATATTTCACCAAGATTTCCACAGCTCGTTCGTGATCTTTATTCTGATGTCTAGAGTTTTCGGTGGCATGCATACAGAAAATACTCTAAGTTGAACATGGGTAGCTAGAAACTGAGAAATGTCATAAATCTGCCAGTTTAGACACAAAAATAAAGAATCAAAACTAATAATTTCACAAAGTTTACATACAATTGAACAGGGCAAAAGGTTTTGGAGTCTGTATTTTAGTCATACTAAATCAACAAATTAAGGAACTAATTGAATGGGATGATTTACTATATAATGACCTTAGAAAATACATAAATGGATAGGGTATTAAGTGTCACACCAATAACACAAATATAACTAAACTTAATTGCTAACTTTAGGTACTTAATGAAATGACTAGTTAACAGAGTACAAGAACATCTCAACATCAACTAAAATTGCATATTTAAATTGGTTGTTTCAGAATCACTAATTTCGAAGATATGTTTCTTACTCTGGATCTACAACCATAGGTTCCAACAACTCGTGTTACAAAGGCTTCTTCATTATTAGTTATCCCAAAATTTGAAATTTGTCGCAAAACAAACACAGTTTACTCAATATATGTAGATGGTGGTGCAAATATGACGATCGTTTCAGAGGTCAGGTATTAGTCATCTCTCTCCAAAGATGCACGCTGCATAACTTGAAATGTAGTGCCATATAAAATAGTTCACTATCTCTGGAATTTTTCTCCTCATAGTAACAACGTATTACTATAATTCTAAAAAAAAAATTATAATTATCTATCTTTGTTGAAGTGTTGAAATGGAAAATCAAAATCTAAGAAGAAAAAAATCATAAGACGGCTTGGTCTTCACACATGGGGCTTAAGTTTGTGAGGCTTAAGCCCTAAGCATCTGATTGTACGCTCTAAACACGCACGTTGACTCCAAGCTTATAATGATTCACAATTATGGAAGACAGAGAGAGTATTGGATTAAACGTACTACAATTCGCAATAGCAATCCCAATCTCATCAATCCTCACTCTCATTTTCGCCAATAGATCGTACATGACAGTAAATATAACAATTTTTTCTTCAGTTTAGTTACTACTAAAGTTGAATTTAAAAAGGATATTATTTGAATTGTCATTGTACATGTACCTAAACCTGAACTCTCCACAATTCCCTTCCGAAACATTATAATTTTAATAAACACTAACGAATCTGAACATTTGCTTGCATTAAAATTAAATATTAAGAAGCGCTAAAAATGTATAAACACCTTTACTTTTGCTTGACGCCTCTTCTATGGATAATCTAACATCCAAAATGGATAATCTGACATTCAATATTCCACAATCAAATTGAACCAACAAAAAACAACATCTTTAGTCATTTGCAACTTTCGATCCATCCTACAAAGATGATCTGGAATGTCAACTTATCTTGATAGAGCCAATGAAATACTAAAAAATTGATAGTAGAAGTAAATAAGTCGAGAACCAACTCTTCTCAAAGTTCTGTTGAAAGAGCGAAACATTTATAATTAATATAATATAAGTTCAAATAAAATAGTGTCAATTGGTGCTTATCTGAAATCCCTTTGGTTTTATATCATTTCGGTGAGCTTGTGTTACTTTATATACACCATTATTCGTCAACTATATACTTATTTATCCCAAAATAGAGCCAATGCTAGATGAGCATAATCAATTAATGATTTGTACGATAAAATAATATTGCAGAGAGAAAGAAGAAATACCTTGTACTTGTTTCAACTTGTAGGCATATATTTTGGAATACTTCTTAGTAAACAATATTTTTAATGAATGTACGGCCTTTCATGTCATCTTAATATTTAGTATAGTTAATCCTTGTCTTATTGTTACGCGAGATACTGCTATATATAATTGACCACGGGTGAATACTTGTTTTGGAAGATACAATCCAACATGGTTAATAGACTGCCCTTGACTTTTATTAACTGTCATGGCAAAACATGGTGCTAAAGGTAGTTGTCGTCTCTTTATCTTGAATGACAACTTCGAATCATTAAGAGACATAATAATTCTTAGTATAGTTACCCTCGAGCCGATGTTCTTTCCGGAGATGATATTTGCGCTAGCAGACCAATTACCAAAATATGTAACAATCAATCTTGTTCCGTTGCAAAGTCCTTCACTTTGGTTTAGATTTTTGAGAAGTATAACTGGAGTGCCTATTTTTAAGTGTATGTCATAATTAGGGATGCTGGGAAATCTTAGGCTATTTAAGAATTCTGGTGGATACAATAGATCTTCATCATTAGTGTTCACACTTGCTTCACACATATTGTTTGAGCTAAAATATATTCTTCCTTCACTTGGTATCATTTTTATAATTTCTTCATTCAACTCATGCACCATTTCATTTTTAGGTATTAGTATTGCTTTTTTTTTAAATATTCTGGATCATTATAATTCTACAAGAGAGATAAACTGCCTTGGCGATTGAGTCGATTGGATCATTGGATGATGTGATGCATATATCAAGAGGAAATTTAATAAGCTCAATGTTGACATCATCATAAAAAGACCCATCTCCAATTTGTAACAACCATTTATCGAAAATGGTAATTTCAGTAGCCTCACAATCAGTTACTCTGTGATACTCAGCCTCATAATGTTATTCTTGTTGTCCTCTAGGTGACCAAGTCTTGAGTCTTTATGCGGTGGCCTCCAACGATGTCTTCAAAAACATAGATGACCATTTGGCTCGTATCATCAAGGGAGTCCATGCCATGACCACCTCGAGGATTCCAAGACATGTTTGTGTACCCTTTTTAAGCTCCCACAAGAATAATATCATATGTTGATAATCTCTTAGAGCACGGGAGAAACTATTCTTGATGATGTCATCCGAAGGAGCGTTGAGCAACACCATATTTGGATGATAGCTTGGGCTAGGGCCCAAGTTGCATTTAGGGTCACTTTTGGGCCCAAGTTGTAATAAAGGCATTTTGGCCTATAAATATCTAGGACCCTCTTCATTTTAGATTTAGTTAATGAATGATGTTTTGAGATACACTTGCAAGTGTTCTTAATTGAAGCTTATTGAGAGCTTTATGGATTTATGAGAAACACAGGTTGCTCAGGAATCCGTTCTCGTATGATCCTCGTAAGAGCTTGGTGTTTATTGGTGATTGATAGAAAGGTCTTAGGGTTTAATATACCTTTTGGTTATCCTCTCTTTACCGATTTGTGTTAATCTATCTATCTTTTTATTCCTTTTATTTCTTTACGTGTTTGTCTTATTTTCCCCTTATTTTTATGTTCTTATGTTGTTTTCATTTTCATATTTTGGTTTGTATCATTTGGTATTAGAGTCTCTCTTGATTTCGTTCCCATGAAGTCAATCTTGTGTCTCATTATGTTGAAAAAAATCAAAAAATCACAAAAAAGTTCATTATTCCTATTTTTGTCCTTGGGTCAAATTTTGATTTTTGATTTTTGTGTTTTTGGTGTTAGATTCTTATTCCCTAACACTATTTGGGTCGAAATCTCAAATTTGAGCTTAATCCGAGGAGATTTGAGTGGCCTACCATTGTTAGAGCTTGAGTTTGAAGAAATTTTGAGGTGGGTTCTCAATTTTTATTTGTATTGTTGAGTTTTTGGGCTTAAAATGTGTTGGTTGTGTTTGGGAGTTCGAAATGAGCTTGGATTTAGAATTTTAACAATTTCCAAGGTCATTAGCTTGGGGGTCCATTTTGAATGTTCTTGGTGTTCTTCCAATAATATTGAAGAAGAATATTCAAAAGTGTGTGTTTGATCCAAAAGGGAATTGAGAGAAAGGTGTTGTACTTGTTTATTCCACAGAACATTTCAATTCTTCCAAAGAAAGAAAGAATCAAATTGGCATCAAGAAGGAATATTCTAAGGGAAGAGAACAAAAGAGAGTACAAAAGGGGGACCACAAAGAATTCATGGTTATCAGGAGTTGATTGATCTATTGTTGAAGAATCAACACCTTGAATAATCTCCAAGGAAGCTACCAAGATCATCCAACGAAGAAGAAGACATTTTGTGGACTCTCTACACCTTATTTTTCATATGTTAAAGACATGAATTCACACTGGTTAAGGGTAACGACTTCATTGACAAGCCATCAACTAAGTGACGAGTTATCACTTTAGTCGTCAACTAAGTGACAAGTTATCACTTTAGTCGTCAACTAGGTGAAAAGATATCAATGTAAGTCATCAACTATACTGCTTAGAGGTGACGACTACCAATAAGTCGTCAACCTAGTCCATCAATTCAGTGACAAGCTATCAACCTAAGTCGTTAGCTATACTATTTAAAGGTGACGACTACCAACAAGTCATCAAGCTAGTCGTCAACTAGGTGACTAGTCGTCAACCTAGTCGTCAAATAGGTAATAAGTCATCAACTTAGTCATCACCTAAAGACAACCCAAACCCCTCTTCTTCCTAAGGTTGACGACAAAGTTGACAAGTTATCAACCAAGTGACGACTACCTTCCTAGTCGTCAACCCAGTCATCAACTTGGGTAAAATCTTAGTAAACTCACTTTTGAATTTCTAGTTTTTTTACTTGATTCCTAAACTTCTTTTCTTTGATTCTTAACACTAATTAACAAGTACTAATCAATCCACTTAGTTGTTTAATTAGTTTTTGTTCGTCCTTCTTTCATGTCATTCTTTTTATTTCATTTTGTTTCATTTTTTATTTGCTCTTCCTAGTTACTCTTAGTTTGACTCTTGAGTTTTAAGTCCTTATTTCTTAATTAAGTCATCCATTACCATGGCCCCCGAAGTTGAGATTCAACCTCTACTAATCCGGACCCAATTTAATACTCTTTGGGTAGCCATCATGGGTTTGCGACAAGAAGTGAATGGTTGGAAGGAGGATTGGTCACGCATGAAAGGAAAAATGTAAAAGTTGACATGTCTTACTCCTCAAACCCCACCACATGTACCCCAACCACTACAATTCCACCAATAAACACATTAAACCCTTCCCCAAGCTCCCCAAAACCAAGTATCAAACTACCAAGTTATCCAAGGATATCCACAAACCCAAATACCCTACTACCTACACTATCAAGGATATCCATACTACCAAACACCCCACTATCAAAAACCACATCTAAATCCGCCTCCAGAATATGTTTCCTCAACCCAAACCACTGTAAACCAAGTCCCACAAGACATTTTCCAACCAAGATAAGTCCAATTAAGCGATGACACTTCCAACTTTAGGCCTTCGCTATTCACTAATGAAGATACTAACATTTTTTCCAATATTATTTCTCTTCTTGTACGGGATTATAAATCATCACCTTCAAAGGAGAAGACAAGGAGAGTTCCTCATGAACATATACTTGAAAGTCACACGGAGTTCTTATTAAAGGATTCCAAACTTGAGAAGTGTGATGGCACGTCATCAAAAGATTTGGATTCGAGGTCAAATCCTCTTCAAGAAGGGGACGATGATACAATACCAATTGGCATAAATGCTTTTAAGTATATAATTCGAGGCCAATACAAGAAAGTCCAAGCCATGACCACCTCGAGGATTTCAAGACATGTTTGGAGTACCCCTTTTAAGCTCCCACGAGCACAATATCATGTATGGATGATAGCTTGGAGAATGAGAGAAGTTATTCTTGATGATGTCATCCGTGGGAGTGTTAAGAAAGATAGCTTGGGTTTTGAAAGATTATGAGCACCCATTTGCATTATTTTGGCTCTTGGGTTACTTTTAGGCCAAAGTTGCATTTAGGGTCACTTTTGGGCCCAAGTTGTAATAAAGACCTTTTGGCCTATAAATAGCTAGGACCCTCTCTATTTTTGATTTATTTGATGAATGATGTTTTGAGATACACTAGCGAGTATTTTTAATTAAAGCTTGTTGGGAGCTTTATGGATTTATAAAAAATGTGGGTAGCTCGGGAATTCGTTACAGTGAAGTCCTCATAAGAGGTTGTGTTTATTGGTGATTGATTGAAATGTCTTAGGGTTTAATATAGCCTTTTGTTATACTCTCTTTATCTATTTGTGTCAATCTGTCTATCTTTTTATTCTTTTTATTTCTTTACGTGTTTGTTTCATTTTCCCCTTATTTTTGTGTTATTGTCATCTTCATATTTTGGTTTGTATTACTCTTCCTCTACAAAGTCGAATATTTTGCTTCAACTCATAACAATTAAAAATGGTCACAAGTATGAGGACTTTAGCGTAGCATCTACAATATCAGCTCATATTCCTTTTGAAATTACTAGAAGTATTTGATGAAAATCACCACCAAATACAATTGTAAAACCTCTAAATGGTTTGTCAGAATTATTTTCATATTTCAGTAAATGATATCTCTCAGGGTCCTGTCTAAGGCTTCAAACAAATTTTTTTTGTCATTAGTGCTTTATCCCAAATTATCAAAGAAGTTTTTAGCAGTAGTTTAGCTAACTGACTTCTTTGTTTTATTTCACAAGTTGATTCCTTACTTATGTCCAAAGGAATATGAAATCGTGAATGAGCTGTCCTACTATTTGGTAATAACAAAACTGTTGTTCCAGAAATAACAATTGGGAGAACTATTTTGGATTGTGATCTCATCTTGGAAATTATTATATTCCATAGAAATGTCTTTCTAGTACCGCTGTCCCATTATAAAAAATTAACGACATTCGTCATTTGAAACTGATGCCATTCTTGCTTCATATGCTGACTTTTGGCAATTATTTAATAGTGCAAACATTTTATCATGCACGTTTTTTTAAATATCCTTTGTTTATAGTCTAGTTCCTCATTAATAAGACGATTTCCCCTATCATTCAACAAAGCAGAATCTGGAGGTGGCATTCCATCTATAACCTTCAAAATTTTTCCCATCTTTACAAATATTGCTTCAATCCCAAATAATGTATATGCTTTGAGTTGTTTTTTAGTTTTCTATAAATCTTTTAATTGAAATCTCTTTCGCTGTAATGACATTATATCTTCTAATAAAATTTCATAGTTGGTCCTCCAAAGTTTGGCTGAATCAGATACTTGACAGTGAATTAGTATCGACACAAAGAGATTTCTAAGTTCATTTCCTGATGCCCAACATGCAGCTTCATCTAAGTAGTCATTCCACTCTTTGTCATCATCCAATAACCCTAATGTGTAGCATGCCTCCTTATAAGTTTTGTTCGATACTCCATTTATTGTTTTTATGCTTTTAAAGGAAGTTCTTCCTTTGACAAAATTAAGTAGCATTCTCATGTAAAACTTTTCTCCACTTACGGGATGTGCAAAGTAAATTCTACCAACTATCTTACCCATTTTCTTTCTAGTCCATTTTTTCCCTTTTGCTTCCCAGACACAATGCGTAGAAAATTCTGAATACGTCAGTTCTCGCACATCATTTTTTTTGTTTGTGGTGAACCATTCCATGAATTTTGTTTTTATTGCATTAGGTCTGCTTAATATGTTTTCAGGTCGTTGTTCATCTTCAAATAGTATGGTGTTTTCTTCCTATAAATGAAATGACAAATGCTCAACTTCTGGCTCTCTATGATGTATGTCAAATTTGAAGATCCTCCAGCAAACTTCTGTAGCTGATATGTATCTACAGTCTAGATATCTTTTGATCTTATTATTTACTTTGGTAGTATCAGTACATTCTATAGTGGCAGTTGCTCTAACAGATCCCTTAGTGACATATTTAAATAGATACTTCACCGACCTTGAGTAATTACATAGCTCTACATTTATATGTGCATCAAATTTGACAATCAAATTCCTGTTGTAACGGGCAATATATCTATTGTCTAAGAGGACATTGTTTTTCTTGACTCCAGTACCGTGTTCTTTCTTCTGTAAATGGGAAATCCATCTGCATCAAAAGTTGTTTAATTATTGAACTTCTTTGGAAAATGCTTGTCGCACTTCTCTTGTTTTATACATCAGTATTAGGGATTGAGGTCTCCACAAGGTCCATGCATCATATAGTTGTTGATTGCATTATAACCATCTGGATCTGCTTCCATATCAGGTATTTTAATTGTTTAATTGTGTCGATATTATCTATGGAGGGACTTTTTAATGTGGGATGCAAGAAGAGCAGTATATGTGCATGTGGCAGTCCTCTTTTTTGAAACTCAATTGTATATAAACCTACATAATTAGTGGTATATATATTGGTTAATATTCAGGAGAGGTATTCATATTTTTTTTACCATAATTTAACAGCTTGAATGAATAAGTGATGCCTGACATAAGTATGTATAAGTTAGCATTTACAGACGATTGTTTTTCCAAAGGGTTGTTGCTTTTTCAGATCTTGCATTAGTTGAAATAATTTAATCTGGAATACTCTGGATATGATGTTCACTCAGTTATTAACGTCATGTTGGCCAATTAAGTGGAGCATTTCATTTATTTTTGGCTACCTAGGATTGCATGTGAAAGTGAGGAATAAATTTGGATAAGCAGCCCGTATATAAATTGCCATTGCATCTTGATAATTTTGTGCCCTATATCAAGGTCCCAATGAGCGATGAAGGAAAGATAATACTTTTTTCTATCATTGAACTATCTGAATCACCACAACGAATGACATTCATTAAGCTAGAGTAATGATCAATTTTGAGTTTTTTTTTATTATTCTGAATATAACAAAATCTTTCTTCCTTTATTGCCATATAACTGTCAATAATGTATTGTTGTAATAGTGTACCTACCAGTAGGAGAGTGTGCCCCTCGTTTAGTCTTTGTTGTATCCTGGAGCAATAGAACTCTCTCATTGATAAATTTTGCCGCTTGTGAGTCTTGTTGTTCACCTCTGCCAAATTAATTCCAAATCTGTATCCGTCTTTATCAAACAGGTGTATTAATAGGTATTTTGATAACGCTCAACTCACATGTTGATTTAAGTGTAAAACAATCATTGTCAATATAATACCCAACTTTGAGTCGAGGTCGAATCCACAAGGAACAATGTGAATGGTGATCGAATAAGTTTGAAATGAAGTTACTTGCTTAATTCAAATCTATGATACAAGTATTTGGGGGATTTTGGACGTTTCAAGGATATAATAATTTTGGGCTTCTAGAGTACTAACTCGAGGCTAAGAATAATTAGAGCGTAATCAATTAGGAGCATACCTTGGGGTCATGCCATTCTAGGTGCGAACTCATGCATGGGTAATTGAGAATTTATCCAAATTTAGCTAGAGTCATGAGTAGGCTATATTTATTGGTATTAGTGTCAATCTTCCAATAAAACACTAATTTTCATTCGTGGGTTCTTTCAAACACCTCACAAATATGGCAGAACAACCAATCCAATACCTCAATTAGCACACTTATTTCTAAGATAGCACTATCAAATGAGTTAACTCAAACAACATCCTTGTTTCTAAGATGATGCCATCCCACAAGCTAAGTCAAGTTATTATTCGCAAATACCCCTCATCTAATACCCCTCTTTTAACGATAGTAATCCTAAACAATTGTGGTTTTCACCTACTATTCTTCGTTTAAATATGGGGTAAAAACAAAAGCCACAACAAATAGCTAATTAGATAGATAAATAAGCAACAATCATGAACTAATCATCACCTAATTAAGCATAACCTCAAGAGGAAGAATTAGCTACTCATAAAGACAGAAAGTAAAGATATACCAAAATTTTCACCAAATTCATCCATAAAAGATAAAGAGAATGCAAATCCAAACTTTAAATTTTAATAAATCTTCAATAAAAATTGCTAATCCTTCACTTAGGAATTACTCTAATATCTTCTTAGCTCAAGAGTAGTACAATTGTCTTTCCAAGGATGAAAGATGGATAGATAGGTAAAAGATGGATAAAGATTTAAGATTGTTAACTTGTGAAAGGGTTTTGGCCATTTTGGATTTTGGGAATCAGCTCTGTGAATTTTCACTTCTGCTCTTAAAGTTTTCCCGCTCCCTCGCAATCACCCTCTCTTGACCGCATTCGCGATTCCCGCGATCATAGTGGTTACCTCGCGATCGTCGAGGCTTGGCTTGACTTCGGATCGCGATTGCGACCCTCAAGCTATGATTTCAATATTCAAGGGTTGATCCCTGGGCTTTATTTCCAGCTTTAATTCTTCTTGCTCATATTTCTTCTCTTCCACCTTTACCTTAGCTCATTTTCATTAAGTTTCCTGCACAAATTACAAATACTAGAAATTAATGCATTCGATAAAGAATTAGCCTCATGCACAGAATTATTTAATTATAATATGCTCGAATTTGGATATAAATGAGTGGAAAACTTGCTTCTCATCACATGTCATAGACATGAAATTGGGTATAAATCTGTAATTCTTTGAAGTTCGTTTTCCGATGCTTTACAATAATATATCGTTGGAAGTTTTCATCTATAAAATCACCAATAATTAATCCCGCTACTTTAGAAATGGTGGTACATTGAATTGTCGACCATCCCTTGTCCTGTTAGATAGAAACCGCAAGAGAAATATAGATTTGAGATGTTGTTTATATCTATCCCTAGCCATTCGAAATGTTTTTACCAAAATATTATGCTTGTCCAGCATTTTGGATAAGGTCTGGACAATTTTGGGATCAACGTCTCCTTGCGACAAATAATTTCTTTTGTTGGTATCTCATTTTTAGTATCATATATATATATATAACTGAGCAAACTGTGGGGTTTTACCAATTTGAGGCAATAAAGATCTTATGTGATGGTAATTCTGACCGCTCATCCTAAAAACATATGGTCGTTTTAAGCGATTGATAGATCCATCCACTCGGCATCCCATAGATGTAAATGAAAATATGGAGTTATAAGCCCTGGTATTTTTACAAAAATTAGTACCTACTTTTACAAATTTTGTTCCTAAAAGATACTTGAGATATGGTGATGTTTCACTAATAACGGTAGTGGACCCAGCTTCCTTCCATACAACAAAATGAAAATATCGGTTTTTTGTTGGTAACATTTCATTTTTACATTCTTCATACCATAAAAATGCACCATAATATTGGCATGTGTTCTTTGGGAGCCAAAATTCCAACTTGTTGTGTAATGACCTATCATATTCAAAGTTCTAAGTATAAACATAAGGATTTTATAGGTAGTTGATGTTTTATTAAGTTTCACAGATGAATAGAAATTGTATTTTAGCATTTTGGTAAGAGATAAATGGAGATGTAGATTAACATACCCTTTTGATGAATTGAATAATCTCTGCCTGAGAAGTTTGTTAGCTTCATCAACTTTGTGAATCTATTCACAAAGCGTATAATTGGATTTTTTTGGGAAAATACTTGTATTTTTTCAATTAGTGCAACATTTCTTTTCAATCTAGAATATTTGCACCTACTGGTTTTTATCGAAGCAACTTCCTCATTTATTTGATTACATTAGGCTGTTGATTCATTACTGTTCGATCTAATTTTTAGCATCCGTTCTTGTTGAGCTCATTTTGGTAGAATCTGCTGTAGGAGGTTAATTTTCATCGAAAAAGCCACTGTATTATTTAACAACAACAGATAACAATTTCTTGTGCATGTTGCATATGTTTGAGAAGATTAAATTTTTTTGTTATATCCAAATAAACATTGAAGTTGAAATACATAAGTAATGAGTATACAAACCACTCAAAACCAAAATGCTCAATGGGGATGACATCAAAGATATAAAGTGGAATGCAATGTATAAATTTGTTCTTGCCTTAAGTTTTCTTAATTACTAAATAAGTAAACAAACTTCTCCCATTCCTTTAGTGTGGTCTCTATTAAATTTGAGGATGAAATATGAATAGATGGCTAAATGGTGGTATGATTTGTGTATAATTAATTTAAATATGAATAAGAGGAGAACATAGAATTTGTCTACGCATTTAATAGGAATGAACAATTATTGTGTTTTTCTAAAAGTGTAACTAAATAAGACTAGGAGAAAAATCTAGGATTTGTCCAGTTGTTTAATAAGAAGATCTGTTACTGATTTGTTTCAATATTGAATTTATAATTAAGTGAAGCAAAATGACCAGATGTATGTATGGAAATATACATCATTAATGACTAAAGAACCTCATTGAAAACATCACAGAAGATTTTTCATAGAAGATGAATGTATATGTCCCATGTATGCATACATAGCAGTGAGAATACAGAGGAGATCCAAAATCTAAAATCTACCGCAAAACAAACACAGTGAGAATTGGCCTCTTGAAGGCAATCCTGTTCAGTCTTGTTATGTAACAAAATTGCAAAACTTTTGTTCTCTACTGTACTATTTGTTGGCAACTGCTTTCATCTAACTTGTTGGACAGAGTCCTTTCCCTTTGGCAAATTAAATCCCTGAATTACTTGACGATTGAAAGCATTTAAACTTTCTCAATGCCATTTATTAAATCGTCTTTGCTAGAACATTTGCTTATAAGGGGGCTTGATCTTATAGACTTGGCATCAAAATCTGTTATTTGCATGCCAACTGTTGTTCTTTCTCCTTCATCTTGTCTTCAAGTTACTTAATCTGGAAGTGTGACAGTACACAATATTTTCTCATTTCATCAAAGTTTAGATGTTATAGGCGAAAAACATCAAGTCTATCATTCACTTGAAATATTTTACATTTCACACTTAAAAACCTTCTAATGGAGTAGAATGCACTCTTCTGCATTCTATTCTTTTGCCTTCAGCGTTTCCTTAAACTCCTCAACCTAAAAAACCAAGAATTCAGGTCTTCGCTAAATTCTATGAGAAACTTCAAACTGGTAATAATATGCTTGTGTATGAGAACCTTATGTTAAAGGACGTCAGACTAAGACAAGTACAAGACTGTCAATGTATTTCCATGAGGAGTTTGGAAGTACCTTTACTTTCATCTGGAGTTCATTGATGGCCACTTTCCAATAGTTCTTGTCGCGCTCATACTTGGTTGAGAATTCTGTATTAGCCTTAGCTTGTTTCTCAATTTTTGATCTATTAAAGGTTAAAATTGCTTCAAAATTATTCTTCAAAAACTAAATATAATGTCATAAACTCATTAATAAAGTAAAGCATAACTCTCCTTGACCACCTATATATGGATTCTATGCACTAAAATAAAATTGCTAACTCAAATTAGTAGTTTCTCCAATATTCCATCTATGGAAATTGGCATTCAATGGCCTTTTTTTCTTTTATTTTCTATCATCAAAAATTCATGTTGAAGGTATACCTTGAACTTCACCCCTTAATTTTGTTCAAAGAGAAGGCATGACTGATTCTTTAAGATTTTACAACACACCACACAGGAAATCTAACTAAGAAGTATTAAAGACCACATTTATATAAAAGATGAGGAACAATCTTATTGTAGAAAGTAGACATAGCTTGACAAAACTACTCTTTCTGGAAGGCTATATAGGTTGTTTAAATTGGCATTTAAAAGATGTTTTTGTTCAACGACTTCAAATGTCAGCATAAATATTCGCGTGATATTTTCAAGATCTACAAGAGAAGCCCTGAATTGGTTCTCAAAATCCTATGCAATCATGGTTCCCACAAAAAAAATTAAACAAACTAAAAGCTAGTATAAGTGTGTACATATATGTATGTTATTACACAAACATATTTAGACCTATACATAGATATAGTAGAAAAGTGTAGCTATGTACATAACAACATGCAATGGAATTTCTAATTCTTTCCTTAAAGTAATGACTTTAGGAAGTTGATGAGCTAATCCTAAACCCGAGAATAGTAGACTTCCCAATTTGATGAAGATGCCAACATCTTCAAAGAACTTTTATCTTGAACAAAAATATTTGTACTCAACTTTTTTTATTTCCATCTCTTGTTCGGTACCTGTATTGGAACCCAACACTCTCAAGGATGTTTTGGTTCCCAAGTCTCAAAATAAAAGCCAGTGATTAAGGGAAGAGGAATATCATCCACTAAACCAGATCCTTTGATGGTTACAACTAGGAAAATACCTATGTATTTCGAAAGCAACTATCCCCAACTGAAGTAACATTATTTGAAAGGGCCTAGTAATGGTAGTATACTATGTCAATTCGGTTGAATCCATTTGCCTATACATGCCATGTACTTTTCCTTTCTTATTCTTATTATGTTTTCTATCTCCATCCCTGACCTCTACGGGAAAACTCTCAGTTGTTGATCCAGTAGGTGTAGAACACCTAGAGTTTTCAAGCCTAGATTCTTCCTTGCCGGTTTAGTAGGATTACTACTATTGTGCACTGGTGATGGAGAGACAGGGAGATGCAGCACAACATCAAGCATCTGCTGGTTCTTATTAGTCCTAATATGTTCTCGGCTATGAGAAAGACTCGATCGCAACCTTGGTATTATTGACCATATCTGATTCAACATCCAAGACAACACTATGAGCCTCAGTTTATGGAACACTATTAACAATAACATCATTACGACCCTTAGATACCTCAATAGCGCTAACAAGGACTGACTTTTCATTCATATTCTTAGGTGTTATATTTGGCCCTTGCTTGTAGCTACTATGCTTATTCTTGATGACACCCCCATAACTTGACTGACAAATATTTTTTCCATGACAGGTGAAACCTTATTGGCTTTTTTCTTCGATAAAAAAACCTGGGGTTGTGGGATGACTATTTCTGATTGGACCATATAGAACTGTCGAATTCTAACACAATAAATGGATTAATATGCTCACTATCTTTGTAGAAAATTCACCCACTAACATCAATAATATTATTGTGTGCTGCTAAAGTTGCATTGCGTATTTGAGGTTTAACAGTAGGCACCATTATTTCAAGGGGTGAGGAGCCTTATAGATTTTTCTTGGTAACATCACTGCATGAATCCTTTTCAGCCTTCTGACCTAAAGCATTACCTGCCTGTATTTGTACTCTTTTCTTCATTCAAGAAGCCAATAAATATAGTTAACTATAGCTGTCTTGTGGTTTGTGAATTATTAAGCCGGAACAAAATTTACCCTGGGCGGGTGGTGCAGCTGCTCCAGATTCTCTTGTCATAAGAAAATATAAAATAGTTGATTGCCACTATTTTTAATTTGTAAGTTTACATTTCATAGAATATATAAAAAATAAGGTTGTAGTAATGAAAAGATCAACAAAGTTATTACAATAAGGTGAAATTGATATTGTAGTACAAGGGTACCTATTTCACGCATAGACATAATTCTTGAGCACTTACTTGCAACCTCCAGGATTGGCGATTCGAATGAGGGGCTGCTGGAATTTATATTACATTAGAAGAAAGTTAATGCTCTTTTGTTTGGGGTGAGTTGTCACCTAAGTAAGATAATATGTTTTTCTTGACTACTCTCTCTATAGCAGTGTTTCAAGGAGACGGTAGCCCGTATCATGGTTTAAATCAAGTGTTGATATTCTTTATATATCCTCCAAGAAAACCTTACTTTTAGACAATGAACTAATAGAAAATGCAATAGTTGTGGACCAATTTACATCATACAAAAGAGATGGCTCTAGCCTCTGTCTAGTTCTAGTACCTGCAGGACAACTACAAAAGCAAATCTAATGTATTCATAGTTGTTCATTACTAAGCCACCCCCTTCATACGTCTTTCGTATATTTCTATTAGAATTTAATTTCAGAAAATCAGAAGGAGGTTTAAGCTACTTCACAAAATTTGAATCGGACTTAAGGTTTTGTTCTCCCTTAGAAGCAAAACAAATAAAACTTTGAATTAGAGTTGGACCGATATACATAACAGACAACTGCACTATTATAAGGAAACTAAATAGTACAACGTCTTTCAGAAACATCAGATCAATGTGAAATACAAGAGAAGGCTAACCAATATTCCTATATTATCTATTTTCATACTCAAATCCACATTGTATCTAGAAAAGAATAGGCCAATAATAACAGTAACCATGAAAAAAACAGAATAACATAGCTCATCCCCCAGTAAACTCAAACTGTCATGGGATGAGAGACAAAAGCAAATCTCTTCTTAAGTACAATTAAAACAAAAATGGCAAGATAAGTTACTGCATGAATTAGTCAACTAAATCGCTAGTAAGACAAGTAAGACAGATGTAAATTAACAAACTGTTACATAGTTAAATGATAATGAAAATCAATGTCGGGATAAACAATACAAGTATGGATTCATATTTCAAACAAAATTTTTAAACTTTGAGAAATAAAATTCTTCGTCAAAACACATCTACTAGTGACACTAATAAAAAAGGTAAAAGGACCAAACTATTTTGTTTAAGCTTAAAAAGAGTAAAAGGTCAGAACAAACAATAATTTACTTCTTGTACTTATTTGTGTCTTCATCAATTAAGTCATATTCATCTATGATTAGGTTGCTTCTTTTCCTACTTTTAGCCTAATTAATGACATGCAGTTCTGAAATACCCTGGGTTTTGGTCCTTAGAAATTTCCTGGGTTTTGGACTTTCTAGACATCATACGACTCACCATACTAGTCGTATGGTGACGGTACAAGCCAGGTGACCCAGTCGTATGTTGTTTAGTGTTGGGTGGTTGAGTTTCTCTCAAGGCTCTTAGAATAAGGAAGGCTAGGGTTTTATCAAAAGGATTAATTTAGGGCTTACAAGGGTGATTTCTCTCTATCATCTTTTTTTAATCTAAGGCATGTTACTCCTCCCTCATTGTTAGTTCTAACTAAAGGCATGTTTTATGTATTGTTTTCATGGCATGGATATTGTATTATTTTGGGTTTTCAAATATATGTTTGTGGTTTTGGTTACGATGTTTGGTTATGATTTTTCCATGTCTTTTACTTATGGTTTGCATATTTTTATGGTGGTTTGAATAATTGGTTGAATAAGAATGATTAATTGGTACTTGGTTTTGGCTTTGGAAATACTATGTCCCCAACATGTTTGGTAAAATGCCTACGAGAATGTTTTTGTTTAAATTGTTGGACTTTCATTGAACTATTGCATGGTATAACTTGGTAATGGAACCCTAAATGGTCTAAATAGTTTAAATGGTTTGGAATGGTAACGTTTTGATGATTTTGGTTTGTCTAATTGAAAGCCTTGTGGGGTACTAAGTAATCTCCAAAGCAAATTTAATAATGATCACTTGTAGGGTACATGGGATTTCCCCAAGTTAACTTAATAATGTAATGGGTACATGGGAATCCCGTACTTAAAAAGAATAGATGAGGACATTGCTTGCAATCTATTGTTGGTATGACGATACCACTACTTATGCCCTTGGTTAAATGGAATGGTGGTTTGGTTGTGCGGTGATGGTTTTAATTGGGCAATAACGGCGAAGTGTGATAGCTAACCGTGAAGATGTCAGTCCAATAGACGGACACTGGAAACTCATGTTTGTCGATATGAGGATTGGTCATGGAGACCATATACGATACTTATGGGGTACACAAGAATCCATTAAGCTCACTTGTACATATATATCATGGAGAGCGAAGGGTACTCGGGAATCCCCTACTCCTATGGTATCTTTGGTTCATGTGGCTACACGCATCGTGGCCCGTTCACGGGGTCACACTAGACCCATATAGCCCATAGATGGTTCTAGGATGGTTAAGCTACACATACCCAGGTTAATGGTTTTAAAGGCATGCTAAACCCAGTTTCCTTTCCCAATATGGTTATATATAAATATATGTATGGTTGTAAATGTATGTGGTTGGTTTACTTGGTTGTAAAGATTGGCATTATTTTATCCTTATCCTGAGTACTTGCTAGCGTTCACCCGCTAATCCATCTTTGGGTGGCTTTATCTTCTCACGAAACAGGAATCTACCATTCTACTCCTCTTGCTTAGTAATCGAATTCGGGATCAGCTCGATTGGATTGAAGTGGTGATCTTCCATATTTCAGAAGGATCTATTTAATGTTATGGATATTTTTACATACTTTGGTTATTTTATAGACATCGGTTTTGGCTATGGTTGGGGGAATATCCCAATCGGATATTGTTTTACTTTCAATTAGAGGCTTTATGGAACTACTATAAGTTGGCAGTGTTGGTATTGGTATTAGCCTTAGTATTGGCATTGGTATTGGGGCTGATACCATTTGACTGTATTTATGATTGTTCCATTCTTTTATGTTATGAACTCTTATTTAGTTATTATTTTGTTTTTGGTATGGTTATTGGTCTTGTATCAAATGGTTAGACTTGCTTGGGTTGGTCACGGTTATGGACCTATCCTAAAGTCTGGATTAGTATAAATATGCTAGATTATTATATGTTCGAAATCCATCTGACTCAGAGCACATGTTTGGATATTGGGTTAGGTAACGAGGGTGGTCCCCTGTCTTGGTTGGACTTGGGATACCCTTTACGATAATGCCTCGATTTGGGTCGTGTCAAGATGACATCAGAGCTTTAGGTTCATGGTTAATTGTGAGTCTATAAATCCGTGTCGAGTAGAGTCTCTTTTAAGGATGTGTAGCACGCCACACTCATAAGAGAGAGGCTACAAGGTATTTAGGAAATATTTCTCTTCTTTGTTTTCTATTTTCAAGCTTGTAGTCTAAGTCTCAGAATCTTCTCTAATTCCTGTTTGTTTTTCTTTCAGATCATGCCTCGATGATCTGATGCACATGAAAACTCCTTTGTCCTAACCGGGGATGATATTATGGGATATGCTCTTCTCATGTGATCCATATTCGGTCTAGGGGTCCAGTCCCTGATATTTCTAGAGTTTCACTGGTTCTATCTAGTGCTCCTCAGACAGACATAATGAGTGTGCAGTTTCGTCAATCGATTTATGTGATTGCTCAGTTAGTAGCTTCTCAAGCTGAGCATGGTGCGTCTGGTATTGCATCTTCTGCGGCCATAATGGTTGGCCAGTTTATGAGATTGAGTCCTTCAACTTTTACAGGTGTTAAGGTGGAGGAGGATCCTCAGGGTTTTCTGGATGAGATAAAAAAGATCTTCAGGGTCATGCAGGCCACGATTGTGGAAGGGGTGAATTTTATTGCCTATCAGCTAAAGGATGTGGCGTACCAATGGTACTAGGAATGGGATCAGGATAGGGGCGATGTTGAGGAGTCATCTTTGTGGGAGACTTTCTCTAATGCTTTTTTGGACCGCTTCTTTCCTCAAGAGTTGTGGGAAGCAAAAATGGTGGAATTTGTTAATCTAAAATAGGGAAAGTTGTCGGTCAAGGAGTATGCCTTGAAATTTCACCAGTTGTCTAGGTATGCTCCAAAATTGGTGTCTGGTATGGGGGCCAGGATGAGAAAGTTTGCTTCAGGACTGTCTCATGGGTTGATTCTTGAAAGCAAGACTGCATTGCTGATCAAGGGCATGGATATTTCTAGGTTGGTTGTTCATATGCAACAGGTGAAAGAGAAAAAAAAAGGCTGAGATAGGGGAAAGGTAGGGTAGGAAGTTCAGGTTCTCTAAGAAGAGTGGCTAATAACAAAGTGTCAGGATGGTGGTAAGTATCTAAAAAAGTGGGGGAGTTCTGGTTCTTTCTCCACAGCTAGTACTCCTTACCTGAAATAATCAGGTGATAGGCATTAGTAGGGTGGCGATAACTTATGGGTACAGGGTGCCCAATCTCAGGTTAGTGGGGCTCACCTTATAGGTTTTGTGGTTGGTTGCATTAGGGTTTCTGTGATAAGGGGAGGGATAGATACTTCAAATATGGTCAGCCAGGTCATATGCTCAGGAACTGTCTGATTGGTAAGGTTGCTTGGGGAGAAAACAAGGTTTTGATTGCCTCTTCATCTTCTCCTGCACCCAAGGGTGCCACTTCTGCATCTGTTTCTGCTTCTGGTACCGGCATTGGCCATAATAGGTTATATGCTATTGCTACTCGACAGGCATTTGAGGTATCGCCTGATGTCGTTACTGGTATGTTACAACTCTTTTCTCATGATGTATATTGTTTACTTGATTCAAGGTCAACTCTCTTATGTAACCCCATTTGTGGTTGTGTATTTCGGTTTTGATCTTGAGGTTATTTCGAATCTTTTTTCTATTTCTACTTGGTTGGTGACTCTGTGGTTACTAAAAGAGTCTATAGGGTATGTGTGGTATCTATTTGTAGTAAGGATACTTTGGTGTATTTGTTCAAATTAGATATGGTGGACTTTGATGTCATTCTGGGGATGGATTAGTTACACTCATGCTACACGTCCTTAGATTGTCGGATTCGTAAAGTTGTCTTTAAGTTCCCTGGTGAACTGGTTATTGAATGAGAGGGTGGTTTTCTCGCTCCTAAAAGGAAGTTTATATCATATCTTAAGCTCGGAGGTTAATCTCTAAAGGGTGTCTTTATCATTTGGTCTGGGTTAAAGACTCTAACTCGGAAGGTCCTTCTTTGCATTTGATTTCGATGGTGAATGAGTTTCCTGAGGTATTTTTGGATGATTTTCTTGGTATTGCTCAGGATAGGGAGATTGAGTTTGGGATTGATTTAGTTCCGAACACTCGTCCAATATCTATTGACTCTGGTTGAGTTGAAGGAACTCAAGGAGCAACTTAAGGATCTTTTGGATAAGGGTTTCATTCGTCCTAGTGTATCTCCGTGGGGTACATCAATATTATTAGTTCATAAGAATGATGGTTCTCTTTGTATGTAGATTAATTATCGGTAGTTGAATAAGGTAACAATTAAGAACAAGTATCCTCTTCCGAGGATAAATGACTTATTTCATCAGTTGCAAGGTACCAAATTCATTTCTAAGATATATCTTTCGTCTGGGTATCATCAGTTTAAGATTAGGGAGATGGATATCCCTAAGACGATATTCTGTACCCTGTATAGGCCCTTTGAGTTTTTGATTATGTCATTTGGTTTGACCAATATCCCGATGACATTCATGGATTTGATAAATAGTGTATTTCGTCGGTTTCTGGATGTGTTTTTCATTGAGTTCATTGATGACATTACACCTTGTACTCTAAGAGTGAGGTGGATCATGCCAATTACCTCTGTGTGGTGTTGGAGACCTTGAAAAAGCAACAATTGTATGCCAAATTCTAGAAATGTAATTTCTGGTTGAACGTTGTCAATTTTCCGGGTCATATAATTTCTAGTGAGGGGATCATAGTGGATCCACAAAAAGTGGCGGTGGTTAAGAAGTGGCCTAGACCCACGACTCCAACTGTCATTCAGAGCTTCTTGTGTTTGGCTGGGTATTATAGGAGGTTTATGGAGAGTTTTTCAACAATAGCTGCCCCATTTACTAAGTCGACTCATAATAAGGTAAAGTTTTCTTGGTTGGATGCTTATGAGGGTAGTTTCAAGAAGCTGAATAATAAGCTAACTTCGACACCAATTTTGACTTTGCCTGAAGGCAATGAGGGGTTTGTGGTTTACTATAATGCGTACCGAGTGGGACTTGGTTGTGTTTTGATCCAACATGGTAAGGTGATTAACTATGCTTCTAGGTAGTTGAAGGTGCATGAGAGAAATTATCCTACTCATGATTAACATCTTTTAGCGGTGGTGTTTGCGTTGAAAATCTGGTGGTACTATTTGTATGGAGTGCACATGTATATCTTTTCTGATCATAAGAGTCAGCAGTATGTGTTCACTTAGGAAGAGCCTAATCTCAGCCAGAGAAGATGGCTTGAGCTTCTCAAGGATTATGACATGAGCTTCTCAGTGGTGAGTCCTCATCCTTTGAGGACATGATTTGTTTATTTCCATTACTTCAGTACTTTCTTATGTTTAGTTAGCGAAAGTTATTTGGGGGTCTATCCCATCAATTCCTTATGGTGTTTAGAGGCTTTTAGACAATCAGTTTGATAGACAGTCAGACATTTTAGTGTTTTCAGTTATTTTTAGATAGACAATTGATTTCTAGTATTCTATCAGATATTTTAGACATGTCTTGATTCGTATTCCAGTACCCAGTTTTACACTATCTTATTAGCTTACTTCCATGCATGATTCGTAAGCACCGTTGTCGCGACCAGGGGTAGCCTCGGGTCATGACAAAACTTGGTATCAAAGCCTAAGGGTTTAAGGTGTCCTAAGAAGTCTGAAAGCCACGTGTAGCAGAGTCTTGTGCATAGGTGTGATGTACGCCACACTAATGGACAAGAGACGATGAAACATTTTACGAAAGTTTTCCTTCTTTCAGTGCTCATGTCATATGAAAGAGCATGAGCTATATTTAAACTCTATTTCTAACTCATCCTTCATTCCGTTTACAGATAATGCCTCCCAGAAAAAACAACTGAAAAAGGAATGGGGATCAACCCGCACCACCGTCTGTTTAGGAAGACCCCCTGAACGACTATGTTTCTCACGCTGAGTTCAGGGCCAATTTTATGGCCTAAGCCCATTTTGTTTCTGCTCAAAACAACTAGAAATCTATTTCCCCAACCAATCTAATAGAAAATATAGCTGTTGTTAGGATTTGGGATTTAACTCAGATGAATCCCGCTTTGTTTTCGAGATCTAAGTTTGAAGAGGATCCACAGGAGTTTCTGGATATGGTGCAAAAGGTGAATGATATCATGGGTGTCACTTCGAATGAGAGTGTAGAATTGGTTGAATATAAGTTGCTGGATATAGATCACACCTAGTTTAAGCAGTGAAAAGAGGACCAAGGTGTTGATGCAGGGCCGGTAGAGTAGGAGGAGTTTGCCCCAGTCTTCTTAGGGAGGTTCTTTCCCCTAAATTTGAGGGAACCTAAGGTTCAGGAGTTCACTAATTTAAAGCAGGGTAATATGAGCGTGAAGGAGTACTCACTTAAGTTCACTCAGTTGGTGAGGTATGATCCTACTATGTTGGTGGATAACAGGTCTAGAATGAGTAAGTTTGTCTAGTATATCTGATAGTGCGGTCAAGGAGTGTAAGACCATCATGTTTATTAAGAAGATGAACCTATCTAGACTTATGGTTCATACTCACCAGATCTAGAAAGACAAACATAAGGAGAGAGAGAGAACAAGAGGGCCAGAAGAAGTGAAGAATTAGGTGATTAAGTGAAGAATTGAGAACGACAAAAAATAAACAACAAGTTGAATACTTATAATTTAATACACACAATTGTATAATTACTTCTAATAACTGTTTTGTTTCAAATTTAGAAAATGCTAGTGCCCCTTACCAACCATATTTTTACACATTTTTTTTTTAAATTATTATAAGTGTTTATTTTACACACATATTGGTGTTTTCTTATAGAAGTGATCACAATTATCATTTTGGATAAGCTTGCTTTCGCCATAGTTATTGTGCAGGGTAAGACTTTGAAGGATACTTACAACGAAGTGCAACGTGGTCTAGCTAAGTATCTTATTATTTTCCATATTGGTTTGAGACTTGTTTTTCTCTGTTTCTTTGCAATTTGAATTCATGCTATCTGAATGAGTAGATAGTTAATCTTCTCTTATCATAAAGAAACATTTTTCAAAATCACACATCTGAAATGCTTTTTTTACTTTTTCTCATGAATAAGTTGTTCAATGTGTCTTGAGTGAACATGAATTGCTTATTTTATTGCTTAGTAAGCTAATATTTTGTACAAATTTCATCTGCTCCCCAAATTGAGAGGATAACCTTGAAATCCTTTTAGTGTACAAGTTATTTATTATTTTTACCTAGCTAATCTGTGACAGCTAGTGTTTTACATGCTTATGTCCATTGTAAGTTAAAGTGGTGTGGATTTTCTTTCTAGAAATACTGGAGTGCGCTCATGGTGGTGCACTGCTGCAGGCATAGGAGTTGATTTCAAACATGTAAGCCGAAAAATAACCATACAATCATGGATATCATTATATTGATTATAGTCAATGACATTAACAAAGAAATTTATTCATCAACACATGTCTACTCATAACAACAAACTAAAAATAATAACAGTTTGAAACAGTTTTTTGTAAACTCAAGCATCAATTAAAGGTCTGGAGCAACAATAATCTCTTTACTTGTTAAACTTATTTGCATCTTCAACACTTAATTCCATTCATTAACCAAGGAATTGTACATTAAGGCACACCATAGGTATCGTCATTCCATTCGTTTGCAAGCTCACCATTATGCCATTTCAATTCCATTAACTTGGGGGAATACCTCGACCCCTTTTGTTGATTAAATCAAGTTGGAGGAATGCCTCGACCTCCTTTAGTTTATCAAATCAAATTAGGGGATTGCGTCGATCCCCTTTGTTCATTAAATCAAAACATAGACAACAAGGCTTTCAAAATCCATGGTCATAATTTAACCATTTATGCAATAGTATAGGTGAGTAAGTCAAACCAAATGACAATTTCATAAATTGAAGTCTTTTACACAAGTGAGTTTGGGGGACATAATTGTTCAACACCTCTACCCCCATTCCAATTGCTACACCCATGCACCCCATTAGTTCAAAAACATTCAATTCAAAGCATGAATAACTTATGAAAACCACTGAAAAACAATTCAAGGGTCAACCATTCCAAAATTCTCAACCCATGTCAAAACCCACATTCAAATCCATACAAATAAACCATTTAAAACACATGCTTTTCATAAAATATGATTTGAGAAAGAGTAACATACCTTAGACTCACAAGAGTTTGGAAGCAATTCGGAACTTGGAACCCGTAAGATGAACGTACCGTGAAACCCTTATGCTTTTCTTGGTTTTTTGTATTTGAGAGTAAAATAATAGCTTTTGTTCCTTGAAAACTGATGAAAATAGGCTCATATAATGTTTAAAGGTCGTACATAGGTGAATAGACCTCATTACCCCTCATCCAAGGGGAAATAAAATAAGACAACATGACTTTTACATAGCGATGTGGCACGGCCTTATCGCGGAGGCTAACCTCCATGTTACACTAGTTATAACAGAGATTATCCTCAATGACACGACGTTATTGTGGAGGCACACTACCTCCTTCCACATCGAAATCATGGAGGCTAATCTTCGTGGCATGCCAAAAATGCGGAGGCTCACTGCCTTAGAATTCCAAAATGACCCCGAGACTCTCCCAAAAATTCCAAAACTCACCTGGATTACCTTTTTAACATCCCTAAGCACATCTCAGGTTAAAAATCGATATTTCAAACATGGGAAGGTAAAAAATAAAATGGAATTTTTTTTAAGGGCGTTACATTACCCCCCTTAGGATCATTTGTCCCTGAATGATGAGCTAGGACACCTATAGCACGAGAAATGGCAAGAATACACTAGAATCAAATGACAAACTTGGAAAGTAACAAGAGGAAATGAAACTCATACCTTAAGCACTTTCACCCGACATATGGAACAAGATGGGTACTTAGCATTCATATCCTCTTCAGCTTCCCTAGTAGCCTCTTCCACCTTTCGATTTCTCCAAAGGACTTTTACTGAAGCTATGCTTTTGGTCCTTATTATGCAAACTTGTCTATCCAAACTCTTAACGAGACTTATTCATAAGACAAATAATCCGTCACACTAATACTCTCAAAAGGGACAACCAAAGAAGGATCACCAACACACTTCTTTAACCTTGACAGATGAAACATGGGGTGAATGGAACCCAAACTTGAGGGCAATTCCAACTCATAATCCGCGTTGCCAACTCTCCTTAGAATATGATATGGACCAACATAATGTGGACTTAGATTCCCCTTCTTCCCAAATCACTTCACTGCCTTTATAGGAGACACTTTCAAGAATACCCTATCATTTACATCAAACTCCAAGCTCCTTTGACTCACATCCATATAGGACTTTTGGCGATTCTAAGACTATCCCAAATCACCTTCACCTTTTCTATGGCTTGGTGAACCAAATTCAGGCCAAACAATCTAGTCTCACCAGTTTTGAACCACCCAATAGGAGAACGCCATCTCCTACCATACAAAACCTTGAATGGATCCATGTGAATACTAGAATGATAGCTGTTATTATAAGCGAACTCAATGAGAGGAAAGTGATCAACCCAGTTACCACCAAAGTCAATCACATAAGACCTTAGCATATCTTCCAAAGCCTGAATAGTCCTCTCCGCTTGTCCATCCGTCTGAGGGTGGAAAGTACTGCTAAAGTTCACCTTAGTCCCTAAACCTCTCTTAAATGAATGCCAGAAGTTAGATGAAAACTGCGTACCTCTGTTTTAAATAATAAAAACAAGCACACCATGCAATTTAACTATCTTCTCAATGAACAACCTAACATAGTCCTCGTCGAAGTAGCTAGTCCTCACTAGCAAAAAGTGAGCAACTTATGTCACGAGCCAAACCAGGGCCTGACTGTGACAGGTATCTCAATTCCACCGAGGACCGAAGACCACCCCCATAGCCAAATCCAACAGAACCAAGTACACCTAGCAGTGGATGAATGTCCAATGTATAGCAAGATATGATATTAAAGCTCAAAGAATCTATGATAGATCAATATCCAATATCTACCAACCAACAACCAATACCGATAACCAACCATAATGCCCATGTCCACAGTAATTTCCAATAAAGCCTCTAACTAAACAAAATATAATCTAGTTGGGACATATCCCCGACCATAGGAAAAATGAATCCAAATGAAAGAGCCAATAAAAAAGGAAACCCAAAGCATGAAATGGGGTCTTTCGAAGGATCGAAGCTCACCACTTTAGTCTGACTCACGAACTATCCCACCATCACCTAGTCATTATGAAGAAAGTGTAGAAGCATGACCAATTCCTGTATTACGTGGTGATACAATATCTAAAGACGATTATGTAACGCCCCGAGAACCTATCTCGAGACATCACATGGTGCTCAAGGCCACAGGTGGCCTCAAGATAACCCTCTAAGCCTATCATTACTTTAAGAACTCTCTACAACACGAATCATCATAAAGTAGGGAAGAATAATCATGACATGAACATACTGAGATACGAAGTAATACTGTTCTGTACAAACAAAATACTGAAATCTCTGTACATGCTGGCACACTAGTCTGACAAAGCCTCTACTACATAGGACTAAGGAGCCATTAGGACAGATCCCCAACTGACTCGTACTGAACTGAAAGTAAACAACCATCTATTAACAAGACAAAATTGGAGACACAGGTCCTCGAACCATGAGGACTTACCAACTGCAGAAATGTAGATGAAGGTACTCAAGGATCACTGTCGCTACTGAGACTGAGCACCTGAACCTACATCATGAGGAAATATAGAATACAAAAGAGTATGAGAGTCAGTACTTGGGAATGTACTGAGTATGTGGGGGTGGATGCATCATTTTAAATAATATCATAAATGTATAAGAAAATTATGCATGCTGACAATAACAACTCTCTTCGCTTGAATTATCTAAAACATCATTTTCGAAAGTCATCAGTAATAACATATGCTTCGTAAATCTCGTAAATCATTTAACTCAACTCAAAATCTTTGACTAATGACTTAGAGTGACTCGATAACTCATGGTACTTAGATCATTATGGACGTGGGAGTTTCTTATAACATAACTACACCATGTGAGCCGCATGGAGTCCAATATTTTGCCCTCCTAAGGAGAGAACCCCACATTGGCATGGGTGTCGTACTCTTGCCAGGGAGTACAACCTCAATCTCATCATCACAACCTCATACTCGGCCTTTGGCCCACAACTATCAACATCAATCCTAAGGTGGCACGTAGTTCTGGGGAAATACCAAATTTCTCGCTCGGTGCTAAATACTCCTCCCAGACTCAGCTCAGAACGCATTAGGAAATCCACCTCAATCAATATCAACTCATGGGTCTATCATGATGACCAAAACAACAGTATATCTCATCGGTAAATCATATACGACTGTGGATTCCTAACTCGACTCAAATTCAAACAATGTTTCTCAATATCAAGTACATTTGCTTATCAAATCATTTCAAATGCCAAAGCTTCAAGGAAACATCATCAAACTCATTCTTGACTTTCAATTCAAATATCGATATATATATATATATATATTCAATAGTCAAATTTCTCATAGAAAAACACAAATCTTGACACTTATCATAAATCACTTAGAAATCATCAATATATAATGACAATATACATCTTATGAAATAAATACTCAATTTAAGAAGCATGATGGTGAAATAACCATAAATATCAAGCTTATTCAACTCAAGTCTCATAAATCATACATAAAGAAATTTGGGTGTAAACCCACTTGCAAAATCATGTAAATCAATAATAGAAAGTAAATCTTTAGGCACAAGAACGAAAGGAGTGTTCTTGTTCAAATCCCACATACCTTAGATTTTGAAGATATAGAAACTTGCTTGAAACTTCTTTCTCACACTTTTAGAGCAAGACCTTGTTGCCTTTGACTTGAGGAACTTAGTTCTTGAACAACTTGAATTAATTTATGGGAGATTTCTTGGAGATGTTTTGATTTTTGGGTTTGGAAGAAACCCTAGGTTTCTAGAGAATTCTTGAAAGAAATTTGGAGAGAAATAGAGAGAAATGATCTTCTTTTCTCTACATATATATATATATATATATAAGGCCACAAGGAGCGGAAATGACTAAGATGCCTTTTTGAAAAAAGTTGAATTTTGCTGATCGGGGCTGTGACGGTTGATCTGACGGTCCGTCAAGTCTCCTGAAGGTCCACCAGATCGTCCGTCACTCGAGTGCCAAAACTGGAACGTTCTGCCTCAACGTGATGGTCGAAGTGACGGCCCGTCAGGAAACTGACGGTCCACTAAGTCGTTTGTCACTTGAGGGCCATAAATGAAACATTCTGTCTCGACCTGACGGATGGTCTGTCAACTTTTTAACGGTCCACCAATTTGGCCATCGCACGATAGCCTAAAAAAAGAGTCACTGCCTTGGCTTGATGGGGCACTTGACGGTCCACCTGGTGGACCGTCAAACCTGGGCGATCCGATACCGTTGAGTAAAATGGCCATAACTCACTCATCCGATGTCGGATTTTGATGAAATTGGTATCGATGGAAAGCTTATTCAATGCTATACATGACAAAAGTAGAAATTAGAGAAATAAAACATGGTTTAAACATCAATCACTTTGGAAGTCATACATATCCACTCAAAAGACGGATTTAGGCTTAAGAAATGATCGGGGTATTACAGGTTAGCTGTTGGAGTGCTAGCATGTAACTCAGGGATAAAGGATAAAATAATTCCATGACCATAATACAGAAACCATCAAAGCTAGTGCACAACACCATGTGCAATACATAGATATATATCACATCCTGAGAAAATAAACCAGTCTTAGCATGATCTTTAAAGCCTAAACTTGGACTGTGTAGCTTGACCATCCTATACCGAGACCCACGGGCTATATCGGTTTAATTCCCCTTACTGAAAAAGACCCAGTGCGTATTAGCCGCACAAACTAAAGGTACCATAAAAGGACAGGGATTACGATATACCCTTCATCATCCATGATACAAATATACATAGTGTGACATAAGCACACGATCATCTAGATTAGCCCTTACGTTGGAAAACATGAGTTTCCAATATCAACCGCCCCCACGATATCCACCTTCACTGCTTAGCTGCACAAGCCCTTTTAAGCCCATATTGAAACATTTAACACATAACCCAACAATTGATTCCAAGAGTAAATTATTAAGGCATCATTAAGTGGTATCGTCATACCGACTATAGCTTACAAGCAAATGTCATTAAGCCATTACCTTGGGGAATCCTTGTATCCCAGACTGCATTATTAAAATCAACTTTGCGGATTCCATTGTACCCCACATGATTTTCAAAACCATCCTTAACCATTTTTCCATTTATGCAATGTATTATTTTCAAAGAGAATAGCCAAACCAAATGATAATTCATATTCCAAAACCAATTATGCAAGTGGGTCGAGGTGATTATCAATTTCCATACCAAAACCAATTATTTGGGGAATCCATTGTACCCCTAAATTCATTTACCATTCCTATGCACCCAATAAGTGTACAAGCCAATAATTTATGTATAATAAATCAATAGAAACCATTGAAAAACATTCAAACAATTTATATCCAAAACCCTCAACCCATAGTTCAAAACCCAACATCAAAACCATAAATAATCAACCAATTTCATGCCATTAAGAAAGTACAAGTATAGGGAAATAGGTACATGCCCCAGACACACTAGAATTGGAAAGTAATTTAGAGCTTAAAACTCGAAAGATGAACGTGCGATGAAATCCTTAGGCCCTCTTGAGGTTTTTGAGTTTGAGAGTGAAATTAGGGATTTTAATCTCTTAAAACTGAAAAGAATAGGCTATATTATGCTTAAGGGCGTACATAGGTAAAAAGACCCCAGTACCCCTCATTCGAAGTAAATAAAACAAAAACTGCATGGATTTTACCTAGCTGCATGGCACAGACCTTATCGCGGAGGCTATCCTTCTTGCCACGCTGCTAAATGTAAAGATTATCCTCCATGTCATGCTATCTATCGTGGAGTGTAGCCTCCACAACACGGGGATATCGGAGACTCACTGCCTCCATGGTCCAAAACCATTCTCCCCTGAATGATGAGCTAGGACATTTTTTACACTAGAATAGTAATATTACCCAGAATTAAATGATAAACCTGGATAACAACAAGGGAAAAGTGAAATTCATACCTTAAGCTTCTTCACCCGACCCATGGAACAAGAATGGGTACTTAGCCTTCTTATCTTCCTTCGCTTCCTAAGTGGATTTTTCCACCTTATGGTTCCTGCAAAAGACCTTTACTGAAACTACATCTTTAGTCGTTAATCTTCGAACTTATCTATCTAAGATCTCTATCGGGACGTCCGCGTATGACAGAGAATTCAAAATACCAACAGTCTCAAAAGGAACCACCAAGGAAGGATTACCCATACATTTCTTCAACATAGACACATGAAACATAGAGTGAATATAACCCTAACTTACAAGCGATTCTAGCTTATATGCAACATTACCCACTCTTTTTAGAATCAAATAGGGGCCAACATAATGGGGATTGAGCCTCTTTTTCCAAATTGCATCACTCCCTTCATGGGACATACCTTCAAGAACACCTAGTCACCCACATCAAACTTTAACTCTCTTCGCCTCACATCCGCATAGGACTTTTTTGGCGACTTTAGGCAGTTTTAAGCCTATCCCAAATCACCTTCACCTTCTCCACAGCTTGATGAACTCAATCAGGATCGAACAACCTTGTCCTACCAACTTTGAACCACCCAATAGGAGATCTACACCTCCTACCACACAATGCCTCAAATAGAGCTATACCAATGCTAGAGTGATAGCTATTATTCTATGCAAACTCTATAAGTGGCAAATGGTCAACCCAAATACCACTAAATTCGAACACACAAGCCCAAAATAGATTTTCTAAAGTCTGAATGGTCCTTTCCACTTGTCCATCCATCTGAGGGTGGAAAGTGGTGCTAAGTTTCACCTTAGTCCCAAACCTTACTGGAACAACCACAAAAAATGAGATGAGAACCGAGTACCATAATCTAAAATTATGGAAATTGGAGCACCATGCAACTTCATGATCTCCTGAATAAATAACCTTGCATAGTCCCCGACAGAATAATTAGTACTCACCGATAAGAAATGAGCAAACTTAGTCATCATATCCAAGATGACCCAAATAAAATCAAACCTGTTTCGAGACAGCGAAAGACCGGTAACAATATCTATTAAAATCACTTCTCACTTCCACATAGGTAACTTAATCTTTTGAGACAACCTATCGGGCCTCAAGTGCTCCACCATCGCTTGTTAACACACCATGCACTTAGCTATAAAATTAGTCACATATATCTTCATGTTATTCCACCAATAAATCTCCTTAAGGTAGTGATTCATCTTCATCGAACTGGGATGAACCGAATAACGCGACTCATGATCTTCAGCCAAAATTCTACCTCACAGCTCATCCACATCAAGAACACAAAACTTCACTCAGTAGCTCAAAGTACCATCACCACCAATCTCAAAAACCATCACCTTCTTCTTAACCACACCATACTTGATTTGCATTAATATAGGATCCAACATCTGCTTCTCCTTCACCTCAGTGCCAAGAGATAACTTTACCATGTCTTGCACAAATACGCCACCATCCTTAGAATCTAAGAGATGAAATCCAAGATTTGCCAAATGGTGAATATCTTTCACCAAGTCCTTCTTTTCTTTATCCATATTGGATAAACTCCTCATAGATAACCTACTAAGAGCATCAGCAACCACATTAGCCTTACCTGGGTGATCGTAGAGATTCATGTCATAGTCCTTCAAGCCATCTTCTTTGCCTGAGATTCAACTCCTTCTGGGTGAATACATACTGCTGGATTTTATGATCTGAATAAGTATCAACAAGGATCCCATATAGATAGGGTCGCCTCTATTTAATAAGAACACCACAACCAACAACTCAAAATTAAGAGTCGAATAATTCCTCTTATGAACTTTTAGTTTCCTAGAAACATATGCTGCCACCTTGCCATACTACATTAACACATAACCAAGTACCACACGGGACGTATCACAATAAACCAAGAAGCCATCAGTACCCTCGGGCAAGGTCAAAATTAGAGCAGAAGTCAATTTATTTTTCAGCTTCTCAAAACTCCCCTCGCAAGCATTGAGCCATAGAAACATCACCTTATTTTGAGTTAACTTATTCAAAGGTCCGACAATCAATGAGAAACTCTCCATAAACCTCTTATAATAGCCAGCTCAACCCAAGAATCTCTGAATATCGGTTGGAGTTGTGGGTCTAGGGAACTTCTTAACTACCATAACTTTCTGTGGATTCACTATGATCCCTTCACTAGAAATAATATGACCAAAAAAGTAACAATATTCAACCAAAATTCACACTTTGATAAATTAGCATATAATCACTGATCTTTTAGGGTCTGCAACACAATATGGAGGTGATTGGCATGATCCACCTCTTCTTTAAATATATAAAAATATCATCTTTAAACGCAATCACGAACAAGTCCAAAAACTGATGAAATACCCAATTCATGAGATCCATAAATGCCACAGGGGCATTGTACAAACCAAAAGACATGACCAAGAACTCAAAATATCCATATCGGGTACAAAAGACAGTCTTAGGGATTCCTTCCCCCTAATGTTTAACTGATGATAACCCGATCGAAGGTTAATCTTAGAGAAATACTTAGAACCCTGAAGTTGGTCAAACAGGTCATTATTTCTAGGAAGAGGGTACGTATTCTTCAATGTCTCGTTATTTAACTGATGGTAATCAGTACTTATTCAAATAAAACCATTATTCTTACCCATAAAAAGAATGGGATCACCCTATATAGACACACTAGGGTAGATAAAACCCTTGTCAAGAAGATCTTTCAACTGCTCCTTAAGTTTCTTCAACTTAGCTGGAGCCACTCTATAAGGAGAGATAGTTATAGGACGAGTATCCAAAAGAAGATTGATCCCAAACTCGATTCCCCTATTGGGAGGGATTCCCAAAGGAACATTAGAGAAAACTTAAGAAAATTTATGGACCACAGAAATAGATTACAACGAAGGACCCTCCGAGTTAGAGTCTTTAATCTGGACCAAATTATAAAGACACCCCTTGGAAATCAATTTTGGGCTCTTGGATATGATATAAATCTTCTGTTAGGCACTAGGGAACTCCCTTCCCACTTAATAACCGACTCATTAGGGAGTTCAAAAATGACCTTATGGGTCCAATAGTCTATAGAGACATAGCTTGAATGCAACCAATCCATCCCCAAGATGACTTTAAAATCTAGCATGTTTATTTCAATCAAATCCACCAAAGTTTCACTACCACTAAAAGATACCACACAACCCCTATAGACCCTTCTAGTAACCACCGAGTCACCCCCTAAGGTAGAAATAGAAAAAGGGTTCGAAATATACTTAGGATCGAAACCAAAATGCACAACCGCAAATGAGGTCATATAAGAAAGGGTATACCGCAGATCAAGTAAATAGTACACATCACAAGAGAAGAGTTTTGACATACTAGTGATGACATCAAGAGATGCCTCAAACTTCTTACGAGTAGTAAGAGCGTACAAGGGATTCTGACCAGTGCCGGTACTAGAAGTGGCCCCCTTTGGTGCAGGAGCAAATTTTGTGGAAATTGGAACCTTATTAGCCCGTGTAGCATCAATTGAAACACTGTTTCCTCCCCTTTTCAAAGAAACCACGATTCACTCGACCACAAAGTATGCAAGAAAAATATGATGAAACAGACTGGACCCCATTGGCCTGAGATTCTGAACTCATTGCCTTAAAAGCATCACCACTCTAAAGCTGACGATCTCCAAACAACTTTGAATAAGGTGCACTAGCCATCGAATAAGAACCAAATCTGCCCCACTTTTTCTTAGACCATTTTTCACCATCTCTACCACTCTGTTGCTGTCCTCTACCCTAATCTAAATACCAAAACTTTTTGTTCTACCTCTCCTCCACCTCTGCTTACTTCTTTATTTCCTCTTCAACCTGTATTATTTACACCACCAGTCAAGAGATATCTATATCTTTGTTCAACAAGCAACCTTGCTCTTTAGAATCAATCCACAAGGCAAATTTCATCATTCTAGCCCTCATTCTAGACACTAGCTCGGGAGCATATTGCAACAACTGGTGAAACTTCAAGGCATATTCCTTCACCATAATCTGCCTTGCTTTAAGTTCATGAACTTCTTAGCTTTTGTCTTCCTCAACTCTTAAGGAAAAAAACGATCAATAAAAGCACTAGAGAAATCATCCCATAAAGCGAACTCAATATCATTACCCCTAAGTTGTTCCCACTTTTCATACCATTGGTATGCTGCATACTTCAATTGATAAACAACAAATTCCACACCCTCTACATCAGTAGCATACATAACCTGGAAGATCTTCTTCATCTCATCTATAGAACCTTGAGTATCCTACTCAACCTTAGTACCAGTGAAAGTTGGGGGGCTCAACCTCATAAATTGGCCAACTCTAGTAGCTTCAGATGAACTCCCAATAATACCAAAAGAACCCATCTGATGTGACTGATATATCACTAATTGGGTCAACAGATGAATGAATTGGTGAAACTCAACATTAGTAATATCTCTCTGAGGTGACTGAGTATGAGTGCCATTACCTGGAGAAGGATCAGTGAAGACAGGTGGAACTCCACGAGGTCAATCAGAAGCAGTGACCCTTGACCGGGTCTATACCCCATAAGTTGGATGAGATCCGCCTACATTGTCCTCAGGTGGGACAAATAAGTTTGCATAAGCTTTAGATTATCTGGGAGGCATAATTTTAAAGAAAAATAAATGGGAGTTAGAGGAATCCACATCCTCAGACTCTATAGCCCAAAAATAAGACAACAAGAAAGGAAAACATTCCTAAATGCCTCGTAGCCTCTCCCTTATAAGTGTGGTATGCTACACATCATAAAAGAGACTCTACTTGACATTCTTTATGGACACCCAATTTACTATAAACCTATGTTGTGATACCAAATTTTTCACGACCCGAACTAAGCATGGTCGTAAAGGGTATCTGAAGTCTACTGAAGACTAGAGACCACTCCCTTATCCCAATCCAATAGAACCAAGTACACCTAGTAGTGAATGAATTTCCAACATAAAGTAAGATATGATAAGAAAGCTCAAAGAATCTATGATAGATACCATTTTCACTTGAGAATGGGCAACCTATGAACCAAGACACTAGGTCTCTGATGCTCGATCTTGACCTACTAACAATATAACCAATGAGCCAAAAGTTCTTCATATCTCCATTCATGACACTCCTCTAATAATGCTTCTTAAAATATCTATACTTCTTAGATGTACTCGGGTGAATAGAATATCTAAAGATGTGAGTGATATAGATAAAACTATAAAAAATAAGAAATGAACACAAACACTAAAGAAATAATGAAATTGAAATACGAAAAGTAAAAGAATAAAAGAATAGAGATAGATAAATAGACACAAAGAAAATAAGATAATCAAGAACTCAAGAGTATATTAAACTTTAAAACCCCTAATTTATCTATCAACAAACACCAATCTCTTACGTTGATAGCAGGGAAATTAAAACATCCTTACAACCACCATATCTAAAAAATTGTCAGCAAAAGCTTTTTGAAGCATTCATTCACTCTCTCAAGAGTTCTCATATCATTATGATCAAAACAAAACTAACTAATGAAATAAGACCTATGTTATTCTATTTATAGTCCAGGGTTAATTTATTACAATAGGCCCAAAAGTGGCCTAAGAACCAAATGACACAAAAGCCACAGTTAGTGGACTATTTTGGGCGATAAAATAACCACATTTAGTGGACTATTTTAGGTGACAATCCACCAAGTGTATATCCAAGCTCCATTCTAGCAACCACACTTGAAATTGCTCTGGCGTATGCTATAAAGGATCCTCCAAATGTGTCTTTATGACCTTAACTCGATCATGGATTGGACCTCTATGTGTTGGTCTTGAATTAAATGCTCAAAAGTGTTGATGTAAATTTGATTATATCATCCTCCCCTATTTTTAAAGCATTCTACCTTAAATCCAAACCTTGCAAAACCAAAGGAAAAACAAACACAATATCCTCTTGGCATGAGGGTTAGGGTTAGCAAAATTAATCATAGCATCATGCCAAGGTTGCACACTCTTAAATATAATGTAACTCGAGGAGGTTCCACCATATAGTGAGGGACCAGGTCCCTTAAGTCAATCACAGACAATCAAACTATAAAGCACTAGAAAACTAATGACTTTGCAAAAAAGTAAAGACAAAGGATTTTACGTGGAAACCTCCTTGCTAAAGGAAGGAAAAACCATGGCTTGACCTCACAAGCACCCAAAAATCCACTATAATCAAACTCTTGATTATAGACTCCAATAAGCATATCTCTAGGCTTCTATTGCTTGTAATAACTCTACTATAATCCTACCTTGACAACTCTGCCAAGTACTCTCTCCACTATTCATTAACTCTAACTAATATTGAACTTAGGCAACTCTACCTAAGTACTCTCAATAAAAAAAATAAAATATTACTCTTATAACAAGAGTAATTAGTTTATAATTTAGGATTCAACTCAAGAACACTCACTCTATTCAATATATTTGGAAAATAAGCACCTGAGCAATACTTGAGAAATAAAGTTGGATTGAGATTTTGCCTTTTTCAATTCTGAATAATCTGGATTGTGAAAACTCCCCAATTTGAGAAGCATTCTTTTCCTTTTATAGTGGAATAATGATTAGGGTAGAAATCTGATTGGGCCAATTGTCCTAAAAGGTACAACCTTACCCGTGCAGTTTGTTACACTAGAAGACAAAACTGCACAGACCTCATGACAACTGTATTTTTCCGTAATGACCTTGAGACCTGGTCCCTTGTTGTCTTCTGCTAATCCTCAAAACAAAATATAGCAATTTCTCCCCTTTTGATAATGACAAACCTCAGAACATGACAACAAATCTTTGAATCACAAATTTCATTCACTTTATACTATTGGAGTTATTACCACTACCGCCAGTGAATGTTCCCCCATCACTTTACAAATTGCTTCCCTTTGTTAATATATCATACAATTTAGGGACCCGTTCCCTTGTTGTCATTTGACATCAAAAACTCAACTCATTGTTGTCTTTCAATGTTTCCCCTAACAATGTACTTTCACTCATCAATGTGTATTTGAGCATTCTTCCCCCTATCAATCTGCTTTTATTTCTTTACCGTTTGAGCATTCCTCATATATCACCTATCATATGCACCTTCTTGGTACCTAGTCCCTACCTTATGCATTTAATATTCCCCCTTTTGGCATCATTGAAAAGTAATAATAGTAAACCAAAAATAAAGTAAGAACAAAATGGTTAACTCATCGACACTGGGTAACACTAATATGAAGAACAACTTTTAAATTAAAGAGAGAACAGATGAAGGAAAAAACCAGAAGATTTAATAATTTTTAAGAGAGATTAGTATTGCATCCACCAACAACTTCTGTTCTAACCCCCTAGTTGAATATGGTCCAGTCACCTTCACACCGGTATCAACTACTTTTTCTTTATAGTTTCTTCCTCATTATGGAACACCTTAGAGGTAGTTCATCCTTATCATTCTCATCCTCCTTATTTGGAGGTAGCATAATCTTTATATCTTTAGTCATATCATCTTTCTTACCAATTATTTTCTCGCCAGTGCTAACTTAGCTTTCTTTGGGATCATATGCAAGAAGAATCAAATCTTCATCTACCCAGTCTACACTACTAGAAATATTAGACCTCTTTATGAGTATATCTTTATCACACAATTGAGCAAAAATAAGGTTTGACTTAGAAGGAGTAGGGTAACTAGGTACTTGAGGGGTTTTTGGGAGTTTAGTATTTTTTAGTTCTTTAGTATATATGATGATTTGAGGATCTTCAAGCAATTTTTATTATTCTATGGATTGAGGAATTTTTAGTTCGATTAGTGAACCAAAACCTACTAGAACTAGCTCATGTTGAGGACTCAAGAAAATATTTTCTATAGATTTGGGTGATAATTTATCAGAAAAATTAATTTTGGATTATTCTGATGTATTTTCAAGGAATTTATTGAGTTAAAGGTCTTTAACTGGAGTTGAGAAAGTGGGAGTATCTATCATTTTGAGGATATTGTGAGAGAAAGAGAAAGAGACTAGTTTAACTCAAAGGGGAAAGATGATTAAAGAGGAAGATTTGAGTTAATTTTGGAGAAAAGTAAGATGAGATAAGTTTGGTTTAGTTAGATGAGTGAGGTGCCCTTTTGAAATGACGCATCTGAGCTTAATAAGAGCAATTGTTCACATTGTTGTGAATTGACATCTTTTGCTTAGAAGAGAAAGGATGTGTGTCCTTTTAGACAAACTTTTATGATTATCAAAGTACAATGATTTAGTACTAACCTTGAGAGATGGGACCAGGTCCCTCTCTTTCTTGAGAGAATCCTCAGATTCTGATTGCCTCAACTATTTTCCTCCAAACTATTCCCATAGGTGTATACATTTAAAGGTATAGTACTAAGTTAGACCATTATGCACCTACCTTACCAAGGATACCTGTTACCTTATTAGAACCAAGTTTAGGAAGAATGACTGATTCATTTAGTAGGTTAGGTTAACTTGATCAATCCCAACTTTAGCTTGTTAGTTTCAATACACCATTTTATTCTAGAAACTTTTCTGAACATAGGTCATAGGATCAGGTCTCATACTTAGCATCCTTTAAATTGCTAAGTTTCCTTCTACATTACGTTGAACTTGTCAGCATCCTTTAGAATGCTTTCACATTTTTTAGCTTACATTTATACAAGAATGCTTAGAAATCTATGTAATAACTGACTTTAGCTCTTGTTTGCACTCCTATTTCCAAAATATAATGTTAGAATATCAAGAGAGTAAGAGCATATGTTTCTTCAGTTTGGCTTTCAGAGATGTGTTTTACAGGGACCAAGTCCCTGTTAATTTTGATTAGACCCTCCTTGTTGATCTTATATTGGAGCTGGGAGTTTTACTCAGATCCTGGATCACCATATTTTTCCTTACTCTCATCTATATTTTTTTAGTCTTGACCATCATCTTCAGCAATATCATCCCTTTAAACAAGAATGGATTCTTCAAAGTCATAGTATTCCTCATCATCTAGATTCACTAGCTTTGGCATGCCATAGACCAGGTCCCTTGAAATTAATTTTTCAACACAGAGGAACTTATAAGTCCCATAAGTAAACATCTTTATGTTGATCACTAAAGTAAGTTTCTTCCCATCAGCCACAAACATTTTGATTCCTTTTACTATTTCCACATAACACCTCCACCTTGAAGTGTCCTGAGAGAAAGAATACTATTAGGCCTTCTTGTCATATGCTTTGAATAACTACTATTAATGAACCTATTCTGGCTGCAAACCCTATCTCCCTCCCACAAATAAAGTTTTTTGTTAGATTTGGGAACTTATTTGAGTTTGAGTTCCCAGTAGGGGGAAAACGGTGTTATCAAATCCTTCTTGGCCCATCTTGGTAATAAGATCTTCTTTATACTTTTAAAAGGTTTGGAAACCTTATAATAGGCATACATTTTTGGATATATCTAATACTTCTCATACTAGCTCTATTCCAACTTTGATAGTTTTCCTTTATATGACCATCTCTCCCATAACGAGTGCATAGAGGTTCGTGAACTTTGTTTTTGACATTTTGAACAACCTTGTCTTAAGACCCAAGTGATTGAGTTTTGTACTGATACCAAGGCCATGACCACTTCTAACACCTTGACTAGTCAAATTAGAAAGAATCTGTGAGGATGTGGCCCATTGTAGAGATTTACTAAGTTCTTGTCTCAGATGAACTAGATCCCTTTTGAATTTATCATTATTATGGAGTGTAGTCATGATATATTTTTGAGAATCCCTCAATTTTTCTTCAAGCTCAAATTGAAGCTTTGAAGCTTCCTTCTTCCCTTTACTATCAGAAGCATCTGCTTTCTCCAATTGACTCACCAGACATAGATTTTCACATTTCAACTTAGCAACCTGTTCCTAAGTTTCAAATATTTGGAGATTTAATTAAATTAATTCAATATCTTGATCTTCTACTTTTTATTCTAGAGCATTTTTCTTTTCTTTATCACAAAAATCATCTACTTTCTCCAGTTGACCTATTAGACTCAGATTTTCAGATTTCAACTTAGTAACCTATTCCTCAATTTTAGATTTCTGGAGAGTTAAAGCAATTAATTCAAGATCCTAATTATCTATTTGTCTTCTAAAGCACTTTTCTTAGTAGTTATTTCACACATAGAATCAATCCATATATTAGCAAGCTTTTTTTTATGTTTCTAGCAGAGTAGTTTTACAAGTTTTCTTTAATTTCAAAAAAAGACCTCATTTTTTTCTTCATCTTAAGTGTTTGCCATGAGAGCAAAGAAGGAATCAAAAGTAAATTTTTCATCCTCCACTGCCATCATGGAAACATCTTCATACTTTCCATTTTCTTCAAATTCACTGGAAGAATCTTCCCAAACATCTTAGGCTTGCCATCATGGTCCCTGTTCTTTCCTTTTTCACCTCCATACTTGAGATATTCCTAGTAATCTATTTTATGCATTGGAAAGTCCTTAATGAAATCATCAGGACTTCCACACTTATGACAAACTTCAACAGAGCCTCGCTTCTTGCTACTGCTTCCTCTTCTTTGAAACTGACTACTTTTCTTCATTGCTCTAACAATTATTTTTGCCAAATAGGTAGCATCAGTGTCTTCTTCACTTGAATCTGACTTAGAAACCTTCAATGCCAGAATTTTTCTCTTTTTACTTCCTTCTTATCTTGCCCTTGTTGCTTCTTGAGTTTATGTGTCTTCAGATTACCAATAAGCTCATCCATATTGAGATTTTCTAGGTTCCTTGCCTCAATGATAGCAACCACTTAGATTTCCCAGGATTTAGGCAGAACCCCCCAAATTTTTCTCACCCATTTATACAAAGGAATCACTTTTCCTAAATAGTGCAACTCATTGGTGGTTGAAGTGAATCTTGTATTCATCTCTTGGATAGTTTTTCCTTATTTCATGGTGAAGGTTTCATACTGAGTAGTTAATATATCAACTTTTGAATCCTTCACATCAGTGGTTCTTTCATGAGATATTTTCAAGCAATCCCATATTTCTTTAGCATTTTCACATGCAGAAATCTTGTTGTATTCATCAAGCCCTATACCATAAACTAGAAGTTTCTTGGACATATAATTCTTCTCAACTTTCCTTCTATCTTTGTCATCATACTCTCTCTTGCTTTTAACAATCTAGTAATATCTTGTTCTTTGACCTCTTTTACAGCACATAAGGACCATATAGAATTACATCCATCGTCTCACTGTATTCATCCATAATAAGGTCATACATTTTTGTTTTCCAACACCCATAGAACTGCCCATTAAATCTGGGTGGTCTAGTGGTAGATTTCCATTCTTCCAGGTTAGGTGGAGCAGCCATGATGACCAAATCACTCTAGGTGTTAACCTTTTAGATTGTCCTGGCTCTGATACCAATTGATGAAACTCAGGGAGGTTGCACCACACAGTGAGGGACTAGGTCCCTTAGAGTTAGTCACAGGCAATCAAACTGTAAAACATTGGAAAAATAAAGACTTTGCAAGAAAGTAAGGACACAAGGATTTAACGTGGAAACCTCCTTGCTCAAGGGAGGAAAAACCACGACTTTCCCTCACATGATTCAAATAATCCACTATAATCAAACTTTTGATTTTAGACTCCAACGAGCCTTAATCTAGGCTCCTCCTTCTTGTAATAACTCTACTACAAGCCTACCTTGACAACTTTGCCAAGTACTCTCTGTAATATTGATTAAATCTAACCAATATTAAATTTAGGAAACTCTACCTAAGCACTATCAAGAAAACAAGAAAACATTACTCTCGTAACATGAGTAATTCATATACAATTTAGGACTCAACTCAAGAACACTCACTCTTTTCAATACATTCAAAAAATAAGCACTTGAGCAATATTTGAGCAAAGAAGCTGGATTGAGTTTTCACCTTTTTAATTTTTAAAAATCTATATTGTGAAAACTCCCCAATTTGATAAGTATTCTTTTTCTTTTATATTGGAATAATGATTATCATAGAATTTGATTGAGCTAAGTGTCCTGAAAGGTACAACCTTACTTGTGCAGTTTGTTACATTAGAAGACAAAACTGTGCAGAGCTTGTGACAATTGTATTTTTCCATAATAACCAGGGACTCGGTCCTTTATTGTCTGTTGCTCATCATCAATACAAGATATAACAAGATATAACCAAGCATCCTTTATGTTAAGCATGAAAAACTAATTGAAAACCATATAAAAGAACTGGCTATGGGAATTAGCAAGAGATAAGGAATTCACAAAGGTCATAATGGATCAACAAACTCCAAAGGTAAGACTACTTTCATTATAGGGGTCATAATACACAATTGTTCCATCATCTCTTCAAGAGACCATATCAAAAGTGGTACCACCAGTGGTTCAAAGATCCACAAGGGTTTTCCAGGGCCATGGATATGAATGAACCTCATAGCATTATAACTCAACCAAGTGGACCAACCAATTTGTTTCCCACCTCCAAATAAAGCAATTCCAAGACTATCATGGACATTATCATAGGCAAAGAGATAGTATAGAAAGAAATCTAACATAAATATATCCACTAAGGTGTAGTTATCTACTAGGATGCCATTGGGCTCAATAGATTTAGAACATAATGCACTAAAGGATGGCGTCAAATCATTTAGGCACACCATAATTTTCCTTTCTAAGAAATTCTTGCCAATATAAGATGTAGATTCAATATGATTATGAACAATATCATATGCATAAAGGTAATAGAGAAAGGTACTAAGGACACTATTCTCATCCAAGGTGTACTCAAGATTAAGAAAACACATAGAGTGAAAGAGAGGATTGTCATATATGGATTCATGCTACTAGGGACAACGGAAAATATATAATTCAACAAACTAATCTTAATCAAATAGTTCTCCCATGAAGTTGGGTTCCCTCTAGCTATGGTGGTAGACATGATCCTAAGAGTCGCACAAGATACTTCAAGTTGCCCAACCCTATGAAGGTGATGAAGTCTTTTGCAACCATGGACGCTTCTTCAAATAAGTAATCAATTTTTCCTCCATAGTTGTAGTCCACACAACTTAAGCACAAATGTTTCAATAAAGGATGCAAGTTAAGCAACACCCCAAAGAAAAATTAACACATTTTCCCTAGGGTCCTTAAGAATAAAATCACCTTTGAGAAAGGGGCCACCAATTGCAAACATATCACAAAAAAGGGTATCCCATAAATGGAGTTCATCCAAAGTATTTTCAAGAAAAGACACTCTCTTTGACCTAAAGTAGTGAAACCTTGGTCAATAATGTAAACACATAATGTTGACCTCTCTTGGTTCATTTCTTTACTCTTCTTCATGAAAGAACACTCATCTTGGTTGGAAATGCCTTCCATGAACAACTTAGGTCTATCAAGTGGATTGTAAATTCCCATGAAACACTTCCCATCATGGAGAAGGATACTAACATCCTTAATCAAACTTTGCTTGTCATCTTGACCAAGCACGAAGTTGGGTGTATAAATATCACCACATTCCCATAGGTCACCGTGGTCAAATGGGAGAAGGAGACAAAAACATAAGTCAAGGCAATATTCACTTCCCCAAAGTTGTCATTCTCACAACTAGACTTACCTCTACATGACTATTGACAATTTTATAAGCAAAGAGAGGGTAGAGAATGGTATCATTCAAATTAATTTCAACTAAGATGTCCTCAAGTGTATACTCACTATTAGATTCAAGATCATCACTATGAGTATTCACATCAATAGAGCGCCACAAAGTAGAAGAAGAAGTAATTTCCAAACAATTAACACTTTCTCTTTCAAGGGAAGAATCCTTAAATAGACAAATACCACTACTAATATTAAAGGGATCATAACCCAAGTTACCACAAAAATCAAGTAAGTTATCCCCATATTATCAAATAAGGGTAGGGTGTCATACAAAGGATTAACCAAAATTATTTTCATGAGAACAGTCGTTAATTGGGTTTCTCAAATATTCAAGCAAGTCAAAGTTATCATCACCCAATTGATCATTCTTTTTCAAAAGTAAGAGATCACTATCAAGAATTGGATAGTTAGCATAATATTTATTCAATCTTATATTCTTAATGGATTCCAAGAAATATGATAGCATGTGAATCTTAAGCATACTATCTTTCCTTTTAAACACATCTCATTGCACTTCACTAGGTGTCATGCAAGGAGTGATCTCACTATTTTCATAGAAGACATCATTCTTTCAGAGAGGATCACTATTCAAAGGTAAGGATTTAAGCCATGCAAGTCCATTCTCAAAAAGACACATGTCATTTTTTACAGCATTTTCATTGACATGATCAACTCAATCAACATCATCATTAAATTGAGACTTATCAAGAATACTACACACATGCTCAAGTAGTGTACTACATTCACTAGTAAGTTGATCATTATACACACCTTCACTAGTTGTTGGCAACTCACATGCCAACTTAGACTCACTATGGTCTTCACAAGGGTTAACTAGTGTGTGGTACTCTCATCACTTGGTAATGGGACCTCATTCAACCCACAAGTGCTAGCACTAGGTGGACGTAAATCGATCTTACTATAAGGATCAATTCACACATCTATAGGATCAACTAGTGCTTGCGTACTTATAACAAGAACTTGATAATCATGCAACTTTGCAATAGAAAAAGTTCACGAAGGGAAGACTCATGCAAATCCTCTTTAGGAAAACCACCAACTATACTCACTTGGCTACTAGCCATATCATAATATTCTAGGTTTAGAGAAGTGTAAAAGATAGAAATGTTACCTTATATCTCATAAGAAGTATGGTCTTCACCTTGGTTTTCATCATAGAAACTTATTCGCTATTTTGGGAAACTCTTATTATAAGGGAGTTTGTCAAGTCTATTCCCTTGAGTCATCTCTTCATCATTCTTCCCGAAGTTGGAATTCTTGGCCAAGAACTCTGTTAGATCATCCAACATATATTCATAAGGAACTCCTCTTATATCCTATTTTAGAAGTATATATTCTTGAACATGCACAAAAGAAGGGTTGATACTAGGTAAAATTCTAGTGTCATGGTTAGTGGATAACAAGGATTTGTGTTGACAAGTCCCATAGTTCAGTGTTCCTTGTACATACCTTTCAAGCAACTACTTGGCTCATCATCCTCAGTCAACTCTTTTTGTATTTGAGCCATGTCTTTCTATTATTTGTTAAAGTGATAGTCTCTTTCCCTCTTCTCAACTTCCTCTTTCTTAATTACTTTCCAAAATTCTCTCATGATCACATATTCCCTACTCCCTTGCTTACTATCCCTCTCTAAGATCATAAAGTTTAGCCTATGGGTTGGACCATTTATAATTTACTCTATGGAATCAAAGGACTTCTCTATGCTTGTCATTGTACCTTCCATGTTTGATAGGATACCTTCTCTGGAAATTAGATGACCTTCTATCTTTCCCAATATTCGGTTTATGCCCTCAATATTTTCCAACATAACTTTCAACATGTCTCCTCCCATGGGATTTTGAGTATCTTGTTCCGTAGCAATTGTACGTAACAATTAAGCACTCAAAAAAGACAACAACAACATTAGCATTAGTAAAATAAAAACTCACAATCCCTCATTTTTACACACCTTTGATTGCCTCATAATTGGATAGGCTAATGTTGAAAATTATTTATACTTTGGTAGTTCATAAGATGCCAAGTGCTACTTGTGGCCAGAATAGAATTTTGGTTGAAAGACTCAAAGAAAATATGCTTGGACTTGAGTCAAGAAGCTATGATGAAATTAAAAAGAGAAAATCTTGAAAGAAATAGGACAAAGAAAGAAACATATTCAAGCACTAATCATAACTAAGTAGGTTGATTACTAATTTATAATTAGTGTTAGAATCAAGGATAAGATGAATACGAATTAAGAAATGAAACTAAATGAATCAAATATGAGCATAAAAGGAACTAAGAAACTTTGAAATGTGTTTTTGGATCTACCAAAACAGCTTGGTCACACCCCAACGCATGTCAAACGCTAAAGGGGCTGTTTTGACCTACTTGAGCAGGTCCAATGCATCTCACACGCATACCAGGTGAATAAGGAACTAGTTTGACCTGCTGTAGGAACTCCAACATACCCCAAGTGCAGTTCCAAAGAAGATCACATGCAGGTCAGCCATGATGCTTACTTAGTTGGAGGTTTGTACTTGTTGTGGTCCTTTTTTGGTCTGTTCTCATGGAATATTGTTGGAACCTTTGAAGATGCATTTGTACTAACACTTTTTAACTATTTTCTTCCTTCTTTTGGATCAAACACTAAATTTTTCCAAACCTTTAAATATGAAGATAACAATCTTTCCAATAATGCCAACTTTTCCAACTTCTTCACCTTAGCTCGAAATGAGTTGAAATTTTGAATCTATAAACTTTTTAACCTTCTAAACTCATTCCAAACATATTTAGCTCAAATTACTCCCCAAAAACTTCATTTATCACAACCCTCTTCAATTTTCTTCAAACCAAGCCTTCAATAATGATAGAATACTCAAAATTGCTCTAATTTAGCTCAAATTTGATTTCTAGACTCTTATAGTGTTAAAGAACAAGAATCTAACACTAGAAACACAAGATAACATTAAAATCAAAGACTCAATTATTGACCTAACCCTAAAAACATGAATAGTAAAATTTTTTTGTGAGTTTTTATATTTCAAGATGACTACACCCAAGATTGATTTCGTAGGAATGAAATCAAGCTTGTCTTTGATATCAAATGATAAAGATCGAACTACGAAAGATAAGAAGCAAACACGAACACTAAAGAAATGACAAAACTGAAGTACAAAATAGATAGACACATAGAAGATAAGAAAATCAAGAATTAAAGAGTATCTTAAACTCTCAAACCCTTAATTCAACTATCAACAAGCATAAATCTCTTACTTTGACCACAAGGGATTCGACATGCCCTTACAACCACCATTTCTAAACAAATGTCAACAAAAGCTTTTCCAAGATTTTACTCTCTCTCTCAAGAGTTTTCATATCATCATGATAAAAAAAACTAACTAATGAAATAAGACCTGTGCTAATATATTTATAGTCTAGGGTTAACTTATTACAATAAGACCAAAAGTGGCCCATGAATCAAATGAACAAATAGCCAAATTTAGTGGACTATTTTGGCCGACAAAATAGATACATTTAGTGGATTATATTATTTTGGGCAACAATCCACTAGGTGTATTTTCCAAGTTATATGCTATAACTGATATGTTAAATTGCTCTAGCGTATGCTTCAAAAGGATTCTCCAAGCATGTTCTTGTGCCCTTCAGTTGATCATGGCTTGGACCTCCATGTGTTGGTCTTGAATTAAATGTTCAAAAGTGTTGATGCTAATTTTACTTGTATCAGTGAAACTCATGTAAAATTGATTAAATTAAGTCCCCAACCCTCAGAACACAAATGTGGATGATGCAAAGTCTTATATGGTAACCCTCTTGGACTCATCACTCAACACCTGATCATAGATGATGGAAAGTCTCATATCCTCAAACTAATGACTCCAAATCTACTTGAATAGAGAAAACCTCTCTTCAACACTAGTACGAATACTCCTGGGGTCTAAAATATCCAGTTGCACCTTCAAGTTGGCTAAGGACTAGACGTCCCACACTAATGGCCTCTGAGAATATGAGATAGAATCCAAGCTACACAAACTCACTGCCTTCCAACTTAAGGCATCCACTACTACGTTCACCTTTCTCGAATGATAAAAAAGTAGAGATGTCATAATCCTTAAGCAACTCCATCGATTTACGTTACCTAAAATTAATCTCTCTCTATAATAAGATTCTAAAGACTATGATGATCTATGTAGATCTCTCAATATGAACCATAAAGATAATGCCCCCAAATATTAAGCGTGAAAACTACCATCACCAACTCTAAATCATGAATAGGGTAGTTGTACTCGTGTACATTCAGATGCCTCGATGCATAAGCAATAACTTGATCTTCCTACATCAAAACCCAACCGCAAACAATAACAGAAGCACATGATATGGTGAATCCCTTACCCTCAACAAAAAGAGCTAAAATAGGAGCTTAAGTGAGAAAATCCTTATGCCTCCAAAAGCTCAACTCATAATTTTAGGACCACTAGAAAAAAACCTCATTACAAGTCAATATGGTCATCAACGCTTCAATAGTCACAAAACCCTCAATAAACCACCTATAATAACTAACCTAACCAATGAAGCTACAAATCTCTAACGGGGATATAGGCCTAGCCTAATCATGAATAACCTTAATAGTTATTGGGCCCACCATAATACCATCCTTAGATACACGTATTCGAGGAATGTCACCGATTGAGCCAAAACTCACACTTAGATAATTTGGTAAAAAATTGATGATCTCTCAAGGTTTGGAGCACAATATTCAAATGTTGCATATGCTCTGCTCTTCTCCTTGAATACAAAAGAATGTCATTAATGAACACAATCATGAAAAAAATACAAATAAGGCCTAAACATGTAGTTCATAAAATCCATGAATTCAGCTAGGGCATTGGTAAAAACAAATAACATCAGTAGGAACTCATTTTGACCATAACGAGTCTTGAAGGCCATCTTTGGGATGTATTCAGTCTAAATCCTCAATTGATGGCACCCGAACCTTAAGTTAATATTAAAAAACATCATTGCTCCCTGAAGCTGATCATACAAATCATTAATGCGAGGCATATGATACTATTCCTTACCGCCACCTTATTAAGCTGTCTATAGTCAATACACCTGCACAAGGAACAATCTTTCTTCTTACCCAAATAAGATAGGAGCACCCTAATAAGACATACTCGGTCTAATAGAACCCTTAGCTAGAAGACCCTAAAGCCGAGAATTCAATACCTTAAGCTCGATAGGAGCCATACGATAAGGTGTCATAGAGCTAGATTGGGTTCCAAGATCAACATCAATAATAAACTCAATATCGCCCTCAGGAGAAAGACCAGGTAGATCGTTAGGGAAAATATTAGGAATCCCACAAACTAAGGAAATAGAGTCAAGCAATGGACTCTTCATAATAACATCACAAACATAAAGAAGATAAGACTTGGAACCCTTTGATATAAGTCTCCTATACCAAATATAAAAACTAATACCCGTTGGCTTGCAGTTAAAAGATCCCTACCATACAATTGGGGGTATGTTGGGCATGGCTAAAGTAATAGTCTTGGCAATGCAATCTAAAACTGCATGATAGGGGGATAACCGTACATGCCCAAAATCACATCATAATATACTCTGTATAATACAATAAGGTTATCTTGAGTATCAATCTCTCAAATAGTCACAACACATGATTTATAAATCTGATCCACTACTAAAGAATCACCTAAGGGAGTGATACACATAACAATATATATAAGGAATACTAAGGTAACTCTAACCATTGGGATTAATAACTAGATACATAAGAATACGTAGATCTCAGATCAAATAAAGAAAAAGTCAACTAATAACACACTGATATCATACCTCTAATTTCTAATGACCCTTCAGGTTATTTTCTTTATTTATGCATATTTATTTTATTTAGTCTTATACATATATACCCCAAGTCATTTATGACTCGCTGAGATAGATGATTTGCTCACTGGACAGTTTATTTAGTTTTAGAACCAACACTTTATTTAGAAGTCTTCGTTAGTTCCAAATGACAATCAATCAAAAAATTTAATGAAACAACTTTGGATTGAAAATCTGACTCCTTTAACGCATCTGAAATATCAAATTTAGTGTGGTTACATATCTTATTTGTTAAAATTGGATTCCGAATGCATCCTGAGGCCTTGGCCGAAACTTGGAATCAAATACTAAGTTTTAGCTATCTCTCAGTGCCGCAAATACCGCGATTGCATTGGGATTGGTGCAATCATGATAGCTGCAATTATGGTTATAGTTTGTCGCCACCTAAGAGCCTGTAAAGGGTCTTTAAAAGGTCAACTTTGGATGGGAATTATTTCACCATTGTGTTGAGACCTAAAAACCCTAATAGAGAGTGTAGGCCTTAGAGGGAGTCTTGGGAGTTGTTTGAGAGCTTGGATTACTTGTGTAATCATGATTAACGTCAAATATAAGGTATGCATCCTTTAATTTTAGTATTGAATTCTTGATTTCTTGACCCAAAACCCTAAGTGGCTTGGGGCTTGATTTTAGCCCCAAAAATGGGTGATTTCCACCAATTTCTCGAGGGATATAAATCACTAATAGTATTTGAAGAGTGAGTTGGTCTTCAAAACTCCTTTTCCATATGTGGGACCCACTTGGGGATTTTGGTAATATTTTTGGACCCGGAGCACAATAGTGCAATATTGGTATTGATAGAGTCGTATTGATGAGTAGATAATGATTTTGTTAGTGTGATGGAATTTTAGGGATTATGAAGAGAAGATGATCATGTGGTGCCCGATGTGAGGTTTGTGGTTTGGCTTTAAGGTAGGCCTCTATCTACTCCTCTTCATAGATGACGTATGATATGTATTGTATGTGAATTTAGATTATAGGCTTTATTATACATAGAGTAACTTATCCTTGATTGTTGATGCTTTGGGGGATTAGATGAGAATTTTGGAATCATAATATGATACTTTTATAAGCCTTTTGAATGCTAGTGCCTTCACTCTCTAGTTTAGATTAGTTGTAGCATGGTTATGTTGTAATGCTATGTTTGGGTTATAGTTTTAGCATTTGAAGCATGAATTATTGATTTGACATTTTTGGACTACTGTGGTAGTCTTGAAATCATACCTTGGGTAGAATATACTTGAGTACCTTGTTTCTAGTTGAATCTCATATTGGTATGGCATAAATGGATAGACTTGCGAGCTCTACTTTTGGTATGACGATACCAATGGTTAATGCATAATAAATAAGCCTCCTTGGTAATTTGTTGATTGTGTGTAAATGGTCTTAATATGGGATTAAAAGGGGATGTCTTAGCAAAGCCATAAAAGGTGGCGGTCCCGAGGGGATCAAAACTAGAAACTTACGTTTGCCGATATAAGGTTGGTATTGGTGACTGTGTACATCAGGTCATATTTATATCTTGGGAGATGTACTAGTCATATCAATTTTGTCTCTGGATCGTATGGATAACACACATCGATGCCTTTTTAGCAGGGGAGGTGAATCCATATAGCCCATAGGTGGATTTAGAATAATAGAGCTACACAATCCCAGGTTAATGGTTTTAAATACATGCTAAACCTGATTCCCTTTCCCAGTATGGTATATATATATGTATGTATGTGATTTCACATGGTTATTTACTTTGGTTTTGAATAATGTCATTACTTTATCCTTATCCTGAGTACATGCTAGCATTCACCCGCTATCGGTCTTTGGGCGTGTATCCCCATATGATGCAGGAATCGGGCATACTACTCCTCGTTCTCAATGACTTGGATTTGTAGATAGTATTCGGGTCAGAATAAAATAACGAGCTTCCACCCCATTTCATGCCATGGTCTTCTTTTCATATTTTTTTTATTTCTTGGTTTGTTTTTTCTATGGTCGAGGCTATGTCTGCATCAGATTTTCATGGATTTTGTTATAGGATTTATGTGTCAACTATGGGCATGGGTGGTGTCGGTATTGATGTCAGCCTTGGCATTGGTATTGGTATTGGGGCTGACACCGGTTGGATGCTTGGTTGGATGTTTGGATAGTTATGGTTATGAACTTTGTTAAATGCCTTTCAATTATAATTGTTCTATCTTGTTATATGTTCAAAATTCATCCAAAATAGGGTACAGGGTGGTTATGGTTGGGTGTTGGGGGCGGTTTCTAGTCTGGGTCAAACTTTAGATGCCCGACATAACTAGGCCCTGGTTTGGGTTGTGTCAAGATTCATGTGGAGAAAATCTAGAGTCGATCTATTTACAAAGGCAATGCATAAAAGGGAAATCTCGACTATGATAATTCCTACAAGAAAAAATGGCAGAGTCAACCCAACTACTCATGGGGCAATAATTAGGCTCCGACTTAACAGTTTTAGTAGCTGCAAAATACGTAGGCCAACAATATTGAAGAAATATTTAAAATAATATTGGCCAATTAAGAACAAATGGATGCAGAGATTAAAAATAAGCAACTTGCTCAAAAAAATCTAGTGACACAGTTTAGGCAGTTAGCTCAGGCTCGGAACACAAGACCTCAAGGGGGTTTGCCAAGTGACACCGAGAATCCAAAAAAGGTAATGACAATTACCTTGAGAAGTGGTAAAGATTTGATTGATAGACCTTCAAAGAAAAATAGGAGGTACATGCAAAGTTAGTCCCAAAATAGGTAGAGTACCCAAAATAAAGGCAGTTGAGCATGTAAAAGAGAGACCACCACCACACTGTTCACTCAAAAGTTTAAAAAGGCTAAAGAGGATGCATTTTTTAAGAAGTTCTTCGACACGTTCAGAAAATTTCATATTAACCTTCCCTTGTTAGATGTGTTACAGAGAATGCCTAAGTTGTCTAAGTACTTGAAGGATGTGGTGACCAATAAGACCAAGTTGGGAGACATTGAGATGGTTGCACTTATTGAGGAGAGCAGTTCAGTGATAGTGAGAAAGACATCGACAAGATTAAGGACATAAGAAGTTTCACCATCTCCATACAAATTAGTAAAAGTGATGTGGTCTACGCATTTAGTAACTTAAGGTCAAACATAAATTTGATACCTCTATAGTTCTTCAATACTCATGGATTGAGGTAGTTGAGGCCAAGCTCTATTATGCTCCAAATGGCAGATAAAATAAGAGTAGTGCCCAAAGAAATCACCGAGGACGTTCTCATTAAGGCTGGTAAGTTCATTATTTCTAGTGATTTTATTATGCTTGATTAGGATGTAGATAACAAGTTACTAATAATATTGGGGCGTCTTTTCTGAGAAACTGGAGGAGAACTTATTAATGTTAGAGAGATACTCTAACAATGAGATTAAATAATGAATAGGTACTTTTTAAAGTATACAAAATACTTAATCCATCCACACATTATAAGGATTTATGAATGATCACAACCATAAAAGTGGATGAGTGTGGGGTGAAGGAGTGCAAACCACCACTTTTCTCTTTAGGCAATCTTATAGATTGGGCCAAATCTCCCATTTAGCCTGAAGTTCAGAAATTTGAAGAGGAGCCAGAAAAGAAAAGTGGGGAGAAAGCTGTAGACCTTGAGAGTGAACACTTAAGAGGTCAAAAAAGAGTGAGAAGATGGCTGATGAGTAGGAGGAAGAGATTGAAGGAATATCATTGAAGAGTAGTAATGTGAGTCATTCTATAATATTATATCAGATACTGCTTGGGAGCCAACCCAAGTAAACTTAGGTCATTTATTTTCTACTTTTTCTTTAGTATCCCCATTGTTTTTTTTTGTTTGAGTCATAGTTTGATGAGAAGTCTAAGTACCACTAATCAAAGCTAAGGATCAAGGCAAAGACTGGATGTAGTGTCCACCAAACCTCGTTGATGATTAAGATGCTACAAGCTAGGCCTAGAGGCTTCAGGGAGTATTTCTATCCTTACCTTTAATTTATACTTTGGGGACAAAGTGTGATTTTAAGTGTGGGGTGTAGAATCTTCTAATTTTTAGGGTGAAATGTTGCTATAGGATTTTTGTTTTAGTAGTTTACTAGTTTTTGACAAATTTTAAAAATTATAAAAAAAAATTCCCTTTATATATTGTTAGTTGTTGGTGTTAGTCTAGTATGGGCACACTTCACCCACCCTTTGGTTTTTGTTTTCAATTCTTTTAAAAGGGAGTGCTCTTTGAGCCTAGTATCTCTTTTTCATTTTGAGGAGTAAATTTTAAATTTTTTGGAATAGGAATAAATGAGATGTTCTTGTTAGTTTTTTCATATAATTACAAGATAGAAGTGTTTTTGAATGTAAAAACATGTATTTGGTTTTGAATTACTACTTTTGAGGCAGCTAGGATCATTTTTATGACTGTTGAGGGATGTTGGCTTAATTTAAATTTGTGATTTTGATTGAGCTAGAGTCTATAGGGAGTCTACTAGATTAGAGAACGTGGCATATGTGATGTGAGGTCTTTTATTGTATTGCTTGTTGCATATTAATGTCTTGAACTTTCCTCGTATGTATCCAAAGTGACATAAAGAATAATGTGTTTAAGAGATGATATTGGCATTTCTTTGATATCTATATTCATACCTCTGTGTAAACCCTTATTGCATGATCTTAGTTAGCACCATTGATCCTTAAGACTATTCCTTGGTAGCCTCATACGTAGCATATTTCCCTTCTTTGATTGATTTTAATTTGATCCAAAGCTCCTCAACACTTAGTTGAAAAATTAAGTTTGTTAAAGAGTGAAAAGTTTAAGAAGAAAAGAGGTGAAAATGAATCCCCGAGAAAAGAGAAGCTATTATTGTGAAAAAGTTATTTAATGTGGTTGGGAGTGATGAAATGAAAATAAATAAATTGATCGAAATTAAATCATATGTGTTAGTAAACACATCCTAATGAATTTAGGTGAACTATCTTAAAGAGATGGGGCAAAACAAAAAGAGATGTGGGAAGATAAAAATGGTGAGAAAATAGTTGTTCAGAGAGGAGTTCAATATATAGAGAAATGTATTAAAATGCATAGTCACTATTACTTGCTACAATAGTTCCTACCCATCTATTAGTTGACATTACAACCCTTAAAGTTCTATTTGGCCTTGATCCTTGATATTCTGTTATTAGTGGAGTACTACACTAAGGGAAATCCGATGTTTCATCCTATGTGACAAGTAAATTCCTTGTGAAAGCGAGAAAAAATTGATTCTTACATCAATTCTTGGAATGAATTACAAATCTATGAGTGGGTAACTCTCTTGTGCTGAGGTCGCATGAGTGATGATAGTTAGATGACTTGTATGATATCTTTGATTGAGTTGTATGCACACGTTTTCCAACATGGTAGAGTCAATTCTTGAGTTTAGGATGTTTCGAAATAGCATTAACAATCTTTCAATTGTAATATAACTGCTGCGTGTGGAACTTGCTATTCATGTAGTCATTGTAGTTCTAGATTGAGTGTCTTAATTGTAGTAATAATCGGAGTCTTCCTTGTATGGTGCTTAATGTAAGGAGATTTTTTAGGATGAACAAGTCTTTAAGTGAGAGGTGGTGATTTTTGGTATATTTATGCACCTAAGTGTCATTATCTATACATTTTTAGCCTAGTTTTGAGGACTACTTTGCGTGATCAGTTAGTTTTTTTGGTATAATTGAGTAATTAAGTGTGAAAGCGCATGTTTATACTATTCAAGGTGTGTTAAAAATTAATATATAATCAACTTGGTCACATAGATTTTAGACAAGTAAACTAGTGTTACTAGCTTGATCTATGTGTTGTTCTAGTGTATCTCGATGGACTCTATTCTATTGTATGCAATAATTAATGTTGTTTGATGTAATAGGAGGCCATGTAATATTTTAGGAAAATTTTTTGGGAGCATAAGAGTCCAAATAAGGATTGTAAAGACGTCCACAAAGTGCGGAACCCAAAGACAATCGGAAGAAGTGAACTATGATGAAATTTGGAATTTTTTAGCAAATGGGTGTGTCACTCCCTCAAAACACCGAGATAAGGTCATTCCATACCCTTATACTCAAAGTAACATGTCTTAACAGAGTGTTAATATACGTTTATGGCATTCCACACACCTAAACGCGCAAAAACAAGGGTGTGCCACGCCCAAGGGTGAAAAGCTGCCAAAAGTTATTTTTGAAGCATCATAAGTGAGTGGTAGTGTTTTAAATGCATATGTTTCGTGTTGGTATACCTATGGAAGTCCTAAAACACTATATAAGGATAAATTATTCACAATTCTATCCCATCTTTGGATCAATACGTGAATTGGAAAGAAGGCAAGGCATCAAAGGGATCAAACTAGGGTTCTTTGTTCTTAATTATTACTTTCTTGTAATTTTACTTTATAATATCTTCTATGGGGATTATTCTAAGACTATGAGTGTCTAAAAACCCTTATTATATGGTTGAGGATACTAACATGATTTTGTAATTATGGTTTATATGTTTATTAAGTATGTGATTGTTCTTATTCTTATTGTACTATTTTAAAGCGTCATTAACTTTAGGATAAATCAAAGTACTGAAATGAATTAAACATAGGATTAAAGGGATGGAATAAGGAATTTAAGGAAAGTGGATCATGTATTTAATCATTATATATTAATTGTTAAAGCATGATTTATGTTTTGTATTGAGATATACCTAAAAGACCCACTTGGTCAATAAAACGGGAAGGTAGTTTAATGCATCCCAGTTAAAAAATCATATCCCTGCTCAACGACGTAGTTGTGAGATTAATTTGGGTATATGACTTAGATAAAGACTATTCCAAAGTTATAATATCAACCATATAAATCAACTATCACGATAAACACCAACACCAACTAGAAACCATGGTTATGCATGAACGTAAAGTAAATGCCTCAACCCTAGAAGCTCTCCTTATATTAATTACAATAAAAAGTTTGTACCTTTGTTAATTTTGCATTTAGTTCATAATTTCAAAACTCAAACTCTTAATTGGTTACAAATAGAACTTATAGACCTTTTACTAAAAGCCATGCTCGGGAACTTCAAATGCTCCAAGAAGTTTTCATGATATGATAGGTTCTTGAAGACATATTATACCATAAAAAATATGTTATGAGAGGGTAATTGCACCTACATTATATCAAGGGTCCTTGGAGGAGTTGAAGGAATGCGATATGGGGCTAAAAATCTACATGGAAGGGACATGCACCCCATCTTCTTTTGAGGTGCACCAGACCTGCTCTTGATCTTCTAGAGCATGTCAAAATAGATTTATCCAGTTTTGAGATACTCTAGACATGTGCCATATCTTCCCCAGGTGGATTGTTTGGGTATTTTCTTATAAGTGGGTCACTTTTGGGCCCTATATGTGTAATAAATAGCGTAAGACTATAAATACTTGCTAACATAGGCTATTTTCTTAGTTTTGATTGAATATTTATGAACACTTCTCCTTTGGTAGATAGAGTTGGTGAACTTTTACTTAACTTTAGCTTAGAAACAAGTGATTTCGAGGGTAATCAATTCCCTCTTGGTCACCGTAAGAGTTAGCTATGATTTGAAGATTGTAATTAGGGGTTTAGGGTTTATATATAATATAGTTCTCAGTTCCTTCTTATTTGTGTCTAACTTTCTTTTATCTTGGATATCTATTTATTTTTCGTATTCCATTTCTAGTTTTGTAGTTTGATCCTTATCATTTTGTATTAGGTCTGAGCTTGATTTCGTTCCCACAAAGTCAATCTTGGGTCTCATTGTCTAATTTAATCAAAACATCACAAAAAAATACTATTTACGTTTTTGGGTTTAGGTCAAATTTTGAGTCTTTGATTTTTGTGTTTTCTTGAGTTTCTAGTGTTAGATTCTTGTTCCCTAACACTGTTTGAATCTAAATATCGAATTTGAGCTTAATTGGAGCTAAATCAAAGGTTCTACTATTGCTGAAGGCTTGAGTTTGAAGAATTTGAAAATGGGTTGTAAAATCTGAATATTTTGGTGAAAATTAGAATGTCAATAATGGTTGTAAAGTTTTCCTTACGTTGATGGGAGCGTATGATTAAATTTTGGACCATTTGGAGCAAAGGTGCATTATTTGGAAATTTTAGTGTTCTTGAGAAGATTCTTTTCTTCAAGTTGAATCTTCAACAAAAAATGTTATTTGATCTAAGAAATAGAAAGGAACAGTGTACAAAAGTGTTAGTGCAAAAGCGTGTTTAAAGGTCCGAGGAATATTCAAAAAGAAAAGGACAAAGGGGGACCATAAGGAGGGAAATTTCGGCCCTTTAGCAAGCTGGTTCAGCCGATCTGCTCTAGGGGGTAGAGATTTTGTTTTTTTTTCCATGTTGTCAAAGATTTGAACAATGAACATAAATGGCGAGTCCCTGATCGAATTGATCAGGCTATGTAGGAACAAGGTTCAAGTCTATTTGTCTGTTAGGACGCCTATGTTGTATCTATATGGGCATTGAGTCTTCCTCTTCATGAGGAAGTATATGATGCCCAGAGGTGAACCTGACTTGCTAAAGAAGGTCAAAACATCCCCTCTTGTATTTGAACTGCACTTGGGGTATGACCAAGCTGCTTTAGCAGATCAGAAACACATCTCAAATCTTATAAAATCCTTTTGTCTCAGGTTTAATTCATCTAGTTTCATTTCTTGACTCTTAAATTCATACTTTGATTCTTAAACTACTCAACAACTTCTAATTCATCTACTAAGTTGGCTGGTTAGTTCTAGGGTCTGAATTCTTTCATAGTCCTACTTCTTTCAGGATTTTATCATTTTCATTTCATTGTTAGTTCTTGATCTAAGTGTCTAAGCAATTATTTGAGTCTTTCAAACATGAATTCAGTCTGATCAAGAGTAGAATTTGACACCTGGACTACCACAGAGAATAATCCATCCTTAAACATTTGCGATCCAAATGTGAGGCATACAAAAATGTGAAGAGTTGTAAGGTTAGTTCTCCAACTGTAATGTGTTTGTTTTTCTTGTTAGTATCTTTATTCATAGGTACAATGGCTTCATAAGTCAAAACATCACAAACCATGGATAACAACACCTCAAATTCTATCTTAGCAGCCCTTGAAGCTCTCAACCATAAATTTGAATCCTTGGACTCTAAGGTAGGATCACTTAACACTAAGGAGGGATCACTTGAAGAGAGTATGTCTAATATGGGTGGAAGGATGAATATCATGGAAGGAAGACTAAAGTAATTCATATACATACTCCAACACTACCATACCTCGTATATGATCAAAATACTTTCTCTACAATTTACCTGAAAATCCTCCATCAAATACTCAATCCACCCAGACCAATACAAGATCCTATGACCCAAATCACCACGTATCCATGAAATTATTATATCGTTCAACCACTCCAACCTCAATTCAACCAAACAAAATAAGAATAACCTCAAAACCAAATACCCTAACCTCCACTAAACCAAATTCCCCCATCCCAAGCACCTCGTAACCAAAACTAGCCTATCCAAATAGAGAAGGAAGGGAGAAAGGAACAACAGGAGGAGTTTGGAGCATTTGATGAAGTCGAGATGTGGGTGGAGGAAATGAGGAATAGGATATTGGGTCAAGGAGGTCACTAAAGTTAAAGAGAAAGGTTTGGTCCGGTGCCTAATGGGAGACAAAGCTTTGGAAATTTCCTCCAAGGTCATGATCAAAGGAACCAACAAAGTAATAGGGACTGAGATATGTGTACTAATTCAATCAAGATTAATCTTCAGACCTTCAAAGGAGAGATTTATATCGAGGCTTATCTCATATGTTAGTCCACTTTTTAAAGGATTTTCCAAGTCAATGATCTCACCAATGAGAAGAAGAGTTGTTATGCCATGGCCCATGTTGAAGGGTTTGCCAATACGTGGTGGAATTACGCAAAAGGTTTAGAAATGTGTTGAATGATGAAAAACCACCCCCATGGGATATATTGAAGGGAATCATTTGACTCAAGTACGTACAAAAAAGGTATAGACATAAGTTACTTTCCAAGCTATACAATTTGAGACAATGAAGTAAGAGTGTCTTGGACTACTATGATGAATTCCAACAACTGATCTTGAAGGTCGAGTATCATGAGAACATGAAACATACCATCATATGCTTTAAGGTTGGGTTGATCAAACAAATCTCCTCATGTATGACTATCCCCAAGTTTGAAACCATATAAGAAATCTTTCAAGCAGCCTTGGATTTTGAGAGGGATATCTAAGATAGGGAAACTTACAAACCAAAGAGGTACTTATCTACCAACACTTGGACTAAGAATAAAGAGGTAGTTCAATCGTCATCGGGATGGAACAAGAAGAAAGACTACAAGTACAATGACAAGAGGCCCATAGAAAAGACCACTACAGGTACCCGCCAAGGAATGAAGGTAACAAATATCCTACTCCCAATCCTAAAGGTTTTCAATGTTTTAAATATCAAAGATGGGGGAACAAGGTGGGTGAATGTCCTAATTGAAGAAATGTGATCCTTAAGGAAGTAAAGTTATATTACCTTAGAGAAGAGGTGGTGTTGGAGGAATAAAATGATGAAAAGACCTAAGATGGAGTGGGAAATAAAGGGAAAATCTATTCCATACAAAGTGTATTATCAAGAAGAATGTGTGTTATTCGATCATTGATAGTGGGTGTTGTGCTAATGTGGCTAGTGCTACAATGGTTGATTTCTTAAAGTTGATCACAACCAAACATTACACACCTTACAATCTCTAATGGTTAAATTAATGTGTATAGTTGAAGGTGACTAGACATATGGTGATTCAGTTCAAATTAGAGAATTAACATGATGAGGTACATTGTGATGCAATACCCATGCAAGTTTGTCATCTCTTTCTTAGAAGTCCGTTGCAATCGATCGTTTGACCAAGCATAATGGGAGGATCAATCGGTATTCTTTTGTGTTAAATGTTTAGAAATTCACAATCCATCCACTTAAACCCACTCAAGTGAATGAGTCTCACCAAAGGTTGATAGAGTTTAAAGAAAAGGGTAAGAAACGAGGTGGGAAAGAGGTCCAAATTAAGGAGAAGGATGAAGAAGAGAATATGAAGTTGAAAGGTAAGAGTCCCTTGGTGATTATGGCTAGTAACAAAGAAATTTTCAAGGAACATTATGATGAAGTACCCATGCTACTCCTAGCCCATGCTTTTCATACTAACCACTCTACTTCTCATAATCTCCATTCTATTTCTCTTGTTTTTTTAGGAATTTGAGGATGTATTCCCAAAGGAGCTTATATAAGGATTTCCCCCCACTTTGGGATTTGAAAATCAAATAGATTTTGTTCTAGGTTCTCAATTTTCCAAAAAATTATCCTATCAAGGTGATCCAATGAACACCAAGGAGATCCAAAGGCAAGTTGAGGAACTCTTCAATAAAGGACACACCAATGAGAGAATGAGTCCATATGATGTCCCGGTGTTTCTAGTGCCAAAGAAAGAAGGAACATGGAACATGTGTGTTGATTGTCGAGCCATCAATAAAATAACAGTAAAGTATCGTCACCCAATTCCCCCATTTAGATAACATGCTAGATGAGTTGAATAGTTCTTTTGTGTTTTCTAAGATAGATCTTAGGAGCCGTTACCACTAAATCTTGATGCAACTGGGTGATACGTGGAAGATCGCATTCAAGAAAAAGTTTGGTATATATGAATTTATGGTCATTCCTTTTGGCCACTAATGCTCCTAGTACCTTTTTTCTATTGATGAACCATGTGAGGAAATGGTTCATGTTTAAATTTGTTGTTGTATATGTTGATGATGTTCTAATTTATAAAAAATACCTTGAGGAGAATGTCTTTCATTTGCCAAATGTGTTTAAATTTCTTAGGAGAGAAAAATTATATTCTAATCATGAAAAGTTCTCTTATAGTGAAAGTGAAGTAGTGTTTATGGGATTTGTTATGAACTCAAGATGAGTCGAGGTGGTTAATCTAAGCTGGATGCTATCACGAATTAGCCAACTCCAAAATCCATTGGTGAAGTACACACTCATATCATAATATTTTAACAACTCAAGCTAACTTTCTCATAAAGATTCAAATCTTTCTGCATGAACACGTACTATAAACTCTTATGATCCATTAACTCATCAACATGAACCCCACAAAGATAATGCCTCCAAATTTTCAAGGCAAAAATAATAGCTTCTAACTCAAGATCATGGGTAGGATAATTCTTTTAATGGGGTTTAAGTTGTCTAGAGGAGTGGGCTATAACCTTGCCTCTCTGTATCAAAACAAAGCCAAGGCCAACTCTGGAAGTAATACAGTAAACAACAAACCCATCTGTGCCATTTGGAAAACTCAAGAATAGGGCAGGAGTGATCAAGTCTTTAACTCCTAAAAACTCTTCTCGCAGGAATATGACCACTAAAATTTGACTTTCTTCTGAGTCAATTGAGACATAGGGAAGAAATAAAAGAAAACCCTTCAACAAACCATCTGTAATAGCCAGTCAAACCTAAGAAACTCCTGATGTCTAATGGAGAGATGAGTCTAGGCTAGTTTCTCACTTCTTTGGTCTTTTGAGGGTCAACTCAGATGCCATCACTGGAAACTATATGGCCAAGGAAAGCTATTGATCTTAGAAAAAATTCCAGCTTATTGAACTTAGCAAATAATTGATGATCTTTAAAGGTCTGCAACACAACCCTTAGATGATTTGCATGATTATTCTCATTACGGCAATAGATAAGGATATCATCAATGAAGACTATGAAGAACATGTCCAAGTACAGCTTTAACACCCTATTTATAAAGTACATGAAAGCTTTAGGGGTATTTGTTAGTCCAAATGACATAACTAGGAATTTGAAGTGACCATATCGAGTTCTGAAGGTTGTCTTTGGGATGTCACATTCTCTGAATCTAAGCTGATGATAGCTAGATTCTTGGTCTATCTTAAAGAAATAACTGGCACCCTGATATTGGTCGAACAAGTCTTTAATTTTAGGGAGTGGATAATTATTCTTGATTGTGACTTTATTAAATAGAAGATAGTCGATGCACATTCTAAGAGAACCATCTTTCTTACGCACGAATAGGACTGAAGCGCCCTATAGTGAAACACAAGGGCTAATGAAACCTTTATTTAAGAGATATTTTAACTTTTTCTTCAATTCCTTAAGCTCGGTTGGAGCAATTCTGTAGGGTGAAATAGAGATAGGTTGGATGTCTGGAAAGAGATCTTTTCCGAAGTTGATTTCCCTCTTGAGAGGAACTTTGGGAAGATCTTTAAGAAACACATCTGGAAATTCATTTACTACTAGAACTGACCCCAAACTCAGAGCCTCATAATTTGAGTCTTTGAATCTAACTAGATGGTAAATTCACCCCTTGGATATCATATTTCTTTCTCTAAGATAGGAAACAAACATACATTTAGGTACTAAAGTACTACCCCTCTATTCAATAAATAGTTCATTAGGAAACAAAAAGTGAACGACTCTATTTCTATAGTCAACTGAGGCATAACATGAGTGGATCCAATTCATGCCAAGAATGACATTGAAATCAATCATCTCTAACTCCACAAAATCAACTGAAGTGATTTTCTGAGATACTATGACCGGGCAATTTTGGTATACCCACCTAGCTATAATAGACTTACCCACTGGGATAGACACTGAGAAAGGTTCTGCTAACATTTTAGAACTGACACCGAAGGTGACGGCTATATAAAGAGTCTCCAACGAAAGTGAAGCTTTGGGGACTAATAAAAAATAAACATGAATATGAAAGTCCTAGAACGTACTCGTAACCACATCAGGAGAACTTTCCTGATCATGCTGAGTTTGGAGAGCAAACAATTTATTTCCACGCTGTCCACTGGTTGTACTGGAAATAACACCCTATTAAGTCGGACGATCGGATAGAGCTAAAGAATGATTGGACTGACCCTACTAACCAGCCCCTGGGTAATCCCTGACCTTATATCCTGGATTTCCACATCCATAACACATATCACCACTAGCCTTACACTTACCCTGATGATTCCTACCATAATTTAGACAAATTTAATTAGTACGACCACCATTCACGCTGTCCTAGAACTTAGAGCCTTGCGCCCTATCCCAACCGTCTTGCCTGAACTTAGCCACTAGCACACTAGCTGGAGATGGAGCTGGGGATGAAAATTTCTGATAGAATTGAGAATGGTTACCACCTTTTGACCTTGGATGAGAAAAGTTAAAACTACCTATTTTGGCCCTCTTATTCCCTCTCTCCTTCTCCTTATACTTCTCCCCCTCAATCTGTTGAGCATAAACCGTGAGTCTAGATAGGTCTATCTACTTAATTAACATGGTGGTATTACATTTTTTAACCACACTATCAGCTATACCAGATACAAACTTACTTATTTCTAATTCTATTATCCGCCACCATAGTAGGAGTATACCCGACCAACTAAAAGAACTTAAGCGAGTACTCTTTCACGGTCATATTAACCTGCTTTAAATTGATGAACTCCCTAACCTTATCTTCTCTCAACTCTAGAGAGAAGAACCTATCTACGAATGTTATGGCAAAGTTCTCCCTCTCTACAATCCCTGTATAAACACCTCGATCGTCCTTTCACTACTTAAACCAGGTGTGAGATATACCCTGCAACTGATATGCAGTAAAATCTACATTCTCACTTGAAGTAATGACTATGATATTTATCACTTTCTGTACCAAGTCCAGAAACTCCTACGGATCCTCCTCAGACTTGGAGCAAGAACACAGAGAGGGATTTATCTGAATGAAATCCCAAATCCTAATTGTAGCTATATTTTCCACTGGATTGGTTGGGGAAATATCCTGCTGGTTGTTTTGAGAAGCTACAAAATGGGATAGGGTAGTGAAATCAACCCTAAATTTTGCATGAGAGACATTCTCATTCAGGGGATCTTCCTGAATAGGTGGTGGTGTAGGCTGATCCCTATTCCTTCTTCCGTTATATCTTCTAGGAAGAATGGTTTTTAAACAAAATGAAGAAAGAGTTAGAAAGAGGAATTAAATAGAGTTAATACTCTTTAGCATGACATGAACACTAAAAGAAGTGAAACTTTCAAAAAATATCTCGTAGACTCTTGCCCATAAGTGTGGCGCGCTTCACACCTATACACAAGCCTATACTCAATGCGTATTTTAGACATCCTAGGACACCTTAAAACCTTTGGCTCTGATACCAAGTTTTGTCATGACTGAGGCTACCCCTTAGTCGAGATAACAGTGCTTATGGCAACAAGTGACCAAAAGCTAACCCATGAACTAGTACCTGTTGCGAGCACTGAGTAAAATAGTAATACAACATAAGTGTAAAAGATAAGATGATAAGATACTATAAATCTAAATACTAAAATACAAAGAAATGACATGTCTGAAATATTTGATAAAAATACAAAAAACTAAATTGTCTGTCTAAAACAACTGATAAAACTGAAAAAATTGACTAACTGTCTAACTGATTGTCTGAAAGCCTCTAAACATCATGAGGAGTTGATGGGACAAATACCCAACTAACTTCAACTGATTTAACATAAGGAAATACTAAAATAAGTGAGAAAAACATATCACATCCTCGATGGCTGAGGACTCACTACTACTATTGATAGGTTACATTGAGCTGTCTAAGAATGGCCAAGAAACTAATCATCCAAACCTATGTTATAAGACAAGATAGCGCAAAGAAAAGAATGTGATTAGTACTTTGAATATACTACTATGTGAGATAAGGACTGACTAAAATGCATGATATAACTGAGCATGAATGCATGGACATGTAATATCCAAGAAGGCAAAATCAATCATAAACATGTTTCTAAGATAATCTATTATCCAAAAGACTAACTTCTGTATAACTGAATAATTAAAAATCTGTATGCTTTGGTCAAGCAACCTTGAGCTTACACATACTTAATACTGACTAAGATTGTGAGAGGTATCACATAATCGACATGCCCAAATTTGAGCTGATCGGGGTCCAACCTGTAACCCCAGTTGGAAGGGTTCCAATACCTTGCCTCGAGTACTAATATATGGCTGTGTTAATCCACTAAACTGGTGTTTGAAAGAACTAAGGAGTCACCCTCTACTGGCAGGTGCTGTCATGATATATGTGTCAACCCTCAACTGACAGAAAGACATCTCAAACCAATGCTGGCTACGTAGTTCTAGAACTCAGGGATGGCTACTAAAGGTCACACTCTCTACTAGAAGGTGAGCCCCCATATCTTGGTTCACTCGGTGCTAAATCCTACTCCCAACTGAACGGACACTGGTACAAAACTGAACTATGTTTAGCTAAACATTATTTCTGATAGTGCTAATTATAACCATAAATATCTAAGTATAATGATAAGATTCATGGCTTAACTGACTTATTACTTGAACATATGAAATCATGTGAAACACATAGGTATCAGGTGTTCATAAACCTCCAGCACTGAATGGTCATAATATATGATATTAAATCTTAAAATTATAGTATGAAATCATGGTTTAAAGACCCAAAACATAAACATTTCACCAAAAGAGTGAGAATCATTAAATTGAACATAGGAATGTGTTAAACATAAGGAAAGAACATAATTACATGGCTAAATTCATAATTTGATGTTGTAACATAAAATTAACTTGAACATAACATGAGGAATTATAGTTTAAAGCATGAATTGACCTAACTTTTCATGGAATCATATGTGAACATAAAATTGAGTTCAATTACTAAGGGAATACAAGAAACTAACCCATCTTGAACATATAAAACTCCATAATAAAAAAATAATCCATATTTTCATCAAAGAGAATATTTTGGGGCTCAAAGGGTGAAAGGGAACCATTGACGAATACCACACATACCTCAACTATTAGTTTCTAGAAGATTGCTTGGACTTGGGATCTTGAACTCTGGGATTCTTAAAGAAAGATCTTGGGTTTTGTTCTTGGGAAGGAGGAGGGTTTTTATTGATATTAATTTTGAAAGGAAGAGAAAAATAATGCCCCAATAGATGCCCCAAATTGTGTTATGGGAGAATTGGGTTAAGGGAAAAAGACTTACTTTCACTTTGATTTCATTAACCAAAGAGCTAGACGGGAAAGAGAAAAGCGCCATGTCTCTCTCCCCGAGGAAGAAATCAATGCACTGCATCACTTATTTTGGGGGGAGAAAGCAACGCATCATGGACCCCATACCCATGGGAGAGACTTACGCTCCGTGGGGTTATCGCGATGGCTCACTATTTCAGTTATCCAAACATGTCCCAAACCTCATTTGAAAATTCTAAAACTCTCCCGATACATACTACTAACCTCCCTAAATTTGAACCAACTCAAAACCCAATGTATCGGGGTGAGAAAAAACAAAATAAAAATATGTAAAGTTTAGGGGTCTTGAAAATGACTAAGTCCTTAACACAGTGACAATTTCAGGCCTTGGACCCCTTAAGCATGAACCACAACTGAACCGAGCTTAGGATTGTATGGGGTATTACATAGGTGTCTTCCTAATATAAGACCATAAACCTATTGCCTATTTTAGTTAAAATCTCAAATGTGCAATTTTAAATTATTCTACTTACGATCTAGAGTTGTACATCTTGATCAGAGCATTGGATAATTGGCAATACTATTTTTGGACCAAGGAGTTCGTGATCCGAACCAACCATGAATCATTTAAGCTTCTCTATGCCTAAGGTAAGCTGAATAAATGGCATAACAAATAGATTGAGTTTCTAGAGACTTTCCCCTATGTAATTCAATACATAAAGGGAAATGAAAATATGGTTGCCAAATGCATTTTATAGAAAACATGTGTTAATATCTACATTTCCTTCTAAGTTGATGGGTTTTTAGTGTTTAAAGTCAATGTATCCTAGACCCCATGTTTCCTTAAATCTTTCTAGATTATGAGGAATGGGGTAGGGAAAGAAGGATTAGGGATCAGGATTATATTCCCTACTCTAAGTTTGATGGTTTCTTATTTAAAGAAAAATGGTTATGTGTACCCTCTAGATCATGGAAAGAAATGTTTGTAAGAGAGGCACATGATGGTGGTATGATGGGTCACTTTGGAATTGACAATACCCTTGGAATACTAAGAAGCAATTCTATTGGACCAAGATGCATCAAGATGTTACTACAATTTGTGGCCAATATATGGATTGTAGAAGTGTAAAATTCCTGCCTTCTTTCTCAAGAATTATATAACCCATTACCCACTCCCCAATGATAATGGCTTGACGTCACTATGGATTTTGCTATGGGTTTGCCTAAGACAAGGAGGGGTAGAAATAGTATTTTAGTTGTGGTTGATCGTTTTTCTAAGATGGATCATTTCATTCTGTCATAAAAGTGATGATACTTCCAATGTAGCTTCTTTATTTATTGATCATATTATCAAAATGTATGGAATTCCTCAGACCATTGTTAGTGATAGGGGCTCTAAGTTACTTAGTTACTATTGGAGGTCATTGTAGGGTAGATTTGGCACTAAATTGCTTTTCTCAATGTATTGCTACCCACAAACCGATGGTCAAATAGATGTGGTAAGTAAAACCTTGGGTTCTATGTTATGCACCTTATTTAAAGGAAAAATAGCCGCTTGGGAGTACCACCTACCTTTAGTTGATTTTGTTTCTAATCATGTTATCTATTTGACTATTGGTATGACTCATTTTGAATATGTTTATGGTTTAACCCCCTAACCCTTTTAGATCTCACTCCTTTGTCTAATGATGATGTGATAAGCTTAGATAGAGATAAGAGGGCGGAATCCTGATGAAGATGCATGAGAAAGTGAGGATTTTCCTTGAGAAAAAGAACCAAAATATGGCCAAAAGACTAAACAAAGGACTAAAATAACTTGTGCTTGAACCGGGTTATTGGGTATGGGTGCTGTAATGACCCAAAATAATCTCTCGGGATGTCACATGGTGCTTAGGGCTACAAGTAGCCCCAAGCTAACCCTTTGAGCCTATCACTTCTCATAATACTCATTCAAGAAGGAATATACAAAACACTGGCACTGTCATATCAAATAAAAGGAAATACAAAGATAATACTCGGTCCAAACAACCACAATACTGGAAATCTCAACACAACCACAGTCTGATAACTAGTCTGATAAAGCCTCTACTACTCGATGAACTAGAGAGCCGTTGGGATAGGTCCTTAACTGACTCAAACTAAATTGAAAGTAATGACATAAACACTTAAGTATTGAAATATCTGAATATAGGCCCTCGAACCATGAGGACTCACCACTGGAGAAATATAGACAAAGGTACTTGAGAATCACTGATGAGGATGGGACTGAGCACCTGAACCTACATTATTAGATAATGTAGCACAAAGACGTATATGTTGATCAACATTTGGGAATGTACTGAGTATATGAGGGTGTATGCATTTACATAAAATAATATAAATACTCTTTGATCAAATCATGCATGCAAATAGGAATGACTAACATGGCTTGAATAAGTCAAAAATGTAAAGCTCATAAATCATGTAGAATGAAGCATGTAATACAAACCTCATGAGTCATTATACTTTTTCTTTAAAATATGTGCTCTTCTCTTATTCTCATTACTCATAGGATTAAGAAAGATTTAAACAATACTTTCGACTCATGCATATATCTCATGGAGAGTAAAACTTCTTTAATTCTCAAGAACTTATAACTCTTTTGAACTCAAACACTTGGAACTCGGAAATTTATGACTTTGGTTTAAAAACTGATGATCAAATCTTATTAGTAGAGAAAACTACTTCCTTCTTTTGAAAATACTCAAAAGTAATTCGTTCACTTTAGAAAATATCTCATCTCAAAGCTTTAGGGGAAATATTCTATGTCAATAGAAAAATACATTAGTTTAGGGAGGCTCTCTTAACCGAAATAAACCATGCGAGCTACATGGAGTCCAACGTCTTGTCCTCCTAAAGAAGTAACCTCACGTTGGGGGGAGGCTTCATACTCTTGTCAAGGAGTATAACCTCAAATCAGTGATCACTTATCTCATCCCCGGGCCCAATTATCTCAGCCTTAGGGCCAAAATCCCAAACCTACGGTGGCACATAGTTCTGGGGTAAGAAATCATGGTAACTTACCCAACTCGGTGCTAAATACTACTCCCATTAGTTTATCTCGCTTATCTCATGGAAATCTACTTTCAAAATAATCTCATGTGGTAGAGTGGATTTCAAATCTCTATGACCAATAGGTCAAATAATTTCTCAATAAATCTTAAAATACTCAAATCATGGGTTCTTATAGCACAAGAGTTCATAAAATTGCAAGTCTCAAGTAGGGCTTAATGACCCATAATTCAATCTCAAGTTAAAACTCATCTTAATGCATAATAGATAACATATAGATTCATAATTCAAGTAGAAATTTGGAAGTTATAGCAATTTTTCTCAAAATATCAACAGACTCATATACTTTAATTTCTAGAACATTGAAACTCTTAAATTCTTAAGGAGTAACAACATAGGGTATAAATCCAGCTTCATTTTCTTAAGAAAACCATGCAAAACCATGCTATTTAACTTTCAATTCATGGGGAACATCAAGATATTGTAATTCAATAACAATGGATGAAAAACCTTAATTCAATATCCGGTAAAATCTCATAGATTGCAGAAAATTATAGTTTAAATAAGCCTTTGGGCACAAGGGTGAAAGGATTACCCTTGTTCAAAATCCCACATACCTTATATTATGAAACTGGATGAACAATCTTGCTTTAAAATCTTTTTCTTACTCTTGAGAGAGGGTTCTTCCAACCCTTGAACTTGGGGAACTCAAATCTCAACTTAATTTGTAGAATCTATGGTGAGTTCTTGGATTTCTTGGAGAAGGGTTTTAGATTTGATCTTGAGGAAGAAACCTTAGATCTCTTGTGTTTTGGATGATGAATAAAGAAATTTTCTTTTCTTGGAATATATCTGGTTGATAAAAGAATGGAGAAGACCAAAAATCCCTTTTTAAAATGAGTTAAAACTACTAAACAGGGGCTGCGATATTTCGTCGCTAGTCTGATGGTCCGTCGAATCGTTCGTCGAACGTCAGTCAGAAAAAGAACACACTTCCTTGGTGTGATGATCAAATAGACTATCCGTCGCATTCTTGATGGTCCATCGGATCATCCATCACATGTTAGCAAGGATGAGACCACACTGCCTCAGTGGCGATAGTCTCAGCAATGGACCTTCGCATCCTTGACGGTCCATCGTCCTGGCCGTCGGACTTTGGCCAGGAAAAGAAGATACTACCTTGGTTGTGATGGTCAAGCGATGGTCAATCATAAACTCAATGGTCCATTGCAAACTCGAAGGTCCGTTGGATCGTCTGTTGCACCTGATGGCCGCGATTGCGGTTAGAGTGTGTCACCACCTAAGAATCTATGAAGGGTCTTTGAAAGGTCAACCTTGGATAGGAATTGGTTATTTCTCCTTTGTGTTGAGACCCATAAGCCTTAATAAAGAGTGTAGGCCTTAGAGGGAGTCTTGGGAGTTGTTTGGGAACTTGAATTACTTGTGTAATCATGATTAACGTCAAATATAAGGTATGCAACCTTTAATTTTAGTATTGAATTCTTGATTTCTTGACCCAAAACACTAAGTGGATTGAGTCTTGATTTTAGCCCCAAATATGGGTGATTTCCACTAATTTCTTGAGGGATATAACTCACTAATGGTATTTGAAGAGTGAGTTGGTCTTCGAAACTCCTTTTCCATATGTGGGACCCATTTGGGGGGTTTGGTAATATTTTTAGACCCAAAGCACAATAGTGCAATATTGGTATTGATAGACTCATATTCATGAGTAGATTATGATTTTATTAGTGTGATGGAATTTTAGGGATTGTGAAGTGAAGATGATTATGTGGTGCCCGATGTGAGGTTTGTGATTTGGCTTTGAGGTAGGCCTCTATCTACTCCTCTTCATAGATGACGTATGATATGTATTGTATGTGAATTTGGATTATAGGCTTTATTATACATAGAGTAACTTATCCTTGATTATTGATGGTTTGGGGATTAGATGAGGGTTTTAGAACCGTAATATGATACTCTTATAAGCCTTTTGAATTCTAGTGCCTTCTCTCTCTAGTTTAGATTAGTTGTAGCATGGTTAAGATATAATTCTATGTTTGGGTTATAGTTTTAGCATTTAAAGAATGAATTATTGATTTGACCTTTTTGGACTACTATGGTAGTCTTGAAATTGTACCTTGGATAGAATTGACTTGAGTACTTTGTTTCTAGTTGATGCTCATATTGGTACGACATAAATGGATAGACTTGCGAGCTCTACTTTTGGTATGAAGATACCAATGGTTAATGCCTAATAAATAAGCCTCCTTGGTACTTTGTTGATTGTGTGTAAATAGTTTTAATATGGGCTTAAAGGGGGTTGCGTTAGCAAAGCCATAGAAGGTGGTGGTCCAGGGGGGGGACCAAAACTAGAAACTCATATTTGCCGATGTAAGGTTGGTATTGGTGACTGTGTGCATCAGGTCACATTTATATCTTGGGAGATGTACTAGTTATATTAGGTTTGTCTCTGGTTCGTATGGATAACACGCATCGAGGCCATTTTAGCAGGAGGAGCAAAATCCACATAGCCCATAGGTGGATTTAGGATAACAGAGCTACACAATCCCAGGTTAAAGGTTTTAAATATATTCTAAACCCGACTCCCTTCCCTAGTATGGTATATATATGTGTGTATGTATGTGATTTCATATGGTTATTTACTTTGGTTTTGAATAATGTCATTACTTTATCCTTATTCCTGAGTACATGTTAGCATTCACCTGCTAATTGGTCTTCGGACGTGTATCCCTATGCGATGCAAGAATCGGGCATACTACTCCTCGTGCTCAATGACTTGGATTTGTGGACAGTATTCGGGTCAGACTAAAATGACGAGCTTCCATACTCCGGAAGACCCCATTTCATGCCATGGTTTTCTTTTCATATTTTTTTATTTCTTGGTTTGGTTTTTTCTATGGTTGGGGCCATGTACCCATCATAGTTTCATGGATTTTTGTTATAGGATTTATGTGTCAACTATGGGCATGAGTGGTGTCGGTATTGGTGTCAACCTTGGTATTGGTATTGGTATTGGTATTGGGGCTGACACCGGTTGGATGCTTGGTTGGATGTTTGGATAGTTATGGTTATGAAATTTGGTAAATTCCTTTCAATTATAATTGTTTTATCTTGTTATATGTTCATAATTCATCAAAAATAGGGTACAAGGTGGTTATGGTTGGGTATTGGGGGAGGTTTCCAGTCTGGGTAAAACTTGAGATTCCCGACATAACAAAGCCCTGGTTCGGGTTGTGTCAAGATTCATGTTGAGCAAATCTAGAGTCGATCTATTTAGAAAGGCAATGCACAAAAGGAAAATCTCAACTACGATAATTCCTACAACCAAAAATGGCTGAGTCAACCAACTACTCATGGGGCAATAATTAGGCTCAGACTTAACAGTTTTAGTAGCTGCAAAATACGTAGGCCAGTAATATTGAAGAAATATTAAAAATGTTCTTGGCTAATTAAGACCAAATGGTTACAGAGATTAAAAATTAGCAACTTGCTCAAAAAAATCTAGTGACACAGTTTGGGCAGTTAGCTCAGGCTCAGAACACAAGACCTCAAGGGGGTTTGCCAAGTGACACAAAGAATCCAAAACAGGTAATGACAATTACCTTGAGAAGTGGAAAAGATTTATTGATAGAACTTCGAAGAAAAAATAAGAGGTACAGGCAGAGTTAGTCCCAAAATAGGTAAAGGAAAAGCAAGTGGCAATCAAAGAGGCTAAATTTTTTAGCAAGTTTGAGTACCCAAAAATAAAGGCAGTTGGTCCTGTACAAGAGAGACCACCACCACACTGTTCACTCAAAAGTTCAAAAAGGCTAAAGAGGATGCATGTTTTAACAAGTTCTTCGACATGTCAGAGAATTTCATATTAATCTTCCCTTGTTAGATGTCTTATAGGGAATGCCTAAGTATGATAAGTACTTAAAGGATATGGTGACCAATAAGACCAAGTTAGGAGACATTGAGATGGTTGCACTTACTGAGGAATGTAGTTCAGTGGTGGTGAGAAAGACATCGACAAGCTTAAGGACCTAAGAAGTTTCACCGTCCCCATATAAATTAGTGAAGGTGATGTGGTCTACTCATTGAGTAACTTAGGGGAAAACATAAATTTGATACCTATATCGGTCTTTAATACTCATGGATTGAGGTTGTCGAGGCCAAGCTCTGTTATGCTCCAAATGGCAAATAAGACAAGAGTAGTGACCAAAGGAATCATTGAGGACGTGCTCATTAAGGCTGGTAAGTTTATTATTTCTACTGATTTTATTATGCTTGATTAGGATGTAGATAACAAGTTACTAATAATATTGGGGCGTCCTTTCTGGGAAAATAGAGGAGCACTTATTAATGTTAGAGAGACACTCTAACAATGAGATCAAATAATGAATAGGTACTTTTTAAAGTATACAAATCACTCAATCCATCCACACATTATAAGGATTTATGTATGATTACAACCATGAAAGTGGATGAGTGTGGGGTGGAGGAGTGCAAACCACCACTTTTCTCTTTAGACTATCTTATAGATTGGGCCAAATCTCCCATTTAGCCTGAAGTTCAGAAATTTAAAGAGGAGCAAGAAAAGAAAAGTGGGGAGAAAGCTGTAGACCTTGAGAGTTGACACTTAAGAGGTCAAAAAAGAGTGAGAAAATGGCTGATGAGTAGGAGGAAGAGATTGAAGGAATATCGTTGAAGACTAGTAATATGAGTCGTGGTGTAATATTATATCAGATACTACTTGGGAGCCAAACCAAGTTAACTTAGGTCATTTATTTTTTACTTTTTCTTTAGTATCCCCATTGTTTTTTTTTTGAGTCACAAGTTGATGAGAAGTCTAAGTACCAGCAATCGAAGCTATGGATCATGGCAAAGATGGATGTAGTGTCCCCCAAACCTCGTTGATGATTAAGATGCTACTAGCTAGACCTAGATGCTTTAGGGAGTATTTCTATCCTTACCTTTAATTTATACTTTGGGGACAAAGTGTGATTTTAAGTGTGGGCTGTAGAATCTTTCAATTTTTAGGGTAAAATGTTGCTATAGGATTTTTGTTTTAGTAGTTTACTAGTTTTTGACAAATTTGAAAAATTTCAAAAAAAAATTCCCTTTATATATTGTTAGTTGTTGGTGTTAGTCTAGTATGGGCACACTTCACCCACCCTTTGGTTTTTGTTTTCGATTCTTTTAAGAGGGAGTGCTCTTTGAACCTAGTATCTCTTTTTCATTTTGAGGAGTAAATTTTAAAATTTTTGGATTAGGAATAAGTGAGATGTTCTTGTTAGTTTTTTCGTATGATTACAAGATAGATGTAATTTTGAATGTAAAAACATGTATTTGATGTTGTATTACTACTTTTGAGGCAGTTAGGATCATTTTTATGACTCTTGAGAGATGTTGGCTTAATTTGAATTTGTGCTATTGATTGAGTTAGTGTCTATAGGGAGTCTACTAGATTTGAGAATGTGTCATGTATGATGTGAGGTCTTTATTATATTTCTTGTTGCATATTAATGTCTTGAACTTTCCTCGTGTGTATCCAAAGTGACATAAAGAATATTGTGTTTAGGAGATGATATAGGCATTTCTTTGATATCTATATTCATACCTCTGTGTAAACCCTTATTGCATGATCTTAGTTAGAACCATTGATCCTTAAGACTATTCCTTGGTAGACTCATATGTTGCATATTTACCTTCTTTGATTGATTTTAATTTGATCAAAATCTCATCAGTACTTAGTTAAAAAATTAAATTTGTTAAAGAGTGAAAAGTGTAAGAAGGAAAGAGGTGAAAATGAAGCCCCGAGAAAAGAGGAGGTATTATTGTGAAAAAGTTATTTAATATGGTAGGGAGAGATGAAATGAAAAGAACAAAATTGATCAAAATTGAATCATGTGTGTTAGTGAACACTCCCTAATGAAGTTAGGTGAACTAACTTAAAGAGATGGGGCAAAACAAAAAGAGATGTGGGAAGATAAAAGTGGTGAGAAAATAGTTGTTCAGAGAGGAGTTAAATATATAGTGCGATGTATTAAAATTCTTATGGGAGATAGTCAATATTACTAGCTACAATAGTTCCTACCCATCCATTAGCCGACATTACAACCCCTAAAGTTCTATTTGGCGTTGATCCTTGATATTCTGTTATTAGTGGAGTACTACACTAGGGGAAATCCTATGTTTCATCTTATGTGACATGTAAATTCCTTGTGAAAGTGAGAAAAATCTGATACTTACATCAATTATTGGAATGAATTGCAAATCTATGAGTGGGTAACTCTCTTATGGTGAGGTCGCATATTTGATGATAGTTAAATGACTTGCATGATATCTTTGATTGAGTTGTATGCACACGTTTGCCAACATGGTAGAGTCAATTCTTGAGTTTAGGATGTTTTGAAATAACATTAACAATCTTTCAATTGTAATATAACATGCTTGGTGTGGGACTTGCTATTCATGTAGTCATTGTAGTTCTAGATTGAGTGTCTTACTTGTATTAGTAATTGGAATCTTCCTTGTATGGTGCTTAATGTAAGGAGATTTTTGAGGATGAACAAGGCTTTAAGTGAGAGGTGGTGATTTTTGGTGTATTTATGCACCTAAGTGTCATTATCTACACATTTTTAGCCTAGTTTTGAGGACTACTATGCGTAATCAATGAGTTGTTTTTGGTATAATTGAGTAATTAAGTGTGAAAGCGCATGTTTATACTATTCCATGTGTGTTAAAAATGAATTTATAATCAACTTGGTCACATAGATTTTAGACAAGGAAACTAGAGTTACTAGCTTGATTTATGTGTTGATCTAGTGTATCTCGATGGACTCTATTCTATTGTATGCACTAATTCATGTTTTTTTATGTCAAAGGAGGCCATGTAATATTATAGGAGAAATTTTTGGGAGCATAAGAGTCCAAATGAGGATTGTAAATACATCCACAAAGTTCGGAACCCAAAGGCAATCGGAAGGAGTGAACTATGATGAAATTTGGAATCTTTTAGCACATGGGTGTGTCATCCCCTCAAAGCTCCGATATAAGGGCATTCCATACCCTGATACACAAATTAAAATGTCTTAACAGAGTGTTCATATACGTTTATGGCATTCCACACCCCTAAACGCGCAAAAACAAGGGTGTGCCACACCCAAGGGTGAAAAGCTGCCAAAAGTGATTTTTGAAGCCTCATAAGTGAGTGGTAGTGTTTTAAATGAATATGTTTCATGTTGGGATACCTATTTAAGTCCTAAAACACTATATAAGGAGAAATTAATCTCAATTCTATCCCATCTTTGGATCAATACGCGAATTGGAAAGAAGGCAAGGCATCAAGGGGCTCAAACTAGGGTTCTTTGTTCTTAAATATTACTTTCTTGTAATTTTACTTTATGATCTCTTCTATGGGGATTCTTCTAAGACTATGAGTGTCTAAAAACCCTTATTATATGTTTGAGGCTATTAACATGATTTTGTAATTATGGTTTATATGTTTATTAAGTATGTGATTGTTCTTATTCTTATTGTACTATTTTAAAACGTCATGAACTTTAGGATAAATCTAAGTACTGAAATGAATCAACCATAGGAGTGAAGGGATGAAATAAGGAATGTAAGGAAAGTGGATCATGTATTTAATCATTATATATTAATTTTTAAAGAATGATTTGTGTTTAGTATAGAGATATACCTAAACGACCCACTTGGTCAATGAAATGGGAAGATAGTTTAATGCATCCAAGTTAAAGACTCATATACCTTCTCAACGACGTAGTTGTGAGATTAATTTGGGTATATTACTTAGATAAAGACCATTCCCAAGTTATAATATCAACCCTATAAATCAACAATAACAATAAACACAACACCAACTAGAAACCATGGTTATGCATGAACGTGAAGTAAATGCCTCAACACTAGAAGATCTCCTTATATTACTTACAATACAAAGTTTTTACCTTTGTTAGTTTTGTATTTAGTTCATACTTTCAAAACTCAAACTCTTAATTGGTTACAAATAACACTTATAGACCTTTTACTAGAAGCCATGCTCGGGAACTTCAAATGCTCCAAGAACTTTTCATGATATGATAGGTTATTGAAGACATATTATACCATCAAAAGTGTGTTATGAGAGGGTAATTGTACCTACATTATATCAAGGGTCCTTGGAGGAGTCGAAGGAATGCGATATGGGGATAAAAATCCCCTTGGAAGGAAAATGCGCCCCATCTTCTTTTGAGGTACGCCAGAACTTCTCTTGATATGCTAGAGCATGTCAAAATAGATTTATCCACTTTTGAGATACTCTAGACATATGCCACATCTGCTCCAGGTGGATTGTTTGGGTATTTTCTTATAAGTGGGTCACTTTTAGGCCCCATATATGTAATAAATAGCCCAAGACTATAAATATTTGCTAACTTAGGCTATTTTCTTAGTTTTGATTGAATATTGATGAACACTTCTCCTTTGGCAGATAGAGTTGGTGAATTTTTATTGAACTAGTGATTTATATGTTGATCTAGTGTATCTCGATGGACTCTATTCTATTGTATGAACTAATTCATGTTGTTTGATGTAATAGGAGGCCATGTAATATTTTAGGAAAAATTTTTGGGAGCATAAGAGTCCAAATGAGGATTGTAAAGACGTCCACAAAGTGCGGAACCCAAAGACTATCGGAAGAAGTGAACTATGATGAAATTTGGAATCTTTTAGCACATGGGTGTATCACTCCCTCAAAACTCCGAGATAAGGGCATTACATACCCTGATACACAAAGTAACATATCTTAACAGAGTGTTAATATACGTTTATGGCATTCCACACCCCTAAACGTGCAAAAACAAGGGTGTGCCACGCTCAAGGGTGAAAAACTGCCAAAAGATATTTTTGAAGCATCATAAGTGAGTGGTAGTGTTTTAAATGCATATGTTTCGGGTTGGTATACCTATGGAATTCCTAAAACACTATATAAGGATAAATTAGTCACAATTCTATCCCATTTTTGGATCAATACGTGAATTGGAAAGAAGGCAAGGCATCAAAGGGATCAAACTAGGGTTCTTTGTTCTTAAATATTACTTTCTTGTAATTTTACTTTATAATATCTTCTATGGGGATTATTCTAAGACTATGAGTGTCTAAAAACCCTTATTATATGTTTGAGGCTACTAACATGATTTTGTAATTATGGTTTATATGTTTATTAAGTATGTGATTGTTCTAATTCTTATTGTACTATTTTAAAGCGTCATGAACTTTAGGATAAATCTAAGTACTGAAACGAATTAAACATAGGATCAAAGGGATGAAATAAGGAATTTAAGGAAAGTGGATCATGTATTTAATCATTATATATTAATTTTTAAATCATGATTTATGTTTAGTATTGAGATATACCTAAAAGACCCGCTTGGTCAATGAAACGGGAAGGTAGTTTAATGCATCCAAGTTAAAAAATCATATCCCTGCTCAACGACGTAGTTGTGAGATTAATTTGGGTATATGACTTAGATAAAGACTATTCCTAAGTTATAATATCAACCCTATAAATCAACTATCACGATAAACATCAACACCAACTAGAAACTATGGTTATGCATGAACGTAAAGTAAATGCCTCGACCCTAGAAGCTCTCCTTATATTACTTACAATACAAAGTTTGTACCTTTGTTAATTTTGCATTTAGTTCATAATTTCAAAACTCAAACTCTTAATTGGTTACAAATAGAACTTATAGACCTTTTACTAAAAGCCATGCTCGGGAACATCAAATGCTCCAAGAAGTTTTCATGAAATGATAGGTTCTTGAAGACATATTATACCATAAAAAATGTGTTATGAGAGGGTAATTTCACCTACATTATATCAAGGGTCCTTGGAGGAGTTGAAGGAATGCGATATGGGGCTAAAAATCTACATGGAAGGGACATGCACCCCATCTTATTTTGAGGTGCACCAGACCTGCTCTTGATCTTCTAGAGCATGTCAAAATAGATTTATCCAGTTTTGAGATACTCTTGACATGTGCCACATCTGCCCCAGGTGGATTGTTTGGGTATTTTCTTATAAGTGGGTCACTTTTGGGCCCCATATGTGTAATAAATAGCGTAAGACTATAAATACTTGCTAACTTAGGCTATTTTCTTAGTTTTGATTAAATATTTATGAACACTTCTCCTTTGGCAGATAAAGTTGGTGAACTTTTACTGAACTTTAGCTTAGAAACAAGTGATTTCGAGGGTAATCAATTCCCTCTTGGTCACCGTAAGAGTTAGCTATGATTTAAAGATTGTAATTAGGGGTTTAGGGTTTATATATCCTATAGTTCTTAATTCCTTCTTATTTTTGTCTAACTTTCTTCTATCTTGGATATCTATTTACTTTTCGTATTCCATTTCTTGTTTTGTAGTTTGATCCTTATCATTTTGTATTAGGTATGAGCTTGATTTCGTTCCCACGAGGTCAATCTTGGGTCTTATTGTCTAAAAAAATCAAAACATCACAAAAAATTACTATTTACTTTTTTGGGTTTAGGTCAAATTTTGAGTCTTTGATTTTTGTGTTTTCTTGAGTTTCTAGTGTTAGATTCTTGTTCCCTAACACTGTTGGAATCTAAATATCATATTTGAGCTTAATTAGAGCTAAATCAAAGGTTCTACTATTGATGAAGGCTTGAATTTGAAGAATTTGAAAATGGGATGTAAAATTTGAATATTTTGGTGAAAATTAGAAGGACAATGATGGTTGTAAGGTGTTCCTTACGTTTATTGGAGCCTACGATTAAATTTTGGACCATTTTGAGCAAAGGTGCATTAGTTGGAAATTTTAGTATTCTTGGTGTTCTTGAGAAGATTCATATCTTCAAGTTGAATATTCAACAAAAAGTTGTTATTTGATCCAAAGAATAAAAAGGAAAAGTGTATAAAAGCGTTAGTGCAAAAACGTGTTTAAAGGTCTAAGGAATATTCAAAAAGAAAAGGACAAAGAGGGACCATAAGGAGGCTAATTTCGGCACTTTAGCAAGCTGTTTCAGCCGATCTGCTCTAGGGGGCAGAGCTTTTGTTTTTTTCACATTGTCAAAGATTTGAACAATGAACATAAATAGAGAGTCCCTGATCGAATTGATCAGGTCATGTAGGAACAAGGTTCAAGTCTACTTTTTTGTTAGGATGCCTCAGTTGTAACTACATGGGCATTGAGTCTTCCGCTTCATGAGGAAGTATGTGATACCCAGAGGTGCACTTGACTTGCTAAATCTTATAAAATCCCTTTGTCTCAGTTTCAATTCATCTAGCTTCATTTCTTGATTCTTAAATTCATACTTTGATTCTTAAACTACTCAACAACTACTAAGTTGGCTGATTAGTTCTAGGGTCCGAATTCTTTCATCATCCTACTTCTTTCAAGCTATTATCATTTTCATTTCATTGTGAGTTCTTTATCCAAGTGTCTATGCAATTATTTGAGTCTTTCCAACAAGAATTCAGTTTGATCAATAGTAACATTTAACACCTAGACTACCACGGAGTATAAGCCATCCTTAAACATTTGCGACCCAATACAAAGGTGTGAAGAGTTGTAAGTTGGTTCTCTCACTGTAATGTGTTTGTTGTTTTTGTTAGTATATTTCTTCATAGGTACAATGGCTTCGTAAGTCAAAACATCACAAACCATGGATAATAATACCTCAAATTCTATCTTAGCAGCCCTTGAACCTCTCAACCATAAATTTGAAACCTTGGACTCTAAGGTAGGATCACTTAACACTAAGGAGGGATCACTTGAAGAGAGTATGTCTAATATGGGTGGAGGGATGAATAGCATGGAAGGAAGACTAAAGTCATCCATATCCATACCCCAACACTACCATGCCTTGTCTATGCTCAAAATACTTCCTCTATAATTTACCCAAAAATTCTTCATCAAATACTCAATCCACCCAGAACAATACAAGATCCTATGACCCAAACCACCACCTATCCATGAAATTATTATACCGTTCAACCACTCCAACCTCCACTAAACAAAATTCCCCCATTCCAAGCATCCCGTAACCAAAACTAGACCATCCAAATAGAGAAGGAAGGGGGGAAGCAACAACAAAAGGAGTTTAGAGCATTCTATAAAGTTGAGATATGGGTGGAGGAAATGAGAAATAGGATAATGGGTCAAGGAGGTCACTAAAGTACAGGAGGAAGTTTTGGTCCAGTGGCTAATGGGAGAAAAAGCTTAGGAAATTCCCCCCAAGGTCATGATCAAAGGAACCAACAAAGTAATAGGGACTGAGATATGTGTATTAATTCAATCAAGATTAATCTTCAAATCTTCAAAGGAGAGAGTGATCTCGAGGCTTATCTCACATGGTAGTCCACTTGTTAAAGGATCTTCCAAGTCAATGATCTCACCGATGATAAGAAGAGTTGTTAGACCATGGCCCATGTTGAAGGGTTTGCCAATACGTGGTCGAATTGCGAAAAAGGTTTGGAAATGTGTTGAATGATGGAAAACCACCCCCATGGGATATATTAAAGGGACTCATGAGAATAAAGTATGTACCAAAAGGGTATAGACATAAGTTACTTGCCAAGCTATACAATTTGAGGCAATGAAGTAAGAGTGTCTTAGACTACTATGATGAATTCCAACAACTGATCTTGAAGGTCGAGTATCATGAGAACATGCAACATACCATCATAAGATTCAAGGTTGGGTTGATCAAAGAAATATCCTCATATATGACTATCCATAAGTTTGAAACCATATAAGAAATCTTTCAAACAACCTTGGAAATTGAGAGGGATATCTAAGATAGGGAAACTTACAAACCAAAGGGGTACTTTCTACAAACACTTGGACTAAGAATAAAGAGGTATCTCAATCGTCATCCGGATAGAATAAGAAGAAAGAATAAAAGTTGATGTGTGCGCAATTGCGAACACATTTAAGGCCTTTAACCTAGAATAATTGCGAAGTCTTAAGTAACTTTTGTTGTTTTTTTGATTGTTTTTATTGTTTTAATGCAGATACTAGTGATTGGGGAGGAACCCAAAGAAAAGAAAAATAAATCATCTAAAATCTAGTGCAAATGAGCTAAAGTGTAGATGACGCCATTTCTGAAGCACCGTCAGACATATGACAGGCTGTCAAAGTAGCCGTAAAGTTTAGATAGAACATGAGGAGTTGAGATGAAATGTGACAACGTTCCGCCAGCACTGTCAAACATGGGACAGGATGTCAAAGTGGCCGTTAACCTAAGGCAGATTATGATGATTTCCAGTAAGGATGTGACGACATTTTTCACGGGCCGTCACATATTTGACATGCCGTCAGATTTGCCATTAGAAAAATCAGAAGATAGTAATTCACTGGAAACTTTGACGACATCCTGGACACGCCGTCAAACGTATGACGCACTGTCAAGAATGCCGTCATCTAATCCGAAGAAAATCATAAATTTTAATTTTATTTCCTTATTTAGGGTTGACTATTTAAATACCTGTAGGGGGGATCAGACAATTAACTCGGAGGGTGGCACGTAAAATTGCTTCATCTTTTTCATCAAATATTTTTCTTGTTTTCTTTCCAAACACTTATCAAATATTGTGGGTTTCCATCTTGTGATTGAATTGAATAAATACTTATTGGGTTTCATCCATCAGTAAGTTTATCCATATTACCATGAATTCAACTTGTTATTTCGTTCATCAAATCATGAGCGGCCAATTCTATTAGCCTGAGTTATGGGATCCATGGATTAGGGTTTGATATGATGCTAGGTATTTAAAGGATTCAAAGAGTAGTAGGACATCTTGAAATTTTGTTGCTTTAACTTGAATCTATTGGTTGCAAACAATAGGTTATGCCTTAGGCTTATTTGCTTTTAACAGAGAAATAAACTAGAGGACATGAATTATCAACAGGGACTCGGAAGCTACCAACCTTATATTTAATGATTGATGCCATAACTAGATTAATCTACCTGAGATAAAATACTATTGGAAATAGATAAGTTATCTAAGTTCGAGAGAATTATATAATAAATTATCTGGTGAGCTCGAGATATAAGTTAGATAGTATCATCGTCAGGGATATTCTGTTGTTTCTACTTACTTCAAGAGTCTTAAGCATTACCTAGTATCTTTCAATTCCCAAAACCCATGGTGAACATAAATCCGGTCTCCCATTTATCTTGGTTAAAAATACTAAAATATTGAAAATGACAATTGCCTCTCTGTGAAACTTAAACCCTTATTTTTGGGAACAGTAAACTACCAGTAAAGTATTTTGTAAACAAATCGAAGTTCACACCCTATTCCCTGTGGGATTCGACCCCAACCTAGTTGGGTTTTATATTGACAACGATCGCTTACACCCATTCAAGAGTGTAGTTTGAGAATTATCACAAGTACAATGACAAGAAGCCCATAGAAAAGACCACTACAAGTACCCGCCAAGGAATGAAGGTAACAAATATCCTACTCCCAATCCTAAGGGTTTTCAATGTTTTAAATATCAAATATGGGGGAACAAGGCGAGTGAATGTCCTAATTGAAGAAATATGATACTTAGGGGAAGGGAAGTTATATTACCTTAGAGAAGAGGTGGGGTTGGAGGAATAGAATGATGAAAAGACCCAAGAAGGAGAGGGATCCAAAGAAGATGAGTAAGTAGAGAAAGATAATAAAGATGCTTGGCCTCTAGATGCAAAGTTTGAGGTTTCTAACTTTATGGTAAGATGATAAATGATTAGTGAGGCAATAGATAATCCTCATTAAAGGGAAAATCTATTCCATACAAAGTGTCTTATCAAGAAGAATGTGTGTTATTCGATCATTGATAGTGGGAGTTGTACTAATGTGGCTAGTGCTAGTATGGTTGATTTCTTAAAGTTGACCACAACCAAACACTCCACACCTTACAATCTCTAATGGTTAAATTAATGTGGATAGTTGAAGATGACTAGACATGTGGTGATTCAGTTCAAATTCTAGAATTAACATGATGAGGTGTATTATGATGCGATACCCATGCAAACTTGCCATCTCTTTCTTGAGAGGCTATTGCAATCGATCGTTTGACCAAGCATAATGGGAGGATAAATCAGAATTCTTTTGAGTTAGATGGTTAGAAATTCACACTCCATCCACTTACACCCACTCAAGTGAATGAGGCTCACTAAAAGTTGAGAGAATTTAAAAAGAAGGGTGAGAAACAAGGTGAAGAAGAGGTCTAAATTAAGGAAAAGAATGAAGAAGAGAATAGGAAATTGAAAGGTAAGAGTCCCTTGGTGATGGTGGCTAGTAACAAAGAACTTTTCAAGGAATATTATGATGAAGCACCCATGCTACTCCTAGCCCACACTTTTCATACTAACCACTCTACTTCTCATATTCCCCATTCTATTTCTCTTGTTATTTAGGAATTTGAGGATGTATTCTCAAAGGAGCTTATACAAGGATTGCCCCCCACTTTGGGATTTGAACAACAAATAGATTTTGTGCTAGGTTCTCAATTTTCCAACAAATTGGCCTATCAAGGTGATCCAATGAACACCAAGGAGATCCAAAGGCAAGTTGAGGAACTCATCAACAAAGGACACATCAATGAGAGCATGAGTCCATATGATGTCCCGGTGTTTCTAGTGCCAAATAAAGATGGGATATGGCACATGTGTGTTGATTGTCGAGCCATCAATAAACTAAAAGTAAAGAATCACCACCTAATTCCCCGTTTAGATGACATTCTAGATGAGTTGAATAGTTCTTGTGTGTTTTCTAAGATAGATCATAGGAGAAGTTACCACTAAATCTTGATGCAACTGGGTGATGCGTGGAAGATCGCATTCAAGAGAAAGTTTGGTATATATGAATTTATGGTCATTCCTTTTGGCCACCAATGCTGCTAGTAACTTTATGCTATTGATGAACCATGTGATGAAATAGTTCATTGTTAAATTCGTTGTGCTATATGTTGATGATGTTCTAGTTTATAGAAAATCCCTTGAGGAGCATGTCTTACATTTTCCAAATGTGTTTGAAGTTCTTAGGAGAGAAAAATTGTATGCTAATCATGAAAAGTGCTCTTATAGTGTAAGTGAAGTAGTGTTTATGGGATTTGTTGTAAACTCAAGAGGAGTCGAGGTGGTTTAATCTAAGATAGATGCTATCAAGAATTAGCCAACTCCAAAATCCATTGGTGAAGTACAAACTCATATCATAATCTTTTAACAACTCAAGCTACCTTTTCTTATAAAGATTCAAATCTTTTTGCGTGAACATGTACTGTAAACTCTTATGATCCGTTAACACATCGACATGAACCCCACAAAGATAATGCCTTCAAATTTTCAAGGCAAAAATAATAGCTTCTAACTCATGATCATGGGTAGGATAATTCTTTTCATGGGGTTCAAGTTTTCTAGAGGAGTAGGCTATGACCTTTCCTCTCTGTATAAAAACAAAACCAAGGCCAAATCTAGAAGCAACATAGTAAACAACAAACCCATCTGTGTCATCTGGAAAAGTCAAGACTAGGGCGGGAATGAGTCGAGTCTTTAACTCCTGAAAACTCTTCTCGCAGGAATCTGACCACTAAAATTTGACTTTCTTCTGAGTCAATTGAGACATGGGGAAGAAATAAAAGAAAACCCTTCAACAAACCATCTGTAATAGCCAGCCAAACCCAAGAAACTCCTGATGTCTGATGGAGAGATGGGTCTGGGCTAGTTTCTCACCTTTTTGGTCTTTTGAGGGTCAACTCAGATGCCATCACTAGAAAATATATGGCCAAGGAAAGCTATTGATTTTAGTAAAAATTCTCACTTACTAAACTTAGCAAATATCTGATGATCTATAAGGGACTACAACACAACCCTTAGATGATTTGCATGATTATTCTCATTATGGGAATAGATAAGGATATCATCAATGAAGACTATGACGAACATGTCCAAGTACTGCTTGAACACCCTATTTATCAAGTACATGAAAGGTGCAGGGGCATTTGTTAGTCCAAATGACATAACTAGAAATTTAAAGTGACCATATCGAGTTCTGAGGGTTGTCTTTGGGATGTCACATTCTCGGACTCTAAGTTGATGATAGCTAGATCTGTGGTTTATCATAGAGAAATAACTGGCACCCTGATGTTGGTTGAAGAAGTCTTTAATTTTGGGGAGTGGATAATTATTCTTGATTGTGACTTTATTCAACTGACGGTAGTTGGTGCATATTCTGAGAGAACTATCTTTCTTATGAACGAATAGGACTGGAGCTCCCTATGGAGAAACACTAGTCCTAATGAAACCTTTATTTAAGAGATATTTTAAATTTTCGTTCAATTCCTTAAGCTTGGTTGGAGTAATTCTGTTGGGTGGAATAGAGATAGGTTGGGTGTCTGGAAGGAGATCTATTTCGAAGTTGATTTCCTTCTCAAGAGGAACTTCAGGAAGATCTTCAGGGAATAAATCTGGAAATTCGTTTACTACTAGAACTGACCCCAGACTCAGAGCCTCAATATTTAAGTCTTTGAATCTAACAAAATGGTAAATACACCCTTTGGATATCATATTTCTTTCTCTAAGATAGGAAACAAATAGACATTTAGGTACTGAAGTACTACCCCTCCATTCAATAACTGGTTCATTAGGAAACTAAAACTGAATGACTCTATTTCTATAGTCAACTGAGGCATAGCATGAGTGGATCCAATCCATGCCAAGAATGACATTGAAATCAATCATCTCTAACTCCTAAAAATCAACTGAAGTGATTTTCTAAGATACTATAACCGGGCAAGTTTTGTATATCCACCTAGCTATAACAGACTTATCCACTGGGTAGACACTGAGAAAGGTTCTGCTAATATTTTAGAACTAACACCGAAGTTGACAGCTATATAAGAAGACATAAAAGAAAGTGAAGCTCCGGGGTCTAATAAAACATAAGCATGAATATGAAAGACCTACAACGTACCCATAACCACATCAGGAGAACTTTCTTGATCATGCCGAGTTTGGAGAGCACACAATTTATTTCGACGCTGCCCACTGGTTGTACTAGAAATGGCACCCTGCTGAGTCAGGCGACCGGCTGGAGCTAAAGAATGATTGGACTGACCCTGCTAACCATCCCCTGGGTAATCCCTGACCTTATATCCTAGCTTGCCATATCCAAAACACATATCACTACCAGCCTTGCACTCACCCTGATGATTCCTACCATAATTTCGGCAAAGTTAATTAGTACTACCACCATTCACATTGCCCTGGAACTTAGAGCCTGGCGCCCTATCCCTACTATCTTTCCTGAACTTAGGCACTAGCACACTAGATGGAGATGGAGCTGGGGTTGAAAATTTTTGACGGAATTAAGAACGGTTACCACCTTTTGACCTTGGCTGAGAAAAGTTAAAACTACCTATTTTGGCCCTTTTATTCCCTCTCTCCTTCTCCTTATACTTCTCCCCCTCAATCTATTGAGCATAAACCGTGAGTCTTGATAGGTACATCTTCTTAATCAACATGGAGGTCCTACACTCTTTAACCACACTATCAGCTATACCAGATACAAACTTACTTATTTCTAAATCTATTATCCGCCACCATAGTAGGAGCATACCCGGCCAACTAAGAGAACTTAAGCGATTACTCTTTCATGCTCATATTAACCTCCTTTAAATTGGTGAAATCCTGAACCTTAGCTTCCCTCAACTTTAGAGAGAAGAACCTATCTAAGAAAGTTGTGGCAAAGTCCTCCCACTCTACAAGCTCTGTATCAATACCTCGGTCCTTCTTTCACTGCTTAAACCAGGTGTGGGCTATACCCTACAACTGATATACATCCAACTCTGCATTCTCACTTGAAGTGATGCCTATGATATTTATCACTTTCTGTACCAAGTCTAGAAACTCCTGCGGATCCTCCTCAGACTTGGATCAAGAAAACAGAGGGGGATTTATCTGAGTGAAATCCTAAATCCTAACTGTAGCTATATTTTCCACTGGATTGGTTAGGGAAATAGCCTGCTGGTTGTTTTGAGAAGCTATAGAATGGGCTAGGGTAGTAAAAATGGCCCTAAATTTGGCATGAGAGACATGCTCATTCAGGGGATCTTCCTGAATAGGTGGTGGTGTAGGCTGATCCCTGTTCCTTCTTCTATTGTATCTTCTAGGAGGAATTGTTGGTAAACAAAATTATGGAAGAGTTAGAAAGAGGAATTAAATAGAGCTAATGCTCTTTCACACGGCATGAACACTAAAAGAAGTGAAACTTTCCAAAAATGTATCGTAGCCTGTTGCCCATAAGTGTGGTGCGCTTCATACCTATGCATAAGACTCTACTCAATGCGGTTTTTAGACATCCTAGGACACCTTAAAACCTTTGTCTCTAATACCAAATTTTATCATGACTAAGGCTACCCCTTAGTTGAGACAACAGTGCTTATGGCCACAAGTGACCAAAAGCTAATCCATGAACTGGTACCTGTTGTGAGCACTGAGTAAAATAGTAATACAACATAAGTGCGAAAGATAAGCTGATAAGATACTATAAATCTAAATACTAAAATACATAGCAATGACATGTCTAAAATATCTAATTAAAATACAAAAAACTAAACTGTCTGTCTAAAACAACTAAAAAATTGAAAAAATTAACTAACTGTCTAACTGATTGTCTGAAAGACTCAAGACATCATGAGGAGTTGATGGGACAAATCCCCAACTAACTTCAACTGATTGAACATAAGGAAATACTAAAATAAGTGAGAAAAATATATCACGTACTTGATGGCGGACTCACTACTACTATTGATTGGTAACATTGAGCTATCTAAGAATAACAGAGAAACTGAGCATTCAAACCTATGTTATAAGACAAGATAGCGCAAAGAAAAGTATGTGGTTAGTACTTTGAATGTACTAGTATGTGAGATAAGGACTGACTGAAATGCATGAGATAACTGAGCATGAATGCATGAATATGTAATATCCGAGAATGCAAGATCAATCATAAACATATTTCTAAGATAATCTATTTTCCAAAAAACTAAATTCTGTATAACTAAATAATTGAAAATCTGTATACTTTGGTCAAGCAAACCTGAGGTTAGACATACTGAATACTGACTGAGATTATGGGAGGTATCACATAACCGGCATGCCCCAATTTGAGCTGATCGGGGTCCAAACTGTAACCCCAGTTCGAAGGGTGCCAGTACCTTGCCTTGGGTACTAACATATGGTTGTGTTAATTCACTAAAATGGTGTCTAAAAGAACTAAGGAGTCACCCTCTACTGGCAGGTGCTCTCATGAGATATGTGTCAATTCTCAACTGACAGGAAGACATATCAAACCTATGCTGGCTACGTAGTTCTAGAACTCAGGGACTGCTACTAAAGGTCACACTCTCTACTAGAAGGTGAGCCCCCATCTCTTGGTTCACTCGGTGCTAAATCCTACTCCCAACTGAACGGACACTGGTACAGAACTGAACTAAGTTTAGCTGAATATTATTTCTGATAGTGCTAATTATAACCATAAATATCTAAGTATAATGATAAGATTCATGGCTTAACTGACTTATTACTTGAACATATGAAATCATGTAAAACACAAAGGTATTAGGTGTTCATAACCCTCCAACACTGAATGATCATAAAATATGATATTAAATCTTAAAATTATAGTATGAAATCATAGTTCAAAGACCCAAAACATGAACATTTCACCAAAAGAGTGAGAATCATTAGCTTGAACATAGGAATGTGTTAAACATGAGGAAATAACATGATTACATGGCTAAATTCATAATTTTATGTTGTAACATAAAATTAACTTGAACATGACATGGGAAATTATAGTTTAAAGCATGAATTGAACTAACTGTTCATGGAATCATATGAGGACATAAAACTGAGTTCAATTACTAAGGAAATACAAGAATCTAACCCATCTTGAATATATAAAACTCCATAATAAAGAAAGAATCCACATTTTCATCAAATAGAATATTTTGGGGCTCAATGGGTGAAAGGGAACCATTGACGAATACCATACATACCTCAACTATTAGGTTCTAGAGGATTTTTTGGACTTAGGATCTTGAACTCTTGGATTCTTAAAGAAAGATCTTGGGTTTTGTTCTTAGGAAGGAGGAGGGTTTTTATTGAGATTAATTTTGAAAGGAAGAGGAAAATAATGCCCCTATAGATACCCCAAATCGTGTTATGGGAGAATTGGGTTAAGGGAAAAAGACTTAGTTTCCCCTTGATTTCATTAACCAAAGAGCTAGATAGGAAAGAGAAAAGCACCAAATCTCTCTCCTCGAGGGAGAAATCAATGCACTGCGTTACTTACTCTGGGGGAGAAATCAACGTATCGCAGACCCCATCCCCATGGGAGAGACTTACGCTCTGTGGGCTTATCGGGATGACTCACTATTTTAGCTATCCAAACATGTCCCAAACCTCATTTGAAAATCCTAAAACTCTCCCGATACATACGACTAACCTCCCTAAATATGAACCAACTCAAAAACTAATATCTCGGAGTGAGAAAGACCAAAATAAAAATCCGTGAAGTTTAAGGGTCTTGAAAATGACTAAGTCCTTAACAATTAGTGAACATTTAAAGCCTTGGACCCCTTAAGCATAAACCACAATTGAACCGAGCTTAGTATTGTATGGGGTATTACATAGGTGTCATCCTAATATAAGACCATAAACCTATTGCCTATTTTAGTTAAAATCTCAAGCGTGAAATTTTAAATTATTCCACTTATGATCTAGAGTTGTACATCTTGATCAATGTATCAGATAATTGGCAACACTATTTTTGACCCAAAGAGTTCGTGATCCGAACCAACCATGAATCATTGAAGCTCCTCCAGGCCCAAGATAAGTTTAATAAATGGCATGCCAAATAGATTGAGTTTCTAGAGACTTTCCCCTATGTAATTTAATACATAAAGGGAAATGAAAATATGGTAGCCGAATGCATTTTATAGAAAACATGTGTTATTATCTACATTGTCTTCTAAGTTGATGGGTTTTTAGTGTTTAAAGGCAATGTATCCTAGACCCCCTATTTTCTCAAATATTTCTAGATTGCGAGGAATGGGGTAGGGAAAGAAGGATTAGAGATCATACTTCTATTCCCTACTCTAAGTTTAATGGTTTCTTATTTAAAGAAAAAAGGTTGTACGTACCCTATAGATCATGGAAAGAAATTTTTGTAAGAGAGGCACATGATGGTGGTATGATGGGTCACTTTGGAATTGACAATACCTTTTGAATCCTAAGAAGCAATTCTATTGGCCCAAGAGGAATCAAGATGTTACTATAATTTGTGGCCAATGTATGGATTGTAGAAGTATAAAATTCCCGCCTTCTCCCTCAAGGATTATATAACCCACTACCCACTCCCCAACGACTATGGCTTGACATCACTATGGATTTTGCATTGGGTTTGCCTAAGACAAGGAGGGGTAGAGATAGTATTTTAGTTGTGGTTCATCATTTTTCTAAGATGAACCATTTCATTCTGTCATAAAAGTGATGATACTTCTAATGTAGCTTCTTTATTTATTGATCATATTGTCAAAATGTCTGGAATTCCTCAGACCATTGTTAGTTATAGGGGCTCTAAGTTCCTTAGTTACTTTTGGAGGTCATTGTTGGGTAGGCTTGGCACCAAATTGCATTTCTCAATATCTTACTACATACAAACCAATAGGAAAATAGATGTGGTAAGTAGAACCATGGGTTCTATTTTATGCACCTTAGTTAAAGGAAAAATTGCCTCTTGGGAGGACCACCTACCTTTAGTTGATTTTGTTTATAATCATGTTATCCATTCAACCATTGGTATGAATCCCTATGAATGTGCTTATGGTTTTAACCCCCTTAGCCCTTTAGATCTCAGTTCTTTGGCTAGTGATGCTGTGATAAGCTTAGATAGAGACAAGAGGGTGGAATCCATAAAAAGATACATGAGAAAGTGAGGATTCTCCTTGAGAATAAGAACCAAAATATGGCCAAAAGAGTAAACAAAGGATGAAAACGACTCGTGATTGAACCGGGTTATTGGGTATGGGTGCTGTAATGACCCAAAATCACATCCCGGGACATCACACGGTGCTTAGGGCTACAAGTAGCCCCAAGCTAACCCTTTGAGCCTATCACTTCACATAATACTCATTCAAGAAGGGATATACAAAACACTGGCACTGTCATATCAAATGAAAGGAAATACAAAGATAATACTCGATCAAAACAACCACAATACTGGAAACTCAACACAACCACAGTCTGATAACTAGTCTGACAAAGCCTCTACTACTCCATGAACTAGAGAGCCATTAGGACAGGCCCCCAACAGACTCAAACTGAACTGAAAGAAATGACATAAACACTTAAGTAGTGCAATATCTGAAGATAGGCCCTTAAACCATAAGGACTCACCACTAGAGAAACCTAGACAAAGGTACTCGGAAATCACTGATGAGGCTGGGATTGAGCACCTGAACCTACATTATAAGAAAATGTAGAACATAGACGTATATATGGATCAACACTTGGGAATGTACTGAGTATATGGGGGTGTATGCATTTACATAATATAATATCAATACTCTTTAATCAAATCATAGATGTAAATAGGAATGACTCACATGGCTTGAATAAGTCTAAAATGTAAAGCTCATAAATCATGTAGAATGATGCATGTAACACAAATCTCGTGAGTCATTATACTTTGGATTTAAAACTTGTGCTCTCCTCTTATTCTCATTACTCATAGGATGAAGAAAGCTTTAAACAATACTTTCAATTCATGCATATATCTCATGGAGAGTAAAACTTCTTTAATGCTCAAGAACTTATAACTCTTTTGAACTCAACCACTTGGAACTAGGAATCATATGACTTTGGTTTAAAAACTGATGATCAACTATTATTAGTAGAGAAAACTACTTTCTTCTTTAAAAAATACTCAAAAGCAATTCATTCACTTTAGAAAATATCTCATCTCAAAGATTTAGGGGAAATATTCTATCTCAGTGGAAAAATACATTAGTTTAGGGAGGTTTTCTTAACCAACATAAACCATGCGAGCTACATGGAGTCCAACTTCTTTTCCTCTTAAGGAAGAAACCTCACGTTGGGGAGAGGCATCATACTCTTGCCAAGGAGTATAACCTCAACTCAGTGATCACTTATCTCGGCCTTGGGCCCAATCATCTCGGCCTTAGGCCCAAAATCCCAAACCTACGGTGGTACGTAGTTCTAGGGTATGAAATCATGGTAACTTACCCAACTCGATGCTAAATACTACTCCCTTTAGTTTATCTCACTCATCTCATGGAAATCCACTTTCAAAATAATGTCATGGTTCATAAGAACCCAACAATCAAATCTGTAATCTTATGTGGTAGAGTGGATTTCAAAACTCTAGGACCATTAGGTCAAAACATTTCTTAATAAATCTCAAAATACTCAAATCATGGGTGCTTATAGCACAAGAGTTCATAAAATTGCAAGTCTCAAGTAGGACTTATTGACCCATAATTCAATCTCAAGTTAAAACTTATCATAATGCATAATAGCTAGCATATAGATTCATAATTCATGTAGAAATCTAGAAGTTACAATAATTTGTCTCAAAATAACAACATACTCATATACTTCAATTTCTAGAATATTGAAACTCTTAAATTCTCAAGGAGTAACAACATAGGGTATAAACCCAGCTTTATTTTCTTAAGACAAACATGCAAAACCATGCTATTTGACTTTCAATTCATGGCGAACATCAAGATATTGCAATTCAATAACAATGGGTGAAAAACCCTAATTCAATATCATGTAAAATCTCATAGATTGCAGAAAATTATATTTTAAATAAGCCTTTGGGCACAAGGGTGAAAGGATTACCCTTGTTCAAAATCCCACATACCTTAGATTATGAAACTAGATGAACAAGCTTGCTTTAAACTCTTCTTCTTACTCTTGAGAGAGGGTTCTTGCAACCCTTGAACTTGGGGAACTCAAATCTCAACTCAATTTGTAAAATCTATGGTGAGTTCTTGGATTTCTTGGTTAAGGGTTTTAGGTTTGATCTTGAGGGAGAAACCCTATCTCTCTTGTGTTTTGGATGATGAATGAAGCCATTTGCTTCATTTGGAATATATCTGGTTGATAAAATAGTGGAGAATACTGAAAATCCCTTTTTAAAACGAGTTAAAAATACTGAACGAGGGCTGCGATGGTCGAAGCGATGGTCCATCGCTAGTCTGACGGTCTGTCGGATCATCCGTCGCACATCGGTCAGAAAAATAACACACTGCCTTAGTGTGATGGTCAAAGAAACGGTCTATCACATTCTTGATGGTCCGTTGGATCATCCATTGCACGTTGGCCAGGATGAGACCATACTGCCTCAGTGGTGATGGTCTCAGTGATGGTCCGTCGCATCCTTGACGGTCCGTCGTCCTGGCTGTCACACTTGGGCCAGGAAAAAGAGATACTACCTTGGTTGTGATGGTACGAGCGATGGTGCATCGCAAACTCGACGGTCCGTCGCACCTGGGTGGTTCCGATAACTCTCAGTAAAACAGCCATAACTTCTCACCCCGATCTCGGATTTGGACAAAATCAGTATCGTTGGAAAGATAATTCAATTTTGTACATGATAAAAAGTCAAATTTAAGAAAATTCTATATGGTTTAAACACCAATCACTTGAGAAGTTACTTCTCAATCTTTTAGGTCTAGAATTACACTTCACCTGTCACGCTCTAAGGCTCGGACTACGAGGGAACTCTGCGGGGTCTTACAATATCTCCCCCTTGGAAACATTCATCCTCGAATGTCGGTAGTTAGACTAGGAATACAGGAAAATAGAGTACACATAACTAAAGCAATTTGCTAAATGTCTCAAAATCTCTCTTAACTCTTGAATACCTCAGAAATTGCATGAACTCATGTAAGAATAGATTTATAGCAGAACTTTAGATTTAGAAGGGATGAATTAAGGAAGAATAATACCTTCGGATTGATCTGAACTCGTGGAAAAAAAGGTGCGGGTACTTGGCTCGCATGTCTGCTTCTGCCTCCCAAGTAGCACCCTCAACTGGCTGGTTCCACCACAACACTTTGACCAAGGGAACCTCTTTGTTCCTCAGTCTACGGATCTAAAAATCTTGGATCTCAATGGGAATCTCATCAAATGAAAGACTATTCTGAATATCAGCACTGTCTGAAGGATCTACCAAAACAGAATCACCAATATCCTTCTTAAGCATGGAGACATGAAAAATAGGATGAACGGCTGACAACTCCACAGGCAACTCAACCTCATAGGCTAATTTACCAACACGACTCAAAACTCTATATGGGCCAACATAACGGGGACTAAGCTTTCCCTTTTTACCAAACCTCTTCACCCCTTTCATGGGTGAAATCTTCAAGTACACCAAATCACCCACTTCAAACTCAAGATCTCTTCTCCTTACATCGGCATATAACTGTTGACGACTCTGAGCTATCTTTAACTTCTCTCTAATCAACTTAATTTTCTCTATAGCTTCAAAAACTGCACCAGGCCCAATCACAATAGCTTCACCCACTTCAAACCAACCAATGGGTGATCTACATATTCTACCATACAAGGCCTCAAACGGTGCCATATCGATGCTAGCATGGTAACTACTGTTATAGGTAAACTCTATCAATGGCAAATGCTCATCCCAACTACCTTTGAAATCAAGATCACACGCCCTCAACATATATTCTAGGGTCTGAATTGTCCTCTTATCCTGACCATCTATTTGCGGATAAAAAGCGAAAATCAAAAGAACATGGGTACTAAGACCTTGCTGAAACGCCCTTCAAAACTGAGAAGTAAATTGAGTACCCTTATTCGAAATGATAGATGAGGGAACTCCGTGCAGCTTGACTAACTCCCAGATATACAATCTAGCATAATCCTCAGTTGTATAAGATGTATACACGGGCAAGAAGTGCGCGGCCTTAGTCATCTTGTCTACAACAACCCAAATAGAATCATGATGATGACGCGAAAGAGGTAACCTGATCACGAAGTCCATATTCACCACCTCCTATTCTAAGTGGGTATACTAAACTCTTGCATCACACCACTAGGTCTTTGGTGCTCTACCTTAACCTGTTGGCACATTGAACACTTTTCTACAAACTCAGCTATATCCTTCTTCATACCATTTCACCAATAGATTTCTCATAAGTTGTGGTACATCTTGGTAGTGCCGGGATGAATAGAATACCGCGGCCATGCACTTCAACCATAATCCTCTACCTCAGATCGTCAACACATGGAATGCATAATCTACCCTACAATCTCAACACGCCATATCCCCCTTGGGAGAAAACCTCTACCTTTTGGTCCTTAACTACCTCCTTCAGTCTGACCAAACTAGGATCTCTATCTTGCTTCTCTTTCACTTCTGAAACTAAAGTAGATTCGGAACTATGTTGCACCAAAGCACTTCCCTCAGCTGAATCAAGCAACCTAACACCCAATCTAGCCAGAAAATGCATATCACAAGCTAACTCTTTCTTACCTTCTCCTACATGAGCAACATTACCCATAGACAATCTTCAAAGGGCATCCGCCACTACGTTGGCCTTGCCCGGGTGATAGAACACACTCATATCATAGTCTTTTAACAACTCTAACCACCTTATCTGCTTAATATTTAACTCCCTCTGAGTAAACAATACTGCAGGCTCTTATGATCAGTAAACACATCAACACAAACACCATAAAGATAGTGTCTCCAGATTTTCAAAGCAAAGACCACAACAACTAACTCAAGATCATAGGTTGGGAAATTCTTCTAATGCAGCTTTAACTGTCTAGAGGCATAGGCTATAACCTTACCTCTTTGTATCAACACACAACCCAAACCAATTCTAGAGGCATCACAATACACCACAAAACCATCTGTACTATTAGGCAAGGTCAACACAGGGGCTGAAGTAAGTTGAGTCTTCAACTCCTAAAAACTCTTCTCACAGGAATCTGACCACTGGAACTTAACTTTATTTTGGGTCAATCAATTCATGGGAGGCGCAATAGAAGATAAACCTTCAACAAAACGGCGGTAGTAGCCCGCTAGACCTAAGAAACTTCTAATGTCAGATGGAGAGATAGGTCTAGGCCAATTTCTTATAGCTTCTATTTTTTAGGGATCAACTCTAATACCTTCGGTTAAAACAATATGACCCAGAAAGGCTACTGATCTTAGCCAAAATTCACACTTACTGAATTTGGCAAACAGATGGTGATCTCTAAGAGTTTGTAAGACAGTTCTAAGGTTATTCGCATGGTCAATCTCATTACATAAGTATACAAGGATGCCATCTATGAACACTATGACAAACATATCAAGATATGGCTTGAACACTCAATTCATGAGGTCAATAAAAGCTGCTAGGGCATTGATTATCCCAAAAGACATGACTAGAAACTCAAAGTGACCATAGCGGGTTCAGAAGGCTGTCTTTGGAATATCACATTCCCTCACTTTAAGTTGATGATAGCCAGATCTAAAGTCTATCTTGGAGAAATAACTTGCACCTTGCAACTGATCAAACAGGTCATCAATTCTCGGAAGAGGATACTTATTTTTTATTGTGACCTTGTTAAGGCTATGATAGTCAATGCACATATACAAAAAACCATCTTTCTTTCACACAAATAGAACAGGTGCACCCCAAGGAGAAATACCGGGCCTTATGAAACCTTTGTCTAAAAGATCTTTGAATTGCTCTTTCAACTTCTTAAGCTCAGCAGGTGCCATACTGTATGGCGGAATAAAAATAGAATGAGTGTCGAGAAGAAGGTCAATCCCAAATTCTATCTCTCTATTGGGAGGTACCCTTGGGAGATCTTCCAAAAAAACATCTGGAAACTCATTAACAATATTGACTGACTGAATAGTTGGAGCCTCAGACTTAGTGTCTTTGACTCTAACTAGGTGATAGATGCAACCCTTGGGTATTAGCTTTTTGGCTTTGAGATAGGAGATAAAATGACTCTTGGGAGATACCGAACTCCCGGACCACTCAAAAACTCACTCATTAGGGAACTGAAACTTGACCACATGGGTACGACAATCTATAGATGCATAACATAAATAAAGCCAATCCATACCCAGAATAAAGTCAAAATCCACAATGTCTAACACTATTAAATCAGCAAGTATGACTCTATGAAGAACAGTAACAGGACAATCTCTATACACCTGTTTAGTAACAACTGACTCCCCTACTGGTGTGGAGACTAGGAAACGCTCAGGAATCTTTTCGGGACTCATTTTGAAATTCACAGCTACAAGTGGGGTCACATAAGAGAGACTTGACCCGGGGTCCAAAAACACATAAACATCAAGACAAAAGAAACGTAAAATACTAGTAACAACATCGGGAGAGTCCTCCTTCTCCTAACGGGATGGTAAGGCATAGAATCTGTTCTGGTACTGACCACCAGCAGTGCTAGATGAAGCGCCCGGAACAGGGGCAGGACGAGGGAAAAAAGCTGGTGTACTAGTAGTCTGTGCCTAAGGTCGGGCATCTATGGTCCCCTGCCTAGCATGTGGACAATCTCTAAGTCTGTGGCCCTGCTTGCCACAACTAAAACAACCCCTCAAATCTGCGAAACACTTACCGGGATGATCCCTACCACACTTAGCACAAAAAGGATAACGGTTTCTGGTACCAACATTGTTCTGCGACCTAGACATAAAAGACCTGCTCCTTTGCTCCTGCGTGCCTCTAGGCACGGGAGCAGTAGCTGATAAAGGCGTTGAAATAGACAGACGTCTCTAAAACTGAGAGCAGTGTCCTCCATTGAACTTAGGCTGATTATACTTATGTTGCTCAGATCTAGCCCTCTTGTTACCACTTACTCTGTCTCTCTCTCTAATCTTATCTGCCTCTATTTAATATGCATACATCATCAACCTAGACAGATCTATATCCCTATGTAGCATCACAGTCATACACTCTTTCAGCACCAAACCAGAAACACCTGTCATGAAATTGCTCATACTAGCTCGGGTGTCAGAAATCAAATCAGGAGTATACTTGGCCAACTGGTTGAACTTCAAACAGTACTCCTTAACAGTCATGGAGCCCTGCCTCAAGTTTATAAACTCCTCAATCTTTGCTTCCCTCATCTCAAGCGGAAAGAACTTGTCCAAGAATGCATCTTGGAACACCTGCCAAGTCATAGGAGCAGCATCCTCACCTCTACCCTTCATCTATAATACAACCCAGTCATAAGCTATGTCCTTCAACCTATAAGACACCAACTCAACATTTTCTTTCTCAGAATCATACATCACCTACGTGATCTTTCTCACCTTATCAAGGTAAAATTATGGGTCCTCACCTGCCTTGGACCCATAAAACTCTGGAGGATTCATCCGTATTAAATCACGAATCCTAGAAGCAGCTACATCACCTTCCTGCTTATTTGCAACTGTGGCCTGGTTATTGGCCCGAACATTAGCGGTGACTACTTGGGCTAACACCTGAAAGGCCACCCGAAACTCAGCATAAGACACAGTCTCATTCAAAGGATCAATAGGTGGGGGTTGCTTATCATCATTTCTATGGGCATTCACTCTTCAGAGAGGCATTTCCTGAAATAGGAGAGCACAAATTATTAGATGAGAGGGAAAACTGCAGGCACAATGGAATCTGAAAGAAAGAAACAACTTTTTCCTAAAATGTCTTGTAGCCTCTTGCTCATAGATGTGGCGCGCTACACACCGATGATCAAGACTTTACTCAACGCGGCTTGTCAGACTCCCTAGGACTCCTTTAAAACCTTAGGATCTGATACCAAGTTTGTAACGATCCAAAATCACCTCTCGGGATGTCACACGGTGCTTAGGGCTACAAGTAACCCCAAGCTAACTCTTTGAGCCTATCACTTCTCATAATACTCATTCAAGAAGGAATATACAAAACACTGGAACTATCATATAAAATGAAAGGAAATACGAAGATAATAATCGGTCCAAACGACCACAATACTGGAAATCTCAACACAACCACAGTCTGATAACTAGTCTGACAAAGCCTCTACTATTCCATGAGCTAGAGAGCCATTGGGACAGGTTCCCAACTGACTCAAACTGAACAGAAAATAATGACATAAACACTCAAGTATTGAAATATATGAAGATAGGCCCTCAAACTATAAGGACTCACCACAAGAGAAATATAGACAAAGGTTCTCGAGAATCACTAACGGGGCTAGGACTGAGCACCTGAACCTACATTATAAGACAATATAGCACATAGATGTATATTAAATCAACACTTGGGAATGTACTAAGTATATAGGGGTGTATGCATTTACATAAAATAATATCAATACTCTTTAATCAAATCATGCATGCAAATAGGAATGACTCACATGGCTTGAATAAGTCTAAAATGTAAAGCTTATACTTCATGTAGAATGAAGCATGTAACAGAAATCTTGTGAGTCATTATACTTTGGCTTTAAAATCTCTGCTCTCCTCTTATTCTCATTACTCATAGGATGAAGGAAGCTTTAAACAATACTTTCAACTCATGCATATATCTCATGGAGAGTAAAACTTCATTAATGCTCAAGAACTTAAAACTCTTTTAAACTCAAACACTTGGAACTCGGAATCGTATGACTTTGGTTTAAAAATGGATGATCAACTCTTATTATTAGAGAAAACTACTTCCTTCTTTGGAAAATACTCAAAAGCAATTCGTTCACTTTAGAAAATATCTCATCTCAAAGATTTAGGGGAAATATTCTATCTCAGTGGAAAGATACATTAGTTTAGGGAGGTTCTCTTAACCGACATAAACCATACGAGCTACATGGAGTCCAACGTCTTGTCCTCCTAAGGAAGAAACATCACATTAGGGAGAGGTGTCATACTCTTGCCAAGGAGTATAACCTCAACTCAGTGATCACTTATCTCGGCCTCGGGCCCAATCATCTCGGCCTTTGGCCTAAAATCTCAAACCTATGGTGGCACGTAGTTCTGGGGTAAGAAACCATGGTAGCTTACCCGACTTGGTTCTAAATACTACTCTCTTTAGTTTATCTCACTCATCTCATGGAAATCCACTTTCAAAATAATCTCATGGTTCATAAGAACCCAATAATCAAATTTGTAATATCATGTGGTAGAGTGGATTTCAAAACTCTATGACCATTAGGTCAAAGCATTTCTCAATAAATCTCAAAATACTCAAATCATGGGTGCTTATAGCACAAGAGTTCATAAAATTGCAAGTCTCAAGTAGCGCTTAATGTCCCATAATATAATCTCAAGTTAAAACTCATCATAATGCATAATAGATAGCATATAGATTCATAATTCATGTAGAAATCTGGAAGTTACAGCAATTTGTCTCAAAATATCAACAAACTCATATACTTCAATTTCTAGAACATTGAAACTCTTTAATTCTCAAGGAGTAAAATATAGGGTATAAACTCAGCTTTATTTTCTTAAGAAAAACATGCAAAACCATGCAATTTGACTTTCAATTCATGGCGAACATCAAGATATTGCAATTCAATAACAATGGGTGAAAACCCCTAATTCAATATCATGTAAAATCTCATAGATTGCAGGAAATTATAGTTTAAATAAGTCTTTGGTCACAAGGGTGAAAGGATTACCCTTGTTCAAAACCCCATATACCTTAGATTATGAAATTGGATGAGCAAACTTGCTTTAAACTCTTCTTCTTACTATTGAGAGAGGGTTCTTGCAACCCTTGAACTTGGGAAACTCAAATCTCAACTCAATTTGTAGAATCTATGGTGAGTTCTTGGATTTCTTGGATCGTCCGTCGCACGTCGGTCAGAAAAAGAACACACACCTTGGTGTGACGGTCAAAGAGACGGTCTATCTCATTCTTGATAGTTTGTCGGATTGTCCGTCACATGTTGGCTAGGATGACACCACACTGCCTTAGTGGCGACGATTTCAGCGACGGTCTATCACAGCCTTGACAGTCCATTATCCTGGCCGTCACACTTGGGACAGGAAAAGGAGATAATGCGTTGGTTGCGACGGTTCGAGCGATGGTCCATCGCAAACTCGACGGTCCGTTGGATCGTCTGTCGCACCTGGGTGGTTGTGACAACTCTCAGTAAAACGGCCATAACTTCTCACCCCGATACCGAATTTGGACAAAATTGGTATTGTTGGAAAGCTAATTCAATTCTCTACATGAAAAAAAGTCAAATTTAAGAAAATTCTATATGGTTTAAACACCAATCACTTGGGAAGTTACTTCTTTATCTATTAGGGCCAGAATTACACTTCACTTGACATGCTCTAAGGCCCAGACTATGAGGGAACTTTGTGGGGTCTTACAGGTTTACCTCTGGAAAGATAGGTTTCCAAATCAAAGAAAACCAAAATTGATCCCTCGAGGTAATGGTTCATTTCAAGTACTTTAAAGGATAAATGATAATTCTTACAAGATTGACCTTCCTCTGAAATATCAAGTGCACAATACCTTCAATGTGTGTGATCTTTCACTCTTTAACATGATAGAAGATGATAATACATTTAACTTAAGGTAAAATTCTTCTTAAGATTGAGAGGATGATACATTCGGGTGAGCTCAAGACTCTTTACTAGAAGCCAAGCTCGAGAACCTCAAATGCTCCAAGGAGTTTTCATAAAATGAGAGGTTCTTAAAGTCATATTATTACCATCAAAAGGGAACAATGTGATAGTTATTGTACCTATATTAGATTAAGGTTCCTTGTGGGAGTCGAAGGAATGCAAGACGAGGTCAAAAAGCCCCTTGGAAGGGACATGTGTCCTATCTGCTTTAGAAGTGTGCCAGACCTTTTCTTGATCTACTAGAGTTGGTTAAAAGAGATTCATACGCTCGTGATATTCCCCTGACATGCACCATATCTGCTCCAGGTAGATTGTTTGGGTATTCTCTAGCAAATGGGTTACTTTTGGGCCCAAATGTGTAATAAATATCCCAAGACAATAAATACTTTCTAACTTAGGTTATTTTCTTAGTTTTACTTGAATATTAATGAACACTTCTCCTTTGAGAGAGACAGTTGGTGAACTTATTTTTAACTTTGACTTAGAAACGAGTGATTTCGAGGGCGATCAATTACCTCTTAGTCATCGTAAGAGTTAGGTGTGATTTGAAGATTGTAAATAGGGGTTTAGGGTTCATATATCCTATAGTTCTTAATTCTTTCTTCTTATTTGTGGCTAACTATATTCTATATTAATTATTGTTTTACTTTTCGTATACCATTTTAGTTTCTATAGTTTGATCCTTATCATTTAATCTTATTAGTAACGCTAGAGTTGGATAGTTTGCGAATCACTAAGTTTCTGTGGGATCGATATTCGGCTCAAAAGGGCCACTTTACTACTTGGGTAACCACATACACTTGTGTGTGCCTAGGGCGCAACAGAGTCAAAAATCACAACTGGAGCCAATAAATCTTCAAGAAGGTCAAATATCCAAATCAATCTTACTATCAGAATTCAAGCATACTCCCAAACCAATCTCACTTTAAGCACTAAGAAGATATTCTCGCAAGGGCTGAAACTAAAATGTTGTTGGAGAACATAATCATAATCGAGGAAAAAAACAAGCTAAATAAATAAGCAGTAAAATCCACATCCAATAAAGGCATATCACATCAGTTCATAACCAAGACTCACAAAATTTGCAAGGAGCACCAATGTTAGACAAAACTTGAGCAACTCAGGAAATATGATCTTAGCCTGAATCTGGTCAAACCAATACTCAATATATGGCGACGAATACTCACTCCCAAAAAGGTATCAACTTTGTTTATAGACAATTGATACACAAGCACATATAATCATGTAGAAGCATTCCAAAAAGTCATATTAGGCCAAACAAGAAACAAATTGAGAAATTTTTGAATTTACCTATTTAAACAAACCTTAACTCAATTGTACCATGAATAACAATACATAAATAATAGAGTACCTAACATCACACCGATATCAAGATCAAGGCTACTACTAGGTGGCAAACTAGATAAGTCAGAACATGAAACCTTACACCAATCAACAATATAAATGTCTATAGGAAAAAGATCGCCAATGTTAATATCACAACAAAGCCATGGAAGGCCAAACCTTCCCCCACTTTTACAATCCATTCAGCGACCTATCTAACCTGACCAATAAGGAATAGAATCAAATCAATCAAGGCTCTAAGCCAAACAGACAATAATCATAAGAAAGGAAACACTAGCCAGCTAACGCTAGTCTAGCCATCTATCAAGTAAGAACTAATCAAAGTTAAAAAACAACCATAATAACAATAGTGCATAGTATAGGTGACACAAATATGAGAAACGCAACCAGTACCACCCTAAGATCACAACAAGGAAAAATGCCAAAGGAAGGGACTTTAACCAAAATATTACACTGCAAGGAAATACCATATTGATCTAGTCAATCCACTACTAAAATAAATTATCTATGGGGGTAATCAAGTAAGCATAAAATATACACAAAGGCCTCTAATAATTAACATAGTAATTTTAAGGCACATAAACACCTATGAGAATGAAAACGCCAACTCAATTCAAATAGAAACTAAAGGATAAAACACAAATCACACATATAAAGATGGAATCCAAAGTGATGGTCCCTAACTACCCAAAGAAGTATGAATCTGAATACATCCAAACCCAGACTGAGCATCTAAATGATCAATTAAAACACTAAGTGTGTTGCCTGTAGCTGAAGGTGCCCCAACTCTAAGGGGTCGTTCGGTGTGGGGTATTAAAACATATAGTCCCGAGACAAAAAAATAGTTTCGGGATAAATTTTTTGGTGCATTGTTTGGTTGCCAACTTTGGGATAACTTATCCCGGCACTAACAAATAGTACCGAGATAAGTTATCCCACCTTTTGGGTGGTATAAATTATCCCAACATTATTTAACTGGGGATAAAGCCATAAGTGACAAAATCAACCTCCAATTATCTCTTTTCATATATATATATATATATATATATTCCGTTACTTTACTACTATATATGAGAGAAATGTGAAATTTTGATAGTCCTCACATCAAATTATTTTGTCAATTTTATCTCTAATTTAAATTTTAATTACTCTACAAATTTTCATTTATTTTGGTTAATTTGAACAATTATATGAGTTTATTAAATGCAACAAAAGTTATGAGTCATGGAAAAATGATAGTGACACCTTAAAAACTATTTATAGAATGAAATTCAAAATTAATCCAAGGGTTGTAGAATTATTTATTAATTTTAAAATTTTCATTTTTCCTAAAAATTTATTATGAACAAATAATTAAAGTATTTTGACATTTACTTTCTATCTTACTACATGCTTAATTATTTAATAAAAAATTATTTTTATATATAGCTAAAACTGTTTGAAATTTAATTTTAAAAAAATATAATTTAACTCTCCAAATATTAATGATACTAAATAATGGAAAATGAGAGTAATTCTTTTTCATATTTTTTTATGATGAATGTATTTAACACTAAGTGGAATTATCAACATTTTATAGAGTTAGGACAGAATAAATAATTTAACATAAAATATTAAAACTTCATACACAACAACAACAGCATACCTAGTGTATTCTCACCTAGTAGGATCTGGGGAGGGTAGAGTGTACGCACACCATACCACTGCCTCAAGAAAAGTAGAGAGGCTGTTTTCGATAGACCCCCGACTTAGGACCGATAACAGTATAATAAACACAAAAGGTAAGCGTATATAAACTAGTATGGTACGCAGAACAAACTAACAACATAACAAATACAAAAGATAAGTGCATAATAAACTAGTACGGGATGCAAAATAAACTAACACCACTAGCCCCAAGATAATACTACAACCACAACACTATGAACAAGAAACTCCAGACACAAAGAAGCGCTCCCCTACTATTACCAACGCACTCCCACTCGCTAATCCTCTACCCAAATCTGCATCCTCTACACCTTCCTATCAAGGGTCATGTCCTCCGTAAGCTATAACTGCTCCATATCATGCCTAATCACCTCCTTCTAATTTTTCTTCGATCTACCTCTACCATGCCTAAAATCATCCATAGCCAGAGTCTCACACCTCCGCACTAGAGAATCAGGGCCCCTCCTCATCACGTGCCCTAACAAATATAGCCTCACTTTTTGTATCTTATCCTCCACTAAGGCAACTCCCACATTCTCCCGAATAATCTCATTCGTCACCCTATCTTTCCTGGTATGTCCACACATCCATTGCAACATTCTCATCTCTACCACCTTCAACTTTTAGATGTGGGAGTTTCTAACTGACCAACACTCCGCTCCGTACAATATAGTTGACCGGACTACCACTCTGTAGATCTTGCCTTTAAGATTCGGGGGCACCTTCTTATCATAAAAGACTCCTGAAGCTATCCTTCATTTCAACCACCCAACCCCATGATGCGTGACATCCTCGTGAATCTCACCATTACTATGAATTATAGACCCTAAATACTGGAAACTCTCCCTCTTTTGAATGGCATGTGAGTCCAGCTTCACAACCACTCCAGCCTATTGCGACACATCACTGAACTTACACTCTAAGTACTCTGTCTTGGTTCTACTTAACTAAAAACCTTTAGGCTCAAGCGCCTGTATCCAAATCTCCAACTTATCAATAACTCCAACCCGAGTATCATCAATCAGAACCACATCATTTGCAAATAACATACACCAATGCACCTCTCCTTGAATATGTCACATCAAAACATCCATTACCAAGGCAAATAAAAAGTGGGCTAAGAGTCGATCCCTGGTGCAACCCTATCAAAACTAAGAAGTGCTACGAATAATAAATATCAACAAAATTTTTTTAACATGTATTTTAGGAAAAAGAAACTACTAAAGTTAAAAAAGAAATAATTTCAATTTTTTTGTATGGTTTAATATGAAGGAAAATAATTAAGTTAAATAAGTTTAAGGGTATTTTGCAAAAAAACTATCTTTTCTTAAAAAGAATGCAATGCATATTATTTTTAGTACCACCAACCAAACAACCACTAAAAAATAATACCAACACAACTAATCCTAGGACAACTAGTGCCAGTATAACTTATCCCAGCATAACTAATCCCAGCATAACTTATTTCTAAACCAAATGACCCCTAAGAGACTAATCTGACTACACTAACTGATAAATAATCTTGCACTGAGGACACTCTCTAGATAAATGACCAATCTTTCTATTGTCGTAACAAACCCTTAAATCTCTAACCTGGCATGAAACACTAGTTGCTCTAGGCTTCCTGACTAATTTACACCTGGGGTAGTCCCTAGACTAGTGACTATTCACTCCACACTAAAAATATGCCTCTACAACTCTCTGTAGCACCGTACCTAGTGACCCAAAATGACTGCCACAGTTGAAAGTCCTAGATCGAGTACCTCATAATGCCTGACAGAACTTTTTTTACTAATACCACCTCGATCTATATTAGATCCATCTACACTTTGAGGCACTACCTATATGAAACTCGTGGTCTATAAATGATCCTGACCTTAGCTAGAAAAATACCAAACTCTTGATGGATTACCACTAACTTTGTACTGCCTATATGGCCTCTTACTATGACCTTCAAGTATCTCAATACATACCCTTTCTGTAGTTCTTATGTGATCAACAACCTGAAGAAAATTAGATACAACCACTATCAAATTCTCCAACGCCTGGCGGAGCAACAAAGTTGATCCTCGAATAAATCACCACGCCATCTCATGCTCTGTAGGGAATAAAATAAGAGTATGTTTTCCCACTTGAGAAACCTAATCTCATACTAAAAAACTGATAAGAAGCCCTGCCAAAAACTAATAAAACCAACTTTAGCTTGAGAACCAGCTGATGTATTGGATATCACTTCCAGTTATGAAGAATACACAAAATGGCTCAGAATCCCCAATACTAAATCCTAAAATATTGAGGCTGTCACAAACTCTATCAGAGCTTATTCTAGCTCCTAACCCCTAGTGACGCTGAAGATCCTCAATATCAATCTCTAACTCTCTCGCCTGATGCTAAACTGAAACTCCCAATATCTAACTCCTTCACCTGATGATGAGTTTAAAATCTGTAACACACATAAAAGTCCCTGCGTCTATCAAAAACCTCATACCATCCATATGGAAAGATTGGCATAAAAAAAGTACTGAAAGGTTTATACAAGTACGGACACATGATAATGAGTCAAAAATAAAACTTTCTATGAATTCCCTATAGTATCCCGAAGATAGGATACAAAAATCTCTGTACCGATCTATAGGACTCTACTAGACACTAAGATCTTGTACCAACAACACTGGTAAACCTAATCTTTGTACTAATTTATCATAACTTGATTTCTCAGGTCATAATGTCACCTACCATAACTCGCTAGTAGATAATCCAACTCGTAGATCGGAATAACTAGCAATGGACTGATAAGGAAAAATGAATGCAAACTATATAAAAGAGAAAGAAGATAAAAGAAAGTAAATACATCCCCAAAACCTAGTGAAGTTAGTATAAAAGCTTCTAATACAACAACAGTACAAAGTACATTGGACACACACAAATATACATATATGTATATATATATATATACATACATAATTATCCCTGAAATACAAATAATGATTTGTCCAAAAATAAGAGAGAGACTAAGAATGCTTTGAACATCAGAAGCTCACCCCTAATCTTTAATTCATAGCTGCTCTATGTGATGTAGACATCAACATCAATAAGTCATACTATGATCTGCAGGCGATAGAACTGTAGTATGAGTACCAAAATCATGGTACTTAATAGGCATCAACCGACTGAGCTCTAAAGAAAATGCAACTATAAATAACATGTAAAGCGGGATTATAAATTACAGGAAATAATCTATAAAGTTAAGCATAATAATAATAATGAAAGATTAGCATATCATGAGCTACCTATAGTCAGGTACAAATATGATACCTTAAGTATTTAGACAATATACAGTAGTAAAGTGAAGGAAGAGATATACCATATACAATAGTAGAATGAAAAAATGTATCTACAGTGTATAAAAGTAGTAGGAAAGAAGGAAATAATATACAATTCATGGGTAGCAAGGAATATATCTATATATAACAACATTTACCGACCACCAAATGCAAAGATACTACTTTGAGGGAACTAATCTAACAACTGAAGGGTCATAAGTTATATGGGAGCTATCTCAAGCATAATTAGGGTCTCTACCTAAAGTGAGTAATCATCAAATAACCTAGCAATACTAAATCATACCATAAAATGAGTAAGAGATTAGAAACATATCGACAACCTTAGGGACCAGTCCATAAACAACTTCTCATAAATAATACAATAATACCCAAAAAAATCTAACCCGATAGACTAAGAAATAGTAACTTAATCAGTCCCCCATAAGCTCAAAAGGTACAATCAATCACTCAGCTAATAGCAAACATAACTTATACCTATACAATCCCCCGTAAGATAGAAAGATATAGTCACCAAACAACTATATCAATGATAGGTGATGCATATGAATAAGTGAAAGTTATGAAAAGATCCGAGGAAAAGATTATTCAAGTAGCATATCCAATCAAGTGTCATAACGGACCAAGTGTATACACCTCCTCTAACTAGTAGCTCATAAAAGTGGGACCTACAATGACCATCCTCCTCTGTTACTATGGCTCATCAAATGAAGAGGCCTATAGGGGATTTGAGATATTCGTATCCACTACTTGATCTCAAAATAGGACTTCCATAATCCATCACAACAAATCTACTTTATCTAGTAATAGAGAGATGCATATATAGTACCATAAGGAATGTTGGACTCAAATCAAAACTGAATGAGTAAATATATGTAAATTCATTGCTCGAGATTAAATTTAGGACTAAAATAGTCTAGAAATATAGAAAGGGTTGGTCAGAATCTTCCTCGATCAAAGTTAGTAAGTAGTGGTAAAAGAGAGTGATAAAACATGGACCAGAATAATCTCAATCTAAGTTTCCAAAGTTATATGACTATTTAAAATATCACATTCAAATAATAAGGGTGGTAAAACTTCAGTTTTAAGAAGACATATTTAAAAGTAGGAAAGGTTAGAATAAAATCCTTTTATAAAAATTGTAGTTAAATCAAGGTTTTTGCTTGTAATTATACCACTAGATAGGTATAAATGTGCCTAACTGTATGCATGTAATCACTTATATTTAAATAATACAACCATAGGCATCTATAAACTACAACCACATCCTTACAAGGGATAAAATACTAACTTGGGGTCGAACATGTATCACAACCACGACCGCAGGCCCAATAATGTGTAAATACGATATTAGTGCCATAAATCGAGAAACTAGGGTAAACAAAGGGATAAACTATTAGAAGGGCCTGATCAAGAATTATTGCCCAAATACTATGTAATATTATAAGTCTGTTACTAAGGATCATTTATGCAAATCTATCATTAGTTATGTCTATAGTTAGGTGAAGAGGATCCTATAGCTTTAACAAATACTCTAGGCTAAGGTTCGGGTTACATTTCTATCTTAAAATCCCTAGTAAGGCCAAATGATCATATATCTAGGTATAGATATAACCTATAATCCCTACCTAGCATTCGATATATATACAATATAAAATCTCATAGAGAAAAATAGACCAAAGCCTACATCGATGTCGAACCGTAGCGTAGAACTATCCACAAACCGCTTGCCTTTTCTCCTCAGTCTCAGAATAATGCCACACTATCAAAAATATTATCTAAATGTTAATATAAGTAAAATGATATCCATATTGTAATATAAAACTTTGGAACTTTAATTGGATAAAAAAAATAGGCCCATGGGGCCTGTTAATGGAATTCAGATATTGAATCCGCCATGAGGTCCCTTGAAGGACAAGGAATTTATGCTCAAAAGTTGAGCACAATTGAAGTATTGATTGAGACTCAAATCAGCCACAAGATTTAAGGGAAAAAGAGAGGAAAATTAAGAATTTATAGATAATTAGGACAAAAACTTACAAAGAAATTTATGAAGATTAATCACCTCAACACCTATTACACGCTCCTAACTCTAATTTATGATTTTCCATGAATTTCTTGTGCTCTTGGGACCTTTAATGGTGAAAACATTCCAAAAAATGGGCTTAGGATTGAGAATGAGAAAAATATAAAGAAAATGCGAAGGGTCCTTTGCCAATGGGGGATCAGGCCAGGGTAAGCCTTCCCATATGCAGTCGGTCCACCATGGACGTGAAGAGCAAAGATAAACGACTAAGCTAGATTACCCTTCATAAATGAAATGACTAACTCACAAATGTGGAGGGTAAGATCCTTGACCTAAATGAATGCAACGAAGGCCTCACAAACACGAAGGCCAAGATTGTCCTGCCCTGGATGTTGTGAACCAGTAGTTTCACTAAGTCCTCATGGACTTCAACCGAAAGTTTGGAATTCATTGAGAATTTTGTGCGCACAAATAAACTATGCTACCAAACCAAATTTGACATTCCAGACTCAATAAAACCATTGAATTTTTTATTTTAGGTCATTATGAATAAATGTGCGCCTGACACCAATATTTTTATTTTCACTAAGTCTATCCAATAGACCGAAACAAGTGTAAAAGCCTAGGAACCCAGACCAAGGGTTCTCATAGCCTAAAATCAATATTGTAGAGATAATAATGTTATTAGAATTATCATTCGAGGTTGTTTATCAAGAATTTTGATCCAAGACCAATTTCATAATAGAGAAAACTCTAAAATTAGGCAATGAGCATAAAACCCAACCAAAATTCTCAAAAACTACATCGTTGGTTCAAACGAGTCATAAATGATCCATAACCACTATGAAAAGGCATAAAATTTTGAAAATGCATTAAAATTGAGAAAATGACCTAAATAGTCATTACATAGAGATTTCACTAGCATAATTAGTTTTATTGCCTAGGGCAGCTCGGCTGACCATGACTTCTAAGGAATAGAAGATTCAGGGTCAGTTTCTTAGGTTGGCATCACTAAGATTTTCTGGAGTTTCAAGGGAGGACGACTATAAGTTCCTTACAAGCTGCAAGGAGAAATTGCATAATCTTGGCTTAGTGAATTCTCATGGAGTGGATTACACCACATTTCAAATTGATAATGCAGTGTGATAATGGTGAAAAGCATACATTGAGTGTAAGTTATTTGGGCCTCCTTCTATGACTTGGGTACAATTCTCTAAGGCTTTCTTGGAGAAGTATATGACCTACAATATTTTTTAGCGTCTGATGGATGAGTTCTCGATGTCAGAGCATGGTTGTATGATAGTATTATATTTTTTGTGTCATGATACAAACTTTAGTTATTGTTCTTCATTTATTACCTACAGGTTAGCTATTTTTGAAATTTCCCATGTAAAAGTACTAATCATAAAAATAGCCTTTGATTTATGATTAATATGTATATAAAAATTATTTTACTAATAATATTAATGAAGTTAAATAAAAATGGAAAATACCCAAAATTATATAAAATAATTTTACATAAATGGAATATTGAAAATTCAGTGGTTAAATGGATATTATTAAGGATAATGGAGGAGAATAAGTACTTTTCAATGTTGAGAGGGGTGTTTAATTTTTAAAGCAAAGTTAGAGGTGTACACAATTTTCATCCATTACTAATATCTTGTTTCGTACACTTTTTTCAATTTATGTATAACTAATTTTTTAACTAACGCAAACATTAGTTATACAAACTCTATTTGGTATTATGCTATGCATTATTAATACATGATAAACCATGGTACTAGCAACACAACAGATTTTAATACATGCATTAGCACGGATAAAGACACAATAGCCACTCAAAACCTTTTTCGTATCATTTTCATATATTTGTGGAGGGTGTTTTTAAAAATAATATTTTTATTAAAAACATATGCAAAGCAAAATATTTTTAACACTCCAAACAAAACTGCGATAAGAAATAATTTCAGCATTACTAATGCAAACATAACCAATATTAGCATTACTAATGCAAACATTAATAATACATCATATTTTGCACTATTCTTATAAATCTTACTAAACGGTCCCTAAATAGTAACTTTTACATTATCATATTCAAACTTTTTATCATTGTTCAAAGCTAACCACATATATTCTTTACAAGTTCAAACCTAATCCAAATTTATGAGTGCCACGAAATTAAATATAAAATTCACCAAATTGAATGACTAGAGGAAGAAAAGATGTGGCTAAAGAGCAGAATAAAAATGAAATACTTATCCTAAAGGAACAACATATACATAAATTCATGAAATGATCATTGTACAAGTACTTGTCGATGAAAAGGAAAAAAACAAGACCATAATTAATGTGTTCTAAGGCAAAATTGGAAGCTTGGCTATATAATATTACTATACATCATTGAATTAATTCAGCAAAAATTTATAGCATCATAAGCAATCAACCTTAGAATTTTGGTAGATTGAGTGATCATGATGTTATAGCTAGAACATAATTTGGTGCAACTTGGTTTATGTATCGTCTTAAATATGTCGTACATGACCAAGTTTTAATTTTTCCATTCACCCGAAACCTCCTCAGAATGTGGGAGCCCAATAATCTGCTCCATTGGCACTCCCAACTTGAAGCGTGCATGATAGTGGAACCAGACACAACCCTCTACTCCACAAATCATTTTTGGATTCTTCATGATAATCCTTTAGATCATTCAAAAGAAAATAATTAGAGTCAATCCTTCCAAAAAAATTGAAAACACAAATAGTTTCTAAATTAGAATAAAATAAGCACTATTTTTATTGGTCTTTATAATAATATTTGTAGACATACCTGCTCACTATTGGCCTTCCTTTTCAGGCAGTTGTCATTTGATAGCTACAATAATCCACATTAAATTGATATTAGTTAACAATACAATATTTATATTCTCATATTTTTGGAAGGAAAGTACAAATTTTATCAAGACTGTGTACGTCATTGTTTAGCCTTTTTATAACTGATAATAAGTCTCTTTAGTGTAGAAAATATCATGTGTTTCGTGAATGAAATTAAGAAAACAATAAGTAAGCATTCTAAAACGTAGTTCAATTAAAGGGATCCAGTAAAAGATACCTGGCCAGGGTCTTTAGGAAACAAACTATTCCTCTCAAGAACCTGGAAAAAAAATAATAATCATTAATCAATGAATTTAACTATATATAATTACTAACATGTTAGTTCAATTTCACATGTCATATGCCTCATACGTCACAAATCTATAGACAACAGATATCACATGCACAACAGTGGTCCACCCACCTTGGCCCCACCTATATTTACAGTCGGAAACACTTTCAACTACACAAGGAATGTTATCTGGCACCAGTTTGATCAAAATAATGAAACTGAGTTTTGTATGTACTCTATAATAGACATTGCTTGAAAATAATAGAAAGTGAAGTTAATTTAAGATAAAAGTAAACGTTTAGAACATCAACAACTCCACATTAAAACATACATAGAGTTGAATCGTGAAAGTAAATTGATATCGATTATAAAAATTCAAACACGATTGATTGGTAGTATAAAGATCGAATTAACTAATTTTCTATGTGAATTTAGACATATAAATAATATTTAATATTTTAAAATGTATTTTACATACCTAAAAATTATATAAAAAAAATACTATTAATTTCAATAGTTATCAATTAAAAATATATAGAAATAATTTTTAAAAATTACAATTATGAAAAATATCACTTGATTGTACATTTCAAATAGAAACTGAGACAAGTATTTGAAACCAAGGGAGTTAAATATTTGTGTGTTGTATGTGTTTCTTTTTAAAAAAAAGAAAGAGTATGTATGTATATATAATAGACCCAACTTAAAAATAATGTACTAATTTAAAGGTTAGCTTAGGAAAAAAAGTAAAGATTAGGTCATTAACAATTACTCAAATTTACAAACAAATTAAGTTGTATTAATAAGCTGGCACACGAACCACGTCGCAGTGTTGAGGAGGCGGAGGGAATACCTAGTTTTCAATTCTAAGCTTTGGAAAGTTAAAAAAATGGGGAAGTTGGGATTTTTTATAATCATACAAATTGTTGGTGCCTCATGTTTGTTGATCCACTGCCTTGGTATGCCAAGCTAAGGGCCTGTAATTTTCAGTGGTGTTGAAATAAAGAGAATTGGAATACATATTTACAACTTTCAAAAACTAAAAAGGATAGTCTGAAGACTAAATTTATTAACCTTATATGTACATTTATTCCATCATTGTGTTTCATGATATTTTGGGAAAATGAAACAAAGAGGAAATATCACCTCAATTTGACTCTCGAGGAATCTGATGTACCTAATAGATTCTACCAGGATAGAAGCTGTGTCGGTCCATAAAAATTATATTAAATGAGAAGATTTAAGTTTTAAATACCAAAGTGTGTGTGTGTGTATATATATGTATGTGTGTACGTGTGTATGTATGTATGTATGTATTCTCTTTAATGGGTAAAGAAACTTGAAAATAAAAACCCTAAAAGGTTAAAGGAGAAAGATGAAGACAGTAAAGAGAACTGTCATCTTTATAAGCCTACAAAGAACTTTTTTATATGGAATTCCTGTAAAGCTGAAAATACATATTATTGTGTGATAATTTCATACTTAAAAGGTAACTCTAGTTAATTGGTCATGTTAATTAATTTCCTAAAGCTTACCTTCCCAAATGGGAAACAAGTTGGTGAAAGGGTGTTATTCTGTCCCCCAATTTTTTTTTCTCCCCTATTTTCAAACCACAAAAATTAATTTACATAGATATGATAATCAGATGACATGTTTTTGAGTATTTTATGGATGTACAAGAGATAAGAGATTGTACAGATAATTTAAAGGAAGGGAATCATCATGTTTGAAAGTAAAGACAATAGTATTGTGACAAAAATGAGAAAGAGATAGATAAATATGGATTAGCTCAAATTAAAGGTGGTAAAGAAAGGGCTAATTTTACTCAATCAGCTGAAGAAGCACAAGTTTGAGGTTGATTTATTTTCTTTATTATTTGCCTTAAAGGTGGGCTGAGTTGAAGAAGGTTGAATCTTAGCCTTCTTACTAGGCGCCCCACCTATTGCTACTTTACTGTTGCACTAAGTAAAAAAGCAAAAACAAAAAAGAATTTGTCACTCTTCATCTCCAATCATTTAAACTAAAATTCTAGTATATCTCAAGAAAGAAAAAAATAATAATTGTTGAAATAAAATTTAAGTTGAAAAAAAATTCCCTTACGTCAAATAATAACTGAAGTTGGAAAAATAGATCCCTTAATTCATCTTTTAACTTTTTAAAAATTATTTTTGGAGATCTCTGTTTCATAGCTCGGATGAATGATCTGGAGGTTGGTGGCTTGCATTTAATTTTTTGTTAGAAAAATCCAGCATGTTGCTGCTTAAAGTTGTAGCACAAGACTTGGAAGATGAGACTGACGTCATTGGTGACCAAGTTGGTTTGGCAACTAATTTCATCTGCTGATGGAAGTCCACATTATTTCCATGTTCATACATGTAGTTATTTGCTACATTTTTTTGGTTAACGTCTATAATATAATCAGGATGGCTCAGCAACGCCTGTTCATCCCATTTGTTCTCTAATTTATTCATCTATATATTGCTCAGAAATTTTGACTTGTCTTCTTCTCCCACCAAGCCACCTATATCATTAATATAATAAGATCATAGATCAAAGACAAAGTATTTACAAGAAAACAAATAAAAGCAAGAGTACTTTTACTTAATAAAGATATTAAAATCTAAACCAGTTCCCAACAAGTTAACAAAAGTTCGGCTTGTCTTAAATTTTCTTCCATAGAAGTCTCACTACAAGAAAACTGTGAATTTTTTGAGAATTTTACTTGGGTTTTCATCTGCAGATATTTCTTAAATATTTTTATGTGAAAGTCTGAAATTCCTAAATTTTAGTATATTTTACCTAGGAAAAATGTTCTGTCACAAAAATTCATACGTAAATTTGGCGCCATTTTGTGCAAAATAATTACCTAGGAAATTATGTGTGAAATTACGATGTAAGAACCATTTTCATTTATAAATCCACAAGTAAATGAATAAAATATTTTTTTTTATTAGTTCACAGAAAAAATTCCAAATAAAGCCTCGTGCAAATTTAGTTAGAAATAACTATATGAGGAGTTACTTAGGGATTTTTGTACCTGTGAATTTATCTAAAGATTTTAATTATGCGAATTTAGCTAGGAATCTGATATTGAAAATTTATCTAAAAATTTTATTACCCGAGAAATTAAATGAGGATTTATTATTGCAGATTTAGCTGGGAGTTATTTTTTTAGAGATTTACCTAGAAATTTAATGAGAAAATGTCCAAAAGCCCCCCCAACCTTTACCCTAAATCCCAACTACACACCTATACTTTACGGGAGTCCTATGACTCCCTTGAACTATTTTAAAGTGGAATATTTACACCCCCAAAAACTGACGCCCAGACATTGTTTTAGGCAGTAAGCTGCACTTGCTGCCACGTCATGCCACGTAATTCCACGTAATATTATTTTTTTAATATACAAAATTAATTACTTTTATTTATTATATTTTTTCTTTTATATTCTTTTTTAATTTCCTTTTCAATTTCATTACTTTTTTTCATTTATTTCATGTTCATCCACAATAATAATTCTCCATTCTTTTGTTCTTTTTTTTCTTTCTCTTCATTTGATTTTCTTCAATCTCAAACCTTTGTTAAATAGTAAATTCAAAGTCGACTATTAAACTCAAAGTTTAGAAAAAAATTTGCTTTAAGAACGAAAATTTGTACGGCTTCACACATTTGTTTCAAGAACAAAATTTTTCATTTCTGTGTTCGTTATGTGAGTTCAATTGCAAACTCATTGTTCAATTAAAACTCAAGAATTACTAGTTTTTTCAAGAAAGGTGATGTTGAGGAAGCACACAAATTGTTTGACGAAATGCCCCAAAAGAATGGAGGAACTGTATGATTTCTGGTTATGTAAGAAATGAGATGTTAGATTATGCTCAACAAATGTTTGATACAATGTCGAGCAGAAATGTCATTTTTCAATCTTGTTTCTTTTTTTTTCCTTTATTTTTTTTTATTTCTCAAATATGAAAATTGATGTTGAATTTATGATTGTGAAAAAATTTGGTGTTGATTTTGATTATAGTGCTGATTTGATTGTTTCAATTTCAAGAAATGTAGATTTGAATGATGATTTATGGTTTGAGATTGAAAATTCAATCCATGTAAAGTTACAAGATTTCTCAAAATGTGTATAGAGCATTATTGGAAGTTTATGTTTCATTTCATGAGAACGATGATTCTTGGTATGGTAATTCGGTTAATGAGTATGTAAGTTTGAATAATCTTAGTGTTGCGAGGAATGGAGCTTTTAGGGAGGTGATTGTTAGTTTGGATGAAATGGTAGTTGGTGTAGTTTGACCATTTACTATGATTTATATCGGAGGAGATGATAAATTATTTTTGGATTGGATGCCATTGTTGAGTTCTTGAAGATGCATTGTTGAGTTCAAGAAGAACAAGAAGAAGAAGAAAGAAAATGAATAAAGAAGAAGAATAATTAAAAATAAATAAAGAAAAGAGTAAAAAAATAATAAAAATAAATTTTTAATAAAAAAATTCATTCTCACTCTCTTTAAAGAGAGTGAAACACACTTTCTTGCCATGTCAGCATTCAGGAGGGGTAATAATTCCACTTTAAAATAGTTTAGGGGGGGGGGCTCATAGGACCCCCACAAAGTATAAGTGTGTAGTTGGGATTTGAGGTAAAGGTTGGGGGGCATTTGACCATTTTCTCAAATTTAATTGAATAGGAAATTACTTGGGGATATTTTTCTTTATGAATTTAGCTAAACAAATTGCTTGGGACTTTTCCAGATAATTTTATTACTTAAAAAAATACTTGGGGATTTTGGTTTTAGAAATCTAACTTAGTATTTAATTTTAAGGAATTTATTTGTGGATTTTCTTACTAGAGAACTATTTGTAGATTGTGTTGTACCAATTTAAAAATGTTTTACAAATATTTTCAAGGTTATTTTAAGAAATATTAGTAGTATCTATTAATAACTGTATTTTAAATATTTTTAAAAAATAATATATTCATGCAATCTTCTCACTCTAATAATAAGGTCTTGAAAAGTAAAGGGTTTAAAGCAATAATTTATATATATTTATTTAAAATTAATATATTAGTTAATTAATATTAGATGAAAAACATATGTCTTTTCAATTTTGATTTAGAAATCAAACTCCCTCCAACTTTGAACAGTAGATTTTCTTCTCTTTATGTGTCAATAATTTAAATTGAAGTTTTTTTTGGATATGAAATTTGGATTTCTAACTTATATTTTTTTCATAGACATGAAAATCAACAAGTTGTGAAAACTATAAAAATTTCTCTAATTCTTTTACAATCTTAACAAATGCATAAATTATAGTTAATAAACTAGAAACCAAAAATATCCTAAGGCATCGTACACATAAATTGCACATCTTCATATTTTTTTATAAATAAGTTTTTACCATCACAAACTTTCAAATATACACAATTTTATAAAGATCCACTAGGCAACATTAGTAATAATTATTTTTTCTTTAGTATAATCCTTGATTCCTTTCACATGGTATGAACAATCTTTACATGACGAACATGAATTTTTTTCATTACAAAATATAAATTTATGGGTTAAGTTTTGTATAAATTTTAAATTATGCTTTTTTGAGAATTTGAAATTTAATAATCATAATCAAAATCACATCTCCAAATGCTGATTTAAAATCACAACTTCATATCACATGTGAAAATACAAACTTATCGTATCTTTTTTCAAACAAAAAAAATTGCATCCTAATTTAGTGACAAAAAAATTTAGGGGCGGAGGGTGGCAACTATAGCCATTTATCTGTACGATTGTTCTACATCGGACACAACAACATATTATTCCTTATAATGATCAAATTCAATTTGTTTAAATAATAGTCGGGGAGCAGAGAGATTGAGGCGAAAGATGGATTAGTTGAAAAAATGAAGGTTGATGTCGGTTAAGAAAAGAAATCAACGGTTGATGCTATAAACGTGGCTAGTTTGTTGGGATAATGTAGAAAACAAATAATTTCCATAATTTGCAGTATGTATGATGAAATGGAGGTATTGTAGTTATTAAAAGGCTTAAGTCATTGACAGATACTTAAAGTTGTCCTAAAAATTCACTTAGATCCCTCAACTAAGGCTTGTACCTATTAGGCCTCTAACCCACCCGAATTTGATCCAATCAGGTCTTTTTTGTCTGTATGGCACTCCATGTTGTTCACTCAATAGGGGCACGCGAGGCACGATATTTTGACAAATAACAAATGAAAACGTGCCAAATGGCATTGAGGGCCCCAAAATGTTTTTAATAAAACAATTTTTTTTAAATAATCTTTTTCTCTTCCTCTTTCTTTTTCATTTTCTTTTTAAATAATATTTTTGCATCATTATGAACAACAATGTTGTTGAATAAAATAGGATCAAACATCCAGATAAATCAATCTCTATGCAATGTCTGAGTATCAATATTCTTAGCAATGAGCAAACAAATATGAAAATATGGTAAGGATATGAAAAACAGAAACTAATTCCCCATCCATATAACAAATTGCGTATAGATCACCTTCCAACATTCCTAGAACTGTTAAATGCTTTGATAGAGCCCTTCCAAATTAACTCCTGATAAGTAAAAAGCTTCTACCAACAACCTTCATTTGGAATTTTTCTATTAGCCATATCATTTTCCAACTTATCAATAAATGAATGTGCTAAAAAAGTTACAATCTTTAGTATAAGTTTTGTGAAAATGATAATGACGCGGGGGAGGGTTGAAGACGACGAACTGGGGTGGGGTGGGGTGAAGACGATAATCCAGGGTGGGGTGGGGGTGAGGTGGGGTGAAGACGATGACTTGGGAGGGAGGGGTTGAAGATTTTCTTCTTTTTTTAAAAAAATTAAAAATTATTATAATTAAAAATTATATTAATAAAATAATTTAAGTATAAGTTTTTTAATTAAAATTATTTTTTAATTATATTTAAAATTTAATGCCAAATGTCTAAGTTTAATTCGTCATTTTGCCACGTCAGCGAAAGTGAGTTGCACACACTTTGTGGTTTTAGCTGATTGACAAAAAAATGCTCAAATTGTTCAAATTTCAGGTGGGTTAGGGGTCTGATAGGTACAAGTCTTAGTTGGAGGGTCCAAGTGAATTTTTGGGACAACTTTAGGTGTTTGTCGATGACTTAAGCCTTATTAAAATAATAAAATATGAAAAAAATTGCAAGTAAATTCCTAGGGACAAAAAATAAAATATGAAAAAGGTGAAAATATGTAAAAGGTGAAGTAAATACAAATCAACTCCCTTTTCTCTTTGTTTTTTTTTTTGCCAAAAATCCCTAGGAATTTATTTGCAGATTTTTTTCCATGAGAATTGGCGGCAAGATAAATCCTTTTTTTCTTATGATTTTTCACCAAAAATTTATTGCAAATTTCTAATTCTTTTGTAAGAAAATTCATAGGTAATGTATATGAGGTTTATAATATTTCCATGTAATTTATTTGAAGATTTACAAATCTACTGGTAATAATTACTTATGAAGGCTTTACCATCGAATTTTTATTTGTAGGAAAATCCATAAGAAACTAGGTTTATATGCAATTTTTCATAAAAATTTTGCAGTAAATTTTTCATATAATTACACATTTTAAGTAGTGATCTTTAGTCAAATGAAAATCAAGATTAGGTTCAAAATGTTTGAAAAAATGTTCTAGCATGAAATGAAAATCAAATCCTTTAACGAGCATGGAAAAAGTTTTTACTTGTTATTAATCCTCAAAATTACACAAATGATGGTACTTGAGAGAGAAAGAGAGAGAGAGAAACTTACAGAAGTAATTAGCTCCATGACTTAGGAAGTTGATCTTGGTTGTCATTCTATGAAGTAGTAGATGATGTCATGGGAAGTGAAGGAGAGAAATGAGGAAGAAGATTATTAGATGAAAACAAAGAAGGAACATCATGATGATGATCATTAGTAGAAACTTGCTGAGACATAGGAGGCCTAATGTTATTGATCATATTCCACCAGTTAGTGCTTCCACCCATAATTTGCTGCACCAATGATTTCTGCATAACATGACCTCTATTTATTTTCTCTCCAAATTAAACTCTAAGTTGAACTTAAAGCTTAACTAGTTATAGCTGCCAGCCCACTTTCTTTCTCTTTCTTATTTACTTCATATATATCTTCTTCTTTCCAGTCCTATTTTACCTGAAGCTACCAAACAAGTCTTTGCTTTGGAGAAACTTTGAGAGGTCTTTCCTACTCTTGATTAAGTAGAGGAAAGAAAAAAGAATACACATAAAAGGTAGCTATAATTAAGAACGGGAGAGAGAGAAAAAAAGAGAAGAAAGAGAACTTTGAGTCGTGGAGGTTTGAGAACCTTTGTCTTTGTATCCCTCTTTTCTTTTGCTTTTGCTTTATCAAAAGGTGATAGCAATTCTCATCAAGTAAAAAAACAAAAAGCTGATGAAAAAATTAAGCTCTACTCCTATGGCTGCTGGTATACCATAATCTCATCTTCTTTAAATGTTTGGTTCTTGAACTCCTAGGAAATTCCTCAAATTGTCACTTTACTTGAAAAAATATTTCAATAAAGTAATCTTTGAATTTTTGTTGGATATGTGGTCGGTTTTTTGATAAATTTTCCAGAAAACCAACCACACGTGGTCGGATTTTCTGGAAATTTTGTAAAAAAAAATGAAATTTTTTCTGGTAATTTTGTAAAAAATAACAACATATAGCTATGCTACATTCCATTATCTCTGAATTTATAAAAATATCTCATTAAAGTAATTTTTGAATTGTTTTAGCAAATATGGTCATCGAACTACACATATTTCCAACGAGGCAAAAACTAATAAAAAATAAATTTTTAATTGAAGTTTTATACATATATATCTTAAGTTTTACATTTAGATAAAATGAATTATATTGATGTAACTAGGTACACTAGAGGTGCAATCAAAAATTAGTTCTTCATAAAAAATTGCACTCTTCCCCTATTTTTTGCCTTCATATTGGACTCAAGATTTAATCAAAAAGTTGTATTTTAATAGTTAAGAAGTTCCTTTAAAATAAAAATTAGCCCCTTGTCCGCTTTAGTGGAGTCGGGTGACATCACCAGCGACCGCTTAACAACGCTAAAATTGGCCTATTTACACTTTGTTTGGATGGTGTTTTTCCATGGTTTCATAATGTACCATACTATATGGTATAGATTGTATTGTATAATATTGGTCAGTACAATGTTTGTATGCACTATATCATTTGTTGTTGTTTAATAATATTTTTATTCTTTGATTTGATAGTATGATATTGTATCGTAACTGGTAAATTTACTAAAATACCATTAATTGTTATAAATATTAATTTTATCAATAGCTATTAATAAAATAATTTAAGATGATTTTCTTCCTGTTAATTTGTCATAAATTATGCCATGTAAATATATAAAATTTTAAAAAGATTATCGTGTAGGAGGGGGGAGGCTGGTAGTGGGTGGGATGGGTAAGAAAAAAATTGAAATTCTTTAAACAAACAAACTACAAAAAAATTGTAGAAGCATTGTGTGTGGGGGGGGGGGAGGGGGGGGGAGGATATGTAAGACCCCATAAAAGTTCTAGTTTAATTTAGTCCCATATAGCCTGTAATAAGGGGCCCTAGACTTAGAAAAATTCAGCTAAGTGTTAAGACTTAGAATCATTTTTTGCCTTTGTAATTGGATGATCCTATTTTCAATCCTTACGATCTTAGAATGTCGATTTTTAAGTTGATTCATGATCAGGGATGTCAATAGGTTATCTTGGGTGAGTTTTGAATTTTTTCAAACATCAATTGAGTCACGTTTGGATAACCAAAACAGCAAGCCAATGTGATCTCTATGCGTCACATTGTCTATCATGTCATCACCATTGACGCGACACATATGCTATCGCATCGATACCATCGACGTAATGCATCGGTCATTGCGTCACTGGGATACAGATTGTGTATTAAGTTATAAATTTATGGGGGTAATTAAGTCATTTTCCTCCTACATTAAACCCCCATAACAGGAAATTCATCCCCTCAATAGGCAAAATACATTCCCTCATTCACAAAATCCTCTCAATAAATAAACCCTAGTTCATCAAGATCAAGATTAAGTTGCAAGAAATACCCAACAATCTTCACGAATTCTGTCACTCAGGTATGTTAGGTGTTCATCCTTGGGTCTCTTTCCACCCTTGAAGTGCAAGAACCCTTTTCAAAACTTAAATTATGATTCCAATGTTATGAATTAAATTATGCTCATGTTTGTGTTGTTGTATGGGTTTCAAGTTAAGATCTTTTATGAATTTCATGAAATTAGGTTAGCATGTGTGTTGAATTATGAATCTCTCATGTCAAAACCCTTGAATTTGCAGGTTGCATGTTGTAGTTATGATTCCCTATAAATTTATTTCTCATGTATAACAATCATACTCCCTTAGTGTTTGATAAAATGTCCATATGAGTAAATTATGCATGGTAACTTATTGTTGTGTTGCTAAAGTTGTGATATGAGTTTATCAATTATGCTATCGAGTCCTGGGGGTATTTATTACCCAAAATCTAGCTGTTTACTTAGTTGTAGTAGTTATTGAATAGTCCCAATAAAGGTCAAGAACAGTAGTACTCAGTCAGTAATAGAGCTCAGTAAACTCAGTCCAGTCCAGTCAGTCAACACGATCAGTGTCAGTCCAGTCAAGCCTACTACAGTCTAGTGATCATTTCAGTGTTGATTCAGTTTGGAGTAGGATTCAACACCGAGCGAACCCAGGGATGGGGGTATTCCTGCCAGTAGAGGGTTTGACCCTTAGTAGCAGTCCCTGCGTTACAAAACTTTGTAGCCAACATGGGGTAAGTCGTCCTCCTGCCATACTAGGGTTGATGTAATCATATATATATATATATTTCATGAGTCTTCCTACCAAATTAGGGTTGACACAACATTATTAGTATCCCGTGGCAAGGTACTAACACCTTTCCAACTGGGGTCATAGTTTGGACCCCAAATCAGTTTATACCGGGGTATGTCGGTTAGATAAACACTCCCATAATTATAATTTCAATCTTAGCAACAAGTAAAGAACTCAGTCAGTTCTACAGAATCATGGCTATTAGTTATTAGTTACTCAACCATCAGAATTTAGTACTCAGTTTTAGTATAATCTCAGATACATGATGTATAACTATATGCGTAGTATTGTATGTTCAGTAGTTATATTTTTTCATGTACTCTCATCCAGTTACTTCACAATGTTCATTCAGTCAGTTATCATCTCATACATGTGAACCCATGTATATCAGCCATACCTTACTTACAATATTAGTACATTCCATATACTGATCGCATACTCTCTTTTGCGCTATGATGTCTCATATCATAGGTTCGAACGCTCAGGTTCCTGACCGTACTTAGTAGCTCAGGCTATCAATAATAGTTATAGTGATGAGTCCTCATATTTTGAGGAAAGATTTTATCTATTTTAGTATTTCAGCAGTTCAGTAGTTATTTCAGTCAAAGTTAGTTGGGGGTTTGTCCCATCAACTCCATATTCAGACAGTCAAAGCCTTTTAGACTAGTATAGTTAGTTATTCAATTTTTAGATATTATTATCAGTTATACTCAGTTATTATTTCAGTATTTTGAGAACCTTATGGAATTTTTAGATTTCTTTCGCATATATATTCCAGTATTATATTCAGTGCTCACAGCAGGTACTAGTCATGGGTTAGCTTATAGTCCTTAGAGGTCGTAAGCACCGTGTAACACCCAGGGTGCAGTCTAGGAGCGTTACAAACTTGGTATCAGATCCTAAGGTTCTAAAGAGTCCTAGGGATTTTGAAAGTCATGTCAAGTAGTGTCTTGTACATGGGTGTGTAGCACGCCACACTCATGGATAAGAGTCTATGAGGCATTTTTAGGAAAAAGTTCTCTTCTTTAGTGTTTATATCGTGTGAGTGAGCATGAGCTCAAGTTGAACTCTTTGTTTAATCCAATTTTTCCTTCTATTTACAGAACATACTTCCCAGAAAGACCAATGAGAGGAGAACTGAAAACCAACCAACATCTTTGCCATTCAAAAAGATCCCTTGAATAAGCATATTTCTCACACAAAATTCAGAGCAGCTTTCACCACTCTAGACTATTTTATGACAGCTCAAAATAATTGACCAACTGTTGTTCAGGCCAACCCAGTGGCTAATACTGCTGCAGCTAGAATTCAGGACTTTAACCAAATGAACCCTCTTTCATTTTCAGGGTCTAAGTTTGAAGAAAACCCACAGGAATTCCTTGACATGATGCAGAAGGTAACATACATTATGGGGGTAACCATTAGTGTTAGTTTTGAGTTAGATGCCTATCAGTTGTAGGATGTGGCTCATACATGGTTTAAGCAGTGGAAGGTAGATAGGGGTGCAGAAGTAGGGCCTATAGAATGGGAGGACTTTGCTACTGTCTTTTTAGATAGGTTCTATCCATTGGAGTTGAGGAAGGATAAGGTGTTAGAATTTATCAATCTGATGTAGGGCAACATGAGTGTGAAAGAGTATTCCTTTAAATTTACTCAGTTGGCCAGGTATGATGCTCATGTGGTAGCTGATAGTAGGTCTAAGATGAGCAAGTTTGTATCTGGTATGTCTGATAGTATGGTCAAAGAATGTAGGACTGTAATACTTATTAAGGATATGGACTTGGCTAGGTTTATGGTCCATGCTCAACAGTTTGAGAAACAGAAGACTAAGGAGAAAGAGAGGGAAAACAAGAGAGATAAAATAGGTAGCTTTAGTTTTGCTCAACCTAAGTTAGAGGGTGGTAACTGTCCTCAGTTTTTCCTAGAATCTTCAGTCCCAGCTTCATCCTCATCCTGTGCTCTGGTGCCTAAATTTATAAATGGTAATAAAGATAGGGCACCAGGCTCTAAATCTCAGGGTAGTATTAATAGTGCCCGAATAAATCCTCTTTCTCAGAAGTATGGCAAAAATCATCAGGGTATCTGTAGGGATGGAAGCAACGTGTGTTTCGGGTGTGGTAAGCCAAGTCATAGAATTAGAGAGTATCATCAGGTCGGTTTGCAGAGTCAGTATAATCGTCCCCCAGCTCAGTTTGGTCGCCCATCTCAGCAGGGTGCCTCTTCTAGTGCCACCAGTGGGCAATGCCTAAACAAGATCTATGTACTCCAGTCCCGATAAGATTAGGAAAGTTCTCTTGATATGGTCACTGGTACTTTACAAGTTTACCATTTACATGTTTATGCTTTGCTAGATCCAGGATCTTCTTTGTCCTTTATAACTCCTTATATAGCTGTCAACTTCAGAGTTAGTCCCAAAATATTAGAAAACCCCTTATCAGTTTCTACCCAAGTGGGTAAATATATCATAGCCTGGCGGGTATACAGGAACTGTCCAGTTGGGGTATCTCAGAAAGTTACTTCAGCAGACTTAGTAGAGTTAGAGATGACAGATTTTAACATCATTCTCGGCATGGATTGACCCTATTCATGCTATGCTTCAGTTGATTATAGGAGAAGAATTGTCTATTTTCAGTTCTCGAATGAACCAGTCCTTGAATGGAAGGGTAGTACTATAAAAATTAAGGGTCAACATATTTCATACCTTAGAGAGAGAAAAATGATATCCAAGGGGTGTGTATATCATTTGGTGAGAGTCAAAGACTTTAGTTTTGAGACTCCTAATTTTGAGTTAGTTCCAGTAGGAAGTAAATTTCCAGATGTGTTTTCCAAAGATCTTCTCGGAGTTTCTCCCAAAAGGGAAATCGACTTCGGAATAAACCTTCTTCCTGATACTCAGCCCATTTCTATTCCTTGTGGTGCACCAGTCCTATTCGTGTGAAATAAAGATAGTTCTTTTAGAATGTGTATAGACTACTATCAGTTGAACAAAGTCATAGTCAAAATTAAGTACCCACTTTCTAAAATCAATGCCTTGTTAACCAACTTTAGTGGGTTAGTTACTTTTCTAAGATAGACCTCAGATCAGGCTATCATCAGCTAAGAGTCAGAGAATGTGACATTCCAAAAAAAACTTTCAAAACTCGGTATGGTCACTTTGAATTCCTAGTCATGTCATTTGGTCTTACCAATGCCCAGTAGTTTTCATGGACTTGATGACTCATGTGTTCAAGAAGTACTTGGACATTTTCATTATAGTCTTCATTGATGACATTCTTGTCTACTCCTGCAATGAACATGATCATGCAGACCATCTCAGAATAGTATTACAAACTCTCAGAGCCCATCAGCTGTTCATCAAATTCAGTAAGTGCGAGTTTTGGGTAAGGTCAATAACATTAATTGGTCATATCATTTCTGGTGATAGCATTAGAGTTGATTCTCAAAAGACCAAAGCAGTGAGAAACTGTCCCAAACCCATCTCTCCCTCAGATATCAGGAGTTTCTTGGGTTTGGCTGGCTATTACTGATGGTTTGTTAAAGGGTTTTTGTCTATTGCATCCCCCATGTACAGATTGACTCAGAAGAAAGTTTAGTTTCAGTTGTCAGATTCTTATGAGAAGAGTTTTCAGGAATTAAAGACTCGACTCACTACAACCCCAGTTTTGACTTTGCCCGATGGTTCAAACGGATTTGTTGTATATTGTGATGCATCTAGAGTAGGTTTGGGGTGTGTTTTGATGCAGAGAGGTAAAGTTATAGCCTATTCCTTTAGACAACTTAAGCCCCACGAAAAGAATTATCCTACCCATGATATTGAATTAGCAGCTGTTGTGTTTTTCTTATAGATTTGGAGGCATTATTTATATGGGGTGATGTTGATCTATTCACAGACCACAAAATCCTGCAATATGTATCTTTGTAGAAAAACCTGAACTTGCATTAGAGAAGGTGGTTAGATTTATTGAAAGATTATGACATTAGTGTTCTGTATCATCTGGGTAAGAACAATGTAGTGGCAGATACCCTCAGTAGATTGTCTATGGGTAGTGTTGCTTACGCTGAGAATGGTAAGAAAAAGTTAGTTTAGGAAGTTCATCAGCTTGCCAGACTAGATGTCCATTTGATTGATTCAACTGAGGGTAGTGTTTGGGTGCAAAATAGTTCAGAGTCTTCCTTAGTTTCTGAGGTAAAAGAAAAGCAGGAAAGGGATCCCAGTTTAGTTAAGCTGAAAGAGTTAGTCAGAGACCAGAAAGTAGAGGTTTTCTCCCAAGGGGAGATGGTGTGTTGCGTTGTCAGAGTAGGCTATGTGTGCCATGTGTGGATGGCGTGAGATAGTGAATTCTTGATGAAGAACATGGTGCACATTACTCTATTCATCCAAGGGCCACTAAGATGTACCGCGACTTGCGGGAAGTCTATTTGTGGAGTGGGATGAAGAGAGATATTACAGAGTTTGTAGCTAAGTGCTCCACATGTCAGCAGGTTAAAATTGAACAGCAGAAGTCTAGTGGGTGTATGCAGGAGTTCATTATTCCCACTTGGAAGTGGGAGGAAGTGAACATGGGTTTCGAACAGGTTTTCCTAGTACTCGTCGTCAGCATGATTCAATTTGGGTTATTATATACAGGATGGCCAAATCAGCCAATTTCTTGCAAGTTCATACTTCTTATTCAGTCGAGGACTATGCCAGAATCTATATCAGAGAGTTAGTTAGGTTACACGTTGTCCCATTGTCCATTATTTCAGATATAGGTACACAGTTCACCTCTCACTTTTGGAAAACCTTCCAAAGGGGTCTTGGTACCTAAGTCCACCTCAGTAACACTTCCACCCTTAGACAGATGGTCAAGCTGAAAGGACCAGTTAGATTTTAGAAGATATGTTCAGAGAGTGTGTCGTTGACTTTAAAGGCAGTTTGGATTACTACTTACCTTTGAATGAGTTTGCATATAATAACAACTATCATTCTAGTATCCATATAGCTCCATTTGAGGCTCTTTATGGGAGAAGATGTAGATCTCCCATTGTTTGGTTTGAAGTAGGCGAGGCCGCAGTAGTGGGGCCTGACTTGGTGTTTGATGCCTTAGAGAAAGTATAATTGATCAGGGAGAGGCTTAAGACAACCCAGAGATGACAAAAATCTTATGTAGATGTGAGAGGTAAAGTTCTTGAATTTGAGATTGGTGATTATATGTGTTTGAAAATCTCTCCCATAAAGGGAGTGAAGAGATTTGGTAAGAACGGGGAGCTTAGTCCCCGATATGTTGGTCCTTATAGGATTCTAAGTAATTTCAATAAGGTAGCTTATGAGCTTGAGTTACCTCCAGACTTAGCATTAGTGCACCCAATGTTTCACGTATCTGTAACGCCCAAAAATATCATACCGAGATGCCACATGGTTCCCAAGGCTACACGTAGCCTCAAGCTAACCCTTTCAGCCAAGACACTACCCTTGGGTTCCAACACAACAACATAGACACTACGCTAAGGATATATATATAAATACATATCATATCACATCGCACATGGCATGGAATATCATTAGACAACACATATATGGAATCTCTATACACAAACCAACCCAATAATACACTAGTCTGACATAGCCTCTATACAGAAAAATGAGCGAGCTATTGGGACAAACCCCCAACTGACTCAACAGACCAAGGGGATCACAAAACAACACCACCAAAACTAGCAACTTCGTCCTCAAACCATGAGGACTCACCACTGAAGAAACATAGATGCGACACTCGGATATTACTGTCGCGGCTGTGGCTGAGTACCTGAACCTACATCATGGTAAGAATATAGCCCATAGAGAAATATGTGGGTCAGCACAATATACGTACTGAGTATGTGGGGGCGCATGAAAAATATAAATAATATCATAAATTTCGTAAAAACGTACATACAGACCATAATGACACACCTGGCTTGAGTGACATTGAATCATGCAAATCATAACATCTTAGATAGGAAATATAGGATAAAAACCTCATAAATCATTATAGATCATCATAGGCAACTTGACTTACCACATCAAAACTTGGAGTGACTCGGTATTTCAGTAAACATGACTCTTATAGACAGGGAAGTTTCCTATAACCGACAACCCCACGTGAGCTACGTGGAATACCAACGTTTGAAACCCCTATTGGCGGGAGATTCATACTCTTTGCCAGAGAGTACGACCTTGAAACTGCAATAATCACAATCGGGCTCTCTGACTAATAATATCATCATCAAACAACCCTACGGTGGCACATAGGTTTGAGGAAATATCAAATTTCCCTCTTGGTGCTAAGTACTACTCCCCGACAAGATCAGAACGTGTTAGGAAATCCACCACAACATCATAAGGGTCTATCATAAACACCAAATCAAATCTCTTTCTCATTTATCAAATCATATCAATTTGTGGATTCCTAACTCAACATATTTTAGCTCAAAACATTTTAATCTTCCTCAACATCAACAAGGTATCAATGCATTGAACCATAACCAACTCGACATTTGGAAAATGATATGAAGACTCAATACATAATATTTTTAACAATTTAACTCATCAAAACCATCCGGAAAATACCAAGACTCATTGCAACTTCAATATCAACATTTCTCAATTTGCCATCCAACTCTCATTTAAAGGTACTTGAGACATCAACCCATAGTAGGGATATAGAATTTCCAATATAAATTATAAATTCATAATAAGGAAATAGTGGAATGATAGTATAAATCAAAACTTAACAAATTAAATCATCATACTCTCATAATCAAATACTTTTTGGACATAATTCCATCTCAACATCATACACATATTGGATGACATAATCCCATAGCTCATGGACAATAATATAAGATATAAAACAATATTTCCAATTCATGGTAAAACATGTAAAATCTCATGTCAATTTGATTCAACAAAAATACCGGGCACAATATCGAAAGGATAATCTTTTTCAAAGCCCAACATACCTAAAATGGAAGATGAATAAGAACTTCCGACTACGGAAATTTATTCACAAAAATAAAGGGTGCTTATTGATGCCCTTAACATGATCAACTCGAATCCCAAATCAATTTGAAATTTCTACGGTTCAATCAAGAGACATAGAAGGATGAAATTTGGAGTAGTAGGGTTGGGGTTTGAGCCTTAGGAAATTTTGGAGAAAAATAAGCTATTGAATGCTCTTAATGGAATTAAATCCAAAAATCAAATAATGTCAAATCTGTCCTTTGGTGGACTATTTTGATAGGCTGAAGTAGATCGACCATAACGTTTTTCTCCGATGGTCAAATTGGATGAAACTAATTTCATTGGAAAGAGGACATTTAGAGCTTTCTGTTGATATATAGTAGCTCACTCAGATGATTATGTACAAGGAGTTATGATCGTTTGAAGTTGAACCTAAAATTCGCATAGCCTCAGTATTTTTTTCTTGCACATTTACTGTTCACCACTATTCATGGTTAGATCGGAATGATCATAACTCATCGCTCGAGTGTCCGTTTTGGATGATCCACATATCGTTGGAAATCTTATTTGATGATATACGCGATGACGGGTCTCATATCCAGAAATTACACACAGAAAAATTATTAATCATGATAAAGAACAGAATTCAACACATTTTTGTCCGAGATCTTAACGAAATTTTTTTTCCGGGGCATCACATCATCTCCTCCTTGGAAACATTCGTCCTCGAATGTTGATAGGTAGGTCAAGAATACTATGAAAATGAGTATATAGAGAAAAATCATCTTGCCCAAGCATATACTCCATTCTAGATTTTTTTGGATATCGTAGAAAACACACAAGCCAAGATAAACATAGCAATAAGGATTAAATCAAAAGAGAACGATACCTTTGACATTCTCAGGATTCGTAGGAAAGAGGTGGGGATATTTGGCGCGCATATCCGCTTCGGCTTCCCAAGTAGCACTCTCCATGGATTGATTTCGCCAAAGCACTTTAACCAAAGGAACTTTCTTATTTCTTCGCCTACGAACTTGAAAGTCAAAAACCTCAACTGGAATCTCTTCATGTGAAAGATTATCTTGAATACCCGAGATTTTGGAAGGATCAATCACAACAGAATCACCAATAGACTTCTTAAGCATAGAAACATGGAAAACCGAATGGACGTTAGATAACTCCGCGGGCAATTCAACCTTATACGCTACCTTCCCAATGCGATCCACAATCTCATAGGTACCAATGTAATGGGGACTTAGTTTCCCTTTCTTCCCAAATCTCTTCACCCCTTTCATGGGTGAAACTTTCAAGTACACTAAATTACCAACATCAAATTCATGTTTTTTCCTCCTTATATCTGCGTATGATTTTTGACGACTTTGGGCAGTTTTCAACCTTTCCCGAATTAACTTAAACTTCTCCATGGCCTCGAACACCGCATCAGTTCCAGTCGCGGCAGCCTCACCAACTTCAAACCAACCGATGGGTGATCTACACCTTCTACCATACAAAGCTTTAAATGGGGCCATTCCAATAGTATCATGAAAACTGTTATTGTAAGCAAACTTGATTAATGCTAAGTGCTCATCCCAACTACCTTTAAATTCAAGCATACAAGCCCTCAACATATCTTCTAAAGTCTGAATGGTCTACTCAGCCTGACCATCTTTTTGCGGATGGAAAGCAGAACTTAAACTAATTTGGATACCAAGACCCTTCTGGAAAGATTTCCAAAACTGAGAGGTAAACTGAGTACCTCTGTCAGAAATAATAGCCAAAGGGATTCCATGAAGTCTGATGAGTTCCCGAATATATATTCTAGCATAATCTTCAGCTATATACGAAGAATGCACAGGCAAGAAATGAGCTGATTTCGTCAGCCGATCTACGACAACCCAAATCGAATATTGATGGCGATGAGAAAGAGGCAAACCAACTATGAAGTCCATATTCACTTCTTCCCACTTCCAAGTAGGAATGCTAAACTCTTGCATCATGCCACTGGGCCTTTGATGCTCTATTTTAACCTGTTAAAAAGTGGAACACTTCGCCACAAATTCTTCTATGTTCTTCTTCACACCGTTCCACCAATAGATTTTCCGCAAATCATGGTACATCTTGGTAGCACCAGGATGGATGGAGTATCGCGTACCATACGCTTCCGCCATAATCCTCTGCTTCAAGTTATCAACATCAGGAACACATAATATTTCTCAGAGTCTCAAAACGCCATCTCCCCCTTGTGAGAAAACCTCCACCTTTTGGTCTTTAACTGACTCTTTTAACCTAACCAAGGTAGGATTCCTGTCTTGCTTCTCCTTCACTTCCGAAACTAAAGAGGATTCAGAACCACTTTGCACTCCTATACTACCCTAAGAATCACCAAACAACCTAACCCCCAATCTAGCCAAACGATGTACCTCATGGGCCAACTCCTTCTTACCAATCTCCACATGTGCTACGCCACCCATGGACTTCCGACTAAGGGCATCTGCTACTACATTGGCCTTGCCCGGATGATATAGCATGCTCATATCATAATCTTTTAACAGTTCTAACCATCGTCTCTGCCTGAGATTCAACTCCTTTTGGGTGAATACATACTGCAATCTCTTATGGTCTGTGAAGACGTCGACATGGACACCATACAAATAATGTCTCCAGATTTTCAAAGCAAAAACTACGATAGCTAATTCAAGGTCATGGGTAGGATAATTCTTCTCGTGAGGCTTTAGATGCCTGGAAGCATAAGCTATAACCTTGCCCTTTTGCATCAATACACAACCTAAACTGACTCTGGAAGCATCGCAATACACCACAAAACCATCAACACCGTCAGGCAAAGTCAACACAGGGGCTGAAGAGAGTCGAGTCTTCAACTCCTAAAAACTCTTCTCGTAAGATTTGGACCATAGGAACTTCACTTTATTTTGGGTCAAATGGGTCATAGGATACGAAATAGATGAAAACCCTTCAACAAAATGATGATAATAACCATCTAGACCCAAGAAACTTCGGATATCAGAAAGAGAAATAGGTCTAGGCCAACTCTTTATAGCCTCTATCTTTTGAGGATCAACTCAAATACCTTCGGAAGAAATAACATGACCCAAGAAGGCTACAGAGTTCATCCAGAACTCACACTTATTGAACTTAACATACAACCGATGAGTTCGAAGAGTTTCCAACACGATTCGGAGATGATCCGCATGATCACCCTCACTTCTGGAGTAAATAAGAATATCATCAAGGAACACTATTACAAATAAATACAGATATGGCCGGAATACTCGGTTCATAAGATCCATGAAAACTGCTGGAGCATTAGTTAACCCGAAAGACATCACTAGAAATTCAAAATGACCGTAACGGGTTCAGAATGCTGTCTTGGGGATATCACATTCCCTAACCTTAAGTTGGTGATAACCGGATCTGAGGTCTATCTTCAAAAAGTAGCTCACACCTTGCAATTGATCAAATAAATCATTAATTCAATGAAGCGGATATTTATTCTTGATAGTAACCCTATTAAGCTGCCGGTAATCAATACACATCCCTCCTCGAGAAGTATCTCAATAGCTAGAAAATGTTTGACTTCCTCGTTCATGACTGCAAAAATTCTCTTTGCCTTCGTCTAGCTCTTGCCGTGTGGATATGTCCTCTTCCCTCTGACATAGTTAATCATATGTTCCTCCCATTCATACGTAGAAAATAACATATCAAATCCCATGCCACCGGGAGTTAACGCTAGCTTCTGGATCCTATTGTACCTATTCTTGAAATTATTGTAGAAGTTGAGGTCCATTATCCTATCGACAGTATCATAAGTATCCGCGTACGCTAATTGCCTTCCCCTCATGAGGCAGAGAATTTCATCAACATACTATGATATAAGATAGGTAATTTTTAAATAGGTTAGTATTTGTAAAGAAGAAAAACATAGTGGAAAGATGCAACGGATGGTCCATCTGTTGCAGAGGATTCTCTTAATCAGTTCATAGATTACCCAACTAACACAACTTATGCAATAAATGTTTAATCTGTTGTAATAGAATAACCACCAGTTGCACCAGAATACCCAGCTATTGCCACAGATGACACATCTATTGCATAGATTCTTCTTCATGGAATAAATTAGAAGGTTAGGTTAGGAAAAGTAAACTTACCCTATCCACGTACCACTTATGCATAGTTGTCATACTCATGCAGTGTTCATAGTCAAACGTATGCATGGTGTATTCTTTTGCAGGTTCCTTCTTCATGTGATACTTAGCATTTTGTAGTTCCGTACTTTCTTCATCGCCAAGTGCTGCATATATGCCCACCTTCTCCAGTGACCCCGGAACCTCAACAACTTTTGGAGAGGGAGGAGTTGCAATCTTTTTTGTTTTTAGACTAGAGAGTATTTGGCTAATTTTTCTTTTTTTCCTCCTAACCGCCACTGTAGGAGTGTATGGATCCCTCACCTTATTAGATAGTATAACACCCCTCTTGGATTTCAATTCCTTGGTAGCTTTAGAGATAGCCTCTATTTTTTCGAGAAGTTTATCTTATCTATCCTTGCACACATTGCATTTGTAATGAGAACACAAGGGTGGAGATAGGTGAGAGGGACTACTCTAAGGGTGGGAAGGACCGATGTATGGGTAAGAGGGACCTATGTAAGGGGTGATTTCAAACGTATTTTTTTTAGCATTAACATGCTCATCATCCCGACTGGCAGCAACATCTATATTAGGATGGCTACCACCAACCAACAACTCCACCAGCAATACCCTTAAAAGAAACACCCAGATCTGTTGCAATAGGTTGGTCATAAAGAGCTTCAACATTAGGATGACCTTGCCTAGCTGCTCTTCTTATGGATTCTGCTCCAGCCAATTCCTTCTTTATTAACTACACCTTGGGCCTGCTATTGTATCAACAAGACCTAGAATAATAAAAGAAGTCATCCTCAACTCCTTCTCCGTAGGCACAATCCAAGGATGCACAACCTATATAAAAAGATAGCTACATTTAAATCATATAATAATAATTTGCAGTTAGTTGGGTTACATGTTAACACAGTCAACTTATGCAATAGATGATACATCTATCACAACAACTGATCTGTATGTCGTAATAGATTACCAATATGTTGTATCAGATTACTCATCTATTGCATAATTTGTAGTAGATGGGTAATCTGTTGAGTCAGGTTCAGAGAACCTGAGCAACAGATGATTAATTTGTTGTGAACTATGGATTGTATGTCACAACAGGTTACCTATATATTGCACCAATTGCAGTCGATGGGTAATTTGCTGCAACAGATGACCCATTTGTCGCAACAGATGGTATATCTATTTCAATATCTTTCTTTGAGTCAAATTATTTTACTCGAAATAAGATGCACTACATCATTCAGAGGTGATGCAGGAAAAATAAGAGAAACAAGAAACAACTCCAAAACAGTCCACTAATCTTAAGGATTTGAGGACCCTTTTGAAGACCACTGTCAGATTTGCTATCGACAACACAATAACAAGATAAGGAGGTGTGTTTTCAACACCAAAACAACCACAATATAAGACGAACAAGATGAACATAATGGTTACAAAATTCGGATTCAACAAGTCACAAAAATAGTCCACTATGAATCTACAAAGTGCAATATGATAAAGATAGGTAGATAGACCAAATGAGGGAATAATATTAACAACCCAAGACTTGTTACACTATTGGACCTTTAATACTACACACAACACAAACCTATCTCTTACGTTGGTACAAGAGTGACCTCAATCTCCCAAGCATCCAACGTTTCCAAGCTTGAATCCAACATGAGTGATTCCACACTCAAGTTGATTTCCCTAGTTACAAGTTTCAAATTTGTGGTCTTCTCTCCTTAGAGAGCAAATGTTTCTAAGTGTTATACAACATCCATATTCAGAAAAGTCTGCCTAACAAATGACCTAAAAGGTTCCTTACATAGTAGTTTACAAACAAGGTGTGAAATGTCCAAAATGACCCCTTAGTCTCAAGTCTTCAAGTGGGTGCCCTTGGAGAGCATTATATGGACGATTTTGGACCCCTTTTAAGTCCTCATTTGCACTTCACTTTCACACTTCAAGTCTCGGGTTCAATACATCTCACAAACATGCATCCTCGTGGTCGTACCCATATCATTCTCCCCTTCTTGAAAAGAATTCGACCTCAAATCCATGCCTAGCAAAATAAAGAGAAGACAAATAAGAACACATACTCATGGCATGAGGGTTAGGGTTAGTGCAACAAAAATCAATCTAACAAATAACATTATCATGCCAAGGTGGTACTCACTTGAAGTACCACCAAGAATCCTTTGGGTTGATCATGAAAAGCTTAGTACAAATGTCACAAAGGAAGTGGCTATGACGAACATCAATAAATAATGAGCATGGGCTGAGACAACTCCTACCATACTCTAATATGGTACCAGGATTGAATGGGAGAAGTAGCCATGGACATGGGTTTCGTCCACTCTCACTTTCCCCTAAGGTGTCGTCGTTAAAATTAGGCATACCCTCTAGATCATTAGTGGAAATATCATGAGCACAAATAGGGTAGAGAAAGGTGTCACACAAGCTAACTTCAGCTATGGTGTCCTTATTCATGTACTCACTAGCTTCAAGTCCATCACCACTAGTATGCTCAACATAGGGAACAGATAAAGAAGAAGTAGATGGAATTTCTAAGCATGAACCACCTTTTATTTCTAGAGAATAATCCCCAAATAGATATAAATCACCATAGGAAGCAAAGGAATCATTCACAAATTTTTTTTTACAAGAACAATCACATTTTGAGTTTCCCAAGTAATAAAGTAAATCATGGTCATCTTCACCCGATTGAGTATTCCTTTCCAAGACTACACATTCCCTACCCTTAAGAGTACTCCCATCTTCCAAAAAGAGATTTCCATCTTGAGGAGGAATGTTGTCACACCATAGTGGGTTAGCATATAGGCTATAGCTTCCAAGACAAGCCATGCCGTCAGCATCACTTGCACCACTAGGTTCATTAGGAGTAAATAAACTATCTTCAAACAAGACATTGTGCCTAAAGAGTGAATGATTTAACCCGCGGATAGATTTGGAACTTTCACTCTCTAAGGAATCATTATAAAGTTTCAATGATATGTCAAGCACATGATTAACCCTATGAGCCAAACAAACATTAGAATCTTTACAACAACATAGGCTCATAGGTTCAATCCTTTTTCCTTGGCCAACATCTTTAAATCCTTCACTCACTTGAGATTCGTTAATCACATCACACATATCCTCAAGTGGTGGGCAAGTTTTACTCACAAGTTGGGCAGCAACTTCCTCTGGGAAGCTCTCAACACAAGGTGCATGGACAATTGGATTTTGTGGGTAGAGTTTGGGTAGCAATTGGCATATAATTTCAATGTGCCATTTCATATCTTCAATATTGTCATTTATACGATCACATGTGGCATTGAAATTATGGGCAGCCATTGTACCTAACAAAAAGAAACAAAAAACAAAGAAAACAAACAAACTTGTTAGATAAAAAATGCCTCACCACACTCTCGCTCTTGGTTTTACCTCACACTTGGATTCACAAGTGTTGAAAGCCATCTTGTACTTCGTGAGTGATTGAGTGTCGAGTCTACTCTTGTCCCGGAATGGACTTTTGTTTGAAACTCAAATGAAATCTTGTAGGACTTGAGTCAAGAACTAACAACGAATTCAAAAACATAAAAGTACACAACAAACGTAAACACAAATAAACGGACACAAAACTAACTTACAAGCTAGTAGGAGATTACTAGGTTGTCAATTAGTGTTCGAACCAATAAACGAACTAAGAGACAATAAAATTAAACTAAGAAATCTAAAATTTAATCTCAAAAATATTGTGTGAACAGTAGCAGTGATGATGTGGCAGCCACGTATTGGTTCAATTTTATCAAGTGGTTATTCTCAAATGTTCAAGTCTTGGTCAAAAATTAATTTGGATTGATGGAATTTGTTTTAGGAGGGAAAATAACTCTTTGGGCCCTTTTCAATTTTCAAGACTTGACTTTTTCTTGTACTTCTCCTTAAAACATGGGTCCTTAAATCATGAAAAAGTGGTTGAAAAGAGATATAAAGTCTTTTGGTGGTAAGGGGTCTTTTAAGACTAACAAGTGCATACACCTTTTTCCTTCACCTTTTAGGATCTAACATTCACTTTATGTTCTAACAATATATGAAGGAAGGTGAAGAACTTCAAGAACAACAATAACAACCATACCAAGAACAATAACAACAATCTTCAAGAACAACAACAATTCCATCGGCCAACTCCAATCCACAATAACAATATCTACAAAACTTGGCCAAGACAACTACAACTTCAATAAAATGGTTCTCAAGCCAACAAGTAACAACAATATCACGTGGTCAAGTTTAGAACATCAAGGAGAAACAACACATCCAAAACAGTCTAAACTTTAAATCCGCAACAATAATACCAACAACAATCTGCCAAGGTGAAGTTCACAACAACAACATCAACAATGATAGCTCAAAATTAGATTTAGACTCCTTTAGTGTTAGTGATGAAGAAACTAACACTAGAAACAACAAAAAACATAAAAGGACTCCTAGATCTAAGTTCAAAATTTTTGTCCAAACACACAAAAAAATGGGACAACTTTTCTTCTTTTAGATTTTTCAGTTCGAACATCTTTTTTCTTTCACTAAGAATCCCAAGATTGATGTTGTGGGAACAAGATCAAGCCATGCTTTGATACCAAATGATACGGGAAAAATAAGAGAACACAAAACAACTCCAAAATAGTCCACTAATCTTAAGGATTTGAGGACCCTTTTGAAGACCACTCTCGGATTCGCAAGAAGAACAAGAAAGGAAGTGATATCAAGAGTAAACACACTAAAAAAACCGCAACAACACGTGATGAACAAGATGAACACAAGAACACAACTTTCAACAAGTTCAAAGCTTAGACCTTTAATACTACACACAAAACTAACCTATCTCCTACGTAGACACAAGAGGGATCTCGATCTCCCAAGGACCAACGTTTCCAAGCTTGAATACAACACGAGTGATTCCAAACTCAAGTTGATTTCCCTAGTTATAATTTCAGATTTATGCCTCAAGGAGAGAGGACTTGTCTTTCAATGTTATACAATATACATCATCATCAAAATCTGCCTAACAAATGGCCTAAAAGGTTCCTTATATAGTAGTTTACAAACAAGGTGTGAAATGTCCAAACTGACCCCTTAGTCTCAAGTCTTCAAGTGGGTTCCCTTGGAGAGCATTATATGGATGGTTTTGGACCCTTTTTAAGTCCTTATTTGCACTTCACTTTCATACTTCAAGTCTCGAATTCAATACATCTCACAAACATGCATCCTCGTGGTTGTATCTGTATTAGGAGGGCTAAAGAGATCATCCACCTTAATTTTTGTGCTGATCTTTGCAGACAACTACCTAAGGATCCTTGTAAGGAAAACCTCATCTAGGTAATCCTTGAACTGCTTTTGGAGGGGAAGAATGACTTCAAATGCCCAAGCCTAAAATATGTAAACAAAAAGCAAGAAAAAAATTTCATAATAGTTATTCAATAAAAATTAATGGATGAGTAAACAAATAGTGATTAAATTTACCATGAAAGCCCAAGGAAAGATGTATAATGTGATCGTCTTTGGGGATAGTTTTGTCAGTAAATATTTGACAGTTATGTAGTAGCTGTCATATACCCAGGGATAATAGTTGAATTTCTTAAAATCATCAGCAAGCTTCAAAAAATCATCTTCTATGACTTTGGTGACGTCTCTTACCAATATAACGACATGGGAAAACCAAACTAAGCACAATTTCTCCTTATACTGCTTTGATATGGTTTTATCCTTGAGATATTCTATCAAATTCACCGTTCTTTAGCTACGTCCAATAATGTCCAACAAACCATATATTTTTTCCTTTTGTTTGTTTGTTTTGGTAGGTGGTTTCTTGGACAATGCCTTTCGTCTATTTGATGGTGGTGGTTTGTCTGTCCTACTTGATCGCATCTCAAACCCGTCACTATGGAAAACTCTTTCAAACCAAAACAAACTAGCATGCCATAGTAGTTGATCCAGATTTCATCCATCTTTTTTTCCCTCCTTGAATCTTTATCCTCCCCATGTACTTGATCATGTTCTTGAGAAGACCATATATGATGCTCTTTGTAAACAGACAGTGTGGTCTGCAGGCAGCCAAAGAAAGTGTCCAAAGTAGCTCTTCTTAAAAGGTCTATCTATATTTTCATTCTTCATAATATTCCTAAATTCATCAAAAGGTTTCCCCAACTGACATATAAGTACAAGATCACCAGTTACTTTTGCAGGGTTATCTATCAGCATTGCAACTTGAAACGTATCAATACTAATAGTTTTACCAGCCTCATGCTGGTATTTTGATCTTGTTTCACGCCCCATTGGTGAGGCATTATCATCTTGTTTATATTTTTATTCCTCCCCACTTTTATTTTCCTCACCAGCCTTTATATATCCTTCTCCACCTCCCTTTTCATAACTTTTATCATCCTCATTTTTCTCTGACTAAGATTGTTAAGGAAGTTCCCCCGAATCCATCTGTACTCTAAACTTTTTTGTTGGGTGGTCAGAACTTATCCACTTTTAATTTCTTTTCTTTTGGGAGACATATTTTAATACAAACAACAGAAAAAAATATATATTACATTTGATGTCTGCATAATTTTAAAAAAAAAGCTAAGACAAATTTTAATAAATTATTATATGCAACATTACAAATAAATACTCCAACGGATAACCCATCAGTTGGAACAGATGGGGAATCTATTTTTTTGAACACCTATTTAATATCTCCCAATAGATATTCCTCCTGTTGCAATAGATGGACCACCAATACCACTACCAATGCCACCAATACCCACCAAAACTGCCAACACCACCACCAAGACCACATACACCACCACTAAGACAACCAATACCGACACCACCACCACCAAACACTAACAACACCACAAATACCATCCAACAATACCACTATAGTCAATGAAATATGTGACAAAAACTAGGGTTTTCTTGAATTCTTCATACATTTTTGGCATCAAAACTCAAAATTGTTAACCCATTCTCGAAGATAATACAACTAAAAGTCTTATTTTACATCATTAACTAAAAAGTCCTAAATTTTAGAAAAAATAACAAATATAGAAATCTTCTCGAACTCTGTTACCTATGAAGACAGAAAATGACGGATACAAGCAAGAATGGAGTCAAAAATAACACTTATATGGTCGAAAATGAGAAGAAAATTGATCTATTGTGAAGGGTTAAGCAATTTGTTGAGTAGTTATTGTCTGTATTGTTGAGAGAGAAGAAAGAGCGAGAAAATTGAGATTTGAAATTATCAAACATTTTTTCCCCAAATGGATGATTTGTATGGGCTGATTTATTTTTTGGAAAAGAATGACAAGTTTTGAAAATGTTAATTTGGTCTGAATTAATCATAATTATTTCTTAAAATTTTAAAAGATATGAAATATTTCGACTCAGAGTGATCAATCGACGACTTGGGTTGGGAGGAACGCAATACTAACATCATGCAATCTCAAAAACTTAATTGAATTTATACTTCACCCTATGTTCTCATCCCTAGTTATATATAAATCAATTTAGGTATTATCTCAATAATAAGTTAATACAAAATATTTTGACTCAGAGTATCGATCGACGACTCGGGTCAGGAGAAACACAATACTAACATCATGCAATCGCAAAGACTCAATTGAAGTTGTACTTCACCCTATGTACTCATCCCTAGTTCTATCTAAATCAATTGCAAAGAAATCTATTACAACAGATGACTGAGTTGTTGGAAATTTTCAAACAAATATTTATATCTATTGCAACAGATGATATATCTGATTTAATTATCAAATAGACATTTGCATCTATTGTGACAAATAACTGAGCTGTTGGAAATTTTCAAATAGATATTGATATTTGTTGTAACAGATGATATATCTGATTTAATTATCAAATAGACATTTGCATCTGTTGTGACAAATGATTGAGTTGTTGGAATTTTTCAAATAGATATTGATATCTATTGCAACAGATGACATATCTGTTTGAAAATTATTTTTTCTTTTAATTTAAAAGTAATCTTCTATTCGAAAGAAGAAATATAGATAAAATAGTACAACTAAAGAAGGTAAAAAATATTTCTTGAATAACTCAAAAATCTCATTGAGTAGTCTTATTTTGTATTTTAAATGTCACCTGTCTTCCTTGTGTTCCTCACGTTATTAATGAATATTTAAACCCATGTCTAGAATTATCTCTTCTTCAGTCCTAAATTTATTTATCTCTCCTCTTTAGGATTATCACAACCATTTTTTTCTCTCCTCTTTCTCCTAAAGATCTTTTTGGATCTAAACTAATCCATATCTTTCCTCGATTAAAATTGCTATTTTGATCCCTTTGCTTTTGATATTGCAGGTATGGTTCACTATTGCTCTTTTATTCTTGTCTTCTTCATTGCAAGTTATTTACATCTGTTTTTTTATTTAATTACCATTTACCCATATTATATTTATTTAAAAAACTTAAAGGAACTTTTAAGTCTTGAATGATTGAACCGTTGTTCTTATTACAATATGCAAAAAAAGTCATCTATAGGGAGAAGTTTAAAATCTTTGTTGGAAGTATCATTTTTTGGTCTGTATTTTATTTGTTTCTTTGTTGTTAATGCTGTTATTGATGTTGTTGGTGGAATTGGTGTTATTGAAACTTGTGGTGTGGTGTTATTGATGGTGTTGGAACAAAGGATGTTGCTTCTTTATTTTTGATGTTGTTGTTGATAGTGTTGGAATAAATGATGTTGTTTCTTTGTTGCTGATATTTTTTCTTTGTTGTTTCTTTATAGTTTATGTTGTTGTTGATGTTGCAATAGATGGAGCAACTGTTGGAACAAATCAAACCACTAGCAAGGCTGGTTTGATGTATTCTAATAGATCCACATCTGTTACAATAGACTCCACGTCAATTGCAACAAATGGATAATGTTCTTTTTGTTCTTCTCTTGTTTGACATAAATTTCTTTCCTTTTCTTTGTAGATATAAGGAGCTGAAAATTGATCAACTTTTGGCCGACCAACACAAGAGGCTATAGTAAAGATGGGTTCAAAGGAATAAGCTGCTTATAGATGGAACTACTTTGACCAACATAAGAGGCTATAGTAAAGATGGGTTCGAAGGAATAAGCTGCTTACAGATAGAACTACTTTATATGTGGGAGGTATGTATTGCCGATAATGTTATCATAAAAACACACATAGAGTACACTAATTTTGTTAATGCTATTTTTATCGATTTGTCATTGATCATTCAAACAAGATATCTGCAATTTCACAGTTAAGTTTGATAGGCCTGAGCTAATAAGGTTGAGAGACCATGAATATGGTTCTAATACCCTATTATGATTTAATGTTTGTTAATGCTCATGTTTATGTACCAAGCATTGTGAAGGGATCAAGTTTTGGTGGAATTGTATAGAGATTCAATAGTGATTGGGTTAACTTTTAGGGTGCATTGGACTTTGAGAGGGCCTTTGAAGCCTCCCACTGCTTCAACTAAGAACGAAAATCAATATAGTTACTGCCTTAGCCTAGATTTATATGGTTGGTTGCTCGGGGTGATGATTATATGCCAGAAGGTATGGTAGGAGAATGCTTGGAGGGAAAATGGGGGGTTGATGAATGACTATATCATCTGAGAGCTAATTGAAGAGGAAACATAAGGTAGAAAGGAACTTCTAGCGAATCTGTCCGATGAAACTGAATTAAAACATGAGAAATTTGAACCAAGTGCAAATATAAAAGTTTATCCATTGTAGAAAATTCGTATGTTATTTCTCTGAAAGAAAAATAATACAGATGGACACTTTGCTAGGGAGATGCAACTCGGTAGCATGGTCGAGATGATCACCTATATAGAAAATAGCAGAACTCTAAGAAAGAAGCTTTGTGAGCATCGAAAGTTGAAATGATGTACCAGTAAGTTGAGAAAACTTGCGCCAATAATAGCTACAGTTAAAACAAGGAATCTAAGTGAAGGCATATATTTCTGAATTTTAAATTGCATCCCATGCCTTCTTGTTTGTGAATCTGATTAGGTCCACTTCCATTGACCTGATCGAAACCACAAACAAGATTGAAAGGTAGATTGAGTATTATTACTTCTTTAGTAATATGTATATAATTGATTGTGTTTACTAGCCTTAGCATGCTTGAAACATATCTTGGGGAAGATCATAAGCTTCTTGTAGTATGTGAATCCCGATAATTTTCAAGCTTGCCTCCAGCTTGTTGATTCGGTATTCAAGCTTGTCGTTAAAGTCTTTTAAGTTGGTATAGAGTTCATGGAATTTTGTGATTTAGTTAATGAGGAAAATTTTCTTCAAAGTTGTGGCATTATAAAAGGCCTTCAGATGGCTTCTAGAACACTTTCTTCAGGAGGCTTAAATGATACATGGAGGGTTCACTATATTTGTTTTAGGTCAAAATGTGTCAATGCACACTCAAGCAATGGTCCCAACAGTAAAAAAAACTCACTTTTATTGAGTTTTGTTCAATGCAGCTGGTCAACAAACCTTCAAGGGATTTGATAGATTAATTAGCCTAAAATTACATAACATTTGATATTGATTCCACTAATCCTATCAAACATTATGTAACTTCAGGCTCATTAACCTATCAAAACCTTTACCCGAGTTAGTGCACAAATCAAATGAGCTCAATCTCTTAGTTTTTTTGCTAATAAATCTTATCCCTTAGAGGACAAGAGTGATCAGCAGAAAAGCTAAGAGATTGAGCTCGATTGATTTGTGCACTAACTCGGGTAAAGGTTTTGATAGGTTAATGAGCCTGGATTTACATAACATTTTATAGGATTAGTGAAATTAAGATCAAACATTATGTAATTCAAGGCTAATTAATTTATCAAATCCTTTGAAGGTTTGTTGAGCAAGCTGCATTGAACAGAGCTCGATAAAAGTGAGTTGTTCAACTATTGGGACCACTGCTTGATTGTGCATCAACATATTTTGACCTAAAACAAACATAGAGAACCCTGAATATATTATTTAAGCCTACTGAAGAATGTATTCTGGAAGTCTTCTGAAGGCCTTTTACAATGCTACAACTTTGAAGAAAGTGTTCCTTATTAACGGGCTCACAAAAGACTAGGAACTCTATAATGACCTCAAAGATGTCAACGACTAGCTTGAATACTAAATTAGCAAGTTAGAGGAAAGCTTGAAAATTATCGGGATTCATATACTACAACAAGACTCTGATCTTCTCCAATATATGTTGAAAGCATGCTAAGGCAGCAAAACACAATCAATTAATCCATATTGCTAAAGAAGTAAAGATACTCAATCTTACTTTCAATCTTGTTTGTGGTTTCGATCATGTCAATAGCAGTGGACCTAATCAGAACCACAAACAAGAAGGCATGGGATGTAATTTAAAATTCAAAAATTGCCACCTTTTCTTAGATTCCTTATTTTAACTGTAGCTGTTATTGGCGCAAGTTTTATTGACTTACTGTACACCATTTCAACCCTCGGTGCCCATAAAGCTTTTTTCTTGGTGTTCTATTATTTTATATATAGGTTATCATCCCTACCATTCTACCTAGTCGCATCTCCCTAGCGAAGTGTCCATCTATATTATTTTTCTTTCAGAGAAACAATAGACGAATTGTCAATACTGGATACACTTTTATATTTGCACTTGATTCAGATTTCTCATGTTTTAATTCAGTTTCATCGACCAGATTCAGTAGAAGTTCCTTTCTACCCCATGTTTCCTCTTCAATTATCTCTCAGATGATATAGTCTTTCATTAACTTCCCTTTCCCTTGTAGACATTCTCCTTTGGATCCTTCTGGTATATAATCATCTTCTCGAACAACCCTTCCATATAAATTTGGGCCAGGGAATTTCTATTGGTTTTTTCGTTCTTGTTTGTTGCAATGTGAGTCTTCGAAGGCCTTATCAGAGTCCAATGCACACTTAAAGTTAAGTCTAATCGCTATTATTACTCTGCAATGACACCAAATATTGATCCCTTCTAAAAACTTGACATGCATAAACATGAGCAACAACCGTCAGTAATTCGTAATAGAATATCAACATTAACTTTATGGTCCCCTCAACCTTATCAAGTCGAACCTATCAAACTCAATTGTATAATGTAGGATCTTTTTTGAATGATCAGTGCCTAATCGGTTAAAAACTGCATTCATAACAATATTGTACTTTGTGTGTATTATCCTGATGACCTTATCAGTATTACTTAACTCCCATACATAAAAGTGGATCCATCCATCTGCACACACCTTATTCTTCTAGTCCATCTATGGCTTAAATTAAATAAACAGATGGCTAACCTATTGCAATAGATGCCACATCTATTTAAATTATCAAACGATTATAGACATCTGTTATGATAGATAATCAATTTGTTGCAACATATGACTTATTTGTTGTAAAAATCAAACAGATATATCCATCTGTTGTAACAGATTGTCGATATGTTATAAATTATCTAACAGATGGAATATACTTTACAACAGATTACCCATCTGTTAGATTTATTTTAAAGCAATTTTCTTTTCTTTTTGAAATACAATAAAGATAAAATATTGTATTTAGATCCATTTTTTAGTTTACATAAGCTTTAAAAGTCACCAGTTTTATTTAAAAAGAGGTGGACAGTCATGGATTTTTGACTAACCTATTCGAATTCAATCCTTTATAAATAGGTCTCTCCTTACTCGTTCATTCTACTCCACTTATAGATATGGTTGATCCAGATTTTTGCAACGTGATTCATATCGAGTCCTTGCAGAAACTTGAAAGGAAAATTCATGAACTCCGGAGGGAGATGGGTGACTTCAGAGCAAGGCTGAGGAGGGCCCTGTTGCTGTCAGATGACGATTGGCAGGTTGACACTAATACTAATACTAATACTAATACTAATACTAATACTAATACTAATACTAATACTACTACTAATAATAGTAGTAATAACAATTAGGTTAATGTTTTTCCTTTAAGCGTATGTATTTTCTTCTTTTATATTGGATCTACCCAAGGGTATATTTTTTTTATTGTATATATTTGTATATAATGGATTCAAAAATCTATGTTTGATTGACTTTGGATTTTTAATTCTTATTTAATATTTAATTATCATTCTTTCTATTGCTTATTCTTAACATGTCGACAGTTGGAGTTAGGGATTGACCATTTGTGGCAACCGATGAACCATATGTTACAACAGATGGTTAATCTGATATGACAGATGGATCATATATTGCAACAAACAGTTATTAATAAAAATAGGGTTATTATTACTGAGAAGGTGAAAAGTCATGACTTTTCGATTATTTAACATGAAAAATGGTTCGTAAATAAATAATTAGGATATGAATGATAAACATAATTTATAACCGTAAAAGAACGGTTATTTAATTTTAATAACTGATCGTGACTTTTCACCATTTTGGTTTTTAAATTTGATTTTTTAAATTATTTATTTATTATATAATTAAAAAGTCACAACATTGGATTAATTAAGGTATATGATTATTGTTAAATAAAAGGTGAAAAGTCGTGACTTTTTATCTCTAACACATTCAATGTAGCTGATGCATCAAATTCCCCATATGTTGCGACTGATGAATCAACTGTTAGAAGAAATAAAAAAATCTCCTAAAATAGATGGTCGATTTGTCGCAACAGATGGTGTATCTGTTGCCACACATGGGTTATCTGATGCAACAAATATACAATTTGTTGCCACAACTCAATAAAAATAGTTATTATTTTATTAAAGAAACGGTTATTGAAAAGGTGTTTTCTATTTTTCCCTTGAGAAAAAGGTTATTTAATTTTAATAACTAATTAATAATAATAAGATGAAAAGTGATGACTTGTCAAAATAATAAAAAACTTACCAACTTGATTTAATTAAGTCATTTCTTTTCAAATAAAATAATATGGAAATAAATTATAAACACAATTTATAAACGTAAAAAAATGGGTATTTAATTTGAATAATTGATGTTAATATAAAATAGGTGACAAGAAGTGACTTTTCGCCATTTTTGTTTTCAAATATGTTTTTTAAATTTATATAATAAAAGATTTGGATTAATGATACGATGAGTATTAAAAAAGATATATTATATGTTGCAATAAATAGATTATCTAATGCAACAAGTTGTCCATTTGTTGCAACAAATAGTATATGTGTTGTCACAGATGGGTTATCTGATATAACAAATGGTATATCTGTTTTCGCAGATATGTTATCTGATCCAGCAAATATAATATATGTTGCCACAACTCAATAAAAATGGTTATTGAAAAGAACAAATTACTAATAATAAGCTGAAAAGTCATGACTTATCACAATAATCAGAAAGTCAGTCAGGAACTTCATTTAATTAAGTCATAACTTTTCAAAGTAATAAAAAAGTCACCAGTTTGTATGTAATTAATAAATGGAGGTGAGTAGTCTCTCCTCTTTTCCTAACTCATTCAAATTCAATCCTCTATAAATAGGTCTCTCCTTACTCGTTCATTCTACTAAATTTATTTCTTGCATCTTGTCTTTCATATTACACCTTCAACCACTTTCTCTTTCCTAACTCAGGTAATTTTTTTTATTTCTTTTTTTGTAAATATATCCAATTGGTAATGTACGTTGTATTACTTTCGAATTCTTTTCTTTACTTTTGTTTTAACATTTTTTGTCAATTCATTCGTGTTCTAGATATGGCTAATTCAGTATGGGATGTTGTTATTTTACAAGACACCGTGTGGGAGATTCAAACTCAGGTTCATGACCTTCAATGAAAGTTGTCTGCAATGAGAGACAGGATGCTCCGAGAGATCCGGAGGCTGAGGATGTCGGTTGAAGATTGGCCGGCTGGCAATAATGATGATAGTAATTATTAGATATTTTTTTTCTTTTAGCCTATGTATTTTTTTTAAAAAAATTTATGTTTATCGACTTTGAAGTTTTAATTCTTATTTATTTTTTCTTCCGTCTATTTCATCTTCTCAACAAACATGTCGACGATTAAGGAATAATTTGAATCCGACAGCAATAACAAGAGTTGAAACTTAAAACATGACCCAATGCATACATTAATACTCAAGTATAGACCTTTATTAGATCATATTAATTAAACACTTAGTAAATTATTAAAGTCGATCAAATAAAAACAAGAAAATAAAAACTACAACATACCTAGTATAATCTCACAAGTGGGATCTGGGGAGGGTGGTGTATCCCCAGAATTTTACCCCTACCTCGTGAAGGCAAATTTTGTTTTTAGCCTATGTATTTTAATTTTTTTTGTTTATTAAAATTTTTATGTTTGATTGACTTTGATGTTTTAATTCTTATTTATTTTTTCTTCCGTCTATTTTATCTTCTCAACAAACATGTCGACGATTAAGTAATAATTTGAATCCAACAACAATAGTAGAAGTTGAAACTTAAAACATGACCCAATGCATACATTAATACTCAAGTATAGACCTCTATTAGATAATATTAATTAAGCACTTAGTAAATTATGAAAGTCGATCAAATAAAAACAAGAAAATAAAAACTACAACATACCTAGTATAATCTCACAAGTGGGAGCTAGGGAGGGTGGTGTATCCTCAGGACTTAACCCTTATCTCGTGAAGGAAATTTTTTTTTTTAGCCTATGTATTTTTTTTTGTTTATTAAAAAAATTCTGTTTGATCAACTTTGATGTTTTAAGTATTATTTAATTTTCATTCTTTGTATTTCTTCTTCTCAACAAACATGTCGACGATTAAGAAATAATTTGAATCCAGTATCAATAATAAGAGTAAAAACATATGGGTTATCTGTTGGGTTTGTGGCAGCAGCTGTGTTGTGTTTTTCCAAAAACATTACTCATCTATTGCAACAAAATAAAGATCTATTGCACCAGATAAATAGTCTGTTGCAATAGATAAATATTCTATTGCAACAGATTTCTTGTCTGTTGTAATAAATAATTATTTGTTACAACAGAATAATTATCTATTGCAACAGAATAATTATATGTTGCAACAGATAACACGTCTGTTGCAATAAATTAACCATCTATTTGTTTTATATTACAGGAACTAAAGAACCATAAACATGAATCTAACATATGAGTCTGCTGTTGCAATAGAATATGTATCTGTTGCAACAAACTTAGTGATCTATTTATATTATGGGCTCTTATGTTGTAATCATGAACGAGTTCTATCCATTGTTGAAAAAATAGCAGTAGCAATGTACCCAAATGAAAAATTCAACTAAAAATCATAATTTTACTTACCAAATTCACCTATGAATTAATGCCAAAGTGCAAAGTGATGGATGAAACAAAAGTTCACCTAAAAAATTGATCAAGTAAAATAGAAGCAGTAGTAGTAAAAACAACAACAATGGCCGACAAGAAGAAGAAGATGATGCTAATGAAGTAGAAGATGATGATAATAAAGAAGAAGATGATGAATAAAGCAATAACAACAATGAACAACAAAAATCTCAAGGAGAGAGAAAGCAAAAATAGACGAGAAGAGAGAGAAATATGCCTTTTTTTCGTCGTTTGCTGTTATATTAACTAACATTTGGATCAAAGTATAAGTTTAAAAACTTGTTGGTTATTTTAAAATTTCCCTAACTTGCTTAATCCATAATAAAGTAATTGTCACCTCGACTCAATTATTAAGACCCGAGTCACCTACACCTCATTTTCAAAACTCTTTTGTCACTTTTAGCTCAAAACCCCAAATGAGTGGCTACATAAAGTGAGGGTTTTGATAATTACCAAATCATGAAATCAAACCATACCACAACATACAATTTAAGAAATAATAAAAAAACATGGTTCTCAAAGTATTCATACCATAACAAACCATGGAAAACCACTATTCAAACAAAGTGTTAGCAATCAGTGGTGGTTTTTATTTACACATTGTAACACCCCAAAATCTCATCCTGAAGTGTCACACAGTGCTTAAGGTTACACGTAGCCTCAAGATAACCCTTTGAGCCAGCTACTAAATCTCATACTTACTCCAGGGATTCAAATACAGATAATAAAAATATATCTCATCAAATCTCAACTGAAAAGACTGAAAATATAATGTCTGAAACATGAAATACTAAAAATATCTAACAAATATCTGAAACTCTAGTCTGAAAAAGCCTCTACTACTCAAGATCTAGAGAGCCATTGGGAAAAATTCCCAACTGACTCATATTCAACTGAAAAGAAATAATCACTGATATCAAATCTGAAGGTCTGAGAAATAGGTCCTCGAACCATCAGGACTCACCAACTGAAGAATGTAGATTAAGGTATTTGGAGATCACTGACGATGCTGAGACTGAGCACGTGAACCTACATTATAAGATAATGTAGCACATAGACGTATATGTGGATCAACACTTCGAGGATGTACTGAGTATATGGGGCTGTATGCATTTACATAAATAATATCATAACTCTTTATAAAATCTAGCATGCAAATATGAATGACTCACATGTCTTGAGTAAGTCTGAAACATAAATCTCATAAATCAGGAGTAATGAAACATGTAGTATAAATCTCGTGAGTCATTATAATTAACTCAAAAATCTATATTCTCCTCTCATTCTCAAAACTTGTAAGCTAAAGGAATCTTTAAACTATGATTTCTAAACTCATGCTTTCATCTTAAGGAGAATGGAACTTCTTTGAAACTCAAGGACTTAGAACTTTAGAAACTTCAAGACATGGGAAAAATTCTAGACTCTTACAAACTTGGGAGTTTCTTCTAACCGACATAAACCATGTGAGATACATAGAGTCCAACGTCTCACCTATGTTGGGTAGAGCTGTTCTACCCTTGCCATCGGAATAGAACCTCAACTCTAGTGATCACTATCTCGGCTTCAGGCCCATAAATCTCAATCCTACGGGGGAACATAGTTCTGGGGAAGTAGGATGCACTAAACCCACACTTCCCGCTCGGTGCTAAATATTACTACCGTACTCAAGCTCAAAAATTTTTGGAAATCCACCTCAAAACAACTCAAGGGTCTATAGTTAAGACCAAATTATAATTCTCTTAGCTTTAAATCATGAAGACTGAATAATGGGGATTCCTGTCTTAACTCAGGATCAAAAGTAATCTTTATTTAAAATCAAAGTACTTGTTGACTGAATCATACTAAAAAACATACTCTTCAAGAAAACATCAAAAATCATACTTGGTTTAAAACTTATACTCATGCTCAAATAATCTGAGTTTCATAATAAAGCTTAAATCATGGCATCAATCTTGGAAACATCAAACAATACGGGGATGTGCAACTCATAGCATAATTTCTAAACTCATGTCATAAAATAGTGAAATAATCATGCAAATCAAGACTTGAACAACTCGTAATATCATAATCTAAAAATAGAGTAATTTGGGTATAAACCCGCTTGCAAAAATATGAAATTTTTTAATAAAAATCAACAATTTGGGCACAAGAATGAAATGAGTGTTCTTGTTCAAACCCCACATACCTTGAATTAGAAGATTTGGATGAACTCTCGATTTTGGAACTCTATTCGTACTCTTGAATGAGGGTTTTTGAAGCCTTTGACTTGAGAACCTTGAATCTTAACTCAATTTAGAAAATCTATGGTGAACCCTTGAGATTCTTAGAAGAGGATTTTGATATTTAGAGTTTTTAGTTGATGGAAATTTTGAGAAAATCTCATATGATGCTTGTAGTGGCCCTAAATTCTGATGTTTGTACGGTTTAAGAGGGTTGGAGAAAGTCCAAAGTGCCCTCTTTAACTTCTGTACGAAGCTGGAAAAATTGAATTGGTAACCCAATTTTATGGGCCACTGCGATAGTGACACTGGAAATTGTCAAATGGGAATTTGTCAGTCACCGCAACACGGAGCCATCGCATTGTCCAACTGGTTGGGACCTGGAACTTCAGTAGGACGCATCACAATCGCGCTAGGACACTGGAAATTGACTATTGGGAAATTGGTGTCTTCCGCGACGCACCACTATCGCGGAGTTCCACTAGAATTTGACAATTCTTAAATAGACCATAAAGATAGTGTCTCCATATTTTCAAAGTAAAGACCACAACAACTAACTCAAGATCATGGGTTGGGTAATTCTTTTCATCTGGCTTTAATTGTCTAGAGGTGTAGGCTATAACCTTACCTCTTTGCATCAACACACAACCTAAGACAACTCTAGAGGTATCGCAATACACCACAAAACCATCCATACCATCAGGGAAAGTCAACACCGGGGAAGAAGTGAGTTGAGTCTTCAACTACTGAAAACGCTTCTCATAGGAATCTGACCAAAGGAACTTAACATTCTTTTGGGTCAATCGGGTCATGAAAGACGCAATAGATGAGAAACCTTCAACAAAATGGTGGTAATATCCAGATAGACCTAAGAAACTCCTAATGTCATATGGAGAGATAGGTCTAGGCTAATTTTTTACAGCTTCTGTCTCTTGGGGATCGACTCTAATGCCTTCGGCTGAAATAATATGACCCAGAAAAGCTACGGACCTTAGCCAAAACACACACTTGCTGAATTTGGTGAACAACTAATGATCCCTAAGAGTTTCCAAAATAGTTCGAAGATGGTCTTCATGGTCATCCTCACTATGGGAGTAAACAAGGATATCATCTATGAATACTATAATGAACATATCGAGATACTATTTGAACACTTGATTCATGAGGTCCATGAAAGCTGCTGGAGAATTGGTTAGCTCAAAATACATGAAAAGAAACTCAAAATGACCATAACGGGTGTCTTCGGGATATCACACTGCCTTACTTTAAGTTGATGATAGCCGAATCTAAGGTCTATCTTGGAGAAAGAACTTGCACCTTGAAATTAATCAAATAGGTCATCAATTCTAGGAAGAGGGTACTTGTTCTTGACTGTAACTTTATTAAGATGATGATATTCAATGAATATAGACAAAGAACCATCCTTCTTTATCACGAACAGGACAGGTGCACCATATGGAGAAACACTGGGCCTTATAAAACCTTTATCTTAAAGATCTTTGAGTTTCTCTTTCAACTCTTTAAGTTCTGTAGGTTCCATACGGTATGGAGGAATAGAAATAGGTTGTGTATCAAGAAAAAGGTCAATCCCAAATTCTATCTCTCTATCGGGAGGTACCCTTAGGAGATCTTCCAAAAAAACATCAGGATACTCATTAACTATACTGACTGACTGAATAGTTAGAGTTTCAAACTTAGTGTCCTTAACTCGAACTAGATGATAGATGCAACCTTCGGATATCAACTTTGTAGATTTAAGATAGGATATAAAATGACTCTTAGGAGATACAAAACCACCCGACCACTCAAAAATTGGCTCATCTAGAAACTAAAACTTAACCACATGGGAACGACAGTCTATAGATGTATAACAGGAGTGAAGCCAATCCATACCCAGAATAAGGTCAAAATCGACCATGTCTAACTCTATCAAATCAACAAACAAGACTTTATAAAGAACAGTAATGGGACACTTTTTGAACACCTACTTAGCAACAACTGGCTCACCTACTGGGGTAGATACCAGGATAGGCTCAGGGATCTTTTCAGAGTTTATCTCAAAATTCACAGTAACCAATGGTGTCACATAAAAAAAACTTGACCCAGGGTCCAAAAATATATACACGTCAAAATGAAAGACACGAAGCATACCAGTAACAATATATGGTGAGTTCTCCTGCTCCTGGCGGGATGAAAAAGCATAGAATTAGTTCTGGCGCTGACTGCCACCGGTAATGGATGAAGCGCCCTGAGGAGGGGCTGGACGGGCTACAAAAATTGGGGCACTAGTAGGCTGAGTCTGGGGGAGAACATCACGATTCCCCTGCCTGGTATGCGGATACTCTCTAAGTCTGTGGCCCAAATTGCCACAACCAAAACAACCCCTCTCATTAGCTAAGCACTCATCGGGATGGTCCCTACCACACTTAGTACTTGGAGAACCACAAGGTCTGTTACACATACAGTTCTGGGATCTAGACATAGAAGGCCTATTACCTTGGTCCTTCCTACCTCTAGGTGTAGGAGCACTAGCTGATAATGGTATAGGCATAAATGAATGGTTCTAAAACTGAGGACGGTTCCCTCCATGGGATCTAGTCTGACCATACTCATGCTACTCTGATCTAGCCCTCTTGTTTCCTCTTACCCTATCTTTCTCCCTTATCTTTTTAGTCTCAATCTACTAAGTATGTGTCATCAACTGAGAAAGATCGATGTCTCTATTTAGCATAGCAGTTTTGCACTCCTTCAACACCAACCTGAACACACCAATCACGAACTTACTCATACTAAATCTGGTGTCAGCTATCAACTCAGGAGCATACTTGGCCAACTGGTTGAACTTAAGGCAGTACTCCTTTACAGTCACAGAGCCTTGCCTCAAGTTCATAAACTCTTCTACCTTTGCCGCCCTTATTTCTAATAGAAAGAACTTATCCAGGAATGCATCCTGGAATGCCTGCCAAGTTATAGGAGCAACATTCTTCCCTCTATTTTTCCTCTACGCCCTAACCCAGTCATGAGAAATATCTTTCAAATAATAAGAGGCCAGTTCTACACTCTCTTCCTCATTCACATACATAACCTGGGTGATTTTCTTCACCACCCCAAGACACAATTATAGGTCCTCACCTACCTTTGACCCAAAGAACTCAGGCGGGTTCATCCTCATAAAGTCACAAAATTTGACTGCAGCTGCGTCACCCCCTTGTTGACGCGGAGCAGTATCTTGACTATTTACTTGCACATTTGCAGTCACCGCTTGGGCTAAAGTCTGGAAAGTAGCCCAAAATTTGGCATGGGTCACATTCTCATTCAGGGGATCAACAGGTTGAGGTGGCTCATTATTCCTACAGGTGTTTCCTCTTTGGGGAGGCATTTTCTGTCAGATAAGAGCATGAATTAATAGCAGATAAAGATAGTTGTAGGCACGATAGACTCTGAAAGAAAGAGATGACTTTTCCTAAAATGTCCCATAGCCTCTTGCTTATAGATGTGGCGCACTTCACACCAATGGTTAAGACTCTACATAAACGTATCTTGTCAGACTCTCTAGGACTCTTTAAACCATAGGCTATGATACCAAGTTTGTAATGCCCTGAAATCTCATCCCGAAGCATCACACGGTGCTCAAGGCTACACGTAGCCTCAAGCTAACCTTTTGAGCCTTCTAATAAATCTTATACTTACTCCAGGGATTCAGAATCAGATAATAAGAATATATCTCATCAAATATCAACTGAAAAAACTGAAAATATAATGTCTGAAACACGAAATATTGAAAATATCTGATAAACATCTGAAACTCTAGTCTGACAAAGCCTCTACTACTCAAGATCTAGAGAGTCATTAGGACAAATCCCTAACTGACTCATACTCAACTGAAAAGAAATAACCACTGATATCAAATTTGAAGGTCTGAGAAATAGGTCATCGAACCATGAGGACTCACCAACTGCAGAGTGTAGATCAAGGTACTCAAAGATCACTGAAGATACTGAGACTGAGCACCTGAACTTATATTATAAGATAATGTAGCACATAAACGTATATGTAGATCAACACTTTGAGGGTGTACTGAGTATATGAGAGTGTATGAATTTACATAAACAATATCATAACTCCTTATAAAATCTAGCATGCAAATATGAATGACTCACATGTCTTGAGTAAGTCTGAAACATAAATCTCATAAATCAAGAATAATGAAACATGTAGTATAAATCTCGTGAGTCATTATAATTAACTCAAAAATCTGTATTCTCCTATCATTCTCAAAACTTGTAAGCTAAAGGAATCTTTAAACTATGCTTTCTAAACTCATGCTTTCATCTTAAGGAGAATGGAACTTCTTTGAAACTCAAGGGCTTAGAACTTTAGAAACTTCAAGACATGGGAAAAACTCTAGACTCTTATGAACTTGGGAGTTTCTTCTAACTGAGATAAACCATGTGAGCTACATGGAGTCCAATGTCTCACCCACGTTGGGGAAAGGTGTTCTACCCTTACCATCGGAATAGAACCTCAACTCTAGTGATCACTATCTCGGCCTCAGGTCCATAAATCTCAATCCTATAGGGGTATGTAGTTTTGGGGAAGTAGAATGCGCTAAACCCATACTTCCCGCTCGGTGCCAAATACTAATCCCATACTCAAGTTCAGAACTTTTAGGAAATCCACCTCAAAATAACTCAAGGGTCTATAGTGAAGACCAACTTATAATTCTCTTAGCTTTAAATCATAAAGACTGAATAATGAGGATTCCTGTCTTAACTCAGGATCAAAAGTAATCTTTCTTTAAAATTAAAGTACTTGTCGATTGAATCATACTAAACAACATACTCTTCAAGAAAACATCAAAACTTATACTTGGTTTAAAACTTATACTCATGCTCAAATAATCTCAGTTTTATAATAAAGCTTAAATCATGACATCAATCTTGGAAACATCAAATCAATACGAGGATGTGCAACTCATAGCATAATTTCTCAACTTATGTCATAAAATAGTGAAATAATCATGAAAATCAAGACTTGAACAACTCGTAATCTCTTAATCTCAAAATAAAGTAATTTAGGTATAAACCCGCTTGCAAAAATATGAAATTCTTTAATAAAAATAAAAAAATTGGGCACAAGAACGAAATAAGTGTTCTTGTTCAAACCCCACATACCTTGAATTAGAAGCTTTGGATGAAGTCTCGCTTTTGGGACTATATTCGTACTTTTGAAGCCTTTGACTTGAGAACCTTGAATCTTGACTCAATTTAGAAAATCTATGTTGAACCCTTGAGATTCTTAGAAGAGGATTCAGATACTTAGGATTTTTGGTTGAGGGAAATTTTGAGAAAATATCATATGATGCTTGTAGTGGCCCAAAATTCTGATGTTTGTACGATTTAATAGGCTTGGAAAAAGTCCAAAGTGCCCGTTTTAACTTCTGTATGAAACTGGAGAAATTGAACTGGAAACCCGATTTTATGGTCCACCGCGATGCACCACTATTATGGTGGCTCATTAAAAATTGAATAATGGGAATCTGTGAGTCACCGTGATGCGAAGCCATTGCGTTGTCCCACTGGTTGGGACCTGGAACTTCATCATGATACATTACAATCGCGCTAGGCCGCTGGAAATTGACTATTGGGAAATTGGTGTCCTCCGCGATGCGCCACCATCGCGGAGTTCCACTGGAATTTAACAATTGTTAAATAGACCATCTCCGTGACGTGCCAAGCACTAAAATAACAATGTTTTTATGACTAGAACTTAGATTATCCATAACTTTTTGTCCGATTATCGAATTTGGACGGATCTTATATCGTTGGAAAGCTAATTAAATTTCCCATATGATAATAAGTCGAAATTAGGGAAAATCCATATGGTTTAAATGTTAATCACTTAGAAAGTCATTCCTTAAACCTCTAGAGACAAAATTAGGCTTCATAAAAAGTTTGGGGTATTACACACACATATAGACATACACACACATATGCCCTTTTCACGATTTTTGAGATCATTCTTGATGTGAGGTAAAAAAAGGTACATTTTTAAAGTCATTGTCTGTCTCACATTTAATATTTTTGTAGTCTATTTTTAAGATCTGACTTTATGAATTAGGCTTTAGTATTATATTATTATGTGTAGAATTAAAATGGTATAAAGATGAACATATTTGGAGCTAAAACAAAGTACAAATGAAAGATTTTAAAAGAAAATCAAACTGACAACTTAATGGACTAAATTTATTAAAATAATAGAATTTGACCTTTTAAGTTGAAATTAAGCTGACGCACCTAACTGAGCAACCGCATCCAAGGCATGGCACGGATGAGTGTCTGCATATGATTTTTTTTAGTTTATTTTGGATTCAGTTATTTCATTTGAAATTTTTCATACACCTATAAATATTTTATAAAATTAGTTTTAATATAACTTTTAACCTAGAGAGAGCAATGAGCCACCGTGATGGATAAAGAAAATTGATCTCCTCTTTTTTTTTCTTTGTTATTTATTTTTATGTTAATTCTTTGAATGATTTATTGTAATTTTTTCATGTTTATATGTAGTTAAGTTTATTTTTCTTAGATTATAATAGCTAATTAAATGATTGTTAAGCAACACTTGATTTTGTTTCTTTGATTGTCAAATTAGTTGTTCTTATATTATTATGGTTACTAGTTTAATGATTTTCAACCATTAAAATAAATCTATTCTTCCAAAGTGAACTGACAAAGGGAGCTGAAGGATAGAACAAAGAATGTAGTCTAACACTCAGAAAGTCCAGGCAAAGATTAGAGCCATCCTTCAAGTACATGTAAAATAAAACATCATGTTTTGAGGGTATGATAAGTGATTTACACATGTATTAAATCCACAAGTAACTTATAGATCATAGCCAAGTTGAAAATTCCCTTACTGATTGATTTCTTGTGAAGAATATCCACATAGTAAAATTCAAACAAGCATAACTACTTGATTCTGAAGTATTTATGAACTCAAGACCCACCAAATGAAAGATATTTAAATTATATTTCCAATGCATCTTGTCCGCCTTAATCCGATATCAGAGTAGAAAATAATGACCATTTTAGTGAAGACTGTCTAACAGTGAGAACCTATGAGCATAGGTATGATCGTTCTGAGATTGTACGATCGAACAACGCCACTGTCTAATTACAACAATCCCAAACATCTAAAAGTTGAAAAATATACCTTCCAACGATGAGAGAAAACCACACCCATGATTAGAAACCATGATCTTAACTTCTAAAGTTGATCCAGTTGGAACCTACAACCTACGAACCAATGTATGTTCATAGGTGAGTCCCACGATCGTACCAAGGATCGTCTAGTGGAGTTTAAATATTCCAAATTTAGTATCCAAATGAGCAGCACTACCTACAATCATAGGTGAGTCCCATGATTGCAAGTGAGTCCTATGAACGTGGGATGGTTTGTACAACTCAATTCTGTAGAAATTTAATTACATTTTTTGAGGAGATTTAAATTATTTTCCCATTCTTTTAACATAAAAATTACTTTGTTTAAATAATAAAATGATGAGTATCAATATTATTAATACCCTAATGCCTCATTACTCAGAAAATACTCAGCATTTAGCATAAAAAAAAAGAAAGAGGCTATTTTAAATCTTCAGGGTAATTAGGGTTCACTTCTTTAAGCTTCCAATTTCAAAGATTTCTTCAGGACTTTCATCTCTCTATATGTGAAATTTCATCAATGGGTCTCCTTTCACCCATTGATTCCCATAATTAACTCAATTTCTCAATTTAAATTCTTTCCTCAAAGTTAGAGTTCATGAATATTGTGAATTCCTTGATGTTCTAGTTCCTTGATCTCATTGAGATATAAACTCATATTTTAACATGAATTTCAGTACCATTGTATGTTTAAAATTATAAATCCTAATTATATTGTGAAATACATGATTGTTGGACTTAGTTATTAAATTCCATAATTCACTCAGTTTATAAAATTATCATAATAGTTGCATTTCTTCAAATATGGTGGATTGTGAACACCCTATGACCTAGAATTTTATGCATATACTCATGAGTATTATAACCTTCAGTTTACATATTTTTAATTCTTTCAAATAATGCATTTATTTTTAGTCTTTAAAATATTACTATTATTGAGCATTTTAGTTATTAGTGTCATTCAGTTGGAAAAAATACTTAACATCGAGAGGACGTAGGGAAGAAGGATCACTATCAGTTAGGCTGATATCTTTAGTAGAAGTCCCTAAGTCCCCAAACTACAACACCATTGTAGGTTCTAAAAGTGTTACCTATTAGATCAAGCTTGACACCTTAGTTCCTTTGGACATTAGTTTAGTGGATTCACATAATCAGTGTTGTACCTTTGGCAAGGTACAAAATACCATTTCAACTATGGTTACAGGTCGGATCCCAATTACATCATATGGGTTATCTCACTTATTAATATCTTTCACAGCCCATAGCTTATACTTCATAGTTCATGCTTTAGCTTTAGATACTTATGCAACATTGTATTTAGTTGTTCAGCTTATCATACATTGCATGTTTATTGCTTGGTCTTGCATTAGTTTACCTTATCACTTGAATTATGTTAGATTATATCAATTATTCCCTATCTCATATACTCATTATATTCATAGTATTGATTTCATACTTTCTTTTGTGCTATATTGTCTCATAAGATTTTTTCTAATGTTCAACATAAGGATCGTGCATAGTACAATCTCCTACTATATCAGCTACAACACTTTGGTGAGTCCTCATCATTTGACGACTAGTATTAGTGTTTTATTTTATTTTTATTTTAGTTTCATACAGTTAGAGTTTGCAGGGGGATTTTCCTAGTAACTCATTTTATTAGAGTCTTTCAGATATACAATTAGATGTTAGATTTTGTGGTTTAAAACTAAGATATTATTATTTGTTGATTCATTATTTCACCATTCAATTTAGCTTCAACACAATGTTTTTACATCAATTATTTCACTTTCATAGTGTTATGATAGGCCATGGGTTAGCTTGGGGTTACTTGTGACCCTAAGCATCGTGTTACTACTAGGGGTAGTCTTGGATCATGAAAACCTTGCTTAAAAACATCAGTTTTAAAGTGTCATAGGGTGTTTAAAACCCATGTTAAATAGAGTCTTATTCATAGGTGTGAAGTGCACCATACTTATGAGTGAGAAACTATGAAACATTAAAGGAAAAAATTTACTTCTTTCATTTTCATATCATGCGATAGAGTGGGACCTCTAGTAAAACCTTCTTCTAACTTGTACTCTACAAAATTATACAAAATGTCTCCTAAGAGAAATAATGGAAAGAGGAATAAAAATGACAACGATAATAGGAATCAACTAACACAAGAAAATCATCTAAGTGAACAAACCTCCCATGCCTAATTTAAGGATGCTTTAACAACATTAGCCCATTTGATGACAACCAAAAATAACCAGAAGAAATTTGCACCAGCTAACTCGATAGTGAATTGGACAACAGATAGAGTCTGAGACTTCACTCGAATGTATCCTTCAATTTTTTTGGGTTTAAGTATAAAATAGATCCATAGGAGTTCTTGGATATTATTCAAAAAGTTACTAAGATCATGGGTGTCACTCTAACTGTAAGTGTTGACTTGGGTGCTTATAAGTTGCAAGGAGTGGCTCATACCTGGTACAAGTAATGAAAAGATGATAGAGGTGTAGATGCAGGGCTGGTAGAGTGGGATGAGTTTGTTGCTGCATTTCTGGACAAGTTCTTCATACTTGAGATTGTAAATATAAGGTGCAATTATTCATAAATTTGAAGTAGTGTAACATGAGCATGAAAGAGTATTTTCTTATGTTTACTCAGTTAGCAAAGTATGCTCTAGTTACGGTTGTTGACTATAGGGCTCGAAAGAGTAAGTTCATATCAAATATTATTGAGAATATGGTCAAAGAATGTAGAATTGTTATATTGGTTAAGGAGATAGACATCTCTAGGTTGATGATTTATGCTCAATATATTAAAGAAAATAAAATCAAGGAGAAAGAAAGGGAGAGTAAAAGGGTTATAACACGTATCTTTAATTTTTCTCAGCAGAGTTCAAAGGGTGGTAATCATTCTTAGTTCCACTATAAATCTTAAGCTCTATCCCCATATTTTACTAGTGCCCCAAGTTCAGGTAATATAATTAGGGTAGAGCATCAAGCTCTAAATCCCAAGAAAGTATGAATAGTGTTTTTATAAACCTTATTTGCAAGAAATATGGTAAGAACCACAAAAATGAGTGTATGGCTGGTAGTGATATTTGTTTTAGGTATGGAAATCTAGGTCATAGATTGAGGAAGTGTCTAGTAGCTTCACAGAGTGGTGGAGATGCTTGTTAACAAAGTTAATTTAACACTTCAGTGCCTTCAGTAGGCCACCCGACTCAGTAGGGTGCCTCATCTAGTGCAAAATATCAGAATAGGTTCTATTACCTTTAGAATAAATTGGATCAGGAGGGTTCTCCAAATGTTTTTATTGGTATGTTGCAAGTCTTTCATATTTATGTTTATTCACTATTAGATCCTGCATCCATACTTTTCTTCATGACTCCATATATAGTAGTAGAATTTTGTGTTACTCCCAAAATCCTCTTAGAACCCTTCCAAGTCTCTACTCTATTTGTTAATTCAGTCATAGCCAGTTGGATGTATAGAAATTGCCCAATTACATTTTCCTAGAAAGTCACTTCAATCAATCTTGTAATTTTAGACATGACAAATTTTGATGTTATTTTTGGGATGGATTGACTCCACTCTTTTTATTCTTCAGTTTATTATGGAAATAAAGTAGTCTAGTTTAAATTCCCAAATAAGCTAGTTACAAAATGGAACAGTAGTACCTTAGTGCCTATAGGTTGGTTTGTCTCTTACCTTAAGGACACAAAAATAATTTCCACAGGGTGCAACTATCATCTTGTTTAGGTTAAGGATGAGAATTTTGAAACCCCAACTCTTGAGTCAATTCCTGTGTTAAATGAATTTCTAGAAGTATTTTGTGAAGATCTACTCAGAGTTCCTCTCGAGCGGAAAATTGACTTAGAAATAGATCTCTTTCTAGATACCTACCTATTTCAATTTCACCCTACCATGTGGATCAACCTAACATGCCCCGAAATCGAGTCATGTTGTATGGGCACCTCAAGCTCACCCGAACCTGAGGTCGCCCTGATAACTCAACCTAACCATCATCACAACAACCCCAAGGGTCAGGTGAATCCTGAGCATATAATAACAAAGAAGAAATATATAAGGCTAATAGTCAATACTAGATAACATCTAATATTTTATTAAAGTCAATAGTCTAACTGATACACCCAAGTCCACAGTCATCCATAAAACCCCTAACAATTGAAGTCAATAATATATTGGGACATGACCCAAACAATAGCCAAGTACCAAACCTATACAAGTCTATGACAAAAGATAAAGTAACTATGAGAGGTAGATATTCTAGAGTATGAAAGATCACCACTTCAAGGTCAATGCATGAATCGCTCGAACACTTGTTCACTGCATAGAAGAAGAAGAAGATGCTTTGGCCCCTAAGTCGTGAGGGGACATAACATCCAGAGATAGTTAACAGTGGAGCACTAGCATGTAACTCAAGGATAGGATAGAATGACATCACCAATCAACAACCATTCAATATATGGTATTCAATCATATTTTTACACTTATCCTTACATATAGGTACATCACATGCCAACAGGATATCAAGACTTAACAATGTTCTCAAATCCTTCAATCACGAGATATAAAGTAAAGGACTCTAGCATTCCATATTTAGGTTCGACCCATTCATATTAGACATAGTACTTTAAAAATATTCACATGTCATTAGACAAAGTACTTCAACCATGGTTACATTAATTAAGCAATGGACTACAACCACATATCCATCCATGGAAATAAGGGTTCTATCCGTATACCTAATCCATTAGGCATGGGACTCTAAGCGCATTCTCACACATTCAATTAGAAATTGAACTCTAATCATATGATCACACATATGAACTTAGGCATGGAACTCTAATCACTTGCTCGCTACTCAAATGGGCATGAAACTCTAATCGCATGCATACATATTCAAGTGGGCATGAAACTCTAATCACATGCGCATATATTAGGCAAGGTATTCTAACCTCAAGAGATCTCTTTAAGCAAGGGAATTTAACCAAAATCTATTTCATAAGGCAAGGGACTTTAGACGTAAGCCATTTCATAAGGCAAGGGACTTTAGCCATAAGCCATCACATAACCACCATTAGTCAGCATTTGAACTCTTAACTCATTAGCTCATACATTAACATCCATATAGTTTATTTCACACTTAAGGGCTTTAACTAGTTTAGCCAATTCAATATTACACATGACTACATGGTCCTCATGGGAGCCTTCATTGCTCAACTATTTCAATAGGGATGTCTTAACTTTTTTCATCATACAATTCAATTGGCGGTCATCAAGACCAACACGAGACCATAAGGTCTTTATGGAAACTTTAATTAACACTTCTATACCACACTTTAGTCCCATACACAATTTCAATTCAAACTTAGGTAATTGAACCCTTTTTCTTAGCCATCAACTAACATGGTCATAATTCAATTAATTACATGGATAACAACATTAATGCAATACCAATTATCAACCATTTACCAAGCATTTACAATCATTATAAATCGATAAATGGACAACAAGGCCTTTACCAACCATATACAAATTTTCACATTCATTTAGTCCTTATTGTGACTCATTCATGTTCACTAGACAAATTCCATAGATACACACTTGACCTTTATAAAGTCATTCAACCGCTAATACCTTCAATAGACTAAATGCCTTGATTCAACTCATCATTAATTATATTTATGGTCATCAAGACCCACATAACCATTAATGTTTCATTAGCAGTCTTACACCATATTCTCACCATATTTAGGTTCAACACAGACATATCAAGCTCATTTTCATGTTTAGGGTCTTCTACCCCTTATTAGTCGCTAACCCAACAATGCCATTAATTACACAATACATGACCCATAATAAATTTACAATGTCATTTGTCAATCATCAAACTTATTTGGCCATTGCCCTAGTTCAAAATATCACCAACATGTAACTAAATAATTAACTTAGATATTTTTACAACCACCTTATGTGCATTCTTTTAACAAGGATATTTTCATGGTAGAAATCATTAAGATTAAGGTTGATCAGGAACCTCATTTTAAACCATCTACAACAAGCATCCACATAGGAAAATCATCATCAATATCGTATACAAACACAAGTCTAAGCAAGAAACCACATTACTCATTATTAGGCAACAAAACCCTTTTTATTTGATTTCAAAACCACCATGTACACTTACTAATCCAAGTGTGAAGTACATGGGTTTAAAGCTATTTAAAAAGGGTAAAAGATCTACATGCCTTAAACAAGATGATTCACCATGAACTTGACTCCTCTTTATCTTCTAGATGAGTACCCTCTAAACACTAGCCTCCAATCTTGTCTCAAGAAACTTTGAGAGTGTTTGAGAGAGTGTTTAGGAGGTTAGATCCACCAAAAATAGGTTTTAGGAGTCCATAATAAATTATATAGTGAAGTTACTTATGATTTAGGGTGTAGAAAATGACCACAAGGACCTTAATTAAAAGCTAGAAAATTACCCCGTCTAGGGGTACGACTCCCCAATGCGACACATTAGGGAACCATACTATAGGGTATGAGTGGTACCATGAATCATACCTTAGTGTCCTCCTAGGAATTCTACACTAGTTAGGGCATGAGTGGACACCTGATAACGCTCAAACTACAGCTCTCGTAAGAGTGTAAGCGGTCGTTGTCAAATATAGAACCCAACTAGATTGGGTGTCAAATCCCACAGGGAATGCTTGGTCACTAAGTATTCAACGATTAGTATACTGTTGATCGAAAATTCTATGAAAAAGGGGGGATTTAATTGTAGCGTGAATTAAGAGTATCAAAGTAACAAAGAAAAATAGAATTTTTAGTAGGTTTTAAATCAATGAGAATTATAAGTTAGGGTTATGTCCACCTTATGAGTTTTACGTATCTATTGGCTATGAGTTCTGCGGAATTCAGACATGCATGCACTTATAGAGATTCGTATTCTATGGTAAATCCTAGTGTCTTTCGACCATCAAGGATTATATCACTTTAACTCTTTCGAGCTTAAAGCGTATACTAATGGTACGAATTCTCCAAGAGGTTAATCCAGTTACGGCACTAACTTTTAAACAGGGGTTGGTAGCCCTATTTCCTTGTCACTCTCTCTTTTCCAGACATGTAACTTTTCTTTCGAACAAGTTAATGCTATACTGGCGTATTCTATATGTTTGCAACCACAAGAATTCAATTAAGATGAAGAGAGTAATGATATAAGCAACATACGTATCAATAATTCATAAACTCATAGCAGTAGATAGTATCTCATAAGGCTTCCATAACCCTAACAGAGAAGTTTAGCTACTCATAATTGTGAAGGAAAACCATAAGGATATCATCATACCAAAGCAATAACAATATCACGATAAGGAAGTATTGGCGTCATTTGTGGCGTGAATTCCTTGCTAGTAGCGTTTCTCTTGTCGTGAAAATTAAAAGTCGAATAGATGAAGAATAATGTAAACAACGAATGAATTGAAAGAGAATGAGTGAGAATAATAAAAAGCTTTGAATTAATGAAGAAGTGAATGCTGAAAAATTCAGCATTATAGGGTTTTTGTAACATCCTTGTCCTAGTCCTACTGAAATAGGGTTTTTATCCTTGTCCTAGTCCTACTGGGTTACTGCATACTTGTCCTAATCCTACTAAGTTACTGCTGATCCCCCAAGTCTTTAGAAATGCTGTTTTTGCCCGGGACAAGTTCTCCATGCATCACTTTCAGTCCATAAGTTTCCAGAAGCTGCCTTCCTTCTTACGTGAAGTTTCCTTTGGCGTCCAACAGTCCATAAAATGCTGAAATATTCATCATAAATACCTGAAATCTTGCTAATCACGTTGGTTAGCTCACTTACAGGAAAAAGGACTAAAAGTGTAGGAATTATATATTTTGTCCTCAAAACTTAGCTAAAATATGGGTACATTAAGGTGCTTTAGGCGTGTAAATACGCCTAACATCAACACCCCACACTTAAAGCTTTGTTTGTCCTCGAACAAAATATTACGTCCATGCAATAATCTAACTAGAAATCACAGCAGTAACACAAAATATTCATCAAGACAAGCACGACAATTATCAGCAAAGAGTAGTTTTCTGATTACTACTAGAAACAATTCAACCTCCAACATAGACTCGTGATGATGGTTAATTCGTATCCACAAGTTAAGTCATAAAGAATCATACAAGACTACCCAAAACTCATCAACCATGTGTGTCTCACAATATATCACCCATAATTACTCACAAGTATTTCATTTTTCAAAACATGGGTATAAGATTATCCTTGCTCTCACTCTCACAAAGAATTCATATGTTGCAACTGATGACCATAGGCTTGCCCTTAGTGTAATGCTCTACTAATATCAGAATGTTAAGCTTAGGATCAATTAGATCTTTTACAGGTTGTAATATAGGCTAAGGGACGGGTAGGACTATTTTGGCCAGAAATAGTGACTATGTTCCTAAGCGCTTTAATACATCACATTATGCCATTAACACTCTCTTTTAATCAACCTTGCTACCTTTCTTTCATCTATCACCCCTTTTCACCTATTTTGCCATTCATCAAGGATGGTTCACATAGACTCTTTTAATACCTTTCTTGCTGTGACTGTGCCCCTCATCAAGGATGGTTCACATAGACTCATGGTGGTTTCTAGGGTTCTTATGGAAGTACTTAGGTATGTAGAGAAGTTCTTAAGGTAGGAACCTAGTTTTGAGGCGAGCAAGGTCATGTGCATGATTATTTTAGTTGACCAGAGGCTGATGCTTATCATTACAGGTATGAATTTCGTTTGGCATAAGATGGATTCTATGTTATTTGATCAAGTCTCTACTTATTGTTATGTCTATGCTTACTATACATCTCTATTGGGAGTAAATCATGGTTTTAGAAATGGCACTGTGACTATTTGGGAGTACAATACCTAAGTCAATCTTATTATACTCAATATGGTTGACTTTGATGTGATTCTTCACATGGACAAGAAATACCTCAATCATGTGATATTTGTTAGCTTGTCTAAGACTATTACCTTAGCTATGACTTCCATACCACCGATTGTGTGACTAGGTTCTTAAAGTAATGTGCCAATAGGGATCATCTCTTATATTTGGGCTAGAAGTATAGTATCAAGAGGTTGTTTGTCTTATCTTGCATATGTTTGAAATATTAGTGTAGAGTCCTTTGTTTGATTCTATTGTAGTTCATTAGTTAGTGGATTTCTTCCCTACCAACCCACTCATCCTTCTTCTTGAGCATGATATAGGCTTTAAAATTGATCTTTTGTTGGGCAGCTGACCTATTTCTATTGTAACCTATTGTAAAGCTCCTGCCGAGCTAAATGAGCTGAGTGTTTGCTTCAGGAACTTCTAGTTAACGGATTTATTAGACTGAGTGTTATGCCTTGGGGAGATCCTATTTTATTTGTGAAGAAGAAACATAGTTCTATGTGTGTGTATCAATTATAGAAAGCTAAATAAGATGACAGTAAATAATAAGCATCCTATGCCATATATTAATGATTTGTTTGAATAGCTCCAGAGTGAAATCATACTTTCTAAGATTGACTTGAGATCTAGCTACCATTAGTGGAGGATTCAAGAGGTAGATATTACTAAGACAACCTTTAGGACTTGTTATGACAATTATGAGTTTCTGGTGAAATCTTTTGGATTGAGAAATGCCCTAACACCATTCATCATCTTGATGAACTGTGTTTTCATGTCCCATTTGGACTCTTCATGATTATGTTTATCGATGGAATCCTATTTAATCAAGGAGTAGGTATGAGCACGAGCAATAATCAAGGATTGTGCTCTACAATTTGAGAGATCTGTGGCTTTATGTCATTTTTTTAAAGTGTGAGTTCTAGATTGAGTCTATACATTCTTATGGCATATGGTATCCAAGGATGAGATTATGGTAGACCTTGCAAAGATTAAGGTAATTCGTGATTGGGATAACCCTATGCTTTGACCAGGGTTGCCATCTATATTGGGTTAGCTTGCTACTAAAGATAGTTCATCAAGGTATTAACCTTTACAACAACAGCTATAACCAGATTTACTAGGTATGAGGTCTCATTTCAGTGGTCTAATAAGTGTGAGGCAATATTTCTAAAGCTCAAAGCCTTACTCACTTCAACTTCTATTTTGACTCTTCCAATTGAAGGTGAGGGGTTTAAAGTATATTATGATGCTTTAGTTGTTGGTTTGGATTGTGCTCTATTACAATAGGTCAGAGTTATAACATATGTTTCAAGATGGCTGAAAGTACTTGAGTGAAACTGCCATACTCTTGATTTAGAGTTGGCAGTAGTGGTTGATGTGTCGACTTTTGGATAGTACATTTGAAGATTTTAACTCAGAATAATTGGAAGTTCTTGAGACTTTCGAATAGTACATTCCAAGATTTGATGTGATGTTTCCACTTGATTTCAGGCTTGTAAATCCTTCGTGTATCATCATAATAAACTCATCCACCCACCTATAACATTACACACCCCGAATTAAAGCTCAAAGCAATAAAACATTCAAGACGATGAACTAGTAACACAAGCTACAACACTAATTTTCTCGTCTCGACTTTAATTGACAAATTTGAACCCTAACTCATGTGAAAACATATTTAAGCATTGTAAGAACATACTTGAACACTTATATGTACATTTATATTATTATTAACACATACACACATGAATGTCCTTAAAACAATGCTATATAAGCTAGGATAACCACACTAGAGTGAATAAATACACCCAACATCACCACCCAACACGTAAAACCTGAATAAATACACCCAACATCACCACCCGACACTTAAAACCTTGTTCATCCTCGAACAAATCTTCACTATGAACATCATAAGCTGCAGAGACTTTACACTTCTAATAGAAGCAAAACATTCAAGTTAGTACTACAATGACTACAAAGGATTCAAGTTTCTACACTAAGCATGTTATGTACACCATTGAAAGTTCAAGAACGCTACTCCAAAACATCCTATCCTTAAGAACTGACTCACTAAGTTGGCAAACTCAAGCTAACTACTTTATACAAGACATTATTACAAATCACCCACATTCATCAAATATGTACCCTCACAACAAGAATACCCATAATCAATCAAATAAATACAATTTATAACACAATGGGTACAAGAATTAAGTTACGCTCACTCTCACAAGGAATTCACCAGTTACACATAATGAACCATAGGCTTGCCCTTAGTGTAGCACTTCACTAATTTTAGAATGATGAATCTTAGGATCAATAAGTATTTAAAGGTTGTAATGAAGGATAAGTTCCGGGTAGGAACTATTTTGTCTTAATAGTGGATATCTTCCCTAAGCATTTTAATACATCACTTTATACATTCAATTGAACTCTAACAACCAAATAAAACCATTTTTGTCTCCACCATTCTTTTGTTTTTACCCCATCTTATTCAACTCATTTACATACACTATGGTAGGAGCATTCGATGCACAAATCATTCAATTTGAACAAATTTTTATTCTTTTCATTCCTCAACTCCCTACCAGAACACATAACAATTCTTTTGAACACCAATAACTATCACTTTGGGGCTTCAATTTCAACTTTTTATTCTTCAATTTCACACTCCTTAACTCACTAAATTTACACTTAAGCTCTTAGGAGATTTGGATAAAATTAAGGTCTATCAAAAAAGAGATTAGGCTACTTATGAGGATGCCAAAGAAAAAGATAAAGGCTCAATGGGACTTACTAGGATTACGTCTAAGGGTAGGTAAAAAGAAGGTATAAAACAAGGCTATCAAAGAAATGCCTTTATCATCTCCTAAACCCACACTCTTTATTTCGCTTTGCACACACACCAGACAAGTTCTTAACATAACATGCAACAAGGAATATAGAAATACCTCACACGCACATGGAACATGCTCAACTCACATAGGATCATCATAGACTTTCAACCAAATAGTAGCATGATTTCAACTTTAAGACAACAAGTACTAGAGTTATAATCATGAGCCTAGGAGTCTTAAAAGCAATAATTCACACAATCAACATACTTTTTCCAACTAAAACACTTGCATCATGCAATCACATATAAAACCAACAAGAATATCTTGGTTATTCCTAACAAAAAAAATTTAAAATTACCCTAAAAATGGGAATTTCCCCACTCCACACTTAAAAATCTACTTTGTCCCCAAAGTATACTTTAAAAGTAGAGATAGAAATACTCCCTGAGGCCTCTAGTCCTAGCTATCAGTATCTTTATATATCAAGAGGTTCGGGGACCCTGCACTCAGTCTTCTCCATGCTTCTTAGCTCAGATTTTCTGGTACTTGGACTTCCCTTCAACCTGCGACTTTAACAAAAACAAAACTACGTGAAATGAAAAAAACTAAAAATTGAAAAATAAAACATACCTACTTAACTTGGGTTGCCTCCCAATCAACGTTTGATTTAGTGTCGCGACACGATCCAACTCAACTTAACCAAGTTCTTTCATCCTTTTCCTCATACTTAAGGGCCATTTTCTTATTCGTTTTTGAACTCCTGAGTATGAACTCTCAATGTCAATAACTTTTTCAACTATAGCCTTTTTAGACTCATTAATCTGCATCATGTTGGGCTTAGGTGGTAGAGGCTTTGGCTGGTTAATAAAGGTGTCTAAAGAGGTCTTTGGCATACTAATCATCCCATACTTATCCCCTTCAATCAAAGTAACTATGCACAGATATTTATAGTAGGATAGTGTATTGAGTGATTTATAAATTTTAAAAATCGCCTCTTCATCCTCCAACCTCATTGTGAACGTACCCTCTCTCACATTAATCAAAGCTCCTCCCATTACAAAGAATGGACTCCCCAAGATGATTGGTACTTATTTGTCTGCCTAAATATCTAGAACAATAAAATCAGCAAGAATAACAAATTTACCAACCTTTATGAGACATCCTCTATAATTCCTGCGGGATGGGCTATGCTTCAGTTTTCCAACTACAGCAGCACTGAGCTCGATCTCGGCTTTCCCAAGACCAACGTCTTGAACAAAGATAGGGGCATCAAGTTGACACTTACCCCTAAGTTACTCAATACATGGACCACCTTATTACTCCTAATTTAAATGGGGAGAGTGAACTTCCCTGGGTCCTTAAGATTTTTGGGAATTTTCTATGTCATTACAGTGCTACACTTTTTAGTGAGTGCTACCATTTCAACTTCCTTCAAATTTACCTTATTAGAAACTAAATCCTTCAAGTACTTAGCGTACCCTGCAAAATATCTAAAAGAGGAAGGTTAATGTAAAGCTCTCTGAACGTGTCAAAGAACTTCTTACAGCATGCACCCCCTTTTGCTTTTCTGTGCTTGTGTGGGAAAGGTTAGTTGTGGGATCTTCTTCACCTCTTCAACAACTTTTTCTTTTGAGTACTCAGACTTTCTCGACTTTTCAGCAACTCTTCCTTTTACCTATTTAGTCACCACATCAACATATACCTCTTTAATTGCCTTTGGAGGTTCCTCATTAAACTCTTTACTACTTCTCAAGTGATTGCCATTACTTGTTTTAGATTTTCTGTATCTCCTAGAAAACCATCTTAAGGTTGGGTATTTAGTGTCTATTGTAACTTCCCCAATTGCAACTCTAAGCTTTTCATGGCCATTTGTTGGCTTTTTATATCTGTAGTCAACTATATTTGATTACCTAGAATCTGTTTCATCACCTCCTCCAAGTTGCTAGTAGACTGATTTGGTTGAGCCTATGGTTGCTAAAATTGCTGTGACTGTGCATTCCATTACTGATTCAGTGGCTGAGTCTGCTACTTTATGTTGTAGGTTTTTCCATAATTCTTCCTTTGAGCATTGCCCACATACATCACAGATTTCGGATTTGCAGTACACATAGCTGTTGAATGGAAATTGTTACCACAAACTTCACACCAACCTGCAGCTAAATTTTTTTTTTTTTTGTATTTTGGTTAAGTACCTCTACAAAAGTACGAGATAGTACCTTATTGGAATATTGATGATGTGTACAGTCCCAAAAAAGTGCCTTGAAGCGCTCCCAAGCATGGTATAGATTCTTGTTTGGCTTTTGTTTGAAGCATATAATCTCACTATGAAGTCTCGTAGTCTTTCCAAACGAAAAGAAAAGGATGAGGAATTTCCATGCCATGTTGTCCCATGATGTGATTGAATTTACTAGCTCAGCATTCAACCACTTTTTTGCTTCCCCCAACAGTGTAAGGGGGAACGACGTCATCCTCACATAGTCTGTATTCATAATCGTAGGGATGAATGTGTCACTAATTTATAAAAAAATTTGCAAGTGGACCTGTGAATATTTATGTGAAAGCCTTGTGAACTGTCCACTGATAATCAGAAGTTGTACCATCTTATGTTTAAGCTCAAAATTGCCTCCAGCTGCCAACTTCTGAAATGGGGAGGTCAAATTTATTAGTAGTGGGATTGCCACTTCTCTAACTGTCTTACAGGCTTCTTGTTCGTCAGCCACGATAGCAAGATTATCTTAATCTTCTTCGATCTGCGGAATACGTGGGAGAAGGATTGTTTCACTCTTTTGTTGATGGAATAATTGCTCAGGTTAAGGTCTTGGTTCAACCAATTCCCGAGTCCTTGCCATCTTACTACTTTGAAAACCTATTTCCTGCAAATACGAAACCAAGACCAAGTGTAAAACACCAAAGAAATCCAAAAAGTAAAACTAAAAATAAAACAGCTGCCAAATTTCAAGTCCACAACAATGGTGCCAAAAACTTGACAGCGCCCAAGCACACATACAAGTGTATATGGTCTACGAAGTAATATAGTGTCCTTTGAGAAAGAAAAATATCGATCCCACTGAGACTTGTTCTAACAACTATTTGATTTCAGTTCACAATTTAGATCAATCTAGTTCAAGCGTAACCAAACAAGAGCTTTGAATATTTGTAAACTAAAGTAAAGTAAGAACTTCATAAAATAAAAGACTTGAGACAATCAATAGATTAAAGACAAGGGTTAAAGCACTTCGAACAATCATACTATGTTATTGAACTTCAGTCATTAACTTGCTTATCATGGTTTTTGATTCATAGGGTTAATTACATGATCATGGTCTCCCGACCTCTAACTGTTTATCTAACTTGGACATTCCAACTACAAAATTGATTGGGGATGTAATAATCCAATTAAGTTCTTTAATTTATCATCCTATATGTGAATCAAGTAAGTCTTCTAGGTATATCCCTGTCTTAGACGCTAATTCAAATTCCTTATTTCATAAAATAATAAGAACCCTACTTTGTTTATCTCCATGTTCTATCTCCCTATTCCCTCTCCCAAGATCGCAAGGTTGACAATATATGTATTCTAATGGTGATCAATCATCAAAATAATTAAAGCAAGAATAAACAAGCAACCAAATATGATAAGCAAATTAAACAAAATTAATCCAAACCAATAGTATTCATGTTCTTTGATTTAACCCCGAAAAGGGATTTTTAGGCACTCATGTTCATAATAATCATCCAATTAATTGTATGAAAGATCAAAACCATAAAGAATCTAAGTTAAAGAATGAAAAAACTAAATAAAAAGTTGTAGCAGCCTCCAATATTGTTCCAGCCATCCAAAGATGTCCCAAACGTGTTTTATTACGTTCTATTTATAGTATACTAATCACAAACCATGTAGTATTAGGATTTCACATTATCCTTTTATAAATGGGCACAAATTTCCTTCTTTTGCACTCCATCGCATCACGCAAATGGGCTCATCCCTATAAGCCTGCAATGTGGCTTAATTGCGTTGAGCTACTGGAAGTGGAAAATTTCCAATTGGACTTATACCGTGATGCTCCACCATGATCATCGCTATTGGAACTACGAATTACCTCTAATCGCGGTAAGCTCCCAGACATCCTTTTCTCGTCATGTTGTGTCTTGTGCTTCTGTTGGTCCACTCCAAGTTTTTGTATGATGTTTCTAATTGATTTGAGTCTTGTAAATCCCTTGTGTATGATCATAATCAAATCACCCACCCACCGATAACATTACTCACCCCAAAAGCTCAAATCAACACAACATTCAAGACGATGAATTAGTAACTCAAGATGGAACACTAGTTTTCTTGTCTCAACTTTAATTGACCAATTTGAACCCAAACTCATATAAAAACATCTTTAAATGTTTCAAAAAAAAACTTGAACACTTATATGCACATTTATATCATTATTAACACATACACACATTAATTGTTCTCAAAAGAAGGCTAGATAAGCTAGGATAACCACACTAGAGTGCATAAATACACCCAACATCAATGACACAAGTTGATGAGTTGTCAGTTAGTTGAGGTACCGTCAATTATGGTCATCAACTGTTGAGTGAAAATTGAGTTTTTTGATTTTTAAATTTGGAATACTCTAATATAAATAGTAGCTCTAAGAATTTTCTCATCATCTTTGACTACTTCCTTTAGATGTTATTTTTGGAGACTAGTGTTGAAGTTTTGAATTTTTTTGGATATTTTAGAAAATCTTTGTGGATCTTTGAAAAAGAAATAAAGTTGATTCCATATTATGTACGCATAAATCTTTAATTTATGAATTCATCTTTGACAATCTTTCTTAAATTCATGAGAAGCTAACCTCCCACAACTCATGGGTGCCATAGTGAATTCATTATTTGAATTTTAATTGTAGTGGAAATTGAATGCTTATGGTATTCATATTGATAATTCTGTTATTTAATATATTTTTATTAGTTGCAAATAGTAGAGCATGCCTTAAGTTTAATTCGCTTGAAATAAGGAACTAAAACGGAGATATGGATTGTCAATGAGTATTTGGAGATATTAACTTTTTGTCGAATGGTTAATGCTTTAACGATATTGACCAACTTAAAATGAAATCAAGCTCAATTCAAGATTTCTTTATGTTCGAAAGAATTAAAGGACTAACCACATCAGTTAGTTTGAAAAACACTTAGGTTAACAATAGGCATTGATAATTTTACATATCCCGAAATTGATGAGAATCCTATTCAATAATTGACAAGTAACAATGATATTGCATTGGTAATCACAATCCTAGTTCAAGTTCACTACTAATTTACACTTCTACAAAGTTAACTCTGTGTTACTAGCAACAATTGAAATACTGTTTTATGAAATGTTATAACAAAACCCCCATCTTATGGAAATTGCTGGCTATCACTCATTTAAATCACTAATATCTTAATTAACATTATATTCTCTATGGGATTTGACCCCAATATTTATTGGGTTATATATTTGACTATGACCGCTTACGCTTCTTTTAAAAAAGTTATAGTTTTGGTGTATCAGAATTTGCTGCCATTGTCACGAAATACGATTGTCAATTAAGTTGTAGTGTTTATTTGAATTTTAGTCTCATTTCCTAATTTTACATTTATTTGTTATTTTTGTGTATTGTAGGATAATACTTGTTCATACCAAGAACTCACTGTTCAGGTTAATTGTTACTAACATTTGATCCTGAGCTCTTTAGAACCTTTAGAAGAAACATGGAAGCGCGACAAGAGGTAGTGGCTATAGTAGCCTCCAGAGAACTGAACCAATAAAAGTTAGGTCCACCCGATCATATTCGGAATAATGGAAATGAGGATTTGGGTGATGATTTGTTGGTTGATCCTATAAATGGGAAACAAGCTAAAAATGTCGCTCCAGCAAATCAAAATCATTGAGCACAGGGAAGATAACACTATTAACCTGTGGTTAACTTTGCTTAGGATAATGAAGAAGAAGATGATTTAGACTGAGCTGATGCTACAAGGATAATTGAACTACCCCCACTAACTCTTGGAGTGAATTTTAATATCACTATACAATTATACAATTTTTGAACCTTAAGGGGTTATTTAGTGAACTGCATGGTGATAATATGAACACGAATTTGGTAAATTTTATCAATTTATGTAATTCTTTTAATTATCCAGGAGTTGGTCAAAATAAAACCCACCTGAGGTTATTCCCGTTGTCTCTTTCTGGGGATGGAACTTTTTGGCTGATAGAACTCGCACATAATTCTATAACAAATTGGAGGCAATTTAAAGGATCTTTTCTAGAAAGGTTCTTTCTGCCTCTAGGATGTTATAGTCGAGGGATGAGATTAGTAATTTTAGACAACTACCTAACGAGGATCTACATAAAACTTGTTTAAGATTCAAAGAGAAGTTGATTCAATATCTAAATCACATGGTGACTAATGAACACTTGATGGAGAAATTCTATAGAATGTTGAATTCAAACACAATGCCAAAATTTGATAATGCAACGAGTGATTTATTTATGGTGTGCACTTTTACTAAGGTGAATGAGATTTTAGATAGGTTGACGTAAACTAGTAGACCTTGGCATACCATGTATTCTAAAGTAGAAAGAAATACATAGTTGGTATGTCAGCCGAGTAATTCCATCTAGAAGAGGAGCATGCCAAGATATGGCACATCTTAAGATGCAGATGGATCTATTGACCAAACACTTATTATCAGGCAATGTTGAGAAAATGAAGGTGGTAGAGTCACACAATAGAGAAATCGAGTCTAATTTTGAGGAAAAAGTTGATTATTTCAACAATCAAGGGGGTTATTAGGACAACAGCCAAGGAAACTAATGTAGGAACTATAAGATGGATAATTATGATAAGTCTGGTTATAGAGATCGTAGCAAGGGAATTGGAAGAGAAAGGATAACTGAGGTGGATTATATGTGACACTTAAAAATCATGATAATGCTATGAATGACTCTGGAAAGATTCCCATGGAATCCATGATGACTAAGTTTCTAAAAGGAGTAGAATCTACTGATGTAGGTGTTAAGGAAAACAAAAGTGATTTATCTACTATTAGTTAGCTAGCTGATTTGAATTCAACTTATATTAAGAATTTAAAGTATCAGATGAATTAGTTATCCACGACCTTTAACAAACAAAAGAATGAAACTTTACCAAGCGATAAAGTGCAAAATCTAAGGAATGATGTAACCTTTTAAGCTATTACAACACAAAGTGGTAGAGTGTTACTCGAGCCATTTCTTGGAGTTAAGTCACATGTGGATGATGTTGCATCTGGTGATGAGGTTATGGATAAGGATGATGAGATGAAAAGTGATCCAATTGAGTTTGAAAAGTTGAAAAAAGTAGTGAAAGGAAGGATACTATTTGGAAAACTACTGATTCAAGGAATGAAGATGAGTCGAGTAAGAAGAAAAGGAAAGAATTGGAAATGACTCTATCTAAGATTCCTAAACCTTCTCTTCCATTTCCACATAGGATGAAGAAAAAGGCCGATGATGGAAAATTAAATAAATTTATGGCCATGCTTAAGTAGTTGTCACTAAATGTCCCGTTGGTTGAAGCTTAAGAACAAATGCCAGGATAAGCTAAGTTCATGAAAGCTCTTTTCATTAAGAAGAGAACATTGAGCTATGAACCAGTTGATTGTCTCCATCACTGCAGTGTAATTTCTTTGAGATCATTTGCTTAAAAGAAAGATGATCTGAGAGCATTTAAAATTCAATGCATAATTGGGGAATTCAGTTTTACAAAGGCACTCTTTGATCTTAGAGCAAGCATCAATTTGATGCCCTTAGTGATATATTAATAGTTAGGTTTAGGATCCCCAAAACTAATATCGATGTGGTTATTGATAGCAATCCATTCAGTAAAGAGACCCATTAGGATCCTTTATGATGTATTAGTAAAGGTGTCAAACTTCATATTCCCAGAAGACTTTATATTTCATGATTGCGAAGTCAATTTTGAAGTACCCATAATTTTGGATAGATTGCCTTTGCCACTTGAAGAGTGTTAGTGGATTTAGGGAAAATTGAGCTTAAATTCAGGTTTACTAATGAAGAGGTAAAGTTTGATGTCTATCAATCAATGAAACAACTAAGAGACATTAGTGTTTTCTCTATTATCGATATTGAGAAGGAAAGTGAAATATTAGTACCTATTGAAGAGAGATTCGTTGTTGAAGCTTTAACATCAGTGTTGATGAATTTTGATAATGATAGAATTTAGGAGTACGATAAAATAGTATGTGCATTGACCGGTAAGGGTTCTTATTCATATGCACCGAAGAAGATGGACTTGGACTTGAAGAACATACCAACACCACTAGCAATTCCATCTATTAAAGTGCCACCAGTGCTAGAGTTGAAGGAGATTCCTAGACACTTGAGGATGTTCTTTTGGATGAAAATAACACTTTGCCAATGATTGTTGCTGCAGATATAATTGAATCACAAGCGAATGCTTTTTGTAGGCATTGAGGAGATATTACAAGGCTATTAGGTAGACCATTGCAGATATCATTGGCATTTCTCCAGGTATTTTAACTTATAATATTAACTAGAAGAAAGCATTACTACTATTGAGCACCAATGTAGACTTAATCCACCCATGCAAAAAGTGGTAAAAAAAGGATATAATAAAATTGCTTGATGCAACAGTGGTTTAACCAATCTCTGACAACAAATGGGTAAGTCTAGTCCAGTGTGTTCTTAAGAAAGAAGGTAAGATTTTGTGGAAAATGAAAAAATAAAGTTAATTCCACTTAGTCTGGCTACAAGATGGAGAGTGTTTATGGATTACAGAAAACTGAATTTCTGGAAGATGAAAGATCATTTTCCAATGCCCTTTATGGACCAAATGCTAGATCATTTAGTAGGAAGGGGTTGGTATTGCTTCCTAGATGGATACTCAGGGTACAATAAAATATCAGTTGTCCCTAAAGAGAAAAAAACAACATTCGCCTGTCCATATGGAACTTTTGCCGTTAAGTGGATGACAATTGGATTGTGCAATGCACCAACCACGTTGCAATGATGTATGATATCTATTTTCTCAAACATGGTGGAGGATAGTTTAAATGTATTAATGGAAAATTTTTCAGTGGTAGATGATTCGTTTGATGATTGTCTGATGAACTTAAGCAATGGAGCGCTATGAGGAGTTCAACCTTATTCTTTACTAGAAAAAGTATCACTTCATGGTGAAAGAGGGCATAGTGTTGGGGAAAAAGATTTTAGCCAATGGGATTTAAGTAGATCAAGCCAATATTGAACTAATTGAAAAGCGACCTCCCCCAATATCCATGAAAGGGGTGTGTAATTTCCTTGGTCATGTAGGTTTTTCCTGTAGGTTCATCAAGGATTATTCCGCGATTTGTAAATCATCTTTGAAAACTCTTGGAAAATGAAGTCAAGTTTGTGCTTGATGATGAGTGTTTTAAATCTTTCCAATTCCTCTAACAGAAACTAGAGGTTGCTCCTATAATTATTGCCCAGATTGGTCCAAACCATTTAAAGTAATGTGTGATGCAAGCGAAGTTGCATTTGAGAGCGCAAAAGAACTACACTGCAAATGTCATGACCCAATTTCTTGAGTCATGATGGTGACTGCTATAACTCACCAGTAGGCAAGCCAAACACGTAGTCTGGAATGGCTAGTAACGGACTACCTAAAGAGATAAAGGAAAAAATGCAGAATAGATGTATAAAAAATCAAATATATAATATATTCCCAAGACCTAGTGGTATCAGTATAAGAGCTTATAATATAATAAGAGTACAATAATGAAATACCAAGGGAATAACATTGTTACAACTCATATCCGAATACAACATAGAGACTAGTCTAGTACATACAAGGGTTGAAGGTGATACTCCAAACGTCAGGAGGTCACCCTATGTCTCCGAACAATAGCTGCTTCGCATGACTCACACAACACCGGTGATAATCCGTACTATGATCTACAGGATGCAGAAGTGTGGTATGAGTACCAAACACATGGTACATAGTAGGAATCTGTCCACTGAGCTCCAAAGATAATGTAGATATACACAACATAAAAATAGAAATGGAACTACATCTAAATGTCCAACAATCACAAAATAAAGCTAGTGAGATAGTAAGGTCAACTATTCTAATCATAGCCAAGAAACTAGCATAATAAGAATAAGGAAGTATAAAGGATGAATTATCCTATTCCGACTGTACTAAGGAATCTCAACACTATACCATATATCCCTTGCCAATATATAAATAAAAGGCGAAAGAAGGACATATAACAGTAAACACGGCTAAGGAATGAAAATACAATCTGAATAAATGAAAGAAGGGATATACGGAAATACTGTGTGTACATGTAAATAGATATAGATTTATTCGTATAAACGAGGTCAATTCAAGGTTCAACTTAAATCATCAGACTAGCATCTTAAGACCTCAAAATCATAGCAGGAACTAGTCCTAGAATACTCAGGGTCTCTAATCTATATGTCTAATCTTGAGTTAATCGGGCATAATAATAAAGTCACATGATAGAAGAGCCAGAATCATACCTCAAATATCGACACCAAATTAGTAACCAATCTGTCACAAATTAGCCATAACAATGATAATAACAATATCAATGCCAATGCGAGTAACTGATTAGTCCGGATAACCAATATGTAGTTGAGCTTTTCACGTACCCCCACTGCCCTAAGATCAGAAGGTTCAATGAATATACAACATACCACAGGGCATAATAGTCACCCATACCCATGTCACCCTAGAAGGATGATAGATAAAGGTACATACTAGTGATAGGCAATGCGCTTGGAAGAATGAATGCAAAATATATTATCAATATCACTATTATCCTCCGGACTTGCCAGGAATATAAGCATATCGTCATAATCATCCTCTGGCCTTGCTGGGTATATAAGCATATCATCATAATCCTCTGACCTTGCCGGGTATATAAGAATATCATCATAATCAACAACATACCCAGTGTATTCCCATATAGGGGGGTCTAGGGAGGCTAAAGTGTACGCATGCCATATCACTACCTCAGGTAAAGTAGAGAGGCTATTTACGATAGACCCTCGGCCCAAAATCGATAATAGTATAACAAACAAAAAAAATAAACACATAACAACATATATAGTATGCAAACCAAACTAACATTGCCAGCTAATTCTAGAAACAATACAACCATAAAGTAATACTATAAGCTATCTATTCGAAATTATAGACATCACTCAAACACCACGAACAATAAACTCCAGATACAAACAAAGTTCTCTCCCCTACTGTTACCCATGCACACCTACCTTCTAACCCTTTACCATAATCTATATCCTCCTCACCTTCCTATCAAAGGCCATGTACTTTGTGAGCTATAACTGCACCATATCATGCATAATCATCACTACACCATCTTCCTCTGTCCCATACTAGAGAGATGTGTATATAGATATATAATAGGAGCACAGACTTAAGCCATGTCTAAATAAAGTACAAATCCATTGCCCGGAGTGAACTTTGGGACTAAATCATTATAAAAATTTAGGAAGGGTTGGAATCTTTCACGAATGGAGTAATTAGTATTATCAAATCATAGACCAAGACCTATCTCAGTCAAATGTTTATAACATCATTATTAATATCTTTTACACCTAAGTTATTCATTATGACAAACAATTATTATTATGAAGAAATTCATTTTTTATAGTAAAAATTGGGCTTCAACCCTTATTTAGGAAAAATTGTAATAAGAACATAATTTAGTTATAATTGTATCATTTACTGATATAATGATCATGAATGTACCGAGCCTATGCATGCCATCACTAGTATTCAAACAATGGAACCTTAAACATCAATATATTCATAAACTACAACCGCATCCTTTACATGGATAACACGTTTCAAATATCCAAGTAATGTCACAACACATCCTTGGGCCTAATAATGTGTCCTGAATAATTACAACATCGTCGTCACAATCTTAGGCCCACATACATATCCTTAACTCATATCGATAATCATATCTATACTTATCTCATATCTATAATCCATAACTTATTTATGAGGCATAACATATCCATAATCCATAAAGCATATCTACCATTATCTCACGTCTGTGAGGCATCTCATATCTATAGGCTATAAATCACGTCTATGAGACATACCATCTCTATAAGACACATATTATATCTATGAGGGATATTACAACTATACGCCATAAATTATCTCTACGAGGCATCTCACATCTAGGAGGCATAATATCAATAACGGATCTCACATCCAAAGGCATAATATCAATAAGGAATCTCACATCTAGGAGGCAAAGTATCAATAAGTCATAGCTCATAACTATGAGGCATATCACATCTATAAGGCAACTCATATCTATAGGCCATATATCATAACTATGTATATACTTGTATTATTAAGCATGTTAATGGACCATATCATAAATCAAGTATGAAAACCATATCATAGTTGTAAGTCCTTAATCATAATCCGAGAAAAACAACATCATTCACCAAGTCACGAAGTAACCTTATACTAAAGGCTCAAAAGTCTCAACTATGTCTAACATGAGAAAATAAGTCCACAAGAGCTAACATAAGTATTGGCCTAAGGTGGGCTGGAAAAACCCACTTAAAATCCTCAAAATCCACATTTAGTCAAATTCTACCCCGAACTAGGCTAAGGTGTCTATAATGATTTCTAGACGGTACATAAGCCATAATTAGTCCTAAGATAGGAATTCCACCTAGAACAAAGAAATTAAGTCAACTCTACCTATTTTACGATTTCATGATCACTAAGATAGTTTGAATAAAATTAATCATACTAACCATGCTTTCAACACTTTAACCACATTCCAAGCCTAGCATCATATCATATAAATTCTACGGATTAGTTCAATCTATAAAAAAAGACAGTAGGGTCCTAGAAATTTAAAAAGTATTCCTCCGTACGAGTCAAATCCCTTTTTAAATCCTTAAACTTAAATAATCAAGGCTAAGTCATAGTGCTTTATGCATAATCAATCTTAGCATTCACACGCAAATGCAATATATAACACACATCATCTTATGGAGAAGAGTAGACAAAATCCTACCTATATCCTTGAATCGTCAACAAAATGTCTATCTTCACTCCATAATCTTATATTGTCGTTACATTATAAACATCATAATCTACACGTTATTAGGAGTAAATTATGACCAATATTTCCACATAATGGTTGGGTCGAATTTCGGGTCAAGAATAGGACTGTGGGGCCCACTTACAGAATCCAAAATTAAAACTATCACAAGGTTCCTCGAAGGACAAGGAGGTTGTGCTCAAAAGTTGAGCATAAACGGAACACAATTTGGGTCTCAAATCCACCCTTAAAGTTTAGGATTTCAAAGCCCTAATTTCTAAGAATTTATCATGATATTGAAGGAGACTTACCATGAATTCAAAGGGAAATCACAAAATAATTGATAACCAAGCTCCCCAAATCAACTACAAACTTAGTCCCAAGCTTTGTCTCTCTTTTAGGGTTTTAGCTCTCAAGATATGCATGAAAAATGGGCTAATTTGCGACATAAGGTGTCTATTTATACCCAACCCAGGTAATCAGAAGTCGCTATCGTGACCAGCAGGTGTGCGATTGCACCAACTTGGCGACTACACATCGAGTCCCAATCGTCGTCCCTCTTCGCGATCATGCTATCTTGCCTGCCAAGGGTACCGCAATCGCGACCCTTGGATGTGATTGTCGTGCACTAGCTTACAACAGTAGAATTGGAAATTCCAAGTCCCCGCCAAACCCTCGGTATTCATTCGGAACATTATATGCAAAAATAAACTATGCAACCACACTAAATTCGACATTCCAAACTCAATTGCACAATTGAATTTTCCATCTGAGGTCATTCCGACCAAATGTGGCTCCCACACTCGAATTTCTAATTTCTCAACTTTCCAGCCAATAGGTCGAAATGAGCCCGAGTTAATTAGGACACGAACCAAAAGTCTACCTAGCCTAAAATCGATATTTCAAAGTTGACTATGATGTTGGAATTCTTATTAGAGGTCATCCACTAAGAGTTTTGATCCGAGATGAAATCTTAAACAATAAAAGCTCTAAAATAGGGAAATGAGCCTAAAATCCAAATGAACTATCTGATCACCAAACCAATAATTTTTGCAAGTCATAAATGACCTATACCCACTGTAGAAAGTGTCAAAATGCCAAAAATATACGTAAATCAAGGAAATGACCTAGAGAGTCATTACAATATCCACTACTAAAGGGACTTTTGTCTATGAAAGTAAATGGATACAAAGATCTCAAAAGCTCAAAATGATGAGGTACTAGGACCGCATGCTCCAAGCATGATTTCCCAAATAACTTCCATGAAGAGAGAACACTTTCAAGGTATTTTGCCACAAGTACCCTATTTCAACCAGCTCTTTCACTTTACTTCCAAATAGCCAAAACTCAACTTCAACCACTAACTGGCCTCCATCTGAACCAAAAATGATGATGTACACAAACCTGGACCACAATACATGAATTCCCTATCTATACCCGCACAAACCACCAAAGGCTCAACCAAGACAAAAGAAAACCAAGACATGATTCATACAACTGAGTCCAAATCCAAATATAACCTTTCTTTAATATTCCACACCTACTGTCCACTCCAAACCAGGAGGAAAATCACCTGAGTCCTATCTGCTCAACCTCATCATAGGGAACTCGAAGAACTGAAGCTAATCCATTAGAAGTCCATATGTAAATTATGAGAATAAGCCCATCAGGCACTATCTGGGCACACAAATGGAGATAATCAAGAAATACAATCTATGCCAATGCTACAACTAGTTCGGATAGTAATTAAAATTGAAATCCAAAAGATCAAGGCATAACTACTCATCACTAAATGATTTTTTCCAGGATGTCCCGTCAATTAAAAATGAAGTCGTGCTGAATCCAACTCAAATATGTTACTACCACTGTGTATGTCATCCAAAAATATCGATGAAAGCTACAAACCTAAGGTTAAAGCTGAAGGAACCAATACCATGTCCATGGGATATCATCAGAACATCTATCAACCATAATCTAGCCGAACTCAAAAAGACCAAATAAGTAACAACAGAGTAGGTTCAACTAACCTATAGATGAAATTTGAACTGAGAAAAATTATAACACGAAGGCTGCATTCAAGCTCTACAACTCTAAACTGAAATCTCAATAGCAAGTCTGAATTGCCTGATCTCAAATATCCAAACAAAATAAGAAGACTGGTAGGCATCCATACTCCAAATCTAGCATTACTTCAAATCACCATTCCAAGGAGTCAAGTCAAAACATGAGGCAATAAGTCTATATTAATGTCAACTACTCAACCTGACCTTAGTATTCAAATTTGACATATCCAAGCTAAAACTTATCGAGATAAAATCGAAATATAGCTGAAGAACAAAATCACCACAGGATAAGACATCAACTAAAAATTCAAACAACTAACTCTATATAAGTTAGAGGGCATGAAATGTAGTCACAGTACAAAAATCATGCCAAAGGATAATTCACTAGCTAAAAAATGCAAATAACCCACTCCATATCTGCTGGAGGGCATGAACCACCAAAACATACTCAAGAACTCCCCTAAAGCTGCAATCCATTCTAGTAGTAGCTAAAAATCTAGCAACTCGAAGAAACACAACTTTAGTTGAAAACTAACCAGTCCAATACTCCATCTTGGTAAAGAATAGCCATAGGCATATATCATCAAGGAGAAGAACTCCACCAAATCTTATTAGGCCAAACCAACTCTGAAATGGGGATATCCTAAGTCCACCCAAATAGGTTAATCATAATTCAAACAACCCATGAATCACCTCATTAAGGAAGGAAAGAAGTACTAAGCTTAACACTTATGTCAAGGTTAAGATCACTATAAAAAAATAAACCAAGCAACTAAAGATAAAGAATTTCTGATTTACCAACTCAAGAAGTGATTATAAGAAAGACCACCTTTCTTTAACTCCACTTATGATAAAAACCATATCACGGAAATAAAAGAGCATCCAATCTCCATACTAGTACCAAGAGCAAATAGCTAGGAGATGAATCAAACTAATCTAAGAGATGAATCTAGGATATCTCAACATCATTATCAAAACCACTATCTGGTGATGAAATAATCGAAAGTGAAGAACGTACCCCAAATTGGTCAAGCTCAAAGATAGGCCATATAGAAAGAGATAGCCAAAATGAAAATCTACATAATCCTAAAGGCAAGTCAAAGAAACCCAAACTCAAGAATGGACAATATAACTAAATGGACAACACTAGAATTATAACAGGGACACTGAAAGTCAACTTACATTCAATACCATAGTCCACTCCATTATAAATCTAGCATAGCCAATAGAAGAGAAAAATAACTAACCTCACCCTACTATAGAAAAGAAATTATCAAATTAGGATATAGATGCTGAAGCCACCGAATAAGAACCACAAAGAATAAGACTTTCTAACTAGATACTATCAATCTAGCTATCTACCAAGCTAGGATCAATTACATCAATTAATAACAATGAAAACAACAATAAATAATATAATCGTCAATATAATGAACATTCGGTACCAAAATGAAAATTAATGGAAAGTACCACTCAAGGGCCACAATAAGGCTAATGTGGCAAAGTAAATGGGACTTAAACCCAAATGCTATATCCATAGGGAGAAAACATCAATATAGATCTACTCCATCCACTACTAAAAGAAATAAACCATAGGGGTAGTCATATAATCATAAATTCAATAACAAGACACAAATTAATCAATATGAACTCATCAAGGAATATATTCATTAATAAGAAAGCACCCTAATACACATAATGAAAAAGGTAAATGCAGAAAAATTAAAGCACATCAATCATGGTAAAATCTACAACCACATGCATGACAGATATAAGAAAGAGTAAATCTGAATGGATCTAAACTCCGATCGACTAACTAAATCATCAATTAAGGTGCCAAGGGCACTATCTCCAACTGAAGGTTCCACAATATTATGAGGCTGATCTGAATGATCTGAATGACTAGCAATCCCATGTCGAGGACACTCTCTAGACCATTGGCTGATCTTCCTGCCATTGTAGCAACTCCTAAATTTCTAACCTGGCAATAAACACAAACTAAGCCCTAAATGGCTAGCCAACTAATGCCTAAATCACTCTCTACTACCATGATCATCCTTACCACAGATATAGCCTAGCTCAAGAACTCTAGGTTGGTAGGTAATCCATTCTAACTCTGTTTGATCAACTAACTCACATATGGGGAACTCTCAAAACCAATGTCATATCTCTCTATAACTACAACAAGACTTGGAATACACTAAGGTGCTTCCCTTCCTAATCTTGAATAGTCTCCATGTACTGAAGGCCCATAACAAAAACTCTACAAGATCTAATAGAAAATGTGCCCGTTGTGATCACCATGATAAATCTGAGAGCCACCAATAATTTGGAATGCTACTCATGTAGAATTAGTAGACTGCAAGTGAAGCTGACCTCTATTGAAGGGATCCTCCCAGATAAAATTCCAATAGAATTATACTGATGGCATTGTTTCCTACTGCCACCTCCATAGGTTTTAATGTATGCTCTCTCTATGGCCCTCACATAATCAATAATCTGAGAGAAGGAAGACCTTACTGCTATTAAGTGCTCCAATGCCAAATAGAATAGTAATGCTAGTCCTCAGATAAATCCTTATAACATGTACTACTCAGAATGGTAGACATAGGAATTTTTTTGGACCACTCAAGAAACCTAATCTCGTACTTAGAAACTAATAAAGAACCCTGATGAACATAATAGATCCAACTCCAAATTGAGAATTGTTCGATGATTCAAATGTTTTCCATAACTATGAGGGGTCTACAAAGAGACTTAGGATCCCCAATGCTGAACCTCAAAGGGATAAAGTAGGCATGAGCTCTACTGGAGTCTAAGCTCAGCCTAAATCCTTTGGATGACACTGAAGATCTTTGATATCCATCTTTGACTCTCTAGTCTGACATTGCATTGAAATATGTGCTGAAGTCTTGTTTGTATTCCTCAATAACCTCGCATTATCCAATAGAGACAGAATAAAATTAATGTATTTTCTTGAGTATCATAGTAATGCAGACAAATAGCAAGGAGTCAGGAAATGAATTTTCTAAGAATATCCCTACAGCCTCCTGAAGATAGGTTATGAACGTTTGGACGTATCCACACTGATCTGCAGGACTCTACCAAACACTTATCTCTTATACTAATTCACGAGTTAACCTAGGCTCTTATACCAATTTGTCACAATAAAATTATGCAAGTTATAATGGTGCCTACTATAACCCACAAGTAGGCAAGCCATAGCCATAGTTCAAAATATCTAGTAATGGACTACCCAAATAGATAAAGGAAAGAATACAAAATAAAAGTATTAAAATATTAAATACATAATATAGTCCAAAAACCTGGTGGTATCATTACAAGAGATTCTAATATAATAAAAGTACTAAAATGAAATACTAAGGGAATTACACTATTACAACTCATCTTCGAATACAATATAGAGACTAGTCTAATACTAAAAGGGAGGAACATAATGCTCCAAACAATAGGATCTCACCCTATGTCTCTGAACCATGGCTACTCCACATGATGCACACAACATCAATGATAACCCATAATATAATCTACAAGTTGTAAGAGTATAGTATGAGTAACAAAAACGTGGAATTTAGTAGGCAACTGACGACTGATCTCTAAAGATAATGCCAATATATACAACATATAAAAAAATGGAACTACACCCAAATGTCGAACAATCACATAATAAATCTAGTGAGATAGTAAGGGCAACTATCTTACGCATAACCAAGAAACTAGCATAATAAGTCAAAGGAAGTATCAAGGATGAAGAACTATCCTAGTCCAGACATACTTAGGAATCTTAACACTATACCATATATCCCTAGCCAATGTACTAATAAAAGGAAAAACAAGGATATATAACAGTATACAAGGACAAGAAATGAATATATAATCTAAATAAATGAAGGAAGAGATATATAGTAGAGATACATAGTAGTACCATAGCTACATGTAAATAGATATAGATATATTTGTATAAATAAGGTCAATTCAAGGTACAACTTAAACAATCAAACTAGCATCTCACGACCACAAAATCACAACAGGAACTAGTGCTAGAATACTTAGGGTCTCTAATCCATATGTCTAATCATGAGTTAATTAGGCATAATTATGAAATCTTAAGATAGAAGAGCCAAAATCATACCTCTAATCTTAATACTGAATCAGTAACCAATCTTTCACAAACTAGCCATAACAATGATCATAATAATAATAATAACAATATCAATAACAACGCGAGTAACCGACCAGTCTAGAAAACCAATACGTAGTTGAGCATTTCATGTACCCCCACCGGCCCAGGTTCAATAAACATACAACACACCACATGGAATAATCATCATCCATCCCTATTTAACTCCCATAAGGCTGATAGATATAGGTGCATAGTGGTGATAGGAAAAAAACATATAACAGAGAATGAAAAATATATAATCAATATCACAATCATACTTCAGACTCAAATCAGGTATATATCAGTATCACAGTCATCATCCGACCTTGCCGGGTATATACGTATATCATCATAATCGTGTTTCGTCCATGATAGGTATATAAGCATATCATCATAATCATTCTCTGTCCTTGCTGGGTATATAAGCATATCATCATATTGATCCTCCAACCTTGTCGAGTATATAAGCATATCATAATAATCATCATCCGGCCTTACCGGGTATATAGGAATATCATCATAATCATCCTTATAACATCAATACTATAATCTATCATTGGGTTTTACCCTAAATTTATATCATTAGTACACCATCTTTCTCCATCCCATACCAAAAAGATGTGTATATAGATATATAATAGGTGTACAAACTTAAGTCGTGTCTATATAGAGTATAAATTCATAAATCCACTACTTAGAGTAAACTTCACGACTAAATCATTATAAAAGTATACAAAGGGTCGGAATCTCTCGCTACTAGAGTAATTAGTTGTATCAAACCATAGATTGAAATCTATCTCGGTCAAATTTTTAAAACATCATTATTAATCACTTTTACACATAAGTTGTTCATTAAAACAGGCAATTATTAGTATGATGAAATCCATTTTAAGTTGAAAAAGGGTCTTTAAACCTTACTTAGGAAAACAATAATAAGATCATAATTTTACTAGAATCACATTATTTACCGATTTAATGATCATAAATGTACTGAACCTATGCATGCCATCACCAGTTTTCTAACAATGCAACCACAAGCATCAATATATTCATATAGTACAACTACATCCTTTATAAGGATAATATTTCCCGGATGTCCAACCAATATCACAATATGACCTTGGGCCTAATAATGTATCCAAAATAATTACAATATCATACTCTTGGCCTTAGGCCCACATATATATTCAGAAATCATATCGATAATCATATCTATAGGTTATCTCATATCTAGAAGCCCTAGCGTATTTATGAGCTATAACATATCCATAAGCCATAAAGCATATCTACAATTATCTATATTTTGGAGGCATCTCATGTCTATGAGGCATCTCATATCTATAAAACACATATCATGTCTTGAGGCATACCATCTCTATATGCCATATATCATTTCTATGAGGCATATCACACCTATAGGCTATAAATTATCTCTATGAGGTACCTCATATATAGGGGGTATAATATCAATAAGGCATCTCACATCTTGGAGGAATAATATCAATAAGGTATCTCACATCTAGGAGGCATAATATCAAAAGTGGAAAGCTCCAAACTGTGAGGCATATCATATCTATAAGGAACCTTATATCTATAGGCATTGTATCATAACTATATCTATGTCTATATTATTAAGCATCTCGATGGATCATATCTTAGCTATAAGTACTTTATTATAATCTGGGAAAATCATCATCATTCACCAAGTCATGATCTAATCTTATACTAGAGGCTCAAAAGTCTCAACTATGTCTAACAAATAAATATAAATCCACAAGGGGTAACACAAATCTTGGCCTAAGGTGGGAGAAAGAACCCACTTCTAATCCATGAATTCCATATTTAGTCAAATTCTACCCAAGATTATGCTAAGGTGTCTATATTATTTTGTAGATGGTACATAAGACATAATAATCCCTAAGATAGGAATTCCACCTAGAAAATTAGCAATAAAGTCAACTCAACCTATTTTACGATTTCAAGATCACTAAAATAGTCCAAATAAAGATAATCATACTAGCCACATTTCCAACACTTGAACCATATTCCAAACCTAACACCATATAATATCCATACTATGAATTATCTCAATCTATGAAGAACACAGTAGGGTCCTAGAAATATAACAAGTATTTTTCCTTACGGGTTAAATCCCTCATCAAATCCCTAAACTTAAATAATTAAGGCTAAGTTATGGTGTTATACCCATAACCAATCTTAGCATTCACATTCACATGCAATATATAACATGCATCATCTTATGGAGAAGAGTAGACAAAATCCTACCTCAAAGACGAATCACAAATTCTTGAATCATTCACAACATATCTAAACTCCGCAATCTTGATATGTTGCTATGCTCTCAAAATCATAATATATTTATTATTAGGAGTAAAAAAAGACCCATATTTCTACATAATAGGTCAAGTTGAATTTCGGGTGAAGAACAAACCTGTGGGCTCACTAATGAAATTCAAAATTAAATTGTTCACGAGGTCCCTCGAATGACAAGGAAGTTTTACTCAAAAGTTGAGCAGAAATGGAACACAATTCGGATCTTAAATCAACCCTTAAATTATATGAATTCAAAGCCCTAATTTCTAATAATTAGTCCAGAAATTGAAGGAAACATACCATGGATTTGAATGGAAATCATGGAATAATTGATAACCAAGCTCCACCAAATCAACTACAAGATTAGTACAGAGCTTTGCCTCTCTTTTAGGGATTTGTCTCTCAAGATATGGATGAAAAATGGGCTAATTTGATATATAAGGGGTCTATTTATACCCATACTAGATAATTAGAAGTCGTTATCGTGACTAGTAATTAAGTGATCTCACCAACTATGCAACTGCACATCGAGTTGGGATTGCTGCCTCTCTCTATGATTGCACTATCTTGACTGCCAAGGGTATTGCAATTATGACCCTTGGCTAGTCGTTTCTATGCACTAGTTGACAACAGTGGACTTGGAAATTCCAAGTCTCCTGCAATCCCTCAAATGCAAATCAACTATGCAGCCACACTAAATTCGAGGTTCCTGAATCAATGGCATAGTTGTTTTTTCCATTTGAGGTCATTTTGACCAAATTTGGGTCACACATCCATATTTTAAAACTTTCTGACCGGTAGGTCAAAATGAGCACAAGTGAATCAAGACCAAACCAAAGTTCTACCCAGTCTAAAATCGATATTTTAGAGATGATGGTGCTATTGGAATTCTCATTTGAGGTTATAATTAGAAGTTTTGATCCAAGACCAAATTCTAAATAACAAAATCTCCAAAATAAGGAAATAAGCTTAAAATAAAAAATAATTATCTGATCATTGAACCGACAGTTTCGGCAAATCATAAATGACCTGTAGCCACTGTGGGAAGGTTCAAAATGCCAAAAATGCATGCAAATCAAGTAAATGACCTAGAGCATCATTATAGTTATAGAGCAAGATCTTGTGGCAATAGTTTATACCTTTGATAAATTTAGAGCATATTACTTGGAATAAAAGTTGTGGTTTATATAGAACATATAGCATTGGGGTACTTAATGGCAGAGAAAGATGCCAAACCTAGATTGATTAGATGGGTAATACTGCTACAAGAGTTTGATTTTGATGCCATAGACAAAAAAGTATGAAAATCAGGTGGCAGACCATCTATCTCTATTTGAGAATAAGGGAAATAAGTCAAATGAACTGGAAATTAATTACTCATTTCCCGATGAATCGATTTTTGCAGCAACTCTTGATCAAATGCCTTGGTATGCAGATTTCTCTAACTACTTGGTTAGCAACAACATTCCAGATAACCTTAGTTTCCACTAAAGGAAGTTCTTACATGATGTGAATAGATAATTTTGGGATGAACCTTATTTGTTTAGATGTTACGCTAATGGCATTATTCAGAGATACGTACCAAAGGTTGAAATGTTGAATATTTTTTAATCTTGTCATTCTTCCTTAGTAGGAGGACATTATGCAAGTGATTGAATAGTGTAACGCCCCAAGAACATATCCCGAGACGTCACACGATGGTTAAGGCCACACGTGGCCTCAAGCTAACCCTCTAAGTCTAGCATCACTTCCAGAACTCACTATAATACTAATCATTTTAAAATAGGGAAGAATAATTATGTCATGAGCATACTGTGATACGATGAAATACTGTCCGGTACAAACAAAATACTAAAAGTTCTGTACATACTGGTACTCTAGTATGACAAAGCCTCTACTACAAAAGACTGAGAAGCCATTGGGACAGATCCCCAACTGACTCGCCTGAGTTAAAAGAAAATAACCATCTACTAACAAGGAAAAATCAGGGACATAAGTCCTCAAACCATGAGGACTAACCAACTATAAAAAAGTAGATGGAGGTACTCAAAGATCACTATCGCTACTGAGACTGTGCACCTGAACCTACATCATGAGAAAATGTAGAACATAGAAAAGTATAAGAATTAGTACTTGGGATTGTACTAAGTATGTGGGGGTGTATGCAACATTTTTAAACAATATCATAAATGTAAAATAAAGTCATGCATGCTGACAATAATGACTGTCTTCTCTTAAATTTCCTGAAAACAAAATTTCCATAAATCATCATCATAACACATGCTTCATAAATCTATAAATCATTGGACTCAACTCAAAATATTTGACTCATGACTTAGAGTGACTCGGTAACTCAAGAAAACTTAGACTATTATGGACTTGGGAATTTCTTATAACCGACATAAACCATGTGAGCTTACATGGAGTCCAATGTCTTGTCCACATTGGGGAGAGCTGTTCTATCCTTTCCATCAGAGTAGAACCTTAACTTTAGTGATCACTGTCTTGGCGTTTGGCCCTTAATCTTTGTACTAAGGTGGTACGTAGTTCTGGGGAAGTAAGTGCACTGAACCCACACTTCCCGCTTGGTGCTAAATACTACTCCCAGACTCAAGCTCAGAACACGTTAGGAAATCCACCTTAGTCAACTCAAGGGTCTACTATAGAGACCAAAATCATAAATATATCTTATCGGTAAATCATAAATAATTTGTGGATTCCAAACTCAACTTGACTAAAAACAATCTTTCTCACCATCAAGTCGATTTGCTTATTAACTCATATCAAATGTCAAAACTTCAAGAAAACATCACAAGATTCATTCTTAACTCTTAAACTTAAACGTCAATATATATATTCAATAATCAAATTCTCATGGAAAAGCTTAAAATCATGACTCTTATCACTTATCACTTGGAAATCATCAATTCTAACTCATAGTAGCAATGTACAATTCATAGCATAAGTTCTCAATTTAGGAAATAAAATAATAAAATAGTCATGTATATCAATCTTCAATAACTCAATTATAATAAATCAATCATAAATTAATTTGGGTATAAAGCCGCTTTGCACAATCATGAAATTCCAATAGTAAAAAAATCAATTCTTTGGGCACAAGAATGAAAGGATATTCTTGTTCAAGCCCCACATACCTTGGATTATAATTTTAAGATGAAAAGACTTGATTGGAAAATCTTATTCACACTTTTGAGCCAAGTTTCTTGATGCCTTTGACTCGGAGAACTTGATTCTTGAACAACTCGATGAATTATATGGAAGATTCTTGAATTTTCTTGAAGAGGATTTGGAATTGGAGGAGAGAAACCCTAGTTCTAGGCTTTTCTAGGAAGAGAACTATAGAACAATGGATTTCTCTTCTCTTCTTGGATATATATATATATATAGAGGCCAAAATGGGCAGAAATGACCAAAACACCCTTGAAAAAATTCTAAAACTGGAGCCCGAGTTTTGGCCTTGGTGCGACGCGCCATGATCACGAACCTTCACTGGATTTTGAAAATTGGGAAAATGCTCAGTGGAGTGATATGGTGAAGTCGCATTTTCCACCTTGGTCGTGACCTGGAAGGGCACCGCGATGCGGTGGAATCGCGTTAGTGCACTGTAATTTGAAAATCCTAATATTGAGCCTTGGCGCGACGTGCCAATATCGTGAAGGGTTGCTGGAAAATGACAATTGCTATTTTGACTGGCTTCGGGATGCGCTAAAGTGCCAGGTGGCATACTATCTGTGATGCCCCAAAAAAAATTTCCGTTAAGATCTTAGATGAAAATGTGTTGAATTCTATTCTTTATTATGATTAATAATTTTTCTGTTTGGAATTTCAGGATATGCAACCTATCATCGCGTAGAGCATCAAATAAGATTTCCAATGATATGTGGATCATCCATAACAAACACTCAAGCGAAGAGTTATGATCATTCCATCTAACCGTGAATAGTGGTGAACAGTAAATGTGTAGGAAAAAAATACTGAGGCCAGGCAAATTTTAGGGTCAATTCAAACGATCATAACTCCTTATACATAATGATTTGGGTGAGATACTATATATAAACAGAAATATCTGAAATTCCTCTTTACAATGAAATTGGTTTCATCCAATTTGGCCATCGGAGCAAAAAGTTATGGTCGATCTACTTCAGCCTATCAAAACAGTCCACCAAAGGATAGATTTGACATTATTTGATTTTTAAGGGTATTTTGGTCATTCCCACTCCAATCCATCTGGGTAAACCATGGATTTAAGTCCATTAAGAGCATTCAATAGCTCATTTTTCTCCAAAATTTCTTAAGGCTCAAACCCCAACCCTACTACTCCAAATTTCATCCTTTTATGTCTCTTGATTGAACCGTAGAAATTTTAAATTGATTTGGGATTCGATTTGATCTTGTTAAGGGCTTCGAGAAGCACCCTTTATTTTTGTGAATGAACTTCTGGAGTTGGAAGTTCATATTCATCTTCCATTTCTTGGTATGTGGGCCTTTGAACAAGATTATCCTTTCGATCTTGCGCCCGATATTTTTGTTGAATTACATTGACATGAGATTTTACATGTTTTACCATGAATTGGAAATATGGTTTTATATCTTATATTATTATCCATGAGCTATGGGATTATGTCATCCGATAAGTGTATGATGTTGAGATAGAATTATGTCCAAAAAGTATTTGATTATGAGAGTATGATGATTTAATTTGTTAAGCCTTGATTTATATTATCATTCCACTATTTCTTTATTATGAATTTATAATTGATATTGGAAATTCTATATCCCTACTATGGGTTGATGTCCCAAGTACGTTTAAATGAGAGTTGGATAGCAAATTGAGAAATGTTGATATTGAAGTTGCAATGAGTCTTGGTATTTTCCGGATGGTTTTGATGAGTTAAATTGTTGAAAATATTATGTATTGAGTCTTCATATCCTTGTCCAAATGTCGAGTCGGCTATGGTTCAATGCATTGATACCTTGATGTTGAGGAAGATTAAAATATTTTGATTTAAAATGTGTTGAGTTAGGAATCCACAAATTTATATGATTTGATAAATGAGCAAGAGATTTGATTTGGTCTTTATGATAGACCCTTGTGATGTTGTGGTGGATTTCCTAACACGTTCTGAGCTTGTCGGGGAGTAGTACTTAGCACCAAGAGGGAAATTCGGTATTTCCCCAAACTTATGTGCCACCGTAGGGTTATTTGATGATGATATTATTGGCAGAGAGCCCGATTGTGATTATTGTAGTTTTAAGGTCGTACTCCCTAGCAAAGAGTATGATGATCCCGCCAACGGGGGTTTCAAATATTGGTATTCCACGTAGCTCACGTGGGGTTGTCGGTTATAAGAAACTCTCCTGTCCATAAGAGTCATGTTTATTAAAATACCGAGTGACTCCGAGTTTTGATGTGGTAAGTCAAGTTGCCTATGATGATCTATAATGATTTATGAGTTTTTTCTCCTACATTTCCTATCTAAGATATTATGAGTTACATGATTCAATGTCACTCAAGCCAGGTATGTCATTATGGTCCGTATGTACGTTTTTTCGAAATTTATGATATTATTTATAATTTGCATGCGCCCCACATACTCAGTACGTATCTTATGCTGACCCACATATTTCTCTATGGGTACATTCTTACCATGATGTAGGTTCAGGTACCCAGACGCAGCCACAACAGTGATATCCCAGTGCCGCATCTACATTCCTTCAGTGGTGAGTCCTTATGGTTCGAGTACCAAGTTACTAGTTTTGGTGTTGTTGTTTTGTGATCCCTTTGGTCTGTTGAGTTAGTTGGGGGTTTGTCCCAATTGCTCATTGATTTTGCTGTATAGAGGCTATGTCAGACTAGTGTATTATTATGTTGGTTTATGTATAGAAATTTCATATATGTACAGTCTAACGATATTCCATGCCATGTGCAAGTTGATATGATATGTACTTATATATATATCCTTAGCGTAGCATGTATGTTGTTGTGTTGGAACCCAAGGGTAGTGTTTTGGCTTAAAGGGTTAGCTTGAGGCTACGTGTAGCCTTGGGCACCGTGTGGCATCTTGGGATGATATTTTGGGGCATTACAAACTTGGTAACAGAGCCTAAGGTTGTGAAGAGTCCTAGGGAGTCTGACCAGCTTCGTTACGTAGAGTCTTGAGCATCGGTGTGTAGCATGCCACACCTATGATCAAGAGATTGCGTGGTGTTCTTGGAAAAGCCGTTTCCTTTTTTCTACAAGAGTCTATCATGCTAACAACTATTTCCTTCTGCTGTTAATTCATGCATTCTTATGATAGAAAATGACTCTACGTCGAGCTCACGGAAACAACAACCAACCTCAACCCGTTGATCCATTACATGAGATGGTATCTTATGCCAAATTTTGGGCAGCTTTTCAGACGCTATCCCAGGTAGTTGCCGCTAATACTCAGGCCAACGCTCCATCTCCGCAGGAAAATAATTCTGCAGCAGCACAAATTTATGACTTTATGCGGATGAATCCGCTAGAGTTTCATGAGTCGAGAGAAGGTGAGGACCTGCAGATGTATGTTGATGAAATGAAGAAAATTACACATATTATACCGTGACTGAGGAAGAAAGTGTGGAGCTGGCTTCTTATCGGTTGAAGGATGTTGCCTATGACTGGGTACAGATATGGAATAAGGGTAAAGAGAAAGATACCGCTCCAGTGACTTGGCAATTGTTCCAAGATGCTTTCTTGGATAGATTCTTTCCTCTTGAGTTACGGGAAGCTAAGATAGAGGAGTTTATTAATTTGAGACAAGGCTCCATGTCAGTTAACCAATATTGTCTTAAGTTTAATCAGCTATCGAAGTATGCTTCCAATATGATGGCTGACTCGAGGACTAGTATGAGCAAGTTTCTAACTGGGGTGTCGAGTTATGTGGTGAAACAATGTAGATCTGCTATGATCAACAAGGAGATTGATCTTCCTAGGTTAATGATTCATGCCCAACAGATTGAGTCAGACAAGATAAAGAAAAGAGAAAGAGTAAGAGGGATTAAGAGAGTTAGATTAGAGCAACAGGGGTCTAGTCAGACTAGATTCTCTGGAGGGAGTCGGACTCAGTTTCAGAGATGTCTATTTATACCTGTTCCTTCAGCTACTACTCCCATATATTGGGGCAGGCAGGAGTTCGGTACCTTCCAAGTCTCAGGACAGTGTAAGCAACCGGCTTTATCCTCCTTCGTGTGATAAGTGTGGTAAAGACCATTTTGGGGAGTGTTATATGGGGCAGCGGGGCTGTTTTGGTTGTGGCAAGTTGGGCCACATACTTAGAAACTGCCCGTATGCTAGACAACGAAGTTATGATGCCCGTCCCCAGAGTCAGGCTACAAGTGCCCCACCTCCCGCAGCCCGTCCAGTTCCTCCTCAGGGTGCTTCATCTAGTACTACTAGCGGTCAATGCCAGAATCATTTCTATGCTATACCACCTTGTCAGGAGCAGGAGGACTCTCCCGATGTTGTCACTGGTATGCTGCGTGTTTTCTATTTTGATGTCTATGTGTTGATGGACCCCGATTTGAGTTTTTCTTATGTGACACCTCTGGTTGCTGTAAATTTTGAAATGGATCCTGAACTAATTTCTGATCCTATTTTGGTTTCTACTCCGATAGGAGAGTCTGTCGTTGCTAAGCGAGTGTTTAATAAATGTCCTATTACTGTCTTTCATCGGGTTATGTATGCTGATTTGATTGAGCTAGATATGGTTGACTTTGATATCATTCTGGGAATGGATTGGCTTCACTCATGCTATGCGCCTATTGATTGTCGTGCCCGTGTGGTCAAGTTTTAGTTTCCTGATGAACCTATCCTCGAATGGTCTGGGAGTTCTGTGATTCCTAAGGGTCATTTCATATCCTATCTCAAAGCTAGGAAGTTGATTTCCAAGGGTTGCATCCACCATTTGGTTCGGTATAAAGACACTAAGTCTAAAACCCCGACCATTCAGTCAATTAATGTTGTTAATGAGTTTCTTGATATCTTTTCGGAAGATCTCCTTGGAGTACCTCATGATAGAGAGATAGAGTTTGGGATTGACCTTCTTCTCAATACTCAGCCTATTTTCATTCCTCTGAATCCCATGGCTCCCACGAAACTTAAAGAGATGAAGGAGCAATTGAAATATCTTTTAGAAAAAAACTTTATCAGACCTAATGTGTCCCCATAGGGTGTACCTGTCCTGTTTGTGCGTAACAAAGATGGTTCTTAGAGGATATGTATTGATTACCGATAGCTTAATAGGGTTACTATCAAGAATAAATATCTGCTTCCTCGAATTGATGATTTATTTGATCAATTTCAAGGTGCGAGCTACTTTTCGAAGATAGACCTCAGATTCGGTTATCACCCACTTAAGGTTAGGGAATGTGATATCCCCAAGATAGCCTTCCGAACTCGTTACGGTCATTTTGAATTTGTAGTGATATCTTTCGGGTTAACTAATGCTCTAGCGGCTTTCATGGATTTTATGAACCGTGTATTTCGGCCATATCTGGATTTATTTGTAATAGTGTTCCTTGATGATATTCTTATTTACTCCTGAAGTGAAGGTGATCATGCAGATCATCTCTGAATCATGTTGGAAACTCTTCGAACTTATCTGTTGTATGCTAAGTTCAGTAAGTGTGACTTCTGGATGAACTCTGTAGCCTTCATGGGTCATGTTGTTTCTTTCGAAGGTATTAGAGTTGATCCTCAAAAGATAAAGGCTATAAAGAGTTGGCCTAGACCTATTTCTCCTTCTGATATCCGAAGTTTCTTGGGTCTAGTTGGTTATTATCGTCGTTTTGTTGAAGGGTTTTCATCTATTGCGTCTCCTATGACCCGTTTGACCAAAAAGAAAGTGAAGTTCTTGTGGTCCGAATCTTGCGAGAAGAGTTTTCAGGAGTTGAAGACTTGACTCACTTCATCCCCTGTATTGACTTTGCCTGACGGTGTTGATGGTTTTATGGTGTATTGCGATGCTTCCAGAGTCGGTTTGAGTTGTGTATTGATGAAAAAGGGAATGGTTATAGCTTATGCTTCTAGGCAGCTAAAGCCTCACGAGAAGAATTATCCTACCCATGACCTTGAATTAGCTGCCATGGTTTTTGCTTTGAAAATCTGGAGACATTATTTGTATGGTGTCCATGTCGACGTCTTCACGGACCATAAGAGCTTGCAGTATGTATTCACCCAAAAGGAGTTGAATCTTAGGCAGAGAAAATGGTTTAAACTGTTGAAAAATTATGATATGAGTGTGCTATATCATCCGGGTGAGGCCAATGTAGTAGCAGATGCCCTTAGTCGGAAGTCCATGGGTAGCGTAGAACATGTGGAGATTGGTAAGAAGGAGTTGGCCCGTGAGGTGCATCGTTTGGCTAGATTGGGGGTTAGGTTGTTTGGTGATGTTGAGGGTAGTATAGGAGTGCAAAGCGGTTCTGAATCCTCTTTAGTTTCGGAAGTGAAGGAGAAGCAAGACAGGGATCCTACTTTGGTTAGGTTAAAAGAGTCAGTTAAAGACCAAAAGGTGGAGGTTTTCTCCCAAGGGGGAGATGGTGTTTTGAGACTCTGAGAAAGATTAAGTGTTCATGATGTTAATAACTTGAAGCAGAGGATTATGGTGGAAGCGCATGGTACGTGATAATCCATCCATCCCGGTGCTACCAAGATGTACCATGATTTGCGGGAAATCTATTGGTGGAACAGTTTGAAGAGGAACATAGAAGAATTTATGGCGAAGTGTTCCACGTGTCAACAGGTTAAAATAGAGCATCAAAGGCCCAATGGCGTGATGCAAGAGTTTAGCATTCCTACTTGGATGTGGGAAGAAGTGAATATGGACTTCATAGTTGGTTTGCTTCCTTCTCGTCGCCATCATGATTCAATTTGGGTTGTCGCAGATCGGCTGAAGAAATCAGCTCATTTTTTGCCTGTGCATTCATCGTATACAGCTGAATATTATACTAGAATATATATTCAGGAACTCGTCAGACTTCATGGAATCCCTTTGGCTATTATTTCTGACAGAGGTACTCAGTTTACCTCTCAGTTTTGGAAATCTTTCTAGAAGGGTCTCGGTACCCAAATTCTTATAAGTTCTACTTTCCATCAACAAACAGATGGTCAGGCCGAGCGGACCATTCAGAATTTAGAAGATATGTTGAGGCTTGTTTGCTTGATTTTAAAGGTAGTTGGGATGAGCACTTAGCATTAATCGAGTTTGCTTACAATAACAGTTTTCATGCTACTATTGGAGTGGCCCCGTTTGAAGCTTTGTATGGTAGAAGGTGTAGATCACCCATTGGTTGGTTTGAAGTTGGTGAGGCTGTCACGACTGGACCGGATGCGGTGTTTGAGGCCATGGAGAAGGTTAAGTTAATTCAGGAAAGGTTGAAAACCGTCCAAAGTCATCAAAAATCATACGCAGATGTAAGGAGGAAAGACCTTGAATTTGATGTTGGTGATTTAGTGTACTTGAAAGTTTCAGGGGTGAAGAGATTTGGGAAGAAAGGGAAACTAAGTCCCCGTTACATTGGTCCCTATAAGATTGTGGATCGCATTGGGAAGGTAGCGTATAAGGTTGAATTGCCTACAGAGTTATCTAACGTCTATCCGGTTTTCCATGTTTCTATGCTTACGAAGTCTATTGGTGATTCTGTTGTGATTGATCCTTTCGAAAGCTCGGGTATTCAAGATATTCTTTCATATGCAGAGATTCCGATTGAGGTTTTTGACTTTCAAGTTCGTAGGCTAAGAAACAAGGAAGTTCCTTTGGTTAAAGTGCTTTGGCGAAATCAATTCGTAGAGAGTGCTACTTGGGAAGTCGAAGCGTATATGCACGCCAAATATCCCCACCTCTTTTCTACGAATCCTGAGCATGTCAAAGGTATCGTTCTCTTTTGATTTAATCCTTATTGCTATGTTTATCTTGGCTTGTGTGTTTTCTATGATATCCAAAAAAATCTAGAATGGAGTATATGCTTGGGCAAGATGATTTTTCTCTATATACTCATTTTCATAGTATTCTTGACCTACCTATTAACATTCGAAGACGAATGTTTCCAAGGGGGAGATGATGTGATGCCCCGAAATTTTTTTAGTTAAGATCTCGGATGAAAATATGTTGAATTTTGTTCTTTATCGTGATTAATAAATTTTTTGTGTAGAATTTCTGGATATGAAACCCTTCATTGCGTAGAGAATCGAATAAGCTTTCCAACGATATGTGGATCATCTATTACGGACACTCGAGCGATGAGTTATGATCATTCCGATCTAACAGTGAATAGTGGTGAACAGTAAATGTGCAGGAAAGAAATACTGAGGCCAGACGAATTTTAGGTTCAACTTCAAATGATCATAACTCCTTGTAGATAATGATCTGGGTGATATACTATATATCAATAGAAATATCTGAAAGTCCTCTTTACAATGAAATTGGTTTCATCCAATTTGGTCATCGGAGCAAAAAGTTATGGTCGATCTACTTCAGCCTATCAAAACAGTCCACCAAAGGACAGATTTGACATTATTTGATTTTTAAGGGTATTTTGGTCATTCCCACTCCAATCCATCTGGGTAAACCATGGATTTAAGTCCATTAAGAGCATTCAATAGCTCATTTTTCTCCAAAATTTCCTAAGGCTCAAACCCCAACCCTACTACTCCAAATTTCATCCTTCTATGTCTCTTGATTGAACCGTAGAAATTTCAAATTGATTTGGGATTTGAGTTGATCATGTTAAGGGCTTCGAGAAGCACCCTTTATTTTCGTGAATAAAATTCCAGAGTAGGAAGTTCATATTCATCTTCCATTTTTAGGTATGTGGGGCTTTGAACAAGACTATCCTTTCGATCTTGTGCCTGGTATTTTTGTTGAATTACATTGACATGAGATTTTACATGTTTTACCATGAATTGGAAATATGGTTTTATATCTTATATTATTGTCCATGAGCTATGGGATTATTTCATCCGATATGTGCATGATGTTGAGATGGAATTAAGTCCAAAAAGTATTTTATTATAAGAGTATGATGATTTAATTTGTTAAGCCTTGATTTATACTATCATTCCACTATTTCCTTATTATGAATTTATAATTGATATTGGAAATTCTATATCCCTACTATGGGTTGATGTCTCAAGTACCTTTAAATGAGAGTTGGATGGCAAATTGAGAAATGTTGATATTGAAGTTGCAATGAGTCTTGGTATTTTCCGGATGGTTTTTATGAGTTAAATTGTTAAAAATATTATGTATTGAGTCTTCATATCCTTTTCCAAATGTCGAGTCAGTTATGGTTCAATGCATTGATACCTTGTTGATGTTGAGGAAGATAAAAATGTTTTGAGCTAAAATGTGTTGAGTTAGGAATCCACAAATTGATATGATTTGATAAATGAGAAAGAGATTTGATTTGGTCTTTATGATAGACCCTTGTGATGTTGTGGTGGATTTCCTAATGAGTTCTGAGCTTGTTGGAGAGTAGTACTTAGCACCGAGAGTGAAATTTGGTATTTCCCCAAACCTATGTGCCACCGTAGGGTTGTTTGATGATGATATTATTGGTCAGAGAGCCCGATTGTGATTATTGCAGTTTTAAGGTCGTACTCCCTGGAAAAGAGTATGACGCTCCCGCCAATGGGTGTTTCAAACGTTGGTATTCCACGTAGCTCACGTGGGGTTGTCGGTTATAAGAAACTCTCCTGTCCATAAGAGTCATGTTTATTGAAAAACCGAGTCACTCCAAGTTTTGATGTGGTAAGTCAAGTTGCCTATGATGATCTATAATGATTTATGAGGTTTTTCTCCTACATTTCCTGTCTAAGATGTTATGAGTTTCATGATTCAATGTCACTCAATCCACGTGTGTATGGTCCGTATGTATGTTTTTATGAAATTTATGATATTATTTATATTTTTCATGCGCCCCACATACTCAGTACGTATCTTGTGCTAACCCACATATTTCTCGATGGGCTACATTCTTACCATGATGTAGGTTCAGGTACTCAGCCACAACCGCGACAGTGATATCCGAGTGCCGCATCTACGTTTCTTCAGTGGTGAGTCCTCATGGTTCGAGGACCAAGTTGCTAGTTTTGGTGCTATTGTTTTGTGATTCCTTTGGTCTGTTGAATCAGTTGGGTGTTTGTCTCAATGGCTTTTTGATTTTGCTGTATAGAGGTTATGTCAGACTAGTGTCTGTTGGGTTGTTTTGTGTATAGACATTCCATATATGTACAATCTAACGATATTCCGTGCCATGTGTGAGGTGATATGATATGTACTTATATATATATCCTTAGCGTAGCATGTATGTTGTTATGTTGGAACCCAAGGGTAGTGTTTTGGCTTAAAGGGTTAGCTTGAGGCTACGTGTAGCTTTGTTCACCGTGTGGCGTCTAGGGATGATATTTCGGGGTGTTACACTATCTCACTAAAATGGCTCTAACTCTTCACCCGAGTGTCAGATTTGGGCGAATTTGGTATCAATGGAATGATTATTCAATGCTCTACATGATAGAAAGTAGAAATTGGAGAAATACAACATGGTATAAATATCAATCACTTTGGAAGTCATCCATATTCACTCAAAAGATGGATTTAGGCTTAAGGAACGATCGGGGTATTACAAATAGACAGAATGATTTTTCAAAGTGGGTATGTTTCTCAATTTCAAAGGTTAGACACTACTGTCACATAAGTCATAAAGATGATGAGTTTGTTAGTACTTGTGATTAATGTCAGCAACAGGGATCAATCTATAGACATCATGAGATGCTGATGACTAAGATGTTAAAAGTTAAGTTGTTTTATGTGTGGGGCATTAATTTCATGAGTCTCTTTTTTGAGTTTTTGTGGTCACAAATACATACTAGTCATTGTGGACTATGTGTCTAAATAGGTATAAGCTATAACTCTAGCATACAATAAAGGAAGAAGTATGGTGGTATTCTTGAAAAAAAAACATTTTCTCTCCTATTTTGATACACCACATACAATAATAAGCGATGGAGGTTCTTATTTTTGCAACAAGGTGTTTAGGAATATTTAGCAAAGTATGGGGTGAAATAACATAAGGCAACTACCCCTTACCACCCATAAACTAGCGGGCAAGTAAAAGTGTTGAATAGAGAAATTAAGATGATACTAGCTAAGAATGTTAACGCAAAAAGAAGTGATTGGTCAAGAAAACTTGATGACTCCCTGTGGGCTTATCAAACTACTTTCAAGACACCCATAGGTATGTCCTTGTACCAAGTAGTCTTTGGTAAAGCTTGTCACTTGCCTTTGGTGTTGGAACACATGGCATTGTGGGTTCTCAAAAAGTTGAATTTGAGTTTGAAAACAACAGTTAATATGAGGTTAGACCAACTTAATGAGATGGATGAGTTTTGACTTTGGGCTTATGAGATAGCTAATCTTTATAAAGAGAGGATGAAGTTGTACAATGATTAGTGAATTTAAAAGATACACTTCAAAATAGGTGATTTGGTTCTACTATTCAAATTAAGGTTCAAGCTTTTTCCAACAAAGTTAAAATCAAAGTGGTCGGGACCTTTCAAAGTGACTTAAGTTTTTCCATTAGGATTTGCGGAATTAGAAAACAAAGAGGGAGATCTATTTAAAGAAACTCGGCAAAGAATCAAATAATACATTGGCCAAATGGTTGAGGTAAAGTATTATCAATGGTGTATCATGAAAAATTATTAGTAGTCAAGATAACTGAGTCATGACGCGATGTTGAATTAGGTGCTAAGAGAGGCCACCCATATTTTGTATTGTAAATAGTTGTATCATAGTTTTTTGTTTATCTCCATGGTTAATGTGTTTGTTAATATATTCAGGGATGAAGGTAAATCTACTATAATATCTTGAAAAATTAGTATTGACAAGCCATTAACATGTTGACGGGCTATCACCTCTTAATTATCAACTTGGACAGTAAAGAAGGTCATACTAGATAAGGCTGACAATTACAGTTAATGATCCGTCAACTATTTGACGAGATGCCAACTATAGTCGTTAACTTGAGAAAAAGATCAACAAATATTCTAGATAGCCTTGACGACAAGGGTTGATAAGTCATCAACTAGGTGACGAGTTGTTAACCTCAATCGTCAACTGATGCAAAAAATTGAGGGAACATTTTGTATAAGATTGATGAGCTTAAGTGATGAGCTATGAACCCATTGATGAGGCATCAATTAATTCCAATCTAAGTAAGTATAACCTAATGTCATGACATAATTTTTGAGTCATGATGGCACCTACTTTATCCCACCAGTAGGTAATACAAACCGTAGCCCAAAGCTATATGAAATGGGCTAACTTGGTGGAAAATGGCATAAATATTGGAAAATTTACAAGACTAACAATAATAAATCAAGTAACAATAATAATAGTAATAATACGAAAGATAATAATAGCATCCCATGACCTAGTAGAGTTGATACAAGATCCACTGAACTAAAAGACTACGAGTACTAAAATAGTCAAATATACATCAGTCTCACATAAAGAAAGACTAAACAATATTAGAAAAAGCAGAAAAGGTCAACTCCAGCTCTAAGAGCTCGCCTTGTCTCCAAACTCTAATCAACATGATCATAGCGTCAATGGCAGCCACTAGTACTTAGATCTACACCAAAAACTATACAAAAGTGTAGTATGAGTATCAAATCCAAGGGTACATAGTAGGCATCATCGACCGATTGAGCTAACTCATAATATAAGTATAAAAATAATGCGAGATAAATAAGCTATGTCTAGCTAAAAGGGTAAACTTGAAACGATACTCTGAATGCTATAAGAAATATCCGAAATGAAAATATCATAAAGGAAAGAATAACTATCACTACAAACTTAGACCAAATAAGACAGTAAATGCAAAAAAATAATTAACAAAAGTGAGCCCTCATAAGCCTGAAGGGTGTAATCAAAGAAAAGTAATAACCAAAAATCATACTAAGTAGCCATATCTTAAAATCATAATCACGAATACTTTCATGCCATAAACATATCTTAAATAATCTCTCAATGCTGGACTCGAACCGAAACTCATATTTTCTTTATTTGTTGGACTTGAACTTGAGATTAGAGCATCAATTATCATAATTGAACTAAAACTCAAAATCATATATCACCAAACTTGAAACAAAAATCATAAAAATGGACTTAAACTGGAACTCATAAAAATTAATAAATTACTAGACTTAAACCAGAACTAGCATCAACTCCCAAGTACCAATCAAACATAAGTTTTATGTAACCAATGTCTTCAAGATCCTAAACATACAACTTAAAGAATAAAATACACCTATAATATCTACATGGATCTAATAATAGCCTTGGCCTAAGATGGGCAAGAGGAGCCTACTTTTAATCTTTGAAGTCCCTTCTATGGCAATTTCTACTCCAAACTTGGCTAATGTATCTAATTATACTACTAGATATTAAATAATCCACACTTAGTCCTAAGATAGTAATTCTATATAAAGTGTGAGAAGGTAAGTCAATTATTCTTAATTTACGGTTCCTTGGTAGGCTAGTTAATCCAATTTATATTAACTATGCCTGCAAGATAAAATTTCCAATACAAATCTAGCATATGATCATAAATATACCATAATTAGACCCAATATAAAAGAAAGGTAAACCTAGCCTACCTGGATGCCGAAGAAAGCTAGTAAAATCTGCTAATTTGGTGATTTTCCATTCAGAGAAGCTTCCGCACGATGCCACGCTATCAAAATGATAATCTATACATCAATATAAGGACAAAGGTAACCATATTGCTTTTTAATGCTTCAGGTCCAAAATTACTTAAAAATCCCATATGGGGTCGACTTGGGAAATACACTTTTGAAACCATCAATGCATCCCTCTATGTCCAAGTAACATTTACCCTCAAGTTAATTCTAAGCTCAAATAATGCTAAAATCAACCCATTAATATTCTAAGGATTTTGGGAAATGATTGAGTAATTCACCTTGAAATTAATGAAATCTTACCACAAATTCAGAGAATAATAAGTAATTCAAGCTCACAAACACCCCAAAATAACCTATTATGTTCTTCCAAGTTTCCACACTATATAGGGTCCTACACTCTTGAAATATTGTAAAAAATGAAAGAAATTGGGCAAAGGTGCATTTAATACCACCAAGGTGCCACTTAAGAAGACACTAGGCTGCTTAATTGGTCATCGTTTTCTTGGCCAAGTACTTCTTTTGTAGTACCTGGCAATGTCTGCATATTTTGCATAAGTGGCCCACTTGCCTCTTAAGAAGAAATCACTTAACCAAAGAGGTCATCACTATGCAACCCACCAGCTGGTAGCCTAGTCTCTTAAGCGACTGGTTGGATGCATTCCTGACCTCCGCTTAAATGACCCATGTGGTTCTTAAGCGAATGCACCAACCGGGGACTTAGAAAATTTTAAGTCTCCAAAGACCCCTTAAGATTCATCCAGAATCTCGTGAATACAGACGAACTATGCTACCTTATAAATTCGACATCCTAGACTCAATGGAGCGGTCAAAATTTCCATACCAGGTCATTTCGACAAAAAGTAGGTCCCTCATCCAAGTTCTATTTTTATCAATTTCTAGTAAATAGCTCAGAATGAGTTCAAAATCCTTGGGAACAAAACCAAATAACCTCCTAGCCTAAAAATCAAAGTCCTAGAGCTGTTGGAACTGTCCAAATTTGCATACGAGGTTATTTGACTAAAGTTTTCACCTAGTAGCCAAATTCTTACTAGTAAAACTTCAAAATACAAAATTGACTCTAAAAACCAAATAAACTACCCAATAACTAAACTGTCAGCTTCAATAATTCCTAATGACTTGGGGTAGCTATAGGAAAGCTCTAAATGATAAAAATACATGGAAATACAAAAAAATAACATGAAAGATCATTACACCTGACCTAATCTAAGCCCATACTTGATGTTAAACCTAACCCAATCCAGCGTATTGAAAATATAATGAACCTCCAGGTTATTTTCTATATTTCCAATTATTTTCAACAGTTAGAGATTTCCTATAGCTTCCCCAAGTCAATTATGACTTGCTGGAACTGACTGAGCTAGGCAGTTCATTTGTTTTTAGAGCCATTTCCCTATTTTAAAGTCTTTGCTGGTTCAAATTGGCTAATGGATGAAAATATTAGTAAAATAACCGAACACGTCAATTATAACAGTTCCAATAGCTATGGAATATCAATGTTAATCTATGTGTACCTTTAGTTTGGATCTTGGGGCACTTTGATTTATTTTTCTCTATTAGCCGTATGTTAAAAAATAGTGAGTGGGTGTGAGACCCACCTTTTGTTGAAACCAACTTAGATAGAAATTTTGACTTCGATATTGATTCTAAATGTAAAATTTTATAGAGTAGCATAGATTGTTTATGTATACAATATTCCAGATGAATCTCGAGGGCTGGCAGGGACTTGGAAAAATTTGAAGTCTTAGTTGGTGCTGGTGCATCACTTAAGCGACCACCGAATAACTTAAGCGATCTGCCAAGGCCTAACAAGAATTGTTTAAGAAATACAATTGGCACTTAAGAGATAGTAGCTTAAGAGACCAAAATTCGCTTAAACACTAGGCATGGCAGAGGTCAGTATCACCTACTTGAAGTTAGTATCTCTTATGCAACATATGCTGAGGCCGCCAGTGTCACAAATGTGACACATGATCTCTTAAGAGATATTTTTTAAAGCGACCTGTGTCCTCTTAAGTAATATCTGTGGGCCTGGGAAGGGTATAATTACCCCACTTAACCTAATTTTCACCATTCTTTAACCATTCTCTAGAATATTGAGCCCTAAAAAGTTAAAATTCTTTGAATTAACATTTGTGGGTGATTTTGGAGCTTGGAAAAAATCAATTTACACATTTCTTCTTTGAATTTGGGGGAAGCTTCCATTTATTCTAAGATTAAATTAGTTATCTTTTTCTAAATTCCCCAGAATCATGATTGCTTAATTTTAGCCACATTAGAGCTCGGAATTCACCTATTTTGAGGGAAAATGTTCCTTGAGCATAGAGGGACGTTGTGTTGGTTTTGAAAGTGTGATTCCATAACCAATCTCAAATGGAATTTGAACGTGATTTTAAACTCGAAGAATAATAGTGCAATACGGGTATCATTGTTCTTGTTTTGATGAGTAAATTATGATTTTTATAGAATGGCATTTTGCGTAAGCTTTTCAAAAAGGGAAATTTGTAGTTTAGTGGATCCTTTGGACTTTTTGTTCGGAGTCCATGTAGGATAGGTTTACCCTCTTAATTGATTGAGCTATTTCATAGTATAATTATGATATTATGCTACATATTAGGTGGGATTTAGGTATTGGATGTAAGTGGAGGATATTTGGGTTAGTTGGACTATATAGGCTCTCTTAAAACCATAATTTAGGCATAATTGACTAAGTTGCTCATGTTTTTGAGAGAATACAATCTTAGGAATAGGTATGGATTATTTCATATATAGATATTAATTTAGATACCTTATCCTAGTCTAAGGTAGAAATGACCTAAAATGAATTTTGGGGGTTTGGAGTGGGCCCCTCTGGTCACATTAGGCCAAGACTTGTGTTAGCTCTTGCAGGCTTAGTTACATATGACATAAAATTTATTGATGCTTATTTTTGTGATTAAAGAGATTAGATGCCTATTGATTATGCTAGTTCGGTAATTGGGAGTTAGTGCTAACTTCAGGTAGGTTTCGATAAATAATTGTTGTGATTAGTTCTATGAATCATGATTAAGATTTATTTACATAGTCTAATAACATATGAGTTTTGGTTTGAGCATGACAATTGAGGATGATAATAATACATGAATAAATCCATTTTCAAGTCCAGCATTTGATGATAATGTTGATTATATAAGTTCTAATTCAAGTCTAAAAATAATGGTAATGATGATGATACTATTGAGTTCTAGTTCAAGTTTGGCATTTTAGGAGTTATTATGAGCGGAAATGGTTTAGATGGATTCTTGGTTATGGAATGGTAATTGGTAATTTATGGTTATTAGTGATTTAGTTTCATTGATTTTCCTGTCAAGGCTTATGTGGGCCTGCGTTAGGTTATTTACTTTTTAGCGCTTATCAACTTATGGGGGAAAATATTCTAGTAATAGTTGTGTGATCTTTGTATTACCATTTTGTATTTATTTATTTATGTACAAAGTGTTGGGGATTATGTCCAGGTTTGCCACTTTTACCTTAGCTTAGCTTATTTTATATTATATCTTATCGTATTTATATCTTAATTTAGTTCAGTCAATCGATAATGCCTACTGAGTACCCATGTCTTTGGCAATCATACTATATTTTTATACCTTTTTTGTGAAGATCCGAGTACTAGTAGCCTTCTCTAATTCGATGATCCTGCTGAGTTAATTTTGGAGATAGGGTGGGCTCTTAGAGTTGTAGTTGCCCATATTCTTTCTATTTATCCATGTCTAGCATTTTATTTTTGAGAAAAATTGTATTTAACTATTTCGCATGGATCTTCCCCATTAACATGGACTCATTTCTCCAGATCTTCTTAGAAAAGTATATGCCTCACAGTCTTAAGGATTGTCTGAGGGATTAACCTGAATGTTGAATTAGGGCTCCTGTTGTGGAGTATGGGGCTTAATATCATGAGTTGGATAGGCATGATACTTCTATTTTGAATATTGAGTATGAAAGGGTTAGTTTCTTTGTTCGGGGATCAATATTTCCTCTTCACATGTCTGCATAAAGTTTTGTTACTTCGAGTAGGTCTTTCACTGAGGTTTTTAATTATGCTTAGGTTATGCAGGAGATGCATTGTGAGTCCCAAGTGGCAGTAAAAAAAGGCCATAATATCTTGGTAGTTTTAGTGGGAGCCGTAGTGGATCATGAATTAGAGCAGTGGTTCTTAGAGTAGGTACCCTCTGTACCAACAGTATCAACATCAAGGTAAGTCAAGTAGGTAATTTTAGGCCGCACTTCAAATTATCTATGGAGGCCAGTCAAGTTTTATTGATCATCATGGAGAAGGTAATGGGCTATCTTTAAGAGGTTCATGTTCTGGTTATTCTAGTTTTGGTCATTATTTCAAGTCAGTTGGATCTTCTAGTTTTAGTACTACGCCTGGGGCATGTTATGGTTGTGGAGCTTTTAGTCATTTCTTTATAGAGTGCCCCAATCATAGAGGGATGGTTCTTTCAATTTAGAGTGTTCCACTGATTTTGGATGTTTTACCCCCAGCTTTAGGTGGTGTGCATGGTTATAGGGGTAGTTTCTAGGGTGCCCGTAAGAGTTCTCATGAATGTAGGATAGAAGATCGATCAAGAGCCCAAAAGGGTGGCGGGCGTGGTCAATTGTATGTAGTATTTTCTAGACCAAGGCTAAGTCTTCTGATGCTATTATAACAGGTATGATCATGGTGTGCTATCAGTCAATTTTGCTTTATTTGACCTGGAACCCTCTTATTCTTATGTGTCTAGTTATTTTGCTCCATGGTTAGTGTTATATTAGGAGTTATTATCTATGCCATTATTTGTATATACTCTCATGGGTGATTCTTTAGTAGTGGATTGAGTTTTCAGATCATGTGTTATGACTGCTCCAGAGTTTGATACTCATATTGATCTCATTATATTAGACATGGTGGATTTTGATGTGATTTATGCATGAACTGGTTATCCCACTATCATACAGTCCTAGATTATTTTGCTAAAGCTGTTACTTTTTCCATGCCCAGCTTAACCCCGGTCGTGTGGCAGGGAGCAGTTTGTTATAAGCCGATGGGGAATATTTCTTCTATTTATACTAGGAGGCTTCTTTTGAGGGATTGCAAGTCATATCTCTCTTATAGTTGTAATGTTAGTATGGAGAGTTCATTGCTTGACTCTATTCCTATAGATTGTGAGTTTTTTAAAGTTTTCCCTACCAATCTTCTATCTTTCTCCTGAGTGTAATATTGAGCTTTTTTTTATCTTGAGTCGGACACCCTACCTATTTCTATGACACCTTAATGTATGGATCCTGCTGAGCTTAAGGAGATAAATTATTAACTTTAGGATCTTCTTGATAAAGGTTATATTAGACCAAATATGTCTTCTTCAGGAGATCCTATGTTGTTTATGAAAATAAAGATGGTTCTATACGTACGCATATTGATTATAAGTATCTTTATATGGTGATGGTGTGCAATACCATAAATTATGGGCCCTAAAAAGTTTTTGAGTTTTTGAACTCCCTGCCCAGACTATAACTCTCCTGATGAGTCGCACTCTCTATGCGGGTTTTAGGACCCCAATCGTAGGGAGTCCAGTGGTGGTGCTAAGTGTTCTATTCTTACTATGACTTATGCCTTAAGAGTTGTAATGGCTCTATATGAGTCATCAGGTGGGAAATCATAGTGTGTCTAGTGTGATTCCCAAATGACACTGTCCTGAGTACGAGAGGAGCATATGAGCCATAATTTCTAGGTACGAGTCTTATGGTATGGCTCGTAACCAGACTAGTGTGGGTGCCCATGGAAACTATCCATACTACAATTGAGTGTCAAGAGTCGTAGGGTGACAATATGAGTTGCAAGGTCACCCGTAACAACTAGCAATGATTTCCAACTTTATTTAAAAGAGGCACTTTGGTCATTTCCCTTACTCCCAAATTAAAACCTCCATCCATAAAACACCTTTACAGATTTATCCTCATCTTTTATCAAATTAAAACACATTCTGTCTTATTTCAAATTCTCTTAATCAAGATCATTAGGGTTTCCCATAAGTGCATCAATTAGAGCTTCTAAGGGCAAATTCATATCCATAATTTTTGATATTTCATGCATGTGACGCTACCCTTAAACTTCATTTATTTAAAGAATGAAATTATATGGTCATGTATATGGATTTGAATGTGGGTATTGATATGGGTTGAGCATTTTGGAATGGTTTATTCTCAAATTGATTTCCCATGATTTATCATGCATTATTCATGCTTTATTAATGAACTTGAACTTATGGGGTGCATGGGTATGGTGAATAAACTAAGGGGTCATGGTTTTACCCAATTTAATATTTTTTTCCTGACATATAGTTTTTGAAATTGTGTTCCCTCAACCTAAATATGGAAGTAATGTTGAATATGGTTTTGTCATATGGTTTTGACTTGCTCACTTATACTTACACATTTTCATAAAAGGATAATGAACCACAAATTGATTTTATGGAACCTTAGGGTTTGTGGATTCCCCGTATGAAAGAATAATTGAACCTAAGGGGCCATTGATTCCCCCATGTGTTGGCTAATAGTTATGGCATGGTAATGAACTTGCAAGGGTTGTTGGTATGAAGATACCAATGGGATGTCTTAATGCATAATTGGTTCAATAAATGGGATTATGTACTAAATATTTTTAACTAGCCTTAAAAGAGGGTTATGTAGTTGGGCCATGAAAGTGGAGGTCCCGAGGGATTAATACTGGAAACCGCAATTGCCGATGCGGGGGTCTAAATGAATGGGTGGTTTGATTCCCTTTATTATATGACTAGGCGGTTCGAGTACTCTATGTTACATGATTTGGAGATTAAGTCACCATGATTTATGTTGGGAGGTTTCAGTCCCCAATAAGGCATTTAGAAGTAGGATTATACTCTAGTTTATATGGATACACGTACTAGGACCCTTCCATCTGAGGGAGAGTTGGGCCCATATAAGTTGGTGGGTCCCTTGTTATGATGGTTATGCTACAAAATCCAGGATAAGGTTTCAAAGAACTTGCTAAGCCTTGTTTCTTACCCTATAATGTGATATATATTTTTGTATTTACATTTGATTATATGTATTAAGTTTTTAATGGTCTTGAATTATTGATCGTGGTATTACCTTACCCTTTATTCTTGAGTTACATGCTAGTTCTCAACACACTAACCATCTTCGAATGTTGTATCCCCATGTGATGTAGGGTCCAAAGGCAAGTCTACTTTTCTTGCACAGTGTTAGGTGGATCAACTTGATTCGTCGGTCATTTATGGTAAAGTGGTGAGCTTCTATTCTCCGGAAGACTTAATCATTCCATCAGTTTTCATTTATAAGTTAGAATTGAAGACTTCACATTAACATTATCATTGTCATTGTCATTATCATTAAAAGGGTTAGGGGCGTTTCCCAACATAGGTTAATTTTGAATTAGTAGAGCTGTGTGTATATTACCATGGATTGGGTAATGATGTTGACATTCTTAGATGTGTTTGAGTTTATTAATTTCCTATCTTGTTATAAATTTGGAATTCAACCGCTGCTAGGTGTTCTATTTTGTTTTGGCTAGGCAAAGGGGGTACTCTCTGATCCTCGGTGGTCTTGGGATGAACATCATGGACAGACCCTGGTTTGAGTCATGAAAAAGTTAGTATTAGAGCCTGGGTTGGGTGTTATTGGGTGTCCATAAAGCCGTGTCAAGTAGATTCTATTTTATGGATGTGTAGCATGACATACTTATAAGAGAGAGGCTACAAGGAATTTAGGAATGTTTCCCTTTCTTCTAATCTATTTATGGACTGTAGAGTCTTGGATGTTGAAATCTTCTCTAATTCCCATTTGTTCACTTTTTAGATTATTCCTCCTAGAAGATCTGATGCTAATGGAAACTTCTCTATCATGCTTGAGGATAATATGGATGGGACTCATCCTACTTATGGAGTTTAGACTAGATTATGGGTCACTGCTTCTAATTTTCCTAGTAGAATTCCAGTGGCCCCCACTAATCCTTCTCTCATGGGTGACACTACTACTCAGTCACTCCAGGAGATTTTACTAATACTAAGTCCTGTCGTTCTATTCATCTGTTGACCCAGTTGGTGATCTCAGTCATGTCAGTTGGGTCCTACTAGTTTTACTGTGAGTTCTTCTGAGGTTACTTAAGTTGGCCAGTTTATAAGGTTGAACTCTCTAACCTTTATTGGTTCTAAGGTTGATGAGGATCCTCAAGGGTTCATAGATGAGATGGAGAAGATTTTTTGTATGATGCATGCTTCTAATTTTGAGGGTGTGGAGTTTGCTGCATACCAGCTAAAGAATGTGTCGTATCAGTGGTATGAGGAGTGGGACCAGTCTAGGGGCGATGATGCAAAATTAGCATTATGGGAGGATTTCTCTGATACTTTTCTTAATCACTTCTTTCCTATGGAGTAGAGAGATAAGGTAAACGTTGAGGAGTTTGTGAATTTGAAGCAAAGTAAGATAACTGTGAAGGAGTATGTCATGAAGTTTCATCAGTTGTCCCATTATGCTCCAGAGCTAGTGTCAAGCGTGAGGGCTCGAATGAGGAAGTTTGTTTTGGGCTTTTATCCAGACTTGGTGTTAGAGTGCAAGGCTACAATACTAAATAATGACATGGATATAGCTTGGATTATGTTATATATGCAACAGGTTGTAGATGAAAAAAATAAGTAAGTTGAATTAGGAGAAAGAGAGAGTAAGAGATCCAAGTACTTTGAGAAGGGTGAAGGCTAACAGAATAGTGGTACGCTAAAACTTTTCTATCATAATGTATATTGTCTTCTTGACCCTGGGTCTACTCTTTCTTATGTGACCCCTTAGGTGTATATTCATTTTGATTTTGGTCCTGAGCATATTCCTAGTTTCTTTTCTATGTCCACCCCGATGGGTAACTCCATTGTGGTCAGAAAAGCATATAGGAGTTGTGTGGTATTGGTTTGTGGTAGGGAGACCTTGGTGGATCTGATTGAGTTGGATATGTTAGATTTTGATGTAATTTTAGAGATTGATTAGCTCAATTCGTGCTATGTCTCTCTTGCTTGTCGAACCCGAATGGTTAGATTACAATTACTAAATGAGCCGGTGATTGAGTGGGAAGATAGTACCTTAGTACCTAAGGGAAGGTTTATTTCTTGTCTTAGAGCCCGAAGGTTGATCTCCAAGAGGTGTCTCCTCCATTTAGTGCATGTTAAGGATTCTAGTTTTGAAGGCCCTTTATTGCATCTTTCCTGGTGGTATGTGAGTTTTCTGAGGTGCTTCTCGATGATCTTCATGGTGTTCCTCTTGATTGGGAAATTGATTTTGGGATTGATCTTCTTCTGGAAACTCTTCCTATCTCTATCCCTCCCTATGGAATGGCTCAAACTAAGTTGAAAGAACTTAAGGAACAGTTGAAATATCGTTTAGATAAGGGTCTTATTCTCCCTAGTGTTTCTCCGCGGGGCACTCCGATATTCTTCATGTATAAAAAGGATTGGACCCTTCTGATATGTATAGATTATTGACAACTGAATAGAGTGACCATGAAGAATACGTATCCACTTCCTAGGATTGATGATCTCTTTAACCAGGTTCAGCGAGCTAAGTATTTTTCTAAAATTTATCTTTGGTTGGGTTACCAATAGTAGAAGATTAGAGAGGTGGATATACCTAAGATGGCCTTTCAACCCCAGTGTGGTCATTTTGAGTTTTTGGTGATGTCCTTTGGTTTGACTAATACCTCGACGACATCATGGATCTTATGAAATGGGTCTTCTATCAGTTCTTGGATTTGTTTTTCATTGAATTTATTATTGATATTTTGGTGTATTCTAAGAGTGCGGTGGATCATACCGATCACCTCCATATAGTGTTGTAGAACCTTTAGGATCAGTAGTTGTACAAAAAATTTTCCAAGTGTGAGTTCTGGTTGAATGTTGTTACATTTTTGGGTCATGTTGTTTCTAGTGAAGGGATTATGGTGGATCCATGAAAATTTGAGGGTTTAAGAAATTTCCTAGACCCACGACTTCAATAAATGTTTGGAGCTCCTTGGGATTAGCTGGTTAATATAGGAGGTTCGTGGAAAGTTTCTTTTCTATTCCTGCCTCATTGACTAAGTTGACTTAGAAAAAGGTGAATGTTCTATGGTTTGATGCTTGTGAGGGTAGTATTGAGAAATTGAAGGATAAGATGACTTCTTCTCCAATTTTGACTCTACCCGAGGGTACCAAGGGTTTTGTTGTTTATTATGATGCATCCTAAATGGGATTGGGTTTTGTGTTGATGCAACATGGTACGGTTGTTGCATATGCATCTAGGCAGGTGAAAGTTCATAAGAAGAATTATCTGACTCAGTATTTGGAGTTGTTGGCTATGGTCTTTGCTTTGAAGATTTGGCGGCACTATTTATATAGGGTTTATGTTGACCTCTACTCCGATCATAAGAGTTTGAAGTATGTGTTTACCTAGAAGGTGTTGAATCTCAGACAAAGGAGATGGCTTGAGTTGATCAAGGACTATGATATGAGTCTCTAATATCATCAAGTACAGCCAACATGGTTGTTGATGCTCTTAGCAGGTTATCTATTGGAACGTTATCTCACGTAGATGAGGAGAAGCGAGGTTTGGTGAAAAATATTCAGCATTTCGTTATTCTTGGAGTTCATCATTCAGACATTGAGGATGGAGATGTGATTGTGCAAGAGATGGTGAAGTCATCTCTGGGTGCTGAGGTAAAGGAGAATTAGGTATTGCATCCTATCTTGGTGCAGATCAAGGGCGATGTAGGTCGCCAAAAGGTAATGGCTTTTGAGATTGGTGGTTATGGTATCTTAAGGTACCAATGCAGACTGTGTATCCCTGATATTGATGGGCTACAAGAGATGATCTTGGATAAAGCTCATGAGTTGAGTTACATTGTTCACCTTGGTTCGACGATGATGTACTATGACTTGAAGGAGATCTTTTGGTGGAATAACATGAAGAGGGATGTGACCAATTTTGTGGCTAAGTGTATGATGTGTCAATAAGTGAAGGTTGAGCACTTGAGGCATGGTGGTTTGTATCAACATATTGAGTTTCTCGTGTGGAAATAGTAAGTGATTAATATGGATTTCATTATCAATTTTCCGGTGTCTCTCCATCAATTTGATTCGATTTGTGTTATCGTGGATAGGTTGGCCAAGTCCACTCCTTTCCTACAAGTGAAGACTAAATATTCTACAGAGAATTATGCTAAGCTCTTCATTCAGGAGATCATGAGTGAACCCTAGATCAAGTAAACAATACACATCACGGGAGAATAGTTTCAACATATAAGTAACGACATCAAAAGATGCCTCGAAATCCTGACAAGGTGAAAGAGCATATAAACAATTCCGTCTAATGTCAGTACCAGAAGCAGAAGCATAAGCAAATGTAGAAATAAGGCCCTTTGGTGAAAGAGCAGATGAAGAGGCAACATGAACCTTGTTATTTCCAAAAACCATTCTAGCACGACAGTCATGCTGCATATGATCAATCTGACCACAATAAAAATATATGTTCTTCCCTTCCCCACAGAGCCAATGGTGCGACCACACAGAAAATCTACAAGGAGAGTGGAACGGAGCCGAATGAGCCCCACTATGCTGAGATTGGGCATCCTTTGCCTGAAACTCACCATAATGCTGAGACCAATGATCACTCAACGACTTCAGGTAAGGAGCACTAGCTGTGGAGAAAGAACCATAACTCCCTCACTTTTTCTTTTGCCACTTAACACCATCTCTACCACCTTGCTCAGAAAGACTAAATTTCTTCCCCCGCCTCTCACTAAACTCACCTTGCTTCCTGTTCTCTTTCTCTACATGTTTTATATAAACAACCAACCTGGAGATATCCATGTCCTTGATCAACAAGTCATCCTTACTCTTAAGGATCAACTTACGAGACAATCCTAAAGCGAACTTACACATTCTACCCCTCAAGCTAGAACCAACTCAGGAGCATACCTAGACAACTGATGAAATTTAAAGGAATACTCCTTGACAGATATCCTACATTGCCTCAAATTCACAAACTCTTTCTCTTTTGCTTTCATCAACTCCTGAGGAAAAATCCAGTGTAGAAAAGCACTAGTGAAATACTTTCACAAAGCAGAACCAACATCCTCTCCCCTTGACTGTTCCCACACTTCATACCACTGGTATGCCACATATTTCAATTGGTAGGTAGAAAACTAAATACCTTCAACCTTCAAAATATGTAAAACCCAAAAGATCTTCTCCATTTCATTAATAAAACTTTGAGGATCCTCCTAAACCATAGTACCCTTAAACATAAAAGGATGAAACCTCATGAGCTTAGCAACCCTTGTGGACCCACAAGATGGAGTAACAAGAACACCACGCTCAAACTGAGAATCTACCAACTGAGCAAACATGGTAGTGAAGCAACGAAACTAAGCATTAGTGGCCTCTCCTTGAGTCAACTGAGTATGAGTATTGCCCTCAGAAGTAGGATCAGTAGGGAAAGGTGGAATCCCACGAGGATAGTCACATATAGCGACCCTTGACCGGGTATGGACTCCAAAAGTTAGATGATATTTGTCCATATTATCCTTAATTGGGAAAGAAGAGTTTGCATGAACATTAGATCTTCTTGGAGGCAAGATCTGACAGATGCGCAAATGGAAATCAGAAGAATCCAAGACCTTAGACTCTATTGTTCGAAAATAAGACAATAAGAAAGGAAAACATTCCTAAATGTCTCATAGACTTTCTCTTAAAATTGTGGCACACTACACACCTATAAAAGAGACTATACTTGACACGTCTCTATGGACACTCAAATGACCATGAACCTAGTCTATGATACCAACTTGGCATGATCCAAACTAAGGCCTTGTTGTAATGGGCATCTCAAGTCCAACAAGTACTGGAGATCACTGATGATACTTAATACAACTGACCAATAAACCATAATTCAATAATCAAATCCATATCCATTCCATAACATACCCAAGTTCACAGTTTGTCCATACAAACCCTCTAAAAAAATAACAATATCCAGTTGAGACATGCCCCAGACCATAGCCAAAACCATATCCAAGTCTAAACCACTAAAGACAAAGGAAACTCAAATCAAGAAATGAAGCCTTCAGAAGTATGGAAGCTCACCACTTCAAGTAAACACAAGCTATCCCCGAATCTAAGTCACTTAGCAAAAGGAGTGATAGTATGACCAACACCTACATCGTAATGGGATACAACATCTAATGATGGTTAGAGATTGGAGCACTAGTATGTAATTCAAGGATAAGGATAAAAGAATACCAAGAGTTTAAAACCAATCAACCAATGCATATCACCAATGCAATAGACACATATACATATATATATATACTATGCTGGGATAAGGAACAAGATTAGAATGAACTTTGATATCATTAACTTGGGATATGTAGCATAATCTTCTTAGAACAAGGAACCCACGAGCTATACGGGTCCAGCTCTCACCTAGCTAGAAGGGCCCAAGTACGTGTAGCTACATAAACCAGAGAATATCTATAGCCGTATATACCTATATGGGGGACTCAAATATCTCGGCATAATTAAGGTGTCATAGTACCAATATATACAATATGGGGGACTCGAACCTCCTATTCATTTATTCATTCAGGGGACTCAAACCTCCCTATTATAAAGACACCCGCACCAGCTAGCGCAGTTCCAGTGTTAGTCCGTTGGGCTCTACTTTCACGTACTGGCTACACATCCCGCTTTAAATATAAATTAAAACAACTATTACACACATACACAACTATTAATCAAATTACTCACCAAAGGTATTCTATTGGTATCATCATACAAACCCATCTTAAAAGCGTATAATATTTCATTACAATTATCGATCAACTAATCATTTATTTAACTTTGGGACTCAAACCCATTGTAAATACATAGCCATAAGATAAATTCAAAATTTAGGGACTCGAACCCATTATCAAATAAAGCCATAAATCAATTTAATGTTTATGGACTAAAACTCTTTTAGCCAATTAAACCACCAAGGTTACCATTTAAATCATCACATTTCCAACAAGGCTTTCACAAAACTATTTACCGACCGTTCATATTCATTAGGACAATGTTATTAGTTCAAAACACATTTAAATTCAATTTATGGTAATCAAGACCTTTACAAAATCATTCATCCTTCATTAGAATTCTTATATCAAGCATTAGTACAAAAACCAATTCATCATGTGACTAGTTTATTCTCTTAGACATTTTCACAAACACATTGAGAGAATACCTTTACCAAGACCCAACCCAAGAAAAACCCATATAGTTTAGGGTTAAACATGACCTAATTTTTAAATAAAAATTACCACTCATCCACATGTGCAAAACCACCATTAAAATATGTATAAACACAATAAAACCAAAAGGTAAACAATACTATACAATATGCAACAAAATCCTCAACATTGGTTTTCAAAACCACCGTTAATGAACCATAGTAAATGTTTAAAACATACGATATTTGATAACTAACAATGAGGGAAGAGGCACATGCCTTATTAAAGAAGATTCTCGGAAAGAACTTGACTCTTGAGTCTTAAGATGAGCACCTTATAGAAACCTTTGCCTAATCTTCAAAATAGTGGTTAGAGAGAACTTTTGGATGATTTTAATATTTAAAAGTGTGTTATGATGGGATACAATATTTTATAAGGCATGGGGACTTAAGGGTTTTGGGGTGGGAAATGTCTAGAATACCCTCATCTTTAAAGTTGAAAAATAGTGCGTAGAAGGGTACGACTCCCTCAACTCGTACCTCAATCATACGAGTGGTACACACCAATCGTACCCTAGATAAAATATTGGACTCCAATTCTTTCCAACATATGATTTCATGGGCTAAATCGTATCCAATTATATGATTAGTACCCTAGAACCGTACCCTAGGAAGAATCATCTAGGCCAGACATAGGACATCATACGGTTTGGCACTATACTTCTTATTCCCTAACGTATGACTAATATGATTTCCATTCGTACCTTGACAGAAACCAACCAAAACCATACTTAGTATCAAATAATTGAGGACTCCAAAAAGTATCCACATCATATGATAAGTAAGCACAAGTTGTATGATAACCAGAGAGCTCAAAATCTAGAAATTTCCAAAGGTCAAAACTAGGGTGTTTCAGGTTCTTATACAACTATCTACAGATGTATACCAAGCTCCTACTACACTACAAGGAGTCTTTACCCTCATTTTCTCTCCTTTTAACTTTGCATCAGGAACAATGCAATGACTTTTAGTGGGTGTGGGTCATTCTTATGTTATATTTGATGGCTTGGACTTATTTTATTTGATGGATTGTATATTTTACATTTGATGTTGGTATGGATTTTTCCATAGACGGACATATTTATTTATGATGACATTTTTGTGGAATTTTCCCTTGTCAGACATATCTTTTATTTTGTTAGGTGTTGCCCCTTTCACGCTTAATATATGTGTGAGCTATGTTGTAATACTCGATTGTGTTTTCTTGGTATTGATTGTGTATTTAGGGAGATGCTTACACAAATTTTGGCACATTTTTCTTATCGCCTTTTGTATATACATGTCCAATAATTCAAGGGTATTCTTTGAAACTAGTTTCTTTTTGGAGGAGCAAACTTTTGTTTTTTTTTTCTTTTTATTTCTTTTCTTTACTTTGGTTTATATTCCTTATCGAATAGTGTGGTATTTAACCCATGATATATGGAAAGATGACATTCTTAGGTGAAGTATCTAGTATTTTGAGTCTAAAGTAAATTAGGAGTAGGCAAAAATTCATTCAAACATCATTGGCAAGAAATTTAATGATTTTGAAAAAATATAAAACAATAGTTTCCTTTTTGAAAAATAGAAAGAATATTGATGAGCTTTATCTTGAGTTGTGGCCATTTAATTTAATTTTTGGATCTCTCTTTACAAGTATGAGTCTTTGACATAGAGTAACTTAGTATGTTCAATTTCTCCAATTGGTTGGGAGACTAGCTTTCTACTCTTTTAATACTATGCCTTGTGTGGTGAGATGTTCAAAGTGATAGTCAAAAGAGTAAAAATTTCCCACCTTAATATTGTTCCTTGGTTAACCTTTTTGAGCCATTTTGCATTTTAATCTTCTTTGAATGACAACCATACTATTATACCTTTACCCTTTTTGAGAATCTCTTTCTTGGAACATAACCACCTTTAATGCATTACATGATTCCAAAGTAAGAAAATGTAGGAGAAAGGCTAAGTTTTGATGGGGTTTCTTATTTGTGAGATTTTTTTAGGGGTGATTCAAACTATTAGTTTGGGGTAAATTGTGATATGCTTGAATGAGTCAAGAAAGGTGTTTTCTTGCTTGTCTAATCTTGTTCTTATGTGATAATAAATATGTTTGAAAACAAGGTCGAATAGCCTAGCCCATAGAAGTTGAAGTAAAATTAGACAAATAATGAGCCATGAAGGGATTAAGCTTAGAACATCTCTTGAAAAAACAAAGGAGTTAAGAAAGAAAATAGTAAGTTAAATTTGTTTGGAAAATATGAAGCTAGGAGTTAAGGGATACAAGAAAAAGAATAGAAGGTGAATTAAGGTGAAATTTTGAAAATTTTGTGGTAGAAGGTGATAAGCGATTATGTTGATGGAGGTCTTTTACAAACTTGATCCATACATTTCTTCACATACATTAACCTTCTTCTAAGCCCGCAAGACCTTGGAAATTCCAAAATTGGTAAGTCTACATAGTGGCAAATGACTTGAAGGGTAAGCCTATTATTTTATTCATTGTATTTGAATTTATTTGTGAGAGTGGGCATGAATTCTTTCAATACTTGAGATCCCTTGAGAATTAAAATGACTTATGTGCATCAAGCTAAGTCTTGTTGTGAGTAACATCGATACTTTTGGGGTGGATGGTGATGTCTTACTCCAAATTTTGGTGTATGGGCGAGGTAAGTTGCATCATGAAAATTGAGATAATCTTTGAAGATTTTGTGTCACCTCTTTAGAAGAATTTTTGAATAGAAAGTTTCATTTGATACTATATTACCTCCTTGCTTCATAGAAAATATGCTTATTGATTTTTTTTATTTGTTACCATACATGTTTGAGGGATATTTTTGAGCTTTGTTAGACCTAATATCTAGTATGCCTTTATTTTCTATGTTTTTGGAGTCATCGATTCCCTATCTCCATATTATCATTCTTGACAGCATGACAACAAGCAATAATTTTAGTGTGGGGGTTGATAAGTCTCCAATTTAATGAATTGTTAGCACTTTTAAGATTAAATTATCATATTTTTCATTGCTTTGAGTTTATTATCATGTTATAAGGCTTAATTGTGCAAGTAAATAATGAAAATAAAGTTGATAAAGTCATTCGAGTCATTTAGAGGTTAAAAATAGGAGAAAAGGAGCTTAAAAGTTCACTTGAGCTTGTCGGGAGCCACATGCACACTCACATGAGGGACCTGCACATGCATATGGACAACTTGAGATTCCAGTATTACCTACATGAGTGACCTGTACATGTAGGTCTACCACATATGCTGGCACCTGCTCCAGCAAGTCACCAGTGTGGTGGCATTTTTGTAATTTCATTAGAATGTGAATTTCGGGTCTAAATAGGGTCTTTTTTATCTCAAAGCCACCATTCTTGTACTTTATTAATCTTATAAACTTTAGAGTGATTTATCAAGTGTGAAATTAGTGGTATTAAATGAATTTTTATTGAATATAAAGCTTGAATATTATATTATCTTGTGATTTAATGGATCAATTTAAAGAAAAATTAGGTATATTTGTACTTTCTCCCTCTATGAGTAGCTAAATTCTTATCTTGGGTTATGCTTGAATAGGTTTGTGATTATTGTATGGTTTTTGGTTATTTGTCTTTCTAATTAGCTAACTGATATGGGTTTTGCATCTATTCCATGTTTTAATTAAAAATTAGAGGTTGTTAACTCTAATCACCCTTGAATTCTTATTATCCTTGATAAAAGAGATAAGGGTGTGGAATGTATGTGAATAATAACTTGAATTAATTCATTTTATACTATCTCTTAGATGTAAGGATACTAACTAAGGCCATAGATTGTTCAAATAGTCATACTTATGAAGTGTTTGAAAGAACCCATTTGTGATATTTTGGTGTTTGATTGACAAATTGACACTAAAAACCCATAGTCTATCCTACACATGACTTTTAATTAAATTTAGACAAATACCTAATTACCTATGCATGAACCCACACCTAGTAAAGCATATACCCAAGTCTCATTCACATTTGGTTAAATTCTAATTATTTCTAGATTTGAAATTACATTCTTACTGTGATAAAATAGTTAACTCCAAAATATTTTCAAATAAAAGCATCCAATGTAACTTTCATGTTTGTTTAACATCATATTACAAGCCAACAAATAGTTACTTCCAACACTCAAACTTATTTTTGTCTTTATTACCTAAGGATTCACCCGAGACTTCTTTGTTTTACTATATTGAGTACGATTTCTTACATTTTAGGGGTATAATCTGAGAGTCATCAATTATGTATACACTTGTACCTGATTTCAATTAAGCTCTTATATTATGTGTTGTTACTTTTAGCCTACATAGTTCTCTTCTCTCATTGTTTATTCTAACTAAAGACATGGTTTTTATGAATATTCTTATGATTTCATTGATTGTACGATTTTTTTTTCAAATATTATTTGGGAGTTTTGATATTAAATGGTTGGTTATGGTTTCCCATTGTTTTAATTATGCTCTTATATGCATTAATGATTATTTTGGATAATTGGATTGCATGGGAATGGTTTAATGTAATTGGAATTGGTTTCGGTCATATTATGCCCCCAATATGTTTAACAAAATGCTTATAAAGATATGTTCATGGCATTGACTACTTTTAATGGAACACTTGCCTGTTTTAAAACTTGGTAGAGGAATTTTGCATGTTTTAAATGTCTTGGATTGATAAATTTCTAATGGTTATTCTTGAGAGGCACATGGAATCCCCCAAGTGGTTTAATATAGTAAATGGAAGGGTACTTGAAAGTTCCATTAAATCTATATATGGTTGTCTATGGATAATAGTTATAAGTAAGGATTGGTATGATGATACCAATATTAATGGCCTTGGTTAATAAATGGATAATGGTTTAGTTATTTGGAAATTGGTTTTAATTGGGCAATAATAGCAGGGTGTATAGAAAAGTCGTGGAAGGTAAAGGTCCGGGGAGACCAAAATTGGAAACTAATATTTACCGATAAGAGGTTGATCTTGGTGTCCGTGTACATAATTTCATAATATATTTGGGGGATATACTAATCATCACAAGGTTTTCTTCCCTGGTCGTACAACTACCGCACTGGGGCCCTTTCAGCAGGGGAAGCTAAACCCATATAGTCCATGGGTAGTTTAGAACAGCAAAGCTACATAGCCCAGTTAAAGGTTTTAAAGGCATGTTAAACCCTATCCCTTTTCCCGAAATGGTTATATATGATATATGTATGGTTGTATGCATATGGATGGTTTTTACTTAGTTTTATAAATGGAATTATTTTATCCTTACCCTGAGATCATGCTAGTAGTCACTCACTAACCCCATCTACTAGCGATTGTATATCCATGCTATGCAAGAACTTACTGTTCTACTCTTCCTAAAATGTGACTAACTTGGGGACGCTATATGGACTAAAATGGTGAGCTTCCATCCTTTTGGAAGGATCTATTTCATGTTATGGATATTTCTGGAATTTTGATTTTATTTTGGATATTGGTTTTGGACATTGGCTGAAGCACATTAGTCACTCTACGTTGTTCATCCTAGATTGACTAAGATGTATCATGATCTCAAGGATATTTATTGGTGGAATGGTATGAAGAGGGATGTGTCTAATTTCGTTGCCAAGTACATGGTGTGTCAATAGGTTAAGGTTGAGCACATGAGGCTAGGAGGATTATATCAAGAAATTGATTTGCCCAAATGGAAGTGGGAAGTGATCAATATGGACTTTATTACCGATCTTCCTCGGTCTCGAAATCAATATAGTTTGATTTGGGTCATCGCGGATAGGATGACTAAGTCTGCACACTTTTTGCTAGTGCCGACTGTATTCTCTGCAGAGGATTAGAAGCTATATATTTAGGAGATTGTAAAGTTATATGGGGTGCCTATTTTAATTATTTCTAATTATGGAACACAGTTTATGCCTCACTTCTGGCAATCTTTTCAGAGAGGGTTGGGGACCAAGGTAAGTCCAAGTACTTTTTTCCATACGCAGATGGATGGGCAAGCAGAGAAGACTATTCATACAATGGAGGATATGCTTAGGGCCTGTATGATTGATTATGGTGGAATTGGGTTGTGCATCTACCTTTGGTGGAGTTTTCTTACAACAATAGCTATCATTCTAGTATTAGTATGGCCCCTTTTAAGGTATTGTATGGTAGGAGGTGTAGATAGCCTATTGATTGGCTTGAGCTTAGTGAGGCATACATATTTGGTCGCGATTTGGTTTACCAGGCTATGGAGAAGGTGAATGTGATTCGGGATAGGCTTAAGGCTGTCCAAAGTCACCAAAAGACCTATGCAGATATTAGGCGTAGAGAATTGGAATTTGAGGTTGGGAATGAGGTTTTCCTCAAGTTATCTCCTATGAAGGGAGTAATATGGTTTGGCAAGAAAGGGAAGCTCAGTCCCCGGTATGTGGGTCCTTATAAGATTTTGCAGAGAGTTGGTAATATTTCTTATAAGCTGGAGTTTCCTTCTAGTTTAAGCTTCGTTCATCCGGTCTTTCATGTTTCCATGATAAGGAAGTGCATTGGTGATCCTTCTATGGTAGTTTCTTTTGAAAGGATTGGGTCTCACAGATTCTTTATCTTATGAAGAGGTCCTATTGAAATATTTGATAGGTAGGTTCGTCGGTTGTGGACCAAGGATGTGGCTTCGATTAAGGTTCTTGGGCGGAACCATAAGGTGGAATAAGCTAAGTATGAAGCAAAGGAGGACATAAAGTCCAAATATGTGCATTTGTTTTCTGCTCCTGGGATTCGTGCGGAAGGTATGTGTCTTCAACACATCTTTATTTTCTGAGTTTGTTAAAGAAAAGATTAATATCTTTGCCTCTTTATTTTCAAACTTTTTTAAAAATTGGGAATATATATTTGATAAGATAATACAAATGACTTATGTGTGTGGTTACCCCTACCATATTCGTCATTTGGGGATGAATGTCCCTTGTGGGGGAGACTATAACACCCTGGATTTTGACCCTTATAAAAAATCTTGGAATTTTGGTCCCTAGACCCAATACGATTCGAGGGTGTGAGCCATATGTTAGGGTACGAATGGTAAGGACTAGTTGTATACTGACCAATGTTGGGTGGTAGGATGGATTTTTATTACTAGAATGGATACGACTTAGAGGTATGAGTTGTATTGGTTGTTACAGATCGTTTGGTTCCTTGAATTAATCTTAGACCTAGTTATTTAGGTTGGATATGAGTATGAGTTGCTCACCATGAGCCGTAAGTCAGGGTATGAGTCGTACCATGGACTGATAGTGTCTGAATCTTCTTGAGCTTAAATCTAACAAGGGTATGGATGAAAGGTATGGATCGTATTCTTTGGATATGACTTGGTTGGATGAGTCTTATATTGGATAGTGTGTGATCCCAAGGTTGAGGCTAAGGTACGAGTAAAGGGTACCACTCGTATTGGAAAGATACGAATCGTGTTGGGTCAGTCGTATCCCTTTGATGGGATTTTTGTGCAACTTAAGTGGGGTTATTTTGGATATTTCCCCACTTATCCTAATAGGGTCCCATGACTTTTAACCTACTTTAGAGGTTATTTACCCTATTATTCCATTCATTAACCTTTAGAAACTCTTATAAAACACTCCATAATTCTCTCAAGGGCTCTTGGGCAAGGGGAGCTGGGGTTTCAACTAAAGGATCAATATGGGGCTTGTTTCGATGATTTCTTTCCGTCATCATTTCTATTTAAGGCATGTTGTCTACCTCATTGTTAATTCTAACTAAAGGCATAGTTTTTATGATTTTTTTCATGATTTCATTTATTCTATGATTTTGGTTTTCAAATATGATTTGGGAGTTTTGATATTAAATGGTTGGTTATGGTTTCCCATGGTTTTAATTATGCTTTTATATTCATTAATGGTGGTTTAGGATAATTGAATTGCATAGGAATGGTTTAATCATAATTGGAATTGGTTTTGGTCATATTATGCCACCAATGTGTTTGACAAAATGCTTATAAAGATATGTTCATTGCATTTACTACCTTTAATGGAACTCTTGTTTGTATTAAAACTTGGTAAATGAATTATTCATGGTTTAAATAGCTTGGAATTGTAAATGGTTAATGGTTATGCTTGAAGTGAACATGGAATCCCCCAAATTCTTTAATATGGTAAATTAAAGGGAACTTGAAAGTCCCCATAAACCTATATATGGTTGGTTATGGATAATACTTTCAAGTAAGGATTGGTTTGACGATACCAATATTAATGGCCTTGGTTAAAAATGGATAATTTTTTGGTTATTTGAAAACTGACTTTAATTGGGAAATAATGGCAGGATGTGTAGAAAACTCATGAAAGGTAGAGGTCTTGGAGGGACCAACACTGGAAACTCATATTCGCCAATATGAGGTTGGTCTTGGTGACAGTATGCATGATTTCACACAATATTTGGGGGATGTACTAGTCATCCTAAGGTTTTCTTCCCTGGTCGTGTGGCTACATGCACTGGGCCCTTTCAGCAGGGAGCTGGACCTATATAGCCCGTGTGTGGTTTAGGAAAACAAAGCTACACAAACCAGGTAAAGGTTTTAAAGGCATTCTAAACCCAGTCCCTTTTCTCAAAATATTTATATATATATATATATATATATGTATGGTTGTGTCCACATCGATGGTTTTTACTTGGTTTTATAAATGGCATTGTTTAATCCTTACCCTGAGATCATGCTAGCAGTCACTCACTAACCCTATTTATTAGTGGTTGTATACCCAGGGTATGCCAAAACTGACTGTTCTACTCCTCCTACATAGTGATTTACTCGGGGATGGCATTTGGACTAAAGTGGTAAGATTTCATCCTTTCATAAGTCTCCATTTCATGTTATGGATATTTATAGACACTTTGATTTTATTTTGGATATTGGTTTTGGCTATGGTTGTGTAATACCTCACACTTTTCCTAGAAAATTTCATCTCAAGAATGTATAGTATTAGATCCTAAATTGAATGATGGTTATTCCATAGGGAATTTTCAAGATTTTCAATTTTTTGTCATGTGAAAAATTCAATAAGCTTTCCATCGATATAAGATTCTCCCAAATCCGATAATCGAGTCAGAAGTTACGATTATTTTAAGTTCCCGTCGTAAAATAATGCCATATTAGTTAGTGGCGCGCTGCGACACAAGAGGAAATGGCATTTGGCAAAATCCAGTAGGGGTCCGCGATTATGGTGCGTCACGCAGGGTCCAAATTCAGAATTGTCCTTCTCCAGTGTCTTAGCGGGATTTCCTCCACGTCGCGCCAAAGTTCCAGGTCATAAAAGAAGGGGAAACACGATGGCTCCACGTTGCGCCATCCCTCAGTTTCCCAATTGTCAAATTCCAGTGACACGATGCGATAGCACCGCGTTGCGCCAGGGGTTCAGTTCGGGAAAATTTTACTGAAATTAAATGACGCCTCCAGAGTTAAAAAGGTCAACTTACCACCCCTATTTAAGCCCTTTAACACGTGATTCAACCACTCTTCACCCAAAATATACTCTTTTCTCTCAAAAAAACTCTCAAGAACAAGCTCGGGTTTTCGTAGAAGATCCAATTCCAAGAAAGTTTCTCCGTCAATCTTCATGAAATCATGAACTAAGGTATGCGTAGTGTTCATTCATGGACTCCTTTCGTCCATGAAGCCCAAGAATCTCTTTTCTAAGTTTAAGTTTATGAATTTGTTTATGAATTTCATGTTGGGTTTGTTTTGTTTATGTTAAGAATGATCAATTGAATTTAAATCCATGTTGGGTGATCAATTTTATGTGGAATTGATTTGTATAGATGTATATTCATGTGAACCTATGAATAAAACCTAGGATGATGAAATTAGAGATGAATCATGATGATTAATTATTGTATAATGTTGTCTACATGTGCTATGACTACCATGTGTTTGATTAAATGCCTAGATGAAGGAACAATGCCCAACTAGTATGATATCATGAAATCCCCATGTATGTACAAGTTATGCCTAGCATATGTTTTGATGGAATACTTCTATAAATGTATTATGGATTATGATGTTAGTTATATGTTCAAGTAAGTTATGCTTGGTCAGTTTCCTTCCATCGAGTCCTGGGGGTACTAGTACCCAAAATATTAGATGTGTGCCTAGAGCCATGTCATGTTTCCATGATACTCTCATTCAAGATATAAATCCTTAGACTTCAGACAGTCTTATGACTCAGGAAATCTCCATGATCTCATGTACTTAGTCAGTTATCAGATATCAGTAATATTACATCAGTCAACGGAAATCAGTAATTTAGTCCATGTTCAGTTTAGTAAATTATGTTCAGTGTCTATTCAGATGGGAGTAGAAATTAGCACCGAGTGAACCCAAGGTTAGGAACTCACCTATTATGTGAGGGTGTGATTCTCATAAGCAATCCTTGTGTTCTAGAACTATGTATCCAGCATAGGTTGAGACATCATAGCCTTCTATATTATGGTAGATGAGGTGTCTTAGCCTGCTATATAATAGTTCCCACCGTTCTCACTAGAGTTACCTATTATATTAGGGTCACTCACGTGTTGTCCTTACCAGTGGCGTGGTATTAACACCCTTCCAACCAGGGCATAGATTGGACCCCAATTCAGCTATAATGCATTATTTAGGTCATGCCAGTTTGATGACTACCTCCCACAGTCTCATTAAAAGAACTCAGATACTTTTTTAGAATTTAGGGCTGTCAGATACAGTCAACTTAGACACAGTATGGAACTCAGATAGTTCCACCAGATTCTAGACTGTCAGATACAGTCACTCATGTTATCAGTTATATAAGTTATCATTATGCCATATTATTAGTATTCAGATTCAGTACTCATATTATCACGATTTCAGATATAGTTACTATGTATACATGCATGTATTCTCACGTTCATACTAGTCAGTTAGACAGTATTGTTCATGCATATGAACCCCATGCATTCATCCTACCCCATATGCATACTAGTATATTCAAAGTACTGATGCATTTGCGCTATGGTGTCTTATACCATAGGTTTAGAGACACGAGCTCCAGATCAGTAGTAGATTCTAGTTTCAGCAGTCAAAGTTAGAATTGAGTCCTCATCATTCGAGGACATGATTATTTCTCTATTATCTCATTAATTAGTTTATTAGTTGGAGTTAGTTGGGGATATGTCCCATAAACTCCTTACTCAAACAGTTCATTTAGTTAGAGGCTTTCTAGGCTATCATGTTTCAGACTTCAGTATTTTCAGTTTTTTTTTGGGTATTTCATACCCCATTTAGATGTTATATTTTACTTCAGTTATGTGAACCTTATGGACTTTCAGTTCTTGTTTCCGCATTATTCAGTGTTTTATGCAGTATAAAGGTACGAATATCAATCATGGGTTAGCTTGTGGTAGTTCTGGGTCATGAGCACCGTGTAGCATTCCGGGTACCAGATTTGGGGCGTTACAGGTTGGGGGCTTATCCTAGCCAAATTTCATTACTCTTTTAGTTAGAGGCTTTGTGGTACTTATATGGGTTTGAATGGGCAGGATAAGTATAGGTGTCAGCCTTAGCATTAGTATTGGTATTGAGGCTGGCATCATCAGACATAATTTCTCACTGTTCCATCATATTTCATTTTTGGACTAATTATATTATGTTTTGGAACATCCTTGGTTATGTCCTGGTTTATGGACCTTCTTTTGGTATGGTTTGGTATAGTTGGATTATTGGTATGGGATGGTTACACTCAGTTGAGTTGGTCATGATTGTGATATATTCTCAGTCTTTATGTGAGTTGTTGCACTATCTTGTTACATGCTCGAAATTTAGTCAACTCAGGAAAGGTCGTTTGAGGTTGGGTTGGGTAACGAGGGTGGTCTCCGGTCCTGGTCGGACTTGGGATGCCCATTACAACAAGGACCCAGGGCGGGTCATGTCATAAAACATAAGCTAGGATAGAATTACTATGCCTTAGGTAATGTAACTGCTAACTTTCAAGCTTAGCCATATTTCTCAAATACTCCCTCAACTACACTTTTCCTCTTAAATACTACATTTCATTTGACGCCACTTATAATCTTCACATGGGCATTGATAACTCCTTCTACCAAATTCTGAGTTGAACTAAATTCTCTCACCATATTCAAGCCTAACTCAAAGCCATAAGGTACTAGACATAACACCATAATACTAGTCTAAACCACATATTCAATATCCTTTGTGTTTTTAGATCTCTCATCTCAAGAATAACAGTCCTTACCACTTTAACAACTAACTTCAACCTCTTACTAGGAATTCACTACTACACAATGCATTTATCCCTTATAAATCAACATGACATTCAAGCCTATCATTATGACCACATATGAACTTCTAGTCAACCAAACCACCTGGGAATTTTTCCGTATTCTATAATACCTCAATCAATAGAAACTTTCATGATGTATCACAGAGAGGACACCTAGAACCCTCAACCAATTATGATATATAGCGATATCTTTGCCACAATCTTTCTTCACACTTATAACCTTAGATAAAACAAGCATACAACAATCTTTCCCAAATAAGGAACATTTACTCTCTTCCTTATAAACCATTTTTAATCCATTTACATCACCACTATCTATACATAAGGATAGATCATTGAAAGGTTATAACATGGGGACGTAAAGCATGAAAGAATACTGCATATAACTTTGACATTTAACTGAGGACTAAGGAATAGAGTATTAAAGGCATGGATTCATTAAAGATATCTAAATTGAGGAAATACATATCATAATGCAAATTTAACCGGTCATTAATGTTGTACCATGAGTTATAGGAACTGAGCATACTATAAAACACGAGTACATAAGTCATGAGCTGCATGACTGGAGATTGGAATTCATAAATTCATGGAATATAATTTGTACTTCTGAGTGAACTATCGCTCCTTATACTAGGAACTAGGAGTTGACATATAAATATAGAAATTGCATGTGATATGAGCTATTATCATAGAGATGACTTATAAGGCATGATTATATGTCGTGATGACTATGTACAAAAATTTGTAAAGACATAAGGATGGGTCATGTATCTTCCTTCCCTACTGTTACTCTAGAACTCACTAGCATCACGACTAGAATCTGATAAATTGACTTCGTTCCTTGTTCTATCATCTCCTCCTTAGATTAAAATTATCATTCTAAGTCTTTGTACCTTTATAATAAACTCTAAACTGAACTGCAATCACTCTATTGTAGATCTTGGAATATAATCAGTGCACATAAATACTACTTTCATCCTGAAAGACTATACCTAAAAGTATAAAGAAAAAACCCGCTGCTATTACATTCTTATGTGATACAAATCTTAACTTTCTATATCCTAATAGTCATCAAATAATAACTTAGACGCTTACTAACTTAGAATCTTCAAGAGTATTACCATACCGTGAGTTCACACTTTTTCCTTCTAGAATTTCAAACTCTTCTTTTTATTAACTTAATCATCCACCATTATAACTTAGATTCTAAGACTTAACATGGATATCCCCAAACAATTAATGGAATATACTAACTTACTTCAATTGGATAAAAATAATGAAGCACTAATCCACATAAAATTTTATGAACATACTCAATATTAACAAGCTTCTTTATCTTTCTGGCTACTGCCTGATCTCTATCCTAACTAAAATATTAACATACTTTTAGTTACCCTTATCTGCTAAATATTTCTCAAAGTGTTATTAAACCATCTACATAACACCTTTATAGATCCATGAATACATAATATACTAAATCTGGATAAACACTCTCCCTACTTCACTATTGCTATACTGCTAGGCTTATACTTCTAACTCTAGGTCATACTGCCTTAGGATTCTAAGAAAGGATCTGAGGGCACATATGACTTGGGCTTAGTGCACCATTTTTATGAACATGAATGAACTTTTTCAATAATTAGAACTTACAGGCACTGATGGGATCCTTTCAAGATCGTGTGCAATTTCATAACTGTCTATGGGGACTATTTAAGAAAACATTATTGGTAAGAATTTAAGCTTGATTGTTTCTATTACATTGAAAATAAGGAAGAGATGGTACAAATGGAGAAATGTAAGAATCTGCATAAGTTTCTTAGAGAACATCTCTAATACCCGATCTAAGATATGAAAGAACAAAAACATTTATTAAATGCCTTGTAGCCTCTCAAAGAAAAGCACAAACGTCTCTGTACCATTCTACAATACTCTACTAGACATGACTTCATAGAGACCCTAGGACACTTGAACCTTGTGCTCTGGTACCATGTTTCTTACTACTGAGACTACCCTCTAGTCGTAACATGGTGCTTAGAATCACAAGTGATCCTAAGCTAACCCATGGTACTGGCATGATGCTTGACCAACTTATTAAACACATATATAAATGCTAAACATACTGAATGGAAGCATAATCACTGTGAAATAAGATATTTCAATACATAACTATTCAAATTTTACAACACTAAACTTTGAAAGAATGAGGAACTAAAAACTACATCTAATAACTTTAGCTGACTATCTTTGAAGCCTCTACTAATACTTTATATAGGTAGTTGTGACATGACCCCCAACTATCCCTAATTAATACATACGAATAAGAAAATAAAATACAAGAACTTCAACTAACTTGTGGTCTTAAAATATGAGAACTTATCACTTGCTTGTTGGAAGCTACGAACTGTCTGATCCTAATATGTGTGATACATCTGGTACCTACATCATTAAACAATGTAGCCAAAGACACATATGGTCAGTACTTTGAAATGTACTGAGTATGTGAGATATGCACTAGTCATAAAAAATACTTAAAACAAGTTTTAGAACTAAGGACATAAGCTACTTGCTGAAATATGCATTTAAAACATATATGTACGTAAAAACTGAAAGGCGTAGTGAAATTACTAAATCATGAGCTAAAACATTTTTGTAAACTGAAGTTGTAGAAACTTGAATGCTATATTAAAATCAAGGTAATGATGAATATGTTGTAAAACTATACTTAGAACCATGTATGAATGTTGAGCATGAATGCATAATTCTGTAAAATGAATGCAAGACCAAGCATATACATATACCTGAATGATCTGAATAACTGAATAACTGATATATGGACACTTGGTCATGCAAACCTGAATTAATACAATATAAATACTGAACTTAAATTATGGGAGCTAACATTTAACAAAGATTCCCTAATTTAAGTTAATCGGGATACAACCTATAACCCAGTTGGTACATTACAAAGGGTACCTATACTTGTTGTGTGGTTCCACTAAACTGCCTAAAGGAGTAGGTCTCACCCTCTATTGATAGGAAACCCCTAAGAGATTATCAACCCTATACTAGTAGAAAGACCTATAATAACCTACGCAAGGTACGTAGTTCTGGAACTTAGGGACTTCTAATAAAGGACTCACCCTCGATTGGTAGGTGAGACTTCATCCTAATATTTTCTCGGTGCTAAGTTCTACTCCCAACTGAATGACACAGAAGTATAACTAAAATATGAACTGATAACTGATGTGCTCAATCGTGGTATTCTAAAAATAACAATGCATGTATAATCTGAAGCAATCATAAACATGCAAACTAATGTATTTATAATTTACTAGGTATCGCATGTTCATAACCCACCAACTCTATTCATAATAACACTAACTGACACTTAGAGAAAATTCTCAATTTTGGCCCAAAAACTCAACAACTTATCATAATATGAAATTCATGATTTTAAACATGGGAAGATGCTATTCTTATGGGAAAACATGTATTCATGGTTTTATTACAAAATATATTAAATAAATTAGAAAAAAACTCTTATTTTACTTGGATCCCAAAACTGGAAGGAAATTAAGCTCGAGGATTGAGAAATCTTAAAAATATGGGTATATCATTCATAACTTGATCATATGCTTTAAATTTGGATAATAACATATAAATCACACATGAATATGAGAATAGTATGAATGATATATTATGGGCCTAAGAATTCATGAATAGTCATTAAAACATGCTTATGAGTGAAACTTATATCATGGGGATTGAATTTAAGCTTAGAATAACAATTGGGTGAAAGCCCTAGATTATGGAAATCAAAAAGTTTATGAATAAAAATCATAATTTGGGCATGAGTATAAGAAGAGATACTCATTGAATACCCACATACCTGATTACTCATGATTCTTGAATTGAAGTTTTGGGGATTTGAACTTGAAGATGAAAGCCCGTAATTTCTTGCTTTAAGAGGAGAAAATTGCAAGTTTCTTTAGTAAATTTTGATTTGTGTTGATAATGAGGATTTGGGGTTGTTTTGGCTTTTTATTCAAACTTAAAATATCTTAAACGAATAGTTTTGGGGTTAAAAGAGTAGGAAAAGACCAAAAACTCCCTTAAAAACCATCTCGAAGACACCTGAAAGTAGTTCCAATGACTTAGGTCACGTCCCGTAAGGTGTGTCCACGAGTCATGATTTGATTCATTGTGAGAAACCTAATTTTAGCCTCGTCTGCCCAAATTATGACTCGTTCCTAATGACCTATAGTAGTTTGGGCAGCTTTAACAGTACTTCAGTATTTTTGCCCTAACTTTCACCTTGCTATCGAATTAAGTAGAAATTGACATAGTTGGAAAATTAATTGAATTAGGTATATATTCGTGGTCCTTGAGATAAAAAATTCTTAGTATACCAAAAGTTATACTCTTTTAAAACTGACTATAGTTATTTTCTTTACAAGAATTTAATCGCTCAGGGATGTTTTGACTTGTCTATAAGCTAGGAGATATTTGGGGTCTTAATATATGTATAAATAACTAATAAAACTACAAAAACATGATGTTTGATCTTGAATGAACTTGAAACATGGTTCTAACATTAGCTTGAATTTTTGAGGTGTGACAATACCCTCCCTAATCTCCACTTTTGTGTACAAGTGTAGATATGGAAAAACACGAGATTAATTTAGATAAACAAAACCTATTTCCAAATCAAGAGTAATCCATCTATATGAAAGCATGAGATAGAAAAAACAAATTCAATACACAAGTATTAAATTATCTCTAATAATAAATACTCAAGTATAAAATGCAACTACATCGAATTATTTTATACAAAACAAGGGAAAAAAAGGGTTTTGAGAAATAAACAATAAAAAGCTTAAAATCTTCAATTCCCAGGGTATAAGGTTAAGAACCCTAGTCTCGATGGTTTTAAACTATGCCAAATATATCTTGTAATTTTTTAGGATTGAGTATTTGATGAATTGGGATTGAAATTATGAATTTCCTAATCTTCCCCTGATTCCAAAAGATTTAACCCATCACTATTGTGAGATTTGATTGGTGCGATTACAATATATTGAATTATAGTGGCTTGTGACCACGTAATCTATCATCGATTGAAAGGTATTAAATTTGACCAGCTCACAATTACGAGCCCTCTTCATTGCAATTGTGAAGCTTATTTTGCTATAGATTTCTATCTTTTTTTATGTCATCTCTATTTTGCCTCATTTTAGCAGTATTTTGTCTTGATTTCACTTTTATCATTAGATTTCCCTGTAAACCCAAAATAAATAAAATAAATATAATTTAAAGAATAATTTTCATCATATTATTGATTAACGACATAAAATTATAAGAGCGGTGACACAAATGAGTGGTAAAATTGCCACTCATTACTTACCAGGATTATGAAAATCTTATTAGGTTATGTTTGATGGTCAACACCTATCATGCTTATGGGGTCTATTGGGTTTTTGTGTGCCTTATGTGTACCTTAAAAGATTATGGCAGCCTAGTTAGGTTATTATTGATTCTTCTTATTTCTCTTTATCTTCTTTACATTATTGTATAGTTTGTGAAAGGTTAGTTATTGGGGTTGTACTTACGAATGAGGTATGCTTCATAGATTTTTCCATTAAGCATTTATGGCTCTAGTGTTGGTTCACTCTAATATTACCATTGCAGGAAGTTGGTTATGTTATCTTTGTTGTTCCTTTAAGAGTGATTTGTTCTATATTAGACTATTAGGCTATATTTGTCATGTGTACACTATCTTTTAGATGTTTAGTTAGTATTCCACTTCTTTCACGTAGTTGCCCCTTTTTATGTTACCTATAGAAATATATGTTTTATCTATCATGTTATTTGTACCTTTCATTCTATTTGCCTAGTATATGTATTTCATTACTCTTAGGTAGGTATTTCTAATTCATGTTATGCATACTTATATTATCTTTAGATCTAAGTTGGTTGATGCCCACTACCTATCTCAAGATTTGTACTCATACTACATTTTTGCATCCTGCAGAACCTCGTGTGAGTTTTTTCACTAACGTGTGTATCATGTAGATCTAGATTAAATAACTAACTTAAGGTGAGCTCCTGGAATTTAGAGTCACTCTTTCTCTTTTTATTTATGGATTGTTCATTATTTTGTTCTTAAGATACAACTCTGTACTCATTTGAATACACTCAATTTATATAGCATTCCTATTATGGTTAGTAGCTCTTGCACCGAGTAATGCCAGGTTTTAGGATTTCACTTGTGTATATTTCTCCCTTTATCCATTTTAGTTATCTACTTATGGGCCCTATTATCTTCTTTGCTTTTACTTTTAGCTCAGCTATTTATAATTTGTTCTTTCATTCTATTGGATAATTGCTTATTATTTTAGGCTATGAGATTTTACTTACCTATAGGTGTGTCAGTAGTTGCCATCATGAAGGAAAATTTTAGGTCATGACTAGTTTGTATCAGAGCCTAGGTTCATTGGTATCATTTGTATAAAAGAAAATATCTAGTAGAATCTTGCGAATAGGTACAATGACATCTACATCTATCTTTGGGAGGTTGTAGAGCATTGTTAGGAAACTTCATTTCTTATAGCTCTATCATGCAATTTAACTTTATCAACTATTGAATTCTTCTTCTAGATACCACTATTCATTGTATAAATCATGCGAGGAGTTAGAAGATGAAAATGGTACTCATGCATTTATCACTGGGGTATGGGGTCAGACAAAGGAGTTATTTCTGAAGTTAAAACCTGAGATGGAAGATCCACATCAGCAATTGGTGGTCTAGCATCATCCTAGGCTCCAATCGAGTTGTATCCATGCCAGTCCTTTAGATACTACTATTTAGATTTTGGGCCTTATCAAGAGTATGCCACAAAGAGGGGTAATACTTAGTGTATTAAGTGGCTCCCAAGTCAGAGTTTGGTTTTAGTTCATTAGTAGGGTCTATGGAAATCTTTTAGTATCAGATTAGGTATCTTGAGTAATATATATATGCACCTATGGTTCCTTCTACTAGGGATGAGTTAGTGCAAAGGTTGCTTGATCAATGGTGAGTTATGGAACTTTGTCAGGGTTTTCCCAGAAATGGACATGGTAGTCAGTTGTGGTCATCAGGTCATAGGGTTTGATTTTGGCTAAGCCAAAAATCTTTGTAAGGTTAGGGATTTCGAGTTTGCAATGATTATAGAAAGCGTGGTCATTTCTTGAGGGAGTGTCCCCAGTGTGGGATTATTAGATGGTCAGTACAACTAGATCAATTTCTTATGTCTTTGTCACCTTCAGTTAGATATAGTTCCATAGGTATTATAGGTGGTCATATGAATTCTTGGTTTACGGTCAGATAAGATCAATTACGTGATTTTTGAGGTAGTCCAAAGGTTGAGTTTTCAGATGAAACTATGATACAATCTAGATTAGCTCTAAGCCATCTACTAGAAGTCAAGCCTGGAGCAACAAAGGATCCAAGGATTGTTCATGAAATGGGAGGTACTTGACAATGTATTCTCATCATCAAGGGGTTGTAATTTGGTAATGATCGCACTCACATTGGGTCAAGGATAAATGGAGGAGTGAAAGGAATTTAAAATAGGGCTACAAAGCCCTTAGGAAGGGACATGCGCTCGAGGCATTTAAAATTCTCCTTTGATCCTCTCTAGCATTTCAAGAGCAGGTTAAAATAGTCCAAGGATCTTTGGATTGACCTTTGAACCACTCTAGCATTTCAAGAGTGGGTCAAAACAACCCTTACTCGTCCTTTTCACACAATTGTGTCACTTTTAGGCCCTAAATGTGTAATAATTAGCCTAAACGATAAATACCTAAGACCTAGATTATTTCATTAGTTTTGTTTGATTATTGATGAAAACTTTCCATTGAGTGAGAGAGAATTGAAAATTTTATGTTGAACTTTAGTTTGGAAATGTTGGTTTAAAGGGTGTTCGTTTCCTACTTAGTCACCGTAAGAGTTAGATTTTAGATTAATTTTTAATCGAGGGTACTAGGATTTAATATATCCTTTTGGTCTTAGTTACTCCTTCTTGTGTCTAACTTATATCAATTATCTATTGTTGCTTTACCTTTTGTATTTGATTCTAGTTATCATAGTTCGATTCTATATCATTTGGTATTAGAGCCGAGATTGATTTTGTTCCTATGAAGTCAATCTTGAGTCTAGTCATCTCGAAAAATCAAAAATCACAAATAAATATTACTATTCACATTGTAGGTCTTAGGTTACATTTTTAGTTTTGTATTTTTGAGTTTTCTTGTGTTTCTAGTGTTAGATTTGAGTTCCCTGACACTATTATATCCATATATCAAATTTGAGCTTAATCAGAGTGATGTGAGCCCGATACAACGTTGGAAGCTTGGTTTGAAGAAGAATTTTAAAGTGGGATGCAAGATTTGAAGTGTTGGGTATGGAATTTGAAAAAAATAATGTGTGGTTGATTTTAGGATGTTGAAAAGTGGATAAGTTCGAATATTCAACTCATTTTAAGCTAAGGTGTTCTTGGTGTTCTTCATGTGTTCTTGAGGAGATTGTTATCTTTATCTTGAAATATCATCCATAAGTGGGTGTTTGATACAAAAATAATGAAGAAAAAGTGTGTAAAGGTGTTTTTACTAGATCATCTCCAAAGTATTCCAAGCATATTCCAATAAAAGAGTGCAAAGGAGACCAATCAAGGGACATTTTTGGCCTTTTCCAAGAAAGAGGCGACAAACTGGTTTTCCATCTGCGTTGCCGGTGCGCTGGAGTTGTTTACATATCTCAAGACAGTGTCCAGGGCTCCTTTTGCACCTAGCCTACCCCAGAGATGCACAGGGACTGCTTCCACATCCCAAGGCTGTGAGTAGCCTTCCCCACTGGATGTGCTCTAGAGGTGAACCCAAGGTGTGTGACACCTCCCAAATTCATATCAAGCCTTCCCTTCATCAAATTCAAGTACCAAATTTATTATAACACTCCTAAACTCCAATTTTCTTTGGTTTTATTCCTTAGTTTCACTTCTTGGTTCCTAAATTCATCTCTTGATTCTTAAAATATCAAACAACTAGTAATTCACCTACTATGTTGGTTGATTAGTTCTTGAGTATGAATCATTCATCGTATCATTTCTGTCAACTTTTTCTCTTTTTAATATCATTGTTAGTTCTTGATCCAAGTCCTTACATCTTTACTTGAGTCTTCAAACAAGAATTCAATCTAATCAAGAATAGCACTTTACACCTGGATTACCACATGGAGTATAAACCATTTTTCAACATTTGTTATCCAAATATGAGGTAAACAAGGTGTGAAGAGTTTGTGCGGCTAATTTCTCTAACGCTAACATGTTTATTATTTTTTAGAGTGTCTTTATTCATAGGTACAATGGTTAGGGAATTCAAAACTTCTAAAACCAGGGATAACCACTCAACAAATGCTATCTTAGCGACCATTGAAACTCTTAATTGTAAAATTGATTCAATCGATGCTAACACAAATTCATTTGATCATAAGGTGGATTATTTTGAAGGAAGTCAATCCCTCATACGCATACAAGTGGATATCATGGAAGTTCAACAAAACATATCCCATCCATTCCTCAACACTACTATGCTTCGACTAGTGAACATGTTCCAAACCTTCCATTGATATTTCCTAATAAAACCGTCACTCAATGATCATTCCACCAATACAAGAACATTTTCCATTCCTCAAAGACACTACATATCCACAAAATTGAAATCCAATTCGACCACGCCAACCCCAATTCAACAAAACACAACATGATGAATCTCAAACCCGAATACCCCAACCTCCACCAAATAAAATTTCCCCATTCCAAACACCTCTTAACTAAAACCAACCCATAAAAATAGATGAGGAAGAAAGAAAAGAACAACAAGTAGAGTTTGGAGCATTCGATGAAGCTGATTTATTGGTAGATGAAATAAGAGGTAGCCAAATGGATCAAAGAGGTTATAGAGGTCAAGGAGGAAGATTTGGTATAATGCCTAATGGTAGAGGAAACTTGAAAAACCTACTCTAAGATTATGATCAATGGAGCCACAAGGTAATATGGATCGAGATGAGAATTAAAAAAAGCCCAAGATAGAAGGGGTTCAAAGAAGGTGAGCAAGTAAAGGAGGCTAATGAAGATTATTTTCCTCTAAAGGGAGAGTATGAGGTTTCAAACTTTGTTGTGAGGCGTCCAATGATTAGTAAAGCTATAGATGATCCTAGTCAAAGGGAGAATCTATTACATACTAAATATCTTATCAAGGAAAATGTGTGTTCTTTTATCATTGATAGCATAAGTTATATTAACGTGTCTATGATACAGAGACAATTATGATGCACTAAAATCAGCCAACAACACAAGACAAAACCTAGAACAAGTTGAAGAACTAGCTTCGGCCACAACACACAAAACTGAGACAAGATAATAAAAATACAATAATGTAAAGAAAGATAGCTTGACATACAAGACTATAAGAATTAGGAACCAAACTGTGTATCAAATAAGAAGACCCCTAAGACATGTAATAACAACACCAAGCTCTTACGGTGGCCGCTAAGGTAATTAACTCTACTTACAACCACCGTTTCTAAGCAATAATCAATAATGTCTTTTCCAAGCCCTACATTAATGGATTTTCCAATCCCTACACTACTTGGAATAGTCACAATGGAGTTCAAGAATATGTTTCTCAAATATTCATCATAAAAAAACTAACTAAAATAAGCCTAACAAGAACCTATTTATAGTTTAAATTATTACATAATAAAAATGACCAAGATACCCTTAATTACAAGGGGTAGCCATGGAGTGTCTCTCCAACATATGCAATCCCCAAAATACCCTTAATGAGGGGCGGCCACCGGGTGATTGGACTTCAATGAAGGTGTAAATAGTAGTGTTTAGAGTCGTTGTCATACTTAGACTTATGCAATCCTTTGAAGCCATCAGGTAGTCATCGAGGTAAGCCTCCAAGCAATCTTCGACACAAGGAATTGCTCTCTTGATTGTCCAATGTGGTTTCCCCTTGCATAATCTCGCGCCTTTAATGTGACCAAGACTTGATTCCTCGTGTGTTGGCCTCGAATAAAGGCATAAAAAATTATATTAGCCCTTTGTATCATACCATCTTCCCCTTCTTGAAAAATATTCGACCTCGAATCCAAACCTTACAAAACCAAAGAAAGGAAAAACGAATACAAACTTCTCATGGCATGAGGGTTAGGATTAGCACAACAAATCATCTCAACATGCCAAGGTTGCATATATTTGAAATATAACCAAGGATCCTTTGAATTGAATATTAAAAACTTATTAAAATATGCACAAAATATTTGGTTATTGAAATCATCAAGAGATAAGGAAACTACAAAGGTCCTAATAGCATCAAATAATCCACAAGGTAGAACTACCTTCATCGTATGATCCATAAGAGACAATTATTTCTTTATCTCTTCAAGAGACCACACCAAAGGTGGTTCTTCAATTGGTTCTAAAGTCCAAAAGATCTATATAGTATTATCACTCACACAAGTGTACAAACCAACAAATTTCTTACCTCTACATACAACAAATCAAACATTAACATGGATATCATCATAAGAAAAGAGGTAGTATAGCGAGGAACCAAAGATAAAGCATTTAAGCACATACACATTCTTCCTTTCAAACACATAGACAACTTGGCATCCAAAAGTTAGGATTCACTCAACCTAAGCCCAAGTGTGTCAAGAAAGGATGCACATTTAGAAGCATTACCCCAAGGAGTCAGTGGCACCTTTTCCCTTGGGTTTTTAAGAATAAGTACACATTTCTTACCCTTAAGAGTACTCTCATCTTTCAAAAAGAGATTTTCATCTTTAGAAGGAATGTTGTCACACCATAGTGGGTTGGCATGTAGACTATACCATATAAGACAAGCTATACATTCAACACTATTATCACCACTAGGTTTATTAGGATTGAATGTACTATCTTCAAACAAGACATTCTACCTAAAGAGAGAAGGATCTATCCTGCGGGCATATTTGGAACAAGCAAGTTCACTCTCTAAAAGTTCATTATCAAGTTTCAAAGATGTTTCAAGAACATGATTATCCCTATGAGCTAAGTAAGCATTAGAATCAAAGGACAAGCTCATGGGTTCACTCCTATCTTTTTTATCAATATTTTCAAATTCTTTACTCACTTGAGTTCTATTAATTACAACACACATAACCTCAAGTGGTGGACTAGTTTTTTATACAAGTTGATCAATACAATTCCCAAAAGATAATGTACTATCATTCAACATAATGGCTTCAACACTAGGTGAAAACAAATCGATCTTACAAGAAGATTCAATTCGGCCAACAATAGGATCAACTAGTGTATCCACACTAACAACACGTACATCATCATCAAGAGGAAAAGAATCAATCGACTCACAAATAGGTAAGCTACTACTCACACTCAATGGACTACTAGTCATACAGTTATCATTCACATGCACAAAAGTGTAAGACTTAGCTATTTTACCTTGATATTCTTCAGTATATTCTTCTTTACCATGGTGTGAAGGTCCCTCACAAGCTTCGGAAGCAACTAAGACTTCCCTCATGAAGTCATTAAAGGGAATCTTCTCCTTTATCACTTGTTCTCCTCCGCTTTCCATGTTGGTACCTACACAAATGTCCTTGGAAATAGAAGAACAAACATAGTTAGCATGGTTTGGTGGCAATTCCCTTACTTCGCTCCACACAACCTCTCATTTTTCCACTCTCGAATTACCACCTTGGACACCCTTACTCCTCTTAATTTTTTATCTCGCATAATCATTTGAATTGGAGTAGGTGAACACTTCTCTTTGGGACTTAGGTAGAATAGATGTCATGAGATGATTTCCCCATCCGTCTCTTATAACATTAGGCCAATTTTGCATATTTAGAACTTTATGTTGTTCAAATTAATCAGTACCCAAGCTTACATGACCGTATGTCAAGGGAAAAATATCAAACCATACCTCCTCATGGTATTCAAATTAGGAAAATAAAACCTTCACCCTCTCGGTACCTTAAACCAGCCCAAGGAATATGGAATAAGAAAAGGCGCTCAAAATAGCCCCAAATAATCAACCATGGATGGAATGATATAGTTTCTATAACACCTATTATTTAGCACAATGAGGTATCCTGGAACACCAAAAGTGATCACCTTTTTGGAGTGAACACTCCTTCTTAGATCAACATTGTAAGACAAGATACATGCCTTCTTCTTTTCATGGGACAACCTCCACTATATCTAGTATAACCATTCACACCTTGTCGACCTTCATAAGAAGTACTACAAGGTGAAGAATATGAGTTTTCACACTCCCAACATGCACTCTCACTATAGCTCTCATAAGCTTTACAAATAAAAGGGTTATACCTTACACCAATTCTAGTTTTGGCTTGGGAAGTGTAAGACCCCCCATACGTCCCAACTTTATCATAAGCACCATCATAAGATCTTCAGCATCTCCATGTTCACCATAATCACTAGGCACTTCAGTCCCCTTATATCCCCCTAAAAACCGTAACCCTCAAATCTTCTCGTGCCTTGAACATGGCTATTTTCATAGCCCCCATAATCTCCAACAACTTCGTAGTCATAAAATCCCTCACTACAATCATAGTCTCCCATGTCGTAGTCATAATAGTCCACATCTATGGAAGACATGTTCCTTTTATAACACCTTGTACCTACAAAATGAAAAAATTGGATTAGTGGTAAAAGCTCCTCACAACCACTCGTATGCACTCACCTTTGTGATCCTCACAATTTCTGCAACAAATATTAAAAGTTGCTTATACTCCTGTCGTCAATAAGGTGTCAATACCTACTTAGTAGATGTAATAGATTCTTGTTTGATCGACTCACAACAAGAAACATAAAATTCTACTAACGAACTTGAAATGAAAAGTTGTAAAGAATTAAAATGAGAAAGCTCACAAATAACGAAGATACAATGAAAATGGATTCAAAACTAATTCACAATTGAGTAGGTTATTACAAGTTGCTAATTAGTACTAGAATCAAGAAATAAAACTAACGAAAGAAAGAAAAGAAACTTATAATCTAAATTTAAGCTTCAAGATTTTTGGAACTTTGATGATGTGGCACTTTGATAATGTGGAAATTTGGTGATGTGGCATTTTGCAATTTGGATTGGTCAATTTTTAATTTGGAAGAGTGGAAAAAAATCTATTTTGGTAGGGACAAACTAGACTTTGGAGCCCTTTTCAAAATTTCATGATACTTGACTTTTTCCTTGCACCTTTTTGGCAAGACAACTTTTTAAAAGTTTGTCTCTCCTTTCCTTGTTTGTAAGCCTTGGTATGTCCTCCTTTCTCCTTTTTGGAAGCAAGGCTCTTGAAGGCCTTTTGCTCCCTTTCTTATTTTGTGTCGTCTTGAAAATGTTTTCAAGACAAACGAAGACTCACTCTCTTTCCACATGACTTTTTAGATCAAACCACTATTTTGAATGTTCTTGTTCAACAACTTATGAAGAACATGAAGAACATCTAACAATGGTACCTAACCCAAATGAGCTCAAAATTGGATGGTTTTTGGTTCTTTTTGCATACGTTGAGCTCCTCAACAAAAATACCAAAATTTCAAGACCAAATCTCAACCACAAACATCAATAATACATGGATCAAGCTCAAGCCCTCAACAATAGTCTTTCAAAATTTAAGAACAACCTGAAAATAGCTCAAAATTTAGATTTAGACTCTATTAGTATTAGAGAAGAAGGGGCTAACACTAGAAACAATCAAAACACATAAAAATATCCTAAATGTAACACTCAAATTTCAGCCTAAACACAAAAATGGGATAGAATATTTTTTGTCGAATTTTCAGTTTCAACATTTTTTTTTATTTTCAAGATAACAAGCCCAAGATTGATCCAAAGGAACGAAATCAATCCTTGATTTGATACCAAATTATAAGCACACGATTACGCAACACTGAAAATAGCCAACAACACAAGACAAAACCAAGAACAAGTTGAAGAACTAGCTTTGGCCACAACACACAAAAACTGAGATAAGATAACAAAAATGCAATAATGTAAAGATAGATAGCTTGACATACGAGATTACAAGAATTAAGTACCAAACCATGTATCAAATGAGAAGAAACCTAAGACATGTAATAACAACACTATGCTCTTATGGTGATCGCTAAGGGAATCAACTGTACTTACAACCACCATTTCTAAGCAATAATCAATAATGGCTCTTCCAAGTCCTACACTAATGGATTTTCCAAGCCCTACACTACTTGGAACACTCCCAATGGAGTTCAAGAATATGTTTCTCAAATATTCATCATAAAAAAACTAACTAAAACAAGCCTAACAAGAACCTATTTATAGTCTAACATATTACATAACAAAAATGACCAAGATACCTGTAATGATAAGGGGCGTCCATGGAGTGTCTCTCAAACATGTGCAATCCCTAAAATACCCTTAATGAAGGGCGGCCATGGGGTGTTTGGACTTCAATGAAGGGGAGGATTGTAGTGTTATGGATCCTCGTCACACTTTGACTTGTGCAATTCTTTGAAGCCCTTGGGTAGTCATCAAGGTAAGCCTCCAAGCAATATTTCACACACGGAATTGCTCTCTTGAGTGTCAAAAGTGGTTTACTCTTACATATTCTCGTTCCTTCAGTGTGACCAAGGCTTGAATCCTCATGTGTTAGCCTCAAATGAAAGCATAAAAAATTATGTTGGCCCTTTGGATAGTATGAGGCTAGTACTACTTTGGTTGATTTATTGAAGTTGACTAGCAACAAACTTACTACACCATACAAGTATCACGACCCAAACCAGGTCCTGGCCATGATCGGTATCTCATGTTCATCGAGGTTTGAAAACACTCCAATTACCTATCAAAATAGAATACACTACAACTAGCAGCAGATGTATTGCAAATATATAACAAGATAAAGTGAGTTCCAAACATATAACAAGCTAGGCAACTCAGAAAGGAATTTAAGAATTTCAAAAACATCCCAATCCAAAGTATTCCACAAAGCCTGTAAATAGACCAAAACTAATCTAAGTTGGGACATTCCCCTGAGGATAGCCAAAGAGTTCAATAATAGCAGTCTAAGATAGAAAAAATAAGACTTTAAAATGATAGCCTGACAGTGCTCACGCAACTGTACGTGGTCTACCGTGTAGTATAATGGCCTTCAAGAAAGGCAAATATTAATCCCACAAGGACTTGTTCTAACACCTATTCAATCCTAGTTCACAATTGAGATTAATTGATACAAGCATAAGTAAAATAGGGTTTTAAATGTTTGTAAACTAATAGTAAACTAAGCAATGCGTAAAATAAAAAACTTGAGAGAGTAAATCCCAGGGTTAAAGCACTTTGAACAGTCATACTACGTTATTGAACTTCATTCGTTAACTTGCTTATCTTGATTATTGATTCGTAGGGTTAATCGAATGATCATGGTCTCCCAACCTCTAATCATTTACCTTACTTAGACATTACAACTACAACGTTGAGCAGGGATGTAATAATCCATTTAAGTACTTAAAGCTATCATCCTACATGTGAATCAAGTAAGGCTTCTAGGTACATCCCTGTCCTATATGCTAATTCAAATTCCTTGTTTCATAAAAGAATAAGAACTCTACTTTGTTTATCCCCACGTTCTATCTTCCCATTCAATCTTCCGAGATCCCAAGGTTGACAATATATGTATTCTAAGGGTGATCAAACCTTAAAATAGTTAAAACAAGAATAAAAAAGCAACCCAATATGATAAGCTAATTAAACGAAATCAATTCAAAACAATAGTCTTCATGTTCTTGGCTTTAACCCTAGAAAGGGAGTTTTTAGCCACTCATAGTCATAATCATTATGCAATTAATTGTATGAATGATCAAAGACATAAAGAAGCTAAATTAAAGAATTTAAAACCTATAATTAAAGTTGCAGCAGCCTCCTCAATTGTCTAAGACGTCAAAACATGAGTGAATAAAGTGTAAAATGTTGTATTTATAGGTGAAGCTTCCAAGTTTAAGCCATGTAGGAGTATGATTTGCAACTTAGCCATATAGGGAATAACCAATACCTCGCCTTACTTATTTCATGGAATAATCAACGTGTTGTCTTGATGTTTCATGTGTAAGACCAATGCGTCACATTGCATGCTGTAAGGGAAAAGTGATGAGCCCATATTTTGGTTAAGTGTTCGGGTCCCTCATGCCTTGTGGTGTTAATTTGCCTTCAAATCCAGCCCTTTCCTCATCAAATCATCATCAAGTTTGACTTTTCAAGAATCCTATATCTTCATATACAACATATTAGAGCTCAAAACATCAAAAAATCTATAACTATAAACCAAAAACAGGAGCTAAGACTAGGCTAGTTCACATTGATCTTCAATTTATTGTTCCAAATCTTAACTTAATCAAATTGAACTTTGCAAATTACCAATAAGATGTTCCACTTATAATAATACTATTAAACCATTTGGAACTCATCAAACACACTGGAATCCAACGAGTTCAACTAGACACACGCCTAGCCCAAGCTAGTAAAACTAGTTTTCTCAAATGAACTCTAAATGACTCAATTAAGTGCAAACTTGTTTGAAAATACTTTTAACCATTGTAATCACATCCTTTGAACACTTATATGCTTATTTTTATCATCATCACACATAAAGAACAAAAATTATCCTCAAAATAAGACTAAACAGGCTAGAATAGTAATACTACAGTGTATAAATACACCCAACATCACTAACCCACACTTAAAGCCTTGTTCATCCTCGAAAAAATCTTCACTATAAGCATCATAATCTAAGGTGAATCCACACTTCTAGTACAAGCAAGACACTCACTCTAGAACTATACTGACTACACAAAATGCAAGTTTCTACAATAAGCATGCTATGTACACAATTGAAAGTTCAAGAATACTACTCCAAAAGGTCTTAGCCTCAAGAATTTACTCACCGAGTTGTCAAACTCATGAATATTTCTCAAACAAAAATATCACATAAATCACCCAACATTCATCAAATATGTGCCCCCCCTCACTACAAGAGGGTTACCCATAATCACTCACAATAATGCAATTTATAACAAAATGGGTACAAGAATCGAATTGCGCTCACTCTCACAAAGAATTCACAAGTTACACATAATAAACATAGGCTTTCCCTTAGTGTCATACTCCACAAATATTAGAATGTTAATATTAGGATCAAATAGGTCTTTCTGGGTTGTAATATAGTCTAAGTGACGCTAGGAACTATTTTTGAAAAGTGACTATCTTCTCTAAGCTCTTTAATACACTACATTATTTAGTTAAAACCAATCTCCAACAACCAAATTACCCTATTTGTGTTTACCCCATTCTTTTGTTTTTCACCCCATCTTATTAAGCTCATTTACATACACTATGGTGGGAGGATTCTATGCACAACTCATTCAATTTGAACAAATTTTTATTCTTTTCATTACTCAACTCTCCACCATAACACGTAACAATTCTTTTGAACACCAATAACTATCACTTTGGGGTTTCTCTTTCACCTTTTCTCCTCTTATTTCTTAAACTCCTTACTCAATTAATTTTTTATTAAAGCACCTAGGAGCTTTGGATCAAATCATGGTCTATCAAAAAAGGGATTAGGCTACATATGAGGCTGCAAAAGAAAAAGCTAAAGGATCAATAGGGTTTACTAGGATTATGTACAAGGGTAGGTCAAAAAAGGGTATAATCTAAGGCTATCAAAGAAATGCCAATATCATCTCCTAAACCCATACTTTTTATTTCACTTTACACACACACCAGGCAAGTTCTAGACATCACGTGCAAAAAGGAATATGAAAATACCTTACACATACATGGAACATTCTCAACTCATGTAGGATCATCATAGACTCTCAACCAAACAATAGTATGAATTCAACATTAAGACAACAAGTAAAAGAGTCATAAACATGAGCCTAGGAGTCTCAAATGTAGTAATTCACCCAATCAATATGCTCTTACAACCAAAACACTTGCATCATGCAATCAGTTATAGCACTAACAAGAATATCTCACTTATTCCTAACAAAAAAAATTTAAATTACCCTAAAAATGGGAATTTACCACCCCAAACTTAAAAATCTACTTTGTCCCCAATTTATACTTTAAAAATAGAGATAGAAATACTCCCTAAGGCCTCTAGGCCTAGATAGTAGCATCTTGATATATCAATAGGGTCCGAGGATCCCATACTTAGTCTTTGACATGCTTCTTAGCTCCGATTTTCTGATACTCAGATTTTCCATTAACTTGTGACTCAACAAAAACAAAACTATGTGAAGTAAGAAACTATCAAAAATTAAAAATAAAACATACCTACATAACTTGGGTTGCCTCCCAAGTAACACCTAATTTAGTGTCGCCGCACAACCCAACTCAACTCAACTAAGTTCTTTCATTTTTTTTCTCACACTTGGAGGACATCTTCTTATTCATTTTTGACCTCTTGAGTGTGAACTCTCAAGGTCAACAAATCAACAATAGCCTTTTCAGGCTTATCAATCTGTATCATGCCAGGCTTAGGTGGTTGGGGCTTAGGATGCTCAATGAGGGTATCCGAAGAAGTATTTTATGGAATAGACACCTCCACCCCACACTTATCCTCTTCGATCATAGTAATCAAATGTAAGTATTTGTTGTGGGATAGTGTACTAATCAGTTTGTAAACTTTGAAAACTGCCTCTTTATCCTCCAACCTCATTGTGAGAGTACCCTCTCTCACGTTAATTAAAGCTCCTCCTATTGCTAAAAATAAATGTCCTAAGATGATTGGTACCTGTTTGTCTATCTGAAAATATGAAACAATAAAGTCAACATGAATAATAAATTTACCAACCATTATGAGGACATCCTCTATCACTCCTTCAGGATGATCTATGGTCCCGTTTGCCAGTTGCGTCAGCACAAAGCTCAGTTTAGGCTTCCCCAAACCCAATATGTTGAATAAGCATAGAGGAATCAAGTTGATACTTACCCCTAAATCACTAAGTTCCTGAACCACCTCATTTTTGCCAATCTGAAAGGGGAGAGTGAACTTCCCAGGGTCTTTAAGCTTTTTCGGCATCTTTTGAGTAACCACAAGGCTACACTCCTCAGTGAGTGCTATCGCTTCTACATCCTATAACTTAACATTGTTAGAAACCACATCCTCCAAGTACTTAGAGTACTTGGGTATTCTCTACAAAATATCTAAAAGAGGTAAGTTAAAGTGTAGCTCTCTAAACATGCCAAAGAACTTCTTGAAGCACGAATCCTCTTTTTCCTTTATATGCTTATATAGGAATGGTAGTTTTGGGATATTCACTTCTTCACCAACTTTTCCTTTTGAGTACTCATACTCCCTATATTTTTAAGTAACTCTGCTATTTACCTGGTGGGTCACCACATCAGCATCTACCTTCTTAGTTGCCTTTGGAGGTTCTTTATTAAGCTCTTTACCACTCTTCAAAGTGATTACCATTACTTGTTTTGGGTTCTCAGTATCTCTTGGAAAACCACCTTGAGACCATGTATTTAGTGTCTATTATAATTTTCTAACTGTAACTCTAAGCTTCTCATGGTTGCTTGTTGGTGCTTTACAACTATAGCCAGCTATGTTTGATTAACTAGAATCTGTTTTATCATTTCTTCCAAGTTGCTAGTTGACTGATTTCCTTGTGCCTGTGGTTGCTGAATTTGTTCCTGTTGGCCATTCCAAGGCTGATTCAGTGGTTGGGTCTACTAATTCATGTTGTAGGCATTCCATAATTCTACCTTTGAGCATTTCCCACATACACCACTAACTTCGGATTGGCAGCACATAAAGCCGTTGAATGACCACTATTGCCACAAACATCACACCAACCATTGGTCTGCTGAACTACATTAACTTCTGCTGCAGGCTGTGTAGCTCCTACTTTCAAGCTGCCGAATTGAGTGTTTATCAAATTTTGTAATGCAACAACCTGAGCTACTAAAGCAGTGTATTGGTCCACCTCCAACACACCTGCAACTTTCTTTGTGGAACTCCTATAATCACCACGCCACTCTGGATATCCTTGTGCACTGCAGTTCAATAAGGTATACAACTTATCATAAGTCAACTCCATGTTTGACCACCTGCAGCTAAATCTAGAAAATTTTTTGTGTTATGGTCAAATGCTTTTACAAAAGTATGAGCAAGTACCTCATTATACTGTTGATGATGCGGAAAGTCCCAAAGAAGTGCCTTGAACCACTCCCAATCATGATAGAGGTTATCTTCTGTCCTTTATATAAAGCTCACTATCTCACTATACGATTTCATACTCTTTCCAGACGGAAAAAATCTGATGAGGAACTTTCCGGCAAAGTCGTCCCATGATGTGATTGTATTTGTTAGCTCAGAGTACAACCACCTTTTTGCTTCTCTAACGGTCTTACGGGATATTTGTTTATCATCCATGAGAACAAGATTATCTTGATCATCTTCAATTGGTGGAATCCTAGTGAGAAGGATTGCTTCTCTCCTTTGTTGATGGAAAACTTGCTCAGGTTTGGGGCTTGGTTTAACTAATTCCTGATCCCTTGCCAACTTACTACTTTGAAAACCTATTTTATACAAATACAAAACCAAGACCAAGCATAAAACATGATAGTGCGCAAGAGCACACATAAGTGTACCTGGTGTACCAAGTAGTATAGTGGCCTTTAAGAAAGCCGAATATCGATCCCATAGGGATTTTTTCTAACAAATATTCAATCCTAGTTAACAATTTAGATTAATTGATGCATAAAATAAAATACTTGAGACAATCAATGGAGTAAATCCCAAGGTTAAATCACTTTGAACAATCATACTATGTTATTGAGATTCATTTGTTAACTCGCTTAACTTGGTTGTTGATTCGTAGGGTTAATCTCATGAGCATGGTCTCTCGACCTCTAATCGTTTACCTAACTTAGACATTACAACTTCATCATTGAGTGGGGATGTAATAAGCCAATTAAGTGATTAAAGATATCGTCCTACATGTGAATCAAGTAAGGCTTCTAGGTACATCCCTTTCCTAGAAGCTAATTCAAATTCCTTATTTCATAAAAGAATAAGAACCCTACTTTATTTATCCCCACGTTCAATCTTTCTATTCCCTCTCCCGAGATCACAACGTTGACAATATATGTATTCTAAGGGTGATCAATCCTTAAATATTTAAAACAAGGATAAACAAGAAACCCAATATGATAAGCTAATTAAACAAAATCAATTCAAAACAATAGTCTTCCTGTTCTTGGCTTTAGCCCCGAAAAGGGAGTTTTTAGCCACTCATAGTCACGATCATCATCCAATTAATTGTATGAATGATCAAAAAAATAAAGAAGCTAAATTAAAGAATTTAAAACCTAAAATTAAAGTTGCAGCAGACTTCTCAATTGTCCAAGACGTCAAAATATGAGTGAATAATGTGTGCAAAGTTGTATTTCTAGGTGAAGCTTCCAAGTTTAAGTCGTGTAGGAGTAGAATTTGCAACATAGCTGTGTAGGGAATAACCAACACCTCACCTTTCTTATTTCATAGACTAATCAATGTGTCTCCTTACTATTTCAGGGGCAATACGAACATGTCACATTTCTTTCTTCAAGGGAAAAGAGATGCGCCGCTCCTTAATTATGTAGGCTCACTGGAAGTGGCATTCCATATTTTGGTTAAGTGTTTGGGTCCCTCATGACTTGTGGTGTTAATTTTCCTTCAATTACAGCTTGTTCATCATCAAATTATCATCAAATTTAACTCCTCAAGAACCCTATATCATCATACACCACATATTAGATCTCAAAACATCAAACAATCTATAATGATGGACTAAAAACACTAGCTAAGACTAGGCTAGTTCACATTGTTCTTCAACTTATTGTTCCGACTCTTGACTTAATCAAATTGAAATGTGCACATTATCAACAAGTTGTTACACTTATAATCACACTATTAAACCATTTGAAACTCATTAAACACATTGGAATCCAATGAGATCAACTAGACACATGCCTAGCCCAAGATAGTAAAACTAGTTTTCTCGATTGAACTCTAAATAACTCAATTAAGTACAAACTTGTTTGAAAACACTTTTAACCATTGTAATCACATACTTGAACACTTATATGATTATTTAATTATAATCACACATAAAGAACACGAATTATCCTCAAAACAATGCTAAATAAGATAGAATAGTAACACTAGAGTGCAAAATACACCCTACATCATAGCCCTTCTCGAGAATGGAAGCTTACCACTTCAAAGCTGATAGATGACATTCCAAAAATCCTAGCAGTGCATAGGAAAAGTAGAAGTCTCTCTAATTCCTACATTGTCTGGTTATACAATGTTTAAAGATGGTTAGCGGGGTAAGCACTAGTATGTAACTCAGGGAAGGGATAAAGTAATGCCATGATCAATAGATCAAAACCAATTAACATAATCATATGCATGTACATATATAAATATATTATGTTGGGATAGGGAAAAAGGCTAAGCATTAAAATAAAATATTATCCTGGGTTGTTTAGCTTAACCATCATAATAGTACCCATGGGCTATATGGGCCCCAACTCTCACCCTCTAGTAGGTCCCAATACATGTAGCCGCATGAATCAGAGAATAATCATAACATATATGCACAAGGGACTCAAACCTCCCGGTCATATATCAACAGTGACATGAAAACCCGATCATAAAGCAAAGGTTACTCTAACACTCGGCCATTTATATCCCCGACAAATCCAATTTCCATTATTAGTCCTCTTGGGGCCTCTGTTTTCATGGAAAACTATACAACACCCTTTAAGCCTAATTAAAACATTTGGGCATAACACATTTATCTAATCAAGAAGTCATTCATTACGGAAGTATCAAGTGGTATCATCATTTTAACTATAGCTTACAAGCAAATGTCATCATGCAAAATCAAATAGCCAATGGGACTCGAACCCACAAAAAAATAGGACTCCAACCCATTTATCCAACTAGGACTCTAACTCGTCAGCCAATAGGACTTCAAAATATTTAGCCAATTAGTACTTGAACCTACTTAGTATTATGGACTCCAAGGTTCCATTTAAAATAAATCGAAGGCCATAAAGGAATTTCAATTCATTCATGTATCATTAGCCTTTTTATGCAGTTGCCATAATTCAAGAGTAGTTCAGTGTGCATATACTCAAATTAAAAACCAACTTCACAAGATTGGGTTGAGGTTATACCAATTACAATATTCAATACCAACAATTTGGGGAATCTATAACCCCCATTCATGTTATCCATACCTATGCACCCCAAATAGATTAAAACCATCAATTCAAACCATAAATTATTCATAAAAGCCATTGGAAAAACAATTAATTCATTAAGGCTCAAAACCCTTTACCCACATTCATAAACCACAGTTTAATCACATAAATATTAATTGTAAATACATTATTTTAGTAAAATAAACTTTGAGAAAAAGTAACATGCCTAAGATATCAAGAATTAGGGAGAGAAACATGTCCTTGAAAGCTCTAATTGCCAATTCCTTTGAAACCATAGGAATTCTTGATAGGATTTGAGAGAGAATAAAGCATGTATTTGATTGTTAAAGTAATGTAAATAACCCTTTTTGGGTGCTTTGTAGATGTGTGGTCTAAGTAGGGAAATAGGGAAATGAGGAGAATTCTCTTACTTAAAAGTACATAAAAGGCCACCTAGTCATCACGGGACACCTTACAACTCATGATGTCTGGCTATAAGTCATCTCCACGGCTTGTAGTCTGAGAATTAGATCAAAAACCCCTTACATATGACCTTATTAGTCACACAATATGAATCATGAGGTATCATTATGACACGTAAGGTACTGATCATGGTCAGGACAGGAACTTGGTCAACTACACTGGTCTGGTTATGAATGAGACTGTATGACTTGTATAAAGTCCTTATGACTCATGAATCTCAAGTATTAATCACAATAGAAACTTCAGGCTAACATACTGGTTAGGCTACAATTGTGGTCTTAGGACCCATGTGGTGACCTTACAACTCATAAGGTAAGTCATAGGTTGGGGCTCAAAATTTGGGAATTTGCCAAGGACCAAAATTTGGGGTATTACAAAAAGTATCAATTATTAAATAATTATGGTAATTTAAAGGTGACTATGCAAGTGGTGATTAAATTCAATGTCGGGAATTATCATGATAAGGTGCATAGTGATGTGATACCCATGCAAGCTTGTCATCTCTTTATTGGGAGGCCATGGCAATATGATCATTCAATCAAGCATGATGGGAGGAATAATCGACATTCTTTTGAGTTGAATTGTTGAAAATTCATTCTCAATTTTTTTCCCCATCTCAAGTAAATGAGGGTCACTAAATTTTGAGAGAACTAAAAAAGAAGGGTAAGAAACAAGGTTAGAAGGTTGACCAAACTGAGGAGAGGGATAAAGAAGTGGATAAGAAGAGGTTGAAAGGGAAGAGTCCCTTGGTGATGTTGGTTTAGAACATAGATATTTTCAAAGAGAATGATGATAAAACACCCATGCTCCTCCCAGTCCATGCTTTTTATGCTAACCACTCTTCTTCTCTTATCCATCATTCTATTTCCCTTGTTTTGAAGAATTATGAAGATGTGTTCCTACAGAAGCTTCCCTAAGGATTACCCCTACTTTGGGGAATTGTGTATCAAATTAATTTTGTGTTGGGTTCTCAATTACCCAACAAACTGGGATACCAAAGTAATCCAATGAGCACAAAAGAGATCTAAAGATAAGCCAAGAAACTCCTCAACAAGGGATATATCAAAGAGAGCATGAGTCCATGTGCATTCCCAGAGTTTCTAGTGCCAAATAAAGAAGGGACATGGAACTTATGTGTTGATTGACGAGCTATCAGTAAAACAACGATAAAGTAGCACCACTCAATTTCTTGTTTGGATTATATGCTTGATAATTTGAATGTTTCTTATGTATTTTCTAAGATATATCTTAGGTGTGGGAACCACCAAATCTGTATGCAATCGTGTGATGATTGGAAGACCGTATTCAAGACCAAGTTCCATCTATATTAATAGTTGGTCATGCTTTTTGGCCTTACCAACACCTTTATGAAGTTGATAAACCATGAGATGAAACCATTCATAGGGAATTTTATTATGGTATACTTTGATGATGTTCTAGTTTATAGCAAATCCCTTGAAGAACATGTCATAAATTTGCAAAATGTGTTTAATGTTCTTAGAAAAGAGAAGTTATATGCTAATATTTAAATTTTTTATTTTGGTGTTAATGAAGTTCTGTTCTTTTAAATTTGTTGTGAGCTTAAGAGGAGTCAAGGTGGATGAATCTATGTTAGACACCATCAAGAATTTGCAGACTCTGAAATCCATTAGTGAAGTACGAAGCTTCCATGGGTTGTCTAGTTTTTAGGTGATTTGTGAAAGGATTTAGTACCATCATCGCTCCTTTGACCAAGGTGATCCATAAGGATAAACCTTTTAAATTGGGTGATGAGAAAGCCAATTCATTTGAAGATTTTAAGGCTATGCTTAGCTCCGCCCCCTTGTTGCAATTATCCAATTTAGATAAGATATTTGAGGTTGAATGTGATCCAAGTAGGTTTGGAATATATGTAGTCTTAATGAAAGATCATAAATATACTACCTATTTTAGTTAAAAGATCAAGTGCAAAAATCTAAATTATTCCACTAATGATCTAGAGTTATACGCCTTGGTTGGAGAATTGGGTAATTGGCAACATTATTTTTGGACCAAGGAGTTTATGATTCGGTCGATCATGAATCGTTGAAACATCTTTGGGCTCAATATAAAATCAATAAAAGGCATTCCAAGTGGATTTATTTCCTTGAGACTTTCCCTTATGTAATTCTATACAAAAAAGGAAGAGAAAATATGGTAGCCAATGCATTGTCTAGGAAGCATGTGCTAATCTCTAAATTGTCTTCTAAATTGATAGGATTTGAGACTCTTAAGACAATGTATCCCAAGGACCCCAAATTTTCCCAAATCTATAAAGATTGTGAGATATGGGGTAAGGAAAGGTAGGAGAGGGATAATGCTCATATTCGCTACTCCAAGTTTGATAATTTTTTGTTCAAAGAAAGAAGATTGTAGGTTCTATCTAGATAATGGAAAGAATTTTTGTAAGAGAGGCATATGATGGTTGTATTATGGGTCTCTTTGGAATTGACAAGACCCTTGGAATCCTAGAGGAATAATTTTATTGGCCTAAGATGAATTAAGATGTTGCTAGAATTTGAGGCCAATGCATGAATTATAGAAGTGAGAAATCCTTCCTTCTCCCTCAAGGATTATACACACCACTACCCACTCTCCAACGCCCATGGATTGACATATATATGGATTTTATTTTTTGTTTGCCTAGGACGAGAAGAGGTAGAGATTGCATTTTTGTTGTGGTTGCTAGGTTCTCAAAAATTGATTTCATTATGTGTCATAAAATTGATGATGCTCCTAATGTATCTTCTTTATTTATTGATCATGTTGTCAAAATACATGGAATTCCTCAGACCATTGTTAGTGATAAGGACTCTAAGTTCCTTAGTCACTTTTAGAGGTCGTTGTAGGGTAGGATTGACACCACATTGCTTTTCTTAATGTATTTCCACCCACAAATTGATGGGAAAATATAGGCTGTAAGTATGAATTTAGGTTCTATGTTACGTACTTTAGTTAAAGGAAAAATGGCCTCTTGGAAGGACCACCTAACTTTAGCCTAATTTGCTTATAATCGTGTTATCTATTTGACTATTCCTATGACTCACTTTGATTGTGGTTAGGGTTTTAACCCATTTATCTCTTTAGATCTCACTTCTTTATCTAGTTATGTTGTGACAAACTTAGATGGAAACAAGAGGGCAAAAACTATGAAGAAGATGCATGAGAAGGTGTGGATTCGCCTTGAGAAGAAGAATCAAGAGGTGGCTAGAAGAGTAAACAAGGAAAGGAAGAAATTTGTGCTTGAACAGGGTGAATGGGTGTGGGTGAACCTTTGGAAAAATAGGTTTCTAACCCAAAGAAAAGACAAATTGATGCCACAAGGTGATGGCCCATTTCAACTACTTGAAAGGATAACCTACAATGCCTACAAGATTGACCTTCCTCTATAATATCAAGTGCACAATAACTTCAATGTGTGTGATCTTTAACTCTTTGACATGGTATAAGATGATCAACCCTTGAATTTGAGGTCAAATTCTTCTCAAGATCGAGAGGATGATACAATCTGGATTAACTCTATGCTGTTTATTAGAAGTCAAACCCGAGAGCTTCAAACGATCCAAGGATTGTTCATAAAATGGGAGGTACTTGAAGAAGTTGTCTTGTCATCAAGAGGGTATCATTTTTGTAAGAACCCACTTGCATTGGGTGAAGGATCGATGTAGGAGCAAAGGGAATGTAAACGGAGCTAGAAAGATCCTTGGAAGGGAAATGTACTCAAGGCACTTTAGATCCTTCTTTGATCTGCTCTAGCTTTTAAAGAGAGATTTGAAATAGTCCGAGGCTCTTTGGATCCATCTTTAAACCTCTCTAGCATTCCAAGAGTAGGTCAAAATAGCCCAATTGGTCTTTTCTTGCTATTAGGTCACTTTTTGGCCCTAAATGTGTAATAATTATTCTAAACTTTAATTACTTGAGAGCTATCTTATTTAATTAGTTTTGTTTGATTATTGATGAAACTTTACCCATTGAGTGACAGAGAGTTTGAAAACTTATGTTCACCTTTGGTTTGGAAATGTTTGTTTAGAGGGAATTCAATTCCCTCTTGGTCACCATAAGAGTTAGATGTTAGATTAATTTATAATCGAGGGTATTATGATTTAATATATCCTTTTATTCTTAGTTACTCCTTCTTCTTATTTCTAACTTCTATCCTTTATCAATTGTCATTACCTATTGTATTTGATTCTAGTTAGCGTAGTTCAATTCTATATAAAACAAGTACCGGTGTGATGTCATTTTTCTATCCTTTAGCTCCTATGTTTCTTTGATTTGGGGTTTTCATACCCATACATGCACACTACAAGAAAAATAGCTTCTCATAAAGGGAAATCTGGCCCCAGAAAGTCCAAATATAAACCAGTTGATCAATTAGGATAAGAAAAAATTTTCATCGCCTTTCCAAATCAGCTACGATGCTAATGGTCAATATAGACGGGTATAAAATTCTTCTCCTTAAAATCCATTATAGATGACAAAAAATCTGGTCATAATAATCTTTTAGAGGTGGAATTCTTTTCCTAAATAAACTTAATGTCTTGGTCGTTAACCTCTTTTGTGACCAATAATTAACTGGTCCTAGATTATCCTTGAGAAATAAGAAACTACCTAGTCCTAAATTATCGTTTAGATAAGAGCAACATTTTGGTTCTAGATCAATCTTTAAAGACGAGCAATATTTTTATCCTAGATCAAACTTTAAAGATGAGGAACATCCTAGTCATTGATTAGCTCTTAAAGACGAGCAATATTTCTAGTCTCTAATTGACCACCAATGGGCCTAGATCTTGATAGCAAAAAATAATAAGTTTCATCAAATAAATATCAAATTGCTACTGAGAATATAAAGATGAAATAAATATCAAATTTCTACTGAGAATATCGATAGGAAAATATGATATAATTAGAGACCAGAAATATTAGTTAACATCTCATGATATTAGGTTCAGTTTTTGTTTTACTATAAACTTAGTTATCATCTTGAGCAAGAGTATGATATCAAATGTTCCATTACATTATAATTCATAGTAAAATAATAATGAGCTTGTGCATCTCAAAGCTTGTATCTTGACTTTTTTCAATTATTAGAATCTGTATGTACAAAATTTTGAAAATACGATAAATGGCTAATGTTACAATAATATAGGTAAAGTTTACACTAGAATTAGTTAATCCTTTCACCCTAAAATTACTCTAACTATTATCCGAAAACATAAATGAAAGTTGCAATCAAATAAGAAAAACTAATTATAAGAGCTTTGAAATGTATTAACCAAGAATATATAAGCTTTGCATAGCAGTACAGGACTATTGGAAACATATTTGTAAGTATATGAAAGTTTTTGGTATTGATAGTACATCAATATTTAAAGTGCTTATTTAAATGGGAACATGAGCAAGACTTGTGTTTATGATTTCATTGTAAATGGAAACTAAAATATTGCTAAACTGTGTAATATGCTTCCTAGATATGTTGTACAGGAGATTGCAGGTATTGATATTGGTTTCCAAGATCAAAAGAATGATCCCATTGGGGACAACAGTGATGATGAGAAATACACCAATAAAATTGCTTGGCAGAAGATCAGACCCTCTAAACTAAAAGATAGTTTCCTCTGCAATATATGGTATATGCTCTGCTTTTGATGTTTTAATTCTTAGCTTGGAGATTATTTCATGATAAACATCATTTTAATGAAGATGTGGCTAGATTTGGAAACCATAAAATCTCTACTTGTTTTTTTTAAGGGATCCCATGGATGACTCCATGCAGCACACTTTTTAAGAGGCGAACTAGCTATGAATATTTGGAGATATATTAGATCCCCTGTTGGAATGATCCATCACCCTGACACTATTAGAAGAACCTTTAAGAAATGGTGGGATGTGAATGTGAAGAATACGGTCGATAAACTAGTTATGAAAATTATTCTAGTAATCACTTCCTAGGAAATTTTGAAAGAGGGGATTGCTTGCAAGTTTGGAGAACAAAGAAAATTCTTTTGAATTAAATAGAGTACCACATTGTGAGAAATATTCAGGATGACTTGCAAAAGGCTTTTCCTAAGTGCAGTAACAATACAATTGGATAAAAAAAAGGGCAACCCGGTGCATTAAAGCTCCCTCTATGAACAGTATCCGGGGAAGGACCCTACCATAAGAGTTTATTGTACAACTCTTACCTTGCAAAATTGCAGAAAAAATAAAAAGACTAAAACAAGTCACGACTATCAAACAAGTTACATGGAACAAGCCTGCGAATAGAGAATTCAAACTCAACATTGATAAAGTTAAATGAAAAGCAATGGGAAAGCTAGTAATATATGTATAATAAGAGAAAGTAGTGGAGAGTTTATTCTCACTTTTTTAAACTTGTCCAGTGCATAAGTAATAATGAAGTAGAAGCATTTGCTACTATGCTTAGCACTCAATAGTGCCTATACAAAGGATATAACAGGTTCAATATGGAACTCGACTCATTATTCATTACTCAAATGCTGATTAATAATGACACTTATAACATCACATTGAAGAATATTATCCAAATACATTATATACCATTAGAGTAGCCAATGTTCAAATCTCTCATTGCCTATGAAAAGTCAATCAAGTGGCAAATTTTCTTACAAATATGACTTTATCTAGAAGAATAGAAACCATTTTTATATCTTCAAAACATCTTCCCAGTAAGGTTAAAGATTTAGTTCAAGTAGACAAATGGAAATTCCCTTCTATGAGGAGAATATATAAAAAGAACAACTTTTTTATTAGCTAACACTTTCTTGTGTGAAAGGATTATGTATAGGCTAAATCCTTTCTTATCCTTTGAGCATCTTTTGCACATCTTTTTATTACTGGAGGTTTGGTCCATGTCACCCTCTAATTATATAACATTTTATGAATGAATAGACATGGTAGGGGCAAGTATAACCCCCCCCCATACCAAGGCTCATAACCTAGGTGATGTATTATAATAATTTTGTTAAATTCAAGCATTACGGCTCGATAATCTGTGTGCAAGGAAGAAGAAAAAAGAGAGTGAAGCTTGACATTTCATTCTTCATCCACTGTACATTACAACATTGCTTCTATTTATAGACTTGAACAAAGATTGTGAGCTCATTTTCAGCTCGTCCACTTGTTTAACAACCTTTAACAACTTGCTAACTGACTCAACTATATTGCTAACTAACTAAATACTTTGCTAATTCAATCAAGAAGCATACATCCAATGGAATAGTAACACTGCACAGTGTGCATTGATCACACTTTGAGATCATACAATGATCTTGGATCACTAGTTAAAACATGCCCCCTCAAGCTGCACGGTGAAGTTGTTTAGCACACCAAGCTTTCCAAATAAGTGGGCATGCTGATCTCGTTTTAGTCCCTTAGTAAGAAAGTCAGCAACCTAATCATGAGTGTGAACACATACAGCTTGTATCAGTCTACTTTTTATCTTGCTCTGATTAAATGGCAGTCAATATCTATTTGTTTTGTACTCTCAGGAAACACAGGATTGTTGGCCAATTGAATTACAGAATTTCTATCACTAAAGATTGAAATAGGTAAAGTAATAGGAACCTTGAGTTCCTGAAACAAACCAACCAACAAAATTATCTCTAAAACTACTGAAGCTATGCTTCTATACTCAGCTTCAACAGAACTTCTGGAAATAGTGTGCTATTTCTTGGACTTCTAAGATATCAATGATTCAGCAAAATGGACTACGTAACTAGTAACTAAATGTCTGGTGTTGGGACAAGCATCCCAGTCTGAGTCACACCAGAAAGTTAGAGTGGTAGAATGCTCATCCTTTAACCAGATTCCTTAACCAACAGAGCCTTTGAGATACCTGACCACCCTGGTAGAATCCTCCTAGTGTGATCTATATAAACTGGATGAGAGTTTGGACTATAAAACTAATATCTAGTCTTGTAATAGTAGCATACATGAGTTTGCCCACTAGTCTCTGATAAGAAGAAAAATTAGACAATAATTCATCACTTTGTGCACCTGTGGCCTGATCATACTCAAGTGTGGTTAACCTGACATTGGATTCTAAGGGGGTGATTGCAGGTTGGAACCACTAAGGCCTATCTATAAAATTAATTCAAGGATGTACTTTCTTTAGTTTAATATCACCCCTAAAGATGATTTGAGGACTTCAATACCTAAGCAGTATTTGAGATCCCCCAAGTCTTTCAGCTTGAACTGCTGATGCAACTTGTTTTTTATTGTATCAATCTATATTGCATTGCTTCTAGAAAGGAGTAGGTCATCAACATATACAAGAACTACAACTGTATCATCACCTTTATGCCAAGTGAAGAGTGAATAATCAAGAGCACTAAAAGCGAATCCAGTATCAAGCAATGCATGAGTTAGTTTTAGGTTCCACTGTATGGAAGCCTGCTTGAGGCCATACAACAATTTGAGAAACTTGCAGACCTTGTTCTCCCCTTGTCTTCTGAATCCTTCTAGAAGCTCCATGTACACTTTCACTTCAAGATCCCCTTGTAAAAATTCATTATAGACATCTATTTAATGAAGGGTCCACCCTCTAGATACTGCCACAACAATCACACTCCTAATAGTAACCATTTTAGCCACTGATGAATATGTCTCATGATAATGTAGCCCTTCTTGCTGACTATATCCCTTGGCTACTAATCTTTCCTTTAACCTTTCCACTTCACCATTTTCAAGGTATTTAATTTTTATATCCATTTGGAACCAACAGTGTTCTTCCCTTTGGATAGGTCAACAATGGTCCATGTGTTGTTGGCCTCCAAGGATTGGATTTCAAACTTCATGGATTTCACCCAACTTTCATATTTTACATCTTGTTTAAAGTGTTGAGATTAAGTCAAAGTGGAGAACTTTGTCAAGTAACATTGATATGTAGGGCTCAGTTTTTGGTAAGATAGGCTATTGGCTAAGGGGTACTTGCATCTCTGGTTTTTGGAAGTGTCAACATAACCATGCACCACATAGATTGTCTACTAGTTTTGTTGGGTCTACTGGAAGATGCTTAAGTCAGGGAACGCTCAGCTTGGCAATCAGCTTCATTCTTTGGATCAGGTGGAACTATATCAGGTGGTGCAGCAACAACAAAAACAACATCATAAATAGGAGCATCCTCTGCAGGAACCTCAGTAGAAATTTCATCATCTGTGGAGACCAAGAAGTCATTGATGACTTCTTAAGTTTTGGAAGCATTTGTATACTGTACCTTTAATTGTAATGGATCAAAGTGGAATGAGTCTTCATGAAACACAACATCCCTACTTACTAATAGTCTTTTTAAGTGGATATCAAGTTGTAGGTATCCCTTTTGAGACTCTGAATAACCAACTAACAAAGAAGGTTTAGCTATTTCAGAGAACTTGTCACCTCTAGGGACAACAATCACATAACACAAACATCCAAACACCCTCAGATGAGATAGGTTGGGATCCTTAGAGAATAATAACTGAAATGGACTCTTACCAATCAAGTCTGAGGTTGGTATCCTATTTATGATATATACTGCAACTTTCATATATAATCCCAAATACTTTATGGGCAAGTGAGACTGAAACTTAAGAGATCTGTCTATGTTTAATATGTGTCTGTGCTTCCTCTCAACAACTCCATTTTATTGTGAAGTGTTAGGACAACTTGTTTGATGTATAATACCTACAGACCTAAATAATGTGTGACATTGAGTATTGATAAATTCAGTCCCATTGTTAGATCTAATAGATTTTATCACCACTCCAAATTGTGTTTGAATCATGGATATGAAGGTCTTAATAGCCACTATGGTCTTAGATTTTAGCTGCAACAGAAGAACCCAAGTATATCTACTATAGTCAAGAAATAACACTTATTATCAAAGGTAGATGTTCTATAAGGACCCCTAAATCCATGCGTACAAGTTCAAAACCTACAGAGCACCTTATAGTACCTGTAGGAAATGAAAGTCTTATTTGTTTTGATAGTGGACATACAATGCACTTATTAAGCATATTTACATCAATATGATTCTTCAAAATGTCTAAGCATCTTAAAACTTGAGAAACTGGGTTCCACAGTTTGTAACTAGGAGTAGAAACTTCTGCAGTGAATCTGTTGTGCTTTTTCCCTGCATGATCAGTATTTTCTTTCCATTCTCATTTAAGAGCATACAGTCCACCGTCTTATATACTAATACCCTTTATCTTGCCCTTGAAGAGGTTTTGAAATACACAGAAATCAGGATAAAAAGACATAAAGCAGGAAAGTTCCTTGGTTATCTTAGTAATAGACAACAGATTTAGTCTAAAATCTAGAACAAAAAGGACGTCTTTGATCAAATCATCTGCAAACATGTAAGCTTTTCCAGTGTGGGAAATTTTAACTTTATCACTTGTTATAAGGTGTAATTTGTCCAAGTGTCTTGGAACTAAGCTTGTACTATCTTTGAACAAGTGTCTATGGGTAGACACATAATATGTAGCTTCTGAATCTACAATCCAACTATCAGAACAAGATTTGGATAAAAATCAAGTGGTAATACCTGTCATATTAACTTGTTTCATATCCTTGGTATCCTTGTTTAATATGTTCATTATTTGAGTGTACTCTTTATCTGTGAAGGTATGAGGTTTTGCCAATGGTATAGGATTCACATCATGACTAGAGCTAGCAGCATCAACTTGTCCTACTACTATATTTGTAGTTTAAGAAGACTTACTGCCAGTGTTGGTATAGTTGTTACCACTTTTATGTGATGAAAATATTTTACCACCAGCATTTTGTGATATGAAATTTGGAGGATTATAACCTTGTTTATTCTTATTCTTCCAATCATTTGGATACCCTATCAATTTATAGTAGTTTTCTCTGGTATGACCTGAGAGGTAACAGTAGTCACACTTTCTAACCTTGTAATTTGTGTTTCCCTATCCATAACCATAATTGTGATTCACTTGCATAGAAAGTGTTTCTAATCTAACATGCACAACAATCATACATGCAGAGTATTGGATATCATCCTTTATGAGCATGGCATAAGCATGATTGAGAGTAGGAGTTACTCCCTTGAGTAAGATAGGAATTACTCCCTTCAGTAAGATCTGTCTCCTAGCTTGATCGTAAGGACTTATTCAATCCACTCAAAAATTGTAAAAGTCTTAGTTGACATATATGATCTGAGTACTCTTTGGACTTAGGGCAATCACAACTAGGATTAGGAACCAGAACATCATATTCACTCCACAAATTTCTCAATTTAGTAAAATATTCTGAGATTGAATCAGTACCTTGAGAATGCATATTGATTTCACGATGCAATTGATATATGCTCATATGATTCACCTTGTCATATATTTCCTTCAAATCTTCCCAGACTGCATAAGCATTTATAGAATAAACGATTCCAGATAGTAAGATTTCACTCGCAGTGTTCATGATCCATGAGAGGACAATAGCATTGCATGTTTCCCACTATTTATGGAGTTCCTTTTTGTATGACTCATTATTGCAGGATACAGTAACAAAACCATACTTTCTCTTCCCTAAAAGAGAAATTTGCATAGATCGACTCCATAGAATATAGTTTTCTGAACCAGTGAATTTGATTGGGATGAGTGAAGCACTGGAACTATCAGAAGCACCAATGAAGAGTGGATTACTTTGATCAATTTTAGGTTCCATGAGTGAAGGAATTGAACTGCAAAATAGACCAGAATTGCAAAGAAGAAAAAATAAAAAATAGGGAACACATAGAGTTCTTAAGAATTCTCAGAGAACATGAGAAGAAGTGATCAAAACACTCTCAGTATTGAACTCGTGGATCTGATACCATGTGAAATTCAAGCATTACAGCTCGATAATCCATGAGAAAGGAAGAACAAAAGAGAGAGTGAAGCTGGAAATTTCATTCTTCATCCACTGTACATTATAACATTGCTTCTATTTATAGACTTGAGCTAAGATAGTGGGTTCATTTCCAGCTCATTGACAGCTCATCATAACTAACTAACCACTTGTGTAGCAACTTCTAACAACTTGCTAACTGACTTAACTATATTTCTAAATAACTACTACTTTGCTAATTCAACCGAGAAGCATACATCCAATGGAACAGTATCCCTGCACAGTATGCATTGATCACACTTTGAGATCATACTCTGAGCTTGGATCACTAGTTAAAACAAATTTTAAAAAATATCTTTCAAAATTAGATGTATATTTTGTGCCTTTTGTGCCTACTGAGTGAGTAATTGAGATTTCAATATTAAATAACTAGATAAAATAACATATAACAAAAGCTAAAAGTTAAAATGTTAATCTTCAGAAAATCTTTGGGTTCAATTATAAGTTCAAAAGTAGGAAGTTAAAGGTTTGATCAACACTTAGATAATAAGATAATGATATCTCCATACCTTTTTACCATTACGTTAGTTCCAATCAAATTAAGCCTCAATAGAGACAATACTCAATATGCTAGTGTACAAGCACGTATGTGAATAACCTTTCCTACCTATGTTGAGACTTGGGACAGATGAGATTGTACTGAGTATTAAAGTAGGGATTTGGGTTTACTAGATTTCTATTGTATGTCTGAATCACTAACCATTTGCTTTATCATAATTATCCCTCTAAATCTTATATGCTATTATTTTATTATTGTTAAGCTTTTGTAAAGATTTAAGTTTGGTATGATTTAATTTTTCCATCTGTTCGTTCGTAAAGTAGTTTGCTTTAGTAACTGATAGGCATGAATATATTAAGTCCTTATAAGTTTAAACAGTAAAAACTTCACCCTGCTTAAATTGTAACTTCTCTCTTAGACTATTAATATTTCTATTGTAGGTTGCATATTTGTATGCAATATCTTGATTATCTAACTTACATTTAAGGAGTAGAGGCACACATTTTCCTTTGATGAAGCTCGTCTACATTGACCAGATGTAAATAAAAAAAGAACATACAACCATGAAACTAAGAGAAAGAGAAGTCATAATTCCTTAACCTCAAAGTCTTGATGCATATATAACTCCCTCTATGTAGTTTTCTATCTAGGGCGGTCGATCTACATCTTTCCCCATAGTTATGGGGCTGTGTCTTGATCTCCTATGTGCAAAATAGTTGGGACTAGTTCCTATAGAGATTCCCCTTGGTCTAATTCCATGCCTTATGATGAAAAGGGAGTCAACGTAACTCTTAAAGGAAGAAACTAAATTGGCAGAAAAAGATATATACTTAAATATCCAAATAAAAGAACAAAGCTCTATATTTGTAAGGAAATACAAGACCTCTGGAATCTTTTAGAATTTTTTTTTTAAAGGAAGTATACATAAAACAAGAATGATGTGGTTAATTGCTGAACTAGTGAGTATTATATTTTGATACACTGATAACGCTAAGACTACACTCTTGAATAGGTGTAGTAGACATTGTCAATATATTTACCCAATAGGAAGTCGGGGACAAATTCATAAGGAAGAATGTACTTGGTGATCGAATAAGTTCAATATAAAAGTAACTTGCTAAATTCAAACCTAAGATACAAGTATTTTGGTTGTTTTTGATAACAAAAGTGAAACACGGATAAAATCAATATAAAATATAAGCAAGTTATCAATATCACAATGATGGAAACCAAGGCATAGGACACGGGGAATCAAATCTATCAATGAGACATCATATTTAACTAACTAGTCTCGACTCAATCACGGATCTAGTAAATTAGCCTTGTATTCAATATCACCCACTAACATCTTCGACTATTGAGGATTTAGTGCTCACTTATTTTGTCGAACAAAGCTTAGAAGTATGAAGTACAAAACCAGTTTTGGGATACTCTAGGATTTGGCCATCAAATTTCATAAGATAGGTCATATGACTTAAATCGCTCTAAATTAACCTTTTCTAACCTTAATTAGATTTGTCAAGCATTAATGAGGTGGATAGGCAACACCCATTCCAATATCTTCTTTCGAGATCAATTAGAGTAGAAATGGTAGAACAGGAGATTAATTTAGATAAACAAAACTCATTCTCATATCAAGAATAATAAATAAATACTAAAGCAAAAGATAGAATTAAAACCCCAAACTCAATATCTAAGTATTGCATTATGTCTAGCAACAACACTCAAATACCAATGTTAAATTTCACCCAAATAGTCTAAATAAAGCAAGGAAATAATAAAGGTTTAAGAATTTAATAATATAACACTGCAACCTTCAATTCCAAGGGTGTTGGGTTAAGAACCCTAGCCTCCAACACTGTAGATTCTACCAAAGAAGTCTTCAAATGGCTTGGGATCGAGTATTTGATGAATTGGGATTCAAAAACATGAAATTCCAAAATTTCCTATAAATATCTACCCGATGATCCCTTAAGCGATCCAATGGTCTCATATACTCAAGCGATCCAAGTGGTCTCTTACGTGACTCTTTTGACTAGATTGATCGGTCACCTATGTAATACATGTGGTTGCTTATGTGATCCCCATACCACTTAAGCAGTTTTAAGGGTTGTTTCTAAGACTCATTTGTAGGCTCTTCCTTTTCAGTTTTTTTCCCTATTTAGCTTTGACTTCACTCTTTTTCATTAGACTTCACTTAAAAGATAAAAATACCAAAAATGTGTACAATGCACAAGATAATTATCCTCAGATTATCAATCAACAATAATAAATAATAAGACATGAGATATCAATGAGTGGCAAAATTGTCACTTATCAACACCCCCAACTTAAAGACTTTTCTTATCCTTAAGAAAAATGACTTCCAAACATAATGAGGCTATCAAATTAAGTTCAACACCAAAGTCAACACTTTCACATCACACGGGCACACGTATTATGACTTTGGTTGGTACTAACAATTAGTCAACAAGCACATAAATTTACAACCTAACTACTTCCTCAAATTCAAGCACATGTTCAAAAGAACAATGAAATCTCACGAATGATGAAGTAACTACAACAAATTCTCAAAAAGTGACTCACAATCAATAGAAAATCAAACATTCTCCTTTGCTTTATTTGTTGAATATATCAACTTCACCAGTCTATCATAGTTTACATGTCTTCTCACCAATGACAGTCTCCAAAACACAAAATATTTACAATATTAAACAAGGAACAAATACTCAAACACTCACACTCACAAAGAATTGATTATGCAAAGAAGTATCATATCATATGCTTCCCCTTATTTTTTGCTACTACTAACTAAAAAATATGGGGTTAAAGGCCTCAAAATACTTTTTCTAGCTTGTAATGTGAGCTCAAAGAAATGTAGGATAAACATTTAGGATAAAACTGGCTACACCCTCCTTGAACGTATCCACAAAACACAATATAAATAAAACTTGGATAATTGGTCACTTCATTTCTATAAAATACAAGTTCCTACTTCTTTCACTTGAGCTCACCCATTTATTGAAAATATTCTCTTTTTCTTCTCTTTTCACATTTTCTCTCTCTTTATATTTTATTTCTTTTGTTTTTCTCTTTTATCTCGATTATTGATTTGCTTTAAGTCACTAATTTACAAAACCACAGGTAATGATTACGTGTTCCAAGTTCCACCACACCCCTAACATAGGCTTTTAGCCTCAAGTTGGCAATTTTAAGTTAAAGGAGGGTAGGTTTCAAAAGAGGGAAACTTTTTAAAAGGTTCAAGGATTTTAATATGGTTGCCAAAGAAAGGTTAATAGGATCAAATAGGGTAAGTAGTGATACCATTCATGCACGGGTAGGCTTTTAGGGCTAAAGTGTTTTCCAAGAATCACAAAGAAGGCCTAAGATCCTTTTACCAATTGCGTATAGTAAAGACTAGCATTGAATGACCAACCGGGAAAGTTCTAGATGACCCAAAAAAGCACAAGAATTATTCAACAAATAGTCACCCCATATGGCAAGCAAACAATTCTAGAAGGATCAATTTCACTTCCCAAGAAAGAACAAAAGGAGTCATTCTCCACATTACACAAACTAAAGAATTAGGAGTCCCAAAAAGAGTGAAATCATTGTTACAACATCATTCACTTCTATGCGCTTATTTTTCACAAAAATTATAGACAAAGAGGTATTCTCATTTCACATTTCACAAGGCAAGACTAACTACTGTTAGTACCAAACAAGTTAAAATCTCTCATTTTGTCTCCAACAAAGGCAATAATGCTATGGGGCTACTCAGACTTCACCGCTATAATTGGCTACTCAGACTTCACCATAATCTCAATTTCAACCCTAATTCACAATGCTACGGGTACTCAGACTTCCCCTATATAAATGACTCCAACACCCTAAAATGACATTTTTCCCTTAAGAATTTTTTCACTCAATCTATCCTAGGGAAAGGATCATAAAAAATAACCAACAAAATAAAAGGCTAAGGTAGAAATGAAAAGAAAAGAATAAATGATTAATCCAAAAAAATTCAACTAAAGCACAAGCCCAGAAAGGGCACAGAATATCAATAAAATAATAAATCATAAATATCTAAATAAAAAGATAAGAGAAATACAAACACAAGTCACCCCAACTAAAAAGATCGTAGTGTCCTCACTGCATAACATCGAAGCATTAGAAAGTAATGATTCTCTCTGAATCTGCATTCTTGGCTTGCATCACTGTCGGTCTCCTCCTCATCCGCACTTTCAGTATCAATAGCATTATCCTAAGACCAATTTATGGGAACATCATCTTTTTCCACTTGCCTCAAAGTAGAGAGTGGATCTCTAGGCTTCAGCACTCCACAAACCCTCTAATCCCTTCCATATCTGGGTAAAGAATTTGTCCCTGTTTATCTTTCTTCTTTTTATCTTCTCATGAGATTCACCCAACTTCCAGAGTAACCTAGCCAAGCTAGTGTATGCCTTCCCCAGTCTCAAGATATAAGCCCCCGCCTTCTCTAGTCATCTAAGAACCTATCTTAATCTTTTTGTGGTACCTATATAGTGGGCCCTAAAAATTCTCACCAAGCCCTATGGGCACTATAGACACAAACTCTCAAACCATCCATAACTTATCAATTAACACCTTAAATAGTTTTGTGGATGAAGATCTACTAGAGTCGAACTCATCCTTAACTGAGTTGCCCATATAAATCTTCCTCTTTTTGCTTTTAGTAGTCGTTCCTTCACCATAAATTTTCAGTGAGTAGATTGGTACCCTTGGTTCAATCCAGTCATCCTTTAGTTACTCATCAACTCTAGCCCATTTGCATATTTGGGTAGTCAATGAGAGAAATATTGGAGTGGGTCTATTTTATAACTTGTACTAATGGAACTCCAAGATGATAAAAAGATAAATATTCAGTGGAATGGTATCTAGAATACAAGAAACCCTCTGGTCCCTCAGCATTGGGATATTTGTCCCATTCCCTTAAGAAGAGAAAAGACTACAAATGATTAAAATCTAAATTCTTGCCTCGATCGTGAACTTTTTTGAAGTATTCATTGCTTTTAAGGTTTCCCAAGGAACATACTTACCTAGGCAAAGATTTTATGCCAACCAACTACTCAGAGAACAATCTTTTATAGTGAACTGTGATTGATCAGAATTCGGTAAATCATACACCATATTTATTTTCTTTGCTTTGGCATGGACAGTATGGACTCTTACTTTAATCACTAGGGTAGCCCATTTTATAGCCTTGAGATTGTCACAAAATTCTCTAACCCACTGCTCATTGGCATAACAAGGTTCAGGTGCAAAGAAAATCCCCACAATAGACACCAATATCTAATAAAAAGTTGGAAGTGTCTCAAACCAGCTCAAGGTAGATCCCTCTTATGGGAAATAACTTCTTCCCGACCATGTATGCATAATATGTTGTTTGATTTGAGAGAGAGGAATCAATTCTCATCATATTCTCGTTCAACCTCTACTTCATCGATAAGGTATGGCATGACCCAAGGCTACCCCTAGTGATAACATGGTGCTTAAGGACATAAGTGACCCCAAGCTAACCCATGATCTGGTACTTGCTATGAGAACTAAATAAAATAATACTAAAACATCATATGCAGAAGTTAAACTAATTTAATACTCTTAAGATATACTACTGGAACAATACTCAGCATGTCTGAAACTGCTGATCAAACTTAGACAAGTCTAAATATCTAAATATCAGAAAGCCTCTAAGTCATGAGGAGTTAATGGGACAAACCCCCAACTAACTTTGACTGACTGAAATGAAGTAAATACTAAAAATAGCTGTAAATACTTGTCCTCGATAGATGAGGACTCACCACAACTATTTCTGAGTGATACTAAATTGATTAAGGGCGATCGGAGAACTGAGCATCCGAACCTATGTTATAAGACAAGATAGTGCAAAAGAGAATTTACAGCCAGTACTTTGAATGCACTAGTACGTGAGATAAGGACTAACTGAAATACATATGGATACTGAACATGAATGCATAAACATGTAAAACAAATGCAAGACCATGTAAAGAATGTACTAAAATAATTTGTAAAACTAACTGACTGAATAGATGATAAATTGAACACTTGGTCATACAAGACGGAGCTGACATAATCTAAATACTTAACTAAAACTATGGGAGCTATCATGTAGACGACATGACCCAATCTAAGATAATCATGGTCCAACCATAACCCCAGTTGGAAGGGTGTAAGTACCTTTCCATGAGTACTAACACTGGCTATGTGGATCTACTAATCTGATATCCCAAAGGACTAGGGTGTCAGTCCTCTACTGGCGGGTGAACCCTAAGAGAGTATTTGTCCTCTACTAGTGGGTGAAATCTCACAACCTACACTGGCTATGTAATTCTAGAACTTAAGGACTACTACTAAAGGTCTCACTCCTCTACTAGGGAGTGAGCCTTCATCCCTAAGTTTGCTTGATGCTAAATCAGACTCCCAATTGAACTGAAACTAATGCTGATTTAAGTTAACTGAACTCGTAACTGATAATTTCTCAACTTGAATATGATAATCTAAATATGATGATAAAATCATGATATGACTAGCCTGTAATATGAAAATATGAAATATGTGTAAACATATAGGTATTGAGTGTTAATAATCCACCATCACTGAATAACACTTCAGTATAATAACATCATCATAATCTTATAAGAAATTTTTTGATTTGTGGAACCAAAACATTGTATTTTTCATAAAACTAATGAAATCAATGATTATGAGTACGAGAATGTGTTAAACTTATTAGGACAACATGCTCACATAGTTTCTTCATAACTAAATAAATTGACATGGTATAACCTGAACATGATATAGGTGAGTGAGATTATAATGCGTGTAAGAGTATAATTCACATGAGGAAACACAATGTCATGGTTTTTATTCAAAACTAGTAAGACCAAATTAAGTAAATTTATACTTACCATTAAAATTTCATGAAAAGAGAGAAAGGATTTATACTTGAAAACCAGGAATTTCTTGGGACTCAATGGTTGAAGAAACCCATTGATGAATACCGAAAATACCTGAGTTGCTTCAATTCTTGAAGAAAACTTGGAATTGGGACTTTGAATGGTTGAATTCTTGGAAGAAACTTTCTTTTGGAACCCTTGGGGATGCATCACACAGTGAGGGACCAGATCCCTGAAGATCAATCACAGGAAAAATATAATATAGCAAATAAGAAGTAAAAGAAAGTGCAGAAAGAGCAAAAATACAAGATTTTACGTGGAAACCCAGGAAGGGAAAAAACACGGCTTGCCCTCACAAGCACCAAAGAAATCCACTATAATCAACTTCTTAATTACAGTCTATATTTTAGACTACCTATAGGCTCCTTGTGCTAGCAACAAGTTTACAATCAGCTCAGCTTGGTAACACTACCAAGGACTTCCTCTACACTGATTAACTCTAATCAGCTTCACACTTAGGAAACTCTACCTAAGAACTTATCTCAACAAATAAAAGAACTACTCTTATAAGATGAGCAGTTCAGTTACAAATCAAATCTCACTCAAGAACAATTTATATTTAAGCTCACATAAACAGCTACGAACTTGAGTAGTGTTGAAATAGGTGTTTTTGATGCCTCTATTCACTTTTTAAGAATTGCAAAAAACATTTGTTGAAGAGGATACTCTTTCCTTTTATAGATGGGTAATAATTAGGGATGAAAAATCATTGGACCAACTATCTAAGTCATTACAAAATAGCACCTGCAAGTTTGTTACACAAGAGGACAAAATTATGCAGATATCGTTTGCCAACTGTTTTGTACCTCACACGTCTAGGACCTGGTCCCTTGCAGTTTAGCTACTCATCATTAAAACTACATATATCAAGTTTCCTCCTTTTGATGATGACAATCAAAACCATACAATTTGAGCATTAGTCATATTCATCAGATTTAACCAGAGTGTTTACCACATGAAGATTAATGTTCCCCCTATAATCATGATTCTTTCACCATGCAATATAGGGACCTGGTCCTTTGTTGTCATTTGCAAAAAAAACTTACGACTTTTAGTATGCACCTTCAGTTAGTGCATTTTTTATTTCTTCCCCTATCATCATGACACCCTTCATTCATCTATTTAGCACATAACACACTTCTCTTTATCAGCAGGTCATTCATATTCACATTCACCTAGAACACCTAAACATTTGTTACCTAGTTCATCCATCAATTTTATCCCTACTCAGTATTCCCCCTTCTGGCATGATTGAAAAAGATTAACAGTAACCAAGAGTAAATTAAGCACAAATTAGTTAACTCATGGACACTAGGCAACACTAACATGAAGAATAAATTTGCAATTTAAAGAGAACAGATGTAATACATAAAACAAAGATTAATTCATAAGCAGGATAAGTATCATAGCAGTGCATAAATTTAATGTTCTTAAGGAAAAATCCATAGGAATAAAGAACGATTAACTCATGAAGTACTAGGAAGAAAAGTTTGAAGAATTAGGGTCCGGTTGTTGTTAAGATTCCTTATCTCTGCATTTGACTCAAAAACCTCAACAGTTAAGATTGACACCCTCTTCTTTAGTTTAACATTCTTATTTTTTGAGCATTTCATTATCACACGAGCTTTCTTTGGAGAGATGCTTAATTGTCTCCTGAAGCTTGTAGATTTCTTAATTCTTGGTAGCTAAATTTCCCTTTAGTTCCTCTATTTCCTTGTTGATATCCTTTTGATAAATTCTACCTGACTCGACACATTCAGTATTGACGAATGTCTTCATGCTAAGCATTTAAAGCACAGTCCCTTTGGTTTCATTTTCAAACACAATATCAAACTGGTCAAATACCTTGTTCAACTAATATCCATAAGAACGACTTTACAAATGTCTTCCATTATCAGTGCAGTAGATTAATGAATTCAAAGCTATTGAGGCATTCCATTACAAATAAATCAGTGGAAAAGGAAATTCTTTTCTTTTGTGACCTAAGTAGAATCACATTGTTCACAAAGTTAAAGACCAATTGAAACTCACTCTTCAATGATTTCCTATTCACTGTAGCCACAAATTTCCCATGGATCTTGGATGTATTTGCTAAGAATTATTAAAGGAAGTTTCTTAGTGACAATTGTCACCCCATATGTAGGAACTTCCAAAATCCTTCCTAGTGTTTCCTCATTCAGTTTTATCTTTTATCCTTGGACTTGTGCAATCAGATGTTTCCCATCTTCTGATAATTCCAAAGTGAAATAGATTTCCATGACTATCTCATCAAAAATTATAGGAACATGTCCTTCCATGAGATGCATCAACCCTTAATGTTTACCCAGCTCAACAAGTTCCACCATACCAGGTTCTGCTAGCATGTTTGAGTTAAAAATCCTTCCAGTTAAAACCTATTGATTCTTTAAGAACCTATTTCTTTCTTCCTTGGATACACCCTCATTTTTCACCCCATTATTTCATTTGGTGTAAGTGATCACAAATTCTCTTCCAGCTACTTTTCTCTTCTTGGGACTAGTCCCTCAAGAGTTAGATATTTCTCAGTAAAACTTATAGACCATTCTCCAAAAAGTTTTAGAGTTTTACTTACATTGATATTCTTATGATCAGTCAAGATCTTTCCTGATCTATTTGACAATAATATGACATTTTCAACAACCCAGGTTTCATCCACCATAACATCATCAAAATAGTTTTGTAGAATCAACGAGGATTCATCATTGACAGGTTGAGTGATGAAAGAGTTAAGCTTTGGAATAGTAGGAGAATAATGATGCTTTTCAGTAAGGTTTAAAAGGAATTTTTCACAATGTTAAGCTTAGAACCCTTTAAACGACAAGAAACTAGGAGAGTTGCATCCATCAAGGTCTTTTTCTTAGAAGAGCTATTTTATATTTAGATTTTCTCCTTTTGGTATGAGAAAGATTGAATGCAATAATTTTTAAAGGAGAAAATAAGTACAAGGAGGGGTTTTCTGGGGAAATAAGATATGATCAATATAAGATTTTTAGGTGACTTAGTTTCCCTTTATGGAAAACAAAAATTTTATTTTGACATAAGGACAAGAGGACGCCACTTTTTATTCATAGAACAGACAATTTTTTCACATACCAGACACTAACCTGAGAGATGGGACCAAGTCCCTTCTCTAGTTAGAGTAAAACTCCATCTTTGTGCTTGTTACATTTGTTTACCTCCAAACCTATTACCATGGGTGTTTCCTACAAGGGTATGGTACTGAGTTAGACCAATATGTACCTAATACACCAAGGATACCTGCCTTCTAAACATAGCCATTTCTTTGAAGAGACATTGATTCACTTGATACTATGTCAGGCTAATTTGATCATCCTCAATATTAGCTTGTTAGAATCATTACACCATATGATAATACTCTCATCTGCATTTTTTGGCCTTCACCATCATCATCAAGAATTATTTCTTCAATTTCAAAGACTTTACTGCCACTAGGGATCAATAACTCCATGAACTTCTCACTTTGAGAGTTTCAGCTTTGTTTCACCAGGGACCGGGTCCACTAGAAATCAAATATTTCAATATATAACATTTCCAAATAAAATGTCCTGAGTGAGAGGTCAGTCAAATCTTATAGAGTTAAAATTTGAGAACTTATCAATGAACCATTTCTTACTATAATCGCCTTTATCATTCTTACATCTATGATTACAAGTTAAATTTGAGGACCCCTTTGAGTGTGAGTTCCCAGTAAGAGGACAATGGTGTGATCAATCCTTTTGGCCCATCTAGGTAAAGAGGTCCTTTTAATAATTTTCAACAACTTAAAACCCATAGAATGTGCATTCCCTTACTGAATATACCTAGAGCCATTCATTTTAGCTTCTATCCAGCTCTAATAGTTTTCTTTTATGTGCCTATATCTTCCATAGTGAGTACATAGAATCTTATGGACCCTTTTCTTAGCATCATGAGCACTCGTCCCTTGAGACCCATGAACTTGGGTTCCTTCTATATAACCAAGACCCTTCCTTCTATTAGTATTTTTACTAGTTAGGTCAAAAAGGATCTAAGAGGATGTAGATCATTGCAAGGATTTTTTAAGTTCTTCCCTCAGAGGGATCAGGTCCCTCTTCAATTCCTCATTTTTCTGGAGAACAAAAATTAGATGATTTTTGAAATCCTTTATTTTTTATTCAAGCTCATTTTTAAGCTATGAGGATTCTTTTTTCCCTTTACTACCAGGAGCATATGTTTTTTTCTATTGGCTTACCAAACTCAGATTTTTAGATTCAACCTTAGCACATTGTTCTTCAATTTTAGAAATCGAGCAAGTTAAGGTAATTAATAAATGCTCTTGATTCTCTATCTTTTCTTCAAGATAATTTTTGTCAATAGTCGATTTGCACACTGTACCAAACAATACATTTGCTTTCCTTTTTAACTTTCTATCAGAATAATTTTCAAGATTCCTCTTAATATCAGAGATAGTTACCTCATGTTTTTATTTATTTTTTAGTGTCTACTATGAGGGAAAACAAAGAATCGAAGGTAAATTTCTCATTTTTTAATGCAAGCATGGAAACAACTGCAGTCTTCTCACCTTCATGAGATTCACTGGAATAGTTACCCCGACTAGCTAAGGCTTGTTTAACTACAAGATCAGCTGCAGCCTGTCTTCTTAATTTTACAGGGACCTGGTCTCTATTTTTTCCTATGTCACCTCCAGTGTTGTGATAATCCTGATGGTCTATTTTGTGCATTGGACAATGCTTAACAAAATATTTAGGACTTCCACATTTCTGGAAAACCTCAACATTACTTCTCTTATTGTTGCCACTTCTTCTTCTTTGAAATCGATCACTCATTTTCATTGCTTAGACAATTCTACTTTCCAAATAGGCAAAATCATTCTTTTCTTCACTTGAGTAATTCTTTAAAACCTTCTACGCTAGAATATTTTCCTTTTTGGAATCTTTCTTCTCTATCTTTTTTGAAATCTTTCTTCTCTATCTCTTGTTGCTTTTTGAGCTCATGAGTTTTACATTTTCAATCAACTCATTCATGGTGATGGTCTTCAAATTTCTTGCCTCAGTTATAGCATCTACTTTGATTTCGCTGGACTTTGGAAGAACACCAAGAATTTTTCTCACTTACTTATATACTGGAATCACTTCTCCTAAGCAGTGAAGCTCCTTAGTGATAAAAGTGAATCTTGTATGTATTTCTTGGATAGTTTCTCCTTATTTCATGGTGAAGGTTTCATACTAAGTAATCAGCATGTCTATTTTTGAATCCTTCACATCAGTAGTACCTTTATGAGCAGTCCACAAGCAATCCCAAATTTCTTTTGCATTTTCACAAACAGAAATCCTATTATACTTGTTAGGCCCTATACCACAGACCAATAGTTTCTTTGCCTTATAGTTCTTTTTAATTATATTTCTATCTTAATCATTAAACTCCCTTATGCTTTTGACAACCAGTTTTGTCACATCTCCTTCTTTGACTTATTTCACAGGAACATAAGGACCATCAAGAATGATGTCCATCAGTTCACTATCCTCACCCATGATGAAGTCAAACATCCTAGTTTTCCACCACCCATAATATTGTCCATTGAATCTTAATGGTCTAGTGGTAGATTTTTTTTCTTCTTGGTTAGGTGGAGCAGCCATGCTAACTAAGACACTCTAGTTGTTAACCTTTAAGACTGACCATGCTCTGATACCAATTGTTGGAACCCTTGGGGGTGAACAACATTGTGAGGGACTAGGTTCCTCATGATCAATCACAGGAAAACTATAGTATAGCATCCAAGATGGAAAAGACAATGCAGAAAAAGTAAAAAGACAAGATTTTACGTGGAAACCCATAAAGAGAAAAACCATGGCTTTTCCTCACAAGCACCAATGAAATCTACAATAGTCAACAATCTAATTATAGTCAAGTTTTCAGCCTACCTCTAGGCACCTTACACTAAAAGAAACTCTACTGCCAGCTCATCTTGGTAACTCTACCAAGGACTCTCTCTACACTAATTAACTTAAATCATCTTCACACTTAGTAAACTCTACTTAAGAACTTCTCTCAACAAATGAAAGAACTATTCTTATAATATGAGTAGTTCAGTTATAAATCTAAGCTCACTCAAGAATAATTTCTATTTAACCTCACATAAATAACTACAAACTTAAGTAGTGTTGAAATAGGGTTTTTGCTGCCTCTCTACACTTTTTTAGAATTGCTTGAAACCATTTGTTGAAGATGAGTCTATTTTCTTTTATAGATGGGTGATGTTTATGACTGGAATATCATTGGGCCAGCTATCCAAGTCAGTACAAAATAGCACCTACAAGTTTGTTATACAAAAGAACAAAATTGTGCAGATATTGTATTCAACTTTATTGTACTTCACACGTCCATAGACCTAGTCCATTGCAGATTAGCTGCTCATCATCAAAACTATGTATAGAACTTTTAATATTTTTGATATTGGAAATGGGGAATGATTTTACGTTGTTAACAGATAGGGAATGGGGCAAATAATGACCTTTTAGGGGTTTAAAATGTAAATTAGGTATTTAGGGAGAAAGGGAAAAGACCAAAATTCCCTATTGAACCTTAAAAGAAAAAGCAGGATTTTAAATCATCCGTGGCACAGAAGCTAGCCTCTATGAAATGGCATGTATCATGGAGACTAACCTCTATGGCATGTCGTGTTTTACGGAGTCTAGTCTTTTTGAAACAATAAAATCGTGGAGGCATTCTACCTCTGTGGTCCAAAAATATCCCGAACCCCTTCCAAAAGTCCAAAACTCTTCTGGATGACCCTTTTAACATCCCTAAACATATTTCAACTGATAAGTCAATGTTTTGAACTTGGGAAGGCCAAAATAAAATTTTCAAAATCTTAGGGTATTAAAATGGCCATGTAGTTTGTACTCAGTGTAAATTAAATGGCTTTGGGACTTCTAAACTTTGGATGAATAGATGGAAACTCATCTAGAATCTTGTAGGGTATTACAATATCTCCACCTTGGGATCATTCATCCTCGAATGAAATTGTCTAAGCTTAGATACTAAGAAGACTGAGATCATGTACTAAATACTTATAAGATAAATCATGATTAAGTAACTGAATCTGAATCTTGATGCATGGACTGAACTAAATTTAGGAATGCATGCTATGACATGAGGATGGTTGGATAGATGAGATAGAGAATGAGAGAACCAATTTAAGAGTAACCATTACCTCAAGTTGAATCTAAATTCATAGGGAAAAGATGGGGATACTTGGTTTGCATATCTGTTTCTACTTCCAAAGTAGCTCCGTAAATGGAATAATTTTTTCAAAGAACCTTAACCAAGGGAACTTCTTTATTCCTTAACCTATGAATATGAAAATTAAGGATCTTAACTGGGACTTCTTCATAGGAAAGGCTATCTTTCACATCTGCACTCTCCAAGGGCACGACTGAAGCTGGGTCACCAATACATTTCTTTAGTAAAGAGACATAGAATATGGGATGCACTGATGTTAACTCTGCAAGAAACTCCCACTCATAAGCTACCTTTTAGAAATAACTCAAAATCCTATATGGGCCAACATAGCGGGGACTAAGCTTTATTTTCTTGGCAAATCTCTTCACCCTTCTCATGGGTGAAATTTTCAAATAAATAAAGTCACCAACATCAAATTCTAGATATCTTCTTCTCATATCAGCATAGGATTTCTGTCGGCTTTAGGATGTCCTAATCATTTGAGGTTCAATTAAACTTTCTACATCACCTCATACACTGAATATGGCCCTATCAAAGCAGCCTCACCAACTTCAAACCAACCAATAGGAGATCTATACCTCCTTCCATAGAGAACCTCAATGGAGCCATTTGAATCTAGAGTGATAACTATTGTTGTAGGCAAACTCAAGAAAAGTTAAGTGGTTATTCCAACTACCCTTGAAGTCGATAACACAAGCCCTCAACATATACTCTAAGGTCTGAATAATCATCTCTGCCTGACCATCTGTATGGGGATGAAAAGATATATTGATATGGACTTGGGCATCAATACCCTTCTGAAAAGTCTTCCAAAAATAGAAGGTAAACTAAGTACCTCTATCAGAAATAATGGTCAACAGAACCCCATACAACTTTACAAACTCCCTGAGATAGAGTCTAGAATAATCCTCATCTGAATACAAAGTATGAACTAGTAAGAAATGGGCTGACTTAGTCATTCTATCTACAATGACCCAAATCAAATCATGCTGATGACGCATACAAGTAGCCCTATCACAAAATCTATGTTCACCATTTCCCACTTCTATGTGGGGATGTTTAACTCCTGATATGTACCACTAGTCCCTTGGTGTTCAATCTTAATGTTCTAACCATTCGAACACTTAGCCATAAATTTCATAATATCTTTCTTCATACCATTCCACCAATAGACTTCCTACAAATCATGATACATCTTAGTGGCCCCTGGGTGAATAGAATATCACGCATCATGTGCCTCTACTAATATTTCTATCTCAAACCATCCATAATTGAAACACGTAACCTACCCTGACAATGAAGCACACCATCTCTCCCTTAGGAGAAAACCTTAACCTTCTTATCCAAAACTGCCTTCTTCAACTTGACCAAAATAGGATCTATGTCTTGTTTTTCTTTCACTTTGGCTACCAATGAAGGTTCCAAACTATTCTGAACCCATATACTTCCTTTGGACAAATGAAACAACCAAATACCTAATCTAGCAAGCTGATGAACCTTACAAACTAACTCCCTCTCATTCTCCTTAACATACTCAATACTTCCTATAGACAATCTACTAGGGGCATCGACTACAACATTAGCCTTACCTGAGTGATACAACACACTTATATCATAGTCCTTGAAAAATTCAAGCCACCTTCTCTGACGGAGATTCATGTCTTTCTTCTTAAAAACATAGTGTAAACTCTTATGGTCCACAAACACATCAACAAGAACTCTGTAAAGGTAATGCCTCCAAATCCTTAAGTCAAAGACAACTGCTACCAATTCAAGGTCAGGGGTGTGGTAATTCATCTTATGGGGTTTAAGATGTCTAGATACATAGGCTACGACCTTACCTCACTACATCAACACATAACCAAGACCAACTCTAGAAGTATCACAATAAACTACAAACCTATTTGAACCATCTAGTAGAGATAATACTAGTGTGAAAGTAAGATTAGTTTTCAACTCCTAAAAACTCTTCATGAAGGAATCTGACCACTAAAACGTTACTTTCTTTTGGGTTAGCCAAGACATGGGAGAAATAATAGAAGAAAATCCTTCAACAAATTGTCTGTGGTAACAAGCTTAATCTAAGAACTCTTGATATCTAATAGATAGATGGGTCTAGTCCAGATTCTCATTGTTTGTAATGTTCTAAGAATCAACTCAAATTCAATTACCGAAAATGATGTGACAAAGGAAATCTATTGATCTCAACCAAAATTCACATTTGCTGAACTTAGTGAATAACTAGTGGTCCTTATGTGTCTGTAACATAATACTAAAATAATCATCTTCACTATGTGAATATATAAGGATGTCATCTATAAAGACTATGATGAATATGTCCAAGTACTACTTGAACACCCTGTTCATCAAGTCCATAAAAGTTGTAGGAGAATTCGTTAGTCCAAAAGAGTTCTGAAGGCTGTCTTTGGGCTATCACATTCCCTGAAGCTAAGTTAATGATATCCGAATTTGAGATTTATCTTAGATAAATAGCTTGCACCCTAAAGTTGGTCGAACAAGTTATCAATCTTAGAGAAAGGATACTTATTCTTGATTTTGACATTGTTTAACTGACGGTAACAATGTATATTCTGAGGGAACCATCTTCCTTGCACATAAAGTGAACTGAAGCACCCCATGGAGAAATAGTAGACCTAATAAAACCCTTATCTAAGAGATCTTTCAACTTATCATTCAATTTCTTAATCTCAATTGATCCATTCTATAAGTTGGAATAGCGATAGGCTAGGTATCTAGGAGGAGATCTATTTCAAAGTTAATTTCCCTCTTAGGAGGAACTCTAGGAAGATCTTTAGGGAACAGTTCTGAGAATTTACTTACTACTGGAATTGACTTAAGACTCAAATTTTAAGAATTTGAGTCGTTACTCAAATGAGATGGTAAATACATCCCTTGGATATTATCTTTCTTGCCTTAAGATAGGAGACAAATCGACCTATAAGAACTGAAGTACTACCCCTTTATTCTATGACAGGTTCATTAGAAAACTAGAATTGTACTATTTTATTTCTATATTCAACTGAGTTATAGCAGGAGTAGAGACAATCTATGCTGAGAATGACATCAAAATCAGTCACCTCTAACTCTACAAGGTCAACTAGATTGATTTTTTGAGACACTATGACTGGGTAATTTTTGTATAACCGTCTGGCTATAATATAACTACCCACTGGGTAAACACTGAGAAAGGTCTGCTAAAATATTAGGACTGACGTCAAAGTATACTTCTATATAGGATGCCACAAAATAAAGTGAATCTCTGAGGTCTAACAATGCATAAACATAAAGATAGAAGACTTGTAATGTACCTGTAACCATATCAGGAGAACTCTCTTGATCATGTTGAGTCTGAAAAGCATATAGTCAATTCTATTGCTGCCTACTGGTGGCATTGGAGGTGGCGCAATGCTGAGTTGGGAAGCCTGCTGGAGCTGATGAAAAGTTAGAATGACCTTGTTGACAAAAATCCTTTTCCTTTTGGGCAACTAATGGAAATCCCTAACCTGTGGACCGGTTTGCCATATCCAAAACACACATCACTATCTGCTCGACACTCTCCCTTATAGTTCCTACCACATATCCTACAAAGAATATTAGTACGACCACTGTTCATGCTACCCTAGGACTTAGATCCTAGTGCTCTATCCCGATTGTCCTGCCTGAACATAGGCATTGGCACACTGGTTGAAGATGGGGCTAGAGCTAAAAATTTATAGTGCAACTAAGAATGATTCCCACCATCAAAACTTTGTTGTGTGAAGTTAAAGCTACAAGTTTTGGCCCTCTTATTCTTCTTTTTCTTTTCTTTTAGCTTCTCTTCCTAAATCTACTAAGCATGGACCATCAATCTAGAAAGGTCCATCTCCTTAACCAACATAGTTGTTCTACACTCCTTAACCACAACCTTCAAAACCTTAGACATAAACTTACTCATTCTGGCCCTATAATCAACCACCGTAGTCGGAGAATACCTCGCTAACTAGGAAAACTTAACTGAGTACTCCTTTGCACTCATGTTACCTTATTTCAGATTCATAAACTTCTGCACTTTGTCCTCCCTCTACTCGAGTGGGTAAAAACCTTTCTAAGAAGGTCATAGTAAACTTCTCACTATATAGGCCCTGCCTCAACACCTATGTCCTTCTTCCACTACTTTAACCAAGTATGATCCACTCCTAGCAATTGGTAAGCGTCTAAGTTAGCACTCCTACTAGAAGTAACACCCATGATGTCTATCACTTTTTGTACACCATCAAGAAACTCATGTGGATCCTATTTAGACTTGGATCTAGAAAACAATGGAGGATTCATCCGAGTAAAGTCTCAAATTCTAGCTATTGCAATGCCCACTACTAGATTGGCTAGGGAAATAACTTGTTGGTTATTCTGAGCAGCCATAGTCTAACCAAAATAGAGAAAGTTGTCCTTAATTCAACAGAGAAAACATGTTTGTTTAGAGGGTCTTCCTGAATAGGAAGTGGTACGAGCTAATCCCCATTTCTTCTATTGTTATTTCTTATGGGAGGCATTTTCTGTAATGGATGAAGGACGATTTAGAAAAAGAAATTTAATAGAGATCATGCTTTTTTGCATGACATGAACATTGAAAGAAGAGAAACTTTCCTAAAATGTCTCATAGCCTCTTGCCCATAAGTGTGGCGCACTTCAAAGCTATGCACAAGACTCTACTCAACCCAGCTTTCAGATACCATAGGACACTTAAAAACCTTAGGCTCTGGTACCAAGCTTTGTCACGATCTGAGGCTACCCCCTATTTGTAACACGGTGCTTAAGATAATACTAAAACATCATATGCAAAATTTAAACTGATCAAATACTCTTAAGATATACTACTAAAACAATACTCAACATTTTTTAAACTATTGATAAAACTGAGACAAGTCTAAATATCCAAAAGCCAATAAGATATGAGGAGTTAATTGGATAAACCCCCACTAATATGACTGGCTAAAATGAAGAAAATACTAAAAATAACTATAAATACTTGTTCTCGATGGGTGAGGACTTACCATAACTATTACCGAGTGTTACTGAACTTAATAAGGGCAATTGAGGAACTGAGCATCTGAACCTATGTTATAAGATAACATAGTGCAAAAGAGAGCATCCAGTTAGTACTTTGAATATACTGGAACGTGAGATAAGGACTAACTAAAATACATATGGATACTAAACATGTAAATAACACAAGACCAAGTAAAGCATGTACTAAAATAATCTATAAAATAACTGACTGAATAGCTGATAAACTGAACACTTGGTCATGCTATCTTGATATGATATAATCTAAATACTGAACTAAAACTATGAGAGCTATCATATAAACAACATGCCCCAATCTAAGCTAATCAGGGTCCAACCTGTAACCCCAGTTTGAAGGGTGTGAGTACCTTTACATGAGTACTAATACTAGCTTTGTAGATTCACTAATCTAATGCCTCGAAAGATTAGGGTGCTAGTCCTCTACTGGTGGGTAACCCTTAAGAGAGTGTCGATAATCTATTGGTTGGTGACATCTCATAACCTACGTTGGCTACATAGTTTTGGAACTTAGGGACTCCTACTATAAGTCTCTGACCTCTACTGGTGGGTGAGCCTTCATCCCTAAGATCACTCGGTGCTAAATCCTACTCCCAATTAGATAGACACTGGTGCTGATTTAAGTTAACTATACTCATGACTGATATTTGCTCAACATGAATATGATAATCTGAATATGATGATAAAATTATGACCTGACTAACTTGTAACTTGAAAATCTAAAGTATGTGTAAACATATAGGTATCGGGTGTTCATAATCCACCAGCACTGAACAATACTTTAGTACAATAACATCATCACAATCTTGTAAGGATATTCATGATTCATAGACCTAAAACATAGTATATTTAATTAAACTAATGAAATCCATGATTATCAGTATGGGAATATATTAAACTTATGAGGACAATGTGCTCACATAGTTTATTTCATAACTTGATAAATTGACGTTTTAACAATTGAACGTGATATGGGTGACTGAGATTATAAAGCATGTAATAGTATAATTCACATGGAAAACACAATGTTGTGTTTCTTATTCAAAACTAGAAAGAGTAAATTGAGTAAATGTGTACTTAACATTGAAAGTTCATGAAAAGAGGGAAAAGGTTTATACTTGAAAACAAGGGATTTCTTAGGACACAGTGGGTGAAAGGAACCCATTAATGAATACCCAACATATCTGAGCTACTTGAATTTTTTAGTAAAACTTGGAATTGGGACTTTGAATGGTTGAATTCTTGGAAGAAACTTTCAATTTTTGTGTTCTTGGGAATGTGGAATGATTTTATGTATTTAACTAATGAGGAATGGGGAAAATAACACCCCTCTTGGGTTTTAAAGTGTCATTTGGGTGTATAGGGAGAGGGGGAAATTACAAAAATGCACCCTTGAACAATAAATGAAAAAGCATGATTTCACGGCCTTTGTGGCATGGAGGCTATCGTGGAGGCTAGCCTCCGTGAAACGGTGTTTACCATAGAGACTAATATCTATGATAAGGCATGTATCTCGGAGGGACAATCTCTGTGACACATTAAAATTGTGAAGGTATTCTTTCTTCATCCGCCAGAAACACCCCGAACCCCTTTTGAAAATTCTGAAACTCTCCCGGATGACCTTTTTAACATCCCTAAAAATATTTCAACTCATAAATCAGCCTTTCAAAATAGGGAAGGCCAAAATAAAATGTTCAAAATATTGGGTTCATAAAATGGCCATGTCACTTGTACTCAGTGTAAATTAAATGGCTAAGGTACTTCTAAACATTGGACAAATAGCTGGAAACTCGTTTAGAATCTTATGGGGTATTAAAAGGTAGTGTTCTATTATTGGCATTTTATACACCTCAGAACATTACACAAGTGTGAGTGCATAAGATTATAATGTAAACCACTTCACTGTGGGTAATTGAAGCAAAAAAATGAGTCTATAGTTAATTTCGGACTTAAAATTAAGTTTTAATCTTTCCGACACTACACAAAATTTAAGCTCAGGTATCTCTTACACAGTTTGAGGTTTATTTTTCGGTTGAGGATAATTTTGTTGACATCTCCTAAGAGATCAGATGTTGTGAAATCAACACTCACTTATGCAAAGAAGGGGGTCACTTAAGCAGACCCTTCAATCTAATAACCCAAAATCAAATTTTTTCGACCATAGTGTTGCACTAACACAATTTACAACTCATAAAGACATGGCTATCATTTAATTTAAGCACTAGATCATGAATTCTCCACAAATTTAACAACGAAACTCTTTAGAAATGATGAATCAAATACTTGGTGTGCATACTCAAATTTCAACAATTTCTAATATATTTTGGGTACTCAAGACTTCCCTAATAATTTTAACACAAAGAAATTTGCTATGAAATTTGTATTGTACATAGAGATTTACTAAAACTCTAGTAAAAATGGTAAAATAAATCAAAACCCAAATTTTCCCTAATAAAGAAACTAAGGAGGAATTTTACCAATCAAAGAAGAGAGTAAGAGTCATACCTGAAGTTTGTGTGCAAGGAATGTAGATGTAGAATAATTTGAAGGATTTTTAGAGTGATTAGAATGAATAAATGTTCGGTTATTTAAGAGTAGAAGGTAAATGAAGAACTTTAATCCTTTTACTTATTTGCACCCTTTTGAACTTGTGTACTGCTTAAGTAGTATGTTTATCACTCAGCGATATTTGACCCAAGTTGACCGATCATTTAATCAATATATCTGTTGCTTAAGCGACATTGACCTTTTTATTGGTTGTCTACTTAAGAGATGTATGTTTTATTTTGCAATACTTGAGGTACTCTGGCACTGACAGGAAATTGTTTAACTCCTATTTTTGAGGTTTCATAACCCCAAAATCAATTTTGACCAGCTTTTTCCATCCAAATCTTCTCAAATCACTTCCAAAACTCCAAAATTTTATGGATTAGTCAAAAATAAAATCCTAAAATATTCCAAACATTAAGATTCAAAAGAAAAATATAATTTTTTTTGAAATGACGGGTTGCATCCCTTAGAGCGCTTGATTTAATGTCGCAGGACAACGTAAGAAACCTTACTATTTATGCTTCCACTTAGTGGATTTGAATCTTTGGCCCAATTTTAGATCAACATCACGTTGTGGTACATGGAGAAAAGGTAAGGAAGCAATGAGACCAACTCTATCTAGCCATTTTTATGACTTGAACCTTTTACCCATTTTCACATCAAACATTTGTGTAGGCTCATTTGGCATTGGTGAGAATATAAATAGACCATTATCTAAACATTGCACTTTTTACTTCTTGGTCTTTAAGTCAGGGATGTCATTTTGGCCTCTAGGAATGAAAAACTCCAAAATGTAGTAATTTTGTTCCTCATCTCAAAAATTCCTCATCTACCCAGGTGGTTCGACTTTTATCAGATCCACCAAATATTATGTCAAAAAGTGGTTGGAATGAGTTTACCTTCCTATTTCCAGATTTACATTCTACTTGATATTCTTACCCCGAAATGAACTAGAGTCTTCATAAAAGATTTGTTTGGCTTTCTCTTGCCACTATAGTATCACTTCTTTAATTTCGACATCCATCATTTATTTTATTTTGTTGGTTGAAAAATCATTATGAATTCTTCAACATCAAGCTTACCTCTATTTACATTGGAAACCATTTTAATACAACCATTTGACTTTGCACACCACATGTTTCAATTCATGCATTTAATTTAGTTTTTAATTTTTGGGTAGCCATTTCAAATTGAATCCACACTTGACATCTCTCAAAATGAAATTTGAGGGATTCATCCACCATTAGTAACATACTATCAAGTTGATCTTTATGAACTTCAAGTTGTGGAGTTTGATCCATTAGCCATTCTTCGCTCACAATTTCTTCCTTGTCAAGTTTTTCTTCATTTTGAGACTCAATTATCCCTTTCGAGAGTCCTTCCATGGAAAAGTTGATATTTCAAAAACTTCATCATAACCATGTTGGACTAGGTCCCACCATTTATCCAATACTTTTCCACATTTTTTATTATTCTCTATTGTGTCTTTCAACATCTCTTCTATATTCCTTCTTGGAGAGTTTAAGATTTCTTCTTCTTCTAGTTGATATATTTCTTCATTTAGGTAACTTCCTTTTGAGTCATCGCACATTTTTGGATCAACCACATGGCTTGAAATATCTTTTTTAATGACTTTATTTTAAGTATTGGGCATATTCATGGCACTTGAAAGATTGGAATCTTCACCAACTTCTTTTTTTCCACTTTCCTTTCCAAATGCCTCCCTGGATTGATGCAAGAGATGCATATCCTGTCCCATTGTAGTCACCCAGTAAAAGATAGGTTGACGCATTTATTTGATGCCTTTGTATCCGATACATTATTCTTCCTTTATCGCATTATGAGACCTATCAAAATCATAGAAAGAACTTGCATTTTTGTTAGCATAACTAAGGGGCGCTGCAATTTTGACAATCACTCCAATGTATATCTCAACCACTACATATAGAACAATCATATTCTCGATAGTATTTAGATGGTACACCCACCTATTTTTAGGGAGGATATTTAAAGTCTTGTCAAAAGTGGGGTCCTCCAAATAAGGACATGGACCATCAAGATAAGATCTGCAATCCCAAACTTATTTTCAATCCATGATGCCACAGTTTTAAATAGAAAAACACAAAAATTTATCCAACACAAGAAACAAATAAAAATCACAAACACATATTCACAAGTTTGAATCAAAGCATGTAATCTAAAATTCCAAATAAACTCAATACGCCAAATTATTCCCCAACAACGACATCGTTTTTGAAAATGGTCAACTTACACTCTTAAATAGGTGTAGTGGACTTGTAAATATATTTACCCAACAAGGATTCGAGGTCTAATCCATAGGGAACAATGTGAATGGTGATCGAGTACAAAATTAAAGTAACTTGCAAAATTCAAACCTAAGATACAAGTATTTTGTGAGTTTTTGATAATAAAAGTGAACACAAATTAAATCAATATAAATTATGAACAAGTGATAAGTGACTATCACAATGATGGGAAACAAGGTATATGACATAGGGATGAAATCTATCAATGAGATATCATATTTAATTAACTACTCTCAACTCAATCACATATCATGTAAATTAGCCTTGGATTCAATACCAATAACGTCTGTCGACCATTGAGGATTTAGTCCTCACTTGTTCTATCAAAGAAGTATTAGAAGGAAGAAGTACAAAATCAATTTTGGGCTATGCCGGGATTTGACTATGTCTAGCATCAAATTCCATAAGATAGGTCATACGACCAAAATCGTATTAAATTAATCTTTCTTGATCCCAATTAGATCTGTCAAGCATCAATTGAGGTAGATGGGAAACACCCACTCCAATATCCTATTTTGAGCTCAATTAGAGTAAGAATGGTAGAACATGAGATTAATTCAAATAAACAAAACCCATTCTCAAATTAAGAGTAACCAATCAATACAAAATCATAAGATAAAACTAAAAACCAAACTCAATATCCAAGTATTTCAGTTTTTCTAACAACAATACTCAAGTACCAAAGTTAAATTACACCCAAAAAGTCCAAAAAAAAGGAAAGAGGAAAGGTTAAAGAATTTAACAATATAAATCTCCAATATTTAGTTCCAAGGTTGTTGTGTCAAGAACCCTAGCCTTCAATGTTGTATATTCTGCCAAAGATGTCTTTGAATGGATTGGGATTGAGTATTTGATTAAGTAGGATAAAAAATTATGAAATTTCATAACTACCCCTAAAAATTATCCTATTGATCTAAGCGATCTAATGGTTGCTTAAGTGACTCCATTGCTTTGATTGGATCTCTTAGGAGATCGAAACGGTCCCCTACACTACTCATTTAACTGGATTGACCAGTCGGTTACACAATATATATGGTCACTAATGCAACTCCTTTGACTTCTTGAATGGTCAGTTATGCGATCCTCAGACCACTTAAGCAGTATTTGAGGGCGGGTCATTTTTTAGACTCTTTTGAATGTTTTTTTTATCTCTTTCCCCTATTTTTCTTCAACTTCACTCCTTTTAATTAGACTTTCTTGAAAAGGTAAAAATACAAGAAATTAGTACAATTCACATGATAATTTGCCTCATATTATTAATCAATAATAGTAAATCATAAGGCACGAGATATCAATGAGTGGAAAAATTTCCACTCATTATATTAACCATACTATTCTTAAGTATGACCTCGACTAAAAGTCTTAAGTTTCATTGTATAACTAGTAGACTAACTGCTAGGCGGAAATCCACCAATCTTTTTTAGTCGGACCAAAAGTTTTTGCTAGCTAGCTTAACTTATATAAATTTTATCTTTAGAAGGTGTATAAGAGTTTAGGACAAAGCTCGTGAACAAAATACCCCATCAACATCTAGAGAGAACATCTGCAGAGGACATGGTTTAGAACAGAACATGAGTGTAGTTCCATAAGAAAGAGAAAAAATAGAAGATTAATTCATAACATTCTGAATAATTTATGATTTTCTTAGTAGGGAGATAGGTGTAGGTATTTATGGAAGGTGAAAATTATGTATAGATATTGTAAAGGCACACAAGTTCTTGAACTTCTCGTGAGGACTACATGAAGTTTCCATCTACCTTCTCTGCCTCAAATTCAAATAACTTTACATGAACATATGCTGCAAACTATGATGATTTGTAAAAACTTCAAACTTGACAATATAGAGATAGTATCTCAAAATATTGAGTGGAAATAGCATCACTACTAGCTCTAAGTCATGTGTGGTTTAATTCTTATCATAAGGTTTCAATTATCTTGAAGCATAGGAAATCACATTCATGTCCTACAATAACACAACACTAAACTAGAGAGTGAAGCATGACAAATACTATGAAATCCTTACCATCACCTAGTAGAGAAAGAATATGATTTGTAGTTAAGAGAGTCTTGAGATTTTGAAAGCTCTCCTCACACTTATCTAATAAAAAATAGCACCTCTTTTTAGGTTAAATTTTCAAGTGCATAGAAATAGATGCAAAATTCTTGATAAACCAGTGATAGTAACTAGAAAGACCCAAAAAATATCTAACCTCAGTGACAAATCTAGGCCAAACTCAACTCTTAAATACCTCAATCTTCTCGAGAATATGGGTTTCCCTAAATTGATGGATTTTATCTTTGTAATGGCATTAACCTCAACCCATCTGCATGATTTTGGTTTTAAATGTAGACTTTGCATGATTTAACTCACTTTTGAAACTATTACATTACCTTAATATATAAATGGATAAAGATGGATTTGAAAGGCCTTGGTGGCCATAGTTTTGGGTTTTTTAAAGAAACTTGGGAGTTAATTAGTTAATTGTAATGGATTGGCATGATTATATAAGATTTCAAGTATAATTGGTATGATGATACAAATTGGTAAGTTCCTTAATATAAGACCCCTTGCTTTATGGTACGTGCAAAAATGGTTTTAATTTAGGCTTAAAGGGGGTTGTGTAGCTCACTGTGAAGGTGGAGGTCCCAAGGGGACTAATATTGGAAACTATATTTACTGGATTGGGGATTTATATGATCGTGTGGTTAGTTTACATATTATATTTTTGGGATGTATGGAGCCTTGGTATCTATAGCTCTCCTTCCAATTTCCTCAGCTCATGCAGCAAACACACGTTGGGGCCCTTTTATCAAGGAAAGCTAAACCCATACAAACCATGGGTGCCCTTAGGACATATAGAACTATATAGTCCATGTTATCATTTTAAAGTCACATTCTCATGACCCTTTCCCCTATCACTATATCCTTTGTATATATATATGAACATGTGTGCATGTGGTTGTGATTGGTTTTTAAAAATGGCATTACTTTATTATGTTACCTGAGTTACATGCCAATGCTTTTCGCATTGGATTTCCTTCGACTCTATATCATTTAATGATGTAGAATCCTAGGGGTTTTCTATTACTCCTATGCAGTGTTAAGTGGTGTGGTGCATTAGTTGAGTTGTTATAAAGTGTTGAGCCTTCATCTTTTGAAAAGCCTAGCCATTTAATTAGGTTTCTTCTTATATTTTGTGAATTGTGAATTCTCTATTGTCATGGTCAGGGGCATGTCCTGACCTAATTTGGTATTCTAGTTTAGAGGCTTTTGTGGAAAAGTGTGGGCTGGATATTTGTTGGATTCATAGAGTTTACATTTGATTATTTATCCTTCTTATTACTATTTAGTTATCTTTCATTGTATTCTTTTATTGTTTTTGGATGTTAGGCTAAGGGGTGGTCTCTTACTCATGCTGGTCTTGAGATACCCATCACAACTAGGCCCTAGTTTAGGTTGTGACAAGCTTGGTATCATAGAAAAATTCAGGGTCTTCGGGTGTCCAAAAAGGCATGTCGAGTAAAGTCTCTTTTATGGGTGTGTAGCGTACCACACTTATAAGGGGGAAGCTACAAGGCATTTAGGAATGTTTCCCTTTCTTGTGTTTTATTTTGGGATATAGATTCCAGTTGTCTTGAAACTTCTCTAACTCTTAGCTTACACAAATTTCATAGCATGCCTCCTTGAAGATCTTCTGTTTATAAAATCTCTATTGGGACCTTTGTCCCACCTGAGGATAATGTGTAGAGAACTCGTCCTGCTTATAGAGTGCAGACTTAATCTAGGGTCCCTGCTCCCAATTGTATTGCTCCACGTGGGGTCCCACCAATCCTTAATAGTCCTTCTCTATCTTTCCAAGATGGTGATACTTATGATTAGCCACCTCAGGGAGACATCTCTAATATGGAGTTCTGTTAGTCTATTCATATGCTTGCTCAATTTGTGGCATCACAGTCTCGTCAGTCTTATTATGTTGGTTCTATTGTAAGTTCATCTGAGGTTACTTGGGTTGTCTAGTTTATGATGTTATATCCCCTAACCTTTACAGGCTCCAAGGTTGAGGGGGATCCTCAGGGGTTTGTTAATGAGATAAAGATAATTTTTAGGGTAATGCATTCTACTGATGTAGAGGGTGTAGAGTTTTCTACTTATCAATTGAAAGATGTAGAAAATCAGTAGTATGAGGAGTGGGAATAGTTAAGAGGTAATAATGTTGAGCCATTGGTCTATGTTGAGTTTTTAGGTTCCTTTCTTGATCACTCTTTCCTTAGGAATTGAGGGATTCTAAGGTTGAAGAGTTTGTGAACATGAAGTAGGGAAAGATGAGTATGAAAGAGTACATCCCCTAAAATTTCAACAGTTGTCTCATTATGTCCTAGAGTTGGTATCTAGCATGAGATCCAAAATGAGGAATTTTTCTTTTGGTTTGTCCTCTTACTTGGTATGTAAGTGTAAGGTTTCCATATTAAATAATGATATGGACATTTCTAGGCTAGTAGTTTATATACAACAAGTAAAAAATGAGAAAATAAAGCAGGAAGAGGTGGGGTTTTAAGAGCAAAGGATGCTTGTGAAGTCAGTTTTAGAAGTTAAATGATAAGTTGACTTCTGCGCCAATTTTCATCCTACCCACGAGTACTGATGGGGTTTTTATGTATTATGGTGTGTCCCGGGTGGGACTGGGTTATGTTTTAATGTAGCATGGTAAGGTTGTGGCCTACGCTTCCATGAAGCTTAAGGTTCATAAGAGAAATTAATCGACTCATGATTTAGAGTTGGGATTGTGGTCATTGCTTTGAAAATCTGGCACCATTACTTATATGGGGTGCATAGGGATATCTATTATAATCTTAAGAGTTTGCAATATCTTTTTACTCAGAAGAAATTAAGTCTCGAGCATAAATGGTTGGTTGAGATACTTAAAGATTATGACATGAGCATTAACTATCACCTAAGTAAAGCTAATGTTATTGCTGACGCTCTTAAAAGGTTGTCAATGGGGAGTTTATCCCATATTGATTAGGATAAAAAAGGATAGGTGAAGGACTTTCATAGATTGGATATCTTGGGAGTTTGCCTTTTAGTCTTATTGGATAGGGAAGTTATTATTTAGGAAATAGTAAAATCATCTCTTTGTGCTGAGGTGAAAGAGAAGTAGCCTTTGGATCCCATACTTATGCAGATTAAGGATGATGTGGGCTAGTAGAAGGTAATGGAATTTGAGATTGGGGGAGATGGCATCTTGAGGTATCAAGGTAGGTTTTGTGTTTCTATTGTTGATGGGTTGTGTGAAAGTATTTTGGCTGAGGATTACAAGTCTAGATGTACAATTCATCTGAGTTCAACTAAGATGTACCATGACTTGAAGGAAATCTACTGGTGGAACTACAAGAAGTGATATGCAAAAAACTTTGTGGCTAAGTGTATAATTTTTCAGTAGGTCAGGGTTGAGCATTTGAGGGTTAGTGGCATGTCTCAAGAGATAGAGTTTCCTATGTGGAAGTTGGAGATGATTAATACGGGATTTATTATAGGTCTTTCATGGTCTCGCAGTCTATATGATTCTATATTGGTCATTGTGGATAGAATGACTAAGTCTGTTCATTTTTTGCCTGTGAGGACTAATTACTCAAGAGAGATTATGCTAAGTTTTTCATTCAAGAGACTGTAAAGTCGCATTATGTGTTGGTGTCCATTATTTCATACCGATGTACGTAGTTTTCTTCTTACTTTTGGCATTTGTTTAAGAAAGGTTTGGCTACTCAGGTGAACCTTAGATCACTTTCCACCGTCAGATGGATGGGCAAGCGAAGTTTGCCATTTAGACTTTAGAGGATATGCTAAGGACCTGTGTGATTGACTTAAGGGTAGTTAGGTTGGTCATTTACCCTTCATTGTGTTTGTGTACAATGATAGTTACTATTCTAGCATTCAGATCACACCTTTTGAGTCTCTTTATGGTAGAAGATGCAGGTCTCCTATTGGATGGTTTGAGGTTGGTGAGACTAGGTTGTTTGGCACTGAGTTGGTTCAGAAAGACATAGTAAAGGTGATTACAGAAAGACTTAAAACTACTAAGAGTCATCAAAAGTCGTATAAGGATGTGAGGTAGAGGAAGTTGGAGTTTGAGGTTAGTGATTGGGTCTCTTGAAGGTTTCACCTATGAAAGGATTCATGAGATTTGGAAAGAAGGGAAAGCTCAGTACCTATTACAATGGTCCGTATCAGATTTTGAGAAGAATTGGATGGTTTCTTATGAGTTGGATTTTCCTACGAGTTTGGGCTCTATTCACCCTATGTTTCATGTGTCTATGATGAAAAAGTGTGTGGGTGATCATTCTATCATCGTGACTGTTGAGGATGTTGGTGTTTCAAATTCCTTATATTATGAGGAATTCCTAATTAAAACATTGGATAGGCAATTTTGGAGATTAAGGACTAAGGATATAGCTTTGGTAAAGGTGCTTTAGAGGAATCAAAAGGTGGAAGAAGCTACAAGGGAAGCTGAAGAGGAAATGGGAGCTAAGTACCTGTTCTTGTTTACCACATTGGATGAAAAATGCTTGAGGTATAATTTTCATGCTCCCCTTTTTGGCATTTTGAATTTATCATTTGTCCCTATTTGTATTCTTTCTAGTTTTTGTGCCAAAGGTACCCTAACTTCTCACTCGCGGATGAATAATCCTAAGTGTATGGGGGGAAGGGGATAATATGATACCATAGGTACTTGAACTCTAGGACTTACCGATAATAAGCTCTAGAATTGACCGATTTCTGATGTAATGTCAAAACTACCCTGACAACGACTATGGCAATGATTCGTTACATCACATAATGAGTCGTGAGGTGGGAGTCATTTCCATGGCAGTAAGGTTGCCTGGAATTTTTTCCTTGATCACGAATCTTCATCATGACTTGTGATATAGATAATGAGTCACGATGAGTGACATGGTCATAACAGTGAAGTACTAGGATTTTGATCCCCAGGTAATGACTCGTGGTCAGACCTCATGAGTCATTACCTAACCCTTGACGACTAGAATTAGATTTTCTTGCACATTTTAACTAGGGTCCTTTTATTCTTTTTCCTTCCTCTATGACTTAAAAATACATAAAGTCCCTCATTATCTTCAGTTAATCAAATCAAAAGCCTTACTCCTCTCCTCTTTAACTCCCAGGGAAAGAACTCTAGGGTTTTACAAGGTAAATCATCATTCATGATCTAGACTTTGGATTTTATTCAATTTATTTGGTATTTCAGGCATGTCTGTCATCCCTAACTTGAATTTTATACTATGGTAAATATTTAATCATTGTTCATGTGATTTAATTATTGGGTTTGAAATTGGATTGAGGGCTTTTGATGATTATCACTTGAATTATATTTCCCATTGTTTAAATGTCTTGTATATACTTAAATTGATGATTTTTAGGATGAAATAGGTGCATTATTGTTGAATTTGGAATAGGAAACATAGGTTTCCCCAAATTGATTGATTTTGGCTTGGCAATGGCATTAACCTTAACCTACCTGCATGATTTTGGTTTTAAATATGGAATTTGCGTGATTTAACTCACTTTTGAAACTCTAGTATTACCTTAATGGACAAATGGATAAAAATGGATTTGAATGGCCTTGGTGGCAATAGTTGTTGATTTTCTTAAAGGAACGTGGGAGTCAATTGGTTGTTGGAATAGATTGGCATGATTATATAAGCTTGCAACCATAACTTATATGATGAAACCAAGTGGTAAATTCCTTAATATAAGACCCCTTGGTTTATGGTTGGGATTAAGTGCAAAAAAGGGTTTTAGTTTAGGATTAAAGGGGGTTGTGTTACTCACTGTGAAGGTGGAGGTCCGGGGGGAACAAATACTCGAAACCTCATTTGTTGGCGTGGGGATCAATATGACAGTTTGCTTGGTTCACACATTATAATTTTGGGATTGTTGGTGCTTTGGTATCTTTGGATCTCCTTTGGATTTCATCATTTCATGTGGATAACATACACTGGGACCCTTTCAGTAGGTGGAGTTGAACCCATACAAACCTTGGGTGCCCTTAGGATGGATAGAGCTACATACTCCAGGTTAACATTTTAAAATGTCATGTTCATGACCCCTGCCCCTATCTCGACATCCTATATATGTATATATGAACATATATGTATGTGGTTTTGATTGGTTTTGGGAAATTGTATTACTTTATCACTTTCCCATAGTTACATGCTAGTACTTATCCCATTGAACTTCCCTTGACGCTGGATCATTTCATGATGTAGGATCCTAGGGTTTTTTTGTTACTCTGGTGCAACGTTAGGTGGTGTAGTGCATTTGTGAAGTTGTTGTGAAGTGGTGAGCCTCCATCTATCAGAAAGCCTTGCTATTTTATTATTTTATTTTTAAGATTTTGGGAATTCAGAACTCTTTCTTTTCATGGTTGGGGGCATGTGCTAACATAGTTTTGTATTTTGGTTTACAGGATTTTGTGGACAGGTGTCGGCTGGATGTTTGTTAAATTCATAGAATTTACATTTCATTATTTATCCTTCTTATTAATATTTGGTTGTATTCCATTGTATTCTTTTATTGTGTTTTGGATGTTAGGCTAAAGGGTGGTGACCCGACCCGACCGGGGGCCTTGTCGTAATGGGCTTCCCAAGTCCAATCGAAATCGGAGACCACCTCGGATACCTAACCCAACCGCCAACCAATTGCCTGAGTTGGTTGAACTCCAAACATATCGCAAGATAGCATAACTGGATAAGGACTGACTTTGGGATAGGTCTATTCCTATACCAGACCTACCAAGTCATCCCTTTGTACCAAACCATACCAACCAAACCACCAAGCCAAACCAATACCGAACCAGGGGCCATAAACCAGGCCATAACCAAATGAGATTCAAAACATAATATGATTAATCCCAAAATGAAATACAATGGAACAGTGAGAAATTATGTCCAATGATGTCATCCCCAATACCAATGCCAATATTAAGGCCGACATCAATACCGATCCCACCCATGCCAACCCATAACATAACTACAAAGCCTCTAACCAAAAGAATATCAAAATTCGATTGGGACATGCCCCCAACCATAGCCAAAACCAATATCCATAAATAAGTCAAAGTACGAAATAACATCCATGAATGGAGCCTTTCGAATAGATGGAAGCAAACCACTTCAATTCAAATGCTGACCCCGAAGTTTGAATCGCTAAACAGGAGGAGTGGAACGGCCAGGTCCAGCATTGCATGGGGATACAACACCCGAAGATGGGTTAGTGGGTGAATGCTAGCATGAAATAAGGATAAGGATAAAATAATACCATTTATATAACCAAATAAAAACCATCCATATGCATACAACCATACATATATATATATATAATCATGCCGGTAAAGGGGACCGAGTTTAGCGTTCCATTAAAACCTTTACATGGGTTGTGTACCTTTCCCATCCTAAACCACTCACAGGTTATAATGGTTCAAATCCCCCTGCTGAAAGGGCCCCAGTGCGTGAAGCCCCACTACCAGGGAAGAAAAACTGGGATGAATAGTACAACCCCCAAAATATATAGTGTGACATCATACACTTAGTCTCTAGGACCAAACCTCACATTGGCAAATATGAGTTTCCAGTTTAGATCCCCCCGGGACCTCCACCTTCCACGTATTTGTTACGCATCCCCCCCTTAAGCCCAATTAAAACTATTTTCCAACCAAACCATTATTCCATTTTTATTAAACAAGGCTATTAGTAGTGGTATCGTCATACCAACAAACACTTACAAGTATCATCCTTAGCCAAACCTTAGGGGATTCCCATGTACCCCATATGATTTTCCAATTAACCAAAACCATGAAAACCAAGGCCTTTTCAATCCATTTAAAACCATTTAAATCATTCATATCATTTATAGTTCCATTACCAAGTTTAAACCATGTATAAGTTCCATTGAAAAACCAATATTATAGTGAAAACATTGTTAAAGGCATTTTATCAAACACATTGGGGGCATAGTATTTCCAAAACCAAAGTCCATTACCAAAGAACCATTCCCATGAAGCCAATTATCCAAAACCACCATTAATGCATATAAAAGCATAATTAAAACATGGGAAACCATAACTAAGAATTTATAACCAAAACCCCCAAATCATATTTGAAAACCTAAAAGCATACGACATTCAAATCATAAAAACATTGTATTAAAATCATGCCATTAGTTGGAACTAATAATAAGGGAAGAGAACATGCCTTAAACCTAGATGATGATGGAGAGAAATCACCAAGATAATCCCCAATTTACTCCCTAAGATAAAATCCTAGTTTTCTTTGCCAAAGAAATCTAGAGAGGATTTAAGAGTATTTTCCAAGTTTTTAAGACTAGAATAGTAGGGAAAATAACCTCCCAAGTGCAATATAAGTCGTGGGACCTTATAATGATAAGTGGGGAAATGCCTAGAATACCCCACTTAAGTTTAAAAATTATCTTGTCACAGGGATACGACTGACCCGTACGAGACGTAGCCTCCCTGTATGAGTGGTACCCACCACTTGTACCCTTGACCTTTCCCTTGGAACCAACATTGTACAAGGTACAACACACCTAAACCCAAGTCATATTTGAGTGTACGACTGGTACCCATCAATCGTACCCCTAGCAGAATGGAATCTTGGGGGTTTGAACATGATCTTGGGTGTATTTACACGCCTAAACACCATAATTTACCCATGTTATAGCTAAGTTTTGAGGATAAAAATATAATTCCTGCACTTTTAGTCCATTTTCCTGTAAGTGAGCTAACCTATGTGATTAGCATGTTTTCAGGTATTAATGATGAAGATTTCAGCACTTTGTGGACCTTTGGGAAGCAAAGGAAAACTTCACAGAAAAGGGAAGGCAACTTTTGGAAGCTTATGGACTGAATGTGACACATGGAGAAATTGTCCCGGGCAAAAAAAGTATTTTTAAATACTTAGGGATGCAGCAGTAACTTAATAGGACTAGGACAAGGATGTTATAAAAACCTTATTTGCTGAATTTTTCAGCATTCATTCATTGATGCATTGATTCATTCATTATTGTTTTTCATAATAGAGACGCCACTTTTGGATTATTCACGTTACTTTTTGACAGAGAAAGCACAGCTCTTGTGAGCAACGGAGAAGGGAAAACATCAAACCCTAGTTGACGCCTAAACCATCTCCATCGCCAAGTTTATTCTAGGTTGTGGTATGATGATTATATCTATGGTGATCTCCGTTGTAATCATGAGTAGCTAAACTTCTCTGTTAGGGTTATGGAAGCCTTATGAGACTCTATCTATTACTATGAGTTTGTGAATTCTTGATGTGTATGCTACTTATATCATTACTCTCTTCGTTTTAATTTAATTCTCATGGTTGCAAACATAGAGAATAGGCCATTATAGCATTAAATTGTTTGAGAGAAAAGTTACATGTTTGGAAAAGAGAGTGTGACAAGGAAATAGGGCTACCAACCCCTATTTACACGTTAGTGCCGTAACTGGGTTAACCTCTTGGAGAGTTCGTACCATTAGTTATACGTTTTAAGCTCGAGAGAGTTAAAGTGAAATAATCCTTGATGGTTGAGAAACACTAGGATTTACCATTAGAATACGAATCTCTATAAATGCATGCATGTCTGAATTCCGCATTACTCATAGTTAACAGATACGTAGAACTCATAAGGTGGACATAACCCTAACTTATTTTTATCTGTGATTAAATCTCACTAAACAAAGCATTATGTTGTTACTTTGATAGCATTAATTCATGCCACAATCCAATCCCCCCTTTTCCGTGAAATTTTCGATCAACAGTCTACTAATAATTGCAACACTTAGTGACCAAGTATTCCCTGTGGGATTCGACACCCAACCCAGTTGGGTTCTATATTTGACAGCGACCGCTTACACTCTTACGAGAGCTGTAGTTTGGCAGTTATCAAATTTTGGCGTCGTTGCCGGGGAATACAGTTGTCAACTAAGTTTGTGATAGTTAATAGACCCTTTGGTCTAAAATTCTTGAATTTTACTTTTTGTTTGTTGTTTTTGTTTTGTTCTGGTTTGGTAGAGTGCATGCCAAATACACGAAGATCTGGTCAGCCATTATTACCCATAAATCCTGAACCACAACTTATTGGCAGAATGGATTCACAACGTGACATTGAAAGAAGGGTTGCTCAACAGGAGTAGGGTAGATTGGCTGCATTGACAGCTGCTCAAGTGCATCAACAGAATATTGATAACCCAGGTCGGGCAACAAATCCTGATGATAAGGACCTGGGTGATGATGAATTACTTAATCCACGGCGTGCAGATGAGGTGGCAGTGCCTGTGAACAGGAGAGATCGTCAAGCTAGAATGAGACCTGAACGCCAAGCTATGCAGGCTCCTTTTGATGATGATGATGACGATCTTGATGGAGATGGTGCCACAGGGGCTATTATTCCTCCGCCCTTGGCACCTGGAGCCAAGTTCAATATCACTAGCACCATGATTCAGCTATTGCAGCTCAAAGGTTTATTTGGTGAACTTGCAGGCGATGATCCGAATATGCATCTGGTCAGTTTTATTTCAACATGCAAGTCGTTTGACAATCCAGGAGTTGGGCAGAATGCAATTTGGCTGTGCTTATTTCCATTGTCTCTATTTGGGGAGGCAACTCTATGGCTGAACGGGATAACTCCTGATTCTATTACTAATTAGAGGCAACTGAAAGACGCTTTCCTAGAAAGATTCTTTCCGTCATCCAAGAGAGCACAGTTAAAAGATGAGATCAGCAATTTCCGATATCTTCCAACTAAAGCTCTCCAAGAAACATGGGAGAGGTTCAAGAAGAAGCTTATGCGGTGCCCAAATCATCAGATGACCAACATCCACTTTATGGAGATATTATACAGGGCTTTGGACTCAGTGACAAAGCTAGTGGTTGATAATGCTGCAGTTGGGTCATTCATGGACCTTACTTTCATTGAGGCAAGTGATATGCTGGACCGTATGACAAAGCAGAGTAGAGCCTGGCATACCAGGGATGCTGAGGTAGCAAGCTCTACTTTATCTGTTGGCATGACTGCAGAGCAGAGGCGTAGACAAGAGGAACGTGACCAAGATATGGCTCACATGAAAACACAGATGGATCTTCTTACCAAGCATTTATTATCAGGGAAGACCGAAAAGGTTAAAGCCGTTGTATCACAGGGAAGATATGATTCCAATTCTGAGGGGGAAGTAAATTACTTGAATAATCAGGGGGGTTTCCGAGGCAATTCCCAAGGAAACCAAGGTCGGAACTATTATGATAAATCTAGATACAAGGACCGCGATCAAGGTGGTTGGAAGAATAAGACTGACAGAAGTGGCATGTATGTTCCTCCTGGAAACCGTGAGGCTGTGGTGTCTGGCTCTGGAAAGATATCCATGGATGATATGATGGCTAAGCTATTGAAAGGGGTGGAGGCAACCAATATGGGCATTACTGAGGTAAAGAATGATTTGTCATCAATAAATCAATTGGTTGACTCGCATTCTACTGCAATAAAACAGCTGGAGCAACAATTGAGTCAATTATCAGCGACATTCAACCAAAGAAAGGCTGGCATGATACCCAGTGACACTGTGCAAAACCCAAGGAATAACGGATCGTGTATGGCTATTACTACCCGGAGTGGTAAAGTGTTGGAAAATCCATCCAAAGGCAAGCAGGTGGTTGATGATATAGTAGAGAATATTGATGAAATAGAGTTTGAAAATGCCGTAGAAGCTAAAGTGAGTGCTCATGATGTTACACCTAGACGTCACCAGCCTAAAAAGAGTGATAATCAGAAGCAAGATAAAAAAGAAGTGGTGGAGAAAACAATTCCTCTTCCACCACCACCTTTTCCTCAGAGACTGAAGAAGAAGGCTGATGAAACTCCTGAAAAGGTTGATAATTGGAAGCAAGATAAAGAGAAAGTGGTGGATAAAACGATTCCCCTTCCACCACCACCTTCTCCGCAGAGATTGAAGAAGAAATTTGATGACACCAGGTTCAGTAAATTCATGGCCATGTTGAAGCAGATGACTATTAATGTTCTGTTGGTAGAGGCGCTGGAACAGATGCCTGGGTATGCTAAATTCATGAAGGACCTGTTGACAAAGAAGCGGGCAGCAAGTTATGAGCTGGCGGATAATGTTCATCATTGCAGTGCAATCGCTACAAGATCGCTAGTACAGAAGAAGGCAGATCCTGGTGCTTTCACTATTTCTTGCACGATTGGATCGTTGGATTTTGCTAAGGCGTTGTGCGATTTGGGAGATAGCATCAATTTGATGCCACTATCTATTAACAGAAAGTTGGGGTTGGGTGATCCTACACCAACCAATATGCGGCTCGTGATGGCAGATAAGTCGGTAAAACGGCCTGTTGGTATCTTATATGATGTGTTGGTGAAGGTTTCCACCTTCATCTTTCCTGCAGACTTTGTTATTTTGGATTGCGAGGTGGATTCTGAAGTTCCCATAATCTTGGGGCATTCTTTCCTCGCAACTGGAAGTGTGCTGATTGATTTAAGAGCTAATGAGCTTTTATTTCGGCTGAATGACGAAGTGGTCCATTTTGATGTATGTAAATCGATGAAGCAGCCTAGAGATATGGATGTGTTCTCTGTAGTTGATGTTTACTATGAGGATTAGAAAAGATTATCTGTAGAGAAGCAGCTTACTGTTGAGCCATTGTCTGTTATGCTGTTGAATTTTGAGCAGGAGGATGTTGAAGAATATGAAGAAACTGTTTGTGCTCTAACAGGAATAAATTCCTATTCTCATGCTACTAAGAAGTTGGACCTTGATCTTAGGAATCAACCTTCACCAATAACGAAGACTTCCATTGAACATCCACCAGAGCTATAATCGAAAGAGCTCCCTAGTCACCTAAGGTATGCGTTCTTGGGAAGTGGAAATACACTTCCGGTGAGTGTTGCGGCTGATTTAGGTGAATAGCATGTAGAGGCTCTCATCTCTGCTCTGAAGAGGTACAAGAGAGCTATGGGTTGGACTATTGATGATATAATTGGTATCCCTCCTGGGATATGTATGCACAAGATTCATCTCGAAGAAGATTGAATGCCTACAAGTAAGCATCAGCTTCTTCTGAATCCATTCAGAAAATGATGCACCATCTATCTCGATGAAGTCTAAGTAATCAAGATAGCTATGTCGTGCCGCGACAATAAATCAAGCGCTAAATGGGAGGCAACCCATCATTTTTAGTCGTTTTGTTTTCCTAGGAGTTTGTTTTGTTAAATAAAAATCCAAAAAAAAGAGTTGAGCCACGACCAAAACTAAGGCGCTTGGTGGGAGGCAACCCATCTTTCTAATCATTTTTTTTGTTTTTGATTAAGTGTAGGGGAAGACGTATAAAGGAGGATCTTGGTCTCAAATTTTGATTTGAAAGTGAGCAATGTTAAAGGTGGTAAGTAAGTAATGAAGGAGCAAAAGGATTTCGGTTAGGCATTGCCTATACAAATCTAGGCAACGGACAAGGCAAGGCCTATGCTATTGCCTTTGCTCTCTGAATCGACAATGCTATAGCATAGGCGCCGCCTATGCTCAACTAGGCAAAGCTAAAGGCGCCGCCTATATCATTGCCTTTGCTCTCTGAATCTACAATGCCATAGCATAGGCGCCGCCTATGCCCAACTAGGCCATAGCATAGGCGCCGCCTATGTTCAACTAGGCTTTGCTAAAGGAGCCGCCTATGCTAAGCATAGGCAAAGCATTAGGCGCCGCCTACTTATGCTTTTTGGTCTCCTAACCTGATTTTTCATAGGTCAAACCCGACCCAAGCCTTGGTCTATAAATAGAACTTCAACCTTGAGACAAAATCACATTGTTTGCTCAACCTAGGCGCCACCTAACCTTCCCAAATCCTCTCAAAAATTTTTCTTTTTGCTCATCTAGTCTTGTGAGTTCATCTTCCGAATCCATCACCAAGTAAGTTATTCTTTTATATTCCGTAGTTGTTGGAATGCTACGTTTAGAATGATTTGTTAGATTTTGAAGTGGTGTTGGTGATTAGAATGTGGTTGGTTTGTTACGATACATCTAGTTGAGTGAAAGAATACGTGTAGGTGTTCTTGACTTTGTTCCGACTTGTATTTGATTAATATACACTGTCATAGTTTTATGAAGTCAAAATTGTGAAGTTAATACATAATCTTGTAAGTTGAAAGCTTGAATATTTGAATGACTCGTTCATCGAGATACCGATTATGATTGACCACAAGCATAAGATAGTGTGATTATGCCTATGTAATAACTTGTTTCTTTTTGTGGTACGATCCTTATATGGTAGTTTTGTTCAAAAAGTGCATTCATCCAAACATGAAAGTATAGACAAGATTACATGAAATAGAATTGGAAAGGATAGTTAAGATGACATGAACGTATGACTGTGCTGAACATGTTGTTGGAACATATCGCCTAAATGTATGTCGATGAAGTCTGAGTAATCAACATCACTCACTTAATTAGTCTGTGCTAACAAATTAAGTGTGGGGTGGTGCCACTACTGTTTGTTTTTTGATTGAATCTTCCGAGATGAAGCTAACATGACTCTATTTTTAATCTCAGGTAGAATGGCCCCAAAAGGACGACAAGGAAAAGAAAAAGTATCCACCTCACAGAAAGGGAAAGAAAGGTTAGAAAAGGGGAAGAAACCTGATGATGACGACTCTAATGATAATTCTGACGTAGGGGGCATGACCCCAGACATAGAAGAGGAGTTCGACTAATCAGGTTTTCCTTATTTATTTCCACTGAGGGCAGTGTGTCCCGTCTAAGTGTGGGGTGAGGGTATATGTCTGTTGTATTGTATTTCTTTGTCTACATTTATTCTAGTTCTTATTTGTTTTAATTAGTCGTAATTAGTTAGTTTAATTTTAATTTTTTTTTAGATTTTGCATGAAATTGTTCTGATAGGCGGCATGGTATTATGACAAGAGTTTGTGCCAAAATCATTACTATTGAGACATTTAGGCTCTAAGTGTGACTCACTGTGTGATAAGTGTGTGGTTTAATTCATTCATCTGTTGGGTCAAGAGTCTATACTGCTCCCAATAAAGTTGACCATATGCCTTGTGTGTGTGAGGTTATAGTATATTCTGTGTTATGACTGATGCTAGAACTTGCCTGGTGTGTGTGTAAAGCGAAATAGAGAGTGTGAGTTTAGGAGATGATTTAGGCATTTCTTGGGCAGCCTGTGATTGTTTACCTTCTTTTTACCTACCCGTGGACATTATCCTAGTTAACCCCCTTTGAGCCTTTAGCTATTTTCTTTGACAGCCTCATATGTATCCTAATCCATTTTTTTTCAAGACCATAATTTGATCCAAATTCCTAAGCGCTTTAAATTGTAGAGTCATGTGACAAAATAAGAGGAAAGTGGATGAGAGTGATGCCTCAGAGTGTATTGGTACTTGAAATTGTTGTGAATAAGAGTGTCTATCATAGAGGTGTTTTATAAAAAAAATAAAAAAAAATAGATATAGAAAAATAAAAAAAATAAGTTGTATATTCTCATCTTTGTGTTTATAATTGAATAACAAAATAGGTGAAAAGGGGTGTTAGATGAAAAGAAAGGTAGAAAGGTTGTTTAAAAGAGAGTGTTAATGACATAACGTAGTGTATTAAAGCTCTTAGGGAACATAGTCACTATTTCTGGCCAAAATAGTCCTACCTGTCCCTTAGCCTACATTACAACCTGTAAAGACATATTTGATCCTAAGCTTAGCATTCTGATATTAGTGGAGCATTACACTAAGGGCAAGCCTATGGTCATCAGTTGCAACATATGAATTCTTTGTGAGAGTGAGAGCAAGGAGAATCTAATACCCATGTTCCGAAAAATGAAAAACTTGTGAGTGATTATGGGTGATATCTTGTGTGAGACACACGTGGTTGATGAGTTTTAGGTAGTTTTGTATGATTCTTGGTGCCATAACTTGTGGATACGAATTAGACATCATCACGAGTCTATGTTGGAGGTTGAATGGTTTCTAGTAGTGATCCAGAAAACTACTCTTTGTTAATAATTTCCGTGCATGTCTTGATGAATATTTTGTGTTACTGTTGTGAAATCCTAGTTAGATGTTTGCATGGACGTAATATTTTGTTCGAGGAAGAACAAAGCTTTAAGTGTGGGGTGTTGATGTTGGGTGTATTTACACGCCTAAACACCATAATTTACCCATGTTATAGCTAAGTTTTGAGGATAAAATATATAATTCCTGTACTTTTAGTCCATTTTCCTGTAAGTGAGCTAACTTATGTGATTAGCATGTTTTCAGGTATTAATGATGAAGATTTCAGCACTTTGTGGACCTTTGGGCAGCAAAGGAAAACTTCACAGAAGAGGGAAGGTTGTTTTTGGAAGCTTATGGACTGAATGTGACGCATGGAGAAATTGTCCCGGACAAAAGCAGTATTTTTAAATACTTAGGGGTGCAGCAGTAACTAAATAGGACTAGGACAAGGATGTTATAAAAACCTTATTTGCTGAATTTTTCAGCATTCATTCATTGATGCATTGATTCATTCATTATTGTTTTTCATAATAGAGACGCCACTTTTGGATTATTCACGTTACTTTCTGACAGAGAAAGCACGGCTCTTGTGAGCAACAGAGAAGGGAAAACATCAAACCCTAGTTGACGCCTAAACCATCTCCATCGCCAAGTTTATTCTAGGTTGTGGTATGATGATTATATCTATGGTGATCTCCGTTGTAATCATGAGCAGCTAAACTTCTCTGTTAGGGTTATGGAAGACTTATGAGACTCTATCTATTACTATGAGTTTGTGAATTCTTGATGTGTATGCTACTTATATCATTACTCTCTTCGTTTTAATTTAATTCTCGTGGTTGCAAACATAGAGAATAGGCCATTATAGCATTAAATTGTTCGAGAGAAAAGTTACTTGTTTGGAAAAGAGAGTGTGACAAGGAAATAGGGATACCAACCCCTATTTACACGTTAGTGCCGTAACTGGGTTAACCTCTTGGAGAGTTCGTACCATTAGTTATACGCTTTAAGCTTGAGAGAGTTAAAGTGAAATAATCCTTGATGGTTGAGAAACACTAGGATTTACCATTAGAATACGAATCTCTATAAGTGCATGCATGTCTGAATTCCGCATTACTCATAGTTAACAGATACGTAGAACTCATAAGGTGGACATAACCCTAACTTATTTTTCTCTGTGATTAAATCTCACTAAACAAAGCATTCTATTGTTACTTTGATAGCATTAATTCACGCCACAATCCAATCCCCCTTTTCTGTGGAATTTTCGATCAACAGTCTACTAATAATTGCAACACTTAGTGACCAAGTATTCCCTGTGGGATTCGACACCCAACCCAGTTGGGTTCTATATTTGACAGCGACCGCTTACACTCTTACGAGAGCTGTAGTTTGGGCGTTATCAGAACACTACCACCATACGAGTCCTGGGTATTACTCGTACCCTGACTTACTGCTCACGGTAAGCCACTCGTACTCATATCTAACTTAAGTTACCAAGTCTAAGGTTAAGTAAAGGAACCAAATGATCCGTATCCAATAATACGACTTGTATCACCAAGTCATACCCATTCTAGTGATCAAAATCCATCCCACCAACCAACACTGGTCAACATACAATTGGACCATACCATTCATACCCCAACATACAGCCTGTACCCATGAGTCATATTAGGTCCAGAGACCATAATTCCCAAAAAATTTCTAAGGTCCAGAAACCAGAGCGTTTCAATCTCCCCCACTAGCAACATTTATTCTCTAATTATAGATATGGTAGGGGTAACAACATGCATGAGTCATTTGCATTATCAAATATATTTCCAATCTTCAACAAAGTTTGAAAACAAAGAGGAAAACATCTTAATCTTTCCTTTAACAAACTCAGCAAAATAAAGATGTATTAAAGACACATACCTTCTGCACAAATCCCAAGAGAAGAAAATAGATGCGGATACTTGGACTTCATGCCCTTCTCAGCTTCCTATGTATCTTTTTCCACCTTATGGTTCCGTCGCAGAACCTTAACCAAAGCCTTATCTTTGGTTTGGAACCAATGAACCTTCCTATCCAAGATCTTAATCGGGACCTCTTCATAAGAAAGAGAGTTTGAGATACACAACCCCTCCAAAGGAACAATCTAAGAAGGATCACCAAGACACTTTGTCACCATAGAGACATGAAATACCAGATGAATGGAGTGCAAATTAGAAGGAAACTCCAATTCATAAGAAATATTTCTAACCCTCCGCAAAACTACATATGGACCAATATACTGGGGACTGAGATTCTTTTTTTTTTCAAACTGTATTACTCCTTTCATGGGAGATACCTTGAGGAATACCTTATCCCTAACCTCAAACTCCAAGTCTATATGGCTTATATCCGCAAGGACTTTTGGTGACTTTGGGCATCCTTAATCCTATCATGAATCACCTATACATTTTCCATAACCTGATAGACCAAATCCAGACCAAACATATCCGCCTCACCAAGATCGAACCAACTAATAGAAGATCTATACCTCCTACCATATAATGCCTCAAAAAGGGCTACACTAATACTAGAATGATAACTATTATTGTAAGAAAACTCTACCAAAGGTAGATGCTAAACCCAAATTCCACAATAACCAACCACATATTCCCGAAGCATATCCTCCAATGTCAGAATAGTTATTTCCGCTTGCCCATCCATTTGAGGATGAAAAGCAGTACTCAGACTCACCTTAGTGCCCAATATTTTCTAAAAAGACCACTAAAATGAGATGAAAATTGTGTACTTTGATCATATATAATCGAAATAGGTACCCCATGCAGCTTCACTATAATGCCCCAAAACCTGGTCCTGGGACGTCACATGGTGCTCATGACTACGAGTAGCCTTAAGCTAACCCTGGATGCCTTATACTATATCTAAATCTCATAATTAGGGAAATATAGACATAAAAGTCATGCTAAATGTGGAAAACTGTCTGAGTTAACTAAGAATAATCTGAATATAATATCTGAAAAACTAATATTGTAAGTCTGAATCGTATCAACAGTCCGACTAGCCTCTACTACTAATAACTAGTAAGCTACTGGTACAAACCCCTAGCTGACTAGAACTATCTGAAAAGAATACTAAATCATCTAATTTGAAAATTGGAATAACAAAGTACCCAAACTATGAGGACTCAGAAACTGTCGGGATATAGATAGAGATGCTCGAAATTACTCACGCTGCTGGAACTGAGCAGCTGAACCTACATTATGAGATAATGTAGCATATAGACATATATGTGGATCACCACTTTGAGGATGTACTGAGTATATGGGGGTAATTCATAAGTAAAATATTATCTCAATATTTATATCAATTTGCAAAAGAATGCATGCTAAAATGTAAATGACTCACATAAGATGGAATACCGTAAAGATGAAAACCATAATTCATGAGTAGTAAATCATACTTTATAAATCTAGTGAGTCATACCATTTAGCTCTAAAATTTGTACTAGTGATCTATCTATAAATCATGCTGCCTAAGTGTAGAAAAGACTCACTTTTTATATATAAAAGATGAAAGCTGAAGTCTGTAACTAATATCTTTTTGTAAAGCATAATCTAAATAAAGTTGTGAGCCTTTACACTTAGTTTTCAAAAAGTTTTTCTTTACTAGTAGGGAATTCTCTTAAAATTGTTCTGCAAGGGAGGTTCTTCTAACCGACATAAACCATGTGACCTAACATGGAGTCCAAAGTCTTGTTAACCTATGGGGAAAACCTCATGAAGGGGGAGAGGTGTCATACTTTTTCCAAGGAGTATAACCTAATCTAAGTGATCACATCTATATCTGTCATCCATATAGAAATGGGAATTATCTGATAATCTGTACCTACGTTGGCTACGTAGTTTTGTAGAAGTTAGGGCACGCTAATCCCACACTTTCCGCTCGATGCTAAATACTACTCCCTTTAATCAGTATACTCATTCTATTGAAATCCACTTTAAAAACTAGAGTAAGGGTTATTACGAATCCAATTATGCATTTTTTGATTCAATCTGTGAATAAAACTATTCTGACTTCTGAAATCTGTAATAAATCTGTAAATTGGATTCCAAATCTTATTTGAGGATCAAAGATCAAATCTTTACTGAAAATCTTAAAATAAACTAATAATCTGATGTTTAAAGCATATTTTTTCTTGAAATTATAAAGTTCAATCTAGGGATAGTAACCCATGTATCAATCTCATGCCAAAACATCATAATAATCATGCTTAGTAATGAAAACAATGATAGTTCATCTCAAAATCCAGAAATTAGTACAAGAGGCATGAAAATATGAAAATAAACATGCAATTTAACTTCTAAATCACTTGAAATTTCATAATCTTGAATTAGCAATAGTGGGTATGAACCCTAATTCAAATCTCATGTAATTTCATAGAAAATCATGTAAATTTGTAGTTAAAATATAGTTATGGGCACAAGGATGAAAGAGAATCCTTGTTCATAAACCCCACATACCTTAATTGATGAAATTTCTAAGAAAGCTTGAACTTGAACCTCTATTTGTGCTTTTGAAGATGAACTCTTGATTATCTTGATTTGGGAATCCTCAATTTTGAGTTTTCTTGGAGAAACAATAGCGGAAATTTATTTTCTTGGAGGGTAAGTTTTGAGCTCTAAGATTTTTCTTTTGGGAGAGAATGGATGAAAATAAGCATATAGTGCTTAGAATAGTCTTAATTCCTTTTTTTTGATGAATTGAGGGATTGGGAATTGATCAAAGTGCCCTTTTTAAACTTTTAATCAGAACTAAAATGAGGGAGAAATTTCTGATTTTACATGCCACCGCAATGCGCCATTATCCCAATGGCTCACTGGAAAAGGACGATTGGGAAATTGGACATCACCACGATGCGGGTCTATCGCGGTGAGCCTCTGGAAATGGGATGAATCCCATTTTTGCCATCACCGTGATGCGCCACCATTGCGGTGAGCCACTGAAAATTGACAATTGGGACCTGGGACTTTAACGCAGCGCGAGCTTATCGCGGAGTCCACTAGAAAGTGATGATTGCCATTTTGCTTGTCACCGCGATGCGATGCATGCATAAATGGCACACTATTTTAGAAAAAATGCAATAACTTCTCAACCGAGCATTGAATTTAGGTTAAATTGGTATCAATGGAATGCTAATTCAATTTTCTACACAATAGAGGGTCTAAACCTAGAAAATTCTGTATGTAACAAAGGTTATTCATTTTTTAAGCAAACCTTTGACATTCTAGGAGTGAAATTAATAATGGAAAAAGTACGGGGTATTACATTCACAATCTCTTAAAGATATAACTTTGCATAATCCTCTACCGAAAAGGTAGTCCTCACTGGTAAGAAGTGAGAAGACTTTGTCATCCTATCCACGATAACCCAAATCGAATCATATTGATTCTGAGACCGAGGAAGACCGGTAATGAAATCCATGTTGATTACCTCCCATTTCCATTCGGGAAAAACAATCTTTTGATACAACCCACCAGATCTCATGTACTAAACTTTAACTTGTTGATACACCAAGCACTTGGCCACAAAATCACCCACGTCCCTTTTCATACCATTCCACCAATACATATCCTTGAGATCATGATACATCTTTATCGAGCCGAGATGTACAAAAAATTGCGATTCATGTGCCTCAGCCAAGATTCTTTGTTGTAAATCGTCGACATCAGGAACGTACAGCCTCATTTGGTACCGTAAAGTACCATCGCCACTGATCTCAAACATCATTACTTTAGGCATACCCACATTACTATTTACTTTCATCAAGATAGGATCAAGTACTTGTTTCTTCTTAATATTTGTACCAAGAGACGACCAAACCATTTCCTTTACCACCACCCCACCATCCTCTAAATCCAAAAGATAAACTCCAAGATTTTTCAAGTAGTGAATATCCTTCACCAATTCCTACTTTTCTTCATCCACATGAGCCAAACTCCCCATGGATAACCTACTAAGAGCATCAGCAACCACGTTAGCCTTACCTGTGTTATAGTGAAGACTCATGTCATAGTCTTTGAGAAGCTCCAACCAACTCCTTTGTCTGAGATTTATCTCCTTCTGAGTGAACCTATACTTAAGATTCTTATGATCAGAAAAGATGTCTACGTTCACGACATACCGATAATGACGCCAGGTTTTCAAAGAAAAAACCATCACCAACAGCTCCAAATAATGAGTAGGATAATTCCTCTCGTGTACCTTCAACTACCTAGAAGCATAGGCAATCACCTTTTCATGCTGCATCAAGACACAACCAAGTCCCACACTAGATGCATCATAATAAATCACAAACCCCTCATTGCCCTCAGGTAATGTCAAGACTGAAGTGAACGTTAGCTTATCATTCAACTTTTCAAAACTCCCCTCACAAACATCTGGATAAGAAAACTTTACATTAGTCTAAGTTAACTTAGTCAAAGGAGAAACTATTATCGAAAAGCTCTCCATAAACTATCGATAATACCCAGCAAAACCCAAGATGCTCCGAATGTCGGTTGGAGTCGTGGGTCTAGGCCACTTTTTCACCATAGCCACCTTTTGTGGATCTACCATGATCCCCTCGCTAGAAATAATGTGACCAAGAAAAGTCACAGCGTTCAACCAAAATTCACACTTGGAGAACTTGGCAAACAACTATTGTCCCTTCAAGTTCTGCAATACCACACGGAGGTGATTTCATGATCCACCTCACCATTTGAATTAACTAGAATGTCATCAATAAACACAATGACAAAAAGATCTAAGAACTTCCTGAAAACCTTGCTCATGAAGTCCATAAATGTTGTAGGTCCATTAGTCAAATCAAATGACATCACCAAAAATTCAAAGTGCCCATACCGAGTACGAAAAGTCATCTTAGGGATATCCTCCTCCCTAATCTTAAGTTGATGATACGTAGACCGAAGATCGATCTTAGAGAAAAACTTGCCACCTTGTAACTGATCAAACAAGTTATCTATCCTTGGGAGAGGATACTTGTTCGTGACCATTACCTTATTCAACTGCCGATAGTTAATGCACTTCGAAGGCAATAATCTTTTTTGCTCATGAATAACACTGGTGCACCCCACGAGGATACACTAGGACGAATAAACCCCTTAACCAGAAGATTCTTAAATTGCTCCTTGAGTTCCCTCAAATTATCCGAAGCCATTCTACAAGGCGGAATAGAAATTAGATGAGTGTTTGGAACCAAATAAATACCAAACTCTATTTCCCTCTTTGGAGGAACACTATGAAGATCATCTGAAGAGACCTCAGGAAAATCATTTACCATCGGAACTGATTGTAAAGAAGGCAATTTTGAGTTAGAATCTTTAACTCAAACTAAGTGATAAAGACAAACTTTTGAGATTAACCTCTAAGCTCTAAGGTAAGAAAAAAACCTCCCCCTAGGAGCTAGGGAACCACCCTCCCATTCTATAATCGGTTCACCAGGGAACCTAAAGAAAACCTTACGGGTCCGACAATCCAAGGATGCATAACAAGAGTGTAACCAATCCATCCTAAGAATAATATCAAAATCCACCATATCAAGTTCAATAAAATCCACCAAAGCCTACCTATAATCAACAGATACCACACACCCCCATAGACTCTCTCAGCAATAATCGAGTCTCCTACCGGGGTAGAAACAGTAAAAGGATCCAAAATAAACTCAGGACCAAAACCAATACATACAACCACGAATGAGTTCACATAAGAAAGAGTGGACTCCAGATCAAGTAGACAATACACATCATGAGAAAATAACTATAACGTACCAGTAATGACATCAGATAATGCCTCAGATTCTTGCTGAGATGTAAGAGCATACAACCTATTCTGGCTAGTGCTGGTTCCAAAAATAGTAGAAGACAACGAAGCTACACCACCAGGTACAGAAGCAGAAGATGGAGCAACCAAAGCTTTGACCGCTCATGAAGCTCACTTACCAACTGTATAATTCTTGAGTATATGGACTGGTTGGCCACATTTAAAACACTTATCCCTTCCTTCTTCACAATAACCTCGATGAAGATGACCATAGAACCTGCAAAGAGGGCATGAAAAAACTAATTGACCCCCACTTTCTTGAGATTGTGTACCCTATGCCTAGAAATTATCATCACCTTGCTAACGCCTATCACCTGACTGCCTTGGGTAAGGAGCGCTAGCAGTATAGAAGGAACCACAACTCCACCACTTCTTTTTTGTCCATTTTCCTTCATTTGACCACCTTGCGACTGAGCACCTCCCTGATCAGAGAACCTGCCCCTCTTACCCTACCTATCTCCAAACTCTGCCTATTTCTTGTTCTCATCCTCTACCTGTTACATCTAAAAAACTAACCTAGAAATATCCATATCCTTGATCAACAAAGCAGTATTACTTTCCAAGATCAAATCCTAAGATAGCCTAGAAGAAAACTTTCTCATCCTTTCTCTCATGTCAGGAACTAAATCAGGAGCATACCTGGACAGCTTGAGAAATTTCAAGGCATATTCCTTGACAAATATTCTTCCTTACTTGAGACTCAGAAACTCCTCCATCTTTTCTTCCCTCAACTCTTGAGGAAAGAAACGATCCAGTAAAGCACTAGAAAAGGCATCCCATAAGTATGACTCCTCCACATCACCTCTATCCCTATCCTACTCTTTGAACCATTGGTATGCAACATCCTTGAGTTGATAAGCTTCAAAGTTTACACCTTCCATATTAGTAACTTGCATCACCCTGATTATCTTCTCCATTTCATCCATGAAACCCTGAGGATCCTTCTCTACCTTAAAACTAATAAAAGTAGGAGGATTCAGTTTCATAAACTAACTAACCTTTGCGGCCTTCGTAGATAACCCACCAGACGTATCTTACTTAGCTTGAGCAGCAACCAATTAAGCAATAGTATGAATAGATAGAAAAAATACTGCATTAGTCACCTCACCCTTAGAAGGACTAGTAGCAACTAGAGAAACTCCAAAAATATCAGGGACAGGACCATGAGATCAAAGATGAGCTCCAAACGTAAGACGTACCCTATCAACATTTTCCCCAGATGGGACTGAAGAGTTTCCTTGTGTTCTAGATCACCAAGGAATGATAAGAAAAGTGAAAAACCAAGGATTAAAGAAAAATTCCTGGACTTAGAATCCATGCTTGAAAATAGAATACCAAGAAAGTAAAACATTCTTAAATGCCTTGTAGCCTCTCTCTAATCAGTGTAGCATGTTACACACCCTTAAAAGAGACTCTACCAGACACGGCTTTGTGGACTCCCAATTGACCATGAACCTAAAGCTCTTATTCAAACTTGACACAACTCGACCGGGGGCCTTGTCATAATGAGCGTACCAAGTCCGACTGGGATCGAAGACCACCCCCGTTACCCAACCTAACCTCCAGTCGCCTGCCTGAGTTAGCTGGACTCCAAACATATTGAAAGATAGCATAACTGGACAAGGGTGGACTTTTGGATAGGTCTATTCCTACACAAGACACCAAGTAATCCCATCAAACCAAACCAATAAAACCAAACCATCAAGCCAAACCAATACTGAACCAGGTACCATAACCAAATAAAATTCAAAAGATAATTTGATTAATCCCAAAATATAATATGATGAAATATTTAGAAATTATGTATAATGATGTTAGTCCCAATACCAATGCTAATATTAAGGCCAACACCAATATCGATCCAACCCATATCAACCTATAGTAGTACCACAAAGCCTCTAACTAAAAGAATACCAAAATTTAATTGGGACATACCCCCAACCATAACCAAAACCAATATCCATAAATAAGTCAAAGTATGAAATAACATCTATGAAATGAAGTCTTACGAATAGATAGAAGCTCATCACTCCAATCCATATGCTGACCCCAAAGTTTGAATCGCTAAGTAGGAGGAGTGGAATAGTCGGTTCATATATTACATAAGGATACAGTGACCGAAGATGGGTTAGTGAGTGAACACTAGCATGAGCTAAAGATGAGGATAAAATAATGTTATTCATAAAACCAAGTAAAAAACATCCATATGCATACAACCATACATATATATATAACCATGCTGGGAAAGGTGACTGGGTTTAGCATGCCATTAAAACCTTTACCTTGGTTGTGTACCTTTGTTTTCCTAAACCACCCTCAAGCTATATGGGTTTAGCTCCCCTAGATGAAAGGGCCTCAGTGTGTGAAGCAGCATGATCAGGGAAGAAAACCTATGATGACTAGTACATCCCACAAAATATATAGTGTGACATCATGCACATGGTCTCTAGGACCAAACCTCATATCAGCAAATACGAATTTCCAGTTTAGATCCCCCCGGGACCTTCACCTTCCATGGCTTTTCTACACATCCCTCCTTTAAGCCCAATTAAAACCATTTTTCAACCAAACCATTATACTATTTTTATTAATCAAGTCTATTGGTAGGGGTATAGTCATACCAACAATAAGTTACGACTTTTATCATTAACAAAATCTTAGGGTATTTCCATGTACCTCATATGATTTTCTAATTAACCAAAACCATGGCCACCAAGGCCTTTCCAATATATTTAAAACCATTTAAATCATTCATATCATTTATGGTTCCATTACCAAGTTTAAACCATGCATAAGTTCCATTGAAAAACAAATATTATAGTGAAAACCTTGTTAACGGCATTTTATCAAACACATTAGGGGCATAGTATTTCCACAACCAAAGTCCATTACCAAAGAACCATTTCCATGCAACCAATTATCCAAAACCACCATTAATACATATAAAAACATAATTAAAACATGGGAAACCATAACCAAGCATTTATAACCATAACCCCAAAATCATATTTGAAAACCCAAAATCATACAACATTCAAATCATAAAAACATTGTATAAAACCATGCCTTTAGTTGGAACTAACAATGAGGAAAGAGAGCATGCCTTAAAACAATATAATGATAGAGAGAAATCACCAACATAAGCTCCAATTTACTCCCTAAGATGAAACCTAATATTCCTTCGCCCAAGAACTCTAGAGAGGATTTAAGAGTGTTTTCCAAGTATTTAAGAATAGAATAGTAGGGAAAATAATCTCCCAAGTGCAATATAGGTTGTGGGACCTTATTAGGATAAGTGAGGAAATGTCCAGAATAACCTTATTTAAGTTGCACAAAAATCCCATCACAGGGATAAGACTCACTCTTACGAGTGGTATCCTCCATGTACGAGTGGTACCCATATTTATACCCTTGACCTTTCCCTTAGACCCAACACTGTCCAATGTACAACATTCATAAACCCAAGTCATATTCAAGTGTATGATTGGTATCCATTAATTGTACCCCTGGCAGAGTGGAATCCAGAAGGTTTGAACACTGACCACCTTATGAGTCATGGGTATGATTTGTACCCTGACTTACTGCTCACGGTGAGCCACTCATACTCAGATATAACTTAAGTTACCAAGTCTAAGATTAAGTGAAGGAATGAAATAATATGTATCTAACCATACGACTCATACCACCAAGTCGTACCTATTCTAGTGATCAAAATCCATCCCACCAACCAACACTGGTCAGTATACAACTGGACTATACCATTCACACCCCAACATACGGCTCATACCCAAGAGTCATATTAGGTTCAGAGAACACAATTCTAGGAAATTTTCTAAGGTCCAGAAACTAGGGCATTTCAGGTGGTCTTTGGCTTATTGTGGGCTTAAGATACCCTTCACGCCTAGGTCCTAATTTAGGTCGTGAGAAGCTTATGGTCACCCACTAGCCATTACCTATTGGGAATAAGCTCTTGTCCATATACCAAATCCCAAACATGATGTATCTACCAATCTTGTGCCAACCAAAACCGTGAAGATTTCCACATTCATGTACATTCCATAATAATGACAAAATCAAAAATATTACAACCCCAATGATAATAGAAACAACACTTGTAACAACCAATAAGATTTTCTTATAAGCTTATTTCATGCAATTAACACTTAGGATATCCAATAATCATTCACTTTTCTTGACCTTGCATTGTACAAGAAATATGAAGGAATAATTATCATATACACATATAACAAATTTGGTTTCAACTTCACTAAACCATCATCCAAGCCTGAGATGTTTTAGGGAACTTGAGCTTTCTTTTTTCTTGTAACCTCGACTTGATTATAGTCTAAAGAAGAAATATAAGACATAATAAACTATATGACATACAAATCAAGGATTATAACTTCTTCTCAAACCCAAAGGAGAAATTCATGATCATCCCACCCATTTCAGGGGTTTTCTACCATAATTTCACCTTAATCCTACAAATTTTATGGTTACAATAGTTAATTATAGTCATGCAAGAGTAGATTATCAATGTTTAATCAAAATCCTGAAATTTTACACCCAATTGAACTCATTACACTAGAAAAATCAACTAGGCTATGCTAAATCATGCCCAAAACTCATAAACTAGTGGTTCTAAGGTTAAGAGATCAAAAAAATTATTAATCAAATGCTTAACTTACCTTTGAAAGTAAATGTGGTTGAGAACATGTGAAAATTACCCAATATTGCCTAGGCCCTTCCCAAAATAAGTACAAAAATATAAACTATTTTGGTGTATTTTTTGGCATAAATCTGCAAATATCTCACTATAATGCCCTATCTCACCGTAGATATATTTCTATAGTAGAAGCCACATAATCGACTTTGACTGCTACTCTAGCGAGAATTTACCCACCATAGTGGTGTCATCATAGCAACCTGCCACCCTCTATAGCGAATTTGGTGATGCAAAAACTAAGGATTACTCCTAGTTTGGCCCTTTTCATAATGCACTCTCAAACCATGACATTTCAGACTATCCCTTTTATGTCAAGCTCAATTTTGGGAGTTCAACTTACCGAAATTCACAATCAAAAAATCATAATGATTTCTTATTATCTAAGATATCACAAAAATATGCTAAACTTTATTACATTTACCCAATACATTATCAGATAGCTCTAGACTATACCTCCCTGGAATTTCGTTCAAGACTTGCCTAGCTAGAAATTTCTAACTTCTAATTTGGGGAAAATCTTAACCCAAATTTTGTATGTTAGACTTACTAGTAATGAGGGAAAGGGTCACTGAAACTTTTTTATTTCATCTCCTCTTCTAAGGTAGACAAGTTCTTATTAAAGGATTTGTTTTCCTCATTTATCTATTTGTTTTTCTCTTGAGTAGCACATATCATGGACAATGATTCATCCTTTAAAGAAGTTCCATCTTTCAAGTCTTTTTTCTTTACTCCACCCCTAAATCCAAATACACAGCTATGATTTTGAGGTCCACAACTTTTTTAAACAATCTCTATGCTAGGTAGAAATGACTTTGTGTTCTCTGTTTCTATGATTAAGCCTACAAAATATATAAAAGAATATTTGTATTAGTATTAATATAATCTCAAGTAATTACTATGCATACACAATTTAGAAAATGCACATGTTTTCAGTTGCTTTAGGTTCAACAAGCTTGTTTTCTTTCTAACAAACCTCAAAGAAAATAGTCAGCAAATCTACCTAGATTGCCATCTTTACTTCCCTTTTACGGCAAAGTCAAGCATATCTAATAACAACTTATTCATATCCTTTTATAAAAATAGTTTTATGACAATACCTGGTCGTAAATAATATCTCGAATAGGCTTGCTACGCTTATGGTGAAACATCATCAACTTAGATTGATTTACTGGATTTCTACTATTTATCATGTGTATTTGTGAAACAATAAGATTAAAACACCACCTACAACAACATAGCCACTATATCCCTACTAAGTGGGAAGTGAAACAATAAGCTTAATTTTAAAAATTCAAAAAAAATATATATAACTTCTTAGTTAAAGTGTCTCAAATAGGAAGGTTCTCTAATGGAAAAATCTATACTACACTAAGGGTAAACAAACCTTTACTTGTAGAACCCTGACAAAATTAAATTAAATAACTATTATAATTTCTATCAATAGTAATTTGATATGAACTTGATGGAAGAGATATGGAAGAAGATGGAAGGGAGAAATATTAGAATATGTCACATATATAGTTAAGGTAATAAGTTAGCAAATTAACTTGCTAATTAATTGGTCAAGGTAAATAGAAGTTATCTCAAACACCACCAATGTCAAATTTTCTTATCAGAAATGATATGTAAACTTATTGATTTTGCTCAGTGTTTGTATAAGTCATAGACTTATGAAGATGTTATGTTGTGCTTTACTTTTTATCTAAACATTCACGCCTCAAAACCCCTTTCTCTAGGAGCCAATTTAAAACTTAAAAGAATCTTCTAGAAAAAAGATACCAAAATATTTTTTCAAATGAAAGGGAATCAAGATATAAATTCTTTGGTGAAATTCAGAATTAAATAACTAGATATACCTGAAAAAATTCGAAAGAAAAATATTTCTTTACTTACCACTTTTTCCCTTCTTAACTACTCGTTTGGATTATTCTTAAGAGCCTATTGAAGTGTCTCATCCTTCATATGTTTTACGTGAATGTATCCTCTCAAATTGTTCCATAACTCATTCATTCATCTCAAGATTTGATAACAATGATTATCTAGTTCAATACTCTCAAATTTATCCTTCAGTAATCAAAAAATGGGTTAAGTCAATGTATTACAAGTAGTATTAATTGTTTAAACAAGAAAGTAGTATCAAGAAAGGACTGGAGCATGAACAATATGGTGATTTTAGGTTTTAAAAGAATAATCAAAACTTCAATAGCAAGAAAAATCTAAATCAGATGTACATTTGTTACCTCAACGGTTTCCTGTATGTTATTTAACTTTTCTTGTTTAATATCACTCCATAATGATACACTGAGTACAATAATATCATCCCAAATAATTATTATCGAATTCCTTATTAGGAGTTTGCTATTTTTTGAGACGTTTGTGTCATGACCCAAAATCTGATGTCATGATGATACCTACCCAATCAAATATTGGTAGGTTAGGCTAACATTGAAAGAGTTATAAAATATCAAAAGAAGATAAATAATTATAAAATGCGAGACTTTTAGGATAAAGTGAGGACAAATATATAAAAAAAATCCAAAATAAAAAACAGATACAACTCAAACCCCAATATATAGTGTCATGAGTAGAGTACACTTTAGAACCTATAAAAAAAAGCTTCATAAGCCTTCTCTTCAATGGTTGATTAGATGGATGAAGAAGATCAAAATAAAGCATCATCTGAAATAGAGCTTCTAGGGGTTTCTATTTTCAACCTTGTCCATTATTATTTATTTCTTTTATTTTGATATAGATATTTTGTTTTGTTGGATTGAGCAGATAGACTTTTAGACTTTTTCTAGTTTGGGACAACGTTTTTTAAAAGATTTTGATTTATGGAATAAATTTCTTTCTAGGCCATCTTTAGTTAAAAAAACTCTAAAACTAATAAAGTATATGAAAATACATAAAACCTTATCTCAAAATATAAAATAAAGACAAGATAATGATTAAGAGAATATCTGAAACACAATTCGAATGAGGAGCTCACCAATATTGTAAATTCTCTCAATCAACACAAACCCTATCTCCATGGATACACTCGAACTGGGATCCGTACCTAAAGGATAAAGAAAGTAGGAGTGAGTATAATTCACTTGACATTTGTAGGAATTACTGTCTGACCAAGCCAAGTAGAAAACTAAACATAAAAATAATAGTATGAGCATGCTTCCACCTATATAAAGATCCCAATGATGCTCATGTATATCTCCTAATAGTATACATACTACAAATACAATACAATATAAGAGTAAACAAACATGAATATACTAAAGGAAGTCTAAATTAGATGATAACAAATACATAGAGAATTCTAAATGATGTAATGCAGTGATATGCTAAGGATTGAGTGTTTCAATATCAACTCATATATACCTTCAATGCATAGGCTACAAAGAGAGGACCCATGGGGGGTACATAAATCATATACTCTCACAATCTCATCAATCAATCTTATCGGCACAACCCTTGGTTAAGGCATTTTATAAAGTGTCTCACTTAATTAAAAAATAATATTTTGTAAGGTACTAGTTCCAGACGAATGAATGAGTATGCATGCACATAACCAATTAAATGTCATATACTAAATCAAATCAATAATGGTATAAATGAAAAGTTATTTCATGACAACGCAGTAGTAAAGAGTCATGTAAGACATCAATAATATCAATCCAAGCCTTTGCTCAAGCATCACAATAATAACAAAGATAAATAATACTCAAATAAGATTACTACCAATCCCATATAGGTATAACAATAGTAATAATCTCTCAAGTTAATAATAAAGTTCACATAAGACACAATATAGGCAGCATGATAAATAATAATCTCTAATGATGAATCTCACGATAAAATCCATGACTCATATGATACTTTACCTGAATGGTTAACTCCACCTACCTTGAAAGATGAAACTCAAGCCTTACCTCTCAGCAAGAATTATTTTCTTTCGTACAGCCTCAAAACAAACCCAATCTATCAAAAATTTAATTCACAAATTAATAGGAGACTAATGATCCCATAGTAGTCACTTTCATTTTGGGTCCAAAAATCACTACAAAAATCAACTTAAAACATAAAAGGATAAAAATGAAATTTTAATAAAGAATCATGTTACTCATACTTAAAGGGTTCTAATTATGAAAATAAAAAAGGTTGAAATCTAGCTTTAAATTGAAAACTATTTACTCACTTTATAGGGTAAAATCCCCCAATTACAAGTGTAAAATCAATGTTTTTAAAACAAAATCAATGGGTAATGATACCCTTAATATTTAGAAGATTACCTAAGCAAGTTTTAAGAAAAAACACCATTGAGATTGCCTTTACCGATGTCTTAAGATCCAACAATGTTGAAGAATGTAGAAAATTAAGAATAGAAGTAATTATACAGCGATCACCACCTAGGCGATCAAATGATCATCTAAGTGATAGTGGAGATTTTATTCTCTTTTTTTTAATCCTTTCTAATACATAATTAATAATGGAGCAAAATCACTCGCTACTAAGTTTGGCACTCAATAGTGCAAAGACAAAGGATATAACAAATTCAATATGGAACTTTATCCAATATTGATCACCATGTTGATTAATAATGACACTTTTAACATCAAATTAAAGAAGATAATTTCATATACAGTACATAGCACGAGAGGAGCCACTGTTCAAATATCTTACTACCTAAGAGAAGCCGATAATATGATGTATTTTCTTGAAAAATCATCTTCGTCTAAAGAAACTTAAACATTCTATATCTCTTTCCAGCAGCATCCAGGATAGGTTAAAGGTTTGATTAAACTATATAAATGACAATTCCCTTCTATGAAGAGAATATAAGAAAAGAACAATTTTTTATTAGGTAAGTTAACACTTTCTTGTATGAAAAGATTAAATATAGGACAAATCCTTTCTTATCCTTTGGGAAACTTTCGCACTTCATCTTTCATATTAGAGGTTTTTTCCATGTGCCCCTCTAATTCTCTAACTTTTTGTGAATGAATAAAAAGTATAGGGGCAAGACTAACCCCCCATACCAAGGCTCACAACCTTGTTGATTCGTTATATTGATTAAAATTTAGCTTTTAGAACAAGATGTGTGTTTCACGCCTATCGTGCGAGTAATTGAGCTTTAGATGTTGTATTTCTAGAAAAGCGTAGCATATAGCAAAGCTAAAAGTGAAAATATTAATCTTCAAAAGACCTCCTGGTAGAATTATAAGTTCTAAAGTAGGAAGTCAAAGGTTTGGTCAACGCTAGATAAAAAGATAATGATACCCACACCTTTTTACAATGATGTCAACTTTAATCAACTTAAGTCTCAACTAAGACAATGCTCAGCGTGCTAGTGTACAAACACAAATATGAATAACCTTTCTCTCCTAGGTTGAGAGTTAAGATGTGTGGTCTCATATTGAGTATTAAAGTGGGGAGTTGGGTGCACTAGATTTTTATCCTTTGTCTAAATCACTAGTCACTTGCTTGGTGACAATAATCCCTATAAATCTTATATGAAGTTATTTCATAGTTGTTAAGGTTTTGTAATGATTTCAGTTTGACATGCTTCAATTTTTCCATATTCTTATTCCTTAAGTGCTTTGGTGACTGATAGTCATGAATACATTATATACCTAGAAGTTTAGAAAGAACTTTGAAAAAACTTCACCCTACTTAAATTGTAACTTTGCACTTAGATTATTGATATTTCTATTGTAGGTTGCATTTTCATATGCAATATTTTTCTAATGAAACTAACATTTAAGGTATAGCAGCACAATCTTTATATGGCGCTCTTCCACATTGACCAGATGAAAGTAAGAAAAAAAAAAGAACGTACAACCATGAAACTAAGAGAAAGAGAAGTCATGAGTCTTTAACCTCAAACTCTTGATGCCATATATAACTCTTAAAAAGTGGAACTAAATTAGCAGAAAAAGATATAAACTGAAATACCCAAATAAAAGAACAAATCTCAATATTTGTAACGCAATATAGGACTACTAGAATCTTTTAGAGATTTGTTTATAGAAAAAGTATGCATAAAACAACAATGATATGGTTGATCGTTGAACTAGTGAGTATTATATTTGGCATAGTAACAATGTTATGCCTTAAATATGAGCTAAACTATAATTTCTATGTTTCATTGTATAACTAGTTGGCTAACTACAAGGTAGAAATTCACCAATCTTTTCTAGTCAAACAAGAAGTTTTTGCTATTTGGTTTAACTTATATTAATTTCATCTACAGAAGGTGTATACGATTTTAGGATAGAGATCGTAAAGAGAATGTCCCATCAGCATCTAGAGAGAGCATCTGCAGAAAAGTTTAGAAGAGAACTTGAGTGCACTTCCACTAGAAAGAGAAGAATAGAAGATTGAATCATAGCATTTAGAATATTTCATAATTTGTTTAGCAGGAAGATAGGGATAGGGATTTATGGAAGGTGAAAATTATGTCTACAGATTATAGAGGCACACATGTGCTTGTATTATCATAAAGACCAGATGAAGTTTCTCTACTAACAAGGTTGACTAACATAACTATGTTGTGTTTATAAAATCCTCTATATTGTAAGGTAATAATGTACCAACAAGGTACATGCATGATACCTTCAGTAAAGACTATGTTTTTTTTCTTTTTCAAAAAAGCATCAGAATAACCAATAAAAAAGATCAAGATTGGAAAAGGGATGCACTCAAAATCTAAATCCTACTATTTCCTTTCACCATGTAGCACATGAGAATTTTTTTCCAAACAAGGCATCAAAATTAACAAAGCTATGACCAGAAAAGAAATTGAGGCATCAAAATTATGCCTTTGAGCCCAAGTTTAACTTTTAACAAGAAAGACGTGAAGCAAGAGGTCGAGCAGCTTCTAGAATTAGTGTAAGTAGAAAATAACTATACTCAAATTAACAAAATAAATTAAAAAGTCAGGTACATTATTAATAACTTGGGAAACATAAAAACTAGTGGTTATTCATTTGAAATGGGCGATGATGTGACTGTAACATGTGATTATTAGGTAGTGAAGAATTCTTTCATTTTACTTATGTCATAACCCAAAGCCATCGTGAGTGTCACCCATGCTTACTTTCTGGCGAGAGAAACAACTAACCCAAATCATCAACCCAACACTTATCTAAAATAAGGAAACTAACTATTTTTCATTAAATAAAATAATGTCTTTAATATTTTGAATAAAAATAAATACATAATTAAACATAACTTAAACAAATCCTCCAAAACCTTAAAGTCATTGTACCAAAACTACTGCATTGTTAATAAATGGGTTCAACCCAAAATAACTAAAATATGTCTAAGTCTAAAATAATGGACTAGAAATTGAATGAAGAACTCATGGCATCCCAAAAGATGTCACACACCCTTGAGTTTGACGCAATCTAAATTAAAACTGTGGTCTTGAAACAACCATAAAAATATTCTCTTCACTAAAAAAAAGAGAACACGTAGTATTAGTATACAAAAAGCAACAGTATACTAGTAAGGTCATCGACCAACCCAAAATATAAAATGTGAACACCTAACAACAAATTAGTCAGACAAAACAACCATAAACACCTACCTTGTAATCTTACCTCAGGTTCGTAACACTTAACCTTATTCAACAATATCATGGAGTTTAATCAATATAAGTCAACATGGATATCAAGCCAAGACAAAGTTGTGACTACCAATAAGACTCCAAGTCAACAACCATGACTAAAACAATCACATCAACCATGCCCAACTTACACGAGTAAATAGACAACATAGAGTTATGCCACAACTTACAATTAACCTAGACTAGTCAAGGATCCATAAGAACAACAACAATGACAATTATCATGGAACGTGGTTTAGATAAAGAAACCAGCTATAGAAAATAAGCACATAAACCCAATGTTCTAAAGAAACCAATATAACAAGTCAAAACTTATACACAATTAACTCAAGATACCAAAATAACTAGTAAACATATAATCATCAGTTCACTTAAGGAATAGCCATACTTTTCTATACCATGTACATACATGCTAACAGTATTGTTGTAGCCCAATAGCTATGATATGTAGGGGATGAGCTCTTGTCTATGTACCAAATTCCATACATCAAGTGTCTGCCAACCTTATACCAACTAATCCCATGAATATGTCCAAATATGGTTACATTTAACAATAATAACAAATATCACAATAGTCACAATCATAATGATAATGAAAAGAACACTTATAACAACTAACAAGCTTTTCATATAAGTTCATTGCATGTGATTAACACTTATGATATCAAATAATTATTCATTTTACTTAAATATGCATTGTACAAGTAATACAAAGGTATAGTTATTATGCACACATAAAATAATGGGTTTAAATAACATTAAACTTTCACATATCTCAATCCATGTATAAAATGCTCCAGTAAACTTGTGCTTTCTCTTTTTCTTGCAACCTCAGCTTTATTGAGGTCTAAATAAAGGAATATAACACATTATCAACCAAACAACCTACTATATATAGGATTATAACCTAATCATGAACCCCAACTCCAAAATCATGATCATCCTACTCATTATTGTGTTTTCTACAATAATTTCACTGAAATCCTATCAATTTCATGATTACAATACTGAATTTTAATCATGCAAGAGTAAATTATAATCTTTTAATAAAAACCAAAAGGTTTTATACCTAATTTACCTTATTGCACTAGAAACATCAACTAGGTTAAGCTAAATCCTCCTCAAAGCTCGTAAATAAGTGATTTTATGGTTTCGAAATTGAAAATCTAGTTAATGGAAGCGATTATCATACCTTTACAAAGAAATTTGGTAAAAAAAGTGAAATTAGCCAATAAATCCTAAGCCTTCCCACAATAAGTTTGAAATAACAAAGTACTTTGGGGTAATATTTTGCATAATATTGCTATGCATCCCTATCCCACTATAGTAGTGTTATTGCAAAAACTACCCGTTATTGTATGATTGATTGATTTTGGCTCCTGCTGTAGAAATAATTAATCTATTATAGCAGCAACAGCATAGCAGCCTACCACCTACTATAATAGTGGTGTCCATACAGAAACTCAACATTGCTTCCAGTTTTACCTTTCTTAAAATTCACCCTCAAATCATGACATTTTAGACTAAACCCTTTATGTCATGTTTGATTTTGGGAGTTTTATTCACCCGAAATCTCTTTCAAAAAATCCTACGGATTCCTTATAATCTTAGCTAACATAATAGCATGCCAAAATTTAATATATTTACCCAATACATTCCTACATTTTCCTATAGCATACATTATTTGTATTTTACCCAAGACTAGCCTAGCCTGAAATTTCTAACTCTGTATTTAGGAAAAATCTTAACCCAAATTTTTGCACCTTAGGCTTAGCCGTAATGATGGAAAGGGTCATTACAACTGAAACTATTCTACCCATTGTTTATCCCTAAATGATCACATAAAGATAATGATATAAGTCAATAAAATAAAGAGTACTTGTGTCCTCAAACAAGTGAGGGTACTTTTCCCGCATGTCCTTCTTTGTTTTCTAAGTAGATTTCTCAATCAGAAGATGCTTCTATTGAACCTTCATTGATCAAATATCCTTTTTCCTCAAGCTTAATACATCCAATCAAGAATAGCAACCAAGTCCTCCTCATAAGAAAAATCCTTATCGAGTAAAACTAATCTTACTTAATAGTGTAATCCCTACCCCATCATATCTCTGAAGCATAGATACATGGAACAATGAATGGACCCCTAACAATTTTAGCGGTAATGCCAACTTGTATGCTACACCAACATCATCAATAACATCGAATGAACTAATATTTTAACTCCTCAAAAAATCTAAGCCTAGGGTAGAACCATGCTTCAAGTACATATAGGATAAAACTTCAAGTTTTAACAGTATGAAAAGGGATTTTGTCATGTACCAAGGCCTCAAAAAAAAACTCTAGCCCTTAACAAAACCTAAAACTTCCTTACTGATTGATTCCTAAAGAAGTAATCAAATTTAAATGAGCATAATGCCAAAATCTAGATGCATTTTTGAGTCTTAGAGACACCAAATGATAGATTTTGAATTATCTTTCTAACACATCCAATTTTTCCTTTATCCAACTTTGGAGTAAGAGTTTATGGCATTTTTAGCAAAACACTCTCTGTAGTGAAATACCTCAAGCCAAACCACAATCATGATTACATTGTATGACTGTACAATTGTCACATCTGATTGAGACATCCCTAATATCTATAATCTGACAAAGTGTACCCTATACCATAAGGAACATCGATCATGCAATGAAAGCACAATCTTCAATAATGATCGTGATCCCTATAGATGCTCTTGATTTAGCCATCAAACCTACTAACCAAGGTATAACCATATATAGATCACACAATTGTACCAAGGCTTATGTGATCAAGGTCAAAGAGCTCTTATACATCTCCCAACTATGAGTGCAATCTATAATAGTAGGTTGGTCTAATGATTGTAGGATATTCTTATATTGTTCTCTACATAGTTTCTAGTTACAAAATTTTAAAGGATATATTAGTCTTTTCCTAATCATTTATCACCAAAAATATGTCATTTTTTGAATCTCAAGGGTCAGTATTATTGTTTATATGTCTTTAAACTATCATTACTTAGCATAACATCTAATAACTAGTTACAAACGAGAAAAAAAGGTGATTCTTTTTTACCAATGGAGAGTTGGGGTTCATCTTTCTCAGGCATCCAACTCTAAAGAATTATTTAGGGATCTCCTATACAGGTATGTAGGATTTCATAAATAGGTCTCATTTTCCCTATTGAATCCTGATTTTAACCTGATTCCATAGTACAATTCCTTTTTCTTAGCTCAGGGTTATAGATAAGATATTGGTAAATTCATGGATATCTCAGTTTCTTGGTGTCATTCAGTAGTAATCCTTGTAATATCATGAATTCCAATGTTATTACTTGAATATAATCCCAAACCATAGTTTCATTTTTAAAATCAATGGTTGTTAGACCTAACTCATTATAGTCTATAAATACATTCAATTTACCAAATTAACATAGTAGTTACATTCTTCAAAATGGCAACTTATGAACAGTTAATGACCTATGACTCCGTGCACATGATTTTGGATGCTATATTCCCCAATTAATATATTTTGAATGATTTAAAATATAACATTTATTTTAGTATTTAGATTATTACCATCATTGAGTATTGTAGTCCTCATTGTCATTTATTTGGGGTAGTACTTAGCACCTATCGAAATCAAGGATAAAGGTTCATCTTCTAGTTAGACGGATACCTTTAGTAGAAGTCTCTATAGTCCCAGAGCTATGGCACCAACATAGGTTCTAAATGGTCACCCATTAGATCAGGTTTGACACCTTAGTCCTTTTGGACATCAATTTAGTGGATCCACGTTGGTCAATATTTGTACCCTTGGCAAATTACTCAACAACCTTACAATTGAAATTATAAGGTGAACCTTGGTTAGCTCAAATTAGGGTATGCACATTGTTAGTAACTCCCATAGTCCATAATTTGCAGTTTAGATTCAGATTCTTGTATGACCCTGTAATTAGTTATTCAATTCATTACGTAACACATTTTCATACTTTGTGTTGCATTAGTTTACTTTGTTATATGTACTTATTCAGCTTAGATTATTTATTTTCTATCTCACATACTTAGTATAATTAAAGTACTGATTACATACTTTCTTTAGCGCTACATTGTTTTATAATATAAGTCCTGATACTCAGAATCTAGATCGTGTCTAGTATGATCTCATACCATATCAACAACATTATTTTTTATGAGTCTTCATCATCCAAGGACCAGAGTCAACATTTCATTTCATTTTGTCATTGTTGTTCCCGATTTTAGATAGTTACAATTAGGCTTATCCCAACAACTCTTCTTAGTAGAGTGTTTTTAGACTTATAGTTAGATTTTCAGCTTGTAATCTCAAATTAGGTTATTTATGATTTGATTCCTTTGAATATTTATTATATTATTTAGTTTAGCCTCCGGATAAGTATTTTTATCAATTATTTTATATTCTTAGTATTTTTACAAGCCATGGTTTAGTTTGAAGTCATTTGTTATTCTGAACACCATGTTACAACTAGGGAGCAGTCTTGGGTCATAACAAACATGGTATCAGGAGAGATAGGTTTAAAGTGTCCTAGGGTTTTTGAAATCCTTATTAAATAAATTTTTATTCATGGGTGTGAAGCGTGCCACACTTATGAGTGAGATGTTATGAGATATTTTTGGAAAAGTTTCACTTTTTTCATGCTCATATTATGTGATAGAGTGTGAGATATATTAAAACCTTCATCTAAATCATTCTCTACATATTTACAGAACATGCCTCAAAAGAAAAATAACATAAGGAGTGGAAACGAGAGACTGATGGAGAATAAATCAAGCTCCACCAGTACTAAAAACCCTTTCTATAAACAAGTATCCCATTCTAAATTTAGGGATGACTTTATAGCTTTATCTTAGTCTGTGTCCACCCAGAATAACTAGTATATTATGGTACTAGCCAACCTAGTAGTGAATATGACAAAGACAAGAGTCTGAGACTTTACTCGAATGAAACCTTAGTGTTCTTTGGACCCAAGTCTGAGAAGGATCCATAAAATTTCATGCACAGTAGTTAGAAGATTAGATAGATTATGGGTGTTTCCCAATTATGAGTGTTAACCTAGATTTCTATCTGTTGCAAGGAATAGATCACCCCTGTATAAGTAGTAGAAGAAGGATAGGGGTGCGAACATATAATAGGTATAATGGGATGAGTTTGTGGTTGTATTTTGGATAGGTTCTTCCTTATTGAATTAAGGGAGGCCAAGGTGTAGGACTTCATAAACCTCAAACAGAGAAGCATGAGTATGAAAGAGTATTCCCTTAATTTTACTCAACTGGAGAGGTATTCTCTATCTATGATCATGATAAAGGAGATAGACATCCCCAAGATAATAGTTCATACTTAGTAGATAGATACAGATAAGGTTGAGAAGAAGAAGAGGGAGATTAAAAGGTCCAAAAAGGATAACTTTAATTTCTCTCACTAAAGGTCAGATGGTGGAAACTGTTCTCATATTAACCAAAAATCTTTAGATCCATCCCTATCTTCTGCTAGTGCCCCAGTGCCCAACTCCAGGAAAGGTCATTGAGATAGGAAATTGAGCACTACGTCCTAGGTAATGTGAGCAGTGTTCTTACCAATCTGATATGCAAGAAATATGGTAGGAACCACAAGGTTGAGGGTATGGATATTTGTCATGGTTTTTTGGGGTGTGAAAAGCTAGGTCACAAGCTTAGGGAATGTCTAATGGCTTCTCCTAAAGTTATTGATAACCGTCAGCAAAGCTAGTCAAATTCTTCAGTGGCTCCTACAGGTCTTTCAACTCATTAGGGTGCCTCTTCTAGTGTACCTGAAGGAAAACATCAAAATAGGTTTTATGCTCTTCAAAACTATATAGGAGCAGAAGGGTTTTATTGATGTGGTAACAGGTATGTTAGAAGTTTTCTATATTCATGTTTATTCATTATTAGATTCTGGAGCTACACTTTTCTTCATAAATAATTATATTGAAGTAGACTTCTATGTTAGTCCAAAAATCATTTCAAAACCTTTCACAAACTCTACTATAATTGGTGACTAAGTTATAGCTAAAGGAATGTACAAAATTGAACAATTATAGTTTCTTAGAAATCACCTCAGTTGATCTTGTAGAATTAGACATAGTAGATTTTGATGTCATTATTTGTATGGATTGGATAAACTTCCACTCTACCTCTCTTTATTATGTGATGAGAGTAGTAAATTTTTTATTTTTAAATGAACCAGTTCTAGAGTATAAGGGTAGTACCTTAGCAATTATGGTTCAATTTATTTCTTACCTTAAGGTTAGAAAGTTGATCGCCAAAGGGTGTATTTATCATATTTTATTGGGTTAAGGATTCAAAATTTGAAACCCAACTCTTGGGCCAGTTCTAGTGATAAACAAATATCCAGAAGTATTCCGGGAAGATCTATCTAGAGTTTCTCCCGAATGGTAAATTAACTTCAAAATAAATCTTCTTCAAGATACCAAGCCTATTTTAATTCCACCCTATAGAATGGATCCAGCTAAGCTTAAAATATTGAAGGAACAATTAAAGGATCTCGTAGACAAGGGTTTTATTATTCCCAGTGTCTCTTCATAGGGTTCTCTAGTTATTTTTGTGCACAAGAAAGATTTTTCTTTTAGAATGTGCATCGACTACCATCAGTTAAACAAGGTCAAACTTAAAAATAAGTATCCCATCCCTAGGATTGATGACTAGTTCGACCAACTTTTTGATGCAAATTTTTTCTCTAAGATCGACCTTAAATCAGGCTATCAATAGCTCTGAGTCGGAGAATGTGACATTTCATAGACAACCTTCAAAACTCGATATAGTTATTTTGAATTTGTTGTTATGTCTTTTTACCTAATTAATGCTCCTACAACTTTTATGGACCTTATGAATTGGGTGTTCGAGAATTACTTGGACATATTTGTTTTTGTCTTCATAGTTGACATCCTTGGTTATTCTCAAAGTTAGGATGATCACGCAAATCATTTGAGGATCATCTTGAAAAATTTTAAGGATCGCATTCCAAGTTTAGCAAGTGTAAATTCTGGTTAAAATTAGTAACTTTCATTAGTCATATTATTTTTGGAGAAAGCATTAGGGTTGATCCTCAAAAGACCAAAGCAGGAGCTTTTGGGGCTTAGTCGGCTAGTCCAGATAGATTTTTGAGGGATTTCCCTCTACTGATTATACCATCTAGATTAACTCGAAATAAATTCAAAATTTTAGTGGTCCGATTCTTGCAAGAAGATTTTTCAAGAGTTAAAGACACAACTCAGTACAACTCTATTTTAACTCTACCTAAGGACTCGGATGGTTTTGTGGTTTATTCTTATGCTTTTGGGGTTGGACTTGGTTGTGTGTTGTTGCAGAGGGAAAGGTGATAGCATATGCCTCTAGATAGCTCAAGCCTTATGAGAAGAATTACCTCACTTATGATCTAGAGTTTTCAACAGTTGTTTTTGCCTTAAAGATTTGGAGAAATTAACTCTACGGGGTTCATGTTGATGTGTTCACTAATCAGAAGATTCTTCAGTGTGTTATTATATAGAGGGATTTAAATCCCTTCCACAGAATATGGCTAAAGCTTCCAAAGGATTATGATATGAGTATTTTGTACCATTTGAGTAAGACAAATATAGTGGATAATACTCTTGTAGATTATCTATAGGGAGTTAAGAATGGGTGATCATCTATTATTGATTGAATTTGTATATACTAATAGCTATATCTTGACTATTCAGATTTCCTTATTTGAGGAACTTTATGGAAAAAAGGTGTAGATATCCTATTGGTCGGTTAAAAGTCAGTGAAGCTTCATTGATAGGGCCAAACTCAGACCATGAGTCTATGGAGAAAGTTTATCTAATTAGAGAGAGGTTGAGAATGGCTCATATTCATCGAAAGTCCTATACAAATGTGAGGAAGAGAGAACTTGAGTTTGTTGTTGGTGATTTTGTCTACTTGAGAGTGTCACCTATAAAAGTGGTGAAAAGTTTTGTTTAGCAAACAAAGCTCATTCACTTGTTTATTTGTCCTTATGAGATTATAGTTCATTTAGCATAGTAGCCTATAACGTAGATTTGTCAGCAGACCTAGAAACAGTGCATCCAGTCTTCTAATTTTAGTAAAGAAGTCCATTGGTGATCTTGTATCGGTTGTACCCTTAGAATGTATGAGCATGAAAAATTGTCACTTTATGAAGAGTTTCCAATTAAAATACTTGGTTGTCATCTTTTTAGGTTAAGTAGTAAGGTCTCTTTTGTAAAGGTTCTTTGGCGAAATATGTTTATTGAGAGAGATACTTAGGAAGCAAAAGCATACATGATGAAATATTATAATTCAAGTCTTTTCCCCTAACCTTCTAACTTAGTCAGTTTTTACTCGGGGATCTATGACCCCAAGGAGGAGATATTATAATTCCCCATAAATCCATACCTATGATAGAACAAATATTCAAGGACATGTAGGGTAAATATTCAAGTTTAAACATTGTGAGAAGGTATTTGACCATGTACAAAGTCCATAAGAACCCCTTTAGCCCTTAACCAAGACAAAACCTTCCTTATCGATTGATTCCTAAATGAGTAAACACCTTCAAATGAGGATAAATTCTAGATTGATACAAATTTCTGAGTTCCAAACCCACCAAATGATGGATATTTATATTATCTTTCCAATGCATCTGGTTTCTCCTTAATCTGACTTTAGAGTAAAAGGTTATGGACTTTTTAGCAAAGCACTGCTTTGTAGTGAGATACAACGATCCAAACCAAGACTGTCGTTACCTTTTATGATTGTACATTGGCTTAATTTTTCAAGACAACCCCAACATATGATATCTAAAAAAGTGTACTCAATACCATGAGAGGGAACCACGATCATGCTTTGAAATAACAATCCTCAAGCATGATCGTGAGTCCCACAAATGCTCTTGATGTAACCAGCAAACATATGAACCAAAATATGACCACATGTAGATCCCACAATCTTACCAAGGATCTTGTGATCATGTTGGAGAACTCTCACCCATCTCCTAACCACGAGTTCAACCCATGATCATAGGTTGGTCCCACGATACTGGAAAGGTCTTGTCCCTCCTTGCACTTTCCAATTATGAAATTTATGGACATATCAGTCTTTTACCACATTTTTAACATTAAAACTATGTCAATTTAGGAATCTCAAGGGTCATTATTGGGTTTTATATGACTCTAATCTCTCATTACTTAGAATAACATCCGATACTTAGTTTTAAAAGAGAAAATATGTGATTATTTTTTCCCATGGTAGAGCTAAGGTTCATCTTCCTCAGGCATCCCACTCTAAAGAATTCTTCAGGGCTTTGATCTCCAAGTATGTCTGATTTCATAAATGGGTAACCTTTCACCCATTGAGTCTCAAAGTTATCCCAATTCTCCAGTACAATTCCTTTTTCACAATTCAAAGCTATGTATAGGATATCGGTAAATTTATTGATATCTCAGTTTTTTAGTTTCATTGAGTTGTAATCCCTATGTTAGGATGAATTATAGTGCTATTACTTGACCATGATCCCAAACCCTAGTTATATTGTAAAATCCTTAATTATTGTACCTAAGTCATTGTATTCACTAAATTCATTTAGTTTACGAAATTACATAGTAGTTACATTCTTCAGACATGGCAGGTTATGAACACACAATGACCTAGTATTTCATACATATGATTTTCAATGCTATATTCCCCATATTATATGTTTTGAATGCTTTTATCTAATAAATTTACAATATTTAGATTATTACCATCATTGATCATTGCAGCTATTGATGGAATTCACTTGGGAGTAGTACATAGCACTGAGCAGACACAGAGATAAAGACTCATCGTCCAGTTAGGCTGAGATTTTTAGTAGAAGTCCTTAAATCACAGTACTACGATGCCACCCTAGGTTCTAAAGGGTCACCCATTAGATCAGGATTAATACCTTAGTTCTTTTGTACATCATTTCAATAGATCATCATAAGTCAATGTCTGTACTCTTAGTAAGGTACTGAACATTATTCCAGCTGGGCTAATAGGTTGGACCTTGATTAGCAATGATTGGGGTATGTCGGTTATTAGTAACTCCCACTTTCCACGGTTTTAGTTCAAATCGACTTCTCACATGATTTTGTAATTAGTTATTCAGTTCATTATGTAAAATATATTCATTACTTGGTCTTACATTAATTCACTATATAATACGTACCATGATCATCTTAGATAAGTTATTTACTATCTCACATACTCAGTACATTCAAAGTACTAATCGCATACTTTCTTTTATGCTATATTATATTATAATATAGGTTTTAATGCTCAGCATCCAGATCGTGCCTACTATGATCTCTTACTACATCAGCAACAATAGTTTTTGTGAGTCCTCATTATAGAAGGACCAGAGTCAACATTTCATTTCATTTTGTCTTTCTCGTTCCCAATTTTTAGACAGTTAGAGTTAGATAAAGGCTTGTCCCAACAAATTGTTTTAGTAGAGGATTTTTAGGTTTGTAGTTAGATGTTCAGATTATGACTTAGATTTAGTTATTTATGAATTTATTCCCTTAAATATTTATTATATTATTTAGTTCAGTTTTTGCATAAGTTTTTTTATCAGTTATTATTTATATTTTTAGTGTTTTTCCAGGCCATGGGTTAGCTTGGAGTCATTTGTGATTCTGAGTATCGTGTTATGATTAAGGGTAGTCTCGAATCATAATAAAAACATTAAGGGCTATGATTTCCTTTCTTTCCAAACCTTATGACTCCCTTCATAGGATATACCTTTAATAAAACTTATTCTTCAATCATAAATGACATATCCCTTACCTTATGGTCGGCATACTTTTGCCTACTCTGGCAGCCAATAATTTGATTTAGATGAACCTCATCTTTTCCTGATCGGCCTTCACCAAATCTGTGCCCAAAGGCTTTACATCACCAACTTCTAACTATTCAATAGGTAATCTACACCTCCTCATACAACGTTCTTCAAATGGATCCATATCAATTCTAGAATGATAACTATTGTTGTACGAAAGCACAAAACAAGGAGAATTTATCCCCTTGACCACCAAACTGAATCACACAGCCCCTTATTATATCCTCAAGCACTTGGATAGTCTACTCTGACTACCCATTATTCTGAGGATAGAAAGAAGTGCTGAAGTAAAGCTCAGTACCCAACTCTTCATCAGACTTATCACAAAACTTAAAGGTGAACTATGTCCCTCTATCAGAAATGATGTAAATTGGCACCCCATGTAACCTCAATATCTCTTTAATATAAATATTGTATAACTATTGTGAACGGTAATCCACACTAACTGGGATGAAGTGGTATGACTTAGTCAGCCTGTATAGTGACCCAAATTAAGACATGATGCCCCCATAGTCTTAGAAATACCCACCATGAAGTCCATAGCTATCCTATCCCACTTTCACTCAGGACTGGGCATCTCTAAGGTTAAACTACCAGCCTTTCAGGCTCGTACTTCACTTGTAAGCAATTATGTAGGGGTGGCAATAGTGTGGTTTTGGTTTTTTCTAAGCCAATGAATTTTAAAACCACCTCGCACCACCATGCATGACCTTTAAACCTGCACAAATGTGCCCCATACTCATACCCGCGCATACTCGCACCACACTTCCTCACATTTTTGTTTCTTTTATTTTTGGGAAATTTGTAACTCCAATGAAACCCATAATATTTCCAATACTAGGAAATAGTAACAACCAATTTCTATTATATCACTTTTTACTAAGCAATTATCAGAAAAGTATCACGTGTACAAGTAACGATCAAATATCAAATTTTCAATAAGATGAATATAGAAATTTAAAAAGTTATTAAATTATTTATTTGTAGTGTTATACATGTTGTTTTAAGTATCAAAAGATTTTAAGTGAAAAATACATATGATTATATGTAGATTCATGAGAATAATACTAATTTTTAACTTTTTCTAGTATAAACCCGCATATACCCGCAACCCGACTCACACCGGATTATTTAAAAAACTTACATAAACCTGCCCCTCACCCACATAGTCTAAAACTCACATCACCCCACATAGCCTAAAACTTGCACCGCCCCGCACCTACAATTACCCATAGCCATCCCTATAATTATAGCATTTAGACACATACTTCACTATATCCCATTTCATCTAGGCCACCAACAAAGCTATCTTAAATTATGAAACATCTTGGTTGCACCCAAATGAATAGAGTATCAAGAACCATTAGGTTATACAAGAAAACAAGGAACCAAATTACCAACTTGAGGCATGCGAGACCTCTCACCATCAACACCTTACACATATTAAGTGTGAAAACAAAAATTTCACTAAATACTACATTATTTGATGTTTGTTCAAATTCTCATCTTTGAGTTGTTTTGACTTAATTTGCTCAAGTATTGTTTACCTTAACTCAACAGTGGCCAACACTTCACCCCTTTCAAACATAATGAACTACATAAACTGTGATGCTAGAGTTTGAAACTCTATATCCAGAGGTCACCTTAACACTCTCAAATTGGTCAAACTACCCATACTTTCCAGTTTTTGGATCAATGCATCTTTCACTACTTTGTCCTTACACAAATAATACTAGATTTCACATCATATTGTTCAACAATTCAATCCACCTTATCTACCTCAAATTTAAATCCTTTTGTTTGAACACATGCTGCAAATTACGATGGTCTGTAAACACCTTACACTTTATACTATAAAGATAGTATCTCAAAATCTTTAGTGCAAACACTATTGTTGTTAACTCTAATTCATAAGTCGGGTAATTTTTCTCATAAGGATTCATTTGACTTTATGCAAAGGCAATCACATTATTGTATTGCATTAATACAACATCCAAACCAAAGAGTTAAGAATTAAAAAGTAGTATGAATCCTTACCTTCACCTGGCAAAGAAAGAATAGGATCTGTAGTCAAGAGCATCTTTGAGATTTTAAAAGCTCTCCTCACACTTATATAACTAAAAAATAGCACATATTTCTAGTTTAATATTGTTAAGTATCTATCAATAAATGCAAAATTCTTTACAAAACAATGATAGTAACTAGCAAGACCCACAAAACTTCTAACCACGATCACAGAGATAGGCCAAACCCAAGTCTTAACTGCCTCAATATTTTGGGGATCTACCATCACCCCTTTATTTGAAAACTTATGCCCTAAGAAGTAAACCAAAGACAACCAAAACTCACATTTTGAGAGCATAGCATATAACTGTTTCTCCTTCAAAATCCCCAAATCAATATGAAAAAGACCTGCATATTCCTCCTGACTCTTGGAGTAAAACATAATATCATTAATAAATATAATCACAAAAAAGTACAATAAAGACATAAAGATACCATTCATCAAACTCATGAAAATTGAAGATGTATTAGGTAATCCAGATGATACCACCAATATTTAACTAGTGATAACCCAAATCTCAAGTCTATCTTGGATAAAATAAAAACACCCTAAAACATAACAAAAAAACCATCTATTTGGGTAAGTGATACTTATTACAGATGTTAACTTTATTTAATATAGTCAAACACATTATTAGGTTACTATAGTTTCTCTTAAGGAATAACAATCGAGCATCCCAAGGAGAAGAACTTGGGTGAATAAGTACCTTATCATACAACTCCTGAAACTGAGCCTTGAGTTCCCTCCACTCAACTGGTGTAACACCCTGCATTTTTAGGCTAGACTTTGAATCGTCATTCCTACGTGTGTAAACTCTAATCCCATGATTTATTTTTGAATATATGTTTCATGATCATTATCCTAGTATATGAAGTGAATTGAAGTGAAAAATGTTCATAGTAATAACTTAGAGCTAAGTTGAGCTAAGAGTCTTTGATGCGACCAAATTTTGGCATTTAATTCTATAAGGGTCAGCTTTGAATGTGTATAAATTTTTATATATGTGGAATTCTTCAGCTCAAGTTCCACCAAATGATGTATAATTGAGTTAACTTTCCAACTTTAAAAATTTTGTCTTAATACGACACCCGAACAAAAAGTTATGACCATTTTTGTAAGATACAATAAGCCTCCGCGATAGGCCTATGGTGCATTAGTCTCTCCCCTAGAATAATGTGTGTGGGAAGGGACGTGACGCGGAGGTTATTCCTACACTTTTTCAGCTTCCTAAGGGTGAAGGGTTAATTTGGTCCTTTCTCCTCAACCTCAATCATCCAAAACAAAATTAATAACACCAAAAAGGTAATTATTTGCCCATTATCCTCAAAACAACTCACTTAAAAACCTTCCCCTTTCCTAAGAACAATAATCCAATCTTCTTCTCTCAAGAACACAAGGATTCAACCTTTAATTTCAAGATTTCTTCAAGAATCTATTTAATTAAGGTATGTGGGTATTCATCAATGGGTTTCTTTCACCCATTGAGACCAAAAGCCTTTCTTTTAATTAAATTATGGAGTTTTTCCTTTACTATGGAATTTCATATGCTCAAGATAGGTTAAACTCATGTCTTCCTTAGTAAATGAACTCAGTTTTATGTTAATGTATGATCCCATGAAAGGTTAGGTGAATTAATATTTTAAACTACAATTTCCTATGTCACTTTCAAGTGAATTTTATGTTACAACGTCAAATTATGAATTTAGCCATGCAATCATGTGGTTTCCTTATGTTTAACACATTTCCATGTTCAAGTTCATGATTCTTACTCGTTTGGTGAAGTGTTAATGTTTTGGGTCTCTGAAACATAATTCCATACTACATTTTTAAGTTTTGATATCATATTTTTGTGATCATTCAGTTATGGAAGGTTATGAACACCCTATACCTATGTGTTTTACATGATTTTAGATTTTCAAGTAGTAAGTTAGTTAAGCCATGAATCTAATCATTATACTTAGATATTTATAATTATGATGAGCACTATCATAAATAATATTTAGTTAAACTTAGTTAGGTTCATACCAGTGCCAGTTCAATTGGGAGTAGGATTTAGCACTGAGCGAACCCAGGGATGGGGGTTCACCTGCCAGTAGAGGGTGTGACCTTTAGTAGCATCCCTGAGCTCTAGAACTAGGTAGCCAACATAGGTTTGAGATGTCTTTCTGCCAATTAAGGGTTGATGAATATCTCATAAGAGAACCTGCCAGTAGAGGGTGATTCCTTAGTCCTTCGGGACACCAGTTTAGTAGATCTAAACAGCCATGTGTCAGTACCCGTGGCAAGGTACTGACACCATTCCAACAGGGGTTACATGTTGCACCCAATTAGAATATTAGGGCATGTCGATTATATGATACCTCCCACAGTCTAAGTACAGTATTCAAAGTGTGTCAATTAAGTTTTGCATGACCAAGTATTCAGACATCAGTTATTCAGTTATCTAGATATTAGTATTACACACTTTTTATGTAATTCAGATCATGTCCGTACATTCTATACTTGGTATTTCATTCTCAGTTTTACATGTTCATATTTTTCATGCTCAGTATCCATACATGATCCTTCATTTAGTTTTACATCCTGTTCAGCTTTACATGAGATTTACATATAGTGTTTATGTTTTACCGCTTCGTAGCTTCAGTTCTATTTATTCTACAAAAGTAAAGATTTAAGAAACTAAGTGTAGTGATTCACTAGATTATCAGATTAAGTTTGTTACTCATGTTTTAAGACACTTCTGCTTTCAGTCTCTAGGTGAGTCTACCTGCACTTAGCATGCAAGTTTTACCATTATGTATGTAATTAGTTTTACTTATTGCATTCACCCCCACTTACTCAGTACATTCCAAACTACTGATCCATATATATGTCTATGTGCTACATTGTCTTATAATGTAGGTACCATTTGTATCCCACACATCATAATCAGACAGTTTGCAGCTTTCAGCCAGCAGGTGATAAATTCTCTTGTTTTGGGAACTCTAATCAGTTGTAGTTCATATTCCATCTTGTTATTATTCATACTTATTGATTAGTGGTAGTTGGAGGAATTTCCTAGCTATCTATAGTCAGTATAGTAGAGGATTAATAGATAGTTAGTTGGAGTCATTACATGTAATTCTATTTTCTTCCCTCAATTTTATCATGATGTAAGCTTTATCAGTATTATACTTATTTAGATTTAATTTTGATAATGTTTCCGCTCAACAAATTTATTTTTTATATAATTTAAATCAGTTAGTCAAGCAGTATGCCAGTTCATGGGTTAGCTTGGGAACACTTATAGCTCCAAGCACCGTGTTACAACTAGGGGTAGTCTCGGGTCATGAAAAACTTGGTATCAAAGCACAAAGTTTAAGAGTCCTAGGGTATCTATGAAGCCATGTTTGTAGCATTTTGTGAAATGGTACAAAGATATTTGTACTTTTCTTTGAGAGGTTAAAGGGCATTTAAGAAATATTTCCCTTCTTTCATGTTTCAAATTGAGCAGTAGAAGTGTTCTCTAAGGAACTTATAAAGATTCTTACATTACTCCATTTGTGCCAACTCTGGCTTATTCTTGAGGCAACAGAAATAACCAAGCATAAATCCTTATAGACAATGTTTTCTCAGATAGCCCCCATAGACAATTATAGGATTTCACGCAGGCTTGAAAGTATCCTACTAATGCCGTTATGTTCAAGATCATGAAATATTTTATTCAGGATCATGAAAATTGTGCATTGAGCCAAAGTAAGATTTTCTCTTAGATCCCCTCTCAGAATCCTATGATAGCATATGACCTAAAGTTAGAATCATGAACCTAGAAGTTTAACAACAGTAAAGTGATGATATTATTTATCTGGATTTAGTAGATTATGTATCCATGGGGATAGTTGTATGAAAGGTGAACTAGTAGGCTTGAAATAGTGTATGCAAGATTTAATTTTATTGATTTGAAGTTATGTATGATGGTATGGTTATGATCTAGAGGTGTACCTAAGGTGATATGGGATCGTACTATTTCTAATGTTTTACAATATGTGTGCTTAGATAGTACCCTTGAGTTGCTAAGTGCAAATGAGGCGAGTTAAGTGTTATATGATGTTCTTACTAGCTAAGTTATGGGTTTTAGGTCATGATGCTAGGTATTTTTGTGTAATGGTAATTCTCATGGTTTAGGGAAAAATATAAGTTTAGATATGTGATATTAGTAGGCTATGAAGAAAAAGAAGCAGGTTATGTGTTTAGTGGGGCAAGTATGTTATCGATAATGGTGTAAATATGTGATGGTGATTGCTGAAGTTAAAGAAAGATAAGGATAGTATATATTAAGGGAGTTTTAAATAATAATGTTAGTATAGTTTGTTAAGAGTTTGGGGATATCCTTGTTAAGTGTTAGGATCTAAGTTTGAATCTTGGATAATTGAGCTAATAGAAGGAAGAGTTGAAATTGTAGAAGGTATGAACTCAGGGTATGGTGATACTCCCAAAAATTCTATGTTAATAGGTGTTTAAGTTATTATATTATGACTAGTGGTGCTATAGAAAGTTAAGAGTTGTATCTCAGAAGAAAGTACTAGCAACAGGTTTTATACTTTCACGTGTAGTCTTTTATGGTGAGTTTATTATTAATGTGCAATGTTACATCTCGGACTCTATATTAAAGTGGTTGTAGATTAGTTTAGTGTTTATCAAAGGGGTCCACAGACTTAGAATGATGGGTTAAATCTAAGGGGGAGATGATATAACAAGGAACCAAGTTAGGCTCTCTGATTCTAGTAGTGATGTCAGTATGTTGTAGAACAACAGTAAGGGAGGATGATGCCTAACCCATTCTTACCTTAGTGCAAAGTTTTGTACTTCACTTATAACTATACCAACTCAAACCTTACATGTCAGCTCCATTATCATAGCTCATATTCATGCAATTTCCATAGAATCATGTACGCTTCTAGTTCCTAGTATAAGGAGTTCTAGTTCACTCAGCAGTACGAATCATATTCCATGAATTTATGAACTCCAAACTCAGGTGATGTATCTCATGAATCATGTACTCATGCTTTACAGTATGCTCAGCTCCCATAAATCATGGTGCACTCTTCATGACCAGCAAAATTCAGAGTATGTCATGTATGTCCTCAGTTTTGATCTCTTTAATAAATTCATGCTTTTTATATTATATTTCTCAGGCCTTAGTTAAGTGTCAAAGTTATTCTTTCATGCTTCAGGTCCTCATGTTCTAACTTTTCTGTGACCTCTTCCTTATGGAGTGATAGTGGTGATGAATAATTGTTTAGATGGGAGAAAGTGAATATTTCATGTTGGGGAAAATTGGTGTATGCTTTTTCTAGCTAAGGATATAAGTGTGAAGGAAAATTGAGGCAAAGCTTTTGGTATATGTTATGGTTAGTTGAACTTGCTTGTGTCTTTTTTGGGGATAGTGCAAGAATATTGTTATTGATAGATGTCTAGAAAATATTGGAAAGATGATTTGATGGGTTGTTTACATAGAAGTTCATGTGTGGTTATAATGATAGGCTTGAATGTCATGTTGATATATAAGTGGATGGGTGCATTGTGCGTTAGTAAATTCCTAGTAAGAGGTTGAATTTAGTTGTTGAAATGGTAAGGAGAATTATTCTTGAGATGAAGTTGTGCAAATGCATATGGTATTGAATTCATGGTTAAGAGTAGTGTTATGGTATTATGAGTTAAACCTTGTAATTTTGAGTTACGCTTGAACATGGTGAGAACAGGTATTTCAACTCAAACTTTGGCTGGATTGGTTATATGTGTCCATGTAAGAATTATAAGTTGAATCAAATGAGCATGGTATTTAAGGGGAAAATTATAGTTGGGGAGTATTTAAGAAGTGTGGATAAGCTTGAAAATTAGCAGTTGTGTTGTATAAGGCTTAGTAGTTCTATCCTGGCTTATGTTTCTGACACGACCCGAACCAGGGCCTTGTCATAATAGGCATCCCAAACCCAACCAGGACTGGGAACCGCCCCTATTACCCAACCCTACCACTATCGCATACCTTGAGTCGGTTGATGTTAAAAAATATATCAAGATAGCGTATTCACCAATATGGTGACTCTGATATAAGTCTATATCCGAGACCAACCCAACCAAATTGAACCACCAATAATCAACCCAAACTAATTCGGAAACCATAAGCCAATATCATGACAATAAGCCAATGTACGAATATATATTTAACATAAACCATCCATACCTTACCCAAGTCTACAGTTGTCCATACAAAGCCTCTAGACCAACCAAAGAGTACCTAGTCGAGACATGCCCCCGATCATATCCAAAACCAAAGTATATGAAAGGCGAGAAATATGTAAAGTAAAACATGACATTAAATAGATGCATTCCAAAATATGGAAACTCACCACTTTAATCCAACATCGACTGTCTCTGATTTCGATCTCTAAGCAGGAGAAGTAGAATGGTTGGTACCTGCATAGTGTAGGTATATATCCACCCAAAGATGGGTTAGTGGGTGGACACTAGTATGCACTCAGGGTAAGGATAAGATAATACCATTTATAAAACTAAATAAAACCATACATATATATATAACCAAGCCGAGAAAGGGAATCGGGTTTAGCATGCCGTTAAAACCTTTACCTGGGCTGCATATGTTTGCCGTCCTAAACTACCCATGGGATATATGGGTTCAGCTCCCCCAGCTGAAAGGGACCCAGTGCGTGTAGCCGCACGACCGGAGAAGAAAACTTGGGATGACTAGTACATCCCACAAAATATATAGTGTGAGTTTCCAATTTTGGTCCCCCTAAGACCTCCACCTTCCACGACTTTGCTACACACTCCACCATTATTGCCTAATTAAAACCAATTTATAAATAACCAAAACCATTTTCCATTTATTAACCAATTCCATTGATATTGGTATCGTCATACCAACCCTTACTTGCAAGTATCATCCATAGCCAACCTTTTATAGGTTTAAGGGGACTTTCAAATGCCCTTCCATTTACCTTATTAAACCACTTGGGGGAATTCCATATTCCCCACAAGCATAACCATTTATCCTTTTACCATTCCAAGCCATTTAAACTAACTCCATTAATACATTCACTTGAGGGATTACCATGTATCCTGTAAGGTTTTCAAAATAGACCAACCATGACCACCAAAACCTTTACCCTTTAAACAATTCCAAACAATTTTAGACCATGCCAATAAATTAAAGCATTTATATCATTTAAACCATTTGAACCAAGCAAAATCATCCAAAACCATTTACAGTTCCATTACCAAACCAAACCATGCAAGAGTTCCAATAAAAGTTCTATAATAGAGTAAAAACATTCTTTGGAGCATTTTATCAAACATGTTGAGGGCATACCTTTAGAAAGACCAAAACCAATGCATAAACGACCATAATTTAGGTTACTCAAGACCTATTTGTTAAACCATGACCAACCAATAACAACATATGCAAACCATTCCCAAAAACATGTAATATCCACATTTAAACCAATCCCAAACCATATGCATCAAGACCCTCAACATATATTTTGAAAACCACCATTCAAGATTCATAAATTAATGTTTAAAACACAATACATGTTCCTTTATTTGTAACTAACAATGAGGGAAGTACTACATGCCTTATACAAAAAGATTTCAAAGAGAAGAATGACTCTTCAGCCCCTTTGTAGAACACTTGAGAAACCCTAGTCTCCAATCTTCAAGAATAAGTTTGAGAAAGTATTTGGCGTGTTTCCATACTTTAATAAGTGTTATGGAAGGATACCATAGGTTATATTGCATGAGGACATAAGGGTTTAGTAGTAGGAAATGTCCAAACTAACCTTGGCTTAGACCCTTCCTACTCTTACCTAAGGGTATGATCGGTATACAAAACTGTATCCACTTATCGTACCTTGGAAAGACTTCACAAGACAACTAAATCAAGCACCATATGACTTGCCTTTCACCACTTGTATCTTTAGATATGACTCGTACCTTGATGAGTTGTACCTTGGGAAGTAGCCCAGCCAACCATGCTGCCAAGGGTATGATGTCATCCTCAAGACACCCTACAACCCGTATCCAAGGGTACAAATCTTACCCTTGAGTCGTACCATACCCAGTGAGTCCAAAACCAAAGGAAAATTTACAAGGGTCCTATTTTAAGGTGTTTTATTCTCCCCCACTAGGAACATTCTTTCTCAAATAACAGGTAAGGGTAGTAATAAGCCTGAGATAACATATTAATCTTTCCATCAACCAATATAGAAAGCAAGGACACACATCAAAGGTAAGAAAATCACTACATAACCCAAACAAGATCTACACCCCAACACCTTCATTCCGACCTCTAACTATGTTAGAAAACAAAGATGCAAGAGGAACCATCCCTTACCTTTAACCAAGTTAGGAGACAAAGATGTGTTGAAAAGCATACACCTTCCGCATGAATTTTTAGAATAAAGAACCAATGAGGATCCTTGGACTCCGTGTCCTCTTTTGCATCCCAAATGGCTTTCTCGGGCCTTTAGTTCCACTATGAAACCTTTATTGAAGCCATATCTTTTGCTCGCATCCGGCAAACTTACCGATCAACGATCCTCATCGAGAACCCCCACTTAAGGAACAAGAAATACAAGATGCCAATGCCATATAAAGGGAACCAACCAAGGACCATCCACACTTTACCCCAAGACATAGATTACCAGATGAATGGAGGTTATACTAAAGAGAAAATCGATTTTAACTTAGAGTTTACCAAGCAACATCACTACGGGATCTTGAGTCTAACTATACACCACCACTTCCATGTTCAAGCCTAGCCCAAGCTATAAAGGAGTTAACTTAGGCCACTAGGTTTATATTACCCCAAACTTTCTTTAAGTCAAATCTAGTCTCCAGAATAGTTAGTAATGACTTTCTAAATGATTAATGTTTAAATCAAATAGAATTTCCTTAATTTTGACTTTTTATCAAGTGTAAAATTGTATTACATTTCCAATGATACCAATTTTATTCAAATCCGGTATCGGAGTAAAAGGTTATGGACGTTTTACAGAGAACTGTTGGAACTGCCCAGAAGCGACGGTCAGTCCGACGGACCGTTGAGCTAGCGATGGACCGTCGCCCAAGCTATCGTGAATAAGCCAGTGAACCCATTTTTTGGACAAGTGTGACGGTCAGGACTGATGAACCATCGAGCTAGCAATGGACTGTCGTCCAAACCATCGCAGATGAGGTAAGGAGTTCAGGTTCTGGTCAAGTACGATGATCAGGATAGACGGACCATCGTCCAAACCGTCGAAGATGAGCCAGGAAGTTTAGGTTCTATCCCAGTGCGATGGTCTAGATCGATGGACCGTTGAGCTAATGATGGACCATCGCCCAAACTGTAGCCACTTCTGATCAGCAATTTTAAGCTATTTTTAAAAGGGTATTTGGGTCTTTTTCCACTCGTTTTGACCCCTAATTATACCAGAATAGAGATCATAACTTCTTTATTTATCCATAACACAAAATTAGGGTTTCTCTTAAAGATCAATCCCCAAGAACAAGAAACCCTAGGTGTCTAATCCCAAGGCAAGAATTCAAGCTTTCCTTCATCAATTTTGAAGAAATCATCCAGCCAGATATGTCAAGTGTTGATTCATGGGTTCCTTTCACCCATGAAGCTCAAGAGACTATATTTGAAATATAAACTTTGGATTCCATGGTATGAATTGAATTATATCTATTTTTATGTTGTTGTTTAATTTTCAAGTTGAATTCTTAAATGACTATCATGAAAATATGTTAGCATGTGGTTGAAGTTCTTACATTGGAAGTGTAAAATGTTGCCATGATGTATTATTTCAATATTCATGCCTAAGCCTAAATATATGCATGCAAGGGGTTTGATAAAATGCCTACGAGAATAGGAATTATGACTTATGACTCATTTGTGACCGAAATTGATGAATCCATGTTTCTCCCTTATGTTAGATATGACTCCCACATTATTGTTATGCTTTATAATGGATCGAAATAATGCTCATGAGATTAGGATTATGAAATTATGATATGTTTACATGCATTCCTATTCATGTGAAATCTTATAGCATGTGAATACTTCATGAAAATCCCCAATGATTGTACTATGAATTGTGGACTATGGTCATGTGTCAAGAAGTGTCATGTCTTGTCAGTTTCATGCTATCGAGTCTTGGGGTACTTGTACTCGACAATTTAGCTGTGTACCTAGAGCCAATGTCATGTTTTCCAGATACTCTCAGTCAAGCCATATTCATAGAACTTAGTCAGTTATATGACTCAGGAAAACTCACTAAACACAGTAATCTCAGAAATCTCAAAAATTCAGTAATCTCAGTAGTATTCCGTCAGTCAATGGAACTCAATGAACATAGTCCAGTTCAGTTTAGTTAATCATGTTCAGTGTCTATTTAGATGGGAGTAGGATTCAGCACCGAGTGAGCCCAAGGATGGGAACTCACTTGTTATTAAAGGGTGTGATTCTTAGAAGCAATCCTTGTGCTCTAGAACTACGTAGCCAGCGTAGGTTGAGACATCAAACCTGCTAGTTAGGGGTAGATGAGGTGGCTTAACCTATTAAATGAGGGTCCCACCATTCTCCTTAGAGTACCTGTTAGATGAGGGATTACTCACATCTTGTCCTTACCAGTGGCGAGGTATTGACACCTTTCCAATTGGGGTTACAGACTGAACCCCAACTCAATTATATTATCTCATTTGGGGCTTGTCGGTTAGAAGACTTCTTGCCACAGTTACAATCTCACTCTCAGTAATAGAACTCACATATTTCTACAGAATTCAGGATTGTCAGATACAATCATTCAACTCAGTGCGGAACTCAACTAGTTCCACCAGAAACAGTACTGTCAGACACAGTCATTCAGATAATAGTATAGAATTTATATGAAACTTATGTTATAAGTATTCAGATTTAGTGATGTCATGATCTTATTTACAGTTCACATATTCATGCATGTATTCTCATGTTCATGTTATTCAGTTAGTTAGAATTGTTCATGCAAAGAAACCCTTGCATTCAGCCTACCTCACTTGCATACTAGTACACTCAATCATACTGATGCATTTGTGATATGGTGTTTTATACCATAGGTTCAGAAGTACTAGCTCCAGAGCATCCTTAGTAGATCAGACGTTCACCAGCCAGACTAGCAGTGAGTCCTCATCATTGGAGAATAACACGATTATTTTATTACTTTATTATTTCAGTAGTCTGGAGTTAGTTGGGGATATGTCCCATCAACTCCATAGTTTTTAGACAGTTTAGAGTCTTCCAGACTATAGCATGATCAGACAGTTATTTCAGTCGTTTGGTATTGATATATCGTATTTCCAAATGTTATGTTTTATTAGATATTTGAACCTTATGGCCTTTCAGCCTTTTATTCCATATTTATATAGTATGTTATGCAGTGCTCAGTTACAGATATCACTCATAGGTTAGCTTGTGGTCCTTCGGGGTCATAACCACCGTGTGGCATTCCGAGTACAAGATTCGGGGCGTTACAAGGTTCTATTCCTTACCTCTATCCCAAAACATTACTTTACTTTCGTCGCTATTATAACATGGGAACCATGAGTAAAGGACATGGACAGACCATATCCAACCATTGTAACCAAACCTCCCCCCAACTAATAAAATCCATACAACAACTATGGCATGAACAACTCATAAGACCATGTCTTACCAAACCTCTCAAGTACCCAACACAACTACTAGTATATCTACCAATCAAAACATTCAAGCCTATAAATTATATACCCCTAGTATGATTTATCCATCCAAAGATCTAGCCTTTTTATAAACCCTCACCAGGTTTTCACCACCCATTCCTTTCCTAACTATTTCCCATGACAAAAACCTTACCTTACCTTCCAAAACCTCAACTGTTAGTAGTCACCCTAGACTCTCCCCTACTTAGGGACTTCTACATTCCCTATTTCAATATATCACCATGATTCCCGAAACACTACCGTCCTAGAACAAGAAGAATCAATGAGGATCAAAAGTGAAAGAATTATCCATGCCACCCATGACAAGACAAAAACCTCCAAAACAAGGCACGACACCATAGGCACGAAGTACTTTATAACAACAACCTAAACCATAATAAAGAACCATCCTGACAGAAAAAACTGTGAAAGGAGTCCTTAAGACATGACACCAAAAGAAACACAACTATATATACCATGAATGACTTAACACAAGATCAAGACTTAGATCCAAGAAACAAGGCAAATGCAAAATGTAAACTTTAAGAATAAGCGTTATAACAATGCATGCAACACTACTAGGGTACTCTTTTTACCGAAAGAGAAGAGTATCACCAAAATATACAACCCGGCTTTTCCTTGAAGTCCACCACTAAAGAGAATTCTAGATTAACCACCAACCTCCATCCTATTACACCAATGAACATAATTCTCAGCTCTAATAAGTATCACAGAAGACAAACATCAGGGATGCTTGGTTCTCCCATACTCAAAACCTTATTCATCCCAATGCTACCTAGAGCCCAACATAGACATGCAAAAACCATGAGACCAAATTGACTCCAAGGTTTCCAATTTAAATAAAAAATATTTTAAAAAAACATGGCCACCAAGGCCTTTTCAAAGTCATTTGAATCCAACCAAAACCAATTTATGTCCCTTTAATCACTTAAACAATGAAAAGGTTTAAGAATAGGCAAACTATATGACAAAATTATATTCAATAGAAATTTCACAAATAATTTGAGGACATATAATTTCCAAGACCAAAACTAAGTAATTGGCAAAACCCATAGTACCCCAAAATCCATTTAACATTCTCATGCATCCCACAATGTTCATAAACATAAATAAAGCATGAATAATGCATCATAACCCACAAAAAATCACTTAAATTAGTAATCATGTTAAAGACCTCAATTGTGCCAACACCCAATTTCAAAACCATGAATTTAATAATCAATTTCATGCTAACAATAAAGTACAAGTATAGGGACAAAGATACATGCAAGATCCATGATCTAACCTGTCAATGACTAGATCCCCAGTCTATCTCGTTCAACCTGAACTCCCAGCCTATATGGTACAACTCTCCCACTATTATATTTCCCAAATCATCAACCTCATCCACCTACTAGTTTACCTACACAACTCCCGTAATGTTATTTTTGAGCTTATCATACTCCTTTTTTATCAAAATCAAACATCTTGATTCAAGACTAGGATCTACCAACCACTATGTACAACTAGAAAAGTACCCTATATAAAATGGAATATACACATACAATCCTCCCCTATTAGAAGGACACCCTGAATTTCTTAGTCATCCTCCAAAAACCTATTTACTCCCTAGGAAACCATCCCCTTGTGCATGAAAGCACAAAAACACCTCATGGAGAAACACAAGGACAGATGGAACCTCTATATAAAAGGTCCCTTCATTTACCTCCAAGTCCCTTTTAACCCAACTGGAAACATTCTATAAAGTAACAATAAAAATTGGACAAGTGTCCAAAAAAGGACCAATCCCAAACTAACCTCCCCATTAGAAAGATACGACAAGGGTCATCAGAAGGACCCCAAGAAATTCATGTACCACCAAAACCGAATGTAAGGAAAGACCTTCTGAGTTAGAATCTTTAACCCAGACCAAATAATAAAGACACCCCTTTGGAGGACAATCTCCAAATTTTAAGATAGAATGCAACCTTTTCCTTAATAGCTAGGGAATGAAACCATCCTTCCATTCCATAATCGACTTACCAGGGAGCCAAATGGGTTCGACAATCTAATGATGAATAGCATGAGTGCAACCAATCCATTTCCCGAATGACACCAAATTTCACCATATCTGAGTCAAACAAATCCATCAAGACCTGTTTGTTACTAATGGTACCACACACCCTTATAGACTATTTTGGCAATCGAGAGCCACCTACCAGGGTAGAAATAGAAAAAGAAAAGAGTCTGAAATAACCTTGGGACCACATCCAAAATACACAACCATAAATAGGGCCACAAAAGATAAAGGACCCCAAACCAAGTAAACCATACACGCCACAAGGAAAAGGAGTTTTCAACACACCAATGTCGGGAAACAATTGATGCCTCAGATCCCCGGGGGATAATAAGAACATTGAGACTACCCCAACCAATACCAAAACCTTAAGTAACACCCCTTAGTGCAAGAGCTAGAGAAGTAGTAACTAATATCCCATTTTCCCAAATGGCAACCCTTGTGGGACACTCCCATCATATAAGACCCAACTAACCATAACCAAAATACTAATTCCTTCCTCTCTTGCAATAGCCACGGTTCAACCAACCACTCAATCTATAAAGAAAATAAGGTGATGAGGAGTGGGTTCCACTGGGAAAGATAGAAGTTGTGACCCCTGACCAGGTCTGTGCCCCATGAACTGGACTAAATCTATCCATGTTGTCCTCGAGTGGGATAGGTGACTTTCCAAGAACCTTTGGATCATTGAGAAGACTGATGTGTGAGCTAATACTAACATATTTGAGGCTTTTGACTAAGAATAATTGCAAAGTCTTAAGCAATTTTTGTCGTTTTTGATTGTTTTATGTTTTATTTTGCAGAAGAAGTTAATATGTTAGAGAACCAATAAGAATGGAAGAAAATGAGCTAAAATCTGAAGTAAATAGAGGCAAAGTGTAGCTGATGACATTTGTGATAAGTTGTCAGCCCTGTGATAAGCTATCAGTTTCATATCCAGCCATAGACAGAGAAATAGCCTAAGTTAAAAGTTGTGACGACATTTTGTGATAGGTCATCAAGGAGCTCATAAGTCATCAAGAATGTCGTCAGCCTAAGGCAGCACATGAGAATTGAAGCAGAGACTTGATGACATTTGTGATAAGTCATCAAGAAGCTGATAGGGCATCAACATTTGTCGTCAGCGTTAGGCAGCAAGTGTCCAAAGCAAAGAGAAAGCTGACGACATTTTTGATAAGTCGTCAACCTCCTGATAAGCTATCACAAATGGCGTCACCTAATCCGAAGAATTTCTAAATTTTATTATTTTGTTTCCATACTTAGGGTGAACTATTTAAAGCCTTGTTTAGGGTTTTCTTAGGAGTTCCGAACCTTTTTGAGACACGATACTTTGATATTTTCTCTCTTACTTCTTGGCTTGAAAAAACAATTACTTTGAAGAGAATTTAATTATTATTTTGGGATTTCCTTTGTGATTTAATCTGAGAATCTCTAGTTTTTATTCACCTTGTGGTAAGTTTATTTTTTAAAGCATGAATTCATCTAGTTTCTTTAATTATTACGTCATGAACGGCTAAATTCCTTTAACCTAAATTATAGGATCTAGGTTTAGGTCTTGCTAAGGTACTGAGTGTTCAGGATTCAAAAGGTACCCTTTTTGATAATTCTGATGTTTTAATTATCGTCTGTTGGTTGCAAACGATATATAACACCTGCTTTGGTTTGCTTGAGAAAGAAATCAAATATAGTAGGAAGTGAATTATCAACAGGGACTTGGAAACACTAAACTTATGTTTAATAATCTGTGTTGTAATAAGTTTGGTTAACCTGAGGTAAAATTTGGGCAGTGAATATAAATTCCCTAAGTCCGAGAGGATTAGGTAATTAAATATTTAATTAGGTTGAGAGACATTTAAGCATAACTTCAATAAAGATAACTTATTGTCCTACCTACCATGAGAATCTTGAACCACTAGTAGCATCTGCCAAGTACTAAAATCCCTAGTGAACATTATTCTTATTTTTCTATAAACTCTTGATTACAAACTGATTAAAGTGATTAACAATTCTTGTTCAACGAAAAAACCTTATTTTAGGAAACATCCAACTATCAGTTGATTAAATCACAAACGACTTAAGTTCACACCATATTCCCTGTGGGATTCTACCCTAACCTAGTTAGGTTTTATATTGACAACGATCGATTACATTCTTAATTGAGAGGTGTGGTTTGAGAATTATCAAAATAGCACCATTACCGGGGAATACGGTTATAAACTGAAGTTTGTGTGTGCAAATTGATTGTTAGTTAAGTTTCCTAGTTTTAAGTTTATTTGTTGTTTTTGTTTATTACAGGATCTTTTTAGTGTATACCAAGAACCAGAAGTTCTGGAGTACCATTATTAACTCCTAATCTAGAACCGCAATGAATTGGAAGAATGGCAGAACAGCAAGAGTCTGACAGATTGGCACCCTTAGCTAGAGCTCAGGTGAATGTACAAAATGTAGGTCAACAAGCACGACATAAAAATACTGAGGATGAAGATTTGGGAGATGGGGAGTTGTTAAATCCTGGTAACCCAAGGCGTGCAGAACAAGTAACTGCACCAGTACGGCGTAATGTTAACAGGAACTGTCCGTTCTGAGAAAGGCAAGAGTACCAGCCAGTCCAGTATGACCTCAATGATCATGATGATAGAATGGATGGAGCAAGTGCAATGGGTGCAATCATTCCTCCACCATTGGCTCCTGGGGATAAATTCAACATTACGAGTACTATGATTCAACTCCTCAATTTGAAGGAGTTGTTTGGTAGCCTTCCTGAGGATGACCCAAACTTGCATCTGGTAAATTTTGTCACCATCTTTACATCTTTTGATAACCTAAGAATGGTCCAGAATGTTATCTGATTGATATTTTTTCTGTTGTCTCTGTCTGGGGAGGCAACATTATTGCTAAATGAGCTGACACCCAATTCTATAACCAACTGGAGGTAGTTGAAAGGAGCTTTCCTAGAAAGGTTCTTTCCACCTTCCAGGAGGTTATAGTTGAGGGATGAGACAGAAACTTTAGGAAGCTCCCGATTGAAGCCTTGCATGAAACCTGGGAAAGATTCAAGAAGAAACTGACACAGTGTTCGAACCACAACATGATGGATATACATTTGATAGAGACTTTGTACAGGGCTCTTAACTTTGTTACAAAGCCAATTGTAGACAATGTTGCTGGTGGTTCATTTGTTGATCTTACATTCCCAGAGGCTTCAGAGATGCTGGACAGAATGACCAAACAAAGTTGAGCATGGCATACAGAGACTCTATGGTGGCCAGCCCCGCTACTTCTATGGGTATTACTGCGGAACAATGCAGAAGAGAAGGGGAGCATGACCAAGACATTGATCACCTTAAAACGTAGATGGACTTTCTAACCAAGCACTTTCTATCAGGCAAGGTTAAAAAGGTGAAAGCTGTGGAATCTCAGGATAGAGTTGATGCTGATGCAGAAGAAGAGGTGAACTATATTAATAATCAGGGGGGTTTTCAAGGAAATAGACAAGGGAATCAAGGTCGGAACTTTTATGATAAGCCTAGTTATAAAGATAGGGAGCATGGAAATTAGAGGAATAACAATGATAGGAGTGGGTTATATGTTCCTCCTGGAAATCGTGAGGCTGTTTCAACAAGTTCTGAAAAGATGACCATAGAGGACATGATGGCTAAGTTATTGAAGGGAGTAGAGGATACCAACTATGGTGTGACCACCATAAAGATCGATCTAACATCCATCAGTCAGTTCGTGCACTCACACTCCACCGCAATCAAATAGTTGGACAGCAGATGAGCCAACTCTCTGCAGCATTCAACCATAGAAAGAGTGGACCGTTACCAAGTGAAATAGTCCAGAATCCATGGAATAATAGCTCATGCATGGATATTACCACTAGAAGTGGTAAGATATTACCTGGCCCTTCTGTGGGTAAACCTGTAGTTGATGAGGTAGTTGATGATAAACTAGAAGAAAGAGGTCCAGTAGAGTCTGAGAAGCTGGATAATTCTGATGATGCTCCGGATAAAGGTAAAGAGAAGGAGAAAGATATAGTGTTGAAAACTATCCCAAAACCACCACCTCCATTTCCTCAGCGGATGAAGAAAAAGGTTGATGATGCAAAATTTAGAAAATTCATGGCAATGCTCAAGCAATTGAAAATAAATGTGCCTTTGGTTGAGGCACTTGAGCAAATGCCAGGATATGCGAAGTTCATGAAAGACCTTGTGACTAAGAAATGGAAGGTTAGCCATGAGCCGGAGGACAATCTCCTTCATTGTGGTGCTATCTCTACAAGGTCTTTAGTGTAGAAAAAGGCAGATTCGGGAGCATTTACCATCCCGTGCACTATTGGTTCATTGAATTTCACAAAAGCACTATGCGATTTAGGAGCCAGTATAAACATAATTCCACTTGATGTGTAGAAGAAATTGGGTTTGGGGAATCCTACCCCAACAAACATGCAGTTAGTGATGGCAGATAGGTCTGTAAAGCGGCCTGTGGGCATATTACACGATGTCTTGGTTAAGGAGGCCGATTTCATTCTACCTGCTGATTTTGTAGTCCTGGATTGCGAGGTAGACTTTGAAGTGCCCATCATCTTGGGTAGACCATTACTTGAAACTGGGAGAGTGATAGTAGACATGGAGATGAATGAGCTGAATTTCAGAATCAATGAAAAAGAAGCACGATTCAAAATTACCTCTACAATGACACCGACAAAAAAGATGAGTGTTTTCTCAATCGTGGACGTATTCTATGAGGATAGTAAAGAGGTATCAATAGGTTGTCTTGACAAAGTCTGAGTAGTCAAGATAACCAAGTCGTGCCGCGATATTAAATCAAGCGCTACTGGGAGGCAACCTAAAATTTATATGTTCCAGTAAATTATTTATTTTTGTAGTTAGGTTACAATTCAAAGAAGGTGGAATCGATGTATTCAGCCAAGTGCCCCTGACGATATTTTTGATGGGCTATCATGATTGTGATAAGCCGTCAGATTTATCGTCAGAGACATTATCTCTGAAGAAGGGTTTGTCAAGGCTTACGACATTTGCAATAAGCTATCACATTTGTGACAGCTTATCAAAAATGTCATCACCAAAACCCCAAAATTTAGCTAAAATTCTGGGCCCAAGTGAAAATATCTGACCCGGACCAAACACTGACTTTCCACCTTCCCACGTATTTTGTTATTTCCCTTAAGTGTTAATACCTTCCATACTTAGAATATTTTCTTCCCTTCTTTAAGCTCTTTCCAAGTAAAACAAGAAAAAAACTTCCTTATGTGTGGGGATTTGAAATCAAAATCAAGAATTCTTCTTCCCTCTACTCTCTCTTTCTCATGTAATCAAAGTGAAAGTACCCATCAGGTATGCTTGAAACATTGCCTTCTTTTAAATTAGTAAGTGATAAATTGATGAAAACCTAAGTTCCCAAGAAGCTTGAACCACGTTCAGCTTGCAAAAATGGGTAAAAATTGGAACTAGGGTTTGTTGTGCAAGCTTAAGGTTTATAAGTTCAGCTCAAAAATGAAAATTGAGAGGATTTTAAGAAAAAATGGGACCAAAAATTGAGTTAAACTCGAGTTGGGATTCTTTTAAGAGCTGACAACATTCATGATAAGCTATCACAACTATGACGGCTTATCTGAAATGTCATCAAAGATTGCTAAAATTTTAAGGGTTCTGTTTAGGTCTGACGACATTCATGATAAGATATCACAGCTATGATGGCTTATTAAGAAAAGTCGTCACACTTGGGATCTGAAGCATGAATAAGCCCTTTTCTAGGGGTGTGAAACTTAAATAATTAATGTCTTTGTGTTTATACTCTTGAGGGTCGACTAATGGTTTTTCTCTTGCTAAAGGTTGTGAAATGGCACCCAAAGGAAAGAACTCAAAATCCAAAAATAAAGTGACCAAGGGAAGTGTACCTCAGAGACTTTTCAACGAAGATTTTGATTATGAAGAAGAAGAGCCTCTGCTCAGGAAGCAAAAGAAGAAGCAAAGCCCTAAAAATCATTCATCACCTCCTCCAGTTGAAGTGGATAGAGAGTGAATAAATTTATACTGAGCCAACAACATCTGAGTATACATCTTCTGAGAAGACGACCTCTGAGCAACAAGATTCTGAACATGCTAAATATAAAGAGCATGATTCAGATCATCCTGAGTCTGAGGAACATAAGTCTGGGCAACCTGAATCCAAGGGACCATCAACTGAGTTCCATTCTACTAAGCCACAAAATGAAGAAAAATCTTCGATTCGGGTAACAATGGTCAAATGCAAAAATCCTGAAGTCCAAGATGGCACTAGATGGTAGATTCCTAAAGCTCAGAAAATATTCTTTGATGGGCTTCACAGAACTAACAGAAGGGCTGTTAAGAGGCCAATCTTCAAAGAGAAGAGAATTATCATTAAGGGGTTGAGCAGGTATCCGTAGATAGAGCAGAAATTTCATGACTATGATTTGGGATAGACTACACGAGGAGGAAATTCATTCTGCCCTACACTAGTTAGGGAGTTCTATGCAAACTACCAAGCTCGCTTGGAAAATATATGTAGAGAAGGAGAGAAAGAAGCTGACCATCCTTTATTGGATAAAGTTTCAGTACGGGGCGTAATGTTATATTTTTATGAAGAAACAATCAATAGGTTCCTTCATGGCCCAAACTTTACTCCTCAGGACACTTCACCTACTTTCAATGCTTGTTTGAAGCATAGGGAAAATCAGCAAACTTGGTTAGCCACACTCATAGCCGATGGAGAACTGGAATGGCTGACCAATCCGAGTGAAAGGATCTTTAAGGCCTTCCTGACTTCAGAGGCAATATTTTGGTGGGGTATTGTACGTATGTGGTTGATGCCCATAGATGGTTATAATATCCTCAGGGATAATAGAGCCATATTAGTCACAAGTTTTATGGCTAATCACAAAATAAACTTTGGAGAGATCATCACCGAAGAGATAAAAATTCGAGTCTCGAGGTCTTATACAGCATATACCTTCCCTTGTTTAATTACAAGGTTGTGCCGGGCAGCCAATGTGGCTAAGATTGTTGGGTTAGAAGAAGAACTCTTTGCCAAGAAGACTCACAATCCGATCCGAAATAAGGAAAATCAGCCAAGGCTAATGCTTGATAGGGGCACAGAGATTCCCACTGATCTAACGGTTATAGGAACTAGTTCAGTACCTAATGCAGAGATGCCAGATTCTGAAGCTGTACCTTCAACATCCTCAATAATGGTAGAATCATCAGTGCCCAGAACCGAGACAAATCCTCCAGCTGCAGTGCCTACAATAGAATTTGGCTTCAATTTTATGAATTTCAAGAGAGTAGCAAAGTAGTCCAAGTAGTGCGAGGCTCATCTTAAACTCTTTGCCAAGCAATTTGTAGCTGCAGTGGATAAGAAGGTGAAGGCTGCACTTGATCCCTACAAGGATCTATTGAGTAGGATAGATGAATTGGAGAACCGCTTCAATGTGCGGTCAAAGGAGAGGTCAGATTCAGAGATGGCACTATTTAGATTAGACCTAGCCAAGGTGAAAGTAGAGGTTGGAAAGCTACAGCAACACCAATTTATATAGTCATCTGGTCCAGCAGTTGAGGAGTCTGAGGGAGAAATCCCATTGTTTGATCTCATCGAGGTACCAATAAAGAAAAAGAAAAAGAAAAGTAAGAAGAAAGAAATAGGAAAGAGAAAGAGGTTGGACAGTGATGAAGAAAGAAAGGCAAAAAAGAGGGCAAGAAATAATTCTGAAAATGAGGAGATAAAGAAGAAGAGGATTGAGTCCTTAGTGGACAATAAGAGATGGGAGGCAGCTATCCGAGTGAGAGATGCAGGGGACTCTACTAGTAGGCCTTTAGAGACTAATAGACTAGCTGCACCAGAATAGAGCAAGGCTCCTGATGGAGATAGGGCAGCTAAGGATGTGTCAGCAGTGTCAGGAACCCATGACCCCCGGGATTGATCTATTCCATGTATACTCTAACCCTAAGTTTAGATTTTCTTTGATTTTAAGTTGAGGGTGTAGGGTAAATTGTTGTTGTAAAATTTGTAGTCAACTAGGAGAAGTACTAGTACTTGAGGCAGTTGAATTTTTTTTGTGATTTTTGTACACCTCTTCAAGTGGTCTACTTCTTTAACTATGTGATTTGAATTTAAGTGTGACCACTGTATATCTTTGTATGGCCTTAGTTATAGTGACACAATGATCATTGCTAAATAGCTACATGAACTGAATGAGTAATAGATTGCGATATACCTGCGTGCCAAGTGAGTGTGAGCAACTACTTAGTTCCCTCTATATACTGAAGACAGAACTTGCCCGGTTAGTCTTACCTAGGTTGAAGGATAGGGGTTAAGAAAGGATCATAGGCTATTTTGATATTAGCTCACTTTATCCGAAATGACCTTCCCTATGTGCATAATATCCCTTGATCCCTGTTTTGATAGTGATTAGCCTATTTCTTTTTATGACACCTGTCATCTTCCTATTTAGATCACAATGAACCTGTTTTGGCCCTGGTCCTCCTTGGACACTTTGCACCTTGACTTAGGCAAATAGCCTAAGTTGAGGGTGTCTATCATAGGGGTGCATGATACAGAATGAGTATGAAGAAAGGTAGCATAAAAGAAAAGAATAAAAAGCTGGGTACGGAGGAAGAGAGCAAAAAAAAGAAAAATTGTGAAAAAAATAAGTGATTGTGGGAAATACCGCACCCATCATAAATAAGTGTGATTAAGAAAAAAGAAGAGTATAAAAGACTAAGGAGTGAAACCCCAAAAAGCTAGTGTAGTGTCAAGGAGGCTTAGTCACTTTAAATACCATCGAGTATCATACCATCCCCTAACCTACATTACAAGCCTAAGAGAAGACCTATAGTGATCCTAGCTGACCTATCTAAAGATCTGGGTAATGAAAATAAGGGCAAGCATATGGTAATTGGCATACATTGGTTGGAACTTCATTTTGACAGTGAGTGTTTTGATTGTCCCCATGGTTACATATATGATTACTGATATGAGATGAGGGGGATTTCTTTGCTGTGAGGGCATACCAGATATATTGCTAGTTGATAACTTATTTAGAGAGTGTAATACTGGTCTATGCATGGTTGTTATAGCTGAATTAATGTCGTATCTTGATTCATGTGTGTTGCATTGGTGTTCTTTAATAAAATACTTAGTTGTTCTTGAATTGACTGACCTTGGAGATGGTGAAAGTGTTTTGATATGATATGAATGATTGATTGCCAAATGTACTTTGTATTCTCTTAGTTGTACTGAGTTGCTTGAGGACAAACAATTATTTTAAGTTGAGGGTGTTTATGTGTAAGCTAATGCTAACACATTTGAGGCTTTTAACTAAGAATAATTGCAATGTCTTAAGCAACTTTTGTCTTTTTTGATTGTTTTATATTTGAATTTGCATAAGAAGCTAATATGTTAAAGAACCAACAAGAATGGAAGAAAATGAGCTGAAATCTGAAGTAAATAGAGGCAAAGTGTGGTTGATGACATTTGTGATAAGTCGCTAGTCCTGTGATAATCTATCAGCTTCATCGTCAGTCCTGTAATAATCTATCAGCCTCATCGTCAGCCATAGATAGTTAATTGGCCTAAGTTGAAAGTTGTGATGACATTTTGTGATAGGTATTCAAGGAGCTGATAAGCCGTCAAGAATGCCGTCAACCTAAGGCAGCACATGAGAACTGAAGCAGAGACTTGACGACATATGTGATAAGTCATCAAAGATCTGATAGGGCATCACTGTTTGTTGTCAGTATTAGGCAGCAAGTGTCCAAAGTAAAGAGGAAGTTGGCGACATTTGTGATAAGTCGTCAGCCTCCTGATAGGCTATAATAAATGGCGTCACCTAATCCAAATAATTTCTGAATTTTATTATTTTGTCTTCATAATTAGGGTGAACTATTTAAAGCCTTGTTTAGGATTTTCTTAAGAGTTCCAAACCTTGAGTTTTGAGACACGATACTTTGATATTTTCTCTCTCTTACTTCTTGGCTTGAAAAATCAATTACTTTGAAAAGAATTTAATCATTATTTTGGGATTTCCTTTGTGATTTAATCTGAGAATCTCTAGTTTCTATTCATCTTGTGGTAAGTTTATCTTTAAAAGCATGAATTCATCTAGTTGCTTCGATTATTACGTCAAGAGCAGCTAAATTCCTTTAACCTGAATTATGGGATCTAGGGTTAGGTCTTGATAAGGTGCTGAGTGTTCAGGATTCGAAAGGTGGTAGGAATTCTTGATAACTCTGATGTTTTAATTATTGTCTGTTGGTTGCAAACAATAGATAACACCTTCTTTGATTTGCTTGAGAAAGAAATCAAATATAGTGGGAAGTGAATTATCAACAGGGACTTGGAAACACTAAACTTCTGTTTAATAATCTGTGTTGTTACAAGGTTGGTTAACCTGAGGTAAAATTTGGGCAGTGAATATAAATTCGTTAAGTTCGAGAGAATTAGGTAATTAAATACTTAAGTAGGTCGAGATACATTTAAGCATAACTTCGATAAAGATAACTTGTTTTCCTACCTACCGTGAAAATCTTGAACCACTAGTAGCATCTGTGAAGTACCAAAATCCCTAGTGAACATAATTCTGGTTTTTCCATAAACTCTTGATTACAAACTGATTAAAGTGATTAACAATTACTTGTTCAACTAAAAACCCTTATTTCAGGAACCATCCAACTATTAGTTGATTAAATCGCAAATGAATTAAGTTCACACCATATTTCTTGTGGGATTCGACCCTTACCTAGTTGGGTTTTATATTGGCAATGATCACTTACATTCTCGATTGAGAGGTGCACTTTGAGCGTTATCAAAGGCCTGATCCAAAGAGTGAACCAAGAAAGATTCAAAAATAAGTTCAACACCTTAAACTACATATCCTGAAAGTAGAATAACCAAGAAAATGAAACATCCTAAATGCCTCATAGCCTCTTAATAATAAGTGTGGTGCACGACAAACCCATAAGCAAGACTCTACTCGACATGGCTTTGTGTACACCCTATGACACCAAAACCTAAAGATCATATACCAACTTGACATGACCCGAACTAGGGCCTTATTTTAATGGGTAATCCAAGCCCAACTAGGACTGGGAACCACCCCCATTACCCAACTTGATGTAATACCCGCATGTTTCTAAGCTAGGAAGTGAATAAGTTTTCCTATGTATGAAACCTCATATCCTGTGAGTAGAATTTTAGTGAATGAATTACGATGAATATCCTAGAGATAGGATAGCTTATGAAGTGCTAAGCATGTTTATATGAGTCACTTAAGGTAATACAAGCTAAGAGTTTTTGAATCCATCAAGTTTTAGTGTTTGATTTTGCAAGGGTCATCTTTGAACAAGAATAACGTGATTGATATATGGTATTTTGGCTGATTTAGACCCACCAAATTATAGAGAATCTAATTATCTTTCCAACGATACCAATTTCACCTTAATCCAAAACCCGAGCGAAAAGTTATGCCCATTTTCGTGAGAGACAGTAAGGATAGGCGATTGGTTAGGCACCACCCAACCAAACATAGGCGATTGGTTAGGCGCCGCCCAACCAAACATAGGATATTGGTTAGTTGCCGCCCAACCTAGCTTGTGATATTACTTGGGCGTCGTCTAAGTCAGTTCCAGGTGCCAAAAACACTCCGTTTTGAGTTATTTTAAGGATAATTAAGTCTTTTAACACTCCTTACACATCCCTAAGCTTAACCCTACGAAATATATAGCTTCTAAACATATTAAAACCCTATTATCATCTATAGGATCATCATCCAAGAGCACTAAAATAGGAAAACAACTAGGGTTGCATAATTAAGATTGAACAGCCGATTTCAAGGAAATTCCTCTGCCAATCATCAAGAATCTTCCTTCTAAGGTATGCGTGAGTTGATTCATGGACTCCTTTTGTCCATGAATATCAAGAACCATCTTCTAAATTATGTATTATGATGTTTATGTTGTTGGTGGTTGATGTTCATGTGGTTGGAGTTTGATGATGCCTAAGATGGGATCTTTGTATGTTTTGCGTGAGAATATGGTGGTATTTAATGTATAAATATGTGAAATTGGTGGTTGAATATTTGTAATCTTGATAAATCCACCTATGCCTAAGATGTGCATGTAAGGTGTTTGTTAAAATACCTAAGGAAATAGAAATCATGCTTTTATGACATAATAAGTCCTAAATGACTATTCCATGTTCTAAGTTTATGTTCAATGCGATCCCCATGCTATTGTCTTGAATTGAAGATGTTGGATGATATGCTCATGATATTGTTGTGATATGGAATGACCATTTTATTGAAGCCATGCAAGTATATACATGTTGTGTGCATTCCCGATCATGTGATAATTTGTTGAGAATCATTCTTATTATGAAATCCTTACTTATGATATTATGAATTGTGGACTCAAATCTTGTAATCAAGTGATGTCATGTGTGTTAGTTTCCTCCTTTCGAGTCCTGGGGGTACTTGCACCCGCAACTATAGTTATGTGCCTAGATCCATGTCATGTTTCACGATATCCGAACTCAAGCTATGATTCCATAGACTTTAGTCAGTCATGTGACTCAGGAAAACCTCATGATCTTAGTCAGTTGTCAGACATCAGTAACATTTCACCAGTCAACGGAATTCAGTAAGATTACGTCATGTATAGTCAGTTATTCATGTCCAGTCCCTCCAGATGGGAGTAGAGGTTAGCACCGAGTGAATCCAAGGATGGGAACTCACCCGCCAGTTCAGGGTGTGATTCTTAGTAGTTATCCTTGTGTTCCAGAACTACATAGCCAGCGTAGGTTGATAAATCTTAAACCGTCATATTAGGATTGATGAGGTGGCTTAACCCGTCATTTTAGGATTCCCACCGTTCTCATTGAGTACCTGTCAGATAAGGGTCACTCACAGACTGTCCTTACCCGTGGCACGGTATTGACACCCCTCCAGTCGGGGCAGAGATTGGACCTCAGCTTAGCCATAACGGTATACATGGGGCATGTCAGTTAAACACTACCACCCACAGTTTCAGTAAAAGAACTCAGGGCGTTCTTTAGATTTTAGTATATACAGTACTGTCAGATACAGTCTTCTATGTTATCAGTTGCAGTATCAGTCATGACAGTTATCAGTAAACCATGTATTAGCTTACAGGTCATGCTATCACGCATTCACGGTCCCTGTTTCTATATATATGTGTTTAAACTCCTACGTTCATATTAGTCAGTCAGTGTTGTTCATGCATGAAACCCTTTATGTTCAGCCTACCTTCCTTGTATACTCAGTACTCCAGTTGTACTGACTCATTTGCACTATGGTGCTTTCTTTTCATATTACACTATTGGTTCCGAGACACGAGCTCCAGCCCAGCAGTAGCGGTAGCATTCCAGTCGCAAATACACAGTGAGTCCTCATTGATTCAAGGACAATATGATTTGATACATTTATTTATTTCTTCAGTTTAGTTTTACGGAGTTAGTTGGAGACATATTCCTTCAACTCCTTATTCAGATAGTTTAGAGGCTTTCAGATTTATGTTCAAATTTACATTCAGACTTAGCTTTCAGATTGAGTTGTTTTGGGTATTTTCACTCACATGGTCTTATTCAGTTGAACCTTATGGCCTTACAGTTTTATGTATTCCATATTATTATATCATGATTTGCAATGTACAGGTACAAATATCAGTCATGGGTTAGCTTGCGGTCCCTCAGGGTCATAAGCACCGTGTAGCATTCCGGTTCAGCGAATCGGGGTGTTACAAACTTGGTATCTGAGCCTAACATTCAATAGAGTCCTAGGAAGTCTGAAATCCACATCTAGTAGAGTTTTGTACATGGGTGTGTTACACGCCACATTTATGTACAGAAGGCTATAAGATGTTTTAGGAACAGTCCCATTTCTTCAGTATTCATGTCATGCTAGTGAGCATAATCACAAGTTAAACTGTCAGTCTAATCCATTCTTCTCTTATTCCAGACCATGGCCCCAAAGAGAAGAAACTAGCCAGCTCCTCAACCCGAAGATCCTTTGGGCGAACATGTTTCCCATGCGGAGTTTAGAGCCACATTTACCACACTTGCTCAATCCGTGGCTGCACAAAATGAACAGCCACCAGTCATTCCGGCCAATCCAGTGACCAATCCCAAAGCATCTAGGGTTTGGGACTTCACTCGGATGAACCCTCCATCTTTCCATGGGTCTAAGTCTGATAAGGACCCTCGGGAGTTCATTGACCAAGTCCATAAGGTCATTGACATCATGGGTGTTACTTCTATTAAGTGTGCTGAGTTAGTCACCTACCAGTTACAGGATGTTGCTCATGATTGGTACAAACAGTAAAAGTCTGAGAGGTTAGATGATGCAGGCCCTATCGAGTGGGAGAAATTTGTCACGGCCTTCTTAGACAGATTCTTTCCCCAAGAGTTGAGGGAAGCCAAAGTTCTTGAGTTCATCAACCTCAGGCAGAGGAATATGATGGTTAGGGAGTATTCTCTCAGATTTACTCAGCTATCTAGGTATGCTCTTCATGTGGTTGCAGACAATAGGGCTAAGATGAGCAAGTTAGTGTCAGGGGTCAATGATAGCGTGGTAAATAAGTGTAGGTCTGCGATGCTGATCGGTGATATGACCTTAGCTAGACTCATGACCCATGACCAGCAAGTAGAAGAGCAGAAGTTTAAGACTAGGGAGAGTCAGAACAAGAGAGAAAGGTTAGGTAACTTCAACTTTGCTTACCCCAAATCAGATGGAGGAAACCGTTCACAGATTCTCTCCAAGTCAGCCGTTCCAACTCCTTCCTCTGCCAGCACTCCAGTGCCGAAGTTCAGAGACAGCAACAGAGATAAAGCGCCAGGCTCTAATTCTTAGGGCAGTTTTAGCAGTGCCCAAACAAATCCCCTTTGTCAGACTTGTGGTAAAAAACACAAGGGCATCTGCAGAGCCGGTAGTAATGTCTGTTTTGGTTGTGGCAAGCCAGGCCACAGGATTAGTGAGTGTCCGCAGTCAAGTCTTCAGGGTCAGCAAAATCATTCTGCAGCTCAGTCTGGTCGCCCGAACCAGCAGGGTGCCATTTCTAGTGTTACCAGTGGGCAATGCCCAAATAGACTCTATGCACTTCAGTCCCGGCAGGATCAGGAAAATTCTCCTGATGTCATTACTAGTACGTTATAGATTTTCCATGTTCATGTTTATGCTTTGCTAGACCCAGGTGCATCCTTGTCTTTTGTTACTCCATACATAGCAGGCAATTTCGGAATCAATCCCAAAATTCTAGCAGAGCCCTTTTCAGTCTCTACCCCAGTGGGTAAAACCATCTTAGCCCGATGGGTATACAGGAACTGCCCGGTTATGATACTCAGAAATCCACGTCAGCAGATTTAGTGGAGTTAGAGATGACTAATTTTGATGTCATTCTCGACATAGATTGGCTTCATTCCTGCTATGCCACAGTCGACTACAGAAATAGGATAATTTAGTTTTTGTTCCCGAATGAGCCCGTCCTTGAGTGGAAGGGTAGCATTTCAGCGTTCAGGGGTCAACTTATTTCCTATATTCAGGCAAGGAAAATGATCTCTAAGAGGTGTGTGTATCATTTCGTGCATGTTAAAGATTCCAGTTCTGAATCTCCCAGCATCGAAACAGTCCCTATTGTTAATGAATACTCAGATGTCTTTCCTGAAGATCTTCCAGGCATTCTTCTCGAAAGGGAAATAGACTTTGGCATAGACCTTCTTCCGAATACTCAACCTATTTCTATTCTGCCATATAGAATGGCACCAGCAGAACTCAAGGAACTGAAAGATCAGTTGAAGGATCTCTTAGATAAGGGATTCATCAGACCCAGCATTTCCCCATGGGGTGAGCTAGTATTATTCATATGCAAGAAAGATAGTTCTCTCAGGATGTGTATTGATTATCGTCAACTCAACAAGGTCACGGTCAAGAATAGATATCCTCTTCCCAGGATTGATGATCTATTCGACCAACTTCAGGGTGCCAGTTACTTCTCCAAGATAGACCTCAGATCAGGCTATCATTAGCTCAGAGTTAGAGAATGTGACATTCTAAAAATAGCTTTCCGTACTCGGTATGGTCACTTCGAATTTTTAGTCATGTCATTTGGTCTTACCAATGCCCCTGCAGCTTTTATGGATTTGATGAACCGTGTGTTCAAGCAGTACTTGGACATGTTTGTCATAGTCTTTATAGATGATATTTTGGTCTATTCTCGCACAGAGTGTGATCATGCAGACCATCTCAGGATTGTTCTTTAGACTCTCAGGGATCACCAATTGTTCGCTAAGTTCAGCAAGTGTGAATTTTGTCTAAGATCAGTAGCATTCCTTGGCCATGTTGTTTCTGGTGATGTCATTAGAGTAGATCCTCATAAAACCAAGGCAGTAAGAAATTGGCCCAAACCCATATCTCCATCAGATATCAAGAGTTTCTTAGGTTTGGCTGGCTATTACAGACGGTTTGTCGAGGGATTTTCTTCTATTGCATCTCCCATGTCTAGATTGACTCAGAAAAAGATTAAGTTTCAGTGGTTAGATTCATGCGAGAAGAGCTTTCAAGAGTTGAAGACTCAACTCACTCAGCTCCAGTTCTAGCTATTCCAGATGGTTCAGACGGTTTTGTAGTCTATTATGATTCATCCAGAGTGGGTTTAGGTTGTGTACTCATGCAGCATGGTAAGGTCATAGCCTATGCCTCCAGACATTTAAAGCCACATGAGAAGAATTATCCTACTCATGATCTTGAGTTAGCAGCGGTAGTTTTTTCCTTGAAGATTTGGAGGCATTATCTCTATGGAGTTCATGTAGATGTCTTCACAGACTATAAAAGCCTCCAGTATGTATTTTCCCATAAAGATCTCAATCTTCGCCAGAGAAGGTGGTTAGAGATCTTAAAGGATTACGACATGAGTGTTCTTTATCATCCGGGCAAGGCCAATGTTGTAGCCGACGCTCTCAGTAGACTCTCCATGGGTAGTATTTCTCACGTTAAGGGTAGCAAGAAAAAGATGGCTCAGGATATCCATCATCTTGCCAGACTAGGTGTTTTCTTAGTCGAGTCTTCTGAGGGTGGTGTATGTGTTCACAGTAGTTCAGAGTCATCTCTAGTTTCCGAGGTGAAAGAGAAGCAAGACAGGGATCCAATCCTTGTCAAGCTCAAAGAGTCAGTTCAGAATCAGAAGGTTGAGGTTTTCTCCCAAAGGGGAGATGGTGTTCTTCGTTGTCAGGGTAGTCTATGTGTTCCAGGTGTAGATGAATTGAGGCAACAAATTCTTGCAAAAGAACATGGTGCGCGATACTCTATTTATCCAGGGGCCACTAAGATGTACCGCTATATGTGGGAGATCTATTGGTGGAGTGGGATGAAGAGATATGTTTCAGAGTTTGTGTCTAAGTGCTCTACATGTCAGCAGGTTAAGATAGAGCATCAGAAACCTAGTGGTTCCATGCAAGAGTTCACCATTCTTACTTGGAAGTGGGAAGAAATGAACAGGGACTTCATGATGGGTTTGCCTAGAACTCATCATCAGCATGATTCAGTCTGGGTCATTATAGATAGAATGACCAAGTCAGCTCATTTCCTTCCTGTTCGTACTTCTTATTCCACCGAGGATTATGCCAAGCTCTATATCAGGGAGTTAGTCAGGTTACATGGTGTTCCACTATCTATCATCTCAGAAAGAGGTACCCAGTTCACCTCTCACTTTTGGAAAGCATTCTAAAAGGGTCTCGGTACCTAAGTCCATCTCAGCACAACATTTCATCCTTAGACAGATTGTCAAGCAGAGAGGACCATTCAGACTCTTGAAGATATGCTAAGTTCGTGTGCAATTGACTTCAAGGGAAGTTGGGTTGACCACTTGCCTTTGATTGAGTTTGCGTACAACAATAGCTATCATTCTAGTATTTAGATGGCTCCATTCGAATCTCTCTATGGTAGGAGATGTAGATATCCAATTGGTTGGTTCGAAGTTAGTGAGGCCTCATTCATGGGTCCTAACTTAGTATTCAATGCCTTAGAGAAAGTTCAGTTGATCAGAGAGAGACTTAGGGCTGCTCAGAGCTGATAGAAGTCCTATGCAGATGTTTGTAGAAAGGATCTCGAGTTTGAGGTAAATGACTATGTCTATCTTAAGATCTCTCCCATAAAGGGAGTGAAGAGGTTCAGCAAGAAAGGGAAACTCAGTCCCCGGTATGTCAGTCCCTTCAGAATTCTCTGTCGCTTTGGAAAGGTAGCTTATGAGTTTGAGTTGCCTTCAGATCTAGCCTCAGTCCATCCAGTCTTCCATGTTTCTTTGCTAAAGAAGTACATAGGTGACCCAACAGTTATTTTCCCTATTCAGAGCATCGACATTCAGAATAGCCTCTCTTATGAAGAGATTCTAGTTGAAATCTTAGGTTATCAGACTCGTAGATTGAGGAACCAAAAAGTCCCTCTAGTCAAGGTTCTTTGGAGAAATCAGTCTCATGAGGGAGCTACTTGGGAAGAAGAAGAAGATATGCGTACCAAGTATCCTCACCTCTTCCCCACCAATTCAGATCAAGATCAAGGTAATAGTTGTCCTTAAGCTTATTCAGTTTCATTTTCATATTTCCAGTATAAACTTGGAACCTATTAACCATTGCATACTCAGTCATGCATTCATGTATCAGTTGTTCATGCATCAGATATGCACGAGTTCAGTATGTTTAGCATGTCAGTCATGAGATCAAGTTTTAGTTCTTCATGTTTAGTTCAGGTTTTGTTGTCTTGTATCCCTTCTCAGTAAATTCTCATTCGAGGATGAATGTCCCCAAATGGGAGATATTGTAATACCCCCTATGTTTTTAAGCTAGGAAGTGAATAAGTTTTCCTATGTATGAAACCTCCTATCCTATGAGATGCATTTTAGTGCATGACTTATAATGAATATCCTAGCAATAGGATAGCTTATTATGCGCTAAGCATGTTTATATGAGTCACTTAAGGTAATACAAGCTAAGAGTTTTTGAATCCATCAAGTTTTAGTGTTCGATTTTGCAAGGGTCATCTTTGAACAAGAATAACTCTATTGATATATGGTATTTTGGCTGATTTAGACCCACCAAATTATAGAGAATTGAATTATCTTTCCAACAATACCAATTTCGCCTTAATCTAATACCCGAGCGAAAAGTTATGCCCATTTTCGTAGAAGACAGTAAAGATAGGCGATTAGTTAGGCGCCACCCAACCAAACATAGGCGATTTTCTAGGCGCCGCCCAACCTAGCTTGTGAAATTACTTGGGCGCCGCCTACGTTAGTTCCAGGTACCAAAAATACTCCGTTATGAGTTATTTTAAGGGTAATTAAGTCTTTTAACACTCCTTACACGTCCCTAAACTTAACCCTACGAAATATATAGCTTCTAAACATATTACAACCCTATTATCATCTCTAAGCTCATCATCCAAGAGCACTAAAAGAGAAAAAAAACTAGGGTTGCATAATTAAACATGAAGATCCGATTTCAAGGAAATTCCTCCGTCAATCATCAAGAATCTTCCTTCTAAGGTATGTATGAGTTGATTCATGGACTCCTTTTGTCCATTAATCTCAAGAACCATCTTCTAAATTATGTATTATGATGTTTATGTTGTTGTTGGTTGATGTTCATGTGTTTGGAGTTTGATGATGCCTAAGATGGGATCTTTGTATATTTTGTGTGAGGATATAGTGGTATTTAATGTATAAATATGTGAAATTAGTGGTTGAATATTTGTAATATTGATGAATCCACCTATTCCTAAGATGTGCATGTAAGGTGTTTGTGAAAATACCTAAGGGAATAGAAATCATGCTTTTATGACATAATAAGTCCTAAATGACTATTCCATGTTCTAAGTTTATGTTCAACGTAATCCCCATGCTATTGTCTTGAATTGAAGATGTTGGATGAGATGCTCATGATATTGTTGTGATATGGAATAACCATGTTATTTAAGCCAGGCAAGTATATATATGTTGTGTGCATTCCCGATCATGTGATAGTTTGTTGAGAATCATTCTTATTATGAAATCCTTACTTATGATATTGTGAATTGTGGACTCAAATCTTGTGATCAAGTCATGTCATGTGTGTCAGTTTCCTCCTATCGAGTCCTGGGGGTACTTGTACCCAAAAAATATAGTTGTGTGCCTAGAGCCATGTCATGTTTCATGATATCTGAACTCAAGCTATGATTCCATAGACTTCAGTCAGTCATGTGACTCAGGAAAACCCCATGATCTTAGTCAGTTGTTAGATATCAGTAACATTCCGCCAGTCAACGGAATTCAGTAAGATTAAGTCATGTATATTTAGTTATTCATGTCTAGTCCCTCCAGATGGGAGTAGAGGTTAGCACCGAGTGAACCCAAAGATGGGAACTCACCTGCCAGTTTAGGGTGTGATTCTTAGTAGTCATCCTTGTGTTCCATAACTACGTATCCAGTGTAGGTTGAGACATCTTAACCCGTCAGATTTGGGTTGATCAAGTGTCTTAACCCGTCAGTTTAGGATTCCCACCATTCTTATTGAGTACCTTCCAGATAAGGGTCACTCACAAGCTGTCCTTACCCGTGGCACGGTATTGACACCCCTCCAGTCGGGGCAGAGATTGGACCATAGCTTAGACATAACGGCATACATGGGGCATGTCGGTTAAACACTACCTCCCACAGTTTCAGTATCAGTCTCAGTAAAGGAACTCAGGGCGTTCTTCAAATTTCAGTATATACAGGACTGTCAGATACAGTCTTCCATATTTTTAATTACAGTATCAGTCATGATAGTTATCAGTAAACCATGTATTAGCTTACAGGTCATGCTATCACGTATTCACGGTTCCAGTTTCTATATATGTGTGTTTGCACTCCCACGTTCATATTAGTCAGTCAGTGTTGTTCATGTATAAAACCCTTTATGTTCAGCCTACCTTCCTTGTATATTCAATACTCCAGTTGTACTGACACATTTGCGCTATGGTGCTTTCTTTTCATATTACACCATAGGTTCTGAGACACGAGCTCTAGCCCAGCAGTAGCGGTAGCATTCCATTCCCAGAGACACAGTGAGTCCTCATTGATTCGAGGACAATATGATTTGATACATTTATTTATTTCTTCAGTTCAGTTTTACGGAGTTAGTTGGAGACATGTTCCTTCAAATCCTTATTTAGATAGTTTAGAGGCTTACAGATTTATGTTCAGATTTACGTTCAGACTTAGCTTTCAAATTGAGTTGTTTTGGGTATTTTCACCCATATGGTCTTATTCAGTTGAACCTTATGGCCTTACAGTTTTATGTATTCCGCATTATTATATCATGATTTGCAGTATATGGGTACAGATATCACTCATGGGTTAGCTTGTGGTCCCTCAGGGTCATGAGCACCGTGTAGCATTCCGGTTCAGCGAATCGGGGTGTTACACTTGACCACTAGTCATATACCTTGAATCAGCCAATGTCCGAACATATTTGAAGGTAGTGTATTCACCAATGTGGTGACTCTGGGATAAGTCTTTATCAGAGACCAACCCAACCAAGTCCAACCACCAATAACCAACCCAAACCAATGAAAAAACCATAAGCCAATATGATGATAATAACTAATATATATATATATATATAACATAAATCATACATACCATACTCAAGTCCACAGTTGTCCATACAAAGCCTCTAGACCAACCAAAGAGTACCTAGTCTAGATATGCCCCCGACCATAGCCAAAACCAAAATCTATGAAAGACAAGAAATATGTAAAGTAATCCATGACATGAAATAGATGAATTCTGAAATATGGAAGCTCAACACTTCAATCCAATATCAACTGTCCCACAATCCAATCACTAAGCATGAGAAGTAAAATGGTCGGTACCTGTATAGCATGGGTATACAGCCATATGATGATGGGTTAGTGGGTGAACACTAGTATGCACTTAAGGTAAGGATAAGATAATTCCATTTATAAAACCAAGTAAAACTATCCATGATGCATACAACCATACATATATATAAAAATTCCAAGAAAGGGAACCGGGTTTAGTATGCCTTTAAAAGCTTTACTTGAGTTATGTAGCTTTGTCATCCTAAACCACCCACGGGCTATATAGGTTTTGCTCTCTCTGTTAAAAGGGCCCCAGTGTGTGTATCCACACAACAACGGAAGTATCCCTTAGGATGACTAGTACATCCCCCAAATATAATGTAAGATCATACACACCGTCACCAAGACCAACCCCACATCAGCAAATATGAGTTCCCAGTTTTGGCCCCCCTAGGACCTCTACCTTTCATGGATTTTCTACACATCCCTCCACTATTTCTCAATTAAAACAAATTTCCAAATAACTAAAACCATTTTCCATTTATTAGCCAAGGTCATTGATATTGGTATCGTCATACCAAACCTTACTTGTAAGTATCATCCATAGCAAACCATTTACAGGTTTAAGGGGAATTTTAAGTGCTCTTTCATTTAGCATATTACACCACTTAAGGGACTTCCATGTTACCCACAAGATTAAACATTTATCTTTTTACCATTCCAATCCATTTAAACCGATTCCATTAATGTATTCAGTTGAGGGATTTCCATATATCCTGTAAGGTTTTCAAAATAGACCAACTATCACCACCAAAACCTTTACCCTTTAGACCATTCCAAACCATTTTATACCATGCTAAGGAATTACATAATTTACATCATTTAAACCATAAAAAACCATCCAAAACCATTTAGAGTTCCATTACAGACCAAACCATGCAAGAGTTCTAATGAAAATTCAACAAAAGAGAAGACATTCTTTGAAGCATTTTATCAAACATGTTGAGGGAATACCTTTACCAAGACCAAAACCAATGCATTAACCAACATAATTTGGGCTACTCAATACCCATTGGTTAAACCATAACCAATAAATAACCACATATACAAACCATTACCAAAAATATTTAAAAACATGATTTAAACTAATACCAAACCATATGCATTAAGACCCTCAACATATATTTCGAAAATCACCATTCAAAATTCATAAATCAATGTTTAAAACACAATACATATGACTTTAGTTTGAACTAACAATGAGGGAAGGAGTACATGCCTTATACAAGAAGATTCCAAAGAGAAAGATGACTCTTGAGAACCTTTAAAGAACACTTGAGAAACCCTAGCCTCCAATCTTCAAGAATAAGTTTGAGAGAGTATTTGGAGTGTTCCATCCTTTAATAAGTGTTATAGAAGGCTAGAAAATGTTTATTACATGAGTAAATAATGGTGTAGAAGTAGGAAATATCAAAACTAACCTTGGAATAAAATTTAAAATAAGTCACATCCTGAGGTACGGTTCCCTCTTACCACTCGTACCCTAGGGTACGAGTGGTACCCCAACTCATACCCAAGACCATGATAATACCCTACACACTGGTTCTTATACGACTCAACCCTCTCTACTCATAAATAAGGGTATAATTGGTATACTTAATCATATCCACATCTCATACCTTGGATAGACTTCATAAGATAACTCAATCAAGTATCATACGACTTGCCTTGCACCACTCATATCTTTGGATATGACTCATACCTTGGGCAGCATCCAAGCCAACCATGTTCCCTAGGGTATGACATCACCCTCAAGTCACCCTGTGACTAATATCAAAGGGTAAAAATCATACCCTTGAGTCATACCAAACCTTGTGAGTCCAAAACCAAAGGAAAATTTGCAAGGGTCCTATTCCGGGGTGTTTCAATTTCATAAGCCTATGTTTCATTTACCAGAGCTAAATCCATATTAAGATCCCTTACTTCGATATCTTATTCAAATCATGCCCAAAATTATTTTCTCCCTAATGTTATTAGAACTTCTTGTAAAGGGTGTTGAAGGAAATACTCTAGTTGAGTATAAACTTTTAGTATGAGGTAGTCCGTATAGATAATATTTTAGTTTATCAATTAGAAAGATAATATCCTATGATTTTCCATATAGTCTAACTATCCAAAGTTTCATGATTATGGCTATTCCATGAGGTAATTTGTTCACGTCCATGCAAATTGCTAATTTAGTTCAGTTCATGCATTATGTTTTAGATTTTTATATTTAGCCATGATTTAGTTCATAAATGTTTAGTGTATGACTTTAATTTTCCAAGTATTCCATCTCAGACATTGTGACATCCCTTGTATGACCTTGGTCTCGTTATCTCATTTTTCGTTCTTACATAATGTGCTCAACAATTCCTAGTAAGAATATACGTACGTTATTCCATCCTCAGTAACTCTTGGGATTTTGTTGCATCAGTTACCACTTCATAATTTTATATTTATGATCGTATCATGAATATTTTGAGTGAGTTCTAAACTCTCAACATGAATCATTTCTTTATAGTCCATAGAGTCAAGTCAACTCAAAAATCAGCTTCATGATGGATGTTTTAATATTTCAGCTCAACAATATTATTCAGTACCATACATTTCATGTGTACATTATTCCATAATTCTAAGGATTCAACAAATTCCTATCCATCATTCGAGGACGAATTATTCCAAGGGGGACATTATGTAAAACCCTATATTTTTGGGCTAGACTTTGAACCGTCGTTCCTATGTGTGTAAGATCTAATCACATGATTTATATTTGAATATATGTATCATGATTAGTATCCTAGTTTGTGAAGGAATAACGTAGAGCAAAGTTGAGCTAAGAGTCTTTGATTCGGCTAAATTTTGGTAATTGATTCTATAAGGGTCGACTTTGAACGTGTATAACTTTTGATAGATATGGAATTTTCATCTCAAGACCCACCAAATTATATATAATTGAGTTAGATTTCCAACGATACCAATTTCTCCTTATCCAATACCCGAGAGAAAAGTTATGACCATTTTTGTGAGAAACAATAAGCCTCTGTAATAGGCCCACAGTGCATTGGTCTCTCTCTCAAAATAAGGTAGGTGGTGTAATGGTCTTACCCCCAAAATAAGGGATGTGAAGTGGAGGTTATTCCCACACTGTTACAGCTTTCTTAGGGCTAAGGGGTAATTTGGTCCTTTCCCCTCAACCCCAATCATCCAAAACATAATTTATGGCACCAAAATGGGCATTACTTGCCTATTATCCTCAAAAAAACTCATGTAAAAACCCTCCCCTTTCCCAACAACAATAATATAGGCTTATTCTATTAAGAACATAAGGATTCAAGCTTCAATTTCAATACTTCTTTAAGAATCCGTTCAATTAAGGTATATGGGTATTCATCAATGGGTCTCTTTCACCCATTGAGCCCAAAAACCTTCTTTTTAATTAAATTATGGAGTTTTTCCTTTACTATGGAATTTCATATGTTCAAGGTGGTTTAAATTCATGTCTTTCCTTAGTAATTAAACTCATTTTCATGTCCATGTATTATCCTATAAAAGGTTAGTTGAATTCATATTTTAAACTACAATTTTCCATGTCATGTTCAGGTGAATTTCATGTTACAACATAAAATTATGAATTTAGCTATCTAATCATGTTGTTTCCTCATGTTTAACACATTTTCAGGTTCAATTTCATGATTCTTACTCGTTTGGTGAAATGTTCATGTTTTGGGACTCTGAACCATGATTCCATACTATAGTTTTAAGTTTTGATATCGTATTTTTATGATCATTCAATGTTGGTGGGTTATGAACACCTAATACCTATGTGTTTTACATGATTTCAAATTTTCAAGTAATAAGTTAGTTAAGCCATGAATATTATCATTATAATCTTATCATTATACTTAGATATTTATGATAATGTTGATCACAATCAGAAATAATGTTCAGTTAAACTTAGTTCAGTTGAGTACCAGTGTCAGCTCAGTTAGGAGTGGGATTTAGCACCGAGTGAACCTAGGGATGGGGTCTCACCTTCCAGTAGAGGGTGTGACCTTTAATAAAAGTCCCTGAGTTCTAAAACTACATAGACAACATAGGTTTGAGATGTCCTCCTCCTATTTGAGGGTTGATGCATATCTCATGAGATCACTTGCCAGTGGAGAGTAACTCCTCAGTCCTTCAGGATGCCAGTTTAGTAGATCCACATTTCCATGTGTCCATACCCGTGTTAAGGTATTGAAACCCTTAAAATTGGGTTATAGGTTGGACCTTGATTAGCTTATATTAGGGCATGTCGATTACATGATGCCTCCTACAGTCTCGGTACAGTATTTTCAATATGTTAGTTCAGGTTTGCATGACCAAGTATTCAGACATCAGTTATTCAGTTATCCAGATATTAGTTTTACAAAATTTTGATGTTATTCATATCTTGTCAGTAAATTCTATACTTGGTCTTCCATTCTCAGTTTTACATATTTATGTTTTTCATGCTCAATATCCATACATGATCCTCTGTTCAATTTTACAGCATATTCAGCTTTACATGAGATTTACATACAGTGTTCATGTTTTACCACTTCATAGCTTTAGTTCTACTTATTCTACAAAAGTAAAGATTTAAGAAACTAAGTGTAGTGATTTATCAGCTTACCAGATTATGTTTGTTACTCATGTTTTAAGATACTTTATCTTTCAGATGATTTCAGTCTCTAGGTGAGTCTACCTGTATTTAGAATGCATGTTTTAAGATTATTCATGTAATTAGTTTTACTTATTGAATTCACCCACACTTACTCAATGTAACGCCCCAAAATCTGATCCTGAGATATCACACGATACTCGAGACTACGAGTATCCTTAAGCTAACCCTATCTTCCTTCTACTAGATATAAATATTATAATTAAGGTAATATAGACATGAAAGTCATACTGAATACGGTAATTATCTGAAATAACTAAGAATAATTTGAATATAATGTATGAAACATCAATACTGAATAATCTAACTATAAACTAGTTGTCCGACAAGCCTCTACTACTAATACTAGAGAGTACTGGGACAAACCCCCATCTAGCTCGAATTGTCTGAAAGAGATGCTAAAATCTCATAAACTGATAAGCTGCAAAATCTGAGTAATAAGTCCCTGAACTATGAGGACTCACCAATTGTAGGATGTTGATGGAGATTCTCGGACTACTCATGCTACTAATGTTGAGCATCTGAACCTACATTATGAGACAATATAGTACATAGACATATATGTGGATCAGTACTTTGAGGATGTACTGGGTATATAGGGGTGAAATACATAAGTAAAAACATCATCTTATCATCATAATTTATAAAACAATGCATGTAAATGTAAATAACTCACATAAACTGGAATATCTAAAATACTAAAATCATGAATAATAAATCAATCATACTTTATAAATCTAGTAAGTCATAACATTTAGTTCTGAAAGCTATACTTGTATTATGTCTGTAAAATCATATTGTCTAAGTGTAGAAACAGCTCACTTCTGAAATCTGAAATCTAAAAACTGAAGTTTGTAACTGTTATCTTTCTGTAAAGCTATAACGCCCCGATTTTCTGAACCAAAATGCTACACGGTGCTCATGACCCCGAAGGACTACAAGCTAACCCATGACTGATATTTGTACCTGTAAACTGTATAATATCACATAAAATATACAAAAATATAAACTGTAAGGCCATAAAGTTCAATACTGATACATATCTGAAAAACATGGTATAACAATACCAAAAAGGGAACATAAATACTAAAGTCTGAATATCTAATCTGGTATCTAGTCTGAAAGCCTCTAACCGAACTGAATAAGAAGTTGAACGAATATGTCTCCAACTAACTCCATGAACTGAAAAACTAATATAAAATACTGTAATAAAGTAATAATAATATTGTCCTCGAATAAAGAGGAGCACTGACTGCTGAAATCTGCAATGCTATTACTGCTCTGAAACTCGTGCCTCTGTACCTATGGCATCAAATAAAACTCCATAGCGCAAATGCGTCAGTACGACTGAATGTACTAAGTATACGAGTGAGGTAGGCTAAATGCAAAGGGTTTTATATGCATGAACAATGCTGACTGATATGAACGTGAGAATACATACATACGTAACTGCAACTAAATTTGAGGTGATACTGACTACTGAGTTTGAATACTGACAATATGAACTTACTGATGTTGAGATACTAAATGACTGAGTTTACTGATATTGAGATACTGAATGACTGAGTTTACTGATATTGATATGTAATTCACTAATAAATAATGAACTGATACTATATTACTGAATACTGGGAGACTGATACTATATTACTGATAAAGGAATAATTGTTTCTGATAGTTCTAATTATGGAGAACTGATTTGATTGACCGTATATAACAGTACTGAAACTGAGCTCGTGATAACATGACCACTGAGTATGAATACTGATGACATGTATTTACTGATAACATATCATGAATGATAACTGAATTCTGATAACTGATATATCTGATAACATGAGTTATGATAACTGATAGCATGAATGACTGTATCTGATAGTCCTAAATCTGGTGGAACTATCTGAGTTCCGTACTCTATTGGTAGGTGAGTTCCCATCCTTGGGTTCACTTGGTGCTGAATCCAACTCCCAACTGAATGACACTGAACTGATTATACTGAACTGATTTCCTAGTTCGTACTAGAATTAACTGAACTGTTACTGATTGTTCTGTTTAATTGAACTGAACATGGACTAAGTTTATTGAGTTTCGATAACTAGCGGAACACTACTGAATTCTGTTAACTGACTAAATGCTACTGAGTTCTGTTAGCTGACATAGTTTACTGATGTCTGAACTGAGTACTGAACTAAATTGTAATGATACTAAGATTTACTGAATTCCAAAGACTGGCGGAATATAACTGAGATTATGTAGATTACTGAGTACTGAGTAAAACTGAACTGATACTGCCATTACATGAGTTTTCCTGAGTCATGAGGCTGACTGAAGTCTGCTGAACATGGCTTGACTGAGAGTATCGTGAAAACAAGACATGGCTCTAGGCACACATCTATATTTTTTGCGTGCGAATACCCCCAGGACTCTATAGGAGGTAACTGACACACATGACATGACTTGATCACAAGATCTGAGTCCACAATTCACAATATCATAAGCAGGGGCTAGTATACTTCATGTATTTATTCAACATTTCAAACATGATAGGAAAAGCATGGATATATTTTGTGTACATAATTTATGTCTCCATTATCATACATTCTTTATACCACAACAATAACAACACATAATTTGCATAGAAATTCATATTGGAGTGTATAACTAACATGAACTTGTTATTTAGATATCATGAAATCATGTAAATATGAAGTTCTAACATACTAGGCATTTTATCGAACACCTTGCATGCATTCTTTAAGGCATAGGTGGATTTCATACTTGAATTCTATCAATCCATCTAAAGATCATGTTTTTCAACTAACAACTTAACTTTCATGAGATGTACAGTCACGATACTATTATATAGCAAAACAAACAAGCATCAACATGCGTATGATCATATCACCATAACCAACCAAGCTTTTGTATTTTAAAGATTGATTCTTGAACTCCACGGACAAAAGGAATCCATGGATGAACACTACGCATACCTTGGAAGGGAGGTTCTTGATGATTGATGGAGGAATTTCCTTGAAATTTGTTCTTCAAGCTTGATTGTGCAACCCTAGTTGTTTTTCTCCTATGGTGCTCTAGGATAATGAACTTTGAGATGTTAATAGGGTTGTAATGTGTTTAGAAGCTATAAATTTCGTGAGTTTAGGTTTAGGGACATGTATGGAGTGTTAAAAGACTTGTCTACCCTCAAAATAACTCAAAAACTAAGTGTTTTTCGTGGCTGAAATCATACATAGGCGCCGCATATGATATCACCTATATTTACATGGTCTCCACATATGATATTGCCTATATTTACATAGGCTCCGCATATGATATCTCCTATGATTTACATAGGCACCGCATATGATATCGCCTATGTTTTCTAGTGGTCATGTGCGATTGGTTAGGCGACCCATTCTACTTTGAAAGGCCATAACACCTTACTCGAGTATCGGATTTTGATGAAATTTGTATCGTTGGAAAGCTAATTTGATTCTCTACAATTTGGTGGGTCTAAATCTTCCAAAATGTCATATATCAATCACGTTATTCTTATTCAAAGATGACCCTTGCAAAATCGAACACTAAGACATGATGGATTCAAAAACTCTTAGCTTGCATCACTCTAAGCGACTCATATGAGCATGATTAAGACATAGCAAGCTATCCTATCGCTAGGATATTCATTGTAAGTCATGCACTAAAATGCTACTCACAGGATAGGAGGTTTCATATGTAGGAAAACTTATTCACTTCCTAGCTTAGAAACATGTGGGGTATTACAATATATCCTCCTTGGGAACATTCGTCCTCGAATGGAACTGACTGAGAGGGGAAAAGACCAACTGAACATGAACTAAACATGAATAAATGGAACATGATTTCATGACTGACGTGACTGATGAACTGAATATCATACTGAACATACATATCTGATAATGTATAACTGATTTATGAATGTAGGACTTAGTGTTCTGGTGAGCTGAGTTTCTCAAACAGGAATGCATATCTGATGCTTAACAAGGCAGATCCATGCATATCTGGTGCATGATTATACTACTGACATGATACATAAATGCATGACTGAAAGTACTGATGAGCTGATCACGCATATCTGATGCGTGTATTCATGACTAAACTTACTCATGAACATGGAATGGTAAAGGTACCAAGTTTGAACTGAAAACTGAGCATGGAACTGAATAACAAGTTTGGTACTGAAATATGAACATGCGAACGAGTAAGTTTAAGGAAAACTATTACCTTGAACTAAAAATACCGATAAGTTTGAGATTAATTACTCCATATGCATGATCGGAAATATGAGAACATAACTGAGTCTGGGATGTGGTAGATATACTGAATATCATGATCTGAACTGAATCTTGAAAACATGGCATACGACTGAAGTTGGAGTTTGAGGGTTAACTTATGAGTACCCCTTCTCCAAACTGGATTCATCAAAAGAAAAGAGAGTCGCATGTTTATGTCATGAAAGTTTGGGGGTATGATGTATCTCCCCCTTGGGACACTATGTCCCTCAAGGAATACTGACTTGGATGGGCTACTGAGGGGAATTGAGGCGATGCGCAAGACACGTAGGAACTGAGTCATGACTGAATAGCTAGGATCTAAAACTGAGACATGATATATGAACTGAGATGAACATGAGTGCATAAATATACTAACTTATTTGATTAACTGAATAACTGGTAGCTGAATACTGGATCTGCAAATCTAAACTGTACTTAGTCTGTATAGCTGGGCTGATATTTTTGAGTTTTATGCATAGGAGATAAGGACTAACTGAGTAGAATGAGGTATCTGATCATGGATTTATAAAGTCTGTATTATTTACGAATGCGAGACCAAGCGTACGACATGGCTATGAGGTATTCTATAAATTAAGGTACTGAAACACTGATAACTGAGTACTGACAACCTGAATGCTATGGTCAAGCATATCTAGAACTAAACTTAGTTTCAAATCTGGTTATTGAACTAAAGATAACATTATAACTAATCCTATAGCTAGTACAGAAGTACAGAATTCTGAGGCTAAGTAACTGGTAACTAAAGCCATGGTTCTGTAGGACTATCTGAGTCTTTTACTTAATATTGATTTCTGATCTATCGTTGTAACTAAGTTTTAGACTGATACTGAAGTACTGAATTCAAGGACTGAACATTGATCACTGAGTACTGGATACTGAAACTATAATTGAGTTGGCAAATTAGTTTTTTATGGCTACATGCTGGGGACTGACATAAGTCAAGGATCTAAATGTACACTTACACTTTGTACTTTCCCAACTTCTAAATACAACCCCTTGCTAGACGTTTACTTGTGCATTTATCATGACATTCAAGCCTATCTTCACAACTACACCCTCGTGCAAAGTAAGCATGCAACAATCTTTCCTTATCTAAACAACTGGTCATCACTACACTGTTCCATAAGGAGAGCTAACTGGAGGAGTAAATCAGGAGGACCTAAAACATGAATAGATACAAACTAAGCTTGACACATGACTGAAACTTGAGGAATAAAATATCAATAGTTTCGATTTACCAATAAGGTATGAACTGGGGATATACATGATGTAGTCTAAATGTATCTGATCTATAGGGGCATACCATGAGTCATAGAAGCTAAGTATACTGGAAAGCATGATATGCATACATGAGTCATGAGCTGTATGACCTGAGTCTAGATTTTCTATACTCGTGGGACATGATTCGTAATACTGAGGGAGATGGAACTGAACCCCTTATACTGGGAACTAAAGGCACACATAATCCCATGGAAAGTGTGTAAAAGTAGATTGTGCTTATGGAACATGATTCGTACTGCGGAGTAAACTGGGACCCCTTATACTGGGAACGAAAATCATACATGATTTATGGGAAAAAGAAATGCATGGGTATGGTTCGTGACCATAGAGTTGACATGCAACTCTTGAGTGGATTTTTTTGTGATAGCTGAGGTGCAAAACTCTGCACTGAGATGAGGATGGGTCAAGAATTATATTCCCTTACTTCTTTCTATACATATTGGCTCTACTACTGGAGTCTGAGGTACTAACTTGGTCAATTGATCTATTATCACATACCTACATTTTGTTCAACACCTGTTTTTCTTACTAAACACATCATCTGATTCTATTTCCTCATATACTACTAATATCATATTCACACCTTCATGCTAAATTTCAAGTCAATAAACTTAAATTCTTGCCCGCCTGCTAGCACTGTTCAAACCTACTAATTCATGTTGGTACAACTATCCCAATGAATACACAATCTAATCAGACTAGATAATACTATCCCAACTCATCTACTGCTAAACTCTTGGGTTTATGCATAAAATTCTAGGTCTATACTGTCATAGGATTCTGAGAAGGGATCTAACGGCATATCAAAAATTGGATTTAAGTTTACAAAGGAGTTCTCATGATCATAAATGAAATCTGTAAAATATTGGAACATGACTGAAATAAGGGGATATTGTCTGAGCATGTGGAAAATCCCATAACTGTCTCCAGGGACTGCATGAGAAAGCCCTATCTTTAGGACTTGAGCTTCACTGTTTCTGTTACCTTGAAAGTAAGGTAAGGTTGACATGAGGGGAGCCTGATGTGAATCTACATGGGTTCCTTAGAGAAACTTGACATAGCATGATCTTGAGACATGAAAAAAGGAAAACTGTTCCTAAAACATTTCATAGACTCCTACACATAGGTGTGGTGCACAACACGCCTATGTACAAGACTCTACTTGATGCAGCTTTCAGACTTCCTAGAACACTGTTGAACCTTAGGCTCTGATACCAAGTTTGTAATGCCCCGATTTACTGAACCGAAATACTACACGGTGCTCATGACCCCGAAGGACCACAAGCAAACCCATGTATGATATCTGTACCTGTAAACTGCATAATATCTTATAAAATATGTGGAAACATGAACTGTAAGGCCATAAAGTTCAATGCTGATACATATCTGAAAAACATGGTATAACAATACCAAAAAAGAAACATAAATACTGAAGTCTGAATATCTAATCTGACACCTAGTCCGAAAGCCTCTAACCAAACTAAATAAGGAGTTGAAGGAATATGTCTCCAACTAACTCCATGAACTGAAAAACTAATCTGAAATACTATAATAAAGTAATAATAATATTGTCCTCGAATGAAGTGGAGCACTGACTACTAAAATCTGCAATGCTACTGCTGCTCTGAAACTCGTGCCTCTGTACCTATGGGGTCAAATAAAACTCCATAGCGCTAATGCGTCAGTACGACTGAATGTACTGAGTATACGAGTGAGGTAGGCTAAATGCAAAGGGTTTTATATGCATGAACAATACTGACTGATATGAACGTGAGAATACATACATACATAACTGCAACTAAACTCGTGGTGATGCTGACTACTGAGTCTGAATACTGACAACATGAGTTTACTGATGCTGAGATACTGAATGACTGAGTTTACTGATATTGAGATACTGAATGACTGAGTTTACTGATATTGATATGTAATTCACTAATAAGTGATGAACTGATACTGTATTACTGAATACTGGGAGACAGATACTATATTACTGATAAAGGAATAATTGTTTCTGATAGTTCTGATTATGAAGAACAGATTTGATTAACCGTATATAACAGTCCTGAAACTGAGCTAGTGATAACATGACCACTGAGTATGAATACTGATGACATGTATTTACTGATAACATATCATGAATGATAACTAAATTCTGATAACTAATATATCTAATAACATGAGTTCTGATAATTGATAGCATGAATGACTATATCAGATAGTCCTAAATCTGGTGGAACTAGCTGAGTTTCATACTGTATTTGACAGTCCTGATATCCTGAAGAACTATCTGAGTTCTTTTACTGAGACTGATACTAAAACTATAGGAAGTAGTTATCTAACCGACATGCCCCAAATACGCTATAATAGCTAAGTTGGGGGCCAATCTCTGCCCTGATTGGAAGGGTGTCAATTCTGCGCCACTAGTAAGGACAAGCTGTGAGTGACCCTCATCTGGCAGGTACTCAATGAGAATGGTGAGAACCCTAAACTGACAGGTTAAGATGTCTCAAACTATGCTGGATACATAGTTCTGGAATGCAAGGACTGCTTCTAAGAATCACACCCTCTACTGGTAGGTGAGTTCCCATCCTTGGGTTCACTTGGTGCTGAATCCAACTCCCAACTGAATGACACTGAACTGATTATACTGAACTGATTTCCTAGTTCGTACTAGAATTAACTGAACTGTTACTGATTGTTCTGTTTAATTGAACTGAACATGGACTAAGTTTATTGAGTTTCGATAACTAGCGGAACACTACTGAATTCTGTTAACTGACTAAATGCTACTGAGTTCTGTTAGCTGACAGAGTTTATTGATGTCTGAATTGAATACTGAACTAAATTGTAATGATACTGAGATTTACTGAATTCCATAGACTGGCGGAATATTACTAAGATTACATAGATTACTGAGTACTGAGTAAAACAAAACTGATACTGCCTTTACATGAGTTTTCCTGAGTCAATAGACTGACTGAAGTCTGCTGAACAAGGCTTGACTGAGAGTTTCGTGAAAACATGACATGGCTCTAGGAACACAGCTATATTTTTTGGGTACGAATACCCCCAGGACTCGATAGGAGGAAACTGACACACATGACTTGACTTGATCATAAGATCTGAGTCCACAATTCACAATATCATAAGCAGGGGATAGTATACTTCATGTATTTATTCAACATTTCAAACATGATAGGAAAAGCATGGATATATTTTGTGTACATAATTTATATCTCCATTATCATACATGCTTTATACCACAACAATAACAACACATAATTTGCATAGAAATTCATATTGGAGTGTATGACTAACATGAACTTGTTATTTAGATATCATGAAATCATGTAAATATGAAGTTCTAACATACTAGGCATTTTATCGAACACCTTGCATTCATTCTTTAAGGCATAGGTGGATTTCATACTTGAATTCTATCAATCCATCTAAAGATCATGTTTTTCAACTAACAACATAACTTTTATGAGATGTACTGTCACGATACTATTATATAGCAAAACAAACAAGCATCAACATGGGTATGATTATATCACCACAACCAACCAAGCTTTTGTATTTTAAAGATTGATTATTGAACTCCACGGACGAAAGGAATCCATTGATGAACACTACGCATACCTTGGAAAGGAGGTTCTTGATGATTTACGGAGGAATTTCCTTAAAATTTGATCTTCAAGCTTGATTGTGCAACCCTAGTTGTTTTTATCCTATGGTGCTCTTGGATAATGAACTTTTAGATGTTAATAGGGTTGTAATATATTTAGAATCTATAAATTTAGTGAGGTTAGGTTTAGGGACATGTAAGTTGTGTTAACAGACTTAACTACCCTCAAAATAACTCAAAAATTAAGTGTTTTTCGTGGCTGAAATCATACATAGGCGCCGCATATGATATCGCCTATATTTACATAGGCGCCGCATATGATATCTCTTATTATTTACATAGGCACCGCATATGATATCACCTATGCTTTCTAGTGGCCATGTGTGATTGGTTAGGCGACGCATTCTACTTTGAAAGGCCATAACTCATTGCTCGGGTGTCGGATTTTGATGAAATTGGTATCGTTGGAAAGCTAATTCGATTCTCTACAATTTGGTGGGTCTAAATCTTCCAAAATGTCACATATCAATAATATTATTCTTGTTCAAAGATGACCCTTGTAAAATCAAACACTAAGACTTGATGGATTCAAAAACTCTTAGCTTGCATCACTCTAAGCAAATCATATGAGCATGCTTAAGACATCACAAGCTATCCTATCGCTAGGATATTCATTGTAAGTTTTGCATAAAAATTCTTCTCACAGGATAGAAGGTTTCATACGTAGGAAAACTTATTCACTTCCTAGCTTAGAAACATGCGGGGTATTACAAAAGCATAATTTGAGTAAACTTTGTGAGCCTTTACACTTAGTTTTCTAAAAATCTTTACTATTAAACTGTAGGAAAAACACTTTATCTTAAGGGAGGTTCTCTTAATCGACATATATCATGCGAGCTACATGGAGTCCAACGTCTTGTCCTCCTAAGAAAGAAACCCCACATTGGGGAGAGGGGTCATACTCTTGTCAGGGAGTATGTCCTCAGCTTAAGTGATCACTATCTCATCCCACTATAGGCTCTCAAATCTCAATTCTATGGTAGAACGTAGTTCTGGAGAATGAGAACTTGGAATTATACCCAACTCGGTGATAAATACTACTCTCTTTAGTTTGCTACGCTCATCTTGTTGAAAATTCACTCTAAAAGTCGCATAAGGGTTCATTATGAAACTAGTTATGCAGTTATCTAAATAAATCTGTAAAAAAAAGCTACTTTGCTTTCTGTAATCTATAATAAGTTTTTAAAATAGATTCCAAAACTCATATGAGGATCAAAAGATCAAAGCTTTACTGAAAATCTATAAATAATCTGCCAATAGGATGCTTAAAGCATCATCCTTCTTGAAATAATAATATTTAATCTTTGGATAACAACCCATGCTCCAATATCATGTCAAAACATCATAATAATCATGTTTAATAATGAAAACAATGATAATTCATCTCAAAATCTGGAAATTACTGCAATAGGCATAAAAATATGAAAATAGACATGCAATTCATCTTTAAAATATCTCAGAAACTCATAACTTTGCAAATAGCAATAATGGGTATGAACCCTAAATCAAAACTAATGTAATATCATTCAAAATCATATGAATTTAATGTAAAAGCTTGGTTTTGGGCACAAGGATGGAAGAAGATCCTTGTTCAAAAATTCCACATACCTTGATTGATGATTAGATGAAAAAACTTGAATTATTGATTCCTAATTGAATTATTGGAGATGGATTCTTGATTATCTTTCCTTGGGATTCCTCAATCTTAAGCTTTCTTGAAGAATCAATGGAGCATTTTGATTTCTTGGAGAAGAGGTTTTAGAGCTCTAGGGTTTTGCTCTTGAAGAGAATGATGAATAATGAGCACAAAGTGCTTTGAATATGATTAATCTTATGTTTTGGACGGATTGGGGGCCTTGGGAATTGACCAAAATGACCATTTTAAACTTTTGGACGGAACTAAAAATATAACATTTTTTCAATTTGGATGGCCACCGCGACGCGCCACTATCGCGGTGGCTTACTGGAAAATGGACGATTGGGAACTGGACAGTCTCCGCGACGCGCCACCATCGCTGTGCCCCTTTGAAATGCCATTTTGTCCACTGGATCAACGCGCCAATATCGTACCGGGCTACTAGAAATTGACAACTAGGAAATTAGCCCTCTCCGCAATGCGGGGCTATTGCGTCGGTCTACTGGAATGGGACAATTGGGAATTTAGGCTTCTCTGCAACACGTGGCTATTGCAGAGGGCCACTGGAATTTGACAATCATCATTGTACCCATCTCCGCGATGCACCAAGTGCCCAGGTGGCACACTGTCAACTTAAAAATGCTCTAACTCTTCAACCGAATTTCGAAATTGGGCGAATTTGGTATCGAAGGAAAGCTTATTCAATTTTCCACACAATGAGAGGTCTAAATCTAGAAAATTCTTCACGAAATAAATATTCTTCATTTTGGAAGATATTTCTTAATATTCTAGGAACAAATTTAAGCTAAGAAAAGTGTGGGGCATTACACTATCTCCCCCTTGGGAACATTCGTCCTCGAATATGGCTAGTTAAGTTGAAAATACTGAGAAATCTAAGTCTATAAGCTATCATGCACAACTTAAATAAACTGAATGACTAAATTTCAATTAAAATGAGCTACTGAATTGATCTGAGAGTGCGTTAATTCTCATGAAGATAACTATATAGCTGAATCTGAAACTAGAAAAGAACTGAATGAAGGAAAACTATTGCCTTCGGCTGAATCTGAGTTCGTGGTGAAGAGATGTGGATACTTGGTACGCATTCCTGCTTCTACTTCCCAAGTAGCACCCTCAACAGACTGATTTCACCACAGAACTTTGACCAAGGGAACTTCTTTGTTCCTTAGCCTACGAATCTGATGATCAAGAATCTTTATTGGGACTTCTTCGTTAGAAAGGATATTATGGATATCTGTTCATTTTAGAGGAACTATAACAGTTGAATCGTCCATGCACTTCTTTAACAAGGACACATGGAATACTGGATGGACTGAGGATAAATCTGCGGGTAGCTCAAACTCATACGCTACCTTTCCAACACAACTTAAAATACGAAAGGGACCTACATAATGGGGACTAAGCTTCACCTTCTTGCCAAATCTCTTCACCTCTTTCATGGGTGAAACTTTTAAATACACAAGATCATCAACCTCAAACTCAAGATCTTTTCTTCTTACATTGGCATAAGATTTCTGACGACTCTGGACTACTTTCAATCTCTCTCTAATCAACTAAACTTTCTCCATGGCCTCAAAGACCATGTCTGGCCCAATCAAAGCGTCCTCACTTACTTCAAACCAACCAACTAGAAATCTACATCTCCGCTCATAAAGAGCCTCAAATGGATCCATCTGAATACTAGCACGATAACTGTTATTATAAGCGAACTCAATCAATGAAAAATGATCATCCCAACAACCTTTAAAATTAAGTACACATGTCCTTAAGATATCCTCCAAAGTCTGAATGGTCCTCTATGCTTGACTATCTGTCTGCGGATGAAAGGATAAACTAAGATGAACTTAGGTACCAAGACCCTTCTGAAAGGCTCTCCAAAACTGACAGGTAAACTGAGTACCCCTAGCATAATCTTCAGTCGTGTAAGATATGTGAACTGGAAAAAAATGCACTGACTTAGTCAATCTTTCTACAATAACACAAATTGAGTCATGCAGACGACGCGAATAGGGTAAACCAGTCACAAAATCCATATTCACATCTTCCCATTTCCAAGTGGGGATGCCAAACTCATGCAATGCACTATGAGGTCTTTGGTGCTCTACCTTAACCTGTTGATAAGTTGCACACTTAGCTACAAACTCTGCTTATCTCTTTTCATACCACTCCACCAATAGATTTCCCACAAGTCGCGGTACATCTTGGTGGCTCCTAGATGGATAGAATAACGCGCACCATGCACTTTTTTCATAGTCTGTTGCCTCAAATCATCAACACCAGATACACACAATCTACTCTGGTATATCAACACACCATATCCCCCTTGGGATAAAACCTATACCTTTTGGTCTTTAACTAACTCTTTCAGTTTAACCAAACTAGGATCCTTATCTTGCTTCTCTTTCACTTCCAAAACTAGGGAAGATTCAGAACTACTCTGAACCCAAACATTCCCTTCTACTGAATCAACCAACCTAACACCTAATCTAGCTAATCGATGAACATCCTGAACTAACTCCTTCTTTTCTTTCTCCACATGAGTAACACTGCCCATAGATAATCTACTACGGGCATCTGCCACTACATTGGCCTTGCCCGAATGATACAACACACTCATATCATAATCATTCAACAATTCTAACCACCTTCTTTGATGGAGATTCAACTCTCTCTAAGTAAACATATACTGCAAGCTTTTGTGATACGTGAACACATCAACATGCACACCATACAAATAATGTCTCCAGATTTTCAAAGAAAACACAACAGCAGCTAACTCAAGATCATGGGTTGGGTAATTCTTCTCATGAGGCTTAAGTCGTCTAGAGGCATAGGCTATGACCTTACCTCTCTTCATCAAAACAAAACCCAAACCTACTCTGGAGGCATCCTAATAAATCACAAAACCATCTGTACCATTAGGTAATGCTAATACTAGGGCTGAAGTGAGTTGAGTTTCCAACTCTTAAAAACTCTTCTCACAGGAATCTGACCACTGAAACTTAACTTTCTTTTGGGTCAATCTAGACATAGGAGATGCAATAGATAAGGAACCCTCAACAAAACATCTATAATAACCAGCTAGACCCAAGAAACTCCTAATGTCTAATGGGGAAATAGGTCTATGCCAATTCCATATGGCTTATGTATTTTGGGGATCAACTCTAATACCTTTACTGGAAATGATATGACCAAGGAAAGCTACTGAGCTTAGCCAAAATTCACAGTTGTTGAACTTGGAGAACAACTGGTGATCTCTAAGGGTCTATAACATAATTCTAAGATGGTCTGCATGATCATCCTTACTACGAGAGTAGACAAGAATAGCATCGATAAAGACTATGAAAAATATGTCTAGATATTATTTTAACACTCTGTTCATCAAGTCCATGAAGGCTACTAAGGCATTTGTTAGTCTGAAGGACATGACTAGAAACTCAAAATGACCATAACGGGTTTTGAAAGCTGTTTTTGGAATATCACATTCCCTTACTTTAAGCTGATGATAGCCGGATCTAAGGTCTATATTTGAGAAATAATTGACACCTTGGAGTTGATCAAATAAGTCATCAGTTCTAGGAAGAGGGTATTTGTTTTTTACTGTAACTTTATGCAACTGACGATAGTCAATGCACATACGCAAAGAACCATCTTTTTTTGCATGAATAGGATGGGAGCGCCCCATGGAAAAATACTAGAAATTATAAAACCTTTATCTAAAAGATATTTGAGTTGCTCTTTCAACTCTTTAAGCTCTGCGGGAGCCATACGATATAGAGGTATAGAAATAGGATGAGTATCTGGAAGAAGGTCGATACCAAATTTTATTTCCCTATCGAAAGGTAACCCTAGAAGATCTTCGAGAAAACTATTATAAAACTCACTGACCACACTGATTGAATGAACTATCAGAGTCTCAGACTTAGTGTCTTTAAATTGAACAAGATGATAGATACACCCTTTGGAGATCAATTTTTTCTACTTTAAGATAAGATATGAAATGACTTTTGGGAGACACTGAATTACCTTTCTACTTAAAGACTGGCTCATCTAGAAACGGAAACTTCACACCTCGGGTGAGATAATCTATAGAGACATAACAGGAATGGAGCCAATCCATACCAAGAATAAGATCAAGGTCAACCATATCTAACTCTATTAGGTCTGCTAATATGACTTTATGAGGGACAGTGATAGGAAACTTTATATAGATCTATTTAGCAATAATTGACTCACCCACTGGGGTAGACACCAAGAAAGGCTCAGGAATCTTTTCAGAACATATCTCAAAATTTACTGCAACTAACAGAGTCACATAAGAGAAACTCGACCCAGGGTCTAACAACCCATAAACATCAAAATGAAAGACACGAAGCATACCAGTAATAACATCAGGTGAATCCTTCTGCTCCTGATCGGATGGTAAAGCATAAAATCAATTCTGGCACTGACCGCTATCGGTACTTGATGATGTACCCTGAGGAGGGATTGGGCAACCTAAAGAAGCTGGTGCACTAGCAGTCTGAGTCTGGGGACAATTATCTCTATTTCCCTGCTTAGCATGCGGGCACTCTTTAATTCTATGACCCAACTTATCACAATCAAAACAACCCCTTTGTCCTGGCAAACACTCATCGGGGTAATTCCTATCACACTTAGAACAAGGACGATAACGAGGTCGTCCACTTATACTATTCTGAGATCTAGACATATAAGACTTACCCCACTACTCCTATCTACCTCTGGGAGTGGGAGCACTAGCTGAAAATGGTGCTGGCATAGATGAACGTTTCTAAAACTGGGAATAATTTTCTCCCTGAGACCTATTGTGACCATACTCAAGCTGTTATTTTCTAGCCCTCTTATTATTTCTGTCTCTCCCCTTCAACTTCTCTACCTCAAGATGCTGAGAATACATCAATAATATTACAAGGTCCATGTCTCCAATGAGTATGGCAGTCCTACACTCCTTGACTACTAAGCTAGACACTCTAGTAACTAACTTACTCATACTATCCCTAGGATTAGCCATCATATCAGGGTCATACTTAGACAACTGATTGAACTTAAGGCAGTACTTTTTCACTGTCATCGAACCCTACCTCAAATTTATAAACTCTTTTATCTTAGCTTCTCTCATCTCACATGGAAAGAACCTATCTAGAAAAGCATCCTAACATACCTTCCAACTTATAGGAACAATATTCTCACCTCTACCATTCTTTCGCATCACTATCCAATCATACGCTACATCCTTTAATCTATAGGATGCTAACTCTACACTCTCTTCCTCAGAAACATGCATAATCAGGGTGATCTTCTTTACCTAATCTATATAAAGTTATGGGTCCTCACCGACCTTTGACCCAAAGAACTCTGGAAGATTCATTCTCATGAAGTCTCTAATTCTAGCTGCTGCTAAATCCCCATTCTGCTGGAGTGGGACTGCAGCCTAATTTTTATAATTTCCCTAAACATTGGCAGTCACAGCTTGGGCTAATGCCTAAAAGGCAACCCTAAAATCAGCATGGGATACATTCTCATTCAAAGGATATGTGGTCTGGGGAGGCTGGTTATCATTTCTATAGGTGTTAGCTCGACGAGGAGGCATATTCAACTATCAAGTAAGAGCACGAGGTAAAAGCAAATAGAGATACTGCAATCATGATAGATCATGAAATAAAGAGATAATTTCCTAAGGACGTTCCATAGCCTCTTATTTATAAATATGGCGCGCTTCACACCCATGACTAAGACTCTATGTAACACGACTTGTCTAACATCCTAAGACTCTTAAAAACCCTAGGCACTGATACCAAGTTTGTAATACCTCAAAATTTAATCTCGAGATGTCATACGGTGATCAAGACTACGAGTAGCCTTAAGCTAACCCTGTTGCCTTCTACTAGATATAAATCTCATAATCAAGGTAATATAGACATGAAAGTCATTCTGAATGCCAAAATTGTCTTAAATAACTAAGAATAATCTGAATATAATATATGAAACATCAATACTGAATAAACTGACTATAAACTAATAGTCTGACAAGCCTTTACTACTAATACTAGAGAGTCACTGGGACAAACCCCCAGCTAACTCGAACTGTCTGAAAGAAATGCTAAAATTTTATAAACTAATAAGCTGCAAAATTTGAGTAATAAGTCCCCAAATTATGAGGACTCACCAACTGTAGGATATAGATGGAGATGCTCGGACTACTCATGTTGTTGATATTGAGCACCTAAACCTACATTATAAGACAATATAGTATATAGACATATATGTGGATCAGTACTTTGAGGATGTACTGAGTATATGGGGGTGAAATGCATAAGTAAAAACATCATCTCATCATCATAATTTATAAAACAATATATGCTAAATGTAAATGACTCACATAAGCTAAAATATCTAAAATACTGAAATCATGAATAATAAATCAATCATACTTTATAAATCTAGTGAGTCATAACATTTAGTTCTGAAAGTTATACTTGTATTTTGTTTGTACATCATACTATCTAAGTGTAGAAAGAGCTCACTTCTGAAATCTGAAATCTAAAAGATGAAGTTTGTAACTGTTATCTTTCTGTACAGCATAATTTGAGTAAACTTTGTGAGCCTTTACACTTAGTTTTCTGAAAATCTTTACTATTAAACTATAGGGAAAACACTTTATCTTAAGGGAGGTTCTCTTAATCGACATAAATCATGTGAGATACATGGAGTCCAATGTTTTTTCCTCCTAAGAAAGAAACCTTACATTGGGAAGAGGTGTCATACTCTTGCCAGGGAGTATAACCTCAGCTAAAGTGATTACTATCTCAGCCCACTATAAGCTTTCAATCCAAATTCTATGATAGCACGTAGTTCTAGGGAATGAGAACTTGGAATTATACCCAACTCAGTGCTAAATACTACTCCCTTTAGTTTGTTACGCCCATCTTGCTGGAAATCCACTCTAAAACTCGCATAAGGGTTCATTATAAAACTAGTTATGCACTTATCTAAATAAATCTGTAAAAAAAGCTATTTTACTTTTTGTAATCTATAATAAATTTTTATAATGGATTCCAAAACTCATATGAGGATCAAAAGATCAAAGATTTACCGAAAATCTATAAATAATCTGACAATAGGATGCTTAAAGCATCATCCTTCTTGAAATAATAATATTTAATCTTTGGGTAATAACCCATGCTTCAATCTCATATCAAAACATCATAATAATCATGTTTGATAATGAAAACAATGATAATTCATCTCAAAATCTGGAAATTACTGCAATAGGCATGAAAATATGAAAATAGACATGCAATTCATCTTCAAAACATCTCAAAAACTCATAACTTTGCAAATAGAAATAATGGGTATAAACCCTAAATAAAAACTCATGTAATATCATTCAAAATCATATGAATATAATATAAAATCTTGGTTTTGGGCACAAGGATGGAAGAAGATCCTTGTTCATAAATCCCACATACCTTAATTGATGATTAGATGAAAAAACTTGAATTATTGATTCCTAATTGAAATATTGGAGAAGGATTCTTGATTATCTTTCCTTGGGAATCCTTAATCTTAATCTTTCTTGAAGAATCAATGGAAGATTTTGATTTCTTGGAGAAGAGGTTTTAGAGCTCTAGGGTTTTGCTCTTTAAGTGAATGATGAATAATGAGCATCAAATGCTTTGAATATGATTTATCTTGTGTTTTGAATGGATTGGGGGCCTTGGAAATTGACCAAAATTCCCTCTTTAATCTTCTGGATGGAACTGAAAATGTAACATTTTTCTGATTTAGGTGGCCACTGTGACCCGCCACTATCGCGGTGGCTTATTAGAAAATGGATGAGTGGGAATTGGATATTCTCTGTGATGCGCCACCATTATGGTTCCCCTTTTAAATTCTATATTGACCATTAGCACGAAGCAACAATATCGCGTCGGGCTACTGGAAATTGACAATTGGGAAATTGGCCCTTTCCACATGCGGGCTATCACGTCGGTCTACTGGAATGGGACAATTGGTACTTTGGGATTCTCCGTGATGCGTGGCTATTAGGAGGTCCACTGGAATTTGATAATCATCATTTTACCCACCTCCGCGATGCGCGAAGTACCCAGGTGAGACACTATTTACTTAAAAATGCTCTGACTCCTCAACCGAGTATTAGAATTGGACAAATTTGGTATTGATTGAAAGCTTATTCAATTTCCCACACAATGGGAGGTCAAAATATTGAAAATTCCACACGAAATTAATATTCTTTATTTTGGAAGATATTTATTAACTTTCTAGGAATTAATTTAAGTTAAGATAAGTGTGGGGTATTACACTCAATACATTCCAAAGTACCGATCCATAAATATGTCTATGTGATATATTTTCTCATAATGTTGGTACCATTTATAGCCCATATATCATAATCAGATAGTTTGCATCTTCCAACCAGCAGGTAATGAGTTCTCTTATTTTGCGTACTCCAGTCAGTTATAGTTCATGTTCTATATTTTTATTATTCATACATATTGATTAGTGGTAGTTGGAGGCATTTCCCATCTATCTTTTGTCAGTATAGTAGAGGCTTCATCGATACTCAGCCAGAGTCATTACATGTAATTTAAGTTTCTTTCTTCAGTTTTATCATTATTTATCTTTATCAGTATTATACTTATTCAGATTTCATGATGATCATGTTTTTTCTCAACAAATTTAGTTTTTATACAATTTAAATTAGTTGCTCAAGAAGTATGCCAGTTCATGGGTTAGCTTAGGATAACTTATGGTTCTAAGCTCTGTGTTACGACTAGGGTATAGTCTCGGGTCGTGACAACTGGGGACATTCAATAGGGAGGACTATAAATAAGGTGAGTGTTTAATTTTACATTAATACAGAATAAAATGTCCTGCTTTAAAGCATACCAGACAAATTTGTCTCCTAATCTCAGACACCACGAGGACTGACTCGATAGAAAGAGATTCTATACTAACATCCAGAGATATGCTAAAAAAGTTGAACTACTTCTCCTGAATAACTTCTTATCCCAAATAAAATATTTAATTTTATCATCCTAAGTCTATACATACCTTTTCCCTCTTACTTATCCATATTGGGTATCTCCAATAAGTGAAGATTTTGCCATTTATTTGTGTTTTCTTTATTAATATTTTGTGTTATCAATTCATACTATGAGGCTAATTATCCTTTGAATGGTGATCATCTTAGGTACTTTGAGTATAAAAAGAGTTTTGATGTAAAGAAGGGCAAAAATGAAAGAACCGGGCTTAAAATAATACATGGATCAGATATTTGTCACCTACCCATGCAAATGAGTCCATAGATGGACAAAAGAATGAACTGAAAGGGATGGAACCTCACCTACAATGATGACTTGCGTGAGCATGTGTCCACCTGCACTAACATATATGCCAGTAGGTGACCAACACGATGGAATTTTTGTAATTACCTAAAATGATTTTTGAGCTATAAAGGGATTTTTATATATAAAATATCTTCTTTGGCATATTCCTCAACCTTGGTGTCTATGGTTCTTGACCCAACACCCTTGTATTAAAGACTTAGAAGATTTATGATGAATATTTCTCAATCCTTTCTTCACTTTATTACTTTGTATTGAATATTTGGTTACCTTTAGATTCATTCCTGAATGTTGTTGGACACAATGCAATGTTTATGTTTTGGATTAGGGTTTTGATTTTATCAAATTTTTTGTATTTATTGAATACTCTTGAGTTATAAATGTGTTTTTCTTGTTTAAATTAATCTCATACTTTATCCATTTCTATTCTTGGTGAGCTTAAAATAGGATATTAGAGTTGGGATTTCCCACCAACTTTTACTAAAGCTTGAAAGAGCTAATTGGGGTTGTGAAAGATAAATTTTGCATGATTTGGGTTGACTAGCCCATCTAATGGGTTTTGATACAAGACATAGTCGAATCCTAGTATAGCCATAGATTAGAACTATTCATGTTGACACTTGGCTAATATTCAATGAAATTTAGCCAAGAAAGATTCTCCATGGATCAAAAGACGTGGTGTATAGTGTGGTTCCAAGGCTAATTAGATAATCTGTGTGATAATCCATTCTTAATCATAAGTAGTTGATTTAAATACTTTGAATCATTGTTAGAATTGATTGCTTGTATCATTTTCCTTTGTTTCCCATTATTTGTGATATCCATTGATCAACCATTTATTTTATAATTGATTCTATCATTGTTATGTTTTGGTATTAAATATGCCCAAAACATTTGTATCTTTATTTGGATTTTTTCTAGTTACATTTATTCCTTATTTTCTCTATCACTAGTTATAATGGTCCTCATGGATTCCATCCCAACTCTTAGTTGGTTAAAATATATTGCTAGCAACTACGTACATTCATTTTCAAGATTGAGCATTATCAAAAATGGCACCATTGTTGGTGAATAATTTGGCGCATTGAGATAGTTTGAAATTTTAGATTACTTGTTTTGATTTGAACTTGTCAATATGTGTTTGTACTTTTCTTGTATTGTTGGCATATTTTTGTTTTTTTTGTACTTGTTACTATGGCATCATGCAATGAAAATGAGTTTGGTGGTTATAAATCTTATCTTGATGATCCATGTCGTTATTATGGAGGACTTCACTTTTGGAAAAATTTTAGAAATGCTCCTAGAAGAGAGTTTTATGCACCATCTTGATTTGGTAGGGAGCATGATTGTTACTCATGTGGTGGTCAAGATGGAAGTTGGAGTAATTTTCCAAGTTATTGTTCCCCCACCCCTAGTTATGCTAATAAAAGTGCTAGTTATTCTAGTGAGTTTGATATTCTCATGATGTGTCAAAGAAAGAGTGATGACACATGAATTACACCTGGAGATGTAAGGAGTCATCGGCAATACAGTAAACCAATAGAGGTTGGGGTGAATCCTCGGGGTATGAAGACAAGGATTTCAATTCATGAGTTCTATAAGTCAACTAAGAATTGACTCATAATGTGTAGTAAAACAAACATGAAAGTAAAATTAGGGGTTTGTTTGATGTTTTGAGATTTAACAATTTTTCCTTAAGAATACTATTTCAAAGCTATAAACAATTAGAGTTTAATCAAATGTGTATGGTACTTGGAGTTATGCCTTAATAGGCGCGGGTTCATGCATGGTTATTTGGATAATTGTCCAAATTTAGCTAAAAGTCATGGGTAGGCTATATTATGAAGTTCTAAGGTTAATATGTTAATCAAAAACCAATCACAAATGGGTTCTTTCGAACACCTCATAATTGTGCCAATTTTAACAATATATGTCTTAAATTAGCATGTTTACATCTAAGATATGCTATTAAATGAACTAAGTAAAGTTAAACCATTCCTCACCCATATCCACTTTGTCAAGGGTGATATGGGTTCTAGGGTGATTAGGGTTTACAAACCCCAGTTTTTAGTTAGAACATGGAATAGATTCAAACACCATATCAAATATCTAACTAGGAAGACAAATAAACAAAACTCATGCACTAATCACAACCTATTAAATCATAACCCCAAGATAAGAAATTAGCTACTCATAGAGAGAGAAAGTAGAGATATACCCAAATTCTCTTCAAATTTATTCATTGACAACCAATATAATACAATAATAAAGCTTTGAATTCAATAAATCCTGAGTTACAACCACCAATTTCTCACTTAAAAGTCACTCCAATATTTCTAAGCTTAATAAAAGTACAATAATGGTGAAAATGAGCTAAAACCCTTTTTTGATTTCAAATTCACATTTTCTTGAAATTATGAAAATGCCACTGTTTAAGTGACCTGCTGGCGCAAGTGGATGAACGACATGTGTAGGTTCTCTTACAGGTGCCACTGGTTAGTCACCTTGGCCACCTGTATGCGTAGGTTTTTGAGATGCACGTGCATGTGACCCCGAGCAGGCTCATGTGAACCTTTAAGATCCTTTTCTTCCATTTTACCTCTCATTGACTCTGATGTCTTGCTCATCTTAATTATTAACCTTTACCTACACAAATTAGCATTATATATGAGAATAACATTAAATCAATAGACAAGCATGATAAGTTAAGCTTAAAAGGTTCTAATAAGTCATAAAATTGGTGACTTATGAAAGAGCAACACGACACAAAACTTTGGAAGAAATTATTTAAACTATGTTAGATTAGGTAACTACAAAGGTAAGGATATGCATCTCTTCCATCAATCCATCACAACATTTGGAATGGAATAGGAAAAAGATGAAGAGCCTTGTGAAAATTTCAATCTCTCAAATGCCATGGATCTTCTTAATTCTTGAAATAAAGTGGTTAAATAAGAGGTTTCAAGTCATGGGGTTAAACCTAAAATAAGTGAAGACTCAAAAAAAGTGCCAAAGTGAAGATATGGCTCAAATTAAAGAAGAAGATGAAGAACGAAATCATGATGAAGAAATCTTAGATTCTCAAAGGAAACAAATAGAGGAGACAGTGAAAGAACTAATGGAGAAGATAAAAAAGGTATGCCCTTGTTGGGCCTTGATCAGTACTATTGATATATTTTCATACATTTGCGCCCTTGTTGGTCCTTGATCGATATATGTTCTACTCTAATGCATTTGTTGTAGTGCCTTGAGACTACCCCTGGACGTCACATGGTACTTTGAATCATAAGTGATCCCAACCTAACCCATGATACTGACATAACTCATAAGTAACTAAAATAAATACATATAATTGGAAGTAATAAGCAAAAGTGGTATCTTTAGCAGAACTTGTTCAATATAATACTATTCAAAAACTTGCAACAATAGTTATATGAAGAAAACTGAAACTGAATACATCAACTTTGACTGACTGTCTATGAAACCTCTACTAATACTGACTACAAGTAGCCAGGACATGACCCCCAACCATCCTTAATCAATACCACTAAATAAGACATATAATACTGGAACTATAGATGACTCGAGTCCTCAAATAAAGAGAACTCATCACCTGTTAGCCAGAAGCTACAAAATATTTGATTATAATGTTGTAGGCTACAACTGGTAACTACATTATAAATCAATATAGCCAGAGAAACATATATGTGGTCAGAACATTAGAATGTACTAAGTATGTAAGATATACACTAATCATGAAAATACTTAAAACATTGCTTTAAAATGGAGGAAATAAACAATTTGAGGAAATAAACAATTTGGTGAAATATGCATATAAAACATGTCTATACATAAAAATTGTAAGGCATAGCAAAATTTCTAGATCATTAGCTAAAATATTTCTATAAACTGACAAGAAGTACAAACATGAATACCATATGTAAATCTCAAGTTAAAGATGAATCGGCTGTAAAACCATACTGAGGATCATGTATGAATACTAAGCATGAATGTATGAACATGTAAAATGAATGCAAGACCAAGCATAAACATGTACTGAAAAATATGAATAACTAAATAACTGATATATGGACACTTGGTCATGCAAATTTAAATTGATATAATCTGAATACTGGACTAAAACTGTGGGAGCTAACATTTAACTAACATGCCCCAATTTGAGTTAATTGGGGTCCAACCTATAACCTAGTTGGAAGGGTGTTAGTACCTTAACACGAGTACTAACACTGGCTGTGTCGATCCACTAAACTTATGTCCCTAAGGACTAGAATGTCACCCTAAACTGGTAGGTGATCATAAGAGAGTATCAACCCTATACTAGAAATAAGATCTCTCATAACCTAAGCTGGTTATATGTTCTGAACTTAGGAACTGCTACAAAAGGTCTTACCCTAAACTGATAGTTAAACCTTCATCCCTAGGTTAGCTTGATGCTAAGTTATACTCCCAATAGAACTAACATTGTTAAAGATAATTTTTTAACATGATTCAATATGGGTAATGCTCAACATGACAATGATATAAACTTTATGGTATAAACAAGGTATATATATAACTTAAAATCTTGAAAACTGTAGCATGCATGAATACCTAGGTATCGGGTGTTCATAACCTACTAGCATCAAAAATAATATCATCACATATAACGGTTTAAATATAATGACATAATTGGAAATTATATGACTTAAAGTATTACATTCTGGGTTTTGGCCTTTGAAATTTTCCTTGAAATCCATTCTTTAGACCCAATACAACTCTGAGGTATGAGCCGTATGCTGGGGTATGAGTGGTATGGTCCTATCGTAAGGTGAGCAGTGTTAGCTTGTGGGATGGTTTTGATCACTGTAATGATCACAACTTAGGTATATGATTCATAAGGATTGATACGAGTCGTATCAGTGACTCGTATAGTGAGTAGTGTTTAATCCTCTTAGTAATTCATTCTGGGGATATGGAAGGTACGGATCATATGTTGAGGTTATGACTTGGTTGGATGAGTCATATGCTGGAAAGTGTATGATCTAAAGGTTAAGGCCTGGGTATGATTGGTGGAAACTAATCGTAAGGAAGGGTACAACTCGTAAGAGGGTCAATGATATCCCTTTGATGGGTTTTTAAAGGACTTAAGTGGGTGTATTCTGGACATTTCCCTGCTTACCCTAATTATGAAACACGACTTCTAATACACTTAGGATGCTATTTACCCTATTATTCTATTCATTAATACTTAGAAAACTATTTCAAAACACATCATAATTCTCTTAAGAGCTTTTGGGGCAAGAAAGCAAGGGTTTCATCTTAGGGATTACTTTGGGGATTGCTTTGATGATTTTCTTCCATCATATTTCTTGGTTTAAGGCATGTGTCTCTTTCCTACTTATTATTTGTAAAAAATCAAGGATTTTATGGATGTTTTCATGGTTTCAATATTGCATGGTTTATGGTTTTTAACTATTAATTGGGGGTTTTGTTTATAATGGCTTGGTTATGGTTTTCTATGGTTTAATTATGCTTTTATATGCATCAATGATGGTTTTGGGCAATTGGATTGCATGTTAGTGGTTTAATGGTCTTTGAAATTAGTTTTGGTTATATTATGCCCCCAAGGTATTTCATAAAATGCTTATAAAGATATGTTTATTGCATTGGCTTCTTTAAATGGAACTCTTGCTTGTTTTTATCTTGTATATGAAACTATAAATGGTTTAAATAGCTTACAAAGGTTAAAGTATAATTGGTTATGCTTATGGATAATGTGATAGTCTCCCAAGAGGTTAATATGGTAAACTGAAAGGTCACTTTAGAGTCCTCTTAGCCTAAATGGTTTGGCTATGGATAAATCTTGCAAGTATGGTCTGTATGACGATACCACTAATTATTTTTCTTGTTTAATAATTTGTAATTGAATTGTTTGGACATGGTTTTAATTTGGGAATTAATGGTGATATGTGTAACTAATCCGTAGAAAGTGGAGGTTATAGGTTAACCAAAACTAGAAACTTATATTTACCAATATGAGGGGTCTTCGTGAGTGTCACTTTTTATATTAGAGGGATGTACTAGTCATCCCATAGGATATTTCCCGGTCATGCGGCTACACGTACTAGGACTCTTTTAACTGGTAGAGCTGAACCCATATGGCCCATGGGTATGGTTAAATGGCAAGGCTGCACACCCCAGGTAAAGCTTTTAAATACATGCTAAACATAGATTCCCTATCCCAGAACTTACATATATGTATGGTTGTATGCATCATGGATAGTTTTACTTGGTTGTTTAACTGGAATTACTTTATCCTTATCTTGAGATACATGCTAGCGGTTATTTGCTTACCTATGTACTAGAGGTTGTATACCCACGCTATGTAAGAATCAGTTGTTCGACTCCTCCTACATAGTGATTGACTCGGAGAGAGCTTTTGGATTGAAGTGGTGAGCTTCTATCTTTCCAAAAGGCTCAATTTCATAATGGGGACATTCTTAGATATTTTTCTTTTGTTTTGGATATGGCTTTTGGCCATGGTTAGGGGCATGTCCCAACTAGATATTTGTATTTTTTTGGATAGAGGCTTTATGGTACTTTTATGGTTGGTATGGGAGGGATCAATATTAGTGTCGGTCATGGCATTAGAATAAGTTGGGAGGCTGGCATAATCGAAAATGATTTCTTACTATTCCATCATATTATATTTTGGGTTTGATTATCATATTATATTTTGATATCCTCTTTGGTTTGGTGTGGTATGGATGGTTGGTTTTGTGTGGGTAGACTCGATTGGGTCGGCCTTTATTGTGACACTATCCTAGAGTCTTCATGAGAGCATTAATGCAATCTTGTTATATGCTCAAAATTTAGCTCATTAGAGGTTGTATGAAGTGGCTGGGTTGGGTAATGAGGGTAGTCCCCGATCCTGGTTGGACTTGGGATGCCCATTACATCTAGGCCCAGGTTCGGGTCATGATAAGTTGATATTAGACCTTTAGGTTCATGGTCAACTGGGATTTCACAAAGTCGTGTCGAGTAGAGTCTCTTTTAGGGGTGTGTAGCATGCCACACTCATAAGAGAGAAGTTGTGAGACATTTAGGAATGTTTCACTTTCTTAAAATTCTTAGTCTTGGAATCTTGTCTAATCCTTGTTTGTTTGTCTTTCAGATCATGCCTCCTAGATCAGGAACACAAGAAAATTCTTTTATCCCATCTGGGGATAATGTTGAAGGAGTACCTCTTACGTTTGGATTATATCTTTGATCTCATGGTCCTATCCTAATTGTGCTAGAGTTTCTTCTATTTCTCTTTAGGTCCCTCATGGTAACGTGATGAATATAGAGTTTCATTAGTCTATTTATGTTATTACTCAGATGGTCGTTGCTCAGGCTGAGCGGGGTATGGCTAATTCTTTATCTATTGAGGCCATAAGTCTTGGTCAGTTTATGAAGATGGGTTCTCTTACTTTTATGAGAGTAAAGGTAGAAGAAGACCCATAGGGATTCTTGGATGAACTGGAGAAGATATTTTGGGATATGCAAGGTTCTGATATCGAGGGAGTTAGCTTTGCATCTTATCAACTCAAAGATGTTTCTTATCAGTGGAAGAGGAAGTATTGTGGGAGGCCTTTTATAATGCCTTCATTGATTATTTCTTTCCTCAGGAGTTTAGGGAAGCTAAGATGGAGGAATTTGTGAACCTCGGGCAAGGAAGGACATCTGTGAGGGAATATGGCTTGACATTTTATTAGTTGTAAAGGTATGTTCCTGATTTGGTGGCTGATATGAGGTCGAGAATAAAGAAGTTTGCTTTTATGTTGAATAGAGATTTAATTTTAGAGAGCAAGACTATTTGATTATCAGGGATATGGACATCTCTAGGTTGATAGTTCATATACAGCTAGTTGAGGATGAGAAGAGAATGTAGGTAGAATTTAGGGATAGGCAAGGAAAGCGAGGATGATGTTCTGATAGAGAGGTGTGTAGTCTCAGGGTGGTAGAGATAGTGTCAAGTGGCATAAAAAAGTAGGGGAGTTCTTGTTCCTTCTCTGCTACCAGTGCTTCTTACCCATAGTAATGGGGCGATAGGCATCACCAAGGTGGAGAAAATTCTTGAGCTCAGGTTGCCCAATTTCAGGTGAGTGAAGGTAAGTGTGTTTCTTCATGCCCTCTTTGTTGGTTCTATGGTCATCCTCATCGAGGATTCTGTGAGAAAGGTAGAAATAAGTGCTTAAAGTGTGGTTAGGTAGGCCATCAGCTCAAGGATTGTCCGTAAAAAAGGTTGCTACAGGGGCGAATAAGATTCTGGTGGCTTTATCTTCTACTCCTACACCTGTTGGTATGACATCCGATTTTGTTACTGCTCTTGGTTCTAGTATTGGTCGAAATAGGTTGTAAACTTTGGTGTCCCGGCAGGAATTCGAGGCATCACCTGATACTTTTACTAGTATCTTACAGCTCTTTTCCCATGACGTATATTATTTTATTGATCCAGGCTCCACTCTTTCTTATGTGACTTTTTATATAGCTATGTTTTTTGGTTTTGATTCAAAAATTATTTCCTATCCTTTTTCTTTTTCTACCTTGATAAAAGACTCGGTTATTACTGAACGGGTCTATAGGTGGGTGTGGTATCTGTTAGTGGCAGGCAGAGCTTGGTAGCTCTATTTGAGTTGGGGATGGTGGATTTTGATGTGATTTTGGGTATGGACTAGTTGTATTCTTGTTATACATCTTTAGACTATCAAACTCATAATGTCATCTTTAGGTTCCCTGGTGAGCTGGAAATAGAATGTGAGGGTTGTTGTTTAGCTCCTAGGGAGAGATTTATTTCTTATCTTAGAGATCGAAGGTTAATCTCTAAAGGGTATCCTTATCACTTGGTTCAGGTTAAAGATTCCAACTCAGAAGGTCCTTCTTTGTAGTCAGTTCTGGTAGCTAATGAGTTTCCAGAGGTCTTTTTAGATGATCTTCCTGGTGTTTCTCTGGATAGAAAAATAGAGCTTGGTATTGATTTGCTTCCGAACACTTAGCAAATATTTATTCCTCTGCATAGAATGGCTTCGGTTGAGTTAAGGGAATTCAAGGAGCAAATTAAGGATCTTTTGGATAAGAGGTTTATTCGTCCTAGTTTTTCTCCTTGTGGTGCTCCAATGTTATTTGTGCGCAAGAAGGATGGATCCCTTTGGATGTGCATTGACTATAAGCAGTTCAACGAGGTAACTGTCAAGAACAAGTATTCTCTCCCAAGGATAGATAATTTATTTGATCAGTTACAGGGTGGGTTCCAAGTTTTTTTCTATGATAGATCTTCGGTATGGGTACCTTTAGCTTAATATTAGAGAGGTGGATATCCCCAAGATAGCTTTTTGTACTCGGTATGGGAATTTTGAGTTCTTGGTAATGTCATTTGGGTTGACCAACACTTCGGAAATATTTATGGATTTGATGAGCAGGGTGCTCAGGCAGTATTTGGATCTCTTTGTCATTGTGTTTATAGATGACATTCTGTTGTATTCGAAGAGTAAAGTGGATCATGCTAGTCACCTCAGTGTGGTGTTGCTGACTTTAAAGGAATAGCGGTTGTTTTCCAAGTTCTCTAAGTGTGAGTTTTAGTTGAATGTCATGACTTTCTTGGGGCATATTTTTCTAATGAGGGGATAATGGTTGATCCTCAAAAGGTTGCTGCAGTGAAGGGGTGGCCTAGGCCCACAACTCTATCTGATAATTGGAGCTTCTTGGGTTTAGCCGGGTATTATAGGCAGTTTATGGAAAGGTTTTTGTTGATAGCTTCTTATTTGATTAAGTTAACTCAGAAGAAGGTTAAGTTTTCTTGGTCTGGTGCTTATCAGGGGATTTTTGAGAGTTAAAGGATAGGTTGACTCTGGCTCCAATTTTGACTTTGCTGGAAGGAAATAAGGGTTTTGTAGTTTATTATGACGTATCTCGGGTAGGGCTTGGTTGTGTTTTAATGCATCATGGGATAGTGATTGCCTATGCTTCTAGGCAGTTGAAGGTGCATGAGAGGAATTATCCTACTCATGATTTGGAGTTGTTGGCGAAGTGTTTGCTTTGAAAATATGGCGGAATTATCTGTATGGTGTTCACGTAGATATTTTTTCTAATCATAAGAGTATTCATTACATGTTCACACATAAAGAGATTAATCTCAGGCAAAGAAGATGGCTTGAGCTTCTCAAGGATTATGATATGAGTCTTTATTATCCCCCAGGTAAGACTAACGTGATTTTTGATGCTCTTAAAAGGTTAGGTATGGGAAGTTTGGATCATGTGGAGGAAGGAAAATGGGAATTGGTGATGGATATTCGCGCTTAGCCAATCTAGGAGTTAGTCTCTTGGATTCTACGGATGGTAGTGTGATGGTGCAATAAGTTGTTCGATCATCTTTTTGTGCAGAGATTAAGGAGAAGCAAGTGTTGGATCCGGTAGTGATGAAAATCAAGAGTGATGTTGGTGGGCAAAAGGTGGCAGTGTTTGAGATTAGAGGTGATGGCACTTTGTGGTACCAAGGAAGGTTATCTGTTCCGAATGTCGATGGGTTACGGCAAAGGATTTTGGTTAAGGTTCATAAATCACACTGTGTTTCCCATCCTGGATCGACAAAGATGAACCATGATCTTAAGGAGATCTATTGGTAGAATGGTATAAAGAGAGATATAGATGACTTCCTTTCCAAGTGCATAGTGTGTTAACAGGTTAAGTTGAGCACATGAGTCCTGGTGGGTTACATCAAGAAATAGAGTTTCCTGAATAGAAGTGGGAGATGATTAATATGGATTTTGTTACTGGTCTTTCTTAGTCTCAGAACCAATTTGATTCGATTTAGGTCATCGTGGATAGGATGACAAATCCTGCTCACTTTTTTCCGGTAAGGACTACCTTTCAATGGAAGATTATGCGAAATTATATCTTTAAGAGATTGTGAAGCTTCTACATGGGGTGCTTGTTTTGATTATTTCTGATCATGGTACATAGTTTACATCTCATTTTTGGCGGTCTTTCCAGAAAGGGTTGAGGATTACGGTTAGTCTGAGTATGGATTTTCAGCCTCAGTCAGATGGGAAAGCAGAGAGAATGATTCATACTTTGGAGGACATATTTCGATCATGTGTGATTGATTATGGTGGCAATCGGGTTAAGAATCTACCTTTGGTAGAGTTTGCTTACAACAATAGCTATTATTCTATTATTGGTGGCTCCTTTCAAGGTATTGTATGGTAGGAGGTGTAGATCTCCTATTGTGTGGTTTAAGCTTGGTGAGGTGGATATGTTTGGTCCCGATTTGATCTATCAAGCTATGGAGAAGGTGAAGGTGATTTGGGATAGGTTTAAGGTTTCCTAGAGTTACCAAAAGTCTTATGTTGATATTAGGCATAGAGATTTGGAGTTTGACATTGGCGACAGGGTGTTTCTAAAGTTGTCTCCAATGAAGGGAGTAGTGCGGTTTGGAAATGAGGGCAAGGTTAGTCCTTAGTTTATTAGTCCTTATGTGATATCATGGAGAGTTGGTTATATTGCTTATGAGTTGGAGTTTCCATCTAGTTTGAGTTTGGTTTATCCGGTCATGTTTCCATGTTAAGAAAGTGTATTGGCGAACTTTCTTTGGTCGTTCCTTTGGAAGAGTTGGATATCTCGGATTCTCTATCTTATGAATAGTTACCTATTGAGATATGGTATAGGAAAGTTCGTCGGTTGCGGACCAAGGATATGGCTTTAGTTAAGGTTCTGTGGAAGAACCATAAGGTAGAAGAAGCTACGTGGGAAGAGAAAGAGGACATGAAGTCCAAGTATCTATTCTTATTTTTTGCTCCTGGTATTCGTGCAGAAGGTATGTGTTCTTGAACACATCTTTATTTTCTGAGTTTGTTAAAGGAAAGATTAATAGCTATGCCTCTTTGTTTCGAACTTTGATGAAGGTTGGGAATATGTTTGATAATACAAATGATTCTCTGTGTGTTTACCCCTACCTTATTCATCATTCAGGGATGAATGTTCCTAGTGGGGGAGAATATTACATCCTAGGTTTTGGCCTTAGAAATTTCCTTGAAATCCATTTTCCGAACCCAATACGACTCCAGGGTATGAGCCATATGCTGGGGTATGAGTGATATGGTCCTATCGTAAGATGACCAGTGTTAGTTGGTGGGATGGTTTTAATCACTAGAATGATCACGACTTAAGGGTTCGAGTCATAAGGATTGATACGAGTAGATCAGTGACTCGTATGGTGGGCAGTGTTTGATCCTACTAGTAATTCATTCTGCCAGGGATACGAATCATGGGTACGAATTATATGTTGAGGTTATGACTTTTTTTATGATTCATATGCTGGATAGAGTCTGATCCAAAGGTTAAGGCCTGGATACGACTGGTGGAAACCAATCGTAAGGAATAGTACATCTCATAAGAGGGTCAGTCGTATCCCTGTGATGGGTTTTTAAGGAACTTAAGTGGGGGTATTCTGGAAATTTCCCTACATACCCTAATTATGACCCACAATTTCTAATACACTTAGGAGGTTATTTACCCTATTATTCTATTCATTAACAATTAGAAAGCCATTTCAAAACACATCAAAATTCTCTCAAGAGCTTTTGAAGCAAGAAATCTAGGGTTTCAACTTAGGGATTGCTTTGGGGCTTGTTTTGGTGATTTTCTTCAATCATCTTTCTCGGTTTAAGGAATATGTTTCCTCCCTACTTATTAGTTATAAAAATGCATTGATTTTATGGATGTTTTCATGGTTTCAATGTTGCATGGTTTATGGTTTTCCACTATTAATTAGGAGTTTTATTTATAATGGCTTGGTTATGGTTTCCTATGGTTTAATTATGCTTTTATATGCATCAATGATGGTTTTGCGCAATTAGATTTCATAGTAATGGTTTAATGGTCTTTTGAATTGGTTTTGGTTATATTATGCCCCCAAGGTGTTCGATAAAATGCTTATAAAGATATATTTATTGCATTGACTTCTTTAAAAGGAACTCTTACTTGTTTTCAGCTTGTATATGAAACTATAAATGGTTTAAATGGCTTACAAAGGTTAAAGGCTAATTGGTTATTCTTGTGGAGAACATGGTAGTCTCCCAAGAGGTTAATATGGTAAGCGGGAAGGGGACCTGAGAGTCTCCATTACCTAAATGGTTTGGCTATGGATAAATCTTGCAACTATGGTTGGTATGAGGATACCACAAATAATTGGCCTTGGTTAATAAATGTTAATTGGATTGTTTGGACATGGTTTTAATTTGGACATTAATGGTGGGATGTGTAGCTAAGCCGTGGAAGGTAGAGGTTCCGGAGGGGATCGAAACTGTAAACTCATATTTGCCGATATAAGGGGTCTTCGATGACCACGTGCGAGTGTCACATTTTATATTGGAGGGATGTACTAGTCAACCCATGGGATATTTCCTGGTAGTGAAGCTACACACACTGGGACTTTTTCAGCAGGTGGAGTTGAACCCATATGGCCCATGGGTATGGTTAAACGGCAAGGTTACACAACTAAGATAAAGGTTTTAAAGGCATTCTAAACACGGACTCCCTCTCCCGACACTTATATGTATGTATGGTTTTATGAGTTATGGATGGTTTTACTTGGTTATCTAAATGGTATTACTATATCCTTATCTTTAGATATATGCTAGCGGTCATTCGCTAGCCCATCTACTGGCGGCTGTATACCCACACTATCCAGGAACCAGTTGTTCGACTCCTCTAACATAGTGATTGACTTAGGGACAGCTTTTGGATTGAAGTGGTGAGCTTCCATATTTTTGGAAGGCTCAATTTCATGATGGGGACATTCTTAGACATTTTCCTTTTGTTTTGGATATTTCTTTTAGCCAGGGTTGGGGGCATGTCCCAACCAGATATTAGTATTCTTTTGGATAGAGGCTTTGTGGTACTTCTGTGGTTGGTATGGGCGGGATCAATATTAGTGTCGGCCATGGAATTAGAATAAGTTGGGAGGCTGGCATCATCGAAAATGATTTCTGGAGGTTGGTATAGGCGGGATTGGTATTGGTGCCGGCCTTGGCGTTAGAATACATTGGGAGGCTGGCATAGTTGGATATGATTTCTCAATGTTCCATCGTATTACATTTTGGGTTTGATTATCATATTATGTTTTGATATTCTCTTTGATTTGGTATGGTATGGATGATTGGTTTGGTGCAGGTAGACTCAGCTGGGTCGGTCACTATTATAACCCTATCCCAGAGTCTTCATGAGAGCATTTATGCAATCTTGTTATATGCTAGAAATTCAACTCATCTGAGGCTGTATGAGGTGGTTAGGTTGGGTAAAGGGGGTGGTCCCCAATCCTTGTTGAACTTGGGATGCTCATTACATCTAGTACCTTGTTCAGGTCGTGACATAAACTCAAGAATCCAATAATTTCATTAATATAACAACTTATCATGGTTAGAGTACAGAAGAATACTTGAAGCTATGAGGACATACTATTTCATGGTTGGAATCAAGAATTACATGGAGAGATCATGAAATTTACAGTTTCCATGAAACCCTAAATTAAAAACGAAATTAAATTGGGAAACTTTGGGACTCAATGGGTGAAAGGAACCCATTGATGAATATTCCACATACCTGAATTTCTTGATTTCTTTCAGGAGAACATGAATTTGGATCCTTGGAAGTTGAACTTTAGGAAGAAACCCTAATTTCTTTTCTTTTTAGAGTGGAGAGGAGAATAAACATTGAAAAATTACTGTTGATGTGAAAATATCATTTATAGATTGATTTAAGTCGTGATGCTAGAGTTTGAGGTAAGGAAAAGACCAAAATACCCCTTAAAACTGAATAAAAACTGCAGGATTTTCAGTTGACAGCTTGTCAATAATTGATAACTTATCAACTTAGTCATCAACCTCTAGCTGGACTTGGACACTTTCTGGTTAAGGTTAATGACTTAGTTGACAACTTGTCAACTAGTTGACGGATTGTCAGGTTAGTTGTCACCTTCTCTAATGATTTTAGGTTTTTTCTGGTTAAGGCTGACGACTAAGTTGATAGCTTGTCACTTAGTTGACAGCTTGTCAACTCAAGTCATCACCTTTTCTCAGACAAACACTCTAAGGTAAAATAAGTACAACGTTCTACTCTGATATAAAACAAAATTAAAATCAAATGAATTGTAAAGAAGACTTGGAGATCTTTCATTTATTGTATAGTAGGCCACCTAACTCGTTATATTATAGGAGTAGTGGTTGTTGGAAGTTGACCAAAGCTAAACATCCACTAAAACTTAATCGATATAAAAGTTCTCAACTCATCTTTGAGTTAGGAGATTTTTGTGACCTCGGTTCATATCCAACGATGTTACCACACTATAGAATTGATCAACACATATATTTTGATATGGAAATCATTGGGTTTGGATCTATACATGTAATGCCCGGAATCTGGTACCCGAAACGCTACACGGAGCTCATGACACTAAAAGTCCACAAGCTAACCCATGACTGATATTTGTACCTAAAAAGTGTATAATATACTGTATAAATACAGAAATAAAGGCTGAGAGGCCATAAGGTTCAATGACTGATAAAACATAACATCTGAGAGTACGGTATATCAATACCAAAACGAAAACTGAAATAAACTGTTTGAACATACTGTAGTCTGGAAGCCTTTAAACTGTCTAAAAACTATGGAGTTGATGGGACAGTCCCCAAATAACTCAAAACTACGGAAATAATAAAGTAATAAAATAATTATGTTATCGTCGAATAATGAGGAATCACTGCTAGTCTGGTTGCTGAACGTCTGATCTACTAAGGATGCTCTAGAGCTCATACTTCTGAACCTATGGTATGAAACACCATAGCACAAATGCGTTAGTACAATTAAATATATTGGTATGCAAGTTAGGTAGTCTTAATGCAAAGGGTTCAAATGCATGAACAATGCTAACTGACTGTATAACATGAACGTGAGAATACATGCATGAATAAGTAACTGTAACTGAATTCGTAATGATACTGACTACTGAGTATGAAAGATGATAACATGAGTTACTAGTAACTGATATAACTAATACTAAGCGACTATGTCTGATGGAACTAGCTGAGTTCCATACTGAGCTGAGCGACTGTATCTAACAATCCTAAGTTCTGCAGAACTATCTGAGTTCTATTACTAAGACAAAGACTGAAACTATAACTGTGGGAAGTATTCATCTAACTGACATGCCCGAAATAAAGCAATATAGCTGAGTTGGAGTCCAATCTGGGTGTCAATACCGCGACACTGGTAAGGGCAAGCTGTGAGTGACCCTCATCTGGCAGGTACTCTAATAAGAATGGTGGGACCCTCATCTGATAGGTTAAGTCACCTCATCAACCCTCGACTAGTAGGTTGATCTCTCAACCTACACTGGTTATATAGTTATGGAACACAAGGATTGTTTCTAAGAATCACACCCTCAACTGGCAGCTGAGTTCCCATCCTTGGGTTTACTCGGTGCTAAATCCTACTCCCATCTGAATAGACACTAAACATGATTATTTGAACTGAACTAGACTAAGCTCATTGAGTTCCGTTGACTGACAGAATACTACTGAGATTACTGAATTATTGAGCTTTCTGAGGTTTCTGGAACTATTGAGTTAACTGAGTTTTCCTGAGTCACATCATTGACTGAGTTCTGTGGATCATGTCTTGTCTGAGAGTATCTTAAAAACATGACACTGGCTCTAGGTACACAGCTAAATAATTGGGTACAAGTACCCCCAGGACTCAATAGAAGAAACCTGACAAGGCATGACATTCTTGAATACATGACCAACAATCTATAATACAATAAGTTGGGGATTTCATGAAGTACGTGGTTATCATAATCTTGTACATAGTAGGAATGCATATAATCAACGTCATAATTTCATACTATAACATCATGAGCATTCCAACAAACATATACATTGCACCACAATATCATGGGAGTCCTTTGAACATAAGGGTAAAACATATATTTATCATATGGGTCACAATTGAGCTATAATACACAATTTGTATCCTCTTAGGCACTTTATCAAACACCATACATGCAAAACTTAGGGAATAGGTGTAATCATCAAATTACACATCATAAACAACTCAATTCATGGATTTCAACTTGCATGCTAATGTAGTTTCATGAAAAACACGTAAAGATTCCAACTTAGGAACCATACAACAAGATAACCATGGTTACAAAACAACCCACAACATAAACATCATGATTTATAATTTGAAATAGGGTTCTTGAGCTTTATGGATGAAAAGGAATCCATAAATCAACACTATGCTTACCTTGGATGGAATATTCTTGAAAACTAATGGTGAAATTCTAGAAATTGGATCCTCAGTTGAAAACCCTAAGCTTATTCTTGATGGATTTTGAGAGAGATAAGTGTATTTAGGTTGAATTGGGGCTTAATACTGTGTTTTAGACTTATATAGGGGTGGGAAATGGACCCTTTTTCCCTTGAGGATGCGGTCATTTAATGACTAAAAAGTGGGTGCCGACGCTACAAGCGACGCGGTGCGTTGATGGCTATGATGCGATACTCGACGTGTCGCACCATGATATCATCGAGCCTCAGAAGTTTTGGCTCTGGAAGCCTGCACAAATATTGACCAACGCAATTGGAAATGTGACGCACCATGATCGCGTTGGTCCACTATTTTGGGACTCCGAAGGTGATCTAAACGTGTTCCGAAAAATCCAAAACTTATTCGGGAACACCTATTGACCTTCCTAATCATGAATTAATAAAAATATAGATCATTAAAGGACATTAAGGTAGCGAAATAAGATTTCCAACTTTTGAAGGCCAATAATAGGCTAAGTCTGGGAACCTAGCCAGAATTTTCTAAGTCTGGGACCCCTTAACAAGCTTAAAGGACTGAATTAAGGTTTAGGATTTTATGAGATCTTACAATATCTCCCCCTTGAGAACATTCGTCCTCGAATGAGACTGACTAAGAGGGGAGAAAAAATAAACTGACGTACATACTGAACATGAACAACTAAAACATGATTCCATAATTGACATAACTGATAACTGAATACATCCTACTGAGCATGCATATATGATGCATGTGTAACTGATTCATGAATACATGACTGAGTGTTCTGATGAACTGAGCTTCTCACAATGAGAATCCATATCTGATGCATGATTATATGATGAAACTGATACATGAATGCATGATTTAATATGCAATGGTAATCGATACCGAGTTTATAATGGAATTCTAATCATGAACTGGATACCAAGTTATGGCTGAAATCTAAACATCTTAAGAAGAACTGTTACCTTGGGTTGAGTCCGAGTTAGCGGGGAAGAGGTGAGGATACTTGGTATACATGTCCGCTTCTACTTCCCAAGTAGCTCCCTCAATGGACTGATTCCGCCAAAGAACTTTGACTAGAGGGACATTTTTGTTCCTTAGTCTACGAGTCTAATAGTTAAGGATTTTGACTGGAATCTCCTCATAAGAGAGGGTGATCTGAACATCTATGCTCTGAATAGGGACTACAACTGCTGGGCTACCTATGCACTTCTTGATAAAAGAGACATGGAAAACTAGATGAATAGAAGCTAGATGATCTTGGGTGTATTTATATGCCTAAGCACCATAACTTATCCATATTTTAGCTAAGTTTAGAGAACAAAGTGCCTAGTTTCTTATGTTTTTACTCTAGTTCTATGTAATTGAGCTAACTGATGTGATTAGCATGATTTCAGGTATTAATGAGGTAGATGAAGACATTTTGGGACTATGGAATGTGGATGGCATATGACACAAGAGAGAGTAGCAGTCTAGACCAAATGTGGCACCTAGAAACTATGTCCAAGACTAATTTGTCATTTATAATTAGTTCAGGGACTTAGAAGGCAATTATGAGAGAAGAGATTATTAAAAGACTTAATTGCTGAATTTTTATTCATTATTGATTATTCTGTATTATTCTAAACAAGGAGAGTGGCGGCTTAGCCTGGAGAGAGAAAAAAATGTTTTCTCTCTTGTTTTCACGAATCACACACCAAGATCTTCTTCTAGTTTTTGGTATGATGAATATATTTATGATGTTTTTTATTTTATTCATAAGTAGATAAGTTTATTAGTTAGGGTTATGGAAGCCTTGTATCATGCAATCTATCACTTTGGGTTTTGAATTCATTATGCATTGATTTGTTTACATCATACTCTTTTCGCTTATCTTGAATTCTCTTGGTTGCAAACATAGAGGATATGCCTTAAAACGCAACTTGTTCGAAAGAAAGGTTGATGTTCGAAAAAGAGACTAGTGATAAGAAAATAGGATTACCAACCCCTATTTTATAAGTTAATGCCTTAGCAGGATTAACTACTTGGAGATTTCGTATTGTTTTTGATGAACGCTTTTGATTCGAGAGAACTAAAGTGAATTAGTCCTTGATGGTTCAGAAACAATAGGATTATGTTATTAAATACAATACATTTGTCTGTAAGCACAATGCTTGTATGAATTCATAAAGCCCATAGTTAGTAAGTATTGAAAACTACAAGGTGGACATAACCCTAGCTTGCTATTTCTCTGAATTTGAATACTACTACACATATTTCATCTTGTTAAACAAAAAAAATTAATTTGTGAGCTGAACCAAATCCCCCCTATTTATTTTATGGAAACGAACGATTAAAAGTCAACTAATCTGCATACAACTTAATTAGCACCATATTTCCTGTGGGATTCGACCCCAACCTAGTTGGGTTATATATTTGACAATGACCGCTTACTCTCTCGTAAGAGATGTGTAATTTGAGCATTATCAAAAATGGCACCATTTCCGGAGAGTACGGTTGTCGATTGAGTTTATGTGTGTTAATTGACTGATAGTCAAGTTTCTTAATTTTACGTTTAAGAGAGTTGGTTTGAAATTTTAGCCTACTTGCTTGAATTCAAACTTTTAAATATTTATTTTTAGTTTTCTTTTATTTTTTGTGCTAGGTAGATTTTTATTTTAGTTTACTTATTACTATGGCATCGTGGAATGAACATGAGCTTGGTGGTTGGAAATCCTATCTTGATGATCCATGTCCATATTGTGATGGACCTCACTTTTGGCAAGATTGTAGATATGCTCCCCGGAGAGATATGTGTTCACCATCTCCATCCTACTGGGAGTATGATTGTTCTTTATGTGGTGGTCAAAATGGACATTGGAGTGATTTCCCTAATGCACCCTCACCCGTTGCGCTAACCCAAATTCTAGTTCTTTTTTTGAGTTTAATAGGTCTTATGGTCAAGAAAAGAAAGAATGAAGCACCGGAAGGAGTGGCATTGAAGCTATGTTTCAATGAATATTGGATCTCCAGGAAGAAACATACGATATCGTATGTGAGGCATGAGGCCAATCATTTATGAGGAGATAGATATAGAGGTCAATCATTTAAAGCACTCTTCAACAATATACTTAGATGATATCTGGTCTGTGGAATCCTTTAACATAATGGAAGAGTGTGAAGATGAGGAGCTAGAACACTATATAGATGTTGAGAAACCCTCAGTGACTTCCCAACCAACCAAACCAACCATTAGAGATGATGTCAGGATTGAGGACTTGGTGCTAGAGGTAAAAGAAGAAACCAAGAAAATCTCTAATAAAGACTCTAGACCAATTCTAAGAGAAGATGTCGAGAAGGTGAGTAAAAGTGAGTGTGTAGTAGATAGTGTAAATTTTGAAGTAGAATTAGTTGGGCCTCACTCAAAGCATTTTTCCACATTATGTTTAGATGATATCTTGACCATGGAATCATCTAAAATAGTGGAAGAGTGTGAAGATGAGGACCAAGAATCCTATATTCATTATTTTACACTTGATAAGCAACATAAAAACACACCTCACTTTAAGACCGAGTTGTTTACCATGCATCATCCATAACTCAATTTCTTAATTTTTGCACCACCCCTGTATAAGCGAGGCAAAAAGATGGATGCGATGTTGGGGGTGAAATTTATATCCTCAAGATGGAGGAAAAAGTTGATTGGGGCGTGCCGCGACACTAAATTAGGCGCTTGGTGGGTGGCAACCTATCCTTCTAATCATTTTTGTTATTTTTTATTAAGTGTAGGTGTATGAAGTACTAAGGAGATGATTGGTACCAAAGTCGATTTTGAATTGAGCCACAGCAAAGGTGGTAAGTTTAGGAGTAATGGGAACATTACAAGTAAATTGGAATGGTTAATTGTTAAGGCTCGAGTCATGATTTGTATTAGATTTTTGCCCCTAGTTATGTTAATTCGACCCTAAATTTTTTGTGGTGCGACTTATTTTTGTGACTTTCAATGAGGTCTGTGGTGTTAGCGTAGGGATCGGGCCGAAAGGACCGATCCCGAAGCCCACCACTGACCTTGATGGGGGTACGGGGGTGAAGCCCCCGTGGTATGGACAATTCCAACCAAGAGTACGCCGCATATCTTAAGGTGTGCGATTAGATATGCACCGCATTGTAAATTGCCTATGCTCACTGCCTAAACTAGGCGATACCCTATGCGCCGCATATGTAAATATAGGTGATTGGGTATGCGCCTCATTTCCAATCGCCTATGCCCACTGTCTCAACTAGGCGATACCCTATGTGCCGCACATAAAAATATAAGCGATAGGGTATGCGCCGCATTTCCAATCTCCTATGCCCACTGCCTCAACTAGGCGATACCCTATGCACCGCATATGAAAATATAGGTGATAGGGTATGCGCCGCATTTCCAATCGCATATGTTGTGCAAATTTTTAAATATAAGTACCCATTTTTTATTGGATCAACCCGACCCATGTCCCAACTTTTAAATACCATCTCTACCCTAAATACCACTTTCAAAACCCAAGAACATCGACTCGCTTTCTTCAATCCTTCATCTTCAAGGTAAGTGTTTTTTTCTTAATCCTTAGGTGTTGTGACTTTATGTTTTAGTTATTAATTGATCACTTGAGGATTATGAATTAAATTCTTGCCATGGCTATGTTGGGAAAGTGATGGTGTTTTGTATATCTTGATATGGTTGAAAGTGTAGGGTATGATTTGGATCAAAAAGTGTTTCATTGAAATAGACATGGGGAAACTTAAGTGATTGAATTGTATTGTGACTAATGTGGTGCACCATGTCAAAGTGTATGTCGATGATGTGTGAGTACCCGACAATAACACTTAATTAGTTGATACTAACAAATTAAGTGTGGGGTGGTGACTTCACCACCCTCATCTTAATTATAGTTAGTTTCATTATGTGTGGTTGACGTGGATGATAGGATGAAAACAGGAAAATGGCTCCAATGATGATCTCCATGTAGGTGGCATGACTCCTAATGTGGATGATAAATACTACTATCCAGGTTCTTTATCTTGTTATTTGCATTGGGGACAGTGCTGAGCCTAAGTGTGGGGTGGCTGGTTACTTTTCTACTTGTTTTGTAAGAAAATAGGACCTTCTCCTTAGTATACTTCTGGATAGGATTAGTTATTTTGTTCATTTTGTTAGTTATTTAGTCATAATTAGGTGTTTTTCTTGATGATGGATGGATGACGACCGTCTTAAGAGAAAAGTAGTCTTTCAATTACATGTAACTGCTCTTGTGGATCACATGACATTATAACATAAGTATGTGATGGATCATTGTGTTTGAAACACCTAGACTCTAGTTGTGACTCTTGTTGTGATTGTTGGTTTTATTTGAATTCATGTAATTATTAGGTCGAGAATCTATAATGCTCCTAATTGAGTTGACCATGTGCCATGAGTCTGTAAGACTTTTGTATATCCCTTATTGCAACTGATGCTAGAACTTGCCTGGTGTGTGTGCAAAGCGAAATAAAGATTGTGAGTTTAAGAGATGATTTAGGCATTTCTTTGATAGCCATTATTCATACCTTCTTTTGACCTACCTTTGTACATTATCTTACATAACCCCGTCGAGCCTTTTTCTTGTTTTTTTGTTAGCCTCATATGTAGCCTAATCCATTCTTTAATAGACCGTAATTTGATCCAAAAAGCTCCTAAGCTCTTTAATGTAAAATCAATTTGAGTTAGGAGTTTGACAATTAGAGGAAAAAGGTGAAATTGATGCCCCAAAGTCTAGTTATTGGCATGTGAAATTGATATGGTTGGGAGTAGAGAAAATTGTTGAAAAAGTTTTAAATTTTATCCCGGACATGTTACAATGAACCTATTTTGTCCCTGGTCCTTCTTGGACATTGTGCACCTCAACTAAAATAAATCGCTTAAGTTGAGGGTGGATATTATAGGAGTGTGTAACATGAAAAGGGTGCAAAAAAAAAATATTTGAAAGGGTTGCATACTCCTACCATAGTGTTATTAATCAATCATAACGATTTGGGGTGAAAAGCAAATCTGTGAAGATAGCAGAATTGGAAATTGGTTGTTAGAGATTGGTCTTAATTGCATAATATAGTGTATTAAAGCGCTTAGGGAAGATAGTCACTATTTCTGGCCAAAATAGTTCCTACCCATCCTTTAGCCTGCATTACAACTCGTAAAAGACCTATTTGATCCTAATCTTAGCATTCTGATATTAGTGGAGTATTACACTAAGGGCAAGTATATGGTCATCAGTTGTAATTTGAGAATTCTTTGTGAGAGTGAGCGCAACTTGATTTTTGTACCCATTTTGTTAGAAATTACATGATTGTGAGTGATTATGGATAACTCTCTTGTTGTGAGGGCACATGGTTGATGAAGGTTGGGTAATTTATATGATTTCTATGCTTAAACGGTATGCATGAAATTTCCAACTTAATGATTCTATTCTTGAGGGTAGGTTTTATTTGGTAATGATTCCTGAATCTACTTCTTGTTCATAATTACTGTGTGAGCCTATTTGAGCATCTTGTCTTCCTTTGTGGGTGCTAAGGATTGTGAGGTATGCATAAATGAATATGTTGTTCGAGGACGAACAAAGCTTTAATTGTGGGGTGGTGATCTTGGGTGTATTTATATGCCTAAGCACCATAACTTATCCTTATTTTAGCTAAGTTTAGAGAACAAAGTGCCTAGTTTCTTATGTTTTTACTCTACTTCTATGTAATTGAGCTAACCGATGTGATTAGCATGATTTTAGGTATTAATGAGGTAGATGAAGACATTTTGGGACTATGGAATATGGATGGCATATGACACAAGAGAGAGTAGCAGTCTGGACCAAATGTGGCGCCTAGAAACTATGTCCAAGACTAATTTGTCATTTATAATTAGTTCAGGGACTTAGAAGGCAATTATGAGAGAAGAGATTATTAAAAGACTTAATTGATGAATTTTTATTCATTATTGATTATTCTATATTATTCTGAACAAGGAGAGTGGCGGCTTAGCCTGGAGAGAGACAAAAACGTTTTCTCTCTTGTTTTCACGATTCACACACCAAGATCTTCTTCTAATTTTTGGTATGATGAATATATTTATAATGTTTTTTGTTTTATTCATGAGTAGCTAAGTTTATTAGTTAGGGTTATGGAAGCCTTGTATCATACAATCTATCACTTTGGGTTTTGAATTCATTATGCATTGATTTGTTTACATCATACTCTCTTCGCTTATCTTGAAATCTCGTGGTTCCAAACGTAGAGGATATGCCTTAAAACGTAACTTGTTCGAAAGAAAGGTTGATGTTCGGAAAAGAGACTAGTGACAAGAAAATAGAATTACCAACCCCTATTTTATAAGTTAATGCCTTAGCAGGATTAACTACTTGGAGATTTCGTATTGTTTTTGGTGAACGCTTTTGATTCGAGAGAACTAAAGTGAATTAGTCCTTGATGGTTCAGAAACAATAGGATTATGTTATTAAATACAATAAGTTTCTCTGTAAGCACAATGCATGTATGAATTCATAAAGCCCATAGTTAGTAAGTATTGAAAACTACAAGGTGGACATAACCCTAGCTTGCTATTTCTCTGAATTTGAATACTACTACACATATTTCATCTTGTTAAACTGAAACCATTAATTTGTGAGCTGAACCAAATACCCCCTATTTATTTTATAGAAATGAACGATTAAAAGTCAACTAATCTGCATACAACTTAATTAGCACCATATTCCTTGTGGGATTCAACCCCAACCTAGTTGGGTTATATATTTGACAATGACTGCTTACTCTCTCGTAAGAGAGGTGTAATTTGAGCATTATCACTAGATATGAAGGCAACTCGAGCTCATAAGCTACTTTGCCGAAGCAGCTGAGAATTTTGAATGGACCGACATATCGGGGACTGAGCTTTCCCTTCTAGCTGAATCTCTTTACTCCCGTCATGGGAGAGATATTTAGATAGGCATAGTCACTAATCTCAAACTCGAGATCCTTTTTGCGCACATCTACATAAGACTTCTGTCGGCTCTGAGTAGCCCGAATTCTTTCTCTGATCAACTGGACTTTTTCTAAGGCATCGAATACTCAATCAAGCCCTAGGACTGAGGCCTCACTAACTTCGAACCAACCGACTGTAGATCTGCATCTCTTACCATAGAGAGATTTGAATGGGTCCATCCAAATACTGGAATGATAGTTGTTGTATGCAAATTCAACCAAAGGCAAGTGGTCATCCCAAGTACCCTTGAAATCAATTATACACGCCCTTAGCATATCTTCTTAAGTCTGAATGGTCCTTTTTTCTTGACCATCTGTCTGAGGATGGAAGGCTGTACTGAGATGAACTTGGGTACCAAGACCCTTTTGGAATGCTTTTTATAAATAAGAGGTGAACTAGGTACCTCTGTCTGATATAATAGACAATGGAACACCGTGTAATCTGACCAACTCCCTGATATAGAGTTTGGCATAATCCTCGGTTGAATAGGAGGTATGAACTGGAAGAAAATGACCTGATTTGGTCATCCTGTCTACAATGACCCAAACTGAATCATGCTGATGATTAGTACGAGTCAAACCCATCATGAAGTCCATGTTCACTTCTTTCAACTTCCAAGTAGGAATACTGAACTCCTGCATAGACCCACTAAGCTTCTGATGCTCTATCTTAACTTGATGACATGTATAGAACTTATCCACAAACTCTGTAATATCTCTCTTTATCCCACTCTACCAATAGATCTCCCGCAAGTCGCGGTACATCTTTGTGGCTCATTGATGAATAGAGTAATGCGCCCCATGCGCTTCTGAAAGAATTCATTTCCTCAAGTTATCTACACCAAAAACACACAGACGACCCTAACAACGCAATATACCATCTCCCCCTTGGGGGAAAACCTCTACTTTCTGATCCTTGATTGACTCTTTCAAGATAACTAGACTTGAATCTCTACCTTTCTTTTCTTTTACCTCGGAAACTAAAGATGATTTTGAACTACTCTAAACCCATATATCACCCTCTTTTATATCGACTAAGCAAACATCTAGTCTATTAAGCTGATGGAATTCCTGATCTAGCTTATTCTTATTGTCCTTAACATGAGCAACCCTACCCATAGACAGTCTACTGAGAGCATCGGCCACTATATTATCCTTGGCTGAATGATAAAGGACACTCATGTCATAGTATTTAAAGAGATCTAACCACCTTCTCTGATGGAGGTTAAGATTTTTCTGAGAGAATATGTACTGAAGGATTTTATGATCTATGAACATATCTACATGAACACCGTACAAGTAATGCCTCCAAATCTTTACGAAAAATACTACGGTTGCTAACTCAAGATCATGAGTTGGATAATTCTTCTCTTGGGGTTTAAGCTGTCTGGAGGCGTAGGCTATGACCTTACCATGCTACATGAGTACACAACCTAAAACTACTCTGGACGCATCACAGTACACCACAAACTCATCTGAACCATATGGAAGAGCTAAGACTGGAGCTGAGGTGAGTCGAGTATTCAACTCCTGAAAACTCTTCTCGCAAGGATATGACCACTGAAACTTGACTTTCTTCTGAGTCAATCTGGACATAGGGGATGCAATAGAAAAGAATCCCTCAACAAACCATCTGTAATAGCTAGCCAAACCCAAGAAACTCCTGATATCTCATGGAGAGATAAGTCTGGGCTAGTTTCTTACTACTTCGATCTTTAGAGAAACTACTCTAATGCCATCACCGGAAATTATATGGTCAAGCAATACTACTGACCTTAGCCAAATTCATACTTACTGAATTTAGTGAACAACTGATTATTTCTAAGACTCTGAAGCACTGTTCTGAGATGGTCTGCATGATCATACTCACTGCGGGAATAGACAAGGATGTCATCTATGAAGACTATGATGAACATGTCCAAGTACTGCTTGAACACCCGGTTCATCAAGTCCATGAAAACTGTTGGGGCATTGGTAAGACCAAAGGACATGACTAAGAATTCAAAATGACCATACCAAGTTTGGAAGGCTGTTTTTGGAATGTCACATTCCCTGACTCTGAGCAGATGATAGCCCGATCTGAGGTCTATCTTAGAGAAATAGATGGCACCCTGAAGGTGGTCAAATAAGTCATTGATTCTGGGAAGTGGATACTTGTTCTTGACCATAATTTTATTGAGTTGATGGTAATCAATGCATATTCTGAGAGAACCGTCTTTCTTTCGCACGAATAAGACTGGTGTACCCCACGAGGAAACATTGTGCCTGATGAATCCCTTATTTAAGAGATCCTTCAACTTCTCTTTCAATTCTCCAAGTTCTGTTGCTACCATTCTACATGGAAGAATAGATATAGGCTGAGTATCTGGAAGAAGATCAATGCCAAAGTCTATTTCCCTTTCGAGAAGGAATTCTTGGAATATCTTTGGGAAAGACATATAAATATTCATTCATAACTGGGACTGATTCAAGACTGCGAGTTTCAAAACTAGTGTCCTTAACTCAAACAAGATGATAGAAACATCCTTTAGATATCATTTTCCTTGCCCGAAGGTAGGAAATAGGTTGACCTCTGAAAGCTGAAGTACTACCCTTCCATTCTAGGATAGGTTCATTCGGAAATTAAAACTGGATAACTCTATTTCTACAGTCGATTGTGGCATAGCAGGAACAAAGCCAATCCATGCTAAGAATGACATCAAAATTGGGAATTTGTAATTCAACTAAGTCTACTGAAGTGACTTTCTGAGATATCATAACTGGGCAGTTCCTGTATACCCGTCGGGCTATGATGGTTTTACCCACTAGGATAGAGACTAAAAAGGGCTCTACTAGAATTTTGGGGCTGACTTTGAAACCAACTGCTATATACGTAGTAACAAAGGACAAAGAGGCTCTTGATCTAGAAAAGCATAAACATACAAGTGAAAAATCTGTAGCATACCAGTAACCATATCAGGAGAATTTTCCTGATCTTGCCGGAACTGGAGAGCATAATGTCTATTTGGGCGTTGCCCACTAGTAGCACTGGAAGTGGCACCCTGCTGATTTGGGTAACCGGTTTGAGTTGAGGAATGGTTCTGCTGACTCTAGGAACCTATCTAGGGGCAATCTCTAACTCTGTAGCTTGGCTTGCCACATCTAAAACAAATATCGTTGCCAGTTCTACAAATACCCTGATGGTGTTTGCCATAAGTCTGATAAAGAGGATTGGTTCGGGACCTGCTAACACTTACCTAAGACTTAGATCCTGGCGCCCTATCTCTGTTGCCGTCCCTGAATTTCAGCATTGGAGCACTAGCTGATGAAGGAGCTGGAAATGATGACTTAGTAAAAAATTGAGAATGTTTTTCTCTCTCTGACTTAGGCTGAGCAAAGTTGAAACTACCTGTCCTTGCTCTCTTATTCTTCTTCTCTCTCATCTTAATCTTTAGCTCTTCTATCTTCTAAGCATAGGTCATAAGTCTGGCTACATTCATATCACTATTCAATATCGCGGACCTACACTCATTGACCATACTATCGTTCACCTCAAACTTACTCATCTTGGCCCTGTTATCTGCAACCACATGAGAGGCATATCTAGATAATTGAGTAACCTTAAGAGAATACTCTTTCACCGTCATGTTTCCCTGCCTGAGGTTGATAAATTCTAACACCTTAGCTTCTCTCAGCTCTAGGGAAAAGAATCTATCTAAGAATGCGGTAACAAACTCCTCCCACTCTACGGATCCTACATCAACTGACCTCTCTAACTTACACTGCTTGAACCAAGTGTGAGCAACGTCCTATAACTGATATACAACTAGCTCAGCACTCTCACTAGAAGTAACCCCCATGATGTTCGCAACTTTCTAAACTTGGTTAAGGAATTCCTGAGGATCTTCTTCTGACTTAGACCCAAAAAAGATTGAGGATTCATTTGGGTGAAGTCCCAAATCCTAGATGCTGCTAAATTGGCCACTAAGTTGGATGAAACGACAGATAGTCATTCATTCTAAGCAACAAACGACTGAGCAAGAGTAGTGAATGCATCTCTAAAATCTGCATAAGAGACATGTTCACCCAAAGGATCTTTGGGCTGAGGGGATGACTGATTTCCAGTTCTATTCTTGGGAGGCATGTTCTATAAATGGAAGAGAAAAGGAATAGACTGAGAGATTAACTTGAGACCATGCTCACTGGGATGACATGAATACTAAAAGAAGGGAAACTATTCCAAAAACATCTTATATCCCCCTGCACATAAATGTGACGCGCAACACACCTATGTACAAGACTCTACTAGATGCGGCTTTCAGACTACCTAGGACACTGTTGAACCTTAGGATATGATACCAAGTTTGTAACACCCTGAATCTGGTACCTAGAATGCTATTCTTGAATAAAGTTATAAAATAATCATGCTATCCTTGAATGATGAGGTCTCACTACTAGTCTGGCTATTGAACGTCTGATCTGCTAAGGATGCTCTGGAGCTTGTTCTTCCAAACCTATGGTATAAAAAACAATAGCACAAATGTGTCAGTACGATTGAATGTACTGGTATGCAAGTGAGGTAGGTTGAATACAAAGGGTTCAAATTCATTTAACAATGCTAACTGACTGTATAACATGAATGTGAGAATATATGCATGAATAAGTGACTGTAACTGAATTCGTGATAATACTGTCTACTGAGTCTGAATACTAATAACATGAGTTACTGGTAACTGATATAACTGATATTGAATGAATGTGTCTGACAGTCTAAGTTCTGATGGAACTAGCTGAGTTCCGTACTGACTTGAGCGACAGTATCTGACAGTCCTAAGTTTTGAGGAACTATCTGAGTTCTATTACTGAGATTGAAACTGAAACTGTAACTTTGGGAAGTAGTCATCTAACCGACATGCCCCAAATAAAGCAATATAGCTGAGTTGGGGTCTAATTTGTAACCCCAATTGGAAGGGTGTCAATATTGCACCACTGGTAAGGACAAGCTGTGAGGGACCCTCATCTCATAGGTACTCTAATGAGAATGGTAGGACCCTTATCTCATAGGTTAATCCACCTAATCAACCCTTGACTGGCAGGTTGATGTCCTAACCTATGCTAGCTACGTAGTTCTAGAAATCAAGGATTGCTTCTAAGAATAACACCCTCAACAGACAGGTGAGTTCCCATCCTTGGGTTCACTCGATGTTAAATCCTACACCCATCAGAATAGACACTGAACATAATTATTTGAACTGAACTATACTGAATTTATTGAGTTCCGTTGACTGACGGAATACTACTGAGATTACTGAATTACTGAGCTTTCTGAGGTTTTTGGAATTACTGAGTTTTTCTGAGTCACATGACTGATTGAGTTCTATGGATCATGGATTGACTGAGAGTATCTTGAAAACATGACACTGGCTCTAGGCACACAGCTAAATTATCGGGTACAAGTACCCCCAGGACTTCATAGAAGGAAACTAACAAGGGATGACATTCTTGAATACATGACCAACAATCTATAATACAATAAGTTGGGGATTTCATAAAGTGCATGGTTATCATAATCTTGTACATGGTAGGAATGCATATAATAAATGTCATAATTCCATACTCTAACATCATGAGCATTCCAACAAACATCTACATTGCACCACAATAGCATGGGAGTCATTTGAACTTAAGGGTAAAACATACATTTATCATATGGGTTACAATTGAGCTATAATACATAATTTCTATCCTCTTAGTTATTTTATAAAACACCATACAAGCAAAAATTAGGGAATAGGTGTAATAATCAAATTACACATCATAAACAACTTAATTCATGGATTTCAACTTGTATGCTAACGTAGTTTCATGAAAAACATGTAAAGATTCCAACTTGGGAATCATACAACAAGATAAATATGGTTAGAAAACAACCCACAACATAAACATCATGATTTATAATTTGAAATAGGGTTCTTGAGCTTTATGGATGAAATGGAATCCATAAATCAACACTATGCATACCTTGGATGGAAAATTCTTGAAAACTAATGGTAAAATTCTGCAAATTGAATCTCAGTTGAAAACCCTAAGCTTGTTCTTGATGAATTTTGAGAGAGATAAGTGTATTTAGGTTGAATTAGGGCTTAATCCCATGTTTTAGTCTTATATAGGGGTGGGAAATTGACCCTTTTGCCCTTGAGGATGCAGTCATTTAATGACTAAAAACTGGGTGCCGACGCTACAAGCAATGCAGTGCGTTGATGGCTACGATGCGATACCCGACACATCGCGCCATTATCACATCGAGCCTCAGAAGTTTTGGCTCTACCATCCTGCACAAATGTTGACCAACGTGATTGGCGACACGGCGCGCCATGATTGCATTGGTCCACTATTTTGGGACTCCGAACATAATCTAAACGTGTTCTGAAAAATCCAAAACTTTTGCAGAAACACCTATTGAACTTCCTGATCATGAATTATTAAAAATACGGACCATTAAAGGATGTTAAGGTGGCAAAATGAAATTTCCAACTTTCAAAGGCCATTAATAGGCTAAGTCGGGGAACCTAGCTAGAATTGTCTAAGTCTGGGACCCCTTGACAAGCTTAAAGGACTGAATTAAGATTTAGTATTTTACGGGGTCTTACGATACATGTATGAAAGATGGTTCAAATTCTAGATCAAGATGTAGGGTGTTACATTATCTCTCCCTTGGGATCATTCGTCCTCAAATGAAGGCTGACATTTGGATGAAAAGAAAGTAATTACTATCATGAAAGTAAATTTCTAGAATTGATCATTTATCATAACTTAAATCACCCCTTAATAGGGTACTGCCTCAGCTAATATAAATAGAACATGTACACATATATAAGAATCGTATGGAATGATGTTGACATGACATGAACTCTAACGAAGGACATAACTATACTGAAATAATAAAACATCAATCATGAAACTAATTTTTGAGATTATTTGACTGACTATAAGAAGACAATTCATGCTAAGAGTTTAAAACTCACTTGAAATGTTCATGACACGATCATACGTATAGAACTGTGAAGTAATAGCTAATGCGATTGAATATCCAAGAGTTACTAAAAATGGAATATGAGTTTCCTCAAACTTTACTTATAATAACTTTTAATAACAATCGAGGGAAAGAATTTTGTGCATGATCTAGGTATGGAATTGTAATACCCCACATTTTCCTAGCTTAAATTCGTTCCTAGAATGTTAAGGGATAGCTTCCAAAATGAATAATATTTATTACAGGTGGAATTTTTAAGATTTTGACTTTCCATTGTTTGGGAAATTGAATAAGTTTTCCATCGATACCAAATTCGTCCAAATCCGACACACGGTTGAGAAGTTAGAGCATTTTTAAGTTGACAGTGTGCCACCTGAACTCTCAGCGCATCGCGGAAAAGGCAAAAATGGAAATCATCAATTCCAGTAGACCTCTGACATATTGGAGCATCATGGAATGATCCATTTTCCCATCTATCAAAATCTAGTATCCCAACGTGATCTTACCGTGTCGCGTTGGTGGTCAAAATGACATTTCAAAAGGGCACCATAATTTTTCTGCATCGCGCCAAGCCCTTAGTTCCCAGTTGTCTATTTCTAGTGGCCCGACGTGATCAAGGCGCATTGTGCTAGGTTCCTATTTTGGAAAATTTCACAAAAATTAAAAGCTTCGTCCAGGGATAAATTAGCCTTTTCCCATCATTTTATTTCATACAGATCTGGGACTTAATCCCTAAAATCATTCTCAAGTCATTCTTTATTGAATTTTCCCCTAATCAAATCATTCTCTCTCAAGGAAAAGAAACCCCTAGATCATCAATTTCCTCTCCAAGAAATCAAAATTTCCTCCATTAATTCCCCAAATAAATTCAAGATTATGGATTCTCACTATAAGAACTCAAAGAATTCATCTTCAAAGCATCAATAGAGATTGAAGATTCAAGTTTTAGCATCTAAGATCATCAATTGAGGTGTGTGGGGTTATGAACAAGGACAATCCTTTCGTCCTTGTGCCCAAAACGTATTTTATTTCCAATTTTACTGAATTCTATGTGATTTCCCATGAAATTGAAGTTAGGGTTTATACCCATTATTGTTATTAAGCTTATGAGATTTTCAACGATTTGGAAGTTGAATTACATGATTATGTTCATATTTTCATGCGTATTGCAGAAATTTCCAGATTTTTAGTTGATTTATCAATATTTACATTATCAAGCATGAGCATTTTGGTGTTTTAACATGAGTTTGATGCATGGGTCATTAAGCCCTAATTAAGATTGTTATTTTAAAATTATTTGTTCTATGAGCACCCTCAGATAAGATTATTCTTAGATTTTGATAAAGATTTGACCTTTTTGGTCCTAAGATAAGATAAAGAATCCACTTTGTTCATATGACTTGAGATTTAAAGAAAAGAAATAGCATAATTGGTTTTTTTGTAAACCCTTGTGTTATTTTTGAAGTGGATTTCTTAAGATTTTGAGCATAAGAATGGGAGTAGTATTTAGCACCGAGATGGGTAAGTTACTACGGTTTCATACCCCAGAACTACGTGCCACAGTAGGATTAAGATTATTCCCACTTCTACATGGATGACTAAGATTGTGATCACTTAAGCTAAGAAGTTTTATTCTGATGGAAAGGGTAGAACAGCCCTACCTAATGGGGACCAGGCGTGGGACTCCATGGATGCTCACATGGTGTATGTCGGTTAGAAGAACCTCCCAAAAAGATGTCTCCTACTCTTAAAACAACCTATTGGTTTAAAGACTTAAGATACAGTGTTTTCCTTACAGCTTAATGGTAAAGATTTTTAGAATAGTTTCTCAGAAAAGAATAAAAGAAAGCTTTTATAAAACTAAGTGTAAAGGCTCACAAAGCTTACTCAGATTATGCTTTATAGAAATTATTAGTTTCAGATTTCAGATTTCAAGAGTGAGTCCTTTCTACACTTAGACAGTATGATTTAAAGAGAGAATGCAAGTACAACTTTTAGAACTAAATGTTATGACTCACTAGATTTATAAAGTATGATTTGTTACTCATGATCTTTAGTATTTTAGATATTCTAGCTTATGTGAGTCATTTACATTTAGCATACATTGTTTTACAAATTATGGTGATTGATATTATGTTTTACTTATATATTCACTCCCATATACTCAGTACATCCTCAAAGTACTGATCCACATATATGTCTATGTTCTACATTGTCTCATAATGTAGTATCAGTTCAATTGTAGCATGCAACCATATTGAGACAGTTTGCAGCTTCCAGTCAGTAGGTGATGAGCCTCTTGATTCAAGGGCTCTAGTCAGTCATACAGTTTGAGAAATATTTTATTTTTCTTTATTCAGTTGTATTGATTTGGGATAGTTGGGGGTCATGTCTCGGCTACCTATAGTTAATACTAGTAGAGTCTTCATAGACAGTCAGTGGAGTTAAGGTATTTGATTTTAATTTTGCTTGTAAAAGCAGAGTTGTAATTATTTTAATTTAGTTTGGTATTGATCAGATTCAGAAAGAAGTTATCTTCCGCTTATTTCATTCAGTATTATATATTTTATTCAGTTGCTGATGAGTTATGCCAGTAGAAGGGTTAGCTTGGGATCACTTGTGGTACTAAGCACCATGTGACGTCTCGGGACCATTTTTGGGGCATTACAGGTATTGAATAAGGGATCGCAGCATGGTAACAACTCTATAACATGGGATATAAACATATATAACAGAAGCTAGAATAGGATTAATATGTCTTAGGTAATGCAACTGTTAACTTTTAAGCTTAGCCACACGTCTCAAATACTTTTCTCAGCTATACTCTTCCTCTTAAGTACTAAACTTCATCTCATGAAACTTATAACCTTCACATGGAAACATATGACTACCCCAACCAAAGTTTGAGTTAAACTACATACTCTCTCCATGTTCATGCCTAACGCGAAGTCACAAGATACTACACATAACACTATAATTCTACTCTAAACCACCAGATTCAATATCCTATGTCTTTTCAAATCTCTCATCTTAAGAATAGCACCACTTACCACTTCAACAACCAACTCTGAGATCTAAGTGTAAATTCACTAGAGAACAATACATTCATCCACTTATTACCAACATGACATTCAAGCCTATCATTATGACCACATATGAACTTCTAGGAAACCAACCCACCTAGGAATTTCCCATATTCTCTAATACCTCTATCAATAACAATTTTGATGCACTATCTTCGAAAAGACATACCTAGAATTTTCAACTAACTATGACATATACCACAGGATTTTCCTTAATCATCCTTCACACCTATAGCCTTAGATAAAACAAGAATACAACAATCTTTCCTATGAGGTTCTTCTATTAACTCTCATCTAAACCATTGTTCATCCATCTTCATCACCACAATTTTAATGTAAGAAGAGGTCACTAAAGAGCTAGAACATATGGACCTGAAGCATGAAGGATTACTATACATAACTTTGACACTTAACTAAGGCATGAGTAATAGAGTATCAAAGACATGAATTCATTAAAGATCTCTCAACTGAGGACATGCATGACATAATGTGAATTTCACAAGTCATTAAGGGTGTACCATGAATTCTGAAATCTAAACATACTCTAAAACATGGGTTCAACTTCTTGTAAATTACTTAACATTAGACTGGGATTCATAGATTCATGAGGAATGACTCGAATCACAGAGTGAAGCTATTACTTCTTTACTAGGAACTGAGAATGAACTTGAATATATGTTAAGTGTATAAGCATTAGTCACAAGCATGACTCTATCACATAAGATATGGATAGGACATCATAATGACTAAAAATCAAGGAAAGAAAAATGCTAGATAAGAATGGATCAATATTTCATCACAACTCTTATCGACATGTATCACAATCTGATTCTCAAAACTTTGTTTGGTTTTTCACCCTATCATCTCCCCCTTAGATTAAAGCCAGCATCCTAAGCTTATAGGTTTATTTCATATCCTCAAGACTGGGCCATAATTTCTTTACTCTAACAGTCTACACTGAAATGAAATGCTCAACTAACATGGATAAACTATATTTCTAAAATACAAACTTCATTCTTTGATACTCTTTTCTTATATACCACCCTTAACTCTCTCTAGCTTCAATAATCATCATCATATACTTATAGTTTTCTTGGCAACATACTAGCCTCACTAAATACATAATTTGCCCTTCTCTTCTTATCTTACTAATATCACAACTCTGAACTTATATTTTTTCCTAAACCATGAGAATCAAGATTATAATAAAAGGCTTAACATCTTCAACCTATAACTCTCAACTTAGCTATCAATAACACCATATACTTTATCACTAGCCTTCTTCATACTTAATAACTCAAGGGTACTACCTAAGCACACCGGACACTTAATAATCTTAGAAAATAATTCAACCTCATACCGTCTTGGGTACACCTCTACATCATACCTACAACATCATACTTAATTGTGAAATAAATGAACTTAAATTTTTGCATACATTATTTTGGCCCTACTAGCTCACCTTTCATATAACTAATATCACTACCCTAAGTAATCACTATTTCCACCTTGATGATCATCCACTATTCAAGCTTAGATTCTAGTACTAGACATGATCAACAACACAACCTCACATACTATTCTCAATAGGAAAAATATCAAGAAACACTATTCCACTAGAACCTTATAATAACAATAATTAGGCATAATCTTACGGTCTACCTAATTACAGTCCATTAGCATATCTTTGTTTCATGCATCACTACTACTTATCCATCCATATATCTAAATTATACTCCTATCCCAACAAGCATTAACCAATTTCTCTTTCACAACCACAAGGAGAACCCACATTAACTATCCCTAATAGCATAATACTTTTATTATAAGCTATACTTTTCTAACACAATGGAAAACCATCAATAACTCCTTTCCTACTTTAAGCATAAATCCATTCACCTTAACTAATAAATCCTTCTCTACCTTCCACCATGAAACCTACACCACATTCACTACCCCTTAGTTAATATACAAGGACATATTACCTCCATCCTACTTAGCGGACATAGATTTATCAATTTACCCTCAAAAAAATACTAACCCCACCTTTTCTTGTTACTATACTTCTAAATCCATACTTCTACCTCTAAGGATGTTCTACTACTTATGAATCATAACACCCTAAGTTAAACTATCCCTTAATAAAAAATATACTCAATACTCTATGCACATTCTCTCTCCTTTCATGAGTGATACCTATAATAAAGGGCTAATAAGAAATTTGAATACATAACATATTTTTTCTTAACTGCACAACTCATGTGATTAAGGACATATGTTTTTAACTTAAAGGACTTAAAACACACCAATAGGATCCTCTTAAGCCCATGGTGAAATTTCTAAATTTACTGGCACTAAATTTGAGAGAATCATTGTCATGACCCGAGACTACCCCTAGTCATAACACGGTTCTTGGAACCATAATTGATCCCAAGCTAACCCATGTAATGGCATGATACTTGAGCAACTGATTTAATATATATGTAAATGTCAGATACCTGAGCGGAAGCATAATCAATATGAGAAGGGTTATTTTAATACATAACTGATCAAAGTTTATAATACAAGCTATTTTAATACCTAACTAATCAATGTTTACAACTCTAAAATCAGATAGATAGAAGAACATAAAAAACAAATATTGACTCTGATTGATCATCTATGAAGCTTCTACTATACTGACTGCAGGTAGTGGGGACATGCCTCCAACTATCCCAAATCAATTCATAAGAATAAAGAAAAATAAAATACAGGAACTGCGACTGACTTGAGTCCTTAAAATAAGAGAAATCATCAAATACTGGCATTATGTTGTGAACTATCTGACCCTGATGTGTGGACTACATCTGGTACTTACATTATGAAGGACTGTATCCACAAACGCATATATGTGGTCAGTACTTTGGAATGTACTTAGTATGTGAGACAAGCACTAAATTATGGAAATACTTAAATCAAGCTTTAAAGCTGAGGACATAAGAAATTTATTGAAATTATGCATTTAAATTATGGTTGTTTGTAAAAGTTGTAAGACTAATTAAAATTTCTCTGTCATGAGCTGAAAAAATTTATGTAAGCTGGAAAGCGGTAGAAACATGAGTACCATATGCAAATCTCAAGTTAAAGTTGAATAGGTTGTAAGACTGTACTAAGGATCATGTATGAATACTAAGCATGAATGCATGAATGTATTAAGAAAATGCAAGACCAAGTAAAACATGTACTGAAATGATTTGAATAGCTAATAAATTGAACACTTGGTCATGCAAACCTGAGTTGATATAATCTAAATACTAAACTAAAACTGTGGGAGCTATCATGTAACCGACATGCCCCAATCTGAGCTAATTAGGGTCCAACTTATAACCCCAGTTAGAAGGGTGTCAGTACCTTGCCACGAGTTCTGACACTAACTATATGGATCCACTAATCTGGTGTCCTAAAAGACTGGTGTCGCCCTCTACTGGCAGGTAACCCTAAGCGAGTGTCTACCCTCAACTGGAAGGAAGACCTATCAAAACCTATGTTGGCTACATAGTTCTGGAACTCAAGGACTACTACTAAAGGTCACACCCCAGACTGGCAGGTGAGCCCCGATCCCTGAGTTCACTCAGTGCTAAATTCTACTCCCAACTGAACTGACACTATTTTAATTAAAGTTAACTGGGTATCACAACTGATAAGTTCTCAACATGACTATAATAATCTGAATATGATAAGAAAAATCATGAGCTGACTAACTTGTTACTTGAAAATAGAAAGATTTATAAACAGATAGGTAGCGGGTATTCATAACCCTCCAGCACTGTATAATGATATTTTAAATACAATGAAATCATCAAAATCTTGTAAGGAAATTCATGATTTATCAACCCAAGACATAGTATATCTCACTAAACTGGTGAAATCCATGTTTTTTAAGAAGTGGGAATATGTTAAACGTTTAGGAAAATATGCTCACATGGTTTAATTCATGAATTGGTAATCTAACATAGTATCAATTGAACATGATATAATTTATTGACCTTTAAAGAATATAATAACAAAATTCATATGTGGAAACATATTGGCATGGCTTGAATTCAAAACTACTAGGAGATATTAAGTAAATTCATCATTAATCATTGAAATTTTATAATAAAGGGGAAAGGGTTTACACTTGAAAACTAAAATATTTTTGGGAATCAATGGGTGTAAGGAAACCATTGATGAATACCCCACAAACCTGGACTTGTTGGTTTCTTGAAGGAATATTTGAGTTGGGAGCCCTTGAGGTTGAATTTTTTAGAGAAACCCTTTATTGGTGTTCTTAAGAGTTTTAAGGGGAGAGAAATTGATTATTTGTGTGTATTGAATGAGGTAAAACATGATTGTATCAATTATAGGGTCATTTAAGATGTAAAAGACTCATTTACCCTCGAAAAAACTAAAGAAAAATACGTGTTTTAACATTCCGGAATAAGGTCCACGTCATGCTGCAAAACGTTAAGCCTAAGGTCCATGTAACACTAAAAAATGTGGAGCCTAAGGTCTTTGTCATGCTACAAAACGTGGAGCCTAAGGTCCGTGTCACACTGAAATCGCTGAACCTCACTGGTTCTTCACGAAAATGCCCATAACTCTTCGCTTGGGTATCGAATTAAGGCAAAATCAGATGCATTGGAAAGAGGACTCAATTATCTATAATTTAGTGGATCTTAATCTCCAAAATTCCATATATTATAGAAGTTATACACATTCAAAGTTGACCCTAGAATAATCGAATACCAAAATTTGGTCGAATCAAAAGCTCTTAGCTCAACTTTGCTCTAACTATTTCCTATGAACATTTTTCACCTCAAAATCACTCATCCCAATAGGCTAATGATCATAAAACTTATATTTACATAGGAATCATTTGATTAGAGCTTATATACATAGGAATAATGGTTTGAATTTTAGCCCAAAAATGCAAGGTGTTACATTATCTCCCCCTTGGAATCATTCGTCCTCGAATGATGGGTAGGAATTTTTTGAAGATTTAAAAGTATGGAATAAAGTATGTAACTTCTCATTAGGAATTATCCTTCAACAAAACACATATAGGATTCAGAAGAAAAGGGATTCATGGCATCACCAAGTACATTGTGTATGCACGAATCATGAGATAATGAGACTAAGGTTGTACAAGAGTTGTTACAATGTTTGAGCTGGAATACTTGGGAAAATGAGATCATTCACTAAACATTATGAACTGAATCATGACTAAATATCTTAATCGGAGACATGATGCATGGACTGAACTGAATTCATAATTTGTATGGATGTGAATGAATTACCTTATGGAATAGCCATACTCATGAAACTTCAGATAGAAAGACTAGATTGAAAGTTGAAAACTATAAGAGCTTATATGTCTAATTGATGAACTGAATTGCTGGCTATAAGGACTAACTCATTCTGAAAGTTTATACTCAACTGGAGTATTTCTTCAACACTCTTTGTAAGAAGTTCTAATAACATTAGGGAGAAAAGAAATTTGGGCATGATCTGAATAAGAAATCGCAACATGTCTACAACTTTATAACAAGGAACATAGGCATATAAAACATAAGCTAAGATAGAATTATTATTCCTTAGGCAATGCAACTGCCGACTTTTAAGCTTAGCCACACTTCTCAAATACTTTCTCAACTATACTCATCCTCTTAATTCTATGCTCGTTTGATTTAATTTATAATCTCACATAGGCATTGATAACTCTATCTACAAAAGTTTGAGCTAAACTAAATTCTCTCACCATGTTCAATCCTACTCAAAGACACAAGGTACCACAAATAACACTATAATACTATTCTAAACCTTGGATTCAATATCCTATTTTCTTTCACAGCTCTCGTCTAAAGAAAAACATCCTTACCACTTCAACAACTAACTTCAAACATCTACTAGGAATTCACTAATGTACAATACATTTATCCATATATATATATATACCAACATGACATTTAAGACTATAATTATAACCACATATGAACTTCTAGGCAACCAACCCACCTAGTAATTTCCCTATATTTTCTAATACCTCTTTCAATAACAACTTTCATCCACCATCCCTAAGAAGACACACCTAGAATTATCAACTAACTATGACAATATCAAAAGCTTTTCCTCAATATTCCTTCACACTTATAGACTTAGATAAATCAAGCATACACCAATATTTACTTAATAAAGAACATTTACTCTCTCCCATCTAAGCCATTGTTCATCCATTTTCATCACTACTATCTTTACATAAGGAGAGGTCACTAAAAGGTTAGAACATGAGGTCATGAATCCTGAAAGAACACTATACATAACTTTGACACTTAACTGAGACCTGAAGAATAGAGTATCAACGGCATGGATTCATTAAACAGATCTAAACTAAGGACACAAATTACATAATACAAATTTTCCCTAGTCATTAAGGGTGTACCATGAGTTCAAGGAGCTGAGAATATTGTAAAGAATAAGTACATGAGTCATGAGTTGCATGACCAGAGTTTCAAGTTCATAATTTCATGGAATGTGATTCGTGCTTCTGAGTTAACTGGAACTCCTTATACTAGGAACTGAGATCATATATGATTCTATGTAAAGTACATGAAATTGAGCTATGATCATAGAGCTAACTTTTAAGGCATGAGTAGATGTCGTAGTGAATAAAGTAAAAAAATTTACATTAAGAAAAGAATGGGTCGGGTATCTTCCTCCCTTACTATTTTTCAAGAACTCACTAGCATCACTACTAGAATCAAAGACCCTGACTTGGTTCCTTATTCTATCATTGCCATCATTCTAAGTCTGTGGACCCCTTTAGTAAACTCTAAACTTAAGTGAAACCACTCTACTCTAGAGCCCAAGATATAACAATACACATAAATAATAAACTCACCCTAAAAAACTGTATCTTAAAGTGTAAAACCCATTAGTAGTACTTCTTTCTTGGATAGAACTCTTAACTTTCTATAGACCTAATAGTCATAATATAACAACTTAAACACTTACAAACTTATGATGTTCAGGAGTATCACCATACCCTAAGTTCACACCATCTAGAATTTTAAAATCTTCATTCTATTTGCTTAATCATCCACAATTCAAACTTAGATTCTAACACTTAATATGGATATTACAAAAATTCTCATACACTAATACCCACTTATTACTACTGGATAGGAATCATGAAACACTAATCAACACAAAATTTTATGAACATACTCAACCTTAACAAGCTTCTCTATCATTGTGGTCACTGCCTAATCTTTATCCTAACTAAAGTATTAACATCTTCTAAGTCTCCCTTAACTGAGAAATCTCTCTCAAAGTGTTATTAAACAAATTATACAACACATTTTTGGCTCCATGGATGCATAATCTATTAAATCTATATAAATACTATCCCCACTTTAATGCTGCTAAACTTCTAAGTTCATACTTCTAACTCTAGATCATAGCTGTCATAGAATTCTGAGAAGGGATCTGAGGGCATATGTATTTTTAGCTTAGTTCATTATTTTAATGAATAAGAATGAACACTTCAAAAGTTTGAAACTTAAAGGAACTGATGGGATCCTATTAAGCCTACATGAAATTCAATAATTATCTGTAGGGACTATCTGAGAAAACTATATATGTAGGAAATTAAACTTGATTGTTCCTGTTACCTCAATAAGGAAGAGTTGGCATCAATGGAGAAAATCAAGAATCTGTATAAATTTCTAAGAGAACATCTCTAAGCATGATCTAAGATATGGATTAAGGAAAACATTTGTTAAATGCCATGTAGCCTCTCGAAGAAATGTATAAATATCTCTGTACTATTCCGTAAGACTCTACTAGACACGGCTTCATAGAAACCCTATGATATTGAACCTTATGATCTGATACCAAGTTTTTCACAACCCAAGACTACTTTGTACTCATAACACAATGCTTAGAATCACAAGTGATCCCAAGCTAACCCATGTATTGGCATGATACTTGAGCAACTGATCTAATATATATATATATATATATATATATATATATATATATATATATATATATATAAATGTTAAATAACTGAGATAAAGTATAATCAACATGAGATAAGCTATTTTAATACATAATTGATCAAAGTTTACAACACTAATATTTGAGAAAGAGAGAAGAACTTAAAATACAAATACTAACTCTGACTGACCATCTATAAAGCCTCTACGATACTGAAAATAGGTAGCTGGGACATGCCTCCAACTACCCTAAATCAATACATAGGAATAATGAGATTAAAATACAGGAACTACAACTAACTTGAGCTCATGAAATAAAAGAACTTATCACCTGCTGGCTGAATGTTGTGAACTATCTTACCCTAGTCTGTGGGCTATATCTGGTGCCTACATTATGAAGGAATGTAGCTACAAACACATATATATGGTCAGTACTTTGGAATGTACTGAGTATGTGAGACATGCACTAAATCATAGAAATACTTTAATCATGCTTTAAAGATGAGGACATAAGCTATTTGCTGAAATATACATTTAAATCTTGGTTGTATGTAAAAGAAATAAGACTTATTAAAATTTTGATGTAATAAGCTAAAAATATTTACGTAAGATGGAAAGCGGTAGAAATATGAGTACCATATACAAATATCAAGTTAAAGTTGAATAGGTTGTAAAATCGTATTGAGGATCATGTATGAATACTTAGAATGAATGCATGAATGGATAAAATGAATGCAAAACCAAGTAAAGAATTTACTGAAATGATCAAAATAACAGATTAAATTGAACAAATAATATACTAAACACTTGGTCATGCAAGCCTTAGTTGATATAATATGAATACTGAACTAAAACTATGGGAGCAATCATGTAACCGACAAGTCCTAATTCTAGCCAATTAGGGTCCAACCTATAACCCTAGTTGGAAGAGTATCAGTACCTTGTGATGGGTACTGACACCGTTGTGTGGATCCATTAATCTGATGTCATGAAAGACTAGGTGTCACCCTCTATTGGTAGGTGCCCCTAAAAAAGTGTCAACCCTTAACTGGCAGGAAGAGCTCTCAAAATCTATATTAGCTAGGTAGTTCTGGAACTCAGGGACTACTACTAAAGCTCACACCTTCAACTGGTAGGTGGACTCCTATCCTTGGGTTCACTCGATGCTAAAACCTACTCTAAATTTAACTGACACTATTTCTGATAAAAGTTGATTGGACATCACAACTGATAAATGCTCAATATTACTATAATAATCTAAATGTGATGACAAAAATCATGATCTAACTGACTTGTTACTTGAAAATTAAAAGATGTATAAGCAGATAGTTGTCGGGTGTTCATAACCCTCTAGCACTAAATAATAATATTTTGAATACAATGACATCATCAAAATCTTGTAAGAAAATTCATAATTCATCGACCCAAAACATACTACATCTCACTGAACTGGTGAAATCCATGATTTTTAAGAAGTGGGAATATGTTAAACTTATTAGGACAACATGCTCACATGGTTTAATTCATGAATTGGTAAGCTAGCATGGTATCAATTGAACATGATATGAGAGATTTAACTTTAAAGCATATAATAACATACTTCACATATGGGAACATATTGGAATTAACATATTGGAATTTCTTAAATTCAAAACTACTAAGAGACATTGAGAAAATTCATAAGTAATTATTGAAATTTTATAAAAAAGGGGAAAAGGGTTTACACTTAAACCAAAAGATTTTTTGGAATCAATAGGTAGAAGTAACCCATTGATGAATACCCCACATGCCTGGACTTATTGATTTCTTGAAGGAACATTTGAGTTGGGAGCCCTTGAGGTTGAATTTTGACAAAAACACTTGTGTTGGTGTTCTTGAGAATTTTGAGAGGAGAGAAATCGATGATTTTAGTTTATGTAATGAGTTCAAATGTGACTTTACCAATTATAGGGTCATTTAGGATGAAAAAGACTTTTTTCCCCTCAAAAACTTAAAGAGAAACGTGTGTTTAACATTCCAGAACAAGGTTCGTGTCACGCTGCAAAACGCGGATCCTAAGGTAAATTTTACATTACAAAATGTGGATCCTAAGGTCCATGTTATGCTGCAAAATGCAGAGCCTAAGGTTCGTTCCACGCTGAAATCGTGAACCCTCACTAGTTCCTCACAAAAATGCTCATAACTCTTTGCTTGGGTATCGAAATAAGGCAAAATTAGATGCTTTGGAAAGAGGAATCAATTATATATAATTTGGTGGGTATTAATCTCCAAAATTTCATATATTCCATAATTTATACACGTTCAAATTTGACCCTAGAATAATCAAATACAAAAATTTGGTGGAACCAAAAGCTCTTAGCTCAACTTTGCTCGAAGTATTTCCTATTAACATTTTTCACCTCAAAAGCAATATTCACACTAGTTTAATGATAATGAAACTTATATTTATATAGGAATCATTGGGTTAGATCTTATATATATTGGAACGATGATTCAAATTCTAGCTCAAAATGTGGGGTGTTACAATCATCTCGGGAGGAAATGGAATTTACTAATCATATTATATCTAGAATAAGTCATAGATGGAGACTTATGGAGTAAGACACGAATCGATAGAAGTTTTGGAGAGAAAAACCTTACTTCATAATCTAGAGCATGAAGAAGGGAAATATTTGTTAAATGCCCAATAACCTCTAGAAGAAAAGTACAGACGTCTTCGTATCGTTTCGCAAAACTCTACTAGACACGACTTTACAGAAACCCTAGGACACTTAAACTTTGTTATCTGATACCATGTTTTTAATTCCCCAAGACTACCCCCTAGAAGCCACACGGTTCATAGAATCACAAGTAATCCCAAGTTGATCCATGATACTAGCATAATTCATAAGCAACTGAAATAAATACATAAAATTGGAAGTAATAAGTGGAAGAGGTGTCTTTGGCTGAACTTGTTCAAAAACATGAAACAATGGTTATACAGAGTAAACTGAAATTAAATACATCAACTTTGACTGACTGTCTATGAAGCCTCTACTAATACTAACTACAAGTAGTTGGGACATGACCCCCGACTATCCTAAATTAATACAACTGGATAAAGCATAGAATAATATAACTATAGTTGACTCAAGTCCTTAAATTAAGAGAACTTATCACCTACTAGATGGAAGCTACGAATTGTCTGATTATGGGGTTGTGAGATACAACTGGTACCTATATTATGAAGCAATGTATCCATAGACACATATTTATGGTCAGTACTTTGGAATGTATTCAGTATCTGAGATATGCACTAATAATGAAAATACTTAAAACATTGCTTTAAAATGAAGGACATAAACCATTTGCTGAAATATACATATAAAACATGTCTATATGTAAAAACTTGTACAGCATAGTGAAATTTCTAGATCATGAGCTAAAATACTTTTGTAAATTAGGAAGTGATAGAAACATGAATACCATATATGAATCTCAAGTTAAAACTTAATAGGCTGTAAAACCGTACTGAGGATCGTGAATGCATGAACATGTAAAACGAATGCAAGACCAAGCATAAACATGTACTAAAATAATATGAGTAAATAAATAACTGATATATGGACAATTGGTCATGTAAACCTGAATAGATATAATCTGAATACTGGACTGAAACTATGGGAGCTACCATTTAACCGATATGCCCCAATTTGAGATAATCAGAGTCAAACCTGTAAGCCCCAATTTGAGATAATCAGAGTCAAACCTGTAAGCCCAGTTAGAACGGTGTAGTACCTTGCCATAGGTACCAACACTCATTGTGTGGATCCACTAAACTAATGTCCCAAAGAACTAAGGTGTCACCCTAAATTGGAAGGTGCCCCTAAGAAAGTATCTACCCTATACTGGTAGAAATATTTCTCATAACCTATGTTGGCTACGTTATTCTGAAACTTAGGAACTGCTACTAAAGGTCTCACCCTAAACTGGCAGGTAAGCCTTCATCCCTAGGTTTGCTCACTGCTAAGTTATACCCCCAACTGAACTAACACTAGTAAAGATAATTGCTTAATATGATTCAATACTGGTAATGCTCAAATGACAATACTATAAATTTTAGGTTATAGACATGGTATATATATAACTTGAAATCTTGAAAACTGTAGCATACATGATCATCTGGGTATCGTGTATTCATAACCCACCAGCATGGAAATAATATAATTAAATATAATGGTTTCAATGTAATGACTTGATAGGAAATTTCATGACTTAGACTCAAGAATCCAATAAGTTCATCAATATAACAACTGTTGACACCTAATGTTTGCCCTCCACAACTAAGTTTAGTCCCGATTTTCAAATAAAATTACCAATATTTATTTTATCCGAAAAAATCTTTCATAGTATTTATTTGAGTAATTTTCCATTTCAAGTAGAGATTATATATTATCGTATTTAATTATATGAAATTATATAATTTTGTTACTTCAATATTTATTTTATGAAATATTAGATTTTAATCAAATCTTATCTTGAAAATTAATTCAAATGGGTAAAATCTTGATTGAAATTTTTTTTCTCAAAAATAATTTATTTGGAGAAATATTTATTTAATTTTATCTAATTAAGAATCTCGGGATTAAAGAAAGTATTAATTCGTATCGAATTTCTATTTAATTAAGCCAATCTATTAGATTTGGCCATAATTGAAATTAAATTGGCCATAATTGCAATGCAATCCACCAATTAATTTTCAATTTGGTCAAAATTAAATAAATTTGGCTAAATTTTAAATCTCAACTGGGTTATATTTTAAATAACCCCAAAATCTCAAAAAAAAAAAAAAAGACCTAAATCTACCCATTCAAATTGAATTTTAAATTTTTACTAGATAGTATAATTCCACCTCAACCTTGTCCTTTTTCTATTTTTGAAATTCAAAATTTGTAATAGATCATATAATTCCCCCTCAACCTATTCCTTTATCATTTTTTAACTTCAAAAATTTGTACTAGATTGTATAATTCCTCCTAAACTTTGTCCTTCTTTCATTTTTGGAATTCAAAATTTGTACTAGATTGTACAATTCCGCCTCACCTTATCTTTCAATAAACCTTACCCTCAATTTTGAAATTTTAAAAATACTCCTAAGTTCTCTATCCCACATTGGTAGATTCAGAGAATTTAATTCCCGTCCTTTCCTATAAATACTACCACCATTTTGGTAGAAACCAAGTCTCAAAGAGTTGAAAAAACTTTTTAGCAAAGAGTTAAATTTCTTTAGTAAAATTTTTCAAGTGGCAGTCTAATTGAGGTTCTCGAAATATTGCTTTTCGATGGTGAACAAGACTTCAAGGAAAGCTTGAAGTCCTGTTTTGCTGCTCTAAAAAAGGTAAACACACATTTCACTTTTAGTTTTGTTATTATTTTCTTCTTCTTGTTCTTCGTAGTTTTGTAGTTGTAATTTTATTTACTAGAATTGTTTGCTATAGATGGCCTTGAAGGTCATAGAATGTTGTGATATCAATATTATGGCTATTTTTATGTTTAGGATGTAAAATGAGCTAACTATAGTTGAACGTGTTTTTTTGACTTTTTCTTTGATTATTATGATTAGATGAGTAAAGTTTTGACCTTTTCTTGATTAAAATGCATACTCATCCCTTGTTTAAATTTGTCATTGATGGATATGTTCACTTTAGCTTTTAAAGTTTTTTTCCTTTATGTCGAAAAAGAATAGTCACTATTGTTTGTTTCGCCTTAATAGATTAGATAGATAAAGTTTTGATCTTTGCTTAATTAAAATACGTACTCATGCCTTGTTTAAATATTTATTGGTTGATATGTTAGCTTTTAGCCTGTAATGTTGTTTCATTTATGTCAAAAAAATAGTTACTATTGTTAAGAGTGTGTGAATTTATTTCTCAATTCAAAGTAGTGGTTTACTTCTATCTAGATATTTGGTATTATTTTTGAAAGGCATATCATAGTTTGCTATGTTTGTGGCCTAGCGATTTGTAAAATCACCGCTTAAGGTTGAAGTTGACCACTTTGGCATACACATGATAGTTGGCCCATTTATATGTAAAAATGTTATATAAGTGCTACTATTAAAATCTAACTCCTTTGCAAATTCTTAATTCTTTTGATTAAAGAGTTATTTTTCTCCATGATTATATGCCACGATGAAATGCTAAGTTCTTTTGATATATGTTTGCAATCATGATTTACTCATTTTTGTGGTCAAAACTGTCTTTGATTTTTTCTTGTTTAGATTAAAAAGTTATTTGGGTTATAGATTTTGTTGAAATGTGTAAAACTAAAATAGCAGTTGGCATAATTGTACACTTTTTCTTAGAATTAATCTTTTTCTATTTTTCTATCTTGTCTTTGAATATATTTTCTCAAACACGTTTAATATATGTTATTTGCTTCCCCTCGTTAATTGATTTATTTCTTGAATTATTTTTGTGCATTTAGATGTCCCATTGTTATTCACATACTACCATAAATTTAATTTTATTCAAATTTTTTGATTGACTCCATTTAGTATTGAAAAAAGTGTTTTTGCATAAGTATGTCTTGATTTTCATATTTGAGAGGTCACAAAAGATTTTATCTTATGCTCACTCCCCTCTTCTTTCTTTAATGAAAACATGTCTTAGACTATATAATATCATAGTATTTGGTGCAAATATGTGTTAATCTATAGAAAATATTTGTCTAAATTTTAATCAACTATACTTGTGGGTCGATGTCTTCTTTTCAAGGATTAGTTGATTATATTGTGCTAGGCTCGATTTTTTGTAAGATTGTTTGAGAAATAGGTTAATTTCCTTTGCATTGGATAATTTGACTTGTTTTTTATATTTTATTATACTATTTCTTTATGCTTAAGAATACTATTTTACCATCTCATCATTTATCTATTAAGTGTAGAATTTTTGAACACATATTATTTCTTTTTCTTTTATCTTTTTCTTTGCATAAATCTGTTTTGGAGTCCAAATGAACTCTTTCCCTCTTGCATTGTATAATGGGTCAGTGAAGCCCACCTCTCTGAGTCAAGTCCAAAGTTCAAACCCAAAGTCGATTATATGGCGTGCTGATGCACGAAGATGGAAGAAGTAGGAAAATGGATCAAAACCCATTGAAGAGGTCACTAAGAAACTTGAAAAATGTTGATTTTTATTATTGTATTATTCTTTATTTATTTATTTATATATTTATTTATTCATTTGGCCTTGAAGCTAAAGTTATAATTTAATACAGGTGAAGATGAGCCAAAAATCCAAATTAGCTTAGGACAAAGTTTATGGATTTGGACCTAATGGCCTAAGTTATTTAGTTTCCCTCTTTCCCCTTTATATGCTAATTATTCTTAGTTTTCTTAGACTTAGTTAAAAATCTCTGCTAAGTCGTCAAGATTGATTTTGCACAAATCTTGATGACAAGTTTTCCTTAATCATTTTCTTTTCAAAAATCAATTTTCCTTCTTAAAGTTATTTTGAAATAGTCTGGATAACTGCAAGTTAGCGGATACTCTTGATGCCTTAACAACCTTTCAAGAGTATTAATAGGAACTACTTACTTGAAATTTTTAAACTTAAATGATTTTTCTGTTTTGAATCTTTTAACTAATATTTTAGTTTTTCTTGATATTTTCTCAAAAAATAAGTGGCAATTCTGTAATTTCTTAAATTATTTTAAAATTTTCTTTAAAGTTTTGAAATAGTTTTAAAAGTCAAAAATAATGTTTTTTCAACCCTTAGAATCGAAAAGGGATAAAACAGAAATGGCGACTCTGCTAGGGACTTTAGCTAGGTTCTAACCAAATATTTGGATTAGCTTTTTTAACTAACTATTGTAGTGCTTAAATTGTTTATTTTCTTATGTGTTTAAATTATTGCAATTATTAACTGTTGCATTCATGTCATACTTCTGCATTTTGATTATTAAACTATTGTGGGTTTTCATAGATGTCCCGACCCCTATTGTTCAATTTCAAATAAAGTGTTGGAAATACAACAGTTTATTAACACGTTTGTCGTTCAATGGTTGTTTGTATTTCCAAACCCAAGTTGTCCACTTGGGAAACTGGTCGAATCCAACTCTAGATACTGTAATTCCCCAAATTTGGTACCCGGAATGCTACACGGTGCTCATGGCCCCCAAGGACCACAAGCTAACCCATGACTAATATCTGTAACTAAGCACTAAATAATACATTGTAAATATGCAGAATATAAGTTGTAAGGACATAAGGTTCAAAACTGAACTAATACTGGATATAATACATTATCTGTAGTGAGGAATGACAATACCCAAAACAGAGATAAACTGTCTGAAACATGTTGTAGTCTGAAAGCCTCTAAATTGTCTGAAAACTGTGGAGTTAATAGGACATGTCCCCAACTAACTCCGAACTATTTAAATAATAAAGTAATAAAATAATCATGTTATCCTCGAATGATGAGAACTCACTTTAAGTCTGGCTGTTGAACGTCTGATCTACTAAGGATGCTCGGGAGCTCGTGCTTCTAAACTTATGGTATAAAACACCATAGCGTAAATGTGTCAGTACGTTGAATATACTGGTATGCAAGTGAGGTAGGCTGAATGCAATGGTTCATATGCATAAACAATACTAGCTAACTGAATAACATGAACGTGAAAATACATGAATGAATAAGAGACTGTAACTGAATTCGTGATAACACTAACTTATGAATTCTGATAACATAGATTTACTGATATATCAGTGCTAATACTAGGATACTGAATAACTGAGTCTATGGAGTACTGAAGGACTGATGTTATATTATTAATAAAGGAAAGACTATTTCTGACAGTTCTGATTATGAAGAACTGGTCTGATTGACTGTATCTGACAGTCCTGAAACTGAATACTGATAATATGGGATACTGATAACTGTATAACTGAAATAACTGATACTGAGCAACTGTATATGACCGTCTAGGTTCTGATAGAACTAACTGAGTTTCGTACTATTCTGAGTTGACTGTATCTGACAGTCTTGAAATCTAAAAAACTATCTGAGTTCTATTACTAAGACTGAATAACTGTATCTCACAGTCTTGATTTTGTAACTGAAATTGTGGGAAGTAGTTATCTAACCGACATGCCCCTAATACGCCATTATGGCTGAGTTGGGGTCCAATCTGTAACCCCAATTGGAAAGGTATCAATATCACGCCACTGGTAAGGACAAGTTGTGGGTAACCTCATTTGATAGTGTCCGTTAAGAGAGAATGGTGGGACCCTCATCTGATAGTGTTTATCCACCTTATCAACCCTCATCTAACAGTGTTGATGTCTCAACCTATGTTGACTACATAGTTTTGGAATGCAAGGATGACTTCGAAAAATTACACCCTCATCTGACAGTGTGTGTTCCCATCCTTGGGTTTACTTGATTTTAATTCCTACTCCCATATTAATAGACACTGATCATGGATTACTGAACTGAACTAAATTAACTGAATTAACTGAATTAGCTTAATTCCATTGATTGACGAAATATTACTGAGATTTGATAACTAACTGAGATTACCGAGATTACTGAATTAGACTAGACTGATACTGAGTTTTTTGAGTTTTCCTGAGTCACATGACTGACTGAATTCTACTGATCATGGCTTAACTGAGAGTATCATGAAAACATAACACTGGCTCTAGGCACACAGCTAAATTGTCGAGTACAAGTACCCCCAGCACTCGATAGCATAAAACTAACAGGACATGACACTTCTTGAAAACATGACCAACATCAACAATTCATTATACATTAATTTGGGGATTTCATGAAGCACATAGTTATCATAGTCTTGTACATGAATGGAATTGCATATAAACATGTCATACTTTCATAAACCTATTCTCATAGACATTCCCTCAACCATTCATAATGCACACAATATCTTGGAAGTCATTTTTGGTCATAGGGTAAAGCATGCATTTATCACTTGGGTCACAATTAAGCTATAGTGCATAGCTTCTATTCTCTTAAGCATTTTATCAAACACCTAGGATGCATGACTTAGGTCATAGACATGACCATCAAATTAACACAACAAAACTTCATATTTCAACTCAATTTCACATGTTTCAGACCACATACTATTATAGGTTCATGAACAACACATAAAGATTCCAACTTGGGAATCATACAATCATAATCACATGAACATAATCAACCCACCACAAAATATTCACAATACAAGATTTAAAACTTGATTCTTGGGCTTCATGGATGAAAGGAAATCATGAATAAACACTGTACATATCTTAGTTCTTGATTCTATTGACGGAGAGATTCTTGAGTTTGAGTCTTGAATATGAATTCCCAATTGAAAACCCTAGCTTGTTCTTGAGAGAAACTTGAGAGAAACCCTATATTTTGGATAAAATATGGCTGAATCATGTGTTATTGGGTTTATATAGGGCTGAGAAATCGACTCTTTTAACCCTTGGACGTGTATTTTATTTCTGAGAAAAATTTCCAATTTGGTAGGTTAGCGTGATGCAGTGCTATCACACCATGTCACTAAAAATTGCCAACTGGAAACTGGGCTGACAGTGCGACGTGGTGAAATTGCGTTACAATATTGGATAGGACCTGGAATTTCACCGCGACGCGGTGGTATCGCGCTGAGACACTGGAAAAAGGAATATTCTGAATTTAAGCCCTAGCACGATGCGCCATAATTGTGGAGGCTCACTGGATTTTGACAATTGCCATTTTGACCTGCTCTGCGATACGCTGATGGCTCAGGTGATACACTGTCTCAACAAAAAGCTCTAACTCTTTGCTCGGGTGTCGAATTTGGTATCGATGGAAATCTTATTGAATTTACCACACGACAAAAAAGTGAAAATCTTGAAAATGTCATATGTATAAAACTGGATTCATCTTTGAAAGAAGTCTTTAACATTTTCGGGACGGTTTTAAGCTAGGTAGAAGTACGAGGTATTATATATATCCCCCTTGGGAACATTCGTCCTCGAATGAGACTGATTAAAATGGGAAGAATGATAAGCTGAAGTTCATACTGAACATGAACAACGGAAACATGACTACCTGGCTGACATTACTGAGATTCATACTGAGCATGCATATCTGATGTATGATTTTATGACTGAGTTGATGCATAATGTATCAGTGAGAGTACTGATAAGTTGATCATGCATATCTGATGCGTGAATATATGACTGAACTAACTCATGAACATGTGACTAAACATGTAAGGGTAAATATACCAAGTTTGAAATGAAAACTGAGCATGGAACTAAATCCCACATTTGTAACTGAAATCTGAGCATAAAACTGGATAAGCTTAAGAAAAGCTATTGCCTTGGACTGAGTTTGAGTTTAACTACTTAATATGCATGAGCGGAAACATGAAAACATAACTGGGTAGCGTGAACTGAACTGAGCCATTGAGTACATGGCTTACGACTGATATTAGAGCTAGAGGGTCAACCTATGAGTACCCCCTACTCCTAAACTGGATTCCTTATGTGAAGAAAGAATGGGATATTCTTGTCATAAAAGTGTAGGGGTTCATAGTGTATCTCCCCCTTGGGACACTATGTCCCTCGAAGACTACTAACTTGACTGAATCGCTAAGGAAACTAAAGTGATACACAAGGCATCTACGAGTTGAGTCTTAACTGAATATCTGGGATCTGAAACTAAAGCATGGTACATGGACCAAGTTGAACACGCAACTACCTAGTTGGTCCATCTTAGAATGATCATATTCATGAGATTCCAAATAGTGCAATTAGATGGAAAGATGGGGAAACCACACCATCTGAACTTATCCATTCTGACTGGTAAACTAAATTACTGGCTTTGCAGACTAACTCATGCTGAAAACTTATACTCGATCGGAGCATTTCTATGACACTTTGCTATAGAGTTCTAATAACTGTAGAGGTAAAGCGAATCTTGGCCTGGTTCGAGTAGGACATCTGAATAGAAGATAGCTACATGGATGGGATTCTTGTATTAGGAGGAAAGGCCTATGAAACATCATCTAAGATAAAGTGATCAAACCTTATGCACTGTAACTGAGACTGCTGAAAAGGTTCACATGGTGTTGAGCACAAATGCATAAATACAATAACTGATCTGATTAACTAAATAACTTATAGATGAATGTTGGCATATAAGACTGAAATATACTTAGTCTGAACGACTAGCCTGAGGCTATAGAGTATTATGCATAGGAGGTAAGGACTGACTAGGTGACATAAGGTGACTGGGCATGGATTTATGAAAACTGTGCTACTTGAAATTGCGAGACCAAGCGTATGACATAATTCAGAAACATTTTGTAACTGAGGTACTGAAATACTAATGACTAAATAACTGATAGCTATATGCTATGGTCGGGTAATCTTGAAAGCGAACTGAGTTTCTAATCTGGCTGAACTAGGATTGGGACTGAGATTGGATCTAAGACGGTAATTAAGACTGTAACCATAACTAAGACTGTAACTGGGACTGAATACTGGTTTTTGATAACTAAGGTTTATATTGATACTGAACTGCTTAATTCTGAGACTAAACACTGATTATTGAGTCCTAAACACTGAAACTGTAACTGAGATAGCAACTGAATTCTGATAGTTACACGACGGGGGATGACATAAGTCAGGGATCCTAATGCATACTCACACTCTATACTTTCCCAACTTCTAAATACAACCTATTTCTAGCTATTTACTTTCACACTAACATGACATTTAACCTTATCTTCACTACTAAACCCTCATCTAAAATAAGCATGCAACAATCTTGTCTTAATATGAAATATCCACTCTCTCCCTTCTGAGCAACTGCTCTCCACTACACTGCTTTCACAATAAGAGCTCACTGAAGGGTTAAATCAAGAGGACATAAAGCATGAATGGACACTAACTAAACTTGATACTTAACTGAAGCATGAGGAATAGAATATAAATATCATGGATTCACCAAGAGGTCTAAACTGAGAATATGCATAACATAGTCTGAATTTAAATGATCAGTAGAGGTGTAGCATGAGACATAGAAGCTGAGTATACTATAAAGCATGATATATGTACGTGAGTCATGAGCTGCATAACCTGGGTTTGGAGTTTTCTGCATTCGTGGGACATGATTTGTATTACTGAGGGGAATAGAACTGACCTTCTTAAGCTGGGAACTGGAATTGTACATGATTCTATGAAAAGTATGTGAATATAAGTTGTGTTCATGGAACTGAGATGTGAAGCATGCGTAGGCATCATGCTGAATGAAGTACCAAACTTTACACTTAGATAAGGATGGGTTGGGAATCTTCCCTTACTACTTTTCTATATGTACTGGCACTACTAATGGAATCTAAGAGCTTGTATTGGTCGCTTGATCTATCATCTCCCCCTTAGCTTTAAGCCATCATCATAAGTCTGTGAACACTTTACTAAACTCTGAACTAAACTGCAATCATTATCACCTACTAATACACTGTTTGACACATGCTTACCTTACTAAAAACATTATCTTCTTCTATTTCTTCATAGACTACTAATACCACACACATCAATCACATCCACACCTTCATACTTAGTATCAAATTAATAACTTAAGTGCTAGCTTGCACGGTTCAAGCCTACTAATTTACTCTGGTACATCTATCCCTATAAATACATAATCTATTTGACCTAAATAATGTTATCCCAACTCTACTACTGCTAAACTCCTAAGTTCATACTTCTAACTCTAGGTCATATGCTATCATAGAATTTTGAGAAGGGATTTGATGACATATGAGTTCTCATGATCATGAATAAGAGCTGTACAACTTTGGATCATAACTAAACTGATGGGATACTTTTGAGCTTGTGGGAAATCCCATACAAACTATCTGCAGGGACTGTCTGAGAAAGCCCTATCTCTAAGACTTTGAGCTTCACAATTTCAGTTACCTTGAAAGTAATGTGAAGTTGACATAAGTGAAGCATGAGGAGAATCTACATGAGTTTCTTAGAGAACCTTTCTATAGAACGACTTGAGACATGAAAGAATAGAAAAACTTTTCCTAAAACATCTCATAGCCTCATGCACATAAGTGTGGTGCACAACACACCCATGTACAAGACTCTACTAGATGTGGCTTTTCAAACTTCCTAGGACACTGTTGAACCTTAGGCTCTGATACCAAGATTGTAATGCCCCAAATCTGGTACCCCCAAATGCTACACGGTGCTCATGACCCCGAAGGACCACAAGCTAACCTATGACTGATATCTGTAACTAAGCACTGAATAATACATTATAAATATGCGGAATATAAGTTGTAAGGCCATAAGATTCAAAACAAAACTAATACTGAATATAATACAATGTCTTTAGTGGGGTATGACAATACCCAAAATAGAGATAAACTGTTTGAAACATGTTGTAGTCTGAAAGCCTCTAAACTATCTAAAAACTGTGGAGTTAATAGGATATGTCCCCAACTAACTCCTAAATATTGAAATAATTAAGTAATAAAATAATTATTTTAACCTCAAATGATGAGGAATCACTGTAAGTCTGGCTTCTAAACGTCTGATCTACTAAGGATACTCTGAAGCTCGTGCTTCTAAACCTATAGTATAAAACACGATATCACAAATACGTCTGTACGTTGAATGTACTGGTATGCAAGTGAGGTAGGCTGAATACAATGGTTCATATGCATGAACAATACTAACTACTGAATAACATGAACGTGAGAATATATGCATGAATAAGAGACTATAACTAAATTCGTAATAACACTGACTCGTGAATTCTGATAACATGGATTTATTGATATCTGAGTGCTAATATTGGGATACTGAATAACTGAGTCTATGGAGTACTGAGGGACTGATGTTATATTATTAATAAAGAAAAGTCTATTTCTGATAGTTCTGATTATGAATAACTGGTCTGATTGACTGTATCTGACAGTCCTGAAACTAAATACTGATAATATGGGAGACTGATAACTGTATAACTAAAATAACTGATACTGAGCGACTATATCTGATAGTCTAGGTTCTGATGGACCTAGCTGAGTTCTGTACTATTTTGAGTTGACTGTATTTGACAGTCCTAAAATCTGAAAAACTATCTGAGTTCTATTATTGAGATTCTAATTCTATAACTAAAACTGTGGGAAGTAGTTATCTAACTGACATGCCCCTAATACTCCATTATGGCTGAGTTGGGGTCCAATCTGTAACCCCAATTGGAAAGATGTCAATATCGTGCCACTGTAAGCTCAAGTTGTGGGTGACTCTTATTTGATAGTGTCTCCTAAGAGAGAATGGTGGGACCCTCATCTGATAGTGTTTATCCACCTCATCATCCCTTATCTGACAGTGTTGATGTCTCAACCTATGCTGGCTACATAGTTCTAGAACGCAAGGATGACTTCGAAGAATCACACTCTCATCTGATAGTGTGTGTTCCCATCCTTGGATTCACTCGGTGCTAATTCCTACTCCCATATGAACAGACACTAATCATGGATTATTGAACTGAATTAACTAAATTAACTGAATTAGTTAAATTCAGTTGACTGATGAAATATTACTGAGATCTGATAACTAACTGAGATTACCAATACTACTGAATATGACTAGACTGATACTTAGTTTACTGAGTTTTCCTGAGTCACATGACTGACTGAATTCTACTAATCATGGCTTGACTAAGAGTATTGTGAAAACATGACACTGGCTCTAGGCACACAGCTAAATTATCAGGTACAAGTACCCCTAGGACTCGATAGCATAAAACTGACAGGACATGACACTTCTTGAACACATGACCAATATCAACAATTCATAATACATTAATTTGGGGATTTCATGAATCACATGGTTATTATATTCTTGTACATTGAATGGAATTTCATATAAACATGTCATACCTTCATAAACCTATTCTCATGGACATTCCCTCAACCATTCATAATGCACACAATATCATGGAAGTCATTTTTGGTCATAGGGTAAAGCCTGCATTTATCACTTGGGTCACGACTAATCTATAGTGTAGAGTTTTTATTCTCTGAAGCATTTTATCAAAAACCTAGGATGCATGACTTAGGGCATAGGCATGACCATCAAATTAACACAACAAAACTTCATATTTCAACTCAATTTCACATGTTTTAGACCACATACTAGCATAGGTTCATGAACAACACATAAAGATTCCAACTTGGAAATCATACAATCATAATCACATGAACATAATCAACCCACCAAGAAATATTCACAATACAAGATTTAAAACTTGATTTTTGGGCTTCATGGATGAAAGGAGTCCATGAATGAACACTGTGCATCCCTTAGTTCTTGATTCTATGAAGATTGATGAAGAGATTCTTGAATTTTAGTCTTGAATATGAATCCCCAATTGAAAACCCTAGCTTTTTCTTAAGAGAAACTTGAGAGAAACCCTATATTTTGGATAAAATATGGTTGAATTAAGTGTTATTGGGTTATATAGGGTTGAGAAATTGACCCTTTTAACCCTTAGATGTGTATTTTATTTTTTAGAAAATTTCTAGATTTGACAGGTTGGCTCGACGCGATGCTATCGCACCGTGTCACTGGAAATTGCCAACTGGGAAATGGGTTGACGGTGTGACATGGTGAAATTGCGTTGCAATACTGGATGGGACCTGGAAGTTCACTGCAATGCAGTGTATCGCACTGAGACACTGGAAAAAGGACTATTCTGAATTTTAGCACTAGTGCAACGTGCCATAATTGCGGAGGTTTACTAGATTTTGGCGATTGCCATTTTGACCTACCCGCGACGCACTGATGGCTCAGGTTATACACTGTCTCAGTAAAAAGGATTTAACGTTTCGCCTAGGTGTTGGATTTGGGTGAATTTGGTATCGATGGAAAGCTTATTGAATTTTCCACCTGAAAAAAGTGAAAATCTTGAAAATACCACATGTATAAAAGTGGATTCATCTTTGAAACAAGTTTTTTACATTTTTGGGACGATTTTCAGCTAGGTAGAACTACGGGGTATTACAGATACCTAGGATAGAGCAAAACCAAAATCATGTTTAGACATGATCCTAGGGTGACCCAATACCTGAGGGAGTGTTGGGCGCATTAGAAAACCTGTCTTACATCTATTTGACCATGAGTCATAACAGGTGATCATTCTTTATGTGTTAAATTGAAGGATATAATGCCAGATTGTACGGATCATTGTCCCTTGAGTTTGAGGGTTTTATTTAGATAGTTTTTTTTAATAAAAATAAGGTCTTCGTCAGAAGGATATGCAGATGTTTTAAGAAACTCAAAGATTGAAGGGTTTCCAAGGAGGCTTAGTACAGATGTGCTCCCCCACGTGGGATTGATATCATGTATTTCCCTTTTTCCCTCATTTTGTATCCCCATTTAGTTTATTAATGAAGTTTGTGTAATATTTTGGGGGCAATGAAACGTCTTACAAATGACATATATATCCTCCAAAATCTAGTCTTACCTTTGGCTTAAAAGGTCCCAAGTATTTTAGGACACGTTAAAAATCATTTACGTGCTAAAGTGCTTCATTATTTTTCTTTGACTATGTTTTTTGGATTTGTCTCATTACTTTGGTCAATTATTATGATTTATGAACTAACACTTTTACCTTTTGAGTATTTTTCTTTCTTTTAGAGAGGAGCTGATTTGTGTTGGTAATCAAACTTGTATGCTTCATAAAAACTAAAATTAAAGTAATCATTGGTGCCATCAGTCGCGAATAAGAATGAAGATTCCTCAAAGGCGCACTTTCGGTGTCCTTCTATCTTGCATTTAGAAGTTATTGTTTTCTTTTCTTGTAATTAGACTTTCTTGTTTTTATTTCCTTGTAATTGCACTTTATGATTTGATTTCTTTGTAATACGAACTACGTTGAACCTAAATTTCCAAGAATAGAATCCGTAGGCTGCTTAGTCGGCTTCGGTCAATTCTTTAGAAACTTTACTTTTCCATCTATTGGTGGAACTACATTTGATATTATTCCTACCTCAATGGAACAGGTGGACACTCTACTATCTCGATTATATTCCCCCATAAGATTTTCATAAAATCTGGGATAAATATTTGAGAGGATCTCAGGGATTTTTTAAGAGGATCTTCTAGCGAGTTACATGGAGATGATGTTGGAGCATGTAACTGGGAAGAAATTTTTGAGAAAGTCTCAAAAGTTTCACAAAATTTGAAATTTGTTAAAGTTGAACATAAGATTTTGCTGAAGCTAAACAAGTGCATAATTTTGAGAAGTTCATAAAATTTCAAGTTACATCACATCAGAAAGAACTCAAGCGTTTTATATTCTAAACTGGGTCGAATTTTTTAGGAATATCCTCAAAAATTCCACAAAACTACGCTTCACAATCAGAAGTCAATGATCAAAAAAAAGCATCAAGAGAGCAAGGAAATACCAACACAGTCAGTCTCTCAAAATTAAGATTTTTCTTTGGATACAGGAACAGTAAAGTCACAATGTTGACAATATTAAGAATGAAAAATGGCATCACCAGACCCACCGTGGCCTTATCATAAAAATTGAGACAACTTCTCTTCTACCTTTTTCTCTTGATTTATGTTTCTATTTCTTCGTTATGATCTCTAACACTTTCTCTGATTTTTTAGAAAAATGATTAGGCATAACAATTGAGATATAGATATATTATTCAAAGCACTATATTTAAATCATCATGAGTCAAACGACTTTATATTTAAACTCTATCATGTTACACTTTTGGCTTAGTTACAAAAAATTGTTATGTTATTAGTTAGTGTTGTTTGAGTTATATAGGTGACGTATGCAAGACCATCTCTAAGAACTAACACAAACCAATCCTCTCAAAGATTGAGGATTCAATCTAGAAGCTCAGGACATGCACAAGTCATTTTAAGGATTTTTGATTCAAGGGATGAAGTTCAACAAATCAACTTCTATTTTTCTTATATATTAGGGTCCAAGAAACTTATTGGATTGTTAGCCCATTCGAGGTGACACATCTTGTTATATTTGGGTCATCCAACCCTTTCAAGAGGACATACCAAATCATTACTTGTTCGAGGTAACACATCTTATGATATTTGGATCATCCACCCTTTCAAATGGATGTATTATTATGTTATGGATTGTTAATTCCTTCAGTGTGACACATTATTATATTTGGATCATCACCTCTTTCATAGTGACATGTTAATATGTTATGGACCATAACTTCCTTCAGTGTGACATGTTATTATGTTATGGATCGCCACCTCCTTCAGAGTGACATGTTATTATGTAACGAACCATCACCTCCTTCAGCATGACATATTATTATATTATGGATCCTCACCTTCTTTAGAGTGACACATTATTAAGTTATGGATCGTCACCTCCTTTAGAGTGATATATTATTATATGATAGATTGTCACCTCCTTTAGCGTGACATATTATTATGTTTTGATCATCACCACCTTCATAGTGGAATGTTATGGGTTGTCACCTTCTTCAGCATGACACATGATTATGTTTGGATCATCACCTTCTTTCGAGTGACATATTATTATGTTATGGACCATTACCTCCTTTAGTATGACATGTTATTATGTTATGGATTGTCACCTCCTTCAGCATAACATATTACTATGGATCGTCACCTCCTTCAGAGTGACACGTCATTAAGTTATAGACCATCACCTCTTTCAGTGTAACATGTTATTATGTTATGGACATCACCTCCTTCAGCGTGACATGTTATTATGTTATGGACCGTCACCTCCTTCAGAGTGACATGTTGTTATATTATGGACAGTCACCTCCTTCAGAGTGACATGTTATTATGTCATGGACCGTTACCTCCTTTAGAGTGACATATTATGTTATGGACTGTCACCTCCTTCAAAGTAACATATTATTATGAACCCCCACCTCCTTCAGAGTGATATTTTATTATATGGACTGTCACCTCCTTAAGCGTGACATGTTATCATGTTATGGAATATCATCTCCTTTAGAGTGACATATTATTATGTCATAAAATATCACCTCCTTCAATGTGACATATTATTATAGAGAGAAGTATCAATTCCACCTCTGAACTTGTCATATTTTATTCATGGTACACCATAATTTTGACTATCCCTAAGTACGCCCCTGTAATGACCCAAAATCGTCTCCCTAGATGTCACACGGTGCTTAAGGCTACAAGTAGCCCCAAGCTAACCCTGAGAGCCGGTTTCTACCAATAACACTCAATTCAAGATGAAATAGACTCAACACTCGCATAGTCATATCACATGAAAGGAAATACGGGAAAGATACTCGGTCGATATGACCACAATACAGAGAAACCTCAAAAAACCACAATACCGAACCCTCGACACATCACAAGTATGATACTAGTCTGACAAAATCTCTATGAGTCGAAAACTAGAGAGTCGTTGGGACAGGTCCCCAACTGACTCAAAATGAATTGAAGATAAAACATAGTCTCTCAAATACAAAAAATATCTGAAGATCGGCCCTCGAACCATGAGGACTGACCACTGAAGAAAACGTAGGCAAGGTACTTGAAGAATCACGGATAAGGTTGGGACTGAGCACCTGAACCTACATTATAAGACAATGTAGCACATAGACATATATATGAATCAGTACTTTGGAATGTAATGAGTATGCGGGGGTGAATGTATATGTATAAAAACAGAACCGATCTTCTTCAATCAAATCATGTATGCAAAATGAGACGACTCAAATTGCTTGAACAAGTATTAAATATAAAGCTCATAAATCATGTAGAATGAGACATGCAACACAAATCTCGTGAGTCATCGCTCTTTAACCTTAAAAATCAGAAATCTTCTCTTATTCTCAATACCCAAATGCTAAGGGACTTTGAACAATACTTTTAACTCATGCATATGTCTCATGGAGAGTAAAACCTCTTCAATGCTGAATATTTAATAATTATTTAGAACTCATATACTTGGAATTCGAAATCACATGACTTGGAAACATATTTGAAGGCATTTCATTCACCTTAGGAAAATATCTCATTTCAAACTTTAGGAAAATCAGTCTATCTCAAATGGAAAAGTATTCTAGCTCAAGGAAATAACTTATCTCAAAGCATTATGAAAAGTACTATATCAAGGTAAGATACTTTCATTTGGGGAAATAACCCACCTCAAGGAAGCACTTTAATTAGGGAACAACTTTGTAATTCCACCATTTAGGAAAATAACTCATTGGAAGGGAAAATAAGTATCAAATTTCAAAGTTTAAAAGGGCAAGAGAGGTTCTCATAACCGACATAAACCATGCGAGCTACATGGAGTCCAACATTTTGTCCTTCTAAGGAGGAGACCCCACATTTGGGAGGAGCATCATACTCTTGACAGGGAGTATAATCTAGGTCTAGTGATCACTAAATGAAACTCGGCCTCGGGCCCAATCATAATCATTATAAACTCGGCCTCAGGCCCAACCTACGGTGGCACGTAGTTTTGGGGTAAAAAACCATAGTGACTTACCCACTCGGTGCTAAGTACTACTCCCTTTATATTATCTGCCCTCATCTCATAAAAATCTACTTTTAGAATAATCTCATGGTTCACCACGAACCCAATAATCAAATCGATAATCTTATATGATGAAGTGGATTTCAAAGCTTTTATACCATTAGGTCAATTTATTTCTCAATCATCTCAAAATACTCAAATCATGGGATCTTATAGCACAATAGTTCATAATTTCACAAGTCTCAAATAGGGCTTACTAACCCATAATTCAATATCAAGTTAAAGCTAATCAAAAGCATAATATATAGCATATAGATTCATAAATCATGTGGAAATCTGAGAATTTCAGCAATTTATCTCAAAATCTCAATATAGTCATATGCTTCAATATCTCAACATTGCAAATATTAGCTTCTCAAGGAGTAAAATCATGGGGTTTATACGCAGCTGTAAATTCTCAATAAAATGTGCAGAAATCATGTCATTTAACTCTTAATTCATGGGAAATATCAAGATAATGCATTCAATAATAATGGGTGAAAAAACCCAATACAAATTCATGTAAAAACCTCATAGATTTTAGGAAATTCATAATGTAAATAAGCCTTTTGGGCACAAGGGTGAAAGGGCTACCCTTGTTCAAAACCACACATACCTTGAATTAGAAGCTTTGGATGAACTCTCACTTTTGAAACTCTATTCGTGCTCTTGAATGAGGGTTCTTGAGGCCCTTGACTTGGGAACCTTGAATCTTGACTCAATTTAAAAAATCCATGGTGGATTCTTGAGATTCTTTGAAGAGGTTTTGGATACTTAGGGTTTTTGATGAGAGAAAACTTGAGAAAAACCTCATAGGATGCTTGTAAATGGCCTTGATTTGGTGTTTACAAGGTTTTATAGGCTTGGAAAAAGTTCAAAGTACCTTTTTTGGCTTTTGCATGAAACTGAAAAAATTGAACTGGGAACCCGATTTCATAGGCCACCGCAACGCGCCACTTATCGCGATGGCTCACTGGAAATTGACAATTTGTAAACTGGGAGTCCCCGCGATACGGAGTCATCGCGTTGTCCCACTGGTTGGGACTGGAAACTCCTCCACGATGCGCCACTATCGTGTGGTTCCACTAGAAAATGACTATTGGAAAATTGGGCTTCTCCGCGATGCGCCACTATCGCGGAGTCCCACTGGAAATTGACAATTTCCAAATAAACCCTATCCACGATGCGCCAATCACTTAAATGATGCAGTTTTATGACTAAGGCTTAAATTAGCCATAACTTCTTATCCAGGTATCGGATTTGGGAAAATCTTATATCGACAAAAATCTTATCGAATTTCCTATGTGATAAAAAGTCGAAATTAGGGAAATTCTATGTGGTTAACACAATACCCACTTAGGAAGCCAGTTATCAATCTTTTAGGGCCAAAATCACGCCTTACTTGACACGCCCTAAGACTCAAACTATGATGGAACTTTGCGGGGCCTTACAATATCTCCCCTTTGGGAACATTCATCCTTGAATGTCGCTAGTTAGGCTAGGAATATAGGAAAAATAGAGTGCACATAGCTGAAACAATTACTAAATGGTTCAAAATCTTTCTAAACTCATAAATACTCCCGAAAAAAAAAGAATTCATACAAGGATAGTTGCATAGCTGAACTTTAGATTAGAAGAGCTGAATCAAGGAAGAATAGTACCTTTGGCTTGGTCTGAACCTACGGAAAAGAGGTGCAAGTACTTAGCTCACATGTCTGCTTCTACCTCCCAAGTAGCACCCTCAATAGATTGGTTCCGCCACAACACCTTGACCAAGGGAACCTCTTTGTGCCTCATCCTACGGACTTGAAAGTCTCGGATCTCAATAGGAATTTCATCGAAGGAAAGACTATCCTAAATCTCAGCACTCTCTAAAGGATCAACCACAGCAGAATCACCAATATGCTTCTTGAGCATGGAGACATGAAAGATAGGATAAACGGCTGACAATTCTGAGGGAAACTCAACCTCATAGGCCACTTTACCAACACGGCTCAAGCTTCTATACGGGCCAACATAACGAGGACTAAGCTTTCCCTTCTTACCAAACCTCTTCACACTTTTCATGGGTGAAATCTTCAAGTATACCAAATTACCCACCTCAAACTCAAGATCTCTCCTCCTCACATCTGCACAAGACTTTTGATGACTCGGAGCGGTCTTCAACCTGTCTCTAATCATCTTAACTTTATCCATAGCTTCAAACACTGCATCAGGCCCGTACGCGGTAGGTTCACCCACTTCAAACCAACCTATGGGCGATCTACACCTCCTACCATACAAGTCCTCAAACGATGCCATCTCAATGCTAGCATGGAAACTATTATTGTAGGCAAACTCTATCAATAGTAAATGCTCATCCCAACTACCTTTGAAATCAAGAGCGCACGCCCTCAACATATCCTCAAAGGTTTGAATGATCATCTCAGCCTGACCATCTGTCAGCGGGTGAAACGCTGAGCTCAAAAGAAATTGGGTTCCAAGACCCTGCTGAAACGCCCTCCAAAACTAAGAAGTAAATTGAGCACCCCTATCTGAAATGATAGATAAGGGAACTCCATGCAGCCTGATCGACTCCCGAATATACAATCTAGCATAATCCCCATCCGTATAAGATGTGTGCACGGGTAAGAAATGTGCGGACTTAGTCAACCTATCCACAACAACCCAAATGGAATCATGATGACAGCGCGAAAGAGGCAACCCAGTCACGAAGTCCATATTCACAATCTCTGACTTCCAAGTTGGTATACTAAACTCTTGCATCACACCACCCGGTCTTTGGTGCTCTACCTTAACCTATTGGCACGTTTCACACTTTGCTACAAATATCGTTATGTCTTTCTTCATACCTTTCCACCAATAGATCTACCGCAAGTTGCGGTACATCTTGGTAGTGCCGGGATGAATGGAATAACGTGTGCCATATGCTTCACCCATAATTCTCAGCCGCAAGTCATCAACACATAGGACACACAACCTACCATGTAATCTCAACACACCATCTCCCCTTTGGGAGAAAACCTCTACCTTTTGGTCCTTAACTGACTCTTTTAATTTGACCAAACTAGGATCCCTATCTAGCTTCTTCTTTACTTCCGAAACTAAAGAGGATTCAAAACTACTTTGCACCAACATACTCCCTTCCCCTGAATCAAGCAATCTAATACCCAACCCGGCCAGACAATGCACATCACGAGTTAACTCTCTTTTACCTTCCTCTATATACACAACACTGCCCATGGACAATCTGCTAAGGGCATCCACCACTACATTAGCCTTTCTTAGGTGATACAACATACTCATATCATAATATTTCAACAACTCCAACCACCTCCTTTGCCTAAGATTCAACTCCTTCTAGGTAAACACATATTGCAGGCTCTTATGATCAGTAAACACATCAACGTGGACACCATAAAGATAGTGTCTCCAGATTTTCAAAGCAAAGACCATAGCAGCTAACTCAAGATCATGGGTCGGGTAGTTCTTTTCATGCGGCTTCAACTATCTAGAGGCATAGGTTATAACCTTACCTTTTTGCATCAACACGCAACCAAAACCAACTCTAGACACATCACAAGACACCAAAAAACCATTGGTACCATCAGGCAAAGCCAACACATGGGCTGAAGTGAGTCGAGTCTTCAACTACTGAAAACTCTTCTCACAGGAATCGGACCATAGCAGGTTCGGAAGGTTGTCTTTGGAATATCACATTCCCTCACTTTAAGTTAATGATAGCTGGATCTAAAGTCTATCCTGGAAAAATAACTTGCACCTTGCAACTGATGAAACAGGTCATCAATTCTTGGAAGAGGATACTTATTTTTTACTGTGACCTTGTTCAGTTGACGATAGTCAATGTAGATACGCGAAGATCCATCTTTCTTTAGCACGAATAAAATGGGTGCGCCCCAAGAAGAAATTCTGGGTCTAATGAAACCTTTATCTAAGAGGTCCTTGAGTTGCTCCTTCTACTCTTGAAGCTCTGCAGGTGCCATGAGGTATGGCAGAATTGAAATAGGCCGAGTGTCGGGAAGAAGGTCAATTCCAAACTCTATCTCTCTATCGAGAGGTACCCCTGGGAGATCTTTCGAAAATACATCGGGGAACTCATTAACAATATCTACCGACTAGATAGCTGGAGTCTCGTACTTAGTGTCTTTCACTCAAACTTGTTGGTAGATGCAACCTTTTGATATAAGCTTTCAGGCTTTTATATAGGAGATTAAATGACTATTGACAGATACCAAACTCTCAGACCACTCAAACACTGGTTCATCAGGAAACTGAAACTTGACTACACTGGTACGACAATCTATAGATGCATGACAAGAATGAAGACAATCCATACCCAAAATAAGGTTAAAATCTACCATGTCTAACTCTATCAAATCCGCAAGTATGACTATGAAGCATAGTAACAGGGCAATTTCTATACACTTATTTAGCAACAACAGACTTCCCTACTGGTGTAGAAACTAGGAAAGGCTCGAAAATCTTTTTGGGACTCATTTTGAAATTCACAGCCACAAGTGGGGTCACATAATAGAGATTTGACCCAGGGTCCAACAACACATAAGCATCAAGACAGAAGACACGGAGCATACCAGTAACAACATCAGGAGAGTCCTTATGCTCCCGATGGAGTGGAAAGGCATAGATCCTATTCTGGCGCTAACCACCAGTGGTTCTAGAAGAAGCACCCTGAGTAAGGGCGGGACGGAGTACCAGAGCGAGTTTGCTAGCAGCCTGTGCTTGATGTCAGGCATCTCTATTCCCCTATCTAGAATGGGGATAATCTCAATGTCTGTAGCCCTGCTTTCCACAACCAAAATAACCTATCAAATCTCTGAAACACTCCCCAAGGTAATTCCTACCACATTTGGCACAAGAAGGATAACGGGGCCAGTTACCAATACTATTCTGCGACCCAGACAATAAAGGACTACTCCCTTGCTCCGAACTACCTCTAGGCATGAGAGCACTAGCTGATGAAGGCATGGGAATAGACGGGCGTCTCTAAAACTAAGGGTGGCTCCCTCCATGGAACCTAGGCCAACTATACTCATGCTGCTCAGATCTAACCCTCTTGCTACCTCTCATTCCTTCTCTCTCTCTAAGATTATACACCTCTATCTACTGGTCATGTATCATCAACCTAGCCAGATCTATATCCTTGTGCAACATCGCAGCCCTACACTCCTTCAGTACCATCCTAGAAACACTGGTCACAAACTTACTCATACTAGCCTGGGTATCAGAAATCAAATCAGAAACATACTTGGACAACTGATTGAACTTCAAGCAGTACTCATTAAAAGTCATGGAGCCCTGCCTTAAGTTCATGTACTACTCAATATTTTCCTTCCTCATCTCATGCGGAAAGAACTGGTCCAAGAAGGCATCTTGGAACACTTGCCAAGTCATAGGAGCGGCATTCTCATCTCTACCCTTCTTCACGATACAACCCAATCATAAGCAATGTCCTTTAGTCTATATGATGCCAACTCAACACTTTCTTCTTCCAAAAATTGTATCACATCAATGATCTTCCATACCTCTTCCAAGTACAACTGTAGGTCCTCGTCCACCTTGGACCCATAGAACTCAGGCGGATTCATCCGCATAAAATCATGAATCCTAGTCGCGGCTACATCACCACCCTGCTGATAAGTAATTGGGGCCTAGTTATTGGCTAGAACATTTGCGGTGACCGCTTGGGATAACGCCTGAAAGGCCATTCTAAACTCAGAATGGGACACTGTCTCATTCAAAGGATCAACAGGTGGGGGTTGCTCATCATTGTTCCCGCGGACATTCACTCTTCAAAGAGGTATTTTCTGAAAATAAAAGAGCACGAACCATTAGATAAGAGGGACAAATGTAGGCATGATAGAATCTGAAAGAAGAAATAAATTTTGCTAAAACATCTCCTAGCCTCTTGCTCATAGATGTGGCACGCTACACATCAATGATCAAGACTCTACTCAACATGGCTTGTCAGACTCTCAAAGACTCCTTAGAAATCTTAGGTTCTAATACCAAGTTTGTAATGACCCGAAATCATCTCTTGCGACGTCACACGGTGCTTAAGGCTACAAGTAGCCCCAAGCTAACCCTAAGAGCCAGTTTCTACCAATAACACTCAATTCAAGATGAAATAGACTCAACACTCACATAGTCATATCACATGAAAGGAAATACGGGAAAGATACTCAGTCCATATGACCACAATATAGAGAAACCTCAACAAAATCACAATACCGAACCCTCGACACATCACAAGTATGATACTATTATGACAAAACCTCTACAAGTCGAAAACTAAAGAGTCGTTGGGACAAGTCCCCAACTGACTCAAAATGAACTGAAGATAAAACATAGTCTCTCAAATACAAAAAATATCTGAAGATCGGCCCTCGAACCATGAGTATTTACCAATGCTGAAAATGTAGGCAAGGTACTCAAAGAATCTCGGATGAGGATGGGACTGAGAACCTGAACTAACATTATAAGACAATGTAGCACATAGACATATATGTGAATCAGTACTTTGGAATGTACTGAGTATGCGGGGGTGAATGCATATGTATAATAATAGTATCGATCTTCTTCAATCAAATCATGTATGCAAAATGAGACGACTCACATGGCTTGAACAAATATAAGATATAAAGATCATAAATCATATAGAATGAGGCATGCAACACAAATCTCGTGAGTCATCGCTCTTTAATCTTAAAAATCAGAAATCTTCTCTTATTCTCAATACCCAAAGGTTAAGGAACTTTGAACAATACTTTCAACTCATGCATATGTCTCATGGAGAGTAAATCCTCATCAATTCTCAATATTTCATAATTATTTAGAACTCATATACTTAGAATTCGGAATCAAATGACTTGGAAACATATTTGAAGGCATTTCATTCACCTTAGGAAAATATCTCATTTCAAGATTTAGGAAAATCATTCTAACTTAAATGGAAAAGTATTCTAGCTCAAGGAAATAACTTATCCAAAGCTTTATGAAAAGTACTATATCAAGGGAAAATACTTTCATTTGGAGAAATAACCCACCTCAAAGAAGCACTTTAATTACAGAACAACTTTGCAATTCCACCATTTAGGAAAATAACTCATACAAAGGGAAAATAAGTATCAAATTTTGAAGTTTAAAAGGGCAAGGGAGGTTCTCGTAACCGACATAAACCATGCGAGCTACATGGAGTCCAATATTTTGTCCTCCTAAGGAGGAGACCCCACATTGGGGAGGAGCTTCATACTCTTGACAGAGAGTATAACCTAGGTCTAGTGATCACTAGATGAAACTCAACCTCGGGCCCAATCATAATCATCATAAACTCGGCCTCAGGCCCAACCTACGGTGGTACGTACTTTTGGGGTAAGAAACTATAGTGACTTACCCGCTCGGTGTTAATTACTACTCCCTTTAGATTATCTACGCTCATCTCATAAAAATTTACTTTTAGAATAATCTCATGGTTCACCACAAACCCAATAATCAAATCGGTAATCTCATATGATGAAGTGGATTTCAAAACTTTCGGACCATTAGGTCAATTCATTTCTCAATCATCTCAAAATACTCAAATCATGGGTGCTTATAGCATAAGAGCTTATAATTTCACAAGTCTCAAATAGGGTTTACTAACCCATAATTCAATATCAAGTTAAAGCTCATCAAAAGCATAATATATAGTATATAGATTCATAAATATTGTGGAATCTGGGAATTTCAGCAATTTATCTCAAAATTTCAATATAGTCATATGCTTCAATACATCAACATTGCAAATATTAGCTTCTCAAGGAGTAAAATCATGGGGTTTATACCCAGCTGTAAATTCTCAATAAAATATGCAATAATCATGCCATTTAACTCTTAATTCATGGGAAATATCAAGATAATGCATTCAATAATAATGGGTGAAAAACCCCAATTCAAATGCATGTAAAAACCTCATAGATTTCAGGAATTTCATAATGTAAATAAACCTTTTAGGCACAAGGATGAAAGGGTTACCCTTGTTCAAAATCCCACATACCTTGAATTATAAGCTTTGGATGAACTCGCACTTTTGGAACTCTATTCCTACTCTTGATAAAGGTTCTTGAGGCCCTTGACTTGGAAACCTTGAATCTTGACTCAATTTAGAAAATCCATGGTGGATTCTTGAGATTCTTGGAAGAGGTTTTGGATACTCAGGGTTTTCGATGAGAGAAAACTTGAGAAAAACCTCATAGGATGCTTGTAAATGGCCTTGATTTGGTGTTTACAAGGTTTTATAATCTTGGAAAAAGTCTAAAGTGCCATTTTTGTCTTTTGCACAAAACTGGAAAAATTAAATTGGGAACCCGATTTTATAGGCCACCGCAACGCGCCACTTATCACGGTGGTTCACTGGAAATTGACAATTGGTAAACTAGGAGTCCCCGCAATGCGGAGCCATCGCGTTGTCCCACTGGTTGGGACCTGGAACTCCTCTGTGATGCGCCACTATCGCGGGGTTCCACTAAAAATTGACTATTGGAAAATTGGGGTCCTCCACGATGTGCCACTATTGTGAAGTCCCACTGGAAATCAACAATTTCAAAATAAACCCTCTCCGCGATGCGCCTATCACTTAAATGATGCAGTTTAATGACTAAGGCTTAAATTAGCCATAACTTCTTATCCGGGTATCGGTTTCGAGAAAATCTTATATCGATGGAAAGATTATTGAATTTTATATGTGATAAAAAGTCAAAATTAGGGAAATTCTATGTGGTTAACACGATACCCACTTAGGAAGCCACTTCTAAATCTTTTAGGGCTGAAATTATGCCTTACTCTACACGCCCTAAGACTCAGACTATGAGGGAACTTTGCAGGGCCTTACATCTCCCCTTCCGAACTTGTTCTTTTAGTACGTTACTCCCCCTTTTTCGGCCCACAGTCCATAGCGTGTAATACACGCGCATATATGTGGAAAAAACATGATGATGTGCCTGTCTACATGGATAATACTATTAACTTTTCTTATATTTATCCTATATTAAAAATAACCCATTTATACCCTTTATTATCCGATTTCTCTCTAAAAAATTATATTTTTTAATTTTTCTCTACTCCAAAATAGTGAAAGGTATAATTTATGTCGATGAAGTAAGCTTACTATTATCTAAAAATATACTATTTTTTGTGTGTTAAAAATATGAAATTATTTTTTTCCAATTAGTGTTTCATAATATGAAATTATTATTTTTTGGGTTATTGATTTATCGTTATTGGGTTAACAATTTTTAAATGATTTTGTAAAAAAAATATTGGGTTATTGATTCGATTTCTATTTTATGAGTATTTTCTTATCGGTTAAATCAAAAATTAAATCGTTAGGGATTAAAAACCGATAACTAATATAACTACATTTATTATAAGTATGTTTCTTAGTTTCTTTAGTTTTTGTTTTGTTAATATTATTTAAAATATTTGCTTCGATATTAAGTATATTTTTTTAGTTACAATAACTCATATGATATATATAATTAAGATTACAAAATTGAAGGAGTTTCATAGGTATGGAAAATGGAGTTTTAGATTGAATTGATTGACGGATGAATTTTTTTTAGATTAATAAACAAAATTTCTACAATATTAATAAACGGATGAAATTTTTATTTCATAAACTAATTAATAAACTAGAGTTTTACAAAATTAATAAAGGGATGAATTTTTTTTTTAGATTGAAAGTAATGAAGAAGAGGAATAATAAATAGGGAGAGGAATAATTGAATTTTTTGAAAAAAATAAAGGAAAATGGATTTTTTTGTTTTTTCAACATTGAAAATGCTAGTTTGGCAAAAAACAATACCTCCATCATGTGCCTGATGGAGGTTGAACTCAAATATTTTGCCACATCAGCAAAAAGGGGTCACGCGATATTGCAAATAAACAAGTTCAGGGGGTACTTAGGACTAGTCAAAGTTTAGGTGTACCATAAATAAAACGTGAAAAGTTCAGGGGGTAATCGATACTTCTCTCATTATTATATTATGGATCTGCTCCTTCTTAAGAGTGACATGTTATTATGTTATTATACATGTCACTTTCTTTAGAGTTACACGTTATTATATGGATTGGCATCTCCTTCAACATAATATGCTACTACATTATGAATTTTCACTCCTTCAGTGTGGCATATTAAAACAAGGAATGCACCATTGCCCTTATATTACATTTGATAATAATAAGTCTAGTACAGGTGATTAATAGACACGTTGGACTTTCACTCCATTCAAAGTGGCATATTACATTTAAATTGGGCCATCCGCCCTTCAATGAGATACATTGGATTGTCACTCCGTTCAAAGTGGCATGTTATATTTAAATTGGTTCGTCCACTTTTCAATAAGACATGTTGAACCGTCACTCCATTCAAAGTAACATGTTACATTTAAATTGGGCCATCCGCCTTTCAATGAGACACGTTGGACCATCACTCTATTCAAAGTGGCATGTTATATTTAAATTGGGTCATCCATCCTTCAATGAGACATGTTGGACTGTCACCCCATTCAAAGTGGCATGTTACATTTAAATGGGTTGTCCGCCTTTCAATGAGACACGTTAGACCGTCACTTTATTCAAAGTGGCACGTTATATTCAAGATAAGCCATTTGCCTTTTACTGATACATGTTGGGTTTTCACCCCGTTCAAAGTGGCATAATATTTTTAGAACAGGTTATGCAAATTGGTTCATTAACTATCTTAGCACAGCATGTTCAAATAGGTTTGCACCAATTTACATTAGTGTAATGCTATATTTACAAATAATTATTTTGTTTGAGATATTGTCGAGAGCATCCAAAAGGATGAAATCTTAAATCAAAAGCACAGGTGCGGACGACTCCAAAAAGGATGCAGCACAACATGGAACATTTTTTTACAAGCAAAATGAGACGTAGTCTAGAGAGGGACGTCAAACTCTTTGGACGCGAGCTAAAGGATAATTTCCACCACCCTTAAACCACACCCCTGTTAGAAGGCATGTGGGTACTTTGGGATATTTCAGTTTCAGCTTCACTTTCAGGATATTTCTAAATTTATACCGAGGGTAACCTTCCCTTTCCTTTAAATTTGAGTGATAGGACACCTAGAGCTGTAAAAATTATAGCCTAGTAAATTCTTACCTATGGATGTGAAGATCTCCACATTCATGGTTAAGAGGTTATATGCCTCTTTTTTGCAACTCAATCAACTTATTACTCATCCCAAGCCAAATATCATCTAAAATAAAAGACTATTTTTTTACCGATCGAGTCAAACTACAAGAAGTTTGATTCCCTGAGTCTCGGGAATATGTAGGATGGGATCTATGTTGAAAACTCGATTGCATTCTAACCTTCCGCCCCCCCCCCCCTCCAATCCTCTTATTCCTCAACTTTTTTATTTCACTAAAATTTAAAAATTGGAATAGCTCATGAATTCTTTGAAAATTGTGCTTTAGAATCAAGCTTTATGAACTACAAGAGGCCTGAATTCTCCATCCATAACTCCATGACACTCGTACAAAAACCAACCTCTTTCAGAAATGAATTTGTGGTCAGAAAAAAATTAGGAACGTCAAACTCTCTTTGCCCAGGGTTACTTTCATTCATCCTACCCAAAGGGATGAGGCAGTTTTTGACACCTAATTTTTGCCCTCCACAATTAAGTTTAGTCCCGATTTTCAAATAAAATTACAATATTTATTTTATTCGAATAAAAAGTTTTTCAAAGTATTTATCTGAGTAATTTTATCATTTTAAGTAGAGATTATATATCATCCTATTTAATTACATGAAATTATATAATATTATTACTTAAATATTTATTTTATGGAATATCAGATTTTAATCAAAGCTAATCCTGAAAATTAATTCAAATGGGTAAAATCTTGATTGAAATATGATTTATTCTCAAAAATAATTTATTTGGAGAAATATTTATTTGATTTTATCTAATCAAGAAGCTCGAGATTAAAGAAAGTATTAATTCATATCGAATTTCAATTTAATTTAGCCAGTCTATTAGGTTTGGCAGTAATTGTAATCAAATTGGTTATAATTGCAATACAATCTGCCAATTGATTTTCAATTTGGTCAAAATTAAATAAATTTAGTTAAATTTTAAATTCCAATTGGGATTATATTTTAAATAATTTCAAAATCCCAAAAAATGACCTTAATCTACCCATTCAAATTGAATTTCAAATTTGTTCTAGATAGTAAAATTTCATCTCAACCTTGTCCTTTTTTTATTTTTGAAATTTAAAATTTCTACTAGATCGTACAATTTTCCCTCAACCTTGTTCTTTTTCCATTTTTGAAATTCAAAAAATTATACTAGATTGTACAATTCTCCCTAAACTTTGTCTTTTTTTCATTTTTTTCATTTAAATTTATACTAGATTGTACTATTCCACCTCACCTATTCTTCAATAATCTAGATTGTACAATTCCACCTCACCTTATCCTTCAACAAACCTTACCCTCAATTTTAAAATTCCAAAAACACCCCTAAGTTATTTCTCCCACATTGATGGATTCAAAGAATTTAATCATCATCCTTTCCTATAAATACTACCATAATTTTGATAGAAACAAAGTCTCAAATAGTAGAAAAACTTTTGAGCAAAGATTTAAATATTTTTAGTAAAAATTTTCAAGCCGTAAGTTAATCGAAGTTATCGAAAGATCTCTTTCCAGTGATGATCAAGACTCCAAGGAAAGTTTGAAATCCCATTTTGCTGCTCCAAAAAAGGTTAACACATCTTTCCCTTTTAGTTTTGTTATAGTTTTCTTCTTCATCTCCTTCTTCGTAGTTTTGTAGTTATAATTTTGTTTGCTAGGATTGTTTGATGTAGATAGCCTTGAAGTCTATAGAATTTTGTGATATCAATATTATGCCTATTTTTATGTTTATGATGTAAAATGAGCTAACAATAGTTGAACGTGTTTCTTTTGACTTTTTTCTTTGATTATTATGATTAGATGAGTAAAGTTTCGACCTTTGCTTGATTAAAATACATACTCATGTCTTATTTAAATTTTTCATTGATGGATATGTTCACTTTAGCTTTTAAAGCTTTTTTCTTTATGTCGAAAAAGAATAGTCACTATTGTTTGTTTCGAATAGATTAGATGGATAAAGTTTCAATCTTTGCTTGATTAAAATGTGTACTCATACCTTATTTAAATTTTTACTGGTTGATATGTTAGTTTTTAGCATGTAAAGTTATTTCCTTTATGTCAAAAAAATAGTTACTATTGTTAAGGGTGTGTGAATTTGTTTTTCAATTCGAAGTAGTGGTTTACTTGTATCTAGAGATTTGGTGTTATTTTTGAAAGGCATATCATAGTGTGCTATGTTTGTGGCCTAGCGATTTGTAAAATCACCGGTTAAGGTTGAAGTTGACCACTTTGGCATACACATGATAGTTGTCTCATTCACATGTAAAAATTGTTATTTAAGTACTACTTTTAAAATCTAACTCCTTTGCCTATTCTTAATTCTTTTGATAAAAGAGTTATTTTTCTCCTTGATTATATGCCACAATGAAATACTGAGTTCTTTTGATACATGTTTACAGTCATAATTTACTCATTTTCATGGTCAAAACAGTCTTTGATTTTCTCTTGTTTATATTGAAAAGTTGTTAGGGTTACAGATTTTGTTGAAATGGTGTAAAACTAAAATAGGAGTTGGCATAATTGGACACTTTTTCTTAGAATTAATTTTTTCCAATTTTTTCTATCTTGTCTTTGAATATAATTTCTCAAACATGTTTAACATATGCTATTTTCTTCAGCTCGTTTATTGATTTATTTCTTGATGTATTTTTATGGATTTATATGTCTCATTGTTATTCACATACTACCATAAATTTTTCTTTGAATTTATGGATTGACTCCATTTGGTATTGAAAAAGCGTTGTTGCATTAGTATGTCTTGAATTTCATATTTGAGAGGTCACAAAAGATTTCCTCATCTTATTCTCACTCCCCTCTTATTTATTTAATGAAAACATGTCTTAGACTATATAATATCATAGTATTTGGTGCAAATATGTGTTAATCTATAGGAAGTATTTGTCCAAATTCTAAGCAACTATACTTGTGGGTCGATGTATTCTTTTCAAGGATTAGTTGAGTATATTGTGCTAGGCTCGATTTTTTGTAAGATTGTTTGAGAAATAGATTAATTTCCTTTTCGTTGGATAATTTGACTTTTTTTAATATCATATTATACTATTTTGTTTATTCTTGAGAATACTATTTTGCCATCTCATCATTTATCTTTTAAGTGTAAAATTTTCGAACACATATTAATTATTTTTTTTATCTTTTTGTTTGCAAAAATCTATTTTGAAGTCCAAATGGACTCCTTTCCTCTTGCATTTCGCAAAGGACCAATGAGGCCCACCTCTCCGAGTCAAGGCCAAAGTTTAAATCCAAAGTCAATTATATAGCGTGCGGGTGCAAGAAGATGAAAGGAGAAGAAAAATGGGTCAAAACCCAGTGATGAGGTCGCTAAGAGACTTGAAAAGTCTCGATTTTTATTATTCTCTTACTCTTATTTATTTATTTATTTATTTATCTATTTGTTCATTCATTTGGGCCTCAAAGATAAAGTTGTAATTTAATACGAGCAAAACAGATTTTTTGGACTTTAAGGTTCGAAAACTAGCTTAGGACAGGTTATGGGTCAAAAGTCCGAGTATTTAGATTAGGACGGGTGAAGATGGGCCAAAAACCCAAATTTTCTTAGGACAAAGTTTATGGATTTAGACCTAATAGCCTAAGTTATTTAGTTTCCCCCTTTCCCCTTTGTATGTTAATTGTCTTAATTTTCTTAGACTTAGTTATAAATGTCGGCTCAGTCGTCAAAGTTTGTTTTGCACAAATCTTGATGACAATTTTTCCTTAATCGGTTTTTTTAAAAAAAATTAATTTTCCTATTTAAAGTTAGTCAAAAAAGTTATTTTCAAATATTCCGGATAACCACAAGTTAGCGGATACTTTTGTTGCCTTAACAACCTTTCAAGAGTATTAATAGGAACCACTTGCTCAAAATTTCTTAACTTAAAAGATTTTTCGATTTTGAATCTTTTTTGTAATATTTTAATTTTTCTTGATATTTTCACAAAAATTAAGTGGCGACTCTGTAATTTCTTAAATTATTTTGAAATTTTCTTTAAAGTTTTGAAATAGTTTAAAAAGTCAAAAATAATATTTTTTTCACCCCTTTAAATAGAAAAGGGGCAAAACAACAACTTATCATGGTTAGGGTACGGAAGAATACTTGAAGTTATGAGGAAATACTATTTCAAGGTTGAAATCAAGAATTACATGGAGAGATCATGGAATTTACACTTTTCATGAAATCCTAAATTAAAAAGGGAAGTAAATTTGGGAAACTTTGGGACTCAGTGGGTGAAAGGAACTCATTGATGAATATCTCATATACCTAAATTTCTTGATTTCTTAATTTCTTGAAGGAGAACATGACTTTGGATCCTTGAAAGTTGAAATTTGGGAAGAAATCCTAATTTCTTTTATCTTGAGAGTAGAGAGGAGAATAAACGTTTAAAAGTGACTAATGATGTGAAAATATCATTTGTAGGGTATTTAAGTTGTGGAGGTAGGGTTTGAGGTGAGGAAAATACCAAAATACCCTAAAGAAATTGAATAAAAACTGCAGAAATTATCAGTGGGCCACTAAGTTGATAGCTTGTCAACTAGTTGATAACTTATCAACTTAGTCGTCAACCTCTACTGGACTTGGACACTCTCTGGTTAAGGTTGACAACTTGTCAACTAGTTAACGGATTGTCAGCTTAGTCATCACCTTCTCTAATGATTTATGGTATTTTTTGGTTAAGGCTGACAGCTAAGTTGACAACTTGTCAACTCAAGTAATCACCTTTCCTTAGACAGACACTTCGAGATAAAATAAGCATAATTTTTCTATCCGATATCAAATTAAGGTAAAATCAGATTTGTTAGAAAGAATACTTTAAGATATTTCCTTTTATATATAGTAGGTCACCTCACTCTTTATATTCTAGGAGTAGTGGTCGTTGGAACTTTACCTAAGTTGAAACATCCACTAAAACTTAATCAATAGAAAAGTTCTCACCTCATCTTTGAGTTAGGAGATTTTTATGACCTAAATTCATATCCAAAGATGTTCCCATAATATAGGATTTATAAATACTTATTTTGTCATGGAAATCATTGGGTTCGAGTCTATACATGTAGAAATGATGGTTCAAATTCTAGATCAAAATATGGGGTATTACATTTACGCCCTTGTGAGGCTTTATTATCTTTTTGTGTGACCTTATCAAGCACTGTTGGAGATGGTTTCACCATTCTTGGGTTTTTATTTATGGTATGAAAATCTTGTGCCCTTGTCAGGATTGAGGTTTATTTTAATTTTATTGGATTAGTCATTTCCATTTTCAAATTAGTTTCTCTATCGTGTTAGCTTCTTATTGTTTTTCTTTTGATAGTTCTTTTAGGTGAATTCTTACCAATGATAGATCAAGTGACTACATTCTTAAGGGAAAATTTTTAGATTTTGGTGTTGGTGTCATTTGTTTAGGGGAAGTCCGAGTACCCTTAGCCAAAGGTGGATTATGATGGTGAGTTTGCAATGGTGAAGTTTGAGTAGACATTAAGTTATTGCTCTTACTGGAGTCAAAATATGACATTATGGCTGAAGTTAGAATCTTTCTCTATTGTTGCATTCCCTTCGGCACTAATGGAGTTAATCTTTCATTGTAAAATGTTGAAATAAGCATACCCCTCAAAAATTTATGTGAAAAATAAGTGCATGGAAGTGAATGTTTGCGACTGTACTTTGACTCTTTTTCTAACTCTTCACTCATTAGGTGGTAATAATATGGAAAAATAAATGCATGGAAGTGAATGTTTATGTCAGTACTTTGACTCTTTTTTTAACTCTTCACTCATTAGGTGGTGATAATATGGAAAATGACACCAATTTTTCTTGCACAGGAAATGAAATCGATCCTTCTTGAATAGTTTTCATGCAACATATGGTGAATTTTTGTTGAATAATTATTGTGCTTAGTTGTGTTAGCTAGAAATTTCCTAGTTGGTCTTTCAATACCATTCTTGATTTTGTTTGATTGTAGAAATAATATTAGGTAATCATTGTGATTTTAGAAAGTTCTCTATTCTTAAAAGTCTTTCCGCACATAAATATTACCACTAGTTACCCCATTTGTTCCTAATAACCTTTCTTTGGCAACCACATTAAAAACCTTAAACCATTTGGAATTTTTTCCTCTCTTAACTGCACCCTCCTTGAACTCAAAACTGCTAACTTGAACCAGTAAAACTAAGTTCAGGGTATGGTGGAACTTGGAAGATCTGGTCATATGTCGAGGCCTTGTAAGTGAGTTGTTTAAGAACAAATAAAGGTTTGAATAACGAGAAATGAAAAAAAAAAGTAAAAATGATAAAAGAAAAGAATAAGAGTAATTTGTCAATAAGTTGGTGAACTAGAATGAAAAAGAAAGGTACGTTATGTTGTATGGAAATGAAGAGGCAAATGATCAAAGATTTGAATTGTATGGTGTTATGTAGAGTTCAAGGAGGGTGTAGTCACTTTTCCAAACACTTATCCTACCCTTCCCCAAGGCTTCAGAGGGTGTAGTCACTTTTTCAAACATTTATTCTACCCTTCCCCAAGGCTACATAACAAGCTAGAAAAAGTCCTTCGAGATCTCCAATAGAGGGATTTTGAGTTAGTGGTGATAACAATTAAGGGAAATCCTATGGTATGATCCTTATTTAAATTAAAAATTATTTTTGTGTGATTTTGTGTGCATTTGTCCCTTGTATAAGTGTTGTAAATATTGTGAAATTTAGGGCTTTCTTTCTTGTTAGGGCATGTAGAATTGGATAGATTGGTGAAGTTGATAAATTCCTAAAATAAGGTAAAGGAACATGTTTGGTTGACTATTGATTGTGAGTCAATTATTAAGAATTGGTTGTTGTTACTTGATCATTCTTAAAACTCCATTGTGCTCTGGAAAGTGTGTTTGAAATTGAGGAAGTTGCTTGGGTAAGCCTCACATGCTTGTTGACTAATTGTTAGTACCAACAAAAGTCATAATCATGGTTCCTAATTGAAAAATATAATGTGAAAGTTTTGATATTGGCTTTTGAGATTAAATTGATATGCTCATGAAGTTTTGATTTTGTGTTGCTTGAGGACAAGCAAAGTCTTTAAGTGTGGGATGTTAATAAAGGTGATTTTTTCACTTATTTGTATACATTTTCTTATTATTTTGTGTCATTAATTCATACTATGAGGATAATAACTCTTTCAATGGTGATCATCCCAGATACTTTAGATTTACAAAGAGCTTAGATGACAAGAAAAATTAGAAAAGGGTCTTAGAATGATGCATGGATAAAAAATGTGCCACCTTCCCACATAGATGGGTACTGCCCACGTAGATGAGGCCACATATGGCCAAAATAGTGAACTGAAAGGTCCTAAAACCTCACCTGCAAATCTGATCTTAGTAAGAAGGTTCCTACCCGTGATGGCATATGCGCCAGTGGATGACCTACGCACTGGCATTTTTGTAATTGGCTGAAATTTAATTTTTGAGATCTAAAAGGGCTTTTTCAAATCTGAAATGTCATCTTTGACATATTTCTCAACCTTGGAGGCTAGGGTTCTTGACTTAACACCCTTGGAGTGAAGACTTTGAAGCTTTGTAGTGAATATATCTTAATTTTTTTGTTATTCCATTGCTTTGTATTGAATATTTGTGTGTAGTTAGATTCATTCTTTCATATTGTTGTTGGACACAATGCAGCGTTTATGTTTTGGATTTGCATTTTGATTTTATCTCATGCTTTTGTATCGATTTAATACTCTTGATTTATCATGGGTTTTGCTTGTTTAAACTAATCTCATACTTTATCCATTTCTAATTTAGTTGAGCTTGAAAGAGGATATTAGAGCGGGGATTTCCATCTACTTTGATTAATACTTGAAAGATCTAATCAAGGTTAGAAAAGGTTAATATAGTGTAGTTTGAGTTAAATGACCCATCTAATAGATTTTGTTACTAGACATAGTCAAGTCATAGTATAGCCATAGATCTAAACTATTTATGTTGACACTTGGATAATATTCGATAGAATTTAACCATGAAAGATTCGCCAATCAACCGAAAGATATGATGGATACTTGAGGTTCCAAGGCTAATTAGCTAATCCATGCTTAATCATGAGTAGTTGATTTAAATACTTTGGATTGTTGATAGAATTGGTTCCCTGTATCATTTATCTTTGTTTCCTATCGTTTGTGTAAGCCATTGATCAATTTGTTCATATTGTAACTGCTTCCATCTTTGTTATGTTTTTATATTACAAATTCCCTAAACATTGCATCTTTGTTTGGATTTTAGCTAGTTACTTTTATTCTTTATTTTCTTGATTGCTACTCACATTATTCCTCATGGATTGGACCCCGTCCCTTAATTGTGTAAAATATATTACTAACGACCGCATGCATTCATTTTTAAGAGTGTATTTGAGAGTTCTCAATCTCTGAAGTCCTTGTATTAGCATTACAAATTAAAGCTGCATAATATGGAGATAACCATGTCATATCTAAGAGAATTTCAAAATCAAGCATATACAACATTATCAAATCTACCTAAGTTTGGAAACCTATGAACAAAATAGAACATGGACGATATAAATGGGTCACTACCACAGAGTCTGTAATCATAGGAGACACATAAACAAGAGAGTCAAGTATATCATAAATCAAGTCCAATCCCAAGACAAATCTAACATATACATAATCAAAAAAAATATTAGTCATCCGTTAAAGAAGAGAATAACACCTATAATGATAGTGTCAGATGCCTAGACCTCATACATGCCTGAGAAGGAATAATAAAGAGATATCATCAACATGGGCAACCTCTTAGTAGGTTGCACTCTGCCTTTACTTACATTATTATTACCTTAGTTTGCACCATGACATCCTTAGTTATTACCCCATACATCTTGTGGATGACCCTTACCACTACCTCTATCACCTCTACCAGCAGAAACCATAGTCTTTGCCTGCTACTGGCCCTATAACCCAGCCTATCTTTGAGGAAACTCTCTTTTAAAGTAAACCATAAGACCACAAGTATAGCAGCCTCACTGAAGAGAAAATGTTGTTTGAAAAATAAAAAGGCCCTTAGCCCCTAGCAACTGAGGGCTACTGAATGACCACCTGTAAAAGCTAGTAGAGCTAATTGAATGGGGCAAGCCAAATAAGCCTGCTGGGAATGACCCCTAGAATAAGAACCATCACAATGACTCGTATTCTAGGACTTATTTGCTAACACTTTAGCCTGACCATCCTATTTAACCTCTTCAAGCTTCTTCACATAATCAGCAACATCAGTGAAGGATTTTCCTACAGAAGTCATATCCATAAATAACTTCAAATTAGTGTTCAAACATTTTACTAACAACTAAATTTTCTCCTCTACAATTCCCAGCAACAGAGTAGCATAATAAAATAAGTCATGTAATTTAGCATCATAGGTTGTAAGTGACATATTACCGTGCTCAAGGGGCTCAAGGGCCAAAAACGTATTTTGCTTGCTGTTATGAAGAGTACGAGTTACATAATTCTCCAAAAATAAGGTATAAAACTGAGCCTATATAAATAGTGGTAAAGTTGGGTGACAATACTCCACATAAGCTCTCCATCACTGCTTGGTATCCCCCTACAGCTGGAAAGTAATGAACTAAACACTGTGATGCTCAGCAATACCCATCTTAGTAATTAATAATAAACTCAAATGCATCTACCATCTTAGAGAGAAAAAAAATTAGGATGTTTTATCATCAATAACTTAGTTAGCATGTCATGCTCAGTCCCAGTCAAGATAGGATCTAACACCGAGTGAGGAAAATTCTCACTCCACAAGGCCTTTCTTATTCTAGAAGTAGTTGTAGCAGTCTGATAAACACCTGTAACTTATAAGTAGGTATAGCAGGAGTAGCCAAGTACCATCTAATCCACATAAAAATTAAATCACCTACTGAATTATCTTAGAAGATATGGTAGAAGAGTTGCACCTCCAGCCAATGCCAGCACTTCCTGCTACATAACACCCTCGTCTATCTCCTTAACCTCCTTGTAATGATCCTAGGATGGGGGAGGAGTCACTAACCTCTGACGAGGATGATCATCTATTGTTTGAGATCTACCCCTGGAAGGTGTTCTCTCCCTTTTCCCCTTTCCTTTCCCCTACCCCTTCTTCATCCTCATCCCCAAACATTTTGTTCTATATCTAGAAATACAGGTATCGGGGTTGTGACTCTGGATCCATTACCACTTTTATTCACCATCAGCAAGCAAAAGAATGAAGAAGATCATATACTAATTTGTATCACCAGATATCAATTGGAATTAATTCATAGCATGAAACATGAAAGAAATTATATTTTTCTAAAGTTCTGTACCTTTTGGAAGAAAACTAAAGATGTCTACATACCATTTCGTAAGACTCTACTAGGCTCATTTTGGTACATTAAGAACAACAAACCTAGGGATTTAATACCAATTTTTTCACAACCTAAACCCTTCGTGAGTGGCACCCATGCTAACTCTCCAATGGGAGAACCAACTAACCCAAAACATCAATTTAATACTTAGTCAAAATAAGGCAAATATTTTTATTAAAGAAAACAATGTCTCCAAAATTCTAAATGAAAATCAATGTAAAGTTAATTGGAACTTAAGTAAATCCCTGTAATACCCGTGCTTTTTCTTAGCTTGAAAAATAATCTCAAGGATGTTAGAACTTGCTTTGAAATAATAATTCATTATTATACACGTGGTATTTCCATAATTTTCCTATCACGTGGGAAATTTAATAAGCTTTCCATTGATATATAATTCGCCCAAATCCGACACTCGGGCGAAGAGTTAGAGCCTTTTTAGTGGGACAAAGTTGACCTGAGCCTTCAGCGCATCGCGGAGATAGCTCAAATGGCATTTGTCAAATTCCAGTGTTGTTCCATGATACTAGCACATCACGCCAAACTTCCAGGTCATAGAAAAGGTGGCAACACGATAGCTCTGCATCGCGCCACCATGCAATTTCCCAATTGTCAATTTCTAGTGACATGGCACGATAACGCTGCATCGCGCCAAGGGCCCAATTCAGAAAATTTTACTGAAAATTAAATTACATGTATAGGGTTAAAATTTTCAATTTCCCCCTTCCATATAAGCTTCCAAACACAGGATTTAGCCCTTATTCATCCAAAATATTTATATTTTCTCAAATACTCTCAAGAACTAAAGCTAGGATTTCATAGAAGGTCCAATTTCAAGAAGGTTTCACCATCAATCATCACGAAATCACGATCTAAGGTATGCATAGTGTTCATTCATGGACTCATTTCGTTCATGAAGTCCAACAATCCCTTTTAACTACAAGTTATGGATTTTCTTCATGTTTTCATGCTTTGTATGTTCTATTTCATGTTGATAAATAAATAGTTGATTTCTCTTCCATGATTTGATGATAAATTCCATGTGGGTTGATTAGTATAGATAAGGATTTATGAAATCTCATGACTAAAACCTTGTATGATGAATTGGAATTGAAGCATGATGTTTAATTGTTGTATAATGTGTTTTACATGTACTATGCCTACAATATGTTTGATTAAATGCCTAGATGAAGGAAAATTGTCTAACTAGCATGATATCATGAAATCCCCATGTATGTACAAGTTTATTTCTATTACATGTTTGATGAAAGGCTCCTATGAATGTAGTATGTATTATGATGTTAGTTAAGTCTTCAAGTAAATCATGCCTACCCAAAATATTAGTTGTGTGCCTAGAGATATGTCATGTTTTTCACGATACTCTCAGTCAAGCTATGAACTCTTAGACTTCAGATAGTCTTATGACTCAGGAAAAATCTCCATGATCTCACGACTCAGTCAGTTGCCAGATATCAGTCGTATTCCGTCAGCCATGGAAATTCAATAACTTAGTCCATGCTCAGTTCAGTTCAATAAATCATGTTCATTGTCCATTCATATGGGAGTAGGAATTAGCATCGAGTGAACCCAAGGATGGGGTCTCATCTGTTATACGAGGGTATGATTCCTAGAAGCAATCCTTATATTCCAGAACTATGTAGCCAACATAGGGTGAGACATCGTAGCCTGCTATATGAGGGTAGATTAGATGGCTTAACCTATTAAGTGAGGGTTCCCACCATTCTCGCTAGAGTTACCTATTATATAAGGGTTACTCGTATATTGTTCTTACCAATGGTGCGGTATTGACACCCTTCCAATCTGGGCATAGATTGGACCCCAGCTCAGCTATCATAGCACCTTTGGGGCATGTCAGTTAGATACTACTTCCCACTATTTTATGTTATAAAATCAGGACTGTTAGATAGAGTCAATCAGTCTCAGTAATAGAACCCAGATAGTTCTTCAGAATTTCAGGACTGTTAGACACAGTTAACTCAGATACAGTACGGAACTCAAATAGTTCCATCAAATTCAGGACTGTCAGCTAAGTCACCTACATTATCAGTTATACCCAGATACAGTCACCCATGTTATCAGCATTATTCATATATAGTCCTTCATGTTATCAGTCATATCAGTTACTAGTATGTCACGTTATCAGTATACAGACTCAGAAATCATGAAATCACGTTATCAATTATAGTTATGTATTTATGTATATATTCTCACATTCATGTTAGATAGTCAGTTAACATTATTCATGCATCTGAGCCATTGCATATAACCTACCTTACAGGCATACTCAGTAAGTACATATGTACTAACGCATTCACACTATGGTGTTTTTTTTATGTTACACCATAGGTTCAGAGACACGAGTTTTAGATCAGCAGTAGATTCCAGATTCAGCAGTCAAAGTAGAAATGAGTCCTCATCCTTCGAGGACACAATGATTTTCTAGTATCCCATTGATTAGCTTATTAGTTGGAGTTAGTTGGGGACATGTACCATCAACTCCTTATTCAGATTCTTCAGACAGTAGAGGCTTTCAGTCTTGATGCAGACTAGATTCAAACTAGATGTAGACTAGATGCAGACTAGATACAGACTATCATGTTTTAGACTTCAGTTTTGTTTCGGGTATTCTATTACCCCACACAAATGTTACGTTATCCAGTTATGTTCATGATCGAACCTTATGGCCTTTCAGTGCATGTTTCCATATTATTATGTTATCTTATGCAATATACAGGAACAGATATTAGTCATGGGTTAGCTTGTGGTCCTTTGGGGTCATGAGCACCGTGTAGCATTTCGGTTCAGCAAATTGGGTGGTTACAAACTTGGTATCAGAGCCTAAGGTTCAATAGAGTCCTAGGAAGTCTGAAAGCCGCATCTAGTAGAGTCTTGTGCATGGGTATATTGCGTGCCATATTTATGTGCAAGAGGCTATGAGATTCTTAAGAACAGTTTCCCTTCTTTCAGTATTCATTGCGTGCCAGTGAGCATAATCACAAGTCAGTCTCTCAGTCTAATCCACTTCTTCTCTTTATTTTAGAATATGCCTCCTAAGAGAAGAAATTGGTCAGCCCCTGAGCCCGAAGAAACTTTTGGCGATCATGTTTTTTATGCAGAGTTTAGGACCATATTTACCACTCTTTCTTAATCATTCGTTGCTCATAATGAACGTCCAACAGTTGTTCCCATCAACCCAGTGGCCAACTCAGCTGCAGCGAGGATTCGGGACTTCACTGAATGAATCCTCCAACCTTCCTCAGGTCTAAGGTAGATGAAGATCCTCAGGAATTCCTAGATCAAGTTTAGAAAGTGACAGACACCATGGAGGTGACTACTATTGAGAGTGCTGAGCTAGATGCATACCAGTTGTAGGATGTGTCTCATGCTTGGTTTAAACAGTGGAAGTCCAAAAGATCAGATGATGCAGGTCCTATAGAGTGGGAGGAGTTTGTCACTACTTTCTTAGATAGATTCTTTCCCCAAGAGCTTAGGAAAGCCAAGGTGCTAGAGTTCATCAACCTCAGGCAGGGCAATATACAAGTGAAAAAGCATTCTTTTAAGTTTACTCAATTATCCAGGAATGCCCCTCATGTGGTTGAAGACAGTAGATCCAAGATGAAAAAGTTTGCTTCAGGGGTGAATGATAGCGTGGTTAATGAGTGCAGATCCGCCATGTTGAACAGTGACATGGCCTTAGCTAGACTTATGACCCATGCTCAGTAGATAGAATAGCAAAAAATTAAGTAGAGAGAAAAGAAGAATAAGAGAGCGAAGATAAGTAGTTTCAACTTCGCTCAGCCTAAGTCAGAATGAGGAAACCATTCCCAGTTTCGTCCTAAGTCATCAGTTCCAGCTCCGTCTACATCCAGTGCTCCAGTTCCAAAATTCAGAGAGGGTAACAAAGATATAGCACCAGTCACTAAGACCCAGGGAAATATTAGCAGTGCCTGCACCTATCCTCTTTTCCAGACTTACGATAAACACCATCAGGGTATGTGTAGAGTAGGTAGTGGCATTTGTTTTGGTTGTGGCAAGTCAGGACATAGAGTTAGAGACTTTCCGCAGCCAGGTCCTCAGGGTCAATAGAATTGCTCTTCAGCTCACTCCGGTCACCCAAATCAGCAGGGTGCCACTTCCAGTTCTACTAGCGGGCAACGCCCAAATTGTCTCTATACTCTTCAGACTCGATAAGATTAGGAAAATTCTTCTGATGTAGATACTGGTACGTTATAGATCTTTCATGTACATGTTTATGCTTTGCTAGATCGAGGAGCTTCTTTGTCTTTCATTACTCCTTATATAGCAGTTGATTTCAGAATCAGTCCCAAAATTCTAGCAGATCCCTTTTCAATGTCTACCCCAGTGGGTAAAACCATCATAGCTCGATGGGTATACAGGAATTGCCCGATTATGATATTTCAGAAAGTTATGTCAGCAGATTTAGTCGAGTTGGAGATGACTAATTTTGATATCATTATCAGCATGGATTGGTTTCATTCCTACTATGGCACAGTCAACTGCAAAAATAGAACAGTTCAGTTTTAGTTCCCAAATAAACCCATCCTAGAGTGGAAGGGTAGTGTATCCGCTCTCAGTGGTCAGCTTGTTTCCTACCTTCGGGCAAGGAAATTGATATCTATGGGATGTGTTTATCATATAGTTCATGTTAGAGATTCCAGTTTTAAGGCTCCCAGTCTCAAATAAGTCCCAGTAGTGAATGAATATTCAGATGTTTTTCTCAAAGATCTTCCAGTAATTTCTCCCGAAAGGGAATTAGGTTTCGGTATTAATCTTCTTTCAGTCTCTCAGCCTATCTCTATTCCACCATATAGAATGGCACCAACAGAACTTAAAGAACTAAAAAATAGTTGAAGCATCTCTTAGATAAGGGATTCATCAGACCCAGCATTTTGTCGTGGGGTGCACCAGTCTTATTCGTGTACAAGAAAGACGACTCACTCAGAATGTGTATAGATTACCTACAACTCAATAAGGTTATGGTCAAGAACAAGTATCCTCTTCCCAGAATCGATGACTTGTTTGACCAACTTTAGGGTGCCAGTTATTTCTCTAAGACAGACCTCAGATCCAGCTATTATCAGCTCAAAGTTAGAGAATGTGACATCCCGAAGACAGCTTTCCATACGCGGTATGGTTACTTTGAATTTATAGTTATGTCCTTTGGTCTTAGCAATGCCCCAACAGCTTTCATGGACTTGATGAACCGAGTGGTCAAGTAGTACTTGGACATGTTCGTCTTAGTCTTCATAGATGATGTTCTGGTCTATTCCCGTACTGAGAGTGATCATGCAGACCATCTCATAATAGTACTCCAGACTCTTAGAAATTATCAATTATTCACCAAATTCAGTAAGTGAAAAATTTTGGCGAAGATCAGTAGCATTCCTTGGCCATATTATTTCCAGTGATGGCATTAGAGTTGATCCTCAAAAGACCGAAGCAGTAAGAAACTGGCCTCGCCCTGTTTCTCTATCAGATATCAGGAGTTTCTTGGGTTTGGATGGCTATTACAGATGGTTTGTTGAGGGATTTTCTTCTATTGCATCCCCTATGTCCAGATTGACTCTGAAGAAAGTTAAGCTCCAGTGGTCATATCCTTACGAGAAGAGTTTTCAGGAATTGAAGACTCAACTCACCTCAACTCCAGTTCTAGCTCTTCCAGATGGTTTAAACGATTTTGTAGTTTATTGTGATGAATCTAGAGTGAGTTTAGGTTGTGTACTTATGCATCATGGTAAGGTCATAGCCTACTCCTCCAGACATCTTAAACCCCATGAGAGGAATTATCCTACTCATGATCTTGAGTAAGCAGCAGTAGTCTTTTCCTTAAAGATTTGGAGGCATTATCTCTATGAATTTCATGTAGACGTCTTCACAGAAAATAAAAGCCTTCAGTATGTATTTTCTCAAAAAGATCTTAATCTTCGTCAGTGAAGGTGGTTAGAGATCTTGAATGATTATGACATGAGTGTCCTCTTTCATCTGGGCAAGGCCAACGTAGTGGCCAACACTCTCAGTAGATTATCTATGGGTAGTATTTCTCATGTTGATGATAGTAAGAAGAAGTTAGTCCAGGAAGTCCATCAGCTTGCCAGACTAGGCATTCGCTTAGTCAACTCTTTAGAGGGTAGTGTATGTGTTTAGAGTAGTTCAGAATCATCTCTATTTTTTGAGGTGAAAGAAAAGCAAGATAAGGATCCTAGCCTTTTCAATCTAAAAGAGTCAGTTCAGAATTAGAAAATAAAGGTTTTCTCCCAAGGGGGAGATGGTGTTCTTCGTTGTCAAGATTGTCTCTGTGTTCCAGACATAGATGACTTAAGGCAGCGAATTCTTGCAGAAGTGCATGGTGTGTGTTACTCTATTCATCCAGGGGGCACTAATATGTACCATGATTTGCGGGAAATCTATTGGTGGAGTGGGATGAAAAGAGATGTTGCAGATTTTGTGGCTAAGTGCTCTATATGTCAGCAAGTTAAGATAGAGCATCAGAAGCTTAGTGATCCTATGCAGGAGTTTAGTATTCCTACTTGGAAGTGGGAAGTTGTGAACATAGACTTCGTGATGGGTTTGCCTCGAACTCATCGTCAGCATGATTCAGTCTAGGTCATTGTAGACAGAATGACCAAATCAGCTCTTTTCCTTCCAGTTCATACCTCTTATTAAGCCGAGGATTATGCCAAGCTCTACATTAAGGAGCTGGTCAGATTGCATTGTGTTCCATTGACTATTATCTCAGACAGAGGTACCCAGTTTACCTCTCATTTTTGGAAAGCATTCCAAAAGGGTCTTGGTACCCAAGTTCATCTTAATACATCCTTTCATCCTTAAACAGATATTCAAGCAGAAAGGACCATTCAGACCTTGGAAGATATGCTAAGGGCGTGTGCAATTGATTTCAAGGGAATTTGAGATGACCACTTGCCTTTGATTGAGTTTGCATACAACAACAGCTATCATTCTAGTATTCAGATGGCTTCATTCGAAGCTCTCTTTGGTAGGAGATGTAGATCTCTAATCGGTTGGTTCGATGTTAGTGAGGCCTTAGTCATAGGTCCTGACTTAGTATTCGACGCCTTAGAGAAAGTTCAGTTAATTAAAGAAAGACTTCGGGCTCCTCAGAGACAACAGAAGTCTTATCCAGATGTTCGTAAAAGGATCTCGAGTTTGAGATTGGTGACTATGTCTACCTCAAGATCTCTTCTATAAAGGGAGTGAAGAGATTCGGCAAGAAGGAAAAGCTCAATCCCCGATATGTCGGTCCCTTCAAGATTCTCAGTCGATTCGGAAAGGTAGCTTATGAGCTCGAATTGCCTTCAGATCTAGCCTCAGTTCATCCAGTCTTTTATGTCTCTTTGCTCAAGAAGTGTATAGGTGACCCATCAGTTGTAGTCCCTATTTAGAGAATTGATGTTCAGAATAGACTCTCGTATGAAGAGATTCCAGTCGAAATCCTAGACTATCATACTCATAGATTGAGGAACAAAGAAGTCCATCTAGTTAAAGTTCTTTGGCAAAATCAGTCTGTAGAGGGAGCTACTTGGGAAACAAAAGCAGATATGCATACCAAGTACCCTCACCTCTTCCCCGCCAACTCAGATCAAGCTCAAGATAACAGTTCTCCTTAAGCTTACTCAATTTCATGATTAGTGTACATCACTAACTTAGTATACAGTCTTATGTTCATATTCCTATTATAAACTTGGTATCAAGTACTGTCGTATATTCAATCATGTATTCATGTATCAGATCAGTTATTTAATCATACATCATACATGCATGCTCATTGTGAGAAAACTTAGTTCTTCAGAACTTTCAGTTATGCATTTATGAATCAGTTACGCATGCATGAGATATGCATGTTCAGTATGTTATGTTCAGCTCGTCAGTCACGTACGTCATGATATCATGTTCAGTTCATGTTCTATTTATTGGTTCCCCTCTTAGTCAGTCTCATTCGAGGACGAATGTTCTCAAGGGGGAGATATTGTAATACCCGTGCTTTTTCTTAGCTTAAAAAATCATCTCAAGGATGTTAGAACTTGCTTTCAAATAAGAATTCATACTTATACATGTGGTATTTTAATAATTTTCACTTCCTTTCATGTGAGAAATTTAATAAGCTTTCCATCGATATATAAATTTCCCAAATTTGACACCCGGGCGAAGAGTTAGAGCCTTTTTAGTGAGACAGTGTTTGACCTGAGCCTTCAGCGCGTCGCAGAGATAGCTCAAATGGAAATTGTCAAATTCTAGCGTAGTTCCAAAATACTGGCACACCGCACCAAACTTCCAGGTCGTAGACAAGGTGGCAACACAATAGCTCCGCATCGCCCCACCATGCAATTTCTCAATTGTCAATTTTCAGTGACAGGGCGCAATAACGTCGTCTCGCGCCAAGGGCCCAATTCAGGAAATTTTACAAAAAATTAAATTATGTGTCCAGGGTTAATAGGGTCAATTCCCCCCCCCCCATATAAGCTTCCAAACACGGGATTTAGCCCTTATTAATCCAAAATATTGATATTTTCTCAAATACTCTCAAGAACTCAAGCTAGGGTTTCATAGAAGGTCCAATTTCAAGAAGGTTTCACCATCAATCTTCATGAAATCACGATCTAAGGTATGCATAGTGTTCATTAAAGGACTTCTTTTGTCCATGAAGTCCAAGAATCCTTTTTAACTACAAGTTATGGATTTTCTTCATGTTTTCATGCTTTGTATGTTCTATTTCATGTTGATAAATGAGGAATTGATTTCCAATCCATGATTTGATGATAAATTCCATGTGGGTTGATTAGTATAGATAAGGATTTATGAAATCTCATGACTAAAACCTTGTATGATGAATTGGAATTGAAGCATGATGTTTAATTGTTGTATAATATTCTTTACATGTACTATGCCTACAATATGTTTGATTAAATGCCTAGATGAAGGAAAATTGTCTAACTAGCATGATATTATGAAATCCCCATGTATGTACAAGTTTATTCCTATTACATATTTGATGAAAGGCTCCTATGAATGTAGTATGTATTATGATGTTAGTCAAGTCTTCAAGTAAATCATGCCATATCAGTTTCCTTCTATCGAGTCCTGGGGGTACTTGTACCCTAAATATTAGCAGTGTGCCTAGAGACATGTCATCTTTTTCACTATACTCTCAGTCAAGCTATGAACTTTTAGACTTTAGATAGTCTTATGACTCAGGAAAAATCTCCATGATCTCATGACTCGGTCAGTTGTCAGATATCAGTAGTATTCCGTCAGCCATAGAAATTCAGTAACTCAGTCTATGCTCAGTTCAGTTCAGTAAATCATGTTCATTGTCCATTTAGATAGGAGTAGGAATTAGCACCGAGTGAACCCAAGGATGGGGACTCACCTATTATACGAGGGTGTGATTCCTAAAAGCAATCCTTGTGTTCTAGAACTATGTAGCCAGCATAGGTTGAGACATTGTAGACTGTTATATGAGGGTAGATGAGGTGGCTTAACCTGTTATGAGAGTGGTCCCACTATTTTTGCTAGAGTTACCTGTTATATGAGGGTTACTCACTTGTTTTCCTTTCCAGTGGCGCGGTATTGACACCCTTCCAATCAGGGTATAGATTTGACCCCAGCTCCGCTATCATAGCATATTTGGGGCATGTTGTTTAGATACTACTTCCCACGGTTTCATGTAACAGAATCAGGACTATCAGATACAGTCAATCAGTCTCAGTAATAGAACTCAGATAGTTCTTCAGAATTTCAGGACTGTCAAACATAGTCAACTCAGATATAGTACAAAACTCAGATAGTTCCATCAGATTCAGGACTGTCAGCTACAGTCACCCATGTTATCAGTTATACCCAGATACAGTCACCCATGTTATCAACATTATTCAGATATAGTCCTTCATGTTATCATTCATATCAATTACTAGTATGTCACGTTATCAGTATACAGACTCAGAAATCACAAAATCACATTGTCAGTTACGGTTACGTATTTATGCATGTATTCTCACGTTTATGTTAGACAGTCAGTTAGAATTATTCATGCATGTGAACCATTGCATATATCCTACCTCACATGTATACTCGGTACATATGTACTGACGCATTCGTTCTATGGTGCTTTCTTTTTATATTACACCATAGGTTCAGAGACACGAGTTCCAGATTAGCAGTAGATTCCTGATTCATCAGTCAGAGTAGAAGTGAGTCCTCATCCTTCGAGGACATAATTATTTTCTAGTATCTCATTGATTATCTTATTAGTTGGAGTTAGTTGGGGACATGTCCCATCAACTCCTTATTCAGATTCTTCAGACAGTAGAGGCTTTCAGACTAGATTCAGACTAGATACCGACTAGATGCCGACTAGATACAGACTATCATGTTTTAGACTTCAGTTTTGTTTTGGGTATTCTATTACCCTACACAGATGTTACGTTATCCAGTTATGTTCATGATCAAACCTTATGGCCTTTCAGTGCATGTTTCCGCATTATTATGTTATCTTATGCAGTATACAGGTACAGATATCAGTCATGGGTTAGCTTATGGTCCTTCGAGGTCATGAGCACCGTGTAGCATTTTGGTTCAGCAAATCGGGTCATTACAATCCCCTAGAACTCGAAAGTGATTATACCAAAACTACTACATTGTCATTAAATGGACTCAGCCCAAAACAATTGAAATATGTCTATGTTTGAATCAATAGACCAGAAACTAAATGAAGAACTAATAACAACTCAACAGATGTAGCTCACCCTTGAGTTTGAACACTAGATGAATCAAAATTGATATCTTGAAGCAGTCACCGAAAAATATTCTACACTCAAACAAAAAGAAGAGCATATATAATATCAATACACAAGAAATAACGGTGTGTTGGTAGGGTCATCGGCTAACCCAATATGAGAAATATAAAAACATAACCATAACTTAGTAAGACAAGACAACCATGAATACCTACTTTGTAATCTTACCTCAATTTCATAACACTTAACCGTATTCAACAACATCATGGAGTTTAGTTAATAAAAGTCAACATTGATAACAAGCTAAGTCAAGGTTGTAACTCCATGTCAACAACCTTCACTCAATCATTTATATCAACCAGGACCATATTACATAAGTAAATAGACAACATAGAGATATGCCACAACTTAATATTAACTCGAACCACTCAAGGATCCATAAGAACTATAACAATCACAATTATCATACAACCTGCTTTACCACAATAATGTAAGATATCATAACAACCACAACCATAATAATAACAGAAACTACACTTGTAACAACCAAAAAGATTTTCATATAAAATCATTGCATGAAACTAACACTTAGGATATCAAACAATTATTAACTTTCCATGAACATACATTGTACATGTAATATGAACAGTGACCCTAGATAATAAGAGAAACTAACATACCTTTACGAAGCAATTTGGAGGAAAATAAATAAAGATTTCCCAATATTGCCTAAACCCTTCCCAAAATGAGTTTATAAATAATAAACTATTTTGGCGTAATTTTCTGCATAAATCCTTGTATATCCCGCTATAGTGGTCCTATCCCTCCATAGCAACATCACTATAGCAGAAACCACTATTTATGGTGGGATTGGCCGACTTTAACTCCCGCTATAGTTGGAATTTATCTGCTATAGCAGCATTATCATAGAGTTTGGCCACCTACTATAGTGGGTATAGCATGGTAGAAACTCTTTATTACTCCTAATTTTGTTTTATCTTAATGCACCCTCAAATAACGACATTTAGAAATATTCTTTGTTCGTCAAGTTCAATATCGAAAGTTCTACCCGAATTCACTTCTGAAAAATCCTATGGATTCGTTATTATTTTAGCTAACATAAAATATGCTTATGTACTAGACCATACTTTTCTCGGATCTCATTAAAAACAATCCTTGCCTAAAATTTCTAACTTCCAATTTTGGGAAAATCTTAACCCAAATTATTTCATGTTAGTATAACTAACGATGGAAAGGTTCGTTACAACTCATTACTTTCATCTCATCTTCTGAAGTAGAAAAGTGATCATTCAAGAATTTTTTTTCTTCACCCATGTATTTGTTTTCCTCTTGAATAGAACGTAGTGTGGACAATAATTTAGCCTTGAAAGAAGTTTCATCTTTCAAGTATTTTTCTTTACTTTACCCCAAAATCCAAATAAATGACCTAATTTTGAGGTCCATAATATTTTTTACAATATCTATGCTAGGTTGAGATGGATCTATATTTCAGCATTTATTCAATTTATGCCAACAAAATATATAAAAGAATATTTTCTATTAGTATGCATACGATTTCTAGTAACTAATGTACATATTCAATTTACCAAATGCAGAGGTTTTAAATTGCTTCAGGTTCAACAAGCTTGCTATCTTTTTTGTAAGCCTCAAAGGAAATAGTCATCAAAACTAGTGGATTGTCATCTTTTCTACCCTTTTACATCAAAATCAAATATGTCAAATAACACTCCATAAATTATTTTTTAGAAAAAACAATTTATGATAATACCTTGTCATAAATAATATCTCAAATAGGCTTGCTACCCATATGATGAAGCATTATCAACTTAGATTGGTTTGTTGAATTTTTGTTGCTCATAACCTCTATTTGTAAATCAATAAGATTAATTTTAAAAATATTAATAAAAGTTATAAAACATTGGAGATAAAGTCTTTCAAATGGACAGGTTCTCTATTGGCAAAATCTATACTAGACTAAGGGTAAGCAAACCTTTGCTCTTAGACCTCCGACCAAATTAAATTCAATAACTATTCTAAGTTCAATCAACAATAAAAATCTGATCATGAACTTGGAGGTAGAAATATGAAAGAGGATGGAACAAAGATATACTAGGATATGTCACATATTCAGATAATGTAAAAAGTTGGCAGATCAACTTGCTAATTAATTAGTCAATATAAGCACAAGTTAACTTGAAAACCACTAATGTTAAATTTTTATTATCAAAAAAGATAAGTAAACTTATGTATTTTTCTCAGTCCTTCTATTAGACATAGACTTGTGTAGATGTGTGCTTATGTTTTTATTTTGATCTAACCATTCCCACTGTAAAACCGCACCCTGCAGTGGTCCTCTGGAAACTTAAACACAAAAGAAGCCTATAGACAATAGATACTAAGTGATTTTTCTAAAGGGAGGGGAATCAAGATACAGTTTTTTGGTGAAATAATGTTTAAATAACCTGTTTTTCATGACCCAAGACTACCCTCAAGTCGTAACACGGTACGTCGAATCACAAATGATCCCAAGCTAACCCATGAACTTGCATGACACTTGACCAACTGATTTAGAATATATAAAATATCTAAATTTGTTGTGCGGAAACATAATCATGACATAATCTGAATGAAAATTATACTGATACAGTTTACAATCTGATAAAACTGAAGAGAAAACTAGAAGTTACAATTTCATGACTCTGACTGTCCATCTATGAAACCTCTACTATACTGACAATAGATAGCTAGGACATGCCTCCAACTACAACTAATCAATACACATGAATAATCAAAATAAAGTACATGAAGTACAACTGAATGGAGTCCCCGAAATAGTAGAAACTCATCACCTACTGGATGGAAGTTGCAACTGTCTAATTCTGATGTGTAGGCTACAACTGGTACCTACATTATGAGACAATGTATAACATAGACATATATGTGGATCAGTACTTTGGAATGTACTGAGTAAGCGAGGTTGAATGCAATAAGTAAAACTGAGTAGATACGAAATCTTAAAAACATACATGCTAAGTGCTAGTAGACTCACCAAGAGACTGAGATAAACTAAAATTTAAAGTATCTTAAAACTTGAATAACAACATAATCTGATAAGCTGGTGAATCACTATACATAGTTTCTTAAAACTTTTCTTTTGTGGAATAAGTAGAACTAAATCTTGGAAGCTGTAAAACATAAATACTGAATAAAGATCTCATGTAACGCTGAACAAACTACAAAATTGGGTAAAGGGTCATGTATGGATACTGGGTCTGAAACTATGTCATGGAAACCGACATAACTCAAGGATTTGAATAAACAAATATACTAAGCATGAATTCATAGACATACAAAAACCAAACATAATATGTACTAAGCTGATCTAATTAACTGAAAGACTGATAACTAAATACTGAGTAAATGACATCTGAATAATAAATTATTGAAATCTGAGTACTGATTAATTAAAATCTAAGTATTGATCATGTAAAACTAAACTTTACTTTGTCTAAATAACTAGACTAAAACTGTAAAAGGTATCATGTAACCGACATGCCCTAATCTGAGATAATTAGGGTCCAACCTATAACCCTAGTTGGAAGGGTATCAGTACCATGCCATGGTACTAACACTGGCTATGTAGATCCACTAATCTGATGTCCTGAAAGACTAGGGAGTCAGTCCTAACTGGCGGGTGACCCCTCAGAGAGTGTCAGTCCTAAACTAGCGTGTGACCACTCATAATCCTACGTTGGTTATGTAGTTCTGTAACTTAGGGACTACTTCTAAGGACCCTATCCTAACTGATGGTGAACCCTCATCCCTAGGTTCGCTCGGTGCTAAATCCTACTCCCAACTGAATTAACATTGGTACTGAACTGAACTAAGTTTAACTGAACATCATAACTGATAGTGCTCAGCATGATCATAATAACTGAGTATAATGATGAGAAACATGGTTTAACTGATTTTTTACTTAAAAATCTAAAACATAAGTAAACACATAGCTATCGGGTGTTCACAACCCGCCAGCACTAAATGACACGTTAAATAAGATAAAAAACAATCTAAAATATTCGTAGAAAGCCATAATTTGGGGAACCCAAAACATAATGCACTTAAATAACTGATAATCTCATGACTCACAACATGGAGGTGTGTGAACTTGAAAAGATAATCATGTTTATAGGCTAAATATGTGATTTTAATGATTTGACTTGGTACTGACCAACCATAACATGTAAGTTTGGGGTTTGAATCATGTAGAACCATAATTTTCATGATAAAGATACTAACATAGCTTGAATGTAAAATTTGTAAGGAAGCATGGATCTAAGTAAATCTCATGGAAATATCATAATTCAAGAATATGGCTAATTGGGTATGAACCCTAATTGCAAATCATGAACTTTAATCTTAAACTATGTTTTGGGCACAAGGATGAGAGAGGATCTTTCTTCATAAACCCCACATACCTCACTAGATGAATTCTTAAAGATTCCTTGAGGATTTGTTGAACTTGAAGCTTGAATTCCTTGTGTTCTTGAGAGGAGAAACTTGAACTTTGTTCATGGGGAAAAGGGGAGGGTTTTTATGTGAGTTAATTTGAAGAAGATGGTCCAATAATTCCCTTTTGAGTGCTTTAATTTGTGCCTTGGGGTTGAGGGGAAATGACCAAAGTGCCCTTCTACCCTTAAGAAGTTGAAATTCCAAAGGAATAAACCCCGCATCGCGCCCCTTAGTCTAGGGGAGTAGCCCCCACGACGCCCCCTCTATCTCGGGGGAATAACCCAGGCAGCGCGGGCATATCGCCTGTCCTTACTACCTCTTACAAAAAAGGCCATAACATTTTGCTCGAGTATCTGATCAAGGTGAAATTGGTATCGTTGAAAATATGACTCAATTATCTCTCATTTTGTGGGTTTTGAGCTTCAAAACTCCACATATACAAAAAGTTATACATGTTCAAAGTAAACCCTTGTAGAATCAAATACAAAGATTTGGTTGAATCAAAGGCTCTTAGCTCAACTTTGCTCTAGGTGATTTCTATGAACCTTTTTCACCTCGAAGGCACTCACACACTAGGATAAGATCATGACACATGTATTCAAAGAGATTTTTGAGATGTTTTAACTAAAGAGAATATAAGATAATACGTTCCTTGAGGGTTATAAGTCGTGGGATGTGAAAGAAAAAGACCAAAATACCCTTATAAAATAAATTCCCAATTGCTGAAAATAATAGCTGACGACATTTGTGACAAGGCATCAAAAATATGACAAGCCATCAAAAATTTCATGATACAGGAGCTGTAATTGATGGTTTGTTCCTAAGTTTGACGATATTTGTGACATGGCGTCAAAAATGTGACAAGCCGTCAAAAATGTCGTCATACAGAAGCTGGATTCTGCCTAAGGCTGACGACATTTGTGACATGGCGTAAAAAATATGGTAAGATACCAAAAATATCATCACTTAGAAGCTGGTTTCTGCCTAAGGCTGACGACCTTCGTGATAGGGCATCACAAATGTGGTAAGCTACCACGAATATCGTCACTTAGGAGCTGGTTTCTGCCTAAGGCTGACGACCTTCGTGATAGGGTGTCACAAATATGGTAAGCTACCATGAATGTTGTCACTTAGGAGCTGGTTTCTGCCTAAGGCTGACGACCTTCTTGATAGGGAGTCACAAATGTGGTAAGCTACCACGAAAGTCGTCACACTGTTTCCATCCTGACATGCTGGAGTAAAATAGGAATAACTCTTTGCTCTGATATCAGATTTAGGAAAAATTGGTATCATTGGAAAGATAATTCAATTATATATCTGTTGATAGGTCATGATCTCAAAAATTCCAAGTATAATGAGAGATATTCTCATTTTAAGTTGACTATACCAATATCCTTCTCAAGAATTCAATCGGTAAGGAATGTTTTGATTCGTCTGATAGCTGGGAGTTATTTGAAGCCTTAATATACATATAAATTAATCATAAAACTATAAAAGAACCATGATGTACTATGCATGAGCTTGGTACATGGCTCTAATGTTGGTTTTGATTTTTTGGGGTATTACAGAAACATACTTGATATAAAACCAAGTTAACATATTCAAAAAACTCTTGTAAGCTTAACTAATTCTAATCCTTTCTTCCCTTTTTCTGAATCCACTCTCAACCAAAGAAGGATTTGACACTCAATCTTACCCGAAACACAATGTATCAATGGAGTGACTAACTATGATGAGAGAAATGCGAAAGAGATTGCAAACTCTCATTTTATCAATCGAGTTGAATTCAAGCTAATCTTAAGTGAATACTTTGATGATGCAATTCAACATCCGAAGGAAGAGAAAGTAGAAGGCAAAATATAGTGAGAAATTTAAGGTTTCACAAATAGATAAGAAGACACGCATATGCTGCACACAGTATCAATACACCAGTGAACAAATTTTTTATCTATTATAGATAAAGCAGACCCAACCTGTATGCTGTGCGCAGTCAAATTAATTCCAAAATAAGGAAAAATCACAACAAATAATCCAGGGACAAAGATATTCGATTGAGAGAAGTAGGTATTCGATTGAGAGAAGTAATTGAGTTGAAATCATTTTGAAAGACGACGAATGCTAGAAAATGACATTAACCAGGTTGTTTACAGAAATGAGAAAAAGAAATTAGGTGACGGATTCAAAACAACAAAGCATCCGCACATTAATCACCTCGAAACCTATGGATTTCATATCTTTCTATAGCAAATAATTCCATGATTACGCTACTTGTGTAAAGATGAAGAAGAAACAATGAGGAAATTTAAGGGTGAAAAATGTGTTTACCTTCTTTCGGGCAGCGAACCAGGACTAACAGCCTTGACAAATTTACCGGAGCTAGAATTAAATTTCACCAAAGTTTAACAATTTTGTCGGAATCAGATTGTTGGAATGTGTTCATCAAGAATTTTGGTTGAGTGAGGTTAGAAGAACGCCCCTTCAAAACACTTAATTTTTCCCTAAAAATCCTCCCTTTTTTGTTGAGGGAAGGTGTAATGCCCTGCAAAATCCTCTTCCATTCTGAGCCTTAGAGCGTATTTAGTAAAGAAAAAAACTGAGTTAAAATGTTTCAAAAATATCCTCCCAAGTATGAAATACTTTAAATCATATGGGAATCTATTTGAGCATGAATTAATATCATAGAGGTCCCTTAACTCATGGTCAAGTTGAAAACTCTCCTATCGTTCAAGTTTTAGTGACCGCCAAAATTTGGATCAGCTTCAATCAACCACTACTCCTTGTATATATCGAATTAGAGGACCTACTATATATCAAATAAAATATCTTTGAACTATATTTCAAATGATACCAATTTTGTCAAAAACCGATATCGGATAAAAGAGTTATGCCTATTTTACTCGAGCATGTTAATCTGAAAAAGGGTGACAACGTTTCTGACGGCCTGTCACGTTTTTTATGACATTTCTGATGATGTCATCAGCCTTAGGCAGAAAATCAAAAATTCAACCTTTTTTTATGTCATTTAGTGACGGCCTATCACGGGTCTGACGGCTTATCATGGATGTCATCAGCTATTTTATTTCAGCAATTTAGAGACGTTTTTGCAAGCATATTTTGGTCATTTTACACCTTTTGTGAGCCTCTATAAATATGAGAACCCTCATTCAAACCCTAAATTCATCATTTTTCTCTTCCAATTCTCTCAAGAATATCTATCTAGGGTTTTATCAAGAACCTTAATCCTTCAAAAAAACTCATCCATAAATTCTTCAAGGTTTCTTCAAGAATCAAGTTCCTCATAGTGTGGTCTTCAAGTATTATTTATTACAAGTGTGGATAGAGTCTCAAGTATTAGGATTCATCCAATTTCAAAGGTTAAGGTATGTAGACGTTGATTCTGGGGTCCATTTCATCCAAGAAGCTCAAGAACCCTTTTTAAAACTAAAAGATTTTTATGTTTATGAGTTGTTAATGATTTGTATGAGTTGAAATTGGTGTTTAATGTGTTTTTGAGTTTTGATTTATGTGTGCCTATAAAATTTATGAGCTTTGACCCTAGTATGTGGAATTCATGTGATATTTATGATAGACCCTCTTGAAGTTGTTTTTCCATGTGATGTGTTCATGACTTTTGGGTGTAGAAATGGTTGAATAAGTGAAGAATGTTCCCCATAGGTTTGATAAAGATCTTAGATGAAACATAAGAGACATTATAGTATGTTGAATGTGAAATTCTAAATTGTGAGCTAGTCCATGCATGCCTAGTGTTTGATAAAATGCCTTAGTGAGTGAAATGTGCCAAGATAGCATGAAATCCCCAAGTAGGTGTAAAAATCAGTCATGTCTAGTGGTTTTTGAAAGACCCTAGTGAACAAGTCGAGATATGATGGTAGTAAATTCTCTGATTATGTGCTCTTTGATATATGCTAAGTTTTTAATACATGTCAAGTGGTTAGTAAGTAAGTTGTGACATGATAGTATGAAGTTTCCCTAAGCCATGTGATACCCAAACAGGTGTCAAGACTGATATAGGTATGAAGTACTTGATGTAAGACCTTCTTGAATGGGGTATAATCTAATAGCATATTTTCTATACGCTAGTATAAGTTGATGATTTCTAAATGATTGAAGTGACTCTGTAGTAATTTTGGTGATGAATAGAGGTTTGCGATCCTTAAATGCTTGAGGTGATGTCTTAATGAATGCTTGTGATGATGCATGAATGACTATGATAATACATGAATGATTGTGATGATGAATGAATAATTATGCTTTACTTTTATGCTATCGAGTCCTGGGGGTATTTATACCTGACAATAGAGTTGTTGTCTAGAGCCCATGTCAGTTTCTCGATAACTCTTGTCGAGCCATGATTCTCAGAACTCAGTGAACTATAGAACTCTGTATCTTCAGACAAGTGCAGAACTTAAGAAAGCTCAGTAATCTCAGTTATCTCTGTAATCTCTGTATCGCTAGTAATCTAGCCTCAGTTTTATAATCAGCTCAGATCTAATAGTATTCTACTGATTCAATTCTAATCTCAGAAGAGATTCGAGTAATCTATTCAAGCTCTGCATCGTCAGTCAGATCTTTTGAGAAACATGATCAGTATCAGATTCAGTTTAGTTGTGTTCAGTCAAGATTTCAGTTCAGAGTCTTTCAGTTGGGAGTAGAAGTAAGCATCGAGCAAGGGAAGGGATGGCGGCTCTCCCGTCAGAGAGGACGAGTTGTTTGGAGAAATCCTTAAACTCCAGAACTGCATAGCCAGCGTAGGATACAGGAGTCTCCCATCAGTAGAGGTTGTCACCGTCAGAGAGATTTGACTATTATATTGCCTCAGGCCGACTTCCTACGAGGATCATCCCATCAGAGAGGTCTTTACCCATGGAACGGTATTGACACCCTTCCAGCTGCGGTCACAGGTTGGACCCCACCTGTGGTAGGTTGGGGCATGTCGATTAAGTAACTACTTCCCACAGTTGCAGTTTCAGTATCTATCTTCAGAAATCAGAACTATCAGATACAATCATCCATCTCTATAAAGAACACAGATAGTTTCATTGATTCATGGACCATCCCATCAGATAGGCTTGGTATCATATACAGATGCTTATTATCATATCTAGAGATCTCTCATCAGATAGTCTTGATCTCAATCTCTGACCATGTTAAGTATTCTTATTATCATATCTAGAGTTCTCCCGTCAGATAGGCTTGATATTCATCTCAGATCCTTTATTCTATTGAGTATTCTTGTTATCAGATTCGGACATGATCATACTTCTTATCATTGATAATCGCTTCTGGAATAATTTGTTAGCAAAGTTGATCTCTAATTCTGTCAGTCAAAAGCAGTAAGCTCAGAGTTCAGTCCTTGATATAAGCACATCCAGATCCTCAGTTATCAGTATCAGATGAGTCAGTGATTTAGTATCTCAGTGTCAGTAGTAAGTTCAGTCTGCAGTAAAGTGGTATCCGAGTTTCAGTATCTAGAGTTACGATGATTGTGTTCATGTTCTGTGCATTCATGTATGTGTTCTCATGCGGCATTTTGATGATTATTCAATTTAGATATTGTGCATGCATGAACCCTTGCATTAGCCTACCCCGTCTATATACTTAGTACGTTCCTGTACTAACGCATTTGCGTTATGGTGTTTTATTTGACACCATAGGTTCAGAGGAACAGGATCCAGCGTATCCTCAGCAGTTCAGTTCCAGTTAGCAGCAGTAGCAGTGAGTCCTCTTCTTTCGAAGATGAGTCTTAGTTTACTATTATTGTTTCAGACTTTGTTTAATTTCAGTTGATGGAGTTTGTTGGGTACATGTACCATCAACTCCACAGTTCATATAGTTTAGAGGCTTTTCAGATGGATGTATTAGTATTCAGTTTTGTGTATTATGAGTATTCATAGATGTATTAAACCTTTTGGCTAGTTTCTGTATTTATTTCTAATATTATGCGGTATACAGGTACAGATATCAGTAAAGGGTTAGCTGTGGTCCTTCGGGGTCATAAGCACCATGTGATATCTTGGGATGGGATCTCGGAGCGTTACAAGCTTGGTATCAGAGCCTAAGGATCAAGAGTATCCTAGGGAGTCTGAAAAGTCGCATCTAGTAGAGTTTTAAGCATGGGTGTGTAGCGCGCCACATTTATGTACAAGAGGCTAAAGGATGTTCTTAGGAGCAGTTTCCCTTCTTTCAGTGATTATTTTGTACGAGTGATCATGATATCAAGTTGATCGTTAGTCTAATCCACTTTATTCTTTCATTTACAGAGTATGTCTCCTCGCAGAGATTTTGTCCATGGGGTCGATAATCATCCCCCTCAGCCAGTAGATCCTGAGAATGAGCGTGTGTCACATACAGAGTTTTGGGATATTTTCCAAGTGCTAGCCCAAGCTGTGACTAATGTTCATGGCAACCGTCAGGCTGCAGTCCCACCTCAGCAAGATGGGAATTCTGTCGCAGCTAGGATTAGAAGCTTCATAAAAATGAACCCGCCCGAATTCTTTGGGTCAGTAGTAGGTGAGGATCCGTAGTTATTTATAGAGGAGGTGAAGAACATCACCCAGTTTATGCATGTTTCTAAGGAGGAGAGTGTTGAGTTAGCATCTTATAGGTTGAAAGATATTGCTCATGATTGGGTAGTGATTTGGGAGAAAAGTAGAGGGGAGAATGCAGCTCCCATGACTTGGTTAGAGTTTTAGAGTGCCTTTCTATATAGGTTTTTCCCGCTAAAGATGAGAGAGGCTAAGTTAGAAGAGTTCATGAACCTATGGCAAGGTTCCATGACTGTGAAAGAGTATTGTCTTAAGTTTAACCAATTAGCTAAGTATGTTCCCGACTTGGTAGCTGACCCTAGAGCGAGTATAAGTAAGTTTTTGTCTAGGGTGTCGAGTTATGTTTTGAAAGAGTATAGATATACCATGATCAATAGAGATATGGATCTTTCTTGGCTAATGATGCATGCGCAACAAATTGAGCCAGCTAAAATAAAAGAAAGAAAGAGAGTGAGTAAGAGGGCCAAGACAGGTAGTCGTGGTTTCTCGCTGTCAGGGTATCAAGGTGGTAGTTTTTCTCAGTATGGTTAGAGATTTTTAGTTCCATCTCCATCTTCATCTAGTATACTCGCACCTTTGTTTGGGGGTGTCATATCTGAGGGAGCGCCAAACTCCAAAGCCCAGAGTAGTGCTAGTGGTGTTCGTACCCATCCGCATTGTGGAGAGTATGGCAGGCTCCACCAAGATATGTGTAGAGACGGTAGTAATGTATATTTTTGGTGTGGTGAGCCAAGCCATAGAAGGCAAGAATGTAAAGTGCTGACTCAAAGGGGTAGACTTCATGCGTTTCAGGCTCGCCTTGATCGGGAAGGATTCCCTAAAGTAGACCCAGGTATGATATGAGCCCTTCATCTTTATGACATGCATTGATAGATCCTTTTCTCCCATTTTGATCTTATATGTTAGTATGAGTCATGCATTAGTTTCTGATCTTGATCGGTCAATTACGACCCAGTCTGTCGGTGCCCCGCTCACCGCTCTAGTATTTCAGCAAAGTATGTTTAGAGGGACATAGAGTCCCAAGAGAGAGATACCCCATAGTATTATGATGTTGCATTCCATTAGATTTATCCTGATGTATGTTCAAATTTTCTTTATGAAGTTAGTATCATTCATTGTCGCATTATCAAGTCATGCTTTCAAAAGTCAGCTTAGCCGGACATTCATGCATTAGATATGCACATTTAGTAGAAAGAGTTTAGTTTATCAGCGTGTGTTCAGTCGTGTATTCATGAGATCATCCCAATTATGAGTCCATACATCATATATGCATGTGTATTATAGGAATTAAGCTATGACTATCATCAGTCGAGTATTCCATGCATCAGATATGCATGCCCAGTGTGAGAACTCTATATGTCAGTTATTCCAGTTGCGTAGTCCTGATCTCAGAGGTTTCAATTTCTTAAGTAAGTTCTGTTGATCCGTATTCTCAGTCTATCAAGCGACATTCGAGGATGACTGTTTTCAAGGGGGAGATAATGTAATGCCCCGCAAAATCCTCTTCCATTCTGAGCCTTAGAGCATATTTGGTAAAGCAAAAATTTGAGTCAAAATGTTTCAGAAATATCCTACCAAGTATGAAATAATTTGAATCGTGTGGGAATCTATTTGAGCATGAATTAAGATCATAGAAGTCCCCTAACTCATGGTCGAGTTGAAAACTTTCCTATCGTTCAAGTTTTAGTGACCGTCAAAATATAGGTCAACTTCAATTGACCATTACTCCTTGTATATATCGAATTAGAGTACCTACTATATAACAAATGAAATATCTTTAAATTATCTTTCCAACAATACCAATTTTGTCAAAAAACCGATATCGGAGAAAAGAGTTATGCCCATTTTACTCAAGCATGTCAATCTGGAAAAGGATGACGACGTTTCTGACGGCCTGTCATGTGTTTGACGACATTTCTGACAACGTCGTCACATTTCTGACAACGTCGTCAGTCTTGGGAAGAAAATAAAAATTCAACCTTTTTTTATGACATTTCGTGACAGCCTATCACGGCTCTGACGGCCTGTCACGGATGTCGTCAGCTATTTTTTCCAGCAATTTAGAGATGTTTTTGCAAGGATATTTTGATCATTTCCCACCTTTTGTGAACCTCTATAAATATGAGAACCCTCATTCAAACCCAAAATTCATCATTTTTCTCTTCCAATTCTCTCAAGAATATCTATCTAGGGTTTTATCAAGAACCTTAGTCCTTCAAGAAAATCATCCATAAATTCTTCAAGGTTTCTTCAAGAATCAAATTCCTCATATTGTGGGATGCAAGGATTATTTATTACAAGTGCGGATAGAGTCTCAAGTATTAGAATTCATCAAATTTCAAAGGTTAAGGGATATAGACATTGATTCTTGGGTACCTTTCATCTAAGAAGCTCAAGAACCTTTTTAAAACTAAAAGATTTTTATGTTTATGAGTTGTTAATGATTTGTATGAGTTGAAATTGGTGTTTAATGTGTTTTTTAGTTTTGATTTATGTGTGCCTATAAAATTTATGAGCTTTGACCCTAGTATGTGGAATTCATGTGATGTTTATGATAGACCCTCTTGAAGTTGTTTTTCCATGTGATGTGTTCATGACTTTTGGGTGTAGAAATGGTTGAATAAGTGAAGAATGTTCACCATAGGTTTGATAAAGATCTTAGATGAAACATAAGAGACATTATAGTATGTTGAATGTGAAACTCTAAATTGTGAGCTAGTCCATGCATGCCTAGTGTTTGATAAAATGCCTTAGTGAGTGAAATGTGCCAAGATAGCATGAAATCCCCTAGTAGGTGTAAAAATCAGTCATGTCTAGTGGTTGTTGAAAGACCCTAGTTAACAAGTCGAGATATGATGGTAGTAAATTCTCTGATTATGTGCTCTTTGATATATGCTAAGTTTTTAATACATGTCAAGTGGTTAGTAAGTAAGTTGTGACATGATAGTATGAAGTTTCCCTAAGCCATGTGATACCCAAACAGGTGTCAAGACTGATATAAGTATGAAGTACTTGATGTAAGACCTTCTTGAATGGGGTATAATCTAATAGCATATTTTCTATACGCTAGTATAAGTTGATGATTTCTAAATGATTGAAGTGACTCTGTAGTAATTTTGGTGATGAATAGAGGTTTGCGATCCTTAAATGCTTGAGGCGATGTCTTAATGAATGCTTGTGATGATGCATGAATGACTATGATAATACATGAATGATTGTGATGATGAATGAATGATTATGCTTTACTTTTATGCTATCGAGTCCTGGGGGTATTTATACCTGACAATAGAGTTGTTGTCTAGAGCCCATGTCAGTTTCTCGATAACTCTTGTCGAGCCATGATTCTCAGAACTCAGTGAACTATAGAACTCTGTATCTTCAGACAGTGCAGAACTTAAGAAAGCTCAGTAATCTCAGTTATCTCTGTAATCTCTGTATCGCTAGTAATCTAGCCTCAGTCCTATAATCAGCTCAGATCTAATAGTATTCAACTGATTCAATTCTAATCTCAGAAGAGATTCGAGTAATCTATTCAAGCTCTGCATCGTCAGTCAGATATTTTGAGAAACATGATCAGTATCAGATTCAGTTTAGTTGTGTTCAGTCAAGATTTCAGTTCAAAGTCTTTCAGTTGAGAGTAAAAGCGAGCACTGAGTGAGGGAAGGGATGGAGGATCTCCCGTTAGAGAGGCTAAGTCATTAGGAGAAATCCCTGAACTCCAGAACTGCGTAGCCAGCGCAGGATGCAGGAGTCTCCCATCAGTAGAGGTTGTCACCATCAGAGTGGTTTGACTATTATATTGCCTCAGGACAACTTCCTGCGAGGCTCATCCCGTCATAGAGGCTTGACCAGAGAGGTCTTTACCCGTGGAATGTTATTGACACCCTTCCAGCTGGGGTCATATGTTGGATCCCACCTGTGGTAGGTTAGGGCATGTCGGTTATGTAACTACTTCCTACAGTTGCAGTTTCAGTATCCATCTTCAGAAATCAGGACTGTCAGATATAGTCATCCATCTCTATAAAGAACTCAGATAGTTCCATTGATTCATGGACCATCCCTTCAGATAGGCTTGGTCTCATATACTGATGCTTATTATCATATATAGAGATCTTCCATCAGATAGGCTTGATCTCAGTCTCAGACTATGTTGAGTATTTTTATTATCATATCTAGAGATCTCCCGTTAGATAGGCTTGATCTCCATCTCAGATCCTTTATTCTATTGAGTATTCTTGTTGTCAGATTCGGACATGATCATACTTCTTATCATTGATAATCGCTTTCGGAATAATCTGTTAGCAAAGTTGATCTCTATTTCTGTCAGTCGAAAGCAGTAAGCTCAGAGTTCAGTCCTTGATGTAAGCACATCCAGATCCTCAGTTATCAGTATCAGATGAGTCAGTGATTTAGTATCTCAGTGTCAGTAGTAAGTTCAGTCTGCAGTAAAGTGGTATCCGAGTTTCAATATCTAGAGTTACCATGATTGTGTTTGTGTTCTGTGCATTCATGTATGTGTTCTCATGTGGCATTTTCATGATTATTCAGTTTAGATATTATGCATGCATGAACCCTTGCATTATCCTACCTCGTCTATATACTTAGTACATTCATGTACTAACGCATTTGCGCTATGGTGTTTTATTTGATTCTCTAGATTCAGAGGCACAGGATCCAGCGTATCCTCAGCAGTTCAGTCCCAGTCAGCAGCAATAGCAGTGAGTCCTCTTCTTTTGAGGAGAAGTATCAGTTTACTATTATTGTTTCAGACTTTGTTTATTTTTAGTTGACGGAGTTACTTGGGGACATGTCCCATCAACTCCACAGTTCAGACAGTTTAGAGGTTTTTCAGACGGACGTATTAGTATTCAGTTTTCTGTATTATAAGTATTCATAGATGTATCAAACCTTATGGCTAGTTTCCATATTTATTTCCAATATTATGCAGTATACAGGTACAGATATTCGTAAAGGGTTAGCTGTGGTCCTTCGGGGTCATAAGCATAGTGTGATGTCTCGGAATGGGATCTCGGGGCATTACAGAAGGGGTCTATTTATAGATTAAATTTGGATTTGAAAATTCGTATTTGAAAAAATAATTTTTGCAAAAGTTGGGATGGAATTTGAATTCTAATTCAACAAAGAATCCCCTTCATATCTTGCACTAATGACAAATCCAAAGAAAATTTTCGTTGTTTCACAATTTGGGGACTGTTTCCCTGCCACTAATGGTTTCAAAGGGTTGAACAAGATTAAAAAAAGATATAACATCGTTGTGCTTTTACCATTGTTGTGTTTTTGAAATAGGTTGTTGTTGTGCGCGTGTATTGTCATTGTTACACTCTTGATGTTGGAACGGGTTCTTGCTATTGTATTATCGGTTGTTGGAGTTTTTACAGATGAGCGTTGTTGATGTGTAACAACATATAACACTGGGTTGCTGTTGTTTGTAGGTGGAAAAGATTGGTGGGTCAGGTCATATTTAGATGGAGTGGGCTTGTTGGGTTGTTTTTGGCCGGAGCAGGTTGTTAGGCCTGATTTGGAAAAAGGGTTGGTAAAAATTTGTTAATCTGGTTGGGAATTGGGGATTTAGGGTGTAACGCCCTAAAATCTCATTTCGAGACATCACACGGTGCTTAAGGCTACAAGTATCCCTAAGCTAACCCTTTGAGCCTCTTACTACTTCTGACACTTACTTTTAAGATGAATAAAGAAAAATAATGGTACTGTCATAACATATCTCAAATGAAATAACAAAAGAATACTGTCTGAATAGTAACATGCTAAAAAGTCTAAAATACCACTGATAGTCTAGTCTGACAAAGCTTCTACTACTCAAGAACTAGAGAGCCATTGGGACAGATCCCCAAGTGACTCTTACTCAACTAAAAAGAAATAACCCAACTACTATGAAGATTGATATCTGGGAAAAACTGATCCTCGAACCATGAGGACTCATCAACTATGGGGGTGTAGATCAAGGTACTCGGAGATCACTGATGCTGCTCAGACTGAGCACCTAAACCTACATTATGATACAATGTAGCACACAGACGTATATGTGGATCAGTACTTTGAGAATGTACTGAGTATATGGGGGTGTATGCAATACTTAAAATAATAATATCATCAATCCTTACAGATATCATGCATGCTAATATAACTGACTCACATAGCTCGAATAATCTCAAAATTTCATATCTCGTAAATTATGAATAATGGAACACATAGTATAAATCTCATCTCAAGGAACATACTTTACTTTAGAAACTGATTACTTATTCTTACTAATAAGGAAAACTACTTTCTTCTTTGGAAAATTTTACTTTAAGAAACTACTCTGAAAAATCTTGTTATTAGGGAGGTTCTCTTAACCAACATACACCATGCAAGCTACATGGAGTCCAATGTCTTGTTCTTCTAAGGAAGAAACCTCACGTTGGGGAAAAGCGTCATACTCTTTTCAGGGAGTATAACCTTAACTCAGTGATCACTATCTCGGCCTCGGGCCCATAAATCTCAATCCTACGATGGCATGTAGTTCTGGGTTATGAAACCGTAGTAACTTACCCAAGTCGGTGCTAGATACTACTCCCTTTAGTTATCTACGCTCATGTCATGGAAATCTACTTTAAAATAATCTCGTGGTTCATAAACAACCCAACTATAAAATCTGTAATCTCATTTAGAAAAGTGGATTTCAAAGCTACTATGACCGTCAAGGTCAAAACTTTCTCAATAATCTCAAAATACTCAAACCATGGGTGCTTATAGAACAAAAGTTCTTAAAATTACAATCTCAAATTGAGCTTAATGACCTATATATCAATCTCACATTAAGACGTATCAAAATTCATACTCGATATCATAAAGATTCATATATCATATAGAAATCTGGAAATTTTCAGATATATGCATTATAATCTCAACATACTCATGTACTTCAATTCCTAAAACATTGAAACCATCATAATCTAATGAAATAATAACATAGGTTATAAACCCATACTTTAATTTCATAAGAAAACATATAAAACCATATGTTTTTATAATTAAAACAACTTTTGGGCACAAGGACGAAAGGAGTGTCCTTGCTCAAACCCCACATACCTTAGATTATGACTTGTAGATGAACAAGCTTTCTTGAGACTCTTTCTCATACTCTTGAGTGAGAGTTATTGAATCTTTTGGCTAGGGAACTTTGAATATCAACTCAATTTGCAGAATTTATGGTGGAATATTGATGTTCTTGGAGAGGGAATTGAGTTTGCGCTTGAGGGTTAATCTTGAGAGAAAACCCTAGTTCTTGATGCTTTGGATGATTCTGAACTTCTATGCTTCATTTTTAATATATCTAAGTGTTAAAAGGGTGGAAAAAGACCAAAAGTACTTTTAAAAATAGCTTTAAAATATTAAACGGGATCTACAACGGTCAAAGTGATGGTCCGTCGCTAGTCTGACAGCCCGTCGGATCGTTCGTCGCACGTTGGTCAGAAAAAGGCCACACTGCCTCATTGCGATGGCCTTAGCGACGGTCCATCTCTAGCTTGACGGTCCGTCATCCTGGCCGTCTCACTTTGACCAGAAGAGGGAGTTACTTCCTTGGTTGCAACGGTTTGGGTGATGGTCCGTCACAAGCTCGACGGTCCGTCAACCTGCCCGTCACACCTGGGCGGTTCCGATAGCTTTTAGTAAAACGACCATAACTTCTCACCCCGATATCAGATTTTGATGAAATTTGTATCATTGGAAAGATAATTTAATTTCCCAAATGATTATAATTCCAATTTAGGAAAATTACACATGGTTTAAACACCAATCACATTGGAAGTCATTCCTAAATCTTTTAGAGACGAAAAAAGCTTCACTTGACATGCTCTAAAGGCTTAGACTATGAGGGAACTTTACGGAGTCTTAAAATATCTCTCCCTTAGAAATATTCATCCTTGAATATCATTAGTTAGATTAAAATACCGAGGAACTAAGGATGCACAGCTGAATCAAATGGCTAAACCGGCTTTAAATCTTTCTAAACCTCTGAATACTCCAGGAAGTGCAAGAGCTTTCACAGGAATAAATACATAGTTGTATTTGATTGGAAAGGGACTGAATTAAGGAAGAATAATACCTTCGGCTTGATCTGAACTTGTGGAGAAAAGATATGGGTACTTGGCTCGCATATCTGCTTCTACTTCCCAAGTACCGCTATCAACTGAATGATTCCGCCACAAAACTTTGACCAAGGGAACTTTTTTTTCCTTAGTCTATGAACCTGGTAATCTAGGATCTCAACCAAAATCTCATCAAATGAAAGACTAGTCTGGATATCTAAGCTCTCAGAAGGATCTACTACAGCAGAATCACCAATGTGTTTCTTAAGCATAGAGACATGAAAGATAGAATGAATAACTGACAACTATGTGGGAAACTCTATCTCATAGGCTACTTTCCCAACATGGCTTAAAACTCTATAAGGGCCAACATAACGGGGACTAAGCTTCACCTTTCTCCCAAACCTTTTTACCTCTTTCATGGGTGAAATCTTCAAGTACACCGAATCACCCACCTCAGACTCAAGATCTATTCTTCTCACATCTGCATATGACTTTTGATGACTTTGGGTTGTCTTTAATGTTTCTCTAATCAACTTAATTTTCTCCATAGCCTCAAACACTACATCATGTCCAATAACATCAGCTTCACCCACTTCGAACCAACCTATGGGTGATCTATATCTTCTACCATACAAAGCCTCAAATGGTGCCATCCAGATGCTAGAATGATAACTATTATTATATGCAAACTCAATCAGTGGTAAGTGCTCATGACAACTACCTTTGAAATCAAGGGAACATGCCCACAACATATCTTCTAAAGTCTGGATGGTCCTCTCAGCCTGACCATCTATCTGCGGATGAAAAGCGGAACTCAAATGAACTTGGGTACCAAGACCCTTCTGGAAAGCTTTCCAAAACTGCGAAGTGAACTGAGTACCCCTATCCGAGATAATGGACAAGGGAACTCCATGCAACCTAACTAACTCTCGTATATACAATCTAGCATAATCCTCAGTTGTATAAGATGTATACACTGGCAGGAAATGCGCGAACTTAGTCAACCTGTCTACAGCAACCCAAATAGAATCACGATGACGACGCGAAAGAAGTAAACCAGTCATGAAATCCATATTCACCTCTTCCCACTTCCAAGTGGGTATACCAAACTCTTGCAACTTATCGCCAGGTCTTTGGTGCTCTACCTTAACCTATTGGCATATTGCACACTTTGCCATAAATCTTTCTATATCCTTCTTCATGCCACTCCACCAATAGATTCCTCATAAGTCATGGTAATCTTGGTAGCACTGAGATGAATGGAATACCACGCACCATGCACCTCATCCATAATTCTCTTCCTCAAATCACCAACACATGAAACACACAATCTATTCTAACATCTCAATACACCATCTTCCCCTTAGGAGAAAACCTCTACCTTTTGGCCCTTAACTGACTCCTTCAGTTTGACCAAACGAGAATCCATGTCTTGTTTCTCCTTCACTTCCAAAACTAAAGAGGATTCAGAACCACTTTGAACCCAAACATTCCCCTCAGCTGAATCAAGAAACCTAATACCCAGTCTAGCCAAACGATGCACTTTCTGAGCTAACGCTTTCTCATCTTTCTCCACATGAGCAACACTGCCCACAGATAATCTACTAAGGGTGTCTCCCACTACGTTGGCCTTGCCCGGATAATACAACATGCTCATATCATAATCTTTTAGAAACTCTAACCATCTCCTCTGACAAGATTCAACTCCCTCTGAGAAAACACATACTGTAAGATTTTATGGTCCGTAAACACATCAACATGAACACCATATAAATAGTGTCTCCAAATTTTTAAAGCAAAAACCACAGCTGCTAATTCAAGATCTTGGGTTGGGTAATTCTTTTCATGCGGCTTCAACTGTCTAGAGGAATAGGCTATAACCTTACCTCTCTGCATCAACACACAACCCAAACCAACTCTTAAGGTATCACAATACACCATAAACCACCTGTACCATTAGGCAAAGTCAACATAGGGAATAAGGTGAGTCGAGTCTTTAACTCTTGAAAACTTTTCTCACAGGAATCTGACCAAAGGAACTTAACTTTCTTTTGGGGCAACCGGGTCATGGGGGATGCAATAGAAGAGAAACCTTCAAAAAATGGCAGTAGTAGCCAGGTAAACCTAAGAAACTTCTAATATCTGATGGAGAGATAGGTCTAGGCCAATTTCTTATAGTTTCTATCTTTTGGGGATCAACTCTAATGCCTTCGGCTAATATAATATGACCGAGAAAGGCTACTGACCTTAGCCAAAATTCACACTTCCTGAATTTGGTGAACAACTGATGATCTCTAAGAGTTTGCAAGACAATTCTAAGATGATCCACATGGTCATTCTCAGTACGGGAGTACACAAGGATATCATCTATGAACACTATGACAAACATATCAAGACACTGTCTGAACACTCGATTCATGAGGTTCGTAACAGCTTCTGGAGAATTGGTTAGCCCAAAAGACATGACTAGAAATTCAAAGTGACCATAGCGAGTTTGGAAGGCTGTCTTTGGAATATCACATTCCCTCACTTTAAGCTGATGATAGCCAGATCTAAAGTCTATCTTGGAGAAATAACTTGCACCTTGCGATTGATCAAATAGGTCATTAATTCTAGAAAGAGGGTACTTATTTTTTACTGTGACCTTATTAAGCTGACAATAGTCAATGCACATACACAAAAAACCATCTTTTTTCTGCACGAACAGGACGGGTACGCCCCAAGAAGAAATACTGGGCCTTATGAAACCTTTGTCTAAAAGATCTTTGAGTTGCTCTTTTAACTCCTTAAGCTTTGCAGGTGTCATACGGTATGGAGAAATAGACATAGGTTTTGTATCGAGAAGAAGGTTAATCCCGAATTCTATCTCTCTATCAGGAGGTACCCCTAGGAGATCTTCCAGAAAGACATCAAGAAACTTATTAACTATACTGACTGACTGAATGGTCGAAATCTCAGACTTAGTGTCCTTAACTATAACTAGATGGTAGATGCAACCTTTGGATATCAACTTTATAGCTTTGAGATAGGATATAAAGTGACTCTTGGGAGATACTGAACTTCCGGATCACTTAAAGACTGGCTCATCAGGAAATTAAAACTTAACCACATGGGTACGACAGTCTATAGATGCATAACAAGAGTGAAGCCAATCCATACCCAGAATTATATTAAAATCCACCATCCCCAACTCTATCAAATCAGCAAATATGACTCTATGAAGGACAGTGATAGGATATTTTTCATACACTTGCTTAGCAACAACTGATACACCTACTGGAGTAGAAACCAGGAAAGGCTCAAGAATATTTGCAGGACTTATTTTAAAATTCACAGAAACTAATGGGTTCACATAAGAGAAACTTAACCTAGGGTCCAACATCACATAAACATCAAAGTGAAAGACATGAAGCATACCAGTAACAACATCGGGAGAATTATCCTATTCCTGATGGGATAGTAAGGCATAGAATCTATTTTGGTGGTGACCGTGAGCCGTAAAAGATGAAGAGCCCTGAGGAGGGACTGGACGGGCTAAAGGATCTAGTGCACTGGTAGTCTGAGTCTGAGTTCGAACATCTTGTCTCCCCTGACTAGTATGCGGGCACTCTCTAAGTTTATGGCCTATCTTTCCATAACCAAAACAACCCCTCTGATCGGCTAAGCACTCACCGGCATGGTTCCTACCATACTTAGTACATGGATAATAATGAGGTCTGTTACTTACACTATTCTGGGACTTGTACATAGAAGGCCTATTCATTTTCTCCTTCCTATTTCTGAGCACGGGAGCACTAGCTGATGAAGGCGCTGGCATAGAGGAATAATCCTGAAACTGGGGTTGGTTCCCTCCATGGAATCTAGTCTGGCCATGCTCAAACTGCTATGATCTAGCCCTCTTATTTCCCCTTACTCTATCTCTATCCCTTATCTTATTTGCCTCTATTTATTGAGCATACATCATCAGCCTGGACAGATCTATATCCCTATTGAGTATAGCAGTCCTACACTCTTTCAGCACCAAACCAGACACACTGGTCATGAACTTACTTATACTATATAGGGTGTCAGCTACCAAGTCAGGAGTATACTTGTCTAACTGGTTGAACTTGAGGCAGTACTCCTTAACGGTCATGGAGCCCTGTCTCAAGTTCATAAACTCCTTTATCTTCTCTTCCCTCATCTCTAAAAGGAAGAACTTGTCCAAGAATGTATCATGGAATACCTTCCAAGTAATAGGGGCAGCATCTTCCCCTTTATTCTTTCTCCATACAACAACCAAGTCATAAGCAATGTCTTTCAGATGATAAGATGCCATCTCTACACTCTCTTCCTCAGAAATATGCATGACTTGGGTGATCTTTCTCACCTCCTCAAGATATAACTGCGGGTCCTCACCAACCTTAAACCCATAGAACTCTGGCGGATTCATCCGCATGAAATCACAGATTCTAGCAGCAGCTAAGTCACCTCCCTACTGATGTAGAAATATAGCCTGGTTATTGGCCTGGACATTTGCGGTGACTGCTAGGGATAACGCCTGAAAGGCCGCCAGAAACTCAGCATAAGACACAGTCTCATTCAAGGGATTAACAGGTTGAGGTCGCTCTTTATCATTCCTATGGGTATTAGCTCTTCGAATGGAATTTTCTGAAATAAGAGAGCATGAATTAATAACTGAGGGAGACAACTGTAAGCACGTTAGATTCTGAATAAAAGAGATGACTTTTTTCTAAAACATCTTGTATCCTCTTGCTCATAGATGTGGTATGCTACACATCGATCATAAAGACTCTACTTAACGTGTCTTGTCAGACTCCCTAGGACTCCTTAAACCTTAGGATCTGATATTAAGTTTGTAATGCCCTAAAATTTCATTCTGAGACGTCACACGGTGTTTAAGGCTACAAGTAGCTCTAAGCTAACACTTTAAACCTGTTACTACTACTGACACTTACTTTTAAGATGGATAAAGCAAAACAATGGCAATATCATAACATATCTCAACTGAAATAACAAAAAAATAATGTCTGAATAGAAACATGGTGAAAAGTCTAAAATACCACTGATAGCCTAGTCTGACAAAGCCTCTACTAATCAAGAACTAGAGATCCATTGGGACAGATCCCCAACTGACTCATACTCAACTAAAGAAAAATAACCCAACTACTATGAAGACTGAAATCAGGGAAAAATAGGTCCCCGAACCATGAGGACTCATCAACTATGGAGGTGTAGATCAAGGTACTTGAAAATCACTGACGTTGTTGAGACTGAGCACTTGAACCTACATTATAAAACAATATAGCACACAAACGTATATGTGGATCAGTACTTTGAGGATGTACCGAGTATATGGGGGTGTATGCGAAACTTAAAATAATAATAATATCAATCTTTACAGAAATCATGCATGCTAATATAACTGACTCACATAGCTCGAATAATCTCAAAATTTCATATCTCGTAAATTATGAATAATGGAACACATAGTATAAATCTCATCTCAAGGAACATACTTTACTTTAGAAACTGATTACTTATTCTTACTAATAAGGAAAACTACTTTCTTCTTGGGAAAATTTTACTTTAAGAAACTACTCTGAAAAATCTTGTTATTAGGGAGGTTCTCTTAACCGACATACACCATGCGAGCTACATAGAGTCCAATGTATTGTCCTTCTAAGGAAGAAACCTCACGTTGGGGACAGGTGTCATGCTCTTGCCAGGGAGTATAACCTTAACTCGGTGATCACTATCTCGGCCTCGGGCCCATAAATCTCAATTCTATGATGGCATGTAGTTCTGGGGTATGAAACCATAGTAACTTACCCAAGTCGGTGCTAAATACTACTCCCTTTAGTTAGCTACGCTCATGTCATAGAAATCCACTTTAAAATAATCTCGTGGTTCATAAAGAACCCAATTATAAAATCTATAATCTCATTTAGAAAAGTGGATTTCAAAGCTACTATGACCGTCAAGGTCAAAACTTTCTCAATAATCTCAAAATACTCAAACCATGGGTGCTTATAGAACAAAAGTTCTTAAAATTACAATCTCAAATAGATCTTAATGACCCATATATTAATCTCACATTAAGACGTATCAAAATTCATACTCGATATCATAAAGATTCATAAATCGTATAGAAATCTGGAAATTTTCAGATATATGCATTATAATCTCAACATACTCATGTACTTCAATTCCTAAAACATTGAAACCATCATAATCTAACGAAATAATAACATAGGTTATAAACCCATACTTCAATTTCATAAGAAAACATGTAAAACCATATATCTTTATAATTAAAACAACTTTTGGGCACAAGGACAAAAGAAGTGTCCTTGATCAAACCCCACATACCTTAGATTATTACTTGTAGATGAACAAGCTTGCTTGAGACTCTTTTTCGTACTCTTGAGTGAGAGTTCTTGAATCTTTTGGCTAGGGAACTTTGAATATCAACTCAATTTACAGAATTTATGGTGGAATATTGAAGTTCTTGGAGAGGGAATTGAGTTTGCGCTTGAGGGTTAATCTTGAGAGAAAACCCTAGTTCTTGATGCTTTGGATGATTCTGAACTTCTATGCTTCATTTTTAATATATCTAAGTGTTAAAAGGGTGGAAAAAGACCAAAAGTACTTTTAAAAATAGCTTAAAAATATTAAACAGGATCTGCGATGGTCGGAGTGATGGTCCGTCACTAGCCTGACGGCCCGTCGGATCGTCCGTCGCACGTTGGTCAGAAAAAGGCCACACTGCCTCGTTGCGACGGTCTTAGCGATGGTCCGTCGCTAGCTTAATGGTCCGTCATCCTGCCCGTCACACTTGGACCAGAAGAGGGAGTTATTTCCTTGGTTGCAATGGTTTGGGCGACGGTCCGTCGCAAGCTCGATGGTCCGTCAAGCTGCCCGTCGCACCTGGGTGGTTCCGATAACTTTTAGTAAATCAATCATAACTTGTCACCCCGATATCGGATTTGGATGAAATTAGTTTTGTTGGAAAGATAATTTAATTTCCCACATGATAAAAAGTCTAATTTAGAAAAATGACCCATGGTTTAAACATCAATCACTTTGGAAGTCATTCCTAAATCTTTTAGAGACAGAAAAAGGATTCACTTGATATGCTCTAAAGGCTTAGACTACGAGGGAACTTTATGGGGTATTACATAGGGCCTTTATTAAATAGCCAAAAAATGAGAATGTAGACAATAATATTTAAATTTTAGCATAATTAAAATTTAATTGATCAATTGCATTGCAATTATGGTCAATTTGATATTCATTTAAGTTTAATTTAATAAATTGACTAAATTAAAACAATATGTGAAACAAATTAGCAACAAATTTAATCTCGAGCTTCTTTATTTAATAAAATCAAATAAATATTTTCCAAATAAATTATTTTGAAAATAAATTATTTTTTAATCAAGATTTTATCCATTTGAATTCACATTCTAGATAACCCTTGATTAAAATTTAATTTTTTCATATAATTAAATCATCTCGTATACGCAACTACAAAAAGATATAATAGTTACTTTAAATGACTAAAATTACCTATATAAATATTTGAAAGAATTTATTTGGATAAAATAAATTTTAAAATTTATTTAAAATCAAATAAACTCGAAATTAAACTCAGTTGTGGAGGGCAAATATTAGGTGTCAACAGTAAATAGTTGTTGAATGATGATTAGAGGTTTTATGATGAATAGTAGTCAAATATATTAGTAATAAGAGATGGTTAGTTAGTAATTGGTGACTAGTGTATATTGATGCTAATATTATTAAATGATGATAATATTATGGAATGTGAGTATATTGTCTTGGAGAATCGTGAAATATTGTAAATTGCGAAATGATGGCTTAATAATGATGAAAGTTAGTTATAATATTGGTTGGTTGCTTTATTCTTCTCTTGAGTGTACTCTTCGATCATATGAGAGGTTGTGATGAGTTCTTTACTTTTCTGCACCAATTGGCATATGGAAGCCAAGTTTGTGGTTATGTTTTCTTGTGATGATGCTTATTGATGTGTTATTAATTTGAATTGCTTACGTATGATTGTACAACAATATTGGCATGTTTTGATGCCTTATGTTATACTGTTATTTTAGTTTAATACTTATTATGTACAGCGGTATTGGAGATGATTGGCACGACAATATATCTCCTACATAACCTGTGCATGACCAAAAACCTTAGCAAAAGACCTACCTATAGCAACCAACCTTTGTGTAGACATACAAAGAGGAAGTTTTAATCCCAAAAAAAAAACTCTCTCATACTTAGTAATCAGAATAGAAGTAGCATGCCTATCCAACTAATAAAATCGAGCCTCATACTCCCTAAAAGTCATGGCACCGTGCTCCAACCTTAATTATTGATCCCTCAAGTATCCCTAAGACCGTGAGACATGTACTTTTCCAAGAAGATCTCAGAGAACTTAGTGCAAGACAATAAGGAAGATCTAGCTAGCCTGGAATCAAAATGACCTGTCCACCAATGTCGAGCTACCAAGTCCAACTAAAAATAAGTGTAATCCCCACCACGAGTCTCAACTATTCCCAAATTATAGAGTATATCCTTCCAAGTAATCAAGAACTCATATGCATCATCGCCTGATGCAACAGAAAATCTAGGCAAAGTTAATCTCAAGAATCTACCTAGTATTTTCTGCTCCTCTACAAACATAATAGGTTGGGAAACCATTAGCTGGGTAATTACCATCTATAAAACTACCAACTAGACAACTATTGACACATGAGGGATCATAACTCTGGGAGCCACAACTATAGGTTATGACCCTGCCTCAATACCAGTCTTATTTGTAGATTATGCTTTATCAAAAGATGCACTACCAACTAATCTCAAAAGCTGAACCAAAGCATCCCTGAGCACTGAATAAGAAATAAACCTTGATGTAGGAATAGGGTCTAGTGAAGGCCCTCTATCCTGGACCTTAGCTGGGGACACATCCCTGGGTTTTCCATGACCTCTAGTTCATCAATTAATAGCTATAAGATTCCTAGGCTCAATCTTGGGACCCTCATCTAGCATAGTGGTAGTACAAGTCTTAGCCATCAGCAAAAGAGTGAAACCAAAGGAATACTTTTGAAACTAACTCAGACTATTAGCATAAAATAATTGAAAGAAGTGAAGAACTCTTATAAATGTCCTATATCCACTTGAATATAAGAAATTTATGTTATTGTTTTGATTTGTGGGACTCTACTAGACACTTGCTCTTATACCAACAATATCGATAAAACCTACACTCTAATACCAATTTGTCACGATCTAATTTATGAGTCATGATGGTCCTAAGACCGTGCCTAGGGATCCTTCTCCTTTTCACAGAAGAGAAATATAGGTCATGCACAGTCGTGTGATTTGTCCCTAGCTAGGGGCCACGATAGGCCACCTTTTCTAAGTTTTATTCCTGCTCCTAAGCCAGAGGTTCTTCCACCCTAACCAGGGGTATACCAGGGAACAGCCTAGGCTTCACCAGTGTTTATTTCTTCTTAAGTGTTCATAGATATGTTGGTTCAGCTTTTGGGTTTAATTGGTGGTATGCCGCATGATGGTGCACATTCTACAGATTAGAGTGGTACTGAGGTGGGGGTAGCAGTAGTTATGGCTCTCAGAGTTGAGTATTCTTAGTCGGATTTGCTTAGCTAGTGGTTTTTCATCTTGTTCTGCCTTCTGAGAAGCAAAAAATATTGGGTAAATTCTTAAGATTAGCTTCACCTAGATTTTCTAGTGCTCCGAGAGAGGATACATATGAATTTTTGTATGATTATGAGTATAGGATCCATAATTTAGGCCTAGTTGAGACTCATGGTATGTATTACACCATATTTTAGTTGGATTTGGATGTTTGACTTTAGTGGAGAGGTTATATGGATCTAGACTAGCTGGATCCTTTCCCTTGTCATGGACTCAATTCTCTGAGATATTCTTAGAGAATTACATGCCTTGTAACCTTTGAGATCGCCTGAGAGATCAATTCTCAAGATTGGAGCAAGGCCCCATGATAGTTGTAGAGTATGAGGCTCATTTTGGCTAGGCATGCAACTTTTATTTGGGATATTAAGTATTAGAGAGTTCATTACTTTGTTAGAGGGCTCTATGACAGTTGTAGAGTATGAGGCTCATTTTCATGAGTTGTCCAGGCATACAACTTTTATTTGGGATATTAAGTATTAGAGAGTTCATTACTTTGTTAAAGGGTTCATTGCTCGCGGTATGGATTACACCATATTTTAGTTAGATTTGGATGGTCAACTTTGGTAGAGAGGTTATATGAATTCTAGACCAGATGGATCCTTTCCCTTGTCATGGACTCAGTTCTATGAGATATTCTTAGAGAAGTGCATGCCTTGCTGCCTTGGATATTTCCTGAGAGATCAATTCTCAAGATTGGAGCAGGGATCTATGATAGTTGTAGAGTATGAGGATCATTTTCATGTGTTAGCTAGGCATTCAACTTTTATTTGGGATATTAAGTATTAGAGAGTTCATTGCTTTATTAGAGAGTTAGGACTTCCCATTTGTATGTCTACTCAGAGTTTAGTTGTTGCGAGTGGGTCTTTTACTGAGGTGTTAAATCACACTCAGGGTATGGAGGAGATGCACCATAAGGGTCACAAGGAACTTGATAAGAGGCCTAGATTTTAGGGCAGATTAATTAGGAGCCATTGTAGCTACCAACCCAGAGATGGTAGTTCTCAGAGTAGGTATCCTCTACGTTCATCCTATCAGTCTCAAAATTAACCTAGTCGACCTATTCAGGTAGCACTTTAAATTACTAACGAAGGTCAGTCTAGTGCTAGTGATCGCCTTGATAAGGGTCGTGTTCAGTCTATGAAAGGTCCATCATCCATTTATTCTAGTTATGGTTCTTACTTTGGTTCAGCCAAATCTATCGGTTCTCGTTCAGCTCCTATATCATGTTATACTTATGAACTTCTTGGTTACTAATCACGAGAATGCCCTAGTCATGGGGTAATTTTTATTTTAGCTCAGGGTGCTTCCCCCTATTAGAGCAGTTCATCCCTTATCTAGAGGTGGTTTTCATAGTTGCAGGAGTGGTTTCTAGGGTACTCAAGGAGGTTTTCTGGCAAGAAGGATAGGAGATCAGTCAGGTCCCTAGTCAGGTGGCTGGTGTGGTCAATTATATGCAATACCTTCTATACCCAAGGCTGAGACTTTGAATATTGTGGTTACAATTACAATTTTGATATGCCGCAAGTTGGATCTTGCTTTATTTGATTCGAGATCCACTTATTCTTATATATCTTCTTATTATGCACCACAATTAAAGTTGTCTTGTCATTTACTATATGTGTCATTGTGCGTATCTACTCCCATGGATAATTCTTTTGTAGTGGATCAGGTTTATAGATCATGTGCTATGACTATTAGAGATGTTGACACTTATGTTGATCTTATTATTCTGGACATGGTGGATTTTTATGTGATTATGGGCATAGACTGCTTATCCTACTATCATGCGATGATAGATTATTTTGCAGAGACTATTTTGTTAGCCATGCCCGGCATACCCCCAGTCGTATGGTAGGGAGTTGTTAGCCATGAGCTGACATGGACTATTTCTTATATGTGTGCTAGGATACTTATTTCAAGGGGTTGCGAGTGTTATATTGCTTATATTTGTGATACTAATGTACAAAGTTTGTTGCTTGACTCTGTTCCTATTTTTTGTGAGTTTTCAAATATGTTCCCTACCAACCTCCCTGGTATTCTGCTTTTCTGTGAGATTGAGTTTGCCTTTAATCTCAATCTTGGCACCCGACCTATTTTTATGGCACCTTATTGTATAGCTCCTATCAAGCTTAAGGAGATGAATTCTCTGTTTTAGGATCTTTTTTGTAAGGGTTTTATTAGACCAAATTTATCCCTTTGGGGAGCTCCTATGTTGTTTGTAAAGAAGAAAGATCGTTCCATATGTATGTGTGTTGATTATAGGTAGCTTAATGAGGTGATGGTGAAGAATCGTATCCTATGCCTTGCATTGATGATTTTTTTGACCAACTTCAGGGAGCGACAGTGTTTTCTAAGGTTGATTTGAGATTTGGTTACCATCAGTTGATGATTCGAACAGAGGATATCCCAAAGATAGCATTCAAGACCCGTTATTGTCATTATGAGTTCTTTGTGGTGTCATTTAGGTTGAATAATGCCCTAACTACATTCATGGACTTGATGAACTGAGTATTCAGGCCATACTTGGATTTTTTTGTGGTTGTTTTCATCGACGACATCTTTGTTTATTCGAGGAGTAGAGAAAAGTATGCACAATATTTGGGGATTGTGCTTTAAACTTGGAGAGATCATGTACTTTTTTTCAAGTTCTTCAAGTTTAAGTTTTTACTTAAATTGATGACATTTCTTAGACGTGTGGTGTCTAAGGATAGTATTATGGTAGACCTAGACAAGATTGAGGTGATTCGTGATTGGGCTAGACCTATATCTCCAACTGAGGTTCGTAGCTTCATTGGTTTAGACAATTATTATTGTTGATTCATCAAGGGCTTTGCTACTATTCCAGTGCCTACGACCAGAATGACTTGGAAGGAGGTTCCCTTTTGATGGTCTGAGGAGTATGAGTCAAGCTTTGGAAAGCTTAAGGATTTTCTCAATTCAACTTCTATTTTAGCTCTTCAGATTGAGGGAAAAGGATTCACCATATTTTGTGATACTTCTAGTGTTGGTTTAGGTTGTGTATTTATGCAATGGGGTCATGTTATTTCTTATGCTTCTAGATATCTTGCGGTGCACGAGCACAACTATCCCACTCATACTTGGGAGTTGGCGGCCGTAATTTTTGTGCTTAAGAGTTGGAGGCATTATCTGTATGGCGTGCATTGTAATATTTTCATCGATAATCGTAGTTATCATAATCTTATGACCCAGAGAGAGATTAATACTTGACAATATATATGGATAAAGTTTCTTAAGGATTATGATATTTTGATCTTGTATCATCTATGCTAGGAAAATATAGTAAGGGATGCCTTGAGCTGGAAGGCAGTGAGTATGGGTAGCTTGGCTTGTAGTTTAGTTTCTCAGAGATCGTCAGCACGTGATATTTAGTCCTTAGCGAACTTGATAGTTTTCCTTGATATTTTAGATCATAGGAGGATTTTGGCTAGTGTGGAGGCCAGGTCATCGCTATTTGAGCAAATTTGAGATCGTCAGTTTGAGGATAGCAAGCTTTGCTTCCTTCATGATCAAGTGTTGAGTGGTGAGTCTTAGAGGGCCACCATAGATTCTGAGAGTGTTTATAGATTTGATGATCGTATTTGTCTTCCGCAGATTGATGACTTGATTCGGTTGATTTTGCATGAGGCTCGAAGCTCTAGATATTCCATTCACCTAGCATAGCCAAAATGTATAGTGATTTGACACAACATTATTGATGGGTGGTATAAAGAGAGATATGGTAGATTTTATATCTCGTTGTCTATGTTATCAGTAGGTAAAGGTCGAGCATCAGCGACCAGGTAGTTTGACTTTGAGGTTACCCATTCTTGAGTGGAAATAGAAGCATATTACCATGGATTTGTTAGTGGTTTGACTTGCCCTTCCATGGCTCCGATGCTATTTGGGTTATTATAGAACGTTTACCAAGTCAACACATTTTATTCCTGTCTAGATATCCTTCAGTACTGAGCGATTGGCCCATGTTTATGTTTGGGAAATACTCTATTTGTATGGTGTGCCCATTTCTATCATTTCAGACTGCGGTTCTATGTTCACTTTGAGATTTTAGAGAGATTTTCTAGAGGAGTTGGGCACTTATGTAGATCTTAGTAAAGCCTTTCATTGCAGATAGATGGTCAGTCTGAGCAGACTATTCAGATACTTGAGGATATGCTCTGAGCATGTGTTATGGATTTTAGAGGTTAGTGAGAGCAACACATAGCCTTGGCAGAGTTCGTATATAATAACAACTATTATTCGAGTATTTAAATGGTGCCTATTTAGGATGTGTATGGTAGGATACGTTGTTCTCTAGTTGGTTGGTTTTAGACTTTTGAGGTTAGGCCTCGTGGTACTGATTTTCTTCAAGAGTCATTGGAGAGAGTTAGGGTGATTTAGGATAGGATGAGAGTTGCTCAAAGTAGAAAGAATCCCTATGCAGACCGTAGGCTTTATGCCTTGAGATTTAGAGTTGGTGATAGTGTATTCCTTTGTGTATCTCCTATAAAGGGTATGATGAGGTTTGAGAGGAAGGGCAAGCTCAGTTCTAGATATATTAGACCTTTTCAGATTCTTCGTGCAATTGGTGAGGTAGCTTATGAGTTAGTCTTCCACCAAATGTTGCCGTTGTTCATCCAATTTTCCATATCCTTATGTTGCGGCAATATATTCTTGATCTTCTCATGTTCTTAGATGGGACTCGATTCAGTTTTATGAGTGTTTGACCTGTGTAGATGAGTCAGTGCTCATTTTGGCTAGAGATGTCAGGAGGTTACGCACTAGAGAGATTCCTATAGTTAAGGTTCAGTGGAGGCACTGTCCAGTAGAGGAGGCCACTTGGGAGATCGAGAGCGAGATGCAGACCAGTATCCTCACCTGTTCGAGACTTCAGATACATCTTAATCTTTAACTTTCAGGGATAAAATTTCCTTTAGCAGTGGATATTATAATGACCCTTCGGGTCATTTTCCATATTTGTACTTATTTTTGTCATTAAACCTTTTCTATAGCATCGCTAAGTCATTTACAATTTACTGGGACTGATAGTTTAGTTACCAGGTAGTTCATTTGATTTTTAGATCCAATTTCCTATTTTAAAGTCTATGCTGGTTCCAAATGGCTACCGGGCAAAAACTTCAGTGAAATAATCTCGTATGCAAATTCCGAATGTGCCAGCAACTTTGGAATATTGATTTTAGGCTAGGTGGACCTTTGGTTTGGGTCCCAAGGCGCCCAAGATCATTTTGACCTATTGGTTGAAAAGTTAAGAAAATGAGATATAGGTGTGGGACGCATATTTGGTCAGAATGACCTCGGATGGAAAATACAAACACGCCATTGAATCCAGAACATCAAATTTGGGATGGTTACATAGATTGATTGCATATAAAGGATTCCAAACGAATCTCGAGTACCCGATCGAGTCCATTCTTGGACTTGGAAAATATGGTGCATCAGGTTTTCTGTTGCACCACGACTGCCATTCTTTGGACTGCAATCGTACATCCATTTGCAGAGGAAAATCTGAGATCGCATAGGTTTGGTCGCAATTACGACTGTCCTATGCAGACCATAAATAATGTGATCAACAACCTGCAAGTCGCGATAGCGATTGTCGAGGCCCTGGACTGGGTATAAATTTATCTCTTTTCCACGATTTTGGTCATTTTTCATCTTTCCCCCTTGAGAGCTAAACCCTAAAATAAAGTGAGATCTTAAAGTTAAAGCTTTTGGATGCTTGGGAAGCTAGATTAAAATCCATTTCTTGATTCTCCTATGGATTTAAGGTACGAATCCTCTAAATTCATGGTTGAATTTTTTGATTAATTGCCCAAAACCACATAATCTTTAATGTTTGATTTTAGTCCCAATTTATCTTAGTTTTCACCCATTGATGAAGGTAATGATTCCTTGAGCTTATATGAATTTTAGATTGGTCTTAGAAACGCAATTTTCGTACGTGGGACCCATATGGGGTTTTTTAGGTGATTTTTTGACCCAAAGCATATTGGTGTAGTATGTTTATTGTTATTCTTGTATTGATGAGTAGATTGTGTTTTTGATATATTAGCATATTGAGGAGGCTTCTCGAAAGGAAAAAGCGAAGGTTTAATGGTTCGTTGAGCTTTCTTCAGCGATGAGGTAGGCTTGGTTTATCCGTTGTTAGATTGAGCTATGTCATAGTATTCTTATGATATTTTGTTAGATTTTGGATGGGTTTAGGTTTTGATTGATGAAATACAAGACTTGGGTTTATTTGAATCATTTGGGATAAATTGAAATTGTAGAGTTGAAATACTTAGCTTTTTGCCTTGAACCTTAGTACATTAGACTTCATTACTCGTGTTTAGCATGAGAATTCCTTAGTTTTCTCTAAGTTAAGTAAATGTTCTAGTTAATCATGTTTGGGGTAAGTTTGACCTTAGTTGCTTACCCTAATAAAGTTTGCCTTAGTTCCATTGTACTTAGTTAAAATGCTTGAGTAGAATCTCTACCTTATGGCTAATTGTGGCTTGTTATACATCTAAGAGTGGATTTAGATACCTTAGCCTAGTCCGAGGTAGAATTTTACTTAGAATGTAACTCGGAGATTTAGAAGTAGGCTCTTTGACACACCTTAAGTCAAGATTGATGGATAGTTCTCTTGAGACCGTTATACGCTTGTTGAATACTTAGAAATGTTCGTTTTCCATATTGAGAGGCTTAGCTACTTAATTGTTATGGTGATGATGACATTTGAAGTAGTGCATATGGATTATTTAACTAGATTATTGATTATGTTCGGATAAGATATTGAATATGCTATAGAATAAGCCCATGATTATGTTATTGATTAAGCCATTGATTAGGCTATTATTCGGTCCATTGACTATGCTATTCCTCATGCTTGTGACCACACTTAATAATTATGCTAGTAATCATACTAGAAATCATTCTTATTGACCATATTAGAAAGAATGAAGTTACTGATGCTAGATGGTATGCTTATTGATCATATTGGGAAGTTATGCTATTAATTATGTTTGAAATCATGATACCTCATTATGTAATTGCTTATGTTATTGATTTTTCCACCGATTATGATTATATACATACATACATATATATATATATACATACATTTATATATTGATACTCAGTAAGGCCGGAGGATATTATGATGATATATTGATACCTGGTAAGGCCGGAGGATATTATGATGATATATTGATACCCAGTAAGGCCAGATGATATTATGATGATATATTGATATCCAGAAAGGCCGGAGAATATGATGATGATAGCCAACAAGGCTGGAGGATACTATGATGATATATTGATACCCAGCAAGTACGAAGGATATTGTGATGATGTATTGATACCTGAAACGGCCAGAGAATGATTATGATGATATATACCCGGCAAGGCCAGAGGATGATTATGATGATATATACCCAGCAAGGCAGGAGGATGATTATGATGATATATACTCAACAAAAAGCCAGAGGATGATTATGATGATGCATTAATACCCAACAATGCTGGAGGATGATTATACTGATGTACCTATTTGTACATCTACCTCTTCGAGTCCGTCTAGCCATCTATATGTAAATTATATGCTTATATATATTTATGTGTAATTTGGGTGATGTTGATATTAGGAATGCCGGTTGTAGCCCGAAAGTGATAAATGACTATAAGTGGTATAGTTGATGATTAGTGGTGGATATTGTTTAAGCAATGGCTAGTTAATAAATGAGTATTAGTTGGTAAACAATGATTTGTAATAAATGATGATTGGTAATAAATGATGCTAGTGATAATTAATGGTTATCTAACAAAGGATAATAGTGGCTTTGTGGTAAATAGTTGTTGAATGATGATTAGAGATTATATGATGACTAGTAGTCAAATGGATTAGTAATAAGAGATAGTTAGCTAGTAATTGGTAACTAGTGTATATTGATGCTAAGATTGTTAAATGATGATAATATTATGGAATGTGACTACATTTTCTAATATTGGGAGTCGTGAAATATGGTAAATTGTTAAATGATGGCTAAATGACGATGAAGGTTAGTTATAATGTCGGTTGATTGATTTATTCTTCTCTTGAGTGCACTCTCTGATTATATGGGAGGCTGTGACGAGTTCTTTACTTTTCAGCACCTATTGGCATATGGGATCCAATTTTGTAGTTCTGTTTTCTTGTGATGATGCTTATTGATGTGTTATTATTCGAAATTGCTTACATATGTTTGCACGGCGATATTGGAATGTTTTGATGCCTTATATTACACTGTTATTTTGGTTTAATTACTTATTATGTACAATAGTATTGCAGATGATTCAGGTTCATTTCTACATCTTGATTTAGTTTATGATTATCTTGCTTTTTCTCATACTTATATCATGATTTAGCTTAGTCGGGCGATGATGCCTACTGAGTACCCATTGTTTTTGTACTCATTCTACACTTTTGTACCTTTTTGGTGCAGATCCGAGTACTAGTTGTCATTGTTGATTTGCGTTCATATTGTAATTGATTTCTTAGAGATAGGATGAGCTCTTGGAGTTTGAGTCGCCCATGTCCCTCTATCTTTATTTTCAGTCTTCTATTTTGAGATAGATGTATTTACTATTCTAGACTTTGAGTTGTATTGATACTATTAGATGTTTTTTGTACTGGCCCTACCAGGTTGCGGGATTGGTATCTTTTATTGACTGTTTATTTTGTTATTTATATTTTGTGTTCTTGAAATTTCTCCTATGTTAGGCATTTCCTACCAAATTAACCCATTGTGTTAGCTCCGGGTTATGGTTTGGCTTACCTACAGAAAGAATTTAGCAGGTGCTATCATGACTCGTAAATCATGTCATGACAATCAAAAAGATCCTAAAGTTGAGAATTTAGCTCCTTAAGCGTGGAAGGAGCCATATCGGGTGCCCAACTTAAGATCAATAACACACTAAATATCACGCTTAGGAGGAAGACCAGGTAGATCGGTAGGGAAAACATCAAGAAACAAACAAACTAAAATGACAGAGTCAAGCAACGAACTCTCCATGCTAACATCGCGATTATAAGTGAGATAAGACTTGCAACCTCTCAAAATAAGCCTCCTATAAAGAATATAAGAAACAATCCCCATCGATCCATAGCTAACCTCTCCCTACCACATGACCTGGGGTACTCGGGTATGGTAAAGTAACGGTCTTAGAAAAACAATCCAGACTACATGATAGTGCGAAAACCAGTCCATGCCCAGAATCATATCAAAATATACCATGTCTAACATAATAAGATCAGCATGAGTATCAAGCTCTCAAACAGTCATAACACATGATCTGAGAACCTGCTCCAATACTAAAGAATCACCCAAGGGAGTATATATACATAAAGGCATAGATAATGAATCCCAAGATAACTCTAACTACAAGGCATAATAAGAAGACACATAGGGATAAGTCAATCCCAGATCAAATAAAGCAAATGCCAACTAACAACACACCAAGATCATACCTGTGATAACAGATCCAAAAACTTAGCCTCAGGTTTAGTAGGTACTGCATACAATTGGCTACGCCCGGTCCTGCTGGGCTCCTGACTGACCTCTTGTCCTACCTACCTGAGAACCTCCATGAGCATCCTGGGTACCACTCTTATGAACATGAATACCACCTTTAGCTGGGGTCAAAACAACTCAAATTGATGAAACACTCTAAACTAAAAGAATCATTGCTCCACATTTGGGCCACTCTCTCGAGAAATGGCCAAAATCTCCAAACCATAACATGCCCCAGGCATTGTACTAAAACTAAAAGATTTGACTGACCCAGAAGAACTACCAAAACTAGAATAACCAGAAGACAAACCTGTCGAAGACTAACCACTACCCTATCCAGGACAATCACTAAAATTAGATTAGCCTTCATCGATAATCTGAAGAATACCTGAACTGGCCTACTAGACTTGCACTGATGCTGATACGCCTAATGCGGAGGGTACCAACCCTGAGAACCACTGCCTCTAAACCATGAGTCACTACATCTCCTACTGAAACTACCTTGATATCGCGACCTATTATCGCTTCCCCTTGGGCCTATCGATGTATATCTTTCATAACCTGAGCATGATCAAAATCCTTAGCAAAAAAACTACCCACAATAAACAAACTTTGTGTAGACATACGAAGAGGAAGTTTCAATCCCCAAACAAAGAAAAAAACTTTCTCATACTCAGTAGCCATAATAGAAGTAGCATACCTAGACAACTTATGAAATCGAGCCTCGTACTCCACCAAAGTCATAAGGCCCTGCTCCAACCTCGAGAACTGATCTCGAAAATGATCCTTAAGACTGTGAGGCATATACTTCTCCAAGAAGATCTCATAGAACTAAGTCTATGATAATAAGGAAAATCTAGCTGGCCTGGAATCAAGATGACCTCTCTACCGTTGAGTTACCAAACCCAACTAAAAAGCAGTATAATTCAAACCACAAGTCTGAACTAGGCCTAAATTATGGATAATATCCTTACAAGTAATCAAGAACTCATACGCATCCTTGTCCGGTGCACTAGAAATTCTAGGCAGAGCCAATCTCAAGAATCTACCCAATACCTTCTACTCCTCAATAGACTTAGCAGGCTAGGCAAACATCAACTGAGCAACTATAGCCTTGGGAACTACCAGTTGGACAACTATCAATGTAGGAGGGACCAACACTCTGGGAGCCATAACTACAGGCTGCGAACCTACCACCATACCAGTCTGATCTATAGATTGTGCACCATCAAAAGGTGCACCACCAACTAATCCCAAAATTTGAACCAAAGCATCCCTAATCAGTAAATAAGAAATAAACATTGATGAAGCCTGGGTAGGTCCCTTGCCCACAGCTGGTTGGGGCACAAAAATCTCTGGCTCGAGAGAAGGAATAGGGTCTTATAAAGGCCCCCTATCCTAGACCCTAGATGGGGACACGTCCTTGGGATGTACATGAATTCTTAGTCATCCAAAAATAGTGACAAGATCCCTAGGATCAATTTTGAGTCCCTCATCTCGTGTTGTGGTAGTACGTGTCTTAGCCATCTGCGAAAGAGTAAAACCAAAGGAATGCTTTAGAAACCAACTCAGGCTTTTTGAAATAAGTGAAAGAAGTGAAGAACTTCTACAAATATCCTATAGAGCCTTGAAGATAATAAATAGACGTCATTATTCTGATCTACAAGACTCTACTAGACACTTGCTCTTGTACCAATAATATTGGTAAAATCTATGCTCTGATACTTATTTGCCATAACCTAATTTATGAGTCATGGTGGCACCTACTTTATCTCACCAATAGGTAATACAAACCTTAGCTCAAAGCTACATGAAATGGGCTAACATTGTGGAAAGGGCCTCAATTGGTCAAAAATTAACCTTTAAAGAGTTAAAATTACAAATAAGCAGTCATAATAGTTTAATAGACAGATAAAATAACAATAACCATCCAAAGACTCAATAATGTCAGTACAAAGCTACTATAAGAAAACCACAGGTACCGAATAGTCAAATACAATCTGTCTCAAAAATGAAAGACTAGACATAGAAACATAGAAGGAAAAAGGGCAACTCCAACACCAAGAGATTATCCATTCTTCAAAATCAATCAGCATAATCATTGACTTTGTGGTGGTAACTAGTACTCGAATCTCTACCAAAAAGGTACAAAAGTGAAGTATGAGTACCAAAACAACGAGTAATCAATAGGCATCATTGGTTGACAGAGCTAAAACATGGTAAAAATACAATAAGATAAAATATAAAATAAGCTAAGATAAGGTAAGAGGGGCAAACCTATAAATATATTCCAACATTATTGTGCATAAATAAATAACTAAATATGAAAAAGTAATGTAAAGATCACACCATTATAACTATGAAATTGACCCCTATAAACTAATAAGAGTGGAAAACTAAATAACCCAACACAAGCCCCCATAATCCTAGAGGTATAATCAAGGAAACTAAATACCCTACTAACCATGAGTTACCAATTACCATGCCTCAACAAAATATCATATCATGAACAACTCCCAAAATGCCAAACTTGAACTAGAACTCAATAGTATCATCATCATTGTCTTTATTTGCCAGACTTGAACAGGAACTATATTATCAAAATCATCATCAAATATCATACTTGAACTGAAGCTCATATACCATTATCATCAACACTTGCAGGACTTGAATTGGAACCCATATATCATTTCATCATCAATTTCCGCACTCAAATATCATTAGACCATGTAAATAAATCATAATCATAAGCCATATCACTAAATAAGACTAATTATCCATCAAAATTTACTTGAAATTAGCACCTACGCTCAATTACCAAACTAGCATAAGCAATAAATATCTAATCTCTTCTAAGTCCCAAAATAAGAATTAACAAAGGTATATCATGCATAAAAAAAGTCTACAAAAACTAACACAAGTCTTTGCCTAAGGTTGGTCAGAGGGGCCTACTTCTTGTTCGTGAAATCCATTTTAGGAAAATTCTACTCCAGACTAGGATAAGGTATCTAAATTCATTTCAAGATGTTAAATAAGACCTAAATAGACCTAAGATAGCAATTTATCCTAAAACATGAGCAACAAAGTTGATTACTCCTAAATTATAATTTTAAGATAGCCTAAACAGTCCAACTAACCTAAATATTTTCAATCATACCTTAAACACCTGAATCCCACCCTATATCTAGCGTAATATCATACGCATACTATGAAATAGATCAATTTATGAAGAGGGTAAACCTAGACGATGAAGAAAAGCTTAAAGAATATGATAAACCATCCATTCCCCTTCTAAGAAGCTTCCACAAGGTGCCACACTATCAAAATTACAATCCACATGTCAACACGAGAATAATAATACCCATATTTCACTATAGTTCTTTGGATCCAAAATTATGTAAAATACCATGTGGGCCTGTTTGCAAAATTGCACATTCAAAACTAATACGTCACTCTATACTCAAGGAACATGTTACCTAAAAATGGAAGCATTCTAAGCTCTAATGGTGCTATAATCAAGCCCCAAAGCTTTTAGGTATTTCATAAAAAAGAAGGAAAATTTAACCGTGAAGTTAAAGAAATCTTACCACAAATTCGATAAATAATTGTGTAAATAAACTTTACCCAAGCTCCAAAATCACCCAAAAATGATTATCCCAAGTTTTCAAACTATTTATGGTTTTACTCTCTTGAGAATGGGTGAAAATGAGAAGAAATTGGGACAAAGGGATATTTATATGCACTAGGTGTTGCTAAAGCAGTCTTAGGGCCACTTCAGTACTCATCGCTTAAGTGCTTAGAGGCTGCTAAAGCAGTATCAGCCCTATGTATATGATGAGATATAAGGTGCTGTGAGAACTATCCAAACATGAGAAGATAGGTTTGGGAGCTAGATAATGGCTAGGATGGATGCAGCCTAGGCATCTGATTTGTTTGATATTCTAGCAGACTTGATGGAGTTAAAGGAATTGGTCAGGGTATTTAATAAGAGAGTTGATATTGCACCTCCTCTACCACCACCTATGCTTTCACTGGTAGCTCTGACGGTGGATGTGGACTCCGTAGTTCCTAACTTTTATGAGTGCCCCACCACAGCTGAGGCCACTAGAGCAGAGGAGCAGGATGGCATCCCATATGCATCCCCACAAGATCAGAGTTCTATTGGTGCCAAGAAAATCACAGGTATGCCCCTTACCCTAGTTTTACATTTTTATAATTTTGTGTAACGGGGACATTACATGATTTCCAAATTGGGGGTGGAGGTGTACCACAACCGAGGGTTTTTATTGTCATGTTTTTTTTCTTTGATTACGCTATCATAATTAGAACTGGTATATTTAGGTGTTTTGGTTTTTAATTGATGATTTGTTTTTTTCTTTGTGTTATGTAACTTATAGTATTTTAAGAAAGTTTGGTGCAATCATGTTTAAGAAAGCATGTGAACCTGTTTTATAATGTGTTTAAAATGGTACTCCTCTAATTTGTGTTTGTGATGGAGTGTTTGCATGTACTTTGTTATAAGCAATGTTAGGACTAGACATAGCACTAGAATTTTTAATATGATAACCTATTAGACCTTGTATGAACTGAATAAGGTAGTAACTTCAACGAAAGCTCTAAGCTATGAGTGAGTAAGGTTTCTACCTAGTCAGTGCGAGTGTGTACGATCTAAACTTGCTCTATTGGTCTAGCTAAAATTTGTAGGATATGAGGTTAGGAAAGTATCACAAGCCATTTTGAAAAAGCCCACTACAGCCTAAATAACTGACCAAATGATCATCTATCCCTTGAAAACAAATTTTGAGCCTAAAGAGACCTTTTCTTTAAACTACCTGATTAACCTTCCCAAGTCTTTACAATGAAACTTCTATTGCCCTGGTCCCTTCTTGGACATTGTGTATCTCAACTCAAGAAAATTGCCTAAGTTAGGGTGGCTATTAGTAGGGCTACGTAGAAGCTGGGTATGAAGAATTTGTACAAAATGGAAAAGGGATATGAGTTCAAAAAGAAAAAGAGAGATAAAAGATGTTGTGATAATAAAACCGCACCTAGGGTCCAAAATGAAATAAAATGTGTGAAAAAAGATAAAAATAAGGAAAAATTGGAAAGTGGAACCAAATGTACTATAATGACAAGGAGGATTAGATCGCGGTGCCCAAATGTACCATACTTATCCCTAATCCTATAATACAAGTCTAGGAAAGACCTATAGTGATCCTAACTCGACTGTCTAAAATCTTAATCTTAAAAAATAAGGGCAAGCCTATGGTATCAAAAGCACACGTCGTAACTTCTTTCTAAGAGTGAGAGTTATTCATTCCCAATACTAGATTCCATTGCATATATTGAGTGACCAGCAACTTCTTTGATGTGAGGACATAAAGGATGGAGTCTAGTTATTGCTTATTTTGGGTAGTGTATTGGTCAGTAGGTTGGGTTGACTATTCATAATGTAATGCCATGTACTGACCCCATTGTGTTAGAAGTACTTTTTTTTCATATACACTGCATTGGTGGTTTGTCATAAGAATTGAGAATGCTGAATATACTTATATGGGTTACATGTATGGAAAACTAATTTTGTAAAAACAATCACCTTAGTGATCTTGATTATGCTCTGATTTACGTGTATTGTTGTGTTTAATGTTTTGTTTGCTTGAGGACATGCAAACTTTCTAAGTTGAGTGTGTTGATGCGTCATGAACTTACGGCACTTAAAAGGCTTAAAACAAGGAATATTTATAACTATAAGAGCATGTTTTTATGGTTTTGATGTGTTTACTAGTATTTACAGGCCTTAGGGACTTAGAGAAGAAAATTTACTGAAGAATAGACAAAAAAGAGGCATCATACAAAATAAATGACAATCATAGGATCTTACCACGATCGTACCAAAGATCGTGCCTTGAATCAAAGAGTATCCCAAGAGTTGATCAAACAATGCTTCAAACTATTGTACCTTGTTATCATGGGATGAAGGATTGAGAACAAGGCTATAAATCCTAAGTGTGATATAATCACATAATATCAAGACACGACCGTACTTTGATGTGATAATCGTACCATAAGATCGTAGGATAAAATCCAAGATATGAAGGTTGCGGAAGTTTAAGCTAAAGGTGATCAGATGACAATATTCCATGATCATACATTGATACCACAGAGATGTACTGAGAACCGTAACTTCGATGTCCTAAAATATAGCAAGTCCAAGTACAAACCACGAAAGCCAAAGGACAATCATGGGTTCTAACCATGATCATACCTTCTTCTCATCCAAGAAAACTGGCACTATTTTCCTATATTGTTTAGGATAGGATTGGTTTTATCTGTAAATACTCTTGTAGGGTTATTTTTATGTGGTACATACTATTTTGAGTTGAGAATATTATTTTGTGAAGTTTTAAGACATATTCTTGGAATTTTTACAAACATCATTCCTAGGGTTTTCATTAAAGTTGAGATATTGGAGTTTATTTTTATTGTAAATTCATGACAATGCTTTCATCTATAAATTACTCTTGTGTTCTTGTAATTATGAGTAATTAAACACCACAACTAGGATTTTGGAAACCATGATGAATTAATAAAATAGGTTAAGTACGAGGAAAATTTAGATCGTTGTTCTTGCATGAATTGATATTCCCTTTATTATAATTGCTCTTCTAATGGATTCATACATTAGGAACTCTCTTGTATTCTAAACTTGCTCGAGAGAGGTATAGATTAGGAAAAGGGAATCAAAATAGAGATTTGAAGCTATCAACCTTCATCTAATAACTAGATCCGTAACATGGTTAGTTAATCTAAAATCAAGAACAAGGGTTAGTAGTGCGACACTCTGGGTTCATAGGATATGAGTGAAATTTATCTAATCAAGGTCGAAAGAGGTGTTAGGTTTTGCATACAAAGCATTGGGATAGTTTTCCAGCACAACCAACCTGTGGAGTTATAAAATTATGGGGATCACAATCCTAGTGTTCATCTTATACTGATTAACATTCCGAAAACAAAAAATGTTCTAATAGTCTTATTTTTACCAAAATCTCCCTTCTTTTACTTAATCACTAATTGACCTAGAAAAATATGCAATCAGATTTTGTCTTATTCCCTATGGGTTTGACCCCAACCTATTTGGGTTATATATTTGATTTAGCAATAGTCTTATACTTTCTAGGAGGTGTAATTTTAGCAATGACACTCATTACTTAGAATAAACTTGACACGTAGCATCACAGATAAAGAAAGAAGTGATTTCTCCTCTTTAGGGCAACAAGAGTTCATCTTCATCAAGCTTCCAATTTCAAAGATTTCTTTACGATTTTCATCTGTAGGTATGTGTGATTTTATAAATGGGTCTCCTTTCACCCATTGAGTCCCAAAGTTAACTCAATTTCTAAGTTTAATTCCTTCCTCAAAGCTTAGGGTTCATAAATATTGTGAATTCCTTGATATTCTAGTTCCTTGATCTCATTAGTTATAAACCCATGTTTTAACATGAATTTTAGTACCGTTATATGTTCAAAATTATAGACCCTATTTACAGCATAAAATCCATGATTTTTAGATTTGAGTTATTAAATTTCCTAATAAACTTAGTTTATGGAATTGTCATAATAGTTGCATTTTTCAGAGATGGTGGGTTATGAACACCCAATGACCAAGGATTTCATGCATATACTTATAAGTATTATATCATCCGGTTTACATGTTTTGAATGCTATCAGAAAATGCATTTATTTTTATATTTTGGAACAACTATTATTGAGAATTTTAGTTTTCAATGCCATTCAGTTGAGAGTAGCACTTAGCATCGGGTGGATGCGGGGATGAAGTCTCACCTTTTAGTTAGGTTGGGACCTTTAGTATAAGTTCTTAAGTCCCAGAACTATGGTACTACTGTAGGTACTAAGGGTCACCCTCAGACTAGGCTTGACACCTTAGCCCTTTTGGACATTAGTTTAGTGGATCCACATTAGTATGTGTTGAACCCCTGACAAGGTAAAAAACACCCTTCTATGTAGGGTTATATATTAGACCCTGGGTATCTCAAATTAGGGTATATTGGTTATAAGTTTCTCCCATAGACTACAACCCATAGTTCATAGTTCATGGTTCAACTTTAGCTACTTGCATGACCTTGTATTTAATTATTTAGCATATCATATAGTACATGTTCATTACTTGGTATTGCATCAGTTTACCAAGTAACATGCATCATGTTCAGCCTATATCATTTATTTCCTATCTCATATGCTCAATACATTCAAAGTACTAAATTCATACTTTTATTTGTGCTATATTATCTTATAATATAGGTTTGAACATTGAGCATTTGGATCGTACTTAGTACGATATCCTACTACATCAGTTGTAGAACTTTAGTTAGTTGTCATTTGAGGACTAGTATTAGTATTTCATTTTATCTTACTTTAGTTACATACATTTAGAGTTAGCTGGGAGTTTGTCCCAACAACTTGTCTTAGTAGAGTATTTTACACTGACAGTAGAGGTTCAGTTTCATGTTATGTTCAGTGGTTTCCATTTTGTTAAACACTGACAATTGGTTTTTGTTTTCATATATCATTTAGACTTTAGCTTCCGCACAATGTTATTTAGTTTTGTACAATATTCTTAGTGTGATGTCAGGCCATGGGTTAGCTGTAACGCCCCAAGATTCCATCCCGAGATGTCACAGGATGCTTATGACCTCGAAGGACCAAAATCTAACCCTTTACTAATATTTGTACCTGTACACTGTATAATATCTGAAATAAATGCGGAAACTAGCCATAAGGTTCAACACATCTATGAATCCTCATAATACAGAAAACTGAATACTAATACATCCATATGAAAAGCCTCTAAACTACCTGAACTGCGGAGTTGATGGGACAGGTCCCCAACTAACTCCATCAACTGAAAATAAACAAAAACTGAAGCAATAATAGTAAATGAAATTCGTCCTCGAAGGAAGAGGACTCACTACTACTGCTACTGACTGGGACTGAACTGCTGAGGATACTCTGGATCCTGTGCCTCTGAACCTATGGTGTCAAATAAAACACCATAGCGCAAATGCGTCAGTACAGGAATGTACCGAGTATGTAGATGAGGTAGGCTAATGCAAGGGCTCATGCATGCACAATATCTAAACTAAATAATCATGAATATGCCGTATGAGAACACATATATGAATGCATAAACCATGAACACAATCATCGCAACTCTAGATACTGAAACTCGGATACCACTTTACTGCAGACTGAACTCACTACTGATACTGAGATACTGAATCACTGACTCATCTGATACTGATAACTGAGAGTCTGGACGTACTCACATCAAGGACTGAATTCTGAGCTTACTACTTTCAACTAACAGGATTTGAGATCAACTTTTCTAACAGATTATTCCGGAAGAGATTATCAATGATAAGAAGTATGATCATGTCTGAATCTTCCAACAAGAATACTCAACAGAATATGAGATGGAGATCAAGCCTATCTGATGAAAGATCTCTAGATATGATAACAAGAATACTCAACATGGTCTGAGACTGAGATCAAGCCTCTCTGATGGGATATCTCTAGATATGATAATAAGTATCTGTATATGATACCAAGCCTATCTGACGGGATGGTCCATGAATCAATGGAACTATCTGAGTTTCTCACTGAGATAGATGACTGTACCATACAATCCTGACTTTTGAGGATTATTACTGAAACTGCAACTGTGGGAAGTAGTTACTTAACCAACATGCCCCAACCTACCATAGGTGGGGTCCAACCTATAACCCCAGCTGGAAGGGTGTTAATATCGTGCCACAGGTAAAGTGATCTTTTCTCAAAAGTGTTTATTTTAAAAAATTGAGATATTTGACCAAACTTTTAGGAGAAAATAAGTGTTTCTGGGGAGTTGCAAAAGTTATTTTCCGTAAGCTAAAAAAAGTAGTTTCTCCCCAAAAGTATTTTTCAAAAAAATAATATTGAGAAAAATACACTTAAAGGCACTTTTAAAAGCTTGATCAAATACTAATTGTTGCTTGCCAAATACAAAATGTTTCCCACTAAAAGTAATTTTTTAAAAATCACTTTTGAAAAAAATAGTTCTCAAATAAGTTGATTTTGTAAGATTGGCCAAACAAGCTATCGTTTGGTTTTTTGGTTTAATTTGAATAATGTTTACCCCCATAAATAATAATCACATTGCATAAATTATTTGCGTTTGAGATATTTATTTTATTGTACCGTTGATGCAATAATGTTTTGGAGAGAGTAGTTTTTAATGATTTTTTCGATGTGGTCGAACCTCACTAGTTGTAACATCTATAACATCTTTAAATGTTCAACTATTATGCATATACTTGCTGAAATTAAAACAAAAAAGATAGTTCATTAAATTTTGCAGTGAAACCATGAAGTTAAAGTGAAATTGAATAAATCGATAGTATCAAAAGATGGAGGATATAAAATAATATGATATATTGACGAAATAGATTGGCAACTCTCTAAATTTGTCAATATATATAATATTAAAAATGTGAAGACCCCTTAAAAAAGTGATTTGAATTTTCTACCCTTTATTAAAACTCTCCGCAATAGGTAAAATTGTATTTTCGCTTATTTTCTTCAATTATTATTTTATTATATTATAATATTTAAAATTATAAAGTCCTAAAATATATGGTAAAAGAAAACACTATTTTGAAAAATTGAAATAATTGTTACTTTTTTTTTTTTGTTTTTCAAGGTATCCCCACAGCCGGCAGCCGTGAGACTAATCCTTCATTCCTCGATCAGCGCATTTTATGGTAGAAAACTGACCACAGAATTTGTTCTATTCGCCAGAAATAATTGTTACTTAATTGTTCTTGTAAAATTATTTAGGACACCAAAACCAACAAAATATATTATTAAATCATAAAAGTGCTCCGTAGGAACTATGATTGTAGCAATCCCTTTTTTCTCTCACGTGTTTCCTTTCATAATTAATTTTAATACTCCTCAATTAGATTGGATTATTTGATGTAGGTAAGAAATCATAATATTTAATGATTCTAAATCAATTAGAACTTTGCCTTATATAAAAAAATAAATTTTATAATTCTATTTAAATAATATTTTCTTTAATTATTATATTATTATATTATAATATTTAAAATTATGAAAGCCTAAAATATATGGTAAAAGAAAACTCTATTTTGAAAAAGTGAAATAATTGTTACTTAATTATTATTCTAAAATTATTTAGGACACCGAAACCAACAAAATATATTATTAAATCATAAAAGTGCTCCGTAGGAAATATAAGTGTAGCAATCCCTTTTTTCTGTCACGCGTTCCCTTTCATAATTAATTTTAATACTAACTCAATTAGATTTAATTATTTAATTTAGGTAAAAAATCATACTATTTAATACTTCTAAATTAATTAAAACTTTGCCTTATATAAAAAAATAAATTTTACAATTCTATTTAAATAATATTTTGAAACAAAATTTATATTTTAAAACATACAAGGAACAAACACGTGTTTCCTTTCATAATTAATTCGAATAGTAACCCAATTAGATTTGGTTATTTAATCTAGGTAAGAAATTATCATATTTAATATTTCTCAATCAATTAGAATTTTTCTTTATATCTAAAAAATAAATTTTATAATTTTATTTAAATAATATTTTGAACAAAATTTATAAGGAACAAACGTTATTTTACTTTTCAAGCGGTGTTGTCATTATCATGTCTTTTTTTGGTTTTTCTTTATTCTTTTAGTTCATAACTTTTCAGATTATATATGAATTATAATAATCAACAATTTACAATGCATTTTTTTTTTGTAATTTCTCGTGTGTGTTTTTCAGGTGAAAATTTATGATAGAAAAATTAGAAGAAATAAGCATGTTTCCACAAATACAGTAGCCAACAAATCAAAGGTTAATTTTGATTATGTTATTTAACTATTTCTCGGTACATTATTCGTTAGTATATCATAATTTGCATGTGTTATAAGTTGTATGAATTTGAATCAGAACTTAATAATTTAATGTTGAAGGAATATCACTTTATAAGGATATCGTATGTTGCTCAAGCCTCACTTTGTGGGAATACACTGGGTCTGTTACCCCCCCCCCCCCCTCAAACATTTACCTCAAATCCCAACTACACACTCAACCTTTAAAGGTGACCTATTACCCCCCTGAACTATTTTAAAGTGAAATTATTAAACCCCCAAAAACTGACAGCCAGTCATTGCAAATATAGTATGACACACGTGCCGCCACATCATGCCACGTCATTTCCACGTCATAATTTATTCTTTTACTCTAAAAAAAAAAATTAAAATTATTACTTTTCTTTCTTCTTCTTCTTCAATTCTTTTTCTTTATTTCTTCTTCTTCAATTCTTCTTCTTCTCCAATTCTTCTTCTTCTTCAATGGCACCCAAGAGCCCATCAATGACAATTCCTCTTCCTCTTCTTCTTCCTCTTCTTTTTCTTCCTCTTTTTCTTCTTCTTCTTCTTCCTCTTATTCTTCCTCTTCTTCTTCTTCTTCCTTTTCTTTTTTCTCTTCTTCCTCTTCTTCTTTCTCTTTTTCCTCTTCTTCTTCCTCCTCTTCCTCTTCTTTCGCTTCCTCTTCCTCATCTTCTTTCTCCTCTTCTTCCTCCTCTTCTTCCTCTTCTTCTTCCTCTTTCTTCTTCCTCTTCTACTTCTTCTTCTTCTTCCTCTTCTTCTTCCTCTTCTTCTTCCTTTTCTTCTTCATCTTCTTCTTCCTCTTCTTCTTCCTCTTCTTCTTCCTCTTCTTCCTCCTCTTCTTTCTCCTCTTCTTCCTTCTCTTCTCCATCTTTCTTCTTCATCTTCTTCTTCCTCTTCTTCTTCTTCTTTTTCTTCCTCTTCTTCTTCCTCTTCCTCTTCTTCTTTCTCCTCTTCTTCCTCCTCTTCTTCCTCCCCTTCTTCATCTTCTTCCTCTTCTTCTTCTTCTTCTTCCTCTTCTTCATCCTCTTCTTCTTCTTCTTTTTCTTATTCTTCCTCTTTTTCTTCCTCCTCTTCTTCCTCTTCTTCTTCTTCTTCCTCCTCCTCCTCCTCATCATCTTCTTCCTCCTCCTCCCCCTCCTCCTCCTCCTCCTCCTCATCTTCCTCCTCTTCTTCTTCCTCCTCATCCCCCTCCTCCTCCTCCTCCTCCTCCTCCTCTTCTTCCTCCTCTTCCTCCTCTTCTTCTTCCTCTTCTTCTTCTTCTCCCTCCTCTTCCTCATCTTCTTCTTCTTCCTCCTCTTCTTCCTCCGTCTTTTCTTCCTCCTCCTCCTCTTCTTCCTCCTCTTCCTCCTCCTCTTCTTCCTCCTCTTCCTCATCCTCTTCCTCTTCCTCTTCCTCTTCCTCCTCCTCTTCCTCCTCCTCCTCTTCCTCCTCTTCATCCTCCTTTTTCTCTTCTTCTTCTTCTTCTTCCTCTTCTTCCTCTTCTTTTTCTTCTTCCTCCTCCTCCTCTTCTTCCTCCTCCTCTTCTTCTTTTTTTTTCCCCCTCTTCCTCCCCCTCATCTTCTTCTTCCTTTTCTTCTTCTTCTTCTTCCTCTTCTTCTTCTTCTTCTTCATCTTCTTTTTCTTCTTATTCTTATTCTTCTTCTTCTTCTTCTTCTTCTTCTTCTTCTTCCTCTTCTTTCTCCTCTTCCTTCTCCTTATTTTCTTCCTCTTCCTTCTCTTCCTCTTCTTCCTCTTCCTCCTCCTCCTCCTCTTCATCCTCCTTCTCTTCCTCCTCCTCCTCTTCCTTCTCTTTCTCTTCCTCCTCTTCCTCCTCTTCATCTTCCTCTTCTTCATCTTCTTCCTCATCTTCTTCTTCCTCTTCTTCCTCTTCCTTTTCTTCTTCCTCTTCCTCTTCTTCCTTTTCTTCTTCTTCTCTTCCTCCTCCTCCTTCTCTTCCTCTTCTTCCTTCTCCTCCTCTTCCCCCTCTTCCTCTTCCTCCTCTTCCACTTCTTCTTCTTCCTCCTCTTCCTCTTCCTCATCTTCCTCTTCGTCCTCTTCTTTCTTCCTCTTCTTCTTCTTCTTCTTCTTTTTTTTCTTCTTATTCCTCTTCTTCTTCTTCTTCTTCTTCCTCCTCCTCCTTCTCCTCTTCCTCTTCTTCTCCTTCTTCTTCCTCATCTTCCTCCTATTCTTCTTCTTCCTCCTCATCCTCATCTTCCTCCTCTTCCTCTTCCTCTTCTTCCTCCTCTTTCTTTTCTTCCTCTTCCTCCTCTTTCTTTTTTTCCTCTTCCTCCTCTTCTTCCTCTTTTTTCCTCTCTTTCTTTTCCTCTTCCTCTTCCTCTTCCTCTTCCTCTTTCTCTTCCTCTTCCTCCTCTTCTTCCTCTTCTTCTTCTTCTTCCTTCTCTTCTTCTTCTTCCTCCTCTTATTCTTCTTCTTATTCTTCTTCCTCTTTCTCCTCCTCCTCTTCACCATTGAATTTTGAATTTTTCCGCACCGTCATTATTCATCGGCATTTCACCATTGAAGAAGAAGAAGAAGAAGAAGTCAATATTTATTAAGAAAAAATAATAATTATTAAAAATAATGACGTGACAATAAAAAAATAATGATTTTAAAGCGAAAAAAAGTCAACTGAAGCGCCTATGGGCGCGTGCAGTCACGTTCAGTGACACATCAGCAACTGGGGGGTAATAAATTTGGTAAAAATAAATTCAGGGGGTAATAGGTCACATTAAAAGGTTGAGTGTGTAGTTGGGATTTTGACTAAAGGTTGGGGGGAGGGGGTAACAGACCATTTTCTCTACAAAAATAGAAACAAGTTTCTTTGTTTTCTTTTGACGTTGTTGTAAAGATAGTAAGAGTCTATCCAACATTCGAAACTTTGAATTCAATAAAAATTAATTGGTTTTTATGTTTCAAAAACAAAGCTATTGTCAGGGACTTCTCCTAACATATAGAAATTTGAAGTTAATTAATTTTTGAACAATAACAACATATCCGGTCAATTAATTTTTGAATTTAACAAACAAAAAACTAATTTTTGAATTTAACAAAAATAAAATCAACGTTTACATATATTAATCATGACACAAATATAATAAGGACTCATATAATAAATAGTTTGTAAAAATAATTTTTCCATCAAAGAGGTAACGTAATTCAGCGTATGTAAATTAAATTGATCAATTTTAGACTTATTAAAGATAACAAAAATAAATCCTTCCTTCAATTTTAGTTCTGCTGGGAGATAACACAGTAGTAGATTTTATTAAAGAAATACTAAGAGGTAGACAAGAACAAGCAAGTGAACTAGATAAAGTAAACCAACTGTGTGGAGGAACGAGGAAGTACAAATTTTATAGAAAACCTAACTTTTGAAAAGATTTAAATAGATTGGATTAGAGCTAAAATTGGTTGATTTATGAATTAAGATTAATATCACATGACAATATTGCAATGGATCGAGTCTAATTTCTTTTTTCGATAGTGTTTATTGGTGAATGAGACGCGCTTTGAAAACGCGTTAAAAAGTCCGTACGAAAATGATTTGAGCTTTTTGCTTTTCATTATAAAAGTCTTCGCAATAGATAAAATTATCTTTTATTATTTTCTTCAAATATTTTTTAGTTATTTTATAATATTTTAAAAACTGATAAAATATATGGAAAGAAGTTCACGTGAATTATAGACTCCTAAACTATATGGCTAGGGTTTCTTTAAAATCCAAAATTTTTAGATACAAAATCTTAGAGGAGCCATGCTACTTTTATTTTCTTTCGAAAATAAAAATAGAACTTTATGCAAAATCAAATTAAAAGGTTATTTTCTAAAAGGAAAGATACGACAAAGTTAATTTAATTTTTTTCATTTGTATGAAAGGCAAGAGAAGGATAAAACTTTGAAAGTATTTTGAAAAGTATTTTTTTTTAGTCTAACATAATTTACTTTGATAGGAATAAAAATAAAATTCTAATTAAATACTAACTCAGGTTTTTGGTGCATAAATAAGATTAACTATTAATTCTTCATGTTCAAAATTGTAATTTGATGTTTCTTTTTAAATAAATAATAATTTTAATATTATTTACGTTATAGTTATAATGGCTCGAAAGAAGATTAGGATGAATTGAATAATCTAATGTTAATTATATTATTGAAAATTTTCTAATTATTTTTTCATGCAGTTTTTCTTTCTCGTGAAACGTCCATGGAATCTACAATTAAATGATAGTTGATTAAACTTTATGAAGGAGATCAGAGATAATATTATTTGTTGGACTTTAGGTTGACGAAATTGAAAACATGAAACTCAAATATTTGATAAATCATTTCCTTAGTTGAACTATTTCACATCTACTTTATATAAATTAAAATGTCTACTATCTCATAAATTATGTTTTTGTATGAACGATGTCACATAATTTAATAACTAAAAATTTAATATCATATAAATAAATGTATATAATTTTTTCTTTGACTTTTAATACACGTGCAACGCACATATACTAAACTAGTATATATATATATATATATATATATATATATATATATATATATATAGAGAGAGAGAGAGAGAGAGAGAGAGAGATAGCTAGATAGATAGACAGATAGACAGACAGACAGATAGAGAGAGAGATAGAGACACACACACAAAAACAGACACACATCTTTACATCTACGGTATATTAAAAGTGTGAAAACTCTTAGAAAGAGTTATTCTAATTTTTGTCCTTTATTAAAAGTCTCTACAATAGATAAAATTATTTTTTACTTATTTCTCTAATTATTAATCATTTTTTAATAAATTGAAGAGTCCTAAATTTTTATGAAATTTAATTGAATTTAAAGTATGATTTGTATTAGGACTCCTATACAACGAAGTAATGACTCTACAGCTCTGGAGTTTATTTTGCCCAAAAATAATTATATTATTACCAAAAATAGTTTTATTATTACCCCTTCAAAAAAAAAAACTATGACATTATATAATGTTGATAAAAAATAAAAGAAACTCTTCAAACGTAATCTTCTTAGGGCTCATTTGTTTGCATTTAATGGGGGTCTGAATCTGAATGGTTCAGACTTCAAACTATTAAGTGTATTTATTTTTTATTAAGATTTTAGCTCTTAATAAGTCTGAATAGGTGTTAATCATTCAGATCTAGAATCAAATCTTAATAGGTCTGAAGAGGTATTCTGGTGTTGGATAATATTCACTCTTACTCTATTCATAATCATCAGTCACCACCTCTACCACCTCCATATCATTGTCAACCATCAACCATCCTCAACAACAAATATCGCTACCAACCACTATTGTCAACCGCTACCGCCAACTCCTCTATTATTCTAATTATATTTACCGTCACCACCGCCGTCAACAGCACCACTGTCATCAACCACTACTGGTTAATCCTTACTATCGACTAACTTATCTATCACAACTAGCACCACCGCTAACTGCGACCACTAATACATCACAACCTCCACACATTCTTCAGCGGCCACCATCATTATCACTACTAACGTCACCGCTACCATCACTTCAATCACTATCATCGCTACAATTTATCTCTATTAACAACCATCACCACCATCACAACTAACAACATCTCCAACTAGCACTAACACATCGTCAACCATCATGTATTCATTTTTCAGCCATCACAATCAACACCTCCAACTACTTACATCAAGCAACGTCACATCACAACCACTACCACCACTATCAACCGCCACCATCATAACATCACTATAATGCCAACCATCATAATTATCATCACTAATATTATTAATCACTAACATCAATCATTGTCACCGCAACCACCATTATAAACCATCTCCACTATCACTAACAAACATAAATATTTTTTTCAATCAAATAATATAATTTTGTAGTATTAAATTACATACTTTTTTGATAAATAATTAGTTTTTTATTTGAATTATATTTTTTATTTTATTATATTTTTTCTTTTATTATATATACAAATAAATTTTTTTTGCACATTCAGATGTTGAAAAACAAACAGTTTTAATCATTCAGTTTTCAGATCCAGAGATAACATCTTAATCATTCAGACATGCATCATATTCAAACGTCTAAATCTTTAAAAAAAAAAAAAATGTAGCCTTAATTCTAATATATACAGTTTCATTGGCACCTCCACCATTGCCGCAAGAACATGTTAAAGTTCATATCTTTTTTATTTAATTTCTTCGTTCTTTTAATTCTTTTTTCTCTCGACACAAAACTGATTTATGTGCCGAGATCTGATTATGTTTTACCCATCTAATTCATAGGTTACAATTTATAAATATAAATCCTCTAAACACACAACTATCTGAACAATTGCATATCATGTGTTATGTTTACATCTTTAAGGCTTAAAGATTTGTTTTGTTTCTTTCTAATTTATAGAGATTTCTAATTTCATGAATTTCTTATTTGATGTTTAATATTTGATGTAAATGATGTTTAACGCCTTCTCCCAGTATTTTGCCTCATAATAATAACTTTGTATTGTAGATGCCTTTAGTGAAAAATTTTGTGTTGCATTTAAAATCTTACACTAGAATTACTACCCTTGATCAATCTTAAATAGGTAAATCTCTCTCTCTCTTTCTCTGTTTTTGTCACGATCCAAAAATCAAGATCATGATGACACTTATCACCGCAAATCTTGACAAGTAAACCTATCATCCAAACTGATATAAAATGAGAAAATTAATATCAAACCAAGGCAAGACCCCTAGAACGGATATATATAGTAAAAGAGAAAATATAATAAGGATACCATTCGAATTCCAGAACCTGGTGTCACAATGTAAGAACTAACTAGTACAACTCGAGGTCAAAAATACATAAAATATCCAGTAGGGGCAAAACTCTTATCTCTGTATACAAGTAAGATATAGTCTAGAAAAGAAAAGGTAGAAGTCAACACCAGATGCATAGATCAACCGCTACCTCAAATGGGCAGCAAGTATCACCTAAATCAACTATCTATGTGGCGCACTCATACCTGAATTTGCACGAAAGAGAACAGTAGATATAAGTACGATCCACTTATACTTAGTAGGTATTATAGGCCGATTGAATAAAGAAGAAAATAAAGCATATAAACACAAACTATGGTGTCGCGCCCCATTTTCCTCTCGAAAAGCAAAATTCGACGTGACCACTCTTTTTGAGATTGTTTTGAGGTAGATTGAGTGTGAAGAATCGCCACCTAACGAATTAAAGTGTGTTAGGGCACCGGTCTAGGCTACTACGAACCTATTTTGTTGTTTTGTCTTAGTTCACCAGAAATTCGGGTAAGGGTTCAAATTACCTCAAAAGAAAGGTGTTAGACACCTTTCAAGGTCCACAAAGGTGGTTCCCGACCGAATTCATATTTTACGTGGGGAATCTATGTGATCAAATAAGGTCTCTTGTTTTATTAACTTAAATGTTAACTAAGTGATAAAATAATTAATAAACGAACACATGTTATTTTCGTTATTTCTAATTGTTGATTATCTAAGTGATAAAAATCAATCAAACACAAGAGAGAGACGAGCAAGAAGAGAGAAGCGACATGATTATAACAAAATATTTATATTAAATTAAGAGACATAAAATATTCTAAAAAAACATTAATTGAGTTAATAAAGTAAACTATTTTAAATTTGAATAAAGTTGTTTGAAGAAAATATTTGTCTCTTTTATAGGAAAGGTGTCACGATATTACTAATTGCGCCCTTTACCTTAGCAACAATTTTGATTGGAGGTCAATCTTAAGTAAAAATAATAATGATATAATTTTTGAAGACAAGTGAAAATTTGAGCTTTGAAATATAAACACAAAAAAATATTTACATATGTATAGATACACATAATCTTCATGTTTTTTAAAACGTTGGTGAGTGGTGCTTTTGGGAATGCAACGACTTAGTTTAAAACATAGGAATTAGACCTCTTAATTCCTTTTACTTTCCCAATAACTATAGGTTAGGAGATAGTATTTGTATAAAGAGGAGTAAAATATCATGTCCAATCTAAATTATGAAAGTCAGGAACCGCACCATGATTTTGATAGAGAAATAAAGTCACTTTTTGTTTTTAGTATGTGGATGCTGAAAATTGTTTCACTGTGTTGAAATTAATAAAACATACGGAAAGACAAATAGGAATGTTGAAAATTAATTAGACTGTGTGCTAAAAGTATTATTTTAGAATGCTGAAAATTAAAATATAATTGTTAAAAAATGTAATTTAGAATGCTAAAATGTCATTTAGTAATATGTCAAAGCTTTGTTAAGCATGCCAAAAAAAAAAAAACATGTTGTAAATTAAATGATCATATTCAAACATTAATTAAACTCCTAAAACATTATTTCTAAGTGATTAAAATAAATCCTAAATTAGATTTGCCTAAATGACAAATAAGTCAAGTAACGAATCCTAAATTGGTTTGCCTAAGTGATTCACATGGTACATTGGTAAAGCACATAAAACCCCGCTCCCAAACAGTCCCCAAATTTAATATTACACAGATGTTTATACAACACATTAGTACAGATTTGAATCGTAATAAAAGAGAAATAAAAAGTAAATTAAGGCGAGATATCCCTGGCAGCAACATTCTAGCACAACTCGACCAAAGTACCTGCTTGAACATCACAAAGTACACAAACACAAACAAGTTGTACGATGCATGAATTTTCACATTGATTGAATAAAACAGGATACCAATCACGAGAGATAATAAAACAAAATAATCCAAACAGTCACCAAGGCGATAATATGCCATCATTCCAAGAGAGCTTTAGAAATGCGGGAAAGTTAAATAAGAAAACTAACTGGTTAAGTGATACGAAAAGTAAAATCAGACAATAAAGAGAGCAGCAAGCCACAAGTGGAATATTTTCTTTTTATTTTTTTACTTAGAGAATGTATGTGATCAAGTGTAAAAGAGAAGTGGAAGTCTGATGTTTTCTTTTGTGTATTCGAGAGCAGAGAGGAGTAGAATTTATAGGGTGTAAGTTATGTCATCAAAGAATGAGGAGAGTTATTTATATAGTCAAGTAGTGTAAAATCATACCAAGATAAAAAATAGCAAAACAATATTCTTGTCAATCAATTAAGAGAAAAAACCTTCCTTAAATGAATAATAGAATCAATCCAAGAACAAAGGAGAAACAAATATTTATAAAAAATCAATCAAAACCTTGTTTTCCTTAATTAAATAGATGGAATCAATTAAAAGCCAATTTGTCATAAATAAGTAAAATAACAAGATATTTGAAAAATAATAAAAAGATAAAGAGATGCATCAACTTTTACTATTTACCATAAATGACAAAGTCAATTCAAAAATTAAAGCAACTAGTTATGTAAAATAAATACTTCTTAATTAAAATATAATTATGCACAAAAATCATACTCACTTTACCAAAATGTATACCAAAATGTATTGTGAAGCATGTTAAGATAACTAAAATATCAGAAAATTGTCAAAATGACTTAACGTGAGGATATCGACATTTCAAACTCATGCAAACAGTTCAAACCTAGGAGGTTCCCACCATAATGATAACTTCGTGACATGAGCAGGAGCAGATACATCAAAATTCCATTGTTCACAGAATGCAAATTCAAGTCGGAATCAGTGTTAAAGCAAGCAATCAAGTCAGCCTCATGTTCTTAACATCACAAATTTCGTACAAATAATTTGTCTAGAAAAGAAATCAAAAGAAAAGATAAGGAGAAGATAATAATATTAAAGTTGTATTACGAAAACAAACCTGGGACGGATTCGTCACGAATCGTCGTGATTCACCGGTGACAAGTGAGGCGGCGGGTGACGACTGGCTGGGCCTTGGCGACGGTTCTTGGTGGAGTCGCCGCTGGAGGAGGGGGAAGAAGGTGTCGCCGGCGCAGGTTCAGGGACAGGCGGAGGCTGTTGTTGACGGCTGCTTCACCGGCTGGTGGTGCTGCCCGCTTTTTGTTGGTGCGGATCGCCGGTTGGTTCATCGTGGTAAGGTTACCGGCAGCGACCGGAGAATAAAAGGGAATAGAAGAGGAGGCGACGGAGAGGGATTTCGCCGGTGATGGCGGCGGTGGTTCTGGCTTAGAGAGAAGGGAAAGGGTGTTCCGGCGGTTGTTGTTCGCCGGCCGGTGGTGAGGCAGCGGCGGCAGCCATGGCTTCTAAGAGAGGAAGAGAGAGTAAAGGGAGGAGGCGGCTGATGGGAGGAAAAAATGGTTAGGGTTTGTCTTTATTTTTGATTAAAAAAGGGAAACAAATTTTTTGATCTCAGCCGTTGATCGTATAAGATCAACGGCTGTGATTCAAAATGAGAATAGATTGACTCGGGTCAGCAATTGGGTTAAAATTGAAATTGAGGATTTTAATTTGAGATGAAATTGGGAATGAATTTAGGCTAAAATTAACGTAGTCATATATAAAATGTGGTTAGAAATTAAATGAATTGGGAAAATTAAATTGAATTAGGATTGCTATTTTAGTAAATGTAAGATATAATACCTTATTACCCTATGAACTATACTCAAAACGATAGAGACACACCTCAATTTAAAGGAGATCCTATTACCCCTAAACTAATTAAAAGTGTAATTTTGACACCCTTAGTGCCTACGTGGTACATACGTGGCACAACACACTGAAGTGTCCACGTAGACATACGTGTGTGCCACGTATGTGCCATGTAAGCACTAAGGGTGTCAAAATTACACTTTTAATTAGTTCAGGAGTATAGGACCCCCTTTAAGTTGAGGTGTGTCACAACCGTTTTGGGTATAGCTCAGAGGGTAATAGGATATTTTCTCTAAATGTAATAATGATGAGAAAAATTATAAGACGTCGATATTAAAATGACTACACATGTAAAACAGAATATTATATTAAATTATTGATAAATAATAATAAGAGGAAAAATTAAAAACTACAAAAATTATTCGTAAATTGTGAGTGTGCATATTTTGTGAAAAAAAAAATTAATAAATATTAATAAAATTATGTAAAATGTTGTGTCTGAATTAATAAATTGTAAAAATGATATAAAAATTAATAAAATAATTTGTACATGAATGTGACATGTCAAAAATTTGTTTGATGCAAGAAAAATGTGTAAAAATATTTACATTTTAAAATTAATAATTCTGCTTAAATAACACCCGAAATATAGTATCGGGAGGTCAAAATTGGGTGTCAACAGCTGTCCCTTCGTTGCTTGAGAATGATAAAAGAATTGTCAAGTAACGAAAGTTGATGTAGTAGCCAATTTTGTTCGACCGAGGAAGATTCGTTGGAGTTAAAGCGGCAGGAGGTGATTTTTAAAAAATAATGTGGCCGAGACTTCAATTTCAAGTTGCCTACATATCTTTAGTTTTACGAGAATCAGGCCGTTTGTAGTTCTAAAATTAGGAACGAACAATATTCCTAAAAATGTTAATGATAGAGGATAGGGGCATCATCAATAATATCGTGGATTGTTGTTATTGGAGTGAATAAGATTTTAACATTGGCGTAAGGAGAAGTGTGAAAATGAGAGGTAATATTTGAATAATGATAGCTCGAATAGACAAGGTTGGAGACGTTTTGAATCGTCGAATGCGATTTAAGAAATAAAAAACGTAAGGTTTCAAGAACCCAATATTGTTTAAGCTTCTACAGGAACCCAATATTGTGGAATAAGGTTCTACAGAAACCCAATATTATTGAATAAGGTTCTACAGAAACCCAATATTGTGGAATAAGGTTCTCCAGAAATCCAACATTATTGAATAAGGTTCTGCAGGAACTCAACATTGTTGAATAAGGTTCTACAGAAACCCAAGATTGTTCAATTAAGGTTTTATAGGAATCGAAGATTGTTTGATAAGGTTCTACAGGAACCCAATGTTGTGGAATAAGGTTCTACAGAAACCCAAATTTGTTGAATAAGGTTCTACAGGAACCCAAGATTGTTGAATAAGGTTCTACAGGAACCCAAGATTATTTAATAAGGTTCTACAGGAACCCAAGATTGTTGAATAAGGTTCTACAAGAACCCAAGATTATTCAATTAAGGTTCTTCAAGAACCCAAGATTGTTTGATAAGGTTCTACAGGAACCCAAGATTGTTGAATAAGGTTCTACAGAAACCCAAGATTGTGATTAAGGTTCTACATAAACCCAATATTGTTGAATAAAATTCTACAGGAACCCAAGATTGTTTGATAAGGTTCTATAGGAATCCAAGATTGTTGAATAAGGTTCTATAGGAACCCAAGATTATTTAATTAAGGTTCTACAAGAACCCAAGATTGTTTGATAAGGTTCTATAGGAACCCAACATTATTGAATAAGGTTCTACAGGAACCCAAGATTGTTGAATAAGGTTCTACAGGAACCCAAGATTATTGAATAAGGTTCTACAGAAATCCAATATTGTGATGAAGGTTCTATAGAAACCCAATATTATTGAATAAGGTTCTACAAGAATCTAAGATTGTTCAATTAAGGTTCTACATGAACCCAAGATTATTTAATAAGGTTCTACAGGAACCCAAGATTGTTGAATAAGGTTCTACAGGAACCTAAAATTGTTTAATAAGGTTCTACAGGAACCCAAGATTGTTGAATAAGGTTCTACAGGAACCCAAGATTATTGAATAAGGTTCTACAGGAACTCAAGATTGTAATTAAGGTTCGACATGAACCCAATATTGTAATTAAGGTTCTACAAAAACCCAATGTTGTTGAATAAGGTTCTACAGGAACCCAATATTGTTGAATAAGGTTCTACAGAAACCCAATTAAGGTTCTACAGGAACTCAATATTGTTGAATAATATAATATCAAATTAATTATCGTCAAAGTTAAAAGATAGAACAACTTAACTCATTTCCTTTATTAGGGATGTAATCCTGGCCTCTTTGATGACATCACAACATCGTTGTTGCATTTCGTACCTGTTGTCTGCACTCAAAGAAAAATCGTTAATCGAAAGGAAATGTTGATTTATACCTTGCTCGATTTGACTCCTTGGTTATTGTTTCTGCTTCATGGACTGTTAGAACTTGTACTTCATCATGGTGAAATTTTTTAGAATTGCCCCAGTTTAGAATGAGAAGTGCCTTTCGCACGTCATTATGAATTGATATATTGTTTACTTGTGAAATTTTTGAGGTTTTCTTGAAACCTCAAAAATTCTGCCCCAGTTTGTCTTTAGAGTCTTATATTCCTGTACCACTTAAAGAATACACTAGTCCAAAAGAAATGGTTGTCCTACATTTGAATATCGTAACCTCAATTGTAATCTGCCTTTATATGCTCAAGAGTTGGGCCTATTAGCCTGACACTTTGTAAGAGAGGGAAAGAAAATATTTTATTAGATTAAGACCGAACCCAGAATGGGCCACCTACGTATCCAAATGGACGTCAGGTCAAACATAGTTAGTGAGTACAAAGAAATGTAGAGAAAATAAGAAAATATTATTAGCCATAAGACGAATCAAAGGAGAATGGTGAAAAATAAGAAATATTTGCTCGTCAAATCATTTGGTATGCTTTACACTTTTTCTGTGAGAGTCTTGAAAATACTTTTGTCGGATCACCTTGAAAAATGATATCACCCGTAGTAACAAGATCATTGCTCATTGGGCCAAGTTGTACTTTTATCCTTTTCTGTTTGATCAGATTCTGAATCTTGTACCTTAGTGCTGAGCATTCCTTAATATCATGGCCTTGAATATTAGAGAGATAAGCACAAGTTTTAGATAGATTAAAATAAGGGGATGGATGTTCAAGAATCCATTCTCTCTTCAGTTCCACGATACCTTGGGCCCGTAACCTTTCAAATATGTTCGCCAAGGGCTCAGTCAAGGGAGTAAAAGATCGAGACCTCACTCTCTCCGATTGATGTAAAAAGTTGTGTACTGGATAAGGCCCTTGTTGAAAGTTGGGTTGATTCGAGAAGCCTCATTTTGAGAACCTTGCTGGATAGAGTAGGGTTGGGTTTGAAAAACCTTGTTTTGAGAATCTTGTGAGTCATAAGGTTCAATATGTATCCCACGAGAATAAAAAACAGCATGAATCCCTTTATTATTCGGGTAGCCTTGTGTCTGAGGTATGGAGGGTGATGAATCCTCTTCTCCTACCTTAAATGGACTCTCTGATGTTTGAAACGTGGCTAACTTTGCAAAAACATCAATAATTCTCCCTGCTTAAATTTTATATTCTAATTTCTTTCCAATCGAAATTAGGCTCGCGAAATTGTGTCCGATTAGGAAGAAAATTTTCTGAAAGTAGATTCCATCTAGTGATTTGAGGAAAATTTGGACCAACTCTTCTTCAATCACAAAAGGACGTATCTTAAGAGCTTCCAATATCCATCGTATTGCATATTCCTCAATATATTCATGGTTCTTTATTTTTACCTCAAGCAAATCCCACATTATTGGACCGATATTGATGTTAAACTTATATTGCCTCACAAAATCATTAGCTAATTCTTCCCAATTATGCCATTTGTCAAAATCTTATTAGGCAAACCAGGTGAGCGCCATTCCTGATAGGCTTTGAACGAATAATCTCATCAGAAAAGCCTCGTTATGTCCTAAGTCAACTAGTCTTCCACAGTAGTTCATTAGATGTATGATTGGATCTCCACGCCCATCAAATATGTTAAACTTTGGAACTATGTATCCTGGAGGTAAATTAACTTTTGGAAGCAGACACAGTTTCTCATACCTCAAGTCGTAAATGCCTTTAGAACGCAGTTTCTCGTCCAACATTTTCTCTAAGTCATGAAACCTTTGACGACGTGCATCAGAATCAACTCTCTCATGGGCAGAAGGAAATTGTTGAGAGGGTGTGTGTATAAGGCGAGAGTAAGGAGGCACAATTTTTGTCTTGGACGAGAAGAAGGAGCTCTTTTTGGATATTAAGCATATTTGTCATATTGCAGATTATCACTTAAGTTTGATGTTCAAATGCTAGACAACCTTAAAATAAATTAAACAATCCCAAACGAAAGTTACCACACAACACATGTAAGTTCAAAAATATAATAAATATAAAACAAAGGCATTCTAGGATGAAGACTAAGCCTTAATAAGCATTCTAGGCGTAAAGATTTGAGCTCCTAACGCACAAAATAGGATAGTGATAGGGTATGATGTCGATTTTACAATTATGATCATAAAGAAGGTAAGAGAGAGAGGAAATAAACAAGGTCGACTTTTGTTAAACGTCAGATTTGTTGATTCACATCATATTATTGATTCATCCAACTCCGTACAGAAAATGATAAAGCAGGGGAAAAGAAATTTTTTATTATGGTGAGACCGAACTCATTAAATGAGCGCCTACGTATCCACAGGGAAATCAGGTCGATCATAGTTCAAATTACATAAGCAAGGAAAACATAAAAGAAAACTGCAAATTGTTAAACATGAGGAAATTTCAAGTGTTTGGAAATCTGGAGTAGAGAATCAACATGATATCTTCTTCACCAATGACAGCAAGTTCCAGTCAAGCTTCAAAAATCAAGCAGCATCAGAAGTTGACCTCGCCACATTTATCACGTTGGCGTTAATCAACTTCTGGATTATGTTTTTCAAAGCAAAGCACTCCTTGGTAGGATGTCCTCTCATCCCAGAGTGATAGGTGCAAATTTGGTTAGGGTAATACCGCCTAGACTTAGTGTCAGCAGGTACAACAGCAATGAGTGTGATGTAGCCCGCGTCCTTGAGTCGTTTATACAACTATTATATGGGTTCACCTAGAGGAGTGTATTGTTTTGGTGGATTTTTTCGGAGCTCGTGTTGAGGTTTGGTGGATTGATTGGGTTGTTGATTTGTTGGTGGATTTTGGTAAGACACTGGAAGGTAGTTTGATGTTGGAGCAACAAATGGAGGTGGATACCAAATAGTCTGTGGAGGAGGTTTTGTAAAGGACTGGGGGTAATAGGCTTGGACATAATTGGATGTTGGAATGATTTCTGGAGCTTGGTACCACATCAGTTGAGGTTGGGGTATGCTTACTTCAGGCTTTGAAGGTCTTGATGTCTCATCAATGATCGTCTTTCCCCTATCCAAATTGGTCTCGACTGTGAGCTTTCTCTTAAGCTTATTGTCGAACCGCCTAATAAAGTCACTTGCCAAATTATTCCAAGAGATCCATTTGCTAGTATCATTTTCGGCGTACCACATCAATGCTAGACCTTAAATGAACTAACAAAGAGTTTTATTTCAAGGCTATCACTTTGCACTATAATCGATAGCTTGTCGACATATTCCTTCAAGTGGGAATGAAGGTTTCCAGACCCATTATATAATGGGAGGTTCAATTCCTCAATTTTATTATCGTCTTCTTCCTTAGCTTTGGGCGACTTATTAGGCTGCTGAGACGACCCTGCCTCATGGTTAGGAATTTATCCTTCCATTTTTTTTCCTTGCCCATAGTGGTCAACCTATTAAGTGCTTTCAGCAGTGCAACTGAATACCGACCTGAAGACCCGTGTGCCCCAAAATCAGGCGTGGGTGAAGTTGTCAATATAGGAGATGTCACAGTGTAGGTAGGAGTAATGAAGTCAGTTTCGGATAGAGGCTCTGGAAAATCTGGTGGCATCTCAGTTGAACCTCGGAGATCAGTCATTATCCCCCTAATTTTCTCTATTTTCCCTCTACCATTCTAGTGCTTGGAAGGACTTTCTTTTGACATAATCCCAAATTCTCATGCTCATCATCGCTATTGACAAGATCAATAAACATTGCTTGATTGACTATTTTTTATGTCCAACTTTTTTCAACCTTAGAAGAAAAGACTTATGATTAGAAACAAAGAGTACGCACGGGATTCTAGAATGAATACTCTACTCATTTGAAAATAGTGAGTTATGTTTATTCAGAGTGAATAGAAGTTATGAAAGCTCTATGTGACTTAGAGGTTGTGAAAGCTATAGTACAACATGAGTACAATAGTATCAAAAGGATCATGTGGGACATTGTATGTAAGAGTTGGAAACATTAGGAAAAAGATACTCTAAAATGATGAGGCTAAAACCCTTTATCAAAGCGAGAGTTGAGCCTAGGGATGATTAGTATACTAACGGATAAGTCAGTGGATGTATTGAGGGGAAGTTTTGTTTTTCAAAATAAGCCCTAAGAGTGTATGGTAGGGACCTAGCATAATAAGAATTTTAAGAGTAATGAGTTCTAAAGTGAGGAACACTAAATGTAAGGAGTGGCTAAGGCAAGAACGGAAACAATAATATAGACAAGATGTCAATACATACATAGAAATGCAACACATAGCAAACAATTGTGAGTCCTTTTGAGGTTGTGAACCTCTTTGAACTTTAAATGAGATTAACATTCAACGCGTCAAGTATGCCAAGGCATTCTACGTTGAATGGGACACATATTTTTTATTAAAAGAAATGTATAGCCAAGACCTAAAGGATAAGAGTGGGTTTATGACATGGGCCCCTCGAGTGGACAACTCGAGAGTGGAAAAACTTGTGACTGTCGATGAACCACTGATTGACCGATCCACAAGGCATTTCTGGAAGGGTGTTTTAGGAAAGAACGTTCGTGCAACTATGCAACCGTTCATAAAAGAAAAATAAAGGAGGTTCCAAGTGGAGGAAAGTATGAGCGGAATGCCAGTTATATAAAGTAGTAACACGTAGCACATAGAAAAATATAATAACATACTTAGCAACATAAAAACAAATAAATATCAAAACATATAACCAACAAAGGGAGAAGAGGAGAAGGGATAGACATTGAGAAATATGAACACATAAAAGGGGAAAGGAGATAGGACTAACAAGTATAAATGAATCATGATATAAATAATAAAAGTGGAAGTGAAGTTAATTACGAAAAATAAACAAACAAAATGAAAGAATCCCACATAAAACACAAACTCATAATGGTTAAAACCTAAGATCCCCAGCAGAGTCGTCATTCTGTCGCACCCCATTTTTCTCGAGAAAAGCAGGATTCGACGTAACCACTCTTTTTGGGATTGTTTTGAGGTAGAGTAAGTGTGAAGAGTCATCACCTAACGAATTAAGGTGAGTTAGTGCACCGGTCTAGGCTACTACAAACCTATTTTGTTGTTGTCTTAGTTCACCAGAGATTCGAGTAAGGGTTCAAATTACCTCAAAAGAAAGGTGTTAGGCACCTTTCAAGGTCCACAAAGGTAATTCCCGTCCAAATTCGTATTGTACGTGGGACTTCTATGTGAACAAATAAGGCCTCTTGTTTTATTAACTTAAATGTTAATTAAGTGATAAAATAATTAATAAGCGAACACATGTTATTTTTGTTATTTCGTTATTTCTAACTATTGATTATGTAAGTAATAAAAATTAATCAAACACATGAGAGACACGAGAAAGAAGAGAGAAGCGACATGATTATAACAAAATATTTATATTAAATTAAGAAACATAAAATATTCTAAAAAAAAATATTAATTGAGTTAATAAAGTAAACTATTTTGAATTTGAATAAAGTTGTTTGAAGAAAATATTTTTCGCTTTTATAGGAAAGGTGTCACGATATTAATAATCACGCCCTTTACCGTAGCAACAATTTTGATTGGAGGTCAATCTTAAGTAAAAATAGTAATAATATAATTTTTGAAGAGAAGTGAAAATTTGAGTTTTGAAATATAAACACAAAAAAATATTTACATATGTATAGATACACATAATCTTCATGTTTTTTAAAACATTGGTGAGTGGTGCTTTCGGAAACACGACGACTTAGTTTAAAACATAGGAATTAGACCTCTTAATTCCTTTTACTTTTCCACTAACTATAGGTTAGGAGATAGTATTTGTATAAAAAGGAGTAAAATGTCATGTCCAGTCTAAATTATGAAAGTCAGGAACCACACCATGGTTTTGAAAGAGAAATAAAGTCACTTTTTGTTTTTAGTATGTGGATGCTGAAAATTGTTTCATTGTGTTGAAATTAATAAAACATACAGTTGAATAAGGTGACAGCGAAGAATACGTATCCTCTTCCTAGGAGTGATGGCCTATTTGAATAGCTGCAGGGTGCAAAGTACTTTTATAAGATTGACCTTCGAGTTATCATCAGTTGAAGATTAGGTAGATGTATATCCCTAATACTGATTTCCAAACCCGATATGGTCATTTTGAGTTCCTGGTCATGTATTTTGAGTTGACTAGTGCCCCAACGACATTTATGAATCTTATGAACCAGGTATTTCGTCAGTTTCTTAACTTGTTTACATTGATGATATTCTGATATATTCAAAGAGAGAGAAGGATTATGACAATTACCTCCGTATAGTGTTGCAGAGCCTTAAGGATCAACGGTTATATGCTAAATTCTCGAAGTGTGAGTTCTGGTTGAAAATTATTACTTTTCTGGGTCATGTTATTTCTAGTGAAGGGATCATGGTGGATCCACAGAAAGTTACGGTGGTTAAAAATTGGCCTAGACCCACAACTCCAACTGATATTCAGAGCATCTTCAATTTAGCTGGATATTATAGAAGTTTTATGGAGAGTTTCTCATCTATTACTGCTTTATTGACTAAGTTAACTCAGAAAAAGGTAAAGTTTCTGTGGTTCGATGCCTGTGAGTAAAGTTTTGAGAAGTTGAAGGATAAGTTAACTTGTGCTCCTATTTTTATCCTGTCCAAGGGTACTGATGGTTTTATGGTATATTATGATACATCCCATGTGGGACTAGGTTGTGTATTGATATAGCAGGGCAAGGTTGTGTGTTGACATAACAGGGCAAGGTTGTGTCATATGCTTCTAGAAAGTTAAAGGTGCATGGGATGAATTATCCAATGCATGATTTAAAATTGTTGGTTGTGGTATTTGTATTGAAGATTTTGTGCCATTACTTGTATGGGTTCATGTTGATATATATTATGATCATAAGAGCTTGCAGTATGAGTTCACCCAAGAGTTGAATCTCAGACAAAGAAGATGGATTGAGTTGCTCAAGGAATATGATATGAGTCTCCATTATCATCCAGGTAAAGCTAACATGGTTATTGATGATCTTAGCAGGTTGTCCATGGGAAGCTTATCTCCTATTGATGGGGAGAAGCGAGGGTTGGTGAAGTATATTCACCATTTGAAAAATCTTAGAGTTCGTCTTTTGGATTTGAGGATGGAGGTATAATTGTGCAATAGGTAGTAAAGTCGTCTCTTGGTGCTGAGGTGAAAAAGAAATAGGTTTTGGATCATATCCTGATGCAGATCAAGGATGATGTTGGTCAGCAGAAAGTGATGTCTTTCGAGATTAGTAGTCATAGTATCTTGAGTTACCAAGGTAGGTTGTGTGTTTTGGATGTTGATAGGATGAGAGAGAGTCTTGATTGAGGCTCAGAGTAGAGGTACACTATTCATCCAAGTTCGACAAAGATGTACCATGGCCTGAAGGAGATTTACTGGTGGAAAAATATAAAGAAAGATATGGCCAATTTTATTGCTAAGAGTATGGTGTGTCAACAAGTGAAGGGGGAGCACTTGAGGCCTGGTGGACGGTCTTAAGAGATCAAGTTGCCCATTTCTGCAGTCTCGGAACTAGTTTGATGATATTTGGGTCATTATGGATAGAATGATTAAGTCCGCTCTCTTCCTGCCAGTGAGGACTAACTATTCTGAGATGATTATGATAATCTTTTCATCCAGGAAGTTGTCAAATTGTATGGTGCTCCCATTTCTATCATATCTTATTGTGGTATGCAGTTCTCGTCCTATTTCTGATGTTCTTTTTCAAGAGAATTAGGGACTAAGGTGAACCTTAGCATCGCTTTCCACCCTCAGATGGATGGACACGCAGAAAGGACTATCCACACTTTGGAAGATATGCTTCGATCTTGTGTGATCGACATTGGTAGTAGTTGGGCTGAACATTTGCCGCTCATAGAGTTTGGTACAATAATAGCTATCATTCCAGCATCCAGATGGCTCCATTCGAGGCTTTTTATAGTATGAGGTATCGTTCACCTATTGAGTGGTTCGAAGTTTGTGAGACGAGATTATTTGGTCCTGACTTGGTTCATCTGGCTATGGAGAAGGTGAAGGTGATTAGGGGCAGACTCAAGACCACCTAAAGTCACCAAAAGTCCTATGCGAATGTTATGTTAATCGAGTCAGAGTTTGGTAATAGTGATTGGGTGTTCTTAAGGGTATCTCCCATAAAGGGAGTGATGCGGTTTAATAAGAAGGGGAAGATCAGGCCCAGTATGTTGGCCCTTACTTGATTTTGAGGAGAGTGGGCAATGTGGTCTATGAATTGGAATTCCCTTTTGGTTTGGGTTCCATTCATCCGATGTTTCATGTTTTAATGTTGAAAAAGTGTGTAGAAAATCCTTCCTCCATTGTTCTCTCGTAGAGTGTGGGTGTTTTGGATTCCATCGTTTATGATATGTCATGATTAAGATCTTGGATAGGCAAGTTCATCAGTTGCGGACTAAGTATGTAGCTTTAGTGAAGGTTCTATGGAGGAACCAAAAGTTTGAAGAAGATACTTGGGAAGCTGAAGAGGAAATTGTTAGACCCCGCAAAATTCTAAGCTTGACTCAGTCCTTTAAAGCCTACTAAGGGGTCCTAGACTTAGAAAAATTCAGCTAAGTATTTATACTTAGGGTCATTTTAGGCTTCGTTGTTTGGCAATCCTAGTTCACGTCCTTCCCGACCTTATTTTGTAAATTTTCAAATTAATTCATGATCAGGGTCACTTGTAGGTCATCTCAGGCGAGTTTCAGATTTTTAGACTAGTGTAAGGGCGAGTTTGGATGCCCAAAATAGTAGGGGGTTGTGATGGCCCCGCATCACGAGGCCCAGTCAACCTAGATAGGGGTCTCATCGCGAGGGGCAACCCAGTTCAACAAATTTTAGTTACGGGTTATAGGGGTAAATGGGTCATTTTCCCCAACTTATTCATCCTTAACATGAAATTAATCAGCCTATAGGGCAAAATCTCATTCTTTCTCTCAAACTCTCTCAAGAACAAGCATTAGGGTTTTCAATTCAAGATTTAAATCTCAAGAATTCTACCATCAATCTTCTAAAAAACAAGCATAAAGGTACGTGAAGTGTTCATCCAAGGGCCCTTTCACCCTTGGAGTTTAAGAAATCCTTTTTAAAATCTTAAATCATGATTTCCATTTTGTGGGTTGTTTGTATTCATGTTAATCTTATTGTGTGATTTCCAAGATGACGTCTTTAATGAATTTTATGAATTTATGTTAGCATGTGGGTTGAAATCTTTGAAATTGAAGTAATTAATGTAGCCATGATGTATTGAATTGTTATTCATACCCAAGTATAGTGTGATGTCTCCCATGTGTTTGCCAAAAATGCTTAGGTGAAATAATTGTGCAATTTGATCCATTGTTGATCTCAATTATGAATTCGTGAAAGAACTACATGTCTAAAGGGCTCCCATGTTAAAGCTATGCCTTGAAGGTGTTTGTTGAAATGCCTATGTGAATTGCTAGTGTACTTATGACATGATAGCATGCATCCCTATACATGTACAAGTTTAATATTTATAAGTGTTTTATGAAATGCCTTAGAAAGTGAATTATGAACATGTGGCCATTGTCGTGCCTTCAAGATTTATGTTACGCCTTACTTTTTACGCTATCGAGTCCTGGGGTATTTAATACCCGATAATTTAGTTGTATACCTAGAGTCAGTATCAGTTACAGAATAGTCTTAGTCAGGTCACGATCAGTGGTACTGTTAGTCAGTTCCAGAATCCAGGAAAACTCAGTAAACTTAGTACTAATCCAGTCCAATTCAGTAATAGTTCAATCAAGCCTAGTATGAACTAGGAAATCAGTTCAGTGTCTATTCAGTTGGGAGTAGGATTCAACACTGTGTAAACCCAAGGATGGGGATTCACCTGCCAGAAGCGGGTGTGATTCTTAGAAACAATCCTTACATTCCAGAACTATGTAGCCAGCGTAGGTTAAGACATCAAACCTGGAAGTCGAGGGTTGATGAGGTGTTCTAACCTGTCAGTTAAAGGTTCCACCATTCTCATTAGAGTACCTGCCAGATGAGGGTATCTCTTCAGTTGTCTTTACCCGTGGCACGATACTGACACCCTTCCAACTTGGGTTATAGGTTGGACCCCAAAATCTATTTAGAAAAGGGTAATGTCGGTCAGATGATTACCTCCCACATTCTCAGTTTCAGATTCATTCTTAGATTAGAACTCAGTATAGTTCTATAGACTTCAGGACTGTCAGATACGATCATCTACATAATCAGTAATACGGTGTCAGTAAACTCAGATATCAGTAAATTAGTGTTCAAATTTAGTATCCAGTATCATCACGATTTCAGTTACAGTCTATGTATTCGTGCATGCACTCCCATTTAGTCATATCCATATTATTCAGTTAGTATTGTTCATGCATCATGAACCCATGCATTTCATCCTACCTCACTGAGCATACCAGTACATTCCAAGTAATGATGCATGCTTTTTGTGCTATAATATCTTATATCATAGGTTTAGACGTACGGGCCCCAGAGCATCCTCAGTAGTACAACTTCTCAGCAGACAACGTAGTGGTGAGTCCTCATATTTTGAGGGCATGATTATTTTTAGCATTTTAGTTATTTCAGAAGTCAGTCAGAGTTAGTTGGGGACTTGTCCCATCAACTCCATATTTCAAATAGTTTAGAGGCATATCAGACTAGAGTATTTTCAGAGAGTTATTTTCTAGCATTCTATTTTTCGTATACAGTATTGTTTTTAGATTTAAACCTTGTGGCAGTTTTGCATGTACTTCCTTATTTTGTTATTACAGTGTCTTTATTATTCAGTGCTCATAGCAGGTACCAGTCATAGGTTAGCTAGTGGTCCTTTGGGATTGTTAGCACCGTGTAGTATTCGGGGTACAAACTCAGGGCATTGCAAAACTTGATATCATAGCCAGGTTCAACAGAGTCCTAGGAAGTCTGGAAGACGCATCTAGTAGAGTCTTGTGCATAGGTGTGTAGCGTGCCACACTTATGGATAGGAGGCAACGAGATGTTTTTGGAATAGTTTCCCTTCTTTCAGTATTCATGTCGTGCGAGTGAGCATGAGCACCATTTAAACTCTCTATCTAATCCAAGTTTCTCTTTCATTTACAGATCATGCCTCTCAAAAGAATTAAGGGAAGAGGAACGGGAGACCTGCCAGAACCCCAGCCCATCCAGCCAAATCCTCTGGACGAACATGTCTCCCATGCTGAGTTCAGAACATCTTTCACCACCCTAGCTCATGATGTAGAAGATCAGAATAAGTGCCCAGCAGTTGTTCTGGCCAACCCAATGGCCAATATAGTGGCTGCCAAGATTCGGGATTTCACCTGAATGAACCCTCCATCTTTCACCGGGTCTAAGTCTGATGAGGACTCTCAGGAATTTATTGATCAGGTGCAGAAAGTTACTGATGTAATAAGGGTGACGGCTAGTGAGAGTGCTGAGCTATCCATATATCAGTTGCAGGATGTGGCTCACTCGTGGTTCAAATAGTGGAAAGCAGAAAGGGCTACAGACGCAGGGCCCATAGAATGGGAGGAGTTTGCCACTACTTTTCTGGATAGGTTCTTCCCACAGGAGTTGAGGGAAGCAAAGGTTCTAGAATTTATCAATCTGAAGTAGGGCAGCATGACGGTGAAAGAGTATTCTCTAAAGTTTACTCAATTATCCAGATATGCTCCTCACGTGGTAGCAGATAACAGATCTATGATGAGCAAGTTTGTGTTTGGGGTGAATGATATTATGGTTAAGGAGTGAAGAACCGCTATGTTGATTAGTGAGATAGACTTGTCTAGACTGATGTCCATGCTTAACAGATTAAAGAGAAGAAGAATAAAGAGAGAGAGAAGCAGAAAAAGAGGCTAGAACAGGTAGTTTCAACTTTGCTCAGCCTAAGTCGGAGGGTGGGAATCATTCTCAGTTCCACCCGAAATCTTCAGTTCCATCCCCATCCTCAGCTAGTGCTCTAGTGCTGAAATTTAAAGATGGCAACAGAGATAGGGCATCAGGCCCTAAACCTCAGGGTAGTGTTAGCAGTGCCCGAACAAATTCTCTCTGCCAGCAGTGTGGCAGAAAACCATCATGGTGTCTACAGAGTAGGAATTGATGTATGTTTCGGATGTGGCAAGCCAGTCCATAGAGTCAGAGATTATCCCCAGTCAGGTTCCCAGGGTCAACGTAATCGTCCTCCAGCTCAGTCCAGTCACCCAAATCAACAGGGTGCCTCATCCAGTGCCACTAGTAGGAAGCGCCCAAACAGACCCTATGCTCTTTATTCCTAACAGGATCAGGAAAATTCTCCTGATGTGGTCACTGGTACGTTGCAAGTTTATCTTTTACATGTTTATGCTTTGCTAGATCCAGGAGCTTTGTTGTCTTTTATTACTCCATATATAGTAGTTGATTTCAGAGTCAGTCCCGAAATCCTAGAAGAGTCTTTCTCAGTCTCTACCCCAGTGGGTAAATCCATCATTGCCCGATGGGTATACAGGAATTGCCCGATTATGGTATCTTATAAAGTCACCTCAGCAGACTTAGTCGAATTAGAGATGACTGATTTTGATGTCATTCTAGGCATGGATTAGCTTCATTCCTACTATGCCTCAGTTGACTGCAAAAATAGAATTTTCCAGTTTCAGTTTTTAAATGAACCCATCCTAGAGTAGAGGGGTAGTACTTCAGCACTTATGGGTCAGCTTATTTCTTACCTTCGGGATAGAAAAATGATATCTAGAGGGTGTTTCTACCATTTTTTACGAGTCCAGCACTCCAGATCAGAAACCCCTACTCTTGAATCAGTGTTAGTAGCTTGCGAATTCCCAGAGGTATTTCTCGAAGATCTTCCCGGGGTCCCTCCCGAAAGGGAAATTGATTTCGGAATCGATCTCCTTCCAGTTACTTAGCCCCTCTCTATTCTCCATATAGAATGGCTCCAGCAGAACTCAAAGAATTAAAAGAGTAGTTAAAGGATCTCTTAGATAAGGGATTTATTAGACCCAGTGTCTCTTCGTTGGGCGCACCAGTTCTATTCGTGCGTAAGAAAGATAGTTTCCTCAGAATGTGTATTGACTATCGTCAGTTAAATAAAGTCACGGTCAAGAACAGTCAAGAACAAGTATCCACTTCCCAGAATCGATGACTTGTTTGATCAACTTCAGGGTGTCAGTTACTTTTCTAAGATAGACCTCAGATCAGGCTATCATCAGCTCAGAGTCAGGGAATGTGACATCCCAAAAATAGCCTTCAGAACTCGGTATGGTCACTTTGAATTCTTAGTCATGTCCTTTGGTCTTACCAATGCCTCAGCAGCTTTCATGAACTTGATGAACCGTGTGTTCAAGCAGTACTTGGACATGTTTGTCATAGTCTTCATAGATGATATCCTTGTTTCCTCCAGCAGTGATCATGATTATGCAGACCATCTCAAAATAGTATTACAGACTCTCAGAAACCATCAGCTATTTGCCAAATTCAGTAAGTGCAAATTTTTCTGGTGATGGCATTAGAGTTGATCCCCAAAAGATCGAAGCAGTGAGAAACTGGCCCAGACCCATTTCTCTATCAGATATCAAGAGTTTCTTGGGCTTGGCTGGCTATTACTGACGGTTTATTGAGGGATTTTCATCTATTGTATCCCCTATGTCCAGATTGACTCAGAAGAAGGTCAAATTTCAGTGGTCAGATTCTTATGAGAAGAGTTTTCAAGAGTTGAAGACTTGACCCACTATAACTCCAGTTTTGACCCTACCAGATGGTTTTTATGGCTTTGTAGTATACTGTGATGCATCCAGAGTAGGTTCTGGTTGTGTCCTAATGTAGAGAGGTAAGGTCATAGCCTATACCTCTAGACAACTTAAACCCCATAAGAAAAACTATCCTACTCATGATCTTGAGTTAGCAGCAGTAGTTTTTTCCTTAAAGATTTTGAGGCATTTATGGTATGGGGTGCACGTTAATGTGTTCACAGACCATAAGAGCCTGCAGTATGTGTTCTCTCAGAAAGATCTTAACTTCTGTCAGAGAAGGTGGTTAAAGTTGTTGAAAGATTATGACATGAGTGTACTATACCATCTGGGCAAGGACAATGTAGTGGTTGATGCTCTCAGTAGGCTGTCTATGGGTAGTGTTGCTCATGTTGAGGACAGTAAGAAGAAGTTAGCTCAGAAAGTCCATCAGCTTGCCCGACTAGGTGTCCTCTTAGTCGACTCAGCAGAAGGTAGTGTGTGGGTTTAGAATAGTTCAGAATCATCTTTAGTTTATGAAGTAAAGGAAAAGCAGGATAGAGATCCCAGTTTAGTTAAGTTGAAAGAGTCAGTCAGCGATTAAAAGGTAGAGTTTTTCTCCCAAGGGGGAGATTGTGTATTGAATTATCAGGGTCGTCTGTGTGTGCCGAGTAAAGATGACTTAAGACAGTAAATTCTTGCAGAGGCATATGGTGCGCGTTACTCTATTCATCCAGGGGCCATAAAGAAGTACCGCAATTTGCGGGAAATCTATTGGTGGAGTAGGATGAAGAGAGATTGTAGAGTTTGTCGCTAGGTGCTCTATATGTCAGCAGGTTAAGATTGAGCATGAGAAACCTAATGGGTCTAAGCAGGAGTTTAACATTCCTACTTAGAAGTATGAAGAAGTGAACATGGACTTTGTGATGGGTTTGCCTCGTACTCGTCGTTAACATAATTCATTTTGGATCATTGTAGACAGGATGACCAAATCAGCTTATTTCCTACCAGTCCATACCTTTTACTAAGCCGAGGATTACGCCAAACTCTATATCAGGGAGTTGGTCAGATTGCATGGTGTTCTGTTGTCCATTGTCTCAGATAGAGTTACCCAGTTCAACTCTTATTTCTGGAAGACGTTCCAAAAGGGTCTTGGTACCCAAGTTCACCTCAATACTGCTTTTTATCCTCAGATAGATAGTCAAGAAGAAAGGACCATCCAGACTTTCAAAGATATGCTGCGAGCATCTGCGATTGATTTTAAAGGTAGTTGGGATGACCACTTGCCTTTGATTGAGTTCGTATATAACAACAACTATCATTCCAATATTCAGATGGCTCTATTTGAGGCGTTTTGTAGGAGGAGATGCAGATCTTCCATTGGTTGGTTCGAAGTGGGTGAGGCCATAGTGGTAGGTCCTGACCTGGTATTTGATACCTTAGAAAAAGTTCAGTTGATCAGAGAAAGTCTTAAGATAACTTAGAGCCGACAGAAATCGTACGCAGACATGCGTAGAAAGGACCTCAAATTTGAGATTGGTGACTATGTGTATTTGAAAATCTCTCCCATGAAAGGGGTGAAGAGGTTTATAAAGAAGGGTAAACTCAATCCCTGATATGTCGTTCCTTACCGAATTCTCAGCCATTTCAGAAAGGTAGATTACGAGCTTGAGTTACCTTCAAATCTAGCTTCAGTCCATCCAGTGCTTCATGTCTCCTTGATAAAGAAATATATAGGTGACCCAGCATCCATAGTCCCAATAGAGGGCATAGACATTCAGAATAGTCTTTCTTATGAAGAGGTTCTAGTCGAAATCCTTGACTATCAGATTCGTAGACCGAGGAGCAAAGAAGTCCCTCTAGTCAAAGTTCTTTGGCGGAATCAGTCTGTTGAGGGAGATACTTGGGAAGTTGAAGAAAATATGCGAACCAAGTACCCTCACCTCTTCTCTGCCAACTCAGACTTAGCTCAAGTTAATAGTTTTCCTTAAAACTTACTCAGAATTCCTTTGCAAAACTTGGTATCAATTACCGTTGAATATTCAGTCATGCATTCATAAATTGTTTTCATTCATGTATTCATTACATTTAGATATGCATATTCAGTACACAAACCAAGTTTGTCAGTATATTCAGTCATGTATTCGTTACATTCAGATATGCATGTTCAGTATGAAAAACTCAGTATATAAGTAGTTTCAATCATGTTTCATTGTTTATGTCTAGTAAATAAGTTCAGTACATTAATAATCTCAGCTTAGTAAGCCTCATTCGAGGACGAATGTTCCCAAGGGGGATATATTGTAAGACCCTACAAAATTCTAAGCTTGACTCAGTCCTTTAAAGCCTACTAAGGGGTCCCAGACTTAGAAAAATTTAGCTAAGTATTTATACTTAGGGTCATCTTATCCTTCATAGTTTGGCAATCCTAGTTCATGACCTTACCGACCTTATTTTATCAATTTTCAAATTAATTCATGATCAGGATCACTTGTAGGTCATCTCGGCGAGTTTTGGATTTTTTGAACTAGCGTAAGGGCGAGTTTGGATGCCCAAAACAGTGAGGGGTCGTGATGGCCCCGCGTCGCAAGGCCCAGTCAAACCAGATAGGGGTCGCGTCGCAATAGGTAGTCAACCCAAGTAAGGGTCGCGACGCGAGGGGCAACTCAGTTTAACAAATTTCAGTTATGGGTTATGGGGGTAAATGGGTTATTTTCCCTACCTTATTCAACCTTAACATGAAATTAATCAGCATATAGGATAACATCTCATTCATTCTCTCAAACTCTATCAAGAGCAAGTATTAGGGTTTTCAATTCAAGATTCAAATCTTAAGAATTTTACCATCAATCTTCTAAAAAACAAGCATAGAGGTATGCGAAGTGTTCATCCAAGTGCCCTTTCAACCTTGGAGTTCAAGAAACACTTTTTAAAATCTTAAATCATGATTTCCATATTGTGGGTTGTTTGTGTTCATGTTAATCTTGTTGTGTGGTTTCCAAGATGATCTCTTTAATGAATTTCATGAATTTATGTTAGCATGTGGGTTGAAATCTTTGAAATTGAAGTGATTAATGTAGCCATGATGTATTGAATTATTATTTATTCCCAAGTATAATGTGATGCCTCCCATGTGTTTGTCAAAAATGCCTCGGTAAAGTAATTGTGCAATTTGATCCATTGTTGATCTCAATTATGAACTCATAAAAGAACTACATCTCTAAAGGGCTCCCATGTTAAATCTATTCCTTGAAGGTGTTTGTTGAAATGCCTATGTAAATTGTTAGTGTACTTATGACATGATATTTTGCATCCTTATACATGTAGAAGTTCAAGATTTACAAGTGTTTGATGAAATGCCTTAGAAAGTGAATTATGAACATGTGGCCATTGTTGTGCCTTTAAGATTTATGTTGCGCCTTACTCTTTACACTATCGAGTCCTAGGGGTATTTAATACCCGATAATTTAGTTGTATACCTAGAGCCAGTGTCAGTTACAGAATTATCTCAGTCAGGTCACAATCAGTGGTACTTTTAGTCAGTTCTAGAATCCAGAAAAACTCAGTAAACTCAGTACTAATCTAGTCCAATTCAGTAACAGTTCAGTCAAGCCTAGTATGAATTAGGAAATCAGTTTAGTGTCTATTCAGTTGGGAGTAGTATTCAGTACCGAGTGAACCCAAGGATGGGGACTCACCTGCCACTAGAGGGTGTGATTCTTAGAAGCAATCCTTGCATTCCAGAACTACGTAGCCAGTGTAGGTTGAGACATCAAACCTGGCAGTCGAGGGTTGATGAGGTATTTTAACCTATCAGTTGAGGGTTCCACCATTCTCATTAGAGTTCCTGCCAGATGAGGGTATCTCTTCAGTTGTCTTTACCCGTGGCACGGTACTGGCACCCTTCCAACAGGGGTTACAGGTTGGACCCCAAAATCTATTTAGAAAAGGGGCATGTCGGTGAGATGATTACCTCTCACAGTTTCAGTTTCAGATCTAGTCTTAGAGTAGAACTCAATATTGTTCTACAAACTTCAGGACTGTCAGATATGGTCATCTAGATAATCAGTAATACAACGTCAGTAAACTCAGATATCAGTAAATTAGTGTTCAGACTCAGTATCCAGTATCATCACAATTTCAGTTACAGTCTACGTATTCATGCATGTATTCCCATTCAGTCATATCCATGTTATTCAGTTAGTATTATTCATGCATCATGAACCCATAAATTTCAGCCTACCTCACTGAGCATACCAGTATATTCAAAGTACTGACGTATGTTTTTTGCGTTATGATGTCTTATATCATAGGTTTAGACGCACGGCCCCCAGAGCATTCTCAGTAGTACAGCTTCTCAGTAGATAACATAGTGGTGAGTCCTCATATTTCGAGGACATAATTATTTTTAGCATTTCATTTATTTTAGTAGTCAGTCGGAGTTAGTTAAGGACTTGTCCCATCAACTTTATATTTCAGACAGTTTAGAGGCTTATCAGACTTGCGTGTTTTTAGACAGTTGTTTTCCAACATTCTATTTTCTGTATGCATTATTGTTTATAGATTTGAACCTTATGAAGTTCCTTATTTACTTTCTTATTCTTTTATTACAGTGTCTTTATTATTCAGATCTCACAGCAGGTACCAGTCATGGGTTAGCTAGTGGTCCTTCGAGATTGTTAGCACTGTGTAGCGTCTGGGGTACAGACTCAGGGCGTTACATAAATGAATTCCAAATATTCATTCCTGGTCTCTGTTCCAAATAATCATGCATAAGGTATGTGTTAATCTTAACATCTTTATTTTCTGTCTTTATTAAAGGTAAGTGTGGGTGTATTTCTGTGTTAATTCATGCCAAAGGATGCCTTGACCCATCATTAGAGGATGAATGATCCTAAGGGGGAGAATATAACACCCTAAATTTTTTGCCATGGAAAAAGTTGGAGTTTTGAACTCACTACCCTGACTACGACTGTCTTGAAGGGTTATAGGACTCAAGTCATAAGGTGTCCAATAAGTTAGGCCTGAGTTAATTCCTTGGTGATGACTTATGGTTACGAGTCATAATGACTTCACATGAGTCGTAAGGTGGAAATCGTAGGGTGTCCAGTGTATGTCATAATAGTTTCTGTTCTTAATTATGAGTGGATTTATCGAGTCATAATGTCTGGCTACGAGTCATATGGTAGGACTCATAACCAAACCAGTATGGGTTCCCATGGACACTATCCAGCCTATGGCTGGTTCTCATGAGTCGTAGCATGAACCTAGGAGTCGTAATATTACCCGTAATGACTGGCGATGATTTTCAGCTTTATTGGAAGGGGAACTTAGGTCATTTCCATCACACCTCAATTAAAACCCCCGTCCATAAAACACCTTTGGGGCTTTATTTTCATCCTTTAGCAAATCAAAATTTTTTTCTCTTTTCTTAAATTCTCTCAAGCAAGAGCATTAGTATTTCCAAGAGGTTGGTCAATTAGAGTTTCCAAAGGTAGATTCTCTCCATAATTCTTGATATATCAGGAATGTGACTCTACCTTTAAACTTTTTTTTATTGAAAATCATGAAATCATATGGTTGTTTATGTGGATTTTAACATGGATTTTGATATGGGTTGAGGATTTTGGCGTGGTTGATTCTTAAATTGATTTTCCATGATTTATTATGCTTTGTTCATGATTTATTAATAATTTTGAACTTGTGGGGTGCATGGGCATGGAGAATAAACTATGGGGTCATGGTTTTCCCCAATTTGATAATTTTGACTTAATATATGGCTTTGGAAATTGGGTCCCTCAACCCAAATTGTGAAATTGATATTGAATATGGTTTGTCATATGGTTTGACTTGCTCACTTATATGAATGCATTGGCATAAAAGGTTAATGAACCATACATTGATTTACTGAACCTTAGGGTTTGTGGATTCTTTGTATTAATGAATAATTAAACATGGGTTTGGAGTTTCCCCATGTGAATGGTTAATTGTTATGGCATGATAATGTTAACTTGCAAGTGAGGTTGGTATGATGATACCAACGGGATGCCTTAATGAATGAATTGGTCCAATTAAATGTGAATGTATTATAAATATTTTAATTGGGATTAAGAAAGGGTTGTGTAGTCGGGATGTGAAAGTAGAGGTCTCGAGGGATGAATAAAACTGCGATTACCGATGCGGGGGTCTAAATATTCGGGTAGTTCAAGTCCCTTTATTATGTGATTGGGAGGTTCGAGTCCCCCATGTTAAATGATTTGGAGCTTAAGTCACCTTTGATATATGCCGGCAGGTTCGAGTCTCCCTTGGTGAATATATGTATATGATTATTCTCTGGTTCGTGAGGCTACACGTACTAGGGCCTTTTCAGCTGGGGGAGAGCTGGACCCATATAGCCTGTGGGTGCCTTATTATGGCAGTTTTGCTACACATCCTTGGTTGTGATTATAAAGTGCATGCAAAACCTTGTTCCCTTCCCCATCGCGTTATATATATATATGTATATGTATATGTATATGATTGTCTATATTTGAATTATGACTGGTTTGAATTATTGATCATGGCATTACTTTATCCTCTTATCCCAGAGTTAAGTGATAGCGCTCAACCCGCTAATCATCTCCGGATGTTGCATCCCTATGGGATGTAGGGCACGGAGACACAACTAGTTTTCTTACTCAGTGATTAGATGACTTCTGTATTGATTGAGAGTTGACTTGAAGTGGTGAGCTTCCATACTCTGAAAGACCCTCATTTTATGTTTGGTTTCCTTATGTCATATACTCTTCTTTAGACTTGTTTTGGCTATTGTCAGGGGCATATCCCATCTTTTTATTGGTATTCGGTTATTAGAGGCTTTATGGATATTACTTTGGAGTTACATATTGGTTATTGGTTGCTGGTTATCGATTAACGGTTATCGGTTGTTGACAAATCTTAGAAACCTATAAGTTATCAATCATGATATCTTCTTATATATTTAGAATTCATCTGTTGTTAGTGTATTTGGTTCTGTATGATTAGGCAAAGGGGGTGGTCTCCATTCTATGGAGGACTTGAGATATCCATCACCGCCAGGACCTGGTTCGGGTTGTGACAAGATCTTGGAGAACCATACTCAGATACAGGCGCTGAAGGAGGAACTACACTCGAAGTCTGTGGAGTACCATAAACAGATATCGGTACAACAGAAGGATCCATACTAAAAAATGGAGGAACACTATAAGAAGACACTGACACAGGTGGGGGTACAATACTCAGAATTGGAGGAAGACCAGGTGTATTCAAAGGAGTACCCCCTAACAGGGTCAGTAATGTAGACACGTGATTTTTGATCCTCCTCGAATTTTAACTTATTTTTTTGATATTAAATATTTATATTTGATCCGATATTATTTAAATTCATATTTTATTTTTAATTAATTTTTAGTTAAAAAATCAATAACAAAATAAAGTAAGTTTTGGGATGTTTTATTTTATTTTAATCCTAATTTTTTAAAAATAAAAATACAAAAATTCAAAAATATTTTTCTTTTTAATTTTAAATAAATAAGCTAATAGTTTTAATACTATCTTAATTATATTTATTTTTGACTATTTATAAACTTTTATTATATTTTTTTAAATATAAAATTAATTAGTTATTATTATTACTATTTTATTTATTTATTTTTATTTGTTACTATTATTACCTTCTAAAAAATAAAAAATAAAAAAATATAAAAAATTAAAATCAAATATTCTCCCATTATCTGCTATAACTGTTCCCCCTAAAAAAGAAATTGTTCCCTCCTCCCTTTATTTAAGGATTTCTCTTACCCCAGATAAGATAGACGTGACGTACATTCTATTGACCATCATATTGTATTAGACAAAAAAAAATCAGAGAGAAAACAGAGAGACAAACACTGAGAAAGAAAACATCAGACAAAAAGAAAACCAAGAATGAAGATCAATATAAGATAAAACTAAAGAGAGTGAAGTCAAATCTGGATCATGTTCAAGTTTTCGAAAACGTTATTCGAAGTTTCTGCTTCAGATTATCAACAGGTTATGTTTTATTGTGTATTATTCACTTTATGAATTTTTATAGTGAAAATCCAAATCATGTTCAAATTTATGTGAATGATTATATTTGATTACGTGAATCTTTATTGTCACATATTATACTGTAAATTTATCGAATCCTTATATATATTTGTTTAGTAAATGTGTTTAGGCATTAAAATGCAGTATGTTAATATCATCAAGTAAAACAAAAAAGGAAAAAGAAAAAGAAAAGTGGACGTAACGATATACACTAATATATGCCTATGTCTGTAATTACTGGTGCAAATACAAAATTCACACATCTCACTATAAAGAAGATCTATTTTGACTATTACCATTTGCTTCCAATTCTTTTACCATTTTTCTACTCTGTTCTCCATCAACAACAATAAAATAATACTCCTTTCACAAATCAACAGTAAAACGAACACACGCACACCACACACTATAGGCACACATGGACTGGAATAGCAAAATCGAGTGAACTAGAGATAAAAAAATGGAGGAAGTCCGGTGAGTGAATATAAATCGAGGGAGAGATCGGAGAAATAGTGAATGGAGTGAGTCCAGCCGACTAAACTTAATTTTTCCAGCAATTTTTTCGCTGAAATTACGACTTCAACACTGAATCCAACCTCCACTTTAAAAGTCCGATCGGAGTAGGTAAAAATCCACTTAAAACCAATCGACCTACTCCATCGGTGAACCAGTTCGCCGAAAACCCATCGCCTAAACCACAACCATCCCGCTGGAAAACCACACTATCACCATAAAATTGGATCTCACCAGAATCGCCATCTGTCGGTACTCCCTGGCCGGCCTGCACACCAGATCTAGCCGGAATTACCAAATGGTGAAGCCCAACTGCCTCCGGTACCCCTTCCCTCTTCTTCATCTCTCTCTATCGATAAACAACCACCATGTCTGAGGAACCAACGCCACCCTTCACCGACCACTACTGTCGTACCCTACCCCTTTCTCTTTCTCACGAATTCCGACCAACCATGGCCACCGTTGGAGCAAACAACACTGACGCTACTAACAACAGTCGTTAAACTTATGAAACAAATTTTAATTGTGGTTATGTTTATATTCTTAAATGTTCTGTATTGTTTATTTTAAGTTTTATATATTTATGTTAACTTACTTGATTTGATTTAAAAAAATATATATCAATTTAGGGATTATAATAAAATTAGAAATAAATATAATTAGTTTTTGGTGTATATATTTGTATTATTTTATTACTTTTATCTTATTCTATTTTTATTTTTGTCACTAATTAAGGTTAATAATTATTTGTAGATTAATATCACTTTAAAAGAATTTTGCTAAATTTTTATTATTAAGTTTAAATGGCATTTTCGAATAGATCAAATTATTTTCAAGTTTATAAGCGGTAAACCAACACCTTTAACGCTAAACAAATTTTAGACACGTTTAAAATATTCATCTCAATTAAGAATGTGGCATACATATATTTCTGAGATATTTAAAAAAATTCAAGGATGCAATAATGCACCTTGACAAATAGCTTTTAAAATTATTTTTCACTAATTTATTTAATATAAGAGACGTAGATAGATATTTTCGGTAATAGTTAAAAATAAGCAAATTTAGGCCTTAACATTATTTATCAAAATAGTTTAAGTCAATTATAAGTTGATAGAAGCGACCGTTCTAGAACCACGGGATTCGAGGGGTGCCTCACACCTTTCCCTCGGCCAACAAAATTTCTTACCTAGTCTTCTATTTCTGCAGACCAATAAAGAATCATTTCCTTTTGACTAGGGATTCAAAAAGGTGACTTGGAACACCATAACTCAATTCCATGTGGCCAATCAGTAAATAAAAATAATCTCTATTCAATTTCGTCACTTAATTGGAAAAACCCTTCGACTTTCGAACCTACGGGCGAAAAAGGGGTGGGACATCTCTGGAAACTCTGTTGGGGAGACTAATAAGAATTTGAGCTTTTGATATTGACTTTACTTGCTTTAATTATTTTGATATTGTGTTTATTGGCCTTACGTGCTATTTGTTGCTCATTTACTGCTTTGATATTGTTGAACTGTTTTATAAACTGTATTCTCTTGTGCACCCCCTCTGAGTCTATTTAATAGGATAGAAGGAATGCAGCGTATGCATCCTACTTTATTTTTGAAATAGCCGGAGTGTCAAGGCACCTGGTGAAGAATTATAGTCGCATATGTTAGGCGGGGTTCGAATCGGCAACGAAGCCGGAGTAGAACTGCTACCGAATAAGTTTTCCCTCCCCGACTCGAGTGTCCGCTCGAGTAAGCCAGTCTAGACACCTATTCCTATTAGGCTAAACTTAGAAAAACTGAAAACTCAGAATCTGGTTATCCCTATTAGGTTTTGCTTTATTTGCATCATGTGCATTTTGACTTAGCGGGACTCGGCACAGGGGCCGGGTCTATCTAGGACAGGTGACCTACTTTATAATGACCAACATGTGCATTCTACGTGCTCTTTGGCATTTGTTTGGAAGACTATTTAATTGTTGACCGACTTTTAGGCAACTTTGAAATACAAGAGATTATATTATCTTCAAATTTAGCAAATCATTTTTTCAAAGAAATTTTTTATTTTTTAAATGAAAGAATTTTTTTGTAAAATATAGCTACATAATTTTACGACCTTTATGAACTACAAGGGTTTGATTCTCACTCTTTAGTGAGATACGTAGGAAATCTTACCTGGGATACGACCTATATTAAAAAATATATATATATATAATATGTTTATTCACAAATTTATTGAAGGATATTTTTGAAATATATATATATAATATATATATAATAAAATAAAAAATCATAAAATAATTATTTTCATAAGTATTATTATCTTTATCTTATTCTTCTTTTTATCCTCAAAATTAATTTTAATACAGATCCTAATAGTTTGAACCTTTAGGGCTCGTGAGCTAAATTTTTATAAAGTAATAAAATATGTAAAGCATATATTTTAATAGTCCTGAACCTTTAGGGATCGTGAGGCTGAAATTTTTACAACTTCATACATAAAACAATCATTTTTTTTTATTTCTTAGTCATTTTATTTTCTTTTCTTTTTGTCTTTAAGTGTACTTAGGGGGTATTTTCTCCAAACACATGGTCAAAATTGTCTAGAGGTTTTTTGTTGTAAATTTTTGATAGAGTCGGTTTAAATAAGTGCTCTCTTTTAGAAAACAAAAATAAAAATTTTGTCATTCATGTTTTTCTCAATTTTTATAAAATTATTTGCATCTAAGTCCAATTTAGTGGTCACATTAACGAGTCAAGTTTAAAAAGTCAAAATTAATGAATTAAGTTTTACCTAAGTCTAAACATCTCTTAATATTGTCTCCCTATCCATAAGTATAACATGTCACCTCCAGTTCGTGGAAAGTGTCAAAAAAGAAAGAGGGATGGGAGTGTACCGCTTCAGGTTGTAGATTGTTTCCCTTTGCAACTTTGGTTGTGGTGGAACGAAATGGATACATTCGATTATGATGAGATACATAAGTATTTGAGTTTTTTGACAAGTATCATGACAATAAACCCTAATAGGGAGGTGGTTGATGCATTGCTAACTTTCTGGGACCTGAGGAATAATGTATTTTGCTTTTCGGACTTTGAGTTGACCCCGACTTTAGAGGAGATAGCGACATGTGTTGGATATGGGGATATGCATAGAAAAAAACTTATAGCCCAAAGACTTATCTTGATAAACAGATTCTGCAAGCTTATGAACATATTAAATTCAAAAGAAGAATCGATGAAAAAAGGTTGGGTATCCTTACAGTTTTTGAATAACAGATATGGAAGGCAAGAGGGATTTAAGAAGTATGGTAAACAACTTTGTAACAAAGGAAGTTTTGAGGCTTGGAAAGTTCATAGGGTAGAATTTTTAGGTACTATGGTCTTCTCGAGGAGAGAGAAAAATTAATATTTATTTAGATGGAGTGGTACATATACTGATTAAGAAAGATTACATGATAGTACCAATGATCGTGGCCGATATTTACCGTGCTCTGACCGTTTGTCAGAAAGAAAAGTGTTTTTTCGAGGGATGTAATATCTTACTATAGATGTGGATTATGGTACATTTTTACCGACATCCTACAGTGGCAAGGTTTAATCCAGAATAATTCAATCGCATCAAAGATTACGAAGAGAGGTTAGAGAAATACAAATTCCCAGAAGGAATTAGAGATTGGGATAAGCTTTTTCATTTTTTGATGGCAGATAAAATCACTTGGAATCACCCTTGGTTCCCCTGGAGGCAAGTCATACATAGTTTTATAATTCAAGCAATCTTGTTATTAATGGGTATTAGGGGTGTTCAACCTTATGTGCCCTTGCGGGTCTTACGGCAGCTAGGCAGACGTCAAGTAATTCCCATAACAGAAAATATGGTTGAGTTTGTATTTGAGGTCAGACCAGAGATTCCACTTCCAGAGGGATTGGCCCAACAGATTTGGGATGGTTGTCATCTCATGGGAATTGAAACAATGGTCATAGAGCGTGAGAAGTGTGAAGTACATCCAAACTACTATGAATGGTTTGAAAAATAGCCAAGTCCACAAGTTAGACCGAAAAGATCGATTAAGAGACCCATAGATCAAGAAGCTGCAATCAGTATAGGGATCGAGAGAGCCACGCGAGAACATTATGAGGCCAACTAAGATTTGAGATCAGAATTAGAGCATGCCAGAGAAATAATAGAAGAACAACAAAGATAATTTGCTGAAGAGAAATCTAAGTCAACAGATATTGAGGTCGCAATTTGGGGACAAATCAAATTGGCTACCACTAGGGGGTCATATATTATAGAAATTGCCGCATATCACTACCAGTAGTTGAAGGAAGTTGAAAATAACATGAAAGAAGAATTTGATCAAGAGAGAGCTCAGTGGATACGTGAAAAAGGGATATTGCGAGAACAACTGAAGGTTGCTTCTACTCGTGAACAACGTGAAAGAGAGATGATTGATTCTAGAGACTGACAGGCCCAAGAATGGGATCAGAACTTCAGTTCCCTTCGAGGAAAGGTCCGTCGTGTAGCGCAGGATACCACCAAAATGGGTTTAGACTACCAGTAGTTGAATCATGAAGAATTTTTAGCACAAGTTCCAGCTTTCGCACGATGTCTCACCACTTTATTGGAGGACATATACTTGGGTTTGGGAGGTCATATTAAGCCAAAGTCTCCTTGATTGAGCATATTGAAGATACAATAATCAGTTGAAGACTTTGAGACGTTGGGGTTCAATTGTATAAATGGATAGTTGTTTCCTTTGTCATAGTCTTTTTGTTTCAGTTTTAAAACTTCTTGTTCAGATGTTGTCTTTTAGCTAATCATATTTGTTTATGTTTAGTTTTATTTGTCAGATGTCAGTTAGTAGGTTTTATCTTAGGAATTGGGTTATTTTATCGTATTTGTATTTGAAAATTATGGAATATAACGAAGTTGGTTGTTTATTTCTATTTATTATATAATTTTAATTCACTTTATTTATTTATTTTCTTAAAAAAAAGAAAAAAAAAAGAAAAAGAGAAAAAATCGATCATTTTTTGTTAAATTTTCCCGAACTACGCAAGATCTGATTCATGTCTTGGCATGATACGTAGGCAACCTTCCAAAGGATTCGATCATAACTTTTCAAAAAGTGCACCTAGAAAAGTCAGGATGAAATATAAGACCTTCTATGATAGATTGGAAAATGCATCTACAAGCATAACATACAACGTGGCATTATAATGTGTTAAATATGTAACACTCACCCGTTTGCTACTTGGTAATAGAAAAGATAAAATAATTGGCAGATGGTTTGTGGTTTAAACTTACATCACATCCGTATAACACCAGATACAAACAAAAGAGAAAGATGACCCGCAGAGATGGTATAGGGTCTGACAGTGAGGAAGAGCAAAATCAGTTGATTTCGCAGGAATTAGCATCAATGGAGGAAATTAAGTTATTGAAACAACAGATGGAGGAAATGTACCAAGATTAGTTGAATGGACAAACCCCGCCTTCCTCAATCCCTGTACTTTCGAATATGAATAATCCAAATCCTGCTCAAGCTCAAACTAACGATCCGTTATACCCATATGGATTTAGCCTGTATGCTAATGTGACTGGCATTATTGGTACTTATACCATGAACCCACAAAATCCATCTGTCACAAATAACCCGTTTTTAGCTTCTGTAGCACCAGCTACTGTGGGCCCTCATTCGACAATACAGAAGAATATGGGGGAACCAAGTCACGATCTGTTGTATCCTTCTGAAATAACTTTCAAACCCCAGAATCCATATTATCATGCTCATCAACACTATTCTCCTATCGTGATTGAGAAGATTATTAAGAATGAGGAACAAGAGAAAATGGCTAGAAAAGTAAGAAGCTTGGAGTAGAGTATGAGAAATATACAAGGATTAAGAGGACCATAGAGTGTTTCATACAAGGATTTATGTATATTTCCTGATGTCCATTTGACGTTAGGGTTCAAAATGCCAAATTTTGACAAATACAATGGTTATGTCGATTCTATAGCTCACTTGAAAAGTTCTTCAATCAATTAAGGGAAGCAGGAGGGAAAGAAGAACTATTGATGGCTAACTTTGGAGAAAGCCTAGCCAGAATAGCTTCTGAATGGTTTATTGACCAAGACATTTACTGTTGGAACATGTAGGATGACATGGCTTGGGTTTTTGTTCAACAATTTCAATATAACATCGAGATAGTGCCAGATCGCACCACACTAGCTAATATGAGAAAAAAGGCAATCAAAAGTATTTGAGAATATACTGTCAGATGGAGAGAACAGGCCGCAAGAGTCAGACCATCGATAAAGGAGTCTGGAATGATTGATATCTTTTTACAAGCACAAGAACCTGGTTATTTCCATCATTTTCTTTCTACTGCTGGAAGAACATTTGCTGAAGTCATTAAAGTTAGAGAGATGGTAGAGAATGGAATTAAGTCTAGAAAGATTATCAGCCAAGACACTTTGAAAGCAATAACATAAGCAATTCAAAGTGGTTCAGGAAGTTTTGATGGAAAGAAAAGAAAAGAGGATGCAGCTATTATTGTTCTAGGTCCACGACAAAATTGAAGAGGTGTGTGTCACCCTTACGCAAAATCTCAATCCCAAATGTATGTCCAAGACCTATATAACCATCTACGACAATATGTTCCTCCACAAAATTCATTATATTCCATTCCATCTCCTCAATATTCTACTTATAATGCACAACCATATGTTCGGGTTCCTTCTTACCCGTAATGGAATACACATGCCATCCAAAATCATCCACCGGTCCCATAAGTTCAAAGAGGCCCCCTTAGGTCTAATTTCTGGCTTAGAGCAGACTACAAGAAGGATAGCATGGGCAAAGATAATTTCACTCATATTGGAATATCTTACGCCAGCTTGTTTCAGAGGATGAGAAAAATGAATGTTCTAAGCCCAATTGAGAGAAGGATCCCGAATGCTCCTCAAAAGAAGTTGGATTATTCTAGAATATGTGAATATTGTTCTGATGCCCCAGGGCACAACACAGAGAAATATTGGTATTTGAAAAAAGCAATTCAGGAGTTGATTGACACACAACAGATCATGGTTTAAAGTCCAGATGTTCCAAATGTTTATCAAAATCCATTGTCAGATCATAATGAAACAAACATGCTTGAGATGATACCTAGTGGTGAAGATGCCATGGTTTCCTTCAAGCCCATTATTAAGATTAAAATTGAATTGGAAAAATTATCAAATGCTATAGATCTGACGAAAGAAAAACTTACAAAAGTGGAGGAGGTGATAATAAATCCTGAATCATCAAATGTTCCCTTGGCCATGGAGAAAAAGATTCTAGAAAGTGTTGGGTCAGGTCAAGTAAAACCAAAGATCATCATTCCTGGAAGACCCACTAAGCCTCTTTTAATCATAAAAAGATCTCCCATAGCTCCTATTATTATTAAACCAGTGTCACAGCTGCCTATGGTTAATACCAAAGTAGTCCCCTGGAACTACGATTGTATTATGGTGATGCAAAAGAAGAAAAAAATAATCAAAAAGGTGATGAAGTAGGGGGATTAACCCATTCTGGGAGGTGTTACGCCCCAGTGGAGTTAAGAAAGAATAAATAAGGCAATGAGGAATGAATGGTAGTCAAGAAACCAGTTACTGAAGAAGAAGTTGAAGAATTCTTGAAGAAGATGAAATTGCCAGAATATTCTGTTGTAGAACAATTGATGAAGACACCAACACAAATTTCTCTGTTGTCTTTATTGATACATTCAGAGGATCACCGTAAAGACCATAATGAGGATTTTAAATGAGGCATATGTTCCCAATGAGATTAAGGTGAATCATCTAGAAAAAGTTGTTGGAAGGATCTTTGAGGTAAATAATATCACTTTCTTAGATGTTGAATTTCCTGCAGAAGGTATAGAACATAACTAAGGTCTCTACATTACTGTGAAATATGAGCATTCCTACGTTACTCGAGTGTTGATTGATGGAGGATCTGGTGCTAACATTTATCCTACGTCCACTTTGCAAAAGTTAAATGTTAACGTGGAAAGGATCCAACCTAATAATGTATGTGTCAAAGGTTTTGATGGAGAAAAAATAATTGCCAATGGTGAAATAGATCTCATATTGACAATTGGGCCTGTGGATTTTGATATGGATTTTCAAGTGTTAAACATTAATGCTTCATATATATATTATTGGGTAGGCCATGGGTTCATAGGGATGGAGCAGTCGTATCAACATTGCACCAAATGGTTAAATTTGAACACAACAGGCAAGAAATAGTTGTTCATGGTGAAGAAGACTTATCCATGTATAAAGACTACTCTATTTCCTCCATTGAAGAAGATACTTCAGATAGAGTGCTAATTCATCAAGTTTATGAGGCAGTGGATGTTGAGCATATCCTCGAGGGGAATCTCATTCCACGACCACAACTGTTCTCAACATATGTTATGGTAGTGAATGAAATGTCAAAGTATGGTTTCGAACCAGGAAAAGGTTTGGGGATGTTTTTACATGGCAGGGCTCATCCAGTAAACCTTTATGAAAGCCTCGATACATTTGGTTTGGGATACAAGCCCACTTTTGAGGACATAAAGAAGGCTAAAAAGCGTAAGAAAGATTCATGGTCACTTACCAAGCCGATACCGCCACTTCACGAGTCTTTCATCAAAGTCAGTGTTGTCGGGTCCTCCATGTTACCTGCTGCAGAGTTAATGAATGATAATGATACAAAATTGACCAGCCTTTTTCAAAACATGTTCCTTGAGGTTGATATGGTTAAAATTGGAGAAGGTACCAGCAATGCAGATGTGCAGTTTATCGGTCCTGATGTCCAGCTTAACAATTGGAAGACCACTCCTCTCCCTACTTTGAAGGAGTCTTGGTAGCTTATTTGTTTTTCTTTCTATAATTTAAATCATTCTAGGATTGTAATTCAGATCTTTACCTTGGTATTTTAGGTTAAAACTCTTTATATCTTTATTTTTAATAAAACATAATTTCTCTTTATTTTTATTTTTGTGTCTAATATATACTTATCTATTTTCTATCATACAGTTCTTTCTATGTTGATTCTAATAAAATGACATGCATGAAGAATTGTCAACCAAATTTAAAAACCCAATCTAATTATAAAATAATAAATAAAGAAGTTGAATATGATGAAGAGGAAATATTTGAGGATATAAGCAAAGATTTCAAACAGTTTGAGAATAAGTCAAACCCCAATTTGGATGAAACTGAGGCGACAATTTAGGAGATCATGAAAATATTAGAGAGACTAAGATAAGTGTACATGCTCAACCACAACAAAATAAAGCTATAATGGAAGATTTTCTTGAGTACAAAGACATCTTTGCGTGGTCTTACGATGATATGCCCGGTTTGAGCACTGATTTGGTAGTTCATAAGTTTTCAATTGATCCTGCTTTCCCTCCTATCAAGAAAAAGCTAAGAAATCTTAAAAATAACATGAGTATAAAAATCAAAGAGGAAATCACAAAGAAACTTGAGGCTAAAGTCATTCGAGTGGCTCAATAACCTACTTGGTTTAAAAATATTGTCCCTGTTCCAAAGAAGGATGACAAAGTTCGGATGTGTGTTGATTATCGTGATCTAAATAAAGCAAGTCCGAAAGATGATTTTCTACTTCCTAATGTCTATATTCTATTGGACAATTATGCTAAACATGATCTTGCATCTTTTGGGGATTGTTATGCGGGGTATCACCAGATCATTATGGATCCAGAAGATGAGAAAAAGACATTATTTATCACGTCATGAGGGACATATTGTTATCGAGTTATGCCATACGGACTAAAGAATGTTGGGTCAACTTACATGAGGCCAATAACCACAATGTTTCATGACATGATGCACGAAAATATTAAAGTTTATGTAGATGACGTAATCATTAAATCAAGAGAGCAGTCTGATCATGTCAAGGATTTGAGGAAATTCTTTGAAAGGCTTCGAAGGTATGATCTCAAAGTTCACCCAACGAAATGTGTATTTGGAGTCCCATCGGGAAAACTCTTGGGATTTATAGTCAGTCGTCGTGTCATTAAGTTAGATCCTTCAAAAATAAAAGCTATTCAAGAATTGCCTTCACCAAAGAATAAAACTGAGGTGATGAGTTTACTTGGAAGGTTGAATTATATCAGCAGATTCATTGCCTAACTTACAATAACCTGTGAGCTAATATTTAAATTGTTGAAGAAGAATGCTAAATTTGAATGGACTGAAGAATGTCAAGAAGCATTTTACAAAATTAAGAGGTACTTGTTGAATCCACCTATTTTAGTACCTCCAGAGCCAGGCAGACCCTTGATATTGTATATGTCTGTGTTAGACAATTCTTTTGGCTGTGTATTGGATCAACATGATATCACAGGCAGAAAAGAATAGACTATCTATCACCTTAGCAAAAAGTTTACCGCTTATGAGTCTATGTACACTCTTCTTGAAAAGACATGCTGCACATTAACTTGGGTAGCACAAAAGCTTAAGCATTACTTGTCATCTTACACTACTTACCTCATCTCTCGTATGGATCTTTTAAAGTACATTTTTCAGAAGCCTATTCCTACAGGCAGACTCACAAAATAGAAGATGCTACTCATAGAGTTTGATATTGTCTATGTGACATAAACTACGATGAATCTCAAGCATTAGCGGATCATTTGGCTAAAAATCCTATCGATGAGGAATATGAGTCATTAAAGACTTTCTTTTTAGATAAAGAGGTATTATGTGTTAATGAGGTTATTTCTGATGATTGCCATTCAGGTTGGAAGATTTCCTTTGATGGAGCTGCTAATGTAAAAGGAGTAGGGATAGGGGAAGTCCTTATTTCTAAATCAGGACAATACTATCCTGTAACAGCCCAACTTTGATTCTATTGTACAAATAATATGGCAGAATATGAAGTATGGATTTTGGGTTTGAGACTGACCATTGACATGAGAATACAAGAACTGTTGGTGTTAGGAGATTCAGATTTACTAGTCCACCAGATCCAAGGAGATTGGGAGACTCGTGATTCAAAACTCCTACCATATCGAGGTTGTTTGTAAGATCTTTGTCAACGATTTGTATTAGTAAAGTTCAAGCATATTCCCAGAGCTCAAAATAAGATTGTTGATGCTTTGGTGACCTTATCTTCGATGCTCCAACATCCCGACAAGACTCATATTGACCCCGTTCATATACAGATCCGTGATCAACATGCATATTACAATGTGGTTGAGGAAGAACCTGATGGAGAGCCTTGGTTCCATGATATCAAAGAATATATTCAGAATGGAAAATATCCCATACACGCCGATGGTAATCAAAAGAGAACCATTTGACGTTTGGCTAGCGGATTTTTCCTAAGTGGGGGAATTTTGTATAAGAGGACTCCAGATTTGGGACTTTTAAGGTGCATAGATGCTAAGAAAGCTTCAAAAATCATGACTGAAGTACATTCTAGGATTTGTGGACCGAACATAAGTAGGTACATTTTGGCAAAGAAAATACTTCGAGCAGGTTATTATTATCTCACCATAGAGAGAGATTCCATTAGTTTCATTCGTAAATGTCATGAATGCTAGATACATGGGGACTTGATACATTCCCCTCCATCTGAGTTGCATACAATGACTGCTCCATGGCCTTTTTGTGGCTTGGGGAATGGACATAATTGGACCAATTGAACCAAAGGCCTCGAATGGACATAGGTTAATATTGGTAGCTATTGATTATTTCACGAAGTGGGCAGAAGCAAAAACTTTCAAGTCAGTGACCAAGAAAGTAGTGGTTGATTTTGTTCACTCCAACATCATTTGTCGGTTTGGCATTCCAAAGATAATTATCACGGATAATGTTGCAAATCTCAACAGTCATTAGATGTATGAAGTGTGTCAGCAATTTAAGATTATGCATTGAAATCCAACTCCTCATCGCCCGAAGGCAAACAGTGCTGTGGAAGCTGCCAACAAAAACCTAAAGAAAATACTTCGCACGATGGTGCAAGGTTCCTGATAATGGCATGAAAAATTACCATTTACTTTATTGGGTTATCATACTACAATTGGGACTTCAATTGGTGCAACTCCTTACTCATTGGTGTACAAAACTTAAGCAGTTATACAGCAGAAGTTGAGATTCTATATCTTCGAGTTGTTGTAGAAGCCGAAATTATTGATGATCAGTGGGTCAAAACCCGATTGGAGCAATTGAGTTTGATTGATGAGAAAAGGTTGGCGTTGGTATGTCATGGCCAACTATACCAAAAGAGTTGGCCATGATATGTCGAGCCTATAACATAAAGGTTCGTCCCAGACAATTTAAAGCCGGCCAGTTAGTACTAAGACGCATACTTCCCCATTAGATTGAAGCCAAAGATAAATTTTCTCCTAATTGGCAAGGACCATTCATGGTGAAGAAGGTGTTACCTAATGGTAAATTATATTTGACTGATGTAGAAGGCAAAATAGAAGGAATGGCGATCAATGCTGACACAGTTAAGAGATATTATGTATGATACTCATGTACAATTATGTTATGTATGTTTTGTACTTATATTTTAAAAGATTGAAATGATGAAGACATTTTGTTCTGTTATCCGAATAATATATAAGCCTTTGCTTACCCCCTTTGAGATTTTATCTTTCTTTCGTACCCCTCTTTTGGAATCAATTAGAGTTAAAAGTTTCAACCAAAAAAAAAGAAGGAAAAAAAGATAATAATCAAAATCAAGCAAAAGAATGACTCTCATGAACTACGTTTGACCTGAATCTTTCTATGACAAGATACGTAGGAAGCCCTACTATGGGGTTTGGTCCAACCAAAAGAAAATTCAAGTTACCCAGAATGAAATAAAATTGGGGCAAAATTTTATTTTCTTAAAGAGTCAATTCCAAAAAGTTATATGCTTCACCCAATGTTATGTAAATTTTTGAGCCTCATGCCGCCCTTTCTTTCTAACCCTTTCCAAAAGCCAAGTTATAACCAAAGAAAGACCTTCAAATAAATCTTTGAGAATGTCAAGTCTAAACATGTTATGGGTGGATGATATTTCATATTTTGGATGTTATTTTTCTTTAAAAATAAAAAAATGAAAAATGAAAATGAGAGACTTATTGGTGAAAATCCTCTTGGACACCATAAGGCGACTGTGAGTTGTGAGAATATTGAAATGATTGAGTCTTATCGGTGAAAACCCCAAAAGGCACCATAAGGCGATGGTGAGTCGAGAAAGAAATGAAAATAAGATAGGCTCGTTAGCAAAAACCCATTGAGGTGCCACTAGCCGAAGGAGGGTTGTTATCCAGAAGGAACAAGTTCAAGATTGGCTTAATTTCAAGTTCAGTAAGTGGACAATAGTTGATAATGATTGGTGTAATTAGATCAGGTTGTTTAATTCAAAATGCATGTCATAATCACTAGAATCGATTTCCACATTCACATAAGTTTTCCTTTTTAGTTTGAAAAGAGATGCCTATTTTCTTTTCCTTTTTGTTTTATTTTGATTTTTGATTTTTTGTATCCTTGTTGTCAAACGAAATTTATTATCATCTTTGTGTATTTTTGAGTCAAATTCACGTCAAGTCGTGTGAGAAAAGGACTCCAAACTTACTACCAACTTCTTCAATGGGATAAAGCGAGACAAAAGGTCGACACACAAAGACAATGTTTCAAAGTAAAATAAAGTATTTAGAATGATTATGATCTGACAATTTTGGACTCGTGGAAAGATAAAAGGTGTATTGAAAGTTAAACCCAGAAACATCATACAAGAGAAATATGCTTTGAGTTTAGAGTTTCAGCAGTTAGAATTTGGGATCGGAATTATGACAAGTCAACAAATATTTATCAAGGATTCAAAAATGAGTTGAGCATGGCAAGTGCAAGAGTAGTCGCTTCAAAAGCCAAATGCCACAACCAACCACCACATGTTTTAAAACTCACAATTTTTCTTTGTTTGAAACAGAGATGGGATATTCTTTTTCACATTAAAGTTTTCAGATGAAGGATGCAATTTCACACTTCTGTTAACACAAGAAGCGTGGTTACAACATACGATGCTGGATCTCAGTTAGGGTAAATTTTATTATTTATGGGATTACTTACTAAAGCTATTTCAGACTTCGATTTATCCTTTCACTGTATTTTTCAAAAAAATAGAAAATAAAATTAAGATCTGGTTACACACATAAATTTTTCCAATACAAACTGGGGCAAAAAAAATATGTATGTAAAGAATGGGAATTTATTTTTATGCACAGGACCCTCCGAAAGAATGAGAATTTATTTTTATGCTCAGGACCCTCCTAAAGAATGGGACAGAACCTTTCTGAAGAATGGAAATTTATTTTATGCCCAGGACCCTCCTGAAGAATGGGATGTTATTTTTCTATTTCACCTTTTATTTTGAGTTCAGGAACATATTTGAAAAATTAAAAATAGCAAGTCAGGAGCCCGCCTAAAGAACAGGGTGAAGAAAAAGTAAGTTCAGGAGCCCGCCTGAAGAACAGGGTGAAGAAGAAGTAACAAGTCAGGAGTCCGCCTGAAGAACAGGATGAAGAAGTAACAAGTCAGGAGCCGTCTGAAGAACAAGGTGAAGAAGTAATAAGTGAGGAGCCCATATGAAGAACAGGGTAAAGGAAAAATAAGTCCAGGAGCCCGCCTGAAGAACAGGGTGAAGAAATAGCAAATCAGGAACCCGCCTAAAGAACAAGGTGAAGAAAAATAAGTCAGGAGCCCACTTAAATAAAAGAACAGGGTGAAGGAAAAAACAAGCCAGGAGCCCGCCTGAAGAACAGGGTAAAGAAATAGCAAATCAGGAGCCCACCTGAAGAATAGGGTGAACATTATCAGTTGCAAGTCAGGAGCCCGCCTGAAGAATAGGGTGAATTTTCAAGTTCAAGTCACGAAGATTCGAATCAAGATTCTAAAAAATTGCATTTTTCACTTGTATTTTTCTTTTTTTCTTTTTTGTTATTCATGTGGATGTAAAAAGCAAAAATCGTAGACCGAAAACTTGATGGAACCTCACTCGACCTTTAACTTTTTCTCTCACCATGTTACCTTTGAACTACTCGTGATCTAATTCTCTTATAACCCAGGATAGGTAGGAGGTCCAAAACCAGGACTCGATCACATTTTTCTTTTATTTTAATTTTATTTTATCCTTACCTTTCAAATAATTGGAGGGTCAAAAATCATATCTTGTCTACTTCTTTGTATGAAAACTCTTCGAAATTCCACACAAAGAGGGGGGAAAATGTAGACACATGATTTTTTATCCTCCTCGAATTTTAACTTATTTTTTTATATTAAATATTTATATTTGATTAGATATTATTTTAATTTTAATTTTATTTTTAATTAATTTTTAGTTAAAAAATCAATAACTAAATAAAGTAAATTTTGGGATGTTTTATTTTATTTTTATTCTAATTTTGAAAAATAATAATACAAAAATTTAAAAATATTTTTCTTTTTAATTTTAAATAAATAAGCTAATAGTCTTAATACTATCTTAATTATATTTATTTTCAATTATTTATAAACTTTTATTATCTTTTCTTAAATATAAAATTAATTATTTATTATTATTACTATTTTATTATTTTATTTATTTATTTATTTTTATTTGTTACTATTATTACCTTCTAAAAAAATAAAAAAAGTTAAAAATCAAATATTCCCCCTTTATCTGCTATAACTGTTCCCCCTAAAAAAGAAATTGTTCCCTCCTCCCTTTATTTAAGGATTTCCCCCACCCCAGACAAGACAGAAGTGACGTACATTCTATTGACCATCAGACTGTATCAGACAAAAAAAAGTCAGAGAGAAAAACAGAGAGACAGACACTGAGAAAGAAAACATCAGACAAAAAGAAAACCAAGAGTGAAGATCAATATAAGATCAAACTAAAGAGAATAAAGTCAAATCTGGATCATGTTCAAGTTTCCGAAAACGACATTAAAAGTTTCTGCTTCAGATTATCAACATGTTTTATTTTATTGTGTATTATTCACTTTATGAATTTTTATAGTGAAGATCCAAATCACGTTCAAATTTATGTGAATGATTATATTTGATTACGTGAATCTTTATTGTCACATATTGTACTGTGAATTTATCGAATGCTTATATATATTTGTTCAGTAAATGTGTTTAGGCATTAAAATGCAGTATGTTAATATCATCAAGTAAAATAAAATAGGGAAAAGAAAAAGAAAAGCGGACGTAACGATATACACTGATATATGCCTATGCCTATAATTACTGGTGCAAATACAAAATTCACACATCTCACTGTAAAGAAGATCTATTTTAACTATTACCATTTGCTGCCAATTCTTTTACCATTTTTCTCCTCTATTCTCCATCAACAACAATCAAATAATACTCCTTCCACTAATCAACAGTAAAACGAACACACACACACACCACACACTATAGGCACACACGGACTGGAATAGCAAAATCGAGTGAACTAGACATAAAAAAATGGAGAAAGTCCGGTGAGTGAATATAAATTGAGGGAGAGGTCGGAGAAATGGTGAACGGAGTGAGTCCAGCCGGCTAAACTTGATTTTTCTGACAAATTTTTTGCCGGAATCGCGACTTCAACACTGAATCCGACCCCCACTTTCAAAGTCCGGTCGGAGCCAGTAAAAATCCACTCAAAACCAACCTCCCCTCTCCACCGGCGAACCAGTTCGCCGGAAACCCATCGCCCAAACCGCAACCATCCCGCCAGAAAATTGCCCTATCACCGAAAAATTAGAACTCACTAGAATCGCCATCTTCCGGCACTCCCTGGCCGGCCTGCACACCAGATCTAGCCAAAATCACCACATGGCAAAGCCCAACTGCTGCTGGCGCCCCTTTTCCATTCTTTCTCTCTCCCCATCGATGACCAACCACCATGGCTGAGGAACCGACGCTACCCTTCACCGGCCACCATTGCCGTCCCTCTACCCTTCTCTCTTTCTCGTGAATTTCAGCCAACCATGGCCATCGTCGGAGCAAACAACACTGACGCTACCAACAACAGTCGTTAAACTTATGAAACTGATTTTAGCTGTGTTTATGTTTATATTCTTAAATTTTATGTATTGTTTATTTTAAATTTTATATATTAAAGTTAACTTACTTGATTTGATTTTAAATAAAAAATATATCAATTTAGGGATTATAATAAAATTAGAAATAAATATAATTAGTTTTTGGTGTATATATTTGTATTATTTTATTACTTTTATCTTATTCTATTTTTATTTTTGTCACTAATTAAGGTTAATAATTATTTGTTGATTAATATCACTTTAAAAGAATTTTGCTAAATTTTTATTATTAAGTTTAAATAGCATTTTCGAATAGATAAAAATATTTTCAATTATATAAGCAGTAAACTAACACCTTTAATGATAAATAAAATTTTAGACATGTTTAAAATATTTATCTCAATTAAGAATGTGGCATACACATCTTTCTGAGATATTTAAAATAATTCAAGGATGTAATAATGCACCTTGACAAATAGCTTTTAAAATTATTTTTCACTGATTTATTTAATATAAGAGGCGTAGATAGATATTTTTGGGATAATTAAAAATGAGCAAATTTAGGCCTTAACATAATTTATCAAAATAGTCTAAGTCAAGTATAAGTTGATAAAAGCGACCGTGCTAGAACCACGGGACTCGGGGGGTGCCTCACACCTTTTCCTCAGCCAATAAAATTCCTTACCCGGTCTTCTGTTTTTGCAAACCAATAAAGAATCATTTCCTTTTGACTAAGGATTCAAAAAGGTGACTTGGAACACCATAACTCAATTTCAAGTGGCGACTCTATAAATAAAAATAATCCCTATTCAATATCATCACTTTAATTGGAAAAACCCTTCGACCTTCGAGCCCGTGGGCAAAAAAGGTGTGTGACAAGCAAGCGAACCAGTAACCCCTCCAAGACTGGGTAGAAGAACCTGGTGGAACCAGAGTAGGACCCATATCTCCAATATGCTCATCACAAGGCTCAGAAGATATTCCCTTAATGTTATTTCTGGATGGGGTAGATCCACATGCCCATCCACCACATCAAGCCCGACCATGACTAAAAACTCTCCCTCTAGAGAAAGGATCTGAATCTCTAGCCTCACTAGATCTAGTCCTCACTTTCTGCACATGAAAGAGTGAAATATGGCTTAGAACACAAGGTATGAAAGATCTACATGATATAAAATAAAATAAGGGAAGTTTTCTTAATATATCTCATAGCCTCTTGAAGATAGATACGGACATCTGCGTACCGATCTGCGAGACTTTATTAGACACCTCGTTCTAACACTGTTGAGACCAATGAAAGCCTGGCTACTGTGATACTGATATTTCATGACCCAAAAGTCAAGGGTCATGATGGCACTTGTCGCGGTAAGACTTACCAAGTAAGACTATCACCAAAACAGATATAAAATGAGAAAACCAATATCAAACAAAGGCAAGACCCATAAAATGGAGACGAACCACATATATACAGTAAAAGCAGAAATATAATCAAGATACCAATCGAATCCCAAAACCTGGTGTCACGATGTAAGAACTAACTAGTACAACTCGAGGTAAAAAATACATAAAATATTTAATAGGATCAAAACTCTATCTCTGAATACAAGTAAGACTTAGTCTAGAAAAGAAAAAGGTGGAAGTCAACTCCAGATGCATAGATCAACCACTATCTCGAATGGGGTCTAACTATCGCTCAAATCAACTACCTATGCAGCGCACTTGTACTTGTATCTGCACCGAAAGAGCACAGTAAGTATGAGTACAGTCCACTTGTACTCAGAAGGTATCATAGGCCAAGTGAGTAAAGTAGAAAATAAAGCATATAAACATAAACTATGAGCACGTCACCTGCAATCAGAAAATGTCCCAAATGGTAGCCCACACCGTCTTGACTAATAGTTCTACTATAGACACATAAAACAAATACGGGTAGGGAAAGAAGGACAAGTATATACATACATCAAATACAAGTATAGGAAAGTAGAAAAAATGGACAGATATCAAGTCAAAGACAGAAATTACAATCATAACATAAACATGATATATGCAGTGAAATAAAGATAATGATGATGATAATAATATGATGCACGAGGTTGTCGCACAACCTTCGTATACACGTACAAAGCTAAAGCGTCCCGGCGTAGCACCCATGGGAAGTTCATCAACTCGTATACAACAAACATACAATACAAATATCCATATTTCCTCTTCGGCACATACATCATTAGCGGGTTTTCAAGATGACATATTTTCTGTTAGAAAAAGCTAGTATTTCCAATATTTCCATGGTGGTACTAATATTTCATGAATGAATATGACACGCGGATGTAAAGCTCACAACCAACCAAAATGAAAATATCCAATAGACCAACTACGTGATTCACTCAAATCAACCAACCATCTATGATACAATATAATACAGAAACCATTAAGTGAAATATGCAAGAAAGATGTCATTGATGCCACATAAATCCCCAAATCTATACTTTTCCATTAAAAGAGCGTAACCAAACATACATATATCATTCATAGGTTAACAATATCATATAAGACCCCACATGGTCACACATAAGAAAATATTATCGAAAAACCACCAAATATTATCCGCATAGGCCCCAACACAAGCATATAAATCGTCTAAATGCATTTTTCATGATACAACCCTGTACCCATAGCATACTTTCACATTATTATTAACTGCCCAACCCAACTTGAAGGAAGTTAAGCCATAACCTACCTCGAATGCCAAAATCAATCTCAAAATCCTTCAATCAGGAGTTATCCCTTCACCAACATGCTTGAAATCAACTAAAATACACAAATACATAATCTACGCATCAAAAGAAAGTCATTGATACCCATATTAATCACTTTTGAATTGAGGTCAAAATAGACCCCTTAAATGGATTTTCAAAAAGAAAGGGTAAAACTAGAATGTTTGTTCAAAAATATATTTTCCATGATTAAAGAAACTCATAGAAGAAAATTCAAGTGAAAATAGGTTGAAATTGGGGTTTAAATAGAAGAAATACAAGCTTTAGGCCTTTCGAGCCAGAATCCTTAAATTCCACTATTGAATCCAAGTTTTAACGAAGTTTAAATATTGAACATCAATGAAAAGTACTTGAAATAGGGATTTAGAGCTTACCCAAGCTTAAAAATAGCAGAAATTGCTCAAAATCCCGAAACCCCAAGATCCAAGTCTAAAAAATAGTGAAGAAAGTGAGAAAGGACTATTTATACCCAGGGCCACAAGTGCCGCTAAAGCAGGCAAGTGACCGCTTTTGCAGTCACTTCTGAAGCGGGCAAGTGCCGCTTTAGTGCTACCCACTAAAGCGGTCAAGTGCCATTAAAGAGGGTAAGGACCATTTTAGCGTCCTCCACTAAAGCCTACTTACCCATTAGGCAGTTGGACACTAAAGTGACAAATTGACGTTTTAGCGCCTACCGATAAAGTGGCCAAAATGGTGCTTTAGCGATTGTACCAACTGGAGGTTTGGAGATTTTAAGTCTCTGTAGGCCCCTCAGGATTCATCTGAAATTCTGAAAACACAAACAAATTATGCTACCCTATCAAATTTGATGTGCTTGACTTAATGACGGTATCAGATTATTTAAAAGGTATCATTTTTACAAAGTTGACCCCCTAAACTCAATTTTATAACTTTCTAAATTGAGAATCAAAATGAGATATAAAAGCTATAAAATCAAACCAACCATGTTACCAACCAAAAATCGACGTTTCAAACCTGTTGGCGTAGTTTGTTTTGCCATCTGACTCAAAGATAAATAAATATTGACCAAAATAAAGTATAAGGCTTTTAAGCCATCAAAAATTATAATTCCACATATGTCACGCCGAAATACATTAAAACCCATGCAAAACATCTCCACACCCCAGCAATGCAACCACAGGGAGCAGTAAAATAGTCGAATCACAAAGAATCACATACTTCATGGAAAACACCAAAAATTATGTCATTACAGTCTCTTACACACACTTTAGAATTTTATGATAAACATGAGTACTGAATTTAAAATTTCACATGATTCATTCATCACATGAATTTTTTCATGCAATATTTTCTTTTCCCCCAACGAAATCATGTTATTATTTTGCTTGCTACAACCCTATAAGAAATACTTTCATAGTAGCGATATAATTATAACATCTACAAATAGATAAAGTTGTGTGTTAATTTATTTTTTTACAATGATATTTATGCTGATACAAGAATTTATTGTCGGGCATCTATTTTTTGCATAGTGGACAATATTATTGGACAAATAATGAAAAGTCAATTGAAATTGTAATTAACTAATTTTACATTTTGAACTGGAGCAAAGAAAATTTTCATAGTTATTATTAATCATATTTTGTTATACAATATGGATTTTAAGAGTTCTCATGTATAGTTTATCAAGTTTTAAAATTATTTCCTTTTTTCTAAAGCATAATTTTTCAGTGTTTCATGTGTATAAAGATTTATAATTTGGTAAACTATTCAATTTATCTCAATTTATGTAGATAATTGAATTTTTAGATTCAAAATAAATCTATTCTTTTATTCATTACGTTTGCTGAGACACAACCGACGATAATATATTTGAGTTACCCTCTTTGATAAGGAAGGAAATGAAATAATCTCAATTTTATGATAAATTCAGTCCGATGATTGTTCTTCACTAACCACAAGGATATAAGGACTCTTTATTTCATCTTCGGTGCCATTGCTGGAGTGATGGGCACAAGCTTCTCAGTACTGATTCGTATGGAATTAGCACTACCCTTTTCAGTTAGTGTTCATTGCTGAGTGATAGCTCGCTATCTGGCTAGAAAAGATGGTCTGGAAGCTCCCTCTCTCCCAGAAAGCAAGACAAGAATATATATATATATATATATATATATGTGTGTGTGTGTGTGTGTGTGTGTGTGTGTTTGTGTGTGTGGATTAAAATTGTTTACACCCCCGAACTTTGCTGTAAAAATAAAACACCCCCTCAACTTTGAACAATAATCATTCTCCCTTCTTTTTCCTATTTGATTTTTTAAAATACCTATTTAGCCCTTATATTTATATCAACATTTGTATCTCTTTTTTTTAAATTTTTTTTTTTTTATAAAAATTTCTTTTTATTTTTTATTCTATATAACATATTTTCTATAAAAGTTAAAAAATATTTTTAAGATAAAAAATAAAGTGAGAAATATTAATTGAGTATATAATTTAATGACAAACTATAATGAAATAAACGAGAAAAATAGTAAAAATTAATTTATTAAAAATCAAAACTCTAATATATATTTATACATTAAAATAATAGGTAATTATAATTTTATAAATATATTTCAATATAGATATACAAATTCTCAAGCCCACTTTTTAATATTATTAGTAAATTCTTTTATAATTAATTACAAAATCTCAAGGTACTTTTTACATTCAAATTTTTTATATTATATGTATTAAGTATGTATGTGAATATGTAATTACGTATATAGATGCATATTTTGATTTTCTCTTATTCTTTAATGTCTATATAGATAATCGAATTTTGGTTGTTAATATAAATTATTTTCTAAATTATAATTTAAAATTCATCAACAATAATCATTTGATTTGTAACAAATATACATCTACAACATCATATCTAGTGAAATTTTTTAAGTGAGGTCTAAGGAGGGTAGGGGTACACAAACCTTACCACTACCTCGGAGAGGTAGAGAGATTGTTTCTGAAAAAACATCGACTATTAATTATTTTGTATACCTACATTGAAATATATTTATAAAATTATAATTACCTATTATTTTCACGTATAAATATATATTAGAGTATTGATTTTTAATAAAATTAATTTTTACTATTTTTCTCATTTATAATATTATAGTTTGTCATTAAATTATATACTCAATTAATATTTCTCACTTTTATTTTTTTATCTTAAAAAATACTTTTAACTTTTATAGAAAATATGTTATATAGATTAAAAAATAAAAAAATATTTTTATAAAAATGTATTTTTTTTCAAAAAAGAGATACAAAAGTTGATATAAATATAAGGGTAAAATAAGTATTTTAAAAAATCAAATTGGAAAAAGGAGGAAGAATGATTATTGTTCAAAGTTGAGGGGGGTGTTTGATTTTTACAGCAAAGTTTGGGGGTGTACATGATTTTAACCCTATGTATTATTCTTCTATTCAACACAACGCACGATGCTAGTGTGTTTCCTGCACGCGAGGAAAGAAAGAAAAGAGCAGGGTTCAGTTCAGATTTGACTTGCTAAGGGACTTCCCCTCATCTAGAAAGGATAGGCAATTGAGAGAGAATAGGGCGATAGCGACAGACACAGGAACTGAAATAGATTTCGACGATTACTTCCATAGAGGACGACTGCTCCTGAAAGATAGATGAATGCATAAAATAACAATTCAACATATGCACCAGGGCGATTAAAAGGAGCGCGTCCCTTTCACCAGGACAAACAACCCATTTATGATTAGGGTCCCCTGGCTGACATAAAGTTTCAACATAAAAAGAAATCTTTGAGTTGGCCTATCAGAAAGAAAAAATGAGTGAATGCGCTAGATGCCTATCGTTTTTTTAAATTACTGGTACTAGCATAGAGTGCGAACCCTCAATGACCGCCTCGCCTTCTATTTAGGGGAGGGAGAGACACAACCGACAATAATATATACACACATACATACATCTACATTTTCAATATATTAAAAGTGTGAAGACCCTTAGAAAAGTGATTCGAATTTTTTACCCTTCATTAAAAGTCTCAACAATAGACAAAATTATATTTTCACTTATTTTCTCTAATTATTTATTAATTTTTGAACAATTGAAAAGTCCTAAAGTTTTATGAAATTTGATTGAATTCAAAATATGATTTATATTAGGACTCCTATAAAATCAAATAATGACTCTACGACGTTGGAATTTTATTTCTCCCAAAAATAATTATATTATTACCCCCTAAAAAAACCTAAGACATTATACAAAGTTGACAAAAAAGGAGCACACACACATATATATAATATATATATATATATATATATATATATATATATAAAATATTAAAAGAGTGAAGACCATTAGAAAAATGATTCGAATTTTTGGCCCTTCATTAAATTACTCTACAATAGACAAAATTGTCTTTTCACTTATTTTTCTCTAATTATTATTTGATTAAAATTCAAAAATTAAGATCTCCTAAAATATATAGTAAACCCTAAAAAAAGAAAAAAATCAAACATCTGAAAAAGAGAATCAATTAATATTTTTCTGTCCAATTAGAAAAAGACTCATAACATAGGAGAATTAGAAAATGACTCAATTAGAAAAAGATTCCTAAAATAGAAGAATTATAAAATAGCCCAATTTATAAAATAATCCTATAAATATAACTTCTTGCCCTTCATTAAATTATTCTACAATAGGCAAAATCATTTTTCACTTATTTTCCTCCAATAATTATTTAATTAAAATTTAAAAATTAAGATCTCCTAAAATATATAGTAAACCCTAAAAAGGAAAAAAATCAAATGTCTGAAAAAGAGAATCAATTAATATTTTCCTTCCCAATTAGAAAAAGACTCCTAAAATAGGAGAATTAGAAAAGGACTCATTTAGAAAAACATCCCTAAAATAGAAGAATTAGAAAATAACTCAATTAAAAAAATTATCCTATAACTATTGAAAGTTTCCATAAATATTCATATATGTATAATAAGAAATTTGTACGAAAAATATGTGCAACATTAATTCTAAGTAGTTGATTATCTTCTCATATGTTAGAAGAATGATAATTTTTTTTAAATTTAGTGTTAGTTTGTTAGGTTAGATGTGTGGCTGTTTATGATAATTTATTTAAACAAAAACGTGAGCCACGTGCAAAGCTCGTACACTTGACTAGGCACGTGTAGGTAATTTTATATCTCGATTATCGTATTATTTTATTATAATTTTTATTTTATTTTTATACGTTATTTTTCTACTTAATAGAGGTGTAGATGAATGTTCGGTCGGGTTTTGAGGATTTTTGTGTAAAAGTTAGGTTTAATTGAATTATTTTTATATCTCGATTACCGTATTATTTTGTTGTAGTTTATATGTGGTAGATGAATATTTGATCGCGTTTTGAGGTAATCAAGACATTTCAATTTTTGCTTAATATATGTGGTGATGAATGTTCGACTGAATTTTGAAATTTTTTGTGAAAAGGTTGGTTTTAGTTATATTTTTTTAACATCTCTATTATCATGTTTACCCTATTTCTGGCAGATTTATCACTAAAGATAACTCAATATCATGCAAAGATCAAGAGGTTAAATTTGTAAAAGCTAAGGTAAATAGTAATCTTAATGAATTTCTTGAGAAAGCACACAAGGATATCAACCTTGCATTGCTTTGTTGGCCTTAAGATACTTGAAATGTAGATGACATTAACTTGTTCATTATGCTTGTCATTGTCCAAATCACAAAATTCTTAGTGTGGTGGCTTGGCTCTATCAATGAGTCATCCACACATTGCAATGGATGGTTTCACAACTTTTACTTTTATTAAAGAGTGGACTAAAGTGTGCAAATCAGGGATTCCTCAAGACAAGATTGATTTCTTGAGCTTTAATTTGGCTAATGTTTTTTCATCGAGAGATTTATCAAAACTTCTCTTGCCTCATTTTCAGAAAGATCGCGAGGATGCTAAATTAGTAGCCAAAAGGCTATACATCAACAAAGATTCCGTTTCAAGTCTCAGAGAAGAAGTCGTAAATACAATCACTTCTTCTGCTTCTACTTTTCTTCTTGTGAAATGTTAGATATAGCCTTTCGTAATGAACGTTCCTATATGGATCCAATGTATTGTGCTTAACTACACAATATAAGAAATATAATATATCTACCTGATAACCTTTTAACCTAATTAGTGTCCTTCACAACCTTTTATTTGATGTCATATTCTTATAAAATAATTCAAACAAATCTAGCAATATATTTTAATATACAAATAACCCAAAAATTAATTAAGATAGATCATGTGAATTCTTCAAGTTCGAATTTGACTACCGTAAGAAAAAAATATTGAAAAAAGAAGAAATTTTTTGAGTACACAACATATCAGACCAAAACATGGCAGAGAAGATTAATTAATTAATTAGTAGTTGAAATTCCGAACAAATTGTAAGAAAAAAAATATACATGAGAGAAAATTCTAGAATTTTTATTATATTTTTTTCTTGTCATGTATTTTAGAATTTTTAATTTATATATACATACATACATATACATACATATACACACACACACATACATACATATATATATATATATATATATATATATATATATATATATATATATATATATATATATATATATATATGGACTCCTTGGTTATTAGTTCTTCTTGTATCTCTTACCACATATTTTAGGATTCCTTAATTTTTAAAATATTTTTATTTCACTTGCCATATGTTAGTTAAAATGAAAAAACTAAAGAAAGATGAGTATTATAATGTTAATTATTTTGCAAAGTTCATTTTGGTAGAATTTTGAAAATCTGAATGATGACTTTTTGATATCAAGTAAATTTTTTCATTTTTTTTCTTTTAGGTCTTTTAAAATAGATTTTGCACTAAAAAAGTAGTCTTTCAATTGTTCCTCTAATATTTAGGACTTTAAATTTAACTAAACTTTTATGTGTCAAATCTTAGATGAATTAGGTGGTAATGTTTAAAATACTAAAATTAATTATAGTTTACCTAAAAAAAATATGATTTACCTTAAATATAACTTGAATATATATCATATAATTCAGAAACATAAATTTGATGCAAAATTAAGAAACACAATTATCTCTAATTTAGATGTATTATAACAGATCAATAATACTGTAGGGTAATGTAAATAACATAACTAACCAACTACATGACGCCTTAAAAATCCAAATAAAATTTTCAGAAAAATATTTTAGGATATAGCTGCAAGAAAATAAAATATCACAACAAAATTGAAAGAAAAATAATAATTATTTTTTTCTAATTCAGAAATATTTTTATACACTATTCAATTTAACATATAAAGTAAATCACAGATCATGCACAATGCTTAAATCAAATTATGTATCTCTATATGATCTACTGAATGTATTATGTATCTCGATAAAATATGTTTAACAAAATTATCAGATATATAAAATAAATTTTGTATCTCAATATGCTCAAGCAAACGAAATATATTTCTACACAACATCTGATCATAAAACATGTATCTCAGCAAACTTAAGCTTATATAGAACTTTGAGTATATAATAATTTCTTTAAATATGAATTATTAAAATATATAAAAAAATTTGACAAAATAAATCTATGGAAAGAAATTAGATATTTATATTTAATATTAGGAGAATTAAGGAACGAAATAATATGTGGGGAAGAGACAAGCAACTTTTGTTTATGTATATCCGAGAATGAAGTAACTCATGTAATACACAAAAGACAACATAAAAGTCAATTTGAAATGTATTGAAACAAGAAATATTTGAAATCAAGAGTTTAATCTAAGTTATCTTGTATATTTTTTTTTAGCATAATGAGCATTGATTATTTTGTTGTTGAATATGGCGTTTATATATTTTTATTCAATTATTCAGCAATTTTAAATTATGTTGTATTCGCAAAAAAAAAGACCTGACCTCCATCTGGCGTATATCTGCTGTGTAATAGTAACAATATAGTTAATTACTAGAGAAATCAAGGAGAATTATGGTTATGAGTAAGGGCTTCTCACTATAAAGAAAATTACGAAAAATCTTTGAATCAGCTACAAAGGCCAACAATGAGTTAGTCGAAAAATGAGATCTTTGCACTAATATTGATTCTTATATGTGTATTATCATCCATTTAAAATTTATTTCTATTTTACTATTTTGTTGTCTATCATAAATAACTTCTCTAACTTTTGAAATATGCGTATATCCCACTCTCTCCAAATTTTAGTTTTGAAATTACATTGCGTAGATTGTTGTTTTTATTATGTCCAAATTAACGATATTAACATTTGCATATGCTTTAATGTACAAATAAGTGATTTAATTGAATATAATATCACATTTAATATAACTTTAACTGAAACATTCTGCATTTTCGATACTATATTAAACATTGAATTATGTTTTTCACTAACAACGTCATGTAATTTTGTAGCTAAAAGTTGTAAACATTTACAAACAAATATATGTAATCTTTTTTCTTTAACATTAAATACATGCGCAAAGCGCGTATACTAAACTAATTTATATACATACGTACATATGTACATATACATAAATATATATATATAGTTTCATTGGCACCTCCACCATTGCCGCAAGAACATGTTAAAGTTCATATCTATTTTGTTTTGTTTCTTCATTTTTTTTAATTCCTTTCACAAACTAATTTATGTGCAGAGGTCTGATTATATTTTATCCATTATCTAATCCATAGGTTACAATTTATAAATATGAGTCCACTAAGCACACAACCATCTGACCAATTTCATATCATGTGTAATGTTTACATCTTTAAGGCTTAGAGTTTTGTTTTGTTTCTTTCTAATTTATAGAGATTTCTAGTTTCGTGAAGTTCTTAGTTGATGTTTAATATTTGATGTAATGGATGATTTGTGCCTTCTCCCAGTAATTTGCCTCATATAATAACTTTATATTGTAGATGACTTCATTGAAAAATTTCGTGTTCAATTCAAAATCTTCTCAACTAGGATTACTACGTTGATCAATCTTAAATAGGTAAATTTCTCTCTTTGTCTGTTTCTTACACACCCTTTAGAGTTTCATGATAAACACAAGTACTAGGTTTAGAATTTCACGCGATTCATTCATCACATGAATCTTTTCATGCTATCTCTCCTTCCCCCCCCAACAAAATCATGTAAGTATTTTGCTAGCTACAAGCCTGCAACCCATACTTTGACAATAGCAGTATAATTATAATACCTACAAATGGATAAAGTTGTGTATTTATTTATTTACAATGATATTTATGTGGATACAAAAAATTATTATTGGACATCTATTTTTAGCATAGTGAACAAGTGTTATAGGACGAGTAGTGAAAAGTCAATTGAAATAGTAATTAACTAGTTTTACTTTTTGCACTGGAGAAAAGAAATTTTTCATAGTTATTATTAATCATATTTTGTTATACAATATGTATTTTAAGAGTTCTCATATATAGTTTATCAAGTTTTATGATTTTTTTTCCTTTTTCCTAAAGCATAATATTTCAGAGTTTCATGTGTATAGTGATTTATAATGTTATAAATTATTCAATTTATCTCAATTTATGTAGGTAATTGAAATTTATGGATTAAAAATAATCTATTCTTCTAGTCATTATTTAGTTGAGACACAACAGACAATAATATATTTGAGTTAAAATATTTATTTATATCATTTAAATAGCTTAGCATTTATTTTAGGCAATTCATAAATAACCAAAGTTTAGACTTAATAGGAGAGACCAGTAACTATAGTTTGCTAATTACGATTTGTAGATACATGTTAAAAGGAGGAGAGTCGCGAATGATATTAGAGAGAAGAGCGGGGTGAGTGTTAAAAGGAGGAGAGTGGTGAACGAGAATGGAAGAGAGGTGAGTGAGATTGGGAGAGAGGGAGAGGCGAGAGAGGAAATTATTAATATATGACATACTTCAATTATATTTGTATGTGTGTGTACATATGTATATATATATATATATATATACACACACACACCTGTACATACATACATATACCTATACCTAAACCATTTAAAACTGATACATATGTCTAAATCAAAATACCTATGCCTAATACATATACAACTTATTGAGTAAGATATACATACATACATACATACATATATATATATATATATATATATATATAGAGAGAGAGAGAGAGAGAGAGAGAGAGAGAGAGAGACAGAGAGAGAGAGAGAGAGAGAGAGAGAGGACGAGATTGACGAAGGAGAGGCGAGCAAATGAGGGTAGAGGATGAGAGCGAGAGAGGAAGAGAGAGAGAAGGAGAGTTGGTGAGCAAGAGGAGAGATGCTATAAAGCATACGCATAGTTGTGTTACGTAATTTTTTGAACTATTGGTATTGCTATTCTTTGTAATTATGCCTCATGTTTACTATGCAGCCTAATTTTTTCTTTATTTTAAGGTTAATTGCTACGTACTTTATAATAATGTTATTTTTCTTGTGTATAAAATTTTATTGATTAATTTGAAACATATGTACTATGTACGTATCCTAATCTAGTAAAAGAAATATACAAAGAAAAAATATTATTTAAAATAGTATTTGCCTTTGTTAAATGAACTACTATTTGAAGTGAATTGCCAACTTTGTTTAGTGTAATATATATAACTCCTAATACTTATTAAGTACGAGAACTCTTAATTATATTGATCTTCACCAATATGTTAATCATATTTATTTAGACTAATATAATTGATAAATCTCAGTTCCTTAAACTTTAATAATATTTTCGTTATAAAATAATTACATATTATTTTAAAGACAAATAGCTTAAGCTGACAAGGTAATTACTATCACCTTTTTCAAATCCACAACAAGAAACCAATAAATAAATTTTAAGATAAAGAAAACTTTGAAAACGTACAAAGTTGATTTAATCAATGTTACGACAAAGTTAGAAGGCTTTATTTGAAACAAATTCGGTTAGTAAGTTTTTGTAATTATAACTTACTAGTGTAGACATCCGTGCAATGTGCACAAAAATATTCATTAAAAATCGCCAGCTTATTCATTTTGAAAAAATAAAATTAATCAATTTGTAATTATTTTAGATATTTTGATATGAAAAGAACAATATTAGTATTTTCTTCAATTATATTTCATTGGCTTATTTTTAAAAATAAAAAAATATAAAATATTAAATGATTGTTAATTTTACTGTTGAATCTTTACCTTTATATTTTAATTAATTAAAAACATGCAATTACAATCCTTACCTTCAATTTCAAATTTCAATGTTTTTGCCTATCAATTCAACTTCAAAACTACACTGTTTTAAAAGAAATCTTATTTTTCAACTTCATTTCAATCACTAAAAGTACTTAATTATGTCAATTATTTTTTTAAGTGAATTTTCGATCCAGGACCAAACTATGTCATTTATATTTCATCCAAAAAAATAAATAAAAATTAAAGCCCAAAATTTACATTGTTGACCCATGGTTCAATAAATGCCCCTGTCCAAGCCTAAGACTATGAAAGGTTTCCTTTAGCAATATATAAATCTATCTTTTGGACAAGAGTACACTCTACTCTTCTTTCAAATACCCCGACACACCTGAATGATGTTTCCCCTAAACTGGTGCCGTCATTTCATCTCCTTCCTTCTCTGGGTGATACGAAAGCTCAATCCTTGTGCATTGGTGTTTGCTTTAGCTCTATCTATCGTCTTTGTCTCTGATAAGGTATCACCTGTCTCCTTTATTTCTTTAAATCACCATCTATTTAACCACATAGAGCTTTCAGGTGGTCGAGGTTTAACCCATAGGACTGAATTTTCAAGTTGCTGCTACCCTATTTGTACCAATTTGTAAGCTTTCTCTCTCTCCATATTTTAGCATCAATGAAACCTCCTCCACCGTTATTGATCTTTTCTTCTACCCATAGATGTCGAATTTGAATCGACATGCACATTAAAGACCAACGCAAATTTGGTGTATTGTAGTGAGAGACTCTCTCTACCCTTTTTTTGGTGAAGATTTTTTGATAGTTAGGACACCTAGCTAGGTTTAGCAAAACTTCTTTGTCTTTGCATTGACAAATATCTTTATATTTATGCTTGGTATTCTCTCGAACCCCTTGGAATTATAATTATTGGGACCCTTTGTGCTTTCTTTTATTCTCTCGAACCCCTTGGGATTGTAATTATTGGGAGTCCCCTTTGTGCTTACTTTTAAGTAATGTAGTTTCTCCTTTCTCATGTTCCAATTGCTGTTACTTTTTATTGCGGCATGAGTATTTTACATGTCCTAATTCTGAGATTAGAAATTCATAATTTATCTATGTTATTGTATCTCCTAATATTAGTTGGTAGGTTCATGAAATTGTAGAACTTCTTGGTTTATTGTAATTCTATCACCTCATTAGATAGAGCATCTGCCACCGTTTTACCTTTCTTGAAAATGTGTATGACATTACCTTGCACATCACAAAGTTTTTACCAAATCTCTTCTATTACCTCTACTAGTGCCCAGGGTACTCTCCATTGTTAGTCAATCATCTTCATCAACGTGAGAGAATCTGTCTCAAAAAGTATTACCATGTAATTATTCTCTTGACAAATAATTAAAGCTTCTTTAATCTCCATTGCTTTAGCTTCTATGTTAATAGTTTCCCCCGACCCTGTAGCTTTGGCAAATATTAAATCTCTTTTATCATCTCTGATACAAAAAGATGAAGCTCTTAATCCTGGGTTTCCTCTACATGCCCCAATATTTTACATTTCAACTTGTTCTTTTTTGGAAAATTCCAAGTGACACTAATGACAGTGTATTCTTGGTTTATAAAACCTCAGTATAGTAACTATGTTAGTCCAACTCTCCTTTTCAATTCTCATCCATGGGTACAAGATCTTGATTACTTTCCTAATAAAAAATTGCACCTGTCATATAAGATCTTTGAAATTCAGTCTCCCACCATGCTTACCCCATTTCTTTTTTTTTTCATAGACACCACGTGATTATATTTGGTATACCTCTGCACATAAAATCCAATTTTGAGAGCCAACTTCACTGTCCACCATGTATGAATAATCTGATGCATCTCCATGTCTTTAATGCCTATACCTAAGAAAATAGCAAACTGCCTCCATAGCCTTTCAACTTTGGGGGATTTTAGAAAAAGACGTTCCATAGTTTCCTCCTCCTTGTGATAACACCAACACCTAGAAATAATATTGATCCTCATTCTTTTAAGGTTATCGTCTAAATCAATTTTCCTCCTCCAAATTCTCCACATAAAAAAAATTCATCTTAAAAGAAAGCTCTTGGTCTATATATATTTATATCCCTCCTTTCTTTCTGTTCTACTCATCAGAATCTCCCAAGAAGACTTGACAGTGAACTTTCCCTGAGTATTCCCAGTCCACCGGGGTATGCCATATCTTTGTCTTGAGGTAGGTGTCTTAATATTCTTCATTATGTATTCCACCATCTCATCTGACACTTTACTTCTTAATCTTTGTCTGTTCCAAGCTCCATTCACCACAAAATCTCTTACCTCTAGTTCCTCCTTCTCAACATTCTCATTCTCAATATAGTATAATGCCACTTGTCTGATCCAATTGTCAAATCAAAATCTGGAATTACCTGTCTTCACTCGCGACCAAATATTATGTTCCAGATCTTCTCTTACTTCTATGATGCTTCTCCATACCTGTGATATACCATACCCCCAGCTATAATGCTATGCAACTTCTTGCAGTATTTATTCCAAATAAATTCACCCCATAAAGAGGAAGTTGAGATTCTAAATTTCCACTATAACTTGGTACAAAGGGCTTTATCCACGATGTAAAGTGATCTAAAATAAATACCTTCTTTCTCTTTTGGATAACACAAGTTATCCCAGGAAATCCAGTGATTGTTTTTAGCTCCAGTAGTATTTGCACAGAAAAAATTTGCACATATCTTATGCAATTGATTAATGACAACCTTTGGTGGAATCATAGATAATAGATGATATACAACATTGATTGCAATACATGAGAAATAAAAACATACCTACCTCCAAATGCAAGCAGTTTATGTTGCCATAGACTCAATCTTTTCATTACTTTCTTGAGTAATTCCTCATAACGAGCCTTCTTCTTCCTTTCATAAAAAACTGGACATCCAAGGTAGGTAAAGGGAAAAGTCCCTTGAGATATGCCAATAATTCTTCTAACTATATTACATGTTCTTACTGGAGTTCTCTCATGCAAATAGAATAAACTCTTATCCAAGTTAACCATATGTCCTGACATATATTCATACTCTCTTAAAATTCTTATCATTTTCTTCATAGAATAAAAGTGTCCTGAGCAAAATAAGATAATTTCATCTGCTTATGAAATATGGTTTATCTTTTGGCTCCACTTAGGCATCTCATATCTCATGAATAAAGGATCCTCAAAAATATTGTTCAGACTTCTTACTAAAACTTCTGCAGCTATGATAAACAAGGTGGGGGAGAGTGGATCACCTTGTTTTATCCCTCTAGAAGATTGGAAAAAACCAAAGGATTATCCATTCATCAAAATAGAATACCAGTTTTCACCTATCGATCTCACAATCATATCTATGATCCTTTAAGAAAAACCAAAACTTCTCAGGACCTTCTAGAAACTTCCATGAGACATGATCATATGTCTTTTCCATGTCCAACTTTACCACTACATTATGATGTTTATTTCTTAAATTTATATTTCTCACTATTTCCTGAGCCAACAACACATTTTCCATAATGCTTCTCCCTTTCACAAAGCAGGGCTGATTGGTGGATATAATTCTAAGAAGAAACTTCACAATCCTTCATGTATCAACCTAAAACTGATCTTATTAATAAAATTACTAAGACTGACAGTTATCAAATCTTTAAAGTTCTTGACAATCTCCTTCTTAGGTAAAAAAAAATAGGTTAGTATGAGTAACATATCTATGAAGCTCCTAACCACAAAATAAAATTCTGACCATATTGGAGATGACCTCTCCAATAACCTCCCAGCTTACCTAAAAGAATTACCCTGAGAAACCATCTGGTACACTAGCACTGTCCCCATTCAAAGAAAAAACCACTTGTTTCACTTCATTCCCTATAAGAAATAATTTCATCTGTTCATTCTATTCCTAATTGATTAGCTGTGGAATATTGTGCAACAAATCACTAACCAAATCATCCTGTCTCTTTAAACTACTCCTTAAGCATATTTACTACTCCCCCTATATTCTGAGTAGTACTAATCAAATCCCCTTGCCTAGATTGGATTTCATTCACCTATGTCTTCCTTTTTATCCCTTTCACATACGCATAGAAGTTTTGTAGTTCTCTCCTTATCAGAAAACCATTTCATTCCAGCCTTCTACCTCCAAAATTCCTCCTCAATATGTAGATATCTCTTTAAATCAGCCTCAAATTTATTTAAAGAAGATCTATTGTCTTTTGTAGGAGACATTTCCATCTAAATTTCCTTGGCTTTTACTATGTCCTCCAATATGGTAATTTTTTGAAAGATATTGCCAAAAGTCTTCTTACTCTACTGAGCAAGAGCCTTCTTAACCCTTCTTATATTTGTTTACACAACTATAAAAGGAGAACCTTCAACTACGCCTAACTAGGCTTTCTCTATTATCTTATTATACTCCTCATTCTTTATCCAAAAATTGAAGAATCTAAAAGCTTCACCACCTGATCCTGAGATGCATCAGAAACCACATGTAATGGTGTATAATCCAACCCTTGCCTAATCAGATGACGAACTTTACTATTAGGCAAAGATTGCATAAATTCATCATTCCCTAGCACCCTGTCTAGTCTTTTAAAAATACAATCCTCTTTAATTATGCCATTTTACTATGTGTAGCTGCTCCTTGTAAACTTCAATTCATTTAAAGCACAAGAAGACACACATCCTGCAAAATTCTCTATCTCTTGTTGTGTAACTAGCAAACCCCCTAGCTTTTCTGAATTATCTAGAATCACATTAAAATCACTTCCCACCAGTGAAGAAACATAAATTTTCTCCAAAATACTCTCTAGGTCCTCCCAAAGATCAAGTCTTTTTAAAAAACTACATCTTGCATACACTGCTGTAATATAAAAAAACTTCATTTGTTCCTTTCAAATGATATTGCATGGTAATATGATGAATATAATTTATTGATCACTTTTTCTCCCAATCTTCTTCCAGATAATTCCACATTTTTGCCTAACTATTTACTTTGACATTTGGCATGCCTAATGACCCCCTATATCACTCTAATTTAGCTGGGCTTTGAAAAGGTTCAAGTAAAGCTATGTAAGAATAGTGATGTCTCTTATGCAGGTCCACTAATATCTCAAAAGACTTTTGAGTTTTCACAGACTTTGATACTCTAAAACACGACTTTATTAATCATTGATCAATAGTATAAGAGGGCCTCTTATTTCTCCTTGTATTCATCTATGACTAGGGCAGATTTGACTTTGTTCCCTTTTTTGACTTCCCTTTTAGGTTTCATATCTGTCTAGGTGACAAATCTCCCTCTCTGCTGACTTGTTCTATATTAAGATCTATGCTTTTATCCTACTCAGCATTTTTTTTGTTTATCCTTTCTTTATCTAATAAGGAACTGATTTTAGGTGTTGCTGATACTTTACTCTGACCATTAACCTCTTCCTCTTATCCTCTTTAGTTTAGTTGTGAATTATGAATACTATTACAGATGGACTCTATCTTTTATATTTCCTCATTTGCTATTACTTTATCTGGTGATTGCTGAGACTCACTCACTATAGGTTTGTCTATCTTTCATATCTCCTTTGTTGGATCCTCTTGAGCATCTATATTGTGAACATCTTGTTGCTTTCCTTGACTACTAGATTCTCCTGTATGCTCTATGTGACATTTATCCATTCTTTCTTCTATCTCCCCTTATCCATTAGTGTCACCATTTTTTTCATGTGTTTTCTCTTTGAATAAGAATATTCTTCATTATTGAGAATATTTATGTCTGTATGGTTGTCCTCTAAAGTACCAAATTTGTTACCAGTAGTTATTTCTTTATCCTTTATAATAGGTCGTGGATTCCACTCATGTATACCTCTTCCTTATTGTTTCCCTCTTCTATATGCACCTCTCCTTCTTTGTTTCTTAAATTCACCCTCTTTGTTTCTTAAATTCACCCTCTTCATTCTAGGGAGTCTTTCCTTTGTCTTCTTTCTTTTGATTTTCACCCTCTTTCATCTGCTTTTTATCTATACCTTGATCTTTGGAACATTTTGTATTTTCCTCTCTTTCTCCTCCTCCTTTGGATATAGTTCTGGATGAATAATAAAACATTCCTTCTCATTATGACCTTGCAACTTGCAAATCTTGCAATATTTCAACACATAATTTGTTATGACTCAAAAACGGGGTTCATGATGGAACTTGTTGTGACGTACCTTGACAAGTAAACCTATCACCCAAACTGATATAAAAAGAGAAAAAAAGACAGAAATACCCCAAGGTAAGGCTTCTAGAATGAAGCTGAACCATACAAGTAATTATAACAATGCGGAAAGAACATATCCAAATACCATACATTTCGAAAAACAGGTGTCAATAATGTAAGAATGACTAATACAAACCATGAGTCAAATACATCAGAAATATCCACATAACCTCAACATCTGTCTCTGAATACTAATAAAGAAATAACTATAATAGAAAGATGGAGGTGAACTTCGGATGCATGAATGTCCAACCGCTACCTTAGAAGCTCCAACAATCACCTGAGTTAAACAAGCTGAGGCATACTCGAGCTAGGACCTGCACCAAAAGGGCTCAGTAGGTATGAATATAATTCACTTGTACTCAATAGGTATCATAGGCCGATCACACAAAGTAGTAAATAAAGCATACAAAATATACACTAAAGGCACGTCACCAGTAATAAGAAAATGTCCCACAATAGTAGCCCACACCACTTGCACTAACAGTTCTACAATATTCATACATAATACAACAACACACCAAATAGGGATACAAATATACAAAATATCACATACAAGTATAACAAAAGAGGAACATGTAGAATCAAAATCATCAAGTACAAAAAAGGGAGATAGAACAATTAGACATTAATAAGTCATGATATAGGAAAAATAGATAGATGACAAGTCAATATGGAAATACAAGCACATTATAAACACAATAAAGCTAGTACAATGTATATGATGATGATAATGCACGAGGTCTTCACACAACCTACGAAATCATCGCACAATCCCCGACACATCCCTCAGGGAGGGTCTTACAGATGCCATATTTCTATCATAAAAAGGAGTTGCCACGTTGGTATAATTTGTTTCATGAATGAGTATGATTTGAGGATGTAATGCTCACAACCAATCACAATGAGTATTTTCACAACTAACCACATGATATATTTCCATAACTAACCAGAATGATACATGTTCATAACCACGTAAGTCAATATCCATTTATTATTTTCATTCATTCATCAATTTCCACATGTTTCATATGCCAAAAGTATGAATATATATATATATACATACATACATACATATATATATATATATCACAATACACCAAAGGTACAATAATATGCATTTGCAATAACAAAATACAATTATTCATATGTATTTATCGCTATCAACATCATATAGGACCCCACATGGTCATACATATCACGTAATATCACACTTTCAATAATTATATAACATATAGGCCCCCTGCCGGGGAACAACACATAAATAGCTATTTTCATGATTAGTTCTTACCTTTAACATGTGTTTTGTACCATGATTTACTACCCAACACAGTCTGAAAGAGTTATGCCATAACTTACCTCAAATGCCGAGACCGGTCCGCTACACTTTGAATCCATGAGCTTACTTTCCATGAATGATTCTGAAATCAACCAAAACCAAGAAATAAAGAATCTATGCATCAAAACAAAACCAATGATACCGATATTGCCTACTTTTGGTTCAGGGTCAAAATGAAATCTCTAAATTAGTTTTCAAAAAAGAAGGGCAAAATAGTAATTTTACTTCAAAATATGTTTTCCATATTTTTCAAAACCTACATCTAAAAGCTCAAGTCAAATCGAGTAAAAATGAGGTTCAAAATAAAGAGAAACCATTTTGAAGCTTTACCGGGTAAAAATTTTGAAATCCGTTTTAGAATCAAGAATCAGAGTTGTTTTGAAGGTTAAATTGATGAAAAACTAGTAATTATAAGATTACACCATTATTCAAGTGAAAATGAGTGAAATTGGGGTTTAAAATCAAGTCCTAAGTTTTTTGGATTTTTGAGAAATTAATCGAGGAATTAGAGTAGAAACGGATGAAATCTCACCTTAAATCAGTAATAAAATCAAGAAATAGATGTTAATCTAGATTTCCAAGATCCCACAAGCTTCACTTTTAAGCTCTCACACTATTTTAGGATTTAACTCTCAAGAGACAAGGTGAAAAAATGGGATAAATGGGCCAAAAAAAGGGTAAAAAAAGTTGCTATATATTGTAGAAAAAATTACTGTAGTGCAGATTTTTCTAAGTCCAAACGGACTTTGATGGGGTGTCCGAAATTTGTTTGGAGTCCGATATATGCAAACGAACTACGCAAATACACTAATTCGACATTTCAGATTCGTAGGCGAAGTCAGTTTTTTGAAAAAAATATTATTTTCACAGAGTTGATTCCCAAAACCTGAAATTATAATTTTCCAAACCGAAGGTTGAAATGAGATTTAGAAGTCGTAAAATCAAACCAAACATATTACCACCCTAAAATCAACATTTCCACGTTGCTGGCAAAGTTGGATTTTTCATCTGAGGTCATTTCGACCAAATATGGGTCCCACACCCGTATTTTTAATTTTTCAACTTTCCGACCAATAGGTCGAAATGAGCTCGAGTCCATCAGGTCCTGAACCAAAGGTCTAACTAGCCTAAAATCGATATTCTGAAGCTACTAGAGTAGTCCGTTCAGTCACCCATCGCAAGGATCAAAAGATACCCACATAAATCTAAAATAAGGCTTTCAAAGCTATCAAAAACCACAATGTCGTATAAATGGTGCCAAAATGCACTTGGGAACCGTGCCAATCACTCCCACACCCTAGAAATACCATAATACAACTACAAGGAGGGGTAAAATAGTCAAATCACATAGAAACACATATTTTAACAAATTTTCAGGTTGTTATATCATCCCCCACTAAAAATCTAGTTCGTCCTCGAACTAAGGCAAAGAAGTACCTGGATCAATGAAGAGTTGGGGATAGAAAATACACATATCAGACTCGACCTCCCAAGTAACCTCATCTATAGGTTGCTGCTGCCACTGAACCTTATCCACAGGGAAAACTCTAGAGCACAACCGCCTAATATCTCTAGCCAAAATAGAGACCAACTCCTCAACGAAGGACAACCGCTCATCTAACTAAATCGACTCCCACAGATGACGTGAGACTCATTAGGAATATAACGGTGAATCATAGAAACATGAAAAGCTGGATGGACAACTAATAAATATGGAGACCAAGCGAACTCATAGGCTACATCACCGACGGTCCGAAGATTCTCAAATGGACTAATATACCTGGGGCTAAGCTTTCTCCCCTTCCCAAACTTTATCACAACCTTCATGGGTGAAACTCAAAGGAAAACATGATCAACAACATAAAACTAATATACCTGGTTTCTATCGTAGGTTCATCAAAGATTTCTCCAAAATTGCGAGTCCATTGTGCAAACTATTGGAGAAAGATGCAAAGTTTGACTTCAATGACGATTGCTTAAAGGAATTCGAATGCCTTAAAAGAAAACTCATTGAAGCCCCTATTATGGTAGCACCAGATTGGACTCTCCCGTTTGAAGTCATGTGTGATGCTAGTGGTGTAGCCGTTGGTGCTGTACTTGGTCAGAGAAAGGAGAAGCTATTTCATCCTATCTACTATGTGAGTAAGGTCCTAAATGAATCCCAAAGGAACTACACGGTTACTGAACAAGAGCTCCTAGTGGTTGTGTATGCATTTGAGAAGTTTCGTGCCTATCTATTGGGTACTAAGGTGATCGTTCATACAGACCATGCAGCTCTTAGGTATCTAATGAAAAAGAAGGATGAAAAACCAAGGTTGATTAGATGGGTATTACTGCTGCAAGAGTTTGATTTCGAAGTCAAAGATAGACGAGGTTGCGAGAACCAAGTGGCTGATTACCTATCTCGACTTGAGAATGAACATGTGGCACAACCTGAAATTCAGATTGATGATGCATTCTCGGATGAAGAGATATTAGTGACAACAATAGAGAAATTACCATGGTATGCCGACTTTGCAAATTTCGTGGTGAGTAATGTGATACCTGCCAATTTATCTTACCACCAAAGGAGGAAGTTTATGCATGACGTACAACACTACTATTGGGATGAGCCTTATTTGTTTCGACGATGTGCGGATGGTATCATTCGACGATGTATATCCCATGAAGAGGTGCCTAATATCTTGGAAGCATGCCACACTTTGCAAGTTGGAGGACATCACGCAGGCAATCGGACGGCCAGAAAAGTATTGCAAAGTGGTTATTATTGGCCTTCGATATTCAGAGATGCCTAAGACTATGTTAGAAGGTGTGACCAATGCCAGCGTCAAGGTGCGATTTCAAAACACAATGAAATGCCCATGACCAAAATTCTTGAGGTAGAACTCTTTGATGTGTGGGGTATTGATTTCATGGGTCCATTCGTGAATTCGTTTGGAATGAAGTACATCTTGGCTGCTGTGGATTATGTTTCGAAATGGGTTGAAGCTGTAGCGTTGGCCGACAATGAGGGAAAGCGTGTTGTAGCGTTCTTGAAAAAGAATATCTTCTCTCGCTTTGGAGTACCACGTACTATCATAAGCGATGGAGGATCTCACTTTTGCAACAAGCTATTCAAGTCCGTGTTGGCAAAATATGGTGTCAAGCAACATAAGGTAGCCACACCTTATCACCCACAAACTAGCGGACAGGTAGAGGTTTCCAATTGAGAGATCAAGCAAATCCTTGCGAAGACGGTAAATGCTAATAGGAAGGATTGGTCTCGTAAGCTGGATGATGCACTATGGGCGTACAGGACTGCATTCAAAACGCCAATTGGCATGTCTCCTTATCAACTAGTTTATGGGAAGGCTTGTCACTTACCCATTGAGCTCGAACACAAGGCATTGTGGGCATTGAAGCAATTAAATTTGAATTGGGATGATGTGAAGAATCTGAGGTTGGAGCAGCTGAACGAACTAGATGAATTCCGTCTCCATGCATATGAAAGGTCAGACCTATACAAGGAGCGGATGAAAAAGTATCATGATCAGCGGATTGTTCGACGAAACTTCCAAAGGGGTGATATGGTACTTCTCTTCAACTCCAAATTGAAGCTCTTCCCAGGTAAGTTAAAATCCAAGTGGTGTGGTCTATACAAAGTTATCCAAGTCTACTCGTCTGGAGTAGTTGAATTGGAAGATAATAATGGTGTTGTCTTCAAGGTGAATGGCCAACGTGTTAAGCCTTATATCGGTCCTCTTGACTCGATGAATTCTATGGCCATCATCTATCTCGACGAAGTCTAAGTACTCGAGGTAACTATGTCGAGCCACGACAATAAAAAAAGGCGCTAGATGGGAGGCAACCCATCGTTTTATCGTTTTATCGTTCTTTTTTTTACTTGTTTTGCTTTTGATAATGAAAATCCAAAAATAAGAGTCGTGCCACGACCAAAACTAAGGTGCTTGGTGGGAGGCAACCCATCGTACTAATCGTTTTCATTTGGTTTTAAGCAAAAATAGGTGCAAGAGGTATTCAACGAGGAGATTGATTTCAATTGACGATTTGGACGCATTGTATGGTAAAGTTAGTAAGTTAGGAATAGTGATGCATAAGGCTATGGATTGAGCATTGCTCATGCCAAACTAGGCATCGAGGAAGGCTAGGCCTAGGTAAAACTAGGCCACGAACGATGCACAACCTACCCTATAGCCTAAGGTCTCGGAATCTAGTGTGCTATACACTATACGCCGCCCAGTCCTAAGTGTGCTTTTGACTATGCGCCGCCTATGCTATAGCATTAGGTCTTAGGATCTCATATGCCATAGACTATGCGGCGCATATGTCCCTAAATGCCATAGACTATGCGGCTCATATGTCCCTAAATGCCATAGACTATGCGCCGCATATACCATGACTATGCCAAGCATTATGCGCTGCATATGTAGCATTTTTGTCTCCAAAACTGATTGTAAATGGGTCAAAACCCGACCCATTCTCTTCCTATATAAAGGGGACTTAGTCTTGAAACATAACCACACTAGAAATTAACCTAAAGGCGCTGCATTCCCTCTCCAAACCATCCCAAAATTTTTTCTTTTTGCTCTTCCAATTCACAAAACCATCTCCAAAAGCTTCAAGCAAGTAAGTACTCTCTTATTCTTCATTTATTTCTCGTAAGTACTACGTTGCTATGTCTATTATAAATTGCTACATCGTATAAGATTGATTGGTGATGTTCATGTGTTTTGATCGTTGATACAAAATCATGTGAGTAAACATATACGTAGGAAAATCTTGACTTGTTTCCGACTTGAATTTGGTTTTAATAGCATTGTTATACGATTTGCGGAATTGCTATGGTGATGAACATTGACTATCATGTTATGATCTTGTTACTTGGATACTTACATGCTAGACTATCCCGTTCATCGGGATAAGCCTTATAGTTGCCTACCGACTTAGGAGGTTGCGATTGTTGAAAACATCCATACCATGTTACAACCGCTATGTAGTAGTGTTGTTATATCTAACATGAAAGTAGTGCAATGGCTGCAAGTAGTAATACATTACTGATTTTCTTGTCGGAATATAATCCTTAAACGTATGTCGACGAAATCTGAGTAATCGACTACTAAGTGATTTGTGTCAACAAAACTAAGTGTGGGGTGGTACCCCTACTGCTTGTTTATAGATTGTATCAACTGAGATTGTGCTGCCATTAACACTATTTCTAGTCTCAGGTACAATGGCACCTAAAGCGAGGCAAGGCAAGGAGAAGGCTACCACTTCCCAAAAGGGCAAGAAGAGAGGTAGAAAGGACCAAGGAGAATCATCCTCAACACAACTACCCCGCATAATGTTTGGAATAAAATGGGTTCTTGAGGAGGAAGCCAAAGAATGGTACAGGAACAACAAGGAAAGAAGATATGTTCACGTCGACCTGATTAACAAGGACACCTTAGCGAAGAAGGAGCCGCGTATGTTGGCGAAAATCATGGAATTGAAGCTGGATTTCATCTTCCGCGATATGGGAGAATGTAATCTTGATTTGACAAGAGAGTTTTACGCCAACTGGTCACCGAAAACAACAGGAAACAAAGTAAAAATTTGGGGCCAAGTGTTACAGCTCAACGCGGATTGGATCAACTCTTTTCTTGGCTTACCTTCGGTCGACCCAGCACCATTCAAAGAGCTGTACAGCAGGCCTCCTTATAGAGCAATTAGACACACACTTTGTGGAAGTAGATCGATGGCAAGGTGGGGCAGACATAAAGACACAGGACGACACAACACCTTCCCCTATGCTTCACTGAATAGGGAAGCAAGAATCTGGATGCGTATTGTCAACTCATGCCTTATTCCTGGGACTCAATACACCAAGATATCAAGAGATAAAGTGTGTTTGGTCTATGATTTGATGACGAATGTCCCTATCAACTTTGGGGCAATCATTCGCTCTACCATGAGAAAGGCCAGACTCCACAAAAGGTCCCACTTCACATTTGGAAATCTGTTGACAGCAATCTTGCGGAAGGAGGATATCGAAGAGGAACCAGCTGACCATAAACTCCCACATAACCCAAAGAAGGTTGACCTTACTAAAGTCAAAGATACTGAAACAACTCATGGTGTCAACCTTACTACTGCGGAAAGACATGCTCGTGATGAGAGTTTCTTCCGTCATCTTTATGGCATGACACGATTTACTATGATGAGTGGTGGACGTGTTCCAACTGCTGCAGAGCTTCAACAGCTGGACCACGACTATCCCATGAACATACATACACGGGAGATGTGTGGAGTGGGTGTATACTTTGAGGAACCTCTAGATGATGATGTGCCGACTGATGACGATCGACGCTTGCCAAACTCTGACGAGGAGGAGAACTCTGACGACGACTCTTATGATGATTCCGACGAAGGGGGTATGACCCCCGACAATGATGAAGAGTCCGACTAACCAGGTTCCTCGTATTTATTTTCCACTAAGGGCAGTGTCCCGTTTAAGTGTGGGGTGGCGGTATCGTATGCTATACTTCTCTATCGCATCTATGTTTGTTTATTTTGTTGTTTTTTTTGTTGATTTTTTTTCGTGTTTTAGTTTTTTGTTTTTGTTGTTTTTTCTAGCTTCGCATGAAATTATTTTGATAGGCAGCATGAGATTATAACAAGAGTATGTGCTACAATTGTGACCATTGAGACGTTTAGGCTCCAGTTGTGACTCATTATGTGATATTGTGTGGTTAAATTCCTTCACTTGTTGGGTCGAGAGTCTATATTACTTCCAAGCAAGTCGACCATGTGCCTTGTGTGTGTGAGATAATCGTATGTTCTATGTGTGTGGATGATGCTAGAACTTGCCTGGTATGTATGCAAAGCGAAAATAAGGAGTGTAAGTTTAGGATATGATTTAGGCATTTCTTTGGCAACCTATATTTGTTTACCTTCAGTTTTACCTACCCATGGACATCATCCTAGTTAAACCCTTTTGAGCCTTTAGCCTATTTTCTTTGACAACCTTGTATGTAAGCCTAATCCATTTTTTCCAAGACCGTAATTTGATCCAAACTCCTAAGTGCTTTAAAGTGAAAAAGTCATGTGACAACATAAGAGGAAATTGGATGAGTATGATGCTATAAATCTTAATGGTGCTTGAATGTGTTATGAAAAAGAAAGTGCTATCATAAGAGGTATATTGTAAAAAGAAAAAGGAAAAGAAAGCTGAAAAGCGAGTTGTGCTTAAAATTGAAAAACAAAAGAGGAGAACAAGGGTGGTAGAATAAAAGAAAGAAAGGTTTAAAGATAAAAAAAAAGTGTCAATGATACAAAGTGATGTATTAAAGCGCTTAGGAACTTAGTCACTATTCCTGGCCAAAATAGTCCTACCCGTCCCTTAGCCTACATTACAACCATCAAAAGACCTACTTGATCCTAAGCTTAGCATTCTGACATTTAGTAGAGTATTACATTAAGGGCAAGCCTATGGTCATCAGTTGCTACATATGAATTCTTTGTGAGAGTGAGAGCAAGGACATTTTGATACCCATGTTTGATAAATATGCTATACTTGTGAGTGATTATGGGAACTATAGTGTGAGACACACATGGTTGATGAGTTTTGGGTAGTTATATATGATTCCTTGTACCTTAACGTTTGCATGCGAGTTGATCACCATCACGAGTCTATGCTAGAGGTTAAATTGTTTCTACCTATAATCGAAAAGCTACTCTTTGTTGATAATTGTTGTGCTTGTCTTGACAAATGTTTTGTGTTGTTGCTGTGAAGCCCTAAGTTGATGTTTAGAAGGACATGGTATTTCGTTCGAGGACGAACAAAGCTTCAAGTGTGGGGTGTTGATGATAGGCGAATTTACACGCCTATATCAATATATTTTGCCCATATTTTAGCCTAGTTTTGAGAACAAAGTATATATTTCATGCACTTTTAGTCCTTTTTCCTGTAAATGAGCTAACGAACATGATTAGTAAAGTTTCAGGTATAAATGATGCAGAATTCAGCATTTTATGGCTTACTTGACGCAAAAGAAAGCTCACGAAGGAAGGGAAGGGAGTTTACACGCCTAAGGACCAAAACTGCTGCATGGAAAATCTCTCCCGGGCTAAAACAACATTTTTGAAGACTTTGGGGATTTGCAGTAACTTAGTTGGATTTGGACAATGATACATTAACCTAGTACAATTGGGTTATGTATTTCATTAGTTTATTTGGATTATGATAATGTTACATTAACCTAGTACAATTGGGTTATGTATTTCATTAGTTTATTTGGGTTATGATAATGTTACATTAACCTAGTACAATTGGGTTAAGTATTACATTAGCCTAGTAGGATTTGGTTAGATATTTTATTTATCTAATAGGATTAGGATATGGGTATTATAAATACCCTATTTTGCTAGATATTTTACAACTTCGAATTACAACTCTCATTCTACTTTTAACATCATCTTCTTACATCTTCTAATTCTTCCATTAATTCTATTTTTCTTCTTCTACTCTTCTATTCTTAAATTCCACAACCAGAGAATCGTTACTTTGCCTAGGAATTCACGCCTCACGCCTACCACCTAAGCTACACGAAATTACTCAATCTTGTGGTATAACAACAATGTCAATCGTGATCTCCTTCGCATTCATGGGTAACTAAACTTCTCTGTTGGGGTTATGGAAGCCGTATGAGATACTATCTATTGCTGTGAGGTTGTGAGTTCGCGACACGTATACTGCTTATATCATTATTCTCTTCATCTTAGTCTACATTCTTTGTGGTTGCAAACGCAAGAATACGCCAGTATAATATTTAACTTGTTCGAAAGAAAGGTTATTTGTCTGGAAAAGAGATAATGTCAAGGTAGTAGGGTCACCCCTTAAAATTCCCTACTAAAAAGCTAGTGCCGTAACTGGACTAACCTCTTGGAGAATTCGTACCGTTAGACACGCTTTAAGCTCGAAAGAGTTAAAGTGAAATAATCCTCGAATAGGTCGAAAGACGCCTGGATTTACCATCGAATACAATTCTCTATAAGCAGTTGCATGTCAGAATTCTACACACTCATAGCCAATAGAGACGTATACCTCAGAAGGTGGACATAACCCCAACGCCTCAATTCTCATTGTTTACAACTTACGTAACAATCTTTCTCTTTTACTTTGCTATTTTCACCTTTTATTTAATTGTTTTGGTGACACATTACAATCCCCCCTTTTTACGAGACTTGCACTAAAAGTCTAGAAATCTTGCTTACTTGTTGGCCAAGCTATTCCCTGTGGGATCGACACCCAACCCAGGTTGGGTTCTATATTTGCTAACGACCGCTTTACACTCCTACGAGAGCTGTAGATTGAGCGTTATCAATAATAGAGAATGGTCAAGTCATAATTCTTAAGCAACTCAAGCCAATGGTGCAGCCTCATATTAAGATCTCGCTAGGTGAAGAAGTAACCAAGGCTACGATGATCTGAGAAGATCTCACAACAGACTTCATACAAGTAGTACCTCCATAACTTTAAAGCAAACACAACCGTGCCCAACTCCTAATCATGGGTAGGATAATTCCTCTCATAAGGCTTCAACTGACGAGATGCATAAGCAATCACGTTTCCCTCCTACATTAGCATAACACCCAATCCAACACTTGAAGCATCACAAAATACGGTGAAACCCATGCCCTCCTTGGGAAAAGCTAATATAGGAGCTGAAATCAACAAATCTTGGAGCTTTTGAAAGCTTGCCTCACAAGCATCGGACCACTGAAAAGAAATATTCTTCTACATCGACTTAGTCAATGGAGCTGCAATAGATGAGAAATTCTCAACAAAATGCTGATAATAACCTTTCAAGCCAACAAAACTTCAAATCTCGATGGGTAAAGTGTGTCTAGCCTAATCACGAACCGCTGCAACCTTGGTTAGATCAACCATGATACCTTCCTTAGTCACCATATGATCAAACAAAGAAACAGACTCCATCCAAAACTCACACTTGGAGAACTTAGCATACAACTTCTTATCCCCCAATATCTGAAGCACAATCTATAAATACTCCTCATGCTCAACCTCACTCTTTGAATAAACAAAGATATCATCTATAAATAAATTAATAAAGGAGTTAAGATACGATCAAAATACCTGGTTCATCAACTCCATGAATGCGACAGGGGCATTGGTCAACCCAAAAGACATGACCAAGAACTCATAATGACTTATCGAGTTTGAAAAGCTATCTTTAGAAAATAGGATGCTCTATTCCTCAACTAGTGATAACCAGACCTTAAATCAATCCTTGAAAACACCATGACACCCTAAAGCTAATCAAATAATTCATTAATGCGAGAAAAAGCATACTTTTTTTAACCATCACCTTGTTCAACTGTCGATAATCAATACACATCCGCATAAATCCATCCTGCTTCTTCACAAATGATATAGGTGTGCCCCATGGCGATATACTAGGTCAGATAATCCCTTATCTAACAACTCCTGCAATTAATCCTTTAGTTTCTTCACTCTGCTGGGGCCATCTTATAAGTAGGAATAGAAATGGGTTTAGTGTCTATCTCAACATTAATAGCAAAATAAATATCATGATTCAAAGGCATACTAGGCAAATCTGTAGAAAACACGTCTACATATTAATGAACAACATAAATAGAACCAAGGAAGAAGGTGAAACAACACTAGTATCACGAATATGAGACAAATAAGATAAACACCCCCTTCCAACCAATCTACGAGCCTAAACATAAAAGATAACCCTCTTAGGACCCAAATAAAGTGCACCCTTCCAAACTATCCTTGGTACAGTCGGCGAAGCTAAAGTCACAGTCTTAGCAAAGCAATCTAAGACAGCATGATAAGGAACCAACCAATCCATACCCAAAATAACATTGAAGTCAGCCATATCTAATACAATCAAATCTACCTAATTTTCACAGCCACAAAAAGTCACAACAGAAGATCGATCCACCCGATCCACCACTAATGAATCTCTTCCAGGGGTAGAAACACGAATAAGAATGGCAAGAGGCTCACTAACAGAATCAAAACCCAAAGCAAAATATGCAGACACATAGAAGAAAGTCGATTCGAGGTCAAATAACACTGATGTAGATCTGAAACAAATAAGGATGATATATTAGATCATAGAATCTGATGTCTCTACCTAGGTATGGCTGGTATAGCATAACACTATCCACAACCACCAACTACCTGAATGGCCCCACAACCACCACTGTGGGCTCTACCACTTATATATCTCGCTCCTCTAGTAGTACCACCACCCTATACAGCTTAAATAGGAATAGCCCTAATCACACAGCGAGCACAGTCCCTGGCCACATGGCCAATCTCATCATACATATAACAAGTCCTACAACCCGCATCAATAGAAGAAGGTACCACTGGTCCTAAATAGCTACCCTACACTGTTGAACCCAAATATCCACCACCTAAATACTGTAAGGCCACCTAAACTGGCGTACCTTGATATCTATGAGATTTTTTAAAATCTCTACCATAGTACTGATCTCTGAACTCACCAAAATAGCACGCCTTCTTGGCGCTACCTTGAGATGCTTGAAGAATACCCTTTGTCATCTTGGCATGATCTATAATGCTATAATAAGAGCTCTAAACATAACCTCTGAGAAGTAGCCAACTGAAGAGAGACATCCTAACCCTTTACAAACTTTTGAATTTTCTTAGACTCGATGGAAATATTATTATAGGAATATCTGTATAGGGCATAAAAGTGTGCCTCATACTCAATAACTGTCATGGATCCCTGCTCCAAATAATCAAACTCATCATGCATCCAATTCATCAAACTGTAAGGCATGAATCACTCCAGAAAGGCCTTAGCAAATTAATCCTATGACAATTTAGGAGCATCAATAGGCCTACAACTGATAAACAATCTCTACCAATATTTTGCTGAATCTCTAACTGATATATAGTATAAGCCACACCATCTGCGTAGAAAGAGTGAAATACAACTTAGAACACAAGGTATGAAAGAAATTTGCATGATAAAGAATAAAATAAGAGAAGTTTCCTAAAGACGTCCTATAGCCTCTCGAAGACAGATACAGACTTATATGTACCGATCTGTGAGACTTTATTAGACATCTCATTCTTACATCATTGAGACTGATGAAAGCCGGCTGCTCTGATATCAATTTGTCACAATTTAAAAATAAATATCATGATGGCACTTGTCACGGTGTACCTTGACAAGTAAGCGTATCACTAAAAATGATACAAAAAGAGAAAAAAACTGAAATACCCCAAGGTAAGGCTTCTAGAATAAAGCCTAACCATACAAGTAATATCAATGTAGAAAGAACATATCCAAATACCATACATTCCCAAAACCATATGTCAATAGTGTAAGAACTACTAATACAAACCATGAGTCAAATACATCAGAATTATCCATACAAGGTCAATATTTGTCTCTGAATACTAATAAGGATATTCTTACTATAGAAAGATAGAGGTAAAATTTGAAGGCATAAATTTCCAACCATTACCTTGGAAGATCCAACAATTGCTCGAGTCAAGCAAGCTGAGACGCACTCGAGCTAGGACCTGCACCAAAAGGGCACAATAGGCATGAGTACGGTCCACTTGTACTCAGTAGGTACTATAGGCCGACCAAGCAAAGTAGTAAATAAGGAATATAAAATATACACTAAGGGAATGTCACCTGTAATAAAAAAATATCATACAACGGTAGCCTATACCCCTTGCACTAACAATTCTATAATATCTACACATAATACAACAACATACCAGATACAAATACAAATAATATCACATATAAGTAAAGAAAAAGTGGAACATGTATGATTAAGATGACCAAGTAAGAATAAAGAAAGATAAAATAATTAAACATTAATAAGTCATGATATAGCACAAATAGATAGATGATAAGTCAATATGGCAATACAAGCATAAAATAAACACAATAAAACAAGTACAGTGTATATGATGATAATGATGATAATGATGATGATGCACGAGGTCATCACATAACCTCCGGGATCGTCGTACAATTCCCATATATCCACGGAGACAAGCCTCCCAATGTGGGACCCATGGGGGTTCTTCAACCCATATAAAATACATATATATCTATATCTATATCTATATCTATATCCATATATCCTCCCTGACACATCACTCAGGGAGGGATTTATAATATGTCATATTTTCTATCATAAAAAGGTGTTGCAAGTGTTTCTTAGGTGTTGCCACGGTAGTACCATTTATTTCATGAATGAGTATGAGATGAGGATGTAATGCTCGCAACCAATCACAATGAGTATTTCCGTAACTAACCACATAATATATTTCTACAACCAACCACAAAGATATATTCCATAACCACGTGAGTCAATATCATTTATTATTTAGATTCATCCATGTTTTTCTATATGTTTTATATGACTAAAATATGTATATATATATCTATTACAATACACCAAAGGTACCACAATAGGCATTTGCAATAACACAATACAATTATTCACATGTATTCAAGGCCATCAACATCATATAGGACCCCATACGACATACATATCACATAATATTGCAATTTGAAAAATTATATCACATATAGACTCCATACGGTCAAAACACACATATGGATATTTTTCATGATTATTTCCAACCCTTAACATGCATTTTGTACCATCATTTACTATCCAACCCAGTCTAAAAGAGTTAAACCATAACCTACCTCGAATGCCAAAATTGGTCTGCTCTATTTCAAACCCACAACCTTAATTTCTATGAACGATACCGAAATCAACTAAAATCAGGAAATAAAAAATCTATGCACCCAAACAAAGACAACGATACCCATATTACCTACATTTAGTTTGGGGTCAAAACGGACCCCCAAAATGGTTTTTTAAAAAGGACATAATTGTAATACTTTGAAAATGTATTTTTCTACATTTATAGGAATCTATAGCTAAAAGCCCAAGTCAAATCGAATAAAAAATGAGGTTCAAAATAAAGAAAAATTATTTTTAAGCTTTACCGGGTAAAATATTTGAAATCCATGTTAAAATCATTAATCGAAGTTGTTTTGAAGGTTAAATTGATGAAAAACTAGTAATTATAAGATTAAAATATTATTCTGGTGAAAAGGAGTGAAATTGGTGTTTATTTCATTATTACCTTTGCGTCTTTTTGCCTTTTCTTTTTGTTTCTTAGCCTTACATATTTGCTCGCCTTTTTCTTTCTTCTGTCGAGTAGTGGTTGTAGTGGTAGATAATAAGCTAGGGTCATGTTCTAGGTTAGGATAGGGGTCGGTAATAGGGTCTAGGGTGAGGGTGGGTTCTAGCGATGTGTTAGGGGTAGGTCTAGGATTGAGTTCGGGGTTGGGGGCCAGAGATAGTAGGTCATGTGGGGTAAGAGAGAGTCCAAGTTAAGAATTGGGTCTAGAACATAAGTGATACAAACTAAACTTGGAATGCACCAAAAACACTTAAAATAGTCCATAAATTCAAGGATAAACCGAGAGCACAAAAGAGACCAAGTCTCGGCTTCAACAACAACACTACAAACACGATAATATGGCAAGAATAACAAGGTATTTGGACACCGAAATATCCAAAATCCAAACTAGATTAACAACTAAAATATGATGAACAAGATGAACAACAATGTAACAAAAACACCAACTCACGACTTCACTAGAACAAGAACACAAACACATACAAGATTACAAGAATAAAAATAATAGATAGTGAGACATAGATTATTACAAGAATTAGGAACCAAGTGTGTTTCAAACATAAACCCCTAATGAATGCAATAACAATACCACACTCTTACAATGACCGCCAAGGGAATCAACTCACCTTAAGAACCACCATTTCCAAGCAAAAGTCAATAATGGATTTTCCAAGCCCTTTACTAAGGATGGCTTTTCCATGACCTAACTAAGAACTACACTAAGGTGTTGCACTCTTAAGAGAGAAGAATTTTAATATGTAAAATGTTCATCATTCATAAGCTAATGAAAATAAAACTAAAGGAGCCTATTTATAATTTATTATAAAATGAACACAAAATGACTCCAATGCCCTTAATGAGGAGGGGTGGCTATGGTGTTTCACTTGGACAAGGATAAATGACCAAAATGACCTTAAGGCTAAGTGACCAAAACACCCTTAATAAAGGGAAAATAAAATCGTAAATCAAGAAGTGTGGTCCAAATTTGAGATTCCTCAAGTCTTCAAGGCTCCAAGTAATCTTATACACTCGGGTTTGTTTAGTGGAATGCTCAAAATGGCCCCTCCAAGTATGATCCCATTCCCTCCATGCGACCAAAACTTGATTCTTCACATAGTGACTTTGAATGATGTCATTGTAAGTTAAGGCAACTATTTGTCTTGTATCAATAAGGACTCTTCAAGGTAAGTCTATTGAGCTCGTGAAGAGCCTTAGGAAGAGGAAGATTAGTATAGCGTATGTCTAAGAAACCAAATGGGTTAGGTCTAAGGCGAGGGATGTGGATGGGTATTAGTTGTTTTACTCGGGTAGTGTGAGGCATAGGAATGATGTAGGTATCTTAGTAGACGAGGAGCTTCGGGAGAAGGTGTTAGAGGTTAAGCAGGTGAATGATAGGTTGATGATGATTAGGTTGGTAATTGGGGGTCTTCTTTGAGCATTATTAGTGCCTACGCTCTGCAAGCAGGTTTGGACAAGGAGGAGAAAAAGAGATTTTGGGAAGCCTTGGATGAGATGGTTAGAGGCATTTAGATTATGGAGATGTTATTCATTATAGGGGATTTAAATGGACATATTTGGTCTTTACTGAGAGGGTATGATGATGTGTATGGCAGTTTCAGTTTCGGGGATCGAAATGAAGGAGAAGTTTCTCTTTTCAGTTTTGCTAGGGCTTTTGGGGTATGGGTGGTGAATTAGAGCTTCCCAAAAAGGGAGAAATATATTATTACCTTTCCTAGTTAGGTGGATAAGAACCCAATAGACTTTTTTCTTCTTACAAAGGGTGATAGAGAGATTTGTATAGACAACGAGGTTATACCTAGCGAGAATATTTCAACTCAACATAGGTTGTTGGTGATGGACTTGATAATCAATAAGAGACAAAAGAAGAAGAGAGTGAAGGCTTAACCTAGGATTAAGTGGGGTAGCTTGACTTTGGCTAGTGCTTTGGAAATGAGGGAGAAGTTGAAGAGTAGGGGGGATTGGGTGAGTAGAGGGGATGTGGATAGTATGTGGGAGACAATTGCATTAGGAATACCACTATAGAGGTGTTGGTATGTCGAGAGGTTAATCTGGCAAACATCGAGGGGACTGGTGATGGAATAAAGAGGTTAAGAGGAAGATCGAGGCTAAGAAGGCCTCTTATGCTAAGTTGGTTGAGATAAAGTATAATCAGAGGAGGTAGATGAATAAGGAGGAGTATAATAAAACTAGGAGAGAGGCTAAGTTGGCGGTTACAACAGCTAAGACAACAACTTTTAAGAGCTTGCATGTGGTTTTAGAGGAGAAATATAGGGATAAGAAGTTGTATAGACTTGCCAAGACTAGGGAGCAGATGGCTCATGACCTTGACCAAGTAAAATGCATTAAGGGAGAAGATGGTATAGTGTTGGTTGAGGATGCCCTCATTAGGAAGAAGTGGCAGTCCTATTTTCATAAACTTTTAAATGACGAGGGGGAAAAAGATTTAATGTTGGAGGATCTGGACAATTCTGAAAAGTGTCATGATTATGGTTATTATAGGCGTATTAAGGAGAAGAAGGTCGAGAGGGATTTTTGCAGGATGCATCGGGGTAGGGCGATGGGGCCAGATAAGATTTAAGTAGATTTTTGGAAGGACACTGGTGGGGAAAGTTTGGAGTGGTTGACAAGGTTGTTTAACATCATTTTTAGGGCGAAGAAGATGCTTGAAGTGTGGAGATAGAGTACGATGATTTCATTGTATAAGAACAAGAGTGACATCCAGATTTGTAATAATTATAGAGGTATCAAGTTGTTGAGTTATGATATGAAGGTTTAGGAAAAGGTGGTAGAGTTGAGGTTGAGAAGAATAGTGACTATCCCTGAGAATCAGTTTGGTTTCATGCCAGGTCGCTCGACTACGAAGGCCATTCCCTTTGTGAAGAGATTAGTTGAGCAGTTTCGGGAGATAAAAAATGACTTGCATATGGTGTTTATTGATCTTTAGAAGGCTTATGACAGAGTTCCTAGGAAGATTTTGTGGAAGTACTTAGAGGTTAGAGGGGTGCCCATGGCGTACCCTAAGGTGATTCAGGATAAGTATGATAGCGGAAAGACTCGTGTAAGGATGGTAGAAGGTGATTTAGAGCATTTTCCAGTTTTGATAGGTGTGCACCAGGGATCGACTCTTAGCTCTTTTTTATTTGCCTTGGTGATGGATGTGCTAACGCGACATATTCAAGGGGAGATTCCTTGGTGTATGTTATTTACTGAGGCATATGTTATTTACTGATGATGTGGTTTTGATCGATGAGACTCGGGGAGGATTTAATGTTAAGTTGGAGATTTAGAGATAGACCCTTGAGTCTAAAGGATTTTCGTTGAGCAGGACCAAGACGGAGTACTTGGAGTATAAGTTTAGTGATATGTTGCAGGAGGCTGACGTCGTTGTGAAGCTAGACTCTCAGGCTATTTAAAGGAGGGAGAGTTTCAAGTATCTGGGGTCTATGATGAGGATGAGGGCAATGGTGAGATTGATGAGGATGTCATGCATCATATTGCAGAAGGGTGGTTGAAATAAAGGTTTGCTTCGAGAGTTTTATATGATAAAAAGGTGCCCCCAAGGCTTAAAGGTAAGTTCTATAGAGTGGCAGTCCGATTGGCTATGTTATATGGAGCGGAGTGTTAGCCAGCTAAGAACTCCCCCATCCATAAGTTGAAGGTGGCGGAGATGATGATACGAGTCAAACGACACTCATATTTTTTGATGATGTCCTTGGAGAACATCACATAAAGGCTTAATTCTTGGTCGCCTCGAGGATATGAAAGAATGCATGTAGAGACCGTGATGGACACTTGATGGAGCAATGCCGAGTGTGGAAGGTTTCTTGGAACACTAAGGACTTGAGGACTCACGGTTTTTAGAGCTTGGAGAAGGAACCTTTGGAGTGTTAGGACTAACTATGAGAAATACTCAACACACCAAGGCCACACCTCATTAATGGTGTTTTGTCCATTTCATCCCGCCTTCCAACACACCAAGGCCACCCTTTGTCATTAGGGGTGTCTTGGTCATTTTGCTATGTAATAAGATAGGCCATATAGAGTTCATTATTAGGTCTTTTCTCTTTATTTGTTTATTGATGGAAGACAAACTCTCTTTCTAGTGTGAGGAGTGTAACACCCCTTAGATGTAGGGCTTGGAAAAGCCACTAATCCGTAACTAGGGCTGCCCAAGTGTGGATATCACTTGTGTTGCTTCGTTGGCTTGATACGTTGGTGATTAGGGAGGTAAAGTCCCTCTTTTTTAATTTAAGAGTTTGGTGTTAACATTCATTAATCTTAGGATCCTTACATATGGTTAGGGTTCTTAGATTATTGAATATTGTATGTCAAACTATCTATCCATCTCTTTTGTTAAAATTGTATTGTTGTTGGTCTTTGAAGTCTAGTGAAGCCGTGTGGGGCTCTTTTAATTCACTTGCATTTTTTTTCTTGTGTTCATCTCTTTTCTTGCTAAAAACTAAATCTAAAATCTAGTGAAGTCGTGAGTGGCCTATTTCGATTCACTAGCACCTTGTTGTTCATCTTGTTGCTCTTGTGTTGGCTTAAATCTCTTAATACACACTTAGTCTTGTATCAGATAGGGATGTTACGATGGATGTGTGACCATTCCCGGAAAGATAGGGTGAGGAATGAGATTATTTGGGAGAAGGTTAGGGTGGCTTCAGTGGAGTACAAGATGCTAGAAGTACGGTAATGTTGGTTCGGGCATGTGATGAGGAGGGGATCTGGTGGTCCAGTGGAGAGGTGTAAGTCACTGGCTATGGATGGTTTTAGGTGGGGTAAAAATAGACCAAAGGAATATTGGAGGGTGGTGATTAGGCATGATATAGAGCAGTTATAGCTAACAGAGGACATGACCCTTGATAGGAAGGTGTGGAGGATGCGGATTAGGGTAGAGAGTTAGGGGGTGGGAGCATTTCTTTATTTGTGTTTGAAGCTTCTTATTCATGGGTGCTGAGTGATGTCTATGTTTTTGGTTAGATAGTTTTTTAGTAGTATCTGGTGGTTGTTGTATTATCTTGTGGATACCGGTGTTAGTTTAGTTTGCATACTGTACTAGTTTGTACGCATTTATGTTTAGTGATTTGCTATACTTTTATTGGTCCTAAGCTGGGGGTCTATCCGAAACAACCTCTCTACTTCTTCGGAGGTAGTGGTATGGTTTGCGAACACTCTACCCTCCCAGACCCCACTATGTGGGAATACACTGGGTATGTTGTTGTTGTTGAGAAATTAATCGAGGAATTAGAGTAGAAAAGGATAAAATCTCACCTTAAATCAGTAATAGAATCAATAAATATATGTTAATCTAGCTTTCAAAGCTCCCACAAGCTTTACTTTTAAGTCTCACACTATTTTAAGGTTTAACTATCAAGAGATAAGGTGAAAGATGGACAAAATAGGCCAAAAAAAGCTGTTATATATTGTGCAAATTTTTCAAAGTCCAATCGAACTTCGACGGGGTGTCTGAGATTCATTTGGAGTCCGATATATGTAAACAAACTATGCAACCATACTAAATTCGATGTTTTGAACGCATTGTCAAAGTCAGAATTTCAAAAATAATATTGTTTTCACAGAGTTGACCCCTAAAACTCGAAATCAAAATTTTCCAAACTGAGGGCCGCAATAAGATTTAAAAGACATAAAATCACACCAAATATGTTACCATCCTAAAATAGATATTCCAGAGCTGCTGGCGCAGTCGAATTTTCCATTCGAAGTTGTTTTGACCAAATATGGAATCCACCCTCATATTTCCAATTTTCTAACTTTCCGACCAATTGGTCGAAATGAACTTGGGTGCATTGGGACTCGAACCAAAGGTCTATCTAGCCTAAAATTAATATTTTGGAGTTGCTGGTATAGTCCGTTTAGCCATCCATTGCACATATCAAAAGATATCCATATAAGTAAAAAATAAGACTCTCAAAGCCATACAAAACCATAATATCGCCTAAATGGTGCCAAAATACATCCGGGAACCGTGCCCTTCACCCCCACGCCCAAAAATACAACTAGGGGGTAGGGCTAAAGTACTAAAATCCCATAGAAACACATATTTCACATATTTTATAAAATTTTTAGGTCATTACATCATATCTTATATTTAACCATCTCTCGTTTATTTGTCCACTCTTCATCCGCATTCCCGCATTAATCCTCTTTGGAAACTCTCCCAATAGGTCTACTTCCACTTTGAACCTAGAACAACTAGGTCTTATTTTTTTCTGAGTGGTAAGATCTTCTTGTAGCGACTTCCCTACTGCTGCTGTTAAAGAGAACACTACTTCTTTTCTAAAGAAATTTGGATGCAATGCTTGAAAAATATCATGCAACTGCAATAGACGTCTCCTCATTAAAAAAAAATAATGGGTCCCATTTGAGAGTACGCATAGGATATGACCAGTAGTTATGCGTAATATAAAATTGAGGTTTTGATAGAAGTTGAACATAGTCCTCCAATCTTGTTGCCCTAATAAAAATGTGACAATTACTTAGTAGTTCAATATTCACTTATCCTTTCAGCTCACATTACTTCGAGATTAGCCTCCTTAGATTTTGAATCTCCGATCATCCATATGAGAAATTCCCTACCATAACAAATTTCAAATCCTCATTGATGATAATTTATTGTACCTCCTCTTCTTCGCAGACAATTCTTGGTTCTCCATGCAAACAAGCTATTTGTTTTAATAGTAAAGATTTATATAGTGGCTTAAGAGGTTTTGTAGTATTGGCATACAAAATCTTTGGGAGTTCCTCTATACCTATAGGAATTGTAGGCCCAACCTCCAACAGAGGAGGCTGGCCAATGGCCGCAACGACCATGTTTCCAGCATTCTTAATCAGATTTGGAATTTGACGACAAGGGTTTCCTAGAGAGCATTTTTTGAGAAGTGTCTTTTTTATTAACTTTATCTTTAGTTGTGTCAACTACGAAAATTCTAATTTTAAATTTTAAATTTACCACTCTCAATTCAAAAACTAAACATATAAAATTTATTATTTTATTTTAAATTTTCAGAATTTGTTCTATAGTTCATAATTTTTTCATTGTTTGATTTTATTATTAATATTTTTTAAATATTTTATTTATACTTATTATTGTATATTATAAATTAATTCAACTAATATCTCTCAAACTACCCTCAAATCACCCACCCAACAAATCCCACACCTACCCCCACATTTACCCCACCACCACCACCCTTCCTAATTTTATTAAAACTTTCTAATATATTTTTTCAAAAAATTTCTTATCTCACTCACCTTACCTCCAACTTGGCCCCCCTCCAACAAAAAATTATTTTATTTTCTTTACCTCAATTAATACCCCAATATCACCAACACCATCCCACTCATCGCCCTACATAAATAATTTTTTTTTATATTTTTAATATTTGAAAAAACATTTTTTAAGTTTATTTTCTTACTATCCCCCTTCCCCTAATCCAATACTTTTTAAAACTTTTAAATTTTTCTAAAGAAATATTTTTTCCTACCCCAATCCCAACCCCTGCCTACATTTAACACCCTATACCTTACCAACCTATCCTACCCCCTACCCCTCTCCAGCCACCACAATCTCCTAAGTTATCCCTTCTCCATCACAATATGTGTCATTTTATATCTATCCATTTTTATTATTTGTGTTAGATATGCACTAATACTTTTAGAAAATATCTTTTATGGTATTAATAAAATATCAAGTATTAATTTATCTTAGCATGTATGCTATAGTAATGCCGAGTAATTGTATCAAATAATGTTACCTATTTTTGAAGCTCAGAATCAACTAATATCTACTCAATAGTATCTTCATTACCTAAATAAAAAGAAATTACCTTCTAAGTTCAACCATTTTATAATCCTCCAAATAAATTCTGTTTTTTGTTGTCTATTGAAAATGATCTGAGATACAGTGCATTAGTTCATCAACGAATGAGACAAAAAATATAAGCATACTCCATTAAAAATGATGATAAATTCATATATTAAAATTACAAATAAACATTCACTTATACATTTTCAAAGAAACCTTTGTGATAGAATCAATATTTGAATTTGGGTAAAGAAATTGTCATAAACTTTAATAAACATGAAAGTAATAGAAAGAGATATGGAAGAGATACATGATTATTTTGAAAAAATGTATTGACAACAATATTGATCCTTCAATCAAAACTTCGAAAATATAGATACCGATATGAATAAATTAGTGGACACTAAATATTAACAAAGTTGAAGATGCAAATGTTATATCCATTCTACATACAAAAAGACGTTAAATCAAAAACAACTTTTAAAAAATAAAGAATGAAGAATAAAAAATGCAATAAAAAAAATTTATAAATAAAACTGTTGATATAAGAATATATAAAAGAGAGACATAAGTTATAGAACTCCATTCCAATTCAAATTTCATTTAAATTCAAAGTCAAATATTACATAGATTTGTTAAAAGGAGATTAGTTTATTGTTCTTCCTAATCCTTACCTTTCAAATGTAACACATATTAATCTTATAATGTGTATATATATTTTCATGACCTAAAACGGGTCGTGATGGCACTTATTGATGCTCCATCTTGATAAGTAAGACAATCATCCAAACTGATAAAGGAAAAGCAAAATATACAATAACATATACCAAGGCGAGACTTCAAGTAAGAAATCAGACCCTAAAACATAAGTTAAAAGCAGGAACCTGAAGTAAATCTCAAAAATTCACTGTCATAGTGTGAAAACATCTATGTATAACTCTGAATAGACTGAAAAGTACAACATCCATCTTTGATCCAAATAAAGACATAAGTAACATAGAATTAGATCTAGAGTCCTCCCTGAACACTAGAACAATCCAGTACCTTAAAATAGCACCACTCAGCAACACTGTCTCAATATTTGTATTTCCCACTTGTGCTAGGATATGTATCAAAAGGGCACAATAGAGGTGAGCACTGTCCACTTGTACTCAATAGGTATCATAGGCCTATTGATCAAAGTAAAAAATAATATTAGTAAAATATACTATAAGAATGTCACCTGCAAGCAGAAAAGTTCTAAACAATAGATCCCACCATCTCTACTAATAGTTCTAATATATATAAATACATAGAAATGAAAATAACATAGACATATATGAAGGTATAAATAAAACTAAGCATAAGTAAAGGAAACTAGAAAAACTAAACAAGTTGTGCGTGCAAATGCAATGCAATAAAACATTGATGGGTTGAATAATGAAATCCATCGCATGACTTTTTGTATACACCACAGAGCTTGCAGCAACCAAGTAGGACCCATGGGGGGTTATCAACCCGTATATTATATTTCATAGCTCAATCTTATTAAAACTTATCTCATTTTTCCAGCTTGTGTTCACAAAGACAGTTTTCATAAAAGTGTCTCATTTTCTTTAAAGAATGTATTTCTCAATGCTACCAGTATATCATGAATGTATATGTATGGAATGAGGATGTAATACTCACAATCAACTCAAATGATGATATCCAATCCATCAAATATATATATATATATATGTCATAACTTGATTTATGAGTCATGATGGAATCTACTAAATATCGCCAGTAGGTAAGCTAAAACCATAACCCAGAGCTAACACAATAGGTTAATTCATTAGAAAATGCCAATCGTAGGCAAAATTCAAGAACACAATGTATAAATAAAGTGCTGAAGATGGATAGAAATAGTCACTACAAGATACCAATCCCACGACCTACTAGAGCCAGTACTAGAGCATCTAATAGTATCAATACAACTCAAAAGTCTAGAATAGTTCTAATGCCCCAAAATGGGTCCCAAGACCTCACACGATGCGTAAGACTATGAGCAGCCTTAAGCTAACCCTGTCTACCTTCTACTAAATCTGAATCTAAAAAATAAAGGAAATAAAGGTATATAATCAAAGCTAAGATGTGGAATTCTGTATGAGCTAAGATAAGACTGTCTAAATATAATATCTAAAAATACTAAACTTTAGAGTCTGACAAATAAATACAAAAAATCTGAATCATAATCTAGCAGTCTGATAAGCCTCTACTACTAATGCTAGAGAGTCACTGGGATAAACCCCCAGCTAACTTGAACTTTCTGAAAATATGGAATCATCCATGCTAATAAGATGAAAAACTGTAATACTAAGTCCCCAAACTATGAGAACTCGCCAACGGTCGGGATGTAGATAGAGATGCTCGAAATCACTCACACTACTGAAACTGAGCACCTGAACCTACATTATGAGACAATGTAGCACATAGACATATATATGGATCATTACTTTTAGAATGTACTGAGTATATGGGGGTGAATGCACAAGTAAAATAATATCTCAATGTCATTACAAGTTATAAAATAATGCATGCTAAATATAAATGACTCACATAAACAGGAATATCTGAAAAATATAAATCATAATAAAGAATTGCAAAACATGTGGCATAAATCTAGTGAGTCATAATATTTAGTTTCTGAAAGCTATACTAGTATTCTGTCTGTAAATCATGCTATCTAAGTGTAGAATGGACTCACTTTTATATCTGTAATCTAAAAACTAAAATCTATAGCTAAAGGCTTATATAAAACAATATCTGAATAAAACTGTGAGCCTTTACACTTAGTTTCTAAAAGCTGTTCTATTATTCTTTACTCTTTTCTGCAAGATGTAGGAAAATCCACTCAAAAGCTATTTATTTACTTTTACTGGCAGGGAGGTTCTTCTAACCAACATAAACCGTGTGAGCTATCATGGAGTCCAACGTCTCATTCTTTTATGGGAAAATCTCACGTTTGGGAGAGGTGTCATACTCTTGCCAAGGAGTACAACCTAATCTAAGTGATCCCATCTGTATCTGTCATTCATATAGAAATGTGAATACTCTGATAATCTGAACCTACGTTGGCTAGTAGTTTTGGGGCATGTGAACATACCCAACTCGGTGCTAAATACTACTCCCTTTAATCTGTATGCTCATTCTATTGGAAATCCACTTTAAAAGCTAGTATAATGGTTTATTATGAAACCCAACTGTATATTTGCTAAGTTAATGTATCACCCCGTGATGTCCTCGACCAAATACCTCATTTCGTAGTATGATAAGTGGGTTAACAATCTGAAAATATTCTAAATGTAAAAAGGGACTTAGTCACTTTTGAACTCCTAAACTTGGATGTTTTTATTTTCGACCTTTCCGACCTCAGAAATTTAATTTGTAAGTTGATTCATGATCGGGGGTGTCAAGGGTACATCCCGAGAAGGTTTCAAAACTTTTGGACTAGCATAAGGGTAAGTTTGGATGTCCAAAATAGTGAGGCCTTACGATAGGCCCGCATCATGAGGGCTAGTTAACCCAGATACATGTCATATCGCGAGGTCCAGTTGATCTAAGTAGGGATCGCGATGCGATGGCAACCCAGTTCTGCATTATTTTATCTGTGATATTTAAGGGCAAATAGGTCTTTTCCTTCACCCCAATTTTCCCAAGATAAGAGATTTAATGATAATCTAAGAATAAACTACTCCTATTACTTTAAAATAAAACCCTAGCTTCTTCCCGTAAGATCAAAGTATTCATCTTTGAGTTGAAGAATTTCAAAGAACTTAAGTGTGATTCGGATTCCACTCTTCTTTCTCGGTGATCTAAGGTACGTGGGGTTTTACTAAAACTACTTGGGCATAAGGAAATTGTTCAACAAATTTTAACATTATGAAATCATGAATTCTTGAAGGGGTTTTGGAATTTACATTGAAATTTTGCATTATGAATTCTTTAATGATATTAGTGTTTTGGTTTTGAGGCCTTTTCACCAAATTGATTTGAAAACTTATATATATATGTACATGGTTAAAGTTGATAATTCAATTGAGAGAATGACAATTTATGCTCCCTCTCATGTTACAACATCTCTTGATTTTAGAATGTTATTTAGAAGAATGGCATCAGTGTTCTTGACTATTGTTGAGTGATTTAAGATTTGATTTAAATTAATGAGAGAGGAGTCTTGCATGTTGATAAATGCTGAATATATATAATGAAAGAATTGAATGGTTTTCCAAAATACATGACCACCCTATGTTTATTAAAATGATTGAAAGGAACGATCTTTGCATAATTTGGTAAATGTATTGAAAGCCGAATCTTCTTAAATTATTTGAAGTATGGTGGTCTAAACTTTATGTTTGAAAGAGAAAACTGTGATATGATTTTATGGCTCAGAAACATGACTTGCAAGTCTTGGTATGACGATACTAAATTCAGATAATGCCATAGCAGATTTAGAACAGATTAAAGATACAGATTTTTGCTTGCAAATTTCAGAATTTGATTTCAGAAAGATGCATATTTTGAACATACTAAAAATAGGCTTAAGAGAAGTTAGGTGGTTACCCTAAGAAGGCATGATCCATAAAAATCATTGCCCGAAATCGTGTTTTGCCGATACGATTATATTATTATTGTATGCTGGCGATGGCCATATAGCGTAGCAGATTCAGATAATCCAACTCTTGCTGCAAACTTGGGTCGGGGGCTTGGCCGTCGAGTTAAGGGAGGATCCCATATAGCCTGTGGGGTAGTAGATATGTAGGGTGTACAACCATCTCAAAAGTAATACAAAGTATAAAGTTGCATTGACAAGACTGTTTTAAGATCTTTTGAGATGGCCCATGAGATTTTGAACTATGCATGCATGATATTTTTATGAATTTCTCTCACCTATGGTTATATGTATAAATTTATTATTTTGGATTGCTCTGCGTACTAGTATAATTATATTGACCCCCTATATTTCAGGATCTGAGGCTCAGTCTAGAGGTCCTGCTAAGCTGTAAAGTTTTCAGATAGAAGTAAAGGGTGCAGTTGGTGAGTTTTCTCTATTCTGGAAGGCCTAATACTTTTCAGTTATTTGTTATTTATTTTGGTTTAGGTCCACTGGGGACCTATTCCCAGAATTCAGACAGTTTATCTATGTCGTATCTAGTAGAGATTTCACATATTGAAAGAGATGATGTTTAGATGTTGAAAATTTATTTTCATTTTACTAAACAAATTTCAAATTTATGACCATGATTCCATTTATTTCATTTCCACACCTCAAGTAATGTGCATGATAACCAAATATAAAAGGGCGTCCGGACCTCCATAGTTCGAAATGCTCATTACGGCTAGGGTCCCGGCTTGGGTCATGAGAAACTTAGTGTCAAAGCACGGTTCATGTTTCCAGGGTGTCTGCGAAATAACATCGGGTAGAGTCTAGTTTATGGGTGTGTAGCACACCACACTTATAAATAGGAGGCTACTAGGCATTTAAGAATGTTTTCCTTCTTTGTGGTTTAGTTTGTGCCGTAGAGTATGAATGCCCTCTAATCAATGGTCTCTTATATTTCAGAAAGTCATCATATCTCTATGTTGCTCCAATGATCAGAATGCCCAAGCTGAAGATGTCCGTCCTACCCACAGGATAAGGACACGTAATAGGGCTCACACTTCTAATTTTGTTGCTCTTCGGGAGTCCCTCCTGTTCAGAACAGCCCACCTCGGGCACCTAGGGCTCCCCGGTCTAGGACAAATCACACCCAACCTCCCCAGAGATAGATAACAATTGCTGAGTTTAGACAGTCGATGCATATGATTGCACAGTTGGTAGCTTTATAGGCTCAACGGTCAGAAGATGTTGGGTTTGTATCTGTCACATCTGAGGCTACACGGGTGGGTCAGTTTATGAGGATGAACCTGCCTAAGTTTATTGGTAAAAAGGTGGAGGAGGATCCACAAGAGTTCGTAGATGAGATGGAGAAAATCTTTTGAGTGATGCATGTGGATGAAGTAGAAGGGGTTAAACTAGCGCCTTACCAATTGAAGGAGGTAGAAAATTAGTGGTACAATGAGTGGGAAGATTTGAGGGGTGAGAATACTGAGCCTTCTATGTGAGGTGAGTTTGTGGAAGCCTTCCTGGACTGATTCTTTCCTCAGGAGTTGAGGGAGTCCAAGGCTAAAGAGTTTATGAACTTAAAACAAGGAAAGATGAGCATCAAGGAGTACACCATGAAATTCAATAAATTGTCCTGTTATGCTCCAAAATAGGCAGGAAATATTAGGTCTCGTATGAGGAAGTTTCTATTCAGCCTTTCGGATGACTTGGTGTTAGAGTGCAAAGAGGCAATGTTGAACCGAGATATGGACTTATCTAGATTATCTATTCACATGCAGCAGGTTGAGGAACAGAAAAATAAGGTTGTTGAAGCAAGAGAGAAAAATAGGCAAGCCAAGAGGGCCATACCAACAGACCAAAACTATAGTCAGCACCAAGATGGCAATTAGGGTAACAGGTGGCCGAAGAAAAACTCCTAGAGTAATGCTCAGTCTGCAGCCAGCACTCCCGCGCCAAGACCTTTAGTGATCGATGGTTTCAGAATTTCTAGTCTAGCCATAGGAAGAGAGTGTAGGGTACTCACTCTCAGAGGAGTGTAGCTCATATTCCTCGGTCATACCCGTGCTGTGGGAAGTGTGGGAGGAATCATTCGGGGCCATGTCAGCTTGGTTATCTTGTTTGCTACTCCTGTGGATAGCCTGGCTATATAAAAAGGGATTTCCCGATAGCAAGAGAAAATGTAGGGGGTTCGAAGTCTCAAGCAAATTCGTCCGTGCCGCCACCACCTCCAAAAGACGTTACTTCAGCCACCGGAAGCGATCGCAACTGGTTGTATGCTTTGTCTAATTTCCAGGAGGCAGAGGCATCACCAGATGTAGTCACGGGTATATTACAAATATTTTCTCATGATGTGTATGCGTTGCTTGATCTCGGGTCTACTTTGTCTTATGTGACCCCATATGTGGCAGTTGGTTTTGGGTTTGAGCCCTAAGTTATTGCAGAACCTTTCTCTGTTTCCACTCTTGTAGGTGATTCTGTTGTGGCTAAAAGAGTGTATAAAAATTGTATAGTGTTTATTTATGATCGTGATACTGTGGCTGATTTGGTAGAACTCGATATGATTGATTTTGGTTCTATCCTGGGGATGGATCGGCTTCTTTCGTGCTATGCTGTTCTAAACTATAAAACCCAAAAGGTTACTTTCTCTTTTTTTGAATAAACCTGTGATAGAGTGGGAGGGGTATTCTGTAGCACTAAAAGGTAAGTTTATATCTTACCTCAGAGCCCGTAAGCTTATTTCCAAGGGTTGTTTGTATCATCTCATTCGGGTTAAAGATTCTAACACCGAAAGTCCTTCTCTTTAGTCAGTCCCTGTAGTAGATAAATTTCCAGAAGTCTTTCCCAAAGATCTTCCATGGGTACCAACTGATAGGGAGATAGATTTTGGTATTGAATTATTACCTAACACTAGTCCTATTTCTATTCCGCAATACAGAATGGCCCCTGCTGAATTGAAAGAGTTGAAAGAGCAACTAACAGACCTTCTTGATAAAGGCTTCATCCGTCCTAGAGTTTCTCCCTGGGGTGCACTTGTACTTTTTGTACGTAAGAAAGATATTTCCCTCTGTATGTGTATAGACTACCGCCAGCTGAATAAGGTCACTGTAAAAAACAAATATCCCTTTCCTAGAATTGATGATCTCTTTGACCAACTTCAGGGTGCTAAGTGTTTTTCAAAGATAGACCTTTGTTCGGGGTATCATCAGTTCAAGGTTAAGGAGGCTGATATTTCCAAAACAACTTTCCAAACTCGAAACGGTCATTATGAATTCTTAGTCATGTCCTTCGAATTGACTAACGCCCCTGCAATCTTCATGGATCTAATGAATAGGGTATTTTGCCAGTTTTTGGATTTTTTTGTCATAGTCTTTATTGATGACATTCTAATTTATTCTAAGAGTGAGGAGGAACATGCCAGTCACCTCTGAATTATCCTTCAGACCCTCAAAGATCATAGATTATATGCAAAATTTTCCAAGTGTGAATTTTGGCTAAATGCCATTGCTTTCTTGGGGCATATTGTTCTAGTGAGGGAATTAAAATTGATCCCCAAAAGATTAAGGCAGTGAGAAAATAACCCAGAACCACGACTCCAACCAACATTCAAAGCTTCTTTGGTTTGGCAGGGTATTATAGATGGTTCATAGAGAGTTGCTCTTCAATAGCTGCTCCACTTACTAGGTTGACTCAAAAAAAATGTGAAATTTGTGTAGTCCGACTCTTATGAGAATAGTTTTGAGAAGTTGAAAGACAGGTTGACTACTGCACCGGTTTTGACCCTTCCCGAGGCTACAGAGGGTTTTGTTGTGTATTATGATACATCTTGAGTGGGACTTGAATGTGTACTTATACAACATGGTAAGGTGGTAGCTTATGCATCTAGACAGTTGAAGGTGTATGGGCGAAACTAACCTACCCATGACTTGGAGTTAGCGGCTATGGTGTTCGCACTAAAAATATGGTGGCATTATCTGTATGGGGTACATGTTGATATATTTACTGACCACAAAAGTTTGTAGGATGTTTTCTCGCAGAAAGAGCTAAATCTTAGGCGAAGGCGTTGGTTGGAACTATTAAAGGACTATGAAAACAGCCTGCACTATCATCTAGGCAAGGCGAATGTGGTGGCCGACACCCTTAGGAGATTATCTATGGGCAGTCTTTCATATGTTGAGGATGGAAAAAAGAAGATGGTGAAAGATATTCACCAGCTTAGAAATCTAGGGGTGCGACTCCTGTATTCCAAAGATGGAGGGGTAGTTGTGCATGAAATAGCTAAATCTTCCCTTTATGCAGAAGTTAAGGAGAAGCAGGTTGAGGATCCCATATTGATGCAGATTGAGAAAGATGTGCATCAACAGAAGGTGATGTCTTTTGAAATTGGTGGTGATGGGATTTTGAGATATTAGGGTAGGTTATGTGTGCCAGATGTGGATGGATTATGGAAAAAATCCTTGATGAGGCTCACACTTTGAGATATGTTGTTCACCCAGGATCTAATAAGATGTACCATGATCTTAAAACTATATATTGGTGGAATAATATGAAGCGTGATATGGCTGACTTTATTTCCAAGTGTTTGAATTACCAATAAGTTAAAGTGGAACATTTGAGGTTAGGTGGTACTTCCCAAGAGATAGCTTTGCCTTTGTGGAAATGGGAGGTGATCAGTATAGACTTCATCACAGGACTTATGAAGTCCCAAAACTAGTATTATTCCATTTGGGTAATTGTTGACCAGCTGACCAAGTCAACCCATTTTTTGCCTGTGAGGACTAACTATTCGGGAGATTATTATACCAAACTGTGCATTGAAGAAATTGTTTGTTTTCATGGAGTACCAGTATCCATTATATCTGATCGAGGTACGCAATTATGATCATAGTTTTAGAGATTTTTTTAGAGGGGTTTAGGTACCCAAGTGAACCTGAGTATTGTATTCCACCCCCAGATGGATGGGCAAGCTGAATGCACCATTCATACCTTATGTAATTGACTTAAAGGTTAGTTGGGTAGATCACTTGCCATTGATAGAGTTTGCCTATAATATTAGCTACCACGCCAATATTAAGATGGCTCATTTTGAAGCACTTTATGAGAGAAGATGTAAATCACCAATTGGGTGGTATAAAGTAGGTGAGACGTGGTTATTTAGGCCTGATCTTGTTCATCAAGCAATGAAGAAGGTAAAAATCATTAGAGAATGACTCAAAACAGCTCAGAGTCATCAAAGTCATATGCCGATGTTAGAAGAAGGGAGTTGGAATTTGAAGTTTGTGATTGGGTGTTTCTAAAAGTCTCCCCTATGAAGGGATTCATGCAATTCAGGAAGAAAGAGAAGTTGAGTCCTCGCTATATTAGACTATATCAAATTGTGAGAAGGATATGTGGGGTCGCTTATGAGTTAGAGTTGCCTGCAAGTATGGCTTCTGTCCATCCCATATTTCATGTGTCCATGTTGAAGAAGTATATTGGAGATCATTACCTAGTGTTTCCTATAGAGAAGATCAAGGTGATAGACTCCTTATCATATGAAGAAGAGCCTATTGGAATCTTGGATCGCCAAGTCAGAAAGTTGAGGAGTAAGGAAATAACTTCGATCAAGGTATTGTGGAAGAATCACAAGGAGGAGAAAGCTACTTGGGAATCAGAAGATGACATGTGAACTAGATACCCAGACCTTACATGAAAGGTACCACTCTTTTACTCTCTCTATATCCCTCTTCCTTTATTTTCCTTAGTACATTTGAAATCGTGCTTGTTTGTATTCTAACCCATCATTAGGGGATGACTGATCCCAAGGGGGGATAATGTAACACTCCATGATGTCCTCGATCAAATACCTCATTTCGTAGTATGTTAAGTGGGTTAATGATCTGAAAATATTCTAAGTGTAAAAAAGGACTTAGTCACTTTTGAACTCCTAAACTTGGATGTTTTTATTTTTGACCTTCCCGACCTCGAAAAGTTAATTTGTAAGTTGATTCATAATTGGGGGTGTCAAGGGTACATCCTGGGTAAGTTTCAAAACTTTTTATCTAGCGTAAGGGTAAGTTTGGATGTCCAAAATAGTGAGGCCTCACGTAGGCCCGCGTCGGAAGGGCTAGTTAACCCAGATACGTGTCGTTTTGCATGGGCTAGTTGACCCAAGGAGGGGTCGCGACGCGATGGCAACCCAGTTTTATATTATTTTATCCATGATTTTTAAGGGAAAATAGGTCTTTTCCTTCACCCCAATTCACCCAAGACACGAGATTTAATGATAATCTAAGCACATTAGGCTACTTTAAAAGAAAACCCTAGCTTCTTCCCGTAAGATCAAAGCATTCATCTTTGAGTTGAAGAATTTCAAAGAACTTAAGTGTGATTCTTATTCATCTTTGAGTTGAAATCATGAATTCTTGAAGGGGTTTTGAAATTTACATTGAAACTTTGCATTATGAATTCTTTAATGATATTAGTGTTTTGGTCTTGAGGCCTTTTCCCCAAATTGATTTGAAATCTTATATATATATGTACGTGGTTAAAGTTGATAATTGAATTGAGAGCATGACTATTTATGCTCCCTCTCATGTTGCAACACCTCTTGATTTTAGAATGTTATTTAGAAGCATGGTATCAGTGTTCTTGACTATTGTTGAATGATTTAAGATTTGATTTAAATTAATGAGAGGGAAGTTTTGCATATTGATAAATGTTGAATATATATAATGAAAGAATTGCATGGTTTGCCAAAATACATGACCACCCTATGTTTATTGAAATGATTGAAAGGAATGATCTTTGTATAATGTGATAAATGTATTGAAGGACGAATCTTCTTGAATTGTTTGAAGTATGGTGGTCTAAACTTTATGTTTGAAAGAGAAATCTGTGATATGATTTTTATGGCTCATAATCATGACTTGCAAGTCTTGGTATGACGATACCAAATTCATATAATGCCATAGAAGATTTAGAACAGATTAAAGATACATATTTTCTCTTGCAAATTTCAGAATTTGATTCCAGAAAGATGAATGTTTAGAACATACTAAAAATTAGCTTAGGAGATGTTAGGTGGTTACCCGAAGAAGGCATGATCCATAAAACTCAATTCCCAAAACCGTATTTTGCTAATATGGGTATATTATTATTGTACGCTGGCGACGACCCTGTGGCATAGCCGATTTAGATACTTCAACTCTTGCGACAAACTTGGATTGGGGGCTTGGCTGCCGAGTTAAGAGAGGATCCCATATAGCCCATGGGGTAGAAAATATGTAGGGTGTACCTCCTAGCTCATAAGTAATATAAAGTATAGAGTTGCATTGACAAGACTGTTTTAAGATCTTTTGAGATGGCCCATGAGATTTTGAACTATGCATGCATGATATTTTTATGACTTTCTCTCACCTATGGTTATATGTATAAATTCATTATTTTGGATTGCTCTGCGTACCAGTACAATTCTATTGACCCCTTATAATTTATGGTCTGAGGCTCAGTCTATAGGTCCTGCTAAGCTGAAGAGTTTTCAGACAGAAGTAAATTGTGCTGTTGGTAAGCCTTCTCTATTCCGGAAGGCCTAATACTTTTCAGTTATTTATTATTTATTTTGGTTTAGGTCCACTGGGGGCCTTGTCCAAGAATTCAGACAGTTTATCTATGTCGTATGTAGTAGAGATTTTGCAGATTGAAAGAGACGATGTTTAGATGTTGAAAATTTATTTCTGTTTTATTAAACAGATTTCAAATTTATGACCATGATTTTGTTTATTTCATTTATGCACCTTTTCTTTATTAGTCGAGTAATGTGCAAGATAAAAAGATGTTGAGGGGCTCCCAGGCCTCCATGGTTTGGGATGCTAGTTACGGCCAGGGCCCCAGCTCAGGTCATGACAGTTAAGTTGAAATCTGAAACTGTAAAGTGGATTTCTTATCTATGCTGAGATCAAAAGATCAAATCTTTATCGAAAATCTAAAAATACTCTAGTCATAGGGTGCTCATAGCATAATCAATCTTGAAATAGCAGTATGCAACTAGGGCTTAATACCTATGCATCAAGTTCATGTCGAAACATAATAAAAATCATGCTTGATAATGAAGGTAAAGATAATTCAACTCATAAATCTGGAAATTTCTCCAATATGCATGAAAATATGAAAGTAAACATGAAATTCTTCATCTAACTCACTTCAAAGCTCAAAATCCTTCAATTAGCAATATTGGGTATGAACCTTAATTTGAAATTCATGAATAATCATACCAAATCATGTAAATTTATAATTAAAATTAATTTTGGGCACAAGGATGAAAGAGGATCCTTGTTCATAAACTCCACATACTTTAATTGATGAAATTACTAAGAAAGGTTGAACTTGAATCTCTATTTGTGCTGTTGAAGATGAATTCTTAAATCTTCTTGAATTGGGAATCCTTAATCTTGAGCTATCTTAAAAAAAGAATGGAGGAAATTTTATTTCTTGGAGGTTAAGCTTTAAGGTTTAGAGTTTTCTTGAGAGAGAATTGATGAAAAGTGACCTTAGAATGCTTAGAAAAGGTTTGATTCTGTGTTATTCATGACTTGGGGGCTTAGGAGATGACTAAATTACCCTTTTAAAATTTAATTCGGAAATTGGAAAAATCTAAATTTGGCCACCCACCGCGATGCGCCACTATCGCGGTGGTTAACTGGAAAAGGAACGAGCTCAATTTTGCCCATCAACATGACGCAGGGCTATCACATTGGGCGACTGGAAAAAGAACGAGTCCCATTTTGACTATCGCCGCGATGCGATGAAATCGCGTCGCCTCACTGAAAAAAGGATGAGTGGGAACTGGACTTTCACCACGACGCGACATAATTGCGGTGCTCCACTGGAATTTGACAATTGTGAAATAGTCCTTCGCCCCGATGCGGTGCCTGTAAAAATGCCATACTGTTCTACTAAAAATGCCATAACTTCTCAACCGAGTACCGGATTAAGGTGAAATAGGTATCGTTGGAAAACTAATTCAATTTTTTACTCATTGGAATGTCTAGAGCTATAAATTTCTGCACGTATCAAGATTTATTCATTTTTGAAACTAATCCTTGACATTCTAGGAGCTAAATTTATCTAGGAAAAGTACGGGGTATTACAATAGTCAATACATCTATTTCAAAATAAAAGACTGAAAATAAAATAGAGGGAAATGGGCAACTCAAACTCTAAGAGCTAACCCTATCTCCAAAAATCTCTCACCGCATGAACAATGATCAACAACGACTACTAGTACTCAAATCTGTACCAAAAAGGTATAGATGTTAGTATGACTGCCAAAATAATGGGTACTCGTTAGGCATCGTCGGCCGACTGAGCTAAATCATGATATAAGTATGATAAAATTCAAGATAACATAACTAAGTCATGGTACAGAAATGAACCTGAATCATCTCTAACATCATTTTACGTAATAAGTAATTAAACCAGAATAACAATATAACATAAGGTATCAACACATGTTAATATCGCCGTGCATAAATAGTAAAAAATTTGAAATAATAACGTTTCATAAAACATTAACAAAAGCAACCACAAACTACAAAATTATCACCCATACGCCAATTGAAACAGAAAAGTAAAGAACTCATCACAACCTTCTATGCGGCTGGAGTGTACACTCAAGAGAATAATAAAGTAATCAACCAACATTATAGCTAAATTTCATCTCCATATAAACATCATTCCACAATTATCATCAACCGGTCATTTACCAATATTTCACAATTCACAAACACTAGACAATGTACTCACATTCCATACTATTATTATCATTTAGCAATCTTACCATCAATATACACTAGTCACCATTTACTAGCTAACCATATCTTGTTACCAATCCATTTGGATACTAGTCATCATATAACATCTAATAATCATTCAACAACTATTTACCATATAGATACTAATTGCCATCTGTTAGATAACCATCAACTATCACTAGCATCATTTATCAACTAACATTATTTATTTACTAATTATCATTACCTACTAAACATCATTTATCAACTAGTCATTTTATCCACTTAAATAAATATCCCCCACTAATACTCATTTAGCACGAATCATCAACTATACCACTTTAAAAATATTTATCACTTCCAAGCTACAATCAACATCCTTAATATCAACATCACCCACATTACACATAAGTGTGTGTGTGTGTGTGTATATATATATATATATATATTTATAAGCATATAATTTACCAAACATAGGGATGGCCGGACTTGAACTGGTAGATGTACACATAGGCACATTAATATAATCATCCTACAGCCTTGCCGGATATCAATACATCATCATAGTTATCCTCCGGCCTTGTCGGGTATCAATATTATCACAATTTCCTTCGGCCTTATCAAGTATCAATATATCATCATAATATCCTCCGGCCTTGCCTGGTATCAATATATCATGATAATATCTTTTGGCCTTATCGGGTATCATCATATTATCCTCCAGCCTTGTCGGGTATCATCATATCATCATAATATTCTTTGGCCTTCCTGAGTATCATCATAATATCCTCCAGCCTTGTCGAGTATCAATATCATCACAATATCCTCCAGTCTTACCTAGTATCAATATATCATCACAATCGGTGAAAAAATCAATAACATGACTATTCATATAATCAAACATTATGATTCAGGCATAAATAATAACAAAATTTCTCATATAGTGAATAAGCATGACTTCTAACATAGTTAATGGAACAATTGCTAATGTCATCATTAGGAATGTTTTCTAGCATAATTTCTTAGCATAATCATAGTCATAATCAATATCATGGGCAATGACTCATTCATAGCATATTCAATGGCCCATCATTAGCATAAAGATAGCTTATCAATCACTTGAGAATAGCTAATTCATGGATTAACCTATAGTTTATTCATAGTATAGTCAATAACATAATTTGTAGCTTAGGCAATATCTTAGTCAAGGGCTGATTCAATAGTATATTTGATATCCCAATCAATAGCCACAACAATAGCATAATTAATAGCTCATCATAAGCATATCTAATAAATCATACATATGGCATAATCATTAGGTATTACTTCTAACGTCATTCATCATGACCAACAAGTACCAAGGTTCCTCAACATTGCCTAAAAAGGGCATTCTCTAAGCTTTAATAAGTGTATAAGAGTCTCAAGATAACTATTCAACAATCTTGGACTATGGTGGGTCAAAGAGCCCACTTCTAACTCCCCAAAATATATTCTAAGTCAAATACTACCCTGGACTAGGCTATGGTATCTAAATCTATGCTTAGATGTATAACAAGCCACTATTTATCCTAAGGTAGACGTTTCTTCTCAAGCACTTAAACTAAGTCCAATGGAACTAAGACAACCTTTATTAGTGTAAGAAACTATTGTCAAACTTTCTCTAAGCATGATTAATTAGAGAATTTTACTTAATTTAGAGCAAACTACATCATTCTCATGCTAAACATGAGTAATAAAGTCTAATACACTAAGGTTCAAGGAAATAAGCTAAGTATTTCACTCTACGGGTTTAATTTAGCCTAGACGATCCAACTAAACCCAAATCTTACATTTTATCAAACCAACACCTAAAACCCATCCCAAATCTAACTCAATATCATAAGAATACTGTGATATAGCTCAATCTAACAAGGAATAAATCTAGCCTACCTTTTTTCCTTTCCGATAAGCCTTCTCAAGATGCCAAGCTATCAAAAACATATTCTACTCATCAATATAAGAATATCGATACCTATATTGCACCATTGTGCTTCGGGTTCAAAAATCACCTCAAAAACCCTATTAGGATCCTATTTGCAGAAATCATATTTCTAAAACCAACCCAACACAATATCAAGATCAAGAAATCATTACCCTCATAAATGGGTGAAAACCAAGCTAATTTTGTGCTAAAATCAAGCCCTAAATATTTTGGGGTTTTGTGAATCAAATCAAGAAATTTCACCAAGAAAAAGGTGAATTCTTACCTTAAATTGGATGATGATCACGAAAATAGATATTAATCTAGCATATCAAGCTCCCATAAACTTCAATTTTAAGCTAACACACTACTTTAGTTTTTTTGTCTCTCAAGACAAGAGTGAGAATAGGCAATATCGTAGACCAAGGGGTCCTTTTATACTTATTCTAGGCCCTCAGAAGAGGCTATCACGATCTGTAGGTGTATGATCGTCACCTCTTATGGAATGCACATGGGAATATCAATCATACACTGGCCTTCATGATCGCACCATCTACTCTTCACATAGAGACGTAATTGTAGTCCAAGGTGGCGCGATTGCGGTGCACCAGAAAATCCTGATGCACCAAATTTTGCCATTCCAAAATGGTCTCAATTGGGGGATCAGGATTTATTTGAAATCCCGTATACATAAACAAACTATTTAACCACGCTAAATTCTATGTTTCAGACTTAATGACATAACCAAATTTTCCATACCGAGTTTATTTGATCAAATATAGGTCCCAGACCTATATTTCATTTTCTTAACTTTTTGACCAATAGTCCGGAATGAGCTCGGGTACCTCGGGACCCGAAGAAAGGGTCTACCTAGCCTAAAATTGATATTCTAGAGGTGCTGGCACATTCTAAATTTGCGTACGAGATCATTTTACTGAAGTTTTTATCCAGTGGCCATTTGGAACCAACGAAGAATTCAAAACAAGGAATTGGATTTAAAAGCCAAAGAAACTGCCCAGTAATCAAACTGTTAGTCTTAGCAATTCATAAATGACTTGAGGAAACTATGGAAAAGCTCTAACGGCAAAAACATACGAAAATAGGAAAAATGACTTGAAGGGTCATTACAACATATGTATGTATGTATGTATGTATGTGTGTGTGTATATATATATATATATAAAGAGAGAGAGAGAGAGAAAAAGAGAGAGAGAGAGAAAATACATAAAGTCCCCCCTCAACTTGTCTGACTTTCTCAAAAAGACACTTAAACTATACTTCCGACCTATTACCCCACGAAACTTACCTAAACCGTTGTTAATACACTATTGACTTAAAATTTACCTCTGCATGTATACACGCATAGAAGGCATGTGAAAATTTAAAATTTGACTGAAATAACCAATTAAAACCTGCCACGTGTAATTTATTTGTCATTTAATTTAAAAATCCCTTCTTCTCCACTTTAAATACCTAATTCTCTCTTCCTCCATTGATGTAGCTGTTGGCTATTTTTGAAAAAAAAAATGGCCTCCCTTCTCAAACTTTTCACAACAAAATAAACCTTAAAAGGTAAGACATTTCCATTTATGTTGTAATTTCTAAACAAAATCAGCCGTAAAAACTTTAACTTCGTCTCAATTTTCTTATTTTTTTAAATCAAGTTAAATTTAGTAATCAAGTTTATTTTTGAAATCATAAATAAACTGTTGTTCCTAAAGTTGATGATGAGGCACCATCAAATTACCATTACCACCACCACTAGCTGCCTCAAGCTTAGATATAATTAATGGCTTCGGTTAAAACTATTCAGCAGGGAGCAAGTTGACTTGTTTCCTGCATTTGCCCCAATGGTTGTTTCCTCATCAAGAAGCCACATTTGGCATCAAAAAATGAAACTTTAGGAAATAGACCACCCAAACTCGAAACAAGGGCACCTGAATTGTGACGTTTAGGCAGAGGCTGTTCTTGATTGATAATGTTGACATAAACAACATTATGGAACTGGTTTTGGTTTGTCATTACTTGTGTCTTCTGTTCTAAATAAGGATTGACATTTAGATTCTTATCAAAACTATTATTATTTCAACTATTATTTGAATCTATGACAGTACCAAGTCTCTCAATGTTGGCATTCAGATAGATATTTGAACCAAAAAAGAGACACTAGAATCTATATAAACTAACGAACCTGTTCCTAAGACCTCAAATCCAGAACTAAAATCCTCATTGAGTAATTGTTTCAAGATGACAAAAGGGTCCTCCATATCACCGAAAATCCACCGGAGAAGGCTTTGGTCAGAGCCAGCAAATTCAGGCAACAAATTGTCCAAACCTCTAAAACCAAGAACAAATTTTCCCCCAAAAAAACACAACTTCAAAAATTAATAATTAATTTAAATTATTAATTTAATAGAGAGTGCCAAACACGTGCCTCTTTAAAAATGAGGATTGTTGAAAATTATCGTCAAAATGGTGTATTTACACCAATTTATGTAAGTTTTGTGAGGTAATAGGTCGAAAGTATAGTTTAGGTGTCTTTTTGAAAAAGTCAGACAAGTTGAGGGGGGACTTTATGTATTTTCTCATATATATATATATATATATATATATATATATAAGCGAGCCTAGAAAATCAACTCAACATGTCCGCATTTCATGATCATCAACTCTAATTAGGTACCATCCAAATAAATATGCATGTAAGAGATCATCAATATCATATTAACCCCTATCTTGGGTACTTTTATCGTGATAAAAGATACCAATGCTCAAATAAGGCCTAATTAGAAAAATAAGCCCCCTCCCACGGGTATCATATCTATAATAAAGGCATTTAAATGCATAAATAAGGTTAATGATGTCAAATAAAGCCCCTACAAGGGCAAAAAACACTATCAAATATCACAAGTCAACAACAATAGAATATAAGACCCTACGTTGGCACACAATAATAAAAATAATCTAAAATATATATACCTCTTAGTAATTTTTCCCAACCCATAGCATGTTCTACTTAACTATTAGCTATTCAGTTCAATCTAAAAGAAGTTAAGCCATAATATACCTCAAATAATGGAATCTTGGTCTAAAGTGTTTCAACCTGGAGATTTACCCTCACAAATGGCCTCAGAACCAACTATAACATTCAAATATAGCATCTACGCTTTAAGAGAAAGCTAAGATACTCATATTGCTCAAATTTAGGATGGATCCAAAATGGGTTTGAAAATGAGTTCAAAATCAAAAGGGGTAAAATCAAATTTTGTTTAAAAAACACATTTTCCAAGGTTATAGGAATCTACAGGAGAAAACCCACGTGAAAATAGGTTTAAAATAAGGTCCAAATGAAAGAAAGACCCTTTTTAAACCTTATCGATAAAACCCTAAAAAAATTTAATTTTGAAATTATTATTTAATGACGTTTTTTATGATATAATCAATGAAAATTACTAGGACTAGGATTTTGGAGCTTACCCAAGCTCAAATGATGAAGAAATCCTCAAGAATCATCAAAAATCGAAGCTTAAAGGTCCAAAAATAAAGGAAAAATAAGAAAAAGAAACTTATATATTGTACCAACCTGGTTGATTAAGAGTCCAAATGGTCTCTTAAGCGAGCAGTGTGTAAGTGGCTAGGACATTGAGTTAGCGACCAAGCCTAAAATAGTTCATCTTCACTGGAGAGGTGTTCGCATTGCTAAAGAAAATATTTGGTCACTTAAGTGTCTTCCACTTTAGCAACCAATAGGTCGCTTAAGTGGTGGCACCAATTATGTTATATCAACAACTTGGAAAAATGTCAAGTTTTCTATCACACCCTTAAGATTTGTTTGGAATCTTGTGAATGTAAACGAACGATGCTATTATGCTAATTTTGACGTTCTAGACTCAATGGTGATGTCGAATTTTTAAAAAAAGTTGTTTTCAAAAAATAACCCTCGAGACCCTATTTTACTATCTTGAACTAAGGGTCAAAAGGAGATATAAAATCCCCAAATCCGATCCAACCCTTCTACTAACCCAAATTTTACATTTAGGATCTGTTGGTGCAGTTTGTTTTTTCATATGAAACTCAGAACAACAAATATTGACCAAAGTTAACTATATGACTTCTCAAACTTCTAAAAACCACAAACTTGCTCAAATCATTCCCGATTGCATTGAAAATTGTTACAACCATTCTAGAACCTCCAAATCAACATGTAGCTACTATGGGGAAGGGAAAATGGTCAAAACATAGAAATGGAAATTCACAAATTCATGTCATTACAACATCCACTGCTGAAACTTTTGTTTCTTCTCAAATAAAAAGTTAAAGAAATACCTGAATTGGTAAAAAGATAAGGTAACTACTACAAATATCGGAGTCGACCTCTCGAGTAGCCTCCTCAATAAAATGGTGTCTCCAGTGAACCTTAACCATAGGAATATATCTAGAATGCAACCTTCTAATATCCCTGGCTAATTTGGAGGCTGGCTCTTCAAGAAAGGACAAGATCTCATCTAACTACAGTGTGTCCAAACAAATGATATGAGACTAATTTGGAATAAAACACCATAGCATGGATATATGAAACACTGGATGAACGGATGAAAAGTCTAGAGGTAGTGCCAACTCATGAGCAACATCCCCAATAGTCCGAAGAATCTCAAATGGCCCAATATACCTCAGGCTAATCTTGCCCTCCTCCCAAACCTCATTAATACCTTTATGGACGACACATGAAGAAAGACTTTATCATCAAAATTAAACTTTAAGACACACAGCCTATGATATGCATAACTATTTTGCCTACTCTTAGCTACCCAAAGTCTATCCCAAATCACCCAAACCCTATCCAAAGACTTGGGAAGCAAATTGGTACCATGACGTCTAACCTCTGAGGGCTCATCCTAAATAATAAGAGATCGATAATACCCATCATACAATACCCTAAAAGGGGCTATTTCAATACTCGAATGGTATCTATTATTACAAGCAAAGCCAAATGCTACTCTCACTTACCTCCAAAGTCCATAACACATGCATGAAGCATATCCTGCAAAACCTAAATAGTTTGCTTTGACTGGCCACCAGTTTAAGAATGGAAAGTTGTGCTAAGGTTAACCTGAGTACCCCCAACTTCTCCTAAAATGTCCACCAGAAGGTAGAATGACTAGTGAGACTCTATTTGAAATAATATTCATGCATACCCCATGAAGATAAACTACCTCATGAACATAGATGTTGGATAACCTCTAAGCACTACAAATAATCTGAATAGGTTCAAAATAGGATATTTTGATCAACCTATAGATAATGACCCAAATACTATTAAAACCATGAGAATTACGAGGTAACTGACTGATGGAGCCTATAGGGATACACTCCTACTTCCACTCAGCAATGGGTAATCTATGAAGCAAACCACCTGGTCTTTGATGCTCGGTCTTCACTTGTTGATAACACTAGCAACGAGCCACAAAATCTATCACATCCTTCTTAATACCATACTATTAGTTAAACTACTTTAAATCACAATACATCTTGATCACAACTGGATGGATAGAACATATACAACAATAAGCCTCTTCTAAAATCAATCTTACTCAATCTTTGACTCTCAACATATAAACTCAGCCCCTAATCCTCAAAAATCCATTAAAATTAAAAGATGCCACTCTAGCCTCGCCACTCAACACCTTATACTGAATCACCCTCAATCTATCATCTTTAAATTGGTGAGCTCAAATCTCTTCCATCAAGGAAGATATAGCATCAACAAAGGCTAAAACAACGTAGGTGTTGAAAATCAAGTCTAACAATTTGGATAGCTAAAGACTAAACCTCCAAGGCTAAAGACTACTCCTGGGTTAAGAGATGAGCTAAAATCCCCATATTGGTAGACTTTTGGCTCAACACATCCACAACCATATTAATGTTGCTCAAATAATACAAAATAATAAGGTAATAATCCTTAAGCAACTCAAGATAATGACATTGCCTCATTTTAAGATGTTACTGTCTGAAGAATTACTAAAGACTATGAAGGTCTGAGATGATCTCACAAGGGACTCAATATAATTAATAACGTCACAACATCAATAGAAACACTATGAATACCAATACTAAATCATGGATGGGGTAATTTCTCTCATGATGCTTTAACTAATGAGAGACATAAGCAATCACCTTACCCTCTTACATTATCACCGCACCTACCCTAACACCAAAAGCATCATAAACCATGGTAAAACTCACACCTTTCTTGGGAAAAGTCAAGATAGAAACCAAAATCAACAACTCTTTGAGATTTTGAGAGATCTTATCACATTCATCCGACCATTGAAAACTTATTTTTTCTTAGTCAACTTGGTCAAAGGAGCCATAATTTATTAGACACCCTCTATTAAATTTCGATAATAACCCGCCAAACCAATAATACTCCAAATCTTGATAGGATAAGTAGGTCTATCCCAATCACAATAATCGTAATCTTGGTTGGATCAACCTTAATACAATCCTTATGCAATACTCCAAATTCTTGGTCCATTAATTTTTTTTTGAAAATTTATCCCCACTGTCCTTATTATGACTAACCCTGTGAGTCACAAGGAGTCATTATGAGACGTAAGGATATAAATCATAGCTTGAGTAGTGTGTGTGGCTAAGTTTTCTATTCTGAGTATGAGTGGCTCTTAATGAGTCATATGGACTCATTAGGAGTCGTGATGTCCCAACCGTAGTCAAACTAGTGTATGTTATAAGTGTAGCTATCCTGGTGATGACTAGGACCCTATGTGTCATAGGGACCCCTAACGAGTAATATGATGTAAGTTGCAGGGTCAATAGTATGTGTGCCTAATAACACTGGCTTGGATATGACTCATGGTGATAAGTCGTAACGTGTCATTACTAGTCACAGAGTGACCCGTAGTCACTGGTGACAAATTTTAATCTTTTAAGTTGAGGGTACTTTGGACATTTACCTCTTTACCCACATATAACCCACGTCCATAAGACACCTTTGGGGAATTATGTTGACACTTTAAAAAATTAAAAACCCTCTTTACTTTCTTAAATTCCTTCAAGTAAAGCAAGTTAGGGTATCTTCAAGGTTGATCAGCTAGGGGTCAATTCAAGGTTTCTTCACCATAATTGTGAATCTTTCAGGCATGTTATTCTTCCTTAATTATTACTTTGCCAAAAGCAAGTGTTTTAAAGTATTATTCATATGGTTTTGATGTTGGCTTTGGAGCATGGGTTGAGGGTTTGGAATGTTGTGTTTAAATAATATTTTCCCATGGTTTACACATGATTGTTCATACTTTAGTTCTGGTTTTGAACTTGTGGGATGCATGTTATGGTGAATAAACTAGGGGATTATGATTTTCCCTAATTTGTGAATATTGACAGTTGAAGTGGTAATGACTTTAACCCCATATTGTGAAATTGGTTTTGAATACGAAAAGTATGCACATTGAACTACTCTTAAACTATTGCATAATATGAAAAGTTATTAAAGTATAATGATTTTGAATTGAACCTTATGGGTTGTGTTATTCCCCAAGCTAATGTATAAGTAAACCAAGGGGATTATGAATTCCTTCAGTGATGATAATTGGTTTGACATGTTGATGTTACCTTGCAAGTGAAGTTGGTATGATAATACCAATAGTGTATGTCTAAATGTATAATATGTTTTAATGAATGGGAATGTGTGATAAATGATTTAATTATGCTTTAATAAGGGTTGTGTTACTGAGTCATGAAAGTAGAGGTCCTGATAGACCAATATTCGAAACCGCGGTTGCCGATGTGGGGGTCTAAATTACTGGGTAGTTTGAGTCCCCATTATTATTATTATTATATGACTGAGAGGTTTGAGTCCCCCATATTATATTATATGGTTGGGTGATTAAGTCACTTTGGTATGCCAGGAGGTCTGAGTCCCCCATGGTGCACATGTACATCCTCTAGTTTGTGCAGCTACACATACTGGGGCCCTTTCATCTAGGGGAGAGTTAGGCCCATATAGCCGGTGGGTGCATTTTTATGTTATGAAGGTTGAGCTACACAATCCAGGCTAATGTTTTAAAGTTCATGTTAAGCCTTATTCCTTATCACGACATAGGATATATATGTATATGCATATGGTTATGTGCATTGAATTTTGACTAATTTTTAAGTGTTGATCATGAAATTATTTTGTTCCCTTATCCTTGAGTTACATGCTAGTGCTCGACCCACTAACCGTCTATGGATAATGTATCCCTACATGATGTAGGCACCGAAGATACTTCTACTTTTTCTTCACAGTATTAGATTGATCGGCTTGGTTCATTGGCCATTGGTGGTAAAGTGGTGAGTTTTCATTCTCTGGAAGACTTAGACATTTCAACAGTTTCCATTTATAGATTTGAATTAAGAGTTCACTTTTTTATTAACATTGTCATTGTCAGTGTTAGGGTCGGGGGCATGCCCCAAGACTTTATTGGTTTCACTTTTATTAGAAGGCTTTCTCGATTACTGTAGACTTGGGTAGTGATGTTGGTTGGTTGTTTTTCATTGGCTATCGATTATCGGTTATGGATATATCCTAAATTTCTTTGAGCTTATCTTATGCTATCTTGTTATATGTTTGGATTTCAGCCATTGTTGGATAGTGTATGGTGTTTTGGTTAGGTACAGGGGGTAGGTTTTGGTCCTTGTTGGACTTGAGATTCCCGTCACGGCCAAGCCCTGGTTTAGGTCATGAAAAAGTTGGTATCAGAACCTATGTGTGGTTTCATTGGGTTTCCACAATGCCGTATCATGTAAAGTCTCTTTTATGGGTGTGTAGTGCGCCAAACTTATAAAGGAGAGGCTACGAGTAATTAAGGAATATTTCTCTTATTGTTATATTTTGGAATATAGAGTCTAAGATCTTGAAATCTCCTCTAATTCCCATATGTTCGCTTTTCATATTATGCCTCCCAGAAGATCTGATTCTTGTGGAAACTCTTCTGTCTTATCTAAGGATAATATGGATGGAGTTCATCCTACTCAAGGAGTTCGAACTTAATCTAGGGTCGCTACTTCTGATTTCCTAGTGGAGTTCCACCAGCTCCCCTAGGCCTCCTTTAATATCTCAAGCTGGTGAGTTTAATGTTGAGTCTTGATAGTCGATCTATTTGCTTGCCTAGTTAGTGGACTCTCAGACTTAGTGTGTTGGTTCTTTTGCTCTATATTTTGAGGTCACGAGAGTTGGCTAATTTATAAGGTTGAGTCCTCAGATTTTTTCTGGTTCTAAAGTTGTGAAAGATCTTTAAAATTTCATTAATGAGATAGAAATTTTTTGTGTATGATACATGCTACTGATGTGAAGGGTATGGAGTTTGCTCCTTATCAGTTGAACGATATGACATATTAGTGGTTTGAGGAATGGGACCAATCTAGGGGTGATGATGCTGAGTCTGCTTTGTAGGATGACTTCTCTAGTGCTTTTCTTGATCATTTCTTTCCTCAGGAGTTGAGGAAGGCGAAAATTAAGGAATTTGTGAATTTAAAGCAATGTAGGATGATAGTAAAGGAGTATGCATTGAAGTTTCACCTGCTGTCATGATATGCTCTGAAATTAGTGTCTAGCATAAGGGCTAGAATGAGGAATTTTTATTCTGGATTGTCCCATGATTTGATCTTAGAAAGCAAGGCAGCCTTGTTGAACAAACATATGGATATTTGTTGACTTATGGTGTGTATAAAATAAGTGGAAGAGGAAAATAAGAAGTAACATAGATGGGTGAAAAAAAGAATAAGAAATTTTGCTATTCGGGTCAGGGTAGAGGTCAGCAGCAAAGTGGTAGAGACGGTGGAAAATGGTCAAAGAAGAAGTGGGGTAATTTTGTTTCCTACTCTATAATTAGTTCTCCTTATTTGAAGTTGTTGGGTGATTATTATTTTTAGAATAGTGTTGGTCCCTGAGCATAGGGTGCCCAGCCTCAGGCTAGTTAGGCTCAGGCAGCTCCATTATATCCCCTTGTTGATTTTGTGGTCAGGTGCATCATTGTATTTGTGAATATGGGAGGAACAAGTTCTTTAAATATGGACAGATTGGTCATATTCAAAGGGATTGTCCTTCCATGGTTACTTCTGGGGAAAATAAGATCCCTCTTTCTACATTGTCAGTTCCCGCACCAAAGGGTGTTACTTCTACTTCTGGCTTCAGCATTGGTCGGAATCGTCTATATGTTTTTGCCACCTTTCAAGATTCTGAGGCATCCCCTGATGTTGTTACTGGTATGCTCACATTTTTCTCTTATGATGTATATAGTCTACTTGATCCCGAGTCTACCCTCTCTTATATGACCCTTTATGTGGTTATTTATTTTGGTTCTTATCCTGAGTGTATTTTGAATTCGTTCTCTATGTCTACCCTGGTGGGTGACTCCGTTATGGCTAGAAGGGTCTATAGGAGTTGTGTGATATTGATCTTTGGTAGAGAGATTTCGGTAGATCTAATAGAGTTGGACATGTTAGACTTTGATGTGATTTTGGGATGGATTGGTTGCATTCGTTCTATGCATCTCTTAATTGTCGAACCCAAAGGGACAATTTATATTTCCCTAATAAGATGGTGATTGAGTGGGAAGATATTTTCCTAGTGCCTAAGGAAAGGTTTATTTCATAGCTTAGAGCCCAGAGATTGATTTCCAAGGGGTGCCTCTACTATCTAATGGATGCTAAAGATTATATATCCGAAGGGCCTTCTTTACAGTCTGCCCCTGTGGTCTATGAATTTCCTGAGGTGTTCCCTGATAATCTTCCTGGTATTTCTACCTATAGGGAAATTGATTTTAGGATTGATCTTCTTCCGGACACTCGTCCTATTTCTATACCTCCTTATAAAATGGCTCCGACTGAGTTGAAGGAACTTAAGGAGCAGTTGAAATATCTTCTATATAAGGGTTTTATTCTCCCTAGTTTTTCTTCATAGGGTGCTCCGGTTCTATTCATGCATAAGAAAGATAGGTCCCTTCGAATATGTATAGATTACCGCTAATTAAACTGGGTGACTGTGAAGAATAATATCTTCTTTCTAGGATTGATGATCTCTTCAATCAGCTTTAGGGTGCTAAGTATTTTTCTAATATTAATCTTTAGTTGAGTTACCATCAGTTGAAGATTAAGGAAGTGGATATCCCTAAGACTACTTTCTAAACCAGGTATGGTCATTTTCAGTTTTTGGTGATGTCCTTTGGTTTGAATAATGCCCTGGTGGCATTTATCAATCTTATGAACTGGATATTTTGTTAGTTCTTAGATTTATTTGTAATTATGTTTATTGATGATATTTTGGTGTATTCTAAGAGTAAGGCGGATCATGTCGATCACCTTCGCCTTGTGTTGCAAACCTTGAAAGATCAACGATTGTATGTGAAATTCTCTAAGTGTGAGTTCAGGTTGAATTTTATGACCTATCTGGGTCATGCTGTTTCTTGTGAAGGGATCATGGTGGATCCACAGAAAGTTGCGATGGTTAAGAAGTGTCCTAGACCCACAACTCCAACCAATATTCAGAGATTCTTGGGTTTAGCCAGTTATTATAGGAGGTTTGTCGAAAGCTTTTCTTCTATTGCTGCCCCATTGACTAAGTTGACTCAGAAGAAGGTGAAGTGCTTGTGGTTGGATTCTTGTGAGGGTAGTTTTGAGATATTAAAGGATAAGTTAACTTTGGACATGGTTTTGACTCTACCTGAGGGTACCGATGGTTTTGTTATTTATTATAAATACATCCCGGGTGGGACTGGGTTGTGCGTTGATGCAGTAGGGCAAGGTGGTTTGATATGCTTCTAGGCAGCTGAAGATGCATGAGAAGAACTATCCGACTCTTGATTTGGAGTTGTTTGTTGTGGTTTTGGCTTTAAAGATTTGGCATCACTATTTGTATGGTGTCAATGTTGACATCTTATCGGATCATAAGAGTTTGCAGTATGTGTTCACCCAGAAGAAGTTGAACATCAGGTAGAGGATATGGCTTGAGTTGTTCAATGACTACGACATGAGTCTTCACTATTATCCTAGAAAGCTAACTTGGTTGATGATGCTCCTAGCAGATTTTCCATGGGAAGATTATCCCATGTAGATTAGGAGAAACGAAGACTGGTGAAGGATATCTACTGCTTGTCTAATCTTGGAGTTCATCTCTTGGACTCTGAGGATGATGGTGTGATTGTGAAAGAGGTGGAAAAGTCATCCCTTAGAGCTGAGGTGAAGGAGAAACATGTCTTGGACCCTATCTTGATGTAGATCAAGGATAACGTGGGGGTCACCAGAAGGTGATGGCTTTTAAGAGTGGCAGTGATGGTATCTTGAGGTACTAAGGCAAGTTATATGTTTCAGATATTGATGAGATGTGAGAGAGGATTTTGGCTGAAGCTCATGAGTCGAGGTAGACTGTTCATCCTGGTTTGATAAAGTTGTACCATGACTAAAGAGAAATTTATTGGTGGAATAAATTGAAGAGGGATATGTCTAATTTTATGGTTAAGTGTTTGGTTTGTCAGCAAGTAAAGGTAAAGCACTTGAGGATTGATGGATTGTCATAAGAGATTAAATTTCCCGCATGGAAATCTAAACTGATTAATAAGGATTTCATTGCTGGTCTTCCATGGTCCCGTCATCAGTTTGATTCCATTTGGGTCATCGTGGATTGGATGACTAAGTATGCACACTTCTTGCTAGTGGGGACTAATTATTCAGCGGAGAATGACGCTGAGCTCTTCATTGAGGAGATCATAAAGTTGAATGGTGCTCTAGTTTCCAGCATATTTGACCAAGGTACTTAGTTTTCATCTCATTTTTGGCATTTCTTTTAGAGAGATTTAAGGAATAAGGTGAACCTTAGCATTTCTTTCCACCCTCAGATGAATGGACAAGAGAAAAGAATGATAAAGACTTTGGAAGATATGTTAAGGTCTTGTGTGATATGATTTTTGTGGTAGTTGGGTTGACCATTTGCCTCTCGTTGAGTTTGCATATAATAATAGTTATAATTCAAATATTGATATGGCTTCGTTCAAGATTTTGTATGGCAGGAGGTGTAGGTCTCCTATTGGGTGGTTTGACGTTTGTGAGAATAAGTTGTATGGTCCTAACTTGGTTCACCAATATATGGAGAAGGTGAAGGTGATTCGGGATAAGCTTAAGACCACCCAAAGTCGCCAAAAGTCCTATGTGGATGTAAGTGTCTCCCATGAATGGAGTGATGAGGATTGAAAAAAAAAGCTTAGTCCTCGATATATTAGTCCCTTTTGTATTTTGAAACAAGTAGGCAACGTGGCTTCTGAGCTGGATTCGCCTTTAATTTTAGGTTCTACTCATCCGGTCTTCCATGTGTCGATGTTGAAGAAGTGCATAGGCGATCCTTCCTTGGTCATTCCTTTGGAAAACGTGGTTGTCTCAGATTCCTTTTGCTATGAGAAGTCCCGATTAAGATTTTGGATTGGTAAGTCCATCAGTTGCGGACTAAAGATGTGACTTTGGTAAAAGTTTAATGGAGGAACCATGAGGTTGAAGAGGCCACTTGGGAAGATGAAGAGGACATGATGTACAAGTATCCGTTCTTATTTCCCAATTTGGATAATCGTGCATGAGGTATGTGTAAACCTTGACATCTTTGTTTTTTGACTTTGTTAAAGGGAATTGTGATTTCCTTGATTCTTGATTTTTTATCTTTATTAAAGGTAAGTGTGATTGTGTTTGGAGTCAAATCAAGCTAATAAATTCCTTGTCCTATCATTTAAGTATTAATGATCCTTTGGGGGGGGGGGGAGTATGCAACACCCCAGATTCTTGGTCCATGAAAATTTCTAAGATTTTATCCTTACTATCCTTATTACAACTCACCCTGTAAGTCGTAGGGTGTCATTACGAGTAGTAAAGACCCAAATCGTATCCTGACCAGTGTGTGGGGCTATGTTTTGTATTCTCGATACGAGTGGCTCCCAACGAGTTGTATGGACAAATTATGAGTCGAGATATTCCAACTGTAGTCAAACTAGTGTATGTTCTAAGTGTTACTGTCCTGGTGACGACTAGGATCCTACGAGTCATAGAGACCCCTAACGAGTCGTATGATGTAAGTCATACAGTCAACAATGTGTTCCTAATTATACTGTCTTGGATACGACTCTTGGTGATGAGTCATAACGTGTCATTACGAGTCGCAGAGTGACCCATAGTCACTGGCGATAAATTTTCAGTTTTTAAATTAAGGGCACTTTGAATATTTTCCTCTTTACTCACATAGACCCACATCCATAAGAAACCTTTTGGGGAATTATTTTGACACTTTACAAAATCAAAAAGCCTCTTTACTCTCTCAAATTCCTTCAAGCAAAACAAGTTAGGGTTTCCTCAAGGTTGAACATCTAGGGTTTAATTCAAGGTTTCTTTTCCATAATTGAGAATCTTTCAGGAATATTACTCTTCCCTAATTATTACTTTGCTAAAATGATGTGTTTTAAATTATTATTCATTTGGTTTTGATGTTAGTTTTGAAACATGGGTTGAGGGTTTTGAATGTTGTGTTTAAACAATGTTTTCCTATGGTTTTCATATGATTGTTCATGCTTCAATTATGGTATTGAACTTGTGGGGTGCGTGGATATGATGAATAAATTAGGGGATTCTGATTTCCCCCAATTTATGAATATTGACAATTGAAGTGGTAATGACCTCAACCCCATATTGTGAAATTGGTTTTGAATACAAAAAATATGCACATTGAACTAATTTTGAACTATTACATAATGTGAAAAGTTAATGAAGATAATGATTTTGAATTGAACCTTATAGGGTTGTGTAATACCCCAAGCTAATGTATAATTGAACCAATAGGGTTATGAATTCCCCAAGTGATGATAATTGGTTTGGTATATTGATGTTACCTTGCAAGTGTAGTTGGTATGACGATACCAACAGTATATGCCTAAATGTGTAATATGGTTTAATGAATAGGAATGTGTGATAAATGATTTAATTGGTGTTTAATTAGGATTGTGTAGCTGAGTCGTGAAAGTGGAGGTCCTGAGGGAACAATACTGGAAATCGCAGTTGTCGCCGTTGGGGTCTAAATAACCGGGTGGTTCGGGTCCCCCTTATTATCATATGATTAAGAGGTTTGAGTCCCCCATATTATATCACATGATTGGATGCTTAAGTCACCTTGGTATGCCAGGAGGTTCAAGTCCCCCATGGTTCATATGTACATCCTCTAGGTCGTGCGGCTACACACACTGGGTCCCTTCCAGCTAGGGGAGAACTGGGCCCATATAGCCTGTGGGTGCCTTTTTATGTTATGACGGTTGAGCTACACAATCCAAGATAAAGTTTCAAAGTGCTTGTTAAGTTGTGTTCCCTATCACGGCATACGATATATATATGTATATGCATATAGTTATGTGCATTAGATTTTGACTGATTTTAAAAAGTTGATCATGGCATTATTTTGTTCCCTTATCCTTGAGTTACATGCTAGTGCTCATCCCACTAACTATCTCCAGATGTTGTATCCTCATGCGATGCAGGCACCAGGGATACTTCTACTTTTTCTGTGCAATGTAAGATGGATGAATTGGTTCGTCGATCGTTGGTGGTGAAGTGGTAAGCTTCCATTATCCGGAAGACTTGGACATTTCATCAATTTGCATTTATAGATTAGAATTGAGAGTTCGCATTATTATTAACACTATCATTGTCATTGTCAGGGTCGGGGGCATTTTCCGACACTTTATTGATTTTGGTTTTGTTAGAAGACTTTGTGTATTACTGTGGACTTAGGTGGTGAAATTGATTGGTTGTTTTTGGTCGGTTTCTGGTTAACGATTATAGACATGTCCCAAATTTCTTTGAGTTTATCTTATGCTATCATGTTGTATGTTAGAAATTTAGCCATTGTTAGGCAGTGTGTGGTGTTTTGGTTAAGTACAAGGAGTGGTCTCCAATCGTTGTTGGAGTTGAGATACCCATCACAGCTAGAACCTGGTTCGGGTTGTGACACCTTAGTCATCACACGACCCAAGAGGCAAGCGTTCTTCTTTCAAGAGAGGAATAGATAGAATCCAACCAAAACACACACTTAGAAAACTTAGCATACAATTTTTCATCACACAACTTGTGAAGTATAATCCTCAAATGTTTTTCATGATCGGCCTCACACTTGGAATAAACTAAGATGTGACGACCTAAACATCAAGGTTCATGATGGAAGTTGTCGCGGCAAGCCTTGACACGTAAGCCTATCACCCAAACTGATATGGAAAGGAAAAAGAACACCAAAACCCAAGATAAGGCTTCTAGAACAGGGCCGAACCACACATATATAATAGCAGAAAAATACATAACAAAGATATCATCAATCTCCAAAAATCCAATGTTATAGTGTAAGAACCAACTAAGTAAATCTAGAAGTCAAAATATAGAACTGATAGTCCAAAAGTAACATAATATGTATCTGAATAGTAAAATAAGTTATAAACCAAACAAAAGGAGGTAGTAGATCAACATAGCAGTATAGACCGACTGCTACTTCAAAAATACTCTAATTACCACCTAAATCAGCTACTGTGCAATGCACTTGTCCCTGGATCTGCACCAAAAGGGCACAATAGGGATGAGTATGGTCCACTTATACTCAGTAGGTATTGTAGGCTGACTGAGCAAAGTAGAAATAAAGAATATAAAACACACAATATGGGCACATTACCTGCAATCAAAAAATATCCTATATGGTAGCCCACACCGTCTCCACAAATAGTTCAAGAATATACACAAATACCTAATACAAGTATGAGAAAGAAGCACAAATAGATAGATATCAAATCAAGAACGAAAATACAACACAGAATATGCACAAAGTATGAAATGCAATGAACATGAAGATGATGATGATGAGGATGTGATGCACAAGGTTGTCGCACAACCTCCGTATACACCTACCAAGTTGTGCTCCCAAGGTAGGATCAATGGGAGGTTCATCAACCCATATACAATCCAATAACCCATACCAATCAAATATCTATAACTTCTCTCCGGCACATATATTGATAGAGGGGTTTTAAGGATGTCACATTTTCTATTAGAAAAAATATTATTTCCACGATGGTACCAATGTCTTATGAATGTATGTGATATGAGCATGTAATGCTCAAAACCAACCAGAATGAGAATGTCCAAATCCAACCAATATACTAACCACGTGAGTTAGAAATCCACTCAATATGCCAACTACCCATGATCCAATATAGTCCATAAGCCAATCGAGTAAGATATACAAAATATGTCATTTTATACAATATAAATACCAACTTAAACATTTTACCACCAAGAACAACACAACCAATTACATAAATACTAGACCAATAACATCATATAAGACCCCATACGGTCACACATAGCAAATAATGTCTCAAAACCACCAAATAACAACAACATAGGCACCCACACAGGCAAAAAATAATAATAAAGCCATTTCTATGATTAGTTCTCATACCCATAGCATGATTTTATATCAATATTAAGTCTACCCAGTCCAGTTTGAAAAAAATTTAGTCATAACCTACCTCGAATGAAGAAAACTGTGTCAGAAAGCTTTCAACACGGAGCCTTACCTTATGAACAAACTCAAAATCAATGAAAACACACAAATATAGAATCTACGTGTCAAAAGAAATCAAACGATACCTATATTGCTCATATCTGGGTCGAGGTCAAAATGGACCGCTAAAATGGGTTTTTAGGAAAGAAGGGTAAAACCAGAATATTTGTTCATATATATATATATATTACCTATAATTAAGGTAACCCATAGAAGAAAACCCAAGTGACAACGGGTTGATATTGTGGTTTGAATCAAAGAATTACTAATTTAGGCCTTCCGGGCCAACATCCCAAATTCCACTTTTGAAATAGACTTTAACAAGATTTAAATGATAAGAACCAAAGAAAATATAATTGAAATGGGGATTTGGAGCTTACTCAAGCTTGAAAATGGAAGAAATTGCCCAAAAACTCTAAAACCCAAAGCTCCAAGTGTCAAAAATGGTGAAAATTGAGAAATAGCAGTATTTAAACCACCCAGGCATCGCTTAAGCGAAACTCACTGGTGAAGTCAGGTTGCTTAAATGATCGACTGGACGCTTAAGTGGATGCATCAGCTGGAACTTAAGGAATTCCAAATCTCTACAGACAACTCGAGTTTTATTTGAAATCCTAAGAACGCAAATGAACTTACTACCCCATCTAATTGATGCTTCAGACTCAATGACGATATCAGATTTTAAAACAAAATATCATTTTCACAAATTGATTCCCGAAAATCAATTTCACAATTTTTCAAACCAAGGGTCAAAATGAGATACAAAAGCCGTAAAACCACACCAATCAAGGTACCAAACTAAAATCAACATTTCAAATCTATTGGTGTAGTCTATTTTTCCATCCGACACACAAAATAACAAATATTGACCAAAGTCAACTATAAAGACTTTTTAACCACCAAAAACCACAAACTCGCACACATTACACCAAAATACATTGGGAATGATGTCAATCATCCACATTCCCTTGAAATACCACAAAGCAATCATGAGGAGGGGTACGATTATCAAATCATATAAAAATAAATTATTAACAAAAATCACCAAAAATTAAGTCATTACATTATTCACCACTAACAATCTAGTTCGTTCTCGAACAACAGGCATGAAAAATTCCCAAATCAATGAAAAGCTGGGAATAACTACCACACATATTAGACTTAACCTCCCAAGTAGCCTTATCTATAGGTCGATGTATCCATTATACCTTAACTACTGGAATATCTTTAAAATGCAACCATCTAACATCTTTGGCTAGAATGGTGATAAGTTCATTAACAAAAGACAACCTTTCATCTGACTGCACTGAATCCTAATGAATGATATGAGACTTTCCTGGAATGTAATGCCTAAGCATGGAAACATGAAAAACTTGACGAATAGATGATAAATCTTCGGGCAATGATAACTTATAAGCCACATCCCTAATAGTTCAAAGAATCTCAAATGGTCCAATATACCTAGGTGTAAGCTTTCCTCTCTTCCCAAAACTCATCACACCCTTCATGGGAAACACATAAAAAACTCAATCACCAATACTAAATCTCAAGGCACGAAGTCTATAATCCGCATAACACTTCTGCCTACTTTAAGCCGCTCGATGTTTATCCTAAATAACTCGAATGTTATCTAGGGACTCATGAAGTAAGTCTGTACCTTGAGGTCTAATCTTAGAAACCTCAAACCAACCAACTGAAGAGCGATAATGCCTACCATACAAGGCCTCAAAGGGACCTAGCTCAATATGGGGATAGTAGCTAATATTATACACAAACTCTTCCAAAGCTAGATATTATTCTCACTGACCTCCAAAGTCCATAACACACATATAGAGCATATCCTCCAAAACCTAAATAGTTAGCTCTGACTGGCCATCTATTTGGGGGTGAAAAGTTATACAAGGATCAACCTGGGTACCTAACTCCTCCTGAAAAGTCTTCTAAAAGTGAGATGTGAGCACTGAACTTCTATCTGAGATGATAGACACTAGCATACCATGAAGACAAACTATCTCATGAGTATAGATATGGTTTAATCTCTCGACACTAAAATAAACCTGAACTAGAATAAAATGAGCAGATTTGGTCAATCACTCCATGATGACCCAAACACTATCAGAAATATGAGAAGTATGAGGCAACCCATTCATAGAATCCATAGTGACTTATTCTCATTTTCACTCAAGAATGGGTAACCCCTGAAGAAAACCACCAAGCCTTAAATTCTTGGCCTTCACCTGCTGACAACATAGGAATGAGCTATAATATCTGCTTTATCCTTCCTTATACCACCCTACTAGTAGTGCTGTCTCAAATCATGATATATCTTAGTCATTCTGGGATGAAGGGAACACCTAGAATAATGAGCCTCTTCCAAGATCAATCTCATCAAATCACCTACTACCGGCACACAAACTCATCTTCCAATCCTCAAAATACCATTAGAATAAAGCAAGTCTTTCTTAGCCTCACCACTCAACACCTTATCTTAAATCACTCTCAACCCAATATCATGAAACTAATGAGCCCAAATCTGCACCATCAAGAGATACCTAGCCTCCACAAATGCCAAAATACACCTAGGTATAGAAATATCAAGCCTAACCATATGGTTAGCCAAAGACTGAACTCTAAGGCCAAAGGCCTCTCCTGGATCAAAAGATACTCTAAGATACCTATGTTAGTCGACTTTCATCTCAAAGAATCTGCAACCACATTAGCCTTACCCAGATGATAGAAAATATTAAGGTCATAGTCCTTAAGCAACTTAAGCCAATGATACTGCCTCATATTAAGATCTTAGTGGGTAAAGAAATACTAAAGACTATGATGATACATGAAAATCTCACAACAAACTCCATACAAGTAGTGTCTCTACAATATCAAAGCAAATACAACCATATACAATTCCAAATCGTACGTAAGGTAATTCTTATTATGGGGCTTTATCTGACGAGAAGCATATACAATCACTTACCTTCCTACATCAACACAACACCTAGACCAACACCAGATACATTATAGAAGATGCTAAAACTTTGCCCTTTTTGGGTAGAGTCAAGATAAAATTTGATGCCAATAAATCCTTGAACTTTTAAATACTTGGCTCATAAGCATCGGACCACAAAAAGAAAATTTTCTTTTGAGTGAACTTTGTCAATGGCTATGGTAGATGAAAAATCCTCAACAAAGCACCGATCGTAACCTGTTAAACTAATAAAACTCTAAATCTCAGTAGGAGAAGTAGCCCTATCCCAATCACGAACCACTGCAATCTTGGAAAGATCGATCACAATACCATCCTTGGTCACCATATGACCTAAGAAAAAAAATACACTCCAACCAAAACTCATACTTACAGAACTTAGAATACAACTTCTCATCCCTAAATTTGTAAAGCACAATTTGTAAATGCTCTTCATGGTCAGCATCACTCTTGGAATAAACCAAGATATCGTCTAGAATTACAATGCTAAAAGAGTCGAGATACAGTAAAAAAAAACAATACATAAACTTCTTGAACACGATTGGGGTATTGGTCAACCCAAAGGACATGACCAAAAACTCATAATGACCATACGGAGTCCAAAAAGCTATCTTTGGAATATCCAAAGATTAATCCTCAACTGGTGATACCCAAATCTCAAATCAATCTACAAAAATACCAATACACCCTGAAGTTGATAAAAAAAATCATCAATACAAGGAAGAGGATACTTATTCTTAACTATTACCCTGTTCAACTATCGATAATCAATACACTATGTGTAGACCCATCCTTTTTCTTCACAGACAAGACAAACGCACTCCAAGGTGATACATTAGGTCAGATAAATCCTTTATGTAACAAATTCTGCAACTGATCCTTTAATTCCTTCAAATCTATAGGGTCATCCTATAAGAAAGAATAAAAATGGGCTTAGTTCCCGGCTCAACATCAATGGCAAAGTTAATATCAGGACCAAAAGCATACTAGGTAAATTTGTAGGGAACACATCATAAACTCATAGATAATATAAATAGATACCAAAGGAGATGGTAAAGAAACACTAGTATCAAGAATATATGCCAGATAATAAAAACACCCTCTCTCATCAAGTGACGAGCTTAAAGAAAAGATATAACTCTCTTAGGACCTGAATGAAGCAAAACCTTCCAATCTATCCTCATCACACCCAACAAAGCTAAGGTCACAATCTTAGTATAACAGTCAAGGAAAACATAATAAGGAGATAACCAATCCATACCTAAGATGACATCAAAATCTACCATATCTAAGATAATTAAATCTACCCAACTCTCACACCCAGCAAAGGTCACAACCCAAGATCAGTGTACCCAATACACCACTAAAGAGTCTCCCATAGGGGTAGATACATGGATAGGAATGGCAAGAGATGCACTAGCAGAATCAAAACCCAAAGAAAAATATATAGAAATATAAGAGAAAGTTGACCCAAGATCAAATAACACCGATACATACCTGAACAAACATGTATAATATTTGTAAAGACAATATTGGAAGACTCTATCTCTGGTCTGGCGGGTATAGCATAGTACTTTCTACGTCCACTACCTAACTAAATAACCTCTCGACCACCTCCACATACAACACTACCTCTACTCACGCACCTCTATTAGAACCTCTACCTCTCATCGCTGATATAAAAGTAGGTTTAAAAAATGGCAGGGATAGTCCTTGGCCAAATGGCCAGCCTCATCACACACAGAGCACACTCTGTGTCTTGACTCAATAGGATAAGATACGATTGAGCTAGAATGAGCACCCAAAGCTGCTAAACCAAAAGATCCCCTACTTGAACCTTGTAAACCTGCTTGTACGGGTATGCCGTGATACCTACAAAAATCTCTAGAATCTCTTCTTCAAAGAGTATAACATCTGAACTTGCCCTGACAACATATCCTTTGTATGCCTCCCTGAGACACTCAAAGAATAAACTCAGTCATATTTTCAGGATCCATTATACTCTAAAATAATGCCCCTGACACCACCATTTGGGTAGTAGTATGATGAAGAGAAACATCCAACCCCTTTATAAACTTTTGAATCACTGGTATAAGAATAGACAAGGCATGGAAACATGTTTCATACTGCACAATAGGCATGAAGCCCTACTCTGAGTGATCAAACTCAACTCTCATTTGATCCCTCATATTGTAAGGCACAAACTTATCCAAAAAGGCCTCAATAAACTAATCCCAAGTTATCTCTGGAAAACCAATAGGCCTATATTTAACAAGTTACCACCAATCCCTGGATGCAACTCTCAATTGGTAGGTAGTGTAAGCAACCCTATGTGACTCAAACAATCAAAGGTTATGGAACTTCTCCCTATAATCAATCAAGAACTCATAGGTATCCTTGCCCACAACACCACTGAACTTGGGTGGACGTAATTAAGTAAATCTCTCAAACCTCTTATGATCCTCAGAAGACATAATTATACTTACATTAAAAAGGACATAGTGAATCTGGCTAGCTGAGATACCACTTGAGGGGGTATGAGGTCTGAAGTCCTAATTTGGAAATACCATACTCAAATGTTGACACAATAAGAGAAACAACACTCGAAATTTGTGGAGTACCAAAAGCAGATATTGGTACCATTAGATGATCCATACTCGGAACCTGATAAATAATAGAGGCATGCTCTGGTATAGATTGAGGTATAATACTCGGAGCTAGAGAAACATCAAGTGTAGTTAAAAGAGCACCCTCCAAATAGGTTAATAAATAAATCAACAACCCCTCTAAGACTGGGGTAGAATGATATCTAGGGACCTGAGTAGGCCTCATAGCTCTAGTATGCTCAACCTGAGGCTTTAGAGAGAGCTTCTAGTACTACCTCTAGAAGGGGTAAATCCTCATTCCTATCCATGACTCACAACTCACCCTCTAGACTGAGCTCTCTTCTCGGATGATGGCTCAACATCTCTAACCTTATAGGATTTAGTACTCACCATTAGCAAAGAAAAGAGTGAAACTCATTTTAGAATATAGGGTATGAAAAAACTTGCATGATAAGGGACAAAATAAGAAAAATTTCCTAAAGATATCTTATAGACTCTTAAAGATAGATACAGACGTCTACATATTAATCTATGAGACTCTAATAGACTCCCTGTTCTTACACAGATGAGACTAATGAACCTGGCTACTCTGATATAAATTTTTCATAACCCAAAAGCCAATGGTCATGGTGGAACTTGTCTCCTATCACCCAAACTAATATGAAAAGGGAAAACAACACCAAAATCCAAGGTAAGGCTTCTAAAACAAAGTCGAACCAAACATACATAATAATAGTGGAAAAGTAGATAAAAAAGATACTATAAATCTCCCAAAATCCAGCATCACAGTTTAAGAACCAACTAGGTAAATCTCAAAGTCCAAATATACAATTGATAATCCACAAGGAACATAGCCTGTCTCTAAATATAAAAACAAGACATAAACTAAATAAGAAGAGGTAGTAGATTAACTCTAGAAGCATAGACCGGCTGCTACCTCAATAATACTCCAAACACATCCAAAATTAGATATCGTGTAGTGCAATCATACCTGGATCTGCATCAAAAGGTCATAGTAGGGATGAGTATGGTCCACTTATACTCAGTAAGTATTATTGGCCGACTGAGGAAAGACTAAAACAAAGAATACAAAATACATATAAATTTTTGCTAAGTGTTCAAGTTCAACACTTAATCTCATTTTAGACCTCGTAACTTTGGGAATTTATTTGACGACCTTCTCGACCTCCATTTTTAGATTTTCAAGTTGCGTTGCAATGGGGAAAGCCCCTAGTATGCATTAGACAAATTCCAGGCGCATTTTGGGCATATTTCAGTGGCTAACTCACTGGCTTGAAATGCTCCCGCATTTCGGGCGCATTTCAGGTCAAAATTTCAGTCAAATTCAAACAATCATAACTTCCTATATATAATTAACTGTGAGAGATTCTATATATAAATGGAAATATATTTGAGTCTTATTTCCAATGCAATTGGTTTCATATAATTTGAACATTGGAGTAAAAAGTTATGATCAATTTACTTCAGCCTGTCAGACAATCAACATAGGGACAACTGCGTCTTTCTCTCTTTCGTTAGGGGCATTTTGGTCATCTTCCACCCCTATATATACTCCATAACACGGGATTAATGACATTTAAGACAAGAATATACTCCTTTTGCTCAATTTCTCTTCAAGATTATCAAGAACAAGTAAGGGTTCAATTAAGGGTTTCAAGATTCAAGCCAATTTCACCGTAAATTTTCACGGAGTCTTAATCTAAGGTATGCGTAGTATTAATTCATGGATCCCTTTCATCCATGGAGCTCAAAAATTAAGTTTTAAATCATGTATTGTGAATACTTTGTTGGGGTATGATTATGTTCATGTTGATGGTTGTTGTATGGTTTCAAGTTGGGATCTTTATGTATTTTTATGAAGCTATGTTAGTATGTAAGTTGAAATCTATGAACTTAGTTGTTTATGATGTCTATATTGTTGGATGTTGATAATCAAGTTATTGATGATGAAGGATTCCCAAGTTGGATTCTTTATATGTTTCTATGAATCTATGATATTATATGAGTTGGAAACATGTAAACTTGGTTGTTCATGGTGTAAAATTTTATGATTTCACCTATGACTAAATTGTGCATGTAAGGTGTTTGATTAAACGTTTAAGAGAAACATGAAACATATTGTATGTATTATTATGGTCTAAAAGATGAATTCATGCCATTAACCTTATGCTTGAATGGTTTCCATGCTATTGTTGTACAATGAATATGTTGTTGGAATGCCATGATGTTAGAGTATGAAATCATAATCTTGATTATATGCATTCCTACCATGTGTAAGTTTATGATATCCATGCACTTCATGAAATTTCCCCCAACTGATTTTATTATGAATGGTTGATATTGATCATGTATTCAAGATTGTCAAGAAGTGTCAGTTTCCTTCTATTGAGTCTTGGGGGTACTTTTACCCAAAAAATATAGCTTTGTGCCTATATCCATGTCATGTTTTCACGATATCCAAAGTCAAGCCATGTTCCATAGAACTCATTCAGTCATGCGACTCAAGAAAAATATAGTAACTCAGTATTCTCAAAAATCTCATGAACTCAGTCAGTCGTAAGTAGTATTCCGCCAGTCAACAAAACTCAGCAACTCAACTCAGTATTCATGTTCAGTGTCTATTCAGATGGTAGTAGGATTCAACACCAAGCAAACCCAAGGATGGGAATCCACACTGCCAGATTGAGGGTGAGATTCCTAGAAACAATCCTTGCATTCCAGAAATATGTAGCCATCATAGGTTGAGACATCAACACTACTAACTTTAGAGTTGATGAGGTGGATACCCACCATTCTCTTATGGGGACAGTACCAAAATTGAGGGTCACTCACAGCTTGTCTTTACCCGTGGTACGGTATTGGCACCCTTCCAATCAGGGTATAGATTGGACCCCGATTTAGCTATTAAAGCACATTCAGGGAATGTCGGTTAGATGAATTCTCCCACAATTTCAGTTACAGAATCAGGACTGTCAGATACAGTCAACTCAGATACAATACAGAACTCATATAGTTCCATCAAATTCGGGACTGTCAAATACAGTCATTCATGTTATCAGTTATATCAGTTATTAGAACTTACTTATTAGTCATGTTAGATATCGGTAAACCATGTTATTAGTATTCAGTTTCAGGACTGTCATATACAGTCAATCAGACCAGTTCTTCATAATCAGAACTATCAAAAACAATTATTCACTTATCAGTAATATAATATCAGTCTCTCAGTATTCCATAATACAGTATCAGTTCCTCACTTATTAGTGACCCAGATAGCAATATCAATAAACTAAATCATTCCGTATCTCAGTATCAGTAAACTCATGTGTCAGCATTCAAACTCAGTAGTCAGTATCACTACGAGTTCAGTTACAGTTATTTGTGCATGTATGTATTCTCATGTTCATATCAGTCAACATTGTTCATGAATATAAAACCTTTGCATATAGCCTACCTCACTTGTATACTCAGTACATTCAGTCGTACTGATGCATTTATGCTATGGTGTTTTCTTTTAATGTTACACCATAGGTTCAGAGGCACAAGTTTCAGAGCAGCAGTAGCATTGCAGATTTCAGCAGTCAGTGTCAGCAGTGAGCCTTCTTTATTTGAGGATGATATGATTATTACTTTATTTATCATTTCAGTTTAGTTTTTAGTTGATGGAGTTAGTTGGAGACGTATTCCTTCAACTCCTTATTTAGTACAGTTAGAGGCTTTCAAACTACATCATGTCAGACAGTTATTTTAGATTTGTGTTGGTATTGTTATATTATTTTCAGACATTATTTTATCAGATGTTTATTCATATTTAAACCTTATGGCCTTACAGTATTATGTTTCCGTATATTTTACAGTATGGTTATTCAGTGCTTAGGTACAGATATCAGTTATGGGTTAGCTTGTGGTCCTCAGGGTCATGGACACCGTGTAGCATTCCGATTACCAGAATCGGGGTGTTACATGTTGGAATAATGATCGTATAACTCTTGGTTTGGTCTAAGAGTGACAAACACTAGTTATTAGAATTATTTGGTAAATGGATTGTGCTCATCCTTTGCAGGTCATGGCTAGTGAAAGTTTATTAGATCCTTAACATGTATGTACACGGTAGTGGAGAATCTGACAGTTTCTTGTGTGTACCGGGTTATATTATTATTTTTTATTTGATTTTTAAGTGAACTACATTATATTGTTATACTTGAAATGAGTTAATGTTACTGAAGTTCAACTATATGGTATTTTTGACAATCTTGAGTTGTGTGTTTATGAGTCATGGTAGTTGACTTGAGTTGATATTTTGTCCACATGATATACTTTCCTTGTTTACTTGATTGCTTGCTTAAGTGAATCATTGAAGGGAAGGCTAATTAAAGAGGTAATTATTAATGTTAAATGGTTGTTCCTTATTTGCAAGTTAATGGTTGAATATTGCTATTTCGTGACATTCTTATGTTGGTCTTATAAGTTAAGAGGTAGTCAGTAAGATTAGTTGAATAAGAAGAATTTATATGATTAACAAACATGTATAAGATAAACATCTTTGTTGTCTCTGACTTGGATAGGTTTTGAATGATGCTGTTACTAATGAGTCTAAATGAAATGGTTCTTTAATTACCTGGGTATGCTTGAATAAGTATATGATATTGAGATCACTAATTGAATTGATGATATGTAATGTCCCTCACAATCATTTACCTTATTTTCACACATTTTTTGTGTCTAGAGATTTTCTATAACTGCCTCAAGTTAGTTCTTACTTATTGGGATTGGTAGTTTGATTTTCGGGCGGTTCATTTAAAATTTTTAGTGATACCAAATATATTATGAAATATTTAATTTAAAATGGCATTTGGTAGAAATACAACTTATTACCCTTCTAAACTATTTTCGATATTGATAAAATTATTTAAGTTATGCTATATTTATATTAGTTTATAATAACTTTTATAGTCTATCAATATTCTAAGTGGAGATAGTAAATTTAGAAATGTTAAATTATAATTATTATATAATAGAGGTTTTATTAGAGATAATTTTCTAGTAATTATGGTATATTCAAAGTATTATATTTATTTTAACATGAATCTATATAATACGCAAGTGCAAATATAATAGAGAGCAGGGGTGGTGATGCCACACACCCCCTACATGGAATCCATGCAAAGGACATCATATTAAGTGGTGTCATTAGACTAGTTATTACAGTGACAAACACCTAAGTATAAGTATTAAGATATATAAAAGTCCCATACAAAGGCAAATTTTCTTCAACACTAAGTTTTAGACATTCTTTTCGTGGAGCTTTTCTATCAATAAATTTTCACCCAAGCTTGATTGAATCACGAAGGAAATTTTAAAGATACTACTACATTTATTCAACTCAGGTTCTAGCGGAACACTATTTAGAGGCTTCTTAAAAAGGCTTTTAGCGTTGGAGTTTAGGTAGGCTAGGCTTACCCTATCTTTAGATTGACCTTATTTACAATAATTATGTACTATAATGCTAGTTTTGGACAAGTACTTGTATTTTGCGTACCATTTGACAAATATACCATGCCTTAGTTATCCAGTTATGTCTTTATTCTAGTAAATTTTGGTACCTTATCTTTTAGTATGATATAGCATCTGTCACTTTAAGATGTGGAATTAAGTTGTGAAACCTTGGATTTGTTCCTTCTTAATTAAGATATGCAAATAGCTAAATATATGTATTTTAGTTTTGATTTAGGTTTAGCATATACTTTATTTCTGTCACTGATTGTGAATTTTTGTACCACTTTAGTATTGGTTATGGTATGGTTGGTGTTTTAGTTTTACAGTTGGGTATGATTACTCTGAGTTTCAGTTCGAGTCCGACATCTAGTTAAGATTATTTAGGAGTTCCAGTACTGATTATAATTGTTCTGAGAGTTGTGGTTCCTCTGAGTTTCCATTCAAGTACGACATCTAATTATGAGTTTTGTTGTATATCATATATGTGGCCTTTCATTATTACCCACTATTTATGGTTTGGATTAGGTATATGGCCTCTTGTTACTATCCACCACTACCAGTTCAAGCCTGGCATCGGGCCTCTCATTATTACCTATTGGTGCCGATTCAAGCCCAATGCACATCTACATGACAATTATGATTTATTGGGATCAACTTAATTATGGATTATTTATGATTATTTTCTTTAATTACTTCTTATATGTCCCACAGGCTTATGAGGGTACAGTTGGGTTAATTATTTTTGTCAATGTGCCTAACGGGCTTATGGGGGCCCGATTGGTATATTTGATTTGTCTATTATTATTGTGTTATTTATTTTTTGAATTGCTTATACTTATTCCTTTATTGCATTTGTGTAGCTTGGTAGTTTTTTTTACCTTTCTGTCCCTATTTACTATTGACTTGATTAAACCCATGCATTTTTGTTATACTTTTCCTGTATTGAGCTCAGTCGGCCGATGATGCCCGCTGAGTACCGTTGCTTTGGTAATCATACTATGTTTTTGCATCTTTTTCCTGATGTACATCCAAGTACTAGTAGTCAACATTGACGTAATTCCTACCTTTCAGTACTGATTCAGAGCAGGGTAAGCTTACTGTCGTTTGAGGCAAATCCTCCTCTATTTACTATAGTTTAGTTTTTGGTACTCGAGACTGTTTGTATATATTGTGTATATTTTGGATTCTGTCTAGTACTCTGGGTATGTCTTAGTAGTGGCTCTAGTACCGACCTTACCAGGTCCTATGAGGGATTTGTTTGTATATTTGGTCCTTTTTCCTTCTCTCATTTTTGATATAATATATATATTTCTTTTCTTTTTATTATTTTCTATTATTACTGCTATCATTATACACAATCTTTTCTAGTTTCTACCTATTAGCTCACTACCTATTATTTTGGGTTATGGTATGACTTGCCTAGTGATGAGATAACGTAGGCGCCATCATGACTTGAGAAATCAGGTCGTGAATGCTTGGTTTCACGAGCATTGTTTATGCTGGAGAAGATATTTATTAGAGTTTTGCAGATCAGTACGGAGGCATATATATCCTATATTCAGGAATCTACGAGCATTTTTAAGGGGAAAATCTAATTTTCATGATCCATTTCCATGCGTGGAGTCTGAGTTGGTTTTTAATTTTTTTTTGGTTTATTTTTTACATATATGGCTAGGACTCGAGGTTTTAGAGCTAGGGATTGGGACCCCAAGCTCGCTACTAGAGTTCCATTTTGGGGTTGAGGTCAACATATAGGTCAATGGCAAGATAGAGTAGTATCCCCAATTTGAGATCAAGCCAGGGATCCATCACCTGATCCTGTCATAAGTCCTGATACTGAGAGACCTCTAGGTATTTCTCCACAGCAATAGGTGGTCCAGGGGGTAGCCCAGGCTCCACCCAATTTATATCGTCTTTGGGTTTTTGGGATACATTAGTATATTATTGGGACTAGTTGGTGGTCTACCGATTGAGGGAGCTTAGCCATAAGCACCGGTTGGTGTTGATTTAGGGGAAACCTATGATAGCGACACCTAGGGTAGAGGTTCCGCCAGCACCAGTAGTCCCATAAATAGTAGTAGCCCAGCTAGTTATGTCTTCCAAGGAGCAGTAATGTTGGGCTGATTTATGAGATTAACTCTACCTAGATTTGTTGGGACCCTAAGAGAGAATGCTTATGAGTTCCTATCTAGTTACGAGGATTGGTTATAAAATTTAGGGTTGGTCGAGTTGCGAGGAATGGAATTTGTTGCTTATCAATTAAACATAACACTGAGGAAGTGGTGGCATGGTTATCTTGATTCTCGGCCAGCTGAATCTCCAATAATGAGTTGGACTTAGTCCTTCGAGGCTTTCTTAGGGAAGTATATGCCTCAAAGCATGGGCAAGCATCTTTAGGATGAGTTTTTTGCATTGATGCAGGGTTCTATATCCGTGGCTGAGTATGAGGCAAGATTTCATAAGTTAGACAGACACAATACTTTGATTTTTTCTTTGGAGTTTAAGCGGATTTGATGTTTGTCAGGGGATTGAGATAATAGCTTCATAGGGCTACATAGAGTATGGTGACTTAGAGAAGTTTTTTTTAGAGATTGTTGAGCATGTTTATTCTATAGAGGAGATTGATCATGAGGCCTAAGAGGCAAATGACAAGAGAATGCATTACCAGGGTAGCTACATTAATTCACAGTCTAAAGGTCAAGGAATTCATGGTAGGTACCCCTAGCAGTAACCTTCTCAGCATCAGGGTTAGCTTAGTTGACCAGTTCAGGCATTGATTCAAATATCAGATTGGGGTTAGCCTAATTATAGTGGTCAGAGAAGCAGTCAATCACAATGGTAGTTCAGTAAAGATCGCCGAGTCTAGGTGGTCATCTCGGATCCACCAAACCTTCTAGATAGAGATAGGTGCCTAAGGCATATTATGATTGTGGGTTGTTGGTCACTTCAACCATGATTTTCCTCAGCATAAGATGATTGAGCCTTCTATTTTGAATGTACAACCGATTAGATCAGTGATGCCGCTAGGTAAGGGTAGTGGATAGGGTCATGAGGGTGGGCCTAAAAGTTTTAGAGGTAGACCACATGGAGGTAGAATAGGTGGTCGGATCAACACCAAGTCCAATAGGGGACATGGTCATTTGTATATTGTACCAAGTAGATCAGACACTGAGGCTTCAAATGCTGTGATCACAAGTATGATTTTCGTATTCCCTTAGCCAACTTTTGCTTTGTTTGATCTCGATTCCACATTTTGATATGTTTCTGCTTAGTTTGCATTGCGGTTGGGTTTATGTGTGGAGTCTTTATCTGTGCTATTGCATATAGCACCCCCTATGGTTGATTTCTTAGTAGTGGATCGAGTATATCGATCTGGTTTTATGACTATTTAGGGGTTTGATACTTAGATTGATCAGATTATTCTAGATATGGTATCTTTTGATGTGATTCTAGGTATGAATTGTCTATCTCCTTACCATGCGATCTTAGATTATTTTGCTAAGACGGTTACCTTAGCCATGCTTTGTATACCTCCAGTTATGTGGCAGGGTTCTATTAACTGCATGCTGTTGGGGATTATTTCTTACATTCGGGCTAGGAGACTGATATCAAGGGGTTGTGAGTCATTTCTTTCGTATGTTTGGGATGTTAGTGCTGAAGTCTATCGCTTGACTCTATCCCCGTTGTTGGTGAGTTTCCTGATGTATTTTTGACCAACTTACTTGGCTTTCCTCCTAAGCGTGACATAGAATTTATTATTGACCTTGAGCCAGGCATACAACCTATTCTATGCTCCTTATTAAATGGTTTCTAATAAGATAAAGGAGATGAATAGTCAGTTTTAGGATTTTCTAGGTAAGGGTTTTATCCGATCGAGTATATCACCATAGGGTGCTCCAGTTCTGTTTGTGAAAAAGAAGGATAGCTCTATGTGTATTTATATCGACTACAGGTAGTTGAATAAGGTGAGAAGATTAAGTATCCTATGCCTCGTGCTGGTGATTTGTTCGACCATCTTTAGGGTGCCATAGTATTTTTCAAGATAGATTTAAGGTCTGGTTACCATCAATTGAGAGTTAGGACTGTAGGCATCCCTAAGACAGCTTTCATTACTCGTTGTGGTCATTATGAGTTCCTATGATGTCTTTTGGGATGACCAGTGCCCCAATAGCCTTTATGAATCTGCTAAGCCATGTATTCAGGCTATATTTGGACTCCTTCATGATAGTATTTATTGATGATATTCTGGTATATTTGAGGAGTAGGGAGGAGCACGAGCTACATTTGAGGACTGTGCTCCACACTTTGAGAGATCATCGATTTTATGCCAAGTTCTCAAAGTGTGATTTTTGGCTTTAGTTTGTAGCTTTCTTGGGGCACGTAGGGTCCAAGGACGGTATTATGGTGGATCTAATACAGATTGAGGCTATTCATAGTTGGGATAGGCCTACATCACCTTCTAAGGTTTTCAGTTTTGTTGGGTTGACAGGTTACTATAGGCAGTTCGTTGAGGGTTTTTCATATATTGCATCCCCAATAACTAGACTGACTTGGAAGGAGTTCCATTTCAGTGGTCTACATATTGTGAGATGATCTTTTTGAAGATCAAGGATTTGCTTACTTTATCTTTTATTCTGAATCTTCCAGTTCAGGGCGAGCGTTCTACTGTCTACTGTGATGCATCTAGTGTGGGTCTAGGGGTGTGTTCTAATACAATGGGCCCGTGTTATTGCATATACATCAAGGAAGATGAAGGTACATGAATGTAACTACCCCATTCACGAATTAAAGTTGGCAGCGATAGTGTTTACACTTAGGATTTGGAGGCATTATTTGTATGGCGTTCACTGTGAGATATTTACTGATCACCGCAGTCTACAGTATATTATGACCCAAAAAGATCTTAATTCGAGGAAGCGTAGGTGGATTGAGTTACTGAAGGACCATGATTCTCTATTATCTACTATTCGGGCAAGGCGAATGTAGTAGCAGAAACCTTGAGATGGAAGTCAATGAGTATGAGTAGCTTATGATTTATTTGAGTTTCTCAATAGCTATTGGCTTTCTACATCTAGTCCTTAGCTAACTTGATGGTTTGTCTAGATATTTTTGACCCTCAGAGGATCATTGCTAGTCATGAGGCCAGATCTACCTTACTGGAGCAGATTTGAGGTCGTCAGTTTAAGGATAGCAGGCTTCATAGCATTCAAAAGCAGGTGTTGGGAGATAAGTCTTGGTGGGCTACTCTATATTCTGAGGGTGTCTTGAGGTTTGACAGTCGTATTTGTGTTCTAAGGGTTGGAGATTTAATTCGGTTGATTCTTCACAAGGCTTATAGCTCTAGATATTCTATTCACCATAGGACAGCTAGAATGTATAGGGATTTAAGGCAATATTACTGGTAAAATGGTATGTAGATAGATATAATAGGGTTTGTGGCTCGATGCCTTTGTTGTCAGTAGGTAGAGATCGAGCATTAGTGACCTAATGGATTGCTTTAGTAGATACCCTTACCCGAGTGGAAGTATAAGTGAGTTATTACGGATTTGGTAGGTGGATTGCCTCACACTTCTCATAGTTTTGATAGCATATGGGTCATCGTGGATCGATTGACTGACTAGGTATGTATATTTTATCCTCGGTTTGAGTTTTCTATAATACCGAGAGGTTAGCCCATGTTTACATTCAGGAGGTGGTTCGTCTATATGGGTCCCTGTGTCCATTATTTTAGACCAAGGATCTCAGTTCACTTCTAGCTTCTAGAAGACATTTCAGGAGGAGTTAGGTACCCAGGTTGATTTTAGCACCGCATTTCACCAAAACTGATGGGGCATCAGAGAGGACTATCCAGGTTTTGGAGGACATGATCCACACTTGTGTGTTGGATTTTGGGGGTCAGTGTGACCAGTTACTACCTTTGGCAGAGTTTTCTTATAATAATAGCTTTTATTCAAGTATTAGATGGAACCATTTGAGGCATTGTATAGTAGGCAATGCCGATCTCTTATTGGTTGGTTCGAGACTTCTGAGGCTAGGCCTCGTGGCATATACTTGCTTCGGGAGTCATTGGATCAGGTCCGCGTGATTCAGGATAGGCTTCGAGTAGCCCAGAGTAAACAGAAAAGTTATGCTAATCATAGATGTTGTCCATTATGGTTTGGAGTTTGTGATGGGGTCTTCCTTAGAGTATCCTTCGTGAAGGGCGTGATGAAGTTTAGGAGGAGTGGCAAGATTAGCCCTAGGTAAATTTGACCCTTTGAGATTCTATAGACAATTTAGGAGGTAGCTTATGTGTTGGTATTGCCTCCTTCCTACTATATAATTCACCCAATGTTTTATGTATCCATGTTATCATAGTATATTCTAGATAAGTAGCACGTGATTTAGTGGGACTCAGTTTAGTTAGATGGGAGGTTTGCATTTGTAGAGGAGCCATTGTCTATTTTGGCCAGAGATGTCAGACGGTTGCACTCCAAGGACACTCCGGTAGTTAAGGTTCAGTGGCATCACCATTCAGTTATGGAGATTACTTGGGAGACCAAGTGTGATATGCGGGCCCAATATCCCTAACTATTTGAGCCTTCAGGTATTTCCTTATCCTTTTACTTTTGCAGATGAAATTTCTTTTAGTAATGGATGTTGTAATGACCCTCACGGTCATTTACCTCATTTTCATACATCATCGGTGTCTAAAGCATTTCTATAATCGCCCCAAGTTAGTTCTGACTTGTTGGGACTAATAGTTCGGTTTTCGGATGATTTGTTTGAGAATATTAGTGATACCAAATATATTGTGGAATATTTAATTTAAATTGGCATTTGGTAGAAATATAATTTATTACCTTTCTAAAATATTTTTGATATTGATAAAATTCTTTTTCTGCTATATTTATATTACTTTATAATAGCTTTTATAGTCTATTAATTTTTTAAGCGAAGATAGTAAATCTAAAAATATTAAATTATTATTATTATATAATAGAGATTTTATTAGAAATAATTTTCTATTAATTAGGGTATATTCAAAATATTATATTTATTTTAACACGAACCTATGCAATACCAGAATGCAAATATAACAGAGAGCAGGGATGGTATTACCACACACACCGCGTGGAATCCATGCAAAGGACATCACATTAAGTGGTGTCATTAGGTTAGTTAGTGTAGTGACAAATCATACCTGAGGATAAGTACTAAGAAATATAAAATTTCTATATAAATGCAAATTTTCTTCAACACTAAGTTTTAAACATTTTATTTGTGGAACTTTGCTATCAATAAATTTTCTCCCATGCTTGATTGAATCATAAAGGAAATTTTAATGATACTGCTTTATTTATTCAACTCGGGTTCTAGCAGGACACAATTCATAGGCTTCTTGGAAAGGTTTTTAGATTTGGCGTCCAAGTAGGCTAGGTTTACCTTACCTTTTGATTGAGCTTATTTATGGTAATTGTGTACTCATATGCTAGTTTTGGACAAGTACTTGTAGTTTGCGTATCATTTGGCATATATACCATGCCTTAGTAATCCGGTTATGACACGATTTTAGTAGATTTTGGTACCTTATCTTTCAATATGATATAGAATCTGTCACTTTAGGATGTGGATTAAGTTGCGAAACCTTGGATTTGTTCCTTTTTAATTAAGATATGCAAATAGTTAAATAAATGTATTTTAGTTTCGGTTTAGGTTCAGCATATAATTTATTTCTGTCACTGATTATGAATTTTCGTACCACTTTAGTACTGGTTATGGTATGGTTGGGGTTTAGATTTTACAGTTGGGTACTATGATTTTCGATTTGAGTTTGACATCTGGTTATGATGATTTGGGAGTTCTGGTACTAATTACAGTTGTTCTAAGAGTTTTGGTTCCCCTGAGTCCCAGTTCGAGTCTGGCATTGTTGTATATCATATATGTGGCCTCTCGTTATCTCACTATTTTTTATTCAAATCCAGCATATGGTCTCTTGTTATTATCCACTACTACCGATTCATGCTCGACGTCTAGCCTTTCGTTACTACCCATTAGTGTCGGTTCAATCCCGGTGCACATCTAGATGACTATTATGATTTCTTAGGATCGACTCAGTTATTAATTAATTATGCTTATTTTTTTAATTACTTCTTGTGTGTCCCATCGACTTAATGAGGGTACAGTTGGGCTAATTGTTTTTCTTTAGTATGCCTAGCAGGCTTATGAGGGCCCAGTTAGGTTATATTTGATTTTTCTGTTATTACTATATTATTTATTTTTTGTACCGCTTATATTTATTCCTTTATTGCATTTGTATAGCTTGGTAGTTGTTTATATTTCTGTCCCTATTTACTGTTGGCTTAGATTACACCCTCACATTTTAGTTATACTTTTTCTGTATTGAGCTCAGTCGACCGATGATGCCTACTGAGTACCCATTGTTTTGGTACTCATACTATATTTCTGTATCTTTTTCTTGATGCAAAACCACGTATTAGCAGTCGTCGTTGATATGATTCCTACTTTTCAATACTAATTTAGAGAAGGCTGAGCTTACTGTCGTTCGAGGATGATCTTCCTTTATGTACACCAGGTCAGTCTTTTGTACTTGAGACTGTTTGTATATATTGTGTATATTTTGGACTCTGTCTAGTACTCTGGGTATGTTTTAGTAGTGGCTCTAGTACCGACCTTACCAGGTCTTGGGAGGGATTCATTTGTATATTTGGTCCTTTTTCCTTCTCTCATTTTTTATATATGATATATGTTTCCTTTTGCTTTTCACTTGTTATTACTACTGGTATGATTATACACAATCTTTTATGATTTCTACTGGTTAGCCCGTTACCTATTATTCTGGGTTATGGCTTGGCTTGCCTACGGGTGGGATAAGGTAGACGTCATTATGACTTGAGAAATTGGGTCGGGACATGATAGATGGATGGTTTAGGGTGGTACGTAATGATGAGAGTGTGGCTTATTAGATATGAACGTTGTATGGTATATCAGCCCGAGGATAGTAATAAAACTAAAGTTAATGGGTGTCCGAAGCAGATAAAGGATCATAAGTAGAGTAGTGACTGAGAAATAGTGAAGAAATATAAACTAATTTTATTTTTTTAAGTGCATAGTTAAGTATAGAAATCTATGTTGTGTTTATGCAATTTAACTTGGATCAATCGATGATGCTTACCATTACGTATGATTGTATAGACACAACTCTTGCTATACCATTTTTAGATATAACATGTTTTAAGATTAGTTGTGGTTTTATTACTTTACGCGGTCGGATATATTCAACAACTTTCGTCATTTTATTTCTATTGTGGAAGTTGAGTTGTGTACATGTCTTGTCTTTTAGCAGTTCTTGTACCTGTCTAGACTAGATCTTGGGGGTAAATGATTTTCTTTGATGTATTTACAGAATTATAATAAGTTCTATATTATTTATAGTGTCTTATAATATTCGGTTATGACTTTCACACATTCTTAATTGGATGGTAAGAATTCTCCTATATAGGTGGATTACAGTAGGTTCCCACACGATCTGGTTAGTTGGTTCGTGACAAATATGAGACAAGAAAGTACACATGAACTATAAACAAAGCATGTAGAGAAGGACAAGTAGAGCGTTTTTTTATTCTTCTAAATAGGTCAAGTATATACAAGAGTGTACACTATCAAGCCGTATGCCCTTTTTATAGTGTCACATTGTGCATATAAAAGGTTATCATAAACACGACAACGAAGGGTGGGTGGGTGGTGGTGGGGAATTATGGAGGAGTTCAGAGATATAACATTTAGGATTTAAAATCATCAAGAAGTTGAAACATAATGGTGGATAGTTGTGGGGAAATGGATGAATTACATTTAGTGGATATCAAAATAAATAACATATTTTATAATACATCTATAATTATTAAAATTTTTCAGTTTTGAATTTTAGTTTATTATATTGTTAGTTGTAAATATTAAATTTTTATGAATAAAATAATTAAGGGTAAAGGGTCAAATTTATTCCTCTACTTTGAAAAATTGGCTAAATTATCCTTGTCATACTTTGGGGCAAAATTTACCTTCGTTATCATACTTCGACATATTTCCCGTGGGATTGATCCCAACCTAGTTGGGTCCTGTATTTGATCAACGACTGCTTTATACTTTGTTCAGAGGTGTAATTTGAGCAACATCAATACCCATTTGGACCAGGAGACTTATTGATATTTATACTAAACAATGCACTCTTAACCTCAGCAGGTGCGAAGTCTCTGATTAGAGTAAACTGTTACTCTATAGACAAGAGTGGTCCATGCTTTAAAAACTTCTAGCAAGCTCTCTTCCTAGTACCAGTTTCCCCAAAAAGCTTCTGATAATAATTCACATACACTTCACTGATCGTATCAAGTGTTGTGTGCAATATGCCCATTTCACCCTTGATTTGAACAATAGAGTGTTTGAACTTCCACTCTTTGATAACAATGAAAAATTACTAAGTACAATCATCACCCTTCTTTATCCAAGTAGATTTACTTTGCTATAGAAGAAATGACTTAGAACAACCATGAGGATTTCTTAAACTTATCCCTCAACTTCTTTCATATTGTTGGACAATGGGATCTTTTGGAAACAATTGCAATTACAGTTGTGGTTTCTTCAAACATTCTATATCAATCTATACTTATTGTAAAATATTACTAAAATATTGTAATGCAATTGTCTCAAAGCCTTCTTCAACCCATTCAGTTTCCTCACCACTTGAAACAGCTTATACCCCTCAACTTGTTGGTTCAATAAGTCTTGTATAATCTTTAAGAAAGTAAGATGTTGACTCCATATATTATAATATTTAAAAGAAGCTCCAGTTTTTCTTATAGGATAAAGCATTTCCACAATCAAGAGGCAGTGATCACTCACCCCTTTAGGTAGAACATACACCATATAGCTACTAGGCATGTGATCCTGCCAATCTACATTCACAAATACCCGATCTGTTTTTCAATAAAATTGTTTTTATATCATGCTTGTCACTCCACGTATATTTATACCCTTAAGTTACAAATCTCAGCAAGTTTACTTTCATTCAAACACTTCTTGAAGTCCACTATGTCCGTCAACTGCGTAGGGTTTCCACCTATCCTATGATCTTGATGTAAAAATGCATTGAAGTTACAAAGCACCAACCACGTAGAAGTACAAAACCCCCTCACTTTTTGTAAACAGTCCCACAGTGGTACTCTCTCTTCTTTAGTATTACAAGCATAGAAAAAGTAACCAAAAATGAGCCTGCATAGGAATATGTTTAACTGAACAAGTAACATCTTGTGAAATTTCACTCAACTTCACTACCTCATACCAATCGGGTCTCCACACTCCCACTATTCTACCATTATAATGGGATAAGTGGTTACTTCTAAACTTCCAGCCACATACAAATTTGTAATAATACTATCAAGTTTATTAACTTTTATTCTTATTTCTAATAAATCAAGAAACCCTACATATTGTGTATAACTGAAGAGTCTTACCTCTCTGTTCTTATTGAAGCTATTAAGACCTCTAGTATTTCAACTTACGAGCTTAACTATTATCCCCAATGTCAATGGGCTTGACCCCTACTATTTTCCCTTTACCTCCAACAACACTAGTTTTGCAACATCTATACTCAATTTTGAAATCCATTAGTTAACTAAACGCAATGTTGTTGCACATGTTTAGTTGTCAAATCCTCATGTTCAACTGTCTTCTGTGGCACCACCCAACCCTTTGGACCATGATTCTGTTGATTCTTATTCTATCTATTCTATAACCTCCGTCTCCCCAAGTGTTCTCCCACAGCTCTCTTATACTAATTTTGGTCTTGTGTTGCAATGTCTTGCAAAATCACTTTCCCGGGATCAACTTAAATTTGTTCCCACTGTTCATATTGTCCCCGGTGTTTGGCCATTGTTAGACCCCCTTCCATCTTCCTACATGTTTCCACTGTATGGCGATACATTTTTTACCCAGTACATATTGAAGGCTGACTGTCATGGGTAACTTTTTACTCTACCAACATTCCTTTTTCATTGATGAAATCCACTACTTCAGGATGTTGTGTACCCACAGTCATCTCAACAAGCATTCTAATAAAATGAAGTCCAAGCTTTTTTTCATTAATTTTATCATCCATCAAGGATTTGCCGACTAGACTACCTAGTTTACCCCAGCCTTTGTCACTCCAATACTCCCTGCAAAGTTTGTTCAACTTCATCATCCCGTAGTCATTTACCCAATAAAGAAACACACACTACATTCTCCCATTTTTTAGACCTCATATTCTTCATTCCTTCCTGCTTGATTGGAATTAATTGCCTTACTTGACTTTTACATGCCGATGCATTTGGAAAACTCACCGGTGGACTAATGCTCTGGCGTAATCCCTCACTTTTTGAATGGCCCCTAAAATTTGCCTCAAACTATTGTTCCCTACTTTTCCAAGGTCATCTCCCTTCTTATCTCCCCTCCCTGTAGAATCATTGTCTTAGCTCTCCATCATGGTGGCGCATGTTTAGGTTAACATGCACTGAGAGAGTTTAGCTAACACATACTACATGTCATTATTAAATGATTTCAACTTATAAGTTGTAGTAAGTGAATGCAGGCAATATTTAGGCAAATGAAAGAGACAAGACTACCAACTCATCCATCTTTTGGAGTTGCAAATCCCATGATAGGATTTAAATTGAGAATAAATTTTACTGTTCAATATTTCATTAATTAGATATTTTATGATATTTTCATTTAGTGTAGGGGTAAAATGGTCATCCAACTTTGCAGTTAGTATCTTCCCACATTTAGCATATAATAGCAGTATTTTTAAAGACATGGGCGTGAGCCGAGGCGTTTAGGTAGCACGAGGCAAAGCATAAGCCCCGGGGCATGGTACACAAGTGTAATACCCCAAAAATCCAAGCCAATATTTAAACCATGCTATAAGATCATGCAAAATGAAACCTCATGTTTTGGTAGTTTTATTTGTGATTTAGATACATATTAAGGTCACAAACAACTCCTAGCTTATAGATAAGTCAAAACATCCCTTAACGATTAAATTCTTGTGAAGAATACAACTATAGTCATATTCAAACGAGCATAACTTTTGGTATAATAAGAATTTTTTAATCTCAAGACCCGCCATCAGATAGATAATTGAATTAGCTTTCCAACATACCAATTTTGCCTTAATTCGATATCGGGGTAAAAAGTTTTAGCTAAAATATTAAAGCACTATAAAAGTTGCCTAGTGATAATGACCCTGACTACGACTCATAATCAGACGCTATGGGCCATTAGGAGGAGTTGTAATCTGGACAGTAAAGGCTGAAACTAGGTTCCTAACCACAACTCAAGTCACGACTTGTGGCCAGACCTCACGAGTCGTGACCTAAGTCGTCGGGACTGTTTCCAGGTGACTTCCAGACAGTTCTTAAGTTTTTTTTGGTCTTTTTCCACTCTTTTAACCCCAAACTACATCGTTTAAGTGATTTTAAGGCTGAATAAAAATCCAAAACAACCCTAAATCCCTCATTCTCAATACAACATCAAATTTTATCAAGAGACATGCGATTCCTACTCATCCAAAGAAAGAAATTAGGGTTTTTCATCTTCAAGCCCAAATCCCCAAAACTTCAATTCAAGAAGCAAAAGTAATAAGGTATGTAGGTATTCAATGAAGATCTCTTTTCATCCTCATTCCCAAATTATGATTTTTATTAAATCCCTCAAACTTTGGAGAATTTATTTATGACCTTCTCGACCTCAAAGAGCTAGTTTTTAAGTTGATTCATGATCGGGGAAGTCAATAGTACATCCCGGCTGAGTTTCAAAATTTTTGGACAAACGTAAGGGCGTGTTTGGGATTCAGAAATAGTGGCTCGAGGCGATAAGACCATGGCGCCCTGCCCAGAGCGGCGCTCCAGAGCCCGAGGCACCTCACCTAGAGCGGCTCTCCAGAGCCCGCGACGCCCTGGCTAGTCCAGCCTGTGTATTTTCCTGCAGTTATGTTCCACGTCTTTAAGGGAAAAGGGGTAATTTTTCCTTCACCCATTAGGTCCATAACATGAGATTAAAGCCCCAAATAGCATAATTGCTCATCCTTTTCAAAAAAATCCTCTCAAGAACAAGCCCTAGCTTCATTAAGTTCAAGAATCAAGCCTCAAGAACTCACCCCAATCTCCACGAAATTAACAAGCAAGGTATGTTTGGTGTTTATCTATGGGTTTCTTTCACCCATAGAGCCCAATAATCCTTTTTAAAAATACATAATTGAGTTTTCATGAATTCCATGCTTCAAGATTAATTGTATTCATGTTCATGATAGTGATTGGGTTTCAATTCATGACATGAAATAAAAATAGTTTATGTGATGAATTATATGAATTGCATGCGAAACCCTTGAATTTGAAATTGAGTATTGTATTCATGATGTTCATGTGTTGGCCATTATCATGTTAAATAATCCATGATCCCCAAGTGTTTGCTAAAATGCCTATGTGAAGTAAATAGTGGAATCATGACATGTCATTATGTGGTCCCGATCTTGTAAAAGCTTTTTCCCTACAAGTTCTTGATAAAATATCTCTATGAATAAATTGTGGACAAGTGTACATTGTTATGTTTCTCAATATCATGCTATGCTTTACTCTTTATGCTATCGACTCCTGGGGTACCTTATACCCAAAAATCTTAGTTGTTGACCTAAAGCTAAAGTAGTTACAGAATAGTCTCAGTAATATCCCGATTAGAAGTACTCAGTCAGTACAGAACACAATTAAACTTAGTAAACTTAGTCCAGTTCAGTCAGTTAACACGATCAGTAATAGTTCAGTCAAGCCTAGTACAATTTAGAAATCATTTCAGTGTCTAATCAGTTAGGAGTAGATTCAGCACCAAGTGAACCCAAGGATGGGGACTCACCTTCCAGTAAAGGGTGTAATCCTTAGAAGCAGTCCTTGCATTCCAGAACTATGTTGCCAGCGTAGGTTAAGACATTAACCTAACAATTAAGGTTTGATAAGGTGTCTTACCTGCCGGTTGTGGGTAGCACCATTCTCATTCAGAGCACCTGCCAAATGAGGGTGACTAGCAACTTGTTTTTACCTGTGGCACGGTATTGACACCCTTACAACTGGGTTATAGGTTGGACCCCAATCAGTTTAGTGTGGGGAATGTTGGTTAGTTGATTACCTCCTATAAATTAGTTTCAGACTCAGTATAAAACCTCAGTTTAGTTTCAGAATCAAGTCTGTCATCCAGCTCAGTATAGAACTCAGTTTATTGCTACAGAATTAGGACTATCAGAAACAGTCACTTAGTTAACAGTAATGCAGTATCAGTAAACTTAGATATCAGTCCTTTAAATTTTAGAACTTATTATCTAGTGTTAATGAAATCTTAGTTACAGTATACGTAGTTATGTGCATCGTATTGCATAATCAATAATTACAGCAGTTTTAAAGATACATGTACTCTCGTTCAGCTATGTTCATGCCATTCAATCAGTTATTGTTCATGCATATGAACCCATACATTCAGCCTCACCTCACTTACCATACCATTACATTTAAAGTACTGACACATACTTTTCTTTTACACTATGATGTCTTATATCATAGGTTCAGACGCACGGGCTCCTGACCGTACTTATCAGCCTAGATTATCAGATGCAGAGTTAGTGGTGAGTCCTCATAGTTCGAGGATAGAGTTGTTGTTTTAGTATTTTAGTATTTAGCTTATTTCAGTAGTCGGAGTTAGTTAAGGGCTTGTCCCATCAACTCCACATTCAGATAGTTAGAGGCTTTTAGGCTAGAGTATTTCAAATAGATGTTCAGTTTACAGTATTGATTTTCAGTATTCAGCATTTGATTTCAGTTTTGAACCTTATGGAATTTTTTTGCCTAATTTCCGCATTATACATAATTATTATTCTGTGATTGTAGTTGGTACCAGTTATGGGTTAACTTGTGGTCCTTTGGGATTATGAGCACCGTGTGACATCCGAGGTGTAGACTTGGGGTGTTACAAACTTGGTATCAGAGCCTAAGGTTCAACAGAGTCCTAGGAAGTCTGAAATATGCGTCTAGTAGATTTTTCTGCATGGGTATATAGCATGCCACACTTATGGACAAGAGGCTATGAGGCATTTTAGGAAAAGTTTTCCTTTTTTCAGTATTCATGTTGTGCGAGTGAGCATGAGCTCAAGTTAAACTCTCAGGATAATCCTTTTTTTCCTTTCATTTATAGAATATGTCTCCCTAAAAGACTAACGGAAGAAGAACTAGAAACCAGCCAGTGCCTCTGCCCATTCAGGAAGATCCCCTGAATGAGCATGTGTCTCACTCCGAAATCAGGACTGCTTTCACTACCTTAGTTTATTTAGTAGTACCCAGAACAAGCAGCTGGCTAAAATCCTATCTAGTCTTATGACTCAAGCTCCACAGAGTGAGGAGAAGAGAGGTAGGAAAAAAGGGAAAAAGAAAAACAGGGCCAGAATGCCTAGGCCAAAGAGTGGCCGAACAAATCTTCCTTGCCAAAAATGTGGCAGAAACCAATAGGGCGTGTGTAGGGCTGACAGTGGGTTGTGTTTTGGATGTGGAAAGACAGGCCATAGAATCAGAGAGTATCCTCAATTAGGTTCGTGAAGTCAGCATATCCATCCCTCAGCTCAGTCCGGTCACCCAAATCAACAGGTTGCCACTTCCAATGCCACCAGTGGGCAACGTCCAAACAGACTCTATGCACTTAAGTTCTGATAGGATCAGGAAAGTTCTCCGTATGTGTCCACTGGTACGTTACAAGTTTATCACTTACATGTTTATGATTTGCTAGATCTAGGAGTTTCTTTGTCATTTGTAATTCCTTATATAGCTGTTGACTTTGTAGTTAGTCCCGAAACCCTAGCAGAGCTCTTCTCAATCTCTACCCCAGTGGGTAAATCTATCATAGCCCGACGAGTATACAGGAACTGCCCGGTTATAGTATCTCAGAAATCCACCTTAGTAGACTTAGTAGAATTAGAGATGCCAGAATTTGATGTCATTCTTAACATGGATTGACTTCATTCATGATATGCTTCAGTTGATTGCAGAAACAAAATTATCCATTTTTAGTTTCTAAATGAACCTGTCCTTAAGTAGAGGGGTAGTACTTCGACACTTAGGGGTCAGCTTGTTTCCTACCTTAGGGCGAGGAAAAAGATATCTAAGGGGTGTGTTTATCATCTTGTTCGAGTTAAGGAATCTAGTTCTGATACTCCCAGATTTGAGTCAGTTTCAGTAGTAAATGAATTCTCAGATGTATTCCCTAACGATCTTTCTAGAGTCCCTTCTGAAAGGGAACTTCAAGATACTCAGCCTATCTCTATTCTATCATACAAAATAGCCCCAGAAGAACTCAAAGAATTAAAAGAACAGTTGAAGGTCTCCTTGAGAAGGGATTCATCAGATCCAGCGTGTCCTCTTAGGGTGCACTAGTTCTATTCGTGCGTAAGAAAAACAGTTCTCTTAGAACATGTATAGACTACCGTCATCTAAATAAAGTCATGGTCAAGAACAAGTATCCACTTTCCATAATTGATGACTTATTTGACCAACTTCAGGGTGCCAGTTACTTTTCTAAGATATACCTCAGATCAGGCTATCATCAGCTCAGGGTCAGAGAATGTGACATTCCGAAAATAGCTTTCAGAATTCGGTATGGTCACTTCGAGTTCTAGTCATACCCTTTGGTCTCACTAATGCCCCAAAAGTTTTCATGGACTTAATGAATTGTGTGTTCAAGCAGTACTTGGGTATGTTCGGTATAGTCTTCATCAATGATATTCCTATCTATTCCCGTAGCGAGAATGATCACGCAAATCATCTCAAAATCATACTTCAGACTCAATTATCATGATATCTATTCATGCCTTACATGCCATCTCTATGATCATAGATCATATTCATACACGTTAGCAAAACTCATGTACGCTTTTAGTCCCTAGTATAAGAGCTCTAGTTCACTCAGTGTTACGAATCATGTTCCGTGAATACAAAAACTCCATACTCAGGTCATAAAGCTCATGACTCATGTACTCATGTCATGCTTTATAATATTATTAGCTCCCATGACTCATGTGACACTCCTAACGATCGTCTAAATTAAGATTATGTCATGTATATCCTCCATTTAGTTCTCTTAATAAATCAATGATGTTGATATTCTATTCCTCAGGCCTCAGTTAAGTGTCAAGTTTAGTATAGTGTCCATTCATGCTTCAGGACCTCATGTTTAAACCTTTCAGTGAAACTCTCCTTATGAAATGATATAGTGATGAGCACTTGTTTAGATGGGAGAGAGTAAATGTTTTATACTAAGCAAAGGTTGTTGCATGCTTGTTTTACACGAGGCTATAGTTATGAAGATAGGCTTGAATGTCATGGTGGTGTGTAAGTGGATAAATAGTGAGTGGCTAGTAGGAAGTTATATTTAGTTATTGAAAGGAAATCAGAATTTTTCATGAGATGAGAAGTTGAGAAGATGCAAAGTGTGAGTGTCTATTCAGATCCTCAATTTATGTCAGTCTCCATCATGTAGTTATCAAAATTCAGTTACAGTGTCAATTCAGTATTCAGTTCAAAACTCAGTTCAGTCTCGAGTTTATTTGACCATAGCATATATTTATCCGTTATTCAGTTATCAATATTTCAGAATCATGTTATACACTTGGTCCAGCATTCTCCAATAATACAGTTTGCACCCATTCATGCTCAGTATCTCATGTTGCTCAGTCAGTCCTTACCTTATTTACATAATATTCTATAGTTTTGGTCCAGACTAAGTACAGTTCAATCTCACATGAACGATATTCATCTATCATCCATCCAGTTAATCAAATAAGTTAGTGTGTTTATGCATTCACGCTCAGTGCCCATGTGAATGTTTTTAGTAGTATCAGGTAAAGCGTCGTACTAAGGTGAAGAGTATAGTATAGTTGAGAGAGTATTCGAGAAATATGTCTAAGCTTGAAAATTTATATTTGCAGTGCATAAGGCTTAGTCACTCTATCTTAGATGATGTTTCGTAGGCCTCACCTCATACTATAGAATTTTAGCCAGGGTGTGATTTCTTATTCAGCCCACACCAAGATTTAATTGCTCCCTAAAATCAGTAGAACTTTATGGAAAGAGTGTTAAGAAATGCTTCAGTTTAGTATAAGTTTTCAGTATGAGTTAGTCCGTAAGGAGAACAATTCAGTTTAGTAGTCAAGTAGATAAGTTCGTGTAGTTTCCCATCTTTTCATCTAGTTGTACTATCTGAAGTCTCATGAATGTAACTATTCTACGATAGAGAAACCAGGTAGTTGTGAGTTCAGCCTAGTTCATCTATCATGCCTCAGTTTCAGATCCCGGATATTTAGTCACAATTCAGTTTGTATGTGCCTTGTGCATCATCCCAATCTTTCCTCAGTAGCTCGGCCAAGTTAGTATCCTTCAGGGGACGTATTATCCCAAGGGGGAGATGCACTATAATTCCTCGAGATTTTAAGACCTAAATCTTCCACTTTCTCTTTATATAACAAATCTAGTTTGGAGTAGTGCATATTAAAAGTGGACCCTCAAGTTCCAATCTCATCCGTAAGCCATGTATTCAAGGTCTTAGTTTAGTTCATGATATTCAGTTCATGTATCATATTTCAAGCTCAGTTATGTTATCATGTTCCCATTCATTCATGTTTAGTAAATGATCTCTAGTTTGAGTTTGATAATTTCATATTCTTGAAAATCTCTCCTATGAAGGGAGTGAAGAGGTTCGGCAAGAAGGGAAAAACTCAGTCTTCGATAGGTCGGTCCTTATAGAATTCTTAGTTGTTTTAAAAGTATAGCTTCCAAGCTTGATTTCCCTTAAGAACTATCTTCAATGAATCCAGTTTCCCACGTCTCCTTTCTAAAGAAATGCATTAGAGACCCAGCAGTCAGAGTTCCCTTAGAGAGTGTAGAAATTCTAAATGATTTCTCTTTCGGAGAGGTTCCAGTCGAAATCCTCGATCATCAGATTTGCAAATTAGGGAACAAAGAAGTTCCCTCTATCAAAGTCCTTTGGTAGAATCAGTCCGTTGAGGGAACTACATGGGAAGAAGAAGCAGATATGTGGATCAAGTATCCCCACCTCTTCTCTGCAAAAATAGACTCAGCTTGAGGTAACAGTCTTCATTAAAGTTACTTATTTCCGCGTTCAGTTACAGTTATAAACTTGGTATTCCTTACCGTTACATATTCAGTCATGCATTCATGAATCAGTTCAGTCATGTACTCATGCATCAGATATGCATGTTCAGTATGAAAACTCAACTTATCAGTAACTTCAGTCATGTATTCCATGCATCATACATGCATATTCAGTGTGCGAGCTCAGTCTATCAGTATTCTTAGCTTAGTTAGTCTCATTCGAGGATGAATGTTCCCAAAGGGGAGATATTGTAAGACCCAGCAAAATTCTAATCTTAACTCAGTCCCTTAGAGCGTGAAAAGGGTCCCAGACTTAGAAATTTTAGCTAAGTGTTAGGACTTAGTATTTTGTAAAGCCCTCGAACTTTAGGGAATTTATTTACAACCTTCCCAAACTCAGGGAACAAGTTTTTAAGTTAATTCATGATCGGGAAAGTTAATAGTACATCCCGAGTGAGTTTCAGAATTTTTGGACAAGCATAAGGGCGTGTTTGGGATTCAGAAACAGTTGATCGAGGTGATAATCCTGCGGTGCTCTAGAGCCCACGGTGCCTCGCCTAGAGCGGCGATCCAGAGCCCGCGACGCCCTAGCTAGTCCATCCCGTGTATTTTCCTGTAGTTATGTTCTACGTCTTTAAGGTAAAATAGGTCATTTTCCCTTCACCCATTAGGTCCATAACACGGGATTAAATCCCCAAATAGCATAATTGCTCATACTTTTCACAAAATCCTCTCAAGAAAAATCCCTAGCTTCATCAGTTCAAGAATCAAGCCTCAAGAACTCACCCTAATCTCCATGAAATTAACAAGCAAGGTATGTTTGGTGTTCATATATGGGTTCCTTTCACCCATAGATCCCAAGAATCCCTTTTAAAAATATATGATTGAGTTTTCATGAATTCCATGCTTCAAGATTAATTGTATTCATATTCATGATAGTGATTGGGTTTCAATTCATGATTTATTTTAAGTTTCCATGAAATTAAAATGGTTTATGTGATGAATTATATTACTTGCATGCTAAACCCTTGAATTTGAAATTGAGTATTATATTCGTGAAGTTCATGTGTTGGCCATTATCAAGTGAAATAATCTATGCTTCCCAAGTGTTTGATAAAATTCCTATGTGAAGTAAATAGTGGAATCATGACATGTCATTATGTGGTCCCGATCATGTAAAAGCTTATGCCCTACAAGTGCTTGTAAAATGTCTCTATGAATGAATTGTGGACAAGTGTACATTGTTATGTTTCTCAAGATTATGCTATGCTTTACTCTTTATGCTTCAAGTCCTGGAGGTATCTAATACCCAAAAATCTTAGCTGTTGACCTAGAGCTAAAGTAGATGTAGAATAGTCACAGTGATACACGATTAGTAGTACTCAGTCAGTACAGAACCCAGTCAAACACAGTGAACTCAGTTCAGCTCATTCAGTTAACATGATCAATAACAGTTCAGTCAAGCCTAGTACAGTTTAGAAATTAGTTTAGTGTCTAATCAGTTGGGAGTAGGATTCAGCACCGAGTGAACCCAAAGATGGGGACTCACCTGCCAGTAGAGGGTGTAATCCTTAGAAATAGTCCTTGCATTCCAGAACTACGTAGCCAACATAGGTTGAGACATTAACCTGCTAGTTGATGGTTGATGAGGTGTCTTACCTGCCAGTTGATGGTACCACCATTCTCATTTAGAGCACCTGTCAGATGAGGGTGACACAACAACTTGTTTTAACCCATGACACAGAACTGACTCCCTTCCAACTAGGGTTATAGGTTGGACCCCAATCAGTTTAGAGAGGGGTATGTCAGTTAGATAATTAGCTCTAATAGTTTCAGTTTCAAACTCAGTATAAAACCTCAGTTCAATTTCAGAACCATGACTGTTAGATATAATCATCCAGCTTAGTATGGAACTCGGTTCAGTGCTACAAAATCAGGACTGTCAAAAATAATCACTCAGTTAATAGTAATACAGTATCAGTAAACTCAGATATCAGTCCTTCTAATTTCAAAACATATTATCTAATGTTAATAAAATCTGAGTTACAGTATACGTAGTTATATGCACTGTATTGCATAATCAGTAATTACAGTAGTTTCCGATATACATGTACTCTCATTCAGTTATGTTCATGCCATTCAGTCAATTATTATTCATGCATATGAACCCATGCATTCAGCCTCACCTCACTTAGCATACCAGTACATTCAAAGTACTGGCACATACTTTTTTTTGCGTTATGATATCTTATATCATAGGTTCAGATGTAGGGGCTCCTGATCGTACTTAGTAGTCCAGATTATCAGTAGTAGAGTTAGTGGTGATTTCTCATAGTTCGAGGACAGAGTTGTTATTTTAGTATTTTAGTATTCAGTTTATTTCAGTAGTCGGAGTTAGTTGGGGGATTTTCCCATCAACTCCACATTTAGACAGTTAGAGTCTTTCAGGCTAGAGTATTTCAGACATATGTTCTATTTACAGTATTAATTTTTTAGTATTCAGTATTTGATTTTAGTTTTGAACCTTATGGAAAATTTCTACCTAATTTTCCTATTATACAGTATTACTATTCAGTGATTACAGTAGGTACCAGTTATGGGTTAGCTTATGGTCCTTTGGGATTATGACCACCATGTGACGTTCGAGGTGCAGACTCAGGGCGTTATAGATGAAGGCTTCCCCATCAGTTAGGTAGAGACTGTTAGTAGCATTCATAGAGTTCAAGAACTACATCTCCACCATAGGTTATAAGGGATCACTGTCAGTTTAGTCTTGACACCATAGTATTTCAGGATATCAGTTTAGTGGATGCATGCTAGCTAGTGTTTTTACCCTTGGCAAGGTACTAGCACCCTTTCAACTAGGGTTACATTCACTATTAATTCCCACAATCCTCGGTTTATATGGACTTATGCTTCAGTTCAGATATGCATGATCTTGTATTCAGTTATAATATTTTATACAGTACATGCTTATACTTGGTCATTACATCCGTTCTTACTCCACAGTTTCAAACCCAGAATTCATACATGACCCTCAACATAGTTTTACAGCATATTCAGCTTTAAGTTGAGATTAAATATAGTATTCATGTTTCTACCACTTCCTAGTTTACAGAAATGTTTTAGCTCATAATTTTAAAATTTCACTATGCCTTACAACTTTTACGTATAAAATTGTTCTAAATGTATATTTCAGCAAATGGCTTATGTCCTCGATTTAAAAATGTGTTTTAAGTATTTTCATAACTAGTACATATCTGGCATACTCAAAACATTCCGATGTACTGATAGCATACCTCTTCTGCCAATATTTTTCATATGATGTAGATTCAGGTGCTTACTCTCGGGATCATAGCCAAGCAAATCACAACATTCAGCCAACAAGTGATAAGTTCTCTTATTTTGAGGACTCTAGCAAGTCTCAGTTCTTGTATTGTATTTTCTTATTCATATTTATTGATTACGGATAGTTAGGGGTCATGTCATAACTACCTATAGTCAGTATTAGTAGAGGCTTCATAGATGGTCAGTCAAAGTCATCGTATGTAGTTTGAATTTTTCCCCTTTTTAGATTACATTGTTGTAAACTTTGAATAGTAATGTATTGAAACAAATTATGTCATGATTATGCTTCCGTTTAATCAACGTATCTTTTATATATGTTTTAAATAGGTATCTCATGCATTATTCTAGTACCATGGGTTAGTTTGGGATCACTTGTAGTTCTAAGTACCATTTTACGACTAGGAGTAGTTTCGGGCCATGACAATAAGTCCCATGGATCTTTAATTTTTAATCTATAATATAGTAAAATAGTATAATAACACAAAAATTATACAAAAAATACATTATTAATATAATTTTTTTTTAAAAATGATTAAAAACACATAGAAATTAAAACTTTTAACATCATTTATATGTAGAAATACTACACTCATATAAAAACTATCATGAGATGTAAATCAATTATAACATCTTATCTTTCAAGCAATAAAAAGAATCACAATTCTTAAATTATATGACTATCACACTGTGAAATTTACCGTCGAAAAGAAATAATCAATAAAGTATTAATATTATTACTATTGCATTTTTAGTTCATTAATTAAAATAAAATACATTCAAATAACCAAATAATAAAATAAGATAATTTTAATTATAGGACAAAAACATAAGACCAATGACAAGTAAAGATGTAAAATTCAGAAATGTATTTAAATAGAAGCGTTAAGTAGATTCACCCTCAAATATTCGTACATAGTAAATAAGAGCATCATTCATTTAGTAAACAACTAGTTTAGCGTGCGTGCTTTGGACATGTGCCTCACGTTAATCAATAAGATTATATATATACAAGAAGAATAAAATTATGACAGAGAAAATCAAATGCTTTTCTAACTGTAAAATGATTGTAACAAATTAAAATAAAATTCTTAGAAATGTCTTATATTGCACAACATGATTCCCTCCCTAAAAATGTTGACATTGAAATAAGTTAAAGAAAGTGGTATGATTTGACTGTTTGAGGCTAGTAAACTAAACTAATAAAAGGAATAATGAAAAAGATAATTGAAAAGACAAGTATTGGAAGGTTGAGAACCAATGCATGATTCAAGCTTGACATTGAGCTAAATGAAACACCAACAAATAATCTAAAATCAAGATTTAATCGATTGACCTACATAATAATGATATTAAAAATACAAATTATTAGGAGAATGATTTCTCTCAAAGAAGCTTGTTTGAGGACTACATTATAAATGCTTTTGTATTATTGTAGAAAGAAAGAATTCTCAATTATAGAAGTCCAAAACCTTTTCCACCAAGAAAGAACCACCTAAATATAGTAATTTTAATTTATCTTTCAAGTTATTTACAAATATTAGAATAACATGAGTAATAAACTAAATGCTTACATTAAGATTTGAAAAGAAGTGTTTTTTAAAAAAGTAGTTTTAGCGAGAAACAGTTGTATCACTAGTCCTCTATATACATGACTGAGTTATAATGTCATATGGTAAAATCAACCTAGCTCAAGTGATAAGGTTTTATCCCATGAAGAAAGATAAAGTCAATAAATGATCATAAAGTAGATATCTCTAAATGAGACATTCAATTGTGCGGTAAATGTAAATCATAATAATGAGGTTTCAATCATGGAATAAACTTAATATTTAATACAATTGATCAGGTCAATGACAATGAAGTAGTTATCTTCAAAGGTGATTATGTTTTTAGTCCATAGGCACATTAAAACATGATTGTAAAACCAAGTTATTTCAATTTAATCTATGAAATGTATGATATATAAAGCTTGATTATTTTGTCTATCTTAGAAGAGAGAAAGAGAGAAAGAGGCATATTAAAAACATGAACTACAATATGCAAAACAAAACCTTTTTCTATGTCTGAACTTTGTGTAAAATACAACCCATACCCTGAGTCTTCACTAACATGAGTTCCTATGGAGTGTATTTGTCATGACCCAATTTAAGAGTGATAATGGCACCTACTTTATCCCACCAGTAGGTAAGTTGAACCAAAACTCAAATCTATTTGCAAAGGGTTGACTTGGTGGAAAATTTCCAAAACTGAAGAAAATAGATAATTGCAACTCATAAATAAGAAAAGCAATAGAGCTAGTCAAGAAGGTAACCATAATATATATAACCATCCCATGGCCTGATAGAGTCAGTATAAAAGCTACTACGAATTCAACTCAAGTTCTAAAATAACTAACACAATCTGTCTCAATGAAAAAGACTATACATAAATAAGATAGAAGGAAGTGGGCAACTTTAACTCCAAGAGCTCAACTTATCTCCGAAATCCAACACAGCGATCGATGAATCAACAATGACAACTAGTACTCGGATCTACAATAAAAAAGTACAAAAGTGTAGTATAAGTACCAAAACTATGGTTACTTGATAGGTATCATCGCTAAATAATGACATAAGTATGATAAAATGCAAGATAACATAATGAAGTCAAGGTAAAGAAGCAAACCTGAAAAACTCTAATATCACTGTGTAGAAATAAGTAAATGGTCAAAATAAAACATAACATAAAAAAGCAAACACAGGCGATTATAACTACCAAATTAGACCCCACCAATAAGTGAAGAAAAGTAAATAACCCAATGAAGGCCCCCATAAGACTGAAGGGTACAATCAAGTAAAGCGTAAACCAAACCACCATCATTTAACAACATCTGTTATATGACTAGAATCCATCTATGTCATGCCACACTATTACTATTTTCCATTTCCAAGCTTAAACCAATACCCACCCTATCCATATACCCTTACCGACCTTGAATCGGTATGATATAAGCAATATCATAAGTAGTAGACAGACTCGAATAGGTAAATATATCATCAATATCATAATCATTATCCAGACTCGAACTGGTAAATATATCCTTATTATCATAATCATATTTTTGGACACGATTTGACATATATATATATATATCATTAATATCATAATCATTATCTAGACTCGAACGACTATATATGTATCATAAATATAGAAATCAAAGTCACAACACTAGGTTTTACCGTATTTAACATTAACTCTAAATATCAAACCATCATGTCCAATAGGAATCTAGATTCATCAAGCCTCATATTTAGCATTTCAAGGTATCATGAGCGTATAAAGTTCAAATAGACTATAAGTATTGTCCTAAGGCAGGCCGAAAGGGCCCACTACGAATCCTCGATATCCATTTTAAGGCAATATAACCCCAAACTAGACTAAGGTATATAATTCCACTCTTAGATGTTAAATAGCATCAATTAGACCTACGATATAATTTTTACTAAGGAACTAAGCAACTCAACCAAATACACCTAAGTTAAGGTTTTCGGTAAACCTAAGAGTCCTCACTAACCCAAGTATTTCAAATTTCATCACTAACACATAAAAACCATCCCAAATATAACATGATATCATAAATATACTTTGACATAGCTGAATCGATAGGAAAAGAAAGCCTAGCCTACCTGGACATTGTACAAAGTTGGATGAATCTGCTAAATCACCGACTTTCCCTTCCAAGAAACTTCTTCATAATGCTAGACTATCAAAATCATATTCTACTCACCAATATGAGAACGATGATACCCATATTGTACCATTGTACTTCAAGTACAAAAATACTAAAAAATTGGTCCCACATACAAAAATTGCATTTTCGAAGCCAATCCGACATTCTCTTATGATCAAGGAGTAACTACCCTAAAATGGGTGAAATTTGAGATAAATTGGTGTTAAAATCAAGTCACCAAGTTTTAGAAATTTCGAATAAGAAATGAGAAAACCCACCATGAATAAGAAGGAATCTTACCTCAAATTTGAATGAAATATTGTAAAATAATCGTTACCCAAGATCCTAAATCACCCAAAAGAGTTAATCCTAAGATTTCCTCAATATTTAGGGTTTTAGTCTCGGGAGAATGGATGTGGAATGGGAAAAATGAGCTGAAAAGGGGGATTTTTATACCTTTCCTAGGGATCGGGAGTCGCTATCCCAAAATGTGGCTCACAATTGCCATATCTGATGGTTTTCACGAGATTCGCTATAGCGACATATGACACATGATCACCATATCTGGTGGCTGCCACGAGAGTCACTATCGTGAAAAGTGGTTCATGATCGCCGGTTCTTCAGCACCATCTGAGACTTAGAAATTTCCTAGTCTCCACCAACCCCTCGGGATTCATACGGAATCTTGTATATATAAATGTTCTATGCTACTATACTGAATTCAAAATTTTGGACTCAATGGTGCTAACAAAATTTCCATACAAGGTCATTTCAACTAAAAGTGGGTCCCACACCCATATTACATTTTCTTAATTTTCTGACCAATAGGTTCAAATGAGTTTGGTGCAATACCCGTGCTTATTTCTAGCTAGAAATTATCTCAAGGATACTATTACTTTCTTTGAAATACAAATTTATTTTTGTACCCGTAGTAATTATGATATTTCTACTTTCTATCACTAGGGAAATTGATTTAGCTTTCTAACGATACTAATTTTGTCCAAATCCGACACCAGATGAGGAAGTTGTGGAAGTTTTACTCAGAACTGACCGAAATGCCCAGGTGCGACGTCCAAGTTGATGAACCGCCAAAAAAGTGATGGACCTCCACTTTGACCATCACAACCAAGGCAGTATTCCACGTTCTGGATAAGGATTGATGGACGAGTTGATGGACCGTCAAATTTTTGATGGACCGTCATCCAGGCCGTCAACTCTCATCCAGTGAACCCCATTTCTGGTCCACGTATGACGGTTGAAATGATGGACCGTCAAGTTCCTGATGGACCGTTATTTGGGTCTTCATACTCCACATTTAGTTTACTTCTAGGCCATTTTAACTGGGGTATTTTGGTCACTTGCCACTCGCCTATATATCCCAGATGAGTCCGAATTCAACTATTTTTGCTTATTATTATTTCACGAAAAAAAACTAGGGTTTCTCTATAAATTTAATCTCCAAGAACAAGACCCAATCTAATTTAAAAATCAAAGGATTTCAAATCCTTCAAGTTCAAAAACATCAAGAACCTTGAGTCAGGTATGCGTAGTGTTCATCTATGGGTCTATTTCGTTCATAGAGCTCAAGAACCATATTTTAAATATTATTTTGTGATTGTCTTATTGTGATATGAGTATGTACATGTTGATGATTGTTTTTTAAGTTTCAAAATGATATCTAAAGGTGATTTCAATAAGTATATGTGTTTGTTATTTGAAACCCATGATCCTTATGTGGCTTAATATGGTAAAATTTATAAACTCACTTAAGCTAAAAGAATGCATGCAAAGTGTTTGATAATATGCCTAGATGATAGAATTCATGTCCCATGATTTAATAGTGCTTAAATGACAAGTCCATGCTCTATGCTTTACGATTTCCCATGAATTCCATGTGAGTGATATACTTTGTGGTTGTGATATAGATTGATCATGATATTGAAGATATGCAAGTATATACATGTTGTATGAATTTACCTTCTATGTATAAGATGTTAAGAACTATGCTTAGTGTGAAATCCCCTACTCATGATATGGTAAATTATAAACTCTACTCTTACGATCAAGTCAGTCATGTGTGTCAGTTTTCTTTCATTGAGTCCTGGGGATACTTATGCTCGAAAAATATAGTTGTGTACCTAGAGACATGTCATGTTATCAATATAATCTCAGTCAATCCATGATCTATAGAACTCAGTCGGGCATATGACTCGGGAAACCTCAGAAATCTCATGATCTCAGTTAATTCTCAAATAGTAGCACTAATCCATCAGTCAACGGAAGTCAATTACTCAGTCTATGTACCGTCAGTTAAATCACATTCAGTCTCTTCAGATGGGAGTAGAAGTTAGCACCGAGTGAACCCAATGATGGGAACTCACCTGTCAGTTTAGGGTGTGATTCTTTGTAAGCATCCTTATGTTCCAAAACTACGTAGCCAGTGTAGGTTGAGACATATTAACCTATCAGATTAGGGTTGATGAGGTTGTTTAATCCGTTAGTTTAGGGTTCCAACTATTCTCATTTTGAGTACCTGCCAGCTAAGGGTCACTCACAGCTGTCCTTACCAGTGGCGCGGTATTGACACCCTTTTAGTCGGGGCGGAGATTGGACCCCAACATAGCTATATGCGTTATTGGGGCATGTCGTTCAAATAACTACCTCCCACAGTTTTAGTCCAAGTCTTAGTAAAAGAGCTTAGATAGTCCTTCAGATTTTAGCATATCAGGACTGTCAGATACAGTCAATTCAGTTACATAATAGAGCACAGATAGTTCCATTAGATTCAGGACTGTCAGACACAGTCATCTATGTTATCATAATTTTAGTAATGGTCATGATAGATATTAGTAGATCATGTATTAGTGTCCAGATCTTGATATCACGTAATCACGATCTCAGTTACTACGTATGCATATTTGCACTCTTACGTTCATATCAGTTAGTCAGTTATCATCGTTCATACATGTAAACTCTTTTTCCATTTAGCCTACCTCACTCGTATACTCAGTACTCCCAGTTGTACTGACGTATTTATGCTATGGTGCTTTATTTTACATTACACCATAAGTTCACAGATACGATCTCTAGATCAGCAGTAGTAGTAGCATTCCATTCGCAGAGTTACAGTGAGTCCTCATCCATTTGAGGAAAATATTATTTATTTCATTTATTATTTCAGTTCAGTTTTTCTAGACAGAGTTAGTTGGAGACATGTTCCTTCAACTCCTTATTCAGACAGTATTTAGAGGCTTTCAGATTTAGCTCAGATTTGATTCAGATTTCAGTTATTTTGGGTATTCGTTACCCCATATAGATGTTATGATTTGTCAGATATTCTATGCAGTTAAACCTTATGGCCTATTGTTCATATTTTTTGCATTATTACATCATATATTGCAGTATACAGGTATAGATATCAGTCATGGGTTAACTTGTGGTCCTTATGGGTCATAAGCACCGTGTAGCACCTCGGTTTAGAAAATCGGGGCATTACAAACTTGGTATCAGAGCCTAAGGTTCAATAGAGTCCTAGGAATTCTGAAATACGCATCTAGTAGAGTCTTGTGCATGGGTGTGTTGCGCGCCACATTTATGTGCAAGAGGCTATAAGATGTTTTAGGAACAGTTTCCCTTCTTTTGGTATTCATATCATGCTAGTGAGCATAATCTCAAGTTAAAATCTTAGTCTAATCTGTTCTTCTCTTATTTCATAATATGCCTCTAAAGAGAAGAAACCAGCCAACTCCTCAACCCAAAGATCCTTTGGGTGAACATATTTCTCATGCAGAGTTTACGGCTGCATTTACCGCACTTGCTCAGTGTGTGGTTGCCCAAAATAAATGGCCACCAGTTATTCCAGCCAATCTAGTAGCCAACTTAGCTGCAACTAGGATTCAGGACTTCACCCGAATGAAACCTCCATCTTTCTTTGGGTCTAAGTCTGATGAAGACCCTCAGGAATTCATTGACCAAGTCCAGAAGGTCATAGACATCATAAGAGTTACTTCTGGTCAGAGTGTCGAGTTAGTCGTATACCAGTTATAGGATATTGCACATACTTGGTACAAATAGTGGAAGTTCGAGAGGTTAGATGATGCAGGTCCTATAGAGTGGGAGAAATTTGTCATGACTTTCTTAGACAGATTCTTTCCCCAAGAGCTGAAGGAGGAAAAAGTTCTAGAGTTCATCAACCACAGGCAGGGCAATATGACAGTTAAGGAGTATTCTCTCAAATTTTCTTAGCTAGCCAGATATGCCCCTCATATGGTTACAGACAACAGATCTAAGATGAGAAAGTTCGTGTCAGGGGTGAATGATAGCGTGGTAACTGAGTGTAGGTCTGCGATGCTGAACAGTTATATGAATTTAGCTAGGATCATGACTCATGCTCAACAAATAGAGGAGAAAAAGATTAGGACTAGGGAGAGGCAGAACAAGAGAGAAATATCAGGTAGTTTTAGGTTTGCTCAACCAAAATCAGAAGAATGAAACCGTTCGTAGTTTTGTCCTAAGCCAACAATTCTAGATCCTTCCTCCGCCAGTGCCCCAATGCCAAAATTTAGAGACTGTAATAGATATTGAGCACCAGTATCTAAGTCTAAGGGATGTGTTAGCAGTGCCTGAACTAATCCCCTGTGTCAGACTTGTGGTAAGAACCATAAGGGTACCTGTAAAGCTGGTTGCGATGTTTGTTTCAGTTATGGAAAGCCAGGCCATAGGATTAGAGAGTGTCCGTAGTCAAGTCTACAAGGCTAGCAGAATCGCTCCATAGCCTAGTCCAGTCGCCCAAATCAGCAGGGTGCCACTTTCAGTGCTACTAGTGGGCAAATCCCAAATAGACTCTATGCTCTTCAGACCTGACAGGATCAGTAAAATTCTCCTGTTCATGTTTATGCTTTAATAGATCCAGGTGCATCCTTGTCTTTTATTACTCCTTATATAGCAGGCGATTTCGGAATCAGTCCCAAAATTTTAGTAGAGCCCTTTTCAGTCTCTACCTCAGTGGGTAAAACCATCATAGCTCGATGGGTATACAGGCAATGCCTGATTATGATATTTTAGAAAGCCACGTCAGCAGATTTAGTCAAGTTAGAGATGACTGATTTTGATGTCATTCTCGGCATGGATTGGCTTTATTCCTGCTATTGCTATAGTCGACTGCATAACCAGGGTATTTCAGTTTTAGTTCCCGAATGATCCCATCCTAGAGTGGAAGGGTAGTACTTCATCTTTCAGGGGTCAGCTTGTTCCCTACCTGCGGGCAAGGAAAATAATTTCTAAGGGGTGTGTGTATCATCTCATGCATATTAAAGATTCCAATTCTGAATCTCCTAGTATTGAATCAGTCCCAATTATAAATGAATATTTAGATGTGTTTCCTAAAGATCTTCCAGGCATTCCTCTCGAAAGGGAAATAGACTTTGGCATTGACCTTATTCCACATACTCAGCCTATTTCTATTTCGCCATACAAAATGGCACCAGCAGAACTTTTGGAACTGAAAGATCAGTTTAAGGATCTCTTATATAAGGGATTCATCAGGCCCAGTTTATCCCCATAGGGCACACCAGTCTTGTTCGTATGCAAGAAAGACGGTTCTCTCAGGATGTGTATTGATTACCATTAGCTCAACAAAGTTACGGTCAAGAACAAGTATCCTCTTCCCAGAATAGATGACTTATTTGACCAACTTCAGGGTGCTAGTTATTTCTCCAAAATAGACCTCAGATCAGGCTACCATCAGCTTAGAGTTAGAGAATGTGACATCCCAAAGACAGCTTTTCGTACTCGGTATGGTCACTTCGAGTTTCTAGTTATGTCCTTTGGTCTTACCAATGCCCCAACCGCTTTCATGGACTTGATGAACCGTGTGTTCAAGCAGTACTAGGACATGTTTGTCATAGTTTTCATAAATGATATCCTGGTCTATTCCCGTATAGAGCGTGATCATTCAGACCATCTCAGGATTGTTCTTCAGACATTCAGAGATCACCAGCTATTCGCCAAATTTAGTAAGTACAATTTTTGGCTAAAATCAGTAGCATTCCTTGGCAATATTATTTTCGGTTATGGAATTAAAGTAGATCCTCAAAAGACTAAAGCGGTAAGAACCTGGTCTCGCCTCGTCTCTCCATCAGATATCAGGAGTTTCTTAGGATTGGCTGGATATTACAGACGATTTGTCGAGGGATTTTATTCTATTGCATACCCATGTATAGATTGACTCAAAAAAAGGTCAAGTTTTAGTGGTCAGATCCTTGTGAGTAGAGTTTTCAAGAGTTGAAGACTCGACTCACCTCAGCTCCAGTTCTAGCTCTTCTAGATGGTTTAGTTGGGTTCTTGGTATATTGTGATGCATCCAGAGTGGGTTTAGATTATGTCCTCATGTAGCATGGTAAGGTTATAGTCTACTCCTCCAGACAGTTAAAGCCCCATGAGAAGAATTATCCTACTCATGATCTTAAGTTAGCAGCCGTAGTATTTTCCTTAAAGATTTGGAGACATTATCTATACGGAGTTCATGTAGATGTCTTCACGGATCATAAGAGTCTCCAGTATGTCTTTTCTCAGAAAGATCTCAATTTTCATCAGAGAAGGTGGTTAGAGATTTTGAAATATTACGACATGAGTGTCCTTTACCATCTGGGCAAGGCCAACATTGTGGACAATGCTCTCAGTAGACTCTCCATGGGTAGTGTTTCTCACGTCAAGGACAACAAGAAGAAGATAGCTCAAGAAATCCATCAGCTCTCCAGACTAGGTGTTATCTTAGTCGATTCTTCGGAGGGTGGTGTATGTGTTCAGAGTAGTTCAGAGTCATCTCTAGTTTCCGAGGTAAAACAAAAGCAAGGCAAGGATCCTAGCCTTGTCAAACTAAAAGAGTCAGTTCACAATCAGAGAGTAGAGGTTTTCTCCCAAGGGGGAGATGGGGTTCTTCATTGTCAGGGTCGTCTGTGCATTCCAGGTGTAGATGACTTAAAGCAGCGAATTCTTGCAGAAGCGTATGGTGCACGATACTCTATTCATCCAGGGGCTACTAATATGTACCGCGACCTATGGGAAATCTATTGGTGGAGTGGGATGAAGAGAGATGTTTTAGAGTTCATGGCTAGGTGCTCTACATGTCAGCAAGTTAAGATAGAGCATCAGAAGACTAATGGACCCATGCAGGAGTTCACCATTCCTACTTGGAAGTGGGAAGAAGTGAAAATGGACTTCATGACGGGTTTGCCTCGAACTCGTCATCAGCACGATTCAGTTTACGTTATTATAGACAGGATGACCAAGTCAGCTCATTTTCTTCCAGTTCATACCTCTTATTTAGCCGAGGATTATGCCAAAATCTATATCAGGGAGTTGGTTAAATTATATGGTGCTCCATTATCTATTATTTTAGATAGAGGTACCTAGTTTACCTCTCACTTCTGGAAAGTATTCCAAAAGGGTCTTGGTACCCAAGTCTATCTCAGTACAGCCTTTCATCCTCGGATAGATGGTCAAGAAGAAAGGACCATTCAGACTCTTGAAGATATGCTAAGGGCGTGTGCAATTGATTTCAAGGAAAGTTGGGATGACCACTTGCCTTTGATTGAGTTTGCATACAATAATAGCTATCATTCCAGTATTGAAATGGCTTCATTAGAAGATCTCTATGGAAGGAGGTGTAGATCTCCAATTAGTTGGTTTGAATTTAGTGAGGCCTCAGTCATAGGTCCTGACTTGGTTTTCAATGCCTTAAAGAAACTTCAGTTGATCAGAGAGAGACTCTGGGCTGCTCAGAGCCGACAAAATTCTTATGCTGATGTTTAGAGAAAGGATCTTGAGTTCAAGGTTGATGACTATGTCTATCTCAAGATCTCTCCCATGAAGGGAGTGAAGAGGTTCGGCAAGAAAGGGAAACTCAGTCCCCGCTATTTCGGTCCTTTTAGGATTCTCAGTTATTTAGGCAAGGTAGCTTATGAGCTCGAATCGCCTTCAGATTTAGCCTCAGTTTATCCGGTCTTCCATGTATCCTTGCTCAAGAAGTGCGTAGGTGACCTAGCAGTTGTAGTCCCTATTTAGAGCGTTGATGTTCAGAACAGTCTCTCTTATGAAGAGATTCTAGTTGAAATCTTAGACTATCAGACTTATTGATTGAGGAACAAAGAGGTCCCTCTATTTAAGGTTCTTTGGTGAAATCAGTCCTTCGAGGGAGCTACTTGGGAAGCTAAAGCAGATATGCGTACCAAGTATCCTTACCTTTTCTCCGCCAATTCAGATCAAGCTCAAGGTAATAGTTTGCCTTAAGCTTATTCAGTTTCATATTCAAGTTCCCATTATAAACGTGGTATCTACTACCATTTCATACTCTATCATGTATTCATGTATCAGTTTAGTTATAAAATCATGCATCAGCTATGCATTATCGTCTTGAGAAACTCAGTTTATCAGAACACTCAGCCATGTATCAGATGTGCATAAGTTCAGTATATTTAGCATGTCAGTCATGAAGTCATGTCTCAGTCACTCATGTTTATTTCATGTTCATTTATTATTTTCCCTCTTAGTTAGTCTCATTCGAGGACGAATGTTCTCAAGGGGGAGATATTGTAATACCCGAGCTTATTCCTAGCTAGAAATCATCTCAAAGATGCTAGTACTTGCTTTAAAATAAAAATTTATTTTTGTACCCATAGTAATTATGATATTTATAATTTCTATCACGTGGAAAATTGAGTTATCTTTCTAACGATACCAATTTTGTCCAAATCCGACACCAGACGAGAAAGTTATGGATGTTTTAATCAGAACTAATCGAAATGCCCAGGTGCGACATCCAAGTTGACGGACCTCCAAAAACGTGTCGGTCCACCACTTTGACCATTACAACTAAGGCAGTAGGGCCACGTTATGGATAAGGATTGACGCACGAGTTGATAGACCGTCAGATTTTTGATGAACCGTCATCCAGGCCGTCAACTTTTATCCAGTGAACCCTATTTTTGGTCCACGTATGACGGTTGAAATGAATGACCGTCAAGTTCCTGATGGAACGTCAGTCGGGTCATCACATGCCATGTTCAGTTTACTTCTAGGCCATTTCAATAGGGGTATTTTGGTCACTTAATACTCGCCTATATATACCAAGATGAGTCCGAATTCAGCCATTTTTTCTCATTATTATTTCACAAACAAAAACTAGGGTTTCTCTCTAAATTTAATCTCCAAGAACAAGACCTAATCTTCTTCAAAAATCAAAGTATTTCAAATCCTTCAAGTCAAAAAATATCAAGAACCTTGAGTCAGGTATGCGTAGTGTTCATCTATGGATCCATTTTATTCATAGAGCTCAAGAACCATGTTTTAAATATTATTTTGTGATTGTCTTGTTGTGATATGAGCATGTACGTGTTGATGATTGTTGTTTAAGTTTCAAGATGATATCTAAAGGTGATTTCATGAAGTATATGTGTTTGTTAGTTGAAACCCATGATCCTTATGTGACTTAATATGGTGAAATTCATGAACACACTTAAGCTAAAAAATGCATACAAAGTGTTTGATAATATGCCTAGATGATAGAATTCATGTCCCATGATTTAATAGTGCTAAAATGACAAGTCCATGCTTTATGATTTACGATTTCCCATGAATTCCATATGAGTGATATGCGTTGTGGTTGTGATATGGATTGACCATTATATTGAAGATATGCAAGTATATACATATTGTATGAATTTCCCTTCCATGTATAATATGTTGAGAACTATGCTTAGTATGAAATCCCCTACTCATGATATGGTAAATTGTGGACTCTACTCTTATGATCAAGTCAGTCATATGTGTCAGTTTCCTTCCATTGAGTCCTGGGGGTACTTGTGCCTAAAAAATATTGTTGTGTACATAGATCCATGTCATGTTATCATTATAATATCAGTCAATCCATGATCTATAGAACTCAGTTAGGCATGTGACTCAGAAAACCTCAGAAATCTCATGATCTCAGTTAATTCTCAAATAGTAGAACTAATCCGTTAGTCAACGGAAGTTAGTTACTCAGTCCATGTACCATCAGTTAAATCATGTTCAGTCTCTTTAGATGGGGGTAGAAGTTAGCACCGAGTGAACCCATAGATGGGAACTCACCTGTCAGTTTAGGGTTTGATTCTTAGTAATCATCCTTGTGTTCCAGAACTACGTAGCTAGCGTAGGTTGAGACATATTAACCTATCAGATTAGGGTTGATGAGGTGGTTTAATCTGTCAATTTAGGGTTCCCACTATTCTTATTTTGAGTTCCTGCCAGCTAAGGGTCACTCACAGCTGTCCTTACCAGTGGTGCAGTATTGACACCCTTCTAGTCGGGGCAAAGATTGGACCCCAACTTAGCTATATGAGTTATTGGGGCATGTCAGTCAAACAACTACCTCCCATAATTTTAGTCCCAGTCTCAGTAAAAGAACTCAGATAGTTCTTCAGATTTTAGTATATCAGGACTGTCAGATACAGTCAATTTAGTTACAGAACCGAACACAGATAGTTCCATTAGATTCAGGATTGTCAGATACAAACATCTATGTTATCAGAATTTTAGTATTGGTCATGCTAGATATCAGTAGATCATGTATTAGTGTCTAGATCTAGATATCATGTAATCACGATCTCAGTTACTACGTATGCATGTTTACACTTTTACGTTCATATCAGTTAGTCAGTTAGCATCGTTCATGCATGTAAACCCTTTTTGCATTTAGCCTACCTCACTCGTATACTCAGTACTCCCATTTGTACTGACGCATTTGCGCTATGGTGCTTTCTTTCATGTTACACCATAGGTTCACTGATACGAACTCCAGATTAACAGTAGCAGTAGCATTCCAGTCGTAGAGTTGTAGTGAGTCCTCATCCATTCAAGGATGATATTATTTATTTCATTTATTATTTCAGGTCAGTTTTGCTAGACGGAGTTAGTTGGAGACATGTTCCTTCAACTCCTTATTCAGACAGTATTTAGAGGCTTTCAGATTTAGCTCAGATTTGATTCAGATTTCAGTTGTTTTGGGTATTCGTTACCCCATATGGATGTTATGATTTGTCAGATATTCTATGCAGTTGAACCTTATGGCCTATTGTTCATGTTTTCCGTATTATTATGTCATATATTGTAGTATACAGGTATAGATATCAATCATGGGTTAGCTTGTGGTCCCTCAGGGTCATAAGCACCGTGTAGCACTCCGATTCAGAAAATTAGGGAATTACACTTGGGTGCCTCGATGCCCAAACCAAGTATCCACCCAGTCTAAAATCGATGTTTAGAATTAATTGGAATAGTCAGAATTGGCATACGAAGTTATTTGACTGAAGTTTTTGCTCAGTGGCATTTTGGAACCAGCAAAGACTCAAAAATAGGGAATTGTCTCTAAAAACTAGATAAACTTCCCGATAACCAAATTGCCAGTCCCAGTAAGTCATAAATGACTTAGGGAAGCTATAGGATCTAACAGTGAAAATAAGTGGAATTATGGTAACAATCTGAAGAATCATTATAATATCCACTATTAAAAGGACCTTCGTCCATAAAATTCAAGGATTAGGATGTATCGATGTCTCAAAAAGGTGCGAATATTGGGTCCACATCTCGCTATCGATCTCCCAAGTGTCCTCCTCTACTAGGAAGTTTTTCCACTGAACCTTAACTACCAAAATCCCCTAGTGCGCAGTCGCCTGACCTCACTAGCCAAAATAAGCACAGGCTCCTCTATAAAGGTCAACCACTTATCTAATTAGAGTGAGTCCCATCTAAGAACATGAGATGGATTAGGAATGTATCTCCATAACATAGAAAAATAGAAAACAGGATGGAAAGTAGCAAAATCTGGTGGTAAGTCTAACTTATGAGCCACCTCACCAACTATGCAGAGAAACTCAGAAGGTCTAACATATCTGGGATGAGCTTGCCTTTCCTCCTAAACCTCATCATACTCTTCTTGAGAGACACATGGAGGAATAACTTACCAACTTTAAATTTTAGGCATAAATCTTATGGTCTACATAGTCCTTATGCCTACTCTGAGCCGCTCTCAACTTATCCTGAATCACCCTGACTCTATCCAATGAATCCTGAAGAAAATTAGTACCATCGTCTCTAATATTAGAAGTCTCAAACCATTCAATCAAGGAATGACATCGCCTAAATATAAAGCCTCAAAAGGCGCCATCTCAATGCTCGAATGATAATTGTTATTATATGAAAACTCTGCCAATGCTAGGTGCTGCTCCCTCTTGACTCCAAAATCCATACACAGGCTTAGAGAATATCCTTGAGAACCTAAATAGTTTGCTCCGACTAGCGATCTATCTACGGTGGAATATTGTACTAAGTTCCACTTGAGTTCCTATATCCTTCTAAAAATTTCTACAAAAGCTAGAAGAGAACACATAAATCAAATCTGAAAAGATAAATATAGGTACCTATAATACCCCATATGTTTTCGTAGCTTAAATTTGTTCCTAGAATGTTAAGGTATAGTTTCCAAAATGAATAAAATTTATTCCATATGAAATTTTCTAGATTTAGACATTTTATTATATGAGAAATTGAATAAGCTTTCCATCGATATAAAATTCATCCAAATTCGACACTCGGTTGAGAAGTTAGAGCATTTTAAGTTGACAGTGTGCATCTTGGGCACCCACCGCATCACGGTGGAGGGTAAAATGACAATCGTCATATTCCAGTGGATATTTGTGATATTGGCGCATCGCAGAGATGTCCTATTTCCCATTATTCAATTTCCAGAAGTCCAGCTTGATATAGGCGCATCGTGCCAGTCTCTATAATGGTATTCCAAAGGAACACCATGATAGCTCCGCATCATGGAGTCTGCCCAGTTCCCAATCATCCAAATTCCAGTAAGCCACAATAATAGTGGCACATTGCGGTGGCCTTCCAGTTCAAAAAATTATGTTTTTGCAGCTCTGATTAAATATTAAATAGGGGTATTTTGGTCAATCCCCAAGGACCTAATACATCCAAAACATGAAATTAAACATATTTCTATCACTTTATGCTCATTATTCATCATTCTCTTCAAAAGCAAAACCCTAGAACCAAGAGCTTCTTCTCCAAGAAATCTAAATCCACCATTGTTTCTCCAAGCAAGATTTAAATTAAGGATTCCTAAGACAAGATAATCAAGAACTTATCTTCAAGAACTCAAGCACGAATCCAAAATTCAAGGTTTCTTCATCTAATCATCAATCAATGTATGTGGGATTTATGAACAAGGATCATCTTTTATCCTTGTGCCCAAAACCAAGTTTTAATTACAAATTCATATTATTTTAAATGAATATTCATGAGATTTGAATTAGGGTTCATACCCATTATTGCTAATTGCAAGATTATGAGATTTCCAATGTTTTAGAAGTTGAATTACGTGTCTATTTTCATACTTTCAAGCCTGTTGCAGAAATTTACAGATTTTGTGATGAATTAACATTATTTTCATAATTTAGCAAGAATATTATGATGTCTTGACATGAATTTGATGTATGGGTTACTATGCCCCAGTTTATATATTGATTTTTCAAGAAAGATGATGCTTTAAGCATCCTATGATCAGTTTATTCACAGGTTTTCAGTAAAGCTTTGATCTTCTGATCCTAAGCTAAGATAAGGAATCGACATTTTTTATACAGTTTGAGATTTAAAGAAAAAGAAGCATAATTGGTTTTAATTACAAACCCTTATGTTATTTTAAGGTGGATTACCTAAAATTTTTGAGTGATAAGTATGGGAGTAGTATTTAGCACCGAGTTGGGTATGATTCCAAGGTCTTATTCCCTAAAAATATGTGCCACCGTGGGTTTATGATTTTCCCATAGTGGGCTAAGATAGTAATCACTTAATTTAAGGTTCTCTTCTGATGGCAAGGGCAGAACAGCTCTCCCCAATATGGGTAAGACGTTGGACACCATGATAGCTCACATGATTTATGTCAGTTAAAAGTACCTCCTAAAGTTCCTAAGTCCTAAGACAAAATGACAGAAAAGCTTTTAGAAAAATAAGTGCAAAGGCTCACCAGTTATTCCGACTATGCTTTACAAAAAGATATTTAACTACAGTTTTCAGGCTCTCAGATTTCAAATTTAAGAATGTGTCATTTCTACACTTAGATAATATGATTTAAAGAGAGAATATAAGTACAATTTTTAGAACTAAGTGTTATGACTCACTAGATTTATAAAGTATGATTTGCTATTCATGATTTCAAATATTCCAGATTATGTGAGTCATTGTCATTTAGAATGTGCTATTTTTTTTATAAATTATAATGATGAGATGATGTTTTACTTATGCACTTCACCCCCATATACTTAGTACATCCTCAAAGTACTAATCCACATATACGTCTATGTGCAAAATTTTCTCATAATGTAGGTTTAGGTGCGTAATATCAGCAGCGAGAGTAGTTCGAGCATCTCCATCTACATCCTACTATCGGTGAGTCCTCATAGTTTGGGAACTTATTCATTCAGATTTTGCAGCTTATTAATTTATATGATCTAGTATTCTTTTTAGACAGTTCAAGTTAGCTGGGGGTTTGTCCTAGTGACTCTATAGTTATTAGTAGCAGGGGCTTATCAGACTGCTAGTTTTGATTTAGCTTATTCAGTATTGAGATTTCAGACATTGTTTCAGATATTATATTCAGATAGTTTTACACATTTAGTAAGACTTTTATGCCCATATTCCTATTATTATAAGACTCAGATCTAGTAGAAGAAAGACTGGGTTAGCTTAAGGCTACTCATAGTCTTAAGCACCGTGTGACTCTTCGAGATCAGATTTTGAGGCGTTACAAATTTGGTATCAGAGACTAAGGTTTTAAGAGTCCTATGGAGTCAGACAAGCCAAGTTATGTAGAGTCTTGATCATGGGTGTGAAGTGCGCCACATTTATGATCAAGAGGCTATGAAATATTCTTCGAAAATTATCTCTTTCTTTCATGATCTATCATGCTTACAATATCTCTATCTGCTTTTAACTCGTGCTCTTACGTAATAGTTGGATATGCCTCCTCATTGAGATAATGCTCGTAGAAATAATAACCAGCCACCCCAGCCCGCAGATTCTTTGAATGAGAATGTATCCCATGCCGAGTTTAAGCCTACCTTTTAGGCGTTGTCCCAGGTAGTGACTGCTAATGTTCAGGGCAACCATCAGAATCAGGCTGCAGTCCCACTTCAGCAAAATGGGGATTTAGCAACAGCTAGAATTAGAGACTTCACGAGAATGAATTTACCTGAGTTCTTTAAGTCAAAATACGGTGAGGACCCATAGCTTTATCTAGATGACGTGAATAATATTACCCAGATTATGTATGTTTCTGAAGAGGAGTGTGTAGAGTTAGAATCCTTTAAATTGAAGGATATAACATATGATTGGGTAGTTATATGGAGGAATAGTAGAGGTGAGAATGTTATTCCTATGAGTTGGTAGGTATTTAAGGATGCTTTTCTAGACAAGTTCATCCCACATGAGATAAGGGAAGCTAAGATAGAGGAGTTTATGAATTTGAGGTAGGGTTCAATGACAGTAAAAGAGTACTACCTTAAGTTTAATCAGTTCTCTAAGTATTCCCCTGATACGATGGCTAATCCTAGGGCTATTATGAGTAAGTTTATTACTGGAGTGTCTAGCTTGGTAGTCAAGGAGTGTAGGACTGGCATTCTCATTAGAGACATAGATCTTGCAAGATTGATGATGCATACTCAACAGATTAAGGAATTGAAGTTGAAAGGAAGAGAGAGAGGAAATTAAAAGGCTAGAATAGGGCAGTTTGAGAATGGCCAGTCTAGATCTCAAGGGGGAAATCATTCACTGTTTCAGAATCATTCATCTATGCCAGCAATATCTTCAGCTAGTGCTACCACTCCTAGAGGTATACAAGAGTAGTGGGGTAAATCTTCTATGTACATATATTAGAATAGTGTGAGTGGGAGGCCCAATTATCCAACCTGAGCTAAGTGTGGTAAAGCTCACCCTAGTGAGTGTTTGAAGGGAATAGATAGTTGCTATATTTATGATATGGTGGGTCACGAAATCAAAGAATGTCCATATGCTAAGTAGGGAAATAGAGATATTCGTCCCTATACTCAGGCTACTAGTGTACCTACTTCTTTAGGTTGCCCAGTTTCTCCTTAGGATGTATCATCCAGTACTGGTGGTAGTCATCGCTAGAATCGATTCTATGCTTTACCATTCCATCAGGAGAAGGAATATTTACCATATATTGTTACTGGTATGCTCCATATCTTTCATCTTGAAGTTTATGTGTTGTTAGACCTTGGGTCGAGTTTCTCTTATGTGACCCTATTAGTTGCAGTAAATTTTGAGATAAGTTTTGAAAGGATCCCTGAACCCTTCTTGGTTTCTACCCCAGTAGGTGAGTTAGTTGTTACAAAATAGATCTATAAAAAGTGTCATGTCACTATCCTTCATAAAATCATATTAGCAGACTTAATAGAGTTAGTTATGGTTGTGTTTGACCTTATTCTTGTTATGAATTAGCTCTATTCCTATTATGCCTCTATAGATTGTCGCATCCGAGTGATTAAGTTTCAGTTTCTAGATGAGCCAGTCTTTGAGTGAAAAGGTAATTCAGTGTCTCCTAAAAGCCATTTCATATCTTATCTTAAAGCCCGAAAGTTGATTTCCAAATAGTGTACCTATCATCTAGTTTGACTCAAGGACACTAAGTCTGAGACTCCAAAAGATCAGTCAGTCAGTGTAGTTTAGGAGTTTCTTGATATTTTTCCCAAAGATTTGCTAGGGGTACCTCCCGATAGGGAAATAGAATTTGGTATTGACCTTCTTCTAGATACTCAGCCTAATTCTATACCTCCATATCGTATGACTCCCGCTGAGCTTAAGGAGTTGAAGGAGCAACTCAAAGATCTTTTAGATAAAGTTTTCATAAGTCCTAGTGTTTCTCTATGGGGCGCTCCCATCCTATTCGTGTGAACAAAAGATGGTTTTTTGGGTATGTGCATTGAATATCATTAGTTAAATAAAGTTACAGTAAAAATCAAATATCCTTTTCCTAGAATTAATGACCTATTTGATCAACTCCAAGGTGTAAGTTATTCCTCAAAGATAGACCTTAGATCCAGCTATCATCAGCTTAAACTAAAGGAATATGATATTCCAACGACAACTTTGAAAACCCGTTATGGTCATTTTAAGTTTCTAGTCATATGCTTCGGGCTAACCAATGCCCCATCAGCCTTCATAGACTTGATGAACAGAGCATTCAAATAATATTAGGACATATTTGTCATTGTCTTTATCGATGATATCCTTGTCTACTCTCATAGTGAGGATGATCATGCAGACCATCTTAGAATTATGTTGCAAACTATTAGAGATCACCAGTTGTTTACCAAATTCAGCAAGTGTGAATTTTGGCTTAGACTAGTAGTTTTCCTTGGTCATATCATTTCTAGTGAGGGTATTAGAGTTGATCCCCAAAACACAAAGCCATAAGAACTTGGCCTAGACCTATCTCTCCATCAGACATTAGGAATTTCTTGGGTCTAGCTATTTATTATAGATGCTTTATTGAGGGTTTCTCATCTATTATTCTTCCTATGACTAGATTGAATCAGAAGAAAGTTAAGTTTCAGTGGTCAGATTCCTGTGACAAGAGTTTTCTAGAGTTGAAGACTTAACTAACTTCAACCAAGTGTTAGCATTACCTGATGGTACAGATAGTTTTGTGGTGCATTGTGATGCCTCTAGGGTTTGGGTTGTGTTTTGATGTAGAGAGGTAAGGTCATAGTCTATTCCTCTAGATAGCTTAAGCCTCACAAAATGAACTACCCTACCTATGATCCTGAGTTAGTTGCTGTTGTGTTTGCTTTGAAAATATGGAGACACTATCTTTATAGGGTGCATGTTGATGTGTTCACGGATCACAAAAGCTTGCAGTATGTATTTATTCAGATAAAGTTGAACCTCTATCAGAGATGGTGGTTAGAATTGTTGAAAGATTATGATATGAGTATGTTGCATCATCCGGGTAAGGCCAATGTAGTGGCAGACGCCCTTAGTAAATTGTCTATGGGTAGTTTTGCTCATGTGGAAGATGATAAGAAAGAGTTAGTTCGGGAAGTTCACCGCTTTGCTAGATTGGGTGTTAGATTGGTTGATTTAGTTGAAGGGAATATTTGGGTTAAGACTAGTTTCGAATTTTCCTAAGTTTTGGAGGTAAAGGAGAATTAAGATAAGGATTCTAGTTTAGTCAAACAGAAGGAGTTAGTTAAAGACCAAAGGATAGAGGTTTTCTCCCAAGAGGGAGATGGTGTGTTGAGATACTAGAGTAGATTATGTGTGCCATGTGTCGATGACTTAAGGATACAGATAATGGAGGAAGCGCATGGTGCACATTATTCCATCCATCCAGGAGCCACCAAGATGTACCGCGACTTGCGGGAAATCTATTGGTGGAGTGGTATGAAAAGAGATATTGTAGATTTGTGGCCAAGTGTGCAACTTGTCAACAGGTTAAGGTAGAGAACCAAAAATCAAGTGGTACATTAATAGAGTTTGGTTTCCCTACTTATAAGTGGGAAGAGGTGAATATGGATTTTATGACTGGTTTACCCCATTCGCGTCGTCAGCATGATTCAATTTGGGTGATAGTAGACAAACTGACTAAGTCAGCGCATTTTTTTCCAATTCATACGCCCTCTACAGCTGAAGATTATGTTAAGTTGTATATCAGAGAGTTAGTTAGATTGCATGGTGTTCCTTTGTCGATCATCTCTGATAGCGGTATTCAGTTTACCTCTCATTTTTGGAGAGCTTTTCAGAAGGTTCTTGGTACCCAAGTTAATCTTAGTTCAACCTTTCATCTGCAGACAGATGGTCAGGTAGAGAGGACCATTCAAACGTTAGAGGATATTTTGAGGGCATACGTTCTTGATTCCAAAGAAAGTTGGGATGATCATTTGCCATTGATTTAGTTTGCTTATAACAACAGTTATCATGCTAGTATTAAGATGACTCCGTTTGAGGCACTTTATGAGCGTAGATGTAGATCTCCATTTGGTTGGTTCAAAGTGGGTGAAGCCATATTGTTTGGGCCATGCATGTTGTTTGAAGCCATAGAGAAAGTTCAGTTGATTCGAGAAAGATTGAAAGCAGTCCAAAGTCATCAGAAATATTATGCAGACGTAAGAAGAATAGATCTTGAGTTTGAGGTTGATAATCTTGTGTATTTAAAAGTTTCACCCATGAAGGGGGTGAAAAGATTTGGGAAAAAAGGGAAGCTTAGTCCCCGTTATGTAGGTCCCTTCCCAGTTTTGAGTCGTGTTGGGAAGACAGCATATGAACTTGATCTACCTGCAGATTTATCCTTAGTTCATCCAGTGTTCCATATGTCCTTGTTAGAGAAGTGCATAGACAATTCAGCTGTTATAGTTTCTCTAGAAAGTGCAGATATTTAGAATAGCCTTTCTTATGAAGAAGTCCTAGTAGAGATTCTTGATTATCATAACATAGACTAAGGAACAAAGAAGTTCCCTTGGTCAAAGTTCTGTGGTGAAACCAGTCCGTTGAGGGTGCTACTTGGGAAGCAGAAGCAGACATGTGTACCAAGTATCCTCATCTCTTCTCCATAAACTCAGATTCAGCCGAAGGTAATAGTTTTTCTTCATTCAGTTCTTTTCCAGTTTCAGATTCATCCATATAGTTATTTTCATGAGAATTCATGCACTCACAGATAAATTTAGTAGCTCATTATATTTGAGATTCAGTCATATAGTTTATTTTAGTTGTGCATGATAGCTTATAGCCTCAAATTCCTTAGTATTTTCAGCTTAACTGGCCACATTCGGGGATGAATGTTCCCAAGGGGGAGATATTGTAATACCCAGTATTTTTTTCTAGCTTAAATTCATTCCTAGAATGTTAAGGGATATCTTCCAAAAAGAATAATATTTATTCCATGTCAAATTTTCCAGATTTAGACTTTCTATTGTGTGGGAAATTGAATAAGCTTTCCATCGATACCAAATTCGCCCAAATACGACCCTCGGTTGAGAAGTTAGAGCATTTTTAAGTTGACATTGTACCACCTGGGCACCCACCACATCGCGGTGGAGGGTAAAATGACAATAGCCACATTCCAGTGGACCTCTGTGATATTGGAGCTTTGCGGAGATGTCCTATTTTCCATTTGTCAATTTCTAGAAGTCCAGCGCGATATTGGCGCATTGCGCCAGTCGCCAAAATGGCATTCCAAAGGGGCACCGTGATGGCTCCGCATCGCAGAGTCTGCCCAGTTCCCAATAGTCCAAATTCCAATAAGCCACAACTATAGTGGCGCGTCGCGGTGGCCTGCCAGTTCAGAAAATTTTGTTTTTCCAGCTCTGATTAAATATTAAATAAGGGTATTTTGGTCAATCCCCAAGGCCCCAATTCTGCCAAAACAAGAAATTAAATATATTCCTAGCACTTTATGCTCGTTATTCATCATTCTCTTTAAAAGAAAAACCTTAGAACCCAAAAGCTTCTTCTCCAAGAAATAAAAATCCACCATTATTTCTCCAAGCAAGCTTTTAATTGAGGATTTCCAAGACAAGATAATCAAGAACTCATCTTCAAGAACTAAAGTAGCAATCCAAAATTCAAGGTTTCTTCATCTAATCATCAATCAAGGTATGTGGGGTTTATGAACAAGGATCCTCTTTCATCCTTGTGCCCAAAACCAAGTTTTAATTACAAATTCATATTATTTTGAATGAATATTCATGAGATTTGAATTAGGGTTCATACCAATTATTGCTAATTGCAAGATTATGAGATTTCCAATGTTTTAAAAGTTGAATTGCATGTATATTTTCATACTTTCATGCATATTGTAGAAATTTACAGATTTTGAGATGAGTTATAATTGTTTTCATAATCTAGCATAAATATTACGATGTTTTAACATGAGTTTGAGGTATGGGTTACTAAGACCAAGTTTATATGTTGATGTTTCAAGAAAGATGTTACATTAAGCATCCTATGATCAGTTTATTCATAGATTTTCAGTAAAGCTTTGATCTTTTGATCCTAATCTAGGATAAGGAATACACATTGTTTATACAGTTAGAGATTTAAAGAAAAAGAAGCTTAATTTGTTTTAATTACAAACCCTTGTGCTATTTTAAGGTGGATTTCCTAAAAGTTCTGAGCGATAAGTATGGGAGTAGTATTTAACACCGAGATGTTTATGATTCCAAGGTCTCCTGCCCCAGAACTACGTGCCACCATAGGTTAGTGATTTACCCATAGTAGGCTAAGATAGTAATCACTTAATTTTAGGTTCTATTCCGATGGAAAGGGTAGAACAACTCTCCCCAACGTGGGTAAGACGTTGGATTCCATGATAGCTCACATGGTTTGCGTCGGTTAAAAGTACCTCCCAAAGTTCCTAAGTCCTAAGACAAAATGATAGAAAAGCTTTTAGAAAAATAAGTGTAAAGGCTCACCAGTTTATTCAGACTATGCTTTACATAAAGATATTTAACTGCAGTTTTCATCTTTCAAATTTCAGATTTAAGAATGAGTCCTTTCTACACTTAGATAATATGATTTAAAGAGAGAATACAAGTACAATTTTTAGAACTAAATGTTATGACTCACTAGATTTATAAAGTATGATTAGCTATTCATGATTTCAGATATTCCAGCTTATGTGAGTCATTTTCATTTAGCATGCACTATTTTTTTATAAATTATGATGATGAGATGATGTTTTACTCATATATTTCACCTCCATATACTTAGTACATCCTCAAAGTACTGATCCACATATACGTCTATGTGCTAAATTGTCTCATAATGTACGTTCAGGTGCTCAGTATCAGTATCAAGAGTAGTTTAAGCATCTCTATCTACATCCAACAATCGGTGAGTCCGCATAGTTTGGGGACTTATTCATTCAGATTTTGCAGCTTATTAGTTTATATGATCTCGTATTATTTTCAGGAAGTTTGAGTTAGTTGGGGGTTTGTCACAGTGACTCTCTAGTTATTAGTAGTAGAGGCTTATCAGACTACTAGTTTTGATTCATGTTATTTAGTATTGAGATTCAGACATTGTTTCAGATACTATATTCAGATAGTTTTCCGCATTTAGTAAGACTTTTATTCCCATATTCCCATTATTATGAGACTTAGATCTAGTAGAAGGAATACAGGGTTAGCTTAAGGCTACTCGTAGTCTTGAGCACCGTGTGACTCTTCGGGATCAGATTTCAAGGCGTTACAAACTTGGTATCAGAGTCTTGATCATGGGTGTGAAGCACGCCACATTTATGAGCAAGAGGCTACAAAATATTCTTAGAAAATTATCTATTTTTTCCAGAATTTATCGTGCTTACAGTATCACTAGCTGCTTTTAACTCGTGCTCTTTCGTGACAGTTGAATATGCCTCCTCGTTGAGCTAATGCCCATAGAAATTATAACCAGCCACCCCATCCCATAGATCCTTTAAACTATAATGTATCCCATGCAGAGTTTATGTATGCCTTTCAGACATTGGCCCAGGAAGTGACTGCTAATGTTTAGGGCAACCATCATAATTAGGCTGCAGTCCCACTTCAGCATAATGGGGATTTAGATGCATCTAGAATTTGAGACTTCATGAGAATGAATCCGCCAGAGTTCTTTGGGTCAAAAATAGGTGAGGACCCATAACTTTTTCTAGATGAGGCAAAGAAGATCACCCAGATTATGCATGTTAGTGAAGAAGAGATTATAGAGTTAGCATCCTATAGATTGAAGGATGTAGCATATGATTGGGTAGTTATGTGGAGGAATAGTAGAGGTGAGAATGATGTTCCTATAAGTTGGCAGGTATTTCAGGATACTCTTCTATATAGGTTCTTTCCAAGTGAGATAAGGGAAGCTAAGATAGAGGAGTTTATGAATTTGAGGTGGGGTTCAATGATAGTAAAGGACTCCTGCCTTAAGTTCAATCAGTTGTCTAAGTATGCCCCTGATACGCTGACTAATCCTAGGGCTAGTATGAGTAAGTTTGTTACTGAAGTATCTAGCTTGGTAGTCATGGAGTGTAGTACTACCATGCTCATTGAAGACATGAATCGTATGAGATTGATGATGTATACTCAACAGATTGAGGCTGAGAAGTTAAAGGAAAGAGAGAAAGGAAATAAGAAGGCTAGAACAGGACAGTTTGAGTATGGCCAGTCTAGCTCTCAAGTGGGAAACCGTTTATAGTTTCAGAATCATTCATCTATGCCAGCACCATCTTCAGCTAGTGCTCCCACTCCCAGAGGTAGACAAGAGCAGTGGGGTAAATCTTCTATGTACATATCTCAAAATAGTGTTAGTGGGAGGCCTAATTATCTAACCTATTTTAAGTATGGTAAAGCTCTCCCTGGTGAGTGTTTCAAGGGAACAAAGGGTTGCTACAATTGTGGTACAATGGGTCACAAAATCAAAGAGTGTCCATATGCTAAGCAGGGAAATAGAGATGTTCATCCCCAGACTCAGGCGACTAGGTCACCATCTTCTTTAGGTCGCCCAGTTCCTCCCCAGGATGCCTCATCCAGTACCGGTGGTGGTCAGCTCCAAAATCAATTCTATGCTTTACCATCCCATCAGGAGCAGAAAGATTTACCAGATATTATTACTGGTATGCTCCGTGTCTTTCATCTTGAAGTATATGCGTTGTTAGACCTTGGATCGAGTTTTTCTTATGTGACCATATTAGTTGCAGTAAGTTTTGAGATAAGTTTTGAAAGGATACCTGAACCCTACTTGGTTTCAACCCCAGTAGGTGTGTCAGTTGTTGCAAAATAGATCTATAGAAAGTGTCCTATCACTGTCCTTCATAAAATCATGTCAGCAGACTAAATAGAGTTAGATATGATTGTCTTTGTCCTTATTCTTGGTATGGATTGGCTTCATTCCTATTATGCCTTTATATATTATCGCACCTCAGTGGTGAAGTTTCAATTTCCAAATGAGCCAGTCGTTGAGTGGAAAGGTAATTCAGTGTCTCCCAAAAGCTATTTCATATCTTATCTTAAAGCACAAAAGTTGATTTCCAAAGGGTATATCTGTCATCTAGTTCGAGTCAAGAACACTAAGTCTGAGACTCCAAAACTTTAGTCAGTCAGTGTAGCTAATGAGTTTCCTGAAGATTTGCTAGGGGTACCTCCCGATAGGGAAATGGAATTTGGTATTGACCTTCTTCTAGATACTCAATCTATTTCTATACCTCCATATCGTATGGCTCCTTCCGAGCTTAATGAATTGAAGGATCAACTCAAAGATCTTTTAGATAAAGGTTTCATAAGGAATAGTTTTTCTCCATGGGGTGCTCCCATCCTATTCGTGCGAAAGAAAGATGGTTCTTTGCGTATGTGCATTGACTATCGTTAGTTGAATAAAGTTACAGTCAAAAACAAATATCGACTTCCTAGAATTGATGACCTATTTGATCAACTCCAAGGTGAAAGTTATTTCTCAAAGATAGACCTTAGATCCATCTATCATCAGCTTAAAGTAAGGGAATGTGATATTCCAAAGACAGCTTTTAGAACCCATTATGGTTATTTTGAGTTTCTAGTCATATTCTTTGGGCTAACCAATGCCCCAACAACCTTCATGGACTTGATTAAAAGAGTGTTCAAACAATATTTGGACATGTTGTCATAGTCTTTATCGATGATATCCTTGTCTACTCTCGTAGTGAGGATGCTCATGCAGACCATCCTAGAATTGTGTTGCAAACTCTTAGAGAACACCAGTTGTTTGCCAATTTTAGCAAGTGTGAATTTTGGCTTAGATCAGTAGCTTTCCTGGGTCATGTCATTTCCAGTGAGGGTATTAGAGTTGATCCCCAAAAGATAGAAGCCGTAAGAAATTGGCATAGACCTATATCTCTATCAAATATTAGAAGTTTATTGGGTCTAGCTGGTTATTACAGATGCTTTGCTGAGGGTTTCTTATCTATTGTGTCTCCTATGTCTAGATTGACTTGGAAGAAAGGTAAGTTTCAGTGGTCAAATTCCTGTGAGAAGAGTTTTTTGGAGTTGAAGACTCAACTCACTTCAGCTCCAGTGTTAGCATTGCCTAATGGTACAGATGGTTTTGGGGTGTATTGTGATGACTTTAGAGTTGGTTTGGGTTGTGTTTTGATGCAGAGAGGTAAGGGTATAGTCTATTTATCTAGATAGCTTAAGCCTCATGAAAAGAACTACCCTACTCATGATGTTGAGTTAGTTGCAGTTGTGTTTTCTTTGAAAATATGGAGACATTATCTTTATAGGGTGCATGTTGATATGTTCACGGATCACAAAAGGTTACAGTATGTATTTACTCAGAGAGAGATGAACCTCCGTTAGAGAAGGTGGTTGGAGTTTTTGAAGGATTATGCTATGAATATATTGTATCATCTAGGTATGTCCAATGTAGTGGAAAATGCCCTTAGTAGATTGTCTATGGGTAGTGTTGCTTATATGGAGGATAATAAGAAAGAGTTAGTTTGGGAAGTTCACCGCTGAGCTAGATTAGGTGTGAGATTGGTTGATTCAGCTGAAGGGAATGTTTGGGTTCAGAGTAGTTCCGAATATTCCTTAGTTTCAGAGGTGAAGGAGAAGCAAGATAAGAATTCTAGTTTTGTCAAATAGAAGGAATCAGTTAAAGACCAAAAGATAGAGGTTTTCTCCCAAGGGTAAGATGGTGTGTTGAGATATCAGAGTAGATTGTGTGTGCCATGTATTGATGATTTGAGGCAATGAATAATGGAGGAAGTTCATGGTGCGCGTTATTCTATCTATCCAGGAGCTACCAAGATGTACCATGACTTGCGAAAAATCTATTGGTGGGGTCGTATGAAAAGACATATAGCAGAATTTATGGCCAAATATGCAACTTGTCAATAGGTTAAGGTAGAGCACCAAAAACCTGGTGGTACGTTGAAAGAGTTTGGTATCCCCACTTGGAAGTAGGAAGAGGTGAATATGGATTTTGTGACTGGTTTACCCCATTCGCGTCATCAGCATGATTCGATTTGGGTGATAGTAGACAGACTGTCTATGTTGGCACATTTCTTTCCAGTTCATACGTCCTATACAGGTGAAGATTATGCTAAGTTGTATATTAGAGAGTTAGTTAGATTACATGGTGTTCCTTTGTCGATCATCTCTAATAGGGGTACTCAGTTTACCTCTCAGTTTTGGAGAGCTTTTCAGAAGGGTCTTGGTACCCAAGTTTATCTTAGTTCAACTTTTATCCGCAAAAATATGGTTAGGTAGAGAGGACCATTCAGACATCATAGGATATTTTGAGGGAATGCATTCTTGATTTCAAAGGAAGTTGGGATGAGCATTTTCCGTTGATTGAGTTCGCTTATTACAATATTTATCATGCTAGTATTCAGATGACTCCATTTGAGGGTCTTTATGGGTGTAGATGTAGATTTCCAGTTGGTTGGTTCGAAGTGGGTGAATCCACTTAGTTTTGGGATAGACATGCTGTTTGAAGCCATGGAGAAAGTTCAGTTGATTTGAGAAATATTTAAAGCAGCCCAAAGTCATCAGAAATCTTATGCAGACGTAAAAAGAAGAGATCTTGAGTTTGAGGTTGATGATCTTGTGTATTTAAAAGTTTCACCCATGAAGGGGGTGAAAAGATTTGGAAAAAAAGGGAATTTTAGTCCCCGTTATGTAGGTCCCTTCCATGTTTTGACTCGTGTTGGGAAGGTAGCTTATGAGCTTGAGCGACCCGCAGATTTATCCTCAGTTCATCTAGTGTTCCATGTGTCCTTACTGGAGAAGTGCATGGACGATTAAGCTGTTATAGTTCCTCTAGAAAGTGCAGATATTCGTAATAGCCTTTCTTATGAAAAAGTCCCAGTAGAGATTCTTGATCATCATATCATAGACTAACGAACAATGAAGTTCCTTTGGTCAAATTTCTATGGTGAAACCAGTCCGTTGAGGGTGATACTTGGGAAGCAGAAGCATACATGTGTACCAAGTATCCTCATCTCTTCTCCACGAACTCAGATTCAGCCGAAGGTAATAGTTTTCCTTCATTCAGTTCTTTTCCAGTTTCAGATTCAGCCATATAGTTATTTTCATGAGAATTCATGCACTCACAGATAAATTCAGTAGCTCATTATATTTGAGATTCAGTCATACAGTTTATTTCAGTTGTGCATGATAGATTATAGCTTTAAATTCCTCAGTATTTTTATCTTATAGCCACATTTAAGTACGAATGTTCCCAAGGGGGAGATATTGTAATACCCCGTATTTTTTTCTAGCTTAAATTCGTTCCTAGAATGTTAAGGTATACCTTCCAAAAAGAATAACATTTATTCCATGTGCAATTTTCCAGATTTAGACTTTCTATTGTGTGGAAAATTGAATAAGCTTTTTATCGATACCAAATTATCCCAAATCTAACACTCGGTTGAGAAGTTAAAGCATTTTTAAGTTGACAGTGTGCCACCTGGGCACCCACCGCGTCGTTGTGGAGGGTAAAATGACAATCGTCACATTCCATTGGACCTCTGTGATATTGGCATGTCATGAAGATGTTTCATTTCCCATTTGTCAATTTCCAGAATTCCATAGCGATATTGGCGCATCGCGCCAGTCGCCAAAATGGAATTCCAAAGAGGAACCGTGATGGCTCCGCGTCACGGAGTCTGCCCAGTTCCCAATCGTCCAAATTCCAGTAAGCCACAACAATAATGGGGCATCGCGGTGGCCTACCAGTTTGGAAAATTATGTTTTTCCTGCTCTGATTAAATATTAAATAGGGGTACTTTGGTCAATCCCTAAGGCCCCAATTCGTCCAAAACAAGGAGTTAAACATATTTCTAGCAATTTATGCTCATTATTCATCATTCTCTTCCAAAGAAAAACCCTAGAACCCAAGTGCTTCTTCTCCAAGAAGTCAAAATCCACCATTATTTCTCCAAGTAAGTTTTAAATTGAGGATTCCCAAGACAATATAATCAATAACTCATCTTTAAGAACTCAAGTAGGAATCCAAAATTCAAGGTTTCTTCATCTAATCATCAATCAAGGTATGTTGGGTTTATGAACAAGGATCCTCTTTCATCCTTATACCCAAAACCAAGTTTTAATTACAAATTCATATTATTTTGAATGAATGTTCATTAGATTTGAATTAGGGTTCATACCCACTATTGCTAATTGCAAGATTTTGAGATTTCCAAAGTTTTAGAAGTCGAATTGCATGTCTATTTTCATACTTACATGCCTATTGCAGAAATTTACAGATTTTGAGATGAATTATCATTGTTTTAATAATTTAGCATAAATATTATGGTGTTTTGACATGAGTTTGATGTATGGGTTATTTATTAAGTCCAAATTTATATGTTGATATTTCAAGAAAGATAATACTTTAAGCATCTTATGATCAGTTTATTCATAGGTTTTCAGTAAAGCTTTGATCATTTGATCCTAATTTAAGATAAGGAATACACATTGTTTATACAGTTTGAGATTTAAAGAAAAAGAAGCATAATCTAGTTTAATTACAAACTCTAGTGCTGTTTTAAGGTGGATTTCCTAAAAATTCTGAGCGATAAGTATAGGTGTAGTATTTAGCACCGAGTTGGGTATGATTCCAAGGTCTCATTCCCCAAACTACGTGCCATCGTAGGTTTATGATTTTCCCATAGTGGGCTAAGATAGTAATCACTTAATTTAAGGTTCTATTCTGATGGCAAAGGTAGAACAGCTCTCCCCAATGTGGGTAAGATGTTGGACTCCATGACAACTCACATGGTTTATGTCAGTTAAAAGTACCTCCCAAATTTCCTAAGTCCTAAGATAGAATGATAGAAAAGCTTTTAGAAAAATAAGTGTAAAGGCTCACTAGTTTATTCAGATTGTGCTTTACAGAAAGATATTTAACTACTGTTTTCAGCTTTCAGATTTCAGATTTAAGAATGAGTCCTTTCTACACTTAGATGATATGATTTAAAGAGAGAATACAAGTATAGTTTTTAGAACTAAATGTTATGACTCACTAGATTTATAAAGTATGATTTGCTATTCATGATTTCAGATATTCCAGCTTATGTGAGTCATTTTTATTTAGCATGAACTATTTTTTTTTATAAATTATGATGATGAGATGATGTTTTTCTTATGCATTTCACCCCCATATACTCAGTACATCCTCTATGTACTGAACCACATATATGTCTATGTGCTACATTGTCTCATAATGTAGGTTTAGGTGCTTAGTATCAGCAACGAGATTAGTTCGAGCATCTCCATGTACATCCGACAGTCAGTGAGCCCTCATAGTTCGGGGACTTATTCATACATATTTTGCTGCTTATTAGTTTATATGATCTAGTATTCTTTTCAGACAGTTTGAGTTAGCTGGGGGTTTGTCCCAGTGACTCTCTAGTTATTAGTAGTAGAGGCTTGTCAGACTGCTAGTTTTGATTCATCTTATTCAGTATTGAGATTTCAGACATTGTTTCAGATATTTTATTCAGACAATTTTCCATATTTAGTAAGACTTTTATGCCTATATTCCCATTATTATGAGACTCAGATCTAGTAGAAGGCAGATATGGTTAGCTTAAGTCTACTTATAGTCTTGAGCACCGTGTGACGCTTTGGAATCAGATTTTGGGGCGTTACAGTATCCCATGCAAACAAACTATCACAAGAACATAAATACAAGATATACTTTCGATAGTGAATGGGAATGAAAAATGCCAAATTAGTCAACCAATCTATGATGAACCAAATACTATTGGAACCACGGGAAGTGTGAGGTAAACAACTAACCAAAACTATGGTAATCCGTTCTAATTTCTACTCAGGAATGGGCAATCTCTTAATCAAACCACCCGATTGTTGATGCTCGACCTTCACCTGCTGACAGTATTGGCAATGAGCTAAAAATGCCACCATATCTCTCTTCATGCCACTCAACCAATAATGTTGCCTCAAATCTCTATACACTATAGTTGTACCTGGATGAATAGAATATCTAGAGATATAATCCTTGTGCAAAATCAATTGAATAAATTCATCGATCCATCAAAACAAATCCAACTATTATCTAATCTCAATACACCCTTAGAATCTATGGTAGCCTTCTTGGACTCACCACTCAACACCTGATCACAAAGAATGCAAAGTCTAAATCCTCAAACTGACGATCCCAAATCTGATCAAATAGTGAGGACCTTGCCTCATAACTAGCAAGAATCCTCCTAGGATCTGAAATATCATGTCACACTACTAGTGATTGAATGTACCATTCCAACAGCCTCCGAGAAACTAAAATACCAGTCTTACCACCCATACTCACTACTTTTCAACTCAATGCCTCAGGTACCATGTTTGCCTTCCCCGGATGATACACGATAGAGATATCATATCCCTTAAGCAACTTTATCCATCGACACTGCCTAAAGTTATGCTCTCTTTGGGTTATAAGATGCTACAGATTACGATGATCAGTAAAAATCTCACAATGTACAACATAAAGATAATGCCTCCAATGCTTAAGCGCGAAAACTACAGCCGCCAACTCCAAATCATAAGTGGGATTCTTGCGCTCATAAACCTGAATCTTCCTCAAAGCATAGTAACATGACCCTTCTACATCAATAAATAACCCAAGCCAACACTAGAAGCATCACAATACACGGTGAATCCCTTATCCTCAGCAAAAAGAGCCAAAATAGGAACCGATGCAAGAAACTTCTTGATCTTACCAAAGCTCAACATATACTCCTTTGACCATTGTAAAAGAACCTCTTTCTGAGTCAATCTAATCATAGGTGATGAAATAGTGGAAAACCCCTTAATGAATCATATTAACCATCCAAGCCAATAAAGCTACGAACCTCAATCAGAGATATCATAAATAGCCACAATCTTCATAGGGTCAACCATGATCCCATCCTTAGATACCTCATGCCCAAGGAATGTCACCGACTTAAGCTAAAACTACCACTTGGAGAACTTGACGAAAGTCACAAGATCTCTTAGAGTTTTGAGCACTATCCTTAAATAATGCATATTCTCCTCTCTACTTCTCAAATACACAAGGATATTACCAATGAAAATAATCATGAAGGAATCCAAATATGGCTTGGACACTCAGTTCATCAAGTCAAAAATGCGACTAGGGCATTACTCAACCCAATGGACATCACTAAGAACCCATAATTACCATAACGGGTCCTAAAAGCTATCTTCAAGATATCTTTAGCCCAAATTTTCAACTAGTGATAACCAAATCGCAAATCAATCTTAGAAAACACCGCTGCTCCTTGAAGCTGGTCAAGCAAATCATTAATACGAGGCATAGGATAACAGATCTTTACCATCACCTTATTAAGGTGCTAATAATTAATACACATCTGCATGGAGCCATTTTTCTTCTTCAAAAAATCACAGAAGCTTCCTAAGTAGACACACTAAGTTTAATAAAACCATTTCTAAGAAGATCCTAAAGTTGAAAATTTAGCTCCCTAAGCTCGACAGGAGCCATATGGTAAGGCGCCATAGAAATAGGTCGGGTTCCAGCTCAAGATTAATAACAAACTCAATCTGATGGCAAGAGGTATTCCAGGTAGATCGATAGGGAAAACATCAGGAAACTCACATACTACAGGAATAAATTCACGCAATGGACTCTCTACACTAACATCATGAATATAATAAATATAAGACTCGCAACCCACTGAGATAAATCTTCTAGAACACATATAAGAAATAATCCCCATTGACTCATGGCTAAAATATTTCTACCATACGACTAGGGATATATCGTGCATGACTAAGGTAAAAATCTTGGAAAAACAATCTATGATCGCATGATAGTGGGATAACCAGTCCATGGCTAAAATCATATCAAAATCAACCATGTCCAATATAATGAGATCATCATGAGTATAAATATCTCTAATAGTCATAACACAAGACTGACAATCCCTTCGACTACTAAAGAATCATCTATGGGAGTAGATACACATAAGGACATAGATAAATAATCCCAAGATAACTCTAACCATAGAGAAAGATAAGCAGACACATAAGAATAAGTGGATCCCAGATTAAATAAAGTAAAGGCTGACTATCAACACACCAAAATCATACCTATGACAATAATATCCAAAGATTCAGTCTTAGGTCTAGTAGGTACTACATACAACTGACCACGTCTGCCAGCTGGCTGGGCTCCTGACCGATCTCCTGTCCTACCCGCTAGAGAACCACCTCGAGTACTCTAAGGCCATCCCTATAACCAGGTATCCACCTCTAGCTGAGGAATGAATTACTCTAATAGGGGGAATACCTTGAGTTGAAGTAATAATCACCTTACGAGTAGGGAACTCTCACAAATAATAACCAAAAGATCCATAAGTATAATATGTCATCTGAGCTAAAACACAATCAAAAGATCTGACTGACCTAGAGTAGCTACCACAACTAGAATAACTAGAAGATAAACCCCTCAAAGTGTGACCACTACCCTGATTGGGGCGATCACTAACACAAGATTGACCTTAGTCAATAATATGGTATACTGCTTGAACAAGTCTACTAGGCTGATACGACTGAAGTGGAGTATACTTACCCCAAAAACCACTATATTTTAACTGGGAGCTACTATGGCTCAAACTGAAACTGTGCTGACTCATACTGAAATATCATGATATCTAGGCCTCTCATCGCTTCCCCCTTGGGCTTCATGATGCATCTCCTCCATCACCTGGGCATGATCATAAACCTCAGTAAAAGATTTTCATGACCCAAACCCAGGCCTAGCCTTGATGGGCAATCCCAAGATACCATAGGCTGGAGAAAACCCCCTTAGCCTTACCTCAAGAGAATATAAATGTAAATAGCGGAAGACAAATAAGTCTATGAAAGATATACAAATCTAAAGAAAAATAAAAGTCAAAATAAGATAGTTAAGACATCCCAACACTATCCACAAATGTTTCTAAACTATAAATACCAATTAAGTTGGGACATACACCCGACTATGACAAAAAGAATCCAAAAGTACTAAGACAATAAAGAAAGAATAATGAAATAATTGGGCCTTCTGAAGGATGGAGGCTCACTACTTTACAACAGATAAACAAGAGTACCAAACCTCCTAACACTATATAGAAGCAATAGAAAAGTCCTTAGAACCTACATCATGAAATGATATAGCATTCGAGGATGGTCAATGGGGTGAGTACTGTGTTTAACTCAAGGGATAAGGATAAAATAATATATTTTTCATAAATATAGTCATAAACCACATGCACCACATTCGTATACATATATATAGGTTGACGGGGTAGAGACAAGGGTCAATTAACATGATAGTTTAAAGTATTAGCCTAAACTATGTAGCTCGCACCATTCTAAAGGCATCCATGAGCTATATGGGTCTGACTCACCCTATCAAAAGGTCCCTAGTCCATGTTAGCTGCATGTACCAAGGAAAGGATAAAGTTACCAAGTTGATATCCATCTAAAATATAATTTGTATCCAAACACATGTTCATATAGACCCCAATATTGGCAAATATGGTTTCTGAAACTCCTGGGTTTCTTGACCTTAGAAAATTTCCTAAAATTTTGGTCTCTGGACCTAATACTACTTGAGGGTATGAGCCTTATATTAGGGTAGGGATGGTATGGTCCAGTTGTATGCTGACCAGTGTTGGTTGGTGGGATGGATTTTGGTTATTGGAATTGGCACGACTTAGGGATACGAGTCATATTGGTGTTATAGATTGTTTGATTCCTTAAATTAATCTTAGACTTAGTTAATTAGGCTAGATCTGGGTACGAGTGTCTCACCATGAGTCTTAATTCAATGTACGAGTCATACCCAAGACTCGTATGGTGGACAGTGTTAAAATCTTCCTTGGGTTAAAATCTGCCAGAGGTGCGGATGAAGGGTACAGATTACTGCTTTAAATATGACTTGGTTGGATGAGTTGTATATTGGAAAGTATTTAATCCAAAGTTTTAGGCTAGGTTACGAGTGGAGGGTGCCACTTGTATTAGAAGGGTACAACTTGTGTGGGACAATCGTATCCTTGTGATGGGATTTTGGTGCAACTTAAGTGGGGGTATTCTAGATATTTTCCTACTTATCCTAATAAGGTCCCATGACTTATAACCTATTTGGAAGGTTAGTTGCACTATTATTCCATTCATTAACACTTAGAAACTCTTCTAAACACTCTAAAATTCTCTCAAAATCTTTTGGGCAAGGAATGCTAGGATTTCAACTAGAGAATTGATTTGGGGCTTGTCTTAGTGATTTATTTCAATAATCATCTTGGTATAAGGCATGTTCTCTTCCCTAATTGTTAATTTTATCTTAAGGCATGGTTGTTGTGAATGTTTTCATGATTTTATGGATTGTATAATTTTGGTTTTCAAATATGAATTGGGGGTTTTGATGTCAAATGGTTGGTTATGGTTTCCCATGGTTTTAATTATGTTTTTTTTTGCATTATTGGTAGTTTTGTATAATTGGATTCCATGGGAATGGTTTAATTGTAATTAGAACTAGGTTTGGTCATATTATGCCCCAATGTGTTTGATAAAATACTTATAAAGATATGTTCATTACATTGACTACTTTTAATGGAACTCTTGCTTGTATTGAAACTTGATAAAGGAATTATGCATAGTTTAAATGGCTTGGAATGGTAAATGGCTAAATGTTTATGCTTGAGGGGTACGTGGAATCCCCCAAGTGGTTTAATATAGTAAATGTAAGGGCACTTGAAAGTCCCCTTAGACCTATACATGGTTGGCTATGGATAATACTTAAAAGTAAGGATTGGTATGATGATACCAACATAAATGGACTTGGTTAATAAATTGATAATAGTTTGGTTATTTGGAAATTGGTTTAAATTGGACAATAATGGCAGGATGTATAGCAAAGCTGTGGAAGATAGAGGGAGGTCCCAGGGGAACAAAACTAGAAACTCATATTTGCTGATATGAGGTTGGTCTTTCTGACTGTGTGCATGATGTCACACTATATATGGGGGATGTACTAGTCATTCTAAGGTTTTCTTCGCTGGTCGTATGGATACATGCACCAGGGCCCTTTTAGCAAAGGGAGCTTAACCTATATTTATGTGGATGGTTTAGGATAGCAAAGCTAAATAACCCAGGTGATAGTTTTAAAGGCATGATAAACCGATCCCTTTTCTTGGCATGGTTATATATCGGTATGGTGATGTGCATATAAATAGTTTTACTTGGTTTTATAAATCACATTATTTTATCCTTATCTTGAGTTCATGCTAGCGGTCACTGGCTAACCCATCTACTAGCAGCTGTATACCCACGCTATGTAGGAACTGACCATTCTACTCCTCCTACATAGTTATTGACTCGGGGACAACACTTGGACTAAAGTGGTGAGCTTTCATCCTTTCAAAAGGCTCTATTTTATGTTATGGATATTTCTAGACAAATTGATTTTATTTTGGATATTGGTTTTGGCCATGGTTGGGGGTATGTCCCAACTGGATTTTATTACTCTTTTGGTTAGAGGATTTGTGGTACTTCTATGGGTTAGAATAGGTTGGATTAATATGTGTGTCAGCACTAGCACTAGAATAAGCCAATGGGTTGACATCATTGGAAGAGATTGTTAGTTGTTCCATCCTATTTTATTTTGAGATTAATTATATTATGTTTTGATATCCTTTTTAGTTATGGCCTATTTTATGGACCTTATTTTGGAATGGTTTGGTATGGTTGAATTGTTGGTATGGGATAGTTGGACTCTATTAGGTCGGTCACATTTGTGATCTTATCCCAAAGTTTTTATGTGAGCTATTATACTATCTTGTTACATGGTTGAAATTCAGCTAACTCATGGTAGGTGGTTAGAGGTTGGGTTGGGTAATGTGGGTTGTCTCCGGTCCCGGTCAGACTTGGGATGCCTATTACTAAAAGACCCCCGATTGATTCACGTCAAATTAGTATTAGAGCCTAGGTTCATGGTCAATTGGGATTCCATAAAGCCATGTCGAGTAGAATCACTTTTAGGGGTGTGTAGCATGCTACACTCATAAGGGAGAGGCTACAAGGCATTCAAAAATGTCTCACTTTCTTGGTATTCTATTTTCAAGCTTGGAGTCTTAGTCCTGTAATCTTCTCTAATCCTTGTTTGTTTGTCTTTTAGATCATTTATTCTAGATCTGGAACACAAGCAAATTCTTCTATCCCATCTGGGGGTAATGCTAAAGGGATCCATCCAACTTCTGGGGTTCATCTTTGATCTCACGGTCCTATCCATGATAGTTTTGGTGTTCCACCAGTTGCTACTAGTCCTCCTTAAAGAAAGGTAACTAATGCAAAATTCCATCTGTCTATCCATGTTATTGCTCAAATGGTCACTGCTCAGGCTAAGTAGGGTATGACTGATGCTTTGTCTGCTGAGTCCACAAGGGTTGGCCAATTTATGATGATAGGTCCTCCTACTTTTTCTGGAGTGAAGGTGAAGGAGGATCCATAAGGCTTCTTTAATTAAATAGAAAATATATTTCGGGTGATGTAGGATACAAATGTGGAGGGGGTAAAATTTACAGCTTATCAGCTCAAAGATGTTGGATATCAGTGGTATGAAGAGTAGGACAGGGATAGGGGTGATGTGGAAGAATCAGTCTTGTGAGAACTTTTTCTAAGGCCTTCTTAGATTGTTTTTTCCCCAAGAGTTGAGGGAAGCAAAGATAGAGAAGTTGTAAACCTCAAGTAGGGTAGGATGTCTATCAAATAATATGCCTTGAAGTTTCACCAATTTTCAAGGTATGCTCCTGATTTAGTGGATGACATACGAGAAAGAATGAGAAAGTTTGCTCCTGGGTTGAATCAGTATTTGATTTTAAAGAGCAATACTTCCCTAATAATGAAAGATATAGATATATCTAGGTTGACTATTCATATGCAACAAGTTGAGGATGAAAAAAGGAAGCAGGTGGAGTTTGGGGATAGACAGGGTAAGAGGAACAGGTTTTCTAAACTGGAAGGTACTCAGTCTTAGGGTAGTCGGAATGGTGGCAAATGGCTGAAAAAGAAGCTGGGGAGTTCTAGTTCCTTCTCTTCTGCTAGTTCTCCTTACCAGTGGGGCGACATGAGTCATCAAGGTGGTGACAATTCTTGGGAACAGGGTGCCCAATATCAGGCAAGCAGAGGTTAGTCAGTATGTTCATGCCCTCCTTATTGATTTTGTAGTAATCCTTATCGGGGTTATAAAGGAAAGGACAAATGCTTCACATGTGGCTAGATAGGTCATCGACTTAGGTATTGTCCGGATAATAAGGTTTTTATAAGGGTGAATAAGATTCCTATGGCTTCATCTTCTACTCCTACACCTGGTGGTGTGGCATCTACTTTCGTTACTTCTTCTTTTTCTAGTGTGGGTCAAAATAGTTTGTATGTTTTAGCATCCCGATAGGAAAAAAAACTCGAGGCATCACCTGATGTTGTTACTGGAACGTTATAGCTTTTCTCTTAAGATGTATATTGTTTTCTTGATCTGGGGTCCACTTCCTCCGATGTGAATCCTATATGGCTATATCTTTTGGTTTCAATCCAGAAGTTATTTTGGATCTTTTTTCTATTTCTATAATAGTAGGTGACTTGGTTATTGCTAAGAGAGTCTGTAGGGGTGTGTGGTATCGGTCGATAGCAAGCAAACCTTGGTGGATATATTTTTTTTGGATATGGTGGATTTTGATGTTATTTTGGGGATGGATTGGTTACATTTTTATCATGCATCCTTGGATTGTCGGAACTATAGGGTTATTTTTAGGTTCTCTGGTGAGCCGGTTATAGAATGAGAAGGTTGTTCTATAACTCCTAGGGGGATATTTACTTCTTATCTTAAAGCTCAGAGGTTAATATCTAATGGTTGTCTTTATCACTTGGTCTGAGTTAAAGATTCTAACTCAAAAGGTCCTTCTTTCTAGTCAGTTCCAGTGGTTAATAAGTTTCCAGAGGTCTTTTTGGAAAATCTTTCTGGTATTCTTCTGAATACGAAAATTATGTTTGGTATTGATCTAGTTCTGAACACTCATTCAATTTCTATTCCTCCGTGTAGAATGGCTCCGGATGAGTTGAGGGAACTCAAGGAGAAACTTAAAAATCTTTTGGATAAGGGGTTTATTCATCCTAGAGTATCTCTGTGGGGTGCTCCGGTGTTGTTTGTGCGCAAGAAGGATGGTTCCCTTCAGATGTGTATTGACTATACCCAGTTGAACAAGGTGACAATCAAGAATAAGTATCCTCTTTTAAGGATAGATGATTTGTTCGACCAGTTGCAAGGTGCCAAATTTTTTTCTAAGATAGATCTTCAGTCTGGGTACCATAAGCAAAAGATTAGGCAGGTGGATATCCCTAGGACGGCTTTTTCGTACTTGGTATGGGAACTTTGAATTTTTTGTGATGTCATTTAGGTTGACTAATGCTACGATAACATTTATAGATCTGATAAATATTGTTTTTTATCAGTATTTGGATCTCTTCATTATTGTGTTTATTGATGACATTCTGGCTTATTCAAAGAGTGAGGTGGATCATGCTAATCATCTCCATGTGGTGTTGTTGACCTTAAAGGAACAACAGTTGTATGCCAAGTTCTCTAAGTATGAGTTTTAGTTGAACGTTGTAACTTTCTTGGGTTATATTATTTCTAGTGAGGGGATCATAGTGGATCTGCAAAAGTTTGTTGTGGTGAAGAGGTGGACTAGGCCTACGACTCCATCCGATATTCAAATCTTCTTGGGTTTAGCTGGGTACTAAAAGCAATTTGGGGAAAAAATTTCATCGATAGTTGCTCTGACTACGTTAACTCAGAAGAAGGTCAAGTTTTCTTGGACGAATGCTTGTGAATGGAGTTTCGAGAAGTTGAAGGATAAGTTGACTTCGACTCCAATTCTGACTTTGCCAGAAGGCAATGGTGGGTTAGTGGTTTATTGTGATGTATCTCGGGTAGGTCTTGGTTATGTTTTGATGCAGCACGGGAAGGTGATTTCCTAGGCTTCCAGGTAGTTGAAAGTGCATGAGAGGAATTACCCTACTCATGATTTGGAGCTATTGGCAGCAGCGTTTTCTTTGAAAATATGGCAGCATTATTTGTATGGTGTTCACGTGGATATCTTTTCTGATCATAAGAGTTTACAATATGTATTCACTTATAGGGATCTTAACTTAAGGCAGAGGAGGTGGCTCGAGCTTCTCAAGGACTATGATATAAGTCTTCACTACTACCCAGGTAAGGCTAACGTGGTTACTGATTCTCTTAACAGGTTATCCATGGTGAGTTTGGCTCATTTGGATGAACAGATGGGGAAATTAGTGAAGGATATTCACCATTTGGCTAATCTTGGAGTTCATCTCTTAGACTCCAAAGATGGTGGTATGGTGGTGCAAGAAGTGGTTTGGTCATCTCTTGGAGCAAAGATTAAGAAGAACCAAGTGCTAGACCCTATCTTGATGAAAATTAAGAGTGACGTTGATAGGTAAAAGTTAGCGGTGTTTAAGATCGATGGTGATGGTACTTTAAGGTACCAGGAGAGTTTGTGTGTTCCTGATGTCGAAGGTTTGCAACAAAGGACTTTGGCTGAGGCAGATGAGTCACGCTATGTTGTTCATCCCAGCTCGACTAAGATGTATCATGAACTTAATGATATCTGTTGGTGGAATGATATTAAGAGGGATGTGGCTTATTTTGTGGCAAAGTGTATGTTGTGTCAATAGGTTAAGGTTGAGCACATGAGGCCCAGAGGGTTATATCAAGAGATTGATTTGCCCGAGTGGAAGTGGGAAGTGATTAATATGGACTTTGTTACTATTCTTCCTCTATTTTGAAATCAATATGATTCAATTTGGGTTATCGTGGATAAGATGACTAAGTATGCACTCTTTTCACTAGTATGGACTACCTTCTCGGTACAAGATTATACCAAGTTGTATCTTCAGGATATTTTGAAGCTGTATGGGGGGCCTATTTTGATTATTTCTAATCATGGCACAGAGTTTACATCTCACTTCTATTGATCTTTCCAGAAAGGGTTGGGGACTAAGGTTAGTCTGAGTACTACTTTCCACACGCCGATGGATGAACAAGCGGAGAGAACTATTTAGACATTGGAGGATATACTTCGGGCTTATGAGATTGATTATGGTGGCAATTGGGTTAAGCATCTACCTTTGGTAGAGTTTGCTTACAACAATAGCTATCATTCTAGTACTGGTATGGCCCATTTTGAGGATTTTATGGTAGGAGGTGTAGCTCTCCTATTGGTTGGTTTGAGCTTTGTGAGGCAGATAAGTTTGGTCCTGACTTGATTAACTAGGCTATGGAGAAGGTGAAGGTGATTAGGAGAGGCTTAAGACTGCCCAAAGTCGCCAAAAGTCCAATTCGAATATTAGGCATAGAAATTTGGAATTTGAGGTTAGGGATAAGGTTTTCCTTAAGGTATCTCCCATGAAGGGAGTAGTGTGGTTTTAGTAAGAAGGGGAAGCTCATTCCTCTGTATGTTGGTTCTTATGATGTTTTTGGAGAATTGGTAATATTTCTTATGAGATGGAGTTGCCTTCAAGCTTAAGTTTGGTTCATCTAGCCTTTCATGGTTCTAAGTTGAGAAAGTTCATTGGTGATCCTTCTTCGGTTGTTCCTTTGGAAGGATTGGGTATCTCAGTTTCTTTGGCTTATGATGAAGTCCTGGTTGAGATCTTGGATAGGTAGGTTCATCGGTTGCGGACCAAGTATGTGGCTTCGTTTAAGGTTTTATGGCGGAACCATAAGGTGGAAGAAGCTATATGGGAAGCGGAGGAGGACATGAAGTCTAAATATCCGCATTTGTTTTTTGCTCCAGGGATTCGTGCAGAAGGTATGTGTCTTCAACACATCATTATTTGTAGAGTTTGTTAAAGAAAACATTAATATATTTTCCTCTTTGTTTTCAAACCTTGTTAAAGATTGGGAATATATTTGATAATACGAATAACTCTTGCGTGTGGTTATCCCTACCTTGTCCGACATTCGGGGATGAATGTTCCTAGTGGGGGAGACTGAAACACCTGGGTTTATGGACCATAGAAAATTTCCTGGAATTTTGGTCTATGGACCCAATACGACTCGAGGGTACAAGCTGTATGTTGGGGTACGGTTGGTATGGTCAAGTTGTATGCTGACCAGTGTTGCTTGGTGGGATGGATTTTGGATACTGGGATGGGTACGACTAAGGGGTATGAGTCATATTGGTGGTTACAGATTGTTTGGTTCCTTATCTTAATCTTAGACTTGGTTACTTCGGTTGAATTTGAGTACGAGTAGCTCACCATGAGCCATAAGCTAAGGTATAATTTATACCCAGGACTTGTATGGTGGACAGTGTCTAAATCTTTCTAGGGTTTAAATCTTCCAGGGGTACGAATGATGGGTACAGATAGTATGATTTTGATACGACTTGGTTGGATGAGTCATATATTGGACAGTGTTTTATCCAAAGGTTGATGTTAGGGTACAAGTGAAGGGTACCACTCATATTGGAAGGGTACGACTCGTGTGGGACCGTCGTATCCCTGTGATGGGATTTTGGTGCAACTTAAGTAGGGGTATTCTAGATATTTTCCCACTTATCCTATAAGTTCCCATGTTTTCTAACCTACTTGGAAGTTTATTTACCCTATTATTCCATTCATTAACACTTAGAAACTCTTCTAAACACTCTAAAATTCTCTCAAAAGCTTTTGGGAAAGGAAAGCTAGGGTTTCAACTAGAGGATTGATTTGGGGCTTGTCTTGGTGATTTCTTTCCATCATCATCTTGGTTAAAGTCATGTTCTCATCCCTCATTGTTAATTTTATATTAAGGGATGGTTGTTATGAATGTTTTCATCATTTCATGGATTGTATGATTTTGGTTTTTAAATATGAATTGGGGGTTTTGATGCCAAATGGTTGGTTGTGGTTTCCCATGTGGTTTTGGATAATTGGATTGCATGGGAATGGTTTAATTGTAATTGTAATTGGAATTGGTTTTGGTCATATTTTACCTCCAATGTGTTTGACAAAATGCTTATAAAGATATGTTCATTGCATTGACTACTTTTAGTGGAACTCTTGCTTGTTTTGAAACTTGGTAAAGAAATTATACATGGTTTAAATGGCTTGGAATGGTAAATGGAAAAATTGTTATTCTTTAGGGGTACATGGAATCCCCCAAGTGGTTTAATATGGTAAATTGAAGGGCACTTAAAAATTCCCTTAAACCTATACATGGTTGGCTACGGATAATACTTGCAAATAAGGATTGGTATAACGATACCAATAATAATGGGCTTGGTTAATAAATGGATAATTATTTGGTTATTTGTAAAATGGTTTTAATTGGGCAATAATGGCGGGATATGTAGCAAAGTCGTAGAAGGTGGAGGTCCCAGGGGGACCAAAACTAGAAACTCATAGTTGTCGATATGAGGTTGGTCTTGGTGGCCATGTGCATGATGTCACACTATATTTGGGGGATGTGCTTGTCATCCCAAGGTTTTCTTCCCTAGTCGTATGGATGCACACACTAGGGCCCTTTCTGTAGGGGGAGCTAAACACATAGACCGTGGATTATTTTGAACGACAAAGCTACACAACCCAGGTAAAGGTTTTAAAGTCATGCTAAACTCGGTCCCTTTTCTCGGCATGGTTATATATATATGTATAGTGATGTTCATATGGATGGTTTTACTTGGTTTTATAAATGGCATTAGTTTATCCTTATCCTGAGTTCATTCTAGCGGTCACTTGCTAACCCATCTATTGGCGAATGTATATCCATGCTATGCAGGAACCAACTATTCTACTCCTCTTACATAGTAATTGACTCGGGGACAACTCTTGGACTGAAGTGGTAATATTTCATCCTTTCAAAAGGATCCATTTCATGTTATGGATATTTCTAGACACTTTAATTTTATTTTGGATATTGGTTTTGGCCATGGTTGGGGGCATGTCCCAACCAGATTTTCTTACTCTTTTGGTTAGAGGCTTTGTGGAACTACTATGTGTTGGAATGGGCGAGATTGGTATTGGTGTCAGCCTTGGAATTGGAATAAGATGGTTGGCTGACATCATTAGACGAGATTGTTGGTTGTTCCATCCTATTTCATTTTGGGATTAACTATATTATGTTTTGATATCCCTTTAGTTTATGTCCTAGTTTATGGCCCTTGTTTTGGAATGGTTTGGTATGGTTGTATATTTGGTATGGGATAGTTGGACTCGGTTGGATCTGTCAAGGTTGTGATCCTATCCCAGAGTCTTCGTGTGAGCTGTTACACTATCTTGTTACATGCTCAAAATTCATCCAACTCAGGGTAGGCAGCTGGAGGTTGGGTTGGGTAACGGGGGTGGTCTCCGATCTAAGTCGGATTTGGGACAGCCATTATGAAAAGGCCCCCATTCGAGTCGCGTCACTTTCTAGTATTGATCCCCTCGGGTCTACACCTTCACGGTGAGCTACGCAATTCCCTTTAAGCCCAAATTAAAATTGTTTGCACATAAATAAACCATTAACAACAGAGTCATTTATTAAGGCATTTACCAATATGCTTGCAAGCTAACTCAAGTATGCAAAACTAGTCCATTTAACCATTAGACTCCTAAATTTCATTTAAAATCCAAAACCATGGCCACCAAAACCATTCCTAATCCATTTTTGTCCATTCATCCTTTAATGAAATGCAATGGTTTAAAAGACAAGTTAAATTATGTACATACCCATATTCAAAAATTAAGTTTACAATGTGTGTTGAGGTTAATAACATTACTAAGAAAAAGTCATCAATTTTGGTGAAACCCATGTGACCCATTTCAACCATTATCACAATGTACCAATTCAGTCCTAAAACCATCATTTTAAAGCATGAAAAATCCATTTAAAACATGGGACAAGAAATTCAAGTAATAATAATCAGAACCCTTAACCCAATTTCAAACCCATCAATTTAAATCATATGAACATTCAATAAATTGATGCCACAACGTAAAATTCAAGTTAAGAAAAGAGAAACATGCCTGAAATATGGAATAAATTGAAGAGAATTTGAAGTTTAGAGAACAAATCATCAAATCCTTGTTAAACCCTTGAATTTTCTTGGTTTGGGAGTTAAAGACGAAAATTGTAGCATTTTATCTTGACAACTAAAGGGAAAAGGATCATCTAAGTATTTTAAAGTCATTTTAGGGGTAAAAAAATAATAAAATTCGCCACCCCAACTGAAAAAACAAAAATTGGATGAAAAATTCATTGTAGCATGGCACGCTGCTATCGCAGAGGTTAGCCTCCGTTCCACATTCCTATTGTGGAGCATAAGTGTCATGGCATGCCACTATTGCAGACCCTCACTTCCTTGGGGTCCCAAAATAACCCCAAACCACTTTTGAAAGTTCTACACTTTCCTAAAACACCTCTTTAACATCCCTTAACACAATCCAAGTAAAAAATTTATGTTATACACATGAGAGGGTGAAAAATAAAAAGATCAAAATTTTATGAGGTCTTACTTTATCCCCCCATCCCCCAGATTATTCATCCCCAAATAAGGAGTTAGGACATTTTTATCATGATATTAGAAAGAACACAGTAGAATCCAAGGACAAATTCGAAATATGATAAGAGGGAAATGAAACTCTTACATTAAGAACTTTCATCCAATGTTGGAAATAAGAATGAGTATTTGGCTTTCATATCTTCCTCAGCTTCCTATGTAGCCTCTTCTACTTTTTAATTTCTCCAAAGCACCTTCACCAAAGCTATATCCTTTGTCCTCAACCTAAGAACTTTCCTATCCAGTATCTCAATCGGGACTTCCTCATAGAATAGTGAATCCTTAGTACTAGCATCCTCAATTGGTACTATCATATAATGGTCACCCATATACTTCTTAAGCATGGACTTATGGAAAACATGATAAATTGAAGCCAAGATTTCTGGCAAGCCTAATTCATTAGCGACATTTTCAATTCTTCTCTCAATCTGATACAAACCAATATAATGGGGTCTGAGTTTTCCACTCTTCCCAAATCTCATGACTTATTTCATAGGGGAAACCTTTAAGAACACCCAATCACTTACTTCAAACTCCAACTCCTTTATCCACACATCAACATTAGACTTTTTGTGACTTTGAGAAATCTTAAGTCTTTCTCTAATCACATTTACCTTCTCCATGTCCTAGTGAACCAAGTTAGGGACAAATAGCCTAGTCTCGTCCATCTCTAACCTTCAATATGAGAATTATACCTCCTACTATAAAGAGCCTTAAAAGGAGTCATTTAAATGTTTGAATGATAACTATTATTGTAAGCAAACTCAATAAGAGTTAAATGGTCAACCCAACTTTCTTTAAAATCAATCACACAGGACCTTAGCATATCCTTCAAAGTTTGAATAGTGTGCTCCACTTTTCCATCCATTTGAGGGTTAAAATTGGTGCTAAGGTTCACTCGAGTACTCAAACCTTTCTAAAATAAATGCCAGAAGTGAGACGAAAACTATGTACCTCGGTCTGAAATAATGGACATAGATATCCCATGCAGCTTAACTATTTCTTGAATGAATAATTTGGCATAGCCTCTCCTGAGTAGTTAGTCCCCATAGGCAAAACATACACAGACTTAGTCATCCTATCCACAATGACCAAAATAGAATCATACTGATTGAGAGTCTATAGAAGACCTGTAATGAAAACCATATTAATCATCTCCCACTTCCACATGGGTAATTTATCTCTTGGGATATGCCACCAGGCCTCAAATGTTAAACCTTGACTTGCTAACAAACCATACACTTAGAAACAAAATTCTGCACATGCCTCTTCATATTATTCCACCAATAGATTTCCTTCAAGTCATGATACATCTTGGTCGAACCTAGATGAACTGTATATCTGGACTTATGAGCTTTAGTCAAAATTCTTTTTTGTAGACTATCCACATCAGGAATGCACAACCTTCCTTGATATCTCAAGATGCCATCTCCCCTAATCTCAAATCCATAACCTTTCCATATCATCCTTGATTTACATAAGTATGGGGTCCAAAACTTGCTTTTACTTGACCTCAATACTGAGAAACGACTTAACGACTTCCTGAGAAATCACTTATTCATCCTTAGAGTAAAAAAGATAAACTACCAAGTTAGATAGCCTATGGATATCCTTTACCAACCCTCTTTTATCCTTTTTAAAATGAGATAATATCCTCATAGACAACCTTCTAAGAGAATTAACAACAACATTAGCTTTACCTAGATAATAGTTTAAACTTATGTCGTAATCCTTAAGCAACTCGAGCCACCTCCTTTGTCTATGATTCAATTTCTTCTGCATAAACACATACTATATGCTCTTATGGTCTGAATAAATATCCATGTACACCTCATACAAATAATGGTGCCAAATCGTTAAAGCAAAAACCATAATCGCCAAATCTAGATCATGAGTCAGGTAATCCCTCTCATGAACCTTAAGTTGCCTGGAAGCATAGGCAACAATACACAACAAACCCATCAATACCCTTGGGTAGGGTCAAAACTAGAGCAGAAGTCAACTTATTCTTTAAATTCTCAAAACTACCTTCACAACCATATGACCATAAAAACTTAACCTTTTCTGAGTTAACTTCATCAACAGAGCAACAATTGATGTAAAACTATCCACAAACCTCCTATAATACCCCACTAAGCCCAAGAAGTTCCTAATATAGATTGATGTCATAGGTCTAGGCCACTTATTAACCGCCTCAAGTTTTTGTAGAAACATCTTGATACCTTCGCTAGAAACAACATGCCCGAGAAAGGTCACAACACTTAGCCAAAATTTACACTTAGAAAAGTTTGCATACAATTTCTAGTCCTTAAAGAGTTTGCAACACAATTTAAAGGTTATAGGAATAATTCTTCTCACTTTTGGAGTACACCAAGATGTTTTCGATGAAGGCTATAATAAATAAATCTAGGAACTGCTTAAACACCTAATTGATAAGATCCATAAAAGTAGTTGGAGCATTAGTCAACTCGAATGACATAAAAAACTCATAGTGGACATATCGTGTTTGGAAATTAGTCTTGGGAATATCAACCTCCTTAATTTTCAATAGGTGATAGCCCGAATATAGATCAACCTTAGAGAAATACCTAGCACCCTAAAGCTGATAAAAAGGTCATTGATCCTAAGGAGAGGGTACTTATTCTTCATTGTAACCATATTTAACTAATGATAAGTGTATACACATCCAAAGGGACCCATATTTCTTTTGCACAAAAAGCATCGGAGCACCCCATAGAGAAATACAATGATGAATGAAACCCTTATTAAGAAAATCCTTTAACTGCTCTTTTAATTCCTTTAATTCTATTGGATCCATACTATAAGAAGGATTGGAAAGAGGATGGGTATCTGATAGAAGATCAATCCCAAAATATATTTCCCTAGTGAAAGGAATTCCAAGAATATCATCAGGAAAAATTTCATGAAATTCATTAACCACAAAGATAGATTGCAAAGAGGGACTCTCAAAATTTGAATCTTTAACCCAAACTAGATGATACAGACACCCCTTAGAAATTAAATTCTGATCCCTAAGGAAGGAAATAAACTTCCTCTTTTAAATAAAGAACTCCCCTCTTATTCTAATATTGATTCATTAGGAAAATGAAAACTGTCCCTTTATATCCTAAAATCTAGATAAGCATGGAACTAATAGATCTAACCCATCACCTAGATTATATTAAAATCTACCATATCAAGTTCTGTCAAATCCACCAATGTCTCCCTATGAAGAATGGACACCACACAATCCCTATAATTTTTTCTATCCATAATGGACTCACCCATAGGGGTAGAAATAGAAAAGGGATCAAAAAAAAATTCAAGACCAAAACCAAAATTATACAGCCATATAAGGGGTCATATAAGATAGAGTAGAACTTTGATCAATCAAACAATAAACATCATAAGAGAAAAGTGGTAACATACTATTAATAATACTTAGGGATGACTGAGATTCCTTAGAAGTTCATGAAGGGGTTGGATATTTCCCTTCAGCTAGCTACATCACAGATGGTAGTGTATAGTTCTTAATTTAAAAGTATAGTGCATTATGCTTAGATGACTGAAGGTATTATTTGAGCATCTCATGGAAGCTCTAATAAGGTGCACCGTGTGGGAAAGTTTAGAGGTCACACTTCTCGAGGTTGAAATTCAAGATATTTTTGTAGGTATCATGGTCGACCCATGGAGGAGGGCTTGCATGGTTCAGGTATTGTTTATTCTAGTTCATTAATTCTGGATGATTGTTCTGGTCCAGTCATACCTTCTTATATTAAGTCAGGCAGTAGGGTCTTCTATATGTGTGATGATATTGTCCATTTGGCTAAGGACTGGACATGTCATATGTTCAAAGCTACTCTTATTTTAGATGTAAGAGGCAGGGGTTCTACTAGGGGTGTGCGAGGCAGAGGTTGTAGAGCCTGTGATGTTGTTCGCGAGGCTATTTAGTGAATTGGTCATCATGGACAGTGATATGCTAAACCCACCAGACTATATGTAGAGTCTTACAATGTTGGTATCATAGGTATGGTCCCTATTTGTTTCAAATCTGTGTCTGTGTTATTTGATCTAGGATTGACTTTCTCCTATATGTTTACATATTTTGCTTCAGATTTTGATGCTGCTAGTGAGCCTCCTACAATGCTTATTTGTATATCTACCCTTGCAGGAGATATTTTTTAGTGGTGGATTAGGTGTATCAATCCTGTTTTATGACTTTTATTGGGTATGAGACTTGGGTAGATTTGCTTATCTTAGATATGGTTGACTTTGATGACATTTTAGGTATGGATTTCTTGGCTCCTTACTATGTTATTCTAGATTATTACGCTTATATATGTATTGGTTGGATCTTTACTATGTTATCCTAGATTGTTATGCTAAGATCATCACTTTAGCTTCATTGGGTATGTCGTGGATAGATTAGAAGAGTGCACTTTATTTGGGTTCCAAGCTTGTTACTTAGTTAAGAGTGGATATTTGTCTTATCTATCTCTTATTCATGATACTAGTGTTGTTTCACCTCCCTCATTGGATTCTGTTTGGGTTATCCATGAATTTATAGATGTGTCCCCTATGGATTTGCGTAGTATGCCTCCAGATCGTTATATTGACTTTGCTATTTATGTTGAGCCAGGCACCAATCCTATTTATATTCCTTCTTATAGAATGGCCCCAGCCAAGTTGAAGGATTTAAAGGATTAGTTGCAGGAGTTATTAGATAAGTGATTTATCCAACCTAGTATATCACCTTGGGGTACACCTATCTTGTTTATAAAGAAAAGGGATAAGTCTATGCATATGTGTATTGGTTATTGTAAGTTGAATAAGGTGATGTCTAAGAATAAGCATCATCTTCTTCGTATTAATGATTTATTTAATCGTCTTCAGGGTGATTTGGTGCTTTTGACTATTGATTTAAGGTCTGGGTATCACCAGGTTAGTATTAGAGCTTTGGATATTTTGAAGACAACTTTTCAGACTCGATATGGTCATTATGAGTTCTTGGTCATGTCTTTTGGGTTGACCAATGCCCCAGTTGTGTTCATAAAGTTGATGAATTAGGAATTTTGATCATATCTCAACTCCTTTATAATTATATGTATAGATGATATCTTGGTTTACTCCAAGAGTGTGTTCGGTCATGAGGAGCATTTGTGGATTATGCTTCAGAGACTGAGGGATGAAAAGTTGTATGTCAAGTTCTCCAAGTGTGAGTTTTTGTTGGAGTCGGTATCTTACTTCGATCATGTAGTGACTAAGCATTGTATCATGATCGATTCGGCCAAGATTACAACGGTACATGATTGGGCTAGACATATTTTTCTTATAGAGATTCAGAGTTTTAATGGCTTGGCAGGCTACTATCAATATTTTGTTGAGGTTTTATCTTCTATTGCAGTACCATTAACCAAGTTGACTCGGAAGAAGATTTTTTTCAGTGGTCCGATGCTTGTGATGTGAGTTTCCAAAAGCTTAAGGATTTATTGACGTCAACTCCTATTTTGACTTTACCCAAGGAGGGAATGGGTTTTACCATCTTTTGTGATGCTTCAGGTGTTGGGTTAGGTGTAGTTTTGATTCTCTAGGGTAGGTGATTGCATATATTTCTCGCCAATTGAATCCCCATGAGAAAAATTAACCTACCCATGATTTGGAATTGTTCGCAATAGTTTTTACTTTAAAGTTATGGAGGCACTACTTGGATAGATTCTATTGTGAGATTTTCTAGGATCATCATAGCCTTCAGTATTTTTTCACCCAACGAGATCTTACTATGAGACAGTGTCATTGGGTTGAGTTTCTTAAGGATTATGACTTGGCTATTCTTTATCATCCAGGCAAGGCTAATGTAGTTGCACATGCCTTAAGATAGAAGTCGACTAGCATGGGTAGCTTGGCACGTCTTTTGACCTAGAGAGACCTTTGTCCTTAGATGTTTAGTCTTTAGATAACCAGAAGGTTAGGCTTGATATTTTTATACTCGGGTATGTTTTGGAATTCATGGAGGCTATGTCTTCTTTGATAGTGCAGATTTGAGCTCATCAGTTTGATGATGTTGGATTGAGATTGATTTGGTATAAGGTGTTGAGTTGTAAGTCTGAGAAAGCCTCACTTGATTTAGATGGTGTTTTACGGATTAGAGGTCGAGTTTTTGTATCAAAAGTGGGTGATTGGATTAGTTTGATTCTTCAAAAGGCCATTGTTCCAGGAATTTTATCCATCCAAAAATGACTAAGATGTATCGTGATTTGAGGTAGCATTACTAGTGGAGTGGTATGAGGAAGGATATATACGACTTTATAGCCTGTTGCCTTTGTTGTCGGCAGGTGAAGATCGAGCATCTAAGACCTAGTGATTTTTTTCAAACGTTACCCATTCCCAAGTTGAAATATAAATAGATCCTATGGACTTTATGACTGGGTTGCCACGTACTTTTTATGGTTCTGATAGTGTTTGGGTCATCATGAATTGGTTGACCAAATTTGCCCATTTTATTTAAGATTAGGTCTCTTTTAGTGCTGAGAGGTTGGCCCCTATCTATATTTATGAGATTGTGCACCTTCATGGTGTGTCAGTGTATATTATGTCAAGATTGAGGATTAGTGTTCACATATGACTTTTGGAAGACCTTTCAGGATGATTTGGGTGCTCGGATTGATCATTTTATAATATTTTACCCCCAGACTGACAAGCAGTCAGAGTGAACTATTCAGGTATTAGAGGATATGCTACGTGCTTGTGTGATGGACTTTGGTGGTCAGTGGGAGTAGCATCTAGATTTGGCAAAGTTTGGGTATAATAACAGCTACCATTCTAATATTGATATGGCTCATTTTGAGGCTTTGTATAGTAGGCGTTATCATTCTCCAATTGGTTGTTTGAGGTTTCTAAGATTATACCTTGAGCTACAGACCTGATTTGTGAGTCTTTCGATAGAGTTTGGGTCATTCAGGATAGGTTTCAAGTGGCTCATAGTAGGCAGAAGTGATATACAGATCGTAGACTCTGTGCCTTGAGATTTGGTTTGTGTGATAGTATTTCCTTTGATTATTTTCTCTTATGAATGGTGTGATGAGGTTTGGGAAGAGAGGCAAGATTAGCCCTAGATATATTGGTCCTTTTGAGATTTTTTGAACTATCGGTGATGTGGCTTATGAGTTGGCTTTGCCCCTGCTTGATCGGTTGTTCATCTAGTTTCCATGTTTCAATGCTTTGCCCAATATATTTCAGATGAGTCTCATGTCATTCATTGGGATTCAATTCAGTTAGATGAGTTGTTGTCTTTTATTGAGGAGCCTGTCTCTATCTTGGCTAGGGATGTTCGACGGTTGCATTCTAGAGATATTTCAGTGGTTAAGGTCTAGTGGTGACATCGACCTATAGATGAAGCTACTTGGGAGGTCAAGTCTGATATGCATAGTTCTTATCCCTGGTTTTATGTTGATTCTAATATTTTCCTTGCCTTTAGTTTGAGGACAAACTAGATTTTTAGTAATGGATGATGTAACGACTCAATTTTTGATGATATATGTGAAATATTCATTTCTATTTGATTTGAGCATACCCTTCTCCATGGTTTCTTTGGGGTATTATTAAGGTATGGGGATGATTTGCACAGTTCTCGATGCATTTTGGTGTGATTATGTGATGTGGTTTTTAGTGGCTTGAAAAACCTTATAGTTGACTTTGATCAATATTTATTGATATGTGCATTGTATGGCCAAACAGACTACACCAATAGATTCAGAACGTCAATTTTAGGGTGGTAACATGATTGGCATGATTTTATGGCTTTTATATCTCATCTCAACCCTTAATTTGGAAAGTTGTTAAATTGGGTTTTGGGGGTCAACTTTGTGAAAATAACATTCTTATTAAAAATCTGATATCGCCATTAAGCCCAAAGAATCAATTTGATAGAATAACTATCATGACCCAAACTAGGGCCTGGCCATGATGGGTATGTCAAGTCTGACGTGGACCGAAGACCACCCTCTTTGCATAGTCAAACAAAACACAATATAATGATAGCAATGAAATTCCAAACATATAACAAGATAGAATAACCAATAGCTCATAGGAATCTAAGAATGTCAACAACTAATCCCAATCCATTGTATCCACAAAGTCTCTACTAATCTAACATGATCTAAGTCGGGACATACCCCTGACGATAGTCAAAATAAACCATGAGAAATAATCTATGATATGAAGTAAACCTAGAAGTAATAGCCTTTTGTAAGAAGGAGGCTCACCACTTCAAGCAGACTCACAAACGGTCTCGTTATATCCTGGTTTTGGCCTTAGAAATTTTTCCTTGAAAACCATTCTCCGAACCCAATACGACTCATGGATTCGAGCCGTATTCTGAGGTACGAGTGGTATGGTCCTATCATAAGCTTACCAATATTAGTTGGTGGGATGGTTTTGATCACTGTAATGGTCACGACTTAGGGGTATGAGTCGTAAGACTTGGATACGAGACATATCAGGGACTCGTATGGTGGGCAGTGTTTGATCCTCTTGGTAATTTATTCTGCCAGGGATACAGATCATAGGTAAGGATTGTATGATGAGGTTACAACGTAGTTAGATGACTTGTATACTAGACAGTGTCTGATCCCAAGGTTAAGGCCTGGGTATGATAGGTGGGAACCAATCATAAGGAAGGGTACGACTCGTTAGAGGGTCAACCGTATCCCTATAATGGGTTTTTAAGGGACTTAAGTGGAGCATGATGGACATTTCCCTACTTACCCTAATTATGTCCCACAACTTCTAATACACTTAGGAGGTTATTTACCCTTTAATTTTTTTCATTAACACATAGAAAACTATTCCTAAACATTCAATAATTCTCTCAAGAACTTTTGGGGCAAGAGAGTTAGGGTTTCAACTTGGAGATTTCTTTGATAGTTTTATTCCATAATCTTTCTAGATTTAAGGTATGTGTCTCTTCCCTACCTACTATTTCTATAAAGTCATGAATTTTATGGTAGTTTTTATGGTTTCAATAGTGCATGGGTTATGGTTTTCCACTAATAATTAGGGGTTTTGGTGTAAATGGTTTGGTTATGGTTTCCTATGGTTTAATAGGGCTTTTATATGCATTGATGGTAGTTTTGGGAAATTTTGTTGAATTGTTATGGTTTAATGGTCTTTGGAATTGGTTTTGGTTATATTTTACCCTCAAGGTGTTTGATAAAATGCTTATAAAGATATGTTCATTGCATTGACTTCTTTTAATGGAACTCTTCCTTATTTTCAGCTTATGCATGAAACTATAAATGGTTAAAATGGTTTACAAAAGTTAAAGGCTTATTGGTTTTGCCAGTGGATTACATGAAAGTCTCCAATGAGGTTACTATGGTAAACAGAAAGGGCACTTGAGAGTCCCTTAACCTAAATGGTATGGCTATGGATAAGTCTTGCAAGTATGGTTGGTATGATTATACCACTAATAAATGGCCTTGGTTAATAAATGGTTATTGGATTTGTTTGGATATTGTTTTAATTTGAACATTACAGGCGAGATATGTAAGTGGGTTGTGAAAGGTAGAGGTTTCGGGGGAACCAAAATCGGAAACTCATATTTGCCGATATGAGGGGTCTTTGATAACCATAGGAGAGTGTCATATTTATATTGGAAGGATTTACAAGTCATCTCATGGGATGTTTCCGGGTGATGCGGCTACACTCACTGGGACTCTTTCAGCAGGAGGAGTTGAACCCATTTGGCCCATGGGTATGGTTAAAGGACAAGGTTACACAGCCCAGGTAAAAGTTCTAAATGCATATTAAACACGAATTCCCTTTCTCGGAACTTATATATATGTATGGTTGTATGCATAATGGATGGTTTTACTTGGTTATTTAAATGGCATTACCTTTTCCTTATCCTGAGATACATGCTAACGGTTACTCACGCTATGCAGGAACCAACCATTTGACCCCTTTTATATAGTTATTGACTTGGGGATAGTATTTGGATTGAAGTGGTGAGCTTCTATCTTTCTGGAAGGCTCTATTTCATGATATGGATACTCTTAGACATTTTATTTTCATTTTGGATATTAGTTATGGCCATGGTTGGGGGCATATCCCAACTGGATAATTGTATTCTTATGGATAGAGGCTTTTTGGTACTTCTGGGGGTTGGTATGGGTGGGATCAATATTGGTGTCATCCTTAGCATTGGCATTGGTGTTGGGAATGACATCATTGGATGATATTGTTGGTTGTTCAATTGTATTACATTTTGGGAGTGATTATTGTAATATGTTCCATTATTCTCTTTGGTTAGGCATGGTATGGGTAGTTAGTTTAGGTACGGTTAGACTCGGTTGGGTCGGTCATTGTCGTAATACTATCCCAGAGTCTTGATGTGAACAATAATGCTATCTTGTTATATGTTCAGAATTCAGTCCACCTAAGGTTGTATAAGGCAGTTGGGTGTGGTTAGGGGACGGTTCCTGGTCCTGGTTGGACTTGGGATACCCATTACGTCTAGGCCCGAGTTTGGGTCATGACAAGTTGGTATCATAGCTTTAGGTTCATGGTCAACTAGAAAGTCCACAAAGCCATGTCGGGTAGAGTCTCTTTTAGGGGTGTGTAGCGCACCACACTCATAGGAGAGAGGCTGCAAGATATTTAGGAATGTTTCACTTTCTTGAAATTCTCAGTCCTGGAATCTTCTCTAATCCTTGGTTATTTGTCTTTTAGATCATGCCTCCTAGACCTGAAATGCAAAGGAATCTTTCTGCCTTATCTGGGGATAATGTTGAAGGGGTACCGCCTACGTCTGGAGTACATCTTCGATCTCATGGTCCTATTCCTGATTTTCCTGGAGTTCCTCCCATTCCTTATACTTCTCCTCAGGTCCCTCAAGGTAACATGATGAACGTAGAGCTCCATTATTCTATTCATGTTATTGGTTAGATGGTCGCTGCTCAGGCTAAGTGAGGTGTGGCTAGTGTTTTGTCTGCTGAGGCTACAAGGGTTGGTAAATTTATGAAGATGGTTCCTCCTACTTTTATGAGAGTAAGGATAGAGAAAGACCCACAAGACTTCTTGGGTAAACTGGAAAGGATATTTTGGGGTTATGCAGGCTTCTGATATGAAGGGAGTTAGCTTTGCAGCTTATCACCTCAAAGATATTGCTTATCAGTGGTATAAGGAGTGGTATAAAGATAAGGGTGATATGGAAGATAAAGGGTTGTAGGAGGTATTTTGTAATGCCTTCATGGATCTTTTTTTCCTCAAGAGTTGAGGGAATCTAAGATGGAGGAGTTTTTGAACCTCAGGCAAGTGTTAGATCCATTCTTGATGAAAATCAAAAGTGATGCTGGTGGGAAAAGGTGGAGATGTTCGAGATTAGTGGTGATGGTACTTTGTGGTACCAAGGGAGGTTGTGGGTTCTTAATGTCGATGGGTTACGATAAAGGATTTTGGATGAGAAGCATAAGTCGCGCTATTTTATGCATCCCGGTTCGACAAAGATGATCATGATCTCAAGGAAATCTATTGGTGGAAAGGTATAAAAAGGGATATGGTTGACTTCGTGGCCAAGTGGATGGTGTGTCAATAGGTTAAGGTTTAGCATATAAGGCCTGGTGGGTTGACTCAAGAAATAAAGTTGCCTGAATGGAAGTGGGAGATGATCAATAAGGATTTCGTTACCGATCTTCCTCAGTCTTGGAACTAATTTGATTCAATTTGGGTCATTATGGATAGGATGACTAAGTCTGCACACTTTTTACCAGTAAGGACTACCTTTTCGGTATAAGATTATGCAAAGTTATATCTTGAAGAGATTATGAAGCTACATGGGGTGACAATTTCAATTATTTCTGATCGTGGTACGTAGTTTACATCTCATTTCTGGTGATCCTTCCAGAAAGGGTTGGGGATAAGGTTAGTCTGAGTACTACTTTCCATCCATAGTCGGATGGGAAAGCAGAGAAAACTATTCAGACATTGAAGGGTATCCTTCAGGCATGTGTGATTGATTATGGTGGTAGTTGGGTTGAGCATCTATCTTTGGTGGAGCTTTCTTACAATAATAGCTATCATTCTAGTATTGTTATGGCTCTTTTTGAGGCACTCTATGGTAGGAGGTGTAGATCTCTTATTGGATGGTTTGATCTTGGTGAGGCAGATATGTTTGGTCCCGATTTGGCCTATCAATCTATAGATCAGGTGAAGGTGATTCGAGATAGGCTTGAGGTTGCTCAGAGTCTCCAAAATTCCTATGCAAATGTTAGGTATAGAGACTTGGAGTTTGAAGTTTGGGACAGGGTGTTCCTAAAGGTGATATCCATGAAGGGAGTAGTGCGATTTGGTAAGAAGGGGAAGCTCAATCCTCGGTTTATTTGTCCTTTTAGGATTTTGCAGGGAGTGGGAAATGTTGCTTATGAGTTGGAGTTGCCTGAGAATTTGGTTTTGGTTCATTCGGTCTTTCATGTTTCCATGTTGAGAAAGTGTGTTGGCGATCCTTCTTTGCTTTTTCCTTTGGAAGGGTTAGATATCTCGCATTCTCTGTCTTATAAAGAGGTCTCGGTTGAGATATTAGATAGGCAAGTTCGTTGGTTGTGGACCAAGGATGTGGCTTTGGTTAAGGTTTTATGGCAGAACCATAAGGCAGAAGAAGCAACATGGGAAGTGGAATAGGATATGAAGTCCAATTATCCGCATTTATTTTTACTCTTGGTATTCGTGCGGTAGGTATGTGTTCTTGATCACATCTTTATTTTCTTGAGTTTGTTAAAGAAAAGATTAATATCTTTGCCTCTTTGTTTTCAAACTTTATTAAAGGGATGTTTGATAATGCAAATGACTCTATGTGTGGTTACCCCTACCTTGTTCGTTATTCGGGGATGAATGTTCCTAGTAGGGGAGAATGTTACATCCTGGGTTTTGGCCTTAGAAATTTTTCCTTGAAAATGGTTTTTCAAAACCAATACGGCTCATGGATACGAGTTTTATGCTGGGGTACAAGTGGTATGTTCCTGTCGTACACTGACTAGGGTTAGTCGGTGAGATGGTTTTGATCATTGGAATGGTCACAACTTAGGGGTATGAGTCATAAGGCTTGTATACGAGTCGTAAAAGGGACTCCTATGAAAGGTAGTGTTTGATCTTCTTGGTAATTCATTCTGCCAGGGATACGGATCATAGGTATGGATCGTATGCTGAGGTTAAGACTTGGTTGGATGAGACATATATTGGAAAATGTTTGATCCCCAGGTTAAGGCCTGAGTACAACTGGTGGGAACCAATCATAAGGAAGGGTACGACTCGTAAGAGTGTCAGTCGTATCCCTGTGAAGGGTTTCTAAGAGACTTAAGTGGGGGCATTCTGGACATTTTCCTACTTATTCTAATTATGACCCATGATTTCTAATATACCTAGGAGGTTATTTATCCTATTATTCTATTAATTAACACATAGAAAACTATTCCTAAACATTCAACAATTCTCTTAAGAACTTTTTAGGCAAGAGAGCTAGGGTTTCAACTTGGGGATTTCTTGGAGATTTCTTTGGTGATTTTCTTCCATCATCTTTCTTGGACTAAGTCATGTGTCTCTTCCCTAATTACTATTTCTAAAAAGGCATGAATTTTATTGTTGTTTTCATAGTTTTAATATTGCATGAGTTATGGTTTTCCACCAATCATTATGGTTTTGGTGCAAATGATTTTGTTATGGTTTCCTATGGTTTAATTGTTCTTTTATATGCATTGATGGTGGTTTTTGGCAATTGTATTTCATGGTAATGGTTTAACGGTCTTTGGAATTGGTTTTGGTTATATTATACCCCTAAGGTGTTTGATAAAATGCTTATAAAGAAATGTCCATTGCTTTGACTTCTTTAAATGGAACTCTTGCTTGTTTTCAGCTTATGCATGAAACTATAAATGGTTTACAAAGGTTAAAGGCTTATTGGTTTTGCTTGTGGAGTACCTGGAAGTCTCCTAAGAGGTTAATATGGTAAACGGAAAGGGCACTTGAGAGTCCCTTTAACCTAAATAGTTTGGCTATGGATAAATCTTGCAAGTATGGTTGGTATGGCGATACCACTAATAAATAACCTTCGTTAATAAATGGTAATTGGATTTGTTTGGATATGGATTTAATTTGGGCATTAATTGCATGATGTGTAACTGAGCCATGGAAGGTGGATGTTCCGGGGGAACCGAAACTGAAAACTCATATTTACCGATATGAGGGGTCTTTTATGGCCACGTACGAGTGTCAAGTTTTATATTGGAGGGATGTACTACTCATCCCATGGGATATTTCCTGGTCATGCAGCTACATGCACTGGGACTCTTTCAGCAGGGGATCTAAACCCATACGGACTATGGGTATGGTTAAACGGCAGGGTTACACAGCCCAGGTAAAAGTTTTGTTTGCATGTTGAACATAGATTCCCTTTCCCGGCACTTATATATATGTATGGTTGTATGCATAATGGATGCTTTTACTTAGTTGTTTAAATGGAATTACCTTATCCTTATCTTGAGATACATACTAGCGATCACTCGCTAACCAATCTACTGGTGGTTGTATACCCACGCTATGCAGGAACTAGCTGTTCGACTCCTCCTACATAGTGATTGAATCAGGGATAGTATTTGGACTGAAGTGGTAACCTTCCATCTTTTTGGAAGGCTCCATTTAATGATATGGATACTCTTAGACATTTTGTTTTCATTTTGGATATTTGTTTTGACCATGGTTGGGGGCATGTCCCAACCAAATAATTGTATTCTATTGGATAGAGGCTTTGTGGTACTTCTGGGGGGTTTGTATGGGCAGGATCGATATTGGTGTCGGCCTTGGCATTGGCATTGGTGTTGGGGCTGACATCATTGGCCGATATTGTTGGTTGTGCCATAGTATTACATTTTAGGAGTGATTATTATATTATGTTTTGATATTTTCTTTGGTTTGGTATGGTATGGGTGGTTGTGTTTTGTACGGTTAGACTCGGTTGGGTCTATCACAATCGTGATCCTATCCCATAGTCTAGATGTGAACAATAAAGCTATCTGTTATATGTTAGGAATTCAGTCTATCTATGGTTGTATAAGGCGTTGGGTTGGGTTAAGGGGGCAGTGCCCGGTCTTGGTTGGACTTGGGATGTCCATTACGTCTAGGCCCTGATTCGAGTCGTGACAGTTTCAAGATCACCTATCATTGTGCAGAAAAATCAGAAGTGTTTTCAGTTCTTGCATCGCGTGGGGATGCAACATTCTAAGAGGGTTAGCGGGTCAATCACTAGCATGTAACTCGGGAAAAGGAAAACATAATTCCAAGTCAAAACCATAGTAAAAATCCACATGAACATATTGTACATATATATATATATATATATATATATATATATATAACAAGATGGGGTAGGGAGCAAGGTTTATCATGCAAGAAAAATGTTAGCCTAGACTATATTGCTTAAACGTAATAAGTAAGGCACCCACGGGCTATATGGGTTCAACTCCCCATGCTGAAAGGGCCCTATTGTGTATTAGCCATACGAACTGGAGGTATCATGGAAGACTAGGGAATTTCCCTAGCCCATTTTAATCCAGGATACAAAAATATATATTTATATAGAGTGTGTCACAAGCACACGGCCATCAAGACCAATCCTCATGCCGGCAAATGTGGGTTTATAGTACAAGTCCTTCAAGACTCACACCTTCACGACTTAGTTGCATAACCCCCTTTAAGCCCATATTAAAACAAGTTTTATAGAACCCTTTCATTAAATCATGGAATTACACATTATGGCATACCACAGGTATCGTCATATCTTACACTTGCAAGCTTACACTTAAGACCTTTTAATTATATTCCATCATCTTGGGGGAATTAATCGACCCCCTTTGTTCATTAAATCAACTCGGGGGGATACCTTGACCCTCGAGGTTTCAATTTCCGTTAAAACACGACCAACAAAGACTTCAAATTCCATGTTTAACCATTTATGCAATGCAATAGTGTGGGTAAGTAATGTCAAATCATTAGACAAACCGTATTTTGAAACCAAGGACACAAGTGGGTTGAGGGAATACAATTTCCAAATCAATTTCAATACTAGAATCATCAAATTGGGGGAATGCCTCGACCCCTATTCCAATTCCCACACCCATGCAACCAATTAGTTCAAAAACCATTGACAAATCACAACCGATACATAATAAATCATGGGTAAGCAATTTAGGAACCAACCATGAAAAAACCCTCAGCCCATGTCAAAACCCATATTTAATTTCACATCAATAATCAATTAATAGACATTCTTAAAGGAAAATAAGTTTGAGGGTAGAGTCAGTGCTTGAAAGTACAGAGAATTATGGAGAGAAACCAACCCTTGAGCCCTTAGATGACTAACTTTGAGGAACCCTAGCTTGTTCTTGCCTTAGGGATTTGAGAGAGTTTGATAAAGTGTTTATGCTTGATAAGTGTTGAAAATAATGCCCCAAAGGTGCTTTATGTTTGTGGGTCTTAAGTGGGTAAAGAGGGAAATGCCTAGAGTTCCGTTCATTAATAGTTGAGAATTTGTCACCAGTGACTACGGGTCACTATACGACTTGTAAGGACTCACTATGACTCATCACCAAAAGTCGTAGTCTGGATAGTAACTAAGGGACCCCTCTTAGGTCACCCTGTGACTCACACCATATAACTCATCAAGAGACCCTATGACTTGTAAGGCTTTATTTGTAGCCAAGACAGAAGCATTTGGGGTACACACTGGTCGCCCTATGATTGGTACACTAAGACTTGTATAGAGTCATTACGACTCGCAACCCCTAGTCGTAGTCACAATAGACAATCTAGGATAGCATACTGGTCAGGCTATGATTGTGGTTTTATGACCCGTATAGGGACCTCACAACTCGTAAAGGAGAGTTGTAGGTTGGACAGCGAATTCAAAGACTCGGTTTCCAAGGACTAAAAATTTGGGGTGTTACATTCCCCCTCCCCCACCAGGATCATTCATCCATGAATAATGAGACAAGGCATTCATCTACACGATTTAACACGGAACAAAACCACACTTTCCCTTATCAAAGATAGAAAAAAAAAGATATACAGAAATTCACATACCTTGAGAACGATTATCCAAACCGAAAATCAGGAATAGATATTTGGAGTTCATGTCCTCTTCAGCTTCCCAAGTAACATCTTCAACCTTATGATTCCTCTATTGAACCTTCACCGAAGCCACATACTTAGTCCTCAAACGGCAGACTTGCCTATCCAAAATATCAACCAAGACTTCCTCAAAAGACAAGGAATCCGAAATACCAACACTCTCCAAAGGAACAACTAAGGAAGGATCACCCACGTACTTCTTCAACATTGAAACAAGAAAGATTGGGTAGATAGAACCCAAACTCGAAGTCAACTCCAACTCATAAGCCACATTTCCTACTTTCCACAAGATCAAGTACGGGACAATGTAACAGATACTGAGCTTCCCCTTCTTTCAAAACCTCATCGCTCCCTTCATGAAAGATATATTCAAGAACACCCAATCGCTACCATCAAACTCCAACTCGCTCCACCTCACATCCTCTTAGGACTTTTGCAACTTTGGGTGGTATTAAGTCTATCCCAAATCACCTTCACCATTACCATGGCTTGGTGAACCAAGTCCAGGACGAACAACCTAGTCTCATAGTCGTTGACCCACCCAATAGAAGACCTATACCTCCTACCATACAAAGCCTCAAACGGAGATATTTAAACTTGAGTGATAGTTGTTATTATATGCAAACTCAATTAGGGGAAAATGATCAACCCAACTACCACCAAAGTCGAACACACAGACCCTTAGCATATCTTCCGAAGTCTGAATAGTCCTCTCCGCTTGTCCATCTGTCTGAGGATAGAAAGCAGTTCTAAGGTTAACCTTAGTCCCCAAACCTCTTTGAAAATAACGCAAATTATGAGAAGAGAACTACGTACCTTGATCAGATATGATGAAATGGGCACACCATGAAACTTTATGATCTCCTAAATGAAAAACTTGTAATAATCCTCTACAAAATAATTAGTCCTCATGTGCAAGAAATGAGCGAACTTAGTCATCCTATCCATGATGACCCAAATCGAGTCAAACTGACTATGAGACAACAAGAGACTGGTAATGAAATCCATATTAATCACTTCCCATTTCCATACGAACAACTCAATCTCTTAAGACAAACCACTAGGCCTCAAATGCTCCACCTTTATTCCACCAATAGATTTCTTTCAAGTCATGATACATCTTCTACAAACTAGGATGAACAATGTGCCGTGACTCATGAGCCTCAGCCAAAATCCTTTCCCGCAACCCATCAACATCGAGAACGTACAATCTACCTTGGTTCCTTGGGATACCATCACCACTAATGTCAAAAGCCAAGACTTTCTACTGACCTACATCTTCCTTAATATGTATCAAGGTAGAATCCAAAACCTGTTTCTCCTTCACCTCATGACACAGCTCAGACCGGGGCCTTATCGTAATGGGAATCCTAAGTCTACCTAGGATCGTGAACCACCCCTTTAACCCAAACCAGTCACCTTATATAGCATTAGATGAGTTGAATTTCAAGCATATAAAAAGATTACGCAATGCTCTCATGAAGACATTGGGATAGGGTCACAACCATGACCGACCCAACCAAGTATGTCCATGCCAAACCAACTATTCATACCATACCAAACCAAAGAGAATATCGAGACATATTATAAAAGTCAGACCCAAAATGTAATACGATGGAACAGTGAGAAATTATGTCTAATGATGCCATCCTCCCAGCTTATTCTAATGCCAAAGCTGACACCAATACCAATCCGGCCCACTCCAACCCACAGAAGTACCACAAAGCCACTATCCAAAGGAATACAAATATCCAATTGGGATATGCCCCCAACCATGGCCAAAACTAATATCCAAAAAGAAAATAAGAAGTCTAAGAATGTCCAACATGAAATAATGCCTTCCAAAAGGATGGAAGCTCACCATTTTAGTCCAATAAGCTGTCCTCGAATCAAGTACTATAAATGAGGAGTCGAACATCCGGTTCCTTCATAGCTTGGGTATACAGTCGCTAGTAGATAAATTAGTGGGTGAACACTAGCATGAATCTCAGGATAAGAATAAAGTAATGCAATTTATCAAAACCAAGTAAAAATATCAAATACAAACAACCATACATACATATATATATATATATATATAAGAGCTGGAAAAAGTGACTGGGTTTAGCATGCCATTTGAAAACCTTAACCTGGGTCGTGTAGCTTAGCCGTCCTACCACCTACGGGCCAAATGGGTTCAACTCCCCTGCTGAGAGAGTCCCAGTGCGTGTAGATGCATGACCAGGAAATAAGCTTGGGATGACTATTACATCCCTCCAATATAAATGTGACACTCGCATGTTGCCATCGAAGACCCCTCATATCAGCAAATATGAGTTTTCGATTTTGATCCCCTCCGAGATTGCCACCTTCCATGGGTTAGCTTACACTTTCCTCCATTAATGCCCAATTAAAAAAAGTCCAAACAATACAATTATCCAAGGATATTTGATAAAGCAGTGGTATCGTCATACCACCATACTTGCAAGCATCACCCATAGACAAACCATTTAGATTAAGGGGACTCTCGGTGCCCTTTCCGTTTAACATATTAACCTCTTGGGGGACTACCATCTTCTCGACAAGTATTAGCAATTAGATATTAACCTTCGTAAACCATTGAAAAATATTTAAGGTTTCATATATAAGCTGAAAACAAGAAAGAGTTCCATTAACATAAGTCAATTCAATCAACATATCTTTATAAGCATTTTATCAAACACCTTGGGAGCATAATATAACCAAAACAAAATTTCATAACCATTAAACCATTACCATACAAGTCCATTACCCAAAACCACCATTAATCCATAGAAACCATAAATAAAACCATAAGAAATCATAACCAATCCTTTAACATCAAAACCCCCAAATCAATCATTGAAAACCAAAACCATGCAAAAATATAAACCATGAAATCAACCATATAATCATGCGTTTAATTGAAATTACAAGTAGGGAGGAGAATCATGCTTTAAACCAAGAAGATTTATGGAAAGAATTCACTAAGAAAATCCCCAAAGTAATCCCTTAGTTGAAACCCTAGGTCTTTGACCCAAAAGCTCTTGAGAGAATTATGATATATTTTGGAAGAGATTCTAAGTGCTTAAGAATAAAATAATAGAGTAAAAAACCTCCTAAGTACATTAGAAGTCGTGGGTCCTTATTAGGGTAAGTAGGGAAATATCCAAAATCCCCCTACTTAAATCCCATAGAAACCCGACACAGGGTCACTACTGACCTTCTTAGAGTCGTAACCTAGCTTACGGTTGATACCCACCCAATCGTAACAAATATTCAACCATAGATCAGACATTGTCCAGTATACGACTCATCCAACCAAGTCATAACCTCAGCATACGATCCATACCTATGATCTGTATCCGTGGAAGAATGTAACACCAGGAGTAACAAATACTGACCACCTTACGAGTCACCTATACGACTTGTATCCATGCCTTATGACTCATACCCTTAAGTCATATCCATTCCAGTGTCCAAGACCATCCCACCAACTAACACTGGTCAGCTTACCACAAGTCTTTACAAATCGTAAACCAATTTATGGCTCATACCATGAGTCATAATGGGTCCAAAAAATGAGATTCCTTGAAATTTTCTAAGGGTCCAAACCTAGGATGCTTTAGTATCTCCCACTAGGAGCATTCATCCCCGAATGATGGATAAGGTAGGGGTAACCACACATATATTCATTTGCATTATCAAACATTCCTTTAACAAAGTTTGACAACAAAGAGGCAAAGATGTTAATCTTTCCTTTAACAAACTAAGAAAATAAAGATGTGTTCAAGAACACATACCTTCCGCACGTACATTAGGAGAAGAAAACAAAAGAGGATACTTGGACTTCATGTCCTCTTTCGCTTCCCACGTGGCCTTTTTCACCTTGTGGTTTTGCCATAAAACCTTAACCAAAGCAACATCCTTGATTCGCAACTGACGAACCTGCGTATCAATATCTTAATCGGGACCTTTATATAAGATAGAGAATCTGAGATATCCAACCCTTCTAAGGGCACAATCGAAGATGAATCCCCAACGCACTTCCTCAACATAGAAATATGAAATATCGGATGAACAAAACTCAAACTAGATGGCAACTCCAGCTCATACGTAACATATCCCGCTCTTTGCAAAATCTTATAAAGACCAATCTATCGAGGACTAAGCTTTCCCTTTTTTCCAAACCGCACTACTCCCTTAATAGGAGACACCTTAAGGAAAACCTTATCCCCAACTGCAAACTCCAAATCTCTACGCCTAACATCCGCATATGACTTTTGACGACTCTAGGCAGACTTGAGCCTATCCAGAATCACCTTCACCTTTTCCATATCTTGACGAACCAAATCTAGACCAAACAAATTAGCCTCGCCGAGCTCAAACCAATCTATAGGAGATATACACCTCCTACCATACAAGTCCTCAAAAAAAGACATGTTAATACTTTTATGATAGCTATTGTTGTAAGCAAACTCTACCAAAGGTATATGCTCTACCCAACTGCCACCATAATCAATCACACAGGCTCGAAGCATATCTTTCAACATCTGAATAGTTCATCCCACCTTCCCATCCGACTGCGGGTGGAAAGTTGTACTCAGACTCACCTTAGTCCCTACCCCTTTCTAGAAAGACCGCTAGAAGTGGGATATAAACTGTGTACCGTAATTGAAAATAATCGAAATAGGCACCCTATACAGTTTTGCAATATCTTAAAGATAAATCTTCGCATAATCCTCTATCGAAAAGCTAGTTCGCATAGGCAAGAAATGTGCAGACTTCGTCATCATATCCACAATGACCCAAATCGAATCAAATTAGTTCCGAGATCGAGGAAAACCGATAACCAAAATCCATATTGATCTCCTCCCACTTTCATTCACGTAACTTAATCTCTTGATATAACCAACTAGGCCTCATATGCTTAACCATAACTTGTTGACACACCAAGCACTTGGACACAAAGTCAACCACGTCCTGCTTCATGCCACTCAACCAATAGATCTTCTTGAGATCATGGTATATCTTAGTAGAACCAGGATGTACAACATTGTGTGACTCATGCATCTCAGCGAAGAACCTTTGCTGCAAACCATCTACATCAGGAACACACAACCTCCATTGGTACCTTAAAGTACCATTACCACTAATCTTAAAATCTGCCACCTTTTGCTCAGTAACGCTTTCCTTGATTTTCATCAAGGCAGAATCCAACACTTGCTTCTCCTTAATCTCCACGCCAAGAGACGATCTAACCACTTCTTGTACCATCATACCACCATCCTTAGAGTCCAAGAGACGAACCCCAAGATTTGCCAAACGGCGAATATCCTTCACCAATTTCTGCTTTTCTTCTTCCACATGAGCCAAACTACCCATGGATAACATGCTAAGAGCATCACTAACCACATTAGCTTTTTCCTGGATATTAGTGAAGACTTGTATCATTGTCCTTGAGAAGCTCAAGCTATTTCTTCTGTCTTAGATTAAATTCTTTCTGTGAGAACACATATTGCAAACTCTTGTGATTAGAAAAGATATCCACATGGACCCCATATAAATAATGTTGTCATATATTCAAAGAAAACACAACAGCCAACAACTCCAAATCATGAGTAGGATAGTTCCTCTCATGCACCCTCAACTACCTGGAAGCATAGGCTATCACCTTTCCATGTTGCATCAACATGCAACCAAGATCAACCCGACATGCATCATAATAAACCACAAACCCATCATTGCCTTCCGGCAAGGTCAGAACTGGAGTTTAAGTCAACTTATCCTTCAGCTTCTCAAAACTCTCCTTACATGTATCCGACCAAGAAAACTTAACCTTCTTCTGAGTCAACTTAGTCAAAGGAGTAGCTATCAACAAGAAGCTCTTCACAAAATTTTTATAATATCTAACTAAACCTAAGAAGCTCCAAATATCAGATGGAGTCGTAGGTCTAAGCGACTTATTTACCACAGCCACCATCTACGGATCCACCATGATCCCTTCACTAAAGATGATATGACCCATGAAAGTCAGAACATCCAACCAAAACTCGCACTTTGAGAACTTAGAAAACAATTATTTTCCCTTAAGGTCCGCAACACAACAATGAGGTGATTAGCATGATCCATCTCACTCTTTGAATACACCAGAATTTCATCTATAAATATAATGACAAAGAGATCCAAATACTGCTGAAACACCCTATTCATCAGATCCATAAATTCTACAAGGGCCTTTGTCAATCCAAATAACATCACCAAAAACTCATAATGCCCATACCTAGTGCAAAAATTCATCTTTTGAATATCCACCTCCCTAATTTTCAACTGATGGTACCTAAACCGAATATCTATCTTAGACAAGAACTTGCACCTTGCAACTGGTAAAATAGAACATCTATCCGAGGGAGAGGATATTTGTTCTTGATTGCTACCTTATTCAACTGCATATAGTCGATGCACATACGAAGAGAACCATTCTTCTTCCACATGAACAACACCGGTGCACCCTATGGGGAAACACTAGGATCAATAAACCCTTTGTCTAAAAGATTCTTGAGTTCCCTTAACTCAATCGGAGCCATTCTATATGGAGGAATAGAAATTAGATAAGTGTACAAAAGAAAATCAATACCAAACTCTATTTCCATATCCGTAGGAACACTTAGAATATCATCCTGAAAGACCTCTAGAAACTCATTAACCACAGCGACCAAAGACAAAGGAGGACCTTCAAACTTAGAATATTTAACCCAGACCAAGTGATAAAGACAATCTTTACAGATTAACCTTCATACTCTAAGATAAGAAATAAACTTCCCCCTAGGCATTAAGGAATAAATTTCCTATTCTATTTTTGGCTCACCAGGAAACCTAAATATGACCCTAATGGTTCAATAATCCAAATTTGCATAACAAGAATGCAACCAATCTATTCCCAAGATTACATAACAATCTACCTTACCCAACTCAAGCAGATCCACCAAAGTATGCCTTCCACCTACAGATACAACACACACACTATAGACCCAGTCAATAATGACTGGATCTCCTACCGAGGTAGAAACATAAAATGGATCCAAAATAACTTTTGGATTGAAACCAAAAGACACAGCTTTATAAGGAGTCACATAGGAAAGCATAGAACCTGGATCAAGCAAACAATACATGTCACGAGAGAAAAGCTATAACGTACCAGTAACAATATCAAGCGATGCCTTAGATTCCTGACGAGACGCCAAAGCATACAACCTATTTTGACTAGCACTAGAACTAGGAGCAGTAACAGAAAAAAATGCCACACCACCAGGTATAGGAGTAAAAGATGAAGCTACCAGAATCTCATTCTCCCCCGTAGCAACCATGTTAGATGGAAAATCCTTGAGCCGATGGCCTAATTGGCCAAACTTGAAGAAATTATACCTATCTTTCTTATAGAATCCCTAATTAGGATGACCACAAAACCGACTAAGAGGACACAAATAAATAGGCTGACCTCCGCTTGCTTGAGACTGGGCTCCCTGTGCCCAAGAATTATTTCCACCATAATGACGTCTGTCGCCCAACTGCTAGGGTAAGGAGCACTGGAAGTAGAGAATCAACCAGAACTCCCCCATTTCTTTTTCTGTTATTTCCTACCATCTCTACCACCTTAAGACTGAGCATCTCCCTGATCAGAAAACCTAACCCACTTACCCTGCCTGCCTTCATATTTTGCCTGCCTTCTCTTCTCATCCTCAACCTGCTGCATATGAATATTCAGCCTCAACATGTCCATATCTTTCATGAGCAAAATAGCCATGCTCTCCAGAATCAGGTCTCTATTTATCCCAGAAGCAAACTTCCTAATTCTCAACCTTATATCACCCACCAAATTAGCAGTATACCTCGAAAACTGATGGAACTTTAAAGCATACTCCTTTACAAACATTCTTCTTTGCCTAAGGTTCACAAACTCCTCTATCTTAGCTTCCCTCAACTTTTAAGGAAAGAATCAATCAATGAAGGCATCAAAAAAGGCCTTCTATAAACCATCCTCTTCTACATCACCCTTATCTTTGTCCTACTCCTCATACCATCGATAAGCAACCTCTTTGGATGATAAGCTGCAAAGTTTACTCTTTCCATATTAGTAGCCCTTATTACCCGAAAGATCTTCTCCATCTCATCGTAAAAACCCTATAGGTCTTTCTCTACCTTCGCTCTCATAAAATTCGTAGCACCTATCTTCATAAACTTTCCAATCCTAGTAGCCTTAATAGATACAACACTGGTCGTACCCCACTCGGCCTGAGCAGCAACTAATTTGGCAATAACATGCATAGACTGACAAAACTTTGCATTTATCACATTGCCCTGAGGGACCTGAGAAGTCGAAGAAGAAATAATAAGAACTCCGATACAATCACGAACAGGACCACAAGATCGAAGATGTACTCTAGACGTAGGAGGTACTCCTTTAGCATTATTCGCAGATGGGTCAAAAGAATTTCCTTGTGTTCCAGATCTAGAAGGCATGATCTGAAAGATGAACAAACAAGGATTAGAGAAGATTCCAAGACTGAGAAGCCAAGCTTGAAGAAAGAATACCAAGAAAGTGAAAAATTCCTATATGTCTTGCAGTCTCTCCCTTATGAGTGTAGTGCGCTACATACCCCTAAAAGAGACTCTATTCAACACGGTTTTGTTGACTTCCAATTGACCATAAACTGGGGCTCTGATAGTAACTTGACCCAGCCTAGACTTGGGCCTTGTCGTAATGGGCATCCCAAGTCTACCTAGGACTGGGGACCACCTTTTTAACCTAACCTAACTACCTTATACAGCCTTAGATAAGCTAAATTTTGAGCATATAACAAGATTACGCAATGCTCTCATAAAGACTTTGGGATAGGGTCACAACCATGACCGACCCAACCAAGTTTTTCCATGCCAAACCAACTATCCATACCATACAAAACCAAAGAGAATATCGAGACATAATATAAAAGTCAAACCCAAAATGTAATACGAAGGAATAGTGAGAAATTATGTCTGATGATGCTAGCCTCCCAGCTTATTCCAATGCCAAAGCTAACACCAATACCGATCCTGCCTATTCCATCCCCCATAATCAAATTCGCTAGTCTATGTATGCTAAAGTTCACACCAATGCCAAAGTTGACACCAATACCGATCTCACCTATTCAAATACCTTGGGGGCATAATATGACCAAAATCAAATTCCATTACCATTGAACCATTACCATATAATTTCATTACCCAAACCACCATTAATGCATGCAAAGCATAAATAAAACCCTAAGAGATCATAACCAAGCCTTTAACATCAAAACCCCTAAATCAATGATAGAAAACCAAAACCAAGAAAAAGTACAAACCATGAAACCAACCATATAACCATTCCTTTAATTAAAACTAAAAGTAGGGAAGAGAATCATGCCTTAAACCAAGAGGATTGATGGAAGGAATTCACCAAGACAAGCCCCAAAGTAATCCCCTAGTTGAAAACCTATCTTTTCCCCCAAAAGCTCTTGAGAGAATTATGATATGTTTTGGATGAAATTCTAAGCATTTAAGAATAAAATAATAGAGTAAATAACCTCCTAAGTGCATTAGAAGTTGTGGGTCCTTATTAGGGTAAGTAGGGAAATGTCCAGAATCCCCCCACTTAAATCCCATAAAAACCCAACATAGGGTCACGACTGACCTCCTTACGAGTCATAACCTATCTTACGGTTCATACCCACCTAATCGTAACCAATCCTCAACTATGGATCAGACAGTGTACAATATATGACTCATCTAATCAATTTGTAACCTCAGTATACGATCTGTACCTATGATCTGTATCCCTGGCAGAATGAAATGCCAGGAGGATCGAATAATGACCACCTTATTAGTCAGCTACATGACTCATACTCATGCCTTACGACTCATATCCTTAAATTATATCTACTCCATAGTCCAAGACCATCCCACCAACTAACACTGGTCAGCTTATGACAGGTCTTTACCACTCGTACCCCAGCTTACGACTTGTACCATGAGTCGTAATGGGTCTGAAGAATGAGATTCCTAGAAATTTTCTAAGGGTTCAAACCTAGGATGCTTTACCTCCAATATTGGAATCCAAAAGAGAAACTCCAAGATTAGACAAATTGTAAATATCCTTTATCAAACCTTGTTTCTCCTCATAAACATGAGATAATCTCCCTATGGATAACCTGCTAACAGAATCAATAACCATATTAGCATTCCCTGGATGATCGTGGAGACTCATATCATAATCCTTGAGTAACTCAAGCCATTTTCTTTGCCTGAGATTCAACTCCTTCTGGGTGAACATATACTGCAAGCTCTTGTGATCAGAATATATATCAACATAAACTCCATACAAGTAATGGTGCCAAATTATTAAAGCAAAAACTACAACCAAAAAATATAAGTCATGAGTCAAATAATTCTTATTTTGTACCTTTAACTACCTAGAGGCATATGCCACCGCCCTGTCATGTTACATCAAACACAACCTAGTCCCACACGGGATATATCATGATATAAAACAAAACAATCAGTGCCCTCGAGTAGGGTTAAAATTGGAGTGGAAGTCAACTTATCATTCAACTTCTCAAAGCTACTCTCACAAGCTTCAGACCACGGAAACTTCTCCTATTTCTGACGCAACTTAATCAATGGTGCAGCAATCAAAGAGAGACTCTCTACAAATCTCCTATAATACCTGACTAAGCCCAAGAAGCTCTGCATATCGATTGGAGTCATGGGTTTAGGCCACTTCTTTACCACCTCTACCTTCTGTGGATCCACCCTGATCCCCTCACTAGAAATAACATGACTAAGAAAGGTCACAGTATTTAGCAAGAATTCACACTTATAAATTTAGAGTACAACTACTGATCTTTCAAAGTTTGCAATACTATATGAAGGTGAATAGCATGGTCTTCCTCACTCTTAGAATAAACCAGGATGTCATCAATAAACACAATCATAAAAAAATCTAAGAAATGATAAAATACCAGATTTATAAGATCAATGAATGCCGCCAGAGCATTAGTCAAACAAAAGGACATCACCAAAAACTCATAATGACTATATTGGGTTTGGAAAGCAGTCTTAGGGATATCCACCTCCCTGGTTTTCAACTGATGATAACCCGAATAGAGATTAATATTATAAAAGTACTTAGCACCCTAAAGCTAGTCAAATAGGTCATCGATCATAGGAAGAGGATACTTATTCTTCACTGTCACCTTATTCAACTAGTGATAATCTATATATATCCTAAGGGAATCATACTTCTCGCTTACAAAGAGAATATGAGCACCCCATAGAGAAATACTAGGGTAGATAAAACCATTATGAAGAAGATATTTCAACTACTCTTTAAGTTCTTTAAACTTAGTGGAGCCATTCTAGATACGAAATAGGGCTATTATCTGATAGAAGGTTAATCCCAAAATTAATTTCCTATCGGGAGGAATACCAGGAAGATCATCAGGAAATACCTTAGGAAATTCATTAACCACGGGAATGGTTTGCAATGAATAACCCCCAAGTTAGAATCTTTAACCCGAATCAAATAATAAAGACACCCCTGGAAACTAAATTATGTGCTCTAAGATAAGAAATGAACCTTTCCTTAGGCACTAGTGAACTCCCTTTTAATTCTATAATAGACTCATTAGGAAATTTAAAAATGACCTTATGGGACCAATAATTTAGAGAGGAATAGCATGAATGAAGCCAATCTATTCCCAAAATTATATCAAATTAACCATTTCCAACTCTACTAAGTCTACCAAGGTCTCCGTACCACAGATAGATACCAGAGTCACCCACCGGGGTAGACACAAAAAAGAACAAAAAATACACTCAAGACAAAACCAAAATGAATACCCACATAAGAGGTCACATAAGAGAAAGTAGACCCCATATTAAGCAAGAAATACATATCACAAGAGATGAGTTGTAACATACCAGTGAAAACATCAAGAGAAGCCTAAGATTCCTAACGGGTGGCAAGAGCATACAGATAATTTTGCCCAGTGTTAGTAGTAGAAATATCACCCTTTGATGCAAGAGCTGAAGAATAAATAATAGAAACTTTATTGTACGCAGTAGCGACATCGCTGGAAGGATAGTTTCTCTGAATATAACCTTGTTGGCCACATCTAAAATATTTATTCCTCTCCTCATCACAAAAACCATAGTGCAACTACCCAAAAAATCAGCAAGAAGGATATAATGAAATTGGTTGGGCTCCACTAGCTTGAGATTGGGCACCTTGTTCCTTAAACCCATAGTTGCTTTGGAAGCTACAATCACTGGGCTGCTTAGGATATGGAGTACTAGTCATAGAATGAGAACTAAAATTTCCCCACTTCTTCTTAGACCATTTCCTACCATATCTACCACTATTTTGGTGACCTCCACCATGCCAGAAAACCTAAATTTCTTACTTTTCCTTTCCCTAATCTAGGCTTCTTTTTTCTTCTCCTCTTCAACCACTCGTATATATACCATAAGCCTAGAATACCCATGTCATTCTTCAGCAAGGCAGCCTTACACTCCAACACCAAGTCCTGAGATAAGCCCAAGAAAACTTTCTCATCTTAACCCTCATAAAAGACACTAACTCTAGATATACTAGGATAACTGAAGAAACATTAAGGCATACTTTTTCATAGATATCTTGCCATGTTTCAAATTCATAAAATCCTCAGTTTTTCCCTCCATCATCTCCTAAGGAAAGAATCAATAAAGAAGGGTACACAAAAAGTCATCCTACATAGCTAGCTCAATATTATCTCCCCTTATTTTCTCCCCCTCCCCATACCATGATATGGGTGCATAGAGTACAAGACCTTTCACAAGAAGCCAAGCTTGAGATTTATAAAATCTTTAAGACTTATTTATGAAGATGGACTTTGGAACATATTGAAGTGTGAATAGGATCTTTAGAACACTCCAAAGCCTTCCCTTAGTTACACTCCAAGGGCACCCCTTTTAATTAAGGGTATTTTGGTCTTTCTCATGTCATTTTGTTACAGCCTATAAGTTGACTTTATTAGGGTTATTTTCAGCTTAGTTTATTATTGATATTGATATTGTAACACTTTTTAGACACCATTCTCTCTTGTGTGAGAGTAGATCTACCGTAACTTGGGAAAGTGGACAATACTTGTGTTGATTATTGGATAGAAACATGAGTTCTTAAGTTGAGTTGAGTCCCTCTTTGGTTCACGTAAGAGTTTGGTTATGTTTATATAAACCTTAGGGGTCTTAGGATTTGATACATTCTAGGGTTCTTAGTGTTTATATACTCCTTTGTCAAAATATCTATTATTTTCTTTATTTTAAATCGTTGGTGTTGTTTCTTGTGGTCTTATAATCGACTTATGTTTGTTTCTTTAGTGTTGTTGTTAATCTTGCTATCTTGTGTTTTGTGGTTGGTTGGTATCATTTGGTATCAGAAGAAGTATTGATTTTATTCTTAGGAGATCAATCTTGGGCTTGTTAACTTGAAAACCATAAAAAAGAAGTGTCTAAAATCGAAAAATCCAAAAAGAAGTAATTTGTCCGTATTATGCATTGGCCGATACTTTAAACTTAGATTTAGGAGTCTTTTGGGTATTTTGACTATTTATAGTGTTAGTTCCTTCTTCACTAACACTAATAGATTCTAGATCTAAGTTTGAGCTTTATGTGTGTTGTTGTTGTGGATTTGAAGCTTGAACGTGTGTTGTTGGTATTGTTGTTGTGGATTTGAGTTTGGACGAGTGTTATTGTTCCTTGGAGATTCAACATGAACCTTGGTATTCAAATTTCTATTGGAGGTTCTTGGTGTTCTTATCTATCTTCAAGTCTTGATGAAGAAGAATCTTCAATAGGAGTTATTTGATCCAAAAACCAAGTAGACTAGAGTATAGTCTTTGTTTGTCTTGAACCCCCCTCTCTCCCGAAAAAAAATACCAAAGAAGTAAGGGGATAAAAAGACTTTCAAAAATACTTGTTCACAAAAGGGAGAAAGGGCACTTTCCAAGACTAACAAAAGATAAAAGAGCCAAAGGACTTTCAAAAAGGTGTTTTGCCAAAAAGGTGTAAAGACAGTCAAACCTTTTTGAATGTGAAAAGGGCTCCAAATCTTGTTTTCTTCTCTCTCAAAGATGATTTATCACTCTTCTATATTAAAAGTTTAACAAAATTCAAAGTTGGAAAAAAAAGAACTTTTCAAAAAAAATGCAATCAATCCATGGCTGCCACATCACCAATCTCCGTACAAATCACCATTTTAGGCTCCAAATTTAGATTCTTAGTTTCATTTCATTGTTTCTTTGGTTTCATTTATTTTTCCTTGTACTAATTGACAACTAGTAATCACCTACAAGGTTGTGGATTAGTTTTTTGACTATGTTTCTTCGTGTTTGCGTTCCTTGTGTTCCTTTTATCATTTTTGAATTATTGTAGTTCTTGTCTCAAGTACGAACAAGATTTCTTTGAGTTTTCAAATGAAAATCCATCCTAGACAAGAGTAGACTCACCCATTAACTTCTCATGGGTTACTAGCTGAATTTCAACACTTGTGGAGCCAAGTGTGATGTAGTCAAAGCGTGAGAGTGTGGTGAGGATATTTTGAGCTAACTTGTTTGTTGTTTATAGGTGTTTTCTTAGGTACATTTGCAAAGAAAGGAAATTTGTGGACAACAATGGTAATAATCTGTGAAATAAAATGTGTTTCTTAGGTGTTTTCTTAGGTACATTTGTGGAAAACAAGGCTAATAATCCTTTCATGGCCACTTTTGAGGCTATCCAACAAAGCTTTGAATGATTGGGGACAGATGTGGTGTCAATCAAAGGGGAAATGACATTACTAAAAGGGGATGTAAAGCTGATGAAGTGGGATATGTCTGCTAGGAGTGGGAGGTTGAAACATGTGGAGAGCCAAAGGAACTCCCTCCCTTTGACTCCTCAACACTACCATGTTTCTTTGAGTGGAAAGGATCAAAACACTTCCACTACCATTACCCCTGAAACTTTACATCAAATGTTCAATCCACCAAGACCACCACCAAATGCCACAAATTAAGCTACTCTTTATCCCTAAACCTGAGACCTCAATAGACCAATCATCCATAACTCAATCAAGTACAACAAGAAGGACTTGGAAACCAAATGCCACAACCAAACTCAAACCCTCTATTCCAAGATCCACTTAACCAAAGGCCTCCACCTCTACCAAATCAGATTCCTCAATTCCAAGCTCTATTTTATCAAAACCAAGCCATCCATGTAGAGAAACATGGTAGAGAGGATCAAAAAGAGGGACATATAGATTATTATGATCCCTACATGATGGAAGAAGACATGAGAGGTAGGCATATGGATCAAAAGGGACTTCAAGGCTGAGGAGGAAGAGTTAGTCAATGAAACCAACAAGGAAACCGCCACCATGATAGAGATATGGGTATTAATTCCATCAAAGTTAGACTTCTAATATTCAAAGTTGAGAGTGATCCCAAAGATTATCTTGATTTGGAATCCTCTTATAACAATCTATTCCAAGTTAATAATCTCATCGAGGAAATAAAGAGTTGCAATTCTATAGCTCACTTTGAAGGGTATGTCAACACTTGGTGGGAGTATGTCAAGAGGTTTGTGAATGTATTAAATGAGGGACATCCCCCACCATGGATTATATTGAGGTACATTATGAGGCAAAGGTACCTACCCGAGAATTATAGTCATGAGCTCCTTGCCAAGTTGTATAATTTGAAGCAAGTTAGCAAGAATGTCATGGCTTACTATGATCAGTTCCAAAAATTGATGTTGAAGCTTTATCACCAAGGAGAACAAGCAAGTCATGACATCATATGCTTTAAGGTTGGGTTGAACAAGGACATATCAACACACTTGGCTCTTCACAAGTTTAACACTATAGATTGTATCTTCTGAGTGGCAATAGAGATTGAAAGGAAGAACAAGAAGAGGTCGACTTACAAATCAAAGTCTCAATATTCCCAGGGTTGTCACAAGGACATGGATCACTCATTCAATGCTAAATAATCCGAGGTCAAGGCTGTCCAACCCAAGACCAAGGCTACCCAAAGGTATCCTCCAAGAAATAAAGGTAAACCGAATCTTCCTTCTCATTCTAAGGAATTTCAATGCTTCAAATATCAAGGGTGGGGACATAAGGATAGAGAATGTCCAAACTAAAGAAATGTGATCCTTAGGGAAGGGAAATTGTATTATCTTAGAGAAAATATGGGAATTAAATAGGGTGAGAATGATGGCAGATCTCAAGGTAGAGAGCAAAAAGAACCTGAGGTGCAACATAAAGGAGATAAGTAAGATAATTGGCCACAAGATGGTGAGTGTGAAGTACCTAGCTATGCGTGAGAAGAGTAATGATTAGTAAGGCTTTGGATGATCTGAGTCAAAGGGAGAATCTTTTTCATACCAAATGACTTATTAAAAGAGGTGTGTGTTCAATAATCATTGATAGCAGTAATTGTGCTAATATTACTAGTGCCACCATGATTGACTACTTGAAACTACCCACTACCCTTCATGCAAGTCCCTACAAACTTCAATGATTGAATGCATGAGGAGAGTTGAAGGTAACCCAACAAGTGATGATTTGATTCAAGGTAGGAGACTACCAAGATGAGGTGATTTTTGATATGATCTATATGCAAGCTTGTTACTTATTGTTTGGTAGACCAAGGAAATATGATAGGTCTACTAAGAATGATGAAAGAACCAATAGGTACTCTCTTGAACTCAATGGCCGAAAGATTACACTCCACCCTCTCTTGCCGTTATAAGTAAACAAAGTCCATCAACAAGTGAGGGAGTTGAAGGAGAAATAGAAGAGAGAGAGGGAAGAAAAGCTGAGAGTAGAAGAGGTGAAGAAGGAAACAATGCAACAAAAAGGAAAAAAGTCTTTAATTGTGGGACTTACCCACAAATGCCCCTTGTTGCTCACTAACCTAGATACTAGAATTTTACCTAGTATCAACTCTTTTTGTGTGCAAGTTGAAGAGAATGTACTTCCAAAGGAGCAAGTGGGCTGACACAACACACACCAAGGTGAATACCGTACCTTATGTGTGCTACAAGGTATGAATTTACTGTCAAATGCATTTCAAGATGGAGAGGATGATACGGGTGCAAATAGTACAAGACCGTTCACAAGGAGCCAAGCTCGGTATTTACAAAATATTCAATATATATTTATTAAGATGGACTTTAGAACATATTGAAGTGTGAAGAGGGGTTTTAGAACACTCCAAAGCTGCCCCTTAGTTATACTCCAAGGGCGCCCTTTTTCATTAAGGGTGTTTTGATCTTTCTCATGTCATTTTGTAATAGCCTATAAGTAGACATCATTAGGGTTATTTTCAGATTTGTTGATTATTGATATTGATATTTTAACACTTTTGAAACACCATTATCTCTTGTGTAAGAGTAGCTCCACCCTAACTAGGGCAAGTGGGAAACACTTATATTGATTTTTGGCTAGAAACGTAAGTTCTGGAGGTGAGTTGATTCCCTATTGGGTATGTTTATTTAATCCTTAGGGGTCTTAGGATATGATATATTCTAGGGTTCTTAGTGTTTCTATACTCTTTTGTCAAACTATCTATACCTTTTTTTATTGCAAATTGTTGGTGTTGTTTCTTATGGTGATGTAATTGGCTTGTGTTTGTTTACTTAGTATTGTTGTTCATCTTGTTATCTTGTGTTTTGTGGCTGGTTGGTATCATACCACAGATATTCCACATCCTTCAACTAATATGCGGTGAACTCAACACCCTAGAGTCAGAATCCTGCATCACTCAAAAAATATTTTCCATCTTATCTATGAACCCTTAAGTATCCTCTTCAACCTTGGAACCAGTAAAAGTTGGAGGACTCAACTTCATGAACTGGACAACCCTTGTGGCCTTAGAATAAAGGGTGATACGAGTAACACACTTAAACTAGCATGACTGAGAGGCCACCAACTGAGTAAGAAAATGAATCAAATAATGGAACTCAACATTAGGTACATAACCTCGAGGTATTGGGCAGGATTATCATCAGCACGAGAAGCCCGAGGAGATCTAGTAGGGACCAGTGGAACTCCATGGGGGAAACCAGAAGAAGCGACCCTAGACTGGGTCTATACCCCATAAGAAGGACAAGTTTCATCAACATTGTCCTCGAGAAGAATAGAAAAGTTTCCACGAGCATCAGATATTCTAGGAGGCATGATCTGGAATGCGAAAAAATGGGAATTAAAGAAGATCTCAACATTCGAGACTGTACGACATGAAAGTGGAACACAAAAAGGGGAAGCATTCCTAAGTGCCTCTATAACACCCTCAAAATTTTAAGCATTTTATTTTTGGCACTTCCATATTCAAAATGTCAATTTTTGACTTAAATTATGTTTAGGCATATGAATGGGATATCTTGGGAGAGATTTGAAATTTTTGGATAGGGTTTGGGGTTGTTTTGGACCTTAGAGGTAGTGAGCCTCCATAATATTTTCGTGTCATAAAGGCAACACTTTGTGATAGGGCCTGTGGTACGGAGGATAATTTTTGTGTTAGGGTCCACAGAATGGAGGTTATCCTCCGCGTTAAGGTCTGTGCTACTACCCTATGTAAAATCCATGTAGTTTTGTTTTATTTACATAGTATGAGGGGTATTAGGGTCTTTTAACCTATGTACGGCCCTTAAGAATTATATAGCCTATTCTTTTCAGTTTTAAGAGTTTAAAAATCCTCAATTCCACTCTCAAACTCAAAAACCCTAAGGGAGCATGAGGATTTTATCGTACGTTCATTTTCTGAGTTCCAATATTCTAAATTAGTTTCCCTCTCATATGTCTAAGGCATATACCTCTTTCCCTATACTTGTATTTTATTAATGGCATGAAAATTGGTTTAATATTCATATTTTGTTGTTGGGTTTTGAACTATCAGTTGAGGGTTTTGGATATAAATTGTTTGAATGTTTTTCCATGATTTTTATTGATTTATTATGCATGAATTTTTGGTTTGTACATTCATTGGGGCGCATGGGAATGGTGAATGAATTTTGGGGTATAATGGATTCCCCAAATAATTCATTTTTGTATAGAAATTGATAATAACCTTGACCCAATTGCATATTTGGTTTTGTAATATGAATTATCATTTTGCTTGGCTATTCTCTTTGAAACTAATGCATTGCATAAATGGAAAAATGGTTAAGGATGATTTTGAAAACCTTGTGGGGTACAATGTAACCCCTCAAGCTGATTTTAATAATGGAGTCTGGAGTACAAGGATTCCCCAAGGTAATGGTTTAATGACATTTGCTTTCAAGCTATAGTCAGTATGATGATACCACACATTGATGCCTGAATGGTTGACTACTTAATGTAACGGTTGGGTTATGTGTTAAATTTTTTAATATGAGATTAAATGGCATTATGTAGCAAAGTCATGAAGGTGGGTATCTTGGGGGACTGATACTGGAAACTCACATTTGCCGAAGAGAGGGTTAGTCTTGATAACCATGTGCATAAGTCACATTTGATATATTTTGGGATGGATAATATCCTAGATGGCATTAGACATCCCTCGAGTTTTCTCGTGTTCGTGTGGCTAATATGAGCTATGGCCCTTTCAGCAGGGGAGCTGAACCCATATAGTCCATGGGTACCAATTTAGGATGGTTAGGCTAAATAGTATAGGTTAAGGTTTTAAGGTTCATGTTAAGCCCTGATCCCTTTCCGGCATATGATATATATATATGTATTGCATATGATGTTGTGAACTAGTTTTAATGGTTTCTATATTATGGTTCATGGTATTATTTTATCCTATATCCCTGAGTTACTTTCTAGCACACCAATCACTAACCGTCTTCAGACGCTGTATCCCCATGCGATGCCGGAACTGGCCATACTTCTATCCATCCGCACAATGACTAGGTGATCATGGGATAGCTCGGGAGTCAAACTGAAGTGGTGGGCTTTCATCTTAGGGAAGACCATATTTCATGCTTTGGGTTTTCTTATGTATTGACTCTTTCTTTTGGATTAGTATTTTGTCTATGGTTGGGGGCATTACTGTGGACATGGGTATTGGTGTTGGTTATTGGTAGGTGGGTTTTGGTTATTGATCCATCATAGATTCTCTGAGTTTTCTTATCAAATCTTGTTTTATTTTGGAATTCGCCCGCTGCTAGGTGTACTTGGTTATATTGGATTAGGCTAAGGGGTCATCTCCGATCCTCGATGGACTTAAGAGTCCCATCATGTCCAGGACCTGGTTTAGGTCATGGCAGCCTCGTAGCCTCTCCTATATAAATATGGTATGCTACACACCCATAAAAGATACTCTACTTGACATGGCTTTGTGGACACCTAATTGACCATGAACCTAGTCTTTGATACCAACTTTGTCACGACCCAAACAAGTGCATGGCCATGACGGGTATCTCAACTCCACCGTAGATCAAAGACCACCCCCTTTTCCTAGTCAAACAGAACAAAGTATAAATATAGAAGTGGAATTCTGAACATATAACAAGATATAATAACCAAGGAATCTAAGAATGTCAACAACCAATCCCAATCCATAGTATCCACAAAACCTCTACCAACCAAAAATGATCTAAGTCGGGACATTTCCATGACGACAACCAAAATACATGAGAAATAGTCTATGGCACAAAGTAAACCAAAAAGAAATAGCCTTCCAAAAGAATTAGGCTCACCACTTTAAGCTGACTCACGAACGGTCAAAGATCACCTATCACTGCACAGAAAAAGCAGAAGTATCTCTGGTTATGGTATTGCATGGGGATATAGCGTCCAGATATAATTAGTGGGTTGAGTACTAGCATGTAACTCGGGAAGGGGATAACATAATACCAAGTCAAACCATAGTAAAAATCCACAAGCACATATTGTACATACGTATATATATAACATGCTGAGGTAAGGAATAAGGTTTAGCATGCAAGTAAAACATTAGCCTGGACTATGTAGTTTAACCATAAAAAAAGGAACCCACGTTCTATATGGGTTCATCTCCCCCTGCTAAAAGTGTCCCAATGCATGTTAGCCGCACGAACCGGAGGTATCAAGAAAGATAAAGGAATAACCCAACCCTATGTCAATCCAGGATACAAAAATATATATTTATATAGAGTTGTCAAAAGATTACGGTCATCAATACCAACTCTCATGCCGGAAAACGTGAGTTTTCAGTACAAGTCCTTCAAGACTCATACCTTCATGGCTTAGCTACATAACCCCCTTTAAGCCTATATTAAAACAAGTTTCACAGAACCCTTTCATTAAATCATGGAATTACACATTATGGAACACCATAGGTATTGTCAGACCCTTACACTTGAAAGATTTCACTTATGTCATTTTAATTACATTCCATCACATTAGGGGAATACCCCAAGCCGTATTATTCATTAAATCAACTCAGGGGAATGCCTTGAGCCCCGAGGTTTAAATTTTTATTAAAACACAGCCAACAAGGCCTACAAAATAAATATTTAACCTTTTACCCATTTATTTTATGCAATAGTGTGGGTAAGTAATGTCAAATCATGTGACAAATAGTATTTTGAAATGAAGGACACAAGTGGGTCGAGGGAACATAATTTCTAAATCAATTTCAATACCAAAATCATTAAATTGGGGTAATTCCATGACCCCATTTCCAATTCCCTTACCCATGCACCCAATTAGTTCAAAAACCATTGATAAAACACAACTGATGCATAATAAATCATGGGAAAGCAATTTAAGAACCAACCATTCCAAAACCCTCAGCCCATGTCAAAATCCATATTCAATTCCACATTAATAATCATTTAATACATATGATTAAAGGAAAATAAGTCTGAGGGTAGAGTCGCATGCCAAAAAGTGCAGAGAATTATGGAGAGAAACCAACCCTTGTGCCCATAAATGACCAACTTTGAGAAACCCTAGCTTGTTCTTATCATAGGAATTTGAGAGAGTTTGAGAGAGTGTTTATACTTAATTAATGTTGAAAATAATGCACCAAAGGTGCTTTATGGTCGTGGGTCTTAAGTGGTTAAAGAGGGAAATATCCAAAGTGCCTTTCATCAAAAACTGGAAATCTATCGTCGGTAACTACTAGTCACTATACGACTCGTAAGGACTCACTACGACTTGTCACCATGAGTCATAGTCTAGACAGTAGCTGAGGGACCTCTCTCTTGTGAACCTACGACTCATATCATAAAACTCATCAAGAGACCCTATGGCTCATAAGGCCTTAGTCGTAACCAAGATAGAAGCATTTGGGTAACATACTAGACACCCTACGATTAGTACACTATGACTCGTATAGAGTCATTATGACTCGCAACCCCTAGTTGAAGTCACAACAAAAAATCTAGGCTAGCACACTAGTCAGACTATGATTATGTTTTAAGACACCTATAGAGACCTCACGACTTGTTAGGAGAGTCATAGGTTGGATAGTAAGTTCAAGAACTCGGAACTTTCCAAGGACTAAAATTATGGGGTGTTAAAATGGCATAGTTTGTTTGCATTCATGGGATTATGGATGAAGCTCGAAGGATCTACATTCTCTAAGTCTCCAGTTGGTGCACCACTTAATAGGTACACTTGCTTATGTGCTATAGAAATATAGCACTTATGATGTTTAAAACTATGAAAATATACATGTACTTAATGTTATTTTGTTAGATTTGACGTGTTTTTGGAGTTTTTTTACAAGAAATTAGGTTTCAAATGCTAAATTCTAGAAAAAGATAAAAAGTGATGTTTTTGGCTACTTATTTTACCAATGTTGGGTATTTGTGACACTTTCCAGATTGTGCATAACAAAAGCTTGTGATGAAAGTTGAAGATTTGAAGCTTGGTTGGAAGTGCTGAAAGGTCTGGAACTTACCTATGTCTACATGTGGACCACATGTAGCATATGTGGTCTGTATGATACTAAGGTAAGTGCTGGAATTGAAGATCCTGAGAGTTAACAGTTCTTCAATAATTTGTCCATAACTTTTCACCTCGATATTGGATTAAGGTGAAACTGGCATCGTTAGAGAGAAAAATCAATTATTTATCTGGTGTCAGGGACTTTTTCACTTACTTAGTCTACATCCGGACCACATATAGAACATGTAGACCATATGCAGGCAAAGCATGTGTAAGAAGTTCAAAATCCTGAGAGCAGAGCTACGAGAATTTTTGGTTTGAGCATATTCGGTGGCCACATGCGCCCAGCCGCAGGCCGTATATGGTGACCACATGTAACCATCGACCTCAATTTTTTTGGATTATTCCAAAATCATTTCCTAGGGTTTCAATGTATCTCAAATACACTCCTATGATGTTTTTAAGTATTATTATGTATGTTTAGTTAAGTTTTCCTATTTTAATTAGGATTTTCATTTCTAGGGTTTCTTGTAATCAATAAATACCCATCAGGCTTTGTTTAGTTAACATATGTTCACATATTAACTCATTCACCTAAATTCAAGGGTAGGACCTTGGGGGTTGTCCTATATTTTTGTTGATCTTGGTTTATTATTCAATTTCTTAGACTTTGGGATTTATTCTTTCATCACTGTGAGATAGATTCTGTAATTTTATTTATGGATTCCATGATTGATCTCATAACTATGAGTGGCTAATTCCCTTATCTAGTGTTGTGGGAACCCTAGCTAATTAACAAAGTAGAGGAAGTGTCAATTCATTCTAGATAAATATTGTTGCATGTATTGGGTTTTGTTCATTCTTATTAGTTTCTTAGCGGTGTCTATATTTAAGATACCACCTATATTACTGCTACTTACTCTAAAAGAGGAGTAGTGACTAGGAAAAGAAAATCACAGCAGTAATTTGAAGATTAACTGGCGATCCATGCTAATATGTAGTATATATGTAAGATGTTTATCTATCATCTAATACATTGAGACTTAAAAGGTAATATTTAACTGGGATCTAGGATAAGGCTTAGTAAGGAGACATCCTAAGACGCATAACGTAAAGGGTGAAATCCATCAACTAGTCAAAAAGATGGTTGATGGTACATAACTTATCAGATTCTACATGCAAGGCATTGGAATAGTTCAACATTGCACGATAAGTCTATTGAGTTGAGAAGCCAAGGAGAACACAAGCCTAGTGTTCGTCTTAGATTGTTTACAACCAAGAGAAACCAATTCTTTTTCTTTTTTTATTTCAACAAATTCTCCATTTTACTTTCCCGCACTACCTTGTGATTTTAACATGTTCGAGACAATTTTTTGGTCTATTCCCTATGGGATCAACCCCAACCTAGTTGGGTTACTATATTTGATAGAGATCGTTTTATCCTTCTAAGAGGGGTAGTTAGGGAGTTATCAAATTTTGGTACCATTGCCCGAGAATATAGTTTTGGAGTTCTTTATTGAAGTTATTATAGTTATCCAGTTTTATTTTCTTTTTATTTTGTTTGTTTTGTTTCATACTCTTCTTGAGATGACAACCTAGCATTAATAAGTATGGAGTGATGATGACTTATTATTTATTGATCCTCTTCCATTTGATATGATGCCTTCCTATAGGAGTGTGATAAATATATTATTGGGATATAATGAAAGCATGCTTGATACATTGGCACTCTTGGAAAAAGGGAAGACAAGACCATATTTAAAAGGATGATAGGTTTGGCTTAGATATCTACCACTTACAAGTAGAGTTGGATGCAAAAGTTGTTGCGTGTAATGCCTAGGAACCTAGTTATGGGTGGTGTGAGACTGAAAAAATTATGAGAAGCCAACTTGAGGAGCTAAAATTGAAGAAGTCAAAAATTTCTCATGCTCTTATGGATAGTGTCACTCTTAAGAAGAGCATACTACATTTATGTGGGGATGTAAATATGGATGCAGTTCTTGAGTTGGGGTGTATTGGACATCATTCAAAGTATTTTTTGACATTGTGTTTGGATAGTCAGATCTTGATTGAGCCATTTGAGCTTGAAAAAGAGTGCAAGGAAGAGGGAACATATATCTATATTCTTGAATTTGTTGTGCCAGAATCAAAGAGCTACATTCCTCATATAAGGGTCAAGAAGCACAACATTCCACATCTATTTCTTGGGTCATTTATTTTATACCTCTGCCCCATGAGCATAATGGGAAATCAAAAAAATAATTAGGGGTGTAGTTCATAAGTTTATAGTGGAAAGAGAAATTTGAAGGACAACTCTTGGGATACCTTGATGAAGTCTGAGTAATCAAGGTACCCATGGGCTTATTGGGAAAGTCTGAGTACCCAACGAAGTCACGTTATGCCGCGATGCAAAATCAGGCACTACTAGACAAGAAAACCAAAGTATTTTATTGTTTGTATTCGTATGTGCATGATTGATGTCATATCTCTGCACCTATGGTGCCATAAGTATGTTTATACCTCTCTTGCTTTATAGAAGTTTGATGCATTAGGGAAAATACAAGATCTTAAGTTGAAGGTAGGGCTGCTTATGGGTCTTGATGTCCTCCTGGGGGTTTTGTTTTTGTGTCTTTTCCTAGGAGTCTTTTCCTAGTAGAGTCGGTATGTTTATGTATATCGTGTTTTGTTTCATGATGTTTTGTGGTTAACTAGGAGAAAAATAAGTACCTAGGGCAGTTGACATATTTTTACTGATTTTTGAGATAAATGATAATACCCCTTCAATAGATTGTTTGAACTGTGTAATATGCATATATATGTGACTATTGTGAATCTTGTTATGGAATTAAGATTAAGGACATGATAATCATTACTAACATTTACATAAACCTAATAAGTAGTAGCTTGTGATGTAATCCTATGCCATGTGTGTGAGAGATGCTACTTAGTTCCCTTTGTCTGTTAAATCCAGAACTTGCCCGATTAGTCTTTCCTAGATTGTAGGATATTCGATTGGGAAAGGATCATAGGCTATTTTTGAATTTTGTCCACTTTTATCCTAAATGACCTTCCCATTGTGAAATAGTATCCCTTGATCCTTTTTTGAGCCTTATAGCCTATTTTCTTGCTTCACCTATTTTCTTTCCCATTTGTATTACAATGAACCTATTTTGGCCCTGGTCCTCTTTGGACACTGTGCACCTCAACTCAGTCAAAATAGCTAAGTTGAGGGTGGCTATCATAGGGGTGCATAGTGTAAAGTAGGTATATAGAAGGGTAAAATAAGAGAAAAAGTTAGTAGGACTGGGTGTGGTATCAAAAGAAAAAGAAAAAGAAAAGAAAAAAATTGTAAAAAAGTAAAAAAGAAAGAATAAAAGGCCATACCAAACCTGAATGTGCAATAAAGAATAAAAAAGGGAGAAAAAAGGGTGAAATAAAAAGTAAATTGGCTAGTAAGTAAGACCCAAGGTTAGTGTAGTGCCAAGGAGGTTTGGTCACTTCATATGTCCATATGTACCATATCAGCCCCCAAGTCTACATTACAATCAGAGAAAAGTTCTATAGTGATCCTAACTTGACTATCTGAAAACTAAGGTAAAGAAAATAAGGGCAAGCCTATGGTATTCGATGCTCATTAATTGTAACTTCTCTCCTGAGTATGAGTGTCTCTTGACTGTCCCTACATTGACATGCATTATTTCATACATGAGTGGGATTTATTTTTTTTGAAGGCATAGGGGTTGTATTGCTAGCTGCTTACTTGTTTGGGTAGTGTAACTTGTATACATACATGGTTGTTTGTTGCTAATGCAATGCCATATCTTTATTCCTTTGTGTCACATTGTTGTGATTAATTAATACACGTGGTAGGGATTTAAACTATTAAACTTAGAGAGGGTAATGATCTTGAGCATAAATTTGATGATTAACTGCCATAGGTATCTTAGATTTTTCTTGGTTAAGCACCATCGTATTATTCTATTATGTTTTGATGCCTGAGGACATGCAATGTTCTAAGTTGAGGGTTTGATGTGCTATAGAAATATAGCACTTACGATGCTTAAAACTATAAGAATATGCATATACTTAAGGCTATTTTGTTGGATTTGAAGTATTTTTGGAGTGTTTTGCAGGAAATTAGGCTTCGGATGCTAAATTCAAGAAAAGGGATGAAAAGTGATGTTTTTGGCTACTTATTTGACCAATCTTTGGGTATTCGTGACACTTTCCGGATTGTGTGTGATCAAAGATTGTGATGAAAGTTGGATATTTAAATCTTGGTTGAAAGTGTTGAAAGGCCTGGCACTTACCTATGTCTAGATTTGGACCATATGTAGCACATGTGGTCTGTATGAGACTAAGGTAAGCGATGGAATTGAAGATCCTGAGAGTTGATAGTGCTTCAGTAATTTGGTCATAATTTTTCACTTCGATATAGGATTAAGGTGAAATTGTTATAGTTGAAAATCTAATTCAATTATCTATCTGATGGTGGGGACTTTTGCACTTAATTAGTCTATATGTGGACCGCATGTAGGCAAATCATATGCCAAAAGTTCAAAATTCCCAGAGCAGAGCTGCAGGAATTTTTTGTCTGAGCACATGCGGTGTCCACATGCGCCCAGCCTCAGGTTGCATGTACCACATTCACCCAAGTTCAGGACGCATTTGTTGACCACATGTAGACACCGACCTTAACTTTTCTAGATTATTTCGAAATCATTTCCTAGGGTTTCTATGTATCCCAAATACACTCCTATGATATTTTTAAGTCTTATTATGTATGTTTAGTTAAGTTTTTCTATTTTAATTAGGATTAGATTTCTAGGGCTTCTTGTAATCTATAAATACCCTTTTGGCTTTGTTTAGTTAACATATATTCACATATTGACTCATTCACATATATTCAGGTATAGGCCTTGGGGGCTATCCTATATTCTTGTTGATCTTGGTTTGTTATTCAATTTAAGACTATGGGATTTATTCTTTCATCACTGTGAGATTGATTCTGTAATTTTGTCTATGGATTTCACGATTGATCTAATAACTATGAGTGGCTAATTCCCTTAGCTAGGGTTATGGGAACCCTAGTGAATTAACAAAGTAGATAAAGTACCAAATCTTTCTAGATAATGATTCTTGCATATATTGGGTTTTATTCGTTCTTATTGGTTTCTTAGCAGTGGCCAACATTAAGATCCTGTCTAGATTATTGCTACTTATTCCAAAAGATGAGTAGTGACTGGAAAAGAAAATCACAATAGTAATTTAAAGATTAAATGTCGATCCATGCTAATAGGTAGTATCTATGTAAGATGGTTATCTATCATCTAATAACTTAAGTCTCAAAAGGTAATAGTTAACTGGGATCTAGGATAAGGGTTAGTAAGGCAACATCCTGAGACTCAAAAGGTAAAGGATGTAATCCATCAACTAGTCCAAAAGATGCTTGATTGTATAATACTTATCAGATTCTACATGCAAGGCATTGGAATAGTTCGACAGTACACGATAAGTCTACTGAGTTAAGAAGCCAAGGGGAACACAAGCCTAATGTTTTTCTGACATTTTTTACAACCAAGAGCAACCAATTCTTTTTTTTTATTTCAACAAATTGTCCCTTTTACTTTCCCGTACTACCTGGTGATTTTAACAAGTTTGAGATATATTGTTGGCATATTCCCTATGGGATCGACCCCAACCTAGTTGGGTTACTATGTTTGACAAAAACCTTCTTATCCTTCTAAGGAGGGGTAGTTTGGGTGTCATCACTCGCGTAAGTGACACTTTAGTCTCTTACGCAACTCAGCAGATCAGTCCAGGTGTCACTTACGTGACATCTTGGTCGCAATCGCGAGCCCCGCATAAGCGATGACAGGTTCTCTTGTGCGATATCTTGATATCTTGCCTCAATCAAGATATCGCATATGCGACATTTGGTCGCATAAGTGATAGGATCTTAAGTGCCCCGGTGATAGCGTATGTGATGCTTGGGTCCTTTAAATACCTAAGTTTCGCTATTTTTTACTATTTTTTAGACTTGGATCTTAGGGTTTCATTATTTTGAGCATTTTCCTCCATTTTTAATCTTGGTTAAGCTTTAAAATACCTATTTCAACCACTTTCCTTCAATTTTATCATTTAATTATTGTTTAAATGTGAATTTTAAAGTGGAAAATTGGGAATTTTGGCTCGAAAGGCCCAAAAATTATATTTCTCTGATATAAACCATGAATTCAATCAATTTTTACTTGGGTGAGTTTCTAATCTTATAATTTCTCTTAATTCATCTTCAAAACAACTCCAATTCTAAATTTTAAAATGGATTTTGGAGGTTTTGTCGGTAAAGCTTAAAAATGGATTTTTGTTGATTTGGACCTCATTTCTAACTCGTTTTTGCTTGGGTTTTCAACTGTAGACTCTTAAGAGTATGGGTAACATGTTCCAAGAATAAAAATTATGATTTTATCCTTTATTTTTTGAAACTCATTTTGGAGGTCCACTTTGACCCCAATACAAAAATAGGCAATATGGATATTGTTAGCTTTATTTTGATGCATAGATTCTATATTTTTCTGTCTTAGTTCATTCTGAGTCCATTCGTGGGGGTAAGACTTTATATTGAAGGATTTCATACTAATTTTTGGGATTTGAGGTAGGTTATGACTTAACTTTCTTCTGACTGGGCTGGGTAGTTAATATTGGTACAGGGTGTGAGAACTAATCATTAGTGCCCTTGTAGAGCCTATATATTGATGTTTTTTGGTGTTTTTTGAACATTATTTGTTGTTTGTAACTGTGTGGGGTCCTTTATGATATTATTGGCCTTATGTACGTGGAAATTAGTTGTAATCTTATTTGATGAAAAAGCCTAATGTGGTATCAATGGTGACTTTTTAATGTATTTCATTCTATTAGCATATGGATTATGTTGAATTCATGGATGGTTGGAATAATGAGTGAATTTTGGAATACTTGGTTGGTATATTGGCTCGCCAAACATGAACCAGAACTCACATCATTAATCACCGCACTTAAATCGAAACTTATATCGTCAATATCATCATCAATCGACTATTTATTTAGTAACAGATATATATATATATATATATATACACATATGTATGTATGTATTTAAGTGCATGGCTAAAATTATTGCTAAAGGAGTGTAAATCCATAAATCTATTCTTCGGGGTAAATTCTGGGACAAAATCATCATAGGAGTATAGAAAGGGTCGAAATCTCCCTTAATGAGGTAAATAACAGTAGTGAAACTGTGGATCGATATCTATCTCAGTCAAATCTCTAAGATCATCATTATTAGTCTCGAAGGTTCATAAGTTATTCATTAAGATGGTATGATTTCAATTATGAGGAAACCCATTTTGAAAGTGAAAAGTGGAAACAAATCCCTTTTTAGGAAATGAGTAGTAACATCATATATTTAATTGAAATCGTACCATTAACTATCTAAGGGATCATGAATGTACCGAATCTATGCATGCCATCACCAGTATCCATAATTACCATTATAAGCCTCAATATGTCTACGGACTACGAACACTTGCTTTACAAGGATAAACACTACCCAAAATCCAACTAATATCATAAGCATGGCCTTAGGCCAATAATATGGTCAAAATAACTACAACATAATAAATAAGTCCTTAGGCTTATATATATAAATATATATATATATATATATACACATACATACATACATACATAAATACATATATATATAGCATAACCATAACATCATAATCTGGGGAAAGCCCATCACAATCCACCGACTAATATATTAAACACTATACTAAAGATTCATTAGTGTCAACTATGCCTAACATGCTAACATGCATATAAGTCTACAAGATACAACATATGTCTTAGCCTAAGGTGAGCCAGAAGGGCCCACTTCTAATCCCCGAAATTCATATTCAGATAATTTCCACCCCAGGCTAGGATAAGGTATCTAAATTCACTTTTGCATATTAAATAGGCAATAATTAGCTAAGGTAGCAATTCTTCCCAAACATGAGCAACTAAGGCAATTTGACCAAAATTACGGTTCCAAAATAGTCTAAACAGTCCAAATCATCTAATGCCTAAATCCCATCTCATAGCTAGCATAAAATCATATCCACTCTATGAATTAGCTAATATATAAGGAAGGTAATAGGATCAAAGAAATATAATAAGTATTTCACCTTAATGGTCAATTACTCTTCTATCCCCCAAACTCATCAATTAGACTAAGTCACAGTGTTCTGCCAAATATCATATCCTAGCATCCCTATCTAACATGCAATATATATAAAACACTATCTGAGGAAGAAAAGTAGACAGAGGCCTACCTAGAAGCCGAACCACAACCATTGAATCATCCGCAAATAATTTGTCTTCACTCCATGATCTTGAAATGTCATCATGCTATCAAAATCGTAATCTACGCATCATTAGGTGTAAAATAAGACTCATATTGCTATATACAAGACGAGTCTAAAAACTAACTAAAAATGGGTTAAAAAATAAAGGGCTAAAATCATAATTTTATTTTTGAAATACGTTCCCATACTCATAAGAGTCTACAGCTGAAAACCTATGCGAAAATGCATTAAAATGAGGTTCAAACCAAAGAAAAACTATTTTCAAGCCTTACCGGCAACCCCCCCCCCCCCCAACCCATTTTGAAATAGAGAATTTGAAGTTGTTGTGAAGATGAAATTGAGGAAAAAATGATAATTATGAAATTATAAAACTTATCCATGGAAGAAATCTTGAAAATTCCTTTGGAATCGCTCAAATCCATGCTCCCAAGCTCCAAAAATGGTGAAAATGGGGTTTTGATGCTCTAATTGGGTGAAAATCACAAAAAATAAAATATAAGTTCTTTGGAAATAAGTAAAATAGAATTTTAAATTGATATACAAAGATTATACATGAAAAACGCATCAAAATCATAAAAATAAGAGCTTTCTAGCGCAAAATATCAAAAATATGAATATGAGGTCTTATACTCCACGATGGTAACTTAAGCGACACTTTGATTGCTTAAGCGACTTGATCAGAGGGTAAAAATATTGTTTATGAAACCAAAAGTTCTCTTAAGAAACTAGGCCAAATGGTCAAAGGTTCGCTTTAGTGAACACAACAGCACCAACAAAGTCAAAAACTTGTTTTTGACCCTCGGAACATATTCGGAACCCTATGAACATGATCCAATAGTGAAATTTGATTTGTAAAACATGTTATGAATCCAATGGAATCATTGAAACTTTCATCCAAGATCATTTTGACTAAATGTGGGGTCCACTTTTATAGCTCCATTTTTCATAAAATCTTGCCAATAGCCCAAAACAAGTTCTGAAGCCTCAGGACCTAAACCAAGGGTCCCCCTACCCTAATATTAATGTTTCAAAGCTGATGGCACTGTCAGAATTTTTATCCGAGGTCATATACTATGAGTTTTGGTTCAAGACCTAACCCTAAATAACGAAATCTCAAAAATAGGGAAAGGTGCCTAAAATTTAGACGAACTATCTGATCACCAAACCGACAGTTTTGGCAAGTCAAAAATGACCTATAGTTATTGTAGAAAGGCTTGAAACACTGAAAATACATCCAAATTGAGGATATGACCTGAAAGGTCAGTACAATATCCACCACTATAAGTACTTTCATTGGCAAAACTCAATGGATAGAAAGATCGTAAGAACTTAAAAAGATGAGGTACTAGGCCCGCGTGCTCTGAAGACAACTTTCCTAGATAACCCCTAAGAAGAGACAACACTTCCAAGGGATTTTTCCATAGGTATCCATTTTTCAACAAACTTCCTTACTTCACTCAAACTACCAAAACTCAACCTTAACCACCAACTGGTCTCCGACTGAATCGAGAAAGGCTGATGCACGTATTTCTGAACCACGACACACTGATACCACAGTGGTACCAACACAATTAAATGAACACTCATCCAAGCCAAAGTCAAACCAAGGCATGAGTCATGCAACCAACTCCAAATCCACATATAACCTTCTTTGACTTTCCAAAGCTGCTACCCATTCAAAACAAAGCAGAAACTCACCCGAGTCCTATCTGCGCAATCCCATCACACTAACCTTGAAGAACTGAAGTTGATCCACTGGAAATCCATAATGGTAACTATGAGAATAAGACCATAAGGACCTACTTGGGCACATAAATATAAATAAACAAGGTCTGCAATCTAAGTTGATTCTATAAATGGTCTGGATAATTCTCAAAACTGAACCAAGAGTCTGAAGTGCAACCACTTACCATTGTATAATCCGCTCTAGGATGTCCCACCAACTGAGAATAAAATCAAGATGAATCCAACGCAGGCATACAACCTCTGTTGACTAGATCATCCAAAAATCCCCACGATAACTAAAAATTAAGGTTGAGACTGAAGTAACCATCACTGTGCCAATGGGCTACCATTTGAACACCTATCTACCACAATACATCTAAGCTGAAGAAGACAGAATAGGTAGACATGAAGTAGGATTAGGTAGCCTATAGATGAAATCCTAACTAAGACAAATCTGAAAATTAAGGTTGCACCCAACCTCTATGACTTCTGGCTGAATCTCAACACCAAGGATGAATTGCCCTATCTAAACTAGAAAATGAATTATGTAGATGGGTAAGCATCCATACTCCAAATCTATCAAAACCTCCAAGCCACCATTCCAAGGCACCAAATCTGAAATTGAGCTAACAAGTCTGCACTAAGGTTATATACTCAAATAGACCTTACCATACATATCAGACATATCTTTACTGAATCATGCCAGAACCAAAACCAAAATATAGCTAAAGAATAAAATCACCACAGAGGATAAATCACCGACTGAAAACACATGCAATCATCTCCATATTTGTTGTACATATGAACCCTCAAAACAAACTCAATAACTCACCAAGGTTGCAAACTGCACTAGTAATAGCAAAAACTCTAGCAACTCAGAGATATACAGCTTTAGCTGAAAACTAATCAATCTAATACTCCAACTCAGCAAAGAATAACCATAGGCACATATCACCAAGGAGAAGCACTCCACCAAATCTTATTAGGACGAATAAATTCATTAATGAGTATTTCTTGAATCAACTAAGTAGGAAAATGTTAACTCAATCCACACACGAATCACCTCAGCGAGGAAGAAAATACCAATCTCAACACCAATGTCAAGTCAAGAACACTACCAAAAATTAAACCCAAGCAACTCAAGATAAAGAATTTCCAATTTTCCAACTTAAGAAATGGTCATAGGAAAGATCACCTATTTCCTACTCTCTACCACCACTTAGACAAGAACAACATCATGGAAAGCATGGAGTATCAAACTCTACACCAATACTAAGAGAAAACCATCACCAGGAGATAAACCCAACAACCCAGAAAGACAAATCCAAAACTTCTTAAAATCAACATTAAAACCACTATTGGAGAATAAACTAGCCAAAATGGAAGAACAAATCCTAAACTGGAAACCTCAAAAATGGGCTACATAGAGAAGGATAGCGGAAGCAAAAACCTTTGTAACCCAAGAGGCAAGTACAAGAATCTCTAACCTAGAAATAAATACTATAGCTAATAGCCATCTCTAAAACCATAATAGAACCACGGAAGGCCAACTTACCTTTACTTCCATAATAAACTCCACAATCGACCAAGAAGAACAAATAGAAGCGGAAATGAGTGATCTTACTATGCCCTAACATAGAAATCATCCAACCAAGATAGTCTTCCAAGCCAACAAATAAGAATTGCGAGGAAAGAAATTCTAACTAGATAATGCTAGACTAACCATCTACCAAGTGAGGATCGACTAATATTAAATAATAATAATAATAATAATAATAACAATCATACACATATAAGTATCAAGAGTAAGTAGTACCAAACATGAACATCAGTAACAAGTACCATTCTAGGGCTATAAGAAGACCAATAAGCTAAGGTAAATGGAACTCAAACCCAAATGCTACACCCATATAAAGAAAATATCAATATAAATCAACTTTATCCACTACTAAAAGAAATCATCTATGGGATACCCATATAATCATGAACTCTATATCAAGGTACAAAACAACCAATATAAACCTAGAAAGGCATATAATCATCGATGGGTACAAGAACCCCAATACATATAATGAAGAGGTAAAGAGCGAAAATAAAGTGCACTAATCATGGTGGAATCAAAAGTCACATGCCTAACTTGCTCAAGGGAGAATGAATCTGAGAGGTTTCAAACTCAAACTGAGCATCTGAATCATCAACTTAGGCCCTAAGTGTACTACCTCAAACTGAAGGTGCCACAACACCACGACATTGATCTGAATGAGCTAAACAAATACTATACCTATATCAGGGACAATTTTTGGACTAGTAACTGATCTCTCTGTAGTCGTAGCAAATTACAACTACTCTAACTTGGCGAGGAACATAAGTTGATCCCAACTAGCTAACCAACTAACAACAAGACACTCCCTACTAAAATGACCATTCTTTCCACAATCATAACACTTCTTAGGAACTTTAGGTTGGCAGGGAACACATGCTAACTCTGTATGAGCAACCAAATCATGTCTGGGATACTCTTTAGATCAATGACTAATCTTGGCACAACCATGATAAGCTTCTAAGATATCTGAGATGCTGCCCCTCCTAATCCAAAATGGACACCCCAGCCTAAAGATCCATACTGAATACTCTACCAGGTCCGATAAGAACTCTGCCCCTTACAACTGCCATGACTAACCTTAGAGACACTCATAGAAAAAAGTTCTACATACATAGAATCGATAGTCTACAAGTGAAGTTGACCTCCACCAGGAGGATCCTCACTCTCGGATGGAATACCAACAGCATTATATTGATGGCATGTCCACTTACCACCCCTCCACAAGTCCTAATACACGTTTTCTTTGTGTCTCTTACATGCTAACAACCTGAGATAAAGAAGACCTAGTTGCTATAAAATGCTCTAATGCCAAATGGAGTGGAAATGTTAATCCTTTGATAAATCCATAAACCATGTCATATTCTAAAGAATATATCATAGAGATATGTCTTTCCAACTCAAGAAACTCAATGTCGTACTCCGAAATTGTCAAGGAATCCTTCTGAACACCAATAATCTAACTTTGTCTTGAGAACTGCTCGATGAACCAAATGTCATCCTTGGCTTTGAGGTATCTCCAAAAATATTCAAGATCCCCAATGCTAAACCTCTAAAGGTTAAAGTAATCATAAACCCTACTAGAGCCTAAGTTGGCCCTAACTACTTTGGCTGATGTTGAAGTTCTTCAACATCCATCCATGATTCCCTGGCCCGACATTATGCTAAAACTCTAGAAATATGTGCTAAAGTCACATCCACATCTATCGATAACCTCGTATTTTCCATCTAGGACAGAATAGAGTCAAAGAACGTACTTGAGGTTCATAGAAATATGGACACACAATAAGGAGTCAAGAATAAAATTTCCAAAGAATGCCTTATAGACTCCCAGAGATGGGTTACAGATGACTCCACATCGATCTGAATGACTCTACCAAACACTTTGCTCTTGTAACAACACACTGATAAACCTAGGCTCTAATACCATTTTGTCATAGGCTGCTTTCTCAAGTCATGATGGAGCCTACTATAATGTACCAGTAGGTAATCCAACCTGTAGACTGGAACTACTAGTAACAGACTACGAAAAGAAATAAAGGAAAATTATGGAATAAATATAGTAAAAGACTGAAAATTCATAAATGAGTCCCAAAACTTAGTGGAATCAGTACAAGAGATTCTAATGTAATAAAACTTACAAAATAGAGTTCAAAAATAAATATACTGATACAACCCATCTCTGAATACAACATAGAGACTAGTCTAGTACATAAGAGGAAGAGTGATGTTGGGCGTATTTACACGCTTAAGAACCATAATTTAACCATAGTTTAGCTAAGTTTTGAGGACAAAATATATAATTCCTGCACTTTTAGTCTATTTTCCTTTAAATGAGCTGACCTACGTGATTAGCATGTTTTTCAGGTATTAATGATGAAGATTTCAGCACTTTATGGACTTATGAGCAGCAAAGGAAAACTTCACATTAGAGGGAAGGCAGCTTTTGGACTGAAAGTGATGCATGGGAACTTTTTCTCGGGCAAACCCAGTATTTTTAAAGACTTAAGGATGCAGTAGCAACTTAGTTAGAGAAGGATACTATAAAAACCTTATTGCTGAATTTTTCTGCATCATTATCATTCACTCATTATTCAATTTCGTTTTTTGTAAGAGGTTTTAGAACAGAAAACGCGGCTCTTGTGAGCAACGGATAGGAAGAGAACGACATTCTCTTATTGATGCCAATCCATCCCCATAGCCAAGTTTATTCTAGGTTGTGGTATGATGATTATGTCTATTGTGATTTCCGTTGTAATCATGAGTAGCTAAACTTCTCTGTTAGGGTTATGAAAACCTTGTGAGATACTATCTATTACTATGAGTTTGTGAATTCTTGATGTGTATGCTACTTATATCATTACTCTCTTCGTTTTAATTTAATTCTCATGGTTGCAAACATAGATAACATGCCATTATAGCATTAACTTGTTCGAGAGAAAAGTTACATATTTGGAAAAGAGAGTGTGACAAAGAAATAGGGCTACCAACCCCTATTTACACGTTAATGCCTTAACCGGATTAATTTCTTGGAGAGTTCGTACCATTAGTTATACACTTTAGGCTCGAGAGAGTTAAAGTGAAATAATCCTTGATGGTTGAGAAACACTAGGATTTACCATTAGAATACGAATCTCTATAAGTGCATGCATGTCTAAATTCCGCATTACTCATAGTTAATAGATATGTAGAACTCATAAGGTAGACATAACCCTAACTTATAAATCTCTGTGATTAAATCTTACTAAATAAATCATCTCATTCGTTACTTTGATATTATTAATTCACGCCATAATCAAATCCCCCCTTTTCGTGGAATTTTCGACCAACAGTCTACTAACAATTGCAACACTTAGTGACCAAGTATTCCCTGTGGGATTTGACACCCAACCCAGTTGGGTTCTATATTTGACAGCGACCGCTTACACTTTCTAACGAGAGTTGTAGTTTGGGCGTTATCAAATTTTGGCGCCGTTGCCGGGGAATACAGTTGTCTACTAAGTTTGTGATAGTTAATAGACCCTTTGGTCTAAAATTCTTGAATTTTACTTTTTGTTTTTTGTTTTTGTTTTGTTCAGGTTTGGTAGAGTGCATGCCAAATACCCGAAGATCTAGTTAGCCATTATTACCCATAAATCTTGAACCACAACTTATTGGCAGAATAGATGCACAACGTGACATTGAAAGAAGGGTTGCTCAACAGGAGCAGGCTAGATTAGCTGCATTGGCAGTGCTCAAGTGCATCAACAGAATATTGATAACCCAGGTCGGGCAACAAATCCTGATGATGAGGACCTGGGTGATGATGAGTTACTTAATCCACGACGTGCAGATGAGGTGGCAGCGCCTGTGAATAAGAGAGATCATCAAGCTAGAATGAGATCTGAACGCTGAGCTGTGCAGGCTCCTTTTGATGATGATGATGACGATCTTGATGGGGATGGTGCCACAGGGGCTATTATTCCTCCGCCCTTGGCTCCCGGAGCCAAGTTCAATATCACTAGCACCATGATTCAGCTATTGTAGCTTAAGGGATTATTTGGTGGACTTGCAGGCAATGATCCGAATATGCATCTGATTAATTTTATCTCAACATGCAAGGCGTTTAACAATCCAGGAGTTGGACAGAATGCAATTCGACTGGGCTTATTTCCATTGTCTCTATCTGGAGAGGTAACTCTATGGTTGAACAGGCTAACTCCTGACTCTATTACTAATTGTAGGCAACTGAAAGACGCTTTCCTAGAAAGATTCTTTCCGCCATCCAAGAGGGAACAATTAAGAGATGAGATCAGCAATTTTCGACAGCTTCCAACTGAAGCTATCCATGAAACATGGGAGAGGTTCAAGAAGAAGCTCATGCGGTGCCCAAACCATTATATGACCAATATCCACTTGATGGAAATATTATACAGGGCTTTGAACTAGGTGACAAAGCTAGTGGTTGATAATACTGCAGGTGGGTCATTCATGGACCTTACTTTTATTGAGGCAAGTGATATGCTAGATCGTATGACAAAGCAGAGTAGAGCTTGGCATACCAGGGATTCAAAGGTAGCAAGCTCTACTATATCTATTGGCATGACTGCAGAACAGAGACGAAGACAAGAGGAACGTGGCCAGGATATGACTCACATGAAAATGCAGATGGATCTTCTTACCAAGCACTTATTATTAGGGAAGACCAAAAAGGTTAAGGCCGTTGTATCACAGGGAAGAGATGAATCCGACTCTGAGGAAGAAGCGAACTACTTGAATAATCAGGGGGGTTTCCGAGGCAATGCCCAAGGAAACCAAGGTCGGAACTATTATGATAAATCTGGATACAAGGACCGCGATCAAGGTAGTTGGAAGAACAAGACTGACAGGAGTGGTTTGTATGTTTCTCCTGGAAATCATGAGACTGTGGCGTCTGGCTCTGGGAAGATGTCCATGGAAGATATGATGGCTAAGCTGTTGAAACGAATGGAGGCAACCAACACAGGAGTAACTGAGGTGAAGAATGATTTTTCATCAATAAATCAATTGGTTGACTCACATTCTACTGCAATAAAATAGCTGGAGCAATAATTGAGTCAACTCTCAGCGGCATTCAATCAAAGAAAGGCTAGCACTTTACCTAGCGACACTGTGCAAAACCCAAGAAATGATGGATCATGTATGGCTATTACTACCAGGAGTGGTAAAGTGTTGGAAAATCTATCCAAAGGCAAGCAGGTGGTTGATGATATAGAGGAGAATGTTATTGATGTAGATTGTGATGATTTTGTAGAAGCTGAAAATCAGAATGAGAGCGTTCATGAGAAAACTATTCCCCTTCCACCACCACCTTTTCCTCAGAGACTGAAGAAGAAGGCTGATGACACTCCTGAAAAGGTTGATAATCGTAAGCAAGATAAAAAGAAAGTGGTGGAGAAAACGATTCCTCTTCCACCACCACCTTTTACTCAGAGACTGAAGAAGAAAGCTGATGACACCAGGTTCAGTAAATTTATGACCATGTTGAAGCAGCTGACTATTAATGTTCCATTGGTGGAGGCACTGGAACAGATGCCTGGGTATGCTAAATTCATGAAGGACCTGTTGACAAAGAAGCGGGAAGTAAGTTATGAGTTGGCAGAGGATGTTCATTATTGTGGTGCAATTACCACGAGGTCTTTAGTACAGAAGAAGGCAGATCCTGGTGCTTTCACTATTCCTTGCACGGTTGGATCTATGAATTTTTCTAAGGCATTATGCGATCTGGGGGCTAGCATCAATTTGATGTCGTTATCCGTTTACAGAAAGTTGGGGTTGGGCGATCCTACACCAACCAATATGCAACTTGTGATGGCAGATAGGTCGGTAAAATGACCTGTTGGTATCTTATATGATGTATTGGTGAAGGTTTCTACATTCATTTTTCCTACAGACTTTGTTATTTTGGATTGCGAGGTGGATTCTGAAGCTCCCATAATCTTGGGACACCCTTTCCTCGCAACTGGAAGTGTGCTTATTGATTTAAGAACTAATGAGCTTTTATTTCGGCTGAATGACGAAGTGGTCCATTTTGATGTATGCAAATCAATAAAGTAGCCTAGAGATATGGATGTGTTCTCTGTAGCTGATGTTTATTATGAGGATAAGAAAGAATTATCTGTAGAGAAGAAGCTTACTGTTGAGCCATTGTCTGTTGTGCTGTTGAATTTTGAGCGTGAGGAGGCTGAAGAATATGAAGAAACCGTTTGTGCTCTAACAGGAATAAGGTCCTATTCTCATGTTCCTAAGAAGCTGGACCTTGATCTTAAGAATAGACCGTCACCAACAGCGAAGACTTCCATTGCAGAGCCACCAGTGCTATAATGGAAAGAGCTCCCCAGTCATCTAAAGTATGCATTCTTGGGAAGTGGAACTACACTTCCGGTGATTGTTACGGCTGATTTAGGTGAACATCAAGTAGAGGCTCTCATCTCTGTTCTGAAGAGGTACAAGAGAGCCATTGGTTAGACTATTGATGATATAATTTGTATCCCTCCTGGGATATATATGCACAAGATTCATCTCAAAGAAGATTATGTACCTATAATTAAGCATCAACGTCGTCTGAATCCATTCAGAAAAAGAGCCACCATCTATCTTGATGAAGTCTGAGTAATCGAGGTAACTATGTCGTGCCGCGATAATAAATCAAGTGCTACATGGGAGGCAACCCATCATTTTTAATCGTTTTGTTTTACTAGGAGTTTGTTTTTGTTAAATAAAAATACAAAAAAGAAGAGTCGGGCCACGACCAAAACTAAGGCGCTTGATGGGAGGCAACCCATCCTTCTAATCATTTTTGTTGTTTTTGATTAAGTGTAGGTGCAATATGTACAAAGGAGAGAATTAATCCCAAAATTTTAATTTGAAAGTGAGCCATGTTAAAGGTGGTAAGTTAGGAATGAAGGAGCAAAGGCTATCGGTTAGGCATTGCCTATGTGAATCTAGGCAACGAACAAGGCAAGGCCTATGTCATTGTCTATGCTTACTGCCTCAACTAGGCAATGGACAAGGCAAGGCCTATACAAATCTAGGCAATGGACAAGGCAAGGCCTATGTCATTTCCTATGTTCATTGCCTCAACTAGGCAATGGACAAGGCAAGGCCTATATAAATCTAGGCAATGGACAAGGCAAGGCCTATGCAAATCTAGGCAATACCATAGGCGCCGCCTATGTCATTGCCTATGCTCACTGTTTCAACTAGGCCATAGCATAGGCGCCGCCTATGCCCAACTAGGCAATACCATAGGCGCCGCCTATGCTAAGCATAGGCAAAGCATTAGGCGCCGCCTACTTATTATTTTTGACTCCTAACCTGATTTTTCATGGATCAAACCTGACCCTAGCCTTGGTCTATAAATAGACCCTCAATCTTAGAACAAAATCTCATTTTTTGCTCAAGATAGGCGCCGCCCAAGCTTCTAAATCCTCTCAAAAAATTTTCTTTTTGCTCATCTAGTCTTGTGAGTTCATCTTCCGGATCCATCACCAAGTAAGTCATTCTTTTATATTCCGTAATTGTTAAAATGCTACGTTTATAATGATTTGTTTGATCTTGAAGTGGTGTTGGTGATTTGAATGTGGTTGGTTTGTTATGATACATCTAGTTGAGTGAAAGAATACGTGTGGGTGTTCTTGACTTTGTTCCGACTTGTATTTGATTGTTATACACTGTCATTTTTTTGCGGAATCGAAATGGTAAAGTTAATGCATAATCTTGAAAGTTGAAAGCTTGAATGTTTGAATGACTCGTTCATCGAGATACCGATCATGATTGACCACAAGCGTAAAATGGTGTGATTATTCCTATGCAATAACATGATACGATCTCTATGTAGTAGTCTTGTTCAAAAAGTACATTAATCCAAACATGAAAGTATACGCCCAATGGAATAACGTTGGAAAGGATAGTAAAGATTACATGAGAATATGACTGTGCTAAACATGTTGTTGGAACATATCGCCTAAATGTATGTCGATGAAGTCTGAGTAATCGACATCACTCACTTAATTAGTCTGTGCCAACAAATTAAGTGTGGGGTGGCGCCACTACTATTTGTTTTTCGATTGAATCTTCCGAGATGAAGCTAACATGACTCTATTGTAATCTCAGGTAGAATGGCCCCAAAAGGACGAAAAGGAAATGAAAAAGCATCCACCTCATAGAAAGGACAGAAAAGGTCAAGAAAGGAGCAAGTTGTGTCCTCCTCTCTACAAATACCTCGACGTACTTTTGGGATCAAGTGGGGTATATTTTGAGGAAACTCTGAGGATGACGACTCTGATGATGATTCCGACGCAGGGGGTATGACCCCAGACATAGAAGAGGAGTCCGACTAATCAGGTTTTCCTTATTTATTTTCCACTGAGGGCAGTGTGTCCCGTCTAAGTGTAGGGTGCTGGTATTTGTATGCTTCTTGTACTTCTTTGCCTACATTTATTCTAGTTCTTGTTTGTTTTAATTAGTCGTAATTAGTTAGTTTAATTTTAGATTTTTTAGATTTTGCATGAAATTGTTCTGATAGGCGGCATGGTATTATGACAAGAGTTTGTGCCAAAATCATTACTATTGAGACGTTTAGGCTCTAAGTGTGACTCACTGTGTGATAAGTGTGTGGTTTAATTCATTCATCTGTTGGGTCAAGAGTCTATACTGCTCCCAATAAAGTTGACTGTGTGCCTTGTGTGTGTGAGGTTATAGTATATTCTGTGTTGTGAATGATGCTAGAACTTGCCTGGTGTGTGTGTAAAGCGAAATAAAGAGTGTGAGTTTAGGAGATGATTTAGGCATTTCTTTGGTAGCCTGTGATTGTTTACCTTCTTTTTACCTACCCGTGGACATTATCCTAGTTAACCTGCTTTGAGCCTTTAGCTATTTTCTTTGACAGCCTCATATGTAGCCTAATCCTTTTTTTTCAAGACCATAATTTGATCCAAATTTCTAAGCGCTTTAAATTGTAGAGTCATGTGATAAAATAAGAGGAAAGTGGGTGAGAGTGATGCCTCAGAGGGTATTGGTACTTGAAATTGTTGTGAATAAGAGTGGCTATCATAGAGGTGTTTTATAAAAAAAACAGAAATAGAAAAATAGAAAATAAGTTGTATATTCTCATCTTTGTGTTTATAATTGAATAACAAAATAGGTGAAAAGGAGTGTTAGATAAAAAGAAAGGTAGAAGGGTTGTTTAAAAGAGAGTGTTAATGGCATAATGTGATGTATTAAAGCGCTTAGGGAAAATAGTCACTATTTCTGGCCAAAATAGTCCTACCTGTCCCTTAGCCTACATTACAACCTGTAAAGACCTATTTGATCCTATGCTTAGCATTCTGATATTAGTAGAGCATTACACTAAGGGCAAGCCTATGGTCATCAGTTGCAACATAAGAATTCTTTGTGAGAGTGAGAGCAAGGAGAATCTTGTACCCATGTTTCGAAAAATGCAAAACTTGTGAGTGATTATGGGTGATATCTTGTGTGAGACACACATGGTTGATGATTGTTGGGCAGTGTTATATGATTCTTTATGACTTAACTTGTGGATACGAATTAACCATCCTCATGAGTCTAGGTTGGAGGTTGAATTGTTTCTAGTAGTGATCAAGAAACCTACTCTTTGTGAATAATTGTCATGCATGTCTTGAGGATAAATTTTGTGTTGTTATTGTGAAATTCTAGTTAGGTGTTGCTATTGTGAAATTCTAGTTAGGTGTTTGCATGGATGCTATATTTTGTTCGAGAACGAACAAAGCTTTAAGTGTGGGGTGGTGATGTTGGGCGTATGTACACGCTTAAGAACCATAATTTAACCATAGTTTAGCTAAGTTTTGAGGACAAAATATATAATTCCTGCACTTTTAGTCTATTTTTCTTTAAATGAGCTGACCTACGTGATTAGCATGTTTTTCAGGTATTAATGATGAAGATTTCAGCACTTTATGGACTTATGAGCAGCAAAGGAAAACTTCACATTAGAGGGAAGGCAGCTTTTGGACTGAAAGTGATGCATGGAAACTTTTTCCCGGGAAAACCCAGTATTTTTAAAGACTTAAGGATGCAGTAGCAACTTAGTTAGAGAAGGATACTATAAAAAACTTATTGCTGAATTTTTCAGCATCATTATCATTCACTCATTATTCAATTTCGTTTTTTGTAAGAGGTTTTAGAACAGAAAACACGGCTCTTGTGAGCAACGGATAGGAAGAGAACGACATTCTCTTATTGACGCCAATCCATCCCCATCGCCAAGTTTATTCTAGGTTGTGGTATGATGATTATGTCTATTGTGATTTCCGTTGTAATCATGAGTAGCTAAACTTCTCTGTTAGGGTTATGAAAACCTTGTGAGATACTATCTATTACTATGAGTTTGTGAATTCTTGATGTGTATGCTACTTATATCATTACTCTCTTCATTTTAATTTAATTCTCATGGTTGCAAACATAGAGAACATGCCATTATAGCATTAACTTGTTCGAGAGAAAAGTTACATGTTTGGAAAAGAGAGTGTGACAAAGAAATAGGGCTACCAACCCCTATTTACACGTTAATGCCTTAACCGGATTAATTTCTTGGAGAGTTCATACCATTAGTTATACACTTTAGGCTCGAGAGAGTTAAAGTGAAATAATCCTTGATGGTTGAGAAACACTAGGATTTACCATTAGAATACGAATCTCTATAAGTGCATGCATGTCTAAATTCCACATTACTCATAGTTAATAGATACGTAGAACTCATAAGGTGGACATAACCCTAACTTTTAAATCTCTGTGATTAAATCTTACTAAACAAATCGTCTCATTCGTTACTTTGATATTATTAATTCACGCCATAATCAAATCCCCCCTTTTTGTGGAATTTTCGACCAACAGTCTACTAACAATTGCAACACTTAGTGACCAAGTATTCCCTGTGGGATTCGACACCCAACCCAGTTGGGTTCTATATTTGACAGCGATCGCTTACACTTTCTAACGAGAGCTGTAGTTTGGGCGTTATCAAAGAGTAGCAATACTTCGAATGCCAGGAGCTAAACCTATGTCACCAAATCATACTTGCCCTGCACTATGCACACAATAATGATGAGAACCCTTACTACGATCTAAAGGCTTTAGAAGTGTAATATGAGTACAAGCACGTGGTACTCAGTAGGAAACTGTCGACTGAGCTCCAAACATAATGCAAATATAAATAGCATGCAAGTAGGAATGTAAACTACACCCAAATAACCAACAAAGTAAATAATAAGGCTAATAAGACCATAAGGATAACTAGTCTATTGATATCCAAGCAACTAATATAATAAGCTAATAGAACAGTAAGGATAAGTTAACCTATTCCAACCATACTCCTATACCCTAGCACTATATCGTATATCACTAGCCAATATACAAATAAAAACTGAAAGAAGGATATTTATAATAGTATACAAGGACAAGGAATAGAAACACAACATGAGTAACTAAAATAAAGGAGGGATATATAGTAATACCATAACTACTATAGAAAATTACATATAAATAACAAGGCAAACTCAAGGGTACTAGCTAAGTAATCACACTAGCATCTCCAGGCCTCTTAGTCCTAGTAGGAACTAGTGCTAATATAATCAGGGTCTCTAATGCATACATCTATATATGAGATAATTATCTATAACTAAGCAATCGTAAAGAAAGGAATTCGGATATCAGGGTCTAAATCCATAAAGCCTAACCATGGGATATCATGTGTAATAATATAATTGTAACATAAAAGAATTAGAATCATACCTTAAATCTCAATACCAATCCTATAATCAACCTATCAAAAACTAATCATAATAAAAATAATAATAACAATACCAGGTAATGACTAGTCTGGACAAAATATATCTAACTAGGGATTTCATAAACCACCACCGTCATAGGCTCAAAAGGTTCAATCAACACTCAACAAACAACAGTCCGATACTATACCTATGCAACCCTCAAAAGACTGATAGATACAAGTTCCACATAATATACTGCGAGCAGCACTCATACCTATACCAATACTACCCCCATAAGGCTGCTAGATATAGGGCATACTAGTGATAGGAAATATGCATACAAAAATAAATGTAATGATATAATGCATAACACCATAACCAATCTGAATGACATAAAGTAACCCAATTTCTAAACTCATATCATCAATCATTGAACTTGAACCGGAACTCACATCTCAATATCATCATCAATCACCAGACTTGAATCAAAACTCATATCTCAATATCATCATCAATAGACTATTCATTTAGTTATAGAGATATATCTATATATATATATGTAAGTGCATGGTAGAACCATGGATAAAAGAGTGTAAATCCATTCTACGGGTAAATTCCAAGACTAAATCATTATAAGAGTGTATAAAGGGTCAGAATCTCTCAAGATGGGGTAATAGTAGTAGTAAACTTATGGACCAAAATCTATCTCGATAAAATTTCTAAGATCATAATTATTAGTCTTGAAGGATCATATGTTATTCATTAAGATGGTATAATTCCTATTATGAGGAAACTCATTTTAAAAGTGAAAAGTGGGAACAACTTCCTTTTTAGGAAAAGAGTATTAATATCATATTTTTAATTGGAATCATACTATTTACTATCTAAGTGATCATGAATGTACCACATCTATACATGTCATCACCAGTATCCACACATTGCCATTATAATTGTTAATAAGTCTACTGACTATGATCATTTTCTTTACAAGGACAAACACTTCTTAAAATCCAACCAATATCATAAACATGGACTTTGGCCCAATAATATGTCTGAAATAACTACAACATCATAATCACAGCCTTAGGCTTAAATATGTATATCTGGCATAACCATAACATCATAATTTAGGAAAAATCATCACAATCCACCAAGTAATATATTAAACACTTTACTAAAGGTTCATTAATCTCAGCTATGCCTAACATGCTAACATGCGTATAAGCTTACAAGAGCCAACACAGGTTTTGGCCTAAGGTGACCTTATAGGGCCCACTTCTAATCCTCAAAATTTGTATTCAGATAATTTCTATCCCGGGCTAGGTTAAGGTATCTAAATTCACTTCTACATATTAAATAGGTCATAATTAGCTAAGGTAGAAATTCTTCCCAAACATGAGAAACTAAGGCAACTCTACCTAAATTATGATTCCAAGATATCCTAAAGAGTCCAAATAAGAATAATTATACTAATCATGCATCCAATGCCTTAATCACATCTTATATCTAGCATAAAGTCATATGCACTCTATGAATTAGCTAAATAATAAAAAAGATAATAGGATCATAGAAGCATAATAAGTATTTCACCTAAAGGGTTAATTACCCTTCTAGCCCCCCAAAGTCATCAATTAGACAAAGTCGCGGTGTTCTACCTAATGTCATATCCTAACATTCCAATCTAACATGCAATATATATAAAACACCATCTCAAGAAGAAAAGTAGGCAGAGACCTACCTAGAAGAAAAACCACAACCATTTAATCATCCATAAAATAGTCTGTCTTCACTCCATGATCTTGAAATGCTATCACGCTATTAAAATTGTAATCTACACATCACTAGGTGTAAAACAGGACTCGTAATTCTATATTCAAGATGAGTCTAAAAATAGATTCATAAATATGTTCAAAAATAAAAGATGTAAAATAATAATTTTAATTTTATAATATGTTCCCATACTCAAAGGACTCTCAGCTGAAAACCCATGTAAAAACTTCAAGTTTTACCGACAACAAACCCCAAAACCCATTTTGAAATAGAGAATTTGAAGTTTTTTTAAGATTAAATAGAGTAAAATGATAATTATAACATTACAAAACTTATCCATGGAAGAAATCTTAAAAACTCCTTTGGAATCACCCAAATCAGAGCTCCTAAGCCCTAAAAATGGTGAAAATGGGCTTTGATTCTCTTTGGCTGAAAATCATGAAACATAAAATAAAAGTTCTCGGAAAATGGGGGGAAAAGTCTTAAATTGATAGAAAAATATTATATGAGAAAAGCACATTGAATATTGTTAAAATCAGAACCTCCTACCTCCTAAAATGTCAAAAATATGAATATGGGGTCTTATACTCAATGATGGTCGCTTAAGTGAAACTTTGATCGCTTAAGAAACCTGTTCAGAGGGTAAAAGTATCACTTAAGTGACCAAAAGTTTGATTAAGCGACCAGTTCAAATGGTCAAAGGTTCTCTTTCACGAACACACCTGCACCAGCAAAGTCAAAAACTTACTTTTGACCCTCGAAACTTATTCAGAACCCTATGAACATGATCCAATAGTGAAATTTGATTGTAAAACACATTTCTAGTCCAATGGAGTCATCAAAACATACATATGAGATTTTTAGACTAAATGTGAGGCCCACACCTATAGTTTTATTTTTCATCCGATCAATAGCCCAAAATAAGTCTGAAATCCTCAGTACCTTAACCAAGGATCCCCCTAGCCTAAAATCAATATTTCAGAGTCGATGGTGCTACTGTAATTTTTATTCGAGGTCATCTACTAGGAATTTTTGTTCAAGATCAAATCCTAAATAGTAAAAGCTAAATAAATAGGAAAATGAGCCTAAAATCCAAATGAATAGTTCAATCACGGAACCGATAGTTTTAGAAAGTCATAAATGACCTATAGCGTCTATGGGAAGGTTAGAAATATCTAAAATGCACTCAAATCGAGGAAATAACCTGGAGGATCATTGCAAGCCAAAAAGATAAATTTTGAATAGAGAAGAAGGAATATAACATAAATAAAACATGAACATATTAGTATAATCCCATAAGTGGGGTTTGAAAAAGAATAGAATGTACACAGATGTAACCCTTACCTCGTGGAGGTTGAGAGATTACTTCCTAAAAAACTATTTATTTTAGAAGAAGGTTAAAGAAGGATGAACATAACATGTTATATCAAAATTATTTCCTTACAATCACACTCAAACCAAAGTACATGTTGAAATTTTTTTCCTAGGTTTGATTCTTTTAAGTCTTTCCTAGGTTTGATTCTATTAAGTCTTTCTTTGGTACTATCCATTTACGATAGCCAATAAAAGTTTTGATTTTAAAAATAATAATAATTGTAATATTTCAAATGATGAAAGAACAATACATGCATGAATATCCTTTGATCACAAACATAAAGAATATTACTTTGTATTCCTAATGATTAACAATAATGTAGGAACAAATAAATCCATGTTAAACTGATAAATTACTAAAGCAATCCACAATAATCTAATTAGTTCACTTGAACTTTTTTTTTTGGATATGTGTATTATAGATTTTCTTATAAATATAAGTTCTTGAATTCATGGTACAAAATTAGCAGAAAATAAGTCTCTAGAACATAAAAAGAAATAAATTTACCTGGTCGTTGAGCTAAACAATATATACTAAACAAAAATTTCTATTCAGGAGATCAAAATTCCGAACATAAGTAAGAAAATTGTTGGCTAAATTGATTAGGTGTTTGATTTGGGATGTGTTCGGTATGGAGGAAATTGTTTTCCATGGTTAGAAAACAAGTGGTTTCTTAATTTCTTATGTTCGTTATGTAAGTAGGAAAATTTTTCTAAAATCATTTTTTGTGTGAGTGTGTGTGTGTGTATTTAAACACACACACATACACAAACACACACACACATATATATATATAACAATTAGAACGAATAGTGTGAGGGTGGGGTAAAATAAATTGAAAATTTTCAAGAAACAAATTTATTTTTAAAAAAAAATAAAATCATTTGGGGGAGTAAGTGGTGGGGCTAGGGTAATAAAAACTTTTTATTAGGGTGAGGGGTCGGATTAGGGGTGGAGTAAGAAAAAAGTTTTAAAATTTCTTAGAACAAAAATTTTAATTTTTTATTTTAAAAAGAAAAAATTGGGGTGAGGGGTGGGTGTGAGGGTGGCTGATAGGGGTGGAGTAAGAATTAATTTTTGAAATGTCAAAAAACAAATCTTAATTTTTTAAAAAAATTTATTATTTTATTATTATTATTATTATTATTTTTTTTTTTGGGGGGGGGGGGGGGTAGGGGTAGGAGTTCAGGGTAGGGACTGGGGTAAAAAAAATTAAAATTTTAAAAGAAACTAAATTTAAAAAAAAAATAATGGACTAGGGGGTCAAGGTTGGGGGTGGGTAGGAATTTTTTATATTGGGTAGGTGGATGATTTGAAAGTGGTATGAACATTGTAACTTGTTTTTTCTTTCATTAAGAAAGTCATTTTCCTTAGTTTGAAGGAACTTATTTTCTTAGGAAAAATATTTTTCAAAATTTTTAGTCAAACAAACATGAGAAAATAGAAAAATATTTCCAGAAAATATTTTCCTTCATACAGAGGACACCCTAGATGAGAAAATTGAAGGAAAGGTGTATTTTAAGTCTTCAATGAAGGATTGGTAACATTGACCAACTTAAAGGGTCAATCATAATTAGAAAATTTAATCAAGTTAATTATGAACTTAATTAATATTTTTAAAATATTCTAATCTTTTGAAAAATACAAATCAACCCACACCCCTCTCCTCTCCAAATCAAGCATCTATCTTCTCTCTTCCCTCTCTCTATCTCGACTATTTCTCTCAAGTTTCTCCCAACCAACAGTTCTGTAAATTTCTCCCTTAAATCTCCGATGACTTCAACCTCCCGACGACTAATAGTTGGTCTTCGAGTTTCTTTTATACTTTCAACCATCAATCAACCTGACAACATTGCTCTTCGGCGACAACAACTTTGAGTTCTTTATGATCCCTTTTCTTCTTTCACAGGTAAACAATTAGGGCTTTTATTTATTAAGAAAAAAAAGAACTTGAGTCAACTTCTCTTCTAGTATAGGTTAACAATTTCAATATTTTCTTCTTAAATTTGAAACGGGGACTGACGAAAAAACTAATTTCTGGTATTTCTTCTCTTCTCTTTCTAGAATGAAATATGATTTATTGTTGTTATTGTAGTTCTTGTTGTCGAACTATTGATTTGATTTATTGGTGTCTGTTGAGTTTTTTGAAGTTCTATTTTTGTTGTTTGTGTTTGTAAAAACAAAACAACGATTTTCGTGTTTTAGTCATGGTTGATATTCTTGGTATTTATATTATGTTGGTGTTGTTAGGTTGATTTGTTGTTGTTCATGGTAAAAATGGTATATTTCATATTAAATGGTCATATTGTTATTGTTCTATTTAATAAAATATTGCTACTAGTTTTATTTTCCTGCAACAGATAAACCATTTGATGCAACAGCTGAACCATCTGATGCAATAGATGAACTATCTAATGCAACTGTTAAACCATCTGATGCAATAACTGAACTATATAATACAACAGATAGTTCAGTTGATACAATGATGAACAATCTATTGGATGAAATCCTATAAACTATTACAACAGGATGACATGTCCAAGACTTTAATTTCTCCCAATAGATAATTCATTTGTTGCGACAGATGACGCTAAACAATATTGACAATTGATCTATTATACAGACCATCCATTTATTTCAATAGATGAATGATCTTTTGAAAGAAATCACAACAGTATACAAACTATTTTTATTATTTACAACAAATTACTCATCTGTTGCAACAGGTTAGTTATATGTTGCAACAGATAACACAGTTGTTGCAACATATATGTGATCTATTAAAACTGTTATTTTACTATGTTGTAAATGTTAGATTTAATGTTATCCTTTTTTAATGATGTTTTAATAAATCATAATCTTTTTTATTTTCCTATTATTTTTAGATAATATGGCTCCCAAAAGAAAAAAAATGAATCAAGTCCAAGTAAAGAAAAAAGTGAAGCAGCTAGACTACATCCACCACTTTATGAGCTTGCTTAACAAGAGTTATCTCAATCAGAAGTAGAAGATAATGAACATGGGGATTAGGAATATTTCAAAAGAGATGATCCAAATGCTAATAGCCCTTCCACTGAAGAGTTAGTCAAAACCTTCAGCATTGATAGTTATCCTGTGAGAATGCAGTGCATGGTTCCACAAATTTAATTGGTGATTTCGTGGTTAAGTCAGTCATGAAAAACTCTTTTGAAGCCTTTAGAAAAATAATTTGAACTAAAAATTGGATGCTTATTTTAGGGACAGCTGCTTTAGGTAATATCTTGATTTGTCGGAGGACAACATGCTCGTTTCCAAATAAAAATAGTATATGATTTTCTCAAGCGTAGGTTTATATATAAAAATAAAGATAAGATGGATGAGATGTGGATAAATTACTATGGCTTGCCTGTTTATTTTTGTTGGAAGGAATTTGCCATAGTTACTGGACTAAAATATTATCGTCCTTTTCCTTCTCAAGTAATACCTATTATAACCCAAAAAGCACCCCACACACCCAAAAAAGGAAAAGGCAAGTCAAGTAATGGTGATAACTTGGTGTCCCTTGTTGGCCCAATATTCAAAAATAAAAAACTAATAGAAGAGATGAAAGGTAAAAGACTTTTAAAGAAGCACAAGCAATCATTGTGTTTGGTTAGTTTGTACGTAATATTCTTTGGGTGAGAGACGTTAACAATAACATACCACTTTATTTAATAAAGCTCTCTAAGGATCTTGAGGTATTTAATAGCTATCCTTAGGGTTATGAACACTTCAAAATGACTATCAAATATTTATTGACTCCATTAACGCCATAAACAGTCAACTTATATGGCTTTCCATGGGCTTTCATGGTAAATATTTCCTTTATTATGATTCATTTATTTTTTATTGAGTAATGCTTTTGACTTATTTGCGTTATTTTATAGGCTTGGGAATTTGATGTCATTCCTTATTTGAGACAACAAGTGAACTACCAGGAAGAAGTTTTATGTCCAAGAATCCTGAGATAGTTGTCGGCTAAAACTGGTAAAATTGCAAAAAATTCTTGATCTCTTCAACCCCACGAAGGAAGTAGTAAGTATAATTCTAATTAAGTTTTTATTTTAATTAATAATTTTTTTAAATCATTCAATTATCATTCTAATATAAGTACTGATTTATTTTAGATTGTGCATCCATGGATTTTTTCGACCAATCGAGAGTTGAAGATGACATTTTTCATACTTTTTAGTCTGTGTAAACTTTATTGGATCCTAAGGTCATTGATAGAATACAAAAGTAATTCTTTGGAGCACCAACCATCACAAAAAAACAACAATTTTGGAGGGCGGAATTGTTGTTGTTGATGGTGTTAGTATCGATGGAGTTGTTGGTGGTGGTAGTGGTGCTGCTGTTGGAGCTAATGATGCTCCTCTTGCAGTTTTTGAAACAACAAACCATTATGATTATGATCAAACTAGTTTTACCAATTTTTCCCCTACTAGCAAATGCTCTGCAAGCAAATGTCAAGGTTGCAAAGCGGAACATGATGGAATGATTAATGCTATTAATTCATTAACTGCTTTTGTATGGGAATTGACATCTAAGAGGGGTATCATTCCACCAAAGAGAATTTCATATCCATACACTCCATTAGAGATTAATGCGTCTAAGAGGAGATGGAAACAAATTTCCAAGGCATTATTAAGCATCGAAAAAAGCAAAATTACAACTCCTCTGTCTTTGTATTGCACTTTTGATTAATGTACAAGGGCCATCGGAGAGCAGCATGAGCTGAATAAGGTTAATTTATATCATTCATTCCAACAATAAAATAGACTACACATGTATTTCAATAGATGACACATTTGCTGAAAATTATCAAATAGATGTATGCATCTGTTGCAACAGCTTATTAACTTATTGCGTCAGACGCATTATCTGTTTCAACATATGTCTCTTATGTTTTAGCAAATCAACCAGTTCTTCCTACTATTTAAATTTATACCAAAAGATGATCTATCTGCTGCAACAGATGTGTCATCTGTTGGGACAAATTAAATCAAGAATTCCTACTATTTTAGTTTATCCAAACAGATGAGTCATATATTGCAATAGATGGGTCATCTATTGGAAATTATCATACTGGTCTTCCTTCTATTTTAATTTGTCCCAATAGATGAACTATCTATTGCAACAGATAGGTAATCTATTGGTATAATCTAAAATAGAAGGAAGACCTATCTGTTACAATATATGACTCATATATTTGGACAAACTAAAATAGTAGGAAGTCCTTATTTAATATGTCCAAATAGGTGATCCATTTGTTGCAATAGATAGGTAATCTATTGATATAATTTAAAATAGGAGGAAGATCTATTTGATTTGCTAAAACAGATGAGTTATCCTTTTCCTTTTTTTGTCTCTCTGTGATTAGCATTGATAATTTTGGCTTTCTGAGTGGATGTCATAGTACAAGCTACTGCTGAATAGCCTAATATCACAATTGATAGTCCATCAACTGCTTTCAAAGATGAAGAAAAGGTGAGGCCTATCAGTCTGAAAGAATGGAAGAATTACTCTTTTTAAGGGTTCAACATCTCAGACGAGGCTCCAAAAAAATTAACAAAGTTGATCAATGACTATTTATAATAGATTATCGATGGCTTGTTAAAGCTTTATGTAGGCAGGTACATAAATCATTTTAATGGTATTGATTTATACAATTCCTATTGTATAAAACGTGATTTTAACACATATAAATCATGCAGAAAACAAAATAACAAACACTATAAAGTGAACGAATCTGGCCTTGGTTTTGATATTTTTGACTTTTTTGTTGCACATCCAAGAATGAAGAATTGGTTCTATTTGATGTCATAGCCCCAAACTTGCTAGAATGATGAGGTTTAAATGACATACATCTTACTATTAATACTTTATTTACTTGTATCTATGTATTAATTTTATTATCACATAATCTGAAATATTTGATAATATGTGCAGTACATCGATGTCATTTTTTGCTACCACCAAAAGAAAGCCAAGTTGCAAACACAAGAACAATAAAGATACATGACATGCAATTGTTTGAAAAAAATTTACATCAATAATGACTATGATAGGTATTGTCAATAACAGTCAAAAGTTTCCCAAAATAAGAAATAGTTAATCAACATTATCAAAGGTTTTAGCATTCCATCTGGCTTACCTTAGCCTTAGGTCTATGAAGTGTACATCCTAATCAATTATGGTGATGAATTCCATTGGGTGTCGTTTGTCGTCATTCTAAAAGTGAGGCGCATTCGAGTTTATGACTCGATGTCGGGAAGGAGATTTTATGGTTCGTCGTCTAAGCTACAAAAGCTGGCCAAAATAATGCCTACTTACCTTTATATAAGTGGATTTTTGTATCAAAAGGTTCATACTGATTAGTCGATGATTGAAATATTTTGGGATAAAATAGACAATTCATTTGATATATAATATGTTGAAAGAATTTCTCAACAACCCATCGGTATCCTATAAGTATCAATCAAGTATCATGATTTAGTTTCACTTCATAAATTTCACAAAGCTTACATTAATTTCAAGATATGGATTATCTAATTTTTATAAATGCGGGAATTGTCGTCTTTTTATTGTCGCTTACATCGAGTATTTGAGCAATGGATTACAAGTACCAAATAATGGACTTGATGTCGAATTACTCCGTAAAATATATGCTACTCTTTTATGAAAATATGAAGAAGCGAAAGATCAGAAACCATACGCAATCGACATTAAACATCCACGACGACCAAAGTAGAATTCCATAGCACCGGATGAAGAACAACTTGTCCATATTGAGTAGATCTTTACTGTCAAAGTAATAATCTCTCCTTAGGAATTGTTGGCACCAAAAATTAAATTGTTGATTTATTTGTTGAGTAGATCATCTATACCCATAATAATTTTTTTAATTTCATTTATTTGTTGATTTATTTCATGTAATTTCAAAAGATTTCAATTTAATTTATTTTGTTTTTTTTATCCTTAGATTCTAACTTATTAATTAAAATGGAATACTATATTAAAATATTGCAACAGATAATGTATTTGTTGCAACAGACGACATATCTATTGGAAATTATCAAACTAATTTAGACATATGTTGAATATGTTGGCCATCTGTTGGAAATTATCAAACAGGTCTTCCTACTATTTTGATTTGTTCCAATAGATGACCTATTTGTTGCAACAAATAGACTTACATATAAACATCTGCATAATGTAACAGATGACCAATCTAATACAATAGATAAACTATCTGACAAAACACAGATAGATTTTCTATTACAATAGATAGACAATCTTTTGCATTATTAAAAATTCAATTTTCATCAAATATAAAAATTGTCATGAAATAAAAATTGTCATGAAATAAAAATTATCATGGTGTTTTTGTTTCTACATCTTCTTTTATGTACACAGGCTCCAAGCATTTAGTTAGTACACCATAAGCCCAGACCTCATGCATCCTTGCCACAGTGTCGTCACATAGAAAGGTCATTAGGTTGAACATTTCTGTGCCGATTAGCAAACATTTGATGTGTGCAAGTGTGTAGGGCCTACATGCAGCACCAATTTTATTTTTTGGAAGATTCTTGTCCTTGTTTCGACCTTTAAAATCCCATGTTTGCTTCAAAACTTTCATTGAAAAATAATTCATCAGTCCACTCTACCTCAACAAGTTAGGGAACAATGCCAATAGTGGCTGAATCTTGGTAAAAAAATCTATCTCGACGAAGACAGGCAATTTGCAGTCATAAACCTTTATCATTCCCTTCTCGAGTAGTATGTCAATAGCCATAAAATATTTTTTCTCTACGTTCATGACTACAAGAATCCTCTTTGCTTTGGTCCAGTCCTTACCATATGGATATGGCTTCTTTCCTCTAACATAATTAATTATATATTCTTCTCATTCGAATCCAAAAACTAATGAATCAAATTCCGAGCTAGCTTAATGAGCTTATCGTACCTATCCTTGAAATTGTTATAGAAGTTAAGGTACATTATCTTATTGATAGCATCATAAACTTTTGGGTACTCTAATTTCCTGCCCCTTATGAGACAGAGAATTTCATCAACATACTGTGATATAAGAAGTCAATTTTAAAATAGGTTAGTAATTTTAAAAAAGAAAAACAAAGTGGAAAGATGCAACGGATGGTCAATCTATTGCACAAAGTTCTCTGAATTTGTTAACAAATTACCCATCTAATGCAACTTATGCAACAGATGGGTGATCTGTTGCAACAGAACCACTACCAGTTGCACCAGAATACCCAGCTATTGCAATAGATCACACATCTGTTGCGTAACCTCCTCTTCATGGAATAGATTATAAGGCTAGGTTATGAAAAGTAAACTTACTGTGTCTACATACCACTGATCCGTATTTGTCATCTTGTTGAAGTCCTGGGAGGAAAAGTTATTCATGGTGAAGGTTTTTGAACTTTGCTTGGAATTTATTGTCTTTCTCAGAATAGCATTCTTTTTGGCATCAAGTTATGCATATATGTCCACCCTCTTCAATGGTCCCTGAACTTCAACACCTTTTGGAGAGGAAGAAGTTACAAATTTTTTTGGTTTCATAATTGAGAGTATATGTATAAATGCTCTTTTCTTCTTCCTAACCACCACTGTAGGAATGTATGGCTCACTCACCTTCTTGGATAGTATGACACTCCTCTTGGATTTTAATTCCTCGAATGCTTTAGCAATAGCCTTTACTTTTTCAAAGAGTTTATCCTATCTGTCCATGTAATTGTTACATTTGCAATGAGAACATGAGGGTGAAGAGGAGTGAGAGGAACCACTGTAAGGGTTAAAGGAACCGATGTAAGGGTGAGAGGGACTAGTATAAGGGGTGATTTCAAACATATTTATTTTTTATTGAGCGTCAACATGCTCATCATCAAGACTAACAGCAATAATAACATAGCTATCACCAATATTAACAACTCTACAACAACACCCCCAGAAGCAACACCTGAATCTGTTGCAGCAAGTTGGTCATGAAGACCCTCAACATTAGGCTGACCTTACCTAACTGCTCTTCTTATGGTTGTTGCTCTAGCCAATTTCTTCTTTATTAACTCCATCGTTGGGTCTGCTATTGTATCAATAAGATCTAGAGTAATAAAAGAAGTTATTTCTAACTCCTGCTCAGTATGCACGATCCATAGATGCACAACCTGAAAAAAAGATAGATACATCTAAATCAAATAATACGTTGCAGTCATTTGGGTAATGTATTAACACAAAAAACTCATGAAACAAATGATTTTTATGGTGCAACAGATGATTCATATATGGTAACAGATTAACCATCTATTGCATCAGTTGCAGTAGATTGGTAATCAATTAAGTCAGGTTTAGAGAACCAAAGCAATAGAGAGGTAATCTGTTGTAAAAAATGGCTCATCTGTCGCAACAGATTACCAATCTATTGCAACAGATAGGTAATCTATTAAGATAAATTGTAATAGATTACCAATCTATTATAATATATGAATCATCTTTTTCAATATCTTTCTTTGAGTCAAATTATTTTAATTAAAAAAAGATTCACATCATCATCCGGAGGGTTAAAGAGATCGACCTTCTTAATTATTGTGTTGCTCTTTTCAGCCAACCATCTAAGGATCCTTGAATGAGAAACCTCATCCGAGTAATCCTTGACCTACTTTTAGAGAAGAGGAATGGCTTCAAATGACCAAGCCTAAAAAATATAAACAGGAAGCAAACAAAAAAAATTCATAATAATTATTCAATATAAATTAATGTAAGAGTATACAAGTAGTGATTAAATTTACCATGAAAGCCCAAGGAAAGTCGTACAAGATGATCGTCTTTGGGGGTATCTTTGTCAATAAATATTTGACAGATAACTTGTAAATGCCAAATCCCCAGGGATAATTGTTTAATTTCTCAAGATCCTTAGCAAGCTCTAACAAATAATCTTCTATGACTTTGTTGACGTCTCTTGCCAATATAACAAAATGGGCAAACAAAACTAAGCACAATTGCTCCTTGTACACCTTTAGTGTGGCTTTAACTTTGAGATGTTGTAACAATATTGTGGCTTTGTAGCAACGTCCAGCAATGTCCAACAACCCGTCTATTTTTTTCTTGTGTTTGTTTGTTTTGGTGGGTGGTCTGTTAGACAATGCCTTGCCTTTATTTGATGGTGGTGGTCTTGTTGTCCTGCTTGCCTTAGACTTTTGCGAGGTGCGTTGTGACACCCCGTACATTGCATGTACTTTCCCTATTTATAGAACTTGGTATAGCCTTGTGGTATAGGTAATAGATCAGATTTGTCATGCAAGTATTAATGGTGGAGATAAAATTATAGATGTTGCCCGTACGTTTTTATGTGACACGATCAAGTTAACATCGATACAACTATTTAAACTTGGGATTGTAAGTTGGTATTTGGATCTAAAGTTTAAAGTGACCAAGTGTGTACAAGTTGAAACTTAGATTAAAGGAATTAGGAGCTGGAAATGGAATGAAATATTGAAGTGCTTTCTTGACTTAATTAAGCTAGTAGGTGAGTCACCTACTTAAGCTTTTTGGACCAAATTAATGGACCCATGGCTATGGATCAGATTTGGGCCTAAACTAATGTACTCATTTGGGCCAAATTGAAGAAAAGAGGAAAAAAATAGAGAAATGGCCCAACACTTAAAGATGCCAAAGTCTCAAGTTAATTGAACCCAAAATAATAATTTAAGCAAGTACGTGCATCACCTACTTTGAAATTTTGAGCAGCTTGAACCCTTAAGTAGGTGCATCACCTACTTGACTAATTTATGGCTGGAAATAAGGTCAATAATAAGGGCTCAATATAAGATCAATATAGCTGGCCATTTTTCTCATTTTAACCACAATATTCCCTTTTAAATTTCAGCTTTCTCCCTTTCTTAACAAGGATAACAATAGCAGCCCTAAAATTCCTTCTAGGGTTCTTAAAGAAACCCTCATCTTTGCAAGCTAAGGTAAGTGAAAACACTTAAGTTTTAGCTTAATTATCTCATGAAAGATTAGGAAAACATGATATAGGTGTCTAATTATAAATACATGGCAGAATATAGAACAACTACTTGCTCACTTTTTCTTTGTTATTAAGAGATCTCTTTTCTTCTTTGGTTTAAACTGTGAAGGAAAGTAAAAGTTGAAGTTCTTGACGAGTTCAAATTTAAGTATAAGTTGAAGAATTAAGATAAGGTGACTTCTCCATTTTTTTCTCCTTATATATGAATTTGAAAGAGAATTATGAATGTGTTGTTATTGAGAACTCAAGAGATGATGAGTTTAATAAGTGATTGCTACAATAAAAGGGATTTGGGACTATTTTATGGACTGTTTTGTATGTATATGTTATGGGATACCAGGTTGATGTTTGAGAAAGGTGTGATTAGTTTGTAATAAAATATAGAAAAAAAGTATGGCGGCACACCACCGAACTAATTATTTCATTTGTTTACCGCCCAATCTATTTTGCATATTATTTGGAATGTGTAATAAAGCCAAAGTGGTTTTGGTGAACCTTATAAGGAAATGTATCGTATGTGGGTGTAATTGGAAGAGAAAAGGGTTAAAATAACACCCTTAATTAATAGATTAAGAGCTTACTTCCGGGTTACTGTTTTGGTGAAGTTAAATAGCCCAAATGTGTCGGTTGGTTGCTAATATTAGTTTACCATATCTTCTATTGTAGATAAGTAATCTGAAAGGCGGGAAGTCAAGTTTGGTTAGTTTCGGAGTTATATAATCAGGTATGTAAGGCATACTCTATTTTGCACTCTTTGGCATGAAATCGGACATTTGGTCCATCAAGTAAGCTTCCAAGGTTATCCTTTAACAAGTTATACATAATGGCAGTGTATTATATCCCATGTAGTCAATGACCTTGTTCCCACTCTCTAACATGTTAAAACACCTCAATACATGCTTATTATTAAACCTGCACATCTATTTTCACTAGAGAATTTCAGGAGTTCTCCGTTTACTCAAATAAAACCCATGTGTTACTTTCAGCTCCTAAACACTTAGTTGTGTGCCAACAGCTCTCTACCTCATTGTTGTTGCATTAAGTTCCCATTTACATGTCTCTTATTAGTAGATTATTGTTTCAAGGTACCATAATATTATGATCACCAAAGTAACAATCTCAAAGGTTAAACAAAATAAGTAATGCAAATCTGTAAAATGAGTGGTAGGTCAGAGTCATAAGCCTAGCATGGGCCGATCTCAGTACCTTTATATGTGGATGGAAGCTCAGGGGCATAAGCCTAGCATGGGCCGATCCCAATATTTATTTATGGGTGGCACCTCAGGGGAAAAAGCCTAGCATGGGCCGATCTCGATTTGTCTATTAACCACTGATCAGTTGGTCATTTGTATTATATGACTTACAAAGATTATGAAGTTAGAAAGGTAAAATGAAGAAAGGAATGTAATGTACCTGATCCTACAAATATATAAAGGTGGTCTACTAGCACTATTTATTCACTGGTATCTGATTACTATTAAGCTCTTGTATCATGTGTTGTTACCTTCAGCCTTACATATTCAGTACATATTTTCGTACTAACGTGCCTCAAAGGGGACCTGTATTTCATGTTGTAGGCACAGGTGCTTCAGCTAAGACACCTTGCTAGTAGAAGCACATGCTATTCAGTGACTATTGGTGAGCTCCAGGTTGATTCGGGGCTTTTCGAGTTTGTTCCATATATTTTGGTATTGTGCAGTAGTAGGACGGGGGTTTATCCCAACCCTAGCTAAGTCTATGTATCTTTTAGAGGCTTTGTAGACTAATGTAAAGTTAAACATGGTAGTGTCTCTTCTTTTAGATGTGGTGGCCCCAACGGCCAAGTGTTGTATATATAATTTTGTGCTTGTCAATGTAGATATTCTCATTGATTCATAATACCATGTTTGTCAGAACCTTTGATTGTCCTAGTTACATGCATGAGAAGTACAAGGTTATGGGTTGGTTCTCTCGAGACTTTACGACTACGGGTGCCTATCCACCCCCATAGGATTTGAGGCATAAAAAAAGTGGTATCAGAGCAGGTCGTCTTAGGAAGTCTACAAAGTCGTGTCTACATAGATTATTGCTTATGGGTGTGTTGTGCACCACATCTATAAACAAGATGCTATGGCCATTTAGGGATTGTTTCTTTGTTTTCATATCTTAGATCATGCAATAGAGCCCAAGTCGTAGGTGAAGTCATATTCAACCACTAAACCTATTTTTTTTCTCATTATAGTAAAGATAACGGTTACAAAAAGGAGTAAGAATATAGGTAAGCGAGTAGACGTGGCTACCGGAGAAGGGACCAGCAAGTCACCACATAGACAAGTTAATCAAAGTGAGGCTTAAACTGAGTTTGTATCACAAACTTCTTCTACTCCTCCATCTCCAGAAGAACTAAGGAGGAGAAGAACCGCATCCTCAGAACCACCTATTAATGCTACTGACCAACATCTAAGGAGTACAGTGCAATTTTTGGCTCGTATAGTTGCTGGACAAGTTCAAGGACAAACTATTCCAACCATAGGTTCTAGTGGTGCAGATAGGGCAGCTAGCCTACGGACACAAGATTTTCTTAAATTGAATCCTCCCACATTCACCGTATTAGATATTAATGAAGACCTACAGGACTTTAGTGATCAAATCCAAAGGGCTCTAGATGTCATTCGTGTATCAGGTAAAGAGACAGTTAAGCTAGCAGCATATAGATTCAAAGGGAAGGCTATATTATGGTATGAAGATTTAAAATAATCTAGGGGTACCGATGCACCTTTAGCTACATGGAAAGAGTTCAAAGAGGCATTTATTGATCATTATATTCCATTTGATATTCGAGAGGCCTATGAAGATCAGTTCCTGAATCTTCGCCAAAGAAATATGAGCGTGAGGGAGTACTGCCTCCGGTTTAACTCTTTGGCTAGGTATACTCCTAATGTAGTGGCTACTATGGATGATAGAGTTCATCGATATGTGGATAGATTGGACCCATATCTAATTTGAGATTGTCCTATTGATGCTTTGAACAAATACATGGACATAGCAAGGATACAAGCTTTTGCACAAAAAATGGAGGATCACAGGCAAAGAAGAAGAACACAAGAATTGGAAAGAGGGTATTCTAAAAGAGCTAGATCTATGGGGAAATTCATGAGATCCCAAGGTAAGTTTAGGCCTCAGTTTTCTAATAGATCACCTAGGAAATTGTCTTTTTATCCTACATCTAGTTCTCCACTACAGTTTCAAGGGTCCAAAGGCAACCAGTTTGGACAAAGAAGTAAGAATCAGAGTTCACGAATAGTGGGGTATCAAGAGCAAGGGAGTATTAGACAATTAAGGCCTCCTCAATAGCCATGTAAACAATGTGGAAAGCTTCATTTAGGTGCATGTAGGTTTGGGAAAAATGCCTACTTTTGGTGTGGTATGTCGGGACATATGATGAGAGAATGCCTACAAAAGGGCATAGGTGGTATGGCGCGACCTACTGGATCAGCCGATGCATCATCATCATCGGTGCCCCATTCAGGTATAGGTGTACAGCCTATGGGTCATGGTAGAGGTACTAAAAGAGCATCTAGCTCTAGTGGAGTTCAGAATCATACATATGCGTTAGCGGATCGACAAAATTTAGAGGCTTCTCCAGATGTGGTTATAGGTACATTGTCCATATTTTTACATGATGTCTATGCATTAATTGTTCCGGGTTCTACATTATCAAATGTCACTCCATTGGTTGCTGGGAAGTTCAAAAGAACACCAGAATTGCTAGTTAAGCCATTTGAAGTATCTACGCCGGTGGTAAATCTATTATAGCTAGAAGAGTGTATCAAAATTATATAATAACTATTTTTGGTTGTGATACAATGGCTGACCTGGTTGAGTTAGAAATGGTAAATTTTGATGCTATAATGGGCATGGATTGGTTGGCTTCTTGTTATGCCGTAGTAGATTGCCCAACTAAGAGGGTGTATTTCCATTTTCCAAGGGAGGTAGTCCTTGAACGGAGGGGTAATATTGGTGTGCTAAGAGGTAAATTAATATCTTATTTTAAGGCAAAAAGGATGATTTCCAAGGGTTATTTATATCATCTAGTTAGAGTGAGAGATACAGATGTCGAGCCACTAACTCTTTAAACTATTCCAGTGGTAAATGAATTTCTTGATGTATTTCATGAAGATCTTCTAGGTTTACCACCAGAATGAGAAGTGGAGTTTGGTATTGATTTAATTCCAGGTACTCAACCAATCTTGATTCCTCCGTATAGAATGGCCCCGGCAAAATTATGAGAGTTAAAAGAGAAATTAAAAGAGTTGCTAGAAAAAGGATTCATAAGGCCTAGTATGTCCCCTTGGGGTGCACCAGTTTTATTTGTGCGTAAGAAAAATGGCTCATTAAGAATGTGTGTTGACTACCGACAACTTAATAAGGTGACTAGTAAGAACAAATTTCCCCTTCCAAGAATTGATGACTTATTCAACCAGTTCCAAGGCGCCAAGTGTTTTTCAAAGATTGATTTGAGGTCAGGTTACTACCAAGTGAGGGTCAAAGAGAATGATATACCCAAGATAGCTTTTCGAACACGGTATGGTCATTATGAGTTTCTAGTCATGTCCTTTGGACTAACTAATGCGCCCGCAGCTTTTATGGATTTGATGAATAGGGTGTTCAAGAAATTCTTAGATGTGTTCATGATAGTTTTTATATATGATATTCTGGTTTATTCAAGATCAAAGGAGGACCATGTCAGTCACTTACGACAGGTGTTACAGATTCTTTGTGATTGTAAGCTATATGTGAAGTTCTCTAAATGTGAGTTTTGGTTAAAATCTATGGCATTTTTAGGTCATATTGTATCTGATAAAGGGATAATGGTTGATACTCAAAAGATAGAAGCCGTGAAGAACTGGCCAAGACCTATAATGCCTATGGAGGTTCATAGTTTCCTGGGGTTGGCAGGTTATTATAGGAGGTTCATTGAAGAGTTTTCTTTAATTTCTGCACCTTTAACAAAGCTAACACACAAAGCTTCAAAGTTTCAATGGAATGAAGCATGTGAAAGGAGTTTCCAAGATCTGAAGAATAAGTTGACTTCTACACTTATATTGGTGTTTCCATAAGGAACAGAGGGGTATGCAGTGTATTGTGATGCTTCAAGAATTGGCTTAGGATGTGTATTGATGTAGCATGCTAAATTCATAGCATATGCCTCAAGACAACTGTGGCCACATGAGAAGAATTATCCGACACATAATTTGGAACTAGCAGCGGTTATATTTGCCTTAAAGATATGGCGTCACTACTTGTATGGGATTCATGTTGATATATATACCGACCACAAGAGTTTGCAATATATCTTTAATCAGAAGGATCTAAATTTGAGGCAGCGAAGATGGCTTGAATTATTAAAAGACTATGATATTGATATCTTGTATCATCAAGGGAAAGCAAATGTGGTGGCAGATGTGTTAAGTCGGAAGACCATGGCACCATCTATAGAAAAACAAGGTATGACTAAAGATTTGTACCAACTAGCCAATTTGGGAGTTTGTCTTTTTGAAACTCCAGATGAAGGGCTTATTGTGCATAATGTGGTAGAATCTTCATTAGTAGCTAAAGTGAAAGAGAAGCAATATGTAGATACCACACTATTACAACTTAAGAAGAATGTACAATATGGTATGACAAAGTCATTTGAGCTAACACAAGAGGGAGTACTTTGGTGCCAAAATAGATTATGTGTGCCTAATGTAGATGGGCTAAAAAAGAGGATTATGACAGAGGCGCGTCATTCAAGGTATTCCATCCACCCAGGGTCAACTAAAATGTATCAAGATTTGAAAAGAATGTATTGGTGGGGTGACATGAAGAAGAACATTGCAGAATTTGTAGCCGAGTGTCTAAATTATCAAAGAGTTAAAGTAGAGCATCAAAAGCCTGGGGGTTATATTCAATGTATAGATCTTCCAATCTAGAAGTGGGACATGATCAACATGAATTTTGTCACTGGTTTGCCTCGTACATCTCAAAAGTTTGATTCCATATGGGTGATAGTTGATAGGCTTACCAAATCAGCACACTTTCTACCGGTTAGGATGACTTATACAGTTGAAGAGTATGCCCAATTATATATCAAAGAGATAGTTCGACTATACAGAGTACCAATATCTATTATATCAGATTGAGGAGCTCAATTTACTGCAAATTTTTGGAAGTCTTTTTAGAGAAATTTGGGGACACAAGTGAATTTAAGTACAGCTTTTTACCCTCAAATAGATGGACAAGAAGAATGTACCATTCAAACACTTTAAGCTATGCTACGAACTTGTGTATTAGACTTTAAAGGTAGTTGGGATGATCATTTACCTCTCATCGAGTTCGCCTACAAAAATAGTTATCATTCAAGTATTAAAATGGTGCCATATGAAGCTTTGTATAGAAGAAAGTGTAGATCACCAATTAGATGGTTTGAAGTGGGTGAAACTGCCTTATTCGGGCCAGATCTTGTTCATCGGGCTATGGAAAAGGTTAAAGTGATCCAACAGCGGCTGGAGACAGTCCAAAGTCGACATAAGTCATATGCAGATATTAGAAGAAGGGGGCTAGAGTTTTCTATAGGTGATTGGGTATTCTTAAAGATGTCACCAATGAAGGTAAGAAAGGAAAACTAAGTCCACGTTATATAGGCCCATACAAGATTACTCGAAGGTTTGGCCAAGTTTCTTATGAATTAGAGCTACTCCAAGAGCTCTTAACTGTTCATCCAGTATTTCACGTCTCAATGCTTCGAAAGTGCATGGGTGATCAATCTCATATTACTCCTACAGAAGATGTACAAGTTACGGAAGATCTCACCTATGAAGAAATACATATTAATATCCTAGATAGACAAGTTAAAAAGTTAAGGAATAAAGAAATAGCTTCGGTAAAAGTTCTTTGGAGAAACCAACGAGTAGAAGAGATAACAAAGGAAGCTGAAGAAGCGACGAAATCTAAGTACCCCCATTTGTTTAAATACGAAGAAAAAGTCCAAGATGCTGAATTTGAACAATAACAAGTAAGTATAAAATATAAGTACTATGTGATAATAGGGATATTTAACTTAGGCTTGAACTTGTATTGGTTGCATAGTAATGCTAACATTCGAGGACGAATATTTCTAAAGATGGGAGGATGTGACACCCCGAACATTGTATATACTTTCCCTATTTATAGGTAACTTGGTATAGCCTTGTGGTATAGCTAATGGATGAGATTTTCTATACAAGTATTAATGGTAGAGATGAAATTATAGATGTTTCCCATACGTTTTTATGTGACACGATCAAGTTAACATCGATACAACTATTTTAACTTGGGATTGTAAGATGGTATTTGGATCTAAAGTTTAAAGTGACCAAGTGTGTATAAGTTGAAAGTTAGATTAAAAGAATTAGGAGCTGGAAATGGAATGAACTATTGAGGTGCTTTCTTGACTTAATTAAGCTAGCAGGTGAGTCACCTACTAAAGCTTTTTGGACCAAATTAATGGACCCATTGCAATGGACCAGATTTGGGCCTAAACTAATGTACTCATTTGGGCCAAATTGAAGAAAAGAGGAAAAAAATAGAGAAATGGTCCAACACTTAAATCTGCCAAAGGCCCAAGTTAATTGAGCCCAAAATAAGAATTTAAGCAAGTACGTGCATCACCTACTTTGAAATTTTGAGCAGCTTGAACCCTTAAGTAGGTGCATCACCTACTTGACTAATTTGTTGCTAGAAATGAGGTCAATAATAAGGACTCAATATAATATCAATATAGCTGGCCATTTTGCTCATTTTAACCACAATATTCCCTTTTAAATTTCAGTTTTCTCCCTTTCTTAACATGGATAACAATAGCAACCCTAAAATTCCTTCTAGGGTTCTTGAAGAAACCCTCATCTTTGCAAGCTAAGGTAAGTGAAAACACTCAAGTTTTAGCTTAATTATCTCATAGAAGATTAGGAAAACATGAGATAGGTGTCTAATTATGAATACATGGAAGAATATAGAACAGATAGTTGCTCACTTTTTCTTTGTTATTAAGATATATCTTTTCTTCTTTGGTTTAAAGTGTAAAGGAAAGTGAAAGTTGAAGTTCTTAACGAGTTCAAATTTAAGTATAAGTTGCAGAATTAAGGTAAGGTGACTGCTCCATTTTGTTCTCCTTATATATGAATTTGAGAGAGAATAATGAATGCGTTGTTATTGAGAACTCAAGAGATGATGAGTTCAATAAGTGATTGCTACAATAAAAGGGTTTTAGGACTGTTTTGTATGTCTATGTTATGGACTGCCAGGTTTATGTTGGAGAAAAGTGTGATTAGTGTGTAACAAAATATAGAAGAAATGTGTGGTGGTACACCACCGAACTAATTATTGCATTTGTTTACTGCCCAATCCATTTTGTGTATTGTTTGGAATGTGTAATAAAGCCAAGGTAGTTTTGGTGAACCTTATAAGGACATGTATGGTATGTGGGTGTAATTGGAAGAGAAAAGGGTTAAAATAACACCCTTAATTGATAGATTAAGAGCTTACTGCCCGGTTACTATTTTGGTGAAGTTAAATAGCCTAAATATGTCGGTTGGTTGCTAATATTAGTTTACCATATCTTCTATTGTAGATGAGTAATCTGAAAGGTGGTAAGTTAATTTTGGCTAGTTTTGGAGTTATATAATCAGGTATGTAAGGCATACTCTATTTTGCACTTCTTGGCATGAAATTGGACATTTGGTCCATCAAGTAAGCTTCCAAGGTTATCCTATAACAAGTGATACATAATGGCAGCGTATTATATCCCATGTAGTCAATGACCTTATTCCCACTCTCTAACATGTTAAAACACCTTAATACATGCTTATTATTAAACCTGCACGTATATTTTCACTAGAGAATTTCAGGAGTTCTCCGTTTACTCAAATAAGACCCATGTGTTATTTTTAGCTCCTAAACACTTCATTTGTGGTCCAACATCTCCCTACCTCATTGTTGTTGCATTAAGTGCCCATTTATATGTCTCTTATTGGTATATTACTATTTTAAGGTACCATAATGTAATGCCCCACAAAGTTTCCTTATAGTTTGAGTCGTAGGGCATGTCGAGTGAGGCGTGATTTTGGCCTTTAAAGATTGAGAAATTTCTTTCTAAGTGAGTAACGTGTTAACCATATTGAATTTCCCTAATTTCTACTTTTTTCAAGTGGGAAATCTGATAAGCTTTCCATCGATATAAGATTTGCCCAAATCCGACACTCGGGTAAGAAGTTATGGCTAATTTAAGCCTTAGTCGTAAAACTGCATCATTTAATTGCCTGGCGCATCGCAGAAAAGGTTGATTTGGCAATTGTCAATTTCCATTGGAATCCCGCGATAGTGGCATGTCGAGAAGGAGTCCCAGGTCCCAACCAGTAGGAAAACATGATGGCTCTGCATCGCGGAGGCAACCAATTTCCCAATTGTCAAATTCCAGTCAGCCACCGTAATAAGTGGCGCGTCGTGAAGGCCAATGAAATCGGGTTCTAGATTAATTTTTTTCCAGTTTCGTACAGATGTTTAAAAGGGCACTTTGGACCTTTTCCAAGCCTATAAAATCATGGAAACACTAAATTAAAGCCATTTACAAGCATCTTATGAGGTTTTTCTCAAGTTCTCTCTCAACATAAACCCTAAGTATCCAAAACCTCTTCCAAGAATCTCAAGAATCCACCATGGCTTTCCTAAATTGAGTCAAGATTCAAGGTTTCCAAGTCAAGGGCCTCAAGAACCCTTATTCTAGAGCACGAATAGAGTTCCAAAAGTGAGAGTTCATCAAAAGTTTCTAATTCAAGGTATGTGGAGTTTTTGAACAAGGGTAACCCTTTCACCCTTGTGCCCAAAAGTCTATTTACATCATGAAATTCTTTAAATATATGAGGGTTTTTTTTACATGAATTTGAATTGGGTTTTTCACCCATTATTATTGAATGCATTCTATTAAAATTTCCTATGAATTAAGAGTCAAATGGCATGATTTCTACATGTTTTCTTGAGTATTTACAGCTGGGTATAAACCCCATGATTCTACTCTTTGATAAGCTAATATTTGCATTGTTGAGATGTTGAAGCATATGGCTATATTGAGATTTTGAGGTAACTTGCTAAAATTCCCAGATTTCCACTTGATTTATGAATCTATATGCTATATATTATTCTCTTGATAAGCTTTAACTTGACATTGAATAATGAGTTAGTAAGCCCTATTTGAGACTCATGAAATTATGAACTTTTGTGCTATGAGCACCCATGTTTTGAGTATTTTGAGAAAATCACAGTCCCCTAGTTTATTCACCATACCCATGCACTCCACAAGTTCAAAATCATAAATAAAGCATGAGAAATCATAAGTAAACCATGGGAAACATTGTTCAAAAACAAACATTCAAAACCCTCAATCCATGATCCAAAACCAACATCAAAACTATATGAATAACTATTTAAAACATATGCTTTCACCAAATAATATTTAGGGAAGAGTAACATGCCTAAAAGTATCACAATTATGGAGAGAAATTACCCTTGAGAGCACTAATTGATCAAATTCTTGGAAATCCTAAGTATCTTAACTTTGAAGATTTGAGAGTGTTTGAGAAGTTATTTTGATTTGTTTTAGAGTAATAATGATACCCTAAAGGGGTTTTAAGTCGTGGGTCACTATTGGGGAATAGGGAAAATACCCAAAGTGCTCTTAATGAAAACATTAAAAAATTATTGTCAATGACTACGGGTCACTGTATAATCGTAAGGACACATTACGACTCGTCACCATGAGTCACAGTTAAGATAATATCTTATGGACCCTTCTCTGGTGACCCTATGATTCACACCATATGACTCGTCATGTGATCCTATGACTCATAGGTTCAAAGTCATATTCAAGATAGAATATTTTGGGCATCACACTGGTTTGGCTACGGATGGGACTATACGACTCATTTTGAGTCATTACAACTCGTAACCACCAGTCGTAGTCAAGGAAGTAACATCATGCTAGCATATTGGTCTAGATATGGTTGGGTTTTTCAGACCAGCAAATACACGTTATGACTTATAGAGGGAGTCGTGATCTAGGTAGTGAGTTTAAAACTCAAAATGAATTCAAGGAACAAAATCCGGGGTGTTTCATGTTGTCTCTTACTTGAATAGGTTTCTAATTATATTGTTACGAATGAGTCTAAATTAAATGGTTTTTAAATTACCTGGTTATCCTTAAATAAGTATATGATATTGAGCTCAGTAAATGAATTGACTATAAATGTATAGTTGGGGGTGGTACTTAATGATGAGAGTGTGGAATATTAGATATGAACATTGTATGATAGATCGGCTGGAGGATAGTAAGAGAACTAAAGTTAATGGGTGCTCGAAGGATATAAAGGATCATAAGGAGAGTACTGACTGAGAAACAATCAAGAAATATAAATTGATTTTATTTTTATAAGTGCATATTTAATTTTAGAAATCTATGTTGTGTTTATGCGATCTAACTTGGATCAGCCGATGATGCTAACTAATACGTATGGTTGTACAAATAATACTCTTGCTATACCCTTTCTGGGTATAGTATGTTGCAAGATCAATTGGGGTTTTATTACTTGATACGGTTGGATATATTCAACAACTTCCGTTTTTTATTTCTATTATGGAAGTTGAGTCGTGTACATTGTCATTTCATTCAGTAGCTCTTGTACCTGTCTAGACTAGATCTTGGGGGTAAAGGATTTTCTTTGATATATTTAAAGAATTGTAATAAGTTTTATAATATTTAAAGTGTCTTATGATATTCGGTTATGACCTCCGCACATTCTTAATTGGAAGAATTCTCCTATATAGGTGGATTAGAGTAGGTGCCTACACGATCTGGTTAGTTGGTTTGTGACAAATATGAGACAAGAAAGTAGGCAAGAACTATAAACAAAGAATGTAGAGAAGGACAAATAGGGAGTTTTCTTATTCTTCTAAATAGTTCAAGTATATACAAGAGTGTACACATTAAGTATATAAAAGGTTGTCATAAACATGACATCGAGGGGGTGGGTAGTGTGGGGATGGGGAATTATGGAGGAGTTGGGAGATATAACATTTAGGATTTAAGATCATGAAGAAGTTGAAACATAACGGTTGAGAGTAGTGGCGAGATGGATGAATTACATTTAGTGGATATCAACATAAATAATATATTTTATAGCATATCTGCAATTATTTGAATTTGTTAGTTTTGAATTTTTAGTTTATTATATTGTTAGTTGTAAACATTGAATTGCTATAACTAAAATAACTAAGGGTGAAGGGTCAAATTTACCCCTGTACCTTAAAATTTGGCTAAATTATCCTGCATCATACTTCGGAGCCAAATTCACCTTTGTTGTCATACTTTGGTCTATTTCTTGTGATCCCAACCTAGTTGGGTTCTGTATTTGATAAACGACCGCTTTATACTTTGTTTGCAGGTGTAATTTGAGCAACATCATTGCCCATTTGGACAAGAGACTTACTGACATTTATATTAAACAATGCACTTTTAAGCTTAGCTGGTGTGAAGTCTCCGATTAGAGTAAGTTATTGCTCTATAGACATGACTGGCCATGCTTTAAAAACTAATAGCAAGCTCTCTTCCTAGTACCAGTTTCCCCAAAAAAGTTTCTGATAATAATTCACAAACACCTCATTGATCGTATCAAGTGTTGTATGCAGTAGTATACCCATTTTATCCTTGATTTGAACAATAGACTGTTTGAGGTTCCTCTATTTGATAATTAAAAAAAAATTACTAAGTACAATCATTACCCTTCATTATGTAAGTAGTTTTACTTTGCTGTAGAAGAAATGACAGGCACCCATGAGAATTTCTTAAACTTATCCCTCAACTTCTTTTCATATTGTTGCATAATAAGATCTTTGGAAACAATTGCAACTCCAGTTGTGCTTTCTTAAAACATTATATATCAATCTATACTTGTAAAATATTAATAAAATTCTTCTAGTGCAATTGTCTCAAAGCCTTTTTCAACCCATTCAGTTTCCTCACCATTTGAAACAGTGTATACCCCTCAACTTGCAGGTTCCATCCTTCTTGTATTATCTTTAAGAAGGTTAGATGTTGACTCCATATATTATAATATTTAAAAGTAGCTCCTATTTTTCTTATAGAATAAAGCATTTCCAAAATAAAGGGGTAGTGATCACTCACTCCTTCAGGTAGCACATGGACCATATAGCTAGGAATGTGATCCTACCAATCTTCATTCACAAATACCCAATCAGTTTTTTAATAAAATTCTTTTTATATCATGCTTGTCTCTCCAAGTGTAGTTCCCTGAGTTAGAAATCTCAGTAAGTTTACATTCATCTAAACACTTCTAGAAGTCCACCATCTCCCTCAATTGCATAGGGTTTCCAAAGCACTAACTAAGTAGTAGTACAAGAACCTATCAGTTAATGTAAATAGTCCCACAATGGTACTATCTCTTCTTTAGTATTACTAATATAGAAAAAAGTCACCAAAAATGAGCTTGCATGGGAATATGTTTAACTGAACAAGTAACAACTTGTGCAATTTCACTCAACTTCACTACCTCATACCAATCTGGTCTCCACACTCCCACTATTTCACCATTATAATGGGATAAGTGGTTACTACTAAACTTCCAGCCACAAACAAATTTCTTATAATGCTATCAAGTTTATTAACTTTTATTCTTGATTTTAATAAATCAAGAAACCATACATATTGTGTAATACCGAAAGAGTCTTACCTCTCTCTGCTTATTGAAGCTACTAAGACCTCTAGTATTCCAACTTATGAGCTTAACTATTATCCCCAAGGTCAATGGGCTTGACCCCTACTATATATCCTTTACCTCCAACAACACTAGTTTCTGGAACATCTATACTCAATGTTGAAATCCATTAGTTAACTAAACCCCCTGTTGCTGAACCTATTTAGTTACCAAGTCCTCATGTTCAATTGTCTTCTGTGGCACTACCCAACTCTTTGGACCATGATTCTATTGATTCTTATTCTATCTATTCTAAAACATCTGTCTCCCCAAGTGTTCTCCCATAACTCTATTTACTGATTTTGGTCTTATGTTGAAGTGTCTTGCACAAAATCACTTTCCCAAGATCTACTTTAATTTGTTACCCTTTACATGTTGTCCCCAGTGTTTGGCCATTGTTAGACCCCCTTCCATATTCCTACATGTTTCCACTGTGTGGCCACACTTTTTTAACCCAATATATATTGAAGGCTGACAGTCATGGGTAACTCTTTACTCCACCAACATTCCTTTTCATTGATGAAATCCACTATTTCAGGAATTTGTATACCCACCTTCATCTCAACAAGCATTCTAGCAAAATTAAGTCCAAGATTTTTTTAGTATTTTGATCATCCATCAAGGGTTTTCTGATTAGACTACCTAGTTTACTCCAGCCTTTGTCGCTCCAATACTCCCTGCACAATTTGTTCAACTTCATCAGCCTACAGTCATTTACCCGATGAAGAACAACACACTATATTCTCCCATTTTATAGTACTCATATTCCTCATTTCTTTATGCTTAATTGGACTTAACTGCTTCACTAGACTTTCACGTGACGATCTATTTAGAAAACTCACCGGTGGACTAATGCTCTGTCATAATCCCTCACTTGCTGAATTGCCCCTAAAATTTGCCTCCAAACTACCGCTCCCAGCTTTTACAAGGTCATCGCCTTTCTTACCTCCACAACTGTAGAATCATTATCTTAGTTCTCCATTTATGGTGGTACACATTTAGTCTAACATGCACTGAGAGAGTTTAGATAACTCATATTACCTATCATTATTAAACTATTTTAGGCAAATGTACACAATATTTAGGCAAGACCAAGTGAATGTACGCAATATTTAGGCAAATGAAAAAGGCATGGCTTCCAACTTATCAGTTTGGAGTTGCAAATCCCATGATAGGATTTAAATTAAGGAATAAATTTTACTATTCAATATTTCATTAATTAGATATTTATGATATTTTCATTTAGTGTAGGGGTAAAATGGTAATCCAACTTTGAAGTTAGGATCTTCCTACTTTTGGCATATAATATCAGTGCTTTATAAGGCATGGGCGTGAGGCGAGCGTTTATGTAGCATGGGGCGAAGCATAAGCCCCGAGGCATAGGGCATAAGTCCCATGGATCTTTAATTTTTAATATATAATATAGTAAAAATAGTATAATTAACACAAAAATTATACAAAAAAAATACATTATTAATTTAAATTTTAAAAGATTATTAAAAAACACATGTAAAACAAAACTTTTAACATCATTTTATATGTAGAAATACAATGATATAAAAGCTATCACGAGATTTCAATCAATTATAACATCTACCTTTCAATCAATAAAAGAATAACTATTCTTAAAACATTTAACTATCACACTATGCAATTTACCTCCTAAAAAGATATAATCAATAAAGTATTAATATTATTACTAAAGTATTTTTATTTTATGAATTAAAATAAAATGCATTCAAACAACGAAATAATAAAACACGATAATTTTAATTACAGGACAAAAACATAAATACCAATGACAAGTGAAGATGTAAAATTCGAATATGAATTTTAAACAGAAGTGTTAAGTCATATTTACCCTCAAGTGTTCGCAAATAGAAAAAAAAAGAATCATTCATTTAGTAAATAACTAATTTAGCGTCTGATGAGTGGTAAATTTACCACTCATTTACGTCCAAATACATCCACACTACTATATTTTAACAGTATGAATGAGACAACTTTGTCATTTGAATACACTAATTCTCATATTTTTGTAGGTACATAGGTGATGAGATGAAAAGAAGTAAAGTGAGCTAAAAAGGGATAAAAAGGGAAAAAGAAGTGCAAAAGTTGGAAAAGCAGGAGCAAAATCTAACCTCAGTTACAACGATTGAGGTATGAGGGTTGCGATCTGGTCAGTTAAGATTAGTCAGAGCCAGCGATCGCAAAAAACTCACCACGGTCGCGGGAGTCGCGATTGCGATCAAGCTAGGGCAATCAAGGTAGCATGGGTTTATGTCATGGGGTAGATTTGTAATTTCATATAACCGGTCCCAAATCCTTTATAGAGCAAAAAACACTTTCATTTTTGTGTATCTTCCCAACTAGAATTAAACTTTGAACATTTTAAAACCTTACCAAATTGGGAAATTATTGTGGTCAATTTCTCAAGTAGTTTTGGTTGTAATTAAAGTTGGATATTAGATTACTCTTGTTTATATCTTTAATGGAAGCATTGAATGATCAATTTGGTATATTTATTTTCCCCAACTTCATGAGTAGTTGAATATTTATCTTGGGATTATGTTGAAATAGGGTGCAAATATGTATGGGTTGTGATTTATTAGTGTAGATTCTTGATTAATGATGATGGGTTTCACTAATTCTTGCTTGATTGAGTTGAAATTTGTAGGTGAAAACCTAAAATTCCCAAAACCTCATGTCATCCTTAAAAGAGGAATGTGAGTATAATTTTAGATCTTATATCAACCTTGAAAGATGGATATGGGTGACAAAGTATATGACTATGAATCCTATATCATCCTTGAAAGAAAGATATAGGTGACAAGGTATTAGAGAACAATTGTCAGATATAGTTGATTCCTTTTTCATTGTTTTAGAAATAAGGGTAAATTGAAAATTAGCTAGATCTTGGGCATCTTCCTAGAAATAGGGATGCCTAATTGAGGTATTGGGTGGATTTATTTGTTACATAAATTAACTATCTGAAAATATCCATGGGTGATAATATTGAGGTTTGGTTGAAAAACTATCATCAAGAACCGCTAACCTAGCCTACCCATATAGTTGTTAACTAAAATTTGCATTCAATTATCATGAATCCATGCATTATTTGCCCCTAGGAAGAAATAATCCCAACACTTATCTCATATTGAACTCTTATCCATATTTGTTTCCTTTATTTTGTAAGTTTAAGTTGAGTTTTGAAAAATAACTCTTCCAGACAACCCCACCCCCCATGTTTAAATTATGTATTTCATTTTGTTTACACTACGAGTATATTCTTAGACGCTCTCAACACTCATAGGATTTGAATAATAGATTCACTCCTCAACCAAACTCACATTGGGTTATTATACTTGTCAACGATCACATTACCGATTTATTATGGAGTAAGTTGAGCATGATCAAAATGGCACCGTTGTTGGGGAGTGAAACTTAGTTTTTGCTTTTTCGATTTTGATAGTAATTTTGGGTTTACTCATAGTGGTTGTTATTTATTTTGGTTGTTGTTTTTTTCTTTTTAGCTGATTTCAATAATGTCCACAATACCATGAGTGACCATGCAAGTAATGTTGGGACCTTTGATAGGCCCCTTGATGATGAGAAGCAACTCCATGATGTTGGACGTGCGAGTACTATCTATAACCCACCTAATCAAGGGAATGGGGTATTCCATGTCACGAGTGTTATGTTAAACATGATTCAAGTGAAAGGTCTCTTTAGGGAGGGAAAGATCATAAAGACCCCAACTTGCACTTAAAGAATTTTTTGGAAGTTTCTACCCCCTTAGACATTGCTCACATCTTACAAGAATCAATATGGTTATGCCTTTTTCAATTTTCACTAATAGGTGAGGCGGTATTGTGGCTACAATCTCTCACCACCAGGTCAATTACATCATGGTATGAACTTACCATTTCTTTCTTAGACCGATGTTTTCAACTATCCAAGATGTTGCGATTGCATAATGAAATCACTAGATTTTGTCAATTGAATTGAGTAACTCTATATGAGGTGTGCGAGAGAATTAATGGGAATATCATGCAATGTCCCAACCATGAGGTCCCGTAGAAGATGCTTCTCCAAATTTTCTACCAGGTTTTGGATAAACTAAACAAAACTGTGGTCGATAATATGGTCGGGGGTTCACTTGTAAAGTTGTCTTATAATGTGGCTACAAACTTTCTTGAGGAAGTCACAAAGAAAAATCGGGGATGACTTACCCGAGACACCGAGGTAGCTAAAGGGTCTCCTACCACCTCCTATGTTGATAAAGAGCAAAGGAAGAGAGATAAAGAGAGGGAGGAAAACATGGGAAAATGATGACACTATTGGAGTTGTTGATGAAATATGTGATGAGTGCACCCACAAAAATGGTAAATGTCGTGGCATCAATGGGCTATGATTAAGAAGAGGCAAAAATACTAAATAAAGAAATTTGATAGTTGGCTAACTATCCAGTGGGTTCCCTCCCAACCTATCAAAGGCAAGGTGGGAACATAGGTTGGACCGATCATGAAGAGAACAAGATTAGAGTGATAGGGGTGGATATTGTGATGGAGAGACAAGGAAATAAAGTATGATCAATTTTTGACTCCCCATGATTGAGTAAAGAGGAAAGAGTCCAATTTCATTGATCTCAAAAAATTCAAGACCGAGGATGTGTTAGCAAGGATCTTAATGAGAGTGGAGAGAACGAACAAGATAGTTCGAGAATTGAAAGACGACTTTTCTAAAATCAACCAAACGATTGTATCACATTCCAACTCAATCAAGAAATTAGGGATTCAAATTAGTCAAATCACCACTCAACTTAATGCTCGACAAAAAGGAGCCTTTCCTAGTGATACCATCATGAATCTAAAAAATGATGCTCAAGTATTGACCATAGTCACTAGGAGTGGAAAAACCCAAAGGGTTCTTATGGTTGAAGTTGAGAAAGAGACAAATATTGAACAAATAAATGTGAAGAAGAAGCATGTGGTTGATTCAAATGAGGAGGCTCCAAAGTCTCAAGAAGAGAATGCAAAGGAGATAACATCAATTAAAGAAATGGTTTATGAAGAGGGAGATCCTAAGGTAGTTGAGAATGATGAAACACAAATTGATATGATGCCTACAATAAAGGTTCCCCCTTCATTTCCCCAAAGGCTCAAAAATAAAGAGAAAAATAACAAATTAGAGACGTTCCTTGCTAAGCTTAGCAACCTTTCAATTAATATCCCATTGCTAGAGGCCATTCAAGAGATTCTGGGACATGTTAAGCTTATAAAGAAGTTAATATAAGTAAAGCATCTTTTTATGGTGAAACCATTAAAGTTACTCATTGGTATAGCGCTATCATGACTAGCATTATAGTGGAAAAGAAAGAGGATTCCAAGGCCTTTACAATCCCTTGCACCGTAGGGACACACTAGTTTGAAAAAGCTTTGTGTGACCTTGGTGCAAGCATCAATCTCATTCCCTATTCTATCTATCAAAAACTTAGTTTGGGCACTCCTACACAAACAACAATGAGGCTTTTGATTGTGGACCAATCTATCAAAAGATCGGATAGAGTTTTGTTTGATTTTTTGGTGAAGGTGGACCACTTCATTCTTTTGGCGGACTTTGTTATGCTTGATTATGAAATCGACCAAGATATACCTATTATCCTTGGACAACCTTTCCTTACAATTGAAAGAGATATCATTGATACGAAGTTAGGAGAAATGAAATTTTGGGTCCAAGATGATGAAGTGTCCTTTTAAGTATGCATGACAAAGAAACAAACCATAGAACTACAAGTGGTTCATGTCATTGATTTAGTGGACACGGGGGTGAATGATGAGATCCTTGAGGATCCAACTTTAAAATATATTGTGCCACATCGATAAATTAGGTGCTACGTGGGAAGCAACCCACCAATGCCACAAAAGTGGACTGTATCCTTTGTTTTTTATTAAGTAAAGTAGGTTTTATTTTTTTTATGATTGATCCACGAAATAGAGGTTCTACAAGGTATTTTGAATGATATTGAATAGGGGAAAGTGTGAAAAATTTATGCAGTGGACTGAGCAGGGAAAAATAGAGGACAAAAATAGCCTCAGTTACCACGATTGAGGCACCTGTGTTATCGCGATCATGGTAGTCGCTTAACCGTGATCACGGCCATGACTGGTTAAAAGACTAGTCGGCTGCCATTTTACCCTCACACTCCCTGTTTAATTTTCTCTCAAATTGCAATGGATTTTGGTTTAGTTCTGGCATCCAATTTGTGCATCAACATCCCCTTTGCATCCTCAATCTGGTATGTGGTTCAAATTCTCTCTTTTTATGCATATATTTAGGCCTTGTAACTCATGTCTTAGGAATGGACAAGAATTGTAATTTCATACCAAATCTTTTGGACAAGAATTATAATTTCATGCCAAATCTTTGTTGAATTATGCTCATGTGGTATGATCTACTATTGTAATTAGTGTTCACATATTTGGGGAAGCCGTGAATACTTTAATTTACTTAAATTTGATAGAATTAGTTGTGCACACCAAGTGCTCAATTAAATTCCCAAATGGGTTCAACGTTAGCGTTTCCATATTATGGGGGTATAATCGAGTACCTAGGAACCATATTTTTTGCTCTTAATGTATGTTTTTGCATTGGAACATAATTTGTCATTGATATTGGACAAATTGAGTGTTTGGAAATTTTTGTTGAAATAGCCTCTGTTACCGCAATCGAAGTCACATAATCACGATTACAGTACCGCAATCGTATCTTAGTGGCCCGCGATTATGGCATCTGAGATTGTTTCTCTGCCTAGACCAAAAATCTGTGAAGTCCATTTCTTTCCCATAACTCATCATGGCACCATCCCATGAGTTTAAATTGACATCATTGCATAGTTTTCACATGTAAATATTGATGATTAATGTTATTGTGTGATTTTTAGGTTTTTAAGTCTCAATATGGAAGAATATAATCAAACACGATTCATCGCCCCAAAATTCCACAATCAATACTATGCTGACCTCCATAAAACCAAATTATTCCCTGTGAGAGGAATTTGTTTGGACAGAAAGCCAGAGAATCTCCTGGCATTTCATGACCTCTTAGTATCCACCGGTGGAGTAGTTTTGCCATGGATCTTTGTCGGGCAAATGAGTATTTGGTAAGGGAATTCTATGCTAACCTTAGTGTTGTATCTTTCTCTAAACCAGTTATGCGGATCCAGGGAAAGAATGTTCACTTCGAGGCCGAATAGATTAATGATTTATATGGGCTACTGGATTAGTACATGAGCCAATTTTAGGTAAAAGGTTGTGAATCAAGGATCTGGATGGATAAAAAGTTGTGTCCTGACAAGGAGGTTCCTCGAACGGCCACCAAGAGGGATATATCGATGAATGACTTCACAGCGGAGGCAAGGATATGGCTGAACATTATTTGTAGCCAGGTTTCTCCATGAACACATATCACTATTGTACTAGATATGCGATCCCGGATGGTTGCATGTATACTAGACAACATTCATTTGAATGTTGGTCGTCTTATGATCTCAGACATGAAGCATTTTAAGATCCACGGTGGTACGCTCCTCTTTTTCCATTCTTTGATTATTGAGTTGTACAGGAGATACAGGGTTGAGGAATACTCCAGAGACACTTGGTTGCACCCAAATACACCCATTTATCCTCTCAATATTTAGGGTGAAGGAGCATTGGAAAGAAGTAAGAAGAGGAAGATCGACTTGGGCAAATCGACATTTGAGGACACAAACTCATGCAAGCCATCCACAGTAGGGACTTTTGAAGAGATCTTAGTGGAGATGAGGGCGATAAAGGATCTTGTATTCGGGTTGGCTTAGTGTTTGGGAGAGTTTTCTACCACCTTCTATTCATATGTGGATCGATCTAATTATGAAAGGTACCTGAAGGATCAGAAGACGTAGAATGCCACTATTTCTAGGCTTGAGAGGGCCTACTCATTTTTGGAAGATTCTCATAGAGAGCTCAGGGACTCACATGAGAAGTTAAAGAAGAGGGAGAAAAAGATAGATATATTCTTCACCAAGATGTGGAAGAGGGTGAAGGTCCTTTGATAGGTCCTGAAACCCAAAGACGGACTTCCTTCTTCCAAAACTAATAGTGATGATAAGGCCCAAGATGAGTGGTTTAGTTCTAATGATGCTATAGATGATGTTGAGTCCAATAGACAATACAACTCTTGTTGCGGTTACAGAAAGCACCCTTTTACTCTCTTTATGCTTTATTGATTATGCAGTGAGGTCACTGTAAGTGTTTTAGTTGGGGGTGCCTATCTTCGTATTCATTCATTTAGAATGTATTATTAAGATATTTATGGATGTTTTGATATTGATTTGGATGATTTTTAGTTTATTTTGGGTTGTAATATTCGGGCACTCTGATGGTTCCCACAGTTCATGGATTAGTCTTATTTCATTTTTAGTTTTTTATTTTTTTTATTATCTTGTTTATTATGATATTAGATAAGCCTTTCCCCATGATAGATTAAGCAACGATATTCTTAAGGTAAAATTATCGTGATTGGGTTTTGATCCATGGATGGAGGGGAAGTCTGAGTACCCGTAGAATTACAGTTATAAATGCAAAAGAAATCTAATGGCATTTTGGATTAGGGATCGCCTTTATACCTATGATGAAGTCTGAGTATCCATATGGTTTGACCTCATGAAATCCGAACTATGAGATGATGGCTTGGTTTGGTCCCATCAATAGCAAATCATACGTGGTGCAAATGCAAAGCAAACACCCTTTCCGTCCAAAAAATTTTGAAAACCAAGGGGATGGATGTGAACAATTTTGTAACAAAACTTTACTTTTTTTGTGACTCTGAAGTCTTTAGCTTGTAGAAATTGGTGAATACACTCTTTTATCTCTAGTAAGAAGTGCAATTGAGCCTCATTAAAAAGTTTACATGCCATGTAAGGTGAGCGTAATTGTCTAACTCTATATATACTTGTACCAGCTAGAACTTGCCTCGTTAGTCTCTCGAGGCTAATTGTGATTATACTTTGTTCGTGAAATGATCTTAGACCATCTTGGTGAATATTAGGAGCTTATTTTAGCCTAAATAGCCTACTCATACATAGAATAGTATCCTTAGTTACCCATTTTGAGCCTTCAAGACTTTCTTTGGCAACCACATTACAAGCCTTGAATCATTCAAAGTTATTCCCTCTTTTGAACCCTACCCTCCTTGAACTTGGAAAATGAAAATTGAGGCCAAATACCTAAGTTAGGGGTGGTAAGTCTGGAAGAGATGACCTTGGGCCATGGTAATGTAATTGGATGCCTTTGATTTTAAGCAAAGAAAGAAATGGAAAAAGTGAAAAATAAAAGGATTCATCAAATAAAGGAATAGCATGAGATATAAAAAAGAATTATTCAAAACAAAAATATTTTCAAAGAATTGGGTAAATCAAGGTAGCAAAAGTAGGCATGTGTGAATTTTGGAGACAAACAAAGTGGTCCATGGTCAAAAGTTGGGTTAAATAGTGTGATTTAGATGTTTAATGAGGGTGTAGTTTATACCCAAATTATATCATACCCTTTCCCGAACCTACATTACAAGCTTGAAAAAGTCCTTCGAGATCTCTAAGAAAGTGTATTCATTGTAGTGGGGATTGAAAATAAGGGCAAGCAAATAGTATGGTACTTGTTAGAATTGAGGGAGTCTTTGTGAGAGTGAGTGTTTGTACTTAAATCCCTTATTGCATATTAGATAATTTGGTGTGTAGGATTTTTTTTTCATGAGGAGGCATGTAGACTAATTGAGGTGGGTAAAATTGTCATCTTACGAAAAATGAAGCAAAAGAGTTTAGTGGAGTTACTATGAAAAAAATTGAATGCATAATTGTGATATTTATACATAAGGACTGGTGTTGAAGCGATGAATTGTGACTAAGTCATTAGGTGGATAAGAGCGTTAGATTTATAAGAATATGTTGAACCCCTGGTAATATGTTGTTAGATGAGGTTTTAAGTGTATAAGTGCCATGTGTACCTAGTTCATGTTCTTGAATATCTTATTATGGAGAAGTCTGGGGAGTTTTATAAGGTGTTCTTTAGAGTTGAATTGAGGAAAATATAGATAAACGATGTGAGCCCTTGGTATAGTTTGAAATATTTTGTTAAATTGTGAGGTTATACAATTAGTGGTTTAATTCTAGTATACTAAGGAGTAGGGGAATAGATTGTTATGTGTTAATAAGTGTGGACGTGTATGCTCATGAGATTGTGATCTATATGGTGATGACTATGAAACCTATCAAAAGTTAAGATTAGTATCGTTGAAGATTAGTGCCTTCATATTATAGTTAATAGGGGAGTTTAGCATTCATGTATATGGGGATACCCCCGTTGTGTTGAGTGTTATGCTTATAGGTTTAATGAGAGGATATATTTGCAAGTCTAGGATTGTGACTTTTCAGCTAAGGGGGAGATTAAGAACTAAGGGAGATCTTGAATTTTTCTCATGGTGGAGAGTTTCGGGGAAGTGTCGTGATGAATCTATTCTTATTCTAGAAAATTCCTCTTACTTCGGTTTAAGAAGGAATTCTACCAATGCCTTATGTATTCAAGTTGTGCCTATGCCTAAGGTCTGAATTCTATATAAAACTTATGTCCATGCTCCAACCCCTGAACTAGGATCCATACCGGTTCTCAGGAATCCAAGCTTACAAGTATTCAAGTACTATGATATGACGCTCATGGTCCATAACCTCATGTTTTGTTTTATGCTTAGTTCTAAGTAACTATACTCTCTATATATTACCAACTCATCTTATGTCATGTCTTAGCCTAAAGTGATGTTATCTATGCAAACTCAAGACCATTCTCGGTTCTTAGAATGAGAAAAAATAGCTTTAAGCAGCAATCCATGTCTTGTTCTTTGAATATTTAAATCTCAGCTTAATGTTATATAACCTAAGATATATGCCCTCGTGTTTCTCGTTGTGCCCAGTTCGAAGAACTTATGTTTTGTTATGTTTATACATGAACGACTTTTGATTTATGATCTAGGTGTTTGTTATGAAGTATTTCATGCCCATCATACTGTATATCACCTCACAGGTCTCACTTTGAGTAGATGAAAAGTAGGAGTCATAATTGAGCAGTAAAACTCCCATTCTTGATTCTTGTACTCTAGTCCCTCAGTAACCCTGTTAGGATAGTATTGACTATGGAAGCATAGTAATATTTTAGATGAGTGGATGTTCTTTAATGTGAAAGTTTTGGGTGTGGCTACTCGGACTAATATCTTATATAAAGAATGAAGAGAGAGATGAACTTTAGTTGTGTGAAATAGTTAGTAAGAAGAGATAAGGTAAAATTCTTTGCGATAGTGATTGAAGTTGCTGGTTTTTGGTGGGGAGATCCATAAAGTGGGTGTAGTTAAGATAGGCTTGAATATCATGATTGATAGATACACAACCCATTGTGATATGTAGCTGATACTCCTTGATTTAGACCTGAGATTGTTTAGTTATAATGATAAAATGGAGTAGTATTCTTGGAGGATTGTAAATTATAGGTTCCTATAGCTTAAGCTAGCGCCTTTAACTCTGAGTTAGGCTTTAAAATAGAAGAAATATGCAGTTATATTCAACCTATTGTAGTTATGTGTTTCACAGGGGAATTATAAGATTGAGATGAAGGAGTGTTGTATTAGTGGTTGAAAGCATAGTGGAGAAGAATTGCTAAATTTAAGGGCTATTAAACATATCATGTGAGGTGGAGAATGCTTTTATTCTTATGTCTCGCAAAAATATTATTTCATGTCTTGTATCAATCTTAATCAAGCCGAGATTTCCTGGAAAAATTCATGCCTTAAGTTGTTATGATTGTGTTTCATAAACGTCATGCCTAAGACCATGTCTATGTCAAATCTCATTATCTTATGATTCGTGCTTACATGATTTACTCGGTGATATGATGAAGCTCTTTTCTTTTGATGCCTATGTATGTTCGGCTGAGGGAGAATTTCTAATGTGAAGTTACATAATCTATTTCGTACTTTTAGAGATTCAATAAATTCCTACCCAATATTTGAGTACGAATGATTCCAAGGGGGAGATAATGTAACACCCCACTTTTTTGGGCTAGAATTCAAATCGTCATTCCTATGTGTATAGACCCGAACCCAATGATTCTATGTCAATATAAGTGTGATGATCAATTCTATATTGTGGGAACATCTTTGGAGATGAATTGAGATCATAAAAATCTCCTAACTCAAAGATGAGTTGAGAACGTTTCTACTGATTGAGTTTTAGTGGGCATTTCAACTTAGGTCGACTTCCAACGACCATTACTTCTTGAATATAATGATTTAGGTGGCCTACTATATGCCAAATGAAAGATCTTTGAGTCTTATTTACAACACATCCAATTTCACCTTAATCTGGTATAGAAGTAGAAAGTTATACTCATTTTACTTGAGAGTATCTTTCTATCAAAAAGTGATGACTAAGCTGACGAGCCGTCAACTAGGTGACAACTAAGTTGACGAGCTGTCAACTAAAGTCTTTATCCTTATCCCATAAATGAAAAAATCCATCTAGATATTGATGACTAGGGTGACGAGTTGTCACCAAACTGATGAGTCATCAACCCAAGTCATCAACTAAAGAATTTATGCATTTTTTTTGTTTTTAAGGGTATTTTGGTCTTTTCCTCACCCCAAACTCCTCCCCCGTGACTTAAACACACTAAGATTCCTTATTATATTCAGTTATACAAATTTAAACACTACTCTCTCCTCTCTAAGTCCCAAATCAAAAATAAGTTAGGGTTTCAAGGGATTAATCCTCCATCTCCAATCTCTGAGTTTCTTTCCAATTTCTTTGGTATTTCTGGCATGTATCTCTTCTGTAAATTGATTTAATATAAAAACATGTATTTAGTTGTTATCCATGTGGTTTAATTATTGGATTTTGAATATGCATTGAGGGATTTGGAATGTCTAATACTTGAGTAGATTTCCTATGGTTTCGAATTAGTTGTATATGTTTTATTCTCATGGTTATGAACTAAATAAATGCATGGGTACGCGAATTGGAATGGGGAACATGGATTTCCCCAAATTATATGGTTTAATAATTTGGAATTGGCTTTAACCGCAACCTAACTTGTGGAATTGGTTTTGAAACATGAATATATGCATAATTTAACTCACTTTTGGAACCTTACCTCGCATAAAAGGCTAATGGAACATAAAACAGTTTTGGAAGGCCTTGGTGGCCATCGATTAGTTTTAAATTGGAAACTTTGGAGTCAATTTGACTAATTGGTTTTGGAATGGCATAATAGAATTAGATTGCAGTCTTAGACTTTTATTTGGTATTATGATACCAAAGGTAAATGCCTAATTAAAAAACTCCTAGGTTAATAGATGGCAATGTGTGTAAATGGTTCTAATTTGGGATTGAAGGGGGTTGTGTAGATCGTGGTGGAAGGTGGAGATCCCGGGGGGACCAATACTGCATGTTTTCCAGTGTGGGGGTCTTTATGACCGTTTTCATAGTTCACACTTTATACATATATATTTTGGAATGGTTGGGGTCGTGGATCCCCTGGCCCTTCCTTGAATTTCCTTGGTTCGTGCGGCTAGCACGCACTGGGGACCTTTTAGCAGGGGGGCTGAATCGATATAGCCCGTGGGTGCCCTTAGGACGGTTAAAGATACACAGTCCAGGTAAATAGTTTTAAATCTCACACTTAAACCCTTTACCCCATCCCGATATTTTATATATATGTATATATGAATGTGTGCATATGGTTTTGAATTGGTTTTGAACATGACATTATTTTACCTTTTTTTGGAGTTACATGTTAGTGATCATACCACTAACCTTGATACCACACGATATCTACAAGCACAAAACAGTCCACACACAAACAATAACAACCCACATTCACCCGCAATAACAAGACAGAAACGGTACAAAAAACAAACACAAACTTAAAGCAATAAAGAAGATAGTTAACTTGACACAAGGAGAACACATAATGTAGAAAATAAAGAGTATATTAAACTCTAAAACCTCTAAAAAACACGTTAACAAGCACCAATTTCTTACGGTGACCGCCAAGGGAATCAACTCATCTCAAGATTCACCGTTTCCAAGCAAAGAACAATATTGGCTTTTCCAAGCCCTAAACTAGAATGGCTAATCCAAGCCCTAACTAAGAACTACACTAAGGTGGTCTACTCTCAAGAGAGAGGATTTTCAATGTCTCATATTTTCATCATTAAACAACAAATGAGAGAAGACCTAAAAAGTCCTACTTATAGTATATTACAAAAGAAGACAAAAAGACCACTTTTCCCTTAATGAGAAGGGTTGCCATGGTGTTTAAATACACCATGTGCAATGTCCAAAATACCCTTAATGAAGGGGAGACCAAGGTGTGTTGGACTTGAATGAATGGCGCCTCTTCAATCCTCTCAAAATCGAGGATGGTTTATACTTCAAGGCTTGTGGTTCTCGGGTTAACAACAATGTAAGCATCTAAGCAACCTTCCAAATAGGGGATTGCTTTAAGTCATGCTCAAAATGGGCTTTTCTTGCATATCCTTGTGCTCTCGGGGTGACCTAGTCTTGAGCCTTTAGGTGTTGGACTCCAAAGATGTCATCAAAAGCTATGCGGCCATTTGACTTGTATCATCCTCCCCTTCTTGAAAAGGATTTGACCAAGAATCCATACCTTGCAAAACAAGAGAAAGGACAAACAAAAACAACTTCCTCATGGTATGAGGGTTAGAGTTAGCACAATAATAAACATCATCATGCCAAGGCAGAACATACTTGAAATATAACCATGAATCTATTGTGTTAGTCATGAAAAGCTTAGAAAAAACATCACAAGGATCATGGTTATGACAAGTATCAAGAGATAAAGAAACTAAAAAGGACTCAATAGAATCCCAAAGTCCCAAAAGAAAGGCTACCCGTAACTTAGGGACCATAAAGCACAATTGTTTCATTACCCCTTCAAGTGACCTCATCAAATGTGGTGCCACTATTGGTCTTAAAGTCCACCAAACACACTTGGCATAGTTATTAGAACAAGTGGACCAACCAACAAGTTTCCTGCCTCTACATAATACAAATTCAAAACTAGCATGGATGTCATCATAGACAAAGAGGTAGTATAGGAAAGAACCAAGTGTAAAGGTATACACGGGTGAAGATAAAGCATTTAAGCACATACACAATCTTTCCTTCAAGCAAATAGGAAACTTGGCATCCTCAAGTTGGCATTCATACAATGTAAGAACAAGTGTGTCAAATAAGGATACAAATTTAGAAACATTACCCCAAGGAATCAATGACACTTTTTCCCTCGGGTTTTCAAGAAGGAATACACATTCCTTACCCTTAAGAGTACTCTCATCTTTCAAAAAGAGATTTCCATATTTAGGAGGAATATTGTCACACCATAGTGGATTAGCATATCGGTTATAGATTTTAAGGAAATCTATACCATCATTATCTCCACTAGGTTCCTTAGGAGTATGTATATCATCTTCAAATAATACATTATACCTAAAAAGAGCATGATCACTCTGTAAAAGACCAATATCATGTTTTAAAGAGGTTCCAAGCATAAGATTGTCCCAGGAATGGCTCTCGGGTTCACTCTCATTTTATTGACCAATATTTTTAAGTATTTCACTCACTTGAGTTCTATTAATCACATCACACACATACTAAAGTGGTGGACAAGTTTCACAAATAAGTTGGTCAACATAATTTTCATACGATGATGTACTTTCATTCAACGCAATAGCTTTAACACTAGGTGGACACAATTCAATCTTACAAGAAGAGTCAACTCGGTCATCTATAGGATCCACTAGTGTATTCACTCTCACAACATGTACATCATCCACAGTGTTAAAGAATCAATATACTCACATGTAGGTAAGCTATTTCTAACACCCAGCGGCTTATTATCCACATGACCATCATTCACATGCACCAAAGTGTAAGAGTTAGCTACTTTACCTTGACATTCATGAGTATATTCGTCTTTACCTCGGTGTGAAAGTCCGTCATAAGCTTGGGCGGCAACTTTCTCCGGGAAGCTCTCATCGCAAGTTGTTTGGATAATTGGATTTTGAGGGAAAAGTTTGGGTAACAATTGGTGTATAATTTCAATATGTCGTTGCATATCCTTAAGATCGTCATTGATACGATCATACGTGGCCTTGGAATTATGGACAGCCATGGTACCTAACAAAAAAAAACAACAAATAAAAGAAAACAAACAAGATTAGTAGTAAAAGCTCCTCACCAACACTCGTATACACTCACCTTTGTGATTCTCACAATTGGAGTGGCGAATATTAAAAGTTGTTTATACTCCGGTAGTAAAAAAGATGTCAATCCTACATGGCGGACGAAATGGATTCTTGTTTTGATTGACTCAAGACACAAAACAAAATTCACTTACGAACTTGAAACAAAGAAGTTACTACGAGTTACAAACGATAAAAGCACCCAAATAACGATGACACGAAAGAAACGTATTCAAAAACTAATTTACAACTTTGTAGGTATTTACTAATTGCCAATTAGTATAAGAATAAAAAAAATAAAACTAAGAATCAACAAAAAGAAACTAAGAATCCAAGATTTTGAGCCCTAAGTTTCGGTATTGTACAATAACTGGTGATGTGGTGGTCTAGGATTGGTTGAAAGGTTCTTATTTTTCCAACTTTGAAATTTTGGTTCAATTTTCAATTCTTGAAGAAGTGTATTTCGGCGTTGGAGAAGAAAAATATCAAGATTGGAGCCCTTTTTCACATTCAAAAGGATTTGACTTGACTTACACCTTTTGGGCAAGACACCTTTTTGAAGGGTTGGTGGCCCTTTCCTCTTTTGGACACCTAGAAAAGTGTTTTTTCCCTCTTTTGGTACCAAGTCTTTTGTAGATATTTTGTCCCTCTTCCCTTTTGGTAGGTCTTTGGGATTTGTTTTCAAGACTAACAAAGGCCTCACTTATTTCTACTTGGCTTTTGGATCAAACAACACTATTGAATAGCTTTGTTGCAACTAGACATGAAGATAGTCTATAACAACAAGAACTTTCAATAGAAGTTTGAAAACCTATCCTCACGTTGAACCTACAACAATCAACAACACCTTTTCAAGATTAAAAACCACAATAAAATACCAACAAAATAAGCTCAAACAACACCTTCAAGTTTTATCCCACACAACAACACCAACAATGTTCAAGTTTTTGAAACCGTAACAATAATACCAACAACAATGTTCAAGCTCAACTTGGATTTAGACTCAAGGGTGTTAGTGAAGACAAAACTAACACTTAGAAAAAACTAAGACAAGAAAAACACACCTATATCTAGACACAAATCTCATCCAAAACAACAACAAGAAGAAGAACACAATTTCGTCCAAGAACACAAAAAATGGACAAATTTGCCTCTTTTTGATTTTTCAGTTTTCTAACACTTTTATTTTTATTTTCAAGTTTATGAGTCCAAGATTAATATTATGGGAACAATATAAAGCCATGCTCTGATACCAAATAATACCACATGGTATCTACAAGCACAAAATAGTCCACACACAAACAATAACAACCCACATTCACCCGCAACAACAAGACACAAAATGTACAAGAAACAAACACAAACTTAAAGCGATAAAGAAGATAGTTCACTTGACACAAGGAGAATACGTAATGTAGCAACTAAAGAGTATATCAAACTCTAAAACCTCTACAAAACACGTTAACAAGCACCAAGTTCTTACGGTGACCGCCAAGGGAATCAACTCACCTCAAGATCCACCATTTCCAAGCAAAGAACAATATTGGCTTTTCCAAGCCCTAAACTAGAATGGCTAATCCAAGCCCTAACTAAGAACTACACTAAGGTGGTCTACTCTCAAGAGAGGATTTTTAATGTCTCTTATTTTCATCATTAAACAACTAATGAGAGAAGACCTAAAAAGTCCTACTTATAGTATATTACAAAATAAGACAAAAAAATCACTTTGCCCTTAATGAGAGGGGATGCCATGGTGTGTAAATACACCATGTGAAACGTCCAAAATACCCTTAATGAAGGGGCGGCCAAGGTGTGTTGGACTTGAATGAATGGCGCCTCTTCAATGCTCTCAAAATCGAGGATGGTTTATACTTCAAGGCTTGTGGTTCTCGGGTTAACAACAATGTAAGAATCTAAGCAACCTTCCACACGTGGGATTGCTTTAAGTCATTCTCTAAACGGGCCTTCCTTACATATCTTTGTGCTCTCAGGGTGACCAAGTCTTGAGCCTTTAGGTGTTGGCCTCCAAAGATGTCATCAAAAGCTAAGGTGGTCATTTAACTTATATCAAACCTTCCCAAGACACTGCATCATTTCATGATATAGGATTTGAAGATATTTCTACTACCCCTATGCAGCGTTAAGTAGTTGAGCACGTCTATGGAGTTGTTGTGAAGTGGTGAGCTTCTATCTTTTTGAAGGACTAATAATTTAAGTATTCGTTCTATATATAATCATAGTACTTTGGATTCTTTTGGTCATAGTCGGGGGTATGTCCCAACTTAGTTGATAGTTTGGTTTTAGAGGCTATTGTAGACAAGGTGTGGGAATGGTTATTATTTTGAGCTCGTAGTGTCCTTTTGAGTTATTTCATATATCCTATCATTATGTTTTGGCTGTCTTTTGCTATTTATTTGATTATGCTCAGTTGGACAGGCTATGGGGGTAGTCTTCATCCCTCGATAGGCTTGAGATACCCACACGACTAGGTCTTGGTTTGGGTCATGACAACCTACTTCTTTTTCTCATCCTCCACTTACTGCATTTAAACCACCAACCTGGAGATGTCCAATCATTATTCAGCCTAGCAGACTCATACTTTAACACAAAGTCATGGAACAAACCAAAAGCCAACTTCCTCATTTTGGATCTCATATTAGACACTAACTCTGGAGCGTAATGGAACAACAACTGGAATTTCAGGGTATACTCATTAACATTCATCTTACCCTGCTTCAAGTTCACAAATTCTTCAACCTTAGCCTCTCTCAACTCTTAAGAAAAGAAGTGATCACAAAAAGCACCTGAAAACTCATCCCCACTGCCAGCTCAGCATCATTACCCCTCATTGTTTTCCACTCCTCATACCAGTAGTAAGCCACATCCTTCAACTGATAAGCAGCAAACTTTACACCCTTTGTATCAGTAGCATACATCACCCTACAGATCTTCTCCATCTCATTAATAAACCCCTAAGAATCCTTCTCAACCTTAGACCTTGTAATGGTCAGGGGATTCAACCTAATAAACTAACCAACTCGAGTAACCTCAGATAAATTAGCAAAAGAACTAACATGATCAGGTCGACGAGACTGTTATGCCACCAATTGGGCAAGCATATGAATAGACTCACAGAACTTCATATTAGAGATATCTCTCTGGGTCGACTGAGCATAAGAGTTTGATCTCTTAAAACTGAAGAAAAAAGGTCACTTTGATGTTATAAAGTTGTTTAAGGGGTAAAAGGACCAAAAGCCCCTCGCCCCAAGTAAAAAAAATAAGAAATAGATGAAAAATACTTAGCGACGTAGCACGCCGCTATTGCGGAGCTTAGCCTCTGCGTCGCGCCTTTATTGCGGAGGCTAAGTGGCATGGCATGCGACTATCATAGAGGCTTACTATCTCGAGATTCCAGAATGGTCCTGAACCTCTTTCAAAAATTTTAATACTTTTTAAAAACACCCTTTTAACATCTCTTAACATAATATAAGTCAAAAATTGACATTATGCACGCGAGAGGGTCAAAAATAAATTCATTAAAATTTTACAGGGTCTTACATTTATGTCTTTATATTCAATTTGAATCTACACAAATTATTCATTATGTCATTTGCTCAAAAAATTTATGCACTGATTCAAGAATCTAGATGCACATAGAATTGAAATTTAAACATAACTATACAGGAGTGGAGTTTGAAATAGAATTTTCTCTAGTTTCATGCTTTTGTGTTATCTCATTTCATTTTATTTTATTTTTCATTTGTAAACAACGTACCAGCACTACATGTTGAAAGAAAAATATACTTATTTATTGTAAAAATTCGACCAATAGAACTGAGGAAGGAGTATATTTCTTTATGTATTTTAATAAGTTTGATCGGGCAGATTAAATCAGAGTGTGTGTGTTTTTTTTTCAAAAAAAGGGTCATTTAATATTGATTTGAGTTTTTTTAGTTACAGAAAGGGTACATGTGAAAAGTTTCTTAGCCACGAGATTAAATATGATCCCAAATTATGACATTGGGGTAAATTTGACTTCAAAATATGTCGAAGGGTATGTTTAGTCAATTTTTAAAATTTAGCCCTAAACTCTAACAGTGAGGGTAAATTTGATCCCAAAGTAAAATAAAAAATATATTTAGCCAATTTTTCAAAATTACAATGATTAATTTAACCTATTTCTCAATAATTACTAGATATCGACGTCTCGTGTTAGCACGGGCCCAGTATATATATTTTTGTCTCAATTTGTGTGACACAAATAGAATTTAGATAATCAGTTATTAAAATAAATTAAGTTTATAATTATTGTAATTTATAATACTTTTTCTTCTATTCCAACTTAAGTAACTGATATAATTTCGAGAGTCAGGCAAATATTTTATATCTTTTGAATTTTTTAAGTTGTTAATTATGTAATTAATAATTTCTTTACATAATTTTTCAATAAGATATGGATACTTTCTCTATCCCAGTTTATGCGGCACAGATAAAATTTCGATAGTCAATTAAATTTTTCTAATATTATATATATATATATACACACACACATATATTAAGTTCTTAATTATTATTATTTATAATACTTTTTATCTTATTTTCAAATAATATATATATATATATATATATATATATATTAAGTTCTTAATTATTGTTATTTATAATACTTTTTATCTTATTTTCAAATAATATATGTTACTTTATATTTTCCTCTGTGTCATCCCAAATTTTGTGACACTAATATAATTTCAATAGTTATTATTAGTTTTTTAATGCTTAGATGACCATAATAATTAATTAAGGTTGCTATAGTGAAATCACGATTGAAGTAGCAAAGCAGATGTGTCTTAAATGACTAATAATAACTAATTATTGTGATTTATAGTATTTATTGCTAATTAATTTTCAAATAATATATGTTACTCTCTTTGTCTTATGTAAATGTGGTAGTATTTGAAGAATAAATCAAATCTTTTATATGTCGTTAAATATTTTAAATTGTTGATTATTGTGATTTATGATATGTTTTACATCATTTTCAAATAATATATGTTACTTCGTTTATCACTATTTATGTAGCATTGATAGAATTTTCAGAGTCAACCAAATTTTTATATGTTTTTCAATTTTTTAAGTTGTTAACTGTTGCAATTTAAATTAGTTTTATGTAAATTTTAAATACGTATCAAATTAAAAAAAAAGACAAGTAAATTAAAACAGAGAAAATAAAAAATTACAAAGAACTAAGAATGAAAGGGATAGGAAGTGAGACATCAACTCTCACAATAACTAAGAACCTAAGTGTATGTCACACACTAAGACCCTTTATACTTGTAATTGGCAACACCAACACTCTTACAATGATACAAGAGGGCGTGAACCACTCAAGCGCCAAGGTTTCTAACAATGTTTGGCAATACTAGCGATTCCACCCTAGCATCACCCTCATTTCGAATTTGGTGGCTTTTCCTAGCCCTAAACTAAGGTGGTACACTCCTCACACTAGAGAGAGTTTGGTTCAAGTATTACAACTTTCAATATCAATAAACAACTAAAGAAATAAAGACCTAATACTAGCCTATTTATAGACTTATTACAACATAAATGAAATGTCCAAAAAGCCCTTAATGGAGGGAAGACAAAAGGCGCCTATGGAGTGTAGTCCAAGTGTAGCGTATGGACGGTTTTTGGTGCATAATTAAGTCCTCTTTGTCTCTTTAATTTCACACACCAAGTCTCGGGTCCAACTCGTACTCTCATAAGCCCATATCCGTGATTATTCTTGTATCATCCTCTCCATCTTGAGAGGAATTTTTCCATAAATTCACGGCTTCACTTCATGCAATTGGCCACTTTAAGGAAATCACTCAAAACAGTCCACAAAACATGAAGATGGCTCAAAATAGTCCGCAAAATACATGAGGAAGCCGAGGGCTCAATAACACAAGTCTCGACCAACATCTTCATTTTGAACCTCGGTTTCCTATGCATCTTGAGCCTTGTCTTCAATCTTATCCAAAGCACATCCCAACTTCTTTCTTGGTGGTGGGTTCCTTGTGGTTACCTACGTCTTCCCCTCAACTTTCCTTCCATCATATAAACATCATTGTAGACTCTATGTCCCTCATGTTCCTTTCTACCATACTCTTTTATATGGACATATCGGTTTTGGGGAAGTGGAGTTTTGGTTGAGAGGATTGTTTTTGTAATGCGGAGCTTCGGTTGTAGAGATTGGATGGGAGAAAATTAGCTTCCAAGTCCCTATTGTTAGACTTGATCAAATTGAGAGGGAAGTGACCTATTTAGGTCTCGGGTTGGAGGGCATTTGGTGGTTTGGCTTATGTCTATGTCACTTGGTGGTGGTCTTGGAGGATTGATCATTTGAGGTAATGTTTCGGGAGTAGAAACACGAGAGTTCCTTCGAATCTCCACTCGTTCCATCATCTCAAGTATAGTAGACATATCCGAGCTAATTTTTTAAGGCCCACATTCGCCTTAGCCATGTCTCGGGAAATAGCATCAAGGTGGGCAAAAATGGCTTCTATTTGTAATGCCCCAATTTGCTGAACCGGAACACTACACGGTGCTGATGGCCCCGAGGGACCACAAGCTAACCCATGATGGATATTTGTACTTGTATACTACAAATTATGACATAATAATGCGGAATACATAAAACTGTAAGGCCATAAGGTTCAACGGAATAAAACCATGTAGGTGAAAATACCTAAAACAACTCAATCTGAAAGCTAAGTCTGAACGTAAATCTGAACATAAATTTGGAAGACTCTAAATTATCTGAGTAAGGAGTTGAAGGAACATGTCTCCAACTAACTCCATAAAACTGAACTGAAAACATAAATAAATGTATCAAATCATATTGTCCTCTAATCAATGAGGACTCAATGTGTCTCTACCACTGGAATGTTACCGCTACTGCTGAGCTGGAGCTCGTGTCTCGGAACCTATGGTGTAACATGAAAAGAAAGCACCATAGCGCAAATGCGTCAGTACAACTGAAGTACTGAGTTTACGAGGAAGGTAGGCTAAACATAAAGGGTTTCATGCATGAACAACACTGACTGACTAATATGAACGTAGGAGTGCAAACATGCATATATAGAAACTGGGACCATGAATGCGTGATAGCAAGACCTGTAAGCTAATACATGGTTTACTGATAACTGTCATGACTGATACTGCAAGTTGATAACATGGACGACTGTATTTGACAGTCCTGTATTTACTGAAATCTAAAGAACGCCCTGAGTTCTTTTACTGAGACTGATACTAAAATAGTGGGAGGTAGTGTTTAACCGACATGCCCCATGTATGCCGTTATGGCTAAGCTGGGGTCCAATCTCTGCCCCGAATGGAGGGGTGTCAATACCGTGCCACGGGTAAGGACAGCTTGTGAGTGACCCTTATCTGGCAGGTACTCAATGAGAACGGTGGAAACCCTAAAATAACAGGTTAAACCACCTCATCAGCCCTAATCTGACAGGTTAAGATGTCTCAACCTACGTTGGCTACGTAGTTCTGGAACACAAGGACTGCTTCTAAGAATCACACCCTGAACTGGCGGGTGAGTTCCCATCCTTGGGTTCACTTGGTGCTAACCTCTACTCCCATCTGGACTATACATGACTTAACCTTACTGAATTCCGTTGACTGGCAGAATGTTACTATTATCTAACAACTGACTGAGATCATGAGGTTTTCCTGAGTCACATGACTGACTGAAGTCTATGGAATCATAGCTTGAGTTCGAATATCATGAAACATGACATGGATCTAGGCACATAGCTATAGTTTTCAGGTACGAATACCCCCAGGACTCGATAGGAGGAAACTGATACACATGACATGACTTGATCACAAGATTTGAGTCCACAATTCCCAATATCATAAGCAGGGGATAGTATACTTCATGTATTTATTCAACATTTCAAACATGATAGGAAAAGCATGGATATATTTTGTGTACATAATTTATATATCCATTGTCATACATATTTTATACCACAATAATAACAACACATAATTTGCATGGAAATTCATATTGGAGTGAATGACTAACATAAACTTGTTATTTAGATATCATGAAATCATGTAAATATGAAGTTCTAACATAATAGGCATTTTATCGAACACCTTGCATGTATTATTGAAGGCATGGGTGGATTTCATACTAGCATTATATCAATCCACCTAAAGATCATGTTTTTCAACTAACAACATAACTTTCATGAGATGTACAGTCACGATACTATTATATAGCAAAATAAACAAGCATCAACATGGGTATGATCATATTACCACAACCAACCAAGCTTTTGTATTTTAAAGATTGATTCTTGAACTCCACTGATGAAAAGAATCCGTGGATGAACACTACGCATACCTTGGAAGGGAGGTTTTTGATGATTGGAGGAGGAATTTCCTTAAAATTTGATCTCCAAGCTTGATTGAGCACCCCTAGTTGTTTTTCTCCTATGGTGCTCTTGGATAATGAACTTTGAGATGTTAATAGGGTTGTAATGTGTTTAGAAGCTATAAATTTTGTGAGGTTAGGTTTAGGGACATGTAAGAAGTGTTAAAAGACTTAACTACCCTCAAAATAACGAAAAACTAAGTGTTTTCATGGCTGAAATCATACATAGGCGCCGCATATGATATCACCTATATTTACATAGGCGCCGCATATGATATCGCCTATGCTTTACATAGGATCTGCATATGATATCGCCTATACTGTACATAGGTGCCGCATATGATATCGCCTATGCTTTGCATTGGCCATGTGTGATTGGTTAGGCGACGCATTTTACTTTAAAAGGCCATAACTCCTTGCTCGGGTGTCAGATTTTGATGAAATTGGTATCATTGGAAAGCTAATTCGATTCTCTACAATTTGGTGGGTCTAAATCTGCCAAAATGTCACAAATCAATCACGTTATTCTTGTCCAAAGATTACCCTTGCAAAATCGAACACTAAGACTTGATGGATTTAAAAACTCTTAGCTTGCGTCACTCTAAGCAACTCATATGAGCATGCTTAATACATCACAAGCTATCCTATCGCTAGGATATTCATTTTAAGTCATGCGCTAAAATGCTACTCATAGGATAGGAGGTTTCATACGTAGGAAAACTTATTCACTACCTAGCTTAGAAACATGCGGGGTATTACAATATCTCCCCCTTGGGAACATTCGTCCTCGAATGAGAATTTATTGAGGGGGGATACAAGACAACAGAACCTGAACTAAACATGAAGAACTTAAACTTGATCTCATGACTGACATGCTAAACATACTAAACTCGTGCATATCTGATGCACGAACAACTGATACATGAATGCATGATTGAGTATGCAACGGTTAATAGGTACCAAGTTTATACTGGAAATATGAACATAAAACTGAATAAGCTTAAGGAGAACTGTTACCTTGAGCTTGATATGAATTGGCGGTGAAGAGGTGAGGATACTTAGTACGCATATCTGCTTCTACTTCCCAAGTAGCTCCCTCATGATACTGATTTCTCCAAAGAACCTTGACTACGGGGACTTCTTTGTTCCTCAATCTATGAGTCTGATAATATAAGATTTTGATTGAAATCTCTTTATAAGAGAGGCTGTTCTGAATATCGATGCTCTGAATAGGGACAACAACTGTTGGGTCACCTATGCACTTCTTGAGCAAAGAGACGTGGAAGACTGGATGGACTGAGGCTAGATCTGAAGGAAACTCAAGCTCATAATCTACCTTGCCGAAGCGACAGAGAATTCTGAAGGTACCGACATACCGGGGACTGAGTTTCCCTTTCTTGCCAAACCTCTTCACTCCCTTCATGGGAGAGATCTTAAGATAGATATATTTATTAACCTAGAACTTGAGATCCTTTCTACGAATATCTGCATAGGACTTTTGTTGGCTCTGAGCAACCCGGAGTCTCTTTCTGATCAGCTGAACTTTCTCTAAGGCGTTGAATACTAAGTCAGGATCTATGACTGAGGCCTCACTAACTTCAAACCAACCAATCGGAGATCTATATCTCCTACCATAGAGTGCTTCGAATGGAGCCTTCTGAATACTAGAATAATAGCTATTGTTGTATACAAACTCAATAAAAGGCAAGTGGTCATCCTAATTTCCCTTAAAGTCAATTGCACACGCCCTTAGCATATCTTCAAGAGTCTGAATCTTTCTCTATGCTTGACTATCTATCTGAGGATGAAACGTGTGCTGAGATGGACTTGGGTATCGAGATCCTTTTGGAACGCTTTCCAAAAGTGAGAAGTAAACTAGGTACCTCTATCTGAGATGATAGATAGTGGAACACCGTGTAACTTGACTAACTCCCTGATATAGAGTTTGGCATAATCCTCGGCGGAATAATAAGTATGAACAGGAAGGAAATGAGTTGACTTGGTCATTCTATCTATAATGACCCAGACTGAATCATGCTGATGACGAGTTCTAGGTAAACCCATCACGAAGTCCATGTTCACTTTTTCACACTTCCAAGTAGGAATGGTGAACTCTTGTATGGAACCACTAGGATTCTGATGCTCTATCTTAACCTGCTGACATGTACAACACTTAGCCATAAACTCTGCAATATCTCTCTTCATCCCACTCCACCAATAGATATCCCGCATATCGCAGTACATCTTAGTGGCCCCTGGATGAATAGAGTATCGCGCACCATGCGCTTCTAGAAGAATTCACTACCTCACTTCATCTACACCTGGAACACATAGACGACCCTGACAATGAAGAACACCATCTCCCCCTTGGGAGAAAACCTCGACTTTCTGATTCTGAACTGACTTTTCGAGCTTGACAAGGCTAGGATCCCTGTCTTACTTCTCTTTCACCTCGAAAACTAGAGATGACTCTGAACTACTGTGAATACATACACCACTCTCTGAAAAATCGACTAAGCAAACGCCTAGTCTGGCAAGTTGATGGATCTCCTGAGCCATTTTTTTCTTGCTACCCTCAACGTGAGAAATACTACCCATGGAGAGTCTACTGAGAGCATCGTCCACAACATTGGCCTTGCCCGGATGATAAAGAACACTCATGTCATAATCCTTCAAGAGCTCTAACCACCTTCTCTGACGAAGATTGAGATCTTTCTGGGAAAAGACATACTGGAGGCTTTTATGGTCTGTGAAGACATCTACATGAACTTCATAGAGATAATGCCTCCAAATCTTCAAGGAAAAAACTACCGCTTCTAACTCAAGATCATGAGTAGGATAATTTTTCTCATGTGTCTTTAACTATCTGTAGGTGTAGGCTATGACCTTACCATGCTACATAAGGACATAACCTAAACCCACTCTGGATTCATCACAATAGACTACAAAACCGTCTAAACCATCTAGAAGAGCTAGAGCTGGAGCTAAGGTGAGTCGAGTCTTCAACTCCTGAAAACTCTTCTCACATGAATCTGACCACTGAAACTTAATCTTCTTCTGAGTCAATCTGGACATGGGAGATGCAATAGAAGAAAATCCCCCGACAAACCGTCTGTAATAGCCATCCAAGACCAAGAAACTCCTGATATCTGATGGAGATACGAGTCTGGGCCAGTTCCTTACTGCCTCAGTTTTCTGAGGATCTACTTTAATGCCATCACCAAAAAAAATATGGCCAAGGAATGCTACTGATCTTAGCCAAAATTCGCACTTGCCAAACTTAGCGAATAACTGGTGATCCCTGAGATTCTGAAGAACAATCCTGAAATGGTCTGCATGATCACGATCTGTGCGAGAATAAACCAGAATATCATCTATAAAGACTATGACAAACATGTCCAAGTACTGCTTGAACACACGGTTCATCAAATCCATGAAAGCTACAGGGGCATTGGTAAGACCAAATGACATGACTAAAAATTCGAAATGACCATACCGAGTACAGAAAGCTGTCTTCGGAATGTCACATTCTCTAACTCTGAGATGATGATAGTCTGATCTGAGGTTTATTTTTTAGAAGTAACTGGCTTCCTGAAGTTGGTCGAATAGATCATCAATACTAGGAAGAGGATATTTATTCTTGACCGTGACCTTGTTGAGTTGATGGTAATCAATACATATCCTAAGATAACCGTCTTTCTTGCACACGAATAATATTGGCGCACCCCATGGGGAAGCACTGGGTCTGATGAATCCCTTATCTAAGATATCCTTCAACTGATCTTTCAGTTCCTTGAGTTCTGCTGGTTCCATTCTGTATGGCAGAATAGAAATAGGTTGAGTATCCGAAAAAAGGTCTATGCCGAAGTCTATTTCCCTTTCGGGAGGAATGCCTAGAAGATATTTGGAAAAGACATTTGAGTATTCATTAACAACTGGGACTATTTCGAGACTGGGAGATTCAGAACTGGAATCTTTAATATGCACGAGATGATACACACACCCCTTAGAAATTATTTTCTTTGCCCGAAGGTAGGAAACAAGTTGACCCCTGAACGCTGAAATGTTACCCTTATACTCTAGGACAGTCTCATTCGGGAACTGAAACTAAACTATCCTATTTCTACAGTCGATTATGGCATAGCAGGAATGAAGTCAATCCATGCCGAGAATCACATCAAAATCAGTCATCTCTAACTCAACTAAATCTGCTGACGTGGATTTTTGAGATATCATAATCGGGAAGTTCCTGTATACCCATTGGGCTATGATGGTTTTACCCACTGGGGTAGAAACTGAAAAGGGCTCTGCTAGAATTTCAGGAATGATTCCAAAATCGCCTGCTACGTATGGAGTAACAAGAGACAAGGATACACCTAGGTCTAGCAAAGCATAAACATGAATATAGAAAATCTGTAACGTACCAGTAACAACATCAGGAGAATTTTCCTGATCTTCCCGGGACTGAAGAGCATAGATTCTATTTAGGCGTTGCCCACTGGTAGCACTGGAAATAGCACCCTGCTGGTTCGGGCGATCGGACTGAGCTGCAGAATGATTTTGCTGACCCTGAAGACTTGACTGCGGGCACTTTCTAATCATGTGGCCTGGCTTTCCATAACCAAAATAGACATCACTACCGGCTCTGCAAATGCCCTTGTGGTTCTTACCACAAGTTTGACAAAGGGGATTCATTCGGGCACTGCTAATTCTACCCTGAGATTTAGAGCCTAGCGCTTTGTCTTTGTTGTCGTCTCTGAACTTCGGCACTGGAGCACTGGCAGAAGAAGGGGATGGAATGGCTGACTTAGAGTGAAACTCTGAACGGTTTCTTTCATCTGACTTGGGGTGAGCAAAGTTGAAGTTACCTGACCTTGCTCTCTTGTTCTGCCTCTCCCTAGTCTTAACCTTCTGCTCTTCTACTTGCTGGTCATGGGTCATGAGTCTGGATAAGGTCATATCACCAATCAGCATCGCAGACCTATACTCATTTACCACGCTATTGTTGACCCCTAACATGAACTTGCTCATCTTAGCCCTATTGTCTGCAACCACATGAGGAACATACCTGGCTAGCTGAGTAAATATGAGAGAATACTTCCTAACCGTCATATTCCCCTGCCTGAGGTTGATGAACTCAAGAACTTTGGTTTCCCTCAGCTCTTGGGGAAAGAATCTGTCTAAGAAGGCCGTGACAAATTCCTCCCACTCGATAGGGCCTGCATCATCTAACCTCTCAGACTTTCACTGTCTGTACTAATCATGAGCAACATCCTATAACTGATAGGCGGCTAACTCGGCACTCTCAATAGAAGTAACACCCATGATGTCAATGACCTTCTGGACTTGGTCAATGAACTCCTGAGGGTCCTCATCAGACTTAGACCTATGAAAAGATGGAGGGTTCATCCGGGTGAAGTCCAGAACCCTAGCTGCTATGGGATTGGCCATTGGATTGGTCGGAATGACTGGTGGCCGTTCATTCTGTGCAGCCACGGACTGAGCAAGTGTGGTAAATATGGCTCTAAACTCTGCATGGGCAACATGTTCTCCCAAAGGATTTTCGGGCTGAGGAGCTGGCTAGTTTCTTCTCTTTGGGGCCATGGTCTGGAATAAGAGAAGAATGGATTAGACTGAGAGTTTAACTTGTGATTATGCTCACTAGCATGACATGAATACTGAATAAAGGGGATTGTTCCTAAAATATCTTATAGACTCCTGTACATAAATGTGGCGTGCAACACACTCATGTACAAGACTCTACTAGATGCGGCTTTCAGACTTCCTAGGACTTTATTGAACCTTAGGATTTGATACCAAGTTTGTAACGCCCCGATTTGCTGAATCAGAATGCTACACGATGCTCATAACCCCGTGGGACCACAAGCTAACCCATGACTGATATATGTACCTGTATACTGTAAATCATGACATAATAATGCAGAATACGTGAAACTGTAAGGCCATAAGTTTCAACTAAATAAAACCATGTGGGTGAAAATACCCAAAACAACTTAATCTGAAAGCTAAGTCTAAACGTAAATCTGAAAAAAACTCTGAAAGCCTCAAAACTATCTGAGTAAGGAGTTGAAGGAACATTTCTCAAACTAACTCCGTAAAACTGAACTGAAGAAATAAATAAATATATCAAATCATATTTTCCTTGAATCAATGAGGACTCAATGTGTCTCTACGACTGGAATGCTACCGCTACTGCTGGGCTGGAGCTCGTGTCTCAGAACCTATGGTGTAATATAAAAAGAAAGCACCATAGCGCAAATGCGTCAGTACAACTGGAGTACTTAGTATACGAGGAAGATAGGCTGAACATAAAGGGTTTCATGCATAAACAACACTGACTGACTAATATGAAAGTAGGAGTGCAAACATGCATATATAGAAACTGGGACCGTGAATGCGCGATAGCAAGACCTGTAAGCTAATACATGGTTTACTGATAACTGTCATGACTGATACTGCAAGTTTATAACATGGACGACTGTATCTGACAGTCCTGTATATACTGAAATCTGAAGAACGCCCTGAGTTCTTTCACTGAGACTGATACTGAAACTGTGGGAGGTAGTGTTTAACCGACATGCCCCATGTATGCCGTTATGGCTAAGCTGGGGTCCAATCTCTGCCCCGACTGGAGGGGTGTCAATACCTTGCCACGGGTAAGGATAGCTTGTGAGTGACCCTTATCTGGCAGGTACTCAATGAGAACGGTGGGAACCCTAAACTAACAGATTAAACCACCTCATCAACCCATGATGGATATTTGTACTTGTATACTACAAATTATGACATAATAATGCGAAATACATAAAACTGTTAGGCCATAAGGTTCAACGGAATAAAACCATGTAGGTGAAAATACCTAAAACAACTCAATCTGAAAGCTAAGTCTGAACGTAAATCTGAACATAAATTTGAAAGACTCTAAATTATCTGAGTAAGGAGTTGAAGGAACATGTCTCCAACTAACTCCGTAAAACTGAACTGAAAACATAAATAAATGTATCAAATCATATTGTCCTCTAATCAATGAGGACTCAATGTGTCTCTACCACTGGAATGTTACCGCTACTACTGAGCTGGAGCTCGTGTCTCGGAACCTATGGTGTAACATGAAAAGAAAGCACCATAGCGCAAATGCGTCAGTACAACTGGAGTACTGAGTTTACGAGGAAGGTAGGCTAAACATAAAGGGTTTCATGCATGAACAACACTGACTGACTAATATGAACGTAGGAGTGCAAACATGCATATATAGAAACTGGGACCATGAATGCGTGATAGCAAGACCTGTAAGCTAATACATGGTTTACTGATAACTGTCATGACTGATACTGCAAGTTGATAACATGGACGACTGTATTTGACAGTCCTGTATTTACTGAAATCTAAAGAACGCCCTGAGTTCTTTTACTGAGACTGATACTAAAATAGTGGGAGGTAGTGTTTAACCGACATGCCCCATGTATGCCGTTATGGCTAAGCTGGGGTCCAATCTCTGCCCCGAATGGAGGGGTGTCAATACCGTGCCACGGGTAAGGACAGCTTGTGAGTGACCCTTATCTGGCAGGTACTCAATGAGAACGGTGGAAACCCTAAAATAACAGGTTAAACCACCTCATCATCCCTAATCTGACAGGTTAAGATGTCTCAACCTACGTTGGCTACGTAGTTCTGGAACACAAGGACTGCTTCTAAGAATCACACCCTGAACTGGCGGGTGAGTTCCCATCCTTGGGTTCACTTGGTGCTAACCTCTACTCCCATCTGGACTATACATGACTTAACCTTACTGAATTCCGTTGACTGGCAGAATGTTACTATTATCTAACAACTGAATGAGATCATGAGGTTTTCCTGAGTCACATGACTGACTGAAGTCTATGGAATCATAGCTTGAGTTCGAATATCATGAAACATGACATGGATCTAGGCACATAGCTATAGTTTTCAGGTACGAATACCCCCAGGACTCGATAGGAGGAAACTGATACACATGACATGACTTGATCACAAGATTTGAGTCCACAATTCCCAATATCATAAGCAGGGGATAGTATACTTCATGTATTTATTCAACATTTCAAACATGATAGGAAAAGCATGGATATATTTTGTGTACATAATTTATATATCCATTGTCATACATATTTTATACCACAATAATAACAACACATAATTTGCATGGAAATTCATATTGGAGTGAATGACTAACATAAACTTGTTATTTAGATATCATGAAATCATGTAAATATGAAGTTCTAACATAATAGGCATTTTATCGAACACCTTGCATGTATTATTGAAGGCATGGGTGGATTTCATACTAGCATTATATCAATCCACCTAAAGATCATGTTTTTCAACTAACAACATAACTTTCATGAGATGTACAGTCACGATACTATTATATAGCAAAATAAACAAGCATCAACATGGGTATGATCATATTACCACAACCAACCAAGCTTTTGTATTTTAAAGATTGATTCTTGAACTCCACTGATGAAAAGAATCCGTGGATGAACACTACGCATACCTTGGAAGGGAGGTTTTTGATGATTGGAGGAGGAATTTCCTTAAAATTTGATCTCCAAGCTTGATTGAGCACCCCTAGTTGTTTTTCTCCTATGGTGCTCTTGGATAATGAACTTTGAGATGTTAATAGGGTTGTAATGTGTTTAGAAGCTATAAATTTTGTGAGGTTAGGTTTAGGGACATGTAAGAAGTGTTAAAAGACTTAACTACCCTCAAAATAACGAAAAACTAAGTGTTTTCATGGCTGAAATCATACATAGGCGCCGCATATGATATCACCTATATTTACATAGGCGCCGCATATGATATCGCCTATGCTTTACATAGGATCTGCATATGATATCGCCTATACTGTACATAGGTGCCGCATATGATATCGCCTATGCTTTGCATTGGCCATGTGTGATTGGTTAGGCGACGCATTTTACTTTAAAAGGCCATAACTCCTTGCTCGGGTGTCAGATTTTGATGAAATTGGTATCATTGGAAAGCTAATTCGATTCTCTACAATTTGGTGGGTCTAAATCTGCCAAAATGTCACAAATCAATCACGTTATTCTTGTCCAAAGATTACCCTTGCAAAATCGAACACTAAGACTTGATGGATTTAAAAACTCTTAGCTTGCGTCACTCTAAGCAACTCATATGAGCATGCTTAATACATCACAAGCTATCCTATCGCTAGGATATTCATTTTAAGTCATGCGCTAAAATGCTACTCATAGGATAGGAGGTTTCATACGTAGGAAAACTTATTCACTACCTAGCTTAGAAACATGCGGGGTATTACAATATCTCCCCCTTGGGAACATTCGTCCTCGAATGAGAATTTATTGAGGGGGGATACAAGACAACAGAACCTGAACTAAACATGAAGAACTTAAACTTGATCTCATGACTGACATGCTAAACATACTAAACTCGTGCATATCTGATGCACGAACAACTGATACATGAATGCATGATTGAGTATGCAACGGTTAATAGGTACCAAGTTTATACTGGAAATATGAACATAAAACTGAATAAGCTTAAGGAGAACTGTTACCTTGAGCTTGATATGAATTGGCGGTGAAGAGGTGAGGATACTTAGTACGCATATCTGCTTCTACTTCCCAAGTAGCTCCCTCATGATACTGATTTCTCCAAAGAACCTTGACTACGGGGACTTCTTTGTTCCTCAATCTATGAGTCTGATAATATAAGATTTTGATTGAAATCTCTTTATAAGAGAGGCTGTTCTGAATATCGATGCTCTGAATAGGGACAACAACTGTTAGGTCACCTATGCACTTCTTGAGCAAAGAGACGTGGAAGACTGGATGGACTGAGGCTAGATCTGAAGGAAACTCAAGCTCACAATCTACCTTGCCGAAGCGACAGAGAATTCTGAAGGTACCGACATACCGGGGACTGAGTTTCCCTTTCTTGCCAAACCTCTTCACTCCCTTCATGGGAGAGATCTTAAGATAGATATATTTATTAACCTAGAACTTGAGATCCTTTCTACGAATATCTGCATAGGACTTTTGTTGGCTCTGAGCAACCCGGAGTCTCTTTCTGATCAGCTGAACTTTCTCTAAGGCGTTGAATACTAAGTCAGGATCTATGACTGAGGCCTCACTAACTTCAAACCAACCAATCGGAGATCTATATCTCCTACCATAGAGTGCTTCGAATGGAGCCTTCTGAATACTAGAATAATAGCTATTGTTGTATACAAACTCAATAAAAGGCAAGTGGTCATCCTAATTTCCCTTAAAGTCAATTGCACACGCCCTTAGCATATCTTCAAGAGTCTGAATCTTTCTCTCTGCTTGACTATCTATCTGAGGATGAAACGTGTGCTGAGATGGACTTGGGTATCGAGATCCTTTTGGAACGCTTTCCAAAAGTGAGAAGTAAACTAGGTACCTCTATCTGAGATGATAGATAGTGGAACACCGTGTAACTTGACTAACTCCCTGATATAGAGTTTGGCATAATCCTCGGCGGAATAATAAGTATGAACAGGAAGGAAATGAGTTGACTTGGTCATTCTATCTATAATGACCCAGACTGAATCATGCTGATGACGAGTTCTAGGTAAACCCATCACGAAGTCCATGTTCACTTTTTCCCACTTCCAAGTAGGAATGGTGAACTCTTGTATGGAACCACTAGGATTCTGATGCTCTATCTTAACCTGCTGACATGTACAACACTTAGCCATAAACTCTGCAATATCTCTCTTCATCCCACTCCACCAATAGATATCCCGCATATCGCAGTACATCTTAGTGGCCCCTGGATGAATAGAGTATCGCGCACCATGCGCTTCTAGAAGAATTCACTACCTCACTTCATCTACACCTGGAACACATAGATGACCCTGACATTGAAGAACACCATCTCCCCCTTGGGAGAAAACCTCGACTTTCTGATTCTGAACTGACTTTTCGAGCTTGACAAGGCTAGGATCCCTGTCTTACTTCTCTTTCACCTCGAAAACTAGAGATGACTCTGAACTACTGTGAATACATACACCACTCTCTGAAAAATCGACTAAGCAAACGCCTAGTCTGGCAAGTTGATGGATCTCCTGAGCCATCATTTTCTTGCTACCCTCAACGTGAGAAATACTACCCATGGAGAGTCTACTGAGAGCATCGTCCACAACATTGGCCTTGCCCGGATGATAAAGAACACTCATGTCATAATCCTTCAAGAGCTCTAACCACCTTCTCTGACGAAGATTGAGATCTTTCTGGGAAAAGACATACTGGAGGCTTTTATGGTCTGTGAAGACATCTACATGAACTTCATAGAGATAATGCCTCCAAATCTTCAAGGAAAAAACTACCGCTTCTAACTCAAGATCATGAGTAGGATAATTTTTCTCATGTGTCTTTAACTATCTGTAGGTGTAGGCTATGACCTTACCATGCTACATAAGGACATAACCTAAACCCACTCTGGATTCATCACAATAGACTACAAAACCGTCTAAACCATCTAGAAGAGCTAGAGCTAGAGCTGGAGCTAAGGTGAGTCGAGTCTTCAACTCCTGAAAACTCTTCTCGCATGAATCTGACCACTGAAACTTAATCTTCTTCTGAGTCAATCTGGACATGGGAGATGCAATAGAAGAAAATCCCCCGACAAACCATCTGTAATAGCCATCCAAGACCAAGAAACTCCTGATATCTGATGGAGATACGAGTCTGGGCCAGTTCCTTACTGCCTCAGTTTTCTGAGGATCTACTTTAATGCCATCACCAAAAAAAATATGGCCAAGGAATGCTACTGATCTTAGCCAAAATTCGCACTTGCCAAACTTAGCGAATAACTGGTGATCCCTGAGATTCTGAAGAACAATCCTGAAATGGTCTGCATGATCACGATCTGTGCGAGAATAAACCAGAATATCATCTATAAAGACTATGACAAACATGTCCAAGTACTGCTTGAACACACGGTTCATCAAATCCATGAAAGCTACAGGGGCATTGGTAAGACCAAATGACATGACTAAAAATTCGAAATGACCATACCGAGTACAGAAAGCTGTCTTCGGAATGTCACATTCTCTAACTCTGAGATGATGATAGTCTGATCTGAGGTTTATTTTTGAGAAGTAACTGGCTTCCTGAAGTTGGTCGAATAGATCATCAATACTAGGAAGAGGATATTTATTCTTGACCGTGACCTTGTTGAGTTGATGGTAATCAATACATATCCTAAGAGAACCGTCTTTCTTGCACACGAATAATATTGGCGCACCCCATGGGGAAGCACTGGGTCTGATGAATCCCTTATCTAAGATATCCTTCAACTGATCTTTCAGTTCCTTGAGTTCTGCTGGTTCCATTCTGTATGGCAGAATAGAAATAGGTTGAGTATCCGGAAAAAGGTCTATGCCGAAGTCTATTTCCCTTTCGGGAGGAATGCCTAGAAGATCTTTGGAAAAGACATTTGAGTATTCATTAACAACTGGGACTATTTCGAGACTGGGAGATTCAGAACTGGAATCTTTAATATGCACGAGATGATACACACACCCCTTAGAAATTATTTTCTTTGCCCGAAGGTAGGAAACAAGTTGACCCCTGAACGCTGAAATGTTACCCTTATACTCTAGGACAGTCTCATTCGGGAACTGAAACTAAACTATCCTATTTCTACAGTCGATTATGGCATAGCAGGAATGAAGTCAATCCATGCCGAGAATCACATCAAAATCAGTCATCTCTAACTCAACTAAATCTGCTGACGTGGATTTTTGAGATATCATAATCGGGAAGTTCCTGTATACCCATTGGGCTATGATGGTTTTACCCACTGGGGTAGAAACTGAAAAGGGCTCTGCTAGAATTTCAGGAATGATTCCAAAATCGCCTGCTACGTATGGAGTAACAAGAGACAAGGATACACCTAGGTCTAGCAAAGCATAAACATGAATATAGAAAATCTGTAACGTACCAGTAACAACATCAGGAGAATTTTCCTGATCTTCCCAGGACTGAAGAGCATAGATTCTATTTAGGCGTTGCCCACTGGTAGCACTGGAAATAGCACCCTGCTGGTTCGGGCGATCGGACTGAGCTGCAGAATGATTTTGCTGACCCTGAAGACTTGACTGCGGGCACTTTCTAATCATGTGGCCTGGCTTTCCATAACCAAAATAGACATCACTACCGGCTCTGCAAATGCCCTTGTGGTTCTTACCACAAGTTTGACAAAGGGGATTCGTTCGGGCACTGCTAATTCTACCCTGAGATTTAGAGCCTAGCGCTTTGTCTTTGTTGTCGTCTCTGAACTTCGGCACTGGAGCACTGGCAGAAGAAGGGGATGGAATGGCTGACTTAGAGTGAAACTCTGAACGGTTTCTTTCATCTGACTTGGGGTGAGCAAAGTTGAAGTTACCTGACCTTGCTCTCTTGTTCTGCCTCTCCCTAGTCTTAACCTTCTGCTCTTCTACTTGCTGGTCATGGGTCATGAGTCTGGATAAGGTCATATCACCAATAAGCATCGCAGACCTATACTCATTTACCACGCTATTGTTGACCCCTAACATGAACTTGCTCATCTTAGCCCTATTGTCTGCAACCACATGAGGAACATACCTGGCTAGCTGAGTAAATATGAGAGAATACTTCCTAACCGTCATATTCCCCTGCCTGAGGTTGATGAACTCAAGAACTTTGGTTTCCCTCAGCTCTTGGGGAAAGAATCTGTCTAAGAAGGCCGTGACAAATTCCTCCCACTCGATAGGGCCTGCATCATCTAACCTCTCAGACTTTCACTGTCTGTACTAATCATGAGCAACATCCTATAACTGATAGGCGGCTAACTCGGCACTCTCAATAGAAGTAACACCCATGATGTCAATGACCTTCTGGACTTGGTCAATGAACTCCTGAGTGTCCTCATCAGACTTAGACCTATGAAAAGATGGAGGGTTCATCCGGGTGAAGTCCAGAACCCTAGCTGCTATGGGATTGGCCATTGGATTGGTCGGAATGACTGGTGGCCGTTCATTCTGTGCAGCCACGGACTGAGCAAGTGTGGTAAATATGGCTCTAAACTCTGCATGGGCAACATGTTCTCCCAAAGGATTTTCGGGCTGAGGAGCTGGCTAGTTTCTTCTCTTTGGGGCCATGGTCTGGAATAAGAGAAGAATGGATTAGACTGAGAGTTTAACTTGTGATTATGCTCACTAGCATGACATGAATACTGAATAAAGGGGATTGTTCCTAAAATATCTTATAGACTCCTGTACATAAATGTGGCGTGCAACACACTCATGTACAAGACTCTATTAGATGCGGCTTTCAGACTTCCTAGGACTTTATTGAACCTTAGGATTTGATACCAAGTTTGTAACGCCCCGATTTGCTGAATCAGAATGCTACACGATGCTCATAACCCCGTGGGACCACAAGCTAACCCATGACTGATATATGTACCTGTATACTGTAAATCATGACATAATAATGCAGAATACGTGAAACTGTAAGGCCATAAGTTTCAACTAAATAAAACCATGTGGGTGAAAATACCCAAAACAACTTAATCTGAAAGCTAAGTCTAAACGTAAATCTGAAAAAAACTCTGAAAGCCTCAAAACTATCTGAGTAAGGAGTTGAAGGAACATTTCTCAAACTAACTCCGTAAAACTGAACTGAAGAAATAAATAAATATATCAAATCATATTTTCCTAGAATCAATGAGGACTCAATGTGTCTCTACGACTGGAATGCTACCGCTACTGCTGGGCTGGAGCTCGTGTCTCAGAACCTATGGTGTAATATAAAAAGAAAGCACCATAGCGCAAATGCGTCAGTACAACTGGAGTACTTAGTATACGAGGAAGATAGGCTGAACATAAAGGGTTTCATGCATAAACAACACTGACTGACTAATATGAACGTAGGAGTGCAAACATGCATATATAGAAACTGGGACCGTGAATGCGCGATAGCAAGACCTGTAAGCTAATACATGGTTTACTGATAACTGTCATGACTGATACTGCAAGTTTATAACATGGACGACTGTATCTGACAGTCCTGTATATACTGAAATCTGAAGAACGCCCTGAGTTCTTTCACTGAGACTGATACTGAAACTGTGGGAGGTAGTGTTTAACCGACATGCCCCATGTATGCCGTTATGGCTAAGCTGGGGTCCAATCTCTGCCCCGACTGGAGGGGTGTCAATACCTTGCCACGGGTAAGGATAGCTTGTGAGTGACCCTTATCTGGCAGGTACTCAATGAGAACGGTGGGAACCCTAAACTAACAGATTAAACCACCTCATCAACCCATGATGGATATTTGTACTTGTATACTACAAATTATGACATAATAATGCGAAATACATAAAACTGTTAGGCCATAAGGTTCAACGGAATAAAACCATGTAGGTGAAAATACCTAAAACAACTCAATCTGAAAGCTAAGTCTGAACGTAAATCTGAACATAAATTTGAAAGACTCTTAATTATCTGAGTAAGGAGTTGAAGGAACATGTCTCCAACTAACTCCGTAAAACTGAACTGAAAACATAAATAAATGTATCAAATCATATTGTCCTCTAATCAATGAGGACTCAATGTGTCTCTACCACTGGAATGTTACCGCTACTGCTGAGCTGGAGCTCGTGTCTCGGAACCTATGGTGTAACATGAAAAGAAAGCACCATAGCGCAAATGCGTCAGTACAACTGGAGTACTGAGTTTACGAGGAAGGTAGGCTAAACATAAAGGGTTTCATGCATGAACAACACTAACTGACTAATATGAACGTTGGAGTGCAAACATGCATATATAGAAACTGGGACCATGAATGCGTGATAGCAAGACCTGTAAGCTAATACATGGTTTACTGATAACTGTCATGACTGATACTGCAAGTTGATAACATGGACGACTGTATTTGACAGTCCTGTATTTACTGAAATCTAAAGAACGCCCTGAGTTCTTTTACTGAGACTGATACTAAAATAGTGGGAGGTAGTGTTTAACCGACATGCCCCATGTATGCCGTTATGGCTAAGCTGGGGTCCAATCTCTGCCCCGAATGGAGGGGTGTCAATACCGTGCCACGGGTAAGGACAGCTTGTGAGTGACCCTTATCTGGCAGGTACTCAATGAGAACGGTGGAAACCCTAAAATAACAGGTTAAACCACCTCATCATCCCTAATCTGACAGGTTAAGATGTCTCAACCTACGTTGGCTACGTAGTTCTGGAACACAAGGACTGCTTCTAAGAATCACACCCTGAACTGGCGGGTGAGTTCCCATCCTTGGGTTCACTTGGTGCTAACCTCTACTCCCATCTGGACTATACATGACTTAACCTTACTGAATTCCGTTGACTGGCAGAATGTTACTATTATCTAACAACTGAATGAGATCATGAGGTTTTCCTGAGTCACATGACTGACTGAAGTCTATGGAATCATAGCTTGAGTTCGAATATCATGAAACATGACATGGATCTAGGCACATAGCTATAGTTTTCAGGTACGAATACCCCCAGGACTCGATAGGAGGAAACTGATACACATGACATGACTTGATCACAAGATTTGAGTCCACAATTCACAATATCATAAGGATGGGATAGTATACTTCATGTATTTATTCAATATTTCAAACATGATAGGAAAAGCATGGATATACTTTGTGTACATAATTTATATATCCATTATCATACATATTTTATACCATAATAATAACAACACATAATTTGCATGGAAATTCATATTGGAGTGAATGACTAACATAAACTTGTTATTTAGATATCATGAAATCATGTAAATATGAAGTTCTAACATAATAGGCATTTTATGAAACACCTTGCATGTATTATTGAAGGCATGGGTGGATTTCATACTAGCATTATATCAATCCACCTAAAGATCATGTTTTTCAACTAACAACATAACTTTCATGAGATGTACAGTCACGATACTATTATATAGCAAAATAAACAAGCATCAACATGGGTATGATCATATTACCACAACCAACCAAGCTTTTGTATTTTAAAGATTGATTCTTGAACTCCACTGATCAAAAGAATCCGTGGATGAACACTACGCATACCTTGGAAGGGAGGTTTTTGATGATTGGAGGAGGAATTTCCTTAAAATTTGATCTCCAAGCTTGATTGAGCACCCCTAGTTGTTTTTCTCCTATGGTGCTCTTGGATAATGAACTTTGAGATGTTAATAGGGTTATAATGTGTTTAGAAGCTATAAATTTTGTGAGGTTAGGTTTAGGGACATGTAAGAAGTGTTAAAAGACTTAACTACCCTCAAAATAACGAAAAACTAAGTGTTTTCATGGCTGAAATCATACATAGGCGCCGCATATGATATCGCCTATATTTACATAGGCGCCGCATATGATATCGCCTATGCTTTACATAGGATCTGCATATGATATCGCCTATACTGTACATAGGTGCCACATATGATATCGCCTATGCTTTGCATTGGCCATGTGTGATTGGTTAGGCGACGCATTTTACTTTAAAAGGCCATAACTCCTTGCTCGGGTGTCAGATTTTGATGAAATTGGTATCGTTGGAAAGCTAATTCGATTCTCTACAATTTGGTGGGTCTAAATCTGCCAAAATGTCACAAATAAATCACGTTATTCTTGTCCAAAGATTACCCTTGCAAAATCGAACACTAAGACTTGATGGATTTAAAAACTCTTAGCTTGCGTCACTCTAAGCAACTCATATGAGCATGCTTAAGACATCACAAGCTATCCTATCGCTAGGATATTCATTTTAAGTCATGCGCTAAAATGCTACTCACAGGATAGGAGGTTTCATACGTAGGAAAACTTATTCACTACCAAGCTTAGAAACATGCGGGGTATTACAATATCTCCCCCTTGGGAACATTCGTCCTCGAATGAGAATTTATTGAGGGGGGGATACAAGACAACAGAACCTGAACTAAACATGAAGAACTTAAACTTGATCTCATGACTGACATGCTAAACATACTAAACTCGTGCATAGCTGATGTACGGACAACTGATACATGAATGCATGATTGAGTATGCAACGGTTAATAGGTACCAAGTTTATACTGGAAATATGAACATAAAACTGAATAAGCTTAAGGAGAACTGTTACCTTGAGCTTGATCTGAATTGGCGGTAAAGAGGTGAGGATACTTAGTACGCATATCTGCTTCTGCTTCCCAAGTAGCTCCCTCATGATACTGATTTCTCCAAAGAACCTTGACTAGGGGGACTTCTTTGTTCCTCAATCTATGAGTCTGATAATATAAGATTTTGATTGAAATCTCTTTATAAGAGAGGCTGTTCTGAATATCGATGCTCTGAATAGGGACAACAACTGTTGGGTCACCTATGCACTTCTTGAGCAAAGAGACGTGGAAGACTGGATGGACTGAGGCTAGATCTGAAGAAAACTCAAGCTCATAATCTACCTTGCCGAAGCGACAGAGAATTCTGAAGGTACCGACATACCGGGGACTGAGTTTCCCTTTCTTGCCAAACCTCTTCACTCCCTTCATGGGAGAGATCTTAAGATAGATATATTAATTAACCTAGAACTTGAGATCCTTTCTACGAATATCTGCATAGGACTTTTGTTGGCTCAGAGCAACCCGGAGTCTCTTTCTGATCAGCTGAACTTTCTCTAAGGCGTTGAATACTAAGTCAGGACCTATGACTGAGGCCTCACTAACTTCAAACCAACCAATCGGAGATCTATATCTCCTACCATAGAGTGCTTCGAATGGAGCCTTCTGAATACTAGAATAATAGCTATTGTTGTATACAAACTCAATAAAAGGCAAGTGGTCATCCTAACTTCCCTTGAAGTCAATTGCACACGCCCTTAGCATATCTTCAAGAGTCTGAATCTTTCTCTCTGCTTGACTATCTATCTGAGGATGAAACGTGTGCTGAGATGGACGTTGGTATCGAGACCCTTTTGGAACGCTTTCCAAAAGTGAGAAGTAAACTAGGTACCTCTATCAGAGATGATAGATAGTGGAACACCGTGTAACTTGACTAACTCCCTGATATAGAGTTTGGCATAATCCTCGGTGGAATAATAAGTACGAACAGGAAGGAAATGAGTTGACTTGGTCATTCTATCTATAATGACCCAGACTGAATCATGCTGATGACGAGTTCTAGGCAAACCCATCACGAAGTCCATGTTCACTTCTTCCCACTTCCAAGTAGGAATGGTGAACTCTTGTATGGAACCACTAGGATTCTGATGCTCTATCTTAACCTGCTGACATGTACAACACTTAGCCATAAACTCTGTAATATCTCTCTTCATCCCACTCCACCAATAGATATCCCGCATATCGCAGTACATCTTAGTGGCCCCTGGATGAATAGAGTATCGCGCACCATGCGCTTCTGGAAGAATTCACTACCTCACTTCATCTATACCTGGAACACATAGACGACCCTGACAATGAAGAACACCATCTCCCCCTTGGGAGAAAACCTCGACTTTCTGATTCTGAACTGACTTTTCGAGCTTGACAAGGCTAGGATCCCTGTCTTACTTCTCTTTCACCTTGAAAACTAGAGATGACTCTGAACTACTGTGAATACATACACCACTCTCTGAAAAATCGACTAAGCAAACGCCTAGTCTGGCAAGCTGATGGATCTCCTGAGCCATCTTTTTCTTGCTACCCTCAACGTGAGAAATACTACCCATGGAGAGTCTACTGAGAGCATCGTCCACAACATTGGCCTTGCTCGGATGATAAAGAACACTCATGTCATAATCCTTCAAGAGCTCTAACCACCTTCTCTGACGAAGATTGAGATCTTTCTGGGAAAAGACATACTGGAGGCTTTTATGGTCTGTGAAGACATCTACATGAACTTCATAGAGATAATGCCTCCATATCTTCAAGGAAAAAACTACCGCTTCTAACTCAAGATCATGAGTAGGATAATTTTTCTCATGTGTCTTTAACTATCTGTAGGTGTAGGCTATGACCTTACCATGCTACATAAGGACATAACCTAAACCCACTCTGGATTCATCACAATAGACTACAAAACTGTCTAAACCATCTAGAAGAGCTAGAGCTGGAGCTAAGGTGAGTCGAGTCTTCAACTCTTGAAAACTCTTCTCGCATGAATCTGACCACTGAAACTTAATCTTCTTCTGAGTCAATCTGGACATGGGAGATGCAATAGAAGAAAATCCCCCAACAAACCATCTGTAATAGCCATCCAAGACCAAGAAACTCCGGATATCTGATGGAGATACGAGTCTGGGCCAGTTCCTTACTGCCTCAGTTTTCTGAGGATCTACTTTAATGCCATCACCGAAAAAAATATGGCCAAGGAATGCTACTGATCTTAGCCAAAATTTGCACTTGCCAAACTTAGCGAATAACTGGTGATCCCTGAGATTCTGAAGAACAATCCTGAAATGGTCTGCATGATCACGATTTGTGCGAGAATAAACCAGAATATCATCTATAAAGACTATGACAAACATGTCCAAGTACTGCTTGAACACACGGTTCATCAAATCCATGAAAGCTACAGGGGCATTGGTAAGACCAAATGACATGACTAAAAATTCGAAATGACCATACCGAGTACAGAAAGCTGTCTTCGGAATGTCACATTCTCTAACTCTGAGATGATGATAGTCTGATCTGAGGTCTATTTTTGAGAAGTAACTGGATTCCTGAAGTTGGTCGAATAGATCATCAATACTAGGAAGAGGATATCTATTCTTGACCGTGACCTTGTTGAGTTGATGGTAATCAATACATATCCTAAGAGAACCGTCTTTCTTGCACACGAATAATACTGGCGCACCCCATGGGGAAGCACTGGGTCTGATGAATCCCTTATCTAAGATATCCTTCAACTGATCTTTCAGTTCCTTGAGTTCTGCTGGTTCCATTCTGTATGGCGGAATAGAAATAGGTTGAGTATCCGGAAAAAGGTCTATGCCGAAGTCTATTTCCCTTTCGGGAGGAATGCCTAGAAGATCTTTGGAAAAGACATTTGAGTATTCATTAACAACTGGGACTATTTCGAGACTGGGAGATTCAGAACTGGAATCTTTAATATGCACGAGATGATACACACACCCCTTAGAAATTATTTTCTTTGCCCGAAGGTAGGAAACAAGTTGACCCCTGAACGCTGAAATGTTACCCTTATACTCTAGGACAGTCTCATTCGGGAACTGAAACTAAACTATCCTGTTTCTACAGTCGATTATGGCATAGCAGGAATGAAGTCAATCCATGCCGAGAATCACATCAAAATCAGTCATCTCTAACTCAACTAAATCTGCTGACGTGGATTTTTGAGATATCATAATCGGGAAGTTCCTGTATACCCATTGGGCTATGATGGTTTTACCCACTGGGGTAGAAACTGAAAAGGGCTCTGCTAGAATTTCAGGAATGATTCCAAAATCGCCTGCTACGTATGGAGTAACAAGAGACAAGGATACACCTAGGTCTAGCAAAGCATAAACATGAATATAGAAAATCTGTAACGTACCAGTAACAACATCAGGAGAATTTTCCTGATCTTCCCGGGACTGAAGAGCATAGATTCTATTTGGGCGTTGCCCACTGGTAGCACTGGAAATAGCACCCTGTTGGTTCGGGCGATCGGGCTGAGCTGCAGAATGATTTTGCTGACCCTGAAGACTTGACTGCGGGCACTTTCTAATCATGTGGCCTGGCTTTCCATAACCAAAATAGACATCACTACCGGCTCTGCAAATGCCCTTGTGGTTCTTACCACAAGTTTGACAAAGGGGATTCGTTCGGGCACTGCTAACACTACCCTGAGATTTAGAGCCTAGCGCTTTGTCTTTGTTGTCGTCTCTGAACTTCGGCACTGGAGCACTGGCAGAAGAAGGGGATGGAATGGCTGACTTAGAGTGAAACTCTGAACGGTTTCTTTCATCTGACTTGGGGTGAGCAAAGTTGAAGTTACCTGACCTTGCTCTCTTGTTCTGCCTCTCCCTAGTCTTAACCTTCTGCTCTTCTACTTGCTGGTCATGGGTCATGAGTCTGGATAAGGTCATATCACCAATCAGCATCGCAGACCTACACTCATTTACCACGTTATTGTTGACCCCTAACATGAACTTGCTCATCTTAGCCCTATTGTCTGCAACCACATGAGGAACATACCTGGCTAGCTGAGTAAATATGAGAGAATACTTCCTAACCGTCATATTCCCCTGCCTGAGGTTGATGAACTCAAGAACTTTGGTTTCCCTCAGCTCTTGGGGAAAGAATCTGTCTAAGAAGGCCGTGACAAATTCCTTCCACTCGATAGGGCCTGCATCATCTAACCTCTCAGACTTTCACTGTCTGTACTAATCATGAGCAACATCCTATAACTGGTAGGCGGCTAACTCGGCACTCTCAATAGAAGTAACACCCATGATGTCAATGACCTTCTGGACTTGGTCAATGAACTCCTGAGGGTCCTCATCAGACTTAGACCTATGAAAAAGATGGAGGGTTCATCCGGGTGAAGTCCAGAACCCTAGCTGCTATGGGATTGGCCATTGGATTGGTCGGAATGACTGGTGGTCGTTCATTCTGTGCAGCCACGGACTGAGCAAGTGTGGTAAATGTGGCTCTAAACTCTGCATGGGAAACATGTTCTCCCAAAGGATTTTCGGGCTGAGGAGCTGGCTAGTTTCTTCTCTTTGGGGCCATGGTCTGGAATAAGAGAAGAATGGATTAGACTGAGAGTTTAACTTGTGATTATGCTCACTAGCATGACATGAATACTGAATAAAGGGGATTGTTCCTAAAATATCTTATAGACTCCTGTACATAAATGTGGCGTGCAACACACTCATGTACAAGACTCTACTAGATGCGGCTTTCAGACTTCCTAGGACTTTATTGATCCTTAGGATTTGATACCAAGTTTGTAACGCCCCGATTTGCTGAATCAGAATGCTACACGATGCTCATAACCCCGTGGGACCACAAGCTAACCCATGACTGATATATGTACCTGTATACTGTAAATCATAACATAATAATGCGGAATACGTGAAACTGTAAGGCCATAAGTTTCAACTAAATAAAACCATGTGGGTGAAAATACCCAAAACAACTTAATCTGAAAGCTAAGTCTAAACGTAAATCTGAAAAAAACTCTGAAAGCCTCAAAACTATCTGAGTAAGGAGTTGAAGGAACATTTCTCCAACTAACTCCGTAAAACTGAACTGAAGAAATAAATAAATATATCAAATCATATTGTCCTTGAATCAATGAGGACTCAATGTGTCTCTACGACTGGAATGCTACCGCTACTGCTGGGCTGGAGCTCGTGTCTCAGAACCTATGGTGTAATATAAAAAGAAAGCACCATAGCGCAAATGCGTCAGTACAACTGGAGTACTTAGTATACGAGGAAGATAGGCTGAACATAAAGGGTTTCATGCATAAACAACACTGACTGACTAATATGAACGTAGGAGTGCAAACATGCATATATAGAAACTGGGACCGTGAATGCGCGATTGCAAGACCTGTAAGCTAATACATGGTTTACTGATAACTGTCATGACTGATACTGCAAGTTTATAACATGGACGACTGTATCTGACAGTCCTGTATATACTGAAATCTGAAGAACGCCCTGAGTTCTTTCACTGAGACTGATACTGAAACTGTGGGAGGTAGTGTTTAACCGACATGCCCCATGTATGCCGTTATGGCTAAGCTGGGGTCCAATCTCTGCCCGGACTGGAGGGGTGTCAATACCTTGCCACGGGTAAGGATAGCTTGTGAGTGACCCTTATCTGGCAGGTACTCAATGAGAACGGTGGGAACCCTAAACTAACAGATTAAACCACCTCATCAACCCTAATCTGACAGGTTAAGATGTCTCAACCTACGCTGGCTACGTAGTTTTGGAACACAAGGACTGCTTCTAAGAATCACACCCTGAACTGGCGGGTGAGTTCCCATTCTTGGGTTCACTTGGTGATAACCTCTACTCCCATCTGGAGGGAAGGTACATGAATAACTGACAATACATGACTTAACCTTACTGAATTCCAATGACTGGCGAAATGTTACTGTTATCTGATAACTGACTGAGATCATGAGGTTTTCCTGAGTTACATGACTGACTGAAGTCTATGGAATCATAGCTTGAGTTCGGATATCGTGAAACATGACATGGCTCTAGGCACACAGCTATAGTTTTTGGGTACGAATACCCCCAGGACTCGATAGGAGGAAATTGACACACATGACATGACTTGATCACAAGATTTGAGTCCACAATTCACAATATCATAAGCCGGGGATAGTATACTTCATGTATTTATTCAACATTTTAAACATGATAGGAAAAGCATGGATATATTTTGTGTACATAATTTATATATCCATTATCATACATGTTTTATACCACAATAATAACAACATATAATTTGCATGGAAATTCATATTGGAGTGTATGACTAACATAAACTTGTTATTTAGATATCATGAAATCATGTAAATATGAAGTTCTAACATACTAGGCATTTTATCGAACACCTTGCATGTATTCTTTAAGGCCTAGGTAGATTTCATACTTGCATTCTATCAATCCACCTAAAGATCATGTTTTTCAACTAACAACATAACTTTCATGAGATGTACAGTCACGATACTATTATATAGCAAAACAAACAAGCATCAACATGGGTATGATCATATCACCACAACCAACCAAGTTTTTGTAATATAAAGATTGATTCTTGAACTCCACGGATGAAAGGAATCCGTGGATGAACACTACACATACCTTGGAAAGGAGGTTCTTGTTGATTGACGGAGGAATTTCCTTGAAATTTGATCTTCAAGCTTGATTGAGTAACCCTAGTTGTTTTTCTCCTATGGTGCTCTTGGATAATGAACTTTGAGATGTTAATAGAGTTGTAATGTGTTTAGAAGCTATAAATTTCGTGAGTTTAGGTTTAGGGACATGTAAGGATTGTTAAAATACTTAACTACCCTCAAAATAACTCAAAAACTAAGTGTTTTCGTGGCTGAAAGCATACATAGGCGCCGCATATGATATCGCCTATATTTACATAGGCGCCGCATATGATATCGCCTATGCTTTACATAGGCGCCGCATATGATATCGCCTATACTGTACATAGGCGCCGCATATGATATCGCCTATGCTTTCCAGTTCCCATGTGCGATTGGTTAGGCGACGCATTCTACTTTGAAAGGCCATAACTCCTTACTCGGGTGTCAGATTTTGATGAAATTGGTATCGTTGGAAAGCTAATTCGATTATCTACAATTTGGTGGGTCTAAATCTTCCAAAATGTCATATATAAATCACGTTATTCTTGTTCAAAGATGACCCTTGAAAAATCAAACACTAAGACTTGATGGATTCTAAAACTCTTAGCTTGCATCACTCTAAGCGACTCATATGAGAATGCTTAAGACATCGCAAGCTATCCTATCTCTAGGATATTCATTGTAATTCATGCACTAAAATACTACTCACAGGATAGGAGGTTTCATACGTAGAAAAACTTATTCACTTCCTAGCTTAGAAACATGCGGGGTATTACACCATTATGGCTAAGAAATTACCTACAAAATAGAAAATAAGTTAGTTGTACAAAGGGGTGATGTGGTAGCCTTTGATTGGTTGCGGATAGTGATGTGGAAGCCTTGGAATGATTATGGAATATTGTGGAAATCTGAATTTTTTTCTTGTCTTCAATTTGGATTTGTCAATTCACTTTGGAAGAGAGGAGTTTCGGTTTTGGGAGGAAAACAAGAAGATTTGGAGCCTTTTCAAATTCAAAAGGGCTTTGACTTTCCTTGCACCCTTTTGGCAAAATACCTTTTTGAAAGCTTTTTGACTCTTTCCTCTTTTGTTAGTCTTGGAAAGTGCCCTTTCTCCGTTTTGGTAACAATACTTTTTGAAAGTTTTTTGGTCCCTTTCTTTTCTTGTAAGAGTCTTGGAACTTGTTTCAAGATAAACAAGAAGACTACACTCTCCCACTTGGTCTTAAGATCAAACACTACTTATTGAAGGTTCTTCTTGTCTCAAGACATAAAGATTGGCCAAGAACACCAAGAACTTTCAACAAGATTTGAAGACCAAGGTTCAAATTGAACCTCCCAACAACAAAAACACCTCTTTCAACTCAAATCCACAACCACAATACCAGCAACGCACCTTTAAACATTCAAATTTTGAATCCACCACAACAACACCAACAACAATTCGGCCCAACTTTTGAATCCGCACAATAACAACACAAGTAGGAGTTCAACTTATATCTTGACTCTATTAGTGTTAGGGAAGAACAAAACAACACTAATAACACTCAAGACTCACTAAATATACCTAGATCTAAACTCAAAGAACAAATCTCAACCAAGACAACAACAAGAACAACAACTTTCTCGGCCAAGAACACCAAACTCAAGAATACAACTCTTTTTGTGAGATTTTCGACCTTAGACACCTCTTCTAGTGTTAGGAAACAAAGATCTAACACACAAAACACACAAAAATCACAAGAAAACTAGTTACAAATCTCGTACAAAACAACAACAAGACACAGTTTCGGCCTAGACAACAAGAATGGACAGATTTGCTTCTTTTTGGAATTTTTAGCTTTTCAACACCTCTTTTTTTCTTTTCTTTTTTCGACTTAGAGAGCCCAAGATTGGTAGTGTAGGAATACAACCAGCCTTAGCTCTGATACCAAATGATAACGGAATTAACCCACAATACGGAAACAAGACACAAAACAAGAGAAACCGAGAGCTCAACAAGAACACTCTCTCGCAGTAGCAAAAACACAAGAGAACCGAGAACACCAAGTGGATCACAAGGTGTATTTCTACACCAAAACAGTAGTAATAACATGTGATGAACACAATATAACAAGAACGGAAACAAGAGATAACAACAACCCACGATTTTTACTAGAACAACAACAAACAATTACAAGAATGAAAGGGATAGGAAGTAAGACATCAACTCTCTCAAGAACTAAGAACCTAAGTGTATGTCACACACTAAGACCCTTAATACTTGTAATTGGCAACACCAGCACTCTTACAATGACACAAGAGGGCGTGAACCACTCAAGCGCCAAGGTTTCTAACAATGTTTGGCAATACTAGCGATTCCACCCTAGCATCACCCTCTTTTCGAATTTGGTGGTTTTTCCAAGCCCTAAACTAAGGTGGTACACTCCTCATACTAGAGAGAGTTTGGTTCAAGTATTACAACTTTCAATATCAATAAACAACTAAAGAAATAAAGACCTAATACTAGCCTATTTATAGACTTATTACAACATAAGTGAAATGTCCAAAAAGCCCTTAATGAAGGGAAGACAAAAGGTGCTTATGGAGTGTAGTCCAAGTGTAGTGTATGGACGGTTTTTGGTGCATAATTAAGTCCTCTTTGTCTCTTCAATTGCACACACCAAGTCTCGGGTCCAACGCGTACTCTCATAAGCCCATATCCGTGATTATTCTTGTATCAACAAATTACTGCAATTTAAAGTAATTTTATGTAATTTTTAAATCCATATCAAACTAAAAAATAAGATGAAAAAATTAAAGCAGAGAAAATAAAAAATTTAAAAAGAAGAGTCGACTAAGCTTGGGCAACCTCCGCCAACTTCAGAAATTTTTACTATGGGCCTCATGCACCAAGTCATAGTTGCATGAGGCACCTAGTATTTTGACACATGGACCTTTTTGGGTCCCACCACTTAAAATAATTCTCTTTTTTATTTTTATTTTTTTGTGTTCTCAATTATTTAATTTTTTATTTTTTGGACAAATCAATTTTTTTATTTTTCTTTATGGGTTAATTTTTATTTATTTCTATTTTTTTATTTTTCTTTCTTTGTTCTTTTCTTCAAATTTTTCTCTCTCGTGTTACTATACTAAATAAATTAAAGTTTTTATTCTTTCGCTTTGTTTTTATTTCCTCCTAATTTTTATTTGTTGATATTTGTAAATAAATAAATTTTTTTGTCAATCAATCATGGTAATAATTTATATTTTTTAATTATTTAATTATCTTTTAGTGTAAGAAAATTTGGATATTGAAAACTTGACATTAAATCTCATAAGTAATAAATTTATCTTTGTTAAGTCTATATGATATTATTTATTATGGTTTACTATTATTAAAGGGCTCTCTAATATTTAGAAATTAAAGAATCATCATATATTTTTTATTATTAAGGACATCTCTTGTATAATAAAATTTAAAGTTGGTCGGGTCAAGAAATGTAGTAGTACCTAAATAAATTTAAATATTGATTTAATTTTCTTAATATTCTTTTCCTAAAATTTTAGAGTTGCCCCATCATTAAATAATAAATAGACATAGAAAATAAATTAAAATATCTTTTAGAGCCCATTTGAATAAGATTAAAATCTGGTCAAATCAATTTTTAATCTCTTTTGTAGTTTTTTTAGATGTGTAGTAAAATAAAAAAGTACTTAAAAAGGGTTAAAATTTGATTAAAAAAAACAAAGAGTGAGACAACGAATACCCTCAACTTTTTATATTTTAGATTAAAATTCTGTTTAGTTTGATCACAAAAAAAATAAAAAAAATAAGAATTATTTTAAGTGATAGGACCCAAAAGGTCCATATGTCAAAGTACTAGGTGCCTCATGCAACTATGACTGCACGAGGCCCGTAGTAAAATTTTCCCAACAGCTTCACTCTATATATAGTACTACTATAAAAGAAAATTACATTGTGTAGTGTTATCCTCGGACAGCCTTATCCTCGGTCATGAAAGTAATTGAAGATGGTCCTGCATCCTAATAATATGATATAAAGCTCCTTAACTATCGTCCACGTCCACCCATGGCCTCCATTCCCTTCAAACCACTTCAACCAACTCAACTCCAACTCTACTCTACTCACTGCCAGCATTCTTCCACTCATCATAAGTTTCATGCTCTACTTTCTGCACCAAGAACTTCAGCCTCCATTCATGTGGAGACAAGAATGTCCGTTGAACCAGCTGAGCAACAAATTTCAGGCACCAGAAGAGATAGTAAAACTAATAACGAAAGTGGTTCTGGGTTTTCCTCCTTCAGTCCCAAATATAAGAGAGTTGATGAGAAATCTTCAAGAGGAAATTCTGGTGGGGAAAATTGTGGGAAAAGAGTAATTCCAAAAGACAGAAACGCAAAGTGTGCTGTATTAAAACCTAAAAGTGGAGAATTGGGCCCTTCTTCTTCTATTAAGACCGACATGTGCTGCTCAGTGAAGAGTAAAAGTGATGGTAGTCATAGGGCGGAGTCGAAGAAGAGTAAAATTGATTCACCAGGAGCTAGATTGAGGATTGGATTGGATATGTTCTCAAAAAGAGGTGATGTACTTGGTGCAATTAGGCTGTATGAGTTTGCGGTGCAACTAGGAATAGCAATGGGACAGTATCACTATGCTGTACTTCTCTATCTTTGTGCTTCTGCTGCTACCGGTCTGGTTCAGCCAGCAAAAAGTGGAAGCAGTAATAATAGGACTTTAAATTCTCCCAAGGGACCTTCTTCTTATGTACTTGGAAAAGAAGAATTTTTCGGTAGGAAGGAGTTTGAAGTAATTGAGTATGATTCAGTGGGGAGAACTAATTTCAAGAGCTCTTCCACAGATTCGCATCCTCAAACATTAGATGAATTTGTTCAATTAATCAAGACTAGTGCAAAAAATTTTAAGTTACAAAGTGTGAGACATGAAGAGAAAGGAATTAAAGTGAGCGAAGATGTAAAACACTATGCTCTTACTAGGGGTTTTGAAATCTATGAGAATATGTGCTCAGAGAAGATACAAATGAATGAAGCAATCCTTACATCTGTTGCAAGAATGGCAATGGCATTGGGAAATGGTGACATGGCATTTGATGTTGTAAAGCAAATGAAAGAAGAAGGAATAAACCCAAAATTACGATCTTATGGTCCTGCCCTATCTGTTTTCTGCAATAATGGGGATGTCGACAAGGCATTTATAGTGGAACAACACATGTTGGAGAATGGTGTCTATCCAGAGGAACCTGAGATGGAGGCACTTCTAAGAGTAAGTATAGAAGCTGGTAGGAGTGAAAAGGTGTACTATTTGTTGCATAAGCTTCGAGCAGGAGTTCGACAAGTCTCACCTTCTACTGCAGATTTGATCGAAAAGTGGTTCAACAGCAAGGTTGCTTCAAGGGTGGGGAAAAGAAAATGGAATGAAAAATCCATACACAAAGCTATTAAAAATGGAGGTGGTGGCTGGCATGGACAAGGCTGGTTGGGTAATGGAAAATGGACTGTATCACGTGCAATTGTTGTCTCTGATGGCAGCTGCAAATGCTGTGCTCAGAAGCTGGTGACTATTGATCTTGATCTTGAAGAAACTGAAAAGTTTGCCAAGTCAGTTGCTTCAATAGCTGCACAGAGGGAGAGAAATTCGAGCTTCCAGAAATTCCAAGTACGATTTACTAACTACTCTGACGATTAGTTAGTTGTTCTCAGATTATTCATGTCTCTAATGAGGGTGTGAGCCAAATGTTGATGACTGCAGAGATGGCTTGACTATTATGGACCATTTGAAGCTGTTATTGATGGAGCAAATGTTGGCCTTTACAGCCAAAGAAAATTTAGGCCATCTAAGGTAAATATTGGATGCCTTGATAACAAAACATGGTATATTTCCCAAATTCAGATGTTTTGCTTTCTCTGATTGACAATTTGCATTCAGGTCAATGCTGTCGTCAATGGAATTCGTCAGATGCTTCCTTCTAAAAAGTGGCCACTAGTAGTTTTGCACAACAAACGTATTACTGGAGACAAGATGGATGAACCATTCAATAGAGCGTTAATTGAGAAGTGGAAAAATGCAGATGCTATCTATGCAACACCGACTGGTTCAAATGATGATTGGTGAGAGATGTGATCTTTTATTTCTATGTTGTTTTCGGTGCAGATGCTTAATGCCTTGTATTGAGTTCTTTTTGTAATTCGTTCCCTTGGGGAATTAACTTGTTTCCTCAGGTACTGGTTGTATGCAGCTATAAAATTTAGGTGCTTGCTTGTGACCAATGATGAGATGAGGGACCATTTGTTTCAACTTCTGGGAAATGACTTTTTCCCAAAATGGAAAGAAAGGCATCAGGTTAGTTCTACACTACAGAAATGGCTGCATGACATAGTGAACGATTTTCCCGATATGCATGTAACAAGACACTCATGCATAGGATTCAAATAGATTATGGCATTAATTAACTCTCCGTAAGTGTCTTCCTTTCTCTCGATTGATGTTATATTGCATTGTTATAGAGGTTTGGTCCCAGGGAAGAGGAATTATTCGGGGTGAGGGGTGGGGAGTTGATTGTGGATATTGAATTATGTATAAGCAGAACAAGGATCTGGAGACAAATGGCCTATAATTGACTGGTTGTCTAATTGACCTCCTTTAGCCATTATAACTATATTTTCTTCATATGACTTTATAACTTTCCATAAAGCAAAATGATCCCTCTTTCTTAGTGCCTTCCTAAGGGCTATCTCCAATCCTCAGGTATATGCATTAATATCGTAAATACTTGTACTTCTCACAGTTTTTTGATAAAGGATTTTCCTTTTCATGATGGAAGGTGCATTTCAGCTTCTCTGAAGCAGGTCCAGTGTTTCACATGCCGCCTCCATATTCTGTTGTAATTCAGGCCAGTAATACCTTCTAATTGATCTGTTCTGCTACATAACAAATAGTATGCTCATGAAACCAAAATACAAATATAGATGGGCCCGCCTTATCTATCTTCAAATACAAAATGTGTACTCAAGATTGAACATCTATAATAATAAAAAAAAATGTTGTACGTGTTATCATTTAACAAAACCTTTAAATGCAATTCTGCTCCTTATGTCTCCAGGAGTCAGAAAAAGGATACTGGCATATACCGATTGCCTCACAACTAGAAGCTGAAGAGGAAAGGACGTGGTTGTGCATTAGGCGTGCCAATTCAACTATCGCAAATCAAGATTCAGCCAGTGTAGACATGTGTAAGTGCCTTTTACCAAACAACGGTAAATGGATATATCATATAAGAAGATAGTCTTTTATGATACCTGACTGATTGCCTAAGTGGCCTAATCACCAAATTTGGCTCAAATACACTGCAAAACATCCCCCGTAAATCTTGAAAACTTCATCTTCTTAATCTTACTGATCCCCGTTTTTAATTCTTGATTTCTAGCTAAAAGAGTAAAATATCAAAAAAATAAAAATAAAAGACACTACATATAACCTTGGGATTTGAATCAAAAACTTCTGACTTGCTATATTTTCAAACTTCCCTTCCCCAACTCTATCAAATCTTAATTACTTATATAAACTGATGTGTCATGTACACCTCTCACCAAGATTAGCCTGCTTCAGAATATTTGGTAAAAATTGCGGGGGATGACCACTTTTTGGTCCCCCTTTTAGAGTGCAGCCACCGGTTGATCTGTAGTTTATTAATAACCAGTTTTCATTTACAAAGATCTATCTGCCCTTACCTTCTTCGTTTGAAAGTAGCAGAGTGCTGCATTTTCATCTTCTCTGTTTTCTGCCTGAAGTTTGAACTGCACAGTTCAATATGCAGGAAACATATTTTCCAGGAGTTTGCTGCTCCAGGAAAAAATTCAGCGTGTTTGAACTTTTATCAGTACAATTCCAGGAATTTACGTAAGTTGTAAATCTTTTGCACTAATATAGAGAGGACTTCACCACCTGATTTCAGTCTCAATTATTATCTATGATGAGTGACTGAGACAGACGGGGGTGGGAGGCATAGGCGTGGTCAAATGCACACCCTTCATCAAAAAATTATGTTGTATATATAGGCTAAATGTTAGCTATTATGAGTGTGTATTTACTGTTGCACACCCTTAACGCAACTGAGAAGAAAATTTACACACTCTTCATCAAATTCCTGGCTCCACCACTGGTGGGAGGTCTTATTAACAGAATTCTTTGAGATACAAAAGTAGGCTAGTTTACTAATACATGCAAAGACTTATAATTGAGATGAGGAGCATGGCGACAAATAGTAATCAAAGTGCCATTTGCACATTACTGTCAGATGTTGAAACAAAAGCAAAGACGGAAAAATAATAGTAAATTAAATTCGAGATGTACAACAACATACCCAATAAAATCCCACAAAAATTCGAGAGGTACACAATATTAATATTGCAGACCCTACGTATTTCACCTTTCTCTTTGCTTGGTGAGAGTAGTTCAAATATCCGGACTTACTTTTGCCCTTTTCTCGCCATGTGAGGCCCTTGACCTGTCCCAAATACTTTTAACTCCAATGTATTCTCCTGGAGTTCAAACTTATAAAAGTGAAACTCCATAATAGTGTCATGGAGTATGAAACTATTCAAATGAAACTCCATGACACTGTCTTGGAGTTCGAGAAGGAGACAGTTCAAACTCAGTGAATTTTTTCTTGCATTTTGAACTGCACATCTCAAAGTCCAGGAATTTTTTGAACTCCAGCACAGTTCTGTATTTTCATATGTAAAGATTCGACCTGCAACCACTGCGCTGCAGTTTTCCGTGTCTTAGTGCTATTTTTCTCCAAATTTTGTCTTCATATTGAAAAGCAGTTAAAGTTTTGATACAAGAAAGACAAGGAAACTCAAAACAAAACACCAAAATCAGTCCACTAGCCAAGAAACCGAGGACCTCTTTTGGTGACCCCTCTCGGATTCGCTACCAACAAGAAGAATACAAGGCACAATGTCGTAATAACACCAAAACAGTAGCAACACAACAAGAACAAGATGAACAATAGACTAATTTCAGATTCCACATTAACAACACAAACACATGGTTACAACATCAACACTACTACACGATTACAAAGAAACAAAAGGATAGATAGTTAGACAAATTGAAGGTATAATATTAATAACCCAAAAGCCTATTCCACTCTTGGACCTTTAACATCACACACATCAAATACCTAACTCTTACGTTGGCACAAGAGTGACCCCGATCTCCCAAGCATTCAACGTTTCCAAGCTTGAATCCAACACGAGCGATTCCATACTCAAGTTGATTTCCCTAGTTACAATTTCGGGTTGGTGGTCTTCTCTCCTTAGAGAGGAAATGTTTCAAGTGCTATAAACTCATAATATTCATCAAAATCTCACTAATGAAATCCTACATTATTCTATTTATAGTGTATTACAAATAATAGGTAAAATGACCAAAAGGCCCCTTAGTGAAGGGGCACCCCTCTAGTGTATGTAGTGGACTGATTTGGCCCTTTTAGTGTATGTAGTGGACTGTTTTAGTGTCCATTTAGGTGCTCCTTCGCACTTCATTGCACACACCAAGCCTCGGGTATAACGTACGCCCTCATAAGTCCATCTACATGATCGTACTCGTATCATCCTCCCCTTCTTGAAAAGAATTCGACCTCGAATCCGTACCTTTGCAAAATCAAAGAGGAAACAAACAAGTACACATCCTCATGGCATGAGGGTTAGGGTTAGCAAAATAAACAATTAGCACTATCATGCCACGGTGGTACACACTTGAAGTACAACCAAGGATCCTTTGTGTTAATTATGAAAAGCTTTTGTACAACATCACAAACGAAAGGGCTCGGATGAACATCAAGAACTAAGGAACAAAAATCGAGACTACGCCTCTCATACGATGTATATCCAACAACATCATGAATCTCATCATATGCATATAGGTAGTGAAGAAAGGCACCAAAGACACAATTCTCATCTAAGATGTATTCACAAGTAGGAACACACAACGAGAGAAAGGGACATTGCAAGTACATAGGACCTCTCTCCTTCCAACCACTTACCGAGGGAAGACATTCCATTAAGGGAGTCATACCAATAGGGAGAATAGGGAAACTATCATGCAACAATCCAATCCCAGGCAAGTAGTTTGCCCAAGAACTCGGCTTCCCTCTACAAATAATGTGAAGCACGCTCCCAAGAGTCCCACAAGATACTTCAACTTGTCCAACCCCATGAAGGTGACAAGAAGTCTTTAACATCCTTGGACCCTTCCACAAACAAGAATACAACTTGGCATCCTCAAGTTGTGGTTCACATAACTTAAATACAAGTGTGCCAAACATGGATGCACGGATATGAGCAACACCCCAAAGAGACAATGACACATTTGCCCTACGGTCCTCGAGTAGACACAAACCACCATTAACATCAAAGGGATCATAATTCAAGTCACCATATTTATGAAGCACGGGTAGGGTGTCATGCAAAGGAGTACAAGCAAAATTATTTTTCAAAGATATGTCATGCACATGATTAACCCTATGAGCCAAGCAAACATTAGAATCTTTACAACAACATAGGCTCATGGGTTCACTCCTTTGTCCTTGACCAATATCTTCAAATTCTTCACTCACTTGAGATTCATTAATCACATCACACATATTCTCAAGTGGTGGGCAAGTTTTACACACAAGTTGATCAACACAATTTTCACATGACGATGTACTTTCATTCAACACAATAGCTTCAACATTAGGTGGACACAAATCGATCTTACTAGAAGAGTCGATTCGGTTATCTATAGGATCAACTATTGTATCCACTCGCACAGCATGTACATCATCCACAAGTGGTAAGGAATCAATATACTCATATGTAGGTAAGCTACTACTCACACTCAACTGCTTATTAGTCACATGTTCATCATTCACATGTACCAAAGTATAAGAGTTAGCTATTTTTCCTTGACGTTCATGAGTATGTTCATCTTTACCTCGGTGTGAAAGTCCTTTACAAGTTTGGGCAGCAACTTCCTTCGGGAAGCTCTCACCGCAAGGTGTTTGGACCTTAGGTTTTGGATTTGTTAGGATAAGTGTGGATACCAATTGGCGTAGCCTTTCAACATGCCCTTTCATGTCTTCAATATTATCAGTGATGCAGTCAAACGTGGCATTGAGATTGGTGGCAGCCATGGTACCTAAAAGAAAAGACAACAACGAACAACAAAACAACAAACTTGTTAGCTCAAAAATGCCTCACCATACTCTCACTCTCGATTTTTACCTCACACTTGGTTTCACAAGTGTTGAAAGTTGGCTTGTACTTCGCGAATGATTGAGGGTCGAGTCTAATCTTGCCCGAAATAGATTTTCGTTTGAGTTGACTCAAAGAAAATTTGTTTACGGACTTGAACCAACAAGATACAACGAATTCACAAAAGATAAAACCACACAACAAACGCAGAAACGAACAAACGAACTCTACAACTAACTTACAATCTAGTAGGAGATTACTAGTTTGTTAATTAGTGTTCGAACCAACAAACGGAACTAGGAAACAATAAAATGAAACTAAGAAATCTGAAATTTGAGCTTAAAAATTGTTGGTGAACAGTAAAAACGTGATGTGGCAGCCACGTATTGGTTGCGGTTGTTATCAAATTTTATTTTCTAATTCAAGTCTTGGTCCAATTGTAATTTGGAATTGGTTAAGGAGAGAAAACAAGTCTTGAAATTCTCTTTCAAATTCAAAAAGCAAGACTTGACTTTTCTCCTCAAGACATGGTCCTTAAATCATGGAAGGTTGTTGGAAAAGTGGTTGTTAAAGTCCTTGAGTGGTTGGAATTGGTTGTAAAATTCTTGAGAGGTCTTAAATTTTGGAAATATGTCTTTCAAGACTAACAAAATACACACTCTCTTTCTTCAACTTCCAAGATCAAACATCCACTTTTTCTTCAACAATAGATGAAGATGTGAAGAACACCAAGAACACATTTTTTCGAATCTTGAAGTTCTAAGGTTCAAGTTGGACCCCAAACATCAACAACACCTTTCCAAGCTTAAAAATACAACACAATAACCACCATACACATTCAAACCTTGAACCAACAACACACCACACGTCCAAGCTTTGAATCCGCAACAACAATACCAACAACAATCACACGACCAAAGTTTAGGTTCACAACAACAACATCAACAATTAAAGCTCAAATCTAGATTTAGACTTCTTTAGTGTTAGAGATGAAGAAGCTAACACTAGAAATAACAAAACAAATAAAATAACTCCTAGATCTAGACTCAAAATAAGAAAAATTTCGGTCAAGACACAACAAGAACACAATTTCGTCCAAGACACAAAAATGGACAGATTTGCTTCTTTTTGGAATTTTTAGATTTCAATTTTATTTTTTTTTTGAATTTCTAACAAGCAAGCCCAAGATTGATCTTGTAGGAACAAGGTCTAGCCATGCTCTGATACCAAATGATACAAGAAAGACAAGGAAACATGAAACAAAACACTCAAATCAGTCCACTAGCCAAGAAACCAAGGACCTCTTTTGGTGACCCCTCTCGGATTCGCTACCAACAAGAAGAATACAAGGCACAATGGCGTAATAACACCAAAACAGTAGCAACACAACAAGAACAAGATGAAAAATAGACTAATTTTGGATTCCACATTAACAACACAAACACACAATTACAACATCAACACTACTACACGATTACAAAGAAACAAAAGGATAGATAGTTAGACAAATTGAAGGTATACTATTAACAATCCAAAAGCCTATTCCACTCTTGGACCTTTAACATCACACACATCAAATACCTAACTCTTACGTTGGCACAAGAGTGACCCCGATCTCCCAAGCATCCAACGTTTCCAAGCTTGAATCCAACACGAGCGATTCCACACTCAAGTTGATTTCCCTAGTTACAATTTCGGGTTGGTGGTCTTCTCTCCTCAGAGAGGAAATGTTTCAAGTGTTATAAACTCATAATATCCATCAAAATCTCACTAACGAAACCTACATTATTCTATTTATAGTGTATTACAAATAATAAGTAAAATGACCAAAAGGCCCCTTAGTGAAGGGGCACCCCTCTAATGTATGTAGTGGACTGATTTGGCCCTTTTAGTGTATGTAGTGGACTGTTTTGGTGTCCATTTAGGTGCTCCTTTGCACTTCATTGCACACACCAAGCCTCGGGTATAACGTATGCCCTCATAAGTCCATCTACGTGATCGTACTCATATCAAGTTTGAATGGTTATGGAATAGTGGCTAAAAGTTGATTAGCCGTCATAAAAGTGGCAATTTGTTTTTTTGTCAAAGAGTTGGTGCTTCTACCCGATATTCTTTATGTCCCGCTCACTAACTTTTGACAGTACCAATTTTTCCAAAGTACATTGTGCTCTCTTTCCTTGGAATTGCAAGAGATGTATAATACATTAAAAGAGAATGGCTGAACATTAAATTGTCTGCATGACATGGCAGTTAGCATGCTCTTCTACATCCATATCAAAGACAGATGTGAAGAAACGTATGGACGTAAAATCAAACTTCTTAATTAATCACACAAAAGCCCTAGATCATTAAAATGTTATAGCATTTGATTCTCGGATTAAATTCTACCTTTGTTGTTTTGTGTGCAGAGATAGACACCTTATGTGCGGTTACTTTCATTCAAAACCAATCCGTAGTCTTGTGTACCTTTTCCCGTAGTACTTAAAATTGTTTATTTGGAGTTCTTGTATGTCATGCAGCCAAAAATGTTGGTGATCCCACTCACAAACACCCTCCTGCCTCTATCTCTCCTCACAAGAAGGGAGATGTTAAGTCGAGCACAAGAAGAAAAAATCAAGTTAAGGAGACAGGAAAAATGCAAGGCAACCATGGTCGGGGTAAGGAAGCACCTGAAGAGATATATACAAGTCTTAAAAGTATATTACAACCATCAATAAACTCAGGTCATTGTTCGATTCTTCCAGAACTGAAGGCAGCGGAGGAGTTAGGGAGTTGCATAGTTGATTTCCAAATATAGTTTCTTTAGTGTGGACATTGGACATTTTTGATACAAAAGATGGTGCAAGCAGCCTCCATGTAGATTAGATAGGAGTTTCCTGGGAATGAAGAGAACAAATGGAATGGCAAGGCTTGTCTTGGCTCTTCTTATAACAACATTTTGTACTATTTTTGCCAACATTAAAGTTAGTTTTCATAGTCTTTATGATGAATAATTTTCTTCAACGCAAGTTGGTTTCTTATTTTCTTCTGGAGGTCAAAGGTTCAAGCCTTGAAAACAGTCTCTGAAAGGAATGCAAGGTAAGGCTGCATACTAAACCCTTAGGTTTCCCGGACCCTGTGTAGCGAGCTTTAGTGCACTAGTCTGACCTTTTTTATTTCTGTAGCCAAGTGCAACAAATAATTTGAATCAACACAAGTGTCTCGTGGTAGCTGGATTGCATCTGTTTCCTTTAATTGTGGACTTGACTTGTGATGGAGCTAGTTCTCTAAACAGGTTGCATATGCCTAGCATTTGGGCGGACTCTTTGAAAAGAATCAGACTATTTGAAAGAAAAAAACGAAAGTAACGCGGAAACGAAAAATAGGAAGCGCGCAATTTTTTCCAACTCTATTGGCATGCCCTTTAAGACTAGATACTTTATGACATCTTGCCCTTGGGGCCTTATTCTCTAATTTCTTAGGGCTTTTCTTGTTACGACCCAAAATCCGTCGCGAGTAGCATCCACACTAGTCACTCTTTGGGAGAACAATCTATCCCAAAACATCATCTCACAAGCAACACTTAGAAAATCAAGAACTAATCCTTTAATAGATAAAATCAAGGCTAAACCAAAAAATAAGTACAATCAAAGGCGGAACATTGTACTTCAGAAAATAAATTATCCACAGGAATCAAAAGTCATCCGCACCAAAACTACTAAAGAACGTCAAGAAGGGGATGCGACCCCAAAAACTGTAATGGAAACGTAAGTTCAGAAATAAGGAACTATGTCAATAAGGAGAGATTTCATGGTAGCCGAGATATGCTGCTCACCCTGAAATCTGAAGTCAACCACTGTGAGCACAAGTGAGATCTCGTAGGAGCTGCTGTAATATGCGTTGCCCTAACAAAAGTAAGAACAGGTGTAGCTACAAGAAACAACAGTGTACTAGTGTACTGATATGGTCATTTGGCCAGCTCAAGATGAGAATATGAACACATAACTCGATTATAGTATAACAAGTTAATCTATGCTCAACAATCACACTTAGCATAACAAGACACAAATCGGTAATTAGGGATCAAAACCGACAAGTCAACATATTATCACCAGTCAAGACAAGTCAGAACAATTTATTTAGCATATAAATATATTTCCCCAGCTCACTCATGGAACCGTCAAACTCATTTGACCCTTCATATATCCACGCTAAGGGTAACACAACCACCCTCTGGCCACGACCTACAGGGTACTCTCTCCTCTTTTATTACAGGCATAGAAAAAAGTAACCGAAAAATGAGTCGGCGTAGGAATATGTTTAACTAAACAAGTAACAACTTGGTGCCATTTCACTGAACTTCACTACCTCATAACAATCTAGTCTCCACACCCCCACTATTCTACCATTATAATGGGATAAGTGGTTACTACTAAACTTATAGCCACAAACAAATTTGTAATAATATTATCACGCTTATTAACTTTTATTCTAGATTTCAATAAATCAAGCAACCTTACATCTTGTATATTGCAGAAGAGTCTTACCTCTCTCTGCTTATTGAGGCTACTACGACCTCTTCTATTCCAACTTATGAGCTTAACTATTATCTGCAAGGTCAATGGGCTTGATCCCCACTATATTCCCTTTACCTCCAACAACAGTAGTTTTTGGAACGTCTGTACTCAAATTTTGAAACTCATTAGTTAACTAAACCCCTTGTTGCTGCACCTGTTTAGTAACCAAGTCCTTATGTGCAACTGTCTTCTGTGGCACCACCAACCCTTTGGACCATGATTCTGTTGATTCTTATTCTATCTATTATAGAACCTCTTGTCTCCCCAAGTGTTCTCCCACAACTTTCTTTTATTAATTCTGGTTTTGTGTTGTTATGTCCTGCAAAATCACTTTCCCCAGGCTCTACTTCAATTTGTTATCCCTGTACATGTTGTTCTTGGTGTTTGGCCATCGTTAGAGCCCCTTCCTTCTTTCTATATATTTCCAGTTCCTACTTTTTTCACCCAGTACACATTGAAGGCTGCCAGTCATAGGTAACTATTTACTCCACCAACATTCCTTTTTCATTGGTGAAATCCACTACTTCAGGAAGTTGTGTAACCACCTTCATCTCTACAAGCATTCTAGCAAGATTAAGTCCAATCTTTTTTTTTAGTATTTTAATCATCCATCAAAGGTTTTCCAATTAGACTACCTAGTTTACTCCAGCCATTGTCACTCCAATGCTCCCTGCACATTTTGTTCAACGTCATCAGCCCACAGTCATTTACTCGATGATGAACCACACACCACATTATCCCACTCCATAGTACTCATATTCTTCGTTCCTTGTTGCTTAATTGGACTTAACTACTTTACTGGACTTTACGTGCTGATGTATTTGGAGAACTCACCGGTGGACTAAGGCGCCGGCGTAATCCCTCGCTAAATCGCTCCTAAAATTTGCCTCCAAGCTATTGCTCCCTGCTTTTTCAAAGTCATCGCGCTTTTTACCTCCCTTACTTGTAGAATCACTTTCTTAGATATCCGTCCATGGAGGCACACATTTAGGCTAACATGCACTGAGAGGGTTTAGCTAACTCATACATCATTATTAAACTATTTCAACTTATAGCTTGTGCTAAGTGAATGTAGACAATATTTAGTCAAACGAAAGAGGCATGGCTACCAACTCATTAGTCTTAGAATTGCAGATCCAACGATAGCATTTAAAATGAGAATAAATTTCACTATTCAATATTTCATTAATTAGATATTTTATGATCTTTTCATTTAGAGTAGGGGTAAAATGGTGGTCCAACTTTGCAGTTAGGATCTTTCCACTTATAGTATATACTAGAGTGTTTTAATAGGTATGGGTATGAGCCGAGGCGTTTTTTGTGGCACGGGGCATAAGCCTCATGGATTTTAAATTTTTAATTTATAATATAGTAAAAATAGTATAATAACATAATAATTATACAAAATATACATTATTATGTTTGAAAAATTTAAAAGATCGATTAAAAAAAACATAGAGAACAGAACTTTTAACATCATTTTATATGTAGAAAAAACAATGATATAAAAACTATTATGAGATGCAAATTAATTCTAACATTTTACTTTAGAAGCCATAAAAAAATCACAATTCTTAAAAATTAAAATATATGACCATCACACATGCAATTTACCTCCAAAAAAACTCAATAACTATTAATATTATTACTAAAGCATTTTTCTGTCATGAATTAAAATAAAATACATTCAAATAACGAAATAATAAATATGATAATTTTAAATATAGGACAAAAATATATAGACCAATACAAGTGAACATGTAAAATTCAGATATGTATTTTAAACAGAAGTGTTAAGTCATATTCACCCTTAGATTTTCTCAAAAAGTAAATAAGCTAGTTACTTGGGCGATTTAGTTAAAAGTGACAAAAGAGTTTTAAAATGAGGCGTAGGTGACTCAAGTTTTAATAATTGAGTGTAAGTGACAATTACTTTCTTATGGATTAAGAAAGTTGGGAAAGTTTGAGAAACCCACAAGTTTTTTAATTTACACTTTGATTCAAATGTTAAACCTAATATAACTAGAAACGGAGAAAAAAAACGCTTGTTTCTCTCTCTTCTCCTTTATTGTTGTTTTCTCTCTCTTCGTGATTTTGGTTGTTCATTGTTGTTGTTGCTTTATTCATCATCTTCTACTTCATTGTCATCATCTTCTTCTTCATTATCATCATCATCTTCTTCTTGTTGACTGTTGTTATTGTTGTTACCGTTGTCGCTGCTACATGACTAATTTTTAGGTCAAATTTTGTTCGGACATCACTTTGGCATTAATTCATAGGTGACTTTGGTAAGTAAAATTATGGTTTTTTATTAAATTTGTCATTTGGGTACACCGCTATTGCTGTTTTTTAACAATGGATAGAACCCAAACATGAATCCAACATAAAAGTCATCTGTTGCAACAGAAGACTCATATGTTGGATTTATGTTTATGGTTCTATAGTGTTGTAACATGAATCGAACAGACGGGTCATCTGTTGCAACAGAAAAGTCATTTGTTGAAACAGATTACTCTTTTGTTGCAATATAACCTAAAGTTGATTCCAACAGACGTGTTATCTGTTACAACGGTTGAGTTATTTGTTGCAACAGAAGACTCACCTATTGGTATTCATGTTATAGAACTATAGAACATGAGTCATTTGTTGCAACAAGTTAGTTATCGGTTGCAACATGCCACTCATCTGTTGGAATTAGCTTCAAAGGTTTTTTAGTATTGTAACATCTATCCTAACAGGCGCATTATCTGTTGCAACAGATGGATAATCTATTGCAATAGATGAGTCACCTGTTCCAAAAGATGACTCATCTGTTGGAATCAGCTTCAGGTTCTATAGTATCATAACATGAATCCCAACAGGTGAGTCATTTGTTTCAACAGATCACTGACCTGTTGCAACAGATTACTCATCTATTGGGATTTATGTTAAATTACTATAAAATCACTATTAATTTTATTATTATGTAATTATTAACTTTTTTAACAAATGTCTTTATTTAGGTACCATTAATGGAGGAATCAATAACAATAGGGGTGGATTGTCATGATGAATGGATTGAGAAAAGCAATCGATATGTATGATGTTGGAAGGAGGGTGAAATGCTAGAGACGATAGCTATGACAGTCCAAAGTGATATTTCGTATGATGATTTTGTAAACTTAATCATCAGCTATTGTGGAATGAATTGTTAATATAAAGAACTCGTCATCAACTAAATGCACAACTCCTTTGAAAATCAGAGGGTACTAGCTTTCAAGATAACCGATCAGGTTCGGTTGTGTGCTTATTTGAGTAACTCGTCTAGGCTGGTGTTAAGGGTGTATGTGGTTGAAAAACTAAGAGAAAATGAGAACCAAAATGTAGAAAAAGAAGAACAACAAGACATGTTTGATGATCTGGACATGAATATTCCAGATGATGATCAAACACCTATGCCTGTTGTTGTGAGCAATATGGTGGGCAGTTCTTCTCAATCAATATAATCGGGCAATCGTCATGATGACGAGACTGACTTTTACAAGGGAATGTCATTCAAGAATAAGATAGAACTATCTGCTTCTTTGTTTATTACTTGAATGAAAAAAAAAGGTGATTAATTCGAGCAAAGTCTTTTCTTTTAAATATTTTAATCTGAACTATAAGTGGTGGTTGAGGGTTGTGAAATACTTAAGTTCTGAAAGATTCATCCTTAATGTTTATGAAAAGTATCATACATGTGGTTTGGAGCTTATTACGAGCTATAATCCTCACTCCATGGAAAAAGTCCTTTGTCAATATTTCCAAAATAGATTCTCCAATGACAAAGGCCCTTCTACAAGTGATATGGAAAATCAACTCCTTATAGAATTGGGTGTTACAGTCAATTATGGAAAGATATATACGGGTATGGGGATTGCTAAGAACTTGGTTAGTGGGACACATAAGCACGAGTATGCAGTCCTCGATGCCTACCGTTACATGCTTGAGTCCATAAATTCCAGAAGTAAGACGGCGTTGCATGTTGATAAAAATAGAAGGTTCAAGTACTTTTTTGTATCCTATGGTGCTTGAATTCTTGGTTTTCAATAGTCGAGAAAAGTCATAGCCATCGACAGGACTTTCTTGAAGAGCAAGTATGGGGAGTTTTGCTATCGGCAGTGGCACGAGATGCGGAGAGTAACATCTTTCCAGTAGCTTTTTGTGTAGTGGAAAACGAATGTGATGCCTCCTATGGATATTATTTTGAACAAATGTGAAGCTGCATCGAAGATACCAAAGAGTTGTGTATTACTTCGGATAGGCATCCAAGTACCCCAAAGATGTGTTCAATTTTCTAGACTTCATCTCACTGTGGTTTTTGCATGAGGCATCTTAGAGAAAATATTTGAAACAACTTTCACAATAAAAGGGTTGTGTCTCTTTTTTATAGAGCATCTACAACATATGTTATAGCTGGGTTTTTTGACCATTTCAATCAATAAGGGATATTTCATTCAAGGCAGCACAACTTCTCGAACGTGTCAATTTCAAGAGATGGAGCCGGCCATTTAGTCTGATAAAATAGGTACATTGTTATAAATTTAATATCTTGTTTGAGTTATAAGTTTGTATTACTGTATGATGTCGTACTAAGTGATTTTTTTGTATAGGTATAATATTATGACATCAAACAGAGTTGAATCAGTGAATTCATTGTTTGGTGTTGAAAGAAAATTTCCCATAGTGGTTCTATTTGATGAAATAAACAAAAATTGTGCCAAATTATTCCCCGAAAGGCGTATGCAGTTTGTGAAGGCAGAAATAGATTTTTTTTAAAAGAGAAAAACTAAATATCAACGAACATCGGTTTGGGGATAGGTTATTTTCTCATCAAATAGTAGATTACAAGTTCAGTAACGACGTTTATGGTGATGTTGCCACAGTCAATCTACAAATAAGATCTTGTACATGTAGAGTTTTTGACTTGGATAAAATACCCTGTCCACATGCTATGGCAGCGCTTCGAGCACAATATTGAAACACCCTAGATTGTGGCCTTGAAAAATTCATGAGCCTTGAGCTCACTATCCTAGTAATAACTCATCATACGAGTCGTATGGTGTGGGTACGGGTCAGGTGACCCTATTCTTTAGGTGTCTAGTGGGTGGTGGTTGGGTTTTCGGTCTTGGAAAAGACTTGGTTGTATGAGTCGTTAGGGGTGGTGACAAGTCATTAGGATGATACTTAACCAAATCAGTAACTTAGTGACTTGACTTGGATCTAAGTACGAGTGGCTCACTAAGAGCCATGATAATACGAGTCAAAGGGGCATCATAGCTTTCAACGACACCATTGGAGGCCACATACGTAAAGACTCAAGCTTGGGGCTGCCTAACCAAGAGGACAAGTGTTGAAGTGTGAAGAATATCCCAATTACACAACAAGCCGCCCCATTAAGGGACTTTTTATCATTGCATAAAGCATAGAGGTGCCTATCGAGTATAGCCTCTTATTAAGGGATTTTTGGTCATTTACTATGTAATTAGTGTAGCCTAAGACTTTAAATATCTTTCATTAGGTCAGTTTTCAGCAACTTTGATATTTTGAAAGACTACTCTTTGAGAGTGTATTACAAGTGTGGAATCACTTGTGCAAATGTGGATTCACTTGTGGTAACGTGGAATCATTGTGTTGGTTACCCATTTAGAAACGAGGGTTACCTGGGGATTCTGATTCTCTTGAGGTCTTCGTAAAAGTGTGGTGTTGTTTATATGATTTATAGGGGTGTTTGTGTTTGATACACACTTAGGTTCTTGTTTATTGTATAATCTTATGTCTCATTATCTATCTATCTTTACTTATTGCATTTTGTTATCTTATCTCGTGTTTGTGTTGCTTCCGTGAGTTGTTGTTCATCTTGTGTTCGATTTTTTCTTGTGTTGTTAGCTGTTTTTAGTGTTTCGTAATCATTTTTGTATAATTTGGTATCAGATCAAGGATTGATTTCATTCCCACGAGATCAATCTTGGGTTTGTTAACTTAAAAATCACAAAAAAAAGTGTTGGAAATTGAAAAATCCAAAAAGAAATAATGTCTTGTTTTTGTGCTTTGGCCGAAAGTTTGAACTTAGATCTAGGAGTCTTTTATGTGTCTTGATTGTTTCTAGTGTTAGGTTCTTCTTCACTAACACTATTTGAGTCTAGATCTAAATCTTGAGCTTGAAAAATGTGTTGTTGTTCTTTGTTGTTGAGGACTGGTGGCTTGAAAAATGTGTTGTTAATGTTTGTTGTTGAATATTTGAGCTTGAACATATGTTGTTGATGTTTGGGGTTCAACGTGAATCTTAGAACTCCAAAATTCAAAAGTTTTGTTCTTGGTGTTCTTCACCATCTTCATAACTTGTTGCAGAGAAAGTGAGTGTTTGATCTAAACCCAAGTGGGAAGAGAGTGTAGTCTTTATTAGTCTTGAAAACATATTCCAAGACTATTACAAAAGAGGAAAAGAGTCAAAGGGCTTCCTAAAAAGTATCTTGCCAAAAGGGAGAAAGGGTACCTACCAAGGCATACAAAAGAGAAAAGAGTCAAAAGTCTTTCAGAAAGGTGTTTTGCGATAAAGATGCAAAGTAAGTCAAACACTTTTTGAAATTGAAAAGGTCTCCAAATCTTGTTTTTGTTTCCCTCCCAATTCGATTTACACTTTTCCAACTTGAAGATTGATCAATACAAATTGTGAACAAGAAAAAACAATTTCTAAATTTCAACAACCAATGAGAGGCTGCCACATCATCACCCTACCCAAAATTACTTAAGCTCAAAATTTTAGATTCTAAGTTTTTTTTCTTGTTTCTTTGGTTGCATTGCTCGATTCTAGTACTAATTAGCAACTAGTAATTACCTACTAGGTTGTGGATTAGTCTTTTGAGTCCGTTTCTTCTTGTCATCTTTCTTTGTGTGCTTTTATCTTTTTGATTTGTTGTAGTTCCTTGGCTCAAGTCCGTACATATTTTCTTTGAGTGATTTCAAATAAGGAGCTATTCTGACATCAAGCCACAATTGGGACCAAGTAACCTCTTTGGAGTATAAATGAGATACCAACACTTGTAAGGCTAATTGAATGATATTTCAAAGTGTGAGAGCTTGAAAGTGTGTGAGGTTGATTTATTAACCTTTACTTGTTTGTTGTTTTTATATTGTTTAGTGTTTCTTAATAGGTACTATGGCATCGGAAAGGTAACCATGAAAGATTTGATGGCGGCCATAATGATCATTAAACATGATGTTAATAGCCAATTTGAATCACTTGAAGGAAGAATGGAGAGCATGAAAAACTCCCTTTCCAAGAAGTAGGATAACTTGTTAGAGCATCCAAGCTTTCCTAAATCCACCCTTCCTGCTCCACTAAATTGTGAAGTTCCCTTGAGTAGACATGCTCCAAATGAGCTACAAAGTAATCAAACTAACTCTTGTACTCTAGTAAATGAGGCTAGTAGCCAACTACGTGTGAATGATAGTTTGTCTTTAGGTTAGCCGAATGTTCCTTCACTTTATGATGATAATGTACAACTTGAGATTTTGGATACACTAGTTTATCCTAATGATGACAAAATTGATTCTTCTAAAAAGATCAATTTGTGTCCACCTAGTGTTGAAGCCATTGTGATAAGTGACAGTACATTGTCTTGTGGAAGTCATGAAGACCAACTTGTGTGTGAAAATGGTGATGTTGAAAATATTGGTCGATTGAATGGGAATAACCCTTCAATTGCCTTTGTTGTTGATCATGCTATAATAAAGGGTATAAATGATTGTATTGGTGGTAATCTTGGTGAAAAAAAGTGTTTCCTAAACCCATGTCCATGGACACTCCACCCATTTGATCCCGGTGATCATTTGAAATATGGTGATGATGCTGTCTTTTGGAATGACTTAAATGTGCATGAAATGTATGGCCTTTCTATCTTGGTTTGCAAGTCTATTTGTTGTTCCAAGAAGAGTCTATGTTTTCCACTTGATAAGCAACTCTTGTTCTCATACTTATGTGGATAGGCTAGTTGATTCTTTCTTGGAAAGGTATTCGGGTAAGAGGGAGGTACGGTATTTAGACATGGTTTCTTATGATTGGAAGGGTAGTGTACTTCCGAAAGACTCCTTACTTCCATCCTTAGTTGTTCCAACATATGATGATTTGCTTGGTTATGGTGTTAATGGAACTCACTTAAGGGAAATTATTGATGTTAGTCATAGCCAATTCCTTTGCACCTTAAATGATGACTTTTATCCCAATGTCGTGAAGGATGTTTGGTTATATTTGAAGTTTTAGCAACCTTGACAAGATGCTATGATTGATTGTGCTAACCTTAACCCTCATTCCATGAGGAAAATATGTTTTATTTTGTCTCTTATTGTTTTGCAAGGTTCGGATTCAAGGCCGAATCATTTTCAAGAAAGGGAGGATGATACGAGTCAAAGAGGCATCATAGCTTTCAACAACACCATTAGAGGCCACATACGTAAAGACTCAAGCATGGGGCTGCCTAACTAAGAGGACGAGTGTTAAAGTGTGAAGAATAGCCTAATTACACTCCAAGGCCGCCCTATTAAAGGCTTTTTTGTCATTGCATGAAGCATAGAGGTGCCTATGGAGTGTAGCCTCTCATTAAGATCCTTTTGGACATTTACTATGTAATAAGTGTAGCCTAAGACTTTAAATAGCTTTCATTAGGTCATTTTTCAGCAACTTTGATATTATGAAAGACTACTCTTTGAGAGTGTATTACAAGTGTGGAATCACTTGTGGCAACGTGGAATTATTGTGTTGGTTACCTGCTTAGAAACGAGGGTTTCTTAGGGATTTCGGTTCCCTTGAGGTCTTCATAAGAGCATGATATTTTTTATACAGTTTATAGGGGTCTTTGTGTTTGATACACACTTAGGTTCTTGTTTATTGTATAATCTTATGTCTCACTATCTATCTATCTTTACTTATTGCATTTTATTATCTTATCTCGTGTTTGTGTTGCTGCTGTGAGTTGTTGTTCATCTTGTACTCGATTTTCTCTTATGTTGTTGGCTATTTTTAGTGTTTCGTAATCGCTCTTGTATCATGTGAGGATAGGTTATGAATAGTAGGTTTATTCGTATATTGTCTAGTGTCCAATCCCTTGGGTTCTGTCTTAGATACGACTAGACCATATGAGTCGTATGTATGGCCAGGCCACGAGTGGGGTCATGGATTCATATGGTGGACAGTGTATGGGTGTCCAACTCACTGTCTTGGTGACTACTCAAGGGTGCGAGTCATATGATGTGGTGATGAGTTGATGGGTCGACTCGTAACCTAGGACAATTTTTTTACAGCTTTAAGTTGGGGCACTTTAGAAAATTCCCACTCAAAACCCTTAAAACGCCACGTCCCTATAACACTTTTTGGTTATTCATTCTACTCTTTACAAAATTAAACATCCTCTTTACTCTCTCAAATCTTCTCAAGTAAAAATGGGTAGAGTTTCTCCAATGTGGTAATCTAAGGGCTTAAGGATCAATTTCTCTTCGTGAATCTTTGTAATTCAGGCATGTTACTCCTCCCCCATTGTTATTTTAGTAAAGGCATATGTTTTAATGTATGGTTTTCATGGTATTATTATGGTTTTGAAATAAAGGTCGGGGGTTTTGGTTGTTCATGGATGGATATTGTTTCTCATGGTTTAACTACAGTTTTCCATATTTTAAATTATGGGTTTGCATATGTGGATGCATGGGAATGGTGATTTAATTGAGGGGTCATATTGAGCCCCAAATTTGATGATTTTGGTTCTGATAATGGAATGCCCTCATGTTGTTTGTGAAATTGTCTATGAAAATGATATTGTCACTATTTTAAAATTGTGTTTTGAACTAAAGCTTTGGCATAACCTTAGTAATATCAAATTAAGGACTTATAAAGGCTTTGATGGTCATAAATTGACTTGGATTGAAAACCTTGTGGGGTACACGGGATTCCCCCAAGTAATTTTAACAATGAAGTCTGCGGGGTACATGGAAATCTCCTAAGGGTTGGTTAATGACATTGCTTACAAGCTATAGTCGGTATGACGATACCACTTTATTATGCCTTAATAATTGACTCCTGGAATTGGTGGTTTGGTTATGTGTAAAAGGTTTAATTGGGCAATAATGGAGGGTTGTGATAGCTAACCGTGAAGGTGTGAGTCCAATGGACCGACACTGGAAACTCATGTTTGCCGATGTGAGGTTTGTTCAAGGTGACCGTGTGCACGATGTCATACTTATATTTTGGGGGATGTATTAGTCATCCTAGGTTTTTCTTTGGTATGTGTGGCTAACACGCACCGAGGCCCTTTCAGTAGGGAGCTGAACCCATATAGCCCGTGGGTGGATTTATGATAGTTAAGATACACAACCCAGGTTAAGTATTTAAATACATGCTAAACCTTGTTCCCTATCCTGGCACGATATATATGTATACATATGATTGCATATGGTTATTTGATTTGGTTTTGAGTGATGGCATTATTTTATATTTATCCTTGAGTTCATGCTAGCGTTCACTCTACTAACTGTCTTTGGGCGCTGTATCCCCACGCCATGCAGGAATTGATCATACTACAATTTCTCCTACTCAATGACTTAAATCCAGGGACAGCTTTGAGTCAGATTGAAATGGTTATCTTCCATACTCCGGAAGAATCTATTTTATGTGATGGACTTTTTTTCTTTATTGTTATTTCTTTGGTTTTGGTTTTGGCTATGGCTGGGGGGGAAACCCGACCGGATGTTCTTTGATTCTGGTTAGAGGCTTTGTCGGACTATTATGGGCATGGGCAGTATTAGTGTTAGCATTGGTATTGGTATTGGCATTGGGAGTAGTATTGGTTGGACACTTAGTTGTGACTGTTTGGTTATGGTTATAAACTTCATCTTATCTATTTAAATTATTATTATTTTATCTTGTTATATGCTTGACATTCTTCTAATAGAGAGATTAAGGCGGTTATGGTTGGGTATTGGGGGTGGTCTTTAGTCTTGGTTGGACTTGAGATACCAGACACGACTAGGCCCTATTTCTGGTTATGTCAGATTTGTATCAGAGTCCTAGGTTCATGGTCTATTGGGAGTCCACAAAGCCATGTCGAGTAGAGTCTCTTTTAAGGGTGTGTAGCATGCCATACTCATAAGGGAGAGGCTATGGGGTATTTAGGAATATTTCTCTTTCTTGTGTTCTATTTTTGAGCTGTAGAGTCTAAGGTACTGAAATCTTCTCTAATACCCTTTTGTTCGCTTTTCAGATCATGCCTTCCAGACGATCTGAAATTCACGAAAACTCTTCTATTCCACCTGAGGATAATATTGATGGAACACGTCCTACTTATGGGGTCCAGACTCAGTCGAGGGGTCCATTTCCTAACTGTCCTCTGGGAGTCCCACTGGTTCCTTCCAATCCTTCTCAAGCTCCTCAGGTTGATGTGGCAAATGCTGAGTTTCGTCAATCTATTCATATATTAGCATAGTGGGTAGTTTCTCAGGCCGAGCATGGTGATTTTGTTACTCTATCTTCTGAGGCCACAAGGGTTCGCCAGTTTATGAGGTTGAATCCTCCAGCCTTTACTAGTGTTAAAGTCGAGGAGGATCCTCAAGGTTTTATTGATGAGATGAAAAAAAATCTTTTGTGTTATGCATGCTACTAACATGAAGGGTGTGGAATTCACTGTCTACCAACTAAAAGATGTAGCCTGCCAATGGTATGAGAAACAAGAACACTTTAGGGGTGACGATGCTGAGTCAGCCCTGTGGGATGATTTCTCCAGTGCCTTTCTAGACCGTTTCTTTCCTCAAAAGTTGAGGGAGGCGAAGGCAGAAGAGTTTGTTAACTTGAAGCAAGGCTAGATGTTAATCAATAAGTATGCCTTGAAGTTCCACCAGTTGTCTCGGTATGCTCCGGAGTTGGTTTCTAGCATGAGGGCTAGAATGAGGAAGTTCACTTTTGAGTTGTCTCGAGACTTGACTTTTGAGAGTAAGGTTTCTATGTTGAACAAGGACATGGATGTATCTAGGTTTGTTGTGTACATGCAGAAGGTTGAGGAAGAGAAGAAAAAGCAGATAGAGATTAGGGAAAGGCAGAGAAAGAAGTTTAGATTTTCTGAGCAGGGTGGTGTCCAACAGCAGAGTGGCAGGGGTGGTGGAAATTAAAGTAGCCCAAAAAGAAGTAGGGCAGTTCTGGGTCTTACTTGACGGCTAGTGCTCCCTACCCAAAGCCATCGGGTGATAGTCTTTTTCATGTTGGTGCCAATTATAGGGCATAGGGTGCCCAATCTCAGACTAGTAGGGCCCAATCAGCTCCGTTTTATCCTCCCTGCAGATTTTGTGGTCGATTGCATTGGGGTTACTGTGATGAAAAAAAGGACAAGTGTTTTAGCTATGGTTAGCCAGGGAATATACTCAAACGTTGTCCTGTTGGTAAGGTTGCCTTCGGGGAAAATAAGATTCCTATTGTCTCTTCATCAGCTTGGGTACCAAAGGGTGCACCATTTGGCTTCGGCACTAGTCGAAACTGCCTCTACGCTCTCACTACCCATCAGAAGTCTGAAGCATCGCCTGATGTCATTACTGGTATATTGAAACTCTTTTACCGTGATGTGTACTATTTACTTGATCCAAGGTCCACTCTTTCATATGTGATAGTGTATTTTAGTTTTGGTCCTGAGTGTATTTTGGATCCTTTCTCTGTTTCTACCTCGGTGGGTAACTCTGTGATTTCCAGGAGAGTTTATAGGGGTTGTGTGGTATCTGTGGGTGGTCGGGAGATTTTAGTGGATCTGTTTGAGTTAGACATGGTTGATTTTGATGTCATATTAGGGATGGATTAGGTGCACTTGTGATATACTTCTCTAGACTGTCGGATCCATAAGGTCATCTTTAAATTTCCAAAGAAGCCATTTATTGAGTGAGAGGGTGGTTCCATAGCTCCTAAGAAGAGGTTCATATCATATCTTAGAGCCCGAAAATTAATTTTCAAGGGGTGTCTTTATCATCTGGTTCGGGTTAAAGATTTTTAACTCAGAAGGTCTTTCTTTACATTTTATCCCGGTGTTGAATGAATTTCCTGAGGTCTTCCCTGATGAACTTCCTAGTGTTTCTACTGATAGAGAGATTGATTTTGGGATAAATCTTGTTCCGACACTCATCCTATTTCTATTCTCCCATATAGAATGGCTTCAGCCGAGTTGAAAGATCTTAAGGAGCAACTAAAGGATCTTTTAGACAAGGGTTTTGTCCGTCCTAATATGTCTCGTAGGGTGCATTGATTTTATTCGTGCATAAGAAGAATGGTTCATTTCGGATGTGAATTGATTATCGCCAACTAAAAAAGGCGACGGTAAAAAATAAGTACCCTCTTCTAAGGATAGGTGATTTGTTTGATCAGCTTCAGGGTGCTAAGTGTTTCTCCAAGATTGATCTTCGTTCTGGGTATCATCAGTTAAAGATTAGGGAGATGGATATTTCTAAGACTGCCTTCCGTACCTAGTATGGCTATTTTAAGTTTCTGGTTATGCCCTTTGGGTTAACCAATGCCCAGTGGCATTCATGGACTTGATGAATAGAGTCTTCCATTAGTTTCTGGATTTGTTCATCATTGTATTTATAGATGATATTCTGGTGTACTCTAAGAGTAAGGTGGATCATATCGATCACCTCCGCATTGTATTGTGGACCATGAAAGAGAAGCATTTTTATGCCAAATTTTCAAAATATGAATTCTGGTTTAATGTTGTCACTTTTATGGGTCATGTTATTTTTAGTAAAGGGAGCATGGTGCATCCGCAGAAAGTTGAAGTGGTTAAGAAATGGCCTATACCCACGACTCCAATCGATTTTTAGAGCTTCTTAGGTTTAGCTGGTTACCACAAAAGATTTGAGGAATGTTTTTTAACTATAGCTTCCCCATTGACTGGTTAACTCAGAAGAAGGTAAAGTTTTCATGGTCTGATGCTTGTGAAGGTAGCTTTGAGAAGCTGAAGGATAAGCTAACTTTGACACCGATCTTGACTTTGCTTGAAGCCATGAATGGGTTTCTGGTCTATTGTGATGCATCCTGTGTGAGGCTTGGTTACGTCTTGATGCAGCATGGAAAGGTGATAGCTTATGCCTCCAGACAGTTGAAGGTGCATAAGAAGAATTATCTGACTCATGACTTGGAGTTACTGGCTATGGTATTCACGTTGAAAATCTGGAGTCACTATCTGTATAGAGTGCATGTGGATATCTTTTTAGATCATAAGATCCTACAATATGTGTTTACTCAGAAAAAGTTGAACCTCAGGCAAAGAAGATGGCTTGAGCTGCTCAAGGATTATAACATGAGTCTTCACTACAATCCAGGTAAAGCTAACATGGTTGTTGATGCTCTTAGTAGGTTGTTCATGGGGAGTCTAGCTCATGTGGATGAGGGGAAGCGAGAATTGGTGAAACATGTTCACTGTTTGGCTAACCTTGGAGTTTGCCTCTTAGACTCTAAAGATGGTGGTGTGTTTGTTCAGGAGGTGGCGAAGTCATCCCTGGGTGCTGAGGTGTAGGAGAAGCAAGTGTTAGATCCTATCTTGATGCATATCAAGGGTGATGTAGATGGGTAGAAGGTGATGTCTTTTGATGTTAGTGGTGATGGTACCTTGCGGTACCAAGGGAGATTGTGTGTTCTAGATATGGATGGATTTCAAGAGAGGATCTTGGCTGAGTCACATGAGTCGCGCTATGCTATTCATCCCGGTTTGACAAAAATATATCATGACCTATAGGAGATGTATTAGTGGAATAATATGAAGTGGGATGTGGCTAATTTTTTTGGCTAAGTGCATAATATGCCAACAAGTGAAAGTTGAGCACATGAGGCCCGAAGGGTCATATCCAGAAATTGAGTTGCCTGTACGGAAGTTGGAAGTGATCAACATGGATTTCATTACTGGTATTCCTCGGTCTCAGAATTAGTTTGATCTGGTTTAGGTCATCGTGGATAGAATGACGAAGTCTACTCATTTCTTGATGGTGAGGACAATTTTTTTGAAAGAGGATTATGCGAGGTTATACCTCAATGAGATTGTGAAGTTGCATGGGTGCCTATTTTTATTATCTCGAATCATAGTACAGAGTTTTCATCACACTTTTGGCGGTTGTTTTAGAAAGGTTTGGGGACCAAAGTGAGTCTTAGTACGTCTTTCCACCCGTAGTCTGATGGACAAGTAAGAAAAACTATTCAGACATTGGAAGAAATGTTTAGAACTTGCGTGATTGACTATGGTGGTAGTTGGGTCGATCATTTGCCTCTTATAGAGTTTGTATATAATAATAGCTACCATTCTAATATTAGAAAAGCTCTATTTGAGGCCTTGTATGGTAGGAGGTGTAGGTCTCCTATCGGGTAGTTTGAGGTTGGTGAGGCAAAGATGTTTGGTCTGGATTTGGTTCACCAAGCCATAGAGAAGGTGAAGGTGTTTTGGGATAGACTTAAAGCTACCCAAAGTCACCAAAAGTCTTATGCATATGTGAGGCGTAGGAAGTTAGAATTTGAGGTTGGGGATAGGGTGTTCTTGAAGGTGTCTCCTAAGAAGGGGGTGATGCGATTTGAGAGGAAGGGAAAGCTTAGGCCTTGGTATGTTGGTTCGTATTTGGTTTTGAAAAAGGTTGGTAATGTTGCGTATGAGTTGGAGTTGCCTTCTACTTTGAGCTCCATTCATCGATGTTCCATGTTTCTATATTGAGGAAGTGTGTGGGTGATTCATCACAAATTATACCTATCAAGAATATTGGTATTTCAGATTCCCTGTCTTATGAGGAGGTCCCCGTTGAAATCTTAGATCAACGAGTTCTTCAATTGCGGACCAAAGATGTAGCTTCGGTACAGGTTCTATGGAGGAACCACAAGGTTGAAGAGGCTACATGAGAAAATAAAGAGGACATGAAGTCCAAGTATCCATTCCTATTTAGTGTTCCGACAAATCGTGCTTGAGGTATGTGTTGTTCTTAACATCTTTGTTTTCTATCTTTGTTAAAGGTAGATTGTGAAATCCTTGGTAATCTATTTTCTGTCTTAAAGGTAAGAGTAGAGGTGGTTGGGGGTTTAATCATGCAAGTCACTACCTTGTCCCATCATTCAAGGATGAATGATCCAAGCGGGGGAGAATTGTAACACCTTGGATTTTGGCCTTGGAAAATTTGTGAACTTTGAGCTCACTGTTCTAGTAGTGACTCATCATACGAGTCGTATGGTGTGAGTACGAGTCAGGTGACCCTAGTTGTTAGGTGTATAGTGGGTGGTGGTTGGGTTTTTGGTGCTGGTAATGACTTGGTGGTACGAGTCGATAGGGGTGGTGAGGGGTCGTTAGGACAATCCTTAACCAAAGCAGTAACTTAGTGACTTGACTTGGATCTAAGTACGAATGGCTCACTAAGAGCCGTGAGGATAGGTTACGAATGAAAGGGTTGAGTCGTATGTTGTCCAGTGTCTAATCCCTTGGGTTCTATCTTGGATATGACTAGACCATACGAGTCCTATGGTCAGGTCACGAATGGGGTCTTGGAGTTGTATGGTGGACAGTGTATAGGTGTCCAACTCACTGTCTTTGTGATGACTCAAGGGTGCGAGTCGTATGATGTGGTGATGAGTTGATGGGTTGACTTGTAACCAAGGATGATTTTTTTTACAGCTTTAAGCTGAGGGCACCATAGAAATTCCCGCTCAAAACCCTTAAAATCCCACGTCCCTATAACACTTTTTGTTCATTAATTCCATACTTCACAAGATTAAACATCCTCTTTACTCTCTCAAAATCCTCTCAAGCAAAATTTGCTAGGGTCTTTCCAAGGTGGTCATCTAAGGGCTTAAGGATCAATTTCTCTCCGTGAATCTTTGTAATTCAGGAATGCTACTCCTCCCTCATTGTATTTTACTAAAGGCATATGTTTTAATGTATGGTTTTCATAGTATTGTTATGGTTTTGAAATAAAGGTTGGGGGTTTTGGTTGTTCATGGATGAATATTGTTTCTAATGGTTTAATTATGGTTTTCCTTGTTTTAAATTATGGTTTTGCACATGTGGGTGCATGGGAATGGTGATTGAATTGAGGGGTCATGGCTGAGCCCCAAATTTTATGATTTTGTTTTTGATAAAAGCATGCCATCAACCTGTTTGTGAAATTTTCAATTAGAATGATATTGTCACCATTTTAAAATTGTGTTTTGAACTAAAACTTTGGCATAACCTTGGTAATAACAAATTAAGGACTTATTAAGGCTTTGATGGTCATAAATTGAATTGGATTTAAAACCTTGTGGGATACATGGGATTCCCCCAAGTGATTTTAACAATGGAGTCCGCGGGGTACATGGGAATCCCCTAAGATTCTATAGGGTATATGGGAATACCTGTTGGTAATACAATGTATACTACCGACTGGTAGATTTACAAAAAAAACTACCTCAATGAAAAGGAATTTGCTTTTTGAAGAGAAATGGTTGAAGAGGTAATATGAAAAACAAGATGTAAGAAGTAAATAAAGTGGAGTAGAATGAACGAGTAAGAAGGGACCTATTTATAAAGGGTTGAATTTGAATGTGTTAGGCAAAAAGTCACGACTGTTCACCTCCATTTTCTTAATTACATGCCTTAATTAAATCAAACTGGTGACTTTTTAATTAATGTAAAAAGTCATGCTTAATTAATTTAAACTGGTGACTTATTGATTATTCTGAAAAGTCATGACTTTTCAGCTTTTTAATATTAATTAGTTCTTAAAATTAAATAACCATTTTAATTAAATAATCAAATATTTTTCACTTTTTCAATAATCATTTTCTTAATAATAATCATTTTTATTGAGTTGTTGCAGCAGATGGTCCATCTGTTGCAACAGATATCCCATTTATCGCAACAGATATCCCATTTGTCGCAACAGATTAACTATATGTTGCAACTAATGGTCCATTTGTGCAACAGATCACCTGTTTGTTGCAACAGATGGATTATCTGTTGGAAGAGTTGTTTTTATTTCTTCCAACAGATGATTCATTAGTTGCTACAGATGAGGAATTTGATTCATTAGCTGCTTTGAATGTTTTAGACAAAAGTCATGACAGTTCACCTCTTTTTTAATAATTATATACCTTAATTAATCCAAACTAGTGACTTTTCGATTATTCAAATTAAAAAAATAGATTTAAAAACAAAAAAGGTAAAAAGTGATGACTTTTCGCCTATTTAATATTAACATCAGTTATTAAAATTAAATAAGCATTTTTTTACTGTTTTAAATTATGTTTATCATTTATTTCCTTATTATTTATTTATGAAACATTTTTCTTTATTAAATAATCGAAAAGTCATGACTTTTCATCTTTTCAATAACTTTTTTTTATTAATAACCATTTTTAGTCAGTTTTTCCAACAGATGAACCATCTGTTGAAACAGATTTGTCATCTGTTGGAAGAACACAAACCAGTGGCAAGAACTGTATTGTGTTCTTCCAACAAATCTGTTGCAACAGATGTGCCATCTGTTAGAAGGGGGTTTTCAGTTTTTCCAACATATTACCCATCTCTTGCAAAATATTGGTCATTTGTTGGTTGAACGCAATCCAGATTGATGAATTGTATTGTGTTCTTCCAGCAAATGTCCATCTGTTGCAATAGATGAGTAATCTGCTGAAAATATTTTTTGTAGTCTGTCGTATTTAGTTCCTGTTACCACCTTACCTCTTTTTATTGATGCATAAATTAATAAAAACATATTTTATATAATAAATAATAACATTTACATCCCAACAATGAGTTAAAATTATCAAAGTCCATAACAAACAACAACACGAGTTTACTATTACAATGATCTGGAGCATTACATACGGAGCACTTATTTTTTCTTGACGAGCATATAGTCCAATAGATTTCCCATTTGTTGCAATAGATGGGTCATCTGGTGGAATAACTCAATCCAGTAGCAAAAAGGGTTTCTTTCTATTAGGTTTTTAGTTTTTGAGATTGTTGTTACCCTTCCCAGAAGATTAAGAAGAAAGGTTTTGAAGATGGTTACACTTTGAGCCTCTGTAGTATTTTACACTACTTTATGATGGGAACTGAAGATTAAATATTGTTTGATATTGATGGGGTAGGAAGAATAAGGTGCATGCAAATCGATGGAACCAATTTCATGTGTGGGAGTTATGTATTACTGATCAGGTTATCGTGACAACACGCATAAAGTACAATGATTTTATGAATGTTGTATTTTACCTATTAGGCATTGATCCTTCAAATAAGATCCTGCATTTTAAAGTTAAGTTTGATAGGTGTGAATCGATAAGGCCGAAAGGTTCCAAGAAAGTGGTATTGATACCATGTTACAATTTAATGACGGTTTTGCTCATGTTTATGCATCATGTTTTGAGAAGGGATTAATATTTGATGGTAGTGTAGAGATTCAATAGTGATTGGACTAGTTTTAATGGTGCAATGGAGTTTGACAAGTCCTTCGAAGCATCCCAGTGTAGCAAACCAGAATGGAAAACCAATAGAAATTCCCTTGGTCCAAATATATATAGATGGGTTGCTCAGGGAGATGATTATACAGTGGAACATGCTGTAGGAGAATACCCATGCGGGAAAGAGGAGTTGCTGAAGACTATCATCCCAGACCTTATTTAAAAAAGAAACACAAGGTAGCAAGCAAGGAACTAGACAATATGGACAATGAAATTGTATTGAAATATGAAAAATCTGAATGAGCTGCAAAACTGAAAGTGTATCCAAAAATGAAAATATGTCAGTCGTTGTTGAAAAGAAAAATGGTAAAGTGGACTGGAGTTGGATATTTTGCTAGGTAACTGCAACTAGTTAGTGTGGCCTAAATGATCACCTCCAAAGAAAGAAACAGAACTCGAAAGAAGTATCTTTGATAGTATCAAGGGTTGGAAAGATGTAAAGTCAAGAATGAAACTTAAACCAAGAACTCATAAAGTAAAAATAAGGGAAGACAATGCATCAGTTTCTGAAGTTTAACTTACATCCCATGCCTTCTGTTTATGGTTCTGATCAGGTCAATGGCAATGGAAACAAAAAGGTTTGAAGATGGGCAGAAATCCCATGCCTTTTTGTTTCCACTGCAATTGAACTGACCAGAGCCCCAACCAGAAGGCCTAGGATGCAAGTTTAACTTCAAAAATTTCCACCTTGGCTTGATCACTTATTTTAACTTCAGGAGTTCTTAATTTAAGTTTCATTCTTGACTGTACATCTTTTCGACCCTCGGTGCTTGCAAAACTCCTCCTTTTGAGTTTTGTTCCTTTCTTTGGAGGTGATTATTCAGACCACGCTAACTAGTCACAGTTACCTAGCAAAGTGTACAGCTCCAGTCCAATTCACCATTTTTCTTTTCAACAACAAGTGATGGATTTTCATTTGTGGATACACTTTCATTTTTCAGCTCATATAGTTTTTTCATTTTTCATGTCAATTTCATTAGCCAGATTTGCTACACATTCCTTACTACCCTATGTTTCTTCTTTAGAAGGTGTGAGTTGATATATAGTCTTCAACACCTCCTCTTTTCCTCGCAGATATTCTCCCAAGCACCTTCTGTTGTATAATATCATCCCAAGCAACCCAGCCATATAAATTTGGACCAGGGCAATAACTATATTGATTTTTATTCTTGTTTGCAGTAGTTTGAGGCTTCGAAGGCCTTTCAAAAGTCCATTGAACCGTTAAAACCATTCCAATCACTATTGAATCTTTACACTGCCACCAAAAACTTAATCCCTTCTCCAAACTTGACACATAAACATTAACAAAATCATCATTAAACCGCAATAGGGTATCGACACCACCTACTTAGTCCCTCGGCCTTATCACTTCAAACCTATCAAACTTAATTGTAAAATGCAATATCTTATTTGAATGATCAATGCCTAATTGTAAAAAACAATATTCACAAAATTAGTGCTCTCTATGTGTGTTTTCATGATAACATGATCAGTAATACATACCTCTCACATATGAATCGGTTCCATCTGCAAGTAATTTATTTCTCCGTACACTAGCCTTTTATATTGGTCGAGCAAAAGTTGATCCATTTTCACTTCCTTTTTTGGGGAGATATATTTTATATACAAACAAGAGAAAAGCAAAAAGAACATTACAATTGATGTCTGCATAATTTAAAAAAAGAGGCAACACAAAACTCAATAAATACAACACATTAAATAAGCATTCCAACAGATGGTCCATCTAGTACAACAGATGGAGATGACCAACATGTTGCAACAAATGGGTCATCTATTGGAAGAAATCAAACCAGTCTTTCTACTGGTTTGATTTCTTCCAACAAGTGCTCCTTTTATTGCAATAGATGGGTCATCTGTTGGAAAATTTGTTTGATTTATTCCAACAACTGATTCATCTATTGCAACAGATAAGAAATCTATTGGAAGACCTATTTTAATATGTTCCACCTATTGAAACACAAAAACCACCAATATCGATACCACCAACAACATCAACAACAAAGTAACAAACAAAAAAAAAACAATACTGCCAGCAAGGCTTTTTAAGTTCTCCCAGTAGATGACTTTTCGATTATTTAATAAAAACACCGGTTCGTTCATTCAAGTCTTAAAAGACACTTTTTCTTCAATTTTTTCAATAAATAGGATATGGGTAATGGGTAAATAAATAAAAATAATAAATATAAATAACTAATTTAAATAACCAAACTAAAAATATGATATACACAATTTCAGTTTTCATCATAGAAAACATGAAAAATTTGATGAAACAGGCAAAGAAGAAGACGAGAAGGCAAGAATAATAGCAGAGAACGCAGATCTAATAGTGAACCATACCTGCCATATCAAAAGCAAAAGGATCAAAACACCAATTTCAGGTGAGAAAATATATAGATTAGTTGAGATCTAAAAGGATCCTCAGCTAAAAGAGGAGAAGAAAGAGGAGACGATTGGGATTACCCTAAAAAGGAGAGAAAGAAAAAGAAGAGAGGTGAATTATTTTATTTTTAAAGGAGAGAGAATTCTAGAGATGAGTTTAAATAGTTATTAATAACTTAATTAATGGTTGATGAGAAAGAAGAGAAAGTGACATTGAAAATACAAGATAAGACAACACATTAAGGAGATTTTTGAGTTATCCAGCAAAATTTTTGACCGCCTTAATATTTTTTTCTTTTTTATTTTAGACAAAGAATTGATCTAAAATAAAAAAGATCTTAAAATAGATAAGTCATCTGTTGCAACAGATGTCCACATCAGTTTGAAAATTTCCAACAGATCAGTCATCTGTCGCAACCGATGGCAACATCTATTTGATAATTTTTAATAGATAAGGCATCTGTTGCAACCAATGTCATTATCTGTTTGATAATTTCCAATAGATAAGTAATCTGTTGCAACAGGTTGAACGTCTATTTTAGTTGATGTCTATAATTATTTGATAATTTTCAATAGACGTGTCATCTATTGCAATAGGTTAGTCCTCTATTTATTCAAATCAAGTCATTTTTTGGAATATCTAAATTGATTTAGCTAGAATTAAATGATCAACTATTGTGTTCGTCCTGACAAGAGTCATCAATTAATTAATTTGAGTTGAAATTATTCATATCGATCCATCATTTGAAATATCTAAATTGAGTTATCTAGAATTAAGGATGAGTTCATAGGTTCAACTATAATCTCAATTGATGTCGTTGCAATTGTATGATCAACTATTATGTTTGTCCTGGCCAGAGTTATCAATTGATCAATTTGAGTTGAAATAATTTATATGAAGCCATTATTTGAAATATATAAATATATTTAGCTATAATTAAGGATGATTTCATAGGTTCAACTACAATTTCAATTGATGTCATTGCAATTGCAAGATCAACTATTATGTTCGTCCTGACCAGAGTCATCAATTGATCAATTTGAGTTGAAATAATTCACATCAAGACATTATTTGAATTATATAAATTAATTTAGCTATTATTGTATTCGTTCTGACTAGAGTCATTAATTGATTAATTTGAGTTGAAATGATTCATATCAAGTCATTATTTGAAATATCTAAATTGATTTAGCTAGAATTAAGGATGAGTTCATAAGTTCAACTACAATTTTAATTGATGTCGTTGCAATTGCATGATCAACTATTGTGTTCATCCTGACCAGAGTCATCAATTGATCAATTTGAGTTGAAATGAATCATATTAAATGATTATTAAGTTAATATTAAATTCATTAAAGTTCCAATTGATCTTAATAACTGAAAACTAATTTTAGTGAAATTAATTTAACTTATTATGAAACAGTTAAAATTTATCTCTTTTAAAAAATTAATTAAGAGCAATTCGAACCAAATTAACATTTTTAAAACTTGTCATTCTTTTTTAAAATACAAATCAACCCATACAAATCACCCATTTGCGGAAAAATATTTTATTATTTTAAATCTTGAGTTCTCTTTTTTCTATTTCTCTCTCAATAATACAAACAACAACTACTCAACATATTGCTCAACCCTTCATAATAGATCAATTTTCTTCTCATTTACGACCACATAGTTATTATTTTCAACTTTCTTCTTGCTTGTATCCATTATTTTCTCTCTTCATAGGTAACAGAGTTCGAGAAGAGTTCTACATTTGTTGTTTTTCCTAAAAATTAGGGTGTTTTATTTAATGGTGAAAAAGAATACTTTAATTTATATGATCTTCGAGAACGTGTTAACAATTTTGAGGTTTTGGTGCTAAAAATATAGAAAGAACTCGAGAAAATTCTAGTTTTTATTGTAGTGTTTTATTGACTGTCATGGTGTTGTTGGATGGTATTTGTGGTGTTGGTGGTGGTTGGTGGTGGTTGGTGGTGGTGTCTATATTATTGGTTTTAGTGTTGGTGTTGGTGATGTTGGTATTAGTGGTGATGTTAGTGGTGGTGTTGGTGTTGGTGTTGGTGTTGGCATTGGTATTAGTGGTGGTGGTGGTGGTTGTGGTTTTGGTGTTAGTATTGGCATTGTTGTTGGTGGTGGTATTGGTATTGATGGTGCTAGTATTGGTGTTGGTGTTGGTGGTGTTGGTGTTGATATTGGTGTTGGTGTTTGTATTGGTATTGATGTTGATGGTGGTGTTGGTATTGGTGTTGGTGATGGTGGTGTTATTGGTATTGGAATTGGTATTAATGGTGGCGTTAGTGGTATTTGTGGTGGTCTTAGTATTGGTGGTGGTGGTGATGGTGGTGGTGGTGTTTGTGGTGTTGGTATTGATGGTGTTGGTATTAGTGGTGTTGGTATTGGTTGCGTTGGTGGTGTTGGTGGTCTTTGTTGTGTTGGTGGTGGTATTTGTATTGGTGGTATTAGTGGTGGTGGTAGTATTAGCGGTGTTGGTGGTGTAGGTGTTGGTATTGGTGGTATTGGTATTGGTGGTATTAGTGGTGTTAGTAGTGATATTGGTGGTGTTGGTGGTACTGGTGGTGATAGTGGTTGTGGTGGTATTAGTAGTGATGGTATTGGTGATGGTGTTAATGGTGTTGGAGTGTTGTATTGCCCAACAGATTACACATCTGATGGAAATGTAGAAGACCTAATTCAATTTCATCCAACAGATGATCCATTTGTTGCAAAAGATGGGTAATTTGTCGGAAGTTATCAAAATAGAACTATTACTTGTTTTGATAACTTTCAAGTGAAGACCCACTTGTTGCAACAGGTGGAACAAGTGTTGGAAGATATTAAAATAGGTCTTCAAACAGATTCCCTATTTATTTCAACAAGTGTATCAGCTGTTGGAATAAAACAAAACAACTCTTCCAACAGATTAAATATTTGTTGCAACGGATGTATCCATTGTTGGAAGAAAACAAACCAGTAGCAACATTGTTTTGATTTCTTCCAATAGAAGCCCATCTATTACACCAGGCTCTTAATCTATTGCAACAGATGGATCATCTGTTGAAATATTTTTTGTAGTGTGTTGTATTATTAAATTTTGTGTTACTTTTTTTTTCAATTTATGCAGACATCAATTGTAATGTAGTTTTGTTTTTCTCTTGTTTGTAGGTAAAATATGTCTCCCAAAATAAAACAAAGTGAAAGTGGATCAACTTCTTACCAACTAACAAAAAAGGCTAGATTACAGATGGATTCGAAGGAGCTTTTTGAATAATCTATTTCAGGAAAAGTGAAGCTGAGGAAAGGTATGAAAACAAAATTGATGAAGATGGTGAAGCTAAGGAAAATGATATTGAGGGAGGTGGAGAAGTTTCTGTCAAGGGTAGTGGGAAAAATAAAAGTGAGGATAAAGAAGATGAAGATAAAAAAGAAGAGGACGAAGTAGCAAGTGAGGAAGAAGATGGATCTTCCAAGGAGAACGAGAAAGATGATGATAATGCATCATCAATGGAAGGTGAATTAAGATCGAAATCCTAGTATGATCCTCTCAAAATTATTAGTATTGACAGGTTTCAAGTTGAGATGCCGATAGATAACCCTGCAGATTTAATCGTTGATTTTGTAGTTAAATCTCTTATAAGGAGACCTTTTGACGAATTTAGGAATATTATGAAAAAGGAAAAACTAGAGAATTTTTTTAGGTCAAGCTACTTTAGACACTTTCTTAAGCTATCTGAGGACAGCAATTCTCACTTTCAAATGAGCATGGTATATGGTCTTCTTAAGCGCAGGATCAAGTACATGGGTGATGATAAAGATTTGAAGGAGGGGGGCAAAAAGATGGATTAAATCTCAATTAACTACTGTGGCATGCCATTTTATTTTGGCATGAAAGAGTTTTCCATAGTGACTAGCTTGAGATGAAATGAGCCACAAGAACCTCTACTCAAGAAAACACCCAGTTAAAAGTCCAAGGCAAGCAATACACCCAAACCACCACCATCAAATAAAGGCAAGACATTGTCTAAGCAATCACCCACCAAAACCAACAAAGGTAACAAAAAATAAAAGGGTTGTTGGACATTGTTGGACGTGGCTACAAAGCCCAGAAGTTGATAAAAAATCTTAAGAATAAAGACATAACAAAGCAGTACAAGGAGCAGTTTTGCTTAGTTTGGTTTGCCCATTCCATTATACAGGAAAGAGACATCTACAAAGTCATACAAAATGATTTGTTGGTGCTCACTTAAGATTTGGATAATTTCAACATTTACCCCTGGGGATATGACAGCTACAAGTTGTTTGTGAAATATTTATTGACAAAACTATCCCCAAAGACGATCAGCTTATACGACTTTTCATGGGCTTTCATGATAAATTTAATCACTATGTATTTACTCTTGAATTAAATTATCTTGAATAATTATTATGACTTCTTTTTGTTTGCTTTCTATTTATATTTTTTAGTTTTGGTCATTTGAAGTCATTCTGCACCTCCGAAAGCAGGTCAAGGATTACTCGGATGAGCTTTCTCATCAAAGGATCCTTAGGTGATTGGATGCAAAGAGCAACACAAATATTATGGAGGTTAATCTCTTTAACCCTCTGGATGATGCAGTAAGTCATCTTTCAAGTAAAATAACTTGACTCAAAGGAAGATATTAAAACAGATAGGCCATCTATTGCAATAGATGAAACATCTGTTGCAGTTTGTCTTAACAAATTACTTGGCTACAGAAACTGGTGCAACAAATAGGTAATTTGTTTCTACAGATGAGTCATTTTTTGCAACAGATTTTTCATATATTTCTTTGGTTCCCTGAACCTGACTTAACAGATTACCGATCTACGACAACTTATTCAACAGATGGGAAATTTGATGCAACAGATGAGTAAATTATTACAACAAATGAATCATCTGTTGTAATGCATAAATTATCTGTGTTAACATATTACCCAACTGACAGCAAATTATTATTTGATTTAAACATATCTACTTTCATGTATAGGTTGTGCATCCATTATTTATACCTACTGAACAAGAGTAAGGGATGAACTCTTTTATACTCTAGGTCTTGTTTATACAATAGCAGACCCAATAGTGGAATTAATAAAGGGGTAATTGGCTGGAGCAATAGTCATAAGAAGAGAAGTTAGGAAAGGTCAGCCTCATATTGAGGCTCTTCAAGACCAATATGCTCAACAGATTTGGGTGTTGCTTGTGGGGGTGTTACTGTTGGAGTTGTTGATGTTAGTGAAAGCCATGTTGATGTTGATGTTGTTGCCAGTCATGATGATGAGCATATTGATTATTAAGAAAAAATAAATATGTTTGAAATCACCCCTTACAGTGGTCCATCTCAACCCTCTTCACGCTTATGTTCTCATTGCAAATGCAAATAGTGCATGGACAGACAGGATGAACTCCTTAAAAAATAGATGTTCTCACTGATTTTGTTAGGAAATTAAAATCCAAGAGGGGTGTCATACCATCCAAGAAGGTGGGAGATCCATACACTCATACAGTAGAGATTAGGAAGAAGAAAAAAGCAATTAGACATATACTCTCAAACAGGAAACTAAAAAAAGAATTGCAACTCCTCCTCCTCCAAAAGTTGATGAAGTTCAGGGACCATTAAAGAAGGTGTACATATATGCAGAACTAGACGTCTAGAAGGATGATAAAGTAAATAAAATCCAAGCATTGTGCAAAAGACTTCACCATAGATCCCTTTCCCCCCAAGACTTCAAGAATATGACAAATATGAGGCAAGGGTACGTAGATACGGTAGGTTTACTTTTCTTAACTTAACCTTCTAATCTACTTCATGTATTACATTCTATGTCATCTTACATTCTGGTGCAACTGGTGGTTCATCTGTTGTATAAGTTGCATTAGATGGGTAATCGGTTAACAGATTCAGAGAACCTATGCAATAGATGGACCATCCATTGTATTTTTCCACTATTTTTATTTTTTTTAAATTACTAACCTATTTAAAGAGTATCTTATTATATCACAGTATGTTGATGAAATTCTCTACCTCATGGAGGGGCAAACAATTAGCGTACTCATATGATTATGATGCAGGCGATAGGATAATGGACCTCAACTTCTACAATAATTTCAAGAATAGGTACGATGATCTCAGGACCCTAGCGCCAACTTTTGGTGGCCCGGGATTTAATTTGTTAGTTTCTATATTCAAATAGGATCAAGATATGATTGACTATGATAGAGGGAAGAGGCCATATCCGTACGGCAAGGACTGGATCAAGGCAAAGAGAATTCTTGCAGTCATGAACCTGGACGTAAAATATTTTGTTGCTCTTGAGATACTACTCTAGGACAAAAAGATGAAGGTTTATGACTGCAACTTACCTGTCTACGAGGAGGCCAATTTTTTTACCAAGATATTGCCACTATTGAATTTGATCCTCAGATTGTTGAAGCAAAGTAACCTGATAAATCATTTGCCAGCCAAAGTGTTGAATGAAAATGGACTTTTGAAGTCTCAACAAGGACAAAAATCCTCACAGAATTAATTCCATGCATGCATAAGCCCCGAGACGTTTTACCATTGCCCCGTCCAACACTACCTTTTAAAATGTTGGATAGTAGTTTCTGGATTTGGGTGTTGCAATTCAATTAGTATAAATTTTTTAAATGATATTGATAATAATAAAATTGTGCAAAATGAGTAACTAAATTATTCAAGAAAAAGGTAGAATCTGAATTTGGTATATTCGCTATGTTTCTTTTTAGTTTGCGTATTTCATTTTTTGAGAGTAAATTTGACTAATTTTTAGATCTAAATTAGATTAGATTAATTCAATATTTTTAAATGTAAGTTTCGATATTCAAAAACTATATGAAAAGTACTATAAATTGCATTTTTTATTTTTAATATGATTAAAAAATATATATCTTAAAATATTAATCAAAATTTGTATCATTTGACCTAAAAAGAGAAATTTATACCAACGAAAAAAAACGGTGGGAGTATATAGTTACCCTACTCTAATAAGTTGATATAGAAAGTGTGACGTGTGATAACATAAATTTTATTGTAATTAAATGCAAACATATGGTATGATTTTATCTCATGAGCTATACTTCCTTATAGACAATGTTCTCATGTATGTTCTGTTCCAATGTTTTGATTGCTCGTCATAATTAAGAACCAGTTGATCTTTTGTTGGGATATTAATACTTACAATTATGATCGCATTTTATATCTTCTGCTTATTTTACCATGTCATAAAAAGCTATTTTAGTTTTGATGATTCATATAACAAATGGATTAGCCAAAAAGATAAATTTTGAATGGCGAAGGAGAAATATAACATAACACAACATCAACGTATCAGTATAATTCCACAACTGGAATTTGAAAAAGAATATAATGTATGCAGATGTAATCCTTACCTCGTGGAGGTAGATAGATTATTCTTGAAAGCCATCTATTTTGGAAGAAGCCTAAAGAAGTAGGAACATCACATTTTATATCAAAAATTATTTCCTTATAATCATACTCAAATCAAAGTACATGAATTTTTTTCATAGGTTTAATTCTTTTAAGTTTTTCTTTGATCTAATCCATTTACGAAAATCATAAAAGTTTAAGATTTAAAAAGAAAAAGAAGATTAATAATTGCAGTATTTAAAATGATGAGAGAATAAAACATGCACGAACATCCTTTGATCACAAACTGACAAGCATAAAGAATATTAATTTATAAACCAAATGATTAACAATAACGTAGGAGCAAATAAATCCATATCAATTAAATCCATAGATATCTGCAACCTCCTATCAACAATAGATATCAGATAACTCTATCCACCAAGGCTGAAACAGATGGGAAAAAATCGCCTAGTGTTTGTCTCTGTTGGGAATTGAAGTTGAGATCTCATAGTGCTCATTCCGAATCCATGTTAAACTGATAAAGTACTAAAGCAATCCACTATATTCTAATTAGTTGACTTGAATTTTTTCTTTTGGAAATATATATTATAGATTATAATATAAATATAAGTTCCTGAATGTGTGGTAGAGAATTAGCAGAAAATAAGTTTCTATAACATAAAAAGAAATAAATTTACCTGGTCATTGAGTCAAATAATATATACCGAACAAAGGCTCCCATTCAGGAGATTGAAATTTCTGACTGAAGTAAGAAAATTTTAGGCAAAAGTGATTAGGTGATTTGATCAGGGGCTTGTCAATAAAATTAGTGGCCTAAACTCAGGTTTTAAACATACATACAACAATACTACTATAATAATTTAGAGTTATCATATTTGTTCTTGCGTAGTAGTTGTTTTGGTGTTGTATTTTTGAAAGACATATAACCTTTAACTTCACAAATTAATATAATTATTAATAAAAATAAGGACTAATTCTAGTAAATAAAATATTAGTCGTTTGTTTACAATGCATTAACTTGGATGTTGTTGTTAAAATTTTATTTATTAATATAAAGTTTGAGTTGTTTAGTTCAAAGTTCTAAAATATTTCTTGCAAAACTGAGATAGCTTTTTCTCTTTTTTTTCATATAATTTTTTAAAATGTATTTCATAATCTTCATTATTATTTCACGTGAAGTTAAAATCATATAGTTTACTATTAAAATTTTCGAGGCCTCAAAATTTTCGAGGCCTAAAGCAAAGGTTTTACTGGCTTACCCTTGAGCCACCCCTGAATTTCATTGGGATTATAGACACGTAATTTTGTCCCTCCCGAGAGAGTATTTTTACCCATTTACCCTATCGTACCATGCACCCTCACCCATTTAATAATTTCCCCATAAAAAGATAAAAAATAACTAACCTAAAAAAAATACCTCACTTTTAACACCTTACCCTAACAAAAATAACAACCTACCCCTACCTCATACTCACATACCCCCTACCCCTACCACGTTCCCCCATCCATTAACTCTTAACACATTTCTTTTCTCCTCACAAAAAAATATATACACACTCCTCCATCAATTCAAAAAAATTTCCTTAACAATACACAATTCCACTGACTCACACACTCTCTACTGATATATACATACACAGATCACTCACACCGTGAATACATATATACAGCTCACATAAACACTCAAAGAGGGAGGACATAATTCTATTTTTTAGGCAAAACAATACATACACAGAGGAGGATTTCACTCACGGATTCTACTCAGACACGCACACACAGAGTCACATACATAGAAAATAGAGTGAAACGGAGGGAAATATGAGAAAATAGAGAGGAATTGAAAAACAAAAGTAATCAAAGAAAAGGGAGAGCGAAATTGAGAGAGAAAGAGGTTGTAAGAGGAGAGAATAAATGAGAGAGAGGAGAGAAACAAGCATCTCCTACCATTTACTATTCCAAAAATCATTTTCTTCATCTAAAAATAGCAAAATCTCATAAAAAATTCCACCATCTACCACCGGCGATGCAACCTTGAAACCAGCCTGTCAAACAACCCCCAAATCAATCAAAATCAGCAACCAGTCCATCAAAATCACCGAAAAATATTAAATATCTCCAAAAACCGGTTCCCCCATTCCAGATTTTAACGAAAATAATCAAATCCAATTTGGGTTTTCTTTTTGTGACGTCGAGTGGTACGAGACTGTTTGGGCTCAAGTTTGGTCATCATTGAGGTTCTTCTATAAAGGTTCGGTGTATCTTGGGATTTGTATTAGTGTGGTTTTCCTATTCCAAATTCGACAACATTTGTCTCAATTGAATATGATGGTTTGAAGCACAATCAAGGTCCAATTCTTCTTTTAACTCAATTTTTCTTTTGTTTTATCTTAAATGTGCTGATGCTATGATTGTGTGATTCATATGTGGTTGATGACATAATTTTGATTGTGTGATTGAATAATTCTATTTTTTTTGGATTGATTGATCAATTCTATATTATAATTGGCTAATTGGTTGAGAATGACTCAAATTTGTTTGGGGTAAATGAAATTGAGTCGGGAATTGTAAAATGGACAAAAGGGTTAATTTTGATTAGTTCGGTTCATTGATGGGTGTTGTTGAATTCGGTAGTATCATGCTTAAGGTCGAAACGTAAATAGGCAAATCTTAGGTCAGGTAGGCAAACCGTAAGAACCAATGATTGTTGAATGGTTTTGTTTTATCACATTTGGAGTAGTTGTACTTATTTGGCCGGGGAATGTCCCGAGGCATATTAGACTTATTCACCGGGGAATGCCCCAAAGTATCATGTAAGCACGGAAGGTCGTGATCAAGGCCCGAGGCATTGGTTAGAGCATAGTTTAGGATTAGTGTAGTTTAGTGTAAGTTTACATTTCAGTATTTTTTGTTTTGGGTCTTTAATAAATTGGAATGGACATTATTTTTTTCGGACTTGTTTTGTTTGGTTTGTTTGTTGTGTGCTTTATTTGGTTTATGCATTTTATAGTGTCTACTAGCCGATATACTCTACGAAGCGATCATGGTCGTACTATGGGACCGAGGGGTGCCTAACACCTTTCCCTCGGTCAACAAATTCCTTAGCTGAAATTTTTGTCCGTGGACCAGTTTTAATGAGTCAAAACCATTTTGAAAAGGATTTTCCAAAGATGACTTGGCACGTCGAATTATGCAAAGTGGCAACTCTGAATTTTGATTGTTAAAAATACTTTTCAGAACAAATTCATTTTTTGTCACTTAATAATAAAAATCCTTTTCAAATCTTAAAATCAATCTTTTTGGTAAAAAAAAAAAAGGTGTGACAGCTCTAGCGACTCTGCTGGAGAAATTTTCAGAATTCGAGCTTATTTTGAGTTGTATCGGCTTAGTTTAACACTATAGGTGTATAAATATTTTGTTTGTGTTATTATTTGTGTTATTGTCTTATCATTGTTGAATACTTATGTGCTCTTTATTTATAGTCTTTCTTTTATGTGTTACCGCTTTATATCTGGTATCATTTGCATAACCTGAGTTATTTCTTTTGCAGTAAGTCTCGGAGTATACGTCGTATACACGAACTCTAGTTGGGTTACCCTTATTTTAGGAGAGGGAGACGTCGGACGTATGGAGTGGGTGGAAAGCTCTTGCAGCCACTATAGATCATACACTCCCCCGAATAGCCTTGTTAGTGAACCCCAGCCTAGGTCAGTCTTTAAGTCACACTTATCTATATCATATTGAGATTTAGCGGGACCCACTTGGTCTTTTATAGGAGACTTACCCCTAAAGAATCCCTACGTGCTAATTGTTGTATATCTGAGGGTAACAGGATCATTTAACAGACTGATTTGGCGAAAGCATGTGCTAGAATTAAAGAAAGACGTGTTTGAAAAAAAAAAAGAAAAAAAAAGTGAGTAAAAAAAAGAGTTTCGTAGTGTTTTAGAGTTTTTTATAGCTTTTATTCTTCACAATCCAAAAAATTCAAAAAGATTTTTACCTTTTGCACTCATTTCTCAAAAACAAAAACATCAAAAAGATTTTCTTTTTGATTTCTTTAGTAAGCATTCAAAATTTGAAAATTTCAAAAAGATTTTTTTTACAATAGGAAGTTTTTATAAAAGAAAAATATAAAAAAAAAATGATAGAAGTTTTATACATTTCATATAACGAAAATACCAAAAAGATTTTCCTTTCATAGTTATTGGTGTCAATTCTATGTGAAGTGTCAAATTAAAAATCCAAAAAGATTCTATTGACGTTTTTATTATCTGTCTTTGGTCGTTTCTCACAAGTTAGGGTTCAGTTTGTTATTTAATCCTTAACTGTCCAATATGGATGAACTACACACACCTGATTCTCCTCTCTTGGTAGTAAGATATGTAGGCAGCCCTTCTAGAATTTGGTGATCTTATTTAAGAAAAAATTTAAAAAGATTTTTCTTCACTCTTCATTTAGAGTAGGTGTTTCATATGCATCTTTAAAATAAAACTACAAAAAGATTTTCTTCTAATAGCTTTAAGTTTCATTGTCATATGAAATCCAAACCAAAAACACCCCAAAAAAAATCTTTGGTAATCATAGGTTTCATTTTGTATGGGGATTTTAAAGTTGAAAAAACAATTCAAAAAGATTTTCGTCAATTCTTTTGATAATTTGTTATTTTCTTTTCTTCTTAAAGTTTCAAGAAAAAGATAAAGAAAAAGAGTTTGATCGGCTATGTTGTGTCAAAACTTGATGAACTATGCACACCTGATTCTCCTCTCTCGGGAGTGAGATACGTAGGATCCATTCTTAGGTTCGGTGATCTTTTCAAAAAAAAAAATAATAATAATAATAAAAGAGGTTTTGAAAAAATATTAAACTCTAACACATTCGTTACCTCTTGTTCCATTAGTTTAAGGTGGTTGGTTTGTGGCATCCTGGCTGGTCCTCCATATCACACTCAATTCAATTAAGGGTTAGTTATGTCCAACAAGGATATTGAGAGTGACGTTATGGATCAAACAAAAAGTCAGGAAAATGAGAGTTAAAGCAAGAGATTATGAGACTAAGGCAACAAATTATGGAAATGTATTGAGCTTGGGACAGTGGGTTGCCTCCTCCTCCGTTCCCCACTATTGACCCGGCAAATACCTTGAGTTTTCCATCACAATTGAAAATTCAGTTTTCTACTGTTGTTGATGCACCACAGTATGCCTCAGAAGTTATTCCACATCAACTTCATCCTAATACTTCCACCACTCTTTCTCTAGCTCCTCAATATAAGCCTACTACATTCACAATACCACATATCATTTGTGATTTGGTTGATCAACCCTCTACTGAGGTTTCCACATTGGTTGTCTGCCTAACGATTGTGCTTCCCCAGTCTACTAGTGAATCCACGTTCAACACTCTTGACGATCATTACTATACTCTTGAGCCTGTAGTTAAGTTAATTGGACCGCCAAAATTTCTTACCAAGATACCTAGCATGCCAAAAGAGAAAGAGAAAATGGTTGAGAAAATGAAGAGTGCAGAAAATGTTATGAAAAGTTCCCTAGGACTTACGGATAAAGAAGATGTTTCATATAAAGACTGGGGCATGTCTTCAAGTGTCAACTTTTCTCCAAGCTTTGAGATATCAAAAATTGAGGAGCATGATGAACATGAGGATGTCGTAAAACATTTGGGATAATATTGCAATCAATTAAGGAAAACTGAAGGGAAGAAGAAGGAAAACATACCTATCGTATTTCTAGGGGTAAAGCAGAGCTCGAGAGTTTCGACTCTGCAGTATTGTCAGTCTAAATCTCGAGCTTACACATCAAATCCACTTACTCATCTACAACAAGGTTCCCTTTTTCAAAATCCAAGGAATTTTATTCCACTTCTTCAATATCCCTTGAACAATGCACAACTGAATGCTCATCCATCTTTTTATCCACAATGGTATGAACCTGTCCCTCAACATCATCCTCGGCCCCTAGAAATTTACCAAGGAACCTCTATATCCAAGTTTCATCTGAGTCCAGAGTTCTCAATGAGAAGAAAGGCAAAGGATAATTTCACGCCATTTGGAAAGTCCTATACCAGTTTGTTCCAGACATTGAGACAATGGGGCATGATTACTCCTATCCCTAGGTATACTCCCAATCCACATTCAAAAAAATTTGATCCGAATGTACGATGTGCTTATCATTCTAATATCCAAGGTCACAGTACTGAAGATTGTCGTATTTTGAAAAGAAAAATGGAGAAAATAATTCAAGAAAAATTGATTGTGGTACAAAACATTAGCACCTCAACCGTCCCACGGAGCTCTTCGCCAGCACGTGGTACTGTACAATATGTGGGAAACAATGAGTTAAGCATGGGGATCCAAACTTATTTGTTGAAAGGAATATGTTTGACAGTTGTGGAAGCTCTAGTCATACTGATATGCAAAACAGTGGCTAAGATATCAGGATTAGAAATTGAGAAGTCACCACTCTCGCTACTAGGAAGAGATTTGGTAGTTTGTTTTATTTTATTTTCTATTATCTGAATTATTTCAGAGTTGTAGTTCGGGATCTATCTTGTTTTTTCCTTTTGCCCACTTATGTTCAAACTTTTCTATCTTTCATTTTATCTAAATGAAGTGTCCCTTTTTTTGTGTTTTAAATATGTGTTTTTTGTTTGTTTTCTTTACATAAGTATATTTTATGGTGATTCTAGTGATATAACATGCTGGCGGACTTTTCAGCTAGATCTTAAAATCCAGGTTTAAGTATGAACATTGAATCAAACGGCTAAAGTTAGAAAAAAACATCTGAGAAATAGGTAGAGTGTTGAGCTATTGGGCAATAAGTTGAAGCCTTCTTTGAAAATTAAGGCAATTATTTTGAGAATAAGAAGAATAACTTGGTCACCATCTACCACCGATGATGCAACCTTGAAACCAGTCTGTCGTACAACTCTCAAATCAATCAAAACCGGCAACCAGTTCATCAAAATCACCGAAAAATACTAAATATCTCCAAAAACTGATTCCCTCATTCCAGAATCCGATAAAAATAATCAAATCTGGTTTGAATTTTCTTTTTGTGACGTTGAGTGGCATAAGACTATTTGGGGTCAAGTTTGGTCATCGTTGAGGTTCTTCGATCAAGATTTGATGCGGCTTGGGATTTGTCTTAGAATGGTTTTTCTGTTCCAAATTCGGCAACATTTGTCTCAATCGAATATGATGGTTTGAAGCACAATCAAGGTCCAATTCTTCTTCTAACTCAATTTTTGTTTCATTTTATCTTAAATATGTTGATGCTATGATTGTGTGATTCATATGTGGTTGATGACACGATTTTGATTGTGTGATTGAATAATTCTATTTGTTTTGGATCGATTGATCAATTCTATATTATAATTGGCAAATTAATAGAGAATGACTCGAATTCGTTTGGGGTATATGAAATTAAGTCAGGAATTTTAAAATGTTTAAAGGGGTGAATTTTGATTTGTTCAGTTCATTGATGGGTGTTGTTGAATTCGGTAGTATCATGCTTTAGGTCGAAACTTAAACAGGTAAATCTTAGGTTGGGTAGGCAAACCGTAAGAACCAATGATGGTTGAATGTTCGAACTGTTTGTTGAATGGTTTCTTTATCTCATTTGGAGCAGTTGTACTTATTTGGCCAGGGAATGCCCCGAGTCACATTATATTTATTCACCGAAAAATTCCCCGAAGTATCATGTAAGCATGGGAGGTTTGTGATCAAGGCCCGAGGCATCGGGTAGAGCATAGTTTAGGATTAGTATAGTTTAGTGTAAGTCTTGGAATAATTCGCATGTTATTATTTGCCTATATGTTGATGATTTATTGATCTTTGACTCTAACATAAATGTTATTGGTGAAACTAAAAATATTCTTAAAAGCCATTTTGATATGAAAAATCTTGGTGAGGCAAGCTATATTCTAGGAATAAAAATAACTAGAACATGTGATGGAATTTTCCTTAACCAGTCACATGATGTTGAGAAAATATTGAAAAAATATAATTTTCTTGATTGCAAGCATGTTGTAACTCCATTTGATTCTAGTGTTCACCTGTTTTTTATTGAAAGTGAAAATGATGGTATAAATCAAAAGGAATATATGCTAGCATAATTGGAAGTTTGAGATATGTGACTGATTGCACTAGGCCTGATATTGCATATGCAGTAGGAGTACTTAGTAGGTTTACTAACAAGCTAGGTAATGAACATTGGCATGCTATAACGAGAGTAATGAAATATTTAATTGGAACGAAAAATTGTGGTTTGTTCTATAAAAAATATCTTGTTGTACTTGAAGGCTTTAGTGATGCGGATTGGAACACTTTATCAGGTGATTCCTTATCCACTACTGGTTATGTTTTTTCTTTGGGTGGTGATGCTATTTGTTCGAAGTCTAAAAAGCAAACTATTATTGCTAACTCTACCATGGAGGCTGAACTAATTGCTTTAGCTTCAGCTAGTGAGGAAGTGAATTGGTTGAGAGATTTGTTATTTCAAATACCTTATTTTGAAAAACCAATTTCTCTTATTTTAGTTCATTGTGATAACACCGCTGCAATTGGTAGAGTTCAAAACGGTTATTACAACGGTAAATCCAGACCTATAAGGAGAAAACACAGTAATGTAAGATCATATTTGAGAAATGGTACCATTAATATTGATCATGTCAAAACTTGTGATAATTTTAAAGATCTATTGACTAAGGCCTTAGCAAGAGAAAAGATCTGGAGCACATCGAGGGGGGGGATTAAAGCCTATTGAATCTTGAGGCATATGTGAGGAAACCCAACCTGGGGACTAGAGATCCTATAACCAGATTCAATGGGAAAAATGAATCACCTGATGGCTTGTTGAGAAAAATGTACTATTTTTTTATCCCTCCCTATGGTGAGAGTGCATTTACCTGTAATGATTGTGAGGTTGAATTTATAAAACTCTTAATGAAAATCTGTAGCTCTTATGAGTGGGGTGCTAAATTATAGGAGTACTCTCGATGGATTTTACCTATGTGAGTGTGGAGGTAGGTCACTTTCTATGATAATTAGGCTCGTTCTCAAAAACACTCATGAAATCGGAATAACACAAGGCCATAACGTGCTAGATATAAAGTTCATGTCAACACCTTGACTATTATGTGTAAGCAGTAACTTTTTATTTCTCCTAAGCAGTCATAGTTCAAGGTTGAGTCTACTACGACTCTGGAGTAGAAATTACTATTTTACTAAGTGGAGGTTCAATGCAGAGCACACCTTCATTATGCATGGTAGTCTTCCTTCAACTAGTAGACTCTCTTATTAATATCAAAATGAGTGGGGGACTGTTAGTTTTGTGGGAATTTTAATATCAATATGAATATATATTACGACCTCTTTACTATATCAGCTATTACATTTATAAGGGCGGACATGGTACTTATTATTTAGCAATCATGGGGATTACTTTTTCAAGTAAATGTTTTGATAAGGAGTTATATGTTGCTGCATTAAGAACCCACGTACACTATCTTTATTTCCCACTTTATTCACTTAGTTGCTTGCTGTTGTGAGCAGCAACCTTTGTAAGTCATTTGGACTTTTCTGCCACCACTTTATTTTGTTAATAGTGGAAGAATGTGACAATAAGTTCTCTTGTAACTCTTATAATATTCACCATTATTCCACCTCTTTATTTTTGTAACATTGTAACTCTTGTAACTTCTATGCCATTCATCCACCACATTTATCTTCCTGTTCATTGCATGGAAGATTTGTTCACTATAAATAGGGGATGTCTTGCATGGTTTTGGTATAACACAAGGTTATAGAGGGTTCATAAAAGTTAGTAAAAAAGAGAGTTTTTTAGTTCAAGGGAGGTGCTTTTTTTGTGGAGCTTTGAACTCAACTCTTGTCCAGAGTTGTTGAGTTATTGTGAGAAGGCTGTTGTATCCTAGAGGAGACAAGTCAAGAAGATTACTGCTGGACTGGTGAAACATTTGCTGCAGTGGGCTTGAATCTCCTTAAAGAGAGCGAGATATCCGCGCCTCAGCTGAAGAAGAAGGAGATAATCTTTTTTATTTTCTTTACTTGTAAGTTTATTGTAATTTCACCAACATATATGATACAACTACTAACTGAGAAATTATAGACTTTGACATCATCTATATTAATAATATCAATAAACCAGAATTTATCACTAGAATTTATCCATTATGTTCCTCTTAGCATAAGCACCCAAAGTAAACGATTAATTATAAATACTTAAAAGTACTAGAGAAAGTATTACTTAGAACATTCTGTCTCCAAGAAGTGTAACGAGGATAAGAGCTAAAAAGTTCTAGTAAAAATAAAAGACACATATTATTAAAAAGGAGGAAATAACATATCGATAAAGATCATATTTCATGATAAACAGTTCCACAAGAATATCGATCATATTTCATGATAAACAGTTCCACAAAAACCTAGGAGAACACACACACAAAAAAAGTAACAATGAACATTGTCAAATAGACAATAATACCATGGTGCTAATTATTCATATAACAAAATTAACGTGCCACAAAAAAATGTGTTAGTTGAGGAAATATATGCAAGTATATAAGGGGAACTGAAATATATGCAATGGTATAACTGCAACTGACTACTAATTTCTGATTATTGCTTACAACAGAAGCATCTACAGTGACTGCAGATTAAAAGGAAAGTTAACTATATTCTTTCTCAATTCAAAAATATTCAATATTTTCTCCCAAAATTTTGATATTTCAATAGGATACAATAGTTTTCACTATAAGACATACCTGACCGATGAAATTTCAAAGTGTTAGGATCGATATAATTAGGTGTCATGCGGAAGCTAGCAAAGCAAACTTCGAAAGCCATGAATAAGAAGATAAATGAGAAATACACCAAAAGAGACACAAGAATTTAACGTGGTTTGGTCAATCGACCTACATCCACAAAATGAGATGAGAAATCCACTATATAAAAGAGAGTACAAACTATTAAGAGACACAACCTCACACAATTCACTCAGAATAAAAAGAGGTTCACACAAGTGATACCGCAACACTCTGTCTCACAAAGTCTCCCCTCAAAACTCTCAAACCCCTAGGACTATATTGTGGATGCTACAAAACTAGAAGAAAAGAGTCTCTATTTATAGAGTTTATAACTTTTTCCTACGAGAATAAGGATTACCCAAATATGGAGAATATATTTTCCTTTTCCTAAAAGGAAACCCAATTATGGTACCTAAATAAAAACCCAATTATGATAAGAAAGTCGGGACAAACACCAATACAAAGGACAAATAATTAAAGTTAAGAATAATCAGGGGCAGTTCAACCTCATTAAGAAAGAGGCGGCCGCCTTAGGCCCCCAAATTTGAGGGCCTCATTTTTTATTGATAATATATTGATTTTTTTAAAAAATAAATGTTATTTATTAAAAAAAAAAAATCTCATATAAAAGAAAAGAATTATTAAAAGAAGTTCATATATCTAGAGTACTATGTCTCAAGAAAAATTAAATGCATTGATTATATTATTGCTTAAAAAAGTTTAATTAGAAATGACCGATTATATAATTTTAAAAATAAAGTTCATTAAAAACAGTTATTTTTTCTTAAAAATTTAGGGCCCATGTTTGATTTCACCTTAGGCCATGAATATAATTGAGCCGCCCTGAGAATAATAAGTTTTTACATGCTGATTAAAGATTTAGATTAATTACATTCAGTATGACTATAATGTAGTGGTTACTTAGGTTCCAATTAATCACTCATAAACTACTAATTAACATTTAATAAAAGATTATTTTTATAATTGTGAGCGCAAAATAGTCGTTCAATAGTTGAAGGATAAATTGATCTTTAACTTTTAACTTTAGGGCTTTTTATTTTTAGAATAGTTTAGATAGATTTAGATTAGATTTGGATATGATATGATATAAATCTCAACATCAATTTGAAAGGAAACACATCCACTTTAATTTTATTCTTTTATTTTTATGAAAAAATTATAAAATTTATCAAATTAGATTGGCAACCGCGTACCGAATACCTTTCATACCAACTTAATGGTAAAAAGGGGAAAAAATCATCTTCATCTTTTGAAGGACTATTTGGAGAACTTATAATATTCTTTGTTTTTATCAAAATGATGATTGTTATAATTTTGGTCCTCCATGTCCACATATATTTTACCACTGTCTTCTTTGAGACTTATATGCACAACTACCACATTCACATAAAAAAAATAGAGTAAATCAATGTGGAAGGTTTCATGACTTTTCATAAAAAATATATCATTTTATTTTAGTCATTGTTACATCATTAATATAGTGCATTGAGACTTGAACCCAACGCCTAATCAATGTAAAGACATTTTAGATCATAATTTGATGACATCCAAACTCAATACATTATCATGGTGCATTAAGACTCTTAACTCGATGTCTTATCCTTTTAGAGCGGTGAGATTTGAATCCACTACTACCAAATATTTTATTATGATGCATTAGGACTTTCACCAAATATTTTACCCTCATCACGTGATGAAACTTGAATTTAAATTTTACGTTAATTTAATAGCATAATAGACCAAAGTACCATAATACTCACTCTTAAACCCTTAAAAATACTATAATTTTAATTAAATAGAAGAGAAATATTGTCAATGAATAAATTAAACTATTTTTCCGATAAAATCATTTGAGTTGACCATGAAATGAAGTGAAAAGAATACATCTCTTTTTAACTAGCCTTCTCTTGAGTTGAAGCACTGAAAGAAGAAAAAAAAACTATGATTGTTTCAAATAGTGATCATGATTCAAAAATCCATACACAATAAAATACTTCATAAGAGCAAGCCTTTTAGCATTTCGTTGTAAAGGTAGTATTACCTTTAGCTTTGAATATTGCTTTGAAGTTTGTGGAACAATGAAATAACAACTTTAAGATTTCAAGTTAGTGGCATAGACAATAGCAAAATTATTGTAAAATGTAAATATTTTAACACATGTACTATCTGCTAAAATTAAACATATAATTGTCAATTGAAACCTCATATTCTCTCAAAGGTTAATTAATATTCAGCCAAAAGTAGTGAAATGTTTGCTTCAAATTGAAATAGACATGATAACTTGAAATTAGACTTTTTGTTTTGAATATAAGTAGATGGACATAATTTTCATTCTCGTATATAAGAAGTCAAGGTGTGGAAGGTGTAGCCGGACTAGTAATCTTACGACTGTGTTCATAGGTAAGAGCTGCTAGTTAGGAGAGTTTGAGTGTCTTTGGTTTGTGAGTGTATGGTATTACTATGTGGGTGTCTTATTTCTGTTATTACATCCATCCTGTTTCATGTTTCATTACGTCTTTATTTATTATTCTTTGTTTTGAGTTGGGGTCTATCGAAAACAGTCTCTTTACTTCTTCGGAGGTAGCGGTATGGTCTGCGTACATTTTACCCTCCTCAGACCCCACTTTGTGGGAATACACTGGGTTTGTTGTTGTTGTATTCCTAACTAATTATTATATATCATTTATGTATTAAAAAAATTAATAATATTTTATTAAAAAATAAAATAGACATTTATAATATGTCTGTTTCAGCTGCTTCAATCGTAATTTTATTATATCACTCCTAATTAATTATTATAAGTCATCTAAGTATTAAAAAATTAATAATATTTAATATTAAATTAACTTGACGTCGAAAGTACTTTTATAGTAATTTTGCTATAGAACATCTAATTAATTATTATAAGTCAATTAAGGCATGTCGGCTTTGTTGTTTCAATCATGAATTTATTATATCACCGCTAATTAATTATTTTGACCATCTAAGCATTGTGTCACTTAAGTTGGAATACAGGAAAATATATTATAAATCACAATAATTTTAAAAATTAAATTATTTTAAAAAATATAATAGACTATCAAAGCCACAAAAGTTTGAACAAGGAGAATAACTTATATTATTTTAAAATTGTATAAAAAGTATTATAAAGTATAATAGTTAACAACTTAAAATATCTAAAAAATAATTAATCTGTTATATATTTCAAAAAAATGGATAAAAAATATATTAATCAAAATAATTAACAATTTAAAAAATTTAAAAGATATAAATATTTGGTCAACTCTCAAAATTTTATCAGTGTCACTTAAATCACAATAAATAAAAATTTAAATTATTTTTAAAATATAATTGACTATCGATTCCTCAGAAATTTGAATAAGGAAGGTAATATGTATTATTTGAAAATTACATAAAAGGTATTCTAAAATACAACAGTTAACTAACTTAATATTTTATTATATATTTGATAATTACTATTTGAAAATTAATATAAATAACAATATTTAATAACTATAGATATTTTTAAAAAAATTATTGTCTATCGAAATTATATGGGTGTCATATTAATAATTTAAAATATTCTTATACAAATTTCATTAATCTAAATATAATAATATATGTCTAACTAAAAATTTATCAACCAAACAAATAAAAGTTTTAATTAAATATTAAAATTATACATACGTAGAATTTTCAAGGAACAACATTAGGCCCGTGCGTAGCACGACTTATCCAACTAGTTCTCTTATTTATAAGAAGGAGTTGAGTAGCTGAAGCAGGTAGGAGGTCAAAATGGTTTTTTCAGTTGCTTCAACTGTAATTTTACTATATCACCCCTAATTAATTATTATAAGTCATTTATGTATTAGAAAATTAATAGTATTTAATAAAGAAAATTAAAATAGATATTTATGACATAACTGCTTCAGCTGCTTCAATCGTAATTTTACTATATAACCCCTAATTAATTATTGTATCCCTAATTAAATATTATAAGTCATTTACGTATTCCAACATTAATTAGAAAAAAGGTTCTCTTATTTATAAGAGGGAGTTGAGCAGCTAAAGCAGGCAGGAGGTCGACATGCCTGATTCAGCTACTTCAACTGTAATTTTATTATATCACCCCTAATTAGTTATTATAAGTCATTTATGTATTAGAAAATTAATAGTATTTAATAAAAAAAAATTGAAATAGACATTTATGACATATCTGTTTCAGCCGCTTCAACCTAATTTTACTATATCACCCCTAATTAATTATTGTATCCCTAATTAAATATTTTAAGTCATTTATGTATTACAAAATTAATAATATTTAATTAGAAAAAATGTAAAATAAATATTTATGACTTTTCAGCGAGCAGCCGAAGCGGCAGGAGGCCGACATGTCTGCGTTAGCTGCTTCAACTGTAATTTTACTATATCACCCCTAATTAATTATTATAAATCATTTATGTATTAAAAATTAATAATATTTAATAAAAAAATTAAAATAGACATTTATGACATATCTGCTTCAACCGTAATTTTAATATATCACCCCTAACTAATTATTGTATTACTAATTAAATATTGTAAGTCATTTACACATTACAAAATTAATAATATCTAATTAGAAAAAATGTTCTATTATCTATAAGAGGGAGTTGAGCAGCTGAAGCAGGCAGGAGGTCGACATGCCTGCTTCAATTGTAATTTTACTAAATCACCTCTAATTAATTATTATAAGTCATTTATGTATTAGAAAATTAATAATATTTAATAAAAAAAATTAAAATAGACATTTACGACATATTCGCTTCAGCTGCTTCAACCGTAATTTTACAATATCATCCCTAATTAATTATTATATTCCTAATTAAATATCGTAAGTCATTTACGTATTACAAAATTAATAATACTAAATTAGAAAAATTGTAAAATAAACATTTATTGTCACGACCCAATTTCCTCAGGTCATGATGGCGCCTACCATAAACCACCAGTAGGCAAGCCAACTCGTAGTTCGGAACGGCTAGTTACAGAATATCAAAAATATAAGAAAAATGCGAAATATATGAAATAAAATTAATATATAGAAGAATCCCAAAACCTGGTGGTATCAGTACAAAAACTTCTAATATAAAAAGAGTACAAAAGTGAAGTATTAAGAGAAATACACTAATACAACTTATCTCTAAATACAACTTAGAGACTAGTCTAATACATAAGAGAGAGATAATTAATGCTCCGAACGTCAAGAGCTCACTCTAAGTCTCTGAACCAGGGCTGCTCCGCACGATGCACACATCAACAGTGATAATCCGTACTATGATTTGCAAGCAGCAAAAGTGTAGTCTGAATACCAAATGAATGGTACTCAGTAGGCAACTACCAACTGAACTCCAAAGATAAAACAGATATATACAACATATAAACAGAATGGAAACTACCCCCAAGAATCCAGAAATCATATGACAAGTCAATGAGATAATAAGGAACAACTATCCTATTCATATCCAAGAGTTTAATATAATAAAACTAAGGAAGCATTAGGGTGAACTATCTTGTTCTAGCTACATTCAATATACGTCGATGCTATACCGTATATCCCAGGTCAATATACGAATAAAGAGCAAAAGAAATATACGTATAGTAATATACAAGGCGAAGAAATGACTATACAATACGAACAACGAAGAAAAGGGATTTACGGTAGTATCATAGCTTCGTATATATATATATAGGTATATATACATATAAACATGAGGTCAAATCAAAGCATAACCTATATCATCATATTCTCATTTTGAGACCTCATTATAATAGAATCAGGATTTAAATACTATCATACTGGGGGTTTCTAATACACATGGCTAGACATGAAATAATCGTGCATAATAATGCAATCATAAGATAGGAGAGGCCGAACACATATCTCAAATTCCGATACCTGATCAAAAACCAATCTGTCATAAGCTAGCCATAAAAATGATCATAACAATGATAACAACAATATCAATAACATTATGAATAATCGGGTACTCCGGACAACCAAATACATAGCCGAGCCTATGCGTACCCCCACCGCCCCAGGCTCGGAAGGTTCAATCAACATACAATAACACAAGCCATATTTTTCACACATATCTATGCAATCGTCTCATACCGGCTGATAGACATAGGTGCATACTGGTGATAGGCAATGCGCATGCAGGAATGAATGCAAAATATACAATTAATATCACAACTCATCATAATTGTCCTCATTAGGACCATCATCATCGTAATTAACCTCTGGCCTTGACGGATCTCAATATATCCTCCAGCCTTGCCGAGTATTAACATTATCCCAACGGTATCCTCCGCCCTTGACGGGTATCAACATCATCACAATAGTATCCTCCGACCTTACCGGGTATCAATATCATCACGATAGTATCCTCCGGCCTTGTCGAGTATCAATATCATCATAATAGTATCCTCCAACCTTATCGGATATCAATATCATCACAATTACTATTACCGTATAAGATACACTAAAATACTCATAAACATAGACATAACATCGTAGAATATCTATCTAGTCAATACTTTCCAACTACTTGTTATTAGTTTACAAACACTCATTATAATATAATCACTAGTTCACTAGTCATCACATATCCTCTAGTTATTAGCCTAAACATTATCCTTCACATAATCCTTACTCACGGGATAGCAACTGGCCACTATTTATTAAATAGCCAACATCTATCATTTAGTCACGATTCATCACTAGACCAAAACCGCCATTTATTCACCATTCGTTATTATCAACTAATCATCCTATATCAGTTAAACATTACTAGACAACACATTAATACTTGTCACCTAACCATCATTTATTAACTGAAACCATTCATTAACTAACCATTGTTAGCTACTATGTTTCAAATAAGCAAGATTCATTAACTAATACATTAGATTCCTAGCCATCAAGTGTTATAGTCCCCTAATAGACAACTAGTTACCACATAGCTTAATCATATAACCAGAAGAGCAGTCATAAAATCACATTTCAGCTATAATCATATCATTTATAATGGTAGATAATCATGAATGTACCAAATCTATGTATGCCATCACCAGTATTTAATTAGTTGATTAATAAGCATCATACCGCATCTTCCTACGTCCCATACCGGAGAGATATTTATACAGACATATACATATTCATATTCATAAACTGTAATCACATAAGTTATAATCATTAACACTTTTTGGCTATTGAATCAATATCATAACATGGCCCTCGTCCCATTAATTTATCTTAAATAATCACAACATCATAATTACGGCCTTAGGCCCATACACATATCCGAGACTCTTATCAGTAATTATATTTATAAGCCGTAGAATATCTCTAATCATCTCACATATAGGAGGCACAATATCAATAAACATGTAATCATCTCTCACTTAAGAGACATCTCACATATAGAAGGCATAATATATATAGACATATAATCGCCTATAGGATATCTTATATCAATAGGTCATACATCATGACTACAAGGAATATCATTTCTCTAGGCCATTTTACATATCAAAGAGAAAAGTCGTCTCTATAGGTCCAATAATCATAACTAAAGAAAATAGCAACTCAATAGGACAATCATCAAGTCTAAGAGAAAATAGCATCTTTATAGGCCAATCATCAAGTCTAAGAGGAAATAACATCTCTATAGGCCAATCATAAAGTCCAAGAGGAAATAACATCTCTATAGGCCAATCATCAAGTCTAAGAGGAAATAGCATCCATATAGGCTAATCATCAAGTCTAAGAGGAAATAGTATCTCCATAGGCAAATCATCAGGTCTAAGATTAAATAGCATCTCTATAGGCCACATAACGTATCTAGGAGGAATATCATCTCTAAATGCCCAATATCACTTCTACGTGGAGTATCATAACCATAACTCAAAAGCCACAATTCGGGAACATCAATACAAGTTACCAAGTTACAAAGTAACCTTTTTCTAAGGTTTACTAGCCTCATCTATACCTAAGATCCGCAACTAAGTCTACAAGACTTAACACAAGCTTAGGCCTAAGTGGGCCGAACGATCCTTTTTCTAATCCATAATTTCAATAATTAGGCACACTATGCCCCAAACTAGGCTAAGGTATATAGCTCATCTTCTAGATGTCAAGTAAGCCATATTCAAGCCTAAGATAGCAAATTCAACTAGAACCAAGGGTACTCCAGTTAACTATACCCAACTTACGGTTTCCAATCTACCAAACTAAACCAATAAAGGTAAATATAAAAATCATGCTTCAAATGCTAAAACCATATTCCAAATATAGCATTATATCATATCCATGCTATAACTAATCTAAACTAAAAAGGGAAGGCAATAGGATATAAAAGGGTTATAAACATGCCATCTAACGGGTCCAAAAGCCCTCATCTAATTCCCAAACATCAATAAATCAATGCCAAGTTAGCCTACTCATAATCAAGCCTAACATCCATATTCACACTCAATATATATCATACATTATCTATGAAGAAAAGTAGACAGAAGCCTACCTCAAGGCCAAACCACAAAACCTCACTTCATGCACCACATGCCCGTCTTCACCTTACAATCCTCAAATGCCATCACACTATCAAAACCATAATCTACTCATCAATATGAGTCTAATGATACCCATATTGAACTATTATGCTTCGGGTCCAAAAATGATACCAAAACCCCAAGTGGGTCTCATATACAAAAAATGAGTTTCTGAGATCAACCGAATGTTCACACATGAATAAGGAATCATAACCCTCAAAGAATGAGTGAGAACTAAGCATATTTGGGCTAAAATTAAGCCCTAACCTAAATTGGGGTTTTGGCTCTAAACTAAGAAATTCAAGTATGAATTCAAGAAATTCTTACCTTAATCTTGAAGATAATCGCGATACAAGATGATAGTTAAGCTCCCAAGTCACCCCATGACCAATTTTGAGTTATTACACTCATTTTGGGGGTTCAAGGTCAAAATGGTAAAGGGGAAATACCCCAAATGCGTCTTGGGGCCTTTATATAGCCCCTACAGGTACTTAGATGTCGCAATCGCGGTCTTACGGGCCGCGATCGCGCTACTCGTGATCGAACACTCTTGGCCTTGATCGCGGTTGCACCAGATGACAGCAAGCTCAAAAATATTTTTTTGACCCTCGGAACTCATCCATAATCCAAAGAACACGATCCAATAGTTAATTTTGAGTGTAAACCATATTTTAAATTCATTGGAATCATCAAAACTTTCATCGAAAATCGTTTAGGCAAAAAAGTGGGCCCCACACCTGTAGAGTCATCACTTTTTTGAAAATCCCCTCAATAGCCAAAATAAGTTCGAGAGCCTTGGGACCTGAACCAAGGGTCTCCCTAGCCTAAAATCAACGTTCTCGATGTGATGGCCAAGTCGAATTTTCAATCCGAGGTCTTTTCGACCAAATGTGGGTCCTAACCCATTCTTTTTAATTTTCAACTTTTTGACCAATAGGTCGAAATGAGCTCGGGTGCATTGGAACCCGAACCAAAGGTCTACCTAGACTAGAATTGATTCGGATCTGCTGGGGCAGTCAAAATTAGCATTCGAGATCATTTCACTAAAGTTTTTGCCCGGTGGTTATTTGGAACCAGCAGAGAATTCAAAACAGGGAATTGGCTCTAAGAACTAAACTAACTACCCGATAACTGAATCGTCGGACCCAGCAAGTCATAAGTGACTTGGGGAAGCTATGGAGAAGCTTAAATGGTGAAGATAAGAATAAATATGAAAAATGACCTGAAGGGTCATTACAATATCCACTACTAAAAGAACTTTTGTCCCTAAAATTCAATGGACAGAAAGAATCTCAAAAGCTCGAAAGGATGAGGTACTGGGCTCGCATGCTCCAAGTATGACTTCCCAGATAACCTCAGCAGAGAGAAAACACTTGCAAGGGATTTTGCCATAGGTATCCCTTTTTCAACCAGCACTTTCATTCTACTTCCAAAATAGCCAACTCAACTTAACCGCTAACTGGCCTCCAACTGAACTAAAAAGGTTGATGCACATATATCTGAATCACATCACGCCGATACCATCTCTATATCAATATAAATCCACAAAGTTTTATCCAAGCCAAAAGAAAACCAAGACATGATTCATAAAATCTACTCAAAATCCAAAAATAACTTTTTTTTACCTTTTTGCACTTGTTATCCACTCTAAGCTAGGAGGAAAATCACTTGAGTCTCATACACACAGTCTCATTACGGAGAAATCAAAGAACTAAAGCTGATCTATTGAAAGTCCATACGACAAACATGAGAATAAGCTCGTAAGTCTCTATCTGGGCTTACAAATGAAGATGATCATGGAATGCAATCCATGTCAATGCTCCAACCAGTTTGGATGAAAATCAATCTAAAATCTCAAAATCTAAGGTATAACTACTCATCACTAAATATTCCATTCCAGGATGTCTCATCCATCTAGAATGAAGACATACTGAATTCAACTCGGGAATATTACCCCCGCTGAGTAAATCATCAAAAATTTCCAAAGAAAACTAAAACTCGAGGTCCAAACTGAAATAACCAATACGAGGCCCATAGACTATCATCTGAACACTTATCAACTATAATCCAGTTGAAGTCTAGAAGACCTAATAGACAACCACGGAGTAGGCTCGACTAACCTATAAATGAAATTCGAACTAAAACGAGTCCAAAATAAATGTTGCACGACAGCTCTACAACTCCAGGATGAAATATCAATACCAAGGCTGAACCGCTCAATCTCAAATATCTAAATAAAAAATAAAAATGGGTAGGCATTAGTACTCTAAATTTATCATATTTCCAAATCGCTAATCCAAGAAGTCAAAATCCAAAACTGGGCCAATAAGGCTATATCAATGTCAACTATCTCAAATCGACTCTAGTATCCAGATCTGACATATTGGAGATAAATCATACCAAGACACAGTCGAGACATATCTAGAGAGAAAAATCACCATAGGGATAACCACTGACTGATAGCACAAGCAACCAACTCTATAGCAGCTGGAGGGAATGAAACATAGCTGCAAAATAGGAGTCATGCCAAAGGAAAAATCACTGGCTGAAAATGCATATAACCCACTCCATATCTGCTGGAGGGCATGACCTATCCAAACATACTTAAAACTTCTCAAGGCTACAAACCACACCAGTGAAGGCCAAAACTTTAGCAACTCAGAGAAATGCAATGTAAGCTGGGAACTAACCAATGCAATACTTTATCTAGGAAAAGAAATAGCCACAAGCTCATATCATCAAGAAAAATCACTCTACCAAGCCTCCCTAGGCCGAATAAACGCTGAAATGGGGATTTTCTAAATCCACCCAAGAACAACATCATAAAAAAAGAAATACCAAATCTCAAAACCAAGGTCAAAGTTGTAACCACCACCAGAGAACCAACAACTCAAGGTAAAGAGTTTCTAATTTTCCAACTTAAGAAGTGATTACAAGAAAGGCCACCTGCCTCTAACTTTCCAACTCCACTAGGCAAAACCATATCATAATAATAAAAGAGTATCTAATCTCCACACTAACAACAAGGCAATCCATCACGAGAAAACGGACCCAACTTACCTATGAGATAAATCCATGACATCGCAACATCAATATCAAAATTGCTATCAAACAAAGAAACAACCACAAATGAAAAATGAACCTCAAAATAGTCCATCTGTCAAACGGGTTATACAAAAAGGGATACCCTAAACAAAATCCTTCATAACCCAGGAGGTAAGTCTAAGGATATCAAACTCAAAAGCAGGAAACATAACTAAATTACCGACTCAAAATCCACGAAAACCATGGAAGGTCACTTACCTTTGATACCACAACATATCCTCGAAATCAATCTAATACAGCTAACCAAGAGGGAACACAGTCAACCTGGCAGCACTAGGGGGATGAAATCATCAAATCGGGCTATATCTACTCAAGCTACCAAATAGTATCACAAAAAAATAAAAGTCTAACTAGATAACACTAGTCTATACAGCTACCCAATGAGAATTAAATTCATCATGTAACAACGTCAAGTAATAATATCAAGTAATATCAATAACCTCATACAATGGTAGCAATAGAAACAATATTATCAATATCAACACACTGAACAAGCGGTACCAAAATAAATATCAATATCATGTACCACTCAACGGACACAATATGGCTAATGTGCAAAGATAAATGAGACTCGGACCCAAATCCACTCCCATAGGGTAAAAACATCAATATATATCTACTTTATCCACTACTAAAAGAAATAAACCATAGAGTAGTAACATAATCATGAATTCAACAATAAGGCATATCTGACTGATATAAATTCATCAACGCATATAATCATCAATGGGTATGAAAACCCCTATACATATAATAAGAGATAAATTAGGAAATAAAAGCACACCAATTGTGGTGACATTCGCAGTCACATGCCTAATGGGTATAGGAAAATAAATCTGAATGGGTCCAACTCGAACGGATCGATTGAATCATCAACTTAGGTGCCAAGCACACCATCTCTAACTGAAGATTCCACAACATCATGATCTGGTCTAAAGAAGCTAAATAAGTGGAATCTCATGTCAGGGACACTCACTAGACTAGTAGTCAGTCTCTCAACAATCGTAGCAATTTCTGAAGCATCAATATGGAGAGAACACAAACTGAGACCAAATGGCTAGCCAACTGACGCAGAGAGAAATTTGCAAAATTATGTCTAAACTTTTGAAACCACAACCTGTCATAGGAACTCTACGTTGGCGGGGAATACAGGCTAACTCTAGTTGATCACCCATCTTATACTAAGAGCATTTATTGAACCATTGTCTCATTATAATACAACTAAACCAAGAACTTAGAATACTTCGAGATACTGCCCCCATAATCCAGAATGGTCGCCATGGCCCGAAGAACCATACCACACTCCGCAAGTTTGATGTGGAATCTTCTCAAATCCTTTTCTACTGTCGTTGAGGATCTTCTATATCCATCTTTGACCCTCTAGTCCGATGTTGCACTAAAATTCTAAAAATGTGTGTCGGAGTCTCATCCGCATCTATTGATAATACACATCATCCTTCAAGGATAGAATAGAGTCAAAGAATTAGTTCAAGGTTCATAGGAATGTGGACACATGATAAGGAGTCATGAAGTGAATTTACTAAAATGTTACTGTAGCCTCCCAAAGATAGGTTACAGACGTCTCTGCACCGATCTGCAGGACTCTACTAACACTTAGGTCTAGTTTTAATACACCAATGAAACCTAGGATTTGATACTAATTTATCACAACCTAATTTTCTCAGGTCATGATGGCGCCTACCATAAACCACCAGTAGGAAAGCCAACCCATAGTCTGGAACGGCTAGTAATGGACTACTCAACAATATAAGAAAAGGGATGCAAAATATATGAAATAAAAATACATAGAAGAATCCAAAACTTGGCCATATCAGTACAATAGCATCTAATATAAAAAGAGTACAAAAGTGAAGTATCAAGAGAAATACACTAATACAACTTATCTCTGGATACAACTTAGAGACTAGTCTAATATATAAGAGAGAGATAAGTAATGCTCTGAACGTCAGAAGCTCACTCTAAGTCTCTAAACCAGGGTTGCTTTGCATGATGCATACATCAACAACAATAAACCATACTATGATTTACAAGCTGCAGAAATGTAGTATGAGTACCAAATGAATGGTATTCAGTAGGCAACTGCCAACTGAGCTCCAAAGATAAAACAAATATATACAACATATAAAAAGAATGGAAACTACACCCAAGAGTTCAAAAATCATATGACAAGTCAATGAGATAATAAGAAACAACTATCTTATTCATGTCCAAGAGTCTAACATAATAAAACTAAAGAAGTATCAGGGTGGGCTATCTTATTTTAGCTACATTCAATATACGTCAATGATATACCATATATCTCAGGTCAATATATGAATAAAGAGCAAAAGAAAAATATATATATATAGTAATAGACAAGGCGAAAAAATAACTATACAACACGAACAACGACGGAAGGGATATACAATAATATCATAGCTTCATATAGCTAGATATATATAGGTATGTATACATATAAACACGAGGTCATCTCAAATCATAACCTATACTATCATATTCTCATTTTGAGACCTCATTTTAATAGAATCGGGATTTAAATACTATCATACTGGGGGTTTCTAATACACATGGCTAGACATGAAATAATCATGCATAATAATGCAATCATAAGATAGGAGAGGCCGAAGATATACCTCAAATCCCGATACCGGATCAAAGACCAATCTGTCAGAAGCTAGCCATAAAAATGATCATAACAATAATAACAACAATATCAATAACAACATTAATAACCGGCTACTCTGGACAATTAAATACCTAGCTGAGCCTATGCGTACCCCCCATCACCCCAGGCTCAGAAGGTTCAATCAACATACAACAACACAAGTCATATTCTTCACCCATATCTATGCAACCGTCCTATACCGGCTGATAGACATAGATGCATACTGGTGATAGGTAATGCGTATGCAGGAATGAATGTAAAGTATACAATTAATATCAGAACTCATCATAAGTGTCCTCATCAGGACCATCATCTTCATAATCAACCTCCGGCCTTGTCGGATCTCAACATGCCATCAATATATCCTCCATCCTTTCCAGGTATCAACATCATTCCAATAGTATCTTCAAGCCTTGCCGTGTATCAACACCATCACAATCTCCGGCTTTACCGGGTATTAATATTATCATCACAATAGTATCCTCCATCCTTGCCGGGTATCAATAATAGCACAATTACCATTACCAAATAAAATACACTAAAATACTCATAAACATAGACATATCACCGTAGAATATCTATCTAGTCAATACTTCTCAACTACTCATTATTAGTTAGCCCATACTCATTATAATAGAATCACTAGTTCACTAATCATCACATAGCCTCTAGTTATTATCCTAAACATTATCCTTCACATAATCTTTACTCACGGGATAGAACCTAACGACTAGTTATTTAATAGCCAGTATCTATCATCTAGTCAAGGTTCATCATTAGACCAAAACCGCTATTTATCTACCATTCATTATTATCAACCAATTATCCTATATCCGTTAATCATTACTAGATAACACATTACTGTTTATCACCTAACCATCTTTTATTAACTGACACCATTCATTAACTAACCATCATTAGCTACCATGTTTCAACTAATCAAGATTCATTAACTAATACACTATATTCCTGGCCATCAAGTGTTATAGTCCCCTAATAGACACCGAGTTACCACATAGCTTAACCGTATAACAAGAAGAGCAATCATAAGATCATATTTCAGCTATAATCATATCATTTATAATGGTAAATAATCATGAACGTACTAAATATATGTATGCCATCACCAATATTCAATTAGTTGAATAATAAGTATCATACCATATCTTCTTTCGTCCCATACCAAAGAGATGTGTATACAAACATATACATATTCATAAACTGTAATCACATCTTTTATAATGATTAACACTTCTCAGCTATTCAATCAATACCATAACACGACCCTTGGCCCATTAATTTATCCTAAATAATCACAATATCATAATCACTTCTTTAGGCCTATACACTTATCTAGGATTCATAGCAATAATCATATTTATAATTCGCAGCATATCTCTAATAATCTCACATATAGGAGGCATAATATTGATAAACATGTAATCATCTCTCACACAAGAGGAATCTCATATCTCGAAGGCATAATATATATAGACATGTAATCATCTATAGGATATCTTATATCAATACGTTATATGTCATGACTACGAGGAATATCACTTCCCTAGGCTACTTTACATATCAAAGAGGAACGTCGTCTCTATAGGTCCAACAATTATGACTAAAAAAATAGAAACTCTATAGGCCAATCATCAAGTCTAAGAGGAAATAGCATCTCTAAAGGCCAATTATCAAGTCTAAGAGAAAATAGCATCTCTATAGACCAATAATAAAGTCTAAGAGAAAATAGCATCTTGTAATGCCTCAAATCTGGTACCTGGAATGCTACACAGTGCTCATAACCCCGAAGGACCACAAGCTAACCCATGACTGATATCTGTACCTGAACATTTAATAACATACTATATAAATGCGAAAATAAAGGCTGAAAGGCCATAAGGTTCAAAACTGAGACATAATATCTGATAAAATATAACATCTAGGTGGGATATGAAATCTCCAAAACAACTAAAATAACTGTCTAATCATGATAGTCTGAAAAACCTATAACTGTCTGAATAAGGAGTTGATAGGACATGTCCCCAACTAACTCCAACTACTGAAATAAACTAAGTACTGAAATAATAAAATAATGCTTATGTCCTCGAAGAATAAGGACTCACTGCTGACTCTGATTGCTGAGTACTGGAATGCTACTGATGCTCTGGAGATCGTGCTTCGAAACCTATGGCGTAAAGTAAAACACTATAGCGCAAATGTGTTAGTAAGATTGAATATACTGGTATGCATGTGAGGTAGACTGAATGCAAAAGGTACATATGCATGAACTATACTAACTGACTGTATAACATGAACATGAGAATACATGCATGGATAAGTAACTGAAACTGAATACGTGGTAATACTAACTACTGAGTCTGAATACTGATAACATGAACTACTGATAACTGAGATACCTGATACTAAGTGACTGTATCTGATAGTCTAGATTCTGATAAAACTAGCTTAGTTTTGTACTGTACTGAGTAACTGTATCTGACAGTCCTGATATCTGAAGAACTATCTGAGTTTTATTACTAAGACTGAGTGACTGTATCTGATAGTCCTGATTCTATAACTGAAACTGTGGGAGAATTCATCAAACCGACATGCCCCTAATAAGCTATTATAGCTGAGTTGGGATCCAATCCATAACCCCAATTGGAAGGGTGTCAATACCGCGTCACTGGTAAGGACAAGCTGTGAGTGACCTTCATATAATAGGTTACTCTAATGAGAACGGTGAGACCCTCATCTAACAGGTTAAGCCACCTTATCTACCCTCATATAACAGGTTATGATGTCTCAACCTACGCTGGCTATATAGTTCTGGAGCGCAAAGATTGCTTCTAAGAATCACACCCTCTAATAACAGATGAGTTTCCATCCCTGGGCTCACTCGGTGCTAACTCCTACTCCCATCTGAATAGACACTGAACATGATTAACTGAACTAAACTGGACTGAGTTCATAGAGTTCCATTGACTGACAGAATACTACTGAGATTACTGAATTATTGAGCTTTCTGAGATTTACTAGGATTACTGAGTTTACTAAATTTTCCTGAGTCACATGACTGGTTGAATTCTACTGAATATGGCTTGACTGAGAATACCGTGAAAACATGACACTGGCTCTAGAAACATAGCTAAATTATCGGGTACAAGTACCCCAGGACTCAATAGAAGGAAACTGACAAGGTGTGACATTCTTGAGTACATGACCAACATCAACAATCTATAATACAATAAGTTGGAAATTTCATGACGTACATGGTTATCACAAACTTATACATGAATTGGATTGCATGTAAACATGGTATAATTTCATAAGGCTAATTCATGAGCAATCCAACAAATATTTACAAGGCACATTTATAGCATGGGAGTTCTTTGAACATAAGGGTAAAACATGAATCCATCACTTAAGTCACAATTGAACTATATTACATGATTTCTAGTCTTTTAGGTATTTTATCAAACACCTTACATGTACCACTTAGGGCATAGGTATAATCATCAATTAACACATCATAAACCACTCAATTCATGGATTTAAACTCATATACTAACGTAATTTCATAAAAATACATTAAGATTCCAACTTGGGAACTATACAACAACAATCACATAAACATAATCAACCCACAACATAATATTCATAATACATGATTTAAAACTTGATTTTGGGGCTTCATGGATGAAAAGAATCCATGAATGAACACTATACATACCTGAGTTAATGAATTTGGAAGGATTGATGGAGAGTTCTTATGATTTGGCCCTTGAATTTGAGAGCTAGGGTTCTTGTTCTTGAGTAGAGTTGATTTTAATTTGAGAGACCAATGCAAAAGTGAGAAAATAATGCACTCTTAGGGTTAAATCTAGTTGGGTGAATTGAAGTCATGGGAAAAAACCAAATGGCCCCTGGGATTTAATATCACAAAAACTAGAAAATTCCCGATTTTCATCCTTGGCGCAATGCGCCACTATCGCGCCAAGCCACTGGAACTGGACAATTAGGAATCTACATGGTGGCGCGACACGAAGCTATCGCGTTGCCACTTTGTTTGCGACCTGAAAGTTTGGCGCGACGCGGAGACATCACAGAGATTCATTGGAAAAAGGACAATTGTGAACTGGGCCTTTAACATGATGCGCCACTATCGCGTAGCAACACTAGAAATTGACAATTACCATTTAAGCTGGCTCCGCGATGCGCTGATGGCTCAGGTGATACACTATCTCACTAAAAAGGCTCTAACTCTTCGTCCGGGTGTCGGATTTGGGCGAATTTGGTACCGATGGAAAGCTTATTCAATTTTCCATATGATATAATGTGAAAATCTTGAAAATACCACATGTATAAAAGTGGATTCATCTTTAAAACAAGTCTTTGACATCTTTGGGATGAATTTAAGCTAGGTAGAAGTACGGGGTATTACACATCTCTATAGGCCAATCATCAAGCCTAAGAGAAAATAACATCTCTATAGGCTAATCATCAAGTCTAAGAGGAAATAACATCTCTATAGGCCAATCATCAAGTCTATGAGGAAATGGCATCTCTATAGGCCATATATCGTATCTAGGGGGAATGTCATCTCTAAATGCCCAATATCACTTCCAAAAGGAGTATCATAACCATAACTCAAAAGCCACATTCCGAGAATATCAATACAAGTTACCAAGTTGCGAAGTAACCTTATTCTAAGGTTTACTAGCCTCATCTATGTGTAACATCCGCAACTAAGTCCACAAGACTTAACACCAACTTAAGCGTAAGTGGGCCGAACGATCCCATTTCTAATCCATAATTTCCATAATTAGGCACACTATTCCCCAAACTAGGCTATGTTATCTAGTTCATCTTCTAGATGTCAAGTAAGCCATATTAAAGCCTAAGATAGAAACTACAACTAAAACTAAGGGTACTCAAGTCAACTCTACCCTACTTATGGTTTTCAGACTACCACACTAGCCCTATAAGACTAAATATACAAAGCATGCTTCAAATGCTAAAACCATATTCCAAACATAGAATTATATCTTATCCATGCTACAACTAATCTAAACTAAAGAGGGAAGGCAATATGATACAAAAAGGTTATAAATATGCCATCTTATGGGTCCAAAAACCCTTATCTAATTCCCAAACATCAATATATCAAGGCCAAGTTATCCTACTCATAATCAAGCCTAACATCCATATTCACATGCAACATATATCACACATCATCTATGAAGAAAAGTAGACAGAAGCCTACCTCAAGGCCGAACCACAAAACCTCACTTCATGCACCGCATGCTCGTCTTCACCTTACAATCCTCAAAATTCCATCACACTATCAAAACCATAATCTACTCATCAATACAAGTCTAATGATACCCATATTGCACTATTATGCTTTGGGTCCAAAAACGACATTAAAACCCCAAGTGGGTCCCACATATGGAAAATAAGTTTCTGATACCAACCCAATGTTCACACATGAAAAGGGAATCATAATCCTTAAAGAATGGGTGAAAACTAAGCATACTTTGGGCTAAAATCAAGCCCTAATCTAAATTGGAGTTTTGGGTCCAAACTAAGAAATTCAAGCATGAATTCAAGAAATTCTTACCTTAATCTTGAAGATAATTACGATACAAGATGATAGTTAAGCTCCCAAGTCACCCCCATGACCAATTTTGAGTTATTACACTTATTTTGGAGTTTCTAGGTCTAAATGGTGAAGGAGAAATGCCCTAAACGCGTCTTGGGGACTTTATATAGCCCCTACAGGTACTCAGAAGTCTCAATCACGGTCCTACGGGCCGCAATTGCGCTACTCACGATCACACACTCTTGGCCGCGATCGTGATTGCACCAGATGACAACGGTCATTATGATCAGAAACTTACTCTCTGGAGAAACTCAAAAACAAGTTTTTAACCCTTGAAACTCATCCGAAATCCAAAGAACATGATTGAATAGTGAATTTTGAGTGTAAACCACATTTCAAAACCATTGGAATCATAGAAGCTTTCATCGGAGATAGTTTAGGCAAAAAGTGAGGCCCACACCTATAGTTTCATCAATTTTCGAAAATCTACTCAATAGCCTAAAATAAGTCCGAGAGCCTTGGGACTCGAACCAAGGGTCTCCCCAACCTAAAATTGATGTTCCAGACGGGATGTAGAAGTTGGATTTTCAGTCTGAGGTAGTTTCGACCAAATGTGGGTCCTACACTTATTCTTTATAATTTTCAACTTTCCGACCAATAGATCGAAACGAGCTCGGGTGCATTGGGACTTGAATCAAAGGTCCACCTAGACTAAAATTGGTATTTCGAATCTGTTGGCGCAGTCAAAATTTGCATCCGATATCGTTTCATTAAAGATTTTGCCCAGTGACCATTTGAAACCAACGAAGACTTCAAAATAGGAAATTGGCTCTAAAAATCAAACGAACTATCCGATAATCGAACCGTCGGTCCGAGCAAGTCATACGTGACTTGGGGCATCTATGGAGAAGCTTAAACAACAAAGATAAGCATAGATATGGAAAATGACTTGAAGGGTCATTACATTTATGACTGTTTCAGCTGCTTCAACCGTAATTTTACCATATCAGCAAAGCAAGCACGAGGTTGACTTGCTTGCTTCAGTTGCTTCAACTATAATTTTATTATATCACCACTAATTAATTATTATAAGTTATTTATGTATTAAAAAATTAATAATATTTAATAAAAAATAAAATGACATTTATGACATATCTACTTCAGCTGCTTCAATCGTAATTTTACTATATCATCCCTAATTAATTATTATATCCCTAATTAAATATTATGAGTAATTTATATATTAAAAAATTAATAATATTTAATTAAAAAAAAGTAAAATAAATATTTATGACTGTTTCAATCGTAATTTTACTATACCATCGTTAATTAATTATTATACAAGTATATTTTATAGTAATTTTTCTATGTCTCTTCTAATTAGTTCTTAAAAGTCACTTAAGTCATGTGTGCTTCATCTCTTTCATTGTGATTTTACTATATCACCCCTAATTAATTATTATGATCGTTTAAGTATTGAAAAATTGATAATATTTCATAAAAAAAGGTAAAAGAGACATAAAATGATATCTCAACTTAAAAAATTTGATTGACTATCAAAATTATATTAATGCACATAAATTGAGATGGGACAGAGCAAGACATAAAATAACGTATATTATTTAAAAATAAAATAAAAAGTATTATAAATTACAATAATTAAGAACTTAATATAAAAGTATATATGTAAAAAAAAAATGATTGACTGTCGAAATTTAATCTGTGCCACTTAAATTGAGACAGGGGGAATATTCATATATTATTGAAAAATAATGTAAAAGACATTGTAAATCGCATAATTAACAACTTAAGAAATTTTAAAAATATAAAATATTTGACTGACTCTTCAAATTATATCAACATCATTTAAATTGAAACAGAAGAAAAAAATATTATAAATCACAATAACTAAAAATAAAAATTATTTTAATAATTTAAATTGAGATAAAAATAATATATATTGGATCCGTACGGGCCCGAGCATGAGATCTAGTATTTCTACTATTTAATAAGGAAAGGTTTATGGACGACGAAGGCTATTTTCGAAATAATATCACCTTTGGTGGGCATTTTATAATTGGAGTTCAACCCTTTGAAGATCTTTTGCTTTGATGACAACTATTTATCGCTTCTAATTGTGGATACAGCTGTGGTTATACTGTGATCTACCGCTCTCTATTTCTTCATTTTGTTTGTGCACTCTCTCTCTCAGGTAAGTTCTTGTTCTTCTTTTTTGTGTTTTCCTTTGCTTTCTCATTTCTACTATTTGTTATGGTCTTTTATTTGTGTCAATGAAGCATTTCATGTGGATGATTTATTCTAATTTTATTAGGGTTATGAGATTTTCACTTAAAACATTTGACATTGAGATTTTCTATGATGGACCATCAGGGGTTTTGGGGTTTTCTAATTAGTAAAAGTATTGAAGAAATTTATTTTATTTGTTTTGGATTCAAAGTTTTGTCACTGCACTAACAGTTGTTCTCAATTATTTTAGCTATTTATGGTGCACCAATTGCTGTTCCCAAAGGTTCGATAGCTCCTAAGACGCTGTGCAACAAACTTCTGTGGTAAGATAAATCATCGAGTTGCTTCTGCTAGCTTTTATTGTCTTTCTTCTGTTTTTTCCCACGTGTCTTTTGCCCATTATAGAACTTCAATCATTGTGCATTACTTTTCTCCCTTACTTAAATGCTTTTGCTGGATTTTTGTATATGCATGTATAATTTGGTTGTGTTGGGTATATCATTGGATGCTATCAGTTGAAGCTTGAGTTTGATTCATTCTCTATTGGACAAAAATTAGGTATGTTAACTCCTCAGATAAAATTATTTGTACAGTAGGTGTTCGATAAATTTCCTTGGAGAAATTACTTTTCATTGAACTTTTAAATTTTGCTTCTTTTTTATTAAAGTTTGTGTCGTAGATGTATAATGGGTGGCTTCAAAGATGCGGATTTTCCATTAAGCATCTAGCTTTCGAGGTTTGACTTTTTGAATTTAATTTCATTCACGTAATATATCTTCGAGAAAGTGTTAGCTGAAGGAACCTATATTATGAGAAAGAGGCAAATCAAATTTACAAAACAAAATTGCAAGGAAAGAATTTGAGGAGGGGGTAGACTTAAAAAAAGATTAAATAAGCTAGGATATATAAATTAATGATATGACATAACATTTTTGCCTAAAATATTCCGTTTTAAGTATTTCTTAAACTTCGTGCCATGTAAAAAATAAGACAAACAAATTGAAACGAAGAAAGTATCTTTTAATTTTGTTTTTTGTGTGTATAGTTTGTGATAAACCTAAACGGTGCAGCTCAAAATTTCAAATATACTTCAAGGTAATAAAATTTTTCCATTTGAAATCGGGGATTAAAAGACATGAAAAACTTGATGTTGGAACTTGAGATAGTTCAACAATAAATAACAACAGCATATCCAATAAAATCTCAGATTGCACTTGAGTTAGCTACAATAGATAAATGGATAAATCAACAACTGATATAGCTAAGATTTTAGATCCACCTCAATCACAAATTGTTATATTCATTTTTAGAACAAATGGAGAGATGTGCAACAACCGTGTTACATGCTGTCACAAAAAAGTTTCAAACCTACTCACACCTCTTTCTGTTCAACAGGAACAATCATCTATAATAACTATCGTTTTATGTTTAAAGACATTTGCCTTAGAATTAGTCTGATATAACTTGTATTTGATCCATGATTCTGATTTATAAATATCTTCTTTCGTTTATAGTGTCAGGTTATGGAGATATCAACATTTGTTGCAAGTAAATAACATTTGTTAGCTAAGTCAGATACTTGATGTATTACATGTTGTTTGAATTAGCTTTTTTCTGGAAAGTGGACAGAGGGTAAGGCTGGCAACCCATGCCAGTTATAGAGAGTTCTCTTTGATTGTTGGATTGGAGTTTAAGGCATTTAGGAACAAAATATAGGACTTTGGGTGCTTTATATATTTCAATGCACATTTCCTTGAGGATTTCTCATCTTTGTAAAGATGGATTCTTGAAATGATAACATACCCAGTGTAACTCCGCAGGTAGGGTTTGGAGAAGGTAGAGTGTAGGCCGACTTATCCCTACCACCTGGGAGGTATAGAGGTTATTTTCGAAACACCATGTTAAGTTTGTAGATCTCCCAAAATGAAGGTGCCATTGTAATCTTTCAAAACTCTATATTACTTTTGTTGATCAAATACTTCAAGAATTTTGTGACTTGGATTCTTAACCATTTTAATCTTTTACTCTTATTGAGAGGTAACATTGACATTCTTTGTTCTTTCTCCGAGTTCGTTTAGAGCTAAAATTCTTGGTAGATAAATGTCCATTTGAGTAGTGTGGTTGTTTGGTCTTTTATATTATTTTAACTCTCACTTTTCTCCAGTAATATTTATCTTATGTAGTAAGTTTTCAACCCTATCTATTATGATACTAATATTGCTCCCTTACAAAACATTTGTAGACTATTGTAGCTAAAATCTTAGCTATATCAGTTGTTGTAAAATCTTTATGACGTGTTTGCTTCAGCTGCTTCAATCGTAGCTTCATTAAATATCGCTCTTAATTAATTATTCTGTGTCATCTGAGTATTAAAAAATATATATTTGATAGAAAAGGTAAAAAATAATATGAAATGATAAATTAACTATTGATATTTTAAATGAACTTGACGACTTATATGAGGTCTACTTAAAAAAAAATTACAAATATTTTTATAGTAATTTTGCTATATCACTTTTAATTAGTACTTGATTTTATTATATCACCCCTAATTAATTATTATAAGTTATTCACATACTAAAAATTAATAATATTTAATAAAAAATAAAATAGATATTTATGACATTTCTGCTTCAACTGCTTCAATTGTCTCCGTCAATATGTCTGTTTCTCCTGCTTCTCTTCATAAGCTGCTTCCTCTGTGATTTTATTATGTCATCTCTAATTAATTATTATAAGTTATTTATGTATTAGAAAATTAATAATATATAATAGAAAAGTAAAATAGATATTAATGACATGCCTGCTTCAACTGCTTCACCCATAATTTGACTATATCACCCATAGTCAATTATCATAAGTCATCTAAATAATAAAAAATTAATATTAAAAAATTATTACAAAGTCCTCTAGGTATTAAAAAATTAATAATATTTAATATTAAATTTACTTTATGTTTTATATGAAGCCCATTTATTTTTTTTCCCACAAGTATTTTTGTATAGTAATTTCGTTATATCACTTCTAATTAGATATGTCTGTTTTGCTGTTTCAATTGTGATTTTACTATGTCTCTCCTAATTAATTATTATGACCATTTACGTATTTTGTGAATTAATAATATTTGATAAAAAAAAGGTAAAATAGATATAAAATGATAAATTAACTCTTCATGTTTTAAATTAACTTGACTTCTTATATAAGGTCTATTTCAAAAAAAAATTCACAGGTATTTTTTATAGTAATTTTGTTACATTACTTCTAATTAGTTGTTGTGAGTCATTAAGACATGTCTGCTTCGCTGCTTCAGTCGTAACTTTACTATATCACCCATAATTAATTATTATGGTCATTTAAGCATTACGACACTTAAATTGGAATAGAAGAAAAAATATTAGACATCACAATAATTTAAAACTTAAATTATTTTAAAAAATGTAATTGACTATCAATGCTACAAAAGTTTGGACAACGAGAGCGATATATATTATTTGAAAATTACATAAAACATATTATAAATTACAATAGTTAATAACTTAAAATATCTAAAAAAAATAATATATTATATATTTTAAAACAATACTATAAATCACAATAATTAAAATAAATTTTAAAAAAGTATTTGTTGGGCCCATGCCTTGCACGGGGCATTAGTAACTAGTATTATATAAGAGGGAGTTGGGAGAGTTTCCAACATAATTTAATTCATGGAAAATAAACTTCAACCACAAATAAAAATATGAAGAAACAACAGTTTTATTGATAAACGATGGGGGTATAAATCTGTTCCTCCCTTGATTCTTCTCTCTTGATTTTCTTCGTAATTCGAGGGCCGTCAGTAGCATATTTCTCGAATGTATGAAGATTTGGATATGAATTTCTCTGTAATTCGAGGGCCGTTAGTGGCGTATTTCTCGAACGTAGGAACATTTGGATTTGATCTCCATGAAAAGAGAGTTTGTCTTCTTGATGTATTTGATTATCAAGAAGAGAGGATTTTGATCTTTATGAATATCCCATGAATTTATTGGGACTTTTCAGATCTTTGATCTCTTTGTGAATATCCCGTGAATTTGTGGGATACTGGAGATGCCTCTTTAAAGGGATATTTGCCCCCTTTATATAGGCATAATTTAGGGTTTAGGTTGAGTAGTTATCAAGCTAAATTTAGGGTAAAGTAGCCCCAAGAACTCTAACCAAAATTGAACTCTTTTTTTAGAGTCCACAAAATTTCAATGTTTACAAATGACCCCTGCTTCAAGGCTTGTCGGAGTGTAGACTCCGTGAAACTCAAAGCCGAGTCTTGAAGTACCGCTTCCATCTTTACGATCCTGCGACTACAGATTTGCATATTTATTTGCATATTTGATTTATGAGAGAAGAGATGAAGGGCAAATTTGGTCCCACTGGCGCGTGCCAATTTGTTTCCAACATAATTTAATTCATGGAAAATAAACTTCAACCACAAATAAAAATATGAAGAAACAACAGTTTTATTGATAAACGATGGGGTACAAATCTGTTTCTCCCTTGATTCTCTCTTGATTTTCTCCGTAATTCGAGGGCCGTCAGTAACATATTTCTCGAATGTATGAAGATTTGGATATGAATTTCGCCGTAATTCGAGGGCCGTTAGTGACGTTTTTCTTGAACGTAGGAACATTTGGATTTGATCTCCATGAAAAGAGGGTTTGTCTTCTTGATGTATTTGATTATCAAGAAGAGAGAGTTTTGATCTTTATGAATATCCATGAATTTATTGGGACTTTTCAAATCTTTGATCTCTTTGTGAATATCCTGTGAATTTGTGGGATACTGGAGATGCCTCTTTAAAGGGATATTTGCCCCTTTATATAAACATAATTTAGGGTTTAGGTTGAGTAACCATCAAGCTAGATTTAGGGTAAGATAGCTCCAAGAACTCTAACCAAAATTAAACTCTTTTTGTAGAGTCCACAAAATTTCAATGTCTACAGGAGCTAAGCAGCCGCTCCTTTGTCAACATGCTTGCTTGATGATAAGGGTATTTAGGCAATTTTAACAAAGCCACTTGTTCGCATTGGTTGCAACATGTGTTGTTTTATTTCACCATTAAGTTCTACGGTATATCAACTATTTTGTCCCTTTAAAACAATAAAAAATGCATGGGGGAAACGTGCTTCTGGCTAATGTTTTCTAGGTAAACTTTTTGTAGGTTTTTTATTCTTTGTTCATTACTTCATTTAATCTTTTACTGCATTATTTTAACAATTAAATTTTGGTTATAAAATAGTGTTTTAATAAAATATACATAAAACATAGTACTATATTACAGGAAAAATGATACACATATAAATACTGTTTCATTAAAAATACACATAATTTATTGATAACAGTATTTAGCATTATACCTATATTAATTGGGTTTTTGCATTGGGTCTTAAAAATAATTTGAGGATTTAATTAATATTAAGAATAAAACATGAAAAAATTAATTATTTTCTTAATACTGTACATTAAATGTAACAAGTTAAACTAAAAATCTATTTCTCAAATAGTAAATTTAACTTCTTATAATTGGTAAGAAGATAGTAAATTTTATTTCTTATATCACTACAATAAAAAAAACCTTTAGCGGCAAGAAATATGCACTTTAACAAAATGTTCTCAAAGTTTTATCGTAATTAATTAATTAAAATTGAATCCAATATTGCTATAGACTTTAGGAGCATTTACAAAGAAAGTAATTAAGTTGTTGCATTAATCAAGTGACACTAAAAATCATTTTTGGTGTAGTGTATTGGGCCCGTGCACAATGCGGGGTAATCCCCACTAGTATAGTTACAAATACATACCAGATGAAAGATCGAGTAGACTCAACTTGGAATGACGAGCATGAAATTAAAGATTCGTGCTGATAATGTATTGTAAATAAATCTAAACGTATAACAATATTGTAACTACTCATTCCGTCTTTACTAAAATCATCATATCCAAAGTACACTGGGTATAGGAATTTCTTGAAAATCCTTAAGTTGATTCGTACTGACATAGTTTAAATAAATTTGGAGTAGAAAAATTTTGAAATGTACTGATGTTATCCCGCTATAGCAGTGCCACGGTAGTGACCTACCGACCGCTATAGCGGGGTTTCGAAAATAGTCCACCCAAATTTTAAAACCTCTTTCTGTTTTCTGTTGGAAATCAGAACGAGGATTTATTTTAAAAAGTAAAAACCTCTTAGGGTTGCCTCAAAGCTCTGGAGTGATAATGGAGGAGTATGCTTAAAAGGAGTGAAAGTCGACATTTTCTTGTGATATTCACGTCGGAGATTGCTAAAATAGAGGTAAGGATTACAAGTTCATGCTACCGTAGCAGAAGCATGGCACCCAAGTAGGCTCGGTTTAATTCGAGTAGTAGATCTGTAATGAACATCTAAGTCATTTTCTACTTTCTATGCATTTTCTGCGTTTAGAGCTTTTCTATAGCTGTCCTAAGTCATTTATGACTTACTGGGACTGACAGTACAACTCTCGGATAGTTGGTTTGGTTTTTATAATAGTTTTCCTATTTTGGAACTTCTAAGGTTAATAAAATGGCCTTGGTCTAAAACATCAGATAAATGGCCTCGGATGACAATTTCGGTAATTTTGTTAGCCTCGGAACATGAATTTTAGACTGGGTAATTTGGTTTGAGTTTCGAGGCTTCTGGGCTCATTTTGGGCTATTAATTAGAATTTTGTAAAAATAAAAAATTGGATGTGGGGCCCAATTTTTATCGAAACAAACTCTGTTGGAAATGTTGATGGATTTTTTGAGTCAAAATCTCATTTTCGATAGGATAGAATATTTCTTTTGCGTGCACAGAACTTCGAATGAATGTTAAACACCCGATCAGAATATTTGGAGTTAGCTGAAAATTTTTAGTGTGTTTGATTTGGTGCAACCACTTAAATGAACTTTTTTGCGCTTTACCTGCTAAGGTGCCTCTTTAGCTGTGCCTGATAGCATCAGCACCAACTGCTTACGTATATTTTATCCCTTCCGCTATTTTTTTGTATGTCAAGCTTATGTATATTTCCCTTGTAGTTTCTTTAAATTTGTTTTACCTCTGCTGTCTCTCTTCCCCCTGATAGCCCATTATTCATCATTCCAGGCTATAGTTTTAGCTTACCTATTGGCGTGCTAAAGTAGGCGCTATCATGACCTAAGTTTTGGATCATGAGAGTTTGGTGTAAGAGTGTAGCTTCACTAGTATCGTTGGTACAAGAGCAAGTATCTAGTAAAGTCCCACGAATTAATATAACGACATCTATATCCTATCTTCGAGAGAATACATAACATTCTTAGAAAAATCTCACCTTTTTATTCGTTATTGTGTGTTATTTGTATGTTGGTTTCTAGATTCTCATTTGTTTCACTCATTCATAGATGTCTAGGACTTAGGACAAAACAGTCGAGGGAGAGGCCCTTAAGCCTTTATCTAGGGCTCCAGTTAAGGGCAGAGATAGAGGTTGACCCCGAGGTCGAGGTTGGGATAGATCTGCACACCAACTCGAGTCTAGGTATGGAGCCTTCACATGAGCTAGTTATTAATCTAGAGCTAGAGATTGCACCAGAGGATCTGCCACCAGAGTATCTGCCACCACATCAATAGTGCTCCAGGAAGCAGTCCAAGATCAACCCTGATTTGGTTCAGTTATTAAGTATGGTTGGAGGCCAGAGGATAAATTTGGCCTAGACAGCCTCTGAAGGGGTAGCTTAGGGTAGACTTGGTACAGAACCGCATCCTACAGATGTGGCTCCCAGAGTAGACTTCCTGCCAGTACCACTAGTCTCATAACCAGCAGTAGCTCAAATAGCCATGACTTTTGAGGAGAAGAAAAAGTTGGGTCAGTTTCTTAGATTGGTTCCACTGAGGTTTTTCAAAGATCCATGGTGTAACACCCAATACCTTCCAACGCATATACGATTAAGTGAATTTAACAAGAATTGTTTAAACTCGAGATAGTAATGTAACATCTGCATTCTGCGTATACTAGTTCTAGTCATATGGCACTTGATGTAACCTCTTATATAGGCTAGGTACCAAGTCTCTTAAGCGACTAGCAATGGTTTAAACTAGACTAGGAGGTTAGTATAATGCCCATACATTTTAACATGTGTTTGGCCAAGTTAACTCAAAGGAAGTATTTAAACGTGAGATAGTAACGTGGTGTTTTATCTTAAGGTTTAAAGTGGCCAAGTATATATTAGTGTGAAATTAAAAAGCAAATAAGTTAAGATATAAAATATGGAATAAAATAAGTGAGTTGCTTATTTGACTTTAATTAAGCTAGTAGGTGACAAGTAGATGCATCACCTACTTTGGATTATTGACCAACCTAAGAACCAAGTAGGTGTATAGGCCCAAGTACACCCATTACCTACTCAACAAATCTTTCCCAAATGAGAATGAAGAGAATGGGCAGCCCAAAACCCCAATTTGCAAGGCCCAATATTATTAAACCCAACAAATCCAAGTCCATTAAGAGGCATAAATTGAGGCCAAGTAGGTGCGTCACATACTTTGGCATGTGACCAACTTAAAAATAGCTAAGTAGATGCATCACCTACTTGACCAGAATGTGGCTGAAATTGGAAAAAAAGAGGCGGTTAAAGAAGGCACTTTTTAAGGTCTTAGGCCAACACTTTCTCTTCATTTTTCTCTTATAAAATTTCACATTTTATTATTTCTCTCTCAAACTCTCTCTTAGCTTCATATAGCAGCCCTAAAATCCTTTAGGGTTCCTGGAATTTCATCCTCTTTTCAAGCAAAGTGTAGGACAAATTCTTTTCCTCCAAGCTGGCTATCCACTCTCTTCAACTCCCCAAGGTGTTTTATCTTACTTTTTGGTCCAAGTTTGAGGGAAAAAGATTATGTTCTTGAAGGAGTAAAAGTTAAGATCATAAATTTCAAATTAAAGGTGAAGTTACTGCCCATTCTATCCCTTCTTTATATACAAATTTGGTGGAGAATTCTATAGGTCTTTTGTCATGAACTTGTGGGCTGGTTGAAATCCTTGAATTCAAAATATTCTTATTATGTTACCGGATGTTTTGGGCTGTTTAAGAGCTATTTTATATGTGTATATTGGGGGAAAGTTTGGTTGACTTTGAAAAGTGACATGGGTAACTTGTATGTAAGTATGGAAGGAGTTGGTGGTGATACACCACATAATTGGGGTTTATGGGAGCTTGTTTCCTACCGTACTTTGTTGTACTATTTGTATGTGTCTTGAAGCCCAAGAAGTATCAAGGGATCTTTTAAGAAGATCATATAGTATATATATGTGATTAGAGGAGAAGGGGGTGGAAGAGCATACTTGATTTGAGGGATCAGGGGCTACTGCTCGGTTAGTATTTTGGTGAGATCAAGTAATCCTAATTGATTGATTAGCTACTAATACTAGTTTTACCACTCATTTTATTATAGATTAATAATCTGAAGGGGAGAATGTTAAGTCATAATATTTGCGTTGTACAACAAGGTATGTACAACTTTTCGATTCTATATTCTTTGGCATAAAATCTCATTCTTGTGTTACTGCCAACAAGGTAAGATTTCTAAGTGATACTCATGGTAAGAGATACATACTGATGGTGTACAATATTAATGTAGTTAATGATCTTATTCCTACTACCCATGGTTTCACAAATGTGTCAAAGTACTTCTACAAGTCTTCATTATCCTATATCGGTGTGTTTGTACTTCCAAGTACTAGTACGATAAAGGTACTCTAATCAACAAGTTTCATGGGTCACTTCTAAGTAAAACAAGGTTCATTGAGTCAATGCGACCCGAGATTACCCATGCTATTAGTATTCATATGTTGGATATGTATTCTGTCCAATATATATTTTGCATATGTCCTTATATAGAATGTGCACTTGTCCCTAATAAGGATCTGCCGTGGTCTCTCAAATAGGTTTATAAGTCCATATGTATTCATTACTCTATATTGACTAATTATACTTCAAAGTACTGGTATGACAAAGTTATTCTAAATAGCTAGTTCTATGAGCTATTCCCTAGGTCAAATGAGGTTCATTTTGTTGGTAAGTTCTTAAATTGTTCCATTGAATAGTTTAGATGTCCTAAATTGGGATGTATATTTTTCCTTATGTTAAATCTGTCCATGCGCTTTATTAGTTCGCATGTTCATATAACCCTTTCATTTGATATCATTTACTAAGTATTTTACCATCATATCATTGAATAAAGTCCATATCTCTAGGCTTGATAAGTTAAATGTCTCCACTTGATATGTGTTTCAATTTGAGCTATCAAATACTTATTGTGTCACATAAACTCCTAAGTATGACTTTGGTTTTACAGTTGATTTCCATGTCATTGTTACTACCTTAAGTCCATAATCACATGTCTTCTACTATGGTTGGTTGTCCCAAAGCTAACACTATGACCACCAAATAACTTTCTAAAAGATTAAAGAATTGATGTAAAGTAAATAAACTTATAAATGGGTGGTAGCTCAGGGGTAAAAGCCTAGCATAGGCCAATCCCAATTCATGGATTTATGGGTGGTATCTTAGGGGTGGAAGAAACACCTAGCACGGGTTGATACCATTATCGCACTACTAGAAATTACCCCTATTGCAACGAACCTTTTGGCGACGGTTCCAAAAGCATTGCAATAGAGGGTCAAAACCGTTGCAAAAGAAAATTGTTGTAGTAGAACTATTTGGTGTCATAAGCGTTGCTGTTGTTTGATAACCGTTGCAATAGGGTGTTTTATGGCAACGCCTATCCGAACCGTTGCCATAGAATGGGCTATAGCAATACTTTTTTGAGAAAATAAACCTTTTTACATATAATTCACACACAGTCTCAAACCAAAAATAAATACAATTCACCAAATCTGGTTCGCCACTACTCCTACCACCATTCTCCGACCACCATATCACTGCTCTGGCCACCATACTCCGACCATCGTATCACTGCTCTGACCACTGTATCACTACTCCGACAACCAGACCTCGATTTCAAATCTGCTCTGACCACCATTTCATGAAGCCAGAACGTGCAACCATAGTAGTTCGATTTCGAAGCTACTCCGACTTCATCTCCTTCACTGCTCAACAAAAGATCTCACTGGTCAGGTATATGTCATTTCTCATTTTGAGTTTTTTTTATATTTATTTGATGTGTTTATAAAGTGTTCGATGATTTGTGCCAATGAAGTAAATCTATGTTTTAAATCATACTGTAGAAGACTGCTGAATCATTGATTTTGTCACGACGAGGGATCCATATCAAACCTAGCGCTCGAGAAGGCTGTGACTACTTAGATTTGAATGAAGCTTCGATGGACAATCTCTCTCTGCTTCGATGGACAATCTCTGTTGTTTTTAGTATGAACCTATCCAGGACAAGGTAGGTGGTAGTGGCTTTGATAGAGGACAAAATGTGGGAGGCGAGACTGAGATTGTTCAGTCATGTGACGAGGAGGTTCATGGATGCCCCATTGTGTAGTGAACTTCAAACAAGATCTTTCTGGTGTATGGTTTCCTTACTTTTGGTCTTTCGGAGCAGGTGCTTGACTATGCTTGTTTTGGTTGACTCAATTTGCTTCTATCATTGTTTGAGTTTTCTGACATGAATACTTTCTACTTTGAAGTAGTGTCTGTTTGACTGTTCTGAACCTACTAAATTATATAGCAAATAAAGCTAGAGCAATTAATTCCACATCTTTTCCTACCCATTTTTTATAGGTTATATACAGGTATTGAAACTGCTGTGAGATCGATGAAAGTAGGTGGCCTTCGTCGAGTTATTATCCCACCATCTCAAGGATATCAGAATACATCCCAAGAACCACTTCCACCTAATGTATGAAGTTGCTCTTTTTCCTTTATAATAATAATTTGGTCTTTCTCAGTTGCATTCTTTTGGAGAGACTTGGCAGGGAAGTCTTGTTAGTCTTCTAATTCTAGAGCTCTTTCTACATAAATTAAGCTGTGGGGTACCTGCCGAACCTGGGTTTGGAAAGCAAAAGGCATGGAAACTTGTATTGAATTACCTTTTATGTTTGATGTATGTTTCTGTGAGTGAACTCTGTGACCCTTTCTCAAGAAGAGGTATTACATCTCTAACAGTTAGTTGGCAGAAGGGGAATTTGTGCATGAATTACTTTGCTCTTTTAGGAAATTCTACTGTAATATCATAGTCCCACTTTACATGTTTTAATTGCAACTCCTCTCCCACAATTAGTTTTAATGATAAGAAAAATATTTTAAGACATTGGAGTTTCTTATTCTAGTTTCAAATAATAGTGGTGGAAGCACTTGTCCAAGTCTGCCAAACAAGATTAGAATTACCAATACACACAATACCAGTTAGCTTCCAAAAAACATAAGCTAGAAAACACAATATGTGCTTCAGCTACAGCTGCTACACCTTCATAATTAAACATGCATAACAGTTAACCCATTCATTAATCTTCTTTCTTTCCTCCTTTCAGTTCTGGTTGTTCTTGGACCATCTAGATTTTGGGGGTTTTGTGGTCGGCCTTGTTAGAGTCTTGAAGTGATTTTGGCGTTCAATTGTGCCAGCCTTTTCTGTTGGATGATTTAGGCATTCATAATATCTGCAGCAGAAAGGTCTTTAGAACTGGTTGAAAGTATTCATATGGTGTTGAACCGAGATTAATTCCTTGTGTAAAGAAACTAAAAATACTTTTAATTTCATCAATATATTTCATTTAGGACTTAAGTTGGTGAACATTTTTCTCCTTGTTTCAGTATTTTGATCGACAGAGACTTTTTACTACCATTTTTAACCCAATCCGTATTGCAAATGGAGAAGGCGCAACATTGGGGCCCATCATATTTGATATTGAATTGGTCAGCCTGAGGCATCTCTGATCTTTGCATTTAGCAGCCATATTTCTCCTCTTTACTGGAGTATGGCGCAATTGTTTTTAGTTCAATGATGATGGAAGGTAAATCTATTGTTTATAGAAAATGTTTGAATGATTATTAATGTTTATCACCTATTGCATAGATATTCGCTTATTCGGAACAACTATTGCGTAGATATTTGCTTATTTGGAACAAGTAATGGAGAATGTGTTTCATTAGCAAGTCTGTCCTGACTCTCTATAGGCTGCACATACTTTTGACAATGCATTAGTGAGACTTTGTATTAATCCTTGCACAACACATCATATACAGTCAAAATTTTCAGTAACAACATTTCACTATGACTGTCAACTTTTTTGTTGGAACTGGTTTTTTATGTCATGTTATATCTTCTTTATAACAACATTTTCATTATAGCAACTCCGGTGAATACAATAGTATCCGTTTGGTGTGCCCATATCACAGTGTCTGTGTGTGTGAGTATATACCTATCTATATATGTGTGTGTGTATATATATAGCAGTGGTCTCCGGGCTAGCTTGCATATACCTCAAGTAATTATACTGGGCACCTGATAAAACTTTTTACAGAGTTCCTAGTCAAAAGAATGTTTATTTGGTTAATTTCTGCTACACTATGAAGTGCCTTAAAAAGTTTCTAACTTGCATCCAGAAGGAAATAACCTGATTAGTTGTGTTTCTTTGTCATTGTTGCAGCCAACAAGCACCAGTAGCTTAGGGAGGGACATTGCTGCATCACTTAGACAACATCATCATCATTTAAATGCGAAGAATGGGGGCGCTCAATAACTTGAATCACCTGTAAGTTATTATAGCTCAATGGAGGTAACTTTTCCTTTTTAAGTACCATTTAAGCAAATTGAAGTATGATGCCTTTAGTAGCCCATGATTGTGTCTATATGACTAGGGAATTATGAAATATTTAAATTTTAATTTTATACATGGGACGTGGCTAAATATGAGTATTCGTTCAGAAATCTGTGCTAGGATCAATTGATTTCAGGAAAATTTTCAGAAAACTAGCAAATGCTTAGATTGTAACAATCAGTACCATTCTTTGCACCTCAACTATTCCCCGGCACCTTTTTCCTCCCATCAGGACAAGTACCTGGTAACTCTGGCAGCTGAGGCTTAGGCAGATTGGAAAAATCACATGGTTTTGGGATTTGAACCTGGGACATCATAGTTCTCCCACTTTGATGACCACTTGGCTACACCTTTGATCTTCTTTCTTGTTTTTGTTTTTTTGTTGACAAATTTTTTTGCCTTATTTCTACATCATAAATGGAAACTGGAATCCTAAACTCAAGAAAGCATAAGTCTGCGCAGGGATTTCTAAGGGTGTTGCCTCCCATCTGCATGCCTGTGATATGTTTGTGTTCTTCTATAGTCAAAGCAGCAACCCTTCTTTCATGCTTAGCTGGAGCTCTCATGGTTATTCCCAATCTGCTCTATTTCTCCCACCAACTATTTACTTTTTTCTTCTTTTTCAATTAAGTTAAAAAAGAAAACAGAAAAACGATTGATGATGCAGTCAATCCCCGTAGCTCTCGCATGCTAGGCAAGCACTCTACCAACTGAGCTACATCCCCTGCTTTATATGCTTCTTCTTTCTTGGTCATTATCTTTTCCTTTTCAAAAATCTCAATCTCATGAGCATCATTGCCGTTGCTTATCTGTAGGCTGTGAAGATTTATTTGGTTTGAGCCTTCTGGGCCCGTATCTTGGTGGGGTAAACCAGTAAGGCTTAAGCAGAGCCTTCTCTTGCTAGCATGCTATTCTTGTTTGCAGCCATGGCGGTGTCCCATTCCTTTACCTGATTTTATGACAGATCTGAGCCTGCCTATGTACTCATAACTCAGGATGTTACTTCAATAGATAGATATCTAAAAAAGATAGATAATCTCTTATAGTTGCCTGGGAAAGAGAAGGACAATGTCGAAAGAAAGTGAATACTGCTTCCCCTTGTCATGAAAAAGGAAGGTCATATTCCTAAATGCAATACATGAGCCCTTTGGTTAAAAGTTCTCTTCTTGGACTCGCCCAGAAATGGAAAGAATGAGGCAAATGAGAGTATGCGATTTCTTTCAAGGATGGTTGCCACTCTCTGCTTTCTCTATGATTCTCCCCTTTTCCAACAGACTTAATAGCCCTTAAGGGCAACATAACACTTCAATTTCCTTTTTTTCTAAATAAGAATTTCATCAGAAACGCTTTAATTCATCCACTCTCATTGTTAGTGGAACTGGAAAGTGTTTCATTATTATGCATTTACTGTTAAAGGGGCTATGATGATGCTTATAAATCTTTCAATTTTGGGATGATCATTGAGCACTGCGAGTCATTAGTTTGGAATTAGTATAAGTTTGTCATTTAAGTGCTAATTTATATTATTTGTTCTCTTTTTTTAGGTGTCCAAAATGAAGAAAGAGATGAAGAAAGCGATGAAGACATTAACTTATCGCGACTTGAATTTACTACTATATAAAAACTTAAATTACTAGCTTGTTGCATATTTTGGATTATGAATTATTAATGAACGATTTTTTGTGATGTATATATATTGAGTTATAATTTATTATGTATGTAAATAAAAATTTACATTAATACGAGTGAGTATTTGTATAAATCGTTTCAATTTAATAACACGTGGCAACAATTGTTGCAATAGACCAGTAAACTATCGCAATAGGTAGTCAAAAAGCGTTGCAATAGATGAAAATAGGTGTTGTAATAGGTACTCAAAAAGCGTTGCAATAGAATACAAAAGTGTCGCAATAGATGCTATTGCAACGGTTTAATGTTGTTGCAATAGACTCTAATGCAACGGTTAGTAATCGTTGGAATAGATGAAAATAGGTATCTAAATAGGTCAAAAAATAACTGTTGCCATAGGTCAAGAAAACCGTCGCCATAGCTTGACCTATGGCGACGGTTCAGGCAACCGTCGCATAAACCGTTGCCCTAGGCCTATCGCAACGCCTACCTATAGGACGCTTGCTGAACCGTTGCGGTAGAACTATGACAATGGTTTTTCTGTCTATTGCAATGATTTTGCAACCGTCACCATAGGGGTGATTTCTAGTAGTGTCGGGTGGTATCCCAGGGGTGAAAGGAAAGCCTATCATGGGTCGATCCCGATTTGTGTATTGATGAGGAACGTATCTCTGGGGTATAATGCCAAACATGGGTCATCCTCTTTTTCCACTGATCAGCTGGTCACTTGTATCACATACTAACAAAGTTAATAAAGCATAGAAAAACAATTAAAGAAAGGAATGTAATGTACATGATTACACAAGTATAAGCAAAGGTGGTCTTCTATCATTATCTATACATTTGAACCTGTTTTTTCATTTGAGCTCATGTTTGACATATAGTTATTTTATGCCTTACATATTTTGTATATTTTTTCATACTGATGTCCCTAATAAGGTACATCGTGTTTTATGCTGCTGGTATAGGTACACTTGCTAATAGATCTCCCCAATAGAAGTACTGGATACTCAGTAGCTTTTTTGTGAGCTCCAGGTTGATTCAGGGCTTTGTTGAGTCTGTAGCATTTATTTTCTATTGTATTATAGTTAAGTGTATGGCGGGGTCCTATCCCAACCTAAGCTAAGCTGTCTATCTCTTAGAGGTTTTGTAGACTAATGTTAAAGTAAATTGTAGTGGGATCTTGTGTTTTGTTAGTAAGGCTTCAGTGACCAAGCCAGACATATCCATTTTATGCCTACTTATGTTGGTATTTTATTCTAGCATATTTCTTATAGTTGTCACAATTTAGTATTATCACAGTTACATATACGGTAAACATAACTAATAAGTTTGTTCTCTTGGGCCATTAGGGCATTGGGTGCATGTCCATTTCAGATGACAGAAGTGGTATCAGAGCAGGTCATCCTAGGGAGTCTACAAAGCAGTGTCTAGTAGAGCCTTACTTATGAATGTGTTGCGCGCCACATTTATAATTAGGGGGCTGTTTAGGCATTTAGGAAATATGTCTTCTTTTGTAATCTAAATCATGTGATAGAGATAACTTCAGAAATATATCCCCATTCATACTATAGTCTATGCCATACAGGTTATACCTAAGATCAAAGATTGTAAATAGCTAAGGCTTATATTTCCTATGAGGCAATCTCCAGAGAAAGGTCTCATGTTAATAAAATTTAGAGAAAAGCTTGTTGAGGTGTCTATGTTACTTGCACCGACATGTGTATTTGCACCACTTGTATTATGTTGATTCATTGGAGTAGGATATAATAAGATTATTCATATGCTATAAAGTAAATAGTTACCTAGTCATAGAGATGGACTGTAGCATTTCCCTCTGTATAGCCTCTTAGGAGGATGTGGCTAATTCATGGGACCAAAATTTCCTCAAACATGACTCTTCAGTGGTCATAGGATTTGATCCTATATAGGACATTTAGCACTTTGTTAGAAATATATATATGGAATCTTTAGGCATGTATTAGAGATAGAGGCGGTTAAACTAGCTTTATGTTAGTTATAAAAAGTAGCAATAGTATAGTTCGGTAGGTGAACCTCAAATAGTGTTGGTTACAGATTAGTTGGTCGATAGAGACCATGTGCTTATTCATAATCCCGGGTAGGTTAGTAGTTGGAATAATAAGATATGTACATATGACAACCTTAAATAGGTTAAAACATGTGACCCTTTATGTGGTTAGAAAACTCATAGGGTAATTGTTCAATTGTTTCATATAAAAATATATGTATAATAATAGTGTCTTGTTGTGATCTATATTTTAGTTATAGAAGAAAATGGGACTAAAGATTTAGGTTGAAAATATTAAGGGGTTAGATATAAGTTATGATATGCTAGAATATTCAAATTAAGGGAAGACTCTGTGTTAGTGAATCACTAGTACGACAAGAGTATTTGGCTAGATGATATGAAGGAGAACAACATTTGTATACCATAGAATGGAGAGATGAGTTGGTAAAGTTCCATAATATTATAGGAAGACGACATATATGAGCATTAAAAAAAAAGGTGATGCAGGTTATACCCTTATTATAGAGGATGCTTATTAAGAATATGTTATTAAAAAAAGATATTGACGATTCAATCATAACCATTTTTAAAGACAACCAAAATCACTCCCTAAACAATGTCTTGAACTTTTATTTGACAAATAAATCAATGTAGTATTGATGTGAATTTTGGTACCCAATTTTAATTGCTAAGTCAACAAAGTGGGCAATCAAAATATTACCTCAATAGAAGATACATTGACCAATTTGGTACCATAGGGGTGAACATGCATCACTCGTATGAAATAAAGTTCATTTATTTTGCATATGCATGCTGGAGTCAACTATATAAAGCTACTACGAGGTTCATTTGATGTATTCCCATACTAGAGCATTCATATGATATACCAGTTGTTCTTATGGGTTCCTTTTTTTTGAAAGAGGATGGAACACTTTTACTTGTTATACTATTATGGTTAATCTGTTAGCATGGACAACCTAACTTGCTAAGCCAAATCGGCTATTCCTTATGTGCTACAAAATCAAAATATGTACTAACATTATGTGTAATTGGTAGTGTGTAAAAGATCATTGATTATGGTGCCCTCAAAATTCTTTTGTTCATTTGCTTATTTGATCCTTAATAAGAAATCAAACATTAAGCGTAATTGTGTATTGCCGGCCTATAACAAAGACATAGTTAGCCTCTATCCCCATTACTATAGACATATTCATAGGGCTCTCTACCCTTGTTACAATGGTTAGATATACTCAGAAAGCTGACTGGTTTAAATGGTTGGAACACTCGTGGGAAAAACTTGCAGAAGCTAAGAGACAACATGGGAAATCAATTGCATATTTTTAAAGTAAGGAACACACACAGAACTACCCCACCTGTAATTTAGAACTAGTGGCAGTGTGCTTATGCTTAAGATATGACAAAGAGGTTCTACAGGATGTCTCTAGTTTTTAAAGGTTTTGGTTGTTTATACATTTATACATGCTACATGTCCTATATCTCATCTATTTGTAGGTCACATGCCCTTTGGGTGTACTTTCAAACATGTTCATATGTTACTGAAAAACACTTTCATGTAGGTGTTATTTGCTTCATAAGACTCTCACTTATTACTATATATTTTATAGGATGTTGTTCTATTTCAGCAATAATTTAGCACAAATCACTTGTCTATATTTTACGTGCATTATAAATTAATAGCTCATATGATATAGGCAATGCAAATTACTTTATACGTATCATAAGTCATTTGTCTACATGCCATGTGCTTCATAAACCATATGCTCATACGTTACATGCCTCATAGCCTACTTGTTTAAGCATTACATGCCCTATAGTTAATTTGTCCATGTGTCATATGCTCACTTTATTATATTTCATAAAGTACACTTATTCATATGTTGGTCCACTCATGCACATGATATAATCTGCCCACATGATCCATATTTCATATTTCATATTTCATATTCCTTTTGTTATATGACTACATATCTAGTCCACTTATTTATATGTAATACATCTCTTAAGATTTAAGTCCTCCCACTCACATGTTATGTGCTTATCTAGTACATTCTCTCAATGTGTTTTACAATCCACTTGATTATGTACAAAAATTTTGTAATTAATCTAATTCATCTTCCCACATGCTACATGTCTTATAGTTCAGTTTCTTATGTGCTACCTAGTTCACATGCCCATGTATATAGATTGTACAACTTACTAGTATATCAATCTTACGTCCCAATAGCTAAAATATCTATGTGTAGTATGCCTCGTACACATCTATTCATATGCTAAATGCACTTTCTTGTGGTTTATTATTCATATATAAGGTAATCTTTGTGCCCTCTTTCTTATGTGTTATAGACTTTATGTGACTTATTTATTCATCTATTATATGACCCTCCGTGCCTACAAAGTTAAGTATTAAACATATTGGGATGAAGTTCGCCCATATCATGATGAAGTGAGGATTTGACAGAAAAGGTTAGGAATCTAGTAAGTGTTAGCATGACCCATACCTATAGAAAGATGGATAAGAAAAGTTACGTACTTGTAGCCACCATCTGAGTATTATAAAGGAGTCAAAGCATCAAAAGGCTACACAGAAATAGGGTGACCTCATTAAGTCTAAGTATTCATATTTGTTTGAAGAACCTATATATTATGCATCTTTCTCAAACAATTTATAAGTCCTGTATACGGATTCACTGGTTCATAGGTTTTGTATCTCATTGTTAACTTGTTGCCTTGCTCACATGTCATATGTTTGGATGTATAGTTCATACTGTAATTCCTAAACTTTAAGTATTCCACCCCATCCTGGTGTAAAAAGAAGGGGAAGAGAAAGGTAAGTTATGCTGTACATAATTTTTTATCACTTGATTATATACTCGAGAGGAGCCTTACTGGTTAATTGATTATTTCATATGCTTCTCACTAAAATTCCCAATGAGGCTTGTTTACACATGCATCTGGTCAATTGACACATTTTGGATAGTCGTATTTGCAAAGAAAACCCTGGCAATTTTTTTTAAGAGAATCCAAAGTTAAGCTTGTTCTGAGCAATACCTCTCTTTCGAGGATGAATGATCCAAAGAGGAGAATGATAACACCCCATACCTTCCAACTCATATATGATTAAGTGAACTTGACAAAAATTATTTAAACTCGAGATAGTAATGTAACATCTATATTCTGCGTATACTAGTTCTAGTCATATGACTCTTGATGTAACCTCTTGTACAGGCTAGGTACCAAGTCTCTTTAGCGACTAGTAATGGTTTAAACTAGATTAGTAGGTTACTATAATGCCCATACATTTCAACCTGTGTTTGGCCAATGTAACTCGATGAAAGTATTTAAACATAAGATAATAAGGTGGTGTTCTATGTTAAGGTTTAAAGTGGCCAAGTATATATAATTGTGAAGTTAAAAAGCAAATGGGTTAAGATTTAAAATATGAAATAAAATATGTGAGATGTTTGCTTGACTTTAATTAAGCTAGTTGGTGTCAAGTAGGTGCATCACCTACTGTGACTTATTGACCAACCTAAGAACCAAGTAGGTGTATAGGCCCAAGAACACCCATTACCTACTTGACAAATCTTTTCCAAATAAGAATAAGGAGAATGGGCAGCCCAAAACCCCAATCTGCAAGGCCCAATATTATTAATCCCAACAAGGACAAGTCCATTAAGAGGCATAAATTGGGGCCAAGTAGGTAAGTCACCTACTTTGGCATGTGATCAACTTAAAAATGGCTAAGTAGGTGCATCACTTACTTGACCAGAATGTGGCTGAAATTGGAAAGAAAGAAGCGGTTAAATAAGGCCCCTTTTAAGGTCTTAGGCCAACACTTTCTCTTCATTCTTCTCTTATAAAATTTTAGATTTTATTATTTCTCTCTCAAAATCTCTCTTAGCTTCATATAGCAACCCTAGAATCCTTTAGGTTTCCTAGAAATTCATCCTCTTTTTAAGCCAAGCGTAGGACAAATTCTTTTCCTCCAAGCTGGCTGCCCACTCTCTTTAACTCTCCAAGGTGTTTTATCTTATTTTTTGGTACAAGTTTGAGGGAAAAAGATTATGTTCTTGAAGGAGTAAAAGTTAAGATCATAAATTTCAAATTAGAGGTAAAGTTATGGCCCATTCTTTCCCTTCTTCATATATAAATTTGGTGGGGAATTTTGTAGGTATTTTGTCATGTACTTGTGGGCTGGTTGAAATCCTTGAATTCAATATATTCTTATTATGTTACTGGATGATTTTACCTATTTAGAAGCTATTTTATATGTGTGTATTGGGGGGTCAGTTTGGTTGACTTTGAAAAGTGACATGGGTAACTTGTATGTAAGTATGGAGGAGTTGGTGGTGATACACCACATAATTGGGGTTTATGGGAGTTTGTTTCCTACAGCACATTTTTGTACTGTTTGTATGTGTCTTGAAGACCAATAAGTATCGAGGGATCTTTTAAGAACATCATATAGTATATAGATGTGATTAGATGATAAGGGGGTTGAAGCGCATACATGATTTGAGGAATTAGAGGCTACTGCTCGGTTAGTATTTCGGTGAGATCAAGTAGTCCTAATTGATTGATTAGCTACTAATACTAGTTTTACCACTCATTTTATTATAGATTAATAATCTGAAGGGGAGAATGTTAAGTCATAATATTTGCGTTGTACAACAACGTATGCACAACTTTTCGATTCTATATTCTTTGGCATAAAATCTTATTCTTGGGTTACTGCCAACAAGGTGATCTTCCTAAGTGATACTCATAGTAAGAGATACATACTGATTTTGTACAATATCAATGTAGTTAATGATCTTATTCCTACTACCCATGGTTTCACAAATGTGTCAAAGGACTTCTACATGTCTTCATTATCCTATAAAGGTATGTTTTTACTTCCATGTACTAGTATGATAAAGATAATCTAATCAAAAAGTTTGATGGGTCATCTTATAAGTAAAACAAGGTTCATTGAGTCAAAGTGACCCTACATTACCCATGTTATTAGTATTCATATGTTGGATACGTATTCTATCCAATATATATTTTTCATATGTCCTTATATAGAATGTGCACTTGTCCCTAATATGGATTTGCTGTGGTCTCTCAAATATGTTTGTAAGTCCATATGTATTCATTACTCTATATTTTTCTAATTATACTTCCAAGTACTAGTATGAAAAAGTTATTCTAAATAGCAAGTTCTATGAGCTATTCCCTAGTTTAAACGAGGTTCATTTTGTCGGATGAGTTCTTAAATTATTCCATTGAATAGTTTAGATGTCCTAACTTGGGTTATATATTTTTCCTTATGTTAAATCTATCCATGAGCTTTATTAGTTTGCATGTTCTTATAGCCCTTTCATTTGATATCATTTACTAAGTATTTTTCCATCATATCATTGAATAAAGTCCATATATCTAGGCTTGATAAGTTAAATGTCTCCACTTGATATGTGTTTCAATTTGAGCTATGAAATACTTATTGTGTCACATAAACTCCTAAGTATGACGTTGGTGTTACAGTTGATTTCCATGTCATTGTTACTACCTTAAGGCCATAATCATATGTCTCCTACTATGGTTGGTTGTCCCAAACCTAACACTATGACCACCAAAATAACTTTCTAAAAGATTAAAGAATTGATGTAAAGTAAATATACTTATATGTGAGTGTTAGATCAGGGGCAAAAGCCTAGCATGGGCCGATCCCAATTCATGGATTTATGGTTGGTATCTTAGGGGTAGAAGTAACACCTAGCATGGGTCGATCCCATTATCGGGTGGTATCCCAGAGGTGAAAGGAAAGACTAGTATTGGTCGACCCCGATTTGTGTTTTTATGAGGAACGTATCCTAGGGGTATAATGCCTAGCATGGGTCATCCTCTTTTACCACTGATCAGATAGTCATTTGTATCACATACAATTAAAATTAATAAAGAAAAAAAGAGTAATTAAAGAAATGAATCTAGTGTACATGATTCCACAAGTATAAGCAAAGGTGGTCTTCTATCCTTATCTATACATTTGAACCTGGTTTTTCATTTGAGCTCATGTTTTACATATGGTTATTTTATCCCTTATATATTCAGTGCATTTTTTCGTCCTGACATCCCTAATGGGGCATACCATGTTTCATGCCACAGATTTAGGTACTCCAGCTAATAGATCTCCCCAATAGAAGTACATGATACTCAGTGTCTTTTTGGTGAACTCCAGGTTGATTCGGGGCTTTGTCACGTCTGTAGCATGCATTTTTTTATTGTATTATAGTTAAGTGTATGGCGGGGTACTGTCCCAACCTAAGCTAAGTTGTCCATCTCTTAGAGGCTTTGTAGACTAATGTTAAAGTAAATTGCAGTGGGATCTTGTCTTTTGGTAGTAGAGGCTTCAGTGGCCAAGCCAGGCACACCCATTTTATGCCTACTTAAGTTGGTATTTTATTCGAGCATCTTTCTTATGCTTGTCACGGCCTTAGGATTATCACATTTACATGTACGGTAAGCATAAGTAATAAGTTTGTTCTCTTGGGCCGTTAGGGCATTGGGTGCATGTCCGTCTCATTAGGATTTAAGGCATGACATATAAGGGACACATTTGAGTTCCTTACTAGTTTCGAGGAGAAACTGCAAAATCTTTAATTGGTGTATTCTCATGGTGTGAATTGTACCACATTTTAGTTTTACAGTGTGGTGAGACAGTGGTGGAGGGGATACCTTGATTTTGATTATCTGGATCTCCTCCTATGACTTGCGTTCAATTCTTTGTGGCATGCCTTACAGTATGTGCAAGCGTATGAGAGATGAGTTAATAGGGTTACATCAGGGTTTTATAATAGTAGTAGAGTATGAGGCTAAATTTCAAGAGCTATCAAGGCATGCCACAATGATTCTACCCGTTGACACCTACTTTTTGCCCTCCATAACTAAGTTTAATCCCGAGTTTCTTCAATTTTTATAAAATTATAATATTTATTTTATCCGAATAAAAATCTTTTTAGAGTATTTATTTGGGTAATTTAGCTATTTTGAAAAGTGATTATATATTATTGTATTTAATTATATGAAATTATATAATTTTTTACTTATATTTATTTTACAAAATATTAGATTTTAATCAAAGCTTATCTTGAAAATTAATTCAAATGATTAAAATCTTGATTTAAATATAATTTATTCGACTAAATATGTATTTGTTTTATTAAAACAAGAAGCTCAGAATTCAACGAGGTATTGATTTGTATCAAATTTTAATTTAATTTTTGCCATAATCCAAATCAAATTGGCCATGATTGCAATTCAATTGGTCAATTGATCTCTAATTTGGTCTAAAACTAAAATGAAATTGACTAACCCCTAATCTAATTGAAAATAACCCCAAAAATTACCTAATACCTAAATTCCCAACCCCTTTTCACTTTTAAAATCAGTTCAACTAATAGGCCCAATTTCAGATTGCCCCAGGCCTAAAACAACTCCCATGACCTGGCCCAAAACAACTCCTATGACCCAGCGCAATCCACTTATCCTTTCCACTCAACTAGAAAGCAACAATAATTTCAGCATCAACTTTCCAAAAATAGTTTTGTACTGTCATAGTACGTATTCGTCCTAATATTATTGGCTATGGAGAGTTTGGTTTCCCCCCAAAATCACCCATGAATTCAACCTCTTTCCCGTCTAGGTTCATGAATTCAAAGAAAAAAGTTGATCCGTATCCCTTTCTATTCAAAATTTGAATTTTTTTCCTTTCTCAAAAGTCGCCAAATTACCCTCAATTTCCTTTTTCTCCCACATCAATGGAAGTGGGTTTTTTCCCTTAAGTTGTTTTCTATATAAAGCCCCTTGTAGATTTAAAAAATCCAAGTCTCAAGGTTTGGAAAAACTTTGAGAAAAGAAGAGTTTCTATTTTAGTGAAAATTTTCTTTTTTCATGAAATTCGTGGGCTAATCGAAGTTCTTGAGTTGAATGTTTTTCGGTGGTAGTCGTGACTCAGATAGAAGCCCAAAGTTTTATTTTTCTGCCTCGAAAGAGGTAAACTCACCTTCACTTTTATTTTGTTATCTCTTTCTTCTTCTTCTTCTTCTTCATATCCTTCTTCATAATTATAGTAATGGTGGGATTGTTAACTTTAGATGGCTATGATGGCCTTAGGATTTGTTTGTACTAGTTGTTTTTATGCTTTTTCGCTAAATTAGTGTTCACGCTGTAGTTTTTGATTCGATTACTTTGAATATAATGTCTCTTGATTGATGATGTTGGTTAGCTATAAATTAATAGTATGAATCAATGTATGTATATCGTCGAATTTCCACCTTTTCTTTTCTCTTCTTTTCTTTTCTAGTTAACTACCTTGACTTGCTATATTTTTAGGTGAATATCCTTTTTAGTCCTGATACTTTGTTTTAGTATAGTGCTCTCTCGGTTTGATTGTTTGTCTTCCTTTTAATTTTGTTCTTAATGTAAGGTTACTGGTAATGGTTTAATTGATTGTATTCACCCTATGTGGGCTGCCTCATAACTCTCTTGACCTTTGAAGTCAATGAAGATAATGGGTGCACGTCCGTAGTAAGGTCGATAAAACTAGTGAATCCTCAAGGTCGATAAAACTAGTGACCTCAAGGTCGATAAAACTAGTGAATCCTTTGTGTTTCTTTGTGTGTTAATTATGTGAAAATTTCATTGTAAACTAGATTACTTATAAGTTCTGCACTTGCATAACTACATTTTATTTTAGAAAGTGTCCGGCTTCTCTTGTTATTTTTTTTCCTTCCCAGTTTAGTTATTGTACATGTTCTTGACAGGCCGAGAAGTGTGATTTCCTCTTCTCTTGTTGATCGCTTACTTATTCCTTTATTTGTCTTACTGTCCACGTTGAATTTTGTCCTTTAGATATGAACTTTGATTCTATTGACGATATGATGGGTTCATGTTAAAAAATATCGGCTAATATAGCTGTTAGGCCCTTGTATTGTCTATTTGCGACTTTGTGCAAAATAAAGATTTTCCAATTCATTTATTTTGTATTGATTAGAATGACTATTCGTTAATACTTTTATCTTGACTGGATTTTGGCTTATGGGCCCGCCCAAACTCTTAAAGTTTCTCAAGGTTATCTAGGTATGAAACCTATATGCCTTTCTATTTTATTTTTCTAGTATGTGTGTCATTGATAGGTGTTGATTCCTTTATCTACGTATTTGCTTTTGGGTGTCAACTACTTGACTTAGTTATCTAGTTATATATGTTTTGGCTTCAAGAATCCTGTGTTAGTCAAACATTTTCTAAATCTTTGATGTCAAAATAAATCAAGGATAGTTTTGAATCAGGCTGTGTAATAGATCTTCTTTCTTAAAATTGTGTTCCCTAGTTGACAAAGTTTCAATGTGATAGTTGTGTGGGTAAAAAAATGAACCAGTAACTTGGTGTGTTATTCTTTCCGATAGATCATATCAATACTATTTTTCTTTATGTTAATACTTTATTACTTATATGTTAGGTATCAACATTTGTGCATATATTAATTCCTTTTTCTTTTATTTGCATGTGGATACATTCGAGTCTTAAATAGAATCTTCCCATTTTTGCATTATCGATTTGGGCGGTTGAGGCCCACTACTCCCGAGTCAACTTCGAAGCCCCAAAAAAGACAATCACATGACATACGGATACGAGGAGTTGGAAGAAAGAAAAATGGGTAAATAACCCATTGTTAGAGTTGCTAAGAGACTCGAAAAGTCTAATTTGTTTAGTATTACTTTACTTGTCCTTATTTACTTATTTACTTTTTAATTCATTCATTTGGGCCTCGAAGTCAAATTAGTAAACTAATACAGGTGAAGCGGATTTTGGGAACTCAAGGCCTGAAAAACTAGTTTAGGACAAGTGAAAATGGCTCAAAGTCCCCAAATGAATAGTATAGGATAAGAGCAGGTCATGGGCCAAAAGTGCAAAATAGCGTAAGACAGGTTTATGGATTTAGGCCTAATGGCCTATGTATTTTAATTTTCCCTTCCCCCTTTTCTATGCTTATTTGCTATTTATTTTCTTAGACTTGGTTAAATTCTCTACTAAGTCGTCAAAATTGGTATTATATAATTTTTTCTTAAATCACTTTCTCTTTAAAAAACCAACTTCTCTCTTCTCAAAGTTGGTCAAAGGTGGTTTACAAATAGTTCGGATAACCATAAGTTAGAGGACATTTTAGATGCCTTACAAACCTTCCTAAAATATTAATAAGAACCTCTTACCGGGGATTTTCTAAAAATCCTAAGTCTTCTTCTATTTTAAGACTTAGGATTTATGTTAAAAAGTTTTATTATTTTAATTTCAAATAAATTAAGTGGCGACTATGTAATTTCTTAAATTGTTTTAAAATTTTCTTTAAATTTTTGAAATAGTTTAAAAGGTCGAAACCAATGTTTTCCAATCCTTCTAGTTTAAAAGGGATAAAATATAAATGGCGACTCTACTGGAAAATCTAACTTAGTTCTAACCAAATATATGAATTTGCTTCTTTTGACTAACTGTTGTAGTGTTTAAACTGTTTATGTTTTAAATTCTGCACATGTTTCCCATTTGAAATATATAAATTGTTTATGGTTTTAAAGATGTCCCGGCCCTTATTATTAAATTCTAAATAAAGTGTTGGGAATATAATAATTAATCCGCACGTGAGGCATCCTATGGATGTTTGTATTTCCAAACCAAGTCATCTACTTGGAAACCTGGTTCAAACCCACTCTAGACACATAGGATAGAGTGAAAACAAAAACCCTATTTATAGGCATGATCCTAGGATTACCCAATACCCAAGGAGGTATTGGGCCTATTAGAAAAACCTGTCTTGCCTCTATCGGCCACGAGTCAATTAACGACGAAGAATATTTATGTGTTGAAGAAGTATATGTTATTTAATCCAATTCATTATCATTTTTGGGGTATGGAGAAGGCTTACTTTGCTATTTTCTTATAAGATGCTTCAATCATCCACCAATCGAGGAAATTATAGCGAGCCAGGCAAGAGGCTGATGATTGATCAATTTGAACGATTGCATGATTTCCCAGACTAATGACCTATGAGTATAAAGTTATGAGAATCACCTGATCATCAACTGATGTAGCCTATGACAATAAGTGGACAAAGCTAAGAGGGCGAAGGCCAATGAAGGAACATCTAGGAGCTACTATCCCCTGCACAGGACATTGTTTTTTTCTCATGTTATTTTCCCTTTTCCTAAAGATTGTATCCCCTTTGTAAGGATTTATGCCTTTCATGTATACCTACAGAGTTTTTTGTGGGATAATGGATTAGTTTTAAAAAGTATATACTTTCTTAAAATATGTTAGGCCGACCCTTGGCTCAAAAGGGTCACCCAATTATGATGCAGGCTTATTACAATATGGTCGAGTGATATAACTATCTTATATGATTATACATGTTATGTTGATTCAAATCAAAGACGAATTGATCCAATTCCTTTTTTAAAAGAACACCTCTAAGCAAAAAATACTCACTATACAAAAGTCCGACCAAACATACTCTAAGTCTCTCAGAAAAGTCTGCAATCAATCTTAAAACTTCCTAAAAGCCCTCTACCATTGTAGGAAGGTTGACTATGGACTCAGAAAAAGCCATTATATGTTCGAACTACGTAGGGCCTGATTTCTCCTCCGTGAGATACGTAGGCAGCCTTTTGTCCCGACCCTTATCTTCAAAAACTCCGTTGTCCTCCACTTTCTTGAAAGAAGAAATAAGGTAGAAAATAAGAGGAATTATACCTTCCTGATAATTTTCACTTATCCATATCATTTAGAAAAATCATGTTTATTATAATTCTCGAGTCATCATTACTCCATGGATCAATTCGCATGAGATAAGAAATAACTTTATGTGTTTACTTCCCGCCTTTTCATCTTGCATTGCTTATTACTAATAGAATCTAACACGTTAGCCTTTGATTTTATTTTACTTTGCAGGCAATAGAAACTACTCCGTGTTGGCATAAAATGACCCTACTTCAAAGTAAATAAAGATTCCTCTCTAGACTATAGCTTTATTGCAAGAAAAAAATGAAAATGTCCAGTAATGAAATTGGACTCTACCAGTTATCTTTCAAAACCTATAAGTGATGGTGTCGAGGATGGAATAGGAAAGAGTGTAATACTGCCATTGAAGAATTTTCCAAGACAGCCGGAATCAAGGAAGATGAATTGGAGGAAATGTTATTGAATTAGACTTTCACTCCACTTATTACTCCCCGATCAATAGGATAGATAAAAAAGTTAAAATTTATTTTTTCACAAAGTCGGTAGTATGGATGAGACCCGATACCCACCCTTTAAGTTTATTTACTTATCTTTTGCTTTTTATGCTTTTTGAAAGGCATAGACTCACACTTATGCTGGTCATGGCCAAAGTATGTAAATGTTTTCTCACAGTTCAACAAAAACTTCCTGTATTGTAAATCTTTACTCTTTATTTGATATTGTCAAAATTTGCCGTGTTTTTGAAAAAGTGACAAACATTTAAAACCTGCCATTGTCATGTCATGTCAAGAAGCAAAATGAGAAAATAAAGGAATATAATAATGAATGGGAGATAATAGCCTTAAAACAGTCAACGGAAGAACCAAAGAGTTTGAGAATTACGAAAGCCTAACCTAGAAGAAATCGAGGTGGTCGACCAGAGAGACCATGACCAAGTTAAGAGAATTAGGGTCGATGTCTATATAGTAAGATCAAGTAAGAAGCGACAAATAAAAGGTTGTGGAGGTCATAAGACATCTAACATAGATAGCCAATATTGTTCAAGTGCCAAAAAAAGATTTCAAGATCGGAATTCGTGTTGACTACGGAGATCTGAATAGAACAAGTCTTAAAGATAATTTTATGCTACCCATCATCCACATCCTCATAAATAATTATGCGAAGTATGAAATTTAGTCTATTGTGGATTGTTTCGCCGAGTATCATCAAATGAAAATGCAGAAAAAACAACTTTTATTATGCCCTGGAGTGTTTATCATTACAGGGTAACGCCGTTTGGTCACAAGAATGCTGGTGAGACATACATTAGGTCTATGGCAATGATTTTTATGATATGATTCATTAAGAGATTAAGGTGTGCGTGGATGGTGTAATTATCACATCTCGCAAGAGTTCAGATCATCTGACCCATCTAGAAAAGTTCTTCAATAGACTAAGAAAGTATAGCTTGAAGTTGAATCCTTTAAAGTGTGATTTCGGTGTAACAACCAGGACATTACGGGGTTCATAGTCAGCAGAAGCGGGCATCGAGATAGACCCATCCAAGATCAAGACTATTCTAGATTAATCGCTGCCAAGGACCAAGAAAGAGGTTATGTGTTTCCTGGGTTATTTGAATTACATTAGTAGGTTCATTGCCCAATTGACGGTCATATGCGAGCCAATTCTCAAGATGTTAAAGGAAGATACATTGAATGTATTGACAGAACAATGACAGGCTTTTGACAGAATCCAAGATTATCTATCCAATCTGCTTGCTTTGATTCCACCAAGAGAAGGAAGTCCATTGTTGCTTTACCTGTCAGTCTCAAAAAATGATTTTGGATATGTCCTCAAGCAACACGATGAATCCAATAAGAATGAGAAAGAAATATACTACTTGAGTAAAAAGTTCACACCATATTAGGCTCGATACACTATTGTAGAAAGAACATGTTGTGCTTTGACCTGGGCCGTACAAGAGTTGAGGCATTATCTATCCTCGTACACAACGTATCTCATTTCCATAATGGATTTATTAAAGTATATTTTCAGAAAGCCATTCCCACGAAAAAGTTAGCCAAGTCGCAAATGTTGCTGAGTGAGTTCGACATCGTGTATCTGACTAAAAAAACAATCAAGGGATAAGACTTAGGGGATCATTTAACTGAGTATTTGGATGATAATGAATAGAGCCACCAGCGTCAAGTGGACATAGATTCATTTTATCCACTGTTGATTATTTCACCAAGTGGGTAGGAGTTGCCTCATATAGAGCTGTAACTTAGAAGGTGGTTGTGGATTTTTTCAAGAATAACTTGATTTGTCGGTTTGGAGTGCTGGAATCAATCATTATTGATAATGGGCTAACTTGAACAGTCACTTGATGAATGAGATTTATGATCAACTTAAGATTATTCATCGCAACTAGACTGCATATCATCCACAGATAAATGAAGCCGTGGAAGCCACCAATAAGAATATCAAGAAGATCTTGAGGAAAATGATCGAAAATGATAGATCATGGTATGAGATGTTTCCCTACATTCTATTAGGGTACCGTATAACCGTTCGAACTTCAACTGAGGAAACTCCTTATATACTCGTTTATTGGGAATAAAGTTGTGATACCCGCCGAGGTTGAAATACCTTCATTAAGGATTAATCAAGAAGCCGAATTTAGTAATTGAAGAATGGGTTCGCTCTCGCTACGAACAACTCATGTTGATTGATGAGAAGGGAATAATTGACGTGTTTCATGATCAGTTGTACTAATACTGGATGATCCATGCCTTTAACAAGAAAGTACAAGCTTAAACATTGGAAGTTGGGCAATTGGTTCTCAAACGCATATTTTCTCACCAAGAAGAATACAAAGGCAAGTTCGCTCAGGAATTGGCAAGGACCATACATAGTTCGCAAAGTACTATTCGGAGGAGCTCTAATTCTATTTGAGATGGATAGTCAAGAGTGGGCCAAACCAATAAATTTTGATGCGGTAAAGAGATACTAGGTTTGAAGGATGTTTTTAGTTTTTGTTTCCTTGGGTTATTGGTAATCACCTTTATGATAGCATTTGTTTTTCTGATGTGTAATTGCCTATAATCCCTTCCGTTTTATGTACGAACTACATTTGACCTAAATTCCTAAGAAAGGGATACGTAGGCGACCTATGTCGGCTTCGGTCAACCTTTTAGAAGAATTTACCCTTTTCTTTTTATGTACGAAATATATTTGACCTCAATTCCCAAGAAAGGGATACGTAGGCGGCCTATGTCGGCTTTGGTCAACCCCTTAGGAGAATTTATCCTCTTTTTTTTATGTACGAACTACATTTGACCTAAATTTCCAAGAAAGAGATACGTAGGTGACCTATGTTGGCTTTGGTCAACACTTTGGGAGAATTTATCCTTTCCTTTTATGTATGAACTACGTCATGACTTGAATTACCAAGAAAGGGATACGTAGACGACATATGTCGATTTCGGTATATCTGTTAGATTTTATATATATACCCCTAACATAGTCTTGAGCTACATTTGACCATATTTTTGCTTCAACGGGATACTTAGGCACCCCAACGGTTCGATCATATAACCTAGGAAATGGAAAATGGGGCAGAATTTTTGAGAAGGAATCTCAAAAATTCATGAGAGAAAGATCGTCATCCAATAAAGAAAAGGAAGACCCGCGCAGACTTCAGATCTTCTCAAGCCAAGATCATCTCAAATAGTAGTAAATTGAGGAAGAAGTTTTGAGGAGGTCCTCAAAATTTCCACTAATATATTGGAATATATTTCAAATTCCCCAGCACCAGAGGTCAAAATCAAGTTCTAGAAATCATTAGCTGTGACCAATTCTAGGTAGACTAAATCTCCGGTTATAATAGAACCTCTGGTAGAGATCCTCAACGATGATGATGAATCCCTGGATTTTCTCCGTCATACATCAGATATAGTCAGAACCAAGAGGAAGATGTTCGTTGAGCTGGTACATGACTTGACTGGCAGAGATTTTCTAAAAGTTTTTACAAAAATTTGAAACTTGTTTTTTGAAAATTTAAGACTACTTTTAAAAATCTATACAAAATCTTTTTACTTAGCGATTGCCTAGGCATCTATTGGAGCGGGGAGTTGGGGTGGAAGTCCCAACATGACAGAGCACCCAAAAGATAGTGAGGAGAAAATCAAGGATCGAAGGAGGTCAACACGGAGTAGTTTCACTCAAGACTAATCCTTTTTCTGTGGATGCAGGGATTAATACAAAAAAAGGGAATATTTTTCAAAAAATCCCCAAGTGAGTTGTGAGCAACACCAAAGTATATAATGCTCAAGAATGGTATAGTCAAAGGAGATGTCCCTATAAGGATACAATCAATGGATTACTTAGAGAAGAAAGAGCAAAAATGGTCATCCCCAAATTCGCCATGAGCCGATGCAAATAGTACATGTATAAAGCAAAAATGCATACAAACGGAATCAGGTGAATCTGTTTACATTGACAAGAGGGTCGATGCATCTTGTTTCACTGCCAAGAGGGTCATTACTTATAATTTCATCGCCAAAAAGGCATTGCATTAAATATCTGATGACACGTGAGATAGCATATGCTGGTATTGAGGATATTATCAATATTTAATATCTGATGACACATGAGATAACATACGCTGGAGTCGAGGATATCATAACATTCAATATTTAATGACACACGAGCTAACATACGCTAGTGTCGAAGATATCATTAGAATTTAATAGCTGATAACACGCGAGATAGCATACACTACCATCAAGAATATCATCAACATTCAATATTTGATGACACGCGAGATAGAATACGCTGGCATAGAGGATATTATAGCAATAATTATCTGATGACACACAAGTTAGCATACACTAGCGTCGATGATATCATCAATATTTTATATCTGATGACATGCGAGGTAGCATATACTGGCTTCGAGGATATCAAAGCATTTAATAGCTGATGACACGCGAGATAGCATACACTGGCATCAAAGATATCATCAAAATTTAATATCAGATGACATGTAATATAGAATATGCTGCCATCGAGGATATCATCAGTATTTAATAGCTGATGACATGCGAGATAGCATACGCTGGCGTCAAGGATATCATCAATATTTAATAGTTGCTGACATACGAGATAATATATACTACTGTCGAGGATATCATCAATATTTAATATCTGATGACATGCGATATAGCATACACTGGCATCGAGGATATCATTAATATTTAATATCTGATGACATGAGAGATAGTACATGCTGACATCGAGGATATCATCAATATTTAAGATCTGATGACACGCGAGATAGTATATGTTGGCATCAAGGATATCATCAGTATTTAATATTTGATGATATGCAAGATAGCATACACTGGCATCGAGGATATCATTGATAGTTAAAATCTGATGACATGTGAGATAACATAAGCTGGCATTGAGGATATTGTCGACATTTAATATCCAATGACACAGAATATAGCATACGCTGGCATGAGGATATCATTGTCATGAATACCTATTGATATGGGAGAAAAAATACACTTGCATCGAGGATATCATCGACATTTAATAACTGATGACACGTGGGATAACATATGCTAGAGTTGAGGATATCATTAGCATTTAATATCTGATGACACACAAGATAGCATATACTGGCATCAAGGATATCATCAACATTTAATATATGATGACACGTGAGATAGTATACATTGGCATCGAGGATATCATCATACTATAATATCTGATGACACACGGGATAACATACACTGGTATCGAGGATATCATCAATATTTAATATCTGTTGACACACGGGATAGAATATACTGTCGTTGAGGATATCATCAATATTTAATATCTGATGACACACGAGATCGCATATGTCGGCGTTGAGGATATCATCAACATTTAATATCTGATGACACACGAGATAGCATACGCCGGCGTTGAGAATATTCTTAGCATTTAATATTTAATAACTCATGAGATAGCATACGTTGGCATTGATGATATCATCAGTAATATATGATAATATGTGAGATAGCATACGCTGGCGTCGGGGATATCATCAGCATTTAATATCTAATGACATGTGAGATAGTATACGCTTATGTTGAGGATATCATCATTATTTAATATCTGTTGAAACATGAAATAGCATACGCTGGCATCGAGGATATCATCAACATTTAATATCTATTGACATGCGAGATAGCATATGCTGGCATCGAGGATATCATCAATATTTAATATCTATTGGCAGGCAAGATAGCATACACTGGCATCGAGGATATCATAATATTTAAGATCCGATAATACGCGAGATATGATATGTTGGTATTGAGGTTATTGTATCATTTAAAATTTGTTGACATGTGAGATAGCATATGCTGGTGTCGAGGATATCATCAGTATTTAATATCTATTTACACGCAAGATAACATACGATGGGGTCAAGCATATTTCATCATGAATCAACATCTGAATGAATCAAAAGCACATAATTCGAAAAGATGTCTTTAAGTCGCTATCAAAAGAGGGATAACATGAGGTTTCCTAAAAATTGACAATGTAAGGGTCATCTATAACTCATATTATTTTAAATAGGATAGTGTGCAAGATTTTGTATGAGTTGATAATCCATAGTTCATCCATAATCCATAACAACATCCTAACTGGATAGTGTGCAAGGTTAGTCAAAGATCGATAGTTTGAAGGTCATTCATAAGTCCCAACTAAATCCTTACCGGAGAATATGCGAGATTATCAAATTGATATGATCGAGGGTTCTCTATAAGCCGCATCATATCCAAGATCGATTATGTGCAGAATTACCAAAATACTAGAAATTTAAGAGATATCTATAAGTCATATTGTATCCAAGGTTGGATGATGTGCAGGAATACCTGAGAGCTAGCGATTGGAGGGATATCTATAAGACATTTCTTATCCAAGGTCGGATAATGTGCAGAGTTACCTAAAAGCTAAAAATTCAAAAGATATCTGTAAGTCACCTCATATCCAACATCAAATAATGCGTAAGATTATCCAAAGATTATCAATTCAAGGGAAATCTATAAGTCGTATCGATACAAAAGATGCGCAAGACTTACTCGAGGTCACATATAAAGAATCATTGTCAATAACAGGAGAGGTTATCATTCCATATACAACAAGCATAATAGGCCACCAAAAGTGTTTCTGCATCAACATAAGATTACATGGTTGCAGGGACCGTTCTGCATAAAGTGTCGTCGGTGTTCGAAAGGGCCACCCCACTTTAAAGACTTTCAATAAAAAAATATGCTAATTGTGTAACAACCAAGAGGATTTTTGTGCCTATTTTTGCAAGTCATTTCCTTTCAAATAGGTACATGAGAGGAGTACTTTGCTTTTTAGGTAACAACTCACGTGGAGATATGGTAAAAGACTATATAGCTCTTTCGTGAATTATGTTTCATACTAATAATTTTATTTGAGACATCGTCGAGAGAATCCTTGAGGATGAAAATCTCAAATCAAAACCACAGGTGCGGACGACTCCAGATAGGATGTAGCACAACATGAAACTCTTTCTTAGCAGTAAACTGGGACATAGTCTAGAGAGGGACGTCAAACACTTTGGATGCGAGCTAAAGAATGATTTACACCACCATCAAAGCACACTCCTATTATAAGGCATGTGGGTATTCTGGGATATTCTGGTTTTAGCTTCACCTTTGGAATACTTTTAAACTCATACCGAGGGTAACCTTCTCTTTCTTTCAAATCTGGGTGACAACATACTTAGAGTTTTAGAAATTATGTCTAGGTAAATTCTTGCCTATGGATGTGAATGATCCCACGTTCATGGTTAAGAGGTTACATGCCTCTTTTCCAAAACTCAAATAACTTGTCACTCCTCCTGAGCCAAAGATCGTTTGAAATAAAAGACTATCTTTTCTACCGATTGAGTCGAACTACAAGAAGTCTGATTTCCTGAGTCTCAGGGATATGTAGGCTGGTCTCTATTTTTAAAAGTTGACTGCATTCCAACCTCCCCCAAATCCCTTTATTCCTAAGCTTTTTGATTTAATCAAAAATGCAAAAATAGAGATAGCTTGTGAATTTTTTGAAACCATGCTTTAAATCAAGCTTTATGAACTACAAGTTTCTTTAATTCTTATGTAACTTGAGATATGTAGGAAATCCAACACTGGGGTCTGGCCATAACCCCATGAAACTCGTGTGAAAATCAACCCCTCTCAAAAGATAATTTGTGGTTTGACAAAATTAGAAACGTCAAGCTCCCTTTGCCAGGATAACTTACATCCACACTAGACAAATGGAGGGGGAAGTTCCAGACACCTAATTTTTTCCCTCCATATCTAAGTTTAATCTCGAGTTTCTTAAAATTTTATATAAAATTATAATATTTATTTTATCCAAATAAAAAGCTTTTTAGAGTATTTATCTGGGTAATTATACTATTTTGAGTAGCGATTGTATATTATCATATTTAATTATACAAAATTAAATAATTTTGTTACTTAAATATCTATTTTACGAAATATCTAATTTTAATCGAAGCTTATTTTGAAATTAATTCAAATGATTAAAATATTGATTTAAATATAATCAATTTCTCAAAAAAATTTATTTGGATAAATATATTTTTTTTAATTAAAACAAGAAGCTTAGAATTAAATGAGGTATTGATTCATATTGAATTTCAATTTAATTTTGGCCATAATCGTAATCAAGTTGGCCACAATTGTAATGCAATTGGCCAATTGATCTCTAATTTTGTCTAAGATTAAAATGAAGTTGACTAATGCCTAATCTAATTGGGGTTATTGTAATACCCCGCATGTTTCAAAGCAAGGAAGTGAATAAGTTTTCCTACGTATGAAACCTTCTATCCTGTGAGTAGAATTTTAGTGCATGATTTACAATGAATATCCTAGTGACAAGATAGCTTGTGATATCTTAAGCATGCTCATATGAGTCGCTTAGAGTGATGCAAGCTAAGAGTTTTTGAATCCATCAAGTCTTAGTGTTTGATTTTGCAAGGGTCATCTTTAAACAAGAATAACGTGATTTATATGTGATATTTTCGCAGATTTATACACACCAAATTGTAGAGAATCAAAATAGCTTTCCAACGATACCAATTTCATCAAAATACAACACCCGAGCAAGGAGTTATGGCCTTTAAAAGTAGAATGCATCGCCTAACCAATCGCACATGGCCACTGGAAAGCATAGGCGATATCATATGCGGCACCTACGTAAATCATAGGCGATATCATATGCGGCGCCTATGTAAATATAGGCGATATCATATGCGGCGCCTATGTAATTATAGGCGATATCATATGCAGCGCCTATGTATGATTTCAGCCACGAAAACACTTAGTTTTTGAGTTATTTCGAGGGTAGTTAAGTCTTTTAACACTCCTTACATGTACCTAAACCTAACCTCATGAAATTTGTAGCTTCTAAACACATTACAACCCTATTAACATCTCAAAGTTCATTATCCAAGAGCACCATAGGAGAAAAACAACTAGGGTTGCACAATCAAGCTTGAAGATCAAATTTTAAGAAAATTCCTCCGTCAATCATCAAGAACCTCCCTTCCAAGGTATGCGTAGTGTTCATCCATGTATTATTTTCGTCTGTGGAGTTCAAGAATAAATCTTTAAAATACAAAATCTTGGTTGGTTGTGGTGATATGATCATGCCTATGATTGATGCTTGTTGGTTTTGCTAAATAATAGTATCGTGACTGTATATCTCATGAAAGTTATGTTGTTAGTTGAAAAACATGATCTTTAGATGGATTGATAGAATACAAGTATGAAATCCACCTATGCCTTAAATAATGCAGGCAAGGTGTTCGATAAAATGCCTAGTATGTTAGAACTTCATATTTTCATGATTTCATGATATTTAAAGAACAAGTTCATGTTAGCCATACACTCCAATATGAATTTCCATGCAAATTATTTATTGCTATTGTTGTGGTATAAAGCATGTATGATAATGGAGATATAAATTATGTACACAAAATCTATTCATGCTTTTCCTATCATGTTTGAAATGTTGAATAAATACATGAAGTATACTATCCCCTACTTATGATATTGTGAATTGTGAACTCAAATCTTGTGATCATGTCATGTCATGTGTGTCAGTTTCCTCCCATCGAGTCCTGGGGGTATTCGTACCAAAAAACTATAGCTGTGTTCCTAGATCCATGTCATGTTTCATGATATCCAAACTCAATCTATGATTCCATATACTTCAGTCAGTCATGTGACTCAGAAAAACCTCATGATCTCAGTCAGTTGTCAGATATCAGTAACATTCCTCCAGTCAATGGAATTCAGTAAGATTAAGTTATGTATAGTAAGTTATTCATGTCCAGTCCCTCCATATGGGAGTAGACGTTAGCACCGAGTGAACCCAAGGATGGGAACTCACCTTCCAGTTCAGGGTGTGATTCTTAGAAGTAGTCCTTGTATTCCAGAACTACGTAGCCAGCGTAGGTTGAGATATATTAACCTGTCAGATTATGGTTGATGAGGTAATTTAACCTGTCAGTTTAGGGTTCCCACCGTTCTCATTGAGTACCTTCCAGATAAAGGTCAATCACAAGCTGTCCTTACTCATCATGGCACGGTATTAACACCCCTCCAGTCAGGGAAGAGATTGGACCCCAGCTTAGCCATAACAGCATACATGGGGAATGTTGGTTAAAAACTACCTCTCACAATTTCAGTATCAGTCTCAATAAAAGAACTCAGGGCGTTCTTCAGATTTCAGTATATATAGGACTGTCAGATACAGTCGTTATGTTTTTTAGATTTCAGTATATACAGGACTGTCAGATACAGTCATCCATGTTATCAGCTTGCAGTACCAGTCATGACAGTTATCAGTAAACCATGTATTAGCTTACAGGTCTTACTATCATGCATTCACAGTCCCAGTTTCTATATATGCATGTTTGTAGTCCCACGTTCATATTAGTCAGTCAATGTTGTTCATGCATGAAACCCTTTATGTTCAGCCTACCTTCATCGTATACTCAGTACTCCAGTTGTATTGACACATTTGCACTATGGTGCTTTCTTTTCATGTTACACCATAGGTTTTGAGACACAAGCTCCATCCCAGTAGTAGAGGTAGCATTCCAGTCGCAGAGACACAGTAAGTCCTCACTGATTCGAGGATAATATGATTTGATACGTTTATTTATTTCTTTAGTTCAGTTTTACGGAGTTAGTTGGAGACATGTTCCTTCAACTCCTTACTCAGATAGTTTAGAGGCTTTCAGATTTATGTTCAGATTTACGTTCAGAATTAGCTTTTAGATTGAGTTGTTTTGGGTATTTTCACCCACATGGACGTTATGATTTTCAGACATGGTTTTATTTATCTGAACCTTATGGCCTTACAGTTTTACGTATTCTGCATTATTATGTCATGATTTGTAGTATACAGGTATAAATATCAGTCATGGGTCAGCTTGTGGTCCCTCGGGGTCATGAGCACTGTGTAGCATTTTGATTCAGCAAATCGAGGTGTTACAAACTTGGTATCAGAGCCTAAGGTTCAATAGAGTCCTAGAAAGTCTGAAAGCCACATCTAGTAGAGTCTTGTACATGGGTGTGTTGCGCGCCACATTTATGTACAGGAGTCTATAAGATGTTTTAGGAACAGTCCCCTTTCTTCAGTATTCATGTCATGCTAGTGAGCATAATCACAAGTTAAACTCTTTGTCTAATCCATTCTTCTCTTATTTTAGACCATGGCCCCAAAGAGAAGAAACCAGCTAGCTCCTCAGCCCGAAGATCCCTTGGGCGAACATAATTCCCATGAGGAGTTTAGAGTCGCATTTACCATACTTGCTCAGTCTGTGGCTGCACAAAATAAATGGCCACCAGTCATTTCGGCCAATCCAGTGGCCAATCCTATAGAAGCTAGGGTTCGAGACTTCACCCGAATGAACCCTCCATCTTTCCATGGGTCTAAGTCTGATCAGGAACCTCAGGAGTTCATTGACCAAGTCCAGAAGGTCATTGACATCATGGGTGTTACTTCTATTGAGAGTACCGATTTAGCCGCCTAGCAGTTACAGGATGTTGCTCATGATTGGTACAAACAGTGGAATTCTGAGAGGTTAGATGATGCAGGCCCTATCGAGTGGGAGGAATTTGTCACGACCTTCTTAGATAGATTCTTTCCCCAAGATCTGAGGGAAGCCAAAGTTCTTAAGTTCATCAACCTCAGGCAGGGGAATATGATGGTTAGGGAGTATTCTCTCAAATTTACTCAGCCATCCAGGTATGCTCCTTATGTGGTTGCAGACAATAGTGATAAGATGAGAAAGTTCGTGTCAGGGGTCAACGATAGCGTGGTAAATGAGTGTAGGTCTGCGATGTTGATCGGTGATATCACCTTAGCCAGACTCATGACCCATGCCCAGTAAGTAGAAGAGCAGAAGGTTAAGATTAGGGAGAGGCAAAACAAGAGAGCAAGGTCAGGTAACTTCAACTTTGCTCACCCCAAGTGTAATGGAGGAAACCGTTCACAGTTTAGCTCCAAGTCAGCTGTTCCAGCCCCTTCCTCTGCCAGTGCTCCAGTACCGAAGTTCAGAGATGGCAACAAAGACAAAGAGCCAGGCTCTAAATCTCAGGGCAGTGTTAGCAGTGCCCAAACGAATCCCCTTTGTCAGACTTGTGGTAAGAGCCACAAGGGAATTATGAATTATTTGACGGTGTTGATTCTCAGCCTTGGCTTATTCAAGAGTTGTAACAAGTAAGAGTGAGGTAAGTTTATTTGAGGGTGGACTTAAAAGCCTTTGGCCTTGGAGTGATACACGAGTGTGAGTGACAAAAAAGAGGGAAACATGATGTGAGTGAGTGGTGAGGAACTCTTTCTACTAGCTTTTTATTTATTTTGTAGGTCCAATGACTCAATTAGAGGGAGAATCTTCTAGAAAAATGGAAATTTTTCTTCAAAAACTATTGGAAGAACTGAAGGGAAAATTGGAAGATAGGGATAGAAGAGTGAGAAATCAATAAAATAGAAAAGCAACCACTTGAGGTTTTCAATTCCATTGGTCAACATGATGAGGGATGAAGTAAGACTCATCTTGATAAAACTCCATCCCACATGGTAGTGCAAGATACCCTCACTCTTAATGATGTTTTACTAATAGTTTGCAATAAAGAAATACTTTTGAAGGGGGGGATCAACAAATAAATCCTTCACCACAAGCGAATAAAACTCAAATGAGAGCCCAACAGAACCTTGAAGAGAATGATTCTTCTGATGGTGATAATTATTATTATGGAGCCAATAATCAAGTTCAACAAGAAAAGTTAGGTGGGGGAGGAATAAGAGGGGAGAATAGAGGGTGGTATCCAATTGATGGTAGAGAATACAATAGAAGAAATGATAATGAAGATCGAGGATTCAACAACATCAAGGTTACCCTTCCATTCTTTAAAGGAAGTAGTAATCCAAATAAATATCTTGATTGGATTGTGAAACTTGAAAGGCAATATAATCTCAGCAATGTGAGTGATGTTAAAAAAATGAATTATGATATAAGTCACCTTGAGTGCTTTTCTTCTACATGGTGGGATAAAATTGAAAGAGATGCTTTGGAGAATAGAGACTTTGTTACAAGTTGGAATGACATGAAAAGGTGTATCAGAGAAAGGTTTGTGGGTTAAGATTATGAAAAAAATACACTCAAGAAGTATTACAATATTCAGCAAGGAAGTAAGAGTGTGGAAGGGTATTATGAGAAGCTAGAGCATACTAGGCTTCAAGCTAATGTCAATGATGAAAAGGTAAAGCTTGTGGCAAGATATACCTCGGTCTTAAATAAGGAGATAAGGAAACCATTGGAATTGCATCGTCTTTCTACTTTAAATGAAGCTTATCAAATGGAACTCAAGGTGAGGGTCATCAAAATGAAAAGAAGTCAAAGGTGCAATCCTCTTCTTTTTCATGGTCTAAAAATGAGGAAAATTGGAAATTATCTCCCAATTGGTACAAATCCAAAGGTGCAAAGCAAGAATTAAAGTCTAACTTAGACAAAGGCAAATCAAAGGTGGACTACAAGGATAGTGGTAACAAAGCTAAACTTGAAACTCCATCTAAAATAAAGTGTTTTAAATGTCAAGGATATGGTCATAAAGCAAATGACTATCATAATAGAAGAACTATCATTCCATTGAATGATGGTGGTTATCAAACCGAAGATGAATCTAAAGATGACCATATCTAGGATGATAGTAGTGATGGGTTTATGGAAGAAGGTGATGGAGAAAAAATTAACGATGATGGAAAACTTGTTCTTATTATGAGGAGAAGTGTGAGTGCTCTAGCAAGGGAATATCTTGATAAAAAGGAGAACTTGTTTCATAATTGGTGTAGAGTGCAAGAGCAATTATTTTTCTTTATCATTGATAGTGAAAGTTATGTCAATGTTGTTAGTGTATGTATGGTAGAACAATTGAAACTTCCAACAAGAAGGAATCCAAAAGCTTATAGATTACAATGGGTCAATGAATGTGGTGAACTTAAGGTGACCAAGAGAGTGTTGATAAAATTAAAGGCTGAAAGTTATAATGATGAAGTGCTTTATGATGTTGTACCCATGCCAGCTTGTCATTTATTTTTGGGAAGGCCATGGGAATATGATATGAGGGATAAACATAATGAAAGGTCAAATAAATATGCATTTGTTAAGGATGGTAAAAAGCACATTCTTAACCCTTTTTTTCCTTTTTAAGTGAGTGGGAAATATAAAAAACTGAGAGAGTTAAAAGAAAAAATTGAGAGAGAAAGAAAAAACGAGCAAGGGAGTGAAAAATGATAACTCAAGAGAGTAAAAGGGAGAGGTTGAGAGATCAAGTGAGAATGAGTTATCAAAAAAAAAGATGAGCAAGGAAAAAAAAGATAAAATGTGCATGATTTTACAAAATCAAGAGAGCATGAAAGAGCTAAATATTGAGGTGGCTAGTCAAGTCATATTTATTAAACTTAAAGGTTATTCTTTGCTTATTAACAATGAACTAACCTTTTTATCTTTACCTAGTGTTGTTTCTTCTTTGTTGCAAGATTATAAAGATCTATTTTCAAAAAAATACCAAATGGGTTGCCTTCTTTGAGCGGAATAGAGCATGAAATTGACTTTTTGCCGGGTTCTCAAATACCCAACAAAGCTACTTATAGGAGAAATCCTAAAGAGACTGAAGAATTGCAAAGACAAGTGAAGTAACTAATGAATAAAGGTTTTGTAAGAGAAAGCTTAAGTCCATGTATGGTACTTATAATTCTAGTACCTAAAAAAGATGGGACATGGAGGATGTGTGTAGATTGTCGTGCCATCAATAAAATTATGGTAAAATATCGACATCCCATTCCTAGACTTGATGATATTCTAGATGAATTATATGGTTCTACCTTATTCTCTAAAATTGATTTGAGAAGAGGATACCATCAAATTCAAATAAAATTCGAAGATGAATGGAAAATCGCTTTCAAAACTAATTTTGGATTATATGAGTGGATGGTGATGCCTTTTGGACTAACCAATATCCCAAACACTTTTATGCAATTAATGAACCATGTGCTTAAGTAGTTTATTAATAATTTTGTTGTGGCTTTTTTTGATGATATTTTGGTTTATAGCAAGTGTTTGGATGATCATGTGCAATATTTGATAATGATATTTAATGTGTTGAGAAATAAAAAGTTGTATGTGAATTTTAAAAAGTGTTATTTTATTGTGGACCGTGTTATTTTCCTAGGCTTTTTTGTAAGTTCAAGAGGAGTTCAGGGGGATGATGAAAAGGTAGAGGCTATTAGAAATTGGCCAACTCCTAAGTCCATTAGTGATATTAGAAGCTTTCATGGGTTAGAAAGTTTTTATAGGAGAATTGTGAAGGGATTTAGTTCTTTAGCCACTCCTCTAACTAAGGTCATTAAGAAGGATAAGTCTTTCATTTAGGGTATAAAACAAAAGGAAGCCTTAAGAATCTTGAAAAACAACTTAGTTCCATTCCATTACTTCAACTTCCTAACTTTGAGAAGATATTTAAAATTGAGTGTGATGGTAGTGGAGTAGGCATTGGTGTGGTCTTTATGCAAGAATGGGAACCCATATCTTACTTTTGTGAGAAATTAAGAGGAGCTTCATTGCAATATTCTACCTATGAAAATGAACTCTATGCCTTAGTGAGAGCTTTAGCAAATTGGCAACATTATTTGTGGCATAAGGAGTTTGTGATTAGAATCGATCATGAGGCTTTAAAGAATATTAGGGTCTAAAATAAGCTTAATAAGAGGCATGCCAAGTAGATAGAGTTCATTGAGTCTTTTCCATATGTGGTCAATTATAAGCAAGGTAAATAAAATATTGTGGCGGATGCTTTATCTAGAAGATACGCATTGATGAATGCCTTGACTTCTAGGTTGATGGGTTTTGAGAATTTAAAGGAGTTTATATTCTAATAAGGATGATTTTGGAAAATTATTTGGGGAGTGTAAAGTGAGCTTGAATAGGTGTGTGCAAGTTGTTAAGGAGGGAAATGAAGTTAGAACTCCTAGATTTGAATTGAAGTGAGGCTACTTGTTTAGAAATGGAAAACTTTGTATGTCTATATCTTCATGGATAGAGTTATTATTGGAAGAGGCACACAATGGAGGTTTGATGGGTCATTTCGGAGTGTCAAAAACCTTAGGTATTCTAAATGAACATTTCTTTTGGTCTAAAATGACAAGAGATGTGAAAAGAATTTGTTCTAGGTGTTTGGATTGTAAGAATATGAAATATTATACCCAAACCTATGGCTTGTATACCCCTTTGCCTATTCCTATCGGTCCTTGGCTAGATATTTCCATGGATTTTGTTTTGGGCCTCCATAGAACTAGGAATGATGAGGATAGAATTTTTGTTGTTGTGGATAGAATTTCAAAATGGTTCACTTTATTGCTTGTCAGAAAAGTGATGATCCACCTCATGTTTCTTCTTTATTTGTTCATAATGTGATAAAATTACATGGTGTTCCCCAAACAATTGTTAGTGATAGAGATTTAAAAAAATTTAGTCATTTTTTGAGGTGTTTGTGGAGAAATTTTGGAACCAAATTACTATTTTCTACTTCTTGTCATCCTCAAACAGATGGTCAAACCGAGGTGGTTAATAGAATTTTAGGTAACATGCTTAGAGCTATGGTTAAAGAAAATTTAACTTCTTGGGAAGATTAATTTCCATTAATTGAGTTTGCATATAATAGAACTATTCATTGATCTATTGGTATAACCCCTTTTGAGTGTGTTTATGGATTTAATCCTTTGACTCCAGTGTATTTAACTCCATTTCCCAAAGATATTATTGTGAGTGTAGATGCAAAAGCTTAGGCAAAATCTATGAAAGGCATCCATGAGAAAGTAAGATTACAAATTGAGAAGGCCAACAAAGATGCAACCAAAATAGCCAACAAAGGACGAAAAAAGTCACCTTTGTACCAGGTGATTGGGTATGGGTTCGTTTTAGAAAAGAGATATTTCCAAGAAAAATGAAGAACAAGATTATGCTAAGAGAAGATGGACCTTTTCAAATGCTTGAGAAGATTGGAGATAATGCTTACAAAGTGGACTTACCAAGTGAGTATTTGATCCATAATGTTTTCAATGTTAGTGATTTATATCTTTTTGATGTAGGATTGGTGAATTCGAGGATGAATTCTTTCAAAAAAGAGGAGAGTGATGTACATCAAAGTGAAGCTACTTTAAGAAGGCCTTTAACAAGAAGTCAAGCTAAGGACCTTCAAGCATTTCAAGCTTTATGGATGAAAATGGAATCTTTAGAAGGATCCAATATGGATGACTTGAAGATATTTAATATAGTAAGTGTGTCTACCATTTAAATTAGCTTGTAATTTAAATGAAGGGCAATATGGTCTTTCCTTACTTCTTTTAACCCTTAGTATAAATAGTTAGATATTAGGGTAAACCACTAGTTTTGGAATATTGAATATTTGTGTCTCCTTGGAGGGCTTGAAAACCCTTTGTTGATTTTCAACACTTGTCCTAGGATTTGCAAGTAAGGTTACTACCTTCTTGAGGATTCCAATAGATTAGGTGCTTTTAGTTCCTAATTAAGAGGTGTTTTGGTTAGTTTCACCATTACATCTTTTGATTGTTTGATTCTAATTGCGTCTATATTTCTTTATTTTTTATCTTTAATTCCTATCTTGCTTTTATTTTCTTATTTAACATCATGAGTTCCCTCCATATTCTCCTCAAGGGGGATAGAGTTTTTAGTAGAGTTTCTACGAGCTTCAGATCTTTGGGGAGGCATGATCTGAAATGTGAGTAAGCTAGGTGTTAGAGGAGTTTTATAGCACTTGACTCTATATCCCAAAATAGAACACGCAAAAGGGAAAAATTTTAAAATGACTTGTATCCTACCTCTTATAAGTGTGGTGTGCACACTCATAAAAAGGACTATAACAACCCTGAACCATGCTCTGATACCAAGTTTGTCACAACCCAAACCCGTTGCCTGGCCGTGACGGGTATCTCAAGTGCACCGTGAGCCTAAGATCACCCCCTTAACCGTACCTCAAAAGAACATAAATATAAGCAGCAGAAGTTAACCAAAATAGCAATGAGAAGGATAGATAAGTCAAATGACAATTTTAAGAATTCAAAAAAACAGCCAACCCAATACTTGTCCACAAAAGTCTCTAAACCAAGAATACTATCTAAGTTGGGACATGCCCCCGGCTATGACCATAAAGAATCTAAAATGAGGTTCTAAGACAATGCTAAAAATAATGAAATGACTAGGCCTTCTAAAAGATGGAGGCTCACCACTACACAACAGATCTACAGGAATAGCGAATCACCTAATGTTGTACAAGAGAAACAAAAAAGCCCTCGGACCCTACATCATGAAATAAAGCATTGAGGGATGATCAGTGGGGCAAACATTGGCATGTAACTCATAGGATATAGAGAAAATAATGCAATTACAAAAATTCAGCCATAAACCATATTCACCATATTCATATACATACATATAGAATGTCGGTAGAGGGACAAAGGCCATGAACATGATAGTTTGAAATATTTAACTGAACTATGTAGCTCGCTCTGTCCTAAAGGAACCCATGAGTTTTATGGGTCCAGATCCCCCTTTTGGAAGGGACCCAGTGCTTGTTAGCTACACGAACTGAGGAAAAACAATGGAAAGTCTAAAGACTCCACTATTATATCCCTTCCAAAATATAATGTGTGCACCAAGCACACTGTCAACCAACCAATCCAGGAGTCATTAATTAAGGCATTTACCTACATGGTATTTGAATATCAATATGCTTGCAAGCTAATTCAATTATGCCAAACCAATCCATACAACCAAATAGAATCCCAAGTTCCATTTAAAATCCAAAACCAAGGCCATCCAAAATGATATTCATTCATTATCCTTTAATTCAATGCAATGAATTCAAAATACATGTTAAACCTTACAATTGTCCATATTCAAAATCAAGTTTACATAGTGGGTTGAGGTTAATGCTATTATCAAGCCAAAAATTATCTAATTTGAGGAAAACTATGTCCCCCATTCCAACCATTTAAAAAATTCACTAATTTAGTCCCAAAAATCATAAATTAAAGAATGAATAACCCATTTAAATCATGGGAGAAGCAATTCGAGTAATAACAATCAAAACCCCCCAACCCAATTTTAAACTCATCAATTAAAACACATAAATATTGATTAAATAGATTCTACAATGTAAAAATATAAGTTAGAGATGAGCAACATGCCTTAAACACAAAGAAAATCAAAGCTTGGATCTTGAATGTTGAATTCTCTGTAAAACCCTTGGGTTTTGATTTAAAGAGGAAAAAATGGTTTTGATCTTTGAAAATTGAAGGAAAAGGATTTATTTTATGTTTAAAAGTCGTGCAAGGGTTAAAAAGACCAAAAGCCCCTCACCCCAAGTGAAAAAAATAAAAAGTGAATGAATTTAACATAGCAGCGTGGCACACCCTTATCGTAGAGGTTTAACCTCTGTGGCTCGCCAGTATCGCAGAGGCATACTTCCTCGAGGTCTCAAAATGTCTCCTAACCCCTTTCGATAAATCTAATAATTCCAAAACACCCTTTTAACATCTCTTAACATAATTTAAGTCAGAAATCAACATTATGTATACGAGAGGGTCAAGAATAAAATAGTTGTAATTTTGCAGAGTCTTACAGGTACCTTGTGAAGACATGAAAAAAAATATATGAGATATTTTTCCTTTAAAAGAATAATCTAGGGATATCGTACCTTGTGAAGGATTAATGAATAAAAATAAGGGGTTTTGTTCCCTAAAAAAAGAGACCAGGGGATGTCGTATCCTTATTAGACTTAAGGAGAAAAATAGGGGGGCTTGTTCCCTAAAAAGGTAAATTAGGTGATGTCGTACCCTGTGAAGACTTAAAGAAGAAAAGTACGAGCAAAAGAGAATAGTGTTTTTGTGTCCTAAAATTCAACCAAGGAGTGTCGTACCTATGAAGACAAAAAAGTAATATATCTATTTTTAAAAATTTGTTTAAATAAGAAAAAATAAAGATACCCCAGTTTTGAAATTGAATGACTCAAAACTCTTCACTTTTATATAGGTAGGGTTTTCCTATTTCCTATAATGTTAACTGAGAATAATATTACCAAAATAAAACAAAGATCTGAGAAACTTTATTTTGTGTTTCTCTTCTTTTCATTCAAACTCCTTGAAAGTAATTGTTCCATATCTGAATAAGGAAAATTTTCTAAGTTTCAAAATGGTGGTTGGTCCATGGCCTTGTTACACTATTCATGTTTTCTTTAAGTTTGCATATTATCAATACAATTAACTCTGCTGGCAATTGAAAAAATTACTTGATAGCCTTGAACCTTCATCTTTCAATCCCTGTCTTGACTATTTTTGACCCAATACCATTTCACATATATGGTGTAATCAATACTATTCTTTGAAAAACCTTCTTGATTATTCGCGTATCGATGCCTCAAAAAAATGCTATTATCTTAGGGAACCATACCTATAGAGGTTTGTCAGAAACGGTTTCATGTTGTCGCCGATGCTATGCATGCCAAATAATCCTTTGCTACCATTGGGAAACTGTAATCAATTTTGCAACTCTTTTTTTTTTTGCTTTTGACTTAACAAAAAGGAACTCATGGAATGTAATATGGACAAGTAAGAAATGCCAAGGTGAAATCTTTTCTAAAGAGTTATGTTTAAACAAAAGGAATACATTTCAAGGAAAGAAGGAAAAAACTTATCTTGAGGTATGTACCAACTTTGATGAAACATAATAGGCATTTTTTATTGGACGTTTGATCCATCGAAGCTGTGTAAATCTTAAAATAGGCCACACCTTAATTTGAACTTAAATTATTCATTTTGGTTGCTCTCATGCCAAGATAGGAAACTCTCTATCAATCAATAACTCCCTTTGTGGATTCTCATTGACTGACCTCTCTCATGTTATTTCCTATAAACTTTTCATCATCTTATGGTACCCATAAGGGTATTCACCTATAAGAATCTCTCATTTTTTCTAATCTTACCATTTCCTTATGGATCCTACGAGGGTTTTTAACTTATAAAATTCTTTCATTTTATTTTATATCTACAAATCACACATTTACAGTGCACTGCACTTGGCATTCTCAAAAATTGATCGAAAGGTCTTAGTGGGACAAAGAGAAAGGACTTCAAAATGTACTACAACTTTGGAATCATTTGAATAAAATAAAATAAAAATTCCCTAGTTTCTATGAATACTAGGAGTGTGATTTTTTGTTGGTTGGACCGAACACTAAAATAGGGCTGCCTACATATCCATTTAGGAACTAAGTCAGATGTAGTTCAATAAAAAGATGGTTTATTGATTTTTTTTATTTTTTTGGGTTTCAAAGAGGAGAAAACAAAGAAATACTATAAAGCTTTAAAGGGATAGCAAAGGATAAATGGTGTTTGGCTAAAGAGAACGATGGCCTATCATCACCCCAACTTTTGAATGCAAGTGCAAAAAGTGCTAAAGGAAAGAGCATCAAGCATAGTACCATTAACAAGTCACCTAGTAGTTCTTTTTTTATCTCCATTGGTATCCGTATGATATTCCTTTATTTTTAAAACATGCTGATGTCATGGTGACATGGTGCCATGTTGATCCCTAGTCTGAATCTCTAATGGGTCAATGTAAGCTTTACCTGGATAAGAAATTATTGAGGCTGAGGTATCCAAAACATCAGCCAACTCATTGTGAGATCTAGGAAAATATCTGAACTCAATAAGCATGAACCTTTTCTTGAGGTCCTCAAAACATTTTCTATATAAAATAAGCTTAATATCTTACGTGTACCATTTGCATAGGGCTTATCAATTGAGCAAGTCAAAATCTCCTAAACTATTAACTGATGTACATCTAGATTTATTGCCATGTTTAAACCCATGATACATGCCTCATATTCTGATGTATTGTTAGTACAGAAGAAACAAAGTCATGTTGTGGTAGGGTAGTGATGTCCGGATGGTGAAATAAGAAATTCTCAAATCTCTACACGTCTAATATTGACATCCCTATCAAAGTATAATTTCCATATGTGACTATCTCCCTCAACTTCTCCGTCGATGGAATTGATCTCTTTATTAGGAAAATAAGTTTTTAAGGTCTTATACTTTTCATCAACTAGATTTTTAGTCAAGTGATCATCCAATTCTTCTGCCTTCATAGCGGTGACATACACAATATCAAATTCAGTGAGCAAAAATATGCCACATTATTAACTTATCCATTGGCATGGATTTTTAAAAGATGTACTTCGAAGGGTCCATTTGATATATGAGGTAAGTCGTGTCGGACAAAAGATAGTAGGGTACAACATGTCTTTTCTAGAAGAGTGTATTTTACTTCATAACTTGTGAACTTCTTACTTAAATATTATATTCACTTTTTCTCTTGGCATCATGTTGTCTGAGAACATAATTAAAAGAGTTATCCATCACTAATAAATACAAATATAGAGGCCAACCGAGTTCTGGTATGACTTACACTTGGAGGGTTTGATAAATAATCTTTGATTTTTTTAAAAGCCTCTTGACATTAGTTTGTCCACTCAATAGGAACATCTTTTTTCAGCAACTTGAAGATGGGCTTACATGTGGTGATAAGCTGAGCGATAAACCTACTAATGTAATTCAACCTTCCAAGAAAACTCATAACTTTGGGTTTTTTTCTTGGGGGAGGCTAGTCTAAAGTGACCTTTATCTTAGAGGGATCTAATTCAATTCCTCTTTGTCTAACTATAAAACCCAAAAGTTTCCTAGTTGGAACTCCAAATGCACATTTGGCTTGATTAAGCTTGATATTATACTTCCAAAATCATTGGAAGAACTTTCTTAAGTCACACACAAGGTATTGTTGGGTCCTAGACTTAATGATAACATCATCAATGATTACCTTAATTTCTTTATGCATTATGTCATGAAAGATAGTAGTTATGAACTATTTTGAGGCAATTTGTACTAATATTTCCCTGAAATAAGCCATGAGTAGTTCTTATTTTTCTCTATCCCCTCTAAGTTGATTGCAATATCTCTTCATATGATAAATAGGATCTTCATGACAATTATATTTCTCAAACTTTAGAGTTTTAAAACTGACAGGTAGTTGAACATGGAGGGACAAACACAAGTCTCTAAATGAAATTTTTTGGCATCCAGTCCTTGCATATCTATTATACTTTGCTATATGCTTTTCATTTTTAATACCATCTATTTTTGTTCCTCGTTCCTAGTAGTCTTCTCAATCATAAAAAGGGAACTGTGTTGAAAAGTGGGGTAGCATGAGTTTATGACTTTAAAAATCACTTTAGGGGAATAATATTGATCGTGATGAGGCTGGCTATAAGATTTTAGTATAATTTTTGATTGAGAACTTGTAGTAGTTTGAACTTTAGAAATAAAAAAAAGGGTTGTATATAATAATACATTTAGAGGGTGTATGATAGAGGTCCTAATCGCGATGAACACATGAGTGTGTGAGCTAAAACCGGGTAGGTTAGAGGATCACTTATTTGGGATTGAGTAGAAATTAGAGTTGTAGTGTTGTAAATTTGGGGATTAAAGGGGGTGGCACTTATCCATTCGTCCAGGCTTATTACATTTCTACCATATATTGTATCAAAAATCTGATCTCCTCCTTTGATGCAGTTTCTTATGTAATCAACTAATTTTTCATTTCTTTTTTGTTAGATTCTACTCCATTTTTAAGGGTCATTTTTCCTTCGAACTTGGTGTAGCATGAATGAGATGCCATCTTATCCATAAATCAACCACCCATAGCTTTCTTTTAAGACAAGAGCAGACATGTTAAGGTTTAGTATCACACATCATATGCCATGCACCTAAGATATTTTCATTGGTAAAATAAACTTCAGAAGACTCTTATGTCTCATCCCGGCTTTAAGGAAATGTATTTTAACATTTTTTATTTCATTTGCATGTATGTTTTTTGTTTGATTTTGAAAGTGCCATACCCCGCATGTTTCTAAGCTAGAAAGTGAATAAGTTTTCCTACGTATGAAACCTCCTATCATGTGAGTAGCATTTTAGTGCATGACTTACAATGAATATCCTAGCGATAGGATAGCTTATGATGCATTAAGCATGTTCATATGAGTCACTTAAGGTAATACAAGCTAAGAGTTTTTGAATCCATCAAGTTTTAGTGTTTGATTTTGTAAGGGTCATATTTGAACGAGTATAACTCAATGTTAATGTGGTATTTTGGCTGATTTAGACACAAAAAATTATAAAGAATCGAATTAGCTTTCCAACGATACCAATTTTGCCTTAATCCAATACTCGAGCGAAAAGTTATGCTCATTTTTGTGAGAGACAATAAGGATAGGCGATTGGTTAGGCGCCGCCCAACCAAACTTAGGCGATTGGTTAGGCGCCGCCCAACCTGACTTGTGCAATTACTTGGGCGCCGCCTAAGTCAGTTCCAAGTGCCAAAAACACTCCGTTTTGAGTTATTTTGAGGGTAATTAAGTCTTTTAATACTCCTTACACGTCCCTAAACTTAACCCTACGAAATATATAGCTTCTAAACATATTACAACCCTATTAACATCTCAAAGCTCATCATCCAAGAGCACTAAAAGAGAAAAACAACTAGGGTTGCATAATTAAGCTTGAAGATCCGATTTCAAGGAAATTCCTCCGTCAATCATCAAGAATCTTCCTTCTAAGGTATGCGTGAGTTGATTCATGGACTCCTTTCGTCCATGAAGCTCAAGAACCGTCTTCTAAATTATGTATTATTATGTTTATGTTGTTGGTGGCTGATGTTCATGTGGTTGGAGTTTGATGATGCCTAAGATGGGATCTTTGTATGTTTTGTGTGAGGATATGGTGGTATTTAATGTATAAATATGTGAAATTGGTGGTTGAATATTTGTAATCTTGATGAATCTACCTATGCCTAAGATGTGCATGTAAGGTGTTTGTGAAAATACCTAAGGGAATAGAAATCATGCTTTTATGACATAATAAGTCCTAAACGACTATTCCATGTTCTAAGTTTATGTTCAACATGATCCCCATGCTATTGTCTTGAATTGAAGATGTTGTATGAGATGCTCATGATATTGTTGTGATATGGAATGACCATGTTATTGAATCCATGCAAGTATATATATGTTGTGTGTATTCCTGATCATGTGATAGTTTGTTGAGAATCATTCTTATTATGAAATCCTTACTTATGATATTGTGAATTGTAGACTCTACTCTTATGATCAAGTCAGTCATGTGTGTCAGTTTCCTTCCATCGATTCCTGGGGGTACTTGTACCCGAAAACTATAGTTGTGTGCCTAGAGCTAGTGTCATGTTTCAAGACATCCTCAGTCAAGCTATGTTCCATAGATTGCAGTTAGTTATGTGACTCAGGAAAGACTCAGAAATCTCATGAAAACTCAGTACTCAGTAAGATCGGCAATCTCATGACTTTGCTAGATATCAGATATTAGTAGTGTTCCATCAGTCCAAGGAACTCAGTAAACTCAGAATCAGTTCAATTCAGTTAGTCAAGTTCAGCTCAGTTAATCTATTCAGTGTCTTTCGGTTAGGAGTTAGAACTAGCACCGAGCGAGTATGGGGATGGCGGTTTCCCCGTCAGAGAGGTAGAACCATTATCAGCAGTCCCTGTACTCTAGAACTGCATAGCTAGTGCAGGACAGGAGTCACCCATCAGATTAAGGCTATACTTGACTTTTATATTACCTTAGGCTTGATTTCCTGTTCAGGGTCACCCGTCAGAGAGGCTTGACCATAGCAGAGGTCTCTACCCGTGGCACGGTATTGACACCCTTCTAATCAGGGAAAATATTGGACCCCACCAGTACAGTATCGGGGCATGTCGGTTAGTTTACTACCTCCCACAGTCACAGTTACAGTTACAATTTCAGTATCAGTCTTCAGAGTAGAAATTAAAAATCAGGACTGTCAGATACAGTCATCGATCTCAGTAAGGAACTCAAATAGTTCCATTGATTCTTGGACCATTCTGTCAGATAGGCTTGGTCCCATATTCAGATGCTTATTATTAGATCTAGAGGTCACCCTACAGACAGGCTTGATCTCAATCTCAGATTCAGTCGAGTATTCTCATTATCAGTTTCAGAGATCACTCGTTAGCTAGGACTGATCTCTGACTTAGATGTACAGATACAGTAAGGAACTCAGATAGTTCCATTGATTCTTGGACCATTCCGCCAGATAGGCTTGGTCCCATATTCAGATGCTTATTATTAGATCTAGAGGTCACCCGGCAGATAGGCTTGATCTCAATCTCAGATTCAATCGAGTATTCTCATTATCAGTTTCAGAGATCACTCGTTACCTAGGACTGATCTCAGACTTAGATATTCAGATATAGTTTGGAACTCAGATAGTTTTCCCCAGAATTAGGACTGTTAGATACAGTCATTCATGCTATCAGTTATCAGAACTCATATTATCAGATATATCAGTTATCAAAATTCAGTTATCATTCATGATATGTTATCAGTAAATACATATCATCAATATTTATACTCAGTAGTCATGTTATCACGAGCTCAGTTTCAGGACTATTATATACGGTCAATCAAATCAGTTCTTCATAGTCAGAACTATCAGAAACAATCATTCCTTTATCAGTAATATAGTATCAGTCTCCCAGTATTCAGTAATATAGTATCAGTTCCTCACTTATTAGTGAATTACATATCAATATCAGTAAACTCAGTCATTCAGTATCTCAGCATCAGTAAGCTCATGTTGTCAGTATTCAGACTCAGTAGTTAGTATCTCCACGAGTTAAATAGCAGTTACGTATGTATGTATGTATGTATGTATGTATTCTCACGTTCATATTAGTTAGCATGTTCATGCATATAAACCCCATGCATTTAGCCTACCCGCACGTATACTCAGTACTTTAGTTGTACTGACGCATTTGCGCTATGGTGCTTTCTTTTTATGTTACACCATAGGTTCTGAGGTGTAGATTCCAGATCAGCAGTAGCAGTTCAGTAAGCAGTGAGTCCTCATCTTTCGAGGACATGATCATTACATTTATTATTCCAGTATTTCAGTTTATTTTTAGTTTAGGGAGTTAGTTGGAGACATGTTCCTTCAACTCTTTATTCAGACAGTTTAGAGGCTTTCAGACGATTACAGATTTTTTAGATTTAGACTTTAGTATTTTCAGTTTTGTTTTGGTACTGTGATACCACCTTATTTCAGATATTTTATTATTTAAGATTGAACCTTACGCCCTCTTCATTCATGTTTCCACATTTTATATGTATATTATGCTATTATAGGTACAGATATCAGTCATGGGTTAGCTTGTGGTCCTTCGGGGTCATGAGCACCATGTAGCATTCCAGTTCAGAAAATCAGGGTATTACAGTTTCGATCGAACCCGTTGATGGTTGCATATGTATCATGGTGAACATGAATCAAATCATTACATAGTTTAAGAAAATAATAATATTTATATTGTTGAATATTTTTCTATTTTTTAAATAATAAATAAATAAACTAATGTACCTTTAAAAAATCAATTCTATTCATATTCCTAGTATAATGACTTAAGAAAATAAAAATAAACATGCAATAGACTCGAAAAGCTGACGAAAGTAAACTAGACTAACTCTAAGGACCAAAGAAAATGAAACGTAATCTAGCTGTCTTCTCAAGGTGCTTTGGGCCACAACTTCCCCTCTAGACTAGAATATATTTTGGCCAATTCATTCGGTAAATGTGGGTCCAAGATGTGCACTTGTCGGCCTAGGGTCTCATCATCTAGATAATAGCATAAGCATCATTAATGTATTCGTAAGCTAAAATAATCATCCTTTGGACTCATTCCTACTTGCATGATAATTTTTCAGCCACTGTTAAGTAGTATAGATTATATGGTTCAAATGGTTTTCATGTGCATTAAATTCTTCAATTTGGTTGCCAAGCTCACTTCCCTCAACTATCCACCGGTTCTTCTCAGCCTTCAATTTCTCCTGATAACCTATAAAATGCCTAGAAATTTCCCTTTCCCATCTATTGTAGGAACTTGTTTCCACTAACACTCCTTGGAGCTAAAGGTGTCTTAGTACGAAGATTTTGCTTAACCCTTTGAGACTACCTAACTCTTCCAAAATGGGAATCAACTCATATTCATTGAGCAAAATACATTATTGTGGAGTCCCATAATAGAATGAGTGCCTAAATCAAATCTCTGTCTGGTCTATATCTCATAATATCTATGAGGAAATTCATAGAAAACCTTTTCATCATTACGTTAAGTCTAACATACAAATATTTGGGTAGAATTTTTCTCTGAATTGGGATTAGAATTTTTAGGCTAGGATAGTCTGAAAAAATCCAAGTGAGGTATGGTCTAGGTAAATATGGGAATGGATCGGGTAAATCTAATAAAGTTTAGCATGTTATTACATTAGCTAAGATTTAAAACTCTGTAGGATTTTTGTTAAGTGAATTTGTGTAATTAGAACTCCCAGTATTAAACTTGACATAAAGGGTTTAGTTTGGAATATCATGGTTTGATGATGCATTATAAAAAAGTAAAATTGGGAGCAATCTCGACTTTCTACCTTACCACACCCGCAATATTAGGTGGAAGGACACTATGATTAGACACTATAGCAAAATAATTCTTATAATAGCAGGAGTCAAACTTGATAAACCCTACTCTAGTAGGTGTGTTCTGCTTAGCGAGGTTGCTATAGTAGAATCAGACCGCTATACGAGATATATGTAAATTTTAGGGAAAGGTTATATGATTTTGGGTGATTTTCACCCAAATTAATTTAAAAAAGTAAGTTAATCACCCACCATTAACTAGTTTTTTTAGATTTGTAACCTTAGAATCACTAGTTACGTGCTTTGGTGAGGATTTAGCTTAACCTAGCTAATTTTTCTAGTGCAGCGGGGTAAATTAGATGTAACACCTTTGGATTTTGGTTAAAAGTTAATAATTTTCTCTTGCATGTCTATAGTTCACTAATGTAATCATAAAATTCTAGGTTGAAGGTGAATTTATGGTAGAAAACCCTTATAATTGAAGGAATGATCATAAAATTGACCTTGGGGTTTGGGTTTAAGTTATAATCCTTGATATTGTAGGTAATTTAGTTGATTATGTATTATATTCATGTTTTTTTTACCATAATCAAGCTAAGGTTTCAAGAAAAGGGAAGGCTCAAGTTCATTAAATCATTATGGGCTTGTATTAAGATAGGTGATGGTTCAATATAGTTGAAACCCAAGTTGTTTTATGTTAATTATAACTATTACTTTATATTACTTATACAAAGCATGTTCAAGGAAAGTGAATGACTGTTTGATATCCTAAGTGTTAAGCGTATACAATGAGCTTATATAAATGTTTGTTGGTTTATACAAGTGTTGTTTTTATTATCCTTATGGTGTGATTGTTGTATATCTATCATTATTATGGGATTTAGAAGTATTTAGGCATCTTTAAGGGATTGGCTGGTATAAGGTTGGTAGGCACTTGATGTCTAGTACTTGGTATATGGACAAGAGCTCATACCTTATAGGTCATGGCTAGTGGGTAACCATAAGACTTTTAGCATGTATGTACAAGATATTAGTGAGTATGACAATTTACTGAGTAAACTGGGGATAATGTGTTTGTTGTTATATTGGTTCCTTGAGTGAATCGGGCTTAAGTGTTGACTTATATATCGGTTCTTTGAGTGAACTGGGTTAATGTGCTTATTTGCTAAATTTGGTTTCTTTATGTATACTGGGTTGCATGATAATTGTCGTCGTTGTTATTTTTATTGATCCTTGAGAGGTCTGGGCAAATTATAAATTGTGGCATAACTCTATATTGTCCATTTACCTATTTACTTATGACATGGTTGATTTAAATACTGGTATCATAATTCTTAACGCGGAGTGTTGTTGGCAGTCATGTTCTTGACTTTACTTGTTATCCATGTTGATTTAAATGAGTATGTTTCGTAACATCTAAATAAGGTTAGGTATTATGAACTTTCTTTTAAGGAATGGGCCAGACCGGGTCATTTCAATCATGGTTATCTTTCCTTACTAAGTTGTGGTTATGTTGTTTATATTTTTCATTTTGGGTTGGTCGATGACCCTACCAGTACACCATTTTTTTCTTGTTTGCTAATACTACACGTGCTCTTCTTTTGTTGAGTACAGAGCATATTTTGATGACTTTTTTAAGACCTTAGTTTTGATTCAAATAGTGTTAGAACTCAAGGGTGAGCTACATCTTTTGGGCTGCCATGAGTTCTTCATTCAATTTTTGGTCTATTGTTTTGGACTTAGATATTTTTAGTTTTTTGGTTGAACCCATTTGTTGATACTTTTGGTACAATGACTTTCACATTCTAGGGGACTGTTTAGACTTTTCGAATTATTATTTTGGTCTAGTTATCAAATTATTAGTTTTTTACTAAGAATTATTTAGCTACCTAACTTTTGGCTACGTGTTTGATTGAATAATTGAGAAGCTTATCCCGCCGGGGTTTAGTGTGAGTATTGCTCATAGTGGGTTTAGGTCATGACAAAATTGGTACCATAGCCCTAAGTTCGTTGTTCTCATTGTACCAAGATAGGTCTAGTAGAGTCTTATTGAAAGATACAGAGACACTATACTTTTTTTCGAGATTCTATAGGACTTTAGAAAACTATTATTTCTTTTTATTTGTTGTTATGAATTGATTCCAATTGGTATTTGGTGATACAAATTGGTATCTGGCCTTCTTCATTCTTTTGTTTTCAGATAGTGAATACCAGAGCGAATAGAGTTAAAGCTTTGAACATAGTATATTAGGCCAGTTCGAGTAAGAAGTGAGGACTTTCATGTGAATGATGATGCTAAGGAGAATTATCTCTTCCATTTTGGACTTCACATATGGGTGGATGGTCCTCTTTTAAGCATCCCCAAATCCTAGTACCATCATAGATCCTTCCTCTTTCTTTTTCTAATTTCTAGAACCAATCGACCCATTTTGGATTACTTGTGTGGTGGCTTTAAGAGCTTCTTGACTCATAATTTTTATAGATTTGTGGCCATTTTTTACTATTTCACCAACCTAATAACCTCAAAAATGTCTTACCAATAGCAGCAAGCAAATAATGGTAATAGTAAGGTTCTTATGTATATAATTATTTTTGACTACTTCATCGGTGGCTTAATTCTCCCGACTTCCTCTCTCAAACTAATATAATATCCATGAAAGTTTTTAGAGGTTTTTTTTTCTTATGTTTGCCATCGAGGTGCTATCTAGTACTATGTCAATATTGTATTAGAACTACTGAACAATTCTTTAAGCTAAATCATCCAACGTATGTAGTTAGAAATATCCTAATCTATGAACCATTCTAGGAAATTCCTACCAAGCTTTATGCTAAGTATTTTAGTGTTTCATCCCAACTTTTATGAAATTTATTTTAATGTTTTCATATTTTAGTGTTTTGATCGAACCTATTGAGGGTTGCTTACGTATCATGTCAAACATGAGTTGGATCATTACATAGTATGAGAGAATAATAATATTTGTTGTTGTTGATTTTTTTAAAATAATATATAAATAAATAAACTAATGCAGTTTTAAATTGAAATCATTTCCGTTCAAATTTATAATATGACTCAATAATAGTAATAATAACAACAATAATAATAAGAATAATTCAGAAGAATCAAAAAGTTGACAAAGGTAAACTAGACTGACTCTTAGGACCAAAGAAAAAGAAATATAATCCCGGATGTCTTCCCAAGTTGCTTTTGACTCCAATTTCCCCTCTAGACTGGAATATATTTGACTAATGCTTTTGGTAGATGTTGAGAAAAGACATGTGTCAGTCGACCTATGGCCTCATCATCTCAGTGCAGATAAGCAACATAAGCATCACTAATGTATCCTTGATCCGAAATACTCATCCTTTAGCCTCATTCATACTTTCATGACAGTTTTACAACCAGTGTTACATAGTATAGACTATATGGTTTAGATGGTCTTCACGTGCCTTAAATTCTTCAATTTGGTTGTGAATCGCACTCTGCTCAACCATCTACTGGTTTTTCTTAGCCTCAACTTTCAGATGAGCTATAAAATGCCTAGAAATTTCCCTTTCCCATTCCATGAAGGCTTTTAATTAATCTTGAAGCCTAGAATAGGTGAATATTAACAAAGTTTTCTCTTTTTCAAAATCACCTAATTTCTACTCCATAGCACTCGTGGCAATGTACAAGTCTTCTTGTAAGGTCTGAATGGTGGAACGATGTTCTTTATCAACTCTTTATGAGCCAACCTAACCCTAGCTTCAATTCTCTTTTCTTAGTAAGCCAACTCATCTCTAGAACTCTAGATCTATACTTAGAACATGCAAAGTCGACTTATAATTTTCTTTAATGTTGCATCGATATTGCTTAATTCTAATTTGAATAACTACTTTGCGATCTACTACCTCTCATATGGATCCATCCTCTCTTACCTCAAGGGTCGAGTATCAAACCAAAAAAGTTATATGGGGTCCATCTATCCCTCATCATGATCGGCTACCATAATATTTGAATCTAGAATCTAACGATCACCCCAAAGTTTTTGAGCTTGCGATTCCCTATATGGATCTTCCTCTTTTACTTCCCATATAAAATCTCTCATATCCTTAGTTGCTGGCACAACTTATTTCAAACCTAGCTGATGTAAAACTCAAATTGGTGAATATGGATGAAATTCTCTAAAACCCATTAAAACAAGAAATGGATGACATAAAGATAAATAGATCATCTCTACAGATGAAAATCAGTGATAGTTTCAGGTACTCTTAGATTTAATCAACTTAAAAAGATACTTTCACCAAACCTTAAAACCCTTTGGTAAGCCACTTTCTAGTTTCTCCATCCTATCTGGGTGGCTCAAAATATAGATCATCTACTCAGTTTGAAATCTGTTGCATAGGAATGATGATACAAGTAATGTAGAAACTATATTTATAGCAAGATGCTACAACCCTTAAAAATAGTCAGCACCATTCCACATTCAGTCAAAGCACAACAGATGTTGGCTAGAATCATTGGTAAGCGAGTATATTTCTCTTTCTTCAACAAAGCTGTGACTATTCCAAAAAGACAAATATTAATTTTTCCATCTCGACTTGGGAAGAACATAGTTTCCAATAATGCTACCATGAATGCCTTTTTCTATGTTTTATCCATATAAGGAAGTGTCCTTCATTTTTTAGCTTACTCCCAAATTTCTCAAAGCTTTTCTTTTTCCTATACCTCTCATATAAGAACTCTAAAGAAACCAACTTATTATCTAAATATTCCATTTAAGGATGGTTGATTTATATCTATTGAAGGAACTTATTTCCACTAACACTCCTTGGACCTAAAGGTGTCTTTGTTTGGAGATTTTTGTCTAACCCCATGAGACCACCTAAATCTTTCAAAGTTTGAGTCAACTCGAAGTTTCTAAAGTGGAATACATTATTTGTAGAGTCCCAAAATAGAATTGGTGCCTCAATCAATTCTCTGCCTGATCTATATCTCATAATATTAAAACACCCTAGGTTTTGGCCCTTGGAAATTTCTTGAGCCTTAAGCTCACTATCCTAGTAACGACTTATCATATGAGTCATATGGTGTGGGTATGGGTATGGTGACCCGAGTCATATGGTATCCAGTAGATGGTGGTTGGGGTTCTAAGATGGTTAAGGTTTGATGGTACGAGACGTTAGGGGTGGTGATGGGTCATTTGGTCAAACCTTAATAAAGTCAGTAAAGTAGTGACTTGACTTAGCTCTGAGTATGAGTGGCTCACTAATAGCCGTAAGGATAATTTATGAGTGTTAGGGTTGAGTCGTACGTTGTCTAGTGTCTAACCCTTTAGGTTCTATCTTGGATATGACTAAACCATATGAGTCGTATGGTTGGGTCACAATTAGAGGTCATGGAGTGGTATAGTGGACAGCGTATGGGTATCCCACTCACTATCTTGGTGACAACTCAAGGGTATGAGTTGTATGCTGTGTTTACGAATCACGAGGGTCGACTCGTAACTACCTAACATTTTTACAGTTTTAAGTTGGGGGCATTCTGAACATTTTCCCTTTTAACACTCTTTGAGGCCACGACTTAAAAAAACTGTTGGGATTTCATTAACATATTATTCCCAATACAACACTCTCAAATTCTCTCTCAAAGTCTCTCTTCAAGAAAAAGCTAGGATTTCACTAAGATAATCAATTAAGGCTTTCAATGGTAGTTTCTCTCCATGCTTCTTGGTGTCTAAGGCATGTGACTCTTCCCTCATTGTTATTTTTCTAAAGGCATATGTTTCAATGTACGTTTTTATGGTATTATTATGATTTTGAAATAAAGGTTGGGGGTTTTGGATGTTCATGGTTGATTAATGTTTCTCATGATTTTAATTATGGTTTTTCATGTTTTGCTTATGATTTTCCACATGTGGGTGTATGGAATGGTGATTTAATTGAGGTTTCATGGTTGAGCCCCAAATTACGATGATTTTGGCTTTGATAATGGCATGCCCTCGACCTGTTTGTGAAATTGTCAATGAGAATGATTTTGTCACATAGTTTGACTACTCTTGGAATCCTTGCATTGCATAAATGGTTAAAGAAACATGACTTGGTTTTTCTTAGTTTCATATGTTTTTAGAAAGGCCTTGGTGACCGTGGTTTGATTATAAATGGTTTTGGTTTAATTGGAAATGGTGGAGTCTAATTTGGTTTAATAGTTTATACGGCATAAGGTGATAGACTTGTAAGCTCTAAGTTTAGTATCGTGAAACCTATTTAATGCCTTATTAAAAAACTCATTGGTAAATAGTTTGGTTATGTGTAAAAGGTTTAATTAGGCTTAAAGGGGGTTGAGTAGAAAAGTCGTGAAAGGTGGAGGTCTCGGGGGACTGACATTAGAAACTCATGTTTGCCAATGTGAGGGTGGTCTAGGTGATCGTGTGCATGATGTCATACTTTATATTTTTAGGGATATATTAGTCATCCCAGGTTTTTCTCTGATTGTGCGGCTAACACGCACTGGGGCTCTTTCAGCAGGGGGAGATGAACCCATATAGCCTGTAGGTGGTTTTAGGATGACAGAGCTACACAACCCAGGTTAAGGTTTTAAATGCATGCTAAACCTTGTTCCCTATCCCGATACGATATATATATATATATGTGATTGCATATGGTTATTTGTTTTGGTTTTAATGATGGCATTATTTTATCTTTATACCTGAGTTACATGCTAGCATTTACCTTGGTAATCATCTTTGGGCGCTATATCCCCACGCGATGTAGGAATCAGCCATACTACCATTCCTCCTTCTCAATGACTTAGATTCAAGGACAACTATTGAGTCAGATTGAAGTGATGAGCTTCCATACTCCAGAAGACCCCATTTTATGTTATAAACTTCTTTTCATTATTGATATTTCATTTTATTTGGTTTTTACTATGGTTGGGGGCATGTCTCGATTGGGTATTCTTTGATTCTGGTTAGAGACTTTGTCGAACAACTATGGGCATGGGCGGTGTCGGTATTAGTGTTAGCCTTGGTATTTCTATTGGCATTGGGATTGGTTTTGGTTAGACATTTTATTGTGGTTGTTTGGTTATGGTTATAGACTTGCCTCATTGTTTTTAGATTATTATTGTATTATCTTGTTATATGTTTGGAATTCATTCGACATGGGGTATAAGGAAGCTAATGGTTTAGGTATTCAATTAGGTGTTTGATAAATCTGTGTCGAGTAGAGTCTCTTTTAAGGGTGTGTAGTATGCCACACTCTTAAGAGAGAGGCTACGAGGCATTTAGGAATATTTCTCTTTCTTGTGTTCTATTTTTGAGTTGTAAAGTCTAAGCTTCTAAACTTTTCTCTAATTCTCGTTTGTTCGCCTTTCAAATTATGCCTCTCTGATGATTTACAGCTCATGGAAACTCATCTGTCCCACTTGGGGACAATGCTAATAGGATACACTCTGCTTATGGGGTCCATACCCTATCTAGGGGTCCTGTTCCTAATTGCCCTCCTAGTGTTCCATTGGTTCCTTACAGTCCTTCTCGAGCTCCTCAGGCTAATGTGATGAATGTTGAGTTTCTTCAGTCTATCCATATATTGTCTTAGTTAGTGACTTCCCAAGCTGAGGGTGGTGTTTTTTGTTACTCCATCTTCAGGCCACAAGGGTTGGCAAATTTATGAGGTTAAGACTTTTTGTTTTCACTGGTGTTAGGGTTGAGGAGGATACTCAAGGATTTATTGATGAGATGGAAAATATCTTTCGCATTATGCATGCTACTAACATAGAAGGTAAGGAATTTGTTACCTACCAATTGAAAGATGTAGCATACCAATGGTATGAGAAATAGAAATAGTCAAGACGTGACAATTCTAAGTTAGCCTTGAGGGATGATTTCTCTAGTGCTTTTCTTAACTGATTCTTTCCCCAGGAATTGAGGGAGGCAAAGGTGGAAGAGTTTGTTAATCTGAAGCAAGGCAAGATGTCATTCAAGAAGTATGCCTTCAAGTTTCACCAGTTATCGCGCTATGCTCCGGAGTTAGTTCTAGCATGAGGGCTAGAATAAGAAAGTTCACTTCTAGATTATCCCGAGACTTGATTTTGGAGAGTAAGGTTGCCTTGTTAAACAAGGAAATAGATATCTCCAGACTTTTTATGTATATGTAGCAGGTCGAGAAATAGAAGAAGAAGAACAAGAAGAAGAAGAAGAAGAAAAAGAAGAAGAGGAAGAAGGATGGAATTGGGGAGAGGCAGAACAAGAAGTTTAGATTTTCTAGTTAGAGTGGTGGCCAACAATACAATGGCAGGGATGGTGGAAAATGGTCCAAGAAGTGGTGGGGTAATTATGGGTCTCACTCGACGGTTAGTGCTCCCTACCCAAAGCCATCCGGTGACCAATATTTTTTAGAGTGGCAATAATTATAGGACACAAGTGCCTAATCTCAGGCCAGTAGGGCCCAATCAGCTTCATTATATCTTCTCTACAGATTCTATGGTCAATTGCATCAGGTTATTGTGATAAAGGAAAGAACAAATGCTTCAACTATGGTAAGCCAGGGCATTTTCTTAGAAGTTATTCCTTTGGTAAGGTTGCTTCTAGGGAAAACAAGGTTCCTGTTACCTCTTCATCACCTCTGGCGCCATCTGGCGTCGGCACTGGCTGGAACCAACTCTATGCTCTTACTGCTCGTCAGGAGTCTGAGGAATCGCATGATGTCGTTACTAGTATGTTGAAACTCTTTTCCCATGATGTGTACTGTTTACTTGATTTGGGGTCCACTCTTTCTTATGTAAAGCCATTTGTGGTTGTGTATTTTATTTTTGATCCTGAGTATATGTCGGACCTATTTTCTATTTCTACCCTAGTGGGTGACTCTGTGGTGGCTAGAAGAGTCTATAGGGGTTGTGTGGTGTCTGTGGGTGGTCAGGAGACTTTGGTAGATTCGTTTGAATTATAGATGGTGGATTTTGATGTCATATTAGGGATAGATTGGTTGCACTCGTGCTATGCATCTTTAGACTGTCGAACCCGTAAGGTCATCCTTAAATTCCTTAAAGAGCTAATTATTAAATGGTAGGGTGGTTCCCTATATCCTAAGGGGGGTTCATATCATATCTTAGAGATTGGAGATTGATCTCCAAGGAGTATCTCTACCATCTGGTCCGAGTTAATGATTTTAACTCGAAGGGTCCTTCCTTGCATTACGTACTGGTGGTGAATGAATTTCCTGAGGTCTTTCCTGATAACCTTCTTAGTGTTCCTCCCGATAGGGAGATTAATTTTGGGATAGATCTTGTTCTGTACACTCGTCCTATTTCTATTCTCCCATATAGAATGGCTCCAGCTGAGTTGAAGGAGCTTAAGGGGCAACTAAAGGATCTTTTAGACAAAGGTTTCATCCGTCCTAGTGTATATCCATAGGGTGCACAGTTTTTATTTGTGCGTAAGAAGGATGGTTCCCTTTTGATGTGTATTGATTACCGGCAATTGAATAAGGTGATGGTAAAGAATAAGTACCCTTTTCCAAGGATAGATGATTTGTTTGATCAAATTCAGGGGGCTAAGTTTTTCTCCAAGATTGATCTTCGACTCGGGTATCATCAGTTAAAGATTAGGGAGGTGGATATCCCTAAGATTGCTTTTCGTACTTGGTATGGGCATTTTTAGTTCTTAGTTATATCTTTTGGATTGACTAATGCCCCGGAGGCATTCAAGGATTTGATGAATAGAGTCTTCCATCAGTTTCTGGATTTGTTCGTCATTGTGTTCATAGATGATATTTTGGAGTACTCTAGGAGCGAGGTGGATCATGCTAATTATCTTTGTATAGTGTTGCAGACCCTGAAAGATCAGCAGTTGTATGCCAAATTTTTAAAATGTGAATTTTGGTTGAACGTTGTTACATTTCTAGGTCATGTTATATCTAGTGAGATGATCATAGTGGATCCATAAAAGGTTGCGGTAGTTAAGAAATGGCCTAGACCTACGACTCCAATCGATATTTGGAGCTTCTTTGGTTTAGTCAGTTATTACAGGAGGTTTGTGGAAAATTTCTCTTCTATAGCTGCCCTGTTGACTAAGTTGACTCAGAAGAAAGTAAAGTTCTTGTGGTCTGATGCTTGTGAGGGTAGTTTTGAGAAACTGAAAGATAAGATGACTTCGGCTCCAATCTTGACTTTGCCAGAAGGTGCGGATGGTTTTGTGGTTTATTGTGATGCATCCTATGTGGGGCTTGGGTGCATTTTGATGCAACATGGAAAAGTGATAGCTTATGCCTCTAGACAATTGAAGGTGCATGAGAAGAATTATCTGACTCATGACTTAGAATTTTTGGTTGTGGTATTCGCATTGAAAATATGGCATCACTATCTGTATGGCGTGTATATGGATATCTTTACAATCATAAGACATTACAGTATGTGTTTACTCAGAAAGAGTTGAACCTCAGGCAAAGGAGATGGCTTGAGCTGCTCAAGAACTATGATATGAGTCTTCACTACCCTCCAGGTAAAGCTAAGGTAATTGTTGATGCTCTTAGCAGGTTATCCATGGAAAGTTTAGCTCATATGGATGAAGGGAAGCGGGAGTTGGTGAAGGATATTCACCATATGGCTAATCTTAGAGTTCATCTCTTGGACTTTAAATATGCTGGTATATTTGTGCAGAAGGTGGTGCAGTCTTCTCTTGGTGCTGAAATAAAAAAAAAGCAAGTTTTGGATCCTGTCTTGATGAGGATTAAGGGTGATGTAGTTTGACTACTCTTGGAATTCTTGCGTTGCATAAATGGTTAAAAAAATATGAAATGGTTTTGGTTGGTTTCATATGGTTTTGGAAAGGCCTTGGTGTCCATGGTTTGATTAAAAATGGTTTTGGTTTTATTGGAAAAGGTGGAGTCTAATTTGGTTTAACAGTTTATATAGCATAAGGTGATAAACTTGCAAGCTCTAAGTTTGGTATGACGATACCAACGGTTGCCTAATTAAAGACTTCTTGGTAAATGGTTTGGTTATGTGTAAAAGGTTTAATTGAGCTTAAATAAGATTGAGTTGCAAAGCCGTAGAAGGTGGAGGTCCTGGGGACCGACATTGGAAACTCGCGTTTGTCGTTTTGAGAGTGATCTTGGTGACCGTGTGCATGATATCACACTTTATATTTTAGGGATGTACTAGTCGTCCCAGGTTCTTCTCTGGTAGTGCGGCTAACACGCACTAAGGCTCTTTCAGCAGGGGGAGCTGAACCCATATAGCCCGTGGGTGGTTTTAGGAAGGTAGAGATACACAACCCAGGTTAAGGTTTTAAATGCATGTTAAACCTTGTTTCTTATCCTGTCATGATATATATAGATATGTGATTGTATATGGTTATTTGTTTTGGTTTGAATAATGGAATTATTTTATCTTTATCCCTGAATTACATGCTAGCGCTTACCCTGCTAACTGTCTTCGGACATTTTATCCCCATGCGAGGCAGGAACCGGCCATACTACCATTCCTCCTGCTCAGTGACTTGGATTTGGGGACATCTTTTGAGTCGGATTGAAGTGGTGAGCTTTCATACTCCAAAAGACCCCATTTCATGTTATGGACTTCTTTTCATTATTGTTATTTCATTTGATTTAATTTTGACTATGGTCAGGAGAATGTCCTGACTGGGTATTCTTTAATTCTGGTTAGATTTTTGGTCAAACAACTATGGGCATGGGCGGTGTTAGTATTAGTGTTAGCCTCGATATTGGTATTGGCATTAGAATTGGTATTGGTTGGGCATTTGGTTGTGGTTGTTTGGTTATTGTTATAGACTTGTCTTATTGTCTTTAGATTATTATTGTATTATCTTGTTATATGTTTGAAATTCATCCGACTTGGGGCATGCGGTGGTTAACGGTGGGGTATTGGGGTGGTCTTCGGTCCTGGTTGGACTTGATATGCCCAACACGACTAGGCATAGGTTCGGATTGTGTCAAATATCTATGAGGAAATTTAGATGCTTGAATGTGTGTATCTAATATAAAATACCCATGCCATTCCACCAAGCTAGGAGCATTGGTGGGGTTTTGTTAGTGACCATGAACTTCGGGGGCTCATTCTCTGCTTCAACAACCTTTATTCTTGGACTTTTCTCATACCTCATTGGTTTCATCATTACTTGATCGAGGGGAAATGTAATTCACAAAGTGGCATATTTTGCGAAAATGCACTTTATCCATTTTTGTAGTGAATTTACGATTGTTTCATCAAAAATGGACAAATACAAACACTTAAATATTAACCCTCCTTTGAAAATGACTTATTAATGTATGTCTAAAAAGAAACAAGTTATCTAAAATATGAAGATAAGACAAGTAATGACTAAACAAAAATTACTATAAGACTAGTAATACTTTAGTAAACTGGTGTCGAACCAAAATGAACTATGAAGTAAAAAACTTTGTTTTGTTATATAGTGAATAAGAAGTTTTTTTTGGAATAAGAATCAAAACACTTTTAAAGGGTAACATTTTTTTTTAAGAAAAATCACCAAACCAGAGAAGGGTTGCCTACGTATCTCATCAGGGTTGCATGCCTATTGTTGATAGGATCACAGATAAACTGAAGTGTTGGACCTCAAAATTACTTACATATGCTGGAAGACTACAACAAATTAAATATGTGGTGTTTGGGATGCAAACTTATTAGGCTCAAATTTTCATTCTTACTAAGAAGATTATGAAATTGATTGAACAAGTTTGTAGAGTGTTTTTATGGAAAAGATTTGTTAGTAGAAGGTATACCAACCTAGAGAAGTTGGTGGTCTAAATGTATTACATCTATCTGACTGGAATAAGGCAGCTATCATCAAGCAGTTATGGGCTTTAGTATCTAAGAAAGACTTTTTATGGGTGAGATGGGTGCACGTCTACTATATGAAATCAGAGGATATGAGTACTTTTCCTATTCCTATAAATGCAACTTGGTGATAAGGAAAGTCATAGTGGCAAGGAGGTACATTTTTACACTAACCACTATCCAGGGAAATTTGGGAAATATGTTGAAGATAATGGTCCAAAAGTCTAAATTCAGAATTAAGCAAATATATATTGCTTTAAGACCTTTGTACCCCAAAATGCAGTGGAAGTGTTTAACAACCCATCCTGTAACACATCCACAATAGAAGTTTTGCTTATGGTTGGCTTTACATCAGAGATTGACCATAATTGTCAGGTTACAAAGGTTTGGTATTGATTGTCCTACTGCTTGTATATTTTGTAATGCTCCTATTGAGACATTGAGCCATCTGTTGCTCAAGTGACCAGTCACCAACATACTATGGTGTTGATTTCTTAGATGGGTTGGGGAGTACAGGTCAATAGGTTCCTGGCAAGAGGAGGTAATCCTGACTACTGGATAGGCTAAATAGAGTTCAGGTAGAGGAGGTATCCTATGTAATATGTTTGCAATGGTGGTGACAATGGGAGAGAAATCTCATGAGATTCCAAGGTGGACATTTTCAGATGGACGGAATAGTGAGGGAGATTGCAGTATATCTACACACTAGAGGGATAAGATTGAAGAAATGGCAAGCAGCTCTCCAACAAAAGAATTAATGCCATGATGGAGCAACTCAGAAAGTTCCGCTAAGTAAAATGCACGTGATACAAACAAAGCAAATTCTAATAGGGATATCATGTCAATGTTTCAGTTCTACTAAGGTTAAGACTGGTGGGAAGAGGTATATCTAGACTGGTTGTAAAACAAGCAGACAAGCTCGAGTTAAGGAGTAGAAACTAAATAATAGCTACACGTTTTAGCCTTAGTGCGTGGGTGCTCCCAATCCTAAATAGGTTTAACACTATAAATTTTTCACCAGGGACTGGGTCCACATGGCTTTATTTTGATAGAATGAGGTGCACATGTGCAATTCCCATAATGATATTTCAGAAGACTCAGAGGGGTTACACGAGAGAAGATAGTTTATAATACAATTCAACAATTCAAAACAATAAATGAGCAACAAGAAGCACATTAGGCAATGTAAATGCAACATCTGATAAAATAATAAAAGTCTAGTAAAATTCAATGTAACAAAGTTCAAATTCTGTCTATCCTCAGTGGAGTTGTCATTTTTCACACCCCTATTTTAACCCCGCTAAGAGTTGGTTTTTAAGAGTTTTTCTCAATTAAAGTGACGTTTTGAAAAGAAATTATTTATTTACAGAGTCGCAACTTAAAATCGAGTTTTGGTATTCCAAGTCACCTAGCTTTGATCCCTAATCAAAAGGAAATTTTGACTCTTTAATATTGGTCTGCAAACTAGAAATTTAAGTAAGAAATTTTATTGACCGAGAAAAAGATGTTAGACATCCTCGAATTCCTTGGTTCAAGCACGATTACTTTTATCAACTTATACTTCACTTAAATTAATCTCGGATAATGTTTCTCCTGTGGTTCACTTTAACTTGTTGAATTTTATTGGTCTAAACTAAAATGCAAGGTTGTGACCTTAGCTTAGACATACACCGGTTAAGATGCGTAAATATGACCTCAACTTGCGTATCACAACTAAAGATTGAGTCTACTCATATTAGTTGAATCCAAGATTTATATTTTTTAAGAGGATTTGCGTCAAGATACGTAAATGCGATCTTGCAATTTTATTTACATGTCTTATCCGACATGCAAAGTTGCGACCTCGATAAAAACGGTATATTATTCATGGGTGTGATGTCGAGAATTAAAGAAATCTTAATATTTGTCTTATTTTATTATAATTTTTCTCAATTTTCTAAATGATCTATATAAATTAAAAAACATAAGATATATTCGTCAGCCAATTACATTTTCAATCGACAACCAACTTAACACGTGTTCCAAAAACGTCTATCTAATTCAAGTTTTAGATTTAATAACAACCATAAGCCTATCCGAGTTTTAGATCTCCATTCTTCGTATACTAGTTCAAGATAATGTAAATTAATATAAGCATACAGTAAGAACAAAATCTCAGAAGCAGGTTCAATAAAAAATAAATTATCCATCTATTTATGTATTAATTAAAATAAGGTAAAGATTAGAAGTTTAAACATATTATCCTACATTATTCCAATTTTACTCTAAATCTAATAATACAAAACATCTCGAACATACTCCATATTATAACATCAAAAAATATTAATTGGTTAAACACATGTGAATTTGAGCAAGTACATAATATTTTGTCGGAATCAAGTTTCATATAATTGTCAAACTGCATTATAAAGGGAGATTGAGTATTATCTCTTGCGGAAATTAATTTTCAATACCTAACATGCAAAAACCACAAACTCGAAATTTCGAGCAAAACCTAAAGACATATTCTTGGTTGTCTTTTGGAAGGACGTGAGAGAGTGTTATTGTTCTCTTGTTTATGGGCTGCTGCAGATTATAGTAGTAATGTTGTTGTAGGTAACATGAGAGAAGTAAATTTTATTGTTACTGGTTGTTCTTTGGTGCAGGGAGTATTCTTTTTGGTTGTGAAGGGAGTAATACGATTGTTCGCTTAGCATGTAGTAGTATTCTCGCGCATGTGTGGGTTTATATAGGGATGAGAGGGTGTGTTTATGCGAGTGAGAGAGTAGCGTGTTGGAGTTGTGCAGGATTGGGTTTTGGAGGTGTTAGACTTGGTTTAGAGGTAGTTTAGTTTCTGGAGACGTGAGGGAGTATTAGTTGTATCTAGTAGTAATAGTATTAGGATTTTAGGATGTTTGGTTGATTTAGGATTTATTTGGGATGTTAGGCGGTGAGCGGTATTTTAGGTGGCTTAGGGGTGTTTGGGTATGTTTTGGATTAATTAGCTTTGAAAAAATAATCAAAAGTCTCCCCAACCTTTACCCCAAATTTCAACTACACATCTATAATTTGCGGGGTCTTATAACCCCCTAATTATTTTAAAGTGGAATACTTACATCCCTAAAAGCTCATGCCCACACATTGTTTCAGACAGTGAGTTGCACTCGCTATCAAGTCATTTTTTTCTTTTTTTACTCTAAAAAATTAATTATTTAATTTTATTATTTTCTTTTCTCTTCTCCATTTCCCATTTTGTTCCATTTTCTTCTTCAACCACATTTTGTTTTTGTAGTTAATTTTTAAAATTTAATTTTGTATTAAATTATATATGACATTGTGGATTATGCTAGAAATTATATATGACATTTTGAATTAAAAACTTTGAGCATTGTGGAGATTATATACGTCGGAGTTGGAGTTTAAAGCTTTGAGCTCGCCATTAATGGCGGATCTTGAGCAAAAAGAGAGAAAATTGGAGAAATGGAAAAATTATATATGGCATTGTGGGTTAAAAGCTTTGAGCATTATGAAAATTATATACGTCGGAGTTGGAGTTCAAAGCTTTGAGCTCGCCATTAATGACGGATCTTGAGCAAAAAGAGAGGAAATTGGAGAAATGGGGAAATTATATATGGCATTGTGGGTTAAAAGCTTTGAGCATTATGAAAATTATATACTTGAGTTAGAGTTCAAAGCTTTGAGCTCGCCATTAATGGCGGATCTTGAACAAAAAGAGAGGAAATTGAATAAATGGGTTATTAAGCTTCGCCAAGACTTCACATACGAAAATGAATAAGAATCTAAACTTTGTTAAATCTTCTTGCCTCCTTAGTTCAAGTGTTTCTTGTTTCCGGTAATCTTTTTCAAATTATCTTAAAACACCATTAATAAGTCCTCACCATTAATGAGTTCAAGAAAGATGAGAAAATAAAATTGGAGATGAGGAAACTCCATAAATGAGTTCTAGAATTTTTTGTTTTGAGAAAGAGAAGAAGAAGACAAGAGAAAATGAATAAGAAAAAGTAATAATTAAAATTATTTATATAAAAAATATTTAAAATAATTTTTTAATAAATAATTTTTAAAGAGAGTGAAATACACTCTCTTGCCATGTCAGCTTTCGGGGGTGTAAATATTCCATTTTAAAATAGTTCAGGGGGGTCATAGGACCCCCGCAAAGTATAGGAGTGTAGTTGGAATTTGGGATAAAGGTTGGGGAGGCTTTTGGCCATTTTCTCATTAGCTTTTGGCTTATTATATATTTTAGTTTAGGGAATGTGCATTGAACGTGTATTTAGCGTTTATTAATAAACGTGAATAATAAAATACGACCAAGCCGTGTTTTCCCTTCAAAATGGACAACAAATATACTTCCTACGTTTTAATTAATTTGCCTTACTTTCATTTTATTCCATTTAAAAAAAGAATGTACTCTTTTCTTATTTGAAAACTCTTCAATTTAAACTATGGAAAAATTACCTAAATAAACAACATAGGTTTCTAAACTTCTAAAAATCTCTCCACTTCTAAAAAATTACTTAAATCCCAATTTTTCATACTTTTTGGTAAAGTTAAGATACAAGTTAAAACCTACAACTAATAAGACGATTCTTTACCAAAAATAACCCACTTCTCCTCTCTGTACGCCGCAATTTCTGGTGCGGTTTCTATCCAATTTCTCCATCTAATTCAAAACTTTGAAGTAAGGTAATTTCCCTCCCTAAAATCAGCTTCAATTTCTTCTAGTCCTTTTTACGGGTTTTTTTCACAAAAAAATATTTTGCGGTTGTGTTTACAAAGTGAAATTTCAGTGTTTTGGTTGAGCAATTTCTTCGATTATTCATTTTTTAGGCTTTATTGTTTAAATTACCATTATGAATTGAGATTTGGGGCCTTCTTTTAGTCTTGGATTTTCTCAATTAGAAAGTATCAAAGAATCTCAAGAAGTTGTAAACTTCATTTCCGAAAGTTTTGACTACGAATTTGTTGGCTTTGATGAAAATAGATCAAAGCATAGAAACGATCCTCAAACTATGAAGAAGTTACGACAAAAGCATGCTAAGAAGGATAAGAATAAAAAAAGTGGTTTTAAGAAAAGGGGATCCAACAGTTCTGCAAGTAAAGCTCCCGCCATGAGAAGAAGAGTTGTTGAAGCAATTTTCAGAGATGAGCTTCCCAAGATAATTGCATGTTCAAATCTGTTGAATGTTAGGCCGAGATATATATTTTGACTTGTATGATACGTTTAGAAATTCATTGTTTATCTGATTTTTTGTTGCCAATTTATATGTATCTTATATTTTTATTGAAATTAATATAACAAAAGATAAAGTACGATGTTCTTAGGGTTTTTGTATATATTGTATTGTCTTAATGTAGATTTGTTGCATCTCAACTAATTTTATCATTTTTTTTTATTTTTATGGATTAAATTACGTTATTAGGGAAATTTCAACTCATCCTCTTAGATTTGTAAGTTCATGCAATTTAAGATTTAAGGATAAAATTAAAGGAGTAGTCGGCCAAGAAGTTTTAGACTTATTTGAGAAGACTATTTTCGGATGTTATCTCAAAATAAGTGATGGAATGATGAGGTATTTTCATAATGGATATCCAAAATCTCAAATTGTCACATCGTGAAAGTACAATTTTTATTAGTATATGCATTTCGGATTGTATGCTATATATGCCGTATTAAAGTCTATAACATGATGTTTTTTGTCTGATTGCATAAGTTAGATGGATTCTTTCATTAAAAAGCATGCAAAGCAACTTGTTTCTGTCAATTTTGATTATGTGCTACAGTATAGATGTTGGATTTTTTATTCTATTCTTATGTTGTATTAGATACATAAAAACAAAAGATGTATCGTCATATATTAATATGTTTCTTATACAATTGTTGATCTTTCAATTTCCTTCATTTTTCCTTTAAAATTATTAAAGTATATTTCCATTAGTATATGCATTATTGATTGTGTGATATCTATGATGATGTATTAAAGTCTATAACATGAGATTGTTACTTTAACTGCACAAGTTAGAAGAATTATTTTAACTTAAAGATCCTGCAAAAAGAAACTTGTTTCTATCAAATTTGATGATTTGCTGTGAGGAAAGAACTTTTAGATGTTTTTAGCTGCATGTAATTTGTTTTAGATACATAATTACAAAACATGTATCGTTCTATATTAATATGTATCTTTTTCATTTGTTGCTTTTTCAGTTCCCTACATTTTTTCTTTAATCACATTAGATACAAAACTAATTTAATTTGTATCTAAGTAATAATCGTTACAGTTGCCTGCCATAACATATATTTCATTTGATTATAATTTGAACATCATCTGGATGCCATCATGTACTACTTGAGGAAGAAGTACAAGAGCAAGAATTTTTCAAGCAACAAATACACTACCACAGATTGCTTTTTCAAAGTGTACATCGATAAGACTTATGTGAATTACTATAATGCTGACGTTGGTAAGGAACTTGCAACTCAAGAATGGTGGAATATTTAAAGATATAATTATGTTTCGATATATGAGTATATAGGTGTTTTTAATTAAATTAGTGATTACTATGCAGGGATTGCAGTGTATTTGTAGCTATCTATGCCGAGTATCTGAGAAAGGGATTAGGCATTCCATCTTCTGGTATTGATGCTTAATACCATCGTCTGAGATATGCTAGTCTTTTATGCAAGTACGAATCTGAAAAGCGGAGAATGTCTACTTTAGTGAGAATGACGATCCATCAAGGCAAAGTAGCAAGTCTGCACCAAAACAAACAGATTGTGTTTTGCTTATCCAGTAATAGTTTATTTGTTTGCTAGTTGGATATTAAAATCATTGATGATTTTATAAACTTTGATGATATTTTGATGATGTTAGTAATGTTTAGATAAACATACATTATGTTTCTTTAATGATTACAAACTTCTACTTTGTCACCCTTTTTAACGCAATGCTGAAGCATTTAAAGATATAATTATGTTTCGATACAAATTTTTCTTACACTTTATAAAGACATTGTATTAGATACATAGTTACAATATTTTACAATTGTATGTATCTAGAATAATGAAACATATAATACAATATAATGGTAGAAAGCAACACAATATTGTATTATTATGTATCTGTAACCGTTTTTTGTTCCTACTGAGACATGTTGTCTCTAAAGTGCATAACAAATTATAGCAGAACTTAATAGATCTAACTCTTAAAACTATAACATATTAGATTTTACAAGTGATACAAATTATTTAAACTTGTATCTAAAAATTTATATGAGCTACATATTACTAAATTGTATGTCTCTAGTATAAGGAAACATATTTTACTATATAATGATAGTAAGTAACACAACGTTGCATTATTATGTATCTGTAACAGTTTTTTATTAATCTGAATACTTGTTTGTCTCTAACCTGCATAACAAAAAGTATAAGAACTTATAGTACCAAATCTTAATAATATTGACAAATTATATTTTACATTAGATACAAAATTTGTAAACTTGTATCTATAAATTTATGGGAGATACACCCTATAAAAATATTTCTCTTTTCAATCATTTACAATAGCCGAACTACTAATATACAATTTAATAACATTATCAGTTCAATATATCTTAGTTTCTATATGATGTGTCACAAAAATGAGCTCATGAAAACATATATAACTAATTAACAAAGGTACAAAAACAATAATTTATTTCGGTAACTATTTTTCTTAAAATTCTTAAAAATAATAATATCATCAATTAAAATGTCGAATCAAAGAGTTAAAATATTCAGCAACAAGCTAAGAAATTATTCAACATTATTAATCAGTCAACTATATTGTCACTCCTCTTTTGGAAAGAAGTTACAAGTATGCCAGTTGTGATCTTCATAACCATATCTTCCGCAATAATTATTGCTTGATGTCATTGTTTCACTTAATTTTTTGTGCCTGTTTTTCTTTAGTCCAAACACAATCCTCCGAACGGCATCGTAGGACATAGATGAATCAATGAAAATAAAACTTCAACTTATTTTTCTTCACTTACTGTCAAAAAATAGATTACTAGATACATTAATTGCACAAACATGTATAACATGCATCTAAAACAAAACTTGTATGTTTGTTTCGTATGTTGCTATAGATAAAACTAAAACAAAATGAGATACATAATTAATCAGAACTATATAAACTTAGATACAAGATGAGCAAAATGTATCATTAGCATTAAAAATGTATCTCAACCTTATTAACATAAGGACAAAAAATTACTATAAAACAATAGCGAACCAAACATTAGATACAAAATTAAATTAACGTAGAGATAATTAACAACAACTGATACATAAAAAATATATCATACCTTTTTTTGTATGATTTTTTAGCATAGAAATTGTAACGAGCCTCAATTTTTTTCGGGTTTCGTAGATTTTCAGTTCTTCATCAACTGTCGAAATCAGTTTTTCGTAAGTTACATGTTCGCTGATCACGATTTCATCGCTCTTATAGCCAACATAGTTGATTTCATTAACCCAAACACCGGAATGACGCAAGAATACTGAAATATTCATTTCGAATACACAAATAAAAAAATGGTCGATTGATTGTTTTGAAGAAGCCGTATGAAGTTTTTGAAACTTCAAAACAAATTATGAAAAAGTTTTGAATTATTCATAGACGAAAAAGACAGGATAATTAACGAAATAGATAACCTAAAATTTAATATCAGATATAGTACAATTAGAATAAATTATTACAAAGAAATTTGCAGTATCACAACTACTTTAGGATAAAATAATAGATTATGAGTATTTAAAATATTGGAGACAAGATATGGAAGAAATAAGATTAATAGAAATACTAATGAAAGAGAATTTAATTGAATATTTTAGAACAAAAGTTATAGAATCTTTAGAATACCTCCAAAATAATATACAAGAATTACAAAGACTAAGAGAAAAAACTAAAGAATATTATAGTAAAACATTTAATTAAATACCATCTAATCACCCCCAAGATATGAACATTAATAAAATTTAAATAAATACACTAAAAATAAAAATATTTAGAGAAGTTAAGAAATATCCACGCACAACTAAAAATAGAAGCATGTTTTAGAGAAGGAATAGATACACTAATAGAATTATATTTAGCAGATGATAGAATTATAAAACCTATAGAAAAAAAGTATAATAACTGCCATAAAAGGAAATTTAATATACCAAAAATTTAAATTTATAATAAGTGTGAATTATTCAGTAGCAATAATAGATAAAAATATAGATAAATCATTAGTATTATATTGGAAAATATCAGGAATAGAACTAACCCCAGGAAGTAAAATATTTACAGCAAGATGTAAAAATCTATATGTATGAACAACAAAACATAAAATAACAGGAAAAAATAAAATTAATAAAATACAAATAGAAAGTCCTTTTGAACAATTTGTAAAAATAATTGATAATAATGATTCGGGTGCGGATAAATCGGGTAACTTAAATAGATCTATTATAGCTCTAATGGATCTATTTTTAGTTGTGCGTGGATATTTCTTAACTTCTCTAAATATTTTTATTTTTAGTATATTTATTTTAATTTTATTAATGTTCATATCTTAGGGGGTAATTAGATGGTATTTGATTAAATGTTTTACTGTAATATTCTTTAGTTTTTTCTCTTAATCTTTGTAATTCTTGTATATTATTTTGGAGGTATTCTAAATATTCTATATCTTTTGTTCTAAAATATTCAATTAAATTCTCTTTCATAAGTATTTCTGTTAATCTTATTTCTTCCATATCTTGTCTCCAACATTTTAAATACTCATAGTCTATCATTTTATCCTAAAGTAGTTGTGATACTGGAAATTTCCTTGTAATAATTTATTCTAATTGTACTATATCTGATATTAAATTTTAAGTTATCTATTTCGTTAGTTATCCTGTCTTTTTCGTCTATGAATAATTCCATGTCTAAATCATATTCTAAACTGTCTTTTAATTCTAGTTGTTTTATGATTTTATTTATCCAAATTAATCTTTCTTTTAATTTTTCTCTTCCTTTTCTAAGCTGGTTTCTATAATTAATTTCTTCGTATAGCCAACTTTGTTTTTCTCTAACTCTATTAATATATTCTAGCATTTTTAATCTGTATAATATCCATCTGAATAATAATTGTCTGAATTATTTCTACCATAGAAATCTATATTTTCTAATTCATCTTCTATCCAATTAGTACTTAGTAACTCATCTTCATAATCAAATATTTTTTTTCATATTATTTTTTTTATGTCTTCTAATTCTAAGTCTTTTATGATACATAAAACTAGTATCTTAGTTTCATAAGATATATATCTTGTCATATTATCCATGTTATGCTTAGGTTTCTACGAATAACTTGGATAACTTGGAATTGGATTCTAGTAATTAATTGCTTTATCACAATATTTATTAGTTGTTTGTTTTAATCTTAATAATTCTTCTATATTTTCATTAAGAAATTCTATATATTTTATATCTTTAGTTCTCATATATTCTTCTAAATTTGTTTTCATTAGTTTTTCTATTAATTGTATATTTTTCATATCCTTTTCCAATATTCTAAATATACGTAATTTATCATTGTTGATGTGTAGGTTTGGTATGTAAGTATTTGTAAGAATAAGTAGGTAGGTGAGGTATGTAATTTATTCTAGTCATAAAATATTTATCAAATATTTTTTTCATTATGATTTTTCTTATATCTACAATTTCTATATCCTTAAGTACATACAAAACAAGTATTTTAAACTTATCTATCATTTCGTCAGATAAATAAGTATTCATTTTTCATATGATGTTTTTTTTCAAAATATTCCCTTCAATCATACATATAACAAAATATGATCATTTTAGATTACTATATAATAGATTATTCTTAAATAACATGTTCTTCGGTCACTATTAGCATGGTAATCTGAATACTTTTTCCTTAAACATCGCCTCTACTCTGGCTACTCCCCTATCACGGCTTTCTTGCCTCACCGGTTTCACCTTTAGGATGACATAGTTCTTAAGAATTTTTCTCCTTTTCCACTTTGCTAATAAACTTCTTAACATGCTATTTTTCAAATAATTCTACTATAAAGTAACTATCATGAACTTATTTTATCATATCATGATTGTCAGGAATTTATGAATTTAGCTATTCATAATCATAAATAAATATACATGTTCTGGTAGGTTTGATAATTCTAGGCTTTGTTTATCCATAGCTTTTCCTTGGAAATATATTTGTTTTTTATTAAATATTCAAAAGTTTTTTATTTACAAAAGAGGAGGCTTGCTTTCAACACATGAAAGTTTTGCCTCTAACTGAGCAAATGCTCTGCTATTTATAATCCTAAAGAAAATGCGTAAACTTTTTACATCTTTACATCTGTCCTAATATAACTTTACACGTTACCTATATACTATTTCTAGTAAAAAACTAATAAAAACCAATAATGGTCCTATGTCTTTACATTTAATGGCAAGTGCCAAAAGTCAAAAAGCCTATCCTAAAAATAGTAAAGCTATTAAATATTCACATGATTTATGTATTACATATTTCACAAAGTTAGCTTTTTATTCATATGTCGCTTTCTTCACTTTGATGTTTTTGTCTCCTTATCTTTCCATTATTGCTCCATCTTCTTATCTTTTTGTCGTGTATCTTTCAGCTGTTGTCCTTATCTTCTTGCAATTGTAGCATCACACCTGGGATAAAGTTGTGTCTGCCACTACATCTGCTGCATATGTGGTCATCGTATCTTTGACCAACCTGTTTACAGAATTGATCCATAGCTTCTTCTGAAATAATTCCTTTCATAATAGATCTTGTGACTGGTAACTCTTTTGGTTTTAGGATCGTTATGACCCATTTTCTTATCTCTTCTCTGTCATTTTCTATAATATTTTTACAAGTGGAGTAAACCAATAATTGATTTCTGTTATAGTAAATCCAAACTGGGTTTTGATTTATATAATTATTTGCTAACTCAGTCAATATACTGCTAAGTCCAATAACTCTCTTTTTTCGGTAGAAGCCGGGTATCTGATTTTTGGTTATCTCTTCTTGTTCGCATATTTCTCAGGGATAATATAGTCTCGTGTCATTCCTATCTTGACAACAATAATTGTCTATTTTATTTCATCAAAAAATATTTCTGCTGGTGCTGAGTAGAAACGGACATAGAATAACTATCCCTTCGTAATCCTTTTATAATCCATAGATTTTTTGTGAATATCTGGAATTCTTGTTAACTCTTCTCCAGTAATTGTGTAAACTGTAGATAATAGTCCATAATAGTAACATGAAGAAATGAAGTTTGCATTGGAGCCAGGCAAAGCAATAAGTTTATTTTAGTTCTGACATTTTTGTGTAATATATCCTTGGTTTTGTTTTGCTAATTCTTCACTCTGGATAGGTTTTGTATTTAACAATTTTTGTAAGGTATAAATATTATCAATATATGTACGAGTGATATGGTTATAAGTCTGCTTTTGTTGATTGAGTGATTCGGAATATGTGTATATCTGGGAGGTATAGATGACTCTGGTTTTTGTATATTTGGTGTATATGGTTTTGAGAATATCTGGTTGAGGTTATAATTCTTTTTCTTTGGTAGTTCAGGTTTATTTTGAGTGACTATATTCTTTCCCTTGGATACATCACTTGCGCCTGCAGCTATAACTGTAATTTCGTTAGTAATTTGAGTTTTTAGGTGTTTCTCATCGTCACTTTCTAGGTCTAGTTTTTTAATGTGCTCTTACTGCACAGTATCTTTGCTAATAGCTTCTTGTTTTTTATAGTGCTCAACCTGCACTTTTACATTTTTAACTTTAGTAGTTAATGTGATAACTCATTCTTGTAATAACTTCATTTGTTCAAACACTTGTAATATTAAGTTTGTTTGGGTATCTTTGACATCATCTTCTTCCATTGGTAAATCAGTTTGAGTAGTTTTGTCTTGATATGTAATCTGCAATAACATTCTTGTCAGTCTTGATTACTTCAATCGTAAATGTAAAATTTAATATATTCAATACTAATCTCCGAATTTCCTTTGTCGTAACTGAGTTTTGTATTTTTCTTGTTAACCACCATCGAACCTAGGTATTATCTATTCTCACAATAAATTTGTTATATACAATATATGGTTCAAAGGTTAATAAACATTTATATAATGAACATAATTCTTTTCTATTTATTTCCCATTTTATTTCTGTTTCATTAAATGTTCCTGAATAATATCTACAATGTTGTTCTATTTTTTCATTTTCGTACCTATATTTAAGTACTCCTCCATAACTATATTCACTTGCATCTGCTTCTACTATATATGTAAATTTTTTATTTTCGTCTGGGAATTGTAATTTTGGTAATTCTTTACAAAGTATTTTTATTTTCTGAACTTGTTTTTTATCTTCCTCGTTGTAATTATATTCTACATCATTTTTTAATTTTTTCTGTAAAGGCTTTAGGTTTTCTGCTAATTTTGATACATATTCTCTTACTTGGTTTACTAATCCTAAAAATGATTGTAATTTTTTTTTGTATCTAATTCTTCTTTTGAATTTATTATTTTTTGTACTATATGTTGTTTCATTTTTACTCCACTTTTATCTATTTGTATCCCTAAAAATTCTATCTGGTTTTTCATAATTTCAGCTTTCTTTTCGCTTAAACTTATTCCTGATTTTTTTATTATATGTGTAAATTGTTCTAGTGATTTTAAATGTTCTTCTTTAGTTTTTGTATATCTATGTATACTATACAATTAGGTAATTGTTTAAATAACTATCCATAAAATGTTGATATCTACCTAGTGCATTTTTATATCCAAATGGTAATACGTTCCATTCATAAAATCCTTATGGTACCGTAAATGCGTTAATTCCTTAGAATCTTCATCTAACTTTAAGTGGTAAAATCCGAATTTACAGTCAAATTTACTAAAGTAATTATATCCTTGTATTTGTCTTATTTTTAATATCTTATTTGGTATTGGATAATTATATGTCATAGTTTTTGCATTTAAATTTCTATAGTCAATAACCATTCTACTTTTTCCTCTTTTTTGTTCACTATGTTTATTTACTATAAATGCTGGACTATTGTGTTTACTATTACTTTTTTGTATATATTGGTTTTCTAATAATTCATCTATATGCATTTTAAATTCTTTTAAATCGTCAAAATTATATGTTAATGGTTTTTGAGTTATTATGCTATTTTTATCTATTAATTCAATTTTTATAGTAGTTTTATGTTTTTCCCATCCTTTTAATGGATCTTTACTATATAATTGTCTTAATTTTTTCTTTATTATTTCTACCTTATCTATTGAAAATATAGTTATTTCTTTTTTATTATTAAAAATACAACTAGTTCTACTGTGTCTTCTATATTTTTTTATATTTTCTAACTTTTGTGTAATTTTTTCACTTCCTTCTATCCAATCAGTTTTCTTTCTTATTTTATTAATAATTCTTTTTGCCCTTACTTTTTGTTTACATGGTGTTGTAAACCACCAATCTGTTTTAGTTATTATATGTGGATATAATTTATCTAAAAATGGCAGTCCTAAAAGCATATCTTTTGATGTTAGTTCATAATTATAGATTTCTTCTATTGTTATTATTTTATCCCATATCTGTATTTTTACATTTTTAGCTTTATATGTAATTAAACTTCCTTCATTATTAAATTCTTTGACTACTATTGGTGTTTTTAATTTATCTCATTTACTTTCTGGTAAACAGTTGTATCTACATAAGTTTGTTTCTGCTCCTGTATCTATCATAGGTGTATAATACCTATTATAATATCCTTCTACTATTATTTTTACAAGTACATATATTTTCATATCATGTTAAAGTTCTTTTTATGAATAATTTCTCTTTATTATATGTTATAGATAATTGTGTATGTTCTATATTGTATGGTTTTACTTGTTCTAACCATTTTATTCCTAATATTATATCTGTTTTTTGCATTTCTTCCTTTATTTCAAATTCTATTTTTATTTTCCTAACTCCTATTATTATTTCCTTTTCAGCTATATCTTTAATGTTTATTAGACTCCTTGGTAGATCTGGGCATATATTACTATTAGATTTTATTTCTTCACTTTTTACTAGATATTTTGCTATATAGTTTTCTTCTTGTCCTGTGTTTAAGAGTATTAAATATTCTTTTTCATTTATTGTTCCTGTTATATAATATTGATTTGAATTAATTGTTGAAATTATTTCATAACTTGTTTTTTTATGAGCTTGATGATTCTGGTTTTTCATGAGCTATTCTTTTTGTTGTGCTTATTCTATCATTTATTATTTCTAAATCTTCTTCTATATCTATGTCTTTGTAACTATAATCATTATTATCAATTATTTTTACAAATTGTTCAAAAGGACTTTCTATTTGTATTTTATTAATTTTATTTTTTCCTGTTATTTTATGTTTTGTTGTTAATACATATAGATTTTTACATCTTGCTGTAAATATTTTACTTCCTGGGGTTAGTTCTATTCCTGATATTTTCCAATATAATACTAATAATTTATCTATATTTTTATTTGTTATTGCTACTGAATAATTCACACTTATTATAAATTTAAAGTTTTGGTATATTAAATTTCCTTTTATGGCAGTTATTATACTTTTTTCTATAGGTTTTATAATTCTATCATCTGCTAAATATAATTCTATTGGTGTATCTATTCCTTCTCTAAAACATGCTTTTATTAATATCTTTGTTCCTCCAAGGTGTACATATTTTATTGGGTCTTTACTTTTTATACCGTTTATTTCTTTATTAATTATTCTTTTTGTTACTAGTGGTATACTAGCTCTTCTTTTTGCATATCTACAGTCTTTTACATGTTCCTTTTGGCTTACTACGTAGTATTCTTCCTTTTTTCTACTAAATATATTTTTTATTGTTGATATTTTAAATATTTTTTCTACACTTAAGTCTAACTCTTTTTCTTTTATTTCATCAAATATATGACTATCAAATATTATTTTTTGATTTGTTCCTTCTTCATTTAAATATTCTTCCTTTGTTATTATTTTTATATCTTCTTCAGTTATTTGGTTCATTTTTATATCTTCTTCAGTCATTTGATTCATCTAATTTACTATCTATTTCATTATCTGTTTCATTCTCCGAAATTTCATATATACTATCTTCACTTTTTAATTCATAATCTATATAATCTATCTGCACATATTCTATATTTTCTATTTTTATTTCTAATATTTGTTTCTTTTTTGGGTTTTTTGGTAATTTACAATCTCTAGCTAAATGTCCTAGTTTTCCACAATTATAACAAGTACATTCTTTTATAGATTTCTTTTTTCTATATGGTCTTTTATGTTTATAATTTTTTACATAATATCTTTTTCTTGGTTTCTTATACTTATATTTTGATTTCTTGTATTTCTTATATTTCTTATGTCTTTTTCTTTTCTTATAATATCTTTCTTCACATTCAAATTGAGGTTCTATTTTATCTTTGCAACATGTTAAATTTCTTATTAATGTCTTTTCCATTTTTATTTCTTCTCTATATTTTTCACATAGATTTCTATACCATTGTTTTAAAAATTTTATCCTTGCTCATAGGGTATCTACTATTTTTGCTTCATCCTAACTCTTTATTATTTTTGAAATAAATGGTTCAGGTAATTTACTAAAATATAATCTTCTTATTTCTTTACTTTCTTCTATATTATATGTTCCTTTATAATAATATTCTTTAAATGCGCACGTATACTCATCTATATGACACATATTACATATTGTTAGTTTTAACATTAAATTTCTATTTATATCTTTTTCTTTATTTTACTTTTCTTCTTCTGTTGTTACACTGCTAAATTCATCTCTTATAGCTATTTCATATTTTTTCAATATTTCTGTTTGTAGTATTTTAGTAGTTGTTGATGTTCCTTCTGTTTTATTATCAGATCTTAATACTTTTTTACTTGCTTCGGCTAGGTTTAAAAACCATAATTTTACTGTTCCTATTAATGTCTTTTCTATATATTCTAGTGTGTTTGTTGTATCTATTTTATTATCTAATAATTGTTTTGCCCTATATCCTACCCATAGTTGTATTATTTTATTTGTGTCTATTACACAGTCTAAATCTAAAAAGTTGTAATTAATTATTTATTTTGGTGTCCATTTATTATATTCATCCTTTGAATTATATCTTTTAAACTTACTTTTGTAATTATATGTTGGTTTTCTTATTTCTGATGTACTAGGTATTATATTTTAATCTAGAGTATTTACTTCTGTATTTATTAGTTCTAGATTTTCTTTATTAATTACTTCTTGTTCTTCATTAATTTCTAGTTTTCCTATGTTTTCTAGAATTTCTGTATATGTTTCACTATCTTTCGAATCATAATTATCTGTTTCTTCAGCATCTATTGCATTTATTTCTAATTCACTGGTTTCTGGTTCTTTATTTTTTATTTTTAATCTTTCTTTAAATTGATTTATCTCGTTTAATAATTTTTGTTCTTTATCTTTTTTTTTCTTTCTTTCTGTCTCTTTTCATATAAATCTTTTAGCATTTGTAGTTCTTTTTCTAATTCAGCAATCCTACTATTTTTAGTTTCTTCTATTTTTCGTATTTCTTCTGTGGGTTGTTGTTTTATTTTATCTATTTTCTTTTTTCTGTCTATCTCTTCGTTTTTTTTTCTATTCTTACCATGGTTGCCAACTTATCTTCTAATTTTAATTCTTTTTTTCTATCATTAAATATAAATGTTCACCTATTTTCTTATATCTTCTTCCTAAATTAGAGAATATTATTTTTATTTTTAATCCTTCGTGATTTTCATATATTTTTTCGTCTATTATAAATTCTTCTTTGTTCATTTTATTTAAACGTATATAGGTTATGTTGATATATATATTCTAGACTATCTATTGTTGATTCTAAATTTGATATTTCTTCTTTTTGTGTATTTATTGAATTTTTACTAACTCCAACAATTATGTTATACTGTAGTCTTTCTATCCTTATTTTTAATTCTTTACGTTTTTCAGATATTATTTATTTTAATTATTTATATTTTTGTAATTTCTGTACGTTATTCATCTAAACAATATTTATAATATTTTTGTGGATATCTAAATCTAATTTTATCATAATTAATAAATTAATCAAATAAATCCAAATATCTAATACTTCCGATAACTTTAAACAACAGAGACTCTGATACCAATTATAGGGGGGTGCAGATAAATCGGGTAACTTAAATAGATCCATTATAATGGAATTTTATTTTGATTTTTACCATAATTAGTTAGCTTAATTGTTGTTTTAATGCTTCATTATCTATTACATTCCTTAAAAAGTGCTAGTTAGTTTAATTAAAATATGTATCTGTAGTATGTATCTTAGTTAATAAACATGTATCATCAATGGCCAAAAGTTGGAATTTTATGAGGTTTTGAATTTTTAGTAAAAACTAGTAAACATGTCGTTATATATGTAACTATTGACTTGCATGTTTAAGACCACACGACTAAATACAGTCAGACCTCTTTATAACGTCACCTCACTATAACAATATTTTACTATAGTAGTTTGATTTTCTCTGGATTAATTTTTCATTATATATTTTACTTCTCTATAACGACATTCTACCAATAACAACAATGATGTTTATTCTAGTGGTACACTCTTTGTACAAAAAATTCTCTCTATAACAACATAATCAAAATATTATTACAATATCAAGATATTTATGGTAATCATCATTAATGTCATACACATAGTAACTTTCAAGTACAATATCTAATTTAAAGAAAAATTTCATGGCTTCACGAGAAAAAGACTACTAATGTTTGCTTTTTTATAGTCATTCTCTTTTTAATTTTGCATACTTTTATTTATATCAGCAAAATGAGATTTGTACTTCAAATGTCAGTAACATATATAACGTCTCTCTATAGCAATCATGAAATTTCCGAATAAATGCTGCCACTATAGAGAAGTTTGACTGTAATACATTCTGTATATCTTTAGTCTAAGACCACAGGAATAAAAAATCATCTTTATTTTTTTATACTCCGCCTTAAGTCAAAACAAAAAAACAAAGGTCTTTGTCAAAATTTATGTGGCATCATTGAAGTTTCGTAATTCAAACTATTGAACTTTTACAGTGAATTCATATCTAGGAGGTTTAAGTTTTTTTTTTTGAAAAAAAGTATATATTTCTAAAATCTATGTAAGAAGTATTATAAAATATCAATAATTAATAAATTAAAATATTTAAAAGAATATGCATTATTGTGATGAAAGTAAAATTTCAAGATTCTAGAAATTTCAATTGTGTCGCACAAATTAAGATAAAGTGAGTATATAAAAAAGGTCTTTCGAAAAAGGCACGAAGACAAGGTGGCCCAAAATGAAAAATCAAGACAATCAAAACAGGCCCAAACTAATTCAAGACAACAAATACTAAAAGTAAGACTAACCAGTTAATGCTCAATTAGGAAACCTCTTCAACTCCTCTCTTCTCCGCCCAATGTCTCCGGTGTTCAGCTCACCGGCGGTCAACTTCTTCAATATTAGAATATGATGACGTCAATATTAGAATATGATGTCAGACAATTTCGCACCAATTACCTACTAATTAACATCACACGAAGAAGAGGATTATTAATAAAGCATCCACCCAGAAATTTTCCACAGTGAAGTCGACAATATCAAGTAATAAAAAATGTCTTCTTGGTTGACCAGATTTGAAGAACTTGATACCACCAATCTGCTTCTTCGTCAACAAATTATCTATCTTCTTATATTCTCAGGTTGTCACTAATTAGGGTTTTGTTAATTCACTTTTTGTAATCAAAGACTTCTTATGTTCCTTCTTAATTGCCCTTATTTAGCACGTTACATTTGAGATGTTGATCTCAATAGTTTAATAATCAGGATACCGGCTACCAAAAGAGGAAGTAAAGTTGAAGCAGGAACTTTTAATGTGCATATAGATTTCGAGGGTGTGTTGGTACAAACCTCTCTATATTTGAGGTAGAGATGAGGTCTAAGCATGCTCTACTCTATCCTTTACAGATTCTACTTTGTGGGATTACACTGGGTATATTGTTGTTGTATTTTCTATTTTTGGGTGCTTGTTTTCATTATCGAAATTTATAAATTTGAGGTTTCATGGAGGAATGTGATGCATTTTCTATTCAATATATAGCTGTGGCTATATGGTGTCGACTGATTCTTATATCCATGCTTATGCTAAAAGTTGCGATGTGTTTAGTTGATAGATTTTTCAATGAATATGGTAAAAGGTAGGCCCATTTCAGTGGTTAGGTAATTTCTTGAAATATTGCATTGTAGTTAGAAATAGATTATTATTTTAGAAATTTACCTTCATTGACATTTAGTTTTTTTTTTTTTTTTAGTTGCTAGGTTTGAACTAATGAAAAGATGATTTAGCAAAGAGTTCTATGTTTCTTTAAGTCATACTGTGTTTAGTTTATAGAATTGATAAATATGACATTTCAGATATGTGAACATACTCCGAACATACGTGTTATTTGGGAGTTTTTCATTTCATCTCGTTTTTGTTCTTGCAGCCTTCCAGAAGTGATCTTTCCCTTATGAAGTACCGGAAACTTCATAATTGTACAATATTATACTTTTAGTTTTACAATTCTTGTCAAATATTTGATTCTTGGATTGTGATTCATATCATCAATTGCCTGTGCAGATTATTCACCGGCCAGCTCTAAGGCCACAAATTTACATCTTTTACTAGTTGAGGAATATGTTCTGGGAAAGGTAAACTCTACATAAGATAATGTGGCACTGCAACAAATTTGATTATCAAGGAGGAATAATTTTGTCACTTATAAGCCATATTTCGTCGCAAAAGATTTAGCGTGACGAAACATATTCGTCAATCAATCATCTCCAAAAGTCGGTGGCTAAATGTATACAAAGACGATTTAGTGCTTCGTCGCTAAAAAAATTAAATTAGCTACAAAAAAAATTATCCTAAAATGTGTAACATTTATGACGAATTTGTTTGACATAATTTTTTTTTTTTGTAGTTGATAACATGCTTTTGTCACTAAAAGGTTATTAATACCGATAAAATTTTATTGTCCCTAATTATTTGTCTCTAGAGTTAAATATATTCCGTGGTTGAACAAATATATTTTCGTCACTAATGACAATTTATACAATAAATATTTTTGTCTTTAATGTATTAATTAATGAAAAATTTGTTATTATAATAAATGTTAATAATTTCATAGTTAAATCTACCATTTTGTCACTAAAAATAGTATTTTTTACCGACGATATAGAATTGTCACTAAGTTATTATGATTACTGACAATTACGATTGTCATAAAATATAAAAATAATTTGTATCAAATAAAAGGAAGAAATTGAGACAAATACATTTGTCACTAAATATAATCAAAATTTTGACGAACTAGCTTATTTCGTGATGAAAATATTTATCTTGAAAAGTTTGGTTTAATCGTTGCTAAAAATTATCTTTGATAATAAAATCTTATCACTAATTATAAGAAAATGCTTAATTATTTTATATTGATATTATCTTTTAAATTAGAATTTAATAAATTGAAAATAAATTATAAAACATGCCAGATGATAAAATTCACCCACAATCAAACAATTAAGAAAACTAAAATTGTTCCAAGGTAATATTTCCTTACATGGCAAATAAAACTAAAACAAGTCCAATAACAAAGAAATGTAACTGAAATATAATACTAACTATTACTCCTATCCTAAGCTAAGACAAATATGTAGAGGTTTCTTCCAAAGTACCAATAACGTGTTGAGCTTGCATTTAGTCTTCATCCAACTCTTACTTTTATATTTGTGAAAAATTAAAGAAAATTACGATTGATGATGATATTTCAGATTTTAACATCCACAGAATAAATGAGCAAAAAGAAAAGAGAAACAATAAAAAGGAAATAGGAAAAATTGAAGAGAGGAGAGGACACTCTTCCTCAATATTAGGTGATAGAATCATAACCATGTAACAAGAATCACACCAACTGACAATGAAAGACTCCAAAAGAGTACTTTTTCTTTCTTTCCATCCTATTTCTCCAGATTGTCTACAACTGTAAGCTTTAATTTATCTAGAGTATAAGTGGAATAATATGGTGACATGGATGAATTTGAAATTCATTAGTTCAGCACAAACATCATAACACCAAAATACTGAAACACTTCAGTGAACACTAAAAAAACGCATCTTAAGATTCTATCCTCCAAACTAACAGACGTAAAAAGACAATTCACTGAAACTGGGCTAACATAAGCCAAAGTCGAGCTTCTGTCAGTGAATTTTTCCAACTTCTTCTAACCATAGAAACCAATCGCAATTGGAATATCATTATTATTTTAGTATAATAAAAAGCAGTGTCGCACTTGAATTAACATGGCACAGAAATGGAAATTTAAAATGTTAACTTTGACACTCCCTATTGTTACACAAGGCAATGACGATTGAAAATGTGAGTGGTAATCAGGAAGTCTATTTCTTTTGGTGCTATTCTCTATCTTAATAATGCAAGCGCAAGTTACATTATTGCTAAAATCAGCCCGCACCCATATGGAAATACTAACAATTAAGAATTTATCTGGCACTATTCCTTGGTATGAACTTGATCTATTACAAAATCAACTTTTTCCATATGTAACAACCGATATAACATTAACGATGAGCCTTTTTTCCTCATCAGTTTTGTTGCTATTGTTCATGTAAGATACAAAGATAAAAGTCTGCGTAATCCCTAATGTAAATGGCTTTTCTCATTGGTTTTACAATTGTCCATTTTGAATCGATCTTTTCACACACTCTACTAGAGATGATGAACATGCAATGAAGAGAGAAAAGATGTAAGCTATGTCAAGATCTCCTGGCAACATGACAACAACTTTACTAGTTACTCCAAGGCTCCCCTTACCAAATAATTCTAACACTAAAACAAATAATCATTAAAAACTTACTGGCATCCAATGTTTTTTCTGGGTAACTAAACATCATACTATGTTGTCATATCCAGCACATACCTTGTTGGTTAACGATTTTGAGATGTTAATTGATCTTTTCTTATAACAAGTATATGTTGATCATCATATATATTATGATAAAAAGGCCCTTATATATAGTTGTAAGGAAGGTATCCATCATCTCTGATAGGATACTCTGCCTCATCTTCAGAATTTGGACCACTGACTGTAATTCTTAAGTGCAACATCCACTCTGTAAGATTTTAAGAAAGTTGCATACATCGAGTAAATACAAAATAATCCTACTTGTTAAACATTTCACATTCTGCTGGCTTATGATGAACCAAAAGGAAATTTCAATATCCCCGAGCATAACATAAGAGATTAATTACCTGGGCCCTATGGGAGTGAAAGAATTTCCTTTTTTCCAGAAGGGCACGACTGTAAGAGAGAAACAAATTATATTAAAAGCCAGATAATCTTATCTACGAACTATAAAGGTAAAAAATAATACATAAAATTGTGTAGTCAATTTTCTCCCAAGTAGTTTCACATCTAAGACATTATGCAAAACAACAAGACATCAAAAACAAATATTACAGAATGCATCACTGGACAGTTTTAATATAATCAATGTTACCTACTTAACCTAGCTACATGGAACTAATCTTAAGTTTATAGGTTATAAGCTCAAAGGTGATTTAACAATTGTCGGAGAAAGAGAAGACTTCGTTGCATCATTAAACGGGAAGTAAAGCCCAACCAATGAGAAACTCAAAACATAAGTGTACCATCACATTTTAGAAAGGATAGTTAAGAACCACTCCATCTGGCACATAGTAAAATGAAGGTCATGGTTGAGGTTTTAATAAATTTAAGATAGAGGCTATTTAAAAGGCAGACAAGAAAGCCACCATAAACCAAGGGCCGCATTTGGCACTAGATCAATGGTCACATTTGAATATGGAGACCCTGTTGAATACATTGAAAAACTAGAGTAGTATATCTTTCGAGGTAATTCCTATAGTTCCAACATTTAAGAGGCCAAAAGGAGCTTCATAACTGCAGTAGATCTGAGGTGGATACAGTGACACTACTGGTCACTAAACTAGAGGGAAAGATAGGTTTGAAGGCACCATTGGAGAAAAAACTAAAGAGAGTTTTTTTTTATGTGTGTGTGTGTGGGGGGGGGAGGTGAGGTGAGGGTTAGTCAACTTGATAATGCCTAAAATAACTTTGGAATTACTTAGCAGTTGGAAGAGAATTGGTAACATAGAAAGGAAAGATATCTGGTGGAAAACTATTCTAGCATGCATATGGTGGACTCTATGGAAGAATTCATCATTTATTAGATGATGAATCTTTTGGTATAAATACAATGTTACCTTTATCTCAAAAAATATTTTGTAGTAAATTGTTCTTATTAAGTTCAGAGTAATCTACACAGAAGAGGGAGGTGTACCAACAACTATTAGGAGACATGGAAGGTGATCATCTAACTGGAAATAATTTGCATGTTCTCGAGGAAGAGCTACAAATGGAGCAAGAATTACGACCAGGTTCTCAAGTGATGTTAACTGTCAAAGGTGTAGAGTGCGCTAAGGAAAGAAAAATGAGATTTGGTTAGATTAACTTTAAATATTAGGAGGCATTGGTTGTAGTCACAAATAGTAAAAAAAATGAGATGAAAAGAAAGGAAAAGCATTTTCTAGAGTTTTTCATTGCCAGTTGGTGTGATTTTGGTAATCCTTATCATGTTAATCTACTATAGAAGAAGGAAGAAGACTTTAGAACTCAAAAAGACAGTTAAACTGGATAAATCATTTTGTTAAGAATGTAAATTATTTACTTATCTATTATAATATAAATAACATATTTTGTATAAACTATAAAATCTCGCTAAACATGAAGTTTTAGTTGGTGAAATAGAAATATACCTAAAGTTGGCATTCTGATGGAGTTCTTTCTCCGCTGCATCATTAAAAAAAATACAAAGTTAGATAGTAAATGTTACATATTTTATATATTTAATGAAGAGAAATTAAATAGAACTTATCATATAAATTTTCGTTACTTCTAACCTTGACAACGATGGGCTAACAAGAAGCTGTATTTTCTTAAGTATTTTCTCTTGGTGTGCTGCTATATAGTATTCAACTGAAAATTTAATGCTTTAATCTGCAACTGTTGGTCTTGTATCTATGATTGTTGGATTTCTACCACAGTTTCATCTGTATTTAATCATTTTTGTAACTCATTTGGGCACTAACATCTTCCTGTTTCGCCTTTTTGAGGGAGTCTTCTAACTCTGCCGTTCTTCTTTGTGTTTCCCTTGTAGTATTAGGTTTAGGACCATAACCATGACCTTTAGGACCATAACCAAGACCTTTTATGTACCCCAACTTTGTACCAAGTACATTATCCACAATTTCATCAATAGTCATGGAAGACTCTCCAGAAGTATATAGAGCTTTCAAATCTGTGATGTTGTTCTGCATAAATAATAACACAAAAAAAGGAATACGTGAAGAATATTAATCATACAAATGCAATGGTATGTTACTAAAATATTAATTTCTTACATAGTTTGTCTCAGCTTCTTCAGATGACCATCCCTTTTCACTCGTGTAATTAGTATGCTTGTAGAACTCAATTCAGTCAGGATCTACACCTTCATGTTACTTTTCACCCTGTATAACAAGAAAACAATATGAAATAATATTTAGAGGTATTTGAATGAAATGAGCTACAACTTACATACCTACTCTCTTATTTATCAAACAACAGAATATTAAATAGTATCAAAGTATCATTAGTAAAAAGAATTAAAATGGTATAACTTACAAGCTACTATAAGCGCTTTTGATCCCATGAAATGATTATATTTAGGCTTAGTTCGATTGACCTTGTTTACTTCGCATTGTTTCTACAAAGAAATTAAAAAAATCATAACTTAAATAACGAGAATAACATGAATATAAATTACCTTGTGCTCTGGATCGCTCCACATGTCAAAAGCTTATTCCAATTTTTTGAGGTCAACTGTTCAACTTCCATTTTACGAGCTTCTTCCACGGAGAGTGCACTTTCAAATTTTTGTTTTAACTTGTAGCACCATTGTCGGGTTCTATTTTTTAGAATATCCTCACAGTTATCTTTCACATAATGCTCGTCCAAATTAATGTCAAACCTCTCCTAATTAAAAACAAATAAGTATTGAAGAAACACAAAAAAACAATTAAAATCCGTTTTAGATTAAAATTATAATTATAACATCCGGTAACATGCTTAGTACTTTAAAATTCTAATGCCCTTAAAAACATACATTGCAGTTCAAGAAATTTATACCCATGATTTGAAATCTCTAGGTTCAGATTATAGTCCTTTTTAAGATACTGGATTCAAAATTATTAATTTATTCATATTAAATAGATTTACAGAGTTTGGACCAAAGTTTCTAGGATTGGCCGAACCTATACCATTGTATTTGGCTCTGGCCCCGATCAACTATGGTGGTTCATTGATTTTAAAAACTTTGGTATATATTTAGTTGTCATACTTGAACTACGTAAATTTTAGTTGATTGATATATTTTAATAAAAATGAATGACAACTGAAGTTGGATTACTTAAATAAATAGTTAATGTGATAATAGATTAATTTAAGATTAGCATAAATGCAGAATGTAGAACTAGTATTTTCAAACTAATGATATGTGTCTCATAAGATGGACATATTTTGATAGACATAATGGAAGTCATTTGGACTCCTGTCTAGTAGGTAGTCAAAGAAAGGTATTTTATCTTGACATCTTCGGAATGCATAGGAACCTAGTAGTCTGTGATTTTGGAAACTCTGAAGTCTTAGTTCGAAATATATGGACTTGGAATTGGACAAGATAATACCATTTGAAGGATTAACATTTGATTTAAAATCCAAGTATTGCATGAAATGCACCTTAGTTACTTGTTCAATACGAGAAACTATCAACATTTATTTTATCTATATCTTAAAAATATGATAGGCCTACTACGTACTGAGAAGATATAGAGGCTTATGTGATCTTAGACCTTCAATTTTTGATGTGATGGTCAGATGTCTATCTACATCAGCCATCTGAGCATACTAATCTGATGTTTAATAAATTAGTTTCAAGTTCTATATTTTGTAGCCCAATAAGCTGACATGCAACCCTCAAATGATAGGTCAAAAGTATATGTAACCTTAAGAAACTCTTGACATTATTTGTGTACTTTATCACAGTTGCTCCAAAACAATATTACTTTAAGGTGAAAATAGAGTAATTTCTAGTGGTCATTTTTCTTCGTCAAATCACTACTCTACTCTAACCACTTAGCATGCAGTTAAAGTATTTCAAATCAAACAATAGGAAATCTTAAAAATAATCTGACTGTGTAAGAAAATAAACTATAAATAGTACAAACAAGGATACTTTACAGTTGAATGTTGCTTTGTTTTTTCCTCTTTTAAGATGATTGTTCGAGGAAGAGCATTTGCATAGTACGCTTGATACATCTTTCAAATATGTAATTTTATTTGTCACATGGTATACATGTTCTTGTTAAAAATCTCATTCCAGCAGGGGTCATTAAAAGGTTGGATAGCATAAGAAGGAAATTATTGTGGCAAGAAAACAAAGAGAAAAAAGGCTTTCACCTGGTAAACTGAAAATCAGTAGCAACTGGGAAGAAGAATGGGGGTATGGAAATTTTAATGGTTATCAGGTAGATAAGGATATGTCGTGATAGAAAAATAGAAGCAAAGTTATAGTTAAGTAGGTGCAGCATACAGGTTGATGGATCAACCAAGTCTGTAGAATCCTACCTGCTCATGAAAACAAATATGGAAATGCAAAATTCCCAATAAAGTTTCATGTTCTATATGGATGCTACTGACTTAGGATAACGTAATGAAAAGGGGGATAACCTTATGTTCTAGGTGTTTCCTATGGAGAAACCTTAAAAATCGTAAACCATTTATTTCTACACTGCAAACATACTTAGCAACTATGAGAATATTTTTTATCCTTAAAAGGCATTGGACTATGTCGGGGGGAGTCACTGAAGCTCTAAAAAGATGGGAGGAGACATACGTCCATACTAAATACAACACTAAATGGAGAATTATCCCTGCTTCAATATAGTGGGCGATTTGGAAAGAAAGGAACTGTAGGTGTTTTGAGAAATGTTAAACTAAACTGCAATTTATTATGCTTTTGGTGTAATCAGTTATACTCAAATGACACTGTAATCAGTTATACTTAAATGACACTGTCACTATAATTGGTGTTTTAGACTCAATATAGATATAAAACAATGGAGTTTTGAATAAATATGTATATAAGATGTTAGTACAACCCATGTACTCACGTGATCTACCAAATATAGTTGTTATAAGTAATAAAACAATGTGCTTATGTTTAACTCAAACTTGCAAATAGTCTTTATAAGTTGTAGCCCGTGTTTTTAGCCCCTCAAATAGTCTTTTAATTTATATCCATATTACATAGCACTTGGGCACCACCGGGGTGAACAAAAGTACTGTTTGTCATGTAATAAATCCTAAAAGAGTATAGAATACTTACGTGGTATCTAATTAGTGTTGCATCTTTGTCCTATCTTGTAAGTTCCTTCCACTTATTTTGAAGTAGAAGAAAATTTCAAGCTATTAACCCTAATTCATTGGATAGTTTGGTTGATTGAATTGGCTTTGTTGGCCTTCCTTTACCAATTAGGATCTTCACTTTCATCTTGATTCCAATAGCCTTCTTCATTTTTTCAAGACATTTCCCTCTAGTCTTGCCACGACCTTTTCTGAGTCTAGCGGAATCATCTAACGATGAAAAAACATCAATTCATCTACCACCTAAGTCTAAAAATGATAGAGTATATACATACATATATTTATAAAACAACAACAAACCACATTGATTAGAAAAGAAGTAAAGAAAATATCCAGTATGCTTTTGATAAACTACTGAAAAAGAATAATTAAGATGCAACAATAATTTTAAGCCTCTTTCAATATTTCCCTGTACTAGATAGTAAAATATATTCCAGAGCACTTAAAGTATTACAGCATAGCAATAAAATGAACCTCACAAAATCAGTTTGACAACACTAGACCATCTACATATCATCTATACATTTTCATTGCACAGTTAATAGAGAATAGAAGAGGTAGAGTGTGTACTATTTACATACAGGTTTCAATCTTTTATTAGTAGAAAACCTTATTCTTTCTATTTGTACGATTCGTGACCTCCCTTCTGTAATCTGGATTCATCGTAAAACCACTCTACTTTTTGCTTTGGCAGCTTCTTTTATTCTCATTTTTATAACTCGAGAATTTTGTACTACACCCCTGGATGTCTTTGAAAATTGACTTCTGGATCATACCCATTCTCACAACAACATTCTCTAATGAAAAATATTATTGCCGAAGAGGGTTGCAGCTGTGTTCTAAATGTTTCTTGTGTGAAAATGATTTTGACACTACAAATCATCTCTTTGAAAATTGAAAGTTACAGACCAGATTTCCCCCCTAAGGGTAAGCTCAATTTGGAAAGGTTGAGAAACTCTTTATTAGGTCATGGTTTGAGCCCTGCGCGAAGCGAACTAACTTTGGTATTTAGAAGGATGAGGAAAGAGGGGAGGACCTATCATGCCTCAGTTTTGTAGGCTACGTTTGGCCCATAGGGACAGGCTCCAAAATTTCTCGGTCATAAAAAAAAAGTCACTGCCAGAATTGGCAACTTTTTCTCCTAAATTAAAGGAATCGGGTGGCTATGCCATAAAATACAGAGTTGTTGACACGTGGGAATAATACTGGAGGTACTGCTAGACAAAAAATGGTGGCAAATACCTGCTTGAGTAAGGTGGACTGTGTGGAAGGAGAGAAACAGAAGATGCTTCGAAGGAACCCCCAATACTGTCAAGAAAGCCAAGATTGCCTGTCCTTATTTTAAATTTTAATTTTGGTGGAAAAATCATCTCCTAGATGATGCTCAATCTCTCATAAATATTATAGAATCCTTGTAAGAAGAGAAAAGAGATATTTTATTTCTTTTGAAATGTGTCACTATGATTTGTGCAAAACCTTTGTGATGATGATTTACGATTACCTTTCTCAACGACAACAAAAATGTGTACCAGAAAAGAAAAGAAGAAGAAAAAGTATAAAGAACATCTAATGAAAACATCTTGACTGCAAATTAAGAGGCAGTCTAAGCATCCAACATACTAAGAATCCTCTCACCTAACAGTGAAACTAAAAAAATCCCTCAGCAAGTTCATCTAAAAATGATATCAGGTGATTTCAGACCAAATTTTTCGAAGACATGTCATGATCAAAGTAATAGTACTAAGTAAGAAAAACTAGAATAGATATTCAAGCAATTGCAGTGTTTCAACAATTATATATGGCTCTTTTATATTGCTTATTGGCAATTTAAATCCTCATCCTTGGGGTTGGGGGTGGAGGATGGGAGGATGGGGGGTAAGGAGGTATGGAAAGAGATCTCTTTTTAAGCAACAAAAAGAATCTTCTATCTCCTCACTTCAACTGGTTCCCGATGGAATAAATTTTCCTCAAACTTACTCTTAAAGATAATAATAACCTAGTAATTTGACCAAGTACTGGACCAGGCACTTCAAAAGACTTTTTTCCACAGGCTTCAACTTGACGAATAACTAAATAAACTAATCCTAATAGATATAGTTAAATTTATTGCCTGTATTAACAACAGGGGTAGGGCTTGATTCATCCAGTGATTGAGTTGCTTGAATAGTTTCCCCCGTAAGTGTAGTTTGCCCAAAGACACCTCCTTTTGGTGCCATTGATTTGCAAAATTCTGCCTAAGCATATTATGTAATTATAGTACATAATAGATATAAAAATTCCACTGTTTAACAAACGAATAGTTAATAAAAACACCAATCGTTGACAACTAAAAGAAGATCTGAAAAAGAACATAAATTATTTTGAAAATAGCATGTACCATAGAACCTTATATTGTATACTAATAATTAGTTCATCCATAACTAGGTAATAAAAAGAGGCTCAAGGATCTTTATAACTAATATGCTGCAAATTAGCTGCAAGTTCCTATCAAAAGAAAAAGAATTGTAATCTAATATACATGCACCATCAACGTGCAACTTATAGGACATTGATGAACTTTAGTACAACAATGATGTGTCTATGTTCCAACATATATAAGACTATTATAGGAACCTGAATTCCATGTTATGATTTTGCAAGTTATAAGTTAAAGTATTCTTTCTGACATAAAGCTCAAAGGTACATAGTTCAGGTTCAACTAGAGGAAACAACTGGAGGGATCAAATCTTGTCGACTTTATGATCTCATGAAAGATACATGTTTGTCAAAAGCAAAGGAGAAAACTTTCTGAAGACAGTTTCTCCTCAACGTTTGCATCAATCAATGTGCTGCCCTTCTTCATCTAAAGCAACATCAACACACACAGTACATAGAATATCTATCATCATAGACAATAATGGTGTTCATAACTATTTCTGTACTGAGGATAAGTCATTTCAGCATGTTAGATTAGCTTTTTTTCTTTTCAAGAATGACAGGACACGAAGTCACAACATATCCCCTACCTATATTCCTACAAATAATTGATTTGAGGGTGAATTTATTCTCGTACTTAACTTTTCCAAGTACTACACAAAAGCTGCAAAACATGCAAAACTTATATTTTCCCCTTCACATCAGAGCACATATAAAGTGAAGATGACCTGGGGTGTATCTGGTAGCATAGAAAATCTTCTCTTGGAAAATATTTTTTAGAAAAGTAAGCAAATTGTTTTCCTCATTTCTTGTATTTGGTATGTAAGTAAAAAATTATTATTCTTAAGACAGTTATATACAATCTAGACATATATTATACTAAGATAGGGTAAAGTTCTGAGGTGGTTGGGGATGGGATCTACGGTATTAAGGAATTTTGATGTGGTTGATTGTTTTGTTTGAATTATGTGAAATATAACTACAACAACAACATATATGCCCAGTGTATTCCCAAAAAGTGGGATTTGGGGAGGGTGAAGTGTACACAGTTCATACCTTTACCTCAGATTTGGAGTACAAAAAACAAGAGATAGAAACAAAACATCAGATAGTAATAAAGCAAAACTACCACAAAACAATCGATCTACATGAAATAACAGACATCAAAAAAATTTCAAGAATAAGAAATTATAGGCATAGCACTACAACTACTACTACAAACAATAAGACAAAGTACTCCTACCTACTAGCATGGATATACTTGTAAAACTTGTTTCCATACTAGCACTACTTGATAAGTAATAACTTGGAAATGCTGAAGAACTTTGATATATGAGATTTTCCTAAATAAATATAGAATATCTTCGATAACAATTATACTGCCCGCACAAGATACCAGTGAAGCTTTGATACGGGTAAAGCTTCGATACGAGTGAAGCTTTCTCAACATTTGCATCAATCGATGTTCTGCACTTTTTTAGCTAAAGAAATATTAACACGCACAGTACGCAGTCTATCTATCATCAAAGACAACAATGATGTTCTGTAATGCCCTGAGTCAGAACCCCGAATGCTACATAGTGCTCATAATCCCCAAGGACCACAAGCTAACCCATAATTGGTACCTGCTACATTAAATGAATGATAATACTGTAATATGTGGAAATTAGGCGGAAAATATACCATAATGTTCAATCCTGTAATAAAACTAAATATGGTATAGTGATACCAAAATTGAAATATCTGTCTGAAAATACTTCTAGTCTGAAAAGCCTCTAAACTGTCTAAACTGTGGATTTAACGGGACAAGCCCCCAACTAACTCCAACTATTGAAAGTGAACTGATAACTGAAATACTAAAAAAAATAATCATGTCCTCAAACTATGAAGACTCACCGCTAACTCTGACTGCTGAAAGTCTGAACTGCTAAGGGTGCTCGGGAGCCCATGTGTCTGAACCTATGATATAAGACATCATAGCACAAAAGAAAGGGATGCATCAGTACTTTGAATATACTGGTATGCTCAGTGAGGTAGGAAGAAATGCATGAGTTCATATGCATGAATAATACTAACTGAATATCATGAATATGACTGAATGAGAGTACATGCATGAATACGTATACTGTAACTGAAATTATGATAACACTAGATACTGAATATGAATACTAATTAACTAAAATCTGAGTATACTGATACTGAATTATTGATAACTGAATGACTGTATCTGACAGTCTTTATTTTGTGGAACTATACTGAGTTTCGTACTGAGCTGAGTGACTGTGTCTGACAGTCCTGAGTCTGTAGAACTGAACTGAGTTCTATACTGAGATCGAATCTGAGACTGAGACTGTGCGATGTAATCATCTAACCGACATGCCCCTTCTCTAACTAATTTGGGGTCTAACCTATTACCCCAGTTGGAAGGGTGTCAATACCGTGCCACGAGTAAAGACAAGTTGTAAGTTAACCCTCTCTGACAAGAAGCTCTTCCGTAAACCCTCGCTGGGAGGAAAGCTCAAATGAGATATATCAACCCTATTCTAGTAGGGAGATATCTCAATCTACACTGGCTACGTAGTTCTAGTACACAAGGATTGCTTCTAAGGACCACACCCTCCACTGGCAGGTGATCCCCCATCATTGGGTTCACTCGGTATTGAATCCTACTCCCAACTGAATAGATACTGGACTAAATTCTAAACTATACTAGGCTGGGCTGAACTTTTACTAATCGTACTATTTGAATGAACAAATCTGAGTTCACAGAGTTTTGTGGACTGATGGAATACTACTGAATTCCATTAACTAACCGAGTACCACTGAGTTCTGAACTAAATATTATGACTGAATTATGAATACTACTGATATTTTCCTGAGTTTTGTAACTGACTGAAGCTCTAGGTAAATAGCTAAGGTTTTGGGTATTGAATACCCCCAGGACTCGATAGCATGAAAGGTAAATCATAGAATAATCTTGAAAAGCATAATCATGTGCACTTGTTCACAATTCATTCATTGAAACATTTAATCAAACACTTGTGTGATATAACTTGCACATAAGCTAACATGACATGATCTCTTTCCCTTATTAGTTCACATGAGATATTCATCAAGCACTTGGTAAGCATAGATAGCACATAATACTAAACAACAACTAGACATCATAATTCAAATCCCCATTGACAATTTCAAGGGTTTTACATGGGTTCTCATGATATTACATACATATCAATTAATCTCACATGAAACGTATCTTAAAACATGGATTAAAATCCTAATTAATCATTACAAACATGGTTATAATGAAACCCAACATGGAATTCATGAAATCCATAAACTTAAAGTTTAAAAATAGTTTCTTGGACTCCATGGGTGGAAGGGACCCTTGGATGAATACTTCACATACCTTGATTACTACTTTTGAGAAGATTGAAGTGAGTTCTTGAGACTTGAATTCTTGAACTTGATGAGTCTAGGGCTTGCTCTTGAGAGAGTTTATGAGTAAAGAATGAGATTTTTTCCCTACAGACTGATTAATTTTGTGTTAAGGCTGAATAAGGATGGGGAAAATGACCAATTTACCCCCACAACCCATATTAAAATAATGTTAAATAGGGTTGCCCTCGCGTCGCGACCCCTGCTTGGGTCAAGTAGCCATCGTGACGCGACTCCTACTCGGGTCAAGTAGCTATCGCGGTGTGACCCTTACTTGGGTTGATTGTCCCTCGCGACGCGGGGCTATCACGACCTTTCACTGGTTCGGGAGTCCAAACTCGCCCTTATGCTAGTTGGAAAAATTCAAAACTCGCCTGAGATGACCTACAAGTGACCATGATCATGAATCAATTTAAAAATTAACTAACTAAGGTGGGAAGGTTGGAAATAAAATTCTCTAAATTTGGAAGGCTAAAATGATTCTAAGTCTTGATACTTAGCTAAAATTTTATAAGTCTGGGACCCCCTTAACAAGTTTAAAGGAGTGAGTTAAGCTAAGAATTTTGTGGGGTCTTATAATATCTCCCATTTGGGAACATTCATCCTCGAATGAGACTGACTAAGATGGGAGAACTGATAGACTATAAGTATGTACTGGACATATACAACTGAAACATGATTTCATGGCTGAGACTACTGTTATGCTGGAATTTCTTACTGAACATGCATATCTGATGCATGATTTTGTAACTGATATTACTGATAAGTTGAGTTTATATATACTGAACATGCATTCTGATGCATGAGTACATGACTGAACATGATTCATGAATGCATGATTGAATATGCAATGGTAACTGATACCAAGTTCATAAGGAACATCTGAGCATGAAACTAAGTAAGTTTTTAAGGAAAACTATTACCTTGAGCTGAGTCTGAGTTTGTAGAGAAGATGTAAGGATACTTGGTCTGTATATGTGCTCCTGCTTCCCAAGTAGCTCCCTCAACGGACTGATTCCGCCAAAGAACTTTAACTAGAGGGACTTCTTTGTTCCTCAGTCTACGAATCTGATAGTCAAGGATTTTGACTGGAACCTCTTCATAAGAGAGACTGTTCTGGATATCTATGCCCTCTATCGGGACTACGACTGCTGGGTCACCTATGCATTTATTAAGCAAGGAGATGTGGAACACTGGATGAACCGAAGCTAAATTTGAAGGTAACTCGAGCTAGTAAGCTACCTTTCTGAAATGACTGAGAATTCGGTTTGGACCGATATATCGGGGCTTGAGCTTCCCCCTTCTTGCTAACCTCTTCACTCCTTTCATATTATCTATATCGAACTCAAGATTATTTACTGAATACACATGAACGGGAACATGAGAACATAACTGAGCTTGAAACGTGATACAAGAACTGATTATCATGAACTAAACTGAGCCCCTAAATACATGGCTTACGGATGAGATTGGAACTTGAGGGTCCACCTATGAGTACCCACTACTCTAAACTGGATTCATTATGTGAAGAAAATATGGAAGGTTTAGGTCATACAAACTTGGGGGTTATAGTACATCTTCCCATTGGGACGTTATGTCCCCTAAAGAATGCTGACTTAGCTGAGATATTGAGGAAAAACTAAGATGATGCACAGGGAACCTACGAACTGAATCGTGACTGCATATGGGGGATCTGAAACTGAGGCATGACACCCGAACTGAGCTAAACTCACAACCTCAAGGTTGCTTGATTTTGGATAGTTACTTTTATGAGATTTTGGATAGTAAGACTAGATCGAAAGATGGAAAACCATACCACACGAATTTGTCCGTCTGACTGCTAAAATGAATTACTGGCTTTATGGACTAACTCATACTGAAAACTTATTCTCAATTGGAGATTTTTCTCTAACACTCTTTTTATTGAGTTGCCAACAACTTTAGGGAGCAAGGAAAGCTTGGCATTGTCTGAATAAGACATAACAACGTGGCTAAAATTTTGTAATATGAGGCGAGGCCTACGAATCATCATCAAAGATGGAGTGACTAAGACTTATGCACTGCAACTACAAATTTTCAAGCTTAGACATATCCCTTGAATACTCTCTCAACAATACTCTCCACCTTAGTACAACACTTCACTTGGGACTACTGAAAAATATTTGCATGGGCGCTGTGCACCAATGCATAAGCATACTAGCTTATCTAATTAACTAAATAACTGATAGCTGAATACTGGGTCTGCAGGGCTGAATAGTACTTAGTCTAAATAACTGGACTGAAACTGTAGAGCATAATGTATATGAGGTAAGGACTGACTGGGTAATATGAGATAACTGAGCATGAATTCATGAAAGTTGTATTATTTAAGAATGCAAGACCAAACATGTAACATAGTTCTAAAATATTTTGTAAACTGAGGTACTGAAATACTAATAACTGAGTAACTGATAACTATATGTTATAGTCGAGCAAACCTAAAATTGTACTGAGTTTCTGATCTGATTAGTGGACTGAGACTTACAATATAACTAAGACTGTAACTGAGACTACGATTCAGATGGTAGGTGGGACTGGACACACTGTAAGGCATGAGTGCAGAGGTCATGAGCTGCATGACCTGATTTTTGGAGTTTTCATGTTCATGGAACATAATTAGTACTACTGAGTGAACTGGAACTCCTCATACTAAGAACTGGCAATGCACACGGTTCTATGAAAAGTGCATGAATATAAGATGTGTTCATGGAGCTGAGACACAAAGCATGCATAGGTATCGTGATGACTGAAGTACAAAACTTTAAACTGAGGTAAAGACGTGTTGGGAATTATTCCCACCCATTACTTTTCTACACATACTACTATTACTACTGAAATCTGGAAGCCTGACTTCCTAAGATATCATAACCGGACAGTTCCTGTATACCCACCGGGCTATGATAGACTGACCCACTAGGTTGGAGGTTGAGAAAGGTTTTGTTAATATTTGATCTGACTTTAAAGTTAACTGCTATGCAAAGAGTTACAAAAGACAAAGAATCTTTTGGATCTAATGATACATAAACAGACAAATGGGAGGTCTATAAATACCAGTGACCGCATCAGGGGAACTTTCCCAATCTTGCCTAGACTGAAGTGCATAAAGCCTATTTGGGCGCTGCCCACTGGTAGCACTAGAAGTGGCACCCTGTTGATTTGAGCGACTAGACTGAGTTGAAGGATGACTGTGCTGACTTTATAGACCAGCCTTAGGAAAGTCTCGGACTTTGTGACCTGACTCTCCACATCCAAAACACACATCATTGTCGGCTCTACACATACCCTTATGATTTTTACAACATTCTTCGCAAAGCAGATTAGTACAAACACCGCTTGCACTACTCTGGGTTTTGGAGCCTGGCTCCCCATCATGACTATCATTCCTGAACCTTGGTACTGGTGTACTAGCTGAAGATTGAAATGGGGCTGAAAACTTCTGACTAAACCAAGAATAGTTACCACCCTCTGACCTTGGCTGGGCAAAACTAAAGCTACCCATTCTGGGTCTCTTATTTTCTCTCTCCTTCTTCTAAAGTTTTTGTTCCTCAATCTATTGAGAAAGGACCATAAGCCTAGATATGTCCATCTCTCTAATCAACATCCTAGTCCTACACTCCTTAACCATTCTACCCGATACCCCAGACATAAACTTGCTCATTCTGGATCTATTATCTGCTACTACATAGGGAACATACCTGGCTAACTGAGTAAACTTGGGAGCATACCTGGCTAACTGAGTAAACTTAAGGAAATACTCTTTTATACTCATATTTCCTTGCTTGAGATTGATGAACTCTAATACCTTGGCTTCTTTTAGCTCTAAGGGAAAGAATCTATCTAAGAAGGTCATAGCAAACTCTTCCCATTCTATGGGCTCTTCATATACACCCCTGTCTACCTTCCACCACCTAAACCACGTATGGGATATATCCTATAGCTGATAGGTTTCTAACTCAACACTCTCACTGGAAGTCACTCCTATGATATCTGTGACTTTCTAAAACCGATCGAGGAACTCCTGTGGATCCTCTTCAAACTTAGAACCTGAGAATAAGGGAGGATTCATTCGGGTGAAGTCCCAAATCCTAGATGCAGTAGTATTGGACACTAGGTTGGCTGGAACAGCAGTTGAGCATTTATTCTGGGCTACCACAAACTGAGCTAGGGTGGTGAATGCTGCTCTGAATTCGGCGTGGGAGACATGTTCATCCAGAGGATCTAGCTGGATGGGCTTGGGTTCTGGCTGGTCTCCCGTTCCTATTCCTTTAGTCCTCTTTGGAGGCATATTTTGTAAACGGAAGAGAAACTTAGTTTATAAAGAGGGTTTAACTGATGCTCATGCTCACTTACACGACATGAATACTGAAAGAAGGGAAATTATTCCTAAAACATCTCATAGCCTCCTGTCCATAAGTGTGGCGCGTAATACACCCATGCATAAGAATCTACTAGATGCAGCTTTCAGACTTACTAGGACTCTATTCAACCGTAGGCTTTGATACCAAGTTTGTAATACCCCGAGTCAGTACCCCGGATGCTACACGGTGCTCATAATCTCGAAGGACCACAAGCTAACCCATGACTGGTTCCTGCTGTATTAACTAAATAATAATACTATAATATTTGGAAATTAGGCGGGAACATTCCATAAGGTTTAATACTATAATAAAACTGAATACGGTATACTGATACTGAAACTGAAATATCTGTCAGAAAATACTTCTATTTTGAAAAGTCTCTAAACTGTCTGAACTGTAGAGTTGATGGGACAATCCCCCAACTAACTCCAACTACTGAAAGTGAACTGATAACTGAAATAAAACAATTATGTCCTTGAATTATGAGGACTCACCGCTAACTCTGACTGCTGAAAGTCCAAACTCTAAGGGTGCTCGGGAGCCCAAGTGTCTGAACCTATGATAAAAGACATCATAGAATAAGAGAAAGGCATGCGTCAGTACTTTGAATATACTGGTATGCTTAGTGAGGTAGGCTAAAATGCATGGGTTCATATACATGAACAATACTAACTGAATATTATGAATATGACTGAATGAGAGTACATACATGAATACGTATACTATAACTGAAATCTTGATAACACTGGATACTGAATTTGAATACTGATTAACTGATATCTGAGTATATTGATACTGAATTACTGATAACTAAATGACTGTATCTGATACTCTTGATTCTACGAAACTATACTGAGTTTCGTACTAAGCTGAGTGACTGTGTCTGATAGTCCTGAGTCTGTAGAATTGAACTGAGTTCTACACTGAGACTGAATCTGAAACTGAGACTATGGGAAGTTATCATCTAACCAACATGCCCCTTCTCTAACCGATTTGGGGTCTAACCTGTAACCCCAGTTGGAAGGATGTCAATACCAATCCATGAGTAAAGACAATCTATGCGTTAACCCTCTCTGAAAAAACCTCTTCCATCAACCCTCGCTGGTAGGAAAGATCAAATGAGATATATCAACCCTAGTATTTTAGGGAGATATCTTGTAACGCCCCGATTCCCGAGAATCAAAATGCCACACGGTGCTTACGATCATGAAGGACCACAAGCTAACCCTTTTCTGATATCTATACCTGTTCACTGCATAATATAATAAAATACATGCGTAAACTTTCCATAAGGTTCAAACATCTAAAAATATGCAATACTGGAAACCACACACTAATACATCTGTCTGAAAAGCCTCTAACTGTCTAAACTGTGGAGTTGAAGGGACAATCCCCCAACTAACTCCATCTACTAAAATCAACAAAACACTGAAATAGAATATGCTCAGATGATGAGGACTCACTTCTGTACCCACTGCTACAAGATCTGATAGCTAAATATACTCTGAATCTCGCTTTTCTGAACCTATGGTGGGGAAAACACCATAGCGCGAATGCGTTAGTACAAAGAATGTACCGAGTATGCAAGGATAGGGTAAGGTAAAATATAAGGCTTATGCATAAACATGACAATCTGAATAATATGTATTCGCTGGAATAAACATATATAGAAACTCTGCAGTTACCAATTTTGAAACATGTTTGATCAACAATACACACATGGATGCATAAAGTACAACTGAAATTATCATGACACCGAATGTTACATTTTGAACACTGACACCCAAAAATAATAATACTGACAATAAGATACTGAGTATCTGAAACTACTAGAGTTGACATCTGTACTTATCCATACTGAGAAATCGGATAGATGATATTACTGATATTTGATATTCAACTTCACCAACTCTGGAACACTGAATAGTTGAATCTGAGATCAACCCTCATCTAGCAGGAAGTCTCTATACTCAATGATAATGATAATGGGTAAATAAGTTCGAGAGCAACCCTCATCTCGCAGGAAGTCTCTCTACTCAATGATAATGATAGCAATACTGGGAGGCCTGTATCTGACAGCCTCAACTTCTGCACATTAACTGAGTTATTTTTTGAGACTGTTACTGAAATTATGGGAGTGATCATTTAATCGACATGCCTCACTTACCACAAGTGGGATCCAACCTGTACCCCAGCTGGAAGGGTGTCAATACCGCGCCACCAGTAAAGACAACTGCATAGGACCCTCTACTATCAGGACCTCAAACGAGAATGGTGGGACTCTCTACTCGCAGGACAACCACCTCATCTAACCCTCTACTCGCAGGATAGATGTCTCAACCTACGCTGGCAACGTAGTTCTGGAGCATAAGGATTTCTACCAGGAATCAAATCCTCTACTCGCAGGAATGTTCCCATCCTTAGCTCGCTCGGTGCTGAATCCTACTCCCAACTGAAAGACACTTAACCGGTTCTTAACTGTACTCAACTGAATTGAATCTGTTCTCACATTATGATACTTTATCAATATAACAGAGTTCGCTTGATTCCGTTCTCTGACGGAGTATTTCTAAATGCCACTTACTTTTAAGATAAGCTTACTATATCACAAAATGTAAAGAGGTCTGTAACGGAGTGAATTGATATGTAAGATTTCAGAGCTTCATGGCCCGAGTATTCGATAAAAATGATTTCCAAGATTACTGAGTTTTCCCCAAGTTTTGAAACTAACCGGGAGTTCATTGTTCATCGCTCGATTGAGATTACCGTGAAACTGACTTGGCTCTAGACCAGCAGACTATTTCGGGCATACGTACCCCCAACACACAATAGCATAAAGTTACACAAGATAGATAACTCATACACAACATGCCCATAGGCCATCATACACAACACATAATTGAGGACTTCACACTTAGCAAATTAAATGGCCTCATTTCTTCATATAAGCATCCAATCGAACACGTGGGGAGAATGCTTTGGGTCCACAACAAATACTATGCACAAACATCATAGTTACCTCAATAATTCATCATGGCATTCCATCATACACCCACAACGCACCACAAATTCAAGGAAATCAACTATCTATAGGAACAAAGCATGAATTTATTTTTTAAGACCTAAGGAACCACAATGCATAGTTTCCTATTCTCTTAAATATTTTGTCAAACATATGGTAGACATAAGTTAAGCATATGGATATGGCATGAAATCATAATTTGGATAACAAACAAGTCAAATACTTAATTCTTCTTCACATAGGCATTTTAGCAATCACCTTACATGCACCATTTAGGGCATAGGTTTAATTCTCAATTTCATGCACCACAACACCATCATCCTTCAACTTCAACATCCACATTTCTCAATTCACAATCCAACTCACATTTAGAAAATATTTGACATATCAATCAATAGTAGGGATATATAATTCCCAATAACAATTATCAAGTCATAACAAGGAAATAATGGAATGATAGTATAAATCAAGGCTTAGCAATTTAAATCATCATATATTCATAATCAATTAATTTTGGACCTATTATGTTATAAAAACAAAATCTCTAGTCTCTTAGGTATTTTCACAAACACCTTACATGCACTTCTTAGGCATAGGTGGATTCATCAAGATTACAAGTATTCAATCACCCATTTCATATATTTATACATCACACACCACCATAGTTTCCACAAACATACAAAGATACCTTCTTGGATATCATCAACTTCAACAACATAATCACCAACCATCACACAAATACTACACACATATACTTCAACCAACACACATAATCATCCCACACATATATCTCAACCATCATGTGAATACTACACACATACACAATGAAAATTTAAAAAGTATAATTATATATATATATATATACACACATGTATCTTGAGCCTTTGAAAAAGGATTTGTGGGCTCTATGGACGAAAGGAGCCCATAGATAAACACTTGCATACCTTAGATTTCGTAGCCGAAGAGATTGACGGAAGGAATTCTTGAATCAAAACCTCCAATTAATTTCCCCCAATTCAAAACCCTAACCCTAACTCCTCTTCTTCTATGTATATATATATGCATATATTTTGAGAGAGAGATTTAAGAGAAATGAGAGAAAATGAATGACAATTCTAAGCTCAAAGGGGGTATATATAGAGGGTTACAATAATGGAAAATGACCAAAATACCTTTAAAAATCAATTAATGTCAAATCTTCCCTTTAGTGATCTATCCGATAGGCTGAAGTAAATTGCCATAACTTTTTACTACGATGTCCAAATTGTATGAAACCAATTTCATTGGAAAGAAGACTCTCAGGGATTTCTATTGATAAATAGCAGCTCACACAGTTTATTATGTACAAGGAGTTATGATCGTTTAAAGTTGGAGCAAAAATACGCCTGGCTGCTGTATTTTTTGCCTGCACATTTTACTGTTCACAGTTCGATCGGAATGGTCGTAGTTTGATCGGAATGGTCGTAACTCATCGCTCGAGTGTCCGTTTTGGGTGATCCACATAATGTTGGAAAGATTATTCGATGCTCTACAAAATGGTGGGTCGAAATCTAAGAAATGACACACAGAAAAATTATAAATCATTCTTGAAGATAGGATCCCGACATGTTTACGCATAAAATTTCGATGAAAAATTTTCCGGGGTATTACATATCTCAATCTACACTGGCTACGTAGTTCTGGAATGCAAGGATTGCTTCTAAGGACCACACCCTCCACTGGCAGGTGAGCCCCCATCCTTGGGTTCACTTAGTGCTGAATCCTACTCCCAACTGAATAGGCACTGGACTGAATTCTAAATTATACTAGGCTGGACTGAACTGTTACTGATCGTACTGTTTGACTGAACTGAACTGAGTTCACTGAGTTTCATGGACTGACAGAATACTACTAAATTTTTCTAACTGACTGAGTTCCACTGAGTTCTAAATTGAATATTATGACTGACTTATGAATACTACAGAGATTTTCCTGAGTTTTGTAACTGACTGAAGCTCTAGGTAAACGGCTAAGTTTTCGGGTATTGAATACCCCCAGGACTCGATATCATGAAAGGTAAATCATAGCATAAGCTTGAAAAGCATAATCATGTGCACTTGTTCACAACTCATTCATGGAAACATTTTATCGAACACTTGTATGATACAACTTGCACATAAGCTAACATGACATAATCTCTTTCCCTTATTAGTTCACATGAGATATTCATCAAGCACTTGGTGAGCATACATATCACATAACACTAAACAATAAGTAGACATCATAATTCAAATCCCCATTGACAATTTCAAGGGTTTTACATGGATCCTCATGAAGTTACATACATATCAATTAACCTCATATGAAACGTATCATAAAACATGGATTAGAATTACAATTAATCATTATAAACATGGATATAATCAAACCCAACATGGAATCCATGAAATCCATAAACTTGAAGTTTAAAAATAGTTTCTTGAACTCCAAGGGTGGAAGGGACCCTTGGATAAATACTTCACATACCTTGATTACTACTTTCGAGAAGATTGAAGTAAGTTCTTGAGACTTGAATTCTTGAACTTGATGAGGCAAGGGCTTGATCTTGAGAGAGTTTATGAGTAAAGAATGAGATTTTTGTCCTTATAGGCTGATTAATTTCATGTTAAATCTCAATAAGGGTGGGGAAAATGATCCATTTGCCCCCATAACCCATATTAAAATAGTTTTAAATAGGGTTTCCCTCGCGTCGTGACCCCTACTTGGGTCAATAAGACATCGCAATACGACCCCTACTCGGGTCAAGTAGCCATCGTGGAGCGACCCTTACTTGGTTTGATTGTCCCTCGCAACGCAGACTAGCACTACCCTTCACTATTTTGGGCATCCAAACTCGCCCTTACGCTAGTCCAAAAAATCCAAAACTCGCCTGAGATGACCTACAAGTGACCCTGATCATGAATCAATTTAAAAATCGACTAACTAAGGTCGGGAAGGTTGGAAATAAAATCCTCTAAATTTGGAAGGCTAAAATGATTCTAAGTTTTGATACTTTGCTAAAATTTTTAAGTTTGTGACCCCCTTAACAATCTTAAAGGATTGAGTTAATCTAAGAATTTTGCGGGGTATTACATGTTCAGAATTATTGCTCTACTGATGATAAGTCATTTTAGCATGTTAGATCAACTTTGTTCTTTCCAAGAATTAATTACTCATATATACAATTCCGATCTAATCGGACATATCAGTAAGCCACCAGAACACCACTTCTTTTCTCAAAGCCTCATCAAGTTAACCTTGAGAAGGAGTGGACTTGAAGAATACCCTATGCTTATAATTCTATAGAAGTTGCCTAAACTATTTTCTTTATCATTACGTGGAAACGCGTACACTGGCAAGGTAATGTGTTGTTCTCCTTAAGGGTTTCCCCTCCTCAAAACTCTTAAACTCTAGGGGCTGCCAAATTTAGAAACCTAGAGGGTCGAGATAGGACCATGCTTAGTCTGGTTCATCTTTGAAGACTGCAAGAAATTGGAGAAGGTTCCCGATGAAGTGAGACACCTAAATAAAATACAGGAAACAACAATTATAGACATGCCAGATACCTTTCAAAATAGCCTTTAAGAGGTTCAAGGAAAATACTTCAAAGTTCAGTTCAGAAAATTTTTTGACACGAAGAAATTTCCCAAGATTAAATCACGAATGATATTTCAAGTACTCAGTCATAATAAGTTACGGATTATCTATACTCTATTTTACTTAAGTGCTTAGTCGTGTATTGTAAGAAGTGAATATACATTTATGTTGAGAATGTGCCCTTTTAATGATTGATATCTGCATCAATTATGTTTGCAGTGATTGAATTCTCAAGTGTCACTTATTTTCCGTATGCAGGGCATATGTTTAGTGTATTATTGAAGATGATTTGTCCATCGACATTACATTGGAATGGAAGAAGCTATAAGAAGGTTAGTGAAAACGACAACCAAAAACTTGTGAATTTTTTTTTGTCATAAAGCGTTGAAACTTCACTCGTCCTAATCCTAAAAACTTTGTGGTTAACTCTGCCAAAAGCATAACCGATCCATATACTTCTGTTTTTCTTAAAACAAAAATAGGAATTAGCTACACATCTTTTGATAATAGATTGTTAAGTAACTTGTAACTAATAGAATTTTTTGATAATTTTTTATTTAATAAGATTCACAACAGAATTTGTACATCGCGTACATGGTATTCTTGTTCAGGTTCAAAATTTTTGCTTCACATTGCAATGAAACACCTTCATTTGTTTTCTCATATATATGGTAGTTTTTCTGAAATTCTTTTGGTGCCAAAAACCTTAAAGAAAAGTAAGCGCCAAAAATGGTTTCTTTTCTCCATTTCCCCTTTTACTATGTTTCTCTTTGGTGTGCTAGTGAAGAAAGTAATGTCGTACTTCCTCAGATCAACTCGGAAAATTTAGGAAGTTAAGTAGTGCTTGACCAATTTTATAGGTTCCCCACCTAATTATAATTACACAAAAATATATTTACAATTACAAAATTTTATTCTAACCCTAGAAATACCTGAAAAGAATTCCACATATATCTAATTCAATCTCAATTATCACAAGATTTCATGGATGCTCGTATGAACTATAGTAGCTGCAACTGTTGGAAAGGTTTAGAAATGTTTGAGATTTTTTTATTGGTTTAGCTGTTTGGAAATGTGTAGAAGTATCCATAAAACTATTTTTATACATATAAAACAATTTAGTCATATGTACTTTGTATGTACTTTGGTTGGGTTAAATAAGTAAATGCTTGGGTTTTTTTTTTGATTTGGTAGGTTTGGAAATGAGTAGAAGTATCCATCAAATATATTATAGTGTATTTACAAATAAATTATCAAAAAATTATAATTAATTAATATACACAAATTTTTAGTTAATTATCATTAAATATGATTAGCTATAAATTAATTATTTTAAAAAGAGAACTATGGATAAACTAAAGGGTCCATTTGTAGGGTGTATAAGAATTATACAAAATTTATGTATAAATAATGCTTATTCTAGTTATGTCACATAATATTTAGGCGGCGTTTGATTTGGTGTAAAAAATAACATTAACTGCATAATTTCTAACAAAATATTTTTTACTTTTTTGAAATTATATAATATAAAAGTTATTTTAAAAGTACTATAAAATATAATAATTAATAACTAAATTTAAAAAAAAAACATATAGAAAATTTCAGTAATGCCAAATTACATTTGTGTCACATAAATTGAGACTAAGACACCCTCCGTTCATATTTACTTGTTCATTATATATTTTCTTGAGAGCCTGGACTAAAGTTTCCTACTACTTAAATTTTATTTCGTGTGAAAGAAATTGATCTAAAAGGGTAATAAAATTAAAATAACAAAAAATTTGATGTAATTGATACAAAATTATTGAGACGGACAAAGAATACATTTCGTGATAGATCTATAATCTTAAAGCACTGGATGCTCATTTCTTTTTTATCCATATCATAAATGTATATAAATTTAAGAATTATAAGTTATCGATAGCCGCTTAAACTTGTTTGGAGAATTCACTTAGGCACCCTCAATAGACCCATTTTTCTATTAGATACACCAATATTAACGAATAAAATTATGACATGTGGCATGTGAACTCAAATAATTTAAAAAATAAATTTTCATTTTTTTAAAATAAAGAAACAATTCTTTTAAATATATGACGAATAAAAGGGGATGGAGATGGATTTTTCTCTTCTTCACCACTAACATTAATAGTAAGAGATGGAGAAACTTCTCCATTAGCAGTTTCGCACCCAAAATTAGCAACAACAATATTCGCCCTTCGTTTTCCACCAGATTAACTTCCTTAATTTTGATTTCTTACAAAATTTTATTGACAAAAGACCACCGCCACCATCACTAACTCCGACAACTCTGGTCAGCCAACCAAACAACAACACGCCATAAAAAAAGCTCTTTCATTTCAATTGGTGTTGAATACAAATTCAGTGATATTTGAGGTTCAATTCTACCCTTGTACAAAATATATTTGTAGATTCCTTTAGTAGGGTGTAAAACAGTAATGCTCGGCTAGTTATGATTGCATATTATTTAGGCGGTGTTTAATTTGGTGTAAAAAAATAACATTAATTGTATAATTTCTGAAAAAATATTTTTACTGTTTTGACATTATCACTCATAATATTTTTTAAATAATAATAATTTTTTTAAAAAACTCTTAATTAGAAAATATTATTTGGGCGATTTTTTTAATGTTAATATTCTCAATATTAAATACGATAAACTTCTATAATTTTTGTAAAAATGGGGATAGAGAAAGTAATGCATATAATATAAAAGTTATTTTAAAAGTACTATAAATTATAATTAATAATTACATTTTAAAAATATATATAGAAATATAGTTAATGTCATATTACATTTGTGTCACATAAACTGGGATTAAAACATTACTCCCTACGTCCAAATTTACTCGTCCATTATATTAAAAATGGATGTGCAACAATACTGGTTCAATTTGAAAAATTAATGGATAATTTTTCATTTCTGCCTATTTTACCGTTGATATTAAATACGATTCATTATCCACTAAATTTTTCAAAGCATCAAATTTATTATATTCAAAATATAATATAATAACATTATCCCTAACATTTACTTTATTTTAACTTGTGTGTCAAGTTAATAGTGAACAACTATTGATAGACCGAGGGAGTAACATATATTGGGCCCATTTTAGTTCAAGTGCTCCAGTATTTAGTCTTATAAATATAAATGGAATTGAACACACATTATATTCTTTCTACTATCTTCAACATGTAGGCCAGGGCGGAGCCGCCTTTGGTTTAGGGGGTTCATCCGAACCCCCTTTGGTAAAAAATTATACTATTTAGACATGATTGAAATAATTTTTTATGTATATATAGTAGGGGTTGAACCCTCTTCGGCTCGTTCGTATGTTCACTTTTTCAATTTTTGAATTCCCTTAATAGTAATCCCGGGTCCGCCACTGCATGTGGGGCATTTCAAATAAAATGACGCATATATGATTGGTCTTGATGGAATATTACTCTAACTTCTATATATTTTCAAGACAATATAAACATCATTTAATAGGGATACTATAGTAAAATAATCATATTATTAATTATTTAAATTATTTATTAATCATTTAAATTGAATACTTATGAAAAAATTAACAAATTGAGTACTTTAATCATTTAAATCTACCTATGAAAAAAATACTTTGTTTAATTTAATAAATTGAATTGATTAAATTTGAATTTCATGTGAAGGAAAAGGATCTAAAAGAGAAATAAAACTAAAATAACAAAAATCTGATGTAACTGATAAAATTTCTTTTTAAAGTCGGAAAAAAATATATTTCGTGACGAATCTATAATAAATTGGCATAGAAATACACATATTATTTAAAAATAATAAAAAATACTATAAATCATAATAATTATCTAAAAATCAATCAATTTTATCCGTTAATAATAATTTCTCTTAATAATTACATAAAAAAGTCATTCTAACTTCAGTAATTATTAATAAAGCATAATTATATAATACTTTGATTATTAATATACGTACTAATTATATGACAACAACTTTGACAAATTAAAAAATATAGTCTTATTTTGGCTTTAGGCAAATGTTACCCAAGGCAAAATAAAGTATTCAGATACCTCTAACGTAGGATATTCACAAAGAAAGCTAACCCCATCAAGATTCAAGAATTCTATATTCAGGTACCCCTAATTCCTATTTTTTGATTCTAAATTTCCTCAATATTGGTACTTTTTTTGTTTAGGGTTTATGATTTTACATTTAGGTGAGTTTATTTAGTTCAATTACCTCAATTTCTTATTTTTTGTCTTATTCTAGTCTTGTTCAATATTGTAAATTTTTAGTTTGAGGTTTATAATGTTACATTTTGATGAGTGAATTTAGTTTAATTACCTCAATTTTCTATGGTTAATCTACATTTAATCTGAATTTCTTGTTCATGATTGCAATTTTTGTTTTGGGGTAGAAGATTTCTATAATTGAGTGAATATATCTAGATTCTGACATTCTATCTATTAAAACTAGAGGTAAAATATTTTTTTTGATTCTTGATATCAAAATACTAAGTTCTGATTTGTGAATTGATTTGTCATACGTGGAGGTGGAAATAGGGAATGACGGGAGCTGACAAAGTTTAAATGAGCATTTCAGGGCTTAAATAGGTCAAGGCAGGGCGAAGGAAATTCAATATATGAAATAATGGAGAAAGGTAGGTACTGTATCTAAACTTTTAGTAGAAAATTATAAAACAAAAAGTTACTGTAGGGGTTTAAACTCGTATGATATTTATTTTCTTGTGAAGGTGATCATGGATAAAAGTTGGATGCATAAACCAAAGTTCACTAAATGATATATTGAGGGTGTTCAATCTTTTATGCGGCTTGTTCGATCTCACTTTAATTGAAATATCAAAGTTCGATGCCCATGTACAGATTGCTTAAATGTGTTTTTTCAAATACAAAAAGTAGTGTATGACCACTTATTGCTTGAAGAAATTATGGAAAGTTACGTGCACTGGAGACACCATGGGGAATAATCACAAATGAGATATAACAATGAATCAATTTACAGTGAAGATGAAAACAAAGCCCATGATAAGGATGATGGGATTCGTACTATGTTAGAAGAGGTCGTTGAAGGATCTTTTGCCAATCATTCGAAAGATACTGGAAATAACGTGTGTAGTAATATGAGTGAGAAAGAAGCTACAGCGTTTGACAAATTGCTGAAAGAAGTTGAACATGAATTATATCCGGGATGTAAATTTTTTTTAAAGCTGTCATTTCTTGTGAAGTTGCTACACTTGAAAGTATACAATTAATGGAGTAATGAATAATTTGATATGTTGCTGGAGTTGCTAAAAAAGGCATTGCCTACTGAAGAGACACTTCCTAAGTCATATTATGATGCTAAAAACGTACTGCAGGGTTTGGAATTAGGATATATTTCGATCCATCCTTGCAAAAATAATTGTGTGTTGTACTGGGCTGAACATAAAGATAGACAAGAGTGTCCACATTATGGTACTTCGAGGTAGAAGATTGAAAATAGAAAGGATAAAAGGATTCCTCATAAAGTTCTGCGGTATTTTCCATTAAAGCTGAGACTTCAAAGGTTATTTATATCTAATAAAACAAGTATGGACAAGAGGTGGCATAAAGCGAAACGTTTTAATGAGGCGAATGTATTAAGGCATCCTACTGATTCTGAAGCATGAAAAAAGTTTGACAAGAATCATTAGTGATTTGCACAAGAACCTCGTAATATTAGATTCGGTCTTGCAACTGATGGTTTTAATCCATATCGTAACATGAGCACTTCATATAGTATGTGGCCTATCATTCTTGTTCCTTATAATCTTTTTCTGTGGAAATGTTTTACGGACCCATTTATGATGATGTCATTACTTATTCTTGGTCCCCAAGCACCAGGAAAGGATATTAATATTTATTTGCGTTCTTTGGTTGATGAATTGAAAGAGTTATGGAGTGATAGTGTAGAGACATTCGATGCATCAACTGGGGAATGCTTCAAAATCCATGCTGCTGTTTTATGAACCATAAATGATTTTCCAGCTTATGGTATGTTTTTAAATTCTCCACTTTCCTTGTTGTCTAACAATCTATACTACTTATGTATTAGACTATTTATGAGGTATTGTAAGATGATTTGAAAGAGTCAAACTTTGTAAATATATTTTTATGTATTTGACTTACTCTCTTCATAACTTTTTTGTCACTGAGTAAGAAAGATAGGGAAAGTACGGGGTGTTTTCTTGAAACATTATGGATCTTACTTTAATAGTGAGTCCTAAATCAAGTTCTCCTCATGACTGGTTTCTTCATTTTCAGTTTTGGTAGCATTTCCTTTCAAGTTCAAGTGTATTGTTATGTAACCCCATTTATAACTTGGATCACTAGTATCTTTCAAACTACTCCCTAGAATTCTTTTTCATTTTTTATTTTTGGAGGACAACTCTTCTAATAAGAAATGAAGAACAAGGAGAGAAAAAGAGAGAAAAGTTGTGCAATTATTAATTGTATTTTTGCATGAAAAAGAGGTGTTCTTTTAGTTGATTAACGACACATGAGAAAATTAAATTTTTATTCATTGTTATAGAGAATCTTATTTTTCTCATATGTTATGTTTATGTTCCGATTATAAACTATTGCTGAATATATAACTTATTTTAAGGAATTAGGCAATTTATCTGGATGGAGCACTAAGGGATATATGACATGTCCTACTTGCAATAAGGATGCATCTTCACAAAGGGTAAGAGGTAAAATTTCTTACACAGGTCACCGTTGGTATCTTGAATCCAGTCACTCTTAGAGAAGAAGCAAAAAATTTGATGGGAAGATAGAAAAAAAAATAAAGTCAAAAGAGCTCTCAGGTGATGATGTCTTGCAATAATTGGATTTACTCAGTACTTATAGACCAGGAAAACACTCAAATAATAAAAGAAAGAAATGTTTTCCCAAAGAGTTGAATTGGGTGAGGAAAAGTATTCTATTTGAGTTGCCCTACTGGAAGAACTTAAAGTTGCGACATAATTTAGATGTCATGCTGTGAGGCTATTTTAGGGATATTATTGAATATTGAGGGGAAAACTAAAGATACATATAAAACAAGACAAGATCTAAAGGATATGAACATAAGAAAAGAACTATGGTTGCAATATGATGGTTCTAATTATACAATGCATGGTTCTTGTTATTATATGTCAAAAGAAGAGAAAAAAAAGTTTTGGGCATTGTTAAAGTCTGTTAAATTTCCTGATGGATATGCTTCAAATATCTCAGGGTGTATAAATAGGGATGATGGTAATATAACTAGACTCAAAGGTCACGACTATCATGTTTTGTTACATCGAGTGCTGCCTATTGCTATTCGTGGATTTAAAAATAAAGATGTCTCTTCAGCATTGATTGAGTTAAGTGATTTTTTCCGAAGATTATGCTGTAAGACATTGAGATGAGATAACTTGGAACAATTAGAAAGGAAAATAGTTGTAATATTATGTAAGCTTGAGATGATCTTTTCACCTGCTTGTTTTTTATGTTATGGTACATTTGGCTGTGCATTTACCACGAGAGACAATGTATGGAGGACTAGTACAATATCATTGGATGTACAAAATTGAGAGGTTTATGTTCAAGCTTAAACGTTATGTCCGAAACAAGGCACGACCTGAAGGTTCTATTGCTAAAGGCTATATTATTGATAACTGTTTGACATTTTGATCTATGTATCTTGATGACATTGAAACTAGATTTAATTGTAAATACAAAAATGATGATGGATCTAGAAACAATGATGGGCCTATTTTAGAAATATTTTTAAAAAACGTTAGACCATATAAAGATGGAGATTATGATGCCATACCAAAGAAAGATTTTGACATGGCTCAGTGGTATATGTTGAATAATTGCGAAGAAGCAAAACCTTTTCTTGAGTAAGTAGTTCTTTTATATATATTTACATATGTTGATATTTTTTATTTAAACTATTTCTAAATAACTTACTTTGTTATATGCAGAGAGCATAAAGAAGAGCTATTGAAGCAAGGTGTTGTAGATATAGAAGAGAAACACAGAGAACAATTTTCTTCGTGATTCAGAAGGAAAGTAAGTGACTTTAAGATAATAATCATGTTGTGTCTTTAAATTTTATCTTCTTATTCTGTCCTAATTGAAAGCAATAACCTTTCCTCATAGATTATGCAGTTATTTAATAAGGAGAAGTCAAGATCTATCATGAAAGTATATCCTTTGGCTATGGGTCCTGATGTACGTGGAACAAAACGTATTGGTTGTATTATAAATGGTGCTAGGTACCATATTCAGCAATGCGATGAATTATGTAAAAGTCAAAATTGCGATATAGTTGTTAGAGACCTTCATGAAAAAGTGGAGATTGAATTTTATGGTATCATAACTGACATCTTTGAGTTAGAGTATGTTGAAGAAAATCGAGTTTTCCTATTCAAATGCAAGTGGTTTGATCTTCTCAAGAAAATAGGAATGAAAGAAGATAAAATTTTTACAAGCATCTGTGTTAAAAGATTTTGGTATGAACATGATACTTTTGTACTAGCTACTCAAGTAAAACAAGTATTTTATATTAATGACCCAAAACTGGGGGAAGATTGGTGAATTGTGCTCAAATTTCAAGCTAGGCACATATATGATGTGCCAAAAAAGGAAAACTCAGAGGTAGAAAATAATGAGTTGCTTGTTACAAATACTGAAGTGTATCAAGATACGTCACTTGAAAGTAAATAAATTGTTAATGATACAGTTGATACATTGAGTTAACTATATAGAGATGATGTTGAGTCTATTACCATAGGTGCAAATGTAATGAATTGGAGGCTCAAACAGAATATAAAGTTGAAGCTGATTATGATGAAGAAGATTTTGACCAAGAGGATGACACTACGGTTGAGTACATTAGTGACCATGAGGAGAATGAGGGTAATAATAGTACTACTAACAATGAAGCTGATAGCACAAATGACAACGAAGACATTGACTTATGATGTAACCTCATAATAAGTAATGTCAGCTACGTACATGTTAATATATAACTCTCCTAAATTATTTATATCTTGTTTAGTTGATTTTAGGGGGATGAATTTCATAAGTTATTTACAGACACACCTATTGAGCTGAATTTCCATAAAGGATTTTAGGGTGATGATGTGTAACACCCTAATTTGTTGAACTGGAACGCTATACGGTGCTCATGACCCCAAAAGACCACAAGCTAACCCATGACTGATATCTGTACCTGTATACTGCATAAAATACTGAATAATATGGAAACATGCATTGAAAGGCTACAAGTTTCAATACTGAACATAGCATGAATGAGATAACATCTGTGGGGTAATACAATACCCAAAACAGAACTGTAAACACTGAAGTCTGAAACATAATAGTCTGTATCTAGTCTGAAAGCCTCTACTGTCTGAATAACCTAAATAAGAAGTTGATGGGACATGTCCTCAACTAACTCCTATTAATAACTAATCAATGAAATAGTAGAGAAATAATCATATCCTCGAAAGATAAGGACTCACTTCTATTCTGACTGCTGAGATTAGAATCTACTGCTGATCTGGACCTCGTGTCTCTAAACCTATGGTGTAACATAAAAAGAAAGCACCAAAGTACAAATGCGTCAGTACAATGGAATGTACTAAGTATACATGTGAGGTAGGATAATGCAAGGGTTAACATGCATGAATAATTCTAGCTGACTGTCTAACATGAATGCGAAAATGGATACATAAATACGTAACTGTAACTGACACTGTGATATCATGATTACTGAATCTGAATACTGATGACATGACATACTAATAACTGATATAACTAATAGAATAAATAATTTTATCTGAATGTAACTGATAACATGGGTGACTGTATCTGACAGTCCTGAATCTGATGGAACTATCTGAGTTCCTTACTGTATCTGAGTCGACTGTATCTGACAGTCTTGAATCATAAGAACTATTTGAGTTCTTTTACAGAGGATGGTACTAAAATTGTGGGAGATAGTATTTAACCGACATGACCCTGATACGCCATTATGGCTGAGTTGGGGTCTAATCTGTAACCCCAATTAGAAGGGTGACAATACCGCGCCACTGGTAAGGACAAGATGTGGGCGACCCTTATCTGATAGTGTCCCCAAAAGAGACAAATGCCATTTCCTCTTGTGGCGCGGCGCGCCACTGACTAATATGGCGCTGTTTTATGACGGGGACTTGAAAGAGTCATAACTTCTTATCCGGTTATCGAATTTAAGCAAATCATATATCGATGGAAAGCTTATTGAATTTTTCACATGACAAAAAGTAAAAATATTGAAAATTCCTCATGGAATAATTATCATTCACTTTAGAAGATAATACTAGGCATTCTTGGGAATAATTTGCTAGAAATCTTGGGGGTATTATAATATCTCTCCCTTGAGAACATTCGTCCTCGAATGAGACTGACTGAGAGGGTAAAAAATAAGATGAACATGAACTTAACATGAATAACTGGAACATGATCTCATGACTGACAAGCTAAACATAATATACTGAGCATGCGTAGGTGATGCTTGTGTAACTGATTCATGAATGCATGACTGAATATGCAATGGTACTTGATACCAAGTTTATACTGGGAAAATGAACATAAAACTGAATACCAAGTTCGTGATGAACACTGATCATGAAACTGAGTAAGCTTAAGGAAAACTGTTACCTTGAGCTTGATCTGAGTTGGCGGAGAAGAGGTGAGGATACTTGGTACGCATGTATGGTTCTACTTCCCAAGTAGCTCCCTCGACGGACTGATTTCTCCAAAGAACTTTAACTAGAGGGACTTCTTTGTTCCTCAATCTATGAGTCTGATAATCTAAGATTTTGACTGAAATCTCTTCATAAGAGAGACTGTTCTGAACATCAATGCTCTGAATAAGGACTACGACTGAGGGGTTTCCTATGCACTTCTTGAGCAAAGACATATGAAAGACTAGATGAATTGAGGTTAGATCTGAAGGCAATTCAAGGTCATAAGCTACCTTGCCGAAATGATTTAGAATCTTGAATGGACCGACATATCGGGGACTAAGCTTTCCCTTCTTGCCAAATCTCTTCACTCCCTTCATGGGAGAGATCTTTAGATAGACATGATCACCAACCTCAAACTCGAGATCTATTCTATGAACATCTGCATAAGACTTTTGTCAGCTCTGAGCATCCCAGAGTCTTTCTCTGATTAACTGGACTTTTTTTAAGGTGTCGAATACTAAGTCAGGACCTATGACTGAGGTCTCACTAACTTTGAACCAACCAATTGGAGATCTACATATCCTACCATAGAGAGCTTAGAATAGAGCCATTTGAATACTAGAATGATAGTTGTTGTATGCAAACTCAATCAAAGGCAAGTGGTCATCCCAACTTCCCTTAAAATCAATTACACATGCCCTTAGCATATCTTCTAAAGTCTGAATGGTCTTTTCTTCTTGACCAACTGTCTGAGGATGGAAGGCTGTACTGAGATGAACTTGGGTACGAGACCCTTTGGGAACACTTTCCAGTAATAGGAGGTTAACTAGTTACCTCTGTCTGAGATAATGGACAACGAAACACCGTAGAATCTGACCAACTCCTTGATATAGAGTTTGGCGTAATCCTCGGCTGAATAAGAGGTATGAACTGGAAGGAAATGAGCTGATTTGGTCATTCTGTCTACAATGACCCAGACTGAATTATGCTGATGATGAGTTCGAGGAAAACCCATCATGAAGTCCATGTTCACAACTTCCCACTTCCAAGTAGGAATACTGAACTCCTGCATGGACCCACTAGGATTCTGATGCTCTATCTTAACTTGCTGACATGTATAGCACTTAGCCACAAACTCTGCAATGTCTTTCTTCATCCCACTCCACCAATAGATTTGCCGCAAGTTGCGGTACATCTTTGTGGCCCCTGGATGAATAGAGTAGCGTGCACCATGCATTTCTTGATAACACTCAACTTACACCTCAAATAAGTGCAAGGCAGTTGTCGTCAATATATTTTCCCAACTTCAGAGTCGGGGTCGAATCCACAGGGAATAATGTGAGTGACGATTAAACTAGTTCGAAACTATAGCTACAAGTTAAATTCAAATAAATAATAAGAAAATACAAAATAAGGGTTTTTATCAATCAAACAAATTTTAATGTTTCAACTTATTTTAGAACTCAAAACTTAGATTTCAATACTTCGAATCAATGATATAGAGAAACTAGGGTTGTGATCACTATGACTATTAATCTCCATTGAATAATAACTGTTCATGATTCTCATGATAGGTGGGAACAACAGATTATCCCTTCCAATGATACTATCTGACTTATCTCGACCTCACCAGACAATTTATTATCTAATTCTCTCGAACTTAGATAACATGTCTATTTCCAACCGGATGTTATCTCAGGTAGATTGATCCAGTTACGGCATCAATCATTAAACAGAAGGTTGGTAGCTTATGAGTCCCTGTTAATAATTCATGACCTCTAGTCTATTTCTCCGTTAGAAGCAAATAAAACCAAAGGTATAACCTAATGTTTGCAACCAATAGATTCAAGTTAAAAAAATTAGAATTTCAAGACGTTCCCACAATCACTCAAACCCTATTCCAACTATTAAATCAATGAAATAATAATCATAGATCCCACAACCCTAGTTGTGGGTTTTAGTTTCTCATAAGATAGAAAGAGATAACAAAGATTAAATTCATAACTTAAAGCAAGTGAACTTACAAAAGATGAAATTCAAAGTTGTTTCTCCTTCAAGTACAATAAGAATTTCCCACAACTAAATCAAAGGATGGAAAATTAAATTCTAAGTTAAGAGAGTAAAAAATAAGTGAACTCCCCTTTACTAAGTTACAAGATGTCAAAAGTTGCTTCCGAAGTTGTGAATGAAACCCTAAAAGATGCTATTTATACTAAAACCTAATTAAGGTAATAAAATAACAAAATCACAGCTGGGCTCAGATTTAGGTGACGGTATATTGGTGTTGATCGTCAGGCTTCTGACGACATCTAAGATATGTCGTCAGAAGTCATGCCTTCTTATCATGTTCTGCCTCACTCTGACGATGTCCTCCGATGGCTTACCAGAGGAGTGACGGCATGTAGCAAATGTCGTCAGACCTTTAACTTATTTTACCATGTTCTGTCCCACTTTATGGCATCTTCTGATGGCTTACCACACTTGTGATGACATATTAAGAATGTCGTCAACTTCAACCAGCAACTCTTCTTCACTGTTCTTCCTGATGCCTTTTTCTTATAGCTTACGAAATCTCTGACGGCTTGCAAGAAATGCCGTCAGACTCATATCAACTCACTTGTACCCGATTTTACTTATTTTGTTCATCTTTCCTATGTTTTTCTCCCATCCTTGCTACAACTACAATATCACAAGAAAACAATCAAAAACAACCAAAAGTTGCTTAAGACTTTACAATTATTTAGATTTTAAAGCTTCAAATGTGTTAGCATCTGCTCACACATCACTTAAGTCGTCTACACCTAAAACATAGAGAAATCCCTGACAACGCGAAACACCATCTCCCCCTTGGGAGAAAACCTCTACTTTCTGATCCTGAACTGACTCTTTCAACTTGACAAGGCTGGGATCCCTATCTTGCTTTTCTTTCACCTCAGAAACTAGAGATGATTCTGAACTACTCTAAACACATACACTACCCTCTGAAGAATCGACTAAGCGAATGCCTAGTCTGGCAAGCTGATGGACTTCTTGAGCTAAATTTTTCTTACTATCCTCCACATGAGAAACACTACCCATGGATAGCCTACTGAGAGCATCGACCAGTATGTTGGCCTTGCCCGGATGATAAAGAACACTCATGTAGTAGTCTTTCAAGAGCTCTAATCACCTTCTCTAATAAAGATTGAGATCTTTTTGAGAAAAGACATACTGAAAACTCTTGTGATCTGTGAAGACATCTACATGAACTCCGTAGACTATGGCTTCTAACTTAAGATCATGAGTAGGATAATTTCTCTCATGGGTTTAAGCTGTCTGGAGGCGTAGGCTATTACCTTACCATGCTGCATGAGGACACAACCCAAACCTACTCCGGATGCATCACAATACACCATGAACCCATTTTAACTATCTGGAAGAGCTAAGACTGGGGCTGAGGTAAGTCGAGTCTTCAACTCCTGAAAACTCTTCTCGCAAGGGTCTGACCACTGAAACTTAACTTTCTTCTGAGTCAATCTGGACATAGGGGATGCAATAGATGAAAATCCTTCAGCAAACCATCTGTAATAGCTAGCCAAACCCAAGAAACTCCTGATATCTGATGGAGAGACAGATCTTGGCTAGTTTCTTACTGCTTCGGTCTTTTAGGATCAACTCTAATGCCATCACCATAAATGATGTGACCAAGGAATGCTACTGACCTTAGCCAAAATTCACACTTACTGAATTTAGAAAATAGCTGATGATCTCTGAAAGTCTAAAGTACTGTTTTGAGATGGTCTGTATGATCGTGCTCAGTATAGGAATAAACTAGAATATCATCTATAAATACTATGATGAACATGTCCAAGTACTACTTGAACACATGGTTCATCAAGTTCATGAAAGTTGCTGGGGCATTGGTAAGACCAAATGACATGACTAAGAATTCAAAGGGACCATACCGAGTACGAAAAACTCTTTTTGGAACGTCATTTTCTCTAACTCTAAGCTGATGATATCCGAATCTGAGGTCTATCTAAGAGAAATAACTGGAACCCTGAAGTTGGTCAAACAAATCATCGATTCTGGGAAGAGGATACTTTTCTTGACCGTGACCTTATTGAGTTGAAGATAATCAATGCACATTCTGAGAGAATCTTCTTTCTTACACACGAATAAGACTGGTGCGCCCCACAAAAAAACACTGGGTCTGATGAATCCCTTATCTAAGATATCCTTCAACTGTTCTTTCAATTCTCTGAGTTCTGCTAGTGCCATTCTGTATGGTAGAATATAGATAGGCTGAGTATCTAGAAGAATATCAATGCTGAAGTCTATTTCCCTTTTGGGAGGAATTCCTGGAAGATCTTCAGGAAAGATATCTGAATATTCATTCACTACTAGGACTGATTCAATGCTGGGAGTTTCGAAACTAGTGTCCTTAACTTGAACAAAATAATAGACACATCCTTTAGATATCATTTTTCTTGCCCGAAGATAGAAAATAAGCTGACCCCTGAAAGTGGATACACTACACTTCCACTCAAGGACGGGTTCATTTGGAAACTGAAACTGGACTATTCTATTTCTACAGTCCACTGTGGCATAGAAGGAATGAAGCCAATCTATGCCGAGAACAACATCAAAATCAGTCATCTCTAATTTGACTAAGTCTGCTGAAGTGACTTCCTGAAATATCATAACTGGGCAGTTCCTGTATACCCGTCGGACTATGATGATTTTTCCACTGGGGTAGAGACTGAGAAGGGCTCTGCTAGAATTTCAGGACTGATTCCGAAATCAACTGCTATATAGGGAGTAACAAAAGACAAAGAAGCTCCAGGATCTAGCAAAGCATAAACATGCACATAAAAGATCTATAATGTACCAGTAACTACATTAGGAAAATTTTCCTGATCTTGTCGGGTCTGAAGAGCATATAGTCTATTTGGGCGTTGCCTGTTAGTAGCACTGGTGGTGGCACCCTGCTGATTCGGGTGACCGGACTAAGCTGAGGAGCGAAGATGACTCTGATAACTTGACTGAGGGAAGTCTCTGACTATGTAGCCTGGATTGTCACAACTGAAACAGACATCACTTCCAGCTCTGCAAGCACCCTTGTGGTTCTTACCATAAGTCTGACAAAGGGGATTAGTTCAGGCATTGCTGACACTGCCCCGAGACTTAGAGCCTGTCACTCTATCTCTGAACATAGGAGCTGGAGCACTGGATGAAGAAGGAGCTGGAACTGATGACTTAGGACAAAACTTAGAACGGTTTCCTCCTTCTAATTTAGGCTGACTAAAATTGAAGCTACGTGTCCTAGCTTTCTTATTCTGCTTTTCCCTCTGCTTAATCTTCTACTCTTCTATCTACTGAGCATGGGTCATAAGTCTGGCTAAAGTCATGTCACTATTTAGCATGGCGGATCTGCACTCATTAACCACGCTATCATTTACCCCTGAAGTGAACTTACTAATCTTGGTTCTGCTGTCTACAACCACATGAGGGGCATATCTGGAAAATTGAGTAAACTTTAGAGAATACTCTTTCACCTTCATATTGCCCTACCTGAGGTTGATAAATTCTAGCACCTTAGCCTCTCTAAGATATTGGGGAAAGAATCTGTTTAAGAATGCAGTAACAAACTCCTCCCACTCTATAGGACTTGCATCATCTGACCTTTATGACTTCCACTGTTTGAACCAAGTATGAGACACATCCTGCAACTAACTCAGCACTCTCAACAGTAGTCACCCCCATGATGTCTGTCACTTCATGAACTTTATCAATGAATTCCTGAGGGTCTTCATCTACTTTAGACCCGTGGAAGGATGGAGGATTCATTCGGGTGAAGTCCCAAATCCTAGCTACAGCTGAGTTGTCCACTGGATTGGATGGAACAACAGATGGTTGATTATTTTGGGCAGCTACTGACTGACAAAGAGTGGTAAATATGGTCCTGAACATCGCATGAGAAACATGATCGTCCAAAGGTTCTTCGGGCTAGGGACTGACTGATTTCTTCTCTTAGGAGGTATATTCTGAAATAAAGAGAAAAAATGGATTAGACTGAGAGATTAACTTGTGATTATGCTCACTGGCACGACATAAATACTGAAAGAAGGGAAGCTATTCCTAAACATCTCATAGCCTCTTGCACACAAATATGGCGCGCAACACACCCATGTACAAAACTCTACTAGATGCGGCTTTCAGACTTCCTAGGACTCTATTGATCCTTAGGCTCTGATACCAAGTTTGTAACACCCTGATTTGCTGAATCAGAATGCTACATGGTGCTTATAACCCCGAAGGACCACAAGCTAATCCATGACTGATATCTGTACCTGTATACTGCATAAAATACCGAATAATGTGGAAACATGCACTGAAAGGACACAAGGTTCAATACTGAACATAACATGGATGAGATAATATCTGTGGGGTAATAAAATACCTAAAACTAAATTTTAAACACTGAAGTCTGAAACATAATAGTCTGCATCTAGTCTGAAAGCCTCTACTATCTGAATAATCTGAATAAGGAGTTGATGGGACATGTCCCCAACTAACTCCAACTAATAACTACTTAATGAAATAGTGGAGAAATAATCATGTCCTTTAAGGATGAGGACTCACTTCTATTCTAACTGCTGAGACTGGAATCTACTGCTGATATGGAACTCGTGTCTCTGAACCTATGGTGTAACATAAAAAGAAAGCACCATAGAGAAAATACGTCAGTACAATGAAATGTACTGAGTATACATGTGAGGTAGGCTAACGCAAGGGTTAACATGCATGAATAATGCTAGCTGACTATCTAACATGAATGCGAGAATGGATACATAAATATGTAACTATAACTGACACTGTGATATCGTGATTACTGAATCTGAATACTGATGACATGACATACTAATAACTGATATAACTAATAGCATAAATAGCTGTATCGAAATATAACTGATAACATAGGTGACTTTATCTGATAGTCCTGAATCTGATAGAACTATCTGAGTTTCTTACTGTATCTGAGTCGACTGTATATGACAGTCTTGAATCTGAAAAACTATCTGAGTTCTTTTACTGAGATTGGTACTAAAAATGTGGGAGGTTGTATTTAACCGACATGCCCTTGATATGCCATTATGGCTAAGTTGGGGTCCAATCTGTAACCCCAATTGGACAGGTGTCAATACCGCGTCACTGGTAAGGACAAGCTATAGGTGACCCTTATCTGATAGTATCCCCAAAAGAGAATGGTGGTGCCCTTATCTGACAGTGCTTATCTATCTCATCAACCCTCATCGCACAGTGTTAATGTCTTAACCTATGCTAGTTACATAGTTCTGCAATACAAGGATAACTTTTAAGGATCACACCCTCATCTGATAGTGTGTGTCCCCATCCTTGGGTTCACTCGGTTCTAATGTCACGCCCCAAATCCCATTGGAGCGGACTGGCACCCGTAGCCGAGGAGGCCCGGGAGAACCCGTTCATAACCTATACTTTCACATTTACATTACTTATGAAAATTAGAAATTTGGGCAGCACTTCGTTGTAAATAGAAGAAAATAGTACTTGTATCAGCCCAGCAGACACGCATATATATATATAAATAGTAATTGGCCGTCAGAGCCATCACGTCTATCAACCAAACACTCCTATGGCTGTACAATATGTCTACAAAAGCCTCTACATAGATACACAACTGAGTTAGGGTCGGGACAAACTCTCGCCCACAAAAGACTTTTATACAAATACCAAAAATACATATAGAAACGACTTGGGATGCCCCGAAACAACTGGAGCTCACCACTATCAACAGAATGTCCTGGCTCTTACTGCGGAGGTGTACGACCTGAAGTACCTATTCCTGCAGGCATGAATACAGGTCCCCTGTGAGGGACGTCAGTACGGAAATATGTACTGAGTATGTAAGGCAGTGAGTATCAAGATGAGATACAAAAGATCAACAGAACCCAGATACCAGTGAATAAACAGTATGAGTAGACCACACTTAAAAGAGCTAATGGGATACCTGCACATTACATTCATATCATTACTTCCCGTATTCCTTATCAATACATAACATATGTCATACAATGGCCAACTGATCAGTGGTACTAATACAATACATGAGGGACCACCCCTGGAATAGCATATATACATAATCTTTATAATACAATGGCCAACTGATCAGTGGTACTAATACAACACATCATATCATCAATTTAAAATAAAGACATTCCATTTCTTAATTCAATTAATCTTTGAGATTGGTTACATTGTGGTCACACCTTATGGAACTTGAAACCATGATACCTCAATAGGAAAAATATGTAAATAGGTAATCAATATCATGAAAATGAAGTAGATAATCATGGATACCTCATTAAACCATTTCGGTGTCAACAATAGTATATGGACATTTTTTTGACTAGCCGGACATCTTAAAAGTGAAAACAAGTTCAATTGGTAGTGTCGAAGATCATATGATGTTATTATGTGTCATGTGTCGTAGGAAAATATTGGAAGCTTACTTGAGAGTGCCATGGGTCATTATTCATGCCAAAGATTAGATAGAGTATGTCTTACATACCTTGATATAACCACTTCAATACAAGTCCAACTTGACTTCCCGTACTCTTCGAACACTTATCTACAATAAGTCATTTGTGGAAAACTAGTATTAGCAACCAAACCTTACCATTTAGGTATCAACTTCACCAAATAATGTCTAGGAAGTAATCCTTTAATTCATCAATAAGAGTGCTACATACATCCTCTTATACTCTTATTACATTCACATATCATGCATTTTCATGCAATATCCCTCAACATCACTCTTAGCCTTTATTTCCCTTCTTAATCACCATCCAATACCAACATGATCACTAGGCATACATAACCACTAATATAATGATATATCACCACAATTCATCCTCCATAATCCAATACAACAACTTCCATAATTTACTACTAACAATTTATACAAAACAATTCATAACTATGTTTCTAGTTATCTTTCAACATCAAGACAATACTCATAATCCTTTATCAATACTTATTCATGGATAAGAATCAAGAATAAACAATATTCATACCTTAACAATGAACTCTTTTATTTAGAATCCTCCTTACATAACCATGGGGTGCTTCTCGAAGCTTTCGAGATGGTGAACACAACTACGGAACCAATTCGAATTTTCTACGGTTGAATCACAAAATATTTGAAGTTGAAATTAGGCTAGGGTTTCACCTTCTCTTAATAATTGGATGATATATGATATATATGAGGCTAAGTGTATGTTAATAAAGACCAATTTTCGTCCAAGAGGTAATAGAAAATGACCATTTTGCCCTAAAAATTTAAATAAATCCGAATCTGTCCCCAGTGGACAGTTTTGACAGGCTGAAGTAAATCGATCATAACTCTTTGCTCCGGTATCGGATTTGGGTGAAACCAATTGAATTGAAAATTTAATTCAAAGGGATTTCATTTTCATATAAAGTATACCACCCAGTTCTTCCTGTACAAGGAGTTATGGTCGTTTAAAGTTGACCCAAAAATCTGTCCCAAAATTCTGTTTTTTTTTTGATAGGCTGTAGTAAAACAGGTATAGCTACTTACTCAGACATTGGATTTGGATGAAACCAATTTCATCGGAAAGAAGACTCTCGGATATTTTCGTCGATATATATCAGCTCACACATTTCTTTTTGTACAAGGAGTTATGATCGTCTAAAGTTGATCCAAAAAAAAAATTGCCTAGCTGCAGTAATTTTCCTGCAGATTTACTGTTCACAGGCTTCCCGACCACCGTTTTGAAATTTCGAATGTGCTCGCTTATATGAAATACTCCTCTGATTTGGGAAAACTTTATATCGTTGGAAAGCTTATTCCAATACCTACAGATACAACTATTTACGGGATACTTCCGAACACCATAAACTTAATTTAACCCATACGCAAGCCTTTAGGACTCCATATAATCGCGATAAGTGTACGAAAAAATTTACGGGGTGTTACATTCTCCCCCCCTTAAGAACATTCGTCCTCGAATGTTAGCATAGTTACTCAATTAAGACATTTCCAAGCTTACAATTAACATATTCATCATCATAACATACTTGCATAAAAATAAACACTTACTTGTTATTGTTCTTCTTCCGTCTCATGAACTTCCTCCTCATCGTTGAATAGGTAAGGGTACATAATCTTCATCACTTCCTCGGCTTCCCATGTGATCTCCTCAACTTGTTGATTCCTCCAAAGTAATTTTACCGATGCTATCTCTTTATTCCTTATCTTTTTAATTTGGCGATCAAGAATAGCAATAGGAATTTCTTCAAAAGTGAGATCTTCTGTAACTTGTACATCTTCCGTAGTAGTGATGTGAGATGGATCTCCGATGTACTTGCGAAGCATCGAAACATGAAATATGGGATGAATTGCTGAGAGCTTTTGAGGTAGCTCTAACTCATAAGCAACTTGTCCAAATCTTTGAATGATCTTGTACGGACCTATGTATCGTGGAATTAACTTTCCTTTCTTGCCAAACCTCATCACTCCTTTCATTGGTGATGCTTTCAAGAATACCCAATCGTCGATACAAAACTCAAGTCCTCTTCTTCTAACATCCGCATAAGATTTGTGTTGACTTTGAGCTGTTTCAAGCCGTTGTTGGATCACTTTAACCTTCTCCATTACTTGATAAGCAAGATCCGGTCCAAACAAGACCGCATCACCTGCTTCAAACCATCCTATTGGTGATCTACACTTTCTTCCATATAATGCTTCATATGGTGCCATTTTGATACTTGAATGATAGCTATTATTGTAGGCAAACTCGATAAGAGGTAGGTGATCATCCCAGTTGCCTTTGAAATCTAATACACATGCTCGTAGCATATCTTCAAGTGTATGGATGGTACGTTCCGCTTGTCCGTCCGTTTGAGGATGAAAAGTCGTACTTAGATTTACTTGTGTCCCCAAACTCCTTTGAAAAGACTTCCAGAAATTCGCGGTAAATTGGGCTCCTCGATCGGATATAATGGAAATTGGAACTCCATGTAACCGAACGATCTCCTTAATATACAACTTCACATACTCTTCCGCCGTATAAGTTGTCTTAACTGGTAAGAAGTGTACGGATTTGGTAAGCCTATCAATGATCACCCATATGGAATCAAACTTCCGAAATGTACGAGGCAAACCCGTGATAAAATCCATATTGATCTTGTCCCACTTCCAGACTGGAAGATCTATACATTGCATGTAACCACCGGGTTTCTGGTGTTCTACTTTGACTCTTGGACAATTCGGACATTCAGCTACAAATTCGGCAATATTCTTCTTCATGTCATTCCACCAATATATTGCTTTCAAATCTTGATACATCTTAGTCGACCCTGGATGGATGGAATACCTTGAACAGTGTGCTTCTGTCATAATTCTCTTTCTTAGCTCAACTACATCAGGTACACATAAACGATTCTGACACTGAAGCACTCCTTCTCGCGTAAGCTCAAATGCCTTTGTCGTGCCACTCTGCACATCCTCCTTAAGCTGCAATAAAATTGGATCTGCATACTGCTTCTCTTTCGCTTCAGCTATCAATGGAGATTCCGCTGCATTACGTACAATAACCTCTTCATCTGGAGTTTTGAGAAGTCGAACTCCCAAATTAGCTAGTTGGTGAAGATCCTTAATCATCCCCTGCTTTTCTATAGATGCCATTTTAGACTTACGACTCAGTGCATCCGCTACCACATTCGCTTTCCCTGGATGATACAAGATATCAACATCGTAATCTTTCAACAATTCAAGCCATCTCCGCTGCCTCAAGTTTAGATCTTTCTGACTGAAGATATATTGCAGGCTTTTATGATCGGTATATATGTCAACATGAACCCCATATAAGTAGTGGCGCCATATCTTCAAAGCAAATACAACTGCAGCTAGCTCAAGATCATGCGTGGGATAATTCCTCTCATGTGGTCGCAACTGTCTAGAGCCATAGGCTATTACTCTACCATGTTGCATTAATACGCATCCTAAGCCAATTCTCAAAGCATCACAGTACACTACATACCCTTCTGTGCCTTCAGGAAGTACCAATACCGGTGTAGAAGTCAACTTGCTCTTCAGATCTTGGAAACTCTTTTCACAGGCATCATTCCATTGAAACTTGGAGGCTTAATGCGTCAACTTAGTCAAGGGTGCAGAAATAGAAGAAAAACCTTCAACAAACCTTCTATAATAACTTGCCAACCCGAGGAAACTACGAATCTCCGTAGGCGTCGTGGGTCTTGGCCAATTCTTCACAGCCTCAATCTTCTGAGTGTCAACTTTTATGCCTTCACTGGTTACAATATGGCCCAAAAATGCCACTGACTTGAGCCAAAACTCAAATTTAGAAAACTTCGCATACAACTTACGATCACGAAGAATCTGCAACGCCTTCCTTAAGTGATTAACATGATCCTCTTCTGATCTAGAGTAGACCAGAATATCATCTATGAAAACTATCACGAACACATCTAGAAACGGCTTAAACAGCCTATTCATCAGATCCATTAAAACTGCGGGTGCATTTGTCAGCCCGAATGACACAACCAGGATTTCATAATGACCATACCGTGTTCGGAAAGCTGTCTTGGGTATATCTTAATCCTTGACTCTCACTTAATGATAGCCTTATCTCAAGTCAATCTTGGAAAAACACTGGGCACCCTGCAACTGGTTAAATAAATCATCAATTCGGGGAAGAGGGTATTTATTCTTGATAGTCACCTTATTCAATTGCCGATAGTCAATACACATCCTCAGCGAACCATCTTTCTTACGCACAAACAATACTGGTGCTCCCCAAGGGGACATACTAGGCCTGATGAATCCCTTCTCTAGCAAGTCTTTCAGTTGCTCTTTCAATTCTCGCAACTCTGCTGGTTCCATTTTATAAGGAGGAATTGAGATTGGCTGTGTGTCTGGCAACATATCAATACCAAACTCCACTTCTCGTTCAGGAGGTAAACCTGGTAGTTCTTCAGGAAATACATCAGGAAATTCATTCACAACCAGAACGGTCTGAAAAGTTGGCGGCTCTGCCTCTGTATCCCTTACTCTAACCAAATGGTATATGTACCCCTTGGAAATAATTTTACTTGCCTTAAAGTAAGAAATAAATCTACCTCTCGGCGCGCCAACATTACCCTTCCTTTCAAGGACTGCCTCATTTGGGAAATGGAAATATACCTTCTTAGAACGGCAATCTACTGTAGCGTAACAAGACGCAAACCAATCCATGCCCATAATAACATCAAAATCTACCATTTCTAACTCAACAAGATCGTCCATCATATCACGACCACAAATATTCACAACACAATTTCGATAAACATTCCTAGCTATAAGAGATTCCCCCACTGGCGTTGATACTTCAAATGGATTGGCTAATAATTCGGGTGTTCTTCCGAACCTTCCCGCAACCAAAGGAGTAGCATACGATAATGTAGAACCAGGATCAATTAAGGCATACACATCAAATGCAAAGATGGACAACGTACCTGTAACCACGTCTTGAGAAGCCTCTAAATTCTGCCGATCTGCTAGGGCATACACACGGTTCTGAGCTCCGCTAGAACTAGCTGCTCCTCTATCACCTCTACCGTGACCCATAGGTTGTGCACCCCTACTCAAAGGAGGCACCGATGATGACGCAACAGCTGATCCGGTAGGTCGTGTTATACCACCTGTGGTCCTGCGTGGGCAATCTCTAGCCATATGCCCCGGCTTACCGCACCAAAAGCAATTGTTCGTTCCAAGCCGACATTCGCCAAAGTGAAATCTTCTACATATGGGGCACGGGGGTCGTGGAGGTATCAATTGACTCATACTCCCTTGCCCTTGATACCCCACTGTTCGCGAACTCTGATTTACACTGCTTTGCCCAAACTGATTACCTATGAACCTTTGAAAATGTGGTGGAGCACTAATTGCAGGATAAGAAGATAACGGGCTAGGCAATCTATGAGAGAACGAAGGCCTAAAACCTCCCTGAGATGCCATAAACTGCCCTATAGCTCTGGCCCGCTTAGAATATCCTTTTTCTGATTCCTGGGTTCTTCTTCTTTGCCTCTGATCTTCCATTTTCTGAGCGAAAGCTTGTATCCTCGCTATATCCTTGTCCTTGTTCAAAGAAGAAATGGTACAATCTCTAACCAAGTATGGTTCTAATCTATCCACATAGTGATGAACTCTGTCATCCATAGTAGCTACCACATTAGAAGCATATCGAGACAAGGAGTTAAATCGAAGACTATACTCTCTTACACTCATATTACCCTGACGAAGATTTAAGAATTGATCTGCACGGGCCTGACGAGTCTCAAATGGAAGATAATGATCAATAAATGCATCTTTGAACTCTCCCCACGTAGTTGGAGGTGCATCGATACCCCTAGATCGATTCCAATCCTCGTACCACAATATAGCCTCTCCTTTCAGTCTATATGCTGCTAGCTCAACCATCTCTTTACCGGATATGTGCATAACATCTAGAGCCCTTTGGGTTTGATCGACAAAGTCCTGCGGGTCTTCGTTAATATGTGATCCGGTAAAAGTAGGAGGATCCAGTTTCAGAAAATCCTGTGTCCGAAGGCTAGCTGTTCTATCCGTACCGCTAGAACCTGTGGTAGGAATAGATTGCCCTTGAACTTGACCGGCAACTATACACGTCAGAAGTTGTACTGCATCCCTCAAATCTCGATCAACAGCATTAATAGATGGCCCTTCCGGAGGAGAAGAAGCTCCTGATATATGCTCATCTTGAGACTCACTTTGTTCAGCTTGTGCCGGTGGTGACTTACTAGTACCTTCTCGGACACTACATCTACTCGCTTTCACTTATTCTTTCTCCTTGTAACCGGCATCGTTACTATAATAAATAAATAAAAAAAACAATTGGATTAAGCGATCGATTATGACTTTATCTCTAATATGGGCTCTATTGCACGATCTAAGAAATGGAGAATGGAAACAATCCCTAAATGTCCAATAGCCTCCTGTTTATAGATGTGGTGCACAACACACCGATAAACGAGATTCTACGTAGACACGGCTTTGTAGACTCACTAGGACGAACTTCTCTGATACCACTTCTGTCACGCCCTAAATCCCATTGGAGCGGACTGGCACCCGTAGCCGAGGAGGCCCGGGAGAACCCGTTCATAACCTATACTTTCACATTTACATGACTTATGAAAATTAGAAATTTGGGAAGCACTTCGTTGTAAATAGAAGAAAAAAGTACCTGTATCAGCCCAGCAGACACACATATATATATATATATATATATATAAACATTAATTGGCTGTCAGAGCCATCACGTCTATCAACCAAACACTCATATGGCTGTACAATATGTCTACAAAAGCCTCTACCTAGATACACAACTGAGTTAGGGTCGGGACAACCTCCCACCCACAAAATACTTTTATACAAATACCAAAAAATACATATAGAAACGACTTGGGATGCCCCGAAACAATTGGAGCTCACCACTATCTACAGAATGTCCTAGCTCTTACTGCGGAGGTGTACGACCTGAAGTACCTGTTCCTGCAGGCATGAATACAGGTCCTCCGTGAGGGACGTCAGTATGGAAATATGTACTGATTATGTAAGGTAGCGAGTATCAAGATGAGATACAAAAGATCAACAGAACCCAGATACCAGTGAATAAACAGTATGAGTAGACCACACTTAAAAGAGCTGATGGGATACCTGCACATTACTTTCATATCATTACTTCCCTGTATTCCTTATCAATACATAACATATGTCATACAATGGCCAACTGATCAGTGGTACTAATACAATACATCAGGGACCACCCCTGGAATAGCATATATACATAATCTTTATAATACAATGGCCAACTGATCAGTGGTACTAATACAATACATCATATCATCAATTTAAAATAAAGACATTTCATTTCTTAATTCAATTAATCTTTGAGATTGGTTACTTTGTGGTCACACCTTATGGAACTTGAAACCATGATACCTCAATAGGAAAAACATGTAAATAGGTAATCAATATCATGAAAATGAAGTAGAGAATCATGGATACCTCATTAAACCATTTCGGAGTCAACAATAGTATATGGACATTTTTTTTGACTAGCCGGACATCTTAAAAGTGAAAAAAAGTTCAATTGGTAGTGTCGAAGATCATATAATGTTATTATGTGTCATGTGTCTTAGGACAATGTTGGAAGCTTACTTGAGAGTGCCATGGGTCATTATTCATGCCAAAGATTAGATAGAGTATGTCTTACATACCTTGATATAACCACTTCAATACAAGTCCAACTTGACTTCCCGTACTCTTCGAACACTTATCTACAATAAGTCATTTGTGGCAAACTAGTATTAGCAACCAAACCTTACCATTTAGGTATTAACTTCACCAAATAATGTCTAGGAAGTAATCCTTTAACTCATCAATAAGAGTGCAAAATACATCCTCTTATACTCTTATTACATTCACATATCATGCATTTTCATGCAATATCCCTCAACATCACTCTTAGCCTTTATTCCCCCTCTTAATCACCATCCAATACCAACATGATCACTAGGCTTACATAACCACTAATATAATGATATATCACCACAATTCATCCTCCATAATCCAATACAACAACTTCCATAATTTACTACTAACAATTTATACAAAACAATTCATAACTATGTTTCTAGTTATCTTCCAACATCAAGACAATACTCATAATCCCTTATCAATACTTATTCATGGATAAGAATCAAGAATAAACAATATTCATACCTTAACAATGAAATATTTTATTTAGAATCCTCCTTACATAACCATGGGGTGCTTCTTAAAGCTTTCTAGATGGTGAACACAACTACGGAACCAATTCGAGTTTTCTACGGTTGAATCACAAAATATTTGAAGTTGAAATTAGGCTAGGGTTTCACCTTCTCTTAATAATTGGATGATACATGATATATATGAGGCTAAGTGTATGTTTATAAATACCAATTTTTCGTCCAAGAGGTAATAGAAAATGACCATTTTGCCCTAAAAATTTATATAAATCCGAATCTGTCCCCAGTGGACAGTTTTGACAGGCTGAAGTAAATCGTTCATAACTCTTTGCTCCGGTATCGGATTTGGGTGAAACCAATTGCATTGGAAAGATAATTCAAAGGGCTTTCATTTTCATATAAAGTATACCACCCTGTTGACCCAAAAATCTGTCCCAAAATTCTGTTTTTTTTTATAGGCTGTAGTAAAACGGGTATAGCTCCTTACTCAGACATTAGATTTGGATGAAACTAATTTCAGCGGAAAGAAGACTCTCGGAGATTTTCGTCGATATATATCAGCTCACACATTTCTTTTTGTACAAGTAGTTATGATCGTCTAAAGTTGATCCAAAAAAAATTGCCTATCTGCAGTAATTTTCCTGCAGATTTACTGTTCACAGGCTTCCCGGCCACCGTTTTGAAATTTCGAATGTGCTCGCTTATATGAAATACTCCTCTGGTTTGGGCAAACTTTATATCTTTGGAAATATTATTCCAATACCTACACATACAACTATTGACGGGATACTTCCGAACACCATAAACTTAATTTAACCCATACGCAAGCCTTTAGGACTCCATATAATCGCGATAAGTGTACGAAAAAATTTACGGGGTGTTACATTCTCCTCCCCTTAAGAACATTCATCCTCGAATGTTAGCATAGTTACTCAATTAAGACATGTCCAAGCTTACAATTAACATATTCATCATCATAACATACTTGCATAAAAATAAACACTTACCTGTTATTGTTCTTCTTCCGTCTAATGAACTTCCTCCTCATCGTTGAATAGGTAAGGGTACTTAATCTTCATAGCTTCCTCGGCTTCCCATGTGATCTCCTCAACTTGTTGATTTCTCCAAAGTACTTTTACCGATGCTATCTCTTTATTCCTTATCTTTTTAATTTGGCGATCAAGAATAGCAATAGGCATTTCTTCAAAAGTGAGATCTTCTGTAACTTGTACATCTTCCGTAGTAGTGATGTGCGATGGATCTCCGATGTACTTGCGAAGCATCGAAACATGAAATATGGGATGAACTGCTGAGAGCTCTTGAGGTATCTCTAACTCATAAGCAACTTGTCCAAATCTTTGAATGATCTTGTACGGACCTATGTATCATGGAATTAACTCTCCTTTCTTGCCAAACCTCATCACTCCTTTCATTGGTGATACTTTCAAGAATACCCAATCGTCGATAGAAAACTCAAGTCCTCTTCTTCTAACATCCGCATAAGATTTGTGTCGACTTTGAGCTGTTTCAAGCCGTTGTTGGATCACTTTAACCTTCTCCATTGCTTTATAAAAAAGATCCGGTCCAAACAAGACCGCATCACCTGCTTCAAACCATCCTATTGGCGATCTATACTTTCTTCCATACAATACTTCATATGGTGCCATTTTGATACTTGATTGATAACTATTATTGTAGGCAAACTCGATAAGAGGTAGGTGATCATCCCAGTTGCCTTTGAAATCTAATACACATGCTCGTAGCATATCTTCAAGTGTCTGGATGGTACGTTCCGCTTGTCCGTCCATTTGAGGATGAAAAGTCGTACTTAGATTTACTTGTGTCCCCAAACTCCATTGAAAAGACTTCCAGAAATTCGCGGTAAATTGGGCTCCTCGATCGGATATAATGGAAATTGGAACTCCATGTAACCGAACTATCTCCTTAATAAACAACTTCGCATACTCTTCCGCCGTATAAGTTGTCTTAACTGGTAAGAAGTGCGCGGAATTAGTAAGCCTATCAATGATCACCCATATGGAATCAAACTTCCGAAATGTACGAGGCAAACCCGTGATGAAATCCATATTGATCTTGTACCACTTCCAGACTGGAAGATCTATACATTGCATGTAACCACTAGGTTTCTGGTGTTCTACTTTGACTCTTTGACAATTCGGACATACATCTACAAATTCGGCAATATTCTTCTTCATGTCATTCCGCCAATATATTGCTTTCAAATCTTGATACATCTTAGTCGACCCTGGATGGATGGAATACCTTGAACAGTGTGCTTCTGTCATAATTCTCTTTCTTAGCTCAACTACATCAGGTACACATAAACGATTCTGACACTGAAGCACTCCTTCTCACGTAAGCTCAAATGCCTTTGTCGTGCCACTCTGGACATCCTCCTTAAGATGCAATAAAATTGGATCTGCATAATGCTTCTCTTTAACTTCAGCTATCAATGAAGATTCCGCTGCATTACGTATAATAACCTCTTCATCTGGAGTTTCGAGAAGTCAAACTCCCAAATTATCTAGTTGGTGAAGATCCTTAATCATCCCCTGCTTTTCTATAGATGCCATTTTAGACTTACGACTCAGTGCATCCACTACCACATTCGCTTTCCCTTGATGATACAAGATATCAACATCGTAATCTTTCAAAAATTCAAGCCATCTCCGCTGCCTCAAGTTTAGATCTTTCTGATTGAAGATATATTGCAGGCTCTTATGATCAGTATATATGTCAACATGAACCCCATATAAGTAGTGGCGCCATATCTTCAAAGCAAATACAACTGCAGCTAGCTCAAGATCATGCGTGGGATAATTCCTCTCATGTGGTCGCAACTGTCTAGAGCCATAGGCTATTACTCTACCATGTTGCATTAATACGCATCCTAAGACAATTCTCAAAGCATCACAGTACACTGCATACCCTTCTGTACCTTCAGGAAGTACCAATACCAGTGTAGAAGTCAACTTGCTCTTCAGATCTTGGAAACTCTTTTCACAGGCATCATTCCATTGAAACTTGGAGGCTTTATGCGTCAACTTAGTCAAGGGTGCAGAATTAAAAGAAAAACCTTCAACAAACCTTCTATAATAACCTGCCAACCCGAGGAAACTACGAATCTCTGTAGGCGTCGTGGGTCTTGGCCAATTCTTAACAGCCTCAATCTTCTGAGTGTCAACTTTTATGCCTTCACTGGATACAATATGGCCCAAAAATGCCACTGACTTGAGCCAAAACTCACATTTAGAAAACTTCGCATACAGCTTACGATCACGAAGAATCTGCAACGCCTGCCTTAAGTGATTAACATGATCCTCTTCTGATCTAGAGTATACCAGAATATCATCTATGAAAACTATCACGAACACATCTAGAAACGGCTTAAACAGCCTATTCATCAGATCCATAAAAACTGCGGGTGCATTTGTCAGCCCGAATGACATAACCAGGAATTCATAATGACCATACCGTGTTCGGAAAGCGGTCTTGGGTATATCTTTATCCTTGAATCTCACTTGATGATAGCCTGATCTCAATTCAATCTTGGAAAAACACTGGGCACCCTGCAACTGGTCAAATAAATCATCAATTCGGGGAAGAGGGTATTTATTCTTGATAGTCACCTTATTCAATTGCCGATAGTCAATACACATCATCAGCGAACCATCTTTTTTACGCATAAACAATACTGGTGCTCCCCAAGGGGACATACTAGGCCTGATGAATCCCTTCTCTAGCAAGTCTTTCAGTTGCTCTTTCAATTTTCGCAACTCTGCTGGTGCCATTCTATAAGGAGGAATTGAGATTGGCTGTGTGTCTGGCAACATATCAATACCAAACTCCACTTCTCGTTCAGGAGGTAAACCTGGTAGTTCTTCAGGAAATACATCAGGAAATTCATTCACAATCGGAACGGTCTGAAAAGTTGGTGGCTCTGCCTCTGTATCCCTTACTCTAACCAAATGGTATATGTACCCCTTGGAAATCATTTTACTTGCCTTAAAGTAAGAAATAAATCTACCTCTCGACGCGCCAACATTACCCTTCCTTTCAAGGACTGCCTCATTTGGGAAATGGAAATATACCTTCTTAGAACGGCAATCTACTGTAGCATAACATGACGCTAACCAATCCATGCCCATAATAACATCAAAATCTACCATTTCTAACTCAACAAGATCGGCTATCGTATCACGACCACAAATATTCACAACACAATTTCGATAAACATTCCTAGCTATAAGAGATTCCCCCACTGGCATTGATACTTCAAACGGCTTGGCTAATAATTCGGGTGTTCTTCCGAACCTTCCCGCAACCAAAAGAGTAGCATACGATAATGTAGAACCAGGATCAATTAAGGCATACACATCAAATGAAAAGATGGACAACGTACCTGTAACCACGTCTGGAGAAGCCTCTAAATTCTGCCGATCTGCTAGGGCATACACACGGTTCTGAGCTCCGCTAGAACTAGTTGCTCCTCTATCACCCCTACTGTGACCCATAGGTTGTGCACCCCAACTCAAATGGGGCACCGATGATAACGCAACAGCTGATCCGGTAGGTCGTGTTAGACCACCTGTGGTCCTGCGTGGGCAATCTCTAGCCATATGCCCCGGCTTACCACACCAAAAGCAATTGTTCGTTCCAAGCCGACATTTGCCAAAGTGAAATCTTCTACATATGAGGCACGGGTGTCGTGGAGGTATCAATTGACTCATACTCCCTTGCCCTTGATACCCCACTGTTCGCGAACTCTGATTTTCAATGCTTTGCCCGAACTGATTACCTCTGAACCTTTGAAATTGCGGTGGAGCACTAATTGCAGGATAAAAAGATAACGGGCTAGGCAATCATGAGAGAACGAAGGCCTAAAACCTCCCTGAGATGCCATAAACTGCCCTATAGCTCTGGCACGCTTAGAATATCCTTTTTGTGATTCCTGGGTTCTTCTTCTTTGCCTCTGATCTTCCATTTTCTGAGCGAAAGCTTGTATCCTCGCTATATCCATGTCCTTGTTCAAAGCAGCAATGGTACAATCTCTAACCAAGTATGGTTCCAATCTATCCATATAGTGATGAACTCTGTCATCCATAGTAGCTACCACATTAGAAGCATATCGAGACAAAGAGTTAAATCGAAGACTATACTCCTTTACACTCATATTACCCTGACGAAGATTTAAGAATTGATCTGCACGAGCCTGACGAGTCTCAAATGGAAGATAATGATCAATAAATGCATCTTTGAACTCTCCCCACGTAGTTGGAGGTGCATCAATACCCCTAGATCGTTTCTAATCCTCGTACCACAATATAGCCTCTCCTTTCAGTCTATATGCTGCTAGCTCAACCATCTCTTTACCGGATATGTGCATAACATCTAGATCTCTTTGGGTTTGATCGACAAAGTCCTGCGAGTCTTTGTTAATATCTGATCCGGTAAAAGTAGGAGGATCCAGTTTCAGAAAATCCTGTGTCCGAAGGCTAGCTGCTCCATCCGTACCACTAGAACCCGTGGTAGGAATAGCTTGCCCTTGAACTTGACCGGCAACTATACGCGTCAGAAGTTGTACTGCATCCCTCAAATCTCGATCAACAACATTAATAGATGGCCCTTTCGGAGGAGAAAAAGCTCCTGATATATGCTCAGCTTGAGACTCACTTTGTTCAGCTTGTGCCGGTGGTGACTTACTAGTACCTTCTCCGGCCACTACATCTACTCGCTTCCACTTATTCTTTCTCCTTGTAACCGGCATCGTTACTATAATATATAAAAAAAACAATTGGATTAAGCGATCGATTATGATTTTATCTCTAATATGGGCTCTATTGCACGATCTAAGAAATGGAGAATGGAAACAATCCCTAAATGTCCAATAGCCTCCTGTTTATAGATGTGGTGCACAACACACCGATAAACGAGATTCTACGTAGACATGGCTTTGTAGACTCACTAGGAAGAACTTCTCTGATACCACTTTTGTCACGCCCCAAATCCCATTGGAGCGGACAGGCACCCGAAGCCGAGGAGGCCCGGGAGAACCCATTCATAACCTATACTTTCATATTTACATTACTTATGAAAATTAGAACTTTGGGCAGCACTTCGTTGTAAATAGAAGAAAATAGTACCTGTCTCAGCCCAGCAGACACGCATATATATATATATATAAATAGTAATTGGCCGTCAGAGCCATCACGTCTATCAACCAAACACTCCTATGGCTGTACAATATGTCTACAAAAGCCTCTACATAGATACACAACTGATTTAGGGTCGGGACAAACTCCCGCCCACAAAAGACTTTTATACAAATACCAAAAAATACATATAGAAACGACTTGGGATGCCCCGAAACAATTGGAGCTCACCACTATCAACAGAATGTCCTAGCTCTTGCTGCGGAGGTGTACGACCTGAAGTACCTATTCCTACAGGCATGAATACAGGTCCCCCGTGAGGGAAGTCAGTACGGAAATATGTACTGAGTATGTAAGGCAGTGAGTATCAAGATGAGATACAAAAGATCAACAGAACCCAGATACCAGTGAATAAACAGTATGAGTAGACCACACTTAAAAGAGCTGATGGGATACCTGCACATTACTTTCATATCATTACTTCCCGTATTCCTTATCAATACATAACATATGTCATACAATGGCCAACTGATCAGTGGTACTAATACAATACATCAGGGACCACCCCTGGAATAGCATATATACATAATCTTTATAATACAATGGCCAACTGATCAGTGGTACTAATACAATACATCATATCATCAATTTAAAATAAAGACATTTCATTTCTTAATTCAATTAATCTTTGAGATTGGTTACTTTGTGGTCACACCTTATGGAACTTGAAACCATGATACCTCAATAGGAAAAACATGTAAATAGGTAATCAATATCATGAAAATGAAGTAGAGAATCATGGATACCTCATTAAACCATTTCGGAGTCAACAATAGTATATGGACATTTTTTTTTGACTAGCCGGACATCTTAAAAGTGAAAACAAGTTCAATTGGTAGTGTCGAAGATCATATGATGTTATTATGTGTCATGTGTCGTAGGAAAATGTTGGAAGCTTACTTGAGAGTTCCATGGGTCATTATTCATGCCAAAGATTAGATAGAGTATGTCTTACATACCTTGATATAACCACTTCAATACAAGTCCAACTTGACTTCCCGTACTCTTCGAACACTTATCTACAATAAGTAATTTGTGGAAAACTAGTATTAGCAACCAAACCTTACCATTTAGGTATCAACTTCACCAAATAATGTCTAGGAAGTAATCCTTTTAAATCATCAATAAGAGTGCTACATACATCCTCTTATACTCTTATTACATTCACATATCATGCATTTTCATGCAATATCCCTCAACATCACTCTTAGCCTTTATTTCCCCTCTTAATCACCATCCAATACCAACATGATCACTAGGCATACATAACCACTAATATAATGATATATCACCACAATTCATCCTCCATAATCCAATACAACAACTTCCATAATTTACTACTAACAATTTATACAAAATAATTCATAACTATGTTTCTAGTTATCTTCCAACATCAAGACAATACTCATAATCCCTTATCAATACTTATTCATGGATAAGAATCAAGAATAAATAATATTCATACCTTAACAATGAACTCTTGTATTTAGAATCCTCCTTACATAACCATGGGGTGCTTCTCGAAGCTTTTGAGATGGTGAACACAACTACGGAACCAATTCGAATTTTCTACGGTTGAATCACAAAATATTTGAAGTTGAAATTAGGCTAGGGTTTCACCTTCTCTTAATAATTGGATGATATATGATATATATGAGGCTAAGTGTATGTTTATAAAGACCAATTTTTCGTCCAAGAGGTAATAGAAAATGACCATTTTGCCCTAAAAATTTAAATAAATCCGAATCTGTCCCCAGTGGACAGTTTTGACAGGCTGAAGTAAATCGATCATCACTCTTTGCTACGGTATCAGATTTGGGTGAAACCAATTGCATTGGAAATATAATTCAAAGGTATTTCATCTTCATATGAAGTATACCACCCAGTTCTTCCTGTACAAGTAGTTATGGTCGTTTAAAGTTGACCCAAAAATCTGTCCCAAAATTCTGTTTTTTTTTTATAGGCTGTAGTAAAACGGGTATAGATCCTTACTCAGACATTGGATTTAGATGAAACCAATTTCATCGGAAAGAAGACTCTCGGAGATTTTCGTCGATATATAGCAGATTACACAGTTCTTTTTGTACAAGGAGTTATGATCGTCTAAAGTTGATCCAAAAAAAAAATTGCCTAGCTGCAGTAATTTTCCTGCAGATTTACTGTTCACAGGCTTCCCGACCACCGTTTTGAAATTTCGAATGTGCTCGCTTATATGAAATACTCCTCTGTTTTAGGAAAAATTTATATCGTTGGAAAGCTTATTCCAATACCTACACATACAACTATTTATGGGATACTTCCGAACACCATAAACTTAATTTAACCCATACGCAAGCCTTTAGGACTCCATATAATCGCGATAAGTGTACGAAAAAATTTACGGGGTGTTACATCTAATTCCTACTCCCATCTGAATGGACACTGAACATGATTTACTGAATTGAACATGAGCTGAGTTACTAAGTTTCATTGACTGATAGAATACTATTGATATCTGACAACTGACTGAGTCATGAGATCATAGAGATTTTTCCTGAGTCATAAGACTATCTGAAGTCTAAGGATTCATAGCTTGACTGAGAGTATCATGAAAACATGACATTGGTCTAGGTACACAACTAATGTTTCGGGTACAATTACCCCCAGGACTCGATGGAAGGAAACTGACCAAGCATGACTTACTTGAATACATAATAATCATCATAATATATTTACTGAAGAATTTTATCAAACATGTGATAGGAATAATCTTGTACGTACATGGGGATTTCATGATATCATGCTAATTAGATACTTTCCCTTCATCTAGGCATTTAACCAAACACATAGTAGGCATAAAATGTGTAAACAACATCACACAACAATTAACTGTCGTGATTCAATTCCAATTTAATCATTCAAGGGTTTAGTCCTAGGGTTTCATGAATCTATACCGATATAAATCAACCCATATGAAATTTAACACTCATTCATGGAATACAATTCAATTACTCATTATCAACATGAATAAAAGCAGTCCAATCATGAAATTCATAAGAAAATCCATAACTTGAATTTAGAAAAGGGATTCTTGGGCTTCATGGATGAAAGGAGTCCATGAATGAACACTATGCATACCTTAGTTCATGACTTCGTAAAGATTGATGGTGAAACCTTCTTGAATTTAAATCCCCAATAGAAACCCTAGCTTGTTCTTGAGAGAAACTTGAGAGAAAATAGTATATTTTGGGTGAAGAATAGCTAAATCACGTGTTATTGGGTTTAAATAGGGGTAGGAAATTGACCCTTTTAACCCTGGACGCATCATTTAATTTCAGTAAAATTTTCTCGAACTGGTCCCCTGGTACGACGTGGCGTTATCTCACCATGTAACTGGAAATTTACAATTGAGAAATAAAGGGATGGCGCAACGCGGAGCCATCGCGTTGCCCCTTTCTTCGTGACCTAAAACTTTGGCGCGATGCGGGGGAAATCGCGCTGAGACACTGGAAAAAGAATAATTCTGAATTTGGGTGCTGAAGTGACGCGCCATAATCGTGGTCACCTACTGGAAATTTCAAAATGCCATTTCCTCTTGTGGCGCGGTGCACCACCGACTAATATGGCGCTGTTTTACGATGGAAACTTGAAATAGTCATAACTTCTTACCCGATTATTAGATTTAAGTGAATCATATATCGATGGAAAGCTTATTGAATTTTCCACATAACAAAACATGAAGATCTTGAAAATTCCTCATGAAATAATTATCATTTACTTTAGAAGCTAATACTAGGCATTCTTGGGACGAAATTTTCTAGAAATCTTTGGGGTATTACATGATATAATTCTGATGTTGCAGGAAAACAAGAGTTGATTGGAGAACCTCTAAGTTCCAATCTAGACTCTTAACATAGATTTTGATTCGGTGTATTTAGTCGGACAATTTAACAGTGAAATGAAGGCTAAGGGTGTAAGTTAGCAGAAGAGTCTGACTGACATGCAAGTTAACATAGGCAAAAAGCCAAAACTAAAATGTCCTTTCGATCTTCGTCGTTCTTATATTCTACAAAAAGAATCAACAAAGCATCATTTTGCCTAGTTGTATTCTAGTTGACTTCAACTTATTATTTGTAGGGCTTGCCTGTTAACTTTTTTTATGTATTTTCTTTTGATATGTGATTGAACTTATGACATTTCTAGTTTCAAACTACTGTTCGGTTGCCTCTAGTTTTTCTCTTTGTTTTTTGGGGGCTAGCAAGAACCAACAGAGAAAGAAAAAATGTTTTCTTGTCCCTTGATCCTGGGAATTGATTTGGATATGTTAAAATGTATAGATGTGTTTCCTACTTATTTGTCTTTGCATATTTTCTTTTAAATACATGGAAAATTCCAATTTACTACATCTGTAAGTATTAAGAAATCTGACACTTGGTTGGCTGCACCAAGTCAATGGGATCTATTTTTTGATAAGCCGATGATGCAGGAGAAGCAACCTCTTCAGGTGTGTTTTTTTGTAAATAAAAATGACCAAGTCTTTGTTTGTCAGATACTTTAAAGCTGTAACTAGATATTTGGAGAAGGTGTCTAGGTGTACAAAGATAATTATCCCCAATATTGAAGATGCAAAATATGTTATAAATGTCAAGTAAATTGCTAAGGTATGTTATCATGTCTTTCACGTATAGTATTGGTTGTATGAATTTTTGTGTGTGTTTGAAAGCAATTTGTCATGTAAGTCTTCGTAAATTGATTCAGAGTTAAGAGGTCTATGCTTAACTCATAGTGATTAGCATATGTCGGTTAACAACAACACATAAGTAAGAAGCTTGACGCGTCCTGATTTCGAGACTATCAGTCATTTTCCTTTTCTTTTGAGAACCTACACTGAGTTTTCTATTGATGTTGATTAAGTTCAGAACACAAATATACGAATGTGTAGTATTATGAAAAAACATTCGAACAATGTAGTAGCAATACTCCTAGTCTATGATTTCTGTTGTTGTTGATTGAATTTCAGAGTTTTGTTGGATTAATTTTTTCATTTTTCTGATGATATATGATATGATCACTAGTTACATAGTTGTTGATACTATTGTGATTACTGATTCGTGCTTTTATTTTTGTACTTTTGATGCTATTTGATATGAGCACTGGTTACGTAGGTATCTATCCTATTGTGATTACTGATTCATTATTCCATGTCTAATCTTTAGGAGGTCATGAGTTCAAGATGTGAAAATAGTATTCTGTAGAAATGTAGGGTGAGGTTGCGTACATAGAACCTTGTGGTCTGACTCTTCTTAAGACCCCAGTTGAGGGTGAATGAGAAAACATGGTCAATGAAGATTCATATAGTAGGATCTTAACTTGTTTGGGATTGGGGCATATCTATAGTTGTTCTGTTTGTGAACATGGATAGCCTAGAGGTAGGCCAAGCTGCTGGTACCTTATGGTTCCATATTTGCATAATTCTCTAGAAGAATTTCATGCGGATAACCCAAATAGAGTATCACTTTACCCTGAACTTTTGGCTACCTAAATGCAATTGGTTGATACTGGACAAGAGTATTTTACTCTGGGATTCTTGTTGTCTGATAAATGTATTTAAACAAACTGCAATATTTTGTTTTTTTCCTCTGGAGGTGTCACTTGGTTGGGTTTGATAATGGGGTCAGGGACTTTTTTTAAGGGCTTTTCCACATTCTACATCTGTTGTACATTGTGAAGAAAGTTTCTTATTTTGCTGTTAGCATGGCCTGCTGAAAGTAAGGCGCGATACATGGATATGGATACTTTAGAGACGTGTTTGCTCAAGGTTACTATTACCTCAAGTCTAGTCATTCTCCTTGCCCATGTTGCTAGATAAATCTGTAGTTTTTGGTTAGTTGGTATTCTATAATCTTAGTTTACTTCCATACTCGTAAATCTAAAGGACTAGACACTAAGATCACATTCATTACTTGTCAAATATTTACGGCCCGCTTCATCTCTGGTTTACTCATTGGCATTAACGATTACTTCTGTGTTGTTGGAGCTGCTAAAACTCATGTCTCTAGGTCAGCTTTCCTTGTTTCAACTAGGCTCGTTTTCTCGGTGGGCTTAGGGGAGCAAATTGGTGACAAATTTTGTTTTGGTATTTTCAACTATAAGAATCAGTTACATGGTGAATTTCCACAAACCATTTCTTGTGCTGCATTCTTTTGAATGGATTGCACAATTAGCAACGATTTTCAATCAATGCTCTAGATTGGAAAACAAAACATGCATTTTTAGTTATAGAATTGTTATCACACAACCCTCTAATGGAATTGATGTGAAAGTATATTTCACTTTACGACAGAGATACTCTTTCATTGTTGCATTGCTCTACTTGAACTTTGAGGATGAAGTTCTTATAGAGAAGGGAGGACTACAGAAGCATACTCTTTCAGGTTGTCAGATTGTTCAATCATAAAATTGGAACACTCATACTTGTTTACACCACAATCTAGGCCAAATCACAGAGTCACTTGGATATAGATTGGAGATCACTTTTCTGGTTGCACTCTATTCTGCATGTACCTTCTTCAGGCTTCTGCTTTCAACCACCCTAGATTTTTTTCATAAATATGTCAAGATTTACTTTACTATTTCCAGTTGTTCTTGTTCTATTTTTTTTATATCATCTACTTTGGATAGTATTAACTATTAACAGTTAACACCAATGAATCCCTGCAAGATTCAGAAACTTTAGTCTCTAATGACAAAAGATTCAAATTCGAGTTATTTAGTCCTGAGACATCGATGAATTGTTATGTTAGTTTATGTTTAATATCCAATCACCGACTGTTGTATGGGTATCCAATAGAGAGAAACCTTTATAGGATTCTAGTGGAAGAGTGATAATATAAGATGATGGAAATCTTGTAATCTTGAACTCACAAAATAAGAGTATATTCACCTACTATGAGAAATTCAATTGTCCCCCTTAAATACTGGAAACTTAGTTTTAAGACATCTCTAATGGGAGATTTCTCTGGGAAAGTTTACAATATTCCAACTCGTTGTTACCTCATGTTATATTTAGGTTATCAATTGTAAAGATGAGATTGCACAGGGATATTTTATGGATTGCATTAAAGTCTTCCCCGATGAGTACCATTTACAAACTCTTGAAACATTACTAGGTGCTTTCCAATGATTTCAGGTTTGTCAGATTGTTCAATCATAAAATTGGATTTTCTTTAACTACAATAACAAACAGTAGAAGAAACAATGTCATGCCCGGTAGGATCCCCAAGATGTGAGGTTGGATTATCGTCTGCAAGAATGTTAAAATAGAAAATGAGACCTAACCTTTAATTGTAGTGAATCCTTTGTCTTATATTGCATGTTCGTTTGAAGATATATTTATTCCTACAAATTGTAACACCCCATACTTTTTCCTAGCTTGAAATTATTCCAAGAATGTTAGAAGATTTCTTTGAAAGATGAATCCACTTTTAGATTTTCACTTTTTGACAAGTGAGAAATTGAATAAGCTTTCCATTGATACCAATTTCATCAAAATCCGACATCGGAAGAGAAAGTTATGACCGAAATACAGAAGGCAGTAAACCCGCCAAGGTGCGACGGTGAGGCCGACGGACCGTCGGACTAGCGATGGACCATTGCTCATGACCATCGCAGTGAGGAAGTATGACTACTTTTTGCCCAGGATCGACGGCCCACGACGACGGACCTTCGGACTAGTGACGGACCGTCGCTCAGGCCATCGCAAGGGAAACAGGGAGGCCCCATTCTTCCTAAAAGTGAAGGTCAGGACTGATGGACCGTCGACCCAGCGATGGAACGTCGCACCCCACCGTCGCACCAAGGCAGTAAGTTCCAGTTCTGGTCCCACTGCGATGTCAGTTTGACGAACCGTCGACCCAGTGACGGACCGTCGCACCCACCGTCGTATGTTCTATTAAGTTATTTTAAAGCCGTTTCTAAAGGGGATTTTTAGTATTTTTACCACCCGTTTATATACCCATTTATATCCGACCTCAGCTTATTTGTTCATTATTCTTTTACAATAACAAATTAGGGTTTCTCTAAGAAATCAATCCCCAAGAACAAGAAACCCTAGGTGCTTGATTCCAAGCCAAGAATTCAAGTTTTCTCCACAAATCTTCATGAAACTCACATCCTAGGTATGCATAGTATTTATTCAAGGACTCCTTTCGTCCATGAAGCCCAAGAATCTCTTTTCAAAGTTCAAGTCTATGAATTTTTTTATGAATTTCATATTGGGTTTATTTTGTTCATGTTGAGAATGACCAATTAAATTCTAATCCATGTTAGGTGATCAACTTTATGTGGAATTAATTAGTATAGATGTAGATTCACGTGAACCTATGATTAAACCCTTGAATGATGAAATTAGAGTTGAATCATTGTGTTTATTTATTGTATAATGTTGTCTACATACACTATGCTTACCATGGGTTTGATTAAATGCCTTTGTAAAGGAAAAATGCCCAACTAGTATGATATTATGAAATCCCTATTTATGTACAAGCTTATGCATATCACATGTTTGATGAATTGCCTCAATAAATGAATTATGGATTGTGATGATTGGTCATGTATTCAAGAAAGTCATGCTTTGTCAGTTTCTTTCCATCGAGTTCTGGGGGTACTTGTACCCGATAATTTAACTGTATGCGTAGAGCCAATGTCATGTTTTCACAATATTCTCAGTCAAGCCATGAACCATAGAACTCAGTCAGTCATATGACTCAGGAAAGCTCAGTAACCTCAGTAATCTCATGAACTCAGTCAGTTGTTAGATAGCAGTAGTATTCTGTCAATTAATGGAATTCAGTAAGCTCAGTCCATGTTCAGATTAGTTAATCATGTTTAGTGTCTATTCAGATGGTAGTAGAAATTAGCACCGAGTGAACCCAAGAATAGGAACTCACTTTCCGGTAGAGGGTATGATTCTTAGAAGCAATCCTTACATTCTAGAACTACGTAGCCAACATAGGTTGAGACGTTATACCTACTATTTGAGGGTAGATGGGGTGGCTTAACATGCTAGTTGAGGGTTACCACTGTTCTCATTAGAGTAACCTGCTAGTCGAGGGTCACTCATATGTTATCATTACCAGTGGCGCAGTATTGACACTTTTCCAATCAGGGCACAGACTGGACCCTAATTCATCTATAATGCATCATTTGGGGCATGTCGGTTAGATGACTACCTCCCACAGTCTTAGTAAAAGAACTCAGCTAGTTTTTCAGAATTCAGGACTGTCAGATACAGTCAACTCTGATACAGTATGGAACTCAGCTAGTTCCACCAGATTCAAGATTGTCAGATACAGTCACTCATGTAATCAGTTATCAGAACTCAGTCATTAGTCATGTTAGTTATCAGTAAACTCATGTTATCACGATTTCAAATATAGTTACCGTGTATGCATATATGTATTATCACGTTCATATTAGTTAGTTAGTCAGTATTGTTCATGCATATGAACCCCATACATTCAGCCTACCTCATATGCATACCAGTACGTTTAATGTACTGGCGCATTTGCGCTATGGTGTCTTATACCATAGGTTCAGAGACACGAGCTGCAGAGCATCAGTAGATTCCAGTCTCAGCAGTCAGAGCTAAAAGTGAGTCCTCATCTTTTGAGGACATGATCATTACTTTATTAACTCATTAATTTATTTATTATTTGGAGTTAGTTGGGGACATGTCCCATCAACTCCTTATTCAGACCGTTCAGTCAGTTAGAGGCTTTCCAGACTATCACGTTTAGTAAGTTATTTTAGTTGTTTTGGGTATTTCATACCCCATCCATATGTTATGATTTATTAGATCCTATGTTACAGTTTTGAACCTTATGGACTTTCAGTTCATGTTTCCATATTATACAGTATATTATGCATTATACAGGTACAAATATTAGTCATGGGTTAGCTTGTGGTCCTTTGGGGTCATGATCATTGTGTAGTGTTTCGGGTACCAGATTCAGGGCGTTACACAAATCTTTTAACCCATTTCCCAGAATTCTTATGAAGAGTTTTATTTGCTGTTAAAAAAATTTGGGTGAAGAATTTAAAATTAAAGCATTTGGCACTCTATCTTTTATTTTAAGCTGAGGTTCTATCAGAAACAACCACTCTATATTTATGAGGTAGGGGAATGATATGTGTATACTCTACCCTTCTCAGATCCCACTCATGGAATTTCACTAGGTATGTTGTTGTTGATGCTCTGATCTTCTTCTCCTTGAAGTATATTCATTTTTATTAAGCCATCATTGGCTTACTGTGGTTGATTGGTCCAAATACATTATTAGGGCCAAGAGAACTTACAGGTGTTATGGATCTAATTACTCACTTCAAATTATTGCCTTATCAAGAGTTCTTTTGGAAGAAGTCGCTTCCATTGTCAATTTCAGATACACACTACATTCACAATGTGGTGGGAGACACAGATATTAGGAAAGGGGAAGAGATGTATTTGGATCAGCTTATACAACATATGTCGTCTTTAAAAGAGGAAAATTTGCACATTTAACCATTTGACTTGAATTCTCTTAGAGAAGCTTTTCAACTACGTGAAACAGCTCCAATTGATCTGCCTCCTGTAAGAATCTATTATCTAAATCATGAGTTATATATGTATATATTATTCAGATCTTTTAGTCACCCATTTATTCCTTTCTAATCTCTGAAGCTGGAGGCTGGAAACTGGATTTTTTCTCAAACCATGTGCTTTTCTATAATGCCACTTTACCTGTTTCAGTAATTGTTGATCAATAGGTCTTTTTGGTGTTTCATCGTCTAAAAAAGGGATCCCCATTGTAGCTTAAAAGTCTAAAAGTGAGTCGAAATACAAGGAGAAGAAGCACAAGGATAAAGGCAGGGAGAAGGAAAAAAAGCATAAGAAGCATAAACACCATCATAAAGATCAAAGTAAAGACAAGGATAAAGAGAAAAAGAAATATATAACTGTCCATCATGATTTTGGATCTGACCTTTCAAGTGGATGGAGGACCTGGTGATAAAATAATGACCAAGAACACACAAAATCACACACCAAAAATAGTCCACAAGCTCAAGAGAACTGAGGACCCTTTGGTGACCACTCTCGGATTCACTAGCTAGAACAAGAAAGGCGAGAATACATGTGTTTAACACACCAATCAACCAACAACCCAAACTATATTAGCAAAAAAGAGATGAAGAACAACAATATTACAATAAAAATGACTCACGGGTCCATTAACAAGAACAAGAAACCGAAACTTACAACAAGATACAAGATAGATAGTTAGACAAGTGAGGCTATAATCTTAAGAACACAAGAATTTGGTGGACTCTTGGAACCTTAACACTACACACAACAAAAACCTAACTCCTACGTTGACACAATAGGGACTTTATATCCTCTAAACACCAATGTATCAAGCCAATAATACAAACACAAGTGAATTTTCACTTGCCTAACCCTAGTTTCAGTTTTGAGTTCACTCTCAAGACTTAGAGAGAACTTCTAATGTTACAATGTCTCAAGTTTCAACAATAATCCACTAGGTCCCAAAAACCCTAAGTTGTTCTATTTATATTACATCACAAATAAAAGGTGAAAAGACAAAAGGCCCTTTAATGACCAAGTGAGCAATAGACGCCTATGTAGTGAACATTATGGACGCTTTTAGAGACTCCTTCACACTTAAACATGTGACTTTATCAGTTGCATTCAACATGATAAAAAACATATATCTACGACGTCGTACTTGTATCATCATCTCCATCTTGAAAGGAGTTTGACCTCAAACTCACAGCTTCATCAACCTCATGGCTTCTCCATAGAATCACTTCCTCATTTTTTATCTCGAGCTTGGATGCTTAGCCAAGGGATCCTTGAGATATTCAAGCATGTTTTGGTGAGAAATATGCTTGGTATCCCCATAGGAAGTACATGATCATGGACCTGCACACAATAAAAATTGGTACTAGGTAAAATGCTAGTACCTACGTTAGTGAGAAATAAAGGATCTCCGAGGGTAAGTCATAAAAGAGAGGAACCCTTTCCTCTTTGCTCCTTGGTTCCCTCCCCTTCTCCTATAATCCCACTCTCGGTCTTTTCCTTTCTCTCCTTATTCCTCTCTTCCTTTAACTTCTTCACTTATTGATTAACTTCAGCCACTTGTATTGGTGAGAGAGGGTGGAGTGTATACCTTTGTCCATGGAGCTCCAAAGTGTATCTATTGGTTTATCTATCATGCACGGTAGCTATATTATATTGCCATGGTCTCCCAAAAAATAAGTGGCATGCTTGCATAGGAATAACATCACACAAAACCTCGTCAAAATAGTTGCCTACCTTAAACTGTATCACCACTTGTCGGTTTACCTTTAACTCCCCATACTCATTCAATAATTGAAGATTGTATGGATTTGTATGATGGATAATGGGAAGCCTCAAGATGTCAACCAAGGTATTACTAGAAAATTAGCACAACTACCTTCATCAATGATCATGGAACACACAACTCCCTTAATAAAACATTTGGTGTTAAAAAGTTTTTCCCTTTGACTAGGATAAACCAAAGCCTTACTAATCATGTCCCTTATCACTACAAAAAATGGAACCACAAACTCACTATCAAACGGCAAATCATCTTCCTCATTCCCTTCCTTTGGCCTCTCGGGTTCTACCCTTTCTCCTTCTTGAGATTGATCATCAATCTCCGTTGGTTCAAGTCCCACCTCCTCCCTAATAAAGTACAATTTCCCCTCCCTTAGGATCACATTTATCCTATTTGTACACTCATTAGCCTTGTGTCCCCAACCTTGGCATTTAAAATATTGAAAACCCTTAGAATTAGGAAAGAAATGCAATTTACCTTTATTTCTTGGAGGGTACCTTTGGTGAGCCTTGTTCTTGGCTTGGGTAACCTTGGCCTCGGATTGCTCCATATTGGATGACTCATTATTGTACTTGTGCCAACCCGAGGGTGATTTCCCCTTAAGATTATACCTCGGTTTATCCTGTAACTCACTTTTAATCTCCAAGATGGCTTGGAAGATGGCATCAATGGTGTCGAACTTTTGAAGTGTCAATCGTGAGGCAATATCTCTATTCAATCCCACCTTGAATCGGATGATGTCATGACTCACTTTCTCTCCTCGATGATTATGTTTCAAAATAAGTTGTTGAAACTCATCATAGTAAGCCACGACGTTCTTATTCCCTTGCCTTAAGTTATACAACTTGGGAAGGAGCTCTTGTTGATGTCTTTTGGGTAGGTACCTTTTTATCATGATTTACCTTAATCAAAACCAAGAAGGGGGCTTACCCTCAAGCAAAACATTACCAAAATGCTTAACATACTACCACCATGTAGTAACATAACCCTCAAAGTAAGCAATCGCATAACAACTCTTCTTCTCCTCGGTAAGATCATTGACTTGGAAGACCCTCTCACATGTGGATTTCCATACAAAAAATTCTTCGGGATCACTCTCACCCTTGAAGATTGGAAGCCCCATCTTGATGGTATTTAGACCTACATCACGGTTTTGGTTCCCTTGTTGGTTCCAATGACCAACTGTACCTTCTCGTCCATGAACTTCCCTCGGATCACCATGACTTCCACTTATCTCTCCCTATATCATGTAAGAATCATTATACGGACCATAACCATCATATTTTCCTCACCTACCATAGCCCTCAACATGGATGGGTCTATTTGGGTTAAGTAGAGCTTATAGTGGCGGGATTGGATTTGGACAGTGAGGTCTTTGGTCAAGTGGAGTTTGGATGAGAGGGTTCGGGTTTGGTGGTGGTATTTGGGTTCCAAGAACTTCTGGTTGGACTTGATGGAGTGTAGGATGGCTTGTTCTATCTTATTTTCGGCTTCGGGAGTAAAGATAGGTTTGATTTGTGGTAATTGGTGGATATAGCATTTGGTGCAAGGTCTCGGGAGTATTAGTTGGGGAAATGTTTTAAGGGATGGAAGGTCAACTCCTTTAACTTTCCACACGTTCTAATCTCCCACTCATTGATGACACATCTATATCTAATTTCTCAAGACGTACATTCAACCTAACAACATCTGGGGACATAGTTTCAAGGCGAGCCAAAATGAGATTAATGGCAATATTGTCCATTGTTTGAGCATTTGAAGCCTCGGGTTCCATTGTGGTTTTACTAAAAATAACCCTTCAAGTTATGGTCCAACAAGACACCAAATCAGTCCACAGCGTCACACACAACAATACAACACAAATCCTACAAAACAAAACACACGTTAGTTCAAAACAACCTCACTACACTCTCACAAACTTTGTGGTCTCACACTTGTTTTCACCAATGTTTGCAAGTTGTCTTGTAACTCATGGTAAGTTGAAGAGTAAGTCTACTCCTTAGTCGGAATGGATTCTTTGTTTGACGACTCAAGTAAGTAATGCCCGAACTTGAACCAAGAAGTACTATGATTTAAAAATGACAAGCACAAAAGAAACGTAGACATGAACAACGGATTCAAGAACTAAGTGACAACCTAGTAGAAGTTTACTAGCTTGTTAATTAGTACTAGGATCAATTAAACGAAACTAAGGATCAACAAATAAGAAACTAACAATCCAAGTTTGAGCGTAATTTGGATAGAGAACAGTAAATATAATGATGTGGTGGCATGCAATTGGTCACGGTCCCACACAAAATTTAATCACCAACTTAAAGTTTAGTCCTTACACAATCTTAGAATGGAAGACAATTAGTATTGGAGGGAAAACACAAGTCTTGAAACCTTTTTCAAATTCAACTCAAAAAGGTGATATTTGAATTGTACTAGTCCCACAAAACAAGGTCCTTGAAATAGGGAAAGTGGTTGAAAAGTTGTTGTCAAGTCTAGGAAGTGATGGGTTCAAGTTCTTTCACCAACAAGCTTTACAACTTTGTCTTACAACTTTTGGGATCTATTTTTACACTTTATTGTTGGTTAAGATAAGAGAATGGATGAAGAACAAGATCACAATAACAATTTTCAAGAGCAATAACAATATCAACAACGTTCCACTCTAAGTCTACAACAACATCACCATTCGGCCAAGAACAACATCAACATTCGACCAACTTCAAGTTCATATCAACAATCTCATCATTTTCAGCTTAAACTTTAGATTTAGACACTTTTAGTGTTGGTAAGAAAGAACCCAACACTTGAAACACTCTAAAAAAACAAAGTAACTACCAAATCTAGACACACAAACAAGTCTCGGCCAAGAGGTAACAACAACACCAACTCTTGGCCAAGAACAAGAACAACTTCTTCACTTTTTTTTTTCAACTTTCAAGACCAAGATTAATCTTGTGGGAACAAAATCAATGGTGGATTTGATACCAAATGATACAAGATCGACCAAGAACACACTAAATCACACACCAAAAATAGTCCACAAGATCAAGAGAACCGAGGACCCTTTGGTGACCACTTTCGAATTCACTATCTAGAATAAGAAAGGAGAGAATACATGGGTTTAACACACCAATCAACCAAAAACCCAAACTATATTAGCAACAAAGAGATAAAGAACAACAGTATTACAATAAAAATGACTCACGGGTTCATTAACAAGAATAAGAAACCGAAAGTTACAACAAGATACAAGATAGATAGTTAGAAAAGTGAGGGTATAATCTTAAGAACCCAAGAATTTGGTGGACTCTTGGACCCTTAACACTACACACAACAAACACCTAACTCCTACATTAACACAAGAGGGACTTTACCTCCTTTAAATACCAACGTATCAAGCCAACAATGCAAACACAAGTGAATCTTCACTTGCCTAGACCTAGTTTTGGTTTTGAGTTCACTCCCATGACTTAGAGAGAACTTTGGATGTTACAATGTCTCAAGTTTCAACAATAATCCACTAAGCCCCAAGAACCCTAAGTTGGTCTATTTATATTACATCATAAATAAAAAGGTGAAAAGACAAAAAGGCCCTTTAATGACCTAGTGATAAATAGGCACCTATGTAGTACACATTATGGACGGTTTTAGAGCCTCCTTCACACTTAAAAGTGTAATAACCCGATCGTTTCTTAAGCCTAAATACATCTTTTGAGTGAATATAGATGACTTCCAAATTGATTATTATTTATATCATGTTTTATTTCCATAAATTCTACTCTCTATCATGTGGAGAATTAGATAAGCTTTCCATTGACATAAGATTCACCCGAATCAGACACCCGGTGAGGAAGTTAGAGCCATTTTGTAATTCCCCAAGACTCTAACCAATAGTGAAACCATGAATCAAGCTCTTTAGAAATAAATTATAGTGATTTGTTTGTTTTATAATCAAGTATGGGGTGTATTAAGGCCTTAAAGACGTCCTAACTATTGGGCGAATGAAAACATTACTTACCGATTGAGTTCTTGGGAAGGATATTAGTTTAGTCAACTTGAAACGAGCATATCTCTAATTATACTTGGAATATTTGATCTCATGACCTATAAACATATATATAATTGAATCAGATTTCAAAATATACCAATTTTACCAAAATTTGATATCGGAGCAAAGAGTTATGTCCATTTTACTCCAACATGGTCAAACTGGAAAACAGTGACGACGGTTCTGACGGGTTGTCACGTTTCTAATGCCATTTCTGATGACGTCGTCACTTTCTAACGACATTTTTGATTATGTTGTCATCCTTAGGTACAAAATAAAAGAAATTGATCATTTTGTGACGACATTTCGTGACGGCCTCTCACGGGTCTGATGGCCTATCACGGATGTCGTCAGCCATTTTTTTCCAGCAATTAAGGAGAGTTTTTAAAAGGATATTTTGGTATTTTCCACCCATTTTGACCCTTTATATATATCCAAGTAAAGAAGAAAACTTTATTCTTCTGCCATTTCATCAAGAATACTAGGGTTTCTCTCTAAAAAATCCAATCCAAATTTCCCAAGAACATCAAGAATCCAACCATATATTTTATAAATTGGTTCAAGATTTAAGGTACCCAAGTCAAAAGCATCTAGAACCCTAACTCAAGAATTGGAAAAGGAGTCTATAACAAGTTTCTTCATTCAAATCCATAATCCAAGGTATGTGGGGTTTGAACAAGAATACTTTTTTCGTTCTTGTGCCCAAAGATTTAATTTCTACTATTGAAATTCATGATTTTGCAAAGTGGGTTTACACCCAAATTATTTTATTAATGATTTATGATATTTGAGCTATTCAAGATCGATACACACGACTATTTCATCATTTTATTTCTTAAATTGAGAACTTATGCCATGAGTTGAATATTATTATTATGAGTTGATGATTTCCGAATGACTTGAGATAAGAGTCATGATTTAAGCTTTTCTATGAGAATTTTTATTATTGAATATATATATTGATATTTGATCTTGAGAGTCAAGAATGAGTTATATGATGTTTTCTTGAAGTTTTTGATACATGATTATTTTACAACTTTCAAATTATGACTTGATATTTAATATTGTGAATTTCATATTCTACCATGAGTTGGTATTTCAAGTGCTTTCAAGACATGTGTCAAACTTTAAGCTTCCTTATGACAAATTGGATTATTGAGTATATTGATTCATAAGATTGAGTTGTTATAATGAGTCTTGATATTTCCTCAAAGTTATTGATGTTTCCATGACTAAATGAATTGATACATCTTGATGTTGAGAAAGATTGTTTAATTTTGAGTCGAGTTAGGAATCCACAGTTATATATGAATTACCGATGAGATATATATTTATGTTTTGGTCTTTATAATGGACCCACGAATTGATATGGATTAAGGTGGATTTCCTAATGCATTCTGAGCTGAGTTTGGGAGTAGTATTTAGCACCGATAGAAAATGTGGTATTTCCCCAAAACTATGTGCCACCATAGGATTGATATAGATGATTGTGGGCCAGAGGCCGAGTATGGGATTGTGATTAAGAAATTGAGGTTGTACTCCTTGGCAAGAGTACGACACCCCCACCAATGTGGGGTTCTCTCCTTAGGAGGAAAAAATGTTGGACTTCATGTGGCTCACATGGTGTAGTTATGTCGGGTATAAGAAACTCCCAAGTCCATAATAGTCCAAGTTTTCATGAGTTACCGAGTCACTCTAAGTCATGATTTAAAGAGTTTGAGTTGTGTATAATGATTTATGAGATTTATATTATGTGTACTATTTTTGATGATTTACAAGGAATATATTTCAGTTAATTCAAGCGAAGAAAGTTGTTATCGTCAGCATGCATGATTTTCATAATCATTTATGATATTATTTATAATGTTGCATTGCACCCCCACATACTCATTACATTTCTTAAAGTATTGACCCCCATATATTTCTATATGCTATAGTGCCTTATAATGTAGGTACAAGTTATAGCGCAGATACCGCATTCAGTCAATTCGTAGCTTCCAGTCAGCAGGTGATGAGTCTTTTTGATTTGAGGGCATGAGTCAGTTATACAGTTCGAGAAGTGTTGTATTATTCTTACTTTAGTCGTATTGAGATTGGGTAGTTGGGAGTCATGACCCATCTATCTGAAGTCAGTACCAGTAGAGGCTTCATAGACAGTCAGTAGAAGTTGATGTATTCAGTTTCAGTTTCATTTGTAAAAGTAGAGTTGTAATCTTGTAAAGTTCATGTTTATATTGATCAAGTTCTGAGAAGTTCTATATTTTCGCTAAGTCTATATAGATTTAAGCATTTTATCCAGTTGTTTATGAGTTATGCCAGTAGGAGGGTTAGCTTGGGGTTACTTGAGCCCCTAATCACCGTGTGACATCCCGGGACCCAAATTTTGGGACATTACAAAAAGTGTGCACTTTATCGATTGCATTCAACATGCTAAAAAATATCCATCTACGAGGTCGTACTTGTATCACCCGGAGAAACATGGCAAAGCCTTTTGGTTGCTTTGCATCTTCAGCACAGGGATGCAGTTGGTTCTGCACAGTTGACTGCTGGGTGTTGATTTGATTTTCTAACAATATTTGTTCGTTATGAAAGTATATTAGGTATAGGAAACATGAGTGTAACAAACTCTTTATGTTTTAAGCGGGAATACACATAATTTAATGAAGAACGCGGATGTAGAATATCAAAATGGAAAGCCCCTCATATCATCTAATAGGTAGATGCCAAACTTTCATTTTATATTAGCTTACTTTTCCATTTATGTACTTTATGTTTCATGGTTTACTGTATTTCTCCTGGTGCAGTTTATCCCATGGATTGAGTGTGTTATAGGATGGAAAGAGTGGTTGTAGGGGCTCCCTCAAAATGGATGCAAATGCTGAATCCAAGGTTTCTTTTGCATTTTAGTGTTTCTATTAAAACTTGAGGAATTATCTAATATGGGATTAATTTTGTTCTCTTTTCAATCTGAAATAAGATGCTCTAGTGGATGATAATGGATTAAAGCCTGAAACAAACTCTGAGAACCCAATCAGACCGTTTGAGCGCAGGTACTTCCACAGCTTGATACCAATTATTTACTTAGCTTAATTGTTTTGTCAAGTCCTATGTATTCATTTTCACTAGTATGTTATACCATTAGAAATTTTACTACTGCTCCACCTACATCTCAAATAATGAAGTTTTAGATGAGAAATAAGAGGTAGAAAGAAATATTTTTTTCTTTGTTGACTTGAACTATATGCTGATAGCCGTACGTTTCTTCACTCTTTGTATGAAGATCTTATTTTCTTATTTCAATCTTCATATATATTATCTACCTTAAAAGTGACAATATTAGTTGATGGAAATCTTGTAATCTTAAACTCACAAAATAATAGTATATTCACTAGCTGTGAGAGATTAAACTGTCCCTCTTAAATACTGGAAACTTAGTTTTAAGACATCTCCAATGGGGAGTTCTCTGGGAAAGTTTTTGGGATCCTTCAGATTCCTTCTTTCTTGTAGTCTATGAAAATTGGCATTGACAAAAATACTTTTACATTTACTTGACAGGTAGCTTTACTCCTGAATACATAGAGCAAATGTTGACATTGAGGACAAGGGTACACTGTGCTTGGTCGCACTTCTAGTGATCTTCGACCAATATTGGTTGATGTTGCAAAGATGATGCTCAAAGGATAAATTCCACGACCTTATAGTAGCCTGTCAGAAAACGCGATCCAACTCTGTATATGATCGATAAGAAGCGTGCTAAACTAGATACAGACTAATTAATGTGCTATACTAGATACAGACTAATGAATATCTTTTTGAAACTTTTTTAGTTGTATGGGAGCAAATCTCAAATTATGTTTTGGCTCAACTCGATACATGTTATGATTGGTTGATAGTTAGCAGGCTAATAATTCAAATATAACATTAATGTGGTTGTTTGGTTAGCAATTTAGTAATATTCAAAAATAACCTCTCTATCTTTTTTATTAGATTAATTGTGGGTTAAACAGAGATGATATTACCATTGTTGCTGATTGTTTGAATTATTAGTTATAAAAACTATTGTCACAATTAAATATAAAATTTTGTGGCTAAAACTTACAATATGATATCTTTAAACTTTAATTAATTAGTTGATCATATTTAACTTCGGTCTACTTAAAATATTTCTCACATGTACAAGATTAACACACTGACTTTACACCTTCCAAAAAATCTATATATAATATAAAGAAAGGTCATACAATTAAATAGAGTCTTGTTTCCTATATCAAAATACAATGAATTTTCTATAATCATAAACAAAAATAGCCAAAGATTTATTTATATTTAGCTACGGAATTTTTTTTTGTAGAAAAATATAGTTAAATTATTCAGCTACAAATTTTAAATTGTCACTACTTAACGATGACATATTTTGTGATAAAATTATGTTGTCACTGAATCACAGATTGATTAGAGACAATAAAATGAGTGTCACTAATTGTTTATAGTATTAGTGACAAAAATTGAGGTCACAATTAGATATCAAATTTTGTAGCTAAAACTTACAATATTTAACTACGAACTTTAATTTTTCGCTATTGAAACAACTTATTTATTATGACGAATTAATTTTGTGTCTAAAATTTTAACTAATTTAAGACAAATAATAGTTTGTCACGAATTGAATACATTATTAACGACAAAAAACAGTGTCACTGAAAACTTAAAATTCGTCACTAATGATACTTAATAAATGACGCCAAAATATTTTTTGGTGAAAAATTTTTGAGGAAAAACTTTTCTACGAAACTTTATGTATCGTCACTAAAAGTATGTGCTTCATGTATTTAGGTACGAAATGTAATTTTCGTCATAAAAAGTCAATAATTAGTGACAAATTCCATTTCGTAGATAATAATTTTATATCTATATATCAATTTTGTTATAGTGTACCTTAGATTTCTATTATTTATTTGTTAATGATAAAAGTCAACTGAACAGTGTAATGAATAAGTGTGGCTTGGATCCAGAACCTACACGAGAGGGGAAGACATCCAATTGCATAATGTCTAACATTAAAGTCTTGTATTTAGGGAAAGTGTTGCTACACATATAATGAGCATTATTAGCATAAATGATACGCTAATTTACCACAGTCAATTGGTTGAGCCTTATTAATGAAAATATTGGAGTTCATACTTATACTTAAAAATCTCCTAATTCTTTTCTATTTTGAGTCTTTTATAAGTTATTGTGTAATCGGTGTCATCTCCAGTCTTTTTGGTCTTTTTGGTTGCTATTTTTGTCTTGATATCTTCATCTTCTATGTCAATTGCAATAGTTTTTTAACTTCTTGTATTTTCTCTGCAATGGATTCAATCTCCTCCATTTCTTAATTTTTACAAGAAGTGTGTATTTTCTTCATTACTCTACTCCAATTTATGATAAAATGTGAATTCTTTTTTCTGTACACAAGCAAAAGATAATTCATTGAAATCAAAATATGTAAGTTACCATGTTCTGAAACATTATAAAGTCGTCAAGATTTTTCTGAAGATATTTTATGATTTTGATCTATATTTTATTATTTTGATCTTGTTACTGATATGGATTTTCACTTTTCAGGAACAGAGATACCGGTTGACCTTTCAATTTACTTTCCTTTTCAATTTCTAAAGCTTCTCAAGTTAAAAGACAAGTGGGTTCTAATTTTGTTTGTTATATTTTCTATAATATTCTGTGCATATTGGATTCTTTCATTTTGCTTCCATGGTTTCATTGATGAAATTGGTATTTTAATTAATTTATTTCCTTAGAATTTTTTAAGTGTACTCAATGGTTAAGGTGTGACTACAAAAAATAAGAAGACGGTCAGTATGTGTCACCCTTGATGGATATTTTTGAATTCCTTTCCGCAAGTGACCTCTTTTTCAAGTACATTTTTGTTCAATTATCTATGAAATTTCATCTTTTGTTGTTGTGTGATCTTTTTATTTTTTTCTATAATACAACTTGATCTCTTGGTTAATTCTTCATTATCATGCAAAATGTCTATTTCAACATGTGGCTTTATTATTTTTTTTTTTGGATTGACTATTTTTTATTGCTCTTTATCGTGCTACATTAGGGATCTAGGTCAAAGTCATATTTTTCTATGATTGTAGCCCAATAACAAGATTTTTGGATAATAAATTTTTTTGCTATTTAGATTGTATGTCAGTATAGTGAAATTGGAAATTTTAATTTATCTTAATAAAAAATTTACTAATATTGAGGTGAAATGGGTGAAATATGTAGATGATCATATAGAAAATCTTATCTAGTTACTCAAATATATGGTAAAGCTTAAATGAAAATATAATCTGACCTTTTACGATATTGATTGTGAATATGTTGTAACGTCACAATCACGCAAGTATTTTGTTGCTTCAAATACTATAACACAATAGTATTCTTTCTTATCAAACACCTCAAGTTCAGAGTTTTAATCGTAATAATACGTAATTGTATAAATAAGTTATTTTTATGAGATGAAGAGGTACGTATTGAACTTGTGAATATATAGTTAGCCTGAATAGAAGAAATTTCTAAATACGAGTAGATTCAAACATGTAAATTACAAATAATACAAATTTTAAGTCACATAACAATAAAATAACAGTGAATTAAAGGAGACAATCCAAGTTAGATTTTTTAAAAATAAGCAACTTGAGCTACTTTAGCAATTAGTTTGGTTAACTACGAAACTTAAGGAAAGAGAATATTCAAGTAATAAGATTTACAACTAATTTTCTGTTATGAATTGCAACGGTCCAAACAACCTATGCAAAAACAAAAGTAAGATATAAATTGTGCAAGTAAACACTAAACCAGAAAAAATAGAATAACGAATGCAGAACAGTTTCGACGAAGATCTAAATTTGAGTCAGAATAATATTGGCGACGAAGATCTAAATCTGAGTCAGAATAAGATTAGCGTGTTTTGATTTGAAAACGTGAATGCAGAATTCATAAAAGACAAAATAGATATGAGAACCATAAATTTCATAATTTACACAATGAATAATACTCTTACTGAACTAAAATATTTGCAAATAATTGTTATTGTGTACGGATGTTCTTACTAAATCAAATAATTGATGAATAGATGAAGAAGAATGTTGATGATTCAACACTCCTGCAAAATTCATAGAAGACAAAAAACAGGATAACAAAAATTTCATTATTAATTAAAAAAGACCTGGAAGTTGCAGTTTGAGACAACCACAACAAAATTGGTGAAAAAAATTAAAATTGTATTTTTTTTTATAGAAGAGTGAAATTCATAAACCAAAAAGGACTTCTATGCCATTTGCATTAAGGATTCTTTTGTTATACCCAAAGGACAAAAAATTTTTTCAAGAAAAGGACTAGATAGTGGAGGTGTTATTACCAAATAGGATAGAAAAACTAAAAGTCTTATAATGAAGAAAAAAATAAAAAAATATGCCTGAAGGTTTTCATGTCATAATGAAAAAAGGGCAGAAAAATTGCCGGAAGATTTTTTCGTTTTTGGAACCTTATTGGAAAATAATATTATTTCTATCTATTATAATTTACTGGAGTAAAATAGTTAAAAGATGATTTTGTCTAAAGAGAAGTTTTTTAATGAAGGGTAGAAAGTTTAAACAACATTTCTAAATATATAATATGATACGATTATAAAATTTTAACTAACTTAAAACTAAAAAGTATAGAAAAACTTAAATAGCTAGTCCAATAATAATAAAACTAAAATACTAAAATCACTAGCTGATTTATTGAAAACCTAAATTAAAAGTAAAATATATTTTTATAGATTTTTTGATCTTTTGAAAAATAAGGATAAAACTTATCTTAAAATGTGACTCTATTTTTTGTAATTTTTAAATACCTTTAGAAATGACATAAAAATTAAAATATCTAATTTAGATCTAAAAAATAAAAAAATATTTAAATATTTAAATGGTGTAAAATCTTAGTTTGAAAAAAAATTAGGTGTTCACAGAATGTCTCTCTTTGCTTGGGAACGTAGAGAGTTTTCAAGCAAAGAAGTGAAAGTAACTGATTTTTGATCTAGCCATTTTTACTCAAGAGTATAAAATAACTAATAGGAAAGAGTTGCGACAGAGCCCTAATTTTGGGAAGCCTACATATCTCGGGTTGTAAAAGAATCGGGTCACGTGTAGTTCTGGTGGGCGTAGGGATGAAAGTATGAGTTAGAGAGTCCAGTGAGATCTCCTTGAGGTTCCTATCTGTGGCTCCTTTTATTACATCATAAAAAATAAAACTAGAAAGGAAAATCATAAGATCATATCTACTCTATTTGTCTTGACTTTTGCCTGTAGATCTTCCTTTTGGATCTTTAGTTATCGCCTCACATTCTTCTGAAGGGTAACTTGATCTTAAAATTTGATTTTCAGATTAGTATTTGAGACTTGAAATTGAAACTTTGAATGAGTCGTTGATTCTTCTCCAAATGACAGTTCATAGAATATTCTTGGATGCCTGTTTTCTTGATCAGAAGCTAAGAAGAAGAATCTTGAGATGCTACCTGCTGCATATGTCAAAGTTGTTTCTAACTATCTTCAAGATTAAATATTCTTCATTCCTCTAACTGAGAATGGATTCCATTCTTGATCATCAAACGTGTGCTTCACGGGAGAACCTGCAATACATAAAAAATGAGCAGACAATGACAAAACGAACAAATTCTTGCCCTAGTTTTGCACTAGAAATTTTTTATGAGTTATTAGTAAAACTATAAATAGCGACTCGAATAAAAAGAACGACAATGATAGATATTAACATAGGCACAAAATTAAGATAAGATACATTTTTTTCAATAATGCAACCAAGGAATATTTTTACCATGTGAATGCATGAAAAAGAATTAGAATCTTTGTTTTCTAAAAGGCAATCAGGGGATGTTATTTTCTATGAAGACTTAAAAAAGAAAAATGGGGCATTTTTTTTCCCAAAAAGGCAACCTGTGCAAGTCTTAACCTATGAATAGATGAAAAAATAGGAGGTTTTGTTTTCTAAAAAGGAAAATTAAAGAATGCCATACCCTGTGAATACTTAACAAAGAAAAATAGGGGGTTTTGTTTCCTAAAAAAGAAAGGAAGCCAGGGGATATTGTACCTTGTGAAGACTTAAAGGGGGAAAAAAGAGGGGTTTTGTTCCTTAAAAAAACAACTAAGGGATGTCATATCCTATGAAGACTTAAAGAAGAAAAGTATGGGAAGAAGAAAATAGGGGTTTTATGTCCTAAAATTCAACCAGGGGAGTGTCGTATCCCGTGATGACAAGAGAGTAATACATATCTAGTTTTTCAAATAAAAAAAATAAAAATGCCAGTTTTGAAATTGAGGGACTTGAAACTCTTTTCTTTTATTGTCATGACCCAAACCACGGATCATGTGGGCACCTACCTAATAACTACTCCAGATAGAAAAATCCTTACTATCCATTCATTTATTTAATGTAGAAGTTAAATTAATTCATTTTCAACATTTTTCATACATATATATTTTTAGTTTAATACATTTGATACGTAAAAGTAATGCAGAAAATAATCAACAGTGAAACCCCATAAAATAGCCTAAACTAGTACAAGAGCCTAGACAAGAAATAGGAAACTCAAAGACCTAACATCCATGTAAGATCAAAAGGATAAGAGTTGCGGGAGAGCGATCACCTTTGCACTTTAGAAACTCCAGCTGACCTGTTGTAATGACCCCCTAGTTTATTCCCTTGAATTTCATGAGTTTTTGGAGTTTAGAGTTTTCCCATAGTAGCTACAAGTCATTTATAACTTTTCAAAACTGTCGTTTCGGTGATTGGACAACTTGTTTGGATTTTAGGCTTATTTCCCTATTTTGGAGTTTTTGCTATTTAGCATTTGGTCTTAGATAAAAAATTCTAGTAGACGACCTCAAATGAGAATTTTTATAGCACCATCATCTCTAAAATATCGATTTTAGGCTAGAAAATTTTTTTATTCAGGTTTCGAAGCTTTCAGACTCATTTTGGGCAATTGGGCGAATTATGTGAAAAATAAAACTATGGTTGTGGACCCTACACTTGGTCGAAACGATCTCGAATGAAAGTTTTGATGGTTTGGTTGAATTTGAAATGTCGAATTTGGTATTGTAGCATATTTTATTTGTGCGTATGGGGTTCCAAATGAATTTCGAGCACCCGATCAAAGTCTATTCTAGACTTAGCAAAATCTGGTGCATGGCACCTGATAGGGATGCTTAAGCACCTCTTGGGTTACTTTAGCGCTCGACGTTTTAGCACTCTTGGACTGCATTAGTGGCCATATCCCTTTGCTAGTGGTGTTCTTTAGCGCCCAATGGCCAGCTAAAGTAGTGCCCATTTAGCGTCATTGGGGCTAATTTAGTAGAACCCGTTGATATCGCCAGACTGCTTTAGCGGTCGTGTGACTGCTTTAGCAATAGGATCTTTAGCGCCAACATGTCCACTTTAGCAGAACCTATAGCCTTTAAATGCCCTCTTCTCCACTCGAATTTCTATCACTTCTTTCACCATTTTTGCACTAAATTAAGAGCGTAAAGAGGGGGAAAAGTGGGAAATCATCCACATAGGTTAAGGTGCTAACCTAACTCATCTTGGTCATTTTCCATTATTTTTTTCTTCAATTTCTATCCTAATTCTTGGTAAAATTCTTAGAAATTAGGGATTGAATATCTGAACTTTGAGGGTTGATTTGAGACCAGAATTGTGCTCCATTTGTGCTTAATTTTTTAGCATAACTCCCTTGTCCTTCGAGGGACCTCGGGATGGGTTAAATTTTGAATTTCATTTGCGAGCCCCATGGGCCCGTTCTTCACCCAAAATTTGACCCGACCTTAATACAGTAACATGGGTCTCGTGTTACTCCTAAATATGTATAAACTACCATTTTGATAGTGTGATAACATTCTAAAATTGTGGAGTGAAAATAAATAATTTGTGGATGATTCAATGGTTGCGGTTTGACTTCAAGGTAGACTTCTGTCTACTTTTCTTCTTCAGATGGTGTGTATATATGTTGCATGATAGATAGGGGTGTTAGGATGTGATTGTGGGTAAAACACCGTGACTTAGCCTAAATTGTGAGTTTTGAGGCTAGAAGGGTACTTGACCTTTAAGTTGAAATACTTATTATACTTCTATAATCCTATTACCTTCTCTATAGATAGGGCTAATTCATAGTATAATTATGATACTATGCTATATATGGGATGGAATTTAGGTATTTGAAGCACGATTGATATGATTAGTCTTAGTTGGACGGCTTAGGCTATCTTGGAATGGTAATTTAGGTGGATTTGACTTAGTTGCTCATGTTATAGGAGGAATTTCTATCTTAGAGCTAATTATGGCTCATTTAATATCTAAAAGTGAATTGAGATACCATATCGTAGCCCAAGTAAAAAGCTTGTCTAAAATGGATTTTAGTGATTAGAAGTGGGCCCCTCCGGTCCACCTTAGGCCAAGACTTATGTTAGCTTTGTAGACTTATATTTGTATGGTATCTTATTAGACATAGTTGAGTCTAGTGAACCTCTAGTATAGGGTTTCTAAGTGACATGGTGGATTGTAATATTTTTCCCCATATTATGATGTTATAGTTATGTCGGATATATATTGGGCCTAAGGTTGTGATTACAATGTTATGGTTATTCCGAATATGTATTGAGCCTAAGTCTGTGACTATGATGTTATAGTTATGTCGAATATATATTGGGCCCAAGTCCTTGATTATGATGTTATAGTTATTCTGGATATATATTAGACCTAAGGTCGTGATTATGATGTTATAGTTATGTCAGATATATATTGGACCCAAGGGCGTGATTATAATATTGGTTGGGTTCCAGAGAGTATTCTATCCTTGTAATGAAATGGTCATAGTTTATAGACACATTGACGCTTCTAACTGTATTTGTTTGAATACTGAATTCTTCCCATTGTTCACCTTAAAAATGAATTTCTTCATAACAGGAATCGTACCATCTTAATAAATAACTTATGAACCTTTGAGACTAAAAATGATGCTTTAGAGATTTGACCAAGATAAATTTCAATTTATGATTTTGCTATTGTTTTTTACCTCGATCGAGATAGATTCTGACCCTTTTTTATATTTTTATGATGATTCAAGTGGGTCCTTTTGACTCTATCCTGTCCCAAACAAATGATGCGAGGTTGTCGATAGATGTGAAATGACTTCAGCATACATTTTCAAAGCATTAATGTAGTGTCGTACCAGGAAGTCAGGGATGGATTTCGAAAATCTTCAGCGTCATTTAGAGGATTTAGTGCTAACCCAAGCCCTAATAGAGTTTGTGATTGTTTTAGCCTTTTAAGATTCAACATCGGGGATCCCAAGTCTTTTTGTGGATACCTCATAGCCAGGGATGCCATTCGTTTCATCGAGCTGTTTTCAGGCCAGAGTTGGCTTTGTTGGTGTTTATCAAGGTTTATTGTCAATTTTAGAGTATGAGATTGTATTTTTTGAGTAGGCTAGGCATATTCCTATGATATATCCTTCAGAGAAGGTCATGGTGTGTGGATTTATTATAGGATTAGCATTGCCACTCCGTTTGGTATCTTAGAAGCATGATGCAAAGTTGTCAATGGTACAACCTAAGTTAGAAGCATCATGCTTTCTCTATCTTAGAAGCATGATGCAAAGTTGTCAATGGATGCAGATGAGACTTTAACACGTGTTTTTAGAGCTTTAGCTCAATGTCAGACCAAGGATTCGAGGATGTATGTCAAAGATCTTCAATGTCATCCAGAGGATTTGGGGAAAACCCAGGATTCAGTGTGTTTTACAATTAATTAAACCTTTTAAGATTTAGCATTGGGGATCCTGAGTCATATTGAAGATCCCTCATAGCCATGGATAATATTTGGTTCATCGAGTAGTTTTCAGGCTAGAGTTGGATTTATTGGTGTTCAGCAGGGTTTTTGTCAGTCTTGGAGTATGAGATTGGGTTTCTTGAGTGGGATAGACATATTTCTATTCTATATCTTTCATAGAAGAACATAGTGCATGGATTTATTAGAGGATTAGCATTGCCACTTCATTTGGCATCGGAGCACTTAATAGCAACTGGGTCTTTCTTTTCTCAGGTTGTTGATTACATGAGATCCATAGAGAGAGCATGCATTAAGACTTATAGAGGTGGCAGTAAGAGGCCATGTCATCAGTACAGTTTTATTGGTATTTTATCTGAGAGTGAGGATCCACTTGATGGGGCTTAGGATCTTTTATAGCCTATCGATTCTATGCAGAAAGTGTTTCAGATTATGGGCGACTCTCAGGTTAGTCATGGTAATCATTTTAGATCAGAGTGTGTAGAACCTCAAAGTATTCCAAGATCTTTTTTAGTTGTGGAGAGATTTTACATTGGTCTAGAGAGTGTCCATGAAATGGCATTATTGGTCGTTCAACTCATTCAAATCAGTCTCGTAGTGTTGTGGCACCTTATGTTAGAGATAGTGCGCTTAGCACCTCGGTTGATAATTTAGTCGGTCAGTCTGAGTTTGGACCCATTTAGATTTGTCTCCCTTTGGCACGTCAGACATGTGACTTTAGATTCTACCGTGATTGGTGTGCTTTTATTTCCTGCCCCTATCCTTTATTTATGTGTATTGGGGTTCTCCTACCAATCGATGATTATATGCCTTGACAAACTTATATTGGTTGATGTGTGCCTTGTTATTGAATTCATAATTATATGACTACCCTGTGTATTATTTATTTTAGTAGTGGATGGAGTAGATCCGTGTTGATATTTCCTTGGGGGTGTAGAATTTGGGTTCGAGTACCATTTACCTTGGCATGTTAGCCTTATTATGGCCCTTAAGTGGTACTTTCTATTGATTTTTATTTTGGTACCACTTATTAATAATACTGATGGTTATATTATTATTATTATTATTATTGTTATTATTTGATGTAATTGATCCTCGCTAGGTAGATGGCTAGACTGTTAGCATCTAGTTAGAATATTTCCCTTCTTTGCGGTTCTTATTGGTTGACTTGGGTAAGCTAGCTGGGTTGGATGATTTTTCTCTTATCATGAGGTGAGGTTAATTGTTTTCCTCTTTTATTGGTTGTGCTAGTCTAGGTGTTTAATGAATTTTGGTATCAAAATTAGGTTGACCTTCTATGGTTCTGTTATGGTTCTAAAGTTGTCAATTTAGCTATATCGCCCGTTCTCAAGTTTGGGATTCTTGGACTTGCCTTATGCAAAGGTTTTTGTTTTGTTTATCCCTCTTTATGTGTCTTGTTTTTTAGGTTGACTAGTTTAGGGTCTATTCTTTTGATTGATCTAGTTCATCGCCCGATATTGGTTTTGATATTAGTGACAAGAAAATTTGTATTCATTTTTCTAGTTTGTTGAGTTTGTCTCCTGGTGGTGGTTTGCTTTAGTCATTGGTGTAGATTTGGATACTCTGTTCACATTGTGTTGTAGTTCTTGTCTAAGTGAAGTTTGAGAATTTGAGATAGGTGATATTTTCTATGTCCGCTTCTTAAGTTGGCAAATTAGAAATTCTTTATCTTGAGTTGCTCGATTCCTATTATGCTAGTGGTATTGACCTTAAAATTAGTGTCGAGATTAGTACTTTTTTTCCTCAGCAAGGTCATTCATGGGTTAAGTGAGTTATGGTGGACCTACTTGGGTGGATTCAAGAAACCTTATTTTTGAATTTGCTCGGCCTGATAAGACTTGGTGGAGGTCTTATCCTTAGTGTTGGATTGATTTGTTTTTATCTAAGGTTGTATTTTTTCAAGTTCCTAGAGCTTTTGCTATTGCTAATGCAATTTTCAGCCTTGGTGAGTGCTCGAGTATGTTTTGGTGGTTCATGCCCTCCAAGAGATATGGAGTTAATTCCTTGTGATTCAGCCGATGACTTATCCTCTGTGGTGATTTTGTTCTTTAGCTATATTTCAATTTATATTCCAGAATGACTCATTAAGGATATGTCCGATTCGGATGGTAAGATATATAGTATTTAGCCTTAGTTCAGTCTTGTTGGCTCAATTTTGGATTTGACGTCTTACAATTATGATTTAAGAGTTATGATTTATTTGAAATGTGAATGCTTACCCATTTCAGGTTTGTTTTAGGCAGTTGAGATAGAGTGGTCCAGCCTTGTGTGATGCCTCGAGAGTACACCCTGGGCATCACATGGTACTTATAGTCCCGAGGGACCACAAGCTAACCCATGAGCTGGTACCTATTATGAGTACAAAATAATAACATATTAAATATGGAAAAACAACTAATTAGCCATAAGGTTTTACCAGTCGAATCAGTACTGAAACACGAATCTGAAGAAAACAACTATTTGAATCTGATAAAATGCTAATAAACTGAATAACTAACTGACATGTCCGAAAGCCTCTAAACTTAACTGAATACAATTTGATGGGACAGTCCCCAACTAACTCCAACTAACTACTAAACTAATAGCATAAAACAAAATAATTTGTCCTCAAAATATAAGGACTCACTACTGCTACTGCTGTGAGCCTGAGAAGTCTAAGCACGATTCAGGAACTGGGCGACCGAACCTATGATATGATACATCATAGTGCAAAACAAAAAGTATGTGATCAGTACTTTGAATATACTGGTATGCTAAATGAGGTAGGCTAATATGTATGGTTTCATGAACATGGATAAATAATCGTCTGGATATGTATGTATATCATAAGGTATTGAATAGAATGCATGAAATCTAAAGTTACTAAGAATATGTGAAATCTGTAAATACTGAGGATGTATGACCAAGCATGTAACATGAACTGAATAAAATCTGTAGATTGAAATAATAAAATAACTGAATTAACTGATATCTGTAAGCTTTGGTCAAATAACACTGAGACTGAGTGTTTGAACTGATTATTGGACTAAAACTATAGCTGAGCCTATGGGAGGTATCATCTAACCGACATGCCCTAATCTGAGCTAATCAGGGTCTGTCCTATAACCCCAATTGGAAGGGTATTAGTACCATGCCATGGGTACTAACATTGGTTGTGTGGATCCACTAAACTGGTATACTGTATGGCCCCGAAGGACTAAGGGTGTCAAGCCTAATCTGACGGGTGACGCATGCGAGATAGTCAAGCCTAAACTGACAGGTGACTTCTCATATCCTACGCTGGCTACGTAGTTTTGGAGTATAGGGATTGCTACTAACGACTCTACCTATCTGAAGGGGAAGCCATCATCCCTGCACTCATTCGGTGCTAAGTCCTACTCCCAACTAAATGACACTGGATGCTAAACTATTCTGAGTTTAACTGACTGATCTAGTAATTCTCATAATATATTCTGAAGTTATCCTAAAGATACTTAGACGAGACTAAGTAAACAACTTTGGTTTTCGGGTATTCAATACCCTAGGACTCAAAAGTAAAAATAGTTAACATGATTCTTAAGCTTAAAGGACATAACATGCAAGTCTCTATCAAATCTTCACTCTTGTAGGCATTTTATCAAACACTAGCAGTTCATAGTTTATTCAAATCATGGGAATGTTACGAGACTTGTAGTAATTGTATGAATTCAACATGAATAACACTAAATCATGATTTAATCCAATGAATGACAACATTAAAACGTGGAAAATTGAATAACAATAATAATTTCATTTATACATGGTGTAAAATCATAGTTCATGGAGATTCATGGGTGAAATTATAATCTAAAATCAAAATGACTTGAAAGGATCATATTTTTTGCAATTTAAATTAGATACTTGGACTCTATTGGTAGAAGAAACCCATGGATGAAAATCTAACATACCTGGGTTAATGTAATTGAGAGGATAGATGGTAAGATTTCTTGAGATTTGATCTTGTATTTGAGATCTAGGGTTTTAATGGATAGAAATTTGATGAACAATGAGCATATTTTTCTCAATTTCAAGATTAATCTTCAGTTTACACGATTTGGGGGCTTGATGAAAGATAAGATTTCCCTTGGGATTTAAAATCTCATAAATGGAATGCCGATTAAGGCCTCACCAAGACGCGGTGAGTGGGTCATCGTGATACCCACCTCGACGTGGTGGAATCACGGTGACTCTATGGATCATGACAATTGTTGTTTTGGAGTTCACTGCGATGTGGTGAAACCTCGGTGACCCTTTGGAAATTGATAAATGATGAAATGGCCTTCAGCATGATGCGATAACATGCTCATCATGATACTCACTATGATGCAGCCTAATCGCGGTGAGCTACTATTTTGTCAATTCAAATGGGGTCCAATCCCTATTCAAAAACCCTAAAACTTACCCAAAACAGGCTATTTTCCAGCTTCTAAGTGTTACAAGTACGTACTAAGGGTTGGACTGAGATAGAAATATTTAGGGTATTACACATTGGTGTTGAGATTTTAGCTTGAAGTTGTAGAGTTAGAGTGTAGCTTTCATTGTAGAATCATCTTAATTAGAATTTCTTATATAGGCTGGCTAAGCCTACTCCGTGGTTACCTATTCGGTCTTCTTGAGTTCGGATAGATTATTTTTTATTGGTGTTTAGGTGATACTCTATGGACATGGTATTAGTTTCTTCAACTCTGAATTTGGCTTTTAAGTTTTTATTGAGATTTTGGATGATCTACTTAGTGGGAGTTGTATGCTTGAGTTGGATTCCACTTGGTTTTATTCTCAGTTGATGGGACATCCTGGAGCGGATTGTTCAGTGATGAGTAGTTATGCTTTGGACTTCTGGATTTCAATTTCGATTATCATCTGTACTAGTTATAGTATTGGCATAGATTGTATTTCCTTGATCATCTCCATTTGTGTGCCCAGGTAGCACCTTATGGGCTTATTCTCATGTTTTCCATATGGATTCTCAGTGGATCAACTTTAGTTTCTCGAGTTTTCAGTGATGAGATTGTGCGGACAGGAATTGGGTGACTTTTTTCTTAATTTAGAGTGTTAGCGGGTTTGGAAAGGTAAGAAAAGGTTATATATGCATTTGGAGTTGGTTGTATGACTCATTCCTTGGTTTGCCTTTGGCTTGGATGAGCCTTTGTTGGATTTTATTGGTATCGGTATGGTATCAGTGTGTCACAGTTCAAAATTACGTTTATTAGCCTTCCTCTGTTCGGTTGGGGGCCAATTGGTGGTTGAGGTTGAGTTTTGGTTGAAAAAGGGATACATGTGAAAAAATCCCTTGGAAGCATTGCCTTTACTTGGAGGTTATTTGGAAAGTCATGCTCGGAGTATGCGGGCCTAATACCTCGTCCTTTTGAGCTTTTAAGATCTTTCCATCCATTGACTTTCGTGGACGAAATTCCTTTTAGTGTTAGATATTGTGATGACTGATGTGTGAGCTAATGCTAACATATTTGAGGCTTTTAACTAGAAATAATTGTAAAATCATAAGCAACTTTTGTTGTTTGTGATTTTTTCTCTTTGATAATGCAGTAAAGTCAAGATGCAAGAAAACCAAAGACAATAAGAGCAAAAGAGGAGAATTTGGAACAAGTGGCCATGAAAGTATAGTTGACGACTTGTCTGATAAGTCGTCAAATTTGTGATAAGTTATCAGAGTCATCGTCAGATGCAGACAGTGTGAGGAAGTTGGAGCAGAAGTGTGATGACATCCCCTGATAAGCCGTTAGGTATCTGATAAGCCGTCAAGAATGCCGTCAGCCTAAGGTAGAGATCATGAAAGTGGAAGAGGAGATGATGACATTTCTGATAAGTTGTCAGACTTCTGATAAGCCATCAGGAGTTGCCGTTAGCCTAAGGCAGAAATAATCAAACTTGGAGGAGGAGCTGATGACAATGTCTGATAAGTCGTTAGACTCCTGATAAGGCATCACACTTCGTCGTTAGCTGCGCGAGAAAAAGTTGTATTTTGTGATTTGATTCCTAATTTAGCTCTTGGTATTTAAGGGAAAGTTCTTAGGTTTTATTGGAAGGGGACATTCATCTTGAACTACACGACATTTATCTTGAACTGCACGACATTCATCGATTGAACACGAACTTACACCATTTTCTCTCTAGTTTTCTCTGGAACTTTACAGTTAACTTTTGAGAGATTGTTATCATAATTTTCTTGGGATTTCTACTGTGATCTAATTTGAGAAACATTTGTTGATATTCATTATTCTAAAAGTTATCATTTATCGAATTATGAATACAAATTGTCTTGTTGCTTTTTACATTATGAGTAGCTAAATCCTTTAACCCGAGTTGTGTGATCTATGGGTTTAATTTGGTAAAGTAACTAGGTGTTTAAGATTCTAAAGGTAGTAGGAACTCCTTGGTAATTCCTCTGTTTTACATATTGTCTATTGGTTGCAAACGATAGGTCATGCCTACTAGAGATTTGCTTGAAATAAGAAATCAACCTTAGTAGGAAGTGAATTATCAACAGGGACTTGGAAGCATCAAACTTTCATTTAATAATTAACGTCGTAACAAGGCTAATTAACTTGAGACAACATCCTGTTATGAAATATAAATTCCCTAAGTTTGAAATAATTAGGTAATTTCATGTCTAAATAGGTTGAGAAACATTTAGACATTACTTCGACAAGGATAATCTATCGTTCCTACCTACCATAAGAATCTTGAACAGTTACTAGTGTCTGTCAAATACCAACACTCATAGTGAATACAACTCCGGTTTTCCATATAATATTGATTACAAACACTGATACTGAATTGAGAAATAATTACTTATTACCCTTCCAAAAACCCCCATTTATAGGAAACTGCTAACTATCAGTTGATTCACTCACGAACAACTCAAATTAACACCATATTCCATGTGGGATTTGACCTCAATCTAGTTGGGTAATATATTTGACAACGACCACTTACTCTCTCATAAGAGAGGTGTAGTTTGAGCATTATCAATGACCCTCTAGGTCATTTCCTTGATTTGCATGCATTTCTAATATTTTGATCCTTCCCACAACGGCTACAGATCATTTATTACTTATCAAAACTGTCAATTCGGTTATAGGAGAATTCATTTGGATTTTAGGCTTATTTTCCTATTTTGGAGCTTTAGTTGTTTAGGATTTGGTCTTAGACCATAACTCCTAGTAGATGCTATCAAACGGAAATTCCAACAGCGCCATCAACTTTGAGACGATGAGTTTAAGCTAGGGGGACCCTTGATTAAGGTCTTGAGGCTTTTTATTTTGGGTATTGGGCAGATTATATAAAGAATAAAACTATATGTACGGGCCCCATATTTAGTCAAAGTGATCTTCAATGAAAGTTATGATGATTCCATTGGATCTGAAATGTGGTTTACAATCAAAATTCAATATTGGATCATGTTTATAGGGCTTCAAATGAGTTTTGAGGGTTAAAAACAAGTTGTTGACTTTGTTGGTGCATCAGGTTACTGGTGCAATCGTGATCATGAAGGGTAAATCGTAATTACGACATGCATTTTATGCCTTGTAGATTGCTATAATGATTTCAAATTTGTGGTTGTGGCTCCCAACCCCGTATTTAATCCCCCTTCTTCAGCTTGATTTTCCTACACTCCTTCCACCACTTTAAGAGCTCAAGAAAGGTAAAAGAGTGGGAAATCATCCAAACAAGCTAAGGTAAGTAAGACAAACCCTTTTAGATCTTTTTCAATTGATTTTCCCTTTTATTTCCACCCAAATTCATGGTAAATTCTTAGAAATTAGGGCTTTGAATTTCTAAAGTTTGAGAGATAATTTAAGACCCGATTTGTGTCCCATTTGTGCTCAAATTTTTAGCACACATTCCTTATCCTTCAAGGGACCTCGTGATGAATTCAATTTTAGATTCTTTTTATGGCCCTGTGGGCTTGTTCTTGACCTAAAACTTGACCAGATCCATTATATGGAAATATGGTTCTTATTTGACTCCTAATGATAAATAGATTATGATGTTGATAGCGTACCAATATTTCGGGATCATGGAGTAAAGACGAACATTTTGTTGATGATTCAAGGATTGGTGGTTAGGCATTGAAGGCTTCTGTCTAGTCTACTTAACAAGATGATGTGCTTTATATATTGCATGTAAAGGAGAATATTAAGATTGATTATGGGTACAACACTGTGACTTAGTCTTGATTATTGAAGTTTTGGGATTACAAAGAGTGATTTGACTCGTAAGGTAAAATATTTATTATACTTCTATGAACCCATTGCCTTCTTCTTAGATAGATATGGGATTCGTGGTATGATTATGGTATTATGCTAGATTTGAGATGTGGTTTAGGTGTTGGGAGTGTGATTAGTATAATTAGCCTTATTTGAACTATTTAGCTATATTGAAATCGTAATTTAGATGGAGTTGATTTAATTGCTCATATCCTAGGTGAAATTTCTATCTTAGGGCTAATTATGACTTATGTACCCTCTAGAAGTCAATTTAAATACCTTAGACTAGTCTAGGGTAGAAAATTGCCAAAGTATGGATTTCAAGGATTAGAAGTGGGTTCCTCCGGCCCACCTTAGGCCAGGACTTGTGTTAGCCTTGTGGACGTATTTTTGCATGTTAGACATTGTTGATACTATGGAGCCTTTAGTATAAGGTTACTTTATGACTTTGTGAATGGTGATGGTTTTTCTGAATTATGATTAATGGCTCGTAGCCATGATATGGCTTTCAAATTTGATTCGAGATATGGCCTGTCGTCATGCTAAATGACATGCCTTATATCTATGATTTTTCCCATAGATATGATATGCCTCATAGATATGATGTGGCCTATAGATATGATATGCCTATATGAGATGCCTTCTAAATATGAGGTATCTTACAGACATTAATATTGATTTACATTTCAGATATGCTTAAATGTTATAGCTCATAGATGTGAGTCTTGATATAGTTTTTAGGCATGGCTAATAATATAATGTATGATTATGCCATATTTACATTTGGGCCTCAGGCCATGATTATGATTGGATAGTTATTTCAGACATATTATTGGGCCCAAGGTCATGTTCATGATATTGAATGGTTTGGTTCTGGGAAGTATTCCATCCCTATAATGAAAATTGTCATAGTTTATCGACATATTGATGCTTACGACTTGATTGTTTTAATACTGGTGATGACATGCATAAATTTGATACTTTCATGATCACTAAATACGGTAAATGATATGATTCCAACTAGAATATGATTTTACTACTATTTTTCTAAAAAAGGTATTAAAGCCCACTTTTCACTTTAAAAATAGATTACTTCATAACGGGAATCATACCATGTTAATGGATGACTTATGTGCATTAATATTTAAAATAATGTTTTAAAGATTTGGGAGAGTAGATTCCGGACCATAGTTTTACTACTACTATTTACTCTGGTCGAGAGAGATTTTGTCCCCTTCTACACTCCTATAATTATTTAGTCTCAAAATTTACCCTATGCAATGAATTTATGAATTTACACTCTTTTATCCATGGATCTTGCCGTGAACTTATATATGTATACATACATCTCTTGCATTAATGCTATTAGTTCCAGGTCAATCCTGATGATTGATGATGGTATTAATGATATGAGTTTTGGGTCAAGCCCGATGATTGATGATGGTATTGATGATATGAGTTTCGGGTCAAGCCGGATGTTTGGTGATGTTGATGATATTGATGATGTTAAGGATATTAATTATAATGTTGATGTTATATATATATATGTGTGTGTGTGTGTGTGTGTGTGTATCTATTGGTTTGAGTTTGGATATTGATTATAATATTGATGATGATGTAGTGGTTAAGATATTATGGATTCACCTTGCATTTTTTATGCATTTGGAATGCCTATCACCAGTATGCACCTATATCTGTCAGCTATATGGGGGTTGCATAGGTATAGTTATGAGTGCTGCTTGAAATATATTATGTGTAGCATGTATCTATTAGTCTTATGGGGGGTTGCATAAGTATGAGCTCGGACTATTGTTTTCCTGAGTGTTGATTGAACCTTATGATCCTATGGCAGTTTGGATTTATGAAAGGCTCAATTGGGTATTGTGTGTTCGGATTAGCCAGTTACTCATATTGTTATTGTTATCTTGGATTGTGACTATCATTTCTATTTTGGTTAGTCTATAATAGGTTGATTATTGGATTGGTATTACGATTTGAGGTACGATTCTAGCTCTTTTACTTTGCGGTTATATTTAATGCAGGATTATCCATTGGTTAGGTATTTTGGTTTTATACCCTAATAATTTGATTTTTTTCTTTACTATCTCTTCATTTTGATAGTTAGCTTATGTTAGACATATGGATTAGAAACCCTGACAATATTAGTACTAGTTTCCACTGTGATTATGAGGCCTAAAGATGCTAGTATGATGACTTAGGTTGTACCATGAGTTGAACTAGTTTTTATAGATGTACATCTATATATAAGTAGCTATGGTATTACCATATAACCCTTTCTTCCTTTATTTATTTAGATTATATATTCATTTCTTTGCCTTGTATACTATTATACACCTTTCTTTCGCCCTTACTCTTATATTGGTCAGTGATATACAATATATTGTTGAGGTTTTTAAGTATTTCTAGAGTGGGATAGTTCATCCTTAATACCTTCTAACTCTTATTATGTTAGTTTCTTGGACATGAATTAAATAGCTTATCCATTTTACCTCATTAGATTTATGATGCAGATTTTTGAATATTTTGGTGTAGTTTACCTTTTTGTTTATATGTTATATATAATCTCTTTATCTTTGGAGCTCAATCGATAGTTGCCTACTGAGTACCACATCCTTGGTACTCATACTACACTTATGTAGCCTGTAGAGCATGGTGTGGGTTATCACCATTATTTTGTGTATCGTGCAGAGAAGGTATGGTTTGGAGATGCAGGGTGAGCTCTTGGTTTTTGTATTATTACTTTCCTCCCTATTATGTACTAGACTAGTATCTATGTTGTATTTAGAGATGGTTGTATTTGTATATTCATTTAGTACCTTATTTGTATCCTCGTTAATGGTAGAATCTCTTCTACTAATTCCACTAGGTTTTGGGATTTTCTTATGTATGTTAGTCTTTTATTACATCTATTTTGCATTCTTTCATTCTTTTGGTAGTCTATTACTATTAGTTCCAGACTATGAGGTTGGCTTTCCCACTTGCAGGTTATAATAGTCTCCATCATGACTTGAGAAATTGGGTCATGACAAGAAAGTTAACCAAATATGAGTTGGTTGTTTAGACAGAGTTAACATATATTCCTCACCAACCTAGAGTTCCTGAGGTATGTTATGATGGTGGAAAAGATGATCATTTTGGCAGTGAGTATTCTCGGTGTTAGTTGGTCCGTCAGTTGGGGTTAGCTCGTATTTCTTGCTAGGTTAGGGCTACAGGGTTTTACAACGACTACAAAGATGTCATCCACAAGTCCCGTGACTGTCCCCGGCGTGGGATCCTTAGTCATTCAGCTCATTCTAATAAGTCTCATGGTGTTGTGGCCTCGTCAGTTAGAGACAGTGCACTTAGTGCCTCAATTGATGATTCAGTCAGTCAGTCCGAGTTTAGACCTATTTAGACTTATTCTCCCTTAGACCCGTCGGGCATGTGACTTTAGATTAACCATGATAGGTGTGTTTTTATTTTATTCCTATATCTGTTTATGTGTATTAGGGTTCTAGTACCCATCAATAATTATATGCCTTGGTAGGTTTGTATTGTACGTTTTGTACCTTGATATCTAATTCATGATTATATAATTACCCCAATAGATTGTTTCTTTTAGTAGTGGATGGAGTGGATCAACATTGATATTTTTCCCTTATGGGTGTAGCATTTGGGTTCGAGTCCCATTTACCTTGGCATATTGGCCTTCTTATGACCCTAAAGTGGTACTTCCTATTGATATTTATTTTTGGTACCACCTATTCCTTATGTTGATGATTATATTACTATTGTTATCATTGTTATTATGTGATGTTAATTGATCCTCGCTTGGTACATGGCTAGACTGCTAGTATCTAGTTAGAATTCCATTCCTCACGGTTCTTATTCGATTACTTGGGCAGCTAGCCTGGTTAAATGGTTTCCCTCTTGTGATAAGGTGAGGTTAGTTCCTTTTCTCTTTTATAGAGTATGCTAGACCAATTGTTTAGTGGATGATAGTATTGAAGGTAAATTGCCTTCTGTGGTTCTATTATGATTCTAGAGTTGGAAATTTGGTTATAGTGCCCGTTCTTGAGTTTGGTATTCTTGGACTTTCCCCCTGGGTTGTGAAGGTCTTCACTTTGTCTATCCCTCTCTATGTATCCCATTTCTAAGTTTGACTAGTTTGGGGTCCATTCTTTTGATTTGGCTAGTTCATCGCTCGATAGTGGTTTTGATGTTATTGTTGAGAAGTCTTGGAGCTATCTTTCTAATTTTGTTGGGTTCATTTCGTGTGGTGGTTTTCTCTTTATATTGGCATGGAGTTGGATACTTCATTTTTCTGTGGTGTGGTTTTTTTCTAAGTGGAGTTAGAAAGTTAGAGACAGGTGATCTGTCCTATGACTTCTTCTTAAGTTAGCAAATTGGAAACTCTTTATCTTAAGTTGCTTGGTTCATTTTTCGGTGGTGGTATTTGATAACGCTCAAATTACACTCTTGAATGGGTGTAAGCGATCGTTGTCAATATAAAACCCAACTAGGTTGGGGTAGAATCCCACAGGGAATAAGGTGTGAACTTCAATTTGTTTACGAAATACTTTACTGGTAGTTTACTGTTTCCGAAGATGGGGGTTTAAATTTCACAGAGAGTCAATTGTCACTTTCAATATTTTAGTGTTGTAATCAATATAAATGAGAAACCAGAGTTATGTTCACCATGGGTATTGGGAGTTAAAAAACACTAGGTAATGCTTGGGATTCTTGGAGTAAGTAGAAATAACAGAATATCCCTGACTATGATACTGTCTGACTTATCTCTCGACCTTACCAGAAAATTTATAATTCTCTCGAACTTAGATAACTTATCTATTTCCAATAGGATATTATCTCATGTAGATTAATCCAGTTATGACATCAATCATTAAATAGAAGGTTGGTAGCTTCCGAGTCCCTGTTGATAATTCACGTCCTCTAGTGTATTTCTCCGTTAGAAGAAAATAAAACCTAAGGCATAATCAAATGTTTGTAACCAATAGATTTCAGTCAAAACAACAAAATTTCAAGACGTCCTACTACTGTTTGAATCTGTTAAATACCTAGTAACCTATCAGACCCTAATCTATGGATCTCATAACTCCAGCTAATGGAATTAGCCGCTCATGATTTGATGAACGAAATAACAAGTTGAATTCATCATAATAAGGATAAACTTATGAATGGATGAAAAACAACAAGTAGTTTCTTCAATTTACTCATGAGATAGAAACCCAAAAATAGTTGATAAGTGCTTTTTTTTTAAAGAAACAAGAAAAATATTTGATGGCAAAGATGAAGCAATATTACGTGCTTCTCTTCAGAAGTTCTTCTTTGATAATTAATGATCGATCCCTAAAAAACCCTAAAACAAGTCTTTAAATAGTCAATCCTAAATAAGGAAATAAAATTAAAGTTTCAGTTTTCTCTTCGGATTGGATGACGACGATCTTGACGGCGTGTCAGATGTCTGAAGATGTGTGCGAGATGTCGTCAAAGGTTCCAGGGAATTGTTATCTTCTGACTCTTCAGACGGCAAACCTAGCAGCATGTCAAAATTCTTGATGGCGCGTGACAACTGCCATCACAACTTCACTGGAAATCAGTATTCTCTGCTTCTGGTTGACGACGATTTTGATGCCATGTCACATATTTGATGGCCCATCCTAAATGTCGTCACAATTTATCTCAGTTTGTCAGGTTCTGTCTAATCTTGACGGCAACTTTGACAGCCTTTCCCATGTATGACAACGCTTCAGAATTGACATCATCTATACTTCAGCTTATTTACACCAGATTTCAGCTGATTTATTCTTCTTTTCTTTGGTTTCCTCCCCGATCACTTGTATCTGTATTAACACATTAAAAGCAATCAAAAACAACAAAAGTTGCTTAAGACCTCACAATTATTCAGAGTTAAAAGCTTCAAATGTGTTAGCATCGGTTCACACATCAACACCCTCAACTTAAACAATTGCTTGTCCTCATGCAACCACAACATTACTAAGAGTATATAAAGTACAATTCGGCAGCTAACTACTCTTATCAGGTCAGAATACATGCACCATCTCCATGATCAATCAAAGTAAAATCAACTGTGTCTAATATTTGAAAACACCCATGTAACTCATATGTATCTAGATATGGCAAAAATCTCAGCAATAATAGCCTAGCACATACCCAAATTATATTATCCGAACAAAGAAGTTAATAGCAATATACCTGGTGTTCCCTCACAATAAAGAAATCCCTTTCTCACTCAGATTCACATGTATAGCCATAGGGATGAACGTAAGACTCACTCTCAAAATGAAGTGCCAACATTGCGCATCAAATGCCATAGGCTTGCCCTTATAGTCAGTATCTAAGTCTTCAGACAAGTCAGTTAGGATCACTATAGGGATTTTCTTAAGCTTGTAATGTAGGCTCAGGGATGGTATGATATTCATGGGTATTTTATAGTGACTACACCTCCTTGGCACTACATTAACTCACGGGGTTTCAACTTTTGACCTTCTTTGCTTCCTTCTTTTATTTGTCAAGCATTCTCAAGATAGATGTTGTCTGTTCAAACATTAGATTAACTTTTTTAGTTTTCTCTTTTTCTTTTTCACTACACCCAACTTGTTGTTCATTTTCCTTCTTTTACCTCTCTTCATACTCATAATGCATCATGCACCCCTATAGTAGCCACCCTCAACTTAGGTTATTTGCCTAAGTCGAGGTGCACAGTGTCCAACGAGGACCAGGGGCAAAATAGGTTCATTGTGATGTAATGGGAAGGTGAAAAGCGTATAAGAAAGAACTGGGCTATTTAGGCGCAAAAAGGGATCAAGGGATATTATTCACATTTGGACGGCCATTTAAGCTAAAATGGGTTAACATGCAAAAATGGCCTATGATCCTTTCCTAACACCTATCCTATGACTATGGTAGGACTAACTGGGCAAGTTCTAGATTCAATGCACAATGGGAACTGAGTAAGACCTTACACGCACATAGCACACAAGTATATAGCACATCACTACTCATCCGTTTCATGCATTTGTTTTCTACAGGTTATTTATTTGCCACACTAATGCCACAAACAGATACATAGTGGTCACACTAGATGCAATTCACACAATTCATGATAGATTAGACCACTGGAGAGGTACTCAAAAATTATAAAACAAGCTAACTGCCTCAAGTACTTGTACTATTCCTAATTATTTACAGAACATGTTACAACAACAGTTTCCCTATACCCTCAACTTAAAATAAAAAATAAAATGCACTAAGGGTTAGGATATACCTGAAGACAGTCAAGCCTATGTATCTTGGGTATCCGACCCTGCTACAACATCATCTACCGTCTTCTCCCCACTCGTAGCATCTGCCTTTGCAATGGCTGGAGCCTGGCTCAATGAATCACCTGCAACCCTAGCTCTGATGGTTGTTTCCCATTTTTCTATGTTATCCAGGGACTCCAATCTTTCCCTTTTCAAATATTCCTTCTCTGCTTTCTTCTTTGCTTTCTTTTAAGCTTTTTTCTCTTCTTCACTATCCGACTCATCTCTCTTGTTCTTGACTTTCTTTTCCCCTTTTTTCTTCTTTTTCTTCAGGGAATCCGCAGTGAGATCGAGTATAGGAATTTATTCCTCTACATCGTGCATAGATGAACCTATTGGCACCATGATTTGGTGTTGCTGCATCATCCCAACCTCAGCTTTCACCTTATTCAACACAGCCCTGAAAGTGGCAAGAACAACACCTGTCATCTCTCTTGCCCGGGCATCGAATCTGTTCTCTAGATTTGCCACCCGCTCAGGCAAAGTCATGAAAGGTTCGAGTGCAGCTTCGAGTGTATCTTGATTCTGTTGTCCATAGTGGTAGCAAATTGTTTGGCGAAGGCCTGTAGTTGCACCTTACACCAATTTACTTTCCTAGACACCTTCCTGATATCAATCGACTGAAATGCCGAACCTGTTGCTGCCGGAGAGACTGAAGTAGTCGGCTCACTTTGAGGCACTGAGCCTTCCTAAGCTGAATATGCTGGTGGTGGTGGTACAGCTTTGGATATTTGCACCCCCACATCTGGTGCTGACATAGTCTCAGTGACTGGAGGATCTGCTGCACCAACTGCATCTCGATCAAGTCATAAGCCCGACATAATTTCATTTTTGCTGATAGGGTTATGAGTTTTCTTGGTATGTATCTCATCATCAATACCTGAAATATCAGGTACATTAGCTGCTTAACACAACCTAGTAATCAGACATGGGAATGGATATGCAGTATCGGGTCTTGCGAGCCAAATCTTGATCTCTTCCTCTATCATTTCTCCAAAATCCAAGGGAGTTATGTCTATCAAGCTTGCAACCAATATTGCTCGATAATACCCTAATATTTTGTCTCCCTCGGTGGGTATCAGATGAATTCGTACTAAACCCCACCAAAATCTGGCCTCTGAATTTAGAGACGCTTTGGTAATCTTTTCTGCCGGATTATTCAGCCACTCAGGTTCCCCATCTGCTATGAGAGTTGCTATCCATTTACGCTGGTTTTCCCAATGTTTCAACTGGGCATAGAAGGTAGGTGAAGTGGCTCGTGGGACAAAGGCTGGCCCATGAAGAAACCTATTTATGGTGGCATCTGAAATATCCACCCTCACTCTACTTACTGGAACTTTGGTCAGCAAAGGCTTATCTAAAGTTCTATCTCCTTCTTTGCACATATTTTCCACCGTAGCCTGGTAGTTCGCGTAGAACTCCCGGACTAATGAAGGACAGTAAATACTGCTTCCTCTGGTAGTCCACTCCAATACATACTCCTTGAGTTTTTGAATCACCTCAGGGTATCTGATCAAACCTGTAGTGATGATTTTCTTCTCCTCTTGAATTGGCCTTCGTTGATCTGTTCTGCGAAGTCCATCCAAATAGATCATTTCAGCCCCAGGTATTTGCCATCTCTTATTATTCCTAACCTCAGGGTTTTTGTATTTCATCAAAGTTCCCCGTACTGGACAATCCTTATTACCTTGCTTCTTCGATAATGGTGATTCAGACTCAGTTTTTTCAGTTGCAAGCCTTTCAGAGTCTTCAGTTTCAACTTCTTGTTCAGTGCCCTCTGACTCCTGTTTCGTGTGTTCTAATCATTGTTCCTCCAATGCTTTCTCAGATGAGGCTGTTACCTCAGTATCATCAGTATTCTCCATCTAAATAGGCTTAGGTGGAGGTACTATCTTTGGACCAACCCTCTTTCTCATCCATCTGAGCAAGGGTTCATCATCTTTATAATTAGAGTCCTCATTGACAAGCTATTGAGGTACATTCTCTTTAGCCATTTTCTTTGGTGTTGTTGGATTCTACTTCTTGGGTGCCATTATCAGTTCTGCAACAACATAGAAATCCTCAATTAGTGTCCATAATCAAACAAGAGAAGAAGAAGGATCACCTCAGTTTAACATCATCACTGTTTTCAGTTCGCAGCTTTGACGGCCTTTCTGATTTTCCGTCATAGGTGTGACGGTGCTTCAAAAGCATCGTCAAACTTATCTAGAATCTATAAAATTTCTCAGCTTTTGACGTTATTTTTAAATGGCCGTCACACAGGTGCAAGGCCGTGAAAATTGCCGTCAGACAACATTACAATTTCTAACTTCTTTTTACTTGATTTTTCTTCTACCATTATTCTCAATTTCAACTTAGGTCATGTTCTTTATTGAGATTTCCATGAAATTATACCGCATACCCCTACAAACCTTAGTTTTTGAAGGGGCTTGAATCATGTTAATGGGTTCAGCTCACTCCTTTGAAACCAAGGTTTCTTGTAGTTCACAATTGATCCAAAGAAAGATGAAGTTAAAGTTTTTCTTATACCTGGATGTCGACACTTAGCTGATGTACTATGAGCACCTAGAATTGTGAGTGAGAGAAGAATGAGATGAGAGAGAAAGAAGATTTCTTGACTTAACTCTCAAGCTTCAACAAGGAAAGTCTTAAAATTTTTCCTTAGAAGGGATTAAATTTGAAAAAGGAAGGGAAATAACTCTCTAAGGAAAGAAAACCAAAACTGGAAGAGAAATATCTAAAGTACGTGGGAATGTGAACAATTGTTGTTGGGCTGGGTTAGCCAGAAATTTTTAAGCTGGGCTCAACTCATTTGACGGCATTTTTGATGGCACGTCAGATACCGTACGGCGCTTCAAAATTGTCGTTAGCCTTAACAGAATAAGGCTTTGACTTGATTATTTTGATGCCATTTCTCACGTCTTGTCGTACTTGTGACAGCCCGTCAAAATTGACGTCAGCCTTCTAAAGCTGACTGAAACTAGTTCACCTTCTTTGTACAAATCTTAGCTACAAAAATTAAAAACACAAGTGCAATAAAATTAAAATATTGGGTTGCCTCCCAAACAGCGCTTGATTTAATGTCGTGGCATGACTTGATTATCTTGACTACTCAAACTTCATCAAGATACCGCATCGATACCTCATTACCATTTTCCTGGAATACATCCACAACCGAGAAGGTATTCATTTCCTTCAACTGTTTCATAGGAGGGTGCATTTTGAATCTGGCCTCTCTTTTTCCATACCTGAACTTTAGGTCATTGATCTCCATATCAACCAATACTCTTTCCGTGGATAATAATGGTCTACCCAAAATGATGAGTACCTCAAAATCAACATCATAATCCAATACCAAAAAATCTGCAGGCAAAATAAAGTCATCCACCTTTACCGGCATATCATGCAATATACCAATTGGTCGTTTCACCGATCTGTCTGCCATTACAAGACGCATCATTGTGGGGGTAGGCTCCCCAAATCCAATCTTCTTGTAGATATCAAGTGGCATCATATTAATACTTGCTCCTAAGTCACATAAAGCTTTGGTAAACTTCATGGACCCAACTGTGCACGATATGGTAAATGCTCCAGGGTCAGGCTTTTTCTGCACTAAGAATTGTGAAGAAACAGCACTACAGTGGTGGATGTTGTCCAGTGGCTCACAGCTTACCTTTTTCTTCTTTGTTAATAGTTCCTTTATAAATTTAGCATAGTTCGGCATTTGCTCAAGTGTCTCCATCAATGGCACATTCACCGTCAGTTGTTTCATTATTTCCATGAACTTGCTAAATTTTTCGTTATCTACTTTCTTCTTCAATCTCTGAGGAAAGAGAGGTGGTGGTCTTGGCATTTCTTTCAATACCACTTCCTCTTTCTTTTCGTCTTCTTCCTCTAAAATATTAACAAAGCCATCCATCTTTTCAAAGTCCATTGGATTGCTTCCTTCTGACTCATCAATACTTACCTCCTTCTCCACAGTTTTGCCCATAGAAGGGCCAGATAACATCTTTCTACTCCGAGTGGTAATCACCAAATAAGAGCCATCAGTCTGCGGGTTCTGAATCGTATCGCTAGGTAAAGTACCAGCTTTTCTCTGGTTCAGAGTATCCACAATTTGGCTTATCTGTTGCTCCAACTTCTTAATAGAAGCAGAGTGTGAGCTAACCAACTGGCTGAGGGTAGAAAATTCTCTTTTCATAGTAGTTACCCCCGAGTTGGTAGCTTCAACTACCTTCAACAGATTTTCCATCATGTCCTCCATGGACATCTTGCCAGAACTAGTCGTCGCAGCATCCTGACTTCCAGGAGAAATATACAAACCACTCTTGTCATTATTGTTGCTCCAATGTCCCTGCTCTCTATCTTTATAATCAGGCTTGTCATATAAAGTTCGACTTTGGTTCCCTTGGCTATTGCCTCAGAAACCCCCCTGATTACGCACATAATTTTCCTCAGCATCAGCACCTGTAGATAGAGTACCCTAAGATTCCACATCCTTAACCATTTCAGTCTTACCAGATAGCAAGTACTTGGCCAGCAAGTCCATCTGCATTTTCAAATGGACCATGTCCTGATCTCTCTCCTCATCTCTTCTACGCTGCTCCACAGTAATACCACCAGCAACAGTCAGGCTAGCCACTACAGAATCCCTAGTATGCCAAGCCCGACTCTGCTTGGTCATTCTATTCAGCATGTCAGAAGCATCTAGAAAAGAGAGGTTAATGAACGAACCACCTGCAGCGTTGTCAACAATAGGATTCATCACAGAGTTGAAATCTCTGTACAAAGTCTCCACCAAGTGCAGGTCCATCATATTATGGTTTGGACATTGTGCAAGTTTCTTCTTAAATCTTTCCCAGGTTTTGTGCAGTGCTTCAGTCGGAAGCAGTCTGAAGTTTCTAATTTCATCCCTCAACTATACCCTTATGGAGGTTGGAAAGAACCATTCTAGGAATGCGTCTTTCAACTGTCTCCAGTTGGTTATAGAATTGGGCTCTAACTTATTCAACCACATTGTTGCCTCCTAGACAGAGACAAAGGAAACAATCTCAAACTGATCGCATTCTGGCTCACTCCCAGATTGTCAAAGGATTTTCAAATGGTGATGAATTTCACCAAATGCATGTTAGGATCATCACCAGGAAAGCCTCCAAATAACCCTTTCAGATTCAAGAGTTGGATCATGGTACTTGTTATGCTGAATTTTGCACCTGGTGCCAACGGTGGAGGAATAATAGAACCCATTGAACCAGCTCCGTCCATTCCTTCATCATCTTTATTAGCCTCATATTTCATAGGATGTTGCCCATATCTTCCTCGGACTGGACTATTTCTATTAACGTTTTGCTGCACTGGTGCAGCAACTTGCTCAACTCGCCTTGGGTTTTGAGGATTCAGTAATTCCTCATCACCCAAGTCTTCATCATCAGGGTTCTAGTGTCGTACTTGTTGACCTAAATTTTGCATATTCACCTGAGCCCTAGCCATAGCAGCTAGTGTTTCTGCTTCCTGTTGTTCATCCATTCTTCCTATCAGCTAAGGTTTTGGATTGATTGGTAATAGTGGTTCTCCGGAACTTCTTGTGTTTGGCATAAACAACACAATACCTATAATAAACAAAAACAACAAATAAACGTAAATCAAGGAAACTTAACTATCAGCAAATTTTCGCGTACAAACTTTTAGTCTACAACCGTATTCCCTGGCAACGACGCCATTTTTGATAACGCTCAAATTACACTCTTGAATGGGTGTGAGCGATCGTTGTCAATATAAAACACAACTAGGTTGGGGTTGAATCCCACAGGGAGTAAGGTGTGAACTTTAATTTGTTTATGAAATACTTTACTGGTAGTTTACTATTTCCGAAGATGGGGGATTAAATTTCACAGAGAGTCAATTGTCACTTTCAATATTTTAGTGTTGTAATTAATATAAATAAGAAACCAGAGTTATGTTCACCATGGGTATTGGGAGTTAACAAATACTAGGTAATGCTTGGGATTCTTGGAGTAAGTAAAAACAACAGAATATCCCTGACTATGATACTGTCTGACTTATCTCTCGACCTCACCAGAAAATTTATTATCTAATTTTCTCGAACTTAGATAACTTATCTATTTTCAATAGGATGTTATCTCTGGTAGATTAATTCAGTTACGGTATCAATCATTAAACAGAAGGTTGGTAGCTTCCGAGTCCCTGTTGATAATTCACGTCCTCTATTCTATTTCTCCATTAGAAGCAAATAAAACCTAAGGCATAGTCTAATGTTTGCAACCAATAGATTTCAGTCAAAACAACAAAATTTCAAGACGTCCTACTACTCTTTGAATCTGTTAAATGCCTAGTAACCTATCAGACCCTAATCCATGGATCCCATAACTCCGGCTAATGGAATTAGCCTCTCATGATTTGATGAATGAAATAATAAGTTGAATTCATCATAGTAAGGATAAACTTATGAATGGATGAAAAACAACAAGTAGTTTCTTCAATTTACTCACAAGATAGAAACCCAAAAATAGTTGATAAGTGCTTTTTTTTAAAGAAAAAAGAAAAATATTTGATGGTAAAGATGATGAAATGTTACGTGCTTCTCTTCAGAATTTCTTCTCTGATAATTAACGGTCGATCCCTAAAAAACCCTAAAATAAGTCTTTAAATAGTCAACCCTAAATAAGGAAATAAAATTAAAGTTTCAGTTTTCTCTTCGGATTGAACGACGATGATCTTGAAGGCGTGTCAGATGTCTGACGACGTGTGCGAGATGTCGTCAAAGATTCCAGTGAATTGTTATCTTCTGAATCTTCAGACGGCAAACCTGATGGCATGTCAAAATTCTTGACGGCGCGTGACAATTATCATCACAACTTCACTGGAAATCAGTATTCTCTACTTCTGGTTAATGACGATTTTGATGCTATGTCACATATTTGACGGCCCGTCCTAAATGTTTTCATATTTCATCTCAGCTTCTCAGGTTCTATCTAAGCTTGATGATAACTTTGACAGCCTGTCCCATGTATGACGGCGCTTCAGAATTGATGTCAGCTATACTTCAGTTTATTTACACCAGATTTTAGCTGATTTATTCTTCTTTCCTTTGGTTTCCTCCCCGATCACTTGCATCTGCATTAACACATTAAAAGCAATCAAAAACAACAAAAGTTGCTTAAAACCTCACAATTATTCAGAGTTAAAAGCTTCAAATGTGTTAGCATCGGCTCACACATCAGTATTGACCTTAGTATTGGTGTCGAGATTGGTACTTTCTTCCTCGGTGATATAATTCAAAGATTGATTGAGTTAAAGGTGTCCTACTTTGTGAGGGGATTCAAGAAATTCTCATTTCAGAATTTGTTCGGCATAATAAGACTTGGTGGAAGTGATTCTCTTTGGTGTTATGTGACTATGGGTATTATTTACTGAGATGGAGTATTTGATTTACCAGTTCCCACCTAAAGTTGCATTTCTCCAAGTTGCTAGAAATTTGGTTATCTCTAGTATGGTTTGTATCCTTGGCGAGATCTTGAGTATTCTTTGGTGGTTCGTTCCCTCTAGTGAATATAGAGTTGGTTACTTGTGTTTTCAGCTAGTGATTTATCCTCCTTTGTGATTATTATTCCGTAGCTATATTTCATGCCCTTTAGCGGATATAGAGCTGGCTGCTTGTGTTTTCAGCTGGTGATTAATCCTTTCTCATAATTATTGTTTTATAGATACGTTTTGTGTCTTTTACTAGATATAGAGTTGGTTATTTGTGTTTTTAACTGGTGATTTATCCTTCCTTGTGATTATCATTCTGCATCTATGTTTTATGCCCTCTAGTGGATATAGAGTTGGTTGTTTGTGTTTTCAGCAGGTGATTTATCATCTATTGTGATTTTATTCTTCAACTATGTTTTGATTTTGGCTCGGCATGATTCAATAAGGATATACCGGATTTGGATAGAAAGTATTTGGCCTTAGTTCAGGCTTGTTGGTTCAATTTTTGATTTAATGCCTTATAATGGCGATTTAGGGGTTATGGTAGATTTGGAGCATGAATGCTTACCCATGTTTAGGTTTGGTTTGGGTAGTTGAGATCAAGCAATTAAGCCTTGGTTTTGAGAATTTAGTTTGGAGTTGTAGAGTGTGGGTGAAACTTTCGTTTTTAGATTTACCTCAGTTCATATTTCATCTATAGGATGGCTAAGCCTACTCCGTGGCTATAGTTCATGCTCACCGCTATCGTAGTTTAGATATAGGATGATCATTGTCAATAAAGCTCAACTCACTTTGAGGTCAAATCCTCGAGGAGGGAATATAGCCTTCAAACCCTATAGGTGTTGATAGAATCTAAGTGTATGCACGTAGTAAAACAAAAAGAAATGCATGGATTAAAATATGCGGGTGGGTTTGGAAGGTTATCCTACCAAAGTCTATTCAAACTAGCAATTAAAGGAAATAATTGTGAATAAGATTTCAATATGGAATAAGTCTTAGGATTATGTCTTCCTAGAGGAAAATAATGCATGGGTTCATGATCAGGGTGCAAATTCTAGTCAACAACTACATGGCTAGTCTAGGTTAGGAGTTCTTGAGACTAGTTTGTCAACCAAACCTCAAGATTGTCATCCATGGACCCTTTCAGATACCTCATGGATGTGGCAATCAAATCCACCTAATACCTCAATTGAGCATCCCTATTTCTAGGAATATGCCCAAGACCTAGATAATTCTCAACTCACCCTTATTTCTAAGACAATGAAAGGAGAATAAGCTACATTTAACTATTGTTCACTAATCCCTTATCACTCATATCTCTCTTCCAAGGATGATGCGAGAGTTTGGGAATTTGGGGTTTTAACTACAAATCCATATTGGGAATTTGGGGTTTTCACCCATAAATACCAACTAAATCAACCAAGAATTAGTGAACCCACAGTCAAGAATCAAGAATCTACACCAATAAATCACAACTCACACATATTTGCACCCTATTTCAATATAATCCCAAAATATGTGTTAAGATTTTCATGAAGTTAGGGAAAGAGAATATACCAAATTGACCATCCAAGGTTTCCATTGAAGATACGAAATACGAATATTCTTTAATTTCAGTTTAATTACAACTAAACAAACTTGGAAAATTAAATACAAGAATCTTGCCCAGAATTTGTAGGATTTTCAAAACTTAAAATCTCAATTCTAGTTCATGATGATCCAAAGTGAAGGGATTTTCTCCCCTTTTAGAATTGGAACCAGCTATGCACAATTACATTTCTTCCCATAAGCCATGATCCACACCATCGTGATCGCTGACTTCTGTCGTGGTCGCGGCTCCCACGATCGTGGTAAGCCCATCACGATTGCTATCTTGACTATTCGAAACTTGTTGCAATCGTGACCCTTAGACCCCGATCGTGGTAACTGAGGGTCACTTCCCGCTCATGATTTTTCTAGCTTATGCACTAATCTTCCCTTTTTGATCCTTTTTCAGCTCACTTCCACTTTTTTATTCTAATCAATTGTATACTTGCATAATATGGGAATTAGTGCATTCAACTAACAAAGTTATCTCATTCATACTGTTAAATCATAGTAGTGTGAATAAATTAGGATGTAAATGAGTGATAAATTTACCACTCATCAACACCCCTAACTTAAAACTTTGCTTGTCCTTAAGCAACATTACTTCTTACTCAATGAGACAGTGCAAATTTAATCCCATACATCAACAAATGATCACAGTGAGTTCAAACTTGATTAGCACTAACAAGTAGCTCTCATGCATGGGCAAAGCTTTTCTCATGACTACCCTTAGTACGAAACATAACTTCAAAGGTGTAAAATACTTTTATAGAAAAAAATGCAACAATCACTAACATTCTAGAAGTGACTACCTATTGATAGCAACTCAACTATACTTTTTTACCTCTTTTTTCCGGAAAATAACAACTTCACCCACCTCGATTCATTTACATGCCGCCTCACAAGAAGGAAATCTCACACACCAATTTATCTAATATGCAACAAAGGATTTTAGTACTAAACACTCTCTATCAAAAAGACTCTCTCAATGATAATAAGTATCATATCGTAGGCTTTCCCTTATTTTCAATCGCCACTACAATGAATACACTTGGTTGGAGATCTCGAAGGACCTTTTAAGCTTGTAATGTAGGTTTGGGAAAAAATATATTATATCATTTAGGAACTAAGTGACTACACCCTCCTTGATCATCTACATCACACTATTTTAACCTAAATTTCGAGAGTGGACCACTTTATTTGTTTCCAAAATTCACACATGCCTACTTTTGCTACCTGATTTACCCAATTCTTTGAAAGCATTTTATTTCGACTATTTCTTTTGCACTCTATGCTATTCCTTTTTTTGATGATTCCTTTCTTTTTCACTTTTTCACTTACTCTATTTTCTTTGTATCATAGGCATCCACTTACATTATCATGGACCAAGGTCATCTCTTCCAAACTTACCACCCCCAACTTAAGCATTTGGCCTCAAGTTTCATTTACCAAGTTCAAGGAGGGTAGGTTTCAAAAGAGGTAAAAACTTTAAATGTTTCAAGGCTTATAATGTGGTTTCCAAAGAAAGGTTTGAAGGCTTAAAATTGGTAGCAAAGGGTACTATTCTATGTATGGGTAGTCTATTTAGGATAGAGTGGGATCCTAATGTTCTCAAGAAGGACTAAGATCATTTAACTTACCAAGAATAATCACAATTAGCCTTGAGAAACTAACGGGGCAAGTTCAATCACCGTACATGGCATGAAAACTCTTCAATAAGGCTCAATTGCACTTCCTACTATTGAAAAAATAGAGCATTTACCAATTTCTAAAAGATAAATACTTTGGAGTCACAAAAAGAGGTAAAGTATTGTTACAAAATTGTTCATGTCCATGCCCTTGGTTTTTAAAAATTTTTGGACGAAGGGGGGTGTTAGATTTGCATTTGCACCATGCATAATTTTCTATATATTGCACCAAATCAAGTCGATGTATCATATTTCGTATTTCATAAGGGCAAACCATATGGATACTCAGACTTCACCATAGGTGTAAGGGCGATCCCAAATCCAAAATTCGACAGGTACTGAGATTTTCCTTGCATTTATAGAGTTGATGCTATTGCTACTCAGACTTCCCCTGCATCTATGGCTCAAACCCCAATCACAACCCAATCACAATGATTTTTTCTTAAGAATGTCATCACTCAATATATCATAGGAAAAGGTTCGCTCGAAATAAATCACAAGAAACACAATAATCTCTCTGATTGGGGTGAGACTTATAAATTACGAGGCCCTAACACAAATGTAGCCCCCAACTTAAATACTCAAAGTGTCCTCACTGCAGTAGATAAAAAGATTACAATGGTTAAGAGAGATTCCTTAAGAAGCAACATAGCTTTTCCCGGGATGTCGCTATTGCGATAGGATGTACAGCGATCGCAAGACCGCGATTGTGGCCCTCAAACCGCAATCACGGTATCTAGGGCTATTTCCCCTATTTTTGCTTTGTTTTCCTGCACAATTTCCATTTTCCTGCTCTATTTTTCCCCTATTTTTCCGGACTGCTAAATTGTGTCAAAACACCTACAAAAAATAAAAAATATAATAAGTGTGTAAAGGATGGGTATCCTCCCATCAAGCGCCTAATATAACCTTGTGGCACAACTATTACGTATCACCATGTAGGGTCTTTGAAGCATACCAACTATGCCTTAGCCACCCCGAGACCACTCACATTGTAGTGTTTCACCCTTTGTCCATTTACTGTGAACCCTTTTTGCATGATCTTCCAATTCAATGGCATCACTAGGCTAAACATTTGAAATCACAAAGGGGATCGACCATTTAGAATGAAGCTTTCCCGCAAAGAGTTTCAAATGAGAATTATAAAGGAGTACAATGCAGAACTCTCATAGGCCTTGAGTTAGAAACCCTCCAACTCATATAGTTTATTGACACTTAACTCGGACGCCTCTTCCCAATTCATGTTTAACCTTTTCAAAGCCCATAACGCATTATGCTCAAGATCGATGGGAAAGTGGCATGCCTTCTCGAAAACCAATTGGTTAGGAGACATACCAATTGTAGTTTTGTAGGCTCTTCTATACATTAAAAGTGCCTCATCAAATTGCCTTTCCTAATTAATTCGGCCTACATTCACGGTCTTCTCGAGCATGGCTTTGATATTTTTATTGGAAACTTATACTTGGCCACTTGTTTAGGGGTGATATGGGGTATAAACCTTGTTCTTCATCACATATTTGTCAATAAGGGCCCCAAATATCTGATTGCAAAAGTGTGAGCCTCTGTCACTAACGATGGCACACAACATTTCAAACCATGTAAAGATGTATTTCTTCAAAAAAAAAGTGATAATTTTGCTCTCATTATTCGGAAGTGGCATAACTTCCACCCATTTAGAAATATAATCAACCACCACCAATATATATTTGTCTCTAAAGAAGCTTACAAAAGGGCCTATAAAATCAATTCCCCACACGTCAAAGAGTTCAACTTCAAGATTTGATCTAAAGGGAATTCCAAGTCATCTCAAGATGCAACCTTGCATTTGTCAATGATGACATGCTTTTACCTACACAATGGCATCCCTGTGAATGGTGGGCCAATAATACCCACATTGAAGAATTTTGGTAGCGATTCGGACCCCCCATGGTGACCACCGTAAGGTGAGGAATGACTTGCTTCAAGGATATCCTTCATTTCAACTTCCATAACACAATGCCTAATCAGACAATCCATGCACTATCGAAATAAGAAGGGTTCATCCAAAAATATTTTTTACATCAAACAAGAATAACTTCTTTTGATGATAGCTAAGTCCCTCGGGGAGTACACCACTCACCACATAATTAGCATAGTCAACATACCACGACATGTTTTTTCCCGAGATTGACATAACTAGCTCATTGGGAAAAGCATCATTAATCTCAATTTCCCCATGCTCTTTATGATTACTCTCAATACACAAAATAGGGTTGGTCACATGGTTTTCACAACCCTTTCAATCCTTTACCTCAAAATCAAATCCTTGCAAGAGTAAGATCTATCTAATTAAGCGTGGATTATCTTCCTTCTTCTCCATGAGGTATTTAAGGGCGTCATAATCCATGTGCACCACAACTTTCATGCCTAACAAGTAGATGCAAAATTTCTCAAAAGCCTATACCACCGCCAATAATTCTTTCTTGGTAATGGTGTAGTTATGTTGAGCATCATTCAAGATCTTTCTTGCGTAATAGATAGGATGAAATATCTTTTCCTTGCATTGACCCAACACCGCCCCTAATGCAATCCCGCTTGCATCACACATAACTTAAAATGGAGATGACCAATTTTGAGCCACAATAATAGGAGCCGATATAAGTAACTCCATGAGACAGTTAAAGGAATTCAAGCATGCATCATCAGAATTGAATTTTTCCTCCTTTTCGAGGATCTTGCTCATTGGATGAGATATTTTGAAGAAATCCCTAACAAATCATCGATAGAACCCGGCATGTCTAAGGAAGCTCTGAACACCCTTTATAGAAACGGGGAAAGTTAACTTGGCTATTACCTCTACCTTAGATTCATCAACCTGTATATGCTTCCCTTTTATCTTGTGGCCCAAAACAATACCCTCTTTGACCATGAAATGATATTTCTCCCAATTTAGGACAAGGTTGATTTCCATAAATCTCTTAAGTCTCTTGCTTAGATGCTCAATACATGACTCAAATGATTTTCCCACCATCCAGAAATCATTCATGAAGACTTCCATCAAATCCTCAACTATATCCGCAAATATTGATAGCATACAACATTGAAAAGTTATCGGTGTGTTGAACAAACCAAAGGGCATCCGCTTGAATGAGAATTTACCATAGGGGCAAGTGAAAGTTCTCTTCTCTTGGTCTTTGGGGGCAATAAAATTTTATTATACCTCAAATAACCATCTAGAAAGAAAAACCCTGCTGGGATAACATATCTTGCATTTGGTCCATAATGGGCATAGAGAAGTGGTCCTCTTTGGTCCAAGAATTCAACTTTTGATAGTCTGTTCATACCCACCACCCCATGACCGGCCAGACGAGAATAAGGTCATACTTTTCATTCTCAACTACCCTAATGTCACCTTTCTTTAGAACACATTGCACTAAGCTCACCCAAGTGCTATCTAAGATTGGATAGATGACTCCTACATCAATCCATTTAATAATTTCCTTCTTCACCACCTCTTGCAAGGGTTGATTTAGCCTGATTTGATGTTCCACACTTTTCACATGACTTTGTTTTAGCTTGATCTTGTGGCAACAAATGTTGGGGGCTATTTCTATGATATCCACAATTGTTCATCTGATGGCTCGAATGAATTTTTTCACCACCAACTTCAAAGCTTCCACTTGGTAGGGCTCAAGATCACTTGAAATGAATAAAGTTAAAGTGTCTCCATCCCCCCAAAAACACATATTTAAGGTTGGGCAGGAATGGCTTTAATTCAATTTTGGGTGGCTCAAGAATGGATGGCTTTGTTAGTAGGCTTTCATAGTTCTTAAGATCAAGGTCCAACTTTACCAGGTTCTTAGTATAATATCCAAGTCCCATTAAAGATTCAACAACTTCATCAAACACTTCAAATTCCGCTCTTTCACAATTCCAGAGAACCCCTACTAATGGATCATCCACTAAACTCATATCGACATAATTTGTCACCTCACCATCAATGGCATCAATCACCAAAATTACTTGTAAGTCCATTGGTTGCATCATGGACTTGCATACATTGAAGGAAATATATTCATTATTTAGGAAAAAATTCATATCTCCACACTCTACATCCATCAATGCTCTCCTGGTGGCTAAAAATGGCCTTCAAAGAATACTAAGAATTTCATGGTCCAAAGAACAATCAAGGATCACAAATTCAGATGGGAATATGAATCGTTAGACTTTAACTAGCACATCATGAAGTATTCCCATAGGTTTCTTGATGAATCGATCGGCCATGAGTAATTTCATCATGGAAGGTTGCAAAATTTACATTGGCCTTGAGGTCATACAAAGGATTTTGCAAACTTGAACATTTAGATGGTACATTGACTTGTGAAAGCAGTGGGGTCTTTCTTTTTTTTTGCCATCATTCTTGTCATAATGGCACTATAATGATGTATTATTTCTATTGTCTCATCCTCCATAAGCCGCTTCTTAGAGACCAAATCCTTCATAAATTTAGCATACCACAGCATATCTTGCAAGCCTTCTATTAAAAGAATATTGATAGAAAGGTTGCTAAATTTGTCAAGGAACTTTTTGAACTTTTATTTTTCCCCCTTTTTATGAACCATTGAGGAAATGGGGTGGAATAGTGATTGGTGGCATGGAGACAATTTGACATTCTTTTATCTTTAAATTTTTAAGTATAACCTCACTTGGCCTAGACTCATAATTATTAGACCTCTTTATCTTCGTATTTGTTTACTTATTATTTTCTCTTTCATCGAGATAATCATCAAGCTCCATGCCCTTGCCAAGACTTTTTTCATTCTGAGCAACAATAGTATTTATTATTATCTCGCTCGGTATTTCTTCATTTTGTCTCTCCATGAGGTACACTGATATTTGATTTAATTTTGCCTCTAGTTGTTAGATAGCGGTGGAATGAGACTTAACTATTTGATGTATATTAAAGAAATTATTCCTTATTTATTTCACTATCTTCTTGGTCCCCTTAACACCAATCAAGATTTGAGCCAATATATCTTCATTAATGCACCCCTCTTTTTCGCATTGTTGCATGCCTTGGTTTTCATTATTTTGACCTTGATTCCCACCCTGCCCTTGAGAGGCAATGTGTAAACCCTCTGAATACTTAGGCAACAAACTTATGTTGTCATCAAGTATCTCTTCTTCCACATTTTCACATTCCCTAGTGTCCCTTGCATCTATAACATTACTATTTCAATGGAAGATCTCGACAAATATTTAGTAAGAAGTTCAAGGTATGACATCACGTAGATCATATCTCTTTCCTTCTCTAGACATCTTCCATATTGACACACAAAGGATGAGGAAGGATCCCCCATAGCCACCTCAGCATCCTTCATGTACCAACCCCAATTCAAACTAGCAACTTGATCTAACACATTTGATACAACCCCCATACAATAATTTAATATAGGATCCATCGGATGCATTGTCCACTATGCCTTTATTTATTTGGTCTAATGACCTATAGAATATTTGGAGAAGCATATTCTATGGCATCTCATGGTTGGGGAATTTCAAAAGCTTCTCCTTGAATCTTCCCCAAGCTTCATACCATGGCTCCCCATGGAATTAATAGAAATTTATGATTCGTCCCACAATTGTAACATTTTTTAAGGTGGGAATTATTGATTCAAGAAACCCTCCGTAAGCTTGATCCATGAGGTGATGGACCCAGTGGGTAGAGATCTTAGCCATAACACCGCCTTACCTATTAGAGAGAATGGGAAGAAGCACATGGACTCTTGTGATATGTGAGCAATGTCAAAAGTAGCACATACTTCCACAAAAAAATTTAAGTGCAAGTTTAGGTCTTCATGAGCTTGACCCCCAAGCAAACCCTTCATAGAAAGAAATTGTAGCATCACACTTGTGATATAAAATACTCTATTTCCATTGATGGAGGGAATACGAATAGCACTATCATGCTCTTCGGTGAGAAAATAATCCATGGTTTCATCATGTTCATATGATGGGTTGTTGATGACTCTCTCTTGACTCATGGTTATTTGGAGAAAGTAGTGGTTACTAAATAAAAAATCAAAACCAATAATGAAAGTAAAATGTGAAACTATGGGTAAACTCAAAGTTACAAACAACACCTCATAAGTGAAAAATAAGTCTCACTCCCTGGCAACGTCACCATTTTTATAATGCTCACCTATACCATAGTTTTGATATAGGACGATCGTTGTCAATAAAGCTCAAATCACATTGAGATTGAACCCTCGAGGAATTAATCTACACTTCAAACCCTATAGGTGTTGATAGTGTCTAAGTGTATTACCGTAGTGTAAATAAAAATAAATGCATGAATTAAAATGGGGGGTTTGGTTGGAAGGTTATTCTACCAAAGTCTATTCAAACTAGAAATTAAAGGCAACAATTGTGAATAAGATTTCAATATGGACTAAGTCTTGATATTATGTTTTCCTAGGGAAAATAATGAATGGGTTCATGATCATTGGATACAAATTCTAGTAAACAACTACATGGGTAGGCTAGGTTAGGAGTTCCTAAGGCTAGTTTGTCAACCAAACCTCAAGATTATTATCCATGGACCCTTTTGGATACTCATGGATGTGACAATCAAATCTACCTAATACCTCAATTGGGAATCCCTATTTCTAGGAAGATTCCCAAGACCTAGCTAATTCTCAACTTACCCTTATTTCTAAGATAATGAAAGGACAATAACCTATATTTAACTATTATTCACTAATCCCTTATCACTCACATCATGCTTTCAAGGATGATGTGAGAGTTTGGCAATTTAGAGTTTTCACCCACAAATCCATTTTGAGAATTTGAGGTTTTCACCCATAAATCCCAACTAAATCAAGCAAGCATTAGTGAAATCTACAATCAATAATCAAGAATCTACACTAATAAATCAAAACCCACACATATTTGCACCCTATTTCAACATAATCCTAAGATATGTATTTAGCTACTCATAAAGTTGGGGAAAGAGAATATATCAAATTGATTATCCAAGGTTTCCATTGAAGATGCAAAATAAGAATATTCTTCAATTTCACTTCAATTACTACTAAACAATCTTGGAAAATTAAACACAAGAATTTTTCCCAGAATTTGTAGGATATTTCAAAACTTAAACTTCAATTCTAGTTCATGATGATCCAAAGTGAAGGGATTTTTCCCCCTCTTAGAATTTGAACCATCTATGCGCAATTACATTTATATCCCTGAGCCATAATCCGCACTATCATGATTGCTGGTTTTTGATTGCGATCATGGCTCTCGCGATCACAGTAAGCCCATCGCAATTTCTATAATGACTATTCATAACTTTTTGCAATCGTAACCCTCAGCCCACATTCGCGATAACTGAGAGTCACTTCCCGCTCATAATTTTTCCAGCTTCTGCACTAATCTTCCTTTTTTGATCCTTTTTCAGCTCACTTCCACTTCTTTTCTTCTCATCACCTGTATACCTGCATAATGTGGGAATTAATGTATTCAACTAACAAAGTTGTCTCATTCATACTGTTAAATCATAGTAGTGTGCAAGAATTTGGATGTAAATGAGTGGAAAATTTATCAGTACAAATTTATGTTCAAATTTATGCTTCGTACATATTTGATGAAATGTCTATATTTTGGGACTATGAACCATGAATATATACTGCTATATTTAATGTTTGATATTGTATTTTCTTTTCAATCATTTAGTGTTGGCTGGTTATGAACACCCAATACCTATGTGTTTTATATGATTTCTATTTTACAAGTAACAAGTCAGTCAGATCATGATTTTAATATCATATTCAGAACACCATGATTACGTTGAGCATTATCAATTTATATATTATAATTAACTCAAAATCCATATGCATTATTATTTTCAGAATACCATGACCTAATCTTCTCAATATCAGTTATCAGTGCATGCACTAGTTAGTATTTTAGTGTCTTTCAGTTGGGAGTAGGATTTAGCACTGAGTGGGAAGTATGGGTTCAGCGCATCCTACTTCCCCAGAAACTACGTGCTACCATAGGTTTATGTTTATAGGCCTCGCCAGAGAGTGTTTCCCCTTGCCTAATATGGGCTTAGTTTAGTGATCACGCCAGTTCAGGTTCTACTCTGATGGCAAGGATAGAAAAAACCTCTTCAATATGGGTCAGACATTGAACTCCATAATATATCACATAGTTTATGTCGGTTACATGATAGCTCCCATAGTTTCAGTTAGTATTTCAATGTATCTCAGTTCATGTTTGCTTGACCTAGTGTACAAATTATCAATTAATTAATTTTACAGATTTTAGTCTTTTAGATTCCATATTTAATATAGAAACATATGTATACTTGGTCTTGCATTCTCAGATATTACATGTTCATGCATTCATGTTCAGTTACCTATGCATTTCATCCATCCCTCATCGCATATACCAGTACATACGAAGTACTGACCACATACTTTTTTGAAACACCCTAGTTTCTGGACCATAGAAAAATTCTTGGAACTCTGATCTCTGTACCCAATACGACTCATTGGTATGAGCCGTATGTTGAGGTATGGATTGTATGGTCCGATCGTATACTGACCAATATTGGTTGGTGGGATGGATACAACTTAGGGGTAAGAGTCGTATTAGTGGTTATGGGTCATTTGGTTCCTTAACTTAATCTTAGAATTAGTTACTTAGGTTGGATTTAAGTATGAGTGGCTCACCATGAGCCATAAGAAAGGGTATGAATCATACCAGGGACTCGTATGATAAACAGTGTTCAATTCCCTAGGTATTTTATTCTATTCGGGATACGGGTCATAGATACAGATCATATGTAGTGGTTACGACTTGGTTGGGTGAGTCATATAATGGATAATGTTTTTTCCAAGGGTGGAGGTTCAGGGATACGAGTTGTGGATACCAATCATCTTGGGTGGGTATGACTTGTGAGGGCCATTCGTATCTCTGTGATGGGATTTTGTGCAACTTAAGTGGGGGTATTCTGGATATTTCCCTACTTATCCTAATAAGACCCCATGACTTTTAACTTATTTGGGAGGATATTTACCCTATTATTCTATTCATTAACACTTAGAAACTCTTCCTAAACACTCCATAATTCTCTCAAGAGCTATTGGGCAAGGGGAGCGAGGGTTTTAACTAAGGGATCAATTTGGGGCTTATCTTGGTGATTTTTTTCCGTAATTATCTTGGTTTAAGGCATTTTTATCTTCCCTCGTTGATAATTTAATTAAAGGCATGGTTTATATGTATGGTTTCATGGCTTTACTATTGCATGACTTTGGCTTTTAAATATGATTTGGGGGTTTTGATATTAATGCTTGGTTATGGTTTCCCATGATTTTAATTATGCTTTTATATGCATTAAAAGTGGTTTTGGATAATTGGATTGCATGGGAATAGTTTGTTGGTTATTGGAATTGGTTTTGGTCATATTATGCCCCCAATGTGTTTGATAAAATGCTTATAAAGATATGTTCATTGCATTGACTACTTTTAATGGAACTCTTGCATGTTTTAAAACTTTGTAAAGAAATTATGGATAGTAAAAATAGTTTGGAAAGGCTAAAGGCTAATTGGTTTTTCTTGTATGGAAAATGTAAGTCTCCCAAGTGGTTTAATATGGTAAATGGAAGGGCATTTGAAAGTCCCCTTAAACCTATAAATGGTTAGCTATGGATGATACTTGCAAGTAAGGGTTGGTATAACTATACCAATATCAATGGCCTTGGTTAATAAATAGATAATGGTTTTGTTATTTGGAAATTCATTTTAATTGTGCAATAATGGTGGGAGGTGTAGCTAAGTCATGGAAAGTGGAGGTCTCGGGGGGGACCAAAATTGAAAACTTATATTTGACGATATGAGGTTGGTCTTGGTGACCATGTGCATGATGCCACAATTTATTTTGGGGATGCACTAGTCATCCCATGGGATACTTTCCTGGTCGTGCCGCTACACGCATTGGGGCCCTTTCAGCAGGGGGAGCTGAACCCATATAGCTCATGGGTAGTTTAGGACGGCAAAGCTACACAACCCAGTAATAGTTTTAAAGGCATGCTAAGCCTGGTCGGTTTTCCCAACATGGTTATATATATATATATATATGGCATTATTTTTATCCTTATCCTGAGATCATACTAGTGGTCACTCGCTAACCCCGTCTACTGGTGGATGTATACCCACGCTATGCAGGAACTAGCCATTCTACTTCTCCTACATTGTGATTGATTTGGGATCAACATTTGGACTGAAGTGGTGAGATTCCATCCTTTTGGAAGGCATTATTTCATGTTATGAATATTTCTAGATATTTTGGTTTTATTTTGGATATTGGTTTTGGCTATGGTTGGCGGTATGTCCCAACTGGATTTCATTACTCTTTTGGTTAGAGGATTTATGGTACTTCTATGGGTTGGAATGGGAGGGATCGGTATAGGTGTCATCTTTGGCATTGGAATAAGCTGAAGGGTTGACATCTTTGGGTGAGATTATTGATTGTTCCATCCTATTTCATTTTGGGATTAATTATATTATGTTTTGTGAACGTCTTTAGTTATGGCCTGGTTTATGGCCCTCATTTTTTATGGTTTGATATGGTTGTATTATGGTTATGGGATGGTTGGAATCGATTGGGTTGGTCACAGTTGTGATCTATTTCCAAGGTCTTTGTGTGAGCTGTGACACTATTATGTTTCATGCTCAGAATTTAGCCAACTCAGGCAGGCAGCTGGAGGTTGGGTTGGGTAATGGGGGTGATCTCTGGTACTGGTCTGACTTGGGATACCTATTACGACAAAGCCCTAGGGCGGGTCATGTCATTTTCTTTACTCTATGTTGTCTTATAACATAGGTTCGGACGCACAGTTTTGTAATACCCCGTATATTTCTAAGCTAAAAAATGAACCATTGTTCCTATGCATGAAACCTCCTATAGTATGATTCATGTTTGATTACATGAATTAGGATGAGTATCCTAGTGATAATAGAGCTTATGATGTGTTAAGTATGTTCATAAGAGTCACTTAGAGTAAGCCAAGCTAAGAACTTTTGAATCCACCAAATTTTTGTGTGTGATTTCAAATAGGTCATATTTGAACGAGCATAACTTGGTTTATATGTGGTATTTTGGCAGATTTATACCCTCCAATTGGTATATAATTTAATAAGCTTTCCGTCGATACCAAATTTGCCTAAAACGGACACCCAGTGAAGACGTTATGGCGATTTAAAGTTTCAGCAGTGTCATTACAGCCAGTGGCTCGTCGCGCCATAAGCCAAAATGACGTTTGTCAATTTCCAGTGTCTATCTGTGATTCCACCGCGTTGCGGTGAGTTTCCAGGTCATAAAAAGGTGGTGACGCGATGTCTTCGCATCGCGCCAGGGGCCCAAATTGGGAAATTCTTACAGAAATTAAAAGACGCATCTAGAGGGGTATTTGGGTCATCTTCCCACCCCTATATATATTCCATAAACACAGAATTAAGCCATTATTTCACCAAAACATACTCTTTTTTATCAAAATCCTCTCAAGAACACATTAGGTTTTTTCATAGAAGATTCAAGTTCAAGCAAATTCTACCATCAAATTCCAAGAATCTCTCCGTCAATCTTCACTAAATCAAGAACTAAGGTATGCGTGAGTTCATTCATGGACTCCTTTTGTTCATGAAGTCCAAGAACCCTATTTTAAACTGTATGCCATGATTTTACGTTTTGATTTGATTGTTGATCTTGTTTATGTGTTGAATGATGTCAAGATAGAATCTTTATGGGTTTGTATGAAACTAGGACGACATGTTAGTTGAAATATATGAAATTTGGGTGATTTGGGTGGTTGAATTCATGAATAAACCTATGCCCAAAGTGGTTCATGCAAGGTGTTTGATAAAATACCTAAGAGCCTAGAAATCATGTATTTTAGCTAAATAGAACTTAAAAGACAAGCCCATGCTCTATCCCTTATGACTCAACATCAATTCCATGCAAATTGTCATGTATTGTTGTTATACTATGGAATGCTCATGAAATTAGAACCATGCAAGTATGTACATGTTATATGAAGTATCTTCCATGTTCAAGAATATGATAACCATGTGTAGTATGAAATCCCCTACTTATGATATTGTAAATTGTGGATTCTATTCTTAAGATCAAGTCAGTCATGTGTTTTAGTTTCTTTCCATAGAGTCCTAGGGGTACTTGTACCCAAAAAATATAGCTGTATGCCTAGATCCATGTCATATTTTCATGATACTCTCGGTCAAGCCATGATCTATAGAAATCAGTTAGTCATGTGACTCGGGAAAACTCAGAAATCTCAGTAAACTCAGTAGTCCAGTAATCTCAGTAATCTCAGTAACCTCAATAACCTCAGTATTCACAGTTAAACTCAGTAACTTGAGTACTCTCAATCAGTCCTCAGAACTCAGTATATTTCGTCAGTCATCGGAATCTAGTAAACTCAGTTTAGCTCTGCTAAATAATCCCACTAACATTAGTTCAGGTAATCAGTTTAGTTCAGTAAATTAGTTCAGTGTCTTTTAGTTGGGAGTAGGATTCAGCACCGAGTGAACCCAAGGATGGGGACTCACCTATCACAGTCAGAGAGTGTTATTCCTAGAAGCAATCCTTGCGTTCTAGAACTACGTAGCCAGCGTAGGTTAAGATGTCCCTACCCATAGGGCTAATTCATCTCCTTTGAGTTTACCTGATAGCAGGGCAGACGGAATGAGCTCCAAAATAGAATAGGGTTTACTCACATGTTGTCTCTACCCGTGACACAGTATTGATACCCTTCCAGCTGGGGTTACAAGTTGGACCCTAACCAGTTTAGTTCCGGGTCATGTCGGTTAAATGATTACCTCCCACAATCTCAGTTTCAGTCTCAGTCTCAGTTTCAGTAATAGAAGTTAGATAGTTCTTCAGAATATCAGGAATGTCAGATACAGTCAACTCAGATACAATACGGAACTCATCTAGTTCCACCACATTCATTACTATTAGATGCAATCACTCATGTTATCATTATTACCAGTTATATCAACTCATATTACCAGTATCTATCTTTATGACTGTCAGATACGGTCAAGAATATCAGTTTCTCATGCTCATGGCTTCTAGATACAGTTAATCAAATTAATACTTTATAATTAGACTATCAAATACAGTCGACCATACCAGTCCTTTATAATCAGAACTGTCATACATAGTTAGTTATTCATGTATCAGTAACATAGCACTAGTCCCTCAGTATTTAGTAATACAGTATCAGTTCCTCACTTATTAGTGATCTACATACTCAATACTCACTTTTAGGACTGTTGGACACATTCAATCAGACCAGTTCTTCATAATTCAAACTGTCAGAAATAGTCGTTCATCTATTTAGTATCTCAATATCAGTAAGCTCATGTTGTCAATATTCAGGCTCAGTAGTCAGTATCACCACGAGTTCAGTTATAGTTGTTTATGCATGTATGTATTCTCACATTCATATCAGTCAGCATTGTTCATGCATGTAACCCTTTGCATTTAGCCTACCTCACTCGTAAACTCATTATATTTAGTCGTACAGCATTTGCGCTATGGTGCATTCTCTTATGTTACACCATAGGTTTAGAGGCACGAGTTCCAGATCAGTAGAAGATTCCAGTAACAGTAGTCAGAATTAAAAGTAAGTCCTCATCCTTTGAGGACATGATGATTTCATTACTATTTCAGTTTTTAGTTTATTTTAGTAGTTGGAGTTAGTTGGGGACATGTCCCATCAACTCCTTGTTCAGAAAGTTTAGAGGCTTTCCAGACTATACCATGTCAGACAGTTAGTTCAGATTTTTTTTGGTATGGTTATACCATTTTCAGACATTGTTCTTAGCAGATGTTTATTCAGTTGAACCTTATGGCCATTCAGTACATGTTTCCGCATTTTTATGTTATATTATGCAGTATACAGGTACAGATATTATTCATGGGTTAGGTTGTGGTCCTTCGGGGTCATAAGCACTGTGTAGCATTTCGATTCAAAAAATCAGGGTGTTACAAGTTTCCCAAACGTTCCTAGATAACTCAGTGTTACTCAACAGCAATAGGGGTGAGTCCTCATCCATCGAGGGAGTGATATGTTTTTCCTAATTATTTTTGTATTTCTTTATGTTTAGTCAGTCGAAGTTAGCTGTCCTATCAACTCCTCAGGCAGTTAGAGGCTTTCAGATAATGAGTTAGATAGTCAGTCAGTTCTTTCTTTATTATCAATTTCTCAGAGAGATAGTTTGATTCCCAGTATTTTATCAATTATTTCAAACATTTTCTTATTGCATATTTTAGTATTCAATTTTATAGTAACTTGTCAGTTTATTTTTCTCTCATGTATTATATTACTACTTTACTTAGTGCTCACAGCAGGTACCAGGTCTAGGTTAGCTAGTGGCCCTAGTGGTCATAAGTGTCGTTGTCATGACTAGGGGGTAGCATCAGGTCATGACAATATTTGGTATCAGACCCTAAGGTTTTAAAGTGTCTTAGGGAGTCTAAAAACCACGTTTAGTAGAGTCTTATACATGGGTGTGAAGCGCATCACACTTGTGGACAAGAGGCTATGAGATGTTTTAGGAAAGTTTCCTTTCTTTAAGTATTTATGTCATGCGAAAGAGCACGAGCTCTATTCAATCCCTCTTTCTAACTCATCCTTCATTCCATTTATAGATAATGCCTCCCATAAGAAATAATAAAATGAGGAATAGGGATCAGCCTGCACCACTGCCTGTTCAAGAATTTCCCATAAATGAGCATGTCTCTCATGGCAAATTCAGGTTGCATTCACAACCCTGGACCATTCAGTAGCAGCTCAAAATAACCAACAAACTGTTTCCCCAGCCAATCTAGTGTCAAATACAGCTGCAGATAGGATTTAGGATTTCACTCGGATGAATCCCCCTCTATTTTCTATATCTAAGTCTGAGAAAGATCCACATGATTTTCTGGATATGGTATAGAAAGTGACAGATATCCTGGGTGTCACCTCGAGTGAGAGTACAGCGTTGGATGCATATCAGTTGTAGGATGTAGCTCACACCTGGTTTAGGCAGTAAAATAAGGACCATGGTGTCGAAGTAGGGCTAGTAGAGTGGGACGAGTTTTCCATAGCTTTCTTAGATAGGTTCTTTCCCTTATAGTTGAGTGAAGCTAAGGTTTAGGAGTTTATTAATTTGAAGTAGAGTAATATGAGCATTAAGGATTACTTTCTTAAGTTCACTCAGTTGGCAAGGTATGCTCCTTCTATGGTGGTAGATAATAGGTCTAGAATGAGTAAGTTTGTATCTGGTGTAGCTGATAGTGTGGTCAAGGATTGTAGGAGTGCCATGTTAATTAAGGAGATGGACTTATCAAGACTTGTGGTTCATGCTCAGCAGATTGAGCAGGAGAAGTATAAGGAGAGGGCAAAAGAGAACAAGAGGGCCAGAAATGGTAGTTTGAACTTTTCTCAGCCAATGTCAGAAGGTGGTAACCGCTCTCATTTCCATCAGAAATTTTCATCCCCAGCTCCATCTACAGCTAGTGCGCCAGTGCCTAAGTTTAGGTAAGATAGTCGGTATAGGATGCCAGGCTCTAAGTCCCAGGGTAGTGTGAATAGTGGTCGTACTAATCCACTTTGTCAAAAATATGGTACAAACCACCAGGGTAAGTTTAGAGCTAGTAGTGATATATGTCTTGGATATGGCAAACCAGGACATAGGATCTATTGTGTATGGTAGTTGCGCAGAGGGGTAGTAATGATCATTAGCAGGGTCAGTCCAATTATTTTTTAGCTCCAGCAGGTTGCCTAATTCAGTAGGGTGCCACTTCTAGTGCCATCATCGGGCTGTATCAGAATAGGCTGCATGCTCTTCAGACTTGTCATGATCAGGAAAGTTCTCCTAATATGGTTACAAGTACGTTATAGGTTTTTCATCTTCATGTTTATGCATTGTTAGATCCTGTACCTTCACTTTCCTTTGTGACTCCTTATATAGCTATAGATTTTAGTATCAATCCTAAAATGTTAGTAGAGCCTTTCTCGGTGTCTACCCTAGGGGTAAATCTATTATAGAAAAATGAATATACAGAAATTGCCAGGTCATAGTATCTCAGAAAATCACCTTAATTGATCTTGTGGAGTTAGAGATAACTGATTTTGATGTCATTTTCAGCATGGATTGGCTCCACTCATGCTATACCTTAGTTAATTGTATAGATAGAGTCGTTCGGTTTCAGTTTCCTAATAAGACAATCATCAAATTGAGGGGTATTACTTCAGTACCAAGATGTCATTTTGTTTCCAATCTTAAAGCAAGAAAGATGATATCCAAAAGGTGTATTTACCATTTTTTCTGAGTCAAAGACTCAAATTCTAAGGACCCGAGTTTCGAGTCAGTTCTAGTAGTAAGGGAGTTTCCAGATGTGTTCTTTGTAAATCTTAACGAAGTTTCTCCCAAAAGAGAAATTGACTTCATTATAGATCTCCTTCCAGATATCCAGCCTATCTCTATTCACCCTTATAGAATGGCTCCATTTGATCTTAAAGATTTAAAAGAACAGCTAAAGGATCTCTTAGATAACGGTTTCATCAGGCCTAGTATTTCTCCGTGCAGCGCTTCAGTCTTATTTGTGTGCAATAATAATAGTTCTCTTGGAATGTGCATCGATTACCATTAGCTTAACAAGGTCACAATCAAGAATAAATATCCACTCCCCTAAATTGATGACTTATTCGACCAACTTTAGGGTGCTAGTTATTTCTCTAAGATAGACCTCAGGTCCAGCTATTATTAGCTTAGAGTCAGAGAATGTGACATTCTGAAGACAGTTTTCAAAACTCGATATGGTCATTTCAAATTTCTAGTTATGTCTTTTGTACTAACAAATGATCCTGCATCTTTCATAGACTTGATAAATAGAGTGTTTAAGAAGTACTTGGACATATTCGTTATAGTCTTCATTGATGATCTCCTCATCTATTCCTATAATGAGAATGCCCATGCAGACCATTTGAGAATTATGTTGTAGACCCTTAGAGCTCATCAGTTGTTTACTAAATTTAGTAAGTGTGAATTTTGGCTAAGATCTCTAGCATTCCTTGGACATATTATTTCTGGTGATGGCATTCGGGTTGACCCTTAGAAGACCAAAGCAGTGAGAAACTATCCTAGACCCATCTCTCCATCAGATATCAAGAGTTTTTTGGGTTGACTGGCTATTACTAGTGGTTTATTGAAGGTTTTTCTTCTATTGCATCCCCTATGTCTTGATTGACTCAGAAGAAAGTCAAATTTTAGTGTTCAAATTCATGTGAGAAGAGTTTTCAGGAGTTAAAGACTCGACTCTCTTCCACCCTAGTTTTGGCTTTACCAGATGGTTTAAATGGGTTCATAGTATACTGTGATGCTTCCAGAGTTGATATTGGTTGTGTATTGATGTAGAGAGGTAAGGTCATAGCCTATGACTCTAGGCAGCTTAAACACCATGAGAAGAATTATACTACTCATGATCTTGAGTTAGCACCGGTTATCTGTGACTTGAAGATTTGGAGGCATTATCTTTATGGGGTTCATGTTGATGTGTTCATGGATCATAAGAGTTTACGGTACATATTTACATAAAAAGATCAGAATCTTTATCAGAGAAGGTGGCTTGAGTTGCTAAAAGATTATGATATGAGTGTATTGTATCATCTCGGCAAGGCCAATATGGTGGTAGATTCCCTTAGTAGATTGTCTATGGGTAGTGTTTCTCATGTTGAGAGAGATAAGAAGAAGTTAGTTAGTGAAGTTCATCAGCTTCCTAGATTAGGTGTTCAGTTGGTTCATTCAGTTGAGGGTAGTATATGGGTTCAGAATGGTTTGGAATCTTCCTTGGTTGCTAAAGTGAAAGAAAATCAAGATTGGGATCCTAGTGTGGTTAAGTTGAATGAGGCAGTTAGAGATCAGAAGGTAGAGGTTTTCTCCCAAGGGGGAGTTGGTGTGCTTCATTGCCAGGTCAGGTTATGTGTCTTGTGTATTGATGGTTTGAGGCAGGGGATCTTAGCAAAAGCACATGGTGCACGGTATTCCATCTATCCAGGATCCGCTAAGATGTACCGTGATTTATGGGAAATCTATTGGTGGAGTGGTATGGAGAATGATATTGCAGAGTTTGTGGATAAGTGCCCAAATTGTCAGCAGGTTAAGATTGAGTACTAAAGGACTAGTGGTTCACCTCAGTAGTTTAGTATCCCCACTTGGAAGTAGGAAGTGGTGAACATGGATTTTGTGATAGGGTTGCCACGTACGCATCATTAGCATAATTTAATTTGGGTGATTATTGATAAAATGACTAAGTCAGACCATATCTTACTTGTTCATACATCATATTCAGCCGAGGAGTATGCTAGAATCTATCTCAAAGAGTTAGTTAAATTGCATAGGGTTCCGTTATCTATAATTTTATATAGAGGTACTCAGTTTACCTTTCACTTTTGGAAGGCTTTTCAGAAGGGTCATGGTACCCAAGTTCATCTCAGTATATATTTTAATCCTTAGACAAATGGTCAGGCAGAGAGGACTATTCAGACCTTAGAGGACATGTTGAGAGAATATATTATTGACTTTAAATGTAGTTAGGATGACCACTTACCTTTGATTGAGTTTGCTTACAACAACTGTTATCACTCAAGTATTCAGATGGCTCTATTTGAGGATCTCTATGGGAGGAGATGTAGATCTCCCATTGGTTGGTTTGAAGCAGGTGAGGCTGCAGTGATAGGTATAGATTTAGTGTTTGACGTAATGGACAAGGTTGAGTTTATTCGAGAAAGGCAGAAGATAGCCCAAAGTCGTAATAAATCTTATGCAGACTTGAGAAGAAGAGATCTTGAGTTTGAGGTTGGTGATTTGGTCTATTTGAAAATTTCACCTATGAAGGGAGTGAAGAGATTTAGGAAGAAGTTGAAACTCAGTCCCCACTATGTTGTCCCATATAGAATCTTGAACAATTTTGGGAAGGTAGCCTATGAGATAGAATTGCCTGCAGATTTTGCGTCCGTACATCCAGTGTTCCATGTTTCTTTGTTAAAGAAGTGTATCGGTGATTCAGCTGTAGTTGCTACTTTAGAAGATATGGACATTAATGATAGCCTTTCTAACGAAAAACTCCCATTTGAGATACTTGATCGTCAGATTCGTATGCTAAGGAATAAAGAAGTTCCCTTGGTTAAAGTCCTTTGGCTAAATTAGTCGGTTAAGGGAGCTAGTTGGGAAGATGAAGCATATATACGAACCAAGTACCCTCATTTTTTCTCCGCAAACTCAGATTCAGCTTGGGGCAATGATTATTCCTTATATTGACTCTTTCTCGTTCTCAGTTTCAGCTATGTAACATTTCCCATGTCATTACATGCATTCATGAAGTCAGTTCAATTTATGTATCATGCTTCAGAGTCTGTTATGTAATCATGTTCTAAGTCATGCATAATCAGGATAGAATCTCAGTTGCCTTAATACTCTCAGTCTAACTAGCCTCATTCAAGGACGAATGTTCCCAAGGGGTAGATATTGTAATACCCCATAATATTCTTAGCTCGATTCAGCTCCTAGTTGCATGAATAAGGGGCTTAAGGCTTGAAATTTTCACTAAGTGTAGAGACTTAGTAATTTTCAAAACCCCTAAACTTTGAAGATTTTTATTTTGGTCTTCCCGACCCTGAGGCGTTGGTTTTTGAGTCAATTCATTTTTAGGGATGTATGAAGTATGTCTCGGAGGAGTTTTGGATTTTTGAACAAGGTTTGGGGAACGTTTGGATCACGAAAATAGTCAGTCTCTGCAATAATCCTATGTCGCGGTAGCTAGTCCTGACCTCATACTGACTGCGTCGCAGTGAGTGAACTCTATGACTGCGATAAGACCGCATCGCGGTGAGGCTGTTACGTCCAGTTTTTGATTTAAATAATTGAGGGGCAATTGGACCCAAATTGTCCATAACACGACTTGGGGCATCTTTTAGGGCATTATTTGTCCTTCTTCTCAAAATTACTCTCAAGAAAACCCTCCCCTTTCCCCCAAGAACAAATTCAACTTCTTTTTTCCTAGAAAACAAGAATTCAAGATCCCCAAGTTCAAGAACCTTCATAAAGCATCTAGAATAGGGTTTATTTCCCATGTTAAGAAGCTTAAGGTATGTGGGATGTTCATCTATGGGTCTTTTTCACCCATGGAGACCAAAAACCCTCTTTCGGTTTAATTTATGTGTTTATCCATGTCCAACATAAAATAAGTCCATGAATCTCTTGTTAATTCACTTACAAGTTATGGTTACATGTGTTTTCAAGTGGAATGAGTCATATCATGCTTTTAGAGTTGCAATCCCCATGTTATGTTCAATTGATTACAGGATAAATCCCAAAACTATGAAATTTAGCCATGTAATCGTGCTGTTTTCTCATGTTTAGTACTTTCCACATTCAAATTCATGCTTCCCACAGTTTGATGAAATGTCTATATTTTGGGTATTGGAACCATGATTACATACTTCAATTTTCAAGTTTGATATTGTATTTTCTTTTCAATCATTCAGTGCTGGCGGGTTATGAACACCCAATACCTATGTGTTTTACGTGATTTCTATTTTTCAAGTAACAAGTCAGTCAGATCCTGATTTTACTATATAATATTTAGAACACCATGATCATGTTGATTATTATCAGTTTATATGTTATAATTACCTCAGAATCAGTATGCACTATTTTTTTCAGAATACCATGACCTGAGCTTATCAGTTATCAGTTATCAGTACATGCACCAGTTAGTATTTCAGTGTTTTTTAGTTGGGAGTAGGATTTAGCATCGAGTGGGAAGTATGGGTTTCGCGCATCCTACTTCCCCAGAAACTACGTGCCACCATAGGTTTATGTTTAGGGGCCTGGCCAGAGAGTGTTTCCCTTTGCCCAATATGGGCTAAGTTTAGTGATCATGCTAGTTCAGGTTCTACTTCGATGGCAAGGATAGAACAGCCCTCCTCAACATGGTCCAGAGTTAGAATCCATGATAGCTCACATGGTTTATGTCAGTTACATGATAGCTCCCATGGTTTCAGTCAGTACTTCAGTGTTTCTCAGTTCAGGTTTGCTTGACCAAGTGTACTAATTATCAGTTATACAGATTCAGTCTTTCAGATTCCAGATTTATTTGAGAAATATGTTTATACTTGGTTTTGCATTCTCAGATATTACATGTTCATGCATTCATGTTCAGTTACCCATGCATTTCAGCCAGTCCTCATCATATATACTAGTACATTCGAAGTATTGACAACATACTTTGTGCTATGTTGTCTTATAACATAGGTTTGGACGCAATATTTCCCGATCGTTCCTAGATAGCTCAGCGTTACTCAGCAGTAGTAGTGGTGAGTCCTCATACATCGAGGGCGTGATATGTTTTTCCCTGTTATTTCAGTATTTTTTTACGTTCAGTCAGTTGGATTTAAGTATTATCAGTTGCTCAGATAGATAGTTAGAGGCTTCCAGACAATCAGACAATCAGTTAGACAGTCGGTCAGTTCTTTCAGTATTATCAGTTGCTCAGATAGATAGGTTTATTCCCAGTATTTTATCATATATTTCAGACATGTTCTTATTGTCTATTTTAGTAGTCAGTTTTACAGTAACTTGTTAGTTTATTTTCCACTCATGTTTTATATTACTACTTACTCAGAGCTCATAGCAGGTACCAACTTATAGGTTAGCTTGTGGCCCTGGTTGTCGTAAGTACCGTTCTCATGACTAGGGGGTAGCCTCGGGTCATGACAAGGGAGTCCCCATGGATACCTCGGTATCCTTCATTTTCCAACCCCTAGCCAAACTAGCCAATTGGTTGACCACCTTTGATGCAACTCCATATGATGTATTAACAAGGGACCCAGCGGATGCATTGTCCACTATGGCTTTGTTGGTTTGGTCCAATACCCTATAGAAAACTTAGAGAATCATCTTTTTCGGCATCTCGTCATTAGGAAATTTCAAAAGCTTCTTCTTAAATCTCCCCCATTCTTCATACCACGGCTCCTCGTGAAATTAACAAAAATTCATAATTTTGGCCCTTAATATTAGCATCTTGGATGGTGGGAAGTAGTGATTCCAGGATGACTCCATAAGTATGTCCCATGAGGTAATTGACCTGACTGGGACATACTAAATCCACAAGGTTGCCTCACTCATTAGACAAAATGGTAAGATACACAACCTCAAGGATTCTTGCAATATATGGGCGAGTTCGAATGGGGTACAAACTTCTATGAAGTTCTTCAAATGCATATTGGGGTCCTCATGCATTTTCCAACTTAAGATACCCTTCATGTGAAGTAATTGGAGCATGACGTTTGTGATATAAAATACACCGTTACCCCCATAAGGAGGAATACGAATGGCACTAGCATGCTCTTCGTCACCAAGGTAATCCATTGTTTCAACATGTTCAAGTGATGGATTATCAATGATTCCTTCTTGACTCGTGGCTATTTAGGGGAAATAATGATCACCTACAAAGAACAAAAACAAAAAACAAAGTAAATTAAACTCACCACGGGTACCCAAAGCTACAATCAACACCATACAAGTAAAAGTTAAATCTCACTCCCCAGAAATGACGCCATTTTGATAACGCTCAACTATACCTTATAAATTAGTAGGGGACGATCATTGTCAATAGCTCAACTAATGTTGAGGTCGAGTCCACAAGGACTGAGATTAGTCTTCAAGACTTGAGGGTGTCAATGGTATCTAAAAATATACTCGAAGTGAAAGTAAAATAAAATGATAGCAACTTAACGAGTGTGTCAATTAATGCCACCCTATACCTCAATTATGCATCCCTATTTCTAGGAAGATGCATAAGACATAGCCAACTCTCTATTTACCCTTATTTCTAAGATAGCAAAAATATAGCAACTTACATTTTCTATTGTCCACTATTGCTTTGTCCCCTATAGCCCTCTTTCAAGGATGCCATGGGTTCCAACAGTTTACCCTCATCCCTCTTTCATGGATGATGTGAGCTTTTAAGAGTTTGGGGTTTTCACCCACAGATCCATTTTGGGTATTTGGGGTTTTCACCCACAAATCCACACTAATTAAACTAAGCAATAGTGAAACCCATTATCAACAAACTAGAATCTACACAAATACATCACAACCCAAACACTATTGCACCTTAGTTTAAAATAATCCCAAGACAAAGAGATTTAGCTACTCATGAAGTTAAAGAGAAGAGATATACCAAAAGGTTCATTCACAGCATCCATGGTAATAGGAAATAAGAAGAATCTTTGCTTTACACTTCAATTTCACCAAATTGAAATTGAAATTCTAATACAAAAGTTTCCCCCAATTTTTAGGGTTCACCCAGTCTCCAATTTTCAATTTCAAGCCTCAATAATGTCCAAATGGGAGAAAGATTTATGCCTTATGTGGGAGTTGGAATTAGCTACATTATTTTACTGAATCACCCTTGATCATTAAACCTATTAGGCCGTAATCGCGTCGATATTCCCACAATCGTGGTGACTATGATCGCCTTTAAATGATCGCAATCGCATTTATTTGACTAAGCTTGACTAACTGGGATCACGGGCCTCAGGACACCATCGCGGTTTCTGAGACCAATTTTATGTGTAAGGTTTTCCATCTTTTGCTCCTCTACTTCTTTTGTTGATCTTTTTCAACTCGATTCCACATATTTTCTTCCCATCGCCGGGATGCCTTCAAGATGCAGGATTAGAACATTAAATCATAAATTTGTCTTATTTATATGTTTAAATTATAATAGTGTGCACGAACGTTTAGTGAAAATGAGTGGTAAATTCACCATTCATCAACACCCCCAACTTAAAAAATTTCTTGTCCTCAAGCAACACTACCTCTAACCATGAGACAATGCACATGTATTCCCAAATTACATGAATCAATGACCACAATGACTTCAAGCTTAGTTACTACCACAAATAGCTCTTTAAACATGGACAAAGATATTCTAACGACACCTCTCAACATAAAATACAATTTTTCAAGGATGCAGAAGACTTCAAAGAGCAACCATGAAACAATCACAAATACACTGGAAGTGACTCACCTTTGACCTCAACTAAAAATATACTCCTTTCGCCTCATTTTTTGGGAGATGACAAAATCACCCACCTTAAATTGTTTACATGCCTCCTCATAAGAAGGAAAATTCGACACACTAAGTTATCAAATATGCAACATGAGATTTAAGTACAAAACTCTCTCTCTCCCATGGGCTCTCAATGCTAACAAGTATCATGCCATAGGCTTACCCCTATTTTCAATCGCCACTACAATGAATACACTTGGTTGTAGATCTCGAAGGGCTTTTTAAGCTTGTAACGTAGGCTTGAGATAGGGTAGGATATATTTTAGGAACCATATGGCTATACCCTCCTTGAACATCTACGTCAAACTATTGAATCCAATTTTTGATCATACGCCACTTTTTTTGTTACTCTTTACACATGTGCCTACTTTTATTTTCTTGATTCACCCCTTTTCTTTTCTTTTCTTTTTCTTTACCACTTCGCGTTTTTCTTTCCTTTGTTGGATCCTTTTTTTTTATTATTCATTTGTTCTCAATGCTTAAGCTCTTAGACACTCACTTACACTTACATAGCCCAAAGTTACCTCTTCCAATCTTCACCACCCCCAACTTAGGCTTTTAGCCTTAAGTTGCATTTTTAAATTCAAATAGGATAGGGGTCAAAAGAGGGATATGATTTAAAAGTCTCACAACTTGCAATGTGTTTGCAAAAGAAAGGTCTAAAGGCTCTAAGTAGGTGACTAGGGATAACATCTATGCAAAGGTAGGCTTTTTAGGTTAAAGTGGACTTCTAATGTCATAAAGATGACCTAGGATCATCTCACCAACCATGTACAATCAACATTAGCCTTGAGAGACTAATGAGAAAAGTTCTAGATGGTACAAGTACACATTAGATTTGGACAAATAAGCTCTCCACACATGGCATGCAAATTTGCCAAGGAGGCTCAATTGCCCCTCCTACTAGAGACAAAAATGGAGTAACTACCAATTTTCAAAGTCAAAATTTTGGAGTCACAAAAAGAGAAAAAGAATTGTTACAAGGTTACTCATGTCCATGCCCTTTATTTTCAAAAAAATTTTGGACGGAAGGGGGGGTGTTTTCTTTGCAATTGCACCACACACAATTTGCTAATTACGACACTAACTTTAATACCCCAAAAATCCAAACCAATGTTAGCATCATGTTTCAAGCTTGTGCATAGTACATAATAATTCTTTGATAGTTTTATGAGTTAGTTTGAAGTATATTAAGGCCCCAAATAACTCCCAGCTACTAGACGAATCAAAATAATTCTTATCGATTGAAATTTTGATAAGAATGTTGCTTTAGTTAAATTCAAACGAGTATATATTTTGATATATTGAGAATTTTCCATCTCAAGACCCACCAAGTTGTAGGAAATTAAATTAGCTTTCCAATGATACCAATTTTTTTCAAATCCATTAGTCGGTTGAGAAGTTATGGCGATTTTAGTGAGAGCAGTAGAACACCACAATAAGTACCGCATCACGGTGAAGGACAAATTCACAATTGTTTGTTTTCCAGTGTAGCACCATGATTAACCTACATCATGGTAGAGTTCCAGTTCACGTTCATCTTTTTTCCAGCAAAGCACCGCGATGGCACCGCGTCACACTAAGGTACAATTTTGCGATCGTCCATTTTCCAGTGATGCACCGCGATCGTGCCGCGTTTACCCAAGGTGTAATTTTGCACTCATCCTTGGACTACACTTACAATAAAATTCCAGTGACTCACCGCGTCAGCACCGCGACACAGTGATGGTCAAAGTTGAGATTTTCAGTGACGAAAATTAAATTTCTCCCAGGGGTAGTTTGATCTTTTTCCCATGACCCCAATCCGTGAAAAATAGGGGATTAAAGCCCCAATAGCCTATTAGGTCATTATTTCATTCAATTTCTCCCAAATCAAAAGTAGTTTCTTTCAAGAACAAACCCTATCACTCAAGAATCAAGGTTAAATTTCAAGAATTCACCATCAATCCTCATAAATTTATAAACCAAGGTATGTTAAGTGTTCATCCATGGGTTCCTTTCACCCATGGAGTCCAAGTATCCAATTCTAAATTCAAAATTGTGATCTTTACAAGTTACTATGATTTTCAAGTGTGATTTTAACCATGAACCTCCATGAATTTTGATTTTTTATCATGTTTACACAAAATTGTTGTTGGTATTAAACCCTATTCATTTGAATAATGTTGTTCACTAATTTAAATCGTGACTAAGTGATATTAATGTTAAAATCATATTATAACTCCAAGTTTTTATACTATTTCCATGTTTAGCTTAAACTACGCATTACAAGTGTTTAATGAAATGCCTATAAGAATGAATTTTTGATAAATGCTTTCATATTAGGTCCTCCAAGTTTAGCACTATTTTACTATTATTGCTATCGAGTCTTGGGGTTATGAATACCCAAAAACTTAGTTGTTTAATTAGTCTCAGTATCTTAGAATAGTTTCAGAATATGTTATAAGAATTATCAGATCAGTCAGTCATCATAGTCAGTTAATTTTAAAATAGTTCATCATTCTTAGTCAATTCAGTTGGGAGTAGGATTTAGAACCGAGCGAGGGAAAGGATGAAGGCTTCCCCATCAGATAGGCAGAGTTGTTAGTAGCAGTCCCCGTACTCCAGAACTATGTAGCCAGTGTAGGATATGAGGAGTCACTCATCAGTTTAGTCTTGACTAACTCGCAGGGGTCACCCATCAGTTTAGGATTGGCACCCTTAGTCCTTTGAGACAACATATCAATGGATCCACACAACTAGTGTTAGTACCTATGGCACGGTACTGACACCCTTCCAACTAGGGTAATAGGTTGGACCCTAAATTTGCTCATTGGGGCATGTCGGTTAGATGATAGCTCCCACAGTCTTAGTCCAGCCATCAGTTCAGTGATTTAGTTTTAGAATTGCTTAACCATAGCATACAGATGTCAATTATTCAGTTATCAGTATTCAGTATTTCAGATTTCAAATTATAGTTAGAACATGTTTTATGCTTGGTCTTGCATCTTCAGCACTTATAGTTTCCATGTATTATATTCAGTAAGTCATGTTATATATATTCAGACAGTTATTATTCATGCACATGAAACCATGCATATCAGCCTACCTCATTTTGCATACCAGTGCATTCAAAGTACTGATCGCATACTTTTTTTTGCGCGATGATGTATCATATCATATGTTTGGACATTCAGTTCTCGGATCGCGCATAAACTTTATAGATCATCAGCAGTAGCAGTGGTGAGTCCTCATATTTCTAGGACAGACTATATTTATTTTCATGTTTTTAATTCAGTAGTTAGTTAGAGTTAGTTGGGTCCTATCCCATCAACTCTCATTCAGTCAGTTTAGAGGCTTTCAGATAGTTAGTCAGTTCTCAGATTTCAATTGTCATTGTCAGATGTTTTATTAGTATTATCAGTTTTGTTTACAGATTTTATCAGATTTATTACTTCAAACTTTATGGAACTCCTCAGTTAAATTCTACATATGACCTTTTGTTATTAGTTTTACTTAGTGCTCACAGCAGGTACCAGCTCATGGGTTAGTTTGTGGTCCCTCAGGACTGTAAGTTATATGTGGAGCCCAAGGTGTACTCTTGGGGCGTTACAAACTTAGTATCAGAGCCAAGTTTTAAAGTTTCATAGGAAGTTTGAAAGTCGCATCAAGTAGAGTCTTGTGCATAGGTATGAAGCACACCACACTTATGGACAAGAGGCTATGAGGCATTTTAGGAAAAGTTCCCTTATTTAAGTGTTTATTTCGTGTAACTGAGCATGATCTCATGTTAAACTCTCTTTCTAATCTATTCTTCCTTTTGTTTACAGAGCATGTCTCCCAAAAAGATAAATGGAAGAAGAAACATAAACCAGCCAGCACCTCTGCCTATTCAGAAAGATCTCCTGAATAAACATGTTTCTCATGCAGAGTTTAGGGTTGCATTCACTACTCTAGATCACTCTGTAGTAGATCAAAATATTTGACCAACTGCTATTCCGTCCAACCAAGTGACCAATATTGACGCAGCTAGGATTCGATACTTTACCCAACTGACCCCCCCCCCCCCCCCCCCTCTGTTTTCAGGATCCAAATCTGAATAGGATCCATAGGAATTCTTAGACATGGTGCAGAAGGTAACAAATATTATAGGGGTGAGTTCTAGTGAGAGTGCTGAATTGGCTGCTTACCATCTACAGGATGTAGCCCATACTTGATTTAAGTAGTGAAAGGTAGATAGAGGTGCAGATGTAGGGCTTATAAAATGGGAAGAGTTTGATACTGCCTTCTTAGATAGGTTCTTTCCATTGGAGTTGAGATAGGCTAAGGTATTAGAGTTTATTAATTTGAGGTAGGGAAACATGAGTGTGAAGGGGTAGTCCCTCAAGTTTACTCAGTTAGCTAGGTATGCTTCTCATATAGTAGCTGATAGTAGATCTAAGATAAGTATGTGTTTGGTGTATCTAACAGTATAGTCAAGGAGTGTAGGAATGTAATGCTGATAAGGAGATAGACTTGTCTAGATTGATGGTTCATGTTCAATAGATTGAGCACCAGAAGACTAAAGAAAGAGAGGGAGAGAATAAGAGGGCTAGAATGGGTAGCTTTAATTTTAATCAGGCAAGGTAGGAAGGTGGTATCCATCCTCAATTTTGTTAAAAATATTCATTCCCATCTCCATCTTCATCTAGTGCCCCACTACCCATATTCAGAAATGATAATTGGGATAGGGCACCAGGCTCTAAGTCCCAAGCCAGTGTTAACAGTGGTCGTACAAATCCTCTTTGCTAGAAACATGGTAGAAACCATCAAGGTGAGTATAGAGCGGGCAGTGATGTATGCTTTGGGTGTGGCAAGCAAGTCCATCAAATTCGGGAGTATTGGGTAGTTGCTAATAAAGGTAGGGATTTGCGCCAACAGGGCCAGTCCCTTTAGTCATCAGTTCCAGTCGACCGCCTGACTCAGTAAGATGCTGCTTCTAGTGCTACCAGTGGTCAGCATCCAAACAGATTGTATGCCCTTTAGTCCCAACAGGATCAGGAAAATTCTCCTGATGTGGTCATTAGTACGTTACAGGTCTTTCATTTACATACTTATGCTTTATTAGATCCCAAAGCTTCTCTTTCTTTTGTAACCCCTTATATAGCTGTCAGCTTTTAAGTTTGTCCAAAAATCTTAGTAGATCCTTTTTCAGTGTCTACCCCAGTGGGTGTCTCTATTGTAGCCCGGTAGGTATACAGGAACTACCCGATTACAGTGTCTTAGAGAATTAATTTAGTTGATCTAATGGGGTTAGAGATGATATATTTTGACGTCATTATCGGCATGGATTGGCTCCACTCATGTTATACTTTAGTTGATTATATAAATAGAGTAGTTCATTTTCAGTTTACAAATAAACCAGTCCTTAAATAGAGGGGTAGTACTACCACTCTTAGGGGTTAGCTTATTTTGTACCTTAGGGCGAGGAAAATGATATCCAAGGGGTGTATTTATCATCTTGTCTGAGTCAAAGACTCTAGTTTTGAGACTCCTAACCTTGAGTTAGTTTCAGTAGTGAGGGAATTTCTAGATGTGTTCCCTAAAGATCTTCCCAAAGTTCCTCCCGAAAGGGAAATTGACTTTGGAATAAACCTTCTTCCAGATATTCAGCCTATCTCTATTCCTTCATACAGAATGGCTTCAGCCAAACTTAAAGAGTTGAAAGAATAGTTGAAAAATCTTCTGGATAAGGGATTCATCAGGCCCAGCGTCTCCTCATGGGGCGCACCAGTCCTATTTATGCATAAGAAATATGGTTCTCTTAGAATGTGTATCGACTACCGTTAGTTAAACAAAGTCACAATCAAAAATAAGTATCCACTTCCCAGAATTGATGACTTGTTTGACCAACTTGAGGGTGCCAGTTAATTTTCTAAGATAGACCTCATATTCGGCTATCATCAGCTCAAAGTCAGAGAATGTGACATTTTGAAAAACAGCTTTCAGAACTCGGTATGGTTACTTTGAGTTTCTAGTCATGTCCTTCAGTCTCACCAATTCCCCAACAGCCTTTATGGACTTGATAAACCAAGTGTTCAAGAAGTACTTAGACATGTTTATCATAGTCTTTATTGATGACATCCTTGTCTACTCCCGTACCAAAAATGATCATTCAGACCACCTCAGAATAGTATTACAGACTTTTAGAGCCCAACAGTTGTTTGCTAAATTCAGTAAGTGCAAATTTTGGCTAAGATTGGTATCTTTTCTTGTCCATATTATTTCCGATGATGGAATTAGAGTCGATCCTCAAAAGACCGAGGCGGTGAGAAACTGGCCCAAACCCATATCTCCATCAGATATCAGGAGTTTCATGGGTTTGGATGGCTATTACTGGTAGTTTGTTGAAGGGTTTTCATTTATTACATCCCCCTGTCCAGATTGACTCAGAAAAAAGTTAAGTTTCAGTGATCAGATTCTTGTGAGAAGAGTTTTCAGGAGTTAAAGACTCGACTCTCTAAAGCCTCAGTTTTGACATTGCCAGATGGTTTAGATGGGTTTGTTGTGTACTTTGATGCTTCCATAGTTGGTTTAGGATGTGTTTTGATGCAGAGGGGTAAGGTTGTGGCCTATGCCTCTAGACAACTTAAGCCCCATGAAAATAATTACCCTACCCATGATCTTGAGTTAGCATCTGTTGTGTTTGCCTTAAAAATTTGGAGGCATTATTTCTATGGGGTGCATGTTGATGTGTTCATAGACTACAAAAGCTTGTAGTATATGTTTTTGCAGAAGTATTTGAATCTGCGCCAGAGAAGACGATTAGAATTGTTGAAAGATTATAATATGAGTGTTTGTATCACCCGGGCAAGGCTAATGTAGTGGTAAATGCCCTAAGTATATTGTCTATGGGTAGTGTTACTCATGTTTAAAGTGCTAAGAATAAGTTAGTTAGAGAAGTTCATCAACTTGCCAGATTAGATGTTCATTTGGTTGATTCAGCTGAGGGTAGTGTTTGGGTTCAAAATAGTTTGGAATCTTCTTTGGTTGCCGAAGTGAAAGAAAAGCAAAATAGGGATCCTAGTCTAGTGAAGTTAAAGGAGTTAGTCACAGATCAAAAAGTAGAGGATTTCTCCCAAGGGGGGAGATGGGGTGTTGCATTGCCAGGGTAGATTATGCGTGCCATGTATTGATGAGTTGAGAGAGCAAATTCTTTCAGAAGCACATAGTGCACATTACTCTATTCATCCAGGGGCTACGAAGATGTACCGCAATATATGGGAAATCTATTGGTAGAGTGGGATAAAGAGGGATATTGCAGAGTTTGTGGCTAAGTGTTGCACTTGTCAGCAGGTTAAGATTAAACATCAGAAGCCAAGTGGGTCTATGCAGGTGTTCAGTATTCCCACTTGGAAGTGGGGGGAAGTGAACATGGATTTTGTGATAGGTTTGCATCGTACTCATCAGCAGCATGATTTGATTTGGGTTATTATGGAAAGAATGACCAAATCAGCCCATTTCTTGTCAGTCCATACTTTCTTTTCAGTCGAGAACTATGCCAAACTCTATCTCAGAGAGTTGGTAAGGTTTTACGGTGTTTTATTATCTATCATCTAAGATAGAGGTACTCAGTTTACCTCTCACTTTTGGAAAGCTTTTCAGAAGGGTCTTGGTACCTAAGTTCACCTCAGTACAACCTTTCATCCTCAGACAGATGATCAGGCAGAGAGGACCATTCAGACCCTTGAGGATATGTTGAGAGCCTGTGTAGTTAACTTTAAAGGCAGTTGGGATGATCATTTTCCTTTGATTGAATTCGCATATAATAATAGCTATCATCCAATAATTAGATGTCTCTATTTGAGGCTCTCTATAGTAGGAGATGTAGATCTTTGATTGGTTGGTTTGAAGTAGGCAAGTCGCGGTAATCAGTCCTGACTTAGTGTTTGATGCTTTAAAGAAAGTACAGTTGATTAGGGAGAGGCTTAAGGTAGACCAGATCTGATAGAAATCATATGCAGATCTTGAGTTTGAGGTTGGCAATTTTTTATATCTATAATCTCTCTCATGAAGGGAGTGAAGAGGTTTGGTAAGAAGGGCAACTTATCCCCTGGTATGTTGGCCCTTACAGGATTTTGAGCTATTTTAGAAAGGTGGCTTATTAGCTTTAGTTGCCTGCATACTTAGCATCAGTGCACCCAGTATTCCATATCTCTTTGTTGAAGATGTGTATTGGTGACCCAGCTGTAGTTGTTCCCTTAGAAAGCATAGATGTTCAGAACAGTATTTCCTACGAGGAAATACCAGTCGACATTCTTGATCGACAAGTTCATAGACTAAGGAACAAAGAAGTTCCCCTAGTCAAAGTTCTTTGGCAGAATCAGTCCATTGAGAGAGCCACTTGGGAAGCAGAAGCATATATGCAGACCTAGTACCCTCATCTTTTCTCCGCAAACTCAGACTCAGGTTAAGGTAACAATCTTCTTAGAATTTCTCTTTTCCATGCTCAGTTTCGCTGCATATCATTCTCATGTCAGTTATGCATTCACAAAATCAGTTCACTCATGTGTCATGTTCAGACACAGTCATGCAACCACGTTTTCATCATGCATATTCAGCATGTAATCTCAGCTCCTCAGTGTTTTCAGCTAAATCAGTCTCATTCGAGGATGAATGTTCCCAAGTGGGAGATATTATAATACCCCAAAAATCCAAACCAATGTTAGCGCCATGTTTCAAGCTCGTGCATAGTATATTATCATTCTTTGATAGTTTTATGAGTAAGTTTGGGTAATTTTAAGGCCCCAAATAACTCCCATCTATTAGATGAATCAAAATAATCCTTATTAGTTGAAATTTTGATAAGAACGTTGGTTTAGTCAACTTCAAATAAGCATAACTTTTGCACTATTGAGAATTTTCCAGATCAAGACCCAACAAGTTGTAGGAAATTGAATTATCTTTCCAACAATACCAATTTCACCCAAATCTAATAGTCAGTTGAGAAGTTATGGCAATTTTAGTGGGAGTAGTAGAACACCGCAATAAGTACCTCGTCGCGGAGAAGGACAAATTCACAATTGTCCGATTTCGAGTGTAACACCACGATTAGCCCACATCACGGTGGAGTTCTAGTTCACGTTTGTTCTTTTTCCATCAAAGCACCGCGATGGCATGGCATCGCGCCAAGGTGCAGTTTTACGATTGTTCATTTTCCAGTGACGCACCGCGATGGCACCGCATCGCGCCAAGGTGTAATTTCGCACTCGTCCTTGGACTACACATACAGTGAAATTCCAGTGACTCACTGTGTTAGCACTGCGTTGGGGTGATGGTCATAGACGGGATTTTCAATGACAAAAATTAAACTTCTACCAGGGGCAGGTTGGTCTTTTTCCCATGACTCCAATCCGTGAAAAATACTAGATTAAAGCCCCAATAGCCTATTAGGTCATTATTTTATTCAATTTCTCCCAAATCAAAAGTAGTCTCTTTCAAGAACAAACCCTAGCCCTCAATATTCAAGGTCAAATCTCAAGAATTCACCATCAATCCTCACAAATTTATAAACCAAGGTATGTTAACTATTCATGCATGGGTTCTTTTCACCCATGGAGTCCAAGTATCCAATTCAAAATTCAAAATTGTGATCTTTACAAGTTACCATGATTTAGAAGTGTGATTTTAACCATGAACCTCCATGAATTTTGATACTTTACCATGTTTACACGAAATTGATGTTGGTATTAAACCCTATGCATTTGAATATTGTAGTCCACTGATTTAAATCATGAATAAGTGATATTAATATTAAAATCATGTTATTACTCCAAGTTTTTATACTATTCCCATGTTTATCTTAAACTACGCATTACAAGTGTTTAATGAAATGCATACAAGAATGAATTTTTGATAAATGTTTTCATATTAGGTCCTTCTAGCTTAGAACTATTTTACTATTATTGCTATCGAGTCCTGGGGGTTATGAATACCCAAAAACGTAGCTGTTTACTTAGTCTCAGTATCTTAGAATAGTTTAAGAATATGTTATAAGCATTATCAGATCAGTCAGTCATCATAATCAGTTAATTTTAGAACAATTCAATATTTCGAGTCAGTTCAGTTGGGAGTAGGATTTAGCACCGAGCAAGTGCAGGGATGACGGCTTCCCCATCAGGTAGGAAGAGTCGTTAGTAGCAGTACCCATATTCCAGAACTACATAGACAGTGTAGGATATGAGGAGTCACCCGTCAGTTTAGGCTTGACTACCTCACAGTGGTCACCTGTCAGTTTAGGCTTGACATCTTTAGTCCTTCGAGAAAGAATATCAACGGATCCATACAGCCAGTTTTAGTACTGGTTGCACGGTACTGACACTCTTCCAACTGGGGTCACAGGTTGGACCCCAAATTTACTCATTGGGATATGTCGGTTAGTTGATATCTCCCATAATCTAAGTCCAATCAGTAGTTCAGTGATTCAGTTTCAGATTTACTTGACCATAGCATACAGATATCAGTTATTAAGTTATTAGTATTCAGTATTTTAGATTTCAGATTATATTCGAATCATGTTTTATGCTTGGTCATGCATCTTCAGCACTTACAGTTTCTAGGTATTCTATTTAGTAGGTTATGCTATAAATATATTCAGACAATTATTATTCATTCACATAAAACCATGCATATCATCCTACCTCATTTAGCATACTAGTATTTTCAAAGTACTGATCACATACTTTTTTCTTGCGCTATGATGTATCATATCATAGGTTCGGATGCTCAGTTCCCTAATCACGTATAGACTATCCAAATCATCAGTAGTAGGAATGGTGAGTCCTCATATTTAGAGGACAAACTAATTTATTTTCATGTTTTCAGTTCAGTAGTTAGTTGGAGTTAGATGGGGCCTATCCCATCAACTCTCATTTAGTCAGTTTAGAGGCTTTCGAATATTTCAGACAGTTAGTCGATTCTCAGATTTTAGTTGTCATTATCAGATGTTTTATCAATATTATCAGTTGTGTTTACAAATTTTATCAGATTTATTACTTAAAACCTTATGGCATTCCTCCATTAAATTCTACATATGACCTTTAGTTATCAGTTATACTCAGTGCTCACAGCAGGTACTAGCTCATGGGTAAGCTTGTGGTTCCTCGGGACTACAAGCATCGTGTGGCGCCTAGGGTGTACTCTCGGGGCATTACACTAACCCAAGCCTTTGTCTCATATTTTATCTTTCATATGGGCAAACTATTTGGCTACTAAGAATTTTCCATTAGTACAAGTGATATCTCAAATCTAAAATGCCACAGGTACTCAGACTTCTCTTGCATTAAAAGCCCCGATGCCACAGGTACTCAAAATTCCCCTGCATTCATGGATCAAACCTAATAACGATGTTTTTCCCTTAATAATGTAGTCACTCAATCCATCATAGGAAAAGGCTCATCAATTGTTAATCACGAAAAACACACAAAAACAAGAGTAGCCTCACACACACCCAACTAGAAACTTGAAGTGCCCACACTGCTACATATTACATAAGTATAAGGGTTAGAAAGGAATCCCTTAAGCTGCAAATGAATGACCCTTGGGTACCATGATTGCGGCAGTTTATTTTGCAATCATGGTAACTGAGGCCGAATTTCCCTATTTTTGCTCTATTTTGTTTTTTTGCACAGCTGCCATTTTCCAACTCTATTTTCCCCCTTGTTTTTGGGAAATTAAAATTGTGTTAAATTACCTACAAAACATTAAAAAAAATAAGAAATAAGTCAAGGATTTGTTGTCTCCCATCAAGCGCCTAATTTAACATTACGGCACGACCCTCTTTCTTCCCCACGTAGCATTTTTGAAACTCCACCTTGGCCACCTCGGGACCTTGCACATTATAGTGTTTCACCCTTTGGCCATTTACTACAAAACTTTTTTGTTTCATGATCTTCCAATTTGATGGCACCACTAGGTTAAATATTAGAAATCACAAATGGCCCCGACCATTTAGAATGAAGTTTTCCCATAAAGAGTTTCAAATAAGACTTGTAAAGGAGTACACTCTAGTCGACATGAAATTCTCATCTTAATATTTTAGCATCATGCCATTTTTTTATTTTCTCCTTAAACAATTCGGAACTCTCATATGCTTTTAGTAGGAAATCTTTTAACTCGTGGAGTTTTGTGTCGCTCGCCTCGAAGGATTCTTCCTAATTCATGTTCGACCTCTTCAAAGCCCACAAAGCTTTATGTACAAGCTCGGCGAGTAAGTGACATGCCTTTTTAAATACCAATTGGTAGGGACACATACCAGTTGGGGTTTTGTAGGATGTTCTATAAGCCCAAAGTGCCTCATCAAGTTGTTATGCCCAATTGGTTCGGCCTATATTCACCATCTTCTCGAGTATAGATTTGATTTCTTATTTGAAACTTTAACTTGACCACTTATGTGGGGGTTATATGGGTAGAAACTTTGTGTTTAACCCCATACTTGTCAAAAAGGGCCCTAAATACCTGATTACAAAATGTGAGCCTCTATTGCTAATAATAGCAGCAGTGTTCCAAACCTTGTAAAAATGTACTTCTTCAAAAAGAAGGTAACGCTTTTGCTCACATTTTTCAAAAGTGTCATGGCTTCCACCCATTCAGAAACATAATCAACCACCACCAATATATATTTATTTCCAAATGAGCTCACAAACGGGCCCATAAAATCAATCCCCCACACGTCAAAGAGTTCAACTTTAGGGTTTGGTTTGAGGGGAATTTCATGTATTCTTGAGATACCACCTTACATTTGACATTAGTGACATGATTTACCCATTCAATGGCATCTCCATGAATGGTGGGCCAATAATACCAACATTGAAGAATTTTGGCGACGGTTCGGATTCCCCCATGGTATCCATCGTACGGCAAGGAGTGACATGCTTCAAGGATATCCTTTATTTCAACCTCCACTACACAATGCCTAATTACACCATCGGCGCACTCCCAAAAAAGGGAGGGTTCATCCCAAAAATATATCTTAGCATAGAACATGAACTACTTATTTTGATGATAATTAAACCCCTTGGAAAGTATACCACTCGCCACATAATTAGCTTAGTCGGCATACCATGGTGTTCTTTTTTCTTGAGATTGACATGACCAATTTATCGGGGAAAGAATCATCAATCTCAATTTCTCCATGTTTTTCCTTATTGTTCTCAAGACGAGAAAGATGGCCGATCACTTGGTTTTTGCACCCTTTTCTATCCTTCACCTTGAAATAAAATTCTTTCAAGAGAAAGATCCATCTAATAAGCTGCGGCTTAGCTTTCATTTTAGACATAAGGTACTTAAGAGTGGCATGATCCGTGTGTACCACCACTTTCATTTCTAATAAGTAGGCATAAAATTTCTTAGAAACATATATGACCGCCAATAATTCTTGCTCGATAATGGTGTATTTACATTGACAATCATCCAAATTTCTTGCTTGCATAATAGATAGGGTGAAATAGCTTTTCCTTGTGTTGCCCCAATACTGCTCCCAATGCAATCCCACTTGCATCGCACATCTCTTCAAATGGGGATGACCAATTTGGATCCACCATAATGGAATTTGAGATAAGAAACTCTTTGAGGCAATTGAATAACTTCAAGAATGCATCATCAAAATGGAATTTTGCCTTGTTTTTAAGAAGTTTGCACATTGGATGAGCTATGTTGGAGAAATCTTTGATGAATCGCCAGTAGAACCCGGCATGCCCAATGAAACTATGGACACATTTTACGTAAACAGGGGTGTCAACTTGGATATTACCTCTACCATAGCTTGATCTACTTGTATTTCCTTACCTAAGATTTTATGGCCCAACAAACACCCTTCTTGACCATGAAATGGCATTTCTCCCAATTTAGGACAAAGTTGGTTTCCATAAATATCTCAAGTTCCTTACTTAGATGCTTGAGACATGATTCAAAGGAGTTTCCTAGCACAAATAAACCATCCATGAATACTTCCATCGACTCCTCAACCACATCTACAAAAATTGATAGCATACAATGTTGAAAATTTATCGGTGCATTGCACAAACCAAATAGCATCTGCTTGAATGCAAATGTACCATAGGGTCAAGTAAAATTTGTTTAATCTTGGTCCTCTAGGGTGATAAAAATTTGGTTGTACCCCAAATAACCATATAAAAAGCAATACCACCCCCGCTCGGCTAGCCTATCTAGCATATGGTCCATAAAGGGCATAGGGAAATGGTCATTTTGGTCCATTTCCAATAGTCCATGTATACCCACCACCCCATGATTTTTTGAAGGGGATAAGTTCATTTTCTTATTCTTAACCACCGTAATGTCACCTTTCTTTTAAACACATTACATTGGGGTCACCCAAGTGAAATTGGAGATCGGATAGATGACCCCCATGTTAAGCCACTTTATAATTTCCTTTTTCACCACTTCTTGCATGGGTTGATTTAGACTCCTTTTATGTTCCACACTTGGCACATTCTTTTTTTCTAGCTTAATATTGTGGGAACAAATGTCGTGATCTATTTCTATATTATCTACAATTGTTCATCCAATGGCTCGAATGAACCTTTTTACAACCAACTTCAAAGTTTATACTTGATAGGGATAAAGATCACTTGCAATGATAATTAGTAAAGTTTGTCCATAACCCAAGAACACATATTGAATATGAGGTGATAATGGTCTAACACCTTTGATGCAACTCCATATGATGTATTAACAAGGGACCAACCGGATGTACTGTCCAATATGGCTTTGTTGGTTTGGGACAATGCCCTATAGAAAACTTGGAGAATTATTTTTTTGGCATATCATGATTAGTACATTTCAAAAGTTTCTCCATAAATCTCCCTCGTGCTTCATACCATGGCTCCTCATGCAATTGAAAAAAATTTATAATTTTGGCCCTTACTATTTGCTCTTGGATAGTCGGAAGTAGAGATTCAAGAATGTCTATGTAAGTGTGCCCCATGAGGTGATTTACCTGGTTAAGAGAGACTAAAGACACAAAGTTGACTCACCCTCTAGAGAAAATGAGAAGAGACATAACCTCAAGGGTTCTTGCGATATATAGGCGAGGTCAAAGTGGGTACAAAATTCTAAGAAGTTTTCAAATTCACATTGGGGTCCTCATGCATTTTCCCCCTGAACAGACCCTTCATGTGAAGTAATTGGAGCATGACATTTGTAATATAAAATACACAGTTACCCCTGAAAGAAGGAATACGAGTGGCACTAGCATGCTCTTTGTCACCAAGGTAATCCATTGCTTCAACATGTTCAAGTGATGGATTGTCAATTATTCCTTCTTGATTCATGGTTGTTTAGGGGAAATAATAATCACCTACAAAGAACAAAAATAACAAACAAAGTAAATCAAACTTACCACGAGTATACCTAAAGCTACAATCAATACCATACAAGTGAAAGATAAATCTCACTCCTCAACAATGGCGTTATTTTGATAATGCTCACCTATACCTTATAAATTAGTAGAGGATGACCATTATCAATAGCTCAACTTATGTAGAGTTCGAATCCACAAGGAGTAATATTAGTCCTCTAGACTTAAGGGTGAATGGTATCTAAAAATATACTCGAAGTGAAAGCAAAATAAAATACATAATTTAAATGGGAGAGGGGGGTTTGGTTTATTTAAACCAAGATTTTTCAATTTTTACTCGAGTCAACACACTAAAACAACACTTGTGATTTGAAATTTAAAATTAGAAGGATCTTGGGATTATGTCTCCCCAAGGGAAAAGTGTGCATGGGAACATGATGCTTTGGTGCAAATTTTAGTCATTGATGATAAGGTAGTCTAGGTTGAAAATCCTTATTGTTAGTTTGTCAATAAAGCCTCAAGGTTATCACTCATTAACTCTTTCGAGTACCTAACAGGTGTGTCAATTAATTCCACTTTATACCTCAATTAGGTATCCCTATTTCTAGGAAGATGCCCAAGACATAGCCAACTCTCTATTTACCCTTATTTCTAAGATGTCAAAAAGATATAAATTTACATCTTCTATTGTCTACTATTGCTTTGTCCCCCATAACCCTCTTTCCAGTATGCCATGGGTTCCAAAAGTTCACCTGCATCCCTCTTTCAAGGATGATGTGAGCGTTCAAGAGTTTAGGGTTTTCACCCATAAACCTATTTTGGGAATTTAGGGTTATCACCTATAAATCCTAATAATTAAACCAAGCAATAGTAAAATCCATCATCAACAAACTAGAATATACACAAATACATCACAACCGACACACAATTGCAGCTTAGTTCAACATAATTCCAAGACAAAGATATTTAGCTACTCATGAAGTAAAAGTAAAGAGATATACCAAAAGGTTTATTCATAGAATTCATGGTAATGGAAAATAATAAGAATCTTTACTTTACACTTTAATTTCACTATATTCAAATTATAATTCAAATATAAAAGTTTCCCCCCATTTCTTGGGTTCACCCAGTCTCCAATTTTAAATTTCAAGCCTCAATAATGTCCAAAGGGGAGAAAGATTTGTGCCTTATGTGGGAATTGGAATCAACTATGTCATTTTACTAGATTTCCCTTGATAATTAAACCATCTAGGTCGTGATCACATTGACATCCCCACAATCGCGATGACTGTAATTGCCCTTAAATAATTATAATCTCGGTCATTTGACTAAGCTTGACTAACCCAAATTGCAAACCTCAGGCTTCGATTGTGGTTTCTGAGATTGGTTTTCTGTGCAGGGTTTTCCATCTTCTGCTCCTCTACTTTTTTTGTTGATCTTTTTCAACTCGATTCTATATTTTTCCTTCCCATCGCCTGTATACCTGCAAGATGTGTGGATTAGAACATTAAACTAAAAATTTGTCTTATTTATTTGTTTAAATCATAGTAGTGTACATGAATATTTAGTGCAAATGAGTGGTAAATTTACCATTCATCACAGGGTCTGAAGTCACTTCTACTTTTCTTGTGTTGTGATAGGTGATCTCTGAGTCGGTCATTTGTGGTATAGTGGTAAGCTTTCATTCTCTAAAAGACTTGATCATTCCATCAGTTTTCCTCCCATAAATAATAAATAAATACTTCATATTTACAATATCATTGTCATCGTTAGGGTCGGGCGCATGTCCCAACTTAGATTGTTTTTGAATTAGTAGAGGCTTTGTGGATATTACTACGGACTTGGGTATATGTTATTGGTTCTTTTGGAATTCATAGATGTCTTTGAATTTACCTTTTCTATTTTGTTAGATTTTTAAAATTCAGTCTTGATAGTGAGTATGCTTTGTTGATTAGGATAAGGGGTGGTATCCGATCCACGGTGGACTTAAGATATTCATCATGGGCAGGCCCTAGTTCGGGTTGTGACAAAGTTGGTATCAGATCCTAGGTTCATGGTCAATTGGTTATCCATAAATCCATGTCAAGTAGAGCATCTTTCATGGGTGTATAGAGTGTCACACTTATGGTGGAAATGCTACGAGACATTTAGGAATATTTCCCTTTCTAGTGTTCTACCTTCAGTCTACCGAATCTAAGATCGCGAAACTCCTCTAATCTCCATTTGTTCACTTTTCAGATCACGCCTCCCCAAAGATCTAATGCTCGTGGAACTTCTTCTATCCCATCTAAGGACAATACAAACGGAACTCATCCTACTTATAAAGTTCATACCCGATGTAGGTCTCCATTTCCTAATTATAATACCCCTCACAGAGTTCTACTGGTCCCTGTCAGTCCTCCACGGGATCCTCAGGCTAATGATGATCATGCCCCACCACCCCAAAGAGATATTTCTAATGCTGAGTTTCATCGATCTATCATCTGTTAATCGAATTGCTGACATCTCAGTCATGTCACTCGGGTCTTGCTGGTACTACTGTGAGTTCTTCTTAGGTTACTCGAGTCAGGCAGTTTTGAGGCTCAACCCTCTGACCTTGATTGTCTTTAAGGTTGAGGAGGATTCTCAAGGATTCATAAATGAGATAGAGAAAATCTTTCAAGTTATGCATGCTTCTGACTCTAAGGGTGTGGAATTTATTATGTATCAACTGAAGGATATGGCATATAAATGGTATGAGAAGTGGTACCAACATATGGGTGATGATTCAAAGTTGTCACTATGAAATAAGTTTTAGTGTGCTATCCTGGACCATTTCTTTCCTTAGGATTTGAGGGAGGTCAAAGTTGTGGAGTTTCTGAATCTAAAATAGGGAAGGATGACTGTGAAGGAGTATGCCCTAAAATTTCACTAGTTGTCCTGTTATGATCCTAAGCTAGTGTCTAGCATAAGGGCTAAAATCTCAAGGATTATGGTGCATATAAAGTAGGTTGAAGATGAAGAAAAGAAGCAAGCCAAAATGGGGGAGAGGCTTAATAAAAGATCCCAATATTCTGAGTAGAATAGAAGCCAGTAGAATAGCAGTAAAGATGGCAGGCAGTGGTCTAAGAAGAAGTGGGAAAATTTGGGTTCATATTTGACGGCTAGTGTTCTTATCCTAAGTCATTCGGTGATCGTCACTTTTAGAGCAACAGTGTGTTTAAGGCACAAGGTGCCCAATCTCAGGCCAGTAGGGCCCAGTCAGCTCTTTCGTTTCCTTCTTGTAGATTTTATGGACATTTGCACAATGGCTTTTGTAATAAGGGGAGAAATAAGTGTTTTAGATGCTGCGAGTCGATCCATATTTAGAGAAACTTTCCTTTAGGCAATGTTGCTACTGGGATAATAAGGTCATGGTTGATGTTTCTTTAGCTCTTGCACCAAAGGGTGCTACTTCTACTCCGACATTGGTTAGAATTATTTTTATGCTCTTTCCACTGGTCGGGATTCTAAGGCATCTCCTGATGTTGTTACTGATATGGTAAAACTTGTCTCTCGTGATGTTAATTGTCTGCTAGATCCTTGGTCTACCCTTTTTTAGGTGACCCTTTATGTGGCTATTCATTTTTATTTTAATCCTGAGTGCATTCATGATCCTTTTTTTATGTCTACCCCAGTGGGTGACTCTATAATGGCTAAAAGAGTCTATAGGGGTCATGTGGTATCTATCTATGATAGGCAGATATTGGTGGATTTGATAGAGTTGGAGATGTTAGATTTTGATGTTACCTTGGGGATGGATTGGCTCCACTTATGCTATGCATATCTTGATTGAAGGACCCAAAGGGTTAGTTTTTATTTCCCAAATGAGCCGATGATTGAGTGATAGGTAGTTTCCTAGTGCCTAAGGAAAGGTTCATCTCTTATCTCAGAGCCTGAAAGTTAATTTCTACTTGGTATCTTTGTCACTTGGTTTGGGTTAAAGATTCTAATTCTGAGGGTCCTTCCTTGTCAACTGTCCCTATGATCTGTGAGTTTTTTGGAGTATTTCCTGATGATCGTCCTGGTGTTCCTTCCGATAGAGAGATAGATTTTGGGATTGATCTTCTTATGGACACTCATCCTATCTCTATCTTTTCTTAGAAAATGAGTCCTACTGAGTTAAAAGAACTTAAGAAGCAGTTAAAAGATCTTCTTAACAAAGGTTTTATTCACCCTAGTTTTTCCCCTTGGGGTGCTCTTATTCTCTTCCTGCATAAGAAGGATGAGTGTTTTCGAATATGTATAGATTACTGCCAGATGAATAAGGTGTTAGTGAAAAATAAATATCCTCTTCCTAGGATTGATGACCTATTTGATCAGCTTTAGGGAGCTAAATACTTTTCTAAGATTGAACTTTTGTCGGGTTACCATTAGTTGAAGATTAGGGAGGTGGATATCCCTAAGACTGTTTTCTGAACCCGGTATGATCATTTTGAGTTTTTGGTGATGTAAATTGGATTAAATAACGCCCTGTTGGCATTTAAACATCTTATTAATTGGTTTTCCATTAGTTACTAGGCTTATTCGTCATTGTGTTCATTGATGATATCTTGGTTTATTCTAAGAGCGAGGTGAATCATGATGATCACCTTCGTATAGTGTTACAGACCCTTAAGGATCAGTGTTTTTATGCTAAGCTTTTGAAGTGTAAGTTTTGGTTGAATGTTGTTACTTTTCTAGGACAAGTTTTTTCCAATGAAGGGATCATAGTGGATCCACAGAAAGTTTTGGTGGTTAAGAAGTGGCCTAGACCCATGAGACCAACTAATATTTAGAGCTTCTTTAGTTTAGCAGGATATTATAGGAGGTTTGTGGAGAGTTTATCTTTGATTGTTGCCCCACTAACTAGATTAACTCAGAAAAAGGTGAAGTTTCTATGGTTCGATGCCTGCGAGGATAGTTCGAGAAATTGAACTATAAGTTGACTTCTACTCCTATTTTAACCCTTCTCGGGGGTACTAATGGCTTTGTTATTTATTATGATACATCCCATATGGACTAGGTTATGTATTGATGCAGCGGGGCAAAGTTGTGGCATATGCTTCTAGGCAGTTGAAAGTGCATGAGAAGAATTATCTGACTCATGATTTAGAGTTGTTGGTTGTGGTTTTTTCTTTGAATATTTGGCGCCATTATTTGTATGGGTTTATGTTGTCATATATTAAGATCATAAGAGCTTACAGTATGTGTTCACCGACAAGGAGTTGAATCTCAAGCAAAGGAGATGGATTGAGTTGCTCAAGGACTATGACATGAGTCTCTATTATCATCCAGGTAAAGCTAACATGGTTACTGATGCTCTTAGAAGCTTATCTATAGGGATTTGTCTCATGTTGATGAGGAGAAGTGGGTGTTGGTAAAAGATATTCACCGTTTATCTAATATTGGAGTTTATCTTTTGGACTCTGAAGATGGTAGTGTGATTGTTAAAGAGGTGGTAAGGTTATCCCTGGGTGCCGAGATAAAGTAGAAATAGGTTTTGGATCTTATTCTAATATAAATCAGGGATAAAAAGTGATGGCTTTTGAGATTGGTGGCGATGGTGTCTTAATGTACCAAGGTAGATTGTGTGTTCTCGATATTGATGGGCTGCGACAAAGGATCTTGGTTGAGCTCATGAGTCGAGGTACACTATTCATCCTGGTTTGACAAAAATATAACATGACATAAAAGAGATCTACTGGTGGAATAACATAAAGAGAGATGTGACCAATTTTGTGTCTAAGTGTTTGGTGTGTCAGCAAGTGAAAGTGGAGCACTTGAGGTCTGGTGGATTGTTTCAAGAAATCGAGTTGCCTATGTGAAAGTTGGAAGTAACTAATATGGATTTCATTACTGGTCTTCCACGGTCGCCTAATCAGTTTGATTCGATTTGGGTCATCGTGGATAGGATGATTAAGTCTACTCATTTCTTGTCAGTAATGACAATTTTTTTTGCAGAGGATTATGCTAAACTTTTTATTCAGGAAATCATCAAGTTGCACATTGCGTCTATCTCTATTATATCTAATTGTGGTACACAGTTCTTATCTCACTTCTGGCATTATTTTTAGAGAGGTTTGGAAACTAAGGTGAGCCTTAGCACCACTTTCCACCCTCAAGCAGATGGACAAGTGGGGAGGACCATTCAGACATTAGCAGATATGCTTCGGTCTTTTGTGATTGACTTTGGTGGTAGCTGGGTTGATCATTTGCCTCTCATCGAGTTCGCTTCTAATAATAGTTATCACTCTAGCATTAGGATGTATCCATTTAAGGCTTTGTATGGTAGGAGATGATGTTCTCCTATTGGGTGGTTTGACGTTAGGTTGTTTGGTCCCGACTTGGTTCATTAAGCCATAGAAAGGGTGAAGGTGATTTGGGATAGGCTTAAGACCTCCCAAAGTCGTCAAATATCCCATACTGATGTGAGGCGAAGGGAATTGGAATTTGAAGTTAGTGATTAGGTGTTCTTAAAAGTGTCTCCTATGCAGGGATTGATGCAGTTTGGAAAGAAGGGAAAGCTCAATCCCTTTTATATGGGTCCGTATTTAATTTTAAAGAGAGTGGGTAAGGTGGCTTATGAGTTAGAGTTGCCTTCTTGTTTGTGTTCTGTTCACCCAGTTTTTATGTTTCGATATTGAGGAAGTGTGTGGGTGATCCTTCCTTGGGGGTTCCATTGGAAAGTGTTGGTGTTTCAGACTCCTTGTTGTATGAGGAAGTCCCGATTCAGATTTTGGATCGACAATTCCATTGATTACGGACTAAGGATGTGGCTTCATTGAAGGTTCTATGGAGGAACCAAAAGTTTGAAGAAACTACTTGGGAAGTTGAAGAGGACATGAAGTCCAACTACCCATTCTTCTTCTCTGTTTCGGATAATCGTTCTTAAGGTATGTGTTAATCTTAACATCTTTATTTTCTGTCTTTGTTAAAGGTAAGTCTGTTTGTATTCAGTGATAAATCGTGCTAAGGAATACCTTGCATCATTCGAGGATGAATGATCCTAAGGGAGGGAGAATGAAACACCCCAAATTTTTAGCCCTTGAAATTTTCTTGACTTATGGGCATATTTCCCAAACAACGACTTACCATACGAGTCATAGGGAGTCATCTAAGGGCATAGGACTATAATCGTAGCCTGACTAGTATAGATTGGCCAAGTTTCTTCTATGATTACGGCTGGCTTCTAACGAGTCATAAAGACTCTATATGAGTCGTATATTCCCATCCATAGCCAAACCAGTATGATACCCAAAATATTCTGTCCTGAGGATGACTTAAACCTTTCAAGTCATAATGTCTGAGTACAATTCGTATGGTATGCCTCATATCTAGACCAGTGTGGGTGCCTATGGTTTCTATCCAGATTATGATTGGAGGTCACGAGTTCTAAGGTTACCCTATGAGTCGTAAGGTCTCCCGTAACGACTGGGCGACAATTTGTCAGTATTTTATTTAGGGCACTTTGGATATTTCCCCTCTTCCCCAATATTGACCCACGACTTAAAACCCCTTTGAGTATTATCATCACTCTGAACTAAATCAAAATAACTTCTCAAACTCTCTCAAGTCCCCAAGGATAAGAACACTTAGGGTTTCCAAGAAGTTGGTCAATTAGAGTTCTCAAGGGTGATTTCACTCCGTAGTTGCGATACTTTCAGGCATGTTACTCTCCCCCAAACCTTATTTTGTGAAATGCATGTGTTTTAAATGGTTTAATTGTATGGATTTGAATATGGGCTTTGACACAGGTTGAGGGTTTTGGAATGGATGATTGTTAAATTGTTTTCCCATGGTTTTCATGACTTGTTCATGCTTTGAATTGATTATTTTGAACTAATAGGGTGCATGGGTGTGGGAATTGTAATGGGTGTTGAGATAATCCCCCAATTTAATGTTTTGAACTTGGAAATTAGTTTTGAACAATTGTATTCCCTCAACCCACTTGTGTAAATAACTTTGAATTATGAAAGCATCAGTTGGTTTGATTTACTCACCTATACTAATGCATTGCATTAGTGGTTAAATAATGAAAATGGATTAAAAAGGCCTTGTTGGCTATGTTTTGAATTAATGAACAAAGGGGGTCGAGGCATTCCCCCAAATTGATTTGATAAACTAAAGGAGGTCGAGGAATTCCTCCAATTTGATTGAATAGGAAAATGAGGTCGAGGCATTCCCCCAAGCAAATGGAATTGTGATGGCATGTTTATAAGCTTGCAATCATAAATGGTATGATGATACCTATGGTTTGCCTTAATGTATAATTCCTTCGTTAATGAATGGGTTATGTTAAACTTGTTTTAATTGGGCTTGTAGGGGGTTATGTAGCTAAGCCGAGAAGGTGTAGGTCTCGAATAACTTATACTAGAAACTCATGTTTGCCGACGTGAGGGTTGGTCTTGATGACTATGTGCATGGTTCACACTATCGATATAATTGTATCTTGGATTAACGTGGGGTCGGGACATTACCTGGTCTTCCTTAATACCTCCGGTTCGTGGAGCTTATATGCACTAAGTCCCTTTCAGCAGGAGGAGCTGAACCCATATAGCCTGTGGATGCCTGTTTATGACGGTTGAGCTACATAGTCCCAAATAATGTTTTACTATCATGCTAAGCCTTGTTTTCTACCCCAGCATCTATTATATATATGTATGTATGTATATATTTGAACATGTACAGTGAGCTTGAAATTAAACTTTTGGCTGACATTATTTTACCCCTATCCTTAGTTATATGCTAGTGCTCACCCTACTAACCATCTCTGGATGCTATGCCTCATGCGAAGAAGGGTTTGGAGGTACTTCTACTTTTCCTGCGCAATGACAGGTGTTCCTCGAGTCGATTATTTGTGGTGTTGTAGTGAGCTTCCATTCTCCAGAAGACTTGACCATTACATCAGTTTTCCACCCATAAATTAGAAGCGAAGACTTCACATTTACATTGTCGTTGTCAGGGTTGGGGGCATATCCATACTTAGATTCTTTTCGGATTAGTAGAGGCTTTGTGGATATTACTGTGGACTTATGTATTGGTTATTGGTTCTTTTGGCATATCGTAGATATCTTTGAATTTACCTTATCTATCTTATTATATATTTGAAATTTAGTCCCGATAGTGTGCATACTCTGTTGATTAGTATAAGGGGGTGGTCTCCGGTCCATGGAGGACTAACTTAAGAGCTCAAATAGAGGAAAAGTGAGAAATCATCCACAAAGGTTAAGGTAAGATAAACTAACTTGTCTTGGTCATATCCCATTAATTTTCCCTTCAATTTCCATCCTAATTCTTGGTAAAATTCTTAGAAATTAGGGCTTGAATTCCTAAACTTTAAGGGTTGATTTAAATTGAGAGCTCAAATAGAGGAAAAGTTGGAAATCATCCACATAGGTTAAGGTAAGATAAACTAACTCGTCTTGGTCATATCCCATTAATTTTCCCTTCAATTTCCATCCTAATTCTTGGTAAAATTCTTAGAAATTAGGGATTGAATTCCTAAACTTTGAGGGTTGATTTGAAACCCAAATTGTTCTCCGTTTATTCTCAACTTTTGAGCACAACTTCCTTGTCCTTCAAGGGACCTCGTGATAGGTTCAATTTTGGATTCTTTTTGCGGGCCTTATGGGCCCATTCTTGACCCAAAATTTGATCTGACCCTTAATACAGCAACATAGGTCTTATTTTACTCCCAACAACGTGTATATTACTATGTTGATAGCATGATGACATTTTGGGATCTTGGAGTGAAGACAGATAATTTATGAATGATTAAATGGTTGCGGTTCGACTTTGAGGTAGGCTCTTGTATTATCTTCTTCTTAAGATAGTGTTTGTATATGTTGCATGTTACATAGGGGTGCTAGGATGTGATTGTGGGAAAAACACTGTGACTTAGCCTAAATTGTGAGCTTGGGGGCTATAAGGATATTTGACCCTTAAGTTGAAATACTTATCATACTTTTATAATAGTCTTACCTTCTTTATAAATAGGGATAATTCGTATTATAATTATGATGTTATGCTAGATATGGGATGGAATTTAGGTATTGGAAGTGCTATTGGTATGATTAGTCTTATTTGGATGACTTAGGCTATCTTGGAGCGGTAATTTAGGTGGATTTTGTTTAGTTGCACATGTTCTAGATGGAATTTCTATATTAGGACTAATTATGGCTTAATTAACATCTAGAAGTGAATTTATATCCTTAGCCTAGATTGGGGTAGAAGCTTGTCTAAAATGGTTTTCGGGGATTAGAAATTGGCCCCTCCATCCCACCTTAGGCCAAGACTTGTGTTATCTTTGTAGATTATATTCGTATGGTAGCCTGTTAGACATAGTTGAGACAAGGAAACTCTAGTATAAGGTTGCTACGTGATTTGGTAGATTTTAATGGGTTTTCTCCAAATAATGATGTTATGGTTATTCTGGATATATATCGGGCCTAAGTCCGTGATTATGATGTTATGGTTATTTTGGATATATATTGGTCCTAAGGTCGTGATTATGATGTTATAGTTATGTTGGATATATATTGGACCCAAGGTTATGATTATGATGTTATGACTATTCTAGATATATATTGGACCTAAGGCCGTGATTATGATGTTATAGTTATGTTGGATATAAATTTGGCCCAAGGTCGTGATTATGATATTATGGTTATTCCAGCTATATATTGGGTCTAAGGTTATGATTATGATGTAATAGTTATGCCGGATATATATTGGGCCCCTGGTCGTGATTATGATATTGGTTGGGTTCCGAGGAGTATTCTATCCTTGTAAAGGAAATGGTCGTAGTTTATAGACATATTGAAGCTTATAATCGTATTTGCTTGAATACTGGTGATGGCATGCATAGATTCGATACAATCATGATCACTTAGACAGTAAATGGTACGATTCCAACTAAAATATGGTTTTATTACTCTTTTTCCTAAAAAGGGAATTATTCTCACTGTTCACCTTAAAATAGATTTCTTCATAACAGGGATCGTACCATCTTAATAAATAACTTATGAACCTTTGAGTCCAAAAATGATGTTTTAGAGATTTGACCGAGACAGATTCTGGTCCAGGATTTTTCTACTACTATTTACCTCAATCGAGAGATATTCTGACCCATTCTACACTTTTATGATGATTTAGTCTCAGAGTTTACCCCAGCAATGGATTTATCGACATATACTGTAACACCTGGAGTCTGCACCCCGGATGCTACATGGTGCTTACAACCCCAAAGAAGCACAAGCTAACCCATGAATGGTACCTGTTGTGAGCACTGAATAATAATACTGAGATAATGCGGAAGTTAGGCTGAAATGCCAAAAGGTTCATAATCTGAATACTGATAAATATAGCAGCCGATAATAATATCTGAAAACTGAAGACTATCTGAACTAGTCTAGTCTGAAAATCCTCTAACTGAACTATCTGCATGTGGAGTTGATGGGACAAACCCCCAACTAACCCCAGCTAACAAAATACTGAATCTACTGTAATACTGAAATAAAAGAATATCCTCAATAGATGAGGACTCACTATTGAATATGTTGTTGCTAACTGAATCTGGCTATGTGCGGTCAGGAACCTGAGCATCCGAACCTATGATATGAGATATCATAGCAAAGAAATAAGTATACGATCAGTATGTAGAAATATACTGTTATGCTAGATAAGGTAAGGCTGGAATGTAGGGGTTCATATGCATGACCAGTAACTGACTGAATGATATGAATATAACTGAATTGGAGTACATGGATAATTGAAGCTGCTGTAAACACTAGTATGCAATACTGTGCATATACATATATACTGTATCTGAGAGTTATACTGAAACTGAGTACTGAGTTCTGATAATTGAGTAACTGATATCTGAAATTACTAATAACTGAAGTACTGATAACTGGGTGACTATTACTGACAGTCCTGACTCTGTAGAACTGAACTGAGTTCTATACTAAAGACTGAAATTAAAACTGTGGGAGGTAATCATCTAATCGACATGCCTCTCTCTGAACTTATTGGGGTCCAACCTATAACCTCATTTGGAAGGGTGTCAGTACCATTCCACGGGTACAGACACTGGCTGTGTGGATCCACTGAAATATCATCCCGGAGGACTAAAGGTCACCCTCTACTGGCAGGTTCCCTAATTAGAACGGTATTACCCTCAACTAGCAGGTAAACACCTTATCAACCCTCAACTGGCAGGTTGATATCTCAACCTACGCTGGCTACGTAGTTCTGGAACACAAGGACTGCTACTAAGGATCACACCCTCTACAAATAGGTGATCCCCCATCCCTGGGTTCGCTTAGTGCTGAATCCTACTCTCAACTGAATGACACTAATTATTAGACTAAACTAAACTAGACTGAGTTTCACTGATTTTTCTAACTGATTGAGTACTACTGTTCGTAACATTACTGAGACTATTCTATAGCTACTGTAATTCTAGGTATACAGCTAGATTTTGGGTATTAAATACCCCCAGGACTCAATAGCATTTATAGTAAAGCATGTCATGATCTTAAAAGCATAACAATAGTTGCTTGTTAACAATGCATTCATTTGGACATTTTGTCAAACACTTGAGAGGCATGAACTTGTACATGAATGGAGAACACATGATAACATGTAATGATTGAACTATTCAATTCACATAGGCATTCTAACAAACACTTGGGCAGCATAACTATTTCACATAATAATAAACATATATATAAATATCATGGCTACAACATTCAACTTGAAATTTCAAGGATTTAACATGAGAATAACATAATTCATCACATATGCTATCTTGATTTCATGAAACTTGTAATTAATCATGGATTAAAGACCATATAACAACACATACATGAACACAATTCAACTCAAACATGTGATTCATGGAATCTCAATCTTGTATTTTGAAAAAGGATTCTTGGGCTCCGTGGGTGATAAGGACCCATGGATGAACATCTAATATACCTGAGAAATTAACTTCTTAAAAATTCTTGGTAGTGTTCTTCAGATTTGACCTTGATTCTTAAAGGCTAGGGTTTTGCTAATTAAAAGAGAGATTGATCTTGATTTGAGAGAAATTGAGTAAATGATGATCTAATTTGGTTATTAGAGGTTAATTAACGTGTTCAGACTGATTAAGGCTATGGAAAAAGACCAAATTACCCCTGGAAAGATTTAAATTTGTCACTGAAAATCTCGATTTTGGATTTCACCGCGACACAGTGGCATTGCGGTGAGCCACTGTATTTTGTCGGCTAGTGTATTCCAAGGACAAGTGCAAAAATGCACTTTTGCAGAGGTATCATGGAGCCTCACTAAAAAGTGACAATTGCGAAATGGCACTCTGGTGCGACGTGCCATTATCGCGTTAACACACTGGAAAGAGCCAATTGGGAACTGGAACTTCACCACGATGTGTTGTAATCGTGGTGTCTCACTGGAAACTAACGAATGCCATTTTGATCCTCACCATGATGCGGTGCTTCTCAATTTGACATACTGTTTCACTAAAAGTGTCATAACTTCTCACCCGAATATTAGATTTGGGAAAAATTTATATCGTTAGAAAGATGACTGAATTTCCTATAAGATGGTGGGTATTAAACTAGAAAATTTCACCTAGAAAAAAGTTATACATAGGAAATACTCATGTACTGAGAGCTAAATAGAGCTAGGAGATTATGGGGTATTACAATATCTCCCCCTTGGGAACATTCATCCTCGAATGAGACTGATTTAAGATAAAACAATATTGATAGACTGAGTTTACATACTAAGCATGCTTAACTGAAGCATGATTACATGACTAAACTACTGATAAACTGAGTTTTCACACTGAAACATGATTACATGGTTGTACTGATTCATGAATGCATGACTGCCATGAGAATGATATGCAACGGTAACTAATACTAAGTTTGCAACTGAAACTGACTATGGAACAGAGTAAATCTAAGGAAGACAGTTACCTCAAGATGAGTCTGAGTTTGTGGAGAAGAGGTGAGGATACTTGGTCCGCATAGTTGCTTCTACTTCCCAAGTAGCTCTCTCAAAGGACTGGTTTCACCAAAGAACTTTGACCAATGGAACTTCTTTGTTCCTCAGTCTACAAATATGATGATCAAGGATTTCAACTGGGACCTCTTCGAAAGAAAGATCATTCTGAATGCTTACGCTTTCTAAGGGGACTACAACTACTGGGTCACCAATGCATTTCTTTAGAAAGAAGACGTGGAATACTGGGTGCACTGAAGCTAAGTTTGAAGGAAACTTAATCTCATAAGCTACCTTTCCAAAATAGCTGAGAATTTTGTATGGACCAATATATCGGGGACTGAGTTTCCCCTTCTTGATGAACCTCTTCACCCCCTTCATGGGAGATATCCTTAGATACATAATATCACCAATCTCAAACTCGAGATCTTTTATTCTCACATCAGCATACGATTTTTGTTGTCTCTGGGTTGCCTTAAGCCTCTCCTTGATTAACTGAACCTTCTCTAAGGCATCAAATACTAAGTCAGACCCTGTCAATACAGTCTTGCCTACCTCAAACCAACCAATAGGAGACCAACATCTCCTCTCATAAAGTTCCTCAAACGAGGAAATCTGGATACTGAAATGATAGTTGTTATTATATGCGAACTCAATCAAAGGCAAGTGGTCATCCCAAATACCTTTAAAATCAACAATGCATGCACTCAACATATTTTCTAAAGTGTGAATGGTCCTTTCTTCTTGACCATCTATCTGAGGGTGAAAAGTTGTACTGAGGTGAACTTGGGTACCAAGACCCTTTTGGAAGGCTTTCTAAAAGTTAAAGGTAAATTGAGTACCTGTATATGAGATGATAGATAATGGAACACCGTAAAACCTAACCAACTCTTTGAGATAAAACCTGGCATAGTCGTCGATAGAATAAGAAGTATGGACTAGCAAGAAATGGGCTGATTTAGTCATCCTATCTACAATGACCCAAATAGAATTATACTGATGACGAGTATGAGGTAAACCCATTATGAATTCCATGTTTACTTTCTCCCACTTCCAAGTGTGAATACTAAACTCTTGCATGGACTCACTAGGCTTCTGATGCTCAATCTTAACCTGCTGACATATTGAGCACTTAGCTATAAACTCTGCAATATCTCTCAGTATCCCACTCGACCAATAGATCTCCCACAGATCAAGGTATATCTTTGTGGCCCCTGGATGAATAGAGTATCGTGCACCATGAACTTCTGCAAGAATTTGTTGTCTCAACTCAGCAACACACCGCACACACAATCTACCCTAGCAATGCAACACACCATTTCCCCCTTAGGAGAAAACCTCTACCTTCTGATCTCTGACTGACTCTTTTAACTTGACTAGACTCGGATCTCAATCTTGTGTTTCTTTCACTTCAGAAACCAAAGATGATTCCAAACTATTCTGTACCCACACACTACCCTCAGCTGAATCAACCAAATGAACACCTAATCTGGCAAACTGATGATCTTCCTGAACAAACTTCTTCTTATCATCCTCGATGTGAGTAACACTACCCATGGACAATCTATTTAGGGCATCTGCCACTACATTGGCCTTGCCCGAATGGTACAAAACACTCATATCATAATATTTTAACAACTCTAACCACCTTCTCTGATGCAAGTTCAAGTCTTTCTGAGAAAATACATACTTCAAACTCTTATGGTATTTGAACACATCAACATGCACCCCATACAAATAATGTCTCCAAATCTTTAAGGCAAATACTATTGCTGCTAACTCAAGATCATGGGTAGGGTAATTCTTTTCATGAGGCTTAAGCTGTCTGGAGGCATAGGCTATGACCTTACCTCTCTACATCAAAACATAGCCCAACCCAACTCTGGAAGCATTACAATACACAACAAACCTATTCAAACCATCTGGCAAGGTCAAAATTAGGGTTGAGGTGAGTCGAGTCTTCAATTCCTTAAAACTCTCCTCACAGGAATCTGACCACTGAAACTTGAATTTTTTCTGAGTCAATCTAGACATGGGGATGTAATAGATGAAAATCCTTTAACAAATCATCGGTAATAGCCAGCCAAACCTAGAAAACTCCTACTATCTGATGGAAAGATGGGTCTAGGCTAGTTTCTCACCACTTTGGTCTTTTAAGAATCAACTTTAATGCCATCATCGAAAACTATATGACCAAGGAAAGCTACTGACCTTAGCCAAAATTTGCACTTACTGAATTTAGTGAACAACTGATGGGCTCTAAGGGTCTGCAATATTATTTTGAGGTGTTCTGTATGATCATTTTCACTGTGGGAGTAGACAAAAATATCATCAATGAAGACTATGACAAACATGTACAAGTACTGCATGAACACGCGGTTCATCAAGTCTATATTCTCTGACTCTGAGTAGATGATAGAAGGATCTGACATCTATCTTAGAAAAGTAACTATCACCCTGAAGTTGGTTAAAAAAGTCATCGATTCTGAGAAGTGGGTACTTATTCTTTACTGTGACTTTGTTCAACTGACGGTAGTCTATACATATTCTGAGTGAACCATCTTTCATACACATGAATAAGACTGGTATGCCGCATGGGGAAATGTGGGGTATGATGAACCCCTTGTCTAATAGGTCTTTTAACTGTTCTTTTAATTCTCTAAGTTCAGCTGGAGCCATCATGTATGGAAAAATAGAGATAGGTTGATTATCTAGAAGAAGGTATATTTCGAAGTCAATTTCCCTTTCGGGAGGAACTCCAGGAAGATCTTCGGGGAACACATCTGAGAATTCATTTACTACTAGAACTAACTCAAGACTAGGTATCTCTAAACTAGAGTCTTTAACTCAGACAAAATGGTAAATACACCCCATGGATATCATCTTTCTTCCTCTAAGGTATGAAATAAGATGACCCTTAAGTGTTGTGGTACTACCCCTCCATTCAAGGACTGGTTCATTAGGAAACTAAAAATGAACAACCCTATTTCTGAAATCAACTGAAGCATAGCATAAATAGAGCCAATCTATACCAAGAATAACGTCAAAATCTGTCATTTCTAGCTCTACAAGGTCTGCTGAAGTAACTTTATGAGATACCATAACCAGATAGCTCCTGTATAACCTTCGGGCTATGATACACTTATCTACTGGGGCAGAGACTAAGAAAGGCTCTATTAGGATTTCAGGACTGACTTCAAAGTTGATTGCTATATAAGGAGTTATGTAAGACAAAAAAGCTCCTGGATCTAATAAGGCATAAATATGTAAATGGAAGATCTGTAGCGTACTAGTGACCACATCAGGAGAACTTTCCTAATCTTGTCTGGACTAAAGTTCATAAAGCCTGTTTGGGCGTTGCCCACTAAGGACACTGGAAATAGAACCCTGCTGATTCGAGCGACCGAACTGTGCTGGGGATGATTGTACTAACCCTGTGAACTTTACTGAGGACAATCTCTAATTCTATGGTCTAGCTTGCGACACTCGAAACATACATCACTGCCATCTCTGCAGACACCCTGATGGTTTCTGCTATATTTCTAACAAAGAGGATTTGTTCGGGCACTGCTGACATTTCCCTGGGATTTAGAGCCTGGTGCCCTATATTTGTTATCATTTCTAAAATTAGATGTTGGAGCACTAGCTGAGGACGGAGCTGGAACTAAAGATTTCAGGCAAAACTAGGAATGGTTACCGTCTTTTGACTTAGGTTGAGTGAAATTTAAGCTACCTATTCTAGATCTCTTGTTTTCCCTCTCTCTCTCCTTATTCTTAGCCTCTTCTATCTACTAAGCATAGACTATTAGCCTGGATATGTCTATCTCCTTAATTAGCATTGCGGTCCTACACTCCTTGACTACACTCTCTGACACCCTAGATACGAACTTGATCATCCTGGACCTATTGTCTGCTACTACATGGGGAGCATACCTAGCTAACTGGGTAAACTTGAGGGAATACTATTTCACACTCATGTTGCCTTACTTGATATTGATGAAATCTAACACCTTCGTTTCCCTCAACTCTAAGGGAAAGAATCTATCTAAAAAAGCAGTAGCAAACTCTTCCCACTCTACAGGTTCTTCATTTGTACCCCTGTCTACCTTCCACTGTTAAACCACGTATGAGCTATATCTTGTAGCTGATAGGCAGCTAATTCAGCACTCTCACTGGAAGTCACTCCCAGAATAACTATGATTTTCTACACCTGATTGAGGAACTCCTTGGATCCTCTTCAGACTTAGAACCAAGAAACAACGGAGGGTTCATTCGGGTAAAGTATCAAATCCTGGCTGCAGCAGTATTGGCCACTGGTTTGGCCTGAACAATAGCTGGGCATTCATTTTGAGATGCCATGAAATAGGCTATAGTGGTGAATGAAGCTCTGAATTTTGCATGGGAGACATGCTCATTCAAGGGATCTTCCTAAATAGTTTGAGGTGTCGGCTGATTTCCATTCCTTCTTCTATTATCTTTTCTAGGAGACATGTTATGTAAACAAAAAGGAAAGATGGATTAAACTGAGCGTTTAACTTAAGCTCATGCTCACTCACACGACATGAATACTGAAAGAAGGGAAACTTTCATAAAAATGCCTCATAGCCTCTAGTCCATAAGTGTGGCGCACTTTATATCCATGCACAGGACTCTACTTGACACGGCTTTCAAACTCCCTAGGACTCTGTTGAACCTATCTTTAATACCAAATTTGTAACGACACGAGTCTGCATCCCAGATACTACACGGTGCTTAAGCCCCTGAAGGACCACATGTTAACCCATGACTGGTACCTACTGTGAGCACTGAATTATAATACTAAAATAATACAAAAACTGGGATGAAATTCCATAAGGTTCATAATCTGAATACTGATAAATATAGCAACTGATAATAACATATGAAAACTGAAGACTATCTGAACTAGTCTAGTCTAAAAAGCCTCTAACTGAACTGTCTGCATATGGAGTTGATGGGACAAACCCCTAACTAAACCCAGCTAACAAAATCCTAAATCTACTGTAATACTGAAATAAAAGAATATCCTCGATAGATAAGGACTCACTACAGAATCTGCTACTTCTAACTAAATCTAACTATACATGGTCAGGAACCTGAGCGTCCGAACCTATAATATGAGACATTATAGCATAAGAAATGAGTATACAATCAGTATGTTGAAATATACTTGTATGCTAGATGAGGTAAGGATAGAATGCAGGGGTTCATATGCATGAATAGTAACTGACTGAATAATATGATTATAACTGAATGAGAGTACATGGATAATTGAATCTGCTTTAAACATTAGATATGCAATACCGTGCATATCCATATTTACTATATTTGAGAGTTATACTGAAAATAAGTACTGAGTTTTGATAACTGAGTAACTAATATTTGAGGTTTCTGCTAACTGAATTACTAATAATTGGGTGACTGTTACTGACAGTCCTGACTCAGTAGAACTAAATTGAGTTCTATATTGAAGATTGAAACTAAAACTGTAGAAGGTAATTATCTAACCGACTTTCCCTTCTCTTAACTTATTGGGGTCCAACCTATAACCCCAGTTGGAAGGGTGTCAGTACCGTTCCACGGGTACAGACACTGGCTATGTGGATCTACTAAAATGTCATCCCGAAGGACTAAGGGTCAACCTCTACTAGCAGGTTCCCTAATGAGAATGGTATTACCCTCAACTGGTAGGTAAACACCTTATCAACCCTTAACTGGCAGGTTGATATCTCAACCTACGCTGGCTACGTAGTTCTGGAACACAAGGACTACTATTGAGGATCACACCCTCTACAAATAGGTGAGCCCCCATCCTTGGGTTTGCTCGGTGTTGAATCCTACTCCCAACTGAATGACACTGATTATTAGACTAAACTGAACTGGACTAAGTTCCACTGAGTTTTGTAACTGATTAAGTACTATTATTCATGACATTACTGAGACTATTCTGTAGCTACTATAATTCTAGGTAAACAGCTAGATTTTAGATATTAAATACCCCCAGGACTCAATAGCATTTATAGTAAAGCATGGCATGATCTTAAAAGCATAACAATAATTGCTTGTTAACAATGCATTCATTTGGACATTTTGTCAAACACTTGAGAGGCATGAACTTGTACATGAATATGGAACATATGATAACATATCATGATTGAACTATTCAAGTCACGTAGGCATTCTAACAAACACTTAGGGAGCATGATTATTTCACGTAATAATAAACATATAAATAAATATCATGGCTACAATATTCAACTAGAAATTTTAAGGATTTAACATGAAAATCATATAATTCATCACACATGCTATCTTAATTTCCTAAAACTTGTAATTAATCATGGATTAAAGACCATATAACAACACACACATTAACATAATTCAACTCAAACATGTGATTCATGAAATCTCAATTTTGTATTTTGAAAAAGAATTCTTTGGCTCCATGGGTGGTAAGGACCCATGGATGAACATCTAAGATACCTGAGAGATTAAATTCTTAAAGATTCTTGGTAGAGTTCTTGTGATTTGACCTTGATTTTTGAAGGCTAGGGTTTGGCTAATTAGAAGAGAGATTGATCTTGATTTGAGAAAATTGTGTAAATAATGATCTAATTAGGTTATTAATTGTTAATTAATATGTTTAGACTATCTAAGGTCATGGAAAAGACTAAATTACCCTTAGAAAGATTTAAATTTTCGTTACTGAAAATCCTAATTTTGGCTTTCACCGTGACACAGTGGCATCTCGGTGATCCACTGGATTTTGTCGGTTAGTGTAGTCCAAGGATGAGTGCAAAATTACACTTTGGTGCGACGCGGAGATATCACATAGCCTCACTGGAAAGTGAAAATTGCAAAATGGCACTCTGGCGCGACGCGCCATAATAGCGTTGACACACTGTAAAGAGCCAATTAGGAACTGAGACTTCACCGCGATGCTCTGGAATCGCGGTGTCTCACTAGAACTGACGAATGCCATTTTGACCCTCACCGAGATACGGTGCTTCTCAATTTGACATACTATTTCACTAAAAGTGACATAACTTCTCACCCGACTATTGGATTTGGGAAAAATTATATCGTTGGAAAGATGACTGAATTTCCTACAAGATGGTGGGTATTAAACTGGAAAATTCTACCTAGAACAAAATTTATACATTGGAAATTCTCGTGTATTGAGTGCTACATTGAGGTAGGATAATACGGGGTATTACATATACTCTTTTAGTCGTGGTTCTAGATGTACACTTATACATTCATGCATACATACATATATATATGTATATATATATATATATGGAACTGAATGAATTTATGATTGATGATATGAGTTCTAGTTCAAGTTCGATGATTGACGATTATATTAATGATATAAGTTTTGGTTAATTCCGGCAATTGATGATGATATTATTTTATACACTGAGTTACTTTATGGCATCTAAATCAGTTATGATACTATAGATTATATCTAGAATTCATTCTCACATACATATTACCTATCACCAGTATGCCCTATATCTATCAGCCATATGGGGGGTTGTATAGGTATGGGAATGAGTGTTGCTTATAGTATATTGTGTGGAGCTTATATCTATTAGCCTTATGAAGGGTCGCTAAGTTATAGGCTAAGAGTTTTGTTTTCTAAGTGTTGATTGAACCTTTTGAGCCTATGACAATGGTGGTTTATGATAGGACTGGTTAGGTATTGTTCGTTCGGATAAGCCGGTTACCTTGTATTTTTATTGTTATTTTGGTTAGTTCATGAAACATTGATTATTGGTCTGGTATAGTGATTCAAGTTATGATTCTGATTCTTTCATCTTACAGTCATATTATTATGCATGATTAGGCATTATGGCTTAATACTCTAGTATTCTGATTCCTTTCTTTATATGTAACACCCTGTATTTTTGCAATAGAATTCTAACCATCGTTCCTACATGTATAAGCCATAATTAAAATAATTTCCATGTGAATATAGGTTTCATGATCTTTATACTCATGTTTTATGTGCTTTTGAGGTGAAAAATGTTCATAGGAATCACTTAGAACAAAGTTAAGCTAAAAGCCTTTCATTCGTCCAAAGTTTAGTATTTGATTCTACAAGGGTCATCTTTAAATAAGTATAACTTTTTGTATATAAATAATTTGGCATATTAAGACCCAACAAATTGTAGATAATCAAATTAGCTTTCCAACGATACCAATTTTGACTTAATCCAATACCCGAGTGAAAAGTTATGTCATTTTTTTAGTGAGGCAGTGAGGTCTCGCGATAGGCTACGCGAGATCCATTTCCATTTCTAGGAGGTGTGACACGAGGTCCATTCCCATTTATGAGGATCACGCCACGAAGGTCATTTACATGGGAAAAAAAGGTCAAGGGGTAGTTTGGTCCTTTTCCCTCATCCCCAGCCATCCAAACACGATTTATAACTCAAAAGGGGCATTATTTGCCCATATTCTTCAAATCAAATCACGTAAAAAGCCTTCCTTTTCCCAAGAACAATAATTCAAGTTTCTCCTTTCAAGAACACAAGGAATCAAGCATCAATTTTTTCATCATGAAGGTATGTGGAGATATAAACAAGGATACTCCTTTCATCCTTATGCCTAACACTTGCTTTTAACTTACGATTTCATGATTTGCAAATTAGGGTTCATACCTAATTATCATTATTTGAAAATTATGATGTTACAAGTGATATAAATGTTGAATTGCATGTCTATTTTTACATCTTTATGCGTGTGATATGATTTTACAGATTTCCAATAGAGTTTTAAGCATGATAATGTGAGTTTGATTTCATTACTTTGATATTGTTGAAGTATTTTAAGAAGTTTATTGAGAATTGATTTCTTGCCATGAATTTTTGGAGAAATATCACTGGTGCAAAAAAACAAATATTGGATATCTTGGAACAACATGTGTAATCCCAAAGTGGAAGAAGGAATTGGTTTTAGGTCCTTACATGATGTATCAAAAGCTTTATTTGCAAAGCTCTGATGGAATTTTAGAACATCCACTATCTCATTATGGAGTGTTTATAGGTGGAAAAACAGTAAGAAACACCATCCTATTATGGCTAAAGGATATGGGATATTTCATGTATGGAGAAAGATGGTGATGATAAGGAAATAGGTAGAACATGAAATTTGATGGAAGATAAAATAAGGGACCTCTTGTTTCTAGTTTGACAACTAGACAAAATAGGGGGAACTATTTTTTTTAGTGGAAAGCAACATAATGGAGGAGGAATTGAAAGTCGGGAGTTTTATAACAAATGGGAGCTGGGACAAAGAAAGATTATTAAGCAGGATCACTAAAAAAATGATAGATCATATCATAGACAACATCAAACCACCAGAAATAGGGCATGAAAATGATATAGGTTGATGGATGGGAAATACAAAAGGAACCCTCATAGTGAAATTAGCTTGGGAGAGTATGAGGCAAAAGAAAAAGAAAAGAAGGGACTTTAAAATGATTTGGTCTAAAGGATTGTCATTCAAGCTGAACTTTTTCCTATGTAGATTGTAGGTAAGGAGGGTGGAAACGAATACTAATCTTAAAAGGATGAAAATACAATTGGTATCAAGATGCGGGTGTTGTGAGGAAAGAATGGAGGAAACTATGACTCATGTTTTTCTAACAACCTCTAAGCTAAAAGGCTATGGAGGCGGTTTGATATTTTTACAAGTATAAACATGGAGCACATACATTTACATGAACTCATTATTACATGGTGTAAGCATGGATCATCACCTAAAGTACAAGAAATGTATAGAGAAATGTCAGTCATAATTCTATGGACACTATGGAAGCGAAGAAATAGCAGGAAGCATAGAGGGAACACAACATATACGGATATGGTGATGTAAATTCAAGAGACGGTAAAGAGGTTAATCAAAGTGTTGTACCCATGATTAGAAGTGGGAAAACAAGCATAGCCATGTGTGATAGAGAAGTTGTCAAGATACAAGACAAAGTTACACTATCATAGTATTTCTGGGGAAAACCTGATAGGAAAAAACTAAAGTGTAATACAGATGGTGCAAGTAAAGGAAACCAAAGTATTAGGTCCTTTTCTTTTGTATTTGGAATGAAGAGATTGATCTAATTTTTTCAAGAGAAAAAGGGATAGGGGTAGAAAAAACATAGAGGAAGATTCCTTAGCTAGTCTTGAAGCGGCTAATTACTGTCTAGAGAAGAATCTTAAGGAAGTTATAATCGAGACGGGCTTATTAACTCTAAAAAACATGATGAAGATACCATGGGAGTTGATAGAAACAGTGGAGGAGAATAGAAATACAATAAAGAAGATACAGGTAAACGTAGCTCATACTTTTAGAGAGGGTAATTCGGTAGATTACTCTTTGGCCAACAAAGTGATGGATTCATAGATGACCAAGGAAGATCGGCTATTTCATGATTTACCTGTCAAAACAAGGTGGGTAATAAACATTGACAAATCACAAGTACCTAACCTCAAGATCATATCTAAAGCAACAATATACAATGAATACACATAATTATAATGCTCCGAAACCTAGTCCTGAGATGCCACACGATGCTCAAGACTACGAGTAGTCTCAAGCTAACCCTGTAAGACTGCTACTAAGTTTGTAACTCATTAAAATAATTTAATCAAATAGAGATGCTGAAATGCTGAATATTATCAAAACTATCTGAGATCAACTGAAGATACTGTCTGGATAACTAAAATTGAATGTCTGAAAAAAATAGCTAGTAGTCCGACAAACCTCTACTACTAAGAAACTAGAGAGCCATTGGGACAAACCCCCAACTGACTCAGACTAAACTAAAAAAAACTAATCGAATACTAAGAAAAACTGAAAATCGAGATAAATGGTCCCTCGAACCATGAGGACGCACCAACTATCGGGATGTAGATAGAGATGCCTGAAATCACTCATGCTGCTTAGAATGAGCACCTGAACCTACATTAGGATAAAATATAGCATATAGACATATATGTGGATCAGTACTTTGAGGATGTACTGAGCATATGGGGGTGAATGCATAAGTAAAAGTAATATCTCAATGTCATTAGAATTCATAGAATATGCATATTGTATGTAATGACTTACATGGCTGGAATAACTGAAATCTAAAAGTCATAAATCAAGAATAATAAAACATATTGCATAAATTTGGTGAGCCATCACATTCATACTGCAAACTTTTATGGTCTGTAAACACATCAACATGCACCCCATAAAGATAGTGCCTCTAGATTTTCTGTGCAAACATAACTGGAGCAAACTCAAGATAATGGGTAGGGTAATTCTTTTCTTGAGGCTTAAGTTGTCTAGAGGCATATACTATGACCTTACTTCTTTGCATCCACACACAACCCAAACCAACTCTAGAGGCATCACAATACATAATAAATCCATCTGTACCATCAAGTAGTGCTAAAACTGGGGCTGAAGTGAGTCGAGTCTTCAACTCTTGAAAACTCTTCCCACAGGAATTTGACCACTGAAACTTAACTTTCTTCTAAGTCAATTTGGTCATAGGAGACGCAATGGATGAAAACCCCTCAACAAACTGTATAATAGCTAGCTAAAGCTAAGAAATTTCTGATGTCTAATAGAAAAATGGGTCTAGGCCAGTTTCTCACCGTTTTGGTCCTTTGGGGATCAACTCTAATGCCATTACTGGAAATAATATGACCAAGAAAAGCTACTGACCTTAGAAAAAATTCACATTTGTTGAATTTGGCGAACAACTGGTGATCTCTAAAAGTTTGCAACACAATTCTAAGATAGTCTGCATGATCATTCTCACTACGGGAATAGACAAGGATATCATCGATAAAGACTATGACAAACATGTCTAGGTACTATTTGATCACATGGTTCATTAAATTCATGAAGGTTGCTGGGGCATTTGTTAGCCCGAAAGACATAACTAGAAACTCAAAATGACCATAACGGGTTCTAAAAGCTATTTTTAGAATATCATATTCCCTTACTCTAAGCTGATGATAGTCGGATTTAAGGTCTATCTTGGAGAAATAACTTGCACCTTGGAGTTGATAAAATAAATCATTAATTCTGGAGAGAGGATATTTGTTTTTGACTGTGACTTTATTCAGCTGATGATAGTCAATGCACATTCGCATAGAACCATCTTTCTTTCGTACGAATAGGACGGGAATGCCCCATGGAGAAATACTTGGCCTTATGAAACCTTTATCTAAAATATCCTTAAGCTGCTCTTTTAACTCCTTAAGCTCGGCTAGAGCCATATGATATGGAGAAATAGAGATGGGCTGAGTATCTGGGAGAAGGTCAATACCAAATTCTATTTCCCAATCAGGAGGTACCCCTGGCAAATCTTCGGGAAAAACAACAGAAAATTCATTAACTACAGTGACAGACTGAACTGTTGGATTCTCAGACTTAGTGTCTTTAACTCGAACTAAATGATAGATAAAACCTTTTGAGATCAACTTTCTAGCTTTAAGATAGGATATGAAATGACTCTTTAGAGACACTGAATTACCTTCCCACTCAAAGACTGGCTCATCTGAAAATTGAAACTTCACCACTCGGGTGCAACAATCTATGGATGCATAAAAAGAATAGAGCCAATCCATACCAAGAATAAGGTCAAAGTCAACCATGTCTAACTCTATCAAATCTGCTAACATAGTCTTATGAAGGATAGGACATTTTCTATAGATCTGCTTGGCAACAACTGACTCACCCACTGGGATAGAAACCAAGAAGGGCTCAGGGATCTTTTCAGGACCTATTTCAAAATTTACTACAACTAATGAGGTCATATAAGAGAAACTCAACTCGGGGCCCAACAACATATAAATATCAAGATAAAAGACTTGAAGCATACCAGTAACATCTGAAGAGCTCTCCTGCTCCTGATGGGATGGTAAATCATAGAGCTGATTCTGGCACTGACCGTCACTGGTACTAGATGATACGCCCTAAGGAGGGATTGGGCTAGCTATGGGAGCTGGTGTACTAGTAGCCTGAGTTTGAGGATGAACATCCCTCTTTTCTTTCTTAGCATACGGGTACTCCTCGATACCATGGCCTGATTGACCATATCCAAAGCAGTCTTTCTATCCCAATAAGCACTCACCAGGATGATTCTTACCACATCTAGCATATGAAGGATAACTAGGCATTCTATCCACACTATTCTGAGATATGTACATAGAAGTTTTACCCCACTATTCTTGCTTGGTTCTGGGTGTGGAGGAAGTAGCTGAAGATGGTGCTGGAAAAAGCGGATGACTCTAAAACTGCGAACGATTTCCCCTGCAGACCTTGACTGACTATACTCAAACTGCCCAGTTCTAGCCTTCTTATTACTTCTATCTCTTCCCTTTAACTTTTCTGCTTCAATCTATTGGGCATGAGTCATCAATCTAGCAAAATCCATGTCTCCAATAATTATGGTAGTCCTACACTCCTTGACTACTAATCTAGACACTCCTGTAACAAATTTACTCATACTAGATCTAATGTTAGCTATCAACTCAGGAGCATACTTAGATAACTGGTTGAACTTAAGGCAGTACTCTTTCACTGTCATTGAGCCCTGCCTCAAGTTTATGAACTCCTCAATCTTGGTTTCCCACAACTCACATGGAAAGAACCTGTCTAAAAAAGCATCCTGAAACACCTGCCAACTCATGGGAGTTGCATTCTCACCCCTACCTTTCTTCTACATAACAACCCAATCATAAGCAACATCCTTCATCCTATTAGAAGCCAACTCTACACTCTCTTCTTCAGTAACATGCATAACTTGGGTGATCTTTTTCACCTCATCAAGATACAACTATCGGTCCTCACCTATCTTTGACCCAAAGAATTCAGGCGGATTCATTCTCATGAAGTCACAAAGTCTGGCTGCAGCTAAATCACCCTCTTGCTGATGTAGAACTTCAGCCTAATTATTGTCCCGAACATTAGCAGTCACAGCTTGAGCTAACTCCTGAAAGGCAGCTCAAAATCCGGCATGAGACACATTCCCATTCATAGGATCAACAGGCTGGGGTGGCTGGTTATTATTCCTACGGGCATTAGCTCTGCGAGGAGGGATATTCTATTAGGAAAGAGCACGAGTTAATAGCAGATAGAGATAGTTGTAAGCACGATGGATTATGAAAGAAAGAGATGTTTTTTCCTAAAATATCTCGTAGCCTCTTGCTCATAAATGTGGTGCGCTTCACACCCATGATCAAGACTCTACGTAATGTGACTTATCTAACTCCCTAGGACTCCCTAAATCTTAGGCTCTGATACCAAGTTTGTAACGCCCCAAAACCTGGTCCCGAGACGCCACATGGTGCTCAAGACTACGAGTAGTCTCAAGCTAACCCTGTAAGACTACTGCTAAGTCTATAACTCATATTAAAGTAATTTAATCAAATAGAGATGCTAAAATGCTAAATATTATCAAAACTATCTGAGATCAATAGAATATACTATCTGGATAACTAATACTGAAAGTCTGAATAAAATAAATAGTAGTCCGACAGGCCTCTACTACTAAGAAACTAGAGGGCCATTGAGACAAACCCCCAATTGACTTGGACTAAACTGAAAACAACTAATCAAATACTAAGAAAAACTAGAAATCTGGATAAATGGGCCCTCAAACCATAAGGACTCACCAACTGTCGGGATGTAGATAGAGATGCTCGAAATCACTCACTCTACTGAAACTGGACACCTGAACCTACATTATGAGATAATGTAGCACATAGACGTATATGTGGATCAGTACTTTGAGGATGTACTGAGTATATGGGGGTGAATGCATAAGTAAAAGTATATCTTAATGTCATTAAAATTCATAGAATATGCATGTTGTATGTAATGACTCACATGGCTGGAATAACTTAAATCTGAAAGTCATAAATCAAGAATAATAAAACATACTTCATAAATCTGGTGAGCCATCATATTTAAAGTCTAAAAGCTGAATTATTATCTGTCATTCTTTTCTGTTAAACTGTAGGGAAATTCTTTCAAAAATTGTTGTATTATTATTACCAGTAGGGAAGGTGAAGAGATAAGAACTAAAAATAAAAAGGAATAACAGAGCAAAGATTAAAACCTTATTGGGTGTGAGTGAAGATGATAGACAGAGAATGCAATTGAGCAAGACAGGACCCAGATGAAAATAAATTCAAAGGAGGTATCAGATAGTAGACAAGTTCAGCCATGAAGGAACATTGTCAAAGCTCAGCCGAGAAAAAAGAGAAAGAGTATTGAGTACTCAGACAACGCGGATTCTTTTATAATAGTTTGGAAGCGTTTGAGTTCCCTAAGAATAGATCGCGTTCAATTTTTGGGCCTGGTCCTTTTTTTTCTTTGCTTGATTCTTTATTTTTTGCTGGATTGAGCTTCGATATTTTATTTCCATAATTAATAAATGGTCCTATGGACCGCAAATTAACTAAAAAAAATATATAAAATATGATTTATACCCATAATTTCTAAAAACTATTAAAAATATTCATAAGTTTGTATTATCTTTTATAATGAACATATTCTATGACTATGTTTCTTGATTAAAAAACTCATAAATTATAAGCTCCAACCTTTACTGACTTGACCTATATGCATAAATGCACACATTTCTTTTAGTTTGCCAAGAGACAAGAATTAGCATGATTTTTTTATAATATATAAAATAAATGATAATTTTTTAATTTTTAAAAGTATCCAAGAACTAGAATTTGGCCGGAAAACTAATTTTGACAAAAAAAAGACCATGTATGGCCAAAAAAATTTGTCAAGAGTTTTTTCAAAAAATAATTACACTTTTTATCGTCAAATGGGTCCTTAGTAAAATTATCTTTTTTATTTGTAATACTATATCAGTTTCAATATGTGTGATATGGTTTGACTAGACATGATATTTAAAAAAAAATTATGAAAAAAATATTGATATGTTTCAAAACTGCTATTAAGATATATGAATTTTTAAATAGAAGAATAGCTAAGTCTTTTTCCTTGATTTTCTTAAAGAATATGATCAAGCATATATGAGAAAATTGAAAGAAAATATTTTCTTCCCTAGCAAACACACCCTACAAAGCAAACTCAGACGCTATTCTTTTTTCTTTTTTGTAACTCAAACGTCATTCAATGTGTAATAAAAAGCAAATTCTAGTTTACCCAAAAACAAAAAAGGCAAATTCTATTAGTGACAATAAAATGAAAAGCCCCAACCAATTATTCCATGTCTAACAAGTCGTTGTAATATAGTGGTAAGTATTTCTGCCTGCCACCCGGGTGACCCGAGTTTGATCCCTAGCAACGACGTTTCTTTTTATTTTTGAACCACCAGCTCACTGTTTTAGGCTCTTCTGAAGTGTTGTCTTTGAGAGATTCATTTAGATACTCACTTTTTAAACAGAACATATTAAAAACAAAATAAACAAATATAATGACTTAGCAAGTTAATCTTTTGCAAGTCTCTGTAACTTATGGGGCATTGAGTTTGAAAGAAAATATTTCTATAAAATATTTTAGCAAAATAATTAAATGGACCCTTGTACTTGTCTGAATTTATAATGTCGACACTTCTACTTATCTTTTTGTCATCTGAACCCATCAACCCATTAAAATATAATATTTTAAACTCTTTTGAAGCATATATGGCATAAATTGGTGAGCTAAAGAAATGCATGTTTGCACACGTTTTTAAGCAAGTGGCATCTGAACTTTTACATTTAAAAATATTAAAAAATTATAAATTAAAAAAAATCCTAAAATCCCCCACTTTCTTCTACATTAACCCCTCCCCGCTGGCCCCCTCCCCACCACATCCAACAACTATTCCCATCCCCCCTCCCCCGTCCCCCACCCAGCACCACCACCACGATTGTAATACCCCGTACTTTTCCTAGCTTGAAAAGTTTCCCCAAGAATGTTACAAGCTTTCTTTGAAAGATGAATCTACTTTTGTACACGTGGTATTTTTAAGATTTTCATATTTTATCATGTGGGTAATCGAATAAGCTTTCCATCGATACCAAATTTGCCTAAATCCGACACCCGAGTGAAAAGTTAGAGCCTTTTTAGTGAGACAGTGTATCACCTGAGCCTTCAGCGCGTCGCAGAGATAGCTCAAATGGCATTTGTCAATTTCCAGTGTTGCTCCACGATAGTGGCGTGTCGCGCCAAAGTGGCGTGTCGCGCCAAAGTGGCATGTCGCGCCAAAGTGGCGTGTCGCACCAAACTTCCAAGTCATAGACAAGGTGACAACGCGATAGCTCCGCGTCCCGCCACCATGCAATTTCCCATTTGTCACTTTCCAGTGACTTGGCGCGATAGTGGCGCGTCGCGCCAAGGATGGAAATCGGGAAATTTTCTCAGAAATTAAATACATGTCCTAGGGTTAAAATGGTCAATTTCCTATCCTATATAAGCCTTATAACACGAGATTTGGCCATAATTCAGCAGCTTATATTCAATTACTCTCAAAAACTCTCAAGAACAAGCCTTAGGATTTTCATTGAAGGTTCAATTCCAAGGGAATTCACCGTCAAATTTCAAGAATATCTCGGTCAATCTTCGTAGAATCACAAGCTAAGGTATGCATAGTGTTCATTCATGGACTCCTTTCGTCCATGAAGCCCAAGAATCTCTTTTCTAAGTTTAAGTTTATGGATTTCTTTTTTAATTTCATGTTGGGTTTATTTGTTTTTGTTGAGAATGATCAATTGAATTCAAATCCATGTTGGGTGATCAATTTTATATGAAATTGATTTGTATAGATGTATATTCATGTGAACCTATAAATAAACCCTAGGATGATGAAATTAGATATGAATCATGATGTTTGATTGTTGTATAATGTTGTCTGCATGTGCTATGCCTATCATGTGTATGATTAAATGCCTAGATGAAGGAACAATGCCCAACTAGTATGATATCATGAAATCCCCATGTATGTACAAGCTTATGCATATCACATGTTTGATGAAGTGCTTCAATATATGAGTTATGAATTGTATTGTTGGTCATGTGTTCAAGTAAGCCATGCCATGTCAGTTTCTTCTCATCGAGTCCTGGGGGTACTTGTACCTGAACATTTAGCTGTGTGCCTAGAGCCATGTCATGTTTTCACGATCTCCCCAGTCAAGCTATGATCCATAGAACTCAGTCAATCATGTGACTCAGGAAATCTCAGTAATCTCAGTAGTTCAGTAATCTCAGTGATCTTAGTACTCAGTAATCTCAGTAACCTCAGTATTCCCAGTCAATCTCAGTAACTTCAGTATTCTCAGTCAGTCCTTAGAACTCAGTACATTCCGTCAGTCAACGGAACTCAGTAAACTTAGTTTAGCTCCGCTAAACAATACCACTAATATCAGTTAAGTTCAGTTAATTAGTTCAGCTCTATTAATCAGTTCAGTATCTTTCAGATGGGAGTAGGATTCAGCACCGAGCGAGCCTAGGGATGAGGACTCACCAGCTAGATAGGACTGAGATCTCTAGAAACAATCCCTAAGTTCCAGAACTACGTAGCCAGCGTAGGTATGAGATGTCACCCGTTAGATAGGACTGACATACTCAGGGATCACCCGTTAGCGCATTTAAATATATAGGACTGATCCCAGGGGTCACCCACTAGATTAGGACTGACTCCACAGCAGTTGTCTTTACCAGTGGCGCGATACTGACACCCTTCCGGCTGGGGTTACAGGTTGGACCCCAGTTAGCTTAGTATGGGGCATGTCGGTTAGATGAATACATCCCACAGTTTCAGTTACAGAATCAAGACTGTCGGATACAGTCAATTCAGCTCAATAGTACAGATTTAGGACTGTCAGATACAGTCACTCCTTATCATTATAAATAGACTTCAGCATCGCTCATTAGACAGGACTGATCTCAACTATGGTCAATTAGTAACGATATCATCAGATTTAGAGATCACTCACCAGATAGGACTGATCTCAGATTCAGTACGGAACTCAGCTAGTTCCATCAAATTCAGGACTGTCAGATACAGTCACTCATGTTATCAGTTATATCAGTTATCAGAACTCATGTTATCAGTATTCAACTTTAGGATTGTTAGACACAGTCAACCAGACCAGTTCTTCATAATCAGAACTGTCAGAAATAGTTATTCATGTATCAGTAATACAGTATCAGTCCCTCAGATATCAGTAATTCCATGTTATTAGTAAACTCAGTAGTCAGAACTTAGCATTCAGTCCTATCACGATGTCAGTTACAGTTACGTATGCATGCATGTATTCCCACGTTCATGTTAGTCAGTCAGTTAGTATTGTTCATGCATATGAACCTATTACATTCATCCTACCTCACTTGTATACCAGTACATTCAAAGTACTGACGCATTTGCGCTATGGTGTCTTATACCATAGGTTTAAAAGCACGATCTCCAGAGCATCAGTAACATCCCGATTCAGCAGTCAAAGTCAGATGTGAGTCCTCATCCTTCAAGGACATGATGATCACATTACCATTTCAGTTTTCAGTTTATTTCAGTAGTTGGAGTTAGTTGGGGACATGTCCCATCAACTCCTTATTCAAACAATTTAGAGGCTTTCAGACTACATTATGTTCAGACAATTATCTCAGTTGTTTTGGTATTGTTATACCATATTTTTCAGTTATGTACTAGTATTGAACCTTATGGACTTTCAGTTCATGTTTCCGCATTTATGATATTATTACTATTATTCAGTGCTCAGTTTACAGATATCAGTCATGGGTTAGCTTGTGGTCCTTCGAGGTCATGGGCACCGTGTAACGTTCCGGGTATCAGATTCGGGGCATTGCAACGACATCCACCAACCATTCCCCTCCCGCCTCCCCCGTCCCCCACCCCCACCCAACACCACCACTACATCCAGCCAATAATTTCCCTCTCCCGACCCTCACCCCCAAACAAAAACCCACTTCAATGCCCATACCCCCGTCCATCATTCTTTGCTTCACCACCCACCGTACCCCCTCCACCTCCATTTTGCCTATTTTCACCACCAGTCTACCCCGTATCCTCGAACCTCTTTTTCCCCATATTCACTACCACTCTATCCCTACCCCTCAATTTTTCACCACCATCATATCCCCATCCTAATTTTTTCAAGTAATTACCTAATTAAAAATCTTCTCAAATCAAAGAAGAAACTACAACGTTTACAATTTTTTAAGTTAATTTCTCGATTTTTCAGTTCATTCGTGATGAGAAACGGAGGGTGAAGGTCTATTTAGTTGTATTTACCGGTTCTTGAAGCTTTTCTATTGGTGGGTGGATTGTGGTTTTTGGAGAAGAAGTTCGTCATTAATGGACGAAAATAGAGTGTTGTGATTGGTACGGAGTTCCACCATCAAAGTTCATCAAAATATGTGATTGGAGCAATTTGATTGGGGTGTTAGGTGATTTTGATGGTGTTCTGACGGCATGGTGGTGCACCGATGGTGGGATAAAGACGAAGAAATGGAGGGGTGTGGGGAGCTTAGTTGATTTTTTATTTTTATTTTACAAAATATGTTAATTTCTCATGTGTCACTTGAAAAAAGACGTGGCATGCCACGTGGAGTCGATTATACTCATAACAAAAAGGTAAGTAGAAGTGTTCAAATTACAAACTCCGACAAGTAGAAATGTTGTCTCACTAATCAACACCATCTAAAATTTATACACTTTCAAAATTATATGATAATACCTACTAAAGTGAGTGCAGCTAAATTTGATGTGTATTAGTTTATGTAGTGCTCCATTATTAACCGTACCACATTCGATTTGGCATCAATCAAAAATAATATAAAACTACTTTGATTTTTAAACCTGCTATGCATGGAAAACCAGTGTACACCACTCCATAGTATTGATGATACGGTTGCTTCATACAATTTGAAAACGTCTAACCAAACGTTTTACTTATAGGCTGAGATGTTATTCCACATCGTGCAACACAAAATTTAGAGGATACAAAGAGTTCATCCCTTAGGATCATTTCATAGCTGGTTTGGAAGTGAGTTGTGCATATATCAAATCATACATAAAATCACGCTTAGTAATTGGCTAGGAAGTTATTCATATATAAACATACGTAATCCAATTCCAACACCAGAAAACGAGAACATGAACGTACACTTCCAAATCAATACTACAAAATAATAGTTCAGATGCCACTTGCTTAAAAACGATGCTACAAAAATGCACTTAGTAGGATTTTGGGATTTTTTTTTAATTTTGGACGTTCAAAATGTAGTATCGATTTCCCATATGAGCATGGGAAGCATAATCATAAAACAGCTTATCTAGTTTCAAAATGTAGTGAGAGGGTGAGGTTATGATTTCTGACATTCAAGAGGACCAACTCCATTTTTAATACTTTGAACAAAATCATCAGAATAAAGATGGTACTGCTGAATATCGCAGCGGCCCCTGCTTCAGGGAATCTGGCGCCTCAATGTGCTGAAGTATATGAGTCATCTTCATTCCAATGATCTGAACTTGGGGATTTGAGTGCCCATCCAGAAAAGCACTAGTAACCTGCATATTCCACATTGCCAAAAGTTATATGCATTGCGTGCCGCTTAACTACATCTTCAACAGTCCAAGATGTTAAAAGGGAATCAATGGAAAGAAAGAGTAGGTAGTAACAATTATAGGGTCAAAATTATCAGAGTAAAAGGACTAGAACTGCGGGGCATAGAAGAAACAAATGGCATCAAACAAATTATCAGAACTGATTCTTCTCTTAAAAAGTACTATAGCTCATGAACTGTGCCACCTGTGGCAGATCCGAATTTTCACCAAGGGGAGACAAAATATAAAGAAGCACACAAAGAAGTACGGGAATTCTCAACATAATAATACTATATATATATATATATATATATATATATTCTAACTACACTGTACTTTTCCAGCGAAAGGATGTCAATTTGATACCCCTTGGATAAGGGAGGCTCTGCCACTGTGTGCCACCAATAGATATCATTCTTATCGAGAAAAGCTTGTATTGGCAATATTTAAGGACATCTAAATCTAATGAAGCTGGATTCATCATCTTTCAATGATAGTAGGGAAAGGTCGTGCAGAAGATTCTAAATCTACCTTGACAGCTGCATAAGAACGAAGTTTCAACATTCAAGGTTGACAATTACCAAAGATGAACCTGCCTTGATCACTTTGCCACCCCCACCACAAAAGAAAATATAAAAGGAGAAATAACTGTTGTACTCACCAACCAAATAACCAAGCACCCCAAGACATGTCATCTCCCTACTCACGAAATCAAACGTACACCAAAAAATAGTAGCAACCAATAGGGGACTGGCATTGCATATTTTGATGAAGCAGCAGGTAAACTTTCCTTTGGGGAATTCAATTTAGTTTTAGCAGCAACACTGATGACAAGCAGTGGACCACAAGATAGAAGAAATTATGGAATTAGCTAGACTGTTCTTTGAGGAACGCAACCTCAAAAGCGTAAGGATTTTGGATATTTCACAACCATTACATTTTATTCTCCAAAATCTTCTGGTCAAACTGGGGCACAGAAGCAGAATTTTGTTATCCTTTCTTCAGATCATATGAAACCTTGTTTTCTGAACCGAGAGATCCCCTAGGGCCATGGCGCACAGTTCGAAATTTGGTCATTAATGGGCCAGCCCCTCTACCCTTCTCCACTTGAATACCATGTTTTTGACTGCGGCAAGGTTCAACAAGTAAGGTGTGCCTAATACACAAATCATGTGTTGCACTCCAACCAATAAACCAAGCCGAGCCATTCCAAATAAAACCTTAAGATGAATGGACCTCAATTAAATGATCTATTTTACTTCAGTTGACATAATAGTGCATTAGAGGGTATGAAAGGACTCGATGTTATGAAAACACAACATAAAAATTGTACAAGCGCAAGGAATTCCTATAATTCCACATATTTGAGAAAGATTACCCTTTGATTTCTGTGATACGAGGATGGGCCTTTCAACATTTGCTGTTGTCAGTCAAGGTACAGGAAAATAGGTAGGACCTAAGCTTTGCCTTTGAATGATCAGGCAAACTCTGGGGAAGTGAGCAAAGTTTCTCATTTACCAAACTAAACAGAGCATACCTGAGTACAACCAAACAATTTTAATACTTCCAATGACAAGCAGTTATCAACAATCAATCCCAGGGCTTCATTTGTCAAGTTGCGGCACCAAGACAAATCCAGACTAATCAAATTTTTTGAACATTTGGCTAGAGACATTGCAGTGTTGTGTGAAACCTGTAAAAACATATAAAGACATTGGAAAAGTAAAGGCTCCTTAACTTCTAGTCTGGCAATAATTCATTGACCTTTTGGGTTATCAAATCCACGTACCAAAGAAAAAATGGAAGAGGAAAACTGAGGTCTACAAATGAAAGCAAAGAAAATCTGCCAGTTTAGACTACACATCCAAGGTTCTGTTTTCTAGTTCTCTCAAAATATATATTTGTTTGATAAGTTAATGTTGATTTTACAAATAATGCAGCACCAAGAAAGTTGTAGCCTGTAGGCCACCACAAAATGAGTGGAATTTTGCCCCTTCGGATTGTAGGGAGTTTATGAATACCATCGTCGGGAACATCTACAAGGCTTCCAATTAAACCAAAAGTTGCTCTCAAAATATATTTGAAAAGTTGTTATATAAGCAAAGTTCACAACATACCATAAGCAATAGTTTCTTGATAAAATGGGGAAATATCACCTGTGTAACAAACAATGCTTAAAAAACAAAACTGGATACTAAAAATCATTAGAATCTATCTCTCAATGAATAAAAATGTTGATCTAAGCCCATTTTTGCCGGCTTAATCAAGAATTCTAAGCCAAGTTTGTGATGTTGGTGATTTACTAGACAACAAGGACATAAAGTAGCAGATATCAACTGAATTCAGCAACGATAAGTACAATCAGAACCAATAACACATTTTCCTAGGACCACACAAACACAATAAAGGAGGCAATGATGTACCTTATTGACAGAATTGAGAGACAGTTCCTTCAAAGAATCCCCACTAGTTTCCACATAAGCAGCAACAGCTTCATCACTGTCATCAGTAAAAATAAGAATAAGCTCATACCACTTTTATTTTGATATTTATGAATTCAAGGAATGCAGAAAAAACAATCAAAAAGATAGTAGCTTTTTTTTCATATTTTGAAGAGTGCATACAGCGAAGATCCTATATATAGATTGAAACTACTATTATAAACCTTCATGCATATCCTTTTTTGTCATTTACAAAGATTGCCTACAGAGAACACCTATATGGAGCATCTGTTCTAAGCCTTCAAACATGAAGTATCTGTCAAATAAACCTGTTACCAGTCACTTTGATATTTTTTGACAAAATAGTCTTAAGACATAAGCAACTAACATTCAAGAAAAGAAATAAAACGATACACAATGATGATGAAGATTGCAAGCAAAAGATAACGGCTAAAGACACTGCATATGCAACACTTAGAAAAACATTATCTGCTCAATTGCAATATTTTGGAAACCTGAATGCATTGCGACAGAGTTTTAGATAGTCAACTGCTCTACAACCAGTGGCGAGATGTCCAATTGCAGAGTCTGTCAATTTAAGCAAGTCGCTGAGATCTATAGCACGTAATCCAGGACAGTTTAGTGAAATCTCTTTCAGAGAACAGTCGGTCAATTCCCTGAGTCAGATTCAAGGCACAAAGACAATCAGCATCGGTCAAATTTCTGTGGAGCATCATTTTAAACATGATGAAAACAACTTACATGCATCCCTTCAGAACAATCTCTCTCAGACTCTGACCTCGATGAGTGACAAATTCTTTAATAAAAGCATCACAAACAGTCGGAATTCCAGCTACTGATAGAACTTCCAAATGTTCTAGCTTTAGCAATGCTGGCAGAATAAACATGGGTTCTATTGCTTCGCAATTGTCTAGATATAACTCCCTCAGAACTGATCCCAATGAATTAGATAAACAGATAACTCCATCACATGTAAGCAAAGAGCACTGGCTAAGATTCATTGACCTTAAATTAGGTGCTGCAGAGATGATCGCCTTTAGCCCAGTATCTGAAAGACGACATGCACCTTTCAAGGATAAGGTCGTCAATGCAGGGAGATTGTTTGGACAACGAGCTAATGTAGCCAATAGGATATAATCTGGCATACTGCGACCACATTGATCCAGTTGAAGCACCTGGTTCCACAAAGAAAACATTTTGAAGTTCACCAATCTGAACTAACATATCATTGATCTATTACTACATATGCAAGTAAAACTTGACCGGAGAGGGTAAAGACAGAGTAATCTAATACAGATCACACGAAGAGGGACACTTCTATACAGGTCAAGGACTAGGACAAGTCACAGGCTACACACAACAACAACATGCCCAGTGTAATCCCACAAAATGGGGGTCTACACACGAATGTCGCTAATCAAAAGCAAGGGGGAAAAGGGAAATAACCTTTTTTTATGAATTTTAGTTCCAACATCAATGTAATGCTCAAGAATATAGTTAAGCTGAGATTATGCTACTGAACATGGTCCATTTGTGGCTCCTTTGTAAAAGGAAAGTACTTATTCCTTTAGTAGCAATAATAAGTATCATATGTACTGGAACAGCAATGCAGGTTCTATATTCCTTTTTTTTTTTTTTTTGTGTGTGTGTGGTGGTGTTTGGGGGGGGGTCTCTTGCTTTTAAAGTGACTAGATGAATTTTTCATCAAGATTAAAACTATGTTTGGTTCCTTGAATGAGAGGTGAAGGGGAAGGACAGAGAAACCAAAAATCTACTTTCTTCTGTTAATTGTTAAGTATTGAGATTTACTTCCAATCATTTGGTATGCGTGTAGTATGCCTTATCACTTCCATCCAGCTTTAGACAGGCTAGGACTGATTGTTAAGAGTTCGTGCCCTACTGATTATCTTATTTTCGCCTAACTATTGCTTATCGATGGAACGGGTTGCCTGACGTGTTCCAAGGAAGCAGTAAAACAGAAAGTAAAGAACACAATGATTTTTACGTGGAAAAAACCCGGCTCAAAAGGTGTAAAAAAATCACGACCTGCACCTCTACAGGATTTAACCCCAACTTCACTAAATAACTCTGAACCTCAACAACGACTGATTACAAAACTCTTGTAACCAACAAATAGGAACTATAAACTCTAATCCCTATAACTCAACAACTAGGAATTATAAACTCTAACTCCTTTGACTCAACAGCTAGGAATTATAAACTCTAATTCCTAACTACACACACCTCCCAAGGTATGCGTTCCCAAAGTCTCTGAGTTTTCCCCAACTCGAAGACCATCTCCTAATTCAGTTTATAACACACTGAAACTAATATTACATCAATAGCTCAAACACAATGAACAACTCTAAAAATCAAAGCTAAAACTCTTAGCTGGATTCTATACTTAGGACCAGGTTTTTCAATGTGTTTCTTCAGTTATTGAGTAGCACTTCGTGAAGTCAATCTGTCGATTGTGCTTTTCTGCTTTGTAAGTGCGAGTATTATTCTGACTGATGCATCTTCTATTTAAGCACAGCTCTTCAAAGAGTCATTCTTTATTTAAAACTCCTCCTTTAATTAGAACTCTCATTGCATAGAGTTCTACTTCAAGTGTGACTCTTTCTTTATTTCCAACTCTTGTCTCCTTAGTGTTGTAGTAAAACTCCAACTCTTTTAAATCAGCACATGTTTATTTATCAGAATCTTTCTCTTCCCACACATAGGACTCTTCAAGATATACTCAGAAGTGAAACTCCTTCACGTAGGACTCCTTTTTCAACTCAAATTGTTTTCCCTTATCATTAAGTGTTTGAATCAAATTCAACTTGTTATATTCCCCACATGATCAGTAGCTTGAGTATATCATAATTAGGCTTGCTTATTCGTTCTTGTCTTTAAGCAATCTTGTCTGCATCTATCAGTGAAACTGGAAGTCTGCTTTCCTATGCATGGACCAACTCAAGTAACATGTTTCATTCATGTGTCAGTTTGTCAATCATCAAAACTACATGGTACCCAACACTGATGATGCAAAGTAATGCAATCCCTCAACTTTTACTTCATACTTTCTAATATTTCCTAATATGGCCCCGTTTGGGCCATGAAAATTATAATTTTCTGGAGTTGGAGTTGGAGTTGTGTTTGGCCATGAATATAAATTAAAGTTGTTTTTGAAATTTTGTGAGAGAAGTATGAGTGAAAACAAGTAAACAGTTTTCACTTTTTTTACCGTAAAAAAGTAAAAACTTTTCATGGCCAAACGGCTGACTTTTACTTACAACATCTCCAACCATTCCTCTTTCACTCCAATCAAACATAGCATAAGTAAAGGAGAAAGAATTAAAACTCACCACCAAGTTGTTGGTATTGCATCCTTCAAAGCTTTCTGTGAACTGCTCCTCATTCAACCATGAACAATCCCTTACACGTATCTCTGTAGGAGATCCACGGATAAGAAGTTCAAAAAATTGATACGTCATTTTCCTAGCATCGCACAGTGACCGGCAAATCTTGTGCCTAAGTGCATCAGGTACACAATCAAGTGAAGTGATTGCATCTGCATTCTTCACTAAAATGCCCATGCAAAGGTCTTGTAGTGAGGGAACCACCAGCTTTCTAGATTGGCATTGCTGGTCCTTTATGGGAACCCATACCACTTCAATCTTACTTTTCTCAGAGTTACTCTTCTGTTGATGCTTGATGTTCATTTCACGATCTCTAATAATTTTCATAGCAGTTGAAAATGGACCGGGCCAGTCTTCTGTTTCTTCAGTCCCCATTGTCTCCTGTGGAATTTCCTCAGCAGCCTCATCAGCGACATTGGTCTCCTCTTCTGCTTGGGAAGAGAAATGAGCAAACCTCGAAGCATTTCGCCTAGCAATATCCCTAAATCTTTCTCTATGAACTCTTCTTGTATCAGTTACACTGCCATTGGTATCTGAAACTTGCTCTCCGTCCTGAATTGTCCTATTCTCTGAGAAATTAATAGCACTTGAAATGATTTCATCAACAAGTTTCTCTGCCCCATGCTTGGATTTTCCTTCCAATGTATCAACATCATGACGCAAATCATCCCCAGCCATCACTTTTTTTCCCTTTTCCTCTCTGCTAAGCCTCCTTGTCCCTGAATCGCGATTTTGTAAAGTGACAGCTTGCCCATCACCCTGAACAGTTTCTGGAAAACAGGCAGAGTGAGGTACTGTGTGTTCAATTAATATCTCGTATGCTACCTCTGGTTCCAATTTCACTGAATGAACCACTGACAAATCCTGTTCAGAAACTGTAGCTTTACATTTCTCTTCTCTACTGAATCTCCTCCTCTTAACACTTGAAGGTTCAACTGAACTTGTCCCTAACTTATCGCTGGAGCCATCTGAACAGCAACTGTTTGGCATTCCTTCACTTAGCTTTCCTTGAGACAACATCTCATCGCAACCATTCTCAACAGATCCAGTATCGCCCACGGAGCCACCACTGCATTCTTCAACTACTCTCTTATAGATTTTCTTGCCTGACCGCAAACTCAAAAACTTAGTGTCCCCTTCTCCCTGCACTTCCATACTTGTCCTTTTCTCCTCATTTCCCTCTTTCATATTTTCAATTCTTTCCTCACTGCAGGCTGAATTTCCTTTATCATCAGATTCACTCAGACCTACTTCTTCAACAGCTTCACTATGTAACACCCCCAAACCCCCGCTTTCTACACCAAGGACACTGTTCAAATTCTTGCCATTATCAATCTCAAAATCCTTACTCTTTCCTTTATGACTCATAACTTCCCTCAAACCAGTTTTAGAAGCCAATCTCAAACTCCTCCTTGCAGCAACACGAGGAATGTCACAACTAGCCAAAGAAGGAGAAGTGGGAGTGACGTTACATAGAGGTTGGACTAAAGTCTCGAGAGATTTTGATGGAGTTGTCGGTTCCAATACATCATTTTCTAGGGTTTTTGGAGAGAGTTTAGGCTTGGATGCCGAAGTCACCTCGCGAGACCTCAAAAGCGTCATTATCTCTTATCTTTGAAGTATGAAACCAAAAGAAAAAAAAGGAAAATCACAGTCACATCTAATCACTAAACAAACATATAATAAGAACACAAATAATAAGTGCACGGAATTAAAGGACAAAATTCAAAGCCTCAGTAGAGTGCTTGAGAAAACTAATAAAGGAAGCTAATAGAGTAAGTTGACAGTTACCTGTGACGGCGAGGAGACTTAGGGGCGAGCAATGTGGGGCAAAAAAATGAGGGAAATGAGACTGTACTAAAGAAGGTGAAAGCGGAAAATGAGGAGTAGAGTAGTGAAAGGAGTAGTACAGCGGTTGAGGACGGCGGGACGTTTCTCAAGTTTGACGACTTTTAATGGGCATTCACGAAGCTTACCGGACACGCACACGACACGCCTGTTGGTATCACTTCGACTTTCCCGCCATAAATATGGGTTGGGCTTTGCCTCAATCAGGCCCAACTCTTGTGTTTCTATGTTAAAAAAGAAAAAGAAAAAAAACAGAGTACTTTGGAAAACGGAAAGAAAACGTAAGCGTTGTAAAATCAGCAAGAACAATACTCTCTCTCCCTCTATATATATATATATATAGTATAAATAATTTATATCTATAGCTATAATTTATATCTATAATTTATAATCTATAATCTATATTTATATTTATAATTTATAATATATTAACAGTGTGAAGACCCTTAGAAAATGATTTGAACTTTTTGTCCTTCGTTAGAAAACTTTCTTTAGACATAACTGTCTTTTCACTATATAATTAAAATTTACTATTTAATTATTTTTATTATACTAACTAGACTTCCTAAAATATATGGTAAAAAAATTAATTAATATTTTTCTTTCTACTAGACTTTCTAAAATATATGGTAGAAAAATTAATTAATATTTTTCTTTCTACTGTTCAATTAGAAAAATACTCCTAAAATAAGATTTTACTAAGAAAATACTTCTATAAATATTGAGAGGTACGTTAAACTAGATATTCATCTTTATTATTTAAATAAATATATTATTTAGTGTAATATTTGAACTTATTAAAGTGAGATATATATATATATATACATATAAAAGTGGCAAGATATTAAAAAGTCACGTGGCAATGTTTAGGAAAAAACTTAATAGTGTTGTAATAAAAAATTTAAATCAAAAAATTTTAAATATTTAAATTTAAAAATAATAATGCTAGAAAAAAAAATCATTAACTTAAACTTAGGAACTATATTTAAAGGGTCCTAAAAAATTTTATATGATGTAAAGAATATACACATATATTTTTTAAAAAGGCTAATCATAATCATGAGAATATATACGAATATTTGAGTCTGATCATCAGCTTGGGATTTTATGAAATTTTTCAAATTATTTATTAATAGAGAAAATTGATAAAGAATACCAGCTAAATGGTAGTACTACTTATTTTCTGAACAATCTTTCCAACTTGAAATTTAAAAACGTTATGACAGATGTATAGTAAAATTTTAAATTAAAAAATATTAAATTTTTGAATTTAAAAATAATAATGCTCGAAGAAAAAAAAGAAATTTTCATTAACTCAAATCTAGGAACTATATTTAAAGATTCCTAAACAAACTCTAAAAATTAGTTACAAGGCGTTTTTAAAAAAAATAGAGATTTGAACTTTAATATATCTGCTAAATCAATAACTTTAGGGTTATGGAATTTCATCACGCTATTACAAGAGAAAATTGAAGGAAAGGTGTCTTTTAAGTCTTGAACGAAGGATTGGTGACATTGACCAACTTAAAGGGTCAAGCATCATTTGAAAACTTGATTAAGTTAATTGTGGACTTGATTAATATTTTCAAAATTTTCTAATCTTTTCAAAAATACAAATCAACCCAAACCACACCCCTCTTTAATCCAAATCAACCAGTCTCTCTCTTCTCTCTCGACAGTTTCTCTCAACTCTCTCCCAACTAACAGTTCTGCAAAATTCTCCTTTCAATCCTCGAGGACTTCAATATTCGACGATAAATAGTTGGCCTTCGAGTTCCTTTTCGACTTCAACCTTCAATCGACGTGACAGCCTTGCTCTCCAGCCACAACAACTTTGAATTCTTCAACCTTCAATCGACGTGACAACCTTGCTCTCCGGCCACAACAGCTTCAAATTCATCATCATTCTTTTTTTTCTTTCGCAGGTAAAAATTTATGGCCTTTTTAGTTTTGAAGAAAATGAGAAACTTGAGCCGACTTCTCTTATAGTATTGGTTAACAATTCCAATATTTGTTGCTTTAATTTAAAATTTGGTCTGAACAAAACCCTAGTTTTTGATATTTTTTCTCTTACTTTTCAAATTGAATTATGATTTTTTGTTGTTTATTGCGTTTTTTTAAAGTTTGATTTTTTTTGTTTGTGTTTATAAAAATAAAACAACGATTTGGGTTGATTTGTCCTGTTCTTGTTCTTGATAAAAATGGCGATATTGTTGTTTTTCTGTTGAACAAAATCGTACTACTGGTTTTTGTTTTATCCAACAGATTATCCATCTGGTACAACATATTAACCATCTGATGTAATAGATTTGTCAGATGATGCAACAGATCAACCATCTGATGCACCAGATGAAACATCAGATTACAATTCTGATGCAACAGATTAATCATCTGATGCAACAAATTTAGCATATGATGCAACATTTTAACTATCTGATGCAACATATTAATCATATGTTGCAACAGATTAAGCATCGAATAAAAAATCTGATACAACTGATTAACTATCTGATGTAACGGAAGGACCATCGAATTAATGATCTGATGCAACAGATGAAGCTCCTGTTGGATAAAATACTATCAACTCTTCCAATAGGATATGTCCAAGACATGATTTTTCCAACTGATCATTCATCTGCCGCGGTAGACGACCCAATGTTGGAAGAAATCTAAATAATATTGACCATTGATAACTGTTCTAACAGATCATTCATGTGTTGCAACAGATGTGTGACCTGTCACACAGACCATTCATCTTTCTCAACGGATGAGTGATATGTTTTGTATTGTCGCAATAGATTACTCAGTCGTTGCTCCAAGTTAGTTAACTGTTTCGACAAATCACTCATATATTGCAACAGATGTATGATCTATTGCACAGACCATTCATCTTTCTCAACAGATGAGTGATATATTTTATATTATCACAACAGATTACTCATCCATTGCTACAGGTTATTTAATTGTTCTAACAGATCACTCATATATTGCAACAGATGATGTTGCAACAGATGTATGATCTGCTGCACATACCATTTATTTTTCCTAATAGATGAGTGATATATTTTGTATTATTGCAACAGATTACTCATCTATTGCAACAGGTTATTTAACTTTTCCAACAGATCACTAATATTGCAACAATATGTGATCTGTTGCACAGACCATTCATCTATCTTAAAAGATGAGTGATATATTTTATATTATTGCAACAGATTGCTCATCCGCTGCAACAGGTTTGTTATATTCTGAAACAGATATACTACATGGTACAACAGATAAGTGATCTGTTGGAACTGTTATTTTACTGTGTTGCTTGTTAGATTTACTGTTATCCCTTTTTAACGATGTATTAATCAACTATAATATATTTTTTTATGTTTCTGTTAATTTTAGATAATATGGCTCCCAAAAGAACAGAAGCTGAATCAAGTCCAAGTAAAAAAATAAGTGAAGCAGCTAGGCTACATCCGCCACTCTATGAGCTTGCTTTACAAGCGTTATCTCAATCAGGATCAAAATATGATGAACACGGGGAGGAGGAATATTTCAAAAGAGACGATTCAAATGCTAATAGCCCTTCCACCGAAGAGTTGGTCAAAACCTTTAGCATTGATCGTTATCTTGTGAGAATACAGTGCAATGGTGCCACAGATTTAATAGGTGATTTCGTGGTTAAGTCAGCCATGGGAAAATCTTTCGACACCTTCAGAAAAATACTTCGAGAATAAAAATTGGATGCTTATTTCAGGGACAACTGCTTTGGGAAATATCTTGATTTGACCTAGGACAACAATGCTCGTTTTCAAATAAAAATGGTATATGAACTTCTCAAGCGTAGGTTTCTGTATGAAAACAAAGATAAGATGGATGAGGTGTGGATAACTTATTGTGGCATGCCTGTTTTTTTTGGTTGGAAGGAGTTTGTCATAGTTACTAGACTAAAATATTATCCTTCTTCTCAAGTTATACCTATTCTAACCCCCCAAAAAGCACCCCGCACACCCAAAAAAAGCAAAAGCAAGTCGTGTGATCGTGATAACCTGGTGTTCATTGTTGGTCCAAGCTTCAAAAATAAAAATTTGATAGAAGCGTTGAAAGGTAAACAACTTTCAAAGAAGCACAAGCAGTCATTGTGCTTGGTTTGGTTTGTGCATAATATTCATTGGGCGAGAGACGTTAACAATAACATAAGTGTTGGTTTAATAAAGCTATCCGAGGATCTTGAGGTGTTTAACAACTATCCTTGGGTTATGAAAGCTTCAAAATGACTGTCCAATATTTGTTGACTGTGTTAGCGCCAAAGACAGTCAACTTATATGACTTTCCATGGGCTTTTATGGTAAATGTTTCGTTTCTTTCTTTTATTATGAAATCATTCATTTTTTTTACTCAATAATGGTTTTAATTTATTGGCATTATTTTATAGGCTTGGGCATTTGAAATCATTCCTCATTTGAGATAACAAGTGAACTACCAGGAAGAAGTTTCCTGTCCAAGAATCTTGAGATGACTGTCGGTCAAAACTGATAAAAATACAAAATTTCTTGATCTCTTCAACCCCCAGAAGGATGCAGTAAGTATAATTATAATTCAGTTTTTATTTTAATTAATAATATTTTTGAATGATCTAATCATCATTCTAATATATGTAATGATTTATGTTAGATTGTGCATTCGTCGCTAGTTTCGATCAATCGAGAGTTGAAGATGTCATTTTTTCTTACTTTACGATCTGTTCAAACTTTATCAGACCCTAAGGTCATTAATAGAATAAAAATGGAATTATTTGGAGCAACAACCATTACAAGAAAAATAATTTTGAAGGGTGGCTTATTGTTATTGATGGTCTTAGTGGTGATGGAGCTGTTGGTGATGGTAGTGTTGTTGTTGTTAGTGCTAATGATGCTCCTTTTACAGTATTTAAAACAAACCATTGTGAGTATGATCATACTGGTTATACAGATTTTGCCTCTCCCAGCGAATGTTCTGCATGCAAATGTCAAGACTGCAGGGCGAAACATGATGTAATGATTAATGCTATTAATACATTAACTACTTCTGTAAAGGAATTGACATCTAAGAGGGGTGTCATTCCATCAAAGAGAATTTTATTTCCATCCACTCCATTAGAGATTAAGGCTAAGAGGAGAAGGAATGTGATTTCCAAGGCATTATCAAGCATCCAAAATAACAAAATTACAACTCATTTGTCCGTGTGTTGCACTGAGCAATGTACAATGTCCAAAGGAGAGCAGCATGAGTTGAACAAGGTGAATATATATGTCTTCCAACTAACAAACAGACATATTTCTATTTTAACGGATGACACATCTGCTGAAAATTATCAAGCAAATATATACATTTGTTGCAATAGTTGACTAACTTGTTGCACCAGATAAAGTACCTGTTGCGACATATTTGTCGTCTGTTTTAGCAAATTAATAGCTCTTCGTACCGCTTTTATTTGTACCAACAGATGACCTATCTTCTGCAATAGATGGGTCATATGTTGCAACAGATGGTTCATCCATTGGAAATTATCATACAGGTCTTCCCCATGTAAAAATTTAACCCAACAGTTGATTCATTATTGCAACAGAAATATAATCTGTTTGGGATAATTTAAAACAAGAGGAAGACCTGTTTGATTTGCTAGAACAAATGAGTTATCCTTTTCCATTTTGTTGTATCTCCGTGATTAGCATTGACCAATTCTGGCTTTTCAGATAGATATAGAAGCTACGGTTGAACAACATTGATAATAAGCTACTCTACTCTTTTTACGAAAATACGGAGAACAGAAAGTGCAGAAACCGTACGTAAGCGACAATAAAGATCCACAACGAGCAAAGTCGAATTCCATAGCACCGGATGAAGAATAACTTGTCCATATTGAGTAGATATTTATAGCTTGAGTTGAGTCTGTCAAAGTAATAACCTCACCCCTCCTTAGGAATCCTTGACATCAATACTTAAATTGTTGATGTATTTGTTAAGATTTGTACCCATAACAATTTTTTTATATTTTATTTATTCGTTGATTTTATTTCAGCTAATTTCTTAAGGCCTTGATTTATTTTATTTTGTCTATGAATTTTATTTTTCCTTAGATTTAAACTTATTAATTGAAATGAAATACTAGATTCAAATATTGCAACTGATAATGTATCTGTTGCAACAGACGAAACATTTGTTGTAAAATATCAAACAGATTTGACATATGTTGCAACAGGTAGGTAATCTATTGGAATTTATCAAACAGGTCTTCCCACTGCTGCAATAGTTATACTTAGATAGAAACACCGACATAATTCAACAGATGACCAACCTATTACAACAGATAAACTATATGTCAGAACAGGTAGAATATCTATTACAACGGATGGAGAATCTGTTTCATTATAAAAATTTAACTTTCATTGGACATAAAAAAATTGCCACTACATGTAAAAAGGTGAAAGTAAATTGAAATAAAAAAGGCAGAACCCATCGACAGTGTTCAGTTCAAACACCTAAAATAAAATAGGCATCAAGTAGACAGTGTTCATTTTAAACACGTAAAATAAAATAGGCACAAATGTGTCAGGTTGGCACTTTTTACTGACTTGGCGTCTGATTTTGCCCCCAACGACCATTTTTTCCTCCAATGTCTTATATATTCATCTTCTTCCTAAAATTTAATCCTAAATTCCTAGATCTTCTTCTTTGTCATCATTTTTTTTATCTATCCAAATTCTTTAAATTATTTGCATTTGGTCTTTCTTTTCTTCATTTTTTTCCAACTGAACTTGACAATGTCGAGCGCATCTTCTACCGTTTTTTGTGATAACAATTTTTGATATTGTAAGTGCGGTCATGAAGCTCTATTGAAGACTTCTTGGACTAAACAAAAGCCAGATCGTAGTTTTTTTACTTGTAAGATTTCAAAGGTAATATTTTTTTTATTTAATTAGTTGATTAATTATTGACTTGTAATTATTTTGTAATTGTGTTCTTGTTTTTATAAAATTGGGTGGTTACAATTACTTTGATTGGTATGAAGAACGACACCCTTCACAAGCAAATCATGTAATCTGGCAAGGCTTTTGAAGAGAAACAAAATCGAGCAAGAAAACACTACATTGTTGTTGTTATTGCTACTAGTTTGGTGGTGTTGGGCATATGAATTTTCAAGCCTAATTGCTAAAATTTTCATATTGGTGTATTTGCTACTGGTTTGGTGTTGTTGAGCACATGGATATTCAAGTGTAATTATTATAAAATATCAAACAGATTTAGGCGTATGTTCTAAAATTTAGGTCATGTATTAGAAATTATCAAACAGGTTTTCCCACTGTTGCAACAGATTAGACTTAGATTAGATAGATCGGCATAATGCAACAGATGACCAACCTATTGCAGCAGATAAACTATCTGCCATAAAAGATAGAATATATTTTACAACAGATTGACAATCTATTGCATTATAAAAAACCCAACTTTCATTCACCAGGAAAAAATTATTGTCACTACATGTACATGTAATTTAAAGTAAAGTGAAGTGTGACTTGAAATAAAAAATTATTATTTCACAGGCTCTTCTATATACACAGGCTCCAAGCGTCCAGTTAGTACCCTATAAGCCCAGACCTCTTGCAGGTTTGTCACAACATTGTCGCACAGAAAGGTTGTTGGCTCGGTCATTTCTATGCTGGTCAGCAAACATTCGATGTGTGCAAGAGCGTGCGAGTCGCTCGCGTAACCATTATTATTTTTTGGAAAAGTCATGCCCTTGTTTAGACCTTCGAAATCCCATGATTTATTCATAAACACTTTCTTTGGCAAATGATTCATCAGTTTACTCTCTCTCAATAAGATGGGTAACAGCTCCATCAGTGGCTGCAAGAGGAAAAAAAGATCGACATTGTCAACGGCAGGTTCGTTGCAGTCATAAACTTTGATCTTTTCCTTCTCGAGTAGTATCTCGACAGCCCGATAATATATGCCTTTCACGCTAATAACTGTAAGAATCCTCTTTGCCTCGGTCTACTTCTTACCGTGTGGATTTGTCCTCTCCCCTCTAATATATTTTATCATTTCTTCCTTCTCCAAGTCTAATGTAGAAACTAAGAAATCAAGTCCCGTGCCACATGCTTCAAAATTGAGTTGATCGTACTTATCCTTGAGCCTCCTACAGAAGTCGAGGTCCATTATCCTATCAGTAGCATTATAAACTTTTGGGTACGTTAATTGTCTTTTCCTTATGAGGCAGAGAATTTCGTCAACATGCTGTGATATAAGAAAATAATTTTTAAATAGGTTAGTAATTGTAAAGATGGTCTATCTGTTGCATAGGTTTCTCTAAATCAATAATCCAACCCAAATTATGCAACAGATGGATAGTAAGTTACAACATAACCACTACTGGTTGCACCAGAATACCCAGCTATTGCAATAGATTTCACATCTGTTGCGTAGCTTCTTCTTCATGGGGTAGATTAGATTAGAAGTCTAGGTTAAGAAAAGTAAACTTGCCTTGTCCTCGTAACATATACGTATATCTGTCATAGTCTGGAAGTCTTGGTGGGAAAAGAGAGGCATGGGGTAATCTGGTGCGCCTGGCTTAGCATTCCTGGCCTGTCGCAGATCCCTCTTCTCTTTGGCACCAAGTTCCGCGTATATGTCCACCTTCTTGAATGGCCCCTGAACTTCAACAGTTTTTTTTAGAGGGAGGACTTGCAATTATTTTTTATTTCCAATAGGAGAGTACGTCGGTTATTGCTCTTTTCTTCCTCCTAACCAATACTGTAGGATTATATTACTCCCTCAACTTCTTGGATGGTATGACACCCTTCTTGGATTTAAATTCCTCGACAGTTTTAAAGATATCCTCTACTTTTTAAAAAAGTTTATCCTGGCTGTCCTTGCACTCTTCGCATTTGCAACGAGAACACGAAGGTGAAGAAGGGTGAGAGGGACCTGTGTAAGGGTAAAAAAATATGTCTTCAAACATATTTATTTTTTCTTGAGCATCAAAATGCTCATCATCATGAGTGGTAGCAGCATCAACATGCCTGCCCCCAACTCCAACAACTCCACCAGAAGAAGCACCCGGATCTGCCTTAGTTGGTTGGTCATGAATAGCCTCAACATTAGGCTGACCTTTCCTAACTGTTCTTCTTATGGTTGTTGCTCTAGCCTTTTTCTTCCTTATTAACTCCACCATTGGGTCTTCTATAGTATCAACATGACCTAGAGTAATATAAGAAGTCATCAACGGCTCTTCTTCAGTAGGCACGATCCATGGATGCACAACCTAAAAAAAAGACAGATAAATTTAAATCATATAATATAATAATTTTCACAATTGGGTTAACATTTTAATAGTCAGCTTCTGCAACAGATTAACAATATGTTGCATCAGATTATCCATCTATTGCATAGTTTACAGTAGATGGTTAAAATCTATTTTATTCGGGTTCTGAGAACTAGAGCAACACATGGATAATCTGATGCAAAATATAAATCATCTGTAGTTACAGATTACCAATCTATTGCACCAGTTGCACAAGACAGGTAATCTGTTGGGTTACATATTAAGCAACAACTGATCTGTATGTGTATTAACAATATGTTATATCATATTACACATCTGTTGCATAATTTGCAATAAATGGTTAATTTGTTAGGAGTCGGGTTCAGAGAACCAAAGCAACAGATGGGTAATCTGATGTGAGATATCAATTATCTGTCGCAACAGATTATCCATCTATTACACCACTTGGCACAGGATGGGTAATCTGTCGCAATAGATGTCCCATCTAGTGCATCAGATATAATATTTGTTGCACCAGATATAACATCTATTCAATATCTTTTATTGAGTAAAATTATTTTACTTGAAGAAGACGTACTGCATCATCCGAAGGGTTAAAGAGACCAACCTCCTTAATTTTGGTGTTGATCTTCGCAGCCAAACACCTAAACATTCTTGGATGAGAAACCTTATCTGGGTAATCCATTACCTGCTTTTGGAGGGGAGGAATGACTTCAAATGCCCAAGCTTAAAAAATGTAAATAGAAAGCAAGCAAAAAAAAGTCATAATAACTAACTATATTCAATATAACTTAATGGATGAGTTAAAATAGTGATTAATTTTACCATGAAAGCCCAAGGAAAGACGTATAATGTGGTCGTCCCTGAGGATAACTTTGTCAGTAAATATTGGGCAGTCAAGTAGAAGTTGTCATCCTAGGGATAATTGTTGAATTTATCAAAATCCTCAGCACGCGCCAACAAATCATCTTCTATGACCTTGTTGACATCTCTTGCCAATATTACCGAATGGGCAAACCAAACTAAGCACAATTGTTCCCTGTACTACTTTGGTATGGTTTTATCCATGAGATCTGTCAACAAATCTAATGTTTTGTAGCCAAGTTGAGCAATGTCTAACAACCCATCTATTTTTTCCTTGCATTTTCTTGCCTTGGATCTTTTGTGGGGTGTTCCCTTGGCGATAGGTGGTTCTTCTGGACGATGGCATCTCAATCCCGTCACTATGGCAAACTATTGCAAGCCAAAATAAACTGGCATGCCACAGTAGTTGATCCAGATTTCATAAATCTTTTGGTTGCCCCCTCCTTCGGATCTTCATCATCCCCCACGTACTTGATCCTACGCTTGAGAATACCATATATCATCCTCATTGGGAAACGGGCAGGAGCGTCCTCAGCTAGCTCAATAAAGCGTCTAAAGCAGCTCTTCTTAAAAAGTCCGTCTATGTTTTTGTCCTTCATAATTTTCCTAAAATAAATAAATGTACTCCCCATCTGACATTTAAGTACAATTTCACCAGTTAGTTCTTCTTTTGCATTTTTGTTATTTATCGGCATCGCAACTTGAAACTTGTCAATACTAAAAGTTTTGATAGGATCATGCTAGGATGTCGATATTAATTTATGCCCCATTGGTGATCCATTATCATCATGTTGATGATCATCCTCTTTGTCTTTCTCTTTCTCACTCTCTAATTCCTTCTCTTTCTCACTTTGATTTTCGTCATCACCATCTACAGACCCTTGTCCACCTCCCTCAATATTGTTTTCATATCTCTCCTGATACACTATCAAGTCGACAATGCAAGAATCTAGCAACAACAACAAGATGAACAAACCAACACAAGAACAATAAGTTGAACAACAAGTTCTAGTGAATCGAAATAGGACACACACGGTTTCACTAGGCTTTAAGAATCACGTTTTTAGAACAAGATGACGAAGTTTTCAATAAGAACCAACAAGTCAACAAGGTGCTAGTGAATCAAAAGAGCCCCACACGACTTCACTAGACTTCAAGATTACAAATCAGAATCTTAATAAGATTACAAAAAGATAGTAACTTGACATGTAATATTCAAGAGTCTAAGAACCCTAACAACAAGAGAGGACCCTAAGACTAAAGAATATTAAAACCAAGTTCTTACTTGGACCAAGAGGAACTCTATGACCTCAAGATCCTTGTTTCTAGACAAGATACAACACCAGTATCACTCTACTTGTGAGTTTTCAGATTTGGGGCTTTTCCAATGGAAGAGGGAGAAGTTCCTCAATATTACAAGTGTTTATGTCTCAAAATATTATGAAAGAACTATCTGTCAAATAACCCTGATATCATCTATTTATATTACATCATAAATAAAGGAGAAAATGACTAGATTGCCCTTGCCATGAGGTGGCCTTGGAGTGTAAGTTTATTACACTTAAAGGCTCCTCTTCACACTAAAAACATTTAGACCATTAGGTGGATCAATCACCAACTCAAACACGGTCATTTGCATGAACAAGGCTTGGAGTTTTTATAACTCCCGAGCTTGGCTAAGTGTGAATGATCATGAACTTATTGGACAGCTTGCTACACCCGTATCATCATCTCTACCTTGAGAGAAATTGGACCTCAAATTTGGCATTTGGTTATCTTCAACCGCATCCACGAGAGAAAGATCACACACGTTGAAAGTGTTGTGCACTTGATATTTCGGTGGAAGGTCAATCTTGTAGGCGTTGTCATTGATTTTCTCAAGTACTTGGAATGGACCATCACCCCTCAGCATCAATTTGGACTTCCTTTGAGATGGACACCGATCCTTTCGAAGATACACCCACACCCAATCTCCCGATTTAAGAATGAGTTTCTTTCTCCCCTTGTTGGCCCTCCTTGCAATTTCTTGGCTTTTCTTCTCAAGTCAAAGCCACCCCTTCTCATGTAACTTCTTCATAGAATCTGCCCGCTTGCTTCCATCTAAGATAATCATGAGATTACTTGGAAAAGGAGTTAAATCCAATGGGGTAAGGGGGTTGAGGCCGTATACACACTCAAAGGGAGTCATTCCTGTACTTGAGTGTATGACACAGTTATAGGCAAACTCAATCAATGGTAAGTGCTCCTCCCAAGAAGTCATTTTTCCCTTAACAATGGAATGTAGCATATCACCCAAAGTCCTATTTACTACTTCCGTTTGTCCATCGATTTGTGGGTGGCAAGACGTAGAGAACAACAACTTGGTACCAAGCCTACCCCACATAGACTTCCAAAAGTGACTTAGGAACTTAGAGTCCCTATCACTCACAATGGTCCTCAGAACACCATGCAATTTGACAATATTATCAATAAATAAAGAGTCCACGCTAGGTGCGTTATCACATTTAAAACAAAGAATAAAGTGCGCCATCTTAGAAAATTGATCGACTACAACAAAGATACTATCCCAGCCTTGTCTAGTCCTTGGTAGCCCTAACATGAAATCCATAGATATATCAAGCTAAGAACGTAGAGGGGTGGGCATCGGGGTTTACAACTCGTGAGGTAGGAGCTGAGATTTGGCTCCTTTGCCTTCTACATATTGGCCGCAAATCCTAACCACATCTATGGGCATTCTTGGCCAATAGAATTGCTCCTCCAATATTCTGAGGGTCTTTTCGACCCCAAAATAACCCTTAGATAGGCATCATGTGCTTTCCTCACAAACAACTCTCTCCAAGAGCTAAAGGTTACACACAATCGTCTACCTTTAAATAAGTAACCATCAAACTTGGCATAGGGATTTGAACCCCTAGCTGAATCCCACTTGTCCCTACCCAAAGCTTCACATTCCCTAAAGATAGGAGCAAAGTGAGGGTCCTCGGGATATAATCCTCTTAAGATCTCAAAACCCATTGATTTTGAAGACAAAGTGGACACAAGAACATGTTTTCTAGACAAAGCATCGACTACTGTATTTTCCTTACCCTTCTTGTATTGGATAACATAAGGGAAGGTCTCAAGAAACTCAATCCATTTAGCATGCCGTTTGTTAAGCTTGTCTTGTGCCCGAAGATGCTTTAAGGATTCATGGTCCGTTTGGATCACGAACTCCTTAGGCCATAACTAGTGTTGCCAAGTGGCCAAGGCTCTAATCAAGGCATACAACTCTAAATCATACATGGAGTAGTTTAGAGTTGCTCCTTTGAGCTTTTCGCTAAAGTAAGCAATGGGTGTTAAATCTTGCATCAAAATAACCCCTATGCCTACTTTACTTGTATTGCACTCGACTTCGAATGTCTTATCAAAGTTGGGCAATTGTAACAAAGGCGTGGAGATGAGCATAGCTTTCAAAGCTTCAAAAGCCTTAGCTTGCTTTTCACCCCACTTGAAGGGTTGATCTTTCTAAATGACCTCGGTTAAGGGGGCGGCTATGGTGCTAAATCCTTTCACAAACCTTCTATAAAAACTAGTCAACCCATGGAAGCTTCTTACTTCTACAAACCCTTCTCCAACGATTTGTAGGATTGGCTAATTTTTTATAGTGTTTATTTTGGATTCATACACTTCGAACCCTCTTAAACTAACAACAAAACCCAAGAAAATAACTTCATTAACACCAAAGGAGCATTTTCCCAGATTTGCATACAATTTTTCCTTCCTAAGACATCAAATACACATTATAAATGCATCACATGCTCATCTAAAGACTTTCTATAAACTAAGACACTATCAAAGTAGACAACAACAAACTTTCTAATAAATGGCTTCATCACATGATTCATTAGCCTCATAAAAGTACTTGGAGCGTTTGTTAGGTCGAATGACATAACCATCCATTCATAGAGACCAAACTTGGTCTTGAAGGCGGTTTTCCATTCATCACCGGGTTGTATTCTTATTTGGTGATAGCCACTCCTTAAATTAATCTTGGAAAATAAACATGAACTATTCAATTCATCAAGCATATCATCTAACCTAGGGATAGGGTGATGATATTTTACCGTAATCTTGTTAATGGCTCGGTAGTCCACACATATACGCCATGTTTCATATTTCTTAGGAACTAGTAGCACCGGAACGACGAATGGACTCAAGCTCTCATTGATATACCCTTTGTTGAGGAGTTCCTCAACTTGACGTTGCAATTCCTTAGTGTTCGTAGGGTTGCTTCTATAAATTGGCTTGTTTGGCAATTGTGAGCCCGGCACAAAGTCAATTTGGTGCTCAATTCCCTAAAGCGGGGGCAATCCTTGCGGAAGTTCTTTGGGAAATACATCTTCATAATCTTGCAACACACAAGAAATCAAAAGAGAAATGGAAGAATTAGTGGGGTTAGTGTTAAAACAATGAGCCAAAAGTAACATAGGCGTGTCCTCATCATGATCCATGAAGAGTTCCTTCTTTCTAACCAACATCACCATGTTTTCTTTCCCTTTTGATGTTTAGGCAGCCTCGGATACCCCTACTGCCCCACCTATGGTTTCCCCTTTTTTTTCTTTCCTTTTTAAAATTCTTTCCCTTTTCCTTCAATTCTCTTATCTTTTGATGCCACTCATTTACTTGGGAAGGAAAAAGAGGATGAAGTGTAACCTTTCGGCTATCCTTCTCAAGTGTATATCGATTAGACCTCCCATCATATTTGGTAGACCTATCATATTTCCAAGGTCTACCTAACAACAAGTGACACGTTTGCATCGGCAAAGCTCTTCATTGTGGTAGTTTCCCACCTTAAACCGTATCACACATTGCCTTGTGACCTTTAATTCACCATATTTATTCAACCATTGCAACTTGTAAGTACTAGTGTGCGGTGTAATTGGCAACTTCAAGAAGTTTACCATAGCAACACTAGCAATATTTGCACAACTACCACTATCGATCACCAAAGTGCACATACTCCCCTTTATAATACATTTAGTATGGAATAAATTTTCCCTTTGACTTGGGTCATCTATTTCCTTACTAATCATGACGCGCCTAACTACAAAGTTTGGAACCACACACTTCCTTTCTTGTGGATAAACATCTTCACCATCATCATCATGTGGTCCATTCTCCGGTTCCTCTCCATCTTGAGGTTCGGCCTCATCCTCTCCCTTTTCAAGACCCACCTCCTCACCAAGGTAATACAATCTCCCTTCTCATAGGATCACATTGCATCAGTTTGGACATTTATTGGCTTTATGTTGCCAAACTTGGCACTTGAAACATTGGAATCCTTTTGGGTTAGGATACTTGTGAACTTCTTATTTTGGAGGAATTTTGTGGACTGTTTTGGGCTCGGACAGACTTTTAGTGGTGGGTTGGTCCTTGTTTTTGGGCCAACCCAAAAAGGATTGACCCATCTCCTTGCTTCTAGGCCAACCTGAGGTGGATTGTCCCCTTGCCTTGAATGACGACCTCTCTTTAAGTTCCCTTTCAATATAAAAAACTGCTTGGAAAATACCTTCAACGGTATCAAACTTGTGAAGTGTTAAATGAGTGGAGATCTCTTTGTTCAACCCACACTTGAACTGAATGATGTCATGACTGATTTGTTCCCCACGATGATCAAGCTTCAACATGAGTTGCTGAAATTCATCATAATATGCCATCACACTTTTGTTACCTTGACGCAAGTTATACAATCTAGCAAGCAACTCACGGCGATAACTCTCGGGAAGGTACCGTTGTCTCATCAAGTACCTCAACCGAAACCAAGGTGGTGGCTATCCATCAACTAATTCATTACCAAATCGCTTGACGTACTCCCACCAAGTGTTAGCATAACCCTCAAAATAAGCTATGGCATAACAACTTTTCTTTTCTTCCGAGATATAATTAACTTGGAAAACTTTTTCACAAGGCTATTCCTAAGCTAAGTAGGCCTCGGGGTCACTTTCACCTTTAAAGATTGGTAGGCTCAACTTGATGGTGTTGATGCCTACATCTCTCTCTTGGTGTCTGTTTGCCCTTTCTACATACCCTCGGTATCTTTTTTTATCTCCACAACCCTTTCTCATCTCCTCCTCCCTCATGTAAGCATCTTCAAAGGCCCCATATCCTTCATATTCCTCTCTACCATGTTTCTCAAAGTGGGCTGAATGGTTTTGGACATTTTAAACTTGATTTAGAGGAAGTGGATTCTATGGAGGTGGTGGTCTTTGGTTTAATGGAGCTTGGAAGGGAGGGTTCGGATTTAGTAGAGGTACTTGACGTCCAAGTCCCTCTTGTGGAACTTGAGGAGTTTGGAAATGTATTGGTCTAGTGGGTTCACGGTTTGGAGAGAGATGAGTGGTTTGGCTTGCGGCATTTAGTGGAGCTTGGGGTGGATTTAACATTTGGTGCAATGTTTCAGGAGTGATGGTTGTGGAGGAAGTTCTATCATGCCCACTTGAAGAAATATGTAGAGGAGTAGAAGGGAGAGAGTTCCTTTGACTCTCCACTTGTTCTAATCTTCCACTAATAGCCGACACATCTCCCTTTATTGTTGTCAAATCCCCTCTCACGGCTCCAACTTTCGTATTCAACCTTTCAAGTGTTCGGGTAATAGCCTCAAGAGTGGCCCTCATAGAGTCAAGAGCATTAGTATCCACATTTTGGGCGTAGTCCCTTCCATTGTCAAGGTATTACCTACAAAATCAGCAAACAAGTTAGTGAAAAAAAATCCTCTCCTCACTTACACTCTTTGGATCACCTCACACTTTAGTTCCACAAGTGTTGTAGATTGGCTAGTAACCCATGAATCCTTAAGGTATGAGTAAGCTCTTATCCAGAGTGGATTCTTGTTTGAAGACTCAAAGATTCTCATCGGACTAGAACCAAGAAGTATCAACGTATTCAAAAGATAAAAGCACCCAAGTACTCGTTGACACGAACAAACGGATTCAAAGGACTAATTGACAACCTAGTAGGAATATACTAGTTTGTTAATTAGTTATAGAACCAAGTAAGGAAACCAAGAATCAACAATTAGAAACTAGAAAACATCCAAATTTGAGCTTATTAGTGACGTGGAAGTAGCAATGATGATGTGGAAGCATGTAATTGGTATTGGTCCCACACAATTTTTTTTGTCACAAATCAGAAATTTCAATATTCACACAACTTGTAATGGATGACAATTGGTTTTGGAGGGAACGTAAAAGTCTTGTACTCTTTATCAACTTTTCAAACTCAAAAGGTGAGATTTGACTATACGAATCCCACAAAACAAGGTCCCTTGATTTAAGGAAAAGTGGTTGCCAAGTCTAGGAAGTGATGTGTGCAAGTCTTCTCACCAACGACTTTATAACTTTTGTCTTACAACCTTTTGGATCTATTTTACACCTTTGTTGTCTTAAGTTGTAAGAATAGATGAAGAACAAGATGAAAACCGCAACAACCTTCAAGAACAAAATATCAACTTCTGCAAGAACACAACACAAAACCACCAATTGTCATCAACAAGGTACAACCTACAGTCCACTTCAAGTCACCACAACAATGGTCAATATTATAAGCTCAACTTTAGATCTAGACACTTTTAGTGTTGGTGAGAAAGAAACCAACACTATAAACACACTAAACAAGTAAAATAACACCTAGATCTAAAAACACAAACACCAATCTCGGCCAAGACAACAAGATGGACAGATTTCTCTTTTTCTTTTTTTGGAATTTTCAGGTTTCAATAATTTTTTTTTTAATTTTCGTCCAAGAGAGCCTAAGATTGGTAGTGTAGGAACACAACCAGCCTTGCTTTGATACCAAATGATACACTATCAAGTCCATAATGCAAGAATCTAGCAACAACAACAAGATTAACAAACTAACACAAGAACTACAAGTTGAACAACAAGTGCTAGTGAATCGAAATAGGCCACACACGACTTCACTAGGCTTTAAGAATCACGTTTTTAGAACAAGATGATGAAGTTTTTAATAAGAACCAGCAGGTCAACATGGTTCTAGTGAATCGAAAGAGCCCCACACGACTTCACTAGACTTCAAGATTACAAAACACAATATTAACAACATTACAAAAAGATAGTAACTTGACATGTAATATTCAAGAGTCTAAGAACCCTAACAACAAGAGAGGACCCTAAGACTAAAGAATATTAACACCAAGTTCTTACTTGGACCAAGAGGAACTCTATGACCTCAAGATCCTTATTTCTAGCCAAGATACAACACAAGTTTTTAGATTTGGGGGTTTTCCAATGGAAGAGGGAGAAGTTCCTTAATATTACAAGTGCTTATGTCTCAAAATATTATGAAAGAACTAGCTGTCAAATAACCCTAATATCATCTATTTATATTACACCATAAATAAAGGAGAAAATGACCAGATTGCCCTTGCCATGGGGTGGCCTTGGAGTATAAGTTTATTACACTTCAAGGCTCCTCTTCACACTTAAAACATTTAGACCATTAGGTGGATCAATCACCAACTCACATACGACCATTTGCATGAACAAGGCTTGGAATTTTTGTAACTCCCGTGATTGGCTATGTGTGAATAGGCATGAACTTGTTGGACAGCTTGCTAACCCGTATCATCTCCTCATCTTTACTTTGTTTCCCTGACTGAGATTGTTCAGAAAGCTCCTCCGAATCCCTCTGCATTGTTCAGAAAGCTACTCCGAATCCCTCTGCACTGTAGCCTTTTTTCGGGGGTGGTTAGACGTTGATCCACTTTCACTTTCTTTTCTTTTGGGAGACATGTTTTACCTACAAACAACAGAAAAATAAAAATTACATTACAATTGATGTATGCATAAATTTTATAAAATACATTACAAACACCACTAATAATGATATACTAACAACCACCACCACCACAAATACCACCAACCAATGACACAAACACCATAAATACCGACACCACTTACAACCACCAGAAACACCACAAACCAATGCCACCACCAGTGCTACGACGACGACGACGACCACCACCACCACCACCATAAATACCACAAAAACCTTCCAATAATACCACAATAGTCAACGAAACACTATGATAGAAACTAGGGTTTTCTCAAGTTCTTCCTATGATTTTACTATCAAAACTCAAAATTGTAAACCCATTCTCGAAGATAATACAACTAAAAGTTTTCTTTTTCATCATTAACTTAAAAGCCCTTATTTTTTTTAAAAAATAACAAATATAAAACTCTTCTCGAAAACACCTATGTGGTTAGAAATGAGAAGAAAATCGATCTGTTATGAATGGTAGAGCAATTTATTGAGTAGTTATAGTTGTTGTCTATACTGTATAATTGAGTGAGAAACAGAAAAGAGCGAGAAAATTTGAAATGATGAAACATTTTTCTCGCAAATGGATATGGGTTGATTTGTATTTTGAAAAAGAATGACAAGTTTTGAAAATGTTAATTTGGTCCGAATTGATCTTAATTATTTTTTAAAATTATAAAAGATATACATAATTTTTAACCCTCTCATCATGCAATTGCCAAAAGACTCAATTGAAGTTGTAGTTGACCCTATAAACTCACCCACCCCTGGTCCTAGATTATTCAATTTAGGTATATGAACTCAATTGAAGTTGTATAAAAATAAATGTTCAACCTTTTGGATCAGATACTCATCTGTTGCAAATTATCAAATAGATTAAATAATCTGTTGCGATAGATTACCCATCTGTTGTAAATTATCAAATGGATTATCACATGTCATATTAGATTACCCATCTATTGCAAATTATCAAACAGGGGATGCCATATGTTATAGTTGACCCTATGAGAACTCACCCCTGGTCCAAGATAAATCAATTAAGGTATTGGTCTAACATATTAGGTGGTAAGAATCGGTTCAGCTTAGAGTGACCGATCGACGATTCTGGTCGGGAGGAACGCAATACTGTCTTATCATTCAATTGCCAAAAGACTCAATTGAAGTTGTAGTTGACCCTATGAGAACTCACCCCTAGTCCTAGATTAATCAATTAGGGTATTGGTCTAACGTATGAGGTGGTAAGAATCGGTTTAGCTCAGAGTGATCGGTCGACGACTCTGGTCGGGAGGAACGCAATACTTTCTTATCATTCAATTGCCAAAAGACTCAATTAAAGTTATAGTTGACCCTATGATAACTCACCCCTGATCCTAAATTAATTAATTTAAGCTATTGATCTAACATATGAGGTAGTAACAATTGGTTCAGCTCAGAATGATAGTTGATGACTCTGGTCGGGAGGAATGCAATATCATCTCATCATTAAATTGACAAAAGACTCAATTGAAGTTGTAGTTGACCCTATGAGAACTCACCCCTAGTCCTAGATTAATCAATTAGGGGTTGTTTGGTAGAGCGTATAAGAACAATGCAAAATATAGTGTATTAGTTATGCTTGCATTAGTAATACTTGTATTATTTATGATTGTATTAGTTAAAAATGTATTATTTCTTATAAATTGTTTGGTTTGATGTATAATAAATAATACATCTTACATAATTTCTATAAAAGAAAGTTTTGTTTACAAAAATACCCTTCTTTGATTTTGTACACTTTTTTGCAACAAAGTTCTTTTGTTATTTCAAACATAATTAATATTGTTGAACTATTATATAGAGGTATAGGATTAATTGCAAGACCTTCGTATTTGGGAAAAAATATTACGCCGGCGGATTAACATAGTCAAAACAAAAATAAAATACAAGACGTAAAATTAAGAAATAGTCTCAATTTTTTTAAAAATCTTTTCGAAAAACTTTCAAAGCAAAGCAAAAATATGTTATAGTTATTTAAATCAACCATTCATTGTTGTAAATTCAAATAGTGGTAAAATAAAAGGTGAAATGTTTTAAAAAGATTCACTAGTGCAAATTAAAATGGCGGAAAAAGGAATGGTGAAATATTTTGAGAGAGAAATTGAGGGGTATTAATGTCATTTAATAAGTTAATGCATGTGTTTAAAGTCTTTGTATTACTAATACATAGGAAATAGAGCGTATTTACTAATACACAATTCAATACACAATAAGGTGTATAACTAATGCTTGCATTAGTTATACATAGGCAAAAAGTCGTACTCCCTCCGTCCCAAATTTTCTAATTTGTTGTCCAATTTTACTTGTCCTTTTTCATTAATCAAGACAAGACAAATTTTTTTTCTCCATGTTTTAACCTTTTTCAAATTAAATTGTAAACATCATTTAATAAGGATACTATAGTAAACTAGGCATGTTATTAATTATTTTTCTTAATCAATGTGCCATCTCAATTTGGGACGGGTAATTTGGGATAGAGAAAGTATCAAACAAGGTACTAGCAATACACATTAACTAATGCATGTATTATATTTTACAATACACTCTACCAAACGACCCCTAAAGGTATTAGTCTAACATGTGAAATCAATTGAAATTGTATAAAAGCAAATGTTCAACCTGTTGCAACAAATGTGTTTTTTATTGGAATTAATCAAACAAATTAGGTCATCTGTTGTAACATATTACGCATCTATTGCGATGGATGACCGAGCTTTGTAAATTTTCAAACAAAAATTGTTATCTGTTGCACTTAGATGTTTTAAGACCCTTTTTTTTACAATTTAGTTATTTCCTATCTGAGATAAAAAATTTAAAATACTAAGGTGGTAAAAATATTACTTGGATAACTCAAAAATCTCCTGAGCGAGTAGTCTTATCTGGTCTTTTCAATGTCACAGTCTACTCGTGTCCCTCAAAAGTCAAAAGTTATTGATGAATATTTAAAACCCATAGCTAGAAGAATACTCTCTCGTTCAGCCATAACATAAGTAAGACTTAAGAAAACTAAACTCATCTATCACTCTTTCTTCTTTATTTTCAATTCTCTTTCTTTCCTTTTTGCCTCTTTTTTATCTCTTCTTTCAGATGAGGATCCTTTCAAATCTGAATCGATCAATATCTTTTCTCGACTGAACTGAATGTTCTGGGCCCTTTACTTTTTTCACATTGCAGGTATGGTTCACTATTGCTATTTCCTTCTCGTCTTCTTCTTTGTATGTCATTTAAATTAGATATTTACATCTGATGCTATTGATGATTTACCCCTTACTAGTTTCCTATTAATTGAGAAAATTGAAGGAAAGATGACTTTTAAGTCTTGAATGAATGAACCATTGTTTTTAGATCTATTGCAAAATGCCTCATCGGTTGAACAGATGGGTAATCTGTTGCATCAGATTGGTCATCTGTTGATTCACTCAATTTTGTGTTACTCTTTTGTATAGATAGAGCAACTGTTTAAAGAAATCAAATCAATAGCAAGGCTGGTATAACGCCCCAATTATCTGAACTGGAACACTACACGGTGCTCAGGACCCCAAAGGACCACAAGCTAACCCATGACTGATATCTATACCTGTACACTGCATAATATAATATAAAAATATGGAAACATGTACTAAAAGGCCATAAGGTTCAATATTGAACAAAATCTGAATATTAACAATGCTGAATAAAGTGGTATCACAATTACAAAACAAAACTAAAATACTGAAGTCTGAATCTAGTCTGTAATCTAGTCTGAAAGCCTCTAACTGTCTGAAGTAGGGAGTGGAAGGAACGTGTCTCCAACTAACTCCCGACTACTGAAAGCCAAATTGAAATACTGAAGTAATAAAGTAGTAATCATGTCCTTGGAGAATGAGGACTCACTGCTACCTCTAACTGCTAAAATCTGCAATACTACTGCTTCTTTGGAACTCGTGCCTCTGAACCTATGGTGTATCATAAGAGAAATCACCATAGCGCAAATGCGTTAGTACGTCTAAATGCACTGAGTATACGAGTGAGGTAGGCTGAATGCATGGGGTTCATATGCATAAACAATACTAATATGAATAACTAGTATGAGTGTGTGAGTGCATACATTAATACATAGTAATTATGATCGTGAAAACATAATAACTTAATTTGTACACTGATAACGTGGTTTACTAATATCTAGCATGACTGATACTAGGGTTCTGATATGACTGATAACATGAGTGACTATTTCTGATAGTCCTGAGTCTGATGGAACTATCTGAGTTCCTTACTGTAACTGAGTTGACTGTATCTGACAGTCCTGAAAATCTGAAGAGCTATCTGAGTTCCTTTACTAAGACTGATACTGAAACTGTGGGAGGTAGTTGTTTAACCAACATGCCCCATATATGCTAATATAGCTAAACTGGGGTCCAATCTCTACCCTAACAGAAAGGGTGTCAATACCGCGCTACTGATAAAGATAGGCTATGAGAACCCTCTACTGGCAGGTACTCAAAATGAGAATGGTGGGAACCCTCTACTTGCAGTTTAAGCCACCTCATCTAACCTCAACTAACAGGTATGATGTCTCAACCTACGCCGGCTACGTAGTTCTGGAATGCAAAGATTGCTTCTAGGAATCACACCCTCTACTGGCAGGTGAGTTCCCATCCTTGGGTTCACTCTGTGCTAACTTCTACTCCCAACTGAAGAGACTGAACATGATTTACTGACTGTACATGGACTGAATTTACTGAATTCTGTTTACTGGCGGAATACTATTGATATCTGATAACTGACTGAGATCATGAGGTTTCCTGAGTCACATGACTGACTGAAGTCTATGGAACGTGGCCTGATTAAGGATATCATGAAACATGACATGGCTCTAGGCACACAACTATATTTTTTGGGTACAAGTACCCCCAGGACTTGATGGAAGGAAACTGATACAACATGACTTACTTGATCATAAGAACAGACTTCACAATTCATAATGTCATAAGTAAGGAATTTCATACTTCACATAGTTATCATATTCTTGTTCATGGAAGGGAATACATTTAACATGAAACTACTTGCATGGTTTCAATATCATGAGCATTTCATAGCACAACAACCAATACACAACTATAGCATGAAAATCATGTTGAGTCATAAGGGATAACATGGACTTGTAATTTGGGAATGATTGAGTCATGAAAACATGGTTTCTACTATTCTAAGCATTTTATCAAACACTTTGCATGCACTCTTTAGGGCATAGGTGTGTTCATCAAATTAAAAATCTAACACCCCCAAATTCATGGATTTCAACCAACAAGCTCACACACTTCATGAAAATACATCAAGATCACGTGTTGTAACTTAATTAACAACCATAAATCATGGACATGATCATATCACAATCATACAACCACAATATATTATTTAAAATATGGTTCTTGGACTCCACGGATAAAAGAAATCCGTGGATGAACACTACGCATACCTTAGTGATTGAATATTGAAAGAAAATTGACCTTTCTTGAATGTTATTGGTTTGGGAGTCTTAATTCTTGAATATCTTGTGGAGGGTGTGATGGGGTCTTGAAGTTAATTGAGAAGAACCCTAAGTTTGTTCTTGGGAACAAAGAGGGTTAAGAGTTTTTGAAACTTAATTCCAATAGCTAAGTACGTGTTTTTGGTTTTTTATGTCGTGGGGTAATGTTTAGGGTGAGGTAAAAAGACCAAAATACCCCTACAAAATTACCTCCCAGTTGCTGATATTATCAGCTGACAGCATGGGCTGATAAGCCGTCAGATCTGTGATAGCCCGTCAGCCTAGGTCGTCATCTAGGAGCTAGAATTTTTGACATTCTGCCTAAGTCTAATGAAATTGCTTATAAGTCATCAAAAATGTCATAAAAAATGTGATAGGTTATCAAAAATGTCATCAGAATTGTGATAAGTCGTTAGAAATATCGTCACTCAGTTTTCAAGCTGATATGCTGGAGTAAAATGGGCATAACATTTTGCTCCGATATTGAATTTAGGCAAAATTGGTATCATTGGAAAGATAATTCAGTTATCTATCTATTGGTGGGTCATGATATCAAAAATTAATAGTATAATGAGAGATATGATCATTTGAAGTTGACTGTGGCAATATCCTTCCCAAGAATTCAATCGGTAAGGAATGTTTTGAGCCGTCTAATAGCTAGGACTTATTTGAGAACTTAATACACATCAAACTTGATCATAAAACTACCAAATCAATAGAATTTATTTCTCATGATCTTTAAACATGGTTCCACTAACGGTTGGGAATCTCAAGGTATTACAATATCCCTCCCTTTAGGAACATTCGTCCTCGAATATCGCTTATTAGGCTAAGAGTACTGATCGGCTGAGCTTAGTTGAGAGATGATAACATATAAAACATGACTATGCAACTGGAACTACTAATATTTTGAGTTCTTATTCTAAACATGCATATCTGATGCATGGATACTTGACTTAGTTAGTCTCATGCACGCATGACTGAATACAATGATGAACTGAATTTTTTCTACTGAACATACATATCTAATGCATGAATATTTGAATGAACTGACTCTTGAAATCATGACTGGTTATGCAATGATACTAAATACCAAATTTATAATGGGAACATGAGCATGAATATGAATACCAAGTTTGTAATGAATACTGATCATGAAACTGAATAATCTTAAGGAGAACTATTACCTTGAGCTTGATCTGAATTGGCGGAGAAGAGGTGAGGATACTTGGTACGCATATCTTCTTCTTCCCAAGTAACTCCCTCAACAAATTGGTTTTGCCAAAGAACTTTGACTAAAGGGACTTCTTTGTTCCTTAGTCTACGAGTTTGATAGTCTAGAATTTCAACCAGAATTTCCTCATAGGAAAGACTGTTCTGAACATCAATGCTCTGAATAGGGACTATGACTGATAGTTCACCTATGCACTTCTTGAGCAAGGAGATATGAAAGACTGGATGAACTGAGGCTAGATCTGAAGGTAACTTAAGCTCATAAGCTACCTTGCCGAAATGACTGAGAATCTTGTAGGGACCGGCATATCGGGGACCGAGCTTTCCTTTCTTCCTGAATATCTTCACTCTCTTCATGGGAGATATCTTTAGATATACGTAATCTCTAATCTCGAACTCAAGATCCTTTCTTTACATATCTGTATAAGACTTCTATCGGCTCTGAGCAGCCCAGAGTCTTTTTCTGATCAACTGGACTTTCTCTATGGCATCGAAAACCAAGTTAGGCCCTATAACTGCGACCTCATTAATTTCAAACCAACCAACTAGAGATCTGCATCTCCTACCATAGAGAGCTTCGAATGGAGTCATCTGAATACTGGAATGATAGCTATTGTTGTATGCAACTTCAATCAACGGCAAGTGGTCATCCCAACTATCCTTGAAATCAATTGTACATGCCCTTAGAATATCTTCTAGAGTCTGTATGGTCCTTTCTTCTTGACCATCTATCTGAGGGTAAAAATTTGTACTGAGATGAACTTGGGTACCAAGACCCTTTTGGAACACTTTACAGAAGTGAGAGGTGAACTGGGTACCTCTGTCTGAGATGATAAATAATGGAACACCGTGTAATCTGACCAACTCCATGATGTAGAGTTTGGCGTAATCCTCGACTGAATAAGAGGTATGGACTGGGAAAAAATGAGCTGACTTGGTCATTTTTTCTGGAATAACCCAAACTGAATAATGTTGATGGCGAGTTTGAGGCAAACCCGTCATAAAGTCTATGTTCACTTCTTCCCACTTCCAGGTAGGAATGGTGAACTCCTGCCTGGAACCACTTGGCTTCTGATGCTCTATCTTAACCTGCTGACATGTAGAGAACTTAGCCACAAACTTTGCAACATCCCTCTTCATCCCACTCTACCAATAGATCTCCCGCAAGTTGCGGTACATTTTTGTGGACCCTGGATGAATAGAGTATCACACACCATGCGCTTCTGCAAGAATTCGCTACCTCAAGTCATCTACACCTGGAACACACAGACGATTCTGGCAACGAAGAACACCATCTCCTTCTTTGGAGAAAACCTCTACTTTCTAATCTCTGACTAACTCTTTTAGCTTGACAAGGCTAGGATCCCTGTCTTGATTCTTTTACCTTGGAAACTAGAGATGATTCTGAGCTACTCTGAACACATATACCGCCCTCTGAAGAATTGACTAAGCGAACGCCTAGTCTGGCAAGATGGTGAACTTCCTGAACTAACTCCTTTTTACTGTCCTCAACATGAAAAACACTACCCATGGACAATCTACTGAGAGCGTCGGCCACAATGTTGGCCTTTCCTGGATGGTAAAGGACACTCATGTCATAATTTTTTAAGAGCTCTAACCACCTTCTCTAATAAAAATTGAGATCTTTCTAGGAAAAGACATACTGGAGATTCTTATGGTCTGTGAAGAAAACTACATAAACTCCATAGAGATAATGCCTCTAAATCTTCGAGGAAAATACTACGGCTCCTAACTTAAGATCATGAGTAGGATAATTCTTCTCATGGGGCTTTAACTGTCTGGAGGCATAGGCTATGACCTTACCATGCTGCATGAGAACACAACCTAAACCAACTCTAGATGTATCAAAATCCACCACGAACCCATTCGAACTATCTGGAAGAGCTAGAACTAGAGCTGAGGTGAGTCGAGTCTTCAACTCCTGAAAACTCTTCTCGTAAGGATCTGACCACTGAAATTTAACCTTCTCCTGAGTCAATCTGGACATAGGGGATGCAATAGAATAAAATCCCTCAACAAACCATCTGTAATAGCCAGCCAACCCCAAGAAACTCCTGACATCAGATGGAGAGACTGGGCGAGGCCAGTTTCTTACTGATTCAATCTTTTGGGGATCTACTCTAATGCCATCACCAGAAATAATATGGCCAAGGAATGATACTGACCTTATCTAAAACTTGCACTTACTGAATTTGGTAAATAGCTGGTGATCTCTGAGGGTCTGAAGTACTGTTCTGAGATGGTCTGCATGATCTCGCTCCGTATGGGAATAGACCAGAATATCATCTATAAAGACTATGACAAACATGTCCAAGTACTTCTTGAACACATGGTTTATCAATTCCATGAAATCAGCAGGGGAATTAGTGAGGCCAAAAGACAAATAAGAATTCAAAGTGACCATACCGAGTACGAAAGACTGTCTTCAGAATGTCACATTCTCTGACTCGGAGCTGATGGTAGCCTGATCTGAGGTCTATCTTAGAGAAATAATTGGCACCCTAAAGTTTGTCAAATAGGTCATTAATCCTAGGAAGGGGATACCTGTTCTTGACTGTAACTTTATTGAGTTGACATTAATCAATGCACATCCTGAGAGAACCATCTTTCTTGCACATGAATAAGACTGGTGCGCCCCACAAGGAAATACTGGGTCGTATGAATCCCTTATCTAAGAGATTTTTCAACTGTTCTTTCAGTTCCTTGAGTTTTGTAGGTGCTATTTTGTATGGAAGAATATAAATAGGCTGAGTGTCTGGAAGAAGATCAATGCCGAAGTCTATTTCCCTTTCAGGAGGAATGCCTGGAAGATCATTGAGAAACACATCTGAATACTCATTAACCATTAAGACTAATTTAAAGCTGGGATATTCAGAACTAGATTCGTTGATATGTACAAGATGATAAACACACCCCTTAGATATCATTTTTCTTGCCCGAAGGTAAGAAAAAAGCTGACCCCCGAAAGATGAAGTACTACCCCGCCACTCTAAGAAAGGTTCATTTGGATACTGAAACTGAACTATTTTATTTTTGTAGTCTACTGTGGTATAGAAGGAATGAAGCCAATCCATGCTGAGAATTACATCAAAATCAGTCATCTCTAATTCGACTAAGTCCACTGAGGTGATCTTCTGAAATATCATAATTGGGCAGTTTTTGTATACCCATCAAGCTATGATGGTTTTATCTACTGGGGTAGAGACTGAAAAGGGTTCTGCTAAAATTTTGGGACTAATTTCGAAATCGCCTACTATAAAGGGAGTAACAAAAGAGAAGGATGCACCTGGATTTAGAAAAATATAAACATGGACATGAAAAATCTGTAACGTACCAGTAACAACATCAGGAGAATTTTCCTGCTCTTATCAGGTCTGAAGAGCATATAGTCTATTTGGGCATTTCCCACCAGCAGCGCTGGAAGTGGCACCCTGTTGATTCGGGTGACCGGACTGAGCTGTGGAACAGTTTTGCTGACCCTGAGGACCTAACTATGGAAAATCTCTAACCCTGTGGCCTGGATTTCCACATCCGAAACAAGTATCACTACCAGTACTGTAAGTACCCTGATGGTTCTTGCCACAAGTCTGGTAACGAGGATAGTTGCAGGCACTATTAACACTACCCTGAGGCTTAGAGCCTGGTGCTCTATCTCTGTTGCCGTCTCTGAATTTTGGTACTGGAGCACTGGCGGAGGAAGGTGCTGGGACTGCTGGCTTAGGACAAAATTGAGAACGATTTCCCCTTTCTAATTTGGCTGAGAAAAGCTAAAACTACCTGACCTTGCTCTCTTGTTCTGTCTCTCCCTAGTCCTAATCGTTTGCTCCTCAATTTGCTGAGCATGAGTCATAAGCCTGGCTAAAGTTATATCACTGTTCAGCATCGCAGATATACACTTATTTACTACGCTATCATTCACCCCTGACATGAACTTGCTCATCTTAGATCTACTCTCCGCAACCACATGAGGTGCATATCTGGCTAATTGAGTAAATCTGAGAGAGTACTCTTTAACTGACATATTTCCTTGCCTGAGGTTGATGAACTCTAGAACTTTCACCTCCCTCATCTCTTAGGGAAAGAATCTATCTAAGAAAGCCGTGACAAATTCCTCCCACTCTATAGGACCTGCATCCTCTAACCTCTCATACTTCCACTGTTTGTACCAAGTATGAGCAACATCTTGTAACTGGTATGCGGCTAACTCGACACTGAATAAAAGTAACTCCCATGATATCTATGACCTTCTATACTTGGTCAATAAATTCCTGAGGGTCTTCATCAGACTTAGACCCGAAGAAAGATGGAGGGTTCATTCGGGTGAAGTCCCGAATCTTAGTTGCAGCAGAGTTGGCCACTGGGTTGGTCGGAATGACTGCTGGCCATTCATTCTAAGCTGCAAGAGTCTGAGAAAGTGTGGTAAATGCGACTCTAAACTCTGCATGAGAAACATGTTGTCCAAAAGGATCTTCGGGCTGAGCAACTAGCTAGTTTCTTCACTTTGGAGGGATGTTTGAAATAAAGAGAAGAATGGATTAGACTGAGAGTTTAATTTGAGATTATGCTCTCTGGCACGACATGAATACTGAAAGAAGGGATACTATTTCCTAAAACATCTTATAGCCTCCTGTACATAAATGTGGCACGCAACACACCCATGTACAAGACTCTACTAGATTCGGATTTTAGACTTCCTAGGACATTATTGAACATGTCTCTGATACCAAGTTTGTAATGCCTTGATTATCTGAACCAAAATGCTACACGGTGCTCATGACCCCAAAGGACCACAAGCTAACCCATGACTGATATCTGTACCTGTACACTGCATAATATAACATAAAAAAGCAGAAACATATACTAAAAGGCCATAAGGTTCAATATTGAACAAAATATGAATATTAACAATGTTTGAATAAAGTGGTATAACAATACTGAAACAAAACTAAAAGACTGAAGTCTGAATATAGTTTGTAATTTAGTCTAAAAGCATCTAACTGTCTGAAGTAGGGAGTGTAAGGAACATGTCTCCAACTAACTCCCGACTATTTAAAGCCAAATTGAAATAATAAAGTAATAAAGTAGTAATCATGTCCTTGGAGAATGAGGACTCACTGCTAACTCTGACTGCTGAAATCTATAATGCTACTGCTTCTCTGGAACTCATGCCTTTGAACCTATGGTGTAACATCAGAGAAAGCACCATAGCGTAAATGCATCAGTACATCTGAATGTACTAAGTATACGAGTGAGGTAGGCTGAATGCATAGGATTCATATGCATGAACAATACTAATATGAATAACTAGTATGAGTGTGAGAGTACCTATATTAATACATAGTAACTGTGATTGTGAAAGCATGATAGCTGAATATGTACACTGATAACGTGGTTTACTGATATCTAACATGACTGATACTAGGGTTCTGATATGACTGATAACATGAGTGACTATTTTTGATAGTCCTGAGTCTGATGGAACTATCTGAGTTCCTTACTGTAACTGAGTTGACTGTATCTAACAGTCCTTAAAATTTGAAAAACTATCTGAGTTCCTTTACTGAGACTGATACTGAAATTGTGGGAGGTAGTTTTTTAACCGACATGCCTCATATGTGCCAATATAGCTAAACTGGGGTCCAGTCTCTTCCCTGACTGGAAGGGTGTCAATATCGCGCCACTGATAAAGACAGGCTGTGAGAACCCTCTACTGGAAGGTACTCAAAATGAGAACGGTGGGAACCCTCTACTGGCAGGTTAGGCCACCTCATCTACCCTCAACTAGCAGGTATGATATCTCAACATACGCTGGCTATGAAGTTTTGAAATACAAGGATTGCTTCTAGAAATCACACCCTCTACTGGCAGGTGAGTTCCCATCCTTGGGTTCACTCTGTGCTAACTTCTACTCCCAACTGAAGAGACTGAACATGATTTACTGACTGTACATGGACTGAGTTTACTGAATTTCGTTGTCTGATGGAATACTACTGATATCTGATAACTGACTGAGAGCATGAAGTTTCCTGAGTCACATGACTGACTGAAGTCTATGGAACGTGGCCTGATTAAGGATATCATGAAACGTGACATGGATCTAGGCACACAACTATATTTTTCGGGTATAAGTACCCCCAGGACTCGATGGAAGGAAACTGACACAACATGACTTACTTGATCATAAGAACAAAGTTCACAATTCATAATGTCATAAGTAAGGAATTTCATACTTCACATGGTTATCATATGCTTGTTCATGGAAGGGAATACATTTAACATGAAACTACTTGCATGGTTTCAATATCATGAGCATTTCATAGCACAACAACCAATACACAACTATAGCATGAAAATCATGTTGAGTCATAAGGGATAGCATGGACTTGTAATTTGGGAATGATTGAGTCATGAAAACATGGTTTATACTAATCTAAGCATTTTATCAAACACCTTGCATGCACTCTTTAGGGCATAGGTGTGTTCATCAAATTAAAAAATCTAACACCCCAAATTCACGGGTTTCAAACAACAAGCTCACACACTTCATAAAGATACATCAAGATCACATGTTGTAACTTAATTGACAACCATAAATCATGAACATGATCATATCACAATCATACAACCACAATATATTATTTAAAATATTATTCTTAGACTCCACGGATGCAAGGAATCCATGGATGAACACTACGCATACCTTAGTGATTGAATCTTGAAAGAAAATTGACCTTTCTTGAATGTTCTTGGTTTGGGAGTCTTAATTCTTGGATATCTTGTGGAGGGTGTGATGGGGTCTTGAAGTTAATTGAGAAGAAACCCTAAGTTTGTTCTTGGGAACAAAGAGGGTTAAGAGTTTTTGAAACTTAATTCCAATAGCTAAGTACGTATTTTTGGTCTTTTATGTCGTGGGTTAAGGTTTAGGGTGAGGGAAAAAGACCAAAATACCCCTATGAAATTACCTCTCAGTTGCTGAAATTATCAGCTGACGACATGGGCTGATAAGCCGTCAGATCTGTGATAGCCCGTCATCCCAGGTCATCACCTGGGAGCTAGAATTTTTGAAATTCTGCCTAACTCTGATGACATTGCTGATAAGTCATCAGAAATGTCGTCAGAAATGTGTTAGGTTATCAGAAATGTCGTCAGAATTGTGATAAGTCATCAGAAATGTCGTCACTTAGTTTTTAGGCTGACATGCTGGAGTAAAATGGGCATAACTTTTTGCTACGATATCGGATTTAGGCAAAATTGGTATCATTGGAAAGATAATTCAATTATCTATATTTTGGTGCTTCATGATCTAAAAAATTCATAGTGTAATGATAGATATGCTCGTTTGAATTTGACTATGTTAATAACCTTCCCAAGAATTCAATCGGTAAGGAATGTTTTGAGCTGTCTAATATCTAGGACGTATTTGAGAACTTAATACACATCAAACATGATCATAAAACTACTAAATCACTAGAATTTATTCTCATGAGCTTGAAACATGGTTCCACTATAGGTTGGGAATCTCTGGGTATTACAGCTGGTTTGTTTTATTCCAACAGATGACCCATCTATTGTAACATATCATTCATCTGTTGCAACAGATTCCTCATCGATTGAGCAGATGGGCAATCTGTTACATCAAATTTGTCATCTGTTGATTTTCTCAATTTTGTGTTACCCTTTTGTAATATTCTTTTTTTTCTTCTCTTATTTGACATCAAATGTAGTTCTCTTATTTGTAGATAAAAGAAAGTAAAACTGGATCCATTTTTTCCCGACTAGCATTAAAGGCTAAAGTAAAGATGGGTTTGGAGGAATAAGCTGCTTGCATATGGAACCACTTCATATGTGGGAGGTATGTATTACTGATCAACCTATCGTGAAAACACACATCTAGTATAATGATTTTATGAATGTTTGTTCTTTACCTATTAGGCATTAATTCTTCAAACAAGATATGATATTTTATAGTTAAGATTGTTAGGTTTGAACTGTTAAGGCCGAGGGACCAAGTAGGTGGTGTTGATATCCTGTTATAATTTAATGACCATTTATGCTCATGTTTTTGTGTCAAGTTTGGGGAAGGGTTCAGTTTGGGGAAGGGTTCAAGTTTTTGGCAGCAGTGTAAATATCCAATAGTGATTAGACCGGTTTTAATGGCTCAATAGACTTTTTGAAAGGACTCCAAAGCCTCGCACTGCAGCAAACACCGATGGAACAAATAGAAATTCCCCTGGTCCAAATTTATATAGATGGGTTGCTGGAGGAGACTATTATACAGCAGTAGGTTCTTGGGAGAATACCTGTGCATAAAAGGGGAGGTTGAGAAGGCCGAAGGCCATATATCATCTCAGACCTTGTTTAAGAGAAAACACAGGGTAGGAAAAAAAGTGTAGCAAAATTGGCTGATGAAATTAACATAAAAAATGAAAAAACTGGATGAGCTGTGAATGTGAAAGCATATCCAAAAATGAAAATCCACCAGTCATTGAAGTAAAAGAAGAATGGTTAATAGGACTGGAGCTGGACACTTTGCTAGAGAATGCAACTAGTGAGCGTGGCCTCAATGAAGACTCTAACAAAGCGAAGGACCAGAACTCTAAGGAAGAAATTTTGTGAGCACAGGAAATTGATATGATTGTCGGTCAGTTGAAACCTGAACCAACTACTCCTAAATTAAAATACGGGATCAAGCCAAGGTGGTAATTTCTTAAGTTAATCCCATCCCTCCTATTTATGGCTCTGTTCAGGTCAAAGGCAGTGAAAACAACAAGGCATAATATTTTTGCCTAACTTCAGACCTTTTTGTTTTTGCTGCCATCCACCTGAACAGAGCCATAAACAGGAGGCATGGGATGTAAGTTTAACTTGAGCAATTTCCACTTTGGCTTAATCCCGTATTTTTTATTTAGGAGTAGTTGGTTCAGGTTTTAACTGATCGATAATCGTATTAATTTCCTGTGCTCTCAAAACTTCTTCCTTAGAGTTCTAGTCCTGCACTTTGTGAGAGTCTTCATTGAGGCCACGCTCACTGTTACATTCTCTAGCAAAGTGTCCAACTCCAGTCCTGTTGACCATTTTTTTTTTTCAACAACGAACAAATTTTTATACTTGGATACACTTCCACATTTGAAGCTCATTTAGTTTTTTCATTTTTCATGTCAATTTCATTAGCTAGATTTGCTAGAATTTCCTTGCTCGCCCCCTGTATTTTCTCTTAAACAAGGTCTGAGATGATATATAGCCTTCTCCACCTCCCCCTCCCCCCTGCACAGGTATTCTCCCAAGCACCTACTACTGTATAATAGTCTCCTCCAGCAATCCATCCATATAAATTTGGAATAGGGGAATTTCTATTGGTTCCATTGTTGTTTGCTATAGTGTGAGGCTTTGGATGCCTTTCAAAAAGTCCATTACGCCATTAAAACCGGTCCAATCACTATTGAATATTTACACTGCCACCAAAAACTTGAACCCTTCCCCAATATTGACACAAAAACATGAGCATAGACCGTCATTAAATTGTAATAGGGTATTGACACCATCATCTTGGAACCCTTCGGCCTTATCAGTTCGCACCTATCAAACTAAACTGTACAATGCAGAATCTTGTTTGAAGGATCAGTGTCTAATCGGTAAAAAACTGCATTCACAAAATTATTGCACTTTATGTGAGTCTGTTGCGGTAGACTGATGAATAATACATAACTCCCATGTATAAAAGTGGATCCATTGCACACACCTTATTCTTTCTAACCCATCAAAGATACTACAGTGTTGTTTATTCATATGCACACATGTGATGACTATTAAAAAAGGTGTGAAGAGTCGTGACTTTTTTATCTTAACACATTCAAAATAGCTGATGAATCGACATCTCCATTGTTGCAACTGATGAATCAACTATTGAAAGAAATCAAAACATCTCCTCCAACATATGGTCCATCTGTCACAATAAATAATCTATATGTTGCAATAGATTGTAAATCTGTTGCGACAGACTAGATATTATTTATTCATCTGCACGCATGTGATGACTATTAAAAAAGAGGTGGAGTCATGACTTTTTATCTAACACATTCAAAATAGCTGATGAATCAAATTCTCCATCTATTGCAACTGATGAATAAACTAAACTTTATTTATTTCTTGTATTTTTTCTTTTCGTGTGACATCTTCAACAACTTTTCTTCAAAGAGCATATTCCTTTATCGTTGAGGTAAGTTTTTTTTTGGTGTAAATCTACCAGTTTGTAGTATACGTTGTATTACATTTGGACTCTTTTCTTTACATTTGTCAATTCTTATGTGTTCTAGATATAGCTGATCCTATTTGAGACATTGCTAATCTGCATGACCAAGTGCAGGAACTTCAGAGGCAGGTTAATGACCTACAGATAGAGTTGGTCGCCATGAGAGAGACGATGTTCAGAGAGATGTAGAGGCTGATGACGACCCTGCTACTGCGAGTTGATTGGCCGGCTTTCTTTAATAATGATGATGATAATAATAACTAGAATGTGTTTTTTAGCGTATGTATTTTAATTTTTCTATATCGGATCTATACCTAATGTAATTTATTTTTCGTTTGATGCAAAATTTATTTTTAGTCGACTTTGGATTTTTAATTCTTATTCAATTTTCATTCTGTCTATTTCTTCTTCTAAACATTTTACATATTAACATGTCGACGATTGGAGGTAAGGAGCAGCTTTGAATCTAGTAGCAATAGCAATTTTGGCTTTTGAGTTCTTTCAATAGATGAACCATGTGTTGGAACAGATTGGTCATTGGTTGGGTTTGTCAACAAATTATCCATCTGTTGCGACAAATTTATTATCTGTTAGAGGAAAATATTCCAGTTTTATGGAACTATATTGTGTTTTTCTAGCTAATGTCCATCTATTGCCACAGATGGGTAATCTATTGAAAATACTTTTGGTCTGCTGTATTGTTTAACAGTTCATGTTTAGCCTTTTTTTATTGATGCACAAGTTATTAAAAAGATATTTTATATATAATAAATGATAACATTACGTTCACAATAATGAGTTAAATATAAAAAGTCCACAACAAACAACTATACAAGTTTCTGCAATTACAATGATCATGGTGGATTACGATCCAGGCATGTAGTTCTTTTGTGGCCAGCACGCTTACATACATAGCACTTGTTTCTTCTTGATGAAAATGATTCTCCGACTCCACGAATCCTCTTATATGGCTTTTTTCCCGATTTGATAGTGCTTGAGTCAATAAATGGAGGAGGTATTAATCTCCCCATAAGCTTTGCAGGAACAATTCAAGATTCTTCAGGAGGGACCGGAATAATATACTCATTATATGTCATTTCATATTTTCCACCAAATAATATGTAGAGGAGTTCTCGTAAACTTCAGCTCCATATTTATGACCGTATTGAGCTCAAAGTGTTGCCATAGCATGTGGACAGGGTATTTTGTCTAAGTCAAAAACTCAGCACGTATAAGATCTTGTTTGAAGATCGACCATGGCAACATCACCATAACTGGTGATACTGAATTTGTAATATGCTATTTTATAAGGTAATAACCTATTCCCCAAATTGACGTTCGTTGATATTATTTTTTTGATTTCGAGAACAAATCGGGTTTTTTTTGGGCACTTGAACTGCACACGCCTTTCATTAAAAAATTTGCCATACTTCTACCTTATTTTTTCAAACATAGCCTTGATAAGAAATTCTCTTTCATCGCCAAATAATGAATTCACCGATTCAGCTATGTTTGATGTCATAATATTGTACCTATACAAAAGAATCACTTAGTACGACAACATACTAAACTTGTAACTCAAATAAGACATTAAAATCGATAAGAATATATCGATTTGCAAGACAAAATGCCCCGGTCCATCTCTCAAAACCGACACGTACGAGAAATTCTACTACCTTGGGATTTACATCCATTATTTGATTAAAATAGTCTAAAAATCCTCTCTACTATATACTTTAGCTTCTCTATAAAAAAGGGTCACGACCCTTGCATTGTGATAGTTGGTCCGAATGTTCTCTCCAAGATGCCTGATGCAATAACCAAAGTAAGCTAAAGTGAAGAAATGTGAACCCATCTTTGGAATACTTGAATGCCTATACGATACAAAACACAACTCTTCGGTATCTTCGATGCAGCTTCGCAGTTGTTCAAAAAAATCCATAACAAGCATCACATTCCTTGTCCACTACACAAAAAGCGATAGGAAAGATGTGATTCTACGCATCCTGCGCCACCGCCTCTAGCAAAACTCCATTATACCTGCTCCTCAATAAGGTACCGTCGATGGATATGCCTTTTCTCAAATGTTGAATAGCTTGAATCTAAGCACCATAGGATACAAAAAAGTTCTTAAACCTTCCGTTTCATTAAGATGCAATGTCGTCTTACTTCCAGGATTTGTGGACTCAATCACGTAACGGTAGGCATCCAGGATTGCATACCCATGCTCGAGTGTCCCCCTAACCAAGTCCTTGGAAATCCCCATGGCTGTATATATCTTCCAATAACTAACCAGGACACCCAATTTTGTAAGGAGTTGATTGGCCAAAACCCATATTGAAGGGCCTTTGCCATTGGGGAAACTACTCCTGAAATATTCACCGAGGACCTTTGCCGTGGTGTGAGAATTTTGGCCCGAGATGTGCTCCGAACCACATGTGTGATGATTTTCATGTTTATGAATGACAAATCTTTCAGAACTTGCATACTTCACCGCTTTCAACCACCACTTGTAGTTCGAATTAGCACATTTGAAGCAAAAGACACTTCTCGAATTAATCACCTTATTTATTCAAGCAAGAAATAAACAAAGTGGTAGATAGTTCATTCTTGTCCTTGAATTACAGTCCAATTAAAAATCCGGTCCCGTCGTCTTGAAGATTTCCAAATTGTGTCGATTGAGAAAAACTGTAAATCGTATTGGTCGCATCAACGGGCGTAGGTGTTTGATCATCATCTGGACTATTTATGACTAGATCATGCAACCTATCATCAAAGATGCCTTGTTGTTCTTCTTATTCTTCTACGTTTTGGTTTTCATTCTTTCTTGTCTTTTCAACTACGTACACCCTTAACACCTGCCTGGATGAATCTCTAAGATAAGCACGTAACCGAACCAAACTAGATCGATTATCTTGAAAGGCAGTACCCTCTGATTTTCAAAGGAGTTGTGCATGTAGCTGATGACGAGTTCTTTTGATTGACAATTCAGTCCACAATAACTGATGATTAATTACACAAAATCATCATACAAAATATCACTTTGGACTATCGTAGCTATCGTCTTTAGCATTACACCCTCGTTCCAACGCCATACATATCGATTGCTCTTCTAGATCCATTGACCATGATAATCCACCCCTATTATTATTGATCCCTCCATTAGAGGTACCAAAATAAAGTCATTTGTTAAAAAAAGTTAATAGTGATTTCATAGTGCCGTAAATGAATCCCAACAGATGTGTAATCAGTCACAACAAATTACTTACCAGTTAGGATTCAAGTTTCATTCCTAAAGCTTATTTCAATAGACTAGTCATCTGTTATAACAGGTGAATCATATGTTGCAATAGACTATATATCTGTTGGGATTGATGTTACAGTACTGAGGCACCTTTGAAGCTGATTCTAACAGATGAGTGACATGCTCCAACATATAATTAACCTATTGCGATAGATGACTTAACTGTTGCAACAGATTATGATCTATTGGAATCGAGGTCAGGTTCTATGACAATAGGTTACTAATATATTGCAACAGATATTTACCATTTGTTGGAATCAAGTTCACATTCTATTGCAACAGACAACATGTCTGTTGGAATCGAGTTCAGGTTCTGTTGCAACAGGTTAATAATCTGTTGCAACAGATATTTATCATGTTGCACCAGATAACTAATCTGTTTAAATAGATAAATCATCTGTTGCAACAGATGACCATTCTATTCGATTCATGTTACGACCTATAAAACCATAAACATGAATCCAACATATCAGTCTTCCATTGAAACAGATGTCACATCTGTCGCAACAAATGATTTATCTATTTAAACAGATAGATCTTATGTTGGATTCATGATTGGGTTCTATCCATTGTTGGAAAAACAGCACAATACCAGTTACCTAGATGAAAAATTCAACTAAAAATCATAATTTGACTTACCAAAGTCTCCTATGAAGTAATACCAAAGTGGAAAGTGATGTATAAAACAAAATTTGACCTAAGAAATTGGTCAAATAGCAACAGTAGCAGTAACAATAACAACAACAATGACAATGGTCAACAAGAAGAAGATGAAGATGATAATAAAGTAGAAGATGATGATAATGAAGTAGAAGATGATGAATAAAGAAGTAGAAACAACGAACAACAAAAATCGTTAAGATAGAGAAAACAACAATGGATGATAAGAGAGAGAAAAATGCCTTTTTTCCCTCTATTTCCTATTTTATTAGGCAAATATTTGGATCAAAGTGTAAATTTAAAAACTTGTGGGCTATTCTCAAACTTACCAAAATTTCTTAATCCATAATAAAGTGATTGTCACCTCCACTCAATTATTAAGACTTGTGTCACCTACACCTCATTTTAAAACTCTTTTGTCACCTACAACCCAAAGCCCTAAGTTACAAGGGCAATTTAGCTAAAAGTGACAAAAGAGTTTTGAAATGAGGTGTAGGTGACTCAAGTTTTAAAAATTGAATGTAGGTGAAAATTACTTTATTAGTGATTAAGAAAGTTGAAAAAGTTTAAGAATAGCCCACAAGTTTTTTAATTTACATTTTGATTCAAGTAAAACCTAATATAACTAGAAACTGAGGAAAAAATGCGCATTTTCTCTCTATTTGCCATTTTACTTATTCATTGTTGCTGCTGCTTTATTCCTCATCTTGTGTTTTGATTATCATCATTTTCTTCTTCATTATCATCATCATTTTCTTCTTATTTTTCATTGTTGTTGTTACCGCTACTGCTGCTACTTGACCAATTTTTTAGGTCAAATTTAGTTTCATACATAACTTTGACATTACTTCATAGGTGATGTTGGTAAGTAAAATTATGATTTTAAGTTGAATTTCTCATCTGGGCACACTACTACTGTTGTTTTTAAAACAACGGATAGAACCCGAACATGAACCCAATAAAAGATTCATCTATTTCAACAGATGACTCATCTATCATGACAAATGAGTCATCTGTTGCAACGAATGACTCATATGTTGGATTCATATTTATGGTTCTATAATGATGTAACATGAATCAAATAGATGGGTTATATGTTGCAATAGATGAGTTATCTATTGCAATAGAAGAGTCATCGGTTAACACAGATTACTCATCTGTTACAATAGAACCTAAAATTGATTTCAACTGATGTGTCATCTGTTGCAATAGGTGAGTGATCTATTTCAACAGGTTAGGGATATTTTGTAACAGGTGACTCATCTATTGGAATTAACTTCAAAGTTTCTGTAGAACATTCCAACAGGTGAGTCATTTGTTGCAACAAATGTATAATCTATTGTAATATTTGTGTCACCTGTTCCAACAAATAACTCATTTGTTGGAATCAACTTCAGGTTCTATAGTATTGTAACATGTATTACCAATAGTTTAAGTTATCTGGTGCAACATATAACTCACTTGTTGCAACATATTATTCATCTGTTGCAACAAATTACTCATCTCTTGGGGTTTATGTTACGACACTATAAAATTACTATTAATTTTATTATAATGTCATTATTAATTTTTTTTTAACAAATGTCTTTATTTAGGTACCACTAATAAAGGGATCAATAACAATAGGGGTGGATTGTCATGGTGAATGGATCGAGAAGAATAATAGATATGTATGACATTGGAAAGAGGGTGAAATGCTAGAGACGATAGCTATGACAGTCCAAAGTGATATTTCATATGATGATTTTGTGAACTTAATCATTAACTATTGTGGACTGAATTGTCAATCGGAAGAACTCTTCATCAGCTATATGCACAACTCCTTTAAAAATCAGAGGGTATTTATTACCTTTTAAGATAACCGATTAGGTTCAGTTGCGTGCTTATCTTAGTGATTCATCTAGGCCGATGTTAAAGGTGTACGTAGTTGAAAAATCGAGAGAGAATAAGAACCAGAATGTAGAAGAAGAACAAAAACAAGATATCTTTGATGATAAGATGGATGATCTGGACATAAATATTCCAGATGATAATCAAACACCTACGCCCATTGATGAGATCAATACGGTGGATAGTTCTTCTCAATTAACACAGTAGAGCAATCGCCAAGATGACGAAACTGGCTTTTACTAGGGAATGTCATTCAAGGTTAAGAAAGAACTATCTACTTCTTTGTTTATTGCTTGCTTGAAAAAAGATTTCAGAGTAAAGATGGTGATTAATTCAAGTAAAGTCTTTTCCTTCAGATGTGCTAATCTGACCTACAAGTGGTGGTTGAGGGATGTGAAATACTTAAGCTCTGAAAGATTCATCATTAATGTTTATAAAATGTATCACACATGTGGTTTGGAGCATATTATGGGCCAAAATTCTCACTCCACGGCAGAGGTCCTCGGTCAATATTTCCAGAATAGATTCCCCAATGGAAAAGACCCTTCTACAAGGGATATGGCCAATCAACTCCTTATAGAATTGAGTGTTACAGTCAGTTATTAGAAGATATATACAACCATGGGGATTTTCAAGAATTTAGTTAGGGGGATACACGAGCACCGGTGTGAAGTCCTCAATGACTACCATTACATGCTTGAGTCCACAAATCCTGAAAGTAAGATGGAGTTACATGTTGATGAAAATGGAAGGTTCAAGTACTTTTTGTATCCTATGGTGCTTGGATTCTTGGTTTTCAACATTTGAGAAAATTCATAGCCATCGACGGGACCTTCTTAAGAAGCAAGTATGATGGAGTTTTACTACTAGCGGTGGCACAAGATGCGAAGAGTCACATCTTTTCTATCGCCTTTTATGTAGCGGACAAGGAATGTGATGCCTTGCATGGATATTTTTTTGAACAAATGTGAAGATGCATCGAAGATACCAAAGAGTTGTGTTTTATTTCGGATAGGCATCCAAGTATCCCAAAGATGAGTTCAATTTTCTACACTTCAGCTCACTTTGGTTGTTGCATGAGGCATCTTGGAGATAATATTTGAAACAACTTTCATAATGAAAGGGTTATGACCCTTTTTTATGGAGCAATTAAAACATATAATAGAGATGAGTTTTTTGACCATTTCAATCAAATAATGGATATGCATTCCAAGGCAGCAGAACATCTCGTACGTGTCAGTTTCCTCCGAACCTATCTTTACTCTAGCCTTTTATCTTGGTCGGGCAAAAGTTGATCCACTTTCACTTTCTTTTCTTTTGGGAGACATTGTTTATCTACAAATAAGAGCAAAACAAAGTCATTATAAATGATGCCTACATAGTTTTAAAAAAGGGGGTAACACAAAATTCAATAAAGGGGTAACACAAAAAACCCATCTGTTGCAACCGGTGACCCATCTATTGCAACAGCTGACCCATCAGTTGCCACACGTGGGTCATCTATTGATAAAATTAATTAAGCCTTGCTACTAGTTTGATTCTTCCAATAGGTGGACCGTCTGTTGCAACAGAAGGGTATTCTAACAGCTGATTCATCAGTTACAATAGATGGGAAATCTGCTGAAAGACCGATATTGATTCATCAGTTGCAACACCAACACCACCAATACCACCAACACCACCAACAACATCAACAACAAATAAACAAATAATAAATAGCCAACAAGGCTTTTTAAGTTCTCCCATTAGATAACTTTTTCAAAAATTTTAATAAAAACAATGGTTCATTCATTCAAGACTCAAAAAATACCTTTCATTTAATTTTTTCAATAAATAAGATATGAGTAATGGGTAAATAAATAAAAACAACAAATGTAAATAACTAATTTAAATAACCAGTGTAAAAATATGATATTCACAATTTTTATTTTTATCATAGAAAATAGAATAAATTTGATAAAACAGGCAAAGAAGAAGACGAGAAGACAAGAATAATAGCAAAGAGCGCCGATCTAATAGTGAACCAAGCCTGGATGTCAAAAGTAAAGGAATCAAAACACCAATTTCAATTGAGAAAAGATATAGATTGGTTGAGATCTAAACGGATCCTCAAGCGAAACAGGAAAGAAAAAAAAGAACATAGAAAAAAAGAAGAGACGTTTGGTATTACCATAAACAGAAAAGAAAAAGAAAGAGAAAGAGAAAAAGAAAGAGAAAGAGAAAGAGAAAGAGAAAGAAGAGAGATAAAATATTTAATATGTGGTTGAAGAAGATCAGATGATTTTAAATATTTATTAATAATTTATGGTGGTGAAAATCTTTGAGAAGAACAAGGAGACGATGACGAGACATTTAAAAGACAAGATAAGACAACTCAATGAGGTGATTTTTGAGTTATCCAATAAAACTTTTTACCGCCTTCGTATTTTTTTATTTATTTCGTCTAGAAAATTACATTAAAATTAAAAAAAGATCTTAAAATAGATAAGTCATATGATGTAACAGATGTCTACATATGTTTGAAATTTTTTAATAGATTAGTCATCTGTTGCAACAGATGGCAACATCTATTTGTTAATTTCTAACAGATAATTTATATGTTGTAACAAATGTCATTATCTGTTTGATAATTTTCAACAGATAAGTTAGCTGTTTCAATATATAACATTATTTGTTATCTAATGACGAACAGATACATCATCTGTTGAAATAGGCGGAACATCTATTCTAATAGATGTCTATGATTATTTGTTAATTTTCAACAGATGTGTCATCTGTTATAATAGGTTAGTCTTCTATTTATTCATATCAAGCCATTATTTTAAATATCTAAATTTATTTAGCTAGAATTATGGATAGGTTAATAGGGTCAACTATAATTTCAATTGACTCATTATAATTGCATATTATTGGTATTGCGTTCGTCTGAACCTGAGTCGTCGACTGATCAATTTGTATTGAATGATTCATATCAAGCCATTATTTAAAATATCTAAATAAATTTAGCTAGAATTAGGGATGGGTTGATAGGGTCAACTACTATTTCAATTGAGTTGTTCCAATTGCATGTTATTGGTATTGCGTTTGTCCTGACCTGAGTCGTCGACTGATCAATTTGAGTTAAAATACTTTATATCAAGTCATTATTTGAAATATATAAATTGATTTAGCTAGAATTAGGGATGGTTTGATAGGGTCAACTATAATTTCAATGAAGTCACTGCAATTATATGTTGTTGGTATTGCGTTTGTCCTGACCTGAGTCGTCGACTGATCAATTTGTGTTGAAATGATTTATATCAATCCATTATTTAAAATATCTAAATTGATTTAGCTAGAATTAGGGATGGGTTGATAGAGTCAACTATAATTTCAATTGAGTCATTACAATTGTTCGATGTTGGAGTTGTATTCGTCCTCAACTGAATCGTCGGCTGATCAATTTGAATTGAAACATTTTGTATTAAATTATTATTTGAGATAATATCTAAATTTATTTATCTAGAATTAGGGATGGGTTGATAGGGTCAACTATAATTTTAATTGAGTCGTTGCAATTGCATAATGTTGGAGTTGCATTCGTCCTGACATGAGTCGTCGACTGATCTATTTGAGTTGAAACAATTCATATTAAATTATTATTTAAAATATCTATTTTAAGTTATCTAGAATTAGGGATGTGCTTATAGGATCAACAATAATTTTAATTGAGTCGTTGCAATTGCATGATGTTGGAGCTGCGTTCGTCCTAACTTGAGTCATCGACTGATCAATTTAAGTTGAAATATTTCATATTAAATTATTATTTAAAATAATATCTAAATTAATTTAGCTAGAATTAGGAATGGGTTGATAGGGTCAACTATAATTTCGATTAAGTCATTGCAATTGCATGATGTTGGAGCTGCGTTCGTCCTGACTTGAGTCGTCGATTGATAAATTTGAGTTGAAATAATTTATATTAAATTATTATTTGAAATATCTAAATTAATTTAGCTATAATTAGGAATGGTTTGATATATAGGATCAACTACAATTTTAATTAAGTCGTTGCAATTGCATTATATTGAAGTTGCTTCTTCCTGACCAGAGTTTTCGACTGATCAAGTTGAGTTGAAATGTTTCATATTAAATTATTATTTGAAATAATATCTAAATTGATTTATCTAGAATTAGAAATGAGTTGATAGGGTCAATTACAATTTCAATTGAGTCATTGCAATTGTATGATATTGGAGTTGCATTCATCCTGACCTGAGTCACCGATTGATCAGTTTTAGTTGAAGTAATTCCTATTAAATTATTATTTGAAATATTATTAAATTTATTAATGTTCCAATTGAACTTAATACAATTTATTGTGATGAAACAATTAAAGTTTATCTCTTTTAAAAACTTAATTAAGATCAATTCGAACTAAATTAATATTTTCAAAGCTTGTCATTCTTTTCCAAAATACAAATCATCCATTTGCAGGAAAAATATTTCATTTTTTCAAATCTCGAGTTCTCTCTCTTTTCTTTATCTCTCAACAATACAAACAACAACTACTCAACATATTGCTAAACCCTTCACAACAAATTTATTTTCTTCTCATTTTTTACCATATAGTTGTTATTTTTTACTTCATTCTTGCTTGTATCCGTCCTTTTCTTGTTTTTGCAGGTAACAAAGTTCGAGAAGAGTTCTAACTTTGTTCTTTTTTCTAAAAATTAAGGTTTTTTAGTTAATAATAAAAAAGACTTTTAATTATATTATCTTCGAGAATGGGCTAACAATTTGAGTTTTAATGCTAAAAACGTAGGAAGAATCCTAGAAAACCCTAGTTTTTATCACAGTATTTCGTTGATTGTCGTGGTATTATTGGATGGTGTTGGTGGTGTTGGTGGTGTTATTGGTGGTCTTGGTGTTGGTATATGTGGCATTGGTGGTGGTGTTGGTAGTGGTCTTGATGGTGATGTTGGTAGTTTTGGTGGTATTTGTGGTGATATTGGTATTGGTGTTGGTGTTGGTGGTCTTGGTATTGGTAATGTTTGTTGTCTTGGTGGTGGTGGTGGTGGTCTTGGAGTTGTTGTTGGTGGTCTTGGTGGTGGTGTTGGTATTGGTGGTGGTCTTGGTGGTATTGGTGATGTTGGTGGTGGTATTGGTGGTGATGTTGGTATCAGCGATATTGTTAGTGGTATTGGTGGTGTTGGTGTTAGTGGTGGTGATCTTGGTGGTGGTGGTGGTATTGGTGGCATTGGTGGTGGTTTTATTAGTGGTGTTAGTAGTCCATCAGTTGTAACAGGTGGGACATCTATTGGGAGATATTAGCATAGGTCTTCAAACAGATTCCCCATCTGTTGCAACAAATGTTTCAGCTGTTGGCATAAAACAAACCAGTAGCAAGACTGTTTTGATCTCATTAATCAGGTTGTTCATCTATTGCAACAGGTTATGCTTCTGTCGTAACATATGATTCATCTGTTCTAACTGATGGGTTATCTGATGGATTTTTTTTGTAATATGTCGTATAAAAATTTATTAAAATTCCTCTTACCTTTTTTTAAAAATTATGCAGACATCAATTGTAATATATTTTTTGTTTTTCTGTTGTTTGTAGTTAAAAGATGTCTCCCAAAAGAAAAGAAACTGAAAGTGGATCAACTTCTGACCACCTAACAAAAAAGGCTAGAGTACAGATGGATTAGGAGAAACTTCCTGAACAATCTCAATTAGGGAAAAGTAAAGATGAGAAAAGTTATGAAAACTATATTGAGGAAGGTAGAGAAGGGTATGTAGAGGTTGGTGTGGAAAATAAATATGAGGAGGAGGAAGAAGAATATAAACAAAAAGGGGAGGAAGTAGAAAGAGAGAAACATGATGGTGATCAACATGATGATAATGCATCACTAATGGGGCATGAATTAAGATCGAAATCCCAACATGATCCTGTCAAAACTATTAGTATTGACAGGTTTCAAGTTGAGATGCCGATAGATAACCCTGCAAAACTACCTGGTGATTTGGTAGTTAAATCTCTGTTGGGTAAATCTTTGATGAATTTAGGAACACTATGAAGAAGGAAAAACTAGAGGAAGTTTTTAAGAAGAGTTGCTTTGGACACTTTCTTCGGCTGCCTGAGGAAAACAATTCCCATTTCCAAATAAGCATGGTATATGGTCTTCTCAAGCATAGGATCAAGTACGTGGGGGATGATAAAGATTTGAAGGAAGGGCGGGGGAAAGATGGATGAAATCTGGATCAACTATTATGGCATGCCGATTTGTTTTGGGATGAAAGAGTTTGCCATAGTGACAGACTTAAGATACGATCGTCCAAAAGAACCTCTCATCAAGGAAACACCCCGTAAAAAGTCCAAGGCAAGCAAGACAACTAAACTACCACCATTTAATAAAGGCAAGACATTGTCCAAGCTGTTGACTCCTAATTTTTGTCCTCCACGACTAAGTTTATTTTCGAGTTTCTTTGATTTTTGAATAAAATTACAACATTTATTTAATCTGAATAAAAAACTTTTCAAAGTATTTATTTAGGTAAATTTGTTATATTAAGTAGCGATTATATATTAGCGTATTCAGTTATACAAAATTTTATAATTTTATTACTTAAATATTTATTTTACAAAATATCAGATTTTAATCAAGGCTTATCTTGAAAATAAATTTAAATGATTAAAATCTTGATTTAAATATAATTTATTCTCAAAAATAATTTATTTGAATAAATATGTCTTTGATTTTATTAAATCAAGAAGCTCGGAATTAAAAGAAGTATTAATTCATATCGAATTTCAATTTAATTTAGCCAATCTATTAGATTTGACCATAATTGAAATCAAATTGGCCATAATTGCAATGCAATCCATCAATTGATTTTTAATTTTGTCAAAATTAAATAAACTTGGCTAAATTTTAAATTCCAATTGGGGTTATATTTTAAATAACCCCAAACTTCCCAAAAACTCTCATAACTTCTACCCAATTCCCACCAAAAATAATTTCAAATTGTACTACTTGTACAATTCTCCCCTCAACTTTGTCCTTTTTCCAATTTTAAAATTTAAAAATTGTACTACATTGTACAATTTCCCACCACATTATATTCCACCTTACCTTATCTTCAATTTTAAAATTCCTAAAACACCCCTAAATGGCTTTTCTCCCACATTGGTGGATGACAAGAAATAAATCCTCGTCTTTTCCTATAAATACTTTTCTCCCACATTGGCGGAGGAAAGGAAATAAAACCCATTCTCTCCTATAAATACTACCACTACTTTAGTAGAAAGTGGGGTTGAAAAGTAAGAAACAAAGAGGCTAGAAAGGTGAAAAAATTCTTTTGAGCAAAATAGTTATTTTTATTTAGTAAAATTTTTTGTTTCATAGAGTTGGTCGGCTAATCAAATTTTTTGAGTTGCTAGCGACGTTTTCTGGTGGTGGTTGATTCCGACAAAGCTCGTAGTCTCGTTTTGTTGCCCCCAAAAAGGTGAACACATCTTTTTTTTTTTAGTTTTATTATCGTTTTCTTCTTCATCTTTTTCTTCTTCGTAGTTCGTAGTTATAATTTTGTTTGTTGGAATTGTTTGCTGTAGATGTCCTTGAAGGCCATAGGACATTGTGGTATCGATATTTTAATTATTTTCATGTTCATGATATAAAAATGAGCAAGCAATAGTTGTACGTGTCTTTTTTTACTTTATTCTTTGATTATTATCGATAAAGTTTCAATCTTTGCTTAAAAGATGTACTTATTCTTTGTTTGAACTCATTGTTGGTGGATATATTTGTTTTTAGCATGTAAAGCTTTTTTTTATGTTGAAAAGAATAGTTAATATTGATTGTTTTTCCTTTTTACCTTATTCTTTGATTATTTTGGATAAAATTTAGATCTTTGCTTGAAAAACATACTCATGTCTTGTTTAAACTCATTGTTGGTGGATATATTTGTTTTTAGCATGTAAAGTTATTTTTTTTATGTTGAAAAGAATAGTTAATATTGATTGTTTTTTCTTTTGACTTTATTCTTTGATTATTTTGGATAAAGTTTAGATCTTTGCTTGAAAAACATACCCATGTCTTGTTTAAACTCATTGTTGGTAGATATGTTTGTATTTAACATGTAAAGTTATTTCCTTTATGTTGAAAAGAATAGTTAATATTGATTGTTTTGCCTTCTGACTTTATTCTTTGATTGTTATGAATAAAGTTTTGATCTTTGCTCTAAAAACGAACTCATGCCTTGTTTAAATTCATTGTTGGCAGATATGTTTGTTTGAGCATGTAAAGTTGTTTTTTTATGTTGGAAAAATAGTTATTATTGTTTGTTTCGCCTTAATAAAAATAGTAATGAGTTAAGTCAAGAATTTGTCATTTGCTTGCTAATTATTTTAATGGATTTCAAAATCCTTATATAAGAGATGAAGTGCTAGCTTTATTTTCATCCAAGATGTTTATTCCTCTTTTGTTCGCATGTTGTCTTGTCAAAATGATGAGAAAGTTCAAACTTTTGTGGCTAAATAGAATTATTTGGATATTTTTGACTCATGCATAGTATGATTGTTGAACGATATTTTACTTTTAGAGATACTAAACTTTTATTCCTATTTTCTTAATCGGGATTGTTATATGTGCTCTTTGTGTGTTTAAAGACTTGATTCATGTCTCTCTTTTATTCATAATATCAAAATAGAATCAACGATGTCTTAGAAATACAAACTATAGGTCGTTACACGTTTTTCCATAAAATATTAATTGTAATTTAGATGTATGAATTTTCGTTAATGTCGCCTTAATTGAAATTTAAAGATTCTCTTTCTTGAGAAGTTAACCTTTATTTTCTTTTGTTATATGGATTAGTGTCTATGTTTGTTCAATTTTAGAAGTCATGAGTATTTTTCTTATTGCCTCACCCCTTTACTTTTGCAAGCTTACGTTATTTGTTTCTCGCATTAATTCATTGAATGTGTCCTTGTCCCTTTTACCTTTATTCATTCTTAATATGAACATAAATCATGAGGCATGCAAGTGGATGTCTTTTCTTTGCATTTTATCTATTGACTCTCACTCTTGTTATACGTGTGCAAGTGGGCATATCATTTTAATTCAAAAATTGATTCTTGATGTTTTCTTTTGCTTTGAAATATGTAACTATTATGCCTTGAACGTATATAAATTTCTTTATTTTTTCTTTGCATGCAAAAAATATCTCAAGTCCAAATGGACTCCTCTCCTCTTGCATTTCGTAATGGGTTAATGAGGCTCACCTCTTCGAGTCAAGTCCAAAATTTAACCCCAAGGTCCACTACATGGCGTGCGGGTGCTAAAAGATAGACGAAGAAGGAAAATAGGTCAAAACCCATTGATGAGGTCACTAAGAGACATGAAAAGTCTCAATTTTTATTATTGTCTTCTTTTTAATTATTCATTTAGTTATTTATTTATTCATTCATTTGGGCCTCGAAGCCAAAGTTGTATTTTAATACAGGTGAGGCGGATTTTGCCTCAAAGGTTCGAAAACTAGCTTAGGACAGGTTGTGGGTAGAAAGCCTAATATTTAGATTAGACAGGTGTAAGTGGGCCAAAAACCCAATTATATTAGGATAGGGTCTATAGATTTGGGCCCAATGGCCTAAGTCTTTTATTTTCTCCCCTACCCCTTATACATGCTTTGTTATTAATTTGTTTAGACTTAGTTAAAATCCCTACTAAGTCGTCCAAATCTATTTTACACAAGTCTTTTCCTAAAATCAATTACTCTTCAACAATCAATCTTTCTTTTTGAAGTTAGTCAAAAGATATTTTCAAACAGTCCGGATAACTGCAAGTTAGCGGATACTCTTGGTGCCTTAACAACCTTCCAAGAGTATTAATAGGAACCACTTACTCAGAATCTTCAAACTAAAATGATTTTTTTTGTTTTGGATCGTTTAAGTAACTTTCAAAGGTTTTCTTAATTCATTTTCAAATAAATTAAGTGGCGACTCTCAAAAGTCAAAATTCTCGCAAAACATAAGCGACCACCCACCAAAACTAACAAACGTAAGGAAAAAATAGATGGGTTGTTGGACATTGATGGACATGGATACAAAGCCATGACATTGTTAGAACATCTCTAGGATAAAACCATACCAAAGAAGTACAAGGAGCAACTGTGCTTGGTTTGGTTTGCCAATTCCGTTATATTGGCAAGAGACGTCAACAAAGTCATAGAAGATGATTTGTTGGAGTTTGCTGAGGATTTAGAGAAATTCAACAATTATCCCTGGAAATGTGATAACTACAAATTGACTATCAAATATTTATTGACAAAGCTATCCCCAAAGACAATCGCGTTCTACGGCTTTTCTTGGGCTTTCATGGTAAATTTAATCACTATTTGTTTACGCTTACATTAGTTTATAATTATATTGAATAATTATTATGACTTTTTTTTGTTTACTCCCTATTTACATTTCTTAGACTTGGGCATTTGAAGTCATTCCTCCCATCCGAAAGTAGGTTAAGAACTATCCAGATGAGGTTTCTCATCCAAGGATCCTTAGGTGGTTGACTGCAAAGATGATGAGTGGGGAATTCACTACTCATTTGCAGTCCACTTTCATGCACACTACTACGATTCAAATGTCTAAATGAGACAACCTTGCTATTAAATGTACTAATTCCCATATTTTGCAGGTTTACAAGTGCTAAAAAGAAAAGAAGCAAACTTGAGCTAAAAAGGGTCAAAAAGGGAATTGAAATGCAAGAGATTGAAAAACTGAAGCAGGATCAGGATCTAGCCCGCAGCTATAGCCCGTGATCGCGACGAGTCAAGATAGTCAACCAACTGCGATCGATATGGACTAACCGCGATAGCAGTGAGTACGATTGCGATCAAGCTGCTGCGATCGTGTGAGAGCAGAAAATGGCCTAAGAGAAGAAATGTAATTTTGGCCAGTTGACCCTAAATTCCTATTTAAAGGCTCAAAACCATCATTTATATCATCATCCATTTTCCACAACCCTACCTCCCATCCTTAGTCTAGGGTTTTTGTAATTTCTTGAAGCTTGGTGCTCAAAATTTATACTAATTTGAGCTAAGAAGACATTAGAGTAACTTCCAAGTGTAGATTTGGCTTTGTCTATTGAAGATTCATTTGAGTATAAAATGTGGTTTTCCCTCTCTTTATTTTTCCTATGCATAACTTTAATAGACAACTTGGTTTATTAGTGTTTATTATCATTATGTATTGCTAGATCTATCTCTTGGAATTATTCTTGATTAGGGTGCAATTGTGTGTGGGTTATGATATTTTTGTGTAGATTTGAGTTTGTTAATGATGGGTTCAATTATTGCTTAATAATTTTCTTGGGATTTGTTGCGTGAAAGCACCAAATACCTAAACGGGTTTGATGGGTGAAAGCTCTAAACTCTAGAAAGATCAAGGCCATCTTCGAAAGAAGGGTTTTAGGTAAACTTTAGGAATCCATATCATCCTTAAAAGAGGGATGTGGAAACCAAAGAAATGATAGACAATTATATGTGTAGTTTTCTAAACTTTTCACTATCATAGACATAAGGGTGATTAGGAAGTTGACTATCCCTCGGGTTCCATCCTAGAAATAGGGGTTCCTAATTGAGGTATTGGGTGTCTTTAATTGAACACCCGTTACGTACTCAAAAGGGTCAACGAGTGACATCTTTATGGCTTTTTTGAAAAACTAGACTCAAGGACTTTAAACCTAGCCTACCATATCATCAACAACTAGAATTTGCATCGAATCATTACATACCCATGCATATCTTGCCCCTAGGATAGCATAGTCCCAAGTTCCGTTCCTAATTGGTTACACTCTAATTATTCTTAGTCTCAAATTAGTCCATTAGAAGCCTAAAAATTACTTTCATGTTTGAAAACATCAAAAAGCCCCAATCCATTTGGTACTATAGGTTTGAATTTGGTTAGTAACTTTTATTTCGAACCTACTCAATTGCCATTTATATTGTTCCTCATGGATTCGACCCCGACTCTTGTTTGGCAAATATATTGACAACGATTGCCTTGCACTCAAATTGACGTGTAAGTTGAGCGTTATCAAAAGAGCAACACGAGAATTAAGAATGTTGATCTCTTTAACCCTCTGAATGATATAGTAAGTCTTCTTTCAAGTAAAATAATTTGACTTAAAGAAAGATATTGAAATAGATGATTTATATATTGTAATAGATTGGTAATCTATTGTAGTTTTTCTTAAAAGATTACCTGTCTGGTTCAAAAGATCGGTAATCTATTGCAATAGATTAGTCATTTTTTGCAATAGATTACCCATCTGTTGCTTTGGTTCTTTGAACCTGACTAAACAGATTACCCATCTATTGCAACTTATGCAACAAATAGATAATCTGATGCAACAAATAGTTAATTTGTTGCCACATATGAATCATTTATTGTACCATCAAGCTCATCTGTTGCATAAGTTATCTATGTTATCATATTCCCCAACTGACTGCAAATTATTATTTGATTTAAACGTATCTACCCTTTCTTTTAGGTTGTGCATCCATGGATCGTACCCAATCAACAAGAGTTGGAGATGACTTCTTTTATTAATCTAGGTCTTGCTGATACAATAGTAGACCCAATGGTGGAGTTAATAAAGAAGGAATTGGTTGGATCAACAGGAATAAGAAGAGTAGTTAGGCAAGGCCAGCCTAATATTGAGGCCCTTCACGACCAACTTGCTACAACAGATCTGGGTGCTACTTCTGAGGGTGTTTCTAGTGGAGTTGTTCATGTTGGTGATAGCCATGCTGATGTTGATGTTGCTTCCAGTCGTAATGATGAGCATGCTGATGCTCAAGAAAAAATAAATATATTTGAAATCACCCCTTACACTGGTCCTTCTCACCCTTACACCGGTCTTTCTTACCCTTACAGTGGTCCCTCTCACCCCTCTCCACCCTTATGTTCTCTTTGAAAATACAAAGATTGCATGGACAGACAAGATAAACTCTTTGAAAGAATAGATGCTATCACTAAAGTTGTCGAGGAATTGAAATTCAAGAGGGGTGTCATACCATCCAAAAAGGTGAGAAAGCCATACACTCCTATAGTGGTGGTTAGGAAAAAGAAAAAAACAATTATACATATACTCTAAAATATGAAACCAAAAAGAATTGCAACTCCTCCTCCTCCAAAATTTGTTGAAGTTCTGGGACCATTAAAGGATGTGGACATATACGTAGAACTTGACGCCAAATAGAAGGTTGTTCTGAGAAAGATCATAAATTCCAAGCAATGTGCAAAAACCTTCACCATGAATACCTTTTCCCCCCAAGACTTCAAGAAGATGACAGGTGTCGGCCTATGGTACGTGGACCCGATAAGTTTATGTAACGCCTTGAGTCTGCACCCTGGATGTCACACGGTGCTTACAATCTCGAAGGACCACAATCTAACCCATGTCTGGTACCTACTGTGAGCACTGAATAATAACACTGAAATAATGTGGAAGTTAGGATGAAATTCCATGAGGTTCATAATCTGAATACTGAACTACATACTGAATACTGATAGTAATACTGAAAAACTAAATATTTGTCTGAAACAGTCTAGTCTGAAAAGCCTCTACCTGAACAGTCTGAATGTGGAGTTGATGGTACAAGTCCCCAACTAACTCCGACTACAAAACTAACTAGAGTACTGATATAAATAACTTTGTCCTTGAAATATGAGGACTCACCACTGTATCTTCTACTGATAACCTGAGTTGCTAGGTACGGTCAGGAGCCCGTGTGTCTGAACCTATGATATGATACATCATAGCACAAAAGAAAGAGTATGTGTCAGTACTTTGAATATACTGGTATGCTAAGTGAGGTAGGCTAATATACATGAGTTCATATGCATGTACAATAACTGACTAAATGATATGTATATAACTGAATGAGAGTACATTGGTAACTGAAAATGCTGTACATACTGATTATGCAAGACTGTACATATATATGTATACTGTAACTGAGATCATACTAAAATTAAATACTAAGTTCTGATAATTGAGTAACTGATATCTGAGTTTACTGATAACTATATTACAGATAACTGGGTGACTGTTTCTGACAGTCCTTATTCTGTAGAATTTAACTGAGTTCTATACTGAGTCTAAAACTGAAACTGTAACTGTGGGAGTGTTTATCTAACCGACATACCCTAATTATAAACTGAGTTGGGGTCCAACCTGTGACCCCAGTTAGAAGGGTGTTAGCACCTTGCCAAGGGATACTAACAATGCTGGGTCAACCCTAATCTGGCAGGAAGACTTATAAATCATATATATGGTTGCGTCAACCCTAGTCTGGTAGGAGGACGTCTTACCTTACGCTGGCTACATAGTTCTATAACACAGGGACTGCTATTAAGGGTCAAACTTTCTGCTGGCAGGAATGCCCCCATCCCTGGGTTCGTTCGGTGCTGAATCCTACTCCCAACTGAATAGACACTGATCAGTAGATTGTACTAAGCTTGACTGAACTGACACTGATCATGTTGACTGACTGAACTGGACTGAGTTTACTGATTTCTATTACTGACGGAATACTACTGGTCTTGACCCTTTTTTATTGGGTCTACTCTATTTCTACTGCGACTAAGTAAACAACTAGAATTCGGGTCATAAATACCCCTAGGACTCGATAGCATAAACTTAAAATGTAGTACTTCTTGAAAGCATAGCAATAGTCAATTGTTCACAATTCATTCACTAAGGCAATTTGCCAAACACTTGAAGGCCATAAACTCATACATGAATGAGAACACATACTAACATGTCATGATTACATTATTCAATTCACATGGACATTCTATCAAACACTTGGGGAGCATGATTGTTATACATAATAATGAACAACCCATAAGAATCATGACTACAACTTAAACTTTAAATTTCAAGGATTGTAACATGGGAATTACATCAATCAACATACGTGCTATCTTAGGTTCATGAAACTCATAAAAAAATCTTGAATTGAAACCAAAACAACAACACAAACATGAATACAACCAAAATTTGCATATGTAAATTTATTAATCAATAAACTCATAGTTTTAAAAAGGGTTCTTGAACTCCAAAGGTGGAAGAAAACCTAAGGATGAACACCTAACATACCTTGATCATTAATTTTGTGAAGATTGTGGTGAATTCTTGAGACTTGATTCTTGAGCTTGATGAAACTAGGGCTTGCTCTGGAGAGGATTGAGTGAATAATGAATGCAATTTACCCTATTTGGTGTTTAATTTTGTGTTTTAGATGATTTGGGTGAGGGAAAAAGGACTAAACTACCCCTAAGACTCTTTTCCCGTGTAAATGAGCCTCGAGGCGTGACTCCTAGAAATGAGGAATAGACCTTGCGTTGCGACTCCCAGAAATAGGGACCGGATCTCACGTCGTGAGTTTATCGCGAGACCTTACTATTTTAGACATCCAAACTCACCCTTGCGCTAGTCCAAAAATTCCAAAACTTGCCTGATATGACCTATTAACATTCCTGATCATGAATCAACTGAAAAATAAACAATCCAAGGATGGAAAGATCGGAAATAAAGTTATTGAAATATCAAGCCCAAAAAGAAACTAAGTGTCAATACTTAGCTGAATTTTTCTAAGTCTGGGACCTCTTTTCATGCTATATAGTACTGAGTTAGACTAGGACTTTTATGGGGTCTTACAATATTTCCCCCTAGGGAACATTCGTCCTCAAATGAGGTTGACTAAGCTGAGAATACTGCTAGACTGAGCTTACATATTGAACATGCATAACTGAGGCATGATTACATGACTGTAACTACTGATAAAATGAGTTTTCATACTGAACATGCATAACTAAAGCATGAATGAATTATGAAGACATGACATATGACTGAGTTGTTTCATGAAGGTATGCATGTTATGAGAATGCCATGCAGCTGAACTGATACCAAGTTTGTAAAGGTAATCTGAACATGGAACTGAGTAAATATAAGAAAGACTGTAACCTTGAGATGAGTATGAGTTTGTGGAAAAGAGGTGAGGATACTTAGTCTTCATATCTACTTCTACTTCCCAAGTAGCTCCCTCAACGGACTAATTCCGTCAAAGAACTTTGACCAAAGAAACTTCTTTGTTCCTCAGTCTGCGAACTTGATGATCAAGGATTTCGATTGGAACTTTCTCATAAGAGAGATAGTTTTGAACATCTGTACCCTCTATAGGGACTACAACTGATGGGTCACCAATGTATTTCTTTAGCAAGGAGACGTGAAACACTGGGTGTACTGAAGCTATTTGAAGGCAACTCAAGCTCGTAAGGTATCTTTCTAAAATGACTGAGAATTCTATAAGGACCGACATATCGGGGACTGAGTTTCCCCTTCTTGTTGAATCTCTTCACTCCCTTCATAGGAGAGATTTTCAAATACACAAAATCACCAATATAAAATTTGAGATCCTTTCTCCCCACATCTGCATATGATTTTTGTCGGCTCTGAGCGTTTCTCTGATCAACTAAACTTTCTCTAAGGCATCAAATACTAGGTCAGGACCTACTGCTGCGGCCTTACCTACTTCAAACCAACCAATGAGAGATCTACATCTCCTCTCATAAAGTGCCTCAAACAAAGCCATCTGGATACTGGAATAATAACTGTTATTATATGCAAGCTCAATCAAAGTTAAGCGGTCATCCTAACTACCCTTAAAGTTGATGACACAGGGTCTCAACATATATTCTAAAGTCTAAATGGTCCTCTCTGCTTGACCATCTGTCTGAGGGTGAAAGGCTGTACTGAGGTGAACTTGGGTACCAAAACCCTTTTGGAATGCTTTCCAAAAGTAGGAGGTGAACTGCGTACCTCTATCTGAAATGATGGACAATGGGACATTGTGCAATCTAATCAACTCTATAACATAGAACTTGGCATAATCCTCATTTGAGTAAGAGGTATGAACTGGTAAGAAATGGGCTGATTTAGTCATCCTATCCACAATGACCCAAATCAAATCATGTTGACGATGAGTTCGAGGCAAACCCATCACAAAGTCTATGTTCACTTCCTCCCACTTCTAAGTGGGAATACCGAACTCCTGCATAGACCCACTAGACTTCTGATGCTCGATCTTAACCTGTTGACATGTTGAGCACTTAGCTACAAACTCTGCAATGTCCCTCTTCATCCCACTCCACCAATAGACTTCTCGCAAATTGCGGTAAATCTTAGTGGCCCTTGGGTGAATCAAGTAACGTGCACTATGAACTTCTGCAAGAATCTACTACCTCATTCCATCCATACATAGCACATATAGTCTACCCTGGCAATGCAACACACCATCTCTCTCTTAGGAAAAAACCTCTACTTTTTGATCTCTGACTTACTCTTTCAGCTTAACTAAACTGGGATCTCTGTCCTTTTTATCTTTTACTTCGGAAACCAAAGATGATTCCAAACTATTCTGCACCCAAACACTACCCTCAGCTGAATCAATCAAACGAACCCACAACCTGGCAAGCTGATGAACTTCCTGAACTAACTTCTTTTTACCATCCTCAACGCGAGCAACAATACCCATGAAAAATCTACTGAGAGCATCAGCCACAATATTGGCCTTGCCCGGATGATACAGAACACTTATGTCATAGTCTTTCAACAACTCTAACCACCTTCTATGATGCAAGTTCAAGTCTTTCTGAGAGAATACATACTGCAAACTTGTATGGTCGGTGAACACATCAACATATACCCCATACAAATAGTGCCTCCAAATCTTTAAGGCAAACACTACAACTGCTAACTCAAGATCAAGGGTGGGATAATTCTTTTCATGGGGCTTAAGCTGTCTAGAGGCATAGGCCACAACTTTACCCTTCTGCATCAAAACATACCCCAAACCAACTCTGTAAGTATCACAATACACAACAAATCCTTCTGAACCATCGGGCAAAGTCAGAACTAGGTCTGTAGTGAGACGAGTATTCACCTCCTGAAAACTCTTCTTACAAGTATCTGACCACTGGAATTTGAATTTCTTCTAAGTCAATCTGGATATGGGGGATGCAATAGACAAAAATATTTCAATAAACCATCGATAATAGCCAGCAAAACCTAAGAAACTCCTGATATCTGATGGAGAGATGGGTCTGGGCTAGTTTCTCACTGCTTTGATCTTTTGAGGATCCACTCTAATGCCATCACCGAAAACTATATGACCAAGATAAGATACTGACCTTATCCAAAATTTGTATTTACTAAATTTGGCAAACAAATAATGGACTTTGAGAGTTTGTAATACTATTCTGAGATAGTCTGCATGATCATTTTTTTCGCAGGAGTAGACAAAAATATCATCAATAAAGACTATGATGAACATGTCCAAGTACTGCTTGAACACGTGTTTCATCAAGTCCATGAAAGATGTTGGGGCATTGGTAAGACCAAATGACATGACTAGGAATTTGAAGTGACCATACCGAGTTCTGAAAGCTTTTTTCAAAATGTCACATTCTCTGACTCTGAGCTGATGATATCCTGATCTGAGGTCTATCTTTGAAAAGTAACTGGCACCCTGAAGTTGGTCAAATAAGAAATCAATTCTGGGAAGAGGATACTTATTCTTGACTGTGACTTTGTTTAACTTATGGTAGTCCATACACGTTCTAAGAGAACCATCTTTCTTTCGCACGAATAGAATAGGTGCGCCCCACGGAGAAATATTGGGCCTGATGAATCCCTTATCTAGGAGATCCTTCAACTTCTCCTTTAACTCTTTGAGTTCAGATGGAGCCATTCTGTATGGCAGAATAGAGATAGGATGAGTATCTGGAAGAAGGTTTATTCCAAAGTCAATTTCCCTCTCGGGAGGAACTCCGGGAAGATCTTCAGGAAATACATCTGGAAATTCACATTCTACTAAAACTAACTCAAGATTAAGATTCTCAGAACTAGAGTGTTTAACTCGAATGAGATGATAGATAAAACCCTTGGATATCATTTTTCTCGCTCTAAGGTATGAAACAAGCTGACCCTAAGTGCTGAAGTACTATCCCTCCATTCTAGGATAGTTTCATTCGAGAACTAAAAATAGACAACTCTGTTTCTACAATCAACTGAAACATAGCATGAATGAATCCAATACATGCTGAGAATAACATCAAAATCAATCATCTCTAACTCTATTAGGTCTGCTGAAGTAACTTTCTGAGATACCATAACCGAACAATTCCTATATACCCATCGGACTATGATAGACTTACCCACTGGGGTAGAGACTGAGAAGGGCTCTGCTAGGATTTTGGGACTGACTCCAAAGTCAACAACTATATATGGAGTTACAAAAGACAAAGAGGTTCTTGGATCTATCAAAGCATAAACATATAAATTCTAAACTTATAAAATACCAGTAACTACATCAGGGAAACTTTCCTGATCCTGTCAGGGCTGAAGTGCATAAAGTTTGTGTAACACCCCAAATCTCATACTCGGAATGCTACATGGTGCTCATGACCCCGAAGGACCACAAGCTAACCCATGACTAATATATGTACCTGTATACTGCATAAAATCTTGAATAATGTGGAAACATGAACTGAAAGGCTGTAACGTTCAAAACTAAACATAATCTGAATAATATAACATCTGTGTAGGGTAATAGAATACCCAAAACAAAACTAAAAATACTGAAGTCTGAAACATGTTAGTCTAGAAAGCCTCTAACTGACTGAACTATCTGAGTAAGGAGTTGATGGTACATGTCCCCAACTAACTCCAACTAAAAAACTAATTAATGAGATAATAGGGAAATAATCATGTCCTCGAAAAATAAAAACTCACTTCTAGCTCTATCTGTGGATATATAGAATCTACTGTTTCTCTGGAACTCGTGTCTCTGAACCTATGGTATAAGATACCATAGCGCAAATACGTTAGTACTTTGAATGTACTGGTATGCATGTGAGGTAGGCTAAATGCATGGGGTTCATATGCATGAACAATAATAAAAACTGGCTAACTATAATGAGCATGAGAATACATGCATGAGACATAACAACTGACACTAATACTGTGAGAACATAATTACTGAATCTGAATATAACTGATAACATGAGTGACTATAACTAACGGTCCTGAATCTGATGGAACTATCTGAGTTTCGTACTGTATATGAGTTGATTGTATCTGATAGTCCTAAAATCTGAAGAACTATCTGAGTTCTATTACTGAGACTGATTGGCTATATCTGACAGTCCTGATTTTATAACATGAAACTGTGGGAAGTAGTTATCTAACCGACATGCCCCTGATACACCATTATGGATGAGTCGGGGTCTAATCTGTAACCCCAATTGGAAGGGTGTAAATACCACGCCACTGGTAAGGACAAGATGTGGGTGACCCTCATCTGATAGTGTCCCCTATACGAGAACGGTGGGGACTTTATCTAACAGTTCTTATCCACCTCATCAACCCTCATCGATAGTGTTGATGTCTCAACCTATGCTGGCTACATAGTTCTGGAATGCAAGGATGACTGCTAAAGATCACACCCTCATATGATAGAGTGTCTCTCCATCCTTGGGTTCACTCAGTGCTAATTTTTACTCCCATATGAATGGACACTGAACATGATTTACTGAACTGAACATGAGCTAAATTTATGAATTTCGTTGACTGACGGAATACTTCTGATATCTGACAACTGACTGAGGTCATGAGATCATGGAGATTTCCTGAGTCATAAGACTGTCTGAAGTCTAAGGATCATAGCTTGACTGAGAGTATTGTGAAAACATAACATGACTCTAGGCACACAACTAATGTTTCGAGTACGAGTACCCCCAGGACTCGATGGAAGGAAAACTGACCAAGCATAACTTACTTAAACATATAACTAACATCATAATCCATAATACATTTATAGAAGCATTCCATCAAAACATGTGATAGGCATAACTTGTACATACATGGGGATTTCATGATATCATACTAGTTGGGCATTGTTCCTTCATGTAGGCATTTAATCAAACACATGGTTGGCATAACACATGTATACAACATTATACAATAATTAATCATCATGATTTATCTCTAATTTTATCATCCTAGGGTTTATTCATAGGTTCACATGAATAAACATCTATACAAATCAATTCCACATAAAATTGATCACCCAACATGGATTTGAATTCAATTGATAATTCTCAACATAAACAAAGCAAACCCAATATGAAATTCAAAAAGAAATCCATAAACTTAAACTTAGAAAGGAGATTCTTCGTCTTCATGGACGAAAGGAGACCATGAATGAACACTACGCATACCTTAGTTCGTGATTTCGTGAAGGTTGATGGAGAAACTTTCTTGGAATTGGATCTTCTATGAAAAACCTAGCTTTTTCTTAAGAGGGTTTTGAGATAAAAGAGTGTATTTGGGTGAAAAGAGGTTGAATCACGTGTTAAAAGGTTTAAATAGGGGTGGGAAGTTGACCCTTTTAACCCTGGACGCGTCATTTAATTTCAGTAAGATTTTCTCAAACTGAACCCCTGGCGCGATGCGATGCTATCATGCTGTGTCACTGGAATTTAACAATTGGGAAAATGAGGGATGGTGCGACGTGGAGCCATCACATTACCCCTTCTTTTGTGACCTGGAACTTTGGCGCGATGTGGAGGAAATCGCGCTACGACACTGGAAATGGACAATTCTAAATTTAGGCCCTGCCGCGATGCGCCATAATCGCGGACCCCTACTGGAATTTGTAAAATTTCATTTACTCTTGAGGTGTGGTGCGCCACAGACTAATATGGCACTGTTTTACGATGAGAACTTGAAATAGTAGTAACTTCTGACCCAGTTATTGGATTTGGGTAGATCTTATATCGATGGAAAGCTTATTAAATTTCCCACATGAAAAAAAGTGAAAATCTCGAAAATTCCTCATGTAATAACCATAATTCAATGTAAAACCTAATACTAGATATTCTTGATATGAAATTAGCTAGAAAAAGTACGGGGTATTACAATATCTCCTGTTTGAGAACATTTATTCTTGAATGAGACTGACTGAGAGGGGATAAAAGACAATTGACTTACATACTAAACATGAATAACTGAAATATGATCTCATGAATGACATGACTGACAAGCTGAACATATAATACTGAACATACATATCTAATGCATCTGTAACTGATTCATGAATGCATGACTGAGTGTTCTGAAAAACAAAGTTTCTCACAATGAGAATGCATGTCTGATGCATAATTACATAACTGAACTGATGCATGCATGCATGACTAAAATGCAATGGTGCTTGATACCAAGTTTCTAATGGGAACATGAGCATAAAGATGCATACCAAGTTTGTGATGGACACCGAATATGAAACTGAGTAAGATTAAAGAGAATTGTTACCTTGAGCTTGATCTGAGTTTGAGAAAAAGAGGTGAGGATGCTTGGTATGCATGTCTGCCTCTGCTTTCCAAGTAGCTCCCTCAACGGACTGATTTCACCAAAGAACCTTAACTAGAGAGACTTTTTGTTCCTCAATCTACGAGTCTGATAGTCTAAGATTTCAACTTAAATCTCTTCATAAGAGAGAGTGTTCTGAATATCAATGCTCTGAATAGGGACTACAACTGATGGGTCACCTATGCACTTCTTGAGCAAAGATACATGAAAGACTGGATGAACTAAGGCTAGATCTATAGGCAATTTGAGCTCATAAGCTACCTTGCTGAATCGACTGAGAATCTTGAAGGGACCGACATATCGGGGAGTGAGTTTCCCTTTCTTGCCGAACTGCTTCACTCCCTTCATGGGGGAGATCTTTAGATAGACATAGTCACTAATCTCAAAATCAAGATTTTTTCTACGAACATCTGCATAAGACTTTTGTCGTCTCTGAGAAGCTCAGAGTCTTTCTTTAATCAACTGGACTTTTTCTAAGGCATCGAATACTAAGTCAGGCCCTATAACTGAGGCCACACTAACTTTGAACCAAAAAATTGGAGATCTACATCTCCTACCGTAGAGATATTTGAATGGAGCCATCTGAATACTAGAATGATAGCTGTTATTGTATGCAAACTCAATCAAAGGTAAGTGGTCATCCCAACATCCCTTGAAATCGATTGCACACGCTCTTAGCATATCTTCTAATGTCTGAATGGTGATTTTCTCTTAACCATCTATCTAAGGATGGAAGGCTGTACTAAGATGAACTTGGGTACCAAGACCCTTTTGGAATACTTTCCAAAAATGAGAGGTAAACTGGGTACCTTTGTCTGAGATAATGGACAACGGAACACCGTGCAATCTAACCAACTCATTGATGTAGAGTTTGGCATAATCCTCGGCTGAATAAAAGGTATGAACTGGAAGAAAATGAGATGATTTGGTCATTCTATCTAAAATGACCCAGACTGAATCATGCTGATGATGAGTTCGAGGCAAACCCATCACGAAGTCCATGTTCATAACTTCCCACTTCTAAGTAGGAATTCTAAACTCCTGCATGGACCCACTAGGCTTCTAATGCTCTATATTAACCTGCTATCATGTAGAGCACTTAGCCACAAACTCTGCAATGTCTCTCTTCATCCCACTCCACCAATAGATTTCCCACAAGTTGTGGTACATATTTGTGGCCCCTGGATGAATAGAGTAGCACGTACCATGTGCTTCTGCAAGAATTTGCTGCCTTAAGTCATCTACACCTAGAACAAAGAGACGACCCTGACAACGAAGAACACTATCTCCCCTTTTGGAGAAAACTTCTATTTTCTAATCCTGAACTGACTCTTTCAACTTGACAAGGCTGGGATCTCTATATTGCTTTTCTTTCACCTCAGAAACTAGAGATGATTTTGAACTACTCTGAACCCATATATCACCCTCATCTATATAGACTAAGCGAACGCCTAGTCTGGCAAGCTGATAGACTTCCTGAGCTAACTTCTTCTTACTGTCCTCAACATTAGAAACACTACCCATGGATAGTTTACTGAGAGTATCGACCACTACGTTGGCCTTGCCCAGATGATAAAGGACACTCATGTTATAATCTTTTAAGAGCTCTAACCACCTTCTCTGATGAAGATTGAGATCTTTCTATGAAAAGACATACTTAAGACTCTTATGATCTATGAAGACACCTACATGAACTCCATAGAGATAATGCCTCTAAATCTCCAAGGCAGAGACTACGGCTGCTAACTCAAGATCACAAGTAGGATAATTCCTCTCATGGGGTTTAAGCTGTCTAGAGGCGTAGGCTATGACCTTACCATGCTGCATGAGGACACAACCCAAACCTACTCTAGATGCATCACAATACACTACAAACCCATCTGAACCATCTGGGAGAGCTAAGACAGGAGCTGAGGTGAGTGGAGTGTTCAAATCCTGAAAACTCTTCTCACAAGGATTTGACCACTGAAACTTGACTTTCTTTTCAATCAATATGGACATAGCAGATGCAACAGAAGAAAATCCCTCAACAAACTGTCTGTAATAGACATCCAAATCCAAGAAACTCCTGATATCTGATGGAGAGATAGGTCTGGGCCAGCTTATTAACGCTTCAGTCTTTTGAGAATCTACTCTAATGCCATTATCGGAAATGATATGACCAAGGAATGCTACTGACCTTAGCCAAAATTCGCACTTATTGAATTTGTCGAATAGCTGATGATATCTAGAGTCTGAAGTACTGTTCTGAGATGGTCTGCATGATCATGCTCACTGCGAGAATAGACCAAAATATCATCTATAAAGACTATGATGAACATGTCTAAGTACTGATTGAATAGATGGTTCATCAAGTCCATGAAAATGGCTGGGGCATTGGAAAGACCAAATGACATGACTAGGAATTTGAAGTGACCATATAGGGTACGGAAAGATATTTTCATAATGTCATATTCTCTGACTCTTATTTGATGATAGCCGGATCTGAGGTCTATCTTAGAGAAATAACTTGCACCCTGAAGTTTGTCAAACAAGTCATCAATTCTGGGAAGAGGATACTTGTTCTTGACTGTGATCTTATTGAGTTGACGGTAGTCTATACACATTCTAATAGAACCGTATTTCTTGTGCACGAATAATACTAAGGCGCCCCACGGGGAAACACTGGGCCTGATGAATCCCTTATCTAAGAGATCCTTCAATTGTTCTTTCAGTTCTCTGAGTTCTATGGGTGACATTCTATATGGAGAAATAGAGATAGGCTGAGTATCTGGAAGAAGATCAATACCGAAGTCTATTTCCCTTTCGAGAGGAATTCTTGAAAGATCTTTGGGAAAGACATCTGAATATTTATTCACTACTGGGACTGATTCAAGACTGGGAGTCTCGAAATGAGAATCCTTAACTTGAACAAGATGATAGACACATCCCTTAGATATCAATTTCCTTGCCTGAAGGTAGGAAATAAGCTGACCTCTCAAATCGGATACATAACACTTTCACTCTAGGATGGTGTAATACCTCGTATATTTCTAAGCTAGAAAATGAACCGTTGTTTCTACACATGAAACCTCCTATCCTATGATTCATATTTGAGTACATAAATTAGGATGAGTATAATAGTGGTAATAGAGCTTATGATGTGTTAATCATGTTCATAAGAGTCACTTAGAGTAAGCCAAGCTAAGAACTTTTGAATCCACCAAGTTTTCGTGTGTGATTTCACATAGGTCATCTTTGAATAAGAATAAATTTATTTATAGGTGTTATTTTGGCAGATTTATACCCTCCAAATTGTAGAGAATTGAATAAGTTTTTCATCGATACCAAATTCACCTAAATCGAACACCAGGTGAAGAAGTTAGGGAGATTTAAAGTTTCAGCAGCATTATTTCAGTCAATGGCGCGTCGCGCCGTAAGCCAAAATGATTTTTGTCAATTTACAGTGTCTCTCCATGATTCCAGCACATCGCGGTGAGTTTCCAGGTCACAAACAGGTGGCAACGCGATGTCTTCGCATTGTGCCGGGGGCCCAAATCGGGTAATTTTCACAGAAATTTAAATGACGTATCTAAAGGGGTATTTGGGTCATCGTTCCACCCCTATATATTCCATAAACATGGAATTTATCCCAATCCAACAACATTATACTCTCTTTTCTCAAAGTTCTATCAAGAACCCCATAGGGTTTTCGTAGGAGCTTCAAGATTAAAAGGATTTCACCGTTAATTTTCATGGATCTTCTATCTAAGGTATGCGTAGTGTTCATCAACGGATTCCTTTCATCCGTGGAGTTCAAGAATCAATATTTAAATACTAAATCATGAATTTTTTGTGGTGATATGATTGTATTTATGTTGGTGGTTGTGCTTATGCTATAGAGTAGTGATTTGATGAATTTTCATGAAGGTTTTGATCATGTAGTTGGAACCCATGAATTTGGGTGATTTAATATGATGTAAATTTATGAACACACCTATGATTTAAAGAGTGAATGAAAGGTGTTTGATAAAATACTTAGAAATCTAGGAATTTCATGTTTACATTGTCCCATATTATCTACATGACAAGTCCATGTTAACTATACAATTCAATATGAGTTCCATGCCATTGTTTTGTTGCTATTGTTGTGGTATGAAGCATTTATGATAATTGAGTGATATAATATGTACATGATATATATATTCCATGCACTCCCTACTATGCACAAGATGTTGAAAACTACATGTGGTATATTATCCCCTAATTATGATATTATGAATTGTGGACTCCAATCTTGTGATCAAGTCATGTCATGTGTGTCAATTTTCTTCTATCGAGTCCTGGGAGTATTCATACCCAAAAAATATAACTGTGTGCCTAGAGCCATGTCATGTTGTAATGATAATCTCAGTCAAGCCATGATCCATAGGACTAGTCAGTCATGTGACTCAGGAAACCTCAGAAATCTCATGATCTCAGTAAATTCTCAGATAGTAGTACTATTCCATCAGTAAACGGAAGTTAGTTACTCAGTCCATGCAAAGTCAGTAAATTATGATTAGTCTCTTCATATGGGAGTAGGAGTTAGCACCGAGTGAACCCAAGGATGGGAACTCACCTGTTATATGAGGGTGTGATTCTTAGCAGTTATCCTTGCGTTCCTGAACTATGTCGCCAACATAGGTTGAGACATCATAGCCTGCTATATGAGGGTGGATGAGGTGGCTTAACCTGTTATATGAGGGTTCCCACCGTTCCCACTAGAGTTACCTGTTATATATGGGTTTCTCACACGTTGTCCTTACCAGTGGCGCGGTATTGACACCTTTCCAATCAAGGCAAAAATTGGACCCCAACTTAGCCATAATGGCATAGATGAAGCATGTCGGTTAAAAAACTACCTCCCACAGTTTCAGACTCAGTCTCATTAAAAGAACTCAGATAGTTCTTCAGATATTCGTATACCAGGACTATCAGATATAGTAAAATTCAGTTATAGTACGGAACTCAGATAGTTCCACCAGATTTAAGATTGTCAAACATAGTCGCCCATGTTATCAGAGCTACAGTTTCAGTCATGTCAGTTATCAGTAAACCATGTATTAGTGTACAGATCTAGATATCACGTACTCACGATCTCAGTTACTCTGTATGTATGTTTGTACTCTTACGTTCATATCAGTCAATCAGTTAGCATTGTTCATGCATGTAAACCCTTTGCATTTAGCCTACCTCACTCGTATACTCAGTGCTTCAGTTGTACTGACGCATTTGCGCTATGGTGCTTTCTTTTTATGTTACACCATAGGTTCAGAGACACGAGTTCCAGACCAACAGTAGTAGTCGCAATCGAGTATATAGAGTTGCAGTGAGTCCTCTTCATTTGAGGACTATATGATCTGATTCATTTACTATTTTAGTTAGTTTTTTTTGTTTATGGAGTTAGTTGGAGACATGTTCCTTCAACTCCTTATTCATACAGTACTTAGAGGCTTTCAGATTTAGTTCAGATTTATTTCAGACTTTAGTTTTTATGGGTATTTTTCACCACACGGATGTTATTTTTTGATAGATCCTTTGTTCAGTTAAACCTTATGGCCTACATGTTCATGTTTTCCGTATTATTATATGTATATTATGCAGTGTACATGTACAGATATCAGTTATGGGTTAGCTTGTGGTCCCTCGGGGTCATAAGCACTATGTAGTGTTCTGGTTCAGCAAATTAGGGCATTACAGATGGGTTCATTTGGGAACTAAAATTGGACTATTCTGTTTCTACAGTCGACTGTGGCATAGAAGGAATAAAGCCAATCCATACCGAGAATGATATCAAAATCAATCATCTCTAATTTGACTAAGTTTGCTGAAGTGACTTTCTAAAATATCATAATCGGGAAGTTCCTATATACCCGCCGGACTATGATGGTTTCACCCACTGGGGTAGAGACAGAAAAGGGCTCTACTAGAATTTTAGGACTGACTCCAAAATTGACTGCTATAGAAGGAGTAACAAAAGCTAAAGAAGCTCCTGGATCTAGCAAAGCTTAAACATGCACATGATAGATCTATAATGTACCAGTAACTACATCAGGAGAATTTTCCTGATCCTGTCGGGACTGAAGAGCATAGAAACAATTTGGGCGTTGCCCACTAGTAGCACTGGAGGTGGCACCCTGCTGATTTGGGCAATCGGACTGAGTTGAGGAGTGGAGATGACTCTGATAACATAACTGAGGGAAGTCTCTGACTCTGTGGGCTGGCTTGCTATAACCGAAATAGATATTGCTACTAGCTCTGCAAGCACCCTTGTGGTTCTTACCATAAGTCTGACAAAGGGGATTAGTTCGGGTATTGCTAACACTGACCTGAGACCTAGAGCCTGGCGCTCTATCCATGTTACCCTTCCTGAACTTAGGAACTGGAGCACTGGCTGAAGAAGGAGATAGAATTGATAACTTAGGATGAAACAGGGAATGGTTTTCTCCTTCTAATTTAGGCTGAGCGAAGTTGAAACTACTTGTCTTCGCTCTCTTATTATGCTTCTCCCTCTGCTTAATCTTCTGCTCGTCTATCTGTTGAGCATGAGTTATAATCCTGGCTAAAGTCATGTCACTGTTCAGCATAGTAGATCTTCACTCATTTACCATGCTATCATTTACCCCTGAAGCAAACTTACTCATCTTGGTTTTGCTGTCTGTAACCACATGAGGGGTATATCTAGCTAATTGTGTAAACTTAAGGGGATACTCTTTCATCGTCATATTACCCTACCTGAGGTTGATGAATTCTAGAACCTTAGCCTCTCTAAGACCTTGGGGAAAGAATCTGTCTAAGAATGCGGTGACAAACTCCTTCCACTCTATAGGACCTGCATCATTTGGCCTTTCTGACTTCAACTGTTTAAACCAAGTATGACCCACATCCTACAACTGATATGCAGCTAGCTCAACACTCTCAACAGTAGTCAACCCAATGATATCTTTCACCTTCTGAACCATATCAATAAATTCCTGAGGGTCCTCATCTACCTTAGACCCGAGGAAGGATAGAGGATTTATTCAGGTGAAGTCCCGAATCCTAGCTATGGCTGAATTGGCCACTGGATTGGCTGGATGACTGCTGGCCATTCATTTTGAGCGGTAAATAACTGAGCAAGAGTAGTGAATGTGGCCCAAAACTCCACATAAGAAACATAGTCGTCCAGAGGATCTTCGGGCTGAAGGGCTGACTGATTTCCGTTTCTTCTTTTAGGAGGCATGTTCTGTAGAAGAAAGGGAGAAACGGATTAGACTGAGAGATTGACTTGAGATTATGCTCACTAGAACGACATGAATACTGAAAGAGGGGAAACTATTCCTAAAACATCTTATAGCCTCTTATACATATATGTGGCACGCAACACACCCATGTACAAGACTCTACTAGATGCGGCTTTCAGACTTCCTAGGACTCTATTGAACCTTAGATGCTATACTGAGTTTGTAATGCCCCAAATATGATACTCAGAATGCTACACGGTGCTTATGACCCAGAAGGACCACAAACTAACCCATAACTGATATTTGTACCTGTATACTGCATAAAATCCTGAATAATACAGAAACATGAATTGAAAGTCTGTAAGGTTCAAAACTGAACATAATCCAAATAATATAACATCTGTGTAGGGTAATACAATATCCAAAACAAAACTAAAAATACTGAAGTCTGAAACATGATAGTCTAGAAAGCTTCTAACTGACTGAACTATCTGAGTAAGGAGTTGATGGGACATGTCCCTAACTAACTCTAACTAATAAACTGATTAATGAGATAATAGAGAAATAATCATGTCCTAAAAAGATAAGGACTCACTTCTAAATCTGTTTGCAAATATCTAGAATCCATTGTTGCTGTGGAACTCGTGTCTCTGAACCTATGGTATAAGACACCATAGCGCAAATGCATCTGTACTTTGAATGTACTGGCCTGCATGTGAGGTAGGCTAAATACATGAGGTTCATATACATGAACAATAATAATAACTGACTAACTATCATAAGAGTGAGAAAACATGAATGAGACATAACAACTGACACTAATACTATGAGAACATGATTACTAAATCTGAATATAACTGATAATATGAGTGACTGTATCTAACATTCCTAAATTTGATGGAACTATCTGAGTTCCGTACTGTATTTGAGTTGACTGTATCTGACATTCCTGAAATCTAAAGAACTATCTGAGTTCTATTACTGAGACTGATTGACTATATCTGACAATCCTAATTCTGTAACATGAAACTGTGGAAAGTAGTTATCTAATTGACATACCCCTGATACACCATTATGGCTGAGTTAGGGTCCAATCTGTAACCCCAATTAAAAGGTTGTCAATACCGCACCACTGGTAAGGACAATCTATGGGTGACCCTCATCTGATAGTGTCCCCTGTACGAGAACGGTGGGGCCCTTAACTAACAGTGCTTATCCACCTCATCAACCCTCATCGACAGTGTTGATGTCTCAACCTATGCTGGCTACATAGTTCTAGAATGCAAGGATGACTTCTAAGGATCACACCCTCATCTGATAGTGTGTGTCCCCATCTTTGGGTTCACTCGGTGCTAATTTCTACTCTCATCAGAATAGACACTGAACATGATTTACTGAACTAAACATGAGCTGAATTTCTGAATTCTGTTGACTGACGGAATACTACTGATATCTGACAACTGACTGAGGTCATGAGATCATGGAGATTTTCTGAGTCATAAGACTGTCTGAAGTCTAAGGATCATAGCTTAACTAAGAGTATCATGAAAACATTACATGGCTCTAGGGACATAGCTAATATTTTGGGTACGAGTACCCCCAGGACTCGATGGAAGGAAAACTGACCAAGCATAACTTACTTGAACATATAACTAACATCATAATCCATAATACATTTATAAAAGCATTCCATCAAAATATGTGATAGGCATAACTTGTACATACATGGGGATTTCATATATCATACTAGTTGGGCATTGTTCCTTCATATAGGCATTTAATCAAACACATGGTAAGCATAGCACATATAGATAATATTATACAATAATTAATCATCATGATTCATCTCTAATTTCATCATCCTAGGGTTTATTCATAGGTTCACATGAATATACATCTATACAAATCAATTCCACATTAAATTGATCACCCAACATGGATTTGAATTCAATTGATCATTCTCAACATAAACAAAACTAACCCAACATGAAATTCATAAAGAAATCCATAAACTTAAACTTAGAAAGGAGATTCTTGGGCTTCATGGACGAAAGGAATCCATGAATGAACACTGCGTATACCTTAGTTCATGATTTAATAAATATTGACATAGAAACTTTCTTAGAATTGGATATTCTATGAAAACCCTAGCTTTTTCTTGAGAGGTTTTTGAGAGAAGAGAGTGTATTTTGGGTTAAAAGTGGTTGAATCACGTGTTAAAGGGCTTAAATAGTGGTGGAAAGTTGACCTTTTTAACCCTGGATGCATTATTTAATTTTAGTAAAATTTTCCCAAACTGAACCCCTAGTGCGACGCAATAATTGGGAAAATAAGGGATAGCGCGACACGGAGACATCTCGTTGCCTCTTCTTTTGCGACCTGGAACTTTGGCGTGACGCGGAGTAAATCGCTCTAAGACACTAGAAAGGGACAATTCTAAATTTGGGCCCTGGCGCGACATGCCATAATCGCAGACCCCTACTGGAATTTTCCAAATGCCATTTACTCTTGTGGAGCGGCGCGCCACTGATTAATATGGCATTGTTTTACGATGGAAACTTGAAATAGTCGTAAATTCTGACCCGGTTATCAGATTTGGGCGAATCTTATATCGATGGAAAGATTATTGAATTTCTCAAATGATAAAAAGTGAAAATCTTGAAAATTACTCATGGAATAACCATCATTCAATTTAGAAGCTAATACTAGACATTCTTGAGATGAAATTATCTAGGAAAAGTACAGGGTATTATAGTCTATTTGGGCGTTGTCCACTGGTGGCACTGGAAACGACACCCTACTGAGATCGGCGAATTGACTGAGCTGGGGGATGTTTATGCTTAATCTGCGAACCCACCTAAGGACACTCTCTGACTCTATGGCCTGGATTTCCATATAAAAAACATACATCACTGCCAGCTCTGCAGACACCCTGATAGTTTCTGTCACACTTCTGGTAAAGAGGATTTGTTCGGACATTGCTAATACTACCCTGAGATTTAGAGCCTGGCATCCTATCCTTATTATCATTTCTAAATTTAGGCACTGGAGCACTAGCTGAGGAAGGATCTGGAATTGAAGATTTTGGGCAGAACTGAGAACAATTACCACCCTCTGACTTAGGCTGAGTGAAGTTGAAGCTACTTATTCTAGCCCTCTTTCTCTCCCTCCCTTTCTCCTTAGGCTTCTGTTCCTCTATCTATTGAGCATGGACTATCAACCTAGATAAGTCCATCTCTTTAATTAGCATTGCGGTCCTACACTCCTTGACCACACTATCGGATACCCCACACACAAGCTTACTCATCTTAGATCTGCTATCAGCTACCACATGAGGAGCATATCTGGATATTTGAGTAAACTTGTGAGAATACTCCTTCACTGTCATGCTTCCCTGCTTCAATTTAATGAATTCTAATACCTTAGCTTCCCTTAACTCCAATGGAAAGAACCTATCTGGAAAGGCAGTAGCAAACTCCTCCCATTTTATAGGACCTCATCTACGACCCTATCTTCCTTCCACTTCTTAAACCACGTATGAGCCACATCCTGTAACTGATATGCAACTAACTTAGCACTCTCACTAGCGGTTACCCCTATAATATCTGTGACCTTCTTCACCATGTCAAGGAATTCCTGTAGGTCCTCTTTAGACTTAGACCTTGTAATTGATGGAGGGTTCATTCGGGTGAAGTTCCAAATTCTAGCTGCAACAGTATTGGCCACTGGGTTGGCCTGAAAAATAGCTGGGCATTCATTCTAAGCTGCGACAGAATCGGCTAGAGTGGTAAATGTTGCTCTGAATTCTGCGTGAGAAACATGCTCATCCAGGGGATCTGCCTGAATGGGCGGAGGTGCTGGTTGGTTTCTAGTTCTTCTTTCATTAGTCTTTTTGGGAGGCATATTTTGTAAATGGAAGAGAAACTTGAATTAGGCATAGAGTTTAACTTGAGCTCACGCTCACTCGCACGACATGAATACTGAAAGAAGGGAAACTCTTCCTAAAACACCTCATAGCCTCTTGTCCATAAGTGTGGCACACTATACACCCATGCACAAGACTCTACTTGATGCGACTTTCAGAATCCCTAGGACTCTTTAGAACCTTAGGCTCTGATACCAAGTTTGTAACGCCCCGAGTCTTCACCCTGGACGTCACACGGTGCTTACAATCCCGAAGGACCACAAGCTAATCCATGTCTGGTACCTGCTGTGAGCACTGAATAATAACACTGAAATAATGCAGAAGTTAGGCTGAAATTCCATAAGGTTCATAATCTGAATACTGAAATAAATATTAAATACTAATAGTAATACTAAAAAACTGAATATCTGTCTGGAATAGTTTGAAAAACCCACCCTTACGCTAGTTTGAAAATTTCAAAACTCACCTGATATGACCTATTAACATCCCTGATCATAAATCAACTGAAAATCAATAATCCAAGGTTGGAAAGATCGAAAATAAAGTCATTCAAATATTAAGCCCAAGAAAAAACTAAATGTCAATACTTAGCTGAATTTTTCTAAGTCTGGGACCTCTTTTCATGCTATATAGGACTGAATTAGACTAGGACTTTACAGGGTCTTACAGTTTAGTTTTCCTAACCTAGCCTTCTAATCTACTCCATAAAGAAGAAGCTACACAACAGATGCGTCATCTGTTGCAACAGTTGGGTATTTTGGTGTAACTGGTGGTGGTTCTGTTGCAATATATTATCCATCTATTGCATAAGTTGCATTACATGGGTAATCTAATAACAGATTCAGAGAACCCTATGCAATAGATGGACCATCAGTTGCATCTTTTCACTTTGTTTTATTTTAAAATTACTATCCTATTTAAAAATGATCTTCTTATATCACAGTATGTTGATGAAGTTCTCTGCCTTATGAGGGACATGCAATTAGTGTACCTGGAATCTTATGATACGGACGATAGGATATAGACCTTAACTTTCACAATAATTTTAAAAATAGGTACACTGAGCTTATTAAGCTAGCATCAAGTCCAAATGGCCCGGGATTTGATTTGCTAGTTTCTGGATTCTAATGAGATGCAGATATGATTAATTATGTTAGAGAAAAGAGGCCATATCCACACAGCAAAGATTGGACCAAAGTAAAGAGGATTTTTACAGTCATGAACGTGGAGGTCAAACATTTTTAGCTCTTGAGATACTACTCGAGGAGGAAAAGATGAAGGTTTATGACTTGTACTTACCTGTCTTTGATGAGGACAAATTTTTTACCCATATGCAACCACTGTTGGAGTTGTTCCCCAACTTGTTGAGGCAGAGTAAACTGATTAATTATTTGCCAACAAAAATATTGATGAAGCAAACATGAGATTTTGAAAGTCAAAACAAGGACAAGGACCTTCCAAAAAATAAAATCGATGCCGCATGTGGGTCGTTCGCACTTTCACACATCGAATGTTTGCTGACCAACACAGAAATGACCGAGCCAATGACCTTTCTGTATGACAACACTAGGGCAAGGATGCAAGAGGTATGGGCCTATGGGCTACTAACTAAATGCTTAGATTCTGTTATAAAAAAAGATGTAGAAACATAAACACCATGACAATTTTTATTTCATGACAATTTTTTGTATTTGATGAAAATTGATTTTTTTATAATGCAACAGATTGTCTATCTATTGTAACAGATAGTCAATTTGTTTTGACAGATAGTTTATCTATTAGAATAGGTTGGTTAGCTATTGAATTATGTAGATATTTATATCTAAGTCTACCCATTGCAATAGATAAGTCATCTATTTGAACAAATCAAAATAGTACGAAGACCTGTTTGATAATTTCCAACACATGACCTACATATTGTAACATATGTCTAAATCTGTTTGATAATTTCCAATAGATATGTCGGCTGTTGTAACAGATACATTATCTATTGCAATATTTAAATCTAGTATTCCATTTTAATTAATAAGTTCAAATCTAAGGATAACATAGATAAAATAAAATAGCTCAAAGCCTTTAGAAATTACATGAAGTAAATGAACAAATAAATGAAATATAAAAAATTGTTATGGGTACAGATGATCTACTCAATAAATAAATCAACAATTTCAATTTTGGTGCCAATAATTCCTAAGGAGAGATTATTACTCTGAAAGTAAAGAGCTACTAGATATGGACAGGTTGTTATTCATCCGGTGCTATGGAATTCAGCTTTGGTCGTCGTGGATCTGTAATGTCGCTTGCGTATGGTTTCTGAGCCTTCTATTCTCCGTATTTCCATAAAATAGTAGCATATATTTTATGGAGTAATCCAACATCAAGTCCATCATTTGTTTCTTGTAGTCCATCACTCAAATACTCGGCGTAAGCGACAACAAAAAGACCACAATCCCTGTATTTGTAAAAATTAGATAATCTATATCTTGCAATTAATGTAAGCATTGTTAAATTTATGAAATGAAACTAAATCATGATACTTGATTGATACTTACAGTATACCAATGTGTTGTTGAGATATTCCTTCAACATATTCTACATCAAATGGATTGCCCATTTTATCCCAGTATGCTTCAATCGTTGACCAATTAGTACGAACCTTTTGGTTCAAAAAGCCACTTATATCTAGGTAATTAGGCAATATTTTAGCCAACTTTTGTATCTCAGATGATGGACCAAAATGTTTCCTCCCCGACATCGATATGTACACTCGAATGCGCCTCTCTTTTAAGATGACGACAACCAACACCCAATGGAATTCATCACCGCAATTGATTGGGATTTACACTTCATCGACCAAATGTCAAGGTAATCTAGCTAGAATGCTAAAACCTTTGATGATGTTGATTAAGCATTCCTCATTTTGGGAAACTTTCAATTGTTGTTGACAATACCTATCGTAGGTATTATTGATATAAACTTTGTATAAATAATTGCATGTCATATATTTGTATTGTTCTTGTGTTTTTAACTTGGCCTTCTTTCAAATATAGTAAAAAATAACATCGATGTGTTGTACATATTATCAAACATTTCACATTACGTGATAATAAAATTAATACACAAATACAATTAAATTAATTAATAATAGTAAGATGTATGGCTGTGACATCAAATAGAACTAATTCTTCATTCTGAATGTGCAACAACAAAGTCGAGCATATCAAAACCAAGACCCAATTCGTTCACTCTATACTGTTCATCATTTTGTTTTGCATGATTTATATGTGTTAATGTCATGTTTTTACAACAAGAACTGTATAAATCAATATCTTTAAAAATGATTTATGTACCTGTCTGCATGAATCTTTAATAGCCTATAGGCAATCCATTTTGAATAGTCGTCGATCAACTTTTTTAGTTTTTTTTTTAGCCTCTTCTGAGATGTTGAACCCTTCAAATGGGAAATTCTTTGATTCTTTTGGACTGACAGATTTCACTTTTTATTCATCTTTGGAAACGGTTAATGAATTATCAACTGTGATATTATGTTGTTTAGCAGTAACTTCTACTATGACATCCTCATGGAAAGCCAAAATTGTCAATGCTAATCACAAAGATACAAAAAAATGGAAAAGGATAACTCATCTGTTTTACCAAATCAAACAAGTCTTTCTCCTATTTTAAATTATACTAATAGATTACCTATCTGTTATAATAAATGGATCATCTGTTGGGAAAAATTAAACTAGGAGGAGAACCTATATGATAATTTCTAATAGATGATCCATCTGTTACAACATATGACTCATCTATTTGGAAATACTAAGACAGTAGAAAGTCTTGATTTAATTTGTCCCAACAGATTACCCATCTGTTGTAGCAGATAGGCCATTTATTGGTACAAATTAAAATAGTATAAAGACCTGTTTGATTTTCTAAAATGGATGAGACATATGTTGTAATAGATAATGCATCTGATGCAACACTGTTGCAACAAATGCATATATCTATTTGATAATTTTCAGCAGATGTGTCATCTATTTCAGTAGATATGTAGTCTATTTTTTTGTTGGAATAGATGATATATATTCACCTTCTTCATCTCATATTTCTCTCCCGTGGCCCTTGTACATTGATCAAAAGTGCAAGACAAAGACAGAGGACTTGCAGTTTTTTTTTATGCTTGATGATGCCTTGAAAATTTCTTTCCCCATTCTCTTAACCGCCAAAATCTCTAATGGAGTGTATGGCTATGAAATCCTCTTTGATGGAATGTCACCCCTCTTAGATATCAATTTCCTTACATAAGTAGTTAATGCATTAATAGCATTAATCACTCCATCATATTTTGCCTTGCGGTCTTGTCATTTGCATCAGAACATTCACTGGGAGGGGCAAAATTTGTAAAACCAGTATGATCATAATCATAATGATTTGTTGTTTCAAAAACTGCAAGAGGATTATTATTAGCCCAACAGCAACACCACTACCACCACCAACAACTCCATCATCACTAACGCCATCAACAATAACAACCCCACCCTCCAAAATTATTATTTTTCTTGTGATGGTTGTTGCTCCAAACAATTTCTTTTTTATACTATCTATGACCTTAGGGTTCAATAGAGTTTGCACAGATCGTAAAGTAAGAAAAAATGACATCTTTAACTCTCGATTGGTCGGAACAAGCCATGGATGCACAATTTAAAATAAATTAGTACATATGTTAGAATAATGATTAAATTATTTGAAAAAATAATTATTAAAAAAGCTTAATTAGAATTAGACTTATTGCTTCCTTCGGGGGGTTGAAAAGATCAAAATATTTTGCATTTTTATCAGTTTTGGCCGACAACCATCTCAGGATTCTTGGACATGAAATTTCTTCTTGGTAGTTCACTTGTTGTCTCAAATAAGGATTGACTTCAAATGCCATAGCCTATAAAATAACGTCAATAAATTAAAAGCATTATTCAATAAAAATTAAATGAATCATAATAAAGGAAACATTTACCATGAAAGCCCATGGAAAGCCATATAAGTTGACTGTCTTCGGCGTTAACAAAGTTAACAAATATTTGACAGTCATTTTAAAGCTTTTATAACCCCAAGGATAGCTATTAAATGACTCAAGATCCTCAGAGATCTTTATCAAACCAAGTGGTATGTTGTTGTTAATGTCTCTCGCCCAAAGAATATTATGTACAAACCAAACCAAGCACAATGATTGCTTGTGCTTCTTTGAATACTTTTACCTTTCATCGCTTCTATTAGATTTTTGTTTTTGAAGCTTGGACCAACAAGGGAAACTAAGTCATCACCATCACTTGACTTGCCTTTGCCTTTTTTAGGTGTGTGGGGTGCTTTTTTGGGTTAGAATAGGTATTACTTGAGAAGGAGAAGGAGTATAACATTTTAGTCTAGTAATTATGGAAAACTCCTTCCAACCAAAACAAATAGGCATACCACAATAATTTATCCAAACCTCATTCATCTTATATTTATTTTCATACATAAACCTACGTTTGAGAAGATCATATACCATTTTTATTTGAAAAAGAGCATTGTTGTCCTCCGACAAATCAAGAAATTGACCAAAGCGGTTGTCCCTGAAATAAGCATCAAACTTTTGGTCTTGAAGTATTTTTCTGAAGGCGTCAAAAGATTTTTTCATGGCTGACTTAGCCACAAAATCACCAGTTAAATCTGTTGCATCATCGCACTACATTCTCACAGGATAACTATCAATGCTGAAGTTTTTGATCAACTCTTCAGTGGAAGGGATATTAGCATTTGGATCATCTCTTTTGAAATATTCCTCACCCCCCTGATCATTATTGTCTGCTTATGATTGAGATAACTCTTGTAAAGCAAACTCATAGCGTGGTGGATATAGCCTAACTGCTTCACTTGTTCCTTTACTTGGATTTGATTCGATTTCTTTTCTTTTGGAATCCATATTATCTAAAAAATAACAGGAAAATAAAAAAGATTACAATTGATTAAAGCATCATTAAAGATGGATAACAGTAAATCTATCATATACAACACAATTAAATAGCAGTTGCAATAGATCACACATGTTGCAATAGGTGTGTTATGTGTTGCAACATATAGCTTTTATACTACAACATATGAGTCATCTGTTGTAAACAATAAAAATAATTTTTGTACTGTGGTGATTTCATTCAAAAAATCACTCATCTGTTAAAATAGATGACTAGTCTGTGCAATAGATCAACTGTCAATAATGTTTAGATTTCTTCTAGTAGAAGCGTCATCTGTCGCAGCAGATGAATTATCTATTGGGAGAAATCAAAGTCATGGACATGTCATCCTGTTGGAATAGTTGATAGGATTTCATCCAACAGACTGTTCATCTGTTGCATAAGATGATTCATCTATTGCATTAGATGGTTCATCTGTTGCATAAGATGATTCATCTATTGCATTAGATGGTTCATCTGTTATATCAGATGGTTCATCTATTGCATCAGATAGTTTATCTGTTGCATAGTATCAAGATTTTGTTCAATAGAACAACAACAATATCTCTACTTAATATTAGATACACTATTTTTACCAAGAACAACAACAAATCAACCCAGCAACACCAACACAACATAACACAAACACTAAGAACTTCAACAGTGACCAAAAATACCAAAAATTAGTTTTTTCTTCAGTCCCCATTTCAAATTTAAGCAGCAAATATTGAAATTGTTAATCAATTACTAGAAGAGAAGTTGACTCAAGTTCCTTTTTTTATTAATAACTAAAAATCCCTAATTTTTATCTGTGAAAGAAGAAAAAGGACGACGAAGAACTCAAAGTTGTTGTCACCAAAAAACAATGTTGTCACGTCGATTGATGGTTGAAAGTCGAAAAGGAACTCGAAGCCCAGCTATTTTCGCTGGGAGGTTGAAGTCGTCAAAGATTGGAGGAAGAAATTTGCAGAACTGTTGGTTGGGGGAATCTTGAGACACAGTCGAGATAGAGAGAGGGGAGAGAGGAGGGAGATAGTTGATTTAGAGAGAAGAGGGGTGTGGGTTGAATTGTATTTTTGAAAAGATTAAAAAGTTTTGAAAATATTAATCTAGTCCATAATTAACTTAATTAAGTTTTCTAATTATGTTTGACCCTTTAAGTTGGTCAATGTCACTAATCCTTCATTCAAGACTTAAATGACACCTTTTCTTCAATTTTCTCAAGTTACAAGTCCTTTTTAACTCAACTAATCCTAATTTTGAGCAATTAAAAGATATTTCAACAAAATAACAATTTTAAATTAATATTGATTATAACTACCTCTATAATTTTTGAGTTTTAATTTACCTCAACTCTTTGTACTTATTTTTACTTAATTTGAATTTAAAATAATGTTATCCCAACTCTTTATCATTATCTCTCTATAATTCAAAAACTATAACATTACTATAAATACATATCGTTGTCTTTCAAATTCATCATCAAGAAAAGTAGAACAGACCAATTTATTTTCTGTACCAGCCAAGTAAAACGTTCAAGGTAGTTTTCAGAGCATCCAATATCTATCAAGAAAATTCCTACTAAAATCTAGATACCTTAAGATTTATGTTGCTATGAGACATAAAACGTCCACCATAATTTTTCTTTTGTATTCTTTAGGCAAATTCTGCTCTATGAAGCACCACGATCACCATAACTTACTCAGAAATCAAAGAAAAGAAAGATTACTTCCAAAGTAAATAGTTCTCCAAATGAATCGGATATCTAAGATAATCTAAGATGCTCTTTTGAACGTCAAGATACAGTTGAAGCAGACAACTAATCTTGAACAAAAACTTAGTTTATATGATACTTAGGTGTCATTTGTATGAGGTATAAGGGATAACTAGTCCTAGAATAAAATGGACTATTTTATTCTATGTTTGGTGTGAGGTATTAATTAGTACCAGAATTATTTATTTCACCATTAAAACAATGGTGATAGGATAAGTTATCCCATACATATGGGGGATAACTAATTTCAGGATTCATTATTTTGGGATAACTCTTTCCTAACTAAAAGACCTCTTATGTTAATGTCGAGGAAAAGCAATAAGGTTCATGGGAAAGAGCCACTATGCCTATAAGGACTATGCAGTTTCACGATTATATAGTTCGAAAGTCACCAAGAGTTGGGTCACTTCTAGGCATGCTGCCTCAATATAATAAATACTAAACACAACTTGAATTAAAAAAAATACCCACCTTATAAGACCCTACAAAATTTAAACTATTTTATTTTTGACCCTTCCATGTGCGTAATGTTGATTTTTGACTTGAATCATAATTAAGGATGTTAAAAAGGTGTTTTGGTAAAGTTTTGGAATTTTTAAATGGGGTTCGAGGTCATTTTAGAACCCTGAGGCAGTAAGCCTCTGTGATAGCAGCGTGCCATGGAGGATAACCTCTGCAATAAGGGTGTGGCACGGATGCTACCCTCCGCGGTAGCAACGTTCCATACTCCTATGTTAATTTTATTCAGTTTTTAGTTTTTTTCACTTAAGGTGAGGGGATTTTGATCTTCTTACCCCTTACATGACTTTATAACATTAAAGTGACCCCTTTTTTTAATTTTCAAAGATCAAATGTAATTGCCCTTTAAGTTATTTCCATATTTCCACTTATTTTCACCGTTGGACCTTTTCTATAGCTGACCCAAATCATTTATGACTTGCTAGAACTGACAGATAGGTTACCGAGCAGTTTGTTGCTTTTATAGCCATTTCCCTATTTTGAAGTCTTCGCTGGTTCCAAATGACCACTGGGCAAAAACTTTAGTAAAACAACCTCGTATGCAAATTTTGACTTCGCCAGTAGCTTCGAAATGACGATTTTAGGCTAGGTATTGATCGAAAAGTTAAGAAAATAAAATATGAGTGTAGAACCCAAATTTGTATGAAACGACCTCAGATGAAAAATTTAATTACTCCATCGAGTCTATAACATCGAATTTGGTATGGTTATGACAAGACCCAAACCGAGTCCTTGTCATAATAGGCATCTCAAGTCCAATCGGGATCGGAGACCACCCTTGATACCCAATCCAACCAACCAAAAAATACCCTGAGTAAGCTGAATTCCAAACATATAACAAGATAGTAAATTAGAAGATATAATGACTTTGGGATAGGTCTACTTACTAGACTAACCCGACCAAGTCAATCCATCCAATAACCAACCAACCAAATCAAAAATGATAATCCAATATGTTTGTGTGTGTATATATATGTATGTATTTATATATAAATTTATCATGACCATTCCATACCTAAGTCCACAGTTGTCCATACAAAGACTCTAAACCAAAGCAAAGAGTCCCACTATTGTCACAACTTTCCCACTATTGTCACAACTTTACTACTATTGTATTCCCAAGTTAGCATCCTTGCCTCCTTCCGCACACCTCATCCAACCTACCACTCCACCTCTATAATTTTTGCATTGTTATCCCCGAGCTCACATACTTCTTTCATCAATAATAACATCTAAGATTCACACTTAGTGTCTATAAACCACCATGCACTACCTAACAAGCACCCTATATAAAATATACATATATGGTCCACCTCACAAGGAGGACACTCTAAATCCCTCATTCACCCACCAACAACCCATGCATTTCCAAGGAAACCATCCCCCTTATACATAAAAGAAAGGGAACACTCCATGGAGAATCAATAGGATAGAAAAAACCTTTATCTAAAGGGATCTTTAATTGCTCCTTAAGCTCCTGTAACCCAACCGGAACCATTCTATAAAGAAAGAATAGAAATTAGAAAAGCATCCAAACAACGTCAATCCCAAACTCAATCTCCCCATTAGAAGGACACCATGAGGGTCATCAGGAAAGACCTCAAAAGGTTCATTCATCACTGAAACCAAATACAAAGAAGGACCTTCCGAGTTAGAATCTTTAACTTGAACCAAATAATAATAGAAACACCCCATTTGGAGATCAATCTTTGATCTCTAAGATATGACATAACCTTTCCCTTGATAGCCAGGGAACCATCCTCTCATCTCATAACCAACTCATCAAGGATCCTAAAGAAAACCTTACCAGTCCAACAGTCTAATGATGCATAGAACGAGTGTAACCAATCCATCCCTAGAATAACACCGAAATCCACTATACCCGAGTCAAACAAATCCACCAGAGTCTCCTTTACTACCAATAGATACCACACACCCATTATAGACCCTTTTGGAAATCATCGAGTCACCTACCAAGGTAAAATAGAAAAAGAGTCCAAACTAACCTTGGGACCAAAACCAAAACACACAGCCACAAGTGGGGTAACATAAGAGATAGGAGACCCCGGACAAAGTAACTAATACATATAATGGAAAAAGAGTTTGCAACATACAAGTGTCAGCATCAGAAGATGCCTTAAACTTCTGAGGAAAGTGAGGTCATTGAGATGATTCCGACCAATGCTGGACCCAAAACCAACATTCCTTAGTGGAAGAGCTAGAGAAGTGGTAACTAGTGTTCTATTTACCCAAACGGCAATCCTTATGGGACACTTCTATTGCATATGACCTAACTGATCACAATTAAAATAATGATTCCTCTTTTCTTCACAATAACCATGGTATGACCAACCATAAAATCTATAAGAAGGATAGAATAGTGTGGATTGGGCCCCATCGGCCCGATATTAGGCACCTTGTGCCGTAGAAGGATTACCAATCTAAAAATATTTGTCTCCTAACGGCTTCGGGTAGGGAGAACTAGCCATAGAACAAGAGTTAGGACCCACCCAACTCTTTCTCTTAAACCACTTACCACTATACTGTTGACCTCTACTTTATTTAGAAAACCGAGACCTCTTACTCTGCCTATTTTCTAACCTTGCCTTATTCTTCCCTGTACCAATAGGACTGGATTGACGTGATAGAGTTGTCACTATCTGCGTCAATAGATAAATAGAATGTCAAAACTCAGCATTGGTAATCTCTCCTGAGATGACTGATCATGAATGCCACCTTTCAGAGTAGGGTTAGTGAAGATCGGTGGAACTTCATGAGGAAAATTAGAAACTGCAACCTTTGATCAGGTCTATGCCCCATGAGTTAGACGAGATCCATCCATGTCATCCACAAGTGGGACAGGTGAGTTTCCATGAACTTTAGATCATTGAGACGACATGATCTAAAAAGTGAACAAAAGAAGATTTAGGGAAGAGTTCAAGACCTTAGACTCCATAGCCCAAAAGTAGAAAAACAAGAAAGTAAAACATTCCTAAATGCCTCATAGCCTCCTGATTATAAGTGTGGTTCACAACAAACCCATAAGCAAGACTCTACTTGACACAGCTTTGTGGACACACCATAACACCGAAACCTTGGCTCTGATACCAAATTGAAATAACCCAAACCAGTGACTAATCACAATGGGCATCTCAAGTCCAACTGGGACTGGAGACCACCCCTGAGACCCAATACAACCAACCAACATAACCTAGAGTTGGATGAATTCCAAACATATAATAAGATAGTAAATTAGAAGATATAATGACTTTGGGATAGGTCTACTTACTAGACCAACCCAACCAAGTCAATCCATCCAATAACCAACCAACCAAACTAAAAATGATAATCCATGTATATATATATATAAATATATATCATGACCATTCCATACCCAAGTCCACAGTTGTCCATACAAAGCCTCTAATCCAAACCAAAGAGTATCTAGTCGGGATATACCCCTGACCATATCCAAAAACCAAAGTCTATTAAAAGACAAAAATATGTAAAGTAATCCATGCGTCCAAACTATGGAATCTGACCACTTCAGTCCAACACCGACTGTCCCCAAATCCAATTAATGAGCAGGAGGAATTATATGGTCAGTTCCTGCATCGCATAGGGATACAACCGTTCGAAGATGGGTTAGCAAGTGAATGCTAGCATGCACTCAAGATAAAGATAAAATAATGCAAACCTTTAAAACCAAGTAAACCAACTATATGAATTCACAACCACACACACATACACACACACATAAATATATAACCATATCAGGAAAAGGAACCGAGTTTAGCATTCCTTTAAAACTATTAACCTGGTAATGTGTAGCTTAACCATCCTAGAACCACCCACGAGCTATATGGGTCTAGAGTAACCCGCTGGATGGGCCCTAATGTGTGTAGCTACACAAATTTGAGATACCATAAGAGTAGGGAATTTCTATGTACCCTTCGCTCTCTATGATACATATATACAAGTATTGGGGGATTCTCGTTTACCCCATAAGTATATGGTCGCCATGACCTATTCTCATGTCGGCAAATATGAGTATTTAGTGTCCGTCCATTGGACTCACACCTTCACGGTTAGCTATTACACCCCACCATTATTGTCCAATTAAAACTAGTACCATACAACCAAACCATTAATTCCATTTATTATTAACTAAGTCTATCATTACTGGTATCGTCATACCAACTATTGCTTTCAAGAAATGTCCTTAGCCAACCTTAGGGGATTCCTATGTACCCCAAAGGTTACATTATTTAGTTTACTTGGGGAATTCCCATGTACCCCGCAAGTACATCATTATTAGGCTTACTTGGGGGATTCTCGTGTACCCCACAAGTATCTCATTATTAATTTTTTCTTGGGGGATTCCCATTTACCCCACAAGATATTCATCATTCAAACTAATTTCATTATTATATTCACTTGGGGAATTCCCATGTACCCCACAAGGTTTTCATTCAAAACAATTTCATAGCCACCAAGGCCTTACCGTTTAACCTTTTCAAACCATCCAAACCATTTAAACTAATTTAGGGTTCCATTACAAAACCATACCATGCAATAGTTTCATGAAAGTTCAACATTAGAGTAAAAACATTCTCACAGGCATTTTATCAAACATGTTGAGGGCATACCTTTACCAAGACCAAAACCAAAGAATAAACCATCAAATTTAGGGTTACCAATGACCCATTTGTTAAACCATAACCAACAAGCATCCACATATGCAAACCACCACCAAAACTATGTGAAAATATAATTTAAAACATGAGTAAACAATATTTAACAATATGCACCAAAACCCTCGATATTGGTTTTCAAAACCATTATTTATGATTCATAATTAATGTTTAAAACATATTAAAACATGTATTTAGTTGTAACTAACAATGATGGAGGATCATATGCCTTATACAAGAAGATTCATGGAAGGAAACTTGATTCTTGAGCCCTTTGAAGAACACTTGTAGAAACCCTAGCCTCAATCTTCAAGAGAGTGTTTCGACATAGTATTTGGATACATCCAACGTGATTTATGAGAGGCCAACAAAGGTTATATAACGTGGGGACATACAGGTTTTAAGATGGAAAATATGCAAAATACCCCCAGCTTAAAAGTTAAAAACAAGCACGCAGAAGGGTACGACCACCCCCTATTAGCTGTACCTAGGGTACGAGAAGTACCCCTAATCCATACCTTTGACATATTCTACTAGGACAATCAATTAGCATCATATGACTTAGAATCATACAACTCGTATGCTACCATACAACTAGTATGATGCTATATCATATATTGGACAGAAACCAACCCAAACACACTGACTAACATACGAGAGAGGGACACCAAGCCGTACCATAGAATACGAGAAGTATGCTCAAACTATACCTTGTCCAGAATGTCCAAAACTTAAGAAATTTCGCAATGGCCAAAGTTTAGGGTGTTTTAAATTACATAGTTCATATTTGTATACGGGATTCTGAATGAATTCTGAGCGCTTGGCGGGGACTTAGAAATTTCCTAATCCAATATTGTCAGCTGGTGCATCATTATTGCAAGCCAAGGGTCGTGATCACAATACCCTTGGCAGGCTAATATCATGATCATGGTATGTAGGTTGTAATCACGACTAGCACCGACAGGCTTAAGATGCCACAATCGTAAGCTTCAGGTCGCGATAATAACTCCCGAGGGCTTGGACTGGGTATAAATAGACCTTTATATCATGAATTCAGCCATTTCTCACCCATTTCTTGAGATCCTAATCCTTAAATAGCGAGGTAAAGTGGGATTTAAGCTTTTGGGTATTTTGGAAGCCAGATTAACTCTTATTTATGCGATTATCTTTCGATTTAAGGTGAGAATTTACCCTTTTCTTCGTGGATTCTATTGCTTTCTTTCTCAAAACCCCAAAACCTTAAGGGAATGATTTTAGCCCCAATTTAGTTAGGATTTTACCCATTTTTAAGGGTAATAATTCCTTGAGCATATAATAATATTGGGTTGATTTTGGACATGCAATTTCTGTAAGTGGGACCCACATAGGGTTTTTGTCTGATTTTTAAAATTGAAGCATAATAGTGTAATATTTGTATCATTATTCTTGTATTGATTCTTAAAATGTGTTTATGATATCTTGTCATATTTTGGAGGCTTCTCAGAAGGGAAAAGTGGTGGTTTAGAGAATCATTGAGCTTTCTTCAGCGTCGAGGTAAGCTAGGTTTATCACTTGTTAGATTAAGATACTCCATAGTATGCTTATGTTATTTTATTGGATTTGGGATAGGTTTTAGGTGTTGGATTGATGAAATGCAAGACTTGGGTTAGTTGGACCATTTAGGCTAATGTGATACCGTAGAGTTGAATCACTTGACTTGTTTCCTTATGCCTTAGGTGAATTGGAATTCATTACTCATGTTTAGCATGAGAATGCCTTAGATTACTCAAATTAGGCAAAGATATTTTAGACACTCATTCTTAGGGTAAGTTTGGCCTTAGTTGCTTACACTAATAAAGGTTGCCCTAGTTTCTATTGGACTTAGTTAAAGTACTTGAGAAAAATATCTAACTTAGGCTAATTATGGCTTGCTATATATCTAAGAGTGGATTGTATTTCAGGAATTTAGAAGTGGGCTCTTTGACCCACCTAAAGCCAAGATCAATGGTTAGTTCTTTTGAAATCCTTATACACTTATTGAATACCTAGAGAATTTCCCTTTGAGGCAATATTGAGGAACCTTGGTACTTGATAGTTATGGTGATAATGACATTAATGGATTAGATTGTCACTTATGCTATGATGAGATATAGATCATGTTGCAACAAACTATTGGTTATGCCATGTATAAGCTATATATTATGCTAATGTTAAGACTTTGACCATGCCATTGATAAGTTATTGCTTATGCTATTACCTATGGTTATGGTTATGCTAAATAATCATGGTAGAAAACATCCTTATTGATGATGTTAACAATTGTGTTATTATTTATTCTAGAAGTCATGCTTATTAAATATATAGGAAGTTATGCTATTAATTATGGTAGAGATATTAATTCTTGACTCTTAGGACTTATGACATTGATTCTTTCTTGTTCACTTCTGAAAGATGATGTTGATATTGATTATACCCGATTCAATTTCGAAAGATGATAATGATGTTAATTATACCCAGTTTGATTTCAAAAGATGGCTATGATGATTATATACCCGATTTAATTTTAAAAAATAATGATAATATTGATTATACCCGATTCAATTCTGGAGGATGATTATAATGATGCATTAATATTCGGTAAGGTTAGAGGATGATTATGTCGATGTACCTATGTGTACATCTACCATTTGAGTTTGGCTATTTATTATTATATGATCATATATATATACAAGTTGTGTATAATGTTTATATTAGAGAGACAGGTTATAGCTCGAAAGTGATAAATGATTATAAGGTGGATAGTTGATGATTAGTGATAAATAAGGATTACTGGTGGATATTATTTATGTGACTAATCATAAATAGTTAATAAATAAGGAGTAGTTGGTAAAAAATGATTAGTTAATAGATTATGTTAGCTGTTAAATGATAACTATGGGTTATATGATGGCTAGTAATCAAATGAATTATATAATAAGATATGGTTTGCAAATAAATGGTGTCTAGTGAGAAACGATGATAAGCTTATTAAATAATGGTAATATGAGTACATTATCAAATGTTGGTAAATGATTGATTGATGATAAATTATGGAATGATGGTTAATTAACGAGTTAGTTATTTATAAGCGATGAATGGTTGCCTTATTCTACTTTTGAGTGTACTCTCTAGGCATATGGGAGTCTGTGATGGGTTATTTACTTTTCGTACCAATTGGCTTATGAGAGCAAATTATCTATTTTGTGATTGCTTGTGTGATGCCTTGAGATGTGTTATTATTCTGATTTATTTACTTATATTGCACAACGATGTTGGCATGTGTTGATGCCTTATGTTACATTATTATTTTGGTTAAATTATTTATTATGTACAACAATATTGGAGATAATTCAGGCTCATTTTTGTACCTTGACTTTGTTGTGATATCTTGCATTCTATCATACTTATATCATAATTTAGCTTAGTTGGCTGATGATGCCTACTGAGTACCTATTATTTTGATACTCATACTACAATTTTGTACCTTTTTAGGCAAATTTGAGTACTAGTTACTATCGTTGATTCGTGTTCATGCGCTGTTGATATTTGAAGATAGGGTAAGCTCTTGGAGTCCAAGTCTCCTATTTCCCTATATCTTTTATCTCCAGTCTTTTGTTTTGAGATAGTTGTATCGACTATTCTAAATACTTAGGTTGTATTTCTATTTCCAGAAGCTTTTGTACTGGCTCTACTAGGTCGTGGTATTGTATTTATGTAGTGACTACCTTTAAACTATTTTTGTTGTCTTGCGTATTTATTGTGTTGAGTTGCCTATTAGGCCCTTTTGGGGCATTTCCACCAAGTTAACCGATTATATTTAACTCCGGGTTATGATTTGTATTACCTACTAGTGTAATAGAGTAGGTGCCATCATGACTCATAAATTGGGTCATGACAAATTAGTATCATATCCAGGTTACACCGGTATTGTTTGTACAAGAGCAACTATCTAATAGAGTTCTGCGGATAAGAATGATGACATCTCTTTCCTATCTTTGAGAGGATATGGGACATTGTTAAGTGTTCTTCGCTATTTTCGCCCATATAGTGCTAAGAGTTTGAGTTGGTTTATAGAACATTTCTTTGATTTTACTCTTTTACAGATGGTCAGTACATGTGCTATGGCTATATAAGATAAGGGTCTCGAGACTGAGCCTAAGGATCCTACTCCTGAACGTGGATGACCCAAAATTTGTGGACAGTCGCATGATGTGTCCCCGGCTAGGGTCCAGGATAGACCACCTTCCCTAGGTCCTATTTTCGCTCCTAATCTAGAGATTCTTCTGCCGCAGCCAGTGATGGTCCAGGGACCAGCCCAGGCTCCACCAGGGTTTATTCCTTCTTTAGTGCTCAGAGATATGTTAGTTCAGATTTTGGGGATAGTTGGTGGTGTGTCGTCTGATAGTGCTCAGTCTATAGATAAAAATGGTACTAAGGCGAGGTTAGAACCTGTAGATGCGACTCCCAGAGTTGAGGTTCCTCCTGCACTGGTAGTTGCTCAGCTTGCTATGTTTTTTGAGGAGCAAAAGTTGTTGGGTAGATTCTTGAGATTGTCTTTGCTTAGGTTTTTTGGTGCTTTAGGCGAGGATGCATGTGAGTTCCTGATTGTTTTTGTAATGCCCCAAAATATCATCTCGAGACGCCACACGGTGCCCAAGGCTACACGTAGCCTCAAGCTAACCCTTTAAGCCAAAACACTACCCTTGGGCTAAGGATATATATATAAGTACATATCATATCACATCGTACATGGCACGGAATATCGTTAGACTGTACATATATGGAATGTCTATACATAAACCAACCCAACAATACACTACTCTGACATAGCCTCTATACAGCAAAATCAATGAGCCATTGGGACAAACCCCCAACTGACTCAACAGACCAAAGGGATCACAAAACAATAGCACCAAAACTAGCAACATGGTCCTCGAACCATGAGGACTCACCACTGAAAGAACGTAGATGCGACACTCAGATATCACTATCATGGCTGCGGCTGAGTACCTGAACCTACATCATGGTAAGAATGTAGCCCATAGAGAAATATGTGGGTCAGCATAAGATATGTACTGAGTATGTGGGGGCGCATGCAAAATATAAATAATATCATAAATTTCGTAAAAACGTACATACGGACCATAATGACACACCTGGCTTAAGTGACATTGAATCATGAAACTCATAATATCTTAGATAAGAAATGTAGGAGAAAAACCTCATAGATCATTATAGATCATCATAGGCAACTTGACTTACCACATCAAAACTCGGAGTGACTCGGTATTTCAATAAACATGACTCTTATGGATAGGGGAGTTTCCTATAACCGACAACCCCACGTGAGCTACGTGAAATACCAACGTTTGAAACCCTCGTTGGCGGGAGCGTCATACTCTTTGCCAGGGAGTATGACCTCAAAACTGCAATAAATCGAGCTCTCTGGCCAATAATATCATCATCAAACAACCCTACGGTGGCACATAGGTTTGGGGAAATATCAAATTTCCCTCTCAGTGCTAAGTACTACTCTCCGACAAGCTCAGAACGCGTTAGAAAATCCACCACAACATCACAAGGGTCTATCATAAAGACCAAATCAAATCTCTTTCTCATTTATCAAATCATATCAATTTGTGGATTCCTAACTCCACACATTTTAGCTCAAAACATTTTAAACTTCCTCAACATCAACAAGGTATCAATGCATTGAACCATAACCGACTCGACATTTGGACAAGGATATGAAAACTCAATACATAATATTTTCAACAATTTAACTCATCAAAACCATCCGAAAAATATCAAGACTCATTGCAACTTCAATATCAACATTTCTCTATTTGCCATCCAACTCTCATTTAAAGGTACTTGAGACATCAACCCATAGTAGGGATATAGAATTTCCAATATCAATTATAAATTCATAATAAGGAAATAGTGGAATGATAGTATAAATCATGGCTTAACAACTTAAATCATCATACTCTCATAATCAAATACTTTTTGGACATAATTCCATCTCAACATCATACACATATCGGATGACATAATCCCATAGCTCATGGACAATAATATAAGATATAAAACCATATTTCCAATTCATGGTAAAACATGTAAAATCTCATGTCAATGTAATTCAACAAAATACCGGGCACAAGATCGAAAGGATAATCTTGTTCAAAGCCCCACATACCTAAAAATGGAAGATGACTATGAACTTCCGACTCCAGAACTTTATTCACGAAAATAAAAGGTGCTTCTCGAAGCCCTTAACATGATCAACTCGAATCCCAAATCAATTTGAAATTTCTACGGTTCAATCAAGAGACATAGAAGGATGAAATTTGAAGTAGTAGGGTTGGGGTTTGAGCCTTAGGAACTTTTGGAGAAAAATGAGCTATTGAATGCTCTTAATGGACTTAAATCCATGGTTATTCAGATGGATTGGAGTAGGAATGACCAAAATACCCTTAAAAATCAAATAATGTCAAATCTGTCCTTTGGTGGACTATTTTGATAGGCTGAAGTAGATCGACCATACCTTTTTTCTCCGATGGCCAAATTGGATGAAACCAATTTCATTGGAAATAGGACTTTCAGATCTTTCTGTTGATATATAGTATCTCACCCAGAGCATTATGTACAAGGAGTTATAATCGTTTGAAGTTGACCCTAAAATTCGCCTATCCTCAGTATTTTTTCCTGCACATTTACTGTTCACCACTATTCACGGTTAGATCAGAATGATCATAACTCATCGCTCGAGTGACTGTTTTGGATGATCCACATATCGTTGGAAAGATTATTCAATTCTCTGCGCGATGACGGGTCGCATCCAGAAATTCCACACAGAAAAATTATTAATCACGATAAAGAACAAAATTCAACACATTTTCGTCCGAGATCTTAACAGAAATTTTTTTTCCGGGGCATCACGTCATCTCCCCCTTGGAAACATTCATCCTCAAATGTTGATAGGTAGGTCAAGAATACTATGAAAATGAGTATATAGAGAAAAATCATCTTGCCCAAGCATATACTCCATTCTAGATTTTTTTTTGATATCGTAGAAAACACACAAGCCAAGATAAACATAGCAATAAGGATTAAATCAAAAGAGAACGATACCTTTGACGTGCTCAGGATTTGTAGGAAAGAGGTGGGGATATTTAGCGCGCATATCCGCTTCGGCTTCCCAAGTAGCACTCTCTACAGATTGATTTTGCCAAAGCACTTTAACTAAAGGAACTTCCTTATTTCTTAGCCTACGAACTTGAAAGTCAAAAACCTCAATCGAAATCTCTTCATATGAAAGACTATCTTGAATACCCGAGCTTTCGGAAGGATCAATCACAACAGAATCACCAATAGACTTCTTAAGCATAGAAACATGGAAAACCGGATGGACGTTAGATAACTTCGCGGGCAATTCAACCTTATACGCTACCTTCCCAATGCGATCCACAATCTTATAGGGACCAATGTAACGGGGATTTAGTTTCCCTTTCTTCCCAAATCTCTTCACCCCTTTCATGGGTGAAACTTTCAAGTACACTAAATCACCAACATCAAATTCAAGGTCTTTCCTCCTTACATCTGCGTATGATTTTTGACGACTTTGGGCGGTTTTCAACCTTTCCTGAATTAACTTAACCTTCTCCATGGCCTCGAACACCGCATCCAGTCCAATCGTGCCAGCCTCACCAACTTCAAACCAACTAATGGGTGATCTACACCTTCTACCATACAAAGCTTCAAACGGGGCCATTCCAATAGTAGCATGAAAACTGTTATTGTAAGCAAACTCGATTAGTGCTAAGTGCTTATCCCAACTACTTTTAAAATCAAGAACACAAGCCCTCAACATATCTTCTAAAGTCTGAATGGTCCACTCCGCCTGACCATCTGTTTGCGGATGGAAAGCAGAACTTAAACAAATTTGGGTACCGAGACCCTTCTAGAAAGATTTCCAAAACTGAGAGGTAAAATGAGTACCTCTGTCAGAAATAATAGCCAAAGGGATTCCATGAAATCTGACGAGTTCCCGAATATATATTCTAGCATAATCTTCAGTTGTAGACAATGAATGCATAAGCAAGAAATGAGTTGATTTCGTCAGCCGATCTACGACAACCCAAATCGAATCATGATGGTGACGAGAAGGAGGCAAACCAACTATGAAGTCCATATTTACTTCTTCCCACTTTCATGTAGGAATGCTAAACTCTTGCATCACGCCACTGGGCCTTTGATGCTATATTTTAACCTTTTGACACGTGGAACACTTCGCCACAAATTCTGCTATGTTCCTCTTCATACCGTTCCACCAATAGATTTCCTGCAAATCATGGTACATCTTGGTAGCACCAGGATGGATGGAGTATCGCATACCATGCGCTTCTACCATAATCCTCTGCTTCAAGTTATCAACTTCAGGAACACATAATATTTCTCGGAGTCTCAAAACACCATCTCCCCCTTGGGAGAAAACCTCCACCTTTTGGTCTTTAACTGACTCTTTTAACCTGACCAAGGTAGGATCCCTGTCTTGCTTCTCCTTCACTTCCGAAACTAAAGAGGATTTGGAACCGCTTTGCACTCCTATACTACCCTCAGCATCACCAAACAACCTAACCCCTAATCTAGCCAAACGATGTACCTCACGGGCCAACTCCTTCTTACCAATCTTCACATGTGCTACGCTACCCATGGACTTCCGACTAAGGGCATCTGCTACTACATTGGCCTTGCCCGGATGATATAGCACGCTCATATCATAATCTTTCAACAGTTCTAACCATCGTCTCAGCCTAAGATTCAACTCCTTTTGGGTGAATACATACTGCAAGCTTTTATGGTCTGTGAAGACGTCGACATGGACACCATACAAATAATGTCTCCAGATTTTCAAAGCAAAAACCACGACAGCTAATTCAAGGTCATGGGTAGGATAATTCTTCTTGTGAGGCTTTAGCTTCCTGGAAGCATAAGCTATAACCTTGCCCTTTTGCATCAATATACAGCCCAAACCAACTCTGGAAGCATCACAATACACCACAAAACCATTAATACCGTCAGGCAAAGTCAACACAAGGGCTGAAGTGAGTCGAGTCTTCAACTCCTGAAAACTCTTCTCGCAAGATTCGGACCACAAGAACTTCACTTTATTTTGGGCCAAACGGGTCATAGGAGACACAATAGATGAAAACCCTTCAACAAAACAACGATAATAACCAGCTAGACCCAAGAAACTTTGGATATCAGAAGGAGAAATAGGTCTAGGCCAACTCTTTATAGCCTCTATCTTTTAAGGATCAACTCTAATACCTTTGAAAGAAACAACATGACCCAAGAAGGCTACAGAGTTTAGCCAGAACTCACACTTACTGAACTTAGCATACAACCGATGAGTTCGAAGAGTTTCCAACACGATTCAGAGATGATCCACATGATCACCCTCACTTCGAGAGTAAATAAGAATATCATCAAGGAACACTATTACAAATAAATCCAGATATGGCCAGAATACACGGTTCATAAGATCCATGAAAGCCGTTAGAGCATTAGTTAACCCGAAAGACATCACTAGAAATTCAAAATGACCGTAACGGGTTCGGAAGGCTGTCTTGGGGATATCACATTCCCTAACCTTAAGTTGGTGATAACCGGATCTGAGGTCTATCTTCGAAAAATAGCTCGCACCTTGCAATTGATCAAATAAATCATCAATTCGAGGAAGCGGATATTTATTCTTGATAGTAACCCTATTAAGCTGTCGGTAATCAATACACATCCACAAAGAACCATCTTTATTATGCACAAACAGGACAGGTGCACCCCACGGGGACACACTAGGTCTGATAAAGCTTTTGTCTAAAAGATCTTTCAATTGCTCCTTCAACTCTTTAAGTTCTGCGGGAGCCATGCGATATGGAGGAATCGAAATAGGTTGAGTATCGGGAAAAAGGTCAATCCCGAACTCTATCTCTCTATCAGGAGGTATTCCAGGGAGATCTTCCGAAAAGATATCAAGAAACTCATTAACAACATTAATTGACTGAATAGTCGGGGTTTCAGACTTAGTGTCTTTAACCCGAACCAAATGGTGGATGCAACCCTTGGAAATCAACTTCTTGACTTTGAGATAGGATATGAAACGACCCTTAGGAATCACAGAACTCCCGGACCATTCGAGGATAGGTTCATCAGGAAACTAAAACTTGACCACATGGGCACAACAATCAATAGACGCATAGCATGAGTGAAGCCAATCCATACCCAGAATGATATCAAAGTCAACCATATCTAGCTCAATCAAATCAGCATACATAACCCGATGAAAGATAGTAATGGGACATTTCTTATACACCCGCTTAGCAATGACAGACCCTCCTACCGGAGTAGAAACCAAAATAGGCTCAGAAATTAGTTCAGGATCCATTTCAAAATTTACAGCAACCAGAGGTATCACATAAGAAAAACTCAAACCGGGGTCCATCAATACATAGACATCAAAATAGAAAACACGGAGCATACCAGTGACAACATCGGGAGAGTCCTCCTGCTCCTGATGAGATGGTATAGCATAGAAATAATTCTGGCGTTGACCGCCAGCAGTACTAGATGAAGCACCCTGAGGAGGAACTGGACGAGCTGTGGGAGGTGGGGCACTGGTAGCCTGACTCTGGGGATGGGCATCACGACTCCGCTGTCTGGCATACGGGCAGTCTCTAAGTATGTGGCCCAACTTGCCACAACCAAAATAGCCCCACTGCCCCATATAACACTCCCCAAAATAGTCTTTACCACACTTAGCACACGAAGGAGGATGAGGTCAGTTGCTTACACTGTCCTGAGACCTGGAAGGTACCGACCTATTCCCGAGCTCCTGCCTACCCCGATATATGGGAGCACTAGCTGAGGAAGGCGCAGGTATAAATTGACGTTTCTAAAACTGAGGGAGACTCCCTCTGGAGAATCTAGTCTGACCAGACCCCTGTTGCTCTGATCTGACTCTCTTAATCCCTCTTACTCTTTTTCTTTCCTTTATCTTGTCTGACTCAATCTGTTGGGCGTGAATCATTAACCTAGAAAGATCAATCTCCCTATTGATCATAGCAGATCTACATTCTTTCACCACATAACTCGACACCCCAGTTAGAAACTTGCTCATACTAGTCCTCGAGTCAGCCATCATATTGGGAGTGTACTTCGATAGCTGATTAAACTTAAGATAATGCTCCTTAACTGACATGGAGCCTTGTCTCAAATTTATAAACTCCTCAATCTTAGCTTCCCGTAACTCAAGAGGAAAGAATATATCCAAGAAAGCATCTTGGAATAATTGCCAAGACACCGGAGCGGTATCTTCCTCTCTACCCTTATTCCACATCTGCACCCAGTCATAGGGAACATCCTTCAACCGATAAGAAGCCAGCTCCACATTTTTTTTCTCGGTCACGTGCATAATTTGTGTAATCTTATTCATTTCATCAACATACATCTGCGGGTCCTCACCTGCTCTCGACCCATGAAACTCTGGCGGATTCATCCGCATAAAATCATGAATTCGTGCTGTTGCCGAATTATTTTCCTGGGGAGGTGGAGCGTTGGCCTGAGTATTGGCGGTAACTTCCTGGGATAGTTTCTGAAAAGATGCCCAAAATTTGGCATGGGATACCGTCTCATGTAATGGATCAACGGGTTGAGGTTGGTTGTTGTTTCTGCGAGCTCGACGTGGAGGCATTTTCTGTCGTAAGAACGCACAAATTAATAGTAGAAGGAAATAGTTGTAAGCATGATAGACTCTTGTAGGAAGAAATAAACGACTTTTCCTAGAACGCCCCGCAGCCTCTTGATCATAGGTGTGGCGCGCTACACACAAATGCTCAAGAATCTAAGTAACGTAGCTTGTCGGACTCCCTAGGACTCTTCAAAACCTTAGGCTCTGATACCAAGTTTGTAATGCCCCAAAATATCATCCCGAGATGCCACACGGTGCCCAAGGCTACACGTAGCCTCAAGCTAACCCTTTAAGCCAAAACACTACCCTTGGGTTCCAACACAACAACATACACGCTACGCTAAGGATATATATATAAGTACATATCATATCACATCGCACATGACACGGAATATCGTTAGACTGTACATATATGGAATGTCTATACATAAACCAACCCAACAATACACTAGTCTAACATAGCCTCTATACAGCAAAATCAACGAGCCATTGGGACAAACCCCCAACTGACTCAACAGACCAAAGGGATCACAAAACAACAGGACCAAAACTATCAACTTGGTCCTTGAACCATGAGGACTCACCACTGAAGGAATGCAGATGCGGCACTCGGATATCACTGTCGCGACTGTGGCTGAGTACCTGAACCTACATTATGGTAAGAATGTAGCCCATAGAGAAATATGTGGGTCAGCACAAGATACGTACTGGGTATGTGGGGGCACATGCAAAATATAAATAATATCATAAATTTCATAAAAACGTACATACGGACCATAATGACACACCTGGCTTGAGTGACATTGAATCATGCAACTCATAACATCTTAAATAAGAAATGTAGGAGAAAAACCTCATAAATCATTATAGATCATCATAGGCAACTTCACTTATCACATCAAAACTCAGAGTGACTCGGTATTTCAATAAACATGACTCTTATGGACAGGGGAGTTTCCTATAACCAAAAACCCCACGTGAGCTACATGGAATACCAACGTTTGAAATCCCCATTGGCGGGAGCATCATACTCTTTGCCAGGGAGTACGACCTTAAAACTGCAATAATCACAATCGGGCTCTCTGGCCAATAATATCATCATCAAGCAACCCTACGGTGGCACATAGGTTTGGGGAACTACCAAATTTCCCTCTCAGTGCTAAGTACTACTCCCCGACAAGCTCAGAACGCATTAGAAAATCCACCACAACATCACAAGGGTCTATCATAAAGACCAAATCAAATCTCTTTCTCATTTATCAAATCATATCAATTTGTGGATTCCTAACTCTACACATTTTAGCTCAAAACATTTTAATCTTCCTCAACATCAACAAGGTATCAATGCATTGAACCATAACCAACTCGACATTTGGACAAGGATATGAAGACTCAATATATAATATTTTCAACAATTTAACTCATCAAAACTATCCGAAAAATACCAAGACTCATTGCAACTTCAATATCAACATTTCTCTATTTGCCATCCAACTCTCATTTAAAGGTACTTGAGACATCAAACCATAGTAGGGATATAGAATTTCCAATATCAATTATAAATTCATAATAAGGAAATAGTGGAATGATAGTATAAATTAAGGCTTAACAAATTAAATCATCATACTCTCATAATCAAATACTTTTTGGACATAATTCCATCTCAACATCATACACATATCGATCGGATGACATAATCCCATAACTCATGGACAATAATATAAGATATAAAACCATATTTCCAATTCATGGTAAAACATGTAAAATCTCATGTCAATGTGTAATTCAACAAAATACCGAGCACAAGATCGAAAGGATAATCTTGTTCAAAGCCCCACATACCAAAAAATGGAAGATGAATATGAACTTACGACTCCGGAACTTTATTAATGAAAATAAAGGGTTCTTATCGAAGACCTTAACATGATCAACTCGAATCCCAAATCAATTTGAAATTTCTACGGTTCAATCAAGAGACATAGAAGGATGAAATTTGAAGTAGTAGGGTTGGGGTTTGAGCCTTAGGAAATTTTAGAGAAAAATGAGCTAGTGAATGCTCTTAATGGACTTAAATCTATGGTTTACCCAGATGGATTGGAGTGGGAATGACCAAAATACCCTTAAAAATCAAATAATGTCAAATCTATCCTTTGGTAGACTGTTTTGGTAGGCTGAAGTAGATCGACCATAACTTTTTACTTCGATGGCCAAATTGGATGAAACTAATTTCATTGGAAAGAGGACTTTCAGAGCTTTCTGTTGATATATAGTATCTCACCCAGATCATTATGTACAAGGAGTTATAATCATTTAAAGTTGACCCTAAAATTCGCCTGGCCTCAGTATGTTTTCCTACACATTTATTGTTCACCACTATTCACGGTTAGATCGGAATGATCATAACTCATTGCTCGAGTGTGCGTTTTGGATGATCCATATATCGTTGGAAAGCTTATTCGATGCTCTACGCGATGAGTGGTCGCATATCCATAAATTCCACACAGAAAAATTATTAATCATGATAAAGAACATAATTCAACACATTTTCATTCGAGATCTTAACGGAATTTTTTTTTGGGGCATCACAGTTTGTGAGGATAGACTCCATAATTCGGGCCTCATTGAGACTCATGGAGCGAATTACACCCTATTTCAGTTGGATTTGGTTGCTCGACATTGGTGGAGAGATTTTATGGATTCTAGACCTGCTGGGTCTTCTCATTTGTCATGGACTCAGTTCTCCAAGAAGTTCTGAGTGAAGTATATGCCTCCTATCCTTAGCGATCATCTGCGGGATAATTTTTTTTAGATTGGAGCAGGTATCCATGACAATTACAGAGTATGAGGCTCATTTTCACGAGTTGGCTAGGCATGCGACTTCTTTTCTAGATACTGAGTATGAGAGAGTTCATTTCTTTATTTGAAGGGTGATACTCCTCATTTGTATGTCTACTCAGAGTTTAGTTGTTGCGGGTAGGTCTTTTGTTGAGGTATTAGATCACACTCAGGTGATAGAAGAGATACACTGTGAGGGTCGTGAGGACAGTGATAAAAAACCTAGGTTTTAGGGAATATTCAGTGGGAACCATCGTAGTTCCCAACCCAGAGATGGTCATTCTTAAAGTAGGTATCCTCTGCGTCTATCTTATTAGCCTCATAGTCAACCTAGTCGACCTGTTTAGGCAGTGCTTCATATTACTAACGGAGGTCAGTCTAGTGCCAGAGACCGCACTGGTCATGGTGGTAGCCAGTCTTTAAGGGATTCATACTCTAGTTGTTTTAGTCGTGGTGGTTACTACGGGTCAGCCGAATCTGTTGATTCTGGTTCAGTTCAAAGGACATGTTATAGTTTTGGGTCTTTTGATCATTTTGTGTATGAGTGCCCTAGTCCTGGGGCGATTATTGTTTTAGCTTAGTGTTCTTCCCCTATGAGAGCAGTTCATCTCTCAGCTATGGGTGGTTCTCATGGTCGCAGGGGTGGTTCCCAAGGTGCTCGGGGAGGTTCTCAGGCAGGTGTTGACATTTAGTTTTTACCCTCCACAACTAAATTTAATCATGAGTTTCTTCGATTTCTAATAAAATCAAAATGTTTATTTCATCCGGATAAATGCACTCTAAAATATTTATTTGGATTAATTTTATCATTTAAGTAACGATTAGACGTATTCGTATTTACGTAAACGAGATTGTATAAATTTTGTTACTTGAATGAATATTTTTATCCAAATTGGACTTTTATTGAGATTAAGCTTGAAAATTAATTCAAATTGGTAAAATATTGATTTAAATATTATTTATTCTCAGAAAATAATTTATTTGGACAAATATTTATTTGGTTTTATCTAATCACGAATCTTGAGATTAAATGAGGTATTAATTTATACCAAATTTCAATTTAATTTAGTCAATCTATTAAATTTGATCATAATTGAAATTAAATTGACCATAATTACAATGCAATTTACCAATTGATTTCATTTTGGCCAAAAATTTAATAAGATGACTAAATTCTAAATTGATTGGGGTTAATTTTTAAATAATCCCAAAATCCTTCTACCAACCCAATACCAACCCAACCCTCATATTAAGCTGACCTATCAGCCCACTCCCTTCAGCGGCCCATCAATAATTTTTAAAACCCGACCCAATTTCCTTTCTCCTTTATTCAATGTACAATAACTTCCAGAAAAAAATGCCAACATCAATTGAAATCCCAAAATTCAAATTTTAATTTTAAATTTGTACTAGATTATACAATTCCCTCTCAACCTTGTTCTTTATTCAATTTTGAATTTTAAAATTTGTACTAGATTGTACAATTCCACCTCAATCTTGTCCCTTTTCCATTTTAAAATTTAAAGTTTGTACTAGATTGTACAATTCCACCTCAACCTTGTCTTTTTTCCATTTTTGAAATTCAAAATTTTTACTAAATTGTATAAATTTACCTCAACCTTGTCCTTTTTTCACTTTTAAAATTCAAAATTTGTACTAGATTGTACAATTGCACCTCACCTTATCCTCCAACAAACCTTACCCTCAATTTCAAATTCCCAAAACACCCCTAAGTTCTTTCTCCCACATTGATGGGTTCAAAGAATTCAATCCCCATCCTTTTCTATAAATACTACCACCATTTTGGTAGAAAGCAAGTCTCAAAGAGTGGAAAAAACTTTTGAGCAAAGAGTTAAAAATTTTATTAGTAAAATTTTTTAAGTGGTAGGCTAATCGGGCTTCTCAAAATATTGTTTTCCGGTGGTGATCAAGATTATAAAGAAATCTTGAAGTCCCATTTTGCTGCTCCGAAAATGGTAAACACACCTTTCTCTTTTAGTTTTGTTATCATTTTCTTCTTCATCTCCTTCTTTGTAGTTTCATAATTATAATTTTATTTGTTGGGATAGTTTGTTGTAGACAGCCTTGAAGGCCATAGGATGTTGTGATATCAATATTATGGCTATTTTTATGTTCATTTTACAAATGAGCTAAGAATAGTTGAATGTGTTTCTTTGGCTTTATTCTTTGATTATTATGATTAGATAAATAAAGTTTTGACATTTGCTTGATTAAAAGACGTACTTATGACTTGTTTAAATCCATTTTTGGTGGATATGTTTGCCTTTAACATGTAAAGTTTATTCCTTTATGTTGAAAAGAATAGTTACTATTGTTTGTTTCACCTTATTAAATTAGATGGATAAATTTTCCACCTTTATGTTGGATATGTACTTATGAAACTGTTTCTCAATTTGAAATAGTGAGTTGCCCATATCTAGGAATTTGGTGTTATTTTTGAAAGCCATATCATAGTGTGTTATGTTTCCTGCCTAGCGATTTACAAAATCATAGCTTAAGGTTGACGTTGACCACTCTGGCAAGAATATGATAGTTGGCTCATTCACATGTAGAAATTGTAATTCAAGTGCTACTTTTAAGATCTAACTCCTTTATCGATCCTTGATTCTTTTGATTGAAGAGTTATTTTTCTCCATGATTATATGCCATGATGAAATGCTAAGTTCTTTTGATATATGTTTACAGTCATGATTTACTCGTTCTCGTGGTCAAAATTGTCTTTGATTTTCTCTCGTTTAGATTGAAAAGTGGTTAGGGTTATAGATTTTGTTGAAATTATGTAGAACTAAAATAGGAGTTGGCATAATTGGATCCTTTTTCTTAGAATTAATCTTTTACTATTTTTTCTATCTTGTCTTTGAATATCATTTCTCAAACATGTTAAATATATGCTATTTGCTTCACCTCGCTTATAAATTTATTTCTTGAAGTATTTTTGTGCATTTAGACGTCACATTGTTATTCACATACTACCATGAGTTTTTTTTCAAATCTGTTGATTGACTCCATTCGGTATTGAAAAAATATTGTCTCATTAGTATGTCTTGTATTTCATATTTGAGATGTCACAAAAAGATTTTCTCATCTTATGCTCATTCCTTTTTTCTTTCTTTAATGAAAACATGTTTTAGACTATATCATATCATAGTATTTGGTGCAAATATGTGTTAATCTATAGGAAATATTTGTCATAATTTTAAGCAACTATACTTGTGGATTAATGTCTTCTTTTCAAGGATTAGTTGATTATATTGTGATAGGCTCAATTTTTTGTAAGATTGTTTGAGAAATAAGTTAATTGCCTTTTTGTGGGATAATTTGATTTGTTTTTTATATCATAGTATGCAATTTCTTGATGCTAGAGAATACTATTTTTTGATCTCATCATTTATTTATTGTGTAGAATTTTCGAACACATATTAATTCTTTTTCTTTTATCTTTTTCTTTGCATGAATCTTTTTTGGAGTCCAAATGGACTCCTTTCCTCTTGTATTTTGTAATGGGCCAATAAGTCCCACCTCTTTGAGCCAAGTCTGAAGTTTAAGACCAAAGTTAATTATATGGCGTGCGGGTGCAAGAAGATGGAAGAAGAAGGAAAATAGATCAAAACTCATTGATGAGGTCGCTAAGAGACTTAAAAGGTCTCGATTGATATTAGTGTCTTATTATTTATTTATTTATTTATTTATTCATCTATCTGTTCATTCATTTGGGCCTCGAAGACAAAGTTGCAATTCAATACAGGTGAAGTGGATTTTTGGACCTTCAAGGTTTGAAAACTAGCTTAGGACATGCTATGGGCCAAAAACCCAAATGATTAGACTGGGATAGGTTCACGTGGAGAAAAAGCTCAAATGATTAGATTAGGATAGGTTGTCGGTCGAAAGCCCAATTAGATTAGGACAGGTTCATTTGAATGATTTGGGCCTAATGGCCTAAGTCTTTTGGTCTCCTCCTTTCCCCTTTATATGCTAGTTGTTTTTTTTAGTTTTCTTAGACTTAGTTAAAATTTCTGCTAAGTCATCAAAAATCGTTTTGCACAAGTCTTGAAAATAAAATTTTCCTTAATCGATTTCTTTTTAATATTCAACTTTTCTTTTTAAAGTTAGTCAAGATGTTGTTTTCAAATAGTCTGGATAACCTTAGGTTAACGGATACTCTTGCGCCTTAAAAAACTTCTAGAAGTATTAATAGGAACCACTTACTCAGAATTTTTAAACTTAAAAGGTTTTTTCTGTTTTGAATCTTTTAAGTAATATTTTTTATTTTTTTGGCATTTTATCAAAAATCAAGTGGCAACTTTGAAATTTCATAAATTGTTTCAAACTTTTCTTTAAGGTTTTGAAATAGTTTTAAAATTTGAAAAATAATGTTTTCCAAACCCTTCAAATTGAAAATGGGCCAAACAGCAGGCAGGATAGGAGGTCAATCAGATGCCTATCCAAGTAGTAAGAGTGGTCAGTTGTATGTAGTACCTGCTAGGCCCGAGGCTGATACTTTGGATGTTGTTGTTACAAGTATAATTTTGGTGTGCCGCCAATCGGCCCTTGCTTTATTTGATTTGGGATCTACTTATTCTTATATTTCTACTTATTATGCACCATGGTTGGAGTTATTTTGGGATTTAATATCTATGCCATTGCGTGTATCTACTCCCGTAGGTGATTTCTTATTAGTAGATCGAGTTTTAAGATCATGTGTTGTGACTGTTACTGATATTGATTCTTATGTTGACCTTATTGTTCTTGATATAGTGGATTTTGATGTGATTCTGGTCATGGACTATTTATCCCACTATCGTGTGGTCATGGATTATTTTTCCAAGACCATTACCTTAGCCATGCCCAACGTACCCCCAATCATGTGGAAGAGAGCGGTTAGCCACGAGTCGATGGGGATTATTTCTTATATTCATGATCGGAGTCTTCGAGGGATTTTGAGTCTTATCTCACTTATAGTTGTGATACTAGTGTGGAGTGTCTGTTGCTTGACTCTATTCCTGTTGTTTGTGAGTTTTCTGATGTATTCCCTACTGACCTGCCTGGTATTCCCCCTGTTTGTGAGATTGTGTTTTTTATTGACCTCAAGCCTGGAACCCGACCTATTTTTATGTCACCTTACCATATCGCTTTTGCCGAGCTTAAGGAGCTAAATTCTTAGCTTTAGGATCTTCTTGGTAAGGGTTTTATTAGACCGAGTGTGTCCCCTTAGGGAGCTCTTGTATTATTTATGAAGAAGAAAGATGGATCCATGCCTTGTTTATTGATTATAGGTAGCTTAATAAGGAGATGGTGAAGAACTATTCTCATATGCCCTGCATTGGTGATTTATTTGACCATCTTCAGGAGAAACAGTGTTTTCTAAGATTGATTTGAGATCTGGTTACCATCAGTTGAGGATTCAGGCCAAGGATATCCCGAAGATAGCATTTAGGACCCATAATGGTCATTATGAGTTCCTTGTGATGTATTTTGGGTTGGCTAATTCCCCAACTGTGTTCATGGATTTGATGAACTGAGTATTTAGGCCTTATTTGGATTTTTTTGTGATTGTGTTCATCAATGATATCCTTGTGTATTTGAGGAGTAGAGAGGAGCATGCATAATATTCGAGGATTATTCTCCAGGCTTTGAGAGGTCATGTGTTTTTTGCTGGTATCCTGAGAGTTGAACCTATAGTAAAAAAATCCTAAAACCCTAAAACATCACCATCCGGCCGTCATGGACTCTACTTCCTCCAGTGGGATTAAACCACCGAAAGAAAAGTCTCTTACGCATGCAGATCCTATTAGTAATCCCTCTATTTTTTATAATATGAGCTATGTTGAGAAATTGAAACTTAAAGTAATGTTGAATAATAATGCTAGGGTGCCTCCAAAGCCAGCGGTTATGTTACAAGGAGAACCTAGTATTTCTTGGAAGTCATCGGAGGTTCAAAGTTTAATTATACAAGAGAACTTACAATATGCTATAGTAGGTAAATTTTCTTATGATAAACCAAATGTTAATGAACTTAGAAGAGTGATTCAAGGCCAATGTGGTATAAAAGTAGATTGTAATATTGGATTACTAGATACTAGGCATATTTTAATTTGATTGGAAATTCTTGAAGACTATGTCACTCTTTTATCAAAAACTGCATATTATCTCAAGGCCAAAGACAAATATTGGTAGATGAGAACCTTAAAGTGTAATCCTTGGTTTTAACCTGATGTAGAAACCTCAATTGGAGTAACATGGATTTCAATGCCTGATCTTCTGCTCAATTTCTTTGCAAAAGAGGCTATCTTCTCTATTGCATCACCTGTTGGAAAACCATTAACAGTAGATATGGAAACTTGAAATCAAACAAGGCCTAGTTGTGCCAAAGTTCAAGTAGAGGTGGATTTGGTAGCTAAACTACCACAACGAGTAAGAATTAATGAAGAGAATGAACTGACAGGTGCAATTAAATCAAAGTGGATATCAATTCAGTATGACTAAATACCCAAATATATCAAAGAGTGTTGCTTGCAAGGTCATGATGAAAATAGTTGTTGGAATGTGCATCCTGAATTATATGAAACTGCAAGAGAAGAAAATGAGTCAAAAAAGGAGAAGAGCAATAATGGGGTAGCAGACAACAAGGGAGGACAGAAAATGGAGCAAGGATATTCTAAGAATAGAAAGAGAATGAATAACAAGCAACAATGGCTTACAAGGAGGAATAAATACAAAAGAGATAAATATGGGTATATTCTCGGGGAGGTGGATGAAAATAAGGAAGAGGATGTCCAAGTTTCTAATGAGTTTGAAGCATTACAAAATGATGGTGAACAAGGAAATGTTATTGAAGCATAATAAAAGAAGGGCATGAAGAGTGATACCATAAAGAAAGAAAGCACCAAAGATTGGGTTAATAGTGCCTTTGGTAAAGATCAGGGAAAATAAAATACTTAAAATGAAGACAACGAGCAAGGTAAAAAAACAATAAACAATCTTAGTGCAGAACAAAAAACAACAAAAGAATGCAGATCAAAAGGAAAGAGATCAGAAAATGGAATCAACAGAGTTAACATTGGTAAAGCTTAATAATGATAATACTGCAGATAAGGTACTGGAAGGATATTACCATTGGAAATCCAAGCAGATCAGCAGATGGAACTTTCCAATAAAAATAAAGAAGAATGGGATGTTGAAGATTTGGAGGAAACCATTGAAAAAGTAGCTATTGGAGGAGGATTATCTCCTAAATAAATAGATACAATCAAAACTACACAGGGGAGAAAATATAAAAATAATAAGCATGCATGTGCTATTACAATACACAAGAAGCCATTCTAAAAATAAATCGGGATGAAGGCTTTGATTTGTAATATAAGATCAGTCAACACAAAGAAGGTTTTTAAATAACTGATCACTTTGCTAAAAAAGAAACCACTTTTATTTTATTGGACTCTTGGAACCTTTACAAGATTCTAGTAATATAGAGGATTATAAAACCAGACTTCGCATGTAACATGCAGTGACCAATTCATCAGGAAAAAAATTAGGCATTATGTGATGGTGTAGTCCAGTGTACAGTTGTAAGGGATGAAGAGCAACAACTAACATTAAAGTTGTACAATCAAGAAGTAGGGATAGGAGTGGTGGTAACATTAATATATGCTAAGTGTACTCAACAAGAAAGACTAGCTCTATGGGAAATAGTTAATTGATATTTCTCAGACAATGAACGAGCCATGGATTGTAGGAGGGGATTTTAATATGGTAACATACAATGAAAAAAAACTTAGGGGTTTACCAGTTACACTGGTAGATACAACTAATTTCAATTATTGTATCAGTCACTATGATTTAGAAGATCCGGGATTCAAAGGTAGTAAGTTCACATGGTGGAATAGGAGAGTTGATGAAGACTGCATATTTTAGAGACTGGACAGGGTGTTATGGAATAACATGATTCAAAACTTATTTCTGGTGCTGGAAGTGGAACATTTAACTAGGAGTGGGTCGGATCATACTTCATTACTATTACAGTTTGCTAATCCTCAGGAAAAGATATCAAATCATTTAGATTTTTGAATTTTTAGTTGAAGGAGGAAACTTGTTTGGAGGTGATTAGGCAGAATTAGAACACTGATATACAAGGTAACCCTTTTATTGTGTTTCTCCATAAGTTGAAGAAGACCAAACATACACTGACTTAATGGATTAGAGAGAAGTTTGGTAACATTTGTCAGGAGATTGCAACTCTTGAAGATGTTATTAAGTTGATGTAGGTACAATTTGAATAGAATCCTTTAGGTGAGAATAGAGCCAAATTGTTTAAAGCCCAAGCAGAACTAAACATGCAGCTCAGAAGAGAAAAAGATTTTTGGAAACAAAAGCAAGGTTTGAATGGTTCAAAGATGGAAAGAGAAATACAAAAAAAAATTATACTATAGGAAGGGGACGAAGAAATAGATTGAAGATTAGCAGAATTCAAAATGAAGATGTAATTTGGATGGAGAATCAGAATGATATTTCAGATGCTACAATCAGTTTTTTCTAGAAGCAATTTGCCAAAGAGAAACAATGTGAGGATTTTTCTATTCTTGAAGAAATTCCAGAATTAATTGATTCTCAGTAGATTGAGGAGTTGATTAAATTTCCAACTATGCTAGAAGTGAGTGATGCAGTCATAGGATTAAAAAGAAATAGTACTGGAGGACCAGATGGTATAACCTGGGCCTTTTATCAAGATGCTTGGGAAATAGTTGGACAAGATATCTATGAAATGGTAAATGTTTTTTTTCTGTGGATACGAATTACCCAAGTTTATTACCCATACAAATCTGGTGATGTTGCCTAAGAAGTTAATGCTTAATACTTTTTCTGACTTCAGACCAATATCCCTTAATAATTTTATCAACAAGATTTTTTCAAGAATACTTCATGACAGAATTAAGAAGTTGCTGCCAGGGATGATCTCAGAGGAACAAGTAGGATTTGTGCAAGGAAAGTGCATAGCTGAAAATATTCTGGTGGTTTAAGAAATTAAGGAAGTCATAAGGAAAAGAGTAAACCTCTTAACATGGTTTTGAAGTTAGACATGATGAAAGCATATGATAGGGTGGAATAGCTTTTTTTAACAAAAGTTATGAGAAGGATGGGTTTTGGGGAAGTTCTGATTGATTTGGTGTATAGACTGCTGAGCAATAACTGGATTTCAATCCTCTTAAATGGTCAACCAAAAGGTTGTTTTAGATCATCAAGGGGGTTGAAACAAGGAGATACCTTACCTCCAACATTGTTCATTATTGTTGTTGAGGTAATGTCCATGTCACTAAAAAGATTATTGTTAAAGAAGGACTTTAAAACTTTTGGAATGCCTAAGGAAAGTTCAAAAATAAATCATCTAGCTTTTGCTGATGATATGATTATTCTATGAAAGGCTGTGATCAACACTTTGAAGATGTTGACAGAAACTCTAGAGAAGTATGAGAATACATCTGGACAGAGAATCAACAAAGAAAAAAATGCTATTTACTTACATAAAGGTGTGTCTTATGGTGTAGTGGCTATGACAGAAGTGGTAACAGGTATTTTAAGGAAGGATTTTACTTTTACATATCTGGGATGTCCTATTTTCTATATGATAAAGAACAAAGATTATTATCAGTGCTTGATGAACAGAATCAGTGGTAAGTTGTAGAGTTAGAAGGGTAAACTTCTTTTATATGGAGGCAAGGCTATTCTTATTAAACATGTGCTTCAAAGTATTCTAGTTCATTGTCTTTTAGTGATGAACCCTCCTATGAATGTTCTTAATAATATTCAGAAGATATTTGCTCAATTTCTTGGAGTAGTTACATAAGAGGTAGGAGCAGACATTAGTCAAGGTGGAAAAATATATGTGTACCAGAAGCAGAAGGTAGTCTGGGGTTTAGGATGCTAAAGGATTACATGGACTTGTTTTGCAAGTTGTGGTGGAACTTCATAACCAAAATTTCTATATAGACTGAGTATATGTATAATAAATATTGTAAGAAGAAGCATCTTTACAAGATTTTATGGAAGAAAAGATCAGGAGACTCACAAGTGTGGAAGAAAATGTTGCAGGCTAGAGATATAATAGAACACCAAATTTTGTGGAAAACCAGGAAAGATAATTCTAGCATTTGGTGGAATGACTGGACATCTCTTGGTAGTTTGTATAATACCACAAAAATAAATTGCGAATATGATAAGAGATATCAGAAGGTAAGTGACTTAGTAAGACAGGGAAGTTGGAATGCTCAACTGTTGACACAATTGATAACAGAAGAGATTCCTAATCATGTAGTGCTCAAAATAAATGTTCCCGTATTGAATATAGAAGAAGATAAACCCATTTGGATGCTAGAAGCTAATGGGAAATTTACTGTGAAATCAGCATGGAAGTATATAAGGTAAAAGAATGAAAGGAGTACTATTTTTAAGAAGATGTGGATAAGAGGTTTACCTTTTAAATTATCATTCTTAATGTGGAGAATTTGGAAAGGGAAAATACCAGTGGAGGATGCCATTAGAAGATAGGGAGTGGAAGGACCTACTAAATGCTGGTGTTGTACTAATCCTGCTTAAGAAACCATTTCACATGTGTTTCTTAGAACTCCCATTGCTAAAAGGATATGGTCCTACTTTTTCTCTTTTGTAGGTATAAATATACAAAGCTTAAACTTTAGAGAAACAATTATGGCATAGTGGAATTTAGATGTCAGACTAAAGGATAGAAGTTATTATTTAGCCATTCCTAGCATTATTATTTGGGAACTATGGAAAAGGAGAAACAGAGGAAAGCATGAAGGGAAGAAGATTACTGAGATAAGTAAACAATATAACATCATCAGGAACATAAGAATGTTGCTTAAAGTAAGGAAGCCATCTCAAGAGTTCCCTTATACATAGCCTGATATATTGAAAGAGTTGGCTAGTCATAAGGCCAAAGTGAAGGTAACAAAAGTAAATTGGGAGTTTCCTCAATAGGGATGGGTTAAGTACAATACAGATGGTGCTTCTAGAAGAAATCCAGGGTTAAGTTCCTATGTTTTTTGTTTGAAAGATGAGGTGGGGAACTTAATAAATGCAAAAGAAGTAGTTATAGATGATACTACAAATCTAAATGCAGAGGTAGAAGCTATTCTACAAACAGCAGTTCATTGCAAATTAGGAGCAAATAAGCAAAGAAATAATCCAGATAGATTTTTTAAACATGTTGAAGATTCTAAACAAAGAGTGGGAATGTCCATGGAGCATATCAGACATAGTGGCACAAATATGGAGTTTATTACAACACACAACGGTGAAGTATCAGTATATTTTGAGGGAAGAAAATAGATTACAGACTATTTTGCTAATTATGCATTTGAGGTAAGAGCATTCATATTCATAAATTTCCAACAGGTTCAATAAGTAGGAAAGAAGATACTTAATAGTGATAAATCACAAATACCATACTTAAGATTGTCACCAAATAGGAGGTAAGAGGCTAAAGAGTAATGCTTAAAATGGTCTATATACAAGCCACACAAGGCCATAAAAACAAAGCAAAGTTAATTAGCCTATTCTACAACAGCCTACAAATTGGACTCGCAACAAAAGAGAAGGGTCTCTACGGCGACTCACAACAAAAGGGAAGGGTCTCTACGGCATATTAGAATTGCATAACCTGGATAATGATTACTTTCCAAACACTTATAGGTCCAAGCATCCCACTATCTTCATACCAGCTGCATCTATAATTGTAGAGGAATTTAGCATATGCAGGAGCAACAAGATCTTAGCTCAAAGGGTTAAGTACTTACTCGAAATGGGTAACCAGAAACAGGCTACTAGACTCTTCAATGAAGCTCAAAAAGGTGATTTTTGTTCCATTAACTGGAGAACTCAACTGAAGAAAATCAAAGAACAAAACAATCAAATAAAGAAGAAACAATAAGGAAAAAGTCAAAGTTGGAGCTGTTACTTACTTTAGCAAGCTGATAAAGATATATTTATAAAGATGCTAGGGCATAGTGTTAATCACCCAGAGATGAAGAAGGACAAACTGATGGCTGATCATGGACGACGACGACATCAGAGAGCAGATAGAGGAAGAGTGAAATGTGAAAATGAATTAGGAAACCCTAATTATCGGATATATGTAATGATTCCTAATTGGGTTGGGTTGGGTCGATTTATTTTGTTTTTTCAGAATTTTATTTGGATTGGGCTGACCCAATTATAAAGACTATGTGTTTATTTAAGTATTAATAAGAAAATTCGAAAATTAAACCAAAAAAGTATTTTTTGCTAAGTTCTCTAAGTGTTATTTTTAGCTTGAGTCAGTGACATTCCTTGGACATGTGGTGTCTAAGGATGGTATTATGATAGACCCAACCAAGATTGAGGTGATTCGTGATTGGTTTAGACCTAAATCTTCGACTGAGGTTCATAGCTTCATTGGTTTGGCCGGTTATTATAGATGCTTTGTCGAGGTTTTTGCTACTATTTGAGCCCCTATGACTAGATTGACTCAAGGCGATTCCCTTCTGATGATTCAAGGAGTGTGATTCGAGCTTTGGATAAATCAAGGATTTTCACACTTCGACTTCTATTTTAGCTCTTTCTGTTAAGGGTGAGAGATTCACCATATTTTGTGATGCTTCTAGTATATGTTTGGGTTGTATATTGATGTAATAGGGTCGTATCATTGCTTATAATTTATGATAGATTAAGGTGCACGAGCTCAACTACCCCATTCATGATTTGGAGTTGGCGACAGTAGTTTTTATGCTTAAGATTTGGAGGTATAATCTTTATAATGTGCATTGTGAGATTTTCACCGATCATTGCAGTCTTCAACATCTTATAATCCAGAGGGAGCTTAATGCTAGATAGTGTAGATGGATGGAGTTACTTAAGGATTATGATATTTTGATCTTGTATGATCTGAGCAAGGAAAATGTGGCAGCAGATGCATTGAGTCAGAAGATAGTGAGTATAAGTAGTGTTATACCCCATTTTAACACAAGGTCAAAATAGTGTGCAACATATTAGAAAACTTCAGAGTTAAATAAGGAAGTCTCCACCTAATTAGTTCTATGGTGAATTAGGACATCTATTATAAACTAAGTAATTAAAACTAATAAAAATTAATAAGGACTTCATTTTAGGTCTACTTAACATAAAATTCCAGGTAAGGATTCTAATTATTCTAAAGGGAATGGATTAGGCATCCTATAGGATCCGCTAACTACGGTTAACCGACTAAACTTAGGTTAGATACAAAAGAGACGTCTTTTACTTATTTTAAAAAAAAATTAATTAATTTTTTTATATAAAAATGAGGAAGACAAAAAAAAGGTAGCAAGTGAGACAAATTGTGCATGGGATTAAAATTGGAGTAAGATAAGAACATCTACCTGTAATACTCCGTACTTCTACTTAGCTTGAAATCGTCCTAAGTATGTTAGAAACTTACTTTGAAATATGAATCCAATTTTATATACAAGGAATTTTTAAAATTTTCACTTTTTATCATGTGGGAAATTAAATTAGCTTTCCAACGATACCAATTTTATCTAAATCTGGTATTGGGGTAGAAAGTTATGGTCGTTTTACAGAAAGTAGTCAAAACTGCCTAAGTGGGTTGATGAGGGCCGATGGACCATCGAGCTAGCGACGGACCATCGCAGCGGAGGCAGTGAAACCACCTTCTGCCTAAGGGTGATGGCTCAAGATGATGGACCGTCGAACTAGCAACGGACCATCACCCAAGCCGTCGCAGCAGAGGCAGTTAATCCCTATTCTGCCCAGGTGCGACGGTTAGGACCGACGGACCGTCGACCCAGCGACAGACCATTGCACCCACCGTCGCATAGTTCATTCAGTTATTTTAAAGTTATTTTTAAAAGGGTATTTGAGGTTTTTTTCACCCATTTTAACCCCTAATTATATCAGATCAAGGCTCATAAGTTCATTATCCATCTACAACATCAAATTAGGGTTTTCTCTCAAAGATAATCCCCAAGAACAAGATCCAAATCATTCTTCAAGAAACTAAGAGATTCCAAGTTCTTCAAGTCCAAGAATTTCAAGAAATTCACAACCCAGGTATGTCATGTGTTGATTCATGGATCCCTTTCACCCATAAAGCTCAAGAATCTCTTTTCAAAATCCAAGATTTGTGTATATATGAATGTTTATGATTTAAATTGAATTGAAATTTATGTTCATGATGTTGTGGGGTTTTGATTCATGTTTTAAATTACATATTCCAATGATTGACCCTAGTATGTGGTGATTTGCATAATAATCATGATAAACCCTTAAATTTACATGTTGATTGATGTATCCAAGATTATTAGATGTGTTGATGATTGTATAACCAAAACATTCTCCCCATGTGTTCGATTAAATGCCTATGTGAAGGAAAAGTGTCATACTAGTTGGATAATATGAAATTCCCAATCATGTACAAGTTTATGCATGTCAAGTGTTTGATGAAATGCCTTGGTCAATGAATTATGGATATATGTGTAACCCTTGTAGTGCTTTAGAACTTCTACTTCATGAAATATCCAACTTATTGTATTATGGATTATGATGTTGGTCATGTATTCAAGAAAGTCATGCTTTGTCAGTTTCATGCTATCGAGTCCTGGGGGTACTTGTACCCGACAATTAGTTGTGTGCCTAGAGCCAATGTCATGTTTTCAAGATACTCTCAGTCGAGCCATGTTTATAGAAATTTAGTCAGTCATGTGACTTAGGAAAACTCAATAATCTCAGTAATCTCAGAAATTTAGTAATCTCAGTAGAATTCCACCAGTCAATGAAACTCAGTTAATTCAATCCAATTCAGTAATCCATGTTCAATGTCTATTCAGATGGGAGTAGTAATTAGCACCGAGTGAACCCAAGGATAGGAACACACACTGTTAGATGAGGGTGTGATACTTAGAAGTCATCCTTGCATTCCAGAACTATGTAGCCAGCATAGGTTGAGACATCAACACTGTCAGATGAGGGTTAATGAGGTGGATAAACACTGTCAGATGAGGGTTCCACCATTCTTTTTTGGGGACACTATCAGATGAGGGTCACCCATAACTTGTCCTTAATAGTGGCGCGGTATTGACATCCTTCCAATTGGGGTTACAGATTGGACCCCAACTCACCTATAATGCATTATTTGGGGCATGTCGGTTAGATGACTACTTCTTATAGTTTCAATAAAGAATCAGGACTGTCAGATACAGTTATTCAGTCTCAATAATAGAACTCAGATAGTTCTAACGAATTCAGAACTGTCAGATACAGTCAACTCAGAATAGTACGGAACTCAGATAGTTCCATCAGAACCTAGGCTGTCAGATACAGTTGCTCAGTATCAGTTATTTCAGTTATACAGATATTAGTATCTCATGTTATCAGTACTCAGACTCAGTAATCATGTTATCATGAACTCAGTTATAGTTATTATATAGTCATGCATGTATTCTCACGTTCATGTTATGCAGTCAGTTAGTATAGTTCATGCATGTGAACCTTTTTGCATTCAGCCTACCTCACATGCATACCAGTATATTCAAACGTACTGACGCATTTACGCTATGGTGTTTTATACCATAGTTTTAGAAGCACGAGCTCCAGAGCATCAGTAGCATTCCAGTCTCAGCAGTCAGAGTTAGCAGTGAGTCCTCATCCTTCGAGGACATGACCATTACTTTATTATCTCATTAATTAATTTATTTCAGTAGTTGGAGTTAGTTGGGGATATGTCCCATCAACTTTTTATTTAGAAAGTTCATTCAGTTAGAGGTTTTTCAGACTATCATGTTCAAACAGTTTATTTTAGGTTTGTTTTGGTATTGTGATACCATATCATTCAGAGATTAATTTACCAGTTTTGAACCTTATGGCCTTACAACCTTTATTTCTGCATTTATGCAGTATATTATGCAGTGTTCAGGTACAGATATCATTCATGGGTTAGGTTATGGTCCTTCGGGGTCATGATCATCGTGTAGCATTCCGGGTATCAGATTCAGGGCGTTACACTACCATGTGCAAAGTTTTCTAGAAGAAAAGGAATAATTAGCAAAGACATTTAATATCTTTTTATTAGCAAATATATTCCTAAGAAAAAAGAATGGGAAGAGTTTCAATTATGTAAAACAATGGTTTTATATATTTTTTTGAAGGGTACATTTTGAAAGCTATATTTTTTTTAATCGTTGAAAGAAACTGCATTTTTAAAAATGATTAAAAGTCACAAATTTACACTATAATATGCAATTTTAAATTCTTTAAACAACCCCAAAAGTTATATTTGAAAGATTCCCCTTTGTACCATATAACCTCACTAACGTTTTTTGTTAAAAGAAAGGTGTGTTTTGCTCAAAGCTCAATTCTATGTTTAAAGAAGTAACGTTGAAAACCTTAAATACAAATTGTCGACACCAAAAAAAAAACTGAAATTATTCTGTCATTTGATCTTTTACTACTTGATTAAGAAAATGATTCACTTACGTCAACGACATACTTTTAAAGGAAACAAGGGACGACTAGCGAAAGATTAAGAAATATCAAAAAATTGAATTCTTTTCATTTTCCCCTTATTTGCAAAGTCGTCTGTGATAAAAAAAAAAAACTACACGTGTGAACTTGTTTCTTCAAAATTTCAAATTTAATGTATACACACAAAACCATGTGTATATAGGAGAAAAATTTAGCGACATATATCCGGACTATATTACCGCAAATTACCAATTATAAAGTTCAAATGCTCTAGGCCTATCGCAAATTACCATTTCTAAGGTTCAATTGTTCTAAGCCTATCGCAAATTACCATTTCTAAGGTTCGAGTGTTCTAGGCCGAATTCCTTATCAACAAAACTAAGAAAAATTAAATCAACAATCAAATAAATAATAAATTTACCAAAATCCAAAATGAATTCAACGATAAGAAAAGAAAGAGAAAATCGAGAAATATTATCTCCTCGCCCCAATCACTTACGTGGATAGATATCGGAGAATTGGATAATGAGGGTCCAAGCCCTCTTTTTCTTCTCCTTAACTACTTGTTGAAACATACAGGGAAGATGATAGACACGATCGAAGGGTGGAATACAAGTTTGGATGAATGAATGATGATATTGAGTCTCATTTGAGACTCCCCGCAACTCCGGCAAGCCATGTGAAATAAGAAAAAAAGAATTAGAAGCTAATCTCAAAAGGAAACAATAGAGTAACAAAACATCAAGATGACTTAATCAACTACTTTAAGGTTTGATTAATAGGTGCCTAACATTTCAAGAACATAATTATGATCAAATTACTCAACCAAAAGATTCAAACGAAGGGGCAGAGGCAAATCCTAACCTCAAAAAGGAGTGACACTTAATCAAACTTCAAGCACTTTTGCCGAATAAAAAAATAGAGTATCCAGGTTAGCTATGAAACATATCTTAACCAGCCCCTAACTTTACCAAAATGAAATGCCAAGTAAAAAAGAACACTCTTGAATTCCAAGAACAAGTAAGGAAAACAAAATTAAAGGCTATATCACATTTGCAAATATGAATCTCCTTATTGTCATGATCCTAGTACTATTATGTTAAAATTCAATATCCTCAGTCAAACATACTAAGTAAACATAGCTGTTCATTTGTACAAATTATTACTAAAAAAACAAAAGAAAGAAGGGAGAAAACAAAGTGAACATCGAGTATGAATTTGACCAAAGTGAAAGCATGAGCATTCATTCTTTTAATCGAAAAACAACTTCTCCTTGTGAGATTCATGGAATACAAAATCTATTTTTTTAGTCCCTTTGAAAACAACATGAGAGAACTCATACTTAGTAGCAGTATAAGTAGTGTCTCGAACGAAAACAACACCCTTTTTACACATCCGACCAGACTTTTTTAAGGAAATCAGTTGCCTAGGAGTTTCTCAATTAATGAGAATGCATAAAAGAAGATAGATGATCTATGAAGATAACACACAACATGTATTTTTATTGACCTTAAGACATGATACCTAAATGACAAGAATCTGGAAAGAAAATGTTATCAACGGGGAGGGGATTTAAAACGCTAAACCATTAAGAAGAATAAATTCATTATGAACATGTTACAACCATATATATAGTTTAAACAAGGGAAGATAACAACATTGTCTACAACATATACATGGCATATCCATATTTGATTCAAATAGTTCACTGCATAAGACATGAAATGGTGGCTGTTGTTTATAATAGACCCGGCCGGTTGCTTTTAAACTTCATTTTTTGGTTTCAACAATTAATTGCAAGTGCAACAACTTTCTGGCAAAAATGGCGACAAAACAGATTTAGAAGAAAAATAACAAACGACTTTAGACACCCAAAGAAATCTTCATATCAACAGAATAGAATATGCTTCCTACATGAAATCTGAGAGGCAGAGAAATATGATGAATAACATTATGAAATAAAAAAATAATATTATATTTTCACCTGTTTTGGAGCGGTGAACTAAGGTACTCTTAGATAAAAAATTTACACTCGAAATAGGAACTTCGGATTCAAATGGCACAAAGGATTCCAAATATCAAAGAGTGATGAAAGGACTGGATATTTATGAAAAAGAGAAGCTCTTGTTCTATGTTGTAGTACAAAGAATTGTTTGCTAAAAAAAACTCCCTGTCAAACCTCCTCCTATCTTTGTATTTATAGAGGGGAAACGAGGGTTAATGGGGTTCTTTTGGGGCAAAAGTTTGTAATATGAAAGAGTTATTTGAATTTCAAATCAAAATTCTGAAGCTTAATAATCTGATCATTTAGAAGGACTTCATTAGATTTGATTGAATTTATCATGGAGAGAGAGGAAGAGGTGAATAGGGATAATGGAGTTATCAAAGTTCGCACAAAAAAAGGGATAAGAGCATCTGTCCATGGCTAAAGGAGGTAAGATTTTTGCTAATAATTGAGAGGAAAAAGAAGCATTGATAGAGTAGAGGAGAACGACCTAGTTTGCTTCTATGATTTCAAGGGGGAATTATAGGTACTTTATGTGAGTAAGTGAGGGTATAAGAGGTAGTTTAGGGTGATTGGAAATTAATTGGGTTTGACCTGCGAAGCGTGCTGATTGTGGAAAAAATGTTACAGGCGTGTGTTGTGACCGTTTGGCGCCTTATGTGGTGCAAATATGGCATCCACGTGGTGCTGAGGTGGAATAGGGGAGTGAAAAGGTGGGTTTTGATGGACAAGGCCTGAATTTGGGCCAAGATTGTAAGTTTATTCAAAAGAATTGGCTGATTTAAATGCTTTCTTTCTTATATTCTTTGGACTTCTAAATTAATACAAATAACACTTTTGATAAAACATATTAAAATATTCAAATAAATAATAAATCATTTGATATTAAAACAATTACTTAAACAAAGTTGCACGGTAAATGTCAGAATTGAACGGTATTATTTATAAAGTATAAAATCACAAAAATATTTCATACAATTAAATAAAAATAAATATAATGCATTTTGTGCAAGTTTATAGGGAATGCGATGATAATTTAAAATAAAATAAAAATAACAATAAATAATGATGATGGTGATAATATTAATATTAATAATAATAATAAAATTAATAATAATAATAATAATAATAATAACAATAATAATAATGTCGTCAATGATTCTTAATTTTAGAAATACAAATGGTAGCAGGACTTGCATAAAATCCTAATTATAGGAATATCATACCTGCACTTTTTTTAGCGATCAAAATTATTTAGAAGCATAAAGAGATGATTTGAAATAAAAACGGGACAACATTGGGTGTAAACAGTTGTCCCTCTTTGGCCAGAAATGATGAAAGAGTTTTCGAACAAAGAAGTTGACTTAGTAACCTAATTTTGTCCAATTGATGGAATTTGAAAGGATAAGTATGAAAAATATTTGGGAGGAATGTGACCAAACTCAGGTCTCCGAGCTGCCTACATATCTCGAATTGCATGAGAATCAAGCCATATGTAGTTCAAGACTTATAATTCTTGTAATTAAGAAAAAAAAGATAGGCGTGAGCTTATAAAGATTGTCCAGTGTCGAATTATGATGACACTGGGTATAATGATTCAGGAACATAGAAGATGAAAATGAGATAACTTGACTATCAAATTATTAATGTTAGTAGGGCATTTAGAAATAGGGTCAAGTGAAGTACGAGGTAGAATCTTGATCTCTGTTGGGAGTCTTATCCTCATTCCCAACAAATTATCCCAGTTCACTGCTAAGAATTAGTTCCAAGTTTGTGCTAAAGTTCCTGCAAAACTTAAACTAGATAAAACCACAAGTACATAAACATTAAGTGTAAAAAAATCATTAGAAATTCCTGAAAATGACACCCCTCGGGCGTTAGCTTGTTAAAATGTGGCCTTCGGCTGAAATGATACCTTCAACAAGGCTTATAAAATAAGATTTTAAGCTGATGATTCATGAGAATGGTGTCTTTCAGTGATAAAAATAAGTCCTTAAACCAAGTAAATTATGATGATGAGGCATTTTCGGCCAAATGATTGATGGATGGAGGCTTTTTCCTATGCCGATGATTTATGAAAAATAACTTTTGCAAGCAATGGATTTCTATAAAGCATTTTTTTGGTGCATCCATAAGTTTTGTCCAGTTATCAGAAAGCAATTATGCAGTGCATTTGAAAGAAACTGTGCGATGCTATAGCAGAAATTCAAAGCCATGCATAGTACAAAATAACTCAAAGAAATTGTGCAGTGCCTTAGAAGAAAATGAAAGCCATGCATAGTGCCAAATAAGTTAAATCAATTGTGTTGTGCATTTGTGCTTATGCGGAGCCATTAAAGCTATTTACAATGCATTCTAAAATATTTTAAAGCATTTGTGCAGTGCATGTGCGGTACAAAGTAATTCAAAGCCATGTATTGTGTATTTTAAATTAAAAGCAATTGTGCAATGCGTTTGTGTTTGTGTAGAGTCATTAAATCCATCTGCAATGCATTTTAACATATTTTAAAGTATTTATACAGTGCAAGTGCGGTGTATTTTAGAGCATATATGCAAGCAATTGAAAGTCATGTATTGTGCATTTTAAGCATTTGAAATATTTGTGCAGTAAATTTGAAGGAATTAAATAGACCAGACAGAAGATATGTGTAGTGCATTTGAAATCTTTGTCAATCTTCAAAATCATTTAATTTATAATTTTAAAATCAATATCTTTACAAAGGAATAATTTCTCCTAAATGACTTAAAGGAATCCAAACCGTTCGAGGTGTAATCCTTACAAGACTGCAATGTCGTTAACTTTTAGTATCTGCTAATCTGTAGAACCTGCATCTAGAGAAAAGTTTGTAAGTTTGGGGGTTGGTTGATTTGTGTCGACTTTGAAGGCATAGCTCTTGATACTACATGCTTCCAACTTTGTTTGGACTCATAATCCCATCTATTCCAATCTTGGACAATAAATAATAAGAAAATATTTGACAAAAAATTTATTTAAAATAGAAAATAAACAGGCATAATAAATAACTTGATAAATAAAATATGCAAATATGGGTAGTGGTAAAAAGAAAATTTTCCAAACTTTTGAATTGTGACACATTGTGAAACAATGTAACGTCCTTTATCCAAAGCGGATGTACTTTTTTTCAACTACTTGGTTGAACCCACATGTCACACCCCAAAACCATGGAGGTGCAACTAGCACCTGGTGCCACTCTTGACTAAACAAATCAACTAGAACCCAACAAAACAATATTAGTGGACTATCAAGGAAAAATTGAATTTGAAAGGAAACACAAATGTAACAAAAGTATAATATAAGAACAAATGGACTGTAACTGACTATATGACCCACGACAAACAGTCTACAAGCCTCTATGATGAGTCGGGACAGGCCTCGTAGTATTCATTAGTTATATAAGTCAAAGTAAACTCTAGACTCGGCAAATCCAAAAATAACGAAGCATGCCAATTATCACCTGAAATCGATTGTATGCGGCATGTACCTCTTTCCTCCTAACAACTTGCAGGCATGAATGTAGGGCCCCCCAAGCAATAGGGACATCAGTACGAAAAATGTACTGAGTATATAAGGCATTAAGTGACCATATATATGTAAAATAAGAGATTAAATGAAATCAGATATCAATGTTTAACAATAGGGGCAAGTATAGAAGATCACCTTTCTTATAATTGTGGAATCATGTACATTAGATTCTTTTCATTACTTTATATTTCTTTGTTTTAATAACTTTATAACATGTGATAAAATGACCAGCTGATCAGTGGTTGAAGAGGAAGACACTCACAAATACATTAATCGGGATCGTCCCATGCTAGGTATCATAACCCCTGAGCTGCCACCCATAAGCACATCAACTGGGATCGGCCCTATGCTAGGTATCAAAACCCCTTGGGTTGCCACCCATAAACACGTCAACTGGGATCGGCCTTATGCTAGGTATCAAAACCCATTGGACTGCCACCCATAAAAATTACATTTGGGTTACTAAGTTTATTTAACTTTTGAGATTGTTACTTTGGTGATCAAAATCCTTTTGAGCTGTTGGAACTTAAACATGTGATGTAGACATAAGATAAAATACTCGAGGCAACAACAATGACACATGAAGTAAAAAAAAAGACTTCAATGTGATACTCAGAAACTCATATGACTCAATAAACTTTATTAGACACGGTGAATATACAAAACTAAGCCATGAGGACATGTGAGAAGTAAGGACTTTAGGTCTATTAATGATCCACTACGATGTATAAAAAGAGAACAAATAGTTCTATTTAGCATAAGTTCATTTAAAACACATCTAGACATTCCACATTTGCTTTCAAATGGTGACACATAACTTCTCAAATAAAGCGATTTGGACTATATAATAAATATGTACTATATGATAAAAATTAAAAGGGCATATGAATATGGGAACTACTTAGGAACGTGGATAAATTCCAATTAGAAATAATTATACATTCCAATTAAGGGTATAAGATCGTATGATTAATCCAGCAAAGTCTTCATAAGGTCACGTTATCCTAACACGACAGAAGTGGTATTGCAATAAAGGAACATGTGATTGTGTGAACCAAATAAAGTATACCATCAATTAGAGTATTGGGTATTATGATACAATGAACATTTAAAGTATACCAGAAGGTAATGAGAGGACACATTCAAGTTCATACACTAATCCTAGTCTTTTAACACATAAGAAATCCAACCATAGCTTGAAGAGTTAAAATCGTAACCCCGAACAATTATTTCAAGTCTCCTTCAGATTATAAATGAGTATGTACAACCTTGACACCTAAGTAAACACCTATTGAATTTCCAATAGTTCTATTGATCAGATTAGGTTCAAAACAAAGCTTGGTTTGCACTAGTTTCACTAAACCCTCAAAATAGTAAATTTGGCCAGCTCCACTCTTTAGTGTTGTAACTTAGTTTGGAATAAGTAAATCACAAAACCAAACATTATATCCTTCATGAAAGTTTTAGGTACATGCCTTTGAGTTTTAAAGAATTTAATCTAGAATCACTGCAAAACACATTTTGTATAAAAAGGTATTATAGAACTACTAGCTATAGTGCATAAGGGGTTTCTAAATTGGAAAACTGGCCGGACTTGTCCTATGTTGTGTCCCCTATATTAGGTTCTTAACGGAAAAGCCAGATTTTGTCATAAAGATAAGAGTCGTAGAGTTACGTATTAGCTTCTCAAAATATATTTCTGTACTTAAAATGAATCTTTGCTACAACAAGATATGATATATTTACAAAATGTTGTAAGTTTTTTAACACATTTAAATTACTTACATGGACCTCTCTTATTAGACGTTAATCTACCATGAGATAAGTAGAAAAATTATATTAACAACCAACTAACCCATAATCTCCATAGACTCTATAAGCTCGATTGATGCATGCCACAATTAGATGATAGTGAAAGCAAAGTAATGAAAAGTTATCAATATCTACTAAACCAAAGCCTTATCAATCTTTCTTCCCCTATTCAGCTCATGCAACTTCACAACTATCACACGACAACCCACTATCAATAACTCACATCCAATTCTATTTACACCTAACTTTTTATGTCACTACAATCCCTACAACTTATTAAGACCCCTTAGGCCCCATACACAGCTAACGACGATGAATCGAGCCACATTGCGCAATCATATGAATTATAATTTAATGTGAATGGTGTAGGCGTACACCCCAAACCCCTAATCTTGAGGGCATGTAATGCATGTTGTGTAGGAATAACTCCGATACCAATTCGTAGGGCAACAGATACAATGCATATACACCATATGTATGTATGTGGCTAACCAATAAATAAATCGTACTACAATAATAATCTTAGCTAACTAGCAATTTATAACAAAAATAAGTAAGTCACTATGCGATCTTCTAAGACCATCATTATATCTGAATATATGCATATAAAGCAAGAACATGTATTTGCATAAAATAACACTGCCATAAGTAATCCATATGTCATCCTACCTCCTTCTGTACACCACAATACTAAATTACCCATTTCTTTCAAAGTCCTCTTAGTTTTCTTATTATATGATAAAAGTAAATATAACCTAGGCCAACATTTACGTAGCCATTGTCCCCATAATGATACAAAGAAACATTATCTAGAAAATTATTTTCTTGGACTGATGGTGCGTAGATTAATCGAAACAAATAGGGATGGACTTAATATATGTACTTGACATTACTTTATGGTCCTATGAGAGTGACGTACTTAATTACTTAACAAAGTCTTGTGTTTGACAACTAATGTAGGTCATTGACTTGTATTGACACGGAGTGAACATAGACATTCAAGCTATGCCAACAGTTCTCCATATTATCAAATTTGAAAAGCCTAAGGTCACGTAAAATGACTTGGATGCTTTCACATAGTTATACTAAATTTATATAACTTATACTTGATAGGGACAAATAAAACAAGAAAAGAACATATTTATAGTATACATTAGAGACAAGTAATTATTGAGTTACTAATACTGAATCCAAAGACACTTCGGTTGAAACAAGCTATGGGACTTCAAATTACACTATGGAACCAAACAAAGTGAACGTCCACTAACGGTTGTTGTTCTTCTAGACCCTTTACGGAGTGAAAACTATTGATAACAACTAGCATATCTATGAATGGTTCTTCATATAACTCTAGGCCCAAAAATAACAAATCTTAAAATACCATGACAACAAAACAAAGAAATAGCCTTAACATACCTTAGTTCCCAATTCGTGAAAACACCTCAACTCCTTTCCCGCACCCGTCGTGATAAGTCATTGTAGCTCAACCCGTAATGTTTTATTTTCTCACATATAATACTCACCATCATGATCACTATCCCATATGTACTATACAAAATTATCTCCCCCACCATTAATTCCTTAACAAACGTAAAATATATATATGAACAAAACATTTTTATAAGAACCATTAATGAATGAAAACGTTAGTGGGAATACATATAGGTAAGTTACAAAATGTATGGTAAATGATTGAGAATTATCTATGCCATCACAATTGATTCTACTTTCCTAATATAAAATTAACATACATGAAATGATGCCACCTAATCTTAGAACAATTAGTTGTTGCCCCTTCTTTGGAGTTCCACGTGGATGTGGAAGTATCCACCCCACACCACTTTCAACAATTATTTTTATCACGTTATGAATTTATTTAGGTATTGCATAAGTCCATAATAAAATAAATACAACATTTTAAATATATAATAATTAATAAAAAATATTTTAAATAGAGACAACCTCCTATAACAATAATAATTTTTCAATGCAATTAGATTTACTATCTCCGTTAAAATAATAATAAATTATAAAAATCTCACTAAAATCAATATATACACGAGTAGGTCGTACTCTTTTCGTATTCGCTAGAGTTTATACAAATTTTCTATACATAAATCACGTCCTATAGTAAAGGAGTAATTAATTCATTTTATAACTGGACTTATCTTCTAACAATGATAATAAACAAATAAATACATAAATGGCTAATAAATCGAATATGTTGCCCAGTAAGATTGCTGCCAAACAGTTCTCATTTATACCATATACTTGGATATTCTATTAAAAGTAGACAATAATTGATAAACATGAAAGAGATATTAATAATTATAGACATTATACACCTTATATTACTATCTAAACACCATATTATATGAAAATTTAAAATAACTAAAGACTTAAAATTAGTCTTACATATAGCATGGACTTGATATTTTCAGTAAATATTATTAAATTATTTAAAAACTAATAAATTTAAATTGGAAGTCCTCGAGAAAATATAGCGTCACCATAAAATAATTAATGTTAGACTTCTAAGCATCCAATGGACGACCAAGGACAACTATAACAATTGGGGTGTTACACCACACTTTTCAATATCTCTCGACATTTCTTTAACCATTTTTTAAAATGATGCCCCTTAAAAGCTGTCCCAGTTTTGGTTTGAGCGAGATGCTGGCGTTCCAAGATGATGAGACCGAGCCTTATATAGGTTGCCTATGTATTTCTCTAAGTAAATCAAACCAAGAGTATTTCATGAAATACACTTGAGAAAATTGAGAACTTAGGGGTCAAACTCTCCATGGGTTGCCTACGTATCCCATAGGAATCAGGTTGAATGTAGTTCATTACATATGAAATAGAAATAGGGGGAAATTTATTTTTTCTTTTAATATGACCGAGGCCAATGTGGATGCCTACGTATCTTCCTAGAAAGTCAAGTCAACCATAGTTCGCATTACAAATAAAGAGGGATTTTTGGTAAATTTCTAGTTAAGAGATAAAACCCGATGTGGGCTTCCTACGTACTCCCTCGAGGGAACCAGGTCATTCGTAGTTTCATTACATAGAAAGAAAAATATTACATAAGCAATATATAAAGGCTTATAGACATAATATCTCTTAACAAAATTTGCATTGATGGCTTTCGGCCACACTTCACCATCTATTTCTGCATAGATCAATGCTTCGCCTGTCATTACTCCGTTAACCATGTAAGGCCCTTGCCAATTAGGTGCAAACTTTCCTTAGTTTTATTTTGGTGAAGGAGTATGATCTTCAATACCAATTTTCCCGATTTGAATTATCTCAGTCTTACCTTCTTGTTGAAATCTTTGGCCATTCTATTCTGATAAAGCTGCCCATGACAAACTATGTTCATCCTCTTTTCATAAATTAGAATTATTTTTTCACATCGGTTTTGAATCCATTTTGCATTACTCAACTGATCATCTTGAATGATTCTCAAAGATGGCATCTCTACTTCTGCGGGTAACACTGTTTCCATTCCATACACCAAAAGATAAGGTGTTGCACCAGTAGAAGTCCTAATTATGGTGCGATAGACAATGAGGGAAAATGGAAAATTCTCATGCCAATGCTTGTAGTTATCAATCATCTTCCATAATATCCATTTGATATTCTTGTTGGCATCCTCAACTGCTCCATTAATTTGAGAACGGTAAGGGGTGGAGTTATGATGAGTAATCTTAAACTTTTCACATATCTCACGCATCAAGCCATAATTGAGATTAGATCCATTATCTATTATAATCGACTCAGGGACTCCATATCGATAAATAATGTTATTGTGGACAAAATCTATCACCACTTTCTTTGACACAAACTTGTATGAAAAGGCTTCTACCCATTTGGTGAAATAATCAATAGCCACCAAGATGAACCTATGTCCATTTGATGTAGTTGGCTCAATAGGACCAATTATAGCTATGCCCCAAGCTGCAAAAGGCCAGCAGGAACTCATCACATTGAGTTTATTTAGTGGAACATGAATCAAATCACCATGAATCTGACACTGATGACATTTTCACACAAAGCAAATGTAATCTGTTTCCATTGTCATCCAGAAATAACCAACTCAAAGAATCTTCTTTGCCAAAATAATACCATTCATATGTGGCCCACACATGCCCCCATGTATTTCTTCAACTAACCTGATCGCCTCCTTAGCATTGACGCACCTTAACAATCCTAAATCTAGAGTCCTCTTATAAAGGATTTCTCCATTTAGGAAAAAGTGATTTTCCAATCTCCAAAGTGTTGTTTTCTGAATACTGGTTATTCCCTCAGGATAGTCTTCTTTCTTTAGATACCTCTTAATGTTGTAGTACCAAGGTTTTTCGTCTGGATCCTCATCAATGTGAAAATAGTAGGTCGATTGGTCTTGTATATTCACCTTGATAGGTTCTATGAAATTCTTTTTTGGATGTTGAATCATAGAGGAAAAGGTCGCCAATGCATCTGCTAACTCATTCTGAGTTCTCGGGACATTTTAAAATTCAACCTTAATGAACTTCTTATGCAATTATTTCACACACTCCAGATATGGAAGCAGCTTTATGCTCTTGGCACTCCATTTTCCTTATACTTGATGAACCACTAAATCTAAATCCCATTAACCAAGAGTTCCTGTATGTTCATATCAATATCCATTCTAAGACCAAAATTTCAAGCCTCATAATCTTCCATATTGTTAGTGCATGGAAACCTAAGTTTTGATAAGATTGGGTAATATTGGCATGATTCTGAAATTAGTACTTCCCCAATACCATTTCCTTTGAAGTTTGTTGCCCCATCAAATAACATTCTCCAACCTGGATATTCTTATGATATATCTTCTCCAATAAATAAAACTTCTTTATCTATGGGGTTTTCAACAAGATGGTCGACTAACGCTTGTCTTTTGACCATCTTTTGAGTAACATAAACAATGTCAAATTCACTCAGCAAAATTTTTCACTTTGCTAGCTTCCCGGTAGGCATGGGCTTCTGAAATATATACTTGAGTAGATCCATCCTAGATATGAAAAAAGTGGTATAAGCACACATGTAATGCCTTACATTTTGTGCAATCCAAGTCAAGGTACAACATGTATGTTCACATAAAGTATACTGGGCTTCATAAGGCGTGAACTTCTTGCTCAGGTAATATATAGATTTCTCATTCTTTTTGGTTTTACCATGTTTTCCTAAAACACACCCAAATACATTGTCTAACACAGACAAATATAGCAACAATGGCCTTTCGAGTTTTGGGGGCACCAAAATCAGTGGATTAGATAAATACTCCTTGATTTTGTCAAAAACTTATAGGAAATCTTCTGTCCACCTGGTAGCAGTATCCTTCCTCAATAGCTTGAATATCGGTTTGATAAATCACCATAGATTGTGCAATAAATTGACAGATGTAATTTAGCCGACCTAGGAAACTTATTACGTCCTTTCGACTTCTTGGAGGAGGCAAGTCTTGGATAGCCTTTATTTTTGAAGGATCCAATTCTATATATTTCCTACTCATGATAAAAACTAATATCTTCCCAGTGAGGACACCGATTTCACATTTTATGGGATTCAGTTTCAGATCATACCGCCTCAACCTGTCAAAGAACTTCTTCAAATCTGTCAAGTAATTTGAGCCCTTTTGTGACTTGATAATGACATCATCTACATAAACTTCAATATCCTTGTGGATCATGTAGTGAATAATGGTAGTCATGGACCTCATATAAGTTTCCCCTGCATTCTTGAGTCCAAAAGGCATCACCCAATAATAGTATACTCCCCAAGGTGTGATGAATACAATTTTCTTAGTGTCTTTTTCATTCATCAGGATCTGATGGTACCCTGCAAATAAATCTACAAATGACTGCAACTCGTGCTTTGCACAATTATTAATGAGTGTGTGAATATTTGGGAGAGGTAAATTATCTTTTGGAAAGCTTTGTTGAGATCTCAATAATCCATGCATACTCTGATCTTTTCGTCTTTCCTTGGCACGGGTACAATGTTGGCCAACCAAGTGGGATATTTACTAGAATGATATTGGCATCGAATTGCTTGGAGACTTCTTCCTTAACTTTCAAACTCAAATTAGGCTTCATCTTTATTGTCTTTTGCTTTAAGAGAGGACAAGATGGATTAGTTGCAACCTATGTGAAATAATGTTTGTTCTTAGACCCAGCATATCATCATAGGACCATACAAACACATCTATATATTTCTTCAAAATATCAATCAATTCATTATTTTGGGACGGAGTCAAATGAACGCTAATCCTTGTTTTTCTTATGAAATCTGAATTCCCAAAGTTTATCGTCTCAGTTTCATACAAATTTGGGTTTGCCTTATTTTTAAAATGTTTAAATTCCTTATTCAACTCTTCATACATCGTGTCTTCTTCACATTCTTCAAAGTCTTGTTCGCTATTTGGAATTATTTTGCTTGTTTCACTACATGTCACATTCGTAGTAATGGCAGATTTGTTAGTTTGTTTGCTGAAAAAAGAAAAAGAGAAAATAGATTAATGGAGATGATTTGAAATTAAAGTAGCAAAACATAGTTTGGATTTGGCATTTAATCTTTCAAAAGTGGAGGCAAAACACATAAATTCATAAACACGATTCAGGCCTCAATATAGAATTATGTTGTATCATTAATACTAGTATAATCATATACCGAGATTCACAGAGAACCAGGGATGGGGTACAAGTCTAATTTTTTAAATCATCTCTAGGCTTAGCATCCCAGATAGTCAGGGTCTCAATGCAATCTTCCAAAATCACGTTGCACTCATTTTTTTCTTCGGTAATGAACAAGTTTTTCACTCCTTCAATGAGGACTTCTTTAGTATCTTCTTCTGATACTTGGGCAACAAACATTTTGAAAAATGACTGATTCAGGAGCTGGATAAGCTTTGGCAAGAGAATGTCACTTTTTCTTTTGAGATTAGCCGATGAGACTTCTTCAAGAGAGGTTTCATATCCAAGACCAAAAGTGCTCTTCTATTCAGACAATTGAATTGGCTTCTGTATTCCATCCAAGTTCACACCAAGACCTTGACTAGGAACAAAACCATTCTTCAACATTTCCATGGCCACCATCATAAGTTCCCGTGGTAACTTTAACCTTTCTACCTGAGCAGTACATATGATTTTCTTAACATGAAAAATGGATCCGTTCAATTTTTTTACACGTTCAATGGTAGGGAGTGAGTTCTCTTGGAAGATATAACTATTTTCTCTCCATGAATCATAATCTCATAATAATCCCAAACAAATTTCAAAGTCTAGTGTAGGGTAGAAGGGACTACGCCAGCACTGTGAATCCATAGTTTTCTAAGTAACAGATTATAACTAGTAGATATATCCAACACTTAAAATTCCACGGTGAACTCCACAGGTCTAATTTGTAGTGCCAAATTAATTTATCTAATGACTCCCCTTTGAGTCCCATCAAATCATTTAACCCTTACATTACTTTCACGAACCTTCCTAATGTCAATTCCCAAAGCCCAAAGAGTAATATAAGGGTAAATATTAACAGTTGAGCCATTGTCAATAAAAACTTTAGAAATGAACTTGTCCCTATAACTGGAAGTGATGTTCAATGCTCTATTGTACCCCATTCCCTCAGGTGATAATTCATCTTTATAAAAAGAGATTATATTAGCTTCTAGAACTTGTCCCACTAGAGCAGAAAGATTCTCTCTAGTCATCTTAGTTGGCTTATAAGCTTTATTCAACACCTACACCAGAGCGCTCCTATGAGTTGCAGAATTCATCAATGATGACAATAAGGAGATTTGGGTAGGAATTTTCTTTAGCTGTTCCACAACAGAAAACTCCTTAGTCGGCATATTACTCTATAAATCCTCTACCTCAACCTCTGTCATGAACCTTTTTGACTATTCTCCTTATTTGGAACTCCTAGCATGACTCCTTCAAGGACATAACAATGCCCCGAATCTTGTCATTCCCACAGCAGTAGCTTTCACAACTAATTTTTCCTTTCTTTTTTCCCTTGTATCAGTTGAGTAATTCCAAGGAACTATTTTAGTGTCTGAACATATTTGAGCAACTAAATCCATGATCGTAGGCCTGTAAATAAGAACTTCAACTTCAATTGGTGCTCGTATCTGGACTGTAATTATAGGCACAATGAAAGTTGATGTTTCAACCTTTTCCTTATCAGTGACTGATACGATAGTTCCTTCCAAATTATATTCTTCATAAATGGTGATCATGTTCACGTGGACACCCCCATGATTTGGCAAGGGATTGTTATTCACATTGGGGGGAGCCCCTTTGAGCTGAATACCTCCTTATTTGATTCATGCTTCAATCTTATCCTTGAGAGTAAGGTAGTTCTCAGTGTCATGCCCAGTAACTCTGGAGTGATAAACACAATTCTTTGTCCCATCATACCATCCCGGTAGGGGATTGGTAATTCTACCTTGGATCGGCTGGAATACTCCTGCAACTCTTAATCCTTCATATAGTTCGGAAAAGGGTTCAACTAGAGGTGTATAGGTTTTAGTTAGCCTTTTTTTATAGTTTAGGCGAGGCCTTGGTAAATTTTAAGGGTGATCTTGTGGTTGGTAGTGAGTCTGAGGTGGATAGATAGGTTGATATTGTGGTGGATTTTGATAGGCTGGTGCCCGAGATGCGTAATATGTTGGCTGGGTGGAATAAACTAGATATGGGGCAGGTAAAGTTTGGTAATATGGATGAGGAGTTTGGGAATATTGTCTATATTAGGAAGGCTAAGGTGGTGGATTTTGGTATGTTAACATTTGGTTTGGTCTTTTTTCTTGAATGGTTATAACAGCGAAAACTCTATCCTTCTTTTTAGTCGCTCCCCCAGTTAGATCAGACTGTATTGCCTTACTTGTCACTTGTAAAGCTACCAGATTAATAATTCTCCCCAAATTAATACCTTTTTCAACAAATTCTCCGATCCTAACAACCTTAGAGAACATTTGTGCAACCACGCTTATCAACTTGTCATAATACGCCACATATTTCTGAGATTGCACAAAAATAGAAGTCATCTCACATTTTGCCATTGGAGGTTGAACTTTTGAAGTGTCTTCTCTCCACTGCATATCATATTCTTTGAAGGACTCTATTGATTTCTTCTCTATCTTCATCAAGTGTAACCGATCTGGGATGACTTCAGTGTTAAACCTGAACATATCCATAAATTCTTGCACCAAGGCATTCCAACTATGCCATTTCTATGGATTTTGTCTTGTGTTCCAATCTAAAGTTTCTCCCATCAAACTCCTTATGAACAACTTTATTCTAATGGCCTCATACTTCCCTACTCCCACTATCTTGTCATAATATGACTTTAAATAAACTCGCGGATTCTTTTTTCCATCAAACATATTAAATTTCAACACCTTATACCCTATCGTCAACTTAACATATGGATGAACACACAAATCTTCATACTCAAGTCATTCACATCCTTTTTGTTGTTGGATGGTTTTGAATGCTTTCTTTAAACTACGAATCTCCTTTGCTACATTTTCATCTACTTTGGACCTTGCCTCTCTGTTTATCTCTTCATAAGGATCAATTTCTTGCATGGTTAGCCTTGGGTTACATAATGCATATTAGGAATTATAGCATGTGCCACCGATATATGTGGGGCCGCTTGGTGGTTTTGGATGACTGGGGCAGTTTGGGTAAGTGGGATAGTTTGAGTATTTGGTACTTGGGTAAATAGATTTTGGATAAGTGGAGCTTGAGAAACATAAAGAGTAGTGAAGGGTAACGGGTTTGTTTCTCACTAGTCAACTTGTTGTGGGTTATTTTCCTGTGGGTTAATGGGAGATTTGGAAGAAATGAGGTTGTTTTGGTGGAGTGAGGGATTTGGTGGGAAGTGTTTGGAGGTGGGAGAATTAGAAGGTGGAATAGAAGATGGTACAGTGGTACTTGTTCCATGTTCAGGAAGTGGAGTATTCATGCTAACAGATAGTTTGGTGAGGTTTCGAAGTCGATCAATTTCACTTTTATTATCGGCCATTTGTTGCATCAGATGAGCTATATGTTTACAACATGTATTTTTATTAACCTTAAGACGTGATACTTAAATAAAGAGAATCTGGAAAAAAAATATTATCAACGGGGAGGGGATTTAAAATGCTAAACCCTCAAGAAGAATAAATTCATTATGAACATGTTACAACCTTATATATAGTTTAAACGAGGGAAGATAGCAACATTGTCTACAACATATACATGGAATATCCATATTTCATTCAAATAGTTCACTGCATAAGACATGAAATGGTGGCTATTGTATATAACATACCCAATCGATTGCTTTTAAACTTCATTTTTTTTGTTTCAATAAAAAATTGCAAGTGCAACAACTTCCTAGAAAAAATGGTGACGAAACAGCTTTAGAAGAAAAATAACAAACGACTTTAGAAACCCGAAGAAATCTTTATATCAACAAAATAGAATATGCTTCCTATATGAAATCTAAGAGGCAGAGAAATAGGATGAATAACATTATGAAATAAAAGAATAAGATTATATTTTCACCTATTTTGGAGCAGTGAACTAAGGTACTCTTAGATAAAAAATTTACACTTGAAATGGGAACTTCGGATTCGAATGGAACAAAGGATTCCAAACATCAAAGAGAGATGAAAGGATTGGATATTTATGGAAAAAAAGATCTTGTTCTATGTTGTAGTACAGAGAATTTTTTGCTAAAAAGAAACTCTCTCCCAAGCCTCCTCCGATATTTGTATCTATAGAGGGGAAACAAGGGTTCATGGGGTTATTTTTTGGAGGAAGTTTGTAATATGAAAGAGTTATTTGAATTTCAAATCAAAATTCTTAAAAGTTGAAGCTCTAAGATTAGCAATCTGATTATTCAGAAGGACTTTGTCACTATATTTGATTGAATTCATCATGGACAGAGAGGGAGAGGTGAACAGGGCTGATGGAGTTATCAAAGTTTTCACAAAAAAGGATGAAAGCATGTCCATGGCTAAAGGAGGTGAGATTTTTTCTAATAATAGAGTGGAAAGAGCAGCGTTGATAGAGTAGAGGAGAACGGCCTAGTCTACTTCTAGGATTTTATGAGGGCATTATAGTTACTTTGTGTGGGTAAGTGAGGGTATAAGAGGTAGTTTAGGGTGATTGGAAATTAATTGGGTTTAACCTGCTAATAAGAGCAAGACAAGTAACGAGGCATGTGCTGATTGTGGAAGAAGTGTTATAGACATGCGCTAGGCATGTGTTGTAATCCTTTGGTGCCTTATATGGTACAAATGTGGCATCCACGTGGTGCTGAGGTGGAAGAGGGGAGAGAAAAGGTGGGCTTGGATGGATCATGCCTGAATTTAGGCCAAGATTGTAAGGATATTCAAAATAATGGGCTAATTTAAATATTTTTTTCTTTTATTCTTTGGGCTTCTAAATTAATACAAATAATACTTTTGATAAAATATATTAAATTATTCAAATAAATAAAAAAATCATTTGATATTAAAACAAGTACTTAAACAAAGTTGTACGGTAAATGTCGGAATTGAACGATATTATTTATAAAGTATAAAATCACAAATAAATTTCATACAATTAAATAAAAATAAATATAATGCCAACCAGATGTTATCTCAGGTAGATTCATCTAGTTACGAAATCAATCATTAAACAGAAGGTTGGTAGCTTCCGAGTCCCTGTTGATAATTCACGACCTCTAGTCTATTTCTCTGTTAGAAGTAAATAAAACCTAAGGCATAACCTAATGTTTGCAACTAATAGATTCAAGTTAAAACAACAGAATTTCAAGACGGTCCCACAATCACTCAAACTCTAATCCAACTATTAAATCAATGAAATAATAATCATAGATCCCACAACCCTAGTTGTGGGTTTTAGTTGCTCATAAGATAGAAAGAGATAACAAAGATTAAATTCATAACTTAAAGCAAGTGAACTTACAAAAGATGAAATTCAAAGTTGTTTCTCCTTCAAGTACAATAAGAATTTCCCACAACTAAATCAAAGGATGGAAAATTGAATTCTAAGTTAAGAGAGTCAAAAACAAGTGAACTCCCCTTTACTAAGTTACAAGTTGTCAAAAGTTGCTTCCCAAGTTGTGAATGAAACCCTAAAAGATGCTATTTATACTAAAGCCTAATTAAGGTAATAAAATAACAAAATCACAGCTGGGCTCGGATTTAGGTGACGGCATATTGGTGTTGATCGTCAGGCTTCTGACGGCGTCTCAGATATGTCGTCAGAAGTCATACCTTCTTAACCTGTTCTGCCTCACCCTGATGATGTCCTCTGATGGCTTACCAGAGGAGTAACGGCGTGTAGAAAATGTCATCAAACCTTCAGCTTATTTCACCATGTTTTATCCCACTTGACGGCATCTTCTGATGGATACCACACTTGTGATAACATATTGAGAATGTCGTCACCTTCATCCAGCAACTCTTCTTCACTATTCTTCCTGACACCTTTTTCTGGCAGCTTACCGCATCTCTGTTGGCTTGCAAGAAATGTCGTCAGACTCATATCAGCTCACTTGTACCAGATTTTACTTATTTTGTTCATCTTTCCTATGTTTTCCTCCCATCCTTGCTACAGCTGCAATATCAGAAGAAAATGATCAAAAACAACCAAAAGTTTCTTAAGACTTCGCAATTATTTAGAGTTAAAAGCCTCAAATGTATTAGCATATGCTCACACATCAACACCCTCAACTTAAAACAATTGCTTGTCCTCAAGAAACTACATAACACCATATTACGATGCTTAACCAAGAGACACATAAGATACCTATCACAGTTGATTATCAAGTTTAGCTTTAAACTCATGCCACTCTCCACATTCTATCCAATTGTGCATATCCATGAAGATTAACAATGTGACCCAAAGAAATCAATATATGGCATCAATTCAGCAATAACAACCATGCATGCACTAATATTACAATATCCAAACAAGTTAACAGCTAGCAATACAACCAATGTGCCCTTACAACAAAGAAGTCCCTCATCACTCATATATGAACTCAAGTATGTAAATGCGGGGACGGTCAAGATACACTCACTCTCAGAAAGAAATTCCAATCAATGCATGTCAAATACCATATGCTTACCCTTATTTTCATTACCAAGGTGTCCAGACAGGCAAGTTAGTATCACTATAGGTCTTTTCTTCGGCTTGTAATGTAGGCTAAGGGCTGGTATGATATTCAATGGAATTTAGAGTGACTAAGCCTCCTTGGCACTACCTTAACTTTTGGGGTTCACTTATTAACCTTTTTCTTCTTTTTCTCCTTTTGTTGATCACACATTATTCAGGATGGATGTGGCTTTTCTTTTTTATTCTTTTTCTTTTCTTATTCTTCTTCCACACCACCCAGCTTTTTAGTATTTTTTACTTATTCTTTTCCTTTTATTCTACTTTCTTCATACTCAGTTTACATCACACACCCTTATTATAGCCACCCTCAACTTAGGTTGTTTACCTAAGTCTAGGTGCACAGTATCCAAGGAAGACCAGGGCTAAAATAGGTTCATTATGATCTAAACGGGAAGGTGATAGGTGTCATGGAAAGAAATGGTCAATTCAGGCTCAAAATAGGGATCAAGAGATATCATGCATACAGGGAAGGTCATTTAGGCAAAAAGTGACTTAAAATCAAAATGTCCTATGATCCTTTCCTAACCCCTATCTTTCAATCAAAGTAAGACTAACCAGGCAAGTTCTAAATTTAACACACAAAGGGAACTAAGTAGTATCTCACACACACATGGCACAAAGGTGCATCACAAGCTACTACCTATCTAGTTCATGCGATTGTTAGCAGTGGATATCATGTCACTAGTACTAATGCCATAACAAGATGCACATTGGTCACATATAAATGTATATCACACAGTTATAAAACAGACCAACGGAGAGGTGTTTATCAGTCTAAAAAATCAACAAAAATATGTCAACTGCTTTAGATACTTATTTTTCTCCAGTTAACCACAACACATCACAAAACAAAAATAGTATGCCTAAATATTCCGGCTCTACTAGGAACAAGACTCTGGGGAAAAGAGGCACGACAATAAAAACCCCAGGAGGACATCAACACCCATAAGTAGCCCCACCCTCAACTCAATATCATGCATTGTTCCCAACACGTCAAATCAAAACAAGAGAGTTAGAAACATACCTGTGGCACCATGGGTGCGAAGATCTGATGTCAATCACATAATACGAATACAAACAACAAATTACCTTGGGTTGCCTCCCAAGAAGCGCCTAGTTTAACTCCGCGGCACGACCTAACTCAGCTTTTTCCTCCACCTTGAGGATATGAATTTCACCCCCAACTTAGAGTCCATCTTCTTGCCTCGCTCATAGGGAGGTGGTACAAAGATTAAGAAGTCGAGTAATGAATGATGCATGGTAAATAAGTCGACCTTAAAGTGAGGTGTGTTTTTATGTTGCTTATCAAGTGTAAAATAAAGAATATAGGATTCTTGTTCCTCATCTTCACAGTCTTCCACTAGTTTAGATGATTCCACAGACAAGATATCATCTAAACATAATATGGAAAAATGCTTCGAGTGTGGCCCAACAAATCCTACTTCAAAATTTACACTATCCTCTACACACTCACTTTTATTCATCTTCTCTACATTTTTACTTTGAATTGGGCTAGAGTTATCATAAGAGATTGACTTGGCTTTTTCTTTTTCCTCTAGCACCATTCCCTCAATCTTGCCATCATCCCTCATGGTTGGCTCGGTTGGTTGGGAAATCTCCAAGGGTTGATCAACATCAAGCTCATCATCAGTATAGGAATCTTGCTCTTCATCGTCATACTCTTCCATTATTTTAAATGATCCCACAGACAAGATATCATCTAAACATAATGTAGAAAAGTGTTTTGGATGATTAACCTCGATATCCATCTCTTTTATCCTTTCTCTTCCCTTATTAAATGCCCTAATGTCTTGATGTATGTCACATATGGTATCATTCATTATGTTTATACGATCCAACATTAGTTGAAGCATAGCTTTAATGTCACTCTTTCCAGTACTTCCTTCTTCCTTTTCTTAACCATAAAACCTGTTATACTCATAAGAAGAACTAAAACCTGGGTTAGCACAATAGGGGGAAGGGGCATTTGGGCAATCACTCCAGTGTCCATCTTGACCATCACATAAAGAACAATTATACTCCTGGTAGGATGGAGATGGTGCACACATCTCTCTCTGGGGAGCATATCTACAATCTTGCCAAAAGTAGGGTCCATCACAATATGGACATGGATCATCCAGATAAGATTTCCAACCATCAAACTTACATTCATTCCATGATGCCATAGTAAGAAATAAACCAAAATAACAAAAATCTACCTAACACAAGAACAAAGGAAATCACAACAAATATTTACAAATTTGAATTCGAGAAAGTAAGCTAAAATTCCAAACTAACTTAATAAGCCAAATTGTTCCCCGACAATGGTTCCATTTTCGATAACGCTCAACTTACACCTCAAATAAGTTCAAGGCGATCGTCGTCAATATATTTATCCAACTTTGAAGTCGGGGTCGAATCCACAAGTAACAATGTGAGTGGCGATTAAACTAGTTTGAAACTATAGCTACAAGTTAAATTCAAATAAATAATAAGAAAAGACAAAATAGGGGTTTTTATCAATCAAACAAATTTTAACATTTCAACTTATTTTAGAACTCAAAACTTAGATTTCAATATTTCGAATCAATGATATAGAGAAACTAGGGTTGTGATCTCTATGACTATTAATCTCCATTGAATAATAACTGTTCATGATTCTCATGATATGTGGGAATAACATAATATCCCAATCGATGATACTATCTGACTTATCTCTCGACCTCACCAGATAATTTATTATCTAATTCTCTCAAACTTAGATAACATATCTATTTCCAACTGGATGTTATCTCATGTAGATTGATCTAGTTACAACATCAATCATTAAACAGAAGGTTGGTAGCTTCCGAGTCCCTATTGATAATTCATGACCTCTAGTTTATTTCTCCGTTAGAAGCAAGTAAAACCTAAGGCATAACCTAATATTTACAACCAATAGATTCAAGTTAAAACAACAAAATTTCAAGACGTTCCCACAATCACTCAAACCCTAATCCAACTATTAAATCAATGAAATAATAATCATAGATCCCACAACCCTAGTTGTGGGTTTTAGTTGCTCATAAGATAGAAAGAGATAACAAAGATTAAATTCATAACTTAAAGCAAGTGAACTTACAAAAGATAAAATTCAAAGTTGTTTCTCCTTCAAGTACAATAAGAATTTCCCACAACTAAATCAAAGGATGGAAAATTGAATTCTAAGTTAAGAGAGTCAAAAACAAGTGAACTCCCCTTTACTAAGTTACAAGATGTCAAAAGATGCTTCCCAAGTTATGAATGAAACCCTAAAAGATGCTATTTATACTAAAGCCTAATTAAGGTTATAAAATAATATCACAGCTAGGCTCGGATTTAGGTGACGACATATTGATGTTGATCGTCAGGCTTCTGACGGCGTCTCAGATATGTCGTCAGAAGTCGTGCCTTCTTAACCTATTCTTCCTCACTCTGACGATGTCCTCCGATGGCTAACCAGAGGAGTGACGGCGTGTAGAAAATGTCATCAGACCTTCAGTTTATTTCACCATGTTTTGTCCTACTTGACGGCATCTTCTGATGGCTTACCACACTTGTGACGACATATTGAGAATGTTGTCACCTTCATCCAGTAACTCTTCTTCACTTTTCTTCCTGACGCCTTTTTCTGGTAGCTTACCACATCTCTGATGGCTTGCAAGAAATGCCGTCAGACTCATATTAGCTTACTTGTACCAGATATTACTTATTTTGTTCATCTTTCTTATATTTTCCTCCCATCCTTGCTACAACTGCAATATCACAAGAAAATGATAAAAAAATAACTAAAAGTTTCTTAAGACTTTGCAATTATTTAGATTTAAAATCCTCAAATATGTTAGCATCTTCTCACACATCATTAGGGTGATTCAGGATAAGTTGAGAGTGGCTTAGAGTAGGCAGAAGGCTTATGGATACTGTAGGCTTCGTGCCTTGAAATTTAGAGTTGGTGATCACATATTCCTCTGTCTATCTCCCATGAAGGGTGTGATGAGGTTTGGAAGGAAGAGCAATCTCAGACCTAGATATATTGGACCTTTTGAGATTCTTCTCGCAGTTGGTGAGGTAGCTTATGAGTTAGATCAACCTCCAGATTTTGCCGTTGTCCATCCATTTTTATGTCTTTATGTTCCAATGATGTAGTCCTGATCCATCTCATGTTCTTAGATGGGACTTAGTCCAGTTGGATGAGTGTTTGACCTTTGTGGAGGAGCCTTTGCCATTTTGGTTAGTGATGTGGGGTGGTGCGCACTAGAGAGATTACTGTATTTAAGGTTCATTAGAGGCACCTCCAAGTAGATAAGGCCACTTGGTAGATCAAGAGTGAGATGCCAACCCAGTATCCTTACATGTTCGAGACTTTAGGCACATCGTAACCTTTAACTTTAACAGACAAAAGTTTCTTTAATAGTGTATATTGTAATGATCCTTCAAGTCATTTTTCATATTTCCCCTTAATTTTGTTGTTATAGCTTCTCTATAATTGCCCTAAGTTATTTTTGACTTGCTGGAACTAACAGTTCAATTACCGGGCAATTTATTTGGCTTTTATAGCTATTTCCCTGTTTTGGAGTCTTCGCTGGTTTAAATGGCCACCGAGCAAAAAATTCAGCAAAACAACCTTGTATGCAAATTTTGATTGCATCAACAACTTTAGAATATTGATTTTAGGCTAGGTGGACCTTTGGTATGGGTCCCGAGACACCCAAGCTTATTTCAAACTTTGGTCAAAAAGTTAAGAAAATAAAATATGGGTGTAGGGCCTACATTTTGCCAAAACGATCTCAGATGGAAAATTTGATTGTGTCATTGAGTCTAAAATGTTGAATTTGTATGGTTACATAGTTTGTTAGCATATACGGGACTTTGAATGAATCTCGAAGGCTTGGTGGGGACTTGGAAATTTCAAAGTCTAATCTTATCAGGTACTGCATCGCTATCACGAGCCAAAGGTCGTGATCGAGATACCCTTAGCAGTCTAATATTGTGATCATGGTATGTAGGTTGCGATTTCAACTAGAACTGTAAGGCTTAATATTCCATGATCACAAGCTTCAGGTCGCGATAGCGACTCCCGAGGACATGTACTGGGTACAAATAGACCCTTATATCGCAGACTCAGCCATTTCTCACCCATTTCTTGAGATCTTAAACCCTAAATAATGAGGTAAAGTGTGGTTGAATCTTATGGATGTTTGGGAATCTGGATTAACTCTTGTTCTAATGATTATCTTCTGATTTAAGGTAAGAATTCACCCTTTTCTTGGTGGATTTTATTGATTTCTTGCTCAAAACCCCAAAAGATTGAGGGCTTGATTTTATCCATAATTTATCTTTGATTTCACCATTTTGGAGGGTAATGATTCCTTGATCATCTAAGAATGTTGGGTTGATTTTGGAAATGCGATTTCTATAAGTGGGACCCACATGGGTTTTTTGTGTGATTTTTGGACATGAAGCACAATGGTGCAATATGGGTATCGTTATTCTTGTATTGACCAGTAGAATGTGTTTATGATAGATTGACATCTTGAGAAGGCTTCTCAGAAGGAAAAACTGGTGGTTTAGTGGATCATTAAGCTTTCTTCGGCGTCGAGGTAGGCTAGGTTTATCCCTTGTTAGGTTGAGCTACTTTATAGTATATTTATGATACTGTGTTAGACTTGGGATATTTTTAAGGTGTTGAGTTGATGAAATACAAGACTTGGGTAGTTGGATGGTTTAGGATAATTTGAAACCATAGAGTTGAAACACTTAACTTATTTCTTTATGCCTTAGGTTAATTGGACTTCACTACAAATGTTTAGTATGAGAATGCCTTAGATTACTCAAGTTAGGTAAATATACTTTAGACACTCATGCTTAGAGTAAGTTTGGAGTTAGTTGCTTACACTAATGAAGGTTGTCCTAGATACCTTAGCATAGTCCAGGGTAGAATTTAACTTAGAATGTATTTCGGGGATTTAGAAGTGGGCTCTTTGACCCACCTTAAGCCAAGATCTATAATTATTTCTATTGAAATCCTTATCCATTTGTTGATTACCTAGAGAATTCCCCTTTGAGGCAATATTGAGGAACCTTAGTACTTGATGGTTATGGTGATAATTGCATTAAAAATAATATTCATGGACTAATGGATTAGATTTTCACTTATGCTATAATGAAATATGGATCATGTTGTGATAAGCTATTGGTTATTCTATGTATAAGCTATATACTATGCTAATGTTAAGCCTTTAACCATGCTATTTAGAAGTTATTGCCTATGATTTTACTTAAGATTATGAGCATGCTGAATAATCATGCTTGAAAATATCCTTATTGATGATGTTAACAATTGTGTTATTATTTGTGCTAGAAATCATGCTTATTAAATATAGAGGAAGTTATGCTATTAATTATACTAGAAATCATAATGCTTGACTATATTAGCACTTATGACATTGATTATTCCTGGTTCAATTTTGAAAAATAATGTTGATATTTATTGTACCCGGTTTAATTCTAAAAGATGATTATGATGTTTATTATACTCGATTCGATTTTGGAATATGATTGAAACACCTAGGCTTTAAAACAGTAGAAAATTCCCTCATTTGATGTCTCTAGGATATGTATGACTAAGGGTACCATGCGTACCCATTGGATACGAGTTGGAAACCCCCTCTCATACCCTAGGCAATATGGTGAGGGTCACTCACTATCCTAGGTATGAGTTAACCTCCCCTCAGTTGTACCTTAAGGTATGAGTCATACTAAGACCAATCATATAGAGTGAAATCTCAAACTTGAGTGGACTATTTTTGGTACGGGTGGTGGGTACAGTTTAGGGCATGAATAGTACCCCTTGTATATGATTCAATGGTGTGTAGTCATACCTTAACCAGTATATATGACCTAGGATAATCCTAGGGTATGAGTTAGGGTACCACTCGTACCCTAAGGTACGGTTGACTTAAGTGAGTTATACCCAACATCGTGGTCATTTTACTACTGTTAGTTGAGGGCATTATAGTCATTTACTACCCTCTAAACCCTAAGTCCCCTCATTATATAATTGTGTGTGGCCTCCTAAAACACATTCTTAAGTGGATCAAACATCCTAAACTCTCACTCAATCACATTTTTGAAGAATTAAAGGCTAGGGTTCTAAGGGTGTTCTTCTAAAGGCCGAGTGAAGTCAAGCTCCCTTGGTGAATCAAGTTGTCTAAGGCATGTAACTCTCTCCCTTGTTAAATTACTCCAAAAACCATGTATTTTGCACTTGGATTAGTAAGTGTACATGGCGATTTTGAAATCAAAAGAAAAGGGTTTTGTTGTTAAATAATGAGTAATATTTGTTCTTGCTTATACTTGTGTTTATACATTATAATAGTGATGGTTTGAACATTTGGGTGGTTTTTGTATGTGTTTTAACATGTGGGTCTTGAGTAACCCTAATATTGATGATTTCTACCATGAAATTGGCCTTGGTAAAAAGCATGCACACAAGGTGTTTCTAAAAATGTCGAAGTAAATTGTCTAGTCATATGTTGGTGATGTTTTGAACTAGAAAATTGCCTAATAAGTATGAATGGTTGATAAATGATATTTTAAAGGTATTGTGAGCCATGTACTGTATAATTGATGATCTTGTTGGTTTAATGGATAAAAGGTGGTTAAAGTCCCTACACATAAATGTGAACTTAAATTGCGTGTTGAGCTAAAGTTTGGTAAAAATATGGTGTAATATTGCTAATGAAATGTGAATAGTTTGTGAGAGTCTTTATGACCATAAATTTAATTGAACAACGAATTGAATTAACACATCAGCTTATTAAAATAGTTACGTAACAAAGGCTGTCATGAGGACTATGTGGTCATGTATAGTTTGAATTGGCTAAATGGGTTAAATTAATTAAGTGTGAATTGAATAGATGATGACATATGGACAAAGGGTTATAGTCTCAATGTCAACTAATAATGGTCGTAATGGCTTGAGGTTAAAGTCCTTTGCCTAATGAGATGTCTTGAGGTTAAAGTCCTTTGCCTAATGAAAGCGCTTGTGGTTAAAGTTCCTTGCTTAAATGAAGTTTCTTTTGGCTAGAGTCCTTGCCTAATCTAAGACGCCGGCTTGGGTTAGAGTCCCTTATATATAATGGCTTTAGGTTAGAGTCCCTAGCCAAATAGAAGTGCATGAGGTTAGAGTCCCTTGCTTAATACGTATGTATATGGTTAAAGTCACTTTGTCCAATGACAATGTGAATGTGGTTAAAGTCCTTGTCTATTGAGAATTTTTGAACCTATAAGTGTGGAAGGTCGGAGTCCTCCGCTTCATGTGCGATAAATGAGTGTTCAAGAGTACCGATAAGACTTGTTCCTTTATCTGGCATGTGATATACCTATATGTATACATAAGTGTATAAATGTGAATGAATATGATATTTTGACTTAGTTTTTAATGATAATGCTATTTTATGTTTATTCTTGAGTTATATGCTAGCGCTCCAACCTCTAACCATCTCCAAACTTTTTGTCCCCAAGGCCAGAGCTTTTTTTTTTCTTTTTGTACAGTGATTAAGAGATCGAGATAGTTCATGCATTGACTTTGGAGTGGTGATATTTCTTACTTCGAAAGACATTAATCCTTGGTCTCTCATATTTAGACTTTAGTTTTATTTAGACTTGGTTTGGCTATTATCAGGAGCTTGTACCGACATATACATTTCTAGACATTAGTATATCTAGAGGTATTATGGATGACTGTAGACTTGGGTATATTGGATAGTGTGTTGATTTTTATGAAATGGTTAGACATTGTTTAGTCATGACTACTAGTATTGTTTCCACTATCTTACTATATAGTCGAAGTTCATCTGACTCTTATAATTTATGTGATAATTAGGTTGGGTTAGTGGGGCGACCTCTGGTTCATATGGGCTTGAGGTGACATACGAAAAGGCCCGATTTTGGGCCGTGTCAAGTTGGTATCAGAGCCTAGGTTCAAGTTTAGTTGGGTGTCAATAATGCCATGTTAAGTAGAGTCTCTTTTATGGGTGTGAAGTGCGCCACACTTATAAGAGAGGGGATATGAGACATTTAGGAATGTTTCCCTTTATTGTGTTTCAATCTCAAGCTATAGAGTCTAAGGTCTTGGATTCCTCTAATTTCTATTTACTATATTCCAGATCATGCCTCTAAGGAGATCTGAGGTTCAGAAAAATACCTTAGCCCCGACTGAGGGCTCTATGGACGAAGCTCGTCCAATTTCTGGGGTTCAGACCAGGTCTAAGGTTGCGGTATCTGACCATCCTCATAGGATTCCACCTATCCCACCAACCCCAACTATAAGAGTGACCCTCCTATTTTATCTCCTCAAGGAGATGCTACTAATGCTTAGTTTCATCGCTCTATCAATCTCTTGACTCAATTGGTAGCTTCTCAATCGAATCACAGTGTTTTGACAATAGTTTCTTCCGAGGCCAGAAGAATTAGCCAATTTATAAGGTTGAGCCTTCTTATGTTTACCGGTACGAGGGTTGAGAAAGATCCTCAAGGCTTCATTGATGAAATGGCAAAGATCTTCCTAATAATGCATGCTTTGGTGAATGAGGCCATTGAGTTTTCTTCTTACCAATTGAAAGATGTAGCATCCCAGTGGTACGAAGGGTGGGAGTTGGCTAAGGGTATGGATGTTAGTTCCATCGTGTAGGAGGATTTCTCTGAGGCTTTCTTGGCAGCTTCTTTCTTCCAGAATTAAGGAAAGCAAAGGTGGAATAGCTTGTAAAGTTAAATCAAGGATGAACGTCCAAGAGTATGCTTTGAAATTCCATCAATTGTCAAGGTATGCTCCCTAGATAGTCTCCAGCATGAGGGCTAGGATATGTAAGTTTGTCTCGGGATTGTCCCGTGAGTTAGTCCTTGAGAGCAAGGCAGCTTTGTTCATTGAAAATATAGACATCTCTAGGTTGATTATGTATCTACAACAAGTGGATAAATAGGAAAAGAAGCAAGTTGAGTTTAGTCAAAGGCAAGAAAAGAAGTTTATGTCTTTCGAGCATAGTAGTAAGATAGGGGTAAGTGGCCACGAAAGAAGTGGGGGAGTTCAGGTTCTTTCTCCTCAGCTAGTGATCACTCTCCTTACCAAAAGTTTTCAGGTGATCATCGATCTCAATTTAGTAGTGGGTTATGGGTACAGGGTGCCCAATTCCAAGCTAATGGTGCTCAGTTGGATCCACCCCGCCCTTCTTGTAGATTTTGTGGTCAGAGTCATCGTGGTCAGTGTGAGAAGGGGAGAAACAAATGTTTTAGTTATTGTTAGATCAGGAACATACAGCGTGAGTGCCCCCCCTAGCATTTTCTTGGGCCCACAGGGTTCCTATTGCAACTCCATTTATACCCACTCCAAAGGGTGTTGTGTTTGCTTCTATATCTGGTTTTGGCATCGGAGCTAGCCAAAATTTCTTGTATGGACTTGCTACTCGCCAGGATTCAGAGGTATCTCCTGATTTTGTCATGGGCATGTTGAAACTTTTCTCCTGTGATATGTACTGTTTACTTGATCTAGGGTCTACTCTTTCTTATGTGATCTCATTTGTGGCTGTGCACCTTGATTTTGGTCTGAAGAGTCTGTTGATTCCTTTTTCTGTTTCTACCCCGGTAGGAGACTGTGGTTTTTAAAAGATTCTATAGGGGGGTGGTATCTATTAGTGGTAGACAAACTCTTGTAGACTTGATAGAATTGGTCATGGTAGATTTTGATGTCATTCTGGGGATGGATTGGTTGCACTCGTGCTATGCTTCCTTAGATTTTCAGACTCGTAGGGTCATGTTTAAATTCCCTAATGAGCTGGTCATTGTATGAGAAGGTTGTTCTTTAGTGCCTAAAGAAAGGTTCATTTCGTATCTTAAAGCCCAAAGATTGATCTCAAATGGGTGTTTGTATCATTTGGTCCATGTTAAAGATTCTAACTCAGAAGATCCTTCTCTAGAATTTGCTCTCGTGGTTAATAAGTTTCCCAATGATCTTAATTCTCGGTATTTCTCCCGATAAGGAAATTGATTTTAGGATTAATCTTGTTCTGGACACTCATCTGATTTTTATCCCTCCTTATAAAATGGCTCCGGCGGACTAAAAGTGCTTAAAGAGAAACTGAAAGACCTCTTAGATAAAGATTTCATCCATCCTAGTGTGTCTCTGTGGGGTGTCCCCGTGTTGTTTATGCTTAAGAAGAATGGTTCCCTTTGTATGTGCATTGATTATCGTCAATTGAACAAGGTGACTATAAAGAATAAGTATCCTCTTCCTAGGATCGATGATTTGTTTGATCAACTTCAAGGTGCGAAGTGTTTCTCTAAGATTCATCTTAGGTTGGGTTATCACCAACTTAATATTAGGGATGTGGATATCCCTAAGACTATTTTTATAATCGGTATGGTCGCTATGAATTTCTAGTTATGTTCTTTGGGTTCACCAATGCCCTAGCGACATTCATGGACTTGATGAATAGGGTGTTCCGTCTATTTTTGGACATGTTTGTCAATGTCTTCATTGATGATTTCTTGGTCTATTCTAAGAGTGAGGTTGATCATGTCGATTACCTTCATGTCGTGTTGCAAACTTTGAAGGATCATCATTTGTATGCCAAGTTCTCCAAGTGTGAGTTTTGGTTAAAGTTGTGACCTTTTTTGGTCATGTTATCTCTAGTGAAGGTATTATGGTAGATCCTCAAAAAGTTGTGGAGGTTAGGAAGTGACCTAGACCTGCGACTCTAATCGATATTCGGAGCTTCTTGGGTCTAGCCGGTTACTATAGGATATTTATGGAGAGTTTTTCGACCATAGCTGCCCCATTGACTAATTTTTCCCCAGAAAAAGGTCAAGTTCTTGTGGTCAGATGCGTGTGAGGGTAGTTTTGAGAAGTTGAAAGATAAATTGACTTCGGCTTCGGTTTTTACCTTACCCAAGGGTAATAATGGTTTTTGTGGTTTATTCTGATGCTTCTCGCATTGGGCTTGGTTGTGTGTTGATGCAACATGGTAGGGTGGTGTCTTATGCTTTTAGGAAATTGAATGTTCATGAGAAGAACTACCTTACTCATGATTTAGAATTGCTAGTTGTGGTCTTTGCCTTAAAGATTTGGTGGCATTATCTCTATGTCATGTGGACATCTTTTTCGATTATAAGAGCCTTCAATATATGCTTACCCAAAAGGAGTTGAATCTCAGACAAATGAGGTGGCTTGAGTTATTGAAAGATTATTATATGAGTCTTTATTATTATCTGGGTAAGGCTAATGTCGTCGTTGACGCTTTTAGTAGATTTTACATGGGAAGTTTAGACCAGATAGATGAGTATAAACGGGAATTGGTGAAGGACATTTGCCATTTCGCTAATCTTGGAGTTTGACTCACGGACTCCGAGAATGGTGTGTGTATGTGCATCTAGTATCTCAATCATTTCTTGTTATTGAGACAAAGGAAAAGCAAGTGGTGGATCCCGAATTGATGAGGATCAAGAGTAATTTGGGTCAAAAAAGGTTATTGACTTTGCGATTAGTGGTAATGTTATCTTGAGGTATTAAGGTGGACTATGTGTTCCCGACGTTGATGGATTAAGGGAAAGGATTATGGTCGAGGCTAATAAATCTTGGTATGCTATACATCCTAATTCTACAAAGATGTATCATGATCTTAGCGAGTTCTATAGGTGGGGTAATATGAAATGAGATGTGGCTAGTTATGTGTCCAAGTGTATGGTGTGTCAACAAGTAAAATTTGAGCACATGAGGCTCGGGGGCTTGTATCAAGAGATTTCATTTCCCAAATATAAGTGGGAGGCAATCAATATGGATTTTCTTAACGAGTCTTCCCTTGTCTCAAAATCAATGTGATTCTATTTGGGTCATCATCGATAGATTGACCATGTCCGCTCACTTCTTATCCATGAGAACTAATTACTCAGTGGAGGAGTACGCTAAGTTGCATCTTACGGAGATTGTGAAATTTTATGATCTCCGGTTTTTATTATCTTGGATCGTGGTCCTCCATTTTTATCTTACTTTTGGAAGTCATTCCAAAAAGGTTTGGGGACTAAAATGTGCCTTAGTATCACTTTTTATCCGCAGATGGATGGACAAGAGGAGAGGATCATCCAGACATTAGAAGATATGTTACGTGCTTGTGTGATTAATTATGGTGGTAAATAGTAGGAATATTTGCCCTTGATTGAATTCCCCTATAATAATAGTTACCACTCTAGCATTGGCATGATGCCTTTTGAGATGTTGTATGGTAGGATATGTCGTTCTCCTATAAGTTTCTTGGTCCCAATTTGGTTCATCAAGCCATTAAAAAGGTCAAAGTGATTTGTGAGAGGTTGAAAACCGCTTAAAGTCGCCAAAAGTCCAATGCGAACTTGAGCCAAAGATATTTAGAGTTTAGAGTTGGCAATTGGGTATTCTTGAAGGTATCTCCCATGAAGGGAGTGATGCATTTTGCTAAGAAGGGGAAACTTAGTCCCCGGTATGTTGGTCCCTATGTGATTTTGAAGAGGGTTGGTAATGTTGCCTATGAGTTGGAGTTTCCTTCTAGTATGGACTCCATTCACCCGATTTTCCACGTCTCTATGTTGCGGAAATATGTGGGTGACCCTTCTTTGGTTGTTCCCTTGGAAGACGTTAGTATTTTGGACTTCTTTTCCTATAAGGAGGTTTTGGTAAGGATCTTGGATGTACAAGTTCACCGGTTGCGAACGAAAGAGGTGGCCTGTAAAGGTTCTATGGAGGAACCAAAAGTCTGAGGAAGCTACTTGGGAGGCTAAAGAGGGCATGAATTCCAAGTATCCGCATTTGTTTCCCATTATAGAAACTCTTTATTGATGTATGTGTTAATCTTTTTACATTGAGCTATGCCTTATTTAGATAATCGGTTAAAATCCCCAAGCTTTGAATTGAGTTATGTCTTGTTAGACCATGGGTTCAAGTCCCTAATGCTTTGAAATTATTTGTGTCCTTATTGGACTAGGGTTTAAGTCCCTAATACCTTGAGTTGATTAATGTCTTTGATAAATGGTGGGTTAAAGTCCCTAAGTTGTGAAATGAGTAAGTATTTTGATAAGCAATGGGCTTGAGTCCCAAAGTCGATGGAATAAATGGTTGATTGATAATGAGCATGGTATCCGTTGTATCCTTGTTGTGTGCTTGTTTCTAACTTGTTTAAAGGTTGGGTTGATGTATAATGATGTGTTAACTTGTGTTTATGATTTCATTACCCAACATTCGAGGATGAATGACACAATTGGGGGAGAATTGAAACACCTAGGCTTTAAACCATTAGAAAATTCCCTCATTTGATGTCTCAAGCTAGGTACAACAAAGGGTACCACTCGTACCCATTTTATATGAGTTGCTGACCCCTTGTAATACCCTATGTAGTTTTGTGAGGGTCACTCACTGTCCAAGGTAGGATTTAACCTCCCTTAGTCGTACCTTAAGTTACGAGTCGTACTAAGACCAATCCTATAGAGTGAAGTTTCAAACTTGAGTGGATTATTTTTGGTACGAGTGGTTGGTATGATAGGGCATGAGTCATACCTCTTTTATATAATTGAAAGGTGTGTAGTCGTACCTTAACTAGTATAGGTGAGCTAGGAGAAGCCTAGGGTATGAGTTAGGGTACCACTCGTACCCTAGGGTACGATTGACTCAAGTGAGTCATACCCAACATCGTGGTCATTTTCCAGCTTTTATTTGAGGGCCTTATGGTCATTTCCTACCCTATAAACCCTAAGTACCCTCACTAAATAAGTGTGTGTGGCCTCCTAAAACACATTCTTGAGTGGATCAAACATCCTAAACTCTCTCTCAAACACATTTTTGAAGAATTGGAGGCTAGGGTTCCAAGTGTGTTCTTTTAGAGGCCGAGTGAAGTCAACTACCCTTGGTGAATCAAGTTTTCTAAGGTATGTAACTCTCTCACTAATTAAATAACTCCAAAAACCATGTATTTTTCACTTGGATTAGTAAGTGTACATGATGATTTTAAAATCAAAAGAAAAGGTTTTGTTATTAAATGATAAGTAATGTTTGTTCTTGCTTTGACTTGTGTTTATATACTATAATAGTGATGATTTGAACATGTGGGTTCTTGCTGTATGTGGTTTAACATGTGGGTCTTGAGTAACCCTAATCTTAATGATTTCTACCATGAAATTGCCCTTGGTAAAAGAATGCACACAAGGTGTTTATGAAAATGTCTAAGTGAATTATCTAGTCACATGTTGGTGATGATTTAAACTAGGAAAATGGACCAATAAGTATGAATGGTTGATAAATGATATTGTAAAGGTATTGTGATCCATGTATTGAGTAATCGATGATCTTGTTTGGTGAATGGATAATAAGGGGTTAAAGTCCCTACACATAAAAGTGAACGTGAATTGCGTGTTGAGCTAAAGTGTGGTGAGAATGTGGTACAAGATTGCTAGTGAAATGTGAATAGTTTGTGAGGGTCTTGATGACCCTAAATTTAATTGTATGATGAATTGAATTAAGGCATCGGCCTATTGAAATGGTTGAGCAATAAAGGTTGCGATGAGGATCATGAGGTCATGTATAGTTTGAATTGGCTAAATGGTTTAAAGTCCTTAAGTGTGAATTGAATAGATGATAACATATGGATAAAGGATTAGAGTCCCAATGTCGACTAATGATGGTCGTAATGGCTTGAGGTTAAAGTCCCTTGCCTCATGAGATGGCTTGAGGTTAAAGTCCCTTGCCTAATGAAAGCGCTTATGGTTAAGGTCCCATGCTTAAATGAAGTTGCTTCTAGTTTGAGTCCCTTGCCTTATCTAAGACGCTGAATTAGGTTAGAGACCCTTATCTACTGTGGCTTGAGGTTAGATTCCCTATCCAAATATAAGTATATAAGGTTAGATTCCCTTGCTCAATGCGTGTGTATATGGTTAAAGTCCCTTTGTCCAATGACAATGTGAATATGGTCAAAGTCCTTGCATATTGAGAATATTTGAACCTATAAGTGTGGAAGGTTGGAGTCCTCCACTTCATGTACAATGAATGAATGTTCAAGAGTATCGATAAGACTTGTTCCCTTGTTTGGCATGTGAAATACCTATATGTATGGATAAGTGTATGGATGCAATTGAATATGATATTTTGACTTGTTATTGAATTATGATTCTATTCTATCCTTATCCTTGAGTTACATGCTATCTCTCCAACCTCTAACCGTACCCACGTGACTTAGGGGCCAGAGATTCTTCTTCTCTTTTTGCGCAGTGATTAGTAGATCGAGACTGTTCGTGCATTGACTTTGGAGTGGTGAGCTTCCTTACTTTTGAAGACATTCATCCTTGGACTCTCATCTTTAGACTTAGTTTTATTTAGACTTGGTTTGGCTATTGTCGGGAGCTTGTCCCAACATATACATTTCTAGACATCGGTATATATAGAGGTATCGTGGATGTCTATAGACTTGGATATATTGGATAGTGTGTTGATATTTATGAAATGGCTAGACATTTTTATGTTATGACTACTGGTATTGTTTCCACTATCTTACTATATATTTTGAGTTTATTCGACTCTTGTGATTTATACGATGATTAGGTTAGGTTAGCGGGGCAACCTCCAGTTCATGTGGTCTTGAGGTTCCCATACGACAAAGATTGATTTTGGGTCGTGCCACGTTAGTATCAGAGACTAGGTTTATTATCAGTTGGGTGTCCATAATTCCGTGTCAAGTAAAGTCTCTTTTATGGGTGTAAAGCGCACCACACTTATAAGAGAGAGGGTATGAGACATTTTGGAATGTTTCCCTTTCTTGTGTTTCAATCACAACCTATAGAGTCTAAGGTCTTGGATTCCTCTGATTTCTATTTACTATTATTCAGATCATGCCTCCAAAGAGATCTGAGGTTCAGGAAAACACCTCGGCCTCGACTAAGGGCCCTATGGACGAATCTTGTCCAATTTCCTAAGTTCAAAACTGGGCTAAGGCTGTGATATCTGACCATCTTTATGGGGTTCCACCTATCCCCACCAACCCCGACTATGAGAGTGACCCTCTTATTCCATCACCTCAAGGAGATACAACTAATGTTGAGTTTCATCGCTCTATCAATCTCTTGACTCAATTAGTAGCTTCTCATTCAGAGCGCAATTCTCTGACTTCTGTTCCTTCTGAGGCCAAAGAATTGGACAATTTATGAGGCTGAGCCCTCTTGTGTTTACGGGTACAAGAGTTAAGGAAGATCCCCAAGACTTCCTTGATGAAACGGAGAAGATCTTTTGAATCATGCATACTTTAAAGATCTAGGCCATTGAGTTTTATTCCTACCAATTGAAAGATGTAGCATACCAATGGTATAAATGATGGGAGTTGTCTAGGGGTATGGATGCTAGTCCGCTATAAGGGAGGATTTCTCTAAGGCTTTCTTGGACTATTTCTTTCCTCAAGAATTTAGGAAAGGAAAGGCAGAAGAGCTTGTGAAATTGAAGCAAGGAAGGATGATCTTCCAATAGTATGCCTTGAAATTTAATCAATTGTCAAGGAATGCTCCCTTGATGGTCTCTAGCATGAGGTCTAGGATGCCTAAGTTTGTCTCGGGATTGTCCCATGAGTTAGTCCTTGAGAGTAAGGTGGCTTTGTTGATTGAAAACATGGACATCTCTAGGTTTATCGTGAATATGCAATAAGTGGAAGAAGAGAAAAAAAAAGCAAGTTGAGTTTAGTGAAAAGCAAGGAAAGAAGTTTAGGCCTTCCGAGAATAGTGGTAGAGATGGGGGTAAGTGGCTACAAAAGAAGTGGGGGAGTTCGGGTTCTTTATCCTCTGATAGTGCTCACTCTCCTTACTTGAAGTTATCGGGTGATCATTGATCTAAGTTTAGTGGTGGGTTCTAGGCACAGGGTGCCCAATTCCAGGCTAGTGGTTCTCAGTCAGTTCCACTCTGCCCTTCTTGTAGATTCTGTGGTCAGAGTCATCATGGTCTGTGTGAGATGGGGAGAAATAGGTGTTTCATTTGTGGTCAGATCAGTCACATACAGTGTGAGTGTCCCTCTCTAGCATCTTCTTGAGCCCAAAGGGCTCCTATTGCTACTTCATCTACACCTGCACCAAAGGGTGCTATGTCATCTTCTATTTTTGTTTCTAGCATCGATGTTGGACGAAACCACTTATATGCACTTGCTACTCACCAGGATTTTAAGGTATCTCCCGATATTGTCACAGGTATGTTGAAACTTTTCTCCCGTGATATGTACTATTTGCTTGATCTAAGGTCTAAACTTTCTTATGTGACCCCATTTGTGGTTATGCACCTTGATTTTGGTCCCGAGAGTCTGCCGGTTCCTTTTTCTATTTCTACCTAGGTAGAAGACTCTATGGTTGTTAAAAGAGTCTATAGGGGGTGTGGTATCTGTTAGTGGTAGTCAACCACTTGTAGACATGATAGAGTTGGACATAGTTGATTTTGATATAATTCTAGGGATGGATTAGTTGTACTCATTCTATGCTTCCTTATATTATCGGACCTGTAGGGTCATGTTTAAATTCCCTAATGAGTTGGTTATTGTACGGGAAGGTGGTTCTTTAGTGCCTAAGGAAAGGTTCATTTTGTATCTTAAAGCCCAAAGATTGATCTAAAAGGGGTGTTTGTATCATTTGGTCTGAGTTAAAAATTCTAACTCGGAAGAGCCTTCTCTAGAATTCGTTCCCATGGTTAATGAGTTTACCAATGGTCTTCCCGATATTTCTCCTGATAGGGAAATTTATTTTGTGATTAATCTTGTTCTGGACGTTCATCCAACTTTTTTTCCCTCCTTATAGAATGGCTCAAATGGACTAAAAGAGATTAAAGAGCAATTGAAAGACCTCTTAGTTAAAGGTTTCAACCATCCTAATATGTCTTTGTGGGGTGACCCCGTGTTGTTTGTGCGTAAGAAGGATGGTTCCCTTCGTATGTGCATTGATTATCGTCAATTGAACAAGGTGACTATAAAGAATAAGTATCCTCTTCCTAGGATCGATGATTTGTTTGATCAACTTCAAGTTGCGAAGTATTTCTCTAAGATTGATCTTAGGTCGAGTTATCACCAACTTAAGATTAGGGATGTGGATATCCCTAAGACTGCTTTTAGAACCCGGTACGGTCACTATGAGTTTCTAGTTATGTCCTTTGGGTTGACCAATGCCCCAGTGGCATTCATGGACTTAATGAATAGGGTCTTCCATCCATTTTTAGACATGTTTGTCATTATCTTCATCGATGATATGTTGGTCTATTCTAAGAGTGATGTGTTATTATTCCAATTTATTTACTCATATTGCCTGACGATATTGGCAGGTGTTGATGCCTTGTGTTACATTATTATTCTAGTTAAATTATTTGTTATGTACAACAGTATTAGAGATGATTCAGACTCATTTCAGTACCTTGACTTAGTTATGATATCCTTTATTCTATCATACTTATATCATGATTTAGCTCAGTCGGTCGATGATGCCTATTGAGTACCCATTGTTTTGGTACTTGTACTATACTTCTGTACCTTTTTGGTGCAGATCTGAGTACTAGATGTTGTCATTGATTTGTGTTCGTGCGGTGTTGATATCTAGTGATAGGGTGAGATCTTGGAGTCTGAGTCGCCTATTTCCCACTATCTTTTATGTTCAGCATTTTATTTCAAGACAGTTGTATCGACTATTCTAGATACTTGGGTTGTATTTCTATTTCTAGATGCTTTTATACTGGATCTACCAGGTCATGGGATGGTATTTATGTAGTGACTATCTTTAAACTATTGTTGCTGTCTTGTGTATTTATTGTGTTGGGTTGCCTATCATGCCTTTTTGGGGCATTTCCACCAAGCTAATCCATTGTGTTTAACTCTGGGTTATGGTTTGGCTTACCTTCTAGCGGGATAGAGTAGTTTCCATCATGACTCGTAAATCAGGCCGTGACACAAACTCCACTATTTTCATCTTTAACTTTCCAACTAAGAAAGCTCAAGGGGTTTTCAAGAAATCACTACTCTGGACTTCAAACTTCGAATTGTCTTCAATTTCTTATGTATTTTAGGCATGTTTCTTTTTTCCTACTTTGAATTTTACATTATGGCTTATATTTAATCACTATTCATGTGATTTTAATTGTTGGGTTTGAAACTGGGTTGAGGGATTTTGATGGTTATTACTTGAATTGTATTTCCCATGATTTAAATATGTTATTTATACTTTAATTGATTGTTTTGGGGGCTAAATAATGTGCATTGTTATGAGGATTGGAATGGGGAACATGGATTTCCCCAAATTGATGTTCATTTGGCTTGATAATGGCATTAACCTTAACCTACCTTTATGACTTTGGTTTTTAATGTGGAATTTGCATGATTAAACTTACTTTTGGAACATCACATTGCATTAAAGGAAAATGGATTGTAAAAATAGTTTTGGAATGCCCATGGTGGCAATAGTTTGGATTTTAAATGGAACATGGGAGTCTAATGTTATATGAAATAGTTTGGAATGATTTAATTATCTTACAAACATATTGGTAAGATGATACTATGTAGGTAAATGCCTTAATGAATGACTCCTGGATTAGTGGTTGGTTTATGTGCAACTGTTTTAATTTGGACTTAAAAAGAATTGTGTAGCTCACCATAAATGTGTAGGTCCCAGGGGGATCAACAATGAAAACTACATTTGCCGGCACTGGAGGTCCATTTGACTGTGTGCATGGTTCACACATTATATTTTGGGAGGGCAATAACCTTGGTGTATTTTTCCTTTCCACAATTTTTCTTCTATTTGTGCGGGTAACATACACTGAGGCCCTTTCAGCAGGGGAGTTGGACCCATATAGCCTATGGGTGCCTTTTGGACCGAGTGAGATACATAGTTTAGGTTAATACTTTAAACTCTTATGTTCATAACCCTTGTCCCTATACCAACATCCTGTATCTATGTATATGAATATGGTGCATATGGTTTCTGACTAGATTTTGGTAATTGGATTATTTTACCCCTATCCCCTAGTTACATGTCAGTGCTCTCCTCACTAATTATCCCTAGATGTTGTATCATTTCATGATGTAGGGTCCGAGGGCTTTTTTGTTGCTCCTGCACAGCGTTAGGTGATTCGGTATTCCTGTGAATCTTCTTTGAAGTAGTGAGCCTCCATCTTTCAAAAGGCCTGGTCATTTCATTATTTTTATTATAATCTCAGCATTTCATTTTGGATTCTTTTTGGTCATAGTCGGAGGAATTCCCTGCCTTAGTTGGTATTTATGGTTTTAGAGGATTTTGTGGACAAGTATTGGGTTGATTGTTCATTTTGATCCTTAGACTCTTCATTTGACTTATCTACCTTTCTTTGTTTTATTTTGGTTGGCTTCTATTGTATTCTTTTATTGTTCTCTTGAGGTAAGCCTAAGAAGGTGGTCTCTAACCTATGATAGGTTTGAGATACTTGTCAGGGCCAAGCCCGGGTTTGGGTCGTGACACACCTAACATAGTCATGTGAACTATCAATAAAATATTACTTTGTGAAACACCTCATATGTTTGGTCCTTAAAAATTTCTTGATCTATGAGCTTACTACCCAGACCTAGACTCTCCCTATGAGTCATTGGGTGTTTTGACGGGTCATAGGACCCAAATCATAAGGTGTCCAGTGAAATTTGCCTGAGTTACTGCTTTAGTGAAGACTTGAGTTCATGAATCGTAATGACTCCATACGAGTCGCAAGATTGAAATCGTAGGGTGTTCAATGTATTCCATAATAGTTCCTGCCTTACAATTGTACAAAACGAGTCGTAATGTTTTGGTACGATTCATATGGTATGACTTGTGAACAGACCAGAGTGGGTTACCATGGGATACTATATGGCCTACGACTATATGTCACGAGTCGTAGGGTGACCCTACGAGTCGTAAGGTCACTAGTAGCTACTGGGCGACAAATTTCAGTCATTTTACTAAGGGCATTCTGGACATTTCCCTCTTTCCCTAAACATAACCCACGACTTAAAACCACTTTAGGGTATCATTATAACTCAAAAACAAATCGAAATAACTTCTTAAACTCTCTCAAATTATCTCAATCAAACACACTTAGGGTTTCTCAAGGTTAGCCATTAGAACTTCCAAGGGTGATTCCTTCCTCAAATTTCTTGGTTATTAAGGCATGTGACTCTACCATCAAAATTCATTTTACTTAAAGAATGAATTATATGATTGTTTATGTGAATTTGAACATGGGTTTTGATATGGGTTGAGGGTTTTGGAATGAATGTTTCTTAAATTATTTTCCCATGATTTATTATGCATTGTTCATGCTTTATATATGGTTTTATACTTGTGGGGTGCTTCAGCATGGTGAATAAATGACACGAACCAACTGGGAGCCTTGTCATAATGGGCGTCCCAAGTCCGACCAGGACCGGAGACCACACCTGTTACCCAACTCAACCTCCAGTCGCCTGCTCTGAGTTGGCTGATTTTTTAACATGTAGCAAGGTAGAGCAACAGCTCATATAAAGACTCTAGAATAAGATTACAACCATGATCGGTCAAACCGAGTCCAACCATCCCATACCAACAATCCAACCATACCAAAGGCCACAAATCAGGCGATGACCAAATAAGTTTCAAAACATAATATAATTTTTTCCAAAATGAAATATGATGGAACAGTGAGAAATTATGTCCGATAGTGCCAGCCTTCCAGCTTATTCCAATGCCAAGGCTAACACTAATACCAATCCTGCCCATTACAACCCATAGAAGTACTACAAAGCCTCTAACCAAAGAGTAATGAAATCCGGTTGGGACATGCCCCCAACCACAGCCAAACTAATATCCAAAATAAAATCAAAATATCAAGAAATGTCCATAACATGAAATAGAGCCTTCCGAAAGGATGGAAGCTCACCACTTTAGTCCAAATGATGAACCCGAGTCAATCACTATGTAGAAGGAGTAGAATGGTCGGTTCCTGCATAGCGTGGGTATACAGCCGCCAGTAGACGAGTTAGCGGGTGAACTCTAGCATTATCTCAGGATAAAGATAAAATAATGCCATTTATAAAACCAAGTAAAACCATCCACACACAACCTTAACCTGGGCTATGTAGCTTTATATATATATATATATATATTATCATGCCGAAAAAAGGGATCGAGTTTAGTATGCCTTTAAAATCTTTACTTGGGCTATGTAGCTTTGCCATCCTAAACCATCCATAGGCTTTATGGGTTCAACTCCCCTTGTTGAAAGGGCCCCACTGCGTGTAGCCACACAACAAGGAAATAAAACCTTGGGATGACTAGTATATCCCCCAAAATATAGTGTGACATCATGCACATGGTCACCAACACCAACCTCATATCGAAAATATGAGTTTTTTACTACGGTCCCTCCGGGACCTCCACCTTCCACGGCTTTGCTACACAACCCGCCATTATTGCCAAATTAAAACCAATTTCCAAATAACCAAACCATTATCCATTTATTAACTAAGGCCATCAATATTGGTATCGTCGTACCAATCCTTACTTGCAAGTATTATCCATAGCCAACCATATGTAGGTTTAAGGGGACTTTCAAGTGCCCTTCCATTTACCATATTAAACCACTTGGGGGATTCTATGTACCCCACAAGCATAACTATTTAGACATTTACCTTTCCAAACTATTTAAACCCTGCATAATTCCTTTACCAAGTTTTAAAACAAGCAAGAGTTCCATTAAAAGTAGTTAATGCAACGAACATATCTTTATAAGCATTTTGTCAAACACATTGGGGGCATAATATGATCAAAACCAATTTCAATTACCATTAAACCATTGCCATGCAATCCAATTAACCAAAACCACCATTAATACTTATAAAAGCATAATTAAAACCATGGGAAACCATAACCAACCATTTAATACCAAAATCCCCAAATTATATTTGAAAACCAAAATCATACAATCAATGAAATCATGCAAACATTCATAAAAATCATGCCTTTAGATAGAATTAACAATGAGGGAAGAGAACATGCCTTAAACCAAGATGATGATGGAAAGAAATCACTAAGACAAGCCCCAAATCGATCCTTTAGTTAAAACCCTAGCTTTCCTTAACCAAAATCTTTTGAGAGAATTTTAGAGGGTTTATAAGAGTTTCTAAGTGTTAATGAATGGAATAATTGGGTAAATAGCCTTTCAAGTAGGTTAGAAGTCATGGGACCCTATTAGGATAAGTGGGGAAATGTCCAGAATACCCCCACTCAAGTTGCACAAAATACCGTCACAGGGATACGACTGACCCTCACGAGTCGTACACTTCTAATACAAGTGGTACCCTCCACTTGTACCCCAGCCTCAACCTTTTGATCCAACACTATCTGGCATACGACTCATCCAACCAAGTCATAGCCAAAGCATACGATCTGTACCCTTCATCCGTACCTTTGGAAAATTTAAACCCAAGAAAGATTTAGACACTGTCCACCATACGAGTCCTGGGTATGACTCGTACTTTAGCTTATGGCTCATGGTGATCCACTCGTACTCAGATCCAGCCTAAGTAACTAAGTCTAAGATTAAGTCAAGGAATCAAACAATTCATAACCACAGATATGACTCGTACCCAAAGTCGTATCTATTCCAGTAATCAATATCTATCCCACCAACCAATACTGGTTAGCATACAACTGGACCATACCATTCGTACCCCACATACAGCTCGTACCCTCGAGTCGTATTAGGTTCATAGATAAAATTTCAAGGAAATTTTCTAAGGTCCAAAAACCAAGGTGTTTCAATCTCCCCCACTAGGAACATTCATCCCCGAATGATGGACTAGGTAGGGATAACCAAAGCCACGAGTCATTTGGATTATCAAATATATTCCTAATCTTTAACAAAGTTTTAAAACAAAGAGGCAAAGATATTAATCTTCCCTTTAACAATCTCTAAAAATAAAGATGTGTTGAAGACACATACCTTTCGCACGAATCCCAAGAGCAAAAAACAAATGTGCATATTTGGACTTCATGTCCTCTTTCACTTCCCAGTATCTTCTTCCACCTTATGGTTCCTCCAAAGAACCTTAAACAAAGCTACATCCTTGGTCCGCAACCGATGAACATGCCTATCTAATATCTCAACCAGGACTTCTTTATAAGACAAGGAATCTGAGATACCCAATCCATCCAAAGGAACAATAGAAGAAATATCACCAACGCACTTTCTCAACAAGAAACATGAAAGACCGGATAAACCAAACTCAAGTTAGAACGCAACTCTAGCTCATAAGCAACATTACCAACTCTCTACAAAATCTCATAAAGACCAACATATCGGGGACTGAGCTTTCCTTTTTTACCAAACCACACTACTCCTTTCATGGGAGATACCTTGAGAAAAAACTAATCCATAACCTCAAACTCTAAGTCTCTATGCCTAACATCTGTATAGGAATTTTGGCGACTTTGGGCAGCCTTAAGTGTATCCTGAATCACGTTCACTTTCTCCATAGATTGGTAAACCAAGTCGGGACCAAACATGTCTTCCTCACCAAGATCAAGCCAACCAATAGAAGATCTATACCTCCTACCATACAATGTCTCAAAAGGGGCCATACCAATACTAGAATAATAGCTATTATTGTAAGCAAACTTTACCAAAGGTAGATGCTCATCCCAATTGCCACCATAATTAATCACACAAGCCTGAAGCATATCCTCCAATGTCTGAATAGTTCTATCTACTTACCCATCCATCTGCGGGAGGAAAGCAGTACTCAGACTAACCTTAGTCCCCAACCCTTTCTGGAAAGATTGACAGAAGTGAGATGTAAAATATGTACCACGATCAGAAATAATTGAAATAGGCACCACATGCAACTCCACAATCTCCTGAAGATATAGCTTCGCATAATCCTCTACCGAGAAGGTAGTCCATAATGGTAAAAATTGCGTAGACTTTGTCATCCTTTCCATGATGACCCAAATCAAATCATATTAATTCCGATACCGAGGAAGACCGGTAACAAAGTCTATATTTATCACTTCCCATTTCCACTCGGTCAAATTAATTTCTTGGTATAACCCTCCTGGCCTCATATGCTCAACCTTAACCTGTTGATACACTATGCACTTGGCCATAAAATCAACCATATCCCTCTTGATTCCATTCCACCAATAGATATCCTTGAGATCATGATACATCTTATTTTAGTCAGGATGAACAACATAGCGCAACTCATGCGCCTCAACCAAAATCCTTTTTCGCAAACCGTCGACATTAGGAACACACAGCCCCTCTTGGTACCATAAAGTACCTTCACCGCTGATCTCAAACACCACTATATTTTTCCTAACAATGTCACTCTTGATTTTAATTAAGATAGGGTCTAGCACTTTCTTCTCTTTACTTTCTGCACCAAGAGATGATCGAACCACTTCTTGCACCACCACACCACCATCCTTGGCAAACTTTAAGATTGGACAAACGGTGAATATCCTTCACCAATTCTCGTTTTCCTTCCTCAACATGAGCCAAACTCCCTAAGGATAACCGGCTAAGAGCATTAGCAACCACATTAGCCTTACCTGGGTGGTAGTGAAGACTCATATCATAGTCCTTGAGAAGCTCAAGCCATCAGCTCTGCCTGAGATTAAGATCCTTCTGAGTGAACACATACTGAAGACTCTTACGATCAGAAAAGATATCCACGTGCACACCATACAAATAATGCTGCCATATTTTTAAAGCAAACACAACCGCCAACAGCTCTAAATTATGAGTAGGATAATTTCTCTTATGTACTTTCAACTGCTTGTAAGCATGGCCAATTACCATCCTATGTTGTATCAAAAAACAACCAAGCCCCACTCGAGATGCATCATAATACACCACAAACCCATCATTACCTTGCAGCAAAGTTAGAATTGAAGCTGAAGTTAACTTATCCTTCAACTTCTCAAAACTCTCTTCATAAGTATCTGACCAAGAAAACATGACCTTCTTCTAAGTTAACTAAGTCAAAGGAGCAGCTATCGATGAAAAGCTTTCCACAAACTTCCTATTATGCCCGGCTAAACCCAAGAAGTTCCAAATATCGGATGGAGTCATGGGTATAGGTCCCCTCTTCACCATAACAACCTTTTGTAGATCCACCATGATCCCTTCACTAGAAATAACATGACCCAAGAAAATTACAGCGTTCAACCAAAACTCACACTTGGAGAACTTAGCGTACAACTGCTATTCTTGTAAGGTTTGCAACAATATATAGAGGTGATTAGCATGATCCACCTCACTCTTTGAATAATTCAGAATGTCATTAGTAAACACAATAATAAAGAGATCCAAATACTGATAAAAAATGCTATTCACCAAATCCATAAATGCCATCAGAACATTAGTCAACCCAAATGACATCACCAAAAACTCAAAGTGCCCATACTGAGTATGAAAAACCATCTTAGGGATATCCACCTCCCTAACCTTTAGCTGATGGTACCCAGACCAAAGATCTATCTTAGAAAAAAACTTGGCACCTTGCAACTGGTCGAATAGATCATCTATCCTTGGAAGAGGATACTTGTTCTTGATTGTCACCTTATTTAACTGCCTATAGTCAATGCACATCCAAACAGAACCATTCTTCTTGCACAAACAACACTGGTACACCCTAAGGAGATATACTAGGACAAATAAACCCCTTATTCAAAAAATTCTTAAATTGCTCCTTGAGTTTCCTCAACTCAGTCAGAGCCATTCAATATGGAGGAATTTATATTGGACGAGTGTCCGAAACTAGATCAATACCAAACTCAATTTCCCTATTCAGAGGAACACCAGGAAGATCATCTTAAAAGACCTTTGGAAACTCATTAACCACTGGAACTGACTGGAAAGAAGGACCTTTCGAGTTAGAATCTTTAACACGGACCAAGTGATAAAGACAACCTTTAGAGATTAACCTCTGAGCTCTAAGATAAGAAATATATCTCTTCCTGGGAGCTAAAGAACCACCCTCCTATTCTACAACTGGTTCACTAAGAAACCTAAAGATAACCCTACGGGTCCGACAATCTAAGGACGCATAACAAGAATGCAACCAATCCATCCTCAAAATGAAATTAAAATCCACCATACCCAACTCAAACAGATCCACCAAGGTATGTTTGCCACTAACAGATACCACACACCCCCTATAGACTCTCTTAGCAAAAATTGAGTTACATACTGGGCTAGAAATAGAAAAAGGATCCAAAATAACTTCTGGATCAAAACAAAAAGATACAACAATATAAAAAGTCACATAGGAGAGACTGGACCCTAAATTAAGCAAATAATATACGTTACAAGATAAAAATTATAATGTACCAATAACAACATCAGGTAATGCCTCATATTCCTATCGAGACGCCAAAGCATACAACCTACTCCAACCAACACTAGAACCAGGAGCAATAATAAAAGTAGATGAAACACCACCAGTAGAAGTAGAAAATGAAGCCACAAAAATCTTATTCGCCCTGTAGAAACCTTATTAACCAGACAATTCATGAGCCGATGGCCTGCCTGGCCACACTTAAAGCATTTTTCCCTTCCTTCATTGCAATAACCCCGATGAGGACGACCAAAGATCTGACAAAGAGTTCATGAAAAAACTAACTGACCTCTGTTTTCCTGAGATTAGGCACCCTGTGCCTGAAAATTATCACCACCATGATGACGCCTATCACCCAACTGGTAAGGAGCACTAGCATAAGAGTAGGAACCAGAAGTCCCCCACTTTTTTTTCATCTGCCACTATCTCGACCAGCCTGAGATTGAGCACCTCCCTGGTAAGAAACCTGATCCTCTTACCCTGTCTATCCCTAAAATTTACCTGCTTCCTCTTTTTATTCTCTATTTGTTGCATATGAATAGTCAACCTAGAGATGACCATATCTTTAATCAGCAAGGCAGTCTTCCTCTCTAAAATCAAAGCCTGATTCAATACATAAGTGAACTTCCTTATTCTATCCCACATGTCAACACCTAAATTATGAGCATACCTTGATAATTATTAAACTTCAAGGCATATTCCTTGACAAACGTCTTCCCCCGCTTGAGATTTACAAACTCCTTCATCTTTGCTTTCCTCAACTCTTAGTGAAAGAACTGATCTAAGAAGGCCTTAGAAAAAGTATCCCACAAGATTAATTCTCCCATATCATCCCTATCCATATCCCACTCTTCATACCACTAATATGCAACCTCTTTGAACTGATAAGTTGTAAAGTTTTCCCCTTCCATATTAACCTGCATCACCTGAAATATATTTTCCATTTCATCCAAGAAGCCCTGTGGATCCTCCTCTACTTCACTCAAGAAAAAATGGGAGGACCCATCTTTATAAATTAGCCAACCCTTGTGGCCTCAGTAGACAAAGCACCAGTCGCACCCTGCTCAGCATAAGAAACCACCATCTGAGCAATAACATAAATAGACTAACGGAATTTTACATTAGTTACCTCACCTTGAGGATGACTAGTACCAACTGGTGGAACTCCAAAACCATTAGGGAAAGGACCATGAGATCAAAGATGAACCCCAGAAGTAGGATGCACTCCTTCAGCATTACCCTCAGTTGGGATAAAAGAATTTCCTTGTATTCTAGATCTACAAAGCATGATCTAAAAGACGAACAAATAAGGACTAGAGAAGATTCTAAGATTGACACTTTAAGCTTGAAAATATAATACAAAGAAAGTGAAACATTCCTAAATGCCTTGTAGCCTCCCCTTTATGAGCGTGGCGCGCTACACATCCTTAAAAGAGACTCTATTCGACATGGCTTTGTGGACTCCCAATTGACCATGAACCTAGGCTCTGATACCAACTTGATGCGAACCGACTGTGGGCCTTGTCATAATAAGAATTCCAAGTCAGATCAGGATCGGAGACCACCCCTGTTACCTAACCCAACCTCCAACTACCTTCCCTGAGTTGGCTAAATTTTAAGCATGTATCAAGGTAGAGAAATAACTCACATAAAGACTCTGGGATAAGACCACAACCGTGACTGGCCCAATTGAGTCCAACCATCCCATACCAATAATCCAACCATACCAAACCGTACCAAAGGCCATAAACAAATCCATAACCAAATATGATCCAAAATATAATATAATTATTACTAAAATAAATATGATGGAACATTGAGAAATTATTTTTGATGGTGCCAGCCTTCAAGCTTATTCTAATGCCAAGGCTAACACCAATACCGATCCTGTCATTCCAACCCATAGAAGTACCATAAAGCCTCTAACCAAAGATTAATAAAACACTATTGGGACATGACCCCAACCATAGCCAAACCAATATCCAAAATAAAATCAAAATATCTAGAAATATCCATAACATGAAATGGAGCCATTCAAAAGGATGGAAGCTCACCACTTTAGTCCAAATGCTTTCCCCGAGTCAATCACTATGTAGGAGGAGTAGAATGGTCGGTTCCTACATAGCATGGGTATATAGCCACCAGTAGAAAGGTTAGCAGGTGAACGCTAGAAAGATCTCAGGATAAGGATAAAATAATACCATTTATGAAATCAAGTAAAACCATTCATTTACACACAACCATACATATATATATAACCATGCTGGAAAAATAGAACAGGTTTAGCATGCCTTTAAAACCTTTACCTAGGTTGTGTAACTTTGTTGTCCTAAACCATCCACGGGCTATATGGGTTCATCTCCCCCTGCTGAAAGGTCCCCAGTGCGTCTAGCCTCACGACCAAGGAATAAAACCTCAGGATGACTAGCTAACACCAATACCAATCCTTTCCATTACAACCTATAGAAGTACGACAAATCCTCTAACCAAAGAGTAATGAAATCCGGTTGGGATATATCCCCAACCACAGCCAAACTAATATCCAAAATAAAATCAAAATATCAAGAAATGTCCATAACATGAAATAGAGCCTTCCGAAAGGATGGAAGCTCACCACTTTAGTCCAAATGATGACCCCGAGTCAATCACTGTGTAGGAGGAGTAGAATGGTCGGTTCCTGCATAGCGTGGGTATACAGCCGCCAGTAGACGAGTTAGTGGGTGAACTCTAGCATTATCTCAAGATAAAGATAAAATAATGCCATTTATAAAACCAAGTAAAACCATCCACACACAACCTTAACCTGGGCTATGTAGATTTATATATATATATATATATATGTATATATTATCATGCCGGAAAAAGGGATCGAGTTTAGTATGCCTTTAAAACCTTTACTTGGGCTATGTAGCTTTGCCATCCTAAACCATCCACAGGCTTTATGGGTTCAACTCTCCTTGCTGAAAGGGCCCCACTGCGTGTAGCCGCACAATAAGGAAATAAAACCTTAGGATGACTAGTATATCCCCTAAAATATAGTGTGACATCATGCACACGGTCACCAATACCAACCTCATATCGAAAATATGAGTTTTTTACTACGGTCCCCCCGGACCTACACCTTCCACGGCTTTGCTACACATCCAACCAATATTGCCTAATTAAAACTAATTTCCAAATAATCAAACCATTATCCATTTATTAACCAAGGCCATCAATATTAGTATTATCATACCAATCCTTACTTTCTAGTATTATCCATAGCCAACCATATATAGGTTTAAGGGGAATTTTAAGTGCTCTCCATTTACTATATTAAATTACTTGGGGGATTCCTTGTACCCCATAAGCATAACCATTTAGCAATTTACCTTTCCAAACCATTTAAACCATGCATAATTCCTTTACCAAGTTTTAAAATAAGGAAACGTTCCATTAAAAGTAGTTAGTGCAATGAACATATCTTTATAAGCTTTTTGTCAAACACATTGGTGACATAATATGACCAGAAATAATTCCAATTACCATTAAACCATTCCCAAGAAATCCAATTATCCAAAACCACCATTAATGAATATAAAAGTATAATTAAAACCATGGTAAACCATAACCAACCATTTAATACCAAAACCCCCAAATTATATTTGAAAATCAAAATCATACAATCAATGAAATCATGAAAACATTCATTAAAACTATGTCTTTAGATAGAATTAACAATGAGGAAAGAGAACATGCCTTAAACCAAGATGATGATGGAAAGAAATCACCAAGACAAGCCCCAAATCAATTCTCTAGTTGAAACCCTATCTTTCCTTAACCAAAATCTTTTGAGAGAATTTTAGATGATTTAGAAGAGTTTCTAAGTGTTAATAAATGGAATAATAGGTTAAATATCCTTCCAAGTAGGTTATAAGTTCTAGGAACCTATTAGGATAAGTGGGAAAATATCAATAATACCCCCACTTAAGTTGCACAAAATCCTATCATGGGGATACAACTGAGCCTCACAAGTTATACCCTTCAAATACGAGTGGTACCCGCCACTTGTACCCCAAACTCAACCTTTGGATCCAACATTGTTCTACATACGAATCATCCAACCAAGTCGTATCCAAAGCATACGATCCATGCCCTTCATTTGTACCCCTGGAAAATTTAAAACCAAGAAAGATTTAGATATTGTCCACCATACGAGTCCTGGGTATGACTCGTACCCTGACTTATGACTCAGGTAAGGTAGTTGTACTCAGATCTAACCTAAGTAACCTAGTCTAATATTGAGTATGAATATAATTGCATTAAACTACTTTTGGAATAATTTCATGATATAAAGGGGTTATTAAAACATGATGGTTTGATTTAATGAACAAACGGAGTCAGTTTCCCCCACCTTTTATTTATGAATAAAGGGAGTTATTTTTCCAAGTGAATGTAAATGTAATTTCATGATGATGTTTCCTTGCAAGTGTAGTTGGTATGACGATACCAACAGTGTATGCTTTGATATGTATTGTGGTTAATTAATGGGAATGCGTGCTTAATATTTGAATTAGGCTTAAAAGAGGGATGTATAGACAGGCCGTGAAAGTGGAGATCCCTAGGGACCAATTTTGGAAACCATAATTGCTGACATAAGGGTCTAATTGAAAGTTTTTTTTTTTTCGGTGACGTTTCGTCAAAATCTGGTAAGAAAATCATCACTAACGAAATCTGTCGGAATACAAAACATCAGTCATCTTGCCTCCATTTTCCCCGATGAAACCCATCGGAATCACCAAAATATTTACCGTAAATATTTTGACGTAGCCAAAAAAATCAGATCCGGTGAAAATCTTCCAGAAAATGCATAAACCAGTGTTTTCTCCGGCGTTTACCACTGTAAACTCCCTCTTCCCCATCGCCGGAATCCTTCAACTGCCAGCCCTTTCCCGCTGCCGGCAAAGATTCGCGTCGTCCGCTTCTTCCCCTTTCCCGTCGTTAACCCTTCCCAACTAGATCCGGCGAAAACATCAGAGAGCCGGCTACCACAGGCACCGATCTTCCTCTCTCCCACCGCTGCTCACCAAAAAATCACTATCATCCTTCCCCGTCATATCCTCCAAACCGTCGGTCAACTAAAATTGTTGTCACTAGTCCACCACCGTCGTTGTCTCATCCGAACGGAAGAAGACCAATGTCGTTGTCGTCAATGGCAGTGATATATACGACAGTAATTGAGAGAGAGAAAGAAGAAAGAAAATAGGGAGCCTGGAAATTGTATTACGCATAAGTTATTGTATGTATATATATTCTTTTAATAATAATATATTAATAATAACTATTATAATAATAATAATTGGGAATCAAGATTAGTATAATAGATATCACTTTATATCTTTCATTAATATTTTATTACTTTATTTGTGGTAATTAGTAAGACTTTATTATTTTATTATTAAAAGAATTATTTTTAATTGAAAACTGCAATAGATCATTATTAAGGTTAGGTAGAATTTTTAGTAGGTACACCTTTAACATTAAGTAATTAGGTAAAATTTTAGGTCCGTTTAAAATTTTCGTTTCAATTAAGAATGCGGTATACGCATCTTTTAGAGACATTTTAAAATTCAAGAATGCAATAACGCACCTTGACAAATATTTTATTTTTCTAAAATTAATTTTTACTGATTTATTTTAATATAGGATAATAGACTAATTTTTGGTATAATAAAAATGAGCAAATTTAGACCTTAACAAAATTTATTAAAATAATTTAAGTCAAGATAAGTCAATAAAAGCGACCGTGCTAGAACCACGGGACTCGAGGGGTGCCTCACACCTTTTCCTCGATCAACAGAATTCCTTACCCATTTTCTATTTTCGCAGACCAAATAAGAGTCATTTCCTTTTGATTAGGGATTCAAAAAAGGTGACTTGGAATACCAAAATTCAATTCCAAGTGGCGACCTTGTAAATAATTTAATCCCTATTCAATATCGTCACTTTAATTGGAAAAACCCTTCGACTCGGCTCTCGAGCGAAAAAAGGGGTGTGACAGAGATTATTTTGAGGAGGATCTGCATCCTCAAGGATCCATTCTTTTGGAAAATCTATTTCATCCCATTTAATAGGTCATCTAGTTACTACTGTAGACCTACCAAAATTACTTTCCATAAGAATAGTCTCATTTTTTAAATCCATGATTTTACACATAGGATTCAAAGTATAAAAAGGTTTATAATATACTTTGTAACAAATACATATAACCTCAGTACAAGGCATGTAATTATAACCATGAAATTTAATACTCAAGATTAAAGAATTTAAAGAATTCTCATCACTAAAATAAATCTGCAAATTTGGATATGCATTAAAATACATAGGACCATAGGCCAAGCTTGTTTGGACAGTCCCTGTGAGAGACTTTTTCCAATCTTGGTTTCATGTCATCTCTTAAAGATGCTATGAAGCTTTCTAGAAAATCTCTCAGGGTTAATGGTTTAAAAGCAACTTGAATTAAACCAATATGCATGAATCTATGAGATTTTTTATAAGGGGCTAAATCACATTTAGATAACAATCTAAAGGTAGCATGATCATTATCAATAGTAAAGGTCTCTTTAGTTATTTTTACAACTTGTTTGAACCCTAATTTTTCAAAGGTTCCCAGTTGGTATATCGTTCTGGGTGAAACTTTTAGGATTATCCACTTATTAAGAAGATCCAACTATTGAGGCATATCATATTCCTTTTTTACTATTTTTAACAGTATTATGTTTTCTCATGATATTCATGATGAAAGGAGTGTTGAACATATAATAGTTATGCATACAAGTATGCCATGGATTTGATACCAAGTAAGGATCGGATTGCTCCAAATGATATTCCAGGAATATTTACAAGCAAATCATAAACTCACAAGGACAGTTTTAATTCAAAACGGGTCCAAAACACAGCCCTTAATGCCCTCCTATCTAATAGGCTTTTCAAGAACTCCGGCATAAATCTTGAATCAAAACTATTACTGCAAGTATATGTATTGTGACCTTAATATCATTTGGATGTTTTGATTCTTATTTGAATAACGTATGACATATCATACCAATTGCATAGCCTGCTATAGTTCAACACTAAGTATTTATCCTATCATTAGGCTAATAACAAGTCAAGAAATTAAAATTTAAATTAGAAAATTTAAATTATACCTTACTACAGATGGTTGTGCTCAGAACCAAAGCTTTTTATTTCAAACTCAGGATATATTACAAAAGAGTGGTTGGGAGAGTAATAGAGAGAGGGGGTTCTAAAACCTATTTTTACAAAATAAAAAATGAGCTCCTTATATAACGGATGCTCCAAAATACAAAATAATAAATGGCCTTTACTATACACAATTGGCCTTTACTATTCAGAAATGGCCTTTACTTTTTCAGAAAGTTAGTGACCTTTACTGTTTGCTTTTTAAAAAAGTTTTCTGCCATGATAGTGGTCTCCCCAATAATACCATTAGTGGTGGGGTCCTTAATTAATTCATTTTTTTCCTTTACCTTTTGCAGATGAGGAGGATTTTTCCAGTGTATCCTAGAACTTCTTCAAGTATTCATCCAGATCTAGTTCTTCATCACTCTAGATGCTTTGGGATTCCCCAACTAAGCAGTCTCCTTTATTCTTCATGGTATGACCTGCGGATGATATGGACATATCTGAAGGACATCCTTGATCAAGATTTCTCATTAAATATCGCTTGACTTCTTCCATATATGAAGCCAATATTTCAAATTTGGACATTATTCCTTTCTTCATTTGAAGTTTTCAAGCAATGTTTTTGAATGGGCTATTTTCCTCCTTTCATATAACGGAGTCATCTCTTTTTGTTGTTTGTATTGAGTAACAACCATCTTTATTGATTCAATTAGTTGATGGACATGGAAATTTTCATTTGTCATCTTCTTGTTTAGTTTACTCCAGAATTTAGTATAATAAACCCACATTAAACATAGTAAATCATAAATGTTTGATTTTACTTCTATAGACCTCTTCAAGATCCAAGTAATAGAGAATTCAATGAAGAAATACATTGTTGATATTCCTTCAAAATATATATTTTATCTCTGCATTTTTAGAAGTATAAGTGATACTTCTACCCAGTCATTATACAGACCTTTAAACGATTCAGGAAAATTTTTTACTAGGGGACCATGCAAGATCCACCTTTGAGCAAACCAATTTGGTGTGCATTGTTTGTAGACATTTCCACAAACTTTCATAAACCATGATGAGATCTCTCAGGATTCACACATAATAGAACTTTATCAAAGCTCTCTACATAATCCAAGTAATTGTATTTGACTTCGAATATATATATATATATATATATATATATATATATATATATATATATATATATATATATACATAGAGAGAGAGAGAGAGAAACTAACTTTGAATAAATTATTTTCTATAATTTTTTTATTTCTTCTCAATTTATATGAAATATTTTAAATGGGTGCGCATTTTGAATATATAAGAAGTCTTTCAAAATTTGTTGCATAAATAATTATACATGTTTGTGTGGCTATAAATCATTTCTTTGTGGGTGAAATTGTCATTTTATAGTTATTTTTATTTAATATTTAAATGTATCATTCTTTTGGTGACTTGCTAAAAAGAAAAGTATGTCATATAAATAGAAATAAAGATAGTTTAATATAAGCCAAAATTTAATTTTATATAAAAAACGAGAATTGAATTTCAGAGAATGATGATGAAGGCACTATACATGTGTAGATTCTTTCAAACAAAATTATACAATTCATGTTCAAATATATTTAAAAATATATTAATTTTAAAAAATTTGCTTTTAGAGTACGTCTACAATAACTGAGATACATCTTCTCATTGAGTTATTCGCCTATAAAATATAAACTATTTATAATGCTTACAGAAAATTTAAAATAATTGATATTGTATACCATACAAAATGTTACTATATATTAAGAATGATCCAAAATAAGATTGAGAATTAAATTTACAGATAATTAATTTTTAAAACCGACAAGCAAAATAATAATGTGCTTATCTTTCTATTATTTGCACATCGGCAATATATGAAGGAAGAGAGGAGAGAGGGGGTTTAGGGTTAATTTCATTTAGAAATAATGTCATGTTTGGAATATTCAAATGAGATATTTAAATATGAAACAATTAAAAATAATATTTCAATATTATCCGCACATCGCACGAGTACGTATACTAGAATAATCTATCTATATATGTGTGTGTGTGTGTATGTGTATGTATATATATAAAAGCAAAACTAAAACAAGAAGAGATGCCAAGTGGCAACATATTAAAATAGCCACGTTGCAGTTTTTAGGACAAAATTAATAAATATTTTAAGACAAAGTTAAAAATATTATAATAAAAATTTTGAATTGAAAGATTAAGTATTTGAATTTGAAATATATAATCTTTTATTTTTGGTAAATAAAGTATTTTATTTCACCAAATATGAATTTACAGACCAAAACATGGTCTGACTCCCTATTTCTCATTTAGACTAAGGCACACTGTACTAGTTTTTCCCCTCCTAACATGCAGGGGTGCTAATCAGTAGTAAAAACATAAAAAAGAATCAGTATTACAGTCAAATCAAAGTACTGAAAATCCTCAATCTAGTTTATGGTGTTGCAGCAGCTTGTTGGAGTATCATTCCCCATTTTTTATGCATTGGCTTTGTATATGAATGAGGATTTCTATCTCCCTGTATACCTTGTCCTCTTCATATATATCCTTTTGAAATCTGATGCTATTTCTGATTCTCCAGATGATGTTGACCATCATGGCAAATGCACTACATAAGATAGCACCTTGTACAGACTTCCCTCTAACTTTTCTGGATACCCACTCTGTCTCTTGAGTCCAACTGACTATATTTCTCAGAACACCTAGCCAATTTAGCAACCTCTTCTATAAGTGCCTAGTGATACTGCATTCAAGAAATAGGTGGTCATGTGATTTATCAGCATTCCCACAATACACACATATTTTTGGCACTTGAATTCCAAGATTTTTCTAGCCTCTCGACTGTAGAAAGTCTATTCAGTAGAGCTAGCCAGAGAATAAAGTTGTATTTGGGATGCACTGAGTGCTGTAATATAATACTTTTCCAGGGAACTTTTGGGAGATGGGGAGTTAAAGCATTATACATCTTCTTTATTGTGAAAGTCCCTTTTGTGGCACATGCTCTCAATCTAACCTTCAAGTCCCCTTGTAATCCTGGAGCTTTCATAACATATTGTTTTACACTGATGATTTTCCTGATTGCCCATGAGGCATTTTTTGGATAGGATCTTTGTGTGCATCTTATAGAAAGTGGTACAGTAGGCTATTAGTCTAAAATCTTTGACCATGGAAGGGTTAGGATATTTGGGGATCAAAGTAACTACAGTGCAACTAAATGCTCTCAGAAGTTTACCAGAGCTTAAAAACTCCTTCACATCAAGTAGGACATCTTCTTTGATAGTATCTCATTGATTTTTGTAGAATTCCACAAGGAAACCATCAACCCCAGGAGATTTCTCTGCTAGCATACTTTTCATTGCAATTAAGATTTCCTGGTCTGTTACTTCTTGTATGAGTTCAATCTTCTGAAGGTGTGAAAGACAACGCCCTTGCTTAATCACCTTAGAATTTAGGAAAGCCACTTAAGGGTAGATTCACCCATTAGTCTAGTAAAGAACTCTATAAATTCCTTCTCAATGAGATCAGGGTCAGTAACTTTGTTACCTGAGTGATCATAAATAAAGGTGATGGAGCTTCTATTGCTTCTAATCTTGCATTGTGCATGAAAGTACTTAGAATTGGCATCCCCACACTTGATCCATGTTGCTCTGGATTTCTGTCTTAGAACCTTCTCTTCTACCAAGTTCCAGTGTTGAAACTCTTTTAGTAGATTGACCTCTTGTATCAGAAGTTGATTCATAGGATCTGAAGCTAGCTTGCTCTGTGTGATGTCCAGTTGTACTCTGGCTTGTTGAATTTTCTGAATGTAAGCTGCCATATAAGTATTCAGTTCCTGAAAATCATATTTGAGAGCTTTAAATTTTTGGTTTAGCTTATATATATAAGTGCCAGAATAGCTCTTTCTCCATGTACTTGCCACAATCTCAGGAAATTTCTGATGCTCCAACACAGTATTATACAATCTGAATGGTTTTGGTCTTGAAGTTTGCTAACAATTATATTGGACCAAGATTGGAGAATGATCATAGACCCCAGGTGATAGGAATTAAACCTCCATATTACCATACCTTTGTATCCATTGGTAATTTCCCAGGACTCAGTCAATCTTAGAATACACTCTTTGGTCTTGCTGTTATTTATTACAAAAAATATAGTAGCAACCTTTTGCTGTCAGTGAAGTAAGTTGGAGTTGATCTATACAATTCTTGAAGTCCTAAATTTCTTGTTGCGTGACTGGAGACCCAAGTCTATCATCACTTATTAGTATAACATTAAAATCTCCACTCAGGATCCACGCTTCCTGAATTACTCCACCCAATATTTTGAGCTCATTCCATAGTTCAGTCCTCTCCTGTATGTTGTTTTTGGAATACACCATAGTGATATAGGCTGAGAAATTTCCTCTAGCATCAGTTAAATAGCAATAAACAAATTGCTCCTTGATCAAGATTATAGACATATTTATTGTAGGCCGCCACATTATCCAGATTCTTCTATTTGGGGCCATAGGGTAGTTACAGCAAGTGTTATATCCTCCCACCATCTTCTTGAGAATATTACCAGCTTTAGGTTCCTTTACTCTTGTTTCCAAACACCCAAACATATCTATTTTAAATTTATTCAGAAAGAGTCTAAGCTCCTTCTGTTTCAGGGGTTGATTTAAAACCCTGATGTTTCTTGTTGATAAAATCATATATTTGGAGCCTCTCCAGGCCTATCTGAAGGTCCATCATCATCAGAGCAGTATAGTAGAGGGGCAAAAGAGTTTGTACTACTATTACTAGTACTGGCATGGCCAGTATTGACATAGTCACTTTGTAGTATTTGCTCTACATCTTGCATAACCATCTTATCTTTGTATGATCCCTTTGGGTCAGACACAGGGGGGTCTATTGGCTTGTCCTCCTTTTGGGTTTCATCTTTCTGCATCTATAGTGTCTTCTAGGGCGTCTTCCTCCTTCTGTTTCTCTTTATTTTTTTGCACTTCTTTGAATTCTTCCTTCTCTTATACCTCTGGCTCAGTCTGAAATCTACATTTTTCTGTGACATGCCCAAACTTCAAGTAATTTCCATAATATTTTGGTCTTCATTCATATTCTACTGGTTGTTGGAAAATACCAGTAGGTGTGACCATTTCTATTGCGTCAATTAGGGGTTGTGCTATGTCTGTTTCCACTAGGACCCGTGCATATGATATTCTCTCTATGTTTTCAGTAAACTGGTCTGTATGCTTAGGCTTGCCTATGGAACTTGCTACTTCACTAAGAGCTTCACTAGACCAGTATCCCACCGGTAGACCAGGAAAGGTAACCCACAGGGGTATGGTGGTGATACAGTCCGGGTTGAATTCAAAATCTATATCCCAGGCTTGTATAATGAAAGGTTTTCTATGAAAAGTATACGGTCCGCCCATTAACGCCCTATTACAATCCTCTGTTGATTCAAATCGAAAGATAAAGTAGCCATCATTATGACTCAACACTTAAGGTTTTGCAGCACATTTCCAGGCATGCAATATGTAAGCCTTAATGGATTTATGGTAGGGAGTATCCCCAATAACAAAACCTATAAGGGCATATTTCTAGTACTCTGTTTGACTTTGAATATCCTCCTCAACTATACTCACACAGATCTTACCTTGCTTTAAAGTTGGCGGAATGTAGGATAGGGCTTTTCCTTTATGCGTTGTTTGATTCTCACTAAACTCCTTCTACACTGTAGGGGTATTGTCTATTAGAGTCACAGCTGCAGAGAATTAAAGTTTCCGATTAGCCGGAGGGTCAGTCAAAACACCATAGGTTTTCAGATGTACAGTTCTAGGAGAGTCGGAACTTGACGATGTGTTCTCCTCTTCTTTCGGTATTGATTTGAATTTTAGGGGTAAGAAATTTCCAAACATAATCGAGGGAAGATTATAGCTAGTACCATCATGAGGTGTTACAATCTTTGCCGGTGTAGTAATTTTTGATCGGGTCATGGTGATTCTACCGCTAGTGAACGTTAGCAGCCTTGCTAAAATGCACCGAGAGAGAGATTTCTAGAAACTCATAATTGAAGAGTTCTAATAGCTATTACTATTTCAAACTTATCTCTTTTATAATTTGAATATTATATATATAAATAGAGAGAGAGAGAGAGAGTGAAACACCCTAGTTTCTGGACCTTAGAAAATTTCCTGAAATTCTGGTTTCTGGACCAAATACAACTCATGGGTACGATCTTTATGTTGGGGTATGGATGGTATGGTCCAGCCGTATGCTAACCAGTGTTTGTTGGTAGGATGGATTTTGGTCACTGGAACGAGTACGACTTGGTGGTATGAGTCATATGGTTGGATATGGACCTTTTGGTTTCTTCACTTAACCTAAGACTTGGTAACTTAAGTTGGATCTGAGTACGAGTGGCTCACCAGGATCTATAAGCCAGGGTATGAATTGTACCCATGACTCATATGGTGGACATTGTTCAAACCTCCTATGATTCTATCTTTCCAGAGATACGAGTGAAGGGTATGGATCATATGTTGTCGATATGAATTTGGTAGGATGAGTCATACACTAGAACAGTGTTGAGTCTAGGGGTTAAGGCTTAGGATATGAGTGGTGGGTACGACTCGTATCGAAGGGTAGAACTCGTAAGGGTTAGTCGTACCCCTGTGACGGGATTTTGTGCAACTTAAGCGAGGGTATTCTGGATATTTTCCCTCTTATCCTAATAAGGCCTTATGACTTCCAAATCACTTGGGAGGATATTTACCCTATTATTCTATTCATTAACACTTAGAAACTCTTTCTAAATACTCTATAATTCTCTCAAAAGTTTTTGGGAAAGGAAGCGAGGGTTTCTACTAGAGGACTAATTTGGGGATCTTTTTGGTGGTTTATCTTCGTCTACTTTGTCAATTAAGGCATGTTCCCTTCCCTCATTGTTAGTTCCAATTAAAGACATAGTTTTATACGATGTTTTAATGATTTCATTGTTGTATGATTTTGGGTTTTCTACTATGATTTGGGGGTTTTGGTTATAAATGCTTGGTTATGGTTTTCCCATGTTTTAATTATGTTTTTATATACGTTGATGGTGGTTTTAGATAATTGGTTGCATGGGAATGGTTCTTTGGTAATGGACTTTGGTTTTTAAAATACTATGCCCCTAATGTGTTTGATAAAATGTCTTTAAGAATGTTTTCACTATAATATTGATTTTTTAATGGAACTCATGCATGGTGTAAACTTGGTAATGGAACCTTATATGATATAAATGGTTTAAATGATTTTAAATGGATTGGAAATGCCTTGGTGGCCATTGATTTTGTTAATTAGAAATCATAAAGGGTACATGGAACCCCTTAAACCTATATATGGTTGGCTATGGACAAAACTTGCAAGTTATTGTTCGTATGACGATACCACTATTAATGGCCTTGGTTAATAAATGGTTAATGGATTGGTTGGTTGCTTGATAATGGTTTTAATTAGGCAATAATGGCGGGATATAGCAAAGACATGGAAGGTGGAGGTTTAGGGGGGACCAAAACTGGAAACTCATATTTGCCGATGTGAGGTTGGTCTTGGTGACTGTACATAATGTCACACTTTATATTTGGAGGATTTACTAGTCATCCTAGATTTTCTTCTTTGATCGTGTGCCTTCACACACTAGTCCCTTTCAGCAGGGGGAGCTGAACCCATATAGCCCGTAGGTTGTTTAGGACAACAAAGCTACACAACCCAGCTAAAGGTTTTAATGACATGATAAACCCGATTTCCTTTCTCGGCATGGTTATATATATATATATGTTTGTGTCCATATGGATGGTTTTACTTGATTTTATAAATGGCATTATTTTATCCTTATCTTGAGTCCATGCTAGCAATCACTCGCTAACCCATCTTCGAGCGGCTATATACCCACGTTATGCAGGAACCAGCCATTCTACTCCTCTTATATAGTGATTGACTCAAGGACAGTTGTTGGATTGAAGTGGTGAGCTTCCATCTTTTCGGAAGGCTCCATTTCATGATATAGATATTTTTAGACATTTTAGTTTATTTTTGGATATTGGTTTTGGCCATAGTTGGGGGCATGCCCCAACCAGATATTCTTACTTTTTTGGTTAGAGTCTTTGTGGTACTACTATGGGTTGGAATAGGCGGGATCGTTATTGGTGTCATCCTTAATATTGGCATTGGAATTGGGGCTAACATTATTGGACATAATTTCTCACTGTTCCATCATATTTTATTTTGGGATTAATCATATTATGTTTTGGAACTTATTTGTTTATGGCCTGGTTTATGGCCCTTGTTTTGGTATTGGTTTGGTTTGGTATGGTAGGAAGGTTGGTATGGTATGATTGGACTCAGTTGGGTCGGTCACGGTTGTGATATATGCTCGAAATTCAGCCATCTGAGGGCAAGCGGATGGAGGTTGGGTTGGGTAACGGGGGTGGTCTTCGGTCCCGATCGGACTTGGGATGCCTATTATGACAAGGTCCCAGTCAGGTCGTGTCAGAGAGTTTATTTAATAATAATAATAATAATAATAATAATAATAATAATAATAATAATATAATAATAATAATAATAATAATAATAATAATAATAATAAGTAATAAATAATAGTAGTAGTAATACACACGTTGTATGCTTTTAATTTGAAAAAAAACATGGCATTTCTTAGGACAAAGTTTGATAGTATTGTAATAAAATTTTCTAATTAAAGGATACTAAATATTTATAATTAAAAATATTAAAATTGTTGAAGCGTTAAAAGAATTCATTATCTTAAAGTTAGGAACGCATAGTTGAAAAGTACCAAATAAATTCTAACTATTTCATTTCATAATAATAATAATAATAACAATAATAAATAAATAAATAATAGAAGTCATAATATCAGTAGATAAACTCTAATTATTTCATAATCTAACTATTTCATAACCACAGTTGAAGTCTTAAATAAACTATAACTATTTCATAGTCATGACAATCAATAAATAAATGATTGTGTATTGTAGTAATAATTTAGTAGTGTATACGTGAGAATATACATATTTAAAAAGTAAAATAATTAGAAGTAACTAACTATAAATTTATTTAAAATTATTATACTATTTATTTAAATTTAAAGATAAAGACTAAAAATTTCAAAATAAACCAATTCGACATATTTTGAGGTATGACTTCTTTTGAGAGTATTCTACATTTTTTTATTGTTTTAAATTACACATACAAAAATACAAAGTTTCTTTTAATTAGTTTAAAGATTAAGATAAAGTTTGCTAAAAAAAATATTTAGTTTGAAATTTTTTATAACATTTTTTATATTTTAAAATTGAAACTATAAAAGGATAAATCTTATTTTTAGAGATATAAATTATTTAAAGTAGTAGTCTTTAGATAAAGATAAGTTTACTGAAAATTAGTTTGTTGAATTAGTCTTAAATTTTTGAATTTTGATATCAAATGGAAGTTAGGATTCTTTGGACTTTGAATTGAAAATAAACTCTATACTAGATAAAGTTGAATTTGAATTAACTCTTTCTGTATAAACTAAATTTTTCAATCAAACTTCTCATTTCAATCTTTAAATTCTTTTCAACGTATTCTTTAATTATTCAATCAAATTTATATATTACTTATACCACATTTATGGTTGGCAATATGCTTTCATTAACAGATCTATACACAATTTGTATATTATTTAAAGTTTGAATTTAGATTATTTTATTATTCTTTGTAATAATCTGTGTTTTTTATATAGAATTTTTATCATAGACAAAGAGGCTATAGATCATGCATACAAGATTTTTAAAAATAATTACCAAGGTATGTTGTTTATACTTGATTTGATTTATTAATTAATTTTTTATTATTTACAACTAACATTACATTTATATTTTGTCAGAAATGTAACTAAAGAATCTAAAGTTTTCAAAAATCTGATGTATATAAACATCATAAATGTAAAATGAATATTTAAAAGATTAACAAATATAAAGTTTTCAAAGATTTGATGTATATAAACATCACGAAAGTATGAAATGAATATTTAAAAAATAAAAAAATAAAAAAAAACTATTTGTAAATCTTAAACAGAAGAGATGGGGGACAAATGAATAAACAATATAATAAAGCAAAACATGAAACATAAAATTTTTTTGCAATTGCATATTATTTTTACTCATAGAAGATTTGATTAGAAATTTGCGGGGGGTGGGTGGGTGGGGTAATTAAGAATCTATATCTTTAAATTGTGAACAATATTCTTTAAAAAATATGAAACATAAAAGTTGTTTTTACAATTATATGATTGTTTTTCATATAGATTTGATTAGAGATGGGTGAGGGATGAAAGGGGGGGCGGGTGAGGGGTAGATTTTTTTTTTTTGTATTTTGATAATTGAGATATAATATGATAGTTGATTTTTTTATAAGGTCGTCATTAAATGTTTAAGGTAATATAATTTACCACTCGAAAGAGGCATTTCATATCAAACATTTCACCCGCGCATCGTGCAAGTACGTATACTAGTATATAAATAAAAGCAAAACTAAAACAAGACAAGATGCCAAGTGGAAAGATATTAAAATAGCCACGTGACAGTTTTAAGGACAAAGTTTTAAAATATTGTAATAAAAATTTTGAATTGAAATATTAAGTATTTGAATTTGAAATACATTATCCCTTTTTTAAAAAATAAATCATTATCTTAAAATAGAAATCCTAATACTAGAGTTCTAATAGACTTTTACTATTTGAAACTTCTCTCTTTTAAAATATAAATGTTATAAAATATATTTAAATATAATTTATTTACATATTAATAAAATATAAAAGTTTTATTAAAATAATAATAATAGTTAGTAATAGCAGTACTACGTAGGATATGTAGTAGAAGTAGTAAAAATATAGTTAGTATAAGAAGGAACACAAAGTAGGATACTACTAGTACTACTACTACTACTATAATAATAATAATAATAATATAGAGCATTTTTTAGGAAGATGGTCCGATAATAGTGAGACTATTAGGACTATGCTATAAAATCTAAGGTTCAAGGCTCTTACATCTTTTAGGTGGAATAAAGATGTATTTTTATCAAGAGTCATGGAATTACCTGAGAATAATAACTCACACAGGAAGTCCAAATTCATAGATGGCCTTCCAATTTTGTTTGCTGAAAGGGTCGGAAAAACTCTTAGGGGACCTTCCTTAAGCATTAACTATGATGAGTACACCTATGGTAGACTGATAAGTGTTTGTACTCAAGAAGGTTTAGCCTTATGTAATGAGATTAGGTTGAATCAGCAGGTTAAGAAGTACCGTCTTAATGAGAGACAACAATTAGGAGAATTTTGTGAGCAATTCGCCATAGATATTTCTAAGACTTCTAAAGAGCCTTATAGTCATAAGAAGAAAAAATTCTCTCAGGATAGAAAGTCTAAGAGAATTGAGAAAAAATATAGAAGGAAAAAGGAATATAGGAAATCCAAGAAGACTAATGCTTGTTACAGATGTGGTGGAGTAGGTCACTTTGCAAAATAATGCAAAGTAAAAAAAAAAATTAAGAGTCTCACATTAGATGACGAAATTAAAGACTCTTTGTGCAAAATATTGCTCAATTTATCTTCGGAAAATTCGAGTACGGACCATAGAAATAATGAGGAATAACCCTCATCTACGGATAAAGACCTACGAGTCCTTCATAATAAAGATTACATGTCTTCAGAAGACGAATGTCTTCCATGCCAACAAGGACAACCTTGTAGTAACAAGGAAGAAGAAGATGTTTTTTATAACATCTATTCCCAATTCCAAGATTTGGAAATAAATGTATAAAAAGAAGACAAATTAGAAGCTCTTTTAGAAATGCTAAAAAATTTAAACCAGGAGGAACATCAACCTTCTACTAGTTCTTCTAAGGAACCAGAGGAAATTCCCTCCCAACAAGGTCCATATACCATGATGAAAGTTTGCAAAATTCTCAAAGAAAGACAGAAAATGATTATTGTCCCGGCAACAACCCAAGATCTATAGGTTGAGATTAATAATCTCAAGAAAGAAATATATTTCCTTAAAGATCATAATATGGCTTTCAAAAAAAAAGGTGTAATGTTAGAAAACCCAAGTGCCAGTCCTACAGAGATAAGTCATAATCCTACCTTACCTAAAGAAGGATTTCTTCAAACTTTAGAAGCGGTTACCCAACAACATTTTTATGCCAAGGTAACTCTTCTAATTGATTACAGTTATAAAAAAAATTACAATTCTCATTGATAGTAGAGCAGGTTGTAATTACATTCAAGAAGGTCTATTACCTTAAAAATATTTTGTAAAAACCACTCATGTCTTAAGAAATGCAGTGGTCAGAAGATGGGGGTAGAATACAAAATCCCCAAGGCATATATTTTTCAAGATAAAATCTTCATGCCAAAAACTTTCGTACTAGTAAAGAATATTAGCGATGAAATCATTCTGAGAAAACCATGGTTTGTCCATCTATACCCCATTATTCAATGGGATGAAAATGGGCTAACAGGTATCTTTGATAATAATGAAATCAAGTTTGAATGGTGTGAACCACCTTATACCAGATATATAAATCTGATAAGGGAAAAAATACTTTCTAAAAATATACAATTGGATTTTTTAAAAAATAAAATTTGTAGTTTGACAATAGAACAAACTTTACAAAATCCAAAATTGACAGAAAAAATAGATTTTCTGAAAAAACAGTTTTCTTTAGAAATATGTGGAGACCATCCAAATGCTTTTCGGCAAAGGAAAAAACATGTGGTTAGTTTTCCATATGAAGACAGTTTTCAAGAGGATAATATCCCTACTAAGGCAAAACCCTGCCAAATGAATTCTGAATATTTAGAATTGTATAAAAAAAAATTGATTCTCTTTTGCATAAAGGTCTCAAAAGACCTTCTAAATCTCTATAGTCAAGTACTGCATTCTATGTTAATAAACATGTTGAGCAGGAAAGAGGGGTACCAAGATTGGTTGTTAATTATAAACCCTTCAACAAAGTCCTCAGATGGATCAGGTATCCAATTCCTAATAAAAAAGACTTATTAGACAGATTATATGATGCTCTAAAATTTTCTAAATTTGACTTGAAACCAGGATACTGGCAAATACAAATATTGGAGGAAAATAAATATAAAACTTCTTTTAATGTTCCAACAGGACAATTTGAATGGAATGTCATGTCGTTTGGGTAAAAGAATGCTCCTTCAAAATTCCAGAACATTATGAATAATATATTCATGCCTTGTAGAAACTTCATAATTGTCTACATTGATGACATCTTGATGTTCTCAAAATATATATATAGACACACTTTAAATATCTGGATCTTTTCAAAAAGATCATCATACAAAATGGTTTGGTTATATCTAAACCAAAGATGTTTCTCTTTCAGACGAAAGTCAGATTCTTAGGTCATAATATTGACCAAGGGAAAATTGTCCCTATCAACAGATGCATAGAATTTACTTCTAAATTCCCAGATATTATATCAGACAAAACCCAATTATAGAGATTCTTGTGTAGTCTGAATTACATATCTCCTTTTATAAAGGATTTTGCTAAAGATACAACTATCTTATATGATAGATTAAAGAAAAGTCCAAATACATGGACAGAGAGTCATACTCTCACAGTAAAAAATATTAAGGCAGAGGTTAATAACCTACCATGCCTAACACTAGCAAATCCCAATTGGGAAAAGATAATTGAAACTGATGCTTCTGATATTGAATACGATGGAATTTTAAAATAATATTCCCCACAAGATAAACAAGACTATATCATTTAATTTTATTCTAAAAAAAAAAGAATATTAGTCAGAAGAATTATGCAACTATTGCTAAGAAAATCCTTGCAATAGTTAAATGTGTTTTAAAATTTCAAGGTGATTTATATAACCAAAATTTTTTAATAAAAACTAGTTGTCAGGATGCTAGTTTTTTCTTTAATAAATATTGTAAACATGATGTGTCCAAACAAATGTTTTCAAGATGGCAAGCTTTATTAGCTCCATTTGATTTTGAAATTCAATATTTAAAGGGATCAGACAATAGCCTTCCTGACTTTCTCACTAGAGAATAGCTAACCTAATGTCTTCCATATTATACAGGATGGCATATCAGGGATCAACCACCTCTAATAGAGGCAGCGGAAGAGGCAAATCAAATAGAGTCAGAGAAACTATCATTTCCCAAATAGGAAACCAAAGGTTAATAGCCGCAAATATTGCAAGTTCATCCAATCCTAATACAGATCAACAAATGTACAAGGACTTCTTGGAATATATAAAATCCAAGAAAGGGGAAAATATTGTCCCCTCATACTCAAGCGCTCTTACTGATAATGATAATGAGAGTATTGAGATCTATGAGCTAAATAAAGAAGATGAAGTTAAACCACGAATGCTTCCTATTTGGATTTTCATATAAAAAAGCTTTATTAAAGCTTTCAACATAATCTCAGTAATTGAATTTAACTGGAACTTTCTATTCTGGATGTATGTAATCCTTTTCTTTAAGAGTGTTGAATGCCCACTCTCCTAGAGTAAAGATCTTTTTGATGATTATTTTAGAAAAACTGTAGTCTTTCTTGATATTGGCGGTCGTGTAAAAATACTGAATTTCAGCTGACCCTGTATGAGATAATATTATCTCAAAATGCATAAGATGTTTGTATGTCGTGGTGGCATAGGATGTATTATCCAGATACCTTTGCATAAGCTGCCATGGATAATTTCTCCATGCAAGATCACTATTTTCCAAGATGAGTATAACTTCATCTGCTTCATTTTTCTCATAGATCTCAATACTCTCATTTTCATTATCAGTAAGAGCGCTGGAGTATGAGGGGACAACATTCTCCCCTTTCTTGGATTTTATAAATTCCAATAAGTCCTTGTATATTTGTTGAACCGTATTAGGATCAGATGAACTTGCAATATTCGCGGCTATTAGCCTTTGGTTTCCAATTTGGGAAAGGATATTTCCTCTGCCTTTGTTTGATTTGCCTCTTCCCCTGCCTCTATTAGAGGAGGTTTCCCTGAGATTCCATCTTGTACAACATGAAAGACATTAGGTTAGATATTCCCTAGTGAGAAAGTTGGGAAGACTATTGTCTAATCCCTTTAAATATTGAATTTCAAAATCAAATAGAGCTAATAAAGCTTACCATCTTGAAAACATTTGTTTGGACACATCGTGTTTACAATCTTTATTAAAGATAAACCTAGCAGCCTAACAACTAGTTTTTATTAAAAACTTTTGGTTATATAAATCACCTTGAAATTTTAAAACATATTTAACTATTGCAAGGATTTCCTTAGCAACAGTTGCATAATTCTTCTGACTAATATTCCATTTTCCAGAATAAAATTGAATGATATAGACTTGTTTATCTTGTAGGGAATATTGTTTTAAAATTCCACCGTAGCCAATATCAGAAGCATCAGTTTCAATTATTTTTTCTGAATTGGGATTTGCTAGTGTTAGCCATGGTAGGTTATTAACCTTTGCCTTAATATTTTTTACTATGAGACTATGACTCTCTATCCATGTATTTGGACTCTTCTTTAATCTATCATATAAGATAGTTGTATCTTTAGTAAGATCCTTTATAAAGGGAGATATGTAATTTAGACTACCCAAGAATCTCTATAATTGGGTTTTGTCTATTATAATATCTGGGAATTTAGAAGCAAATTCTATGCTTCTGTTGATAGGGACAATTTTCCCTTGGTAAATATTATGACCTAAGAATCTAACTTTCATCTGAAAGAGAAACATCTTTGGTTTATATATAACCAAACCATTTTGTATGATGATCTTTTTTAAACGATCCAGATGTATAAAGTATGTCTCTATATTTTTTTAGAACACCAAGATGTTATCAATGTAGATAATTATGAAGTTGCTACAAGGCATGAATATATCATTCATAATATTCTGGAATTTCGAAGGAGCATTCTTCAACCCAAACGGCATGACATTCCATTTAAATTATCTTGTTGGAACATTAAAGCAGTCTTACACTTATCTGCCTCCAATATTTGGGTTTTCCAGTATCCTGGTTTCAAGTCAAATTTAGAAAATATTAGAGCATCATATAATTTGTCTAATAAGTATTTTTTATTAAGAATTGGATACCTAATCCATCTAAGGACATTGTTATGGGTTTTATAATTAATAACCAATCTTGGTACCCCTCTTTCCTGCTCAGCATGTTAATTAACATAGAATGCAGTACATGACCATAAATATTTAGAAGGTCATATGCAACCTTTATGCAAGAGAGAATCAATTTCTTTTATACACAATTCTAGATATTCTGAATTCATTTGGCAGGATCTTGCCTTAGTAAGGATATTATCCTCTTGAAAACTGTCTTCATATGGAAGACTAACTACATGTTTTTTCCTTTGCCAAAAAGCATTTGGATGGTCTCCGCATATTTCTAAAGAAAAATGGTTTTTCAAAAAATTTATTTTTCTGTCAATTTTGGATTTTGTAAAGTTTGTTCTATTGTCAAACTACAAATTTCATTTTTTCAAAATCCAATTGTCTATTTTTAGAAAGTATTTTTTCCCTTATCAGATTTATATATCTGGTATAAGGTGGTTCACACCATTCAAACTTGATTTCATTATTATCAAAGGTATCTGTTAGCCCATTTTCATCCCATTGAATAATGGGGTACAGATGGACAAACCATGGTTTTCTCAGAATGATTTCATCGCTAATATTCTTTACTAGTACGAAAGTTTCTGGCATGAAGATTTTATCTTGAAAAATATATGCCTTGGGGATTTTGTATTCTACCCCCATCTTCTGACCACTGCATTTCTTAAGACATGAGTGATTTTTACAAAATGTTTTTAAGGTAATAGACCTTCTTGAATGCAATTACAACCTGCTCCACTATCAATGAGAATTGTAAAAAAAAGTTTATAATTGTAATCAATTAGAAGAGTTACCTTGGCATAAAAATATTGTTGGGTAACCGCTTCTAAAGTTTGAAGAAATCCTTCTTTAGGTAAGGTAGGATTATGACTTATCTCTGTAGGACTGGCACTTGGGTTTTCTAACATTACACCTTTTTTTTTCAAAGCCTTATTATGATCTTTAAGGAAATATATTTCTTTCTTGAGATTATTAATCTCAACCTGTAGATCTTGGGCTGTCGCTGGGACAACAATCATTTTCTGTCTTTCTTTGAGAATTTTGCAAACTTTCATCATGGTATATGGACCTTGTTAGGAAGGAATTTCCTTCGGTTCCTTAGAAGAACTAGTAGAAGGTTGATGTTCCTCCTGGTTCAAATTTTTTAGCATTTCTAAAAGAGCTGCTAATTTGTCTTCTTTTAACACATTTATTTCCAAATCTTAGAATTAGGAATAGATGTTATAAAAAAACATCCTCTTCTTCCTTGTTACTACAAGGTTGTCCTTGTTGGCATGGAAGACATTCATTTTTTGAAGACATGTAATCTTCATTATGAAGGACTCGTAGGTCTTCATCCGTAGATGAAGGTTCTTCCTCATCATCGCTATGGTCTGGACTCGAATTTTCCGAAGAGGAATTGGGCAATATTTTGCACAAAGAGTATTTAATTTCGTCATCTAATGTAAGACTCTTAATTTTTTCATTTACTTTGCAATCTTTTGCAAAGTGACCTACTCTACCACATCTATAGCAAGCATTAGTCTTCTTGGATTTCCTATGATCCTTTCTGGATTGATAATCCTTTTTCCTTCTATATTTTTTCTCAATTCTCTTAGTCTTTCTATCCTCGGAGAAAATCCATTATAAACATGTGGGAAAATCCTTTTTGGATTCAATAGGATCCATATCAGGAACAATGTTAGCAATATTATCTCTATCAATTCTAATAGTTTTCATACTAGAACTTTTTCTAATTTAAGAAGTAGAAGCTTTAGATGGATAATTGACAATATGATCAATAGGAGAAATATATGAAGATGTTGATCTGGTTAATCTTGATGCAGATGCATCACTCAAATTATCAGCTCTATTTATTAGAGGCAAAGAATCAGAAAATCTAATCTTAACAGTACCATCAACGGTCTGTTCTACCTCTGTGATCTTTCTATTTGATTTATTCTGAGGAGGAGCTGCATTCTCAAGAATCCATTCTTTGGGGAAATCAATTTCATCCCATTTAATTGGTCGTCAAGTGATAACTTTAGACCTACTAAAGTAGATTTCTATAAGAATAGTTTCATTTTTGAACTCCATCATTTTACACATGGGATTCAAAGTATAAAGAGATTTATAACAAATCCTATAACAAATACATATAACCTCAATCCCTGGAATATAATTATAGCCATGCAATTTAATGATCAATATTAAAGCATTCAAAGAGTTTTCATTACTAGGAGATATCTACAAATTAGGATATGTATTAAAATAAACAAGGCTATAGGCCAAGCTTGTTTGGACAGTTCTTATGAGAGACTTTTTCCAATCTTGATTTTTACCATCTCGTAGAGCTACTATAAAGCTCTCGGGTAGACCTCTCAAGGTAAGAAGTTTAAAAGCAACTTGAATTAAACCAATATGCATGAATCTATAAGATTCTCTATATGGAACTAAATCATTTTCAGATAATAATTTGAAAGTAGCGTGATCATTATCAGCAGTAAGAGTCTCTTCAGTTATTTAAATAATTTGTTTGAGACCCAATTTTTCAAAGGGGCCCATTTAGTATATCAGTTTGGGTTGAACTTTTGGGATCGTCTACTTATTAAGTAGATCTAATTGTTGTGGCACATCATATTCTTATTTTCTACTATTCTTAATAATAGTTTGTTTTGGTAATACCCTATACGTTCTTATCTTAGCTCAGCCCTTAGTAATGTGCCTACAGTACTTAGAACCTGAAAATAAAGCTTAAGAGTTGAGAGATTTATTCATTTTTGACTCCCTGTAAACTTTGAGGATTTTAAAGTTGACCTTTCGGGCTTTGAGTTGATGATTTTTTAGTTGAATTACATTCAGGGGTGTAATTAGTATGTCTTGGGTAAGTTTAGGATTTTTCGTACAAGGTTTGGATAGAATTCGGACTGGAAAGGTAGCAGCTCACTGTGGTTAGGCCACATCATGGTGAGTATAGCGGTGAGGATGCCAACGCATCGCAGAGGAGGTCAAATCAGCAATGGTCAATTTCCAGGGAGCCACCATAATTTCACCACATCACGATGGATTTTGTGATAAAGGTCTCACTGCATCGTGATGATGCCCAAATCAGAATTTGTCATAAACCAGTGACTCACCGTGATTCCACTGTGTTGCGGTGGGTATCACAATTAGCCACTCACTGCGTCATGATGAGTCCTTAAACGGCACTCCAGTTCTGAACTTAAACTTCCAAAGGGAAACTTAGACTTTTTCCAAGCCCCCAAATCATGAAAAACAAAGGATTAAACCTATTATAAGCATTTTATACCCATTATTCAACAAATTGCGCTCCAAGGAAACCCTGGGCTTCAATATTCAACTTTAAGATAATCCAAGATTTCACCATTCTTTTTTAAAGATACCAAAATTCAAGGTTCCCAATTTAAAAACTTATAGAAACAATCTTCAAGAGAATCAATAGGAATTCAAAGTCAAGTTTCTTCATCTATTTCATCAATTAAGGTATGTGGAGTTATAAGGAAGGATAATTCTTTCATCCTTGTACCCAAAATTAATTTTGAAGTTGATTTTTATATGAATTTACGTGAGATTCAAATTAGGGTTCATACCCAATAGTGCTATTTGCAAGATTATGAGATTACAAGTGATTTAGATGTTGAATTGCATGTCTACTTTTGTATTTTCATGCGTATGATATAATTTCCAGCTTTCAAATTTGAATTATCATTATTCTCATTATCAAGCATGAACTTTATGATGATTTGACAAGAATTTGATGCATGAGTTATTAAGCCCTAGTTTGTATGTTGATATTTTAGGAATGACTATGCTTTAAGCATACCATGACTAGTTATTTTCAGATTTTGATAAAGATTTGATCTTTTGATCTTCACTTGGACATGGAATCCACTTTATAATCTCAGTTATAGTTTTAATTAACAAATATACAGTTGGTTTTCATTTTAAACCATTATACTAATTTTTAAAGTGGATTTCCAACAGAATGAGCATACAGATTAAAGGGAGTAGTATTTAGCACCGAATTGGGTATGTTCTCATGCCCCAGAACTATGAGCCAACATAGGTTCAGATTATCAAATTATTCCCATTTTTATATGAATGACAGATACAAATGTGATCACCTAGATTATGTTATACTCCTTGGCAAGAGTATGACACCTCTCCCTAACATAAGTTATTACCATAAGAGAACTAGACGTTGGACACTATGATAGCTCACATAGTGTATGTCGGTCAGAAATACCTCCCTACAGCCTACAGAAAAAAATACTAGAAAAGCTTTTAGAACTAAGTGTAAAGTCTCACAACTTTACTCAGATGTTACTTTATAAAAGACATTAGTTACAGATTTAAGTTTTCAGATTTCAAATATAAAAGTGAGTTCTTTCTATACTTATACAACCTAAATTTCAGACATATCACTAGAACAGATTTCAGAAACTAAATGCTATGACTCACTAGATTTATATAGTATGTTTTTCTACTCATTATAATGATACTCAGTTTTCAGTTATTCAAGCTTATGTGAGTCATCTATATTCAGCATGCATTATGTTACAAATTATGATGATGTTGAGACATTGTTTTTCTTATGCATTCACCCCCATATGCTCAATACAATCCATATATACTGATCCATATATACGTCTATGTGCTACATTATCTCATAATGTAGGTTAAGGTGCTCAATTTCAGTAGCGTGAGTAATTTTGAGCATTTATATCATCATCCCGATAGTTGATGAGTCCTCATAGTTTGGGGACCCAGTCCTTCAGTTTTTCAGCTTATTAGTATAGATGATTCAGTATTTTCAGACAGTTCGAGTCAGCTAGGAGTTTGTCCCAATGACTCTCTAGTTATTAGTAGTAGAGGTTTGTCGGACTGCTAGATACGATTCATATTTCTAGTATTGATTGATCATACTCTTAGGTCAAGTATTTTCAGATATTATATTTAGATAATTTTAGTGAGTTTAGATAGAACTCCGCATCTTAGTTTTGATTATATGTCTTTATTTCCTCTATTTTGAGCTTCAAATTTAGTAAAAGGCAGACAGGGTTAGCTTCAGGCTACTCATAATCTTGAGCATCGTGTGACGTATCGAGACCTATTTTTAGGGTGTTACAATCTTGGTATCAGAGCCTAAGGTTATAAGAGTCATAAGGATTCATAAAAGCTGCGTTACATAGAGTCTTGATCATGGGTGTGAAGCGTACCACATTTATGAGCAAGAGGCTACGGGATATTTTTAGGAAATCATCTCTTTTTTCATGATCTATCTTGCTTACAGTATCTCTATTTTCTTTTAACTTATTCTCTTACATGACAGTTGAATATGCCTCCTCATCGAGCTAACGCCCGCAGAAATGATAACCAGCCACCCAATTTACTGACCCTCTAAATGAGAATGTATCCCATGCAGAATTTCGAGCTTCCTTTCAGGCATTGGCCCAAGATGTGACTCCTAATGTTCAGGGCAACCATCAGGCGGCAATCCCACTTCAACAGAATGGTGATTTAGTAGTAGCCAAAATTCGAGACTTTATGAGAATGAATCTGCCAGAGTTCTTCGGGTCAAAAGCAGATGAGGACCCACAGATTTATTTAGATGAGGTTAAAAAGATCACTCAGATTATGCATGTTACTAAATAGGAGAGTGTAGATTTGGAATCCTAAAGATTGAAGGATGTAGCATATGATTCGGTGGTTATATGGAAGAATGGTAGAGGTAAGAATGCAACTCCTATAAGTTGGCAGATATTTCAAGATGCATTTCTAGACAGGTTCTTTCCATGTGAAATAAAAGAAGCTAAGGTAGAGGAGTTTGTGAACCTAAGGTAGATCTTAATGACAGGTAAAGAGTACTGCCTTACGTTCAATTAGTTGTCTAGTATTCCCCTGATACGATGGATGACCCTAGGGCGAGTATGAGTAAGTTTTTTACTGGAGTATTTGTTTTGGTAGTTAAGGAGTGTAGGACTTTCATGCTTATATGGGACATGTATCTTGATAGTTTGATGATTTATGCCCAGCAGACTGAGGAAAAAAATTGAAGAGAAGAGAGAGGGGAAATAAGAAGCTAGAACCGGGCAGTTTGAGTATAGCCAGACAAAGTTTAGAGGGGGAATCATTCACAGTTTCAGAATTGTTCATCTATGCCAATGCCATCTTCAGCTAGAGCTCCCACTCCTAGAACTAGACAGGAGCACTAGGGTAAGACTTCTATGTCCAGATCTCAAAATAGTGTGAGTGGAAAACCCAGTTATCCTCCATGTGCTAAGTGTGGTAAGAATTATCTTAGTGAGTTCTTGTTGGGATAGAAAGGTTGTTATGGTTGTGGTAAGTTGTGTCATAGAATCAAAAGTGTCCACTTGCTAAGCAGGGAAACAGGGATGTTCATCCCCAGACTCAGGCTACTAGCGTACCAGCTCATCTAGTTTGCCCAGTCCCTCCTCAAGGCACATCATCCAGTACCGGTGGCGGTCAGTGCCAAAATTGGTTTTATGCTTTACCATCCAATCAAGAGAAGGAGAATTCACCAAGTGTTATTACTGGTATACTTCATGTATTTCATCTTGATATTTATGTGTTGTTAGGCCCTAGGTAAAATTTCTCTTATGTGACCCCACTAGTTGCAGTAAATTTTGAAATAGGTCCTGAAAAAATCCCTGAGCCCTTCGTAGTTTCTACCCCAGTGGGTGAGCCAATTGTTGCCAAAAAGATCTATAGAAAGTTTCCTATCATTGTCCTTCATAAAGTCATGTTAGCAGATTTAATCATGACCTAGGAAGGTGTGGAGGGCGCAGATAAGGGTAGAAGGCTAGTGTGAGTGTGTGGGTTATAGAGAGTAGTCAGGTGAGATCTTGTGTAGCTGGGTTAGTAATCCTAGGCTGCGTACATAGGTGTCTTTGGTATGTGAGTGTATGTTACTACTAGGTGGGTGTCCTATTTCTTATTTCTTAGTTCCTATTTTCTTATTTCGTGTTGCCCTTACTTCTCGTATTTCATATTTCTCTAATTTCTATTTTATTATTTCTTATTCCTTATTTCTGTTATGTCATCCATCCCCTTGTTTACTATTTTTTATATTGATCTGGGGATCTATCGGAAATAGTCTCTCTACTTCTTTAGAGGTAGAGGTATGGACTGCGTATATCTTACCTTCCCCAGACCCTACTTTGTGGGAATACACTGGTTTTGTTGTTGCTGTTGTTGTTGTAGATATGGTTTACTTTGACCATATTCTTGGTATGGATTGGCTCCATTCCTGTTATGCATCCATAGATTATCGCACCCAAGTGGTGAAGTTTCAGTTTCTAGATGAGACAATCTTTGAGTGGGAAGGTAATTCAGTGTATCCAAGAGTTATTTCATATCCTATATTAAGGCAAAAAAGTTGATCTCTAAAGGGTTCATTTATCATCTAGTTTGAGTCAAATACATTAATCTTGAGGCTCCAATAGTTCAGTTAGTCTGTGCAGTCAATAAGTTTCCAGAAGTTTTTCCTGAAGATTTACCGGGGGTACCTCCCGACAGAGAAATAAAATTTGGTATTGTTATTCATCTTGATACTCATCCCATCTCCATCCCTCAATATTGTATGGCTCTAACCAAGCTTAAAGAGTTAAAGAAGCAACTCAAAGATCTTTTAGATAAAGGTTTCATAAGACCCAATGTCTCTCCATAGGGCGTTTCTGTCCTATTCGTGTGAAAGAAAGATAGTTCTTTGTGAATGTACATTGACTATCGTCAGCTGAATAAAGTCATAGTAAAAAAAAATATCCTTTTCCTAGGATTGATGACTTATTTGACCAACTCCAAGGTATAAGTTTCTCTAAGATAGACCTTAGATCCAGCTATCATTAGCTTAGAGTAAGGAAATATGATATTCTAAAGACAGCTTTCAGAATCTTTTAAGATCATTTCGAGTTTCTAGTCATGTCATTTGGTCTTACCAATTCCCCAGCAGCCTTCATGGACTTGATGAACAAAGTGTTCAAACAGTATTTGGACATATTTGTCATAGTCTTTATCGATGATATTCTTGTCTATTCTCAAAGTGAGGATGATTATGTAGACCACCTTAGAATTGTGTTGCAAACTCTTAGGGATCACCAGTTATTCGTCAAATTCATCAAATGTGAATTTTGGCTAAGATAAGTAGCTTTCCTCGGTCATATTATTTCCAGTGATGGTATTAGAGTTGATCCCAAAAATATAGAAGTAGTAAGAAACTATCTTAGACCTATCTCTCTATCAGACATCCAAAGTTTTTTAGGTTTATCTGGCTATTATAGACGCTTTGTTGAGGGTTTTTTTGCTATTGTATCTCCTATGTCTAGATTAATCAGGAGAAAGTTAAGTTTTAGTGGTCAAATTCCTGTGAGAAGAGTTTTCAAGAGTTGAAGACTAGACTCATCTCAGCCCTAATTTTAGTGTTGTTTGATGGTACATATGGGTTCATCGTATATTATGATGCCTCTAGTATTGGTCTGGGTTGTGTTTTGATGAAAGAGGTAAGTTTATAGCCTATGCCTCTAGAAAACTTAAGCCTCACAAAAAGAACTACCCTACCCATGACCTTGAGTTAGCTGTTGTTGTGTTTGCATTGAAGATCTGAAGGTACTATCTTTATGGGGTGTATGTTGATGTGTTTACGGATCACAAAATCTTGCAATATATATTTAATTAGAGGGAGTTAAATCTTCGTTAGAGAAGGTGGTTAGAATTGTTAAAGGATTATGATATGAGTGTGTTGTATCATCCGCGTAAGGCTAATATAGTGGTAGACGCCCTTAGTAGATTGTCTAAGGGAAGTGTTTCTCATGTGGAGAATGATAAGAGAGAACTAGTTAGAGAAGTTCATCGGTTAGCTAGATTGGGTGTGAGGTTGGTTGACTCAGCTGAAGGTAATATTTGGGTTCAGAGTAGTTCAAGATCTTCTCTAGTTTCTGAAGTGAAAGAGAAGTAGGATAAGGATTCTGGTTTGGTCAAGCTGAAGAGTTCAGTGAAAGACCAAAAGGTAGAGGTTTTCTCCCAAAGGGGAGATGGTGTGTTGAGATACCAGAGTAGATTGTGTGTGTCATGTGTTGATGATTTGAGGTAGAGAATCATGGCAGAAGTACATGGTGCACGTTACTCCATTCATCCAGGAGCCACCAAGATGTACCGTGATTTGCGGCAAGTCTATTGTTGGAGTGGTATGAAGAGAGATATAGCAGAGTCTGTAGCTAAGTGTGCAACTTGCCAACAAGTTAAGGTAGAGAACCAAAGACCTGGTGGCACATTGCAGAAGTTTGGTATTCCCACTTTGAAGTGGGAAAGGGTGAATATGGACTTTGTGACTGGATTACCCCATTCACGTTGTCAGCATGATTTGATTTGGGTTATTGTAGACAGATTGACCAAATCAGCCCATTTCTTTCCAGTTCACACGTCCTGCACAGCTAAAGATTATTCTAAGTTGTATGTCAGAGAGTTGGTTAGATTGCATGGAGTTCCCTTGTCCATCATCTCAGATAGGGGTACTCAGTTTACCACCCAATTTTGGAAAGCCTTTCAGAAGGGTCTTGGTACCCAAGTTTATCTCAGTTCAGCTTTTCATCCGCAGACAGATGGTTAGGAAGAGAGGACCATTCAAATCTTAGAGCATATGTTGAGGGCCTGTGTTCTTGATTTCAATGGCGGTTGGCATGACCACTTGTCATTGATCGAGTTTACCTGCAATAACAGTTACCATTCTAGTATTCAGATGGCCCCGTTTGAGGCTCCTTATGGGCAGAGATGTAGATCACCATTCGGTTGGTTCGAAGTGGGTGAGGCCACTTTAATTGGGCCAGATATGGTGTTTGAAGCCATGGAAAATTTTCAGTTGATTTGAGAGAGATTGAAAGCAAATTAGAGTCATCAGAAATCTTATGCAGATGTAAGAAGGATAGATCTTGAGTTTGAAGTAGATGATCTTGTGTATTTGAAGGTTTCACCCATGAAGGTGGTGACGAGGTTTGGCAAAAAGAGGAAGCTTATTCCCCGATATATAAGCCCCTACAGGATTTTGAGTCATGTGGGGAAGGTAGTGTATGAGCTTGAGCTACCCACAGACTTGTCATCGGTTCATCCAGTCTTCCACGTGTCCTTATTGAAGAAGTGCATGGATGATTCAGCTGTTGTAGTCCCTATAGAAAGCACAGATATTTAAAATAGCCTTTCCTATGAAGAAGTTCCAGTAGAGATTCTTGATCATCAGATCCATAGACTGAGGAACAAAGAAGTTCCCTTGGTCAAAATTTTGTGGCAAAATTAGTCTGTTGAGGGTGCTACTTGGGAAGCAGAAGCAGACATGCCTATCAAGTATCCTCATCTCTTCTCCAAGAACTCAGATTTAGCCAAAGGTAACAGTCTTTCTTAATTCAGTTCTTTTCGAATCTCAGATTTAGCCATATAGTTATCTTAATACAAATTCATGCATTCGCAGATTAGTTCAGTCGCTCAGTATGTTTTAGATTCAGTTATGCAGTTTTTTTGTGTTGTGCATACCAACATATATCCTTAGTTCCTCAGTATATACAGTTTCATTAGTCTCATTCATGGATGAATGTTCCCAAGAGGGACATATAGTAATATCCCGTACGTTCTTAGCTCAGCTCAGCCGTTAGTAATGTGCCTATAGAACTTAGAGCCTGAAAATAAAGCTAAGAGTTGAGGGATTTATTTATTTTTGACTCCCAGTAAACTTTGAGGATTTTCAAGTTGACTTTCCGTGCTTCGAGTTGATGATTTTTTAGAAGAATTACATTCAGGGGTGTAAGTAGTATGTCTCGGGTAAGTTTCGGATTTTTCAAACAAGGTTTGGATAGCATTCAGACTGGCAAGGCAGCATCTCACCGTGATTAGGCCGCGTTGCGGTGAGTATAGCGGTGAGGAGGCCACCACATCGTGGTGGAGGTCAAATCAGCAATGGTCAGTTTTCAGGGAGCCACCGCAATTGCACCACGTCGTAGTAGATTTTGCGATGAAGGGCTCACCGCATCGCAGTGACGCCTAAATCAATATTTTTCAGAAACCAGTAAGTCACCGCGATTCCACTTCATTGTGGTGGGTATGTCAATGACCCACTCACCGCATTGTGATGAGGCCTTAAACGGCACTCCAGTTCCGAACTTAAATTTCCAAAGGGCAACTTAGTCTTTTTTCAAGCCCCCAAATCATGAAAAACAAATGATTAAACCTATTCTAAGCATCTTATACCCATTATTCATCAAATTTCTCTCCAAGAAAACCCTAGGCTTCAACATTCAACTTCAAGATAATCCAAGATTTCACCATTCTTTTTCTAAGATAATCCAAAATTCAAGGTTCCCAATTCAAGAAACAATCTTCAAGAGATCAATAGGAATTCAAAGTCAAGTTTCTTCATCTATTTCATCAATTAAGGCATGTGGGGTTATAAGCAAGGATAATTCTTTCATCCTTCTGCCCAAAATTAGTTTTGGAGTTGATTTTTATATGAATTTACATAAGATTCAAATTAGGGTTCATACCCAATATTGCTAGTTGCAAGATTATGAGATTACAAGTGATTTAGATGTTGAATTGCATGTTTACATTTGTATTTTCGTGCGTATGATATAAATTTTCAGATTTCAAATTTGAATTATCATTATTCTCATTATCAAGCATGAACTTTATGATGATTTGAAAAGAATTTGATGCATGGGTTATTAATCCCTAGTTTGTATGTTGATATTTCAATAATGACTATGCTTTAAGCATCCCATGACTAGTTATTTTTAGATTTTGATAAAGATTTGATCTTTTGATCTTAACTTAGACATGGAATCCACTTTACAGTCTCAGTTACAGTTTTAATTAACAAATATACAGTTGGTTTTCATTTTAAACCATTATACTAATTTTTAAAGTGGATTTCAAACAGAATGAGCATACATATTAAAGTGAGTAGTATTTAGCACCGAGTTGGATATGTTCTTATGCCCCAAAACTACGAGCCAATATAGGTTCAGATTATCAGATTATTCCTATTTTTATTTGGATGATAGATACAAGTGTGATCACTTAGATTATGTTATACTCCTTGGCAAGAGTATGACACCTCTCCCCAACATGAGGTTTTCCCATAAGGAAACTAGTTGTTGGACACTATGATATCTCACATAGTGTATGTCGGTTAGAAGAACCTCCCTACAGCCTACAGAAAAGAATAACAGAAAATCTTTTAGAACTAAGTGTAAAGGATCACAGCTTTACTCAGATGTTGTTTTATAAAATACATTAGCTACAGATTTTAGTTTTCAGATTTCAGATATAAAAGTGCATCCTTTCTACACTTACACAACCTAATTTTTAGACAGAACACTAGTACATCTTTCAGAAACTAAATATTATGACTCACTAGATTTATACAGTAAGTTTTGCTACTAATTATCATGATTCTCAGTTTTCAGTAATTCAAGCTTATGTGAGTCATCTATACTTAGAATATATTATGCTACAAATTATGATGATGTTGAGACATTATTTTACTTATGCATTCACCACCATATACTCGGTATAATTCTGAAGTACTTATCCACATATACATCTATGTGCTACATTATCTCATAATGTAGGCTCAGGTGCTCAATTACAGCAGTGTGAGTTATTTCGAGCATCTCTATCTGCATCCCGATAGTTGGTAAGTCCTCATAGTTTGGGGACCCAGTCCTTCAATTTTTCAACTTATTAGTATAGATGATTTAGTATTTTTAGATAGTTCGATTTAATTTAGGGTTTGTCCCAGTGACTCTCTAGTTATTAGTAGTAGAGGCTAGTCAAACTTCTAGATACGATTCAGATTTCCAATATTGATTGATCAAACTGTTAAGTCTAGTATTTTCAGATAATATATTTAGATAATTTCAATTAGCTCAGAAAAAATTCCGCATCATAGTCTTGATTATATATCTTTATTTCCTCTATTATGAGATTCAAATTTAGTAGAAGGTAGACAGGGTTAGCTTAAGGCTACTCTTAGTCTTAAGCATCGTGTGACATCTCGAGACCCATTTTTGAGGAGTTACATTTTCCTCATGATATTCATGGTGAAAGATGTGTTGAACATATAACATCTATTTCTAAAAGTATGTCATGGCTCTGATACCAAGTAAGGACCGGATCACTTCAAATGATATTCCAGGAACATTTACATGCAAAGTATAAACTCATAGTCATAGCTTTAATTCAAAATGGGTCCAAAACATAACCTTTAATGCCCTCCTGGCTAACAGGACTTTCAAATAGACCTCCGACATGAAGCTTGAATCAAAACTATTACTACAAGTTTATATATTGCGACCTTAATATCATTTGGATGATTTGGTTTTGATCGCACTCATCCTTGTTAAGGTATTTTAAATTGTTGTTATTAAGTTTATTTTATTTTCTTAATATTAGCCTAATGATAGGCTTAATCCCTCGTGTTGAAAGTAAGGACTAGATCACTTCAAATGATATTCCAGGAACATTTACAAGCAAAGCATAAACTCATAGGCATAGCTTTAATTCAAAACGGGTCAAAAACACAGCCTTTAATACCCTCCTGGATAACAGGCCTTTCAAATGGACCTTCAGCATAAAGCATGAATCAAAACTACTATTACAAGTCTATATATTGTGACCTTAATATCATTTGGATGATTTGATTCTTATTTGAATAACTTACGCCATACTTAATAGTTTAGTATGTTATAGTTCAACACGAGGGATTTAGCCTATCATTAGGCTAATATTAATAAAATAAAATAAAATTAATAACAGAAATTTAAAATACCTTAACAACAAAGAGTGTAATCAGAACTAAAAACTTTTATTCCAAGATCAATATATTACAAGAGGAGATCTTTTTATCACTCAGAGATATCTGCAAATTAGGATATGCATTAAAATAAACAAGGCCATAGGCCAAACTTGTTTGGACAGTCCCTATGAGAGACTTTTTCCAATCTTGATTTCTACCATCTCATAGAGCTGCTATAAGCTCTCAGGTAGACCTCTCAAAGTGAGTGGTTTAAAAGCAACTTTAATTAAACCAATACGCATGAATCTATAAGATTCTCTCTATGGAGCTAAATCATTTTCAGATAATAATCTGGAAGTAGCATGATCATTATCAATAATAAGAGTCTTTTCAGTTGTTTTAACAATTTGTTTGAGACCCAATTTTTCAAAAGTACCCATTTGGTATATCATTTTGGGTTGAACTTTTGGGATCATCCTCTTATTAAGTAGATCCAATTTTTGTGGCACATTAAATTCTTCTTTTCTACTATTTTTAACAGTAGTTTGTTTTCTCATGATATTCATGGTAAAATATGTGTTGAACATATAGCATCTATTTCTAATAGTATTCCATGGATCTGATACCAAGTAAGGACCAGATCACTTCAAATGATATTCCAGTAACATTTATAAGCAAAGCATAAACTCACAGTTATAGCTTCAACTCAAAACGGGTCCAAAACAGAGCCTTTAATGCCCTCCTGGATAATAGGCCTTTCAAATAGACCTCCGGCATGAATCCTGAATCAAAACTATTACTACAAGTCTATATATTGCGACCTTAATATCATTTGGATGATTTGATTCTTATTTGAATAACTTACGCTATACTTAATAGCTTAGTATGTTATAGTTAAAAACGAGGGATTTAGCCTATCATTAGGCTAATATTAAGTAAGTAAAATAAAATTAATAACAAAAATTTAAAATACCTTAACAAGGATGAGTGTGATCAGAACCAAAAACTTTTATTCCAAGATCAATATATAACAAGAGGAGAGCTTTTTAGAGTAATAGAGAGAGGTGGTTATCTAAAACCTATCCTCCAAATGAAAATAATGAGATCCTTATATAGAGGATACTCAAAGCAAAAGAAAAAAATAAAAATTGTCCTTTACTATTCCTATTTGGCCTTTACTATTACACAAATCTTTATAAATCACGAACGCTTCCTATTAGGATTTTCGTATAACAAAGCTTTATTAAAGCTTTCAACATAATCCCAGTAATTGAATTTAACAGGAACTTTTTGTTCTGGATGTATGTAATACTTTTCTTTAAGAGTGTTTAATGCCCACTCTCCTGGAGTAAAGATCTTTTTTATGATTACTTTAGAAAAACTGTAGTTTTTCTTGATATTGGCAGCCGTGTAAAAATGTTGCATTACAGTTGACCCTGATTGAGATAATATTGTCTCAAAATACATATGATATTTGTATGTCGTGGTGGAATAGGATGTATTATCCAGATACCTTTGCATAAGTTGTTGTGGATCATTTCTCCATGCAATATCACTATTTTCCAAGATGAGTATAACTTGATCTGCTTCACTTTGCTCATAGAGCTCATACTCATATTATCATCATCAGTAAGAGCACTAGGGTGTGAGGGGACAACACTCTCCCCTTTCTTGGATTTTATAAATTCTAAGAAGTCCTTGTACATTTGTTGATTCGTATTAGGATCGAATGAAATTTCAATATTCATGGCTATTGGTATTTGGCTTCCAATTTTGGAAAGGATATTTCCTCTGCCTCTGTTTAATTTGCCTCTTCCCCTGCCTCTATTAGAGGAGGTTGATCCCTGAGATGCCAGCCTATACAACATAGAAGACATTAGGTTAGATATTCCCTAGTGAGAAAGTCGTGAAGACTATTGTCTGATCCTTTTAAATATTAAATTTCAAAATCAAATGGAGCTAATAAAGCTTGTCATCTTGCAAACATTTGTTTGGACACATCGTGTTTACAATCTTTATTAAAGATAAACCTAGCATCCTGACAATCAGTTTTTATTAAAAACTTTTGGTTAAATAAATCACCTTGAAATTTTAAAATGCATTTAACTATTCTAAGGATTTCTTTAGCAATAGTTGCATAATTCTTCTGACTAATATTCCATTTTCCATAATAAAATTTAATAATATTGGCTTGTTTATCTTGTAATATTATTTTAAAATTCCACCGTAGCCAATATCAAAAGCATCAGTTTAAATTATTTTTTCCCAATTAGAATTTGCTAATATTAGTCATGGTAGGTTATTAACCTTTGCCTTAATATTTTTTACTGCGAGAGTATGACTCTCTATCCATGCATTTGGACTCTTCTTTAATCAATCATAAAAGATAGATGTATCCTTAGCAACATCCTTTATAAAAGGAGATATGTAATTCAGACTACCCAAGAATCGCTATAATTGGGTTTTGCCTATTATAATATCTGGGAATTTAGAAGCAAATTCTATGCTTCTGTTGATAGGGATAATTTTCCCTTGGTCAATATTATGACCTAAGAATCTGACTTTTGTCTGAAAGAGAAACATCTTTGGTTTACATATAACCAAACCATTTTATATGATGATCTTTTTGAAAAGATCCAGATGTTTCAAGTGTGTCTCTTTATATTTTGAGAACACCAAGATGTCATCAATTTATATAATTATGAAGTTGCTACAAGACATGAATATATCATTCATAATGTTCTGGAATTCCGAAGGATCATTCTTTAACCCAAACAGCATGACATTCCATTTAAATTGTCCTGTTGGAACATTAAAAGTAGTCTTATATTTATTTGCCTCCAGTATTTAGATTTGCCAGTATCCTAATTTTAAGTCAAATTTATAAAATATTAGAGCATAATATAATTTTTTTAATAAGTCTTTTGTATTAGGATTTGGATACCTGATCCATCTGAAGACTTTGTTAAGAGGTTTATAATTAATAACCAATCTTGGTACCCCTTTTTCCTACTCATCATGTTTATTAACGGAGACTGCAGAACATGACCATAGAGATTTAGAAGGTCATATGAGACCTTTATGAAAAAAAGAATCAATTTCTTTTTTAGACAATTCTAAATATTCAGAATTTATTTGGCAGGGTCTTGCCTTAGTAAGGATATTATCCATTTGAAAACTGTCTTCATATGGAAGACTAACCACATATTTTTTCCTCTGCCAAAAAGCGTTTGGATGGTCTCCACATATCTCTAAAGAAAACTGGTTTTTCAGAAAATCTATTTTTTTTGTCAATTTTGAATTTTGTAAAGTTTGTTCTATTGTCAAACTACAAATTTCATTTTTTAAAAAATTCATTTGTCTATTTTTACAAAGTATTTTTTTCTTTATCAGATTTATATATCTGGTATAAGGTGGTTCACACCGTTCGAACTTGATTTCCTTATTATCAAAGGTACCTATTAGCCCATTTTCATCCCACCGAATAATGGGGTATAGGTGGACAAACCATGGATTTCCCAGAATTATTTTTTTGTTGATATTCTTTACTAGTACAAAAGTTTCTGGCATTCAGATTTTATCTTGACAAATATATCCCTTGGGGATTTTGTAGTCTACCCCTATCTTCTGACTACTGTGTTTCTTAAAACATGAATGGTTTATACAAAATATTTTGAAGGTAATAGACCTTCTTATATGCAATTACAACCTGCTTCACTATCAATGAGAGCTGTAAATTCTTTTTTATAATTGTAATCAATTAGAAGAGTTACCTTGGCATAAAAATGTTGTTGGGTAACAGCTTCTAAAGTTTGAAGAAATCCTTCTTCAGGTAAGGTTGGACAATGACTGACCTCTGTAGGACTGGCACTTGGGTTTTCTAACATTACACCCTTTTTTTCAAAGCCATATTATGATCGATAAGGAAAGATATTTCTTTCTTCAGATTATTAATCTCAACCAGTAGATCTTGGGTTGTTTCCAGGACAACAATTATTTTCTGTCTTTCTTTGAGAAGTTTGCGGACTTCCTTCATGGTGTATGGACCTTGCTTGGAGGGAATTTTCTTCGGTTCCTTAGAAGTACTAGTGGATGGTTGATGTTCCTCCTGGTTCAAATTTTTTAGCATTTCTAAAAGATCTGCTAATTTGTCTTCTTTTAACACATTTATTTCCAATTCTTGGAAGTCGGAATAGATGTTATAAAAAACATCTTCTTCTTCCTTGTTACTACAAGGTTTTCCTTGTTGGCATGGAAGACATTCATCTTCTGAAGACATGTAATCTTTATTATGAAGGACTCATAGGTCTTCATCCATAAATGAGGGTTCTTCCTCATTACCTCTATGGTCCGAACTTGAATTTTCCAGACAGGAATTTAGAAATATTTTGCACAAAGAGTCTTTAATTTCATCATCTAATGTGAAACTCTTACCTTTTTTTTTTTACTTTGCATTCGTTTGCAAAGTGACCTACTCTACCATATTTGAAGCAAGCATTAATCTTCTTGGATTTCCTATAATCCTTTTTGGACCTATTATCCTTTTTCCTTTTATATTTTTTTCTCAATTCTCTTAGCCTTTCTATCCTCAGCGGATTTTTTCTTCTTATGCCTATAAGGCTCTTTAGATGTCTTAGGAATATCTATGGCGAATTGCTCACAGAATTCTCCTAATTGTTGTCTCTCATTAAGACGGTACTTCTTAACCTGCTGATTTAGCCTAATCTCATTACATAAGGCTAGACCTTCTTGAGTACATACACTTATCAGTCTACCATAGGACTACTCATCATAGTTAATGCTTGAGAAAGATCCCCTGAGAGTCTTTCTGACCCTTTTAGCAAACAATATTGGAAGTCCATCAATTAATTTGGACTTCCAGTGAGAGTTATGACTCTCGGATAATTCTATGACTCTTGATAAAAATACATCTTTATACCATCTGAAAGATGTAAGAGTCTTGCACCTTAGATTTTGGAGCATAGTCCTAATAGTCTCACTATTATCGTACTATTTTCCTAAAAAAATGCTCTATAATACTAATAACTAAGGTGTAAACCGCGTTTAGAATAGGTTGACCCTCTTCCGTCTAAACCGTATGCAAAAATTGTGCATTGGTCTAAAGGGAGATAATTATCCCACTAGACTTTCAACGACCAGTGCAGTAATCATTTCTGCAATGGTCTTATCATTATTATCCTTATGGCCTTGCAAATCGTACTGTAATTGTATATTCGATGTACTACAGTAGAAATTTATCTATCAGTGAAACCATTTATGTTCCATTCATAGATTTTGTTTCCCCTAAAACTATTAGAAACGAGCAATTCTTGCTCTTCTAATTGAACATCCTGGGGAATCGGTCTAGGATAGTAGAATATCCTCTGGACTGGTTTCCTAGCAAATTTTTCTGAGATTTTATTAACCTCAGTTGAACCTGATTTGTCCTCTATTTTTTTCTCACTGTGGATAGGATTAATCTTCAATCTACTGAATTTTTCTTCTAACAATTTTTAAATATCATCTAAGTCGCTTCTTATCTTGAAATCCCTAATATTAGGGGAAGTCTGAATACTAACAGTAACAAGAGCAACTTGGTCTTTTTGTTGGTCTTTTTGCTTAGTGTTACTAAGCTCTATTTTTTTTTAATTCAGATAGAATTTTATCAATTCTATCATGTAGAGAAATAATTCGTTACCCTAATATGCTCGTATAAATATTAGCATAAGTATGTTGTTTTAACATCATATTGACATGCTGAGAAGTAATAAGCACAGTACCATTCTCAATCAATTTAGAAAATGCAATAAAATATACTACTTTGTTATCCTTTTCAATTTGAAATGATTGTTGGGGGGAAAGACTGGTGTGGTGATTTCATCAGTACTTAATTTAAAGTTTTTCGTAAGCATGAAAATATAATTATCCACATATTTGTCCATAAACCAGGGAACAAAAGCAATCATTATATTGTGAACAGAAAGATCTTTATAAAATTCTTCCTGGAAAATAGTTTTTTCTTCTTTATTAATGCTTTCAAAAACCCATTTTCGAAATAGTTCCCATCTAGGCTTAAAAAACTCATCTGAGATCTTTTTCCTTGCCGGTGATCTCGGGCTAAAATTAATTTTGTATTGATTCATTTTAAACCTAAGGGAAAATCCATTTCGAATTCATTAGGATCCATATTAGGAACAATATTAGCAATATTATCTCTATCAATTCTAATATTATTCATTCTAGCACTTTCTCTAATTTGAGAAGTAGAAGTTCTAGATGGAGAATTGAGAATATAATTAATAGGAGAAATATATAATGATGTTGATCTGGTTAATCTTGATGCAGATGCAACACTCAAATTATCAGCTCTATTTATTAGAAGCAAAGAATTAGAAAATCTTATCTTAACAGTACCATCCGCGGTCTGTTCTACCTATGTGATCTCACTATTCTATTCATTCTAAGGAGGAGTTGTATCCTCAAGAATCCATTCTTTTGGAAAATCAATGCCATCCCATTTAATTGTTCGTCTAGTGAAAACTTTAGACCTACCAAAGTTGATTTCTATAAGAATAGTTTCATTTTTGAAATCCATTATTTTACACATGGGATTCAAAGTATAAAGAGGTCTATAATAAATTCTATAAAAAATACATATAACCTCAGTACCTGGCATATAATTATAACCATGGAATTTAATGCTCAATATTAAAGCATTCAAAGAGTTTTCATCACTCAGAGATATCTGCAAATTAGGATATGCATTAAAATAAACAAGGACAAAGGCCAAGATTTTTTGGATAATGTGATGCCCCGGAAAAAAAAAATTCCATTAAGATCTCGGATGAAAATGTGTTGAATTCTATTCTTTATCGTGATTAATATTTTTTCTGTGTGGAATTTCTGGATATGCGACCCTTCATCGCGTAGAGAATAGAATAATCTTTCCAACGATATGTGGATCATCCAAAACGGACACTCGAGCGATGAGTTATGATCATTCCGATCTAACCATGAATAGTGGTGAACAGTAAATGCGCAGGAAAAAAATATTGAGGTCAGACGAATTTTAGGGTCAACTTCAAACGATCATAACTCCTTGTACATAATTATCTGGGTGATCTACTATATATCAAAAGAAAACTCTAAAAGTCCTCTTTCCAATGAAATTGGTTTCATCGAATTTGACCATCGGAGAAAAAGGTTATGGTTGATCTACTTCAGCCTATCAAAACAGTCCACCAAAGGACAAATTTAACATTATTTGATTTTTAAGGGTATTTTGGTCATTTCCACTCCAATCCATCCGGGTAAACCATGGATTTAAGTCCATTAAGAGCATTCAATATCTTATTTTTCTCCAAAATTTCCTAAGGCTCAAACCCCAACCCTACTACTCCAAATTTCATTCTTCTATGTCTCTTGATTGAACCGTAGAAATTTCAAATTGATTTGGGATTCGAGTTGATCATGTTAAGGGCTTCAAGAAGCACCCTTTATTTTCGTGAATAAAGTTTCGGAGTCGAAAGTTCATATTCATCTTCCATTTTTAGGTATGTGGGGCTTTGAACAAGATTATCTTTTCGATCTTGTGCCCGGTATTTTTGCTGAATTACATTGACATGAGATTTTACATGTTTTACCATGAATTGTAAATATGGTTTTATAGCTTATATTATTGTCCATGAGCTATGGGATTATGTCATCCGATATGTGTATGATGTTGAGATGAAATTATGTCCAAAAAGTATTTGATTATGAGAGTATGATGATTTAATTTGTTAAGCCTTGATTTATACTATCATTCCACTATTTCCTTATTATGAATTTCTAATTGATATTGGAAATTCTATATCCCTACTATGGGTTGATGTCTCAAGTACCTTTAAATGAGAGTTGGATGGCAAATTGAGAAATGTTGATATTGAAGTTGCAATGAGTCTAGGTATTTTTCGGATGGTTTTGATGAGTTAAATTGTTGAAAATATTATGTATTGAGTCTTCATATCCTTGTCCAAATGTTGAGTCGGTTATGGTTCAATGCATTGATACCTTGTTGATGCTGAGGAAGATCAAAATGTTTTGAGCTAAAATGTGTTGAGTTAGGAATCTACAAATTACTATGATTTGATAAATGAGAAAGAGATTTGATTTGGTCTTTATGATAGACCCTTGTGATGTTGTGGTGGATTTTCTAACGCGTTCTAAGCTTGTCGGGGAGTAGTACTTAGCACCGAGAGGGAAATTTGGTATTTCCCCAAACCTATGTGCCACCGTAGGGTTGTTTGATGATGATATTATTGGACAGAGAGCCCGATTATGATTATTGTAGTTTTAAGGTCGTACTCCCTGGAAAAGAGTATGACGCTCCCACCAACGGGGGTTTCAAACGTTGGTATTCCACGTAGCTCACGTGGGATTATCGGTTATAGGAAACTCCCGTGTCCATAAGAGTCATGTTTATTGAAATACCAAGTCACTCCGAGTTTTGATGTGATAAGTCAAGTTGCCTATGATGATCTATAATGATTTATGAGGTTTTTCTCCTACATTTCCTATCTAAGATGTTATGAGTTGCATGATTCAACATCACTCAAGCCAGGTGTGTCATTATGGTCTGTATCTACGTTTTTACGAAATTTATGATATTATTTATATTTTGCATGCGCCCCCACATACTTAGTACGTATCTTGTGCTGACCCACATATTTCTCTATGGGCTACATTCTTACCATGATGTAGGTTCAGGTACTCAGCCGCAGCCGCGACGGTGATATCCGAGTGCCGTATCTACGTTTCTTCAGTGGTGAGTCCTCATGGTTTGAGGACCAAGTTGCTAGTTTTGGTGCTGTTGTTTTATGATCCCTTTGGTCTGTTGAGTCAGTTGGGGGTTTGTCCCAATGGCTCGTTGATTTTGTTGTATAGAGGCTATTAAAGACTAGTGTATTGTTAGGTTGGTTTGTATATAGACATTCCATATATGTACAGTCTAACGATATTCCATGCCATGTGCGATGTGATATGATATGATATGTATTTATATATATATCCTTAGCGTAGCGTGTATGTTGTTGTGTTGGAACCCAAGGGTAGTGTTTTGGCTTAAAGGGTTAGCTTGAGGCTACGTGTAGCCTTGGGCACCGTGTGGCATCTCGGGATGATATTTCGGGGCGTTACAGAAAATTCCTATGAGAGATATTTTCTAATCTTGATTTCTACCATCTCGTAGAGCTGCTATAAAGCTCTCGGGTAGACCTCTCAAGGTGAGTGGTTTAAAAGCAACTTGAATTAAACCAATACGCATGAATCTATAAGATTCTCTGTATGGAGCTAAATCATTTTCAGATAATAATTTGAAAGTAGCATGATCATTATCAATAGTAATAGTCTTTTCAGTTGTTTTAATGATTTGTTTGAGACCCAATTTTTCAAAAGTATCCATTTGGTGTATCATTTTTGGTTGAAATTTTGGGATCGTCCACTTATTAAGTAGATCTAATTATTGTGGCACATCATATTCTTCTTTTCTACTATTTTTAACAGTAGCTTGTTTCCTCATGATATTCTTGGTGAATGGTGTGTTGAACATATAACAAGTAAGGACCGAATCGAATCAAATGATATTCCAGGAACATTTACAAGCAAAGTATAAACTCATAGTCATAGCTTTAATTCAAAACGGGTCCAAAACACAACATTTAATGCCCTCCTGGCTAATAGGCCTTTCAAATGGACCTCCAGCATGAAGCCTGAATCAAAACTATTACTACAAGTCTATATATTGTGACCTTAATATCATTTGGATGATTTGGCTCTTATCACACTCATCCATGTAAGGGTACTTTAAATTTTTGTTATTAATTTTATTTTATTTCTTAATAATAACCTAATGATAGGCTAAATCCCTCGTGATGAAAGTAAGGATCGAATCTCTTCAAATGTTATTCCAAGAATATTTACAAGCAAAGCATAAACTCATAGTCATAGCTTTAATTAAAAATGGGTCCAAAACACAGCCTTTAATGCCCTCCTGTCTAACAGGCCTTTTAAATAGACCTCCGGCATGAAGCCTGAATCAAACTATTATTACAAGTCTATATATTGCGACCTTAATATCATTTAGATTATTTGATTCTTATTTGAATAATTTACGACATACTTAATAGCTTAGTATGTTATAGTTCAACACGAGGGATTTAGCCTATCATTAGGCTAATATTAAGTAAAGAAAATAAAATTAATAACAGCAATTTAAAATACCTTAACAAGGATGAGTGTGATCAGAACCAAAAACTTTTATCCCAAGATCAATATATTACAAGATGAGAGATTTTTATCACTCAGAGATATCTGCAAATTAGGATATGCATTAAAATAAACAGGGCCATAGGCCAAGCTCTTTTGGACAGTGCCTATGGGAGACTTTTTCCAATCTTGATTTCTACCATCTCGTAGAGATGCTATAAAGCTCTAAGGTAGAACTCTCAAGGAGAGTGGTTTAAAAGCAATTTAAATTAAACCAATATGCATGAATCTATAAGATTCTCTATATGGATCTAAATCAGTTTTAGATAATAATCGGAAAGTAGCATGATCATTATCAACAATAAGAGTCTCTTCAGTTGTTTTAACAATTTGTTTGAGACCCAATTTTTCAAAAGTACCCATTTGGTATATCATTTTGGGTTGAACTTTTGGGATCGTCCACTTATTAAGTAAATTCAATTGTTGTAGCATATCATATTCTTCTTTTCTACTATTTTTAACAGTAGTTTGTTTCCTCATGATAGTCATGGTGAAAGATGTGTTGAACATATAACATCTATTGCTAAAAGTATGTCATGGCTCTGATACCAAGTAAGGACCGAATCGCTTCAAATAATATTCCAGGAATATTTACAAGCAAACCATAAACTCATAGTCATAGGTTTAATTCAAAATGGGTCCAAAACACAGCCTTTAATGCCCTACTGGATAACAGGCCTTTCAAATAGACCTCCGGCATGAATCCTGAATCAAAACTATTACTACAAGTCTATATATTGTGACCTTAATATCATTTGGATGATTTGATTCTTATTTGAATAACTTACGCCATACTTAATAGCATAGTATGTTATAGTTCAACACGAGGGATTTAGCCTATCATTAGGCTAATATTAAGAAAATAAAATAAAATTAATAACAGCAATTTAAAATACCTTAACAAGGATGAGTGTGATCAGAACAAAAAACTTTTATGCCAAGATCAATATATAACCAGAGGAGAGCTTTTTAGAATTATAGAGAGAGGTGGTTATCTAAAACCTGCCCTCCAAATGAAAAGAATGAGATCCTTATATAGAGGATACTCAAAGAAAAAGGCAAAAATAAAAATTGGCCTTTACTATTCCTAATTGGCCTTTACTATTACAAAAATCTTTATAAACCATGAATGGTTCCTATTAGGTTTTTCGTATAACTAATTAAAGCTTTCAACATAATCCCAGTAATTGAATTTAACTAGAACTTTCTGTTCTGGATGTATGTAATCCTTTTCTTATAGAGTGTTTAATGCCCTCTCTACTTGAGTAAAGATCTTTTTTATGATTATTTTAGAAAAATTGTAGCCTTTCTTGATATTGGCAGCCGTGTAAAAATGCTTATTTCAGCAGACCCTGTTTGAGATAACATTGTCTCAAAATTCATACGATATTTGTATGTCATGGTGGCATAGGATATATTATTCATATACCTTTGCATAAGTTGCCATGTATTATTTCTCCATGCAAGATCACTATTTTCCAAGATAAGTATAACTTTATCTGCTTCATTTTGCTCATAGAGCTCAATACTCTCATTATCATTATCAGTAAGAGCACTGAAGTATGAGGGGAAAACATTCTCCCCTTTCTTGGATTTTATAAATTCCAAGAAGTCCTTATATATTTGTTGATCCATATTAGGATCGGATGAAATTGCAATATTCGCGGCTATTAGCCTTTGGTTTCTTATTTGGGCAAGGATATTTCCTCTGCCTCTATTTGATTTGCCTATTCCCCTTCCTCTATTAGAGGATGTTGATCCCTGAGATGCCATCCTGTACAACATGGAAAACATTAGGTTAGATATTTCCTAGTGAGAAAGTCGGAAAGACTATTGTCTGATCCCTTTAAATATTGAATTTCAAAATCAAATGGAGCTAATAAATCTTGCCTTCTTGCAAACATTTTTTTGGACATATCATGTTTACAATCTTTATTAAAGATAAACCTATCAGCCTGATAATCAGTTTTTATTAAAAAACTTTTTGTTAAATAAATCACCTTGAAAATTTAAAACACATTTAACTATTGCAAGGATTTCCTGAGAAACAGTTGCACAATTCTTCTGACTAATATTCCATTTCCTAGAATAAAAATGAATGATATAGTCTTGTTTATCTTGAGGGGAATATTTCTTTAAAATTCCACCGTAGCCAATATCATAAGCATCAGTTTTAATTATTTTTTTTCCAATTGGGATTTGCTGGTGTTAGGCATGGTAGGTTATTGACCTTTGCCTTACTATTTTTTACTGCGAGAGTATGACTCTCTATCCATTCAGTTAGACTCTTCTTTAATCTATCATATAAGATAGTTGTATCTTTAGCAAGATCCTTTATAAAAAGAGAGATGTAATTCTGACTACCCAAGAATCTCTGTAATTGGGTTTTTTCTATTATAATATCTGGGAATTTAGAAGCAAATTCTATGCTTCTGTTGATAGGGACAATTTTTTCTTGGTCAATATTATGACCTAAGAATCTGACTTTCGTCAGAAAGAGAAATATCTTTGGTTTAGATATAACCAAACTATTTTATAAGATGAACTTTTTTAAAAGATCCAGATGTTTAAAGTGTGTCTCTATATTTTTTAAGAACACTAAGATGTCATCAATGTAGACAATTATGAAGTTGCTACAAGGCATGAATATATCATTCATAATGTTCTAGAATTCCGAAGGAGCATTCTTTAACCCAAATGGCATGACATTCCATTCAAATTGTCCTGTTGGAACATTCATAGAAGTCTTATATTTATCTGCCTCCAATAGTTTGATTTTCCAATATCCTGGTTTCAGTCAAATTTAGAATATATTAGAGCATCATATAATCTGTCTAATAAGTTTTTTTATTAGGAATTGGATACCTGATCCATCTAAGGACTTTATTGAGACGTTTATAATTAATAACCAATCTTGGTACCCCTCTTTCCTGCTCTACATATTTATTAACATAGAATTCCGCAAATGACCATGAAGATTTTGAAGGTCGTATGAGACCTTTATGCAAAAGAGAATCAATTTCTTTTTTACACAATTCTAAATATTCAGAATTCATTTGGCAGTGTCTTGCCTTAGTAGGGATATTATCCTCTTGAAAACTGTCTTCATATGAAAGACTAACCACATGTTTTTTCCTTTGCCAAAAAGCATTTGGTTGGTCTCCACATATTTCTAAAGAAAACTGGTCTTTCAAAAAAACTATTTTTTCTGACAATTTTTTATTTTGTAAAGTTTGTTCTATTGTCAAACTACAAATTTTATTTTTAAAAAAATCCAATTGTCTATTTTTAGAAAGTATTTTTTCCTTTATCAGATTTATATATTTGTTATAAGATGGTTCACACTATTCAAACTTGATTTCCTTATTATCAAAGGTACCTGTTAGTTGTTTCTTAAAACATGAGTGGATTTTACAAAATATTTTGAAAGTGATAGACTTTGTTTAATGCAATTACAACCTGCTCCACTATCAATGAGAGCTAAAAATTCTTTTTTATAATTGTAATCAATTAGAAGAGTTACCTTGGCATAAAAATATTGTTGGGTGACAGCTTCTAAAGTTTGAAGAAATCCTTCTTCAGGTAAGGTAGGAGTATGACTTACCTCTATAGGACTGACACTTGTGTTTTCTAGCATTACACCCTTTTGTCCAAAGCCATATTATGATCTTTAAGGAAAGATATTTCTTTCTTGAGATTATTAATCTCAACCTATAGATCTTGGGTTGTTGTTGGGACACCAATTATTTCTGTCTTTCTTTGAGAAGTTTGCGGACTTCTGTCATGGTATATGGATCTTGTTGGGAGTGAATTTCCTCCAGTTCCTCAGAAGAACTAGTAGAAGGTTGATGTTCCTCCTGGTTTAAATTTTTTAGCATTTCTAAAAGAGCTGTTAATTTGTCTTCTTTTAAGACATTTATTTCCAAATCTTGGAATTGGGAATAAATGTTATAAAAATATCTTCTTTCTTGTTACTACAAGGTTGTCCTTGTTGGCATGGAGTACATTCATCTTCTGATGACATGTAATCTTCATTATGAAGGACTCGTAGGTCTTCATCCGTAGATGAGGGTTCTTCCTCATTATTGCTATGGTCCAAACTCGAATTTTCTGGAGTGGAATTGAGCAATATTTTACGTAAAGAGTCTTTAAGTTCATAATCTAATGTGGGACTCTTAATTTTTTTCTTTTAATTTGCAATCTTTTGCAAAGTGACCTACTCTACCACATCTGTAGCAAGTATTAGTCTTCTTGGATTTCCTATAATCCTTTCTGGATTTATAATCCTTTTTCCTTCAATATTTTTTCTCAATTCTCTTAGCCTTTATATCCTCAGAGAATTTTTTTCTTCTTATGCCTATAAGGCTCTTTAGAAGTCTGAGCAATATATATGGTGAATTGCTCACAGAATTCTCCTAATTGTTGTCTCTCATTAAGACGATACTTCTTAGCCTACTAATTCAGCCTAATCTCATTACATAAGGCTAGACCTTCTTGAGTACAAACACTTATCAGTCTACCATAGGTGTACTCATCATAGTTAATTCTTAAGGAAGGTCCCCTAAGAGTCTTTCTGACCCTTTCGGCAAACAACATTGGAAGGCCATCTATGAATTTGGACTTCCAGTGAGAGTTATTACTCTCGGGTAATTCCATGAATCTTGATAAAATACTTCTTTATACCATCTAAAAGATGTAAGAGTCTTGTACCTTAGACTTTGGAGCATAGTCCTAATAGTCTCACTATTATCGGACCATCTTCCTGGAAAATGCTCTATAATATTAATAACTAAGGTGTAAACCTCATTTAGAATAAGTTGACCCTATTCCATCTTAACCTCATGCAAAAATTTTGTGAGTTGGTCTAAAGTAAGATAATTATCCCACCATCCTTTCAGCTGACCAGTGAAAACCATTTTCGAAATAGTTCCCATCTAGGATTAATTATAATAATAATAATAATAATAATAATAATTTCCAGGAACATTTACAAGCAAAGCATGACTCATAGTTATATCTTTAATTCAAAATGGGTCCAAAACACGACCTTCAACGCCCTACTGGCTAATAGAACTTTCACATGGACCTCCAACATAAAGCCTGAATCAAAGCTATTACTGCAGGTATATGTCTTTCAACCTTAATATCATTGGGTTATTTGACTCTTATTTAAGTAACTCTTTCCATACTATACTAATAGCTTAGCATGTTATAGTTCAACATAAGGTATTTATCCTATCATTAAGCTAATATGGCATGTAATAAAGTAAGATAAATAACTTAAAATAAAAATACCTTAAGCTAGAAGAGTGTGACCAGAACTTAAAACTTTTATTCCTAGATAAATATATTACAAAAGAAGGCTACTTAAAGTAGTAGTAGTAGTAGTAGTAGTAGTAGTAGAAATAAAGAGAGGGAGATTGATTTCCAAAGCCTACCTCCACAAAATAAAAAATGAGATCCTTGGCTCACTTGTATATTTTAAAGCTAAATATGTTTCTCTTCTTTTGAGTTGGTGTTCTGCTTTTAAATAGTAACAATGTTCAATCATTGTCATTATCCTTAATAGTCTTCTGGAGGATAAATCCTAACAATGAGAGTAAGAGTTGAGGCGTCTGCAAGACTTATGTTGTGGTCATCTTAGCTTGATGTGTCAAAAAATACAATAAAACTCTTACTTGTACTTGTTATAGTTAAGGCTTCTTTGGACTCAGACGTGGGTTCGAACCCCCTCTGAGTACATTTATCCGCGCCCTTTTGGGAAGGCTGGGCTCATGCGACACCAACTTCGATGAGGAATAAACTTAAAGCATTTTAGTCAATTGAAGCCTAAAATTAAAGCTATACCAGTTCAATGGGAGGTACCAGCATAGGATTGTGTAAAATATAATACGAATGGAGTATCAAAAGAATATCCTGGAAAAAGTTCATGGGCATTCTCCTTAAGAGACACTAATGGAGATCTTGTACATGCAGAAGGAGCAGCTATAAAGGACACTAATTCTATGGAAACAGAGGCATGGGTTATTCTACAAGCAGAAATACATTGCAATAGCATACAATGGAATAAGGTAATCATTCAAACTAATTCTTTACTAATGCAAAAGCTATTAACAAAGGAGTGGGAAATGCCATGGCAAATAACAAACAAGATCATACAGATATGGTAGTTACTAGCAATAAAACAAGTGCAGATACGAGGGCAATTAATTAGCTGATTGTTTATCTAATATTGTGTTAGAGCAGCAGTTCACATACACAGGTTTTAGTCTATTACCAACTGCAGCTAAAAGGATACTAAACAGTGATAAACAGCAGTGTCCATACATTAAGATAGCAGTACTCAAGAAGACTGGTAAGGATATAAAAAGGATTAAACATTGTTACTATTTATAAGCAGAACACCTACTCAAAAAGAAGAGAAGCATATTTAGCCTATTTACACCAGCCAACAAAAAAGCTTTCTCAGTAGTTTGGGGGTCACTTGGTCAGATCTTTAATGTATGCGGCTGAAGATGTTTCCTACATCCAATCACCCGTAGGTTCGAGCATCTCTCAATCTCCATCCCTTCCATAACTACAAAGTTAAATAGGTTTCATCAGTGATATGGTCAGGTCAAGAGATGAACATAGTAGCAAAAGGAGGATACCTGGATGCAAGATCAACTCTCAGTGGACAAGACCCAGATGTTTAGCACCAAAAATCATTATGTACTCTCTTACTACGAGGACAACAGCTGAAATGAAGGAAAAGACATCAGTTGTAAGCACTGAAATAGGATTTAAGGTTAACTTATCAAAGAAAGAGGACTTACTCTGGCAAGCTGGACAAGAAACTGAGTTTAAGCATCCAAGGTGTAGTGTTTATCACCCACAGAAGAAGAAGATTAAAGGTTTGATTCTTGAAGGTGAACATGGTGAAAGTGATGGAGGCGGTGGAAGCTTTCTGAGTGAGGATCTTAACTTAGCTCATTTTAGAAACCCTACTCCCTCTTTTTATAGACTCTTTGAAAGGACGGGTCAAATTAGTTGGGCTGACCTTTTTATATATGTGTTGCTGATTTTGTAATTTATTGGATGGGTTGGTCCATCCATTATGGATTGAGTTAAATTATATATAAAATTACAAATTAAACCAAAAAAAAAACTCAAGGAAAAAATAAAATGGCCTTTACTATTCCTAGTTGGCTCTTAATATTACATAAATGGCCTTTAATTTATAAAAGAAAGTGGCCTTTACTGTTCATGTTTTATATAAGTTGTTGTCCTTATGGTGTTGTCCCCCAATAATGTAATTGATTGTGGGGTATTATCAATCAGTTCATTCTTTTCCTTTGTCTTTTGTTGATTTAGAAGATTGTTCCAATATGTCTTGAAACTTTTTCAAGTATTCATCTAGGTCTAATTCTTCATTACTCTAGACGCTTTGGGATTCCCTAGCCAAACAGTCTTCTTCGTTATCTGTGGTATGACCTGCAAATTCCAAGGATATATTCAAAGCATTTTCTCTGTCTAGGTTTCTCATTAAAGTTTTTTTGACTTCATCCATATACGAGGCAATCATTTTGGATTTTGATACTATTCCTTTCTCCATTTGAAGTTTTCGAGCAATGCTTTTGAATGGACTGAATTCATCATGTACATGTAATGGGGCCATATCATTTTGTTCTTTGTATTGGGCAATGGTTTTTTTATAGAATCAATAAGTTTTTCACCATGGATATGTCCATCAGCTATTTTTTATTGAGTTTGTTCCAGAATTTTGTATAAAAAAAATTCAAACATTGAAAACTGTCAAGGTTAGGTTTTACTTCCACGGACCATTTCATAATCCATGGGATAGAAAACTCAATAAAAAAATACATTATCGATATTCCTTTAAAGTAGATATCATCTCTTTTCAGTTTGAGAAACATCGAAGACACTTCTATCCAATCAGTATATAAACTTTTGAAAGGTTATGGTAAAATTTTTGCCAAAAGACCATAATAGATCCACCATTGCGCAAACCAAATTGGGAAGCTTTGTTTATAGATATTTCCACAGATCTTGATAAACCACAAATGTTTTTTATTAGGATTTTCGTATAATAAGGCCATATTAGGGGTTTTAACATAATCCCAGTAATTGAATTTTATCGAGACTTTCTGTTCTGGATGCGTATAATCTTTCTCCTTAAGAGTACTTATTCCCCACTCTTCTGGAGTAAAAATCTTTTTGAAGATAATTTTATAAAAACTATAGTCTTTCTTTATATTGGTGGTTGTATAAAAATACTAAATTTCAGCTGACCCTATTTGAGATAATATTGTATCATAATGCATACGATATTTGTATGTAGTTGTGGTATAGGATGTATTATCCAAATACCTTTGCATCAACATCCATGGATTATGTCTCCATCTAAGATCAGTGTTTTTCAGGATAAGTATAACTTTATCTGCTTTATTCTTCTCATAGAGCTTAATACTCTCATTGTTATCATCAGTGAGAGCACTTGAGTATGAAGGGACAACATTCTCCCTTTTCTTGGATTTTAAAAATTCTAAGAAGTCCACGGTTATTGATCTGTATTAGGATCAGATGAGCTTGCAATATTTACGGCTATTAGTCGTTTCTTTTCTATTTGGGCAAGGATATTTCCTCTGCCTCTGTTTGATCTGCCTCTTCCCTTGCCTCTATTAGAGGAGGTTGAACATTTAGATGCCATCCTGTATAACATGGAAGACATTAGGTTAGATACTCTCTAGTGAGAAAATCGGGAAGACTATTATCTGATCCCTAATTATTAAATTTCGAAATCAAATGGAGCTAATAAAGCTTGCCATCTTGCAAATATTTTTTTGGACATATCGTGTTTACAATCTTTGTTAAATATAAACCTAGCAGCCTGACAATCATTTTTTATTAAAAAGATTTGACTATATAAATCACCTTAGAATTTTAAAACGCATTTAACTATCAAAAGGATTTCCTTAGATACAATTGCATAATTGATAACGCTCAAACTACAGCTCTCGTAAGAGTGTAAGCGGCCGTTGTCAAATATAGAACCCAACTGGGTTGGGTGTCGAATCCCACATGGAATACTTGGTCACTAAGTATGCAACGATTAGTAGACTGTTGATCAAAAATTCTACGAAAAAGGGGGGATTTAATTGTAGCGTGAATTAAGAGTATCAAAGTAACAAAGAAAAACGGAATGTTTAGTAGGTTTTAATCAATGAGAATTGTAAGTTAGGGTTATGTCCACCTTATGAGTTTTACGTATCTATTGGCTATGAGTTATGCGGAATTCAGACATGTATGCGCTTATAGAGATTCGTATTTTATGGTAAATCCTAGTGTCTTTCGACCATGAAGGATTATATCACTTTAACTCTTTAGAGCTTAAAGCGTATACTAATGGTACGAATTCTCCAAGAGGTTAATCCAGTTACGGCACTAACTTTTAAACAGGGGTTGGTAGCCCTATTTCCTTGTCATTCTCTCTTTTACAGACATGTAACTTTTCTTTCGAACAAGTTAATGCTATACTGGCGTATTCTATATGTTTGCAACCACAAGAATTCAATTAAGATGAAGAGAGTAATGATATAAGCAGCATACGTATCAAGAATTCACAAACTCATAGAAATAGATAGTGTCTCATAAGGCTTCCATAACCCTAACAGAGAAGTTTAGCTACTCATGAGTGCAACAGAAATCACAATAGATAAAATCATCATACCACAACCTAGAATAATCTTGGCGATGGAAGTGATATGGCGTCAAAAGCTCTCAAACGTTTTGCCCTAGCCGTTCTTCTCAAGAGAGCCGAGTTCTCTGTGTTAGACTTACAGAATATTGTAACGTGAATAGTCCTAAAATATCGAATGAATAAGACTTGAATTAATGAATGAGTGAATAATAAAAAGCTTGCTGAAAAATTCAGCAAATAGGGTTTTTATAACATCCTTGTCCTAGTCCTACTGAAATAGGGTTTTTATCCTTGTCCTAGTCCTACTGGGTTACTGCATCCTTTTCCTAATCCTACTAAGTTACTGCTGATCCCCCAAGTCTTTAGAAATGCTGTTTTTGCCCGGGACAAGTTCTCCATGCATCACTTTCAGTCCACAAGCTTCCAGAAGCTGCCTTCCTTCTTACGTGAAGTTTCCTTTGGCGTCCAACAGTCCATAAAATTCTGAAATCTTCATCATTTATTCCTGAAAACTTGCTAATCACGTTGGTTAGCTCACTTACAGGAAAAAGGACTAAAAGTGCAGGAATTATATACTTTGTCCTTTAAAACTTAGCTAACATATGGGTAAATTAAGGTGTTTTAGGCGTGTAAATACGCCTAACATCAACACCCCACACTTAAAGCTTTGTTCGTCCTCGGACAATATATCATGTCCATATAAACATCTACTTAGGGTTTCACAGTAACAGCACAAAATATTCATCAAGATAGGCACAACAATTATTAACAAAGAGTAGTTTTCTAATCACTTCTAGAAACAATTCAACCTCCAACATAGACTCGTGATGATGGTTAATTCGTATTCAAAAGTTAAGGCACAAAGAATCATACAAGACTACCCAAAACTCATCAACCATGTGTGTCTCACAATATATCACCCATAATTACTCACAAGTATTTCATTTTTCAAAACATGGGTATAAGATTATCCTTGCTCTCACTCTCACAAAGAATTCATATGTTGCAACTGATGACCATAGGCTTGCCCTTAGTGTAATGCTCTACTAATATCAGAATGTTAAGATTAGGATCAAATAGGTCTTTACAGGTTGTAATGTAGGCTAAAGGACGGGTAGGACTATTTTGGCCAGAAATAGTGACTAAGTTCCCTAAGCGCTTTAATACATCACATTATGCCATTTACACTTTCTTTCAAACGACCTTTCTACTTTCTTTTAATCTACCACCCCTTCTCTCCTCTTTTGTTATTCAATTTTAAATAGAATCAACTTTGTATTTTTCTTTTTCATTTCATTTTTCATTTTTTTTATAACACACCTCTATAATAGCCATTCTTTTTCATAACAAATTCACGTACCAATTCACTTTAAGGAATCACTCTCACCCAATTTCCTTTTATTTTGTCACATGACTTTACAATTTAAAGCGCTTAGGAATTTGGATCAAATTATGGTCTTAAAAAAAATGGATTAGGCTACATATGAGGCTGTCAAAGAAAATGGCTTATAGTCTCAAAGGGGGTTAACTAAGATAATGTCCACGGGTAGGTAAAAAGAAGGTAAACAATCACAGGCTGCCAAAGAAATGCCTAAATCATCTCCTAAACTCACACTCTTTATTTCGCTTTACACACACACCAGGCAAGTTCTAGCATCAGTCACAACACAGAATATACTATAACCTCACACACACAAGGCACATGGTTAACTTTATTGGGAGCAGTATAGACTCTTGACACAACAGATGAATGAATTAAACCACACAAATATCACACAGTGAGTCACACTTGGAGCCTAAACGTCTCAATAGCAATGATTTTAGCACAAACTCTTGTCATAATACCATGCCGCCTATCAGAACAATTTCATGCAAAATCTAAAAATATCTAAAAATCAAAAAATTTAACTACAAACGAGAATAAATGCAGGCAAAGAAGTACGCTACAGTATACAAATACCCTCACCCCACACTTAGACGGGACACACTGCCCTCAGTGGAAATAAGTAAGGAAAACCTGATTAGTCGGACTCCTTTTCTATGTCTGGGGTCAAACCCCCTGCGTCGGAATCATCATCAGAGTCGTCATTACCAGAGTTGTCCTTCGCATCATCATTCGAGGTATTTGCAGAGAGGAGGATTCAGCTTGCTCTTTTCTTCCCCTTTTCTGACCTTTCTGTGAGGTGGACGCTTTTTCTTTTCCTGGTCGACCTTTTGGTGCCATTTTACCTGAGACTAAAATAAATTCATGCTAGCTCATCTCGGAAGATTTAATCAACAAACAAACAATAGTGGCACCACCCCACACTTAATTTGTTGACACAAACTAATTAAGTGAATGATGTCGATTACTCAGACTTCATCGACATACATTTAGGTGATATATTCCAACAATATGTTCAGCACAGTCATACTTTCATGTCATCTTACTATCCTTTCCAACTCTATTTCATGTAATCTTGACTATACTTTCATGTGTGGATTAATGCACCTTTTGCACAAGACTACTACATAGAGATCGTATCAAGTTATGGCATAGAAATAATCACAACATCTCATGCTTGTATTCAATCATGATCTTTATCTCGATGAACGAGTCATTCAAACATCTAAGCATTCAACTTTGAAGAGTATGCAATTAACTTCACCATTTCGATTTCACAAAAGTATGACAGTGTATCAAAATCAACTAGAAGACGGAACCAAGTCAAGAACACCCACACGTATTCTTTCACTCAACTAGATGTATCATAACAAATCAACTACATTCAAATCACCAACACTACTTCAAGATTTAACAATTTATTATAGGCGTAGTAGTGTAGTACTTTACGGAATATAAAAGAAGAGCAAAGAAGTACTTACTTGGTTGATGGCCTCGGAAGATGTTCTTGCAAAGTTAAAAGAGCAAAAGGAAAAATTTTGAGAGATTTTGGAGAGGTAGGCGGCGCTTAGGTTGAATTTGCAATGCATTTTTGTTCTAAGACTAAGGTTCTATTTATAGGACAAGCTTGGGTCGGGTTTTGACCCGTTTGGAATCGGATTAGGAGACCAAAACGTGAGCATAGACGACGCCTATGCTATGGCATTGTTAGGCATAGGCGGCGCCTATACTATGGCATTCTAGATTCAGAGACAAAAGGCTTTTGCATAGGCGGCGCCTATGCTATGGCATTGTTAGGCATAGGCGGTGCCTATGCTATGGCATTCTAGATTCAGAGAGCTTAGGCCATAGCATAGGCCTTGCCTTGTTCGTTGCCTAGATTTTCATAGGCAATGTCTAACTCATAGCCTTTTGCTTCTTCATTCCCAACTTACCACCTTCAACATGCAATACTTCCAAATCAAAATTTGAAACCAATCTCCTCTTTTACACCTCTTGCACCTACACTTATTCAAAAACAACAAAAACGATTAGAAAGATGGGTTGCCTCCCATCAAGCGCCTTAGTTTTGGTCGTGGCTCGACAAAATCGTAGGAAAACAAAAACAATTAAAAACGATGGGTTGCCTCCCACCAAGCGCTTGATTTATTATCGCGGCACGACATAGTTATCCCGATTACTTAGACTTCATCGAGATATTTGGTGCATCATTTTCTGAATGGATTCAGACGACGCTGATGCTTAATTGTGGGCATGCAATCTTCTTTGAGATGCATCTTGTGCATACATATCCCAGGTGGGATACCAATTATATCATCAATAGACCAACCAATGGCTCTCTTGTACCTCTTCAGAGCAGATATGAGAGCCTCTACATGGTGTTTACCTAAATCAGCCGCAACACTCACCGGAAGTGTATTTCCACTTCCCAAAAATGCATACCTTAGGTGACTGGGGAGCTCTTTCGATTCTAGCACTGGTGGCTCTTTAATGGAAGTCTTCGTTGTTGGTAAAGGTCTATTCCTAAGATCAAGGTCCAGCTTCTTAGTAGCATGAGAATAGGATTTTATTCCTGTTAGAGCACAAATAGTTTCTTCATATTCTTCAACATCCTCATGCTCAAAATTCAACAGCACAGCAGACAAGGCTCAATAGTAAGCTGCTTCTCTACAAATAATCCTTTCTCATCCTCATAATAAACATCAGCTACAGAGAACACATCCATATCTCTAGGACGCTTCATCGATTTGCATACATCAAAATGGACTACTTCGTCATTCAGCCGAAATAAAAGCTCATTAGCTCTTAAATCAATCAGCACACTTCCAGTTGCGAGGAAAGGACACCCCAAGATTATGGGAACTTCATAATCCACCTCGCAATCCAAAATAACAAAGTCTGCAGGAAAGATAAAGGTGGAAACCTTCACCAACACATCATATAAGATACCCACAGGTCATTTTACCAACCTATCTGCCATCACGAGCCACATATTGGTTGGTGTAGGGTCACCCAACCCCAACTTTATGTACACGAATAGCGGTATCAAATTGATGCTAGCTCCCAAATCGCACAACGCCTTAGCAAAATCCAACGATCCAATTGTGCAAGGAATAGTGAAAGCACCAGGATCTGCCTTTTTCTGAACTAGCGATCTTGTAGCGATTGCACTGCAATGATGAACATTATCTGCCAGCTCATAGGTTACTGCCCGCTTCTTTGTCAAAAGGTCCTTCATGAATTTAGCATACCCAGGCATCTGTTCCAGCGCCTCCACCAATGGAACATTAATAGTCAGCTTCTTCAACATGGTCATGAATTTACTAAACTTGGTGTCATCAGCTTTCTTCTTCAGTCTCTTCGGAAAAGGTAGTGGTGGAAGGGGAATCGTTTTCTCCTCCACTTCCTCTTTATCTTGCTTTCGATTATCAACTTTTACAGGAGTGTCATCAGCCTTCTTCTTCAGTCTCTGAGGTAAAGATGGTGGTGGAAGAGGAATTCGTTTTCTCCACCACTTCCTTTTTATCTTGCTTCCGATTATCACTCTTTTCAGGCTGGTGACGTCTAGGTGTAACATCATGAGCACTCACTTCAGCTTCTACGGCATCTTCAAACTCTGCTTCATCAACATTCTCTGCTATATCATCAACCACTTGCTTGCCTTTGGATGGATTTTCCAATACTTTACCACTCCGGGTAGTAATAGCCATACACGATCCGTCATTCCTTAGGTTTTGCACAGTGTCACTGGGTAGCGTGCCAGCCTTTCTTTGGTTGAATGCCGCTGATAATTGACTCAATTGTTTCTCCAGTTGTTTTGTTGCAGTAGAATACGAGTCAACCAATTGATTTATTGATGACAAATCATTCTTTACCTCAGTAACGCCCATATTGGTTGCCTCCACCCCTTTCAACAGCTTAGCCATCATATCATCCATGGATATCTTTCCAGAGCCAGACGTCACAGCCTCACGGTTTCCAAGAGGAACATACAAACCACTCATGTCAGTCTTATTCTTCCAACCACCTTGATCGCGGTCCTTGTATCCAGATTTATCATAATAGTTCCGACCTTGGTTTCCTTGGGCATTTCCTCGGAAACCCCCCTGATTATTCAAGTAGTTTGCTTCTTCCTCATAGTCGGATTCATCTCTTCTCTATGATACAACGGCCTTAACCTTTTCAGTCTTCCCTGATAATAAGTGCTTGGTAAGAAGATCCATCTGCGTTTTCATGTGAGCCATATCTTGGTCACGTTCCTCTTGTCTACGCCTCTACTCTGCAGTCATGCCAATAGATACGGTAGAGCTTGCTACCTCAGAATCCTTGGTATGCCAAGCTCTACTCTGCTTTGTCATACGATCTAGCATATCACTTGCCTCAAGAAAAGTAAGGTCCATAAATGACCCACCTGCAACATTATCAACCACTGGCTTTGTCACCGAGTTCAAAGCCCTATATAATATTTCCATCAAGTGGATATTCGTCATCTGATGGTTTGGACACCGCATAAGCTTCTTCTTGAACCTCTCCCATGTTTCGTGGAGAGCTTCAGTTGGAAGCTATCGAAAATTGTTGATCTCATCCCGTAATTGGGCTCTCTTGGATGGCGGAAAGAATCTTTCTAGGAAAGCGTCTTTCAGTTGCCTCCAATTAGTAATAGAATCAGGAGTTAGCCCGTTCAACCATAGAGTTGCCTCTCTAGACAGAGACAATGGAAATAAGCGCAGCCGAATTGCATTCTGCCCAACTCCTGGATTGTCAAACGACTTGCATGTTGAAATAAAGTTGATCAAATTCATATTCGGATCATCGCCTGCAAGTCCACCAAATAAACCCTTGAGCTGCAATAACTGAATCATGGTGCTAGTGATATTGAACTTAGCTACGGGTGCCAAGGGTGGAGGAATAATAGCCCCAGTGGCACCAGCTCCATCCAGATCGTCATCATCATCATCAAGAGGGGCCTGCACAGCTCGGCGGTCAGGTCTCATTCTAGATTGACGATCTCTCCTATTCACAGGCGCTGCCACCTCATCTGTACGCCTAGGATTCAGTAAATCATCATCACCCAGGTCCTCATCATCAGGATTTGTTGCGCGACCTGGGTTATCAATATTCTGTTGATGCACTTGAGCAGCTGCCAACGCAGCTAATCTAGCCTGCTTCTGTTGAGCAGCCCTTCTTTCAATGTCACGTTGTGCATCCATTCTGCCAATAAATTATGGTTCAGGATTGATAGGTAATAATGGTTGACCTGAATTTCGAGTGTTTGGCATGCACTCAAGCAAACCTGAATAAAACAAAAACAACAACTAAAAGTAAAATTCAAGAATTTTAGACCAAAGGGTCTAGTAACTATCACAAACTTAGTTGACAACTGTATTCCCCGGCAACGGCGCCAAAATTTGATAACGCTCAAACTACAGCTCTCGTAAGAGTGTAAGCAGTCGTTGTCAAATATAGAACCCAACTGGGTTGGGTGTCGAATCCCACAGGGAATACTTGGTCACTAAGTATGCAATGATTAGTAGACTGTTGATCAAAAATTCTACGAAAAATGGGGGATTTATTTGTAGCGTGAATTAAGAGTATCAAAGTAACAAAGCAAAACGGAATGTTTAGTAGGTTTTAATCAATGAGAATTGTAAGTTAGGGTTATGTCCACCTTATGAGTTTTACGTATCTATTGGCTATGAGTTATGCGAAATTCAGACATGTATGCGCTTATAGAGATTCTTATTCTATGGTAAATCCTAGTGTCTTTCGACCATCAAGGATTATATCACTTTAACTCTTTCGAGCTTAAAGCGTATACTAATGGTACGAATTCTCCAAGAGGTTAATCCAGTTACGGCACTAACTTTTAAACAGGGGTTGGTAGCCCTATTTCCTTGTCATTCTCTCTTTTCCAGACATGTAACTTTTCTTTCGAACAAGTTAATGCTATACTGGCGTATTCTATATGTTTGCAACCACAAGAATTCAATTAAGATGAAGAGAGTAATGATATAAGCAGCATACTTATCAAGAATTCACAAACTCATAGAAATAGATAGTGTCTCATAAGGCTTCCATAACCCTAACAGATAAGTTTAGCTACTCATGAGTACAACGGAAATCACAATAGATAAAATCATCATACCACAACCTAGAATAATCTTGGCGATGGAAGTGATATAGCGTTAAAAGCTCTCAAACGTTTTGCCCTAGTCGTTCTTCTCAAGAGAGCCGAGTTCTCTGTGTTAGACTTACAGAATATTGTAACGTGAATAGTCCTAAAATATCGAATGAATAAGACTTGAATTAATGAATGAGTGAATAAAAAAAAGCTTGCTGAAAAATTCAGCAAATAGGGTTTTTATAACATCCTTGTCCTAGTCCTACTGAAATAGGATTTTTATCCTTTTCCTAGTCCTACTGGGTTACTGCATCCTTGTCCTAATCCTACTAAGTTACTGTTGATCCCCCAAGTCTTTAGAAATGTTGTTTTTGCCCGGGACAAGTTCTCCATGCATCACTTTCAGTCCACAAGCTTCCAGAAGCTGCCTTCCTTCTTACGTGAAGTTTCCTTTGGCGTCCAACAGTCCATAAAATGCTGAAATCTTCATCATTTATTCCTGAAAACTTGCTAATCACGTTGGTTATCTCACTTACAGGAAAAAGGACTAAAAGTGCAGGAACTATATACTTTGTCCTTTAAAACTTAGCTAACATATGGGTAAATTAAGGTGCTTTAGGCGTGTAAATACGCCTAACATCAATAATTCTTCTGTCTAGTATTCCATTTTGCAGAATAAAATTGGATTATATAGGCTTGTTTATCCTATGGGTAATATTGTTTTAATATCACACCATAGCCAATATCAGAAGCATCAGTTTCAATTATTTTATCCCAATTAGGATTTTCTAGCGTAAGGTATGGTAGGTTATTAACCTTTTCCTTAATATTTTTTACTGTGAGAGTATGACTCTCTATCCATGTATTTGGACTCTTTTTTAATCTATCATATAAGATAGCTGTATTTTTAGCAAGATCCTTTATAAAAAGAGATATAATTCAGACTACCCAGAAATCTCTGTAATTGGATTTTGTCTATTATAATATCTAGAAATTTAGAAGCAAATTCTATTCTTCTATTGATAGGGACAATTTTCCCTTGGTCAATATTATGACCTAAAAATCTTACTTTTGTCTGGAAGAGAAACATCTTGGTTTAGATATAACCAAATCATTCTGTAAAATGATCTTCGTGAAAAGATCTAGATGTTTAAAGTGTCTCAATATTTTTTTAGAACACCAAGATTTCATCAATGTAAACAATTATGAAGTTGTTATAAGGCATGAATATATCATTCATAATATTCTAGAATTCCGATTGAGCATTCTTTATTCCAAACGGCATGACATTCCATTCGAATTGTCCTATAGGAACATTAAAAGCAGTCTTATATTTATCTGCCTCTAATATTTGGATTTTCCAGTATCCTGGTTTCAAGTCAAATTTATAAAATATTAGAGCATCATATAATCTGTCGAATAAGTCTTTTTTATTGGGAATTGGATACCTGATCTATCTGAGGACTTTGTTGAGAGGTTTAAAATTAATAACCAATCTTGGTACCCCTCTTTCTTGCTCAGCATGTTTATTAACAGAGAATGCATTACATGACCATGGAGATTTAGAATTTCGTATGAAACCTTTATGCAAAAGAGAATCAATTTCTTTTATACACAATTCTAAATATTCAAAATTCTTTTGGCAGGGTCTTGCCTTAGTAGGGATATTATCCTCTTGAAAACTTTCTTTTTATGAAAAACTAACCACATGTTTTTCCTTTGCCAATAAACAGTTGGATGGTCTCCACATACTTCTAAAGAAAACTGGTTTTTCAAAAAATCTATTTTTTCTATCAATTTTGGATTTTGTAAATTTTGTTCTATTGTCCAACTACAAATTTCATTTTTTTTTAAATCCAATTGTCTACTTTTAGAAAGTAAATTTTCCTTTATCAGATTTATATATCTGGTATAAGGTGGTTCACACCGTTCGTACTAGATTTCCTTATTAGCAAAGGTACCTGTTAGCCTATTTTCATCCCACTGAATAATGGGGTATAGATGGACAAACAATGATTTTCCCAGAATGATTTCATCGCTGATATTCTTTACTAGTATGAAAGTTTCTGGCATGCAGATTTTATCTTAACAAATATATGCCTTAGGAATTTTATATTCTACTCCCATCTTCTGACCACTGGCATTTCTTAAAACTTGAGTGGCTTTTACAAAATATTTTAAAGGTAATAGACCTTCTTGAATGCAATTACAACCTGCTCCACTATCAATGAAAGATGTAAATTCTTTTTTATAATTGTAATCAATTAGAAGAGCTACCTTAGCATAAAAATGTTGTTGAGTAACAACTTTTAAAGTTTGAAGAAATCTTTTTTCAGGTAAAGCAAGATTATGACTTACCTCTGTAGGTTTGACATTTGGGTTTTCTAAGATAGAAACCCTTTTGTCCAAAGTCATATTTTGATCTTTGAGGATGGAAATTTCCTTTTTGAGATTATCAATCTCAATTTTTAAATCTTAGGTTGTTGCTGGAACATCAACCCCCTTTTGTTTCTCCTTGAGAAGTTGATGAACTTCGGTCAGGGTATAGGGACCCTTTTAGGAGGGGATTTTCTCTAGTTCGGTAGGAGAACTTATAGAGGGTTGGTCTTCCTCATGGCTCAGATTTTTTAGCTTTTCTAAAAGAGCTTCTAATCTGTCTTCCTTTAAGACATAAACTTCCAAATCTTGGAATTGAGAGTAGATGTTGTAGAAAACATCATTTTCTTCCTTGTTATTACAAGGTTGTCCTTGTTGGGATGGAAGACATTCGTCTTCTAAAGACATATAATATTCATTATGAAGGACCTGCAGATCTTCATCTGTAGATGAATGTTCTTCCTCATTATCGCTATGGTACGGGCTAGAATTTTCCATAGAGGAATTAAGCAATATTTTGCATAAAGAGTCTTTTATTTCCTCATCAATCGTGAGCCTCTTAATTTTCTCCTTGACTTTAAAATCTTTTGCAAAGTGGCCTGCTCTACCAAATCTGTAGCAAGCATTCAACTTCTTGGATTTAATAAAATCTTTCCTGGATTTATAACCCTTTTTCCAACCATATTTTTTCTCAATTCTCTTAGCCTTTCTATCCTCACTGGATTTTTTCTTCTTATACCTGTAAGGCTCTTTAGAAATCCTAAAAATATCTATGGCAAATTTTTCACGGAATTCTCCTAGTTGTTGTCTTTCATCAAGACGATACTTCTTAACTTGTTGATTCAGCCTTATCTCTTTACATAAGGATAGACCTTCTTGAGTACAAACTTTTATCAACTTTCCATAAGTGTACTCATCATAGTTCATACTTAAGAAAGGTCCTCTATAAGCTTTTCTAACTCTTTCTGCAAATAATATTGGAAGACTATCTTTAAATTTGGACTTCTAGTGAGAGCTATTTCTCTTCGGTAATTCTATGACTCTTGACAGGAATACATCCTTGTACTATCTAAAAGATGTGAGAGTCTTACATCTCTGATTTTGGAGAATAGTCCTGATAGTCTCACTATTATCATACCATTTTCCAAAAAAATGTTTTATAATATTATGAACCAAGGTATAAATCGCATTTAGAACAAGTTAACCCTCTTCCATCTTAACCACATGCAAAATTTTGGCGCGTTGGTCTAAAGTGATGTAATTATCTCACCAGCCTTTTAGCTGACCAGCGAATGCTACAATATTCATTTCTGCAATGGTCTTATCATTATTATCCTAATGAACCTTGCAAATCGTACTGTACATCAACATTCGATGTACTACAAAAGAAATTTTTCTATTAATGAAACCATTTATGTTTCATCCATAGATTTCGTTACCCCTAAAAGTATTAGGAATGAACAATTCTTGCTCTTCTAATAGAACATATGGGGAGTTGGTCTAGGATAATAAAACATCCTTTGGACTGGTTTTCTCGGAAATTTTTCTAAGATTTTATTAACTTTACTAGAACCTAATTTGTCCTCTGTTTTTCTTTCACTGTGGATAGGATTAATCTTCAATCCACTGAATTTTTCTTCTAACAATTTTTCTACATTATCTAAGTCGCTGCTTAGCTTAAAATCTCTAATATCAAGGGAGGCTGAATACTAGTAGTAGCAAGAGCAACTTGGTCTTCTTGGTCTTTTTGGTCTTTCTGCTTAGTATTACTAAGCTCTATTTTCTTTAACTCAGATAGAATCTTATCAACTATATCATGTAGGGAAATAATTTATTCACCTAATATGCTCATATAAATATTAGCATAACTATGTTCTTTTAATATCATATTGAAATGTTGAAAAGTAATAAGAGAAGTATCATTCTCAAGCAATTTAGCAAATGCAGTAAAATATACTACTTTGTTATCCTTTTCAATTTGAAAAGATTATTGGGGGGGAAGACTGATGTGGTGATTTCACCTGTACTTAATTTAAAGTCTTTCCTAAGCATGGAAATACAATTATCCACATATTTGGCCATAACCCAAGGAACAAAAGCAATTATTATATTATGAACAGAAAGATCTTAATAAAATTCTTCCTGGAAAGATATTTTTTCTTCTTTATTAAAGCTTTGAAAAGAACAATTTCTGAAAATTTCCCATATTGGTTTAAAGAACTCATCTGAGATTTTTTTCTTGCCGGTGATCTTAGACTAAAATTAATTTTGTTTTGATTCATTTTAAACCTGTTGGAAAATCTTTTTCGGATTCAGTTGGATCCATATCAGGAATAATGTTAGCAATACTATCTCTATCAATCTAATAGTTTTCATCCTAGAACTTTCTCTTATTTGAGACATTGATGCTCTAGATGGAGAATTAACAATATAATCAATAGGAGAAATATATGAAGATGTTGACCTGGTTAATCTAGATACAGATGCAACAGTCAATTTATCAGCTCTATTTACTAGAGGTAAGAAATCAAAAAATCTGATTTTAACAATGTCGTCAATGGTCTGTTCAACCTCTGTAATTTCGCTATTCGATTCATTCTGAGGAGTTGTTTTCTCAAGAATCTATTCCTTGGAAAAATCAATTTCATCCCATTTAATGGGTCTTCTAGTGATAACTTTAGACCTACCAAAATTAGTTTCTATAAGAATAGTTTCATTTTTAAAAGCCATCATTTTACACATAGGATTTAAAGTATAAAGAGGTTTATAGTAAATTCTACAACAAATACATATAACCTCAGTACCTGGCATGTAATTGTAACCATGTAATTTAATTTTTAATATTAAAACATTTAGAGACTCTCATCACTTAGAGATATCTGCAAATTAGGATAAGCATTAAAATAAATAGGTTCATAAGCCAAACTTGTTTGAACAGTCCCTATAAGAGACTTCTTCCAGTCTTGGTTTCTACCATCTCGTAAAGCTGCTATAAAGCTTTCAGGTAGACCTCTCAAAGTTAATGGTTTAAAAGACACTTGAATTAAACTAATATATATGAATCTATAAGATTCTTTGTAAGTAGCTAAATCATTTTCAGATAATAACCCGAAAGTAGCATGATCATTATCAACAGTAAAGAGTCTCTTAAATTGTTTTAACAATTTGTTTAAAACTCAATTTTTTAAAAGTCCCCATTTGATATATCATTTGGGGTTGAACTTTAGGAGTTGTTCATTTCTTAAGAATATCAAATTGTTGTGGCATACCATATTCTTCTTTTCTACTATTTTTCAACAATAGTTTGTTTTCTCATGATATTCATGATAAAAGATTTGTTGAACATATAACATCTATTGCTAGAAGTATGCCATGACTCTGATACCAAGTAAGGACCGTATCGCTTCAATGCTATTCCAGGAACATTTACAAGCAAAGGATAAACTCATAGTTATAGCTTTAATTCAAAACGGATCCAAAACACAGCCTTCAACGCCCTCCTGGCTAACATACCTTTCACATGGTCCTCCGGCATGAAGCCTGAATCAAAGCCATTACTGCAGGTTTATGTCTTGCAACCTTAATATCATTGGGTGATTTGATTCTTATTTAAGTAACTCTTGACATACTATACTAATAGCTTAGTATGTTATAGTTCAACACAAGGTATTTAGCCTATCATTAGGCTAATATGACAAGTAATAAAATAAGATAAATAACTTAAAATAAAAATATCTTAAGCTGGATGGGTGTGACCAGAACTAAAAACTTTTATTCCAAGATGAATATATTACTAGAGAAGACTGCTTAGAGTAGTAGAGAGGGAGAGAGATTTCCAAAGCCTGACTCCAAAAAATGAAAAATGAGATCCTTATATATCAAATACTCAAGGCAAAAATAAAATGGCATTTACTATTCCTAGTTGGACTTTACTGTTACACAAATGGCCTTTACTTTATAAAAGAAAGTGGCATTTACGGTTTATGCTTTATAAAAGTTGTCGTAGCTATTAGTATAGTATGGCAAGAGTTACTTAAATAAGAATCAAATCACCCAATGATATTAAGGTTGCAAGACATATACCTGCAATAATAGCTTTGATTCAGGCTTCATGTCGGATGTCTATGTGAAAGGTTTGTTAGCCAAGAAGGCGTTGAAGGCCGTGTTTTGGACCCTGTTTTGAATTAAATCTATAACTATGAGTTTATGCTTTTCTTGTAAATGTTCCTGGAATATCATTGAAGCGATCCGGTCTATGTGTATAATCCGAGACATATACCTGCAGTAAATCCATGGACCTCCAGGAATAATAATAAAATAATAATAATAATAATAATAGTAATAATAATAATAATAATAATAATAATAATAATAATAATAATAATAATAATAGAGAAGAATTATATAAAACCTAAAATAAACTAATTTATTTTTTTAATGAAAAATGATAAATGAGAACAAAAATGGTAAAACATATGGAAAGGTTAAATAAGTTGATATTAATATTTTGGAATCAATATAATTAACTTAAAATATTTTTTTTATTTCATTTATGTTTTTTTATAGAAAGCTCCTAATTGGTATCATTAATTTCAAATATATTTATTTGCAAATTCAAAATATGTAAATTATAAGATAATCATGACATTTTAGAATCTTATCTTTCTAAGATTCTAACAAATTTTAAAATTTTGAATTTGAAATACATTATCTCTTTTTTAAAAGAAAAAAGAAATTTCATTATCTTAAAATTAGAAATCCATAATTGAAGAGTTCCAAAAGGAATTTTACTATACCAAACTTATCTCTTTTAAAATATAAATGCTATAAAATATATTTAAGTATGATTTATTTACCATATTAATGAAATAAAAAAGTATTATTAAAATAATAATCTATATCTGTATATATGTATAAAAAAATAAAACTAAAAGCAAGACAAGAAGCCAAGTGGCAAAATATTAAAAAGCAGTAGTAAAATAATAATAATTATATAAATAAATAAATAATAGTAATAGTAGTATTACATAATAATAATAATAATATTAATAATAATAATAGCAATAATAATAATAATTTTAAATCTATAATGTTCTAATAGATTTTTACTATTCCAAAATTATCTCTTTTAATAAAATTTAAATGTTTTAAAATAGTAACAATTGCAATAGCAATATGTAGTACTGTCAGTGTCTATTAATCCTAAACATGCAATCTTACTATAGCAGTGGTAGTACTAATAAATAATAATAATAATAATAATAATAATAATAATAATAATAATAAATAATATTATTATTATCTCATTGATTTCAAATATTTATCTTATGTAAAAAATTTAGTATATTTTTGAGTTGAATGATAAAGATTCTTTTTAAATTTGAATGTAAATTAAATATTTATATGTATTCTAAATTATAAAAACAATGAGATAATATCATTAAAAATATTTAAATTATAACATAAATATTTGAATTTTTTATTGAAAAATAACGCATTTATTAGAAACAAGAATAATTATCTATGTCATTTTTACATGTTTTTTATTTTAACCTTTAAAAGGAAAAAAGTAAAAACGGACAAAAAGATAAGAAGTAATTAAAAAGGAAAAAATAGCTAAACTCCTTAACCACTACAAGATTTTGCAGGAAAAAAAAAAAACAGACTCCTTATTTGTAGCAACAAAATACACGTTTTTATCTTCTTCTTTTTTGACTTCATTTGAATGTTAGTTCTTTAGCTTCCAAATATTTGCTTCTTTTTATCTCCTTTATAGTTATCCAACTTCAAATAAATTTAAATTTTTCAAAACAAAATTATTAGATGTGTATTTTCAATTTATACGATTTGTATAATAATAATAATAATAATAATAATAATATTCGTTTAGAACTCTTTCACAATTTTTTAAGTTTATCCTTTCAGATATCGTAAGCCCACCCAAACTTTTATTTAAAATTTTGAAATATAATTTTTTTTTATCCAAATCAATATGTCAACCGACAATATAATTGTGATGTATTTCATTCTTTCTCTCTTTCTTTGCTATTAACAAATAACTTTTTCTCCTTCTTTTTTCTATTTTTAACTTTTATTTTATAGTTCAATTTATTTGCTTTCTTGTGTGCCTACAATTTCATTCATGTGTAATTTTGTGGTTTATATATATATATATATATTGATTAGTTTAATAGAACTAAATATTTGTCTTCTTAATTGTCATTGTATTGATTAATTTGTTCGCAGATTACAAAAAACGACTTGACATGAAGTATACCGGGAGAGCCATATTTATATGTGACAATAACAAATGAATAACTCTTTGATGTAATTTACTTTGTTATTATCGGTAACTAAAATTGCATTACATTTTACAGAAAAGTATGAAAAATTGTGAAAACAAGTTGATTTCATTAAGTAACTGCATCAAAATTTGTTACTCTAATAAATTATATGAATTTGATTATTTTGTTCAGGAAAATAATATGTTGAATTGATCAAATTACAAACTTTGGAGATCTTAAATGGAGGTACGATATTAATTTTAAACGAGTCGTGAAGGTAAGATGCTCAATGAAATATTGCATGAAAAAATTTGTTATGTGGAATCTATTGAAATTTACTGACTCGAAAAAGTGATATATACTTGAAACATATCATGAAAATATATTTTAAAGTTTTAAATTTTTGTTGTGTGTTGTTATGTTGTTATTATTGTTTATAATTAACATTACAATTATCTTTTGTTACTGATGTAACTAGAAAATTTTAAATTTCTATATATGATGTATACAAATATCTCATGAATATGAAATGAATGGTCGAATCTTTTCTTTTAGGATAAGATTATTTAACATGTTCGAAGTGTTATTAAGATGATCAGACAAAACTGATAGGATCGAAGTAGAGTGATGGATATTATGAGAGGTAGGGGGATTGTGGTGGTCCGAGGTAGGAGGTGGGTGGATAGGTGGGGTGGTGGATGTATGTGGATGACGTTTGGGGATATGTGTAGGAAACTTTTTTTTTAAAAAAAAATTAAGGTTTAAAATTTTTTGGGGTTTAATTTGGGGTTAAGGTAGGGTAGGGTGGGGTGGGAGGTAAAAAGAAAATTATAAAAAAAAAATTGGGTGGGGGTCGAGGGTGGCGGGAAGAGGTGTTGGATATGGGGTCAGGACGGATGGCGAGGGTTAAGGGTAAAGTAAAAAAGTTGATTAAAAAAATATAAAATTTAATTTCTATTTGTTTTGCAAGGGTAGGACAAGGTTAGAGGTGGGGTAAGAAATTTTTTTAATAAAAAATTAAAAAATAAAATTGGGGTGGGCAAAGGTGAGGGATAGGTGTGGGATTGGTGGGGTGGGTGATTTTGAAAGCAGCATGAGAGCTTTTAATTGACTTAATTTAGAAGATACAATAATAATTATAAATAAAATACTTAAAGATACTAATGATGAAATCAAACAATGAAAAAACTGTGAACAATAAGTATGAAAACTTAAAAGAAAATAACAAATTTTATGTGCTTAAATTTTGAATTAAGAGTTGTAATATTTAAAATTTGGAATTAGAAGTTTAGTAATTGACACAACAAAGGCTTTTAGTATTTGAAATGAAATTAAATAATTTTTTATATATATAAAAAGTGTAGTTAGCAGTTGAAATTGAATTGAGAGACCAAAACGACGGAAATTTGAAATAGGAGGAAAGAAATATAATTATATGTCTTAATTTATTAACAATATAAAGGTAAAAATCCAACAAGAAAAATAATAATCATTTAATATTTAATATTTTATTATTTTTAGAAATCGGGTAATGAAATATGATTGAAACAAATACTAATATACTTTTTTATAAAAATATTTAAAATAATTATAATGTAATTAATTATCATGTATCAGTTCTAATTTCATATTCACAATTGTTTTTAATATTTCATTATCTTTTCAAATATGTTAATATGATATAATAAAAATTAATTAATTTAATAATTTAAAAGTAAATAAGTTAATATATTTTAGTAAATATTTTTTAAAAAATATTCCACGCATCGCGTGGGTACCTATACTAGAATAATATAAAAAAAGAAATATAGGAGTGATGATGTGGCATACTTCTAAAGCCAAGAATGATGTTTATCTTTTTTCTCATATTTTTGACATTTATTTTAATTTTTCAAATTTAAAGGATATATTAGAAAATCTATAAATTATTTCTTAATTACATTCTCTTAATTATTCATTCAACTCTTTTTCAGTTTTAAAAACTCAAAAGTCATTGTCATTAATTTTTAGAAATTATATATATATATATATATATATATATATATATATATATATATATATATATATATATATATATATAAATATATATTTGACTTTTTCTTCCCATTTCTTCAATTTACTTGCTATGTGTAAAGAAAAACCAACACACACTTCTTAAATTCTTTTAAATCATACGCAATATTTATTTTTTATCATATTGATTGAATCACTAATTATTCATGATAATTACAAATCAGGTGAAACCTATTCAACTTCCTCCATCTTCTTCTTTTCACCTAAATTCATAGTACAAATTTAATTTTCAAGTTTTTCAATGCATGTATTTCTCGAGGAGCCATTATCGTGTCTTCCCGGAATCCATTAGTAGTGTTGCAGTTCTTTTGGCATCCTATTGTCGCTTAGGTATATCAATTTTGGCTTGATGCATATTTTTCTAATAACACATTTTTATTATTGACATGATTTTCATTGTCTGTTGTTTTCGTCTTTTCATGTTTAATTTGATTGAAAGTTTGCTATGTTCTTTATATAATGTGAATGTGCTATGTTCCTTGTATAATGTGTACATCTGATGACTCAAAATGACTTTTGTTTTGTGCTTTTGCAATATACATTTTATCTTTATATTTTTTTTTGAAATATTTATTCTTAATATAGGGGTTAAGTAAAATAAAATGAAAGGAGTAGTTTGAACACCTAACTAGAATTTTTGCATTAAAAAATCCAGCGCCCAAAGGTTTCTACAGTTGAAAAGGTTCACTAGCAGCAGCCTCAAGTATGTAATAAAGAACTTCTTCGTTCCTGTTATTTTCTTTTGCAACTTCCTACTCTCTTTTTTCTTCCCGTAAATTTTATTAACTCTTAATCGCATTCTCCTAATTAAATCACTTATATTAATTATAATTATTCAATGAATAAGATGATACAATAATTTAATTTTTTTTCGTTACTAAAATTCTTGAGATAAATCAAATATATTCTACCATTTAACTCACGTAGTCACGTCTATCCAAATATTTTCAATACTATCCTGATTATTAGGCTTTGGCCAGTGATGTAGTGAAAAATTTGAAGGATCATTTTTCAAATTATAACCATCAAAAGTTAAAAGTGAAATGATTAGCACAGTCTATATTTATAAATTGAGTCTTAGATACGCTTAACGGTAATTTATGAAATCCTTACATTATTTTTGAGGATTTGTGGAAAATCTCTCTGCCTATATGAAGGTACGAGTAAGGTCTGAGTACAACACATCTTCCTCATATTAGACCTAACTTGTGAAATTATATTGTGTATATTATTATTGTTAAATTATTTTTACAGACTACACAAGTTGATATTGAACAATTTGAATCAAATTATAAATTTGAGTTGATGAGGTTTGACTAATCTATACAAGAAGTTTAAGGGCACAATGAAGAGGTAGGAGCCACAAGCAAATGTAGTGTACTCTTCCTTTATGAAGTTCTGGTTTGAAGGTTGCCATATAATAATTAGCGTTCTTCTTTTGAACTTTTTTTTATTTCATGGTTTACTCTTGAGTCCATGTTATAATTAGATTCACAATGTTTCTAAGATATTATGTTGGATGTGGTTATAGTTGCATATACAATTTAATTATTAATTTTTTGTTGGGATAACCTTTCTTTATCAAAATTTTTAATCTTGAATCTATCAATTATATTATATATTTTATGGAAATTCAACATTTCAATTGACGTAGAACAGTTTTAAATTTCAAGAATCCACTAAATAATATAATTCCTTCTTGATGTGATTACAATTACAAATAGGGCTCAATTATGTCTTTTATTTAATTATGTGACTATCAGGGAGTATTATACAGCCATTTTTTAGTGCATCACAACTTCATGTTGACGGTAAGGCTCCAAAAAAATCTTCCGCATGTCATCAAGTTTGTTCTTTCTTCGCAAAAAGTTGATTATCTTTGTAAAATATATTTAATTTCTTAGTAAATAATTCTAAATGCTATAAGTGCTTCGAAATTTCATGTTGCATAAGAAGATAGATTAAAAATGATTGATAATATAAGTTACAGCTTTTAGTCTTTCGATCAATAATTAAAGAAAAGAAAGAAAGAATTTTATAATGCATAATTTTAAGTGAATAAAGCTTTTATATAAACTTGTAATCTGATAACCAGGGATGTCTTTAATTACATTAAAACATGTCTCCTTTCTTGATTAATGGCTTTTTCTTAATATAATAATGTTGTTATTACAGAGTGAAACATAGACAGAGTAATTAAAAGTAAAAAAAAAATGAAAATGTAAAGAAAAGAGAGACGACCAAGTTATCATTTATCACGCAAGTGTAAATTATTATTTTTTTTATTTTATTCTCTTTTTATTTCACATAAATTGTTTTTTTAAATTATAAGAAATCGTGGGAAAAAAAAATTGAAAATAAAATACAAATTTATACATTAAATTTAGTATTATCTTTCAAAATTGCATGAAGCGCAATCACATTCCCTAGGTTAAAGAATAAAAAAAAATGATATAGAACAAGAGGGACAATATATAAGATAATTTTTATTATTTCAAGTGTTCAAGTATCTACAATATCATATCCAATGTCACTATTTATAGAATGACTAGAGAAATACAAAAGATTGTCATGATGATCACATATTTAACCCATTGGAGATCATGGAAAGTGTGGGAGTTATTTACATAAGGGAGAGGAGAGGCGGGAGAGGGAATTTATTTGTAGAGTTATGGATATCCAAATTAGATAGTTTTATAACACTCTTCCATGAATGTTATAATGAGAAGATGAAAGGGTATTTATAACTTCCTCACAAATTTCTGACTCATTACGTTTTTCAAACTTGTCAATTAACGCACTAATTATTTTTGTATGATTTGCCATAAATTGTTTCATAATATCAACTAAATCCTTTAAAACTGTCTCATTGACATCTTCTATAATTTTAATTTTTTTTGCTTTTCTCCTGGTCCTAAGCCAGGGTCTATCGGAAACAACCTCTCTACTTCATCTGAGGTAGTGGTATGGATTGTGTACACTTTGTCCTCTCCAAATCTCTATTTGTGAGAACACACTCGGTAATGTTGTTGCAGTTTTTGCTTTTTCCTTATCATTAACATTAGAAGAGGAGCTTTTAGCATTTTTACCTTGTTAATTTTGTTGGCATTCATGATTTTCACTGTCAGAAGCCTTATTTGTAGTTTGAAAAGCTCCACTAGGTTAGTGAGCATTTTCTGCTTCTCCAAAGGATACACTAGGTTCCTGTCCAACCTCTTCTTCATCATCTGCATTATCAACTTTAATAGGAAGTCTCAAACTCGTGTTATTAGAAAGTCCCCAGCCTTCACGTTTTTTTTTTTTTTAATTTCCTCAATGACATCTTTCGGACCTTCTGCAAACTCTTCTATTGCTCTATTTTTTCAAAATATTTCTTCCCAATCATCAGACATTGGCCATATCTTGTCTTTCATTCCTTTTGACATTTGGATCGGCCTATAAATAAATCAGGATAAAATAACATATTCAATTAGTTGCAAGTTAATTCTAAGTAACAAACATATTCAACAATATGCACACTATGCAATACTAATTTAGATCTAGAAAATAGGATCCGAAAAAACTTCCTTGTTAAAAAAACTCTCATGTATTATTATTGAGATTCTTCTTCTACTTTTGCCAACATGTTGAAGTGGCTGTCAATAACACCTAGGATGATACATGATTTGATAGACTATTCTAGCATTTTAACTTAATGAAAATTCACACACACACAAATACAAACACATGTGATCGACCTGATGTTTTTGTTGGGATAGTTGAAATAGATAGTTCAGTCTAACACATAAAAAAATGAGGAATGTCATTAACAGGGACAATGAAAGCTACTTAATAAAGTTGAAAGTTGAAATTTCGGTATTACCATAATCAATAACTTAAAAATATATTTCATTACATTAACAAATTCATCCAAATTGTTTGAATCATCAACTATATTTCTTCCTTCACTATATTGGAAATTCAATCCGCTTTAACTTTTTAATACAACTAGTTTAACCGCACATGTTTCACACGTGTAACGTTTGATTATTCAAAATTAAATGATTTCATCTATTGAGGAGATTTTTAATAAAGTATAAAAGTCCTTTCACACTTTAATATGATAATGTAAACATAAACATATATACATAAATATTTTACCACCAGAAGTTTCAAGTGATTGATGGATCATCACTTTTGCGTTTGTCATATAGTAACTCTTTCCCTTGTTGCCACAGATTAAGAGAGACGCATCAATTTGAATCATATTTGTGTTACGATTATTTTTCTTTTTTATATATATAAAATCTTTTCTTGTTCAAAATTCAAATATTTACAAAATCATTGAATACATTCTTATTACGTACTTAAACTTTTAAAATACTGGTACTTTCTTATTCTAATGGTTTTGTATTTATTTCTAAATTTTTTAAATCAAATTTAATTGATTTAGAATTCTTAAACTGATGGAAAAAATATCAACTGACATTAATTTTGACGACTTCTAATAAGGAAAGGTTTTACCATAAATATATTTAATTAATTTTTAACTATTAGGAAAAATAGTGAAATTCTGAAGACATTTAATAAGGAAAAGTTTTATCATAAATATATTTAATTAATTTTCAACACTTAAATATTAAAAAAATAGTGAAAAAATGATTTTGTCTAAAGCAAAGACTTTTAATGAAGGGCAAAAAGTTTAAACAACATTTCCAAGGCCCTTCATACTTTTAATATATTATGGATTATGGTCTCATGTTGGTGCATTTTAATATTAAATTAAAATGTTAAAGTGCATAATTCTACCATTTTCTATTTGTGTTGAATATCCAGATTCATGGTGGCATTATGTGTCATTACTCACATTATTTTGTGGTAGAATATGGCCTTTAATTAGTTGATTGTTGAATGAACTTGACCATCTTTATAATATCTCACTCATTATTCTACCTCTTTATGTCATGTAACTGTTGGGTTCAAAATCGAGAGTACGTCATGCGGAAGCTATTAGTTTGTAAACTAAGACGATGATAATTCAGATGACAAATAAAAGTATACTAAAAAGACATATTATTGATATTATTTGGCCAATTAACTTACACATGAAAACTAATATTAAATAAAACATAAAGAGAGATAGAAAATATTCTAAGTCTTCAACTATATTCACTATACAAAAGAGAGAAATTATATTAGTGAAAGAGAGAGTTGAGACAAAGAAAGTATTCCTACTCTTTAAATATATTCACTATAAAAAAAGAGTTTTAATAAGGTGAAGGAAGGTGTTCTTGTGGTGGAGCTTTGGACTCTTCAACTAATCTGGAGTTGTTTGAGTTGTACAACGTTGATGGGTTGTTGTATCTTGGAGGGGACAATTCAAGAGATATATTGCTGGATCGATTTAGATTATGCTGCAATGGGCTTGAATCTCCTTAAAGAGAGTGAGTTCGCGCCTCAACCAAGAAGAAGATGATATTATTTATTTTTTTATTTTTTGTTCATTTTATTCAATTGTAATTACTGTAATTTGTGGTATATTACACCAATAATTTTAAGGAGATTCATCTTTTGTTACAGTTTAAAAAAATGCGGATATCAAGATAGGAGATCTCAATGTCACTAGTCTCTTTAAGAGACGGAAGGAAAGAAATGAAGAGTAAAATATTTTTCTACTTACTCAACTCAAGCAAAGGAAAGGTAAAAGAACTTTTCTATTTGTTGTAGAAGAAAGGTAAAAAATCTTCTACCTAATACTTTAATGAATAAAGTGATACTACTTTTCATGAACATAAAACGGTATTTAAACTCTTGAAATAATGGGAGCTAATGAAATAAGAAAAAATATCATCATAAAAAACGTGATGTTTGCACTTTTGAAAATGTGTTTAAAAAGAAAGTGTTACAAGTGCATAATTAGTTTTGGAATAAATCACATGTTACTATTTGCATATGACTTGATATCTTTAAATTTGGCTCTAACATATTATCAAAGAAAGGATAAACAATCTTGAGTAGTGTTTTATCCCTTTCGAATTTCAGTTGGCGAGAAAATGATTTTGATCTTCTTAAAACTATTTCAAAAAGTTTGAGAAAATTCTGAAATAATTTCAAGAAATTCACAGAGTCGCCACTTAATTTTTATAGAAAAAAAAAAAACTTAAAGAGTTTCAAAGGATCAAAAACAGAAATAAACCTTTAAAACTAGTGATAATGGGTAAGGGTTCAATTAACGCCCTAAGAAGGTTTTTAAGGCACTTAGGAGTGTCCGTTTAAAACGGTTTACCAAAAAGAACTAACTTGACTAACTAAAAGTCGCTAAATTATGAAAGACTTAATTTTATAGGAGATACTAAAATTATTTATTTATATATTTAAAATGGTGTTTATTTATGCAACGAGAAACATTCTAGTTGAATTAAACTAAGTTACAATTTTTCAAATTTAAGAGAAAAATGATTTTTGCTTTCGTGGAGAAAGAGAACACTCTGAAATTATTTTCTTATTATTAATTATTATAGAAAAGTTGATTATGTTATACAAAATTCTTTTGGAAGAAATGCTAAGAGGGTGTTAAATTAAAAGTGCTTATTAATCATGAAAAGTTCAATTACAAGAAAAAAATAGTTTCTTAAATTTGAAGAAAGTTACTTTAGTCCAAATAGACTATTGGTCATATGAACATAACAAATGTCATTTTGGAATAAAATACTTAATCTTTAAAAGACTTATTTTAAGGAGAAAACCAAAGGAACCCATTTAATCCGTTTTAGACAATATAAATTAGGTGAAGAAATTATGAATTAAGTAAAAGAAAACTAAGATAAAAAAAAAAATGACAATACTTTAGGGAATTTGTCTAGGCTAATTGATTAAAAATTTAGTTAATACAAATAAGAAATACAAGCTACAAAAATAATACAAAAATTGAAATTGGGCCCTTAGTTAGCCTATCAATAAAGCTTCCCAGCTCTGGGCTTTGAGTTATGGACTTCAGTCCATTCTTCTGCAGTGTATACTATGTGTATATCATCCCCCTTTTCTTCCTGCATTTTTTATATATCTGGTGTATACATTATCATATATTGGCCATACATACACGTATTTCAGTCCTCCACCTATACAATATGCTTCATCTTCTTCATTATTGCCAAATATATGTGTATATTTGATGTATACACGCGTATACAACCTTGTTTCTTGTCTCTTAGTCCATTTTTTGGGACTTTGGTTGAGGCTCGGACTCGAAGATGATGTAGGCCTCTTTGGCCCATTGAGAAATTCATAGAATGGAGTCCGTGTAAACTCAGGAGATTTATGTCACATGCAACAACAAAACAAAGATAAAGAATTAATACAAGCTCCGGTAAAAATGCACAACTAATGATGGCATCCAATTAGAGTAAGTCAATGATTTTCACAAATAAATTCTCGAAACCAACAACTTATTTATCAGATTGGTTTAAAACACTTTGTAACTCACTATATGTGTAAAATATTTTACATGCATTTATGAATATATGTTGAACAAAGGCAACACAATCACATACACATTGTAAAATCAAAAAGGCAATGGTATATAACATTTTAATCTGCCAGTAAAGTAATGAACATTATTAGCCAAAAGAGAAAAATATTCACTAGTTTCTTCTACCGACTTCATGTATGCATCTTATTTTCGATATTTAGACCACACATGTATACAAGGCGATTAAAAACAAGATCAAAATTTCTATTTTTTTATATAGAAATTACATTCAAAAGTCGGAATTGTCATACCACACCTCCTATAAGTGCCCCTAATCAAGCTGATAGATTTGAAGTATGACAAATATAACATGTACGTAGATAACTTATTTGTTAAGCATGCAAATAAAGTTCCACATTGATACCTGAAAAGAATGAGAAGATACACATAAGATATAGGATCCCTTAATTCTAATTTTCCATGTGACCTTTTGAGGAAAACCATTCTAGCTTGGTATAAAGTAGACAATATCACATGTTACGAGAAGTCCTCAAACTCATACATTTAACAGATTATATCAACAAGTTAAAAAGCACTACACAGATAAAGGGTATCAATAAGATAAAAAGATACCAAAAATGTCCAAAAAAAATAGGTTAGAAAAAGATACACGACTTCTTAGACAATTGGCTTGAAACAACCAGCAAACCACAGGTCCCTATCAAATGTACTAATCTTCTTTATGATGTTGCAATTCTTTAATCCAAAAACACTTAGCCTAATATTGATCACCAAACACATAGTAACAAACAAAAATCAAGAATGAAGTTTTCTATTAATTTTTTCTAGAAAACGTTAGAGCAGGCAGTGCACTTCAAGCAACAGAACATGGAAGAGAAGGATTTTGTTACATGAAAATCCTACGGCCTTTAAGCCTCTACAGCAAATAGTCCCAGTACCCATTACTGTACTAACAAAAATTTATATTCTAATAAAGAAAATCGCTACGACACAAGAAAACTAGACGAGGGGAGGTGTTTTGTCACGCCCCTATCCTAGATAGGACGAATAAGCACCGTATGAGTATGACTTATATGATTGGCATATACTGTGCAGAGGGTTACCATTTATAAACAATTATGAGGGGCTATGTACGTACCAATTCTATCCCATTGAACACTCAGCTGATACAAACATGTGAAACTATGACCATGAATGACAACTTATCTCTGTCTACGAAGCCTCAAAGAAAAACTATAATTGCACCAGGGAAGGTGGTCGAGGTAGGGGCCCCTACATACCCAAACTGTAACTAGAAACACAATTAAATAGTACTCGATATTTATTAGCCCCAGGTAAGAGAGGAGCTCACCGACTTCTTGGCTGAATACGAATAAATTCCTGGTATAGAAGTTTGCTCATCGATATACTTGATTTTGTATTTACATAAATACAGTGCCCCCGAACATAGGGACGTTAGTACATATAAAATAGTACTAGTATGTAAAACAGATAGAATAACAAAAAAATGTATAAGGATGCTCAATGAATCAAATAACAAAATGAGCAACTGCGGCCGACTGAATACTAAAAACTTTGATATGAAACTATTACCCATGCATTTACCTTATTAATTTATCATATAACTACTTACGAATAAGTCATCATTATTAAGGTCCTAGTAATTTGCCTAGGTGATGTCCTGTCTCTACCTTTAATACAAATAATCATATGGTGGCCTACCAAGGTCATTCTATGTCAAGTGTACGACATATGTTACCCAAATACTCCTAACTATGATTTTATGCATATAATTATAATCGAGGTTTGATACAGGGTACGCCCCTCTTTAGGGATTCACTATAAGGGTCTGATCGTAGGCCATATGTCCTATATATTGGCTCGAGTCAAGGGCATTCCAGCTGACTCCAAATGCAAATAATGCAGCAAGGGCAGGTATGCCGCAATGTTTGGGCTCACTATAATGGTCTGATCTCGATCCTGTGCATAAAATCACGTCGAGCGATATGCCAAGCCAAACCTATGTACCCTCCCATCGTTAAATTTATCAAGTAGTGCCTTTTATGCCTATGCAAGTGCATCATGATAAATGTTATTCAACCATTAAAGTAATGTTTCTCATATTCCACTTCAACCGTTAAAGTAATGTTTCTCATATTCCACTAACTCCTTTACTAGTATCGTGATATTCAAACGCTAGTTCTTATTTTATTCTATAACTATATTGCTATAAAATCCAATATACAAATGCGACTATATCATGGCCATTTATTCTAACTATATTGCATGTGATAGACATTATATATGAATTCTAAGAATTTTCATAACACACGAATACAATCTTGTGTCGCTCTATAGATACTTGACTTGACAAGAGTAAAAATGAATACTACAACTCCAATAAATAGACGTAGGATGGAGATAAGTAATTTAAAATAGGAATGGAGCATGGATATTATGGCGATATTAGGCATATAGTCAATTAGACATATAGAAGGTGAAAGATTCGTCCCTATATATCAAGTAATCTATATCGACTCCGCTAGGAGAAACAAATGACTATGAGTTGTGCCTTCACGGAGAAGGAGGGTTTATCTTGACATACCTTTGATGCCTTCCTAGTTAACGGTAGGACCACTAGTATCAAACAATTCAACCTACAAGAGTGTAGCCTTTGTCTTATCAACCGCTAGTTTCCATAATCCAATAGATAATCAACTTAATATTTTAAAATCCATGTTGAGAAACCATTAACGTTTTCAACCCGAATCTGTTAGGGGCTGCTTTAGTGGGGTTTGCCGACTAGGACTGTGGTGAGTTTTGTCGGTGTTGGTTTGCCGGCGATCAAAACTGTAGAGAAAGGAAAGAGAACGATGAGAGAGAAAGGGGTCGACTGGGCTGACTGGAACTTAAAACAGGGGAGAGACGGAGAGCGGAGAATGGGAGGCGACACCGGTGGGGGCTTCACCGGCTGACGACTGTTGTTGCCTGCGGAGCTGTGGCACAGTAACATTAGAGAGAGATAGGAAAGTGGCGGTGGTTTGGCTAACATAATAAGTATTTTCTTCCCTTTTTCTTTAAGTATTTTTCTAGAGAAAATATTTAATAACGTGGCCCCATTTGCACCAAAAGTTTACATATATATATAATAATAATAAAATTTCTCACTTATTCTTTAATCCACCAGCCACAACCATACGCATTATATTTACATACACACACATATGTGTGTGTATGTATATATACACACACAATATAATTTTCTTTAAAATATATGTACCATGTAAATCTTTATAGATTAAGAGTTATACTCATCTAAAATATTAAATGAATTAAAAAAATTACAGAGGTATTACAATCTCCCCCACTTAGGATCATTCATCCTCGAATGATGCATCTAGCTTATTTTGACTCCTATAATATCCAAGACATTCATGAGATCATTTACTCAACTTTCACTTCCCTTAATCTACTTCAAGGTCTTTAAATAAGGCTAAATATTAAATTTTTCAAAAATTTCAACAGAGTTTCCCCCATAAATAAGCCGATTAGGAACCTGTCAGCTAACCAGAATACATAGAAATACGCTTCATAGAGTGTCATGACAAATACAAGACAAAATACATACAAATACGCTTCACAGAGCATCACGACAAATACAATATCCAACATATAATACACGAGGCTCTATTTGGCCTTATATTCGAATGATAGCTATAATCAATAGGGTAACTTACCTTATATTCTGCATATGGAAGCTGCATTCATGTACATTTCTAGAATCATAGGCACATATCATGTACACTTAAATGGTTCTTAAAACAAGTTAAGTATTTCTCCTTCTGTCCTTGTATTGAAATAACTCACCAGAGAAGAACACTTAAGATTTAAGGGATCATAGGCATAAATCATATCCTCAAAATGTTAAGTGGTAAACACATAAGGAATGTTGGGTGCCCTACAGCTCGATCTGGAGGCTATCATCTCACTTAGGCCACCTGGGTTTTCTCTACATGTTAATACAAAAGTTATACATAATTTGTTTTTTCTTATACACTTAGGGCTCAGCTTGTTGATTTTGTGGAGCCACTTGATGCCTTTTCTAAATGATACCTGCCTAGTCCATCAAACTATATAGTTATTGTAACATGTTAGCAAATAAATATGAAGTGCATGTACCCATATAAACATATGAGCCGCAAAAAGAACTTTAACTTATAAATATATACATTTTTAGCAGATGTATAACTTATAAAGTAGTAAAATATAAGAATATGTAATCAATGTGCAAGTTAACTCTAAAAATCTTTCACACATAAATATATGAACCATAAATAGCATGTGACAAGTGGGTTAAAAAGAAAAAATTAACATATGAACCGATGAACTATAACACGAAATCTGTCATTTGATCATATAGACAGATATAATCTTAATACCTAATACATATCACTATAAAAAGTGAAAATATATAACATATAATAAGTTACCTCCGATATCTAAGAAGGGATAATATAAGATCACCTAGTACATGGGTTCTAGGATTGTAAAAGTACATAGCGAGCAGGTAAGCTAATCACAACACTTAATGTCGATTATAAACTTATAGATGAATATATACACGTAAATAAATACAACAACATATCCAGTGTATTCCCACAGAGTGGGATCTAGGAAGGGTAAAGTGTACGCAGTCCATACCACTACCTCAATTGAAGTAGAGAGGTTGTTTTCGATAAATCCCTAGTTCAGGACAAATACAAATATAATAGACAAAAACATAAAATCACCCAATAAGAGAGGGATATCACACCGCTAATCCACATATGTCATTAGAGAAAAAGAAAATATGTTAGAATTGAATCTCACCACTATCTATAATTATTTCACATACTATATCCAAGAAAAGTCAAGTAAGGGAATATTATGCTGACATATTCAAACAAATAAAGTACCTATTATTTTGATTGAGAAAAAATATACATTCAGTAAAAGTTGATCTTCTAAATGAGGTGATTCAATACACTCATTATGAAAAAGGTACAGGAAATTTGAAAATCTAAAATATTACTCTTTCCAGAACAATGTACAACAATTAAATAAGAAAACTATGAAAACAAGAACACTTAATGTTTGTGTGTCCTGGATAGAAGCAAAAGGTGTGCTTACAGCAACATGAAAAAAGGTGTGCATTCATAGTTTTAAAAAGCTGCTTGATTTCTTAAATACGTAGTAGTCGAGCCAAATAAAAACTTTCTTGTAAACTAAACTAAAATAGCTAACTTAGACAATCCTATAAAAAGATGTAGCAAGTTTCGTGTAAAAAGAAGTAAAACTGAATTCTATACTAGCATCCCTGAGAACCTTGCATTAGAGTACTTGCCTTTGGAACCAACATTCTACAAAAATTACTAGTATTTGAAAATTCAAGGGCAAGATAAAGATGTGAAGACATAACATAATGCACCAACACTGAGGTTTTCGGTGCCATGAACTAATGATGGGGACCATCATAAACAAATAGTCATATATTATACAAATAAATAGGCCCTTGATATTTCTAAGTGCATATCCTATGGAACATATGATACCCAATAACTATACCATAATTAAGGTAACATACAAGCAAATGATTTGTCCAACCTATAAACTATAGAATATAATACACAATATATATATATATATATGTATGTATATAACATGTAGATAAATGAATTGTATCTTAACATTTATAGTATGATTATATAGATAAATAAACTATGAAAGTGCTTGATGCATAAATCTTAACATTATGGAAACTCACGGTATGTAAATAACTTGATTATAACATATGAGCATGTGAAATATAATCTTTGAGCAGATACATCTATAACCTATAAAAATTAAGTATGTGTCATATGAGCAATAAAACTTTACATTCTAATCATATAAACTTATGAAATGGATAACACTTAAACAATTATGCTTTTAGAACATGCAATGTACAAATGAATGATATACGATGATTGTGACATGTAAACAATAACCTTATGACCTTTGAACGAATAACCTCTAATGCGTATACGCAATGTCTGCGATCAAGTATTCTATGAAACATATAATTTGTGTATCTACATTTTATGAAACAGATAGCATGTAAGCACATTTTATATAAAACATGCAGTGTATAAACGATGATTCATAAAATATGCAACCTATAAACAAGAATCTATAATATAAACAACATGTAAATAATTAATCTCCCATAAACTCATAACAAGTAAACTAATAAGCCTATGAAAATAAGTACCATGTAAATGGTTAAGTTATCATACATGCAATACATATAATCTTTCAAGCAAGTTAGCTATAAAACATACATATTGAATTCATGGTAACTTAATCTTGTTGGCATCTAGTTACGAGGAATTTCAGAAAGTCATCTAATCATAATTTACATACGAGCATACTCCTGCTAGTTTCAAATAATGTTAAGGATACTCCTATCCATATTTCCCTATTTTTTGGGGGGATAATTTATGTAATCAGGTTATTTTCCTCTTAGCCTTAGAAAATTCTCTCTTTATATATATATATATTCGAACATAGGAACAAGACATTATTAATAAAATCTATTTAATTATTTATTAGGATACTTTATAATCCTCTTACCAGGGTGATAAACTGAACCGTTCTGTTTCTATTGTTATCAGGCACCACATTATTGAACTCCACATCTAGTAGCTCATATAAATTTGGTAGACAAATAGATAGGCGGGATGCTAAAGACAATGTAACGCAAGAACTTTTGTTTACCACCTACTTACGGAGTCATTTTGTTACCTCTCCATAACACCTAAAGATTAGCCACCTTGAACTTAACAATTGAGGTCCGACTGTGCCTGGAAAAATTGCTATAACCATATAAAAAAAATATTTAAGGGTAATTCAACATTTTTTTTTCTAAGTCAAGTTAAAAATCAGTAAGCTTATGATAAATATGTATTAGGTGAACACATACATTCCATCCCTTTCTTCGGAAGAAAATCTTATAAACGTCATCAATACCTAAGAAGTGGCTAGTTAGGCCACAAAGGCACTTAACAAGACTATGGCCACGTGAAATAAAGTGAACAAATAATTATTATATCTTAAGACATATGTACTCTACTATTGGCAGTCTATACATCTCTAGATATATTCTTGCCCTCCAACGCAGGTGCATTCTTAAGCATCGTACTAGATTAATGTATCTCTTATCGAGAGGCCAACTGATTAACTGCCAACTTTCACTATTTTATAGATAGGTACCAAACCTCAAGTTGATACTAATATTATTCCTCACGATGTGGCACCGCAACCCACTAAAGCTATATAATCATGTTTCCATAACTTTTTCCATAAAAGTCATACTCTAACTAGGCACACTATCTATGTATATACATAGTCTAAGATGTTCAAATAATATTATACTATTCTTCAAATGCAACAATTTTCTTCTTATAACCGATTAACAAATACTATGTCTTGATCTAGTCTAGACACAAATGATAACTCTTAGTTTATGTCTGACTCCTCAATATTTTTAAATCTAATCCTTGATCGCACACCATTGCTGATTTTTTTTTATTTTGAAACAAACCACGGTGGGGTAATCCCTACCCATGTATTCCTACAAAATTATAACAACACTTATCCCTAAGCTTGCTATCCTTATAAGAATTCAAACATATAGGTCATTACCTACTCAATATATTCCAATGCACATATTCTGAGGGAATGATCTATGTACTCGCTTGGGAAAATGTGTAAAGGATCTATGCCTAGTTGACCAGTTAGGAATACCTTTAACTAACACTTGCGAGATATGTTTACCCAACAGTCAAAGTTACGTACCTTAAACTCATAGAGACCCAATTTGAGTGCCTTTATTATGAAATTATACAATATCCTAAAGCTTATGGGTGCATTACCAAGGTAATACTAAACATCCCCCATGTAGTTAAATCCTATAGGTATTAGAGAGATCACGCGAGAAAGCTTTCGAACTTGAAAACCACTAAACTTTTTGCAATATTTATATCAGAATATGCCACTTTCTATCTCGAATATTAGTTTAGAGTATTGAGGCTGAGCTTTTAGCTGTAAAATTCTTTTTGGAATGCTAGTATATGGCCCGTCGGCCTGATCTAAGGTTATCTTTAATGGGATGAATCCATATGACAATTAAGAAGGATATGAATCAGAAGTAACACTTTATAACTTAGCTTTGCCACACGATCTAGATCACAATATGGTAAAAAATCCTAAATGCCTAAGCAGCTCCCCCATTATAAATGTGGTGCACAACACATCTATAAGCGGGGCTATACTAGACACAACTTCGTAGACTCCCTAGGACATCTTAAACCTGGGGCTCTAATACCACTTTTGTCATGCCCCTGGCCTAGAAAAGATGAACAAAAACCGTATGAGTATGAGTTATATGATTGACATATACTGTGCGAAGGGGTTACCATTTATAAACAATGATAAGGAGCTATGTACATACTAATTTTCTCCTATTGAACACTCAGCTGATACAAACATGTGAAACTATGACCACGAATAACAACTTATCTCTGTCTACGAACCCTATAAGAGAAATTATAATTGCACTAGGGAAGGTGGTAGAGACAGAGGCCCCTACATACCCAAACTATAACTAAAAACAAAATTAAATAGTACTTGACGTTTATTAGCCCCAGGTAAGACAGGAGCTCACCGACTGCTTGTCTAAATATGAACAAATAGCTGGTATAGAGGTCTGCTCATCGATATACTTGATCCTGTATTTACATAAATACAATTCCCCCGAACATAGGGATGTTAGTACATATAAAATATGTACTAGTATGTAAAACAGACAGAATAACAAGAAAATATATAAGGATGCTCAATGAATCAAATAACAAAATGAGAAACTATGGCCGACTGAATACTAAAAACTCTAATATGAAACTATAACCCATGTATTTACCTTATTAATTTATCATATAACTGCTTACGAATAAGTCATTATTATTAAGGGCCTAGTAATTTGCCTTGGTGATGTCCTGTCCCTACCTTTAATACAAATAATCATATAGTGGCCTACCAAGGGCATTCTATGTCAAGTGTATGACATATGTTACCCAAATACTCCTAACTATGATTTTATACGTATAACTGTAATCGAGGTTTGATACAGGGTACGCCCCTCCTTAGGGACTCACTATAAGGGTCTACCCGCAGGCCATATGTGTCATATATTGGCTCAAGTTAGGGGCATCTTAGCTGACTCTAAATGCAAATAATGCAACAAGGGCAGGTACACCGCAATGTTTGGGATCACTATAATGGTCTGGTCTCGATCCTATGTATAGAATCACGTCGAGCGATATGCCAAGCCAAACCTATGTACCCTTTCATCGTTAACTTTATCAAGTATTGTTTTCTAGGACTATGCAAGTGCATCATGATAAATGTTATTCATCCATTAAAGTAATGTTTCCTATATTCCACTAACTCCTTTACTAGTATCGAGCTATTCAAATGCTAGTTCTTATTTTATTCTATAATTATATTGCTATGTGATCAAATATACAAATGCGACTATACTATGGCCATTTATTCTAACCATATTATATGTGATAGACATTATATATGAATTCTAAGAATTTTCAATACACACGAATACAATCCCGTGTCACTGTATAGATACTTGACTTGACAAGAGAATTTTCAACACACACGAATACAATCTCGTGTCACTGTATAGATACTTGACTTGACAAGAGTAAAAATAAATACTGCAACTTTAATAAATAGACGCAGGATAGAGACAAGTAATTTAAAATAAGAAGGGAACATGGATATTATGGCGATATTAAGCATATAGTCACCATTGCTTGATCTTATGAGTTAGAATTTAATGGGCGAAATCCCCAAATCTCCAAATGAGTTTGATGGGTGAAAACCCCAAACTCTAGAAACCCTTTATCATCCTCAAAAAAAGGGATGAAGGTGAATATGAGGTAACCCATAACATCTTTGAAAGAGGGTTATAGGGGGATAAGGCAATGGTGGATAATTAAGCCTATGGTTTTCTCCCTTTTGTAATCTTAGAAATAAGTATATTAGGAGTGTAAATCATGTCAAGAACATCATCCTAGAAATAGGGATGCTTGATTGAGGTTTTGGGTGATTACAAATTTCACACTTGTTAGGTGCTCGAAAGAGCCAGCGGGTGAAATCATTGTGGTTTTATCGAAATATAAACCTCAATGACCTTTGAACTAGCTTATCCTTTAGTTAAAAACTAAATTTATGCTAAACCATCATTAACCCACATACTTTTACCTTTAGGTAGATATAATCCCAAGATTTCCCCCAACATTGCTGCTTAAAACGAAAGTGTCATCTCTTGATCATTTGCTAAAGATTGTACAATAAGTTTCCAAACAAATCCCCCCATTTTATTTTATATGTCATTTTTGTTAGCATTTTAGGTAACCTCGTAGTAATTTGAGCACCCATAGGGTTTGAAGTATATAATTCGCTCCTTGAGGTTCAAACCCAATTCAAATTGGGTTACTTGACAACAAACGCCTCACCCCTCAATTATGGGAGTGAGTTGAGCGTTATCAATCACTTGATGGTCTGAAAGATTATTAAGCTATGAAGGAATGCTCCAACTAATCAAGGCAGTGATATTTGGTATGAAGGCATATTGGGCACGGGTTTTTTTTATCCCCAAGAAGGTACTGAAATGTAGTGAGACAATTTATAGAACATACTTGTGGACTGGAAAAAATGAAATCTCTAAAAAGACACTTGTCTCTTGGGAAAAAGTGTGCTTACCACAGGGTGCAGGGGGCTAAATGTGATAAACTTATATCTATGGAACAAGGCTGTTATAGCAAAGCATATATGGGTAGTGGTAATGACTGCCTGTGGATAAAATAGCTTCATACTTTTTATATAAAGCAACAGGAGTTAGAAAAAATTCTTCTACCTAAGAATGTCTCTTGGGTAATTAGAAAAATATTGAATACCAAGAAACTGGTCATGGAGATACAACATCTACAAGGACACATGCTGGATAGGTTGATCCAATTACAGAAGGGAGAGAAGTTTAGCATAAAAAAATTATACTTATTGTATAAACCTCAGCATCCTAAAGTAGAGTGAAAGAAACTGATTCTACAACATCACATGCAGCCTAGTCATAAATTCAACTTGTGGCTAGCATTATAACAAATATTGGCAGCTGTTGAGAGACTATTGACGATTGGCATACAAGTCCCTAAAACTTGTGTGTTCTGTGATGCAGCTGATGAACTATTTGAACACTTATTTTTTTAGTATAGCATCACTAATGACATCTGGAGAAGACTTTTTACTTGGCTAGGAAAAGATAGAAGAATTGAAAGCTAGAATGCAGAGGTGAAATGGATGGTGACAGGAATGAAGCATGAAGCAGGGTTCAGAGAAGTAGTAGCAGCAGTATTCTGGACTGCCATGAATGCTCTTAGATTTCAGAGAGAAACATACTCTAGTGATAAAATTTGTAAAGATATTGCATTGCATATACATACTAAAGGAAACATTGTAATTAAATGGCACAAATACCTGCAGAACCTTTATACTAATCCTTGATGTAGTCATAGGTACACAAATGTTAAATGTATGTATGTGAGTAGAATAAGAGGTGAGAGGTGATTGGTCAACAATCATCAAGGTATGTAATAAACAATTTTGGTCAAATGAAAATTCCGTTTACCAAAAAAAAATTATTAGTAAAAGAAGTTAGTTCAAATATTTGATTAGAACCTAGTTAAATCCTCAGCAAAGTCGCCATGTTTGTTTTATCCCTTTCGAATTTCATTTGGCGAGAAAATGGTTTTGATCTTCTTAAAACTATTTCAAAAAGTTTGAGAAAATTCCAAAATAATTTCAAGAAATTCACAGAGTCGCCACTTGATTTTTATAGAAAATCAAGAAAAGACTTAAAGAGTTTCAAAGGTTCAAAACAGAAATAAACCTTTAAAGCTACAGATAATGAGTAAGGGTTCAATTAACGCCCTAAGAAGGTTTTTAAGGCACTTAGGAGCGTCCGTTTAAAACGGTTTACCAAAACGAACTAACTTGACTAACTAAAAGTGGCTAAATTTTGAATGACTTAATTTTATAGGAAATACTAAAATTATTTATTTAAACATTTAAAATGGTGTTTATTTATGCAATGAAAAACATTCTAGTTGAATTAAACTAAGTTGTAATTTTTCGAATTTAAGAGAAAAATATTTTTTGCTTTCGTGGAGAAAGAGAAGATTATAAAATTATTTTCTTATTATTAATTATTATAGAAAAGTCGATAATGTTATACAAAATTCTTTTGGAAGAAATGCTAAGAGGGTGTTAAATTAAAAGTTCTTATTAATCATGAAAAGTTTAAATTTACAAGAAAAATTAGTTTCTTGAATTTGAAGAAAGTTACTTTAGTTCAAATAGACTATTAGTCATATGAATAAAACAAATGCCATTTTAGAATAAAATAGTTAATCTTTAAAAGACTTATTTTAAGGAGAAAATCGAAGGAACCCATTTAATCCATTTTAGATAATATAAATTAGGTGAAGAAATTATGAATTAAGTAAAAGAAAACTAAGATTAAAAAAAAAGACAACACTTTAGGGAATTTGTCTAAGCTAATTGATTAAAAAGTTAGTTAATACAAATAAGCAATACAAAGTCAAGAATTGAAATTGGGCCCTTAGTTAGCCCATCAATAAAGCTACCCAGCTTTGAGCTTTGAATTATGGACTTCAGTCCATTTTTCTGCAGTGTATACTATGTGTATCAACCCCCTTTTCTTCTTGCGCTTTTTCTATATCTGATGTATATAGTACCATATATTGGTCATAAATACGCGTATTTCAGTCCTCCACCTGTATGATAAGATTCCTCTTCTTCATTATCTCCAAATATATGTGTATATTTGCTGTATACACGCATATACAACCTTGTTTCTTATCTCTTAGTCCATTTTTTGGGACTTTGGTTGAGGGTCGGACTCGAAGATGATGTAGGCCTCTTTGTCCCATTGAGAAATGCAGAGAATGAGGACCATGTGGACTCGGGCGATTCATGTCACATACAACAACAAAAAAAGATAAAGAATTAATACAAGCTCCGGTGAAAATGCACAACTAATGATGGCATCCAATTAGAGTAAGTCAATGATTTTCACAAATAAATTCTCGAAACCAACAACTTATTTATCAGATTGGTTTAAATCTCTTTGTAACACACTATATGTGTAAAATATTTTATAGGTATTTATGAATATATGTTAAACAAAGGCAACACAATCACATACACATTGTAAGATCAAAAAGGCAATGGTATATAACATTTTAATCTGCCAGAAAAGTAATGAACATTATTAGCCAAAAGAGAAAAATATTCACCAGTTTCTTCTACCGACTTCATATATGCATCTTGTTTTCAATATTTAGATCACATATGTATACAAGGCGATTATAAACAGGATCAAAATTTCCATTTTTTATATATAAATTACATTCAAAAGTCAGAATTGTCATACCATACCTCCTATAAGTGCCCCTAATCAAGCTGATAGATTTGAAGTATGACAAGTATAACATGTACGTAGATAACTTATTTGTTGGGCATGCAAAGAAAGTTCAACATTGACACCAGAAAAAATTGAGAAGCTACACATAAGATATAAGATCTGTTAATTCTAAATTTCTATGTGACCTTTTGAGGAAAATAGTGCTAGCTTGGTATAAAGTAGACAATATCACATGTTACGAGAAGTCCTAAATCTCATACATTTAACAGATTATATCAACAAGTTAAAAAGCACTGCACAGATGGAGGCTATCAATAAGATAAAAAGATACCAAAAATGTCCAGAAGAAATAGGTTGGAAAAAGATACACGACTTCTTAGACAATTGGCTTGAAACAACCAGTAAACCACTGGTCCCTATCAAAAGTACTAATTTTCTTTATGATGTTGCAAGTCTTTAATCCTGAAACACTTAGCCTAATCTTTATCACCAAACACATGGTAACAAATAAAAATCAAGAATGAAGTTTTTCATCAATTTTTTTTAGAAAACGTTAGAGCAGGCAGAGCACTTCAAGCAACAAAACATGGAAGAGAAGGATTTTGTACACAAAAATCCTACGGCCTTTAAGCCTCTACAACAAACAGTCCCAGCATCCATTACTATACTAACAAAAATTTATATGCTAATAAAGAAAATCGCAATGACACAAGAAAACTAGATGAGGGGAGATGTTTACCTTTCTCCGGGAAGCTAACCGGGATAAACGAGCTTAAATTGAAAGAATTTCATCACTGCCAGAACCCACTGCTAACTCGCCAGAGTTTAAACGAATTCACCGGGATTGAATGTTTTAAAGAAATTTCTTCTTGAATTCTTTGATTACGTAGAATTAGAGGAATGCTCCCCCGAATCCTCAATTTTCCTCCAAAGAATCCTCCTCCCTTTTAACAATGGGAGGGGGTTGTTATATAAAAACCCAAAATCCCACTTCTTGACTGATTTAGCAATGTGGGATAAAAATTTCAAGGGTAGTTTCAGAAATTTAAAATGGCAGATTGGCTGATGGCATCATTGACAGCTGGACTCGTGAAAGTTCTTTGTGGGTTGGGTTTGTTAGGTCACCGGGTTCGCTGGTTTGAACCCGTTGTTGCTGGTGGGTTTTTGTCGTTGTGTTGTTGTTTGGGTGAAGCTACTGACTGTTGCTGTTGTTCGACGTTGTTTCCTGTTATGTGGGGGGTTGTACGGTGTTATAAGAGTAGGGGTGATGGATTCAAATGGTTATCAGGTCGGGTCGACTGGATTTGCACTAGGTCGATGAGAATTGGGATTTCTGTTGGGTTGGGTAGAGTTGTTACTATTGTTGGACTGGTTTTGGGATTGAAATATAGGCCTGAGTCGGGTAAAAAAGAAAAATAATGGGTTGGTTTGGTTGGGTCATTAAAATTAATAAAGAGAATTAGTCCCATTAGAATCATGGTCATTTTATATTTATAAAATAGTCATAACTGAATAAATTTGGATAAAGTTGAGACGAAATTAACTTCTAATTAATCTAATGAGCTTCTCAAATTCAATAACTTTAAAATAAATATTTAACAAAACACAATTATTTTTGTTTAAAAAAATGAAGAAACTAATTATGTAATTAATTTATTATTTTCAATCGATCTTGGAAAAAGTAAAGTATTTGCAATTTGATCAAACTTTTCACTTTGAATAAATTTTAAAGAATTTTCTTTATCTGATAATTATATAATCATGTATAATTAAACACTAAACGTATTATTTTCACCTAATTCTAAAGGTACGATTGAAATTTATTTTAAAATAACTTAAAATAAATATTTTAAAACTATTTAAAATTGAGAAATTCAAAAACTAATTTAAAATGTGGAGGGTAAAAATTAGATGTCAACAAGTAGCCATTTGACATTAAAAATTTGGGTGAGATATATTTCATTCTAGGAATGAAAAATACCTAAATCATGTGATGAACTTTTCCTTGACATGTCACATTATGGTAAAAAAGAAAAATTATGAAATACAAATTGTTGATTGTATGAGCCATGCAACTCCTTTTGATTCAAATATGTGAAAGTGGTGTGATAAATATAAAAAGAAGAGTTTGATAGCCTAATAAAATATGAGATATGTGGCTAATTGCACTTGGCCTGAAATTGAGTAAAAGTACTTAAGCAAGTTATACAAGCAAATCAAGTAGATTTACTTGAAGGAAAAAAGTTTGTGGCTTGTTTTATTAAAATAAATCTTGTTGAACTTAAAAGTATTTTTTATGCAATTAAAAAAATAATTGATGCTATTTATTGAAATAAAAAAGTAAATTATTATTTGCTAACTCTATCATGGAGGTTGAACTAATTATTTTAGGTTCAGATAGTGAAAAAAGTGAATTAATCAATCACTTTATTTTGAGAAATTAATTTCTCTAGTTTTGAGTTATTTTGATAGCACCAATATAATTGGTATAGTTTAAAACTGTTATTATAACAGTAAATTCAAACCCGTGAGAAGAAAATAATATTGTGATATTATATTTGAAAAGTGGCACCACTAACATTGATTATGTCAAATTGTGTGATTATCTTGCAGATGAACTATACAAGGCCTTAGCAAGATAAACGATCTGAAACATGTTGAGGGGGAAGGAATTGAAGCTCAAAAATCTAAGTCATATATGAGGAAACCCAATCTGGGGATTAGAGATCCTATAAACAGGTTCAATGAGAAAAACGAATCATATGATGACTTGTTGTGTAATGCACTATCATTTTATCCCTCCTTATGGTATGGGTGCATTTTGTTCCTATAATGATTTGTGACGGTTGAGTCTAGAACTCTTAATGAAATTTTTTATCTCTTATGAGTGGGTTGTCGAAATTACAGGACCATCCTTGACAGATTTCACCTATGTGACTGTGGAAGTAGGACGCTTCCTATGAAAATTGGGCTTATTCTCAAAAAATATTTATGAAAAATGGGATAACACATGACCGTAATGTACTGGCTATTAAATCTTATGTCAACACCTTGATTGTTGTGTGTATGCAGTGATGCTTTATTTTCCTTAAACAGTCATAGTTCAAGTCTATACCACTACTGAATCTGGAATAAAATTTATTATTTTACTAAGTAAAGGTTCAATGCAGAGCACACCTTCATTATGCGCAATAGTCTCCCTTAAACTAAATTGGTGCAATACTTATTGAATGTTAAAATGAGTGAAAGAATGTTGGTGCATTTTAATATTTAAATTAAAATGTTAAATTGCATAATTCTACCATTTTGTATTTGTGTTAAATGTCTATATTCATGGTGGCATTATGTGTCATTACTCACATTAGTTTGTGGTAGAATGTGACCTCTAATTAGTTGATTGTCGAATTAACTTGACTATCTACATTCTTGTAACCTAAATGACCATTAGTTCTTGCAACATCTCACTCATTATTCTACTTCTTTATGTCATGTAACTTATGTAGCAATTAAGCATATATCTTCCTCACTTAATATTTCACTAATCCTTCATTTATTAAATGGAAGAAATATACACTTTTATAAAGGGTATCTTCTTTTTTTGTGTAGTAAGAAGAAAAATGATCAGTTGTAGTATATTGTGAGAGATAAGAAAAAAATGATAAGGGTAGAAAAATATTTTGTGTATAGTAGTGAAAGGAAGAGTTGAGACATAGAAAATATTCTAAGTCTTCAACTATATTCACTATATAAAAGAGAGTAATTATATTAGTGAAAGAGAGAGTTGAGACAGAAAATATTCTAAGTCTTTAAACTATATTCACTATAAAAATGAGAGTTTTAATATGTTGAAGGAAGGTGTTCTTGTGGTGGAGCTTTGAACTCTTCAACTAATCCGGAGTTGTTTGAGTTGTACATCGATGATGAGTTGTTGTATCCTGAAGGAGACAAGTCAATAGATATACTGTTGGATCGATTTAGATTATGCCGCAGTGGACTTGAATCTCCTTAAAGAGAGCGAGATATCCGTACCTCAGCCAAGAAGAAGATGACCTTATTATTTTCTTCATTGTTTGTTCATTTTATTCAACTGTAATTACTGTAATTTGTGGTATATTATACCAATATCCCATAATTCCTCTTTCAAGCTTTCATTTAGAATTAATATAGGGTGAAGATCTTAATCCACAGTTAGAATGAATTTTTCGTAAATAATACTCTAATTTTACCATATCTTCAAACCTAAAGGTGTCATTATCCGCTTTTCAATCTTTAGCACACACATTCTTCAGATCTTCAACAAGAATCCGTTCTTCTTTTATTGTCCATGAGACCATGACCTTCGGGACCGAGGTATTAATCTACTTGATCTTTTCGATGTTTAATAACAAGTTGCGCAATTACGCATTCCGTCAATGTAATCTTCGGAAAAAATTGATCAAGTAAACAAAATAGTGAGGAATGAGCACATATTTTTTATTTGCAATTAAATAATTAAGAACATTAACAAGAAGATGTGAAAGAAGATTTTGAAAAAAAGTTTATTTACTCATTCCAAACGGATGAAGTCTAGAACAAAAGTAATTAAATAAAAAAAATACCAAACAGCACAAAATAAAGTACAATGCAGCTGAATGCAGATTTCCAATTAAAATGACATAATTTTAATAGTTCGAACAATTATAGAAATAATGAAAAATATGTCCCACATTCTAATGTGGGTGTGGTAAGGCTACATAACAATGTAGTCATCTGTATACACAATAGTTAACTATAGCTGAACTGCCATACTAAAAGAAAAATAAAAAAAAATCATCAGTATCTGTTAAAATTCCATATAAATAATATCAAAATATTTTGATCTACACAAAGTCAAAATTAGTACAATCAATATCCAAATTCCAACATTAATGATGATAGAATATGACTATACTTTAACCATTTCCCCACATAAATATTGATAAAAGGCATATAATAAACGAAATTATTTTATTTTATTTAAAATATGAAAAATTGGAAAGGCATTATGATTGGTGAAAATAGTTCAGTGAATGGGAATTACTGTCAACATGGTTAGATGACGGGTAATTGAACAATTAAAGAAAAAATAGTAAAAGTTTCTGGTTAAAATTAGAATTCAAAGTCAACATTTTAAAGTTCATTTTTCAAGTAGGCTTTTCACATACCACAAATTGTCAGAACGAAATTTTTGTTGATGATCAATGGACGGAATCCTTTCACCTAGTGATTAAATAAAGAGAAGTAAAGGTTAATTATAAAAATAAAAGCACAAAAATGTGGGGAGAAAAAAAAAAGCAAAAACGTCTAGAAAAGGAAAAAAGAGTCCTAAATTTCAATGAAAAAACTGAAAGTGGACCAAAAAAAAAAATCACTAAACAGGTATGAAAATAAACTTAAGGAAAAAAGTCTAATTTATAGAAAAAAATTAAATATCTATTTTTAATATTAGAAAAATAACTGATTTTCCTTTAAGTGCAGAATCTGTATAAATATTAAATTCATGTTGACTTATGACTTTATCTTATATTACTTTACCTTATATAGAATTACCTTCTTTAGCTATAAATCAAATTCTTTTTTTCAATAGAAATCAAATTTTAATTACACATGTTTATAATGTCAAATATTATATATAATATTTATATCCTCAAGCTGATAATATTGTCTTTCGTGCCTTTTTTTAATATCTCCTTTATTGAAGTAGTTTGTTTTGATATCTTATCTTTGTTTATATATAATATTAAAAACATGATCTTTACTTGTTTTAAATTTTAATTACTTATATTATTTTCAATCATGTGAATAATCATAAGATTTAGCATATAATAAAAAGCTCTAATAATTGTCTTTTTTTTCCAGGTTTTAATTGTTATCGTGCACATAAAATATGATCAATAAGTCTTTTTAAAAGTAATTTAATTTATTTTGCTCCATAATGATCAAATTTTTTCGATGGAGTGTTACATACATATGCTTTGGATAATGCTATAACTCACAGTACAAATGGTTGTTGTTATCATATTACACTTGACCAAAAACTCTATGTCCTATTGATGGGTGTCTATGCCTTGTCTATGTTTACTTTAAGGGTTGGAATTACAGTATAAGAATTTTTATTTTCTTTCATCTCACAAGTATGCGTTTAAGTTAAAATATAGTGAGACTGAAATTCATTTAAAATCTCAATTAGAAATTTCTTGATAATCTTCTTTGTTACGATAAATTACCTTGCTTTGTTTTAATGACTATTTTGTTCTTGTATCCATATTGACGCTCTGTGTTTTTCTCAAAACTATTTGGTAAGATTCAAAATCTTACTCTGCATCCCGCACCCTTGGCTGATTTAATTATCGAACTCCTACTGTCACGACTGAGTCGTTAAGAAGAGTTTGATTTATGAAAGGTTAAATTCTTTTTGATTTATGAATCATATTTTTGTAATATGTAATTTTTATGTGCAATTTAGTTCTAATATTGTTGCATGCCTGTAGTATGTTTGTTTTCAAAAATTTATGATTTTTTTAATACATGTGCATTATATAGGAGTGTGTGGAGGTCATAAATTAGGGTAGAAGGTTAGTAGCTAGTTATACTTTGACTTGTTTTTCGACAGGTTTAGGTTTAGTGGGAGTATGACGGGAGTTTGAGAGCATTGTGTTTATCATAATTTTAGCTTTATACATGTATTTTCTTACTTTTGATGTCTATTACCCTCTATTATATATCACATTTCAGTCACCATATTATTTTCTGTATTATTTCTCTGAATGTTATCCACTATTTTTCTTATTAATTGACATGTTTTCTTCATTGTCATATTTTTTTTTCGTAATATTTTCTTAATACGGAGTACTAACGTTGATATCTTTATTGCAGTGATTTTTTGAAGCAGAGCAGAGAATTACTTTATTGTTAGGAATTCTCATAAATCCTCCACCACATTACTGTCTATATTTTTCAAGCACAGTAATTTTTTCAGTTTCATTCGCCAACTTAAAACATATGTAAGTATCTTTCACTTCTAATCCATATCTAATAATGTTATCCCGGTCTAGAGTATAAATATCTATTGAGATCGGTCTCTCTATCCTACAGAGGTAGTGATAAAATGTGTATTCTATCCTTCAAAGACTCCATGTATGATATTATATTAAAAATTATCTTGAGATTGAAGGCATAACTATTGAATCCTAATTTTGTAAGTTAGTTGAGGGTCTATTCGAAACAGTCTCTGTATCTTATAAAAATAGTTATACGGTATACATACATCAATAATTTCGTTTATGAAAAGATATAATATAACATTTATCGCATTTATTTTTATCGTTTAAATGAATCTTGTATTTGTTTTATTGTTAATTGCTATATAAGTTCATATAATTTGTTGTTTTCGTACGATATTTATTCACATCATTTAAATAGATATAACATTTATGTTAACATCTATTTGTATTTTTTAATAAGTTTTTTCTATATATATAATTTTATTGATTGACACGAGACACACATGCAAAGCACGTAAACTAAACTAGTATTATAATAAGCCTAGCATTTAAATGCATTAATTTGTGAGTCCTAATCAGTGGCAAATCTAGAAATTTTCTTCAGGGGGTTCAAAAAAATAAAAATATAAATGTGTGAATACGGCAACAAAATATAATTTCAAGGGATGTAATAGTATATAGTCTATAGATATAAAATACTTAAACTTAAATAAGAGTAATTAATAAGTAAAGCAAAAAGTTAACCCTTTACAAAGTTGTACAAAACATCCGAACATGCGTCTTTTTTTTAATATTAATTATAGCTACAGGACAACTACTAAAGCTGTACAAAACAGATATTAAAAAAAAAGAGCAGCCTGCGCCCCCTACTGAGAATCAAACCCGCGAAAGGAGCAACCCAAGAAGTGGACTTAGAACCACTGAGCTATCCAACAACCTTGTTTCAGGTGGTTCAAATTCAATATATGTACATAAATACTGATTTTCTACCTTATATATACAAGGTAATTTTTTGTCGAGGGGGTTCGGGTGAACCCCCTAGTTACATCGTGGGTCCGCCCCTGGTCCTAATACTGATGACAACAACTTCCAATAAAATAAGTGTAGCTATGAAGGTTTGAACTCAAGACCCTCATCATGAAATTTGTGACTTCATCACCCAAGCCAAACGTCTCATTGATCCCTTAAGCACACAGCTGAAGCGGACATGTTGACGGTCTGCTGGGTGCTTCAACTATATACTATTCCCTTTTATCAAGGCACGGGCACAATAAATATTTTTTTAGTTCATTTTAATTATTGTTAGTCTTTTTAATACATCAAGAAAATATTTTTTTTCTAACTCTTTAATTTTATTTTTTCGCATGACTACTTACGATTATAAAATTAAAGAACATTTTACATATTTTAAATTTAAAACTACAAGATTTTAATTTTTTCTTTACTTTTTAAATTTAGTATCAAGTGAAAATCATACAAACAAATAATTTAATTGTCTATTTTATGTCATGTAGGAAGTTTAAACTAAAAATTACCAAAACAGGAAAAAATATTAAAATTCAGTTTCATTTCACCACGTAACAACACGATGATATTTTTGTCGTCTCAATTTATGAAATTTTGTGATTCAATTAAGTTTTTCTTTGATCATTTTTTATATTATATCTCTTAAATATTTTGAATTGTTAACTATTGTAATTTATAATATTTTTATATAGTTTTCAATAATATACATTACCCCCTGTTCAAATTCTTGTGAGCTAATAGTCAATTATATTTTTAAAATAATTTAAATTTTTAATTATTGTGATTTATAATACATTTCTTCTATTCCAATTTAAGTGACATTGATATAATTTTGAGAGTCAACCAAATATTTATATCTTTTAATTTTTTAAGTTGTTAATTATTGTGATTTATAGTATTTTTTACGTATTTTTTTTAAAATATATAACAAATTATTTTTTAAGATATTTAAGATGTTAACTATTTTAATTTATGATACTTTTTATGTAATTTTCAAATAATATATATACCACTCTCCTTGTCCAAACTTTTGTGGCATTGATAGTCAATTATTTTTTAAAATAATTTAAGTTTAACTTATTGTGATTTATAATATGTTGGTGAAATTGCAATAAAATTACAATTGAAAATTACAAGTGAAGAAAAAGGAAAAGAATGTCTTCTTCTTCTTCGGTTGAGGTACGAATATCTCGCTTTCTTTAAGGAGATTCAAGCCCACTACAGCAAAATATTTCAGCGGTCCAACAGTAATCTTCTTGACTTGTCCCTTCTAGGATACAACAACCTTCTCACAAAGAACAACTCAACAACTCTGGACAAGAGTTGAGTTCAAAGCTCCACAAAAAGAACACATCCCTTCAACTAATGAACTCTTTTTTTTACTTATTTGTAAACTCTATATTGTCTTGTGTATTCCAAAATCATACAAGACCACCTCTATTTATTGGAGAAGAAGTCTTTCATGTAATGAATATGAAGAAGTAAATGGGATAGTAAAGATGAAATATCAATGACTTAGAGGTTTCAAGAGTCACAAGAGTTACATGAGTTACACCACATGAAGAATAGAATAATGGAGGAATAAAGAATGGAAGTTACATGAAATTTATATCCACATTCTACCATCACTAACTATTATGTTTAATAAATCATAAATCACCAATGAAATGAGAGTTATGGAAGCTGAAAATACAGCCATGTACCATGTGAAAAAAATGTCAAATAATGGCATTAAAATGAAGGTAACAGCCATGAAAGAGTAATAACAACACTAATGCACTACAATGCTGCATTGCTTTCAAGAATCATGCATTATAATACTATTAAATAATAATAATATTAAATTACAACATCAATTCTCCACTCATTCTAATATTAATAAGAGAGTTTACTAGTTGAAGGAAGACTATCATGCATAATGAAGGTGTGCTCTGCATTGAACCTTCACTTAGTAATACAGTAATTTCTTACTCCAGAGCCGTAGTGGTTTCAGACTTGAACTATGACTGCTTTGGGGAAATAAAAAAGTTACTGCTTACACATAATAATCAAGGTGTTGACATGAGCTTTATAACGAACATATTATGTCCTTGTGCTGCCCGATTTTAATGAGTGTCTTTTGAGAATGGGCCTAATTCTCATAGGAAGCGGCCTACCTCCATACTCACATAGGTGAAATCCATCGAGAGTGCTTCTGTACTTTAGCACCCCACTCATACGAGCTAAAAATTTTCATTAAGAGTTTTTTAAACTTAACATAAGGAGGGATAAGAAAATAGTGCATTTTTTCACAACAAGTCATCATGTGATTCATCTTTCCCTTTGAACCTGGTTATAAGATCTCTAGTATCCAGGTTGGGTTTTCTTACATATGACTCAAGATTCAACAGGCTTCAATTCGACCCCTGTAATACCCCGTAAAGCCCTCTTTCAGTCTGAGCCTTAGAGTGTATTCAGTAAAGCAAAAATCCAAGTCTAAAAGTTTCAGAAATATCTTCCTAAGTATGAAATACTTTGAATCGTATGGAATTTCCCTAATTTAAACTCTTTGTCATGTAGAACATTGAATAAGATTTCCATCGATACCAAATTCGACCAAATCCGACACTCGGGTGAAGAGTTAGAGCCATTTTAGTGAGACAGTATGCCACCTGGAACTTTAGCGCATCGCGAAGCCAACCAAAATGGCAATCGTCAAAATCCAGTGAGCCTCCGCGATTATGGCACATCGCACCAAGGCTTAATTTCAGAATTTTTCAATTTCCAGGGAGCCTCCACGATTCCACCGCATCGCGGTATAGTTCCAGTTCGCAATCAAGATGGCAACGCAATTTTCACCGCATCGCGCCATCATGCAGTTTCCCAATTGTCCAAATTTTAGTGAACTAACGCGATTATGGCGTGTCGCGCCAGCATGTAAAATCGGGGAATTCTTTAGTTTAATTCCAAGGGCTATTTGGTCTTTTCCCCTTTTCCCTAGCCTCTATAAATACCCGGTTAAGGGATCTCAACCTCATTTTTCTCTTCCACTCTAAAAAAACTAGGGTTTCCAAAAAAATTAAATCCTCTTTTTTTCTTCAACAAAGATCAAGAGAGAGTCAAGAGAAAACAAGAAATCTCTCCAAAGGCCTTAAAGAAAAAAGTTTCCCCAAGGTATGTAGATGTTGATTTTTGGGTCCCTTTCATCCAAGAAGCTCAAGTACCCTTTTCTAAAACCCAAAGATTTTATGTTTATGAGTTGTTAATGATTCATGTGAGTTGTAATTGATGTTTCATGTGTTGTTGAGTTTTGATTCATGTTTTTCTATAAGATTTATGAGCTTTGACCGTAGTATGTAGAATTCATGTGATGTTGGTGATAAACCCTCTTGAAGTAGTTTTCTATGTGATGTGTTCATGTCCTTTGGGTGTAGAAATGGTGGAATAAGAGAAGCATGTCCCCCATAGGTTTGATAAAAAGCTTAGGTGAAGCATAAGGGTCATTATAGTATGTTGAATAGGAAACCCCAAATCGTAAGCTAGTCCATGCATGCCTAGTGTTTGATAAAATGTCTTAGTGAATGAATTATTACATTATGGTAGGAAATCCCTAAATAAGTGTGAACCCATGCATGTCTAGTGTTTGTTGAAGGACTATAGTGAACAAGTGGAGATGTGATAATAGTAAATTCCCCAATTATGTGATCTTTGATATATGCTAAGCTTTTAATATATGCCAAGTGGTTAGCAAGTAAGTAGAGACATGATAGTATGAAGTTTTTCCCAAATCATGTGATGTCCAAATACATGTCAAGACTGATTTAGGTGTGAAGTACTTGAGGTAAGACCTTGTTGAAGGAAGTATAATCTAGTAGCATGTTTCCCTACGCTAGTATATGTTGATGTTTCCTAAATACTTGACACAATGCCTTAATGATTGTAAAGGTGAAGGTATGTTATGTTTCCTAAATACTCGAAGAGATGCTTTAATGATAATGATGATGAATGAATGACTGTGATGATGAATGAATGATTGTGATGATGATGATGAAAGAATGGTTGTGATGATGGAGGAATGATTATGATTTATTTTATATTATCGAGTCCTGGGGGTATTTATACCTGACAATATAGTTGTTGTCTAGAGCTCGTGTCAGTTTTATGATAATTCCAGTCGAGCCATGATTCTCAAAACTCAGTGAGCTATAGAACTCTGTATCCTCAGACAATTGCAGAACGTAAGAAAACTCAGTAATCTCCGTATCGCTAGTAATCTAGCCTCAACCCTGTACTCAGCTCAGATCTAACAGTATGCAAGTGTTCAATTCTAATCTCAGAAGTGATCAAATAATCAATTCAAGCTCTGTATCATCAGTCAGATACCGTGATTCAATACCATTTTCATCATATACGGAACTAAGTGATCTCAGCGTAGCTCAGTTAGATATTTTGATAAAGATGATCAGTATCAGATTCAGTTCGATTGTGTTCAGTTAAGATTTCAGTCAGAGTCTTCCAGTTGGGAGTAGAAACTAGGACTGAGCAACGAAAGGGATGACGGCTCCTCCCGACAGAGATAGAAAGGTCGGAGTCATTATTAGCAATCCCTGACCTCCAGAACTACGTAGCCAGCACAGGATACAGGAGTCACCATCAGGAAAAGGCTGTCACCTCCAGAGAGAGAGTATTTGACTATTATATTGCCTTAGGTTGACTTCTTGATAAGGGTCATCCGCTAGAGAGGATTGACCAGAGAGATGTCTTTACCCGTGGCATAGTATTGACACCTTTCCAACTGGGGTTACAGGTTGGACCCCACCTGTGGTAGGTTGGGGCATGTCGGTTAAGTAACTACTTCCCACAATTTTAGTTACAGTTCAGTTTCGATATCAATCTTTAGAAATCAGGACTGTCAGATACAGTCATCTATCTTTATAAGGAACTCAGATAGTTCCATTGATTCATGGACCATCCCGTTAGATAGGCTTGGTCTCATATACAGTTATTTGATATCATATTCAGAGATATGCCGCTAGACAGGCTTGATTCACAGTCTCAGATTCTATTGAGTATCCTTGTTGTCAGATTCAGATATATTCATATTTCTTACCATTGATAATAGTTTTTGAAATCATCCGTTAGAGAGGTTGATCTCTAATCCTGTCAGTCGAAAACAGTAAAGCTCAGAATTCAGTCCTTGATGTAAGTGCATCCAGATCCTCAGTTATCAGTATCAGATGAGTCAGTGATTCAGTATCTCCGTGTCAGTAGTGAGTTCAGTCTGCAGTAAAGTGGTATCCAAGTTTCAGTATTTAGAGTTGTGATGATTGTGATTATGGTCTGTGCTTTCATGTATGTGTTCTCGTATGATATTTTCAAGATCATTCAGTTTAGATATTGTGCATGCATGGGCCCTTGCATTTAGCCTTACCCCGTCTACATACTCAGTACATTCTTATACTGACACATTTGCGCTATGGTGTTTTATTTGGCACCATAGGTTCAGAGGTACAGAACCCAGAGTTTTCTCAGCAGTTCAGTCCTAGTCAGCAGCAGTAGTCGTAACAGTGAGTCCTCTTCTTTCAAGAATGAATCTCAGTTTAATATTATGGCATCAGACTTTGTTTATATTTTCAGTAGACAGAGTTAGTTGGGGACATGTCCCATCTACTCCACATTCAGATAGTTTAGAGTCTTTTCAGATGGATGTATTAGTATTCATTTTTCAATTTTGTGCATTCATAGATGTGTTGAACCTTATGGTTGTTTTCCGTATTTATTCCAGATATTATGCAGTGCACAGGTACAGATATTAGTAAAGGGTTAGTTGGTGGTCCTTTGGGGTCATAAGCACCGTGTGACATTCCGGGATGGGATCTCGGGGCGTTATAAACTTGGTATCAAAGCCTAAGGTTCAAGAGTGTCCTAGAGAGTCTAAAAAGCCGCATCTAGTAGAGTTTTATGCATGGGTGTGTTGCGTGCCACATTTATGTACAAGAGGCTACGGGGTGTTTTAGGAGAAGTTTCCCTTCTTTTAGTATTCAGATCCTACGAGTGAGCATGAGCTCAAGTTGATTCTCAGTTTTATCCATTTCTTCCTTCCATTTACAGAGTATGCCTCTTCGCAGAGATTTTGTCCATGTGGTTGATGACAAGCCCCCTCAGCCAGTAGATCCTGAGAATGAGAGTGTGTTGCATGTAGAGTTTCGAGCAGCTTTCCAGGCACTAGCCTAAGATATGACTAATGTTCAGGGTAACCGTCAGGCTACAGTCCCACCTCAGCAAGATGGGAATTCTGCCGCAGCCAGTGTTAGAAATTTCATGAAAATAAACCCGCCAAAATTCTTTGGGTCAATGGTAGGTGAGAACCCGCAACTTTATCTTGAAGAGGTGAAGAAGATTACCCAGATTATGTATGTTTCTGAAAAGAAGAGTGTTGATTTAGCATCCTATAGGTTAAAGGATATTGCTCATGATTGGGTAGTGATATGGGAGAAGAGTAGAGGGGAGAATGAAGCTCCCTTGACTTGGCTAGAGTTTCAGAGTGCCTTTCTAGATAGATTCTTTCCGCTAGAGATGAGAGAGGCGAAGGTAGAAGAGTTCATAAACCTAAGGCAAGGTTCCATGACCGTGAAAGAGTATTGTCTTAAGTTTAACCAATTCTCCCGTGACTTGGCTAGAGTTTCAGAGTGCCTTTCTAGATAGATTCTTTCCGCTAGAGATGAGAGAGGCGGAGGTAGAAGAGTTCATGAACCTAAGGCAAGGTTCTATGACCGTGAAAGAGTATTGTCTTAAGTTTAACCAATTACCTAAGTATGCTCCCGACTTAGTAGCTGACCCTAGAGCGAGTATGAGTAAGTTTTTTGTCTGGGGTATCGAGTTATGTGTTGAAAGAGTGTAGAGATACTATGCTCAATTGAGATATGGATCTTTCTAAGCTAATGATACATGTACAATAGATTGAGGCAGATAAGATAAAGGAGAGAGAGAGAGAGAGCAAGAGAGCCAAGACAAGTAGTCATGGTTTCTCTCAGGCAGGGTCCCAGAGTGGTATTCATTCTCGGCATGGCCGAAGATTTTTATCCCTAAATCTATATTTAGCTAGTGTACCCACACCTGTATTTGGGGGTGTCAGATTTGAGGAAGCGCCAAGCTCCAAAGCCCAGAGTAGTGCTAGTGGTATTCGTACACATCCGCGTTGTGGAGAGTGTGGCAAGCGCCACCAAGGTATGTGTAGAGCCGGTAGTGATGTGTACTTTGGTTGTGGTGATCTAGGGCATAGAATGCGAGAATGTAGAGTGCTGACTCAAAGGGGTAGACTCCATACGCTTCAGGCTCGCCTTGATCGGGAAGGATTCCCTGAAATAGACCCAAGTATGTTATGAGTCCTTCATATTTATGATATGCATTGTTAGATCCTTTGCTTTCATTTCGAGCTTATATGCTAGCATGAGTCATGCATGAGTTTCAGATCTCAGTCGGTCAATTATGACCTAGTCTGTAGGTGCCCCGCGCACCGCCCCAGTATTTTAGCAAAGTGTGTTTAGAGGGACATAGAGTCCCAAGGGGGAGATACCCTATAGTATTACGATGTTTGCATGCCATTAGATTCATCCAGATGCATGTTCAGATTTTCTTTATGAAGTTAGCATCAGTTGTTATTGCATTGTCAGTTGTGCTTTCGAAAGTCAGTTCAGTCAGACATTCATGTATTAGATATGCACATTCATTAGAGATGAGTTCAGCTTGTCAGTGTGTGTTCAGTCATGTATTCATAAGATCATCCCAGTTATGAGTCCATGCATCAGATATGCATGAGTGTTATGAGAACCCAACTATGAGTTGATTCAGTCAAGTATTCTATGCATCAGATATGCATGCCCAGTATGATAACTCTGTATGTCATTATTCCAGTTACATAGTTATGTTCTGAGATGTTCCCATTCCTTGAGTAAGTTCAGTTGATCCATATTCTCAGTCTATCAAGCGACATTCGAGGATGAATGTTCCCAAGATGGAGATAATGTAATACCCCGCAAATCCCTCTTTCAGTCTGAGCCTTAGAGCGTATTCAGTAAAGCAGAAATACGAGTCTTAAAGTTTCAGAAATATCTTCCTAAGTATGAAATACTTTGAATCGTGTGGAATTTCCCTAATTTCAACTCTTTTTCATGTAGAGCATTGAATAAGCTTTCCATCGATACCAAATTCGCCCAAATCCGACACTCGAGTGAAGAGTTAGAGCCATTTTAGTGAGACAGTGTGCCACCTGGCACTTTAGCGCATCGCGGAGCCAGCCAAAATGACAATCGTCAAAATCCAGTGAGCCTCTATAATTATGGCGTGTCGCGTCAAGGCTTAATTTCAGAATTTGTCAATTTTCAGGGAGCCTCCGCGATTCCACCGCGTCGCGGTATAGTTCCAATTCCCAATCAAGATGGCAACGCAATTTCCACCATATCGCGTCGTCATGCAGTTTCCTAATTGTCCAAATTCCAGTGAACTGGCGCGATTATGGCGCATCGCGCCAGCATGTAAAATTAGGGAATTTTTAGTTTAATTCCAAGGGCTTTTTGGTCTTTTCCCCTTTTCCATAGCCTTTACAAATACCCGATTAAGGGATCTCAACCTCATTTTTCTCTTCCACTCCAAAAAAACTAGAGTTTCCAAAAAAATTAAATCCTTTTTTTTTCTTCAACAAATATCAAGAGAGAGTCATGAGAAAACATGAAATCTCTCCAAAGGCCTTTAAGAAAAGAGTTTCCCCAAGGTATGTAGATGTTGATTCTTGGGTCCCTTTCATCCAAGAAGCTCAAGTACCCTTTTCTAAAACCCAAAGATTTTACGTTTATGAGTTGTTAATGATTCATGTGAGTTAAAATTAATGTTCCATGTGTTGTTGAGTTTTGATTCATGTTTGTCTACAAGATTTATGAGCTTTGACCGTAGTATGTGGAATTCATGTGATGTTGGTGATAAACCCTCTTGAAGTTGTTTTCTATGTGATGTGTTCATGTCCTTTGGGTGTAGAAATGGTGGAATAAGCGAAGAATGTCCCCCATAGGTTTGATAAAAAGCTTAGGTGAAGCATAAGGGCCATTATAGTATGTTGAATAGGAAACCCCAAATTGTGAGCTAGTCCATGCATGCCTAGTGTTTGATAAAATATCTTAGTGAATGCATTATTCCATGATGGTAGGAAATCCCCAAATAAGTGTGAACCCGTGCATGTCTAGTGTTTGTTGAAGGACTGTAGTGAACAAGTGGAGATGAGATAATAGTAAATTCCCCAATTATGTGCTCTTTGATATATGCTATGCTTTTAATACATGCCAACTGGTTAGCAAGTCAGTTGAGACATGATAGTATGAAGTTTTTCCCAAATCATGTGATGTCCAAATACATGTCAAGACTGATTTAGGTGTGAAGTACTTGAGGTAAGACCTTGTTGAAGGAAGTATAATCTAGTATCCTGTTTCCCTACGCTAGTATATATTGATGTTTTCTAAATGCTTGACGCGATGCCTTAATGATTGTAAAGGTGAAGGTATGTTATGTTTCCTAAATACTCGAAGAGATAATTTAATGATAATGATGATGAATGAATGACTGTGATGATGAATGAATGATTGTGATGATGATGATGATGATGATGAATGAATGGTTATGATAATGGAGGAATGATTATGCTTTATTTTATGTTATGGAGTCCTGGGGGTATTTATACCCGACAATATAGCTGTTGTCTAGAGCTCGTGTCAGTTTCACGATAATTCCAGTCGAGCCATAATTCTCAGAACTCAGTGAGCTATAGAACTCTGTATCCTCAGACAATTGCAGAACGTAACAAAACTCAGTAATCTCAGTAATCTCCGTATCTCTAGTAATCTAGCCTCAGCCCTGCACTCAGTTAAGATCTAACAGTATGCAAGTATTCAATTCTAATCTCAAAAGTGACTGAATAATCTATTCAAGCTCTGTATTATCAGTCAGATATCGTGATTTAATACTATTTCCGTCAGATATGAAACTAAGTGATCTTAGCGTAACTCAGTCAGATCTTTTGATAAACATGATTAGTATCAGATTCAGTTCAGTTGTGTTCAGTTAAGAATTCAGTCAGAGTCTTCCAGTTGAGAGTAGAAACTAGCATCGAGCGAGGAAAGAGATGGCGGCTCCTTCCGACAGCAAGAGAGAGGCCGGAGTCGTTAGTAGCAATCCCTGACCTCCAGAACTGCGTAGCCAGCACAGGATACAGGAGTCACCATTAGGAAAAGGCTGTCACCTCCAGAGAGAGAGTATTTGACTATTATATTGCCTTAGGTCGACTTCCTGGTAAGGGTCATCCGCTAGAAAAGATTGATCAGAGAGAGGTCTTTACCCGTGGCACGGTATTGACACTCTTCCAGCTGGGGTTACAGGTTGGACCCCACCTGTGGTAGGTTGGGGCATGTCGGTTAAGTAACTACTTCCCACAGTTTCAGTTACAGTTTTATTTTCGGTATCAATCTTCAGAGATCAGGACTGTCAGATACAGTCATCTATCTTTATGAGTAACTCAGTTAGTTCCATTGATTCATGGACCATCCCATCAGATAGGCTTGGTCTCATATACAGTTATTTGATATCATATTCAGAGATATGCTGCCAGACAGGTTTGATTCACAGTCTCAAATTCTATTGAGTATACTTGTTGTCAGATTCAGATATATTCATATTTCTTATCATTGATAATAGTTTCTGAAATCATCCGTTAGAGAGGTTGATCTCTAATCCTGTCAGTCGAAAGCAGTAAAGCTCAGAATTCAGTCCTTGATGTAAGTGCATCCAGATCCTCAGTTATCAGTATCAGATGAGTCAGTGATTCAGTATCTCCGTGTCAGTAGTGAGTTCAGTCTGCAGTAAAGTGGTATCCGAGTTTCAGTATTTAGAGTTGTGATGATTGTGATTATGGTCTGTGCATTCATGCATGTATTCTCGTTCGACATTTTCATGATCATTTAGTTTAGATATTGTGCATGCATGATCCCTTGCATTTAGCCTTACCCCATCTACATTCTTAGTACATTCCTGTACTGACGCATTTGCACTATGGTGTTTTATTTGGCACCATAGGTTCAGAGGCACAGGACTTAGAGTTTTCTCAGCAGTTCAGTCCTAGTCAGCAGCAGTAGTCGTAGCAGTGAGTCCTCTTCTTTCGATGATGAATCTCAGTTTACTATTATGGCATCAAACTTTGTTTATATTTTCAGTAGACGGAGTTAGTTGGGGACATGTCCCATCAACTCCATATTCAGATAGTTTAGAGTCTTTTCAGACGGATGTATTAGTATTCAGTTTTCAGTTTTGTGTATTCACAGATGTGTTGAACCTTATGGTTAGTTTCCATATTTATTCCAGATATTATGCAGTGCACAGGTACAGATATCAGTAAAGGGTTAGCTTGTGGTCCTTCGGGGTCATAAGCATCGTGTGACGTCCCGAGATGGGATCTCGGGGCGTTACAACCTCCCTCGATGTGCTCCAGACCTTTTTTCTTGCTAAGGCTTTAGTCAATGGATCTGTACGATTATCACAAGATTTAACATAATCAACATTAATGGTACCATTTGTCAAATATGATTTCACATTGCTGTGTTTTCTCCTTATAAGTTTGGATTTACCGTTGTAATAACAGTTTTGAACTCTACCAATTGTAGCGGTGCTATCAGAATGAATTAAAATAGGAGGAATTGATTTTTCAAAATAAGGTATTTGAAATAACAAATCTCTCAAACAATTCGCTTCCTCACTAGCTGAAGCTAAAGCAATTAGTTCAGCCTCCATGGTAGAGTTAGCTATTTTATTCCTTTCGGATTTCATTTTAAAAAAAATGGTTTTAACCCTAAAAAACTATTTCGAAATTCAAGAATTTTTCAAAATAATTTTGAGAAATTTAGAGAGTCACCACTTAATTTTTATAGAAAATATCAAGAAAAACTTACAGGATGTTCAAAGATTAAAAAATAGAAATAAATCCTTGAAATTAGAGAAACAGGGTAAGGGTTCAATTAGTGCCCTAAGAAGGTTTTTAAGGCACTTAAGAGCGTCTGTTTAAAAATGGTTCACCAAAAGATCATTTTTTGACTAACTTAAAAAAAGTGACTAACTTTGAAAAGATTTTGATTTAAAATATTAAGATCATTTGTTCATACATTTAACATTGGCATTGTTTATTCTAACGAGAAATAGTCTATTTGAATTAGAAAAAGTCACAACATGTTTTGATTAATCCGATATTAATTTTGAGAAAAGTATTTACATGATTCATAATTAATCACAAAAAATTAGAATTTTGAGAAAAAGATCTAGGGGTATTCTAATTGAGAAACTATTCTACTTAATTCATTATTACTTCTAGAGAAATTAATATTTTGCTGGAATTAAAAAGAAATCTACGTAAACTAGGTTGCACATTTGAATTTAAAGAGGAAATGAGTTGTGTTGTTTTTTTAATGAATAAAGAGGAATATAATCATTTATTATTTATATCGTCATAAAAAAAGTCATTTTGATGTAAATAACATTTTTGGAAAATGTTAAGAGAATGTTAAAAGTATTTTATCAATTATGAAAAGTTAGAATTTACGAGAAAAAATAGTTTTTCTTGGTTTGAAGGAAATTATATTAATCCAAATAGGCTACTAGTCATATGAACAAAACAAATATCATTTTAAATAAAATACTTAACAATTTCTTTTAGGCTTAGTTTTAGGGAGGAAAATCGAAAGCAACCATTTTAATTCATGTAAACGTGATACATTAGGTGAAAAAATTACGAATCGACTAAAATACTTGATAAAATAAAATGATAACGACTTAGGGGATTTATCTAAATTAATAGCTAGAGTTCTCAAGCAAATACAAATAAACAAGAATAGGAAATAAAGAAAGAGTTAAAATTGGGCCCTTTGGGCCCATTAGTGGGCTGGCCAGCTTTTGGGCCTAAATCCCATGGATTTCATCCATTATTTCAGTGTATATCATCTGTATACTGCAGATATTTTTTCCCAGCGTTTTTGTATATCTGATGTATATCAGATTGTATATCAGCCAACTTTATCTCCCCGTTTTGAATATCCCCTGTATATTACTGTATATTGGGCGTCCATTATTTCAGTGTATATTATCTGTATACTGCAAATATTTTTTCCCAGCGTTTTTGTATATCTGATGTATATCAGATTGTATATCAGCCAACTTTATCTCCCCGTTTTTCACTGCATATCCCCTGTATATTACTGTATATTGGGCGTATACAGCCTTGTTTCTTATCCTTTGGTTCATTTTTGGGATGCTGGCGTGGGACTTGGTCCCGTAGATGCAAAGGGATATGGAGTCCAATTGGACTCGGATGAATTCACATGCATCAAATAAAATATAAGGATTAGCTATCAAATTTAAAGTGAATTATTCATATCTAAACATCAAAATTTATCACATATAAATTCATTTCATGATTTCGAAATACAACATAGCCACTTATTATTCACTAATACGAACAGGTTGCGATAAGAACCAGTAATCCATTGAACTCTAGTTACTGATTGCAGATTTTCCAATGGGATTCAAACGTCCAAATTTAGCGTCATTGGACATTATTATGTCAACAAAAAAACTTTACCACATTAACTTCAATGGAGCATACATAAGTTGGACATACATTAGTTGAATAGGAACAGACATATGCGCACTAACTTGTTCTCAGTAACAAGATGAATGCAAAGAAACAATAACAAGAATTAAGGATAAAGAAAAAAAATAAAAAAAATAAAAAAAAATATGCAGCCTTCAAGATTTAAAATTGTCAAGAAACTGAACTTTGCATCATAGTGAAGACAAACACAAGCTAATTAAAAGGGGGTGGGCAATATAAATTTCTTTTCTAAAAGCCTCTTTGTCCAATTACTACTTTGAGAAAACTTAACACACACCCCATGTGCCAATATAGGTAATATCGGATTACTGTAAATTTCATTAATTTATTACTCTTCACGTTCGTCAAAACATCCAAAAAAAAAATGTATGCTTATGCAAATCATTGAGAGAGTTATCTTTGTAACTAATTCAGCCGTCACTAATTAATTTGTCTGTAAATTGTGATATTTAGACTATATATGGCATGGTCCCATATCTATGAACCAAAAGAACATATGCAGCCTTCAAAAATTAAATTTTAATGCACCTTGCTTAGTGTTTCAGTATCAAGAGAATTTTGAGAATGAATTCTAATCTGAAAACACACAAGAACGAAATAAAAAAAAATAATAAGAATAATAGAAAATAAGAAATAGCTTACTCATCTTCAAAATCTATAAATTAACAGCCACCTAATACAGTAAGGGGTCGTTTGGTTTGAAAACAAGTTATACCGGGATTAGTTATGCTGGGATAAATTATGATGAAATAAGTTATACTGGGATTAGTTATGCTGGGATTATTTTTTATTTAGTGTTTGGTTTGTTGTATTCAAAGTAATATGCATGGTATAATTTCAAAGAATAAATTGATTGATTACCAAAATGCCCTCCATATTATTTAACAATCATTTTGAACGGTAAATTGTTCAAAATTTATTTATTTATGAATATATTATACGTTAATTAAACATAATTTATGTGTGTGTGAGAATATATTACGTTATATATTATGTTATATATAATTAAATTATATATAATTAAACATAATATATTATAATTAAATATATTAACATAATATATATAATTAAACATAATTAGCGTATATATATTCATAATATATTCATAATATTATACATTATATATTACGTAATTATGTTATATATTACATAATATATTATATTCATAATTAATGAATATATTATACGTTAATTAAACATAATTTATGAATATATAATTTATATATATTTATGAATATATTATACATTATTCATAATATATATTTATGTTCATAATATATTATACTATTCATAATATATATTATATGTTCAAAACATAATTATTATACAGTTTACCAGTTTATGTTAATTATTATTATATATATGTAATTCATTTATGAATATATTATACGTTAATTAAACATAATTTATTATTTAAGAATATATATATATATATATATATATATATGTGTGTGTGTGTGTGTGTGTGTGTGTGTGTGTGAGAGAGAGAGAGAGAGAGAGAGAGAGAGAGAGAGAAATGAAAATAATAGAGTTTGAGGGTATTTTTGTCCTTTCATATATTGATCCCAAGGATAAATTATGGTGGGATTGTTATCCCACTGGATAACTTATCCCGGGACTATTTATTAGTCCTGGGATAAGTTATCCCGAATATTGCCAACCAAACATGTAATAGAAAATTTTATCCCGAAATTATTATTTTATCCCGGGATTATTTGCTTCAACACCTTAAACCAAACGACCCCTAACATCTAAAAATATATGCAAATTTAACACCATTAGTCATAGTATTTGTTTAAACTATACACGAATGATTTTGACAAATAAGTTATATCTCTCAATCCCCAAACACCACTATTTCAAAGAAAGTCACAAAAGATCAATCAGTTCCACGACTAACAATTAGAAACTTCACTGCGATGTCAAAATATGGGATGAAATTTAAAAAAAAAAAAGAAGATGAAACTCTCATCTATTTCGGAGCAGGAACTAGGATGAACGAGCCTCAAGCTATCGGAATTCCACCAAAATTTATGTTGTTTCCATCGGAGTTTTAATTTCAACTCGCCGAAATTTTAACTTCCCGTCAGGATTGATTTTTCAATGGAATTTCTTCTTGAATTCTTTGGTTACGTGAGATTAGAGGAACGCTCCTCCCGAATCCCCAATTTCCCCCCAAAGAATCCTTCTTCTCACTCTTGTTCTTCAATGGATATTTATAAGAGATTTCAGACTAATTTGAGAGGGAAAAATAGAAGGGTGTTTGTGTCACGCCTCAAATCCTATTGGGGCGGACCGGCATCCGTAACCGAGGAAGCCCGGGAGAACCAGCTCATAACCTTATACTTCCCATGCATACCTCTATGACAACCCAAAATTCGGACAACATCATGTCGCATATAAAAGAAAATAATCACCTGTATAAGCTCGAGCATACATATATATGTATATACAATACTTGGCCGTTGGAGCCATCACGTCTATTAACAAAACACCACCTTGACTGTACATTAGGTCTACAAAGCCTCTAGACAATACACAGAGTTTAACTAAGGTCGGGACACACCACTCCATATAACTAACTTCTATACAATACCAAAAGTGACTGGATATGACACGAAAAGCCCCGAAGCAAACTGGAGCTTACCAAAAGCAGCTGGATATCCTGGCTTCTACTTGTGCGGTGTATGAGCTGAGGTACCTGTACCTGCAGCATGAAATGCAGGTTCTCCGTGGGGGACGTCAGTACAAAATATGTATTGAGTATGTAAAGCCGTAGATAATCACATATGATATAGGAGCTTAATAGAAATCAGAAACAAGTGAATAAATCGTAATAGAAGTGGACCACACTTGAACTTGTGACAACCTGAACATTGTATTTATTCAATCATTTTACCTTCGTTCTTATCATCTTTGTAATCATTACTGTACTGTACTGTGACCATTAGGCTGCCTCCAGTACATATCAACTGGGATCGACCCATGATAGGCTTATGCCCCTGGGATACCACCCATAAACACATAAATAGGGATCGACCCATGATAGGCTTATGCCCCTGGGATACCACCCGATAAGAGAGAACTTCTATCACTTAGTTCAATTAATCTTTGAGATTGTTATTTCGGTCGCCACCGCATTTTTGATACTTTGAAACAATGATACATCAATAAGAGACATATAAATAGACCATTAATGCAATAAAAATGAAGTAAGAACTCATTGGCACATCAATGAAGTGTTTTAGAGTCATCAATGCCATAACAATGAAGTAGGAACTTATTGGTATATCAATGAAACATTTTGGAGTCATTAATAGCGCATGGATCTTGTTTGAGTAACCGGATACCTTCTGACATTCATTAGTTCAATAAACATATAAGATTTGGAAAACAAGTAAGTATTGGAATGTCTTGACATTTTGTAGGGTGGAAACAAGTTCATTGGTAACGTAGGACATCATACAAAACCATTATGGATCACATGTTATTGAATAACTTTGGAAACTTTCTTAATAGAACAATTGTTCACTTTCATGCCAAAGATATGGTATAGAGTATGCTTTACATACCTGACTGTCAACCTTCACTACTAGTCCCAAATGGACTTCCCGTCTTTTTGGATTACTTATCTACAATGAACATATATAGCAATCTAGTATTACAACCAAACGTCACAATTCAATTATTTGAATTCACCAAACTAATGGTTAAGTAGTGAGCCTTAATTACACCATAAAGGGTGTCACTTTAACCCTCTTATACTCCAATTACATTCACATGCCATGCACATTTATGCAACATCCTCCAATATCAAGTTTGGATTCATTTATCCTTCCAACCAATCCATTAAACCAAATTGAGCCATAGACATAAATAATCATCAATTCAATAGTATATCACCATATACACGTTCCATAACTCAATTACCATATCCACCTTCCACAATTCAATACAACCAAACCATGCAAAATAGTCCATAACCCTATTTCTATCACCTTTCAATAACAACCAATACATATAATCCTCTATCACACATATACATATGGAAAAGAACAAAGGCAAATAATATTCATACCTTAGAATTCACCTCTTGATTATGCAATCCTATTTGCATAAATAATAGGTGCCATTCGAAGCTCTCGAGATGACAAACACAGTTATCGGATTACTTTGGAATTTCTACGGTTGAATCAAAAGTAATTTAAAGGTCAAATTTGGCTAGGGTTTGTTCTTTCTCAATGATTGATGATGAAAATGAGTTTTTGAACTCATATACATGTATATATACACATATTCCCGTCTATAATATAATAGGAAATGACCAAAATGCCCTTAAAATTTAAATAATGTCAAATCTGTCCTTTGGTGGACTGTTTTGATAAGCTAAAGTAGATTGACCATAACTCTTTGCTCCGATATTGGATTTGGATGAAATTGGTATAGTTGGAAGGATAATTCAAAGGGATTTCATTTCATATAAAGTAGGCCACCCAGTTCGTCCTGTACAAGGAGTTATGGTCGTTTGAAGTTGACCCTAAAAATTTGTTTTGATAGGTTGAAGTAAAACGAGTATAACTCCTTACTCAGACGTTGGATTTGGATGAAACCAATTGAATTGGAAAGAAGACTCAAAGATATTTCTTTTCATAGGTTGCAGATCTCCCAGTTCATTATATTAAAGGAGTTATGATCATTCGAAGTTGACCAAAAATTCGGCTGGCCTCAGTAGTTTGTGTGCAGGAAATTTTCCTGCACATTTACTATTCCCAAATATCCTGGCCACCGTTTTATAGTTTCGATCGTGCTCGATTATATCCGAAACCTATCCATTTTTGGAAATCTTTATATCGTTGGAAAGCTTATTCACTAACCTTTGCATGGAATCATCGACGGGAAAATTCCGGTATAAATAAAATAAAAATTAATTCCATATAAATAAGACCAATACACGTACTTGAATACGCCAATACACATACTTGAATACGGGGTGTTACATCCTTCCCCCCTTTAGGACATTCGTCCTTGAATGTTAGCGTAGTTATTCAACTAAAACAAGTTCAAGTCCATCATTAATATTCACATCATCACATAAATACTATGCATATATAAAAAAAAACTTACTTGTTAATGTTCTAACTCCGTTTCTTGAACTTCCTCTTCATCTTTGAACAAATGAGGGTACTTAGATTTCATTGCTTCCTCAGCTTCCCATGTAATCTCTTCCCTTTGACGATTTCTCCAACGTACTTTCACAGATGTTATCTCTTTATTTCTCATCATCTTAACTTGGCGATCTAGAATAGCAATAGGCACTTCCTCATAGGTAAGATCTTCCGCAACTTGCACATCCTTAGTAGAAGTGATATGTGATGGATCTCCGATGCACTTTCGAAGCATTGACACATGAAATATCGGATGTACTGATGAGAGCTCTTGGGGTAGCTCTAATTCATATGCAACTTGTCCAAACCTTCGAGTGATCTTATACGAGCCTATATAACGTGGACTCAACTTTCCTTTCTTGCCAAATCTCATTACCCCTTTCATTGGTGATACCTTCAAAAATACCCAATCACCTATAGAAAACTCTAGCCCTCTCCTTCTACTATCCGCATACGATTTGTGTTGACTTTGGGCTATTTTCAGTCGTTGCTGAATTACTTTAACCTTCTCTATGGCTTGATAAATAAGATCCGGTCCGAACAAAAAAGTTTCACCCACTTTGAACCATCCTATTGGTGATCTACACTTCCTTCCATATAAAGCTTCATATGGTGCCATTTTGATACTTGAATGATAGCTATTATTGTAGGCAAACTCAATAAGAGGTAAATGATCATCCCAGTTGCCCTTAAAATCTATTACACAAGCTCGTAGCATATCTTCAAGTTTTTGGATGGTACGTTCTGCTTGTCCATCTGTTTGAGGGTGAAAAGATGTACTCAACTTCACTTGTGTTCCTAAACACCTCTAAAAAGACTTCCAAAGGTTTGCGGTAAATTGGGTTCCCCGATCTGATATAATAGAGATTGGCACTCCATGTAATCGGAATATCTCTTTAATGTACAGCTTCGCATACTCTTCAATTGTGTAAGTGGTCCTAACTGGTAGGAAATGTGCGGATTTGGTAAGCCTATCAACAATCATCCATATAGAATCTAACTTCCGGGATGTACGAAGCAAACCAATAATGAAATCCATGTTGATTATGTCCCACTTCCATCTTGGAAGATCAATGCATTGCATATAACCTCCGAGTTTTTGGTGCTCAACTTTAACTCTTTGACAATTTGGACATTCAGCTACAAATTCAAAAATGCTCTTCTTCATGTCATTCCACCAATACATATCTTTCAAATCGTGATACATTTTGGTTGATCCTGGATGAATGGAATACCTTGAACAATGTGCCTCTGTCATAATCTTCTTTCTTATCCCTTTTACATCCGGCACACACAATCGGTTTTGGCACTGAAGTACTCCTTCTCGCGCAAGCTCAAATGCCTTGGTCGCACCGCTTTGAGCGTTCTCCTTAAGCTGTAATAAAATAGGATCTGCATATTTCTTCTCTTTCACTTCAGCTACTAATGAAGATTCCGCAACATTATGTACGATAAGCTCTTTATCTGGAGTTTCAAGAAGGTGAACTCCCAAACTAGATAACTGGTGAAGATCTTTAATCATCCCTTGCCTTTCCATAGGCGCCATCATAGCCTTATGAATTAACGCATCAGCTACCACATTTGCTTTCCCTGGATGGTACAAGATATCAACATCGTAGTCCTTTAATAGTTCAAGCCATCTTCGTTGCCTTAAATTTAGATCCTTCTGATTAAAAATATATTGCAAGCTCTTATGGTCAGTATATATATCAACATGAACCCCATATAAGTAGTGGCGTCATATCTTTAAAGAAAAAATAACTGCTGCCAGCTCAAGATCGTGTGTAGGATAATTTTTCTCATGTGGCCGCAATTGTCTAGAAGCATATGCTATTACCTTACCATACTGCATCAATACATATCCTAAACCAATTTTGGAAGCATCACAATACACTGTATACCCTTCGGTGCCTTCTGGAAGTACCAACACGGGTGTAGAAATCAACTTGTTATTTAAATCTTGAAAACTCTTCTCACAGGCATCATTCCATTGGAATTTGGATACTTTATGGGTTAGCTTGGTTAAGGGTGCTGAAATGGAAGAAAAGCCTTTAACAAACCTTCTATAATAACCGGCCAACCCGAGAAAACTACGAATCTCCATAGGCGTTGTCGGCCTTGACCAGTTCTTCACAGCTTCTATCTTTTGAGCATCAACCTTTATCCCTTCACTAGATACAATATAATCCAAAAATGCCACCGACTTTAACCAAAACTCACATTTAGAGAACTTTGCATAAAGCTTACAATCACGAAGAGTCTGCAATGCCTATCGTAAGTGATTGGCATGGTCCTCTTCTGATCTAGAATAAACTAGAATATCATCTATAAAAACTATCACAAATACATCCAGGAATGGCTTAAACACCCTATTCATCAAATCCATAAAAGTTGCGGGTGCATTTGTTAGACCAAATGACATAACTAGAAACTCATAATGACCATACCATGTTTGGAAAGCTGTCTTGGGTATGTCCTTCTCTTTGACCCTCACTTGGTGGTAACCTGACCTCAAATCAATCTTAGAAAAACACTTGGCGCCCTGTAACTGATCAAATAAATCATCAATTCTTGGGAGAGGATATTTATTCTTAATAGTCACCTTATTCAATTGCTGATAATTAATACACATCCTCATCGAGCCATTTTTTTTGTGCACAAATAACACTGGTGCTCCCCAAGGGGACATACTAGGCCTTATGAATCCATTCTCTAGCAAATCTTTCAATTGCTCTTTTAATTCTCATAATTCTGCTGGGTCCATTCTATACGGAGAAATGGAGATTGGTTGGGTGCCTGGTATTACATCAATACCAAACTCTACTTCTCGTTCAGGAGGCAAACCTGGAAGATCTTCAGAAAATACATCAGAAAATTCATTTACCACCGGAACAGCGTGAAGAGTTGGTGGCTCCGCTTCTATATCCCTTACTCTAACTAAATGATATATGTATCCCTTGGAAATCATTCTTCTTTCCTTAAAATAAGAAATAAATCTACCTCTTGGCGCGCCAATTTCACCTTTCCATTCAAGGACTGATTCATTTGGAAATTAGAAATATACCTTTTTCGTGCAGCAATCAATTGTGGCATAACAAGACGCCAACCAGTCCATACCCATTATAACATCAAAATATACCATTTCTAACTCCATAAGATCAGCCATCGTATCACGACCACAAATAGTTACTATGCAGTTTCGGTAAACCCTTCTAGCTATAATAGATTCCCCAACCGATGTGGACACTTCAAATGGATTAACTAACAGTTCGGGTATTCTTTCGAACTTTCCAGCAACCAATGAAGTAACATAAGATAATGTATAACCAGGATCAATTAAGGCATATACATCGAATGAAAAGATAGACAACGTACCCGTAACCACATCTGGAGAAGCCTCTAAATTCTATCTATCCGCTAGAGCATACGTACGATTTTGAGCCTCGCTAGAACTCGTGGCTCCTCTATCACCTCTAACACGACCCATTGGTTATGCACCCCTTCCTGAATAAGGCATCGATGATGATGATGCAACAAATGACCCTGTAGGTCGTGCCATACCCCCTATGCCCCTTCGTGGGCATTCTCTCATCATATGCCCCGATAAACCGTACCAAAAGCAAACATTGGTCCCCAACTGACATGCTCCCAAATGATACCTTCTACATTTATTGCATGGCTCTCGAGGAGGTCTCGATTGGCTCATATTCCCTTGACCTTGGTACCCCACTGTCCGCAAACTCTGACTCTCACTTCTGTGCCCAAATTGATTTCCTCTGGACCCTTGGAACTGTGGTGAGGCACTAGCCCCAGAATAAAAAAAATAATGGCCTAGGTGGTCTAGCAGAAAACTGTGGTCTGAACCCTCCCTGGGATGCCATGAACTGCCCTATAGATCTGGCCCTCTTGGAATATCCTCTTTCTAATTCCTGTGTTCTTCTCCTCTGCCTCTAATCTTCTATTTTCTGTGCAAAAGCTTGGATCCATGCTATGTCCATATCTTTGTTCAAATTGGCAATAGTATAATCTCTAACCATATATGGATCTAGCCTATCCACATATTGATGAACTCTGTCATCCATAGTAGCTACAACATTAGGAGCATATCTCGACAAGGAATTAAATTGGAGACTGTACTCCCTCATGCTCATATTCCCCTGACGAAGATTTAAAAACTGATCTGCATGGACCTGACGAATCTTGAATGGAAGATAATGATCAAGAAATGCCTCTTTAAACTCTTTCCAAGTAGATGGGGGTGCATCAATACCCCTAGATCATTTCCAGTCCTTGTACCAATCTATAGCCTCCCTTTTGAATCTATACACCACTAACTCCACTGTCTCTCTACCCGTTACATGCATAATATCTAAGGCCCTTTTAATTTGATCAATAAAGTCCTGTGGGTCCTCGTTAAGATCTGATCCAGTAAAAGTGGGAGGATCCATCTTAAGAAAATCCTGTGTTCGAAGGCTAGCCACCCTATCTGTACCACTAGGACCCGTGGTAGGAATGGCTTGCCCAGCAACTGTACGAGTCAAAAGTTGTACTATATTTCTAAGATCTTGATCAGCAACATTAATAGGTGGCTCTGGGGATGTAGTTCTCCTCCTCCTTATTTCTTCCGGAGTGGAAGAAGTTTCTGATGCATGCTCAGCTGGAGCCTCACTTTGATTAGCTGGTATAGTAGGTGACTTACTAGTCCCCTCTCCAGCAGCCACATCTACTTGCTTACCAGTATTCTTGCTTCTGGTAACCGGCATCATTACTATAGTAAGAGAAACAAACGGATTCAGTGGTCAATTATGACTTCATATACAATATAGGCTCTATCGCACGATCTAAGACATGAAGAAAAGAGACAATTCCTAAATGTCCATAGCCTCCTATTTATAGATGCGGTGCACGACACACCGATAAAAAAGACTCTACGTAGACACGACTTTGTAGACTAACTAGGACGAACTGCTCTGATACCTCTTTTGTCACACCTCAAATCTTATTGGGGCAGACCGGCACCCATAATCGAGGAGGCCCGGGAGAACCAGCTCATAACCTTATACTTCCCAAGCATACCTCTATGACAACCCAAAATTCGGACAGTATCATGTCATATATAAAAGGAAATAATCACCTGTATAAGCTCGAGCACACATATATATGTATATACAATACTTGGCCGTTGGAGCCATCACGTCTATTAACAAAACACCACCTTGACTGTACATTAGGTCTACAAAGCCTCTAGATAATACACAGAGTTTAACTAAGGTCGAGACACACCCCGCCATATAACTAACTTCTATACAATACCAAAAGTGACTGGATATGACACGGAAATCCCCGAAGAAAACTGGAGCTCACCAAAAGTAGCTGGATATCTTGGCTCCTACTTGTGCGGTGTTGAGCTGAGGTACCTGTGCCTGCAGCATGAAATGCAGGTCCCCCGTGGGGGACGTCAGCACGAAATATGTACTGAGTATGTAAAGATGTAGATAATCACATATGATATAGGAGCTCAATAGAAATTAGAAACAAGTGAATAAATCGTAAAAGAAGTGGACCACACTTACTAGAACTTGTGACAACCTGTACATTGTATTTATTCATTCACTTTACCTTCATTCTTATCATCTTTGTAATCATTACTGTACTGTACTATGACCATTAGGCTACCTCCAGTACATATCAACTAGGATCGACCTATGATAGGCTTATGCCCCTGGGATACCACCCATAAACACATAAATAGGGATCGACCTATGATTGGCTTATGCCCATGGGATACCACCCGATAAGAGAGAACTTCCATCATTTAGTACAATTAATCTTTGAGATTGTTATTTCGGTCTCTACCATATTTTTGATACTTTGAAACAATGATACATCAATAGGAGGCATATAAATAGACCATCAATGCAATAAAAATGAAGTAAGAACTCATTGGCACATCAATGAAGTGTTTTGGAGTCATCAATGCCATAACAATGAAGTAGGAACTTATTGGTATATCAATGAAACATTTTGGAGTCATTAATAGCACATGGATCTTGTTTGACTAACCGGATACCTTTTGACATTCATTAGTGCAATAAACATGTAAGATTTGGAAAACAAGTAAGTATTGGAATGTCTTGACATCTTGTAGGGTGGAAACAAGTTCATTGGTAACGTAGGACATCATACAAAACCATTATGGATCACATGTTATTGAATAACTTTGGAAACTTTCTTAATAGAACAATTGTTCAATTTCATGCCAAAGATATGGTATAGAGTATGCTTTACATACCTGACTGTCAACCTTCAATACTAGTCCCAAATGGACTTCCCGTCTTTTTGAATTACTTATCTACAATGAACATATATAGCAATCTCGTATTAGCAACCAAACGTCACAATTCAATTATTTGAATTAACCAAACTAGTGGTTAAGTAGTAAGCCTTAATTACACCATAAAGGGTGTCACTTTAACCCTCTTATACTCCAATTACATTCACATGCCATGCACATTCATACAACATCCTCCAATATCAAGTTTGGATTCATTTATCCTTCCAACCAATCCATTAAACCAAATTGAGCCATAAACATAAATAATCATCAATTCAATAGTATATCACCATATCGACCTTCCATAACTCAATTACCATATCCACCTTCCACAATTCAATACAACCAAACTATGCAAAATAGTCCATAACCCTATTTCTATCACCTTTCAATAACAACCAATACATATAATCCTCTATCACACATATACATATGGAAAAGAACAAAGTCAAATAATATTCATACCTTAGAATTCACCTCTTGATTATGCAATCCTATTTGCATAAATAATAGGTGCCGTTCGAAGCTCTCGAGATGACAAACGCAGTTATCGGATTACTTTGAAATTTCTACAGTTGAATCAAAAGTAATTTAAAGGTTAAATTTTTCTAGGGTTTGTTCTTTCTCAATGATTGATGATGAAAATGAGTTTTTGAACTCATATACATGTATATATACACATATTCCTGTCCATAATATAATACGAAATGACCAAAATGCCCTTAAAATTTAAATAATGTCAAATTTGTCCTTTGGTGGACTGTTTTGATAAGCTAAAGTAGATCGACCATAACTCTTTGATCCGTTATTGGATTTGGGTGAAATTGGTATAGTTGGAAGGATAATTCAAAGGGATTTCATTTCATATAAAGTAGGCCACCCAGTTCGTCCTGTACAAGGAGTTATGGTCATTTGAAGTTGACCCTAAAAATCTATTTTGATAGGCTGAAGTAAAACGATTATAACTCCTTACTCAGACGTTGGATTTGGATGAAACCAATTGAATTGGAAAGAAGACTCAAATATATTTCTTTTCATAGGTCGCAGATCTCCCAGTTTATTATATTAAGGGAGTTATGATCGTTCGAAGTTGACCCAAAAATTCGGCTGGCCTCAGTAGTTTGTGTGCAGGAAATTTTCCTGCACATTTACTATTCCCAAATATCCCGGCCACCATTTTATAGTTTCGATCGTGCTCGATTATATCCGAAACCTATCCATTTTTGGAAATCCTTATATCGTTGGAAAGCTTATTCAATAACCTTCGCATGGAACCATCGACGGGAAAATTTCGGTATAAATAAAATAAAAAATTAATTCCATATAAATAAGACCAATACACGTACTTGAATACGCCAATACATGTACTTGAAAATGGGGTGTTACAGTTTGAGGGATTTTAAGAAGGTTTTTTTTCCAAAGTTCAGAAAATCAGGTTGTGAGGTAGGTTTTTGTACGGAATCTGGAATCCAAACGTTGGAGGGTTTGGTGACTGGCGTTAGCCGTTGTATGTGTTTCTGTGAATGTTGTTGTTGATTTTTGTTTTTGCCATTTGTCCACAGGTGTATATTGTATTGGAGAAGAGGGTATTATAGGGGCGTGGGCTGGGTTTTTGTGGAGTTGGGTTGATTATTGTTTGTTGATTGGTTACTGATGTTGTTTTGTTGAAGCTCAAGGGAGAAAAAGGGGGGTGGGCTCAGGTCGGTTGAAGTGTTATTGGGCTGGGGCGAAATGGGCCAGCTAGGCTAGTGTCATTTATTAAAGAGGGGAGTTTGGTTGAGCCTGGAATAGGTTGCTGAAATTAAAGAGAATAAAGTCCAATTAAAATTCTAGTTACATTAGGTTAATAACATAGCTTAAATAAAATTAATTGGAACTAAATTGAGGTTAAGTAAATTCCTAATTAATTTAATAAACTTCTCAATTTAAATAATTTTAAAATAATAGTAAAAATTAAGAAAACTAATGATGTCATCAATTTCTTATTTTCAATCGATCTTGAGAAAAGTAAAGTATTTGCACTTTGATCAAATTTTCACTCTGAATAAATTTTAAAGCATTTTCTTTAACTGATAATTATATAATCATGTATAATTAAACACTAAATATATTAATTTCACCTAAATTCAAAAGGTAGGGTTGAAGTTTATTTCAAATAACTTAAAATAAATATTTTAAAACTATTTACAATTGAGAAATTCAAAAACTAATTTGGAATGTGGAGGCAAAAATTAGATGTCAACAACTTCCCCCCTTTGGGTAGGGTGGATGAAAGTAATCCTGGACAAAGGGAGTTTGACGTTCCTAATTTTGAATGAGCACAATTTTATTTCTATAAGAGTTTGATTTTCGCACAAGTTTCATGAAGTTATGGCCGAACCCCGATATCAGGTTTCCTACATATTTCAGGTTACAGGAGAACTCAGGCCACTTGTAGTTCATAACGCTTGATTTTAAGCATGATTTTCAAAGAATTCACAAACTATCCAGATCTCTAAATTTTAGCGAAACCAGAAAGTTAGGGAATAAGTGGATTTGGGGGAAGGGGGGAAGTTGGAATGCAATTGAGTTTTCCATATGGAGCGCAACCTACATATCCCTGAGACTCAGGGAATCAGACTTCTTGTAGTTTGACTCGAATGGTGAAAAAGATAGTCTTTTATGCTAAGACGACCTTTGGCTCAGGATGCGCGATGGAGAATTGAGCTAGGGACTAGACGCTTGTGACTATCTCATTTACAAAATATAGGGCCCTCACACGTGTAAATATGATCTGCATAAACATAATTCCGAAAGCTCTAAGTGTACGTCACCCAGATTTGAAGGAAAAAGGAAAGTTACTTTCGGCGTGAGTTTAGAAATACTTCGGAAGTGAAACTGAAATCACAATCCCAAAATACCCACATGCCTTCTGATAGGGATGTGGTTTGATGGTTGTGGAAGTCGTCTTTTAGCTCGCATCCAAAGAGTCTGATATTTCTCTTCGAACTATGTCCCAGTTCGCTGCTAAGAAAAAGTTCTATGTTGTGTTGCGTCCTTTTTGGAGTCGTTCACACCTGTGATTTTGGTTTAAGATTTTTATCCTTTTCGGATGCTCTAGACAACATCTCAAACAAAACTGTTAGTGATAAACATAATTTACTAAGGAATTTATAGCCTTTTACCATATCTCCGTGTGAGTTGCTACCTGACGAAGATGTCATCCTCTTATGTACCTGTTTGGAGGATGAAAATTCTTATGATAATCGATATAACAACCCTTTTGTTGTTGGATAAAATGGTTGTTTTGACGGTTAAAAATTTTCTTCAAAGTGGGGGGCCCTCTTGGGAACCGACGACACTTTGTATAGAGCGGTCCCTAAAATCGCAGAATTTTTATGCTGATGTGGTAACCTTTTGGTTACCTATAATGCTTCTTGTATTTGACTTCGTGAGCCTTGCACATCTCTCATATCGATAGGACATATAGATTTCCCTTGAATTGTCAATCTTTGGATAATGTTGCACATTATTTGATGTTGGATATGAGGTGACTTATAGATATCCTTTAAGTTGCTAGCTTTTAAGTAATCCTGCACATTTTTCAACCTTGGATAAGAGATGACTTATAGATATCCTTCAAATCTCTAGCTCTCAGATATTCCTACACATTATCTGACCTTGGATACAATATGACTTATAGATGTTTCTGAAATTGGTGGTCTTTGGGTAATCCTGTGCATAATCGATCTTGGATATGAAACGACTTATAGAAAACCCTTGAACCTATCAAATTTGATAATCTTGCATATTTTCCGATAAGGATTTAGTTGTGACTTACGGATAACCTTCAAGCTGTCGATCTTCGAGTAACCTTGCAGTCTATCCAATTAGGATATTTTTGTGGCTTATGAATGAACCATGGGATATCAACTCATGGATAATCTTGAACACTATCCTATTTCAAATAATGTGACTTATAGATGACTCTCGGATTGTCAATTCTTTATAAATCTAGTGCGTTGTACATTTTTGGACAACGACTTATAAACATCCTTCAGACCATATGTTTTTTACTACCCAATAGTGAATTCCATTAAATCTTTAGTGATTGATGCACTTGAAATTAATAAATATCTCTCAACGCTAGTTGCGTGATTTGATTAGATGTGGATGCTTCAGAATATCCTTTAATGCCAAACTCTTTTATCTTCGCGTGATTACCGAATATATATAAAAATGCTTTAGAATATACTTCAACAATAAACTCTTTCGCCTTTGTGTGATTAACGGATATAGAAGACTTTGAATCAATCATGGGCATCAAATTCAATATAGAGATGCCCTTGGATTGTTTTCTTTTTGAAACTAGTCGGAGAAAGCAATATGATTTTAAGGACACAACCCTTATGGCATGATCCTTTTGGAATGTCCATCTCGGCATGATCTTTTTGGAATGACCCTCTCGGCATAGCCCTTATGGCATGGCCTTCTCGACATGGCCCTCATGGCATGGCCCTCTCAGCATGGCCCTCATGGCATGGCCCTCTCGGCATGGCCTTCTCATCATGGCCCTCTCGGTACGGCCCTCTTGGTATGATATGATGTAGTAAAAAAATGAGGAGGAATTCAAATAATCGTGCAGTGATTGTAGAAAACATCACCTTAACCATTCCACTAACATGTTGGACCTTTTTCATATACCATTTCAAAAATCCATCCTTGATTTGTTAGGGATGTAAGTAATTTATCATTTTGCTTTCCATGTTTGATGATGCCTGCAACCACAGAAAACCTGTTATTTTGGGAAAACTTAGCTATTTTTAGCTTCTGACCATCATGGCTTTTTCTTATCGTCCTTGGGGTGTTTGGATTTTTGTATTCCTTTCAGCCAAATAAATATGGTGAATAATAGGCATTTTTGTTGGTTTTTGTTGGCTTCAAGATAACCTGCATTCACAGAAAAATTATTAGTTTTCGGTAAAATTGACCTGTGATGACTTCCTCGGTATTCATCTCTTGTCGTCACCGTTATCGGGTTCTCATCTTTTTTATGTGTTTGTCATATTCTTACTCCTACTTCAACTCCCGAGTTGGTGGGTGCAAGGCGAAATCATAGTAAAAATTAATTTAAAGTAAGTATTTTGCAAATAATTGAATTTTCAAAAAATTCTTTCATAAGACTTGGAGGAGTCTCTGTCAAATAAGTCATGTCATATACGAGCTTTAATGAACATTTTTGGCAAGAGGAGTTGAGCCTTCGCAGCTGAAGGTCCATGAAGTCAACTCTACTCTTTCGGCACCGAAATCTTATTGTCATTTTTGAACTCTTTAGCACTGTATGGTGGAAATTTTGAGGTTTTCCTCAAAATTTCTGCCCCAGTTACTGATATCACTTTCAAAATTTAATTTGGCTTGCCAGAGAATGATCTTCTTCTATTGAATTTTTGAGATTACTTCTAAAAAATTCTATCCCAATTTTTATTTCCTGGGGTGATATGACCGAGCTGTTGTGGAGCTTACGTATCTCGTTGGACAGGAATTAGGTCAAACATAGTTCCTAATAATATAGATAAAGTTTCCTAAGGGGTTGTTCGAAGCCGACATAGGCCGCCTATGTATACTTTTCTTGGGAATTAAAGTCAAATATAGTTCGTACATAAAAGGATGGGAAGTTTTAAATATACTACAAAGCATAAGAACGAGTACAAATGAGAAAGCAATTACAAGAAAATAAGCACAAAGAAACCCCACATCAGACATAGTATCTCTTCACTGCATCAGAATTAATTGGCTTGGTTCACCTTTGGCCATCTATTTCAGACAGAATCAAGGCTCCTCCAGATCGCACTTTGCAGACTACATACAACACTTTCCAATTTGGAGCGAACTTTCCCTTATACTCCTCTTGGTGAGGGAATATGCGCTTGAGCACCAATTGTCCAATTTCAAACCTGCGAGCTCTTACCCTTTTGTTGAAAGCAAGAATCATTCGTTGTTGATATAATTGGCCATGGCATACAAAGCTCGTTCTCTTTTCCTCAATCATCATAAGTTGTTCATGGCGGGCGCGATTCTTCATTACTCAATCCTGCTTCTTGGACGATTCTTAAAGATGGTATTTCAACTTCAGCAGGTATCACTGCTTCTGTCCCATAGAATAACGCATAAGGAGTTGCCCCAGTTGAAGTTCTGACTGTCGTACAATATCCCAGCAAGTTATAGGGCAGCATGTCATGCCACGTTCGGAGGCTATCAACCATCTTTCTTAAGATCTTCTTAATATTCTTGTTGGCAGCTTCTACCGCTCTATTTATTTGAGGGCAATATGCGGTTGGATTTTGATGAGTGATCTACAACTGTTCACATATCTTTTTCATTAGATAACTATTCAAATTTTCTCTATTATCCATGATGATTGATTCGGGTATCCCGAATCGACAAATCAAGTTGTTCTTTATGAAATTTGCTACTACCTTCTTGGTTACCTCCTTGTATGAGGCAGTTTCCACCCACTTGGTAAAGTAATTGATAGCAACTAGAATGAATCTGTGTCTATTAAAAGCTGGCGGCTTAATCAGGTCGATGACATCCATGCCCCAAGCTACAAATGGCCAGGGCAAGCTCATTACATTAAGTTCGTGTAGGGGCACCCAAATTAGATCCCTATGTATCTGACACTTATGACATTTTTGCACAAACTTGCTACAGTCACTTTCCATAGTCATCCAAAAATAGCTGGCTCTCAGGATCTTCTTGGCTAGAGTAAATCCATTCATATGAGGTCCATACGTTCCGACGTTAATTTTTTCAAGTGTAGCTTTAATGGAATCTATACATTGCAAAAATCTTAATTTGGGGGTCCTCCTGTATAGGATTTCCCCGTTCAAAAAAAAATTATTGGCCATACGACAGATCATTTTCTTCTGATTGACGGTTGAATCTTCTGGGTATGCTCTGGTTTCCAAATGCTCTTGATATCGAAGTACCATGGCTTTTCGTCTAATTCTTCCTCAACTTATGCGCAATGTGTAGGTTGTTCCTTCACACTTATTTCCAACGGATTAATATAACTTTGATCCGAATGTTGAATCATGAAGGATATAAAGGCCAAAGCATTGACAAACTTATTTTGTATTCTTGAAACATTCTTGAATTCTACTTCCTTGAATCTTCTGCATAACTCATGTACTAATTCCACGTATGGCATGATTTTAGGGTTCTTTACAGCCTATTTACCTCGAACCTGGTGAACTAATAGATCAGAATCTCCAATGACTAGTAATTCTCAAATATTCATATTAATAGCCAGTCTGAGACCGAGAATACAAGCCTCTTATTCTGCTATATTGTTAGTAAAAAAAAAACGCAGTTTGGCGGTAACTGGATAATGTTGACCAGTTTCTGATATTAAGATTGCCCCAATTCTTAAACCCTTAAAGTTAACCGCCCCATCGAAGAAAAATCTCCAGCCCAAGTATATTTTGTCAATGTCTTTCCCTATGAACCATATCTCTTCATCTGTGAAATAAGTTTAGAGTGGCTTATACTCTTCATTCACTGGATTCTCAGCTAGATGATCTGCTAGGGACTTCCCTTCGGTCGCCTTTTGTGTCACATATACAATGTTGAGCTTACTCAATGGACTTTTGAAATATGTACTTTATAGGATCCATTCTGGATATGAGATACGTTGTATATGATGTCAGGTAATGCCTCAGCTTTTGGGCTATCTAGGTTAATGCACAACACGTCCTTTCTAATAGCGTGTAATGAGCCTTATATGGATCACTCTTTCCTTCTTTCCAGATTTATCATGTTGCCCTAAGACAAATCTAAATGCATTGTCTGAGATCGATAAATACAATAACAGAGGGCTTTCTTCTCTTGAAGGAACTATTACTGGTGGACTGGACAGATAGTCCTTGATCCGGTAAAATCCTGCTGTAATTCCTCAGCCCACCTACTTGTTGCATCTTTCTTTAACATCTTTAGAATTGGTTCGTAGATAATCGTTAACTGGGCTATGAATCTGCTGATGCAATTCAATCTCCTTAAGAAACTCATGACTTCTTTCTTCATCTTTGGAGGAGGAAGTTCTTGGATTGCCTTAATTTTTGAGGGGTCAATCTCAATGCCCCTTCTACTAACTATGAAACCCATCAACTTTCCAGCCAGTACCCTAAAAGTGCACTTGGCAGGATTCAGCTCCAAATTGTACTTTCACAACCGATCAAAAAACTTTCCCAAATGGGCCAAGTGGTTAGAACTCTTACGAGATTTGATGATCACATCATCCACATATATTTTAATCTCATTATAGATTATATCATGAAATATAATTGTCATGACTCTTGTATACATAGCGGCAATATTTTTTAGACCGAAGGGCATTACCCTACAATGATAAACACCTTAATGTGTGATGAAAGCCATTTTCGCTGCATCTTCTTTATCCATCAGTATTTTATGATACCCGGCAAAGCAATCCATGAATGGTTGTATTTCATGCCTCGCACAGTTGTCGATGAGAATGTGGAGGTTGGGTAATGGAAAGTTATCTTTAGGACTAGTTTTATTCAAGTCTCTGTAATCGACACAAATTCTGACCTTTCCATCCTTCTTCAGTATTGGAACAATATTAGCTAGCTATGTTGGATATTTCTTGACCTCAACCACATTATCTTGGATTTTCTTAGTAACTTTTTCCTTGATTTCCAAACTTAAACTTGGCTTAAATTTCTGTATCTTTGCTTCACTGTATTGAACGATGGATAAATTGACAACTTGTGTGATATGGTATATGTACTCAATCCTATCATGTCATCATAGGACCAAGCAAATACGTCAATGTGTACTTTAAGTAACCCGGCGAGTTCTCTTTTCTATACTTCTGCAAGATAAACGTTGATTCTGGTTTCTTTGACTTCTTCATCATTACCTAGATTAACTACCTCAGTTTCCTCTAGGTTGAGTTTTTTCGATCCTTAAAATCTTTTAGTTCCTCTATTAATCGGTCTGGTGCCATTGTTTCCTCATTATAGTCCTCCCATTTATCATCATTTTACTTCGATTTGTTCATTTAGCTCTTGACATGACATGACATTGGCAGGTTTTAAATTATCACTGAAATCATAAGTTAGATTATAGTGATCGTATAGTGCACCAAAATAAGTTAAAATATTTTTGTAATAAGGGAGGATTTTATTTAAATATAGAATATTACAGACACTGGCTATGATCTTCACTAGTGTGGGTCTTAGCCTTTTAAAAAGCATAAAAAGTGAAAATAAGGTAAACGAAACTTAAAAGGTGGTCCTCGAGCCTCATTCGAACCACCACCGATTTTCCAAAACTTAAATTTCGTCCTTTCATCTACCACATCAATTGGGGAGTCATGATTGGAGTGGAAGTCCAGTTTGACAGTCTTTCCCAATTTATCTTTCTTGATCTTGATCTTTTCAGGACAATCTTCTATAATAGCATCCAACTATTCAAACAAGTTTCTTATTCCATCCCCGAGACAATCGCTTGTAGGATTTACAGATATAAGAAATGTCTGATAAAGCAAAAGTAATTTCTTTATCTTTTTATCACTATTACCAGTCATTCTTTCCTCTTCAGCAACTAAGCGACAATCTAGGAAGGAATGTTTATCTGTCTTAGACGTATTGATGTTCAACCAACTTTTGTCAATACAGATCAATTTCTACTTACATGATTACCTGTTAAAGTAAAAACAACTCAAAAGGAAAATATGTTAGATACCATTAGTGGCAAGTAATGCAAGATATTCGATATAAAGTAAGCATATACAATTGCTTTCATCTTAGGCAAATTGATCCACGAATGGGTATTTACTCGAAAGAAATTAACGGGCAGGACTTTGTCCGTCGATCTATGGATAAATGGGTCTTCACAATATTTTTGCCATGTCTACTGATTTTGGACTCATGCAACTTTTCTCAAAAAAATGAGATATAATGATTTTAAAGAAAAGAGGTCGGGCCAAAAGACTACCTACGTATCTCACAAAGGAGAAATCAGGTCATACATAGTTCAACTAAGCAAGAATTCTTGAGTCCATGACCGATTTACCTGACAGAATAGGAATGTGTTTAAAAGGAAAGCTAGTGAAGATTGGTCGAGGACTTTTGGTAGACTTAGAGACCTGAAGTGTTTTAGGCGGACTTTAGATAGTAGGAGTATATTTTTCTTAGAGGGTTTCTAAAACTTTGTTAAGGAGTAGATCAATTTACCTTTGATTTAACAACACACATAGCACAACACATAAGATAATTATATCACACAAGAAATATAATAGTAAATAACGTGTCCTAATTGGGTGACCCTTTTGAGCCAAGGGTGAGCCTAAACGCCAAATATTGATTGAGATTCCGATAAATTAATTCAAGTTTAATTAATGACATTCCTAGAGTTTGGAGTTTGAATTTTTCAAACTTTAATTGGTCAAATTTTGACTTGGATCAATATATCATTATCTCTTCACATAATATGAGGATCATCATTGGGTCGTGAACTCTTTTGACATGAGGGCATTTCCTAAATTTGTGTAATAACACCACGGGTCAAACTACCTAAGGCTTATGCATGCATGGCCTATATTAAGGGAAGCTCTATCTTAAGTTCTTCTAAGATTTGGCTTGCTAGACATGACACACCGAGCATACGCCAACTCTCCTAGAATTTGAAATTTGAAAGAAATTTGTGGGTATGCGAAACACACCTCACGTGTACGTGTGACTATGCCAATTTTCCCGAATGGAAGAAATATGAACGAAATGACAGTTTATATGAAATTTAAACAAATAAACACGTAATAATTAGACACTACAAGTTAGATTTTTTTTTTGTTTAGAACGTAGATACTTCCCCAGCAGAGTCACCATTTGTGTTTTATCCCTTTCGGATTTCGTTTTAAAGAAAATGGTTTTGACCCTAAAAAACTATTTCAAAATTCAAGAAGTTTTCGAAATAATTTTGAGAAATTTAGAGAGTCGCCACTTGATTTTTATAGAAACTATCAAGAAAAACTTAAAGAAATTTCAAAAATAGAAATAAATTCTTGAAGTTAGAAAAACTGAGTAAGGGTTCAATTAACACCCTAAGAAGGTTTTTAAGGCACTTAGGAGTGTCTTTTTTAAAAACGGTTCACCAAAAGATTATTTTTTGACTAACTTAAAAAAAGTGACTAACTTTGAAAAGAGTTTGATTTAAAATATTAAGATCATTTGTTCATACATTTAACATTGGCATTTGTTTTTTCTAATGAGAAATAGTCTATTCAAATTAGAAAAAGTCACAACATGTTATGATTAATTCGATATTAATTTTGAGAAAAGTATTTACTTGATTCATAATTAATCACAAAAAATTAGAATTTTGAGAAAAAAATTAAGGGGTATTCTAATTGCGAAACTATTCTACTTAATTCATTATTATTTCTAGAGAAAATTATATTTTGCTGGAATTAAAAAGAAATCTACGTAAACTGGGTTGCACATTTGAATTTAAAGAGGAAATAAGTTCTGTTTTTTTTTTATGAAAAAAGAGGATTATAATCATTTATTATTTATATAGTCATAAAAAAGTCATTTTGTTGTAAATAACACTTTTGAAAAATGTTAAGAGAATGTCATGTTAAAAGTATTTTATCAATTATGAAAAGCTAGAATTTAAGAGAAAAAATAGTTTTTCTTGGTTTGAAGGAAATTATTTTAATCCAAATAGGCTACTAGTCATATGAACAAAACAAATGCCATTTTAAATAAAATACTTAATAATTTCTTTTAGGCCTAGTTTTAGAGATGAAAATTGAAAGTAACTATTTTAATTCATTTAGATGAGATACATTAGGTGAGAAAATTACAAATCGACTAAAATACTTGATAAATTAAAAAGGTAACGACTTAGGAGATTTATCTAAATTAATAGCTAGAATGCTCGAGCAAATACAAATAAACAAGAATAGGAAATAATGAAGGAATAATTACCTAAATAAACAACTTATGTTTCTAAACTACTAAAAATCCCTCCACTTATAAAATATTACTTAAATCCCAACATTTACAATTTTTTGGTAAAGTTGTGATACAAGTTAAAACCTCCTTTTCTTTAGCTGTAACTTTACCAAAAATTAATCCATTTTCTCCTCTATATACTCCTTAATTCAAGCAGCAGTTTCTCTCCAATTTCTCTCTCTAATTCAAACCTTTGAATTAAGGTAAACTTCCTTCCTAAAATCAACTTCAATTTTTTCTATTCTTATTTTACGTTTTTTTTTTCAACGAATAATTTTACGATTGGGTTTACAAAGTGATTTTTTCAGTTATTTTGTTATGCAATTTCTTTGATTATCGTTTGTTTAGGCTATATTGTTTTGAATTAACATTATGAATAGAGATTCAAGAATATACTAGGTATGTTGTTGTTGATGTTTACTTCTCCATTTGCTATTGTTTTGAATATATGAATAAGCTGCAAAATCATTTAGGTCCTGTAGTTCGGTAGAATCCTAAAAAATATTGTTTATCTAATTTTTGTTTATACTCATACGTTATTTATCAATTTTTATGAACTTACAGTTTTGTGTAGCAATCCAACTGCAATTTAATTTCCATAGAGCAATCTACAGCCTTGGAACTGTTCTGGTAGGTTTACCTTAGTTGCTCTTTCTGGCTTCTGTACTTGGGAGAGTGATGGTCATTTACAACAACCTCCTCCCTTTTCAAGTTAAAACTTGAAAAAACTTAAACAATGTGAAAGGATAAAGTGAAAGTGATGATAACCTTCTTTTTGCATCGTTCTTTTTTAGTATGGGTTAGCGGAGGACATGTTAAGAACAGGGGGAGCTGTTAATACTAAGGAGATTTCTCCTAATGAGTTTTACAGCCAGGCTGCGATTTACATTAGAACTTTGATTTAATGAGAAATAATGAACTTTCAGCGTTTTAAGAAGGTCTGTTCTTTCAAAGTTATTGGCTTATTTAGATCTAATAAATACTAGTCCGAGATACATATTTAGACATGGATAATACGTTTAGAAATTCATTATTTATCTGATTCTTTGTTGTTAATTTTATATGTATCTTGTGTTTTTTTTATGTATTATTGAAATTAATATAACAAAAGATACAAACTTATAAGTACATAGATACATGTTGTGTTAACTTATATCTGTGAGTAACTGTTAATGGTTTGATATATATCTAGTGTTGTTTTAATTTTATTGAAAGTCATATTACAAAAGATACAAGTTTATTAGTTCATAGATACATGTTGTGTTAACTAGTATCTGTGAGTTACTGTTAATGCTTTGAAATGTACTTAGTGTTATTTAAATTTTAATGAAAGTCGTATTACAAAAGATACAAGTTTATAAGTTCATAGATACATGTTGTGTTAACTAGTATCTGCCAGTTACTGTTAATGCTTTGAAATGTATCTAGTGTTGTTTAAATTTTATTGAAAGTCGTATTACAAAAGATACAAATTTATAACTACATAGATACATATTGTGTTAACTTGTATCTGTGAGTTACTGTTAATGCTTTGACATGTATCTAGTGTTGTTTAAATTTTATTGAAAGTTTTATTATAAAAATACATATTTTTTCTTCTAAGATGCATGTTTTTAAGCTTAAACATACATTTTGCATTTTTTTGTATCTAAATTATGATGTTCTTAGAGTTTTTGTATATATTATATTGTCTTAATGTAGATTTGTTGCATCATAACTTATTTTTTTTGTTTTTTATTTTATTTTTGGGATTGAGTTACGATATAAAGGAAATTCCACCTCATCTTCTCAGAGTTGTAAGTTCATGCAATTTAAGAAGCAAACGTGTAGTTGATATGATGCCTCATTGCTTCGAATTTTACTATCCTGACACATTAAGGAAGACATATGAAGAAGAATCGATGTTTTCAATGCTCGATAAGAAGGACTGGATTGTGCCACAAGAAGTTATGAAAAAAGTTGTGTTACCACCAAAATACAAACGTCTACCTGGAAAGCCAAAGAAAAGCAGGCACAAAAAATCAAGTGAAACAATGACATCGAGTAGTAATTATTGAGGGAGATATAGTTATGAAGGTCACAACTGGCGTACTTGCAACTTCTTTCCAAAGGAGGAGTGACAATGTAGTTGACTGATGAATAATGATGAATAGTTTCTCAACTTGTTGGTGGATTTTTTTATCTATTTGATTCGACTTTTTAATTGATGATATTATTATTTTTTTTTAAAATTTTTAAGAAAGACAATTACCGAAATAAATAGCTTTTTTGTTCCTTTGTTAATTACTTATATTTGATTTCATTATGTATTTTGTTGTGACACATAAGATAAAAATTAAGATACATTGAACTAACAATGCTATTAAATAGTATATTAGTAGTTCTGTCATAGTAAATGATTGGAAAGAGATACATTCTTATAGGATGTATCTCCATAAATTTATAGATACAAGTTTACAAAATTTGTATCAATTATAAAATATAATTTGTCAATATTATTAAGATTTAGTAATATAAGTTTTGCTTTAGTTTGTTATGCAAGTTAGAGTCAAACATGTATTGCGATTAACAAAAAATGGTTATAGATACATAGAAATGTAAAAAATTGTTGGTTACTATCATTATATATTAAAATATGTTTCCTTACAATAGATACATACAAATGGAATACATGTTGTTCAAAATGAAATCAAATGGAATATATGGTAGAGCAGGCAACTGTAATGATTAAAACTAAAAGAGATACAAATTAAATTCTTTATATATCTAATGTGATTAAAGGAAAAGTGGGGTGAATCTCAAAAATAGACCCAAATTGGGGTGACTTTCAAATTTTAACCCCAAATAAAAAAACTTTCTTAAAATAGCCTTTACCTATTAACTAACATTCTTTTGGACAAAATTGTCCCTGATCAATGGAGTAATTACATAAATGATCCTCATAATGGATAACAACTCCATATTTATATCTTTCAACTTTTATTTTTTTCTCTTTTTAATTTTACTTTGATTTTTTTTTTTTTTAAATTTTCTCAACCCTTACTTTTTTTCCTTTTTCCTCTCAACTTTTTTTTTCTTGTTTATTTTATATTATTTTTATTTTTTCTTTCATTTTTTTATTCTTTTTAGTTTTTCTCAACCCTTATTTTTTTTACACCTTTCAACGTCTACTTTTATTAAAAAAAAAACTTTTTTTTTCTTTTTTGATTTTTTTCTTTTTAATTTTTTCTCGACCTTTATTTTTTTTAAATTTTTATCAACCTTTATTTTTTTCCTATTCTCTCTCAACTTCTACATTTTCTTTGATTTTTGTTTTTTTAATATTTTTCTTCATTTTCTTCTTTTTCCGCAATTTTTGTTTTCTTCCATTCAAGTTACATCTCATGAGAAAGAGTTGACACTATCACATTATAAAGGCAAGACTTACGATTTTCGAACAATAAGCTACGTTTCATGGGCATGAGTTGATTCTACTACATTGTAAAGGCAAGACTAATGACGTTCAAACAACAAGTTATGTTTCATGGGCAAGAGTCGACACTACCACATTGTATTTTAATTCATGAAATATTTTATAACTCTTACCTTATAGGAAAGACTTAGTTCAGGGACTTTCAAACAACAAATTATACTCCACGGGCAAGAGTTGACTCTACCACGTTATGTTTTCATTTATGAGATGTTCTACAACTATTTCCTTAGAGGCTAGACTTAGCTCAAGGACTTTCAAACAACAAATTATGCCCCACGGGCAAGAGTTGACTTTACCACATTATGTTTTCATTTATGAGATGTTCTACAACTCTTGCCTTAGAGGCAAGACTTGAATCAAGGACTTTCAAACTACAAATTATGCTCCACGAGCAAGAGTTAACTCTACCACGTTATATTTTCATTTATGAGATGTTCTACAATTATTGCCTTAGAGGTAAGTCTTGGCTCAAGGACTTTCAAACTACAAATTATGCCTCACGGGAAAGAGTTGACTTTACCACGTCATGTTTTCATTTATGAGATGTTCTACAACTATTGCCTTAGAGGTAAGACTTAATTAGCTTAAGGACTTTCAAACTAAAAATTATGCCCCATGGGCAAGAGTTGACTCTACCACGTTATGTTTTCATTTATGAGATATTCTACAACTATTGCCTTAGAGGCAAGACTTAGCTCAAGGACTTTCAAACTACAAATTATGCCCCACGGGAAAGAGTTGACACTACCACGTTATGTTTTCATTTATGAGATGTTCTACAATGCTTGTCTTAGAGGCAAGACTTAATTAGCTCAAGGACTTTCAAACTACAAATTATGCCCCACGGTCAAGAGTTGACTCTACCACGTTATGTTTTCATTTATGAGATATTCTACAACTATTGCCTTAGAGGCAAGACTTAGCTCAAAGACTTTCAAACTACAAATTATGCCCCATGGGCAAGATTTGACACTAGTATGTTATATCTTCATCTGTGAGATGTTCTACAACTCTTGCCTTAGAGGCAAGACTTAGCTCAAAGACTTTCAAACTACAAATTATGCCCCAAGAGTTGACACTACCATGTTATGTCTTCATTTATGGAATGTTCTACAACTCTTGCCTTAGAGGCAAGACTTAGCTCAAGGACTTTCAAATAATAAACTATGTCCCACGGGCAATAGTTGACACTACAACATTATTCTTTATTTATGAGATATTCTACAACTCTCACCTTAGAGACACGACTTATCTCAAGAGTTTTCAAAGAACTTCGTAACAATAATTCATGCCCTTAAATTTACTTTGATGTAAAAAAAAGAAGATACCTTTGCGGATTATCTAATTTTTTATTTATTAGCAAAATATAACAGAAGTTGACAAAAAAGAAAAAAGAGATCAAACAAAATAGAGAATTAAAAAAAAGATTGAGAATAAAAGGAAAGAAAAAAAATAAAGATTAATAAAAAAGCAAAGAATTTAAAAAATTGAGAAAAATAAAAATGAGAGAAAAAATAAAAATAAAGTTTGAGAAAAATGAGGAAAAAAGAGAAATGAAAAAAGAAAAAAACGATCAAACAAAATAGAGAAATAAAAAAAAAGAGTGAGAAAAAAAAGTCAAGAAAAAAATGAAGATTAAGAAAAAAGCGAAGAATTAAAAAAATTGAGAGGAAAAAAAAAAGGTTTGAGAAAAATGAGGAAAAAAAAGAGAACTGATAAAAACCAAAAATAAAAAAAAAATAAAGGTTAAAGACAAATGAGTTAAAAAAGAAAAAAAAAGAAATAGATAATGCTTGAGAAAAAAGAAAAAAGAGAAAAAAATAAAGGTTGAGACAAATGAATTAAAACATAGAAATAAAATTAAAGGAAAAAATAAAAAGTGAAAATAATAAAAAATAGAATAATAAAATTAAAGGAAAAAATAAAGTGAAAATAATAGAAAATAAAATTTGAGAGACAAATAAGTATGGAAAGTTTTAGAAATATAATTGAGGTGTAGAGGGGCAAAATGATACTTGTACTATATTTAAAAAGTAAGGAAGGTTATTTTTTAAAGGCATTTCTTATTGGGGTCAAATATCTAAAGCCACTCATATTTGGATCTATAACATGCAATTTCCTGGAAAAAATGCAGGTAACTGAAAGGGCAACAAATGAACAAGATACATATTCATAAAAAAAAATACATGTGTTTGTTATTATGTATCTAATACAAAATACATTCAGCTAAAACATCCCAAATATTTTTACTATCAGAAAATCATCAGCATTTGACAGAAACAAGTTAACATTGCATGATTTTTAGCTTAAACAATTATTCTAATTTGGGCATTCAATGTAACAACCTCATGTGATAGATTGTAATACATCATCATAGATATCACACAATCTGAAATGCATATAGTAATGAAAATCTACTTTAACAATGTTTATAGGAAAAGTGAAGGTATTTGAAAGATCAATAATTGAATAAGATACATATTAATATATGACGATGCATCTTTTGTTATTATATATCTAGTACAGCATAAGAACAAAATAAAAAACCCAACAACAATACTGCAACAAATAATCAAAATTGGCAGAAACAAGTTGCTTTGCATGATTTTTCAATTAAAGATATCATCTAACTTATGCAGTCAATCTAACTAATCAACAACGGACAAGCATTTCCTTCAACAATGTAACGAGCCTCAATTTTTTTCTAGTTTCGTCTATTTTCAGTTCTCCGGTAATTGTCGAAATCAGTTTTTCGTAAGTTACATGTTCACTGATCACGATTCCATCGCTCTTATAGCCCACATAGTTGATTTCATTAACCCAAACACAAAACAGATTATGTGAAAGGTTTTTGATTAGAAAGGTGGAAGAACAAACTAATTTCCATAAATCATGGGATTTTATTTTATTTTTACCATAATTAGGTAGATTAATTGCTATTTTAATGCTAAGTGCTCTGTTACTTCCCTTAAAACTTGTTAGTTATTTTAATTAAAACATGTATCCGTATTATGTATCTAAGTTAATTAACTTGTATCCTCAATGGTCAAATGTTGGCATTTTATGAGATTTTGAAAAAAGTTAGAATTTTTAGTAAATACTAGTAAACATGTTATATATGTAATTTTTCCAATAATGAAAGAGTTAAAATTGGGCCCTTTTGTCCCATTAATGGGCTGGCCAGCTTTTGGGCCTAAATTCCATGGATTTCGGTCCATTATTTCAGTGTATATCAACTATATACTGCAGATAATTTTTCCCAGTGTTTTTTGTATATCTGATGTATATCATACTGTATATCAGCCACATATGCATATATTTTGGTCTTCCACCTGTACACCAACTTCATCTCCCCATTTTTCACTGCATATCCCCTGTATATTAATGGATATTGGGCATATACTGCCTTGTTTCTTGTCCTTTGGTCCATTTTTGGTAGATTTAGCATGGGACTTTGGCTCGGAAGAATGGGACTTGGTCCCATAGATGCAAAGGGATATTGTAACGCCCCGTATTTCCCTAGAATAATCTAAGTCCTAATATGTGAGTATTTATATATAAATAATTTTTGAAATACTCATCATTTTTCAGTTTAGAGACAGCCATTGCATAGGAAATTCAATTAGCTTTCTAACGATATAAAATTCGCCCAAATTCGATAACCGGGTAAGAAGTTATGGTGATTTTAATTTTCAGTCATTAGACCTCATCATTTTAACCCTTAGAGCATCGCGGAGCTAGTCTAAGTGACGATTGACAATTTCCAGTGGAGGTACGCGATCTTGGCGCGTCGCGCCAAATGTCAAATTGGCATGTGGCAGTTTCCCGTGTCTCTACACAATTCCACCGCGTCGCGGTGAACTTCCAGGTCCCAATCAGTAAAGGAACGCAATTTTCCCCGCATCGCGCCACAGACCAGTTTTCCAGTTGTCCAATTCCAATGGATTGGCGCGATAGTGGCGCATAGCGCCAAGGCTAAAAATTGGGATCTTCAGCTTTCAGCTTCAATTTTAAATTTGTTCAGGGGCATTTGAGTCTTTTTCCACAACCCTAATTAACCTAAAACACAAAATTTAACCCCTAAACAGCCTAAGTAGTCATCATTATTTCAATTTCACTCACAATAAAAAATCCCCTTTTTTCAAGAACAAGAAACTCTAGCTTTCAAATTCAAGGCCAATCCTCAAGAACTCACCCAGAACTTCAAGAAATTCATTATCCCAGGAATGTTAGATGTTCATCCATGGATTTCTTTCATCCATGGAGTCCAAGTAACCTATTTAATTTTCAAGTTTTGATCTATTCAAGTTATTTGGTTTTAAATTGTGATTTCATCCATGAATCTCCATGTACTGATGATTTTCTACTATGTTCCCATGAGAGTATTGTTATTGTTCAATCCTCCATGCTTTTATATCATTATTGATTGAACTAAACCATGATTTAGATCTATTATGGTGAATTCATACTATTCCTATAAGTCCCATGACATTCCTATGATTGTTTTAAACCCTGAACTACAAGTGTTTGATAAAATGCCTACAAGAGTGATTGATTTAAATAAAAGCCTTCATGTTTTGTCCTTCAAGATTTAGAATCATTTTACTATTATTTTTTTGAGTCCTGGGGGTATTGAATACCCAAATTCCATAGTTGCTTACTTAGTCTAGTATCAGTACATTAAAAAATAGTCTTCAGAACATACTAGGAGCATTATCAGGACAGTCAGTTACTTGTCAGATAAACTTAGAACAATCTAGTATTTCAGTCTCTTTCAGTTGGGAGTAGAATTTATCACCGAGCGAGTGTAGGGATGATGACTTCCACATCAGATAGGCAGAGTCGTCAGTAGCAGTCCCTATACTCCAGAACTACGTAGCCAGTATAAGGTATGAGAAGTCACCCGTCAAATTAGGCTTGACTATCTCGCAGGGGTCACCCGTCAGATATGGCTTGACATCCTTAGTCCTTTGGACATTATATCAGTTTATTGGATCCACAAAACTATCGTTAGTACCCGTGGCACGGTATTAACACAATTCCAACTACGGTTATAGGTTGGACCCCGATTAGCTCAAATTAGGGAATGTCGGTTAGATGATACCTCCTACAGTCTCAGATATAGTCTCAGTTCAGTTATGCATTCTTAGAGTTGCTTGAGCAAAGCATACATATATCAGTATTTTTTAGTACTTTTAGTTTACAAATCTTACTCAGCCCATGTTATATGCTTGGTCATGCATCCTCAGTGTCTACAAATTTTTATGCATCTTTAGTATTTATAGACTGTCACGCATACTCGGTATTTACAGATTTCCATATTTTTAGTATCTACAGATTCCATGTTCTCTACTCAGTACTCCATGTTTTACATGTATATTCAGTTAAATTATTAGTTATGTTCATGAAACCATGCATATCCGCCTACCTCATTTAGCATACTAGTACATTCAAAGTACTGATTGCATACCTTTCTTTTGCGCTATGATGTATTATATCATAGGTGCTGACTCTCAGTTCCCGAACCGCACTTAGACTTCACTTCTCAGGCTATCAGCAGTACAGTAGCAGTGGTGAGTCCTTATCATTCAAGGATAGAATAGTTTACTTCATATTTCTATTTCAGTAGTTAGTAGAGTTAGTTGGGGTCCTGTCCCATCAACTCATATTTAGTCATTCAGTCTTAGAGGCTTTTCAGACATTAGAGTCAGTTCTTCAGTATTCAGATATTACAGTTAGTTATCTAGTTATCATTATTTTATCAGATTTAGTCAGTTGTTTCTATAAACTCATATTATAGTTTTATATTCAGTTATAAAAACCTTATAGCATATCAGTATTCTTTCGTATTTATGATCATGTTATCCAGTGCTCACAGCAGGTACCAGCTCATAGGTTAGCTTATGGCCCTCGGGACTGTAAGCACCGTGTGACGACTAGGGGGTAGTCTCGGGTCGTTACAAACTTGGTATCAGAGCCTAAGGTTTTATAGTGTCCTAGAAAGTCTGAAAACTACGTCTAGTACAGTCTTGTGCATGGGTGTGTAGCACGCCACACTTATGGATGAGAGGCTACAAGGCGTTTTAGAAAAAGTTTCCATTCTTTCAGTATTCATGTCGTGCGATTGAGCATGAGCTCAAGTTAAACTCTCTGTCTAATCCATTTATTCTTTTTGTTTACAAAACATGCCTCCCAAGAAGAATAGAAGAAGAACAGGAAATCAGCCAGCCCCTCAGCCCGTCCAGGCAGATCCTCTGGACGAGCATGTCTCTCATGCAGAATTCAGGGCTGCTTTCACTACTTTAGCCAATTCAGTAGCAGCACAAAATAAACGGCCAGCTGCTGTTCTGGCCAACCCAATGGATAATACTACAATGACTAGAATTTGGGATTTCACCCGGATGAATCCTCCTTCTTTCACGAGATCCAAGTTTGAAGAGAATCCACAGGAATTCTTAGATATGGTGCAAAAGGTAACAGATGCTATGGGGGTGACATCTATCCAGAGTGCTGAGTTGACTGCATATTAGTTACAGGATATATCCCATACTTGGTTTAAGTAGTGAAAGGTAGATAAGGGTGTTGATGCAGGGCCTGTAGAGTGAGAAGAGTTTGCCACAACTTTCTTAGACAGATTCTTCCTATTAGAGTTAAGGGAGGCCAAAATGTTAGAGTTCATTAACTTGAGGTAGGGCAGCATGAGCGTGAGGGAGTATTCCCTCAAGTTTACTAGTTATCTAGGTATGCTCTTTATATAGTAGCTGATAACAGGTCCAAGATGAGTAAGTTTGTGTCTGGCATATCAGATAGTGTGGTCAAGGAGTGTAGGACCACAATGCTTATTAGTAAGATGTACTTGTCTAGGATGATGGTCCATGCTCAACAGATAAAGGATCAAAAGATTAAGGAGAGGTAAAGAGAAAACAAGAGAGATAGGAGGGGTAGTTTTAATTTCAATCAGCCAAAGTCAGAAGGTGGTAACCGTCCTCAGTTTCATCAGAGGTCTACAACCCTACCACCCTCTTCAGCCAGTACTCCAGTACCCAAATTCAAAAATGACAATAGGGATAGGGCATCAGGCTCTAAGTCCCAGGTCAGTGTTAGCAGTTCTCATACAAATCCTTTATGTAAGAAATCTGGTAGACAATATCAGGGTGAGTGTAGACAAGGTAGTGATGTATGCTTCGGGTGTAGAAAGCAGGTCCATCAAATTCGAGAGTGTTGGGTAGTTTATCAGAAAGGTAAGGATATGCGCCAACGGGGCCAGTCCCATCAGTCGTCAGTTCCATCCGGTCGCCCGACTTAGCAGGGTGCCGCTTCCAGTGCTACCAGTGGTCAGCGTCTGAATAGATTATATTCTCTTCAGTTCCGCTATCTCCTGACGTAGTTACTAGTACGTTGCAGTTCTTTAACTTACATATTTATGCTTTACTAGACCCTGGAGCTTCTCTTTCTTTTGTAACTCTATCTATAGTCGTCAACTTCAAAGTCAGTCTCAAAACTCTAGCAGAGCCCTTTTCAGTGTCTACCCCAGTAGGCATTTCCATTATAAACAAACAGGTATACAGGAACTATTTGATCACAATATCTTATAAAGTTACCTCAGTTGATCTCGTGGAGTTAGAGATGATGGATTTTGATGTTATTCTCGGCATGGATTGGCTCCACTCATGCTATGCCTCAGTTGATTATAGAAATAGAATAGTTCATTTTTAGTTCCCAAATGAACCAGTCCTTGAATAGAGGGGTAGTAACATAGCTCTTAGGGGTCAGTTGATTTCTAGCTCTTAGGGGTCAGTTGATTTCGTACCTTAGAGAGAGAAATATGATATCAAAGGGGCGTATTTACCATCTTGTGCAAGTCAAAGACTCTAACTCAGAAACTCCAACTCTTGAGTCATTTTCAGTAGTAAATAAATTCTCAGATGTATTTCCTGAAGATCTTCCCGAAGTTCCTTCCGAAAGGGAAATCAACTTCAGAATAGACCTTCTCCCAGATACTCAGCCTATATCTATTCTGCTATATATATTGGCTTCAGTAGAACTTAAGAATTTAAAAGAACAGTTAAAGGATCTCCTAGATAAGGGATTCATCAGACCCCACGTCTCCCCATGGGGCGAACCTGTTCTATTCATGCGTAAGAAAGATGGTTCTCTCAGAATATGTATAGACTACCGTCAGTTGAACAAAGTCACAGTCAAGAATAAATATCGACTTTCTAGAGTCGATGGCTTGTTTGATCAACTTTAGGGTGCCAGCTATTTTTCAAAGATAAACCTTAGATCAGACTATCATCAGCTCAGGGCCAGGGAATGTTACATTCCAAAAATAACTTTCCGAACCCGAGATGGTCAATTTGAATTTCTAGTCATGTCCTTTGGTCTTAACAATTCCCCAAAAGTCTTCATTGACTTGATGAACCGAGTGTTCGAGCAGTACTTGGACATATTCGTCATAGTCTTTATTAATGACATTCTTGTTTACTCTCGTAGCAAAAATGATATGCAGACCACCTCAAAATAGTACTTCAGACTCTTAGAGCTCATCAGTTGTTCACTAAATTTAGTAAGTGTGAATTTTGGCTAAGATCAGTATCTTTTCTGGGCCATATCATTTACGGTGATGGCATTAGAGTTGATCCTCAAAAGATTGAGGCGGTGAGAAATTAGCCTAGACCTATCTCTCCATATTTTCTTGGGTTTAGCTAGCTATTACTGTTGATTTGTTGAAGGTTGTTCTTCTATTACATCCCCCATGTCCAGATTGACTCAGAAGAAAGTTAAGTTTCAGTGGTCAAATTTATGCGAGAAAGTTTTCAGTAGTTGAAGACAAGACTCACCTCAGCCCCAGTCTTGACTCTACCTGATGGTTCAAATGGTTTTGTTATGTACTGTGATGCATCCAGGGTAGGTTTAGGTTGTGTCCTCATGCAGAGAGGTAAGGTCATAGCCTATGCCTCCAGACAGCTTAAACCCCATGAGAAGAATTACCCTACTCATGATCTTGAGTTAGCAACTGTAGTGTTTGCCTTAAAGATTTGGAGGCATTACTTATATAGGGTGCATGTAAATGTGTTCACAGATCACAAAAGCCTTCAATATGTGTTCTCTCAAAAAGATTTGAATCTGTGTCAGAGAAGGTGGTTAGAGTTATTGAAGGATTATGACATAAGTATTCTATATCATCCGGGCAAGGCCAATGTAGTGGCTGATGCTCTCAGTAGATTGTCTATGGGCAGTGTTGCTCATGTTGAGGATGGTAAGAAGAAGTTAGCTCAGGAAGTTCATCAGCTTTCCCGACTAGGTGTCCACTTAGTCAACTCAGCAGAGGGTAGTGTATGGGTGTAGAGTAGCGCTGAATCATCTCTAGTTTCTGAGGTGAAGGAAAAGCAAGATAGAGATCCCAATCTAGTTATGTTAACATAATTAGTCAGAGACCAGAAAGTGAAGGTTTTCTCCCAAGGGGGAGATGGTGTTTTGCATTGTTAGGGTAGATTGTGTGTGCCTGGTGTAGATGATTTAAGGCAGCGAATTCTTGTAGAAGCGTATAGTGTGCATTACTCTATTCATCCAAGGGCCACTAAGATGTATCATAATTTACGAGAGATTTATTGGTGGAGTGGGATGAAGAGAGATATTTTAGAGTTTGTAACTAAGTGCTCTACATGCCAGTAAGTTAAGATTGAGTATCAAAAATCTAGTGGGTCCGTGCAGGAGTTCAGTAGTCCCAATTGGAAGTGGGAGGAAGTGAATATGGATTTTGTGACAGATTTTTCACGTAATCATCATCTGCATAATTCTATTTGGGCCATCATAGATAGGATGATCAAATTAACCCATTTCTTTCCAGTCTATACCTCTTATTCAGTCGAGGACTAAGTCAAACTATATATTAAAGAGTTAGTTAGGTTACACGGAGTCCCAGTGTCATTCATCTCTGATAGAGGTACCTAGTTTACCTCTCACTTCTGAACGGTATTCCAAAAGGGTCTTGATACCTAAGTCCGTCTCAGTATAACTTTTCATCCTCAAATAGACGGCCAAGTAGAAACAATTATTCAGACTCTAGAAGATATGCTGAGAGCATGCGTTGTTGATTTCAAGGGTAATTGGGATGACCATTTGCTTTTGATTGAATTCACATACAATAACAGCTATCATTCCAGTATCCGTATGGCTCCGTTTGAGGCTCTCTATGGTAGGAGGTGTAGATCTTTAATTGGTTGGTTTGAAGTAGATGAGGCCACAGTAGTAAGGCCTGACTTGGTGTTGGATGTGTTAGAGAAGGTTCAGTTGATCAGAGAAAGTCTTAGGGATTCCCAGAGCCGACATAAATCGTATGCTGATGTGAGGAGAAAAGGATCTTGAGTTTGAGGTCAGTGATCTTGTGTACTTGAAAATATCTCCCATGAAAGGAGTGAAGAGATTTGGCAAGAAAGGGTAACTCAGTCCCCGATATGTCAGTCCCTTCAGAATTCTCAATCATTTCGAAAAGGTAGCTTACGAGCTTGAGTTGCCTTCAGATTTAGCCTCAGTACACCCAGTGTTCCATGTATCATTGTTAAAAAAGTGTATTGGTGATCCAGCAGTAGTTGTTCCCTTAGAAAGTGCAGAGATTCAGAATAGTCTTTCCTTTGAAGAAGTTTCAGTCGAAATTCTTGACCATCAAGTTCGTAGACTAAGGAACAAAGAAGTTCCACATGTCAAAGTTCTTTGGAGAAATTAGTCCGTTGAGGGAGCCACTTAAGAAGTAGAGGCAGATATGTGGACCAAGTACCCTCATCTTTTCTCCGCGAATCTAGATTTAGTAGAAGGTACTAATTTTATTAATATTTCTCTCTATTATGCTTAGTTTCAGTTGTACATCATGTTCATGTCAATCATGCATTTACAAATAACTTCATTCATGCATTCCATACATCAGATATATATGTTAAGTGTGTAAGTTTAGTCAATCAGTTTCCTCAGCTTAACCAGTTTCATTCGAGGACAAATGATCCCAAGGGGGAGATATTATAATGCCCCGTATTTCCCTAGAATAATATAAGTCCCAATACGTGAGTATTCATATATATAATTTTAGAAATACTCTTCATTTTTTAGTTTAGAACTTGTCATTGCGTAGGAAATTCAATTAGCTTTCCAACGATATAAAATTAGCCCAAATCCGATAACTGAGTAAGAAGTTATGGAGATTTTAAGTTTCAGTAGTTAGACCCCATCATTTTAAACCTTATCACAGTGCGGAGATATTTTAAGTGAAGATTGGCAATTTCCAGTGGATGTGCGCTATCTTTGCGCATCGCGCCAAAGACCCAGTTTCTAGTGTATCTCCGCGATTCCACCGCATCGCGGTGAACTTCTAGATCTCAATCAGTAAAGGACCGAAATTTTCCCCGCATCGCACCACAGACCAATTTCTCAGTTGTCCAATTCCAGTGGTTTGGCGTGATAGTGGCGCATCGCACCAAGGCCAAAAATTGGGATCTTCAGTTTTCAGCTTTTGTTTTTAAATTTGTTCAGGGGCATTTGGGTCTTTTTCCATGGCCCTAATTAACCTAAAACATGAAATTTAACCCCTAAACACCTTAAGTAGTCATCATTATTTCAATTCCTCTCACAATCAAAAATCTCTTTTTTCAAGAACAAGAAACCCTAGCTTTCAAATTAAAGGCCAATCCTTAAGAACTTACCCAGAACTTCAAGAAATTCATTATCCCAGGTATGTTAGATGTTCATCCATGGATTACTTTAGTCCATGGAGTCCAACTAACATATTTAATGTACAAGTTTTGATCTATTCAAGTTATTTGGTTTTAAATTGTGATTTCATCCATGAATCTCTATGTACTAATGATTTTCTACTATGTTCCATTGAAAGTATTGTTATTGTTCAATCCTCCATGCTTTTATATCATTATTTATTGAATTAAACCATGATTTAGATCAATTATGTTGAATTCATGATATTCCTATAAGTCCTATGACATTCCTATGATTGTTTTAAACCCTAAACTACAAGTGTTTGATAAAATGCCTACAAGAGTGATTGATTTAAATAAAAGCCTTCATGTTTTGTCCTTCAAGCTTTAGTGTAATTTTACTATTATTTTTTTGAGTCCTGGGGGTATTGAATACCCGAAATCCATAGCTGCTTACTTAGTCTAATATCTGTATATTACAGAATAGTCTTCCGAACATACTATGAGCATTATCAGGACAGTCAGTTATCAGTCAGATAAACTTAGAACAGTCTAGTATTTCAGTATCTTTCAGTTAGGAGTAGGATTTAGCACCGAGCGAGTGTAGGGGTGGCTTCTTCCCCTCCAGATAGGTAGAGTCATTAGTAGCAGTCCGTATACTCCAGAACTACGTAGCCAGCATAGGGTATGAAATGTAACCCGTCAAATTAGGCTTGACTATCTCGCAGGGGTCACCCGTCAGATCAGGCTTGACACCCTTAGTCCTTTGGACATTATATCAGTTTAGTGGATTCACACAACTATCGTTAGTACTCATGGCACAGTATTAACACCCTTTCAACTGGGGTTATAGGTTGGACCCCGATTAGTTCAAATTAGGGAATGTCGATTAAATGATACCTCCTACAGTCTTAGATATAGTCACAGTTCAGTTATGCAGTCTTAGATTTGCTTGACCAAAGTATACAAATATCAGTATTTTTTAGTATTTTCAATTTACAAATCTTACTCAGCCCATGTTATATGCTTGGTCATGCATCCCCAGTGTCTATAGATTTTCATGTATCTACAGTATTTATAGACTGTCACGCATACTCGGTATTTATAGATTTTCCATATTTTTAGTATTTACAGATTCCATGTTCTCTACTCAGTACTCTATGTTTTACATGCATATTCAGTTAAATTATTAGTCCTGTTCATGAAACCATGTATATCAGCCTAGCTCATTTAGCATACCAGTACATTCAAAGTACTAATCGCATACCTTTCTTTTGCGCTATGATGTATTATATCATAGGTGCTGATGCTCAGTTCTCGGACCATACTTAGACTTCACTTCTCAGGATATCAGTAGTACAGTAGTAGTGGTGAGTCCTCATCATTCGATGATAAATTATTTTACTTCATATTTCTATTTCAGTAATTAGTAGAGTTAGTTAGGGGCCTGTCCCATCAACTCATATTCAGTCAGTTAGTCTTAGAGGCTTTTCATACATTAGAGTTAGTTTTTCAGTATTCAGATATTACAGTTAGTTATCCAGTTATCATTATTTTATCAGAGTCAGTCAGTTGTTTCTATAGACTAATATTACAGTTTTAAATTTAGTTATTAAAACCTTATGGCATGTCAGTATTCTTCCATATTTATGATCATGTTATCCAGTGCTCACAGTAGGTACCAGCTCATGAGTTAGCTTGTGGTCCCTCGGGACTGTAAGCACCGTGTGAAGATTAGGGGGTAGTCCCGGGTCATTACAGATATAGAGTCCAATTGGACTCGGATGAATTCACATGCATCAAATAAATATAAGGATTAACTATCAAATTTAAAGTGAATTAATCATATCTAAATATCAAAATTTATCACATATAAATTCATTTCATGACTCCGAAATAAAACATAACCACTTATTATTCTCTAATACGAACAGGTTGCGATAAAGAATCAGTAATCCATTAAACTCTAATTACCAATTACAGATTTTCCAATGGGATTTAGAACTCCGAATTTAGCATCATTGGACATTAATATGTGGAATACCCCGCAATTTCCCAACTCAATTTAGTCTTCTTTACACGCGAATCCTTAAGTAGAATTTTTTATGCAAAATTTCCCATATTTAGACCCTCCATCTTTTAGGAAATTGAGTTAGCTTTCCACAGATATAAAATTCACCTAAATTTGATAAACGGGTAAGAAGTTATGGCTATTTTAAGTTCTAGTCGTAAAGTACCGTCATTTCAGTCAGTAGCGCATCGCGCCATAGGTCCAAATGAAAATTTTCAATTTCCAGTGTGACTCCGTGATCTCACTGTATCACGAAGGGCCTCTAATTCCCAATTATCCAAATCTAGTAAGGGTCGACGATTACTCCGCGTCGCGCCGTCATCCTAGTTCCCAGCTGTCAATTTCCAGTGACACGGCGCGATAGCGCCGCGTAAAGTTTTGCCCAAGGTTAAATTAGTATTTTCCCATGAATTTAATCCACCCAGATGTGGGATTTAATCCCTAAAAATGCATTTAGGTCATTATTAACTCACTTTAAGACATTCTCTTTTAAAGATAGAAAACCCTAGCCTCTAAGTTTTAAGAGCAATCTCAAGAATCCCTCCAAGAGTCTTCAAGTACATCAAGAATTAAGATTCCCAGGTATGTTAGATGTTCATCCATGGATCCTTACCTTCCATGGATCCCTAGAATCCTTTTTCACAATACAAGATTTATGATTTCCATGTTTGAATTAGATTGAATTCATGTTCATAATGTTGTTTGAGTATTAATCCATGATTTAGATTACAAGTTCTAAGGATTGATTCTAGTATGTGTGGAATTACATGATATTTATGATAAACCCTTCAATTTGCAAGTTGATTGTTGTAACCATGTTAACTGTAAGTGTTTATGATTTAATGAACCAAGTATGCTTCTCATGTGTTTGATAAATTGTCTATAAGAATGAAATAATACCATTATAGCATGCTAACATGTATTCCCCATCCATGTACAAGTTAATGCATTACAAGTGTTTGATGAAATGTCTCTATGAATAAATTATGAACAAGTGAATATTGTTATGTTATTCAAGATGATGCTTTGCTTTACCTTTCATGCTATCGAGTCCTGGAGGTATTTAATACCCAACAATCTAGCTGTTTATCTAGAGCCTTAGTAATTTCAGAATAAACTCCATAGTATCACGAATAGCAAAACTCAGTCAGTTACCAAACCCAGCTAACTCAGTCCAGTCCAGTCCAGTCTAATCAGTCAGAGTCATTTAGTTGGGAGTAGGAACTAGCACCGAGCGAGTGTAGAGGTGACGACTTCTCCCATTAGGAAGGCAGAGTCGTTAGTAGCAATCTCACAATACAGAACTATGTAGCCAGTGTAGGATGTGAGGAGTCACCCATCAGATTAAGGCTTGACTACCTCCCAGGGTTCACCCGTCAGATTAGGCTTGAATCCTTATTCAGGGTCACCCGTCAGATAGGCTTGACCACAATAGTGTCTTTACCCATGGCACGGTACTGGCACCCTTCCAACTGAGGTTATAGGTTGGACCTCAGTCAGTTTACTTTAGGGGAATATCGGTTAAGAAAGAATTCCCAAAGCTTCAGTTTCAATCTCAGTCTTCAGAATAGAACTCAGTTCAGTTCTACAGAGTCAGGACTGTCAGATATAGTCACTCAGTCATCAGTAATTGAGATTATTAGTAATATCAGGTTATCTATATATTCAGTTATCAGATATCAGATTCAGTTCTAGTATACTCAGTTACAGTATGCACAACATGTTCAGTAGTTACAGATCCTCCATGTATGCTAATCCAGCTCTTGCATATCATTCAGTCAGTTAGTGTTCATTCATATAAACCCATGCATTCAGCTTTTCCTTATTTAGCATATCAGTACATTCCCACGTACTGATCGCATACTCATTTCTTGCACTATGATGTCTCATATTATAGGTTCAGACGCTCAGATTCCACATCGCACATAGCCAGTTCCAGTTATCAGCAACAGTTATTGCAGTGAGTCCTCATACTCTGAGGATGTTAGATTACTTTAGTATATTCAATAGTTTATTAGTTTAGTAGTCGGAGTTAGTTGGGGACTTGACCTATCAACTTCATATTCAGACAGTTAGAGGCTTTTCAGACTAGAATGTTTTAGACAGTTGTTCAGTATTTCAGTATTTTATTCAGTTTTGATTATAGTATTTTAAACCTTATGGCATTTCAGCCCATCTTTCGCATTATTACAGTATTTTTATTCAGTGCTCACGGTAGGTACCAGTCATGGGTTAGCTTATGGTCCTTTGGGATCATAAGCATCGTGTAGCGTCTGGGGTACTGTAATGACCCAAAATCACCTCTCGGGATGTCACACGGTGCTTAGGGTTACAAGTATTCCCAAGCTAACCATTTGAGCCTACCACTCCTCATAATAACTTATTCAAGAAGGAATATCATATCAAATGAAAGAAAATACAAAGGTAATACTCGGTCCAAACGACCACAATACTGAAAATCTCAACACAACCATAAACTGATAACTAGTTTGACAAAACCTCACCTACTCCATGAACTAGAGAGCCATTGGGACAGATCCCCAAATGACTCAAACTGAACTGAAAGTAATAACATAACCACTCCAATACTGAAATATCTTAAGATAGGCCCTCGAACCATGAGGACTCACCACTAGAGAAACATAGACAAAGGTACTTGAGAATCACTGACGAGACTGGGACTGAGCACCTAAAACTATATTATAAGATAATGTAGCACATAGACGTATATGTGGATCAACATATGGGAATATACTGAGTATATAAGGGTGTATGCATTTACATAAAATAATATCAATAATCTTTATTCAAATCATGCATGCAAATAGGAATGACTCACATGGCTAGAATAAGTCTAAAATGTAAAACTCATAAATCATGTAAAATGAAACATGTAACACAAATCTCGTGAGTCATTATACTTTGGCTTTAAAATCTGTACTCTTCTCTTATTCTCATTACTCATAGGAAGAAGGAAACTTTAAACAATACTTTCAACTCATACATATATCTCATGGGGAGTAAACTTCTTTAATGCTCAAGAACTTATAACTCTTTTGAACTCAAACACTTGGAACTCAAAATCATATCACTTTGGTTTAAAAACTGATGATCAACTCTTATTAGTAGAGAAAACTACTTCCTTCTTTGGAAAATACTCAAAAGCAATTCGTTTACTTTAGAAAATATCTCATCTCAAAGCTTTAGGGAAAATATTCTATCTCAATGGAAAATACTTTAGTCTAGGGAAGTTCTCTTAACTAACATAAACCATACGAGCTACATGGAGTCCAACGTCTTATCGTCCTAAGGAAGAAACCTCACATTGGGAAGAGGCATCATACTCTTTTCAAGGAGTATAACCTCAACTCAATGATCACTTATCTCGGCCTCAGGCCCAATCATCTCAGCCTTAGGCCCAAAATCTCAAACCTACGGTTGTACATAGTTCTGGAGTAAGAAACCGTAGTAACTTACCCAACTCGGTGCTAAATACTACTCCCATTAGTTTATCTCGCTCATCTCATGAAAATCCACTTTAAAAATAATCTCATGGTTCATAAGAACCCAACAATCAAATCTGTAATCTCATGTAGTGAAGTGGACTTCAAAGCTCCATGACCATTAGGTCAAAACATTTCTCAATAATCTCAGAATACTCAAATCATGGGTGCTTATAGCACAAAAGTTCATAAAATTGCAAGTTTCAAGTAGGGCTTAATGACCCATAATTCAATCTCTAGTTAAAACTCATCAAAATGCATATTAGATAGCATATAGGTTCATAAATCATATAGAAATCTGGAATTTACAGCAATTTAGCTCATAATCTAAACATACTCATATACTTCAATATCTCAAACATTTCAACTATTAACTTCTCAAGGATTAAAATCACGGGGTATAGACCCAGCTGCAATTTCTCAAGAAAACATGTAAAAATCATGCCATTAGACTCTCAATTCATGGGAAATATCAAAAGCTTGCAACCAATAACAATGGGTGAAAAAACCCAAATTCAATTTCATGTAAAATCTCATAAATTGCAGAAAATTATAGTTTAAATAAGCCTTTGGGCACAAGGGTGAAAGGATTACCCTTGTTCAAAACCCCACATACCTTGAATTAGAAACTTTGGATGAACTCTAGCTTTTGGGACTCTATTCGTACTCTTGAATGAGAGTTCTTGAAGCCCTTGACTTGGGAACCTTGAAACTTGACTCAATTTAGAAAATCTATGGTAGATTCTTGAGATTCTTGGAAGAGGCTTTGGATACTTAGGGTTTTTGTTGAGATAAAACTTGAGAAAAACTTCATAGAATGCTTGTAAATGACTTTAATTTGATGTTTGTATGGTTTAAGAGGCTTGAAAAGAGTCCAAAGTACCTTTTTTAACTTCTATACGAAGCTGGAAAAATTGAACTGGGAACCCAATTTTATGGGCCACCACAATGTGCCACTATCGCGGTGGATCACTAGAAATTGACAAATGGGAATATAGGAGTCACTGCGATGCGGAGCCATCGTGTTGTCCCCTGGTTGGGACCTGGAACTTTAGCGCGACACGTCATAATCGCTCTAGGCCATAGGAAATTGACTATTGGGAAATTGGGGTCCTCTGCAACGTGCCACTATCGTGGAGTTCCACTTGAAATTGACAATTGTAAAATAGACCTTCTCCGCGACGCGCCAAGCACTAAAATAACGCAGTTTTACGACTAGGACTTAAATTAGCCATAACTTCTTGTCCAGGTGTCGGATTTCGGCGAATCCTATATCGACGGAAAGCTTATCAAATTTTCCATGTGATAAAAAGTCAAAATTAGGGAAGTTCTATATGGTTAAAATGATAATCACTTAGGAAGTCACTCCTTAATCTTCTTAAGGAGAAATTAAGTTAGGAAAAATTCAAGGTATTACAATATCTCCCCCTTGAAAACATTCATCCACGAATGTCGCTAGTTAAGCTAAGAGCACAGAGGAAATTGAGTACGTAATGCTGGAAGAACTCGCTAAACTGACTCTATGTCTTTCTAAACTCTTGCATACTTTAGAGAATGCATGAACTTAATAAGGGTAGATGCATAGCTGAAACTTTAAACTAGAAGGGCTGAATTAAGGAAGAATATTACCTTCGGGTTGATATGAACTCGCGGAAAAGAGGTGAACGTACTTGGCTCGCATGTCTTCTTCTGGCTCCCAAGTTGCGCCCTCAACTGACTGGTTTCATCACAAAACTTTGACCAAGGGAACTTATTTGTTCCTCAGTCCACGGATCTAAAAATCTAGAATCTCAATAGGAATCTCTTCAAATGAAAAACTGTTCTGAATATCAGCACTCTCTGAAGTATCTACTACAGCAGAATCACTGATATGCTTTTTAAGCACGGAGACATGAAAAATAGGATGAACGACAGACAACTCTGCAGGCAACTCAACTTGATAGGCTACTTTACCAACATGGCTCAAGACTCTATATGGGCCAACATAACGGGGGCTAAGCTTCCCCTTTTATACCAAATCTCTTCACCCCTTTCATGGGTGAAATCTTCAAGTACATCAAATTACCCACCTCAAACTCAAGATCCCTTCTTTTCAAATCGGCGTACGACTTTTGACAACTCTGAGCTGTCTTCAGCCTTTCTCTAATCAACTTCACCTTCTCCATAGCCTCAAATACTACATCAGGTCCAACCAAAGTAGCTTTAGCCACTTCAAACCAACCTATCGGTGATCTACATCTCCTACCATACAAAGCCTCAAATGGTGTCATCTCGATGCTAGCATGTAACTATTGTTTATGCAAACTCGATCAGTGGTAAATACTCATCCCGACTACCTTTGAAATCTAGAGTACATGCCCTCAACATATCTTCCAAAATTTGGATGGTCCTCTCAGCCTAACCATCAGTCTGCAGATGAAACGTGAAACTCAAATGAACTTGGGTGCCAAGACCCCTATGGAAAGCTCTCTAAAACTGAGAAGTGAACTAAGTACCCCTATCCGAAATGATAGACAAGGAGACTCCATGCAACCTGACCAACTTTCAAACATACAATCTAGCATAATTCTTAGCTGTATAAGATGTATGCATGGGAAAGAAGTGTGCGGACTTAGTCAGCCTGTCTATAACAACCCAAATAGAATCATGATGACGACGCGAAAGAGGTAACCCGATCACAAAGTCCATATTCACCACCTCCCACTTCCAAGTGGGTATACCAAACTCTTGCATCACATTACCAGGTCTTTGGTGCTCTACCTTAACTTATTGGCACATTGCACACTTTGCTACAAACTCAGCTATATCCTTCTTCATACCATTTCACCAATAGATTTCCCGCAAGTTGCGGTACATCTTGGTAGTGCCGGGATGAATAGAATAGTGCACGCCATGTGCTTCATCCATAATCCTTAGCCTCAGATCATCAACACACAAAACATACAATCTACCCTGCAATTTCAACACGCCATCTCACCCTTGGGAGAAAATCTCTACCCTTTGGTCCTTAACTGCCTCCTTCAGTCTGACAAAACTAGGATCTCTATTTTGCTTCTCCTTCACTTCCAAAACTAAAGAGGATTCGGAACTACTTTGCACCAAAGTACTTCCCTCAACCGAATCAAGCAAACTAATACCCAATCTAGCAGATAATGCACCTCATGAGCTAACTCTTTCTTACCTTCCTCTACATGAGTAAAACTACCCATAGATAATCTGCTAAGGGCATCCGCCACTATATTGGCCTTGCCTGGGTGATACAACACACTCATATCATAGTCTTTTACTGCCTAAGATTCAAATCCTTTTGAGTAAACACATACTGCAGGCTCTTATGATCAGTAAACACATCAACATGAATACCATAAAGATAGTGTCTCTAGATTTTCAAAGCAAAGACCACAACAGCTAACTCAAAATCATGGGTTAGGTAATTCTTCTCATACGTCTTTAACTGTTTAGAGGCATAGGCTATAACCTTACCTCTTTGCATCAACACATAACCCAAACCAACTCTAGAGGCATCACAATACACCATAAAACCATCTGTACCATTAGGTAAAGTCAACACAGGAGCTGAAGTAAGTCAAGTCTTCAACTCCTGAAAACTCTTCTCATAGGAATCTGACCATTGGAACTTAACTTATTTTGGGTCAACCGGGTCATGGGAGACACAATAAAGGAGAAACCTTCAACAAAACAGCGGTAGTAGCCCGCTAGACCCAAGAAACTTCAAATATCAGACAGACAGATAGGTCTAGGATATTTTCTTACAACTTCTGTATTTTGGGGATCAAATCTAATACCTTCGACTGAAACAACATGACCCAAAAAGGCTACAGACCTTAGCCAAAATTCACACTTACTGAATTTGGCAAACAACAGGTGACCTCTAAGAGTTTGCAAGACAATTCTAAGGTGATCTGCATGATCATGCTCACTGCAGGAGTAGACAAAGATGTCATCTATGAACACTATGACAAACATATCAAGATATTGATTGAACACTCGATTCATTAGGTCCATAAAAACTGATGGGGCATTGGTTAGCCCGAAAGACATGACTAGAAACTTAAAGTGACCATAGCGGGTTCATAAAGCTATCTTTGGAATATCACATTCCCTCACTTTAAGTTGATGATAGCCAGATCTAAGGTCTATCTTGGAGAAATAACTTGCACCTTGCAACTGATCAAATAGGTCATCAATTCTCGGAAGAGAATACTTATTTTTGACTATAACCTTGTTAAGCTGACGATAGTCAATGCACATAAGCAAAGAACTATCTTTCTTCCACACAAATAAAATAGGTGCGCCCCAAGGAGAAATACTGGGCCTTATGAAACCTTTGTCTAAAAGATCTTTGAGTTGCTCTTTCAACTCCTTAAGCTCAGCAGGTGCCATATGGTATGACAGAATAGAAATGGGACGAGTGTCGGGAAGAAGGTCAATCTCAAACTCTATCTCTCTATCAGGAGGTACCCCTGGGAGATCTTCCAAAAAAATATCTGGAAACTCATTAACAATATCGACTGACTGAATAGTTGGAGCCTCAGACTTAGTGTCTTTGAATCTAACTAGGTGATAGATGCAACTCTTGGTTATTAACTTTTTGTCTTTGATATAAGAGATAAAATGACTCTTGGGAGATAGTAAACTCCTGGACCACTCAAAAACTGGCTCATCAGGGAACTGAAACTTGACCACATGGGTATGATAGTCTATAGATGCATAACAAGAATGAAGCCAATCCATACCTAGAATAAGGTCAAAATCCACCATGTCTAACTTTATCAAATCAGCAAGTATGACTCTATGAAGAACAGTAACAGGACAATCTCTATACACTTGTTTAGCAATAATTGACTCCCCTACTGGTGTGGAGACTAGGAAAAGCTCAGGAATTTTTTCGGGACTCATTCTAAAATTCACAGCGACAAGTGGGGTCACATAGGAGAGACTTGACCCAGGGTACAACAACATATAAACATCAAAACAAAATATGCGGAGCATACCAGTAAAAATATTGGGAGAGTCCTTCTGCTCCTGATGGGATGGTAAGGCATAGAATCTATTTTGGCACTAACCGACAGCAGTGCTAGATGAAGCGCCCTGAATAGAGGCGGGACGAGGGACATGAGCTGGTGTACTAGTAGTATGTGCCTGAGGTCGGGCATCTCTAGTCCATTGCCTAGCATGCGGACAATCTCTAAGTCTGTGGCCCTACTTTCCATAACCAAAATAACCTCTTAAATCTGCAAAACACTCACCGGGATGATCCCTACCACACTTAGCACAAGGAGGATAACGGGGGCTGTTACAAATACTGTTCTTTGACCTAGACATAAAAGACCTTCTTTTTTACTCCTGCCTATCTTTAGGTGTGGGAGCACTAGCTGATGAAGGCACTAGAATAGACGAACATCTCTAAAATTGAGGGCGGTTCCCTCCATGGAACCTAGGCTAACTATACTCATGCTGCTCAGATCTAGCCCTCTTATTACCCCCACTCTATCTCTCTCCCTTATCTTATCTGCCTCTATATGTTGTGCATGCATCATCAACCTAGATCCATATTCTTATGTAGCATTACAGTCCTACACTCTTTCAACACCAAAATAGAAACACCTGTCACGAACTTGCTCATACTAGCTCGGATGTCAGAAATCAAATCAGGAGCATACTTAGCCAACTGGTTGAACTTCAAGCCGTACTCCTTAATAGTCATGGAACCCTGCCTCAAGTTCATAAAATCCTGAATCTTCTCTTCTCTCATCTCAAGCGGAAAGAACATGTCCAAGAATGCATCTTGGAACACCTGATAAGTCATAAGAGCAGCATACTCACCTCTACCCTTTCTCCATAATACAACCCAGTCATAAGCTATGTCTTTCAACCTGTAAGACGCTAACTCAACACTTTCTTCCTCAGAAACATGCATCACCTGCATGATATTTCTCACCTCCTCAAGGTACAACTGTGGGTCCTCACCTGCCTTGGACCCATAAAACACTGGTGGATTCATCCATATGAAATGATGGATCCTAGAAGTAGCTACATCACCTCCCTGCTGATTTATAACTGCGGCCTGGTTATTGTCCCAAACATTAGCGGTGACTACTTGGGCTAACGCCTGAAAGGCCGCCTGAAACTCAGCATGAGACATAATCTTATTTAAAGGATCAACAGGTGGGGGTTGCTCATCATCATTTCTGTGGGCATTCACTATTCGGAGAGGTATTTTCTAAAATAGGAGAGTATAAATTATTAGATGAGAGGGACAACTGCAGGCATGATGGAATCTGAAAGAAAGAAACAACTTTTTCCTAAAATATCTTATAGCCTCTTGCTCATAGATATGGCGTGCTACACGCTGATGATCAAGACTCTACTCAACATGGCTTACCAGACTCCCTATGACTCCTTTAAACTCTTAGGCTCTGATACCAAGTTTATAACGACCCAAAATCACCCCCGGGACGTCACACGGTGCTTAGGGCTACAAGTAGCCCCAAGCTAACCTTTTGAGCCTATCACTTCTCATAATAACTCATTCAAGAAAGAATATACAAAACACTGGCACTATCATACAAAATGAAAGAAAACACAAAGATAATACTCGATCCAAACAACCATAGTACTAGAAATCTCAACACAACCATAATCTGATAACTAGTCTGACAAAGCCTCTACTACTCCATGAACTAGAGAGCCATTAGGACAAATCCCTAACTGACTCAAACTGCACTGAAAGTAATAACATAACTAATCAAATACTGAAGTATTTGAATATAGGCCCTCGAACCATGAGGACTCACCACTAGAGAAATATAGACAAAGGTACTCGGGAATCACTAATGAGACTGGGACTGAGCACCTGAACCTATATTATAAGACCATGTAGCACATAAACGTATATGTGGATCATTACTTGGGAATGTACTGAGTATATGGGGAGTATACATTTACATAAAACAATATCAATACTCTTTAATCAAATCATGCATGCAAATAGGAATGACTCACATGGCTTAAATAAGTCTAAAATGTAAAGCTCATAAATCATGTAAAATGAAACATGTAACACAAATCTCGTGAGTCATTATACTTTGGCTTTAAAATCTATACTCTTCTCTTATTCTCATTACTCATAGGTTGAAGGAAACTTTAAACAATACTTTCAACTCATGCATATATCTCATGGGGGGTAAAACTTCTTTAATGCTCAAGAACTTATAACTCTTTTGAACTCAAACACTTGGAGCTCGGAATCATATGAATTTGGTTTAAAAACTGATGATCAACTCTTATTAGTAGAGAAAACTACTTCCTTCTTTGGAAAATACTCAAAATAAATTCGTTCACTTTAAAACATATCTCATCTCAAAGCTTTAGGGAAAATATTCTATCTCAATGGAAAATACTTTAGTTTAGGGAGGTTCTCTTAACCGACATAAACCATGCGAGCTACATGGAGTCCAACGTCTTATCCTCATAAGGAAGAAACCTCATATTGGGGAGAGGCATCATACTCTTGCCAAGGAGTATAACCTCAACTCAGTGATCACTTATCTCAGCCTCGAGCTCAATCATCTCGTCCTTAGGCCCAAAATCTCAAACCTACGGTGGAACATAGTTCTAGGGTAAGAAACCATAGTAACTTAACCAACTCGATGCTAAATACTACTTCCTTTAGTTTATCTCACTCATCTAATGAAAATCCACTTTCAAAATAATCTCATGGTTCATAAGAACCCAACAATCAAATCTGTAATCCCAAGTAGTGAAGTGGATTTCAAAGCTCTATGACCATTAGGTCAAAACATTTCTCAATAATCTTAGAATACTTAAATCATGGGTGCTTATAGCACAAAAGTTCTTAAAATTTCAAGTCTCAAATAGGGCTTAATGACCCATAATTCAATCTCAAGTTAAAACTCATCAAAATGCATATTAGATAGCATATAGGTTCATAAATCATATAGAAATCTAGAATTTACAGCAATTTAGCTCATAATCTCAACATACTCATATACTTCAATATCTCAAACATTTCAACTATTAACTTCTCAAGGATTAAAATCACGGGGTATAGATCCAGCTGCAATTTCTCAAGAAAACATGTAAAAATTATGCCATTAGACTCTCAATTCATGGGAAACATCAAAATCTTGCAACCAATAACAATGGATGAAAAACCCCCAATTCAATTTCATGTAAAATCTCATAAATTATAGAAAATTATAGTTTAAATAAGCCTTTGGGCCAAGGGTGAAAGGATTATCCTTGTTTCTAGTATAAGGAGTTCCAGTTCACTCTGTAGTATGAATCAGGTTCCATAAGTTCAAAAAATCTAAACTCAGGTCATGCAGTTCATGATGCATGTATTCATGTTTCTCAGTATGCTCAGTTCCCAGGACTCATGTTACACTCTTAATGGTCCATGAAGTTCAGTTTGTGTTATGTGTTTCTCAGGCCTCAGCAGTGTGTCGAAGTCATTCAGTTATGCTTCAGTTAGATGGTGTCTCGTACATTATCACAGTCTTTCTTAAACCTACTCAGTCCCATATTCAGTACCATTACAAACTTGTTATCAGTTACCATCTCATATCATTCTCATGTCAGTCATGTGTTTCATGAATCAGTTTTAGCCATGTAATCATACATCAGATATGCATGTTCAGTATGTAAGTTCAGTCTATCAGACCAGTCACATAATCATTCTTCAGTTGTACATGTCTAGTTTAGTATGTAAACCCAATCTGTCAGTATTCTCTCAACTTAACTAGCCATATTTGAGGACGAATGTTCCCAAGGGGGGATATTGCAATACCCTGTAATTTCCCAGCTTAGTTTAGTCTTCAGCACATGAGAATCTTTAGGTAGAATTTTTGTTCTAGGAATAATTTCCCAGATTTAGACGCACCATCTTGTAGGAAATCCAGTTATCTTCCAACAATATAAAATTCAACTAAATCCGATAACTGGGTAACAAGTTATGGCTTTTTTAATTTCCAGTTGTAAAATATCATTATTTCAGTCAGTAGCGCGTCACGCCATAGGTCTAAATGACAATTGTCAATTTCTAGTGTGACTCCGTAATCTCACCGCATCACGGAAGGCCTCCAATTCCCAATTATCCAAATCCAGTAAGGGTCCGCGATTATGTTGCGTTGCGCTGTCATCCCAGTTCCCAACTATCAGTTTCCAGTGACATGGTGCAATAGCGCCGTGTCACGCCAGGGCCCCAAATCGGAAATTTTGATGAAAAATTAACGTTTCTTCCAAGGTTAAATTAGTCTTTTTCCTATGAATTTTATCCACCCAGATGTGAGATTTAATCCCTAAATATGCATTTAGGTCATTATTAACTCACTTTTCCCTAATTTATCACATTCTCTCTCAAAGATAGAAAACCTTAGCCTCTAAGTTTCAAGAGCAATCTCAAGAATCCCTCCGAGAGTCTTCAAGAACATCAAGAATTAAGATTCCCAGGTATGTTAGATGTTCATCCGTGGATACTTACCTTCCATGGAGCCCAAGAATCCTTTTTCACAATACAAGATTTATAATTTATTATTTCCATGTTCGAATTAGATTGAATTCATGTTCATGGTGTTGTTTGAGTTTTAATCCATGATTTAGATTACAAGCTCCAAGGATTGATTCTAGTATGTGTGGAATTATATGATATTTATGATAAACCCTTCAATTTGCAAGTTGATTGTTGTAACCATGTTAATTGTAAGCGTTTATGATTTAATGAACCAAGTATGCTTCACATGTGTTTGATAAATTGTCTATGAGAATGAAATAATGCCATTATAGCATGCTAACATGTATTCCCCATCCATGTACAAGTTAATGCATTACAACTGTTTGATGAAATATCTCTATGAATGAATTATGACCAAGTGAACATTGTTATGTTATTCAAGATGATGCTTTGCTTTACCTTTCATGCTATCGAGTTTTGGGGGTATTTAATACCCGACAATCTAGATATTTATATAGAGCTTTAGTAATTTCATAATAAACTCTATAGTATCACAAATAGCAAAACTCAGTCAGTTACTGAACCTAGCTAACTCAGTCCAGTCCAGTCCAGTCTAATTAGTTAGTGTCATTTAGTTAGAAGTAGGAACTAGCACCGAGCAAGTGTAGAGGTGACGACTTATGCCATCTGGAAGGAAGAGTCGTTAGTAGCAGTCTCATACTACAGAACTACATAGCTAGCATTAGATGTGAAGAGTTACCCATCAGATTAAGGCTTGTCTACCTCCCAGGATTCACCCGTCAGATTAGGCTTGAATCCCTGTTTAGGGCCACTCGTCAGATAGGTTTGACCATAACAGTGTCTTTACCTATGGCATGGTACTGGCACCCTTACAAATAGGGTTACAGGTTGGACCCCACTCAGTTCACTTAGGGGGCATATCAGTTAAGTAAGAATTCCCACGGTTTCAGTTTCAGTCTCAGTCTTCAGAATAGAACTCAATTCAATTCTACAGAATTAAGACTGTCAGATACAGTCACTCAGTCATCAGTAATTAAGATTATCAGTAAACTCAAGTTATTAGTATATTCAATTATCAGTTATCAGATTCAGTTCCAGTATACTCAGTTACAGTATGCACAGTATGTTCAGTAGTTACATATCCTCCATGTATGCTAATCCATCTATTGCATATCATTCAGTCAGTTAGTGTTCATTCATATAAACCTATGCATTCATGTTTACCTCAGTTATAATACCAGTACATTCCCACGTACTGATGGCATACTTATTTCTTGTGCTATGATGTCTCATATCATAAGTTTGGATGCTCAGGTTCCCGACCACACATAACCAATTCCAGTTATCAACTATAGTTATAGTAGTGAGTCCTTATACTCTGAGGATGCTAGATTACTTCAGTACATTCAGTAGTTCATTATTTCAGTAGTCGGAGTTAGTTGGGGACTTATCCTATCAACTCCATATTCAGACAGTTAGAGGCATTTCAGACTAGAATGTTTTAGACAATTGTTCAGTATTTCAGTATTTTATTCAGTTTTGATAATAGTATTTTGAACCTTATGGTAGTTCAGTCCATCTTTCGCATTATTACAGTATTTTTATTTTGTGTTCATAGTAGGTACCAGTCATGGGTTACCTTATGGTCCTTTGGGGTCATAAGCACCGTGTAGTGTTCGGGGTACAGACTCGGGGCGTTACAATATGTCAACAAGAAACTTTACCACATTAACTTCAATGGAGCATATATAAGTTGGACATACATTAGTTGAATAGGCATTGACATATGCACACTAACTTATTCTCAGTAACAAGATGAAAGCAAAGAAAAAATAACAAGGATTAAGGATAAAGAAAAAAAAAAGGAAAAAAAATAAAAAAAATATGCAGCCTTCAAGATTTAAAATTGTCAAGAAACTGAACTTTGCATCATAGTGAAGACAAACACAAGATAATTAAAAGGGAGTGGACAATATAAATTTATTTTTTAAAAGCCTCTTTATCCAATTACTACTTTGAGGAAACTTAACACACACTCCATGTGCCAATATAGGTAATATCAGATTACCATAAATTTCATTAATTTATTACTCTTCACGTTCATCAAAACATCCAAGAAAAAATATATGCTTATGCAAATCATTGAGAGAGTTATCTATGTAACTAATTCATCCGTCACTAATTAATTTGTCTGTAAATTGTGATATTTAGACTATATATGCATTTTCCCATATCTATGAACCAAAAAAACATATGCAACCTTCAAAAATTAAATTTTAATGCACCTTGGTTAGCGTTTCGAAAGCAAGAGAATTTTGAGAATGAATTCTAATTTGAAAACACACAAGAATGGAAGAAAAAAATAAGAATAATAGAAAATAAGAAATAGCTTACTCATCTTCAAAATCTATAAATTAACAACCACCTAATACAATAACAGCTCAAAAGATATGCATATTCAACACCATTAGTCATAGTATTTGTTTAAACAATACATGAACGATTTTGAAAAATAAGTTACAACTCTCAATCCCAAAACACCACTATTTCATAGAAAGTCACAAAAGATCAACCTACTCCACAACTAACAGTTTGAAACTTCATTGTGATGCCAAAATATGGGATAAAAAATCCAAAAAAAAGAAGATGAAACTCCCACCTATTTTGGAGAAGGAACTAGGATGAACGAGACTCAAGCGATCGGAATTCTACCAAAATTTATATTGTTTCCATCAGAGTTTTAGTTTCAACTCACGAAAATTTTAGCTTCCCGTCGGGATTGATTTTTTGATGGAATTTCTTCTTGAATTCTTTGGTCACGTGGGATTAGAGGAACGCTCCTCCCGAATCCCTAATTTTTTCCCAAAGAATCCTTTCTTTCACTCTTGTTCTTGAATGGATATTTATAAGAGATTTTGGATTGATTTGAGAGGGAAAAATAGAAGGGTAAAATCTAGTTGTGAGGTAGGTTTTTGTATGGAATTTGGAATCCAAACATTGGAGGGTTTGGTGAGCTGGCGTTAGTCGTCGTATGTGTTGTTGTGAATGTTGTTGATGATTTTTGTTTTTGCTGTTTGTCTGCAGGTGTTTTATATTGTATTGGAGAAGAAGGTATTATAGGGGCATGGGTCAGGTTTTTGTGGAGTTGGGATAATTGTTGTTTGTTGAAAGGTTACTGATGTTGTTTTGTTGAAGCTGAAGGGAGAAAAAGAGGGGTGGGCTCAGGTCGATTGAAGTGTTATTGGGATGGGACGAAATAGGCCAGCTGGTCTGGTGTCATTTAAGAGGGGAGTTTGGTTGGGTAGCAGTGGTATCATCAATTTCTTATTTTCAATCAATCTTCAGAAAAGTAAAGTATTTGTACTTTAATCAAATTTTCACTCTGAATAAATTCTAAAGCATTTTCTTTAACTGATAATTATATAATCATGTATAATTAAACACTAAATATATTAATTTTACCTAAATTCAAAAGGTAGAGTTAAAGTTTATTTTAAAATAGCTTAAAATAAATATTTTAAAACTATTTAAAATTGAGAAATTCGAAACTAATTTGGAACGTGGAGGACAAAAATTAGGCGTCAACATTAGCAATGATTGTTTGCTTTTTAGACTTCCAACAAATAGCACTACTACCGAAAGTAAAAACATAACCAGTAGTGGATAAGGAATCACCTGATAAAGTTTTCCAATCCGCATCACAAAAGCCTTCAAGTACAACAGGATATTTTTTATAGAACAAACAATAATTTTTCATTCCAATTAAGTATCTCATTACTCTCATTATAGCATGCCAATGTTCATCACCTGGCTTGCTAGTAAACCTGGCAAGTACTCCTACTGCGTATGCAATATCAGGCCTAGTGCAACAGTCACATATCTCAAACTTTCAATTATGTTTGCATATTCCTTTTAATTTATAACATTATTTCCACTTTCAACAGGAAATAAGTGAACACTAGAATCAAATGGAGTTGCAACATGCTTGTAATCAGGGAAATTATAATTTTTCAATATTTTCGCAACATAATTTGACTGGTCAAGGAAAATTCCATCACATGTTCTAGTTATCTTTATTCCTAGAATAAAATTTGCCTCACCAAGATCTTTCATATCAAAATGGCTTCTAAGAATGTTTTTAGTTTCACCAATAACATTCATGTTAGAGATAAAGATCAATAAATCATCAACATATAGGCAAATAATAACATGCAAATTATTCCAAGACTTATGTATATGCACTTATCACACTCATTTGTTTTAAATCCATTATCAATCATGCAGGAATCAAACTTTTCATGCCATTGCTTTGGTGCCTATTTCAAGCCATATAGGGATTTATTAAGTTTACACATTTTGCTTTCTTAGCCAGCCTCAACAAAACACTTGGGTTGTTCCATATAAATTTCCTCATTTAGGTCTCCATTTTAAAAAATAGTTTTTACATCTATTTGATGAATTTGTAAATAAAAAATTTCTACAATAGCAACTAAAATTCTAATGGATGTTATTCTAGTTACTGGAGAAAAAGTATCAAAAAATTCTAGGCCTTCTAGTTGTTTAAAACCTTTAGCCAGTAGCCTAGCTTTGTATTTATCAACAAATCCATCCGATTTTAACTTTTTACATAAGACCCATTTACATCCAATTGTTTTACAACCCGATGGTAAATCAACTAGATTCCAAGTCTTATTGGAAATTAGTGATTCCATTTCACCATTTACAGTCTTTTACCAAAAATAGCATCATGTGAAGACAAATCTTCTTTTAAAGTTATAGGGTCATCTCTAATGTTAAAATATAATAACCAGGACCAAAATCTTTTTCAACTCTTGCTCATTTACTTCTTCTTAACTCAAAATCATCATTTTCTTTATTTTTTTAAAGTAGAACTAAAGAACTAAGTAGTGACAAAATATTTTCTTTAGTCCTATGACCCCCACTATTTTTAGAATCAAAAGGGAATTTATTTTCATGAAAAATAGCATCACCTGATTCTATTATCACACTATCTTTAAGATTAAAAAATCTATAGGTCGTACTATTAGAAGCATAACCAAGAAAATCACAAGTAGTAACTTTTTTACCCAACTTAGAGATTTTAGGATCCATTAACCTTACATAGGCTAAGCAACCCCAAACTCTTAGATATCCCAAATTTGGCTTATGTCCTTTCCACAACTCAAAAGATGTTAGTTTGGTCTTTTTATGAGGCACACGATTCAACACATAACAAGAAGTCAAAAGAGCTTCACCCCAAAAACTTAAAGGTGCACACGACTCCATTAACATGACATTAGTTAACTCAACCAAAGTTCTATTCTTCCGTCCCGCTACACCGTTAGATGCAGGAGAATAAGGAGGAGAAGTTTCATGAATTATACCCAATGATCTAACAAAAGAATTGAACTCATGTTCACGACCTCTATCACTTTTTATTCTTTTATTTTTCTATTAAACTAATTTTCAACTTCATGGAGAAAAGTTTTAAAATTCTCATATGCATCACTTTTATTTTTCATTAAGTAAACATATGTAAACTTAGAAAAATCAAAAATGAAAGTGATAAAATATCTATTTCCTCCCCTAGTTAAAATTCCACCAAGTTCGCAAATATCAATATGAACTAATTCAATTTTTCTTTCAACTTGAAAATTAGGCCTTTTTGTGATTTTGTCTCTACGACAAGCCTCACATTTTTCAAAGTTCTTTTTGATCACTGGAATTAATCCTAAACTACTCATGATTTCCATATAACAATCATTTATATGAATGTAATACCTCATACTTTTCCTAGCTTAATTTTGTTCCTAGAATATCAAGAAATAGTTTTTGAAAATGAATACCTTTTATTTCATGCAAATTTTTTCAGATTTGGACCCTTTATTGTGTGGGAAATTGAATAAGCTTCCATTGATATCAAATTCACCTAAATTCGATACTCGGTTGAGAAGTTATGAAAATTTTTGTAAAGTAGTGTGCCACTTGGGCACTCACTGCGTTGCGAAGATGGTTAAAATCCCAATCGTCAAAATCCAGCATACCTCCACGATTGTCCCGTATTTCGGAGAAGTCCAATTTCCAAGATGTCACATTCCAGTAGACCAACACGATCTTACCATATAGCGTTGGTGGGCAAAATGACACTCCAATAGAGTACCACGATGGTGGTGCATCGCGGAGTACTTTCAGTTCCCATTCATCATTTTCCAGTGAGCCACCGTGATAGTGGTGCATCGCGGTGGCCTATAAAATGAGAAAATCCTTCAATTTCCAGTTTGTTTTAAAGTTCAAAAGGGGTATATTGGTCAATTCCCAAGCCCCCAATCCATCTAAAACATAAGATTAGACCCATTCTAAGCCTATTTACTCATTATTCATCAATTCTCTTTCAAACAAAAATCCTACAGTTCAAAGCTTCTTCTCCAAGAAATCAAAATCCATCATTATTTCTCCAAGAAAGCTCTAAATTGAGGATTCCCAAGATAAGATAATCAAGAATCCATCTCCAAGAACTCAAATAGGAATAAAAAATTCAAGTTTCTTCATCTAATCATCAATCAAGGTATGTGGGGTTTATGAACAAGGATCCTCTTTCATTCTTGTGCCCAAAATTAGTTTTCAATTACAAATTTACATGATTTTATATGAAATTACATGAGTTTTGAATTAGGATTTATACCCATTATTTCTAGTTACAAGATTATGAGATTTTAAGTGTTTATGAAGTTAATTACATGTCTATTTCCTTATTTTCATGCCTATTGCAGTAAATTCCAGATTTTGAGTTTAAATATCATAGATTTCATTATATAGCATGATTATTATGATGTTTTGGCATAAATTTGAAGCATGGGTTATTAAGCCCAAGTTGTGTTGATATTTCAAGAAAGATGACGCCTTAAGCATCTTATGAACATATTATTTACAGATTTTCAATATAATTTTAATCCTAAGATAAGTTTTGGAATCCATATTACAGATTTATTATAGATTACTGAATTTAAATCAGCTTTATTTACAGAATAGCTCAGATAAATGCATAATTTGTTTCAGAATAACCCTTATGCTAGTTTTAAAGTGGATTTCTAATAAGAATGAGCGTAGCAGATTAAAGGGAGTAGTATTTAGCACCGAGTGGGAAGTGTGGGATTAGCGTACCCAATCTTCCACAGAACTACGTAGTCAACGTAGGTACAGATTATGAGATTATTCCCATTCCAATATGGGTTACAGTTATAGATGGGATTACTTAGCTCAGGTTATATTCCTTGGCAAGAGTATGACACCTCTCCCCATTGTGAGATTTTCCCCATAGGAGAACATAATGTTGGACTCCATGTTAGCTCACATGGTTTATGTCAGTTAGAAGAACCTCCCTACTATTAAAAGTGAATAAACAGTTTTTGAGTATTTCCCTAATAGAAAAGAATAACAGAAAAGCTTTTAGAAAATTAAGTGTAAAGGCTCACAACTTTATTCAGATTATGCTTTATAGAGAGATATTAGCCACAGATTTTAGCTTTCAAATTTCAGACATAAACGTGAGACCTTTCTACACTTAGACAGTATGATTTAAAGAGAGAATACAAGTAAAAATTTTAGAACTAAATATTATGACTCACTAGATTTATAAAGTGTGATTCGCTATTCATGATTACAGATTTTAGTATTTCAGATATTCTAACTTATATGAGTTATTTACATTTAGCATGCATTATTTTACAAATTATGATGATGATGTAATTTTTTACTTATACATTTTACCCCCATATACTCAGCACATCCTCAAAGTACTAATCCACACATACGTCTGTGTGCTACATTATCTCATTAGGTACAGGTACTCAGTATCAGCAGCGTGAGTAGTTCGAGCATCTCTATCTACATCTGAAAGTTGGTGAGTTCTCATAGTTCAAGGACTTAATCATTCAAGATTTTGCAGCTTATTAGTTTATATGATTCAGTATTCTTTTCAGACAGTTCGAGTTAGCTGGGGGTCTGTCCCAGTGACTCTCTAGTTATTAGTAGTAGAGGCTTGTCAGACTGCTAGATTTGATTTAGACTTATAATATAGGATTTTTAGAGATTATATTCAGATTATTCTCAGTTATCTCAGCCAATTTCAGCATTTAATATGACTTTTATGTCTATATTTCCATTATTATTAGATTCAGGCTTAGTTGAAGGCAGACGGGTTAGCTTAAGGCTACTCATAGGCTTGAGCATCATGTGATGTCTCAAGATCATATTTGGGGGTGTTATTAACTTGGTATCAGAGCCTAAGGTTTATAAGAGTCCTAGGGAGTCAGACAAGTCGTGTTACGTAGAGTCTTGATCATGGGTGTGAAGCGCACCATATTTATGAGCAAGAGGCTATGGGACGTTCTTAGGAAATTATCTTTTTATTTTATGATCTATCATACTTACAGTGTCTCTATCTTATTTTAACTCGTGATAGTTGAATATGCCTCCTCATTGAGCTAACGCCCGCAAATATGATAGCCAACCACCTCAGCCCGCCGATCCTTTGAATGAGAACGTATCCCATACTGAGTTTTGGGATGCTTTTAAGGCATTGGCCCAGGCAGTGACTGCCAATATTTAGGGCAACCATTAGGCTGCAGTCCCAATTCAACAGAATATTGACTTAGCAACAGCTAAAATCAAGGATTTCATAAGAATGAATCCACCAGAGTTCTTTGGGTCGAAGGCAGGTAAGGATCTATAACTTTATTTAGATGAGGTAAAAAAGATCACCCAAATTATGTATGTTTCTGAGGAGCAGAGTGTAGGGTTGGCATCCTATAGGTTAAAGGATATAGCTTATGACTGGGTAGTTATGTGGAGAAATCGTAGAGGTGAGAATGTTGTTCCTATGAGTTGGCAGGTGTTTCAGGATGCTTTTATAGATAAGTTCTTCCCATATGAGATGAGGGAAGCTAAGATAGAAGAGTTTGTGAACCTGAGGTAGGACTCGTTGACAGTGAATGAGTACTGCCTTAAGTTTAATTAGTTGTCGAAGTATGCCCCCGACACGATGGCTGATCCTAGGGCAAGTATGAGTAAGTTTGTTACTGGAGTATCTAGTTTTGTAGTCAAGGAGTGTAAGACTGCCAAACTTATTGGATACATGAATCTTTCTAGATTGGTGATTTATGCTGAGCAGATTGAGGCAGAGAAGTTGAAGAAAAGAGATAGGGGAAGTAAGAAGGCTAGAATAGAGCAGTTTAAGTATGGTCAGACTGGGTATCAAGGAGGAAATTGTTCACAGTTTTAGAATCATTCATCTATGCCAGTACCATCTTCAGCTAGTGCTCCCACTCCTATAGCTAGGCAGGAGTAACAGGGTAAGTTTTCTATGTCCAGATCTTAGAATAGTGTAAGTGGAAGACCTCATTATCCTCCATATGCTAAGTGTGGTAAGAATTACCATGGTGAGTGCTTGGCTGGATAGAACGGTTGTTTTGGTTGCAGTAAGTTGGGTCATGGAATTAGAGAGTGTCCGCATGATAAGCAGGGAAACAGAGATGTTCATCCCCAAACTCAGGCTACTAGTGCACCAGCTTCTTTAGGTTACCCAGTTCCTTCTCAGGGTACATCATCCAGTACCGGTGGTGGTCAGTGCCAGAATTAGTTTTATGCTTTACCATCCCATCAGGAGTAGGAGGATTTACCAGATGTTATTACTGGTATGCTCCGTGTCTTTCATCTTGATATTTATATGCTATTAGACCAAGGGTCAAGTTTCTCGTAGTGACCCCATTAGTTGCAGTAAATTTTGAAATATGTCTTGAAAAGATCCTTGAGCCCTTCTTGGTTTCTACCCTAGCGGGTAAGTCAGTTATTGCCAAACAAATCTACAGGAAGTGTCCTATCACTGTCCTTCATAAAATTATGTTAGAGATCTAATAGAGTTAGATATGGTTGACTTTGATCTTATTCTTAGCATGAATTAGTTCCATTCATGTTATGCATCTATAGATTATCACACCTGAGTAGTGAAGTTTCACTTTTCAGATGATCCAGTCTTTGAGTGGAAAGGAAATTCAGTATCTCCCAAGAGTCATTTCATATCTTATCTTAAAGCCAGAAAGTTGATTTCCAAAGGGTGTATCTATCATTTAGTTAGAGTCAAAGACACTAAGTCTGAGACTCTAATAGTTCAGTCAGTATAGTCAGTGAGTTTCCTGATGTCTTTCTCAAAGATTTTCCAGAGGTACCTCCCAATAGGGAAATAGAATTCGGTATTGACCTTCTCTTAGATACTCAACATATTTCTATTCCTCCATATCGTATGGCTCCTGCCGAGCTTAAAGAGTTAAAAGAGCATCTCAAAGATCTTTTAGATAAAAGTTTCATAAGGCCAATGTTTCTCCATGGGGCGCTCCGGTCGTATTCGTGCAAAAGAAAGATGGTTCTTTGCGAATATGCATTAACTATCGTCAGCTGAATAAAGTTACAATTAAAAACAAATATCCTCTTCCTAGAATTGATTACTTTTTTGATCAACTCCAAGGTGCAAGTTATTTCTCAAAGATAGACCTTAGATCTGACTATCATTAACTTAAAGTAAGGGAATGTGATATTCCAAAGACAACTTTCAGAACCTGTTATGGTCATTTTGAGTTTCTAGTTATGTTATTTGGTCATACCAATGCCCCAACAACCTTTATGGACTTGATGAACAGAGTGTTCAAACAGTATCTGGACATGTTTGTCATAGTCTTTATCGATGATATTCTTGTCTATTCTCGTAGTGAGGATGATCATGTAGACCATCTTAGAATTGCGTTGAAAACTCTTAGAGATCACCAATTGTTCACCAAATTCAGCAAATATGAATTTTGGCTAAGGTCAGTAGATTTCCTTGGTCATATTATTTCTAGTGAGGGTATTAGATTTGATTCCCCAAAGACAGAAGCCATAAAAAATTGGCCTAGACCTATCTCTCCATCAGACATTAGGATTTTCTTAGGTTTAGATGGATATTACAGACATTTTGTTGAGGGTTTCTCGTCTATTGCGTCTCCTATATCTAGATTAACCCAGAATAAAGTTAAGTTCTAGTGGTTAGATTCCTGTGAGAAGAGTTTTCAGGAGTTGAAGACTCAACTCACTTCAACCCAGTTTTAGCATTACCCGATGTTACAGATGGTTTTGTCGTGTATTGTGATGCCTCTAGAATTGGTTTAGGTTGTGTGTTGATGCAGAGAGGTAAGATTATAGCCTATGCCTCTAGACAACTTAAGCCTCATGAAAAGAATTACCCAACCCATGATCTTGAGTTAGCTGCTGTTGTGTTTGCTTTGAAAATATGGAGGCACTATCTTTATGGGGTGGATATTGATGTATTCATGGATCACAAAAGCTTACAGTATGTGTTTACCCAGAGGGAGTTTAATATTCATTAGATAAGGTGGTTAGAATTGTTGAAGGATTATGATATGAGTGTGTTGTATCATTTGGGCAAGGCTAATGTAGTGGCAGACTCTCTTAGTAGATTGTCTGTGGGCAGTGTTGCTCATGTAGAGAAAGATAAGAAGGAGTTAGTTCGGGTAGATTGTGTGTGTCCTGTGTTGATGATTTGAGGCAACGGATTATGGCGAAAGCACATGGTGTGCATTATTCTATTCATCCAGGAGCCACCAAGAAGTACTGCGACTTGCGGAAAATCTATTGATAGAGTGGTATGAAGAGATATATAGTAGAGTTTGTAGTCAAGTGTGCAACTTATCAGTAGGTTAAGGTAGAGCACCAAAGACCTGGTGGTACGTTGCAAAAGTTTGACATCCCCACTTGAAAGTGGGAAGGGGTGAATATGGATTTTGTGACTGGATTACCCCATTCACGTCATCAACATGATTTAATTTGGGTTATTGTAGATAGATTGACTAAGTCAGCACATTTCTTTCCAGTTCACATGTCTTACACAGCTGAAGATTATGCTAAGATGTATATCAGAGAGTTAGTTAGATTGCATGGAGTTCCTTTGTCCATTATCTCAGATAGGGGTACTCAGTTTACCTCTTAATTTTGGAGAGCCTTTCAGAAGGGTCTTGGTACCCAAGTTCATCTAAGTTCATCTTTTCATTCGCAGACATATGGTTAAGCAAAAAGGACCATTCAGACTCTAGAAGATATGTTGAGGGTATGTGTTTTTGATTTCAAATGTAGTTGGGATGAGCATTTGCCGTTGATTGAGTTCGCTTATAATAACAATTATCATGCTAGTATTTAGATGGCCATTTGAAGCTCTTTATGGGCGGAGATGTAGATTTCTAGTTGGTTGGTTCGAAGTGGGTGAAGCCGCTTTGATTGGGCCAGACATGGTGTTTGAGGCCATGGAGAAAGTTCAGTTGATTCGAGAGAGATTGAAAGCAACCCAGAGTCATCAAAAATCTTATACAGACGTAAGAAAAAGATATCTTCAGTTCGAGGTTGATGATCTTATATATTTGAAAATTTCACCCATGAAAAGGGTGAAGAGATTTGGCAAGAAGAGGAATCTTAGTCCCCCATATGTAGGCCCCTTTCAGATTTTGAGTCATATTGGGAAAGTGGCGTATGATCTTGAGCTACCCGCAGATTTATCCTCAGTTCATCCAGTATTCCATGTGTCCTTGTTGAAGAAGTGAATGGACGATTCAGCCGTAATAGTTCCCATCTCAGATTCAGCTATATAGTTATTTTATGCCACCTCATGCACTCACAAATAAGTTCAGAAGCTTAGTATGCTTTAGATTCAGTTATTCAGTTTATTTTAGTTGTGCATGATAGCTTATAGCCTCAGATTCCTTAGTATTTTCAGATTAACTAGCCACATTCGAGGACGAATGTTCCCAAGGGGGAGATATTGTACTACCTCATACTTTTCCCAGCTTAATTTCATTCCTAGAATGTCAAGGAATAGCTTTTGAAAATTAATACCTTTTATTTCATGTGAATTTTTCTAGATTTAGACCCTCCATTATATGGGAAATTGAATAAGCTTTCCATTGATACCAAATTTGCCTAAATCCGATACTTGGTTGAGAAGTTATGGCAATTTTAGTAAAGCAGTGTGCCACCTAGGCACTCACCGCATCGCGGAGATGGTTAAAATCCCAATCGTCAAAATCCAGTGGACCTTCACAATTGCCCCACGTTACGGAGAAGTCTAGTTTTCCAGTTGTCACATTCTAGTAGACCAACGAGATCTTACCGCGTCGCGTTGGTGGCCAAAATGGCAGTCCAATAGAGTACCGCGATGGTGGCACATTGCGGAGAACTTCCAGTTCCTACTTGTCATTTTCCAGTGAGCCACCGCGATAGTGCGCATTGCGATGGCCTACAAAATGAGAAAAATCCTTTAATTTCTAGTCCGATTTAAAGTTTAAAAGGGGTATATTGGTCAATTCCCAAGCTCCCAATCCATCCAAAACATAAGATTAAACCCATTCTAAGCCTATTATACTGATTATTCATCAATTCTCTCTCAAACAAAAACCCTAGAGTTCAAAGCTTCTTCTCCAAGAAATCAAAATCCACCATTGTTTCTCCAAAAAAATCTCTAAATTGATGATTCCCAAGATAAGATAATCACGAATCCATCTCCAAGAACTCAAATAGGAATAAAAAATTCAAGTTTCTTCATCTAATCATCAATCAAGGTATGTGGGGTTTATGAACAAGGATCCTCTTTCATCCTTGTGCCCAAAATTAGTTATCAATCACAGATTTACATGATTTTATGTGAAATTATATGAGTTTTGAATTAGGGTTTATAACCATTATTGCTAGTTGCAAGATTATGAGATTTCAAGTGTTTATGAAGTTAAATTGCATGTCTATTTCCATATTTTCATGCCTATTGCAGTAAATTCCAGATTTTGAGTTTAAATAGCATTAATTTCATTATCAAGCATGATTATTATGATGTTTTGGCATGAATTTGAAACATGGGTTATTAAACCCAAGTTATGTGTTGATATTTCAAGAAAAATGATGCTTTAAGCATCTTATGAACAAATTATTTATAGATTTTCAATAAAGTTTTGATCTTTTGATCCTAAGATAAATTTTGGAATCCACATAACAGATTTATTATAGATTACAAAATTCAGATCAACTTTATTTACAAAATAACTCAAATAAATGCATTATTGGTTTTGTAATAACCCTTATACTAGTTTTAAAGTGGATTTTCAACAAGAATGAGCGTAGAAGATTAAAGGGAGTAGTATTTAGTACCGAACGGGAAGTGTGGGATTAGAGTGCCCTATCTTTCACAGAACTACGTAACCAACGTAGGTACAGATTATGAGATTATTCCCATTCTAATATGGGTTGCAGTTATATATGTGATCACTTAGCTCAGGTTATACTCCTTGACAAGAGTATGAAACCTCTCCCCATCATGAGGTTTTCCCCATAGGGGAACAAGACATTGGACTCCATGTTAGCTCATATGGTTTATGTCGGTTAGAAGAACCTCCCTGCTAGTAAAAGTGAATAAAAAGTTTTTGAGTATTTCCCTAATAGAAAAGAATAACAGAAAAGCTTTCAGAAAACTAAGTGTAAAGGCTCACAGCTTTATTCAGATTATGCTTTACAGAAAGATATTAGCTACAAATTTCATCTTTCAAATTTCAGACATAAATATGAGACCTTTCTACACTTAGACAGTATGATTTAAAGAGAAAATATAAGTACAACTTTTGGAACTAAATGTTATGACTCACTAGATTTATAAAGTGTGATTCGCTATTCATGATTACAGATTTTAGTATTTCAGATATTCCAGCTTATGTGAGTCATTTACATTTAGCATGCATTGTTTTACAAATTATGATGATGAGGTAATGTTTTACTTATGCATTTCACCTCATATACTTAGTAAATCCTCAAAGTACTGATCCATATATACGTCTATGTGCTACATTGTCTCATAATGTAGGTTCAGGTGCTCAGTAGCAGCAACGCGAGTAGTTCAAGCATCTCTATCTACATCCGATAGTTGGTAAGTCCTCATAGTTCGGGGACTTAATTATTTTAGATTTTACAGCTTATTAGTTTATATGATTCAGTATTCTTTTCAGACATTTTGAGTTAGCTGAGGGTTTGTCCCAGTGACTCTCTAGTTATTAATAGTAGAGGTTTATCAAGCTGCTAGATTTGATTCAGACTTACAGTATGTGATTTTTAGAGATTATATTCAGATTATTCTCAGTTATCTCAGTCAGTTTTCGTATTTAAAATGACTTTTATGTCTATATTTTCATTATTATGAGATTCAGGCTTAGTTGAAGGCAAACAGGGTTAGCTTAAGGCTACTCGTAGTCTTAAGCTCTGTGTGATGTCTCGAGATCAGATTTTGGGGCGTTATAATGACACAAACGAGTATGCCAAAAATTAGTAGAAGAAAGAATATAAACAGAAGTAGATGCTTTATTCATTTCAATATTCAACTTGAATATACCATCACATGTATACACCTTTCCCACAAAAACATTATTGTTAACAATTACACTGATCAGATTTAATAATCTGTTTGAAGCCTGCTTAATTAAAAAGAAAACTAGACATCAAATTTTTTCTCATAGAAGGAGTATAAAGTATATCTTTTAAGATTAATACCCTTCTAGAAGTAAATCTTAACTCGACATCTCCCATTCCGAGTACTTGAGTTGTGTGTGAATCTCCAAGCATGATGGTTTTAGGATCCTCAAAATTTGTATATTTTTTAAACCAGTCTTTGTCATAACAGACATGACGGTTTGCACAAGAGTTATCCCACCATCCATCAACATTCTCTACCATATTAATGTCTGTTATCACTGCCACAAATGGTTCTTCAGTAATGTTTGCTTGAGGTGTAGACCCACGTTTCTGAAATTTGCAAAATTGAGCAATATTCCCACTCTTGTCACAGACAAAACACGGTTTTTTTGTTGTACATGTTGAATTTTTGCTTGGTTGTTTTCACCATTACTGTCCTTGGGATGTCTACCATCATTTTTCTTGAATTTTTTCTTCTTAGGCTTCAAAGTATTATTTTTGTTAGTTTCAGGGATAACATTATTTAAAGAAGTTAAATTTACCTTCGGTGTGATATTGTTCTCTTCTGTTTGGAAAAGTGCATCTTGGCCCCTTTTTTTTTTCTTCCATGCAGATTCTTACTATCAAAGTCTCAAGAGAAATTTTCTTTTGCTTGTGGTGTATAGTTTTTTGAAATTCCTTCCACGAAGGTGGAGGTTTATCAATTATGCCACAAACAATAAGGTTATCTCCAATTTTGACTTCCTTGGACCTGAGCTCGTCAACAATCATTATGAAGTCTTGAGCTTGGTCTACCACTGATTTATTATCCATCATTTGGAAATGAAAAAATCTACTAGCCGTATATTTTTTTTGCTCCCGCCTCCTCAGTGTCATACTTACTCTTTAAGGCTTTCCAAATTTTCTTTGCGCTAGAGTAAGTTCTATCATAATAATCATAAAAATTATTAGATAAATAATTAAGTAAAAAGTACTGACACTTGTAGGAGTCACCATCGTATTTTTCAACTTTGTCTTGAAGAGAAATGAGTTCTTTATCAGTCATGGAAGATTTATCAACTTTATTTGGGTTCTTCTCAGTTAACACATAAGAAACATTGAGAAGACTTAAGTAGAAAAGCACTTTACTCTTCCACCTTTTAAAGTGAGTACTGTTGAACCGAAATGGCTTGTTGAGATCTCTTATCTTGTCATCAGCGGATTTTTCAGTTGTTGCCATTGAATCTTCTTAAAATTGTTGGTAAATTGCAATAAAATTACAACTGAAAATTACAAGTGAAGAAAAGAGAAAAAAAATTCTTCTTCTTCTTCGGCTGAGGCGCGAATATCTCTCTCTCATTAAGGAGATTCAAGCCCACCGCAACAAAATATTTCACCGGTCCAGTAGTAATCTTCTTGACTTGTCTCCTCTAGGATACAATAGCCTTCTCACAAAGAACAACTCAACAACTCTAGACAAAAGTTGAGTTCAAAACTCCATAAAAAGAACACCTCCCTTCAACTAATGAACTCTCTTTTTACTTATTTGTGAACTCTATATTGTCTCGTGTATTCCAAAATCATGCAAGACCACCTCTATTTATAGGAGAAAAAGTCTTTCATGCAATGAATAGGAAGAATTAAATGGGATAGTAAAGATGGAATATCAATGGCTTAGAGGTTCTAAGATTACAAGAGTTACATGAGTTACACCACATGAAGAATAGAATAATGGAGGAATAAAGAGTGAAAGTTACATGAAATTTATATCCACATTCTACCATCACTAACTATTATGTTTAATGGATCATAAATCACCAATGAAATGGGAGTTATGGAAGCTGAAAATGCAGCCATGTACTGTATGAAAAAATGCCAAATAATGGCATTAAAATGAAGGTAACAACCACGAAAGAGTAACAACAATACTAATGCACTACAATGTTGCATTGCATTCAAGAATCATGCATTATAATAATATTAAATAATAATAATATTAAAATGCAAAATCATAATACTTTTTATTCTATTTCAATTTAAGTGACATAATGCTTAGATTACCATAATAATTAATTATGGTGATATAGTAAAGTCACGACTGAAGCAGCGAAGTAGACACGTGACTCACAAAAATTAATTCGAAGTGACATAGCAAAATTACTATAAAAATACTTGTAAAAAAATTAAGTGGACCTCATATAAGACGTCAAGTTAATTTAAAACATCAAGGGTTAACTTATCATTTTACATCTATTTTATTTTTATCAAATATTATTAATATTTTAATACTTAAGTGAGTTATAATAATTAATTAGGGGTGATATTTAATAAAGTTACGATTGAAGCCGTTGAAGCAGACATGTCATAAATGTCTATTTTAATTTTTTTATTAAATATTATTAATTAATTTTTAATAAATAAATAACTTATAATAATTAATTAGAGATGATATAAAAAAATTACGGAGCAAGTAGTTGATGAAGTAGACATGTTGACGGAGAGTTGCATGCTTCTCCTACCTTTCCCTCTTATTAAATATAAAATTCTTATGATTTATAGTATTTTTTATGTATTTTTTTTGAAGTATATAACAAATTATTTTTAAAGATATTTTAAGATGTTAACTATTGTAATTTATAATACTTTTATGTAATTTCAAATAATATATATACCACTCTCCTTGTCCGAACTTTTGAGCATTGATAGTCAATTATATTTTTTAAATAATTTAAGTTTAAATTATTGTGATTTATAATACTTTTTCTTCTATTCCAATTTAAGTGACACAATGCTTAGATGATCATAATAATTATTATGAGTGATACAGTAAAGTCACGATTGAAGCAGCAAAGCAGACATGTCTTAATGACTCACAACAACTAATTAGAAGTGATATAGCAAAATTACTATAAAAAATACTTGTGAAAAAAATTTAAGTGAACCTCATATAAGACGCCAAGTTAATTTAAAATATCAAGGGTTAACTTATAATTTTATATCTATTTTATTTTTTATCAAATATTATTAATTTTTTAATACTTAGGTGACTTATAATAATTAATTATGGGTGATATTTAATAACGTTACGATAGAAGCAGCTGAAACAGACATGTCATAAATGTCTATTTTAATTTTTTATCAAATATTATTATTTTTTAATACATAAATAACTTATAATAATTAATTAGAGATGACATAATAAAATTACAGAGCAAGTAGCTGATGAAGCCGGCAGGAAAATGAGGCATGTTGATGGAAAACAGCTTGCTTCTCTTGCCCTTCACTCTTATTATATATAATAATGTACTAGATGGGCAAGGTCCGTGATCAACATTTAATATTTCAAGTGGTTGTTGATTTTTAAATTTCTTGCAAAATGATAGTAGTAATGAAATTTAACAAAAAATGAAGCAGTGTATCATGATAAAAATATAAAGCTAATTGCAAAAATTTTCATGCTAGTATGATTGATGCAGGCAAATGTCGTATATGTAATATTGTAGATAATATTGAATTTATATGCATATTGACACAAAATATCTGATGGCAAGTGACACATTCTCTTGGATGCGCTAAAGTATTAACGTCTTTACTGGGAGGTTAAACTATTCACATATTGACTAATGTGTTTTTCATCCGCTGTATAGTTCTCTTCTTAGTCTCCTCTTAGCTATAAAGTAAATGTACAATTAAGATGTAATATCAATTATCAATAATTATATATCCAACACAGTAACCAAGTAAGATAAACATCAAAGCAAAAGACATAATGAACGTTTAGATAGATAGTATGATCTAAAGTAGCTCCAAGATTCATATGCTAGTGCATAGTGAGATATAAGGTAAAACTACTACGATTATAAGGACATCCATAGTCTCTAACAAATGTCTTACACTTGACTTAGAACCAACAAATATTATCATATACACACGTTTGTTTACAATCTAATGACTTAGAATCAAGAAAGTTGATTTGAAGGTAAATTTGTCAAATTACCAATAAAAAAAGCATAATCCAATACCTATTTTTACATTCATAACATATCCAAATTAAAGCAAAGTAGAAGAGAAAAATTAACTTGGGTTACTTTTCAGTCCACCCAACATATTATGGTGTGCACTTCAGTAGATTTCACAGCTACTTCATCTTGATCTTTGTACCTTTCAAACCAACCATGTGCAACCGTGAAAATATCTTCACAAAACTATCATAATCTGTTAAAATACTTTTAGCAACCCATTCATCTCATTAATTATAATACAATATGACACAGTACACTCCAAGTTTCATTAAACATCTGTTGATTAGTAATTATTGGTAAATCAAGTAGCAAGAAGCTCTGAGCACTTCACTATACGAAGTTAGTTAACTCATCAATATCCATGAAAAATAGATTCAATCTAATATAAAATGTACACATGAAAATGGAAAGTGCTGAACAACCCCCCTCTTGTCTATTTATTAGTTTTTTCTTCCACTTCTATGGCATAAGATTTGTCAATCTTCACTCTTTAATATATTCTAAAAGCAAAATGAACCAGTGTGTGTGTGTGTGTGTCTTTAATATTTTCTAAAAGCAAAATAAACCTCTGTGTATGTGTGTGTGTAAATATATATGGACATCTTCTTCCTAGATATGTAATGTTGTAAACTGTGCTTTTCTTAAATGTACCTGAAGTATTATTATGATATGATACCTCTTCCTAAGCTCTACCATTTTGAATTTATTGTTTGTTCTACCAATTACAAATTCAAAAGCCAAGCCAATGACTCTTCTAACCTATAAACTCATTTCAATTGATTTAAGAAAGTACATATTCATAAGCAGTCATGATACATCACAACTATGTGTAAAACTTAAAATTGAGTACACTTCTTTCAAATAAAAAAAGTGTATTATCCATAAATATAATATCGCCATACTGTTCGTTCTAAATATTCATAAAAATTTAACTTCAAAAGTGGAGTTAATGCTGAAGCAACTTGTTTCAAGCATTAACACCACTTGTCTAACTCCTCATCATAAAGAGACATTTCATTCAATAGATATATGAAGCACAAAAAAGTTAAATACTAACTTGATTAATTCATAAGTAGAAACATTCGTTCAAGTCACTAAAAAGTAAGCATAGCAGCAAGTTAAATTATGTCATCAGTTGACTTCTCAATTTACGTATAAATAGCGGACAAGTAAAGATGGACTAAGGGAGTAATTAGAAACAAAATTTCCTCATTCAAACATCTACAAACTATACATAATACCAGATCCACGATAAAATAGAAGACATCATACATTTCATGACAAGTATACAAATCATTTTAAAATGCAAATAAGATTTAAGAGAATTTGAAGGAACACACTAATACATCTTAAGGATCCAAGAATATATAGATTCCAGTAAGATCATTCCAAATGAACATACAAATGATTTTATCACAAAATGAAAAGAAAGCTTATCGTCATATTTTGACATTTCATATGCAACATTAGTAATGTGAAGAAGATTTTGATTCACTTAATACCCATCCCAAACAATACCCATTCAAGTCACATTAATTGAACATAAGTTATACATAGAACTTGAGTAAAATTATTAGTAGAAGTGACATTAATCAAAATGGATATTTATGCAGAATTTCAAACACTCATAACACAAGCAGAAATTTGAAATAGGTAATATAATATACAAAGCATAATCTGAATGAACCTACATGTGCAAATCAGAAGCCAAATTGATAGAACTTCATCAACTCAGAAGCTAAATCGTCAACCTTAGGTATCAGCATATATAGAACCAAAAAAAGAAAATACTTAAGATGTCATGTGCAATAAATAACAAAATAATGTACGAATCCCTTTTTGAATATCTATGATTTGAATAAGTAATAAATTTATGTATAGTTGTAATAAAAATGTTGAATCTCCTATAAGATATTCCCATCTATACGTGATATTAGAACAAATGCTAGAAAGTGAAGATTGGAGTAAAAAAACAAAGAATTATTTTCATCTCATCTTAGATTTTAATGGTTGATGTGTATATATCATATGTAGATGCACTTCTGTAGCCCCATCTTATATTTGGCTTAATGAGATGTTATGTAAGAGAGGAGAATTGAAGCAAAACACATTGTAGTCATTTTCATCATATTTTCAAACTTAATGTGTGTATATTTTTGGACATATTTTTCGGGCAATGGAAATCTCTCAAGAGAAGATTTATGTTGCTTTTCTTTGTTACTGGTGCATAATACCTGATACAGCTCTTGTATTTTCCCTTCTTATTTAGAATGAATATCCTTTTATTGTTCTCATATTTTACTGGCATACTTAGTTTCAATATTATGAAGCAAAGATACAATATCTATATATTTGTTCTTCTATAGTTAACAATTTTTCTTTTGTCTTTTGATGGACCTAAAAATCCTCCAAAAACACTCATGTTTGGTCCAAAGTTCAAGTAGCCTATGTCTTTCACAAAATACATCTCTGTGTCTTTTTTGATATCCTTAATAGCTCAATTTATCTTATCTTGGATAAATCTAAACACACACCCCATTCACTCAGTCTATCTTATCAGCTGCTATCAGTCTAAACTCTTTATAAAAGGGAAAATGGTTACATCTCAACTGACTTTACTATCCATTTCTGCTAAGAGTTTGTATCCTTTGAAGGACTTATATCCATAGGAAATATTAATGTGGTACCATCACTACTTTGAAGTAGAACAACAGGTGGTTAAAGCTACAAAGTATATACATATAAACTATTTTTTAAACTTTTTCCTGCGGTAGAGAGAGCTATGGAGTTACAGCCTATGGCCATTAGCAGACCAAACTTTGTGCATACTCCTAATTCAATTACAACACAATTTTTATTTTTGTGTCATTTGTTAGAAATTCTAGAAAATAGAAAAGGAAATTCAGCAGAATATTATATGATAGAGCACATGAGTAATAATCAAGCAAACATCGGTTAGATGACAACCATATTTTCTAAAATAGATATCTTAATCTCAACTCTAAGCGAGTTTCAGGCGCAACTACTAAACTTAATAATCATGATTTTGGGTTAAAGTCAGCTTAATAAATAAATATGTATATTCCAAAGTCATGCAGTGAAACTTAACTGGAAGCAACGTATTTTCTTTCCACTAAATTAGGAACAGTGAGGTGGCTCAAAAAGTTGTTGAACATGCATTTCATATGTTATACTACTTCCTAATTTTAAATGGCTGGTCATTCATATTGAGTAGAAGCATGGTGATTCAGAGCCCAAAAAAAAGTCCCATCCTTTTCTAATAGGAAAAAGTGTCATGTAAATATCAACTCTTCAACTCCTTGTATGCATCTACTTTTCTTTGACCAGACATTATGTTCCTACAAATTCTTAAAAAGTATGCGCATCAGCTAGCCAGTACAAGTTTCTGTTAAGTGTATGAACTTCATACTTTGTACAAATTTTGTATTTATGTCAAGATGGTAAAAACAAACCATAAAGTGATCTTCTATCTTTACCTACTTGACTTGACATGTTCTTAACTATGCTAAAAATACCTTAAAAATGCACATATTTGCTCAAGTCTTCTCTCAGCAAAACATAGCCAAAATATGTATTCAAGATAAATTCACAAGGAAGTAGCATATCTTTAGATAAACAAGTTCTTTTTTCTTTTGAGAAGTAAAATTATATGTGGGGGTGAAGGATAAGTTATCTTTGAACTTCTGTTTATATTAACCAGAATAGGTCAGTAAAAAGAGAAGGAAAATAAATTACTTGTCTCAATCACTTGTTTTTCTCTTTGACTACACTTAACAGGAAACTTCCTTAAGATTATCACATATTTTTCTTCTTGTACTACTAAAGATCATGTACTTCAGTATGTACAGTTTATTTTACTAATCTCCGCAATTAATTCTATCTAAATTTTTACACTTACACATTGTATATTCTAAACCTAATAAAACGATAATGAACTTTATCTTAAATAAATTAAAGATGTAGATAGCGTACATGATCCAAACCCACTACGTCATCAGCCTTACCTTTAACATTAATAATTCAAGCATCTCTTTTCAGATAAAAACATGTCATAGCACATTTTTCTCCTTCCATCTAGTTTACTACTCTAGACTTGAGATTTTTCAAATCACTAAATCAAAGCTACACTCTAATTTTTAAACAAACTGTATCCCATATGAACATTCACATAAAATCAAGAGACTTTTTTATTGATTATGTGTCGAATGATCACACATAATACCTCATTAAGGGATATATTAACACTTAAAAACTATCTTTATTTTTATGTGAATAATTCGTTGTTGGAAATAATGTATTTTGTGAATCTTCAAGATCTGATAGATAATATTATCAAAATAGAGCATCATAAGCTATTTAATTATTCATGAAAAGACCTCAAAAAACTACTTGCAGACACACTCATAGCATTAAGTATCATTATATAATTCAAAGTAAGAGATTTCAATATGCAACATACAAAGTAAGGTTAGAAGAAATAGTTAAAATGGACATCTGATGGAAAACTAGAAATCACTTGACACAGGATAAGATGCACATCAAACAATGGATTAAAGAACCCTTTTTTGTTCCATAAAATAATTTTTTCAAACAACAGCACTAGGAAATATTGTATACTAAGCATCTAGCTTAATCAATCAGAAATTGCTTTTAGAAATAAGAAAATCATGTCACACTTTAGGAACTATAAAATGAACTAACTCGACATGAGATCATGAAATAGGTGACCAGTGTCTATTCTCTAATCATCCTCTATGAATTATCCCAAAAATTAAAGGTTAAAAACTCTCCATCTATATTCACTGAATCAAATTACATTAAGACGACATATTCAATTTGTAAACATTACTGGAGTCATTTTTTTACCAATCCAATTTAAGGAGTTCAACAATGCAAGCAAAAGCTAGAATACCGTAGCATAAATCCTCAGTTTTTACCAATATATTTTTGAATCTATACTTTTCCACAACAGAACAAACAAACTACAACCAAAATTACTCAGTCCCAGAAAAATTGAGGGCAGATATATGAATCCCCAATCCTATATCAAAGGTCATTCCATATTATTATTGTACTAAACAATGTATAACAAATCAAAAAAGTGAAAATACAAAAGAATTGGATAAAAGACAAACTAATTTTCTTTTATTACTGTATTCACATTACTATGTAAAGCAACAAATATATGACAGAGAGAGGTTCAAAGGTCATTTTCCATCTACATGTATCTGACTACAAGTTATGCTTTTTGACTTAAAATTTAAAGCTCACAAAAGGAAAAAAACATTAAGATTCAAAATTTCAAAATCCAACTTTGTCTTAAAGTATCAACTTTTAAAACAGAATTTCACCAGATAAGAGATCTCATCAATAAATAGTAAAAATAGAAAAAAAAACCCAATTCATAAAACTCATGAGACATGCACATTAATTAAACAATCAGCATCTCATAACTAATTGCAAAATCAGGAAACCTCCAATTCATAAAACTCAAACACATGGATGAAATCAACATGTACATGAATCTAAAAAAGAAAAATCTCACAACTAAAACCCCAAAATCTTTCAAAAGGGTAATAGAAAAATTAAGCTTTGTCTTTAAAATTCAATCTTTTGACATAGAATTTTACCAAATGATGGACCTGCCGCCCAACCCATAATTTTTTTTTTTGACAATTAATAACAAAATAAGAAAAACCCAATCATAAAACTCATAAAGCAACATGTACATGAATAAACCAACAGAATCCCATAGGCCATAGTAGTGACATTACCTGGGAATGAACAACTACAATTGTTGCTTTTGAAATAGCTAGGGATTAAAGATCATAAAAGAGTGAAGAAGAAAGAAAAAGTTAAGAAGAGAACTAAAAGTTGGATTTTGATCCAATTTATTTTCTCTGTGAAGTGCGTACATGTGGTTTGCTAGGGGAAGATGTACACGTGTTAATAATAAAAAAGAAAAAAAAACAAGTACCAATGCCAAATGTAATGTACAAATCAGATAATTTTTTGTGCAATCTATTAATGCTGTGTTAGTCGTTTTTCTTATTGCCTTATATAATAGAGAATACGCGTGCTCACATTGACATTGTATAAGATAAAAAACTGGCCTCAATCATTACTAACAAAGCCTGTACAACATGACAAGGCATTAGAGAACTAGTGAATCTAATGTAACATTTAGACCATGGATAGATCATCTTCACTATGGGCAGTTTCACAATGTGAAAATAGTATTCCTTTCATTTGCTTTTACTTGTAACACTTTAACTTGACGCATCCATTAAGTAAAACAATTAATAACATGACTATTTTACCATAGTACCTCTATTAAATGATGTTTACATTATGTCTTGAAATTAATTTGGAGAAAAAATAATTAATGTTAAGGGTAAGATAGGAAAAAAAGTTGTCTTTTCTTTATGTATCAAAAATGATAAGTAAAAGTAGAAATTCAATTAGGAAACTAGTGACAAGTAAAAGCAAATGGAGGGAGTATTTATTTAGTTTGAACCTCTTAATGCACACATAAATTAAATAAAATTGGCCTTTATCATCTCCAATTGGACTAAATCAATGAAACACTAACTATTAGTAAGACTAGGCCAAATTTGTAAAAGTAGAAGATTAATAGACAAATAATAAGTGGCAACAATGAGTCTTTTCTTGAGAAAATTAGTCGACAAAAATTAGTTATACACATATTGAGGGTGTTTGGACATTTTGATTGTTTCTAATCATTGCCAACAACTACTTTCACATAGTGGTCATTGATGAAATGACTACTTTAGCATATATACAAAATTAGGTTCAGGATTAAAACATTTTAATAGGGACATGAGATACTATTGAAATTTAAGAAGGGGTGGGGGTGAATTAAAAACTTTTTCTGAGTCGACTGATCAGTCTTGATAGTCAACTCACCTGTAGATTAGTATACTAAATAAAATAGAATAAGACTGAAAGTGTAAATAAATAAGTAAAAAAATAGAGATTTATCCTAGTTCAGATCATCGGTGTGGTGCCTACTCCAGTTCTTTTGAGTTATAAGGCCTCCTTTAGATCTTTTAATAAGAGAATGGGGTTACAAAAGGGTTGTACAATTTCTAAATCTTATTTTGTTATTTAGATCTTGGGACACAACCTAAACTAGTATAAGAAAGTAGACTCAATCTTTCTCTTTTTGTAACTATTGTAAATTAAAAATTACAAAGTTTTAGGAAGACTAAAGAATGAGACATACTAAGAGTTTTATGTGAAGTTGCATGTTTGTCTTCGGTCTTCAATATTCTTTTTATAGCCTTTATCTGATCTAGCTTCTTTTCTTTAAAAGGAAAACCTGAGGGAATTCTTCTCAATCAAGGATTTGAATTGATTCCTTGATTGAGTATTCACATCATATGTTCATACGTATGATATGATCTTTCTTTGTCGGATATAGACTCACAACCATATGGGTCCATATCAAATATGTCTATGTAGATGGTGTGATCTTCCTTCCATCCTTGGTTTCTTATGAAATTTGCTTTCCATGTTTGTTTTAAGATTTCCTTTAGTATGGTTGACCTCCTTATAGTTAGGGATGGAATGAGATATTCTCGTGATGCTATTTCAAATCAGCTCTGACTTTCTTGTAGTTAAGGATCTTGTGAGATGGTCTTCCAAGTTCAGCTCCGGAGATGATCCTTCTTTCCTTGATTACATCTTTGATGTATCCTTCATATTTTTCTTTATTAGTTTGACATTATTAAAATATATTATGCCAATATAAAAGGCTAACAATATTCCCTTTTTTGATAATGACAAATAATAAATATCACTTGACTTCCCTGTGTTTGTAGTTGACTGGCTCTCCCTTTCTTGCTGACTCCTTTGTGTCATTATTAGTTGACTTACCTATGTTTGTAGTCAGCTGGCTCCTCTTTACACGAAGACCTATCTGATATTTGGACTTCTCCCCTTTTTAAGGAAATAAAAAAGAATAGAGCATGCATAAATAAACACATACAACAAGCAAAATAAGTTGTATATACCAGACAACCAGTTAATATTTATGCAAGAAAAAAAGAGGAACCGGGAGGTATGCAGAGTGTATGCCAGAGAAAGTTGAAAAATATCAAGTACAAACCAAAAGTAGGAAGGCGACAAAACCCCCTTTGAATAGGCAGGCAAGAAATCAACGTTTAGCCAAAAAGTAGGTAAGGGTATTATGCATATTGTGACAGAAGAATTTATAGGACTTTTCAACATTTTTGGATAAACTAGAGTAGAAATTCTAGACTGATATGGCAAGCTTATTGTTAGAGGAGTTGGCTTCAAATATGATGGAGTTCACTTTAGAAAATAGCCTGTTAAAGAGCTTGACACCCTCCTGCTTCAATCCATCAATTGTTAAGTGCACATTTCCCATATCAGTACTGGTTTTATTACTCAGCTGCAGAATCCAGCTAGTTGTCTTCTGGAGAATCAACAATTCTTTCTCGATCAACTTAAGTCGCTCCTTGATTTCCTCAATTTCCTTCATCATAGGGATTATAAGATTAGAAATATTTTTGCTTACCTTGGGTAGATCAGTCTTTGCTTTGCAGATTCCTTTTTTCACCATTCAGTATTGAGCAGGACATATCCCATGCTAGCAAAAGTTTTAGAATCATATGTGGCAGAGACTTCGACCGTAGGATACTCAGAGAGATCAATGAAGTAGTGGAAAAAGATTATTGTTATCAACAGTCCATATGGTAAGCTAGTAGAGGTATGGGCATCTGCAACACTTTCAAAAATATACTCGCAGAACCATACAACCCAATAAATTTTGTATTTCTTAACCATGCAATACAACACAACCACACCTCAATAAGTCACATTACAGAGAGAAACTTTCCTTGGATTTGCGTGGTGGCGATAATGTGAGCCAAAATTCTGTACTTAAAGAAAAGTGACAATAGACCAAATTTTGATAAGCTAACTTTCAAATCAGAAAAACCTTCTTAGCTTCATCAACGCTAACCTCAACGTTATCAGTCCATGTACCATTCACAAAGGGAATAATCCCAGAGAACTTAGTGTCCAAAACTTTAAGTCATTAGAATGATTTTGGTCCCAAGAACAAGAGTTTCCAACTCACTACTTTCTTGGGAAAGGTAAGGATTTGCATAGACATGCTCACAGGGTCCTCAAAACCTTCCATGCCATAGATACGACGAACAAGATACAAGTCTTGGGATCTGAAAAACTAACTTATATTACTGTGAGATTCCTTTAACTGAGAAAGATTCATAATTATTCCAGGCACAACTGAGCAATTTTTGAAGATGAAAAAGTTTTCCCGTCGCTAAATAATCCAAAATTTATGCATGTCCTCTGGTGAAAGATAGTCCAGAGGAGAGAGATGGGTTTTCTTGAAGTAAGAATTAAGGACAGAGGCTAAACTTATTTTTAATTGATAGTCAATTGCAAGGAATGAGAAAAGGCTTCTTAGAGTTGCCGAAGATAAAAAGTAGGTCATGATTGTTGGAATGACAATCCAAAGGATTTTTTGTAAGATTAGCCATAGATCTTGTTTGGGTGATGGAGGAATAAGAAAAGAGGAGTTTGAAGAGAGTATAAAAAGAGAAAAAAGAAGTTAAAATGGTGTAAAGATTAAAGGAGGTGAAGTGAACAAAGATGACTTATAATTAATGGGTTGCAATTGTCTGGGGAAGCGAAAGGGTAAAGTAAAAGTAATTAAGGGGAAAGAGAAAAAGAAGGTGGGCAGAGCATAATGAAAGAGTGGATAAAAGGTAATAATGATGAGTTAGAGGGGTAAAAATTATGGACAAAATATTTTGTGAAAGATTTTTTCCAAAAGAAAGGACAATGCAATCAATTTCATTAATGCATGTAATATCGAGTCTTTTTTTCTTAAAAATAGAATCTTTCTTCTAACAAGTGTTTTAGCAAAAATATCAGAAAGCTAATTTTTAAAGTCAACAAACTTTAAAGAAAAGTCTACATTTTCTACACGATCTTGAATAAAATGATGCTTGATCTATATATGCTTAGCGCTAGAATGATGCACTGTAAATTTCAACAAAATAATTGCACTAGTATTATCACACATGATAGGTACAGATTTGAAAGATAAAACAAATTCAAGTAATTCATGCATAATCTATAGAATATGAGTACCATAATTTTCAATGGCTATGTATTCAGCTTCGGTAGTTGATAGAGCGACAGCAGTTTGTTTCTTGCTATGCCATGAGTTTAAGGCATCACCAAGAATCTGGCAGGTTCACCTAGTACTCTTTTAATCATTTTTGTCACCTGCAAAATCAACATTTGAATAGCCAACTAAATCAAAATTAGAAAAGTAAGGGTACCATAGCCCAATATCTTAGTCCCAATAAGATAACGAATGATTCTTTTGACGACATTCAGATGGGACTCCTTGAGAGCCGAATGAAACTTGAACATTATAGACACTAAATATAATGTCTGGTCGGCTTGCAGTCAAGTATAGTAGTGATCCAATCTTCCCTCTGTATGTTTTTTCATCGACATTTTTTCCAAATGTGTCTGAATTAAGATTTGTTGAGGGACTTATTGGAGTTCCGAACACCTTCTCTTCTATTCCAAATTTTTTTGATGAACTCCTTTCTGTATTTAGATTGACTTATAAAGGTACCTTTGGGAGTTTACTTGATTTGTAATCCCAAGAAGAATGTGAGTTACCACACGAGACTCATTTCAAATTCTCCCTTCATAAGATTTGCAAATTCTTACACAGAGAAGTGTTAGGACTACCAAAAATAATGTCATCAACATAAATTTGTTCAATGAGTAAAATGGAGTCTAATTTTTGAGTAAAAGAGTAGTATATATTTTACTTCTTTGAAAATATTATTTAGCAAAAAAGTACTCAACCTCTCATACCAAGCCTTTTTGGAGCTTGTTTGAGACCACAATTTTTTTTTGAGAGTTTGAAAATGTGATTAGGATAAGAGAGGTTTCTAAAACTGGGAGGTTGTTTGATGAAGACCTCTTTATGAATAATACCATTAGGAAAGCACTTTTAGCATCCATTTAATATAATATAAATGGTTTGAATACAATAAATGACAATAGAATTTGAATCATTCCAACCTTGCTGCAAGAGAAAAAGTTTCATCTTTGTCAATACCTTCATGCTGGTAATATCCTTGAGCTTTTAACTTGGCCTTATTTTGGATGACCTTACCTTTTTTATTTAATTTATTTCTGTAGACCCATTTGGTTCCGACAACTGAGAAATTCTTTGGTTTTCCAAATAGATTCCAAACTTGATTAAATTCAAACTGATCTAGTTCTTCCTTTATGGCCTCAATCCAAGATTTTTCTTTGAGGGACTCATCAACTTTCTTAGGTTCAACTTGAGACACAAGGTCTACTAATGCTTATTTTCTTAGCGAGGTCTTTTCTATATCTGATTATTTGGATTTCCAATGAAAAAATTATTTGGAAAGCTTGCACTATGTATCCATTCCTTTGGAACATTTATTTTTGATATTTCAGTAACAAGAGCTGACTCTGGTTGAGACTATGAATCAGAGGTCATTGGCCAGGAGTTATGTCTGGCCCAATTCTTGATTAAGGATTATTTACCTATTCTTAATCAAAACACAAGCTCATAGAAGTGAGTTTAGATTCATAAAATACAATTTAAATAGATTCTTTGACACAAAGAGTCCATTTATTATAGGATCCATAGGCATGACTAGTGGGAGAATAACCAAGAAAAATACCTTCATCGCTTCATGGTTCAAACTTCCCTAAGTTATTCTCACCATTATTGTGGATGAAGAATTTCCATCCAAAAGATGGAAATTACTGATATTGGGCTTCTTTCCTCTCCATAGTTATAAGGTGTCCTTTTAAAGATTGGTCTGCTGAGACACCTATTGAGAATATGATATACCATGCTTACTTCCTCTGCCCAGAAGTGATCAAGTAGGTTTTGTTCTGGAAGCATGGTTGAGAGATCTTTTCTTTCATTACACCACACCATTTTGTTTAGGAGATCGAAGAGATGAGACGTTATGAGAATAACCATTTTGAGTACAATACTCCTGAAATGATTTATTTTTGAATTTTTTTCCATAATATTTATGAGCATAAATGAAATATCTTGCTTCTTTTTGTACTATTCTACATAAGTTCTCAATATTAGTGAATATTTTATGCTTGTGAGCAAGAAACATTATCCAAGTAAAACAAGGATAATCAACAATAATGACAAATACATATCTTCCCCCCCCCCCCCCCCCCAATTTTTGTAGTCTTGGTGGGGCCAAATAGATCCATGTGGTTTGTTTGAAGGGGCTTGGTTGTACTGAAAATATCTTTGACTTTAAACAATGTTCGAGTCTATTTACCAAGTTGACAAGCATCACAAATGTGATCTTTTTCAAACTTTAATTTTGGCAGACCATTCACCAATTCAAGTCTAGAAAGTTTTTTGATGTCATTCATGCTTGCATGCCCGAGATTTCTATGCCACAACCATGTGTCATTGGTTTGGACAGTAAGATATGTCAGTGTAGAAAAATCAAGATTATTTAGAAAAATATTATCAACATGGTCATCAATAAGAGAGATATTTCTTTTTTATGCTTAATGGAACAACTCTCAACTCCAAAGAATACTCTGAATCCTGCATCACATAGTTGGCTAATACTCAACAAGTTTTGTTTGAGTCCATCGATGCAATATACTTCAGTGATTTCGTAGGAGGAATTGAGCTTCCCAGAGTTGACTCCGATGACTTTACCTTTGGTACTATCCCTAAATTTGACCGATCCTCCTTCAATTTTCTTTAGATAATAATATTTTTCTGTCTTTCTAATCATATGTCTAGAACATCTACTATTATGATCCACATTCCTTTTCTGTAGCTCCTGTGGACAAATTTTTGCAAAATAAGAAAATTAATTTTGTTTAGGTAACCAAGTGGTCTTGGATCCTTAAGGATGAGAAGTGATTCCTTTAGGTCTCCAAACCCACACTCCTTTAGTTCTCTATTTGTAGTTATGTGATTTATGCCTTGTTTTACCACAAGTGTAGTAGACTGGTCCATGAAAAGAAAATGAAGTTTTAGTAGAGTTGGAAAAGTCTGATAAAGAGCTTGATTTAGCTTTAAGAAAATTTGATTTCATAGAACTGTGACTTGGTGATTTTCTAATGCCATTTAGCTGCATTTTCACATCATCAAGTTCTTCTTAAAGTAAGTCAATTTCAATTTGACTTGCTTCAAGTTCAATTGGTCAATTCCTTCATTCTTCTTCAAACATTTATTTTAACTAATCTTGCCAATTTTTCTTTTCTTGAGCAGTTTTGTTGTACTCATCAATGACCTTCTGAAGCTTATCAGTGATCATATCAAGATTGACTGAAGGAGGTTGCAATTATGATAGTTAAAAGGTCTTACCTTACTAGATTCACCCATTGCCATGAAGCACATATTTTTTGTTTTTACATTGTCTTCAGTCTCATCTTCATCACTTCAGGATCCAAAGTTTTTGTTCTTCTTTGATAATCTTCTATTTAATTATAGACAATTTTGTTTGATATGACCTGGTTTTACGCAATGATAGCAGCGATCATCATTTCTTATAAATTCATTGTTCTTGTTGCTTTGAGGTCTCTGCTGCCTTTGTCTTAAAATTTGCCTTACTCCATGAGTTATAAGAGACATTCCTTTATTGTTGTATTAATCTATGTTTTTTTCTTCCCCGGGTGTTACGACATTGAAGGCCACATGTTTTCTCTTCTCTTCCTTGTTGTACCTGTTTATGTCATTTTGTTCGTAGGTAATAAGGTTACCTCGTAGTTTGTCATAGGTCATATTGTGAAGATCCCCATCTTTTAAAATGGAAGCTTTGCTTTCCCATGCTTTTAGGAGACTCCTTACAAGCTTCTTGACCTGAAGATTATTTGAGTAGATCATCACTGAGGATTTCAGTTCACAAATAATTTTGCTGAATCATGCAAACATTGACTCTATGCCTTTATTTTCTTCCATTTTGAAAAGCTCATATTCATCGACTAGAGAGCTTATCCTTGCCTCCTTTACTTTGGCAGTACCTTTGTAGGTAACTTCTAGTTTGTTCCATAATTTTTTTGCCATTTCACAGATAGATATCTATTCATACTCTACTCTGCCAACTACACAATAAAGTAGGATTATAGCTCTTGAGTTAGTTTCAATTACCTCTTGTTGTTCCTTGGTGATTTCAAAGTTTTTGAAGTTGTCCAAGTCAAGACTTCTTGATTTCTTTCCCTTCTATTTTTTCTTGTCTTTAAGCCATGGTATAGGTTTTGCTCCCTTCTTGATGACTACCCAGTCTTGAAAGTTATTTGACTGTACGAAGATTTTGAATTTGTTCTTCAAATGTGAGTAGTGTTGTCCATTGGAGTATGGTGGTTTTGTTGATGAGTGTCTGTCTTGAAGGAGTTCTCCTAGAATCTGATAGTTGGCTATTTGATCTTTACTCACGTGCAATTAAGCAACACTTTAGTGAGACTGACTTTGATACCAATTGAAATTCAAAGGGGGGGGGGGTTGAATTGATAACTTTTTCTAAGTCAACTGATTAGTCTTGATAGTCAACACACCTGCATATTAGTCTACTAAATAAAACAGAATAATACTTAATGCATAAATAAACAAGTAAGTAAAAATACAGAGATTTATCCTAGTTCGAATCACTGATGTGGTGCCTACTCTAGTACTCTTGGATTAAAAGGGATTTCTTTAGATCTTTCAATACGAGAATAGGATTATAGAGGGGTTGTACAATTTATGAATCTTGTTTTGTTATTCAGATCTTGTGACACAGCCTCAACTGGTATAACCAAGTTGACTTGATCTTTATCTTACTATTGTAAATTGAAAATTATAAAACTTTATGAATACTAAAGATTGAGACACACTAAGAGTTTCCTATGAAGTTGCGTGTTTATCTTCGGTCTTCAATCTTCTTTTTATAAACTTCATCTGATCTGGCTTCTTTGCTCTAAAACAAAAACCCAATGGATTTCTTCTCAATCAAATATTTGAATTTATTCCTTGATTGAGGATTCACATCATATGGTACGTCCATATCAAATATATCCATAGTATTATATGATCTTCCTTTCTAGGATATAGACTCATGACCATACATGTTCGTATCATATATGTCCATGAAGAGGGTGTGATCTTCCTTCCTTTTGTGGTTCCTTATGAAATCTACTTTCCATGTTTATTCTGGGATTGACTTTAGTATGGTTGACCACCTTATTGGTAGGGATATAATGAGATCTTCTCATGATGCTATTCCAAATCCATCTCCGACTTCTTTGTAGTTAGGGATGTAGTGATATGCTATTCCAAGTTTAGCTAGGGGATGATCCTTCTTGGCTTGATTACATCTTTGATGTATCCTGCATATTTTTCTTTATTAGTCTATCATTAATAAAACATATTATGTCAATAAAGAGGCTAACAACTATCATATTGAACAAGACAAAAATGGAGCAGAATCAAATGCTAGCACATCTTGATATTAGTCTCCTTACCCCTAATCCCTAATCTCATCTAATATAAAAAGAAAAAAGTAGATTAGTACTAAAACACTAGATATATTGATATTGGATATTTTGAGAAAATTAACAACCTTAAGGAAAAAAAAAAAAAGTGCACTAGAAAGTAGACAAAAATTTAGTTATTGTACAAAGTGGCCAAATTTGATATCGTAGAGGATTATGGATGAAATTAAAATTAATTTGTTTATTCTCTTTTACATTAAACTTAGGTTCAAAATCAATTACCTCAATTTAGCTTCAAATAACTCTAAATGTGATATATTATTGCTTTTTTTTTGTAATTAAAAGGCCCGAGGTCATATTTATTTAAAATAAAAAGGAATCCAAATTAGTGGCCCAATTTAAAGACCCAGTCCATCTAAACACAGTAAAAACAAATTAGTAACAAGAAAAGGGAAGTGAAAAAATCTATCCTAACAACCATAGTACAATGCAACAACTCAGGTGTTCGAAGAAGACTCTGGAAATTCACTGTGAAGTCAACGACTTGAGATGATTCAAGCATGCCCCGCTATAAATTCGCCATAGATTTCACCCCTATCACATTCCATCTTGAATATACTTCACCATCTCATTGTAAGTGCCTTTTTTGTAGATTTGCGGTAGCCTTCACCTTATCACAAACTCTTACATATCCACTCTTTCTTTGATTTGGATGATTCTATTCTGCAGCCTAAAGCCCTCAACGGGCGCCGTAGGATCAAAACCATGGAAACTTTTTCCATTGATGGTTTTTAGGAACTTGTAAGGGTGTTTTTCAAGTTTGTACCAAACCTTTTGTCTACAAAAATGGAACCAAATAGTCTTTATCATCTACACAAGATAAATTTTAAATGAAAAATATTAATACAAATGCATAAATCCATCGTAAGTCGGTGTATTTAACAATGAAATAATTTTTGAATGGCTTGAACTTGTACAAACTTTCTTCTCAATTTATGGACTATCAATGGAGTGATAGTAGTGAAAATATCTGAACAAGTGATTAGTATGGTTCTTGAGAAATGTTTATGTTGAAACTTAGGTTAGGTAAATGATATGTGAGAAGATGCTAACACATTTGAGGCTTTTAACTGAGAATAATTGCAAAGTCTTAAGAAATTTTTGTCATTTTTGATTGTTTTATCTTTGATTTTGTAGTGGAAGTCAAGAGACAAGAGAACCAACAATGATGAAAGTAAAAGAGTTAAAATCTGAATAAAATAGAAGAGAAGTATGGCTGACGACATTCCTAATAAGTTGTCAGCACTGTGATAGGTTATTAGCTTCATCATCTGCCTTAAACAGAAAATGGGATTCAGTTGGAATAAGTGACGGCAATATATGATAAGTTGTCATCCTTGTTATAAGCCGTCAAAGTCGCCGTCGGCCTTAGAAAGAACATGGGAGCTGAGGTGGAGAAGTGAAGACATTGTCTGATATGTTATCACAGTTTTGATAAGCTATCACAATTTACCATCATCCTTAAGCAGAAATAGCCAAAATTGAAGAGGAGCTGACGACATCCGTGATAAGTCATCAGCCTATTGATAAGGCGTCACGCATGTCGTCACCTAATCTGAGAAGAACACTGAACTCTATGATTTTGTTTCCATAATTAGGCTGAAGTATTTAAAGCATAGTTTAGGGTTTTCTAAGGAGGATGCTGAACCTATTTTGGAATGCATGTACTTTGTTATTTTCTCTCTAGTTTCTTGGCTTGAACAAAATAATTAACTTTGAAGAGATTATCATCAATATTTTGGGATTTCTACTTTGATATAATCTGAGAAACACTCATTTCTATTCATCTTGCTATAAGTTTATCTTTCAAATTATGAATTCAACTTGTTTATCGATTATTACATTATGAGTGGCTAAATCCCTTTAACCCAAATTATGGGATCTATGGGTTAGGTCTTGGTAAGTTTCTAAGTGTTCAAGATTCTAAAAGTAATAGGACTCCTTGATAATTCCGAGGTTTTAATTATTGTCTATTGGTTGCAAACAATATATAGCACCTGCTTTGATTTGCTTAAGATAAGAAATCAACTATAGTAGGGAGTGAATTATTGACAGGGACTTGGAAGCTACCAACCTTCCGTTTAATAATTGACGTTGTAACAAGGTTAATTAACTTGAGGTAAAGTCTGGTCAGTGAATATAAATTCCCTAAGTCTGATAGGATTAGGTAATTAAATGCTTAAGTAGGTCGAGAGACATTTAGGCATAACTTCGATAAAGAAAATCTATTGTTCCTATCTATCGTGAGAATCTTGAATCACTATTAGCATATTTCAAGTACCAAAACCCATAGTGAACATAATTCTGGTTTTCCATAAACTCTTGATTACAAACACTGAAACCAAAGTGACCAACAATTATTTACTAATCTCCAAAACCCCCCATTTCAGGAAACATCCAACTATCAGTTGATTAAATCGCGCAAATGACTTAAGTTCACACCATATTCCCTGTGGGATTCAACCCTAACCTAGTTGGGTTATATATTGACAATAATCGCTTACATTCTCACATGAGATGTATAGTTTGAGCATTATCAAAAATAGTGTCATTGCCGAGGAATACGGTTTTAAATTGAAGTTTGTGTGTGCTAATTGACTGTTAGTCAAGTTTCCTAGTTTTATGTTTATTTGTTGTTTTTGTTTTCTGTAGGAATTTTGTGGTGTATACCAAGAACCAGAAGTTTTGGAGAACCATTATTACCATTTAATCCGCAATCGTAATTAATTGGAAGCATGTCAGACCAGCAGGAGGTTGACAGGTTAGCAGCCTTAGCTAGAGCTCAGGTAAATGTGCAGAATGTCGATCAGCAAGTACGGCATCCAAATCATGAGGATGAAGATTTAAGAGATGAGGAGTTGCTAAACCCTGGTAACCCAAGGCGTGCAGAGCAAGTAGTTGCATGAGTACAACGTAATGCTAACAAGAACTGTTCGTTCTGAGGAAGGCAAGATTACCAGCCAGTACAGTATGACCTCAATGATGATGATGATGATGATGATGATGATGATGGAATGGACGAGCAGGTGCAATGGGTTTAATCATTCCTCCAGCTTTGTCACTTGGGGCAAAATTCAACATTACGAGTACTATGATTCAACTCTTCAGTATGAAGGAGTTGTTTGGTGGCCTTCCTGGGGATGACCCGAACTTACATCTGGTGAACTTTTTCACCATCTGTAAATCTTTTGATAACATTAGAATGCTATTTGTTTGAGATTGTTTCTGTTGTCTCTGTCTGGGGAGGCAACATTCTGGCTTAATGAGCTGACACTTGATTCTATCACCAACTGAAGGTAGTTAAAAGGATCTTTCCTAGAAAGGCTCTTTCCACCTTCCAGGAGGGTACAGTTGAGGGATGAGATCAGCAACATTAGATAGCTCCTAACTGTAGCCTTGCATAAAACCTAGGAGAGATTTAAAAAGAAGTTGACACAGTGTCCGAACCATAATATGATGGACATACACTTGATGGAGACTTTATATAGGGCTCTTAACTCTGTAACAAAACCAATTATAGATAATGTTTTTGGTGGTTCATTTGTTGATCTTACATTCCCATAGGCTTTATAAATGCTAGAGAGAATGGCCAAATAGAGTTAGGCATGGCATACCAGAGACTCTGTGGTAGCAAGCCCCACTGCTTTGTGGGTATGACTGTGGAACAACACAAGAGAGATGAGGAGCGTGATCAAGACATGGCTCACTTAAAAATGCAGATGGACTAGCTCACCAAGTACTTTCTATCAGGCAAGATTAAGAAGATAAAAGCTCTGGGATCTCAAGATAGAGTTGATGTTAATCCAGAAGAAGAGGTGAACTATGTTAATAATCAGGGGGGTTTCTGAGGCAATAGCCAAGGGAATCAAGGTTGGAATTATTATGATAAGCCTGGTTATAAAGATAGGGAGAAGGGAAATTGGAGAAACAATAATGATAGGAGTGGTCTATATGTCCCTCCTGGAAATCGTGAGGCTACTACAATAAGTTTTGAAAAGATGTCCATGGAGGACATGATGGCTAAATTGTTAAAGGGAGTGGAGGCTACCAACTCAGGAGTGACTACCATGAAGACCGATCTGTCATCTATTAGTCAGTTAGTAAACTCGCACTCTGCTTCCATCAAGCAGCTGGAACAACAAATGAGCCAACTCTCCACAGCGCTGAATCAGAGGAAGAGTGGAACATTACCTAGTGATACAGTCCAAAATCCGCGGAATGATAAATCATGTATGGAGATTACCACTTGAAGTGGTAAGATATTACCTGGACCTTCTGTGGGAAAAAATGTAGTTAATGATGAACCGGAAGAAGCTGTTCCAGTAGAGTTTGAAGAGCTGGATGGTTCTGATGATGCTCTAGAAAAAAGGAAAGAGAAAGAGAAGGAGGTAGTGGTAAAAACTCTCCCAAGACCACCACCTCCCTTTAATCAACGATTGTACAAAAAAGCTGATGATACAAAGTTTAGCAAGTTCATGATGATGTTAAAGCAGTTAACAATAAATATGCCTTTGATGGAGGCACTTAAGCAAATGTCAGGATAAGCAAAGTTTATGAAAGACCTTGTCACGAAGAAATGGAAGGTTAGCCATGAGCCGGGGGACAATATCCATCATTGTGGTGCTATCTCCATAAGGTTTTTAGTGCAGAAAAAGGCAGACCCGGGAGCATTTACCATCCCATGCACTATTGAGTCCCCGAATTTTACAAAAGCTCTATGCGATTTGGGAGCTAGTATAAACCTAATGCCACTTGTTGTGTACAAGAAGCTGGGTTTGGGGGATCCTACCCCGACAAACATGCAGTTGGTGATGGCGGATAGGTATGTAAAGTGGCCAGTGGGCATATTACATGATGTATTGGTAAAGGTGACCGACTTTATACTGCCTACTAATTTTGTAGTCCTAGATTGTTAGGTGGACTTTGAAGTACCCATTATCCTAGGTAGATCATACCTTACAACTGGGAGAGTGATAGTGGACATAGAGCCGAATGAGCTGAAGTTCAGGCTCAATAACAAAGAAGCAAGATTCAAAATATACTCATCCATGACCCGATAAAAGGAGATAAGTGTTTGCTCAATCATGGATGTATTCTATAAAGATGGTAAAGTGATATCAGCAGGTTGTCTTGACGAAGTCTGAGTAGTCAAGATAACCAAGTCGTGCTGCGATATTAAATTAGGCGTTATTGGGAGGCAACCCAAAATTTTTATGTTCTAGCAAAGTATTTATTTTTGTAGTTAGGTTCTAGTTCAAAGAAGGTGGAATCGATGTATCCAGCTAAGTATTCCTGATGACATATTTGACAGGCTGTCAAAATTGTGATAAGCCGTCAGATTCATCATCAGAGAAATCAAACCTGAGGCATGTTCTGTTAAGGCTAAAGACAGTCGTGATAGGCTATCACAAGTGTGATAATCCATCGTCATTTGTCGTTAGAAATCCTAAAAGAGTAGCTGAAATTTTGGGCCAAATTAAAAAGATCCGACCCGGCCCACAGCTTTGTCTTTCCATCTTCCCGTGTATTTCCTTTCTTTTCTTTAAGTTTTATTTCCTTCCATATTTAGTTTATTTACTACCCTTTCTAAAGTATTTCCAAGTAAACCAAAAGAAAACTTCCTTCCTTGTGAGTGTGGGTTGAAGTCAAAATCAGGAGTTCATCTTTTATCTACTTCCTCTTACTCGTGTAACCATGTTGAAGGCACTTATCAGGTATGCTCAAAACCTAACTCTTCTCTTCAGTTGGTAAGTAATAAACTGATGTGACCAAGGTTCCCAAGAATATTGAGTCAAGTTTAGCTTGCCAATGTGTGAAAATCGAGAACTAGGGTTTGCTGTGCAAGCTTGGGACTTAAAGCTCAGCTCAAAAATGTGAATCGATGGGATTTTAAGAATAAATTGGATTAAAAATCAAGTTAAAGTCGAGTTGGGGTTGTTTCCTGAGCTGACGATATGGCTGATAAGTTATCACATTTGTGACAGCTTATCAAACACGTCGTCAGAAGTTGATAAAATTTTGTGGGTTCTGTTTAGAGCTGACGACATTCATGATAAGCTATAACAACTATGACGACTTATCAGATATGTCGTCACACCTTTGACTTGAAGCATTAATAAACCCTTTCAAGGGGTGTGGAACTTCAATGACTGATGTGTTTGTGTATATACTCTAGAGTGTCGACTAATGTTTTTTCTCTTGCTACAGGACTTATAATGGCACCCAAAGGAAATAACCCAAAATCTACAAAGAAAGGGACCAAGGGAAGTGTACCTCAGATACTCTTCGATGAGGGCTCTGATTATGAGGAGGAGGAGCCACTGCTCAGGAAGCAAAAGAAAAAAAAAATCCCAAAAAAACCTCCATCACCTCCACCAGTTGAGGTGGAGGAGAGTGAAGAGAGTGATACTGAGCCAACAACATCTGAACATACAACTTCTGAGAAGACGGACTCTGAGCAACACGAGTCTGAACATGCTGAATCTGAAGAGCATGATTCAGATCATCCTGATTCCGAGGAACATGAGTATGAGCAACATGAATCTGAGGGACCATCATCTGAGTCCCCTTCTGCTGAGCAACAAGATGATGAAGAATCTTCGATTCGGGGAACTATGGTTAAATTAGGTGGAAAATTCCCAAGGCATAAAAAATCTTCTATGATGGGCTTCGTAGAACAAAATAAAGGCCCATTAAAAGGTCAATCTTTGAAGAAACGAAGACCATCACTACCGGGATGAACAGATATCCTGAAATGGAGCAAAAATTCTAAGACTACGACTTGGGATAGATCGCAAAAGGAGGAATATCATTTTTCCCTACACTAGTTAGGGAGTTCTATGTGAACTATCAGGCTCGATTGGAAAACATGTGTAGAGAAGAGGAGAAATCAGCAGATCAGCTTTTGTTGGATAAAGTTCTAGTACGGGGTGTGATGGTGGATCTCTCAAAAATGACAATCAACTGATTTCTTCATGGCCCCGGATTCACTTCTCAGGCCACTTCACCTACTTTCTATGCTCGATTAAAGCATCATGAGAATCAATGATCTTGGTTAGCGACCCACATAGCTAAAGGAAAACCTGAATGGCTGACCAACCCTAATGAGAGGATTTTTAAGGCTTCCCTGACTCAAGAGTCAAAGTTTTGGTGGGGTATAGTGCACACCCATTTGATGCCTACTGACGGAGATAATATCCTTAGAGACGATACAACAATATTGGTCGCAAGTCTTGTGGCTAAACTTAAGTTAAACTTTAGGGAGATCATTGCTGAGGAGATGAAAATTCGAGTCTCAAGGCCTGATATGACATATCCTTTCCCTTGTGGAATTACAAGGTTGTGTAAGTTGTGGGGTTAGATGAAGAACTGCGTGCCAAGAAGACCCACAATCCTATCCGATATGATGAAAATCAGCCGAGACTGACACTTGACAGAGCAGCAGGGGTTGAAACAGACCCACCAGTTACAGGTACCAGCTCATCACCTAATATAGCGGTGCAGGATTCTAAGGCTGCAGCACCAACCTCCTCAGCAATAGCAGAATCAGTGCCTAGAAATAAAATAAATCCGTCAGCTATTGTGTCTACCACAAAATTTGTGTTTAACCCAATGAATTTTGGGAGAGTGGCCAAACAAGCCAAGTGGACAAGAGGATTAAGGTTGCACTGCAGCCCTTCCGAGCCTTTCCCGGTCGAATTGATGAATTAGAAAATTGTTTTAATACATGGGTAAGAGAAATATTGAGCTTAGACCTTTCACAATTCAGAGTATCCCTAGACAAGGTGAAGGCGGATATTGGAGTATTACAGCAACACCAACTTATGGTGTCGGTAGATCTGGCTGTTGATGATTCTGAGGATAAAATCCCATTGCTTAATCTCACAGAGGAACCAGTAAATAAAAAGAAGAAGAAGGGTGATAAGAAAGGGAAGGGTAAGAGAGAAAGACCTGATAGTGATAAAGAAAGGAAAGCAAAAAAGAGGGTGAGAAAGAAGGCTGAAAAAAGAGGAGATGAAGAAGACGATGATTGAGTCCTTAGTTGACAATGAGAAATGGAAGGAATCCATCCGAGCGAGAGTCGTAGGTGCCTCAACAAGTAGGCCCTCAATAACTTCTGGGCTAGATGCATCAGAAATGAGGGAGACACCTGATGGAGAAAAGGCATCTAAGGATGCAACAGCAGGGTCAGGGACCCATGATTCCCATGCTTGATCTACTCCAGGTATACCTTAACCCGTAGTTCAGTTTTCCTTTGATTTTAAGTTGAGGGTGTAGGGTGAGTTGTTATTGTAACATTTTGTAGTTGGCTAGGAGAAATACAAGTACTTAAGGCAGTTAACATGGTTTTGTTATTTTGTGAACACCTCTCAAGTGGTCTATTTCTTTAACTGTGTGATTTGCATCTAATTGTGACCACTGTGCATATTTGTGTGGTATTAGTTCTAGTGACTTGATAACCATTGCTAAACAATGGTATAAACTGGATAAGTAGTAACTTGTGATATACTTGTGTTCCATGTGCGTGTGAGATTCTACTTAGTTCCCTTTGAATGTTGAATCCAGAACTTGCCCGGTTAGTCATACCTATGTTGAAGGATAGGGGTTAGGAAAGGATTATAAGCCATTTTTATATTAGATCACTTTAGCCTAAATGACCTTCCCTGTATTCATAATATCCCTTGATCCCTATTTTAAGCTTGAATAGCCTATTTCTTTTTATGATGCCTATCACTGACCCATTTATATCATAATGAACCTATTTTGGCCCTGGTCCTCCTTGGACACTGTGCACCTTGAATTAGGTAAATGGCCTAAGTTGAAGGTGTCTATCTAGGGGTGCGTGATGTAAAATGAGTATGAAGAAAGGTAGAGTAAAAGAAAAGAATAAAAATTTGAGTGCGGTGGAAAAGAGCAAGAAAATAAAAGTTGTGAAAAAAAAGAAGTGATTGTAGAAAAGAACCGCACCCATCCTGAATAAGTGTGACAATAAAAAAGAAGAATAGAAAAAGGTAAATGGGTGAGACCCCAAAAGCTAGTGTAGTTTCAAGGAGGCTTAGTTACTTTAAATATCATCGAGTATCATACCATCCCCTAGCCTACATTACAAGCCTAAGAGAAGACCTATAGTGATCCTAGTTGACCTGTCTGAAAGTCTAGGTAATGAAAATAAGGGAAAGCCTATTGTATTCGGCATACATTGATTGGAACTTCATTCTGAGAGTGAGTGTTTGGTAATTGTCCCCATCGTTACATTTGTAATGTCTGATATAAGTGAAGTAGGACTTCTTTGTAGTGAGGGAACACTAGTTACGTTTCTAGTTGCTAACTTGTTTGGATAGTGTAAACTTGATACATGCATAGTTATTGTTGTTGATTTGATGCCACATCTTGATTCCTATGTGTCATGTTGTTGCTCTTTAATAACATACACAGTTGTTTGTAAATTGATTGACCTTGGAGATGGTGAAAATGTTTTGAGATAATATGGATGGTTGACTGCTGAATGTACTTTGTATTCTCTTGGTTGTGTTTTAGTTTCTTGAGGAAAAATAATTGTTTTAAGTTGAGGGTGTTGATGTGTGAGTAGATAATAACACATTTAAGGCTTTTAACTGAGAATAATTGTAAAGTCTTATGCAAATTTCGTCGTTTTTGATTGTTTTATCTTTGATTTTGCAGTGGAAGTCAAGAGGCAAGAGAACCAACAATGAAGAAAGTAAAAGAGTTGAAATCTGAAGAAAATAGAAGAGAAATATTGTTGACGATATTCCTGATAAGTTGTCATCACTTTGATAGGTTATCATCTTCATCGTCAGCATTAAATAGAGAATGGGATTTAGTTGGAAGAAGTGACGATGGCATGTGATAAGCCGTCAACCTTGTGATAAGCCGTCAGAGTCGCCGTCAGCCTTAGACAGAACATGGGAGCTGAGGTGGAGAAGTGACGACATTGTCTACTATGTCGATACAGTTTTGATAAGCCATCAGGATTCACTATCAACCTTAAGCAGAAATTGTCAAAATTGAAGAGGAGCTGACGACATCCATGATAAGTTGTCAGCCTCCTGATAAGGCATCACGCATGTCGTCACCTAATCTGAGAAGAACACTGAACTCTATGATATTGTTTCCATAATTAGGCTGAAGTATTTAAAGCATAGCTTAGGGTTTTCTATGGAGGATGTTGAACCTATTTTGGAACACACGTATTTTGTTATTTTCTCTCTAGTTTCTTGTTTAAACAAAACAATTAACTTTGAAGAGATTATCATCAATATTTTAGGATTTCTACTTTGATCTAATCTTAGAAACACTCATTTATATTCATCTTGTTGTAAGTTCATCTTTTAAATTATGAATTCTACTTGTTGTATCGATTATTACATTATGAGTGGCTAATTCCCTTTAACCCGAATTATGGGATCTATGGGTTAGGTCTTGGTAAGTTGCTAAGTGTTCAAGATTCTAAAGGTAATAGGACTCCTTGATAATTCTGAGGTTTTAATTATTGTCTATTGGTTGCAAACGATAGATAGCACCTGCTTTGATTTGCTTGAGATAAGAAATCAACTATAGTAGGGAGTGAATTATTGACAGGGACTTGGAAGCTACCAACCTTCCGTTTAATAATTGACGCCGTAACAAGGTTAATTAACTTGAGGTAAAGTCTGGTCAGTGAATATAAATTTCCTAAGTCTGATAGGATTAGGTAATTAAATGCTTAAGTAGGTTGAGAGACATTTAGGCATAACTTTGATAAAGACAATCTTATCGTGAAAATCTTGAATCACTATTAACATATGTCAAGTACCAAAACCCATAGTGAACATATTTCTGGTTTTCCATAAACTCTTGATTACAAACACTGAAACTAAAGTGACCAACAATTATTTGCTAATCTCCAAAACCCCCATTTTAGGAAATATCCAACTATCAGTTGATTAAATGGCAAACGACTTAAGTTCACACCATATTCCCTGTGGGATTCGACCCCAACCTAGTTGGGTTATATATTGACGATGATCACTTACATTCTCACATGAGAGGTATAGTTTGAGTGTTATCAGTAAACTTAACTTGTCTTCATTGATTATCCTCCTTGCTTGGACTGGTAATTTAATTATTATAAATAACTGTACCTACAAAATCAAAAGCATAGTTAGTGAAAAAGCTAGCCAGTTAGTTTCCCTCTCTGGATATGTGATGAATCTGACAATTTCCTCTTACTCCCCAATATTTGATCTTCTTCATCTCCATAATTATACTCCAAGGAACCTTTCATTCATCCTCCAACAATTTCTTCTTTAATAGGCAATCAGTCTCAATCTGCATTGGTAGAAGGTTATTGCACACACTATATTCTATACCTTACAGAATAACTTTGTCCTTTGCATACACACTAGTAGTATCTGGGATTATCTTAGCTCTAGCATATAGTTAATTTCCATCTTTATACCTCACAACAAAAGCGATAGAGCAATTTTCTAGGTTGACTCTTGAGGCACCATGTGTATTACACTAATACTAACCTATTATTAGAAGTTTCCATCTACCCATAGTACATGGCACAACTGGTCTATACTTACCAAAATATCAATCAGATCTGGCCAGGTTAAAACAACATCTTCCAGCCATAGGTATCTTCTTCTGGCAACTCAATGCATATTTAGGTTGATTTCAAAAACTACCTTATTTCTTGACATTAGTTTCCCATAAACCATAGAGTTCCACCATTTCCAAACTTTCCATAGTATGATTACAACGGCTGACTAAAAAATTAGTTTTAGTTTAGGTACACAATCTTGATCCCACCACTTAGTAACTGCTTACTTAACTTGAACAAATGGCCCTTGGATACCTACTGCATTAGCAAAGTGATTCCAGATCTCTTTAACAAAATTACTCGTGACAAAGATATAGTAATGATCTCCTATTATGGATGCCTAAAACATATACATCTTGAGACTATATTTATTCCACACCTAGCCACCACCTCATCCACATAAGTTTTAAGTTTCCAGACCCTCCAAAGGAAAAACAAAATCTTAAAAAAGGACCCTTTATCCAAATTTTTGTGATTTTGTCATCTTTTGATATTTATGTCTTAGCAAATCTCATGCACTCTAAATAGTAAACCTACCACTGCTATTACTCATCCACAAAGTCCTGCCCCATAAGTTTGTTTTCTAAAAAATCTTGATCTCTAAGGTAACATGCTAAATTATCTCTTGAGGTAAATGTTGTTTCATCTTGGCCACATTCTATTACCCTCTCTCTATGAAAGTATTAATCTCATTAATCCCTTGATCAATAACAAAATCTAATAGAACTATATGAGTAAGAGGATCTAGCCTTATCTAATGGTCAATCCATACATTAGAGCATCCATTCCTAGGTTCCCACAAAATCTCTTGTTCTATCTGATCTCTTGCCTCAAACATCTTTTTCCCTACCAGAGAACCTCTTTTCCATTGAACAACTACAAGGATTTGCTTTTTACAGTATTTGTTCCGCATAAAATTGGTCCAAAGTGATCTTGTGGTCCTAAACACCCACTATAATTTAGCAAAAAGGTCCTTTGATATATTAAAAAGATACCCAAATCCACGTCCACCATCAATTTTAGGAAGACATAGGTCTTCACACTTTTCCCAATGCCTTCTCCTCCCTTCATCCTTATTACTCCATAGAACCTTGCAAAAATTCTTTCAATTTCCTATATTGTGAACTTTATTAGAACAAGAGAAGAAAGTAAATATATAGGAATATACTTTGAATCACATTTGATATAAGAATAGATTTACCACTATGTGACAACAACTTTTCCTCTAATGTTGAAGTTTTCCTTTCACTTTTCTGATTAAATCAATATAGTATACCTTCATCTTCCTTGAGTGAAATATAGGCTAACTAAGGTATTTGAAAGGAAAGGCTTTTCTTTTAAAACCTGTTATTTGTTTAACCTCTTGGACAATAGCATGTGCTATCTTACTAAACATGTATAATGTAATACCCCACAAGCTCCTCGATAATTTTCCAACTATTCGTCATATGTTTAAATGACCCAAAGTGTTTATGTCAAACCATAAATAAGTGTCATAACCATTCATCTTGAATGTGCAGTGTTTTCAATGTGATTAGGGCCATAGGAAACACTTTGAGCAAAGTGGAGTTGAGAATGTTTGTATTGATTGAGTTTTAATATTAGATTCTACAAGGGTCAAATTAAAACAAGTGTAGCTCTTATAATATAGTGGGTTAGGTGTCCTACTACATATCAAATAAAATATCTTAGATCCTTATTTCCAAAGAATCCTATTTCACCTTAATCCAAAATCAAGGAAGAAAGTTATGCTCATTTTACTTTGGAGTGTCTGTCTGTCAGAAGGTGACGACTAAGTTGATGAGTTGTCAACTAAGTAACGACTAAGTTGACTAGTTATCAACTAAGTGATGACTAAGTTGACAAGCCGTATAGTAGGTGATGATCCATCAACTCAAGTAATTAACCTTAACCAGTAAATGTCAAAATCCAGCTAGATATTGATGACTAGGTTGATGAGTTGTAACCAAACTGACGAGTTGTCAACTTACTTATCAACTAAAATTTTTTTAAACTTTTTAAAACTTTTCTTAGGGGTAATTTGTTTTTTTGTCACATAAAATTCCTTTTCCATGACTTAAATTAGCCAATAAGTGTTATTTGACCATCCTTAGTCAGTTTTCAAATCTCATTCTTCTCTCTACTCTCAAGAGAAAGAAATTAGGGTTTATTCTTAAATTTTAACTTTCAAGGATCCAAACTTAAGTTTTCCTTCAAGAAATCAAGAAATTAAGGTCTGCGGAGTTAGAACAAGGAAATGTTTTTGTCCTTGTACCCAAAAGTTTGATTTTAAATTGATTTTAAGGAAATTGACTTACTTTGAAGAAATTGACTTACAAGGATAACCCACTTTTCTTATGCTTTGAGATTTTGATACTTCCACATGAATTGAACATTGTTTTGCATATGATTTTATGTTTACTTATATTTTTTTATCCCTAAAATTAATTGTAAGCATTGAGTTGTTATTTTGAGATGAAGTTTCAATGAGATGATGACTGATTTTAAGTTTAAGCATAAGTTACTAAGTTTACAAGAAGTTAAAGCTTATTAGTTCAAGATACAAGTTTTACAACATGATTAAAGTATATTTTTGATCTTATGATCTCAAATAAGACATGAAATCCACAAGTTTCCTCATGAATATGATTTAAGCAAGAAAAGTATAGTTGGTTTTCTGTTTATAAATCCATATGCTATTTTTATGTGGATTTCATAAGTATGAGCATATAAGTATATATTTTAGAAGTAGTATTTAGAAATGAGAGGGAAATATGGGTTTAAAGTATACTATTATCCCGAAACTATGTGCCACTATAGGTTTAAGGGCCTTACCAGAGAGTGTCCCATCCTTCTCCCAATATGAGCTAAGTTTAGTGATCACTCTAAGTTAAGGTTCTATTCTGATGGCAAGGGTAGAACAACTCTCCTCAACATGGGTAAGACGTTGGACTCCATGATAGCTCACATGGTTTATGTCGTTATAAGAATCTCCCATAAAAGTGAAGATTTTAGAAACTAAGTGTAATGACTCACTAAGCTTATCAGATTATGCTTTATTATCCATGTTTTATGATATTTTAGATTTTAATTTTATTCATGATCATGGTGAGTCCTTTTACACTTAACAAGTATAATTTGAAAGCATGTTCAGCTTCAGTTTTACTTATTGCATTCACCCCCACATACTCAGTACATTCCAGAAGTATTAACCATATATACATATATGTGTCTACATTATTTCATAATGTAGGTACCAGTTGTAGCCCACACATCATAATCAGAAAGTTCACAACTTCTAGCTAATAGGTGATAAGTTCTTTTAATTCGAGCACACGAGTCAACTATAGTTCTAATATTATTTTTTTATTCAGACGCATTGATTAGGGATAACTAGGGGTCATGTCTCGGATACCTTTAGTCAGTATTAATAAAGGCTTCATAGACAAAAAGTTAGATTTTATGTATTTAATTTCAGTTTTATTTTGTACAACTAGAGTGTAAATATTTTACACAATTTTGTATTAAACATGTTCAATTAAAGACATCTCTTCCGCTTATTACTTTTAGTTTTATGTATTTTATTTATTTGCTCATGAGTTATACCAATATAATGGGTTAGATTAGGATCACTTGTGGTTCTAAGCACCGTGGGACGTCGAGAGGGTAGTCTCGAGGCATTACAAACATGGTATCAGAGCTCAAAGTTTAAGTGTCCTAGGGTGTCTGTGAAGTCGTGTCTAGTAGAGTCCTAAAAAATAGTACAATGTCATTTGTACTTTTCTTCGAGAGGCTATTGGGAATGTTCAAACCCTTTGGGGTTTCTCCACACAGTAAGGGACCAGGTCCCTTAGAATCAAACATAGATAATCAAATAATAGAGTGTAGGAAAACTAAAGACAGTGAAGAAAAAGTAAAAGACATAAGGAGTTTTACGTGGAAACCCAGTATGGGAAAAACCATGGTTTGTCCTCACAAGCACCAATTAAATCAACTATAATAAACCTCCTGAGTACAGTCTAGATTACAGCCTAACTCTAGGCTCTTTGCACCAGCAACAAATCTACTACCAGCTTATCTAGGTAACTGTACCAAGGACTCCCCCTACACTGATTAACTCTAATCATCTTTACACTTAGGAAACTCTACCTAAGCAACATTCTCAATAAGAAAACACTACTCCTATAACATGAGTAGTTGTTTTATAGATCAGCACTCAAGAACACTCACTTACTCTTTAAGTATATTACAAAGATAGAAACATGAGCAATGCTTGAGTAGTCTTGAAATAGAGTTTTTGCTAACTCTCTTTTCACTCTTTAGAATGTGCAAGAACCTAATTATTGAAGAGGCATCTATTTTATTTTATAGATAGGTGATAATTAGGGATAAATTATCATTACACAAGCTGTCCAAGTTGGTACAAAATAAGACCTACAAGTTTGTTACACAAGAGGAAAAAAGTGTGAAGATACCATATGCTAGTTGTACAGTTCTTTGAACATCCAGGGACCTGGTCCCTCATAGTTTATCTTCTCATCATCAAAACTACATATAGGAATTTCCCCCCTTTTTGATGAAGAAAAACCAAACCATACAATTTGAGCATTAGTGTAAATTCATCACATTTAATCAGAGTGATTACCACTTGAGGATGAATGTTCCCCCTATCATCATGTTTCCTCTATCATACAACACAAGGACCTTTCCCCTTATTTTCTTTTTACAGTATAACTTCCCCTATCATTATGCACCTTTAATTTGTTCATTTGTATTTCTTCAGCATTTCTTCCCCCTATCATCTGCCCTATTCATTTCATTTGGTGCATTTGCATTCACATACTTCCCCCTGTCAGTATGACTCTTTTTAGGTCTACATCTTAATTTACCTAGTGTCTGGTCCGTACTACACAAACTCAGTATTCCCTCTTTTAGCATCATTAAGAAGGATTGACAGTAAACCAAGAGTAAAGATAAGCATAGATTAGTTAACTCATTGCCACTGGGGCAACACTAACATATTTAATAGCCTTAAAGTATGGAGGCAAATGAGATATATAAACTAAAGATTCATCACTCATAATAGTCAGTACCAGTAAAGTAGGATAAAATAATCATCAGCATAAGATAACTGTATTTAAAAGCCATTATGAGAATCAGGATATGGAACTGAGATAAGGTTTATGAGGGAATGAGGATAACAGTGCTCAGATGGAAGGAGGATTGGGTGAAAAGGACTTAAGAAGTACTCCATTCTTTCATCCATAGTAATGTGAGTATCCACCAACTGTTTGGTAAGTATCTTCACTACAATATTCAGTTTGGACATTCTTGCCTGGAAATTTGCATTTCTAGTTGCATGTTCATCAGTAGCACCTAGTCTTTTAGAGGATAGCTTTTGATTCAGCAATGTCAAATACATTTAATACAACATATTTGATAGATGACTTGTTTATTAACTTCTCTATTTCCATTCCCAACTTCTCCTGAACAACTAGCAATTTAGATAATTGATATACATTCTCCACAAGTTTTGTTCAAACTGAATATCAGCTTCTCTATTCCATGTGATCTCCTTTTCCCAAGTAGCCTAAAGTGATCAAATACTTGTTTAGGAGGTACCCATATGAAATTTCATGTCTCTCTTTTTCTCATATATTTTGGGATCAAGAGTTCTTTCCTGGGAGACTTTTCGAGTCATCAATATGTTAATCTCTTTTTAACCACTCATATTCTTTATCTCATCATTTGGTCTCATTACTTTCCTCAATACTTATAATAGAAAAATTTTCTTCCTAGGACCAGGTACCTCAGAGACTTTTGTCCTTTTCAAAGCTTATATACTTCTGCCTCATTACAGTGGGGTTACCAGACTTTGAATTAGAGGACCTAAGATAAAGTTTTCTATGGCTTTGGTTGCTGAAGGATCAAGATATTTGATGAGGGAATATTTAATTTGATTTTCCAGAGGAAGGAGAATGAGAAAGATCAATTTGGTTTAGTAGAGGCAATGAGTGATGAGTTGAGACTCAGACTGAGAAGTAGCCCATTTTAGAAATTTGAAGAGGTGAACATTGTCATCAGAGAATGACATATTTGGTTTTGATAAGAATGACTCTTCATTTTGCAAATGAGTTGACAACTTTTATGAAGTAATGAAAATATATATGGCTTTCTCAGACAGTATATTTTATAATTATTAAAGCATACTGTAGTGATACTAACCTGTGAGAGAAGACCAGGCCCTTCTTCTTTGAGTGAATCTTCAAGTTCGTGCTTGTCACTTTTGTCCACTTCCTAAGTTGTTCCCATGGGTGTATACCTACAAGGGTATATTATTGAGTTAGACTAAGATACACCCACTTTATCAAGGATACCTATTTCCTGAACATAGCCAATTTTGTGAATAGACACTAATTTATTTGATAGTAGCTCAAGCTTCTTTGATCAATCTCCTTACCAGCTTGATAGATTTACTTCACTCCATAATATCATAATTTGTTCCAAAAATAGTTTTGAGGACCTGGTTCTAGACTTAACATTCTTCAAATATCCAGAGTTACTTCTGCATTTCTTTGGACTTGCCATTATTTTTCACATCTTTGAGCTCTTTCTTGAGATAGGAATGTTAATTCACATACAACACCTTCATCAAAAGTTTCTTAAGAAAGAGAACACAGTCAGACCTTCCATCAATGAGCATGTCCTGCCTTCTCATGCCTAGAATCATAATCGCTTGTCATATTTGGGAACCCACATGATTCTGAGTTCCCACTGTAGGACAATGGAGTGATCAAATTTTTTTTAGCCCACCTAGGCAGTGATGGGTTTTCTTCACTTCTTTCAGAGACTTGAAGCCTTAGGATGAGTACTTTCCTGCTGAGTGTATTTAACATTCCTTATTTTTTCCTTAATCCGGTGCTAACATCCTTCTTTCAAAAGTCCATTTCTCCCACAGTGAGTGTGCAAGGGTTTGTCACCTTTGCTTTTATTATCATGAACATCCTTCCTTGTAGACTCACTAGGTTGGAATATTTCTAGGTAGCCTAGACCTCTACCATCATTATCTTCTTGACTGGTTAAATCAGAAAGGATTATTAAGGAAGTAGTCCACTTAAGAGACTTGTTCAACTCTTCCTTCAGATAGACGAGGTCCCTCTCTAATTATTCATTCTTGTGTTGTGATTCCATAAGGTGTTATTGTGAGGATTTCAGTTTCTCCTTAAGATCAATTTGAATCTGGTAGGCTTTCTTCTTTCCTTTACTATCAACACCATTTAGTTTCTTCTTTCCATAAGGTGTTGTTGTCGCGATTGTGACCCTTAAACACGATCGCGATACCCCTGATAGATGAGATACCATGATCACAACCCATGGTCTGCAAATGTAGGTACTGAATTTAAATACTCATGTTTGATTATTTTCACCATTTTTGAGACTTGGAGCTTACGGTTTCGTGGTTTTGAGCAACTTTCTCCATTTCTAAACTTGGGTAAACTTCATTATACCCATTTAAGCAAATTTCTTCTGTCTTTAATATTAGATTCTTATTTAAATTTAAATTTGAAAGTGGAATTTGGGGATTTTGGCCCCGAAGGCTCAAAATTGTATTTCTTTAAATTAAGCCCCAATTTAACACCTTTTCACTTGAATAATTCCTAATCCTATAATTACTAATTTTCCCTTAATTTTCTCTTCAAAACAACTTTAGATCTTGATTTTAAAATGGATTTCAAAGGTCTTACTTAGTCAAGCTTAAAAATAATTTTTCTTCAGTTTGAACCTTATTTTTAATTACTTTTTGCATGGCTTTTCAGTTTTAGACTCTTAAAAACATGGGGAATATATTTTTGAAACAAAGTTATGATTTTTATATTCTTTTTTGAAAACCCATTTCAAGAGTCCATTTTGACAGTCTTAAAACTAGGCAATATGCGTGTCGTGGGTTTTCTTTTGATGCGTAGATTCAATATTTTGATGTTTTAGTTGATTATGAGTTCGTTCGTGAGGAGTAGGGCTTAGGGATTGAAGTGTAGCGAACTAGTTTTAGAATTCGAGGTAGGTTATGGTTTAACTCTTTCAGACTGGGTTGAGCAGTTAATTTATATACAAAATGGATGTTAAGGGGAAAGAAACTAATAAAAATTTGGCTATCTTAATGTGTTATACCCATATGGGGCTCTATATTTTATATAATTGTTAGTTTTGAGATACTATGTGATATATGTGACCGTGTGGGGTCTTATGTGATGTTGATAGCCTTATACACATGTAAATAATTGTATTGATTGTGTGGGGTTGTGGAAATACTCATTTTTATTGATTGTGAGCATTACATCCTCATATCATACTAATTCATAAAATAATGGTACCACTGTGGAAATACTCAAAATACTAGCAACACTTTTTTATAAAACCCTTACCAAGGGATGTGTCGGGGAGGATATATTATGAAATCTTATAAAACCCTCCTGGAGAGATGTGCCGAAGAGTATATATGAATTTTACATGGGTTGAAAAAACCCCCATGGGTCTTACGTCAGGAAGTTTTAGCTCCGTAAGTATATACAGAGACTATGTGAAGGTCTCAAAGGTTGTGTGACAACCTCATTCATCATTATCATAATCTTCATCATCATCATCATCATCATCATTATTATATGCATTCTCATTATATCTACTTCATTATGTTTGTGATCTGATTGTATTTCTATTTTACTTGTTACTAACCTAATTTTTATGTTTTCCTATACTTGTACATAATGATATTGTGTGTATATATATATATATGCCATCCTTCTTTGTTCTGCCTATACGTGTCATAGTGTATACTTGTGATTCTTTCTCTTTTATTTCTATATATATGATATTATAGAACTATTAGTTCAAGTGGTGTGGGTTACCATTGTGGGACATTTGGTGATTCCAGGTGTCGTTCCCTTAGTGTGTATTTTGTATGCTTTATTTTCTACTTTGGTCGATCGGCCTATGATACCTATTGAGTATAAGTGAACCATACTTACTCCTTCTTTTTAGTGCATATTCAGGTCCAGGTGTACCCCACATTGCTTGATTTCAGTGGTATTTGGAGCTTTTAAGGTAGTGGGTGATTTTCAGGCATTCGAATATCTTCTACAACCTTTCTCTATTGACTATGTCTTTACTTTTATTTCAGAGACAAAGTTTCTCTTGTATTTTTTTGGACATCTTATGTATTTTATTTGGATTAGAATTGTACTAGATTTTTTTTTACACTATTGACATCAAGTTTAGGAGAGTTATGGTATTGGTTTTTTTCTATGTTTCTTTACATATTTAATACACTTATATGGTTCAACTTTATTTTAGAAGCCTTACCTTGGGATTTGAGTATTATTTTTCCTTTTTGTATCACTTTGTATGATATGCTTACTTGTTAAGGTTTGCCATGATGAGTACCATCATGACCTTGGTTTTGGGGTCATGACAAATTATTGTTAGAGTAGTCAGGTTTATCAGTCTCAATGATGTATGAACGGGATATCTAATACAGTCTCAACGATTGGTACGTAGATGTCTATATGTATCTTCAAGAGGATATAGGATGTCTTTAGGAAAATTTACCTTATTGTGTTCCTTATCATGTGGATTTCTTTCATACCTTGTATTCTAATTCATGTTCTTACTCTTTCTAAATAGATGGTGTTGACTAGGTCCTACAAGAGTAGAGATATAGAGCCTTCACCCTGGGGGTGAGTCTCGAGTCGTGGACAGGCTTGAGGGAGTGGACGGGCTTGTGGATCAAGCTTGTATAGAAGGAGTGCTAAGGGATTCTCCCTGAGCCTTAGGTTGAGTATATTGGGGGTGCAGGTTCAGCTACAGTTCCAACGAGTTCTTCAGGCCCAGTTTTATAGAGTTGTTAGTATATTTGCTGACCCTTTTAGATAATTCCCATTTGGTTATGCTAGGTGTTCCTCCATTTTTGAGTGTGGATCTTCCAGCTGCACCTGCTTCTATTTTGGGTTCTCTTCAGACCCTGAGTACTTTTCCTCTATTAGTGTCAATATCTGAGTATGGTGTTTTGAGATTGGGAGTTCAGCTTTCATCTATGTTACCTCACCGGATGGGATCTCATCCCTTCAGATTCACTATGCCTCCTTTTGCTATGAGTATTGTTATGGCTTTTGAGGATTAGAAGAGGTTCGAGAGATTGACTTATTTGGGTCATCCTAGATTTAGCGGTGCTGTAGACAAGAATGCCTATGAGTTCTTGATAGATTATCAGGAAAAGTTACATAATTTAGGTTTGCTTGAGTCGCATGGAGTTGCTTATACTACTTAATAGTTGAGAGATGCTTCTAGATATTGGTTGAGGTCTCTTGTTAGTTGTAGACCTCTTAATTCTCCTGAGATAATGTGGGATCAGTTTATCGATGCCTTTTTAGAGAGATTTATGCCTTACAGTCTGAGGTATCGGATGCAAGATGAGTTTGATCACCTAAAGTAGGGCTCCATGTCTATTGTAGAGTATGAGGCATGCTTCTATGCCTTGTTCAGATATTCTTATGCTAGTATTTCAATCGAGTCTGAGAAAATTCAGAAGTTTGTGAAGAGACTAGATGTTTTCTTTTATTTGGCTATGTCTCAGATAGTTGTTTTTGGAGTATAGTGGAGCATGCTAAGATGACTGAAGGTATTCTTTAAGTATCTCAGGGAGGCACCAAGAAGGTGCACCATTTTGGTGAGTTCAGAGGCCAGGCTTCTCGAGGTAGGATGGCCCCAGTTGATGGCCCCAGTTGAGTTGAAAGAATTAAAGGATCAGTTGCAGGAGTTGTTGGATAAGGGATTTACCTGACCTAGTGCATCACCTTGGGGTGCGTCTATCTTGTTTGCGAAGAAGAAGGGTGGGTCTATGTATTTATGTATTAATTATTGATAGTTGAATAAGGTGATGGTTAAGAATACGTATTCTCTTCCTCATATAGATGATTTATTTGACCAGTGTCAGGATGTTGTGGTGTTTTTGAAAATTTATTTGAGGTTCAGGTATCACCAGTTGAGGATTAGAGATTCATATATTCCAAAGACAACTTTTCAGATTCGATATGTTCATTATGAGTTTATGGTCATGTCCTTTGGGTTGACTAATTCCCTAGTCACGTTCATGGAGTTGATAAATTGGGTGTTTCAACAATATCTCAACTCCTTTATCATTGCATTTACAGATGACATCTTGGTTTATTCCAAGAGTAAGGTTGAGCATGAGGATTATTTGTGGATTATGCTTCAGAGATTGAGGGATGAGAGGTTGTATGCCAAGTTCTCTAAGTGTGAGCTTTGGTTGGAGCATGTTTCTTTCTTGGGTCACATGGTGACTAAGGAAGGCATTATGATTGATCCAGCCAAGATTGCAATAGTTTGTGATTGGGATAGACCTACTTTGCACACCAAGATTTAAAGTTTTGTTAGCTTGACAGGTTATTATCAGTATTTTATTGATGATTTTTTATCCTTTGCAGTTCCATCGATCATGTAACTCAAAAGAAGATTTCTTTTTAGTGGCTTGAAGCATGTGAGGAGAGCTTCTAAAAGCTCAAGGATTATTGACTTCAACTTCTATCTTGACTTAGCCAAAGGAGGGCGTGGGTTTCACCATCTTTTGTGATGCTTTAGGTGTTAGGTTAAGGGCTATGTTGATGCAGGAGGGTAAGGTGATTGCGTATGATTCTCGTCAGTTGAAGCCCTATGAGATAAATTACCATACCCATGATTTGGAGTTGTGTTCGATTGTTTGTGCTTTGAAGTTATGGAGGCACTACTTGTATGGAGTCCGATGTGAGATTTTCTTGAATCATCATAACCTTCAGTGTTTCTTCAGCCAGTGAGATCTTAATATGAGGCAACGTCGTTCGCTTGAGTTGCTTAAGGATTATAATTTGACTAGTTGCAAATACCTTAAGCCAAAAGTCAACTATCATGGGCAGCTTGGCACATCTTTTGACTCAAGAGAGGCTTTTGGCCATAGAGATTCAATCTTTAGCTAATCAGATGGTTAGGGTTGATATTTTGACACCTAGGTGTGTTTTTGACATTTGTAGAGGCTAGTTCTTCTTTGTTGGAGCAGATTCTAGCTCACCAATTTGATGATGCTGGATTAAGGTCGATTAGAGATATGGTGTTGAATGATGAGGCTAATAAAGCCTCAATTGATTTTGATGGAGTTTTGAGGATTGGAGGCCAAGTTTGTGTGCCGACAGTGGGTGATTGGATTAGATTGATTTTGGAGGAGGCTCATTATTCTAGGCATTTTATCCATCCAAAAGTGACTAAGATGTATCGTGACTTGAGGCAATATTACTAGTGGGGTGGTATGAGGAAGGATATAGAAGATTTTGTAGCCCATTTCCTCTGTTGCTAGTAGGTGAAGGCTGAGAATTTGAGGCCTGGTGGATTGCTTCAGCGGTTACCCATTCTCAAATGAAAGTAAGAACGGATCACTATAGATTTTGTGACCGGGTTACCTCGTACTTCCCATGGATTCAATAGTGTTTGGGTCATCGTAGATCGATTGACTAAGTATGTGTATTTATTTTTGGTGTAAGTCTTCTTCAGTGCAGAGTGATTGGCCCATATCTATATTCATCAGATTATGCACCTTTATGGTGTGCCGGTGTCTATCATTTCAGATCGAAGTTCTGTGTTTACTTCTCACTTTTGGAATACTTTTTAGGATGATTTGAATACATGGGTTAACCTTAGCACAACATTTCACCCCAGACTGATGGTCAGTTAAAGCGGACTATCCAGGTTTTGGAGGATATGCTCTGCGCATATATGATGGATTTTGGTGGCCAGTGTGAGAAACATTTGGCTTTAGCGGAGTTTGCTTATAATAATAGCTACCATTCTAGTATTGATATGGATCTTTTTGAGTCCTTCTATGGCAGGCGTTTCCACTCTCCAGTTGGTTGGATTGATGTTTCTGAGATTAGACCTTGAGGTATGGACTTGCTTCATGAGTCCTTAGATAGAGTCCAAATCATTCAGGATAGGCTTCGAGCGACTCAGAGTAGACAAAAGTTTATCCAAATCGTAGACTTCATGCCTTGAGATTTGGTGTTGGAGATCATATTTTCCTTCAAGTTTCACCCATGAAGGGTGAGATGAGGTTTGGGAGGAGGGTCAGTCTTAGCTTCAGGTATATTGGTCTATTTGAGATTCTTAGGACTATTGGTGATGTGGCTTATGAGTTAGCTTTACACCTAGTGTTATTGATTGTTCACCCATTTTTTCATGTTTCTATGCTTCTCCATTATATTCCTGATGAGTCTCATGTCATTCGCTGGGAGTTGGTTCAGTTAGATGAGTGGTTGTATTTTGTTGAGGAGTCGGTCTCCATTTTTTTCTAGGGATGTTAGATGGTTTTGTTCTAGAGTTATCCCTGTGATTAAGGTCTAGTGGCAAAATTGACCTGTAGATAAGGCTACTTGGGAGGTCAAGTATGATATGTGTAGTTCTTATCCCCTGCTCTTAACGATTCAGGTATTTCTTTTTCCTTTAGTTCGAGGATGAACTAGATATTTAGTAGTGGATGATATAATGATCTGAATTTTGATGAAACATGTGAAATGTGTGTTTTATATGATTTGACTATTTTTACCCCTCCCATAGTTTTATTGTGGTATTTGGGTGTGGGGATGATTGGTACGATTCTCGATGCATTTTGGTGCCATTTGTACAATATTGTGGCATTTGGTGGCTTCGAGAGCCTTATATTTGATTTCGGTGGATATCTTTGATTCGTGCAACAGATGGCAAAACGGACTGTGTCAGTAGATCCAGAATATCAATTTTAGGGTGGTAACATGGTTGGTGTGGTTTTAGAGCTTGTAAATCTCATTTCGACACTCGATTTGAAAAATTGTGATTTTGGGTTTCAAGGGTCAACTTTATGAAAATGACATCTTTTCAAAAATCTGATATCGTCATTAGTTTGGAGTGTTTAATTTGATAGGGTAGCATAGTTTAATTGCGTTCACGGGATTTTGAATATATCTCAAGGGTCCCACGGGGATTTAAAATGATCCAAAATCTCCAGTTGGTGCACCAGATATCTAGTGCACCCGCTATCGTGATACCCCTGACAGACGAGATACCGCGATTGCAACTCGTGGTCTGTGATCGCGGGTACTGAGTATAGATACCCATGTTTTGTTATTTTTCACCATTTTTGAGACTTGGAGCTTTGAATTTCATGGTTTTGAGCAATTTTCTCTATTTCTAAGCTTGGGTAAGCTCCATTACAGCCATTTCAACTAATTTCTTCCATCTTTAACATTAGATTCTTGTTTTAGTTGTAATTTGAAAGTAAAAATTGGGGATTTTGGCCTTGAAGACCCAAAATTGTATTTCTTCAAATTAAGCCCCAATTCCACACCTTTTCAATTGAATAATGTTCCTAATCCTATAATTACTAGTTTTTCCTCAATTTCACCTTAAAAACAAATTCAAATCTTGATTTAAAAATGGATTGCAAAGGTTTTACCCGGTAAAGATTACAAATAATTTTTCTTAGAATTGAACCTCGTTTTTAACTCATTTTCACTTGGGTTTTCAGCTTTAGACTCCTAAAAACATGGGGGACATATTTTTGAAACAAAGTTATGATTTTGCCATTCTTTTTCAAAACCCATTTCGGGGGTCTGTTTTGACCCTAACTTAAAACTAGGCAATATGGGTTTTGTTGGCTTTGTTTTTACTCGTAGATTCTATATTTTGATGTTTTAGCTAATTTTTGTTCCATTCATGAGGATTAATGCTTCTATATCAAAGTGTAGCATACCAGTTTTGCTATTCGAGGTAGGCTATGGCTTAACTCTTTTAGACTGGGTTCGATAGTTAATTTGAATACAAAATGCATGTTAAGGGAATGAGAAATAATCATGAAATTGACTATCTTAAAGTGTTGTGCCCGTGTGGGAGCCTATATATGATATAATTGTTGGTTTTAGGACATTATGTGATACGTGTGACCGTATGGGGTCTTATGTGATGTTGATAGCCTTATACACATTTGAATAATTGTATCTTGTTTATGAAACATCATGTTGGTGGTACTATTTGTGCATTGTGATATATTCATATCTTATTGGCACATGAAACATGTGGAAATTCATGGATTGCTGGAAATAATGATTGGATAGTGGCTTACGTGGTTGTGAAAATATATCATTGTAGTTGGTTTTTGAAATACATCATGTGGTTGGTTTTGGAAGTACTCATTGTGATTGATTGTGAGCATTACATCCTCATATCATACTCATTCATGAAACAATGGTACCACTATGGAAATACTAAGAACACTGAAAACACCCTGTTATAAAACCCTCTCCGAGGGATGCGCTGGGGAGAATATATGATATATGGATTGTATATGATTTTACGAACACCCCATGGGTCCTATGTTAGGAAGCTTTATCTTCGTAGGTGTATACAAAGATTGTGCAACGGTGTCAGAGACTGTGCGAAAACCTTGTGCAGCATTATCATCATTCTCATTGTATCGACTTCATTATGCTTGTGATGTGATTGTATTTCTATTTGACTTGTTACTTACCTAATTGTTATGTCTTATTATACTTGTACTTGATGATCTTGTGTGTATATATATACACTGACTTTCCTTGTTCTGCATGTACGTGTCATATTGTATAGTTGTGATCCTTTTTGGTTTGTTTCTATATATGTGATATTATAGAATTATTAGTGCAAACAGTGTGGGCTTAACGGTGTGGGACATTTTTTTATTGCAGGTGGCATGCACTTGGTGTGTATTTTGTATGCTTTATTTTATACTTTGCTCGATCGGCCTATGATACCTACTGATTACAAGTGGACTATACTCACTCCTACTATACCCTTTTGATACAGATTTAGGTCCGAGTGCATCCAACGTTGCTCGATTCGGGCGGTGTTTAGAGCTTTCAAAGTAGTGTGTAATTTTTAGGCATCCGAATGTTTTCTACTACCTTTCTCTATAGACTATGTCTTTACTTTCATTTTAGAGACAGAGTTTCTCTTGTATTTTGGATATCTTATGTATTTCATTTGGATATGAGTTGTACTAGATAGGTTCTTACACTATTGACATTAGGTTTTAGGCAGTTATGGTATTGTTTTTGGCTATGTTCCTTTCTGTATTTATTACACTTGTCTGGTTTGGATTTCTAGTAGAAGCCTTACCTTGGAATTTGGGTATTATTTCCCCTTTTTGTATAAGTTTGTGTGATAGGATTACTTGTCAAGGTTCGCCACGATGAGTGCCATCATGAGCCTGGTTTTTGGGTCGTTACAATTTTTTCTATTCCTTGACTCTGTGGCACCTTAATATTGAAGTAAGGTGCTATATTGGTGGTCCAAAATCTCCCAAACTTAATATTTAACATATATCCACGTGTTTGATTGCATCATATATCAATCTTGATGAATTTTTGGCTTCACTTCTCATATTCTCGATCTTGAAGAGTTCCACATATGCACTTCCAAATCCATTGTTCACATCAATCTTGCTCCTTGTTTATTCAACTATTATGGCTCATGTGAAGCTTGATTTATCACCTAAAGTAGTTCCAACAGACTCTGACAGCAACTTATCACAAACATTAGACCATACGACAAAATAAAGCTCATCAAAGTATACTAGAATAAGCATAGTGTAGGCTAGCCGAACTAGTTTTCTCGTCTAAACTCTATTTGATCATTTTTACTTTTGAATTGCTTCAAATGAACCTTAAACACTCTAAAAATTCAACTTATTACACAAATACACACTTTATACTTCATTAAGCACATCAAGTTATCCTCAAAACTAAGCTAAAGACACGTAAATAATGACACTTAGGTGGATAAATACGCCTACGATCACCACCCACACTTAAAGAACAATCACGGAAGACTCTAACATCAGTAATTTAACTTAGACACTCAAACAAGAACGTCAATGACTACATGACTATCAAATTCCACATTAGGCATGTCATATTATTGTAGAACACAAGAATCCTACTTCATTACTTTCTACCCTCAAGAATTGACTCCACCAACATGTAAAACTCATGTACATTACTCAACAAATAGATCATACGAGCCACCTATACATCATTAATCATGCACCCCCACTATAAGAGAGTCACCTATATTCACTCATAAATATGTAATTTACCACAATAATGGGTATACGAATCAATTTCCACTCACTCTCACAAAGAATTCACATGTTACATAAGACGAAGCATAAGCTTTCTCTAAGTTTAATACTCCACTAATATAAGATTATCAAAGCTCAAAATAAATTAGGACTTTAAGGGTTGTAATATAGGATAAGGGAAGGGTAGGAACTATTCTGGCCAGTAATAGTGGATATCTTCCCTAAGCACTTTAATACAACACACTTTCATTAAGCTCATCTTCAACTAACCTATTTTTCACCACTTTTATCTTCACATCTCTTTTTTATTTTGGCCTATCTCTGTAAGCTAGCTTACACATCTTTAGTGGGGAGTATTTGCTATCAACACATGATTAACTTCTCTTGACCAATTTTTCTTTTCATCACATTACTTGCCACCATCAATACATAAACTTTTTAAACACACCCATAGTTACTACTTTCGGGATTCAACTTCTCTTTTTCCTTCTTTATTTTTTCACTCCTTAACAACTTTTATTTTTCAACTAAAGTGCTTAGGAGCTTTGGATCAAATTATGGTTAATTGAAAGAACAAGAATAAGCTACATATAGGGCTACCAAAGAATAGGTTAAAGGATAAATGGTTCAAACGAAGATCAAGCATTATTGGTAAATAAAGAAGGTAAAAACATGGCTATCAAAGAAATACCTATATCATCTCCTAAACTCAACATTCTGTATTTCGCTTTGCAAACACTTTGGGAAAGTCCTAGACATTAATATGCAAATATGGAATAGAACAAAAAACTTAACACACATGACACATGTTTAAATAAAGACGGATCCCTATAGAACTCTCAACCTAGAAATTGCAAGAATTCAAATTTAAGCCAAAATCATACAAGAGTCAGATAAAAGAGTCTAGGTGTCTCACAGAAGTCATTTAATTTTTCAGATTATATCATAGAATTCAACACCACTTGTGATAAGTAATCATGTATAGAACCTATCTAGAGCATATTTATGTATTTCTAATAACAAAAAGTTTAAAATTACTCCTAAAAATAAAAAAAGGATACTAGGTTCAAAGGGCTCCCCCCTCCCCCCCCCAAAAAAAACAATAGGAAAAATTAAGGGGTTGGTAAAGTGTGCTTCTACTAAACAGACACCAAAAAAATCTGAAACTAAAGAAAATAAAATATTTTTAAAAATTTTTTAATGCAGTGAAAAACTAGAAAATAAGTCGAAATGGAAATCCTATAGAGCACTTCATCCTTGACAAATTGAAAGATTCCTCACCCTGCACTTAAAATCATACTATGTCCCCAAAATATAAATTAAAGAATAAAGATTAGGAGTACCCCCTATGGCCTCTAGACCTATCTAGTAGCATCATATCAATAAAGGAGGTTTGGAGGACCCCACACTTAAGTTTTACCATACTTCTTAGATAAAATCTCAAGCTCTCAGACTTTTCTTCAACCTGTCAACACACAACCAAAACCAAACCAAAGGTGACATAAAAGAAAAACTAAAAATCAAAAAATAACTATCTTAACTTGTGTTGCCTCCCAAGTAGTGCCTGATTTACTATTTCTCCATGACTCATATCAAAATTATCATCCCCATTCGCTCATCCTTTTTCTCCTTGAAGGGGACCATCTTCTCCTTCTTTTTTGACCTATTGAGTGCTCATAATCAAGGTCTACAAATTTTCTTACACTCATATCTTTAGGATCCCTTTAAAACTTTTCAAGCTCAGGCTTATTTGTCAATTTGGCTAACTCCATGAAAGAGTCTGACGAGGAAATAAAATGTTTAATCTCCTCCGCCCCATACTCAGCCACTTCCATTGCTACGATCATGCATAGATCTCTATAGTGTGAGGGTTTGTTGAGTGCTTTGAACACCCTAGAGACCATCTCTTCATCATGTAATCTTATCTTATGCATTCCCTCTCTAGCATCTATTAATGCTCTCCCGGTATCCAAAAGTAAATATCCCAATATGGTTGGTACTCTATCATCTACATCATATTCAAGAACAATAAAGTAAACAGGAATAATAAACTTACCAACCTTAATGAAAACATCCTCTATTATTCCTTCGACAATCACTCTAGTTCTGTCTACTATCTGGGCACAATTGAACAAGGCCTTGTCTTTCCCAAGCCCTATATTTTAAACACAAGGAGGGCATAAAATTTATGCTTTCCCCTAAATCACTCAACGCTTGAGTAATATCACTTTCACCAATTTATATACAGATGGTGAAACTTCTATGGTCCTTAAGATTCTTGGGTATCTTGTTCATAACCATAGAACTGAGCTCTTCAGTAAGTGACACAATCTTAATATCACATAGTCTCTTTTTGTTCATCATTACATCCTTCAAGTACTTACCATATTTAGGCATTCCCTGTAAAACATCTAACAAAAGAAGGTTAATGTGAAGTTTTCTGAATGTGTCAAATGACTTCTTAAAATAATCATCCTCCTTGACTCTCTTTAGCTTTGTGAGGGAATAATGGTGGTGATCTATTTTGAGATTGCGCAATTGATTTTTTATTCAATTACTCAGATTCCCCCTTTTGTTAGCTTTTTTGGACTCAACTTTTTTTTCCATCTATCTTGGTGTGATCAACTCTGCTTTCATCTCATGATCCTTCTTTGGAGGTGTGTCAATCAAATATTTACCACTCCTCAAGGTGATTTCCATCACATGATTTAGATCATATGTATCACTAGGCAAACCCCCTTAAGGTCTTATATTTTATGCATGAGCTAACTGACCTGTCTAAGTTTCTAAATTCTTTAGAGCTAATTGTTGATTTTGATCTCTGCAGTTATTTGTTCTTGAATAGCCAAAATCTTTTTCAAAGTATCTTATATATTGTTGGACTAAGTGTTGTTATCTCTCTCTCTATATATATATATATATATATATAAGTTGGGCTTACCCCGGTTAGGTTTGTAGTCATTACCATATTTTTGGCTTCCTTTTGGGAAAAGAGTGAGTCTCACGTAATCTATGAAGACTCCTGCGGGAATGAATGTGTCACTGGTCTCCTAGAAGTTTTGTAGATGGACCTATGGATCCTCATGTGGCAAGCCTGTGAACTGCTCGCTTGTGTTCAATAATTTCACCATGCTTTGTTTAAGATCAAATCTTCCTCCTACGTACAACTTTTGGATACTATAGGTCACATTGGTTTCTAGTGGTATTGCCATTTTGCACACTATTCTGTGGGCTGGTTGTTCATCACCCATTGCTGCAGAAATAGTCTTGTCCTACTAAAATTACGAGATTGGATAGTGAAGTGCTTCTTGTCTCTTCAATTGGTGCAAGTATAAATTAGGTTCGAGATATGGTTCAGCTAAATCCCTTTCAAATGCCAGCTTACTTATGATTTAAACTCGTGCCTGCATATTCAGTAGCTAAGACCAAGTTATTAGAACGTATCAAACAAAATAGTATGACTAAAAATTAAAATATTGCTAACTCTTTAAGTCCCCAGCAACGACGCCAAAAACTTGTACTGTGTCCAACAACACATGCAAGTGTACATGGTCGTAGAAGTAATAAAGTATCTCTTTCGAGCCGAATATCAATCCCACAAGGAATTAATGTTTAAAAGATGATCCAATTCTAGTATTACTATTTAAGTTAAACAAATGTGATTTGTAACCAAGAGAGTTTCAGTTTTAGTCTGCTAAAAGTAACAATGAACATTAATGGAAATTAAAGTGTTGAAAACAATAATTAGGAGAAATTCAGGGTCAAGATGTCTTGAAAAATCATGCAAAGATATACAATCTCATTGGTTAAGTTATTTATCTTTTTTATTGATTCACGAGGTTAATATCAAGATTATGGTATTTCAAGCCTTCAATCGTCTATCTAAATTAACCTATCCACTACATCATTGATCAGGGATGTGGGAACTAATTCAAATGCATTTATATTCCTTCCTATATTTGAAACAAATGGGCAAAATAGGCATATTACTATCCTAACTGTGAATCAAATTTCTACATATGAAAGATGAGAACCCATTCCTTACATTCTTTGTTATAATCTAATGTTACTCCTTCCAGACTCACAAAAGAAATATAATTTATTCTAAAGGCCCCAAATATTTAAAATAGTAAGTTCAAGAATGCAATAATAACCAAATATGATAATTAACATGAACCAACGTAAATATAAGCTAAGTAATCATTTTCGTAGCCTCAAACTTATAAAGAAGGTTCTTAGCCACTCATAATGTAATCCTTAATTACAAATTTAATGTAGTTCATACAAGAACTTAGTAACTAAAAGAGAAGAATAAAAACCCTATTTGAAGCCTCCTTCTTGTGTATTTTTCAGTCCCAAGTCATCTAAGGATGTTTAAAATTAAAGCCAAGTGTCCTATTTTTAGTGTAGGGACAACTTGTACCCAAAAACCAAGGTCCGTGACACTTTGAATAGGTGGAGCCTAAGATCCATGACACTTTGATATCGTGGAGCACTGCTTTTGTGACACGCTGTTAATGCAGTGGCCCACTATTTTGCTGACTAAACTTGTTCCAACTTTGTTTTTTCTATTCCTTGACTCTGTGACAGTTTTACATCATGGTAAGCTACTGTTTTGTTGGTCCAAACTTTCTCAAACGTGATCTTTAACGTTGATTCGTGTCTTTGATTGCATCACATCTTAATCTTGATGAGTTTTTGGCTTCACTCCTCACATTCTTGAGCTTGAAGAGTTCCATATGTGTACTTTCAAATCCATTGTTCACGTCAAGATTGCTCCTTATTTTTTCACCCATTATGGCTCATATGAGGCTTCATTTATCACCTAAATCAACTCCAATAGACTACTAAATCAACTCATCACAAGCATTACACCATACGACACAATAAAGCTCACCAGCGTACACCAGAACAAGTATATCGAACTAGTTTTGTCGTCTAAACTCTATTTGATCATTTTGAATCTGGAACTATTTTAAATGCAACTTAAATACTCTAAACATGCACCTTAGAAATAAAATACATAAATACACACTTTATACTTCATTAATCACATCAAGTTATCCTTAAAACTAAGCTAACTATGCATAAATAAAGACACTTAGGTGTATAAATACGTCTAAGATCACTTCCATTCTCTCCTCCCAAGATTTGTTGCTGACCTTCATTCCAAAAACTTTTGAAACCCAGGCTATATTGTTTTTTTTGTGATTTAGATTTTCCATGAAAGTTCTCAGCCCCACTCTTCTCCATTTGCAACTCTACTTCATCATTCATCTCTTTGTCATTAGCTTTCATCTCTGATAATGTGTCATATTTTTTATCTGTCTCAAGTATCTGATCCCACACCATTATGATCTTTTTGGACTGTATTTTTCCTATTTTTTACATCTTTCCAATTATTAGTATTCCCAATAATTTTTCTTCTAGATAACACTTTAGGTTTAAACTATTTGTTACCCGTGTTTCCTGCTGTTGAATATCATGAGCCTCACCATTATTCATAGTATCTTCCTCTTCACTTTCTGACATCTTCCTTATCAATTTGGGATCGGGAATCCTACAGTTCTCCATTGAGTGACCTTGAATCTTACAGTTATTGCAATATTTGGGTAGAAATCATATTTGATTCTCACTTTCACTCCTCTAGTTTCTTTAGAAACTTCGACTACAATTTTCATAGTGGCATATTTGGGTAGACTTGAACCGAGATCTAATTTAATCTTTGCTCTTGCACAACTAGTCCTTGTTTTATTTGAAGTCATAAAATTCACTTATAGAGGTTTTCCACAACACTAGTTGAGGAAAATAGGGATTCCTTAACAAAAATTTAGGCGGAAGATACGAAAAAGAGATCCAAATAATAACTTGGATAGTTTTAGTATAAATTCTAAATCTAGTGTCTTATATAAATGGTCTCATTACAAATGATTTACCATCCTGCCTTCAAATAGTATGATCTTTTAGATATGATATTAATAAAGTCTTTTCTGCCTTCATATCTTATTTAATACATATCTATTGCAAAAAAAATCCAACCTGACATTTATTTTTTGTTCCACATTACAGGGGAATGATCCTTCATAGTTCATCCATTGATGACCATCCTTGCGAGAATTTACCAATAATGACATATTTTTACTTCTCTATGCAGTCCATGCATGCTACTTCAGCTTTATTCCATCATAAAATATGGTCTCTATTGATTAATCTTGTTTTATTAATCAGGATGACAACCTTTACTTCTTTGTTTGTAATATTTGATTACACTACTTGTACAAAATTATGAGAATTGTCAACTCCTGCACTAGGAAAATTGCTAGGGTTTGAATTTTCTGGGCTATTTGTGATGTGCTAATGAGGTTGTATGGGTGGTATAAAGAAGTAAAATGACTAGGGGAGAGAGGGGTCAAACCCTAGCAATTTTCCTTGTCATCCAGTACAGGTTGTTGGATTAAGGTTCAACATGGATGGGAGAGAGGGGTTTGATTAAGAGATATGATGTATAATTGCACAGTGATGCAGATGAATAATTTGAATCACCCTTTAAAATAAGCATGCATCAGAACTTAAATTTTTTATTAGGGTTTCATTTGAACTTCATTCGTGTTGTACATATTTTAAATCAAAATTTTCCTCAATATTCAGGTAATTTATAAGGAGTATAAGTTTCAAATACAACACCAATAAGATTCTAAGTCAAAATTGCACATTAATTTCAAAATAAAGCTCATGAACTCTCAAGCATCAAATTTCATTCATGAAATTAATATTAGCTCCAAACTAGAATTCACTCCATGAGTTTCAGATAGATTCAACTAGCAATTTAGAGTTAATACAAAAGATATTCAACACTGAGATTTCAATCAATATTCTAAGCTCATTAACAGAATTTCTTAGTTTTACATAATATTGTCTCCTTTGAATTTTGTAGATTTTATTGAGGCAATCTCACACTAAACTTATCACGAATTTGACACCATGAATCACCAAAATAAATTTAAAATATGATAATTATTTGACTCAATTTTTCTTTTTTGATTATCAACTATGAAGAATTACTATGGACAACGATAAAAGAACAAATTTCTTATATTGGATATATTTATTTTTAAGAATGATTTTCTGAATAAAATCAACAGACTAATCATCTTTGGATTGTAATAATAAAACAGTAGTCTCATGAAAGAGTAAATAAGATCACACATTTTATTAAGTCATGATGATCAATATAAAACTGATTCTTAGGAAAAAACATCTAATTGCACAGGCTACTACAGTGATTGAGTTATATTTTTGTTATGATTTTTTCATCATTAAAAAAAAGAGAAACCATTGAGCTAAGAACCATAAAATTAAGAGATACATGATCTAAGAGAGATACGTGAGCTATAGAGTAATAAACTATGCTAATAAAATAAAGTTTTGATGATTAATAAATGATTAGCAAAACATATACAATATATGAAAGAATGAGATATCATACATGTATCAAATAAAGATTGGTATTAAATTACTGAAGAACCAGTTTCTTAACATGTCTATCAAGAATACACTATAAAGAATGAAGGAACTAGGTCCTTCATAGTAGATTGGAAGAAGATTGTTGATTAAGATACTCATTTCAAGTGAATAGAAAGAATCCTTAAGAAATCAAAATTAATTGATCTAATGAAGCAAGTAACAAGAAATAAATGTGAAAATATTATCATATTTGCGCATAAGGAAAAATTTTTAAAATATGAGGAGACTGAAATTATACTAGTTTTCTAATCGGCTAAAGTTGAATTTGGTTTTTCTTTAGTTGCGTGAAAGAAAGTTGCAAGACAAATCAAACTTGAATTAGATTTTTTGATTCTTGAATTAAGTCTTATTAAATTGGGAGATCAAGATACGGTAATTCTACTCCTTCATAAAACATCACAGTGGTGCATTTGAAGTCAATCCGCACATGAAAACAAGAAAATATATAAAGAAGAATACATATTATGTAAGTGCGATACTCTTAATGCAAAGAGCAAACAACTCTTTTAACTCTTAATAATTAATGTACGAAACTTTTTCGAATCATAAGAATCTGTGAAATGAAAGAATTAAATTACTTCTTCATAAATCATTAACATTTATTCAAATGACAACTTAATAATTTATAACATTGTTACTAAAAAGTTATTACTTTTCAAAAGATTTGAAGTTACTCATTTTTATGATAAATTGTCACTAAAACAAGAATATTTCATTACATTAAATATCTTTAGCTTCTTACGTTCTTTTGTTGGATGAAGAAACCCATAAATTATGTGTGTATTTAAGGAGAATCATTTCTCTTCTTTATTAATTTTTTACCTCAATATTGACTATTTTTCTTTGTGAAAATTTTTGGCAATTTATTAGTGAAACAATGGAATCTGAAGAAGTAGCCGAACTTGATGATTTCTACCAGAGTCAGATCAAAATTACTTTCAAGACAATGACTTGCCATGGAATAATATTTTTGATAATTTGCTTACAATTTTAATCCAGTTAAATATCAATATTATTGTATTTTTTTCCAATAATTTGAAAGTAAATTTTTGCATACAATATTGATAAATGACTAATTTCTTGAAAAAACTTTTTTTCATATGTCAAAACTTGATCCATTGAATCAAAACAAGTTTAAATATTAGTCACAAAAATTATTGATTTTCTTTGAATAATTAGAAGTTGATTATGCCCTGAGTCGTCGTCTACATTTGGGTATTGAAAGAATTGATCCATAGCTGAGTTATAGTCATCCTCTATTGTAGGATCATATTCGTCATTGTCTCCACTTGATAGGACTAGTCTTGTTACAGTTCTGGGTCTTTTCTCTTCTCCTGAGAAAAGATCTTGGCTCAGGCTTCGGATTTCCATTAATATTTCCTTAGGTTGTTCTGCTAGTAATTTTTTATAAACTTTTTGATGATTATAACACTATTATTGGTCCTAGTACCATTGTGGTGGTGTTGATGCTACTAAAAGAAGTTTGAAAAAGATAATAGAATTGTTAGTGGGCATTTATTGAACCATATGACTATTCTTTTATTTGATTTATTTGTTACCTATAAATCTGCTAATGAAATATGAGACACTTTGAAAAAAAATATGGTATTGATGAAGTTTGAAAAAAGTACATTATTGGATAATGGATTAAGTTTCAGATGGTTAATGATAAGTCAATTGTGGAACAGGTTTACGAGTATGTGAACTTAACTACTGATGTTTTCAATGAGAATATGAAGGTGTATGGTATTTTTCAGGCCAGTTGTAAAAGTCTTATAGTGATATTTTACTTTTGCTATGTTTTAGCTATTTTACCCCTTTTCATAATTGCATTTTGTATTTGCAATCTAAAGGTATGAGTAACACAGTTTCTAAGGTGACTGGTTAGGTATTGTGTGATATTTCCATTTTGAAAGGTTTTGGAATTAATATGGTTGACTTTGATTAATATTTAGATATTTGGAGGTCGTATAAAAATTCTGTCAGTTCCATTAGATCCAAAATATTATTTTTGGGTTAATAAGACCTTTAATTTGGGTACCGAAGCATTCAAATGAATTTTAAGTGATTGATTGAAAAGTTGAATGTTTATTCATAGAGTTGACTTTGGTCAACATTCATAGATATCAACCATCATTCGGAAATCTGATAATTCCACTGAGTTCAAAATATTATTTTTTGTCTAGTAGAATAATTCAATTGTGTTCATGAGTTTTAGGTGAATTCCAAAGGTCTAACGAATGAATTTAGTTGGTCTTTGAAAATGTTGGTTCAGCTACAACATCCTATTCGTGATCATCTGGCCTGTGTTACGACCATAATAAAGGGAAATAAAACCCTTCACAATTGTGCAATGGGGCTTCATAATCATAGAGAAAGGGAATGAAGCCTAGTCTAGGTCATGTTGGTACGCTTCGTGACTGCATGGTGGTTCATAATAATCGCAATATTATGGGCTAGGTCAGTCCATCAACCATGACGGGCCTATCACAATTGCGATGAGTAGTGTACGTCGACAGTTTTAAATTTTTTATCTTAGCTCAAAACTCCGTAACTCAATTTTAAAGCTTGGGACATGTCACAACCTAAACCCGTTGTGAGTGGTACCCACACTAACCCTCTGGCGGGAGAACCAACTAGCCCAATAAACCATCCATGACTTTGCCAAAATTAGGTAACTAATCCAATCTCATTAGCAAAAAACAATATTTAATATCTTAAGCAAAGAATAACATAACATAACATATGCGGAATAAATCATCCCCTAAAACCTGAAATTCAACATACAAAAACTTTAATAATTGTTATAAAGGGGATGCAACCCCCAAAACTAAAGTAATTTCTAGATCTAAAACAATGGAATAGAAAGTAAGTTAAGAACTCATGGTATCCTGAAAATGCAGCTCACGCTTGAGTTTAAATATGGTATGAATCACAGTTGAGGTCTCAAAATAGTGGCTGGAATATGCTTTACATGCAACAAAAAAGAGCATTATAGTATCATTATATATTAAATAATAACGTACTAGTAAGGTCATCGGCTAATCCAAAAGGAAAAATATGAACATATAACCATAACATAGTACCACAAGACAACCATGAACACCTATCATGAAACCTTACTTTATGTTCATACACTTAATCTTATTCATCAACGTTATGGAGTTTAGTCAATATGAGACTACATGGATAACAAGTCAAATCAAACTATGACTACCAACAACACTCCAAGTAAACAATCCATGACTCAATAATTACACCAACTGTGTCCCAGTTACACAAGTGAACAAACAACATAGAGTTATGCCACAACTTGCAACTAGCTCGGGACACTTAAGGATCCATAAAACAACAACAATGGCAATTTTAATGTAATCCATTTACAAAAAAAATAACCTTTACTAATTAATCATATAAACCTAGTTCACTCAAGGAACCAACATAATAAAGAAAGCACATAAGCTTCATTTCATTCAAGGAACCATCACAATCACTTGTGCCTTGTACATACATGATAAGGGTCTTACAGTTTCTCATTAGCCATGATCTATAGGAGATGGGCTCTTGTTGATGTACCGAATCCCAGACATCAAGTGGTTGGCAATCTTATGCCAACCAATATGATGAAGATGTCCAAAAACAAGTTAATCCCACGATAATGATCAGATATCACAACAATCACAACCACAATAAATACATGAATAACATTTGTAATAACCAATAAGTACATATAAGTTCATTGCATGCGATTAACACTTAGGACATCAAACAATCATTCACTTTTCTTGAACATGCATTGTACAAGCAATACTAAGGAACAGTTAGCATGCACATATAAAACAAGTAGGGTTTCAACTACAGCAGGCCATCACCTACCTCAATCCAAGCCCGAATGCTCTAACGAAATTCAACATTCCCTTTTTTTACCACCCCAGCTTGATTGTGATCTAAAATAGAAATATAACAAATAATCAACCAAATGAGATACAATATTAAGGATTGTAAGCTAATCCCAAAAATTCATGATCATTCCCTCAATTCTAGGGCTTTCCATCACAAATTCACCTTAAAACTACTTATTTCATGGTTACATTAGTGAATTATTGTAAGACCCCGCAAAGTTCCCTCATCGTTAGATCTTTCAAAACGAATCACAAGGAGCCTAAAACTTAGAACTTTAGCTAAGTATTCAACACTTAGTTTATTTTGAACCTTCTAACTTTGGGGAATTAATTCATGACCTTCCAGACATCCATTTTTCTATTTTCAAGTTGTGTTATGATCATACAAGCTAATAGTACATATCGGGTGAGTTTCAGAATTTTTCAGAACGCATAAGGCCGCGTTTGGATTTCAAACCAGTAGCAAAACGCATAGCCTGTTGCCCAGTTTTCAGCATTTCAGGGTCAATTTCCAACGATAATAATTTCCTGAATATAATAAACTGAGAGAGATGCGATATATCAAATGAAATATCTTTTAGTCTTCTTTTCAATGCCACTGATTTCATCAAAATCCCACATCTAAGTAAAAAGTTATGGCCAATTTACTTCAGCCTATAAGCTGTTAACTACCAGAATTTCTGCGAATTTTTTTTATTTCTTGAGGGATATTTTGGTCATTTTCCACGATTTATTAGTCCTTTAATACGGGATTTATGTTCTAATTGACCATATTATGGTCATATTCAGCAAAATTCCCGAGAACAACGCTCCCTAGTCCCAATATACAAATCAAGATCCATTAAAATTCAACCGTAGAAATTTAAAATTTATTCAAGATTCGGAATCCCCATTGCGAGAGCTACAAGGAGAACCTACCAACCTTACGAATAGAGTTCCAAAATTGCAAGTTCATCCAAAGTCCTAAATTTGAGGTATGTGGGTGTTGAACAAGAATAATCCTTCTGTTCTTGTGCCCAAAACTTGATTTTTATAGAGATTACGTAAATTTTTATGTTGAAGTTTATACCAATTTATCTTATTTTGAGTTTATGTAATTATCCATGAATTGAGTATTTGAAGGCATTATATTTTATCTTGATATGATTTGAGTTGAGATATACATATTTTTATTTACATTTTCCTATTAAGAATTGATGTTGTTGAATTTATTTGAAATGAGTATTGAGAATGAATTTACTGAATTTGTGATATGAATTTTGAGTTGTTGAAATTATGATATTTATGTCATGAATTTATTCCCAATATTTTAATTGAGATAAGTGAAGATTTTCGGGATGATTGTTGAGTATGAAATTTAGATATGATTTTGATGTATTAAATCTTTATATTTTAGGTCTTAAATATATGTGGTGAAATTATAAGGAGATTTTGATCTCGAGTCGTGGACATGATTTTATAAGTATTTCCCAAAACCAAAGATTGTTGTTTTGATATTGAACAAGTATGGAACTTGAGATGATATTTTGGAAGATGGAATCGTTATATTTATGTCAAGGTTGAAATTGGATTTTTATGATATTATGATTTGGAGTTTTCCTTTTTCAAATTATGTACCGATATTTGAATTGAAATTTATATCATGATTTTTGAGTTGAAAATAGGAATTCACAATTTATTATGATTCAATTATGAGAAATATGATTTGTCCTTCACTATAGGCCCTTGAGATTATTTTGAGGGGGATTTCCTAAATGAGACTGATCTTGAGTACGGGAGTAGTATTTAGCACCGAGCGGGAGGTGTGGGTAAGCATACCCTACTTTCTCAGAACTACGTGCCACCGTAGGATTTGAGATTTATGGGCCTAAGGCCGAGTTTGTGATCACTGAGTTGAGGTTATACTCCCTGGCAAGAGTATGACGCTCCTTCCCAACGTGGGGTTTCTTCCTTAGGAGGACAAAATATTGGACTCCATGATAAGATCACATGGTTTATGTCGGTTATAAGAAACTCCTATGGGGTGTGTGTATCTCTTCTCTATCTAAAATAAGTGTGTATGGTTTGAAAATTATGATTTCTGAGAAAGTTACTTGTTTCCAAAAGATTGAAACGTATGCTCTAAATAGAGCTATTTTAAGACTTGATTACTTTACGAGTTTGAAACCGAGAGAAAAGTGAATTGAGAACTTATTGTAATGACTCACTTGTTTTACTTTACATGTATTATTCATCCATGATTTTGATGATTCAATTCGAGCTAAGTCAGTCATTTATATCAGCATGCATAATTTTATAAACTGTGATGATATTAAGATATTTTGTAATATATGCATTTCACCCCCATATGCTCGGTACATTTCCATTTTACTGACCCACATATTCGTATGTGGGCTACATTTTCTCGGAATGTAGGTACAAGGTATAGTATGCACCTTCAGATCCAGTCAATTCGTGGTATCCAATCAACAGGTGATGAGTTCTTTAATTCAAGGGCTTCAATTATTTATACAGTTCGAGAATATGTCTTATTTCCTTTATTCAGTCGTATTGAGTTGGGATAGTTGGGAGTCATGACCCGACTACCTATAGTCAGTACTAGTAGAGGCTTCATAAGGCTTCATAGACAGTCAGTAGAAGTTGATGTATTCAATTTTAGTTTGTTGGAAAAAGCAGAGTTGTAATTTGTAAATTCATGTTGTATTGAGCAAATTCATAAAAGATTTATATTCCGCATTATTCTTTTAGATTTATGCATTTTATTCAGTTGCTTATGAGTTATGCCAGTAGGAGGGTTAACTTGGGGTCACTTGTGACCCTAAGCACCGTGTAACATCTCGGGACCCATTTTTGGGGCGTTACAAACTTGGTATCAGAGCCCAGAGTAGAAGTGTCCTAGGGTGTTTGTGAAGCTGTGTCTAGTAGAGTCTTGCGGAACGGTACGTAGATGTCTGTACTTTTCTTTGAGAGGCTACAAGGCATTAAGGAAATGTTTCCATTCTTTCAAGTCTCAGATCATACCATAGAAAGGTTCTCTAAGAAACTTATACAGATTCTCATCTTACTTTATTCGGGCCATCTCTGCCTTATTCTCAAGATCTCAGAAACAGTCAAGCTTGAATCTTTATCGATTATGCTTTCTCAGATACTCTCCACAGATAGTCATGGGAATTATAAACGAGTTAAAAAGTATCCCATCAGTTCTTTTGAGCTTCAAAGATTGAGGTGATTTATCATGTTTATAAATTGTGCACTAAGCCCAAGTCAGATATGCTTTTAGATTTCTCCTCAGGATCCATAATGATAATCCATACTTCTTTATCTGTGTATTATTCTTGGGATAGCATGATCAATAAAGTTCCAGTTCCTCCCTTGATAATAATCTCAGATTTCCTAATGAGAAGTTTTGAAAGTTTCACAAAGTGGCTTGAGAGGAGCCTTCTAGTGTGTTATAAGTCCCTCAAATCTAAAGTTATACCCTCATTCTTATGAGTTGTTCAATTAAGACAGAATAAGATGTGTATTCTTAGATCATTGAATATTGTGTGTTAAGTTTCCATATCTTATAACCTTGTTATCATTGTTTTGTTGAAAAATCAAAGTCTAGTGAAGCCGTGTGGGGCCTATTTTGATTCACTAGCATAGTTGCTTTGCTATTCATCATATTTTCTTTTTCAAAACTCAAAATTAAAGTCTAGTGAAGCCGTGTGAGGCCTATTTCGATTCACTAGCAACTTGTTGTTTATCTTGTTATTCTTGTGTTGGCTGGAACTGTGGGTTTAGAGGTATAGTGATAAGAAGGGCGATAAGTGTGATTTATTAAATATATGTATAGTCGAACCTTTTACATACGATTGAGTTAGTAATGAAGTGATATGTTCTTGTGCGTTAGAGGGTAGATAAAGAGTTATTAGTTAAGGTAAATTATTGTTTGCTTGAAGTATGAGAAGAGTTGTTGATAGGTTTTGTTGTGCAAGAAAGGTATAGGTTATTGATGAGGGTACTTGGTGGATGAGTGTTGTTAATTTAGGCGTTCCTGAGATTGCAAAAAGAGAGTTTAGTTGGAAATTATAGAGGTATGAAAAAGTTAGGTGTATAGATGGGTGAATAGTAATGATGTGTAGAAGGAGGATGTGTTGATAGATTGTAAGTAAGATAGGCCATATGATTATGATCGATTATTATTGTTATAAAGTTTTAGCGGACTAATGTTTTTCAGATGTTTGACATGTAAGGATATTATGTGAAGTTGTGGTTTATCATAGCTAGAACTAGATACTAAGTTCGAGTAGTAGATGGTGATCGAGGTGAGTATAATGAATGATGTGTTGTGAATGTTAGTTGTACAAAGGGCAGACCAGTAGGCTTGAACAGTGTATACAAGAATTTAACTTTGTTGTTTTGATATTTTGTATGATGATGATTGTAGAAGCGAAAGAAAGTTTAGTATATTCTATGGGAGTTCAGTAGTCATGTGTATTATTATACCCCCACACTCTAGAGTAAAGTGACTGAAGTTCAGTTTAGAGTTTATTAAGTGGTTCATGGACTTAATGATGATGGCTTAAAGCTAAGGGGGAGATGATAGAGCAAGTAACCAAGTCAGGATCTCAGATTCTTGTAGTAGTGCTAGTATGTGTAGAAATGAAGTAAGGGAGAATGATTCCCAACCCATTCTCTTGTCAGTGCATGTATTCAAGAAATTAATTCATTTTATATTATTTAATTCAAATATTCATGCTTCCCACGTGGTTCGTAAAATGCCTTCAAGAATTATTTTTGAACAAAGGATTACATATCTTGTTAAACTAGTTTCAAGATAAATCCTCAAGTTATGAATTTTGCCATGTCCAATTTCAAGAGAATTTCATGTAAATCACCAATTCATGATTTCAAGATTTGCTCTATGTATTATACTTTATGCCCCAAAAACTTGAATTTTATAAAGGATTACATGACTTACAAGTTGGGTTTATGCCAAAATTATCATGTTTTGAGTTTATAAAGTTATAAGTGATTTAAGCCTTGAATTACATGATTATTTTCATATATCTATGCATATAAAGTGATTTTCCAGATTTTTCCCAATTAAGTTTAAGCATGATATTGAGATTATTGATCTTATTATTTTGATGGTATTGAAGTATTTTCAAGAAGCATGTTGAGCATGTTGTTTTGCTATGAATTTAAATGTTTATACATAAAGTGTAAATTGGGATTCATACCTATTATTACTATTTTCAAGATTTTGTGTTTTGGAGAGACTTTGAAAATAAATTTCATGAATTTGTTCATATTTTCTTGCACATTTATGAGATTTCCAGATTTGAAGATGACCTACGAATGTTTATGTTATCAAACATAAATTTTGAGATGTTTTGGCACAAGTTTGAAGCATGGTCTTTAAGCCCTAAGATTGAGTTTTGATATTTCAAGAAGCTTGTATTTTTTTAGCATCCTTTGATACCCTATTGCTAAGGCCTCAGTAAAGAGAGTCAAGTTATTCACAATATTTCTTCATTCTTCAAGTCCTTATGATTTAATCTTTTAGTTGCCTTTCCTTAGTTGAGGTGGTGATGATGAACAGTTGTCTAGAGGGGAGAGAGTAAATATTTCTTGTTGATGAAAGATGGTTGTGTGCTTATTTTAGCTAAGTCGGTAAATATAAAGTAAGGCTAAGGCCAAGTCTTCGATACATGTTATGGTTAGTTAAAGTTTTATGCGTTAAGTAAGTCCATAAGTTTGAAAGAATTTTGAAGTGAAGTTTCGAGTATGACTTGGCTAGTTGAGGATATTCCATGTGTGTCATTTTAAGAATTGAATAGTGTAGAGAAGTTGGTATGGGTAAGGTGTTGGAAGTTTTGAGATAGATTCTTTGCGAGTGTTTGTTTAGAGGGGCATATGTGGGCATGAATATAGGCTTGAATAATCTATTTGTATATATGTGGAAGGGTGCATTACGCATTAGTAAATGTCTAGTACGAGGATGAGTATGGTTGTTGGAGTGGTAATGAGAATTTTTCAAGAGATGAGAAGTTATGAAATGCAAAGTGTGTTGAATTCATGATTCAAACTAGTAATATAATGTTATGTGGTGTATCTTGTGACTTCGAGATTAGGCTTGAATATGGTGATAAGATTTCGTTCCGACTAAACATGAGAAGATAGAAATATCAACGGCCATGTGAGAATTAGAAGATGAACCAATGAGTATGGTCTTTAAGGAAAGGGAATGGTTGAGAGATTATTTTAGAAGTGTGTAGTTTTTAAGTAAGGTGTTGTGTGACCTAAAGTTTAGAAATTCTATCCCAGTGTATGATTCAGTTTCAGCATCCAATAATCCAGTTTAACAATCAAACGAATAGATTCCTATAGTTTTTCATTTTTTTAAACAAGTCTAGTCTTACTACTTAAAATTTCATAAGTACGGGCATTCCAGGAATTAGTTGTTCACACCCATGAGAAATTGCAAATTCAACCCATTATATGCATCAGGCATCAGTTTCAGCATTCAGACACCTAGTCATGATTCAACTCATAAGTATTCAATGAAAGATCTTCATTTTCTAAGTATTTCAGCTCAGATGATGTGACACCCATTGTGTGATCTTAGCCTCGTTTTCTCATGATATATGCCTGTATAAACTATCACTTCACAATCTATAAGTACGATCGCACTGTGAGCACATTAAGCAAATTCTAAACTTTCAGCATGCTCAGATTCAGACGAAGATAACATCCTTCCATCATTCATCTCCTTTCTAATCTAATATTCAGTTACATAGCTATTCTTATCATGAATATATGTATTCATCAAAGTATGCCAAGTTTAGAAAGATATAGATTTAGTTTGACAAGTTATTTCAGCTGTGTATCCTCAGTTTTCTTTGCATTCTTAGCCTGGCTAGCAACATTCGGGGATGAATGTTCCCAAGGGAGAGATATTATAAGACCCCGCAAAGTTCCCTCGTCGTTAGAGCTTTCAAAATGAATCTCAAGGAGCCTAACACTTAGAACTTTAGCTAAGTATTCAACACTTAGTTTATTTTGAACCTTCAAACTTCGGGGAATTAATTCATGACCTTCCAGACATCCGTTTTTCTATTTTCAAGTTGTGTTATGATCGGACAAGCTCATATTACATATTGGGTGAGCTTCGGTATTTTTCAGAACGCATAAGGCCGCGTTTGGATTTCAAACCAGTAGCAAAACGCATAGCCTGTTGCCCAGTTTTCAGCATTTCAGGGTCAACTTCCAACGATAATAATTTCCTGTATATAATGAACTGAGAGATCTGCGATATATCAAATGAAATCTATTTGAGTCTTCTTTCCAATGCTACTTATTTCATCAAAATCCAACATCTAAGTAAAAAGTTATGGTCAATTTACTTCAGCCTATAAGCTGTCAACTGCCAGAATTTCTGCGACATTTTTAATTTCTTGAGGGGTATTTTGGTCATTTTCCGCGAATTATTAGTCCATCAATACGGGATTTATGTTCCAATTGACCACATTATGGTCATATTCAGCAAAATTCCCGAGAACAACGCTCCCTAGTCCCAATATACAAATCAAGATCCATCAAAATTCAACCATAGAAATTTGAAATTTATTCAAGATTCGGAATCCCCATTGCGAGAGCTACAAGGAGCACCTACCAATCTTACGAATAGAGTTCCGAAATCGTAAGTTTATCCAAAGTCCTAAATTTGAGGTATGTGGGTGTTGAACAAGAATAATCCTTCTGTTCTTGTGCCCAAAACTTGATTTTTATAGAGATTACGTAAATTTTTATGTTGAAGTTTACACCAATTTATCTTATTTTGAGTTTATGTAATTATCCATGAATTGAGTATTTGAAGGCATTATATTTTATCTTGATATGATTTGAGTTGAGATATACATATTTTGATTTATATTTTCCTATTAAGAATTGATGTTGTTGAATTTATTTGAAATGAGTATTGAGAATGAATTTACGAAATTTGTGATATGAATTTTGAGTTGTTGAAATTATGATATTTATGTCATGAATTTATTCCCAATATTTTAATTGAGATAAGTGAAGATTTTCGGGATGATTGTTGAGTATGAAATTTAGATATGATTTTGATGTATTAAATCTTTATATTTTGGGTCTTAAATATATGTGATGAAATTATAAGGAGATTTTGATCTCGAGTCGCGGACATGATTTTATAAGTATTTCCCAAAACCAAAGATTGTTGTTTTGATAATGAACAAGTATGGAACTTGAGATGATATTTTGAAAGATGGAATCGTTATATTTATGCCAAGGTTGAAATTGGATTTTTATGATATTATGATTTGGAGTTTTCCTTTTTCAAATTATGTACTGATATTTGAATTGAAATTTATATCATGATTTTTGAGTTGAAAATAGGAATCCACAATTTATTATGATTCAATTATGAGAAATATGATTTGGCCTTCACTATAGGCCCTTGAGATTATTTTGAGGTGGATTTCCTAAATGAGACTAAGCTTGAGTACGGGAGTAGTATTTAGCACCGAGCGGGAGGCGTGGGTGAGCGTACCCTACTTTCCCAGAACTATGTGCCACCGTAGGATTTGAGATTTGTGGGCCTAAGGCTGAGTTTGTGATCACTGAGTTGAGGTTATACTCCCTGGCAAGAGTATGACGCTCCTTCCCAACATGGGGTTTCTTCCTTAGGAGGACAAAACGTTGGATTTCATGATAAGCTCACATGGTTTATGTCGGTTATAAGAAACTCCCATGGGGTATGTGTGTCTCTGCTCTATCTAAAATAAGTGTGTATGGTTTGAAAACTATGATTTCTGAGAAAGTTACTTGTTTCCGAAAGATTGAAACGTATGCTCTAAATAGAGCTGTTTTAAGACTTGATTACTTTACGAGTTTGAAATCGGGAGAAAAGTGAATTGAGAACTTATTGTAATGACTCACTTATTTTACTTTACATGTATTATTCATCCATGATTTTGATGATTTAATTCGAGCTAAGTGAGTCATTTATATCAGCATGCATAATTTTATAAACTGTGATGATATTAAGATATTCTGTTATATATGCATTGCACCCCCATATGCTCAGTACATTTCCATTTTACTGAACCACATATTCGTATGTGGGCTATATTTTCTCGGAATGTAGGTACAAGGTATAGTATGCACCTTCAGATCCAGTCAGTTCGTGGTATCCAGTCAACAGGTGATGAGTCCTTTGATTCAAGGGCTTCAATTATTTATACAGTTCTAGAATATGTCGTATTTCCTTTATTCAGTCGTATTGATTTGGGATAGTTGGGATTCATAACCCGACTACCTATAGTCAGTACTAGTAGAGGCTTCATAAGGCTTCATAGACAGTCTGTAGAAGTTGATGTATTCACTTTCAGTTTGTTGGAAAAAACAGAGTTATAATTTGTAAATTCATGTTGTATTGAGCAAATTCATAAAAGATTTATATTCCGCATTATTCTTTCAGATTTATGCATTTTATTCAATTGCTTATGACTTATGCCAGTAGGAGGGTTAGCTTGGGGTCACTTGTGACCCTAAGCACCGTGTGACGTCTCGGAACCCATTTTTAGGGCGTTACAATTATACTCATGCAACAGTAAATTATCAACTATGAACTAAACCCAAAGATTTTACACCCAATTTACCCCTTGAACCCAAATATTTTTCTAGGTCAAGCTAAATCCTCCCCAAAACCCACATGCTAGTGATTCTAAGGTTTTAGGAATCAAAAAGCTAGTTAATCAGGATAATAACTTACCTTCAGAAAAAATTCTAGTGGAAAATAGGTGAAAATCTCCCTAAATTGCCTAAGCCCTTTCCAAAATGTGTTTAGAAATAATAATCCATTTTAAAGGAATTTTCTATATAAACTACAAGTTATCCCAGTATAGCGACCCAATCCCACTATAAAGACTTCAGTAAAGCAGAATCTTCCCACTATAGCAGGAATTACCAGTTTTGACTCCTTCTATAGTGGGAATTTCGCTGTTATAGCAATATCCCCATAATAGTTTCCACCCGCTAAAGAAGGTGTGGTGAGGCAAAAACTCGATTGTTCCTTATTTTACCTTTTTTTCAATGCACCCTCAAACCATGAAATCCCCAACTAATCTCTTTACATCAAGTTCTATTAGGAGTTCTACTTACCCAAATTCACTTCCAAAAAATCCTACAGGTTCCTTAACCTCTTAGCTAACATAAAATCATGGTAATATTAATTATAATTATTTAATCCATTCCTAAATCCCCAAGAACGTACCTTGATCATATTTCATCTAAGACTAGCCTAGCATGAAATTTCTAACTCCCAATCTAGGGAAAATCTTTACCCAAATTTTTGCATGTTAGACTTACCAAATTTTTCCATGTTAGACTTACCTGTAATGACGGAAAGGGTGGTTACAATAGATAACAATTTACCCATTATTTTTCCTTGAATGATCAAACAAGCAAAAATGAGCTAAGTCAAGAAAATAAAGAGTACTTATATCCTCAAACTAGTGAGGGTACTTGTCCTGCATGTACTTCTCGATTTCCCAAGTGGCCTCTTCAATCGGATGATGCTTTAGTTGAACCTTTACCAATGGAATCCTTTGTCCTTAACTTTCTAACATCCCATTCAAGAATGGAAATTGGATCATCCTTATAAGTAAGGTCCTTATCCAACAAAACTGAATCTCACTTGATAATGCAATTCCCATCCCCATGGATACATTGAACACCAGATGGACATCCGAAAAGCTTGGCAGAAATGCCAACTTGTATGCTACTTGATCCACATCATCAAGAACCTCAAATGGATTGACATACAAAGGGATATACATGAGTTTCTTTCCAAATCTCATGACTTCTTTCATAGGAGATACCTTTAACAAAACTTCTTCACCAACCTTGAATGGCTAGTCCCTCACCTTACGGTCTGCATACTCTGTTTTCCTACTCTAGACTGCCATTAACATGGTTTGGATACACTCACCTTTTTTGAGCTTCCTTCTACAAATTAGTGCCTATGGGTTTCACATCGCCAGCGTCAAACCATGTTATGGGCGATCTACATCTTTTATTATAGAGTGACTCATGCGGAGCAATATCAATACTAGAGTGATAATTGTTGTTGTATGAAAACTCACATAATGGTAAGAACTTATCCCAATGACCACCAAAAATTCTCAAACATTCCCTTAACACATCGTCAAGCTCCTAAATAGTTCTCTTCGGTTGTCCATCAGTCTAAGGATGAAAGGCCGTGTGAAAATTTAGTTGGATGCCTAACTCTTCATCCAAGTGGTCTCAAAATTTATAAGTGTATTGCGTACCTCTATCTGAAATAATGGAAAGTGGCACCCCATGTAGCCTCACTATCTCCTTGATGTAGATCTTGGACAACTACTTAGAGCTATAACCCACTCTAACCAAAATAAAATGTGTTGATTTTGTCAACCTGTCTACTATGACTCGAATTGAGTTATGCTTTCCCAGAGTTTTAGTAAGACCTACCACAAAGTCCATTGTTATCCTTTCCCACTTCCACTCAGGAATGAACAACCTTTAAAGCAAACCTATAGACCTTTGATGCTTGTAATATCCTACTGACAGTTATAACATTTGGATACATACTTCACTCTGTCCCTCTTCATCCCAGGCCACAAATAAAGCAACCTCAAGTTAGGTACATTTTGGTTGCACCTGGATGAATATGATATCGCAAATCATGAGCTTTAGAAAGCACATTCTAAATGAAATTTCCATCTCAGGGAACATATAATCATCTTTTAAACCACAATATTCCATATGAATTATGTAAGGTATCTGAAGCCTCACCACACACCATCTTATTTCAAAGTTTGTTCAATTTTCATCCTTAATCTATTTGTCCTTTATTGCATCAATGAATGTTGAGTTTACCTCAAAATTAGCCAACACCCCACCCCTTTCTAAAACACCAAACTACATGAACCAAGATGCTATAGATTGAAAGTCCCTAGCCAAGGGTCACCTTGACACCCTCAAATAGGCCAAATTTCCCATACTTACTGCTTTTTAGCTTAATATGTCTGCCGCTACATTGGCGGATGATACTGGATGGTCATATCATAGTATTTTAACCACTCCATCTATATCCTCTATATCTAGCTCAAATCTTTTTTCTTGAACACATAATGCAGGCTGTGGTGATCTGTGAATTCCTTACACTTGACACCATAAAGGTAGTGCCCCCAAATCTTGAGTGCAATAACCACCACTGCAAACTCCAAGTCATGAGTTGGGTGATTTCTTTCATGAGGATTCTACTACCTCAAATTATAAGAAATGGCATTCCTCTCCTGCATCAACACAACACCCAAACCCAAATATGAAGCATCAAAAAACACAACAAAATCCTTACCTTCAACAGGCAATAAAAGCATAGGAGTTGCAGTCAAAAAAGTCTTAAGCTTTTGGAAGCTCTCTTCAAACTTATCCAATCGTATGAATGACACCTCCTTATGAGTCAACCATTCTATGTGAGTAGTGATAAATGTAAAATTCTTGACAAACCTGTTGTAATAACTAGCAAAAGCCACGAAGCTCCTAACCTCAGTCACAAAGCTAGACCGAACCCAACTCTTAACTGACTCAATCTTCTAGGGATCGACCATCACCCCATTTTTGGAGACCACATGCCCTAAAAAGTCAATTGAAGATGACCATAACTTGCATTTTGAGAACTTTGTATACAACTGCTTCTCCTTCAAAATTCCCAAAATAATGCGATGACCTACATATTCCTTCTTGCTCTTGAAGTAAACCAAAATGTCATTAGTAAAAATTATCCTAAAATAATCCAGAAGGGACTTAAAAATGTAGTTCATCATGCTCATGAAGGTTTTTGGTGCATGTCATGACTCGAACCGGGGCCTGTCCATGACGAGTATCTCAAGTCCACCATAGAACAGAGACCACCCCCTTAACCTAACATCAAGAGCACAATAATAATAATAATAATAATAATAATAATGCGAAAGCCAATTAAACAATAATAAGGAGATGAATAAATAATCAAAAGAAAATTTGAGTCAAACTACAACCAATCCACATTTGTCCACATAGCCTCAAAAAACAAAAATACCAAATAAGTGGGGACATACCCCTAAGTATGACTAAAAAAATCCAAAGTACTATGAAAGTAAAGAGGGAATGATGAAATAACAAAGCCTTCTGAAAGATGGAGGCTCACCACTTTACAAAAACTCGACGAACGTGTTAATCCACCTAATGCTGCACAGGAGAAATAGAAGTGTCTACATACCCTATACCATGAAATAATGTAGTATCCTAGGAAGATTAGTGGGATAACCACTAGTATGTAACTTAGGAAAAGTGATAAAATAATACCATGCCCAAAATTAGTCAAAACCACATAGGCTATATGGGTTCATCTCTATGTCCAAAATTAGTCAAGACCACTAGATGTTGGGTTAGGGCAAGGATAATGAACATGAGAGTTTTAAAAATCACTAACCTAGACTGTGCAGCTCAATTGTCCTAAGGGCACCCATAGGCTATATGGGTTCATCTCTCCCTGCAGAAAGGCCCCCAATGTGTGTTAGCCGCACGAACTAAGGAAAATCTGAAGGAAAGCTAAATCCACCATGGGCAATAGCCATCCCAAATATATATATATATATATATATATATATATATATATATATATATATATATATATATATCAAGTGTGTGTCAAGAACATGGTCATATAGGCCCCCAACGCCATCAAATTTGGTTTCCAGTGTTCGTTCACCAGGACTTACACCTTTACGGTAAGCTACAAAACCCCTTTAGCCCAAATTAAAACAATTTGCACATATAACCAACTAGTAACCCAGGATTCACTCATTACAACATTTACCACTTGGTATCATCATACCTATATGCTTGCAAGCTAATTAAACATGCCAAACCAATTCACACAACCATATTGACTCCTAAGTTCCATTAAAATCCAAAACATGGCCACCAAGGACATCCAAATTCATTTTGCTATACAATTATCCATTAATTCCATGAATTGAGTTTAAAAGAAAGTTAAACGATGAAATTTTCCATAATTGATATCAAATTCACAAAGTGGGTTGAGGTTCATACAAATACAAGCCAAAATTCATCCAATTTAGGGAAACCCATGTTTTCCATTCCAACCATTTAAATAATATACCAATTCAGTCCCCAAAACACCAATTTAAAGCATGAATAATCAATTCAAAACATGGGACAAGTAATTCAATTAGTAACAACCAAAACCCCTCAACCTTATTTTAAAATCCATAATTTAAATTACATGAAAATCCATCAAATCAATGCCACAATGCAAAATTAAATTTTAGGGAAGAGAAACATGGATGAAATACACAAAAATTTGAAAGCAATTTGAAGCTTGGATCCTGAATGATGAACGCACTATGAAACCCTCGAATGTTCTTGGGTGGAGGGTTAAAGATGAATAAGATAGAGTTTGATATTTGAAAACTGAGGAAAAGGGTCCCTTTTATGTTTATAAGTCATGAAAAAGGTGAAAAGACCAAAATCCCCTCACCCTTAAGTGAAAAAAAAACAAATTGGAGGAAATTTACACCATGACATGGCACGCCGTTATCGCTGAGGTTATCGTCCATGCCACACCATTATTGTGGAGGGTAACCTCTGTGACACAGTGATATAGCAGACCCTCACTGCCATAGGGTCCCAAAATAACCCCAACCCCCTTCAAAAAATTCCAAAACTTTACCAAATTATCCTTTTAACATCCCTAAACACAATTCAAGTCAAAATTGATATTATGAACACAGGAGGGTCAAAAATAAAATGTTTGAAATTTTAAGGGTCTTACATTATCCCCCTTAGGATCATTCATCCTCGAATGATGAGTTAGGAAAGTTTTAGCACAAGAATAGCAAGAATACACCCAAATCAATTGACAAACTAAAAAAATGACAAGAGGAAAATAAAACTCATACCTTAAGTACTTTGATTCAACTTGGGGAACAAGAATGGATACATGGCCTTCATATCTTCCTTGTATTCCCATGTAGCTTCTTCCATCTTTTTGTTTCTCCAAAGAACCTTCACTGAAGCTAAATCCTAGGTCCTTAATCTACAAACTTGCCTAACCAATATCTCAACTGAGACTTCCTCATAAGACAAGGAATCTGTCACACCAACATCCTCAACAAGCACTATCAAGGAAGGATCACCCACACATTTTTTTAGCATGAATATAAAACACGGGAAGAATAGAATCCAAACTCACAGGCAAATCCAATTCATGAGAAATATTCCCAATCCACCTTAAAATTTGGCATGGTCCAACATAAAGGGGACTGAGCTTCTCCTTTTTCCCAAACCTCATGACTCCTTTCATAGGAGACACCTTCAAGAACACCCAATTATTTATTTCGAACTCCAATTCTATTTGTTTCATATCTGCATAAGACTTTTGGCCACTTTGGGCAGTCTTAAGTCTTTTTCTAATCACCCTCACCTTCTCTAGGGCTTGGTGAAACAAGTCAGGACCAAAAAACTTAGTCTCACCAAACTTAAACCATATAATAGGGGACCTACACCTCCTACCATAAAGATCCTCAAAAAAAGACATCTGAATGCTCGAATGATAATTGACAGCGCCCAAGTGCACACGAAAGTGTACGTGGTTTACCAAGTAGTAAAGTGGTCTTAAAAAAGCCAAGAATCGATCCTATGGAGACTTTCTTAAATAACAATTCAATTCAAGTTTAACATCTAAGATTAATTTGATGCAAAGGTAACCAAAAAGATTTTGGAATATTGTAAATTGCAAATAAAGTAAACAATGCGTAAAATAAAGTTTTGAAACAATCAATGGAGTAAAGCCCAGGGTTAAAGCACTTAGAACAATCAGACTATGTTATTGAATTTCATTCGTTAACTTGCTTATCTTGGTTTTTGATTTGTACAATTAATTGCATGATCATGGTCTCCCGACCTCTAATCGTCTACCTCATTTGGACCTTACAACTACATTATTGAGTGGGGATGTAATAATCCAATTAAGTTCTTTAAGCTACCATCCTAAATGTGAATCAAGTAAGGCATATAAGTACATCCCTGTCCTAGACACTAATTTGAATTCCTTATTTCATAAAAGAATACAAACTATACTTTTTTTATTCCAATGTTCTAACTCCCTATTCCCTCTCCCGAGATCACAAGGTTGACAATAGATTTATTTTTTGGATCAATCCATCAAATAGTTAAATCAAGAATAAACAAAAACCAATAATGATAAGAAAATTAAACAAACTTAATCCAAAACACTAATACTCATGTTCTTGGCTTTAACCCCGAAAAGAGGTTTCTAGCCACTCATAGTCATAATCATGATCCAAAAGCTTGAATACATGGTATAATCTAAAATAAAGCTAAAGAAATAATGTAAAAACCTAAAAGAAACGTGTAGTAGCAGCTCCTTGATGTTCCAAGATGTCCAAAAATGATTAAAAACGTGTACAATGATGTATTTATAGCACAAGAGTAAGTCAAAACCGTGTAGGACAAGGATTCCAACAATTTGAGAGCATGGGAGTAGAGGGGGCGCCGCCCTGGGTATTGCACTGCTCCAGATAGGGCTGATCCTGATTTAGAGCCCCACTATAGTTAGGGTACTGCAGTCTCATTGCCTCAACTCTCTGGAAGTTGCTTCCAAAATATTGACCAAGTGTTGATCGTCTAATCATTTGTCCCATGACTTGTGGTGTATTTCCCATGGATTTCTAGCCTTTCTATCATTAATATATCACCATATTCAGCTCACAAAGTTTCCTACGTAATCACACACCACAAATTATAGATCAAATCAACACAATATCCTCAACGATGAATCAAACAAAAACCTAAGACTAGGCTAGTTCATGTTAAACTTCAACTTATCGTTCCACCTCTACACTTAATCAAATTGAACTTTTCACATAAAGAACAAGTTATTCCACTCATAATTATACATTTAAACCATTTGGAAATCCTTTAACACATTAGAATCAAACGAAACCAACTAAACACACAACTAGCTCAAGCTAGTAAAACTAGTTTTCTCTATTGAACTCTAAATGACTCAATTAAGCACAAACTTGTTGGCAAACACTTTGAACCATTGTAAACATGTCCTTGAACACTTATATGCACATTTATCTCATTATAAACCCATATAGAATATGAATCATCCTCAAAACAAGTCTAAAAAGACTAGAATAGTGACACTAGAATGCATAAATACACCCAACATCACTACCCCACACTTAAAGCCTTATTCGTCCTCGAACAACTCTTAACTATACGCATAATTAACTAAGGAGACTCTACACTTCTTCTACATGCAAGACTTTTGAGCTAGTACTATGATGACTACACAGAATGCAAGCTTCTTCACTAAGCATGTTATTTACACAATCAAAAGCTCATGAACACTACTTCAAAACATCCTAGCCTCAAGAATTGACTTACCAATTGGAAAACTCATACATATTGCTCAATCTAGGACATCATACAAATCACCCACATTCATCAAACATGTGCCCCTTATAACATGAGATTTACCCATAATCACTCTCAATAATGCAATTTATCATAATAGGTACAGGAATCAAATTACACTCACTCTCACAAAGAATTCACAAGTTACACATAATGAACCATAGGCTTTCCCTTAGTGTAGTGCTCCACTAATATAAGAATGTTAAAGCTCAGTATTAATTAGGTCTTTTTTGGGGTTGTAATGTAGTCTAAGGGACGGGTAGGAACTATTTTATACAAGAGTAGTGACTATATTCCCTAAGCGCTTTAATACACTACATTATACAATTAAAATTACTCTTCAATAACCAATTTACACCACTTTTTTCTACCCATATCTCTTGTTACCCTATCTCATTAATCTCATTCACATACACTATGGTGGGAGTATGCCACTCTTTTAATTTTTCCCTTTTTACACCCATTTTATGCTATGCACCCTTATGATAGCCACCCTCAACTTTAGCGATTTGCCTTAGTTGAGGTGCATAATATCTAATAAGGACCATGTTCAAAATAGGTTCATTATAACACATCTGGGCTAAATTTGGGAACTTTTTCAAATAATTTCGCTAACTCCCTACCACAATAATTGCACACGCCAATAACTATACTTTGGGGCTTTAATTTCACCTTTCTCCTCTAATTTTTCAAACTCCTTACTTACTCAATTTTAAATTAAAGAGCTTAGGAGCTTTTTGGATCAAATCAGGTCTATAAAATAAGGGATTAGGCTCCATATGAGGCTAAAAAAGAAAAAGCTAAAGGCTCAATAGGGCTTACTAGGATTAAGCATAAAGGGCAGGTAAAAAAGAAGGTATAAAACAAGGTTATCACAGAAATGCCTATATCATCTCCTAAACTCGCATCCTTTATTTTGCTTTTCACACACCAGGAAAGTTCTAGACATCACATGCAATAAGGAATTTACAAATACCTCACATGCACATGGCGCATGCTCAACTCAATAGGATCATCATAGACTCTTAACCAAATAATAGCATGAGTTGAAATTTAAGACAAAAAGTACAAGAGTCACAAAAATGAGCGTAAGAGTCTTAAAAGTAGAAATGTACTCAATCAACATGCTTTTACCAAACAAAACACTCATACCATGCAATAAAAAATAGCAGCAACAAGAATATCTTACAATTTTTTTTAAATTGAGCAAAAAAATTAGGAAATTTCCCCACCCCACACTTAAAAATATACTTTGTCCCCAAAGTGAACTTAAAATTAAGAGATAGAAATACTCCCTAAGGCCTCTAGGCTTAGCTAGTAGCATTTGTTTGCATAAAAGGGGGTCTGTGGGACCCCAAACTTAGTTTTCGCCATGCTCCTTAGCTAAGGTTTCGATACTCAGACTTCCCATCAACCTACGACTCAATCAAAACAAAAACTACGTGAAATAAAAACTAAAATCTGAAAATAAAACATCTCTACTTAACTTGGGTTACCTCCCAAGAAACACCTGGTTTAGTGTCGCGGCACAACCCAACTACGACTTAGTCATTCTCCTTCATTTTTTTTCTCACGCTTGGTCTCTATCTTCATATTCTTTTTACCCTTCTTGGGTGTGAACTCTCAAAGGTACCTAATTTTTCAACTTTAGCCATTTTAGGCCCATCAATTTCCATCATGTCAGGTTGCGGTATTGGAGGCTTGGGGTGATCAATGAGGGTTTTTGAAGAGGCCCTTGATGGATCAAACCCCCCACACTCATATTTTTTAAGTAGAGAAATCATGCATAAGTCTTTATAGTGGGACAGTGTGTTAATCAGCTTATAAACTTTAAAAACTGCCTCTTCATCCTCTAACCTTATTTTGAGCGTACCCTCTCTCACATCAATTAACGCTTCTTCCGTTACTAAAAATAGATTCCCTAAGATGATTGGCACCTATTCGTCTCCCTAAAAATCTAGAACAATAAAGTCAGAAGGGATAACAAACTCTCCAACCATTATGAGGACATCATCAATAATTCTTTTTGGATGGGCTATGGTCCTGTTTGCTAGCTGCAGTAGTACAGAGCTCGATCTAGGTTTCCCCAAACCCAATTTGTTGAACAAAGATAGGGGTATCAAGTTGATGCTTTCCCCTAAATCACTAAGTGCCTGCACCACCTTGTTGTTGCCAACTTGAATTGGGAAAGTAAACTTCCCTGGGTACTTAAGATTTTTTGGCATTTTTTGAGTAACCACAAAACTACACTCTCCAGTGAGTGCTATCGCTTCTACATCCTGCAGTTTTACCTTATTAGCAACCACATCCCTTAAGTACTTAGTGTACTTAGGCATACCCTGCAAAATATCTATCAAAGGTAAGTTAATGTGAAGCTCTCTGAACATGTCAAATAACTTCTTAAACTTTGCATCCTCTTTCACTTTGCTTTGCTTCTGAGGGAAAAGAAGTGGCAACATCTGTTTTTCCTTTTTTGTAGAAACTTTTTCTTTTGAGTACTCAGACTTCCTCAATTTTTCAACAACTCTGCCATTTACTTGTGGGAGAGTCAAATCTACATCTACCTCCTTTGTTTCCTTGGGAGGTTCTCCATGAAGTTCTTTACCTCTCCTCGAAGTGATTACCATAATTTATTTGGGATTTTCTATATCTCCGGGAAACCTACCCTGGGGCCTAGTATTTAGTGCCTGTTCTAACTGCCCCAATTTCAACTCTAAACTTCTTGTGGCAACTTTTTGATTTTTATTTTTGCCTGGTTACTTTTCATATCAGCAACCATTTGTGCTTGACCAGCCAAAATCTATTACATCAATTCTTCCAGGTTGCTATTTAATTGATTTTCTTGTGCCTGTGGTTGTTGTTGTTGTTGTGCGTTCCATGGTTGAGTCTTCCACTTTATGTTGTAGGCATTACCGTAATTAGGCCTTTGATCATTGCCTACATATATCACAAACTCCGGATTGGCTGCACACATAGTTGTTGAATAACTACTATTACCGCAAACTTCACACCATCATGCATCTTGTTGGATTGCATTGACTGTGGATGCAGGATGTGCTACTCCCAACTTCAATCTACTAAACTGGGTGTTTATCATATTCTGCAATGCGGCAACCTGAGCTGACAAAGCGATAAATTGGTCCATCTCCAATATACCTGCAATTTTCTTCATGGCACTCCTAGAATCACCATGCCACTCTGGATTTCCTTGAGCTATGTGGTTTAATAAAGTGTACAGCTCATCATAAGTCATCTCAAGAGCTTGACCACCTGTAGCTAAATCTTGAAAAAATTTCGTATTATGATCAAGAGCCTCTACAAAAGTATAAGAAAGTATCCCATTGGACTATTGATGGTGTGGACAATCCCGAAAAAGTGCATTGAAGTGCTCCCAAGCATGATAAAGATTCTTATCTGGCTTCTATTTGAAACACACTATCTCACTGCGAAGTCTCGCAGTCTTGCCAGATGGGAAGAACTGAATAAGGAATTTTTTAGCTATGCCATGCCATAATGTGATTGAATTTGCCAGTTCTGTATTCAACCACTTTTTTGCTTCCCCAATCAGTGAAAAGGTGAACAATGTCATCCTCACATAGTCTGCATTCACACTCGTGGGAAGGAATGTGTTACTGATTTCCAAAAAATTTTGCAAGTGGACCTGTGGATCTTTATGTGAAAGTCCTGTGAACTATCCACTTCTAATCAGAAGTTGTACAATATTTTGTTTAAGCTCAAAATTGCCTCCAGTTGTCGGCTTCTGAAAAGGGGAGGTCAAATTGGTTGGAAGTGGGTCTGCCACTTCTCTAACTGTCCTGTGGACTGCTTGTTCATCAACCATGTTGGTAGGATTCTCTTGGTCATCTGTGATTTGAGGAATATGGGGGAGAAGGATTGTTTCTCTACTTTGGTGAAAGTGTTGCTCAGGTTCAGGGCTGGGTTGAACCAACTCCCGTTCCCTTGCCATCTTTCAACTTTGAAAATCTATTTCCTGCAAAAACACCACCAAGTACAAGCGTAAAAACACCAAATAAATTTACAAGAAAAACTAAAATAAATAGTTGCAAAATTACTCGGCAACGATGCCAAAAACTTGACAACGCCCAAACGCACACGAAAGTGTACGTGGTCTACCAAGTAGTAAAGTGGCCTTAAAAAAGCCAAGTATCGATAGGGACTTGCTTCAACAATGATTGAATTCTAGTTTAACTTCTAAGATTAATTTGATGCAAAGGTAACCAAAAAGATTTTGGACTATTGTAAATTACAAATAAAGTAAACAATGCGTAAAATAAAGTCTTGAAATAATCAATGGAGTAAAGCCAAGGGTTAAAGCACTTCGAACAATCATACTATGTTATTGAATTTCATTCGTTAACTTGCTTATACTTGGTTGCTGATTTGTAGGGTTAATTGCATGATCATGGTCTCCCGACCTCTAATCGTCTACCTAATTTGGACCTTACAACTATATCGTTGAGTGGGAATGTAATAATCCAATTAAGTTCTTTAAGCAATCATCCTATATGTGAATCAAGTAAGGCATGTAAGTACATCTCTGTCCTAGATGCTAATTTGAATTCCTTATTTCATAAAATAATACAAACCATACTTTGTTTATTCCTATGTTCTATCTCCCTATTCCCTCTCCCGAGATCACAAGGTTGACAATAGATGTATTTTTTGGATGATCAATCCATCAAATAGTTAAATCAAGAATAAACAAACAACCAATAATGATAAGAAAATTAAACAAACTTAATCCAAAACACTAATACTCATGTTCTTGGCTCTAACCCCGGAAAGAGATTTCTAGCCATTCATAGTCATAATCATGATCCAAAAGCTAGAATACATGATATAATCTAAAAGAAAGCTAAATAAATAATGTAAAAAACTAAAAGAAACGTGTAGTAGAAACTCCTTGATGTTCCAAGATGTCCAAAAATGATTAAAAACATGTACAATGATGTATTTATAGCACAAGAGTAAGCCAAAGCCGGGTAGGACAAGGATTCCAATAATTTAAGAGCATGGGAGTAGAGGAGGCGCCGCCCTGGGTATTGCACCACTCCATATACGGCTGATCCTGCTTTATAGTCCCTCTATGTCTAGGGCATCTCGGACTTGTCACCTCAACTCTTTAGAAGTTGCTTCCAAAATTTTGACTAAGTGTTGATCGTACAATCACTTGTCCCTTGAATTGTGGTGTATTTCCCATGGATTTCAAGCCTTTATATCATTAATTTATCACCATATCCATCTCACAAAGCTTCCTACGTAATCACACACCACAAATTAGATATCATAACAACACAATATCCGTAATGATGAATCAAAGCAAGAGCTAAGACTAGGTTAGTTCATGTTAATCTTCAACTTAGTGTTCCACCTCTACACTTAATCAAATTAAACTTTGCACATTAGCAACAAGTTATTACACTTATAATTACACATTTAAACCATTTGGAACTCCTTTGACGCATTAGAATCAAACGAATCCAACTAAACACACAACTAGCTCAAGCTAGTAAAACTAGTTTTCTAGATTGAACTCTAAATGACTCAATTAAGCACAAACTTGTTGGTAAACACTTTGAACCATTGTAAGCACGTCCTTGAACACTTATATGCACATTTATGTTATTATTAACCCATATAGCATACGAATCATCCCCAAAATAAGGCTAAGAAGACTAGAATAGTGACACTAGAATGCATAAATTCACCCAACATCAATAATTGTTATGGTACGCAAACTCAATAAGAGGCAAATGATCAACCCAACTACCCTTAAAATCAATCACACAGGCACTTAGCATATCCTCCAAAGACTGAATAGTATTCTTCGCTTGTCCATCCATTTGAGGGTGGAAAGTGGTGCTAAGGTTCACCTGTGTACCCAAACCTTTCTTAAGTGAATGCCAGAAGTGAGAAGAAAATTGCGTACCTTGGTCTAAAATAATGGACAATGGCGCACCATGCAACTTTACAATCTCCTGAATTAACAACTTAGCATACTCTTCTCCCAAGTAATTAGTCCTCATAGGCAAGAAGTGAACGGACTCAATCATTCTATCCACAATGACCCAAATTGAATCATACTAATTGTGAGACCTCGAAAGACCTGTAATGAAGTCCATATTAATCATATCCCACTTCCACATAGGCAACTCTATCTCTTGAGACATAACACCAGGGCTCAAGTGTTCAACCTTAACTTGCTGACAAACCATACACTTAGCACAAAGTTTGCCACATCCCTCTTTATATTGTTCCACCAATAAATTTCCTGCAAGTCATGGTACATCTTAGTATAGCCCAAATGAACTATATATCTAGACTCATGAGCCTCAGTCAAGATTTTTTCCTTTAGACCATCAACATCAAAAACACACAACATACCTTGGTACCTCAGAATTCCATCTCCCTCAATCTCAAAAGCCTTAACCTTCTGCTGACCAACATCATCCTTAATATACATAAGTATGGGATCCAAAGCTTGCTTATCCTTTACCTCAGCACCATGAGATAATTTGACCACTTCATGAACAATAACTCCTCCATCCTCAGAGTCTAAAAGATGAACTCCGAAGTTATCAAACCTATTAATATTCTTCTCTAATCCTCTTTTTTTCCCATCAACATGGCATAAGTTCCCCAATGATAACCTACTAAGAGCATCAACAACAACATTAGCTTTCCCAAGATGGTAGTGAAGACTCATGTCATAATCCTTGAGCAATTCAAGCCACCTTCTCTGCCTGAGATTCAACTTCTTTTGAGTGAACACATACTGCAAGCTCTTACGATGTGAATAGATATCCACATGCATCCTATAAAGATAATGGTGCAAAATCTTTAAAGCAAAAACCACAGTTGACATCTCTAAGTTATGAGTCAGATAATTCCTCTTATGAACCATAAGCTACCTGGAAGCAAAGGCCACAACCTTAGCATGCTGTATCAGAACACAACTCAGTCCTACACAGGATGCATTACAAAACACCTCAAAGCCATTAGTACCCTCGAGTAGGATCAAAATTGGTACAAAAGTCAACTTATCCTTCAATCTCTCAAAACTACCCTCACAAGTATTAGACCATAAAAACTTCACTTTTTTATAAGTCAATCTTGTCAATAAAGGTTGAAATAGATGAGAAACTCTCCATAAATCTCCTATAATACCCTGTCAAACCCAAGAAGCTCCTAATGCTAGTTGGATTTGTGGGTCTAGGTGACATGACCAGAACTAGGCCCTAGTCGTGTTAGGTTTCTTAAGCCCAACCAAAACCGAAGACCACCCCCATTACCCAACCATAACCGCCCTACACCATTTGTCAAATAAATTCAAAATACATAAAAAGATGGAGTAATCATAAATTAAATAAATTCAAATGGTGTCATCCCTAATACCAATACCAATGCTAAAACTGACACCAATACAGACACCGCTTATGCCATCCTAAAGTAGTCTATAAAATCCTCTATCTGAAATCAAAACAACATCTAGTCGGGACATACCCCGACCATAGCCAAAATCTAAGGTGTAAAAAATAACAAAAGTATGTAGAGAAGTCCATAACATGAAACGGAGCCTTTTAGAGTATGGAAGCTCACCACTTCAATTCGACACAAAGTTATCCACGAATCAAAGTCACTGAGAAGAAGGAGTAGTATGGCCAATTCCTGCATCGCGTGGGGATATATGTCCCAAAGATGGGTTAGCATGTGAATGCTAGAATGTACTCAGGAATAAGGATAAAATAATGCCATCATCCAAAGCCAAAGTAAATAACCACGTGCAACCACATACATATATACATTTATACCATGCCGGGAAAGGGAATCGAGTTTAGCATGCATTTAAATCTTTAACTTGGGTTGTGTATATTGACCATCCTAAAGCCACCCATGGGATATATAGGTCCAGTGTCACCCCTGAATAGGCCCCAGCACATGTAGTTGCACGAACCAGAGATATCATAGGGGTAGGGAATTCCCATGTACCATTTGCCCTTTATGATACATATATACAAGTATAAACTTAGGAGATTCTCCTGTACCCTACAAGTATATGGTCACCATGACCAACCCTCATGTCGGTAAATATGAGTTTCCAGTGTCTGTCCATTGGACTCACACCTTCACGGTTAGCTACCATAACCCGCCATTATTGCCAAATTAAAACATTTAGCACATAACCAAACCACCAATTCTAGAGTTAATTACTAAGGCATTATGAAGTGGTATCAACATACCGACTATAGCTTGCAAGCAATGTTATTTTTCAACACTTATGGGATTCCCATATACCCCATATGATTAGCAATTAAATCAAAATCATGGCCATCAAGGCCTTTCCAAATCATTTAAAACCATTTAAACCAATTTAAGTTCCATAACCATATTATGCAATGCAATAGTTCAATAAGAGTCAAACTATGTGACAAAACCATTCTTATAGGCATTTTAACAAACATGTTGAGGGCATATAGTTTCCAAAACCAAAACCAAGAACCAATTGACCATTTTTATGAAACTACATGTTCAAAAAATATTATAACATGAAAAACCATAAATAAAACATAGGAAAACATTATCCAACCATTAGTAACCAAAATACACAACATATAATTCAAAACCAAATAATACCCATAATTAAATTATGAAAACCATTCATTAAAACATGAATTTAGTTGAACTAACAATGAGAAGCGAGTAACATGCCTTAGATATGAAAGAGTACGGAAAGAAACCACCCTTGTAAGCCCAAAATTAATTGTATTGGAGAAACCCTAGCCTTTCTTGAACCAAGAGCCTTGAGAGAGATTTGAGAGTGTTTTAGGAGTGTTTTGATCTTTCAAAGTGAAGAATAAGGGAATAATTAATGTTATAAGACGTGGGACTTAAGGGTTTTGGGGTGGGAAATATCTAAAATGTCCTCAACTTAAAAGTTAAAAAATGAGTGCAGGTGGGTACGACCACACCACCCAAACTATACACACAATATATGAGTGGTACCCACCACTTTTACCCTAGGAAGCAACTTGGACTCCAACACTATCCAACATACGAACACAAGGGCTATCTCGTATCCAAAACATACGATTGATACCCTCAAACTATACCGTAGGTAGAATCATCTAGGATAGACATAGGACATCATACGATTTTTCACTATACCTCTCGTACCTTAACATACGACTAGTATGATGCCTTCTCATACCTTGGACACTAAGCAACCAAAACAGACTGATTATCATATGAGTTGAGGACCTTAAACTGTGACCACATCATATGACATGTACGCTCAAGTCGTATGATGTCCAAAAGCTCAAACTTAAGAAATTTTCTAAGGGTCAAAAGCAAAAGTGTTTCAATTCTCCCCTACTTGGATTATTCGTCCACAAATGACGAGTAAAGGAAAGAACAAGCACAATTTAACACAATAATTCCCATAAAACTTCACTTTAACCAATTCTAGAAAACAAGCACATAAAACAAAGATATTAAGAATAACACATACCTCAAGCACGAATTTTCAGAATGGGGAACAAATGTAGATACTTGGACTTCATGTCTTCTTACGCTTCCTAAGTAGCTTCTTCAACCTTGTGGTACCTCCATAGAAATTTTACCAAAGCTACATCCTTGGTTTGAACTGACGAACCTGCCAATCCAAAATCTCAACTGGGATCTCCTCATAACACAAAGAGTCAAAATACCTAATCCTTCCAAAGGAACTGCCGATGAAGGATCACCTATGCACTTCTCAACATAGACACATGGAAGATCAGATGAATAGAGCTTAAACTAGAAGAAAACTCCAATTCATATGCAACATAACCAACCCTTCTCAAAACTAAGTAAGGTCCAACATACCGGGGACTGAGCTTTCCCTTCTTACCAAACTTTGAAAATACCCTATCCCCAACCTCAAACACCAAATTCCTTTGCCTCACATACGTATAGGACTTTTGGTGACTTAGGCAACCTTAAGTCTATCCTGAATCACATTCATGTTTTCCATGGCTTGGTGAACCAAATCCAGGGAAAAAATCTTTACCTCACCAACCTCGAACCACCTAATTATAGACCTACATCTCATACCATACAAGGCCTCAAACTGAGCCATCCTAATACTAGAATAGTAGTTATTATTATAGAAAAACTCCATAAGAGGTAAATGATCCACCCAACTACCACCATAATCAATCACATAAGCACGAAGCATGTCCTCTAATGTCTGAATAGTCCTTTATGCTTGCCCATCTGATTGCAGGTGAAAATAAGTACTAAGACTCACCTTGGCCCCCAAACCTTTCTAAAATAACCTCTAAAAGTAAGATGTAAATTGTGTACCACAATCAGAGATGATAGGAACTAGAACCTCATGCAACTTAACAATCTCATAGAGATACAACCTTGCATAATCCTTGCCAAAACATTAGTCCTCGCTGGCAAAAATTTAGCAGACTTTGTCATCCTATCCATGATGACCCACACCAAATCAAACTGATTTCGAGACCGAGTTAGACCAGTAATGAAATCCATGTTGATCACTTTTCACTTCCACTCTAGCAACTCAATTTCTTGATACAATCCCCCAGGCCCCATGTGCTTAGCTTTCACTTGTTGAAATACCCTACACTTGGCCATAAAATTTTCCACATCCCTCTTCATATTGTTCCACCAATACATCTCTGTAAGGTCATGATACATTTTTGTCATACCAGGATGAACAACATAGCGCAACTCATGTGTCTCAGCTAAGATCCTCCCATACAAGCAATCTATATTAGGAACACATAACCTCTCTTGGTACCGCAAAGTACCATTACCACTAATCTAAAAAGCTATCACCTTCTTCTCATCTATATCACCTTTGATCCCCATCAACACAGGATCTAACATCTGCTTCTCCTTGATCTCAGCACCAAGAGACGATCACATTACTTCTTGCACTAACACACCACCATCCTCGGAGTCCAAGAGATAGAAACCAAGGTTATCCAAACGGTGAATGTCCTTCACTAACTCCTACTTCTTATTATACACATAAGCTAGACTCCCCATGGATAACCTATTAAGAGAATCAGCAACAACGTTAGCTTTACCTGGGTGGTAGTAAAGACTCATATCATAATCCTTGAGCCGCTCAAGCCACTTCCTTTGCCTAAGATTTAAATATTTCTAAGTAAATACATACTGTAGGATTTTATGATCAGAAAAAATGTCCACATGCACTCTATACAAATAATGATGCTAGATTTTCAATGCAAAACCACAACTATCAATTCTAAATCAAGATTTGGATAATTCCTCTCATGCACCTTCAACTATCTAGAGGCATAAGATATCACCTTACCATGTTGCATTATAAAGCACCCAAGCCCCATACGAGATGCATCATAATAGACCGCAAATCCATCAGTGCCTTCCGGTAAAGTCAAAATTGAAGCCAAAGTTAGCTTATCTTTTAGCTTCTCAAAACTACCCTTACAAGCATCAAACCATATGAATTTTACCTTCTTTTGAGTCAACTTAGTCAACGAGTATATATAGTTGAGAAACTTTCCACAAATCTCTTATAGTATCCATCTAAACTTAAGAAGCTCCGAATGTCGGTTGGAGTCATAGGTCTAGTCCACTTCTTAACCATTGCAACCTTCTACGGATCCACCATGATCTCTTCACTAAAAATGATATTACCCATAAAAGTAACAATGTTCAACAAGAACTCACAACCCGAGATTTAGCATACAACTACTACTCTCTTAGAGACCACAACACAATATGGAGGTAATTGGCATGATTCACCTCACTCTTAGAGTATACCAAAATATCATTTATGAACACAATGATGAACAAGTCCAGAAATTAATGAAAGACTTTTTTCATTAAATCTATGAATGCCATCGGGGCATTGGTCAACCCAAAATACATAACTAGAAACTCAAAATACCTACACCAGGTATGTCAGGTAGTCTTAGGGATATGCTCCCCTAATCTTTAACTGATGATACCTAGATCAAAGGTCAATCTTGGATAAATACTTAGCACCCTAAAACTGATTAAACAAATCATCTATCCTTTAAAGAGAATACTTATTCTTTACCATCACTTTATACAATTGTCGGTAATCAATACACATCCGAAGGGAACCATCCTTCTTACGCATGAATAACACCGGTGCACCCTAAGGAGACACACTAGGAAGTATGTAACCCTAATCTAAAAGATCGTTTAATTGCTCCTTAATCTCCTTCAACTAAGATGGAGCCATTATAAATGGAGGAATAGAAATTAGACGAGTGTTCTGAAACACCCTGGGTTTTGGTCCTTAGATAAGGGTGCACCCCAAGGAGACACACTAGAAAGTATGTAACCCCAACCACTCATACGATAGGGTACGGGTGGTATGGTGGAGTCATACCCTCATATAGGAAATTAATACATTTTAAGTTGGGGGTATTTTGTACATTTTCCCTTATAAATCCTTAGGACCCCATGACTTAAAACACCTTTTGGGGCTTCATTAATGTATTTTCAATCAATCAAACACTCTAAACTCTCTCAAGGCTCTTGGACTAAGAAAAAGCTAGGGTTTTTTTCAAGGTAGTCAATTGAGGCTCATAGAGGTGATTTCTTCTCATCTTTTCTCAATCTAAGGCATGTTACTCCTCACTCATTGTTAGTTCCAATTAAAGGCATATTTTATGAATTGTTTTCATGGCATCATTGTTGTATGGTTTTTTATTTTCAAATATATGTTGGGGGTTTTGGTTATAAATGCTTGGTTATGGTTTTTCCATGTTTTAATTATGGATTTACATGTTTTAATGGTGGATTGGAAATTTAGTTGCATTGAAATGGTTAATTGGTACTTGGTTTTGGTTTTGGAAATACTATGCCCCCAATATGTTTGATAAAATTCCTATGAGAATATTTTTACTACATTGTTGAACTTTTAATAGAACTATTGCATGGTATGACTTGGTAATGGAACACAAAATGGTATAAATGGTTTAACTAAATTAGAATGGTTAAATGGTAAGGTCTTGGTGGTTATGGTTGGTCTAATTAAAATCATTGTGGGGTACAAGGGAATCCCCCAAGTAAACATAACAATGATCATTGTGGGGTACATGGGATTCCCCCAAGTCAACTTAATAATGTAATCTATGGGTACATGGAAAACCCTTCTTCTTAGAAATAATGGCTAAGGACATTGCTTACAAGATATAGTCGGTATGACAATACCATTACTTGGTTAGTAATAAATGGAATGGTGGTTTGGATGTATGGTAATGGTTTTAATTGGGAAATAATGGCAGGGTGTAATAGCTAATCTTGAAGGTGTGAGTCCAATGGATGGACATTGGAAACTCATATTTGCTAACATGTAGATTGGTCATGGCGACCATATATGATACTTATGGGGTACACGAGAATCCCCTAAGTGCACTTGTAAATATGTATCATGGAGAGCGAAGGGTACTAGGTAATCCCCTTCTCCTATGGTATCTTTGGTTTGTACAGCTACATGCATTAGGGCCCATTCAAGGTGTTATATTGGATCCATATTAACCATGGGTGGTTCTAGGATGCTTAATATATACATACCCAGGTTAATGGTGTTAAAGGCATACAAAACCCGGTTCTCTTTTAAAACACCCTGGGTTCCTGGCCCATGGAAAATTTCCTGGATTTCTTATCTCTGGATAGGATACAACTAGGGAAATTGACTCGTACACTGGAATATGAGTGGTATGGGTTAGTTGTATGCTGATCATTATTGGTTGTTAGGTTGGATTTGGTTTTAGAAATTGATAAGACTTGGGTGGTACGAGTCGTATCAGTGGTCATGGGTCATTTAGTTTGGGTTTTTTCTCTACTTAATATTAGACTTGGTAGACTAAGTTAGATTTGAGTATGAGTGGCTCACCATGAGTTGTAAGACAGGGCATGAGTCATACCATGGACACGTATGGTGGGCAGTATTTAATCCTTTTTAGATTCTATTCTGCCAGGGGTACGGATCATAGGTACCGATCGTATACATGGATATGAAATGGTTTAGGGTGAGTCGTACCTTAGAAAGTGTTGGGTCCAAGGTAAATAGCCTTGGGTACAAGTGATGGGCACCACTCATATTAGAAGGTACGACTGGTATAGATAGTCGTATCCTTCTGATGAGATTTTGGTGCAGTTTAAGTGAGGGTAATCTGGACATTTCCCCGCTTAACCTAATAAGTCCCCACAACTTTTAACTCACTTGGGAGGTTATTTGCCCTATTATTTTATTCTTTAACACTTAGAAAAACACTCTCTAATCCTCTCAAAAGTTCTTGGACAAAGGAAGTTAGGGTTTCATCTTAAGGATTAATTTGGGACTTATGTTGGTGGTTTCTCTCAATCATCTTATTGGTTTAAGGCATGTTCTCTTTCCTCATTATTAGTTCCAACTAAAGGCATATTTTATACAATGTTTTCATGGTTTGATTAATGTATGGTTTTGGGTTTTTGAATATAACTTGGGGGTTTTGGTCATAAATACTTGGTTATGGTTCTCCCATGTTTTAATTATTCTTTTGTATGCTTTAATGGTGGTTTTGGACAATTAGTTGCATGGGAATGGTTATTTGGTAATTAGCTTTGGTTTTGGAAATACTATGCCCCCTAATATGTTTGATAAAATCCCTATGAGAATTTGTTTACTACATTGTTGGATTTTAATGGAACTTATGCATGGTTTAAAATTGGTAATGAAACCCGAAATGGTTAAATGGTTTAGAATGGTCAAAATAGAATGGTTTTGGGTTAAACAATCTTTCTTGTGGGGTAATATGGAATCCCTAAAGTAATCATAATAATGGAACACTTGTGGGGTACATGGGACTCCCTTAAGTTAATTGGATAATGTGATCTATGGGTACATAGGAATCCCTTGATCTCAAAAAGGTTTTTCTAAGGATGATACTCGTAAGTTATAGTCAGCATAATGATACCACTATGTATAGCCTCGGCTAATAACAATGGTTTGTTGGTTGGAAATGGTTTTAATTGGGCAATAATGGTGGGGTGTGGCACCTAACTGCGAAAGTGAGAGTTTAATGAATAAACACTGGAAACTCATATTTACCTACATGAGAAATACATCATGGAGACCTTAAATGATACTATAAGGTACATGTGAATCCTCTAAGTACACTGTATATATGTATCATGGAGGGTAAGGGTACTTGGGAATCCCCTACTCTAATCGTATCTTCGATTCATGCGGTGACACGTATTAGGGCTCATTCAGGGGGTTAAACTAGACCTATATTCCTCATGGGTAGTTAAGAATGATTAAGATACATATACCCAGGTTAATGGTTTTAAATGCATGCTAAACTCGATTTTTTTTCGGCATGATTTTATATATATATATGTGTGTATGGTTTGTATGCATATAGATGGTTTACTTAGTTTTGTTAAATAGCATTATTTTATCCTTATCCTGAGTTCATGCTATCGTTCACCCACCAACCCATCTTTGGGCGGCTGTATCCCCACGCGATGGTGGAACCGGCCATTCTACTCCTCCTGCTTAATGATCAAATTTTGGGATTAGATATTAGATTGAAGTGGTGAGCTTCTATTTTTTTGGAAGGCTCTATTTCATGGATGTTATTTCATACTTTGGTTTATTTATGGATATTGGTTTTGGCTATGGTTAGGGGTATGTCCCAGTCGAATTTTGGTAATTTTTTAGTTAGAGGCTTTTGTGGAACCACTATGGGTTAGAATGGGCGGGGTCAATATTGGTGTTAGCCTTAGTATTGGTAATGGGGCTGACACCAATTGACTATATTGTTGGCTGTGCCATCCACTTTTATTTTAGGTTTATATGTAATTATTATAAAACTCATATGGTTATGGTTTGTATTATGGTTTGGTTGGTTTTGGTTATCGGTTAGGTATCGGGTGGTTAAACTCATTTAGGTGGTCACAGATATAGACCATTCCCAGAGTCTTGGGTTATGCAATAACTCTATCATGTTATATGTTCAGAATTCACCTGACTTGGGATATACGTTGGATGGTTAGGTTGGGTATTGGTGGCGTTCCTTGGTCCTGGTTGGATTTAGGATGCCCATTACGACAAGCCCCTTGGTTGGATCATGTCAAGTTGGTATCAAACCTTTAGGTTCATGGTCAATTAAAAGTCCACAAAAACGTGTCAAGTAGAGTCTCATTTAGGGATGTGTAGCGTGCCACACTCATAAGAAAGATGCTACAAGGCATTTAGGAATGTTTCACCTTCTTGGTATTCTATTTTCAATCTTGGAGTCTAATTCCTGGAATTTTTTCTAATCCTTATTTGTTCTCTTTTCAGATCATGCCTCAAAGATTTGGAACACAAGGAAATTCTTCTGTCTCATCTACGGATGATATTGATGGGGTACGCCCTACACCTGGGGTTCGAACTCGATCTCTGGGTCCTAGCCCTGATTGTTCTGGAGTTTCCCTGGTTGCTATAAGTCCTCCTCAAGGTCAGGTGACTAATGCAGAGTTTCGCTAATTAATTTATGTTATTTCTTAGTTGGTGGCTTCTCAGGTTGAGTGGGATGTATCTAGTGTTGTATCTGCTGAGGCCACAAAGGTTGGCTAATCTATGAAGATAAATACTCCTACTTTTACTGGAGTAAGGTGGGGGAATATCCTCAGGATTTCTTGGATGAAATAGAGAAAATCTTCAGTGTGATGTAGGCCACAAATATGGAAGGGGTAAACTTTACAGCTTATCAACTCAAGGATATTGCGTACCAAAGATACGAGGAATGGGATAGAGATTGAGGTGATGTTTAGGAGTTGTCCTTGTGGGAGGCCTTTTGTAATACTTTTTTGGATCACCTCTTTTCTCAGGAGCTGAGGTAATCAAAAATAGAAAAATTTGTGAATCTCAAGCAGGGAAGAATATCTATCAAGGAATATGCCTTGAAGTTCCATCAGCTGTCAAGTTATGCTCAGGATTTGGTGGCTGATATGAGAGTGAGTATGAGAAAGTTCACTTCCAAGCTATCTCAGGATTTAATCCTTGAAAGCAAGAATACTTTGCTAATTAAGGATATGGATATTTTGAGGTTGGTTGTCCACATGCAGCAGGTGGAGGATGAAATGAAAAAACAAGCAGAGTTTGGGGAATGGCAGGGTAAGAGGAGCAGGTTCTCTAATCAGGGTGGTTCTCAGTAGCAGATTGGTTGGGATGGCGGCAAATGGCCAAAGAAGAAGTGGGGGAATTCTGGTTCTTTCTCTACTGCTAGTGCTCCTTACCTGAAGTAGTTGGGTGACAGGCATCTTCAAGGTGGCAATAATTTCTTGGCACAAGGTGCCCAATCTCAGGCGAGTGGGACATATTCAGATTCTTCGTGTCCCCCTTAATGGTTCTATGGTTATCTTCATCATGGATTTACTGATAAAGAGAAGGGCAGGTGTTTTAAATGTGGCTATCCAGGACATATGCTCAAAAACTGTTCTATTAGTAAGGGTACTTTGGGTGCGGTCAAAGCTTCAGTTGCTTCATCTTCTTATCATGCACCTAGTGGTGCAGCTTCTACATCTACTCTTATTTCTAGTACCGAAACTGGACAGAATAGGTTGTATGCTCTTACATCTTTTTTGGAATCTAAGGCATCACCTAATGTCGTTATTGGTACGTTACAAATTTTTTCTCATGAAGTGTATTGTCTGTTTGATCCAAGGTCCACTCTTTTCTATGTGACCCCATATGTTGTTGTATGTTTTGGTTTTGATCCTAAGGTTGTTTGGATCCTTTTTCTATTTCTACCCGGTAGGTGACTCGATTATTGCTAAAAGAGTCTATAGGGGGTGTGTGGTATCTATTAGTAGCAAGCAGACCTTGGTATATCTATTTTTACTGGGTATGGTGGATTTTGACTTTATTCTAGGGATGGACTGGTTACACTCTTGTTATGTATCCTTAGATTTTCGGACTCGTAAGGTTGCATTTAGGTTCCTTGGTGAACTAATTATAGAGTGGGAGGGTGGTTCCCTTGATCCTGGGGGAGATTTATTTCTTACCTTTGATCTCGAAGATTAATCTCCAAAGAGTGTCTTTATCACTTAGTTTGGGTTAAAGATTTTAACTCGGAGGGTCATTCTTTTAAGTCGGTTTTAGTGGTAAGTGAGTATCCCGAGGTCTTTCTAATGTTCCTCTGGATAGAGAGATTGAGTTTGGTATTGATTTAGTTTCAGACACTCTTCCAATATTTATTCCTCTTTATAGATTGGCTTCAACTGAGTTAAGGGAACTAATGGAGCAACTTAAGGATCTTTTGGATAAGCGGTTTATTAATCTTAGTGTATCCCTCTGGGGTGCACCGGTGTTGTCCGTGTACAAGAAGGATGGTTCCCTTTGGATATGCATTGATTATCGACAGTTGAATAAGGTAACAAGAAAGAATAAGTATCCTCTTCCAAGGATAGATAATTTGTTTGATCAGTTGCAAGGTGCCAAGTTATTTTCTAAGATAGACCTTTGGTCTGGGTATCATTATCTTAAGATAAGGGAGGGAGATATCTCAAAGATGGCTTTTCGTACTCGGTATAGGCACTCTAATTTCTTGGTTATGTCGTTTGGCTTGAATAATGCCCCGACGATATTTATGGATTTGATGAACAGGGTTTTCAGGCAGTTCTTGGATCTTTTTATCCTTGTGTTCGTTGATGATATCTTGGTGTATTTTAAAAGAGAGGTGGATTATGCCAATCACCTCTGTGTGGTGTTTCAGACCCTGAAGGAACAACAGTTGTATGCCAAGTTCTCCAAGTGTGAGTTTTGATTGAACACTATTACTTTTATTGTTAATATTATTTCTAGTGAGGGGATCATGGTGGATCCTCAAAAGATGGTTATCGCTAAAAGGTGGCCAAGACCCATGACTCTAACTAATATTCAAAGCTTCTTGGGTTTGGCCGGGTATTATAGGAGGTTTGTGGAGGGTTTTTCTTCAATAACTGCTCCTTTGACTAAGTTAACTCAGAAGAAGATAAAGTTCTCTTGGTCAGAAGCGTGTGAAGAGAGTTTTGAGAAGTGTAAGGACAAGCTAATTTTGGCTCAACGTTTGACATTGCCTGAAGGTAATAAGGGATTTGTGGTTTATTATGATGCATCTCGGGTGGGACTTGGTTGTATTTTGATGTAGCATAGGAAGGTCATTGCCTATGCTTCCAGGCAGTTAAAGGTGCTTGAGAGAAATTATCCTACTCATAATTTGGAGCTATTGGTGGTGGTTTTTTCTTTAAAAATCTAGAAATATTATTTGTATGGAGTGCACGTGGATATTTTTTTTTTATCATAAGAGTCTACCGTATGTATTCACTCAGAAGGAGATAAATCTCAAGCAAAAAAGATGGTTGGAGCTTCTCAAGGACTATGGTATGAGTCTTCACTACCACCCAGGTAAAGCTAATGTGGTTGTTGATGCTCTTAGCAGGTTGTCCATGGGAATTTTGGCTTATGTGGAGAAAGGAAAGAGAGAATTAGTGAAGGATATTCACCACTTGTCCAATCTTGGAGTTCGTCTCTTGGACTCTAAGGATGGTGGGGTAATGGTACAGGAAGTGGCTAGGTCGTCTCTTGGTGCAGAGATCAAGAAGAAGCAAATTTTGTATTTTGTCTTGATGAAAATCAAGAGTGATATTGGTGGGAAAAAAGTAATGCTCTTTGATATCAGTGGCGATGGTACTTTATGGTACCAAGGGAGGTTGTGTGTTCTTGATGTCGACGGTTTATGACAAAGGGTTTTTTATAAGGCGCACGAATCGCTCTATGTTGTTTATCCCGATTTGACAAAAATTTATCATGATCTTGAGGAGATATATTGGTGGAATGGTATGAAAAAAGATATGGCTAATTTTGTAGCCAAGTGCAAAGTGTGCCAATAAATCAAAGTTGAGCACATAAGGCTTGGTGGGTTAAATCAAGAAATTGATTTGCTCAAATAGAAATAGAAGGTGATCAACATGGATTTCATTACTGGTCTTTCTCGGTATTATAACCAATTTGATTTAATTTGGGTCATCATGGATAGGATGGCAAAGTTTGCTCACTTCTTACCAGTGAGGACTAACTTTTTGGATGTGAAGTTGTATCTTTATGAGATAGTAAATCTTCTTGGGGTACCTATTTCGATTATCTCTGATCGTGGTACGTAATTTTTTTCTTAGTTTTAGTGGTCTTTTCAGAAGGGATTGGGTACTAAGGTGAGTCTGAGTACTGCTTTTCATTCTTAGATGGATGGGAAAGCAAAAAAAACTATTCAGACATTGGAGGATATGCTTTGGGCATGTGTGATTGACTATGGTGGTAGTTGGATTAATCATCTACCTTTGGTAGAGTTTGCTTACAACAATAGCTATTATTCTAGTATGAGATGGCCCCTTTTGAGGCACTATATGGTAGGAGGTGTAGATATCCTATTGGTTGGTTCAAGTTTGTTGAGGCGGATATGTATGGTCCAGATTTAGTTTATCGGGCTATGGAAAAGGTGAAGGTGATTTGGGATAGGCTTAAGGCTGCCCAAAGTTTTTAAAAGTCATATGTTGATGTAAGGCGTAGAGACTTGGAGTTTGAGGTTGGGGATAAGGTATTCCTAAAGTTATCTCCCATGAAAGGAGTAATATGGTTTGGTAAGAAGGGGAAGCTCAATCCCCAGTTTATCGATCCTTATATGATTTTGCGGAGGGTTAGTAATGTGGCTTATGAATTGGAGTTGTCTTCTGGTTTGAGCTCCATTCATCTGGTATTTTATGTATCTATGTTGAGTAAGTGTCTTGTTGATTCTTCTTCGGTGGTTCCTTTAGAGGGATTGGGTGTCTCAGATTCTCTGTCTTATGAAAAGGTTCCAGTCGAGATCTTTGATAGGCAGGTTTTTTGATTACGAACCGAGGATGTATCCTCGGTTAAGGTTCTATGGCAGAACCACAAGGCTGAAGAGGCTACATGGGAAGCAGAGGAGGACATAAAGTCTAAGTATCCGCATCTGTTTTTTGCTACAAGGATTCGTGCGAAAGGTATGTGATCTTCAACATACTTTTGTTTTCAAACTTTGTTACAGGAAAGTTTAATATCTTTGTATCTGTGTTTTCTAAATCGGTTAAAGGTTGGATTGATATTTGACAATATAAATGAATCGTGTTTGTAGTTACCCTACCTTGTCCGTCATTCGGTGATGAATGTTCTTAGTAGGGGAGACTGAAACACCCTAGGTTTTTGTCCCTTGGAAATTTTCCTGGATTTCTAGTCTCTAGATATGATACAGATAGGGGAAAGGAATCGTACACTGGGATACGAGTGGTATGGGTTAGTCGTATGCTGACCGGTGTTAGTTGGTGGGATGGGTTTGGTTTTAGGAATGGATACAACTTGGGTGTTATGAGTCGTATCGATGGACATGGGTTATTTTGTTTGGGTCTTTCCTTCACTTAATCATAGACTTGGTAGACTAAGTTGTATCTTACAAATGGCTCACAATAAGTCATAAGACAGGGTATGATTCATACCATGGACTCATATGGTGGGAAGTTTTCAATCCCCTTTAAATTCTATTCTTCTAGGGGTACGGATCATGGGTACTAATTGTCTGCATAGATATAACATGGTTTAGGGCGAGTCATATCTTTGACATTATTGGGTCCAAGGAAGATATCCTTGGGTATGAGTGGTGGGTACCACTCACATTGGAGGGTATGAATGGTATGGATAGTTGCATCCCTCTGACGGGATTTTGGTGCAGTTTAAGTGACGGAAATCTAAACATTTCCCCCCTTAACCTAATAAGGACCCATGACTTTTAACTCACTTGGGAGGTTATGTGCCCTATTATTCTATTCTTTAACACTTAAAAAACACTCTTTAATCCTCTCTAAAGTTCTTGGGCAAGAGAAGCTAGGGTTTTATCTTAAGGATTAATTTAGGACTTGTGTTGGTGGTTTCTCTCCATCATCTTCTTGGTTTAAGGCATATTCTTTTCCCTCATTAGTAGTTCAAACTAAAGGCATGGTTTTATACAATATTTTCATGGTTTGATTATTGTATGGTTTTGGGTTTTCAAATATAATTTAGGGATTTTGGTTATAAATAATTGGTTATGGTTTTCCCATTTTTTAATTATGCTTTTATATGCTTTAATGGTGGTTTTAGATAATTGGTTTCATGGGAATGGTTATTTAGTAATTTGCTTTCATTTTGGAAATACTATGCCCCTAATATGTTTGATTAAATGCCTATGAGAATGTTTTCACTACATTGTTGGAGTTTAATGGAACTTATGCATGGTTTTAACTTGGTAATGGAACCCTAAATTGTTTAATGGTTTGGAATGGTCAAAATGGTATGGTTTTGGGTTTAATAATCATTTTTGTGAGGTACAATGGAATCCCCCAAGTAATCATAATAATGGAACAATTGTGGGCTACATAGGACTTCCCCAAGTTGATTGGATAATGTAATCTATGGGTACATGAGAATCCCTTGATCTCAGAAAGGGTTGGCTAAAGACAATACTTGTAAGTTATAGTCGATATAATGATACCACTATGTATAGCCTCGGTTAATAATAATGGTTTGGTTGGTTAGAAATAGCTTTAATTGGTTAATAATGGCGGGGTGTGATAGATAACCATAAAGGTGGGAGTTCAGTATATGAACACTGGAAACTCATGTTTGTCAACATGAGGGGTAGGTCATGGAGACCTTATATGATACTATGAGGTACATAAGAATCCTTTAAGTACACTGTACATATGTATCATGGAGGGTAAGGGTACCTAGGAATCCCCTACTCTAATGGTATCTCTGATTCATGCGCCTAAATGAACCGAGGCCCGTTCAGGGGCTCACACTGGACCCATATAGCCCGTGGATAGTTAAGGATGGTTGATATACATATACCTAGATTAATGGTTTTAAATGCATGCTAAACTCAGTTCCCTTTCCCAGCACAATTATATATATATGTGTGTATGGTTTGTATGCATATGGATGGTTTACTTGGTTTTTCTAAATGTCATTATTTTATCCTTATCCTAAGTTTGTGCTAGTGTTCACCCACTAACCCGTCTTTGGGCGGTTGTATCCCCATGCGATAATGGAATCTGTCATTCTACTCATCCTGCTTAGCAATTGGATTTTGGGATCAGCTATTGGATTGAAGTGGTGAGCTTCCAGCTTTTCGGAAGGCTCTATTTCATGGATGTTATTTCATACTTTGGTTTATTTATGGATATTGGTTTTGGATATGGTTGGGGGCATGTCCTAACTGGATTTTGGTATTCTTTTGGTTAGAGACTTTTGCGGAACCACTATGGGATGGAATGGGCGAGGACGGTATAGGTGTTAGCCTTAGTATTGGTATTGGTATTAGGCTTGATACCCGTTTACTATATTTTTTGTTGTTACATCCTCTTTTATTTTGGTTTTATATATAAATATTATGTAACTTATATGGTTATGGTTTGGATTATGGAGTTGTTGGTTTTATTTATCGATTGGGTATCAGGTGGTTGGACTCATTTGGGTTGTCACAGATATAGACCTATCCCAGATTCTTGAGTTTTGCAATAACGCTATCTTATTATTTGTTCAAAATTCATCTGACTCAGGATATGTGCTAGATGATTGGGTTGGGTATTAGGGGTGGTCTTCGATCCTGGTTGGACTTGGGATGCCCTCTACGCCAAGGCCCCCGGTTGGGTTATTTCATCTTTCCCAGCATGGTTATATATATATGTATGTATGGTTGTGAATGCATATGATTGGTTTATTTGATTTTAAAGGTTGACATTATTTTATCCTAATCTCGAGTACATACTAGCATTCACCCTTTAACCTATCTTCGGGAGGTTGTATCCCCACGTAATGCAGGAACCGACCATTCTACTCCTTCTGCTTAGTGATCAGATTCGTGATCAGTTTGGTTGGATTGAAATGGTAAGATTCCATATTCCAAAAGGCTCCATTTCATGTCATGGATGTTTTTACATACTTTGGTCATTATATAAACTATGGTTTTGATTATGGTCGGGGCTATGTCCCGATTGGATATTGTTTTACTTTCTGTTAGAGGTTTCATGGAACTACTATGGGTTGGTATGGGCGGTTGTTGTATTGGAGTCAGCCATAGTATTTGCATTGGTACTGGGGTTGATACCATTTGATTGTTTTTATGATAGTTCCATCCTTTTATGTTATGGACTCATACTTGGTTATTGTTTTGGTTATTGGTTGGATATTGGTTGGTTAGACTTTCTTGGGTTGTTCACGGTCATGGACCTATCCCAAAGTCTGAAATTATAATAAATTCTATCTTGTTATATGTTTGGAATTCATCCGACTCAGCGGTGCGTTTGAATGGTTGGGTTGGGTATCGAGAGTGGTCCCCTGTCCTGGTTAGACTTGGGATACCCATTACGACAAGGCCTCGGTTTGGTTCATGTCAAGTTGGTATCAGAGCTTTAGGTTCATGGTCAATTAGGAGTCCATAAAGCTATGTAAAGTAGGGTCTTTTTTAGGGGGGTGTAGCGCGCCGCACTCATAAGAGAGAAGCCACAAGGCATTTAAGAATTGATTCTATTTCTTTGTGTTCTATTTTCAAGCTTGGAGTCTAAGTCCTGGAATCTTCTCTAATTCAATTTGTTTTCTTTTTAGATCATGCCTCGGCGATCAAAAGTTCACAGAAACTCCTCTGTCCTAACTGGGGACAATATTAATGGGACACGTTCTACTCAGGGGATCCATACTCAGTCTAGGGGTCCAGTCCCAAATATTTATAGAGTTCCACCGGTTCATTCTAGTCCTTCTCAAGCTCCTCAGGATGACATGAAGAATGCGGAGTTTCATCAGTCGATTCATGTGATTGCACAGTTGGTTGATTCTCAAGATCAACATGGTGCATTTGGTATTGCATCTTCTTAGGACACAAGAGTTGGCCAATTTATCAGTTGAGTCCTCCAAAATTTAAGGGTGTTAAGGTAGAGGAGGCTACTCAGGCTTTTATTGATGAGATAGAAAAGATCTTCAGAGTCATGCAAGCCAGTAATTTGGAAGGGATGAATTTTGCTTCCTATTAGCTAAAAGATATAGTGTCACAATGGTACGAGGAATGGGATTAGGAAAGGGGTGATGTTGATGAGTCATCTCTGTGGGAGACTTTCTTTAATGTTTTTCTGGACCGCTTCTTTCCTCAGGAGTTGAGGGAAGCGAAAGCAGAGGAATTAGTTAATCTAAAATACGGGAAGATGTTGGTCGGCAGCTCCAAAGTGCACACGCAAGTTTACGTGGTCTTATCAAGTAGTAAAGTGGCCTTCAAGAAGCCAAGCATCGATCCCACAGAGATTTGGTTCAGCAACGATTCAATTTCAGTTCATAGTTTAGATTAATTCGATGCAACAGTAGCCAAAAAGAGTTTGGAATTTGTAAATTGTAGAAAAGTAAACTATGTGGAAAGTAAAGATCTTGAAACAATCAATAGGAGAAAACCCAGGGTTAAAGCACTTTGAACAATCATACTATGTTGTTGAACTTAATTCGTTAACTTGATTATCTTGGTTGTAGATTCGTAGGGTTAATTGTGTGATCATGGTTTTCCGACCTCTAGTTCTTTACCTAAGTTTAACCTTACAACTACATCATTGAGTGGGAATGTAATAGTCCACTTAAGTTCTTTAAGCTATCATCCTACATGAGAATAAAGTAAGGTATCTAAGTGCATCCCTGTCCTAGACACTAATTCAAATTCCTTATTTCATAAAGGAATCCAAACCATTCTTTGTTCATCTCCTAATTCTATCCCCTATTCCCTCTCCCGAGGTCAAAAGGTAGACAATTGATGTATTCTAAGGGTCGCGAATCCTTAAAATAGTTAAATCAAAGATTAACACACAACCAATAATGATAAACAAAGTTAAACGAATTCAATTCAAAATAATACTACTCATGTTCTTGGCTTCAACCCAGGAAAAAGGCATTTAGCCACGCATATTCATTATCTTAATCACAAGGTGGTAATTAATGACTAAAAACATGAATGAACAAAATTAAAATAATAAAAACCTAATTATGAAGTTGTATCAGCCCCTTGTTCTCCAAAATATGTTCATATATAGTAAAAAACATGCACAAGGTGAGATTATATAGTTAGCCAAGCCTTAGCCATATAGGAGTTGGATTTCATGTTGAATTTTAGCCCTGAAATGGAGCATCCGATGCATGCTTTATTCCATAGGAATGGAGTATGCGACGCACCATTTATTCCACAGGAATGGAGCATGCAACTCACCCTTGTCTTCCCTAATATAGAGCATGCCACGCACGCATATCGCATGGTGTTACTGAAATTCATGTTCACGAATTTGGTTAAGTATTGATCATCCTACCTTCCATCCCTTGACTTTTGTTGTATTTCCCATGGATTTCCAACCTTTTCAATATCAAAATATCATAATATTAAGCTCCCAAATCTTACTACACAACCACACACCACGAATTATCAGTTTAAACAACTCTATATCCATATCGATAAATGAAAACAAGAGCTAAGACTAGGATAGTTCATGTTGATCGTCCACTTATTGTTCCCCTTATACACTTAATAAAATTGAACTTAACATATCATAAACAAGTTATTCCACTCATAATCACACATTAAAACCATTTGAAACACATTAAACACAATAGATTCCATCAAGATAGACTAGACAAGCAACTAGCTCACGCTAGAAAAACTAGTTTTCTCTATTGAAATCTAATTGACTCAATTAATTACAAACTTGTTGGGAATAATTTGAACCATTGAAAACACATACTTGAGAACTTACATGCACATTTATCTCATTATCAACCCATATAGCATACAAATCATCCTCAAAACAAGGCTAAAAAGACTAGAATAAGGACATGAATGCATAAATACACCCTATATCACCACCCCACACTTAATGCCTTGTTAGTCCTCGAACAACTCTTCAGTATAAACATCATGATCTGGAGACTCTACACTTCTAATCTAAGCAACACACTCAAGCTAGTACTACCATGACTACACAGAATGCAAGTTTCTACACTAATCATGTTATAAACACAATTGAAAGCTTATGAACACTAGTCCAAAACATCCTAGCCTCAAAAATTGACTCACCAAGTTGGAAAACTCATGCTTATCATTCAATCAAGGACATCATACAAATCTCTCACATTTATCAAATATGTGCCCCTCACAACAAGAGAGTTATCCTTAATCACTCATAATTAAGCAATTTATAACATGATGGGTATAAGAATCAAATTATGCTCACTCTCACAAGGAATTCAAAAGTTACACGCAATGAACCATAATCTTTCCCTTAGTGTAATGCTCTACTAATATTAGAATGTCAAGTATATGATCAATTAGGTCTTTTCTGGGTTGTAATGTAGGCTAAGGGATAGGTAGGAACTATTTGGAAATAGTGACTAACATCTCTAAGCTCTTTAACACACTAAATTATACATTCAAAACCAATCTCCAACAACCGATTTACACTATTTTTTCTACCCCATTCTTTTGTTTTTCCCCATCTCTTTTAAGACATTTTCACAAATACATGGTGGGTGTAATATTTATTCCTTCAAGATTCAATTTTTCTCATTTTCTACAATCATGGGAATATTTCTTACACTATTTATATCACTCTCATCCACCACACATCATAATAAACACCAATAACTATTACCTTGGGGCATCAATCTCACCTTTTTCATCTTCAATTTCTCAAACTCCTTATTAAATCAATTTTTTCATTAAAACACTTAGGAGATTTTTGGATCAAATTAAGGTCCATAAGAGAAAAGGGATTAGGCTACTTATGCGGCTAACAAAGAAAAGGCTAAAGGCTCAATGGGGGTTAACTAGGATAATACACAAAGGGTAGGACAAATAAAGGGTATAAAACAAGGATATCAAGGAAATGCCTAAATCATCGCCTAAATCCATACTCTTTTATTTCACTTTACACATACACCGAGAAAGTTCTAGACATCATATGAAACAAGGAATATACAAAAAAAACTCACACGTACATGGCACATGCTCAACTTAATAGGATCATCATAGACTCTCAACCACACAATAACATGAATTCAACTTTAAGCCAACAAGTCCAAGAGTCATAAACATGAGCCTAGGTGTCTCAAAAGTAGTAATTCACTTAATCACATGCTTTTTGCAATTAAAAAACTTGCACCATCCAATTAAAAATAGCACCAACAAGAATATTTTACATAATTTTTTTAAAATTGAGCCAAAATTAGGAATTTCCCTACCCCACACTTAAAAATCTACTTTGTCCCCAAAGTTAATTTAAAAGCAAGAGATAGAAATACTTCCTGAGGCCTCTAGGCCTAGCTAGCGGCATTTTTTTTGTAGAAAAGAGGTCTGTAGGACCCCACACTTAGTCTTTTTCATGCTTCTTAGCTCAGGTTTCCATTACTCAGACTTCCCATTAACCTGCAACTTAATCAAAAACAAAAACTACATAAAACAAAAACTAAAAACTAAAAAGAAATCATACCTACTTAACTTGGGTTGCCTCCCAAGAAGCGCCTGATTAAGTGTCGTGTAACAACACAACTACGACTTAATCGTTCTCTTTCCTTCTCTTTCTCATACTTAGTCTCTATCTTTTTATTCTCTTCACCCCTCTTGAGTGTGAATTTTCAAGAGCAGCAGATTCCTCAAATTCAACCTTTTTAGGCTCATCAATTAGCATCAAATCAAGATTAGGCGGTAGAATCTTAGGCTGGTTAATCAGGTAGTCCAAAGAGGTCTATGACAGACTAACCACCCCACACTTTTCCCCTTCAATAAAACTGATCATACATAAATCTGTATAGTGGGATGTTATTTTGGGTGCTTTGTAAATATCAAATACCACCTCTTTATACTCTACGCTCATTTTGAGAGTGCCTTCTCTAACATCAATCAACACTCCTGTAGTTTCTAAGAATGGACGCCCCGAGCTGATTGGTACTTGTTTGTCTACCTCAAAATCAAGAACAATAAAGTCAGCAGGAATAAAAAATTTACCAACCTTTATGAGGACATCCTCAATGATTCCTTTCGGATATGCCATGGATCCATTTGCTAGCTGCAAAACTACCTTGGTTGATTTAGGCTTTCCCAAGCACAATGTTTCAAACAAAGATAGGGGCATTAGATTTACGCTTGCCCCTAAGTCACTCAGTGTATAGACCACTTTACTCCCAATTTTGATAGGTAGAGTAAATTTCCCCAGATCTCTCAATTTCTTGGGGATTTTCTATGTCATAACAATGCTACAGTCTTCAGTGAGTGTTATTGCACCCATATTCTGCAATTTTACCTTATTAGCAACCACATCCCTTAAGTATATTGCATACTTGGGCATACCCTACAAAACATCTAACAAAGGTAAGTTAATGTGAAGTTCTTTGAATGTGTCAAAGAACTTCTTAAACATTGCATCCTCTTTCGCTTTAATTTGCCTCTAAGGGAAGGGTAGTGGCAGTGTCTTCTTCACTTCTGGTTCAATAACTTTTTCTTTCATGTACTCAGACTTCCTTGATTTTTTAGTAACTTCTTTATTTACTTGTTCAGTCACCATATCAGCATCTACCTCCTTAGTTTCCTTTGGAAGTTCTTCTTGAAGATTTTTACCACTTCTTAAGGTGATTGTCGTAACCTGCTTTGGATTTTCAGTATTTGCTGGAAAGCCACCTTGGGACCTAGTATTCAATTCTTGATACAACTTCCCAATCTACAACTCTAAACTTCTCTAGTACGCTTGTGAATTTTTTATGTCTGTAGTCAACTATGCTTGATTAGCCAAAAGTTGCTTCAACATCTCTTCTATGTTGCTAGTTGACTAATTTTCTTGTGCTTTTGGTTGCTAAATTTATTGTTGTTATGCGTTCTAATGGTGAGTCTGCCACTTCATGTTGTAGGCATTACCATAATTTGGTCTTTGAGAATTTCCCACATACATCACCGATTCCGGATTGGAAGCACACATAGATGTTAAGTGGCTACTATTACCACACTTCACACCAACCTGTAGCTTGTTGGATGGCATTAACTATGGCTGCAGGTTGTGCTGCTCCCAATTTTAGGCTGCTAAACTGAGTGTCTATCATATTTTGCTATGTTGTAACCTAAGCTGATAAGGTTGTGAATTGGTCCAACTCCAATACACCCACAATTATTTTCATGGTGCTTCAAGAATTTTAATGTCACTCTGTATTTACTTATGCTAGGTGTTTCGACAATGTATACAACTCATCATAAGTCAATTCAATCACTTAACCACTTGCTGCTAAATCTAGCAAAATCTTTGTATTATGATCAAGTGCTTCTACAAAAGTGTGAGCAAGTACCTCGTTAGACTGTTGGTGATGTGGACTATCTCGAAGAAGAAACTTGATGTATTCCCAAGCATGATAGAGATTTTAATCTAACTTCTGTTTGAAGATCACTATCTCACTGCGAAGCCTCGCAATCTTTCCAGATGGAAAGAATTTGATGAGGAACTTTCTGGATAAGTCATCCTATGATGTGATTGAATTGGCTGGCTTTACATTCAACTACCTTTTAGCTTCCCCCAACAGTGAATATGGAAAAAGTGTCAGCCTCACATAATCTGTATTCACCCCAATCGGAATAAATATATCAGTAAGCTTAGTGAAATTATGCAAATGGACTTATTGATCCTCGTGTGAAAGACCTGCAACCTGTCCACTACTGATGAGAAGTTGCACCATGTTGTGCTTTAACTCAAAATTCCCCCAGCAGTCGGTCTTTGAATTGGGGAAGTCAAATTCGTCGAAAGTGGGACTGCCACTTCCCTAACTATCCTGCGGGATGCTTGTTCCTCAACCATTGGATCAACATCAACTTGGTCCTCTTTTATTTGTGGTAATTGGGAAAGACGGATTGCGTCTCTCTTTCATTGATGGTAGTGTCGTTCGGGTTTGAGGCTTGGTTCAACCAAATCCCTATCCCTTGCCAGTTTTCTAACCTTAAAACCCATTTCATACAATCACAAAACCAAGAGTAAGCATAAAAACACCAAAGAAATCTAAAGAGAAAAACTAAAATAAAATAGTTTCCAATTGCAAGTCCCCAAAAATGGCGCCAAAAACTTGACAGCGCCCAAGAGCACATGCAAGTTACATGGTATTATCAAGTAGTAAAGTGGCCTTCAAGAATACAAGCATTGATCCCAGAAAGACTTGATTCAGCAACAATTCAATTTCAGTTCACAATTTGGATTAATTCGATGCAACAGTGGCCAAAAAGAGTTTGAAATTTGTAAATTGTAGAAAAGTAAACAATGCGGAAAATAAAGATCTTGAAATAATAAATAGAAGAAAACCTAGGGTTAAAGTACTTTGAACAATCATAATATGTTGTTGAACTTAATTCGTTAACTTGATTATCTTGGTTGTAGATTTGTAGGGTTAATTGCGTGATCATGGTCTCCCGACCTCTAATCTTTTACCTAAGTTGAACCTTCCAACTACACGTTCAGCGAGGATGTAATAGTCCACTTAAGTTATTTAAGCTATCATCCTACACGTGAATCAAGTAAGGTATCTAAGTACATCCCTGTCCTAGACACTAATTCAAATTCCTTATTTCATAAAGTAATCCAAACCATCCTTTGTTCATCTCCTTATACTATCCCCTATTCTCTCTCCCAAGGTCAAAAGGTAGACAATTGATGTATTCTAAGGGTCGTAAATCCTTAAAATAGTTAAATCAAAGATTAACACACAAACAATAATGATAAACAAAGTTAAACAAATTTAATTCAAAATAATAGTACTCATGTTCATGGCTTCACCCCCTAAAAAGAGTGTTTAGCCATGCATAGTCATAATCGTAATCACAAGGTGGTAATTAACGACTAAAAACATGAATGAACTAAATTAAAATAATAAAAACCTAATTATGAAGTTTTATCAGCCCCTTGTTCTCCAAAATATTTTTAAATATAGTAAAAATCGTTCACAAGGTAAGTTTATCTAGTTAGCCAAGCCTTAGCCACGTAGGAGTTGGATTTCATGTTGAATTTTAGCCCTGAAATAGAGCATGTGATACATGCTTTATTCCATAGGAATAAAGAATTTTACACACCCTTTGTTCCATAGTAATAGATCATGTGACTCACCCTTGGATGCCCTAAAATAGAGCATGCAATGCACGCATATCACATGGTACTACTGGAATTCATCTTAACGAATTTGGTTAGTGTTGATCATCCTTCCTTCTATCCCTTGCCTTGTTGTATATTTCCCATGGATTTCCAACCTTTTCAACATCAAAATATCATCATATTAAACTTCCAAAGATTCCTACAGAATCACACACCACGAATTAGCAGTTTAAACAACACTACATCCATATCGAGGAATCAAAACAAGAGCTAAGACTAGGCTAGTTCATGTTGATCTTCCACTTATTGTTCCCAATCTACACTTAATCAAATTGAACTTTACACTTTATAAACAAGTTATTCCACTCATAATGACACATTAAAATCATTTGGAACACATTAAACACAATAGAATCCATTAAGATAGACTAGACAAACAACTAGCTCTTGCTAGAAAAACTAGTTTTCTCTATTGGACTCTAATTGACTCAATTAAGTACAAACTTGTTGGGAACACTTTGAACCATTGAAAACACATCCTTGAGAACATATATGCATATTTATCTCATTATCAGCCCATATAGCATATGAATCATCCTAAAAACAAGGCTAAAATGATTAGAATAGTGACACTAGAATGCATAAATTCACCCAACATTATTGGTCAAGGAGTACGCTTTGAAATTTCACTAGTTGTCAAGGTATGCTATGAAAATGGTGTCTGCTATGGAGGCCAGGATGAGAAACTTTAATTCAAGATTGTCTCAAGATTTGATCCTTGAAAGCAAGACTGCATTGCTGATCAAAGACATGGATATATTTAGGTTGGTTATTCATATGCAATAGGTGGAAAAGGAAAAGAGGAAATATGTTAAGATAGGGGAAGGTATGGTTAGAAGTTCAGGTTCTCTGAGAAGGGTGGTCAATAGCAAGGTGGTCGGGATGGTGGTAAGTGGCCAAAGAAATAGTAGGGAAGTTTTGGTTCTTTCTTTATAGCTAGTGCTCCTTACTCGAAGTAGTCGGGTGATAGGTATCAGCAGGGTGGAAATAACTTCAGGGCATATGGTACCCAATCTCATACTAGTGGGGCACAATCGGCTTCATTGTGTCCTTTTTTCAAGTTTCGTGGTTGATTACATCGAGGCTTTTATGATGAAGGAAGGGACAGGTGCTTTAAATTTGGTCAACCAGACCATATGCTTAGAAATTTTCCAGTTAGTAAGGTTACTTTTGGAAGAGAATAAGTCTCTGATTGACTCTTCATCTGCTACTGCACCAAAGGGTCCTGCTTCTGCATCTATTTCTGCTTCTAGAATCGGTACAGGTTGAAATAGGTTATATTCTCTTGCTACCCGACAGGAGTCTGGGGCATCTCCAGATGTCGTGACTGGTATGTTACAACTCTTTTCTCGTGATGTGTATTATTTTCTTGATCCATGGTCCACTCTTTTTTATGTGACCCCATTTATGGCTATGTATTTTGGTTTTGATCCCGAGGTTATTTTGAATCCTTTTTCTGTTTTACCCTGGTATGTGACTTTGTTGTTACTAAAAAAGTTCATAAGGGTGTGTGGTATCTGTTGGTAGTAAAGAGACTTTGGTAGATTTGTTCAAATTAGATATGGTGGATTTTGATTTCATTCTGGGGATGTATTAGTTACACTTGTGCTATGCATCCTTAGATTGTCGGGCCTATAAGGTTGTCTTTAAGTTCCCTGATGAATTAGTTATTGAATGGTAGGGTGGTTCCCTAGCTCCTAAGGGTAAGTTTATATCATATCTTAGGGCCCAGAGATTAATCTGTAAAGTGTATCTCTATCATTTGGTCTGAGTTAAAGACCCTAAATCGGAAGATCTTTCTCTGCATTCGGTTTCGATGGTGAATGTATTTCCTGAGGTCTTTTTGGATGATATTCCTGATGTTTCTTCAAATAGGGAGATTGAGCTTGGGATTGATTTTGTTTCAGATACTTGTCCAATATCTATTCCTTCTTATAAAATGGCTTTGGCTAAGTTGAGAGAACTCAAGGATCAACTTAAGAATCTCTTGGAGAAGGGTTTTATCCATCATAGTATGTCCCTGTGGGGTGCACCGGTGTTAGTCGTGCATAAGAAGGATGGTTCCCTTCGGATGTGCATTGACTATAGGTAGTTGAATAAGGCGACGGTTAAGAAAAAGTATCCTCTTCCAAGAATAGATAACTTGTTTGATCAGTTGCAAGGTGCCAAATTCTTCTCAAAGATAAAACTTCGATCTGGGTATCATCACCTTAAGATTATGGAGGTGGATATCCCTAAGATGGCACTCCATACTTGGTGTGGGAACTTTGAGTTCTTGGTTATGTCATTTGGTTTGACCAATGCCTCAGCGACATTCATGGATTTGATGAAATGGTAATCCATCAGTTTCTGGATATATTTGTCATTGTGCTTTTTTATGACATTTTGGTGTACTTTAAGAGTGAGGTGGATCATGCCAATCACCTCTGTGTGGTATTGCAGACCTTAAAGAAGCAGCAGTTGTATGCCAAGTTCTCAAAGCGTGAATTCTGGTTGAACGTTGTCACTTTTTTGGGTCATATTATTTCTATTGAGGGGATCATGGTAGATCCACTAAAGGTGGTAGTGGTTAAGAAGTGGACTAGACCTATACTCCAACCAAAATTCAGAGCTTTTTGGGTTTGGTTAAGTACTATAGGAGGTTTGTGGAAAGTTTTTCGATGATAGATACCCTATTGACTAAGCTGACTCAGAAAAAGGTAAAGTTTTCTTGGTCGTACGCCTATGAGGGTAGTTTTGAGAAGCTTAAGGATAGGCTAACTTCGGCTCCAATTTTGAGTTTTCCTGAAGGCAATGAGGGGTTTATGGTTTACTGTTATACTTCTCAGGTGGGACTTGGTTGTGTTTTGATACAGCATAGAAAGGTGATTGCCTATGCGTTTAGGCAGTTGAAGGTACATGAGAGAAACTATCCTAATCATGATTTAAAGCTTTTAATGGTGGTGTTTTCTTTGAAAATCTAGCGGCACTATTTGAATGGAAAGCACGTGGACATATTTTCTAATCATAAGAGTCTACAGTATGTATTCACTCAGAAGAAGATTAATCTTAGGCATAGAAGGTGCCTTGAGCTTCTCAAGGACTATGATATGAGTCTTAACTACCACCCAGGTAAGGATAACGTGGTTGTTGATGCACTTTGCATGTTATCCATTGGGAGTTTAACTCATGTTGAAAAGGAAAAGTGAGAGATGGTGAAGGATCTAATCTTGGGGTTCACTTTTTGGACTCTAAGAATGGGGGTGTATTGGTACAGAAAGTTGTTCGATTATCTCTTGGTTTAGAGAAAATGGTATATCCCTTCTTGATAAAAATCAAGGGTGATATAGGTGGGCAAAACGTAATGGTATTTGAGATCAATGGTGATGGTACCTTAGTTACAAGGGAGGTTATGTGTTCCTGACGTCGATGGTTTGCAAGAAAGGGTATTGGATGAGGCGCATGAATTGCACTATGTTTTTTATCTCAGTTTGATACAAATATATCATGATCTCAAAGAGATGTATTGGTGGAATAGTATGAAGAAGGATGTGGCTGATTTTGTGGCCAAATATTTGGTGTGTCAACAAGTGAAAGTTGAGAACATGAAGCCGGGAGGCTTATATCAAGAAATTGAATTTCCTAAATAGAAATGGGAAGTGATATACATGGATTTTGTTACCGGTCTTCCTCAATCTTAGAACTAATTTGATTTGGTTTGGGTCATTGTGGATAGGATAACAAAGTCAGCTCACTTTTTTCCAGTGAGGACTAACTTTTAGGCTAAGGATTATGCGATATTGTATCTTCATGAGATTGTAAAGCTTCATGGGATACCTATTTCAATTATCTTACTTTTGGCGGTCATTTCAGAAGGGGTTGGATTCTAAGGTTAGTTTGAGTATTAATTTCCACCCACAGACGGATGGGCAAGTAGAAAGGACTATTCAGATATTGGAGGATATGCTTCGTGAGTGTGTGATTGATTATGGTGGTAATTGGGTTAAGCATCTTCCTCTTTTAGAGTTTGCTTACAATAATAGCTATCATTCTAGTATTGGTATGGCCCCTTTTGAGACATTGTATGGTAGGAGGTTTAGACCTCCTATTGGATGGTTTAAGCTTGGTGAGGCAGATATGTTTGGCCCAAATTTGGTTTATCCGCCTATAGAGAAGGTAAAGATGATTTGGGATAGGTTTAAGGCTGCCCAACGTGGCTAAAAATCCTATGTGGATGTAAGGCATAGGGACTTAGAGTTTCAGGTTAGGGATAGGGTATTCCTAAAGGAGTCTCCCATAAAGGGAGTAATACGATTTGGGAAAAAGGGAAGCTCAGTCCCCGATATGTTGGTCCTTATGTAGTTTTGAGAAGGGTTGGTAATGCTACGTATGAATTGGAGTTGTTTTCTAGTTTGAGCTCAATTCATCCGGTATTCCATGTCTCTATGTTGAGAAAGTGTATAGGTAATCATTCATCGATTGTTTCTTTGGAAGGATTGGGTATCTCGGATTCTCTATCTGATGAAAAAATCTCAGTTGAGATCTTGGATCGGCAGGTTCATTGGTTGTGGACCAAGGATGTAGCTTCGGTTAAGGTTCTATGGCAGAAAAACAAGGTGGAAAAAGCTACTTGGGAAGAGAAAGAGGACATGAAGTCCAAGTATCTGCATTTTTTTCCTCTGGATATTCGTGCGGAAGGTATATGTTCTTGATCACATCTTTGTTTTCTAACTTGGTTAAAAGAAGGTTGATTTCCTTGCATCTTTGTTTTCTAACTTAGTTAAAGGTTAGAATGGTTATATTGGGGTGTAATTCGTTCTTGTACTACTTTTTCCGCCATTCGGGGATGAATGATTCTAGTGGGAAAGACTGAAACACCCTGGGTTCTGGCCCTTAGAAATTTCCTGGGTTTTGGACTTTTTGGACATCATACGACTCACCATACTAGTCGTATGGTGAGGGTACGGGTCAACTGACCCAGTTGTATATTGTCTAATATTGGGTGGTGTTAGGTGGTTTAGTTTCTTAAATGGGTACGACTTGGGTAGATACGAGTCGTATAATAGGTATGGGTCGTAGGTTTGGGTTTTTCTTCACTTAATCTGAAATTTACTAACATAACTTGGATTTGAGTACGAGTGGCTTACCATGAGTGGTGATATAGGGTAAGAGTCATATAGTCCAACTCGAATGTTGGAAAGTGACAACCCCTCTTGTTTTTGTTATGGGTATGGATTAAGGGTACATATCGTACCCTTGGATACGATTGGGCTTGGTGTCCGTATATTGGACAGTGTTGGGGGTCCAAAGGATACCTAGGGTACAAGTGATAGGTACCACTCGTATGATAGGGTAGGGGTGGTATAGTGGATTCGTACCCTCTTACGAGAAATTAATTAATATAGTTTAAGTTGGGGGTATTCTGGACATTTCCCCTTATAACTCCTTAGGACCCCACAACTTAAAACACCTTTTTAGGGCTTCATTAATCTATTTGCAATTAATCAAACACTCCAAACTCTCTCAAAATCTCTCCAGGCTCTTGGGTTAAGAAAAAGCTAGGGTTTCCTTCAAGGTGCTCAATTGAGGCTCATAGGGGTGATTTCTTCTCATCTTCTTCTCAATCTAAGGCATGTTACTCCTCCCTGATTGTTAGTTCTAACTAAAGGCATGTTTTATAAATTATTTTCATGGAATAATTGTTGTCTAGTTTTGGGTTTTCAAATATATGATGGGGGTTTTGATTATAAATGCTTGGTTATGGTTTTCCCATGTTTTAATTACGTATTGATATGTTTTAATAGTGGATTAGACATTTGGTTGCATCGGAATGGTTAATTTGTACTTGGTTTTGGTTTTGGAAATACTATGCCCCCGTGTTTGATAAAATGCCTATGAAAATGTTTTTTTACTACATTGTTGAATTTTTAATGGAACTATTGCATGGTATGACTTGGTAATGGAACCCTAAATAGTATAAAGGTTTAAATGAATTGGAATGGTTAAATGGTAAGGTCTTGGTGGTTATGGTTGGTCTAATTGAAAGCCTTGTGGGGTACAAGGGAATCCCCTAAGCAAACATAACAATGATCACTTGTGGGGTACATGGGATTCCCCCAAGTCAACTTAATAATGTAATCTATGGGTACATGGGAATCCCTTCTTTTTAAAATGGATGGCTAAGGCTATTGATTGAAAGCTATAGTCGGTATGACGATACCACTACTTATAGCCTTGGCTAATAATAAATGGAATGGTGGTTTGGATGTATGGTAATGGTTTTAATTGGGCAATAATGGCGGGGTATGATAGCTAACCGTGAAGGTGTGAATCCAATGGACGGACACTGAAAACTTATGTTTTCCAACATGAGGATTGGTCATGGCGACCATATATGATTCTAATGGGGTACACAGGAATCCCCTAAGTACACTTGTACATGTGTATCATGGAGAGCGAAGGGTACTCGGGAATCCCCTACTCCTATGGTATCTTCGATTCGTGCGGCTACACGTATTGGGGCCCGTTCAGGGGGTTACACTAGACCCATATAGCCTGTGGGTGGTTCTAGGATGGTTAAGCTACACATACCCATGTTAATGGTTTTGAAGGCATGCTAAACCTGGTTCCCTTTCCCAGCATAGTTATATATATATATGTATGGTTGTGAATGTATATGGTTAGTTTATTTGGTTTTAAAGGTTGGCATTATTTTATCCTTATCCTAAGTTCATGCTAGCGTTCACATGCTAACCCATCTTCGAGCGGCTGTATCTCCATGTGATGGAGGAACCATCCATTCTACTCCTCCTGCTTAGTGATTGGATTCAGGATCAATTTGGTTGGATTGAAGTGGTGAGCTTTCATATTTTGAAAGGCTCTATTTCATGTCATGGATGCTTTTACATACTTTGGTCATTATATATACTATGGTTTTGGCTATGGTCAGCGGCATGTCCTGACCGGATATTGTTTTACTTTCACTTAGAGGTTGTATAGAACTACTATGGGTTGGTATAGACGGTATCGGTATTGGTGTCAGACTTAGTATTGGGGTTGATACTATTGGATTGTATTTATGATTGTTCCATCCTTTTATGTTATGGACTCATACTTGGTTATTGTTTTTGTTGTTGGTTGGACTTTCTTGGGTTGGCCGGTCTGGAATTGTAATAAACGCTATCTTGTTATATGTTTGAAATTCATCCGACTCAGGGGTACGTTTGAATGGTTGGGTTGGGTATCAGGGGTGGTCCCTGGTCTTGGTTAGACTTGGGATGCTCTTTACGACAAAGCCCCGATATGGGTCATGTCATGTTCAGAACAAGATCAATCCCAAAGTCAATCTCCCTATTTGTAGGAACACCAAGAAGGTTATCAGGGAAGACCTCGAGAAATTCATTCACCATCGGGACAGAATACAAAGAAGGACCCTCCGAGTTAGAATCTTTAACAAGGACTAGATTATAGAGACACCCCTTAGAGATTAATCTCCTAGATCTAAAGTATGATATGAACTTCCCCTTAGGATCTAGGGAACCACCCTTCCACTCAATAACCGGTTCATTAGGGAAATTAAAGACAACCTTACGGGTCCAACATTTTAGAGATTCATAGCATGAGTGCAACATATCCATCCCCAATATAACATTAAAATCTACCATATATAATTTAAATAAATCCACCAAAGTTTCTTTACTATGAACAAATACCACACACCCTCTACAGACTCTTTTATCAATCACTGAGTCACCTACTGGGGTAGAAATAGAAAAAAGGGTCTGAAACACACTTGGGACCAAAACCAAAATGCACAGCCACAAATAGGGTCACATAGGATAGAGTGGACCCCAGATGAAGTAAATAGTACATATCATGAGAAAAGAGTTTCAACATACTAGTCACGACATCAGGCAATGCCTCGAACTTCTGTCGGGTAGTGAGAGCATAAAGATGGTTTTGAATAGTGTCGAAACCAGATGGTGCACCCTTTGGTGCTGGAGCTGAAGAAGAGGAAACAGGAACCTTGTTTTCCCCAGAGGCAACCTTACCAATAGGACAGTTTCTAAGCATATGCCCTAGCTGACTACAGTTGAAACACATGCCCATTACCTCATCATAGAAACCCCGATGCAAACGACCATAAAATCTATAAGGAGGATATGATGGAGCTGACTGAGCTCCACTTGCCTGAGATTAGGCATCCTGTGCCCTAAAGTTGTCACCACCATGGAAATGCCTATAACCTGATGACTTTAGGTAGGGAGCACTAGCCGTCGAGTAAGATACAGAATTTTCCCACTTCTTCTTAGGCTACTTACCACCATTCCTGACATTCTGTTGTTGGCCACCACCCTACTCAGAAAATTTGAATTTCTTTCCCTGCCTTTCCCTTAACTCAACCTGTTTCTTTTACTTTTTCTCTACCTGCTGCATGTACACAACCAACCTAGAGATATCCATGTCCTTGATTAACAAGTCACTTTTACTTTTAAGGATCAACTCATGAGACAATCCTAAAGAAAACTTTCTCATCCGAGCCCTCATACTAGAAACCAACTACGAAGCATACTGCGAAAAATGGTGAAACTTCAAGGCATACTCTTTTACTGACATCTTACCCTGCTTCAGATCAACAAACTCTTCCGATTTTGCTTCCCTCAACTCCTGAGAAAAGAAACGGTCCAATAAAGCATTAGAAAAATCCTCCAACAGAGATAACTTGGCTCCATCACCCCTTGATTTTTCTCATTCCTCATACCATTGGTACGCCACACCTTTCAGTTGGTAGGAGGAAAACTCCACGCCTTCCATATTCGTGGCATGTATAACTCAAAAAATCTTTTCCATTTCATCCAAGAAACCTTGAGGATCATCCTCCACCTTAACACCCATAAAGGTCAGAGGGTTCAACCTCATGAATTGGCCAACCCTTTTGGCCTCAGAAGATAGAGTAACAGCAACACCACGCTTAGACTGAGTAGTTGCAAACTGGGCCAGTATATGGATGGACTAATGAAACTCAACGTTCGTCACTTCAGCCTGAGGAGTCTCAGAAGGACTAGAGGGAACTGGTGGAACTCTAGGACAATCAGGAACTAGACCCCTAGCCCAAGTATGGATCCCATGAGTAGAGCGTGTCCCGTCAACATTATCCCCAATCAGGACGGAGGAGTTTCCGTGGGATACAGATGTCGAGGCATGATCTAAAAAGTAAACAAAGGGGAATTAGAGAAGATTTCAGGACTTAGACTTTACAACTTGATAATAAAACACAAGAAAGAGAAACATTCATTAATGCCTTGTAGCCTCTCCTTTATGAGTGTGGCGCGCTACACACCCTTAAAAGAGACTCTACTCAACACGGCTTTGTGGAATCCCAATTGACTATGAACCTAGGGCTCTGATAGCAATCTGACATGACCCAAACCATGGAGAAGTCATGTTGGGTGCCTCAAGACCAACCTAGATCAGAGACCATCCCCATTACCCAACCATAACCACTCTACACCATGTGTCAAAGAAATTTTGTATACATAAAAAGATGGAACAATCATGAATCAAATACATTCAAATGGTGCCATCCCCAATACCAATCCCAATCCCAAAGCTAACACCAATACTAACATCACCCATGCCAACCCAAAGTAGTCTTACGAATCCTTTATCCAAAATCAAAACAACATTTAGTTGGGACATGCCCCCGACCATAGATAAAAACCAAGGTCTAAGAAATAAAAAAAGTATGTAAAGAAGTCCATAATATGAAATAGAGCCTTCCGGAGTATGGAAGCTCACCTATTCAATCCGACACAAAGTTGTCCCCAAGTCCAAGCCACGGAACAGGAGGAGTAGTATGGCCGGTTCCTGCATCGCATGGGAATACAGAGCCGAAAGACAGGTTAGCGGGTTAACTCTAGTATGTATGCAGGAATAAGGATAAAATAATGCCATCATCCAAAGCCAAAGTAAATAACCATATGCAACCACGTACATATATACATATATACTATGTAGGGAAAGGGAACCAGTTGTAGTATGCAATTAAATGTTTAACCTGGGCTCGGTAGCTCGACCATCATAAAACCACTCACGAGATATATGGATCCAGTGTTATACCTTGAATGGGCCTCAGTACGTGTAACCGCATGAACTAAAGATATATAGGGTTAGGGGATTCCCGTATTCCCTTCACCCTCCATGATACATATATATATATATATATATAAGTATAAAATTAGGGGATTCCCTTACACCCCACAAATATATGGTCACCATTACCAACTCTCATGTCGGCAAACATAAGTTTCCAGTGTCCATCCATTGGACTCACAACTTCAGGGTTAGCTATCAAAACCCACTATTATTGCCTAATTAAAACCTTTAGTACATAACCAAACCACCAATTCCATAGTTAATTACCAAGGCATTATGAAGTGGTATCGTCATACCAATTATAGGTTGCAAGCAATGTCATTAGCCAACACTTAGGGGATTCTAATGTATCCCACATGATTGTCAATTAAACCAAAACCATGGCCACCAAGGCCCTTCCAAATCATTTAAAACCATTTAAACCAATTTAGGTTCCATAACCATATTATACATTGCAATAGTTTCAATAAAAGTTAAAATATGTGACAAAACCATTCTTATAGCAATTTTAACAAATATATTGAGGGCATCTAGTTTCCAAAACCAAAACCAAGAACCAATTAACCATTCCCATAAAACCACATGTTCAATCCTACATTATAACATGAAAAATTATAAATAGAACATGGGAAAACATCATCCAACCATTAGTAACCAAAACCCCCAATATATAATTCAAAACCAAACAATACCCATAATTAAATCATAAAAACCATGCATTTAAACATGAATTTAGTTGAACTAACAATAAGAGAGGAGTAATATTCCTTAGATACCAAAGAGTACTTAGAAAAACCACCCTTATAAGCCATGAATTTATTGTATTGGAGAAACCCTAGCCTTTTTTGAACCAAGAGCCTTGACAGAGATTTGAGAGTGTTTTAGGAGTGTTTTGATCTTTCAAAGTAAAGAATGAGGGACAAATTAATGTTATAGGACATGGGTATTGAGGGTTTTAGGGTATGAAATTTCTAAAATGTCCTCAGATTAAAAGCTGAAAAATGAGCGTGGGAGAGTACGACGACACCACCTAAATTATACCCACAACATACGAGTGGTACCCACTATTCATACCCTAGGCAGCAACTTGGACTCCAACACTATCCAACATACTACCAGAAGGTCCATCTGGTATCCAAAACATATGAGTGGTACCCTTAAATTGTACCCTTGGCAGAATCATTTAGGCTAGAATAGGATATCATATGATTTGGCACTATACCTCTCATATCATAACATATGACTAGAATAATGCCTTCTCGTACCTTGGATAGTAAACAACCAAACAACACTGATTATCATATGAGTTGATGACCCTAAACTGTACACACATCATACGCCAAGTACCCTCAAGCCGTATGATGTGCAGAAGCTCTAACTCAAGAAATTCTAAGGGTCAAAAGCCAAAATATTTCACTAGGACATCTCTTAACTGCCTCAATTTTCTATGGATCCACCATGATCCCCTCACTAGAAATAACATGCCCCAAAAAAGTCACAACATTCAACCAAAACTCAAACTTAGAAAATTTGGCATACAACTTTTGATCCTTAAGGGTCTGCAACACAATTCAGAGATAATTGGCATGATCATTCTCACTTGGGATGACTTGGCAAATGATTTTGTGGATCACTATAATTTCCATGTCGATATTATTACTGATAAAATCTCTATCAGATAGCTAAGGCAAAAATCAAATGAGAGTTCTCATAAATATTCCATATAGTGGAGAGAAGAGGCAACCAGGGTATATTCTCATATAGAAGAAACTGAAATAATCAGTTACTTCATTCACTCACTAAATCCAGAATATTTTGATCTCATGGTAACGATTGCTGAAAAAATATTTACTGAAATTATCAAGACTGGAGAAATGATTGAGGATGACCTTAAGACAAGAAGGATAATAAATTTGAAAGAACTGTAATCCAATCGTCAGGGCTTCTATACTACCTCTTTCGAAAATGGAAAGAAAAAAAAGAAGAAAGTAATGGGAATGATGAATCAAGAAAATTCTTCCAACTACAAGAAACCTTCTCGATACCAACCCAATTCTAGATATGCTTACTATCTAGTATGCAATGCGCAAGCAACATATCATGCACAACCTCTACCACAAAACTACCAAAACAATGTACCTTATGCCAACCATGAAAGGAAGCCACCCAGAATCTTCACGCCATTGGCAGAACCACTTACTCAGCTTTATGAATGGTTGAAAGAATCAGTGTTACTTCATCCAGTGGAATAAAATCCTATGAACACTTTTATTAATTGGTATGATCCAAACAAGTGACGTGCTTACCAATCTGGAGTTGTTGGACACGATACAGAAAAATGTATCACTCTCAAGTACAAAATTCAAGATCTGATTGATAACAAGGTGATAATGCTTGAAGAAAATCCAAATAATGTTAACAACAATCCATTTCCCAATCGCAAGTTGTCATTAGCACCATCAATCAGAAGAAGCATGAATTTTCCTCAAAAGGCACACTTTTGACGTCCTTCTATCCTACATTTGGAAGTTATTATTTTCTTTTCTTGTAATCGTACTTTCTTATTTCTTGTAATTGCATTTTGTCACTTTATTTCCTTGTCGCACATTATTGTTTGATTTCCTTGTAATTGCACCCTTTTAATTGTAATGAACTACATTCGGCCTAATTTTGCTTGCGGAATACATAGGCGGCCTGTATTGGCTTCGATCATGTTATCAAAAGTATCAAGTAACCCTTTTGTATGTATGAACTATGTTTTACTTAAATTCTCAATAATGGGATATGTAGGCGGCCAATGTAGGCTTCGGTCAACCCCTTAGAAAATTGATCTTTTCATTGTATGTACGAACTATGTTTCACCTGAATTTCCAAGAATACGATACGTAGGCGGCCTATGTTGGCTTCGATCAACTGCTTAGAAGATTTATCTTTTTATTTTATATTAGAACTATTTTTTCTACCTTAATGAAATGTGTAGGCACCACACTGGCTTGGTCCTATTTTCCGTAAGATTTTCATAGAAATTGTGGGCAAATTCTTCAGAAGATCTCAAAAAAATAATTAAAAGGATCATTTCCCAAGTTAAATTAAGATGACATTGAAGCATGTAACTGTGGTATAAATTTTTGAAAAGGTCTTAAAAATTTCATAAAACTTGACATTTGCTACAAAGTTGAAAATCAGACTTTGCTGAAGTGGAAATTGGGGCATAAATTTTTGAAGTTCTCTATGCTTAAAGTACTTTACGTTAGAAATAACTCAACCATTTTTCATTTTAGACTGGGCACAATTTTTGAGATCTCAAAAATTTCATACTAAACAATGTTGTCATAAGTTCTAAGAAAGTTCGAGATTTTCTATGTTATAGACCGGGTAGAATTTTTTAAGAAGATCCTCAAAATTCCACAAAAGCTGTACTTTAAGATCAGAAAAGTTTGCAAAGAAATGATCAACAAGGTGCATCGGGAGAGCAAGGTAATACTAACATAGTCAGTCTTTCAAAATTAAGATTTTTTCTTTGGATGCAGGAACAGTGAAGTCATAAAGTTGACAACGTTAAGCATGAAAAAGGGCATTATCAGACCCACTATGACCTTGCTATAATAATCCAGACAACTTCTCTCCCCTATTTTCCTCTTGATTTATATTTCTATTACTTTATGATGATCTGTAACACTTTCTCTGATTTTATAGGGAAATGATCGGGCATAACGAAGAGGATGTGGAGATATTATCCAAACTACTATCTCTACATCATCATGAGTCAAGAAACTTCATCTTTATCTTTAAACTCTATCTGTTGTTACACTCCTAACTTAGTTATAATAAATTGTTGTATTATTAATAAGTATTGTTTAAGTTATACAATTGACATTATGGAAGACTGCCTCTAAGAAATAATGCAAAAGTATCCTCTCAAAGCTTGAGGACTCAATCCAGAAGCTCAGGACATTGGACAAGTCCTTTAAAGGACTCCTGATTCAAGGGATGAAGTTCAACAAATCAACTTTCATCTTTTCTTATTATATGTGGGCCATCCATTATTTCTAAAGGACACATCATATTATATTTAGGTTTTCACCCTTTAAGAAGACACATTGGGTCGTCACCCCCTTCAAAGAAGACGCATTATATTCATGATTGGTCGTCCTCCTTTCAATAAAACTCATTAGGTTGTCACCCCGTTCAAAGTGACATGTTTCATTCAATAGTGGTCGTCCGTCTTTCAGTGAGACACATTGAGTCGTTACCCCCATTCAAAGTGGTGTGTTACATTCAAGATAGGTCATCCACCTTTTAATAAGACTCATTGTGTCGTCATCCCATTCAAAGTGCCATGTTCATTCAATATTGGTCGTCCACCATTCAATGAGATGCTTTGGGTCGTCGCCCCCATTCAAAGTGACACCTTACATTCAAGATAGGTCGTACGCTTTTGAATAAGACATGTTGGATTGTCACTCTATTCAAAGTGGCATATTACATAAAAAATAAGTTGTTAGCCTTTCAATGAGACTCATTAGACTATTACTCTGTTCAAAGTGGTTGTGCGGATCGGTTCATCAAATATCTCAGCATAGTGTATTCAAATAGGTTTGCACCAATTTACGTTTGCGTAATGCTACATTTTCAACTAATCATATTTTTGAGTTATTTTCGAGAGTATCCAAAAGGATGAAATTCTCAAATCAAAATCACAGGTGTGGACGACTCTAAAAAGGACGCAGCACAATGTGAAACTTTTTCTTAGCAATAAACTGGGACATAGTCTGAAGAGAAATATCTAACTCTTTAGACGCAAGCTGAAGGATGACTTTCACCACCATTAAACCACAATCCTATCAGAAGGCATATAGGAATTTTGGAATATTTTTAGTTCCAGTTTCACCTCCAGTGCATTGCTACCTCGCACCATAGATAGTCTTTCTCTTCTGTGAAAATTAGGTGACAAATAACCTAGAGTTTTGGAAATTGTGTCAATGTAGCTCTCAGTTGAGGGTGTAAAAGGGCCCCACATTTTTGATTGAGATAAATGCAAGACTCTTTTCCATAACTAGATATATTTGTCACTCATTCCGAACCAAAGATCGTGTAAAATAAAAGACTATCTTTTCTGCCGATCAAGTCAAACTACAAGAAGTCTGATTCCCTGAGTCTCGGGGATATGTAGGCTGAGCTCCATATAGAAAACTCAATCGCATTCCAAACTCCTCCCAATCTGCTTATTCTCCAGCTTGTCGGTTTCACCAAAATTTAAAAAATTGGTATAACTTGTGAATTCTTTAAAAATCGTGCTTAAATCAAGCTTTATAAACTACAAGTGGTCTGAATTCTCATGTAACCTGAGATATATTGGAACCGCAATACCAGAGTCCGGCCATGAATTCCTGAAACTCATGCGAAAATCAACTTCTTTCGAGAAATAAATTTGTGGTCGGACAAAATTAGGGACGCCAAACTCACTTTGCCCAGGGTTACTTGCACTCACCCTAACCATAAGGAGGGGAAAGTTGTTGACACCTGATTTTTGCCCTCCCTATTCCAAATTAGTTTTTGAGTTTCTCAATTTTAAATAATTCTAAAATAACTATTTTTCCGTTATTTTGAAATAAATTCCAAGCCTAACTTTTGAATTTAGGTGAAATTAATATATTTTGTGTTAAGGATCATATAATTATTAGTTAAAGAAAATGCTTTAGAATTTATTTTGAGTGAAAAGTTTGATTAAATTACAAATACTCTACTTTTCCCAAAATTGACTGAAAATAAGAAATGGATGACATAATTAGTTTCTTAATTTAATCAAAATAATTGTGCTTTATTGAATAATTATTTTGAAATTATTGAATTTGAGAAGCTCGTTAAATTAATTAAAATTTAATTTCATCTCGACTTTGTCCAATTGATTCAGTTATGACTATTTTATTAATATAAATTGGCTATAATATTTAATTGGACTCATTCTTCCTTTCTATATTTTAGTTTTTCAGCCTAACAAACACCCTTATATAACGCCATTAACCAGCCAACCCGCCCAGGCCCATTTTTTTTCAACAACTTACCCATCCCCAAAACCTAGTCCACCTTTTATTTCCCTTCACCCTTTCATCCCAGCCAAACCTACACACCGACCCGGCCCACCCCATGTCTTTCCTCTCCTTCAAAAAGACAATTTTAACAACTCATTAATAACAAAATGCAATAACAGTGTACAAACACAACACAACTACCTTATCAAAAACAAAAGGCAATAATTAACACAAAAAAATACCATCAACTATACTAAACCCTAGCCGCCTCCCTTCTTTTACCATTTTCCCTCCCGTACAACCATCTATGGCAAAAAAAATCAGATGGATTTCATCGTTTTCAGACTGAGATTCACTATTTTGAGCAAAGGATTAACTCCCAACGTTTCTCTCCTTCATTTCTCTTACTGATTCAATACATCTCACTATGGATTTCAAAACTTTCAAGAAAGGATTTCAAATTCGGATTTGAAATCTATGGAAAACCTCAATCCCCCCCCCCAAAAAAAAAATCCCCTATAAATAGGTAGTGAAGGATAGAGGGAAAGGGGTATTTTTTGGGGGGAAAACTTGGAGATTCTGGAAGAGCATTTCTCTAATCTCATGTAACTAAGAAATTCTTTGAAATCAATTAAATTCCAGCAAAATTTAAGTGAAATTCTGATTTCAAAGTCGTCTTTATCAACTCGTCATCCCAGATTCGTTGTCCCGAAAAAGGTCAGTTGTCAACCTCGTCCTATCTTATTTTCAATTTTGTGTAGAAGAAAAGTGTTGTCACCCAATAGTTCCCATCTTTGTTAAATTCTATGTATCTGAATTTATTTGTTACGTGTAAAATGGTCGGACGTTGTTTTGAATATCGTGCACAAAATGCATGTTTCTTGATTTTGAATTTGTGATGAAGTTTAGTTATCATAATTATATATATGTTTAAGTAGGAGTGTTCTGTGGATATTGAAGATTTATCTTTCCTTTTATCTATAATAAATCAAGTATTTTGCAAATTTTTAATTCAGGTTCAATCATGTCTGAAGGTGTTTTCTTTAGATATGAGAGTTCCATTAGAATAATGTAATATCCCGATCATTTCTTAAGCCTAAATCCATCTTTTGAGTGGATATGTATGACTTCCAAAGTGATTGATGTTTAAACCATGTTGTATTTCTCTAATTTCTACTTTTTGTCATGTAGAACATTGAATAAGCTTTCCATCGATACCAATTTCATCAAAATCCGACATCGTATGAGTGAGTTATGGCCATTTTACTCAACGGTATCGGATCGCCCAGGTTTGACGGCCGACCTGGTGGACCGTTAAGTGCCCCGTCAAGCCAAGGCAGTGAGTCCTTTTTTAGGCCATCGTGCGACAGCCAAGTTGGTGGATCGTCAAAAAGTTGACGGGCCGTCAAGGGGTCCGTCAGGTCGAGACAGAATGTCTCATTTCTGGCCCTCGAGTGATGAACGACTTGGTAGACCGTCAGTTTCCTGACGAACCGTTACTTCGACTATCACGTCGAGGCAGAACATTCCAGTTTTGGCACTCGAGTGACGGACGATCTGGTGGACCATCAGGAGACTTGACGAACGATCTGGTGGACCGTCAAGAGACTTGACGGACCGTCGATCGACCGTCACAAGCCCCAATCAGCAAATTTCAGCATTTTCAAAAAAGGGCATTTTGGTCATTTCCTCCCCATGTGGTCTTATATATATATATCAAAGTGGAGAAGAGCCACTCATTTCCTTCTCCTTTCTCTTTCAATCTTCCAAGAATCTCCTAGAAACTAGGGTTTCTACAAGATCCAAAATCCAAATCCTCTTCCAAGAAATTCAGAGAATCTTTCATGAATTTCTCCAAGTTGTTCAAGAACTAAGTTTCCCAAGTCCAAGGCATCAAGAATCTTTGCCTAAAAGTGTGAGAAGAGTTCCAAACATGTTTCCACATCTTCAAATCAAAATCCTAGGTATGTGGGGTTTGAACAAGAATACTCCTTTCGTTCTTGTGCCTAAAGATTTACTTTCTATTATTGATTTACATGATTTTGTAAGTGAGTTACACCCAAATTTTTTTATGTATGATTTATGAGACTTGAGTTGAATAAGCTTGATATTTATGGTTATTTCACCATCATGCTTCTTAAATTGAGTATTTATTCCATGAGATGTATATTGTCATTATATATTGATGATTTCTAAGTGATTTATGATAAGTGTCAAGATTTGTGTTTTTCTATGAGAAATTTGACTATTAAATATATATATATATATATCGATATTTGAATTGAAAGTCAAGAATGAGTTTGATGATGTTTCCTTGAAGCTTTGGCATTTGAAATAATTTGATAAGCAAATGTACTTGATGTTGAGAAACATTGTTTGAATTTGAGTCGAGTTAGGAATCCACAGTCGTATATGATTTACCGATGAGATATACTGTTGTTTTGGTCATCATGATAGACCCATGAGTTGATATTGATTAAGGTGGATTTGCTAACGCGTTTTGAGCTGAGTCTGGGAGGAGTATTTAGCACCGAGCGGGAAATGTGGTATTTTTCTAGAACTACGTGCCACCATAGGATTGATTTTGATAGTTGTGGGCCAAAAGTTGAGTATGAGATTGTGATGATGATATTGAGGTTATACTCTCTGGCAAGAGTATGACACCCCTGTCAATGTGGGGTTCTCTTCTTAGGAGGGCAAAATGTTGGACTCCATGCGGCTCACATGGTGTAGTTATGTCGGTTATAAGAAACTCCCACGTCCATAATGATCTAAGTACCATGAGTTACCGAGTCACTCTAAGTCATGAATCAAAGAGTTTGAGTTGAGTTAAATGATTTATGAGATTTATGAAGCATATGTTATTACTAATGACTTACGGAAATGATGTTTTAAATAATTCAAGCGAAGAGAGTTATTATTGTCAGCATGCATGATTTTCTTATACATTTATGATATTATTTAAAATGTTGCATCCACCCCCACATACTCAGTACATTCCTAAGTATTGACTCACATACTCTTGTGTACTCTATATTTCCTCATGATATAGGTTCAGGTGCTCAGTCTCAGCAGCGACAGTGATCTTTGAGTGCCTTCATCTACATTTCTGCGGTTGGTAAGTCCTCATGGTTCGAGGACCTGTGTCTTCAATTTTTTCTGGTTAATAGATGGTTGTTTACTTTCAGTTCAGTACGATTCAGTTGGGGATCTGTCCCAATGGCTCCTCAGTCCTATGTAGTAGAGTCTTTGTCAGACTAGTGTACCAGCGTGTATAGAGATTTCAGTATTTTGTTTGTACAGGGCAGTATTACTCCATGTTTCAGTATGTTCATGACATGGTTATTCCTCTTTATCTTAGCATGATTTTCCCTATAATGAGTTTTGAAAGTGATGACAAGCTTAGAGGGTTAGCTTAAGGCCACGTGTGGCCTTGAGTACCATGTGACGTCTCGGGATAGGTTCTTAGGGCGTTACAAATAACTTGTAGTAGTTTTAAGTTATCTCCTTAGTTGACTAATTACATGTTTACACAAACTTTTGTTAATGATACTCTGCTGATTAAATTAAGTACTGCTACATGAGTGTTCCTTATTTTATGTTGGCTTCCTATGAATCTTTTTTTTTACTGTAAGATACCTATATTAAAGTAGTAATTGATGTGATTATGTCTTCGTTCTTTAATACTAATGACTTTCATTTTTTTTTCATTGTGAGACTTTTGTTTTTTATTAAGACTAGAGGAGCATGGCCCGTGTCAGCACGGACCCAACATTAAGATATTTATTTATCTTTTCAATCTTGATATATTTAAATAAAAAAATTTAATAAAAGGATTGCATATGTTTTCTAGGATTCATCCAGAATCTAGGATGAGTTCAACATATGTTATTTTAATACGTATTTAGATAATTTAAATTGTTAACTATTGTAATTTATAATATTTTTTATGTAATTTTTAAATTAATATACGTTACTTTTCTTGTCCAAATTATTGTGGCATTGATAGTCAATTATATTTTAAAAATAATTTAAGTTTTTAATTATTGTTATTTATAATACTTTTCTTCTATTCCAATTTCAGTGACACTAATATAATTTCAAGAGTCGACCAAATATTTTATATCTTTTAAATTTTAAGTTGTTAATTATTGTGATTTCTAGTATTTTTCATGTAATTTTTTTGAAATATATAACATATTAAATTATTTTTAGATATTTTAAGTTGTTAACAATTGTAATTTATAATACTTTTTATGTAATTTTCGAATAATATATGCTACTCTCTTTGTCCAGAATTTTGTGTCGACGGCAGCCAATTATATTTCTTAAATAATTTAAATTTTTTATCATTGTGATTTATCATATTTTTTCTATCTCAACTTATGTGGCACAATGCTTAAATGACCATAATAATTAATTAGGGGTGGTATAATAAAATCACGACTAAAGTAGCTGAAGTAGAAATCAGTCAATTTTTAAATATTTTTTTTGTTAATTATTGTTATTTATAGTATTTTTTATTTCATTTTCAAATAATATATGTTGTTTTATATCTTCTTCTGTCCCGTCTCAATTTATGTGGCACTAATATAATTTTGATAGTCAATCAAATATTTTATGTTGACATATCATTTTGTTATTCTTATTTTTCTAATACATAAATGACTTATAATAAGGATTGATATAGTAAAATCATCTTCCGAAAGACGAAAATTTAATTTAAAACATTAAGAGTTAATTTTGTATTTTATGTCTATTTTATTTTTCATTAAATACTATTTATTTTCTTAATATCTAGATGACTCATAATAATTAATTAAGAGAGATTGATTATGTTATTACTATAAAAATTACTATAATTTTATCATATCCAAAAGTAATCATTGATAATTCACCGGAATAGTATATTAATTAAATACAGGATGCTATATTTGCATTTGAAAATATGATATTATTAAATATTATTGGATAGTGCATTATATTTATCTTTCACAATAATAAAATTTTACTATATATTTTTGTTTATTTCTTTTTTACTTGATACATATTGACCCAATACAAATTCTAAGAAAATATTCATTAGAAATTTATTTTATTAAATTAAATTTATTAATTTTGTAGTTTAAAAATTTTAAGTTAATTTTAAATATTAGTATTTCCATATATAAAAAAATAATTTTAAAATTTAAATTACTAAAATAAATAAATAAAAAAAAGATTATTTTTATATAAAAGTCAATTAAAATAATAAAATTGATTTACTTTAAATCTTTAGTTGCAATTAATTAAGATAATTTTTTATTTTGTTATGATTTATGCTGCACCGATAAATTTTTGAGAATTGAATAGAACTTTTATCTATTTTTAAAAAAGTATTTTAACTTGTTAATTATTGTGATTTATAATAATTTTTACGTAATTATCAAATAATATATTTACTCCTTGTGTCCCAATTTATGTGGCTTCGATACAATTTTGAGAGTCATTAAATATTTTAAGTTGTTAATTATTATGATTTACAGTACTTTTTCTTTTATCTCAATTTATGTGACATTGCTAAAATAATGAGAGTCAATAAAAATTTTATATGTCTTTTAAATATATTAAGTTATTAATTATTGTGATTTGTGGTAAAACGTTAGTTTTGAACATAATAGCCAATTAAATAAATAAAAAAAATCACTTTCAATATGTAGTTATAGTTAATTAATATAAATTAATAGAATATATTAAATATTTAAATTATTATGATGAAACAATAGAATTATTATATATTGGGGCATGGTATGTAATTAAGTGGGAGTAGAGGGGTTTTTTGATAAGAGTCAATAAAATTTCTACATGTCTTTTAAATATTTTAAGTTATTAATTATTGTGATTTGTGGTAACAAATTAGTTTTGAACATGATAGACAATTAAATAAATAATTTTTTTTTACTTCCAATATGTAGTTATAGTTAATTAATATAAATTAATAAAATATATTAAATATTTAAATCATTATAATAAAATAATAAAATTATTATATATTGAGATATAATATATAATTAAATGGAAGTAACTGAGTTTTTTGATAATTGCAAGAGGAGGTCAAAACCACCTCTTATATATAATAGAAAAGAAATAAAGCCTAACTATTTGGAATATCTATTGATATTAGTTACTGAACCGTTTCGCCTATTTATATGGTTTTCGAGAATCATTTCATTAATACGGACAACATATTCTTTCCAATTTGTGTGATTGTTCTATTCCTACTTTAATAGATTTGCTTCTAAAATTCGAGACGTCTTTCTCCTATATTAATTTTTACTTTTCAAGAATATTGTTGTCATAGAGTGTTTGAGTAAGGGATCTTAATCGATTAAAAAGCTCCTCTCATGTGTGGTTTCTAGTGATAATTGGAGTTTATCCCTTTGTTTTCCTTGATTAGTCATGCAATGAATAGTTGAATAAATTTCAATCCTTATCTTTTCTTTCTTTTACATGAACCAATTTTAAACGAGTCCAATCGTACTCCCCACTCCTTCGCATTTGATATCCATTGAGTCAAACCTCACCAAGTCCATAAATGAATTAATATACCATAAACAGTTGTTGATATGCACTGGTATACGACAAGTGTATACGACAGAGTTACGGACTATATAGGTGAAAGGTGGCTGGTACATATCAATTTATGACGCATAATAAAGCTGGAAGCGAGCATACATATTTTTATACATTGATATACACCGTATATATGAAAAGACGTGAAAAAATAGGGATGGTATACATGTGCAATACACTGCAGAAAAATGAGGCCCATAGGCTCGAGAGCTTACTGATGGGCCAAAGAAGGGCCCAACTTAAATTCTTGTCTTCATTCTATGTAGTTTATAATTTATTCTTGTTTATTTGTATTAACTAATACTTTAATCCATTAATATAGATAAATCCCTCAAGGCATTGTAATTTTATTTTGTCTTAATTTTCTTTTACTTAATTCATAATTTTTTCATCTAATTTTTCTTGTCTAAAACGGATTAAATTGGCTCCTTCGATTTCCTCCTTAAAACAAATCTTTTAAAGATTAAGTATTTTATTCCAAAGTGATATTTGTTTCGTTCATTTGATTAAATGGACTATTTGGACTGAAGTAATTTTCTTCAAACCTAAGAGACTAAAAATTATTTATAATAAAATTGACTTTCACCTAAAAAAAGTAACAATGAAAAACGATAAGAAAATAATTATAAAATCTTCTTCTTTCTCCATAAAAACAAAAAAAATTATTTTCCTCTTAAAATTCAAAGAAAAATTGCAATTTAGTTTAATTCAAATAGAATATTTCTCGACTGAATGAATAAAGGCTATTTCAGATATGTAAATAAATGATTTTAGTATTTTTATAAAGTCAACCTTTTGCAAAGTTAGTCATTTTTAAGTTAGTTAAAAAATATTTGGCTAACCATTTTTAAAACAGATGCTCCTAAGTGCCTTAAAAACTTTCTTAGGGCGTTAATTGAACCCTTACCCATTTTCTCTAGTTTTAAAGGTTTATTTATGTGTTTGAACCTTTGAAACTCTTTTTATGCTTTTCTTGTTTTTTCTATAAAAAATCAAGTGGCGACTCTGTGAGTTTCTTAAAATTATTTCAATTTTTTTTTGAATTTTTTGAAATAGTAATAAAAAAGGTCAAATCATTTTCTTTTTAAATGAATTTCGGAAGGGATAAAATAATTAGTTGGATTATTTAGCCTTTTAGGGAGTCGTAAATTAGGCATAATTGACATAATTACTCATGCTTTAGGTAGAATTTCTATCTTAGAGATAAAAGTGCCTTACTTAACATCTAGAATTAAATTTAGATACATTAGCCTAGTCTGGAGTAGACATGGCCCTAGATAAATTTTCGGAGATTAAAAGTAAGCCCCTTCGACCCATCGCAGGCCAAGACTCTTCATAGTTTCTTGTAGACTTCTACCTGTGTTATTTAATCAAAATTCTTATTTTAGTGTTGAAGAAACTATATACATTATACTTATGCTAGATTGGTACTTGTGAGTTGATATGAATTTTGGTTCGAGTCTGACAAATGATGATAATATTGAGTTTCGGTTCGAGTCTGACATTGATAGTTTATTTATAATATGTTATGGTACGGATAGATTCACGGTTGTGGCTTGATTTATGCTTGTTTAATGATATTTTGATTATTTATTTCTTTGATTGCTCCCTTTAAGCTTATGGAGGCTCGCATTGGATTGTTTACATTTTTGTAATTACTGGGTTATAGGGGCCAGTATTGTAGTATTATGTATTCTTTCTTTCATCTTATTTCTGTTCTGATTATTTATTTACAGTATTAGAGCATTATTCCTGGTTTGTCCTTTTACCTTGATTTAACTTAGTTATTTTGCATTTTTATTGTATTTATATTATGATTTGGCTCAGCCGATCGATAATGCTTACTAAGTAACCGTGGCTTTGATACTCATACTATACCTTTATATCTTTTTGGTGTAGATTCATGTACTAGTGGCCGCTACTAACGTTATTGTCATGTCTTGTCTTTTTCAAGGTTAAACAAAACATGACTTACAAACTCTTAAAGAATTAAAATTTTGTATAGAGTCGCCATCTAATTTTTAAGGAAAATAAGAAAACTTATTTATTTATTAACACGTGTAACTAATATTTTAATCTGCGAAAACCAATCTTAGATTCTAGGTAAGAGTTCAAATTATTTCGAAGGGAAGAGATTAGACACCCTTCAGAATCCACAAATATGACACGTGGCTAAACTAAATTCATCAAAGAGGAAGGAGGCATAAATATCTAAAATAATGTAAAAGATGTATGTGTATTAAGTAGATAAATAAACTTATTGTTATAAAAATGTGTAAAAGTATGTATAAAAATATACAGATTGCATGTGAAAAGAAAAAATATTTTATGCCGTATGAAAAGAAAAATATCTTTTATATACTATAAAAAGAAAAAGTATGTTGCAAATAATACAATCTACTTAATCGAAATTATGGAGAGAAAAATATAGATTTTACTTGAGAAGAAAAACTAAACAATATTTAAATGTGTGAATTAATTAATTAACTTAATCTTTTATGTGAATATTAACGGCCTAAATCTTGCCTAAACGTGCGATGAAAATTATGTGAATAAAGAATACCCCCACCCGATGGCCCAAAAGTAAAATTTTCACTATGAATGATATTTGTACAATTGTAATAATGTGAAAATATAAACATAAATTTAAACTCTCCTTTTGAATGCTATTTTTGACAAGTATTTTCGAGAACCTGTATAAACACGTTAGTGATAAAACAAAATAAATTAAAAACTATGTGTCAATATATAAAAAGGACAGTCCGATGCACTAAAGCTACACCATGTTATGAAGTGGTTGCTTGATTTATCAACTATCCTAAATCGCCTTGTCAAGATACAATTTGTAAAACCCTTTGTATTGTCGTGATATTTTAAAGATTTCGTCATTGCCCATATTTTATTTTTTATGTATTTGTATATGTAATGTCCGTCTTTTTATTTTTGGAGGCCTCAAAAATTAAAAAATTTTCATCGATCATGTATTGATATTTTATATAAAATAATTACATTTGAGAAGATGAAATCAGTCTTTTTTTTTTTATGAGATGACTCAAAAATTCGACGAGAGATATTATCATCCACCATGTATTTATAATATTTGTCATTATTAGTTCATTGGAGAGGACGAAACACCATGTATTTATAATATTTGTCATTATTAGTTCATTGGAGAGGACGAAAGTAGGAGGGAATGAGCCCGAACAATCAAGAAATTATCGAAGTAATGAGATCTGGCCAAATTTGTAAACCATTATATTAGCAAGTAAATATAAATGAAACAAAGTCATCAGAAATTAACAAATCATCCAAACACTCTCAAAAGGTACCACCAGATACGGAATCTCATCAAATTTTGATGGTATACAATGATTAAAATAGCCAAATAGAAGTGAAAATGGGAGAAAAGGGAGTGACTGATGCCACCGTGGTTGTGCTTGTTAGGGCTTTGTTGGAGAAACTGAAAAAATCAAACTAAACAAAATAATAAAATGATGTGATGGGAGAAAGGGAAACGGGAGTTGCTCCAGTTCATCGGAGCATGGAGCTCCTCGCTGGAGCTCGAGAAGGGGACTGGACGATGGGGAGGGGTTTTTGATGAAGCCGTTCACCGGAGTTGCTATTATTTACCAGAGCTCAAATCTTTGGTGAGTTTGTCGATAATGGGACTCACCGGATCTCACTAGTTTGCTGTTGTTTGGGAATTGTTGTTAATATTTGTTCCGACGTCCCCATGTTTTTCGATCAAATATCGATGAAACATGACAGAATAATAAATAAGATGTCGGTTTGTGGTGGTTGTTTGGGTTTTCTGATTATGTGAATAGAGGTAGAGAGATGGTGGTGAGGTGGTGGAGCATAGGAGCTTCGTAGTGGTGGCTGGAACTCGTCGGACATCACTTTCGATGAGCCATTGGCGGTGAAAAGAGAGAAAGTGAGGGGCGACTGATTTTGTCGGGGGTGTATTTTTTGTTTGTGTTTTTTGTATGTATAAAAACGAAAAAAGGATGAATAAAATATATTTTCTTCTATTTGTCTTTCACCCTCACTTATTTATATTAAAAATTGACACCTCTTTATATTCAATGGATAAAGGATGTCTCCTCTTTTTATATTCGGGCACCCTTTGATCCTGAAATTTATTGACTAAGTTTTTTTTTATTCTTTTAATCAATAGATAAAGTTGTTGTCTAAAAGATAGTTTCATTAAGTAGTCGTTGTCAGATGTGACAAGACATCATTATGTGCTCGTTGTCAGATGTGACAAGACATCATTATGTGTTCGTTATCAGATGTGACAAGACATCATTATGTGATCGTCGTCGGGTGTGACAAAACATCGAATTATTATACTGTATAAAAATAATTAATCTGACTTAGCGTTTGCGGACTGTAAAAATATGTAAAATGTAGAAATTGATATGCAATTAAAAAATGTAAAGAGAATTGAAAATGTAATTATCTTGAAAATACTGTAAAAAGAAATGTAATGTCGTGTATGTGTGCAAGTGATTGTGAAAATGTTAAAATGATAATGAATCGATAAAAATCCTAATATACATAGAATTTTCAATAAATTATGAAAAGCAAAAAATATGAAAAATAAATTGATAAAATCCTAAAGTAAGGATGATTATCAATAATTTGTTAACAATTGTAAACAAATGTGAAAATTATATTTCATGTCGTTTAACGATTAGGAATCCTGAAGACGTTAATTTTAAACACGGAGAGCAAAAATTGGGTGTCAACAGTTATGATCGTGCTGCTTAGAGTTTAAAGGCAGGGTGAGCTCCGAGAGTCAGAGTTGCCCTTCTCTCCTTCATCTACTTCTGCTTAGAGTTTCAGTATTCGAAACTGATGTATATTTGACTATTATTGTACATGCATTTCTTTTGTTAGTAGCTCTTGTACCGACACTACTAGGTCGTGGCATATAATTGTTATTCATCTATGTTTCAGATTATAATTATTACTTGAATTATTGTTGCAAGTCCTTACTTTCAAATTTTCGGCTATTATGCCTCTTTCCACCAAATTAGTCTATTGCTTATAGCTCCGGGCTACAGTTTGACTTACTTACTAGTGGAAGAAAGTAGGTACCATCATGGCTTATAAATTGGATCGTGACAAATTAGTTTCAAAGCTAGGTTCACCAGTTTTCTTGGTACAAGAGAAAGTGTCTTGTAGAGTCCCATAATCAGAACGATCGTTGACACCTAATTTTTGTCCTTTCCATTTCAAATTAATTTTTGATTTTCTCAATTTTAAATAATTTTTAAAATATTTTTTTTAAGTTATTTGAAATAAATTCCAAGCTTTCCTTTTGAATTTAGGTGAAATTAATTTGTTCTGTGTTTAATTATACAGGATTATATAATTATCTATTAAAGAAAATGTTCTAAAATTTATTTTGAGGAAAGAGTTTGATTAGATTTCAAATATTCAACTTTTTTCAAGATCGATTGAAAATAATAAATTGATAACATAATTAGTTTCTTAATTTTTAAACATAATAATTATACCTTATTAAACATTTATTTTGAAATTATCGAATTTGAGAAGCTCAGCTAAATTAATTAGAAGCTTAGGTTTTATAATTCTATCATCTGCTAAATATAATTCTATTGGTGTATCTATTCCTTCTCTAAAACATGCTTTTATTAATATTTCTGTACCTTCAAGGTGTACATATTTTATTGGGTCTCTACTTTTTATATCGTTTATTTCTTTATTAATTATTCTTTTTGTTACTAGTGGTATACTGGCTTTACCTTTTGCATATCTACAGTCTATTACGTGCTCTTTTTGACTTACTACATAATATTCTTCCTTTTTTCTAGTAAATATATTTTTTATTGTTGGTATTTTAAATATTTTTTCTACACTTAAGTCTAACTCTTTTCCTTTTATTTCATCAAATACATTGTTATCAAATATTATTTTTTGATCTGTTCCTTCTTCATTTAAATATTCTTCTTTTGTTAATATTTTTATATCTTCTTCAGTCATTTAATTCATCTAATTCACTATCTATTTCATTATCTGTTTCATTCTCTGAAATTTCATATATACTGTCTTCACTTTCTAATTCGTAATCTATGTAATCTATTTGCATATATTCTGTATTTTCTATTTTTATTTCTGATATTCGTTTATTTTTTGGATTTTTAGGTAATTTACAATCTCTAGCTAAGTGTCCTAACTTTCCACAATTATAACAAGTACATTCTTTTATAGATTTTTTCTTTCTATATGGTCTTTTGTTTTTATAAATTTTTACATAATATCTTTTTCTTGGTTTTTTGTATTTATATTTTGATTTTTTGTTTTTTATTTCTTTATTGTCTATTTCTAATTTTTCTTTAAATTGATTTATCTCGTTTAATAATTTTTGTTCTTTATCTTTTTCTTCTTTTTCTTTCTGTCTTTTTTCATACAGATCTTTTAACATTTGTAATTCTTAACAAAAATGTTATTGCAGATTACATATCAAGACAAAAATTGTTCTGGTATCTTGGTCGACTAGCTCCAGGAATAGAATTAACTCCAGGAAGTAAAATATTTACAGCAAGAAGTTAATTCTATTCCTGATATCTTCCAATATAATACTAGTGTAAATGTCTTCGTATATCTGTTCCAACGCATTTATTGTTTCAATTTCGTAGTTTATTACTTCTTCTAATATTATTTTCTTAATATCTTTAATTTCTATGTCTTTAAGTATATATAAGATTAAAACTTTAAGGTAGTCTAAATGGTAATTATAAGTTATTGTTTTTGCATTTAAAATACCAACAATAAAAAATATATTTACTAGAAAAAAGGAAGAATATTATGTGTTTTTCAGATATAGTCTGTTTTAGTTCTTTGTATTTTTGTTGCATTTTTACTCCACTTTTATCTATTTGTATTCCTAAAAATTCTATTTGATTTTTCATAATTTCAGCTTTCTTTTTACTTAAACTTAAACCACCAGTCTGTTCTAGTTATTATATGTGGGAACTTTTTATATCGTTTATTTTTTTATTAATTATTCTTTTTGTTACTAGTGGTATACTGGCTTTACCTTTTGCATATCTACAGGTGTATCTGTTGCACTTATATTATTATCTAATAATTGCTTTGTCATATATCCTATCCATAATTGTATTATTTTTTCTGTATCTATTACACAATCTAAGTCTAGAAAGTTATAATTTTTATTAACTATTTGTTTTGGTGTCCATTTATCATATTGATGTTAGAATATATAAAGAAAATTAGAGAAAGGCAAAATTGGATATATGAAGAAGTTAATTACAGAAATCAACTTGAAATAGAGAAAAAACAACTAGAAGAAAAATTACTTAAAATAAATTTAACCTTAGAAGAGGAAAATACAAGTAATAATTTATTTAATACATACGAAAAATTATTTAATACAAATGGAAAATTAGTTATACATGAACAACAAATACTAATTAGTCAGATAAAAAATATAAACCTACGCATTGAATATAGCAAAGTTAGAATAAAATACTACACAGAAATTGCTAAAATTTCAATAGGATAAAATAAATTAATGGATACATCTTACGAAAAGAATAAATCATTAAAAGAAATAGAAACTCAGTGTGGGTTTTCTTTTGTTTTATTTAGACTTATATATTCTGAATAATTACTAATTAAAGATTCTTTAATTTTTCTAAAAGCTTCTCTGTTTTTAAATGGTCTTCTCATAATTAATTAATTAATTGATTATTTATTGTAATTGTTTCATAAACTCTAAATTAATTGATTGTTTATTGTAATTGTTTCATAAACTCTAAATCCAAACATATATATTGGATCCTCGTTAGTAATATGTAATTTTTAGTTTTGTTCCTCCTTAGATTTTTCCATTGATATATACCTGTTTTTTAATAACTAAGCAAAATATTTATTGTGGGATTTTGAGAGAATTTTTTATAGTAGTTTTATGTTTTTCCCATCCTTTTAATGGATCTTCACTATATAATTGTTCTAATTTTTTCTTAATTATTTCTATCTTATTTATTGAAAATATAGTTATTTCTGTTTTATTTATCGAAAATACAACTAATTCTATTGTATCTTCAGTATTTTTTATATTTTCTAACTTTTGTGTAATTTTTTCACTTCCTTTTATCCAATCCGTTTTCTTTCTTATTTTATTATTAACTCTTTTTGCTCTTACTTTTTGTTTACATGGTGTTGTAAACCACCAGTCTGTTCTAGTTATTATATGTGGGTATAATTTATCTAGAAACGACATTCCTAAAAGTATATCTTTTGATGTTAGTTCATAATTATAAATTTCTTCTATTGTTAATATTTTATCCCATACTTGTGTTTTTACATTCTTAGCTTTATAAGTAATTAAGCAGGTAATTTATTAAAATATAATTTTCTTATTTCTTTACTTTCTTCTATATTATATGCTCCTTTATAATAATATTCTTTAAATGCGCAAGTATATTCATCTATGTAACACATATTACATATTGCTAATTTTAACATTAAATTTCTAGGAATGACACGAGATATGATTATACCACAAGATATTATTTCACAACCAGAGATACCCAGAATCGAGATACCAAAATTTTATGCAAACAAAAGGATTATCGGATTATCTACAATTTTACAAGAGCTAGCAAATACATATTGCAACCAAAATCCCATATGGAACTACTATTCAAGAGATCATGTATTAATATATTCGAATGTGCGGATTAGGTGCGTAGTTTCAACTAGATAAGACTATATTATTCCCCTTTAAATTTTATTCCACCAAATCCGACCCATATCTTTTAAACCATTTCTCTAACTTAACCCAACAATAACCAAACGGACAGCTTCTACCAGCCCATTTCAAACACTGACCCGACCCACCTTTTCTCTTTTCTTCTACAAAAACCAGCAATACAATGATATCAAACGACAACAAATAAAAGCTAACGACAACATCAACAAAACCCTACAACCTCCCTCTTGTTTACCATTTTACCCTTGCATTCAACCATTTTTGGCTAGAATTTTAATATCTTTTCTCTTGATCAGGCTACACTTATGTGTTCTTGGCAAAATCGTGGCAAAACACAACAGGATGAACTCTCATTAATAGTAGTGGCCCATTCTAGTCTCTTTGTTCTTCTTTTCATCTTCCCATTCTAATTTTTGTCCCAATTTGATACAAATTCCAGCTTGTATATTGTCAGATTGAGGATTTAAAGAATCCCTATATTTTTTCTATACAAACATTTTCAAATGTGAAAATCCTAATTTTCTCTACTAATTTCCCCTATAAATAGATAGAGAAGGATAGAGGTGATAGGGGGATTTTGGGAAAAAAATTGAGGGTTCTAGTGGCGCATGCTTCTAACCTCATGTAACCAAAATTGCGACGGAAGATTAAACTCTAGAGAATTAATTTCAATTCCTATAAATTAGAACCAAATTTTGACAGTGGTGAAGTCCGTCCAATCAAAAAGCTCGTCATTCTGGTTCCTGCCCCAGAAAAGGTGAATTTCTTCGCACTCTCACTTTTGATTTGATTTTTAATCTTCTACTTGATATTGATGTCTGTTAGTCATCTATACACTACAGTAAAACAAGGAAATTTACATAGAATGTTATTCTCGATGCCTGACTATGTATTTTTGGACTATCAGTTTTGACTCGCTTTTGATTGTAGCCAAATTGGAATAAAATTGATTAACGAACGTGTATATATGTTCCTAAACAAATTGCTCATTCGTTGTTTTAGAAGAAGTGTTTTCAGGTTTTAATCTATTTCTTGTTACTTCCCACGCTCGTGAAGTGGTTAAAAGACCTAATCTTTTCTGAAAAAAATACTTATTTGGTGTAACAGAATACTCCAGTTTCTTCGCATCTAATGCATAGTTTTCATGTTTAATAAATGGATCTTCATCACAAGATTAGCTATCTTGAGTAGATTGCACACTAAGGATAGGTTAATGAAGTGGGGCATCACAGACAACCAAGATTGTGTTCTATGTAGGGGAGGCAATGAATCTAGTGAACATCTCTTCTTTACATGTGATTATTCAAGACTCATATGGACAAAACTCTTATGTTGGCAGGGTATCACTAGACCTGCAAAAACATGGAAAGAGGAGCTGGACTGGGCCAATAGAAATGCCCGAGGGAAGGGACCGACAACCACTATATATAGAATGAGCTTCGCATCCATAGTTTATCACATCTGGATAGAAAAGAACCACAGAATTTTCCAAGCCAAATCCACCGAGCCACACATGATAACGAGAAGAATAGTGCAGGAGATTTTTCACAAAGGGTCTCTGAAACCTAAGCTCAATAGCAAACTAGCAGATCTCAATTACTATCCTTAATTTTTTGGTTTTTCCAGTTTGCTTAGATATAATGGTTGATAGAATGGCTAACTGATTGGTTGTTATGCCAATGCAGTTTGATTGTACTGAATGTAAACACTTTTGGTAATAAAATGATATTTTAATTGCCAAAAAAAAAATTATCCAGTGCTTACTTATTTCTTAGTTGTGTGTTGATTTTCGAACTATATGGTTTTGATATAGGAATGATTTGTATATTGTATTGATATAAGAATGATTTGATAAATCTTGAAATCTTTGTTCTTCCTTGTCTTGTTGGTGACTTTTTTTTTTCTTCTTTTTTTTTCTTCTTTCGTTTTTTTTTAAAAAAGATCTAATCTTCATGAATGTTTTCTCAGTTGGCACTAAGTTGTACGCACCAGTTTTCACCTGAATATCCTAATATTACTTTTTTTCTTCCTTTCTCTCTTTGACTTCTCATCATTGTTGAGTAATTATTATGTAGAATAATCATGTAACTTATAGCCTATATTTCAATCAATAGTTCAAACCATTTTATGTTATAAGTAAAAATATACCTTTACCAAGTTGTTAACATGTGTTTCACTCTCTTGAGTTATTATTTAGGCTTGAGTCCTTAATTTTGATCTTCTCACTCATTTCATCCTTGACATTGTTGAGCCACCATTTTTCCCTTTTTCCATATGTGATCTTTAGTAATGTGCTTCCTAGCATCAAAGAAATTCATTGGATAATAAGCATCTTTGACTTATCCCTTTTTATTGTATGAGGCATGGCATCTTTCTTTCTAACAAGTTGCTCGCACTCATGGCATTCCATTATAGTTCTCCTCTCACTGATTTTTTATCACGGTTGAATGCTTTCTTATGTAAACAGATATTAAATTTGATGTCAAAAGTGTATCACTTTTTCTCATGTTTTTTTGGATTAGTATATTTTTCTTTAGAAATAATTTTTTGTAAGATCGTTTGCTAATATTTATTTCTCCCTTTACATGATTACCTTGATTTGGAGTCCAAACAAACTCTTCTCTTGCATACTTCAAAGGGTCGAGGAGGCCTAGTATCGAGTCAAAATCTCAAGACCAAGTCCTAAGAGAATTGTTTTACACTAGTATACAGTGATATACGCATCATGGAGGCTGGTATAAGCCAATATATGACACATGATAAAACTGGACGCGAGCATACATGTTTTTATATGCTGATATACATCGTATATATGGAAGATGCAGAAAAACAGAGCTATGATACACATATGATATACATGCAGGAAAGTGAACCCATAGTCCATAAAATTAGAAGCCCAAAACCTGGGCAGCTCATTGATGGGCCAAGGAAGGGGCCCAACTTTAATTCTTGTCTTTCATTTTCTGTAGTTTGTAATTTATTCTTGTTTATTTGTATTAACTAACACTTTAATCTATTAATTTAGAAAAATCCCCTAAGACATTGTCATTTTATTTTATCTTAGTTTTCTTTTACTTAATTCGTAATATTTTTCACCCAATTTATCTTATCTAAAATGGATTAAATTGGTTGCTTCGATCTTTTCCTTGAAACGAATCTTCTAAGAGTGAGTACTTTATTCTAAGATGACATTCGTTTTGTTCATATGGCTAATAGTCTATTTGGATTAAGGCAGTTTTCTTCAAACTAAGAAACTAAATTTTCTTGTAAATTGTAAATTTCCATAATTAATAAGATACTTTTAATTTAATACTCTCTTAATATTTTTCCAAAGGTATTATTTATAACAAAATTGATCTTTCTATAATAATAATAAATAATAAGAAAATAATTATATAATCTTCTTCTTTTTTTCCATAAAACATAAATTTATTTTTCTCTTAAATTCAAAATTTGCAATTGATTTTTAACGGATCTTCCTTTAATTCAAATAGATATTTTTATTTGGAAGAATAAGTGTCATTTTAGGTTAATAATGTTGATATATTTTATAGAATCGAGCATTTTTAAAATTAGTCATTTTTTAGTTAGTCAAATGTATTTGGCAAACCATTTTTTCAAACGCACGCTCCTAAGTGTCTTAAAACCCTTTTTAGGACGTTAATTGAACCCTTACCCATTTTCTCTAGTTTTAAAGGTTTATTTCTATTTTGAACATTTGAAACTCTTTTTAGATTTTCTTGATTTTTCTATAAAAATCAAGTGGTGACTCTGTGAATTTCTCAAAATTATTTCAATTTTTTCATGAAATTTTTTGAAATAGTTTAAGAAGGTCAAAACCATTTTCTCGCCAAAAGAAATACGAAAAGGATAAAACAGAAATGACGACTCTGCAGGAGATTTTATTAGGTTCTAACCAAATATTTGAACTATCTTCTTTGACTAATTATTTGGATTTGTAATACTTGAACTGATTGTTTGCTTATGTGATTAAATTTTTATAAAATTTAAACTGTTGCATTTCGTGACATACTTCCACATTTAAAATGCATAAACTATTTAGGGTTTCGCAGTTGTCGTACCCCCTATTTATTAATTCCAAATGAAGAGTTGGGAATACGATGGTTTATTGGTACGTTAGGTGTGCAATGGTTGTTCATATTTGCAAACCAAGTTGTCCACTTGGGAATCTGGTCAAAGCCCACTCTAGATAACTATGATAGAGCAAAACCAAAGTCCTTTTTAGGCATGAGCCCAGGACGATACAATAATTGAGGGGGTATCGAGACCATTAGAAAAATCCACCTTACGTTTATTGATCATGAGATAATAACAGACGATCATCCTTTATGTGTTTTAATTGAAGGATGTAATGTCAGATTACACGGACCATTGTCCCTCAAGATATATTTGGAGGCAATGGAACTTCTTACAAATGGCATGTATATCCTTCAACGCTAGGCTTACCTTTGGCTTAAAAGGTATCATGTATGATAGGACGCATAACAATTGTTTATGTGCTAAAGTGTTTCATTATTTTGCTTTGTATGTATTTGCTTGATCTTTGTGTTTAAATGACATATCTTTGGCTTTAAACAAGACCAGTCCATTATCTATTTGGAAGTCTTAGAGAATTAATAGGCATATAAGACTCAAAATTTGAATCCTTCTAAAATACCCTAAAAGTTCGTCGATAAAATTTCTTTCAATTTACCCAAGTTTATTCAAAATTTCATTAGATCATTATCCTATTCACATTGACCACATTGCTCTCACAATTTGCTTTTTCTCATATTTGAATATAGTCAGAGCTATCCAAATATTCTATTAATGAAAAGATTATGTTGTCTTAAACAAAAAGATTTTCAAATAAGACTTTTAGGATGTTTATTCGTAAATACCCAATTTCTTCAAATAACTTAGTCCATCCTATTTGAAATGTTTTATTCCCATTAAATTCAAGATCTATCAAATGATCAAAGTTCTAATCATTCGATCACTTTCCAAGTGTTCTATCTTTCAAATTCTAGACTTAATCTTTTTCAAATTAAATATATGTCATTTATTTTGTATATTACTTTGGTCAAAAATTAAGATCATGAACTAACATTTTACCTTTTGAGTGTTTTTCTTTTCCTTTAGAGAGAGACTGATTTGTATTGGTAATCAAACTTGCTTGCTTCACAAAGACTAAAAGAAAATCAATATCAAGTAATCACTGGCAGAACAACATAATTTCACACGGTCTAAGGTCAAGAAAAAAACTACGAATTTCATCAGTTCTTGCTTGGGCTAACAAAAGTTTAACTATATATCCTAGTTTTATTAACACAAATACTTCATCTGAGCTAGTTCTCATTTTTTTTGTGGAAATGTACCCGAGTTCCTCGATAGGAAGTGAAATAACCCCAGAAGTCGTTGCTAGTTTGGAGCAACAAATTGTCGGGCTAAGGCTCATGGTGATGCAAAGTAGAACACCTTTTGAAACTCCTCAAAATATGACCCTGCCTCCTGATGCTCGACAAAAAGGGTCTATGTTACCAACATCGGAAGAAGTTGATCAGGAAGGTCATTTTGCTCATGCTTCTCAAAATGCCCCCTATGTATACACATTTGCTCATCTAAAGGTTCAAAACATATCATTATCACACCAAGCCCCTCCAGTATACACCTATTCTACTGCCTTACCAGTAACACAAACTAAATGGTTATACCACTTAGATGCTAATCATGATATTGAAAATGATAATGATCCAACACTGTACACTGATGAGACTGTGAATAGAAATCTCAAGGTCTTGGAAGATGCAATAAGAAACCTTCGGGGGCTTGGGAGTAACAGAAGTATGAAGTATGAAGAGTTGTGTGCATTTTTTGGGATCAAGTTGCCTCCTGGTTATAAGATCCCAAAACTTTAAAATTTGGATGGGTCCGGAAATCCCTTCTTTCACTTGAAAACTTATTGTGAAAAATTAATTAGTGTGTGAAAATATGAATGAATACGGGTCAAGCTTTTTAGTCAAAGTTGAGTGGAAATGATTTAGAATGGTGATGTAAACAAGATGTGACTAAATGGCGCACTTGGGATGACTTGACAAATGCTTTTGCTGATCAATACAAGTTTTATGTCGATATTATTACTGACAGAATCTCTATCAAAAGCTAAGGCAGAAATCAAATTAGAGTTTTCATAAATATGCCATACAGTGGAGAGAAGAGGTGACCAGAGTATATCCTCATATGGAAAAAACTGAAATGATCAGTTACTTCATTCACGTACTCAATCTAGAATATTTTGATCGTATGGTAATGATTTCTGGAAAATATTTACTGAAATTGTCAAGACTGGAGAAATGATTGAGGATGGCCTCAGACAGGAAGGATAATAAATTTGGTAGAACTGCAATCCACTCATAAGGGCTTCCAGACTAGCTCTTTCGAAAATGGAAAGAAAAAAAAGAAGGAAGTAATGAGAGTGATGACTCAAGAAAATTCTTCCAACTACAAGCAACCTCCTTGATACAAACCCAATGCTTGATATGCTCACTATTAAGTCTACAATGCACAAGCAATATATCATGCTCAACCTCCACCACAAAACTACCAAAACAAAGTACCTCATGCCAACTATTAAAAGAAGCCTCCCAGGATCTTCACGCCATTGGCAGAACCACTTACTTTGATTTGTGAAAGGTAGAAAGTAGAAAGGCTACTTCATCTAGTAGAAACAAAGCCTGCAAACACTTTTGCTAATTTGTATGATCCAAACAAACGATGTGCTTACCATTTTGGAGTTATTGGACATGAAACAAAGAAATTTATCACTCTCAAGCATAAAATTCAAGATCTGATTGACAACAAGGTGATAACGCTTTCATAAACTCCAGCTAATATTAACAACAATTCATTGCCCAATCACAAGATGTAGTCATTGGCATCATCAATCAGAAGCAACATGAATTTCCCTCAAAAGGTGCATTTTTGGCGTCCTTCTATCCTGCATTTGGAAGTTATTTTTTTATTTTCTTATAATCATGCTTTCTTATTTTATTTCCTTGTAATTGTATTCTGTCGCTTTATTTTCTATTAATCAAACTTTATGGTTTGATTTCCTTATAATTGCACCTCTTTAGTTGTAATGAACTACGTTTGATATGATTTTCCTTGTGGAATATGTAGGCGACCTGTATTGTCTTTGGTCACGTTATCAAAGTATCAAATATTCCTTTTGTATGTATGAACTACATTTGACCTGAATTCCCACGAATGGGATACGTAGGCAGCCTATATCGGCTTTGATCAACCAATTAGGAAATTTATCTTTTTATTTTATGTATGAAGTATGTTTGACTTGAATTCCAAAGAATGGGATATGTAGGCGGCCTATGCCGGCTTCGGTCAATCCCTTAGAAAATTTATGTATGAAGTATGTTTGACTTTAAAAGACTCATGATTTAAAGGATGAAGTTCAATAAATCAACTTCTACCTTTTCTCATTTTATTTGGGTCATCCACCCTTTCAAAAGGACATATCTTATATGGGTTATCCACACTTTCTAAAGGATATATCTTTTTATATTTGGGTCGTCCATTCTTTTAAGAGGACATACCGAATCGTTACTTCATTCAAGGTGACATATTTTAGTATATTTGGATCATTCACCCTTTCGAAAGGACACATCTTACTATATTTTGGTTTTCACACTTTAAGAGGATACAAAGTGCCATCACCCTATTCAGAGGGACATGTTATATTCAATATAGGTTATTCGTTTTTCAACGAGACACGTTGGATCATCACCCCGTTCAAAGTGACATGTTACATTCAATATTGGTCTTAGTCCTTTCAATGAGACACAATGAGATGTCACCCCCGTTCAAAGTGGCATGTTACATTCAAGATAGGTTGTCCACCTTTTAATGAGACACATTGGATCGTCATCCCATTCAAAGTGATATGTTACATTCAATATTGGTCGTCCGTCTTTCAATGCAACACATTGGGGCATCACCCCATTTAAAGTGGCATATTATATTTAAGATAGGTTATCCACCTTTCAATGAGATACGTTAGATCGTCATCCCATTTAAAGTACCATGTTATATTTAATATTGGTCGTCTGCCTTTCAATAAGACACATTGAGCCATCTCCCCCATTTAAAGTGGCATGTTACATTTAAGATAGGTTGTCCGCTTTCCAATAAGACATGTTGGATCATTACCACTTAAGATACATCATCTGCCTTTCAATGAGACACGTTGAGATGTCACCCCATTCAAAGTGATATATTACATTCAAGATAGGTAATTCGCCTTTTAATAAGACACGTTGGGTCGTTACCCCATTCAAAGTGATATGTTATATTCAAGATAGGTTGTCCGCATTTTAATGTGACACGTTGAATCGTCACCCTATTTAAAGTGGCATGTTACATTTAAAATAGGTCGTCCCCCTTTCAATGAGACATATTGGACCGTTAGTCCGTTAAAGTGGTTGTGAAAATTGGTTCATTAACTAGTTCAACATAGCATGTTCAAGCAGGCTTGCACAAATTTACGTTTATGTAATGCAATATTTACAACTAATCATTTGTTTGAGTTGTTGCAAAGAGAATCCAAAATGATAAAATTCTCAAATCAAAATCACAGGTGTGCACGACTCCAAAAAGGTTGCAGCACAACGTGGAATTTTTTCTTAGCAGCAAATTGGGACATAGTCTGATGAGGAATATCAAACTCTTTGGATGCGAGTTGAAGGACGACTTGCACTACTATCAAACCACACCCCTATCGGAAGACATGAGGGTATTTTGGGATGTTTCCAGTTTTATTTTTACCTTCGAGGAATTTCTAAACTCACAACAATGGTAGTCTTCCACTTCTTTGAAAATTAGGTGACAACATACATAAAGCTTTGGAATTATGTCCATATGGCTCTCAGTTACGAGTGTTAAGGGGCCCCATATTCATAACTGAGATAAATACAAGCCTTTTTTCCATAACTCAATGTATTTGTCAGTAATTTTGAGTCAAGGATCATCTAAAATAAGAGACTATCCTTTCCACCGATTAAGTCAAACTACTAGCATCTGATGGCCTGGATCTTGGGATCACTGCAAGAAATACAGTTTTTTGTGATGACTTTCAGTGGCAACATAAATAGTTGCCACAAAAGTTAGGATATTTGTGGCGACATACAAAGTTTGCCACAGAAGGTATAAGATTTAGGGGCGATCGTTAAAGTCACCACTAATAATGACATATTTAGTGGCGACTATGTGTAGGTCGCCACAAATATGTAGTAATTTTTCCAATAAAATTTGGGTTAGTGGTGACCTAGGAATTGTCCCTACTAAAAGTCTTTTGTGGCAACCTAGACGCCACTAATAATGACATATTTAGTGGCGACTATGTGTAGGTCGCCACAAATATGTAGTAATTTTTCTAATAAAATTTGGGTTAGTGGCGACCTACGAGTTGTCGCTATTAAAAGTCTTTTGTGGCGACTTAATCACTGCTAAAGTGAGATTTGTTGTGTCCATCTTTTTTGTCTCCACTAATACTTCTACTTTGTTATTCTGCCCACTTATATAGGTAAATTAAAATCTTTTTTAGTGGTTATAATTGTTGACACCCAATTTTGACCTCCCAATACTACATTTAGGCTGATATTTTAGCAAAATTATTAACTTTTAAATTTTAGTATCTTTTACACATTTTTCTTGCATCAAACAAATTTTCGACGTGCCACATTCATGATTTAAAATGTACAAATTATTTTATTAATTTTTGATATCATTTTTTACAATTTATTAATTCAAATATAATATTTTTTACATATTTTTATTAAATTATTGGTAACTGTGCATACTCACATTTTTGCAAATACATTGTCTACTTTTCCATTATTTAGTATTATTTATTTTATTATTAATATTATTATTATTTATTATTATCTATTATTATTAATATTATTATTATTTATCTATTATTTATTTTATACTATTATTACTATTATTTATTATTATTTACTATTATTTAAATAACATCCTAAATTAAAATCACTTTGTCTAAATTTATTTATATTTTAGCCATTTTCTATCCAATTTTACCTAATTTAATACCAATTTTAGCCTAATTGATGACATTTTAATTTTAAATTAATTTTTGGACAACTTTTTAAATGATTTTAATCTCAGCCGTTGATCTGAATTGATCCAACAACTGAGATCAGATTAGCCTCCCTTTCCTTTAAAAGGATAAGCAAAAACCTAATTCAAAGTATTTTTTTCTCCAAATTCATCTGCCTTTCTTTTTTTTTTCCCTCTTTATCTCTCCAAAAACTCTCTGCCTCCACCTCTTCTTCGCCGCTAGCCACTGTTGGCCGGTGAAATGACCCCCAAGGCCTTATTTCTCTATCTTCTCTCTACATCGGAGCTGTTTCTTCGATGCTCCGGCGAGACCACCACAAACCGCCTTCATCTTCCTCTCCTGCCGCCATAACATCCAATGCCAACAACCATCAGTCACGCTAAATCAACCATTGCGCTCTCTCCGATCACTTCTCCATCGTCAACATCAATGCACTAGCCATGGCGTCACCACCTCTCAGTCCGCCACCGCTGCCAGCAGCCGGATCTGGCGCCTTTCAAAATGCCGCTGGTAGTCGCCGTCCTTCCCCCCATCTCCACATCCAGACCCGGTAACCCCCTTCACCGAAAATCAATAGGTGTTAAGAGTCCATTTTATGGTGTGAGCTCAAATTTTACTTGTTGTTTATTTACTTTTCGTGATCTAAAAATTGATGAAATAATTATTGTGAATCTGGTGAAATCTGCTGGATGTGTTTATTTTATCATCTGTACTATCATGCATGAAAATTTCAGTCATGGTAGTGCTTATTCTTAATCTAAATTCGAATTTCATGACCCTTTATTTGATTACTAATTATGTTGCTGCTGAAATGTTTATTCCGTTGGATGTCGAAAACTTATTTCTAGTGGATAGCTTTCTTACAATTATGACGGATTAGCTGATGTTAATTGCTATTGTTTGTTCATTGTGATTAGGGTTGATATTGATATGTTTCTATTTAATATATTATTTCTGGGTACCCACTTTTGTCCTTATTTAGAATGTGTAGATCATTTTGCTTGGCATGTTAATTTTACGTGATTAGTTTTCTTACCATTTTTGTTAAATTGCCCATATCAATATTTGCCTGGCTTGTTTATTTTCCTGCATTAATTCTTCTTTAGAAAAAATAATAAATAATACCTCTTTGTACGCGCCTATTTATGGCAGATGCTATAAATTTTCCTCTTTTAAGTTGATTATTATGATCTGATTTTAAAAACTACGCACTACGTACATCACTGCATAATATGTATATATAGAGAGAGAGAGAAAGAGAGAGATAAAAGTGATACGTACTTCTATTTTAACAACAACTTTATCGTTACATGCTTAATATAAAAAATAAGTTACAAACATAATTGTGAAGCCAACAACCATAGAAAGCTAAGTTACTCAAGCATGGAAAATAGAGAAATCATTTGAAATTATATGCTTGCAAAGCTTTGAAGGTACAATTTCAGACTCTTTGAAATATTTTTGGTTTTGGTTCTTTATTTTTTGTGTTAGTAATTAAAAATTGAATAAAAGTAAGTCCACTAAAAGGATTTTTTATCCTTTTAGTTCCACTAAAAGAAAAATTGATTCCAATGAGTTTAAAGTTCTCTATGGATCCATTTTGTGTTGATTATACGTAATATTTGACTATAAGGCCAAGTGGAGCCTTGTGTTTTATCAGTTGAGTAACATATTTATTGTAACACTCTGTGAAGCGTATTTATATGTATTCTGGTTAGCTGACAGGTTTTTGATAGGCCTATTTACAAAGGAAACTCTGGCAATTTTTTTTGAAAATTTTGAGAGTTAACAGAATTTTAGGACCACATAATGAATAAAATGAAGTGGAATTTAAGTAAATGATCTCATGAGTGTCTTAGATAATTCTTAAGTAAATCCTTAAGAAAAAATATGTTAGGAATTGATATGCCTAGCATGAATAAGTTTGGTGGTGTTAGCTGAATTGAGATCTTTCTTTTTTACTGGCCAGATCTTTCTGTTAGTTTCATTGTCCTTTTAGTCTATTTTGGTTTAATAAGTTAGAATTGAAACTTTGTTTTTTTTCATTTCAGGGACAGGTAATTTCATGATGGGAATTGTTATCCATGAGAAGTTTGAAGATATTTTGTGATTTTCTTCCTCATATGTATATCATATTGATTTGTTACCCATTAAAAACTCTATAATTCTCTTGTGGAGAAATATATTTTAATATCGTCTTTGTACCTTTAAGTACTATAGTTGTATTATTATATAATTTATATTTTTTTTGGGGAAAAAGTGAGTAATAGTGGCGACCCATAGTCGCCACAAAATGTATTATTGGCGACCCATAGTGGCCGCAAAACGTGAGTATTAGTGGCGACCCATAGTCACCACAAAAAGTCAATCTAAAAAAAAAATCAACCTTCTGTGGCAACAAAAGATTGCCACTAAATCATTTGTGGCGACAATGGTCATGGGTAAAGCCTCATCTACAGTGGCGACTATCCCAACATCGATATTTTGAATTGTGTTTTGTGGCGTATTTGCCTTTTTTTGTGGAAAGTATTGTCGCCACAGAATGTATGTGTTGTGGCGACGTACATATGTCGTCACAAAAAACTTTTAGTTACGGAAGTAATTGCTACGACCCTTATGTCGCCACTAAAAATTATTAGTGGCGATTTTTCATACTTTAGCAGCGACATTAGTTGCCACAAAAATTTAAGATTATTGTAGTGAATATGTAGGCTGGGCTCTTTATTGAATACTTGAATGTGTTCAAACCTCCCCCAATCCCCTTATTCACCAGCTTTTCAATTTTACCAAAATTTGAAAACCGAGATAACTTGTGAATTCTTTAAAAATCGTGCTTAGAAATCAAGCATTATGACCTACAATGGTCTGGATTCTCATGAAACTTGAGATATATAGGAAGCCCGATACCGGGGTTCGTCCATGATTCTTCAAAACTCGTGCAAAAACTAATCTTTTCCTAGAGACAAATTTGTGGTCGAACAAAATTAAGGACGTCAAACTCCCTTTGCCCAGGGGTACCTGCATTCACCCTAACCAAAGAGAAGGGGCAGTTGTTGACACCTAATTTTTGCCCTCCCCATTCCAAATTAGTTTTTGAGTTTCTCAATTTTAAATAATTTTTAATATATTTATTTTAAGTTATTTTGAAATAAATTACAATCCTGCCTTTTGAATTTCGGTGAAATTTGTATGTTCTGTGTTTAATTTTTCAGGATCCTGCAAATATCAGTTAAAGCAAATGCTTTAGAATTAATTTGAGTGAAGAGTTTGATTAAATTGTAAATATTCTACTTTTCCCAAGATCAATTAAAAATAAGAGATTGATGACATAATTAGTTTCTTAATTTTCAAACAAAATAATTTTGCCTTATTAAACATTTATTTTGAAATTATCGAATTTGAGAAGCTCGACTGAATTAATTAGAAGCTAATTCCATCTCAACTTTGTTCAATTAATTTAGTTGTGGCTATTTTATTAACGTAAAATGGCTATAATTTTTAATTGGACTCATTTCTTTTATTGACCCTATACATCCAACCCATTACCATTCCCCTTTTAATCTTCTTCCACCAAATCCAACCCACATCCTTTAAACCATTTCTCTAACTTAACCCAACAACAACTTGCACCAGCCCATTTCAAACACTAACCTGACCCACATTTTCTCATTTCATCATTACAACAACCCGTAATACAACGATATCAAACAATAAAAAACGACAACATCAATAAAACCCTAGATGCCTCCCTTCGTTTACCATTTTACCGTCGTGTTCATCTATTTTTGGCTAGAATTTCATCATCTTTTCTCTTTCTCAAGCTACCCTTGTGTGTTATTGGCAAAATCGCGCTAAAATACAGCAGAGCATGAACTCACATTAATGGTAGCGACTCATTTTAGTCTCTTTTGTTCTTCTTTCCATCTTCTCATTCTGATTTTAGTACCAATTTGATACAAATTCCAGCTTGTATATTGTCTGATTGAGGATTTAAAAAATCCCTATTTTTTCTGTATAAATATTTTCAAATCCAAAAATGTTAATTTTTCCCACTAAATTCCCCTATAAATAGATAGAGAGGGATAGAGGTGAGAGAAGGATTTTGGAAAAAAATTATCGATTCTAGAGGCGCATGCTTCTAAGATCACGTAACCAAAATTTTGATAGAAGATTAAACTCTAGAAAATTCATTGTAATTTCAATAAATTAGAATCAAATTTTTACAGTGGTGAAGTCTGTCCAATCAAAAAGCTCGTCGTTCTAGTTCCTACCCCAGAAAAAGTGAATTTCTTCATAGTCTTTCTTTTGATTTGATTCTGACTTTTTTCATAGATATTGTTGTGTGTAAGTCATCTATACACTACGGTAAAATAAGGAAATTGATATAGAATGTTATTTTTGATGCATGACTATGTATTTTTGGACTCTCAATTCTAACTTGCTTTTGATTGTAGCCAAATCAAAATAAAAATTGATTAACGAATGTGTATATATATTCTTAAATAAATTGCTCATTCATTATTTTAGAAGAAATGTTGTTGGGTTTTAATCTATTTCTTTCTACTTCTCGCGCTCATGAAGTGATTAAAAAACCTAATCTTTTCTATAAAAAATACTTATTGGGTATAACAGAATGCTCCCTTTTCTTCGTATCTAATGCATAGTTTTCATGTTTAAGAAATTATCTAGTGTTTACCTATTATCTCAGTTGTGTGTTGATTTTTGAACTATATGGTTTAGATATAGGAATGATTTGTATATGGTTTTGATATAAGAATGATTTGATAAATCTTGAAATCTTGATTCTTCCTTGTCCTGTTGGTGACTTTCTTTTTTTCTTCTTTTTTTTTTACTTCTTTCCTTTTTTTTTAAAAAAAAGATCTAAGCTTCATGAATTTTTTTCCAGTTAGCACTACCTGAATAGCCTAATATTAAGGTTTCATGGTTTTTTTCCCTTTATTTCTCTCGTTGACTTCTCATCATTGCTAAGTAATTATTATGTAAAATTTTCATGTAGCTTGTTACCTATATTTCAATCAATAGTTGAAACCATTTTATGTTATAAGAAAAAATATGCCTTTACCAAGTTGTTAACATGTGTTTCACTCTCTTGCGTCATTGTTTAAACTTGAGTCCTTAATTTTGGTCTTCTCACTCATTTCATCCTTGACATTGTCGATCTACCATTTTTTCTTTTTTCCATATGTGATCTTTAAGATTGTGTTTCCTAGCATCAAAGTAATTCATAGGATAATAAGCATCCTAGACTTATCCATTTTTATTGTATGAGGCATGACATCTTCCTTTCTAATAATTTGCTCACGCTTATGGCATTCCATTGTGGTTCTCCTCTCACTGATTTTCTATCATGGTTGAATGCTTTCTTATGTGAACAAATATTAAATTTGATGTCAAAAGTGTATTACTTTTACTCATGTTTTTTTGGATTAGTATATTTTTATTTAGAAATAGTTTTTTGTAAGATCGTTTGCTAATATTTATTTCTCCCTTTGCATGATTACCCTGATTTGGAGTCCAAAGAAACTCTTCTATTGCATACTTCAAAGGGTCGAGGAGGCCTAGTATCGAGTCAAAATCTCAAGTCCTATGAGGATTGATTTGCACTAGTATACAGTGATGTACGCATCAAAGACACTGACATACACTGATATATGCTAGATATACAGGCTTTATAGGTCAAAGGTGGCTGGTATAAGCAAAGATATGATGCATGATAAAGCTGAACGCGAGCGTACAGTTTTTATATGCTAATATACAACGTGTATACAGAAAGACGCAAAAATAATAGAGATGTGATTTACAGCTGATATACATGTAGGAAAGTGGACCCAAAGTTCATAAAATTAGAATGGTAAAATTATAGAAACTAGCATCCTTAAGATTATAATTACAATAAATAGCAACACTTCTTCAAAATTGCAACTTATAGCAAAAGTAGCAATATTTTACCCACTTCATAGTAATAGAAGAATATGTATTTTTCAGTTGTTCATATGTATTTATCAGTAATACATATATATTTGTATATGTATTTATATAGCAACATTTTACTTAAATACAAAATACAATTTGCTATTTTTCGTAATTATGAAACTGGTGCTATAAAAGTTATAATTAAGGCTACAAAGTTGCTATTTCTGAAATTTTCCCAATTAGAATCCCAAAAGTTGGGTAGCATATTGATGGACCGAAGTAGGGGCCCAACTTCAATTCTTGTCTTTTCATTTCTTGTAGTTTGTAATTTATCCTTGTTACTAACACTTTAATCAATTACTCTAGACAAATCCCCTAAGGCGTTGTCATTCTATTTTATCATACTTTTCTTTTACTTAATTCATAATTTTTTCACCTAATTTATCTTGTCTAAAATGGATTAAATTGGTTCCTTCGATTCTTTCCTTAAAATGAGTCTTCTAAAAGTGAGTATTTTATTCTAAGATGTCATACATTTTGTTCACATGGATAATAGTCTATTTGGATTAAGGCAATTTTTTTCAAACCTAATAAACAATATTTTCTTATAAATTCTAACTTTTCATAATTAATAAGACACTTTTAATTTAACACTCTCTTAATATATTTTCCAAAGGTATTATCTATAACAAAATTGACCTTTCTATAACAATAATAATAAATAATAAGAAAATAATTATATAATCTTCTTTTTTTTTCCATAAAACATAAATTTATTTTCCTCTTAAATTCAAAATTTGCAATTTACTTTTAACGGATCTTCCTTTAATTCAAATAGATAATTTTATGTGGATGAATAAGTGTCATTTTAGGTTAATAATTTTGATATCTTTTATAAAATTGAGTGTTTACAAGCTTAGTCATTTTTTGGTTGGTCAAATGTATTTGGTAAACTATTTTTTTAAACGGACGCTCCTCAAGGCCTTAAAAACCTTCTTAAGGCGTTAATTGAGACCTTACCCCTTTTCTCTAGTTTTAAAGTTTTTTTTTTTTCGGTTTTGAGCCTTTGAAACTCTTTTAAGATTTTCTTGATTTTTCTATAAAAATTATGTAGTGACTCTGTGAATTTCTCAAAATTATTTTAAAATTTTCTTGAATCTTTTTGAAATAGTTTTAAGAAGGTCATAACCATTTTCTCGCTAAAAGAAATCTGAAAAGGATAAAACAACGATGATATCAATTTTTAATCTTCGGGAGGCTATAGGATATTCAGAGTTCTTCACTCTTTCACTTATTTTGTGCCAAGAGTCTCAGTTGGTTTCTAAAGATTCCTTTAGTTTCACTCTTTCGAGATGGCTAGGACACGTGTTAACGCTACATAAGACGAGGACCCCAAATCCATGACTAAGGATCTTTTCATAGTTTGTGGATGACCTAGAGGTCAAGGACTGCCTAGAGATGCATCCCCAGATAGTGACCAGGATAGGGGGCCTTTACCAGACCTTATTTCTACTCCTTAGTTAGAGATTCTTCCACATCAGCCACTGATAGGATAGGGACTGTCCCAGGCTCCACCAGGGTTTATTTTATTTTTATTTCTTTGGATTCATTGACTCAGTTCTTAGGGTTGGTTGGTGGTGCACCATTTGATGGTGTATAGTCTGCGGATCAGAGTGATAATGAGGCAGAGAAGCAGTCTATAGCTGCGGCTCCTAGAGTTGAAGTCCCTCTTGCACCGGTATTTTCTCACTCATTCTTTGCCTAACCTATTATGTTTGTTGAGAAGCAGAATATGCTGGGTAAATTATTGTGATTGACTCCTTCTAGGTTTTCTACTACACCGCGAGAATGCTTATGAGTTCTTGATTGCTTGCAAGGATAGGTTTTATAATTTAGGCCTGGTTGAGACTCATGGTGTGGATTACACTACTTTTTAGTTGAATTTGGTTGCTTGACATTGGTGGAGAGGTCATCTTGATTCCAGGACAACTGATCTGTCTCATTGATATGGACTCAGTTCTTCAAGGTCTTTATAGAGAAGTATATGCCTCATAGTCTTAAGGATTGTCAAAGAGATCAGTTCTCAAAGTTGGAGTGGGGATCCATGACTGTTGTGGAGTATGAGGCTCAATTTTATGAGTTGGCTCGGTATGCCACATCTATTCTAACTATCGAGTATAAGAGGGTTCAATGCGTTGTTTGGGGATTGATACTCCTCTCCGTATGGTTACACAAAGTTTGGTTGCTGTAGGTAGGTCTCTTACTAAGGTTTCTTATTATGCTCAATTTATGGAGAAGATACATCGCAAGGCCCAAGAGGGCACTGATAAGAGGTCGTGATATCAGGGTAGTTTCAGTTGGAGCTATTGTGGCTCACATTTCAGAGGCAATGGTTCAGAAGGTTCCATATTATCCATATCAACATCAAGATCAGTCTAGTAGGCCTGTTCATGCCTTATTTTAAATTATCGATAGAGGCCAGTCTAGTTACAATGATTATCCTGGTCAGAGTAGTGGTCAACTTCTAAGGGGTTTGACTTTTGGGTATTCTAGGCATGGTGGTTATTTTGGGTTAACCAAATCTCCTCGCTTTAGCTCAGCACCAGGGATGTGTTATGGTTGTAGGGTCTTTGACCATTTTTTAAGAGAATGCCCTAATTATGGAGTGATGGCTCCTTCAACATAGAGTATTTCACCAATTTGGGATATTCATCCCCATCTAGAGGTGGTAAGTATGGTCATTAGGATGGTCTCTAGGGTGCTCATGGAGGTTCTCAAGTAGGTAGGACATGAGATCATTCAGAAGCCCAACCAGGTAGTAGGTGTGGTCAGTTGTATGCCTTAACTACTAGATTAGAGGTTGAGTCTTTAGATGCTGTTATCACAAGTACAATTCCAATATGCCATAAGTCAACTTTTGCTTTATTTGATTCGAGATTTACTTATTCTTATGTGTCTTCTTATTATGCCCCATGGTTAGAGTTATCTTGAGATTCTTTATTTGTGCTGTTATGTGTATCTACTCCCATGGGTGATTCTTTATAGTGGATTGTGTTTATAGATAATGTGTTGTGATTGTTTAAAAGTTTGATACTCTAGTTGATCTTGTTGTATTAGATATGATAGATTTTGATGTGATTCTGGCATGAAGTGGTTATCCTAATATCATGCAGTCTTGGATTGTTTTTCCAAGACTGTTACCTTAGTTATGCCTGACATACCCCCGATTGTGTGGCAAGGATCTATTAGTCGCGAGCCGATTGGGATTATTTCTTATATTTAGGCTAAGAGACTTATTTTGAGGGGTTGCGAGTCTTATCTCACTTTTATTTGCGATGTTAGCTTGGAGAGTCCATCGCTTGACTCTGTTCCTATAGTTTGTAAGTCTCCTGATGTTTTTCCTACCGATCTACCTGGTCTTTCTCCTAAGTATGATATTAAGTTTGTTATTAATCTTGAGCCGGGTACCCGACCTATTTCTATGACACTTTACCATATGGCTCTAGCCGAGCTTGAGAAGCTGAATTCTTAGCTTCAAGATCTTCTGGGTAAGGGTTTTATTAGAATGAGTGTGTCTCATTCGGTTATCCGATCTTGTTTATGAAGAAGGATGGTTCCTTGTGTATGTGTATTTACCATAGAGATCCTAATAAGGTGATGATGAATAACCAAAAATCTATACCTTGCATTGATGATTTGTTTGAGTAGCTACAGGGAGAAACAGTGTTCTCTAAGGTTGACTTGAGGTTATATTACCACCAGTTGAGGATTCGGGTTGAGGATATCCCAAAGACAACTTTTAGGACTCTTTATAGCCATTATACGTTCCTAGTGATGTCTTTTGGGTTGACCAATGCCCCAACCATGTTCATGGATTTGATAAATCGCGTGTTCAGTCCTTATTTAGATTTCTTCGTGATTGTATTCATCAATGATATCCTTGTGTATTCAAGGATTAGAGAGGAGCATATGCAATATTTGAGGATTGTGCTGTAGACTTTGAGAGATCATAGGATTTTTACCAAATTGACTAAGTGTGAGTTCTGGCTTGAGTCGATGTCATTCCTAGGACTTGTGGTGTTTAAGGATGGGTTTATGGTGGATCCTACGAAGATTAATGCTATTCGTGATTGGGCCAGACCTATATATCCGTCTGAAGTTCATATTTTTATTGGTTTGACTAGTTATTATAGATAATTCATTTAAGGTTTTGCGACTGTTGCAGTGCGAATAACCAGATTGACCTGAAGGAGGTTCCTTTCTAGTGGTCCAAGGAGTGTGGGTCGAGCTTTAGGAATCTCAAGCGATTTCTCACTTCAGCTCCTATATTGGCTATTTTTGTTGAGGGTAAGAGATTGACCTTATATTTTGATGCTTTTGGTGTTAATCTAGGTTGTGTTCTAATGAAACATAGTTGAGTTATTGGTTATGCATCAAGGCAGCTGAAGGTGCACAAGTGCAACTGCCCCACTCATGAATTAGAGTTGGTGACAATAATTTTTTCACTTACGATTTGGAGACGTTATCTTTATGGCGTGCATTATGAGATATCCAAGTATCATCATAGTCTTCAACATCTTATGACCCAGAGAGAGCTTAATTCAAGACAACATAGATGGATGGTGTTGCTTAAGTATTACGACATCTCTATTTTGTATCATACGGGCAAGGTGAACATGGTAGAGGATGCCTTGAGCCAAAACGTAGTGAGTATCGGTAGCTTGGCTTCTGTCTTAGTTACTCAGAGGCTGTTGGCATGGGACGTCCAATCCTTAGCCAACTTGATGGTGCAACATTATATTTTAAACCCCAAAAGGATTCTTTCTAGTGTTAAGGCGAGGTCTACCCTATTTGAGTAGATTCAGAGTGGATATGAGACTTTACATCATCCATGATCAGGTCTTGAGGGGTGAGTCTAAGAGGGATACCATAGATTTTGAAGGTATTCTAAGATTTGATGGTCACATTTATGCTCTGAGGGTTGGTGACTTGATTTATTCAATTTTTCATGAGGCTCATAACTTCATATATTTTATTTATCCGAGTACATCTAAGATGTATAGAGATTTGAGACAACATTATTGGTAGAGTGGCATGAAGAGAGATGTGAATGACATTGTAGCTTATTGTCTATGTTGTCAATAGGTGAAGGCCGAGTATCAAAGACCTAGTATCTTGACTTAGAGATTGCCCATTCTCGAGTGAAAGTGGGAGCGGATTACCATGTACATTATTAGCAGTTTGCCTCGCACTTCCCATGGTTTTGATAGTATTTGGCTCATTATGGATCAGTTGACCAAGTTGGCAGATTTCATTTCTATTCAGATGTTGTTCAGTATCGATATGTTAGCTTGTATCTATGTTTGGAAGATATTTCATTGCATGGTGTGCCTATCTCTATCATGTTAGATCGGGGCTCAGTATTCACTTCTAGCTTCTGGAGAGCTTTTCAGGAGGAGTTGGGTTTTCAGGTGGATTTTTGTACAACCTTTCACCTTTAGATTAACAGGCAATCGTACGGACTAGTCAGGTTCTTGAGGATATGCACCGGGTCTTTGTTATGGATTTTAGAGGTCAATGGGAGAAACACTTGACTATGGTAGAGGTCGAGTACAATAACAACACCATTCGAGTATTAAGATAGAGCCCTTTGAGGCTTTGTATAGTAGGCAATGTCATTTTTTGATTGGGTGATTTGAGACCTCCGATATTATACCCATGGTACTGACTTGATTCAAAGTCATTAGACAGAGTCAGGGTGATTCAGGATATGTTGATGGCAACTCAGAGTAGGTAGAAGTCTTATACGGATCGTATACTTCATGGCTTGAGATTTGGAGTTGGTGACTAGTATTCCTCTTGATGTGGAATGGGAACACGACTCTTTCGGTGCCCAAAACCACGAATTTATGTGTGAACTTAAGGTATTTTGTTAGATATGATGTACTTTGGTGTGAATTGCAGGTAAAATAGGTCTACAACGGTATTTGAACAAAAGAAGAAGAAAAAGACCTGAAAAAAGACCAACTTTGATCAGTTTATAAGTCAGCTCATGAAACGTAACCAATCAATACTACTCGTATGCTGAATCATATGAGTAATAGAACCAAAAGCCAAAGTAAAAAACTAAGTGTGAGGAAGATACGACTCAAGTAACCTGGTTGTAGACCAGGATACGAGTTGTATACCGAAGACGTAAGCATAACAAAACCCAAGCTACCATCCAAGAGTTGAAGTGTCAAAATTATACGAGTCAAAAGTATGAGTACGACGCATATAGGGATGTTGTATACAAACCTGTGTTCAATACTTAAAAAGACTAAAGCCCAAGGTGAATACAGATGAAGGGAACGATTCGTACACTCAGGTATGACTCATTAGTAGAAGTCATATTCTTAACAAAGATTTGAAGCCTTAGGAAGAATAGACACTAGAACGGATATGATAAGGCAGGGTACGACTTGTAAGATGAGGATAAGAGTGAAGAACGAGTCATACCGATTGCTGACTTAACTTTACCTTTCCTATTTTTAATAGAATTTTTATGTTATTTTGAGATACTATATACCTTAGGGTTTATATTTTATTAGGTTACACTCTTGAACGTTCCTTTACATGATTTTACATACTATTACAATATTCTTACAATTGTTCTTGAGATTTTAGGATTTATTCAATAAAAGTCTGTGGAGTTTATTCATCTTATTCTTGTACAATTAATTTTATGTCATGTTCATTGATAATGATGGTTTCTTGCTCAATCATAAGAGGCTAATCTCCATATCTAGGGTTGTGGGAGCCCTGGCTGATTAGCTACGTAAAGAAAGTGTGAGACTCAATTATTCTAGGATTTTTGTATGTATCTTAATTGTTCTTCAAAATAATTAAACTTATAGCAGCTGCAGACGCTTAGGATTGCCTGTATTCGCATCTATTCGATAACCAAGAATCTTGTAATTAGGAAAAGAAGATTAAGACAGTGATTTGGGATTCGATAACCAAGCATTCCATCTTATTAGTTGATCCTACCTCGACAAGTGAAACTGAGGCCATAGCAAGGGGCAACAAGGCAACACCCTGAGACGATAACCAAGTAAAGGGTGAAATTTATCTTCTAGATTAATAGGTAGGTGATAAGATTTATATTGTAGGTTCTGCATACAGAACAACAAACAAATTGGGTTGATCACAAGAAATTTATGGAGTTAAGAAGCTTGGGGAAGCATAGACCTAACATTCGTATCATATTGGTTTTAACTCAAAAGCACACAAGAATTGGTTACTATTTGCAATTGATAATAAAATCCCCTATTTAATTTCCTGCACTGCTCTTGGATTACATCAAGGCAAGCAACTATTCATGTTTTCCCTATGGGATCGACCCCAACTTTGTTGGGTTATTATATTTACAATCGATCGCATTATACTTCTAGTTGAGGTGTAGTTTTGGGCGACATCAAATTTTTGCGTCCTTACTGGGGAAGATAGTTGAATAGTGAATTAAATTGGTGAAGTGTGTGGGTTGTTAATTTTTGTTTTTTCTTTGGAATATGCCGGTGTGTGCCAAGTACTAGTAGTAGAGGCAATCCCTTGCTCTCGTTTGATCCAAAACCATAGAGAATCCTTCAAACTTCGAGAAACATGTCAGGACAAATTTTATGAAGGGGTTTAAGATCCCCCACCTTTAGATCCAAATGTAGTACTCCCGCGTGCTCCATTAGATCTGCAGAATATTGTGGACTTACAGACACAACAACTGTTGGAGAAAGAACATAGAGAAAAAGAAGAAGCCATACTTGCTGCAGAGGTGTTAGTAGCTTAGCAAAGAGGAATGGTATGGCCAAGACAAGCTACTGATCATCGAGTTTAGAGAGGTAGGGATCTATTTATTCTAGCATATCAACACTTAGACCCTTATGGGAAAGATGATGAAGATCTGGGTTATGTTGAGCCTGCAGAATCTTGAGCCATTGTTCCTCCTGCTTTAGCCCCTAATGTGAAGTTTGATATCAATAGTGCTATGATCCAACTGTTAAATTTGAAGGGTGTATTTTTGGGTGAAGCTAATGATGATGCAAACATGCACCTTACAAATTTTCTTGGGATCTACACAAATTATAATATTCTAGGGGTTAATCAAGAAACATTGATATTAAGGTTGTTCCCATTTTATTTGACAGGTAAAGCATCACTATGGCTAAGGGAACTTCCAAGAGGATCTATCACTACTTGGCATGAGTTGAAGACATATTTTTTGAGAAGATTCTTCCCTCCTACATTGATGTTATAGTTGAAGAATAAAATTTATAATATCAGATAATTACCCACAGAGTCTTTGTATAAGGAATGGTTTCGATTCAAGAAGAAGCTGAGTATAGTACTAAATCATAGAATCAGAGGATCTAACTTGTCTGAGATCTTCTATCAATCATTGAATAATAGTTCAAGAGCTATGACAGATACTATTTTAGGAGGAGCATATGCATTTTCACTGGGAAAATACACATGAAATGCTGTATGATATAACAGTTACCAATAGAGGATGGCATACTCAATAATTGAAATGTTGTGGTGGCACATATGTTATTGGAGTAACAAATATGTTTGGAGCAGCGAATGACCTGGTAGCACAAGAGGTTGCACAACTTCGTGCAAATATTAGGTTGCTTATGCATAATTTGCGTCAATTAGTGTTAAGAAGGTGAACATAGTTATGACATTGGGGTCTGGCTCCAAACCATTCGAGATCGAATATGAAGAAGAGACAAATTATCTTGATCATAGATTAGTGGATTCTGAGCCCAAGGGAAAAGGAATCATGGTTGGAACTATTATAATGATAGTTATAGAGATAAGAGTAGAGATGACAATCGTGATTAGTGGTATAAGGATGACTATAAGGACAAGAGTGACAAATATATTCCACCAGGAAGTCAAGATACAGAATCCAGAATGGAAGCACTTTTGGCCAAGCTGGTCAAAGGACAAGAAAGTAAAAAGAACTGCTTGAAGGATATCGAAGATAATCTGTTAGGATTGAACCAGAAAGTTGAGTTACATGCTACAACAATCAAGTAGTTGGAGAAGAAGTTTGGTCATATGTCAGCCAAAGTAAACCAGAGACAACCTGGCACTCTTCCTAGTAACATATTGGTAAATCCCAGGAATGATAGTTAATGTCATTCCATTTCCACTTGGAGTAGTAAGGTTACTACAGATCCACAGGTACCCACAACTGATGAGCAATAGTATAAGGATGAGCCGATTGATATTGGGAGTAGCAACAAGTAAAACATAGGCGAAGAGAAGGATGCAGAACCTTTGCTAAAGCCCATTCCAAAAATACTTCCTCCCTATCCACAAAGATTAATAAAGAAAAAAGAAGAAGGTAAGTATAATTTTTTTTTGTCTATGTTAAAGAGTTAACTATCAACATACCACTTGTAGAAGCATTAGAGCAGATGCCAGGGTATGCAAAATTCATGAAGGATTTGATAACTAAGAAAAGTCCAGTCGGTTATGAGCCAATTGTCAATATTCATCATTGCAGTATTGTAGTCACTAGATCTTTGGTAGAGAAGAAGGACGACCCTGATGCTTTCACAATACCTTGCACTATTGGGTCTTTTAACTTCACTCGAGTATTGTGTAATTTAAGGGATAGCATTAACCTTATTCCCTTTGATGTATTCAAATAGTTGGGATTGGGAGCTCCCAAACCAACTACCATGAGACTAGTAATGACGGACAAGACAGTGAAGAAACCTGTTGGTATCCTTTATGATGTTTTGGTAAAAGTGTCTTCTTTCATATTTCCTGCTGATTTTGTTATATTAGATTCTGAAGTGGACTTTAAAGTCCCAATTATTTTGGGAAGTCAATTTTTGGCTATAAGTAGGATGCTGATTGATATGGAGAAAGGACATCTGATGCTGCTACTCCATAATGAACATGTGACATTTAACTATACAAATTTATGAAGAGCCTGATGAATTGAGAGTGGTATCTATGATTGATATAGATGATAAGGAGACAAATTCAATCCATGCTATTGATGCAGTTACTCTATGGGGTAATGGTTCTAATACGATTATTCCTATTGAAGAGAGGCTAGGTGTCGAAGCTATTGCAGCTGTGATTATGAATTTTGACTCTGAAGGTATCGAGGAGTCTGAGGAGTTAGTGGGTGAATTGCATGGGGATGGTTATAATTATGCACCAAAGAAGCTCGATCTAGACTTGAAGAATCAAACGACTCTACCTGCTCGCCCATCCAATGAGGAACCACTGGTGTTAGAGTTGAAGGCCCTCCCTTCTCACTTGCGGTATGTGTTTTTGGGGGCCAATAATACTTTGTTGATTATTATTGCAGATGATCTAAGCCAATCAAAGGTAGAAGCATTATTATTAGTGTAGCAAAATTTCAAGAGGGCCATTGGATGGTCCATTGCATATATTGTGGGTATTTCACCTGGTTTGTGTACTCACAAAATTCAGCTTAAGCCAGATTGTGTTCCACCTATATAATATCAGTGTCGACTCAATCCTCCTATGTAGGAGGTGGTAAAGAAACAAATAATCAAGCGGTTGGATACTGGTGTAGTGTATCTCATTGCTGATAGCAAGTGGGTTAGTCCGATTCAGTGCATACCGAAGAAGGGAGAAATAACTGTCGTACCTAATGAGAAGAGTAAGCTAGTGCCTATGAGACCTGTCACTGGATGAAGAGTGTGCATGGATTATAGGAAGCTAAATGCATGGACTCAAGAGGACCATTTTTCTATGCCGTTCATGGATCAGATGCTGGATAGGTTAGCAGGAAGAGGATGGTACTATTTTTTTGACGGATACTCAGGTTATAATTAGATCACTATTTCATTAGAGGACCAAGAGAAGACTACCTTTACATGTCCTTATGGGACCTTTAAATTCAAGTGAATGCCATTTAGGCTATGCAATTCCCCAACCGTTTTTTAGAGATGCATGACGTCTATTTTCTCTGATATGGTCGAAGACAATATTGAGGTTTTTATGGATGATTTTTCAGTTATTGGTGACTTCTTTGATGGTTGTCTCATTCACTTGGAGAAGGCTCTACAAAGGTGTAAAGAATGTAATTTGGTACTTAATTGGGATAAGTGCTATTTCATGGTCAAATAAGGAATTGTACTTGGGCATAAAATTTCAACGAGAGGCATTGAGGTTGATCGAGCAAAGACTGAGGTGATTGAAAATTACCTTATCCAATTTTTGTAAAGGGAATTTGGAGTTTTCTAAGGCATGCAGGTTTTTATAGGTGATTTATCAAGGACTTCTCGAAGATTTCTATTCCACTTTGCAAGCTTCTTGAGAAGGAGGTAAAATTTAATTTTAATGATGCATATAAGAAGGGTTTTGAAACCCAAAAAGAGAAGTTGGTGTCTGCTCTAATCATTCTATCTCCTGATTGGTATACACCTTTTGAGATTATGTATGATGCTATCAAATTGGACTTAGGGGCTGTACTAGGCCAAGGAAAAGAAAAAATCCTTCATCCAATCTACTATGCTTGTAAGGCACTAAATCCTGCTCAAAAGAACTATACCATGAAGGAATAAGAGTTATTGGCAGTGTTTTTTGCCTTTAAAAAGTTTAGATCTTACTTGATTGGGACAAAGGTGATTGTGCACATAGACCATGTAGAATTGTGGTACTTAATGACTATGAAGGATGCAAAACCGAGGCTTATCCATTCAGTGCTACTGTTGGAAGAATTTGATTTCAAGGCGAAAGACAAAAAAGGCACAGAAAATCAAGTTGCAGATCACTTGTCTAGACTTGAGGAGGAAGCTATGTAGAAGGTTGCCAAGGGATTGGTGATTGATGACAGCTTTCCAGATGAACAAATATTGGTAGATTCCCAAGATCTAATTCCATGGTTTACAGATTTTGTAAATTACTTAGCAAATGATCTAGTCTTAGAAGATCTTTTATATCAGCAAAGGAAGAAGTTCATGCATGAGCTAAGAATTTTTTTTTGGGATGAACTTTATCTTTTCAAAATTGGTACAGATGGAATCATCCGTAGATGCATACCTGAAGTGGATATGATGAGAAAACTTGAAGCTTGTCACTATCACCTATTGGGGTTCATCATAGAGGGGCCCACACAGCTCATAAGATCCTAAAATATGGCTACTATTGGCCAACCATATACAAAGATGCTCATGACTATGCTTCTGCCTATGATCCATGCCAGCAACAAGGTACTATTTCTTGAAGACATGAATTACCTATGACTCCTATTTTAGAATTGGAAGTGTTCGATGTATGGGGTATAGATTTTATGGGACCTTTTGTAAGTTTGTTTGGCATGAAGTACATACTTGTGGCCGTTGACTATTTTTCAAAGTAGGTGGAAGTAATTGCACTTCCTAACAATAAAGCAAGGAGTGTCACCTTACTTTTGAGGAAGAATATCTTCTCTTGTCTAGATATGCTACGTGCCATTATTAGTGGCGGAGGGTCACATTTTTGCAATAATCTATTCAAGAGTCTTCTTGAAAAATATGGAGTAAATCACAAGGTGGCAATATTTTATCATCCCCATACCAGTGGACAATTTGAAGTGTCCAATAGAAAATTTAATTCCATATTAGCAAAGAGTGTGAATGCCAATAGGATTGATTAGGAAAGAAAATTAGATGACGCATTATGGGCTTACCGCACAACTTACAAAACCCCTATAGGTGCTTCACCTTATCAGTTTGTGTATGGAAAAGCTTTCCATTTACCAAATAAGCTTAAACATAAGGAACTATGGGTATTGAAGAAGTAGAATTTAGAGTGGAAGGATGTAGCAAAAGCAAGGTAGAATAATATCAATGATTTGGATAAATTTTGGTTTTAAGCATATGAAAGTTCAGCGCTTTACAAGGAAAAGATGAAGTTGCATCACAATCGCATGATTGAGAAGAGGGTTTTTGAAAAAGGTAAACAAGTGCTAATATATAATTCCAAGATTCATTTGTTTCCAGGAAAGTTAAAGTCAAGATGGCATGGTCAATTCATAGTGACAAGGGTTTATACCTACAGTTCTTTAGGAATAAAGAAGGATGGTGCAAGCCCATTCAATGTAAACAAACAACGAGTAAAGAACTATATGGGAAACATAGAAGAGGTAAAGGAAATGGCTGATATTAACCTTGATGAGGTCTAAGTAATCAAGGAAATTGAGTCGTGCCGCGATATTAAATCTAGCGCTGCATGGGAGGCAACCCATGAGGCTAGTTGGTGAAATCTGAGTGTCCAATTTATCCACGTTGTGCTGTGACATTAAATCAAGAGCTGCGTGGAAAACAACCCATGTTTTTGTACTTATTTCATTTATAGGGTAATGTGTGTGTTCAATGTGAAGGACTAAAAGAATGCAGAATAAATCTAGAGAAGTAAAGAAGTTATTATACGAACTCTTTACGAGTCGTATCTATATGGTATGACTCGTGAGTAGGAGTCATATTGAATTGGGAGAAAAATTAGAATAAAGAATAAGTTTCTAGAATGAATACGATTCCCAATACGAGTCGTATCCTTTGGGTACAGTTCATAACTGAGAATTGTATCTAGTCCAGAACACAGGTAAGTTCCCAGTCTATACGAGTCAAAGAAATTACTCGTAAGACTGGGTACGAGTCATATCCACCACTCATACCCAAGCTTACAAGGTTAATTCTTGAGCTGACCCAGCCTAGACCTACAATTAAAAGAGAAAAAAGATACATGATCAGGAACCTGATGCTGCCAACTCATACCCATATAAATTTTACCCTAATTTTGAACTCCAATCCATAAAATCAACTTATTTTCAACTTGAATTAACTACCAACAACCTCAAAGTTTTCAATCGGTTCGGTTTAAACTCAAATTTGAGGACATTAACATTCCAAATTGAGATTTCCAACTCTTCACCCATCAAGTAAGTGTCTAAACTTGTTTTTGCCACTTTGCAAGTTGAAATAAGTGGTATGTGATATTGTAAACTTGATTTAAATAGAATTTCTACATTTCTTGATTTGTTGGTACTCTATTTGTGTTATTTGTGTTGAAAATTTTAAAAGGGGTAGAACTAGGGTTTAGGATTGGATTTTCATATCTATGTGAGTTTAGTTGCTGGATATAGTTGAAAATTAGTCGTGGGTACTCTGGGAATTTTTATTAGAGTGAAACTTTGATGTTGGACTTCTATATTGTAGTGGATGTGTGACTTCTTACGACTCGTACCCACCGATATGGGAGTCGTAATGAGACTTGTACCCACTAATAATATAGAAGTCTAACAAATTCAAAGTTATGGAATGGATACGACTCAACCATAAGAGTCATATCTAGTCCATACAACTCATATACATTAATTGTACCCACCAGGTAAGAATTAAAATAGAATTAATATTTCTGACTTACTTACGACTGTTGGTCATGAGTCGTACCCAACTGGTACAATGGGTAAGAAGGAATCATAAAAAGAGCAGTGAACATAGGTCATACATTATCTAAGATACGACTTGGTTATATGAGTCATATCCGGTGGGTACGTCCATTACACACCACTCGTACCCAACTCAGACAAGGCACATTGAACTTTACTTTTTAACTTTTGCTTTTCTTTTCTTTTCCTAGTTACTAAATAAAATTATATTTGAAGGAACAATGCCTCCAAAGAACTCATCATCCTCCAAACCAAGCACTAAGAAAGTGAACAAGCATCCAACAATTGAGAGTAAGGAAATCAGTGTCTCCGAGTCAAAATCCATATATGAAAGAAATGACAAAAAATTTATTGGAACTCATCAAAGAAATTTACTAAAAAAAGAAAGGCAGCTTCTAAGAAAAAAGGGAATAAGGTCGTTCCCTAAGAGTCAGAGACACCACTACCAAAGGTGCCGAGAAGAAATAATGTAATAATATCTCCTCCTCATACACCATAACTAGTTGATGATGATGGTGATAATGAAGAGACATCTAGTTCAGCAGAGGAGTGTTCAAATAGATTTTAGGGTCCGAGGTAGATACTACCCAATAGATAAATAGGACTTCCCACTCGCATTGGCCCCTTCTCTAGGGCCCATCATTGAATATGGGGATACCCCAACATACAGAAAAAGTTTAACTCAGGGCTGTCTCATCTTTTGGGTGGTAAGATAATGAGAGTGTTATATCCAAATAGGAGAATGACTACTATGGGGATGGCAGAGTTGCTCGAGTTTGCAGAATGCTTTCGACAGTACGGATTCCATTGGATGATAAGAGCACCTGGAAGATACATTGAGGTCCTTATTTGATATTTCTACATAACTTATAAGGGAAAGCTGCAGAGGTAGTATCCACAAGGTATATTGTGGAAGGGAGGCGAGCCTGTTACCTCCCTGATAATTCACGGAGTTTGGGTTGATATCTTACCCTGAACCATAGGGAGATTCTTATATGGGCCAGAATATCAGGCTCTAGCTAATTCAGGAGAGATAGACTATATGATGATAGAGATGAGAAAAATCACTAAGCGAACACTAGGTACTGATGATAAAATAGTGATGTTTAGATGGATAGCTAAGAGGATAGCTGCACATGGTAAGCATGCGAATTGGATTGCAGGAGATATTAGTGATTCGTAAAAGATAAAGAAGGGAACCCTCAACTTTGAGAGTAAGACTTTGTGGACACTATCCGACCACCGGCTGTGCCCCACTATAGGAGATAACATTCTGATCCCAATCTGGGCTGCTATGATAGCTGGTTTCACAGCTAGGTATGCATTAGATGTTAGTGAATTCCTGGCCCAAAATATGCGAGACAAGATAGTTAGGGGGAAGAAGGCATTGCTGGCCTAGCCTTGCATAATTTCCTAGATTTGCCTAGCAACAAAAGTTATGGAGCTCCCTGGGGTTGACGAGATGATTGAGGCCCAGAGGATATTTGATATTGGGCTGATACGTAATGCGGCCAACCCTTTGGCCTTACCCATGAGGTAGGAAGTTGATGCTATAGTGGGACTATTTTCACAAGATGATTAGTATGATGCCCCTACTATAACTGAGGCTACTAAGGCAGGAGCACAGACTCAGGCCGCATCCACAGATACAACGGGTACTTCTATTTCCCCATGCTAGTCTAGTCTATGCCACCTAGGCACGGGGTATGACTCTAGGTGTTATGATGATATCTCAAGAGGCTTGGACAGAGGTTGTGACCCAGCTAGCTACAATTACTGTAAAGGTAGGTTACATGGAGGGCGGAGTAAGAAGTTGAATGGATCGAAAGTTGAGGTAGAAAATATGTGAGTCCAATAGTGTCTATATACGTTTGAGTTAAGGATTACACGACAGTTATACTGGGCAAATACCCAATGTTGCTGATGTTAGATCCAAGATTATTGAGATAAAGAAGATAGTCACTAATTTGTACGAGAGGCCGATTACTGCTTATCTAGTTGTGGAGATTGTGATTCCTATAGTCGAGGTGCCTAACATTTGGGAATACCCGATGGATGTAAAGATTGAGAAGACTAGAGAAGAGAGGAAGAGAAAGAAGAGGGAAGCTAAAGTAGCAAATAAAAAAGCCAGACTTAAGAGCATTCAGGATAAGCGGGACCGCTAGACAAAGGTTTGTGAGTTTTCTACTGGAGCTGGTGGATCGAGGGATCCGATTGCTATTACTGAGAGGGCTGATGTTCTACTCCCATCTGTTGATTCAGTCTTGATTATTGGGATAGTATCTGACGAGAGTGGGACCCGACCTGAGTGTCCACGTCCTGGTATTGATGCTATGGTACCTTGAGAGCCTAGGTATAACCCTTATCCGTACTATATTTTATTTTTGTAGCACTAGGGATAGTGCAACGTTCTTAAGTTGGGGATGGGGGTTATTTTGAAAATTTAGGAGCACTTTGAATTTTTTTTAGATATAGCTGAGACTGAAAGTTTGTTATGACTTTCAGGTTGATATGGGCAGCTGAGATAGGGAGTAGATTAGCACACCTATGGTAGCAAATTTTTTATTTTTAATTATGATTAATGGATTTTGAAAAATTTCTAAGATTTTCTGATGTATTGAAAGATTTGATTCTGTTTTGATTTCTACTTTGTGGTTGATGAAACACTACTGACTTTTAAAATATTATTGTGAAAAGTGGTGTTAACTTTATGCTAAAAAAATAAAAAATATTGAAAATGTTGAACCCCCTCGAAAATTTTATTTAATTAATTACGTGATTTGAATGTTCGTGTGAAACTGTTGAGTATCTGATAATGGCATTAGAATTAGGGATTGTACAGTTGGAGACAAAACAATTGCATAGTTGGATAACTAGTACTTAGTAGTGTAGCCCTGTGCAAGTGTGTGTAAGGTTTACTGAGTTCCCGATGGTGTTGGAATCTAGAACTTTCCCAGTTGCTTTTACCTAGGTCTAGGATGGTTAAGTAGGATATGATTATAGGACATTGTTGCATGAGTCCACTTAAGCCTTAAATGCCTTAACCAAATGAAAAATTCCCTTTGATCTAAATATTTGAGCCTTTATAGACCAATGATTCTTGTTATACCTATCATCTTATTGTTTAACTTACAATGAACTTGTTTTGGCCCTGGTCCTCCTATGGACACTGTGCACCTTAAATCATGTAAATTACCTAAGTTGAGGGTGGCTATTATAAGGGTGCATAAGAGGAAAATGAGTGTGGAGAATATGGGTAGACGAAAAATAGTTGAAACATGTGCAGGTGTGATGAAAAAGAAAGAAAGAAATGTACAATCTACAGCAAAAGAAAAAGAACAAAAAAATAAGTTCTATAAAACCACACCTGATCTAATTAGAACGTGCTTAAAAGGAAAAGAGAAACATAAGGGCTGCAATAAAAGAAGTCAAAAAGTTAGTGGATCCCAAGAAAAGTGTAGTGTCCAGGAGGATTAGTCACTAAATAAATCTTAAAAGATATTATACCAACCCCAAGTCTATGTTACAAGACAAATAAAGCCCTATTGTGATCCTACCATGACTATCTAACAACTTGGGAAAAGAGCATAAAGCTAAGCCTATGGTATTCTGTGTGCACCGATGATACTTCTTGGTGAGTCCGAGAGTCGTTCGTTATATCCCTTAATAGATTGGTTTGTCTATATAAAGAGTGACTGTGATTTCTTTGACTGTGAGTGCACATGGGTTATATTGCAAGGTTGCTAGATTTTTTGACGAATGTAAAGTTTATCTATGCCTAAGCGTCTATTACTAGTGTAATGCCATCATCAGAGTCCTTCGTGTTTCTACATGTGCTAAATTTCTATACATAATTTTGAGTTGAAAAGTTGAAAAAATTAAGAGGAGAACAAAGAAATTGAAATTTAATTCAAAATCACTACCATGGGTTACTTGAGATCTTCCTGTCTAAGCATCAGCTCTGTGCTAGCAAATAGTTATTTGGTTTCATTTTCCTGAGGAAATGCAAAAGTCTAAGTTGAGGGTGTTGATGTGGCATGGAAATATGACACTATCAATGCTTTAAACTGCGAATTTATGCATGAACTTAGGGTATTTTATTAGATATGATGAACTTTGGTGTGAATTGCAGGTAATACACGTCTACAATAGTATTTGAACAAAAAGACCTAAAAAACATCAATTTTGATTAATATTTGTGTCATCTTATGAACCGTAACCAGTCTGTACGACTCGTATGCTGAATCGTATGAGTAATAGAACCAAAAGCCAAAGAAAAGAGCCAAGTGTGAGGAAGATTCGACTTAAGTATCCTGGTCATAGGCCAGGATACGAGTCGTATACCAAAGTCGTAAGCATAACATAACCCAAGTTATAATCTAGGAGTTAAAGTGTCAAAAGTATACAAGTCAAAAGTCTGAGTACGACTCATATAGGGATGTCGTATACAAACTAGTGTTCAAGACTTGAAAAAACTAAATCCCCAGGTGAATACGAATGAAGGACAAGAGTCGTATACTCAGGTATGACTCATTAGCGAAAGTCATTTGATGAAAAGAGATTTGAAGCCTTGGGAAGATCAGACACTGGAACGAGTATGACAAGGCAGGGTACGACTCGTAAGCTGAGGATACGAGTGAAGATTGAGTCGTACCGACTGCCGACTTAACTTTATGTTTTCTATTTTTAATAGGATTTTTATGTTATTTTGAGATACTATAAATACCTCAGGGTTTATCTTTAATTAGGTTACACTCTTGAACGTTCCTTTACATGGTTTTACATACTATTACCATATTCTAACAATTGTTCTTGAGATCTTAGGGTTTATTAAATAAAAGTCTTTGGAGTTTATTCATCTTATTCTTGTGCAATTGATTTTATGTTTTCTTAATTGATAATCATGGTTTCTTTCATAATCATGAGTGGATAATCTCCTTAGCTAGGGTTTTGGGAATCCTGTCGGATTAGCTACGTAGAGAAAGTGTGAGACTCAATTGTTCTAGGGTTTCTGCATGTATCTTAATTCTTATTTGAAATAATTAAACTCATAGCAGTTGCAGACACTTGAGATTTCCTGTATTCTCATCCATTCGATAACCAAGAGGCTTGTGATTAGGAAAAGAAGATTAAGACAGGGATTTGGGATTATATAACCAAGCATTCCATCTTATCACTTGATCCTACCCTAACAAGTGTAAATGAGGCCATAGCAAGGGGAAACAAGGCAACACCCTGAGATGAAATTTATCTTCTAGCTTAATAGGTAGTTGATAAGACTTTTCTTGTAACCTCTACATATAGAATAATTGGGTTGATCACGAGAAATTTACGGAGTTAAGAAGACGGGGGAATACAGACCTAGCGTTCGTATCATATTGATTTTAACTCAAAATCACTCAAGAATTTGTTACTATTTGCAATTGATAACAAAATCCTCTTATTTACTTTCCTGCACTGCTCGTGAATTACATCAAGCCAAGCAACTATTCACATTTTCCCTATGGGATTGACCCCAACCTTGTTGGGTTATTATATTTGCAACGGCCGCATTATACTTCTAGTTAAGGTGTAGTTTTAGGAGATATCACCTCTGAGTATTTCCCATAAAGGGTGTGATAAGGTTCAGGAAGAACAAAAATCTTAGTCCCAGGTATATTAGACCCTTTGATATCCTTTGCATGGTTGGTGATGTGGCATATGAGTTAGCCTTGCCCCCAGATTTTGCTGCTATTTATCCAGTTTTCCATATTTTTATGTTATGGCAGTAAATTCTAGATGTATCTTATGTACTTTAGTGGGACTGAATTTAGTTGGATGGGAAAATGACATTTGTGGTTGAGTCGGTGTTCATATTAGCCAGGGATGTCCGGCGGTTGTGCATTAGAGAGATTCCAGTAGTTAAGGTTCAATAGAGACATCTCCAAGTAGAGGAGGCTACTTGGGAGATTGAGAGCAAGATACAGGCACAATATCCTCATCTGTTTGAGGCTTCAAGTACATCCCAACCCTTTACTTTCACAGAAAAAATTTCTTTTAGTAGTGGATATTATAATGACCCTCCAAGTCATTTCTTATATTTTTTCTCATTTTTGTTGTTTAGAGATTTTCTATATCTCCCCTAAGTCATTTATGACTTGCTGGAGCAGACTGTTTGGTTATCGGGAAGTTCATTTATTTTTTAGAGTCAATTCCTTATTTTGAAGTCTTTGGTTGTAAGAATTGACTATCGGGCAAAAACTTCATTCAAAAAACCTCATATGCTAATTTTGACAATTCCAACAGCTCTAAAACATTGATTTTAGGCTAGGTAGACCTTTGGTTTAGGACTCAAGTCTTCCAAACTCATTCTAGGCTATTGACCAAAACTTAAGAAAAATAGCACTATAGGGCCCACTTTTCATTGAAATAACCCTAGACAGAAATTTCAACTATGCCATTGAGTTTGAAATGTCAAATTTGATAGGATAGCATAGTTTGTTTGTGTATACGGGATTTCAAGCAAATCCCGAGGGGTCGAAGGAGACTTGGAAAAATTCCAACTCTCCAGCTTGTGTATTCGCTAAAGCGGCCCTTTAGGTGCTTTAGTGGCCTAGCCTAGGCTTAGCAGCAACTTTAGAAGTAAGTTAGATGCTAAAGCACAAGATTCTTAGTAGCATCCTATGTAAGCACATGTACTGCTTTAACGACATCTGGGAGCTTTAGCCCTGACTTCTAAAACATCCAGTGCCCGCTTTAGCGGTACCTGAGAGCCCTTTAAATGCTCCATTTTCCCAAATTCACTCCTATTTTCATACAAGTTCAAGAGTTAAAAACCCTAGAACTTGTGGAAACTTTGGAGAGACATTAATATGAGATTTTGGGGGTGTTTGTAAGCTCGAATTATGCATTTCTTCTCCAAATTCTTGTTAAGTGTTCATTGAATTCATGGTTGATTTCTCAATTACTTCCCAAAATATCTAGATTATTGTTGCGTTGATTGTAGCACAATTTGAGCTTGGAACTTATCTATTCTTTAGGGTAAATGTTCCTCGAGCATAGAGGGATGTGTTTTTGGTTTTGAAAGTGTGATTCCATAAGTGGGCCCCATATGAGATTTTTTTTTACGTAATTTGGACCCTAAGCACAAAAATTCAATATGGGTAGTTGTTCTAGTGTTGATGAGTAGATTATGATTTTTATAGCATGGCATCTTGTGTAAGTTTCTTGGTGGGGAAATTTGTTGATTTCTCTAGGCTTTTCTTTGGTGTGCAGTAAGCTAGGTTTACGTTCCTTAAAGATTGATCTAATTTGTTGTATAAATATGATATTATTCTAGATATGGATTGGGAATTAGGTCTTGGAGATATAATTAGTTTTATATGGTTTTTTATCTATTAGAGAACCATAAATTAGTCATAATTGACTTAGTTACTCATGATTTAGGTAGAATTTCTATCTTAGGGCTAAAAGTTACTTACTTAACATCTAGAAAAAAATTTAGATACCTTAGACTATTTTGGGGTAGCAATGTCCTTCAACGGATTTTCGAGGATAAAAAATAAGCCCTTCCAACCCACTTAGGCCAAGACTCTTGATATCTCCTTGTAGACTTTTAGATGTGTTACTTAATTGAAATGCTCATTTCAGGGTTGAAGAGGCTATATACATGGTACTTATGAGTTGATTTCCAATTTAAGTATGGAAATTTATTGATATGAGTTTTAGTTCGAATCCACCAAATAATGATTATATTGAGTTTTAATACGAGTCCGATGTTGAGAGTTTGCTTATGGTATATTATGGTACAGATAGATTCATGTTTGTGGCTTGAGTTATGATTGTTTAGTGAGATTTTGGTTTACTATTTCTTTGATTGCACCCTATGGGCTTATGAGGGCCCGTGTTGGGTCATTTTCTTTCCTGCAATTAATGGCTTATGGGGGCCAACCTTGTAGTATCATTTATGATTTCTTTCATATTATATCTATTCTGTTTTTTTATTCACAATATTGGAGCATTATTCTAGGTTCTTCCTCCTACCTTGACTTGGTTTAGTTATCTTATATCTTTATTATACATATATTATGATTTAGCTCAATTGGACAATGATTCCTACTGAGTACCCATAGATTTGGTACTCATACCACACTTCTATACCTTTTTGGTGCAAATCTGAGTTCTAGTGGCCACCACTGATGTTATAATCCTACTGCTTAGAGTCTAGAGGTAGGGTGAGCTCTCGGTGCAGAAGTTACCCTTTTCTCTTTCATCTACTTCTTCTTAGTCTTTTATTATTCTAGATCATGTATATTTGATTATTATTATACTCATATTCCCTTTTTAGTGTCTCTTGTACAGACAATACTAGGTCGTGGGATGTTATTTCTATTTTATCTATCTATCAGACTATTATTATTACTTGGATTATTGTTGTAAGTCTTTACTTGCAAATTGCTGGCTATTATGCTTCTTTCCATCAAATTAGCCCATTGCTTATAGCTCTGGGCACTGGTTTGGCTTACCTACTTGTGGGGTAAAGTAGGTGACATCATGACTCGTAAATTAGGCCGTGATAGAAAATGCTTAAGATTGGACAAAGGTGGCATAAAATAAGGCTTACCAAGATTGTGGGATCTAACCACGGTCGTGCTCAGACATTTGTACCATTGAATCAGAGATTCTACAAATCAGAGGTCTCTTAGACAGAAGGAACCATGATCATAAGTTGATAGGATGATCGTACTATGTGATCATGAGAAGTAAGAGTTCAAATAAACTAAGTTGTGGAACCTAAGTATGAGATGATCAGATAAGAACAAGTCATAATTGTATTTTGATATAACAACCATACCATGAGATCATAGTATTAAGGCCAAGATCTGAAGGATGCAAAAGTTATGTTAAATATGATCAAACGACAACATTCCATAGTCGTGTGTTGAAACTATGGGTCCGTACTAAGAACCATACCATTGAAGACCTGAAACATAACAATTCTAAGTACAAACCATGATAAGAAAAGGATGATTGTGGGTTGTAACCACGATTGGACCATTATCTCGTCCAAGGCTACTGACACAGTTTTCCTTTTTTGTTTAGGATAGGATTTGTTTTGTCTATAAATACTCTTGAAGAGTCATTTTTATGGGGTTACACAAACATACACTACATTATTATACAATTCTAAGGCATATTCTTGGGATTATATGAAAATCGTTTCTAGGGGTTAATCAAATTTAAGATTATGGAGTTTATTTCTTATTGTAATTTCATACTTATTTTTTCATCTCTGAACTACTCTCATATTCTTGCAATTATGAGTAGCTAAACACCACCACTAGGGTTGTGAGAACCATGATGAGTTAACAAAATGAGTTAAGTACGAAGTCATTCTAGACTAGTGTGGTTGGATCTATTGGTAGTCCCTTCCTTATAATTATTCTTCATGGGTGAATATATTAGGAACTCACTTGTATTCTAAACTTGCTCGAGAGAGATGTATAGACTAGGAAAAGAGAATAACAACAAAGATTTGAAGCTATCAACCTGTCATGATCCAATTTACAAATCATGGTGGCACCTACTATATCCCATCAGTATGTAAGCCAAACTGTAGCCCGAAGCTACACATTATAGGTTAACTTGGTGGAAAATGGCCTAAAAGCTAAAATTAACATTTAAAGAGTTAAAACAATAATAAAGCAGTCAAAACAATCTAATACTGATGGGATATAGTAGGTGCCACCATGATACAATCTGTATAAAAATGAAAGACTAGACATGGATAAATAGAAGGAAAAAGGGCAACTCCAATCTGAGAGCTCACTCTATCTCTAAAATCAACATAGCACAATCGTCGAATCAGTAGTGGCTACTAGTACCTGGATCCGTACTAAAAAGGTATAGAAGTTTAGTATGAGTACCAAAACCACGTATACTCAGTAGGCACCATCGTTCGACTAAGATAAATCATAATATAAATACGATAAGATACAAGATAAAGTAAACTAAGTCAAGGTAAAAGGAAAAACCTAGAAATAAGCCCTAGCACTATTGTACATGAATAAATTAATACATACGAAATAGTAATACAAGGATCACATAGCTATAACCACAAGATTGGCCCCCATAAGACAATAAGTGCGAAAACATAAATAACCCAACACAGGACACCATATGCCTGGAGGGTACAATTAAGAAAGGTAAATAACCCCAACAACCATAATTTACCAATTACCATGCCATAACAAAAAATCCATCCAAACCATATCATTTCATAAATAACTCCAAGAAAGTTAGACTTGAACTAGAACTCCATAGTATCATCATTACCATCATTTACCATACTCCAACCAAAACTCATATATCATCAACATCCCCAATTGACATAATCCATATCACTAAATCACAAGAATTATCCACTGAAACTTACCCAAAATTAGCACTAACTTCCAACTACCAAACTAGCATAATCTATAAGCATCTAGTTTCTTTAACATCTCAAAATAAGCATTAATAAGGGTATATCATACGTAATTAAGTCCACAAAATCTAACACTAGCCTTGGCCTAAGATAGGCCGAAGGGTCCAGCTACTAATCCCCGAAATCCATTTTTAGGAAAATTCTACCCTGGACTAGGCTAGGGCATCTAAATTTATTTTTAGATGTTAAATAAGCCCTAACTAGCCCTAAGGTATCAATTTTCCCTAAAACATGAACATCTAAGTCAGTTATGCCTAAATTACAATTTCAAGATAGCATAATGGTCTAGCTAACCCAAATATTCTCAATCATACCTCCAATACCTAAATCTCACCTCGTATCTAGCATATTATCATAAGCACACTACAAAATTGAGCAATCTATGATAAGGGTAAACCTAGCCTACCTAGACATTAAACAAAAACCCAAAGAATCTGCTAAACCACCAATTTTCCTTTTTGAGAAGCTTTTGCAAGATTCCATGCTATCAAAATCACAACCTACTCATCAAAATAAGAACAATGATACCCATATTGCACTATTGTGCTTCAGGTCCCAAATCACATAAAAATCCTATGCGGGGCCCATTTGTGGAATCACACTTTGAACCCAACCCTACATCCCTATATGCTTAAGGAATCTTTATCCTAAAATATGGGTTAATTTTGAGCTCTAATGGTGCTACAATCAAGCCACCAATACATTATGGATTTTGGATAAAGATGGGGAAATTATCCATGAAATTAGAAGCATACCACAAATTTCAAGAAGAATCATGTAAATTAATTATACCAAAGCTCCATAATCACCCATAATTAATTCTCCAAAGAATTCGCACATTTTAGGGATCAATATTCTAGAGAATGGTTGAAGAATTTTGAAAATTGGGATAATTGGGGTATTCACAACCTTTCTAGGTATGTGGTTGCTGTTTAAGAAAACACTGGGCCACTTTAGCAGTAGGCACTAAAGCGCCTAGCCTACTGCTAAAGTGGTACCTTACTAACATGGCAGGTCGCTAAGGCAGTCGGTTGGTGCTAAAGAGACTGACGCTTTAACAACCAACTAGTTGCTAAAATTACATTTGCCATTATGGTCAGGGGCTACTAAAATGCCCAAAAGGTTGCTAAATTGCCCTTTGTTAAAATGCCAAAGGTCGATTTAGCAATTGCACTAGATTTTTTAGCATCATCTAGAGACTTGGAATATTTTTGAGTTTCCGCCAACCCTTCGATATTCATTCAGAATCTCGTATATGCAAGCAAACTGTGCTACCCTATCAAATTTGATGTTGTAAAATTGATGGCGCAGTCTGAATTTCCATCAGAGATTTTGATATAAAGTGGATCCCATACCCACTTGCCATTTCTCTTAACTTCCAGTTAATAGCCCAAAATAAGTTTGAGAGCCTTGGGACTCAAACCAAGGATCCACCCAACCTAAAATTAACATTCCAGAGCTATTTGAATAGTCATAATTGGGATACGAGGTCGTTTGACTAAAATGTTATCCCAGTAGCCAATTTGAACCAATAAAGATCTCAAAATAGGGACTTGGCTCTAAAACCAAACGAACTACCTAGTAACTACACTATCAGTTCCATCAAGTCATAAATGATTAGGGTAGCCATAAAAAAGCTCTAAACAATGAAAATTAGTGGAAATATAGAAAATAACTTGGAGGGTCATTATACAACCTTCATCTAATAACTAGAGCCATAACAAGGATAATTAATATTAGATCATAAACAAGGGTTCATAAGGTGACACTCTTAGTCTGGGAGGAGACGGGTGAAATTCATCTAATCAAGGCCACAAGACATTTAGATGAACCTATTTTGTTAGATTTTGCATGCAATGCAACATGATAGTTTGCTAGAAAAAGTAACCTTTGGAGTTCTGACATCATGGGGATCACAATCCTAGTGCTCATATAATATTGATTACAAATCTTAAAGCAAATATTATGATATTATTTTGTTTCACAAAAACCCTCCCCTCATTCACTTACTTGACAATTACTTAGAAAAATACGTGATCAAATTTTGTTCTATTCCCTATGGGATCGACCCCAACCTAGTTGGGTTCTATATTTGATGTATGAATGCTTTACACTTTCTGGGAAGTGTAATTTAGGCAACATCAGGGACTCTGCACTAACATCCTAAAGTGAGTAGGAAACCGAACACCCTTTTCCCCCTGAATGAAAGATATGATTTTTGTTGGCTTAGACTTATACACTTCCTCCCACTCTAGTTTATCCCTCTATACATTTCTAGAGTTACCATCTTAGGATTACATTTCAAGACAACATGATATGGTTACATCCATGTGACACTTCCAAACTACAACTCTTTTTAAGAAATGTAAGCGGTCGTTGGCAAATATATAACCTAACAAAGTTTGGGGTCGAATACAATATGGAATATGGTGCTAACTATAATATATGTCATTAAAATGACTGATTGCCACCAATTTCTAAGAAATGAAAAGGGGGGTGGTTGTTATGAAAGTTTGTAAAATAATATTCAAATTATTGCTAAAGAACAATGTTAAAATTATTGAGATATAAATAATTAGAGAAATTGAACTAGGTTTGTGTTTACCATGGCTAATATCACAATTATGTACCAATTGTTGAGTAGGATTTTCATAAAATTAGGAAATATAAAGTCACTGATGCCTACTATTCACCCAAGTGTTTCTCAACCTAAATTAGGTGATTAATCCTTTAATTTCTTCAAACTTAAAGAGAAATACATTTGAATTTTATTTCATTTTGAGTTAGTTAATCTCGTTAAAGCATTGACCATTAGATAAAGATTTAAAAACTTTGAATCCTTATTGAAAATTCGTGTGCCTATTTAATTCCTTATTTTAAGTGAATTAACCTTAAGGTTTCAAATATTTAAACCACTAGAAATATGTTATAATGACAATATTATCAATATATTTCCCTTTATCATTCTAATCCCGGTAACAATCAACATTCAAACAACGAATTCACCATGTCTCTCACAATCCTAGTTTTAGGTGTTTAGCTACTCATGAGTTTAAAAGAGAACATAGAAGAGGAATTCAAGGATTAAAGAATTATTCTTACAAAATATGGATTCACACTTCATTTGTCTTTCAAAGAGCTACAAAGTTACCAAAATACCCAAGACTAAATTCAAAACTTTAACATTTCTCTCCAAGTAACGTTTGAAAAAAAGTAGTTAAAAGATAATGAGAATACCCTAAAAGCTGCTATTTAGAGTAGAGGAGATTTTAAATTTGAAATTAAATCTCAAATTTTCCTGCTCACAGTTGACGTCAATAGTTGGCGATTCATCAACTTGAGTTTTTAGCTGGGTCCTCTCTTCATAAGAATCTGCCCAGGTTGACGATGGGAGTTGATGGCTCGTCAACTAGTCGATAACCTATCAAATAAAGTCTTTAATAGCTTTTGAATTCTACTTCAGGTTGACGATGAGTGTTGACGAATTGTCAACTCAAGTAGTCTACATCACTTTTTGCCTATTTCTATGGTTTTCTCCAAAGTTATTGAAACACCTCATATTTTATCCCTTGAAAGTTTTTTGATCTTTGAGCTCACTCTCTTGGTTATGACTTAAACCCATGAGTTATAGGGTTTCTTTATGGGCCATGTGACCCTAGTCATAAGCTGACCAGTATGTGGTGTTGAGTTTCCATCCTGGGTACGATTTGAGGGCACGAGTCATAAAGAGTCGTGATGAGTCATTAGCGGAGTCGTAACCAAATCATATAAGTTTTTGGCTTGATTTTTCTCTGAGTATGAGTGTCTCACTAAAATCCGTAGGTATATGTTATGAGTCGTGGGATAAAATCATAGGAAGTCCAGTGTTTAACCCATTTGAGTTCTGTGTTGACTACGACTGGACCTTACGAGTCATAGAGTCTCATTACGGGTTGGTTAGTTGAGTCATAAGTATATTATCTTGTGTTTTAATCATGAATATCCTATTTATGACTCATGGATATGAGTCATAAGGAGTGGTTACGAGTCAACGGTTGACTCGTCGTTGACTCGTAGTTAAAGGCGACCTTTATCTAGCTTTTAAGTGAAGGGCATTCTGGATATTCCCCTTTTTTCCCAACTTGAAACCCACATCTTATAACCTATTTAGGTTAACCTTGGCTCTCATAATAAAATCAAATAGACTCTCAAATCATCAAGGTTAGGAACACTTAGGGTTTTCAAGAGATTAACCAATTGAGGCTTTCAAGGGTGATTTTTCTTCGTACTTCTTGGTGTTTAAGTCATCTTACTCTTACCTCATTGTCAATTTTGTAAAAGCGTGTAATTAAAAGTATTATTCATGAAATATTGATTTAGGGTTTTAAACTATGGGTTGAGAGTTTTTAATATAAATTATTTAAATGCTTCTTCTATGATATTTATGAAACTATTGTGTTTAAATTGATGGTTAGTAAATGCATTAGGGTGCATGGGAATGGTAGATGGAAATAAGGGTACAAGGGAATCCCAAAATTGATTATTTTGGTATGGAAATTGGTAATATACTCAACCCACTTGCGTAATTGATTTTGATTTAAGCATTACCACTTGACTTGACTTGTTTCTTAAAACTAATGCACGATATAAATGGTTAAAGATAGTTTTAAAAACTTATGGGGTACAATGGAATCCCCTAAGTGAATGATTTAAGAAAACCTTGTGGGGTATACGAGAATCCCCAAGTGATTTTAATAAGAGAGTCTACGGGGTACACGTGAATCCCCAAAGTCTTGGCTTAATGACATTGCTTGCAAGCTATAGTCAGTATGAAGATACCACTTAATAATGCCTTAATAATTGAATCTTGGAATTGGTGGTTTGGTTATGTGTTAAATGTTTTAATTGGGAAATAATGGGGGTTGTGATAGCTAGCCGCCGTGAAGGTGTGAGTCTGAAGGACGGATACTGAAAACTCATATTTGTCGAGATGAGGGTTAGTCTTAATGTCCGTGTGCTTATGGGGTACAAGGGAATCCACCAAGTATATACATGTATATGTATTATGGAGGGAGAAGGGTACAAGGGAATCCCTGACCATTTATGATATATCTGGTTTATGTGGCTAACACGCACTAGGGCCCGTTCAGGGGGTAAAACTAGAATCATATAGCCCATGGTTGGGCTTATGATAGTAAAGATACACAACCCAGGTTAAGGATTTAAAATGAATGCTAAACCTTTTTCCCTATCCCTTCATGGTATATATATATATATATGTATTCACATATGGTTATGTGCATTGGTTAGACTTGGTTTGGGTTGATGGCATAACTTTATCTTTATCTCCGAATTACATGATAGCATTCCCCACATTAACCATATTCCAATGCTGTATCCCCATGTGATACAGGAACTGACCATTCTTCCAGTCTTTCTGCTTAGTGACTGTAACACCCCACATTTTGGACTAGAATGGAAATTCGTTATTCATATGCGTAGATGTTCCAAAAGCCTCGAATCCTATGTAAATTTAGTGTGTTAATCAATTATGTAGTGTGGAAATCTATTTGAGCATAAATTAAGATCATAGAGGTCCCCTAACTCAAGGACAAGTTGAAAGCTTTCCTATTGTTCAAGTTTTAGTGAGCGTCAAAACTTGGGTCAACTTCAATCGACCATAACTCCTTGAATATATCGAATTAAAGGACCTACTATATATCAAATGAAATATCTTTGAATTATATTTCCAACGATACTAATTTTACCAAATACCGTATCGGAGCAAGGAGTTATGCCCATTTTACTCCAGCATGTCAGACTGGAAAACTGAGTGACGACATTCATGATAAGCTGTCACAAGCGCAATGACTTATCACCAATGTCGTCATCCCTGGGCAGATTTCCACCCCCAGTGACGACATTTTGTGATAAGTCATCACGCCCGAGATGGTTTATCACCAATGTCGTCAACCTTAACCAGAAAATCAAGATTTCACCCTTTTGTGACGACATTTCATGATGACTTATCACTAACTTGACGACTTGTCACGAATGTCGTCAGCTATTTTTTTTTAGAAATTAAGGGACGTTTTTTCAAGGTTATTTTGGTCTTTTCCCATCTTTTGGAGGCCTCTATAAATATGATAACCTCCATCCAAACCCTAATTTCATCATTTTTTCTTCCAATTCTCTTAAGAAAATATCTAGGATTTCAATTCAAGAACATTAATCTTCCAAAAATCATCCATAAATCTTCAAAATTTCTTAAAGAAACAAGTTCATCATAGTGTGGGCTTCGAGAATTATTTATTACAAGTGCGGATAGAGTCTCAAGCATTAGAATTCATCCAATTTCAAAGATTAAGGTATGCAAGTGTTGATTCTTGGGTTCCTTTCACCCAAGAAGCTCAAGAATCCTTTTTAAAAATTCAAAGATAATATTTTTTATGAGTTTTTATGATTTATGTGATTTGAAATTGAAGTTCTTGATGCGGTTGAAATTAAATTCATGATTTGATAATAAAGACTCAAGCTTTGGCCCTAGTATGTGTTGATTTTGTAGTATTCATAATAAAGCCTCTTCAAAGAGCATGTTGAATTATGTAATCATGTTAATTGGTGTAATGAATTGTTGTAAGGCCAAGATGATTAAAGTGTGATGTTGTTATATGTTGACTGACGTTGGAAATAATCATATTTTTCCATGTGTGTTGAACTATGATCATGTCATGTTGAAATCCTTGTATGATAAATTGGTTGATGGAGTCATGATATTTATAAGTAGTAATTGTTGAATAACTAAAGCATGCTCCCTACATGTTTGATAAAATGCTTGTATGAAGAAAATTAGGTCATTATGACAATGTTGACTAGAAATCCCCAAGTTTGGTATAAGCTAAGCATGCCAAGTGTCTGATAAAAAGCTTTAGTAAATGGATGGTAACATGTTAGCATGAAATCCTTAATTATGTACCTTGAATGCATGTTATGTGTTTATTGCAAGATCTTGTGGAATGAGTTATAAAGTGTTGGCTAACATTTATTATAAAAATACATATTAGTATTTCCAAGGGCTTAAAGTGATGTTTTATTGAGTATATGGTGAATCTATTACTATGATGTGGATGTTGGTCATGAATTCAAAGAGTCGAGTCCTATTAGTTTCCTTCCATCGAGTCGTGGGGGTACTTGTACTCGAAAAATATAGATGTGTGCCTAAAGCTGAGTTAGTCTCAAGATAATCTCAGTCGTGCTGTGATCAATAGAACTCAATCAATGACTGAATAGCAAGAAAACTCAGTAAATCTCAGTATTCAATTTTATCAAGCTTAGTACTCAGTATTTAGTTCAGATTCTAGTAAAGCCCCTGTAAGTTACAGAACTCAGTTGTATTCAGACAGAGAGTAGAATTCAAACATATTTTATCCGATAACGGAACCAAGTGAACTCAGTCACCTCAGTCAAGTAAGAAACTCAGTAACACATTCAGTTTAGTTGAAGTACAAGTTCTAAGAATCAGTTCAGAGTTTTTTAGTTGGGAGTAGGAGCTAGCATCGAGTGAGTGCAGGGATGGCGACTCCCCGTTTGAGAGGCAGAGTCATTAGGAGCAATCCTTGAACTCCAGAACTGCGTAGCCAGTGCAGGATGTAGGAGTCACCCATCATAAAAAAGCTTGTCACCCGTTAGAGAGGCTTGACTATTATACTGCCTTAGGCTTGACTTCCTATGAGGGTCACCCGTCAGATAGGATTGACCAGAGAGGTATTTACCCATGGAACAGTATTGACACCCTTCCAGCTGGGGTTACAGTTTGGACCCCACTAGTTCAGGCTCGGGGCATGTCGGTTAAGTTAGAACTCCCACAGTTGTAGTTTCAATATCAGTCTTCAGAGTAGAACTCAAAAATCAGGACTGTCAGATACAGTCATCTATCTCAGTAAGTAACTCAGATAGTTCCAGTGATTCATGGACCACCCGCTAGATAGGCCTGGTTTCACATAAAGTTATTCAGCATCAGTACTTACAGAGATCACCCATTAGATAGGATTGATCTCAATTTTAGATTCAGTTGAGTATTCTCATTATCAGAAGATCTAGAGATCGCCCGTTAGATTGGCTTGATCTCAAATTCAGATTTAATTATTCCTTATCATTATAGAAGACTTAGAGATCATCCGCTAGATTGGTTCTATCTCAAATTCAGCCAGTCGATACTAACAGGCTTAGACTCAGTTGTTGATATTAGTTGACTCGGTTATATAGTATTCCAGCGTTAGTGAACTCAGATATCAGTTTTAGTAGCTTCAAATACTTAGAATCTCAGTATGTTCAGAAAGTTTAGCTTGACAGTATGTCCAGTATCAGTTATCAGATTTAGTCCTAGTATGCTCAGTCAGTATGTGCAGTATGTTCAGTAGTTATAGATTATCTATGTGTGCTAATCCAGCTCTTGCATATCATTCAGTTAAGTAATTGTTCATGCATAAGCCCTTGCATTTAGCCTTACCTCATTTGCATACTCAATATATTCCAATGTACTGACTTATTTGTGCTATGGTATTGTCATTTCATTTGACACCATAGGTTTAGAGGCACGAGATCCAGAGTACCCATAGCAGTCCAGATTCTGTCAGCAGTAGTAAAAGTATTAGAGAGTCCTCATCTTTTGAGGATGATTATTATTCTAGTATAGTATGTTATCTAATTTATTTTATTAGACGAAGTTATTTGGGGACTTGTTCTATCAAATCCACAGTTCAGACAGTTAGAGGCTTTTTGGACAGTTGTATAAGTATTCATTTTGCATAATTATGTATTTTAGATATTTTGAACCTTATGGCAAGTTTCCATCAGTTTTTCGTATGCATTTTATTATGTTATGCAGTGAATAGGTACAGAAATCATAAGAGGGTTAGCTTGTGGTCCTTCAGGATCATGGGCACCGTGTGGCATTCCGGTTATAGAAAATCAGAGCGTTACAAGCTTGGTATCGGAGCCTAAGGTTCAATAGAGTCCTAAGATGTCTAAAAAGCCGCATCTAGTAGAGTCTTGTGCATGGGTGTGTTGTACGTCATATTTATGTACAAGAGGCTATAAGATGTTTTTAGGAATAGTTTCCCTTCTTTCAATATTCATGTCGTGCCAGTAAGAAGAAGCTCAAGTTGAACTCTCAGTCTAATCTTTATTCTTCTTCAATTTATAGAACATGCCTCCTAAGAGAAGAATAGGGAACCAGTCAGCCCCTCAGCCTGTTGATCCCCAGAATGAAAGTATGTCACACGCCGAGTTCTGGGAAGCTTTTCAGGCGCTATCCCAAGTGTTGACAACTACAGTGTAGATGAATAATCAGGCTACTGCTCCTTAACAGTAGGGTGATGATGAAGCCATAGCTAGACTCCCTGACTTTATCAGAATGAGCCCTCCCGAGTTTTTTGGGTCTAAGGTAGGTGAGGACCCGTAGTTATTTCTAGAGGAGGTGAAGAAAATAACCCAAGTTATGCATGTGTCTAAAGAAGAAAGCATAGAACTAGCCTCATATAGGCTAAAAGATATTGCTTATGATTGGGTTGTAGCGTGGAAAAAGGGTAGAGAAGAGGATAATGCTCCCATGACTTGGCAGACATTTCAGGATGCCTTCCTAGATAAGTTTTTACCATTAGAGATGAGAGAAGCTAAGATAGAAGAATTTATGAACCAAAGACAAGGCTCTATGACAGTGAAGGAGTATTTTCTTAAGTATAATTAGTAAGCCAAGTATGCCCCTGAATTGATAGCCGACCCTAGAGAGAGTATGCGTAAGTTTGTGACTGGTGTATCCGAGATGGTGTTGAAAGAGTGTAGAGCTGCTATGATTGATAGAGAAATAGATCTTGCTAGATTGATGATGCATGTGCAGTAGATTGAGTCAGATAAGATGAAGGAAAGAGAGAAATCTAATAAGAAAGCCAGAATAGGTAGTCATAGTTTCTCCCAGCCAGGGTCACAGGGTGGTAACCATTCTCCCCATAGTCAGAAATTTTTAGTCCCAGATCCATCCTCAGCTAGTGTACCCACACCTCAGCTCGGAGATGATAGTCATGATGCAGCGCCAGGCTTAAAAGCCTAGGGTAGTACGACAAGTAAGCGTACCTATCCTCTTTGTGGAGAGTGTGGCAAGAATCATCTAGGTGTGTGTAGAGCAAAAAACAATGTATGTTTTAGTTATGGAAATCCAGGCCACAGGATGCGGGAGTGTAGAGTGTTAGCTCAGAGGGGTAGAGATTCGCATCAGCGTCAGAATAGACTTTATGCACTTCAGACTAACCATGATCATGAAAGTTTCCCTGACATATATTCGGGTATGTTATGAGTTCTTTATCTTCCTGATATGCATTGCTACATTCTTTGCTCCTACTTGAGCTTAAGTTTTTAGCATGAGTTAGTTAGTAGAGCAAGCATTCAGTATAGCAGTCAGACAGTTAGATCCATATAGTTTGTTTTTTTTATCTCTTCATCTAACCATGCTATCAAGCATCTCAGATATTAAGTTATTCTAAGATAGAGTATTCTAGTAGTTGCAAGTATCGCTCAGTTCATGCATCATGCTTATGATCCAATTCATAGATTCCTTATGCATCATTGTAGTATATCAACAAAGTAAGTGTTCTTAGAGGTACATAGTATCCCAAGGGGGAGATACCCTACGACTCCCCAAAGTTTTCAAGCTTTGCATCAGTTATCATTGCATAGTCAGTTATGCTTTCAATAGTAAGTTCTGTCAGACCTCCATGCATTAGTTATGCATGTTCAGTAGATAAAGTTCAGCCTATTGGTATATTAATTCATGTGTACATGAGAAAAACTCAGTTACAGATCCATGCATCAGATATGCATGTCCCGTACGATAATTCAGCTTATTAATGTTTCAACCAGGTATTCTATGATCAGCTATGCATGCATACTCTAGTGGAAAATTCAGTGTGTCAGTAATTTCTGTCATATAGTCATGTTTTAGATATTCATGTCCCTTAAGTAAGTTCAGTTGATTTGTACTCGTAACTTATCAAGTGACATTCGAGGACGAATGATTCCAAGGGGGACATAATGCAACACCCCACATTTTGGACTAGAATGGAAATCCGTCATTCATATGCTTAGATGTTCCAAAAGCCTCGAATCCTATGTAAATTTAGTGTGTTAATCAATTATGTTGTATGGGAATCTATTTGAGCATGAATTAAGATCATAGAGGTCCCCTAACTCAAGGACAAGTTGAAAGCTTTCCTAGTGTTAAAGTTTTAGTGAGCGTCAAAACATGGGTTAGTTTCAATCGACCATAACCACTTGTATATATCGAATTAGAGGACCTACTACATATAAAATGAAAAATCTTTGAATTATATTTCCAACGATACCAATTTTGACCAAATCCAAAATCGCAGCAAGGAGTTATGCTCATTTTACTCCATCATGTCAGGCTGGAAAACTGAGTGACGACATTTGTGATAAGCTATCACAAACGTGATGACTTATCACCAATGTCGTCAGCCCTGGGCAGATTTCCAACCCCAGTAATGAAATTTTGTGATAAGTCGTCACGCCCGTGATGGCTTATCACCAATGTCGTCAACCTTAACCAGAAAATCAAGATTTCACCCTTTTGTGACGACATTTCGTGACGACTTATCACCAGCTTGACGACTTGTCACAAATGTCATCAACTATTTTTTTCCAGCAATTAAGGGACGTTTTTGCAAGGGTATTTTGGTCTTTTTCCATCTTTTGAAGGCCTCTATAAATATGAGAACCCCCACCATCCAAACCCTAATTTCATCATTTTCTCTTCCAATTCTCTTAAGAAAATATCTAGGGTTTCAATTCAAGAACATTAATCTTCCAAAAATCATCCATAAATCTTCAAGATTTCTTTACAAATCAAGTTCCTCATAGTGTGGGCTTCGAGAATCATTTATTACAAGTGAGGATAGAGTCTCAAGCATTAGAATTCATCCAATTTCAAAGATTAAGGTATGCAAGTGTTGATTCTTGGGTTCCTTCCACCCAAGAAGCTCAAGAATCCTTATTAAAAATTCAAAGATAATATTTTTTTTATGAGTTTTTATGATTTATATGGTTCGAAATTGAAGTTCTTGATGTGGTTGAAATTAAATTCATGATTTGATGATAAAGACTCAAGCTTTGACCCACATATGTGTTGATCTTGTGGTGTTCATAATAAAACCTCTTCAAGGAGCATGTTGAATTATATAATCATGTTAATTGGTGTAATGATTGTTGTAAGGACAAGATGATTGAAGTGTGATGTTGTTATATGTTGACTGACGTTGGAAATAATCATATTTTTCCATGTGTGTTGAACTATGATCATATTATGTTGAAATCCTTGTATGATGAATTGGTGGATGGAGTCATGAAATATATAAGTAGTAATTGTTGAATAACTAAAGAATTCTCCCTACATGTTTGATAAAATACTTGTATGAAGAAAATTGGGTCATTATGACAATGTTGACTAGAAATCCCCAAGTTTGGTATAAGCTAAGCATGCCAAATGTTTGATAAAAAGCTTTAGTGAATGGATGGTAACATGTTAGCATGAAATCCTTAATTATGTACCTTGAATGCATGTTATGTGTTTATTGCAAGATCTTGTGGAATGAGTTATAAAGTGTTGGCTTGCATTTCTTATAAAAATACATATTAGTATTTCCAAGGGCTTAAAGTGATGTTTTATTGAGTATATGGTGAATCTATTACTATGATGTGGATGTTGGTCATGAATTCAAAGAGTCGAGTCCTATTAGTTTCCTTCCATCGAGTCTTGGGGGTACTTGTACCTGAAAAATATAGCGGTGTGCCTATAGATAAGTCAGTCTCAAGATAATCTCAGTCGTGCTATGATCAATAGAACTCAGTTAATGACTGAATAGTAAGAAAACTCAGTAAATCTCAGTATTCAGTTTAATTAAGCTCAGTACTCAGTATTCAGTTCAAACTCTAGTAAAGCCCCTGTAAGTTATAGAACTCAGTTTTATTGAGACAGAGAGTAGAATTCAAATATATTCTGTCAGATAATAGAACCAAGTGAACTCAGTCACCTCAGTCAAGTAAGAAACTCAGTAACAGATTCAGTTTAATTGAAGTACAAGTTCTAAGAATCAGTTCAGAGTCTTTCAGTTGAGAGTAGGAGCTAGCACCTAATGAGTGCAGGGATGGCGGCTCCCCGTCAGAGAGGAAAAGTCGCTAGGAGAAATCCCAGAACTCCAGAACTATATAGAAAATGCAGGATGTAGGAGTCACCCGTCAGAAAAAGGCTTGTCACCCGTCAGAGTGGCTTGACTATTATACTGCCTTAGGGTTGACTTCCTACGAGGGTCACCCATCAGATAGGCTTGACCAGAGAGGTCTTTACCTGTGGAACAGTACTGACACCCTTCCAGTTAGGGTTATAGGTAGGACCCCACTAGTTCAGGATTGGGGCATGTCGGTTAAGTGAGAACTCCTATAGTTGTAGTTTCATTATCATTCTTCAGAGTAGAACTAAAAAATTAGGACTATCAGATACAGTCATCTATCTCAGTAAGGAACTCAGATAATTCCAGTGATTCATGGACCACCCGCTAGATAGTCCTGGTATCACATAAAGTTATTCAACATCAGTACTTACAGAGATCACCCGTTAGATAGGCTTGATCTCAGTCTCCGATTTAGTTGAGTATTCTCATTATTAGAAGATCCAGAGATCACCCGTTAGATAGTATTGATTTCAAATTCAAATTTAATTATTCCTTATCATTATAGAAGACTTAGATATCATCCGCTAGATAGGTTTGATCTTAGATTTATCCAGTTGATACTAGCAGGCTTAGACTTAGTTGTTGATATTAGTTGACTCGGTTATACAGTATTCTAAAGTTAGAGAACTTAGATATCAATTTTAGTAGCTCTAGATACTCAGAATCTCAGTATGTTCAGAAAGTTTCGCTTGACAGTATGTCCAATATCAATTATCAGATTTAGTTCTAGTATGCTCAGTCACTATGTGCAGTATGTTTAGTAGTTACAAATTCTCTATGTGTGCTAATCCAGCTCTTTCATATCATTCAGTTAAGTAATTGTTCATGCATAAGCCCTTGCATTTAGCCTTACCTCATTTGCATATTCAGTACATTCCAACGTACTGACGCATTTGCGCTATGGAGTTGTTATTTTATTTGACACCATAGGTTCAGAGGCACAAGATTCAGAGTACCCATAGCAGTCCAGATTCAGTTAGTAGCAGTAAAAGTATTAGACAGTCCTCATATTTTGAGGATGATTATTATTCTAGTATAGTATTTTATCCAATTTATTTTATTAGACGGATTTAGTTAGGGACATGTCCCATCAACTCCACAGTTCAGATAGTTAGAGGCTTTTTGGACATTTGTATAAGTATTCAGTTTGCAAAATTATGTATTTTAGATATTTTGAACCTTATGGCAAGTTTTCGCCAGTTTTTCGCATGTATTTTATTATATTATGCAGTGAACAGGTACAAATATCAGAAGAGGGTTAGCTTGTGATCCTTCAGGATCATGAGCACCGTGTGGTATTCTGGTTACAAAAAATTGGGGCGTTATAGTGACAAGGTGATTCGAGGACAAATATTGAGTCATACTAAAGTGGTAAGCTTCCATACTTCGGAAGACCCCATTTCATGCTATGGATTTATTATGTCTTTACTATTTCCTTGGTCTTGGTTTTGTCTATGGTTGGGGGAATGTCCCAATTGAATAATTTTTGGTTTTAGTTATAGGATCTTTCGGACTTCTGTGGGCATGGGCGGTGTTAGTAACGGTGTTGGCATTGGAATTGCTATTTTTATTGGTTTGTGAATGGATGGTTTTGGTTATAGACTTATTATAATGTTTTAAAATTGGTATTCTCTTATATTGTTATATGTTCAAAATTCATCTAACCCAAGGTGTAAGATGGGCGATGGCTTAGGTATTGGGGGTGGTCTCCAGTCCTGGTTGGACTTGAGATACCCAATTCGGCCATACCCGGGTTTGGGTTGTGTCAATTATATTTTCCTGCCTAAAAAAGTAAAATACAATTAAAAAAATATTACTTAAAAACTCACAATTATTCCTAGAAAAAAGCATCAAATGTCCCGTCAGAAAGGCGACACATGAACACCTTTAACTTAAAACACTTGTTTGTCCTTAAATAACCAACAAAACTGTATCCTGCACACATTAGTGTTTCAAGGGATGGGACAACATTTGTAACCTCAAAATGGATCCCAGTGTGATGAGCATGACTTTAACTAATCAACCACAAGAATCCATTCTTAACATTACAATACAAATAGGAAACACTACATACACTTAAAGTACTCAATCTGATAATCAGCAGTTTCAAGTTCCATCCACATGCCCTCACTACAAAGAAGTTCCTCCCACAATGTGTAGACTTTTTTTTAGGAACTAGAAATCAAATCTCTCACTCTCACAATGAATTTCAAATCATGCACATGCTATGCCATAGGCTTGCCTTTACTATTCCACCTCAATTTTTTAGTTGATTGACTAAGATAATTATAAAAATTTTCTTGGCTTGTAGTGGAATATTAGGTGCAGGTAGCATAAGTTTGGGATTAGTGACTTAGCTCTTCTTGACATAAATTAGCTATGCATTTTTTCTTGACTTATGACTCCGTCCTTATTCACCTAGATGTTTCAACAATTCTCATCACCTAGTATGACATATCCCTTGAGTATTTTATTTTCTCAATTATACAATACCCATATTTTCTTTTTATCTAATATATATATATATATATATAAATAGACACTCATATATATACACACACATAGAGAGAGATACACACACTCATAAGATCTTCTTTTATCCTTTGCTCTTTTCACATCCTTTTTCACTTGTCACGTCTTTCTGCAATATCTACCCTTAACTTAGGAGATTTTCTTGAGTTGAGGTATACAATGTCCAAGGAGGTACCATTGCCAAATAGAGGTTCAATAGTGAAAATAGGGTAGGTGAACAAATTTTGAAAAAGAAGGCGTGTCATCTTAAATTGGGATAAATGGACTAAAAATCATACTTTAGAAAACTTATTTAGGTCAAGTGGACTTAAAATCAAGCATGACCTATGATCCTTTCCTAGACATCCACTTACAACCTAATAGATAGAACTGGGCAAGTTTTGGATACATGTACAAGATAAGAAAATAATACAATAACCTCACATACTCATGACATTGAATTGAAAAATCACCACAAACAATTAATTTTACACTAATGATTAAGCAAACATTTCCATATTCATATGCTACTAATGACAAGCATTAATTCACAATGGGAAATTTAGCTAATGATGTCACAATTTTTTTTGGTAGGTTCTCACTTCCATTAATATAAAAAACAATAAATGCTATTCATTTCCTATTGACCATTTGCATACATAATACACAACAATATACAAAACATATAGGAAGACAAAACAATAAATCCTAAACATGTCGGTGCTTCTAGATACACATAAAGGAAAAAGAACACAAGCAACAAAAACCATTATGGATACAGGTACCCCCACCCCTCCATAAAAGTCTATGAATTGTCCTTAATGTATTATTCAAAAATTATAAGAACTAGGATGAGGATGTACCTATAGTGACCTAGGAGCTTATGTCATATGACAGAATATAAGGCTGCATCAACAACAGTAGCAATATCAGCAGTGGCACCAGATACAACCAATACACTCAATATGGTAATTGGTGGAGTAGAAAACTCCACACTCATTTCAGTAGTACCCACTTATCAGGGTGGTCCACTAGTAAAAGCTCCTACAACTTGAGCCCACAATGCTTCCTCTCATGGTTTATTTTCTTCTTTAGATCTCCTTATTGCCTCCTTCAACTCTTTTCTCTCTTATTTTTTTCTTATTTTCTGTATTTTTTTTGGTTTGCTTTATCACTTTGATTCTTTTTGCCTTTACCTTTAGGATCAATTAGCTTTTCTATTATGTTATACATTGCCTCTTCTTTTTTTCTTCTATTTCCTCATTACCTTGAGTTAGGAACTTTAATATTTTTCAGATTTAAAAAGATGTGATATAAGCCCTAGCCTTCTTTAATACTGCCTCAAACTTCACAAGATCAGGTGCATTATTTCTTTCAACCTATCATTGATTCAACATTTCGTATTATCAATGCGCCCGTGGAGAGTAGCATAAGGTGCTAATGTTTCCCTGATTTTCCTATCAATAAATGATTTGAACCATTGGGCAAACAACTTCAATTGAGAATCAAATATATTTCTTTACTTGGCTATTTTCTTAAAATTATGAGGAGTAATCGTATATTTAGATGTCTAAGCTATGGAAATTGTTGCTTTTGTAGTCTCAGTTGTAGGTATAGTACCTATGGATGAGGTAGTATGAATAAACTCAGCTGAAGAGAGATATATAACTGGTGCAGATCCTAAGGCATCCGTTGTCATATACATACCCTCTATTGTCAGAATATCAACTCCCAAACTATCCTACTTACCCATACTCAATGTGGTCCAACCTTTATCCTTTGCTTTATCAAAAGTATGTGTTTTTGTGTCTTTCACTTCATTATCTACTCTGGATTATAGAAACATGAACTGCTTCACAAAACTTTGTGATCAAACATGGGAATAGATATGAATTATCCAATATTGTATCTCTTATTTTTTTATCATCTGTGATTATTTCTCCAAAATTTAGCTTGAACCTAGATATAAAACTTTCTACCAACACAACTTTATCTTCGCCCAACTTATTATCACATGTTATTGGCATTAGTCTGAACCTCACAATATCCCACAATTTTTTTTCCACCTGAGATAGAGAGGCTTTGGTTATCTTAGCATTGGGATTTATCATCCAATCCAATTCTCCTTTGGCAAACATCTGAGATAACCAAGGGCATTGGTTTACATAATCACTCATCCTGTGGAAGAATTTCTACATGGTAGATGGTGGTACAAAGTCTTCTCCATGCTAAAACCTATTAATTGTATGATTGAACAAGTCTATAGATACACCCCAAACTAGAATTCTATCCATATTGGATTTGTCCATGGATTTCTCCCCTTTTTACATATGTTCTCTAGAATAACTGTATAGTTTGCATAAAACTCACACTTTATAGACAGATAATGTGACCCTAAATCCTTGGTAAGCTATCCCAAGTCATAAGAATTTAGAATTTGTTGAATTTTTTTGGATATTTCCTAAGTCCCAAACCAATGATCTTGACCTCTTCAGCCAAAGTTCTCTTAGTTATACGTTTCCCAGTTACAATGAGTCCTTCATAGTAGATCTTGGATGACCTCTATACTTTCCATAGCAAATTATCTCAGATGCCGGGGATTTTACCCTTGATCACATCACTCAGAGGTTGTAAATTTTTTATCTTGGGGCTTCTAGATGTCTTAGAGTCTTTTTTCAATTTCCTCCCAAAGCTCTCATGTTTGAAATTTAATTCACTCTAAATAGACACTTCCCCCTCCTTAGACTTGGAGGAGGGGGGGGGGGGGGTTATTTGATAGACACTTTGTCTTATTTGACACCCTTGGGGTCCAGCCTCCTCAATGTCACGTTTCGATTCATCAAATAATCTCTGTGTCGAGGAGTTTTTGGTTGCTCTCTTAGATCTACCACTATGCTTTGTATGATCTTTTGGAGGCCTGTTTGTACCTAAATAATACAAATGTGATTTATAATCAAATAAAACCAAGAAAAAATGTACAAAATTGACTTGTATTTATACAGTTGATAACATGGATCGACATCTCTTCAACTTATTGATGGCTCATGAACCTTCATCATCAACCTAAGATAGAATGACCATACGTATTTACATTATTGATGACCTGAGTTGATGGTTCATCACACTCTTTGCCAACCAAAGGCAAAATGACAATATATATTTACATTTTTGATGACTTGAGTTGAAGGCTCACAAATCCTCATTTTCAACCTAAGATAGAATAAGCGCACATATTTACAAAGTTGGTGACCTGGGTTGATGGATCATCAATATGTTGATGGATCATCTATACCCTTCGTCACCCTAAAACATACTGGAACTAAGGATTTACATAATTGATGACTTGGGTTAATATATCGTCAACTAGTTGATAGCTTAGCAACCTTCGTCGTCGATCCTCAAAAATATAATTGTCAACTTACTTTATCCTAATATTGAGCAATTGGCTAAGGGAATTATAGATTCTCCATTGAGTTATTAAGGTTACTAATATGAGATGTAAGTCTCATAACCTAATAGGGGATTTATAATTCTCAAACATATAATTGGGGTTACTCAAACTTTACCCATACAAATAATTGAGTGTAATCCTATTTTTCTAAAAAAATTTCAATTGAAATAAAAATATATTATCCATAACCATACATAATTTCTCATTCTTCTATCATATTTTCTAATAATACCTTAAGTTTTAAAAGAAAATAAGGGAGTTAATAATATTACATAGCTTGTTGATGATGTACACGAGAGCAACAATACTATGATGAAAGTTTGAACTTGTGTTTCTTTACTGGTTATGTAGGTAGAGCTTTTGGTGATGTCAACTGCGTATGTCAGGAGGAGATGAGATTTATGCTTTCGTAACGGGTGTAGTTGAGACATGGTTTGAGAGGAGAGTATTAAAGGGTGGTAATGTAAAAAGAGTGGGAAGGTGAAGAGTTTTTAATGGACAATTTCTCTCTTTTGTTTTTCTTGAAATTGTTAGAAAAGGGATATGTATGGGTTTTAGGTTTAAAAAAAATTGTTTAAATAATTTGGGTGGGTAAGGTTTAAAATGGAAAATGTTGACAAAGGATTTAGGAAAAGACTATTGGATTGGGTTATTTTAAGTGACAAGATACTTACCTAGATTGAAATATGGTTGATGCCTCATCAGCTTGTTGACAGCTTGTCAATGAGCTCGTTAACTTTAGACAGGATTATTCCATCACCCACAATGATTGAGGACTTCAGTTGATAGATTGTAAACTTGTTATGGCTCATCAACTAAGTCGTCAGCCTCTTTTGGATTGTGTGATCCCCTCATCTTAATTGACAACCTGGGTTGATGGCCTGTCAACTAGTTGACGATTTGTCAATTCTTGGTCATCACTCTTATCTAGAATGTGTTTCTTTGTTCTCCATATTACCAATATGTGGAGTTAATATCTTATCAACATATTGATGTCTCATCACTCCTAGTCATCTAAGCTATCAGTAGAGATTAAAATTTTCCCCTGTACACTTCAACAAACAAATTTGCCATACTCATAAATAAAACCTATTCTATCATTATCTTGCTATAACAAGATATGGGTTGCCTTACATTAATGTTTGAATTAACGTTGTGGCATGACTCAAGTATCTTGACTATTTAAACTTTATCAAGATACACAAGTGACATTATTTTTACCTTATTCGTCAGACCTACATAAGGCTTGATCCTTTGACCATTCACTTAAAATAGCTTCCCATCATTGTTTTCAAATTCCACCACTTCGAATGGATAAACTTGAGTCACTTTGAAAGTTCTGAACCAGTTAGATTTATGCTTTCCTGGAAAAAGCTTAAACCTCAAGTTGAACATCCAAATCACCAACTTTAAAGTCTCTCTTTTCAAACTTCTTGTCATGGTACAAATTTATTATCTCCTTATAGTGATCAATACTCTCATAAGCATGAAGTTAGAATTTATCCATATCATTTAGATACTCCAATCTCATATCGACTACATCTTTCCAACTCAGATTCACCTTTTTGAGCATCAATAAGGCTTTGTGCTCAAGCTCTACTAGTAGGTGATAGAATTTACCAAAGACTAGATAGTAGGGAGACATACCTATTCGCATATTGAAAGTAGTGTGGTAAGCCCAAAGAGCACCATCAAGTAGTGACCAATCATTTCAATTTTTATAAAAGACTTGGCTAGCATCATCTTAATTTTACTAATCGTCACTTCCACTTGCCCACTAGTTTAGGGATAATAAGGAGTGACCACCTAATGTTGTTTCACCCCATACTTTGCTAAAGTAGCCCAAAATTATATGTTGCATAAATGGGAGCCTCCATCACTTATAATCGTGTCCAGAGTACCAAAATGAGAAAAATATTCTTTTTCAAGAATGCCACCTCACTTCTACCCTCATTGACTTATTTTACACATAGTCCGTAACAACCAAAATGTACTTGTTAACATAATAACTCACAAAAGGACCCATGAAATAAATTCCCCATATTTCAAACAATTCAACCTCTAACGTTTTGGTCATCGACATCTCTTGATGTCTAAATATCGATCATTGTCGCTAGCACTGATCACAAGCTCTAATAACTCGTATGCATCATTATGAATCATAGGCCAATAATACCCATATTATAAAATCTTCCTAATTGTGTGATCACCCTTATGATTTCCTCCTATAGAGGAAGAATGGTAGTCCTACAAAATAATCAACATTTCCACCTCTGGTACACATCTTCAAATAATATCATGAGCACAACATCTAAACAAATATGGCTCATTTGAGAAGTAATTCACATCATGTAGGAACTTCTTTCTTTGATAAAAATTTAGGTCATTTGGATGATGTCACTGACCAAGTATTTGGCAAAATCTATGTACCTAGGTGCGAGGTCAAAAATTGATGCAAGTACTTGTTCATCCAAGAATAAGTCATTAATTTCTAACTAATCTGACTTCTTCCTATCATTCTCCAATTGAGATAGGTGGTCCGCTACCTGATTTCATGCCCTTTTTGTCTTTAACTTCAAAGTTAAATTCTTTTTAGAATAACACCCATCTAATCAACCTAGGCTTGATATCCTTCTTTTCCATCAAATATCTAAATGCAACATGGTCAGTGTGAACCCTAACTATAGTTCCAAGCAAGTACGCCCTAAATTTCTTAAATGCGTAAACCATAGCAGGGCTTTTGCTCTATAACGGTGTAGTTCTGTTGAGCTCTATTCAATTCCTTGCTTACATAGTAAATTATGTGAAATAGTTTCTCCTTTTTTTTCCCAAAAACAAACCCATGTGCAACTCTGCTTGCATCACATATCACTTTAAATGATTTAGACTAATTTGGCAAAATAATAATGGGAGCAACAACTAACTTTTCTTTAAGGAAGTGAAATGCCTTTAAACAATCATCACCAAACCCGATTTAACGTCTTTCTCCAATAGTTTTCATAAAGTGTTGGTAATATTAGAAAAGTCCTTAATGAACCTCTGGTAAAATCCCACATAGCTAAGAAAATTGCGAACACCCTTCATTTCTATTGGTGGAGGTAACTTTTCAATTACCTTATTTGGCTCCATCGACTTTGATTTCTTTAGCTGAGATCTTACTCCCCAATACTATGGCCTCCATTACCATAAAGTGGCATATTTCCCAATTGATAATACGGTTGATTCATAATGCTACAAAATATTTTTTAAGTTCATCAAACAATTGTCAAACGAATCACCTAACTAAAAAGTCATCCCATGAACACTTCCAAAGTATCCTCCACCATGTTCGAGAAAATAGATATCATACATCTTTATAAAGTAGCTCGAGCATTACAAAACTTGAAAGACGATTGGTTGAAGTCAAAGGTACTGTAGGGACATGTGAATGTTGTCTTTTCTTGATCCTCAGGAGCAATGGATATTTAATCCTATCTGGAATAACCACTAAAGAAGTAATACTTACCCCTTCCTGCTAACTAATCCAACATTTGGTCCATAAAGGGTATTGGGAAATAATCCCAGAGAATCCTAGAGTTCAACTTCTAATAATCCATGTATACTCTCCATCTTGTGACAGGTCTAAGTGGAATCAACTCATTTTTCTCATTAGCCACCCAATCATGCCTCTTTTCTTAGGGACATACTGAGCTAGGCTTACCCACTTGTTGTCAGAGATTTGATACACCACTCCTGCATTAGACATTTTATTATATCCTTCTTGACCACCTCTTAAATTAGTAGGTTAAGACTATGTCGATGTTCAATAGCAGGAGTGTAGTCTTTCTCTAATTGAATATTATAAGCCTTTTCAATATACATGAGCCCCTACTTGCGATTCAACTAAATCCACAACAATAAACACTAGAAAAGTATTCTTTTCACCCAAGAACACATATCTCAAGTGATCTAGCAATTTTTTCAGCTCTAGCATTGGCTGCTCTTTAAAGAATGGCATTGCTGGAGGCGTTAGTCTATTTTTCAAGTCCAAGTCCAATTTCTGTATAGAATATAAATATGAGCCCATACCGATTAATGCATATGCCATCTTATTATACTCATCAATTCTATCACTATCGAAATTCATTAAGACTGGTGCCAAAGTTTCAACAACAAATTTCTCTTCAACTGGCACATCTACCTTATTTTCTTTTACCATATCAATAATAGAAACCACACTCATATCTCTTGGTTGCTTTTTTTATTAACAAATATTGAAATTTAGCTCCTTATATTGAGCCTAAATTTAAGCTAATTCCTCTCTATATCCACTAACACTTTTTCAGTGGCTAGAAATAGTCTACCCAAGATAATGGGTACTTCAAAATTGACCTCATAATTAAGAATTGCAAAGCTCATTGGAAATATGAAATTTGCCACTTTTGCCAGTACATCATAGAGAATTCCAACATATTGCCTTACCGAATGAGCTACCATCAATAGCTATATAGATGTCATCTTAGGGGATCCCAAGACCAACTACTGATATTTAGCCAACGATATCAAATTAATATTCACTCCAAGGTCACAAAGTGCCTTACCAAATCTGAATACACCAATTGTGTATGGAATTATGAATGCTCCAGGATTGGATTTCTTTTAGACCAATGATCTTGTAGCAATTGCACTACATTGATGAATTTGTTCATTGATTCATAGATCACTATTGTCTTCTTAGTGACTAGGTCCTTCATATCTTAGAATTTGTTCTAAATCTTTAAGCAACAGATATTTATTGACAATTTCTTCAACAAGGCCATGGATTTAGTAAATTTTTCATCCTCTTTCTTTTTTATCTTTTGTGGAAATAGAAGAGGAGCCTTAGGGATTTGAGCTAGTGGTGTTTCCACTTTCTTCCCCTTTTTCTTGCTCAACTCATCATTATTCATCATTTTGGGAGACTACCCAACAATAGCCTTCTTCTAACCTACATCTTCCATCTTCTCAGACTCAGCTTAACTATTTTTCAAATCAACATCATCAATAATGATTTCAACCTCAGATGCAACATTATGTATATGTGTTTAGACTAATAGGCGTGGTTTAGGTAACACTCTACTATTTATCATGGTGATAGCTAGACAGGTTCCATCATTCCTCAAATTTTGTACCATATCACCTGGCAAAGTTTTATTCTTTCATTGGTTGAAGGCCACAGATAATTAATTCATTTAATTCTCCAACTATTTGATGGAAGTGGAATTAGAATCAACCAATTGACTCATAGTTGATAATTCACTTTTTATCCTTTTTAGACCTGCATCTGTAAATTCCACCTATTTCAGTAACTTGGCCATCATACCTTTCATAGAATGCTTACCTGAGTCATTTACAACCTTATCATGAGTTGTCGGTGGCATATACAACCCACTATGATTGATCTTATTCTTCCAATTCCCTTTCTCACAATATCTATAACCAGATTTGTCATAATAATTTTTTTTTGATAATTCTGACCTTGATTTCGTTGTCCATTGACCCAAAAATTCCCTTGATTATTTAAGTTATTAGCTTCTTCCTTGAAATCAGATTTAGCTGCTCTGATATTTGAACAACTAATTTCACCATCTCAACACTACAAAACAATAAGTGATTAGTGAGTAAATCCATCCGAGTCTTCATGTCTGCCATATCGTGGTCACACTTTTCTACTCTTTGACATTTGCTCAGAAGACATGCTAACTATATGTGTTTATTGCTACCTTAGAATCCATCAATATATCTAATATCATGATTGCATCCTTAAAATATGGGACATAAAAGTGCCTCCCACTGCATTATCAACTGTTGGCTTCACATTCAAGTTCAGTACCCTGTAAAATATTTCTATTAAGTGCTCATTAGTTATCTTATAATTAGGACACTAAATCAACTAATTTTTGAATCTTATCTAAGTTTCATGTAATGACTTATTTGGAAGCTACCTGACGTTTCTTATCTCTTACCTTAAATTTAACATCCTAGAAGACGGAAAGAAATTTTCTAGGAAAGTTCATTTTAACTTCCTCAAGTTTGTTATAGAATCGGGTGATCTTAGGCATATTTACACACCTAAGGTCATCATCTATACATGTTTAGCCTAGTTTGAGACTTCTTAATCTGTTTGACGAGTTAATAAGGGTGTAATGGTGTAATTATGTGTTGAAGTATATCTTTAGAGTGTTTAGGGTCCATTCAAAACATGTTAAGAATCAAAATGATCACATGGAGTTTAGACGATGAAACTAGTGATGCTAGGTTGAGCTATTAAGTATTCTAGTGAACTTTGATGAATTTTATTTTGTTGTACAAACTAATACTTGTTACTTGATGTTGTAGGATAAATGTAGGGAAGAAAAACAAGCTTTAATAAAGTTGGAAAGGCAACTACCAAAGTGTGGAACTTAAATACAAATGGAAGGATTTCACTACAAAGTAAACTTCACATTTGGAGCACAAGGGTGTGCCACACTATCAAAGCTCCGAGATAAGGGCATGCCATAACCTTGGCTAAAAAGTGAAAATTCTATTAGGGGTGCACATCAAGGGAGTGTTATGCCTAAAGACATCCGCGTTAAGGGCGTGCCATTCCCTAGGGTAATTTTTGGCCTAAAATCCTCCTATACTCTAAATAGGACACTTATCTCCTATCTTAAACACCTTGGGCGACTTTGGGATAGAGAAAACACAATAAGAAGGCATCAATTAGGGTTTTGCTTCTTTACTTTAGTTTGCTTTTAGTTTTACACATGAATTCCACTACCGCGATTCTTTATAATACTATGAGTGGCTAAACACCCTCATTCTATGGTTGAGGCTACGGAAATTAATACTTAGCTTTTAATTGAGTTGATTTAACATTGATTATCATATTTGGTTGTTTATATATTCTTGATTTTTCTATTCTATTGACTTACGACCCATAGAATACATTTATATTTCTATTGTGATCCCGAAAGGAGGAACTTTTTCTTTGATCATGAAATATGTGGAGTGGATTCTTGTGTTTTAAATGAATTAAAGATAGGATTCACAGTAAGGAGAAATATACCTAATTCACCCTATTTGGATCAAATATGGGATGAAATACAAATGCATTTAAATAAGTTCTCACATCTCTGCTCAACGATGTAGTTGTGGGGATAATTTAGATAGACGATTAGACGGTTATAGGAACATACTCATGTTATTAACCCCATGAATCAACAACCAATAAAATTAACTTAACCAACGAGATTAGATAGTTTTGTAGCATTGTTAAAATTACCTTGGCCCTGGTTTTCTCATAATCATTATCTCCAATATTTAATATTTTCATTATTATTCATTGCTCCTTTTAGATTCTCAAACTTTAACTCTTTGGTTTTGATTTGCACTTATTTAATCTTCTTAGTACTGCTAGAATTGGATTGCTTGCATAACACAAGTCTCCTTATAGGATTAATATTCGACTCGAAAGGGACACTTTATTACTCTCATGACCATGTACACTTGAGTGTATGGTAGGACACAATATGTTTTTGGCACCATTTATGGGGACTTTAAAATTGGCATCTTTCTAATTGAGATTTTACTATATTTTTTATAAGATCTGATAACATGGTCTTAACTACTGAATTTGTAGGTAAATGTCTAAATTTCAAGTAAGCTGGCAAGGTAAATGGATTTGGTTGAACCATATCTAAAACCTTAGCAATGTTTACATAAAATAATAAGAGAAGTAATACATCTCTATTGTATCCCACATGGAAATCCCACTTGCAACTAATTTTACCTCCGCCATCTGCAGACTAGAACCTAGAGGTAGATTTGAGTTGAGATAATATATGGTGAAATTATTCCACAGCAGTGGGCAGTTCATAGGCCTATCACATGAGGATATATAGGTCCACCTATAAAATTTCTTAGAGATCAGTGACATCTTTATTCCCACTAGATTATCTACAAACTACGCGAGGTTCCCTCTTTCCCCTTCTCACTTTTAGGTGATGCAAAGAAATGGTTAAAGAAAGAATCTCCAAACTCCATCACTACTTAAAAACTTACCGAAGAAGTTTCTCATCCAATTCTTTCCATATGGAAAAAATACAAGGTTAAGCAGTGAGATCTTGAGTTTCCAAAAAAATCCAGATGAGAACCTATATCATGCATATGATACATTCAAGTCTCTTCTTAGAGATTGTCAGCATCACCATAAACCAATGAGGTATTATCTCATACTTTTGTTGAAGGACTTGACCATAATACAAAGATTTTGTTAGATTCAGCTACAGGTGGTCAAGCATTTGAGAAAACTTATGATGAGATATACACTCTTCAAAATTGAATTGTACAGGTAATCCCGAATGGCATGGGGATATGTCTAGAAGTGCAGTGAAGACGATGTCACGTATGATTGAGATGGATACTTATACAATATTAGGTTCTCAATTGGCTTTCCTTCAGAACCAAATGATGACATAATTTAACAGTTAAGTACGAATCAACCTTAGGACCAAGTAAATACAATTCAGCAAGCTAAGATGTGGTGTAAGATTTATGAAAATAGTGGTGACTCTACAAACCTATGTGTAGCAAATTCAGAGTCGATTAATTTTGTGGGTAGTGCACAAAATTAAAACTTGAACTATGGTAATGCCTATAACCATAATTGGAGGAGTTATCCCTATTACTCATGAGGCAATAATCAGGCTCAGGCTCAGCAAGTCCAGCAGCAACATGTTATTCAGAATAACACTTAGGCCAGTAATATTGAAGCGACTTTGAAAAATATCCTGACCAACCAAGAACAAATGGCTGCAAAAATAAAAAATCAGCAACTGGCTCAAAAGTATTTGGAGACAAAATTAGGGAAGTTAGCTCAGGCATAGAACACAAAACCTCAAGGTGGTTTTCCTAGTGATATAGAAAATACAAAGAAAGTAATGGCAGTCACCTTGAGAAGTGGTAGAGACCTGATTTTCAGACCTTTAAAGAAAAATCATGGGTTGCAGGTAGAGTTAGTCCCGCAGAAAAATGATGAGAAGCAAATGGTAGCCAAATAGGCTAAAATTTGAGGAAGTTTGAGTACCCAAAAGCAAATCTAGTAGAGAATACATCAGGGAGGCCACCACCACCGTTCCCTCAAATTTTTTAAAAAACTATGAAGGATGCGTGCTTTAAGAAGTTCTTTGACACATTCAGAGAACTTCACATTAACCTTCCCTTTTCAGATGTTTGGCAGGAAATGCCTGAGTACATTAATTACTTGAAGGATGTGGTGACCAATAAAACAATGTTGGACAACATTGAGATGGTAGCATTTACTAAAGAGTGCAGTTCTGTGGTAATAAGCAAGATGCCAAAAAAGCTTAAGTACCTAGGAATTTTCACCCTCCCTATACAAATTGTTGAAATTGATGTGGTCCATGCTTTGAGTGATTTTGGGGAAAATAAAAATTTGATGCCCCTGTCTGTGTTCAACACTCTAGGTTTGAGAAAGTTGAGATAAGGTTCTATGATGCTCCATCTAGTGGATAGAACAAGAGTGGTGCCCAAAATAATAATAGAAGATGTTATTATGGTTGGTAAGTTATTATTCCTATTTCCTTTATTGGTATTATGATGTAGATGATAGGGTAATAATAATATTAGGACATTCATTATTTGAAACTATAAGAGCACTTATTAATGTGAGAAAATGGACTCCAAAAATGAGATTGAATAATGAAGTGGTGGTCTTTAGAGTATACAAAACACTCAATACACCCTCACACTACAAGTATTTATGTATAATCACAACTATAGAAGTTGATGAGTGTAGGGTGGTGGAGTGAAATTATCTAGTGACCTCTTTGGGCATACTCATGAAGTTTTCTAAATAGACAATTAAGCTAAAAAATTGGAAATATGAAGAGAAGCCTGAAAAGGCAAGTGTGAAAAGAGTTGCAAACCTTTAGAGTAAGCACTCATGAATTCATAAAAGAGTAAGAAGATAGGCTCTACATAGGAGAAAGATGATGAAAGAATATGGTTGAGAGTAGTGATGAGAGTCGTGCGACGATAGTAAATCTGATGCTTCTCCGGGGGGGGGCAAACCAAGATAAGGTAGGTATTTTATTTTCTTGTTTTCCTCGAGTATCACATTTGTTATTATTTTTGTTGAGTCACAAGTTGATGAGAAATCTGAGTACCGGAGACCCAAGCTAAGGATCATGGAAAAGACAAAGTGTGGGGTCCTTTGGACCTCTTTGAAGATTAAGATGCTACCAGCTAGACCTAAAGGACTTATGAAGTGTTTATATCCTTACCTTTTAAGTAATACTTTGGGGACAAAGTGTGATTTTAAGGGGAGGGAGAATCTTCTGATTATTAGGTTGAAGTGCTAATATAGGATTTCTATTTTTAGTTATTTTCTAGTTTATAACCAAATTTTAAAAATTACAAAAAGAAATTATCTTTGTTTAAGTTTAGTTTTTGTTGGTGTCAGCCTAGTAGAAGCACACTTCACCCACACCTTGGTTTTTTCTTTTCAATTCTTTTCTCAGGGAGCACCCTTTAAACTTAGTATCCCTTTTTTCATTTTTAGAAGTAATTTTACATTTTTGATTATATATTAATGAGTTTTTCTTGATAAGTGCTATTTATGATTACATGATGCAAGTTGGTTTAGAATGTGAAAGTATGTTTTATGAGTGAATGAATATTTTTGAGACACCTAGGCTAATTTTTATAACTCTTGTGCTATGTTGGTTTAATTTTGAACTTTTTCTATTTCTTGGTTAAGAGTCATTAGAGATCATTCTTGATTTGAGCATGTGTAGTGTGTGAGGTAGGTTATTCTTGATATTCTTTGTTGCATATTGATGTCAAGAACTTACCTGGTGTGTTTGCAAAGTGAAATAAAGAATATTGGGTTTAGGAGATGATATAGGCATTTTTTTGATATCCATGTTTTTACCCTCTTTATGTACCCTTATTGCATGATCTTAGTCAACCCTGTAGATCCCTTAGCCTATTATTTGGTAGACTTGTATGTTGCTTATTTCATTTCTTTCAATGGACTAGAATTTGATCCAAAGCTCCTGAAGCACTTTAGTTAAAAATTGAGATGTTAAGAAGTGTAGAATTGAAAAAGGAAAAAGAGAAAGGAAGCACCATAAAAGTAGTAGCTAATGGTATTTTGAAAAAGTTCACGTGTTGTGACTGGGAAGAATATAATGAAAAGAAATAACTTGATAAAAAATGAGTCATATGTTGAGAAAAAATACTCCATACTTAAGATGTGTGAACTAGATTAAAGAAATGGGGAAAACTTAAAGTAGTGGAAACATTGATTGGTTAGGGAGAGTAATGTGAAGTAAGAGGTATTAAAACTCTTATAAAAGATAGTCGCTATTACTAGACATAATAGTTCCTGTTTATCCCTTAAGTTACATTGCAAACCTTAAATTCTTACTTTATCTTGAGACTTGATGTTCAAATATAAGTGGAGAACTACACTAAGGGTGTAACCCCTCGAGACTACCTCCTAGATGTTACACGGTGCTTAGAACCACAAGTGATCCTAAGCTAACCCATAATACTAGCATGATTTATGAGTAGCTAAATAAATTCATAAAACTGAAAAAATAAGCCGAAAAGATGTCATTAGTGGAACTTGTTCATTAGAAGATGGTTTAAGAATGTTTACATCAATAAATATACAAAGGAAAGAAGAAACTAGATACATCAACTCTGACTGACTGTCTATTAAGCCTATACTAATACTGACTATATGTAACCCCCCGAGAACCTATCCCGAGACATCACATGGTGCTCAAGTCCATACGTGGCCTCAAGCTAACCCTCAAAGCCTGTCATCACTTTCAGAACTCTCTACGGCACGAAGCATCATAAAGTAGGGACGAATAATCATGACATGAACATACTGAGATACGAAGTAATACGGTTCTGTACAAATAAAATACTGAAATCTCTGTACATGCTAGCACACTAGTCTGACAAAGCTTCTACTACATAGGACTGAGGAGCCATTGGGACAGATCCCCAACTGACTCTTACTGAACTGAAAGTAAACAATCATCTATTAACAAGACAAAATTGGAGACACAGGTCCTCGAACCATGAGGACTCACTAACTGTAAAAATGTAGATGAAGGTACTCAAGGATCATTGTCGCTACTGAGACTGAGCACCTGAACCTATATCATGAGGAAATATAGAATACAAAAGAGTATGGTAGTCAGTACTTGGAATGTACTGAGTATGTGGGGGTGGATGCAATATTTTAAATAATATCATAAATGTATAAGAAAATCATGCATGCTGACAATCATAACTCTCTTCGCTTGAATTATCTAAAACATCATTTTCGTAAGTCATCAGTAATAACATATGATTCATAAATCTCATAAATCATTTAACTCAACTCAAACTCTTTGACTCATGACTTAGAGTGACTCAGTAACTCATGGTACTTAGATCATTATAGACGTGGGAGTTTCTTATAACCGACATAACTACACCATATGAGCCGCATGGAGTCTAACATTTTGCCCTCCTAAGGAGAGAACCCCACATTGGCGGGAGCGTCGTACTCTTTCCAAGGAGTACAACGCCAATTTCCCAATCACAATCCCATACTCGGACTTTGTCCCATAATTATTAACATCAATCCAACGGTGGCACGTAGTTTTGGGGAAATACCAAATTTCCAGCTCGGTGCTAAATACTCCTCCTAGACTCAGCTCAGAACGCGTTAGGAAATCCACCTTAATCAATATCAACTCATGGGTCTATTACAAAGACCAAAACATAGATATATATATTTCATCTGTAAATCATATACGACTATGGATTCCTAACTTGACTCAAATTCAAACAATGTTTCTCAACATCAAGTACATTTGCTTATCAAATTATTTCAAATGCCAAAGCTTTAAGGAAACATCCTCAAACTCATTCTTGACTTTCAATTCAAATATTGATATATATATATATATATATATATTCAATAGTCAAATTTCTCATAGAAAAACACAAATCTTGACACTTATCATAAATCACTTAGAAATCATCAATATATAATGACAATATACATTTCATGGAATAAATACTAAATTTAAGAAGCATGATGGTGAAATAACCATAAATATCAAGATTATTCAACTCAAGTCTCATAAATCATACATAAAGAAATTTGGGTGTAAACCCACTTATAAAATCATGTAAATCAATAATAGAAAGTAAATCTTTAGGCACAAGAACGAAATGAGTGTTCTTGTTCAAACTCTACATACCTTGGATTATAATTTTGGAGATGTAGAAACTTGATATAAACTTCTTTATAGCATTCTTGAGATAAATTTCTTGATGCCTTTAATTAGGGAATCTTGATTCTTGGATCACTTTGAATCTCTATGGAAGATTCTTGAATTTCTTGGAAGAAGATTGAAATTTTGGATCTTGTAGAAACCGTAGTTTCTAGGAGATTCTTGGAAGATGAAAGGAGAAAATGAAGGGCTATTCTCTACTAGGATATATATATAACACCTTATGAGGTGGAAATGACCAAAATGCCCCTTTGAAAAAGCTGAAATTCACTGATCGGGGCCTGTGATGGTCGATCTGACGGTCCGTCAAGTCTCCTGACAGTCCACCAGATCGTCCGTTACTTGAGTGCCAAAACTGAAACTTTCTGCCTCAACGTGACGGTCAAAGTGACGGTCCGTCAGGAAATTGACGGACTACCAAGTCGTCCATCACTCGAGGTCCAGAATCGAGATATTCTGTCTCGACCTGACGGACCCCTTGAAGGTCCATCTACTTTTTGACGGTCCACCAACTTGGCCATCGTACGATGGACTGAAAAAGGAGTCACTGCCTTGGCTTGACGGGGCACTTGACGGTCCACCAGGAACCTGACGGTCCGCCAGGTCGACCGTAAAACCTGGGCTATCTAACACCGTTCAGTAAAACGGCCATAACTCCCTGGTCTGATGTCGGATCTCGATAAAATTGGTATCGATGGAAAGCTTATTCAATGTTCTACATGAAAAAAAGTAGAAATTAGAGAAATACAACATGATTTAAACATCAATCACTTTGGAAGTCATACATATCCACTCAAAAGATGGATTTAGACTTAGGAAATGATCGGGGTATTACACTATAGGTAGCCGAGACATGACCCCCAACCATACATAATCAATACGACCGAATAAAAACATAATACTAGTACTAGAGTTGACTCGAGTCCTCGAATCAAGTAAACTCATCACCTGTTGGCTTAAAGCTGTGTTCTGTCAGATCATAGTATTGTGGGATAAAACTGGTACCTATATCATGAAGAAATGTATCCACAAACACAAATATATGGTCAATACTTTGGAATATACTGAGTATTTAAACCATGCACTAATCATGAAAATACTTAAAACATTGCTTTAAAATGGAGGACATAAACCATTTGATGAAATATTCATATAAAACATGTTTATACGTTAAAATTTGCAAGGCATAGAGAAATTTCTAGATCATGAGATAAAAAACTTTTGTAAACTGAGAAGCAGTAGAAGCATGAATAACATATGTAAATATTAAGTTAAAGTTGAATAGGCTGTAAAACTATATCGAGGATTATGTATGAATACTTAGGATGAATGCATAAAAATGTAAAGTTAATGAAACACCAAGAATAAATATGTACTAAAATAATCTGTAAAACTGATTAACTGAAAAAATAAAAGACTATACACTTGGCCATGCAATCCTGAACTGGCATAATCTGAATATTGGACTAAAATTGTGGGAGCTAACATTTAACTAACAAACCCCAATCGAGCTAATCGGGGTCCAACCTATAACCCAGTAGGAAGGGTGTTATTACCTTGCCACGGGTACCAACACTGGCTATATGGATCCACTAATATAATGTCCCGAAGGACCAAAGTGTCAAGCCTAAGCTGATGGCTGACCCTTGAGAGGGTGTAAAGCCTGAATTGATGGGTGAACGCTCACAACCTATGCTAGATACATAGTTTTGGAACTTAGGAACTACTACTAATGACTCTGTCTAACTGACGAGGGAGCCACTATCCCTGCATTGACTCAGTGCTAAGTTCTACTTCCAACTGAACTAGCACAGAAACATAAACTGGTACATGCACTGATAACTAATATGCTCAAGTCATGGTATTCTAAAAATAACAGTGCATGTATAATCTAAAGCATTTAAAACCATGTAAACTGATCATCATATAAGAATTTCATGAATAGAGCCCAAAAATTCAACAACTGATCATAATAAGGAAATTCATGATTCTTAAACATGGGAGGATTCCATTATTATGGGAAAATAAGTATTCATGGTTTAATTATAAAATGATCTAAAGAAATTAGGGAAAACTCATATAGCTTGATTATACGCTTGAAATCTTAAATAATAACATGTAAAACATGCTTGTATTTTAGAATAGCGTGAATGAATGATATGATACGGGCCTAAGAAACTATGAATAATCATTAAAACATACTTAGGGGGTGAAAATTATATCATTGGGAATTGAATTTAAACTTGGACTAACAATTTAGGTTAAGCCCTATTTTATGAAGATAAAAAAAAGTCATGAACAAAATCATAATTTGGGTGTGAGGATGTAAGGAGATCCTTATTGAATAACCACATACCTGAATTTCTTAATTTCTTGAAGGGAGAACATGAATTCACTTAAACGTTGAAAACTGACTAATGATAAGAAAATATTGTTTATAGGGGTGATTTAAGTCATGGGGGTAGGGTTTGAGGTTAGGAAAATAGAAAAATTGCCCTAAAGAAACTGAATAAAAATTGTAGGAATTTTTAGTTAACAACTAAGTTTACAACTTGTCAACTAGTTGATAACTTATTAACTTAGTCATCAACATTTAGCTGGACTTGGACACTTTTTGGTTAAGGTTGAAAATTTAGTAGACAACTTATCATCTAGTTGATAACTTATCAACTTAGTCGTCAGTTTCCCTTAGTGATTTAATGTGTGTTTTTGGTTAAGGCTATCGACCAAGTTCATAGCTCAACACTTAGTTGACAGCTTTTCAACTCAAGTCGTCACCATCTCTCAGACAGATACTCTGAGGTAAAATGAGCATAACTTTGTACTTAAATATTAGATAAAGGTGAAATCAGATGAGTTGGAAAGAAGACTCGAAGATATTTCATTTTATATTTAGTAGGCCACCTAACTTATATATTCTATGAGTAATAGTCATCAAAATTTGATCCAAGTTGAAACATCCACTAAAACTTAATCGATAGAAAAGTTCTCAACTCATATTTGAGTTAGGAGATCTTTATGATCCCGATTCATATACCAAGATATTCCCACACTATAGAATTTATCAAAACACTTATTTTGACATGGAATTTATTTTGTTCAAGTCTATATACGTAGGAACGACGGTTCAAATTCTAGCCCAAAAATATGGAGTATTCAAGGGAAAGCTTATGGTACATCTTATTTTACATGTGAATTCCTTGTGAGAGTTAGCACAATTTGATTCTTTCACCCATTCTTGTGCTAGCTTGCGAATTTATGACTGAATATGGGTGACTATCTTGTGGTTAGGGCACATGATTAATAATGTTTAGGTGATTTGTAATTTTCTTTGTTAAGTAATATATATGACTTTGCTAGCTTGGTAGAGTCAATTCTCGAGGATAAGATATTTTAAAGCAGTGTTCAGAGTTTTCAAAGATAATATAACATACTTAATGTGGAACTTGTTATTCATGTATTCATCGTAGTTCTATCTTTAGTAGCTTAGTTGTAGAGTGTGATTAGTCTAGAGAGTTATTTGGGGATGAACAAGGCTTTAAGTGTTGGTGGTGATCTTAGGCATATTTATACACCTAAGTGTTATTATCTATATGCATTTAGTCGAGTTCGAGGACTTCTTGATGTGTTTGATGAGTTAATAAGGGTGTAATGGTATAATTATTTGTTAGAGTATGTGTTTAGAGTGTTTAGGGTGCATTCAAAACAAGGTTAGAATCAAAATGATCACATAGAGTTTAGACGAGAAAACTGGTGGTGCTAGCTTGAGTTATGCTTTTTCTAGTGCACTTTGATGGACTTTTTTAAGAACAAATACTTGTTACTTGATATTGTAGGAGAAATGTCAGTAAGGAAAAACAAACTTTAATGAAGTTAGAAAGGCAGTTGCAGAGTATGGAAGTTAAAGACAAATGGAAGGATTTAACTACAAAGAAAACTTGGCATTTGGATAAAAAAGTCGTGCCAAGCTCTCAGAGCTATAAGATAAGGGCATGCCAGTCCCTTGGAAAAAAAGTGAAATGTAAATTCCAGTAGGGGCATGTGTGCTACACCCACGTTAACGGATTTCCACGCCTTTTAGTAATTTTTCTAAAAATCCATGTATACTATAATAGGACATTTAGGTCCTTTCCTAAGCACCTTTGATGACTTTGGGAGAGAGAAAGCACATCAGAAAGGCATCAATTAGTTACTCATGAATTCCACTACTGTGATTATTTGTAAGATGATAAGCGTCTATACACCCTCATTTTAAGGTTGAGGCTACAAACATTAATACTTATCTTTTAATTGAGTTGGTTTAACATTGATAATCATACTTAGTTGTAAATTTATTATTGATTTTATTATTCTATTAATTCTCGACTTATAGAATATATTATATTTCTATTGTGATCTTGGAAGGAGGAAATTTATATTTGACATGGAATATATGGAATACGTTCTTGTCTTTTAAAAGAATTAAATATACACAATTCATTCAATTTGGTTCAAATACGGGATAAAATACAAATGCAAGTAAATTAGTTCTCACATCCCCGCTCAACAATGTAGTTGTGAGGCTAGTATAGATAGACGATTAGATGCTCGAAAGAGCATAATCATGTTACTAACCTTGTGAATCAACAACCAAGATAATTAACTTAACCAATGGGATTAGATATTTTGTAGGATTGTTTGATTTGCCTCAAACCAAGATTTCTCATAATCATTGTCTCCAATACTTTCTATTTTCATTATCAGTCATTGCTCCATCTAGATTTTCTAACTTAAACTCTCTTTGGTTATGATTTGCACGTATTTAATCTTCTTATTAATGGTAAATTTTGATTTCTTTCTAAACATAAGTACCCGTGGGATCAATATTCATATCGAAAGGGACACTTTATTTATTGCACGACCATGTAGACTTACGTGTGTGATAGGATGCAACAAGTTTTGTGACCTGTTAACAGGGACTTGAAATTGCAACTTTCTGATTGATAGTTTACTATTTTGTTTTATTACAGTTGATAATTTGGCCGTAGCTTCTGAACTTGTAGGTACAAGGCTGAATTTCAAGTAAGCTGGCAAGGGAAATGGTTTGGTTGAATCATATCTTGAACCAGAGTAACATTTACATTGATTAAGGAGAGAAGCAGTACTTCTTTATCATACCCCGCAAGGTCAATAGAGTGAAGCCATTCCGAAGTCATGGATGAAGAATAACTAGACCATAGTATAGTACGTAAAGTGGAAATCCCTCTTGCAACTAATATTACCTCGACTTTCAGCAGATCAAAACTTGGAGGTAGATTTAAGCTAAAACAAAATATGGTACAATTATGTAACGACCCTCTCAGTCATTTTATATATTTCTACTTATTTTTACCATTTAGATACTGAACTAATTATACTAATATTAACTAGATTGTGTTCATTGAATTCCGTTGACTGACGGAATACTACTGAGTTCTGTTAACTAACTGGGTTTACTGAGATTACTGAGTATGACTGGACTGGTACTGAATTTACTGAGTTTTCATGAATCATGTGACTGACTGAATTCTATTGATTATGGTTTGACTGAGAGCATCTTGAAAACTGACACTGTATCTAAGCACATAGCTAAATTACCGGGTACAAGTACACCCAGGACTCGATAGCATGAAACTGACAAGACATGACACTTCTTGAATACATGACCATAGTCAACAATTCATAGTACAACCGTTGGGGATTTTCATGAAGTATTTGCATGTCATATGCTTACACATGAATAGGAATTCTTACAAGCTTGTCATAATTTCATAAGTCTAATCTCATGAGCATTCCACCAAACCATTACAATGCATAACAATAATATGGAGGTCATTGTGAACATACGGGTAAAGCATAGATTCATCAATTTGGTCACAATTGAGTCATAAAGCATAATTCTTATTCTTTTAGGCATTTTTTCAAACACCTTGCATGCATAACTTGAGGCTTAGGAATTCATGGCAAAATTTTTCACTTCAAATACAAGAATTCCAACCACATGCTAACATAATTTCATTATGTATTAAAGATTTCAACTTGGTAATCATACAACAAAATTAACGTGGATATGATTCATTTCATAACATGGATTTCAAAATTTATATTTTTGAAAGGGTTTATTGGGCTTCATGGGTGAAAGGAACCCATGAATCAACACTTTACATACCTTAGAACGTAAATCCTTAAGGGTTCTTGAAGGAATTCTTGAGCCTTGTCCTAAAATTTTGAAACTAAGGTTTCTTGCTTTGCTTTTGAGAGAGAATGATGAACTTCGGGGAAACTTGAGTGAATAATGAAATATTTAGGTTGTTTAGGGATTAATTTCATGTTTTAAGGCTGAATAGGGTGGGAGAAATGACCCCTTTACCCCCAAAACCCATAATAAAAATTTTTGCAAAATAGGATTGGCCTCACGACGTGACCCACAGAAACGTGAACTGGCCCTCGCGATGTGATATCTAGAAATGGGATTGTACCTCGCGACGTGGCTCTATCGCAAGACTTCACTGTTTCGGGAAACCAAACTAACCTTTAAACTATACAAAAAATCCTGAAACTAACTCGAGATGTACTATTGACTTTCCCCATCATGAACCAACTTGAAAATCGACAAATAAAGGTCAGGAAAGTAATGAAATAAATCCTCAGAGTTTGAAGGCTTAAAATGAGACTAAGTATTTAACACTTGGCCAAAATTTTGTAAGTGTTGAATCTTTTATAGAGCTTTAAGGAGCTTAATTTTACTTAGACTTTTACAGGGTCTTACAATATCTCCCCCTTGGGAACATTCATCCTCGAATGAGACTTACTGAGAGGGGAGAAATGATAATTAAAGTACCCACTGAACATGAACAACTGAAACATGATTACATGACTAACATGACTGATTTACTGGAACTCATACCGAACATGCATATCTGATGCATGGTTTCATGGCTAAACTGATTTACGAATGCATGACTGGTATTTTTGATAAACTGAGTTTCTCACAAGGAGAATGCATATCTGATCCAAGAATACATGACTGATATGATACATGAACATATGAATGAATATGAAATGATATTTGATACCAAGTTTATGATGGGAATCTGAGCGTGAAACTAGTTTGTAACTAAAATCTGAACATGAATTCGAATAATCTTGAGGGAAGCTATTACCTTGGGCTGAATTTGAGTTTGCGGAGAAGAGGTAAGGATACTTGGTCTGCATATCTACTTCTGCTTCCAAAGTATCTACCTCAACATACTAATTCCGCCAAAGAACTTTGACTAGAGGGACTTCTTTATTTCTCAGTCTGCGAGTCTGATAGTCAAGGATTTCTAATGGAATCTCTTCGAAAGAAGAATTGTTCTGAATGTCTATGCCCTCTATAGGGACTACAACTTTTGGGTACCCTATGTACTTCTTAAGAAAGGAGACATGAAAGACTGGATGCACTAAAGCTAGATCTGAAGGTAACTCGAGCTCATAGGCTACTTTGCCGAAGTGATTGAGAATTTTGAAGGGACCGACATATCGGGGACTGAACTTTCCCTTCTTGCTAAATTTCTTTACTCCCTTTATGGGAGAGATTTTTAAGTACACATGCTCACCAATATCAAACTCGAGATCCTTTGTACGCACATCTGCATAAAATTTTTGTCAGCTCTAAGCTGTCTTGAGCCGTTCTCTAATCAACTGAACTTTCTCTAAGGTGTTGAATACCAAGTCAGGACCTATCACAGCGGCCTCATGAATTTTGAACCAACCGATTGGAGATCTACATATCCTACCATAGAGAGCTTCAAATAGAGACATCTAAATACTGGAATGATAGATGTTGTTATATGAAAACTCAATCAAAGGCAAGTGGTCATCCCAAATACCTTTAAAATAGATTGTACACGCCCTTAGCATATCTTCCAAGGTCTGAATGGTCCTTTATTCTTGACTATCTGTCCGAGGATGAAAGGCTGTACTAAGATGAACTCGGGTACCAAGAACTTTTTGGAACACTTTCAAAAAGGGAGAGGTGAACTGGGTACCTCTATCTGAGACAATGGATAATGGAACACCGTGTAATCTGACCAACTCCCTGATATAGAGTTTGGCATAATCCTCGGCTAAATAAGAGGTATGGACTGGAAGAAATGAGCTGATTTGGTCATCCTGTCTACAATGATCCAAAATAAATCATGTTGATGATGAGTACGAGGCAAACCCATCACAAAGTCTATGTTCACTTCTTCTCACTTCCAAGTGAGAATATTGAACACCTGCATGGACCCACTAGGCTTATGATGCTCAATCTTAACCTGCTGATATGTACAGAACTTAACCATAAACTCTGCAATATCACTTTTCATCCAACTCCACCAATAGATCTCTCGTAAATTGCAGTTAATCTTAGTGGCCCCTCGATGAATCGAGTAACTCACACCATACACTACTGCAAGAATTTACTGCCTTATGTTATCAACACCTGGCACACATAGACGACCCTGACAACATAATACAATATCTCCCCCTTGGGAGAAAACCTCAACCTTTTGATCCTTGACTAATTCTTTAAACTTGACTAGACTGGGATCTTTATCATACTTTTCCTTAACTTCAAAAACTAGAGATGATTCTGAACTGTTCTGAACCCATATACTACCTTCTGCTGAATCGACTAAGCGGACACCTAGTCGGGAAAGATGATGGACTTCCAAAGCTAATTTCCTCTTACTATCCTCAACATAAGTAATGCTACCTATTGATAATCTACTGAGAGCATCAACCACTACATTGGCCTTGCCCGAATGGTAAAAGGACACTGATGCCATAGTCTTTCAAAAGCTCTAAGCACCTTCTTTGATGGAGGTTAAGATCCTTCTGAGAGAATACATACTGAAGTATTTTTTTATCTATGAACACATCTACATGCAACCTATACAAGTAATACCTCCAAATCTTTAAGGCAAAAACTACGGCTGCTACATCAAGATCATGAGTCAGATAATTCTTCTCATGGGGTTTAAGCTGTTTGGAGGCGTAGGCTATGAGCTTACCATTCTGTATGAGGAAACAACCCAAACCCACTCTGGACACATCAAAGTATACTACGAACCCATCTGAACCGTCTGGAAGAGCCAAAACTAGAGCTGAGGTGAGTCAAGTCTACAACTCCTAAAAACTCTTCTTGCAAGGATCTGACCACTGAAACTTGACTTTCTTCTGAGTCAATATGGACAAAGGGGATGCAATAGATGAAAATCCCTCAAAAAATCATCTGTAATAGCTATCCAGACCTAAGAAACTCCCGATATTTGATGGAAAGACATGTCGAGACTAGTTTCTTACTACTTCAGTTTTTTGAGGATCAACCCTAATGCCGTCACCGAAAATGATATGACCAAGGAATGCTATCAACCTTAGACAAAATTTATACTTACTAAATTTGGCGAACAATAAATAATTTCTGAGAGTCTCCAATACGATTATGAGATGGTCTGCATGATCATGCTCACTGTGGAAATAGACAAGAATGTCATCTATAAAAACTATGATGAACATGTCTAAGTACTGCTTGAACACACGGTTCATCAAGTACATGAAAATGGCTGGGGCATTTGTAAGACCAAAAGACATTACTAAGAATTTGAAGTGACCATATCGAGTTCGGAAAGCTATTTTTAGAATGTCACATTCTTTGACTCTGAGATGATGATGGCCTGATCTAAGGTCTATCTTGGAGAAATAACTGACACCCTGATGTTGTTCAAACAAGTCATCGATTTTAGAAAGTGGATACTTGTTCTTGACTGTAACTTTGTTGAGCTGACGGTAATCTATACATATTCTGAAAGAACCATCTTTCTTGCACATAAATAAGACTGGTGCACCCCACGGGGACACACTGGGTCTGATGAATCCTTTATCTAGGAGATCCTTTAAATGTTCTTTCAATTCTCTGAGTTCTACTGGTGCCATTCTGTACGGAGGAATAGATATAGGCTGAGTATCTGGAAGAAGGTCAATGCCAAAGTCTACTTCTATTTCGAGAGAAATTCCTGGAAGATCTTTGAGAAAGACATCAGAATATTTGCTAACTACTGGGACTGATTCAAGACTGGGAGTTTCAGAACTTGTGTCCTTAACTCGAACAAGATAATAGACACATCCTTAGATATCATTTTCCTAGCTGTAGGTAAGAAATAAGCTGACCCCTGAATGCGGAAGTACTACCCTTCCACTCTAGGACGGGTTCATTTGAAAAGTAAAATTGGACCACTCTATTTCTGCAGTCGACTGTGGCATAGAAGGAATGAAGCCAATCCATGCCAAGAATGATATCAAAATTAGTCATCTCTAATTTGACTAAGTCTGTTGAAGTAAATTTTTGAGATATCATATTTAGATAGTTTTTGTATACCCACCAAGCTATGATGGTTTTACCCACTGGGGTAGAGATTAAGAAAGGCTCTGCTAGAATTTCAGGACTGACTCCGAAATCAACTACTATATAAGGAGTAACAAAAGACAAAGAAGATCCTAGATTTAGAAAAGCATAAACATGTACATGAAAAATCTATAACGTACTAGTGACCACATCTAAAGAGTTTTCCTGATCCTGTTAGGGCTGAAAAATGTAGAGTCTATTTGGGCACTACCCACTAGTTATACTAGAAGTGGCACCCTGCTGATTTGGGCAACCAGACTAATCTAAGGAACAGTTTTGCTAACCCTGAATACCCAACTGAGGACAATCTCTGACTCTGTAGCCTAGCTTACCAAATTTGAAACACACATCACTGCTAGCTCTACAAATACCCTTGTGGTTCTTACCACAAGTCTGACAAAGTGGATTTATTCGGGCACTACTAACACTACCCTAAGATTTAGAGCTTGAATCCCTATCTTGGTTACCATTCCTGAACTTAAAAACTGGAGTCCTAGCTAAGAAAGGAGCTGGAATAGATGACTTTGGGAGGAACTAAGAATGGTTGCCACCCTCTGACTTAGGCTGACTAAAATTGAAGCTACCTTTTCTAGCTCTTTTATTCTGCTTTTCCCTCTCCTTAATCTTCTTCTCCTCTATCTGTTGATCATGGATCATAAGCTTGGATATGTCTATCTCACTAATCAATATGGTCATCCTGCACTATTTGACCACACTATTATTTACCCTAGAAACAAACTTACTCATCTTAGCCCTGCTATCTGCTACCACATGAGGAGCATATCTATCTAATTGAGTAAACTTAAGAGAATACTTTTTCACCATTATGTTTCCCTTTCTAAGGTTGATAAACTATAACACCTTAGCTTTTCTCATCTTTAGGGAAAAAAATCTATCAAAGAAGGCAGTGGAAGACTCCTCCCACTCAATAGGCCCTGCATCTACATCCTGCAACTGATATGTATCTAGTTCAGCACTTTCACTAGAGGTAACCCCCAAGATATTTGTAACCTTCTAAACTTGATCAAGGAATTCCTGACGGTCCTTATCTGACTTAGACCTGAAAAAGGATGAAGGATTCATTCGGGTGAAGTCCCAAATCCTAGTTGCAGCAGTGTTGGTCACTGGGTTGGCCGGAACAGCTACTGGATGTTTATTCTGAGCAGCAACTGAATTAGCAAGAGTGGTGAATGCAGCTCTAAACTCTGTATGAGAAATATGTCCATCCAGGGGATCTGCTTAGATGGGCTGAGGGGCTGACTGATTTCTGTTCCTTCTTTTGGGAGATATGTTCTCTAAACAAAAATGGAGAAACATATTAGACTAAGAGTTAAGTTTGAGATCATTATCACTAGTACGACATGTAAACTGAAAGAAGGGAAACTGTTCCTAAGACATCTTATAGCCTCTTGTACATAAATATGGCGCACAATACACCCATGCATAAGACTCTACTAGATACGACTTTCAGACTTCCTAGGACTCTATTGAACCTTAGGCTTTGATACTAAGTTTGTAACGCCCCAAATTCTGAACCCCGGATGCTACACTGTGCTCATAATCCCGATAGACCACAAGCTAACCCATGGTTAGTACCTGGTGCAATATCTGTACAATAACACTATAATCATATGTGGAATAATGGGATAAACTACCATAAGGTTCAAATAACTAAAAAAATACTGAAGTATGTGGTATAACAATACAAAAAAAATAGAAATATAAATACTGAACATACTGAAGTATGAATATCTAGTCTGAAAGCTTCTAAACTATCTGAATAAGAAGTTGATATGACATGTCCCCAACTAATTCCAACTACTAAAATAAACTAAGTACTAAAATACTAAAATGATAAAGTATCCTCGCATGATGAGGACTCACTGCTAGTCTACTACTGTTGACTAATACCTGAAGCTTCCTATGCACGGTCTAGAACCTGAACGTCCGAATCTATGGTAAAAAACACCATAGCGTAAAAGAAAAGTATGCGTCAGTACGTGTGAATATACTGGTACACAAAGTGAGGTAAGGATGAATGCATGGGGTTCATATGTGTGAGCTATAACTGTCTAATAACATGAATATGACTGCATGAGAACACATGCATTAATACATAACTATAACTGAGAACGTGAGGATTTTGAATACTGAATATATTGATAATGTGCATACTAATAACTAATATGCATTTTAATGAGTGACTGTATCTGACAGCCTTGATTCTGATGGAACTAGCTTAGTTTTGTACTGAGCTCTGAGTGAAAATTTCTGACGGTCCTAAAATCTGTAGAACTATTTGAGTTCTATTCTAAAGACTGAGACTGAGACTGTAGGAGGTAGTCATCTAATCGACATGCCCCGAATAAAGTAATATAGCTGAGTTGGGGTCTAATATGTAACCCCAATTGGAAAGTTATTAATACCGTACCACTGGTAAGGACAAACTATGAGTAACCCTCATCTGGAAGGTCCTCTAAGTAGAACGGTGGGACCCTTATCTGATAGGTTAAGCCACCTTATCAACCCTCATCTGATAGGTTTTTAGTGTCTCAACCTACGCTGGCTATGTAGTTCTGGAATGTAAGGACTTCTTCTAAGAATCACACCCTCTACTGGCAGGTTGGTTCCCATCCTTGGGTTCACTCGGTGCTGAATCCTACTCCCAACTTAATAGACACTGAACTGATAATACTGAGCTGAACTAGACTGAGTTCACTGAATTCCATTAACTGATGGAATACTATTGAGTTCTATTAACTAACTGAGTTTACTGAGATTACTGAGTAGGACTGGACTGGTACTGAATTTACTAAGTTTTCTTGAGTTATGTGACTGACTGAATTCTACTGATCATGGATTGACTGAGAGCATCTTGAAAACTGACACTGGCTTTAGGAACACAACTAAATTTTTGGGTACAAGTACCCCTAGGACTTGATAGCATAAAACTAACAAGATATGATATTTCTTGAACACATGACCATAGTCAACAATTCATAGTACAACCGTTGGGGATTTTCATGAAGTATTTGGATGTCATAAGCTTACACATAAATAGTAATACATATTAACATGTCATAATTTTGTAACTCTAATCTCATGAGCATTCCACAAAACCATTACAATGCATAACAATAATATAGAGGTCATTGTGAATATAAGGGTAAAGTATGAATTCATCAATTTGGTCACAATTGAGTCATAAAGTAAAATTCTTATTCTTTTAGGAATTTTAACAAACACCTTGCATGAATAACTTGAGGCTTAGGCATGAACATTAAAATAATACATCATGGCAACATTTTTTACTTCAAATACAAGAATTCAAACCACATACTAACATAATTTCATTATATGTATTAAAGATTTCAACTTGGTAATCATACAATAACATAAACATGGATATGATTCAATTCATAACATGGAATTCAAAATTTATATTTTTGAAAGTGTTTCTTGATCTTCATGGGTGAAAGGAACCCATTAATCAATACTTTACATACTTTAGAATGTAAATGCTTAAGGGTTCTTGAAGGAATCCTTGAGCCTTGTCCTAAAATTTTAAAACTAGGGTTTCTTAATTTTGAGAGAGAATGATGAACTTTGGGGAAACTTGAGTGAATAAGGAAATATTTAGGATATTTAGGGATTAATTTAGTGTTTTAGGGATGAATAGGGTGGGAGAAATAACCTCTTTACCCCAAAACCCATAATAAAAATTTCTGCAAAATGGGATTGGCCTCGCGACGCGACCCACAGAAATATGAACTGACCCTCGTGACACGACATCTAGAAATGGGACTGGACCTCATGATGCGGGGCTATCGTGAGACTTCATTGTTTTGGGAAACCAGACTTGCCTTTATGCTATCCAAAAAATACTGAAACTAACCCGAGATGTACTATTGACTTTCCCCATCATGAATCAACTTGAAAATTGACAAACTAAGGTTGGGAAGGTCATGAAATAAATCCTCAAGGTTCAAAGGCTTAAAATAAGACTAATTCCTTAACACTTGGCCAACATTTTCTAAGTGTCGTATCTTTTATAGAGCTTTAAGGAGCTTAATTTGACTTAGACTTTTATGGGTCTTACAATAGGCTTTGTAATTTGGGCCTGGTTGGGACTCATGGTGTGGATTACACTACTTTTCAATTGGAACTGGCAGCTCGACATTTGTGGAGAGGTTATCTCAATTCCAGTCCAGCTAGATTTCCCCCTTTGACATAGACTCAATCTATAAGGTTTTCTTGGAGAAGTATATGCCTTGCAGTATTAGGGATCATCTAAGAGATCATTTCTCGAGGTTGGCGTAGGGCCCCATGACTATTGTAGAGTATGAGGCTTGATTTTATGAGTTTGCTAAGCATGCCACTTCTATTTTGACTAGTGAGTATGAGATGGTTTGTTACATTATTTGACAATTGAGACTTCCACTTTGCATGTCTATGCAGAGTTTGGTTGCTACAAGTTGTTTTTTTGGTGAGGTTTCTGATCATGCTCAGGTTATGGAGGAGATGCATTACAAGACCCAAGGGAGTGGCGATAAGAGATCATGATATTAGGGTAGTTTCAGTGGGAGCCATAGTAGTTCATAGTTCATAGGCAGCGGTTTTCAGGGTAGGTACCCTTCAAGTTAGCTGTATCAACATCATAGTCAATCTAGTAGTCCTGTTTAGGCCGCACTTCAAATTACCAATGGAGTCCAGTCTAGTTTTAGTGATCGTCCTGAACAGGGTAGTGATCAATCTTTAAGAGGCTCTTTTTCTAGTTATTTTAGTCATGGTGGTCATTTTGGGTCAGCCAGATCTTCTAGTTTGAATACAACACTTGGGGCATAATATGGTTATGGATCTTTTGGTCATTTTTTGAGAGAGTGCCCCGGTTGTGGAGTGATTGTCCCTTTTATTCAGAGTGTTCCACCAGTTGGGCAGTTCTGCCCCAGCTAGAGGTTATTTGCATGGTCATAGGGGTGGTCCCCAGGGTGCTATATAGGTTCTCAAGTAGGTAGTATAGGAGATCAGTCAGGATCCCAACCAGGTTGCGGGCGTGGTCAGTTGTAAATGCCATACCTGTTAGACATGAGGTTGATTCTTTGGATGTTGTTATCACTGTGCAGTCTTGGTGTGCCGCCAATTGGATTTTTCTATATTTGATATAAGATCAACTTATTCTTATGTGTCTTCTTATTATGCGTTTCGGTTAGAGTTATCTTGGGATTTATTATCTATGCTATTATGTGTATCTACTCTCATAGGTGATTCTTTAGTAGTAGATTAAAGGCATAGATCACGTGTTATGACTGTTCGAGAGTTTGATACTCAAGTTGATCATATTGTGTTAGATATGGTGGATTTTGATATGATTCTGGGCATGGACTAGTTATCCCACTATCATGCATTCCTGGATTGTTTTTCCAGGACAGTTACCTTAGCCATGCCCAATGTACCCTAGTTGTATGGCAGGGAGTGATTAGCCACAAGTCGGTGGGGATTATTTCTCATATTCAGGATAGGAGATTAATTTTAAGGGCTTGTATGTCTTATCTTGCATATATTCATGATGTTAGTGTGGAAAGTCCATCGCTTGATTCTGTTCTAATAGTTCGTGAGTTTCCTGATATTTTTGTCGCCGATCTACCTAATCTTCCTTCTTATCATGATATAGCGTTTGTTATTGATCTTGAGCTAGAGACCTAACATATTTCTAGGGCACCTTACCATATGGCTCCTACCGAGCTTAAGGAGCTAAATTCTCAACTTTAGGATCTTCTTAGTAAGGGTTTTATTAGATCGAGTATGTCATCTTGGAGAGGTCCTGTGTTGTTTATGAAGAAGAAGGATCTCTCTACGTGTATGTGTATTGATTATATACAACTTAATATGATAATGGTGAAGAATTGGTATCCTATGCCTCGCATTGATGATATGTTTGATTAATTTCTAGGAGCAGCGATGTTCTCTGAGATTAACTCTAGGTCAGGTTACCATCAATTGAGGATTCGGGCTTAGAATATCCTAAAGACAACCTTTAGGACTAGTTATGGTCATTAAGTCACAACCCGAGGCTACCCCCTAGTCGCGACAACGATGCTTATGGTCATAAGTGACCACAAGATAACACATGAGCTGGTACCTGCTGTTAGCACTAAGTAAACTGATAGTAAAAGACATATGTGAAAAACAACTGATAAAATCATAAGGCTTAAATACTGAAACATGATTAAATCATAGATCTGAAACATTTGAAGACATACTGAAAAGACTGATATACAACTAATAAATCGACTAACTGTCTGAATATCCGAAAAGCCTCTAACTAACTGACTGTGGAGTTGATGGGAAAACCCCCCAATTAACTCTAACTAAATGGAAATAATGAACTACTGAGATAAAATAAGATGAAACAATCATGTCCATGATAGATAACGATTCACCACAACTGCTGCTGCTGATAAGCTAAATTGTCTAAGCATGGTCAGGAATCTATGTGTCCGAACCTATGATATAAGACATCATAGAGTTAAGAAAAGTATCCTGTCAGTACTTTGAATGTACGGGTATATGAGATAAGGTTAGACTGTAATGCAAGGGTCAATTGTGCATGAAATAGTGACTGGCTGAATACCACTAGATAACTGAGTATGCATGCTTGAAGACTGAAATACTAATAATGCAAGGTCGAGCATATAATATTTCTGAAATTATCTTTAAACTAAATTACTAAAATCTAATAACTGAATAAATGGAAGTATGTACGCTATGGTCAAGAAAACCTGAACTAAATTCTGCACTGAATACTTAACTGAGATTGTGGGAGGTATTTTTTAACCGACATTCCCCAGTCTGATCTCATTGGGGTCTAACCTGTAACCGTAGTTGAAAGGGTGTCAGTATCATTCCACGGGTTGTGTGGATCCACTAACCTAATGTCCTGAAGGACTAATGAGTCACCCTCATCTGGCAGGTGATCTAATGAGATATGTGTTACCCACAACTGCAGGTAAACACTTTGTCAACCCTAAACTGGAAGATTGATATCTCTAACCTACGTTGGCTACATAGTTCTGGAACTAACGGGCTGCTACTAAAGGTCACACCCTCTACTGGAAGGTCAAACCCCATCCCTGGGTTTACTCGGTGCTAAATCCTACTCCCAACTGAATGACACTGATTACTGGGTTGAACTAAGCTGAACTGTGCAAACAACTGATCATTATACTAATTGAATTACAATGCTCATGGTTTATCTAAAATCATTATGAAGATATTGAAATTATGTAAACAACTAAGTATCAAGTGTTCATAACCCTCCAACACTGAATGAAAATAACAATAAGGACATATGAAGCTTTAAAAACCGTAATAAAGGATTATTTCTCAAAACCAAACATTTATATATTTCATCAAACACATGTGAGTAATGAATTTAAGCATGGGAATGGGTAAAGTATGTGATTAAAAACATAGTTACAATACTAAAACCATGTATTAGGGATTTAACATGAGGATTTTAATACTCAAATCATATAAGGGCTCAATATATCAAAAACACTTGTAACATAACTTGTAATCAAAATCAATAACAATTTCATGGAGACAATTCATTATAAACACGTAAAAAATCATAATTTGATATCAAAGGGGATTCTTAGACTCCATGGGTTAAAATGACCCATGGATGAACATCATACATACCTCAAACCCTTAAGCTTGTAAGACAAACACTATCTTGAGCTTTTTTTGAAAGTTCTTGGATTGGAAAACTTAAATTCTTGGTTTTCTTGGACAGAAAGGAATAAAATTGATAAACTTGGGGGATGATTAGGGTTTGTTTTTGAGAGGAAATTGGAGAATATGGGAGAATAATTCCCTAACCGACATTTTAATTTGTGTTTTAAAGAATTGGGTCGTAGGTAAAAAATGTAACTTCCCCTTAGGAAATTAAATATGCAACTGGAATGCGGATTGGAAGGCCACCGCGACGCGATAAAGGGCTCATCTCTATACCCACCGCGACGTTCCACTATCATAGTGAGGTTCTAGAATCAAAATCCAAACACGACCCAATCCTCGTTCAAAAAATCCAAAACATCCCCGAGACATGCTCCTTACACCCCTGAACATGAATTTACTCAAAAGCTAACATATCGGGGTTGGGAAAACTTGTTTAAAAATCCTCAAAGTTAAGACGCCAAACATAAGACTAAGTCCCCAACACTTAGTGAAATTTTCAGGTTGTAAGCCTTTTATGCATGCAACTAGGAGCTGAACTAAGCTAATATAATACAGGGCATTACAATATCTCCCCCTTGGTAATATTCGTCCTCGAATGAGACTGATTAAGATGAGAATACTGAGGAAACTGAAATCACTTACTGAAGATGCATAACTTATAACATGATTACATGACTGAGTCTGAAACATGGTACGTGAACCGAATATCATGAACTGAACTGATTCCTTGAATACATGCAATGACATGATAATGGTTATAGTCTGCGATAGAAATAAGAGGGTCATCTTATAAGTAACCATTGCCTCAGGCTAGATCTTTTTTCATAAAGAAAAGTTGAGAGGTTTAGGACATGAAAACTCGAGGTATTACAACATCTCCCCCTTGGGATTATTTGTCCCCCGAATGATACTGACTTGACTAAAATACTAAGGAAAGACTGAGATAATGCATGAGACACTTATGAACTGAATCATGACTGAATACCTGAATATGAATCATAATTCATGAACTAAACAGAATTCACAATTTACATGGATGCGAACAAACTATCTCTTAGAATGGCAATATTCATGAAACTTCTGATAGTAAGACTGGATCGGAATATGGAAAAAACCATAGGAACTTGTTGTCTGACTGCTAAACTTAATTGTTGGCTATATGGACTGAATTATACTGAAAGCTTATACTCAATCGGAGTATTTCTTCAACACTCTTTCTAAGAAGTTATAACAACAGTAGGGAGCAAAGAGCTTGGGCATGATCTGAATAAGATATATGAGTAATGACTCTTAATATGGATATAACTCTGTAATATGGAACATAGGCCTATGAAACATAAATTGGAATTGCCATTCCTTAGACAATGCAACCGCTACTCTTAAGCTTAGACATACTTTTCAAATACTCCCTCAACTATACATTCCTCTTCAATACCAGACTTCACTTGAGGCTACTGGAAATATTCATATGGGCACTGATAACTCTATCTACTGAAGTCTGAGCTGAACTGAATTCTCTACCTATGTTCAAGCATACTTGAATCATTAAAGTTCACCCATAACACTACAATACTGGTTGGAATCATGAATTTAATACACCCTATGTTTTCATAACTTCTCATCTCAAGAATAATTCTTCTTACCACTTCAACAACTAAATTCAACCCCTTGCTAGGAATGCACTAATGTATAATGCACCCATCTAGTTATATACACTAACATGATATTCAATCCTATCATCATAACCACACATGAACATCTAGGAAAAACCCATCAAAGCATCATTTCCATACTCTCTAATACTTCTATCATTAACAACTTCCATGAGTTATTATTATGAAAATCACACACAGAATTTCAACTAACCATGACATAAATAAAAAACTTGGCTTCAATCTTACTCCACACTTATAACCTTAGATCAAACAAGAATACAACAATATTTCCCCAACAAGAAATATTTACTCTCTCTTATCTAATCAACTGTTCATCACTACTACCATTTCATAAGGAGAGGTCACTAAAAGGTTAGAGCATGAGGAACTAAAGCATAAAGGAATACTATGCATAATTTGGACACTTAACTGAGGCCTGAGAAATTAAGTATCCATGACCTGGATACATTACAGAGATAAAAACTGAGGATATACATGACATAATTTGAATTTACCTGATTATTAAGAGAGTAGCATGAGTACTATAACTGAACATACTGTAAAGCATGAATTCATGAGTCATGAGCTGCATGACCTGAGTTTGGAGTTCATAAATTTCATGGAATATGATTCGTACAGCTGAGCAAACTTGAACTCCTTATACTAAGAACTAAAAGCGTACATGATTCTATGGAAGGTGTGTGAATTTAAACTATAATCAGGGAACTGATATATAAGGCATCAGTATATATCATGCTTAGTGAAATAAAAATATTGAAATAAGAAGGGTTTGGGCATCATCCTCCCTTACTACTATTCTACGAAGTACTGGCATCACTACTGGAATCTGAGAGGCTGACTTAGTTACTTGTTCTGTCATCTCCCCCTTATCTATAAGCCATCATTCTAAGTCTATAAGATTTTTTTGATAAACTCTAAACTGAACTGTAAACACTTTACTCTAAAGTTTGGAATATTACAATACTCATTAGTAGCAAGTTCAACCCGAAAGACTACACTTGAAAGTGCAAAACCCGCTGCTAATACTTCCTTCTGAGATACAACTCTTAACTTTCTATAGCCCCAATAGTCATCACATAATAACTTAAACACTGGCTAACTTAGAATCTTTATGAGTATCACCATACCATGAGTTCACAGTATCAAGAATTTTAACACTACTTTCTATTAGATCAATCTTTAAAGATTCAAACTTAGATTCTAACACTTAATATGGATACCCCTAAACGTTTAATGGACCACACGAAATTCTTTCATAGCCTACTAATATAACATATCTAAATCACACCCACATCATCATACTTAATTTTAAATCAATAAACATAAATTATTGCATACACTATTTCAAGCCTTTTGGTTCACCTATCTTACAACTAACCTCATGGATACAAAATCTACTAAATTCAGATAACAATATCCGCACTCTAATACTACTAAACTTCTGGGTTCATGCCTCTAACTCTAGATCATATGCTATCATAGGATTCTAAGATATAAAATGATCTGACCCCTAAGAACAGAGATACTACCCCTCCAATCAATAACTAGTTCACTAGGCAACTAAAAATGGACGAATCTATTTCTATAGTCAACTGAAGCATAGCATGAGTAGAGCCAATCCATATTGAGAATGACATCAAAATCAGTCATCTCTAGTTCTATAAGATCTACTAAAGTGATTTTTTGAGATACTGTAACTAGGCAGTTTCTGTATACCCGTCTGGCTATGATAGACTTACCCACTGGGGTAGACACTAAGAAAGATTCTACTAATATTTATGGACTGGCATCAAAGTTGAAAGCTATATAAGGGTTACAAAAGAAAGTGAAGATCCGGGATCTAATAAAACATAAATATGAAGATAAAAAAACCTATAATGTACTTGTAACCATATTAAGAGAACTTTCCTGATTATGTATGGACTGGAGTGCACACAATTTATTTTGGCATTAACCACTGGTGGGACTGGAAGTGGCGCCCTGCTGAGTCGGTGACTGAATGAAACTTAGGAATGACTGTTTTGACTATGCCGACCCACCTATGGACATTCTATGACTCTATGGCCCAGATTTTCACATTCAAAACACATACCACTAATAGCCCTACACACCCTAATGATTCCTACCACACCTCCTGCCGAGTGAATTAGTACAACTACTATTCATGCTACCTTGGGACTTAAAGCTTGGCGCTTTATCCTAATTATCATTCCTAAACTTTGGCACTGGCGCACTAGCTGAAGATAGAGATGGGAATGAGAATTTTTGGTGAAACTGAGAATGGTTAACACCCTCTAACCTTTGCTAAGAAATGTTAAAACTACCAATTTTGGCCCTCTTATTCTCTCTCTCTTTCTTTTTAAGTTTTTGTTCCTCAATATGTTGGCATAAAACATAAGCCTAGATAGGTGCATATCCTTAATCAACATAGCAATCCTACACTGCTTGATCACTCTATTATCTACACCAACAATGAACTTACTCATTCTAGACCTATTATTAGCCACCATCGAAGGAGCATACCTCGCCAACTGAGTAAACTTAAGAGAGTATTTCTTCACACTAATATTACCTTGCTTCAAATTAATAAACTTCATCACCATATCTTCCCTTAACTCTAAATGAAAGAACCTATCTAATACGGTTGTGGCAAACTCCTCCCACTCCACAGATCCTGCCTCAACACTCCTATCCTCCTTCAACTTCTTATACCTAGTGTAAGCTATATCTTACAACTGGTATGTAGCAAACTCTGCACTCTCACTCGAAGTGACACCCATGATATAAGTAAACTTCTTAACCATATCAAGAAACTCATATGGATCCTCGTCATACTTAGATCCCAAAATCCAAGAAGGATTCATTTAGGTGAAGTCCCGAATCCTAGATGCAACTATATTTGCTACTGGATTAGCTGGGGAAACAAGCTAGTGGTTATTTTGAGCATCTATTGAATAAGCTATGGTAGTGAATGCAGCTCTGAACTCGGCATGAGAGATGTTCTCATTCAAGGAAACTTCCTAAACAGGCGAGGCGAAGGTACGGGCTGGTTCCTATTACTTCTTCTTTTATTCTTTCTGGGAGGCATTTTCTATAACAGAATAAGGATGGATTAGGAAGAGAGTTTAAATAGAGATCATACTTATTCACATGGCATGAATACTAAAAGAAGTGAAACTTTACCTAAAACATCTTGTAGCCTCTTTTCCATAAATGTGGCATACTTCATACCCATGCACAAGACTCTACTCAACACGGCTTTCACACTCTCTAGGAAACTATAAACCTTAGGCTCTAATACCAAGTTTTTTCACAACCTAAGGCTATCCTATTTGCGATAGCGGTGCTTACAGTGACAAGTGACCAGAATCTAACCCATGAGCTGGTACCTGCTGTGAGCACTGCATAAACTCATAGTAAAAGACATATGTTAAAAACAACTAATAATTCCATAAAGTTTAAATCCTGAAACACGATTAAATCATAGATCTAAAAGTATGAAGACTTACTGAAAAGACTAATAAATAACTAATAAACCAATTAATTGTCTAAATGTCTAAAAAACCTCTAACTGACTGATAGTGGAGTTGATGGAAAAAACCCCTAACTAACTCTGACTAAATGGAAATGCTGAACTATTAAGATAAACTAAGATAAAACAATCATGTCCTCGATAGATGAGGACTCACTACGACTGCTGCTACTAATAAGCGAAACTGTCTAAGTGCGGTAAGGAAACTTATGTCTGAACCTATGATATAAGTCATCATAGAGAGAAGAATAATATGCGATCAGTACATGAATATACTGGTATATGAGATGAAGTTAGGCTATAATACAAGGATTAACTGTACATAAAATAATGACTGGATGAAAGCATGAGATAACTGAGTATGCATGCATGAAAACTGGAATACTGAGAATGTAAGACAAAACATATAATATTTTTGAAATAATCTGTAAATTGAATTAGTGAAATCTAATAACTAAATAACTGGAAATCTATATGCTATGATCAAGCAAACCTGAAATAAATTCTGCACTGAATACTGAACTGAGACTATAGGAGGTATCATTTAACCGACATGCCCCAATCTAAGCTAATCGGGGTCCAACCTAAAACTGTAGTTGAAAGGGTGTCAGTACCATGCCACAGGTACTAACACAGGCTGTGTAGATCCAGTAAACTAATGGCCTGAAGGACTAATGAGTTACCCTCATCTTGTAGGTGCTCTAATGCGATATGTGTTACCTTTAACTGATAGGTAAAAACTTTATCAACCCTCAACTGACAGGTTGATATCTTTAACCTACGCTGGCTATATAGTTCTGGAACTAAGGGACTACTACTAAAGTCACGCCTTTACTTGTAGGTGAGCCCCCATCCCTAGGTTCGCTCACTGCTAAATCCTACTCCCAACTTAATGACACTGATTACTGGGCTAAACTAAGCTTAACTGAGCAAACAACTGATCATTCTACTAACTAAATTATAACGTTCATGGTTTATCAAAAATCATTCTGAAGATACTGAAATTATGCAGAGAACTAAGTATCAGGTGTTCATAACCCTCCACCACTGAATAAAAATAACAATAAGGACATATGACGCTTTAAAAACCATAATAAAGGATCATTGCTCAAAACCTAACATTTAGACATTTCATCAAACACATAGGAGTCATGAATTTAAGCATGGGAATGGCTAAAACATTTGATTAAAAACATAGTTACAATACTAAAACCATGTATTAGGGATTTAACATGAGTGTTTGAATACTCAAATCATATAAGGGCTTATTCTATCAAATAACACTATATAACTTGTAATCAAAATCAATAACAACTTCATGGAAACCATTAATCATAAACATATAAAAACACATAATTTGACAGCAAAAGAAATTCTTGGACTCCATGGGTGAAAAGGACCCATGGATGAATATTACCCATACCTTAAACCCTTAAACTTGAAAGAGAAATACAATCTTAATTCTTTTCTTGAAATTTCTTGGATTGGAAAACTTGAATTCTTGGTTTCCTTGGATATAAAGGAATGAAATTAATGAACTTGAGGGATGATTAGGGTTTGTTTATGAGAGGAAATTGGAGAATATAGGCAAATAATGCCCTAACCAACATTTTAATTCATGTTTTTACGAATTGGGTCAATATGAAAAGACATAACTGCCCCTTAGGAAATTAAATCCGCAACTGGAATCCAGATTGGAAGGACACCATGATGCGATAAAGGGCTCATCGCTATACCCATGGTGACGCTCCACTATCACGGTGAGATTCTGGAATTGAAATCCAAAAATGACCCAATCCTCATTAGAAAAATCTAAAACTTTATTGAGACATGCTCCTTACACCCCTAAACATAAATTAACTCAAAACCCAACATCTCAGGGTTGGGAAGACTCATTTTAAAATTCCCAAAGTTAAGAGGCCAAAAACAAGACTAAGTCCCAACACTTAGTGAAATTTTCAAGCTTTAAGCCTCTTATGCATGCAACTAGTAGATAAAATAAGCTAAGTATAGTATGGGGTATTACCCATTATGAGTTTTATGTGATGTTTTTTGGGTTTACCAATGCCCCAACTATATTTATGGATGTGATGAACCATATGTTCAGGACTTATATGGATTCTATCATGATTGTGTTCATCAATGACATCATTGTGCTTTTAAGGAGTAGCGAGGAACATATGCAACATTTTAGGATTGTGCTCCATACTTGAGAGATCATATGCTTTTTACCAAATTCTCTAAGTATGAGTTTTGTCTAGAGTAGGTGACATTCTTAGGCATGTGATTTGTAAGGATGGGATTATGGTAGATCCAGTAAAAATTGAGGCTATGTAGTTATAGTTGGCCCTGGCCTACATTGCCTTTTGAGGTCCATAGCCTTATTGGTTTGGCCAGTTATTATAGGTGGTTCATTTAAAGTTTTTTGTACTATTGTTGTGCCGATGACTAGATTGACTCAGAAGGAGGTTCCTTTTAAATGTTCCAAGGAGTGTGAGTTAAGTTTTTGAAAGATTAAGAGATTTCTCACTTCAGCTCCTATCTTGTCTCTTTCTATAAGGGTGAGGAATACACTGTGTATTTTGATGCTTCTAGTATTGCTTTAGGTTTTTGTATTGATGCATTATGGCTGAGTTATTTCTTATGCACCGAGGTAGCTGAAGGTGCACGAGCACAACTACGCCACTCATGATCTAGAGTTTGTGATGGAATTTTTCATGCTTAAGATTAGGAGGTGTTTTCTTTATGGTGTGCATTGTAAGATCTTTAAATATAATCATAGTCTTCAGCATCTTATGACATAGAGAGATCTTAATTCTAGGCAGCATATATAGATGGAGTTGCTTAAGAATTATGACATCTGTATCTTGTATCATTTGGGCAAGGTGAATGTGGTAGATGATGCCTTGAGTCCAAAGAAAGTGATTATGGGTAGCTTGGCTTGTAATTCAGTTTACTAGAGACCGTTGGTATGGGGAATTTAGTCCTTAGCCAACTTAATGTTGCGACTTGATATTTCAGACCCTAGGAGGATTCTTTCTAGTGTTGAGGCGAGGTCATTGCTATTTGAGCTGATTCGGGTCCTTAGTTTGAGGATAAAAGTCTTTTTATCATCCATGATTTGGTGTTGAATGGTGATTCTAAGAGGGATACCATAGATTCTGAGGGTGTCTTGGGATTTGATAGACTAATTTGTGTTTTGAGGGTTGATGATTTGATTTAGTCTATTTTTTCTGAGACTCATAACTTTACATATTTTATTCACCTGAGTACAACCAAGATGTATAAAGATTTGAGACATAATTATTGGTGGAGTGCTTAAAGAGAGATATGATAGACTTTGTAGCTCATTGCCTATGTTGTCAGCAGGTGAAGGATAAATATCAGAAACCTGGTGACTTGATTCAGAGGTTTCTCATTCTCGAATAAAAGTGGGAGTGAATTACCATATACTTGTGAGTGGATTGCTTCACACTTCCCATGGTTCTGAAGGTATTTTGGTCATTGTGGATAAGTTTACCAAGTCGGTATATTTCATTCCAATTCAGATATCCTTCAGTGCTAAGAGGATGGCCCGTATCTATATTAATGAGATAGTGGTGTGCCTATATCCATAATTTCAGACTGGGGTTCAGTGTTTACTTCTAGCTTTTAGAGAGCTTTTCAGGAGGAGTTGGGCTTTGATGTGGATCTTAGTACTACCTTTTATCCTCAGATTGATAGGCAGTTGGAGTAGACTATTCAGGCTCTCGAGGATATTCTCCGAGCATGTGTCATGAATTTTGGAGATTAGTGGGAGAAACACTTAACTTTGATGGAGTTTGCATATAATAATAACTACCATTTAAGTATTGAGATGGAACCTTTTTAGGGTTTTTATGGTAGTTCATGCCATTCTATGATGGATGGTTTGAGACTTTCGAGATTAGACCCTGTGGTACTAACTTGATTTAGGAGTTGTTTGATAGAGTAAGGGTGATTCAGGATAGGTTGAGGGCAGCTTAGAGTAAGCAAAAGGCTTATGTAGACCATAGACTTTGTGCAGTGAGATTTAGGGTTGGTGATCAAGTATTCCTTAGTGTATCACCCATGAAGGGTGTGATAAGGTTCGGGAGGAAAGGTAAGCTTAGCCCCAAATATTTTGGACACTTTAAGATTCTTCGTATAGTTGGTGAGGTGGCTTATGGGTTAGCCGTACCCAACTATTCTACTATTTTCCATCTAATTTTCCATGTTTGTATATTGCAACAATACATTCTTGACCTGTCTCATATGGTTTTATGGGACTCAGTTTAGTTTGATGAGCGGTTGACCTTCATGGAGGAGCCTGTGCTCATATTGGCTAGTGATGTCAGGCGGTTGTGCACTAGAGAGATTTGAGTAGTTAAGGTTCAGTGGAGGCACCGCCTAGTAGAGGAGGCTGCTAGGTAGATTGAGAGTGAGTTGTGGGCCCAATATCCTCATATGTTCTAGTCTTCAGGTATATCCTAATCCTTTACTTTTACGAACAAAAGCTCTTTTACAAGTAGGTGTTAAATGACCCTCCAACTCGTTTCTATATTTCTACCCATTTTCACCATTTAGAACTTTCCTATAGCTTCCCCAAGTTATTTATGTCTTGTTGGAACTGATAGTTCAGTTATCGGGAAGTTTATTTATTTTTTAGAGCCAGTTTCCTAATTTGAAGTTTTCGCTAGTTCAAATTGGCTACTGGGCAAGAACTTTAGCTAAATGACTTTGTATGCTAGTTTTGACTATTCCAATATCTCCAAAAAATTAATTTTACGATAGGTGGAGCCTTGGTTTGGGTCCTAAGGCTTCCAAACTCATTTCAGGCTATTTGGCCGAAAGTTAAGAAAAATGGCACATGGATGTGGGAACCACTTTTTATCAAAAAGACTCTAAATGGAAACTTTGACGGCGCCATTGAGTCTGGAATATCAAATGTTATAGGGTAGCATAGTCTGATTGTGTATACAAGATTCTAGATGAATCCCGAGGGGTAGGCAAAGACTTTGAAATATTCAGAGTCTCAGCTGGTGTTGGTGCATTGCTTAAGCGCCTATTTGATGACTTAATCAAAGGGAATGCTAAAGCGTCTTGTCTATTTCTTAAGCGTTTTGGTTAGCCCAGGGGAGGTTCACTTAACGAAACCCCTACTGCTTAAGCAATAATTGTTAAAGCGGTAAGGGACTGCTTAAGCGGTAAGGGACTGCTTAAGCGGTTCCTGTGCGGGCACCTAGATGTCACTTTAGTGATAATAGGTTGCTTAAGTGGCCCAATGTCCGCTTAAGAGGCATCAGAGTACCTAGGAAGGGTATAAATACCCCACTTAGCCTTATTTTCCCTATTTTCATCCATTTTCAAGAATATTGAGCACTAAAAAGTAGGAAGATGTGGGAGAATCATTTGTGGGTTATTTTGGATCTTTGGTAAAGTTAGTTTACGCATTTCTTTTTCGAATTTATGGTAATCTTTCATCAATTTCTTGGTTTAATTCTCCATCTTCTTTTAAAATCCCTAAAGCTTGGTGGCTTGATTGTAAAACCATTAGGGCTCAAAATTTACCCATTTTAGGGTAAATGTTCCTTGAGCATATAGGTACTTTTTGTTGGTTTTGAAAGTGCGATTCCATAAATGGGCCCCATATGGGATTTTTATGTAATTATGGACTCGGAGCATAGTAGAGCAATATGGGTATCATTGTTCTCGTTTTGAAGAGTAGATTGTGATTTTGATAGTGTGGCATCTTGAGAAAGCTACTTGGAAAGGGAAATCAATGATTTAGCAGATTGTTTGTGATTTTGTCAGCATTCAAGTTGGCTAGTTTGACCTTTCACTACTGGAAAAAGGGGCTATAGCAAAGGTTCTCATACCATCCTCATATAGACACCACAACAATCCCCATAGATATATCACGACAATTTCCACACCCGATACAACTGAAGGCATTATATTAGATCAAATGTAATGGTTTATTGCAATAGTTACAAAAGTCGTCGCTATATCTAGACCTTTAGCGATGGTTATTAGATTGACTATATGGAGACAGTTAGAATGTTGTTGGGACGGTTCCAAACCATCCCTATATACACGTTAAAATATGATGTTGCGATGGTTATTAGTCTATTGAGATGGCTGCTAACCGTCCATATATGTATATGCTATTGCGATGGTTTTCGATATGTTGGGACGGTGTTATTAATGGAACGGTTGTATATGCTATTGCGATGGTTGTATATATATACTATTGGGATGGTTATACATGTTATTGTGACGTTTAGAAACCATCCTAAAAGCTTTATAGGAAGGTTATTTTATAAGCTATTGCGACAGTTAAACATGAGCTATATCAACGGTTAATTTTAAGCTATTGGGACAGTTATTTTAGATTTTTAGGACAATTATTTTAGGCAATTAGGACAATTATTAATATTAAAATATTCAACAATAATATATTATGCTATTGCAATGTTTTTATAAAGCTACCATAACACGTAAAATATACATATATATTAATCATCAAGAGTATTAGTAACTATTAATTCCCAAAATGTCAACCAATAAGAAACCAAATATTTTTTTGACCATTCAAAAAAACCAAAACATACACAAATTTTGAATGTTCAAAAATAAAAGATGTTTGAAACTACTCGGTCAAATTTTCCAACAACTAGTGTAACATGAAGCCAATGTTATTGATCTCTTAGGTCAGGTCTAGTTCATCAATTTTGTTCCTGCCATCGTTTATGCCATGACGACATACACCAATAAGAAAAACAAAATTAAAGTCGAGAAACAGACTACACAACAACGACATACCCAGTATTGAGATCAAGCACACCCAGTATATACCCCAACCAAAGTCTGAAAAGATTAAGAATACTAACTTCTAACTTCTAACTCAAGAAAATGCAAATTGTACGCTTTGCAGAACCAACATCTCATCAAATAAATTCACAATTTTCTCCACCCCTCGAATATTCCAAATGACAACTTCACAGACGGAGATGAAGATTATGTTTTCAAAGAAATAGCAGAAAATAGTCCAAATCTTGCTTAGTATTTATGGTTGTAGACAGTTAGTTGCGCTAATGTGAAATTTTGACCAAATTTGTGTACACATCCAAATCCATGGATCCTAACTAAACTATTAAATATATGTACGTATGGGGTTCACAAGTCAGGATTATAATGTCAAGAAGATGATATTCCTTCTTCTAATTGTCAGGCAAATTATCTCACATTCCAAGCAGATTCTATTCGGTTATATTCTCTAGTCAATGCATGTGGTGTACTACAATTAAACTGTAAAGGTGAGCATTGCTAGTTTTAGTCACCACCTTATTTTCCAATAACTTCCCTCATTTCAGCCATCATGACTGCGGCAGCCAGAACATTTGGTCTCCAAACTAGTATACTATGAACTGGGGAAAAAAACTAGATTGAGTACCTGTACAAGTTTTCTTCCGTAAGATTTTTAGAAACAAGATCAGTTTTCCAGTATGCACATATTTCGTTTGGATGGTGTTTCTTATGGTTTATCATTTTTTTTATGTATAACTTATTGAAACAATAGAGGATGTATCAACCAACATCTGTAACTATCTCAGGAGATGATGAACTGAATCAAATACTATTGATAAGTGGTACATTAATCAGGTAGATTAGTATCTATCAGGTGGAGCAGCTCATAGTATTCACTACTTGGGTTAATAGTTAACACGTATAGCACCATAATAACTGATTGACAATAAGGGATTAGAGAAACTTCATAATGTAGTCTGTTAATTTGTTATGAGTGTGTGAGAATATTTCAGTTGGATAAGGTTAACAGTTGATAATAACTATAGATGACCACTCAAAGAGACCAACTTGGAAGAATCAGGCTATAAACTTGAGCAAGTTTAAGAGATGACAATCATAAGTAGATGGGGGACAGAAAAACAGGACAACAAGATGGGCGGTGAGTTAGGGATTCAAAGAGACTAGGAAACAACTAACAATAAATAAGCAGGAATAAAAATAACAAAGAAGAATAACCTGAAGATAGTAGAACCACAGTAGTAAGGAGATATATGAGAGCTATGTATGAGAACGAGCGTTGGGAAGTGGAAGAGTAAAGAGTATCACCCAACTCATGAAGCTCTCACATAACTAGGTAGCATTGTAAACCATCATAAGCATGATAAAGTTTTATTAACTACCTTCAGTACTTTATAACAGACATTGCTAATATTAATAGTATACCACCAAAATGACCAAGAATTTTTTTTCATGTGTATGGATATGCTCAAAACAAACATACAAAAAAATTTGGCATGATATATTATGCAAGTAGTTGGAAATCTAGAATTTTTATGTAGATCCATGAGGTCTAAAATATATATTTATTTTTGGCAGATAGATATAGAGTTGAACCTCAAAAGTATTGGGATATATGGAGGATTTTGATTTAATAATCCTCATAGAAATGGCAATATAAACAAATATTGTTTCTTGGTTAGCTTAGGAACCTTGAACTACAATAAAATGTTATCTCTTCAGCCCATACTTAGGAAATTGACTTATCCTATAGGACTATGTCTGTATTGCATATTCAATTTTCATGTGTTTTTTTACAAGCTGCAGTTTGCACACTGCAGTGGCGGTTGCAACTCAATATTGCTCTAAATGCCCTTTGGCTAAGCAAAGTAGAATGCAATAACTCATGAAAATTTTAGAACAAAGCTTACAACAGGGATCTACAGACTACATAGTTGTTCCAGTCCCAACATTAAAAACAACAATAATATCAGCCACTAAATAAACTGGAGTGCAATTCAGAATTTCAAACATTAACCTTGACTATTTTGACTGCTTCTCCCTGTAGCTGTAAGTGTAGAGGTAGATTCTCTTGGGGAAGGAATGGAAAATTCTTCTAGTATCATAGGATCAATTAATCCTATATTTTGAAGTTGAGAAATTACATCTGCAATAACTTCTTGTTGAATTGTTTTTTTTTGTAATACCACATTCACTTCTAAGCTAGAAATCCGACCTTCATTCTTATGAGTGTAAACTCTAGTCTTGTGATTCATACTTGGATCCATATTTCATGATCATTAAACTAGTGTAAAGAATGATTATGAGATGGGAAAGATATTCATAAGTTTCACTTAGAGTAAAGTGAGCTAAGAGCCCTTGATTAAGCCAATTTTTAGTGTTTGATTTCATAAGGGTGATCTTCTAATGAGCATAACTTTATAAATATGTGGAATTTGGAAGATTTAAACATACTTTTTAGATAATCTAACTATCTTTCCAACGATATCAATTTTTCCTTTATCCAATATCCTAGCGAAAAGTTATGGCTTTGAAAAGGGGTGTGCGTCGCCTAACAAACACAAACATTCACTGGAAAGGGTTTGACATAGGGTGTGCGATGAAAATATTAAAGTTTTCCATAGGGTGTGAAACACAAACCTTAAAGTTAGCCATAGCTTGTGCGATGCAAACCCCGTGGCACAACAACCTAGACATTTCATTTTTGAGTTATTCTGAGGGCAACTAAGTTATTTGACACCTCTTAAATGTCTCTAAATATAACTACTTGATGTTTATAGATCCTAAAAATATTTTAACCCTAATAAAATCTTTAGTTTATCATCTAAAACACAAGAGAAGAAAAACAACTAGGGTTTACACAATCAAGCTCAAAGGCTCAATCTTTCCGTAATTTCCTCGCCGTTAAGGTATGTTAAATGTTCATCCATGGGCCACTTACACCCATAGAGTCCAAGAACCCAATTTCAAATTCAAAGTGATGATTTTTACATGTTATTATGATTTTAACCATGAATTCCCATGAGTTTCGATTTATACCATGTTTTACACGTAATTGTTGTTGTTATTTTATCCCACACATTTGAATGATGTTATTCGCTGATTTAAGCCTTAATTGGTGATGTTAGAATTGAAATCATGTAGTTACTACAATTCTTAAAACTATTCCCATGCTTATCTTAAACCATGAATTGCAAGTGTTTGATGAAATGCCTACAAGAATGAGTTTTGAATAAATGCTTACATATCATGCCCTTAAAGTTTTAGTTCTATTTTCCTATTATGATATCGAGTCCTGGGGGTTTAAATACACAAAATATAGTAGCATACCTAGTTTTCAGTATCTATAGGATGGTTACAGAATAGTTACAAGCCCTATCATTTTAGTCAATATTTTAAATAGTTAAACATAGTTCAGTCCAGTGTTTGGTGTCTTTCAGTTGGGAGTATAATTTAGCATCGAGTGAATGTAGGGATGATGGCTCCCCCATAAGTTATGAAGAATTGTTAGTAGTAGTCCCTGTATTACAGAACTACGTAGACAACATAGGATACAAAGAGTCACCTATCAGTTAGGCTTGACTACCTCTCAGGGGTTACCCAACAGTTGAGGCTTGACACCCTTAGTCCTTAGGGAGAACACATTAGTGGATCTAAATATCCATTGTTAGTACCTGTGTCATGGAAATAAAATTATTTCAAATGGGGTTACAGGTCGAACCCTAATCAGTTTAGGGAGGGGAATGTTGATTAGATGATACCTCCCACAGTCTCTGTCCATAATTAATCTCAGAAGTCAGTTTTAGGTTTGCATTGACCATAGCGTACAGTTATCAGTTATGCAGTTATCATATTTTAGTATTTTAGTTTATAGACTATTTCAAAAAATATTTTAATCTTGGTCATGCATTCTCAGTCTTTACAGTTTTCAGGCATTCTTACTTAGTATCTTATGCTGTACATTTAGTCAGTTATTACTCACATACATGAACCCATGTATATAATCCTAACCTCATTTAGAATTCTAGTACATTCAAAGTACTAATTGCTTACTTGTTTCTTGCGCTATGATGTCTTATATCATAGGTTTGAACGCTCAAATTTCTGATCGTACTTAGACTTTCCAGTGCATCAGGAGCAACAGCCGTGGTGAGTCCTCATCCTCTGAGGATGAGTTATCTTATATTTAGTTATGTTAATATTTCAATTATTTAGTCAGTTGGAGTTTCTTGAGGGCTTGTCCCATCAACTCCATAGTCAGATAGTTTAGAGGCTTTTAGACTAATACAGACAGTTGGTTAGTTTTCAGTCGTTATTGTCAGTTGTTTTAACAATATTGACAATATGTTTTAGATGTATTAAAATCATGATTTAGTATTGATTTTTAGATGTTAAAACCTTATGTCATTTTTCAGCTAAGTTCCATACATGTCTTCGTTATTTTATTAGTGTTCACATCGGGTACCAGCTCATGTGTTAGTTTGTGGTCCTTAAAGGCTGTAAGCACTGCGTGGCATCCAGGGTATACTCTCAGGGCATTAAATATATGGTATCAGAGTGTAAGGTGTTAAAGTGTCATAGGAAGTCTGAAAGTCCCATTGAGTAGAGTCTTATGTATGGGTGTGAAACATGGCACACTTATGGACAAGAGGCTACAAAAGATTTTAGGAAAACTTTCCCTTCTTTTAATGTTCATGTCTTGCAAATGAGTATGAGATCAATTTAAACTCTCATTCTAATCAATCCTTTATTCTGTTACAGACTATGTATCCTAAAAAGAATACTAAAGGAGGAACGAGAATCAGCCCGCACCTCCGCCTATTCAAGAAGATCCCCTGAATGAGCATGTCTCTTATGCTGAATTTAGAGTCACCTCCACTACCTTTACTCACTCAGTAGTAGCTCAGAATGATCAGAAGGCTATTTTCCTATCTAGAATTATGGTTTATACTTAGCAGATTGAGAGAGAGAAGTATAGAGAGAAGGGGAAAAAAAGTAAGAGGGCCAGAACAAGTAATTTTAAGCCAAGGTTAGGGGGTAGTAACCGCTCCAAATTCCATCATGCATTCTCAACCCCAGATCTACCTTCATCCGGTGCACCAGTGCCTACTTTTAAGAATGACGATCAAAATAGAACACCAATCTCTAAGTGACATGGTAGTGGGAAAGGTGCTCGTACTAATTTGCTTTGCAGAAAATATGGTAAGAATCATAAGGGTGTGTGTAGTGCCGGTATTAATATGTGTTTGGGATGTGGTGAGTCAGGCCACAAAGTTAGAAAATGTCCTAAGGTTAGTCTGCAGAGTCAGCACAGTCATCCTCTAGTTCCATCCGATCGCCCGACTCAGCAGGGCACCACTTCCAGTACCACCAGTGGTTAATGTCAGAATAGACTTTATGCACTCTAGTCCTAACATGATAAGAAAAGTTCTCCTGATACGGTTACGAGTATATTTCAGGCCTTTCATATTTGTGTGTATGTTTTACTAGACCCCGGAACGTCACTTCCTCTTGTAACCCCTTATATAGATGCCAACTTCGGTGTCACACCCAAAATATTAGCAGATCCCTTCTCAATGTCTACCTCAGTGGGTAAATCTATCATTGCCAGGAGGGTATATAGAAATTGCCGATTATAGTATCCCAGCAAACCACTTTAGTTGATTTTAGAAATAGAGTCATTCAATTTTAGTTTCCCAATGAACCAGTCAGTGAATTAAGAGGTAGTACCTCAGTGCTTAGGAGTCATAAGTATGTTCAGATTCCTCGTTAAAATCCTATGATGGCATATGATTTAGATTTAGAAGGATGAAACATGGGGTTTAGCAGTAGTAGTAGAGTTAGGATACTGTGCAGATCATATATTTCATGGGGCTAGTTGTATGAAAGATGAATCACTAGACTTGAAGAAGCGTATGCAAGAATTTAAGTTTGTTGGTTTGAAGGTATATGTTGTTGGTGTATTGGTAATTCCCATGGTGTAGGGAAAATATAAGTTTAAAGAACTGATAATTGTAGGCTATGATGAAAGTAGTATGGTTTTATTGAAGGTTTGGAGATATTCATGTTAAGTGTTAGTATCTAAGTTTGAATCTTTGAGGATTGAGCTAATAGAATGGAGAGTTAAGAATTCTAAGTTAGGAAGTGTTTAAGTTGTTATATAATGATTGTTGGGGGCTATAGAAAGCCAAGAGTTGTATCTTAGAAGGAAGTACTAACAGTGGACTTTTCTTTATCAGGTGTAGTATTTCAGGGTGAGCTTATGACTTATGCATATTATTATATCCTAGATTCTAGAGTAACGTGGTGGTAGTTCAGTTTAGAGATGTTGAATGAGTAGTTCCCAGACCAAGAATGATAGCTTTAAGCTAAGGGGAAGATGATAGAACAAGTAACCAAGTCAGGCTCTTAGATCCTAGTAGTGATGTTAGTATGTGTATAAAAAAAGTAGGAGAGGATGATACCCAACCCGTTCTTATCTCAGTGCAAGGTTTCTCAGTCATCACGATATGTACTCATGCCATATATGTCAGTTTCATAATCACAGTTCATGTTCATGCACATTATAAAGAATCATGTACTCTTCCAGTCCCTAGTATAAGGAGTTCCAGTTTGCTCAATAGTAAGAACCATGTTCCATGACTTTAGAAACCCCATACATCGGTCATACATCTTATGAATCATGTACTGATGTTTTACAATATGCTTAGTTCCCATTACTCATGCTACACTCTTAATGATTAGCGGAATTAAGATTTTTATCATATAAGTCCTCGGTTTAGACCTCTTTGAGGAATTCATGTCATTCATAATCTATTCCTCAGGCCCCAGTTAAGTGTCAAGGTTATACATAGTATCCCTTTATGTCCCAGGTCCCCATGTTCTAACATTTCAGTGACCCCTTTATAAAAAGATAATGGTGATGAATAATTTATTTAGATGTAAGAGAGTAAATATTCATATTAAGGAAAGATTTGAAGAATTATTAAGGCAAGTCTTTTTATACATGCCAAGGTTAGTTGAAAATTTCATATTTGTTTTCTTGGGGATAGCGCCTGAAGTTTATTTTTAAAGGCATTAGAGAATATGAGGAAGATAACTTGGTGAGTGTTTGCTTAGAAAGGCATATATGGTTAAGAAAATAGGCTCGAACATCATGTTTGTAAGTATGTGGATAAATACATTGGGCGTTACTGAATTCCTAGTAAGAGATTGAATGTAGTTGTTGAAGTGGTAACAAGAATTATTCATGAAGTTAGAAGTTGCAAAAAGGTAGGGTGCATTGAATTCATGACTTAGAAAAGTATTATAGTGTTAGGTGTACATTTTGTAGATTTGGGTAGGCTTGAACAAAGTGAGAGAATTTAGTTTAGCTCAGATTTCAGCTGGTAGAGCTATTAGTGCTCATGAGAATATTTTCAGTAGCCTCAAGTGAAATGCAGTAGTAAAGTGAAATGTATAGTTAAGGGAGTATTTGAGGAGTATGTCTAAGCTTGAAGGTAGCAGCTGCATTTTCTGAGGCTTAGCAATATAGCCTAGCTTATGTTCCGTAGGTGTATATTCCATGTCACAGAATACTTATGCAGATGTTTTATTCAGACCATGTCCAAGATTCCCTGCTCTAACGTTATTAGAACTTCTTGGAAATAGTATTGAAAAAATGCTTCAGTTGAGCATAGCCATTCTAAGAGGTAATCTGTTCCCATCTATATGAACTACAGATTCCGCTCAGTTCATACATCAGACATCAGTTTTAGATTCTAGATATTTGGTCATGATTCAGTTTGTGAGTGTCTCTTGCATCATCTCAGTGTCTCCTCAGTATTTCAGCCATGACAGTATCTTTCGGGTGACATAATATCCCAAGGGGGTGATGTACTATAATACCTTGAGCTTTTATATCCAAAACCTTCCATTTTATCTTTACGTAACAAGATCCATCTTGAAGTAATGGGTACCCATCAGTTGACTCTCTCGTTCAAATCTCAGCCTTATAACCATTCTCATGTCATGGCATGCATCTAAGAAAATCAGTTTAGTTCATGATATTAAATTCATGTATCATGTTTCAGACCCAGTTATGTTCTTATGGTCCCATTCATGCACGTTCAGTATATGATTTCATATTCTTAAGTATTCTCAGCCTAACCAACCTCATTTGAGGACGAATGTTCCCAAGGGGGAGATATTGTAATACCCCGTACGCTTCTAAGCTATAAATCGGACCTTCATTCCTATGAGTTTAAAATCTAGTCTCGTGATTCATAAATGGATCCATGTTTCATGATCATTAACCTATTGTAAATAAAGATTATGAGGTGGGAAAGATAATTATAAGTGTCCCTTAGAGCAAAGTGAGTTAAGAGCCCTTGATTCGGCCAATTTTTAGTGTTTTATTTCACAAGGATCATCTTTGAACGAGTATAACTTTATATATATGTGTAATTAGGTAGATTAAAACCAATACATTTGTAGATAATTTAATTAGCTTTCCAACGATACCAATTTTGCCTTAATCCGATACCCGAGCAAAATGTTATGACTTTGCAAAAGGGTGTATATTGTCTAACAATCTCAAATGTTCACTAGAAAGGGTTTGCCATCGGGTGTGCGATGCAATCTTTAAATTTTTCCATAAGGTGTGTGATTCAAACCTTAAAGTTTGCCATAGCTTGTACGACGCAGGGCAACTAAGTTATTCTTGAGTTATTCACAGGGCAACTAAGTCATTTGACACCTCTTAAACGCCCCTAAGAATAACTACTCAAGATTTATAGATCCTAAACACGTTTTAACCCTAATAACATCATCAGTTTATCATCTAAAACACAAGAGGAGAAAAACAACTAGTGTTTGCACAATCAAGCTCAAAGGTTCAATCTTTCCGCAATTTCTCAGTCGTTAAGGTATGTTAAATGTTCATCCATGGGCCCTTTCCACACATCGAGTACAAGAACCCTATTTCAAATTCAAAGCAATGTTTTTACATGTTATTACGATTTTAACCATGAATTCCAATGAATTTTGATTTACACCATGTTTTACACGTAATTGTTGTTGTTATTGAATCCCACACGTTTGAATGGTGTTGTTCGCTGATTTAAGCCTTAATTGGGGATAGTAGTATTGAAATTATGCTATTACTACAAGTTTTAAAAATATTCCCATGCTTAGGTTAAACCATTAATTGCAAGTGTTTGATGAAATTCCTAGAAGAATGAGTTTTGAATAAATGCTTACATATCATGCCCTCAAAGTTTTAGTACAATTTTGCTATTATTGCTATTGAGTCCTGGGGGTTTGAGTTCCCTAAATCTAGTTTCTTACCTAGTTTTCACTATCTATAGGATGGTAACATAATAGTTATAAGACCTATCATTTCAGTTAGTATTTTAAACAGTTAAACATAGTCCAGTCTAGTGTTCGGTGTCTTTCAGTTGGGAGTAGGATTTAGCATCAGGAGAATGCAGGGATGGTGGATCCCCCATCATATAGGAAGATTCATTAGTAGCATTACCTATATTCTATAACTATGTAGTGAGTGTAGGATACAAGTAGTCACCCGTCAGTTAGTCTTGACTACCTCTCAGGGGTCACCCATCAATTTAGGCTTGACGCCCTTAGTCCTTTGGGACAATATTTTAGTGGATCCACATAGCCATTGTTAGTACCCATGACATAGTACTAACACCCTTTTAACTGGGGTTACAGGTTAAACCCCAATCAATTTAGGGTGGGGCATGTCGGTTAGATGATACCTCCCAGAGTCTCAGCCCATAATTAAGCTCAGAAGTCAGTTTTAGGTTTGCATTGACCATAGCGTATAGTTATCAGTTATGCGGTTATTAGATTTCAGTATTTTAGTTTATAGACTATTTTAGAACATGTTTTAATCTTGGTCATGCATTCTCAGTCTTTACTTTTTCACGCATTGTTACTCAGTATCTCATGCTGTATATTCAGTCGATTATTACTCACGTACATGAACCCATGTATATCATCCTAACCTCATTTAGTATACCAGTACATTCAGAGTACTTATCGCATACTCGTTTCTTATGCTATGATGTCTTATATCATATGTTTGGACGCTCGCATTCTCGATCGTACTTAGACTTTAAAGTGCATCAGCATCAGCAACTGTGGTGAGTCCTCATCCTTCGAGGACGAGTTATATTATATTCAGTTATGTCAGTAGTTTATTTATTTAGTCATTCGAAGTTAGTTGAGGCTTGTCCCATCAACTCCACAGTCAGACAGTTTAGAGGCTTTCAGACTAGTACAGATAGTTGGTCAGTTTTCAGTCGTTATTATCAGTTGTTTTATCAGTATTGACAATATGTTTCAGATGTTTTAAAACTATGATTCAGTATTGATTTTTAGATGTTAAACCCTTGTAGCATTTTTTAGCTAAGTTCCGCACAAGTCTTCGTTATTTTATTCAGTAATCACAGCATGTACCAGCTCATGGTTTAGCTTGTGTCCTTCGGGGCTGTAACCACCATGTGGCATATAGGGTGTACTCTCTAGGAATTACACTTTTGTTCCTCGGTTTGATCCTTCAATTTTTGCACGACATCATTGGTGGAATTTAAAGTTGGTTCAGAATTGTCATTTATTCTTTTCAAGGAAGTCTTTGTAACCCCAGTTCCATACAGTCTTAGACGTCTCGTATCTTCAGTACCTATGACTTCTAAAAATACATCAATAGACTAATCATTTGCACCCTATTGCATTTCAATTTCCTCTATTTTAGCCTAATAAATTATATTCAAAAGCATATTCAAGTAATTACAAATTAAGAACTGGATGTCAATATAAAATTAAAATCAATAAGTCTCATACAATTTTACTAGTGGTGCTTTCATTTGATGTCTTGTATATACAACCATGTTTTCTTTCTCTTGTGACCACAAATATTTCCTTCAGCGACGAAGTTTCCCCTCTTCTTTTTCCTATTCATATGAAAATGAATTTAAAAAATTACCTTAATGACAAGTTAAAACTCAAAAATAAATAAGAGAACACACCAGTTTATTGCGAATCAAAGCAAAACTCTATTTGCCAGCATTGTATGGATCCATTAGTTTTTTTCGATTCTCAGTATTTGTTTTGGACATTTTCTATAAAATGAATCAATAACATTAACTAAAATAATAATGACTCTATAGAACTAACATTAATAAGATCACAGATGTTGAAATACGTTTTACCTGAAATTTTTCAGACTTTCAATATACGAGGAGCTCTTTAAATTGACATTCTGGAACACTTTTCGGCCTTTTCACCATTTGAAATTCATCATTTTTATATGGATCATAATGTCCTTCCTTCAAATCAGCTCTATGTTTTCTCCATGATTCTAAAAGTTTTTCGAAAACCCAACCTTTTATGGAACCAAGAGTATCATATTTTGACTACAAGTTGATGTCATTCAGTTATGACAATAAAAAAATATAAGCCTTCTATTTTCATACCAATACCAATCCCCTTCAAATTTGAGACGTCCTGCAACACTCAAAGGATAGGATAAAATGAAATAAATCACTGAAGATCATAGTGAGTTTAGAAACTAATAGATTATTAAATTTAAAGTCGGGTACATGCAACACATCCATCAAGTAATATCTACCTAGAATTTTCACATTTGTTGTGTTTCTTACTATGATCTTGTTTACTGTTAGGATATTATGCTATGATGTGAAGCACTGAAATCTATAATCCACTCTATGTCTATAGGTTTAGTATGTATAGGATTCCACTCTATGTCTACAACAGATTGGTTACAAATTCTCTATATATTAATAGTCTATAGCAGCAGAACTATTTTTCTATATTGATTCGTATGACAGACACTAAGTAGAGGAGAAGAAGCAACAGTAATAGTTTAAAACATAACTAAAAAAATAGCAACTACTGATCGAGACAAACTTGAGTATAATCTAATAAATCCTTGTTAGTATCCATCAGCCTCCAATCAAATATATCCAATGGGCAAAGTATCTCATTCTTCTCCAATGAGACTAGGAATCTACTTAACACAATTACAACTTCATCAGTAGGACCAACAAGTTAATTTATCCTATTTAGTATGATAAATTTTTTCTCTGGTCGGCCATGTACCTTGTGTATTTGTCTTTTGCCTCTTGTTTTTCTAGTGGAAGACCCTTCAACTATAAGAAAATAGAAAAAATAATTAGAAGTGTCGACTGAATTCAGTAAGTTTCTTAGCTATATGTTACCTTGTTCTTTAGAATGTTCAGCTATTATCGGAGTGGCTAAATCAGCCATTTGGACTTGATCCTCTATATGTTGCTCATTATCTGCATTTTGCTCCTCTATAACATGATGCTCCACTATAGATTGTTTAATTTCTTGATATGGTGGTTGTTGTACTGGTGGATGTTGTTCTCTAATTAATTTTAGAATATTCTCTTTCTTCGATCGTATAGCTTTAATTGTTTCATTTGTTGTCAATAATCGCCATTTTCTATTTGCCATGGCTGATATCGATCCAGGTTTAGTAAATTCCTTGTTGTTTTCTATTTTGTTATTTTTTGAAGGCCCTTGTTGATTCATTTTTATCCAAACCTGTGTAAAATTAAGATGGACAACCTGATTAGTACAAAACAAATATGTGTTCAAACAACTATTCATATAACATTCAAAAAACTATTTATAAGTCCAAACAGAACACACTTATAATCAGTCCAATAAGCTTTGATACACACATTAATCAAAGAAAGAAAAGGAAAAGAAACAACTCATGTTTTGGATAAACAAGCTCATGTAGGCAGCGTGCCTCTCCATTGTAGTTTCCTTTATTTCACTTACTTATGTGGAGGTTGGAGACAAGGAAAGAGGGCTTGCCATCTATGAAATTATCATTGGTAGCACCATAATTCTCACTACTATTGGATCCATGTGCTATTATGTGGTTCGACATAGGCTAAAAGAATCAAGGATAATAAGTATAAGGAGGGCTAAGACTCATTCTCATTCGTACTCGATGTCTATGGCATCAGATACAGAGCTTTACAGTGAAAACTAAAAGAGGATGTATGAAGTATAGGAGTAAATAATAGTTGGCTAAATTTATGGCCACACTACAAGTAAATTATAGATAACACTACAAGTGAATATATGTAGGTTCTAGACCATCAAATAAAAGCTCTCATGGGTTTTCTGATTTGGTACGAGAAGATAGTAATAAGATACCAACAAATACAACCAAGATACATGCAACTTGAAGTTAAAGGCAACAGAGACAACATACACCAAGCAAGAACAATATGGAATGAAGTAGCTAACTATTACAATTGTGGAGCTGTTCAGCTTTGGAAAATACATTTGTGACATATCTCTCTCTCTCTCTATATAGAAAGTATCTTCATATGTGACTGATCTACTGGTAACTAAATCAAGCAGTCCCAACCATGAAGTGAAGTTACCAGCTAAGTCGTTTAACTATGAAAGCTAAATCAATTGATATATTTCATTAACAGAGCCACATACGGACATGGAATACAGTTCCACCAGTTTACAATGGATAAATATAGGCCATGCAATCAAATTTAAAAATTTGACAAAATTGCAAGGCCACATTGCAGTATTGCACTCAGCAAAGTTTATCATTTCGTATTTTATAGGTTAAAGAATGTACAAAAGACAAAACATGAGTCATAATAATAGAAATTGAATAAAAACATGACATGATTGGAGAAAGAAAAAAAGATGATATGATGATCGAACAAAAATAGAAGGCATTAAACCCGATTAGCCACATCGTGGACGTCATAGCTCAGGGATATGATTGTGGTTATCAGATTGCTTATAAAGGTTGTAGCTCAGTAATGTATGGCAAAGAAGTGAAGATTTACAGTAAAACACTGAATATCCTAGCTAATAACTATAAACAAAATTAAGTAGAATAAAGGCAACATTAGTTGTTGAACTGCTATGCATGGCCTTCAGTGATAGTACAGGCTACAAGATTATTAAAAAAAGGCCAAAAAAGACCAAAAAAAGGCAAAGTAGATAGCAGGTGTGCACCAACCTGCTCAATGATAGCATTGTTAGTCAAGACAATTATTTGATTGGCTACCTTTCCATAACCTTATTTGTAGATTAATTCTATGATACTCTTCAAGTATGGTACATGGGAATATTGAAGATTGGTGTGATTAGTCTTATTTCGATTGTTTAGACTATCTTGGAATCGTAATCTAGTTGGAACGGGCCTAGTTGCTCACTTTTATGGTGGGATTGACTTAGTTGCTCCTGGTTTAGGAAGAATTTCTATATTAGGTCTAATAATGTATTATTTAACATCTATAAGTGGATTTGATACCTTTGCCTAGTCTGAGGATAGAATTTACCGAAAATTGGATTTCAAGAATTAGAACTAGGCCCTTCAGTCCACCACAGGACAAGACTTGTGTTAGATTTTTTAGACTTATTTATGCATGTTGAATCCTTATTAATGATTTGTTTTTGAACTTTGAGGAGATTCAATACTTAATAAATAAGCTAGTTTGGTATTGAAAGTTAGTGCTAATTCTATGTAAAATTTGGGGGTTTATTGATATAGTTTATTTATATGGTTTATTGTTACGGCTTATGGATATGGTTTATTGGTATGAATTATATATATGTTTTATTGGTAATATAATTTTTGGTTCAAGTTCGACAATTGGTATTGATATTGATAATATGAGTTTCGGTTAAAGTTCGACAATTGATGATAATAATGATACTATGAGTTCTGCTTTGAGTCTAACAAATGATATTACAAAGTTGATACTATTGAGGATGATATGATGATGATTATATGAATTCCGGCTTTGTTCAAGTCCGACATTGAGAGGTTGGTATGAAATGATATGGTATGGATGGTTTAATGGTTATAGCGAATTTTCGGTAAAGTTATAAATCTTTAGTTAGTAATTTTCCTTTGATTGTACCCTTCGGGATTATGAGGGCCCGCGTTGGGTTATTTTCTATTCCATACTTATTGACTTATAGGGGCCAATTTAGTAGTTATAATTGTGTGGTCCTTGCATTACTTTTCAAGATTTATTTTATATGTCTATACACAACAATGATGTAGCTTATTTCCATGTTTGTAATTTTACCTTGACTTAGCTTATTTTATCTTATATTTTAATATATTTATATCATGATTTAGCTCAATCGATCGATGATTCCTATTTAGTTCCCATAGTTTTGGTACTCATACTACACGTCTGCACCTTTTCGGTGTAGGTTCAAGTACTAGTAGCCACCACTGATGTAACACTCGTACCAGGTTAATTTCGGAGATGGGGTGAGATATTGGGGATGGAGATACCCTTTTTCTTCTATTATCCTTATCTGTTATTTCATTTTTCGAGGTGGATTGTATTTGACTATTTCAGTACTTATGTTTCATTTATAGTAGCTCTTATACCGACACTATTAGTCCGTGGGATGATTGTTGATCTTTTACCTATCTATTAGACTATTATGATTGTCTTATTATTATTATAAGTATATAATTATTAAATTCCAACTTTTAGGCCATTTTCCACCAAATTAGCTCATTACGTATAGCTTCGGGCAACGATTTGGCTTGCCTACTAGAGGGATAATGTAAGTGCCAGCATGACCCATAAATTGGTTTATGAAAAAATATTACATAACGGTGGGCAGTTCACAGGATTGTCACATGATGATCAATAGGTACACCTAAATAATCTCTTAGAGATAAGTTACACCTTCATTCCCACTAGTGTCTCCACAAACTACACGAGGCTCACTATTTCCCCCTTCTTACTATTGGGGGAAGCAAAGGAATGATTGGAGGCAAAACCTTCAGACTCCATCACTACTTGATATGACTTGGAAAAGAAGTTCCTCATATGATTCATTCCATCTAGTAAAACTCCAAGGTTACAGAGTGATATCCTAGGATTCAAATAAAAGATACATGAGAACCAATATCATGCATAGGAGATATTCAAGTCTCTTCTCAGAGATTGTTCGTATCACCAAAAAACCAATGAGGTATTAGATCATACTTCTATTAAAGGACATGACCATAACACAAATATTTTGTTTGATTCAACTGCAGGTGGTCAAGAATTGGAGAAAACTTATGATGATATATACACTCTTCTAAATCAAATTGCACAATGTAATCTCAAATGGGATGCGGTATATGTCCAAAAGTACAGTGAAAAAGCTGTCAAGTATGATTGAGGAGGATAGTGTCATAGTGTTGGCATCTTAGTTGGCCTCCTTTCAAAGACAAATAATGACATAATTTAGTAAGTTAAGTGTGAATCAACCTCAAGGCCAAGTAAATACAGTTTAGCAGGCTCAAATATGGTGTGAGATCTATGGAAATAGTGGTGACTCTGTAGACCTATGTGGAGAAAATCTAGGGTCAGTTAATTTTTTAGGAAATGCACAGAAGGGAAATCTAAACTATGGTATTGCCTACAATAATACGCCCAAATTATCCCTCTCTATCGATAAAGTAAGCGGTCGCTGTCAAAAATAGAACCCAACTAGATTGGGTTTCGAATCCCACAGGGAATACTGTGCTCACTAAGTATTGTGGTTATTACTAGACTATTGATTGAAGGTTCCATAATAGAGGGGTATTTTAATTTATCAATTATATTCAAATGTTGGTCACAGAAAGTAATCCAACTGTAAGTCAAATTACTAAAAGTAATTCAATAAGAGAAGTCAAACTAGAGTTCTGGTTACCAAGATGCTTAAGCAGCTAAAGTTGTGAACTATTTTGGAATCCCAATGAATAATTCTTATTGCAAGAGTAATTGAATTCGATGGTTTTACTCATTAGTTTCTCAACCTAATTGAGTAACTTATATCTTAATTCTTTCATACTTAAAGAACATAGTATTAATTTAACTATAATCTCACATGGGTTGATCTGGTTAAGGAATCTACCCTTTATCCAAAGGTTAAAGCCTTTAGATTTATGTAAACCCTTTATTTTCCCAATAAGCACTTTTCTATTTGAACAAGTGTTGTTCTTGGGCTCACTTTTCAAGTTTGCAACCAAGAACATTACTTGAAATTGAAAGATAGATAGAAAAACCCTTACCCTTATTAAGTGATTAGCACTAGAAGATGTTTCAAATCTTCAAACACACTTCACAAACAAGAGTTAAAACCTTCCTCTTAGGTGAACCAAAGGAAACACTCTTCCTCAAACCACCTTTCTTGCCAAATTATCCAAAAAAGTGAAACCCTAACTTCAAATGTTCCTGGACCACTTTCAGATTCTAAGAGCTAAAACTAGAGACTAAAAACTACAATATAAGAGTAATATCCAATTTCATCAAAGTCTAATGAAAATAGAAGACCAATGGTCTATTTATACTATTACATGCCAAATGACAAAACTACCCTTAATGAGCTAAGGGAATTGGCGCCTCTTGAGTGTTTCCTTAGAGTGCAAAATGTATTCATTAACCTTCACTTGAGGCGACTATTGAGTGCATAAGTTCCCCTCCTTCTTTCTCTTGATCAAGGATTCAAAATACTCTGAAAAGTCTTCAATTGCTTGCTAATTCCAAAGCCTTGACCCCTTAGATAATTACTTTTATTTTTGATATACCTTGTGCTTGTATCATCCTCTCCATCTTGAAGGAATTTATCCTCAAATTAAGATCTTGCAAAAAACAAAGAGAGAGCAAAACAAACACACAATCCTCTTTGTAGGAGTGTTAGTATTAGTAACACACTCATATCATCAACCCATGGTTGCTCACACTTGACATATAACCACATATCCTTAGTATTTGACATGAAAAGCTTAGCATAAATGAAACCAAAGACATGAATAACATTAATATCAAAGATAAGGGAGCATGACCAGTAATTATAATCTTCACACCTCAAGAGTATTCCGGGGTCAAATGGGATCCAAGGATAAGGACTTAAGCCGAGATGGCCCACTCCTTTCACTAGGTTACCAAGACCACGATAATTAAAGGAATTACCCACCACTTAGAAAAACACAAGGCCACAATGAACAAGATATTTATAAGGTATTTTATCACATAAGTTCAAAGGACCATGTTCAATATCAAGACCATCATTACTAGCATCAACACTAACTTGAAAGTTTTTAATCACACCCTTCTCATGTTCAAGTAGTGAAATAGTTTTAAGAGAAAGTTGATCATGGTAAAAATTAAGGAAGATATTAAGAGAATAAAAATGCCCCCCCATGTCAAACAAACCCGAAACCAACACACTAGAGTGTACATCACAACATTTCAAGCTCAGAGAAGTGCATGGACTAGCCTTAGGAGTTTTGTTCACAACTAAAGAGCTACCAAGTAAAGAAGAATGCACTTGTAAACCCATCACCACTTCAAAAGACACTAAATCACAACATTTTAAGTTCAAGGAAATGTAGGAAGTAGTGATGTTACCTCGGGTTAGACTTGGGCAGTCCACTAGATTGGAGTTTTTGGCCATTGGTGCCTTTGGAACTCCCACATGTTTGGGATGGAGTTCTTTTGAATTATACCTTGGAAATATATCTTCTTGTACCTGCAAGAAATAATAATAAATGCTAGGCAAAATGCTCACTTGGGTTAGTGAGTAACAAAGGTTCTTTGTGGACAAGATACACAATCAAGCATTTTGCTTCCATCCTAACTTTACTACCCACGACTTCCCTTTCCTTTTCCCTATTTAGTTCATATTCTTCTTGAAATTCACCATCTATTTTCTCTCCATCTTGATGCTTTGACTCATTCTCTTTGGATTCTCTTTTCTCCTATTCTTCTACTTGGATGTAGAGAATTCAGTTTAGTGTGGTTTGGAAAGAGGGTATCGGTTCTAGTTGAAGATGGATTTGGGTTGGTGTCTCTGGATTTAGTGAAGTGTAGGATATTTGGTTTTGAGGGGTTTGAACTTGTTGATGGGTTTGAACTTGTGGAGGTATTTGGTTCGGATTCGGCGGTGGAGTTTGAGTTCCAAGTCCCTCTTGTTGGACTTAGTTCATTTGGGAATGTAGTGGTCTTTGTAGGGTTCGGTTAGGAGAGGTTTGGGGTGGGTTTAGTGGCTGATTTTGTGGAGATCTTGGAGTATTAAGCATTTGGTGTAAAGTTTAGGGTTTTATAGTCATGGAAGAGTTATTGGTTTGGACACTAGAGGATGCATGGTAGGGAATAAGAGTAAAAGGTCGTGAGTTCCTCCTACTTTCAACACGATCAAGTCTTCCACTGAAAGTGGAAATTTCAGTTTGCATAGCATCTATATCACTCTTAATGTCTCTTCTCAAGGCATCATGACTATCTTCCATTCTTTGAGCAAAGTCTCGACCCAAGGCATCAATTCGAGCCATCAAGGCTCCAATGGCATCATTTCCTAATGGTTGAGAAGTAGTAACTTTGGATTCCATGGAAAATGTACCTAAAAAGTTCAAAAAACAGCAAGAAAACAACCTACAAAATGAGCAAACACGTTAGTTCAAAAGCCTCACTTCACTCACTCTCAATTTCACCTCACACTTGTCTTCACAAGCGTTGGAGAGTCAGAAATACTTGGCAAGTTACTTGAGAGGTGAGAAGCTTTGACTCAGAATTGATATTTGTTTGAAATGACTCAAAATAAGTTATGCACGAACTTGAACCAACAAAATACTACAACTTGAAAACGAGAAAAGCATACAAAAAACTGGAGACACGAAATAAACGAACTCTAAACTAATTACCAACCTAGTAGGTACTTACTAGTTTTCTAATTAGTGGTAGAATTAACTTAAAAGAAACTAGAATAAAAAATTAGAAACTAGGAAATCTACCTAAGAACTAAATTTCGCTGATTAGCTAGTGATGATGTGGCATCTTCTGATTGAACGTTGAGTTTTCAAATTTTTCAATCCTAATTCTCAAGTCTCGGCCTAGAACCCCTTTAGTGAAGAAGAATTTTGTTTGGGAGGGGAAAATGAAGGTTTGAAAACCTTTTTGGATCTTCAAATGAATTCAAAAACAAATGGTCCCCCCCTTGTACTTGGAATGTACTTGATTTTGTACTTTAATTATTCCTTTGTCTCTTCTTTATTTGGATGACAATGAATATGCCAAGGAATGTTCTTTCACAAACACCAAGTAAACTCTCTTTATTCTCCTTTTTTGGATCAAATGCACTCTTTGAATATTCTTCCTTAGCAAGACTTGATGAACATGGAAGAACAAGATGAATATTTAAGAGTTGACCAAAGTTTGACCCCTAACCAAATGAACTCCAAATCTCATTTTTTTTTGTATATCTAGGTTCCTTAGGCCAAGGTGAGCTCAAATAACAATAAATCACAACCAACCAACGTCCACAACACAAAAACCACATGGATCTAGCTTCTTGAAGCTTCAAAACGCCATAACCTTGGTGGATCTAGCTCAAAATTGACCAAATTTTGTTCCAAATGTAGATCTAGACTCCTTATGTGGAAGGGAGAAAGGATATAGAACTTGAAAAAAAAACACAAAAACGTGTAGATCTAACTTCTAAAATGCTATCCAAACACAAAAATGTGAAACACCCTTTTTTTTTCTTGACTCTAGACTATTTTTTGTTGAGATTTTCTTAATAAGAACACTAAAACCAAGATTTAGGGATGTTGGAACAACCCTAACCAAGGATTTGATACCAAATAATAGCCTAAATAAAGGCTAAAACACGAAATTGACACTAGATATGCAAAAATCAGCAAGCACACAAAGAGAAAACAAAACTTAGAAAGGAGATGAAGAAGAAAGATTGCATAAATGTAAAGATAGTAGAGTGACCCTTACTTCCACTAGATGATTAAAAAAAGGATATGTATCAAATATCCAATCACACCTCACAAATGAAAGTTCAAACCACTCTCTTAGGTAGACACAAAGGGAGTCACCTTCCCCAAGAACCAACCTTTCTTGCCAATTTGTCAACACAAGTGAAATTCATCACTTAGTATAAACCCTAATTTCAGATTCTCTCTCTAAGAGAGGAAGAAAAATACAACTAAAGAGTATCTCTCAATAATTTCATCAAAGTCTAATGAAAAGAGAAGCAAAATGGTCTATTTATACTATTACATGCCAAATGAAAAAACTACCCTTAATGAGCTAAGGGAATTGGCGCCTCTTGAGTGTTTCCTTGGAGTGGAAAATGTATTCATTAACCTTTACTTAAGGTGCCTATTGAGTGCATAAGTTCCCCTCCTTCCTTCTCTTGACCAAGGCTTCAAAATACTCCGAAAAGTCTTCAATTGCTTGCTAATTCCAAAGCCTTGACCCCTTAGATAATTCCTTGTACTTTTGACACTCCTTGTGCTTGTATCAGAAACCCCCCTGATTATTTAGATAATTTGCCTCTTCTTCTGAATCGGAATCAGCTTTTCCCTGGGATGCAACAACTTTCACCTTCTCCATTTTTCCAGACAATAGATGCTTAGTCAACAAATCAATCAGAGTCTTTAAGTGTTCCATATCCTGGTCATGTTCTTCCTTCTTACTACATTGCTCTATAGTCATACTACCAAACACGGTAGAGCTTGCTACCACAAAATCCTTGCTATGCCAAGCTCTACTCTATTTGGTCATCCGATCAAGCATCTCTGAGGCCTCTGGGAAAGTAAGGTCAACAAACGACCCTCCTCCAGTATTATCCATGACTGGATTCATAATAGAATTCAAAGCCCAATAAAGAGTCTCTATCAGATGAATATCAATCATATTATGGTTCAGGCATTGCATCAGCTTCTTTTTAAACCTCCCCTAAGTCTCATGAAGAGATTTAGTAGGACGATATCAGAAGTTAATGATTTCATCCCTCAACTGTAACCTTCTAGAAGGTGGAAAGAACCTTTACAGGAAAGTCTCTTTCAACTGCCTCCAGTTGGTTATAGAGTCAGGAGTCAGTTCATTCACCCAGAGTGTCGTCTCCCTAGATAGAGACAAAGAAAGAAAATGTAGATGGATAACGTTCTGACCCACTCCTGTATTATCAAAGGACATGGAAATGGTGTCAAAATTCACCAAATGCATGTTTGGATCATCTCCAGGAAGACCACCAAACAACCCCATAAGATGAATGAGTTGAATCGTCGTACTGGTAATATTAAATTTAGCTCCTGGTGCTAGAGGTGAAGGAATGATATCTCTATTTACACCTACTCCATCCATTCCATCTTTATAGTCGTTCAAATCAAACTAATCTAGTTGATGCTCTTGCCTTGCCCTAAAGGGGTGATTTCTGTTAATATTCTGACTCACTAGTGCAACCATATTTTCAGCACGCCTTAGATTAACAGGATCTAACGAGTCATCATCCCCTAAATCATCATCATCATGATTAGGATGCCGTGCCTGCTGAACATCATTCTATTGATTTAGTTGAGCTCTAGCCAAAGTGGCTAGTTTTTTAGTATCTTAAGGATCTACCTGTCTGCCAATTAGCTGCGGTTCCAGATGTATTGGTAATAATAGTGCACCCAATCTCTGTGTACTTGGCATACATAATAACTCCCCTTCACAGAACAGAAACAACAAACAAAAGTAAAATTTAGGAAACTTGACCAAAGGTCAATTAATAAACACAAACTTAATTGACAACCGTATTCCCCGACAATGGTGCCAAAATTTGATACGCCCAAATTACGCCTCTCTACCGAGAGAGTAAGCAATCACTGTCAAATAAAGAACTGAACTGGGTTGGGTTTCGCATCCTATAGGGAATACTATGCTCACTAAGTATTGTGGTTGTTACTAGACTGTTGATCGAAGGTTCCAGAATAGAGGGGTATTTTAATTTATCAATTATATTCAAATGTTTGTCACAGAAAGTAATCCAACTATATGTCAAATTTCTAAAAGTAATTCAATAAGAGAAGTCAAACTGCAGTTATGGTTACCAAGATGCTTAAGCTTCTAAAGTTGTGAACTATTTTGGATTCCCAATGAACAATTCTTATTGCAAGAGTAATTGAATTCTATGGTTTTACCCATTAGTTTCTCAACCTAAATGAGTAACTTATCCCTTAATTATTTCAAAATTAAGGAAAATAGTATTAATTCAACTATAATCTCACATGGGTTGATCCGGTTAAGGCATCTACCCTCTATCAAAAGGTTAAAGCCTTTAGATTTATGTAAACCCTTTCTTTTCGCAACAAGCACTTTTCTATTTGAACAAGTGTTGTTCTTGGGTTCACTTTTCAAGTTTGCAACCAAGAAAAGTCATTAAAGTGAATAAGAGTTTATGCAATATCAATTACTCATGGGAATCTACTAGATTCATAACCCAAAATCAGCTTTTCATATCAAGGCTCCCATAACCCTAGTTATGGGAGCTTAGCCACACATTTCCACCCAAGAAAGAGAAAAAACCATAGTGTCATTCGTAAATTAATTCAAAGTTTACTTATAAAAGTCATAATTGTTGTTCTTCAATCTTCAATAGAAAATATGATAAAGGAATCTAGATCCACAAATCTCCAATGAATCTTAGATAAAAACTATGTAACAATGTATTTTTTAGTATGGAAAACCCTAACCAATGATAAGTGATGGATAAAAAGATACATAATAAAACCTAAAACTGGGTACCCAACTGAGTTGGGTGTCGAATCCTACAGGGAATATTGTGCTCACTAAGTATTGTGGTTGTTACTAAACTGTTGATCGAAGGTTCCAGAATAGAGAGGTATTTTAATTTATCAATTATATTCAAATGTTTGTTACAAAACTAATCCAACTGTAAGTCAAATTGCTAAAAGTAATTCAATAAGAGAAGTTAAACTAGAGTTATGGTTACCAAGATGCTTAAGCTGCTAAGGTTGTGAACTATTTTGGATTCCCAATGAACAATTCTTATTGTAAGAGTAAGTGAATTCTATTGTTTTACCCTTTAGTTTCTCAACCTAAATGAGTAACTTATCCCTTAATTCTTTAAAACTTAAGGAACATATTATTAATTCAACTATAATCTCACATGGGTTGATCCGGTTAAGGCATCTACTCTTTATCCAAAGGTTAAAGCCTTTAGATTTATGTAAACCCCTTTTTTTTCCAACAAGCACTTTTCTATTTGAACAAGTGTTGTTTTTGGGCTCACTTTTCAAGTTTGCAATAAAGAAAAGTCATTAATGTGAATAAGAGTTTATGCAATATCAATTACTCATGGGAATCTACTAGATTCACAATCCAAAATCAGCTTTTCACATCAAGGATCCCATAGCCCTAGTTATGGGAGCTTAGCCACACATTTCCACCCAAGAAAGAGAAGAAACCATTGTGTTATTCATAAATTAATTCAAAGTTTACTTACAAAAATCACAATTTTTGTACTTCAATCTTCATTTGAAAATATGATAAAGGAATCTATATCCACAAATCTCCAATGAATCTTAGAGAAAAACTATGTAACAATGTATCTTTCAGTATGGAAAACCCTAACCAATGATAAGAGATGGATAAAAAGATACATAATAAAACCTAAAACTGGGTATTTATATGTTCCCCCATAAAAATAATTTAAAATTCAAATAATAGAAAATCTGCGACCAAAGTGATGGTCAAAGTAGTGGTCCGTCGCAAGACTGATGGTCCACCATTTGGTCCGTCACAGCTAATTTTGGATAGTCACTTTCTAGTTAAGACCAACGGCTAATATGGTGGTCTATCGCTAAACTGACGATCCACAATCTTGACCAGTGCTAGAGAGTCAGGTTCTGGATAATCCTGACGGCTTTCGACGGACCACCAAATTGGTCGTCGCTGAGCCTTCCAAAATACCTGGTTCTATTTATTTCTGATGGACAAAGTGGTGGTCCATTCCAGGACTGATGGTCCACCACATGGACTATCGCTGGGTCTTCAGAGTTCATGGGTTCTGCCTCGATCTGACGGTTGAGTTGGTGGTCCATCGTAAAACTAACGGTCCACCATTTTGACCGTCAAAAGTGTTTATCTGCAAATTTTCTAAGAATTTTCCTTTAGTCAACTCCTTTCCCTAAAACACTAAAAAACTAGCATTAAATGCAACCTTGGTTGCTTGGTAACATGCAATTTTCCTAAGAAAAGTATAAAAAATGTTTCGTCAAAAGTCGGTACATCATACAACTATATAATCCGATTATTCATGAGGCAATAATCTTGCTTAGACTCAGCAATTCCTGTAGCAACAGGGCATTCAGAATAACACTCTGACTTTCATTGTTATAGAGACATTGACAAAGATCCTAGCCAATAAAGAACAAACAACTGCAGCAATAAAAAATAAACAACTAGCTAAAAAAAATTGGAGACATAATTGGGATAGTTAGATCAAGAATAGAGCACACGACCTCAAGGGGGTTGTACTAGTGATATAGAAAATCCAACAAAAGTAATGGCAATCACCTTTTGGAGTGATAGAGTCCTTATTGATAGACTTCCAATGAAAAAACATGTGATACAGATAGAGTTAGTCCCACAACAAGCTGATAAGAAATAATTGGAAGCCGAAGAGGCTAAAAATTTGGAGAAGTCTGAGTACCCAAAATTAAAGGTAGAAGAGAATACACCAGAGATACCACCACCACCTTCCCCTCAAAATATTAAAAAGTCTAAGGATGTTGCGTGATTTATGAAGTTCTTTGACATATTTAGAGAACTTCACATTAACCTTCCTTTATTAGATGTTTTGGTGGGAATGCCTAAGTATGCTAAGTACTCTAATGATGTGGTGACCAATAAGACAAAGCTAGGTGACATTGAGATAGTATCCCTTACTGAAAGGTGCAGTTCAGTGTTGATGAGCAAGATTCCAAAATATCTTAAGGATTTAGGGAGTTTCACCCTTCGCATAAAAAATGGTGAAAGTGATGTGGTCCATCCTTTGAGTGATTTGAGTAAAATCATAAATTTAATGCCCCTATCTATGTTAAACATTATGGGTATGGGAAAGCCAAGGCCATGTTCTGTAGCGCTCAAATAGATTAAGAGTGGTGCCTAAATAAATCATAGAGGATGTTCTCATTAAGGGTGGTAAGTTCATTATCACTACTGACTTTATTGATCTTGATTATGATGCAGATAGCAGGGCACCAATCATATTCGGACATATATTCTTAGAAACTATAGGAGCACTTATTGTTGTGAGAGAGGGCACTCTAAAAATAAGATTAAATAATAAAGAAGTGGTCTACAGAGTGTACAAAACACTTATTACACCCTCACACTATAAGGATTTATATACGATCACAACTATGGAAGTGTATATGTGTGGGGTGGTGGAGTGCAAGAATCAAATACAACAAAAGTATAGAAAGAAATGCAGACTTTGAGGCTAAGCACTCATGAGGTTAGAAAATTATAAGAATGGGATCCGAGTAGAAATAAGAGGATGGAAGAATATGGTTTAAAGTAGTGAAGTGAGTCATTCCACGCTAATAAATTAGGAACTGCTTGGGAGGCAACCCAAGTTAAGGTAGCTATTTTATTTTATTTTATTGTTTTCCTTGAGTATCACCTTTGTTTTTGTTTTTGTTTGAGTCATAGTTTTATTGGAAGTATGAGTACTAAAGATCCAAGATATAGAGCATGGAAAAGACTGGGTGAGTAATTCTTTGGACCTCTTTGATGATTAAGATACTACTAGCTAGGCCTAGAGGCCTTAGGGAGTATTTCTATCCTTTTTTTTAAGTTATACTTTTGGGACAAAGTGTGATTTTAAGTGTGAGATGAGAAATCTTCCGATTGTTAGGGTGAAGTGATGTTATAGGATTTTTATTTTTAGTAATTTTCTAATATTTGACTAAATTCAAAAAATTACAAAAAGATTTTATCTTTGTTTAGGTTTAATCTTTGTTGGTGTCAGTCTAGTAGAAGCACACTTCAACCACCCCTTCATTTTTCTTTTTGGCTCTTTTTTAAGGGGGTGCCCTTTGAACCCAATATCTATTTTTCATTTTTAGGAGTAATTTTATATTTTTTACTATGTATAAATGATATGTTTAGATAAGTTCTATGTATGATTACATTATCCAAGTTGGGTTTGAATATGAAATCATGTTGAATGCGTGAATGACTATTTTTTGAGATGCCTAGGCTTATTTTTATTACTCTTGACAATGCTAGATTAATTTTGAACTCTTGCTATTGCTTGGTTGAGAGTATATAGAGATCATTTTTTATTTGAGAATGTTCTATGTATGAATAAGGTTTATGTTGATGTTCCTTATTGCATATTAATGTATAGAACTTATCTGCAGTGTTTGCAAAATTAAATAAATAATGTTGGGTTTAGGAGAAGAAATAACATTCGCTTGATAGCCATGTTTTATACCTTCTTTATCTACCTTTATTACATAATCTTAGTTTTCCCCATTGATCTTTTATCCTATTCTTTCATAGACTCATATGTAGCTTATTCCATTTCTTTTAGTGTATTATAATTTGATCTAAAGCTCCTAAAGAGCTTTTATTGAAAAATTGAAATGTTAAGGAGTGTAGAATTAAAGAAGGAAAAAGTGAAAGTAAGCCCACAAAAATAGTAGTTAGTGGTGTTTTGAAAAATTTCATGTGATATGGTTGGTAAAAATGGAATGAAAATGAAGAACTTGATTAAAAATAAATCATGTGTTGAGAGAAAATACTCGCTACTTAAGATATGTGAACTAGCTTAAAGAGATGAGGAAAAATAAAAATGAAGTTAGAAGATAAAAGTGGTGAAAACATTGGTTGTTTAGGGAGGAGTTTAATGTAAAGTAAGAGGTATTAAAGCGCTTAGGGAAGATAGTCACTATTACTGGAAAGAATAGTTCCTATTTGTCCCTTAGCTTACATTAAAATCATTAAAGTCCTACTTTTCCTTGAGGCTTGATGTGAAAATATTAGTGGCATACTAAACTAAGGGTAATCTTATGGTTCATCTACGTGACATGTGAATCCCTTGTAAGAGTGGGTACAATTTTATTCTTACACCTATTCTTGTGATAACTTGTGAGTTTGTGACTGAATATGTGGCACTGTCTTGTGGTGTGGGCACCTGATCGATAATGGTTAGGTGATTTGTAATTTCTCTATGTTGAGTAATATTAATGACTTTTCCAACTTGGTAGAGTCAATTCTTGAAGATACGATGTTTTGAAGTAGTGTTCATGAGTTTTCAATCATAATATGATATGCTTAATGTGGAACTTGTTATTCATGTAGTCGTCATAGTTCTAGCTTGAGTTTTTTAGTTGTAGTGGTAATGTTAGAGTCTTCCTTGATTGTGATTAGTGTAAAGAGTTTTTTGAGAATGAACATGGCTTTAAGTGTTGGTGGTGATCTTAGGCATATTTATACACCTAAGTATCATTATCTATAAGCATTTAACCTAATTCGAGGACTTATTGATGTGTTTGATGAGTTAATAATGGTGTAATGGTGTAATTGTGTGTTCAAGTACTTTTTTAGTGTGTTTAAGGCACGTTCAAAACAAGTTAAGAATAAAAATGATCAGATGGAGTTTAGACGAGAAAACTGCTGGTGCTAGCTTGAGCAATGCTTTTTTTAATGCACTTTCATGGACTTCTTTAAGAACAAATACTTGTTACTTGATATTGTAAGAGAAATGTCAGTAAGAAAAACAAGCTTTAATTAAGTTTTAAAGGGCATTGCAAAGTACAGAACTTGAAGACAAATGGAAGGATTTAACTATAAAGGAAACTTGGCATTTCGAGAACAAGGGCGTGACACGCTCTCAGAGCTTTAAGATAAGGGCGTGCCACACCCTTTTCCAAAAAGTGAAATACAAATTCCAGTAGGGGTGCATGTTTTCAACCTGCATTAAGGGCATGCCATGACCTAGGGTAATTTTGGCCAAAATTTACGTCTACTATAAATAGGACACTTAGCTCCTATCCTAAATACCTTGGATGACTTTGGGAGAGAGAAAACACATGAGGAAGGCTCCAATTAGGATTTTTTTTCTTTACATTAGTTTGATTTTAGTTTTTACTCATGAATCCACTATTGTGATTCTTTGGAAGATGATAAGAGGCTAGACACGCTCACTCTAGGGTTGAGTCTACAAACATGAATACTTAGCTTTTAATTGAGTTGGTTAAAGATGATTATCATATTTGGTTGTTCTATATTATTGATTTTATTATTCTATTGATTCGCGACCTATAGAATACACTTATATTTCTATTGTGATCCTGTAAGAAGGAACCTTAGATTTGAACATAGAATATATGGAGTGGGTTCTTGTCTTTTAAAAGAATTAAAGATAGGATTCACTTTTAGTATAGAAATATACCTAATTCCCCCCTATTTGGTTCAAGTACGGGATAAAATACAAATACATTTAAATTAGTTCTCACTTCCCAGCACAACAATGAAGTTGAGGGGCTAATTTAGATAGACAATTAGAGGCTCGAAAGACCATAATCATGTTATTAATCTAGTGAATCAACAATTAAGATTATTAACTTAGCCAATGCGGTTACATAGTTTTGTAGGATTGTTCAAATTGCAATAAACCTGGATTTCTCATAATCATTTTCTCCAATATAATTTCATTATTATTTATTGCTCATTTTAGATTCTCAAACTTTAAAACTCTCTTTGGTTATTATTTTCACCTATTTACTCTTCTTAGTAACACTAGAATTGGATTGCTTTCGAAACACAAGTCCCTATGGGATCAATATTAAATCAAAAGGGCCACTATTTTTCTTGCACGACCATGTACACGTGCGTGTGTGATAAGATGGAATAATTTTTGGCCCCGTTGTCAGGGACTTGAAAATTGCAAATTTTAGATTAATAGTTTACTATTTATTTTGTTAGAGTTGATAACTTGGTCATAACTACTAAACATAGAGGTTCAAGTCTGAATTTAAAGTATACTGGCAAGGGAAAGGGATTTGGTTAAATCATATCATGTACCAGAGAAACGTTTACATTAATTAAGGGGAGAAACAATACTTCACTATTGCATCCCGTAAGTTCAATAGAGTTAAGTCATTCTTGATGTCAACGATGAAGAACAACCAACCCACAGGACAGTGCGTGAAGTGGAAATACCACTCACAACTAATGTTACCTCCACCCTCTGCAGACTAAAATCTGGAGGTAGATTTAAGATGAAACAAAATATGGTGAAATTAAGCAATGACCCTCTAGGTCATTTTTTGGTATTTCTGCCTATTTTCACCATTTAGATTTTTCCTATAGCTTCCCTAAGTCATTTATGACTTATTGGAACTAACAGTTTGGTTGCCGACAATTCATTTGTTTTTTAGAGCCAATTCTCTATTTTGAAGTCTTTGCTGGTTCAAATTGGCTACCTGGTAAAAACTTCAGCTAAATAGCCTTTTATGCAAATTCTGAATGTTCCAACAGCTCTGAAACATAAATTTTAGGCTAGGTGTACCCTTGGTTTGGTTCCTGAGGCTTTCAAGATCATTTTGGGCTATTGGTCGAAAGTTAAGGAAAATGGCACATGGGTGTGGCATCCACTTTTTGTAGAAACTACCTTGGATGGAAATCTCAACTGCGCCAAGTCCGTAAAATTGAATTTGATAGGGTAGCATAACCCATTTGTATATATGGGATTCAGGATGCACGGCGAGTCCTTGACATACATGACTAATATCCTACAAATACAAAATCAATAAATTAAAGTAAAATTTGAAAATGAGAGTAAAATTCAAATAACACAACAGCTTAATTTACAATCATATTCCTCGGCAACAGAGCCAAAATTTCATACGCCTAAACTATATATCCCTTTAAGAAGCATATGTGGTTTTGTCAAATATATAACACAGTAGAGGTTGGGGTCAAATCCCATAGGGAATAAGGTATCAACTAAGATGTTTGTGATTGAATTGCACGATAGCCAACAATTTCCATGAAATGGGGTGGGGGTTGTTATGACAGTTTGTAAAACAATATTCAAATTATTGCTTGAGGACAACGTTAAAATTGTAGAAATATAAATCAGTAGAGAAACTAAACTAGGGTTTTTCTTACCCTGTCTAATATCGCAATTATGTACCGATTGTTACGTAGGATTCTCATAAAATTAGGAAATATAAAGTCATTGATTCTTACTATTCACAAAAAGTGGTTTCTCAACCTAAATTAGGTGATTAATCCTTTAATTTTCTTGAAATTAAAGAGAATTAAATTTGAATTCAATTTCATTTTGATCTAGACAATCTCATTGAAACATTGACCATTAGACAAAGATTTATGAACTTTGAATCCTTGTTGATAATCCTTGTTCTTGTTTGCATTCCTTATTTCAAGAGAATTAACCTTAAGGCATGTTCTAATGTTTGAAAACACTAGAAATCTATTAAAATGACAAGAATATCAACACAATTCTCGTTATCACTTGAACCCCAATAACAATCAACATTCAAACAACAAATTCACCATGTCTCTTACAACCTTATTTGTGGGAGTTTAACTACTCATGAATTTAAGAGAAACTATTGAAAAGATTTATTGATTAGAGAAATATGCTTACAAAATATGGACTGACACATTATTTGTCTTCCAAATGGCACAAAGTTCCAAAAATACCCAAGACTAAATTCAAACTTCTATTTATCTCTTTGAGTAACGTCTGAAAAGAACTAGTCAAAAGATAATGAGAAAACCCTAAAAGTTATATTTATAGTTGAGGAGATTTAAAATTTTAAATAAAATCTGAAATTTGCCCGTTCACAGTTGACGACCATAGTTGATGGCTTTTCAACTTGAGTCATCAGTTGGGTCCTCTCTTCATAACAATCTACTTCAGATTAATTATGGGAATTGATGGGTAGTTAACTAGTTGACAACCCATCAAATGATGTCTTCAACAACTTCTAAATTTTGCTTCAGCTTGACTATAAGAGTTGATGGCTCGTCAACATGTTGATATCTTTTCAACTCAAGTCATCAACACCACTTTTTACCTATTTTCTCTATTTTTTTCTAAAGTTAACTTTTCTGTGAAACAAAGTAAAATACAATTAAAAACAACAAAAGTTGCTTAAGAACTCTTAGTTATTCCTAGCGAAAAGTCTTAAATGTGTCCGTCAGAAAGATGGAAAATCACAAAGTCATATCCATAATAATATTAAACTCAAGGATGTCCAAAATAATAAAACCTAACCAAGTATGGAAATTCATGAACAAAACAGAACGTGCAAAATATGCATAGGTCCCCTCTACAGAATTTTCAACCGGAGTAGACACATGTATAGAAGAATCAAGTACATCACAGACCAAGTTCAAACCCAAATAAGATCTTACAAATATATATATATATGAATAAGTAGATCATGAATTAAATAAAATATTAGCCATCTGGTCACTAATGAGAATAGTACCTGTAATGACGGTATCAAACGCCTCAACTATGGTCTTGCCTAAGAAGCAAAAATAGTGAGCTCTATCACCAATTTAGGAAACCTCTAGCAAGTTGAGATCCATATTTCTCTACATTACCATTACCTCTGTTTCTAACTCGACATCTCTGATTATTACCCCATTTACCCTTTGGATGACACTTACAGTACCACCTTTACCTTTACTTGCTAGGACCACAACACTGGTTTACGAATATTATTGATTACCTATCTTCCTCAAAGGAGACTCTCTCTTAAAGTGCCCTACAACATAATAATAATAATAACCCCCTTAAAAGAAGACCTATTGGCCAAAGAATATGAAGTCCCTTGGCCTCTAGTAACTCAAGTCTTCTGAATAGCCCCAAAAATGACTACTTGTAGAAGCTTTTAGAGTTGGATAAATAGGTTGAGCTAGATATGTGTAATATTTATGACCCAATGAATAAGAACCATTGAAGGTTTCTGCATTCTGACACTTATTGGCTAGTGCCTTAGCCTGAACAACTTGCTTAGCTCCCTTAAGATTTTTAACATAATCAACTATATCATTGAAACTCTTTCCTACAAAAGTCATTTGAACAAACAATTCCTATAGATCAGTGTTCAAGCACTTAACAAATAATCAGATCCTCTCCTCCTTAGCGCCCAATAGTTGGGTAACATAGTGAGATAGAGTATGGATTTTAGCCTCATAGGCTGCAACTTACATACTTCCATATTTAAGATCTAGAAACTCATCTTTCTTGTGGTCACAAAGGGTCTAAGGCAGATACTACTCATATAATAGGGCATAAAACTGAGCCTAAGTTAATGAAAGTAGGTCCGTCGACCTACACACTATATAGGCTCTCTACTCTTTCTTGGCATCCCCTTGCTGTTAGAAAGTCACAAACTGAATACTATGCTATTACACAATCCCAAATTAGTGTAGCCTCTCTTAATAATCAATGATGAATGAAAATTCATCCTCAGTCTCAGTATTGCAAAATGTAGGAGGATTCAATTTTAGAAACTTAGTCATCAACTCATGTTTAGTACTAGTCACGATGGGGCCTAACACCGGATGGGGAAATACATCATTCCACAAAGTCTCATCTATTCTTGAAGTCAAAGTTGCAATAGGATGAGCACCCAGATCCTAGAAAGTTGGTAGAGATGGAGAGGCTCTAGTACCAGCCAACCCACTCAGAGCTAGAACTTGCTGAATAATCTCTAAAGACAGTAGATAAAGGACTGTGTCTCTAGTCGGTCTAGCCATCTCCAGTTCTATGCCATTCTCATCCACTACCTCAAACTCTACAAAATGATCCTGGGGTAGGGTAGTTGATACTTACTTTTGATGGGCCTGGTCAACTGCATGAGCTCCATTCCTAAATAGTCGATTCCACACCTGGAGCTGCTAGTGTATGGGATATTACTCTCACTCCATTCACTCTGGTGTTCACCATCTTTAGACTAATAAATATAAAGAGTTTGATACCAATTTTAATTGCCAGATAATAATTAGAATAAAGTTGATGCGTAAAAGAAGAAAGAAAGGAAAATTTCCTAAAGTCCTATAGCCTGTCAAAGAAAAGTACAGATGTCTTTTGACCATTTTGCAAGAATTTATGGGACCCATTTTGGTACAACAAGACAATGAACCTAGGGATTTGATATCAACTTTTGGATAACCTAAAGCCATTGTGAGTGGTAGACATACTAAACCTTTAACAGAAGAACGAACTAACACAATAAACATCCAACACTTAGCCAAAATTAGGATAATAAACCAATCTCCTTAGCAAAACCAACTTTCAATAACATAATTAATGAATACCATTAAGTTATGTTGAATAAACCATCCCCTAGAACTTGAAAATAATAGTAATAAAACTCTAATAATTATAAAAAATGGGATGTAACCCCCACCCCCACCCCCTAAAAAAGTAATATCTAGGTTTGAAATAATGGACCAAAAATCAAGTGAAGATCTTATAGTACCCCAAAATATGCAGCTCTCCCTCGAGTTCAAATGCAGTTTGAATCATAGTTAAGGAATCAAAATAGTGGACAAAATATGCTCTGCACGCAATAAAAATAATAAAACATATAGTATAAGTATATACGAAATAATAGTGTACTGGTGTAATACCCTGGGAAATTTTTCATTGAAATTTTCTGCGTAAACGTGTTGGGTTCTATCTTCTAAAATGAATGATAAATTTTCTGTGCGGAATGTCTTAGATTATGACCCACAATTGTGTATAGTATTGAATAAGATTTCCAACTATATGTGGATCATCCAAAATGGACACCCGAGCGATAAGTTATGAACATTCCGATCGAACCGTGCAGGAAAAAGTACTGAGGCCTGGCGTATTTTTGCTCCAACTTTAAATGATCATAAATACATGTACATAATGATCTGCGTGATCTACTATATATCAATAGAAATCTCTGCGAGTCCTCTTTCCGATGAAATTGGTTTTATCTAATTTGTTTAACGGAGAAAAAAGTTATGGTTGATCTACTTCAGCCTATCAAAAGTGAATTTTTGGGTCAGCTTCAAACGATTATAACTCCTCGTACACAATGATCTGGGTGAGATACTATATATCAAAGGTAATATATGAGAGTCCTATTTCTAATGAAATTTGTTTCATCCAATTTGGATATCGGAGTAAAACGTTATGGTTGATCTACTTCAGACTATCAAAAAAGTCCACCAAAGGATAGATTTGAGAATTATTTGATTTTTAGGGGCGTTTTGGTCATTCCCCCTCACCCAAAATCCATCCAAACCCTATATTAAAGCCTATTAGAAGTATTATTTGTTATATTTCATCAAATTCCCTCAAAAAAAAAAAACTCTAAGCTCCTACATCCAACTTCAAGAACCTCCAACGTTCACCATTAATTCTGCAAATTTATTCAAGATTCCAAGTTCCTAGTTCAAGAACTCCAAGAACCATCATTCAAAGACACTATTAAAATCTCAAAAATGAGTATCGATCTAAAGTTCACCATTCAAGGTATGTGGGATTTTTCAACAAGAACTCTCTTTCGTTCTTGTGCCCAAATTGATTTTTCTTTTATGAATATACATGATTTTACATGTTTTGATATGAATTTGAAGCATGAATTTATACCCTATATGATTTTACATGAGATTATGATACTCTCCATGTTTTGAAAGTTGAATTGAATGAGAATGATGACATTTTTGTACATAACGCTAAATTTTCCAGATTTTAAAGTAAGTTATATATATTTATGATGAAAAGCATGAATCTTGAGAAAATTTAATATGATTTTGATGTATGAGACCTTGAGTCCTAATTGGAATTGTACTTTCAGACCTTGAGTCCTAATTGGAATTGTACTTTGATGAACTTAAAGTGATTGACAAATTATATGATGACTCACATGTGTTATTATACTTATTTCATCCTCTCATGATTATGATGATTTTCTTCGGGCTATGTGAGTCTTTCATACATCCTGCATATTTCTTATAAATATTTATGATGATGAGTTTATACAACTGCATACACCCCCATATACTCAGTTCCTTTCCATGGTACTGACCCACATCATCAGATGTGGGCTGCATTTCCTCGGAATATAGGTTCAAGTGCTCAGTTCCAGGTTCGACAGTGATTCTTTGGGCACGCTGTTCTACATCCTCTGTTGTGGTGAGTCCTCATGTTCCGAGGATGTGATGTCTGATGTTGGTTTCACGGAATTATTTACATTTGATAACTGAGTATGAGTCAGTTGGGGCATGTCTCAATGGCTCACTGGTTTTACTGATTTTCTTAGAGGTTTGTCAGACTAGTATAGATGTTGGGAGTTGACTAATAATTCATATTTTGTTATCTTTCTGAAATTCTTTTATTCTTGGATGATGATTACTCTGTTGATATTTTAGGGTTATTTATGGAAACCCCATTGATTTGTGTTGAACTGAATGAAAATGGCTCAAAGGGTTAGCTTAGGGATACTCGTAGCCTCAAGCACCGTGTGACGCTTCGGGACCCGTTTTTCGGGGCGTTACAACTGGTAGGGTCATCAGCCAACCCAAAATGAGAAATATGAATACATAACCATAACATAGTACAAAAAGACAACCATGAACACTTACAATGCAACCTTTGTTCATGTTCATACACTAAACCTTATTATCAACATCATAGAGTTTAGTCAACATTAATAACAAGTTAAATCAAACTATGACTACCAACAGGACTCTATGCCAAAAATCCATGACTCAATAATTACACCAACCATGTACCAGTTATGTAAGTAAATAGACTACATAGAGTAATGCCACAACTTGCAAGTATACCAAACCATTCAAGAATCCATAAAACAACAATAATAGAAATTTTCATGTATCCCAATTTACATAAAGAAACTACCTTTAGTAAATAAGCACATAAACCCAGTTCACTCAAGGATACAACTTCATAATGAAAGAACATAATCGTCGATACACTCAAGGAACTGTCACATTCATCTATACCTTGTACATACATGCTAAGGGTTTTACGGTAACCTACTAGCTATTACTTACAGAGGACAAGCACTCTTTGATATACAAAAGCTCAAGCATCAAGTGTCTGCCAAACTTATACCAACAAATCCTATGAAGATGTCCAAATACCAGTACATCAAACAATAATTACAGATATCACTACAGCAACAACCACAATAAATAAAAGATCAATACTTATAACAACCAACAAGCTTTACATAGAAGTTCAGCGTATGTGATTAATACTTATGATATCAAATAGTCATTTACTTTCCTTGAACATGCATTATACAAGAAATACTAAGGAATAGTTAGCATGCACATATAAAATAAGTTACTTTAAACTATATTAAACCATCACCTACCCCAACCCAATCTTGGATGCTGTAACAAATTTGAACTTTATGTTTCCTTGCTACCTCGACTTGATCGTCGTCTAAAAATGGGAATATAACACATAATTAACCAAATGACCTACAATATTGAGGATTATAACCTAATCTCAAACCCCAAGGCTAAATTCATGATCATTCCCTTAATTTTAGGATTTTCCTAATATAAATTTACCTTAAAGCTACCAATTTCATGGTTACAATAGTGAATTATAGTTTGTAAGAGTAAATTGTTAACTTTTTAACTAAAATCCAAAGGTTTTACGCTCAATTTAACCCTATGAATAAAACATTCAAACAATTCAAGCTAAATCCTTCCAAACCCGTAAACTAGTGATTCTATGATTTACAAATTAAAAAAAACTAGTGAATGGGGATGAATTACTTACCTTTACACATCTGGTGGAAAATAGAAGAAAATGCCCCTAATTGCCTAATCCCTTTCCAAAATGAGTTTAGAAATAATGACATTTTTGGAGAATTTTTTCATAAATAATGATTTACCCTACTATAGCTATTCGATCCCTCTATACCAAAATTGATATAGCGGAATTCGCCTGCTATAACGGTATTGGCTAGCTTTGACTCCTCTATAACAAAAATTTCTCTACTATAGTGATACCCCTATGTGGCATTGTAGGTGTGTTAAGGTATAAATTTCTGATTGCTCTTAGATTTGTGATTTTCACAATGCACCCTCAAATCATGACATCCCAAACTAGCCCATTTACATCAAGTTTGATATTGGAAGTTCTACTCTCCCGAATTTACTTTTGAAAAATCCTATGGGTTGTTTATAATATTCGATAACATAAAATCATGCTAAAATTTGTTATATGTACCCAATCTATTATTGGATTTTCCGAGACCACAACTCTCTCAAATTTCATCCAAGACTAGCCTAGCCTGAATTTTCTAACTCCCAATACGTGGAAAATCTTAACCTGGATGTTTTCATGTTAGACTTATCCATAACCATGGAAAGAATAATTACAATACACAATTTTATGAGATTCAAAAGGTGATTTTTAATATTTATTCATCTTATACTACTTTACATATTCTCTAATGATTATCTCATGATTTTATCTTCAAATCTTGTTTTTTAAAATTAGAATTTTGAGATTTAGGGTAAACTTAAAGAATGTTAAATTAATGATTTTAAGATTGATTTTAATTCTATTTATGATGAAATTTCAAATTTGCACTCCTTAAATTATGGATAATAAGATTACCCTATAAAATTCAAACTCTACCATTGTGGGCTCGAGATTGACTTTTTGGACCTAAAATTTAAGTATAAATGATATAGGTGTATATGGATTTATTTTCGTAAGTAGAACTTATATTAACTAGATTGAGCTTATTTAGAGGCTCTTCAAAAGGGTAAAACTTTGGTTTGACTTTTCAGACTTTCTTTGAGGAACGTTGAGACATTTTTTTGACTCTTTTTCAAATTACTTAATTTTATTGCTTGTATTGGGAGTAATAGATATGTTAATGATCTTGTATAGATGAGATGACAAACATCTATATGGGTAATGAAGGTGTGTGAGGGATCTCAATCCCGTATAGATGAGATTATAAATATCTATATAGGTACTACTGTATTTGTGAAAGGGTTAAAAGAAAATAATTGACTATTTATACTGTGTTCATAAGACATGTTTATGTGCTATCTCTAGTTTATGACTGAGTTCTTGACTCCTATATTTTATTCGTTAACATATTGGTGAGTTTGGAAATATGCTTGAATATTATTATAGTCATTATGGTCATGAAAGGCCTCAATTTCATAGTGTTAGACTGATGTTGAGATATGTTGTGTATTGATTTTTCTCTCCACATTCATATTATCATGATATTTCTTATTTCTTTTCTAGGGCCCTAGAGGTGGATTTGGAGGTTTAATTTCATATAACAACCCTCATTGTGATTTAAAGTTTTTCTATATTTTGACTGTTTTACTTTATGATTTATGGGGATGGTTGGAACAGTCTTCCAAGTGTCCAATAGTGATTTAAATGACTTTCAGGTTTTGAGTAGCCTTGAAAGAGATTAGTTTACTTAGGTTAATATTTTGTGATAGAGGATTGGGAGGTGATTCTATCAATTCCATTTGATTTGGAATGTCTTTTTGGGGTTAGTGGGGTGGTTATAAAACTCTCGACCCTTTTTTTAGATTTTTAAGCATGTAGATGAGAAAATAGCTAAATTATCCTAAAAAGGGTCTCAAGGGTTAACTTATTGATAACGACCTCTTTATTATAAATTAGATGCTTTCATTAAGTATTGTATATCAAAAGTAATCTAGTAGCATTATTTGATTATTTTTATTGTCTCTTGGTTGAATATCGTGGGTCCATTCAGAATCATTTTTGATTGTATATATTCAGATAGCTGAAGCTTCTAGTGCAACTGGTTAAGCGGTTGGTTAGTTGCCTTAGAAATTGTTCTTAGGCAAACCTTAGGCTACCCTAGCAAGACTGACCGAGGCTGGAACAGTTTTCCATGGAGACTACTTAGCTGCCTTAGCGGGCTCACTTCAGTGGGAAATGGACCATATTAGAAATCATCTGTATGGCAAGTGACTACCGCCTTAGTCGTAGCCTATCTTCTTAGGAAATCCTATCTAGGCGACATTGCTGGTAAAAATTCTCTTTTTCTTATTTTTTTATTTAATTCTTCCATCTTCAAGCATTGGGATCTTGGTTTTTGCAATTTTAAATAGGGTTTTTCATCAACTTAGACTTGGGTGAGCTTCTATACATGATTTTCATCCTTATCCATTAATTATTTCACTTAATCACCTACAAAACTTGGATTTCTAGGTTTTACCTAGTAAAGTAAAAAATAGTTTTTCATTTATTTCAAACTTAATTTCAACTTATTTTTTGATAAGTTTTCATATTTACAATCCTTAAAACATGGAAAATATGATTCTTCAATAAAAATTCTAGATTTTACCCTTTTTCCTTTGGAGTTGATTTTCAAAGTATTTTGCACCCACAATAAAAGTAGCTAATATGGGTATCATTAGACTCCTATTGATTTGTAGATTATATTGAGTTCATTACAAGACTACACAATAGGGAAAATCTTCTTGTTGAAGGGTCCAAACTCTTGTTTTGGCTTTTTGAGCTAGGTTATGGCTTAAGTTTTTTTAGACTGGGTTGGTGTCACGACCCGAACCAGAGCCTAGATGTAATGGGCATCCCAAGTCCAACCAAGACTAGGGACCACCCCTTATTACCCAACCCATCCACCAAATGCATTCCTTGAGTCGACCGAAGTTTGAACACATAACAAGATAGCGTGTTTACCCATGCGGTAACTCTGGGATAAGTCTACAACTGAGACCTACCCAATCAAGTCTAACCAACCAAACCAATGCGGAAACCATAAACTAAAACCAATTATAATGATACAATGTATGTATATATATAACATATGTGACCTAAGCAGTCCATACCATACCCAAGTCCATAGTGGTCCATAAAAAGTCTTTAGACCAACCAAAGAGTAACTACACATGCCCCGACTATGGCCAAAAAAACCAAAGTCTATGAAAGACAAGAAATATGAAAAATAAACCATGACATGAAATAGATACCTTCCGAACTATGGAATCTCACCACTTCAATCCAACATCGAATGTACCCAAATCCGATCACTACGTAAGAGGAGTAGAATGGCTGATTCCTGCATAGCATGTGTATATAGCCGCCAGTAGACGGGTTAGTGGGTGAACACTAGCATGCACTTAGGATAGGGATAAAATAATGCCAAACAGTTGAAAACCAAGTAAACCAACCAATGCACATAAACCATACATATATATATAACCATTCTAGAAAAGGAACCGGGTTTAGCATGCCTTTAAAACCATTAACTGGGTTGTGTAGCTTTGCCATCCTAACCGTGTTTATGGTCCGTATGGTCTTAGCTCCCCTAGCTGTAAGTGTCCCAGTACGTGTAGCCATACGACCAAGAAATATCCCATGGGATGACTAGTACATCCCTCTAATATAAATCATGACACTCGTATATGGTCATCGAAGACCCCTCATATTAGCAAATATGAGTTTCCAATTTCGGTCCCCCCAGAAACTTCACCTTCCATGGCTTAGATACATATCCCACCTTTAATGACCAAATAAAAAACATTTTCCAAACAATACAGTTATCATTTTACAAACCAAGGCCATTTATTAGTGTTATCGTCATACCACCCATACATGCAAGCATTATCCATAGATAAACCATTTAGGTTAAGGGGACTTTCAAGTGCCCTTCCAATTACCATATTAAACCTATTGGGAGAATTCCATGTTCTCCATAAGCATAACCAATTTATCCATGAAAAATTATTCAAACTAGTTCCATTAATTCATTCACTTGGGGGACTTTCATGTATCCCTCAAGGTTTTCACAATAGACCAACCATGACCACCAAAACCTTTACCCTTTTAAAACATTCCAAACCATTAAAGAACATGCCAAACATTTAAATCATTTATATCATTTAAACCATTCAAACCATCCAAAACCATTTAGAGTTCCGTTACAAATCAAAACCATGCAAGAGTTCCAATGAAAGTTCAACAATAGAGTAAAAATTTTCTTTGAGGTATTTTATCGAACATGCTGCCGGAATACCTTTACCAAGACCAAAACCAACATATAAATCACAATAACTAGGGTTACTAAAGACCCATTAGCTTAACCATAACAAACAAACAACCACATATGGAATCCATTACTAAAAACATGTAAAAATATTTAAAACATAAACACCCTCAATAATATTTCTAAATACACCATTATAGATTCATAAACCAACGTTTAAAACAAAATACATATGCCTTTATTTTGTAATAACCTTGAGAGAAGGAGCACATGCCTTATACAAGAAGATCCCGAAAAGAAACATAACTCTTGAGCCCCTTTGAAGAACAAATGAGAAACCCTAACCTCCAATCTTCCAAGAGAGTGTTTAGAGGATATTTGAAGTGTTATGATCCTTTTAACATGATATCTCAAAGGAAACCAAACTAACCTTTACTTATAAATTAAAATATTTTATGTCCAGGGGTACGGCTAACCTTACTATTCGTATCTAAGGGTACGAGTGACACCCCAACTCATACACCAAATCATATCCAAACTTGACAAGACCTTACCTACTGGTTTCTATATGCCTTACCCTACCTAACTCGTACCTAAGGGTACGAGTGGTAATCTCAAACATATCCATCAACCATATGATGGACAGATTACACTAGACAACTCAAACATGCACCACATGACTTGTCCTATACCACTCGTAAGCTCCCATAAAAATCTTACCCATATGAGTTGTACATTAGGTAGTATCTAAGCTATCCTTACTTCCTAGGGTACAATTGGACCACCTAGGAACCTTACGACTCATAACCAAGGGTACGAGTGACTCTCTTTAGTCGTACCGAGTAAAAAAGTGTCAAAATATTTGAAATTTTCAAGGGTCCAAATCCTAAGATGTTTTAGTTGGAAAGTTAAACATTCATATAAAGTATTCTATGGGTTTTAGATATTATCATGACATTCATTTTTTGGCATCATTATTTTATCATGTTGCCCATGTGGGGCTTATGTGAATATTATCATTCACTTGAGAGATTATTATTATTATTATTATTATTATGCTCATGTCGGGTTAGTATTTGTCTAGTTTGAGCGTTATTTTCCTTTATTATTATTATTGTGATACATGAATAGGGGATCGATTGATATTATTGATTTCTTACATGACTCTTTACTATTGTGTTGCCATGCGATGAATTTTATCATAATCTATTGATATTTGAAGAGATTCGAGCTTATTTATAACATTATTTTTGTTGATTCATTACATGATGTTGTTTTAATTATGAGCATGCATATTAATTTAATTCATTTATATTCATGGAATTGGTATCACTGAAAAATACTTATTATGAAAGAAACTAAAACACTTTATAAAACTCATTGACAAAAGGATGTGCCAGTACGGTTGATTGAGATATAAGATTGTGATAGTGTATAGGTTGCGAACACCTCATAGATCTTGTCGTAGAAACTTATGCTCGGATAGTGTATACAAGGTGAGTTTGAGATATTCCCTCCTTATCATTCCATTGCATTACATTAGTTGCATTTGTCATACATCGTTTCCTAGTTTTGTAATTTATTCTTCCTTTATATATTTGTGTGTAGATATTCTTGTATTATTATTATACTTGTGGTATTTATACTACTAGAAGATACAACGTGAGCTGCTGTTGGTAAATTTTTTGTATGCAGGTGGAAGCGTGCTCATAGTATCCTTTATATGTTTTGTTTTTTGCTTTGCTGAGCTAGCTTGTGATGCCAATTAAGTATACATAGATCATACTCACTCCTAATTTTTGTACCTTTTTGGTTGTAACGCCCCGAGTCTGTACCCCAAATGCTACACGATGCTTACGACCACGAAGGACCATAAGCTAACCCATGACTGATATCTCTTGTGAGAACTGAATAATAATACTATAATAAATGCGGAAAATAGGATAAAATGCCATAAGGTTCAATATTTGAAATACTGAATAAGAATATCGACTATAATAATAATCTATAAAACTAAGTACTTTCTGAAAGTCTAGTCTGAAAAGCCTCTAACTGAACTATTTGAATATGGAGTTGATAGGACAAGCCCCTAAATAACTCCGACTACTGAACTACTGATAAACTAAAATACTAAAATAAAAGCATACCCTCGATAGATGACGACCTACTACTGAAACTGCTGCTGATAACTGAATCGGTCAATGCGAGGTCAGGAACCTGAGCATCTGAACCTATGATATTAGACATCATATCGTAAACAAAGAGTATGCATCAGTACGTGGAATTTACTAGTATGCTAGATGAGGTAAGTATGAATGCAAGGGTTCATATGCATGAACAATAACTATCTAAATAATATAGAGTAACTGAATATAAAAGTACATGGATAACTAAAACTGATGTAAATACTGAGCATGTAATACTATGCATGTATGTGTATACTGTAACTGAGCTTTTACTAAAGCTGAGTTCTAAATTTTGATAACTGAGTAACTAATATCTAAGATTACTGATAACTGAGTTACTGAAAATGATTGACTATATCCGACAATCCTGATTCTGTAGAACTAAATTGAGTTCTATACAGAGACAGAAACTGAGACTGTGGGAAGTAATTATCTAACTGACATGCCCTTTTTTCAAATAGATTTTGGGTCCAACCTACAACCCTAGCTAGAAGGGTGTCAGTATCGTGCCTCGGGTAAAGACACTGAAGAATTACCCTCATCCAGCAGGTACTCTAATGAGAACGGTGGAACCCTCAACTGGCAGGTTAAAACACCCCATCAACCCCATCCTTGGGTTCACTTAGTGCTGAATTATACTCCCAACTAAATAGACCCTTAACTGATTATACTTAACTAAACTGGACTGATACTGAGTTTTACTAAGTTCTATCGCTGACTGAGTAATATTGAGTTCTGTAACTGACTGAGTTATACTGAGCGTGACATGACTGATACTATTATGTAACTACTGTAGCTCTAGGAAAACAACTATATTTTTGGGTATTAGATACCCCCAGAACTCGATAGCATGAAAAGTAGAGCATAGCATGATCTTGAGAAACATAGCAATGTACATTTGTCCATAATTCATTCATAGAGACATTTAATCAAACACATGTAGAGCATAAGCACAACATATACTAACATGTCATGATTTCACCATTTAATTCACATGGAAATTCTATCAAACACCTGGGGAGCATAACTTAATGCTAATTATGGATATCATATAAATATTGAAACTACAAGGCCCAAACTTGCAAATTCAAGGATTATAACATAGAAATTACGTAATTCAATATACATGCTATTTCAATTTCATGGAAACCACAATTAATCATGGATTGAAAATATATTAATCTCATGAACATGAATACAATCCAATTTCAAGCATGTAATTTATAAATAAATAATCTCGGGGTTTTAAAATGGATTCTTCGACTCTGTGGGTGAAAGTAACCCATAGATTAACACCTAACATACCTGAATTGATAAGTTCTTTGAGTTCTTGGTGAGTTTCTTGAGCTTTGTTCTTGATTTCTTGAGAGCTAGGGTTTGCTAATTGATAGAGAATTATTTCTTTATTGAGCTAAGTGAGCAAATAATGAGATATTAGGCTATTTAGGGATTTAACATCGTGTTTAGTTTGATTATGGATTTTAGGAATTGACCAAACAACCCCTAAATTAAAATCATGGAATATAAAAATCCTGATTTTTCATGTTGGCACGACGCGGTGGAATCACACCAACTCATTAGAAATTGGATAACTTGGAACTGGAGGTTTGGCGCGATGCGGCGCCAGCCCGCCGGCTCACTACATGCAAATTTATTTCTTGGCTCGACACGCCATGATCGCTATGGAACACTGGAAAATGACAATTGGGAATTTAGCTAGTGGCATAACGCAGTGGTATCACATTGGCTTACTTGAAAATAACCATCGCCATTTGGCTGGTCTCTGCGACACGCTGATGTGCCAGTTAGCACACTGCTTTACAAAAATGGCTCTAACTCTTCACCCGAGTATCGGATTTGGGAAAACTTTATATCGTTGGAAAGCTGACTGAATTTCTTATGCATTGATAGGATCTAAACTGAAAATTACTAAGTATTTTAAAATTTTTAGGTAGGAATACTTATGTTGAGCTAAATTAAGCTAGGGAAATATGAGGTATTATAATGTCCCCTTGGGAACATTCATCCTCGAATAAGACTGATTAAGCTGGGAAACACTGATAGACTGAGCTTACCCACTGAACAAGCATATTTGATGCATGGGTATATGATTGAAGCTACTAATAAGCTGAGTTTTTATACTAAACATGTATATATGATGTATGGGTACATGACTGAACTAATTCGTGAATGCATGATTTGTATGCAACGGTAAAAAATACCAAATTTATAACTATAACTGAACATGGAGCTAAGTAAAGCTAAGGAAAACTGTTACCTTAAACTTATTCTGAGTTTACAGAGAAGTGGTGAGGATACTTGGTTTGCATATATGCTTCTGATTCCCAAGTAGCTCCCTCAATGGACAGATTACGCCAAAGAACTTTGACCAAGTGAACTTTTTTGTTCCTAAGTCTGTGAATCTGACGATCGAGGATCTGGACTGGAACCTCTTTGAAAGAGAGATCATTCTTAATATCAATGACCTGTAAGGGAACTATGACTGCTAGGTCACCAATGCCTTTCTTTAGCAAGGAGACATGGAACACTGGGTGTACTGAAGCTATATCTGAAGGCAACTAAATCTCATAAGCTACCTTTCGAAACGACTGAGAATTTTAAAGGTACCAATATATCAGAGAATAATCTTTCCCTTATTGCCAAACCTCTTGACCCCTTCATGGGAGAGATTTTCAAGAACACAAAATTACCGATCTCAAACTCGAGATCCTTTTTTCTCACATCTGCATATGATTTCTGTCGGCTCTGGGAAGCCCTAAGACTTTCTTTGATTAGCTGAACCTTCTTTAAGGCATCAAATACTAAGTAAGGCCCTACTACTACAGCCTTCCTACCTCAAACCAATCAATTAGAGATCTACATCTCCTACCATAGGGAGCCTTAAACGGGGCCATCTGAATACTAGAGTGATAGCTATAATTGTATATGAATTTGATCAAAGGCAAGTTGTCATCCCAACTACCATAAAATTGACAACGCAGACTCTTAGCATATCTTTTAGAGTCTGAATTGTCCTTTTTTCTTAACCATATTTCTGAGGGTGGAAGGATGTACTGAAGTGAACTCGGGTACCAAGACCCTTTTGGAATGCTTTCTAAAAATGAGAGGTAAACTGGGTACCACTATCTAAGATGATGTATACTGGAACTCTGTGTAACTTGACCAAATCTCTTATATAGAGTTTGGCATAATCCTCGGCTTAATAGGAAGTATGAACAGGGAAAGAAATGAGTTTATTTGGTCGTCCTATCTACAATAACCCAAATGTAATCATGCTGATAATGAGTATGAGGCAAACCTATCACAAAGTCCATGTTCACTTCCTTCCATTTCCATGTGGGAAAACTAAACTCCTGCATGGACCCACTAGGCTTCTGGTGCTCAATCTTAACCTGCTAACACATAGATCACTTAGCTACAAATTCTGCAATATCCCTCTTCATGCTACTCTACCAATAGATCTCCTGCAAATCATAGTACATTTTAGTAGCCCCTGGATGAATAGAGTATCGCGCACCGTACTCTTCAATAAGAATTCATTGCCTTAATTTATCCACACCTGGCACACATAAACGACCTTGGCAACGCAACACACCATCTCCCTCTTGAGAGAAAAGCTCTATTTTCTAATCTCTAACTTACTCTTTCAACTTAACAAGACTGGGATCTCTATCCTTCTTTTCCTACACTTTGGAAACTAGAGATGGTTCTAAACTATTCTGCACACACATACTGCCCTCTGCTGAATTGTCTAGATGGACACCTAATTGGGAAAGATGATGAACTTCCTAAACTAACTTATTCTTCTCATCCTCAATGTGAGCAACACTACCCATAGATAATCTACTGAGAGCATCAACCACTACATTGGCCTTGCCCGGATGATACAAAACACTCATATCATAATCTTTCAATAACTCTAACCACCTTATCTGATGCAAGTACAAATCTTCCTGAGAGAATACATACTGCAAGATTTTATGATCTGTAAACATATCAACATGTACCCCATATAAGTAATGCCTCCAAATTTTTAAGGCAAACACTATAGCTGCTAACTCGAGATCATGAGTCGGGTAATTCTTCTCATAGGGCTTAAGTTGTCTAGAGGCATAGGATATGACCTTACCTCTCTGCATGAGGACAAAACCCAAACCTACTCTGGTTACATCACAGTACACAACAAACTCATCTAAACTATCTGGTAGAGTCAAAACTGGGGCTGAGGTGAGTCAAGTTTTTAACTCCTGAAAACTCTTCTCGTAGGAATTTAACCACTGAAACTTGACTTTCTTCTGAATCAATCTGGACATGGGGGATGCAATAGATAAAAACCCTTCAATAAATCAACGGTAATAGCCAGCTAAACCTAAGAACTCTAGATATCTGATAGATAGATGGGTCTAGGCCATTGTCTCACCGCCTTGGTCTTTTAAGGATCAACTCTAATGCCATCATTGGAAATAATATGACCAAGGAATGCTACTGACCTTAGACAAAATTTTCACTTACTGAATTTGGTGAACAACTGATGAGTTCTGAGTATCTAAAGTACGATTCGTAGGTGATTTATATGATCATTCTCGCTATAGGAATAGACAAGAATGTCATCGATAAATACCATAATGAACATATCTAAGTACTTCTTAAACACACGATTTATTAAGTCTATGAAAGCTATTGGGGAATTTGTAAGACCAAAGGACATGACTAGAAACTCGAAGTGACCATACCGGGTTTGAAAAGCTATTTTTGGAATGTCACATTCTCTGACTCTGAGCTGATGTTAGCTTGATCTGAGGTCTATCTTAGAAAAGTAACTGGCACCCTGAAGTTGGTTAAATAAGTCCTTGATTCTATAAAGTGGATATTTATTCTTGACTATGACTCTGTTCAACTGACGGTAGTCTATACATATTTTGAGAGAATCATTTTTCTTATGCACGAATAAGACTGGTGTACCCCACGGGGAAATGCTGGGTCTGATGAACCCCATATCTAAAAGGTCCTTTAACTGTTCTTTAAATTCCTTGAGTTTTACTGGTGCCATTCTATATGGTGGAATAGATATTGGCTGAGTATCAGGAAAAAGGTATATTCTAAAGTTAATTTCCCTTACGGGAGAAACTCCAAGAAGATCTTCAAGAAACATATTTGACAATTCATTTACTACTAGAACTGACTCAAGACTAGGAGTCTCTGAACTAGAGTCGTTGACTCATACAAGATGATAGACACATCCCCTAGATATCATTTTTCTTGCTCTAAGGTATGAAATCATTTGAACCTTAAGTGTTGTGGTACTACCCCTCCATTCAAGGATTGGTTCATTTGGAAACTAATAATGAACTATATTTTTTTTGCAATCAACTGAGGCATAACATGAATGGAGATAATCCACGCTGAGAATGACGTCAAAATCTGTCATATCTAATTCTACTAAGTCTGCTGAAGTGACTTTATGAGATATCATAATCAGACAGTTCCTGTATACCCGTCAGGCTATGATAGATTTACCCAATAGGGTAGAAACTGAGAAAGGCTCTGCTAGAATTTCTAGACTGATTCTGAAGTTAATAGCTAAATAAGAAGTTATGAAAGATAAAAAAGTTCCTGGATCTAGAAAGTCATAAACATGTAAATGGAAGATATGTAACATAACAGTGACCATATCAGGAGAATTTTCCTAATCTTGTCTGGACTGAAGTGCATAGAGCTTGTTTGGGCATTGCTCGCTGGTGGAACTGAAAGCTACACCCTTTTGATTCGGGTGAACTGACTGAGCTAAAGGACGACTATACTGACCCTGAGAACCTAACTGAATATAATCTTAGACTCTGTAGCCTATCTTTCTACACCCGAAACAAACATCACTACCACATATTTGACAAAGAGGATTTGTTTGAGCACTGATGATACTACCTTGAGATTTAGAGCTTGGAAACCTATATTTGTTACCATTTATGAACTTAGGTACTAAAGCACTGGCTGAGGACAGAGCTGGATCTGAAGACTTTAGACAAAGCTGGAACGGTTACCGCCCCCTGACTTTTGATTGAAATTGAAGATATCTGTTATAGATCTCTTGTTCTGCCTCTCTCTCTCCATTCTTATTCTTTTTATCTACTAATCATTGACCATGACCCTAGATATGTCTATCTCCTTAATCAACATGATAGTTCTGCACTTTTTAACCACACTATCTGACACCCCAGACATGAATTTGCTCATCCTGGACCTACTATCTTCTACTACATAAGGAGCATACCTGGACATCTGAGTAAACTTAAGGGAATACACTTTCACACTCATACTGTCCTACCAAATATTGATGAACTATAACACCTTGGCTTCTCTTAATTATAAGGGAAAGAATCTATCTAGGAAAGTCGTAGCAAACTCTTTCCACTCTATGGGCTCTGCATCTGTGCCCTATCTACCTTCAAATGATTAAACCACGTATGAGCTACATCTTGTATCTAATAGGCAGCTAACTCAAAACTCTCACTGGAAGTCATACCCATAATATTTGTGACTTTCTGAACTTGATTGAGGAACTCCTGTAGATCCTGTTCTGACTTAGATCTTGAGAATAGGGGAGGATTCATTTGAGTGATGTCCTGAATCCTGGCTGCTGTAATATAGGCCACTGGTTTGGCCTAAATAATAGCTGGCGATTTATTTTGAACTATTAATGAATTGGCTAGAGTAGTGAATATAGCTCTGAATTTTGCATGGGAGACATGCTCGTCCAAGGGATTTGCCTGAATGGTATGAGGTGCTGACTAATTTTCGGTCCTTCTTTTGTTAGTCTTTTTGGGAGGCATGTTCTGTAAATGGAAGAAAGAAATGAATTAGACTGAGAGTTTAACTTGAGCTCATGCCCACTCGTATGACATGAATACTGAAAGAAGGGAAACTTTTCCTAAAATATCTCATAGCCTCTTGTATATAGTGTGGCGCGCTATACCCATGCACAAGACTCTACTTGATACGGCTTTCAGAATCCCTAGGATTTTTTTGAACCTTAGGCTCTGATACTAAGTTTGTAATGCCTCGAGTCTGTACCCTAGATGTTACACGGTTCTTACAACCCTAAAGGACCACAAGCTAACCCATGACTGATATTTTCTATGACCACTGAATAATAATACTGTAATAAATGGGGAAAATAAGCTAAAATACCATAAGGTTCAAAATCTAAAATACTGAATAAGAATATTGACTGTAATAATAATCTATAAAACTAAATATTGTGTGAAAGTTTAGTTTGAAAATTCTCTAAATAAATTGTCTGAATATGGAGTTGATGGGACAAGCTCTTAACTAACTCCGACTACTGAACTACTGATAAACTGAAATACTAAAATAAAAGCCTGCCCTCGATATATGAGGACTCACTACTAAAACTACAACTGATAACTAAATCTATCTATGCGCATTCAGGAACCTGAGCGTTCGAACCTATGATATGAGACATCATAGCACAAAGAAAGAGTATGCGTTAATACATGGAATATACTAGTATGCTAGATGAGGTAAGGATGAATGTAAGGGTTCATATACATAAACAATAGCTAACTGAATAATATAAAGTAATTGAATATGAGAGTACATAGATAACTAAAACTGCTATAAATACTGAGTATGTAATATTATGCATATACGTGTATACTGTAACTTAGCTTTTACTCTAGCTGAGTTCTAAATTTTGATAACTGTGTAACTAATATCTGAGATTACTGATAATTGAGTTACTAAAACTGATTAACTGTATCTAAAAGTCCTGGTTCTGTTGAACTGAAATGAGTTCTATACAGAGACTAAAATTGAGACTGTGGGAAGTAATCATCTAGCTGACATGCCCTTTATTTGAATAGATTTAGGGTCCAACCTGTAACCTTAGCTGGAAGGGTGTCAGTACCGTTCCACGGGTAAAAACACTGAAGAGTTAACCTCATTTGGTAGGTACTCTAATGAGAATGGTGGAATCCTCAACTGGCAGGTTAAAACACCTCATAACCCTCAACTGGCAGGTTGATGTTTCAACCTACACTGGCTATGTAGTTATGGAATTCAAGGACAGCTTCTAAGGATCATACCCTCTACTGGCAGTTGAGCCCTAATCCTTGGTTTCACTCGGTGATGAATCCTACTCCAAACTAAATAGACCCTGAACTAATTATACTTAACTATACAGAATTGATGCTGAGTTTTACTAAGTTCTATTACTGATTGGGTACTACTGAGTTCTGTAACTGGCTTAGTTCTATTGAGCGTTACATGACTAATACTATTCTATAACTACTGTAGCTCTAGGTAAACAACTAAATTTTTAGGTATTAGATACCCCCAAGACTCGATAGCATGAAAAGTAGAGCATAGCATGATCTTGAGAAACATAGCAATGTACATTTGTCCATAATTCATTCATAGAGACATTTAATCAAACACATGTAGAGCATAAGCACAACATATACTAGCATGTCATGATTTCATCATTTAATTCACATGGACATTCTATCAAACACCCGGGGAGCATAACTTAATGCTAATCATGGATATCATATAAACATTGAAACTACAATGCCCAAACTTGCAAATTCAAGGATTATAACATGGAAATTATGCAATTCAATATACATGCTATTTCAATTTCATGGAAACCACAATTAATCATGGATTAAAAGTATATTAATGTCATGAACATGAATACAATCCAATTTCAAGCATGTAATTTATAAATCAACAATCTCGTGATTTTAAAAATAGATTCTTGGACTCTATGGGTGAAAGGAACCCATAGATGAAAACCTAACATACCTAAATTGATAAGTTCTTGGAGGTCTTGGTGAGTTTCTTTAGTTTTGTTCTTGATTTCTTGAGAGCTAGGGTTTTCTAATTGAGAGAAAATGATTTCTTTTTTGAGGTAAGTGAGCAAATAATGAGATATTAGGCTATTTAGGGTTTAATCCCGTGTTTAGGCTGATTAGGGATTTTAGGAATTGACCACACAACCCCTGAATTAAACTCACAGAATATTAAAATCCTAATTTTTCATGCTGACGCAACACAGTGGAATCGCGCTAGCTCACTAAAAATTAGATGACTGGGAACTGGAGTTTTGGCGTGATGCGACTCTATCGCGCCGGCTCACTACATACGAATTTACCTCTTGGCGCGATGCGCCATGATTGCGATGGAACATTAAAAAATGAAAATTAGGAATTTGGCTGGTGGTGCTATGTGGTGGTATTGCATTGGCTTACTGAAAAATGACCATTGCCATTTGGCTGGTCTCCGCGACACGCTGAAGTGCCAGTTGGCACACTGCTTTACAAAAATGGCTATAACTCTTCACCCGAGTATCGGATTTGGGAGAACTTTATATCATTGGAAAGCTAACTGAATTTACTACGCATTGATAGGCTATAAACTGAAAATTACTGAGTATTTTAAAAATTTTAGGTAGGAATACTCATGTACTTAGAGCTAAATTAAGTTAGGGAAATACAGGGTATTACATTGGTGTAGATACTAGTTTAAGTGTGACCATAGAGCTTGAGTTTGTGTTGTGTTGAGATTATTTCAGAGTTCTGGTGAGCTTCTCATTTGGAGTATGATTCCAGACTTTATCATTTTTTTATGTTATCCTTATCTTAAATTTTAGAGATAGAGTTATGTATTTTCATATTTCTATGTCAGTTATTAGTGATCTTTACTCATGATATTATATTTTAGGATTCAAGTTGTATTTAGTTTTGGAGATTGTTTATATATATCTGGCCTGACTTTATTTTATACTCTTGTATTTTGATGTTATTTGTATTCTTTCCATTTTTATATTTGTTTTGTGTGTTGGGATTACCTACCAAGGTTGGGATAGGGTAGGTTCCATCATGACCTCAAATTTTAGGTCATGAAAAAATGGCATTAGAGTGCTAGATTCATAGATCTCATGAGTAAAAGAGTAATATGTGTAATAGAGTCCTATGGATCAATAAGTTGATGTTCGTATCTATCTTCAGGAGGCTATGTGTTGTTTTTTGGAAAACTTTTTAAACTTGGTTTCTTATCATGCGTGTTGTTCGTACCCTGTATTCTAAACTTGTATTCCATTTTTTTCTGCAGAAATAGTAAGGACTAAATTAAGAATTATTAAGAATGATGATCTAGCACCTACTATTGAAGACCCAGGTAGCATCGTAGTTGGGGAAAATATCATATTGCTATACCCCTCGCTTAGCCCCACTCTTTTGTTTAAAATGGATTCGAACTGGACTAATCTTAAAGATCTAGTTTTGAATAGAAGCAAATATACTATAAAAATAATTTCCTTATTTGAGGAGTCTTTTGTAATAGATTGATGAGTTGAACCAATAAGAGATATGATGTTGTACCTTTTACTTTGAGCCCACCTAATAGTGAGCTTCTCGATACTCTATTTCTTACTAGGAATAGAACTCTAACTATCAAACTCACCCTATATCCTTACTCGAGATATCTGAGATACCTCTGTAAACTAATAACTTCTAAAAAGAACCTATTATCCTAGGTAGAACTCACGAGGAGTGGGTCTTACCAAAGGACAAGCTAGAGTGACCTATCAAGATCTTGAAATTTATCTCGATGTTGTGGATTATCAACCATAGGATGTGGGACTAGCTCAGACCCCTTAGAGTTTTATTGTGACTCCAGCATTGCAGGATCTGTTGATTGCATTTTTAGAGGTTTAGATGGTATTCCTCAGACATGTATTCTAACTTGTACACTAGTTAGGTCTTAGACTATAGAAGGTGTACAACCATCAGCAAGCTTTCACTCAAAGTTTTCAAAATCCTAGGGTATAGCTAGATACTATTATGGCCTCATATGTTGATATATTCCCTACTAGACTTGTTATCTTGCATCAAATTCCAGGTTTTGTAATGTCTACTGATGAGAAAAATTTTTTAAGATATTTATTAGATTATCACCTCCCAAGTTTAGTGAGTCTATTAGTGAAGAGGCTTATGAGTTTTTGATTGATTGATAGGGGAGGTTGCATAACCTTAAGTAACTTGAGTCCTATGGTGTTCTCTACTATACCTATCATCTGACTGATGTGACTAGGTAGTGGTAGAGATCTCTCTCTGTTGTAGACCACTGGTTTTCCTTCTTTTGACATAGACCTAATTTTCTAAGACTTTTTTTAGAGAGGTTTAAGCCTTTTAGCTTAATGAACCATCAAAGATACAATTTTGTTCATTAGAAGCTTTGCTTTATGCCTATTTTATAGTATGATTCTCACTTTCATGCATGTCCAAATATTCCATCGCTAGTATTTCCACAAGTCTGATAGGAAAAGGAAATTTATTCAGGGTTTGACTAGTTATTAGCAATTGGTGATAGCTCAGCTAGTGGTTCCTAGTGGATCTTATTAGAGTATAGTGGATCATGAAAAGATGATTGATATGATTTACTGTGGTATTCAGAGTGGTGGTACTAAGAGGATACTTTATTAGGGTAATTTTAGTGGTTATTTATCCCAAGGTAGTAATTCCATAGGTAGAAGTTCTTATGGTTACCAAGACAGACCAATTTAGGCAGTCTGGAAGAGTTCAAATTGTAGGTTTGTAGGCTTTGAGACTTTGAGGGGAAGATATTAGGTTATGTAAGTCTAGGTTCTTATTCTAGTTCATTAGGTTATAGAGGGTGCATTGGTTCTTCTGGGCCCATTCAGTATGATTCATCTAGTATGGTATTTATAGTATATGATAAGCATGATCACTTATTAGGTTTATCTAACCCTAGTATCAATAGTTAGAGGTAGTGCACAATGTAGTAGAGATAGTTTTATAGGTACATAGGAGGGGCTCATAGAGCTTATTGTTATGGATGAGGAGTCACTCATTCTTATAGTAGACGTGGTCAATTCGATGCTTTTCATAGGAGACCTAAGGTAGAGGCATATTACATAATGATTACTGGTACTATCATAATTTACCATCATCTCACTTCAATACTATTTGATTTGGGTCTACATTTTCTTATGTGTAAGTATATTTTGCTACTAGTATTGATGCTACATTAGTCCTTTTCTATCACCATTTGTGTTTCTACCCTCATAGTCAATTATTTAATGGTGAAGCAAGTGTATTGATCATGTGTAGTAATCTGTTCGGTGTGTAAGACTTGGGTAGACTTGATTATCCCTGATATGGTTGATTTTGATGTCATATTGGATATGAATTAGTTGGATTCTTATTATGCAATTTTGGATTAAGATCATGACTTTAGCTACTCTGATTTTGCCAATATTAGAGTGGAAGGGTACTCCTAGTTCATTTCTGAATGGGATTATATTTTTTTGCATGGTCGTCGTATAGTAGGGAATGGATGTCTTTATTATTTTTTCTATGTACGCAATCCTAGTATTGATTCATAGCATCTCTTGGATTCTGGAAGAGCTGTTAGAGACTTCTTGGACTTCTTTCCTTCAGATAGGGATATTAATGTTGCCATTAATGTTGAGCTAGGAACTAAACCCTTTTCCATTTCTCCCTATAGAATGGCCCCAATTGAATTAAAGGAATAAAAAGAGCAATTGCAAGGTTTATTATGTAAGGGTTTTATTTGACTAAGTGTGTCTTCTTTGGGTTCTTATGTCTTATTTGTAATGAATAAAGATGGGTCCATGCACATTTGTATCAATTGGATCCACACATATTTGTATCGATTATCAATAATTGAACAAGGTGAATATTTAAAACAAGTATTCTCTTCATCAAACCGATGATTGTTTGATCATCTTACGGGTGCCTCAGTATTTTCTAAGATCAACTTGAGATATGGTTACCATCAGTTAGGGATTAGAGCTTTAAATATTTGAAAGACAACTTTTTTAAATGCGGTATGACCATGTTGAGTTCTTGGATATATATTTTGGACTAACTAATGCCCCAACGTATATGGTTATGATGAATAGAGTATTTTTGCCTTACCTTGACTTTTTGATATTGTGTTCATCGATTATATTATAGTTTATTCTAGGAATAAGACTGACCATATGAGGCATTTAAGGATTGTAGTTAAAAGATAGATAAATGAAATTTTGTATCCCAAGTTCTCCAAGTGTGAGGTTTGGTTGGATCCTATTACTTTATTGGGTCATATAGTGACCTAGGATGGTATTATGGTTGATCTAGCCAAGGTGGGGGTGTTTTTGAATTGGGCTATACCCACTACTCCCAGTAATATTTGAAGTTTTTTTAGGTTAGCATGATATTTTCAGTGATTCATGCAAGGCTTCGCTTCTATTGTGACTCCTATGACCAAGTTTAATCAAAAAAGATATTTTTCTAGTGTTTGGATGACTGTGAGAGAATCTTTCAAAAGCTCAAGGGTTTTTGACTTTGGCTCCTATCTTTTCTTTGTCTGAGGAGTGCAATAGTTTCATTATGCTTTATGATACTTATGGAGTTGGCTTGGGAAATGTGTTGATGCAAAAGGGTAAGGTAATTTATTATTTTTCTCAATAGTTAAAGGTCCATGAGAATAACTACCTTACTCATGATTTGGACTTAGTCATAGTTGTGTTGGTGTTAAGATTACAGCAACACTACTTGAATAGAGCTCATTGTGAGATTTTTCTCGATTATCGTAACCTTCAGTACTACTTCAGTTAACGAGATCTTAATATGAGACAACATATATAGTTAGAGTTTCTTTAGGATTATTATCACATTGTTCTTTATCATTCTAGGAAGGATAATACTGTAGGAAAAACCTTGAGTTGGAAGGTGGCGAGTATGGAGATTTTGTCTTATCTTTTGGTAGAGGAACATCCTTTAGCCTTAGACGTTTAGTCTTTGGCTAACCGGTTGATTCGATTTAATATTTCAACATCTAGATATGTTTTGGCATATTTTGAGGCTTAGTGTTCACTGATGGAGTAGATTTGAGCTCAAGATTTGAAACACCTAGACTTTAAACCATTGAAAATTCCCTCATTTGATGTCTTTGGACTTGGTACGACTAAGGGTACCACTCGTACCCTTTGGATTCGAGTTGGTAACCCCTATCATACCCTAGGCAGTGTGGTGAGGGTCACTTATTATCCTAGGTAGGAGTGAGGCTCCAACCAATCGGTACCTTAAGGTATGAGTCATACTAAGATCAATCGTATATAGTGATGTCTCAACCAAAAGTGGACTATTTTTGGTAAGATTGATGTCTATGAGTTAGGGTTGAGTTGCTTTGGATACGACTCAAAGGTGCATAGTCATATCCTAACAGAGTGTGTGACCTAGGAGAAACGTAAGGTATGAGTTAGGGTACCACTCGTACCCTAGGGTACAACTACTTAAGTGATTCGTATGGTGAGTCATGCCCTTGGATGGGGTCAATTTTCAGCTTTTAACTAAGGGCCTTGTGGTCATTTCCCATGTATAAAACCCTAATACCTCTCATTATATAAGTGTGTGTAGCCTCCTAAGCATCCATTTTGATGTATCAAACACCCTAAATATTTTCTTAAGCTCATCTTTGAAGAATTGGAGGCTAGGGTTTTAAGAGTTGTCTTCAAGGGGCAAAGGGGAGTCAATATTCTTGGTAATTCATCTTGTTTAAGGTATGTACATCTTCCCCTTGTTAAATAACTTTAAACCCATTTATTTCACACTTGAATTAGTAATTGTACATGCTGATTTTGAAATCAAATGAAAAGGGTTTTGTTTCTTAATGATGAATAATTAGGATTCTTGCTTAGAATTGTGTTTTAGCATATTATTGATGATGACTTGTACTTGTGAATTCTTGTTGTATATGGTTTAACACATAGGTCATGAGTAACCTTAATCTTGATGATTTCTACAATGAAAATAGCCTTGTGAAGGTATACACATAAGGTGTTTTTGAAAATGTCTAAGTGAGTTGTCTAGTTACATGATGATGATGCTTTGAACAAGGTCAAGGGACCAATATGTATGAATTCTTGATAAAGGATATTATGAGGGTAAAATGAGCCATGTATTTTGTAACTGATGACCTTTATTGTTTGATGAATAAGAAGGGGGTTAAAGTCCCTAACATGAAAATGAACTTAAATTGTGTGTTGAACTAAATTATGGTATAGAATTACTAAGGAAGTATGAAAATCTTGTAACTTGAGGACCATAGTTTAATTGTATGATAAGTTGAATTAATTCATTGTCTTATTGAAATGGTCGAGCAATGAAGGCTCCCTTGAAGACCATGTGGTCATGTATGATGTTGAATTGGCTAAATGGGTTAAAGTACTTATGTGCGAAATTGAATATATGTGGATGCATGGACAAAGGATTAGAATCCCAATGTCGACTAATAATAGTCGTAATGGCTTGAGGTTAAAGTCCCTTGCCTAATAGAATTGCTTTTGGTTAAAGTCCCTTGCATAATGAGATCTCATGAGGTCGAAGTGCCTTGCCAAATGAATTGTTTGGGGTTAGAGTCTCTTATCTAATATGGCATGAGGTTAGAGTCTTTTGCCTAATGGGTGAACAAGTGGTTAGATTTCCTTACTTATATGGATATGTATGTGGTTAGAGTCCCTTAATTGATGATATGTGAACATAGTTAAAGTCTTATGCCTAATGATAAATACTTGAGTCTATAATTGTGGAAGGTTGGAGTCCTCCATTGCATGTATGATGAATGAGTGTGTCCAAAGTGTTGATAAGACTTACCCTCTTTGTTAGCATGTGATATGTCTATATGTGTGGATAAGGTTATGAATGTGATTGAATATGACATATATTGACTTGTTGTTGAATGACGATGCTATTTTATCCTTATCCTTGAGTTAGATGCTAGCATTCCAACCGCTAACTGTCTCTAGACGCTATGTCCCTATGTAAAATAGGGTCTGGAGCATCATTTTCTATTTCTTCGTAGTGATTAGGATATCCAAGAAGTTCGTGCATTAACTACAGAGTGGTGAGATTCTTTATTTCGGAATACATTCATTCTTGGTCCCCGATCTTTAGACTTAGTCTTATTTTGACTTGGTTTGGCTAGTATCGGGGGCTTGTCTCGACATATACATTTATAATATTTAATTTACATAGAGGTATTATGGATAACTTTGGACTTGGGAATGTTTGTTAGTGTGATGAATCTAATGAAGTGATTAGCCATGTTTAATTTATGTCTTCTAGTATTTTTTCTTCCTTTTTATTATATTTTTTGGATTCACTCGACCCTTATGATTGATGTTGTGATTGTGAAGGGTTATTGGGGTGACCTCTGGTTTATGTGGGTTTGAGGTGCCCATACGACATGGCCTAGTTTCAGGGTATGTCAAGTTTGTATCAGAGCCTGGGTTCATGGTCAGTGTGGTGTCCATAATACCATGTCGATTAGAGTCTCATTTATGGGTGTGAAGAATGCCACACTTATAAAAGAGGAGCTATAAGACATTTTAGGAAATGTTTTTGTTTCTTGTGTTTTAATTTCAAGATATAGAGTCTAAGGTCTTGGATTCCTCTGATTTTTGTCTGCTATCTTTTAGATCATGCCTCCAGGGAGATCTGATACTCAAGTAAGCCCTTCTGAGGGACCTATGCATGAATCTCATCCAACTTTTGGAGTTTGGACCCTAGCTAGGGCTGGGGCATCCAACCATCTTCATGGGGTTCCACCTGTACCCACCAACCTTGACTATGATAGTGACCCTTCTATTCTGTCACCTCAAATAGGTTCGACTAAATAGAGTTTTGCCGGTCTATCAACCTCTTAACCCAATTGGTATCCTGACAAGTGAAGCGTGGTCCTTTGGCTACCATTTCTTATGAGGCCACAAGAATTGGCTAATTTATGGGATTGAGCCCTTCTGTGTTCTTCTGTAGAAAGGTTGTGGAAGGTCCTCAAGGTTTCATCAATGAGATAAATAAGATATTCTGAATCATGCATGCTTCAGAGATTGAGGCCATTGAGTTTGATTCCTACAAATTGAAAGATATAACGTACCAATGGTACAAGGGGTGGGAGTTGTTTAGAGGTATTGATGTTAGTCCCTCCATGTTGGAGGACTTACTTGAGAATTTCTTAGACCGCTTCTTTTCTCAAGAGTTGAGGAAGGCTAAGGCTGAAGAGTTTGTGAACTTGAAACAAGGGAGGACGTCCATTCAAGAGTATGCCTTGAAATTCCATCAACTGTCAAGGTATGCTCCCGAGATGGTTTCTAGCATGAGGGCTAGAATTCATATGTTTATCTTGGGATTGTCCCATGAGTTAGTCCTTGAGAGCAAGGAGGCCTTATTTATTGTGAACATTGTTATTTATAGGTTGATTGTGTATTTGTCACATGTGGGAAAAAATAAAAAGAAGTAAGTTGAACTTAGTGAGAGGCAAGGAATAAAATTAAGGCCTTCTAAGCATAGTGGTGGTGACGGTGGGAAGTGTCCACAGAATAAGTGGGGCATTTCAAGTTCTTTATCTTCGGCTAGTGTTCCCTCTCCTTAACTGAAGGTTTTGGGTGATCATCGGACTCAGTTTAGTAATGGGTACTGAGCACAGGGTGCCCAATTCTAGGCTAGTGGTTCCCAGTCGGCTCCACCTCACCCTCCATGCAGATTCTGTGGTTAGGGTCATCGTGGTCAGTGTGAGAATTGGAGAAATAGATATTTCCATTATGGTCAGATTGAGCACATGCAACGTGAGTGACCTTCTCTAACACCTTCTTTAGCCAACAAAGCCCCTATTGCTACTCCATCTACTTCTGCACTGAATGTTGCTATGTCTATCTCTGCCTTTATTTCTAGCAAAGGCGTTGGTTGGAACCATTTGTATGTACTTGCTACTCTCCAGGATTCTGAGGTGTCTCCCGATGTTGTCACGAGTATGTTGAGACCCTTCTAAAGTGATGTGTATTATTTTCTTGATGCAGGATCTACTCTTTTTTATGTGATCCCGTATGTGGCTATGTATCTTGATTATGGTACTGAGAGTCTGTCGGTTCCTTTTTCTGTTTCTACCCTGGTAGGAGACTTTGTGGTTTCTAAAAGAGTCTATAACGGGTGTGTGATATTCTTTGGTGGTAGAGATACTCTGGTAGACTTGATGTAGTTTGACATGGTTGATTTTGATGTTAGTTTAGGGAAGGATTGGTTGCACTCTTGCCATGCTTCATCAGATTGTCGAACCCATATGGTCATGTTCAAATTCCCTAATGAGTCGGTTATTGTAAGAAAAGGTTGTTACTTAGTACCTAAGGGAATGTTCATTTATTATCTTATGGACTAAAGGTTGATTTCGAAAAGGTATTTGTACCATTTGGTTCGACTTAAAGATTCTAACTTGGCAGAGCTATAATGCGCCAAGTATACACCCCGGATGCTACACGGTTCTTACGACCCTGATGGACCACAAGCTAACCCATGACTGAGACTAGTACCTACTGTGAGCACTGAATAATAATACTGAAATAATGCTGAATTGCCATAATGTTCATAATCTAAAAACTGATAAATATAACAACTGATAATAAGACTGTCTGAACTAGTCAAGTCTGAAAAGCCTCTAACTGAATTTTCTGCATGTGGAGTTAATGGAACAAACCCCCAACTAACTCTGACTAATAAAATACAGAATTATCTATAATACTGAAATAAAAGAATATCCTCGGTAGATGAGGACTCACTACTAAATCTGATACTGCTGCCTGAATTTGGCTAAGCACGATCAGGAACCTGAGCATTTGAACCTATGATATGAGACATCATAGTGCAAGAAGAGAGTATGCGATCAGTACATGGAATGTAATGGTATGCTAAATGAGGTAAGGTTGAATGCAAGGGTTCATATGCATGATCAGTAAATGACTGAATGATATGAAGTAACTGAATAAAAGTACATGGATAACTGAATCTACAGTAAAATACTGAGTATGCAATACTGTGTATAGACATGTATACTGTATCTGAGCTTTTACTGAATAGGAGTACTGATTTCTGATACTTAGTAACTGATATCTATGATTATTGATAATGAGTGACTATTTCTGACAGTCCTGATTCAGTAGAACTAAATTGAGTTCTACATTGATGTAGAAACTGAAATTGTGGGAGGTAATCTTCTAACGGACATACCCCTCCCTAAATGGATTGGGATCCAAACTGTAAACCCAGTCAAAAGGGTGTCAGTATCATGCCACGGAAAAAGACAAGCTAAAGAGTCACCCTCATCTGGAAGGTGCCCTAAATGAGAATAGTGGTACCCTCAACTGGCAGGTAAAACACCTTAACAACCCTCAACTAGCAGGTTGATATCCCAACATACACTGGATACGTAGTTCTGGAATACAAGGACTGCTTCTAAGGATCACACCCTTTACTGGCAGGTGAGCCCCCATCCTTGGGTTCACTCGGTATTGAATCTTACTCCCAACTGAATAGAAATTGATTATTAACTAAACTGGACTGAGTTGAGTTTAAACGAGTTGTATAACTTTTTTAGTACTGCTAATTGTGATGCTACCGAGACTATTCTGTAAGTACTACATCTCTAGGTAAACATCTAGATTTTTGGGTATTGAATACCCCCAGGACTTGATAGCATTGAAAATAAAGCATGGCATAATCTTGAAAGCATGATAATACTTGCTTGGTAACAATGCCTTCATTTAGACATTTTGTCAAACACTTACTATACATGAGCTTGTATATGAAAGGGACCTCATAATAACATGTTCACTACTCAAATGACATAACCATTTTACCAAACAGTTGGGGAGTATGTTTATTTCACATAATTATAGTCAACACAGGGACATCATGGATACAATAATCAATTTTAAATTCAAGGGTTTATCATGATAATAACATATTCATCACACATGCTATTTAATTTCATGAAACTTGCAATTTAATCATGGATTGAAGCCCAATTTATATCATGAACATGAATACAATAAATTTCAAGCATGGAAATCATAAATCTATAAACTTGTATGTTTAAATAGGGTTCTTGGACTCCATGGGTAAAAGGAACCCATGAATGAACACCTAACATACCTGAGAAGATGAGTTCATGAAGTTTCTTGGTGAAATTCTTGAGGATTATTCTTAAATTTTGAAGCTAGGGTTTTGTTTACTTGAAAGAAAATGATTTTTTCTTGAGAGAAAGTGAGTAAATAATGACTAATTAGGTTATTTAGGGTTTGATTACATGTTTAAGACTGATTTGGGTTATGCAAAATACTAATTTACCCCTGGAAAGAAATTAAATTTTGTCACTGAAAATCCCGAGTTTAGCATTCACTGCGATGTGGTGGCATCACGGTGAGCCACTGGAACCCGAATGACACTGTACAAAAAATGGACAAGTGTGAAATGACCCTTGGCGTGACCCAGCACCATCACAGAGTTTCACTGGATCTTGATATTTGGGAAAATGGTCCTTGGTGCGACGCGGTGGGATCACGGTCCCTCACTGGAAAACGACATTTATGAATTGGAACATTGGCGCGATGCGCCATTATCACAGAGCTTCACTAGAAACTAACAAATTCCATTTGAACTGGCTCCGTGACGCTGTTCTGCACCAGGTGGCACGCTGTTTTACAAAAACTGCTATAAATCTTCACCCGAGTATCAGATTTGGGAAAATTTTATATCATTGGAAAGCTGACTGAATTTCCTACAAAATGGAAGGTCTTAAACTTAAGAATTCTGAGTATTTTGAAAAATTATATAGAGACACTCATATATTGAGAGTTAAACCAAGCTAGGGAATTACGGGGTATTATAATATCTCCTCCTTGGGAATATTCATCCACGAATGAGCCTGATTTAGCTGAGAAATACTGATTGACCGAGTTTACAAAATAAACATGCATGACTGAAGCATGATTGCATGACTAAAACTAATGATAAACTGAATTTTCATACTGAATATGCATACTGAAGAATGGGTACATGGATGAACTGATTCATGAATGCATGACTATCATGAAGATTATATGCACGGTACTGATACTAAGTTTGTAATTGTAACTGAACATAGGATTGAGTGAATCTAAGGAAGGCTATTACCTCAAGTTTAGTTTGATTTTAAGGAGAAAAGATAAGGATACTTGGTCCGTATATCTTCTTCTACTTCTGAAGTAGCTCCCTCAACGGACTAATTCCAACAAAAAACTTTGACCAAGGGAACTTCTTTGTTCCTCAGTCTGCGAATATGAACATCGATGATTTGGACTGGAACCTCTTCCAAAGAGAGATTTTTTTGAATATCTACGCACTCTAAGGAATCTATGACTACAAGATTACCAATGCATTTCTTTAACAAGGAGACATGGAACACTGTGTGTACTGAAGCTAGATTTGAAGGTAACTCAAGCTCGTAAGCTACATTTCTGAAATACCCAAAATTTGCACTTATTGAATTTGGCAAACAACTGATGGGCTCTGAGAGTCTGAAGTACCATTTCAAGGTGATTTGCGTGATCATTCTAGCTATTAGAATAGACAAGAATGTCATTGATGAAGACTATAACTAACATATCCAAGTACTACTTAAATATGCAATTCGTTAAGTCCATGAAGGCTGCTGGGGCATTAGGGAGACCAAAGGACATGAATAAAAACTTGAAGTGACCATACTGAGTTCGAAAAGATGTTTTCATAATGTCACATTCTCTAACTCTGAGCTGATGAGAGCCTGATCTAAGGTCTATCTTAGAAAAGTAAATGACGCCGTGAAGTTGGTCAAACTAGTCATTAAATATAGGAAGTGGGTATTTGTTCTTAACTGTGACTTTGTTCAACTGGCGGTAGTCTATACACATTTTGAGAGAATCGTCTTTCTTACTCATGAATAAGACTGGTGTACCCCATGAGGAAATGCTGGGTCTAATAAATCCCTTATCTAGGAGGTATTTCAACTATTCTTTTAGCTCTCTGAGTTCAGTTGGTGCCATTCTATGTGGTGGAATAGATATGGGCTGAGTGTCTGGGAGAAGGTCTATTCCGAATTTAATTTCCCTTACAGGAGGAACTCTGGGAAGATTTTCAGGGAACACATCTGAGAATTTATTTACTACTAGAACTAACTTAAGACTAGAAGTCTCTGAACTAGAGTCTTTGACTCATACAAAATGATAGACACATCCCTTGAATATCATTTTCCTCGCTCCAAGGTACGAAATCAACAAACCCTTAAGCACTATATACTACCCCTCTATTTAAGGATTGGTTCATTTGGAAACTTAAAATGAACAATTCTGTTTCTACAATCAATTGAGGCAAAACACAAATGGTGCCAATCTATGTCGAGAACAATGTCAAAATCCATCATCTCTAACTCTACTAAGACCGCTGAAGTGACTTTCTAAGATATCATAACCGGATAGTTCCTGTATACCCGTTGGGCTATGATAGACTGACCCACTGGGTTGAGACTGAGAATGGTTCTGTTAAGATTTCTGGTCTGACTTTAAAGTCAACTTTTATGTAAGGAGTTATAAAAGGCAGAGAATCTCCTGGATCTAATAAGGCATAAACATGTAAATGGAAGATCTGTAACATTCCAATGACCATATCAAGAAAACTTTCCTAATCTTGTCTGGACTGAAGTGTATAAAGCCTATTTGGGCGTTGCCTACTTGTGGCACTGGAGTGGCACCCTGCTGATTTGGGCGACCGAACTGAGCAGAAAGATGATTGTACTGACCCTGCAAACCTAACTCAGAACAATGTTTGATTCTATGTCCTGGCTTGCCACAAACAAAACATACATCACTGTCAGCTCTACAGATACTCTGATGGTTTTTTCCATATTTCTAGCAAAGAGGATTTGTTCAAGAACTGCTGACACTACTTTGAGACTTAGACCCTGGCGCCCTATATTTATTACCATTTTAGAACTTAGCTACTGGAGCACTGGATAAGTACGGAGATGGAACTAAAGACTTTGGATGGAATTAGGAATGGTTACCACCTTCTAACTTAGGCTAAGTGAAATTAAAGCTACCTGTTCTAGTTTTCTTACTTTCTATCTCTCTTTACTTATTCTTAGACTCCTCTATCTGCTGAGTATGGACCATGATCCTGGATATATCCATCTCTTTAATTAACATCTCAGTTCTGCACTCCTTAACCACACTCTCTGACACCCCAGATACGAACTTGCTCATTCTAGACCTATTGTCTACTACTACACAGAGAACATATCTGGCTAACTGAATAAACTTGAGGGAATACTCTTTCACACTCATGTTACCTTGCTCAATATTGATGAACTCTAACACCTTGGATTCTCTCAACTCTAAGGGAAAGCATCTATCTAGAAATATAGCAGCAAACTCTTCCAACTCTATGGGCTCTGCATCTGTGCCCTTGTCTACCTTCCACTGGTTATACCACGTATGAGCTCAATATTGTAGCTGATAAGCCGCTAACTCAGCACTCTCACTGCAAGTAACTCCCATAATATCTGTGACTTTCTGTACCTAATCAAGGAACTCCTATGGATCCTCTTCATACTTAGAACCTGAAAACAACGGAGGGTTCATTCGGGTGAAGTCCCAAATACTGGATACAACAGTATTTGTCACTGGGTTGGCCTGAATAGTAGGTGGAAATTCATTCTGAGCAACCACAAAATGGGCTAGAGTGGTGAACGCAGCTCTGAATTCTGCATGGGAGACACACTCATTCAAGGAATCTTTCTGAATGGGCTGAGGTGCTGGCTGATTTCTATTTCTTATTTCGTTAGCTTTTTTGGGAGACATGTTATGTAAATCAAAGGGAAATATGAATTAGAATGATATTTTAACTTGAGATCATAGTCACTCGTACGACATAAATAATGAAAGAAGGGAAACTTTTCCCAAAACACCTCACAGCCTTTTGTTCATAAGTGTGGCATGCTACACACCTATACACAAGACTCTAATTGATGTGTCTTTCAGACTCCCTAGCACTCTGTTGAAACTTAGTCTCTAATACCAAGTTTGTAATGCCCCGAGTCTGCACCCTGGATGCTACTTGGTGCTTACGACTCTGAAGGGCCATAAGCCAACCCATGACTGGGACTAGTACCTGCTGTGAGAACTGAATAATAATACTGAAATAATGTGGAAGTTAGGATGAATTTCCATAAGGTTCATAATCTAAATACTGATAAATATAACAAATAATAATAACATCTGAAAATTAAAGATTGTCTAAACTAGTCTTGTCTTAAATCCTCTAACTAAATTATCTTCATATGGAGTTGATGGGACAAACCCCCAACTAACTCCACCTAATAAAATACTAAATCTCTTGTAATACTAAAATAAAATAATATCCTCGATAGATACAGACTCACTACTGAATCTTCTACTGCTTCCTGAATCTAGCTAAGTGCAGTCAGGAACTTAAGCATTCAAACCTATGATATGCGACATCATAGCACAAGAAGAGAGTATGCAATCAGTACGCAGAATTTATTGGTTTGCTAAATAAGGTAAAGCTGAATGTAAGGGTTCATATGCATGAACAGTAACTGACTTAATAATATGAAGAAACTGAATAAAAGTACATGGATGACTGAATCTACTATAAAATACTGAGTATGCAAAACTGTGTATATACATGTATACTGTATCTGAGCTTTTACTGAAGCTAAGTACTAATTTCTTTTACTGAGTAGCTTATATCTATGATTATTGATAATTGAATTACTGATAATGAGTGACTATTTCTGACAGTCCCAATTTTGTAGAACTGAATTGAGTTCTATATTGAGCATAAAACTATAACTGTGGGAGGTAATTATCTAATTGACATAACCCTCTCTGAATGTATTGGGGTCCAACATGTAACCGCAGTCGAAAGGGTGTCAGTATCGTGCTACGAGAAAAGACAAGCTAAAGAGTCACCCTCATCTGGCAGGTGCCCTGAATAAGAATGGTGGTACCCTCAACTAGCACGTAAAATACCTTATCAACCCTTAACTGGTAGGTTGATATCTCAAAATACGCTGGGTACATAGTTCTAGAATGCAAGGACTGCTTGTAAGGGTCACACTCTCTACTGGCAGGTGAGCCCCCATCCTTGGGTTCACTCGGTGCTGAATCTTACTCCCAACTGAATAGATACTGACTATTAACTGAAATAGACTGAGCTAAGTTTAACTAAGTTCTATAACTAACTGATTTCTACTAATCGTGACACTACCAAGACTATTCTGTAACTACTGCAGCTCTAAGTAAAAAGATAGATTTTTGGGTATTGAATTCCCCAGGACTCGATAGCATTGAAAATAAAGCATGGCATAATCTTGAAAGCATGATAATACTTTCTTGTTAACAATGACTTCATTTAGACATTTTTTCAAACACTTACTATACATGAGCTTGTTCATAAATGTGACCTCATAATAACATATTTACTATTCAATTCACATAAGCATTTTATCAAACACTTAGGGAGCATGATTATTTCACATAATTATAGTCAGCATATGAACATCATGGATACAATAATCAATTGTAAATTCAAGGGTTTATCATGATAATTATATATTCATCACACATACTATTTAATTTCATGAAACATACAATTTAATCATGTATTGAAATCCAATTTATGTCATGAACATGAATACAATCAATTTCAAGAATGGAAATCATAAATCTATGAACTTGTATGTTTAAATAGGGTTCTTGGACTCCATGGGTGAAAGGAACCCATGAATGAACACCTAATATACCTTAGAAGATGAGTTCTTGAAGTTTCTTGGTGAAATTCTTGAGGATTATTCTTGATTCTTGAAGCTAGGGTTTTGTTAAATTAAAAGAGAATGATTTATTCTTGAGAGAAAGTGACTAAATAATGAATAATTAGTTTTTTAAGGGCTTTATTATGTGTTTATGACTGATTTGGGCTATGAAAAAAACTAATTTACCCCTGGAAAGAAATTAAATTTCATCACTAAAAATCCTGAGTTTGGCGTTCACCGCGATGTGGTGGCATCTCGGTAATTGATGATAGGCGTATTTACACGCCTAAAGTACTATAATTTACCCATATTTTAGCTAAGTTTTGAGAACAAAATATATAATTCATGCACTTTTAGTCCCTTTTCCTGTAAGTGAGCTAACAAACGTGATTAGCAAGTTTTCAGGTATAAATGATGCAGATTTCAGCATATTATGGATAACTTGATGCCCAAGGAAGCTTCACGAAAGAAGGAAGGGAAAGCTTGGACGCCAAGGACCAAAAGTGACACATGGAATATCTGTCCCGGGCAAAAACAACATTTCCAAAGACTTTGGGGATCAGCAGTAACTTATTAGGATTAGGATAATGATGCAGTAACCTAGTAGGATTAGGTTAAGTAATGCAGTAGCCTAGTAGGAATAGGATATGGGTGTTATAAATACCCTATTTTGCTAGAGATTTTCATTCATTCTGGAGTTCCGAAAACAATTCTCTTTCAATTAATTACTTTCTCTTCATCTATTCAATTCTTAATTTCCACAACAAGAGAACAACTATTCTAAAAGGGAATTCACGCCTAACGCCATACCAAACCCTACTACACGTGAGATCTTTATTTTGGTATAATGATAAAGTCTATTGTGATTTCCGTCGCACTCATGAATAGCTAAACTTCTCTGTTGGGGTTATGGAAGTCTTATGAGATACTATCTATTGCTATGAGTTTTTGAGTTCGTGACTCGTATGATGCTTATATCATTATTCTTTTCATATTAATGCAAATTCTTTTGGTTGCAAACGCATAGAATACGCCAGTATAGCATTAACTTGTTCGAAAGAAAAGTTATATGTCTGGAAAAAAAATAATGTCAAGGTAATAGGGCACCAACCCCTGTTAAAAAGTTAGTGTCGTAACTGGATTAACCTCTTGGAGAGTTCGTACCATTAGACACTCTTTAAGCTCGAAAGAGTTAAAGTGAAATAATCCTTGATGGTCGAAAGACGCCTGGATTTACCATAGAATACAACTCTCTATAAGCACATGCATGTCTGAATTCCGCATAACTCATAGCCAATAGAGACGTATAACTCATAAGGTGGACATAACCCCAACTCTCAAGCCTCATTGGTTAAACATCTTACTAAACATTCTTTCTTTTTACTTTGCTATTTTCTGTTTTTACTCTATTATTTTGTTTACATTATTGCACGCTACAAAATCCCCCCTTTTACAAGACTTGCACCAAAAGTCTAATAATCTTTGCTTACTTAGTGACCAAGTATTCTCTGTGGGATCGATACCCAACCTAGTTGGATTATATATTTGACAACGACCGCTTACACTCATACGAGAGCTGTAGTTTGAGCGTTATCAAAAATTGGCACCGCTGCCGGGGAATACGGTTGTCAACTAAGTTTGTGATAGTTACTAGACCCTTTGGTCAAAAGTTCTTAGATTTTACTTTTAGCTTTTGTTTTTGTTCTATTCAGGTTCTATTGGTAGGATGGATGCACAATGTGACATTGACAGAAGGGCGGCTCAACAGGAGCAGGCTAGACTAGCTGCACTGGCAGCTGCTCAAGTGCATCGATAGAATATTGATAACCCAGGTCGGGCAATAAATCCTGATGATGAGGACCTGGGTGATGAGGAGCTACTAAATCCTAGGTGTACTGATGAGGTGGCGGCACCTATGCATAGGAGAGATCGTCAAGCTAGAATGAGACCTGACCACCGAGCTGTGCAGGCTCCTTTTGATGATGATGATGACGATCTCGATGGAGCTGGTGCCACAGGGGCTATTATTCCTCCACCCTTGGCACCCAGAGCTAAGTTCAATATCACTAGCACCATGATTCAGTTATTGCAGCTCAAAGGTTTATTTGGTGGACTCGCAGGCGATGATCCGAATATTCACCTGATCAACTTCATCTCTACATGCAAGTCATTCGACAATCCAGGAGTTGGACAGAATGCAATTCGGCTGTGCTTATTTCCATTGTCTCTATCTGGGGAGGCAACTCTATGGTTGAATGGGCTGACTCCTGATTCTATCACCAATTGGAGGCAATTGAAAGACGCTTTTCTAGAAAGATTCTTTCCGCCATCCAAGAGAGCACAGTTGAGAGATGAGATTAGCAACTTCCGACAGCTTCCAACTGAAGCTCTCCACAAAACATGGGAGAGGTTCAAGAAGAATCTTATGCGGTGCCCAAATCATCAAATGACCAACATCCACTTGATGGAGATATTATAAAGGGCTTTGAACTCAGTGACTAAGCCAGTGGTTGATAATGCTGCAGGTGGGTCATTCATGGACCTTACTTTTCTCGAGGCAAGTGATATGCTAGATTGTATGACAAAGCAGAGTAGAGCTTGGCATACCAGGGATTCTGAGGTAGCAAGCTCTACCGTATCTGTTGGCATGACTGCAGAGCAGAGGCGTAGACAAGAGGAACGTGATCAAGATATGGCGCACATGAAAACACAGATGGATGTTCTTACAAATCATCTATTATCAGGGAAGACCAAAAAAGTCAAATCGGTTGCATCAAAAGGAAGAGAGGAATCCGATTCTGAGGAAGAAGCCAACTATTTGAATAATCAGGGGGGTTTCCGAGGCAATGCCCAAGAAAACCAAGGTCGGAACTATTATGATAAATATGGATACAAAGACCGTGATCAAGGTAGTTGGAAGAATAAGACTGACAGAAGTGGTTTGTATATTCCTCCTGGAAATCGTGAGGCCGCGGCATCTGGTTCGGGGAAGATGTCTATGGAAGATATGATGTCAAAGCTGCTGAAAGGAGTTGAGGCAACTAATACTGGAGTGAATGAGGTGAAGAATGATTTGTCTTCAATAAATCAATTGGTTGTCTTGCATTCTACTGCAATAAAGCAACTAGAGCAACAATTGAGTCAACTTTCAGTGGCATTCAATCAAAGAAAAGCTGGAACACTACTTAGCAACACAGTACAAAATCCGAAGAATGATGGATCGTGTATGGCTATTACTACCCGAAGTGGTAAAGTGTTGGAAAATCCATCTAAAGGCAAGCAGGTAGTTGATGATATAACAGATAATGTTATTGATGCAGAATGTGAAGAGGACGAAGAAGCTGAAGAGTGTGTTCATGACATCACCCCTACACGTCTGCAACCTGAAAAGATTGATAGTTGGAAGCAAGATAAAAAGAAAGTTGTGGAGAAAACTATTCCCCTTCCACCACCACCTTTTCCTCAAAGACTGAAGAAGAAGGCTGACGACACTCCTGAAAAAGTTGATAATCGAAAGCAAGATAAAAAGGAAGTGGTGGAGAAAACAATTCCCCTTCCACCACCACCTTTTCCGCAGAGACTGAAAAAGAAAGCTGATGATACCAGGTTCAGTAAATTCATGAAGATGTTGAAGCAGCTGACTATTAATGTCCCTTTGGTGGAGGCGCTAGAGCAAATGCCTGGGTACACAAAATTTATGAAGGATCTTTTAACAAAGAAGCGGGCAGTAAGCTATGAGCCGGCAGATAATATTCATCATTGCAGTGCAATTGCCACAAGGTCCTTAGTACAGAAGAAGGAAGACCCTGGTGCTTTCACTATTCCTTGCACGGTTGGATCTATGAATTTTGCTAAGGCATTGTGCGATTTGGGAGCTAGCATCAATTTGATGCCACTATCCGTCTACAGAAAGTTGGGGTTGGGCGACCCTACACCAACCAATATGCGGCTCGTGATGGCAGATAGGTCGGTAAAACGACCTGTGGGTATCTTGAATGATGTGTTGGTGAAGGTGTCTACCTTCATCTTTCCTGCAGACTTTGTGATTTTGGATTGCGAGGTGGATTCTGAAGTTCCCATAATCTTGGGACGTCCTTTCCTTGCAACAGGAAGTGTGCTTATTGACATGAGAGCTAATGAGCTTTTATTTTGGTTGAATGACGAAGTGATCCACTTTGATATATGCAAAGCAATGAAGCAGCCCAGCGATATGAATGTGTTTTCCGTAGCTGATGTTCATTATGAGGATAAGAAAGCATTATCTATAGAGAAACAGATTACTGTTGAGCCATTGTCTGCTGCGCTGCTGAAAGTTGAGCATGAGGACAATGAAGATTATAAAGAAACTATGTGTGCTCTAACATAAATAGGGTCCTATTCGCATACTCCTAAGCAGCCGAACCTTGATCTTAAGAATCAACCGTCACCAACAGCGAAGACTTCCATTGAAGAGCCCCCAGTGATAGAATAGAAAGAGATCCCCAATTATATAAGGTATGCATGCTTGGGAAGTAGAAATACACTTCTGGTGAGTGTGACGGATGATTTAAAAGAACAACATGTAGAGGCTCTCATCTCTGCTCTAAAGAGATACAAGAGAGATATGGGTTGGACTATTGATGATATAATTGGTATCTCTCCTGGGATATGTATGCACAAGAGTCATATCAAAGAAGATTGCATGCCTACAAGTAAGCATCAACGTCGTCTGAATCCATTCAGAAAACGATGCCCCATCTATCTCGATGAAGTCAAAGTAATCGAGATAGCTATGTCGTATCGCAAAAATAAATCAAGCGCTTGGTGGGAGGCAACCCATCGTTTTTAATTGTTTTGTTTTCTTAAGATTTTGTCGAGCCATGACCAAAACTAAGGCGCTTGATGGGAGGCAACCCATCGTTCTAATCGTTTTTGTTGTTTTTGAGTAAATGTAGGTGCAAGAGGTGTAAAGGAGGAGATTGGTTTCAAATTTTGATTTGGAAGTATTGCATGTTGAAGGTGGTAAGTTAGGAATGAAGAAGCAAAAGGCTATGGGTTAGGCATTGCCTATGAAAATATAGGCAAAGAACAAGGCAAAGCCTATGTAAATATAGGCCATGAACAAGGCATGGCCTATGCTATGGCCTAAGCTCTCAGATTCTAGAGTGCCATAGCATAGGCGCCGCCTATGCTCAATAATGCCATAGCATAGGCGCCGCCTATGCAAAAGCATTCTGTCTATGAATCTAGTATGCCATGGCATAGGCGCCGCCTATGCCTAACAATGACATAGCATAGGCGCCGCCTATGCTCAACAATGCCATAGCATAGGCGCCGCCTATGCCAAGCATAGACAAAGCATTAGGCACCGCCTATGGTCACTTTTGGTCTCCAAATCCGATTCCAAATGGGTCAAAACCCGCCCCAAGCTTGTCCTATAAATAGAAACTTAGTCTTAGAACAAAAATACATTGCAACATCACCCTAGGCGCCGCCTACCTCTCCAAAATCTCTCAAAAATTTTCCTTTTGCTCTTTTACTTTGCAAGAACATCTTCCGAGGCCATCAACCAAGTAAGTACTTCTTTGTTCTTCTTTTATATTCCGTAAGTACTACACTACTACGCCTATAATGAATTGATAAATCTTGAAGTAGTATTGGTGATTTGAATGTGGTTGATTTTTTGTGATACAACTAAGTGAGTGAAAGAATACGTAAGGATGATCTTGACTTGTTTCCAACTTGTATTTGATTTTGATGCACTGTCATATTTTTGCGGAATCGAAATGGTGAAGTTAATTGCATACTCTTCAAAGTTGAATGCTTGGATGTTTGAATGACTCGTTCATCGAGATAAAGATCATGATTGAATACAAACATGAGATGTTGTGATTATTTCTAATGCCTTAACTTGATTCAATCTCTATGTAGTAGTCTTGCTCAAAAGATACAACAATCCAAACATGAAAGTATGATCAAGATTACATGAAATAGAGTTGGAAAGGATAGTTAAGATGACATGAAAGTATGACTGTGCTGAACATATTGTTGGAACATATCGCCCAAATGTATGACGATGAAGTCTGAGTAGTCGACATCACTCACTTAATTAGTCTGTGCCAACAACTTAAGTGTGGGGTGGTACCATTACTGTTTGTTTATCAATTGAATCTTCTAAGATGAAGCTAACATGACTCTATTAGGATCTCAGGTAGAATGGCCTCAAAAGGACGACAAGAAAAACAAAAAGTATCCACCTCACAGAAAGGTTAGGAAAGCAGAAGAAAAGAGCAAGCTGAATCTTCCTCTCTGCAAATACCTCGAATGACGATGTGAAGGACAACTCTGGTAATGAAGACTCTGATGATGATTCCGACTAGGGGTATGACCCCAGACATAGAAGAGGAGTCCGACTAATCAGGTTCTTCTTATTTATTTTCCACTGGGGGCAGTGTGTCCCGTCTAAGTGTGGGGTACTGGTATTTGTATGCTATAATTCTTTGTCTGCATTTGCATTTATTCTAGTTTTTTGTTTGATTTAGTTAGTAGTCGTAGATTTTTTTTAGATTTTGATGCATGAAATTATTCTGATAGGCGGCATGGTGTTATGACAAGAGTTTGTGCTAGAATCTTTACTATTGAGACATTTAGGCTCTAAGTGTGACTCACTGTGTGATAATTATGTGGTTTAATTAATTCATCTGTTAGGATCAAGAGTCTATAATACTCCCAATAAAGTTGACCACGTGCCTTGTGTGTGTGAGGATATAGTATATTCTGTGTTTGTGGCTGATGCTAGAACTTGCCTGGTGTGTGTGTGAAGCGAAATAAAGAGTGTGAGTGTAGGAGATGATTTAGGCATTTCTTTGGCAGCCTGTGATTGTTTACCTTCTGTTTACCTACCCGTGGACATTATCCTAGTCAACCCTTTTGAGCCTTTAAGCCATTTTCTTTGACAGCCTCATATGTAAGCCTAATCCATTTTTTTCAAGACCATAATTTGATCCAAATTCCTAAGTGCTTTAAATTGTGAAGTCATGTGACAAAATAAGAGGAAATTGGGTCAGACTGATGCCATAAAGTGAATCGGTACTTGAATTTGTTATAAAAAAAAAGAGTGGCTATCATAGAGGTGTGTTATAAACAAAGAGAAAAGAAAAGAAAAGAAAAAGAAATAGAAAAACAAAAAGATAAATTGTGTTTATGATTAAATAAAAAGATAGTTATGCTTGAATGGCAAAATAGGTGAAAAGGGGTGATAGATGAAAGAAAGGTAGCAGGGTTGATTAAAAAAGAGTGTTAATGGAATAATGTGATGTATTAAAGCGCTTAGGAACATAGTTACTATTTCTGGCTAAAATAGTCCTACCCGTCCCTTAGCCTACATTACTACCTGTAAAAGACCTAATTGATCCTAATCTTAACATTCTAATATTAGTAGAGCATTACACTAAGGGAAAGCCTATGGTCATTAGTTGCAACATAAGAATTCTTTGTGAGAGTGAGAGCAAGGATAATCTTATACCCATGTTCTGAAAAATGCTGGTTATGGGTAATATCTTATGTGAGACACACATGGTTGATGAGTTTTGGGTAGTCTTGTATGATTCTTTGTGGCATAACATGTGGATACGAATTAACCATCATTACGAGTCTATATTAGAGGTTGAATTGTTTCTAGAAGTGATTAGAAAACTACTCTTTGTTAATAATTGTTGTGCTTGTCTTGATGAATATTTTGTGCTGTTACTGTGAAACCCTAAGTAGATGTTTATATGGACATGATATTTTGTTCGAGGATGAACAAAGCTTTAAGTGTGGGGTGTTGATGATAGGCGTATTTACACGCCTAAAGTACTATAATTTACCCATATTTTAGCTAAGTTTTGAGGACAAAATATATAATTCATGCACTTTTAGTCCTTTTTCCTGTAAGTGAGCTAACAAATGTGATTAGCAAGTTTTCAGGTATAAATGATGCATATTTCAGCATATTATGGATAACTTGACGCCCAAGGAAGCTTCACAAAAGAAGGAAGGGAAATCTTGGACGCCAAGGACCAAAAGTGATGCATGGAATATCTGTCCCGGGCAAAAACAGCATTTCCAAAGACTTTGGGGATCAGCAGTAACTTATTAGGATTAGGATAATGATGCAGTAACCTAGTAGGATTAGGTTAAGTAATGCAGTGGCCTAGTAGGAATAGGATATGGGTGTTATAAATACCCTATTTTGCTAGAGATTTTCATTCATTCTGGAGTTCCGAAAACAATTCTCTTTCAATTAATTGCTTTCTCTTCATCTATTCAATTCTTAATTTCCACAACAAGAGAACCGCTATTCTAAAAGGGAATTCACGCCTAACGCCATACCTAACCCTACTACACGTGAGATCTTTATTTTGGTATAATGATAAAGTCTATTGTAATTTCCGTCGCACTCATGAATAGCTAAACTTCTTTGTTGGGGTTATGGAAGTCTTATGAGATACTATCTATTGCTATGAGTTTGTGAGTTCGTGACTCATATGATGCTTATATATTATTCTCTTCATCTTAATGCAAATTCTTGTGGTTGCAAACGCATAGAATACGCCAGTATAGCATTAACTTGTTCGAAAGAAAAGTTATATGTCTTGAAAAAAGATAATGTCAAGGTAATAGGGCACCAACCCCTGTTAAAAAGTTAGTGCCGTAACTGGATTAACCTCTTGGAGAGTTCGTACCGTTAGACACGCTTTAAGCTCGAAAGAGTTAAAGTGAAATAACCCTTGATGGTCGAAAGACGCCTGGATTTACCATAGAATACAACTCTCTATAAGCATATGCATGTCTGAATTCCGCATAACTCATAGCCAATAGAGACGTATAACTCATAAGGTGGACATAACCCCAACTCTCAATTCTCATTGGTTAAACATCTTACTAAACATTCTTTCTTTTTACTTTGCTATTTTCTGTTTTTACTCTATGATTTTGTTTACATTATTGCACGCTACAAAATCCCCCCTTTTACGAGACTTGCACCAAAAGTATAATAATCTTTGCTTACTTAGTGACCAAGTATTCTTTGTGGGATCGATACCCAGCCTAGTTGGGTTATATATTTGACAACGACCACTTACACTCTTACGAGAGCTGTAGTTTGAGCGTTATCAGTAATCCACTGGAACCCGGCTGACACTATAAAAAAAATGGACAAGTGTGAAATTGACCCTTGGTGCGATGCGGTACCATTATGGATTCTCATTGGATTTTGACAATTGGGAAAATAGCCATTGGCGTGACGCGGTGGGATTGCGGTCCCTCACTGAAAATGAAAATTATGAATTAGAACATTGGTACGATGCTCCATTATCACAGATCTTCATTGGAAACTTACCATTGCTATTTTAACTGGCTCTGCGACACAGTGCTGCACCAGGTGGCACATTATTTTACAAAAACTACTATAACTCTTTACTTGGGTATCAAATTTGGGCGAGTTTTATATCTTTTGAAAGCTGACTGAATTTCCTACGAAATGGCAGATCTTAAACTTAAAATTTTTGAGTATTTTGAAAAATTTATATAGAGACACTCATATATTGAGAGTTAAACTGAGTTTGGAAAATATGAAGTATTACTAGAGCTTTCTCTAGAATCCATTCCCATGGTTAATGAGTTTGCTGAGGTGTTTCCCTATGATCTTCCTGGTGTTCCTCCCGATAGGGAAATTTATTTTGGTATTAATCTTGTTCCGCAAACTCATTTAATTTCTATCCCTCCTAATATAATGGCTTCGGTGGATCTAAAAGAGCTTAAGGAGCAATTAAAAGACATCTTAGATATAGGTTTTATCTACCCTAGTTTGTCTTCGTGGGGAGCCCCCATATTGTTCATGCAGAAGAAGGATGGTTCCCTTCGTATGTGCAATGATTATCGTTAGTTGAACAAATAACCCGAAAGAATTAATATCCTCTCTCTAGGATCAATGATTTGTTTGATAAAATTTAAGGTGTGAAGGGTTTCTCAAAGATTGATCATAGATCGGGTTATTATCAGCTTAAGATTAGGGATGCAGATATCCCTAAGACTGCCTATAGAACCTGATATGGTCACTATGAGTTTTTTGTCATATCTTTTGGGTTGACAAATTCCCTAACAGTTTCATGAATTTGATGAATAGGGTCTTCCATCCATTCTTGGACATATTTGTCATCATCTTCATTGATGATATATTAGTTTATTCAAAAAGTAAGCAGATCATGTTGATCATCTTTGTGCCATGCTACAAACTTTGAAGGATCATTATTTGTATGCCTAGTCCTATAAGTGTGAGTTTTGGTTTAAATATGTAGCTTTTCTTGGGTATGTCATCTGTAGTGAAAGGATCATGGTAGACCCCAAAAGGTTGCAACAGTTGAGAGGTGGCCTAGACCTACAACTCTAATTGATATTCGAAGCTTCTTGGTTCTAGTCGGTTACTATAGAAGGTTTGTGGAGAGTTACTCTACTATAGCTTCTCTTTTAACCAAATTGACCCAAAAGAAGGTCAAGTTCTTGAGGTCCAATGTGTGTGAGGGTAGTTTTGAGAAGTTGAAAACTAAATTGACTTTGGCTCCAATTTTGACCTTGCCCGAGGGTAGTGATGGTTTCATGGTTTATTATGATGATTTTCATGTCAGTCTTGATTGCATGTTATTGCAAAATGGTAGGGTAGTGGCCTATGATTCTAGGCAATTTAAAGTTAATGAGAAGAACTACCCTACTCATGAATTAGAGTTGTTAGCCGTAGTCTTTGCATTAAAGATGTGAGACATTATATATGGTGTTCATGTTGATATCTTTTTAGATCATTAGAGCCTCCAATCAGTTGTTACTAAAAAAGAACTAAATATGAGCCAAAGAAAGTGGGTTTAGTTGTTGAAAAACTATGATATGAGTCTTTCTTACCATCCTAGTAAGGCAAATATAGTTGTAGTTACCCTTAGTATATTGTTCATGGGAAGTTTGGCCAATGTAGATGAGGATAGGAGAGAATTGGTGAAGGACATTCACCGTTTGGCTAATCTTAGAGTTTAATTTATAGAGTCTGAGGATGGGGGTGTATTTGTGATTCTAGTATCACAGTCATCTCTTATTGTTTGGATAAAGAAAAAGCAAGCGTTGGACCCTAACTTGATGATGATCAAGAGTAATGTGGGTTAACATAAGGTTGCGGACTTTATGATTGGTGGTGATGGTATCTTGAGATACCAAGGTGGTCGATATGTTCCTGATATCGATGGATTGAGGGAAAGGGTCATGGCCGAGGCTCATAGATCCCATTATACCATTCATCCCAGTTCCACCAAGATGTATCATGATCTAAGAGAATTCAATTGGTGGGGTAATATAAAGTGTGATGTGGCTAGTTATGTCGCAATGTGTATGGTGTATCAACAAGTGAAAGTTGAGCACATGAGGCCTAGGGGCTTGTATCAAGAGATCCCATTATCCGAATGGAAATGGGAGGTAATTAATATGGATTTTCTTACTAGTCTTCCTAGATCTCAGAATTAATGTGCTTTTATTTTGGTCATTGTTGATAGAATGACCAAGTCTGCTCACCTTTTGATCATGAAGACAAATTACTTAGTGGAAGATTATGCTAAGTTGTATCTTGCAGAGATCGTAAAGTTGCATGGTGCTATGGTTTCTATTATCTCAGATCATGGTCCTCCATTTTCATGCCATTTTTAGAAGCCATTACAAAAGGGTTTGGGTACTAAAATGTGCCTTAGTAGCGTGTTCCACCCGTAAATAGATGGAAAAGCAAAATGGACCATCCAAACATTAAAGAATATGTTTCAGGCTTGTGTGATTGATTATGGTGGTAGTTGGTATGACCATTTGCCTTTGATTTAGTTTGCCTATAATAATAGCTACCACTCTAGTATTGGCATGGCCCTTTTTAAGGCATTATATGGTAGGAGATATCAATCTCCTATCGTGTGGAATGAGGTTGGTGAGGGTAAGTTCTTGGCCCCAATCTAGTTTAATAACCCTTAGAGAAGGTGAAGGTGATTCCTAATAGGTTGAAAACTGCTTAAAGTCACCAAATGTACTATGCGGATGTAAGGCATAAGGATTTAGAGTTTAGTGTTGGCGATTGGGTATTCTTGAAAGTGTCTCCCATGAAGAGAGTGATGTGGTTTGGTAAAAAAGGTGAAACTTAGTCCTCACTATGTTGGTCCCTACTTAATTAAGAAGAGGGTTGGGAATGTTGCCTATGAGTTGGAGTTTCCTTTTAGTATGTACTCAATTCACCCAGTTTTCCATGTATCTATGTTGTGGAAATATGTGGGTGATCCTTCATAGGTTGTTCCCTTGAGGGATTTTGATATTTTAGACTCTTTATCCTATGAAAAGATCCCTGTAAGGATCTTGGATTGACAAGTTCACCGATTGTGAATGAAAGAGGTGGCTTCAGTGAAGGTTCTATGGAGGAACCAAAAGTCCGAGGAAGCTACTTAGGAAGTGGAAGAGAAAATAAAGTCCAAGAACCTTCATTTGTTTCTTATTCTTGAAACTTAGGATGGAGGTATGTGTTGATGTTCTTGCTTTGAATTATGTCTTGATAGACAATGGGTTAAAGTCCCCAATGTATTGAATTAATTTGTGTTTTGTTAAACCATGGGTTCAAGTCCCTAATGCTTTGAAACAATATGTGTCCTTGTTGTGATGGGTCTAAGTCCTTAGTATCTGTAGTTGATTCATGTATTTGATAAATAATGGGTTTGAATACCAAGATCAATGAAATAAAGTGGTTGTTTAATGATGATCATAGTATATGTTGTGTTTTACCTTGTTGTATACTTGTTCTAACTTATTCAAGGATTGGTTTGATATTTTACAATGTGTTAGCTTGTGTTTATTGCTTGCCTTACCCATCATTCATGGTCGAATGATCTAAGTAGGGGAGAATTGAAACACTTAGACTTTGAACCATTGAAAATTCCCTAATTTGATGTCTCTGGACTTGGTACGACTAAGGGTACCACTCATACCCTTTGGATACGAGTTGGTGACCCCCTATCATACCCGAGGATGTATGGTAAGGGTTACATAATGATCTAGGTACGAGTGACACTCCAACCAATCGGTACCTGAAGGTATAAGTCATACCAAGACCAATAGTATAGAGTGATGCCTCGACAAAAAGTGTACTATTTTGGGTATGGTTGATAGGTACAAGTTAGGTTTGATTCTTACCCTTTGGAAATAACCCAAAGGTGCATGGTCATATCCTTAATAGTGTGTGTAACCTAGGAGAAGCCTAAGGTACGAGTCAGGGTACCACTCCTACCCTAAGCTACAGCTACTTAAGTGAGTCGTATGGTGAGTCGTACCCCTGGACGGGGTCAAATTTAAACTTTTAACTAAGGGCCTTGTGGTCATTTACCATGTCTAAAACCCTAATCCCTCTAATTATATAAGTGTGTGTAGCCTCCTAAGCATCCATTTTGATGGATCAAACACCCTAAATACTCTCTCAAGATCATCTTTGAAGAATTGGAGGCTAGGGTTTCAAGAGTGATCTTCAAGGGGAAAAGGAGAGTCAATATTCTTGGTGATTCATCTTGTTTAAGGCATGTACATCTTCCCCTTTTTAAATAAATTTAAGCCCATGTATTTTACACTTGTATTAGTAAGTGTACATGGTGGTTTTGAAATCAAATGAAAAGGGTTTTGTTGCTTAATGATGAATAATTATGATTCTTGCTTAGAATTGTTTTTTAGAATCTTATTGATGATGAATTGTACATGTGAATTCTTGTTGTATATGGTTTAATGTGTGGGTCATGAGTAACCCAAATCTTGATGATTTCTACCATGAAAATATCCTTGTGAAGGTATACACATAAGGAGTTTGTGAAAATATCTAGTTACATGATGATAATGCTTTGAACAAGGGAAAAGGCCCAATATGTATGAATTCTTGATAAATGATACTATGAGGGAAAAATGAGCCATGTATTGTGTAATTGATGACCTTGATGGTTTGATGAATAAGAAGGGGTTAAAGTCCCTAACATAAAAATAAACTTGAATTGTATATTAAACTAAATTGTTGTATAGAATCACAAATGGAGTATGAATGGATTGTAAGGGTCTTGAGGACCATAGTTTAATTGTATGATGAGTTTAATTAAGGCATTGGCCTATTGAAATAGTCGAGCAATGAAGGCTCCCATGAAGACCATATGGTCATGTATGGTGTTGAATTCAATAAATGGGTTAAGGTCCTTATGTGCGGAATTAAATGTATGTGGATGCATGGACAAAGTGTTAGACTACCAATGTCGACTAATGATATTAGTGATGGCTAGAGGGTAAAGTTCTTTGCCTAATGAAATCTTTTGTGGTTAAAATTCTTTGCATAATAAGATATCATGAGGTCAAAGTGCCACGCCAAATAAATTGGCTTAGGGTTAGAATCCCCTATCTAATGTGGCAGAAGGTTAGAGTCTGTTACCGAATGTGTGAACAAGTGGTTAGAGTCCTTCACTTATATAGATGTGTTGTGGTTAGAGTCCCTTACTTGATGATATGTGAACATAGTTAATGTCCTATGCCTACTAAGAAATGCTTGACTCTATAAGTGTAGAAGGTTGGAGTCCTCAATTACATGTATGATGAATGAGTGTGTCCAAAGTGTTGATAAGACTTGCCCCCTTGGTTAGCATGTGATATGTTTATATGTATGGATAAGGTTATGAATGCAATTGAATATTGTATATATGGACTTATTGTTGAATGATGATGCTATTTTATATTTATCCTTGAGTTACATGCTAGCGTTCCAACCGCTAACCATCTCCGGATGCTATGTCCCCATGCTACATAGGGGACCAAGCATCATCTTCTCTTTCTATGCAGTAATTAGGAGATCGAAGCAGTTCGTGGATTGACTACCGAGTGGTGAGCTTCATTATTTTTGAAGACATTCATTCTCGATCCCTTATATTTAGACTTAGTCTTATTTTGACTTGGTTTGGCTATTGTCGGGGGCTTGTCCAAACATATGTTTTTCTAAACTTTGATTTGTATAGAGGTATTGTGGATGACTATGGACCTGGGAATGTTGGTTATTGTGATGAATCTAATGAAGTGATTAGCCTTGTTTAAGTTATGACTTCTAGTATTATTTCCGCTATCGTATTATATGGTCGGGATTATCCCGGCCCATGTAATTGATATGATAATTGTGATGGGTTATCGGGGCGACCTACGATTTATGTGGGATTGAGGTGCCCATACGACATGGCCCATTTTTGGGGCATGTCAACATTTAATGATAAGAATTTGAGGGTGATTCATGATAAAGTGGTGAGTCTAAGACGACATCTCTTGACCCTAAGAGTGTTTTGATGCTTGGTAGTTGTGATTGTGTTCCAAGAGTTGGTGGTTGAATTAGATCGATCTTGGAGAAGTCTCATTATTCAAAGTATTCCGTTCATCCAAGTGTTAATAAGATGTACCATGACTTGAAGCAACACTATTGGTGGTGTGAGGTCAAGAAAGACATTATGGAGTTTGTGGTCAGGTGTTTGAATTTCCAGCAAGTGAAGTATGAGCATCAGTGTAACAACCTATTTCGTCATTACAAAAAATATATATGTAAAAGCATAATAACCTCTTTCATCATAAGTTATAAAACCAATTCTTTAGTATGAGAGTTTATTAGACATGAACTAAGGTCATGCAATACCCCTAATACAAAGTTAAGTTGGAACGGTTCTTACCTGTTGTATTTGAAGCTATGTTTAAACTGGTCTACTTAAAATGAGCTTATTTCCTATAATATAAAGAGTTGTGGGGCTCTATATTCACCAAATTAAATATAATTAAGTCATCTTTTCAACACATCTGACCGCTTATTAATCTGGCTTCAGATTAAAAAGTTATGACCGTTTTACTAAACATTGTGTGGGATAAGAAGTGAACCATCATAGCGGTACTGTTGTGGTAAAATTAACACTGTAGCGGTAACTGTGCAACTTTTAAATTAGTTTTGGATGGTTGTTTGGGTTTTAACTTAAAAACTTCATCCCAAATCCCTTGAGGGAAATTTCTCAACTTCTTAGGTGAAGATTCTTCGTTGAGGTCTGTTCTTCTATCATCTTCTTCATATTTCAATCCTTTAACATGTTAGAATCATTAGAAAGATCTTTAATGGCGGAATTCATGCAATTTGAACCTTAAGTTCACTAAATTTTGGGGAAAACTTGTAGGTGTGCTAATATAACATATAATTACTTTTAGATTGTTAATTAACAATTCCTTGCATGAATTAGTGATTCGAAAACATGAAATTCGATTCTTGGGAATCTTGAATTCAATAAAAAGGAAAATTTTATCTTTGAAACTTCATAAATTTATATGGATTGAGTGAGATAGAACTAGTTAAGGGTTAATTGACACCTTGTAATAATTTGCACCATGAATAAGGATAGGTGGGTAGAATTCCCTAAGTAGTTATTCAAAGAGTAATTGATTAATTACTCTTATAATTTTTTAATGCTAAAATTATTAGGCTAATGGAAGTATGAAGGAAAGGAAAGAGCAACCTTGGTATGGGTTGCTTATTCCAATATCTTCAGTTGAGGTAGGTTATGTTTTAATCTATAGTAGACTTGGACTAGTTGGAAGTAATAACTATAGTTGATAGGAGATTGCATGTCTAGGTCTAAGGAATAGAGTTTGGATGGATAAAACATGAAAATAATGTAATAATGATATAATTATGTGTTATTGTATTTTGTGTGGATCCCATGATGGGTGTTTGTATTGAGTGATTTATTTTATGATTTATAGAGCTTAATATGGGAAAAAGAATAATAATAGAAGAATTAGGTAACCTTATAACCTATAGAACTAGTTTTTGATACCATAAAAAAGGTGAACCCGATATTGTGTATGTTTGAAGTATGAGATATTTTTGCTAGAAATAGTTCGGAGGATTGTTTGTTATAAGAGGAGGTGATGATATAACTTAAGAAACTAAAGTCAAGTTTAGGTAAGTACTAGAAAGTAATATATGTAAAGGTGTATGACTCTAGCTAGAATTGTAAGTTGAATAGAACCGAATGGTTGAACTACGGCTAAAAGGGATACTGTCTTGAGTGTAAGGGTTACTGTAGGAAATAAATTTACTGATTTTAATAGGAATAAAATATAGTTAAATTGGTGAATGAAATAGGATGATGAATTGGAGTATAGATGTCAATCCTGATGGAATGTGCACTCCTAAAATGGAAATTGATTGATTGGTCTTTGCAACACCCCAAACTTCTAGGTTAAGAATTTCACCATTATAAGTATGTAGTTAGATCTAACCCATTGAATTCTTAATTATACCTATGTTTTATTATCAAATTTCTTATTTGATAAAACTATTGAATATGATATGAGGTCATACGATGTCCCTAACACGTAGTTTAATTGAAATCTCCTCTTTCGACAAAGATTTTTTGTAATATTCTTATGTGGTCATCTTCAAATGATCATTAATTCTAGTATATGAAGATTTAGGTGGCCTAGTACCCATCAAAAGAATGGTATTTGAATCTTATTTCAAACACATCCAATTTCTCGTTAATCCGCTTCTAGAGTAAAAAGTTATGACCATTTTAGTGAAGCATGTCAAACTGTCAGATTCGATGACCCCTACGATGAGAGGATCTAAAGATCATTGGTAGAAATAATGACTGCTGGTTGGATCATCTGATGAAGTTCAAAACACCATAAAAAGGCCTCCCATAACTAACGACCAGTACCAATTATTGTTGGTGAACCCTTTCTCACGACATGTAGGTCACTGAAACCTATATATATGAGGTCCTATACCTTATTCTTATCCTAATCTCTCAAAATTAAGTCTTTAACAAATTCAAGAAAGCTAACGTTTCAAATTAAGCAAATTTCTTAAGTTCTCCTAGTTAAGTATTTGTTTTTGCTAGGGTATGCAAGATTTAGTGATGGGTTATTTCAAAATCACGCCCAAGTATTTTAATTATATGATAAAGTATGTTTAAATCTAGGATATTATCCAATTATCCTCAAGCAATGTTTTTTATGCCAAGTTAGAGTTTTTATGAAATGTTTCTCATAAATATCAATGAATACTGTGAATAACATATTCATTATATTATTATGGTTCTCCAAGCATGTTTTAAGATTATTTATGTAGTTGTGGAAGATACCTTGTGTGTTTACAAGTTTGGCATGATTTCAAGAATGTTTTCACACAATCTAATTTATATTAATACAAGTAAGATATGTTTATGAAAGAAAGATATGAACATTTTTATCAAAAAGGAAGTTCATGATTAGTATGGTATTAAGTATGCCTTCAATGATTATAAATAGTTTTTCCAAAAGGTATGTTTCCTGCTTAGTATGGTATCAGATATGACATGAATAATTATGTATAGTTTTAACATCAAGATATGTTGCATGATATGACATAAGTTATATAGATATATTTTAGGAAGGATAACTTAGCACTGAGAGGGCATGGATTCTAGATAGAATTTGTCCCAGAACTATGTGCACCATAGGTTTATGTTATCCTAAGAGGCTTAGATGGATTCATAGATCGATAGGTTTTATACCTTTGGAAGTATAGGAAAACCCTCCCTAATTGGGATTATAAGTTGGTGTATAATGAGATCACATGGTGTAAGTCAGTTTGAAGAACTCCTACCAAAGTAAGTTCTTTATAATTTCATTATACCTACATATATATGCATCAAGAAAAGAAATTTTATGCAAACTCTGTAACTTATGATTCTCTTCCGTTTTCAACATGTTTATGATGCCTTAAAGGATTTCCTCAAATTTATGTTTCCATCTCCATTCATGATCTTAAGCTATTCTTATGTTCTCATTTTCAATTTAAGATTATTGCTATAGATGTATGTATATATATAACTTGTGTACCAATATAATAAACTTTATTGATTGTGTCATGCACTTTATTTTTCATGTGATATCGATCTAGTTCTCAAGCTCAAGATCGCTGCTAGATAGCTCTCCCGTCATTTATAAATGTAGAGTCTTATTCTAGTTTTCTAGTTAGCTTAGAATGTTCTTCTTTTTTTTACAATAAGTTGTCATGTCCCAAAAACCTAGGGTCATGATGGCACTTGTTGCGACAAGCCTTGAGAAGTAAGCTTATCGGCCAAACTGATATTAAAGGAGAAATCAATAGCAAAAACCCAAGTCAACGCTTCTAGAGCGAAGCGAAGCCAAATAACACAAACATAATAATAGCAAAAATACTATTAAAATATCAAGTCAAATCCCAAAACCTAGTTTCACAGAGTAGTAGAACTACTAAAATACAACTCGAATGTCAAAGATACAATAATAGTCCAAAAACAATCAAAATTTGCCTCTGAATACTAAATAAGACATGAAAATAGGCAGGAAGAATTAGTAGGCCAACTCCTGCAGTATAGGACGTCTGCTACCTCAAATATATTCTAAATACTCTGAGTTAGCTATATATGTGGAACACTCACACTGGGATCTTCACTGAAATGATGTATTAGGAATGAGTAAGTTCCACTTGTCTCAGTAGGTATCATAGTTTGCCTGAGTAAAGTAGAAAAAAAGCATATAAGCACAAACTATGGGTTGGTCACCTGCAATCATAAAATGTTCCAAACGGTAGCCCACACTGTATCCACTAATAGTTCTAATATATAATCATATAACAAACACTAATATAAGAAGAAAAGACAAATATACATGAATAATAGGTATAAGTAGGGGAAAGGAATACAAATTAAAAAATATCAAATCAAGAACAGATACACAACACAACATAATTGAAATATTTATGGAACGCAATGAAGAAGATGATGATGATGCATGAGGTCATTGCATAATCTTTGTATACACCTACCAAACTGTTCTCTAAAGGTAGAACCAATGGGGGGCTCGTCAACCCATATACAAAAAATATCTAATGCCAATATCCATAACTCCTCTCCAGCACATGCATCGATAGAGGGTTTTTAAAGATGTCACATTTTTTTGTCAGAGAAAGCCAGCATTTCTAGTATTTCTATGGTGGTACAAATGTTAAAAGAAAGAATATGACGTTTGGATGTAATGTTTACAAGCAACCAAAATTAGAATATTCAAATATCCAACCAATATACCAACTATATGAGCTAAAACCCCACTTTAATCAACCAACCATCCATGATCCAATAAAATTCATAAACTATCAACTGAAACATGTAGGAAAATATCATTGATACCACATAAATTCATAAATATATGCTTTTACCACCGAAAAGAGTGTAATCAAGCATACATATATCAATATTAGGCCAACAATATCATACAAGACCCCACACGATCACACATAACAAATAATATCTTAAAACCATAAAATATTATCCACCCAGGCCCCCACACAGGCATATAAATCTCCTAAGAACATTTTCCATGATACAACCCCATACTTATAGCATGATCTTACATTATTATTAACTACTCAAATTATTCTTAAGAAAGTTAAGACATAACCTACCTCGAATGCCAAAATTAAAACAATTAAGCCTTTATCACCGATACTTCACCTCAAGCACAGACTTAGAATAAGCTCAAACACACAAATATATAATCTACACATCTAAATAATTCCAATAACACTCATACTGCCCACATCAAATCGGGGTCAAAAAGGACCCCCAAAATGGATTTTTGAAAATAAAGGGTAAATCGACATTTTAGTCCAAAAACATATTTCTCAAGATTAAATGAAGTCATAGAAGAAAACCAAAGTAAAGATAAGTTGAAAGGTTTGAATCCAACAAAATGCTAATTTTGGCATTCCGGGTCAAATACCCAAATTTTATGTTTAAATCCAAGCTTAAACAATATGTAAATAATAGGTTCGAAGAAAAGTAGTTGAAATAGGAGTCTGGAGCTTACCCAAACGTAAAAATGGAGGAAATTACCTAAAAACACTAGAAAGAAAAAATCCAAGTCTTTAAAACGGTGAAGAAAAATAAGAAAAAAATATTATATACCAGGTGCCTCTAAAGAGGTTAAGTACTGCTTTTGCGATACCTGCCAATGTGTGCCAGTCTGCTAAAGTGGACAAAGACTGCTTTAGAGCCTACCGCTAAAGATCCCTTGTCCAGCTGGAGCTGGCTCTTAAAGTAGCCAAGTGGAGCTTTGGCGCCTGCCACTAAAGAGACCAAGTGGCGCTTTAGCACCTGCTGCTAAAGCGGCCAAGTGGTGCTTTAGCGCCTACCGCTTAAGTGTCCAAAGTGATACTTTAGCACCTGCACCAACTATGAAAATTTAAAAAATTGCAAGTCTCTGCGGACATCTCAGGATTGATCTAGAATCCCAAGAACGCAAACAAATTATGCTACCTTATTAAATTTGGCGTTCCAAACGCAATATCGATATTAGAATTTTGAAAAAATATTTATTCCAAATAATTAACCCCCAAGATCTAATTTTAGAACTTTCCAAACAGAGGATTCAAATAAGATGCAAAATCCATAAAATCACATCCACTATGTTATCAACCTAAAATCGATGTTTTGGATTTGCTAGTGCAGTTCGTTTTGCCATACGATGCACAAATCAAAAGATGTTAATCAACGTCAACTAATAAATCTCTAGATAACCAAAAATCACAATCTCGCATAAATAACACCGAAATACATTGGGACACATGCCAATCACACTACAGCCCAGAAATACCACAATATAACCACAAGGAAAGGTAAAATGATCAAATCACATAGTGATAAATATTTTACCCAAATCACCAAAAATCAGGTCATTACATCATCCACCACTAAGAATCTAGTTTTTCCTAAAACTTAAAGCCATTGAAATAGTTGAATTAGTGAAAATCTGGGCGTAACTACTACTCGACCTCCTAAGTAGACTCATTTATAGGTCGATGTCTCCACTAGGCCCTAACTAATGAAATGTCTCTAGAACACAATCCTCTAATATCTGTGGCTAGAATAGAGATGGGATCCTCAACAAAGGAAAATCACTCATCTAAATAAACTAAATCCTAATGAATGACATGATACTAATATGGAATTTAATGTTGAATCATAGAAACATAAGAAACTGGATGAACCGCTAATAAATCTAGGGGGTAGTGTTAACTCATAAACGACATCTCTAATAGTTTGAATGATCTCAAAAGGTCCAATATACCTGGTGGTAAGATTTCCCCTCTCCCCAAACCTTATCACATCCTTCATGGGCAAAACATAAGAAAGACATGGTCACCAACACTGAATCTCAAGGCACAGAGTCTATGAACCGTATAGCACTTCTACCTACTCTGAGCATTAAAAGTCTATCCTAAATAACCCAAACTCTATTCATAGACTCAGAAAGTAGGTATGTACCTCGAGGTCTAATCTTAGAAACCTCAAACAAACCAACTGGAGAGCAATAATTCCTATCATACAAAGCCTCAAATGAAACCATCTTAATAGTGTAATGGTAGCTATTATTATATGCAATCTCCACTAGATTTAGATTCTACTTCGATTGACCTCTAAAATCCATGACACAAGAGCAGAGCATATTCTTTAAAACCAGAATAATTTTCTCTGACTTGCCATTGGTGTGGGGGTGAAAAGCTATGCTAAGATCAGCCTGGGTACTCAACTCCTACTAAAATATCTTCCAAAAGTGATATGTGAATACTGAACCTTACTCTAAGATTATAGACACTGGCACGCCATAAAGATAAACTACCTCACAAATATAGATATGGGCCAACCTCTCAGTACTGAAGGAGACCTAAACTGGAAAGTAATGAGCATATTTTTTCAATTGATCCACAATGACCCAAACATTGTTAGAACCATGAGAAGTACAAGGTAACCTAATCAGAAAGTCCATAGTGATCCATTCATATTTCCACTCGAGGATGGGTAACCTCTAAAGTAAACTACTAGGTCTAAAATGCTCGACCTTCTCGTAATGGAGACATAGGAGATCAGCTACCAAAATCCACTGCATCCTTCCTCATGCCCCTAATAAAGTTATCTATAATCATAATATATCTCAATCACACCCAGATGGAGGAAATACTCAAAATAGTAAGCCTCCTCCAAAATCAATCTAATCTACTCATCCACTCCTGACATACAAACATAACCACCAATACTCAAGACATTATCTGGATCAAGAGTGGCTTTCTTATTCTTACCACTTGTTATGAACAAATTTAAAAGTCATGATGGAATCTACTAAATACCGATAGTAGGTAAGCCAAAACCATAACTCAAAGCTAACGTAATAGGTTAATTAAAACACCCCAAACTTTGGCCCTTGCAAATTTTTGAGTTTTTTGCCTTTTGATCATCATACGACTTACAATGTGCTAGTCGTATTATGAGGATACAATCTAGGACCCTAGTCATATGATAACTAGTGTAATATTAGCCAAGTCTTATTCAAGGTATGAGAAAACTCCATACAAGTGGTACATTCATGCTATGAGAGGTATAGTGCCCAACCATATATTGTGTATTATCTAGCCTTTAATATTCTACTTAGGTTATAACTTAAAGGGTACTAGTCGTATGGTGATGGTACGAGTTAGGCAAAGGAGTTGTATATTGGATAGAATATGGTGTCTAACTTTTTGATCAAGTTATGAGTTTAGGTTACCACTTATATGATGTATATACGAGTTGAGGGTCCAATCGTACCCTCTTGTGTTCTTTTTACAACTTTTAAGCAGAGGGTATTACAGCTAATTCCCACCCCAAGCCCTTAATACCCCACATCTTATAACACTTATTTGGAATTTATTCTACATATTAGAAAATTAAAATAGCCACTAAACACTATCTAAAAAGCTCTCAAGAAGATTGGGCTAGGGTTTCTTCAAGGTGATCATCTAGAGGATTAAGGATCAAAGTCTCTTCGTGAATCTTCATAACTCAGACATGTGACTCTATCCTTATTGTTAATTCATAAAAATCATATGTTTTAAATATTATTCATGAATCATTAATTTTTGTTTTTGAAAACCATGGTTGAGGGTTATAATGAATAATGTTGATTATTGTTTTCTCATGTCTTAAATTATGATTATACATGCTTTGATAATGGTTTTGCACATGTGAGTTCTTAGGAATTTTTGACTAAGGGGTATGGTTAAACTTAAGCTTATTATTTTTTAGCTTGAAATAATGGTTTGATAATGGTATGCGCTCAACCTATTTCTGAAAATATAATTGAGAAGAATCTTATCACATATGAATTGTGTTTTGAACTAAGGCATTGGCCTATGAATGTGGATTCTAGGTAAATGATTTTATGAAGTCCTTTATGCCTATAAATTGATTTGAATTGTAACCTTGGTGGTTTGATTGGCTAAATAGATTTGATTCCCTATATGTTAAATTAAATTGGTGTCTTTGTTTGTACCATAGGTTTGTGTCCTAAAGTTGATTGTTAATGGTTATAACACATTGTATGTTTGCAAATGGGGTTTGTATGATGATACCAACGGGGTACCTTTGGTAAGTAAATATATTAATGGTTATGTTTGTGTGTGCTGAATGTTTTGAATTAGGCTTTAAAGCGGTATGTGTAGCTGGGACGTGAAAGCAGAGTCCAAAGGACTTACACTAGAAACCGCATTAGCTGATGTAGGTGTCTATATGATTGGGAGGTTTGAGTCCCCAGAATAGATATATGAATTATAGGTTCGAGTACCCCATATTGTATATGTTGGTGCTTAAGTCCCTTTGATTATGCTGGGAGGTTTGAGTCCCCCATAAGGGCATATACGATTATGAATATTCTCTTATTAGTGCAGCTACATGCACTGGGGTGCTTCTGTCTAAGGGAGAGTTGGGCTCATATAGCCTATGGGTGCCTTATTTTATGATGGTTATGCTACACAACCTTTGTTAAGGTTTTCGAAGAGCATGTTATGCCTTGTTCTCTACCCCGACATGATTTATATATGTATGGATTTGATTGAATATGACGATTTGACTTGGTTTTGAATGATGAAATTATTTTATTCTTTTATTCTTGAGTTACATGCTATTTCTCTAACTGCTAACCATCTCTAAAAGTTGTATCCCCATGCGATGCAGGTCCTAGAATTTCTTCTACTTTACCTGTGAAGTGATTAGGTGTTTGAGTAGTTTGAGTTGATAGTGTAGTGGTGAGATTTCATACTTCAGAAGGATTTAATTTATGGTCCTTATATTCTATGTCTTAGAGTTTTTTAGATTTTGGTTTTGGCTATTGTCGGGGGTATTTACTAATATTTTGTTGACTTTGCATTTATAGAGGCTTTGTTAGATTACTATGGACTTGGGTATGTTGGTTTGTATAAAATTATCATGTATTATTATTAGTTTTAATCTTCATTATCTTGTTATAGGTAAGAATTCATCCGATAATTGTGTTTGTTATGCTAGTTAGGTTAGGTAAAGTGGGTGATCTTTGGTCCACATGGGACTTGAGATACCCGTCATGGAAAGTCCCTCATTCTATTCATGACAAATTTGGTATCAGAGCCTTGGTTCATGGTAAATTGGGTATCCACAAAGCTGTGTCAAGTAAAGTCTCTTTTTTATGGGTGTATAGTGCACCACACTTATTACAGAGAGGCTATGAGACATTTAGGAATGTTTCCCTTTCTTGTTTTCTTATTTCTAGCTATAGAGTCGAAGGTGTTGGATTCCTCTAATTCCTGTTTGCTCACTTTTTTAGATCATGCCTCGCAGATGATCTGAAGCTCATGGGGTCTCCTCTATTCTAATTAGGGATATGTCGATGGGACATGCCCTATTTATGGGGTATAGACGAAGTCTAGGGGTCTAATTTTTGATTTTTCTCCTGGAGTTCCACCAATTCCCTCTAGCCCTCTTCGAGCTCCTCAAGCAGATATAATAATTGCTAAGTTTTGTTAGTCTATTCATATGTTGGATCAGTTGGTAGCTTCTTAGACTGAGTGTGGTGCTTTTATTACTCCATCTTCTAAGGCATAAGGGTTGGAGAATTCATGAGGTTGAGCCCTTCTATGTTCACTGGTATTAGAGTTGAGGAGGATCCTTAAGCTTTTATTAATAAGATGGAGAAAATATTCCAAATTATGTATGTGTCTGATGTTGAAGGTGTGGAGTTTGCTACCTACAAATTAAAGGATGTGGGTGTACTAGTGGTACAAATAGTATGAATAGTCTAGGGGAACTAATGTAATTCTGCATTGAGGGATGAATTTCTAGTACCTTCTTAGACCGTTTCTTTCCTCTGGAGTTAAGGGGAACTAATGTGATTCTGCATTAAAACAAGGAGGAATGCCAGTCAAAGAATATTCTTTGAAATTCCATCAGTTTTCCAAGTATGCGGTGGAGTTTGTGTCTAGCATGAGATCTACAATGCATAAGTTTTCTTCTGGGTTGTCCCCTGAGTTGATTCTTCAGAGTAAGGTTGCCTTGTTAAACAAGGATTTGGATATTTCTCAGTTTGTGGTTTATATACAATGGGTTGATGAAGAAAAGAAGAAATAGGTTGATATTGGCGAGACGTAGAGTAAGAAGTTCAGATTTTCTTATCAGGGTGGAGGACAACAACAAGGTGGTCGAGTAGGGGGAAAGTAGCCTAAGAAAAAGTGGGGGAGTTCTAGTTCTTTCTCTACGGCTAGTAATCCTTTCCTGAAGCTATTAGGTGATCATTTATCTTAGCATGGTGGAGGGTATAGGGTGTAAGATACCCAATATCAAATTGGTGGGGCTCCTCCCTCTCTATTATATCCTTTTTGCTGATTCTGTAGTTAGTCTCACCATAGCCAGTGTGAGAATAGGAGGAAACAATGTTTTAGCTGTGGTCAGATTAGGAATATACAGTGTGATTTCCCCTATAGAGTTTCTTCTGGGAATAATAGGGTCCCTATGGCTACCTCATCACCTCCTACACTATTAGGTGCTACTTCTACTTCTGTTACCGATATTGGCTAAAATTAATTTTATGCACCTGCTACTCATTAGGTGTTTGAGGCATCTTCTGATGTTGTTACTAGTATATTAAAATTCGTTTCCTGTGATGTGTAGTGTTTACTTGATCTTGGGTTCTCTCTCTCTTATGTGACCCCATTTGTGGCTGTGAATTTTGGTTTTGGTCCTGAGTATCTATCAGTCCCTATTTCTATTTCTACCTCAATCAGAGACTGTGGTTGTCAAAAAAGTCTATAAGGGGTGTGTGGTATCTGTTGGTAGTAGAGAAACACTGGTAGACTTGATAGAGTTAGACATGGTTGACTTTGGTGTTATTTTAGGGAAGGACTAGTTACACTCATGCTATGCTTCGTTAGACTGTCAGACCAATAAAGACATCTTTAATTTTCCTAATGAGTGGGTCATTGAGTGGAAGGGTGGTTACCTAACTCCTAAGGAGAGGTTCGCATCATATCTTAGAACTCAGAAATTGATCTCCAAGGTGTATCTCTATCATCTGGTCCAGGTTAAAGATCCTAACTCAGAGGGTTCTTCTTTACATTATGTCCTGGTGGTGAATGAATTTCTTGAGGTCTTCCCTAATAACCTTCTTGTATTTCCCCATATAGGGAGATTGATTTAGGTATTGATCTTGTTTCAAACACTCGTGCTATACCTATTCCCCCATATAGAATGGCTCCGACTGAGTTAAAGGAGCTTAAGAAATAGTTAAGGAACCTTTTAGACAAGGGTTTCATCAATCTTATTGTGTCTTTGTAAGCTGAACCGATGTTGTTCATACGTAAAAAAGATGGTTGCCTTTGAATGTGCATTGATTATGGACAACTGAATAAGGAGACGATAACGAATAAGTACCCTCTTTTTAGGATAGATGATTTTTTGATCAGCTCTAAGGCACTAAGTTTTTGTCTAAGATCGATCTTCGGTTTGGTTATATTCACTTAAAGATTAGGGAGGTAGATATCTATAAGATAGATTTTCGTACCCGATATGGATATTTTGAGTTTTAGGTTATGTCTTTTGGTTTGACTAATGCCCTGACGATATTGATGGCTTTGTTGAATAATATCTTCCATCAATTTCTTGATCTATTTGTTATTTTTGGTGTACTCTAAAAGTAATGAGGATGATACCGATTACCCCTGCATTGTGTTATAGACCTTGAAAGACCAGCAATGGTATGCTAAATTCTCTAAATGTGAATTTTGGTTGAATGTTTTTACATTTCTGGGTCATATTGTGTCTAATGAAGGGAGTATAATGGATCCTTAGAAAGTTGTTGTGGTTAAGAAGTGTCCTAGACTCATGACTCCAATCGATATTCAAAGTTTTTTGGGTTTAGCTAGTTATTATAGGAGGTTCGTAGAAAGTTTTTCTTGTAAGGGTAGGTTTGAGAAGCTGAAAGATAAGTTGACTTTAGCCCTAGTTTTGACACTGCCTAAAGGCACCAAGGGTTTCATCGTCTATTGAGATGCATCTCGAGTTTGTTTGGGTTGTGTGTTGATGCAGTATAACAAGGTAGTTGCTTGTGCCTCTAGATAGTTGAAGGTTAATGAGAAGAATTATCTGACTCATGACTTGGAGCTTTTGGCGGTGATGTTCGTGTTGAAAATCTAGCATCATTATCTGTATGGAGTACATGTTGATATCTTTTATGATCATAAGATCTTGGAGTACGTGCTCACTTAGAATGAGCTTAATCTCAATCAAAAGAGATGGCTTGATTTGCTGAAGGACTATGATATAAGTTTTCACTATCATCTAGGTAAAGCTAATATTGTTACTTATGCTTTTAACAGGTTATCCATTAGGAGTTTTACTCATGTGGATACGGATAAGCATGAATTTTTGAAGGATATTCATTGTTTTGCTAATCGTAAAGTTTGTATCATAGACTCTAAGGATGGTGGTGTGTGTGTGCAACAGAAGGCACAATCATCTCTTGGTTTGGAAATAAAGGAGAAGAGGTATTTGATTCTCTTTGGATGAAGATCAAGGATGATGTGGGTAGGAAGAAGGTTATGGCCTTTGAAATTGATGGTGATGGTATCTTAATGTACGATGGAAGGTTGTGTTCTCTCGATGTTGATGGATTGAGAAGAAGGATTTTGGTCGAGGCCCATGAGTTATGGTATAGGTTTATCCCTATTCGACAAAGATGTAGCATAATCTCAAGGAAATATATTGATGGAATAATATGAAGTGGGATATAGCAAACTTTGTTGCTAAGTATATGGTGTGTCATAAAGTGAAGGTGGATCACATGAGGTCCAGAGGGATACTTCATGAGATTGAACTACTGGTGTGGAAATAGGAGATAATCAATATGGATTTATTTAGTGGCCTTCCGCGGTCATGGAATTAGTGTGACTCCATTTGGGTCATCGTGGATTGGATGACTAAATCCACTCACTTCTTGCCAGTGAGGACTAATTATTCTACCGAGGACTATACGAAGTGTCCCTCTTGTAAGGTTGCATGGTGCACATATCAATTATTTTGGATCTTGGTACTTAGTTCTCGTTGTATTTTTGGCACTCGTTTCAGCATGGTTTGGGGACTAAAGTGAGTCTTAGTATGACCTTTCACCCGCAGTTGGATGGGTAAACCTAAAGGAATATTCTCTCTTTGGAGGATATGCTGCGAGCATGTGTGGTTAACTATGGTGATAGTTGGTTCGACCATTTTCCTTTGATTGAATTTGCTTGTAATAATAGTTACATTCTAGCATTAGTATGGCCCGTTTGAGGAATTGTATGGATAGAGGTGTAGATCTTCTATTGGGTGGTTTGAGGTTGGTGAAGCGGACATGTTTGGCCCGAATTGGTTTACCAAGTTTTGTAAAAGTTTAAGATAATTCGGGATAGGCTTAAAACCTCCTAAAGTAGCGAAAAGTCCTATGTGGATATGAGGCGAAGGGATTTGGAGTTTGAGGTTAGAGATTGGGTTTTCCTAAAGGTATCTCCCATGAACGGAGTAATATAGTTTGGAAAGAAGGGGAAGCTCAGTCCCCGATATGTTGCCCTGTATGTGGTGTTAAGAAGGGTTGGAATTTTGCATATGAGTTGGATTTTCCCTCTAGCATGAGTTCCATTCATCTGGTATTCTATGTGTCTATGTTGCAGAAATGTGTGGGGGATCCTTCGTTGGTTGTTACCTTAGAAAACATAGGTATTTCAGATTCTTTTTCCTATAAGGAGGTCCTAGTGAGGATCTTGCAAGTTTGTTGGTTGCAAATGATAGATGCAGCTTCTGTGAAGGTTCTATGGGGAACCCAAAGTACGAGGAAGCTACTTGGGAAGCCGAGGAAGACATGAAGTCCAAGTATCTGTTCTTAATTTCGATTCTAGAAAATTATGCTTGAGGTATGTGGTAGTTCTTGACATCTTTGTTTTCTATCTTTGTTAATGGTGGATTGTGTATTCCTTGGCATTTTGTTTTCTATCTTAAAGGTAAGAGTAGAGACGTTTGAAGGTTTAATCGAGCTTGTATTTCCTCATCCCATCATTCGAGGATGAATATTTCTAAGTGGGGGAGACTGAAATACCCCAAACTTTGGCCCTTGCAAATTTTTGAGTTTTGGGCAATTCGATCATCATACAAATCACACTATGCTTGTTGTATGGTGTGGATACGATCTATGACAGTAGTTGTATGTTGGATATTGTGATATTGGCCAAGTTCTGTTCAAGTTACAAGAAAACTACACACGAGTCGTATATTCATTATAAGAGAGGTATAGTGCCCAACGATATGTTGTCCAGTGTCTAGCCTTTTATGTTTTGCTTAGGGTACAAATTTAAGCGTACTAGTCGTATTGTGATTGTACGAGTTAGGCTAAGGATTCGTCTGTATGACAAAATGTGGTGTCCAATTTTTTGATCAAGTTACGATTTGAGGGTACCACTCGTATGGTGTGGATATGTGTTGAGGGGTCCAAGTGTACCCTCCTACGTTCTTTTTACAGCTTTTAGTTGAGGGTATTTTTTACAATTCCCACCCAAGCCCTTAAGACCCATGTTTTATAACATTTATTTGGATTTCATTCTACACTTTAGAGGATTAAAACATTCTTTAAAAACTCTAAAAACCTCTCAAGAATATTGGACGAAGGTTTATTTAAGGTGATTATCTATAGGCTTAAGGATTGAAATCTCTCTGTGAATCTTCATAAGTCACGCATGTGACTCTTACCTCATTGTTAATTCACAAAAATTAAGTGTTTTAAACATTGTTCATGAATCATTGATGGTGGTTTTGAAAACCATGTTTGAGGGTTAGAGTGCATAATGTTGAGTATTGTTTTCTCATGTCTTAAATTATGATTATATATGCTTTGATAATGGTTTTGCAAATATAGGTGCTTGGGAATTGTGATATGAACTAAGGGGTCATGGTTAACCCTAACTTGATGTTTTTTGACTTGAAATTATGGTTTGATAATGGTATGCCCTCAACCATTTTGTGAAAATGTCAATGAGAAGAATCTTGTAAAATATGAATTGTGTTTTGAATTTAGTCATTGGACTATGCATGTGGATGATGGGTAAATGTCTTTATAAATTTCTTGTTGGCCATAAATTTATTTTAATTGTAACCTTGATAGTTTGATTGGTTAAATGGGTTCATTTCCTTAAATGTTAAATGAAATTGATGTCTTTGTTTTGACAATGGGTTTTAGTCCGAAAGTTGATTGATAATGGTTATGTCATGTTGTATGCTTGAAAGTGGGGTTGGTATGACGATATCAATGGGGTGCCATTGGTAAGTAAATGGATTAATTGTTGTGTATGTGTTAATTAATGTTTTAAATTTGGATTTAAAGTAGGATGAGTAGCCAGGCCGTGAAAGTGAAGTCCAAAGGACTAACACTAGAAATAGCGCTAGCCAGTGCGAGTGTCTATATGACAGTGAGGTTCGAGTCTCCCAAATGGATATATGAATAGGAGGTTCGAGTACCCCATATTGTATACATTGTTTCTTAAGTCACCTTGATTATGCTGAGAGGTTAGAGTTTACCATAATGGTATATACGGTCATGGATATACTCTGGTTCATACATCTACACATAATGGGCCCTTCCAGCTAGGGGAGAGTTGGACCCATATAGCCTGTGGGTGCCTTGTTATATGACAATTACAATACACAGCCCAAGTTAAGGTTTTCAAAGTGCATGTTAAGCGTTGTTCCCTATCCCGACACGATATATATATATATATATAAATATATGTAATTGCATATGATGATTTGACTTGGTTTTGAATGATGGCATTATTTTATTCCTTTATTCATGAGTTACATGCTAGCGTTCCAACCGTTAACCATCTCTGGACATTGTATCCCCACGGAATGTAGGTCTCAGAACTTCTTCTACTTTACCTGTGCAGTGATTAGGTGTTCGAGTGGTTTGTGAGTTGATGGTGAAGTGGTGAGCTTCCATATTCCTGAAGGCTTCATCTCATGGTCTTTATATTCTATGTCTTAGACTTGTTTAGACCTTTTTTTTGGCTATTATGGGGGCATGTCCCGACATTTTGGTGACTTCGTATTTTATAAGGATTTGTTGGATTAATGTGGACTAGGGTATGTTGGTTGGTATAGACTTATCATGAATTGTTATCGGTCTTATTATTCATTATCTTGTTATATGCTAGAATTGATCCGACACTTGTGGTTATTGTAGCGGTTAGGTTAGGTGAAGAGGGTGATATCCAGTCCACGTGGGACTTGAGATACCAACCATGGCCAGACCCTGATTCGGGTCGTGACATTAATTCAGTAGAAAATTCCCAACAAAGACCAAATTCAAAAATACAATATGTAAATAGAAAAGTATTCTAAATAGATAACATTGACAATACACGATACCAATCCCACGACCTATAGAGTCAGTACAAGAGCATCTAATATCGATAGTACAACCTAAAAAACTTAGAATATAGCTAATACATTTGTCTCAATACAAAAGATTGAATAACTATAAGATAGAAGGAAATAGGCGACTCAAAACTCCAAGAGCTCACCCTATCTCTGAAAGATTAACTCTGCACAAGCAACGGTCAATTGCAACAGATAGTACTCGAATTTAATCCAAAAAGGTGAAGAAGTGTAGTATGAGCACCAATACAATGAGTGCTCAGTATGCATCATCGAACGACTGAGCTATGTCATGATATAAAGATGATTAATTCTAGATAATCATAACTAAATCAAAGTACAGAATCGAACCTGAATCATTTCTATCATCACTGTATATAAAGAGAAACCAAACCGATATAACAATATAACATAAGGCATCAACACATGTCAATATCGCTATGCATAGGAAATAGACAATTGGGAATCATAACACATCATAAAACATCAACATAAGTAAGGACAAGTACAAAGTTGGTTCCCATATGCATATTGGTGGATAAAGTAAAGAACTCATCATACATCCTATACTACTGGAGAGTACACCCAAGAGAAGCATAAAACAATATAACCAACAACATATACAAACCTTATAATTATTCAACCACATTCCCACAATTATCATCAATCGGTCATTTACAAAACTTTTATTAGGTACAAATATTGACCATGTATACATATTCCAAACAATTTGTCACGACCTAATTTCCCAGATGATGATAACACCTACTATAACCCACCAGTAGGCAAGACCAACCCATAGTCTGAAATGGCTAGTAACAGTCTACTCAATAATATAAGGTAAGGAATGAAGAATAAATGGAATAAAAATTAATTACATAAGTAAATCCCAAAACCTGGTGGTATTAGTACAGGAGTGAAATATCAATGGAATTACACTAATACAACTACCAAATGATCTTCAAAGATAAAACAGATATATAAAACATATAAACAGATTGAAAATTTACACCCAAAAGTCCATAAATCATATACCACGTCAATGAGACAATAAGGATAGCCTATTCTATTCATGTCCAAGAGACTAACATAATAAGGCTAAGGAAGTAAAAAGGATAAACTATCCTATTCATGTCCAAATTCATAAATATCTATACAATACCGTATATCCCAGGCTAATATGTCAATAAAGGGCGAAAGAAAGGTAGATAACAATATACAAGGCCAAGGAATAAATATACAATAAGAACAAATGAAGAAGGGATAAATGGTGTTAAGTCATGGATGGGAATCTGTCTCTGTCAAATCTATAAAATAATATTTTTAACCTCTTTAATATGTTTAAATATTTTTTTTTTAGGTAATTACAATAGTAAATAAATCCATTGTTAAGGTGAAAAGTGGGTTTTAACCCTAAGTTAGAAAAATAGTGATAAGGTCGTATTTCATCTAGGATCACATCAATACTGATAGACTAATCATGAGTGTACCGAATCAATGCATGCCATCACCAGTATTCAGTCAATAAAATTGTAGGCAACATGAATGTATACGTGTCCATATTCTACAACCATATCCTTTCCAAAGATAAATACTTTTTGGATATCCAACCAATATCATAACACGACCCTTAGCCCAATTATATATCCATAATAATTACAACATCATAATCACAGCCTTTGGCCCATATACATATTCAAAAATCATATCGACTATCATATTTATAAGTCGTAGCATTTCAATAATCATCTCACATATAAAAGGCATCTTATATCTACGAGGCATAATATCAATAAGCATATCACCTTTCTTAGACATCTCATATCTATAGATCATACCTCATGACCAATAGGAAAATCATCTCTATAAGCCCAATAATCATAACTAAGAGTAAAGTGCATCTCTATGGGCGAAATAACATGACTAAGAGAAAAATGCAACTCTATGGGGCAAATATAATAACAAATAGGAAAATGCATCACTATTGGCCAAAAGTCATAACAAAGAGAAAAATGCATCTCTATGGGCCAAATATAATAATTAAGAGGGAATGCATCTCTATGGGCCAAATATCATAACTAAGGGAAAAATGCATCTCTATGGGCCAAATATCATAACTAAGAGGAAAATGCATCTATATGGGCCAAATATCATAATTAAGAGGAAAATGCATCTCTATGGTCCAAATATCATAATTAAGAGGGAATACCTCTCTATGGCCTAAATATCATAATTAAGAGGAAAATACATCTCTGTGGGCCAAATATCATAATTAAGTGGAAATAACATCTATAAAGGACTAATATCTCATCTAAGGGAAATTAAAATATCTATAGTCCTTTAATCTTAATCCGGTAAAAAACATCACAATTTATCAATTCACCAAGTAAATCTCATAAATAAGGCTCATTAGTCTCAATTAGGTCTACTATCCGCAACTAAGCCCAAAAGGGCTAACAAAAGTCTTAGCCTAAGTGGGTCGTCAGGATGATCCACTTCTAATCCTCAATCTCCATATATAGGAAAACTAAACCCAAAACTAGGCTAAGGAATCTAGTTCAACTTCTAGATGGCAAGTAAGCCATAAACAATCCAAAAATAGGAAATTCATCTAGAAACATGTGCAATTATTTTAATTCTACCCCAAGATACGGTTTAATGATTACTAACTAGACCAACTAAGATCAATCACACTAACCATTTATTCCAACACTTGGACAACATCCCAAACCTAGTATCATAACATTTTCATACTACAAACTAATTCAATCTAGGGAGAAGGCAGTAGGATTATAAAAGGGTCATAAACATACTACCTTACGGATCCAAAACCGTTATCCAATTCTCCAAACATCAATAATAAATACTAGGTTATTTATTCATAATAAAGCCTAACATTAATATTCACATGCCATACATAATCCACATCATCTTTGAAGAAGAGTAGGTAGAAGCCAACCTCAAGGCTAAATAATAAAATTTAACATCATGCACCACTTGCTCATCATCACTTCACAATTCCAAAAGTTCTATAATGCTATCAAAAACATAACCTACTCATCAATACGAGTCTAACGATACCCATATTGCACTGTTGTGCTTCGGGCCTAAAAATGACACCAAAATCCCCAAGTGGGTCCCACATATGGAAATCACATTTCTAGGGTCAAACCAATGCTCATACATCACAAAGAAATCGAAACCCTCAATTAATGGGTGCAAACAAACCAAATTTGGGTCTTAATAAAGCCTTAAGATAAATTGGGAATTTGGATCAATAACTAAGAAATTCACCAATAAAGTCATGAAATTTTACCTTAATCCGTATGATAATCATGATAAAAGATGTTTACCAAGCTCCCTAGTCACGCAGAAGACTCAATTTTGGGTTATCATACTCATTTAGGATTTTAGGCTGTCAAAGATGAAGGGAAAATTCCCAAATTGTCGACCTTGGGGTCTATTTATAGACCCCCTCGGCGAAGGGATGCGGTATACCCATGACAACAAAGTCAAAATCTTATTTTTGACCCTAGAAACTCATTCAGAACCCAAATAACATGACCAAATAGAAATTGAGTGTAAACAATATTTTAAATCCTCTAGAATCATCAAAACGTTCATCCAGGATCATTTCGATAAAAAGTGGGGCCCACATTTATAATTTCATTTTTCATAAAAGTCGCTCAATAGCCCAAAAGAAGTTTGAAAGCCTTGGGACCAGAACCAAAGGTCCTCCTAGCCTAAAATCGACGTTTGAGACGTGATGGAGAAGTTAAATTTTCAATCCAAGGTTGTTTCGACCAAATGTGGGTCCCCACGCCTAAATTTCAATTTTCAAACTTTTCTACCAATAGGTCGATATGAGCTCAGGTGCATTGGAACCCAAATTAAAGGTTTACCTAGACTAAAATTGATATTTTGGATTTGCTGGCATAGTCAAAATTTACAACCGAGATCGTTTCACTGAAGTTTTTGCCCAATGGCTATTTGAAACCGATGAAGACTTTAAAATAGGGAATTGACTCTAAGAATCAAATGAACAACCCGATAATTGAACCGTCAGTCCTAGTAAGTCATAAATGACTCCTGGAAACTATGGAGAAGACCTAATGGTTAAGATAAGAAGAAACATGAAAAATAATCAAAAAAGTCATTACAACATCCACTACTAAAAGACTTTCATCCCAAAAAGTCAACGGATAGAAAAAATCTCAAAAGCTCGAATGAGGTCCTAGGCCCCCACATGCTCCGAACATGACTTCCCAGGTAACCTCCATGAGGACAGAACACTTACAAGGGATTTCTCCACAAGTATCCCTTTTTCAACTAGCACCCTCACTTTACTTCCCAAATAGCCAAAACTCAACTTCAACTGCTAACTGGCCTCCAACTGAACAGATAAGACTGATGCACACAAATCTTAACCACAATATGTTAATACCATCTCGATAACCACATATATCAACAAAGTCACACTCAAGAGAAACTGACCCAAGTCATGAGTCAAACCCATAATTCTTAAATCTCAATATAATTTTCTTCTACCAATCCATTCCTGCTATCCATTTTAAACTAGTAGGAAAATCACCTGAATCTCACCCACGCAATCTCATCACCGAGAACTCAAAAAATTGAAGTTGGTCAACTGAAAGTCCATATGAGAAACATTAGAGTAAGCTCATAAGGAGTAATCTGGGCATACAATTTGAGATAATCAAGAAATGTAAACTATGCCAATACTACAACAATCCAGATAAAAATCAAACTAAAATCCCCAAGTCCAAGGTATAACTACTCATCACTGAATATTTCGCTCCTGGATGTCCCATCAATCGAGAACAAACCCATACTAAATCCATCTCAAGTGTATTACTCCCATTGAGTATATCATCCAAAACTTCCCCAAAAAACTAGAGACTCAAGGTCAAAGGTAAAAGAACTAATACCGAATATGTGGTCTATCATCTGAATAATTACCAACTATAATCCTTCTGAAGTCGAGAAGAACCAATAGGAAACCACAGAGTAGGCTTAACCAGCTTATAAATGAAATCTGAACTGAGACAAGTCTAAAATAAAAGTTGCACAAAAGATCTACAACACCAAACTAAAATCTCAATACTAAGGATGAATCGCTCGATTTCAACCACCCAAACCCAAACCTGAGGATGGGTAGACATTCATACTCCAAGTATGTCATAACTTCCAAATCACCATTCCAAATGGTCATGCCAAAACTGAACCAATAAGCTTATATCATTACCAACCATTCGAATTGACTTTGGTATCCAGATCTGACATATCTGAGATAAATCATACCAAGTAACAACATAGAAATCATGCAAAAAGGAAAATCATCGGTTGAAAAAGAAAATAACACACCCCATATTTGTTGGTCTGCATAAGCTATCAAAACATACTCAAAAAGAACTTCCCAAGGCTGCAAACCATACCAGTAAAGGCAAAAATTTTAGCAACTCAAAAAATGCAACTTAACCCGAAACTAACTAGTCCAATACTCCATCTCAGCAAAGAGTAGTCATAGGCACATATTATCATGGATAAATACTCCACTAAGACTCATTAGGCCGAACAGAATCAAGAATGGGGATTACTTGAATCCACCCAAGAATGACATCATCAAAGAAAAAAATATACCAATTCCAAAATCAAGGTCAAAGTTAAGACCAACACTAGAAAATCAACAACTCAAGATAAGGAATTTCCAATTTGCAAACATAAGTGAGATCACAAGAAAGGCGACCTACCTCTAACTTTCCAACTCCACTTAAGACCAAACCATATCATAGTAAGAAGGAAGTATCTAATCACCACACTAATAATAAAGAAAAACCATCACAAGGGAACGAACCCAACAAATATAAGGGATGAATCCACTATACCTCAATATCGATGTGAAAACCATTATCGGACGATGAAATAGTCATAACCAAAGAACTAACCTCAAACTGATTAATCTCACAAATGGGTTATATCAAAAAAGATAGTGAAAACAAAAGCCTTCGCAACCCAAGAAGCAAGTCTAAGAATCTCAAACTCAATGACAAGTAATATAACTAATTTGCCAACTTTAAAACCATACAAAACCATGGAAGGTCAACTTACTTTTGACACCACAATATATTCCCAAATCAGTGTAACATAGATAACCAAGTGGGGAAAATCAACCTCACCACACATGGGAAAAATTCATCAAACCAGGGTATATATACTCAAGCCACATAATAAGATCATAAAATAAAATTCTAACTAGAGAACTAGTCTAAACAGCAACCCAATGAGGTTCAATTACATCAAGAAATAATATCAAATAATATCAATAACCTCAAGCAGTAATAGCAATAGCAACAACAATATCCACATCAATATAATAAATATGTGGTACCAAAATGAACATCAATATTATGTATCACTCAAGGGCCACAATAAGGATAATGTGTAAAGATAAATAGGACTCAAATCCAAATGCTACAATCATAATAAGAAATATCAGCACAGATCTACTCCACCACTACTAAATAAAATAAACCACCAGAGTAGTCATATAATCATGAATTCAATAACAAGGCAAATAATATTCAATATAAACTCATTAAGGAATATAATAATCAATGGGTATGAATAACCCTAATACACATAATAAAAGATTAATATGGGAAATTAAAGCACACCAATCTTGGTGACATCCATAATCACATGTCTGACGAGCATAAGGAAAAATTTTGAATGGATCCAACTTGGACCGATTGACTGAATCATCAATCGAGTCACCACATGCACTATCTCTAACTGAAGATGCCATAGCATCATAGGTCTTATTTGAATAAGGTGAATGATTAGAAATTCCATATCGGAGATACTTTCTTGATCATTAGTCAATTTCTCTAGAGTCGTAGTAATTCCTAAAGCATCAACATAGTGGGGACACAAACTGAGGCTGGATAACTGATGCTGAGAAAAATCTCTAAAATTATGGCTATCCTTCTGCAATTATAGCCTGCCTCAAGGACTCTAGGTTGGAAGGTAATACATGCTAACTTTATCTTATCAACTATCTCATAGTCTAAAATACAAATTGTGTAGAACTAATGGGTTGTAAATAAAGCAAAACACTATCGAAAGGATCCTCACTCCTGAATACAATACCATTAGCACTATATTAATGGCGTAGCCTCTTACTGCCACTTTTATAAGCCTCAATACTTGTGTTCTCGCTGCTCCTCTCTTAATCAACAACCTGAGGAAAGGATGACTCAAATGCTATTAAGTGATCTGATGACAAAGGGAGTGGCGATGCTAAACCTCTAATAATTCCATACACCATGTCCATCTCAAAAAGATATAACATAGGAATAAGTCTAGCACACTCGAGAAATCCAATCTCATATTCAAAAATTGCTAAATAACCCTGATGAACATCAATTTATCAAACTCTGGTCTATGAGTTGCTTGATGAATTGAATGCCATCTATGGCTATGAGGATCTACAACATGACTTAGATTCCCAATGCTGAATGTCAGAGGCTAAAGTTTTCACGAGCTCAATTAGAGCCTAAATTGGCCCTAAACCCTTTGGCTGATATTGAAGATCATCGACACCCACCTCTGACTCTCTAGTACGATGCTATGTTGAAATGTTAGAAATAGGTACAACAGTCTCATCCACATCTGTCCACATCATCACACATCTTGCATCATTCAGTAGGGACATAATAGTGTCAATGGATATGTTTGAGGTTCTTAGCAATGCTGACGCACGATAAGGAGTCAAGAATTATATTTTCAAAAATATCCTCGTAGCCTCCCAAAAATAGGTTACGGATGTCTCCACACCGATCTACAGGACTCTAAGAACACTTAGCTCTTGTACTAATACACTGGTGAAACCTAGGCTTTGATACCATTTTGTTGCGACCTAATTTCTAAGGTCATGATGGCACCTACTATAACCCACTAGTAGGCAAACCCAACTCATAGTCCAAAACGGCTAGTAACAGACTACTCAATAAAATAAATTAAAAAATAGAAAATAAATAAATAAAGATCAATTATATAAGTGAATCCCCGAACCTGGTGGTACCAGCAGAAGAGATTCTAATATAATAAGAGTACAAGGGTGAAATATTAATGGAATTACACTGATATAACTTATGTCTGAATACAATATAGAGTTTAGTCTAGTATATAAGATGGAGGTAAGTAATACTCAGAAGGTCAGGAGTTCACTCTCAGTCTTCGAACCATGGCTGCTCCGCACGATACACACATTAATGGCGATAACCCATACTATGATCTGTAGGCTGCAGAAGTGTAGTATGAGTACCAAATGAATGGTACTCAGTAAGCAACTACCAACTAAGCTCCAAAGATAAAGAAAATATATAAAATATATAAACAGAATGAAAATTTACACCTAAAAGTCCATATATCATATACCAGGTCAATGAGACAATAAGGATAGACTATTCAATTCATGTCCAAGAGACTAGCATAATAAGGCTAAGAAAGTATCAAGGATGAAGTATCCTATTCTGTCCAAATTCATAAATCTTAATACTATACCTTATATCCTTGGATAATATGTGAATAAAGGGTGAAAGAAAGGTAGATAACTCTAAACAATGCAAACGAATAAATATACAATATGAACAAATAAAAGAGGGATATACGGTATAACCAAAGCTACATATATCTATATATATATAGTTATGAGGTCAACTCAAAGAATAACCTAAATTATCATGTCCTTATTTTAAGACCTCATTATAATCTGATCAGGATTTAATACTATCATTATAGGATTTCTAACCCACATTGCTAGAAATGAATTAAACATGTATAATAGTGCAATCGTAAGATAAAAAAGGTCAGGAACATACCTCAAATCTTGATACCAAATCAATAACCAATCTATCATAAGCTAGCCATAATAATGATCATAACAATGATAATAACAATATCAAAAGCATCGCGAGTAACTATTTAATTGGGAAAACTAAACACCTAGTTGAGCCTATGCGTCCTCCACATGCCTTTGCTCAGAAGGTTTAATCAGCATATAACAACACAAGGCATGTTCATCACCCATATCTATGTAACCATCTGATATTAGTTGATAAACATAGGCACATATTAGTGATAGGCGATGCACATGCAAGAATGAATGAAGGGTACACAATCAACATCATAATCTTATCATCATAACCACCATCATCATCTTAATCAATCTATGGCCTTGCTTAGTATCAACGTATCATCATAATATCCTCCGAACTCGAACCAGGTATATATACATCATCAAAGTAGTATCCTTTGGACTCAAATCGGGTATATATATCATCACAACAATATCCTCCAAAATTGAATCTAGTATAGGTATCACCACAACAGTATCCTTCGGACTCGAATCATGTATATATATCATCATAATCATCAATACATATATATAGATATATAATAGATGTATGGACTCAAGATATGACTAAAAGAGTGTAAATTCATAAGTCTGTTTCCCTCATTGTAAAAGTATAGAAAGGGTCGGAGTATCTCACGACCAAAGTAAATAATAATCTTAAGTCAGGATCAAAATCTGTCTTGGTCAATCATAAAAAATATATTTTCACCTCTCTTATGTGAATAAATATTTTATTTAGTTAGGCAATTATTATAGTAAATAAATCCATTGTTAAGGTAAAAAATGAGTTTTAACCCTTATTTAGAAAAATAGTGATAAGGTCGTATTTTGGCTAGGATCACATCAATGCCGATATACTAATCATGAGTGTACCAAATCTATGTATGCCATCACTAGTATTCAGTCAATGAAATCGTAGGCAATATAAACATATATGTGTCAATATTCTACAACCATATCCTTTACAAGGATAAATACTTCCCGGATATCCAACTAATATCATAACATGACCATTGGCCCAATAATATATCCGATATAATTACGATATTATAATCACATTCTTAGGTCCATATACATATCCAGAACTCATATCGCCAATTATAATTATAATTCATAGCATATCTATAATCATCTCACATAGAAGAGGCATCTCACATCTAGGAGATATAATATTAATAAGCATATCACCTCTATTAGACATCTCATATCTAGACGTCATACATCATGACCAAGAGAAAAATCATCTCTATAACAACAATAATAACAACTAGGAGAAAAATGCATCTCTATAGGGCAAATATACAAACTAAAGAAAACTGCATCTCTATGGGCCAAATATCAAAACTAAGAGGAAAATACATCTCTATGGGTCAACTATAAAAAATAAGAGGAAAATGTATCTCTATGGGCCAAATATCATTACTAAGAGGGAATACATGTCTTTGGGCCAAATATCATAATTAAGAAGAAAATGCATCTTTATGGGCCAAATATAATAACTAAGAGGACAATGCATCTCTAAGGGCAAAATATTATAACTAAGAGGAAAATGCATCTCTATGGGCCAAATATCATAATTAAGAGGGAAATGCATCTCTATGGGTCAAATGTCATAACTAAGAGGGAAATGCATCTCTATAAGCTAAATATCATAACTAAGAGGAAAATACATCTCTGTGGGCAAAATATCATAACTAAGAGGAAAATGCATCTCCATGGGATAAACATCATAACTAACAGAAAAATGCATCTCTATGGGCCAAATATCACAACTACGAGGAAAATGCATCTCTATAGGCCAAATATCATAATTAAGAGGGAACATATCTATGGGCCAAATTTCATAATTAAGAGAAAAATGCATCTCTAGGGGCCAAATGTCATAATTAAGAGAAAATAACAGCTCTTAAAGCCCAATATCACATCTAAGGGAAATTAAAATATCTATAGTTCATTAATCATAATCCAACAAAAATCATCTCAATTTATCAATTCACCAAGTGAATTTCATAAATAAGGCTCCATAGTCTCAATTAGTCCTACTATTTGCAATTAAGTCCATAAGGTCTTACATAAGTCTTGGCTTAAGTGGGCTGGATGATCCACTTCTAATCCTCAATCTACATCTTTAGGTAAAATACACTCAAAACTAGGCTAAGGTATCTAGTTCAACATCTGAATGACAAGTAAGCCATAAACAATCCTAAAATAGGAAATTCGTCCAGAAATAAGAGCAAGTATGTCAATTCTATCCCAAGATACGATTTCAAGATTACTAGACTAGTCCAACAAAGGTCAATCACACTAACCATGATTCCAACATTTGGACCACATCACAAACTTATATCATAATATTTCCATACTACAAACTAATTCAATCTAGGAAGAAGGAAATAGGATTCTAAAAGGGTCATAAACATACTACCTTAGGGATCCAAAAACCTTATCCAATTCCCCGAAGAACAATAATCAATACTAGGTTATTTATTCATATTCAATCCTGAGATTCATATTCACATGCCATGCATAACCCATATCATATTTGAAGAAGAGTAGGTAGAAGCCTACCTCAAGGGCGAACCACAAAACCTCACATAATGCACTACATGATTGTCATCACTTCACAATCCATAAAATGCCATCATTCTATAAAAAACATAATCTACTCATCAATACAAGTCTAACTATATCCATATTGTACTATTGTTCTTCAGGTCCATAAATGACACCAAAAATTCAAAGTTTGTCCCACATACGAAAATCAAATTTACGAGGTCAACCCAATGCTCATACATCATCAAGGAATCATAACCCTCAATTAATGGGTGAAAACAAATAAAATTTGGGGATAAATTAAGACCTAAGCTAAATTGGGGTTTTGGGTCAAGCACTAAGAAATTTACCAATAAAGTGATGAAATCTTACCTTAATCCGGATGATAATCATGATAAAAGATGTTTACCAAGCTCCCTAAACACCCACAAGACTCAATTTTAAGTTATCAGACCCATTTAGGGTTTTAGTCTCTCAAAGATGATGGGAAAATACCTAAATTCCCTACCTTGGGGTCTATTTATAGACTTCCTCGGCAATGCAATGTGGTATACCCGTGACAGCAAAGTCAAAAACTTGATTTTGACCCTCGAAACTCATTCGGAACCTAAATAACATGATCCAACAGTGAAATTTTAGTGTAAACCACATTTTAAATCCACTGGATTCATCAAAAGTTTCATCCAAGATGGTTTAGGTAAAAAGTGAGGCCCATACCTATAATTTCGTTTTACATAAAATTTTCTCAATAGCCCAAAATAAGTTTGGAAGCCGTGGGACCTGAACCAATGGTCTCCCTAGCCTAAAATTGATGTTCCAGACATGATAGAGAAGTCTAATTTTCAATACAAGGTTGTTTCGACCAAATATGGGTCCCACACCCATATTTTGATTTTCCAACTTTCCACCCTATAGGTCAAAATGAGATCAGATGTATTGGAACTTGAAATAGTGGTCTACCTAGACTAAAATTAATATTTTGGATTTGCTGGCACATTTTAAATTTGCATCCGAGATCGTTTCACTGATGGTTTTGCCCGATGGCTATTTGAAACAAATAAAGAATTCAAAGTAGGGAAATGACTCTAAAAATTAAATAAACTTCCCGTTAACCAAAGCGTCTGTCCCAGTATGTCATAAATTACTTGGGGAAGATATTGAGAACCACTAATTTTAATGATAAGTGGAAACATGAAAAATAATTGAAAGGGTTATTACACCATTTCCATCATTAACCACTTAATCTTCACTTCTTCATTGGCCACTATTCCTTAGTTAATTATTTCTCATTACTAGATTACTAAGTTACTAGTTATCACTTAGGCAAATATCCACCACATTTAATACTAATTTACACCATGGAATATCTATGTAAATCCACTATCCATAATATTATCAACCAGGCATCCTTCATCGCTAGCCATCACAGTATTGACTAAAATCCATCATTCATCAACTAATATCATTTATCAACTAACATCATTACTTAGCAATATAAACCACTAATCATCAACTATACTATTTTGTAGTCATTTAACACTATTGGTCTATGACCGAAATCAGTAATATTAATAACATGCCTAAATTACATATAAATATATAAACATATAATTGCCATACATATACCTCGGTAAAAGATTCCATGGTTGTTAAAAGAGTCTATAATGGGTGTGTGATATCTGTTAGTGGTAGAGATACTCTGGTAGCTTTGATAGAGTTGAGCATGGTCAATTTTGATGTTATTTTAGGGATAGATTGGTTGCACTTTTTCTATGCTTCTTTAGATTGTCGAACCCGTATGGTAATGTTCAAATTCTCTAATGAGCCGGTCATTGTATTGGTAGGTGGTTCCTTAGTACCTAAGGGAAGGTTCATTTCTTATCTTAAGGCCCAAAGGTTGATTTTGAAGGGTGTTTGTACCATTTGGTTCGAGTTAAAGATTCTAACTTGGAAGAGACTTCTTTAGAATCCATTCTCGTGGTTAATAAGTTTCTTTTCCCAGTGATCCTCCCACTAGGGAAATTAATTTTGGGATTGATCTTGTTTCAGCTACTCATCCAATTTTTATCCCTTCTTATAGAATGGCTCCGACAAATAAAAAAGAACTTAAGGAGCAATTAAAAGACCCCTTGGATAAAGGTTTTATCTACCCTAGTATTTCTCCATGGGGTGACCCCATGTTGTTCATGTGGAAGAAGGATGGTTCCCTTCATAGGTGCATTGATTATCGTTAGTTAAACAAAGTGATCGTTAAGAATAGATATCCTCTTACTAGGATTGATGATTTGTTTGATCAACTTAAGGGTGAAAAGTGTTTCTCTAAGATTGATCTTTGATTGGTTTATCATCAGCTTAAGATTAGGGATGCATATATCCTTAGAGTGCCTTTAGAACCTGATATGGTCACTATAAGTTTCTTGTCATGTCTTTTGGGTTGACAAATGCCCAGGCGGTATTCATGGATTTGATGAATAGGGTCTTCTGCCCGTTCTTGGACATATTTTTCATCTACTTCATTGATGATATATTAGTTTATTCTAAGAGTGAGCGGATCATGTCGATCACCTCCATTCCATGTTACAAGCATTGAAGGATAATTATTTGTATGCCAAGTTCTCCAAGTGTGAGTTTTGGTTGAAAGCCATAGCTTTTCTTGGTCATGTCATCTCTAGTGAAGGGATCATGGTAGATCCCCAAAAGGTTGCGGCAGTTGAGAAGTGGCCTAGACCTATGACTCCAACTAATATTCAGAGCTTTTTGGGTCTACCCAATTACTATATAAGTTTTGTGGAGAGTTTCTCTACTATATCTTCTCCTTTGACCAAATTGACCTAGAAGAAGGTCAAGTTCTTCTGGTCCGATGCCTATGAGGGTAGTTTGAAAAAGTTGAAAGCTAAATTGACTTCAGCTCCAATTTTGATATTGCTCAAGGGTAGTGATAGTTTTGTGGTTTATTGTGATTATTCTCGTGTTGGTCTTGGTTGTGCATTGATGCAACATAGTATGGTGGTGTCCTATGCTAGTAGATAATTGAAAGTTCATGAGAAGAACTACCCTACTCATGACTTAGAGTTGTTAGTCGTGGTCTTTGAGTTAAAGATGTGAGACATTATATATGGGGTTCATATTAATATTATTTTTGATCATAAGAGCCTCTAATATGTGTTTATCGAAAGGGAATTAAATCTCATCCAAAGAAGGTGTCTTGAGTAGTTGAAGGACTATTATATGAGTCTTCATTACTATACCGATAAGGTGAATATAGTTTTTATGCCCTTAGTAGATTGTCCATGGAAAGTTTGGCCTATATAGATGAGGATAGGTGATAATTGGTAAAGGAAATTCACCGTTTAGTTAATCTTGGAGTTTGACTTGCGGAGTTTGAGGATGGGGGTGTATTTGTTCTTCTAGTGTCTTAGTCGTTCTTGTTGTTGAGATAAAGAAAAAGCAAGTGTTGGAAACTGACTTAATGAAGATCAAGAGTAATGTTGGTCAACACAAGGTTGTGGAATTCGTCATTTGTGGTGATGGTAACTTGAGATACCAAGGTAGGATATGTGTTCTCGATATTGATGGATTGAGTGAAAGGGTCATGCTGAGGCTCATAGATCCCATTATGCCATTCATCTCGGTTCCACCAAGATGTATCATGATCTTATAGAGTTTTATTGGTGGGGGAATATAAAGCATGATGTGTCTAGTTATGTGTCCAAGTGTATGATGTGTCAACAAGTGAAAGTTGAGCACATGAGGCCTGGGGGCTTATATAAAGAGATCCCATTACCCGAATGTAAGTTAGACGCAATTACTATGGATTTCATTACCAGTTTTTCTAGATATCAGAATTAATGTGATTCTATTTGGGTCATTATTGGTAGAATGACCAAGTCCATTCACTTTTTGATTGTGAGTACAAATTGCTACGCGAAAGATTATGCTAAGTTATATCATGCGGAGATCATGAAGTTACACAGTGCTATGGTTTCTATTATATTGGATTGTGGTCCTCTATTTTTATCCCACTTATTAAAGTCGTTCCAAAGTGGTTTGGGTACTAGAATGTGCCATAGTATCGCGTTCCACCCGCAAACGGATGGAAAAGAAGAAAGGACCATCCAAACATTAGAGAATATGTTGCGGGCTTGTGTGATTAAATATTGTGGTAGTTGGTATGACCACATTCCTTTGATTGAGTTTGCATAAAATAATAGTTACCACTCTAGTATTGGCATGGACTCTTTTTAGGCATTCTATGGTAGGAGATGTCGATCTTTTATCGGGTGGTACGAGGTTGGCGAGGGTAAGTTTCCTGGCCTCTATATAGTTCACCAAGCCTTAGAGATGGTGATAGTGATTCGTGATTGATTGAAAACCACTCTAAGTTGCCAAAAGTCCTCTGCGGATGTGAGGCGTAGGGACTTAGAGTTTAGTGTTGGCGATTGAGTATTCTTGAAAGTGTCTCCCATGAAGGGCGTGATAAGTTTTGATAAAAAAGGGAATCTTAGTTCCAGCTATGTTGGTCCCTATAAAATTAAGAAGAGGGTTTGCAAAATTGCCTATGAGTTGGAGTTGCATTCTAGTATGAACTCCACTCACCCAGTTTTCCATGTCTCTATTTTGTAAAAATGTGTGGATGATCCTTCGTTGGTTGTTCCCTTGAGGGATGTTGATATTTCAAACTCATTGTCCTATGAGAAGATCTTGGTGAGGATCTTGGATCGTCAAGTTTGCCAGTTGAAAAAAAAAGAGGTGTCTTCGGTGAAGGTTTTATGGAGAAACAAAAATTTTGAGAAAGCTACTTAGGAAGAGGAAGAGGATATGAAGTCCAAGTACCCCTATTTGTTTTCTATTATGTAAACTTTGGATGGAAGTATGTTTAGATCTCCTTGCTTTGAATTATGTCTTGATAGACAATGGGTTAAAGTCCCCAATGAGTTGAGTTGATTTGTGTTTTGGTAAACCATGGGTTCAAGTATCTAATGCTTTGAAATTATATGTGTCCTTGTTTTGATGGGTTTAAGACCCAAGTATCTTGAGTTTATTCATGTCTTTGATAAATGATGGGTTGGAGTCCCAAGATCCATGAAATGAAGTTGTTGTTTGATGATGATCATGATATGTGTTGTGTTCTACCCTTATTGTATACTTGTTCTAACTCGTTCAAGGTTTGGTTTCATATGTGATAATGTGTTAGCTTGTGGTTATTGATTTCCTTACCCATCATTCATAGACGAATGATGTAATTGGGGGAGAATTGAAACACTTAGACTTTGAACCATTGGAAAATTTCCTCATGTGTTATCTTTGCACTTGGTATGACTAAGGTTACCACTCATACCCTTTAAATACTAGTTGGTGACCCTCTATCGTACACTATAAAGTATGGTGAGGATCTCTAGCTATCCTAGGTACGAGAGAGGCTCCAATAAATCGGTACCTTAAGGTACATGTCGTAAAAAGACCAATCGTATAGAGTGATACCTCGACCAAAAGTGGATTGTTTTTGGTACGGTTGATGGGTATGAGTTAGGGTTGATTCTTATCCTTTGGATATGACTCAAAGGTGCATTGTTATATCCTTAATAGTGTGTGTTACCTAGGAGAAGCCTAGGGTATGAGTCATGGTACCACTTATACCCTATGGTAGAACTACTAAAGTGAGTCGTATGGTGAGTCATACCCCTGGATGGGGTCAATTTTAATCTTTTAACTAAAGGCCTTGTGGTCATTTTCCATGTAAAAAACCCTAACCCCTCTCATTATATAAGTGTGTGTATCCTCCTAAACATCCATTTTGATGGACCAAATACCCTAAATACTCTCTCATGATCATCTTAGAAGAATTGGAGGCTAGGGTTTCAAGAGTGGTTTTCAAGGGGCAAAGGGGAGTCAATATTCTTGGTGAATCATCTTGCTTATGGAATTTACCTTTTCCCCTTGCTAAATAACTGTAAACCCATGTATTTCACACTTGAATTAGTAAGTGTACATGGTGGTTTTGAAATCACATGAAAAGGGTTTTGTTGCTTAGTGATGAATAATTATGATTGTTACTTAGAATTGTACTTTAGCATGTTATTGATGATTACTTTTACATGTGAATGCTTTTTGTTTATGGTTTAACATGTGGGTCATGAGTAACCCTAATCTTGATGATTTCTACCATGAAAAATTGCCTTTTGAAGATATACACATAAGGTGTTTGTGAAAATGTCTAAGTGAGATGTCTAGTTACATAATGATGATGCTTTGAACTAGGGCAAGGGCCCAATATGTATGAATTCTTGATAAATGATACCATGAGGGTAAAATGAGCCATGTATCATGTAATTCGTGACCTTGATGGTTTGATGAATAAGAAGGGGGTTAAAGTCCCAAACATAAAAATAAATTTGAATTATGTGTTGAACTAAATTGTGGTATAGAATTGCTAAGGAAGTATGAATGGCTTGTAAGGGTCTTGAGGACCATAGTTGAATTGTATGATGAGTTGAATTAAGGCATTGGCCTATTGAAATAGTCGAGCAATGAAGGCTCCCATGAAGACCATGTAGTCATGTATGGTGTTGATAGGCTAAATGGGTTAAAGTCCTTATGTGCGGAATTGAGTGTATGTTAATGCATGGACAAAGACTTAGACTCATAATGTCAACTAATGATAGTCGTGATGGCTTGAGGTTAAAGTCCCTTGCCTAATGAAATTTCTTTTGGTTAAAGTCCTTTGTATAATAAGATATCATGAGATCGAAGTGCCTCGTCAAATAAATTGGCTTAGGGTTAGAGTCACCTATCTAATATGGTATGAGCTTAGAGTTTGTTGACTAATGTGTAAACAAGAGGTCAGAGTCCCTCACTTATATGGTTATGTATGTGGTTAGAGTCCCTTACTTGATGATACGTGAACATAGTTAAAGTCCTATGCCTAATAAGAAATGCTTGACTTTATAATTGTGGAAGGTTAGAGTCCTTTATTGCATGTATGGTGAATGAGTGTGTCCAAAATGTTGATAAGACTTTCTCCCTTGGTTAGCATGTTATATGTCTATATGTATGGATATGGTTATGAATGTGATTGAATTTGATATATATTGACTTGTTGTTGCATGACGGTGCTAATTTTATCTTTATCCTTGAGTTACACGCTAGCGTTCCAACTACTAACCATCTCCAAATTCCATGTACCCATGCGACATAGGGTCCAGAGTATCATCTTCTCTTTCTGCACAGTGATTAGTAGATTGAAGTGGTTTGTTCATTGACTACTGAGTGGCGAGCTTTCTTATTTCGGAAAACATTCATTCTTGGTCCCCTATATTTAGACTTAGTCTTATTTTGACTTGGTTTGGCTATTGTCAGGGGCTTATTCGAACATATGCATTTCTAAACATTGGTTTTTATAGAGGTATTGTTGATGACTGTGGACTTTGGAATGTTAGTTAGTGTGATGAATCTCATAAAGTGATTAGCCATGTTTAAGTTATAAGTTCTAGTATTGTTTCCATTATCTTATTATATGGTCGGGATTCCCCCAACCCATGTGATTGATGTGATGATTGTGATGGGTTATCGGGGAAACCTCTGGTTCATGTGGCCTTGAGGTTCCCATATGACATGACCCAATTTTGGGGCGTGTCAATAGTTTAATGATAAAAAGTTAAGAGTGATTCATGATAGTCGTGAGGCTAAGACGACATCTCTTGATCCTAAGGGTGTTTTGATGCTTGGTAGTTGTGTTTGTGTGCCAAGAGTTGGTGGTTAAATTCGATCGATCTTGGAGAAGGATCATTTTTTGAAGTATTCCATTCATCTAGGTGTGAATAAGATGTACCATGACTTGAAGCAACACTTTTGGTGGTGTGAGGTCAAGAAAGACATTATGGAGTTTGTGGCCAAATGTTTGAATTGCCAGAAAATGAAGTATGAGAGTCAGTGCAATGGCCTATGTCGTCATTACTAAAAATATATATGTAAAAGAATAATAACGTCTTTCATCATAAGTTATAGAACCAATTCTTTAGTATGGGAGTTTATTAGATATGAACTAAGGTCATGCAATACCCCTAATACAAATATAAGTTGGAATAGTTCTTACTAGTTGTGTTTTAAGCTAAGTTTAAATTGGTCAAGTTAAAATGATCTTATTTCCTATAATATAAAGAGTTGTTGGGCACAATATTCACCAAATTAAATATAATTAAGTATTCTTTTCAACACATCTGACTGCTCATTAATCTACCTACAGACTAAAAATTTATGACCATTTTATTGAACACTATCTGGGCTGAGAAGTTAACCGTCATAGCGTACTGTTGTGGTAAAATTACCACTGCAGCTGTAACTGGGAAGATTTTAAGTTAGTTTTTGATAGGTGTTTGGGTTTTAACTTAAAAACATAATCCCAAATCCCTAGAGGGCAATTTCTCAACTTCTTCGATGAAAATTGTTCGTTGAGGTATGTTCTTCTGTCATCTTCTTTGTATTTCAATCCTTTAACATGTTAGAATCATTAGAACGATCTTCAATGGCAGAATTCAAGCAATTTAACGTTAAGTTCACTAAATTTTGGGGAAAACTTGTAGGTTGTGATAATATAACCTATAATTGCTTTTAGATTGCTAATTAACAATTCGTAGCACAAATTAGTGATTCTAAAACATGCAATTTGATTCTTGAGAATCTTGAATTAAATAAAAATGAAATTTTTATCTTTGAAACTCCATAAATGTAAATGGATTGAGTATAATAAAACTAGTTAAGGATTAATTGACACCGTGTAATTAGTTAGACCATGAATAAGGATAGGTGGGTAGAATTCCCTAAGTAGTTATTCAAAGAGTAATTGTTTAGTTACTCTTATAATTTTTATTTCTAAAATTATTAGGCTAATGGAAGAACGAAGGAAAGGAAAGATAAACCTTGGTATGGGTTGCTTATACCAATATCTTCAGTTGAGGTAGGTTATGGTCAATGTGTAGTAGACTTGGACTAGAAAGAAGTAATAACTGTAGTTGATAGGAGATTGCATGTTAGGTCTACAGGCATAGAGTTTAGATGCATAAAACACAAAAATAATGTAATAATGATATAATTGTGTATTATTGTATTTTGTGTGGATCCCATGATGGATGTTTGTATTTAGTGATTTATTTGATGATTTGTAGAGTTTAATATGTGAATGTAAAAAATAATAGAAGAATTAGGTGGCCTTCTAACCTATAGAACTAGTCTTTAATACCATTAAAAGGGTGACCCCGATATTATTTATATTTGAAGTATAAGATATTCTTGCTAGAAATAGTTAGAAGGATTGATTTTTAAAAGAGGAGGTGATGATATTACTTACGAAACTAAAGTCAAGTTTTACTAAGTACTAGAAAGTAATATATGTAATGGTGTATGACTCTAGAAAGAATTGTAACTTGAATAGAGCCAAATGGTTGAACGACTGCTAAACGGGTAAGTATCTTTGGTGTAATGGTTAATAGTTAGGAAATAAATTTATTGATTTTAATAGGAATAAAAGATAGTTAAATTGGTGAATGAAATAGGATGATGAATTAGAGTGTAGCTATCAATCCTGGTGGAATGTGCACTCCTAAATTGGAAATTGATTGATTGGTGTTTGCAACACACCAAACTTTCAGGCTAAGATTTTCACCTTTATAAGTATGTAGTTAGATATAACCCATTGAATTATTATTTTTACCTAGGTTTTATTATCAAATTTCTTGTATGATAAAAGTATTGAATGTGATTTGAGGTCATATGAAGTCCCTAACACCTAGTTTAATTGAAATCTCCTCTTTCGACAAAGTTTTTTTGTAAGATTATTACGTGTTCATGTTCAAATGATCATTAATTATAGTATATGAAGATTTAGGTGGCCTAGTACCCACCAAATTAATATTATTTGAATCTTATTTCAAACACATTCAATTGGTCATTAAACCGCTTCTAGAGTAAAAAGTTATGGCAATTTTAGTGAAGCATGTCAATCTGTCAAATTTGATGACCCATATGATGAGAGGATCTAAAGATCATTGGTAGAACTGATGAATTCTGGTTGGATCATTTGATGAAGTTCCAAACACCTTAAAAAGGCATCCCAGAACCAACGACTAGTACCAATGATTTTTTGTAAAACCAACTACCGTTGGTTGGTCTATCTAATATCCAAAACAACTTTATGGTCACATTTTTCTTAATCAGTCTTTTTCTTAGCATTTAAACCTATCTCACGAAATGAAGGTCACTAAAACCTAAATATATGAGGTACTATACCTTATTATTCTCCTAATCTCTCAAAAAAAAAGTCATTAACAAGTTCAAGAAAGCTAGCATTCCAAATCAAGCAAATATCTTATGGTCTCCTTGTTAAGCATTTGAGTTTGCTTAGGTATGAAAGATTTAGTGATAGATTCTTTCATACTCATGCCCAACTATTTTAATTATATGATGAAGTATGTTTAAATCTAGGATATTACCCAATTATATCAAGCAAAGTTTTTTATGCAAAGTTAGAGTTTTAATGAAATGTTTCTCATGCATATCAATGAACTACTGTAAATAACATATTCAGTATATTATTATGATTCTCCAAGCATGTTTTAAGATTAATTTATGTAGATTTGGAAGCTACCTCATGTGTTTACAAGTTAGGAATGATTTCAAGGAAGTTTACACACGATCTAATTTATATGAATACAAGTAAGATATGTTTATCAAAGAAAGATATAAATATTTTTCACCAAAAAGTACATGATTAGTATGGTATTTAAGTATGCCATCAATTCTTATAAATAGTTTTTCCAAAAAGTAAGTTTCATGCTTAGTATGGTATCCGATATGAAATCAATAAATATGGATAGTTTTGACATCAAGATATGTTGCATGATATGACATAAGCTATATAGATATGTTTTTGGAAGGATAACTTAGCATCGAGAGGGCCTAGATTCTAGATAGCACTTGTCCCAGAACTATGTGCACCGTAGGTTTATGTTAGCCCTAGAGGATTAGAAGGATTCATACATAGATAGGTTTTATACCTATGCAAGTATAGGAAACCCCTCTCCAATTCGGATTAAAATTTGGTGTATCATGAGATCACATGGTGTCTGTCATTTTGAAAAAACTCCCACCAAAGCATATAATTTATAATTTCATTATACCTACATATATATGCATCAAGAAAAGAAATTTTATGTAGACTCTGTAACTTATGATTCTCTTCCGTTTTCAACCTGTTTATGATGCCTTAAAGGATTTCCTCATAGTTATGTTTCCATCTCCATTCATGATCTTAAGCTATTCTTATGTTCTCATTTTCAAATTAAGATTATTGCTAGAGATGTATATATATAAGTTGCGTACCAATATAATAAATTTTATTGATTGTGTCTTGCACTATATTTTTCATGTGATATCGATCTAATTCTCAATCTCAAGATCGCTGCTAGACATTTGATACCATCTACACTTTAGCTGTTTGGTTAGCTCTCTCATCATATATAAATGTAGAGTCCTATTCTAGTTTTCTAGTTAGCTTAGAATGTTCTTCTTTTTTACAATAAGGTGTCACGACCCAAAAACCAAGGGCCATGATGGAACTTGTCGCAACAAGCCTTAAGAAGTAAGACTATTACCCAAACTGATATTAAAGGAGAAATCAATACCAAAAACCTAAGGCAAAGCTTCTAGAACGAAGCCAAATCACACAAACATGATAATAGCAAAAATATATTAAGATATCAAGCCAAATCCCAAAACTTGGTGTCACAGAGTAAGAACTACTAAAATACATCTCGAATGTCAAAGATACAATAATAGTCAAAAAACCATCAAAATCTATCTCAAAATATTAAATAAGACATTAAAATAGACAGGAAGAGGTAGTAGGCCAACTCCTGCAGCAGAGGATGTCTGCTTCCTCAAATATATTCTAAATGCTCTGAGTTAGCTATCTGTGTGGCACACTTGGTCCTGGATATGCACCGAAAGGGCATATTAGGAATAAGTAAGGTCCATTTATCTCAGTAGGTATCATAGGTTGCCTGAGTAAAGTAGAAAATAAAGCATATATGCACAAACTATGGGCAAGTCACCTGCAATCAGAAAATGTCCCAAACGGTAGCCCACACCGTATCCATTAACATTCCTAATATATACTCATTTAACAAAGACTAATACAAAAAGAAAACACAGATATACATGAATAGCAGGTACAAGTAGGGGAAAGGAATACAAATAAACAAATATCACATAAAGAACAGATACACAACACAACATAAGCGCAATATATATAGAACACAATGAATATGATGGTGATGATGATGATGATACACGAGGTTGTTGCAAAACCTCTGTATACACCTACCAAGATGTGCTCTCAAGATAAGATCCATGGGAGGCTCGTCAACCCATATAAAAAAAATATCCCATACCAATATCCATAACTCCTCTCTAGTACATATATCGATAGAGGGTTTTTAAATATGTCACATTTTTTGTCAGATAAAACCAGAGTTTCTAGTATTTCTATGGTGGTACAACTATTTCATGAATGAATATAATGTGAGGATGTAATTCTCATAAGTAACAAAAATGAGAATATTCAAATATCCAACCAATATACCAACTATATGAGCCAAAAACCCACTCAAATCAACCATCCATGATCCACTAAAATCCAAAAACTATCAACTGAAACATACAAGAAAATATCATTGATACTACATAAATTCCAATATCTAGGTTTTTCCCACCAAAAATAGTGCAATCAAGCATACACATATCAATACTAGGCCAACAACATCAGACAAGACCCCACACAATCACTCATATCAAATAATGTCTTAAAACCATAAAATATTATTCACCTAGACCCCAACACAAGCATATAAATCACCTAAATACATTTTCCATGATACAACCCCATACTCATAGCATGCTTTTACATTATTATTAACTACCCAACCTAATCTGAAAAAAGTAAATCCATAACCTACCTCGAATGACAAAACTAAAACAATTATGCCTTTATCACCGAGCCTTTACCTCATGCACAAACATAGAATCATTTCAAACACATAAATATAGAATCCACAAATCTAAATAAAGCCAATGACACCCATACTGTCCACATCAAATCGGGGTAAAAAAGGACCCCCAAAGTGGGTTTTTGAAACTGAAAGGTAAATCGACATTTTAGTCCAAAAGCATATTTCTTAAGATTAAAAAAAGTCATAGGAGAAATCCTAAGTGAAGACAGGGTGAAAGGTTTGAATAAAAAAAAGTTAATTTGGACTTTCGGGCCAAAATATCCAAATTTTATGTCTAAATACAAGTATAAACAAGATTTAAATGATAGGATCGAAGAAACGTAGTTGAAATAGGAGTTTGGAGCTTACCCAAACGTAAAAATGGAGAAAATTGCCTAAAAATCCTAAAACTCAATGCTCCAAGTCTCTAAAATAGTGAAGAAAATAAGTAAAGTATATTATATACCAAGGTGCCAAGTGTTTCTAAAGAGGTCAAGTACTGTAGTAATGATACCCGCCAATGTGTGCCAGTCCACAAAGGCTGTCAAAGACCCCTTTAGATCCTACCTCTAAATCTCCCTTGTCCAGCAAGAGTCGGCTGCCAAAGTGGCTAAGTGACGCATTAGCACCTGCTGCTAAAGAGGCCAAGTGGTGCTTTAGCACCGGCCGCTAAAGCGGCCCATTGGTGGTTTAGTGCCTACCTCTATAGTGGTAAAAGTGATGCTTTAGCACCTTCACAAGCGGTGAAAATTTAGAAAATTCCAAGTCTCTTCGGACCTCTAGGATTTATCAAGAATCCCAAGAACGCAAACAAACTATGCTACCCTATTAAATTTGATGATTAAGACTCAGTTGCGATATTAAAATTTTGAAAAAATATTGATTCCACAGAATTGACCCCAAGACCTATTTTTAAAACTTTTCAAACAGAGGATCCTAATAAGATACAAAAGCCATAAAATCACATACACCATGTTATCAACCTAAAATCAATGTTTCAGATTTGCTGGCGCAGTTTGTTTTGCCATACGATGCACAAATAAAAAATGTTAACCAAAGATAACTTATAAGACTCTAGATCATCAAAAATCAAAATCTCACATAAAAACAGCAAAATACAATAGGAATTATGCCAATCATCACCGCACCCAAGAAATACAACAACGTAACCACAAGGAAAGGTAAAATTGTCAAATCACAGAGTGATAAATATTTCACACAAATCACCAAAAATCAAGTCATTACATCATCCACCACTAAGAATCTAGTTTTTCATCAAACTAAAGGCAATTGAAATAGTTGAATTATGGAAAATCTAGGCATAACAACAATGCATATCAGACTCGACCTCCCTAGTAGACTCATCTACAGCTCGATGTCTCCACTGGACCTTAACTACTAGAATATCTCTTAAATGCAATCATGTAATATCCATGGCTAGAATAGAGATGTGCTCCTAAAAAATGGACAATCACTCATCTAAATGAACTTAATCCCAATGAATGACATGAGACTCATATGGAATTTTAAATCATAGAAACATAAGAAATTGGATGAACTACTAATAAATCGAGGGGGTAGTGATAACTCATATACCACATCTCTAATAGTCTAAAAAATCTCAAAAGGTCTAATAAACCTGGGGATAAGCTTGCCCCTCTCCCAAACCTTATCACACCCTTTATGGGAAAACACAAAGAAATACATAATCACCAACACTAAATCTCAAGGCACAAAGTCTATGATCTGCATGACACTTCTACCTACTCTGAGCATTAAAAGCCTATCTTGAATGACCTAAACTCTATCTATATACTCACAAAGTAGGTCCGTACGTCAAGGTCTAATCTTAGAAACCTCAAACCAACCAACTCGGAAGCAATAATGCCTATCATACGAAGCCTCATACAAAGCCATCTAAAAAGTGGAATGGTATCTATTATTATACGCAAACTCAACTAGATCTAGATGTTGCTCCAACTGATCTCCAAAATCCATTAGACAAGCGTGGAGCATTTTCTTCAAAACCAAAATGATCCTCTCTGACTGACCATTGGTGTGGGGGTGAAAAGCTATGCTAAGATCAACTTAGGTACTCAAATCCTACTAAAAAGTCTTTTGAAAATGAGATATGAACACTGCACTTTAATTTGAGATCATAGACACTAGCATACCATAAAGATGAACTATCTTAAATAATATATATGGGCCAACCTCACAACATTAAAGGAGACTAAAACCGAAAAGAAATAAGCAGATTTTGTCAATTTATCCATGATAACCCAAACACTATTAGAACCATGTAATGTACAGGGAAACCTAATCACAAAGTCCATAGTGATCCATTCTAATTTCCACTCGAGGATGGGTAACCTCTAAATCAAACCACTAGGTCTTAAATGCTCAACCTTTACCTAATGGCAACATGGGAGATAAGCTACAAAAATCCATTAAATCCTTCCTCATACCACCCCACATATAATATTATCTCTAATCATAATATTACTGTCATACCCAGATAGATGGATTACTTGGAACAATGCACCTCCTTCAAAATAAGTCTAATCTACTCATCCACTCTTGACACACAAACTCGACAACCAATTCTTAAGATACTACTTGGATCAAGTAAGGCTTCTTTATCCCCACCACTTTTCATGACCCTATTTAAGAGTCGTGATGGAACCTACTAAATTCCGCCAGTAAATAAGCCTAAACCATAACTTAGAGCTAACATAATGGGTTAATTAAAACACCCTGAACTTTGGCCTTTGAAAATTTCTTAGTTTTGAACCTTCTGGTCATCATATAACTTATACCATTCTAGTCATATAGTGTGGTACAGTCTTTCACCCTTGATGTGTGTTGGCCAGTATGATATCGAACAAGTTCTATTCAAGGTATGAAAATATTCTATACAAGTTGTATGTTCATGATATGAGAGCTATAGTGCCCAATCATATGTTTTCCGGTGTCTAGCCTTTGATGTTCTGCTTAAGGTATGACTTAAAGGGTACTAGAAGAATGGTGATGGTATGAGTTAGGCTAAGAAGTCATATGTCGGACAGAATATGGTGTCCAACTTTCTGGTCAAGTTATGAGTTGAAGGTACCACTCATATGATGTGTATACGAGTTAAGGGGACCAACTGTACCCTTATGTATTTTTTTTACAATTTTAAGAAAAGGGTATTCTAGATAAATCCCACCATAAGAATTTAAGACCCCACATCTTATAACACTTATTTGGCTTTCATTCTACACTTTAGAAAATTGAAACAATCTCTAAACACTATCTAAAAACCTTTCAAGAATATTGGGCTAGGGTTTCTTCAAGTTTATCATCTAGAGCCTTAAGGATAAAAATCTCTCTTTGAATCTTCATAACTGAGGCATGTGACTATTTCCTCATTGTTAATTCACAAAAATCATATGTTTTAAATATTGTTCATGAATCATTAATAGTGGTTTTAAAAATCATGGATGAGGGTTTGAATGAATAATGTTGAATATTGTCTTCTCATTTCTTAAATTATGATTATACATGCTTTGATAATGATTTGCACATGGGAGTTCTTCGGAATTGTAATCTTGGTGGTTTGATTGGCTAAATAGGTTTGATTCCATAAATGTTAAATGGAATTGATGTCTTTGTTTGGACCATGGGTTTGAGTCCCAAAGTTTATTTATAATGGCTATACCATGTTGTATGCTTGTAAGTAGGGTTGGTATGATGATACCAATGGGGTATCTTTGGTAAGTAAATGGATTAATAGTTGTGTTTATGTGTAGTGAATATTTTGAATTGGGATTTAAAGCTGTATATGTAGCTGGGCCATAAAAATGGAGTCCAAAGAACTAACACTAGACCCCGCACTAGCTGGTGTAGTGACACATGACTGGGAGGTTAGAGTCTCCAGAATTTATATATGAATGAGAGGTTTGAGTCCCCCATATTGTATACATTGGTTATTAAGTCAACTTGATTATGATGGGAGGTTTGAATCCCCCATAATGGATTTACTATCATGAATATTCTTTTATTTGTGCGGCTACACGCACTGGGGTCCTTCCAGATAGGGGAGAGTTGGGCCCATATAGCTTGTGGGTGCCTTATTATTTAATGATTATGCTACACAACCCAGGTTATGGTTTTCAAGGAGCATGCTAAGCCTTGTTCCCTATCCCGGCATTATATATATAAATGTATATGTATGTATGTGATTTCATATGATTATTTGACTTGGTTTTGAATGATGGCATTATTTTATTCTTTTATACATGAGTTACATGCTAGATCTTAAATTGCTAACCCTCTCCATACATCATATCCCCATGCGATGTAGGTCCCAAAACTTCTTCTACTTTACCTATGCAGTGATCAGGTGTTCGAGTGGTTCATGAGTTAAAAATGAAGTGGTGAGCTTCCATACTTCAGAAGGGTTCATTTCATCGTCTATATTCTATTTCTTAGACTTGTTTAGACTTTGGTTCTTGCTATTATCGGGGGAATGTCCTGATATTTTGTTGACTTTGGATTTATAGAGGCTTTATTAGATTATTATGTACTTGGGTGTGTTGGTTGGTATAGACTTATCATGAATTGTTATCAGTACTATTCTTCATTATCTTGTTATATGTCAAAATTCATCTGAAATTTTAGTTGTTGCACTAGTTAGCTTAGGTGAAGGGGGTGATCTCCAATCCATGTAGGACTTGAGATACATATCATGGCCTGACCCTAGTTCGGGTTGTGACAAAGTTTGTATTAGAGTCTAGGTCAATGGTAAAATGGGTGACCATAAAGCTATGTCAAGTAGAGTATCTTTTATGGGTGAGTAGTTCACCACACTTATAAGAGAGAAGCTACTAGATATTTAGTTATGTTTCTCTTTCTTGTTTTCTTAATTCGAGCAAGAGAATCTAAGGTCTTGGATTTCTCTAATACTCATTTTCTCACTATTTCAGATCATGCCTCCCAGATGATCTGAAGATCATGGGGACTCCTGTGTTCCACTTGGGATATGTAGATAGGACATTTCCTATTTTTGAGGTATAGACCCAGTCTAAGGGTCTTGTTCTTAGTTGTGCTCCTGGAGTTCCACTGATTCCCTCTAGCCCTCTTTGAGCACCTCAGGCAGTTGTGATAAATGCTAAGTTTTGTCAGTCTATTCATATGTTGGCTCAGTTGGTACCTTCTTAGATTATGCGTGGTGCTACTATTACTCCATCTTCTAAGTCCATAAAGGTTGGCCAATTCATGAGGTTGAGATCTTTTATGTTCACTGGTGTTAGGGTTAAGGATGATCCTCAAGATTTTATTAATGAGATGGAGAAAATATTGTAGATTATGTATGTGTCTGAAGTTGAAGGTGTGGAGTTCCCTATCTACCAATTAAAGGGGGTGGTGTACAAGTGGTACCAATAGTAAGAATAATCTAAGGGAACTGATGCAATTCTATATTATGGTATAAATTTTCTAGTGTCTTCTTGTAACACTTCTTTCCTCGAGAGTTGCGGGAGGCAAAGACGGAGGAATTTGTTAACTTGAAATAAGTAAGAATAACAATCAAGGAATATACTTTGAAATTCCAATAGTTTTCTAGGTATGCTCTGGAGTTGGTGTCTAGCATGAGAGCTGGGATGCATAAGTTTTCTTTGTGGTTGTCCCATGAGTTAATTCTAGAGAGTAAGGTTGCCTTATTGAACAAAAATATGGATATTTCTCAGTTTGTGGTTATATACAACAGGTTGATAAAGAAAAGAAGAAATAGGTTGAGATTTATGAGAGACAGAGTAAGAAGTTCAATTTTTTTATTAGGTTAGAGGCCAGTAGCAAAGTGGTCGATATAGGGGATAGTGGCTTAAGAAGAAGTGGGGGAGTTCTGGTTCTTTCTCAATGGATAGCACTCCTTACCCAAAGCCATCGAGTGATTATTTCTCTTAGCATGGTAGAGGGTATAGGGTGCAAGATACCCAATCTCAGACTGGTTGGGCTCCTTCTACTTTATCATATCCTTCTTGCCAATTTTTTAGTCAAGCACACCATGGCCAGTTTTACAAGGTTAGAAACTGATGTTTTTTGTGGTTTGATTGGGAATATGCAGTGTGATTTTCCCTCTAGAGTTTCTTCTGGTGACAACAGGGTCTCTATTGCAACCTCATTAGCTCTTACACCAATGGGTGTTGCTTTTTTTTTTGGTACTAGCATTGGCCAAAATCAATTGTATGCATTTTCTACTCGTCAGGAGTTTGAGCCATCTCCAGATTTTGTTATTGGTATGTTGAAACTCTTTTTTTGTGATGTGTACTATTTACATGATCTAGGGTTCTCTTTCTCTTGTGTGACCCCATTTATGGCTGTGCATTTTGGTTTTGGTCTTGAGTATCTGTCATACTTTTTTCTGTTTCTACCCTAATTAGAGACTCTATGGTTGTCACAGGAGTCTATAGGGGTTGTGTGGTAGCTGTTGGTAGTATAGAAACACTGGTAGACTTGATAGAGTTAGACATGGTTGACTTTGATAATTTTTTAGGGATGGACTGGTTGTACTCGTGCTATGCTTTGTTAGACTGTTGGACCCATACGGTCATCTTTAATTTCCCTAATGAGATGGTTATTGAGTGAAAGGGTGGTTCCCAAACTCCTAAGTAGAGGTTCATATCATATCTTATAGCTTAGAAATTTATCTCTAAGGTGTGTCTCCATCATCTGGTCTGAGTTAATAATTCCAACTCGGAGGGCTCTTTTTTTCATTCTATTCTGGTGGTGAATGAATTTCCTAAGGTATTCCCTGATGACCTTCATAGTATTCCTTTAGATAGGGAGATTGATTTTGTATTGATCTTGTTTTGGATACTCTTTCTATATCTATTCCCCCATATAGAATGGTTTCGACTGAGTAAAAGAAGCTTAAGGAGCAATTAAGGGACCTTTTAGATAAGGGTTTCATCTATCCTAGTATGTCTCCATGGGGTGCACCGATGTTATTTGAGCGTAAGATGGATGGTTTTCTTTGAATGTGTATTGATTACAGACAACTGAATAAGGTGACGATAACGAATAAGTACACTCTTTTAAGGATATATAATTTATTTGATCACCTTCAAAGCACTAAGTCCTTCTCTAAGATCGATCTTTGATCCAGTTATCATCAATTAAAGATTAGGGAGGTACCTATCTCCAAGACAACTTTTCATACCCTTGTTGTATACATGTTCTAACTCATTCAAGGTTAGGTTTGATATGTGATAATGTGTTATCTTGTTTTTATTGCTTGCCTTACCCATAATTCATAGACGAATGATCTAATAGGGGGAGAATTGAAACACTTAAACTTTGAACCATTGAAAAATTTCCTCATGTGATATCTTTACACTTGGTACGACTAAGGGTACCACTCGTACCCTTTGGATACTAGTTGGTGACCCCCTATCGTATGTTACAAAGTATGGTGAGGGTCTCTCGCTATCCTAGGTACGAGAGAGGCTCCAATAAATTGGTACTTAAAGGTACATGTCGTAAAAAGACCAATCGTATAGAGTGATACCTCGACAAAAAATGGATTGTTTTTGGTATGGTTGATGGGTATAAGTTAGGGTTTATTCGTATCCTTTGGATATGACTCAAAGGTGCATTGTTATATCCTTAATAGTGTGTGTCACCTAGGAAAAGCCTAGGGTATGAGTCATGGTACCACTTATACCCTATGGTATAACTACTTAAGTGAGTCGTATGGTGAGTCATACCCCTGGATGGGGTCAATTTTAATCTTTTAACTAAAGGCCTTGTGTTCATTTTCCATGTAAAAAACCCTAAGCCCTCTCATTATATAAGTCTGTGTAGCCTCCTAAATATCCATTTTGATGGACCAAATACCCTAAATACTCTCTCATGATCATCTTTGAAGAATTAGAGGCTAGGGTTTCAACAGTGGTCTTCAAGGGGCAAAAGGGAGTCAATATTCTTGGTGAATCATCTTGCTTATGGAATTTACCTCTTACCCTTGCTAAATAACTTTAAACCCATGTATTTAACACTTGAATTAGTAAGTGTACATGGTGGTTTTGAAATCATATGAAAAGGGTTTTGTTGCTTAATGATGAATAATTATGATTATTACTTAGAATTGTGCTTTAGCATGTTATTGATGATTACTTTTACATATGAATGCTTGTTGTATATGGTTTAACATGTGGGTCGTGAGTAACGCTAATCTTGATGATTTCTACCATGAAAAATTGCCTTTTGAAGGTATACACATAAGGTGTTTGTTAAAATGTCTAAGTGAGATGTCTAGTTACATGATGATGATGCTTTGAACTAGGGCAGGGGCCCAATATGTATGAATGCTTGATAAATGATACCATGAGGGTAAAATGAGCCATGTATTATGTAATTGGTGACCTTGATGGTTTGATGAATAAGAATGGGGTTAAAGTCCCTAACATGAAAATAAACTTGAATTATGTGTTGAACTAAATTGTGGTATAGAATTGCTAAGGATGTATGAATGGCTTGTAAGGGTCTTGAGGACCATAGTTGAATTGTATGATGAGTTGAATTAAGGCATTGGTCTATTGAAATAGTTGAGAAATGAAGGCTCCCATGAAGACCATGTGGGTATGTATGGTGTTGAATAGGCTAAATGGGTTAAAGTCCTTATGTGCGGAATTGAGTGTATGTTAATGCATGGACAAAGACTTAGACTCACAATGTCAACTAATGATAGTTATGATGGCTTGAGGTTAAAGTACCTTGCCTAATGAAATCTCTTTTGGTTAAAGTCCTTTGTATAATAAAATATCATGAGATCGAAGTGCCTCGCCAAATGAATTGGCTTAGGGTTAGAGTCCCCTATCTAATATGGTATGAGCTTAGAGTTTGATGACTAATGTGTAAACAAGAGGTTAAAGTACCTCACTTATATGGATATGTATATGGTTAGAGTCCCTTATTTGATGATACGTGAACATAGTTAAAGTCCTATGCCTAATAAGAAATGCTTAAATTTATAATTGTGGAAGGTTAGAGTCCTTTATTGCATGTATGGTGAATGAGTGTGTCCAAAATGTTGATAAGACTTGCTCCCTTGGTTTCCATGTTATATGTCTATATGTATGGATATGGTTATGAATGTGATTGAATATGATAAATATTGACTTGTTGTTGCATGACGGTGCCATTTTATCTTTATCCTTGAGTTGCATGCTAGCGTTCCAACTACTAACCATCTCCGAATTCTATGTACCCATGCGACATAGGGTCCAGAGTATCATCTTCTCTTTCTGAACAGTGATTAGGAGATTGAATTGGTTCGTTCATTGACTACTTAGTGGTGAGCTTTCTTATTTCGGAAGACATTCATTCTTTGTCCCCTATATTTAGACTTAGTCTTATTTTGACTTGGTTTGGCTATTGTCAGGGGCTTATCTGTAATACCCCGGGAAATATTTCGTTGAAATTTTGTGCGTAAACGTGTTGGGTTCTATCTTCTAGAATTAATTATAAATTTTCCGTGTGGAATGTATTAGATTATGACACACCATTGTGTATAGTATCGAATAAGCTTTCCAACGATATGTGGATCATCCAAAACGGACACCCGAGCGACGAGTTATGAACATTCCGATCGAACCGTTAATAGTAGTGAATAGTAAAACGTGCGGAAAAAAAAATACTGAGTCCTGGCGTATTTTTTCTCCAACTTTAAACGATCATAACTCCTTGTACATAATGATATGGGTGATCTACTATATATCAACGGAAATCTCTGCGAGTTCTCTTTCCGATGAAATTGGTTTCATCCAATTTGTCTATCGGAGCAAAATGTTATGGTCGATCTACTTCAGCCTATCAAAAGTGAATTTTTGGTTCAAATTCAAATGATCATAACTCCTTGTACACAATGATCTGGGTGAGATACTATATATCAACATAAATATATGAGAGTCCTCTTTCTAATGAAATTGGTTTCATCCAATTTGGATATCGTAGTAAAACGTTATGGTTGATCTACTTCAGACTATCAAAACAGTCCACCAAAGGACAGATGCGAGAATTATTTGATTTTTAGGGGCGTTTTGGTCATTCCCCATCACCCAAAATCCGTCCAAACCCTATATTAAAGCCTATTAGAAGCATTATATGTTATATTTCATCAAATTCCCTCAAAAAGAAAATCCTAAGCTCCTACATCCAACTTCAAGAACCTCCAAAGTTCACCATTAATTCTGCAAATTTATTCAAGATTCCAAGTTCCTAGTTCAAGAACTCCAAGAACCATCATTCAAAGGAACGATTAAAATCTCAAAAATGAGTATCGATCTAAAGTTCATCATTCAAGGTATGTGGGGGTTTTCAAAAAGAACAATCTTTCATTCTTGTGCCCAAAAGTAATTTTCCTTACGAAGATATGATTTTTATATGTTTATTATGATTTTGGAGCATGAACTTATACTCTATCTTGGTTATCTTGAGATTATGACGTTTATAACTTTGAAAAGTCAAATTTATATGAAATTATGACTTAAAGCATGATGCTTGAAAGAAATTTACTATGATTTTGATATCTGGGTCTTGAACCCCATTTGAAATTGTGTCTTTGAGAAAATGTGTGCTATATGCACATTGATATTGAATATTTGAGATGTTTTGAATGATTTGACCTTTTGGTCGTGAATAAGTTATTTTGAACTCGACTATGAAAGAAATCCACATTTTTATTGATTATGATAAAGGGATAGCAAATTGGCTCCCGATGAAAATTATTGAAGTATTTATTGTGGATTTTCTTTAATGTGAGCCTGAGGCTGATTTAAATTTCTGAGCTAAGTCCAGAAGTAATCTTTAGCACCGAGTGGGAGGTATAGAGTGACCTTACTTCCCTAGAGCTACGTGCCCTCGTAGGATATGAGCATGAGGCTGATTTATATAGTGATCACTAGTGTTTTTGAATTGATACTGGAAGTCCTACTCCGATGGCAAGGATAGGATGGCTCCCCCCAACGTGAGTTATATGTTAGACTCCATGTGGCCTACATGGTTTATGTCAGTTATATGATCTCCCAATGTGTGTGTGTGTACTCTTCTATTTGAGATGAAAATATATTTACTTAAAAGGCTGAGTTTGTGAAAGTCATTATTCTTAAAAGATTTAAGAAATATATTCTAATGAGAATTGACATGAGATTTGATTGTTTTGATGATTTGAAATTGAGATGAAAATGAATTGAGAACGTATTGTAATGACTCACTTGTTTTACATTACATGTATTATTCATCCATGATTTAGATGATTTAATTCGAGCTAAGTGAGTCATCTTTATCAACATGCATAATTTTATAAACTGTGATGATATTAAGATATTATTTTATATATGCATTGCACCCCCATATGCTCGGTATCTTTCCATGGTATTGACCCACATATTCGTATGTGGGCTACATTTTCTCGGAATATAGGTACAAGGTATAGTTGCACCTTTGGATCAAGTCAGTTTGTGGTATCCAATCAGCAGGTGATGAGTCCTTTTGATTCAAGGGCTTGGGTTAGTTATGCAGAGTTTATAGTGTTGTATTTTCTTTATTCAGGCGTATTGAGTTGGGGTAGTCGGGAGTCATGACCCGAATACCTACAGTCAGTACTAGTAGAGGCTTCATAGACAGTCAGTAGAAGTTGATGTATTTTGTTTCAATTTTGGTTGTAAAGGCAGAATTGTAATCCTGTAAAATTCTATTTTTGTATCGATCAGATTCAGAAAAGAGTTAATTTCTGCTGATTTGTATGGATTTGTATTTTTATTCAGTTGCTTATGAGTTATGCCAGTAGAAGGGTTAGCTTGGGGTCACTTGTGACCCTAAGCACCGTGTGACATCTCGGGACCCGATTTTGGGGCGTTACAAACTTGGTATCAGAGCCAGGTTTCAAGTGTCCTAGGGTGTCTATACAGTCGTGTCTAGTAGATTCTTGCGGAACGGTACAAAGACGTCTATACTTTTCTTCGAGAGGCTACAGGGCATTTAAGAAATGTTTCCCTTCTTTCAAGTATAAGATCGTGCTATAAAAAGGTTCTCCAAGAAGCTTATATAGATTCTCATCTTACTCTATTCTGGTCAACTCTACCTCATTTTTAAGGTATCAGAAATGGTTAATCTTAATTCTCCATAGATAGTTATGGGATTGTAAGAGAGCTAGAAAGTATCCTATCAGTGCTTTTGAGTTCCAAAGATTGAAGTACTTAATTCATGTTCATAAAAGTCGTGAACTAATCCTAGGTTAGGTGTGCTTTCAGATTCCTCCTCAGAATCTACAATGTTATGTATACTTCTCCCTATATGTATTATTTTTTAGATAACATGATTTGCAAGCTCTAGTTCTTCCCCAAGTAATGCTTCTATATTTTCTAGAAGAAATTTCAAATGTTACACAAAGGGCTTGAGAGGAGCTCTCTAGTGTGTTAAGTTCCTTAAGTTGAAAGTTATTCCCTCATTCTTATGAGTTATTTAATTAAGACCGAGTAAGGTGTATTCTTAGATCATTAAATATTGTGTGATAAGTTTATATCTCTTGTATTATGTAATCTTGTTATCATTATGCTTGTGAAAAATCAAAGTCTAGTGAAGCCGTGTGGGTCTCTTTCGATTCACTAGCATAGCTTCTTTGCTATTCATCTCATTTTCTTGTGCAAAATACAAAACCAAAGTCTAGTGAAGCCGTGTGAGGTCTATTTCGATCCACTAGCAACTTGTAGTTCATCTTGTTCCTTGTACTGGCTGAAAATGTGGGATGTGGAGGTGTAGTAGTAAGAAGGATGGTAAGTGTGATTTGTTGAGCATAAGTATAGTGAAATCCCTTTTTGCATGCAATTGGGTTAATAGGAAGTGATATAGTTTGTTCGAGGTATGAAACGGGTGTTGACGGTATTTGTATGACAGAGAGTATAGGTTAGTGATGGAAGTACTCGGTGGGTAAGTGTTGTTAATCTAGGCTCTCTCCAGATTGCAAGAGAAAGTTAAGTTAAGACGTAGAGAGCTATGAACTATGTTAAGTTGTGTATGAAGGATAGATAGTAGTGACGGGTGAAAGAAGGATGTGTTAATGGATTGTGAATAAGATAGGCTATATGATTAGGACCAATTATTATTGTTATGAAGTTTAAGTGGGCTAGTGTTCATAGATGTGTTGTTTTATAATCTTCACGTGGGAGTTATGCGTGAGATGGAGTTGCAAATTAGGTGAAGTGTGAGACCTTAAGTTTGAACGATTGGTGATCATGAAGCCGAATGTGACGGTTTTCGGATTAATGGTATTAGTTGCCGGAAGTGACCTAATAGGCTTGAATAGTGTACACAAGAGTTTAAGTGTAGTAGACTTGTAATTAAGTTTAATATTATATTATGATGAGAAAGTTCACCCAAGATATTATGGGACTTCTTTAATTTCGAGGATTAGTGTATGTGGTGTAGTGAGTCGTGCCATGGGATTGTTAGATGGATAAATACTAGTTAGACGATGGATGATGTTTTGATGGCTAAGTTAAGGCGAGGTGTATGATTGCAAATCTTGAGCCTCTTAAGTGTGATTTTGATTCATATGGGTTTGAAACATAAATTCATAGGCATGGTATTAGAGGGAGAAGACAGAAGTAGCATGGTCTATCAAAAGGTTAGAAAGTATTCAAGTTGAGCTAATAGAAATAAGAGTTGAAAAACTAGATGGTGTACATTCCGGCGATAGAGATATTCGTGGAGATTCGAAATTAGTAAGCATTTGAGAATTTGAGTGGTGGCTTAAAGCTAAGGGGGAGATGATAGAACAAGTAGTCAAGTCAAGTTTTTACATTTTAGTAGAAGTACCAGTAAGTTGTAAATTTGTTGTGAGAAAGATTGGTGCTTGACCCAATGTTATTTCAGTATTTTCAGTTGTCCCAAAACCTACTCATGCTTTACATTTCAGTTCCATGATCTTAATTCATGTTCATACACATGATGGAGAATTACATACTCTTCTAGTTTACAAAAATGAGAAATTCCAGTTCTTCTAGCAGTTGGAATCACATTCCATAAGTTATGAGCTCTACATTCAGGGCATCCCGCCCATGACTCATATACTCAAGTTTTACAGTATGTTCAGTTCCACTTCTCAAACAATACTCTTATTGATCAGTGAGATTCAGTTTCCGTTATGGGTGTCTTTAGTTTTTATACCTTAATGAACCCATTGTATTTGATATTTTATTCCTAAGGCCTCAATAGAGAGAGTCAAGTTATTTACATTATCCCTTCATGTTTCAGGTCTTCATGTTTTAAAATTTTATGACCTTTTCATTAAGTAAAGCTAATAGTGTTAAGTAGTTGTCTAGAAGGGAGAGAAGATACTTCCTTATCTATGATAGAAGGTGGTGTGCTCACGGCGGTGAAGTAAAGTTAGATTGAGGCTGTCCTTGGTACATGCAGTGGTTTGTTGAAGTTTTAAATGTTTATTTGGAAAGATTGTTGTGTGTTGGTTTTATGCACTTCTATGAGGTTGTAGGAATAGTAATATAGAGTTTTTGTGTATAGTTCAATTGGTTGAGAAAATGTTATGTGTGCCGTTTAGAGAATTGACCAGTATGTGTGAATGATGTAGTTGATGGAATCTTAGAGAAAGCAAGGAAGATGCTTTATGAGTGTTTGTTTAGAGGTGCATGTGCGAAGTGCGTATGTGGTTATGAGTATAGGCTTGAATTTTATGGTTGTATATCTAAAAGAATGCACCACAAGTTAGCGGATCCCTAGTATAAGATTGTATGTGGTTGTTGGAGTAGCAATAAGAGTTATGTTTGAAGTGAGGAGTTGTGAGGCTCAGTGTGTATTGAGGTTCATAATATAGATTAATATTATAGTGTTATGTGGCGTATCTCATGAGTACTTGGAGTTAGGCTTGAACATAGTCAAGGGAGTAGTTGGGAAGTGTTGCTAAGTTTGGAAGCAAGGAGTTATGTTTCCCAAGACCTTGAAATGCCTATCTTAATTTATGCCATATGGGTCCTTGTTCCCATACGATAGGATTGTATCAAATTATTGTTCATTTTCTCCCCGAACAATGTCATTTGAATCTTTTGGAGGGAGTGTTGAGGGACGTTTCATTTGGTCTCAAGTGGTCCTTCTTTTGATGAGATCCCCTTCGATACCTTTGATTCTTACTCTCTGAATTAACCAAAGATATCGATTCCTTAAAATCAGTCTCCTTTGTTTAAGATCCAACTATGTGACCATTTTCATTATGAATCGCATGTTCTATGAAGTATTCAAAAGTTTGGAGTGAAGTAAGTGGATTGACTTCGTTATCCCAGCCTTTTGTCCTCATTTCCATGGTGTTCTGTACTTATTCATCGACATTCGAGGACGAATGTTTCCAAGGGGGAGATGATGTAATACCCCGAGAAATTTTTTGTTGAAATTTTATGCGTAAACGTGTTGGGTTCTATCTTCTAGAATGAATTATAAATTTTCCGTGTGGAATGTATTAGATGATGACCCACCATTGCGTATATTATCGAATAAGATTTCCAAAGATATGTGGATCATCCAAAATGGACACCCGAGCGACGAGTTATGAACATTCCGATCTAACCGTGAATAGTAGTGAACAGTAAAATGTGCTGGAAAAAAAATACTGAGGCCTGGTGTATTTTTTCTCCAACTTTAAACGATCATAACTCCTTGTACATAATTATCTTGGTGATATACTATAATAAACGGAAATCTCTGCGAGTCCTCTTTCCGATGAAATTGGTTTCATCCAATTTTTCTATCGGAGCAAAACGTTATGGTCGATCTACTTCAGCCCATCAAAAGTGAATTTTTGGGTCAACTTCAAACGATCATAACTCCTCGTACACAATGATCTGGGTGAGATAATATATATCAACAGAAATATATGAGATTCATCTTTCTAATGAAATTAGTTTCATCCAATTTGGATAACGGAGTAAAACGTTATGTTTGATCTACTTCAGACTATCAAAACAGCCCACCAAAGGACAGATGCGAGAATTATTTGATTTTTAGGGGCGTTTTGGCCATTTTCCCTCAACCAAAATCCGTCCAAACCCTATATTAAAGCCAATTAGAACCATTATATGATATATTTCATTAGATTCCCTCAAAAAGAAAATCCTAAGCTCCTACATCCAACATCAAGAACCTCCGAAGTTCACCATTAATTCTGCAAATTTATTCAAGATTCCAAGTTCCTAGTTCAAGAACTCCAAGAACAATCATTCAAAGGCACGATTAACATCTCAAAAATGAGTATTGATCTAAAGTTCATTATTCAAGGTATGTAGGGTTTTTCAACAAGAACAATCTTTCGTTCTTGTGCCCAAAAGTAATTTTCTTTACGAAGATATCATTTTTATATGTTTATTGTGATTTTGGAGCATGAACTTATATTCTATCTTGGCTATCTTGAGATTATGATGTTTATGACTTTGAAAAGTCGAATTTATATGAAATTATGACTTAAAGCATGATGCTTGAAAGAAATTTACTATGATTTTGATATTTGGGTCTTGAACCCCATTTGAAATTGTGTCTTTGAGAAAATGTGTGTTATATGCACGTTGATGTTGAATATTTAAAATATTTTGAATGATTTGACCTTTTGGTTTGTATAGAGGTATTGTGGATGACTATGGACTTTGGAATGTTGGTTAGTGTGATGAATCTCATAAAGTGATTATCCATGTTTAAGTTATAAGTTCTAGTATTGTTTCCATTATCTTATTATATAGTCGGGATTCCCCCAACCTATGTGATTGATGTGATGATTGTGATGGGTTATCGGGGAAACCTATGGTTTATGTGGCCTTGAGGTTCCCATATGACATGGCCTAATTTTTGGGCGTGTCAATAGTTTAATGATAAAAAGTTGAGGGTGATTCATGATAGTCGTTAGGCTAAGGCGACATCTTTTGATCCTAAGGGTGTTTTGATGCTTGGTAGTTGTGTTTGTGTGCCAAGAGTTGGTGGTTGAAGTCGATCGATCTTGGAGGAGGCTCATTTTTTGAAGTATTCCATTCATCTAGGTGCGAATAAGATGTACCATGACTTGAAGAAATACTATTGGTGGTGTGAGGTCAAGAAAGACATTATGGAGTTTGTGGCCAAATATTTGAATTGCCAGCAAATGAAGTATGAGCATCAGTGTAATGGCCTATACCATCATTACTAAAAATATATATGTAAAAGAATAATAACATCTTTCATCATAAGTTATAGAACTAATTCTTTAGTATGGGAGTTTATTAGATATGAACTAAGGTCATGCAATACCCCTAATACAAATATAAGTTGGAATAGTTCTTACTAGTTGTGTTTTAAGCAAAGTTTAAATTGGTCAACTTAAAATGATCTTATTTCCTATAATATAAAGAGTTGTGGGGCACAATATTCACCAAATTAAATATAATTAAGTATTCTTTTCAACGCATCTGACTGCTTATTAATCTGCCTACAGATTAAAAAGTTATGACCGTTTTATTGAACACTATCTGGGCTGAGAAGTTAACCGTCATAGCGTACTGTTGTGGTAAAATTACCACTGTATCTGTAACTGGGCAGATTTTAAGTTAGTTTTGGATAGGTGTTTGGGTTTTAACTTAAAAACATCATCCCAAATCTCTAGAGGGTAATTTCTCAACTTCTTCGGTGAAAATTCTTTGTTGAGGTATGTTCTTCTGTCATCTTCTTCGCATTTCAATCCTTTAACATGTTAGAATCATTAGAACGATCTTCAATGGAAGAATTCATGCAATTTGAACCTTAAGTTCACTAAATTTTGGGGAAAACCTATAGGTTGTGCTAATATAACCTATAATTGTTTTTAGATTGTTAATTAACAATTCCTAGCACGAATTAGTGATTCTAAAACATGCAATTTGATTCTTGAGAATCTTGAATTAAATAAAAATGAAATTTTTATCTTTGAAACTCCATAAATGTAAATGGATTGAGTATAATAAAACTAGATAAGGGTTAATTGACACCGTGTAATAATTTAGACTATGAATAAGGATAGGTGGGTAGAATTCCCTAAGTAGTTATTCAAAGAGTAATTGTTTAGTTACTCTTATAATTTTTTATTTCAAAAATTATTAGGCTAATGGAAGCACGAAAAAAAAGGAAAGATAAACCTTGGTATGGGTTGCTTATACCAATATCTTCAATTGAGGTAGGTTATGGTCAATGTGTAGTAGACTTGGACTAGAAAGAAGTAATAACTGTAGTTGATAGGAAATTTCATGTTAGGTCTATAGGCCTAGAGTTTAGATGTATAAAACACGAAAATAATGTAATAATGATATAATTGTGTGTTATTGTATTTTGTGTGGATCCCATGATGGGTGTTTGTATTTAGTGATTTATTTGATGATTTATAGAGATTAATATGTGAATGTGAAAAATAATAGATGAATTAGGTGACCTTCTAACCTATAGAACTAGTCTTTAATACCATTAAAAGGGTGACCCCTTTATTATTTATATTTGAAGTATAAGATATTCTTGCTAGAAATAGTTAGGAGGATTGATTGTTAAAAGAGGAGGTGATGATATTACTTAAGAAACTAAAGTCAAGTTTTGCTAAGTGCTAGAAAGTAATATATGTAAAGGTGTATGACTCTAGAAAGAATTGTAACTTGAATAGAGCCAAATGGTTGAACGACTGCTAAACGGGTAAGTGACTTGTGTGTAATAGTTACTAGTTAGGAAATAAATTTACTGATTTTAATGGGAATAAAAAATAGTTAAATTGGTGAATGAAATAGGATGATGAATTAGAGTGTAGATATCAATCCTGATGGAATGTGCACTCCTAAATTGGAAATTGATTGATTGGTGTTTGCAACACCCCAAACTTTCAGGCTAAGATTTTCACCTTTATAAGTATGTAGTTAGATCTAACCCATTGAATTCTTATATTTACCTAGTTTTTATTATCAAATTTCTTGTATGATAAAAGTATTGAATGTGATTTGAGGTCATATGAAGTCCCTAACACCTAGTTTAATTGAAATCTCCTCTTTCGATAAAGTTTTTTTGTAAGATTCTTATGTAGTCATGTTCAAATGATCATTAATTCTAGTATATGAAGATTTAGGTGGCCTAGTACCCACAAAATTAATATTATTTGAATCTTATTTCAAACACATTCAATATGTCATTAATCTGCTTCTAGAGTAAAAAGTTATGACAATTTTAGTGAAGCATATCAAACTGTCAAATTTGATGACCCATACGATGAGAGGATCTAAAGATCATTGGTAGAACTAATGACTTCTGGTTGGATCATTTGATGAAGTTCCAAACACCTTAAAAAGGCATCCCAGAACCAACGACCAGTACCAATGATTTTTTGTAAAACCAACTACCGTTGGTTGGTCCATCTAATATCCAAAACAACTTTATGGTCACATTTTTCTTAATCAGTCTTTTCCTTAGCATTTAAACCTCTCTCACGAAATGTAGGTCACTAAAACCTACATATATGAGGTACTATACCTTATTATTCTCCTAATCTCTCAAAAACAAGTCATTAATAAGTTCAAGAAAGCTAGCATTCCAAATCAAGCAAATATCTTATGGTCTCCTTGTTAAGCATTTGAGTTTACTTAGGTATGCAAGATTTAGTGATAAATTCTTTCATACTCACGCCCAAGTATTTTAATTATATGATGAAGTATGTTTAAATCAAGGATATTACCCAATTATCCTCAAGCAATGTTTTTTTTGAAAAGTTAGAGTTTTTATGAAATGTTTCTCATGCATATCATGAGTTTTTATGAAATGTTTCTCATGCATATCAATGAACTACTGTGAATAACATATTCATTATATTATTATGATACTCCAAGCATGTTTTAAGATTAATTTATGTAGTTTTGGAAGCTACCTCATGTGTTTACAAGTTAGGAATGATTTCAAGAAAGTTTACACATGATCTAATTTATATGAATACAAGTAAGATATGTTTATGAAAGAAAGATATAAACAATTTTTTACCAAAAAGTACATGATTAGTATGGTATTTAAGTATGCCATCAATTCTTATAAATAGTTTTTCCAAAAAGTAAGTTTCATGCTTAGTATGGTATCCGATATGACATCAATAAATATGGATAGTTTTGACATCAAGATATGTTGTATGATATGACATAAGCTATATAGATATGTTTTTGGAAGGATAACTTAGCATCGAGAGGGCCTAGATTCTTGATAGCACTTTTCCCAGAACTATGTGCACCGTAGGTTTATGTTAGCCCTAAAGGATTATAAGGATTCATACATAGTTAGGTTTTATACCTATGCAAGTATAGGAAACCCCTCTCCAATTCGGATTAAAATTTGGTGTATCATGAGATCACATGGTGTCTGTCATTTTGAAAAAACTCCCACCAAAGCATATTCTTTATAATTTCATTATACCTACATATATATGCATCAAGAAAAGAAAATTTATGTAGACTCTGTAACTTATGATTCTCTTCCGTTTTCAACCTGTTTATGATGCCTTAAAGGATTTCCTCATAGTTATGTTTCCATCTCGATTCATGATATTAAGCTATTCTTATGTTCTCATTTTCAAATTAAGATTATTGCTAGAGATGTATATATATAACTTGCGTACCAATATAATAAATTTTATTGATTGTGTCTTGCACTATATTTTTCATGTGATATCGATCTAATTCTCAAGCTCAAGATCGCTGCTAGACATTTGGTACCATCTACACTTTAGTTGTTTGGTGAGCTCTCTCATCATATATAAATGTAGAGTCTTATTCTAGTTTTCTAGTTAGCTTAGAATGTTCTTCTTTTTTACAATAAGGTGTCACGACCCAAAAATCAAGGGCCATGATGGAACTTGTCGCAACAAGCCTTAAGAAGTAAGCCTATTACCCAAACTAATATTAAAGGAGAAATCAATACCAAAAACCTAAGGCAAAGCTTTTAGAACGAAGACAAATCAAACAAACATGATAATAGCAAAAATACTATTAAGATATCAATCCAAATCCCAAAACTTGGTGTCACAGAGTAAGTACTACTAAAATACATCTCGAATGTCAAAGATACAATAATAGTCCAAAAACCATCAAAATCTATCTCAAAATATTAAATAATACATTAAAATAGATAGGAAGAGGTAGTAAACCAACTCTTGCAGTAGAGGACGTCTGCTACCTCAAATATATTCTAAATGCTCTGAGTTAGCTATCTGTGTGGCGCACTTGGACCTGGATCTGCACGGAAAGGGCATATTAGGAATGAGTAAGGTCCATTTATCTCAGTAGGTATCATAGGTTGCCTGAGTAAAGTAGAAAATAAAGCATATATGCACAAACTATGGGCAAGACACCTGCAATCAGAAAATGTCCCAAACGGTAGCCCATACCGTATCCATTAACATTTCTAATATATACTCATTTCACAAAGACTTACACAAAAAGAAAACACAGATATACATGAATAGCAGGTACAAGTAGGGGAAAGAAATACAAATAAACAAATATCACATAAAGAATAGATACACAACACAACATAAGCGCAATATATATGGAACACAATGGATATGATGATGATGATGATACACGAGGTTGTTGCAAAACCTCTGTATACACCTACCAAGATGTTCTCTCAAGATAGGATCCATGGGGGGATCGTCAACCCATATACAACAAATATCCCATACAAATATCCATAACTCCTCTCTAGTACATATATCGGTAGAGGGTTTTTAAACATGTCACATTTTTTGTCAGATAAAACCAGAGTTTCTAGTATTTCTATGGTGGTACAACTATTTCATGAATGAATATAATGTGAGGATGTAATTCTCATAAGTAACAAAAATGAGAATATTCAAATATCCAACCAATATACCAACTATATGAGCCAAAAACCCACTCAAATCAACTATCCATGATCCAATAAAATCCAAAAACTATCAACTGAAACATACAAGAAAATATCATTGATACTACATAAATTCCAAAATCTAGGTTTTTCCCACCAAAAATAGTGCAATCAAGCATACACATATCAATACTAGGCCAACAACATCATACAAGACCCCACACAATCACGCATATCAAATAATGTCTTAAAACCATAAAATATTATCCACCTAGACCCCAACACAAGCATATAAATCACCTAAATACATTTTCCATGATACAACCCCATACTCATAGCATGTTTTTACATTATTATTAACTACCCAACCTAGTCTGAAGAAAGTAAATCCATAACCTACCTCAAATGACAAAACTAAAACAATTATGCCTTTATCACTGACCCTTTACCTCATGCACAAACTTAGAATCAGATCAAACACATAAATATAGAATCCACAAATCTAAATAAAGCCAATCACACCCATACTGCCCACATCAAATCGGGGTAAAATAGGAACCCCAAAGTGGGTTTTTGAAAATGAAGGGTAAATCAACATTTTAGTCCAAAAGCATATTTCTTAAGATTAAAAAAAGTCATAGGAGAAAACCCAAATGAAGATAGGCTGAAAGATTTAAATGATAGGATCGAAGAAAAGTAGTTGAAATAGGAGTTTCGAGCTTACCCAAATGTAAAAATGGAGAAAATTGCCTAAAATCCTAAAACTCAATGCTCCAAGTCTCTAAAGTGGTGAAGAAAATAAGAAAAGTATATTATATACCAAGGTGCCAAGTGTTGCTAAAGAGGTCAAGTACTGCATTAATGACACCCGCCAATGCGTGCCAGTCTACAAAGGTGGACAAAGACTCTTTTAGAGCGTACCTCTAAAGCTCCCTTGTCCAGCAAGAGTCGGCTGCCAAAGTGGCCAAGTGGCGCATTAGCATCTGCTGCTAAAGAGGCCAAGTGGTGCTTTAGCACCTGCTGCTAAAGCGGCCTATTGGTGCTTTAGTGCCTACCTCTAAAGTGGTAAAAGTGATGCTTTAGCACCTTCACAAGCTGTGAAAATTTAGAAAATTCCAAGTCTCTGTGGACCTCTTAGGATTTATCAAGAATCTCAAGAACGCAAACAAACTATGCTACCCTATTAAATTTGATGATTAAGACACAGTTGCGATATTAAAATTTCAAAAAAACATTGATTCCACAAAATTGACCCCCAAGACCTATTTTTAAAACTTTCCAAACAGAGGATCCAAATAAGATACAACAGCCATAAAATCACATACACCATGTTATCAACCTAAAATTAATGTTTCAGATTTGCTGGCACAGTTTGTTTTGCCATACGATGCACATATAAAAAAATGTTAACCAAAAACAACTAATAAGACTCTAGATCATCAAAAATCACAATCTCACATAAAAATAGCGAAATACAATAGGAAATATGCCAATCATCACTGCACTCAAGAAATACAACAATGTAACCACAAGGAAAGGTAAAATTGTCAAATCACAGAGTGATAAATATTTCACACAAATCACCAAAAATCAAGTCATTACATCATCCACCACTAAGAATCTAGTTTGTCATCAAACTAAAGGCAATTGAAATAGTTGAATTAGTGAAAATCTAGGCATAACTACAATGCATATCTGACTCGACCTCCCTAGTAGACTCATCTACAGGTCGATGTCTCCACTGGACCTTAACTACTAGAATATCTCTAAAATGCAATCATGTAATATCCATGGCTAGAATAGAGATATGCTCCTAAAAAAAGAGCAATCACTCATCTAAATGAACTTAATCCCAATGAATGACATGACTCATATGGAATTTTGAATCATAGAAACATAAGAAATTGGATGAACTACTAATAAATCTAGGGGGTAGTGATAACTCATAAACCACATCTCCAATAGTCTGAAGAATCTCAAAAGGTCCAATATACCTGGGGCTAAGCTTGCCCCTCTCCCAAACCTTATCACACCCTTTATGGGAAAACACAAAGAAATACATAATCACCAACACTAAATCTCAAGGCACAAAGTCTATGATCTGCATGACACTTCTGTCTACTCTGAGCATTAAAAGTCTATCCTGAATTACCTAAACTCCATCTATATACTCACAAAGTAGGTCCGTACCTCGAGGTCTAATCTTAGAAACCTCAAACCAACCAACTGGGGAGCAATAATTCCTACCATACGAAGCCTCATACAAAGCCATCTAAAAAGTAGAATGGTAGCTATTATTATACACAAATTCAACTAGATCTAGATGTTGCTCCGACTGATCTCCAAAATCCATTACACAAGCGTGGAATATTTTCTTCAAAACCAGAATGATCCTCTCAAACTGACCGTTGGTGTGGGGGTGAAAAGTTATGCTAAGATCAACTTAGGTACTCAAATCCTACTAAAAAGTCTTTTAAAAGTGAGATGTGAACACTGCACTTTAATCTGAGATCATAGACACTAGCACACCATAAAGATGAATTATCTTAAATAATAGATATGGGCCAACCTCACAACATTAAAGGAGACCAAAATCAGAAAGAAATAAGTAGATTTTGTCAATTTATCCATGATAACCCAAACACTATTAGAACCATGAAAAGTATAAGGCAACCTAATCACAAAGTCTATAGTGATCCGTTCTAATTTCCACTTGAGGATGGGTAACCTCTAAAGCAAACCACTAGGTCTTAAATGCTCGACCTTTACCTAATGGCAACATAGGAGATAAGCTACAAAAATCCGTTAAATCCTTCCTCATACCACCCCACATATAATATTATCTCTAATCATAATATTACTGTCATACCCAGATAGATAGATTACTTGGAATAATGCACCTCCTCCAAAATAAGTCTAATCTACTCATCCACTCTTGACACACAGATTCGACAACCAATCCTTAAGATACTACTTGGATCAAGCAAGGCTTCCTTATCCCCACCACTTTTCATGACCCTATTTAAGAGTCATGATGGAACCTACTAAATTCATCCAGTAGATAAGCCCAAACCATAACTCAGAGCTAACATAATGGGTTAATTGAAACACCCTGAACTTTTACCTTTGAAGATTTCTTAGTTTTGAACCTTCTTGTCATCATATAACTCATACCATGCTAGTCGTATGGTGTGGTAGAGTATTGCACCCTTGATGTGTGTTGGCCAGTATGATATCGGACAAGTTCTATTCAAGGTATGAAAATATTCAATACAAATCGTATGTTCATGGTATGAGAGCTATAGTGCCTAACCATTTGTTTTCCAGTGTCTAACCTTTGATGTTCTGCTTAAGGTATGACTTAAAGGGTACTAGTAGAATGGTGATGGTATGAGTTAGGCTAAGAAGTCATATATCAGACAGAATATGGCGTCCAACTTTCTGGTCAAGTTACGAGTTGAAGGTACCGCTCATATGATGTGTATACGAGTTAAGGGGTCCAACTGCACCCTTATGTATTCTTTTTACCACTTTTAAGAAAAGGGTATTCTAGATAAATCCCACCATAAGACTTTAAGACCCCACGTCTTATAACACTTATTTGGCTTTCATTCTACACTTTAGAAAATTAAAACAATCTCTAAACACTATCTAAAAACCTTTCAAGAATATTGGGATAGGGTTTCTTCTAATTTATCATCTAGAGACTTAAGGATAAAAATCTCTCTTTGAATCTTCATAACTGAGGCATGTGACTATTTTCTCATTGTTAATTCACAAAAATCATATGTTTTAAATATTGTTCATGAATCATTAATGGTGGTTTTAAAAACCATGGATGAGGGTTTGAATGAATAATGTTGAATATTTTTTTCTCATTTCTTAAATTATGATTATACATGCTTTGATAATGATTTGAACATGGGAGTTCTTCAGAATTGTAATCTTGGTGGTTTGATTTGCTAAATAGGTTTGAGTCTATAAATGTTAAATTGAATTGATGTCTTTGTTTGGACCATGAGTTTGAGTCCCAAAGTTGATTCATAATGGTTATAGCATGTTGTATGCTTGTAAGTAGGGTTGGTATGATGATACCAATGGGTTATCTTTGTTAAGTAAATGGATTAATAGTTGTGTTTGTGTGTAGTGAATATTTTGAATTAGGCTTTAAAGTTGTATGTGTAGCTGGGCCATAAAAATGGAGTCCAAAGGACTAACACTAGACCCCGGACTAGCTGGTGTAGTGGAACATGACTGGGAGGTTAGAGTCTCCAGAATTGATATATGAATGAGAGGTTTGAGTCCCCCATATTGTATACATTGGTTCTTAAGTCAACTTGATTATGATGGGAGGTTTGAATCCCTCATAATGGCATTTACGATCATGAATATTCTTTTATTTGTGCAGCTATACGCACTGGGGTCCTTCCAGATAGGGGAGAGTTGGGCCCATATAGCTTGTGGGTGCCTTATTATATACTGATTATGCTACATAACCCAGGTTAAGGTTTTCAAGGAGCATGCTAAGCCTTCTTCCCTATCCCGGTATAATATATATAAATGTATATGTATGTATGTGATTTCTTATGATTATTTGACTTGGTTTTGAATGATGGCATTATTTTATTCTTTTATACATAAGTTACATGCTAGCTCTTAAATTGCTAACCGTCTCCAGACATCATATCCCCATGGTATGTAGGTCACAAAACTTCTTCTACTTTACCTGTGTAGTGATTAGGTGTTCGAGTGGTTCATGAGTTGAAAATGAAGAGGTGAGCTTCCATACTTCAGAAGGCTTCATTTCATTGTCTTTATATTCTATTTCTTAGACTTGTTTAGACTTTGGTTCTTGCTATTATTGGGGGAATGTCCTGATATTTTGTTGACTTTGGATTTATAGAGGCTTTATTAGATTACTATGTACATGGGTGTGTTGGTTGGTATAGACTTATCATGAATTATTATCAGTCTTATTCTTCATTATCTTGTTATATGTCAAAATTCATCTGAAATTTTAATTGTTGCACTGGTTACGTTAGGTGAAGGGGATGACCTCCAATCCATGTAGGACTTGAGATACCTATCATGGACTGACCCTAGTTAGGGTTGTGACAAAGTGTGTATCAGAGTCTAGGTCAATGGTAAATTGGGTAACCATAAAGCTATGTCAAGTAGAGTATCTTTTATGGGTGTGTAGTTCACCACACTTATAAGAGAGAAGCTACGAGACATTTAGGTATGCTTCGCTTTCTTGTTTTCTTAATTCGATCAATAGAATATAAGGTCTTGGATTTCTCTAATACTCATTTTCTCACTATTTCAGATCATGCCTCCCAAATGATCTAAAGCTCATGGGGACTCCTCTATTCCACTTGGGATATGTAGATAGGACATGCCCTGTTTAGGAGGTATAGACCCAGTCTAAGGGTCTAGTTCTTAGTTGTGCTCCTAGAGTTCCACGGATCCCCTCTAGCCCTCTTTGAGAACCTCAGGCAATTGTGATAAATGCTAAGTTTTGTCAGTCTATTCATATGTTAGCTCAATTGGTAGTTTCTCAGATTAAGCGTGGTGCTACTATTACTCCATCTTCTAAGGCCACAAAGGTTGGATAATTCATGAGGTTGAGCTCTTTTGTGTTAACTGGTGTTAGGGTTGAGGATGATCCTCAAGATTTTATTGATGAGATGGAAAAAATATTGTAGATTATCTATGTGTCTGATGTTGAAGGTGTGGAGTTCCCTGTCTACCAATTGAAGGAGGTGGTGTACAAGTGGTACCAATAGTGAGAATAATCTAAGGGAACTAATGCAATTCTATATTATGGGATAAACTTTCTAGTGTCTTCTTGGAATGCTTCTTTCCTCGAGAGTTGCGGGAGGCAAAGACGAAGGAATCTGTTAACTTGAAATAAGTAAGAATTAAAATCAAGGAATATACTTTGAAATTCCAATAGTTTTCTAGGTATGCTCTGGAGTTGGTGTCTAGCATGAGAGCTAGGATGTATAAGTTTTCTTTGGGGTTGTCCTATGAGTTAATTCTAGAGAGTAAGGTTGCCTTATTGAAAGAAAATATGGATATTTCTAAGTTTGTGGTTATATACAACAGGTTGATGAAGAAAAAAAGAAACAAGTTGAGATTTATGAGAGACAGAGTAAGAATTTCAATTATTTTTATTAGGGTAGAGGCCATTAGCAAGGTGGTCGATATAGGGGAAAGTGGCTTAAGAAGAAGTGGGGGAGTTCTAGTTCTTTCTCAATGACTAGCACTCCTTACCCAAAGCCATCGAGTGATCATTTCTCTTAGCATGGTGGAGGGTATAGGGTGAAAGATACCCAATCTCAGACTATTGGGGCTCCGTCTGCTTTATCATATCCTCCTTGCCAATTCTGTAGTCAAGCACACCATGGCCAGTTTGACAAGGGGAGGAACCAATGTTTTTTGTGGTTTGATTGGGAATATGCAACATCATTGTCCCTCTAGAGTTTCTTCTGGTGACAACAGGGTCTCTATTTCAACCTCATTAGCTCTTACACCAATGGGTGCTATTTTTTTTCTGGTACTAGCATTGGCCAAAATCAATTATATGCATTTTCTACTCGTCAGGAGTTTGAGCCATATCCAGATTTTGTTACTGGTATGTTGAAACTCTTTTCTTGTGATGTGTACTATTTACATGATCTAGGGTCCTCTTTCTCTTATGTGACCCCATTTATGGCTGTGCATTTTGGTTTTGGTCTTGAGTATCTGTCATACTTTTTTCTGTTTCTACCCCAATTAAAGACTCTGTGGTTGTCAGAGGAGTCTATAGGGGTTTTGTGGTATCTTTTGGTAGTATAGAAACATTGGTAGACTTGATAGAGTTAGACATGGTTGACTTTGATGTTATTTTAGGAATGGACTGGTTGTACTCATGCTATGCTTTGTTAGACTGTTGGACCCATAAGGTCATCTTTAATTTCCCTAATGAGATGGTTATTGAGTGGAAGGGTGGTTCCCAAACTCCTAAGGAGAGGTTCATATCATATCTTAGAGATTAGAAATTTACCTCCAAGGTGTATCTCCATCATCTGGTCTAAGTTATTAATTCTAACTCAGAGGGCTCTTTTTTTCACTCTATTCTGGTGGTGAATAAATTTCCTAAGGTATTCCCTGATGACCTTTATAGTATTCCTCTAGATAAGGAGATTGATTTTGGTATTGATCTTATTTTGGATACTCTTTCTATATCTATTCCCCCATATAGAATGGCTCCAACTGAGTAAAAGAAGCTTAAGAAGCAATTAAGGGACCTTTTAGATAAGGGTTTCATCAATCCTAGTGTGTCTCCATGGGGTGCACCGATGTTATTTGAGCGTAACTGAATAAGGTGGCGATAACGAATAAGTACACTCTTTTGAGGATAGATGATTCATTTGATCAGCTCCAAGGCACTAAGTCCTTCTCTAAGATCGATCTTTGGTCCAGTTATCATCAATTAATGATTAGGGAGATACCTATCTCCAAGACAACTTTTTGTACTCAGTATGGACATTTTGAGTTTTTGGTTATATCCTTTGGTTTGGATAATGCCCTAATGGCATTTATGGATTTGATTAATAAACTCTTCCATCCATTTCTTTATCTATTTGTGATTGTCTTCATTGATGATATTTTGGTGTACTCTAAGAGTAAGGAGGAGGATGCCAATTACCTCTACATTATGTTGTAGAGCTTGAAAGATCGATCGTTGTATGCTAAGCTATGTAAATGTGAATTCTATTTGAATGTTGCTATATTTCTAGGTCATGTTGTTTATAGTGAAGGGATCGTGACGGATCCTCAGAAAGTTGTTATGGTTAAAAATTGGCCTAGACGCACGACTCCAATTGATATTCAGAGCTTTTTGGTTTTATGTAGTTATTATAGAAGGTTCGCAGAAAGTTTTTCTTCTGTTTCTTCTCCATTTACCAAGATAACTCAGAAGAAAGTGAAGTTCTTGTGGTCTAATTCTTGTGAGGGTAGTTTCGAGAAGCTGAAAGATAAGTTGACTTCAACCATAATTTTGACTCTGCCTGAAGGCACCAAAGGTTTCATCATCTATTGTGATTTATCTCGAGTTAGTTTGGATTGTGTATTGATGAAGCATGGCAAGGTGGTTTCTTATACCTCTAGACAGCTGAAGGTTCATGAGAAGAATTATCCGACTCATGACTTAGAGCATTTGTCGATGATATTCGTGTTGAAAATCTGGCGTCATTATCTGTATGGGGTACATGTTGATATCTTTTATGATCATAAGATCCTACAGTATGTGGTCACTCAGAAAGATCTTAATATCAGGTGAAAGAGGTGGCTTGAGTTGCTGAAGGACTATGATATGAGTCTTCAATGTCATCTAGGTAAAGCTAATGTAGTTGCTAATGCTCTTAGAAGGTTATCCACTAGGATTTTAGCTCATAGGGATATGGATAAGTAGGAATTGGTGAAGAATATTCATTGTTTGGATAACCTTTGAGTTTGTATCTTAAACTCTAAGGATGGTGGTGTGTTTGTGCAACAGGTGGCAGAATTATCTCTTGGTTCAGAAATAAAGGAGAAACAGGTATTGAATCCTCTTTTTATAAATATTAAGGATGATATGGGTAGGAAAAAGGTGATGACCTTTGAAATCAATGGTCATGGTACATTAAGGTACCATGGGAGATTGTGTGTTCTCGATGTTGATATATTTCAAGGTAGGATTTTGGGTGAGGCCCAGGAGTTGTGGTATACAATTTATCCCGGTTCGACAAAGATGTATCATGATCTCAAGAAAATGTATTGGTCGAATAATATGAAGTGGGATATAGCAAACTATGTGTCTAAGTGTATGGTGTGTCAGCAAGTGAAGATGGAGCACATGAGGTCCGGTGGGATACTTCAAGAGATTGAACTACTGGTGTGGAAATGGGAGATAATTAATGTTGATCTCTATAGTGGCCTTCCACGGTCGCAGAATTAATGTGACTCCATTTGGGTCATCAAGGATTGGATGACTAAATTATCTCACTTCTTGTCGTGAGGACTAATTATTCAACTGAGGTCTACGCAAAGTTGTCCCTTTGGGAAGTTGTAAGGTTGCATGGTGCTCCTGTTGATTACTTTGGATCGTGGTACTCAGTTCTCATTACATTTTTGGCACTCGTTTCAGCATGGTTTGAGGACTATAGTGATTGGTTGTATGACCTTTCACCCGCAATCGGATGGGTAAGCCGAAAGGACTATTCAGTCTTTGGGGGATATGTTACTAGAATTTGTGGTTGACTATGGTGGTAGTTGGTTCGACCATTTGCCTTTGATTGAATTTTCTTATAACAATAGTTACCATTCTGGCATTGGTATGGCCCTAATTGAGGCATTGCATGAAAAAATGTGTAGATATCATATTGATTGATTTGAGATTTGTGAAGCAGAGATGTTTGGCCCCAATTTGGTTCACCAAGCTTTGGAAAAGGTGAAGGTAATTCTGAATAGTCTTAAGACCTCCCAAATTCACCAAAAGTCCTATGCAGACATGAGGTAAAGTGATTTGGAGTTTGAGGTTGGAGATTGGGTTTTACTGAAGATTTCTCCCATGAAGGGAGTAAAGAAGTTTGGAAAGAAGGGAAAGCTTAGTCCCCGAGATGTTGGCCTATATGTGGTTTTGAGAAGTTTTGGAATATTGCATATGAGTTGGATTTTCCCTCTAGCATGAGTTTCATTCATCTTGTATTCCATGTGTCTATGTTGCAGAAATGTATGGGGGATCCTTCGTTGGTAGTTACCTTTGAAAACATTGGTATTTGATACTATTTTTCCTCTGAGAAGGTCCCGCCGAGGATCTTGGATCGGCAAGTTCATCGGTTGAGAACAGAAGATGATGCTTCGGTGAAGGATCTATGGGGAACCAAAAGTCCATGAAAGCTACTTGGGAAGACTAGGAGGACATGAAGACCAAGTATCTATTCTTATTTTTTATTCTAGAAAATCGTGCTTGAGGTATGTGGTAATTCTTGACATATTTGTTTTCTATCTTTGTTAGTGGTGGATTGTGAATTCCTTGGCATGTTGTTTTCTGTCTTAAAGGTAAGTGTAGAGATGTTTGAGGTTTTAATCATGCTTGTATTGCCTCATCCCATCATTCGAGGATGAATGATCCTAAGTGGGGGAGTCATAAATACCCCAAACTTTGGCCCTTGCAAATTTTTGAGTTTTGAGCCTTCTGATTATCATACGACTCACACTATGCTAGTCATATGGTGTGGATACGATCTAGGACCCTAGTCTTATGTTGGCCAGCGTGATATTGGCCACGTTCTATTATAGGTACAGGAAGACTCCATACGAGTCGTATGTTCATGGTACGAGAGGTATAGTGCCCAACTGTATATTGTCTAGTGTCTAGCCATTGATGTTCTTCTTAGGGTACGACTTTAAGGGTACTTGTCCTATGGTGATGGTACGAGTTAGGATAAGGAGTCGTATGTATGACAGAATGTGGTGCCTAATTTTTTTATCAATTTATGAGTTTAGGGTACCACTCGTATGATGTGGATATGAGTTGAGGGGTCCAAGTGTATCCTCTTGTTTTCTTTTTACAACTTTTATGTTGAGGGTATTTTTGACAATTCCAACTCCAAGCCCTTAAGACCCCATGTCTTATAACACTTATATGGTTTTCACTCTACACTTTAAAGGATTGAAACACTATCTATAAACCTCTCAAGAAGATTGGACTAGGGTTTCTTCAAGGTGATTATCTATAAGCTTAAGGATTGAGAGTGTGACTCTTCCCTCATTGTTAATTCAAAAAAAATCATGTGTTTTAAACATTGTTCATAAATCATTGATGGTGGTTTTGAAAACTATTGTTGAGTGTTTGAATGCATAATGTTGAGTATGGTTTTCTCATATTAAATTATGATTATATATGCTTTGATAATGGTTTTGCGCATATGGGTACTTGGAATTGTGATTTGAACTAAGGGGTCATGGTTAACCCTAACTTGATGTTTTTTGGCTTGAAATAATGGTTTGTTAATGGTATACCCTCAACCTGTTTGTGAAAATGTCAATAAGAAGAATCTTTTCACATATAAATTATGTTTTGAAGTAAGTCATTGGCCTATGAATGTGGATGATGGGCAAATGTCTTTATGAAGTCCTTGTTGGCCATAAATTGATTTGAATTGTAACCTTGGTGGTTTGTTTAGTTAAATGGTTTTGAGGCCTTAAATTTTAAATTGAATTGATGTCATTATTTTGACAATGGGTGTGAGTCCCAAAGTTGATTGATAATGGTTATTTCATGTTGTACGCTTGCAAGTGAGGTTGGTATGATGATATCAATGGGGTGCCATTGGTAAGTCATGGATTAATGGTTGTGTATGTGTTAATGAATGTTTTAAATTGGGCTTTAAAGTGGGATATGCAGCTAGGCCATGAAAGTGGACTCCAAAGGACTAACACTAGAAACTGCGCTAGCTAGTGCAATTATCTATATGATCAGGAGGTTCGAGCCACCTGAATGGATATATAAATGGGAGGTTCGAGAACCCCCTATTGTATACGTTGGTGCTTAAGTCACCTTGATTATTCCGAGAGGTTCGAGTCCCCCATAATGGCATATACAGTTATAGATATTCTTTTATTCATGCGGCTACACACATTGGGGCCCTTCCAGCTAGGGAAAAGTTTGGCCTATATAGACCGTGGGTTCTTTTTTATATCAAGGTTATGCGGCACAACCCAGGTTATGGTTTTCAAAGTGCATGTTAAGCCTTGTTTCCTATCCCAATACGATATATATATATATATACGTGTGTATGTGATTGCATATGATGATTTGACTAGGTTTTGAATGGTGGCATTATTTTATTCCTTTATCCCTGGGTTACATGCTAGCGCTCCAACTGCTAACCGTCTCCGGATGTTGTAGCCCCACGCAATGAAGGTCCCGAAACTTCTTCTACTTTACCTGTGTAGTGATCAGGTGTTCAAGTGGTTCATGAGTTAACAATGAAGTAGTGAACATCCATACTCCTGAAGGCTTCATCTCATGGTCTTTATATTCTTTCTTAGACTTTTTTAGATTTTGGTTTTGGCTATTATGGGGGGCATATCCCAACATTTTGTTGACTTCGGATTTATAGAGGCCTTGTTGGATAACTGTGGACTTGGGTGTATTGGTTGGTATAGACTTATAATGAATTGTTATCGGTCTTATTATTCATTATCTTGTTATATGTTGGAATTTATCCGACACTTGTGGTTGTTGTACTGGTTAGGTTAAGTGAAGGGGGTGATCTCCGGTCCACGTAGGACTTGAAATACCCGTCATGGCTAGGCCCTAATTCAGATCGTGATATTAATACTGTAGGAAATGCCCAACAAAGGCCAAATTCAAAAACACAATATGTAAATAGACAAGTATTATAAATAGATAACATAGTCAATACACGATACCATTTCCACGGCCTGGTAGAATCAGTACAAGAGCATCTAATATCGATAGTACAACCTAAAAGACATAGAATATATCAGATACATCTGTCTCAATACAAAAGACTGGATAACTATAAGGTAAAAGTAAATGGGCAACTCAAAACTCCAAGAGCTCACCCTATATCTGAAAGATCAACTCTGCACAAGTAACGGTCAACTGTGATAGGTAGTACTCGGATCTGCACAAAAAAGGTACAGAAGTGTAGTATGAGCACGAGGACAACAAGTGCTTATTATGCATCATCGACCGACTGAGCTAAGACATGATATAAAGATGATATAATGCAAGATAATCATAACTAGGTCAAGATAGAAAATTGAACCTAAATCATCTCCATCATCACTATATATAATGAGCAACTAAACTGATATAACAATATAACATAATGTATCAACACTTGCCAATATCGCTATGCATAAGAAATAGATAATTAGGAATCATAACACATCATAAAGTATAACATATATAAGCACAAGTACAAAGTTGGCTCCCATATGCCAATTGGTGCATAAAGTAAAGAACTCATCATACATCCCATACTATTGGAAAGTACTCCCAAGAGAAGCATAAAGCAATTTAACCAAAAACATATCCAAACCTTATCATTATTCAACCACATTCCCACAGTTATCATCAATCGGTCATTTTACCAAACTTTTATCATACCAACATTGACCATTTATACATATTCCATACAATTTTTCACAACCTAATTTCTCTGGTCATGATGGCGCCTACTGTAACCCACAAGTAGGCAAGCCCAACCTGTAGTCCGGAATAGCTAGTAACAGACTACATAATAATATACAGTAAAGAATACAAAATAAATGGAATAACTATCAAGTACATAAGTGAATCGCAAAACCTATTGGTATCAACAGAAGAGCTTCTAATATAATAAGAGTATAAAAGTGAAATATCAATTGAATTACACTGATACAACTTATCTCTTAATACAATATAGAGACTAGCCTAATATATATAAGGGAGGTAAGTAATACTCTGAACGTTAGAAGCTCACCCTATGTCTCCGAACCATGGATGCTCCGTACGACACACATCAATGGAAATAACTCATACTATGATTTGTAGACTGCAAAAATGTAGTATGAATACCAAACAAATAGTACTAATAGGTACATACCAACTAAGCTCCAAAGATAAAACAGATATATACAACATATAAAAAGAATGAAAATTTACATCCAAAAGTTCATAAATCATACAACAGGTCAGTGAGACAATAAGGATAGATAATTCTATTCATGTCCAAGAGACTAACATAATAAGGCTAAGGAAGTATAAAGGATGAGCTATACTATTAATGTCCAAATTTGTAAATCTCAATACTATCCAGTATATCACAAGCTAATATGTGAATAAAGGGTGAAAGAAAAGCAGATAACAATATACAAGGCCAAGGAATAAATGTACAATAAGAACAAATGAAGGAGGGATATACAGTGTTAAGTCATGGATTGGAATCTGTCTTGGTCAAATCTATAAATCAATATTTTTAATCTCTTTTATACGTATAAATATTCTATTTAGTTAGGCAATTACAAAAGTAAGCAAATCCACAGTGGGTTTTAATCCTTATTTAGAAAAACAATTATAAGGTCGTATTTCATCTAGGATCACATCAATATCGGTATACTAATCATGAGTGTAGAAAATCTATGCATGCCATCACCAGTATTCAGTCAATGAAATCTTAGGTAACATACATATACATGTGTCCATATTCTATAACCATATCATTTACAAGGATAAATACTTCCCGGATATACAACCAATATCAACACGACCCTCAGCCCAATAATATATCTGAAATAATTAAGTCATCATAATCATAGCATTAGGCCCATATACATATTCAAACTCATAGAGACAATCATATTCATTAAGTTGTAGCATTTCTATAATTATCTCACATATAGAAGGAATCTCATATCTAGGAGGAATAATATCAATAAGCATATCTCCTTTATTAGACATCTCATATCTATAGGTCAAACATCATGACCAAGAGGAAAATCATCTCGATAAGACCAATAATCATAACTAAGGGTAAAATGCATCTCTATGGGCCAAATATCATTACTTAGAGGAAATGTAACTCTATGGCCAAAATATCATAACTAAGAGGAAAATGCATCTCTATGGGCCAAAAATCATAACTAAGAGAAAAATGCATCTTTACGGGCCAAATATCATAATTAAAAGGGAATACATCTCTATGGGCCAGATATTATAACTAAGAGGAAAATGTATCTCTATGGGCCAAATATCATAACTAAAAAGAAAATGCATCTCTATGGGCCAAATATCATAATTAAGAGGAAAATGCATCTCTACGGGCCAAATATCATAATTAAGAGGGAATACATCTCTATGGGATAAATATCATAATTAAGAGGAATATACATCTCTATGAGCCAAATATCATAATTAAGTGGAAATTACATCTCTAAAGGCCCAATTTCACATCTAAGGGAAATTAAAATATCTATAGTCCATTAATCATAATCCGGTGAAAATCATCTCAATTTATCAATTCACCAAGTAAATCTCATAAATAAGGCTCAATAGTCTCAATTAGGTCTACTATTTGAAATTCAACCAACAAGGGCTTACACAAGTCTTGGCCTAAGTTGACTGGATGATTCACTTCTTATCCTCAATCTCCATCTTTAGGAAAACTAAACCAAAAACTAGGAGGTATCTAGTTCAACTTCTAGATGGAAAGTAAGCCATAAATAATCCAAAAAAAAAAAGAAATTCATCTAGAAACAAGAGCAAGTATGTCAATTTTACCCCAAGATACAGTTTCAAGATTACTAGACTAGTTCAACTAAGGTTAATCACACTAACCATGATTCCAACATTTGGACCACATCCCAAACTTAACATCATAATATTTCCATACTACAAACTAATTCAATCTAGGGAGAAGGCAATAGGATTCTAAAAAGGGTCATAAGCATACTACTTTAGGGATCTAAAAACCTCATCCAATTCCCCAAATATCAATAATCAATACTAGGTTATTTACTCATAATAAACCCTAATATTCATATTCACATGCCATACATAACCCACATCATCTTTGAAGAAGAGTAGGTAGAAGACTACCTCAAGGCCGAACCGCAAAACCTCACATCATGCTCCACATGCTCATCTTTACTTCACAATTCCCAAAATACCATCATTCTATCAAAAACATAACCTTCTCATCAATATGAGTCTAACGATAACCATATTGTACTATTGTGCTTCGAGCCTAAAAACGACACCAAAAACTCCAAGTTGGTCCCACATATGAAAATCGCATTTTCGAGGTCAACCCAATGGTCATACATCACTAAGGAATAATAACCCTCAATTAATGTGTGCAAACAAACCAAATTTGGGTCTAAATAAAACCCTAATCTAAATTAGGGTTTGGGGTCAAGAAGTAAGAAATTCGTCAATAAAGTCTTGAAATCTTACCATAATCCGTTTGATAATCATGATAAAAGATGATTACCAATCTCCCTAGACACCAACAAGACTCAATCTTGAGTTATCATACCCATTTAGGATTTTAGGCTCTCAAAGATGAAGGAAAAATGCCCAAATTATTGACCTTGGGGTCTATTTATAGACCCCCTCGGCGAAGAGATGCGGTATACTTTTGACAACAAAGTTAAAAACTTATTTTTGACCCTCAAAAATCATTCGGAACCCAAATAACATGATCCAGTAGTGAAATTTGAGTGTAAACAACATTTTAAATCAACTAGAATCACCTAAACGTTCATCCAGGGTCGTTTCGATAAAAAGTGAGGCCCACATTTATAATTCCATTTTTCATAAAATTCGGTCAATTTCCCAAAATAAGTTTGAAAGCCTTGGGACCTGAACCAAGGGCTCTCCAGCCTAAATTTGACATTCCAGATGCTATGGAGAAGTTCAATTTTCAATCAGAGGTCGTTTCGATCAAATTTGGGTCCCACACCCATATTTCAATTTTCCAACTTTCCAACCAATAGGTCGAAATGAGCTCGAGTGCATTGGACCCTAAATCAAAGGCATGCCTAGACTAAAATCAATATTTCGTATTTGCTGGAATAGTCAAAATTTGCATTCGAGATTGTTTTGCTGAAGTTTTTGCCTGATGGCCATTTAAAACCAACGAAGACTTCAAAATAGGGAATTGACTCTAGAAATAATAAGAGTTGCGCGGTAACCGAATCATCGATCCTAGAAAGTTATAAATGACTTGTTGTAGCTATGGAGAAGACCTAATGGTGAAGATAAGCAGAAACATGAAAAATAACCGAAAGGGTCATTACAACATCTACTATTAAAATGACTTTCATCCCTAAAAGTCAACAGATAGAAAGAATCTCAAAAACTCGTATGAGGTACTGGGCCCCATATGCTCCGAACATGACTTCCCAGGTAACCTCCATGAGGAGAGAATATTTGCAATGTATTTCTCTACATGTATCCCTTTTTTCAACTAGTACCCTCGCTTTACTTCCCAAATAGCCAAAACTCAACTTTAATTGCAAACTGGCCTCCAACTAAACAGAAAAGACTGATGCATGCAAATCTAAACCACAACATATTGATACCATCCCGATACCCACATAAATCTACAAAGGCCCATTCAAGCCAAACCGACCCAAGTCATGAGTCATACCACTGACTTTCAAATCCAAATATAATTTTCTTCTACTAATCCATTCTTGCTATCCACTTTGAACAAGGAGAAAAATCACCTGAGTTTCGCCCATGCAATCACATCACCGAGAACTCGAAGAACTGAAGTTGATCCACTAAAAGTCAATATGAGAAACATTGGAGTAAGCTTATAAGGTTGAATCTGGGCACACAATTGGAGATAATTAATGAATGTAATCTATGCCAATGTTGCAACAGTCCGGATAAAAATCAAATTGAAATCCTAAAGTCCAAGGTATAACTACTCATCACTAAATATCTCACTCCAGGATATCCCATCAATCGAGAATAAACCCATACTGAATCCATCTCAAGTGTATTAGTCCCATTGAGTATATCATCCAAAACTCCCAAAAAAACTGGCTACTCAAGGTCAAAGCTAAAAGAATGAATACCGTGTCCATCGGCTATCATCTAAAAACTTATCAACTATAATTCATCTGAAGTCGAGAAGACCCAAAAGGAAACGACAAAGTAGGCTCAACCAACTTATAAATGAAATCTAAACTGAGACAAGTCCAAAATGAAAGCTACACGCAAGTTGTACAACAACAAGCTAAAATCTCAATAGCTAGGCTGAATCGCTCGATTTCAACCATCCAAACCAAACCTAAGGATGGGCAGGCATTTATACTCCAAGTTTATCACAACTTCCAAATCGCCATTCCATAGCGTCAAGTTAAATCTGAATTGATAAGCGTATTTCATTACCAACCATTCAAAGCAACTTTAGTATCCAGATCTGATATATCTGAGATAAATCATACCAAGTAACAATAATGAAATCATGCAAAAGTGCAAATCATTGGCAAAAAATGCAAATAACCCACCCCATATCTGCTAGAGGGCATGAGCTATCAAAACATACTAAAAAAGAACTCCCCAAGGCTGCAAACCATACCAGCAAAGGAAAAAATTCTAGCAACTCGAAGAAATGTAGCTTAAGCAAAATCTAACTAGTCCAATACTCCATCTCAACAAAGTGTAGTCATAGGCATATATTATCATGGATAAACACTCCACCGAGCCGCATTAGGCCGAGCAAACTTAGGAATAGGGATTACCTGAATCTACCCAAGAATTACATCATCAAAGAAAAAAATATACCCATCCCAAAACCAAGGTCAAAGTCAAGATCAACAGCAAAAAATCAACAACTTAAGCTAAGGAATTTCCAATTTTCCAACTTAAGAGCGATCACAAGAAAGGCTACCTGCCTCTAACTTTCCAACTCCATTTAAGACCAAACTATATCACAGTAAAAAGGGAGTATATAATCCCCACACTAATAATAAGGGAAAACTATCACAAGGGAATGAACCCAACAAATATAAGAGATGAATCCACGATATCTCAATATCGATGTCAAAACTACTATCGGACGATGAAATAGTCATAACCAAAGAACTAACCTCAAAATGATAAATCTTACAAACGGGTTATATCAAAATGGATAGCCAAAACAAAATCCTTCGCAACCCAAGAAGCAAGTCTAAGAATCTCGAACTCAATAACAAGCTATATAACGAATTTTCCAACTTAAAAACCACACAGAATCATGGAAGGTCAACTTACCTTTAGTACCACAATATATTCCCAAATCAGTCTAACACAGCTAACTTAGTGGGAAAAATCAACCTCGCCGCACATGGAAAAAATTATCAAAATAGGCTATATATACTCAAGACACCTAATAAGATCGCAAAATAAAATTCTAACTAGATAACTTGTCTAAACAACTACCTAATGGGGATCAATTACATCAAGCAATAATATCAAATAATATCAATAACCTTAAGCAGTGATAGAAATAGCAACAATAATATCCACATCAATATAATGAATATGTTGTACCAAATTTAACATCAATATCATGTACTACTCAAGGGACACAACAAGGACAATGTGCCAAGATAAATAGGACTCGAATCCAAATGCTATACTCATAATAAGAAATATCAACATAGATATACTCTATCCACTACTAAAAGAAATAAATCACGGGAGTAGTCATATAATCATGAATTCAAAAACAAGGCACATAATAATCAGTATGAACTCATCAAGGCATATATCATCAATGGGTCTAAAAAAACCCAATACACATAATAAAAGATAAATGCGGGAAATAAAATCAAACCAATCGTGGTGACATCCATAATCACATGCCTGACGGGCATAGGGAAAAAAATTTAAACAGATCCAACTCAGATCGACTGACTGAATCATTAATCGAGGCACCTCACACAATATCTATAACTGAAGATTTCACAGCATCACGGGGCTGATCTGAATGAGGTGAATGATTAGAAATTCCATGTCGAAGACACTTTCTAGATCAGTAGTCAATCTCTCTGTAGTCATAGTAATTCCTGAAACATCAACATGGTGGGGACACAAACTGAGCTCAAATGGATTGACAACTAACACTGAGAAAAATCTCTAGAATTATATCCATCCTTCCGCAAACATAGCCTGCCTCAGGAACTCTAGGCTGGCGAGTAATACATGCTAACTCTGTCATATCAACTATCTCATAGTCTAAAAATACCAACAGTGTATAAATGATGGCCTACAAACAAAGCTGAACTCTATCGGAAGGATCCTCACTCTCATATATAATACCAATAGCACTATACTAATATCATGTCCTTTTACCGCTACTTTCATAAGTCTCAATACTTGTGCTCTCCATGCTCCTCTCATAATCAATAACTTGAGGAAAGGAAGACTCAACAACTATTAAGTTCTATGACGCCAAACGGAGTGGCAATGCTAAATCTCTAATAATCCATGAACCATACCTGACTCAGAAGGATATAACAGAGGAATAAGTCTATCCCACTCGAGAAATCCAATCTCATATTAAAAAACTGATAAAGAACCCTAATGAACACCAATAGATCCAACTCTAATCTAAGAACTGCTTGGTTAATTGAATGCCATCCATGGTTGTGAGGGATCTACAACATGACTAGGATTTCCTATGTTGAACCTCAAAGGTTGAAGTAGTCACGAGCTCAACTAGAGCCTAAATTTTCCCTAAATCCTTTGGCTGATGCTGAAGATCATCGATATTCATCTCTGACTCTCTAGTTCGACACTATGTTGAAACTCTAGAAATGCATGCAATAGTCTCATCTGCATCTGTTCACATCATTGCACATCTTGCATCATTCATTAGGGACAAAATAGAGTTAAAGAATATGCCTGAGGTTCATAGCCATGCGGACACATGATAAGTATTCAAGAAGTGTATTTCCTAAAATATCCTTATAGCCTCCCAAATATAGGCTATAGATGTCTCTGCACTGATCTGCAAGACTCTACTAACAATTAGCTCTTGTACTAATACACTGGTGAAACCTAGGCTCTGATACTAGTTTGTCACGACATAATTTCTTTGATCATGATGGAACCTACTATAAACCACCAGTATGCAAGACAACTCGTAGTCCAAAATGGCTAGTAACAGACTACTCAATAATATAAAGAAAAGAATGAAGAATAAATGAAATAAAGATCAATTATATAAGTGAATCCCAAAAGTTGATAGTATCACTACAAGAGCTTCTAATATAATAAGAGTACAAGAGTGAATATTAGTAAAATTACACTGATACAACTTATCTCCAGATATAATATAGAGACTAGCCTAATATATATGAGGAAGGTAAGTAATACTCGAAACATTAGGAGCTCACTCTCAGTCTCCAAACCATGGCTTCTTCGCACAACATATACATCAATGGCGATAACCCGCATTATGATTTGCAGGTTGCAGAAGTGTAGTATGAGTACCAAATGAAAGATAATCAATAGGCAACTGCTAACTTAGCTCCAAAGATAAAGCAAATATATACAATATATAAACAGAATGAAAATTTACAGCCAAAAGTCCATAAATCATATACTTGATCAATGAGACAATAATGATAGCCTAGTCTATTCATGTCCAAGAGACTAACATAATAAGGCTAAGGAAGTATCAACGATGAACTATCCTATTCATGTCCAAATTCATAAATCTCAATACTATATCATATATCCTAGTATAATAGCTGAAATAAATGGCGAGTGAAAGGTAGATAACAATATACAAGACTAATAAATAAATATTTAATATGGAAAAATAAAGGAGGGATATACGGTAGTAACATAGCTACGTATAGCTATATATATATGAATAATTTTGATGTCAACACAAAGAATAACCTATATCATTATGTTCTTATTTTAAGACCTTATTATAATATGATCAGGATTTAATACTCTCATAATCAAGGTTTCTAACCCATATGGCTAGACATGAATTAATCATGTATAATAATGCAATCATAATATAAAAGAGGTTAGGAACATACCTTAAATATTGATACCAAATCAATGACCAATCTATCATAAGCTAGCCATAATAATAATTATAACACTGATAATAACAATATCAATAGTAGCACGAGAAACCGGTTATTCTAGATAACCAAACTCCTAGTCGAGCCTATGCATACCCCCAACGCCCTAGGCTTTAAAGGTTCAATCAGCATACAACAGTACAAGGCATATTCATGACCCATATCCATACAACCGTCCCACATGGCTAGAGAGACATAGGTGCATACTGGTGATAAGCAATGTGCATGCAAGAATGAATGCAAGGTAAACAATCAACATCACAATTTTATTATCGTAACCATTAACAACATCTTAATCAACCTCTGGCCTTGCAGAGTATCAACATATAATTACAATATCCTCCTTAGTTGAACAGAGTAAATATATCATCACAACAGTATCCTCTAGACTAAAACTGGGTATATGTATAATCAAAATAGTATCCTCCAAACTCGACCTGTGTATGTATATCATCGCAATTGTATCCTCCAAAATTGAATCGGGTATATATATCATCATAATCATCAATACATATATATAGATATATAATAGATGTATGAACTCAATCCATGGCTAAACGAGTGTAAATTCAAAAGTCTATTGCCCAAAATGATCTTCGTGACTAAATCATTATTTAATTATAGAAAGGGTCAAAATATCTCACAACCAAAGTAAATAATAATGTTAAGTAAGGATTAAAATCTGACTTGGTCAAATCTTAAAAACTATATTTTTAACATCTTTTATACGTATAAATATTTCATTTAGTTAGGCAATTATTATAGTAAAGAAATCTATTCTTAAGGTGAAAAGTGGGTTTTAACCATTATTTAGAAAAATAGTGATAAGGTCATATTTCAGCTAGGATCGCATCAATACCGATACATTAATCATGAGTCTACCAAATCTATTCGTGCCATCAACAGTATCTAGTCAATGAAATCTTAGGCAACATAAACATATATGTGTCCAAATTCTTCAACAGTATACTTTACAAAGATAATTACTTCTCAGACATCCAATGAATATCATAACATGACCCTCGGACCAATAATATATCCAAAATAATTACGACATCATAATCACGTGCTTAGGTCCATATACATATTTGAAACTCTTATCGATAATTATATTTATAAGTCCTAGCATATATATAATCACCTCACATATAGGAGGCATCTTACATCTAGGAGATATAATATCAATAAGCATATCACCTATGTTAGACATCTCATATCTATAGGTCATACATCATGACCGAGAGGAAAACCATCTCTATAAGCCCAATAATCATGACTAAGAGGAAAACATATCTCAATGGGCCAAATATCATAACTAAGATAAAAATGCATATCTATGGGTTAAATATCAAAACTAAGAGAAAAATGCATCTCTATGGGCCAAATATCATAACTAAGAAGGTATATCTCTCTATGGCCGGAAATATCATAATTAAGAGGAAAATGCATCTCTATGTGAAACATCATAACTAAGAGGGAAATGCATCTTTATGGGCCAAATATCATAACTAAGAGGAAAATACATCTCTATGGGCCAAATATCATAACTAAGAGGAAAAGGCATCTCTATGGGCCAAATATCATAATTAAGAGGGAATACATCTCTATGGGACAAATATCATAATTTTGAGGAAAATGCATCTCTAGGGGGCAAATATCATAATTAAGAGGAAATAACATCTTTAAAGGCCCAATATCATATCTAAGGAAAATTAACATCTTTGTAGTCCATTACTCATAATTCAGTAAAAATCATCTTAATTTATCAATTTACCTAGTAAATCTCATAAATAAGGCTCATTAGTCTCAATTAGGCATACTATCTGCAACTAAGCCCATAAGGGCTAACACAAGTCTCGGCCTAAGTTGGCCGGATAATCCACTTCTAATCCTCAATCTCCATCTTTCAGAAAACTACAGCCAAAACTAGGCTAAGGTATTTAGTTCAACGTTTAGATGACAAGTAAGACATAACCAATTCTAAAATAGGAAATTCGTCTAGAAATAAGAGCAATTATGTTAATTCTATCCAAAGATTCAGTTTTAAGATCACTAGACTAGTCCAACTAAGGTCAATCACATTAACCATGATTCCAACATTTGGACCATATCCTGAACTTAGCATCATAATAATTCCATACTACAATCTAATACAATCTAGGGAGAAGACAATAGGATTCTAAAAGGGTCATAAACATACTACCTTTGGGATCCAAAAACCTCATCTAATTTCCCAAATATCAATAATCAATACTAGGTTATTTATTCATAATAAACCTAACATTCATGTTCACATACCATACATAACCTACATTATCTTCGAAGAAGATTCAAACAAGAGTAGGTAGAAGCCTACCTCAAGAACGAACTGCAAAACCTCATATCCTACACCACATTCTCGTCTTTACTTCACAATCCCTAAAATGCTATCATTCTATCAAAGACATAATCTAGTCATCAATACGAGTCTAACAATACCCATATTGCACTATTGTGCTTCAGGTCTAATAATGACACCAAAAACCTCAAGTGAGTCCCACGCATGAAAATTGCATTTTCGAGGTCAACCCAATGCTTATACATCACTAAAGACTCATAAAACTCAATTAATGGGTGAAAACAAACTAAATTTGGGGATAAATCAAGCCCCAAGCTAAATTGGGGTTTTGGGTCAAGCACTAAGATGTTTACCTATAAAGTGATGAAATCTTACCTTAATAATGATAAAAGATATTTACCAAGCAGCCTAGACACCCACAAGACTTAATTTTAAGTTATCATAACCATTTAGGGTCTTAGGCTCTCAAAGATGAAGGGAAAATTCCCAAATTCCCGACCTTGGGTTCTATTTTAGACCCCATCGGCGAAGAGATACGGTATACCCGTGACAGCAAAGTAAAAAACTTATTTTCGACCCTCAAAACTCATTCAAAACCTAAATAACAATATCCAATAGTTAAATATTAGTGGAAACAACATTTTAAATCCACAGGATTCCTTAAAAGTTTCATCCAAGATCATTTAGGTAAAAAGTGGGGCCCACATCTATAATTCTATTTTTCATAATTTTTTCTAAATAACCCAAACAAAGTTTGGAAGCCTTGGGACCTAAGCCAAGGTTCTTCCTAGCCAAAAATTCACGTTCCAGACGCGATGGAGAAGTCTAATAGTCAATTTGAGGTTATTTCGACCAAATGTGGGTCTCACACCCATATTTTGATTTTCCAACTTTCTAACCAATAGGTTGAAATGAGCTCAGGTGCATTAGAACCCAAACCAGAGGTCTACATAGACTAAAATCAGTATTTCAAATTTGTTGGCGCAGTTGAAATTTACATTCGAGATTATTTCACTGAAGTTTTTGCCCGATGGCTATTTGAAACCAACGAAGACCTCAAATTAGGGAATTGACTCTAAAAGCATATGAACTACCCATTAACCGAACCGTCGGTCCCCGCAAGTGATAAATGACTTGGGGCAGCTATGGACAAACCCTAATGTCAAAGATAAGAAGAAATATGAAAAATAACTAGAAGGGTTATTACACTATTGACATCATTAACCACTTAATCATCACTACTTCATTGGCCACTATTCATTAGTTAATCATCTCTCATTACTAGATTACTAAGTTACTAGTTATATCTTCGGAAAATATCCACCACATTTTATTCTAATTTACACCATGGAATATCTATGTGAATCCACTATCTACAGTATTATCAACTAGGCATCCTTTATCACTAGCCATCACAATATTATCTAAAAGCCATCATTCATCAACTAATATCATTTATCAACTAGCATAATTACTTAAAAATATCCATAACTAATCATCAACTATAGTATTTTGTCATCATTTAACACTAGTGGTCTATAACCGGCATCACTAATATCAATAATATGCCTAAATTACATATAAATATATAAACATGTAATTACCATACATAGGGATAGCCGAACAAAAACTTGTGGATGTACACATAGACACATTAATATAATCATCCTCAGTCCTTGTCAGCTATTAATATCATCACAATGTCCTTCGGCCTTATCGGGCGTCATCATTTTATCACAATATTTTTTGGCCCTGCCGAGCATCATCATATCATCATAATATCCTCAGGCCTTGACGGGTATAATCATATAATCATAATATCCTTTCGCCTTGTTGGGCATCATCATATCATCATAATCATAATCGGTGAAAAAATCAATAGCATAAGCAATCATATAATGAAGGTTCATGATTTTACACATAATGAATGGCATGACTTCCCAAAGTAATCATTAATCATAACTTCTCACATAATTCATGGTATAATTTCTTACATCATCATTAGGAATGTGTTCTAGCATATTTTATGGCATAATATCTTAGCATGATCATAATCATATGTAAAATCATTGCCAGTTACTCATTAATAGCCTATTTAATGGACTATAATTAGCATAAAGATAGCTTATTAATAACTTGAGCAATAACTAATCCATGACATAGTCTATAGCTTATTCATAGCATGGTCCATAACATAATTTATGGCTTTGACAACATCATTGTCAAGGGCTCATTCAATAGTATATATGGTAGCCCAATCAATAACAACAATGGCATAATCAATAGCTAGTTGTAAGCTTAACCAATAAATCATACATATGGCATAATCATTAGGCATTACTTATAACATCATTCATCATACCCAATAAGCATCAATATTCCTTAATATTTCCTCAAAAGGGCATTCTCTAAGCATATAACAAGCGTACAAATGGTTCAAGATAACTAACATCAATCTTGACTTAAGGTGGGTCAAAGATCCCACTTTTAAATCACCAAAATATATACTAAGTTAATTTCTACCCCAGACTAGGCTAAGGTATCTAACTCCACTCTTAGATGTATTGAAAGCCACAATTAGTCCTAAGGTAAAGGTTCTTCTCAAACACAACCACTAAGACAATATCAAAACCAAGGCAACCTTCCTTTGGTGTAAGAAACTAAGGACACCTCACCCTAAGCATCATTAACTATAGCAATTTACTTAATTTTAGAGAAACCCAAGTTATACTCATGCTAAACATGTGTAATGAAGTCTAGTGCACTAAGGTTCAAGGCAACAATCTAAGTGTTTCAACTCTATGATTCCACTTTAGCCTAAACAATACCACTAAATCCAAGTCTTGCATTTCATCAATCTAACACCTAAAACCCAACCCAAATCCAACACAATATCATAAGAATACTACGACAAAGATCAATCTAATAAGGGATAAACTTACCCTACCTCAAAGCCGAAGAAAGCTTATAAACCGCCAAACCTTCACTTTTCCATTTCTAGAAGCCTCTTCAAGATACCAAGCAATCAAAAAAAATTCTACTCATCAATACTAGTATATCGATACCCATATTGCACCATTGTGCTTCGGGTCCAAAAATCATGCCAAAACCCCCATATGCATCCCACTCACGGAAAATTACATTTCTAAGACCAACCCAACATGATATAAAGCTCATGGAATCAAAACCCTCAAAAATAGGTGAAAACCAAGCAAACTTTGGGTTAAAATCAAGCCCTAAAGGATTTGGAGCTATGGTCAAATAATTAAGTAATTCAAGCATGAATTTGAAGGATTCTTACATTAAATCCAAGGATATTTATGAAAATATATGTTAATCAAAATCCCAAGTTACCCCCAAGACTTAATTTAAAGTTATCACACCCTTTAGGATTTTTCCTTTCAAGAGAATAGGTGGAAATCGGCAATTTCACAACCTAACGGGTCTTTTTATACCACTTCCAAGTCATCAGGTATGGCTATCGCACACCCAGTTGTGAAATCGCACACCCTGGCCTCAGAAAGAGATGTGGAGATCTCCGTACACTCTAGTGTGATTGCACTACTAACTCTACACCTATTACTGCGATCACTACACCCTCTGGTGCGATTGCATATGCACCAAAACATAAGCTGAACTTGGAAAAATCTCCAATTTCCCACCAAGATCTTGGAATTTATCTGGAATTTGATATATTCAAATGAACTATGTAACCACAATAAAATAAATGTTTCAGACGCAATGGAGAACTCAGATTTTCCATTCGATGTCATTTCAACCAAATATGGGTCCCACACCTATATGTATAATTTTTTAACTTCTAACAAATAGTTTGAAATAAGCTCGGTACATCGGGACCCAAATCAAATGTATACATAGCCTAAAATTGATATTTTGGAGCTGCTGGCACAGTTGAAATTTGCATCCGAGATTGTTTTGCTGAAGTTTTTGCCTGATGGCCATTTGGAACCAGTAAAGGCTTCAAAATAGGAAATTGGCTCTAAATACCAAATGAATTGTCCGATAACCGAACTATAAGTCCCAGTAAGTCATAAATGACTTAGGTCAGCTATGGAAAATCACTAACAATAAAAGTAAGTGAAAATATGAAAAATGACGTGAAGGGTCATTACACCACTCAACACCTTATCCCAAATCACTCTCAACCTAACATCATTAAACTGATGAGCCTGAATTTGCTCCATTAAGAAAGACCTAGCATTCACGAATGCCAAAACACACCCAGGTATTGAAACATCAAGCCTAACCCTTTGGTTAACCAAAGACTAAACCTCTAAGGCCAAAGGCCTCTCCTAGGTCCAAAGATTTGCTAAGATACCCATGTTAGTTGACTTTCAGCTTGAGGTATCCACAACTACAATAGCCTTGCCCATATAATAGAGAATAGTCAAGCCATAATCCTTAAGTAACTCAAGACAAAAATATTGCCTCATATTAAGATCTCTCTAGGTGAAGAGATACTAAAGGATCGATGATCTGAGAAAATCTCACAACATATTGCATATAGGTAGTGCCTCCATAACGTTAAATCAAAACAATCGCACACAAATCCAAATCATGGGTAGGGTAATTCCTCTCCTAGCACTTCAACTGAAGTGAAGCATATGCAATCACCTTACTCTCCTACATCAACACAACACCTAACCCAACACTAGAACTATCACAGAAGATGGTAAAACCCATGCCCTCCTTGGGCAAAGTCAAGATAGGAACTGAAGTCAACAAATCCTTAATCTTTTTAAAGCTCACCTCATAAGCATTAGACCATCGAAAGGAAATATTCTTCTATGTGAACTTAGTCAATGAAGCTATCATAGATGAAAAACCCTCAACAAAAGAGCAATAGTAGCCTACTAAACTAGCAAAACTCTTAAACTTGGTAGGTGAAGTGGGCCTAGCCCAACATGAACCACTGAAATCTTAGCTGGATCGACCATAATATCATCCACCATATGACCCAAGAATGAAACAAACTCAAACCAAAACTCACACTTGGAGAACTTAGCATAAAACTTCTCATCCCTCAATAACTGAAGCACAATCCACAAAGTGTCGAGATATGATAAAAACTGGAGTCATTAACTCCATAAATGAGGATGGGGCATTGGTCAACCCAAAGAAGATGACCAAGAACTCATAATGACCATATCCTATCTAAAAAGTTATGTTAGAAATATCCAATGCTCTAATCCTCAATTGGTGATACCTGAACCTCAAATCAATCTTTGAAAACACCAAAGCACCCTAAATCTAGTCAAACAAATCATCAATATAAACAAAAGGATACTTATTCTTAATCTTCACCTTGTTCAACTTTCAATAATCAATACACATATGCATAAACCCATCCTTTTTCTTTATAATCAAGATAGGCACACCCCAAGGTGATATACTAGGTTAGATAAATCCCTTATCCAGCAACTCTTGTAACTGATCTTTTAATTCCTTTAACTCTATTAGGGCTATCCTATAAGGAGGCATAGAAATGGGATTAATGTCCGGCTAAACATCAATAGCAAAGTCAATATCATGTTTGAAGGCATATAAGGAAAATCCATAGGGAAAACATCCATAAACTCGCGGACAACACGAATAGAATCAAAGGAAGGAGGGAAAGCAACACTAGTATCCTAAATACCAAAAAAGAAAAATATCCACTCTCTACCAAATGACAAACCTGAAGGAAAGATATGGCTCTCTTACGACTCGAATGAACAACACCCGTCTAAGATATCCTTGGCACACCCGTTGAAGATTAATTCACAGTATTATAATAACAATTTAGGATAATATTATAAGAAGATAGCCAATCCATACCAAAAATGAAATCAAAATCTACCAGATCAAGGATAGTCAGATCTACCTATGTCTTACGCCCATCAAAAGTCACAACACAAGATCGGTACACTCGATCCACCACTAAAGAATATCCTATAATAGTAGATAAATGTATAGGAATATCAAGAGGCTCACAAGCCAAATAAAAACTCAAAGCCAAATATACAAACACATAGGAGAAAGTCAATTCCGAATTAAATAACACAGATGCAAATTTGAAATAAATAGGGATGATACCTGTAATAACAATATAAGAGGCCTCTGTCTTTGGCCTCATAGGTATATCATAGCACTGACCATATCCACCACCTTACTGAGTATCCCTGTGACTACCACCACGGGAACCACTACCTCTACCTCTCATACCTCTAGTAGAACCTCTACCTATTATAGTCAATATAGGAGTAGCTCTAAGAACATAGAAATTATAATCCTTGGCCAAATGGCCAATCTTATCACACATATAACAAACCTTGCGTCCCAGCTTAATAGAAGAAGGTACGACAGAACTAGGATTACCACCCATTGCTGCTAAAATTAAAGATCTACTACCTAAAATCTTCAAGGCTACCCGCACTGGTCTACCATAAAAGCTAGGAAAGCCTCTAAAATCTCTACCTTAAGATGTGTGACCTCTAAACTCAGCCTGACAATTTTTATTCTTAGCGCCTCCCTAAGACGCATAAATAATAAACTCAGTTATCTTAGCATGATACACAATAATTTGAAATAATGCCCCATAAACTACCATTTGAGTAGTAGCAAGCTGAGGAGAAACATCCAACCCCTTGATAAACTTTTGGATCTTCTTAAAATTAGTGGTAATACTGGAATAAGAATATCTAGAGAGGGTATGAAAACATGCCTTATACTCCACAATAGTCAGGCATCCCTACTCTAAGCGATCAAAATCATCTCTCATATAATCCTTCAAACTAAAAGGCACAAAGTTGTCTAAAAAGGCCTTAGTAAACTGATCCAATGACATCTATAGTGAACTTAGAGGCCGACAACCAACAAGTGAGCTCCACCAATCTCTACATACATATCTCAACTAATAAGTAGTATATGTAACCCCATGCAGCTTGAGAAATCCAAGGTTATACAACTTCTCATGATAATCCATCAAAAACTCATAGGCATCCTCATCTACCACACCACTGAACCTTGGAGGACTCAAATAAGTTAACCTCTGAAATATCTTTTGATCCTTAAAATATACGACTATACTCAAAAAAATAGGAGGCATATTTAATCGGGTTAGCTGAGAACCCACCTAAGAAGGAAACATAGAAGAAGGTCGAACTTAAGCTCTCAAAATATTATACTCAGATATTGGCCCTAACAGTAGAACAATACTTGAAGTCTTTGGATCCATACTTAGGTCTAAAGAAACACCATAAGCAGAGTCTGGCATAGATGGAGGCACCATACTCAGATATAGAAGGACACCAGGTGTACTCATAGGAGAACCCTCTAAATGGGTCAACAACTAAATCAATAACCCCTCCAAGAATAGGGTAGAAAAACTTTGTAGGATAGAAGCAGGCCATATAATTTTGACATGCTCAACCTAAGACGCAGGGTAGAGTCCCTTTTTGCTATCTCTGGATGGGGTAGAACCTCATGCTCATCCTCTACCGCAAGCCTAACCATAACACACAACTCACGATCTAGATTAGGATCTCTCCTCAAATAATGGGTCTACATCTCTAGACTCATTGGATCTTGTCCTCACCATCTGTGTAGAAAAGAGTGAAATATGTCTTAGAAAACAAGGTATGAAAGAATATGCATGGCAAGGTCTAAAATAAAGGAGCTTCCTAAAGATATCTCATAGACTTTTGAAGATAGATGTGTATGTCTATGTATCAATCTGCAAGACTATACTAGACACTTTGTTCTTACACTGATGAGACCAATGGATACTTGATTACTGTGATACCAATTTGTTATAACCCAAAACCAAGGGTCATGGTGGCACTTGTCGCAACAAGCCTTGAAAAGTAAACCTATCATCTAAATTAATATGAAAGAGAGATCAATACAAAAATCCCAAAGCAACGTTTCTAGAGAAAAGTCAAATCACAAAAACATAATAATAGGATAAATACAATAAAGATATCAAACCAAATCCTAAAACCTGGTGTCATAGTGTAAGAACTACGAATTATACCTTGAATGTCAAAGATATAATAATAGTCCAAAAAGGATCAAAATCTATCTCAAATACTAAATAATATATGAAAATGGACAGGAAGAGGTAGTAGGCCAACTCCTATAGTATAGGACATTCGTTACCTAAAATATACTCTAAATGTCACTTGAGTCAACTATCTGTGTAGAACACTCATACCTGGATCTGCACTAAAAGGGTGCAGTAGGGATGAGTACGGTCGACTTATACTCAATAGGTATCATAAGACGACAGAGTAAAGCAGAAAATAAAGCATATAAACACAAACTATGGGTAAGTCACTTGAAATTAGAAAATATCCCAAATGGGAGCCACACCTTCTCCTCTAATAGTTCTACTATATACATATATAATAAACTCTAATAAAAGAAGAAAACATAGACATACATAAATACCCGATACAAGTAGAGAAAGGAATACAAATAAATAGATATTACATTAAGAACAGATATACAATAGAACATAAGAATAATATATATGGAATGCAATGATGATGATGATGATAATGATGCACGAGGTCATCGTACAACCTCCGTATATACTTATCGAGCTGTGATCCTGAGGTAGGACCCATAGGGGGGTTGTCAATCCATATATAACCAATACCTATTGCTACTATACATAACTCCTCTCTGGCACATACGTAGTAGAGGGTTTTTAAAATATCACATTTTCTATCAGAAAAAAACAGCTTTTAAAGTATTTCCATAGTGGTACCAATGTTTCATGAATGAATTTGATATGAGGATATAATCCTCACAAGTAATAAAAAGAAGAATTTAAAAATATCAAGCCTATAAACGAACTATGTGAGCCAAAAAACAACTCAAATCAACCAACCATACATGATCTAAAAAAATTCATAAACTATCAAGTGAAACATACAATAAATGTCATTGATACCATATAAATAAATAAAAAATATAGGCTTTTCCCATCAAAAAGAGTGAAATCAAGCATACATATATTAATACCAGGCCAATAACATCACACAAGACTCCACACGGTCACACATAAATAATAATATCTTAAAACCACCAAATATTATCCACCTAGGCCCTCATACGGGCGTATAAATTACCTAAACATATTTTTCATAATATAGACCCATACCCATTGCATTCTTTTATATTATAATTAACTATCCAGTACAGTTTGAAGAAAGTTAAGCCATAACCTTCCTCAAATGCTAAAACCTAAACAATTAAGCCTTTAGCATTGTGACTTCACCTCATGCATAGACCCAAAATCACCTAAAACAAATAAATATAGAATATTTGCATCAAAAGAAAGCCAACGATACCTATATTACGCACTTCTGAATTGGGGTGAAAATAGACCTCTAAAATGGATTTTCAAAAATAAAGGGTAAAACTGATATTTTAGCCCAAAAACATATTTCTCAAGATTAAAGAAAATCATAGGAGAAAAATCGAGTAAAGATGGGTTCAAATTGGACTTTGAATCTAAGAAGTGCTAATTTGAGCCATCCAGGCCAAAATCCCCAAATTTTACCTTTAAATCTAAGTTTAAACATAATTTAAATGATTGAATTAAATAAAGTAGTTGAAATAGGAGTTTAGAGCTTACCTAAGCTTTAAAATGGAGGAAATCTCCTAAAAAACATAAAACTCAAAGCTCCAAGTCTCTAAAATAATGTAGAAAATGAGAAAAAAATAATATATACCCAGGTGCCAGATGCTGCTAAAGCGGTCAAGTGGTTGGTTTAGCCATCACTTCTAAAGTAGTCAAGTACTACTTTATTAATACCCACCAATGCAAACCAATTCTCTAAGGAAGAAAAAGGCTTCTTTAGCACCTACCGTTACAGTAGAAAGGGCACCACTAAAGTGCATTTGTATAATTAGAGCCTATTATTAAAATAACCAATTGGTGCTTTAACACCTACTACTGAAGCGGCCAAAGTGGTGATTTAGTAGATGTACCAGCTGAGTGGTGCACCCGTTGTCAAGACGTAGAAAATTCTAAGTCTCGGCGGACCCCTTGAGATTCATCCGAAATCTTGAGAATGCAAATGAACTATCCTACCCTATAAAATTTGATGCTCCAGACTTAATGGCGATATCAAAATTTTACAAAAATGTTGTTTCCACAAAATTGACCCCAGAGACCTATTTGTACAACTTTTTGAACGGTGGGTCAAAATAAGATACAAAAGCCATAAAATTACACCAACTATAATACCAACCTAAAATTGACATTCCAGATTTGATGAGGGGGTCCATTTTTCCATATGATGCATACATAAAAATATATTGACCAAAGTCATCTAATAAGCCGTTAAGACCATAAAAATAACAATCTCATGTAAATAACACTGAAATGCATTCGAAATCATGCCAATCACACATACACCCCAAAAATACCATAATACAACAATGGGGATAGCTAAAATGGTCAAATCACACAAATATAAATGTTACATAAATCACAAAAAATCAATTTATTACAAATAGTTATGAGGTCTTGTGTCAGCTTACTTCATGTCTTAATAGTGGAGGATTCATTTAACAAAGAGTTATATTTTGATTATTTATGTCATTATATTGTATTTAAAGTCTTCCACATTCAATTATTTCATTTAGTTTAGTTATGTTGTACCAAGGAACCATTTGGGTCATATATGACGATTAGTTCTGGTTGCAACTTTGGTAGTCTTGGGTTGTGACAAACTTGATATCAAAATCAATAGTACAATTGTCCTTGGTTTTATATGAATCCATATTAAGTATAGTCTTATGGTTATACTGAGCACCATACTTATAATTAGGAGTCTGCAAAGTATGTCTAATATTTCCCTTCTTTCATGATCTATTTTCCTGTGATAGAATTTTAACTCTAAGTATCTATTCTAACTCATAATTTACGTGTCTTGGATTATGCCTCCACAAAAAAACAATAGATGAAGAAATGGTCAGAATGGTAATTCTCCAACAACAATTCATTAACATATTAATAATAATATTAATAATGTTGAGTTTTATAATGTTGTATAGATATTGGCTCAGGGTATGACAACTTAAGTGAATTGATAGGGGGTTAGCTAAATAGAATGTGAGTTGCTACCCATTTCAAGGATTTTATTTATATGATGTTCCTAAGTTTCTTGAGTATAAGGTTGAAGAAGACCTACAAAACTCCTTTTATGAAGTAAAGAAGATTCTATAGGTTATTCAGATTAATGGGGTTGAATGTGTTAGTTGACTTTCTATCATTCAAGGATGTGGTTCATTTATAGTTTATTCAATGGAAAGAAAGTTGTGTCAAAGTTATAGCTCCTATATTTTAGGAAGCTTTTGTTGATGATTTTCTTGATTGATTCTTTCCACCAGAGTTTAGAGAGGGAAAGTCAAGAAGCTTGATGTGATCCAAATTTTCTCAAGACTATTCACTAGAATCCAAGTGTGGGAATTGAAAGTCCTTCAAGGATTATTCATGAAGATGAAAGTACTTGAGCATTTTTTGACCCCCTCCAAAGGATTTCACATCATAATTAAGATATTGTGAACAAATAGATGAGCAAATTCCTTTCTGCCCAGGGGTGAACACTTGGTTAATAAGCCATTATCTTGTTGATGACTTCACTAATGACATATCAAGTTGTATTGACTAGAGGTCATGACTTGGTTGATAAGCCATCACTTTGTTGATGACATCACTGATGACTTTTTTGGTTGCACTGCCTAGAAGTGATGACTTGGTTGATAAGCCATCACCTTGTTGATGACTAAGGTGACGACTAAGACAAGTTATAAGCCAAAAATTATCACGTAAGGTTATTTTAGTGAATTCACTCACGGGTAACTTTTGGGCCTTATAATAGACTATAAATAGTTAATTTTAGGGCTATTTTCATTATACTTTGATGAATTATGAATATAAACACTTGTGAAAGTGTGAGGCAAGCGTAGAATAACTTATTTTGATCTTTTCTTTAGAAATATTGGTTTCTAAGGAATCCAATTACCTTGACTTCTACATAAAATTTTGATGATTTTTTTGGTATGTTGATTAATGGTTTAGGGTTAGATATACCCTTTATTGGCTTTTAGTTCCTTTTATTGTTTCTTTCTTATTGCTTCTCTATCTATCTTTATCGTTTTTCTTCTTCATTTCTTAGTTTAGATTTCTTTTGTAGATTGAATCGTATCATTGGGTGTCAGAGCCGATCTTAGGATCATTCCAATGACTCTAGTCTCGGGTATTTTATCTTAAAAATCACAAAAAAGTGTCCAAAAACGTTTTTAGTGTTTTCTCAATTTTGAGTTTTTATTTTTTGTGTCATTTTGAGTTTCTAGTACTAGATTCTTGTTCCCTAGTACTATTAGAGTCAAAATCCAAGAGTTAAGCTTATTCTGGTGAGATTTGAGCAATTTATCATTGTTGGATCTTAAGTTGAAGAAAACTTGAAGGTGGGCTATCAAATAAGAGATTTGTTTGTGGGAATTTCATCTTAAAAGTATTGGTATTATGTTTGGGGGGTTGAAGTGAGATTGGGTTTCAAATTTCATCAAATTTTGGGTTCATTTGCATAAAGGTTTATTTTGAATGTTCTTGGTGTTCTTCATGTTCTTCAAATATTATTGAAGAATAACATTCAAAAATAGTGTGCTTGATCCAAAGGAAAGTAACAGAAAAGGTATATTACTTGTTTATTCCAAAGACTATTACAATTCTTCTGAAGGAAGAAAGGATAAAATCATACCAAAAAGGGAATATTCTAAAGAAAGTGAACAAAAGAAAGTACGGAAGGGGGGGCAAGGAATTAAAGGCTATCAAGAGTTGAAGGATCCATTTTTAAAGCATTCAAAGCCTTGAATAAAATCCAAGGAATCTATCAATATCATCTAAAGAATGAGAAAACATTTGAAGATCCTCTAAACCTTTTCCTTCACATGTTGAATACATGTATGCACACTAGTTAAGGGTGATGACTTCATTGATAAGATATCAACTTACTGATTAGTCACTAACCTTTTTGTCAACAAGGTGATAAGTTATCAACCTATTTTTCAACTAATAACGACCTATCAACCAAGTCGTCATCTAAAAACAGCCTAAAATCCTATTTTATTAAGGCTGATGATAACCTTGATAAGCTATCTACTTAGTGACGACTTCCCTCCTAGTCATCATTCTAGTCATCAACTTGGATAGAATCTCAGTAAGTTTATCTTTGGATTCTTAGTTTCTTTTCTTTGATTCTTAGACTTTTTTTCTTGATCTTAAATACTAATTCACAACTAGGAATCATCCTGCTTAGTTGTGAATTAGTTTTTAAGTCTGTTTTCTTCCTTCGTCCTACTTCTTTTGTGATTTTCTAGTTGTAATTGTTTGAAAATTTTTTATTCATGTTTGTAAGTTGTTATTGTTTACTTTATTCTTTCAAACAAGAATCCATTCCGACATAAATCCATAATTAGTACCAAACATTCTCATTGGAGTACAAATAATTTACCAACACTTACGACGCTAATTGTCTGACAAATAAAGGTGTGAACCTTAACAGATTGTGCAGTTGATTTCTTAACTATAACATGGGTAATATGGGTTGAGACACAGGTCATAACTCAATCAAAATCACTTTTCCTACCTTTGAAAGAACTAGTGAACCTTCAATCTACCTTGATTAGAAAATATAACGCAATAGAATCTTCCAACTTAATGAGTTAACCAGACACAAGAAAGTCACCCACGTAATTGATCAATTTAAAGGGTATGCTTCTACTTGGTGGGAGACTAAGAGAGTGTAAAGGTAAAGAAATGGTAATCCCAAACTTTTTGATTGTAATGAATTAAGGGCACTCATGAGTTAAAGGTATGTGATGGAAAGGTTCAAGAAAGAGTAATTGACCAAGCTCTATAACTTGAGAAAAGGAGGTAAAGGTGTGGAAGACTATTATAAGGAGTTCCAAAACTTGATTTTTCTCCTTCAGATTATCGAACCACCAAATCATTGTATGGCTTAATTCAATGGTGGGTTGGACTATGACATTACTTCTTAACTAGTTGTCCACAATTTTGAAAAAAATAGAAGGCCTTGTTAAAGAGACCACTGAAGTCAAAAGAAATAACACTGAAAAAAAGTCCTTCAATAAAGGTTATAATTTTTCTTTTGTATCCGGATGGAAGGAGAACCGCATCGTGTTGGCTTGGCATGGAACTACCTTCTAGAGACTGTTCTCTCATTGGGATTGGGAAGGGTCAAGTCTTTTTAAAAGTCATAACGAGCATATCCAATTTGATATCCATATCTCGCAGATCCTGATTCTTCAATTACATAATACCTCTCAGCAAAGAGCAAGAATTTCAACAAGTCCTTGGAAAGAAATCCCGTTGAGAAAATAATCACAAGGTATCCATAAAGGAATGAAAGTAACCAATCTTCTAACACCAGTCCTAGAGGAATTATTTATTTCAAGTGTCAAGATTGAGTCATAAGGAAAATGAATGACCCAATTAAAGGAACATAGTATTGGTAGAAGGTGATGCTTACATTTTGGGGATAAGACGAATCAAGAAGATGTTAGTGAGAAAGATACCCAAGAGGGTGATGACCACGGAAGTGAAGAAGAAATTATGGGAGTTGAAGGGGATATTTGTATACCTAACAGTTTGATGATAAAAGTTTCCTATGATGATGTTTGGCCTAAAAAAGGAGAGGTTGTGAATTTTAACCTTATGATGAGGCAGGAGATGAGTAGTGAAGGTGGGGAGCTTTGAGATGAAAGAGAGATTAGTGACAAACCTAAGCCCTGGTTGTTTACTACATTTGGCACTAGTATTTTGCCAACTTCTAAGTTAATGCATGAGAGACAAGGTCAACATGGTTCAACTTTAAAAGGTAAGAGAGAAAGCTGAAGGCTTAGATCCAAAGGTATGTACCTACCCCCTCTTATTTATAGCATTTCTTGGATTCATGATGACATTTATCCTAAGGTAGATAATCTTGTAAAGGTATTTGACTTAAAATTCTACATAGATTGTGTTGATGTCTTTCAAACCATATCTAAGAGTGACTTGAATGTGTACAAAAGGTGTGGCATCCCCAACTCGAATGGATAATCTATTTTTTGTTCTAAGAAGAGCCTATGGTTCCTACTTGATAAAAAACACTTGACCCTTTATTCTTGTCATACTTTGTGGATACACAAGTTGGATATTTCTTGGAGGGTTGTTCAAGTTAAAGGAATGTGAAGTGCTTAAGATGTTTTCTCTTACCATCATGATCTTATTCTTGGTTGTACCTTGGGTAATCATAGCTCTATTCATTCTATTTTCTCCTCTATTGTCATAAAGGTTGTTTGGTTTTATGTGAAATGGGTGTCTCCTTGGTATGGATTTTTTTATCTTAACCCTTTGCTAATCATTGTGTCTTAAGGAAATATTGTTTGTGTGTTTTTCTCCTGTTTTTAAAGGTTGTAGATTCGAGGATAAATCTTCTTCAAGAAGGAGAGGATGATACAATTAAAATTGTCTCAAGACTATTCACTAGAGGCCAAGTATGGTAATTGCAATTCCTTCAAGCATTATTCATGAAGGCGAAAAAAACATGAAAATATTTTGAACCCCTCCAAAGGATTTCACATCATATTAAAGAGATTGGAATCAAAATGAGGAGAAAATGGCTTTTTGCCCAGGGGTGACGACTTGGTTGATAAGCCATCACCTTGTTGATGACTTCACTGATGACTTATCAAGTTGCACTACCTAGAGGTGATGACTTGGTTGATAATTCATCACCTTTTTTATGACTTTACTATGACTTATCAAGTTGCACTACTTATATGTGATGACTTGGTTGATAATACATCACCTTGTTGATGACTAAGGTGATGACTAATACAAGTTATCAGAAAAAAATTATCACTTATGGTGATTTTGGTAAATTCACTCATGGGTCACTTTTGCGCCTTTTAATAAACTATAAATAGTTGCTTTTAGGATTATTTCATTAGACTTTGATGAATTATGAATGTAAAAACTTGTGAGAGTGTGAGGAAAACATGGAATTGCTTATGGTGATCTTTTGTTCAGAAATGTGGGTTGCTCAGGAATCCAATTCCCCTGAGGTCTACATAAGATTTAGGTTCTTTGTTTGGTATATTGATTGAGGGTTTAGGGTTTGATATACCCTTTATTTGCTTTCAATATATCTAATTGTGTCTATAATATTGCTTGTCTATCTATCCTTATCACTTGTCTTCTTCGTTTATTAGTTTATCTTTCACTCGTAGATTGAATCGTATCAAAGTTTATGAACCAAAAGTAAGAATTTATGTCAGTCATAGAGTATGCTTTAAAATTCAAACAATTGTCTTATTTTCTCCCTAATCTGGTAGTTGAGCTAAGGGCTAGGATAAGAAGGTTTACATCAGGAGTTTTAAATATAGTGAAGAAAAAATGTAAGATGGCTATGCCAATTGGGTACATGGATATTTATAGGTTCATGACTCATTCTCAGTAGATAGGAGGAGAAGTTGAAGGAGAGAGGAGATCAATAGAATAAGAGGTCCAAGATGGTTAACTTTGATGATAGGTAGTTGAGAAATGTAAAGGGGGAATGATCGTTCAATCATAAGAAGTCATCTAGACCCAATAATGACCAAGATTTCAAAGCAATGGGCTCCTAATTTACTCCTTATCCAACTTGGAAAAAGTATGGTAAATCTAACCCTTGTGTGTGTTTTATAGAAAATATGGATATTAGAAGTGCAATTACTTAGGTCATATTATGATAGAGTGTCCTTTAGAAAAGAAGAGCAATAGAAAATATAAGGTTAAGATTTTGACAGATGCTGCAAAGAATCATTTTATACTTGACCAACCAATGACACCAAAAAAATCCACTAGGTATCAGGACTGGTATTTTATTAGTTTTCTTTATATATAGTTAAGTTTGTTTATTTGACTAGTAAATACCTAGTGTTATGAAGTATATGAGAAGATAATATGATTGTAGAAGAGCAGATCAAAAACTTAGGATTTCCAACCATAGAGCTAAAATTAGAAGATAGTAGAGTCTTAAGTAAAGCTTAGTGGTGAATTATAGAGAGAATGTTCTTTCCTAGATTTAGACCCTTGATATGATTGAGTTTTATACTTAATGGCGTGCTTTATTTTTACCTCAATCTAAATATTAGTCTCTCCAAAAAATATGCATGAGTTACTAGTTTTCTACCATGGTTACTCTTAAAAACATGGATCCATGTTTTTCTTCATGATCGTGTACTCCCTAGTTGAGTTCTAAAACTTGATATAATTTAGTATGTTCAGCTTATGATTGTAAGGTAAGTTCCATTCACTTATCATTCTAGTTCAGTCTTCATTAAAGGTAGAATGATCCCAAGGAGGGATATTATAACACCCCAAACTTTTAGACTAATAATTTAGCCATTCTAATTATGTAGTTATACCTAACCTGTTGATTCTTAATTATAACTAGTTGTTATTATTAAATTTATATTTTGACAAGGATAATTAAGTGGATTCGAGGTTATAAGAAGTCCCTAACACCTAGTTTAATTGAATGCTTCTCTTTAGACCAAGTTTTAGTTTAAGATTCTTATTGGTATGATACGCTTATTTATTTCTACTCTTTATGTGCCAGTATTGATTGTTTGTCCCCGTATGTTGATGTTATGATGATCTTATGATTTTTATTCCAAAGATTCTTGAGGTAATAGTTATTCATCCCACAATTACTGGGTCTCCTTTAATTTTGTTTTTATGCTTATTTTGCTTTGGGACACTTTAGACTCTTTATTGTACTTAATACTTTAGAGGCTTGTACCTCATGACATTCTTTTATTGGAATTGGTTTATGGTTCCTTGAGATTGTTATTATATTCACTATATACTTTTTTTTTTTTACTTTTCTTATATAATAATGAGTATTGGGTTGGTATATCTATCGTGGGAGGTGTGGGAGGTGCCATCACGTTCAAACTTTTGATCGTGACACCAATGTTTTGTTTGGAAAATTCTCACCATCTTGAAATGGTTATAGGAATTAATTGAAGAATAAGAAAAAGAATGTGACTCTCTAGAAATTTATTAGTCACATGAGGATGGGGAGGCAAATTGTCTCAACGATAAAATGTAAGTTTGTTCTCTTAATTCTGTAAAGCTAACCTTGTGGAATCTTTTGGTACTATTGTATAAGGTAGGTTCTAATAAAAATTAAAGATGATCTTGAAAACTTAATATATGATGAAGACAAAACACTTAAACAAGTCGAAGAGTCAAATACACAAAGCTAGAGACCCTTTTTAATCTATCGAAAACTTGGTCACATGATTGTCCAGTGTGATCTAAAACAGGAAACTCGAAGAGGGAGTACAAGATAATGTCCAAAATCCTCTTGCTGAGGGTAATGAAATAATTATTATATTTTTCATCGAGGTAAATTTGGTGGCTAACAAAGCTGACTGGGTGATTGGCAGAGGTGCTTCAAGGTATTTCTGAGACAACAAAAAGTTATTTCATGACTTTGAGGAGTCATCTGATAGAGTATATGTTGACATGGTTAACTCTAATACTGCTGAGTTATGGGTAAAGGAAAAAATTTACTTAAATTAACTTCTAAAAAAAATTATCCTTGAACAATGTTTTGTACATTTCCTCCCTCCTAACAATCTTTATTTTCGGATAACTTCTCAATTAAATAGACTTAAACATATTTTATAATTGATAAAATAATTATTTCTCATGAAGGGGACTTTGTTAGGAAGGGATATGTTTTAATGTGGGGGGTTGTACCACACTATGAGGGACCAGGTCCCCTAGAGTAAGACACATGCAATAAAATAGTAAAGCAGTAGAAAACTAAAACTTTGTTGGAAATTAATGAACATAAAGATTTAACTTGAAAACCTCATTGATCAAGGGAGAAAAAACAATGATTTTCCATCACAAGCACTCAACAATCCACTATAATCAAACTCTTGATTAAAGACTCAATGGGAACTTTACACTAAGCTCCACCTATTTATAAAAACTCTGTTGAAAACCTACCTTAACAACTCTGCCAAGAACTCACCTCAATATTGATTAACTCTAACCAATATCAACTCAAGTAACATTACCTATGCACTCTATATAACACAATAAAATAATTATTCTTATAACACAAGTAATTTAATTACAGATCAAGACTTGACTTAAGAATATACACTCTCTCAGCACACAAAAACTTGGACTTGAGCAATATTTGTGTTTTCATTGAGTTCTCTCTTAAACAATCAGATTGAGAAAACTAGAGAATTGAAGAGAATTCTTTTCTATTTATAGATGGGTAATGATTAGGGTTGAAATATGATTGGGCTAGGTGTCATTTTATGTACAAGCTCACCTGCGCAGTTTGTTACACTAACAAACAAAACTGTGCAAGACACTATCAGTTGTACTGAACTCATGAAGACCCAGGGACTTGGTCCCTTGTTATCTGTTGATCATCAACAAATCAAGATATAGAAATTTCCCCCCTTTTTGATGATGAAAAACCAACCACGTATTTTTTAGCATCAAAGTTCATTCACCTCATTCAATCAGAGTGATCACCACTACTATCGATGAATTTCTCCCCTATCACTATGCATCATGCTTCCCTCTATCACCATATACCAATATTCTTCCCCATGTTAATATGCCATCATGCTTAACAAACATTCCACATGTCATTCACCTTTCCCCCATCAATATACATGCACTTCAACCTATCATCCCTCACATGTGTCACAAGAAACCTAGTGACTACCACATGAATTCAGTAGTATTCCCCCTTTTGGTATCATTGAAAAGTAATAATAGTAAAACAAGAGTAAAATTAGCACAAGTTAGTTAACTTATTGCCACTAGGGAAACACTAACATAAAGAACAACTTTAAAGTAAAGACGAGACAGATGCAACACTCAAATTGAAAGGATTCATTCATTTTTAAGTGAGATCAGTACCATTATAGTATACTAAAATAAGCATAAAAATTTTAATTCATCATAAGCCAATTTAGAGGCAGGAACTGGAAACCGACATAGGGATGAAAAGGGACAAAGCTGATAGAACTTAGGTAGAGGGGGGCTTAGGGGAGAAGGATTTGAGAAACAACTCCTTTCTAGAACTCTCTGTAGTGTGAGCATTCAAGAATTTCTTAGTAAGGTATTTAACTTCTACATTTAGACCTTGAACCTCCTTAGTGAGTTTTGAAACCTTGGTCCGGAGCTCTGCATTTTCTACGGCAATAGCACTCAAGCTACACGTCAAATTAAGTACAAGGCATTTGTTGTCAATATAAACCCAACAAGGGTCAGGGTCAAATCCATGAGGAACAATATGAGTGGTGATCAAGTAAGTTCAAAATTAAAGATGCCTGCTAAATTCAAACTGAAGGTACAAATAAATTTGGGGATTTTAACTGTTTTTAGAATGATAACAAATTAAGGCTTCTAAAGGACTGACTTGAGGCTCAAAATAATTAGAGCATAAATAATTAGGAACGTATTTTGGGGCTATGCTTTACTAGAGGCAACTAATATGTGGGTAGATGAAAATCAACTTCAAATCTTAGTTAAAGCATGCATGGGTAGGCTTCGTTAGGGATTTCGATACTAGCCTTTCAACAAAGTACCAAACTATCACCCACGGGATTCTTTAAAAAACCTTATGGGTGTGATTAATTAATCATCAAAAAGCCTCAATTGGGCATCTCTATTTGTAAGATGATACCCAAGATATAGCAAATCTATAAATTATCCTTATTTTTAAGACAATAAAAAGGGAATAACTATTATCTATCTTATTGTACATAAATTCTCATGTCACCTGCATCCCTTTTTCAAGGATGATATAGGATCTAGACTATCCACATCCCGCTTTCAAGGGTGATGTGGGGTTCAAGGAAATTGATGCTTTCACCAACAAATTCAATTTTATAATCAAACATTTTTGAAACCCAACAGCCTTAACTTAGAATTAAAGCAAACAATTACAAGCCACACACTCTTTCACCCTGTCAAACATAACCCAAAGAAAAAGAACTATCAACTCATAAAGATAACAAACACAAGTATACCAAGATCTCTATCATTCTGATTCATGAAAAATAAAGAAATTGCAAACCACACTTTAAATTCCAATGAATCCTCAATGGGATTTGTCAATTCTTCCCTTAGTAGTCACTCTAATGTCTTCTTATCTCAAGATTAGCAATAAAATTTCTCCATGTTCCAAGTGATAAAACCCTAGAAAAATTTAGGATAAGGTGAAGAATAGGTCAATCCTTCTCAATGTGCAAGGGTCTTAAGCTTTTTCAGAATTTGGGGTCAGCTGCCAGTATTTACATTTTTGCTCCTAGGCCATAATCCCTCTAAGCCGCAATCACACCAGCTTATCCGCGATTGCAGCTACCATGACTGCGATCATATCTGCTATCACACCCTTCAGTCCATGATCGTGGTAACTGAGTTGATTACGTGCAGGGTCTTCAATTATGCACTGTTCTTCTCCTTTTGATTCTTTTTCAGCTTAACTACACATCTTTCTTTCATCATTACTAGTATACATGCAAAATGTGGAAATTAGTTCATTCAACCAACAAACTTGTCTCATTTACACCTTCAAATCATAGTAGTGTGCACGGACTTTGGATATACATAGGTGGTAAATTCACCACTCATCAATACCACCAACTTAAAACTTTCCTTTCCCTTAAGCAACAATGCCTTTTACTTAAATAGTCAATGTAAATTTAAGCCTATTTATACTACCCAATGATCACAATCAATTCAAACTTAATTGCTACCACAAGTAACTCTTTAAATATGGGAAAAGCTATTCTCATGACACCCTTCAAGATGAAAGACAATCTCAAAGATGCAACGAACTTTAAATAACACAAATGCAACAATCAATAAAACTCTCGAAGTAACTCTCTATTGACCTCAACTCCACCATACTTATTTTGCCTCATTTTTCAGAAGATGGCAATATGCCCTACCTCAATTTGTTCACATGCCTACTCATAAGAAGGAAATCCCACACACCAAATTATCTACTATGCAACAAGAGATTTAAATGGGGAACTCTCTCTCACCCACAAAGACTCTCAATGCTAGTAAGTACCATAAAATAGGCTTGCCCTTATTTTCACTCGCCACTACAATTAATTCACTTATTTGGAGAGCTCAAAGGGCTTTTTGAGCTTGTAATATATTTTGGGGAATGGTAGGTTATAATTTAGTAACAAAGTGGCTATACCCTCCTTTAACATCTACATCATACTTTTTCATCAAAATTTTGACCGAGGACCACTTCTTTTGTTTTCACACTTTACACATGCCTATTTTAGCTACCTTGATTTATCCAACTTTCTGAAGGCACCTTTCATTCACTTATTTCTTTTGAAATATATTTCTCATATTTTTTTCTCATTCCTTTCTTTTTCACTAGTTCATTGCATAGCTCATATGCATCCACTTGCAATTACCTTGGCCCAAGGTCATCTCTTCCAAACTAACCATTCCAACTTAGGCATTTAGACTTAATTTTCATTTGTTTCTTAATCTACAAGGAGGGTAGGGTTAAAAAGAGGGAACATTTTTTAATGGATCAATGCTTGTAAATTGGTTTACAAAGAATGGCTTGAAGGCTCGAATTGGGTAACTAAGGGTCCTATTCTATGCATGGGTAGGCTATTTAGGCTAAAGTGGGTTCCTATATTCACAAAGATGGCCTAGAATCATTTCACCAACAAAGCATAATCAAAATTATCCTTGAGAGACTAACAAGGCATGTTCTAGATGGTACAAGTATGCATGAGATTTAGATAAATATGCTCACCGTTCATGGCATGCAAACTCTTTATAGAGGCTCAATTGCCCTTCTCACTAAATAAAAAATGGAGTATCTACTAATTTCTACAAGCCAAAACTTTGGAGTCACAAAATGAGGTAAAGTATTGTTACAAGGTTGCTCACGTCCGTACCTTTTATTTTTGAAAATTTTTGGGATGGATGGGGAGGGGTGGTGGTGTTTGCTTCATAGTTGCACCATGCATAATTTGATATTTATGTCACCAAACCAAGCCTACGTCTCATATTTCATCTTTCTTAAACCATATGGATACTCATACCTCGCCACAAGTGTAAGTGCAATCCCAAATCCAAAATGCTATGGGTACTCAAACTTCCCCTGCATTTATAGCTCTGATACTATGGGTACTCTGACATCCCCTACATCCATGCCTAAAAACCCAATCACGATGATTTTCCCTTAAGAGTGTCATCACTCAATCTATCATAGGGAATTGCTTATTGGATATCATCACAACCAAGAGAAAAAAAAATAAAGAAAGTAAAATACACTATGAAATTAATCGATGAAATATAGGCACCATCGTAGTGCCCAAATATTACAATCCAAAATAACATTAAAATATCCTGAAATATCAAAATAATACAACCCCAAATAAGAAATAATAAGGACATAGTCACCCCCAACTAAGAAACTAGTAGTGTCCTTACTGCATAAGCAATAAAGCATAAAGAGACCCTTAAGTGATAAAATGTGTTTCTTAAAAATACATTCTAGGGCTTAGTAGATATCTTAAACGATCAAAGGCATTTCTGAAGCGATGCATTATCACCAGCTGAGACTTGGAGAGATTCAAAGTCTCCACCAACCCTTTGGGATTTATCTGAAATCCTATATATGCAAATAGACTATGCTACCTTATGAAACTTGATGTTTCGAATTCAATGGCTCATTCAAAATTCTCATTCGATGTCGTTTCTAAAAAATTTGGTACCACACCCACTTGTCATTTTTCTTAACTTCCTACCAATAGCTAAAATGAGTTTGAGAGCCTTGGGACCGGACACGACCCAACCCCGAGCCTTGTCATAATAGACATCCCAAGTCCAACCAGGACCGAGGACCGCCCCTTGTTACCCAACCCAACCACCTATATCCAGCCTTAAATGAGCTGAATTTTTATTGTGACCTAACCGAGTCCAACTGTACCTCACTAATCGCCAAACCATACCAAAAAAACTATATACCATATAACAAATAGAATACCAAAACATCATAGGAAAATCAATCCTAAAATGTATTACGATCGAACAATGAGAAATTGTGTTCGATGATGCCAGCCTCCCATCTTATCCTAATTCCAAGGCCAACACCAATACCAATCCCCAGAAGTACCACAAAGCCTCTATCCAAAAGAGTAAACAAATCCGGTTAGGACATGACCCAAACCATGGCCAAAACCAATATCTAAAATAAATGAAAAGTGTCTAAAGAAATCCATAACATGAAATGATGCCTTCCAAAAGAGTGGAAACTCACCACTACAGTCCAAATGCTAATACCGAATTTGCGTTCTAAATAGAAGGAGTAGAATGGTTGGTTCCTGCATAGTGTGGGTATACAACCGCTAGTAGACAGGGTTAGCGAATGACCACTAGAATAAATCTAAGGATAAGGATAAAATAATACCATCCATAAAACCATTCATAAAACCATTCATAATGCATAACACCATACAACTATAAGTTCCGATAAAAGGGACCGATTTAGCATTCACTTAAAATATTTACCTGGGTTGTATAGCTTTGTCTTCCTAACCATCCACAGGTGATATGGGTTCAGCTTCTCCTACTAAAAAGGCCCAAGTGAATGTAGTCGCATGATCAGAGAAATATCCCATGGGATGACTAGTACATCCCCCAATATAAAATGTGAAATGCACAAATGGTCATCAAGACCCTTCATATCGACAAATATGAGTTTTCTATTTTGGTCCCCCTGGGACTGCCACCTCCTACGATGTAGCTACACATCCCACCATTAATGTCCAATTAAAACCATGTCCATATAATCCATTTACCATTGATTATCCAAGTCCAATATTAGTGGTACCGTCATACCAGCCCTTACTTGGAAGTAATATCCATAGCCAAACTATTTAGGTAAGGGGTTCTTAGGTTCCCTTCCATATACCATATTAGATCCACTTTGGAGACTTCCATGTTCTCCACAAGCATAACCACTTAGCCTTTGGCCCTTCCAAACCATTTAAATGATACATTAATCTTTTTTCCAGTTTAAAACACGCAAGAGTTCCATTAAAAGAAGTCAATGCAATGAACATATCTTTCTAAGCATTTTATCAAACACCTTGGTGGCATAATACAACCAAAACCAATTCCAAAGATCATTAAACCATTACCAGGCAATATAATTGTCCAAAACCACAATTAATGCATATACAAGTATAATTAAAACCATAGGAAACCATAATCAAGCATTCAAAATTAAAAACCCCAAATAATAGTTGAAAACCATAATCATGAAAAAGTAAAACCATGAAATCAATCATATAAACCACGCCTTGAGTTGAAATTACAATGAGGGAAGAGAATCATTCCTTATACTAAAGAATTGATGGAATGAAATCACCAAGACAAGCCTCAAAGCAATCCATAAGATGAAACCTTATCCTTCTTATCCCAAAAGCTCTTAAGAGAATTATCGAGTGTTTTGGAATAGTTTCTTAGTGTTAATGAATAGAATAATAGGGTAAATAACCTTCTAAGTATATTAGAAGTCGTGGGTCCTAATTAGGGTAAGTAGGGAAATATCCAGAATACCCCCACTTAAGTTGCACAAAATCCCGTCCCGAGGATATGATTGACCTTTACGAGTCGTACCCTCCTATACGATCGGTATCCACCGCTTGTATCCAAGCCTCAACCCTTGAATCAAACACTGTCTAGTATATGACTCATCCAACTATGTCATAACCACAATATACGATCTGTACCCATAACCCATATCCCTGGAAGAATTAAATACCAGAAGAATCAAACACTGTGCACCATATGAGTCTATGATATGACTCGTACCAAGACCTATGACTCGTACCCCTAATTTATGACCATTCTAGTGATCAAAACCATCCTATCAACTAACACTGGTTAGCATATGATAGGACCATACCACTCGTAATGCAGTATATGGCTCATACCCATGAGTAGTATTAGGTTCGAAGAAAACATTTCAATGAAATTCTATAAGGGTCAAAAGCCAAGATGTTTTAGTCTCCCCCACTAGGAACATTCGTCCCCAAATAATGGACAAGGTAGGGGTAACCACGTATAAAGTTATTTGCATTATCAAACACCCCTTTAACAAAGTTTGAAAACAAAGAGACAAAGATGTTAATCTCTTCTTTAACAAACTCAGAAAATAAAGATTGTTCAAGACACACACCTTCCATATGAATCCAAGGAGCAGAAAACAAATGCGGATACTTAGATTTTATGTCCTCTTCCACTCTCTAAGTAGTTTCTCCTACCTAATAGTTTTGCCATAGAACCTTAACTGAAGCCATATCCTTGGTCCGCAACCAATGAACTTGCCTATCTAATATCTTTATCAAGACCTCTTCATAAGACAGAGAATCCAAAATACCCAATCCTTCCAATGGAATAACCAAAGAAGAATCACCAAGTAACTACCTCAACATAGAAACATGAAAGACTGGATGAACCAAACTTAAGCTAGATGCCAACTCCAACTCATATGGAATATTGCCAACTCTCCGGAAATTCACATAAGGACTAATGAATTGAAGACTGAGTTTCCCCTTTTTACCAAACCGCACAACTCCCTTCATGGGAGACACGTTAAGGAACACCCTATCCCTGACCTAAACTCCAAGTTTCTATGCCTAAAATTTGCATAGTACTTTTGGTGACTTTGGGTAGCATTAAGCCTATCATGAATCACCTTGACCTTCTCCATCGCCTGATAAACCAAATCTTGAACAAACATGTCCCCTTATCCAAGATCAAACCACCCAATAGGAGATCTACACCTCCTACCATACAATGCCTCAAAAGGAGCCATACCAAAACTTGAATGATAGCTATTGTTGTAAGCAAACTCCACCAAAGGCAGATGCTCAACCTAATTGCCATCATAGTCAATCACACAGGCCCAAAGTATATCTTCTAATGTCTAAATAGTTCTCTCCACTTGTCCATCTGACTATGGATGAAAAATAGTACTCATACTAACCTTAGTCCCCATCTCTTTCTGGAAAGACCACCAGAAATAAGTCGTAAATTGCGTACCACAATTAGAGATTATTGAAACAGGTAGCCCATGCAGTTCACAATCTCTTGAAGATACAACCGCGCATAATCATTCATCGAAAAGGTAGTCTGCACTACCAAGAAATGCGCAGACTTGACCATTCTATCCACGATGACCCAAATACAATTATGTTGATTCAAAGACTGAGGAAGACCAGTAACGAAGTCCATATTAATCACTTCCCACTTCCATTCGGGTAAATTAATTTATTGATACAACCTTCTGCCCTCATGTGCACAACCTTAACATATTGACACACTATGCACTTGGCCACATAATCAGCCACATCTCTCTTCATGCTATTCCACTAATAGATCTCCTTGGGATCATGATACATCTTAGTCAATCCGGGATGAACAACATAGCACGACTCATGCACCTTGGCCAAAACCCTTTCCCGTAGCCCATCGACATCAGGAACACATAACCTCCCTTGGTACCATAAATTACTATCACCACTAATCTCCAACACCACTACCTTTTTCCCACAAACATCACCCTTGATTTTTATCAAGATAGTGTCTAGCACTTGCTTCTCTTTAATCTCCGTACCAAGTGATGATTGAACCACTTTTTGCAGCATAACACCACTATTCTTAGAGTCTAAGAGATGAAATCCAAGATTACCCAAGCGGTGAATATCCTACACTAATTCATGTTTGCCTTCCTCCTCATAAGACAAACTCCCCATGGATAACCTGCTAAGAGCATCAAAAACCAGATTAACCTTACCTGGGTGGTAGTAAAGACTCATATCATAATCTTTAAGGAGCTCAAACCACCTCCTCTGCCTAATATTAAGCTTTTTCTGAGTGAACATGTACCGAAGACTCTTGCAATAAGAAAAGATATCCACATGAACACCATAAAAATAATGCCGCTATATTTTCAAAGTGAACACAACTGCCAAGATCTCCAAATATTGAGTAGGATAATTCCTTTTATGTACATTCAACTGCCTAGAAACATAAGCAATCACCTTCCTATGGTGCAACAAAACACAACCAAGCACTACCCGAGATGCATCATAATTAACCACAAACCCATTATTGCCTACCGACAAGGTCTGGATTGGAGCCGAAGTCAACTTATCCTTCAAATTCTCAAAACTCCCTTCACAAGCATCCATCCTAGAAAACTTAACCTTTTTTTGTGTCAAATTAGTCAAAGGAACCTCTATCGAAGAAAATCTTTCCATAAACTGCCTATACTACCCGGCCAAACCCAAGAAGCTCCGGATATTAGATGTAGTCATGGGCCTAGGATTTCACTACAACAACCTTCTACGAATCCACCATGATCCCTTCACTAGAAATAAAATATCCCAAAAAAGTCACAGTATTCAACCAAAACTCACACTTTGAGAAGTTGGGATACAACTGTTGTTTCTTTAGTGTCTGCAACACCTCACAGAGGTGATCACCATGATCCACCTCACTCTTTGAATAAATAAGAATATCATCAATATACACAATGATGAAGAGATCCAAACGCTGAATAAAAACCATGTTCATCAAGTCCATAAATACCACCAGAGCATTGGTCAATCCAAATGACATCACCAAGAACTCAAAATGCCTATACCGAGTAAGAAAAGTCGTCTTAGGGATATCCACCTCCCTAATCTTAGGCTGATGGTACCCAGACTGAAGGTCCATCTTAGAGAAGAACTTCGCACCCGATAACTGATCAAAAAATTTATCTATTAGAGGATGAAAATACTTGTTCTTATCCATCACCTTGTTCAACTGCCTATAGTCAATGCACATCCGAAGTGAATCATCCTTTTTGTGCACAAATAACATCGGCACACCCTACAAAGAAACACAAGGATGAATAAACCCCTTATCTAGAATATCATTAAGTTTCTCCTTGAGTTCCCTCAACTCATCTAAATCCATTCAATACGGAGGAATAGAAATTGGATGAGTATACGGGAAAGCTTATTGAATTTCCCAAAGATGTCAAAGTCATGCTTTAAAGATGAATACACTTTTATATATATGAAATTTTCAATATTTTCACTTTTTTATGTGAAAAATTCAATAAGCTTTCCATCGTTACCAAATTCGCCCAAATCCGACACCCGGGCAAAGAGTTAGAACATTTTTATTGAGACAGTGTATCACCTGAGCTATCAGCGCATCACAAAGCCAGCTTAAACAACAATTGTCAATTTCTAGTGTTGCTCTATGATAGTGGCGCATCGCGCCAAAGGCCCAGTTTACAATTGTCCTTTTCCAGTCAATCTCTGTGATGTCTCCGCATCGTGCCAAACTTCCAGGTCGCAAACAAAGTGGCAATGCGATAGCTCCAGGTCGTTCCACCATGTAGATTCCCAATTGTCTAGTTCCAGTGTCTTGGCGTGATAGTGGCGTATCGCGCCAAGGATGAAAATCGAAAATTTTCCAGTTTTTGCGATATTAAGTCCCAAGGGTCGTTTGGTCTTTTCCCATGACTTCAATTCTGCCCAATCACTGGATTTAACCCAAAGAGTGAATTATTTGCTCACTTTTTAATTAGTATTTCAAATTAAAATCAACTCTACTCAAGAACAAGAACCCTACCTCTCAAATTCAAGGGCCAAATCACAAGAACTCTCCATCAATCCTTCCTAACTTATTGACTCAGGTATGCATAGTGTTCATTCATGGATTCCTTTCATCTATGAAGCCCAAGAATAAAGTTTTAAACTATGAATTTGATAATCATGCTATTTGTTGATTATGTTCATGTGGTTGTTGTTGTATGATTCCTAAGTTGGAATCTTTATGTGTTTTTATGAGAATATGTTAGTATGTGAGTTGAAAACCATAAATTTTAGTTTTTTATGACATATTAATTTGATGAATTATGCCATGCCCAAAGTCATACACCCTAAGTGTTTAAAAAAATGCCTAAGAGACTAGAAATTATGTAATATAGCTCAATTGTGACTTAAGTGATGGATTCATGTTTTACCTTTATGTTCAAATTACTCTTATGCTATTGATATGCAATGTAGCTATTTGTTGAAATGCTCATGATGCTAGAATATAGAATTATGACATTGATTATATGCATTCCTTCCCTGTACAAGATTATGATAACCAAGTACTTCATGAAATTCCTAACTTATTGTATTATGAATTGTTGATATTGGTCATGTGTTCAAAGAGTGTAAATTCATGTCAGTTTTGATGCTATCGAGTCCTGGGGGTACTTGTACCCGACAATTTAGTTGTGTGCCTAGAGCCAGTTTGGTTTTCAAGATACTCTTAGTCAAGTCACGATCAGTAGAATTCAACTAGTCGCATGACTTAGGAAAACTCAGTAAATTCAGTATCACTCCAGTACTCAGTAATCTCAGTAATCTCAATAATCTTAGTAATCCAGTAATCTCAGTACTAAAAAATCTCAAAAATCTCAGTCAGTTATCAGATCTCAGTAGTATTGAAAATAATCCAATAAACTCAGTTTAGTCCTGTTAATTAGTACAATCAGTAATAGGTCAGTCCAGTCCAATTCAGTGTTTGTTCAAATGGGAGTAGGATTCAGCACCGAGTGAACCCAAGATTGGGAACACACACTGTCAGCAGAGGGTGTGATTTTTAAAAGCATTCCTTGCATTCCAGAACTATCTAGCCAGCGTAGGTTGAGACATCAACACTGTCAGTTGAGGGTTGATGAGGTAGATTAACACTGTCAGGTGAGGGTCCTACTATTCTCCTTTAAGGATACTGTCAAATGAGGGTCACTTACAGCTTGTCCTTACCATTGGCATGGTATTGACACCCTTCCAATTGGGGTTATAGATTGGATTCCAACTCAGCTATAATAGCTTATTAGGGGCATGTCGGTTAGATGAATTCTCCCACAGTTTCAGTTATAGAATCAGGACTGTCAGATACAGTCACTCAGTCTCAATAATAGAACTCAGATAGTTCTTCAGATATCAAAACTGTCAGATATAATTACTTAGTACAGTATGGAACTTAGTTAGTTCCATAAGAACCTATACTATCAGATACAGTCTTAGAATCAGTTATATCAGTTATCAGTAACTCATGCTACCAGTAATCACACTCAGTAGTCAGTACCATCATGAATTTAGTCACAGTCATTTATTCATGCATGTATTCTCACATTTATGTTATTCAGTCAGTTAGCATTATTCATGCATTTGAATGATTTTCGTTTAGCCTACCTCACTTGGATACAAGTACATTCAAATGTACTGATGCATTTACGCTATGGTGTTTAATACCATAGATTTAGAAGCACGAGCTCCCAAGCACCCTTAGTAGATCAGATGTTCAGCAGGTAGGCTAGCAGTGAGTCCTCATCATTCGAGGATATGAGCATTATTTTATCATTTCAGTACTAGATTTCAGTAGTTGGAGTTAGTTGGGGACATGTCCCATCAACTCTTTATTCAGATAGTTTAGAGGCTTTCAGACTATAATATTTTTCGGATAATTTATTTTAGTTTTGGGTATTGTCATACCCCATCACAGAAATTTTTTTATATTTAGTATTAGTTTAGTTTTGAACCTTATGTCCTTACAATTTATATTCCGCATATTTACAATGTATTATTCATTACTCAATTGGAACCCTGAGTATTCGAGAATGTAGTTAGATTGTATGTAGGGTGGGAATCATATGATGCATTTTAGGTTACCTTATCTCCTTTTATTGACTTGATTTTCCCTAAGGAACTTTAGTATAAACTAGTACCTAAAGTCTTAGTTTAGAATGCCTTCCATAGTTATAGGATTGCATTAGTATCACTTATATACTTGTTATAGTTGGGGATCCGTAGTGCCCTATTATGGTCAATTCTTGTGCATGATCCTATTTGGGAATTCCTATTATTGTGAATGGATAATCAATACTTTTGTTACTATCCACTAGTTCCAGTTTTAATCTACGTCTCATTATCACTCTTATATTGATATGGATTATCATGGTGTGGTTCTAGACCAGGTAGTGTATAAGAATATATCGAGTCCCTTTTAGGTGCCTGTAATGACCCAAGACTACCCCCTAGTCATTATAGAGTGCTTACAATCTCGAGGGACCATAAGCTAACCCTTGAGTTGGTACCTGTTGCGAGTACTGAATAATATAATCATGAATGCAGAAGAATAACTGAAGTGCCATAAGGTTTTAAGCATCTAAATTCAAACTGAAATATAAATCTAGGAAAACTACTGTCTGAATCTGATAAAGTACTGATAAACAAAACAACTAACTGATTGTAATGTCTGAAAAGCCTTTAAGACTAACTGACTGAGAGTTGATGGGACAAGCCCCCAACTAACTCTACTGACTACTGAAATAAAGACATAAAATAAGATGCCTATCCTCGGGTGATGAGGACTCACCACTGCTACTGTACTGCTGAGAATCTGAGGGACTAAGTGCGATATGGGAACTGAGCATCAGGACTTATGATATGAGACATAACAGTGCAAAAGAAAGGTATGCGATTAGTTCTTTGAATGTACTGGTATGCTAAATGAGGTAGGCTAACATGCAAGGTTTCATGAATAAGAGTAATGATCTATCTGAATATACATGTAAAGCATAGAATACTGAATAAAGAACATAAAATCTATAGATACTGAACATGTATGAAAGTCTATAAAATACTAAATATACATGAAAATTTGTAGACACTGAGGATACATGACCAAGCATATGACATGAACTGAATGAAATATGAAAACAGAAATACTAAAATTAACTAAAATCTGTATGCTTTGGTCAATCAATACTAAGACTAAAGAACTGAACTGGAACTATAACTAATACTATATCTGAGACTGTGGGAGGTATCATCTAACCGACATTCCCCAATTTGAGTTAATCCGCGTCCAACCTATAACCCCAGTTAGAAGGGTGTTAATACCGTGTCATGGATACTAACACTGGCTATGTGGATCTACTAAATGACATTATGTCCAAAGGATTAAGGGTGTCAATCCTGAACTGACGGGTGACCCCTGCGAGATAGTCAAGCCTAATCTGATATGTGACTACTCATATCCTACGCTGGCTATGTAGTTCTGGAGTATAGGGACTGCTACTAATGACTCTACATATCTGATGGGGAAGCCTCCATACCTACACACACTCGGTCCTAAATCCTACTCCCAACTGAATGACACTGAAATACTAGACTATTCTGAGTTTAATTGATTGTACTGATAATGCTCATGATATAATCTAAAGTTATTCTGAAGATACTGAAATAACATTAAGTAAACAGTTATAGTTTTGGGTATTCAATACCCCCAGGACTTAAAACAATAGTATAGCATGATACTAAAACATTGAAGGACATAACATGAAGACTCTTCTTAAATCAATTGCTCTTGTAGGAATTTTATCAAACACTTATAGTTCATGGTTTAAAATAATCTTACAATTACTAAAGGACTGGCATAATTGACATGAAATTATCATGGTAAACATTAAGTCATGATTTAATTCAACAAATGATAACACTAAAACATGAGGAATCGAATAACAACAATAACTTCATTAAAACATAGTATTAAATCAAAGTTCAGGGAAATTAATGGATGGAATCATTATTTAAAAATCATGTAACTTTAAAAGATCATAACTTTATAATTAGAAAGGTTAATTAGATCTATGTATTAAAGGAATCCATGGATGAACATCTAACATACCTGGGATAGTGAATTTAGGAGGATTGATAGAGAGTTCTTGAGAAATTGCCTTGAATTTGAGAGCTAAGGTTTTTGTTTTTGAAAAGGGGATCTTCAATTTTGAAGGAGAGTTGACTAATGAATGACTATTTAGGTCGATTGAGGCTAAATTTCATGTTTTAGGTTAATTAAGGTTGTGGAAGAAGACCCAGTTACCCTTGGACGAATTTAAAAACGGAAGCAAAAAACTAAAAAACCTAATTTTTTGCCTTGGCACGACATGCCACAATCGCGCCAAGCCACTGGAAAATGAACAACTGGGACCTGGACAAATAGCGTGATGCGGTGCCATCACGGTAAAGCCTTGAATTCCATTTTGGCCACCTCCGCAATGCGCTAGCATCGCGAAAACCCACTGCAAATTGACAAACATAAATTTGGCGTGCTCCGCGATGCACCATTATCACGGAGTCACACTGGAAATTGACTATTATTATTTGGGTTGCCTATGCGATGCGCTGAGGGTTAAAATGATGGTATTTAATGACTAAAACTTAAAATCGTCATGACTTCTTACCCAATTATCGGATTTGGGCGAATTTTATATCGTTGGAAAGTTAATTGAATTTCCTACTCAATGGCAGGCTCAAAACTAAAAAATAATTAGCATTTCAGAAATTTTATATACAAATACTCATGTACTGGGACTTAGATTATGCTAGGGAAATACGGGGTGTTACAATATCTCCCTCTTGGGATCATTCGTTCCCGAATAAAACTGGTTAAGCTGAGGGAACTGATGGACAGAGCTTACACACTGAATATGCATGTATGATGCATGGAATACATGACTGAACTAATTCATGAATGCACGACTGACATGAACATAATGTGCAACTAAAACTGAGCATGATATATAAAAATCTTAAGAAGATTTGGTACCTTATACTGAATTTGGATTTGCTGAGAAAAGATGAGGGTACTAGGTATGCATATCTATTTCTGCTTCCCAAGTGGCTCCCTCAATGGATTGGTGCCGCCAAAGTACTTTGACTAGTGAAACTTCTTTGCTCCTTAGTCTACGAACTTGATGGTCAAGAATTTTGACTGGAACTTCCTCAAAGGAAAGACTATTCTGAATATCTATACTTTCTAAGGGAACAACTATAGCTAGATCACTAATACACTTTTTCAACAATGAGACATGGAACACTGGGTGTACTGAAGGCAACTCTAGCTCGTAAGCTACTTTTCCAAAATAACTGAGAATTCTGAAGGGATCGACATATTAGGGACTGAGTTTACCTTTCTTACCGAATTTCTTCACTCCCTTCATGGGAGAAATTTTCAAGAACACAAGATCACTGACCTCAAACTCGAGATCCTTTCTCCTCACATCAGCATATGATTTTTGTCAGCTCTGGGCAGACATAAGTCTTTCTCTGATCAACTGAACCTTTTCCAAAGCATCAAACACTAAGTCAGGCCCTACTACTACAACCTCATCTACTTCAAACCAACCAATTGGAGATCTATATCTCCTACCATCGAGAGCCTCAAATGGAGTCATACGGATACTGGAATGAAAGTTTTTATTATATGCAAATTCAATCAAAGGAAATGGTCATCCCAACTGCCTTTAAAATCAACAATGCATGCTCTCAGCATATCCTTAAGAGTATGAATGGTCCTTTTTTCTTGGCCATCTGTCTGAGGGTGAAAGGATATACTGAGGTGGACTTGGGTACCAATAAACTTTTGGAATGCTTTACAGAAGTGAGAGGTAAATTGAGTACCTCTATCCGAGATAATAGATAAGGCAATAACATCCAACCTAACCAATTTTTTTAGATAGAGACCGGCGTAGTCTTTGGCTGAATAAGAGGTATGGACTGGAAAGAAATAAGCTAATTTGGTTATCCTGTCGACGATAACCCAAATAGAGTCATGTTGACGACGGGTATGAAGCAAACCTGTCACAAAGTCCATGTTCACTTTATCCCATTTCCATATGGGAATACTGAACTCTTGCATGGACCCACTAGGCTTCTGGTACTCAATCATAACTTACTATCATGAACAACACTTAGCTACAAACTTTGCAATATCTCTCTTCATCCCACTCCACCAATAGATTTCCCGCAAATTGCAGTATATCTTAGTGGCTCTTGGATAAATATAGTAATGTGCACCATATGCTTCTGTAAGAATTTGTTGCCTTAACTCATCTACACCAGGCACACATAATCTACCCTGGCAACGCAAAACACCAACTCTCCCTTAGGAGAAATCCTCTACTTTTCTATCTCTGACTAAATATTTCAACTTAACTTTATTGGGATCTCTAACTTGCTTTTCCTTCACCTCGAAAACTAGAGATGACTCTGAGCTACTCTAAACCCATACACTACCTTTTGCTGAATCGACTAAATGGACACCAAGTCGGGTAAGCTGATAAACATCCTAAGCTAACTTCTTCTTACAGTCCTCAACATGCCCTACACTACACATAGACATTCTAATGAAAGCATCATCCACTACATTGTCCTTGATCGGATGATACAGAACGCTCATGTCATAATTCTTCAATAACTCTAACCATCTTCTCTGACGCAAATTCAAATCTTTCTAAGATAACACATACTGAAGGATATTATGATCTGTGAATACATCTATATGCACCCTATACAAATAATTCCTCTAAATCTTTAAGGAAAAGATTACTGTTGCTAGATCAAGATTATGAGTCGGATAATTCTTCTCATGAGGCTTAAGCTATCTGGAGGCATAGTCTATGAACTTACCTCTCTACATGAGGACACAACCCAAACCTACTCTGGATGCATCAAAGTACACAACAAAATCATCTGAACCATCTGGTAGAGTAAGAACTGGGGATGAGGTGAGTCGAGTCTTCAACTCCTGGAAACTCTTCTCGCAAGAATCTGACCACTGATACTTAACTTTTTTCTGAGTCACTATGGACATAGGGATGCAATAGAAGAAAAACCTTCAACAAACCAACAGTAATAGCCAGCTAAACCCAAGAAACTCTTGATATCTGAAGAAGAGATGGGTCTAGGCCAGTTTCTCACCGCTTTGGTCTTTTGAGGATCAACTCTAATGCCATCACCAGAAATAATATGTCCAAGAAAAGTTACTGATCTTAGCTAGAATTTACACTTACTGAATTTAGCAAACAACTGATGAGGTCTAAGAGTCTGAAGGACTACTCTGAGATGGTCTACATGACCGCTTTTGCTATGAGAATAGAAAAGAATGTCTTCAATGAAGACTATGAAGAACATGTCTAAGTATTGCTTGAACACTCGGATCATTAAGTCCATGAAGGCTCCTGGGGCATTTGTAAAACCAAAGGACATGACTAGAAATTTGAAGTGACCATATTGAGTTTGAAAAGCTATTTTCGGAATATCACATTCTCTGACTCTAAGCTGATGATAGCTTGATCTGAGGTCTATCTTGGAAAAGTAATTGGCACCCTGATGTTGGTTGAAAAAGTCATCGATTCTAGGAAGTTGGTATTTCTTCTTGACTATGACCTTGTTCAACTGACAATAGTCTATGCACATTCAGAGAGAACCATCTTTATTACGAATAAATAGAACAGGTGCGCCCCATGGGGAGACGCTGGGTCTGATGAATCCCTTCTCTAGGAGATCCTTTAACTGTTCTTTTAGTTCTTTCAGTTCAGTTGGAGCCATTCTATATGGTGGAATAGATATAGGCTTAGTATTTGGGAGAAGGTCTATTCTGAAGTTGATTTCTATTTCGGGAGGAACTCTGAGAAGATCTTCTGGAAACACATCCGATTATTCTTTTACTACTGGAACTGACTCAATAGTAGGAGTTTTTGAGTTAGAGTCTTTGACTCGTATGATATGGTAAATACACCCCTTTGATATCATCTTTCTAGATCTAAGGTACAAAATCAATGGACCCCTAAGAGCTGTAGTACTACCCCTCCATTTAAGGACTGGTTAATTTGGAAACTGAAAATAAACTATTCTATTTCTATAATCAACTGAGGCATAGCATGAGTGGATCTAATCCATGCCGAGAATGATGACAAAATTCGTCATCTCTAACTCATGTGATCAACTGAGGTAACTTTTTGAGATACTGTGATCGGACAGTTCCTGTATACCTGTCTGTCTATAATAGAAACACCTATTGGGGTAGACACTGAAAAGGGCTCTGCTGGAGTTTCAGGACTGACCCCGAAATTGACAGCTATATATGAAGTTACAAAAGAAAGAGAAGCTCCAGGGTCTAGTAAAGCATAAACATGTAAGTGAAAGACCTGCAACATACCAGTAACTACGTCAGGAGAATTTTCCTAATCTTGGCGGGATTGAAGAGCATATAATATGTTCAGACACTGACCACTGGTAGCACTGGAAATAGCACCCTGCTGAGTTGGGTGGTTGGATGGAACTAACGAATGATGGTACTGGCCCTGTTGGTGCGCATCCCTAACTTTTTTAATAACTACCTGACACTCTCGAAATAGATGGCCTGGCTTACCACACCCGAAGCACACATCATTACCCGCTCTACACTCACCCTAATGGTGTTTGCCGTACTTCTGACATAAAGGATTTGTACGACTACTTCTAACACTGACCTGGGACTTAGAGCCAAGTGCCCTATCCCTATTGTCGTTTCTGAATTTAGGTACTGGGGAACTGGCTGAAAAGGGTATTGGGCCATGAGACCTCTGATGAAACTGAGGATAGTTACCACCTTCTGACTTTGGCTGATTGAAATTAAAAATACCTAATCTAGCTCTCTAGTTTCCTCTCTCCCTCTCCTTAATCTTCTACTCCTCAATGTATTGAGCATGAATAATCAGCCTAGACAAGTCCATCTCACTAATCAGCATTGCGGTCCTACACCCCTTGACCACACTAACAGGCATGCCAGACACAAACTTACTCATCTTGGACTTACTATCAGCCACCATATGAGGAGGATATCTAGCTAACTAAGTGAACTTGAGAGAATACTCCCTCATACTCATGCTACCTTGCCTCAAATTAAAAAATTCTGACACTTTGACCTCCCTCTACTCTAATAGAAAGAATCTATCCAAGAAAGTCATGGCAAACTCTTCCCATTCTATAGGCCCTGCATCAACACCCATATCAACTTTCCACTGCTTAAACCAAGTATAGGCTGCATCTTGCAATTGATACGTAGCCAACTCAGCACTCTGACTAGACATCACTCCCACAACATTTGTTGCCTTCTAAATCATATCTTAGAATTTTTGTAGATCCTCTTTGGATTTGGATCCCGTTAAAGTAGGATGATTCATCTGGGTGAAATCCCAAATTCTAGTTGCAGCAGTATTGGCCACTGGGTTGGATGGAAGAATAGCTGGTCGTTCATTCTGTACTGCTATAGAGTTTGCTAGAGTAGTGAATGCAACCCTAAATTCTGCGTGAGATACATTCTCGTCCAGAGGATCTTCCTAGATGGGCTAAGGGGCTGGCTGAGGTCCTATTCTTTTTCCATTCTTCTTCATAGGTATGTTTTGTAAATGGAAGGAAGAAACAGATTAGACAGAGAGTTTAACTTGAGCTCATGCTCACTGGCACGATATGAATACTAAAAGAAGGGAAACTTTTTCTTTACTAAATGCCTTATAGCCTCTCCTCTATAAGTGTGTTGCGCTACACACCCATGTACAAGACTCTACTCAACGAGGTTTTTCAGGCTTCCTAGGATACTTTAAAACCTTAGGCTCTGATATCAAGTTTGTAACGACACAAGACTACCCCCTAGTCATTACATAATGCTTACAATCCTGAGGGAACACAAGCTAACCCATGAGCTAGTACCTGCTGCGAGCACTGAATAATATAATCATGAATACGGAAGAATAACTGAAGTTCCATAAGGTTTTAAATATATGAATTCAAACTAAAATCTAAATCTAGGAAAATGACTGTCTGAATCTAATAAAGTACTGATAAACTGAATAACTAACTGTCTGTAATATCTGAAAAGACTTTCAGACTGACTAACTGAGAGTTGATGGGACAAGTCCCCAACTAACTCTACTAACTACTCAAATAAAGTCATGAAATAAGATATCCTATCCTCGAGTGATAAGGACTCACCACTGCTACTGTACTACTGAGAATCTGAGGGACTAAGTGCAATCCAGGAACTGAGTGTCAGCACCTATTATATAAGACATCATAGCACAAAAGAATGGTATGCAACCAGTACTTTGAATGTACTGGTATGCTAAATGAGGTAGGCTAACATGCAAGGTTTCATGAATAGAGTAATGATCTATCTGAATATACATATAAAGCATGGAATACTGAATAGAGAACATGAAATTTGTAGATATCGAACATGCATAAAAGTCTTTAAAATACTGAAAATACATGAAAATCTATAGAAGCTGAGGATTCATGATCAAGCATATGACATGAACTGGATAAAATCTGTAAACTAAAATATTGAAATTAACTTATATATGTATGCTTTGGTCAAGCAATACTAAGACTGAAGAACTGAACTAGAACTGTAACTGAGACTATATCTAAGACTGTGGGAGGTATCATCTAACCGACATTCCCTAATTTGAGCTAATCGGGGTCCAACCTGAAACCCTAGTTGTAAGGATATTAATAACATACCAAGGGTACTACGCTGGCTATGGGGATCTGCTAAGCTGATATTATATCTAAAGGACTAAGGGTGTCAAGCCTGAATTGGCGGGTGACCCCTGCAAGATAGTCAAGCCTAATTTGATGAGTGACTACTCATATCCTATGTTGGCTATGTAGTTCTGGAGTATAGGGACTGCTACTAACTACTCTACCTATCTGTTAATGAAGCCTCCATCTGTTAATGAAGTCGCCATCCCTACACCCGATCGGTGCTAAATCCTACTCCCAACTGAATGACACTGAAACACTAGACTATTCTGAGTTTAACTGACTGTTCTGATAATGCTCATGATATAATCTATAGTTATTCTGAAGATATTGAGACAACATTAAGTAAACAGCTATGGTATCGGGTATTCAATACCCCTAGGACTCAAAACAATAGTAGTATCATGGCACTAAAACATTGAAGGACATAGCATGAAGACTCTTCTTAAATCAATTGATCTTATAGGCATTTTATCAAACACTTATAGTTCATGGTTTAAAATAATCATAGAATTACTAAAGGACTGGCATAATTGACATGAAATTATCATGGTAAACACTACGTCATGATTTAATTCAACAAATAATAACACTAAAACATGAGGAATTGAATAACAACAATAACTGCATTAAAACATGGTATTAAATCAAAGTTCATGGAGATAAATGGATGAAATGATGATTTAAAAATCATGTAACTTAAAAAGATCATAAATTTATAATTAAAAAGATTACTTGAACTCCATGGATGAAAGGAATCCATGGATGAACATCTAACATACCTGGGATAATGAATTTGGGAGGATTGATGGAGAGTTCTTGAGAAATTGCCTTGAATTTGAGAGCTAGGGTTCTTGTTTTTGAAAAAGGGATCTTCAATTTTGAAGAAGAGTTGAATAATGAATGACTATTTAGGTAGATTAAGGCTAAATTTTATGTTTTAGGTTAATTAAGGTTATGGAAGAAGACCCAATTACCCTTGGAAGAATTTAATAACGGAAGCTAAAAACTGGAAAACCCGATTTTTGGCCTCGGTGTAACGCGCCACTATCGCACCAAGCCACTAGAATATGGATAATTGGGACCTGGACAAATAGTGTGATGCGGTGCCATCACGGTAAAGCTTTGAATGCCATTTTGGCCACCTCTGCGATGCGCCAGCATCATGAAAACCCACTGGAAATTGACAAATAGGAATTTGGCCTGCTCCGTGATACATCATGATCTCAGAGTCACATTGTAAATTGACAATTGTTATTTGGGCTGCCTCCGCGAAGAGATGAGGGTAAAATGACTGAAACTTAAAATAGCCATAATTTTTTATCCGGTTATTGGATTTGGGTGAATTTTATACCGTTGGAAAGCTAATTCAATTTCCTACATAATGGCAGGCTCTAAACTGAAAAATAATGTGTGTTTCAGAAATTTTATATTCGAATACTCATGCACTGGGACTTAGATTATGCTAGGGAAATACAGGGTGTTACAGTACCTTCATCTAATGAGCCATAATATCGAAAAATGATTGTTTTCTTAGGTCTTGACTTTAGAAGATACTATGTCAAAGGAGGTGTATACGCTTTTATGGGTATGGTACTTTGTTTATCTTACATCATTAGGTTTTTTCCCTTACTTTTATTTATTTGGATGTATCGGTTATCACCAGTATAATAGCTAAGAGCTTTTATCTATCAGTCTAATAGGAGGCAGTGTATGTAACGCCTCAAATCCTATTGGGAAAGACAGGCACCCGTAACTATGAAGGACCGAGAGAACCAATCCATGACCTTGTAGTCCTCATGCATGTAACTATAATAACCCAAGATTTTACCGTACATGGATATAAGGCATTGATAGGAAATAAACGACATGCCCAAAACTATATAGATACCAGACTTGGTCGTTAGGGCCATAACATCTAAAAGATAAGACACTATCATGCTTAACTTTACATTGGTATACAAAGCCTCTAAAAGATACATAAACATCTGGTTAAGGTTGGGACAAATCCCTGCCTTACTCTTGACTATTGTACAATACGAAAATATATAAAACTTACTATATAAAACATACTCGAAAAGTTATGAATCAATCTGGAGCTCACTAATAGCCACTGGATATCCTGGGCTCCTACTGAGAAGGTGTATTTGTTGAAGCACCTGTGCCTGCAGCATGAAATACAGGCACCCCATAAGGGGCGTCAATATGAAAGTATGTACTGAATATGTAAGCTAAACGTAACCACACATGATATAGGAGCTCAAAAGAAATTAGATAAAAGTGTACAAATAGTGCTAGTTGAACACATTTATATATACTTGTAGGATCAGGTACATTACATTCGTTTCTCCATTTTACCTTTCTTACTTCATAATCTTTGTAAGTCATATGATACAAATGACCAACTGATCAGTGGTAAATAGACAAATTGGGATGGCCCATGCTAGGATTACGCCCCTAAGCTGCCACCCATAAATAAACATTTGGATTGTCCCATGCTAGGGTTACGCCCTTAATCTCCCACCCACATATAAAGTATCAGGATTGTCCCATGCTAGGCTTATTCCCTGAGCTGCCACCCGTTTAATACAAATTTGTGTTACTTAGTTTATTTAGCCTTTGAGATTGCTACTTTGGTGGTCATAACATTATGGTATGTTGAAATAATAATCTACCAATAAGAGACATATAAATGGGAAATTAATTCAATAACAATAAGGTAGGGATCTGTTGTCACACAAATGAAGTGCTTAGGAACTAAAAATAACACATGGGTCTTAATTGAGTTAACAGAGAACTCCTAAAATTTTCTAGTGAAAATAGACATGTAGGCCTAATAATAAGCATGTATTGAGGTTTTTCACCATATTAGAGAGTGGTAAAAAGGTCATTGGCTACATGGGATATAATACACTACTATTATGTATCACTTGTTATTGGATAATGGAGAGTGGGGGTTTCTTTATCAACTCTAGAAGGAGAATAGGTCTGCTATTTGTTTTTCTAGTGAAAGTAGAGAGAACTTTATGAAATATGGTAATTTTGTGACTTAGAATTTAAGAAATGACCAGCAACTTAGCCTTATAAAGCCACTATTTTTTGCAATCTATTTAGCTACATTTTTTACCTCAAAATGGGTCGAATGGGTCCAAGTAGGTGATGCACCTAATTAAAGAGATCAAGATGCTCAAAAGGTCATAGTAGTTGATGCACATACTTGATTAAGTTCATATTTGGGCTCAATTAACTTGGGTCTTTGGTAGATTTATGTACTGGTCCATTTCTTCATTTCATGTTCTTTTACTTAAGTTAGGCCCAAATGAGTACCTTATCATAGGATCAAATCTTATCCATAACCTTGGGTCCATAAACTTGGTTCATATATCTCAAGTAGGTGATTCACCAACTAGCTTAATTAAGTCAAGCAACCACTATAATAAAATACTCCATTTTTAGTTCTTAATCCCTTGGATCTAACTTAAAATTTATATATACTTGGTCAATTTTAACTTTAGATTAAAATACTAGATTACGATCCCAAGTTTAATTAGTTGTCTCGACGTTAACTTGGTCACATCACATTAAAATGTACGGGTAGCATCTATAATTCCTTCTACACCATTAATAATCACATAACAAATCTCATATGTTACCTATACCACAAGGCTATACCAAGTTCCATATAATTAGAACAAGTACAAGAAAAATACATGATGTTACATCCTCCCCCCCTTAGGCTCATTCGTCCTTGAATGTTAGCATAATTGTCCATCCAAAGCAAGTTCAAGCCTAAGTTTAATAGTCATGTTATCACGTAGTACCTATATATTATACTTACTTATTTTTGCCCCAATTCAGCATCTTGAACTTTCTCTTCGTATTTGAACAAATCAGGGTACTTGGATTTCATCGCTTCTTCAACTTCCTATGTTATCTCTTTTACTTGTTGGTTTCTCCAATGTACTTTTTTATAGAAGCTATTTCTTTATTCCTAATTTTCTTAACTTGTCGAGCAAGGATAGCAATAGGTATTTATTCATAGGTGAGATCTTTCATAACTTGTATATCTTCAGTAGGATTAATAAGAGATGGATCTCCTATGAACTTTTGAAGCATTGAGACATGAAATACGGGATGAACTGTTGAGAGTTCTTGGGATAGCTCTAATTCATAAGAAACTTGGAAAAACCTACGAGTAATCTTATATGGGCCTATATAATGTGGACTTAGTTTTCCTTTCTTTCCAAATCTCAGAACCCTATCATTGGTGAAATCTTCAAGAATACCCAATCACGTATAACAAACTCTAGCTCCCTTCTTCTAACATCTGCATATGACTTGTGTCGACTTTGGGATCTTTCTAGCCACAGTTGGATTAATTTATTCTTTTCCATAGCTTGGTGAACAATATCTGGCCCAAACAAGGTAGTTTCACCCACTTCAAACCATCCAATTGGTGATCTATATTTTATTCTATACACAGCTTCATATGGTACCATTTTGATGCTTGAATGATAGTTATTATTGTAGGCGAACTCAATGAGAAGTAAATGATCATCCCAACTACCTTTAAAGTCCAATACATAAGTTTGTAGAATATCTTCAAGTGTTTTAAAGGTACGTTCCGCTTGTCCATCTCTTGAGGGTGGAAAGTTGTACTTAAATTAACTTGTGTTTCCAAATTTCTTTGAAAATACTTCCAAAAATTTACTGTAAATTGAGCTCACCTATATCGAGACTGATACTCCATGTAATCTAACTATCTATTTGATATACAATTTCACATAGTCTTTAACTATGTAAGTGGTCCTAACCAGTAGTAAGTGTGCTAATTTGGTAAGCCTATCAATTATCACCCAAATGGAATCAAACTTTTGAGATGTTCGAGGAAAACCAGTGATGAAGTACATGTTGATTATGTCCCACTTCCAGATTGGAAAATCTAGACATTGCATATAACCCCTGGGCTTTTGGTGCTCTAATTTAACTCTTTGACAATTTGGATATTTAGCTATAAATTCTTCAATGTTCTTTTTCATGTCACCCCACCAATACATTCTTTTTAAATTTTGATACATTTTAGTTGACCCTGGATGGATAGAATACCTTGAATGATGTGTCTCTATCATAATCCTCTTTCTTATCCCATCTACATTACACAATCTATTTTGTCACTGAAGTACTCCATCTTGTGTAAGCTCAAATGCCTTTGTGATACCTATTTTACATTCTCCATAAGACGTAATAGAATAGGATCTACATATTGCTTCTCTTTCAATTTGGCTACTAATAAAGATTCTGCCGCATAATGCACAATAAGCCCCTCATTTGGAGTTTCAATAAGGTGAACCCCCAAATTAGCTTATTGTTATGTAGGATGCCCATAAGTTCCCACAATATTCTTATGAATTAACGCATCAACTACCATATTTGGTTTTCTTGGATGATACAAGATATCAATATCGTAGTCTTTTAATAGATCAAGCCATCTTCACTGCCTCAAATTTAGGTCCTTCTAATTAAATATATATTGCAAACTCGTGTAGTCAGTAAATATATCAACATGAATCCCATATAAGTAGTGACGCCACATCTTAAGGAAAATATAATTGTTTCTAGCTCAAAATTATGCATTAGATAATTCTTCTCATGTGGCCGTAATTCTCTTGAGGCATATGCTATTACTTTAGATCCTGTATCTACACATACCCTAATCCAATTCTTGAAGCATCAAAATACACTGCATACCCTTTTGTGCCTTCTGGAAGTACCAATACAGGTGTAAAAGTCAACTTATTCTTCAAATCTTGGAAACTCCTTTCACATGCATCATTCTATGAAACTTGGATGCTTTGTGTGTTAGCTTTGTTAAAGGTGCAGAAATTGAAGAAAATCCTTCAATAATAACCTGCTAAACCAAGGAAACTACGAATCTCTTTAGGTGTTATAGGTCTTGGCCAGTTCTTCACAGCTTTTATCTTTTGAGTATCAACCTTTATTCCTTCATTAGATACAATATAACCCAAGAATGCCACAGATTTTAACCAAAACTCACCTTTAAGGACTTTTCATATAGCTTACGATCACAAATAATCTATAACACCTGTTGTAAGTGACTGACATAGTCCTCCTTTGATCTCGTATAAACCATTATATTATCTAAAAAAACTATCACGAACATATCTAAGAATGGCTTAAACACCCTATTTATCAAATCCATCAAAGTTGTGGGTGCATTAATTAGCCAAAAGGATATGAATAGAAACTCGTAATCACCATACCATGTTTGAAAGGTTGTCTTGGGTATGTCCTTCTCTTTCACCCTCACTTGGTGGTAAGTTGACCTCAAATCAATCTTTGAAAAACACTTGGCACCTTGCAACTGGTCGAATAAGTCATCAATTCATGAAAGGGAATATTTTTTCTTAATAGTAACCTTATTCAGTTATCGGTAGTCAATACGCATTCTCAATGAGACATCTTTCTTATGCACAAATAACACTGTTGTGCCCCAGGGGGACATACTAGGCCTTATGAATCCTTTTTCTAGCAAGTCTTTAAATTGCTCTTTCAACTCCTGTAATTATACCGAGGCGATTCTATATAGAGGAATTGAGATTGGTTGAGTACCTGGAATCACATCAATACCAAACTCCACTTCTTTTTCTGGAGGAAAACCTGGAAGATCTTCAGGAAATACATCAGAAAATTCATTTACCACTAGAATAGTTTGAAGAGTTGATGGCTCTACATCTGTATCTTTCACTCTAACAGGATGATATATGTAACCTTTAGAAATCATCCTTTTTACCTTAAAATAAGTAATAAATTTACATCTTGGCATACTAATATTACCCCTCCATTCAAGGACTGCCTCTCTTGGAAAATGAAAAGACATACTCTTAGTTCGGCAATCTACTGCAGCATAATAAGAAGCTAACAAATCCATACTCATTATAACATCAAAATCTACCATTTCTAACTCAACAAGGTCATCCATTGTATCACAACCACAAATAGTTATTATACAATTTTGATACACTGTCCTAGCTATAATAGATTCACCAACAGGCGTAGACACTTCAAATGGCTTAACCAGCAATTCTAGTGTTCTTTTGAAGTTTCCAGCAACCAATGAAGTGACATATGATAATGCAAAACTCAAATCAATCAATCCATATACATCATGTGAAAAGATGGACAATGTACCTCTAACCACATCCAGAGAAATCTTTAAATTATGTTGATCCGCTAAAGCATATGTACGATTCTAAACTCCACTAAAGCTAGCTGCTCCTTTAGCACCTCTACCATGACCCATAGGATGTACACCCCTACTTGAATAAATCATAGATGATGATGATTTAATGATTGATCTAGTAGGATATGTCATACCACCTATGCCTCTTTATGGGCATTCTCTCATCATATGCCCCAATGTACTACACCAAAAATAAGCATTTGTCCCGAACTGAAATGCACCTAAATGAAGCTTTCCATATTATTTACATGGCTTCCGACGAGGTCTTAATTGACTCATGCTCCCTTGCTCTTGATACCCCACTATTCATGAACTTTGACTCTCACTTCTTTGCCTAAACTGGTTGCATTTAGACCCTTGAAACTTTGGTAGAGCACTAGTTACAGAATAATAAAATAATGTCCTTGGTGGTCTATTAGAAAACTTGGGCCTAAACTCTCCGCAGGATTTCAAAAACTGCCCCGTAGATCTGGCCCTCTTGGAATACCCTCTTTTCAAATTCTTGTGTTCTTCTTCTTTGCCTCTGATCCTCTATTTTTTGTGTAAGATCTTGTATCCTTGCTGTGTCCATGTCTTTTTTCAAAGTAGTAATATTATAATCTCTAACTATATATGGATCCAATATATCCACATATCGATGAACTCTATCATACATAGTAGCTACTACTTTAGGAGCATACCTAGACAAAGAGTTAAATCGGAGGTTGTACTCTCTCATACTCATATTCCCTTGGCAAAGATTTAGGAAATGATCTGAACGAGCCTCTCATATCTCAAATTGAATGTAATGATCAAGAAATTTCTCTTTGAACTCTTTCCAAGCAGCTGAAGGTGCATCAATACCCCTAGATCGTTTCTAGTCTTCATACCAAAACATAGCCTTCCCTTTGAATCTATATGCTGCTAGTTCAACTATCCCCTTTAGATTTGGTCAATAAAGTCCTGTGGGTCTTCATTAATATCTGATCCGGTGAATATGGGAGGATCTAGCTTAAGGAAATCCTGTGTCCGTAGGCTAGCTTCCCTATCTGCACGACTAGAACCTGTAGTTGGAAATATTTGTCCTTGATCTTGTCCAGTGACTATACGAGCTAAAAATTGCACCACAATCCGTAGATCTTGCTCAGTAGTATTAATAGGTGGTTCTTAGGATGCATTTCTCATCTTCCTTTGATCTTCTAGAGATGGAGGAGTAGAAGAAGTTTGTGATATAAACTCATCTTGAGCTTCACTTAGATTAAATTGCCTAGGTTGTGACTTGCTGGTCCCTTCTCCGACAACGACATCAATTTGCTTACCAGTATTCTTACTCGTTATTATAACCGGCACCTTTAATACAATAAGATTAAAAAATATATTCAATGGTTAAATATGACTTCATCTACAACATGGGCTCTATTGCATGATCTATGATTAGAAGAAATAGAGACAACCCCTAAATGTCCCATAGCATCCTATTTATAGATGTGGTGCACAACACATCCTAAAGCAAGACTCTATGTAGACACAACTTTGTATACTCCCTAGGACGACCTGCTCTGATACCACTTTTCTCATTCCTCAAATCCTATTAGGGCGGACAGCCACTGTAGCCATAAAGGCTCGATAGAACCAATCCATGACCTTGTACTCCTTGTGACTGTAACTATAATAGCTAAAGGTTTTACCATACATATATATAATGCATTTATGAGAAATAAATGGCATGCCCAAAACTATATATATACCATACTTGGCCGTTGGGGCCATACCATCTAAAAGATAAGACATTATCATGTTTAAATTTTCATTGGTCTACAAAGACTCTAAAAGATACATAAACATCTAGTTATGGTCGGTAAAAACACTAGCCTTACTCTTGACTACTGTACAATACCAAAATATATAAGACATACTTGAAAAACCCCGAATCAATCTGGAGCTCACCAATAGCCGCTGAATATCCTGGGCTCCTACTGAGAATATGTATTTTCTAAAGTACCGGTGCCTGTAACATGAAATACAGGTCCCCCAAAAGGGGGCTTCAGTACAAAAGTTTGTACTGAATATGTAAGGCTAAAAGTAACAACACATGATATAGAAGCTAAGCAAAAATTCGAAATAAGTGTACAAATAGTGTGAGTAGACCACCTTTATATATACTTGTATGGCCAGTTACATTACATTCCTTTCTTCATTTTACCTTTCTTACTTCATAGTCTTTGTAAGTCATACGATTTAAATGACAAACTGATCAGCGCTAAATAGACAAATCTAGATTGGCCCATGCTAGGCTTACGCCCCTGAGCTGCCACCCATAAATAAATATTGGGATCGTCCTATGCTAGGTTTATGCCCTTGATCTATGACCCACATATAAAGTATAGCGATTGTCCCATGCTAGGCTTATGCCCTTGAGCTGCCACCCATTTAATACAGATTTGTGTTACTTAGTTTATTTAGCCTTGGAGATTATTGCTTTGGTTTTCATAACATTATGGTACCATGAAAGAATAATATACCAATAATAGACATGAAAATAGACATTTAATGCAACAACAATGAGGTAGGGAGTTGTTGGCACACAAATAAAGTGTTTAGGAGCTAAAAATACCTAAATTTTGTAGTGAAAATAGACATGCAGGTTTAATAATAAGATTGTATTGAGGTGTTTTAACATTTTAGGGAATGGAAACAAGGTCATTGGATACATTGTATATAATACCATGTTATTATGTATCACTTGGTATAGGATAACCTTGGAAGCTTACTTGATGGAACAAATGTATGATTTCAGGCCAAAGAGTGCAAAATAGAGTATGTCTTAAATATCTGGTCGAACAACTCTGATACTAACCCAACTTGACTTCCTGCCTTTTGATTACTTATCTCCAATAAAATATATGGTAAACTAATATTAGCAACTAACTAACAAATTTGGGCTATTTACCTTCACCAAAATAGTGGCCGAGCAGTAAGCCCTTAATTTATAAATCAATGGTGTTATTTTAGCCCTTTTCTTCCCCAATTACATCCATATACCATACATATACTTATAAGATCCTGCAACACAACTTTGGGTTCATTACACCCTCCAAATAATACACAAAATAGAATGGGAAGTAGACATATACAACCATTAGTTTGGTGGTGTACCACCACATCTTTCTTTTATATTTTAATATAAGCCTAATTACATCTTTCCCTAATATCAACCTAGGATTCCCAAACATATACACACAAAAAAGTCTACAAAACAACCCCAAATCCCTTTTTTATAGCAATAGTTATTGAACTCATCATCTCTTGAGTTCTCAATAACAACATATCCATAATTCTTTCCCAAATTCATATATAAGGAGAACAAAATGGGACAGTCACCTTACCTTAAATCTGCAACTTATCCTTTAAATTAGAACTCCTCAATAACTTCAACTTTAACTTTCTACACTCCTCAATAACTTCAACTTTCACTTTCTTTCACACTTTAAACCAAAGAAGAAAAGAGATCTCTTAATAACAAAGAAAAAGTGAGCAAGTAGCTTGTTCTATATTCTATTATGAATTAATAATTAATAACTTATAATATGTTTTCCTAATCTTCCATGAGATAATTAAGCTAAACCATAAGTGTTTTCACTTACCTTAGCCTACAAAGGTTGGGGGTTTCTTCAAGAGCCCTAGAAGGAGAATAGGCTGCTCTTTGTTGTTCTAGAGAAAGTAGAGATAGCTTTATGAAATATGTTACTTTTGTGAATTAGAATTTAATGAAATGACCAGAAACTTAACCTTATAATTCCCCTATTTTTGGCCATCTATTTAGATGTATTTTGCACCTCAATATGGGTCAAATGGGTTAAAGTAGTGATGCACCTTCTTAAAGAGATCAAGATGCTCAAAAGGTTAAAGTAGGTAATGTACCAATTTTATTAAGTTCATACTTGGGCTCAATTAACTTGGGGTTTTGGTATATTTAAGTGTTGGGCCATTTCTTTATTTTCTTTTCTTTTACTTAAGTTAGGCCTAAATGAGTACCTTAACATAGGATTAAATATTATCCATAACCTTGGGTCTATTAACTTGGTCCATTTATCTCAAGTAGGTGACTCGCCAACTAGCTTTATTATTTCAAGTAAGCACCATAATAAAATACTCCATTTTCAGTTTTTAATCCCTTGAATCTAACTTAAAACTTATATATACTTGGTCACTTTAAACTTTAGATTCAAATACTATCTTATGATCCAAGTTTAAATAGTTATATCGACGTTAACTTGGTTGTAACACATTAAAATGTATGGGAAGCATCTATAATTCTATCTACACCATTAATACTCACGTAACAAATCTCATTTGTTACCTACACCACAAGGCTATACCAAGTTCCATCTAATTAGAACTAGTACAAGAAAAATATAGGATGTTCAGTGTAGGTACATGTTATAGTTGATGGTTGTTGAATGTTTGCTTGTGCCGTTTGGGATTATGAGGTCCTATTTAGGTTATATTTTTACTAGGCTAGATGGCTACATTATTGTTTTATTATATTTTTATAGTTTATGGAAAGTTTGTTATGGATTGGTACCCAAGGTTATAGGTACTCTTTCGAGTTCCTTTATTATGGTAAAATTTATTATTATTAGATAGAGATTATGACTATGATAGAATTAGATCCCTTATTGGTTATAACCCTTGAGATGTAAGGATAGCTCCCTCAGGGTAGTGACTTTGTGTTTACTCCTAAATATATAGTATTATCATATACTCATTTTCATCCTTATCTTTTACTATTGTATACGCCCTCATTGCCTCTTACAGCTAGTAGATATCCTTTTTTAAATTTTCATTTATGTATTGACTAGTTATGTATCGAATTTTACCTGTATTGTCTTTGGATATCAGTCGATCACTAACTACTAAGTACCTTTTATTTGAACTCATACTATATTCTACACCCTACATATCATAAGACGAGTTATCACCACTGTCATGCACATTATATAGAGCTGCCATGGATCAAAGTTGAGGTGAGATCTTATTATCTGGAGTTGTTCCTTCTCTCTTTATTTTGTTGGATTAATATTTATATTACATTTTAGAGATGGTTATATGTATATATACACACACCCCTTTTACTCTCAATTTATAGTTGCTTGGGTACTAACCTCTCCAGGTTTTATGGGAAATTATTTACTTTCTTGTTCTTTCTTCTTATTTTTTAGTCTTGGCTTTTGCTTCTTCTTATTAGCCTAGTACTAGCTATTTTTAATAAGTTGACTTACGTACTGGTGGGCTATGTTAGATGCCATTATGACCTGAGAAGTTGGGTCATGATAGTTTGGTATCATAGAGTAGGTTCACCATTGTCATTAGTACAAGAGAAAAGAGCATAGTAAAGTCCTACAGATTAGTATGATAAAGTCTTTAATCTATCTTTGGGTGGATTGAGCGAATTCTTTTCAAATCCTCTTTCTTGATTCTTCATCATATGTTGTGACTTCTATCTACTTCTAAGTACCTCTTTTATTTTCACTCCTTCTCAGAAGAATAGCGCGAGATTGTCAATAGATATGGATGAAACTTCTACATGTGTTGCTATAATATATGTTAAGCGTTAGGCCACAGAGTTGGAGTTTTGTATTGAGGATCTTCAAATCTTCCAGAATGTCTAAGGCCATCCCAGGATCTGGTAGGGTCTGCAAATATCTCAATTTTTTCAAATTTGGTCTTAGGGATTCCTACACTTCTTGAGGATATGCCATCGATAGTGGTGGTTTTTTTAAACAATCCGAGATTTGATCCCTAGAAAATTTCTTGAGTTTGAGCTTCTATACATCATCCGATTAGGGTTAGTTGTTGTGTCATTGGGTACAATTTAGGGTTCTCCACTTGTATGTTTCTGACTATGGTTTTTGTTGATTTCTATCCAAGGTACAAATGGACATCATAAGGCTTGTATGGAGATGATAAGAGTGGTATAGTCCAAGTCGTATGTTGCCTAGTGTCAACCCCCTTAGATTTTCTCTTGGATATGGTTTGACAGTAATAGTCATATGGTATGGGTACAACTAAGTCTAGGGAGAGTCATATGGTGGATAATTTTTTATGTCCAATATTTTGGATAGGGTATAAGTTGTGGATACCACTCATATGTTAGGGTACGCTTTGGGGGAGGTGAAGTCATACCCTCCTACGGGAATTCATACAGTTTAAGTAGGGGGTATTCTAAACATTTCCCCTCTTAACCCCCTTGTGACCCTATGACTTAAAACACTTTTGGGATATCACTTACCCTATTATTCTAAATAAAAAACACTAGAAATAGTCTCAAATCTCTCTCAAACTTTTGGTCTAAGAAGAGGCTAGGGTTTTCTTCAAGGTTGTCAATTAGGGACTTAAAGAGTGGTTTCTCTCCATCTTCATTCGTATCTAAGGCATGATGCACTTTCCTATTGTTTGTTCAACTAAATTCAAGTTTTAATAAATGGTTTCCATGAATTCATTATGGGTATTATTTGGTTTTGAATTATATGTTGGGGATTTTGGTTGTTCTTTGTTAGATGATGTTTTCCCATGTTTTTCTTATGGTTTTCATGTTATAATGTTGGTTTAAACATGTGGTTCCATGGGATAATTAGTTGGTACTTGGTTTTGGTTTTGGAAATAATATGCCCTCAACACGTTTGATAAAATGCCTATAAGAATAATTTTGTTACATAGTTAGATTTTTCATTGAAAACCTTGCATTGCATAAACTGGTAATGGAACTTAAAGTTGTTTTGGATGGTTTAAATATTTAAATGGAAAGTCTTTGGTGAAAATGTCTTTGATTTAAATTAAAAACCTTATAGGGTACATGGGAATCTCCCAAGTGATATTAACAATGAAAACTATGGGATACATGGGAATCCCCTAAGTATTGGCTAATTACATTGCTTTCTAGATTTAGTCTGTATGAAAATACCACTACATAATGCCTTGGTAATAAACTATGGAATTGGTGGTATGGTTATTTTCTAAAGGTTTAAATTAGGCAATAATGGCAGGTTGTGATAGATAATCGTGAAGGTATAAGTCCAATGGGCGGACACGGGAAACTAATGTTTTTCAATATGGGGTTTGGTCATGGTGACCATATACTTTTGGGGTACATGGTTATCACCTAAGTTATACTTTTATATATGTATCATTGTGGGTGAAGTGTACACAGGAATACCCAACCCCTATGATATCTTTGGTTTGTGCGGCTACACGCATTGGGACTGGTTCAGGGGGAAACATTGGACCCATATAGCCCGTTAGTGGTTATAGGATGGTCAAGCTACACAACCCAGGTTAATGATTTAAATGCATGCTAAACCCTGTTCCCTTTACCAGAGTAGTATATATGTATATAAGTATGTAATTGCATATGGTTATTTATTTGGTTTTAAATGTTGGTATTATTTTATCCATACTCCTGAGTACATTCTAGCGTTCACCTGTTAATTAATCTTCGCATACTATATGCCCATGCGATGCAGGAACCGGCTATAATACTCCTCCTGCTCAGTGATTAAATTCTGGGACAACTTGGTATTGGATTGAAGTGGTGAGCTTCCATACTTTGGCATTGGTATTGGTATTGGTATTGGTATTGGTATTGGGGTTGACACCATTTTACTGTATTTGATTTATGATTTTTCCATTTTGATATGTTATATAAAATCATAATTTATTAAATATATGGTGTGGGCTTGTTATGGTTAGGTATTGGGGGGTGGTCTTTCGTCCCGGTTAAGCTTGAGGCACCCGACATGACCAGGCCATGGTTTGGGTTGTGTCAGATTGGTATCAGAGCCCTAGGTTCATGGCCACTTGAGATTCCAAAAAGTCATGTCTAGCAGAGTCTCTTTTAAAGGTGTGTAGTGCGCCACACTCAAAAGCGAGAGGCTACAAGGCATTTAGAAATGTTTTATTTTCTTGTTTTCTATTTTCAAGCGGTGAGCTAAGGTCTTGAATTCTTCTCTAATTTTTTTTGTTCACTTTTCAGATCATGTATTGATAATCTGAATCTCGCGGAAACAACATTGTCCCAACTAGGGGCAAAGTTGATAGGACATGCTCTACTCATGGGATCCATACCCAGTCTAGGGGTCCAATTTCAAATTGTTATGGAGTTCAACCGGTTCCCTTTAGTCCTTCTCAGACTCTGCAGGCTGAAGTGATGAATGTTGAGTTTCTTCAATATATTGACATAGTTTGTAGCTACTCAATCTGAGTGTGGTGTTCGTATTACTCCATCTTCTGAGGCCACAAGGGTTGGACAAGTTATAAGGTTGAACCCTCTGAACTTTACTAGTGTCAACATGGAGGGGGATCCTCAATATTTTCCAGATGAGATGGAAAAGATCTTTCGTGTTAGGCATTCCACGAATATGGAGGGTGTGGTGTTTACAGCCTATTAGCTTAAGGATGTGGCGTACCAATGGAAGGAGAAATGGGATCAGGAAAGGGGTGACAATGATGAGTCATTATTATAGGAGGATTTTTACAATGCTTTTCTGGAACATTTCTTTCCTTAGGATATGAGAGAATCTAAGGCAGAAAAGTTTTTCAATTTGAGGCAAGGTAAGATATCTATCAAGGAGTATGCCTTGAAGTTTCACCAGTTGTCTCAGTATGCTGTAGAGATGGTTTCTAGTATGAGGGCTAGAATGAGAAAGTTTTCTTTGAAATTATCACCTGAGTTAATCCTTGAGAGTAAGGCTGGCTTGTTAATCTAGGACATGCAACAGGTAGAGGAAGATAAGAATAAAGCTAAAATAGGGGAGAGGCAGGCCAAGAAGTTTAGGTTGTCTAAGTATGGTGGGGGCCAGCAGTAGAGTAGCAGTGATGGTCGGAAATGTCCTAAGAAGAAGTGGTGCAATTTTGGGTCATACTCGACTGCTAGTATGATTAGTTTAGTTTAGGTATTCTAGGTATAAACTATATAGTTTATTTTCTATATCTTTTAATGATTTATTCTTTTCGTAAGATGTATTCATTAATTTATGTAGTTTATTATTTTATCCTATTAAAATTTTAGCAATTTTTGTGTAGTATTTTATTCTAACTTTGCTATATTCAATGCGTAGGTTTATATTCTTTATCTGATTAACTAGTATTTGTTGTTCATGTATAGGTAATTTTCCATTTGTATTAAATAATTTTTCGTATGTATTAAATAAATTATTACCTATATCTTCTTTTTCTTAGGTTAATTTTATTTTAAGTAATTTTTCTTCTAGTTGTCTTTTTTCTATTTCAAGTTGATTTCTGTAATTAACTTCTTCATATATCCAATTTTGTCTTTCTCTAATTTTTTTTATATATTCTAACATTTATTTATTCTGAATAATATTCATCTGAATCTAAGTAATATTAATGTTCATAATATATGCGTAAGTTTTCTATACTGTTTAATAATTCTTCCTCTTCATAATCTTGTAATTTTTCCCATATTATTTTCTTTATGTCTATAATTTCTATATCTCTAAGTATATATAAAACAAGTATTTTAATATCATCTGTCATGCTTTTTCATAATATTTTCTAGTTGTTTGTTTTAGTCGAAGTAATTCTTGCATATTAAGAAATTCTATATATTTTATATCTTTAGTTTCCATGTATTTGTCTAAATTTATTTTCATTTGTTTTTCTACTAATTGTATATTTTTCATATCTTTTTTCCAAAATTTTAGATATATGTGATTTATCATAGTTGATGTGTACGTAGGTATTTATAAGAGTAATTAGGTAAGTGTGGTATGTAATTTATTCTAGCTATATAATCTTTACCGAATATTTTTTCTAATATGATTTTCCTTATATCTATTATTCCTATATCCTTAATCACATACAAAATAAGTATTTTAAATTTATCTATCATTACATCCGACAAATAATTATTCATTATCATATAATTGCTACTTTCAAAATATTCCCTTCAATCATATACATAACAAAATATGGTCATCTTAAATTACTATATACTAGATTATTCTTAAATAACATGTTCTTCGGTCACTATTAGCATTGTAATCTGGATACTTTTCCCTTAAACAACGCCTCTACTCTGGTTACTCCCCACCACGGCTTCTTGCCTCATTGGTTTCACCTTTAGGATGGCATAGTTCTTAGGGATTTTTCTCCTTTTCCACTTTGCTAATAAACTTCTTAACATATTATTCTTTGAATAATTCTACTATAAAGTAACTAACATGAATTTATTTTATTATACCATGATTGTTGGGAATTATGAATTTAGTTATTCATAATCATAAATAAATGTACCTGTTCGGATAGGTTTGATATATCTAAGCTTTGTTCCTCCATAGATTTTTCCATTGAAATATACCTGTTTTAATAACTAAGCAAAATATTTATTGTGGACAAGAGAGAGTATTTTTGCTTCAACTCATGAAGGCTTGCTTTGCAATGCCTTCGGTTCCTCTTATTTATAGACTGAAACTTTACAAGGGTTTTCCTTCCTTATTTTACACGTTTCAAAAATTATCTACATCTACCTAACTTCATTTATTAAATGTCTTCTAAAAAGACAAAAATCAATTAAAGCCTAAACTAATAATAGTCAAAAGTCTATACAATTCTAATAATTTACGTAAAGAAAATTGTGAAAGTTTGTTACATGTCGCTTTCACAATTTAATAGCTTGTCTTTTATCTCCATTATTGTTTCCGGTGATATCTTCTTCTTGTCGTATCTGCTGCATTTTTTTTATCTTCTTTCTAGCTAGCATGCTTATCTTCTTTTTTGATTTTATTCTAGCCGAACTTCTGGGATAATATTATCTTCTCCATTACATCTCGAACATTGATGATTTGGATATTTGTGTCCAATTATCTTGCAATATCTTGTCAATAATCCGTCTGAAATAAATCCTCTCTTAATTTCTCTTGCACTAGATTGTTTTTCTGGGTTTAGTAATGTCATTATCCATTGTCTAACATCTTCCATATCTGCTTTTCGTAGTTCTTTTGAATTTGAATAAATCATTTGATGATCTCTTGAATAATAGCTCCATATTCGGTTTCCATTAGTATAATTATTTGCTAGTTCTTGAATAATTTTAGCTAGTCCAATAAGTCGTTTGTTTGCATAAAAATCAGGTATCTCAATTCTAAGTATCTCTGGCTGTTGCACAATATCTTCTGGTATAATCATATCTCTGGTTAATCCTATTTTTACAACTTGTATAACTGGTTTTATCTCATTATATAATATCTCTGTTGGTGCAGTATAACACTTTATATAAAATAGATTTCCTTTGGTTACTCTTTTATAGGTGTTGAATATTTTTTGTAATTCTTCCATAGATGATAGTTCTTCTCCATCTTGGGTATATATGGTATTTAATAATCCATAGTCGAAATAAGTTTTTATTAGGCTTGGGTTAGTTTTAGGTAGTGCAATTAGCTTGTTGTGACCTTGTAATCTTTGGGTTATATAGTTTGTGTTGGGTTCTTTGATATCTGTAGCTCTGGGGTTAAGGTTTAGAAAAGTTTGTATTCGGTAGATATTTTCTATGTATTTTTGGGTTGTATAGTTATAAACTTTTTTATCTTGGTTCAGACTATCTCGATATGTGATCATTTGTGGGGGTATGTTCAAGAGGTCTTTTTGTATTTTTGGTGTAAATGGTTTTTCAAATGTCTTATTTAAGTTCATATTCTGGTATCTTTGTCCAATAACTCCTTTGCTTGTACCTGCAATTGTAGATTGATAAACGTTATGGGTTTTACGGAGTGTCCCAATGTCTCCTTCTAGTTCTGGAATTTTAATGTCTTCCGGTTGACATAGCTCTGCACACAGCTCAGTTTGCTGATTTGTAGCTATAGACTTCAGTTTAACTTCATTAGTCTTTAGCTTTTCTATTTCATTACCCATACTGTCCACTTTCATTGAAAGCGTAGTTAGGGTGTTGAATATCTTTTCTAGAGTATCCTCTTCTATTATATCAGTCTGTGTAGCTTTGTCTTGATATGTAATCTGCAATAACATTTTTGTTAGTACTAATTACTTCAATTATAAATGTGAAATTTAATATATTCAAGACTAGTCTCCGAATTTCTTTTGTTGTAACTGAATTTTGTATTTTCTTTGTTAGCCACCAACGTACCTGTGTATTATCTGTTCGTACAATAAACTTGTTATATACAATATATGGCTCAAATGCTAATAAACATTTATATAATGATCATAATTCTTTTCTATTTATTTCCCATTTTATTTCTATTTCATTAAACGTACCTGAGTAGTATCTACAATGGTGTTCTAATTTTTCTTCGTTATATCTATATTTAAGTACTCCTCCATAACTACATTCACTAGTATCTGCTTCTACTATATATATAAATTTTCTATTTTCATCTGGAAATTGTAATTTTGGTAATTCTTTACAAAGTATTTTTATTTTCTGAACTTGTTTTTTATCTTCTTCGTTATAATTATATTCTACATCCTTTTTTAATTTTTTATGTAAGGGCTTTAGATTTTCTGCTAATTTTGGTATATCTTCTCTTACTTGGTTTACTAATCCTAAAAATGATTGTAATTTCTTTTTTGTATCTAATTCTTCTTTTGAATTTATTATTTTTTGTACTATATGTTGGTGCATTTTTACTCCACTTTTATCTATTTGTATTCCTAAAAATTCTATTTGATTTTTCATAATTTCAGCTTTTTTTTCACTTAAACTTATTCCTGTTTTTTCTATTATATCCGTAAATTGTTCTAATAATTTTAAATGTTCTTCTTTGGTCTTTGTGTATAATAGTATATCATCTATGTATACTATACAATTAGGTAGTTGTTTAAAATAACTATCCATAAAATGTTGATATCTACCTGGTGCATTTTTATATCCAAATGGTAGTACATTCCATTCATAAAATTCTTGTGGTACCGTAAATGCGGTTAATTCCTTAGATTCTTCTTCTAACTTTAAATGGTAAAATCCTGATTTATAATCAAATTTACTAAAATAATTATATCCTTGTATTTGTCTTATGTTTAATATCTTATTTTGTATTGGGTAATTATAAGTCATTGTTTTTGCATTTAAATTTCTATAATCAATAACCATCCTACTTTTTCCTCTTTTTTGTTCACTATGTTTATTTACTATAAATGATGGGCTATTATGTTTGCTATTACTTTTTTGTATATATTATTTTTCTAATAATTCTTCTATATGCATTTTAAATTCTTTTAAATCATCAAAATTATATGTTAATGGTTTCTGGGTTATTATGCTATTTTTATCTATTAATTCAATTTTTATAGTGGTTTTATGTTTTTCCCATCCTTTTAATGGATCTTCACTATATAATTGTTCTAATGTTTTCTTAATTATTCCTATCTTATTTATTGAAAATATAGTTATTTCCTTTTAATTTATTGAAAATACAACCAGTTCTATTGTAACTTCGGTATTTTTTATATTTTTTAATTTTTGTGTAATTTTTTCACTTCCTTTTATCCAATCAGTTTTCTTTCTTATTTTATTAATAACTCTTTTTTCTCTTACTTTCTGTTTACATGGTGTTGTAAACCACCAATTTGTTCTAGTTATTATATGTGGGTATAATTTATCTAAATACGACATTCTTAAAGGTATATCTTTTGATGTTAGTTCATAATTATAGATTTCTTCTATTATTAATATTTTATCCCAAACTTGTGTTTTTACATTCTTAGCTTTATAAGTAATTAAGCTTCCTTCATTATTAAATCTTTTAACTATTATTGGTGTTTTTAATTTATCACATTTACTTTCTGGTAATAATTATATCTACATAAATTAGCTTCTGCTCCTGTATCTATCATAGGCGTATAATATCTACTGTAATATCCTTCTACTACTATCTTCATTAATACATATATTTTCATTTCATGTTAAGGCTCTTCTTAAGAATAATTTCTCTCTGTTATATGTTATGGTTAATTGTGTATGTTCTATATTATATGGTTTTACTTGTTCTAGCCATTTTATTCCTAATATTATGTTTGTTTTTTGCATTTCTTCTTTACTTCAAATTCTAGTTTTATTTTTCTAATTCCTATTATTATTTCTTTTTCTGCTTTATTTTTAGTAGTTATTAAACTTCTTGGTAGATCTGGGCATATATTATTATCAGTTTTTATTTCCTCATTCTTTACTAGATATTTTGCTATATAATTTTCTTCTTGTCCTGTATTTAAGAGTATTAAATATTCTTTTTCATTTACCTTTCCTGTTATGTAATATTGATTTGAATTATCTGTTGAACTTGTTTCATAACTTGTTCTTTTTGATGAGCTTGATGATTCTGGTTTTTCATAAGCTATTCTTTTCGTTGTACTTATTCTATCATTTATTATTTCTAAATTTTCTTCTATATCTATGTCTCTATAGCTATAATCATTATTATCTATTGTTTTTACAAATTGTTCGAATGGGCTTTCTATTTGTATTTTGTTAATCTTATTTTTTCCTGTTATTTTATGTTTTGTTGTTAATACATATAAATTTTTGCATCTTGCTGTAAATATTTTACTTCCTGGGGTTAATTCTATTCCTGATATTTTCCAATATAATACTAATGATTTATCTATATTTTTATTTGTTATTTCTACTGAATAATTCACACTTATTATAAATTTAAATTTTTGGTATATTAAATTTCCTTTTATGGCAGTTATTATACTTTTTTCTATAGGTTTTATAATTCTATCATCTGCTAAATATAATTCTATTGGTGTATCTATTCCTTCTCTGAAACATGCTTTTATTAATATCTCTATACCTCCAAGGTGTACATATTTTATTGGGTCTCTACTTTTTATATCGTTTATCTCTTTATTAATTATTCTTTTTGTTACTAGTGGTATACTAGCTTTACCTTTTGCATATCTACAGTCTATTATATGTTCTTTTTGGCTTACTACATAGTATTCTTCTTTTCTTCTACTAAATATATTTTTTATTGTTGGTATTTTAAATATTTTTTCTACACTTAAGTCTAATTCTTTTCCTTTTATTTCATCAAATATGTTACTGTCAAATATTATTTTTTGGTCTGTTCTTTCATCATTTAAATATTCTTCCTTTGTTATTATTTTTATATCTTCTTCAGTCATTTGGTTTGTTTGTATATCTTCTTCAGTCATTTGATTCATCTATTTCACTATCTATTTCATTGTCTGTTTCATTTTCTGAAATTTCATAGATATTATCCTCACTCTCTAATTCATAATCTATATAATCTATCTGCATATATTCTGTATTTTCTATTTTTATTTTTGATATTTCTTTATTTTTTGGACTTTTAGGTAATTTACAATCTCTAGCTAAATATCCTAATTTTCCACAATTATAACAAGTACACTCTTTTATAGATTACTTTTTTCTATATGGTCTTTTGTGTTTATAATTTTTTACATAATATCTTTTTCTTGGTTTCTTATATTTATATTTTGATTTTTTATATTTCTTATATTTCTTATGTCTTTTTCTTTTCTTATAATATCTTTCTTCATATCCGAATTGGGGTGCTATTTTATCTTTGCAACATGCTAAATTTCTTATCAATGTTTTTTTCATTTTTAATTCTTCTCTATATTTTTCACATAAGTTTCTATACCATTGTTGTAAAAATTTTATTCTTGCTCCTAGAGTATCTACTATTTTTGCTTCTTCCCAACTCTTTATTATTTTTGAACTAAATGGTTCGGATAATTTATTAAAATATAATTTCCTTATTTCTTTACTTTCTTCTATATTATATTCTCCTTTATAATAATATTCTTTAAATGCGCAAGTATATTCATATATGTAACACATACTACATATTGCTAATTTTAGCATTAAATTCCTATTTGTATCTCTTTCTTCATTTTGTTCTTCTTCTATTGTTGTCATACTACCAAATTCATCTTTTTATAGTTGTTTCATATTTTTTTAATAATTCTATAGGTGTTAGTTTAGTTGTTGTTGATGATGTTCCTTTTGTAGGTTTATCAGTTCTTCTTAATATTTTTTTGCTATTTTCAGTTAAATTTGTAAACCATAATTTCACTGTTCCTATTAGTGTTCTTTCTATATATTCTGGTGCATCTATTACATTTATATTATTATCTAATAATTGTTTTGTCATATATCTTATCCATAATTGTATTGTTTTTTCTGTATCTATTACGCAATCTAAGTCTAAAAAGTTATAATTTTTATTAACTATTTATTTTGGTGTCCATTTGTCATATTCATTCTTTAGATTATATCTTTTAAACTTATTCTTATAATATGTAGGTTTTCTTATTTCTGATGTACTAGGTATTATTTTTTGATCTTCTTTTTTATCAAGAGTATTTTTTTCTGTGTTGATATTTTCTAAGTTTTCTTCATTAATTACTTTTTGTTTTTCATTGATTTCTAAATTTTTTGTATTTGCTAATATTTTTGTATATGTTTCACTATCTTCTGAATCATAATTATCTGTTTCTTCAACATCTATATTATTTATTTCTATTTTTTAAAAATTAATTTATTTCGTTTAGTAATTTTTGTTCTTTATCTTTTTCTTCCTTTTCTTTTTGCCTTTCTTCATACAAATCTTTTAACATTTGTAGTTCTTTTTCTAATTCAGCAATCCTACTATTTTTAGTTTCTTCTATTTTTCGTATTTCTTCTGTAGTTTGTTGTTTTATTTTTTCTATTTCCTTTTTTCTATTCTTACCGTAGCTGTCAATTTATCTTCTAATTTTAATTCTTCTTTTTCTAACATTAAATATAAATGTTCACCTATTTTCTTATATCTTCTTCCTAGATTAGAAAATACTATTTTTATTTTTAATCCTTCGTGATTTTCATATATTTTTTCATCTATTATAAATTCTTCTTTGTTCATTTTATTGTAAATAGTTCATGTTGATATATATATTCTAAACTATCTATTTGTGATTCTAAATTTGATATTTCATCTTTTTGTGCATTTATTGAGTTTTTACTAATTCCAACAAATATATTATAACGTAGTCTTTCTATCCTTATTTTTAATTCTTTACGTTTTTCAGAAATAATTTGTTTTAATTCTTTGTATTTTTGTACTTTATTCATTTAAACCATATTTATAGTATTTTGGTGGATATCTAAATCTGATTTTATCATAATTAGGTGGTATGTGTCTCATTCTTCTAGATTTTAAATGGATTATTAATTTTGCTTCAATACTAGATATTAAGGTAATTAGGTAGGCTAATCTTTGTGGGTTTTCTTTTGTTTTATTTAGACTTATATATTCTGAATAATTACTAATTAAAGATTCTTTAATTTTTCTAAAGGCTTCTCTGTTTTTAAATGGTATTCTCATAATTAATCAATATAAATTAATCTCAAGTAAATCCAATCTAAATTCAAACATACATGCTACTACTTCTGTATTTTTTAAATAATAGTGCTCTGATACCAATTGTAGGGGGGTGCGGATTAGGCGGGGTAACTTTACTAGATAATAAATACCCGGAAGGTCCTTCATTGCATTATATTCTAGTAGTAAATTAATTTCCTAAGGTCTTTTATGATGACCTTCCTGGTGTTCCTCTTAATATGAAGATTGAGTTTGAGATTAATCATGTTCTAAACGCTTGTCCAATTTCTATTCCTCCGTACAAAATGGCTCTGACTGAGCTGAAGGAGCTTCAGGAGAAATTAAAGGATCTTTTGGATAAAGGTTTCATCTGTCCTAGTGTGTCCCCATAGGTTGCACCTATGTTATTTGTGCATAAGAAGGATAGTTCCTATAAGATGTGTAATTATTACCGACAGTTGAATAAGAAGATGGTAAAGAATAAATATCCTCATCCAAGGATAGATGATTTGTTTGATCACTTGTAGGGTGTTATGTTTTTCTCCAAGATTGATCTTATATTCGGGTATCATCAGTTAATGATTACGGAGGAGGATATCCCTAAGACTGCCTTCCGTACCCGGTATGGGCATTTTGAGTTTTCAGTTATTTCTTTTGGGTTGACCAATGCCTCAACTGCATTTATGGATTTGATGAATAGGGTCTTCCATAAATTTTTGGATCTGTTGGTCATCGTGTTTATAGACGGTATTCTAGTGTAATCTAAGAGTGAGGTAGATCATGAGAATCACCACCACATTGTATTACAGACTTTGAAGGAACAACAATTGTATACCAAGTTTTTGAAATGTGAATTCTGGTTGAACACTGTCACTTTTTTGGGTCATATCATTTCTAGTAAAGGGATAATGGTAGATCCGTAGAAAGTTGCAGTGGTTAAGAAGTGGCCTAGACCCATGACTCCAATTGATATTCTTAGCTTCTTGGGTTTATCTTGTTATAATAGGAGGTTTGTGGGGAGTTTTCAGACTATAGCTGCCCCATTGACTAAGTTGACTCACAAAAAGGTAAAGTTCTTATGGTTGGATGCTTGTGAGGGGATTTTAGAGACCCTGAAGGATAAGTTAACTTCGGCTCTGGTTTTGACTTTGCCTAAAGGCACTGATGGGTTTATGGTCTATTGTTATGCATCCCATGTGGGACTTGGTGGCGTTCTAATTTATTATTGAAAGGTGATAATGTATGCCTCTAGACAGTTGAAGATGCATGCGCAAAATTATCTGACCCGTGACTAGGAATTATTAGCTATGGTGTTTGCGTTAAAATCTTACATAACTATTTGAATAGAGTGCATGTGGATGTCTTTTATAATCATAAGAGCCTGTAACATGGGTTCACTCAGAAAGATCTTAACCTCAGGCGAAGAAGATTGCTTGAACTCCTCAAGGATTATTACATGAGTTTTCACTATCATCAAGATAAAGCTTATGTGGGTGTTAATCCTCTTAGCCATTTGTCCATGAAGAGTCTAGCTCATATGGATAGAGAGAGGAGGGAATTGGTGAAGTATACTCACCGCTTGGCTAACCTTGTAGTTCGTCTCTTAGACTTTGAGAATGGTAGTGTGTTGGTGCAGAAAGTGGCGTGGTCATCTTTTGGGGCTAAAATTAAGGAGAAGTAGATGTTACATCCTATGTTGATAAGAATAAAGGTTGATGTAGGCGGGTATAAGGTGATATTGCTTTCAAGATTAGTGGTGATGGTACTTTGCGGTACCAGGAGAGGTTATGTGTTCCCGATGTCGATGGTTTTTGTAAAAGGGTCCTAGATGAGGCACATGACTCATGCTATGTTGTTCATCCTGGTTCGATAAGAATATATCACCACCTTAAGGAGATGTATTAGTGGTACAATATGAAGAGGGATATGGCTAATTTTGTGGCCAAGTGCATAGTCTACCAATAAGTGAAAGTTGAGAACATGAGGCCCGGAGGATTGTATCCAGAGATTGAGTTGCCTAAATAGAAATGGGAGGTAATAAATATGGATTTTGTTACCAGTCTTTCTTGATTTTGAAATTAATTTGATAAGGTTTGGGTCATCATAGAAAGGATGACAAAGTCAGTTCACTTTTTTCCAGTGAGGACTAACGTCTCGACTGAGGATTATACAAGGTTGTATCTTCATGATATTGTGAAGAGGCATGGGGTACCTATTTTGATTATCTTTGATCATGACATTTAGTTTTCAAGGTACTTTTGATGGTTATTTCAAAAGGGGTTGGGTACTAAGGTTAGTCTGAGTATTGATTTTCACCCATTATCGGATAGATAAGCAGAAAAGATGATTCAGACATTGGAAGACATGATTCATGATTGTGTGATTGATTACGTTGGTATTTGGGTTGAGCACTTACCTCTTATATGGTTTGCCTATAATAATAGCTACTATACTAGCATTGGGATGGCTTCATTTGAAGTGTTGTATGGTAGGAGGTGTAGGTCTCCTATTGGGTGGTTCGACGTTGGTGAGGTAGAGATGCTTGGCCCAAACTTTGTACTCTAGGTTATTGAGAAGGTGAAGGTGATTTAGGATAGACCTAAGGCTGCCCAAAGTTGCCAAAATTCCTATACGAATGTGAGGCGATGAGAGTTAGAGTTTGAGGTTGGGGAAAGAGTATTCCTAAAGTGTCTCCCATAAAGGGAGTAATGCAGTTTGGTAAGAAGGGGAAGCTCAGTCCCTGATATGTTGGTCCATATGTGATTTTGAGGAGGTTTGGGAATGTTGCCTATGAGTTCAAGTTACCTTCTATCTTGAGCTCCATTCACCTGGTGTTCCTTGTTTCTATGTTGAGAAAGTGTATGGGTGATTCGTCTCAAATCACGCCTATCAAAGATATTGGTATGTTGGATTTCTTTTCTTATGAGAAGGTCCCGATTGAGATATTGGAAAGTCAAGTTCATCGGTTGCGGATAAAGGATGTAGCTTCGGTAAAGTTTCTATGGAGGAACCACAAGGTTGAAGAGGACACTTGGGAAGCCGAAGAGGACATGAAGCTTAAGTATCCATTCTTGTTTCCTTCTCTAAAAGTTCATGTGGAAGGTATGTGTTCTTCATCATACTTTATTTTTCAAACTTTGCTAAAGCAATGATTGACTTCCTTTCATCTTTGTTTTAAAATTTAGTTAAAGGTTAGAGTTAAGGTGATGGGGTGCAAATCATGCTAGTCATTCCTTGTTCCATCATTCGAGGATGAATGATCTAGGTGGGGGAGAATTGAAACACCCTAGGATTTGATCCTTAGAAAATTTCTCGAGTTTGAGCTTCTAGGCATCATATAATTGGGGGTACTTGTCGTATGATAGGGCACTATTTAGGGTCCTCCACTCGTATGTTTCTCAGTGTGGTTTTGGTTGGTTTCTGTCCAAGGTATGAATTAACATTATAAGGTCGTATAGAGATGATATGTGGGGTATAGTCCAATTCGTATGTTGCCTAGTGTCAACCCCCTTTGGATTCTGTCTTAGATACAGTTTGATGGTACTTATCATATGGTGTGGGTACGGCTTAGGCTAGGGAGAGTCATATGGTGGATAGTTTTTGATGTCTAATATTCTGGCTAGGATATGAGTGATGGGTTCTACTTATATGTTAGGGTACAATTTGGGGGAGGTGAGTCGTACCCTCCTACGGGAATTCAGACAGTTTAAGTTGTGAATATTTTTGACATTTCCCCACTTAACCCCCTTATGCCCTCACGACTTAAAACACTTTTGGAACATCATTTACCCTATTATTCTAAATAAAAAAACACTTAAAACAATCTCAAATCTCTCTCAAGCTCTCAGATTATAAAGAGGCTAGCATTTTATTCAAGGTGGTCAATTAGGGCTTCCAAGGGAGGCTTATCTCTGTCTTCCTTCATATCTAAGGCATGTTACTCTTCCCACATTATTAGTTAAACTAAATTTATGTTTTAGTAATGTTTTTCATGATTTTATTAAGGGTATTCTTTGGTTTTGAAATATATATTGGGGGGTTTGGTTGTTCCTTGTTGGATAATGTTTTCCCATGCTTTTCTTATGGTTTTCATGTTATAATATTTTTTTGAATATGTGGTTGTATGGGAATGGTTAGTTGGTACGTGGTTCTTATTTTTGAAATTATATGCCGCAACATGTTTTTTAAAATGCCTATGAGAATAGTTTTGTTACATAGTTGGATTTTTCATTGTAAACCTTGCACAACATATATTGGTAATGGGGCTTAAAGTTGGTTTGGATTGTTTAAATGGTTAAATGGTTAGGCCTTGGTGGCCATGGCTTTGATTTATATGAAAAACCTTGTGGGGTACACGGGAATCTCCCAAGTGATTTTAACAATAGAAACTACGAGGTACATGGGAATCCCCTAAGTATTGGGTAATTACATTGCTTGTAAGCTATAGTCGGTATGACAATACCACTACATAATGCCTTCGTAATTAACTATGGAATTTATGGTTTGGTTGTGGGCAAAAGGTTTTAATTGGGCAATAAAGGCGGGTTGTGATAGCTAATCGTGAAGGTGTAAGTCCAATGGGCAGACACTGGAAACTCTTTTTATCCAAACGAGGGTTGGTGATAGTTACCATATATTCGTGTGGTACACGAGAATCCCTTAAGCTATACTTGATATATGTATCATGGTGGGTGAAGGGTACAAGGGAATCCCCAACCCCTATGATATCTCTGGTTGGAGAGGCTACACGAATTAGCCTGTTTAGGGGGTAAAACTGGACCCATATAGCCCATGGGTGGTTATAGGATGGTCAAACTACATAGCCCAGGTTAATGATTTAAATGCATGCTAAACTCGATTCCCTTTCCCGGTATGGTATATATGTATATATGTTTGTGATTGCATATGGTTATTTACTTGGTTTTAAATATTGGCATTATTTTATCCTTACTCCTGAGTACATGCAAGCGTTCACCCACTAACCCATCTTTAGGCATTGTATCCCTATATGATGTAAGAACTGGCCATACTACTCCTTCTACACAGTTATCGTATTCGAGGACATCTTGGTGTTGGATTGAAGTGGTGAGCTTCAATACCCCAGAAGGCTTTATTTCATGTTATGGTCTTTTGTACATACTTTGTTTACATCTTATACTTTGGTTTTGGCTATGGTCGTAGGAATATCTCGACCGGATGTTGTTTTGATTTCAGTTAGAGGCTTTGTGAGACAACTTTGAGTTGGTATGTGCGATGTTGGAATTTGTGTTAGCCTTGGCATTGGTATTGGTATTGGGGATGACACTCTTTGACTGTATTAGATTTATGATTGTTCCATTTTGTTATGTTATATAAAATTGGGATGTATTCAATATTTTATGTAGGGTGGATATAGTTGACTATTAGGGGTGGTCTCTGATCTTGGTTGGGCTTGATGCACCCGACATGACTTGGACCTAGTTTGGGTCGTGTCATGTTTGGTACTTTGAGATGTTCTCAGACCAAATTTGAGTTTTTTGGTATTCAGAAAGGTCTAGTAAAGTTTAAGTGTATACAATAGGATTTCATGAGTGGGCCAGGCATAATTCTATGTTATATCCTATAGAGCATGAGATAGTGTGTGATTTTATTAGGAAATTATTATTACCATTTTTATTGACGTTGGAGCATTTCCTAGCAGTTGGGTATACTATCCTACAAGTTGTTGATCATGCGAGAACTATAGAAGAGGTGTGTCTTGAGATGCATAGAGGTGGCAGTAAGTGGTCATGTCTATAGTACAATGTTAGTAGTATTCCATCTGAAGGCAGGCATCCTCCCAATAGAGATGGGCATCTCATGCAGTCTATCAGGTCAGTCTGTGTAGCACCTTACATTATAAGTGACCCTTCAGATAGGTCATAGTTGTCATAATGGATAGAGTTCTGTTCAGGCATCACGAGTTATTCAATCTAGGCCTTTGGGCTATGGAGGACATTCTAGATCAGTAAGTGAAGTACATCAGAGGGTTCTAAAGGTATGTTTTGATTGTGCGGAGATTGTTCATTAATCTAGGGAGTGCCCTAGACATTGGTTTTCTAGTTAGGGAAAGCTTGTGTTTCTCGCTAGGTTAGAACTTTATTGGTTTGTTATGATTGCAATACTTTATATTGGTCCAAAGTGTGTCCTCGATGAGAAGTAATTGAGCATTTAATTCAGAAAGATCAATCTATTAGAGTTGTGGCATCGTGGGCAGAGGCATTGAACTCAACATTTCAGTTTGTAATTTAGGCGCTAAGTCTGGGTTTTGACACATTTAGATTCATACTTATTTTGGTATTTTAGGTGATATGACTTCGAATTTCATCATTACAAATTTGTTTTTGGTCTACACACTTTTGATTTCTATTTTAATTGAGGTGGGGTTTTCATACCCATCAATTTTTATCTTTTTTGATATTACTACATAATTGTCTTAAGCCTTGGTGTCGATTTATGCATACTTGACTACCCTTATATATATTTTTTATTTTAGTAGTGGATTGATTTGATTAGTGTGGTAATTTCCTTGGGTAGAAGTTGGGTAAAACCCATTTACTTTGGCATAATAGCCTTGGTATGATATTAGAGTTGTACTATTGCAACTTATACTTTTGTTTCTATTGGTATTGTTTAAGCTTGATTTATCCTTAAATGATATATGGTTAGGATAACATTATCTAGTCGGTATCCCTTTATTGTAATTCTTGTCTTCTTTGCTTATACCATTGTTGGTTCTCCTTATATTGTTAGTTAGGTTAGGTTGGTTATCTCAATGGTAGGTATGGAAGAAGATTAATCCTTCCATGATTACATTATGATTTTAACATTCACGATCCCTTTTTTAGCCAGGACCTAAGGGTGGCAGTTTAGGTTTATTCTTCTGACATGCCTGGTATAATACGCCGCATGATTCTATATGATTTTCCAGCTATTCATCCAATGTTTAAAAGTCCCAAAGCCATTTAATTTACATTAATTACAAGTGACATGGCCTTTTTAAGACCCTACTATTTCAAACATTTTATTTGTTTGCCTTTCAAAGTTCGAATCGCTGATTTATTAGTTGAAATATGTTCAAGAATGTTAAAAGGGTTATCCGAGAGAGTTTTAGAATTTTCTAAAGTGGTTCGGGGTGTTTTAAGACTACAGAAAGAGAATACCTTCAAAATTTTCACATGTCACGGTGACTGTCCCTCCGCGATACACGGCATGTCACAGAGGCTAGTCTCTACAATACACATCGTGTCACGAAGGCTAGACTCCGCAATAGCCTCCGTGCCATAGAGGCTGTGAAATCCTTCTTTTTTGTTCTGGTACAAGGTGTTTTTTGGTTTCTTACTCTCTCCCTAAACACCTAATTGACGTTTTAAAACTCAAAACGACATTATTTTACCCATTTCTCATTAGTTAACAACGTAAAATCATTCCTCATTCCCAAGAATACTAAAATTTGAAGTTTCTCCCATAAATTCACCATTCAAGGTCCCAATTCCAAGTTTTATTCAAGGATTCAAGCAACTCAGGTATCTGGGATATTCATCAGTAGGTTCCTTCCACCCATTGAGTCCCAAGAAACCCCTTCTTTTCAAGTATAAACCCTTTTCCACCTTTTGTGAAATTTCAATGTTAAGTATGAATTTTCCTAATTTGATCTTCATAGTTTTGAGTAAAAACCATGACATTGTGTTTCCCCATGTGAATTATACTCTTGCATGCTTTATAATCTTAGTCACCTATATAATGTTCAGTTGATACCATGTCAATTTATCAAGTTGTGAAATAAACCATGTCAGCATGTTGTCCTCATAAGTTTAATATATTGTCGTACTCATAATCATGGACTTCATTAGTTCAGTCAAATATACTATGTTTTGGGTCTACGAATCATGAATTTCGTTACATGATTGTGATGATATTATTGTACTAAAGTGTTGTTCAGTGATGGTGGATTATGAACACCTAATACATATATGTTTACACATGTTTCAGATTTTAAAGTTTCAAGTCAGTCAGATCATGATTTTTATCATCATATTCAGATTAGCATATTCCTTTTGAGAAATTATCATTTATGATTCCAGTTTACTTAAATCAGTAACAGTGTCAGTTCAGTTAGGAGTAGGATTTAGCACCGAAAGAACCTAGGGATGAAGGTTCAGCCGCCAATAAGACCTTTAGTAGCAGTCCCTAAGTTCCAGAACTACGTAGCCAGTGTAGGTTGTGAGATGTGACCCATCATTTAAGGATTGACACTCTCTTAGGGGTTACCTACCAGTAGAGGACTAACACTCTAGTCCTTCAGACATCTGATTAGTGGATCCACACAACAAGTGTTAGTACCCATGTCAAACTAAAGACACCCTTCCAATTGGGGTTATAGGTTGGACCCCAATTAGTTCAGATTGGTGGATGTCGGTTACATTATATCTCCTACGGTTTTAGTTCAGTATTCAGATTATATTAGCTCAAGTTTGCATAACCAAGTGTTCAACTTATCATTTATTCAGTTAGTCAGTTTTACAAATTATTTCAGTATATGTTTTACTTGCTTTTGCATTTGTTTTACATGTTCATGCATTCATGTTCAGTGTCCATTTGTATTTCAGTTAGCCGCTATCTCACGTACCAGTAAATTCAAAGTACTAACCACATAGTCTCTTTTGCGCTATATTGATTTCACAATATAGGTTTGGATTCTTAGTTCCTCGATCGCCCTTAGTCAGTTTCGTATCACTTAACAACAGTTGTGGTGAGCCCTTATCCTTCGAGGACAAGTTATATGCAGTTATGTTTAGTAATTCCTATATTTCAATCAGGCGGAGTTAGTTAGGGGTTTGTCCCATAATCTTCTCTTGTTTTAATGTCTTTTAGATGTTGAAACTTTTTTTTAGTTTTATTAGTAGTTTCAGACATATTGGGTATTGTTTCAGTATTTCATCTTGCTAGAGATTCATTAGTTTAAATTCTGTATTGACATGACCCAACTGAGGGCCTTGTCGTAATGGGCATCCCAAGTCTATCTAGGACCGGGGACCACTCCCTATTACCCAACCCAACCACCATTAGCATACCTTGAGTCGGCTAAATACCGAACAAATAACAAGATAGAATAACTAGACATGGAAAGACTTTAGGATATGTCTATTCCTAGACCAACCCTACCAAGTCATCCTGTCCACCAAACTATACCAACTAAACCACCTAGCAAATCGAATAGCAAACAAAGGGACATAAACCAGTCCAAAACCAAATAAGATCCAAAACATAACGTTATTAATACCAAAATGAAATACAATAGAATAGCCAACAATATCATCAACCGGTATTAGCCCCAATACTAATGCTAATGTTAATGCTAAGGATGACACCAATAACGATACCTCCTATTCTAACCCATAGCAGTACCACAAAGCCTCTAACCAAAAGAGTAAGAATATCCGATTGGGACATGCCCCAAACCATAGCCAAAACCAATATCTAGGAATAAATCAAAATGTCTAAAAATATCCATTACATGAAATGGAGCCTTCTGAAAAGATGGAAACTCATCACATCAATCCAACAGTTGTCCCCGAGTCAATCACTATATAGGAGGAGTAGAATGGTCGATTCCTGCCAAGCGCGGGTATACAGCCACCCAAAGATGGGTTAGCGAGTGTTCACTAGCATGAACTCAGTATAAGGATAAAATAATGTCATTTATAAAACAAAGTAAAACCATCCATATGCACACAACCATACACACACATATATATAAACTTTGTGGGAAAGGGGATTGGGTTTAGCATGCGATTAAAACCATTACCTGGGTTTTGTAGCTTTGTCATCCTAAACCACCCATGGGTTATATGGGTTCACCTCCCCCTACTGAAAGGGCCCTAGTGTGTAAAGACGCATGACTAGGGAAGAAAACCTAGGATGACTAGTACATCCCTAAAATATAAAGTGTGACACCATGCACACGGTCACCAAGACCAAACCTCACATCGATAAATATGAGTTTCTAGTTTTGTTCCTTTCGGGACCTCCACCTTCCATGAATTTTCAACACATCCCACCATTATTGCCCAATTAAAACCATTACCATGCAACCAACCAATCTATTAACCAATGCCATTAGTAGTGGTATCGTCATATCAACTCTACTTTCCAGTTTTATCCATAGCTAACCATATATAGGGTTAATAGATTCCATGTACCCTTCATGATTACTAATAAACCAAAACCATGGAAACCAAGGACTTTCCAATCCATTTAAAACCATTTAAACCATTCATACTATATACGGTTCCATTATAAATTTTAAACCATGCATAAGTTCCATTGAAAAACCAATATTATAATTAAAATATTGTTAAAGACATTTGATCAAACATGTTGGGGGCATAGTATTTCCAAAACCATAGTCTACTACAAAACAACCATTTCCATGCAACCAAAATATCCAAAACTAATATTAATACATATAAAAGCATAGTTAAAACATGAGAAAACCATAACCAAGCATTTATAACCAAAACCCCAAACTCATATTGGAAAATCCAAAATCATACAACATTAAAATAATAAAAACATTATATAATACCATGCCTTTAGTTGGAACTAACAATGAGGGAAGAAAACATGCCTTAATTTACAAAGTAAACGGAGAGAAACCACCAACAAGATCCCCAATCTAGTCCTTTACTTGAAACCCTAACTTCCTTGCCTAAAAGCTCTTGAAAGAATTATAGAGTGTTTAGGAAGAGAGTCTAAGTGTTAATGAATATAATAATATGGTAAATAGCCTTACAAGTGGGTTAGAAGTCATGGGACCTTTTTAGGGTAAGTGGATAAATGTCCAAAATACCCTTACTTATGTGGCACAAAATCCCGTTATCGGGGTACGACTGACCCTCAGGAGTCATACCCTTTGATACGAGTGGTACCCACCACTCATATCATAAGCCTTAATACTTGGACCTAACATTGTGTAGTGTACGACTCATCCTACCCAAGTCGTATTAATAGCATACGATCAGTACTCTTTACCCATTTCCCTGACAAGATGGAAATCACAGAAGGTTTGAAAATTGTCCATCATACGAGTCCTGGGTATGACTCGTACCCTAGATTAAGGCTCTTAGTGAGCCACTCATACTCAGATCCAACTTAAGTTACCAAGTCTAAGGTTAAGTAAAGGAACCAAATGATCTATATCCAACTATACAACTTGTACCACCAAGTCGTACCCATTCCAGTGACCAAAATCCATCTCACCAACCAATACTGGTAAGCATACGAATAGACCATACCATTCGTACCCCAACATACGACTCATATCCTTGTGTCACATTGGGTCTAAAGACCATAATTCCAAGAAATTTTCTGAGGTACAGAAACTAGGGTGTTTCAATCTCCTCCACTAGGAACATTCATCCCCGAATGATGGACAAGGTATAGGTAACCACACACATGAGTCATTTGCATTATCAAATATATTTCCAATATCTAGCGAAGTTTGAAAAAACAATAGGCAAAGATGTCAATCTTTCCTTTAAGAAAATCATAAAATAATGATGTGTTGAAGACACATAACTTCTGTATGAATTCCAAGAGCATAAAATAGATATAGATACTTGGACTTCATGTCCTCCTCCATTTCCTACTAGTTTTTTTCACCTTATGGTTCTTCCACAGAACATTGATCGAAGCCACATCCTTGGTTTGCAACCATGAACCTGCCTATCCAAGATCTCAACAAGGATTTTCTTATGAGACAGAGAGTCCGAGATACCCAACCTCTCCGAAGGAAAAATTAAAGAAGGATCACTAAGACATTTCGTCATCATGGAGACATGAAATATCAGATGAACTAAGCTAAAGCTAAAAGGTAACTTAATTCATAAGAAACATTACCAACCCTCCGCAAAATTTCATAAGGAAAACCATACCGAGGAGTGTGCTTTCTCTTCTTATCAAACGACATTACTCCTTTCATGGTAGATACCTTGAGGAAAATCTTATTCCCTATGTCAAAATCTAAGTCTCTACGCCTAACATCCCCACAGGACTTTTGGAAACTTTGGGGAGCCTTAAGACTATCCCAAATCACCTTCACCTTTTACATAGCTTGATAGACCAAATACGGACTAAACATATCCACCTTTCCAAGCTCAAACCAACCAATAAGATATCTACACTTCCTACCATACAATACCTCAAAAGGAGCCATACCAATATAAGAATGATATCTATTATTGTAACCAAACTCTACCAAAGTTAGATGCTCCACCCAATTACCACCATGATCAATCACACATGCCGGAAGAATATCCTCCAATGTCAGAATAGTTCTCTCTGCTTGTCCATCCAGCTGAGGATGAAAAGCAGTACTCGAACTCACCTTAGTATCCAATCCCTTCTAAAAAGACTGCCAAAGATGAGATGAAAACTTTGTACCACAATAAAAAATAATCAATACAAGTACCCCATGTACCTTCACAATATCTTGAAGATATAACTTTATATAATCCTCCGCCGAAAAGGTAGTCCTCATTGGCAAAAAGTGAGTAAACTTTTTCATCCTATCCACGATGACCCAAATCAAATCATATTGATTTCTAGACCAAGAAAACCGATAACAAAATCCATATTGATTACATCCTATTTCTATTCAGGAAAAACCATCTGCTGATATAACCCATTAGGTCTTATATGCTCAATATTAACTTGTTGACACACCAAGCACTTAGCCACAAAATCAACCACATCCCTCTCTATAACATTTCACCAATACATCTTATTGAGATCATGATACATCTTCATGGAATCAGGATGAACAACATAGAATGAATCATGTGGCTCAACGAAAATCCTTTGTTGCAAACCGTCGATATCAGGATTATACAATATTCCTTGGTGACATAACGTACCATTTCAACTGATCTCAAATACCATCACCTTTTTCCCACCAATATCTTCCTTGATTTTCATTAAGATGGGATCCAGCACTTGCTTCTCCTTGATATCTGCACCAAGAGATGTTCGAACCACTTCTTGTACCATTACACCTCCATCCTTGTAGTCTAAGAGGTAAACTCCAATATTAGCCAAGTTGTGAATATCCTTGACCAACTCCTACTTTCATCTCTCCACATAAGCCAAACTCCCCATGTATAACCAGCTAAAAACATCAACAACCACGTTCTCCTTACCTTGGTGATAGTGAAAACTCATATCATAGTCCTTGAGAAGTTCCAACCAACTTCTCTACCTGAGATTGAGCTCCTTCTAAGTGAACACATACTGTAGACTCTTATGATCTGAAAAGATGTCCACGTGCACACCATAAAAATAATGCCACCATATTTTCAAGGACATCACAAATACCAACAACTCCAAACACTACTAGAATGAGTGTTATGGGTACGCTTATGTAGCGATAGTTCAAGAACTATTACGATAAATAATGTATGGCGACGGTTTTAACCATCGCATATAGTTGTCTACTCTATTAGGAAAAAAGATAAATATAACCATCACGTAATAAATATAACTATCACAAGAGAATAGTCTATCATAACAATTGTATGAACCATCGCTATATACTATTTATAGCAGCGGTTATTTTATGATGACAAAAAATATTTCCCAGGAAATTTCCCTCGAATATTTTACTTACCCGTATTTTTAATTAAATTTATTAAAAAAATTAAATATGTGAAAAATGGTCTTAGATTTTAAACATGCCCTATTTCTTTTATACTCATTAGATACCGCACAGCTCATGACCTTCATTCTATTTCTTCAATACTCATCAAGTGTTCCAGGAATCGGGTTGTCCAAGTAAGAAAATTGTTGTTCAAGGTCTAAATCGTTCACTTGGTGTCGGGTGTAAAGGTAGCACAACCTCACTTTGGTCACTCCCTAGTATTGCCCTCTCTCCCTAAATTATTCATTAGGGCTTAAGGAAGAAATAGGAAAATCGAACAATAGATAAAATATAAAATGATTCTCAACATCAACATATTGAACTGATAACCACTCTCAGTGTGTGTTTTAGTGTATCATTCATCTTCAAAGTAAGGTTTCTCTTTTTGTATTTTTATTTTTAAATGAATTTTTGTATTGCGATTTCAAGATGTTCTCATGAATGATGCATCTTAGGTTATTTAGGTTTTTAGGTTGGAGAATTTGATTGACTTGATGATTTATGATTTGAATTAGGAGTGTAATTAATATATGTCTTGGTTTAGTTGTTTGTTATATCGAAGAATTTATGAATAAAAATAGAATATTATGTAATGTCTTTTATTTAGTGAAGAATGTATGGTAATTATATTTATTATATGGATGTTTTAGGGTTGGTAATTGTTTGTGAAATATTTCATAGTGGCCTTTGAGCTGAGGGTCTTTCAAAAATAACCGCTCTTCCTCCACGAGGTAGTGGTAAGGTCTGTGTATGTTTTACCCTCCCTAAATTCCACATGTGGTATTTCACTAGGTATGTGTATGCAGTCCATACCTTACTTCATGGGAATATACTAGTTATGTTGTTGTTTGTACCAATCAAGACTCCAAGGGCATAATCCTTAAACAAAAATAGATTTCACACACATAAGTTATATACCAGAAACAATACAATCATAAAAGTACATAACTGATAAAAGACAATTACAAATACGCAACACTTAAAGAGCTAGTAGGAAGAACAAAACCATGAATACACATAACAAGAAACAAAGAAAGGTAGGTAGTCAAGGGGACACAGAAAATAAAGATCAAACATACAGAGAGGTCATTAGAGATGGTGGAGATATCTTCTTTAGATTTCTTAAAAACCCAAACTGTACTTGCTTTCAAGCTTCCTAATATGGTTAATGCTTTCCCCATTGCACTTCTCTAACAACAAACTCAATTCACTGCTTTTTTTATTCTACTTTTCTCTCTATGTGATTCAAGTACCTCTGTGACTGGGAAACTAAAGAACGAATGGTTTTGGGTAAGCATTTCACTTGATTTTAATTTCTTTTTATAGTTTTTGGACAAGCAAAGAGGAAGGCATTTGGTGTGTATTTGTGACCTTTTTGAGTTTTCTTTTGATTGATTTTAGATTTAGATCTAAGTGTTTTTGTAACGCCCCAAAATCTCTTCCTGGAATGTCACACGGTGCTTAAGGCTACAAGTAGCCCCAAACTAACCCTTTGAGCCTGTTACTACATATAATAACTTATTTTGAGAATAAATAAACAAAATGATGGTACTTTCATATCAAATAATAGAAAATACGAAGAAAATACTCTATCCAAATGACCACAATACTGGAAATCACAATATACTAACAATCTACCAACTAGTCTTACAAAGCCTCTACTACTTCATAAACTAGAGAGCCATTGGGACAAGTCCCCAACTTACTCAAACTGAACTGAAAGCAATAATATGTCTACTAACACTACTGAAATGTCTGAAGATAGGTCCTCAAACCATGAGGACTCACCACTATAGAGATGTATACAAAGGTACTCATAAATCACTGACGAGGCTGGGACAACACCTGAACCTACATTATAAAATAATATAGCACATAGACGTATATGTGGATCGGCACTTGGGAATGTACTGAGTATATGGGGGTGTATGTATTTATAAAAAACAATATCCATACTCTTTAATCAAATCATGAATGCAAATATGAATGACTCACACAACTTGAATACTTCTATAATATAAAGCTCATAAATCACGTAGAATGAAGCATGTAACACAAATCTCGTGAGTCATTATACTTTAGCCTTCAAATTTGAACTCTTCTCTTATCCTCATTACTAGTAGACTAAAGAAATCTTTAAGCAATACTTTCAAACTCATGCATATATCTCGTGGAGAGTAAAACTTTTTTAATGCTCAAGAACTTAGAACTCTTTTAAACTTAAGACACTTGGAACTCCGAATTCTATAACTCTTACTAGTAGAGACAACTACTTTCTTCTTGGGAAAATTTTACTTTAAGAAACTATTTTGAAAATATTATTTTTTTCTTGGGAAAATTTTACTTCAAGAAACTATTTTTGAAAATCTTACTATTAGGGAAAATCACTTATCTCAAAGCTTTAGGGAAAATATTTTATCTCAAGGGAGTTTCTCTTAATCGACATAAACCATGCAAGCTACATGGAGTCCAATGTCTTGTCCTCCTAAAGAAGAAACCTCACGTTGGGGAGAGACATCATACTCTTGCCAGGGAGTATAACCTCAACTCAGTGATCACTTATCTCGGCCTCGAGCCTATAAATCTTAATCCAATGTTGGCATGTAGTTTTGGGTATGAAACCATAGTAACTTACCCAACTCGGTGCTAAATACTACTTTCTTTAGTTAGCTACGCTCATCTCAGGGAAATCCACTTTAAAATAATCTCATGGTTCATAACAACCCAACTATAAAATTTGTGGTCTCATTTAGCAAAGTGGATTTTAAAGCTACTATGACCATTAAGGTCAAAACTTTCTCAATGATCTCAAAATACTCAAATCATGGGTGCTTAGAGCATAAAAGTTCATAAAAACTGAAATCTCAAGTAGGGTTTAATGACCCATAATCAAATCTCAAGTTAAGACTCATCAAAATGCATACTAGATATCATAAGGATACACAAATCATATAGAAATCTGGAATGTTCAGCAATTTGTCTTAAAATCTCAACATACTCATGTACCTCAATTTCTAGAACATTGACAAATCTCAAAATCTCATGCATAGTAATATTGGGTATGAACCCACACTTCAAATTCATATGAGAACTTATAAAGTCATATATCTTTGTAATTTAAAACAAGTTTTGGGCACAAGGACAAAAGAATTGTCCTTGTTCAAACCCCACATACCTTAGATTGTGAAACTAGATGAACAAGCTTTCTTGAAACTCTTATTCTAACTCTTTGAGTGAGGGTTCCTGAAGCCTTGGACTTGGGCAACTCAAATCTCAACTCAATTTGTAGAATCTATGGTGAGTTCTTGAATTTCTTGGAGAAGGATTTTGGGTTTATTCTTGAGGAAGAAACCCAAGCTCCTGGATGTTTTGGGAGATAATGAGGTTATCTGCTGTTTTGAATATATCAGAGTATTAAAAGGGAAAAGACCCAAAAGATACTTTTAAAAATGACTTAAAAATACTGAACAGGATTTGGGACTATCAAAGTGACAGTCCATTGCTAGTATGACGGCCCGTCGGATCGTCCTTCACATGATGGTCAGAAAAAGGCCACACTTTCTTAGTTGCGACGGTCCTACCGACGGTCCGTCTCTAGCTTGATGGTCCGTTGTCTTGGTCGTCGCACTTGGGATAGAAGAGGGAGTCACTACCTCGGTTGTGACGGTCCGGGTGATGGTCCATCACAAACTCGACGGTTCATAAACCTGTCTGTCGCACCTAGGCGGTTCCAACAACTCTCAGTAAAACTGCCATAACTTCTCACCCCCGATACCAGATTTGAACAAAATTGGTATCGTTGGAAAGCTAATTCAATTAGAGAAATTCTACACGGTTTAAAATATTTCTCACTTGGGAAGTCAACCCTTACTCTTATTAAAGATGAAACTCGACTTAAAGAAAATCCGGGGTATAATAGTTTTTAAAGTAATCGAGCTATTTTGGTATTAAATTATTGCACGTTTGTGTGAATATGTAGTGTTTTTGCTTTAAATTGATGTGCATTTATGTGAATGTAAGTACTTTGAGCTGGAATTTCTCTGTTTGTTAGAGGATTTTCATGTTTATTACTCATTGTTGTTGTTGAAGTAGCAATGAGTAATTATTTTTTCCAATTTTACCCTGACAAATAAAAGTGTATAAAAGCTATATTAGCTTAAAATAAAATAACAACCCAAACAGACTCCTATAGAAACACTTTTCAGATCAGAATGATGACATTCTTATTTGCTTTAGCTTTAGAAAGGATAAGGGAAAAGTCCATACTACCTATTGTTGGTCTCCCTATTTCATGAAGTGTTAGTCCTTGAAGTATATACTTGATCCTCACTGGAAATAATACTTTAATTAATTATGAAACTGACTTGATAAATAAAGCTTCATGTTGAGATTGATAATTAAACATAAGGTATTGGCTTGCATGTACCTGTTCTTTTTTGTGCATGTAATTGGCTGCCATATTTGGTAACTCAAACTGATTACGTATGTAAATATACAATTAATAATCCCCAATAACCCTATTATCCTTAGCTTGTACATTGCTTAAAGAGAGTTCCAAGTATCCCATAAATGATCTTAGTAGTTGAAATAAGAAGAAAAAGAATAGAATATTAATTATTTTGTAGTATTTTAGTTTAAGGCATGTTAATTATGAAAGTTAAGAGAGGAGGGTGAATAATACTGGTTTGGATTATCGGTGTGATGTCCTATTCAATCTCATTGGGTAATAAGGGTTTAAGTTAGAGCTTAAGAGATCTTTGAGATTACAAAATTGTTGGTCTTCGAAAATATCAGATTAGAATTCGACTTGTAATTGTGATACAATCTCTACCTATATAACTTGTATTGACTTTTTTTTTCTTACAATGGTAGACTCTAGAGAATACAAAGTTTTATGAAAGATTAAAAAAAGAAAGTATACTAGTTTAAGTGAAGCTGCACATCTTTCTTTTTTTGTCTTGTTGGCTTTTATAGTCTTGCGATAGATTGGTTTTAATTTAAAAGGAAAAACCAATGGTGTTTCATTCAATCAAGAATTTTTATTCATGATTCCTTGATAGAGTGTATATGTGTATACGTGTCCTTGTAAGATATGTCTGTGTGAGTGACGTAATCTTCTTCCTTTCTCGTTCTCCTGTAAGTCTTGCAGTGAGATGTCATTCTTCCTTGTACAAAATTTTGATGATCTAGTTTTCATTTGTATTCAATAGTGGAGATGATCTTTAAGATAGTGATCAGTCTTTTGATGAGTACTTAGGCAATGACTACCCGAATCCTGTAAAGGTAAACAATTAATAGCTGAGATTCTTTTGTTAGTATATTTGCACCATCTATTTCAAAGTTTGGAATTAGCTAACCGATTCTACTATATATCTAATCTATTTTAGTTTTGCCATTCTTTTGTTCAAAGTGTTTGTCATTGTTATCCATCTTTTAATGTCCCTTCGGCGGAGGTGTTAGCCCTGCATTTTTCATTTGGCTGCCTGTTCTTTTCTTCTTTATTCTTAAAGATTTATCTATAAATATCTTATTAGCTTGTAACTCCTATCATTTTCATACTTTGACTATGCGTCAGATTGAGAATCATTGCCTCTATGCTTCTTTTAAATATACTAGTTGTTTTGAAGTATTTTTTCTGTTATTGTTGCAAGAAACAATTAAGATGTTTGATAACGAACTAGTGTTATTTGATAATAAGACTAGAGATCCAAAGAAAAAATTCGACCAATTAAACGATCTTCTTTCATTTATATCTCTGGTTTTAGAGAAGAATGATGGTCTACCATATATAAATGGATTATTCAAGGAATTAAAGATATGTCTTTAATAGTCCAGCTGAGTTCTTTTTTTTTTTTTTCTCTTAGTACTTCTCTAGGAAGGTTAGTAATGTTGTTTTTGGAACTTCCACCTGTTTTTAATATTTTGAGACTTCTTGATCATGAGTTGAAGGCTAATTCCTTGATTTTTGATTCTTAGCCCATGGTTAGTGAGTTGAATGAACCAGTTCTGAGGTCTTACGAGCAGCATTTGGCACGAGTAACTGAAAATATATGTGTCGTTAATGCTGAAAAACTTATTTATGCTATGTGTTTTCTTGTACTTTGATTATCGTATAGGTTACTCAAAGTAAGGGTAGTTGATTGATTTACATGCTTGTTTGATTGGTTTATATTATAGGTCAAAATCTATATTATGTGTTCCTTTCTAGGAAAAAATTTACCACAAATAAAGAATAATAATATGAATATAGATGATTCATATAGCCGACTTCAAGTATGGGTAGTTGATATGCCCGTGAAACTAATCTTTTGGTCATCCGATTTGTACTCTAGCTTTGGTATTACTTGGTGAGAATTGAATTTCCTTTACAACAAGAAAAATAGTCAGTTTTTGTTTTTCTGTATTAGTTTCTTTTGTTAACAAATAATAATGGTGTTCAAACAAGCTTGAACATAAATTGACTAATTCCATGTGGTACCTGCTACTTCCAACCAGCAAAATGGATATAAATGATTTATATAGTCTACCCCAAGCATGCATAGTTGATTGATTGATATATATGTGAAACTATGTTTTTGTAGTCTAATGGTACAATAGCTTTTGTTTTTCTATTTTACTTAGTTTGATGTTTCAAGTGCTTCTGTTTGCTAGTGTAATGATATGAGAATTCATCTAGGAAACAAATAAAAAGAAATTGAGATTAGTATAGTGATCATTCTATCCAATGGGCTATGTCTGAACGAGTACTGCTCTTATTTAAATGAAAATAAAAAAATAAAATATGATCTTTATAAGATAAATGTTGTTATTTCCTACTAGCATTTCAATGGCATATGGTAATAGTTTTAATAATGATAAACTGGAACTACCTATCATCCTATTTTGTTTTGGTTAACTTTAATTTAAAATGGAAATTATATGCATCTCCAGCCGCAAGTCTTAATAGCCTAAACCGTGGATTGTTTAGTAGCCTCTCCCTTCTTTGTGTTTAGTAAATTAGATTTTATTGAAAAGGACAAAGTGAAATAATGTAAGTTTTGAGAAAAAAATGAATCTATAGCTATTCAAAAAGCTGCAACAAGTGAAGAGTACCTTGGAAGGAAGTGAAAATTGTTTAGCAGCATTTTTTTCCTGAATATGTTCATATGTTATTCTGGCTGCTTCTTGCTCAACTTTTCTTTTTATTCGATGGGCCGACTTGGATTTGTATCTGACTCCATCAACTAATATTGTTGTTCTAAACTTAGGCATATGTGGATAACCTTCATTGTTTGTTTGGTAACTTGGAAGCTGTTTAGCATGTTTTTGGGTGTACTTCTGTAACTTATTCCTTAATGTGTTCATATGATATTCTTGTTGTTTAGCATGTTTTTGCCTGTTTACCTCATTCGTCATAATTCACTATTTAGTTTTTCCTAGATACTCCAAATGAGGACTTCAGATGGTAGTGTCATAGCAAGTTGAATGTTGAGAAATTCTTGTGCAGTTCGATGTTAGATCTTAGTTACTTGTTTATCTCCAATATTTTTTGTATTTTCCGTCCTAAATTTCGAAGTCATGTGAAGACTTTGGATATTATTGCATGTTATCTTGTTCATTCATGATATTCACGGCATCCTAATATTAGTTCTTGCTGCCTAATGCAAAATCTATGCCTTACTTCTTATTGTATATTTGCACCACATCCCACATGCTACAGGCATTTTCCTTTATGTTGTTGACTTGGTCCTGAATTAACTTTCTAAGACCTAATATCCAAATATGGGGTGGGGTAAGGTGTGGGCTAACAAGGAGATGAAACATCTTTGTTTTCAACTTTGGTTGGGGTAAGGTGTGGTGTTTCTGATCTCTAGTTTCCAGATAATAATACATTTTCCTCTTAAACCAAGTGCTATGATTCAATTATATGCTTTTTGATGATTTGAGTTTTGAACTTAGATTGCTTTATTTTAAGCCAGAGGTTTATCGGAAATAACCTCTCTATCTCACATTTGAAGTAGAGGTATGGACTTCGTACACTTGCCTTCCATAAACCCCACTTGGTAGGAATATACTAGGTATGTTGTTGTTGTTATTGTGTAGTTTGCTGCTCAACTTTAATTTTGTTTTTCTTATTGTTGTAGGTGATCATGACATAGAAGATGACAGGAACGAAATTGATAAAGTAGACCTTACCCAAGAGATCGATCATATTGGCTTCATGTTACACTAACTCTTGGAAAATTTGACCGAGTAGTTTCAAACATCTTTTATTTTTGAACATTCAAAACTTGTGTAGGTTTTTTTTTTTTTTGAATGGTCAAAAAATATTTGGTTTCTTATTGGTTGATATTTTGGGAATTAATAGTTACTCTTGATGATTAATATATATGTACATTTTATGTGTTATGGTAGCTTTATAAAATCATTGCAATAGCATAATATAGTATTATTGAGTAGACTAATAATAATTGTCCTAATAGCCTAAAATAACCATCCTAAAAACCTAAAATAATTGTCCCAATAGACAAAAATTAACCGTTGTTATAGCTCATGTTTAACTGTCGCAATAGCTTACAAAATAATCGTCCTATAAAGCTTTTAGGATGTTTTGTAGACGTCACAATGACATGTATAACCATCCCAATAGTATATATAGAAATCAAACCTTCGCAATACCTTATACAACCGTCTCAATAAGTTAAATAGGGACGGTTTCCAGCCATCCCAACATATCTTAAACCGTCGCAGTAGCTTATATATAGGGATAGTTTGTAGCCATCTCAATAGCCTAATAACCATCACAAAATCATATTTATAATGATCCTATAACATGTATATGAAGATGGTTTGGAACCTTCCCAACAACTTGCAAACCAATGCCATATAGTCAATACAATAATTGTCGCTAAAGATCTAGATATAGCGACGTTTTTTGTCAGCGTCTCCAAAAACCGTCGCATTTGATATAATGTAATGCCTTTAGTTGTATTGGGTGCATTAACTATCATGATATATCTATGGGAACGGTTTTGGTGTCTATGAAGATGGTATCAGAACCATCGCCATAGTCCCTTTTTCCAGTAGTGAAATCATGAGTAGGATAGTTTCTCTCGTGTACTTTCAACTACCTGGAAGCATAGGCAATCACCTTCCCATGTTGCATTAAAACACAACCAAGACCTATCTGAGATGCATCAAAATAGATCACGAACCCATCATTGCCTTCCGGTAAAGTCAGAATTAGAGCCAAAGGTAGCTTATCTTTCAACTTCTCGAAACTCCCCTCACAAGCATTCGACCAAGAAAACTTAACCTTTTTCTGAGTCAACTTAGCCGAACGAGAAGCTATCAACGAAAAGCCTTCCAAAAACCATCTATAATACCTAGCCAAGACCAATAAGCTCCGAAAGCTACCTTTTAACAATATCCACCTTTTGTGGATCCACCATGATCCCCTCGCTAAAAATAATATGACAAAAAAAGTCACCGCGTTCAACCAAAACTCACACTTGGAAAACTTGGCATACAACTGTTGTTCCTTCAAGGTCTGTAATACCACGTAGAGGTGATTGGCATGATCCCCCTCACTTTTCAAATAAACCAGAATGTCATCAATAAACACAATGATGAAGAGGTCCAAGAATATCCTGAAAACCCTGTTCATCATGACCATAAATGCCGCTGGGGAATTAGTCAATCCAAACGACATCACCAATAATTAAAAATACCCACACCAAGTATGAAAAGCCTTCTTAGGGATATCTACCTCTCTAATATTTAGCTGATGATATCCAAACCGAAGATCTATCTTAGAAAAGAACTTAGCACCATGTAACAGATCAAACAAATCATCTATTCTTGGGAGAGGATATTTGTTCTTTACTTTCACCTTATTCAATTGCCTATAGTCAATGCACATCCAAAGGTAACCATCCTTCTTACGCACAAACAACACTGGTGCACCCACGGGGATACACTAGGATGAATAAACCCATTATCTAAAAGATCCTTAAGTTGCTCCTTGAGTTCTCTCACCTCAGCCGAAGCCATTCTATAAGGAGGAATAGATATTTGACGAGTCTCCGAAACCAAATCAATACCAAACTCTATTTCCCTATCTGGAGGAACACCAGGAAGATCATTCGGAAAGACCTCAGGAAACTCATTTACTACCGGAGCTGACTATAAAGAAGGACTTTCCGAGTTAGAATCCTTAACCCGGACCAAGTGATAAAGACAACCCTTAGAGATTAACCTCTAAGCTCTAAGATAAGAAATAAATATCCCCTTAGGATCTAGGAAACCACCCTCCCACTTTATAATCGGTTCTCTAGGGAACCTAAAGACAACCTTATGGATCCGACAATCCAAGGATGCATAACAAGAGTGTAACCAATCCATCCCCTAAATAACATCAAAATCAACCTTATCAAGTTCAAACAAATCTACCAAAGTTTTCCTACCACCAGCACATACCACATACCCCCTATAGACTCTTAGCAATAACTGAGTCACCAACTGGGGTAGAAATGGAAAAATGATCTGAAAAAACCTCAGGATAAAAACCAATACATATAGCCACTAATGGGGTCACATAAGAAAGAGTGGACCCTATATAAAGCAGAAAATACACGTCACGAGAAAAGAGTTGTAACGTACCAGTAACAGCATCAGGTGATACCTCAGATTCCTATCGGTATGCCAAAGCATACAACTTACTATGGCCATCACTAGAACCAGTAAAAGTAATAAAAGTAGATGCGGCACTACCAGGTGCAGGAGTAGAAGATGAAGCCACCAGAACCTTATTTTCTCCTATAACAACCTTATTAATAGAAAATACCTGAGCCGATGGGATGCATGGACATACTTGAAGAATTTGTCCCTTCCTTCATCGTAATAACCTCAATAAGGATGACCATAAAACCAAAAAGAAGGGCATGAAGAAATTGAATGACCCCCACTCGCCTGAGATTGGGCACCCGGTGCCCAAAAATTATCACCATCCTAATGACGTCTGTCACCTGGTTGCTTTGGGTAAGGAACACTAGCAGCGGAGAAGGATCCAGAACTCCCCCACTTTTTTTCTCCCATTTACCTCCATCTCGACTACCTTGAGATTGAACACCTCTCGGGTCAGAAAACCTACTCCTCTTACCCTACCGATCTCCAAATATCTCTTGTTTCCTCTTCTCATCCTCTACTTATTGTACATGAACAGTCAACCTAGAAATGTCTATATCTTTAATCAGAAAAGCAGTCTTTCTTTCCAAGATCAAATCCTGATTCAACGCAGAATCAAATTTTTTCAGTCTCACTCTCATGTCAGCCACCAAATTAGTAGCATACCTTGAAAGCTGATGAAACGTCAAGGCATATTATTTGACAAAAATTCTCCTTTGCTTAAGATTCACAAAATCCTCCATCTTTAATTCCCTCATCTCTCGAAGAATGAAACGATCCAGAAAAGCACCACAGAAGGCAACCCATAAGGACATAACCTTTATCCCTATCCCACTCTTTGTACCATTTGGTACACAACATCCTTGAGATAATAAGCTGCAAAGTTTACACCTTTGAAATTAGTGGCATGAATCACCCTGAATATCTTCTCTATCTCATCCAGGAAACCCTGAGGATCCTTCTCCACCTTCACACTAGTAAAAGTAGGAGGATTAAGTTTCATAAACTGACCAACTCTTATAGCCTCAGTAAATATCCCACTAGATGCATCCTTCTTAGCCTAAGCCGTAACCAATTTAGTAATAGTATGAATAGACTTACAAAATTTTGTATTAGTCACCTCACCCTGAGGAGAACTTGTAGCAACCAGAGGAACTCCAGAACTATTGGGGATAGGACCCTAAAATCAAAGACAAACTCCAAATATAAGATGTACCTCATCAACATTATCCCTAAATAGGATTGAAGAGTTTCATTGTGTTCCAGATCGTTGAGGCATGATCTAAAAAGTGAACAACCAAGGATTAGAGAAGAATTCTGGGATAGAATACAAAGAAAGTGAAACATTCCTAAATGCCTTGTAGACTCTCTTTTATGAGTGTAGCACACTACACACCCCTAAAAGAGATTCTACTCAACACGACTTTGTGGACTCCTAATTCACTATAAACCTAAAGCTCTAATACAAACTTGGCCCGACCTGACTGGGGGCCTTGTCGTAATGGGTATCCCAAGTTCATTCTATATTGGGGACCAACCTGTGTTAGCCAACCTAACCACCATTAGCATTCCTTGGGTCGACTGAATACCAAATAAAAAGTAAGATAGCATAACAGGACAAGGACTGACTTTGGGATAGGTCTATTTCTAGAAAAACCCTACCATGTCATCTCATCCACCAAACCGTACCAATAAAAAAATTAAGCCAAACCAACACCGAACCAAGGGCCATAAACCAAGGCAAAACCAAATAAGATCCAAAATGTAATGGTATTAATCCAAAATTAAAAGATGCTAGAATACCAAAGAAGGCACTGGACAAGGACTGACTTTGGGATAGGTTTATTCCTAGACAAACCCTACCAAGTTATCTCGTCCACCAAACTGCATCAACCAAAAATCCAAGCCAAACAAACACCGAACCAAAGGACATAAACTAGTCCAAAACTAAATAAGATCCAAAACATAATGGTATTAACATTATTAATACCAAAATGAAATACGATGGAGTAGCCAACAATATTGCCAACCGATATCAGCCCCAATACTAATGCTAATACTAAGGGTGACACCAATACCAATCCCTCCAATTCCAATGCATAGCAGTATCTCAAAGCCTCTAGCCAAAAGAGTAAGAATATTTGATTGTGACATGCCCCCAACCATAGACAAAACCATTATCTAGGAATAAATGAAAATATCTATAAATATCCATAACATAAAATGGATCCTTCCAAAAAGATGAAATCTCACCACTTTAATCCAATAGTTGTCCTCGAGTCAATCACTATGTAGGATAAGTAGAACGACTAGTTCCTACATAGTGTGGGTATACAGTGACAACGCTCAAATTACACTCTTGAATGGGTGTAAGAGATCGTTGTCAATATAAAATCCAACTTGGTTGGGGTCGAATCCCACAGGGAATAAGGTGTGAACCCAAGTTATTTTTGATTTAATTCACTGATAGTTTAATGTTTCCTAAAATGGGGGGTTTAAGTTTCATGAATAATTGTTTGTCACTTTAATGTCGATGTTTGTAATCAAGAGCTTATGAAATAACCAGAATTATTTTCACTAAAGCTTATAGTACATGACAGATGCTAAAGGTCATTCAAGATTCTCATGGTGGGTAGGATAACAAGCTATCTTTATCGATGTTATACTCAAATATCTCTTGACCTACTTAAGCATTTAATTTCCTAATCCTTTCGTACTTAGGGAGTTTCTATTTATTTCCCAGATTCTACCTCAGGTTAACTAACCTTGTTACAACGCTGATTATGAAACAAAGTATTTTCGAGTCCCTATTGATAATTCACTTCCTACTATATTTGATTTCTTTCTCAAGCAAATTAAAGCAGGTGTGTTTACTATTTGCAACCAATAGACGTTAATTAAAGCTTCAGAATTATCAAGAAATCCTACCACCTATTGAATCTTGAATACTTAGCACCTTATCAAGACCTAACCCTAGATCCCATAATTTAGGTTAATGGAGTTTAGCCACTCATGATGAATTAAACAAGTACACAAGTTGAATTCATAGGTCGGCAAATTAACTTACAACGATGATGAAAATCAAGACGTGTAACTTGAACTGAATCTTAATACAAAACTCCCAAAATATTGAGGACAATCTTCGCTCAACAATAATGTTCTTGAGTGTATTGCAACTCGAGAGAGAGAAAAATAGTGCACAACGTATATTGCAAGATATGTCAATGATAATTAGAAAACCCTAAAAGCTGCTATTTATACTTGAGTCTAATTAAGGAAATAAAATAACAACTTAAGTAAATTTCTCAGACAGGAAATGGCATTAGGTGACGGCTTATCATGGGTTTGACGCCTTATCAGGAATGGCGTTAGATTTCCTTCAATGTTGACAAGCTCCGCCTAAGGCTGACGATGTGAATGACAATATATCAGGATTCTGACGACGTATCATGGATGTCATCGGCTCCTCTCCCCTTTTTATAATTTCTTCCTAAGGCTGACGATGATCCTGACGCCTTATCAGAACTCTGATGCCTTGTCACAAAATATCGTTACAACTCCTCTTCAACTCCCATTCTCTGGTTAAGTATGATGATATTCATTACAGTATATCACACTTTTAACGTCCTATCACCAGATGTCTTCATAGGCTTCAACTCATGCCAAGTCTCTGGTTAAGTCTAACGCAACTGTGATAGCCTATCATAGGGCTAACGACTTACCACAGATGTCGTCAGTCACACATCTCTTTAGATTTCTCCAGATTTCAACTTCTTTTCTTCTATTCTTGTTGGTTCTCTATCTCATCAGCTTAAACTGTAAAACCAAACATAAACAAATCAAAAATGACAAAAGTTGCTTAAGACTTCGCAATTATTCTCAGTTAAAGGCCTTAAATATGGTAGCAATTGCTCACACATCAATACCCTCAACATAAAACAATTACTTGTCCTAAAGCAACTCAGGCCCACTAAGAGAATACATAGCACATTCAACAACCAATTTTCCATTTAAGATCAGGACATAGTTACCACCTCCAAGGTCAATTCAATTAAAACCAACTGTGTATTCCATTGAAAAAAATGTAACAAAAAGGACTCAAGCAATGGCATCAATATTAGCCACAACAACCATTCATATACCAATGCTACACTATCTAAACAAGAAAGTAGCTAGCAGCAATACCAGTGTGCCCTTACAACAAAGAAATCCCCCTCTTCTCATATAAGGAACCAAAAAAGGTAAACGTTGGGGTCATTAAAAGACTCTCACTCTCAAAATGAAGTTCCAATCAGTGTATGCCAAGTACCATAGGCTTGCCCTTATTTTCATTACCAAGACCTTCAGATAGGACAACTAGTATCACTATAGGACTTCTTTTAAGGTTATAATGTAGGCTGGGGATGGTATGATATTCAAGGACATTTAGAGTGACTATGCCTCCTTGAAATTACACTACTCTCTTGAGTTTCACTTATTAACCTCTTTCTCTTTTTCTCTTCTCTTGATCACATATATTCAAGTTGGGTGCTTCTCTCTATTTTTTTAGATTAGCACCCAACTTTTATTCATTTTCTTTTATTCTACCCTTATTCACACTCATTTTACACAATGCACCCCTATGATAGCTACCCTCAACTTAGGTTGTTTTCCTAGGTCAAGGTGTACAATGTCCAAGGAGGACCAGGGCCAAAATAGGTTCATTATGGTATAAATGGGAAGGTGAAAGGTGTTATAAGAAAGAAATGGTCAATTTAGGCTCAAAATAGCGATCAGGGGTATTATGCACACAGGGAAGGCTATTTAGGCTAAAAGTGGGTTAATCAACAAAACGACCTATGATCCTTTCCTAACCCCTACCCTTCAACCATGGTACGACTAACCAGGCACGTTCTAGCTTTAACATATAGAGGGAATTAAATAGTTGCTCACACACATATGGAATGCAAGTATATCGTAGGCTATTACTTATCTAATTCATGTAATTGCTCATCAATGATCGTTAAGCAACTAAAACTAATGCCACAACAAGATTCACAATGGTCACAAGTAAATATAATTCACATAGTTTTACAAACAAAACATTAGAGAGGTGTTCAACTATCAATCAAAACATGTCAACTTCTTTCTGTACTTGTATTTCTCCTAGTCACCACAAAATATGTTACAACAACAGACTACCCTACACCCTTAACTTAAAATCAAAGTAAAACTAAACTAAGCCTTAGAGTATACCTGGAATGGATCAATCTTGGGGGTCATGGGTTGCCTCCCATGCAGTGCCTGATTTAACGTCACGGATGACTCCGGTATCTCAATTACTTCAGACTTCATCGAGATAGATAATGGTGTTACTTTTCATCGATTATTTCAGGCCAATGTAAGGATTGACACGTTTCCCATTTACCTTGAAGGTACTGCCATCTTCGTTTTCAAGTTTCACTACTCCATATGAGTGGACTTGACTAACTTTAAAAGGGCCTAACCACTTGGATTTTAGCTTACCTGGGAATAGTTTTAGTCTGGAATTGAATAGAAGCACTAAGTCACCTTTTTAGAATTCTCGTTTCTCTATTCTCCAATCATGGTACTTTTTCATCTTCTCTTTATATAGACCTGCTCATTCATATTCCCTGAGATAGAATTCATCCATCTCATTCAATTTCCCCAGTCTCAGCTCTGCTGATTCCTTCCAATTCGAATTCAACCTTTTGAGTGCCCATAAGACCTTGTGCTCCAAATCTATTGGTAGGTGGCAAGCTTTCCCATAGACCAGCTGAAATGGTGACATGCTAATGGGTGTCTTGAAAGCAGTTCGATATGCCCACAAAGAATCATTGATCTTTCGAGACCAATTTTTCTGGCTAGCATTCACCATTTTGGCTAGGATGGTTTTAATCTCACAGTTTGACACCTCCACTTGCCCACTGGTTTGTGGGTGGTATGGAGTATCCACTTTGTTCTGTTTCATCCTATATTTTGCCAGAGCTGCTCGAAACATTTTGTTGAAAAAATAAGATCCTTCATCTCTTATGATAGTATGTGGTACTCTAAACTGAGAGAAGATGTTCTTCTTTAGAAAATCAATAACCCTCTTCTTTTCATTATCGGACAAGGCCACAACTCTTACCCATTTTGAGACATAGTTAACAAAAACTAAAATAAACTTTATACCGTACGAGCTTACAAAAGGACCCATGAAATCAATGCCCTAGACATCAGATAATTCCACTTCAAGCATTTTAGTTAAGGGCATCTCATGTCTTTTAGAGATTGACCCCTGCCTCTGGCATTGGTCACATTTCAGCACAAACTCGTGGGCATCCTTGAACAATGTTGGCCAGTAATAGATGCTCTGCAACACCTTCCTAGTCGTTCGGTGACCTGCATGGTGACCCCCAACAAGGGAAGCATGACATGCTTCCAATATGGACAATACATCTACTTCTAGCATGCATCTCCTTATAATATTTTTTGCACATCGCCGAAAAAGATACAGTTTATCCCAAAAGTAATGTGTCACATCATGCAATAATTTCTTCCTTTGATGGAAAGAAAGATTATCTGGGATGACCTCGCTCCCAACATAATTTACTTAATCTGCATACCAAGGTAATTTTTCCACAGCGGCAGCCAGGATCTCCTCATCAGGAAATACATCATTTATCTTTGTTTTATCACTAAGTTCCTGTTCACCTTCCAGTCTAGACAGATAATCTGCAACCTGGTTTTCACAACCTTTCCTATCTTTGACCTCAAAGTCAAATTTTTGCAGCAGCAATACCCATCTAATCAACGTTAGTTTTACATCCTTCCTAGATATCAAATACATTAAGGCAACATGGTCTCTATTTCCACTTTTTTGGTGTTTTCTGCCTTCCCATAAAAGCTATAAGTTATTTATGTCTTATTGGCACTACTAGAGATTACCCCTATGGTGACGATTACAAAACCGTTGCAATACACAACAAAACCGTTGCCATAGCTCTACCGCACCGATTAAGCAAGCGTCCCATAGGTGAGTGTTGCAATAAATCTGTGGCAACAGTTTATGCGACGGTTATCTAAACCGTCACCATAGGTTGAGCTATGGCGATGGTTTCTGAAAACCTTCGTGATAGATTGACCTATTGCGATGGTTATTTTTGACTTATTAAGACACCTATTTTAATCTATTGCAACGGTTAGGAACCGTTGCAATAGCATCTATTGTGGCATTTTTATTATTCTATTGCAACGCTTTTTGAGTACCTATTATAACTATTTCATTTCTTATTGGAACACCTATTTTCATCTATTGCAATGGTTAATAACCATTGCAATAGATTCTATTGTAGCGGTTAGTAATTGTTGCAATAAATTCTATTATAATGACATTAAACTATTGCAATAGCATCTATTGCGATGCTTTTGTTATTCTGTTGCAACGTTTTTTAACTACCTATTGCAATGGTTTATTGATCTATTGTAACAATGATTACCACATGTTATTAGATTGAAATGATTTATATAAATAGTCGTATTAATGTAAATTTTTATTTACATACATAATAAATTATAACACAATATATAGACATCACAAAACAAAATTATTCATTAATAATCTCATAATCCAAAATTGCACTAGTATTAGAGATTTTAATGAGTTATTGCATTATAGACAAAAGAAATTTCATGAGTAGGACCTCCAGTTCAGATGTTGGCCGTTTGTTTGTCACTTTTCTTCTCTAGATTAAGTTAGCATCTTCCACGTCCATATCTGTACCTGAAACAGAGGGAAGAGATCTTAGAAAGATTGTAAGGCTAATTTTATTCTTGAAAATGTTCACATCATAAACAAAAAAATGTCAATTTATCATACACATGATGTATCAGTGTGCATGATACATGACATTCTCGAAAAACTTTGTTAATACTAACAGAGTGATGCCTCATTTGCAAAAAAGTTGGCGACTTCATAAATTTCCCGTGATAAATGAAATTCTCAGAAACTTTTGTTAAAACTAACAAGTGATGGCTTCATTTACAAAAAAGTAGGCAAACTTCCTTAATGATTTAATCTCTCGGAGTGAATATTAGACCATCTAAAACATAAGTACAAGATTTTGAGTTTAACAATATGTAGCTCAGAACTAACTCATCATTCAGGAGTACCAATGGGAGAGGGGGAAGGGGTGACAGTGACACAGACTTCTGTAAAGGAGTCTTGATTTTTCCATAAGAGGACAAGAAAAACATTTCCCTCTGTAAGTCTCACATGGATTTCCAAAATTGATAAGTGTATTTGAAACCTCAAAGAACGTGTGGTAATTTTCAAAAACTGCAGGAATGACAACTTAGTTATCTCTAAATAGTACTGTTTGAGGTAGTTTTATTTTTTTCGGACTATCTACTAGTTTAGAGGGAAAAAAGAGAACCGTACGAGTTAGATATCTAGTACGACCAAATGTCATCTTTAGAAAATGCTTTTGAAGCCCAGAACATACGACATATAATAAAATAACGGTACTGAACACCTCAAGTCTATACAATAGACATAACCAGTAGATATACCTAAAACAAAAGCTTGCATCTGCTGCATATGGAACACATATAGATTCATGACTAGTTTTCTAACTTTGTATGCTATCATGTATAAACCTCACTAAGCAGTCCTATCGCTCTCTCTGTCTTCAATATGTGACTCTTTAATTTATATCTGACAGATGATTTAACAACCTTGATAAAAAAAATAATAAGATAAGGAATTTTTTTTCCAATCTATTTTTTTTCTAACAATTTTGACCAAATCTATTAGTCTTACAAATATTTAGAAATGGAACTAGTCAAAAATCATGATGCTTAGACAAGTGAAGTAAATTCAGAGCACAAGTCTTTACATATTGCACTATTATTGACTATATATTGGTAAAAAGTGAAGTTCAATTGTCACTAGTATTGACTATATCTTTGCAAAATAGTAATGTTCAATTGTTCCTCTAAAGTTAGGATTAACGTGCATTCACCAAGCAATATTTATTTCTGCCATGACCCTTAGAAATGCTAAATGTGTTGGTGGTATAGTAATAAGCCACTGAAGGTTTCACCATTTTTAGTTGAGGTGTCCGTAGTAGTGACCCAATACAAGACTTCTATTCATCCCCAAAAAAGCATATCACACTTAAAATCATGTTGCCGAGTCATCCTAAAGTAACTTTCACTACCTATTGGAGTTTCCAGACAATAGGGTGTGAAATGCTTTTCTTTGTTCTAAAATTCAGCAATTTATAGCATTACTACAGTCTTCTACTATATTTTCACAATGTGTATTCTTCCGCTAACAGTTCATTTCATGGTTAACTACCATTATATATCTTCTTTGGCTACACATACTAGTACAAAATCATTTTCCAGTTTAAGACTCCGAAGTTCACACTTTCCAAGTAGAGCAATACTCGACCACAAAGAATATAACAACTAATTTTTCTTGAACTTTAAATATTTAAAAACACCAAACTTGTCCTACTTTAATGAAAGAAGGTCCCAAATCACACAACAACTTCCTCAGTCATCGAGCACGGAAAAGAACAACTTATTTGTCACGACCCACCAAATAATCATACACCAGTGTTGCCCTGTAAAGCCCCAAACTCCACACAATCTCTATTCCTCTACCAACCAAAGAAAAAATATGTCCCCTCCGCTCCAAGACCTTTTTTCTCACCTAAAAATCCAAAGATTGCATCAAAAACAAAAATTTCCAATAAACCCATGGGAAAAATATGATTAATACTAGCACACTAAGTCATACATAATTTCCATTTGTCCATAAAATTTTTGAGGTAATTCACATATTGCACTTTAACTTACCAACAAGCCAATAAAAGAAATCAAATAATCACAGGTATGTTAATAACGTATTACAAATTCAATTCTCCAATATATACAGGAAAAAAGTAACAAAGAAAGAGCAAATAACTATTTGGAGGTTACTCACATAATTATTTTCCAATATAACCTACAAAAATGTCAATAATAAAATACTCAATTAGTCACTAGGAATTTACTGGCATGTTATATTGTTACTTAAGTCGAGGTCTATCAGATCAGCCTATCTACCTTCTGTCCTTCACAAGGTAAGGGTGTAAGGTTGAGCACACACCACTCTCCCAGACCCCATTTGTGGGATTACACTGGGTATGTTATTTTTGTTGAATTCATTCATATTTTCCAAACCTCTTAAGCAAAACTAAAAGAGCAATCTGATGCACTAAAGCTCCCACTATTCACGGAGTCCATAGAAAGGCCACACCAGGTCTGTTGTATGCAGTCACCAATCTTACCTGTTTTTATGCATTTCTATACTAGTTTGTTCCATGGATTGAACCCGTGACCTCTTAGACTACGCATGTAACACCACTGGAAAATTGGATACACAGTCGTGTTACTCTATGATGAGATAGAATAAAATTAATCAATTGAGAAAACTTGATGTAGTTTCCAATATATGGAATGAGGGAGGGAACAAGTACTATCAGGGAATGAATATAGCAAAGAAGATGCCAAGAGTTGTGGATGAACTTGATAATGCATTGCACTAAAATTTCAACAGACTTTTTTGGAATAACCTAGCATTTTAAAAAATAAAATATTGCCTTTTATTAAGCTAGCACCAAGAAGGTACTGCAAAAGATTACCGAGAACAAAGGGGAATTATAATGACTCCGTTATCTATGACATATTGTATTCCTTGTACCAGGAAAACATGTTGCGGCTACATTTAGATATAACTGTTGAAAAAAAGTAATTATAGGTAGAGTTACCTATCACCTGTATTAAAAGGGGTTGTATGTACCAGATGGATTAGTCTAGGCACACAAAGAGGCCAAACACCATCAATTAAGCTATGAGCTAAAAAAAATTAGAATGAAATAGATGATCACATACTTGACTTCTAAATGTATCATTATAAATCCTATCCTATTCCCTAAATAAGCTGGTTAGCATCTTAACTCAGGTGAAACACACTCACTTTTTGACAGGTTATGCATACTTCTACCAATTATTTTCAAGTTGCAAAATAGCTTTCTACTCATAAACTTGTAAGGAAGACCTCATGGAAAGTGGAGAGACATGGGGTAAAGATAATAGAATAAACAAGGGAAGTACAAAACTAGAACTATAGATATTTTGTTAACTTGGCAGCAAAATCAAAGAAACCATGTTTATAACTGTAGATGATTGAATCTTTTGCAGCCTCAGGACTGTTTCAGGAGAAAACATAAAGTTGTGAACCAAACAGTTTGCACATATTAAGATATTAACCTGTGAAGGACAACATAGAAATGAATATGTTGTTTTTCCCTTAGCTACCTTATACCTTACAAGAACAGAAGTATTTGATGGTGAGTTGATGTTGTGAGTTCTGCAATATCATGTTACCCTTTTCTCATGTAAACAATATGAACCTACATATTTAAGTAGCCATTTTTTATACTACTAGTTTCGACTTGACGAACTAATAACCTGAGTTTTCATTAACATTGTGTTGCCATGATTAAGGAAAAGAAATTGTCGATTTTCTAGTATTTATCTACTCACTTTGTTTTCAACATTTGCATAAATTCCTAAGAAAATTGACAAGTTGTAGAGAATGAGAAGAGCAGTGAAAGCCAATTTATATAGAAGAAGATGGTTGATACTCATTTTCAGGTATTAAACAGAGGAATATATAGCTATAGAACTAGTTTTAATGAACAACCTTTGATACCAATCTCCTCTATTTATAGTAATTCACTAATTCCTTTACAGGTCATCCACATATTTACTCCCTCATTTTCATGTTAGTTTGTCTCTATTGACTTTACATATCTAATAAGAAAATTTTAATTAGAGGTGTATTTTACTAAATTAACCTTATTAATGATTTTTTGACATTTTAAATTTGGCTATTACTAATTTATGTAGTTGTTTTATCGGAGGGGGTTTGGATGAACCCCTAACAATAAGGTGGCTCTGCCACTATTCATGAAGTTAAAGATCTAAAGTAAATTCATCACACAAGTTTAGAATTGTTTTAATATCTCTTCTGTACGGTATTAAACAGTGGAAATGACACCATCGAATTAGTATTGGTGTCAATTCCAGTAACTTATAGCTACAATTTATGATTGGTTTTATGAGTGCAAATGATTTTTAAAGCCACTTCTGTCTTTATTATTTTAGTAAATCATCAATATTATGCCAATTATACCAAAAAAACAATCTGGCCAAAAATAAATAACACTATCATGCCGAAATATTACTCCACATGTCTCAACTGAGAGACTGCTATCCTCTTTTAACCACTTAAGACACAAATTGGATATACTTCCTACTGTTGTGTTGTAGATATCTATCGAATAAGAAAATTAACAGAATCAACTTCTTCAATCTGACTGCAATCACTAGGCAATACTTACGTAGAATTTTCTAAGTAACAGGCTAAAGATCATCCTTTCCACAAACATCATTTCTCATCATCATTTTTCATTAATTTGAAAACCCATATAAACAAGAATAACAATCTAAAAATAGAAACTACATTATAGACAAATTAAATCAACAATTAAGACTACAACAATTAAAACTCTAACCAGTAAAGCTCATCTTACTCAACTTTTGGTTGTCAATTTAATGCATTACGATATCTTCTCCAACATAACGATCGTAATCAACAGAATTACAAGGAGAAATAAAAAATTTCACGCAATCAAATTAACCCAAGAAAAACCCAAAATCCCAAAAAATTAAGTCAAAGTTATAGAAGAACACACTAACCTTAAAATTCTCAAATTGAAGCAATTGAAGTGCAAATTTTCAATAAATTGAAGTGTAAATTCGGACTGAATTTCCAACACAAATCAATTTTTGAAGCGGCACCAATAAATTCCATAGATCTCACCACCAGAAGCTTAGTACCAGATTATCTCCACAAGATTAAATTGTTTGTAGCAATTTTAGTGACTATCATTAGCGATTTTAGCAATTTTGCAGCCCTAATCATCGATTGTAGTGATAAGAAGCTGTAGGTTTAAGCTAAGAGAAAAATTGCATCGTCGGTTATAGCGATGACAAGCTGTAGGTTTAAGCTGAGAGAGAAATCGCATCGTCAATTGTAGCAAGAGAAATATGCTTCGATTGTACAATGAATAAGTTTTAAGCTGTAGGTTTATTCTTTTGGCGGACTGAATGAAAAGTTTTCATGAAAATGAAGGGAATAAATTAAGCATTGCTATATCTTATTTTATTTAGATATTGCAACGCTTATGGTGAAAAGTAATGGTTATAATGTTAAATAATAGCTAATAACATAATATTTTTTGGCAACCCTTGAAACCATTGCAATAGACCATCTATTGCAATGCTTTTTTAATCATCACAAAAAGTTCATTGCAATAGGGGTAATTTCCAGTAGTGTGGGCTGGTCAGTTTAGTTTTTGGGTAGTTCATTTGGGTTTTATGCACATATCCCTATTTTGGAGATTTTGAAGTTGGGGAATCATCTTAAACAAAAACTTCTTCAAAATGACCTTGAGTAGAAATTTTAATAGTTTCATTAAGCCAAAATATTAATTTTGTAAGGTGGCATAGTTTTTACATGCATGAGGTGACGAACGACTCTAGAGACCCCAGTAGGAGTCAAGTTAGACTTAGTAAAATTCTAGTTTTTGGTAGCTGGTGCCCCCTCTTAAGTGGCTTAGGAGTTATTTGCATCTTTGTATCGCATTACCACTATTTGACTAACTAGTTGAAGTTCACTTTGTGAAACATCCTGGGTTTTTGTTTTTAGAAATTTCATGGGTTTTGGACTTTATGGAAATCATACAACTCATTATACTAGCCCATATGGTGAGGGTACGAATCAGGTGACACAGTCGTATGTTTTTCAGTATTGGGTAGTGTTGGGTGGTTGAGTTTTGGGAATAGGTATGACTTGGATAGGTACGAGACTTTTGGTGGGTGATGGTTTGTAGGTTTTGGTTTCCCTTCACTTAGTTTGAAACTTAGTAACTTAACTTGGATCTGAGTATGAGTGGATCACCATGAGTCATGAGATAGGGTGCGAGTGGTATAGTACAACTGGTATGTTAGACAATGTCAACCCCTCTTGACTCTACCGGGTTAAGGCTACTTGCCTTATGCTTGGGTACGGTTTGAGATTAGTGGTCGTATATTGGATAGTATTGGGTACCACTCATATGATAGGGTACGGATTGTATGGTGGAGTTGTACCCTCATGCAGGAATTTTATGCAGGTTAAGTTAAGGGTAATTTGGTTATTTCCCCTCTTAACCTCTTAAGGCCCCATGACTTATATAACTCTTGGGACATAACTTACCCTAATTTTCTAATCTTAAGCACTTAGAAACACTCTTAAATTTTCTCAAGGCTCTTGGGTCAATGAGGGCTAGGGTTTCATCAATAGGATCAATTTGGTTCTTACAAGGGTGATTTCTCTCCTTCATCTTTGTAATCTAAGGCATGTTACTCCTCCATCACTTTTAGTTCTAACTAAAAGCATGTTTTTATGTAAATTTTTTCATGGTATAAATGTTGTATGGTTTTGAGTTTTCAAATATATGTTGGGGATTTTGGTTACAATGGTTGGTTATGGTTTTCCTATGTCTTTTACTTATGGTTTTCATATTATTATGGTGGTTTGAACATTTGGTTTCATGGGAATGGTTAATTGGTGATTGGTTTTTGCTTTGGATATACTATGCCCCAACATGTTTGATAAAATGCCTATGAGGATGTTTTTGGTTAAATTGTTGGACTTTCATTGAACTATTGCATGGAATAGCATGGTAATGGAATCCTAAATGTTATAAATTGTTTAAATGATTTAGAATGGTTAAATAATAAGGTCTTGTTGGTTATGATTGGTCGAATTAAAAGCATTATGGGGTACAAGGGAATCCCCCAAGAAAATATAATAATGAGCACTTGTGGGGTACATGGGATACCGCCAAGTAAACTTAATAATGTAATGGAAACATAGGAATCACCTACTTAAAAAGGATGTCTAAGGACATTGCTTGCAAGGTATAGTTGGTATGAAAATACCACTACTTATAGCATTGGTTATTAATAAATAGAATAATGGTGTGGTTTGTGGTAATGGTTTTAATTGGGAAATAATGGTGGGGTGTGATAGCTAACCGTCAAGGTGTGATTCCAATAGATGGACACTATAAACTTATGTTTACTGATATAAGGATTGGTTATGGAAACCATATAGGATACTTATGGGGTAAAATAAAATCCCCTAAGTGCACCTGTACATATGTATCATGGAGAACAAAATGTACTCGAGAATCCCCTACTCCTATGGTATCTTCGGTTTGTACGGCTACACCCATTGGAGCCCGTTCAGGGGGTTACGCTGGACCCATATAGCTTGTGGGTGCTTTTATGACAGTTAAGCTACGTATACCCAGGTTAATGGTTTTAAAGACATGCTAATCTCTATTCTCTTTCCCTGCATGGTTATATATGTATGTATGGTTGTAAATGCATATGTTTGGTTTACTTAGTTTTAAAGGTTGGCATTATTTTATCCTTATCCTGAGTACTTGCTAGCAGTCACCCACTAACCCATCTTCGGGCGGCTATATCCCCACGCGGCGAAGGAACCGACCATTCTAACTTCTTAGTGATCGGATTTGAAATTATCTTAGTTGGATTAAAGTGGTGAGCTTCCATATTTTGGAAGTCTCCATTTCATGTCATGTATGTTTTTATAGTTTTTTGATATTCATAGACATTTGTTTCAGCTATGATTGGGGGCATATCCCTACCGAATATTGTTTTACTTTTGGTAGAGGCTTTATGGAACTACTATAGGTTGGGATGGGTGGTATTGGTATTGGTGTTAGCTATAGTATTGGCATTGGTATTAGGGCTGATACTGTTTGACTGCATTTATGATTGTTCCATCCTTTTATGTTATGGACTCGTGCTTAGTTATTATTTTGGTTTTAATTTGGTTATTGGTTGGGTATTGATTGGTTAGACTTACTTGGGTTGGTCATGGTCATGGAGCTATCCCAGAGTCTGGATTGGTATAAATACACTATCTTATTATATGTTCAGAATTCATCCAACTCAGGGTGTGTGTTTTTGGATGGTTAGGTTGGGTATGGTCCCTTGTCCTGGTTGGACTTTGGATGCCCATTAAGACAAGGCCCCATTTCGGGTCACGTCAAGTTGGTATGAGATCTTTAGGTTCATGGTCAATTGGGAGTCCACAAAAACCATGTTGAATAGAGTCTTTTTGAAGGGTGTGTAGTGTGCCACACTCATAAGGAAGAGTCTAGAAGGAATTTAGGAAATATTTCTATTCTTTGTGTTGTATTTTCAAGCTTAGTGTCTATGTCTTGGAATCTTCTCTAATTCCTATTTGTTCGTCTTTCAGATCATTCCTCGACAATCTGATATACACGAAAACTCCACTATCCAAATTGGGGATGATGTTGATGGGACATGCTCTTCTTATGAGATCCATACTCAGTCTAGGGGTAAAATCCCAAATATTTCTAGAGTTCCACCGGTTCCATCTAGTGCTCCCCAGGAAAACATGATGAATGTAGAATTTTGACAGCCAATTCATTTGATTGCTCAGTTGGTATCTTCCCAAGATGATTGTAGTGCATCAGGTATTGCATCCTCTGAGGCCACAAGGGGTGGACAGTTTATGAGGTTGAGTCCTCCAACTTTTACCTGTGTTAAGGGGGAGGAGGATCCTCAGGGTTTTTCAGATAAGATGGAAAATATGTTCTGGGTCATGCAGGCCACGAATGTTAAAGGGGTGAATTTTTTTGCCTATCAACTAAAACATATGGCGTACCAATGGTTTGAGAAATAGGATTAAGAAAGGGTGATGTTGAGGAGTCATTTCTATAGGAGACTTTCCCTAATGCGATTTTGGACCGCTTGTCTCCTCGGGAGTTGAGGAAAATGAAGGCAGAGAAATTTGTTAATCTAAAATAGGGGAATATGTTGGTGAAGGAGTATGCCTTAAAATTTCACCAGTTGTCTAGATATGCTTCATAACTGGTATCTGATATGAGGGACAGGATGAAAAATTTCTCTTAAGGGTTAGCTCATGAGTTGATCCTTGAAAGCAACACTGCATTTCTAATAAAGGATATGGATATCTCTAGGTTGGTTGTTTATTTGCAACAGGTAGGGAAAGAAAAGAGAAAGCAGTCTAAGATAGGTGAAAGACATGGTAAAAGGTTCAGGTTCTCTGAGCAGGGTGGACAATAGAAAAGTAGTTGAGATGGTGGTATGTGGCCAAAGAAGAAATGGTGGATTTTAGGTTCATTCACTACCCTCTATTGCTCCTTACCCAAAGTAGTAGGGTGACAGGCGTCACCAGGGTAGCGATAACCTAAGGGACCAAGGTGTCCAATATCAGGCTAGTGGGCATCAGTCGGCCTCATAATATCCTCCTTGAATGTTTTGTGGTCAATTATTTTAGGGTTTCTACGATGAGGGGAGGGAAAGGTGTTTCAAACATTTTCAGCATTGCCATATATGAGAAATTATTCAGTTGGTAAGGTTGATTTGAGACGAATAAGTTTTCGGCTTCCTCTTTATCTGCTCCTGCACCGAAGGGTTCTTCTTTTACATTCATTTCTGCTTCTGGTACTGGCACAGACCGGAATCGGTTATATGCTCTCATTACCTGATAGGAGTTGGAGGCATCACTGATAACGCTCAACTTACATGTCAATTTAGTGCAAGGCGGTTGTCGTCAATATATTTACCCGACTTTGAAGTCGGGGTCGAATCCACGAGGAATAATATGAGTGACAATTAAACTAATTTGAAACTATAGCTACAAGTTGATTCAAACAAATGATACAAAAATATAAAATGGGAGTTTTTAATGATCAAACAAATGTTAAAGTTTAAACTTGCTTCAGAGCTCAAAACTAAAATTTCAGTGGTTCAAATTAGTGATAGAGAGGAACTAGGGTTGTGATCACTATGATTATTAATCCCCATTAAATAATAACTGTAGTATTGGGTTCTCATGACTTGTGGGAAACACCAAATTATCAGTTTTGAAAATCCATCTAAGTGTTTCTCAACCTACTTAGATGTTGAATTCCTTAATTCTCTCAAACATAGGAAATCATTCTATTCATACTGATTTTATCTCAAGTTGATCAATCTTGTTACAATATTAATCATTAGATAGGAACTTAACCTTCTCAAATCCTCGTTGATAATTCACTACCTTTAGTTTATTTTTCAGTTTGAGCAAATCAACATAAGGCCAAATCTATTGTTTGCAACCAACAGAAAATAATTAATACAAAAGAATTACCAAGATGTTCATGCAATCACTCGGACCATAACCAACTATTAAGACAATACATGAGTAATCATAGATCCCACAACCCTAGTTGTGGGTTTTAGTTCCGCACGAAAAAAGCGATAACAATAACTGAATTCATAATTCAAAGTGATTAAACTTACAAAAGATGTAGTCAGAAATTGATTCTCTTCCCAAATTCAAGAAGAATATTCCACAACTAAATCAAGGAATTGAAAATTAAATTCTAAGTTTTTGAGCCCCAAAAAGAGGTGTCTTTCCATTTTTGAATAAGTACAAGATGTTCCGCCACTTTTTTATTAGAAAACCCTAACATATGCTTTAAATACTTTATCTTAATTATGGAAACAAAATCACATATCACAGTATTTTTTTGGACAGATGATGATGTGTGTGATGGCTTATCAGGAGTCTGATGCCTTATCAAGAATGTCGATAGCTCCTCTTCACACTTGAACAAGTTCTGTCTTTAGCTGATGATATATCCTGATGGCTTATCAGATATGTGATGAATTATCAGAATTGTCGTCGCTTCTTCACTTCAAGTTCTCAAGCACTGCCTAAGATTGACAACGAGCATGATGGCTTATCACAACTCTGACGACCTATCACAGGTTGTCGTCACTTCTCCTAGCTGAATATCATTCTCTGTCTAAAGCTGATGGAAACTCTGATAGCTTATCACAAGGCTGACGACTTATCAGATAAGTCGTCAGTAATACTTCCCTCTCTACTTGCTCAGAAATCAACTCTTTTACTTCCATTATTATTGGTTCTCTTGGAACTTGAATTTTACTGTAATATCAAAGATAAAACAATCAAAAATGATGAAAGTTGCTTAAGACTTTGCAATTATTCTTAGTTAAAAGCCTCAAGTGTGTTAGCATCTGCTCACACATCAATCACCTGACACATGAATGGTATATTATAACTTTTTTCTCATGATGTTTATTGTTACTTGATTTGGGATCCAATATTTCTTATGTGACCCCATTTTGGCTGTGTATTTTTGTTTTAATTTGAAGGTCATTTCGGATCCTTTTTCTATTTCTACCTTAATAGTGACTCTATGGTTGCTAAAATACTTTATATATGGGTGTGGTATCTATTGGTAGTAAGGATAATTTTGTGGATTTTTTCAAATTAGATATGATGGATTTTGATGTCATTCTGGGGATAAATTAGTTAAACTCATGTTATGTGTCCTAAGATTGTCAGACCCATAAGGTTGTCTTTATGCTCGTTGGTGAACCGGTTATTGAATGGGAGGGTGGTTCCCTTGCTCCTAAGGGGAGGTTTATATCATATCTTTGGGCTCAGAGGTTAATGTCTAAAGGGTGTCTCTATCATTTGGTCCGGGATAAAGACTATACATTGAAAGGTCCTTCTTTGCATTTGGTTTAGGTGGTTAATGAGCTTCCTAAGGTCTCTACGGATGATCTTCCTTGTGTTCCTCCGGATAGGGAGATTGAGTTTAGTATTATTTGGTTTTGGGCACTCATCCAATATCAATTCCTCCTTGTAGAATGACTTTGGCTGAGTTAAAGGAACCCAATGAGCAACTTAAGGATCTTTCAGATAAGGGTTTCATCTGTCCTAGTATGTCACTTTAGGATGTACCGATGTTGTTCTTACATAAGAAGGTTTGTTCCCTTAGAATATTTATTTACTATAGTCAGTTGAATAAGATGACAGTTAAGAACAAGTATCCTCTTCCAAGGATAGATGACTTATTTGATCAATTGAAAGGTGCCAAATTCTTTTCAAAGATAGATCTTTGGCCTGGGTATCATCAGCTTAAGAATATGGGGTGGATATCCCTAATATGGCTTTTCGTACTTGATATGGGCACTTAGAGTTCTTGGTTATCTCATTTGGTTTGACCAATGCCCCGATGGTGTTCATGTATTTGATGAATAGGGTCTTTGTCAGTTTCTAGATCTTTTTGTCATTGTGTTCATTGATGACATTCTGGTGTATTCTAAGAGTGAGGTGGATCATTCCAATCACCCCCATGTGGTATCGTAAACCTTTAAAGAGCAACGGATGTATGCCAAATTCTCTAAATATGAGTTTTGGTTGAACGTTGTCACTTTTTTGGGTCATATTATTTCAAGTGAAGGGATCAGGGTGGATCCATAAAAGATGGCAGTGGTTAAGAACTGGCCTAGACCTATGATTCAAACTGATATTTGGAGCTTCTTGGGTTTGTTAGGGTATTATAGGAGGTTTGTGGAATGTTTTTCTATGATAGCTGCCCCATTGCCTAAATTGACTAAGAAGAAGGTAAAGTTCTCTTGGTCGGATGCTTGTGAGGGTAGTTTCATAAAGCTAAAGGATAATCTAACTTTGACTCCAGTTTTGACTTTGCTTGAAGGCAATGAAGGGTTTGTGGTCTATTGTGATGCATCTTGGGTGGGACTTGGTTCTAAGCAGATACAGCATGGTATGGTGATTGCCTATGATTTTAGGAAATTGAATTTGCATCAGTAGAATTATCCTACTCATGATTTGGAGCTTTTAGAGATGGTGTTTGAGCTAAAAATTTGGCGGCACTATTTATATGGAGTGTACATGGACATCTTTTCTAATCATAAGAGTCTACAGTATGTCTTCACTCAAAAAGAGCTTAACCTCAGGCAGAGGAGATGTCTTGAGCCTCACAAGGACTATGATATGAGTCTTCACTACTATCCACGTAAGTCTAATGTTGTTGGTGATTCTCTTAGCAGGTTTTCCTTAGGGAGATTAGCTCATCTGGATAAGAAGAGGTAGGAATTGGTGAAGGATATTCACCTCTTAGCTAATCTTGGAGTTCGCCTTTTGGACTCTAAGAATGGTGGTGTGTTGGTACAGGAAGTGGTTCGGTCGTCTCTTGGTGCAGAGATAAAGGAGAAGAAAATGCTAGATCCAATCTTAATGAAAATCAAGGGTGACGTAGGCTGGCAAAAGGTTAAGGTATTTCAGATCAGTGGTGATGGTACCTTGTGGTAACAAGGGAGGTTATATCTTCCTAACGTAAGATGGTTTGCGAGAAAAGGGTATTGGCTTAGGCGCATAAATTGAGCTACGTTGTTCATCCCGGTTTGATGAAAATGTATCATGATCTAAAGGAGATGTATTAGTGGAATGGTATGAATAAGGATGTGGCTGATTTTGTGGCCAAATGTTTGGTGTGTTAACATGTAAAAGTTTAGCACATGAGGACTGGAGGCTTGTATCAGGAAATTGAAATACCTGAATGGAAATGGGAAGTGATCAATATGGAATTCGTTACCAGTCTTCCTCGGTCTCGGAACCAATTTGATTCTGTTTGGGTCATCGTGGATAGGATGACAAAGTCAGCTCACTTCATGCCAGTTAGGACTAACTTTTGGGTTGAGGATTATGTGAGGTTGTATCTTCATGAGATTGTGAAGTGGCATGGGGCACCTATTTCGATTATCTCTGATAGTGGTATACGGTTTTAATTGCACTTTTGGTAGTGGTTTCAGAAGAGGTTGGGTACTAAGCTTAGTTTGAGTACTGCTTTTCACCCGCAGACGGATGGGCAAGTAGAAAGGACTATTCAGACATTGGAAAATATGCTTTGTGCACGTGTGATTGGTTATTGTGGTAATTGGGTTGAGCATCAAGACAGGATCTAGCATTTTCTTCTCCTTGATCTCTTCACCAAGATATGACCGAACCACTTCCTTTACCAATACACCACCCTTCTCGGAGTCCAAAAGGCAAAATCCAAGATTAGCCAAGCAGTTAATATCCTCCACCAACTCATCTCTCCTTATCCACATGAGACAAGCTACATATAGACAATTTGCTAAGAGTATCATTAACTTTATTAGCTTTACCTGGATGGTAATGAAGAATCATACAATAGTCTTCGAGAAACTCAAGCCATATCCTTTGCCTAAGATTCAAATCCTTCTAGATGAACACACACTGCAAGCTTTTACGATCTGAATAGATAAAAATATGAACCCCGTACAAGTAATGGCGCCAAATCTTCAAAGCAAACAAAACATCCTCCAACTCCAAGTCATGCGTTGGATAATTCCTTTCATGAACTTTCAGCTTCCTATAAGTATAAGCCAACACCTTACCATGCTGCAACAAGACACATCTAAATACTATATGTGATACATCACAGTAAATAACAAACCTATCAGTACCCTCGGGTAGGGTCAAAACTAGAGCAGAATTCAACTTATCCTTCAACTTCTCAAAGCTGCCCTCACAAGCATCATATCGCCGAAACTTCACCTTTTTCTGAGTCAACTTAGTCAATGGATTAGAAATATACAAGAAACTTTCCACAAATCTCCTATAATACCTGGCTAAATCCAGGAAGCTCCAAAGGTCAGTTTGAGTGGTGGGTTTAGGCCACTTCTTAACCGTCTCAACTTTCTGTAAATGTACCATAATCCCCTCACTAGACACAACATGAACCAGAAAGGTCACAACAGTCAACAAAAAAAATACTTTTTAAACTTGGCATTCAATCGCTGATCCTTAAGAGTCTGAAACACTACTCGGAGGTGATTGACAAGGTCCTCCCCACTCTTATCCTATACCAAGATGTCATCAATAAACACATACACGAATACATCAATGAACTGCATGAATACTCGGCTCATCAAGTCTGTAAATTTAGCCACATTATTAGTCAACCCTAATGACATCACCAAAAACTCATAATGACCATATCGGGTTTGGAAGGCAGTCTTAGGGATATCCGCCTTTCTAATCATTAACTGATGATAACCCAATCGAAGTCATTCATAGAAAAACATCTATCACCCTTAAGATGGTCAAAGAGGTCATCTATCTTAGGAAGAGGATACTTATTCTTCATCGTAACCTTATTCAACTGCTAATAATCTATACATATTCGAAAGGAACCATCCTTATTACAAGCAAAAAGCATGGGAGCACCCCAGGAGAACACACTAAGATGGATAAAACCGTTATTAAGAAAATCCTTTAATTACTCCTTAAGTAGTTTCAACTCAATCGGAGCCATTCTATAAGGAGAAATACAGATACTATGGGTATTTGATAGAAGATGGATCCAAAAGTCTATTTCCTTATCAGGAGGAATACCAGAAAGATCATCAGAAAATACTTTAGGAAATTCATTAAGAACATGGACAAATTACGGAGAGGGAACCTTAGAACTATAATATTTTACCCAAACTAGATGGTATAGACACTCCTCAAAAATCAACTTCCGAGCTCTAACATAAAAAACAAACCTTGCCTTAGGAACTAAGGCACTTTCCTCTTATTCTATTATCAATTCATTTGTGAATTGTAATGGCATTACGTATCCAACAATCTAGAGAAGCGTAGCACAAATGGAGTCAGTCCATCCAGAAGATCACATCAAAATCTACCATATCTAATTAAATCTGGTCAACCAATGTGTCCCAATCACCAATAGCTACCAAAATACCCCTATAGATCCTTTTAGAAACAACAGACTTACCCATCGAGGTAGACATAAAGAAGGGATCGAAAATACTCTCAAGACCAAAACCAAAATAAACAGCCACATAAAGGGTCACATAAAAACGGGTAACCTTATATCAAGTAAGCAGTACACATCATGAGAGAAAAATTTTAAAGTACCAGTGACAACATTAGGAGATGCATATTATTCCTAACGGGTGGCAAGAGCATAAAGACGGTTTCGACCAGTGCTAGTACTAGAAGTTGCACCCTTTGGCACAAGAGCTGAAGTAGTAGAAACTAAAACCTTATTAGCTCCAGTAGAAATATTTGTTGATGGATAGTTTCTCTGATAATGACCAGGCTGGGGATATTTGAAACACAAATTCCTCCCCTTATCACAATAACTATGGTTTTTCTATACACAGAATAAGCATGGAGGATATGATGGATCTGACTGAGCTTCACTAGCAAGAGTCTGGGTACCTTGGCCTTAAACCCATGGTTATCCTGAAAATGACGATTGCCAAATGGCTTAGGATATAGAGCTCTAGCAATAGATTAAGAGCCAGAATTTACCTAAGACTTATCTTACCCCATTACCTACCAACTCTACCATTATTCTACTTGCCTCTACCTTGCTCTGAATATTTGAATTTCTTACTCTACCTTTCCCCCATCTCTGTCTGTTTCTTATTTTCATCTTCAACCTGTTCCATATAAACCACCAACCTAGAGATGTCTATATTATTTTTCATTATTAAAGCCTTACACTCCAATTTCAAGTCATGCAACAAGCCCCAAGAAAACTTCCTCATCCTATCCCTCATTCTAGGTACCAATTTTGTAGCATAGCAAGACAATTGATGGAATTTTAAAGCATACTCCATCATACTCATACTCCGCTCCTCAGATTCACAAACTCCTAATCTTAGCCTCCCTCAATTCATAAGGAAAAAAATAATAAAGGGAAGCACCAAAAATATCCTCACACATATCCTACTAAACATCATCACCCCTTGACTCTTAGCACTCCTCATACCACTAATATGTCATATCCTCCAACTGATATGTGGCAAACTCCAAGCCCTTCACATCAATAGCAAGCATTACCCATATCATCCACAAACCCTTTAGAATCCTCTTCAACTTTAAAGCCTATGAAGGTTGGGGGATTTAACTTTATGAACTGGCCATCTCTAGTAACCTCAAAAGATAGAGAAACAAAACCAATATAGTCAGGTTGATGAGACTGAGAAGTCACTGGCTGGGTTAACAGATGAATAAATTGACGGAATTTGGCATTAGAAATGTCTCCTTAGGTCGGTGAGGCATGAACATCATCGAATCTAGAAGCCCAAAGTAGACAAGAAGGGACAGGTGGAACTCCACGTGAGTAGTCAGGAGCAGGGACCGTAAACTGGGTTTGAATTACATAAGTAAGATAAGTTCCATCCACATTATCTTCAACTGGGATAAAAGAGTTTCCACCAGTATCAGATCTTTAGGGAGGCATGATCTAAAATGCAAACAAATGGTATTAGAGGAGATTTCAAGACTTTAGACTCTATATCTCAAAAAAATTAATCATAACAAAAGGTAGCATTCATAAATGTCCTGTAGCCTCTCCCTTTTAAATGTGGTGCATTACCCATCCATAAAATAGACTATACTTGACATGGCTTTGTGGACTCCCAATAACCATGAACCTACGCTCTGATACCATGCTTGTCAAGACCTAAACTAGGGCTTGGCCCTGATGGGTATCTCAAGTATGCTGAGGATCAGAGACTACTTCCTTTGCCTAGCCAAATAGAACATATTACACCTAGCAGCGGATGAATTCTTAATATATAACAAGATAGAGCTGAGTTCAAAATATATAACTAGATAGTTAAGCAACTATCTCAGAAAGAAATCTAAGATCTTTAACATCCATTCTAATCCACAGTAATCCATATTGCCTCTAGTAGCCAAGAACAAAATATGTCGAGACATGCCCTCGATAAAAGTCAAAAGAAATGAAAGGTAGTCTACAACATAATGTAACCAAAACATGAAATAAGGGTCTTCCAAAGAATGGAAGATAACTACTTCAAAGATGACTCACGATCTATCAAGAAGTAATCTATCACCGTGTAGGGAAATCAAAAGTGTCTTTGTTCCCTGCATCATGTGAGGATACAAAATTTAGAGATAGTTAATAGGGTGAGCGCTAACATGCAACTCAAGATAAGGATAAAATAAAGCCAATTCTTAATACATTCAAAACTCAATGTATATTTTAACATATATGCATACGCATATATTTGTATAAGATGCTGGGATAGGGAACAATGTTTAGCATGAGAGTTAAAACTATTAACCTAGACTGTGTAGCTCTAATCATCCTAAGGGCACCCATAGGGTATATGGGTTTATGTCTCCTTGCTGAAAGGGTCCCAGTGCGTGTTAGTCACAAGAACCAGGGAAATACAAGGATAATCCAGGGTATACCTCACCCCCATCCAATCCAATATATATATATAAGTGTGAACCATCCACATAGTCATAAAGACCCCAACACCAACAAACACGGTTTCCACTATTGGTCCCCCCGAGACATTCTTGTTCTACGATGAGCTACACAACCCTCTTCAAGACCAACTAAAGTAAGTTACCCATAACCCATACATTTAACGAAGGAATTATTCGTTAATGGATAAACCATAGGTATCGTGATACCATTATGCTTTCAAGATTATAATTTTACCATACCAATTCTATATTTTTGGGGGAATACCACGACCCTCTTTACTCATTAAATCAAGTTAGGGAAATGCCACGACCTACTTGGTTCATTAAATCAGGTTTAAAATAAAAAGAATGGCCAACAAGGCCTTCAAAATCCCTTTTTATCCTTTAAACCATTTATACAACCCAATAGATTAGGGAAATAAGCCAAATCATGTGATTAACTATATTTTAAATCCAATTATTCAAGTGGGTTTAGGGAATATAATTTTCAAACCAAATTCCAAATCCAAAATAATCTATTTTGGGGAATACTTCAATCCCCATCCCATTCACTAGACCCATGCACCTTAACGGGTTTCAAAATACATAAATAAAATATGAACGCTTGCATTAAAACCAAATAAGGAGTCCAAGTCATGTATGAGAATAATTGTAAGATAGACACACAACAACAGTTTCTTTAACAAAGTCAAAAAACAAAGAGAGTAAGAAATCCCATACCTTAAGCACGATTATCCAATTTGGGGAACAAGAACGGATACTTGGACTTTATGTTCTCTTCAGCTTCCCAAGTAGTTTTTTCTATCTTTTGTTTCATCCATAGAAACTTTACAGAACCCATATCCTTAGTCCTCAAACGATGGACTTGTCTATCCAAAATCCCTACTGGGACTTTCTCATTAGAAAAGGAATTCAAAATACCAATATCCTCAATAGGTACCACCAAAGAAGCATCACCCATACACTTATTCAACATCAAAACATAGAAAACCGAGTGAACATAGCCCAAACTCAAAGGTAAATCTAACTCATAAGTAACCTTCCCCACTCTCCTAAAAATCTAGTATGAACACATATAATGGGGGATAATCTTCCCATTATTCCCAATCCGCATAACACCCTTCATCAGAGATAACTTAAAGATCACCAAATCACTAACCTTAAACTCCAACTCTCTTCGCATCACATCCATATCGTACTTCTGGTGATTCTTAACAGTCTTATATCTATAGATAAATTACCTTCACATTCTCCATGGATTAGTGAACCATGTTTGGATCAAACAATCTGGTCTCACCAACCTCAAACCACTCGATAACAGATCTACACCTCTAACTATAAAGAGCTTCAAAATAAGTCCTCCCAATACTAAAGTGATAACTATAATTATATGCAAATTTAATGAGAGGTAAATAGTAAACCCAAATACCACTAAAATCAATCACACAGGATCTTATCCTGTATTCTAAAGTTAGAATAGTCCTCTCCACTTGTCCGTCCGTCTGAGTGTGGAATGCAATGGTAAAGTTCACCAGTATGCCCAACCCTTTTTGAAATGAATGTAAAAAAATGATAAGAGAACTGTATACCTCAATCTTAAATGATGGACACTTAAGAACCATGTAATTTTATGATTTCCAAAATAAATAACTTTTCACAATCCTCTCTAATATAAGAAGCCTTCATAGGTAAAAAGTGAGTATACTTAGCCATCCTATCTATGATGACCCAAATTTAATCACGGAAGACTAGTAATAAAGTACATATTGATCACATACCACTTCCACATTGGCAACTTAACCTTTTGAGACATGCCACAAAGCCTCAAGTGCAAAACCTTTACCTACTGACACACATACATAGCCACGGAGTTAGCCATATCTCTCTTTATATTTTTCCACCAATAAATCTGCTTTAGGTCATGATACATATTCGTGGATACCAAATGAACTATATACATCAACTCATGAACCTCAATCAAATCTCCTTCACATAGTCCATCAATATTAGGAACACATAATCTACCTTAGTACGTAAAGATACCATCTCTACTAATCTCAAATTCCAGGACATTCTACTATTCCATATCATCCGTAATATGTATCAATATGGGGTCTAAGACCTACTTCTCCTTCATCTTTACACGAAGATATAACCTCACCATCTTTTACACAGTCACACCACCATTCTCATAATCTAAAAGATAAACTCTAAGATTAGTCAACCAGTGAATGTCCTTTACCAATCCTTGTTTTTCCTCATCCACATATAAAAGATACCCATGGACAACCTTCTAAGAGTATCAAAAACCCCATTAGCTTTACTGGATGGCGATAAAGACTCGTATTATATTCCTTGAGCAACTCAAGCCATCTCCTTTACTTGAGATTCAACTCCTTTTGGGTGATATATATAATAAGTTTTTATGATCTTAATAGATATCAACATGAACTCCTTACAATTAATGATGCCAAATCTTCAAAGAAAACACAACAACCACCAACTCCAAATCATAAGTTGGATAATTCCTTTTATGAACTTTTATTTGCCCAGAAGAATAGTCCACAACCTTATTGTGAAACATCAAGACATAACCTTATCGTAGACGTGATTCATCACAATAAACAAAAAACCCATCAGTACCCTAGGGCAGGGTTAAAACTGGAGCAGAAGTCAACTTATCCTTCAACTTCTCAACACTAGCCTCTTAATTATTAGACCATAGAAATTTTGCCTTTTTCTGAGTCAACATAGTCAATGGAATAATAATTAATGAGAAAATTTTCATAAATGTCCTACAATACCTAATTAAACCCAATAAGCTCCTAATGTCGGTTGGAGAGGTGAGTCGAGGCCACTTCTTAACCACCTCAACTTTCTGTGGTTCTACCATGATCCCCTCAATAGACACAACATGACCCAAAAAGGTCACCATATTTAACATACATGGAGGACCCATTTTCAGCGTACCGTTAAACAAACCCATGTGTGGAAAATTGCGTGGGGGCTTACATTTGGTGTTAATTTGAGACAACAAGTTTTGAAGTGTAACCCCATAGTTTTGGAGAATTAAAGAAGAACCCCTTAGTTTATTCCTTACATACCAAGTTCTCCTCTTTATTAAAGGTATTTTTGGGATTGCACATGTTGAGGAAACATCCCATGGCCGCCCCTTTCATTAAGGTTATTTTTGTCCTTTTTACTATGTAATAAGCTAGTCTATAAATAGTCACTTATTAATCTTATTTTAGTTATATTTTGATGATGTATTGATAAGACAAGTCTTGAGCTCCATTTGGGGGTGTTCCATGTAGCTAACGTCTTGGAAAAGCCAAGATTAGTGTAGGGCTTGGAAAAGCCAATATTGCACATTGCTTAGAAACGGTGGTTGTAAGCAGATTTGATTCCCTTAGCGGTCACTGTAAGAAGATTGGTGTTTGTACTTGTGGGTTTAAGGGTCTTAACATTTGAAACATGTTTTGGTTCTTGTTCTTCATATGTTCTTATGTCATCTTTCCTATCCCTTTATTTTTATTGCACTTGTCTTCCATTTCTTGTCTTTGTGGCCTCGGCTCATGGTGTTTGTGTTGCTTCCATGTATTGTTGTTCTTCTTGCTCTTAGTTTCTCTTGTTGTTCCTGTGTTTGTGGGTTATTTCTTTGTTATTCTTAGTTGGTTCGTATTTTTCTTGGTCGTTCTGTTATCATTTGGTATCAGAGCAAGGATTGATTTTGTTCCAACAAATCAATCTTAGGCTTATTAATTTGAAAATATAAAAAAGTGTTAAAAAACTAAAATCTCAAAAAAAAGAATTTTGTCATGTTTTTGTATCTTGGCCAAAATTTGAGACTTATATTTAGGAGATTTCTTGTGTTTTTTGTTTCTTCCAGTGTTAGACCCTTCTTCACTAACACTTTAGAGTCAAAATCTAAATTTTGAGCCATTTCAAAGTTATTTTTGAATTGGAAGATTGTTGTTGAGGGCTTGAGCTTGAGCTTGAGCCATGTGTTATTGATATTTGTGGTTGAGATTTGGTCTTAAAATTATGGTATTGTTGTTGAGGAGCTCAAATGCCAAAAGAAACAAAAATCATCAAATTCAAAGATTATTTTTGTTAGGTACTATTGTTGAATGTTCTTCATGTTCTTCATAAGTTGTTGAACAAGAACATTCAAAATAGTGGTTTGATCCAAAAGTCAAGTGGAAAGAGAGTGAGTCTTTGTTTGTCTTTAAAACATTTCCAAGATAAAATAAAAGAAGAAAGGGAGCAAAAGGCTTTCAAAATACTTGTTGCCCAAAAGGAGAAAAAGGGATATTTCAAGGCTTACGAAAAAAGAAAAGGAGACAAAGACCCTTAAAAAGTTGTCTTGCCAAAATGGTGCAAGAAAGTCAAAGCCTCTAGAATTGTGAAAAAAGGCTCCAAATTCTTGTTTGTCCCTACCAAAACTGAATTTCCACTCTTCCACTTGAAAAATTGACCAACTCAAATTGCCAACAAGAAAAAAAAATTACCACATCATCTCGCTACCACGTCACCAAACTACCACATCATCAAAGTGCCACATCATCAACGTTCAAAGTACTTTGAAGCTCAAATTTAGATTCTATGTTTCTTTTTTTTGTTTTGTTAGTTTCTTTTCTTAATTCTAGTACTAATTAGCAACTAGTAATCACCTACTAGATTGTCATTTAGTTTTTGAAACCATTTTTGTCGTGTATTCATTATTTGTTTGATTTTCTCATTTTTTTAATTAGTCGTAACTATTTGTTTCAAGTGCATAAGTAGATTTTTTTGTTTTATGTCTCGAGTCAATCAAACAAGAATTTATCCCATCCGTTAAGTAAGATTGATATCTTATTGACTACTGGAGTCTAAGCAACTTTCAATATTTGCAGCTCCAATTGTGAGGAGCACAAAATTGAGTGCATACGAGTGTTGGTGATGAGCTTTTACCACTAATTTTGTTTGTTCATTTTCTAGTTACAAGTTGTTATAAGGGGTACATGTTTTCGATAGCCGCGGATTATTATGACTATGACATGGGAGACTATGATTGTATTAAGGGATTTTATGGCTACGGAGTTGTTGGAGATTATGGGGGCTATGAAAATAGCCATGATCAAGGCACAGGTAGATTTGAGGGCTACTGGTTTGAGGGGGAAAATGAAGTAAATGAAGTACATCGTTCTTATGGTGAACATGGAGACAATGAAGAGCCTTTGGATGGTCCTTATGATAAAGTTGAGACGTATGGGGAGTCTTACACTTCCCAAGATAAAACTAGAATTGGTTAAGGTATAACCCTTTCATTTGAAAATATTATGAGAGATATGGTAAGAGTGCACGTGTGGAATATGAATATTCATATTCTTCACCTTGTAGTACTTCTTATCAAGGTCAACATGATCTGAATGGTTATACTAGCTATAGTAGAGGTTTTCCTATAAGAAGAAGAGGGCATGCATCTCCGAAGCCGAAGGGTACGCATGTGCCTTACAATGTTGATCCAAGAAAGAGTGTTCATTCTTTAAAGGTGATCATTTGTGGGGTTTCGGGATTCTTCATTGTGCTAGATGATAGGTGCTATAGAAACTACATCATTCAATCCATTGTTTATTTAGGACAGTTTCAAAAACCTTTAGTTGTTCCATATTCTGTGGACAGGTTTAAGATTACTGAGATGGTGAAGGTTGTCTTTTCTCATTTTGAATACAATGAGGAGGTGTGGTGTGATATTTTTTCCTTGACATACAATCATGTAAGATTGGGTGCTAATTGGTTTGCACAACATAAAGTTCCAAATGTGCAAAATTGGCCTAATATTGTAAGAGACTGGTGGGGAAATCATCTCCTGGCATCCATTCTGTCCAAGTCTCAAAGAGAAGTGTTAACCTACTCAAATCTGAATGTTTATGAGAGACAAAACATTAAGATGGTTAAGGGTGTGCAAGGTGGTAATCCAAGAGTGGAAAAAGGATAGTTTGTGTGGAGCAAAGTGAGGGGATTACCACTAAACTGTGCTAACTTTGTTTGTCCTTCTATTTGTAAGGACATTTGTGTAGGTAGAAACATGGAAAGAAGAGGAAAGAAAGGCCAAAGAGAAGTTTCTACCAAAGCTTATGGGGGACCTTCACACCAAGGTGAAGGAAAACATACTCAAGAATTTCAAGGTAAAATAGCTAACTCTTACACTTTTGTGCACGTGAATGATGATTGTGTGGCTAGTAGCCCGTTGAGTATAAGTAGTAGCTTACCTACATATGAGTAGATTTATTCTTTTCCACTTGTTGATGGTGTACATATTATGCGTGTGGATACACTAGTTGATCCTATTGATAACTGAATTGACTCTTCTCGTAAGATTGATTTGTGTCCACCTAGTGTTGAAGCCATTATGTTGAAAGAAAGTACATAGTCTTGTGAAAATTTTATTGATCAACATGTGTGTAAAAATTTTCCACCACTTGAGGTTATGTGTAATGTGATTAATGTATCTTAAGTGAGTGAAGAATTTGAAAATATTGGTCAAGGGAATAGGAGTGAACCCATGAGCTTGTTTTTTGGTATAGATTCTAATGTTTGCTTGTCTCTTAGGGATAATAATGTTCTTGAAACATCTTTAAAACATAATGATGAACTTATAGAGAGTGAGTTTGCTTGTTCCAAATCTTCCCACGAGGTATAACCTTTTCTCTTTAGGTATAATGTCTTGTTTGAAGATGGTATAATCACTCCTAATGGACCTAGATGTGATAATGATGTTAAAGGTATATCTTGTCTTGAAGTCTATTTCCTATATGCCAACCCACTATTGTGTTACAATATTCCTCCTAAAGATAGAAATCTCTTTTTGAAAGATAAGAGTACTCTTAAGGGTAAGGAATGTGTAGTCTCGGAAATTACTTCTTATTCTACTTTGTGTAACTTTATTGTTGAGAGTACTCATGGTAATGATGGAGAAACTATTAGTGAGTACACACATAAGTACACCTTAGAAGAATTTGACTTGAGTGATACCTTTATCTACTCTATTTGATTTTTGATGATATGTATGTTATTATAGAGAGTATACCGTGTAGTTTGGCTAAAGACTACGGGAAAGAGGAGTGTTATCTAGACCCGTGTCTATGGAAACTCTTCCCATTTAACCTCGGTTCCAAATATTAAAATGGTGATATTGGTTCACCCAACATGTTGCTTGGTCTACATGACAAGCCAAGTGTCCCTCTTGAAAACCCAAGAGCAAAGCTGTCATTGACTCCTTGGGATAATGTTTCTAAATATACATCCTTGCTTGATACACTTGTGCTTAAATTGCATGAATACAAAATTGTGGATGCCAAGTTGTCTATTTTCTTGAAGGAAAGAATGTGTATTTGTTTAAATGCTTTGTCTTTACCCGTGTATACCTTTACACTTGATTCTTTCCTATACTAGCTCTTAGCCTATGATGACATCCATGCTTGTTTTGGATTTTTATAATGTAGAGGTAGGGAAATTATTGGTTGGTCCACTTGTTTGAATGAAAATTCTATATGGGTTTGGTGGAATTTAAAGACCAATAGTGGTACCAGGTTTGATAAGGTCACTTGAAGAGGTAATGAAACAATTGTACTTTATGGTTCCTAAGTTAGGGGTAGTCTTATCTTTTGGACTTAGAGATACCATTAAAACCTTTGTAGTTTCTTTTTCTCTTGATACTTATCATATCTATTTCCTTTGTGATATTTTTACTAAGTTTTTCCTGACTAATACAAAGGATTCATGGTTATATTTCAAGTATGTACCGCCTTGGCATAATGATGTTATTTATTTTGATAACTCTTACCCTCATTCCATGAGGATGTTGTTCGTGTTTGTCCTTTCTTTATCTTTTAAAGGTGTGCATTCGAGGTTTAATCCTTTTCAAGAAGGGGAGGATGATACGATCCAAATAGTCATCTTAGTCCTTAAAGACATCATTGGAGGACAACATATAGAGACTCAAGACTTGGTCACCCCGAGGACACAAGAACATGCATGGAGGACCCATTTTGAGCATGCCATTAAACAAACCTATGTGTGGAAGATTGCGTGAGGGCTTACATTTGATGCCAATCCAAGACTTTAAGTTTTGAAGTGTGACCCCACAGTTTTGAAGCATTGAAGACGCACCCCATTATTGATGCCTTACATACCAAGGTCGCCCCTTCATTAAGGGTATTTTGGGGATTGCACATATTGAAGAAACATCCCATGGCCGTCCCTTTCATTAATGGTATTTTGGTTATTTTTACTTTATAATAAGCTAGAATATAAATAGTCACTTATTAGTCTTATTTTAGTTAGATTTTGATGATTAATCGAGAAGACAAGTCTTGAGCTCCATTTGGGGGTGTTCCATGTAGTGTAGGGCTTGGAAAAGCCAAGATTAGTTTAGAGATTGTAAAACCCAATATTGTAAATTGCTTAGAAACGGTGGTTGTAAGTGGAGTTTATTACATTAGCGATCACCATAAGAAGATTGGTGTTTTTACTTGCGGGTTTAAGGGTTTTTATGTTTGAAACACTTTTTGGTTCTTATTCTTCGTAAGTTCTTATGTCATCTTTCCTGTCACATTATTTTTATTGTACTTGTGTTCCATTTCTTGCTTTTTGGCCTCATCTTGTTGTGTTTGTGTTGCTGTTGTGTGTTGTTGTTCTTCTTGCTCTCGGTTTCTCTTGTTGTTCTTGTGTTTGTTGGTTGTTTCCATATTGTTCTTGGTTGGTTCATGTGTTTCGTGGTCATTCCATTATCAATTCTTCACTGCCACCTTATTTAACAACAAATAGTCTATACACATCTGAAGGGAACCATACTTTTTACGCATAAAAATTACGGGAGCACCCTACGGGGACATACTAGGATTGATGAAACCTTTATCATAAAGATTATTTAACTGCTCCTTAAGTTCTTTCAACTCAGTTGGAGCCATTCATAAGGAGGAATAGAGATAGGACAGGCATTTGGTAGAAGATTGATCCCAAAGTCTATTTCCCCATAAAGAGGAATACCAATAATATCAACACGAAACACTTTAGGAAATTCATTAAAAATAGGGATAGATTGCAAAGAGGGAACCTCCAAACTAGAATCTTTAATCCAAAATAGATGGTATAGAAGCCCTTTGGAAATCAACTTTCAAGCTTTAAGATTAGAAATAATCATTCCATTAGGAACAAAGGAACTTCCCTCCCATTCCATTATCAGTTCATTTAGGAATTGAAAGCAGACCTTATGGGTCTGACAATCTAGAGAAGAGTAGCATGAATGGAGCCAATCCTTCCACAAGATCACATCAAATTCTACCATATCCTATTCAATCAGATCTACCAATGTCTCCCTATAACCAACAGATACCTTACAACCCATACCCTTTGAGCCACAACAAAATTTCCCCCTAGGTAGACAAAAAAAAGGATAAAAAATACCCTCAAGACTGAAACAAAAGTGAATAGCCACATAAGTGGTCACATAAGAAAGGGTAGACCTCGGATCAAGTAAATAGTACAGATCATGAGAGAAAAGTTGTAACATACTAGGTACAACATTAGAAGATACCTCAGATTACTAACAGGTGGCATGATCATAAAGATGGTTTCTACCAGTTCCAGTACTAGAAGTATCACGCTTTGGCGCAGGAGCCGAAGTGGTAGAAAACAGACCTTATTAGCTCTAATAACAGTATTTTTTGATGAATATTTTCTCTAAAAATATATAGGTTGGCAACATTTGAAACACAGATTCCTCACCTCATCACAATAACCATGGTGCATCTATCCATAAAATTTGGAAGAATGATATAATGTAGTTGACTGAGCTCCTTTAGCCTGGGTCAGGCCACCATGGGTCTTCAACCCACTGTTAGCCTAAAAGCTTCGATTATGAGATGGCATAGGATAAGGAGAAATAGTCATTGAATAAGAACAAGAATTTACCCAAGCCTTCTTCTTTCCCTACTGCCTACCATCTCTACTACTCTTTTGTTGGCCTCCACCCTAGTCTAAATATCTTAATTTCTTACTCTGCCTCTCCCACATCTCTCTCTATTTCTTTTTTTTATCATTAACCTATTGGATATAAACCATCAACCTCAAGATATCCATATAATTGTTTAGCATATCAGCCTTACATTTAAATATCAAGTCACACAGCAAGCCCGAAGCAAACTTCCTCATCTTATCCCTCATGCTAGTTACGAACTCCGGGGCATAGTAAGATAGCTGGTGGAATTTCAAAGCATACTCCTTCACATTCATCCTCCCTTACCTCAGATTCACAAACACCTCGGCTTTAGCCTCCCTTAACTCCTAGGAAAGAAACGATCAAGAAAAGTACAAAAAAATTCCCCCCATGTAGCCTACTCAACATCATCACCCCTCAACTACTCCCGCTCCTCATACCACTGATATGATACATCATTCAACTGATATTTAGAAAAATCCACACCCTTTACACCAGTAACATGCATCACCTTGAATATCTTTTCTATCTCATCCATAAACCCTTGAGGATCCTTCTCAACCTTAGAGCCTATGAAGGTTGGGGGATTTAACCACAAGAACTGGACAACTCTAGGGACCTCAGAAAATGGAGCAACTGAACCAACACGGCTAGGATGACGAAATAGAGAAGTCACTAAATAGGTTAGTAGATGAATAGATCAATGAAATTTTGCATTAAAAATATATACTTGGGGTGGTGAGGCATGAACATCATCAGCCTAAGAAGCTCGAGGAGGACTAGTAGGGACCAGTGGAACTCTATATAGGCAGTTAGAAGTAGGAACCCTAGACCGAGTCTGTACTCTATAAGTAGGATAAGTTTTATCCACATTATCCACAAGTAGGAAAGCAGAGTTTCCACGAGCATTAGATCTCTAGGGATGCATGATCTGAAATGCAAATAAACAAAATTAGAGGAAATTTCAAGACCTTAAGACTCTATTTCCCAAAAAATAAATCACAAGAAATGGAAAAGTTTCTAAATGCCCCGTAGCCTCTCCCTTATAAGTATGGTGCGCTACACATCCATAAGAGAGAGTCTACTTGGCATGACTTTGTGGAAACCTAATGACCATGAAACTACACTCAGATACCAAGCTTGTCATGACCTAAACTAGGGTCTGTCCTTGAAGAGTATCCCAAGTCCATCGAGGATCGGAGATGTAACACCCTACTTTTGACTTAAATTATTTTTAAATATATTATTAAAGATTGTCAGGAGTGTTTTGGAATTTTTGGAAGGGGTTCGAGGCTATTTTGGAGTACTGAGGTAGTATGCCTCTGCGATACTTTCATGTCATAGAGGATTATGTCCATGATATACATTGTGTCATCGAGGATAATATCTATGATAAGAAGCGTGGCACACAGGTTAGCCTTTGTGATAAGGTTTATGCCCTGCTGCTATGTTAAAGTCGTGTTGACTTATTTTATTTCCCTTTGGGAAGATGGTTGTTGGGATATTTTCTCTTTAGTATAACCCTTAAGAATAATATATCCTATTTCTTCAAGTTTTAAGCGATCCCATTCTCTGATTACACTCTTAGACTCAAAACCCCAAGAAAGCATAAGGATTTCATTTTACATTCATCTTTCGGGTTTTAAGTTCCAAATTTCTCTCAAATCCTTATGTTTCTAAGGTATGTTACTCTTCCCCCTAAACCTTTTTTGCTAATAGCATATATTTACAATCGTATTCATGTGATTTAAATTAAAGATTTTGAATGTCGGTTGAGGGCTTTTGAGCGTTAATAAATGAATTATTTTTCCCATGGTTTCTATTGATTATACATGATTTGAAAAAATAATTTGAAATGTTGGGTGCATGGGCATGGGAAATTGGTATGGAGGTATTGGATTCCCCGAACTTGGATAATGTTGAATATTAGAATTGGAATAACCTCAACCTAATTTTGTGAAACTTGCTTTGAACATAAGAATATCCATATTCAACTATTTTTGGAATCATTGCATGATATGAAAGTCTATTGAAACATAAAAAACTTTTTATTGAACCCTGGGTCATGGATTCCCCCAAACTAATGAATAATTGAACCTAAGGGGTCATGGATTTCCCTATACAAATGAATGATTGGAGATTGTGGGGTCGTGGATTCCCTCTAATTATTATGGCTATTGTAGAGGCATGTCCCAACTCTTATTGTTATTAGGTAGGTTAGAGGCTTTGTGGATATTACTGTGGACTTGGGATTGGTTGTTGAATTCTTACACTTCTTTTAGGTCATACTTATTTATCTTGTTTATGTTCAGAATTCTGCTACTATACTTATATTGTGTTCTGTTTGACTAGGAAAATGGGGTGGTCTTCAGTCCTCGTTGGACTTGAGATACCCGTCACGACCAGGCACTGGTTTGGGTAATGACGGGAGACCACCCCCATTACCTATCCAAACAGAACACAATACAACTAGCAATGGATAAATTACAAACATATAAGAAGATAGAGTTGAGTTTCGAACATATAAAAGGATAGTTAAGAAACAAACTAAGAAAGAAATCTAAGAAATTTAAAATCAGTCCCAATCCACAGTAATCCACAAAGACTCTAGTAACCAAGAACAAACTAAGTCGGTATATTCCCTCGACGATAGCCATAAAAAAATGAAAAGGTAGTCTAGGACATTGTGTAACAAAAACATGAAATGAGGGTCTTCCGAAGAATAGAAGCTCACCACTTAAAAGATGACTCACGAACTATCCAGAAGGCACCTATCACTACGTAGAGAAAGTAGAAGTGTCTTTTTTTCCTACATCGCATGGGGATGTAGCATCCAAAGATAATTAGCAGGGTGAAATCTCGGATGTAACTCAGGAAAAGGATAAAATAATGCCACTTAAAAATCCAGTGCAAACTCAATGTACATATTCACATAAATATTTATATAAGATATAGGGAACAAGGTTTATCATGAGAATTAAAACCATTAACCTGTATTGATGTATCTAACCATCCTTTAGGTACCTATGGGCTACCTGGGTTTAGCTCCTCCTGCTGAAAGAATCTCAGTTTATGTTAGTCGCACAACCCAGGAAAATCAAAGGATGAGCCAGATAATGCCTTGATCCCGGCTAGTCTAAAACATATATATACATAAGTGTGAACCATGCACATGGTCATAAAAACTCCCACACCGAAAAATATGGTTTCCAGTATTGGTCCCCCAGGACCTTCACTTTCCACGGCAAGCTACAAAACCCATTTTAAGCCCAATTAAAGCAAGTTTCACATAACCCATCTATTTAACCAAGGAATTATCTGTTATGGCATCAACTAGAGGTATTGTCATACCATTACTCTTGCAAACTTATAATTATTCCATAGAGATTCCATCTACTTGGGAGAATGCCACGACCTCCTTTGTTTATTAAATCAAGTTGGGGAATGCCACAACCTCTTTTGTTCATTAAATCAAGTTTAAAATAAAAAAAAATGCCCAACAAAGCCTTCAAAATATATTTTTATCCATTTAACCATTAATTCAATGAAATAGATTAGGGAAATAAGTCAAATCATATGATTAACCTTATTTTGAATCCAATTATGTAAGTGGGTTACAAGAACACAATTTCCAAACAAAATTCCAAAACCAAGATCATTAATTTGGAGGAATACCTAGACCCTCATCCTATTCACCATACCCATTCATCCCAATGGGTTTCAAAATACATAAATAAGACATGAACACTTGCATTAGCCCATGGAAATTCAAATCAAGTAATAATCCTTCCAAAACCCTCAACCCAATTCAAAATCCATATTAAAATCCACATGAATAACCATTTAAACACATGCTTTAAGTAAAACTAGTTTAATAAGAGAGGTACATGCCTAAAAGTATTAGGAATTACGGAGGGAAATCAACCTCTGAGCCCTAGATGATCCACCTTGAGAAACCCTAGACTTGTTCTTTCTTTGATTAATTTGAGAGAAGAGAAGTGTATTTTTATATCTTTTTATGTAATAATAATACCCTAATTTTTTTTTAAGTCATGGGTCATAATTGGGGAATGATGGAAATGACAAAAGTGCCCCTAATAAAACACAGGAAAAACTATCGCTAGTGACTATGAGTCACATCAAGACTCATGTCATCTTGTTATGAGTCGTTTCCATGACTCAAAGTTTAGGTAGAGATGTGGGGCCGCCTCACTGTTTACCCTATGAGTTATACCCTAAAACTTGTACATGGACCTTGCAAATCATAGGATCCTAGTAATAACCACAACAGGGCTTAGGCACCTATATTTGATTGACTACGGAAAGCAACCTACAACTCGTAAAGAGTCATTAAGACTCATGGCATCCCAGTCATAGTCACAATAGAAACATGGGCAACCCTCACTGTTCACTCAACGGCACGAGCCTCACAGCCCATCCGGAGACCTTACAACACGTTAGATGAGTCATAGTCTCAGAAGTAAGATCCAAACTAAAGAAATTTTTAGAGGAAAAACTTTCGGGTATTGTATTTAGACTTTTTGTAAGTCATCATAGTGGGAGATGGGTTTATGAATTGAGTTTACAGTGGCTTTTCACTATTTAATTGACATCAAGATAGAGTGGATTAGTCAGTTTCTAGAGGTTTATGCAATAGAATTATGATTTTTATTTTTAGGGTCATTGGGACTAGCTTTTTCCTTTGTTAGAGATCACAGACATTAGTCACCAACATTGGGCTATTTAGGTGGAGCCTCACGAGACACAGTTCATACACTAGTCCATATGTGTTTTTGGTGAGTCGACTTTATTCTTTAGAGGTTACTTGTGATGTGAATATATTGAAAAGAACTAGATGATACTGTAGATAATCTATGTTAGAAAGACTAGAGAATGTTAGATTGAAGATTGTAGTTGATTGTATGGTACATGCATCACATTGTCTTTATTGTGGTTAAGTATTATATTTGTTATGGTTGTATTTGTATCATGTCAATATACTTTGGTTTAGGTCTTGCATATTTTAATTATGCCCAGTTTTGTTGATGGTTAGTTAGCTATCGAGGAAAAGTTGGTGGTTATTTGGAGAACTATAGTAAATAAGTAATGTATAAGAGAATTCCTTTAGAAAAATCCCTTAGAACATTTTTTCCATGACCACTATATCGGGAGACTTGCACAGCATACCAGAATAGTAAATTATCCTATCGAGATTTTGGGGCTCTTACTATCGATTGACTTTTGAGGATCAAAATTCTTTTTAGTAGTGGATGTTGTAATAACCTTCAAGGTCATTGTCTCACTTTCTATGCATATTTTTACATTTCATGTATTTGAATGGCTACCCTAAGTCATTTATAACTTACTGGAGTCGGTGGTTCAGTTCCTAAGTAGTTTGTTTGGGTTTTAAGATAATTTTCCTACTTTAGAGCTTTTGAAGTATGAACTTAGTTTTCATCCAAAAGTTTTGGTAACTATCCTTGGATGAGAATTTTAATTGTTCTATTAGCTCTGGAACATGGATTTTAGGCAAGGACGATCCTTGGTTATGGTCTCAAGGCTTTTGAGCTCAATTTAAGCTAATGGGTGTATTTTAGTAAAAATAAAATAGTGGTTATGTGGCCCACATTTCATCAAAATAGTCTCGATTTGAAATTTTGATGGTTCCATTGATTCTAGACTACTGTTTTCTTGGGGTAGCATAGTTCAACTGAATTCATGGGGCTCCAAATAAATCCCAAGCACCCATTCCAAATAATTTTGGATTTAGCAAAATTTTTGGTTTTTGGTAGCTGGTTTAACCGCATAAGTGGATTTGGAGCTACTTCAGTGGTAAATAATTCAGTAGTTCAGTGTCGCTTTAGATATATTTTGATATTTATCCGAGAGACCACCTTAGCAGTACTTATCTAATTTAACAGATGTTGCTTAAATGACCAGGTATTGCTTTAGCAACATTTTGTCCCTACTTTATTTTCTACTTTTACAGTAAATTGCCTATTTAGTGATATTTTCCTTAATGACCTAGTGGTTGCACCAGCTATCACTACTAAGCCTATTATTTATTAACTTCATCCCTTTACCCATTTTAACTCCTTTTCATCTATTGCTATGATTTTTAGCATAGAAATTAATGGGATGTCTTTCCCACTAACATCAGGTATTATACGTGAATGATCCAAGTCATTTCCTATTATTTTTTGTGTCTCTTTCCTCCCAAAAATCCATCAAACTCTTGGTTTTGGAATCTTTAATTCTTGAACATTTTTGGATGATTTGACCACTAATTTGGACCCTGATCATCACAAATGTTTGAGCATGAGTTCCTTGTCCTCTGAGGGACCTAATGAAAGATTCAATTTCTAACTTCTATATGTGGGGCACGCAAGCATATTTTGGCTTAATTTTTGGCCTTGAGTTTCTTGTTGCAATATAGGTCTCGCTTTGCACATAATAATAAATATATTAGTATATTATGTTTATGATAGTGGTGCTATATTTTGAGATTAAGTAGAGGGATTGAGTAGGTCATGGGATGTTTGTGGTTGTCTGCTACTTACTTTGATCTATGAGATGGTGTATTATGTAGATTGTATACGGGATAGGGGTCTATGTGGTAGGTCTATAGTTATTTCTTTATTTCTATATTCATAGCTTTTATTAGGAGCCTTAGATTGGATTTATGCTTCGAAATCCTTAGTTAAATAATTTTTTCCCTTATAATAGGTACATCAGGTCACTTAAGCTATTATTGTAATCCCTTAAGGTAATTACAATAGAATAGTACCATTTGCTAGCACGTGTACATTAGACTTTTTTTACATCACATTATATAGTTAGTACTGACCCCTGACTTATATATTCACCCTTGTACATCCATATTTCAGGTTAGGATTAGTAGTTTTGTTTGCTTTCTATGTCAATAGGCTAAGAATAATGTTCCTAGGCATAGGTTTGGGTTAGTACCTCATAGGAAAGATGGTTTTTATAGTTTGGCTCCTCTCGTACCATGTTTTATTCTAGTTATCCTCGCTTATTTGTTGACATATTTATGTGTAATTTTTATTCAAGATATATATTCATACTGCTCTATATATTGTTGGGCTCAAGTCCTTGGTTACAAGATTAACTGGATACTAGGATAGTTCTCTATTCTCTTAAAGAGTTTTGTCTTAGTTTATAAACAATTAGGAACTTTCACTTTCATTGCTTTGATAATGGTGATGACATGCATACATTTATTCATATATCTAGAGGTACAATTCCAATAAAAAGGCTTTATTAAAACTTTTTACTCATAAATTTATTTTTAATACAAAAATTGTACCACTCTTATATCAGATGATGGTTTTTTAAACTAGAATGCACCACTTTGAATTCTCTGACCAAGGAAGACTTTGGTTTATTCACAATCTAATCATTTATTATTATTTACTTATTTCAATTGAGGGAGATTTTGTCCCTTTCTACACTATTATATCATTTTAGTCTCGGTTCAATTTTGGGCACTGGATTTTATGGAGTACTACAATCTTACATTTCTCCGATTTGATTATGTTGAAAATTTATTTTGACTAATAGCTAGATGTATTAGAATAGGACCAGGAAATATATACAGATATACATGATCCCCTATAGTTCACTATTTATTAGAACCATGTGTTGGAAGAAGTCTTACCCTATAAATCCTATCTTGTGAGCCAGTAAGCCCAATTAGTTGTATATACTTGGTAAATTATGGAACTCAGTTGGTATGACAGTATTGGATTTACTTTCATTCTTTCATTGTTAGGCATTGCCCATCACTAGTAAATTGCTTGTTACATGTACCTACTGATCTTATACGAGGCTGGATAGGCATAAGTTTTATTTGCTATTTATTGAGTTATTGTTTGAACCTTCTAGACTTTTGGGCGTTCAATTGGGTTATTAATTGCTTAGTATTATCTGATTGTATTAAATATTGGTTATTATTATTTATTTTATGATAGTATGGTTATGGTGTTGTACCTGAGATCATTGATAACCTACAGAGTTCCTTTTCCCATTGATATTATTAGCCTTGTTATTACATTACATTATGATTACTCTTATTTTAGGTTAGATATTCTGATTGTACTTTATCTATTCCCTTCTTATTTATGATCCTCATCACATTTAAGATATGAGCCTAGATCCTTAGGTTAGTACCTTCATATTTAGCTACCTATTTAGTACTATCATATATCTCTTTTATCTATAAATATTATTCTTGTATATAACCTTCTTACATCATTACTACTATTATATATTACATTCATCCCTAATATTTATATTGTATAGCACTTCCATCCCTGTTTACTTTTAGAATATGCTGGTTTATCTCTACTACTCGCTTATCCTTATCATATTTCATTTCTTTGTTAGTTAACGATAATGTATATTTAATCCATATGTGTTATTTATACTTGTATTATCACTAGAAATCAGTTGGCTGATGCCTACTAAGTACATTATGGTACTCATACTACACTTCTTCATCTTGTAAAATCATAGTATGAGTTTTCGCTGCTGATGTGTGTATGATGCAGAGCTGTCATGTATCATTGATTTGTGGTGAGTTCCTAGCATTTAGAGTTTTTCCTTTTCTCTTTTCTACTGGACCAATCCTTATATTATATAATTGAGATAGTTTTGTACACGTATATTATGTGTACCTAACGTTTTTGTTTTATTCGTGTCTCTTGTATCGATTGAAACTAGGTTTTGGGGATATCTATTTTCTTCTAGTTGTATTTCTCTTTAATTTAGTTATGGCTATCTTTTTCAATAATTAGTGTGTTACTCACCGTTTGAGCTATGAGTTGGCTTACCTACTGGTAGATTACAGCGGTGACATCTTAACCTAAGAAATTGTGTCAAGATAATGAATTATTTGAAAATTTATCAACCCACCTTTGTTGATTCTCCACCCAAGAACCACCATCATATTTAAACCAACAAAACACCAAGCACCGATAAACCGTACTCTATTTTTTTTAATATAGTTAGGGTTGTTGATGAAATCTTTTATCATCGATAAAGTTTTTGGACATAATTCGTAGTTTTAAGTAATACTCATTATGGTAGTTTCAAGTTTTAAGGTTCTTTTACTCATCCAAATTTTAGGAAAAGTTACTGTCTATCAAAGTCATGCCTTTGCTTTTTTAATGGAGATAAATTTACACTTGAGCTCACATGTCCTGCTCATTCAGGAAGATCCCCTGAATAAGAATTTCTCTTATGCCGAATTAAAATTTGTATTCACTACTTTAGCTCACTCAGTAGAAGCTCAGAATAATCAACAGGCTGCTATCCTAGCTATTCCAATGGCTAATACTACCGCAGCCAGGATTCGAGACTTTACCCGAATGAACCCTCCTCTATTTTTGAGATCTAAGACTTATGAGTATCCGTAAGAGCTCTTTGACATGGTTTAGAAGGTAACTGACATTTTAGGTGTAACTTTTAGTGAGAGTGCAGAGTTGGGTGCTTAATAGTTGTAGGATGTTGCTCACACCTGGTACAAGCTGTGGAAGGAAGATAGAGGCATAAATATAGGTCCTATTGAATGGGAGGAGTTTGCTACAACCATTTTAGATAGGATATTTCCCATGGAGTTAAGGAAAGCAAAGGTGCAATATTTTATCAATTTGAAGCACGGGGACATGAGTGTGAAAGAGTATTCTCTTAAGCTTACTCAGCCAGCTAGGTATGCTCCTAATGTAATGTCTAATGACAGGTCTAGGATGAGTATGTTTATCTCTAGTATGGATGATAGCGTGGTCAAGGAGTTTAGGACCGCAATGTTGATTAAGAAGATGTATTTTTCTAGGTTGATGGCCCATCTCAGCAGATTCAGGAGCAGAAGTTCAAGAAAAGAGAGAGGGAGAATAAAAGAGCTAGAACAGGTAGCTTCAGGCTTGCTTAACAGAGGTTGGAGAGTGGTAACTATCCTTAATTTTGTCAGAAATCTTTAGCCCCAGCTCTATATTAAGACAGTGCTCCAGTTCAAAGGTTCTAAAATGGTAATCAGGAAGGGCACCAAGCTCTAAGAATCAGGGTAATGTGAACAGTGGTCAGACTAATCCCCTTTGTCAAAACTGTGGTAGGAATCATTATGGTGTATACAGGGTTGGCAGTGATGTGTGTTTTGGATGTGACAAGCCAGACCATATTTTGAGGAAATATCTGACAGGTATGTGGAAGGGTAAGAATGATCGCCAGCGGGGTCAGACATTCTTCAGCCGCACCAGTAGGTCGCCCAATTCAAGAGGTTCTACTTCCAGTGCTACCAGCGGTCAGCGCCAAAATAGGTTGTATGCACTACAGTCCAGTCATGATTAGGAAAGCTCTCCTGATGTTGTTACGGGTATGTTGCAGGTCTTTTATTTACATGTTTATGATTTGTTAGTTCCCGGGGCTTCTCTTTCTTTTGTAACCTCCTATATAGATGTGAATTTTGGTGTCAATCCTGAGACTTTAAAAGATCCCTTCTCAGTGTCCACTCCAGTAGGTGTCTCTATTGTAGCCAGGTAGGTATACATGAATTGTCTGGTCATGATATCCTAGAAAGTCACTTTAATTGATCTTGTAGAGATAGATATGATGTATTTTGATGTCATTCTCGACATAGATTGTCTCCACTAATGATATGCTTCAGTTTATTGTAGAAATAGAGTTGGTTTTCTTAGATTTTGAATGAACCAGTCCTTAAATGGAGGGGTAGTACTTCATCACTTAGGGTTCAACTTGTGTCGTACCTTAGAGCGAGAAAAATGATATCCAAGGGGTGTATCTACAATCTTGTTCTAGTTAAAGAATCTAGTTTAGAGACTCTCAATCCCGAGTCAGTTTCAGTAGTGAGGGAATTTGTATGTGTGTTTCCCAAAGATCTTCCCAGATTTTCTTTCGAAAGGGAAATTGTCTTCCGAATAGACCTTCTTCCAGATACCAAGCCTATCTCTATTCTGCCCTATTTAATGGCCTTAACTAATCTTAGGGAGTTAAAATAATAGTTGAAAGATCTTTTAGATGAGGGATTCATCAGGCCTAGTGTTTCCCCATGGGGCGCTCCAATACTCTTCTTGCGAAAGAAAGACGGTTCTCTCTGAATATGTGTCAATTACTATCAGTTGAACAAAGTCACTATTAAGAATAAGTACCCTCTCCCCAGAATTGATGTCTTGTTCAACCAACTTCAGGGTGCCAATTATTTCTCTTATATAGGCCTTAGATCAGCTATCATCAACAAAGAGTCAGAGAATGTGACATTCCGCAAACAGTATTAAGAACCCAGTATGGTCACTTCGAGTTCCTAGTCATGTCCTTTGGACTAACAAATACCCCAGCAACCTTAATGGACTTGATAAATAGATTATTCAAGCAGTACTTGGACATGTTTGTCACAGTCTTCATAGATGATATTCTTGTCTATTCCCGTAATGAAAATGATCATGCAGACCACCTCAGAATAGTATTGCAGACTCTTAGAGACCATCAATTATTTACCAAATCCAGTTAGTGCAAATTTTTTCTAATATCAATAGCTTTTCTTGGCCATATTATTTTCGGTAATGGAATTAGAGTTGATCCTCAAAAGACCGAAGTAGTGAGAAATAGGACCAGACCCATTTCTCTATCATATATCAAGAGTTTTTTGGGTTTGGATGGCTATTATCGGCTCTTTGTTAAAGGGTTTTTGTCTATTATATCCCACATATCCAGATTGACTAGGAAGAAAGTTAAGTTTTAGTGGTCAGATTCTTATGAGAAGTGTTTTCAAGAGTTGAAGACTCGACTCACCTCATCCCTGAAGATTTGGAGGTATTATTTGTATGGGGTGCATGTTGATGTGTTCACGAATCATAAAAGTTTGCAGTATGTTTTTTCCATAGAGAGAGTTAAATCTCTGTTGGAGTAGATGGCTAGAATTGTTGAAAGACTATGATATGAGTGTGTTTTATCATCCAGGCAAGGCCAATATAGTGGAATATTCCCTTAGTATATTGTTGATGGGTAGTGTTGCTCATGTCGAGAATTATAAGAAGATGTTAGTTTAGTAGGTTCATCATCTTGTTAGATTAGGTGTTCAGTTGGTTGATTCAGCTGAAGGTAGTATTTGGGTTTAGAATAGTTCAGAATCCTCATTGGTTACCAATGTAAAGGAGAAGCAGGATAGGGATCCCAGTTTACCTAAGCTGAAATAGTCAGTAAGAGATCAGAAAGTTGAGGCTTTCTCCTAAGGGGGAGTGTAACACCCCGATTTCCAGAACTAGAACTCTACATGGTGCTCATGACCCCGAAGGACCACAAGCTAACCCATGACTGATATCTATACCTGTATACTGAATAAAATACTAAATAATACGGAAACATGCACTGAAAGGCCATAAGGTTCAATACTGAACATAACATAGATGAGATAACATCTGTTGGGTAATACAATACCGAAAACAAAACTGTAAACACTAAAGTCTGAAACATAATAGTCTGCATCTACTCTGAAAGCTTCTACTATCTGAATAATCTGAATAAGGAGTTGATGGGATATGTCCCCAACTAACTCCAACTAATAACTAATCAATGAAATAGTGGAGAAATAATCATGTCCTCGAAAGATGAGGACTCACTTCTATTCTGACTGCTGACACTGGAATCTACTGTTGATATGGAACTCATGTCTCTGAACATATGGTGCAACATAAAATGAAAGCACCATAATGCAAATGCGTCAGTATAATGGAATGTACTGAGTATACATGTGAGGTAGGCTAATGCAAAGGTTAACATGCATGAATAATGCTAGATGACTGTTTAACATGAATGCGAGAATGCATATATAAATACGTAACTATAACTGATACTGTAATATCATGATTACTAAATTTGAATATTGATGACATGACATACTAAAAACTGATATATCTGATAGCATAAATAGATGTATCTAAATGTAACTGATAACATGGGTGACTGTATCTGACAATCCTGAATCTGATGGAACTATCCGAGTTCCTTACTGTATCTGAGTCGACTGTATCTGACAATCTTGAATTTGAAAACCTATCTGAGTTCTTTTACAGAGACTGGTACTGAAACTGTGGGAGGTAGTAGTTGACCGATATGCCCCTGATACGCCATTATGGCTGAGTTGGGGTCCAATCTGTAACCCCAATTGGAAGGGTGTCAATACCGCGCCACTGGTAAGGACAAGTTGTAGGCGACACTCATCTGATAGTGTCTCTTGTACAAGAATGATGGGGCCCTTATCTGACAGTGCTTATCCACCACAACAACCTTCATCGATAGTGTTGATGTCTCAACTTATGCTGGCTACATAGTTTTGGAATATAAGGATGACTGCTAAGGATCCCACCCTCATCTGATAGTGTGTGTCCCCATACTTAGGTTCACTCTGTGCTAATTTCTACTCCCATCTGAATGGACACTGAACATGATTTACTAAACTGAACATGGACTGAGTTACTGAATTCCGTTGACTGGCGGAATATTACTGATATCTGACAACTGACTGAGTTCATGAGATCATGGAGGTTTCCTGAGTCATAAGACTGTCTGAAGTACACAACTAATGTTTTGGGTACAATTACCCTCATGGCTCGATGGAAGTAAACTGACAAAGCATGACTTACTTGAATACATAATAATCATCATAATACATTTACTGAAGCATTTCATCAAACATGTGATAGGTGTAAGCTTGTACGTACATGGGGATTTCATGATATCATGCTAATTAGATACTTTCCCTTCATCTAGTCATTCAACCAAACACATAGTAGGCATAGAATGTGTAAACAATATCATACAACAATTGACTGTCATGATTTAATTCCAATGTAATCATTCAAGGGTTTAGTCGCAGGGTTTCATGAATCTATACCGATACAAATCAACCCATATGGAATTCAGCACTCATTCATGGAATACAATTCAATTACTCATTATCAACATGAACAAAAGCAGCCCAATCATGAAATTCATAAGAAAATCCATAACTTGAATTTAGGAAATGGATTCTTGGGCTTCATGGACGAAAGGATTCCATGAATGAACACTGTGCATACCTTAGTTCGTGATTTTGTGAAGATTGATCGTGAAACCTTCTTGAAATTGGATCTTTTATGAAAAACCTAGCTTATTCTTGAGATAAACTTGAGAGAAGAGAGTGTATTTTGGGTGAAAAGTGGCTGAATCACGTTTTAAAGGGCTTCAATAGGGGTGGAAAATTGACCTTTTTAACCCTGGATGCATCATTTAATTTCAGTAAAAAATTTCCAAACTGAACCTCTGGCGCGACGTGGAGTTATCGTGCCGTGTCACTGGAAATTAAAAATTAGGAAATTGAGGGATGGAGCGACGCGGAGCCATCACGTTGCCCCTTCCTTCGTGACCTGGAACTTTGGCACGACGATGGGGAAATCGCGCTGAGACACTGGAAAAAGGACAATTCTGAATTTGAGTGCTGGAAAGATGTGCCATAATCGTGGACACCTGTTGGAAATTTCCAAATGCCATTTCCTCTTATGGCGCACCACGCCACCGACTAATATGGCGTTGTTTTACTACGATAATTTGAAATAGTCATAACTTCTTTTTCGGTTATCGGATTTAAGCGACTCATATATCGATGGAAATCTTATTGAATTTTCCACATGACAATATGTGAAAATATTTATTATTCCTCATGGAATAATTATCATTCACTTTAGAAGATAATACTAGTCATCCTTGGGATAAAATTTACTAGAAATGTTCGGGGTATTACAATATCTCCCCCTTGAGAACATTCATTCTTGAATGAGACTGACTGACAGGGGAAATAATAAGCTAAACATGAACTGAACATGAATAACTGCAACATAATCTCATGACTGACAAGCTGAACATAACATACTATACATGCATATCTGATGCATTTGTAACTGATTAATAAACGCATGACTGAATGTTCCGAGGAACTAAGTTTCTCACAATGAGAATGCATTTCTGATGCATAATTATATAACTGAGCTGATACATGAATACATGACTAAATATGCAATGGTACTTGATACCAAGTGTATACTGGTAACATGAACATGAAACTGAATACCAAGTTCGTGATGAACACTGATCATGAAATTGAGTAAGCTTAAAGAAAACTGTTACCTTAAGCTTGATCTGAGTTGGCGGAGAAGAGGTGAGGAAACTTGGTACACATGTCTGCTTCTTCTTCCTAAGTAGCTCCCTTGATGGACTGATTTTTCCAAAGAACTTTAAATAGAGGGACTTTTGTTCCTCAATCTACGAGTCTGATAGTCTAAGATTTTGACTGGAATCTCTTGATAAGAGAGACTATTCTGAAAATCAATGCTCTGAATAGGGATTACAACTGATGGTTCACCTATACATTTCTTGAGCAAAGAGACATGGAAGACTGGATGAACTGAGGCTAGATCTGAAGGTAATTCGACCTCATAAGCTACCTTGCCAAAACGACTGAGAATCTTGAAGGGACTGATATATCAGGGACTGATCTTTCCCTTCTATCCGAATATCTTCACTCCCTTCATGGGATAGATCTTTAGATAGACATGATCACCAACCTCAAACTCGAGATCTTTTCTACGAATATCTTCATAAGACTTCTATCGGCTTTGAGCAGCCCGGAGTCTTTCTCTGATTAACTGGACTTTTTCTAAGGCGTCAAATACTAAGTCAGGACCTATGACTTAGGCCTCACTAACTTCAAATCAACCAATTGGTGATCTATATCTCCTACATAGAGAGCTTCGAATAGATCCATCTAAATACTGGAATGATAGTTGTTGTTGTATGCAAAATCAATCAAAGGCAAGTGGTCATCCCAACTTCCCTTGAAATAAATTGCACACACCCTTAGCATATCTTTTAAAGTCTTAATAGTCCTTTCTTCTTGACTATCTGTCTGAGAATGAAAGGCTGTACTGAGATAAACTTAGGTACCGAGACCCTTTTAGAATGCTTTCTAGAAATGAGAGGTTAACTGGGTACCTCTGTCTGAGATAATAGACAACGAAACATCGTGCAATATGACAAACTCTTTGATATATAGTTTGGCATAATGCTCGGCTGAATAAGAGATAAGAATTAGAACGAAATGAGCTGATTTGGTCATTCTGTCTACAATGACCCAGACTGAATCATGCTGATGATGAGTTTGAGGCAAACCCATCACGAAGTCCATGTTCACAACTTTCCACTTCCAAGTTAACTCCTGCATGGACCCACTAGGCTTCTGATGCTCTATCTTAACTTGCTGACATGTAGAGCACTTATCCACAAACTCTGCAATGTCTCTCTTCATCCCACTCTACCAATAGACTTCCCGCAAGTTGTGGTACATCTTTGTGGATCCTGGATGAATAAAGTAGCGCGCGCTATGCACTTCTGTAAGAATTTACTGCCTTAGGTCGTCTATACCTGAAGCACAGAGAAGACCCTGACAACTCAAAACACCATCTTCCCCTTGGAAGAAAGCCTCTACTTTCTGATCCTGAACTAACTCTTTCAACTTGACAAGGCTGGGATCTCTATCTTGCTTTTATTTCACCTCGGAGAATAGAGATTATTCTGAACTACTCTGAACATATACACCACCCTCTGAAGAATCAACTTCTTGATCTAACTTCTTCTTACTATCCTTCATAGGAGAAACACTACCCATGGATAGCCTACTGAGAGCGTCGGCCACTACGTTGGCCTTGCTCAGATGATAAAATACACTCATGTCATAATCTTTCAAGAGATCTAACCACCTTCTCTAATAAAGATTGAGATCTTTTTAAGAAAAGACATACTGAACATTTTTGTCATCTGTGAAGACATCTACATGAACTCCGTAGAGATAATGCCTCCAAATTTTTAGGGCAAAGACTATGGATGCTAACTCAAGATCATGAGTAGGATAATTCCTCTCATTAGGTTTAAGCTGTCTGGAGGCGTAATCTATGACCTTACCATGCTTCATAAGGACACAACCCAAACCTACTCTGGATGCATCACAATACACCATGAACCCATTTGAACCATCTTGAAGAGCAAAGACTGGGGTTGAGGTAATTCGAGTCTTCAACTCTTGAAAACTCTTCTCGCAAAGGTCAGACCACTAAAACTTAACTTTATTCTGAGTTAATCTAGACATAGGGGATGCAAAAGATGAAAATCCTTCAACAAACCGTCTGTAATAGCCAGCCAAACCCAAGAAACTACTAATATCTGATGGAGAGACAGGTCTTGACTAGTTTCTTACTTCTTTGGTCTTTTGAGGATCAACTCTAATGCCATCACCGAAAATGATGTGACCAAGGAATGCTACTGACCTTAGCAAAAATTCACACTTACTTAATTTGGAGAATAGTTGATGATCTTTGAGAGTCTGAAGTACTGTTCTGAGATGGTCTGTATGATCACGCTTAGTACGGGAATAAACCAGAATATCATATAAGAAGACTATGATGAACATGTCCAATTACTGCTTGAACACGCGGTTCATCAAGTCTATGAAATATACTGGGACATTGGTAAGACGAAATGACATGACTAGAAATTTAAAGTGATCATAGCGAGTTCAGAAAGATATTTTTGCAATGTCACATTACCTAACTCTGACCTGATGATAGACGGATCTGAGGTCTATCTTAGAGAAATAGCTAGCACCCTGAAGTTGGTCAAACAAGTCATCGATTTTGGGAAAAGGATACTTGTTCTTGACCATGACCTTATTGAGTTAACGGTAGTCTACACACATCCTAAGCGAATTATCTTTCTTACAAACGAATAATACTGGTGCACCCCACGGGGAAATGCTGGGCCTGATAAATCCTTTATCTATGAGATACTTCAATTGTTCTTTCAGTTCTTTGAGTTCTGCTGGTGCCATTTTGTATGGTAGAATAGATATAGGCTGAGTATCTGGAAGAAGATTAATTCCGAAGGTTTATTTCCCTTTTGGGAGGAATTCCTGGAAGATCTTCAGGAAAGACATTTGAATATTCACCTACAACTGGAACTGATTCAAGGCTGGGAGTTTCAGAACTAGTATCCTTTACTCGAACAAGATGATAGATACATCCTTTAGATCTCATTTTCCTTGCTCGAAGGTAGAAAATAAGTTGACCTCTAAACACTGAAGTACTAAACTTCCACTCAAGGACGGGTTCATTTGGAAACTAAAGCTGGACTATTCTATTTCTGTAGTCGATTGTGGCATAGCAGGAATGAAGACAATCCATGTCGAGAATAACATCAAAATCAGTCATCTCTAATTCGACTAAGTTTACTGAAGTGACTTTCTGAAATATCATATCCAGGCAGTTCCTGTATACCCGCCGAGCTATGATGGTTTTACCCACTGGGGTAGAGACTGAAAAAAGCTATACTAGGATTTCAGGACTGACACCAAAATCGACTACTATAGAAGGAGTAACAAAAGATAAAGAAGCTCCTGGATCTAGCAAAGTGTAAACATGCACATGAAAGATCTGTAATGTACCGATAACCACATCAGGAGAATTTTCCTGATCTTATCGGCACTGAAGATCATTGAGATGATTTTTCCATTGCCTACTAGTAGCGCTGGAGGTGGCACCCTACTGATTTAGGCGACCAGACTGAGATGAGGAGCGATTTTGTTGACCTTGAGGACCTAGATGAGGACATTCTCTGACTCTGTGTCCTGGGTTGACACATCCGAAACAAATATTACTTTCAGCTCTGCAAATACCTTGATAGTGCTTGCCATAAGTATGGCAAAGAGGATAGGTGCGGGCACAGCTAAAACTATCCTGGGACTTAAAGCCTGGCTCTCTATCATTGTTACCCTCTCTAAACTTAGGAACTGGAGCACTGGCTGAAGAAGGGGCTGGAACTGATGACTTAGGACAAAACTAGGAATGGTTTTCTCCTTTTGATTTAGGCTGAGCGATGTTGAAAGTACCTGTCTTTGCTCTCTTATTCTGCTTCTCCCTATACTTAATCTACTGCTCTTTTATCTACTGAGCATGATTCATAAGCCTGGCTAAAGACATGCCACTGATCAGCATGGCACATCTGCACTCATTTACCATGCTATCATTTACCCTTGAAGCAAACTTACTCATCTTGGCTCTGCTGTCTGCAACTACATGAGGGGCATATTTGTCTAATTGAGTAAACTTAAGAGAATACTCTTTCACCGTCATATTTTCCTGCCTGAGGTTGATGAATTCTAGCACCTTAGCCTCTCTAAGCTCTTGGAAAAATAATCTATCTAAGAATGCAGTGACAAACTCCTCCCACTCTATAGGACCTGCATCATTTGACCTCTCTAACTTCCACTATTTGAACCAAGTATGATCCACATCCTACAACTGATATGTAGCTAGCTCAGCACTCTCAATAGTATTCACCTCCATGATGTCTGTCACCTTCTAAACCTGATCGGAGGATTCATTTAGGTGATATCCCAAATCCTAGCTAAGGCTGAGTTAGCCACTGGGTTGGTTGGAATGACTGTCTGAATAATCTGAATAAGGAGTTGATGGGACATGTCCCCAAATAACTCCAACTAATAACTAATCAATGAAATAGTGGAGAAATAATCATGTCCTCGAAGGATGAGGACTCACTTCTATTCTGACTGCTGAGACTGGAATCTAATGTTGATCACGAACTCGTGTCTCTGAACCTATGTTGTAACATAAAAAGAAAGCACCCTAGCGCAAATGTATTAGTACAATGGAATGTACTGAGTATACATGTGAGGTAGGCTAATGGAAGGGTTAACATGCATGAATAATGCTATCTAACTATCTAACATGAATGAGAGAATGCATATATAAATACGTAAATGTAACTGACACTGTGATATCATGATTACTGAAGCTGGATACAGATGACATAAAATACTAAAAACTAATATATCTAATAGCATAAATAGTTGTATCTGAATGTAACTGATAACATGGTTAACTGTATCTGACTGTCCTGAATTTGATGGAACTATCTGAGTTCTTTACTGTATCTGAGTCGATGGTATCTGGCAGTCTTGAATATAAATAATAATCTGAGTTCTTTTACTGAGACTGGTACTAAAACTATGGGAGGTAGTATTTAATCGACATTCCCCTGATATGCCATTGTGGCTGAGTTGGGGTCTAAATAGTAACCCTAATTGGAAGGGTATCAATACCACTTCACTGGTAAAGACAAGCTGTGGACGATCCTCATCTGATAGTGTCCCCTATACGAGAACAGTGGGGCCTTATCTGACAGTTCTTATCCACCTTATCAACCCTCATTGACAGTGTTGATGTCTTTACCTATGTTGGCTACATAGTTCTGGAATTCATGGATGACAGCTACGGATCACACCCTCATCTGATAATGTGTCTACCCGTCCTTGGGTTAACTCAGTGCTAATTTATACTCCCATTTGAATGGGCACTGAACATGATTTACTGAACTGAACATGGACTGATTTACTGAATTCTGTTGACTGACGGAATATTACTGATATCTGACAACTGACTGAGTTCATGAGATCATGGAGATTTCCTGAGTCATAAGACTGTTTGAAGTCTAAAGATCATGGCTTGACTAAGAGTATCATGAAAACATGACATGGCTCTTGGTACACAACTAATGTTTCGTGTACAAGTACCCTCAGGACTCGATGGAAGGAAACTGACAAAGCTTGACTTACTTGAATACATAATAATCATCATAATACATTTACTGAAGCATTTCATCAAACATGTGATAGGTGTAAGCATGTACGTACATGGGGATTTCATGATATCATGCTAATTAGAGACTTTTCCTTCATCTAGGCATTCAACCAAACACATAGTAGGCATAAAATATGTAAACAACATCATACAATACTTAACTGTCGTGATTCAATTCCAATTTAATCATTTAAGTTTTTAGTCCTAGAGTTTCATGAATCTATACCGATACAAATCAACCCATATGGAATTTAACACTCATTCATGGAATACAATTCAATTACTAATTATCAACATGAACAAAAGTAGCCCAATCATGAAATTCATAAGAAAATCCATAATATGAATTTAGAAAAGGGATTCTTGGGCTTCATGGACGAAAGGAGTCCATTAATGAACACTATGCATACCTTAGTTCATGATTTCATGAAGATTGATGGTGAAAATTTCTTGAAATTGGATCTTTCATGAAAATCCTAGCTTGTTCTTGAGATAAACTTGAGAGAAGAGAGTGTATTTTGGGTGAAAAATGACTGAATCACGTGTTAAAGGGCTTAAATAGGGGTGGGAAATTGACCCTTTTAACCCTGGACGCGTCATTTAATTTCAGTAAAAATTTTCCAAACTGAACTCCTGGAATGACACGGAGTTGTCATGTTATGTCACGGGAAATTGACATCTGGGAAATTGAGGGATGGCACGACGCGGAGCCATCACGTTACCCATTTCTTCGTGACCTGGAACTTCGGTGCGACGCGGGGGAGATCGCGCTGACACACTAGATAAAGGTGAATTCTGAATTTGAGTGTTGGCGCTATGCGCCATAATCGTGGACACCTACTGGAAATTTCCAAATGCCATTTCCTCTTGTGGTACGGAGCGCCACTGACGTATATGGCGCTGTTTTATGACGGGAATTTAAAAGTCACAATTTCTTACCCGATTATCGGATTTAAGCGAATCATATATCGATGGAAAGCTTATTGAATTTTACACATGAGAAAAATTAAAAATCTTGAATATTCCTTATGTAATAATTATCATTAACTTTAGAAGATAATACTAGTTATTTTTGTGACTAAATTTTCTAGAAATCTTTAGGGTATTACAGGGAGATGGTGTGTTGCATTGTCAGGGTAGACTGTGTGTTCTAGGTATTGATGATTTGAGATAGAGTATTGTTTTAGAAGTGCATAGTACACATTATTATGTTCATCCATGGGCCACTAAGATGTATCGTGATCTATAGCAAATCTATTGGTGGAGTGGTATGAAAAGGGATATTGCAGAGTTTGTATCTAAGTGTACTAATTGTCAACAAGTTAAGTCTTAGTACCAAAGGCCTAGTGGTACTATGAAGGAGTTTAGCATTCCCACTTGGAAGTGGAAAGAGGTGAACATGGATTTTTTATTGGGTTTCCTCATTAATGTCGCCAACATGATTCAACTTGGGTTTTTATGGACAGAATAACCAAATTAGCCTATTTATTACTAGTCCATACTTCTTATTCAGCCGAGGATTAGCCAAGCTCTATATTAGAGAATTGGATAGGTTGCATAGAGTCTTATTGTCCATCATTTCAGATAGAGGTACTCAACTTACCTCTCACTTTTGGAATGATTTTTAGAAGGGTTTTGGTACCCAAGTTTGTCTCAGTATAGCCTTTCACCTTCATACAGATGGTCAGGAAGAGAGGACCATCCAGACCCTAGAGGACATATTGAGAGCTTGTGTTATCGACTTTAAGGGCAGTTGGGATGATCACTTGCCATTGATTAAGTTTGCCTACAATAACAGTTATAATTCTAGTATTCAGATGTCTCTATTTAAGGCTTATTATAAGAAGAGATGTAGATCTTCTTTTGGTTAGTTTGATGTAGGTGAGATCGTATTTATAGGGACAAATACAGTATTTGATTCATTGGAGAAAGTTCATCAAATCAAAGAGAGGCTTAAGGCAACCCAAATCTGGCAAAAATCTTATGCAGATATGCGTAGGAGAGATATTGAGTTTGCAGTTGGAGACTTGGTCTATTTGAAAATCTCTCCCATGAAGAGAGTGAAGAGATTTGGCAAAAAGAGGAAGCTTAGTCCCTAATATGTTGCCTTTACAGGCTATTGAGTCTCTATGGGATAGTAGCTTATGAGCTTGAGTTGCCTGCAGATTTGGCATTAGTTCATCCATTATTCCATGTTTCTAAATTAAAGAAGTGTATTGGCAATCCAGCTGTAGTAGTCCCATCAGGAAGTACGGGCATCCAGTACTGCCTTTCTTATAAAGAAGTCCTAGTTGGAATCCTTGATCATCAGATTCATAGACTGAGGAACAAAGAAGTTTCCTTGTTAAAGTTCTATGGAGAAATCGGTACATTGAGGGACCCACTTGACAAGCAGAAGCAGACATGTAAACCAAGTACCCTCATTTTTTCTCCGCAAATTCAGACTCTGTACAAGGTAATAACTTTCCTTAGATTATCTCTTCTCCATTCTCAGTTCCATCCATATAATCATCTTCATGTCATCACATGCATTCACGAATCAGTTCAGTCAGTCACTATATTTTAGACTCAGTCATGTCATTATGTTTTCAGTTATGCATACTCAACATGTAATCCTAGTACCTCTGTATTTTTCTCAACTTAATCAGTCTCAGTCAAAGATGAATGTTCCCAAGGGGGAGATATTATAATACCCCATATTAGTCTAAGCTAAGTTCAGCCCATAGTGCATGTATAAGAGGCTTAGCAGTTGAAAGTCTAGCTAAGTGTTGGGGATTTTATTTTATTTTTGGACTCTTAACTTTGATGAATTTTAAAGTACCTTCAAGAACTCGAGATGATGATTTCTAAGTTAATTTATGTTCAGGGGTGTAAGTAGAATGTCTCGAGGAAGTTTTGGATTTTTCAGACGAGGAATGAGGCACATTTGGATTTTTTCCAAAACCTCATTGCAATTGCACCGCATTGCGGTGGAGGCCTAATCAGCATTCCAATTATGAATTTAAATCCTACAGGGGCAGTTCGGTCTTTTCCCATTGCCCTAATTTGTGAAAACATGAGATTTATCACTAGTTAATGCATTATATGCCAAATTTCCTCAATTTACTCTCTAAAATAAACCCTATACACCACCCACCTTCAACAAGTTCAATCATTATTCCTTCAAGAAAAATAAATAATTTAAGCTTTACCCCCAAAGAACATTCAAGAAAGTTAATTCTCTTGCTAGATTAAAGCTTTAAGGTATGTTAAATATTCATCCATGGTCCATTTTCACCGATGGAGTCCATGAAACTATTTTCATGTTTTAAATCATGAATTGTCATGTTTAGATGGATTATCTTCATGAAACTTTTATGAATTTGTCACATTTACACATTTAAATAATGGAATTTGTCATATTAAATCATTAATTCATGGTTTTAATATTGGGGTTATGCTATCATCACATGTTTTAACTATTTCATGCTATAATTCATGACCCTCAAGTGTTTGGTGAAATGCCTAAGTAATGATTTTTGAGTAATGCTTACTTATTATGGTTTCAAATGCTCCCATATGTTGTTATTGTTATTGTTACCCAGTCCTGGGGGTTATGAATACCCAAAAACTTAGTTGTTTAAATAGTATCAGTACTTTCAAAATTGTTTTAGTAAACCACAAGCGTTATCATTTTAGTCAGTTATCAGGTTTAGTCAAACTTAGATCAGTCCAGAATTGAGTGTCTTTCAGTTGGGAGTAAACCTTAGCACCGAGTGAACATAGGGATAGTGTCTCCCCTATTAGTAGGTATGAGGCAATTTCCTCCCCCGTCAGTAGGAATGAGATGTTAGTAGAAGTCCCTAGGTTCCATACCTATAGCACCACCGTAGACTTTGAGGGGTCCCCTGTCTGTTAGGCATGACACCATAGTCTTTTAGGACATCATATTATTAGATCCACACAGCTATTGTTAGTACCCGTGGAACGATACTGACGCCCTTCCAACTGGGGTTATAGGTTTGACCGTAAGAGTATATTAGGGAATGTAGGTTATAGCTAGCTCCCACAGTCTCAATATAATATTCATTATAGAGTGCAGTTTCAGGTTTCCTTGACCATAGCATGTAGTGATCAGTTATTTACTATAAGCATTTCAGTACTTCAGTTTACAAACTGTTTCAATATCATGTTATATGCTTGGTCATGTATCCTTAGATTTAACAGCTTTCATGTATATTATGCATCAATTATCTCATTTTTTTCATTCAATTTGTTAATATTCATGTACATGAGCCCATGCATATCAACCTAACCTCATTTAGCATACCCGTACATTCAAAGTATTGACCGCATACTCATTGTTTGCGCTATGATGTATTATATAATAGGTTCATATGCTTAAGTTCCAGACCACACTTAGACATTCAAGTGTATCAGTATTAGTAATAGTAGGGAGTCCTCATATTTCGAGGGCCAATTATGTTTATTTCAGTATTTCAGTTTAGTTGTTAGCCGAAGTTAGTTAGGGACTTGTCCCATCAACTCCATAGATAGTCAGTAAGAGGCATTCAGATGTTTTCACATAGTTAGTCAGTTTTTGAGTTGTTATTGATAGTCTTTACCATATTGTTTTCAGACAGTTGTTTTAGACTTAAAAGATTATTGATATTTTAGTGTTTTAAAACCTTATGGCATATTTTGTTATTCCGCACATATGTATCTTTTATCATCAGTTTCATTCAGTGCTCACAGCAAGTACTAGATCATGGGTTAGCATGTGGTCACTTATGACCGCAAGCATTATGTGGAGTCCTGGGTGTACTCCTAGGGCGTTACACTGAGTTTCAGCAATCTATTCACATATTGGAACAGTTTGTAGCTACTCAGTCTGAGTGTGGTGTTCCTGTTACTCTATCTTCTAAGGCTACAATGGTTGGACAATTCATGATGTTAAACCCTCTGACCTTTACTAGTGTAAAGATTAAGAAAGATCCTTAAGGTTTTCTGGATGATACTGAAAATATCTTTCATGTTAGACAAGCTATGAATGTAGAGGGTGTGGTGTTTTTAGCCTATAAGATGAAGGATGTGGTATGCCAATGGTATGAGGAATGGGATTAGGCAACGGGCGACACTGATGGGTCATCATTATGGGGGGATTTTTCCAATGCTTTTCTGTACTGCTTCTTTCCTTTGGATATGAGGGAAGCTAAGGCAGAAGAGTTTGTTTATTTGAGGCAAGGTAAGATGTCTATCAAGGAATAAGACTTGAAGTTTCACTAGTTGTCTCGATATGCTCCGGGGATGGTTTTTATTATGAGGGATAGAATGAAGAAGTTCTCTTCAGGATTATCTCGTGAGTTGATCCTTGAAGTAAGGCTACCTTGTTTATCATGGATATGGATATCTCTAAGTTGGTTGTGTACATGCAATAGGTAGAGAAAGAGAATAAGAAGGCTAAAATAAGAGAGTGGAAGGCCAAGAAGTTTAGGTTCTCTGAGCAAGGTAGTGGCCAGCAACAGAGTGGCAGCGATGGTAGGAAATGGCCGAAGAAGAAGTGGGCAAATTATGGGTCATACTCGACGGCTAGTTCCTACTATGCAAAGCCATCGGGTTATAGGAGTTTCTATGGTGGAACCAACTTCAGGGAACAGGGTTCCACATCTAAGGCTAGTGGGTCCCATTCAACTCTATCATACCCTCACAAAAAGGTTTTATGAAAAATTACATCGGGGTTACTGTGATGAAGGGAGGGATAAGTGTTTCAACTGTGGTCAGCTAAAACGTATACTTATGACACAACCCGAACTAGGGCCTTGTCATAATGGGAAATACCAAGTCCAACCAGGATCGGGAACCACCCCCAATACCCAACCCAACCACTAACACATACCATAAGTCAGCTGAATTCCGAACATATAATAGGATAATGTGTCAAATCATGTGGTGACTTCGTGATAAGTCTATAACTGAGACCAACCCAACCAATTCAAACAACTTAATATCTAACCAAGCCAATGTGTAAGCCATAAATCAATGCCATGAAAATAAGACAATCTAAGCATACATATATGTAACATAAACAACCCATACCATACCCAAGTCAAAAATTATCCATACAAAGACTTTATACCAACCAAAGAGTACCTATTGTGAAATGCCCATACCATAGAAAAATCCACAATCTATCAAAGTCAAGAAATATGTAAAGTAAACCATGACATGAAATAGATGCCTTCCGAACTCTGGAAGCTCACCACTTTAATCCAACATTGACTGTTGATATAGCTCAAATTACACTCTTGAATGGGTGTAAGCGATCGTTGTCAATTTAAAACCAAACTAGGTTGGGGTCGAATCCCACAGGAAATAGGGTGTGAACTCAAGTTGTTTACGATTTAATTCACTGGTAGTTTAGTTTTTCTTGAAATGGGGGTTTTAGTTTTGCAGAAAGTTGTTTATCACATTGAACTTAATGTTTGTAACCAAGATTTTATGAGATAACCAGGATTATGTCCATTAGGGCTTACGGAACATGACAGATGCTACCATTAACTCAAGGTTCTCACGGTGCTTAGTATGACAAGTTATCGTTATCGATGATATGCTCAAATATTTCTCGACCGATTTGTGCGTCTAAGTTCCTAATCCTCTTGGACTTATGGAATCGTAACTCACTGCCCAAATTTTACCTTAGGTTAATCAACCTTGTTACAACGTTGATTATTAAACGAAGCCTTTTTGAGTCCCTGTTGATAATTCACTTCCTACTATTTATGATTTCTTTCTCAAGAAAACCAAAGTAGGTACGCCTATTGATTGCAACCAACAAACATAAATTCTAATCTCAGAATTACCAAGAAATCCTAACACTTATTAAACCTTGAGTAATTAATTAACACCTTATCATGACCTAACCCTAGATTCCATAATCCAGGTTAAGAGTATTTAGTTACTCATGATGCAAGAAAAAAGCACACAATTTGAATTCATAACTGAAAAGATTAACTTACAAGAATGAAGGAAATCAAAAGTGTTCTTGTAATTAAATCACAAGGCAAAACTCTAAAATATTGTTCTTAGAGAGAGAGAAAAAAAATCGTATATTGTCAATATGTGAGTGGATAGATGGATAGCTAGATAATTTCATATTAATAAAAACCCTCAAACAAGGCTTTAAATAGTAAACCCTAAATAAGAAAATAAAATTAAAAGTTTCAGATTTTCCTCGGAATAGACGATGACGCCAGTGACGGCCTATGAGGGGCCTGAAGGCCTATCACAAACGTCGTCAGCGTCTCCACTATTTCAGCTTATGCTGCCTAAGGTTGACGACGACGGTGATGTATCAGGATCTTCACAACGTGTCATGAAGGTCACCACAAAGCTTCCTGCAACTCTCATCTTCTGTTTAGGGTTGACGGCACCCGTGAAAGCCTATCACTAGGTTGACGACGTGTCATGGATATCGTCTGCCATACATAGCTCTCTATCTTCTTTCGATTTTAGTCTTTTTTCTTCCTTTATTAGTGTTTCCCCCTCTTCTCTACTTTTGCTGCAAAATCAAAGTAAACTAATCAAAAACGACTAAAGTTGCTTAAGACTTTGCAATTATGTAGGGTTAAAAGCTTTAAATGTGTTAGCATGGGCTCACACATCAACACCCTCAACTTAAACAATTGCTTGTCCTCAAGAAACCATAACATAACTAAGAGCATACAAAGTACAATTCGGCAGCTAACTACTCATATCAGTTCAGAATACATGCACTATCTCCAAGGTCAGCCAAAATAAGAGCAACAATGTCTATTATTGAAAACACCCATGCAACTCACAAGGATCAAAATATGGTAAAAATTTCAGCAATAACAACCCAGCACATACCCAAATCACACTATCCAGACAAGACAATGATTAGCAACATACCTAGTGTGCCCTCGCAACAAAAAAATCCATTTTTCACTCATATCAGAATTTATAAACATAGGGATAAACACAAGACTAACTCTCATAAGGAATTTCCAACATTGTGCATCAAATGCCATAGGCTTGCCCTTATAGTCAGTACCTAAGTCTTCAGACAAGTCAGTTAGGATCACTATAGGGCTTTTATTAAGCTTGTAATGTAGGCTAGGGGCTGGTATGATATTCATGGATATTTCAGAGTGACTAAGCCTCCTTGACACTACATTAGACTCTTCGGGTTTCAACTCTTAACCTTCTTTTCTTCCCTCTTTTATTTATCATGTATGCTCAAGATGTATGCGGTCTTTTCAATTAACTCATTATCTTTTTATCATTTTTCACACTGTTTTCTCTTTTCTTATTTTTTTTTCACCGCACCTAGCTTTTTATTCATCCTTCTTATTCTACCTCTCTTCATACACAGATTACATCACGCACCCCTATAATAGCCACCCTCAAATTAGGTTATTTTCCTAAGTCAAGCTGCACAGTGTCCAAGAAGGACCAAGGCCAAGACAGGTTCATTATGATATAAATGGGAAGGTGAAAGGTGTACAAGAAAAAAATAGGCTATTAAGGCTCAAATAGGGATCAAGGGATATTATTCACATTGGGAAGGTCATTTAGGCTAAAATGGGCTAACATGCAAAAACGACCTATGATCCTTTCTTAATGCCTATCCTATGACTATGGCACGACTAACAGGGTAAGTTCTAGATTCAACGCACAATAGGAACTAAGTAAGACCTTACACACACATGACACACAAGTATCTTTCATATCACTACATATCCGATTCATGCGTTTGCTTAACACAGGTCATTCACTTTCCATACTAACGCCACAGAAAGATACACAGTGGTCACAATGGATACAATTCACACAGTACACAATAGATCAGACCACTGGATAGGTACTCAAAACTCACAGAATAAGCTAACTGCACTCAAGTACTTGTACTACTCCTAATTATTTACAAAATATATTACAACAACAATTTACCATACACCCTCAACTTAAAATAAAAAATAAGATGCGCTAAAGGTTAGGGTATACCTGAAGACAGTCAAGCACATGGATCCCAGGTTTTCGACCCTACTACTGCATCATCTGTTGTCTTCTCCCCATCAAGAGCATCTGCCTTTGTGGTGGTTGGAGCCTGGCTAGATGAAGCACCTATAGCCCAGCTCTGATGGCTGCCTCCCATTTCTCAGTATCAGCCAGGGACTCCAATCTTTCTTTCTTCACCTCCTCCTTCTCAGCCTTATTTTTCACCTTCTTTTTCGCTTTTCTTTCTTCTTCACTGTCCGGCTCTTCTCTGTTATTCTTACCCTTCTTTTCCCCCTTTTTTTATTTGGGGAGTCTGTAGTGAGATCAAGTATAGGAATTTATTCCTCCAATTCTTCCACAGCCGGACCTGTTGGCATCATAATTTGGTGTTGCTGCAGCACCCTAATATCTGCCTTTACTTTATTCAATGCAGCCCTGAATGCAGTAAGATCAGCACCTATCATCTCCTTTGCCCAAGCATTGAATCTGCTCTCCAAATCTGCAACTCTCGCAGGCAATGTCACAAAGGGCTCTAGTGCAGCCTTTATTCTTTTGTCTACAACAACAACAAAATATTTAGTGAAGGCATGTAGATGTGCCTCACACCACTTGGCTTGATTATCCACCTTCCTAATATCAATCGACTGAAATGCAGAACCTGTTGCTGCTGGAAGAACTGAGGGGTTGGCTTCAGTCTTAGGCACTGAAGCTGCCTGTGTTGAAGAATCCTATATCTGCATGACGTGTTTCTCTTGCATCTATAATCAGAGGGTCCACTGCTACCTCTGCACCCCTGTCAAGCCTAAGTCCTAGTTGTACCTCATCAAACCGACTAGGGTTGTGAGTCTTACGGGCACAAACGTTTTTATCAAATCCTACAATCTTTGGCACCTCAGTAACTCTGCAGAATTATGTAACAAGACAAGGAAAAGGATAAGCAGTGTCAGTCCTTGACATCTTTATCTTCATCCCATCCGCAATGATTTCCCTGAATTTCAAGGGAAGATGTTGCACCAAGCTTGCTACAAAAATAGCCCGGTCATCACCCAGAATATTATCTCCCTCCATAGGCATTAGACAAACTCGCACTATGCCCCACCAAAATTTTTCCTCCTGAGTTAACGAGGACTTACAGATTCTCTCATTTGGGTTTGTCACCCAAGACGGTTCTCTGTCAGCTATGATGTTGGCCAACCAAGGACGTTATTTGTCCTTATTCTTTATCCGAGAATAAAATAATAGTATGGTGTCCTGAGGCATGAAGTCGGGTCCTTGCAAGAATCTGTTGATGGTCCTGACCGAAACATCAACCATTATGCCCCTCACTCGAACTCTATCAAGAAGAGGTTGATCTGCTAATTTCTCACCTGCTTTGCACATGTTCTCCAACCTAGCTTGGTATTTTGCATAGAACTCCCAAACTAATGCGGGACAAAATGAACGTCTCCCTTCTGTAGTCCTTTCTAAGCCATATTTCTTGAATTTCTTCTCCACTTCAGGGTATCTACTCAACCCTTTCATGATGATCATTTTTTTTTCTTGTATTGGCCTCTTCGCATTCCTTCTATCAGTTCTTAACATCCCAACAATGTAGATGCCCTCAGCTCTAAGGCTTTTCCATCTAGCATTGTTCCTTACTTCTGGGTTCTTACACTTGATAAGAGTCCTCCGAGGTGGAGACTCTTCATCATTTTGTTGCTTAGTCTATGGTGACCCAGAATTTGTTCCCTCGGACTCAGATTCTTCAGACTCTTCTTGATCCCCTTCATTAGAGTCAGTATGTTCATACTCATGCTATTCATAATCACCCTTTTCATACCTCTCTTGCTCAGAAGTTGTTGTTGACTCAGTATCATCAGTGTCCTCCACCTCAATTGGTGGAGGTGGTGGAGTTTTCTTTGGACTTTGCTTCTTTTGCTTCCCGAAAAAGGGTTCCTCCTCCTCATAGTCAGATTCCTCGTTGAGGAGCTTATGACGTACATCATTTTTGGTTGTTTTCTTTGGTTCTGTGGGACTCTTTCTTTTTGGTGCCATTTTAAAGTACATGGAAACATTAGAAGAATATTAGTCAACCCTAAAGATTATAAACACAAGTACATTAATCATTTAATCTCATTTATGTTTTAGGCTCCAGGTGTGACGACAATTCATGATAAGCCATCATGACCGTGATAGCTTATAATGATTGTCATTAACCTTAGACAGAACCCAATAATTTTTTCCACTTTTTGACAACATTCATGATAGGCCGTCATAACCGTGACAGCCTGTCATGAATGTCGTTAGCTCTAAACAGAACCAACTTGAAATTTTTTTTTAGAGCTTGATGACATTCCTGATAAGCTGTCATGATTGTGATAGCCTATCATGAATTTCATCACACTTGTCAAACCCCATTTTAACTTTAACTAAATTTTTCGTCCCCATTTTTGCTCAAGATTCACTTAAATTTGAATTGTGAGCTAATTTTTCAAACCTAGGGTTTGCACCCTTCTTTTCACGTTGAGCTTGGTTCAAGCATCTTGGGGACTTGGGTTGACTTTCATTCATCATACATTACAATCAAAGAGGAGTTAGAGTAGAGTATACTTGATGGATCTCTTAAACTAAAGACACGCACCAAAGGAAGAGTGAAGGAGAAAGATTTTCTTGATTTTTTAGTGTAACCCACACATAAAGGAAAATTGTTTTCTTGGAGTGTTTTTGCAAAGGATGGGAAATATTTTAACTAAGGAAAGAAAATACTAAAGAAAAATAAGTTAAAAGTGGTGGAAATTTAAAAAGGTTCAGGATTTGGGCCGGGTTGGATCTGCTTAAAGTTAGGCCTAGTTTTCAGATTTTAGGCTTTGTGCTGACGACGATTTGTGATGGCTTGTCATGATTGTGATAGTACGTCATGATCATCTTCACCCTTAAGGAGAGAATTTCTCTACCTTGATTTAACTGACGACAATTGTGATAGCTCATCACAGTTGTGACAGCTTGTCACGAATGTCGTCATGACCTTCCAGCTGACCTTTTCATTTTTCCACCTTCTCTATACTAAATCCTAATTTTAAAAAATAAAAACACTTGCTTAAATATAAAAACTTTGGGTTGCCTCCCAATAGCTCCTGATTTACTGTCGCGGCACGACTAGGCCATCTTGACTACTCAGACTTCGCCAAGACAACCTATTGATCGCTCTTTCCCATCACCATAGAAGATGTCAACGATCGAGAATACATTCATATCATTTTTTTGCGACATAGATTGATGCATTTTGAATTTTTCCTCTTTCTTACCGAGCCTAAATTTAAGCTCGTTCAACTCCATGTCTACTATTACTCTTCCTGTTGCTAAGAATGGCCTACCCAAAATAATGGGTACCTGAAAGTCCACATCACAATCCAATACCACAAAATCAGCAGGAAGAATAAAGTCTGCCACTTTCACCAACATATCATGCAAAATTCCAACCAGCCGCTTTATCGACCTATCTGCCATTACGAGTCGCATATTAGTGGGTGTAGGAGCTTCTAAACTGAGCTTCTTATACAAATCTAGTGGCATCATATTCACGCTGGTGCCCCAATCACATAATGCCTTTGCAACATCCAAAGACCCAATTTTACATGGAATAGTGAATGCTCCTGGGTCAGCCTTCTTTTGCACTATGAATCATGTGGAAACCGCACTGCAATGGTGGAGATTGTCCACCTGCTCACTACAAACCTTTCTCTTCTTCATGACAAGGTCTTTCATGAACCTTGCATAGCCTAGAATTTTCTTAAGTGCTTCAATCAATGGAAAATTAATTGTCAGTTGCTTGTGTATTGCCATGAACTTCCCGAATTTTACATCCTCAACCTTTTTCTTCAATCATTAAGGAAAGGGAGGTGGTGGTCTAGGGACAGTATTTAACACCACTTCCTCTTCCTTCTCCAAATCATCAGCAGAACTATCCAGCTTCTTAGACTCCAATGGATTACTTTCTTCGTGTTCATCAACTCTTACCTCATCTTCTACAGATTTTCCCACAGAAGGGCCAAGTAACAGCTTACCACTCTGAGTGGTAATCTCCATACATGAGCCATCACTTCGTAGATTTTGAACTGTATCACTAGGTAAAGTACCACTTTTTCTCTAGTTTAGTGTAGCAGAAAGTTGACTCATTTGCTGCTCCAACTGCTTAATAGAAGTAGAATGTGAGCTAACCAACTGACTGAGGGTAGAGAATTCACTCTTCATAGTAGTTACCCCCAAGTTGGTAGCTTCCACTCCTTTCAACAACTTTTCTATCATGTCGTCCATGGACATCTTGCCCGATCTAGTTGTTGCAGCATCCCGACTTCTAGGAGGAACATACAAACCACTCCTGTCATTATTGGTTCTCCAATATCCCGGCTCCCTATCTTTATAATTAGGCTTGTCATAAAAGTTCCGACCTTGGTTCCCTTGTATATTGCCTCAGAAACCCCCCTGATTACTTACATAGTTTGCCTCTGCATCAGCACTAGTAGCCACAGTACCCTGAGATTCCACAGCCTTAACCATTTCGGTCTTGCCTGACAGCAAGTGCTTGGTTAGTAAGTCAATCTGTGTCTTTAAGTGGGCTATGTCCTGGTCTCACTCCTCATCCCTTCTGCGCTGCTCGAAAGTCATACCACCAAAAACAGCCAGACTAGCCACCACAGACTCCCTGGTTTACCAAGCCCGACTCGGCTTGGTCATTGTATTCAGCATGTCTGAATAATCCAGAAAAGAGAGGTCAATTAACGAACCACCTGCAGCATTGTCTACAATTGTCTTTGTCACAGAGTTGAAAGATCTGTACAAAGTCTCCATCAAGTGCAAGTATGTCATGTTATGATTCGGACATTGAGCCAACTTCTTCTTAAATCTCTCCCAGGTTTCGTGCAATGCTTCAGTTGGAAGCTGTCTGAAGTTACTAATTTTGTTCCTCAGCTGTACCCTCCTGGAGGGTGGAAAGAACCATTCTAGGAATGCCTCTTTCAACTGTCTTCAGTTGGTTATAGAATTAGGATCTAGCTCATTTAACCACATTGTTTCCTCTCTAGGCATAGATAATGGAAATAATCTCAACATGATAGCATTCTGGCTCACTCCTGGATTGTCAAAAGATTTGCAAATAGTGATGAAGTTCACCAAATGCATGCTCGGATCATCGCCAGGCAGGCCTCCAAACAACCCCTTTAGATTCAGGAGTTGGATCATGGTACTTGTTATGCTGAATTTTTCACCCAGTGCCAACGGTGGAGGAATGATAGCACCCGTTGCACTAGCTCCATTCATTCCTTCATCATCTTCATTAGCCTCATATTGAGCAGGCTGTTGACCATACCTTCCTAGAACTGGACGATTTCTATAGATATTTCTCTACACTGGTGTAGCAATTTGCTCAGTTTGCCTTGGGTTTTGAGGATTCAGCAATTCCTCATCACCCAAGTCTTCATCATCAGGGGTCTGGTGACATACTTGTTGACCCAAATTCTGTACGTTCACCTGAGCCCTAGCAAAAGTGGCTAGTCTGTCTGCCTCCTGTTGTTCAGCCATTCTCCCTATCAGCTGAGGTTCTGGATTGATTGGTAATAATTGTTCTCTGGAGCTTCTTGTTTTTGGCATAAACAACACAGTACCTACAATACACAAAAAAAACAAATAAACGTAAATCTAGGAAACTTAACTAACAGCAAATTAGGGCGCACAAACTTTTAGTTTACAACCGTATTCCCCGGCAACGGCGCCATTTTTGATAACGCTCAAATTACAATCTTCAATGGGTGTAAGCGATCGTTGTCAATATAAAACCCAACTAGGTTGGGGTCGAATCCCATAGGGAATAGGGTGTGAACTCAAGTTGTTTACGATTTAATTCACTGGTAGTTTATTGTTTCCTGAAATAGGGGTTTTAGTTTGGGAGAAAGTTGTTTATTACGTTGAACTTAATGTTTGTAACCAAGATTTTATGAGATAACCAGGATTATGTTCACTAGGGCTTACGGAACATGACAGATGCTACCATTAACTCAAGGTTCTCACGATGGTTAGGATGACAAGCTATCTTAATCGATGATATACTCAAATGTCTCTCGACCTATTCGAGCGTCTAGTTTCCTAATCCTCTCGGACATAGGGAATCGCAACTCACTGCCCACATTTTACCTCAGGTTAATCAACCTTGTTACAACACTGATTATTAAACAAAGCCTTTCCGAGTCCCTGTTGATAATTCATTTCCTACTGTTTATGATTTCTTTCTCAAGAAAACCAAAGTAGGTACGCCTATTGTTTTCAACCAACATACCTAAATTCTAATCTCAGAATTACCAAGAAATCCTAACACTTATTAAACCTTGAGTAATTAATTAACAACTTATCATGACCTAACCCTAGATTCCATAATCCAGGTTAAGAGTGTTTAGTTACTCATGATGCAAGAAATAAGCACACAATTTGAATTCATAACTGAAAAGATTAACTTACAAGAATGAAGGAAATCAAAAGTGTTCTTGTAATTAAATCAAAAGGCAAAACTCTAAAATATTGTTCTTAGAGAGAGAAAAAAACCCTTATATTATCAATATGTCAGTGGATAGATGGATAGCTAGATAATTTCATATTAATAAAAACCCTCAAACAAGGCTTTAAATAGTAAACCCTAAATAAGGAAATAAAATTAAAAGTTTCAGATTTTTCTCGGAATAGACGATGATGCCCGTGACGGCCTATCAGGGTCCTGACGGCCTATCACAGATGTCATCAGCGTCTCTACAATTTCAGTTTCTGCTGCCTAAGGTTGACGACGACGGTGATGTCATATCAGGATCTTGACGGCGTGTCATGAAGGTCACCACAAAGCTTCCTGCAACTCCCATCTTCTGTTTAGGGTTGACGACACCCGTGACAGCCAATCACTAGGCTGACGATGTGTCATAGATGTCGTCTGCCACACTTAGCTCTCTATTTGCTTTCGATTTTAGTCTTTTTGCTTCCTTTATTAGTGTTTCCCCCTCTTCTCTACTTTTTCTGCAAAATCAAAGTAAGCTAATAAAAAATGACTAAAGTTGCTCAAAAAATGACTAAAGTTGCTCAAGACTTTGCAGTTATTTAGAGTTATAAGCTTCAAATGTGTTAGCATGGGCTCACACATAAACTATACCCGAATCCGATCATTAAGAAAGAGGAATAGAAAGGTCGGTTCCAGCATAGCGTGGGTATACAACCGCTAGTAGACAGGTTAGTGGGTGGACACTAGTATGCACTTAGAATAAGGATTAAATAATGCCATTTACAAAGAAAAGTAAAACACTCCATAATGCATATAACCATATATATGTATATATATAGAGAGAACCATGTTGGGAAAGGGGATTGCATTTAGCATTCCTTTAAAACCTTTACTTGGGCTATGTAGCTTTGTCATCCTAAACCACTCATAGGCTATATGGGTCAAGCTCCATTTGCTAAAAGGGCCCTAGTGCATGTATTCGCACGACCAAGGAAGTATACAATTGGATGACCAGTACATCGCGAAAATAAAGTGTGACATCATGCACACGGTCACCAAGACCAGCCTCATATCACCAAATATGAGTTTCCTGTTTTTGTCCTCATAGGACCTTTACCTTCCACAACTTTGCTACACATTTTGCCATTATTTCCTAATTAAAACCAATTTCCAAATAACCAAACCATTATCCATTTATTACCAAGGCCACTAATATTGGTATCGTCATACCAATCCTTATTTGCAAATATTATCCATAGTCAACCTTATGTAGGTTTGAAGGGACTTTCAAGTGCTCTTCCATTTACCATATTAAACCACTTGAGGGAATTCTATGTTCCCCAAATGCATAATTATATAGCCTTTAACCTTTTCAAACCATTTAAACCAATTCCATTAATGCATTCACATAAGGGATCTCTATGTATCCCGCAAGGTTTTTAAAATAGACCAACCATGACCATTAAAACCTTTACCCTTTAAACCATTCCAAACCATATTAGACCATGCCAAACAATTAAAGCATTTATATCATTTAAACCATTCAAAACCATCCAAATTCATTTAAGGTTCTATTACCAAACCAAACCATGCAAGAATTCCAATGAAAATTCAATAATAGAGTCAAAACATCTTTTGAGGGATTTTATCAAACATGTTGAGGGCATACATTTACCAAGACCAAAACAAATGCATAAACCACCATAATTATGGTTAATCAAAACCCATTTGTTAAACCATAACCAACCAATAACCATATATGCAAACCATTACCAAAAATATGTAAAAACATAATTTAAACTAATACCAAACCATATGCATCAAGACCCTCAACATATATTTCGAAATCCACCATTCATGATTCATAAGGCAATGTTTAAAACATAATACACATGCCTTTAGTTTGAAAAAAATGAGGGAAGGAGTACATGCCTTACACATGAAGATTCACGAAAGCAATCTTGACCTTTGATCCAATTGAAAAACACTTGAGAAACCCTAGCCTCCAATCTTTCAAGAGTGAGTATGAGAGAGTATTTAAGGTGTTTTAATCCTTTACCAAGTGTTATGGAAGTCTACCAAAGGTTATATAATGTGAGAACATATGGTCTTTGAAGTAGGAAATGTCCAAACTACCATTGTCTTAAAAATTAAAATAAGTTAAGTCTAGCGGCATGACTCCCCCTTACCACCCATACCATAAGGTACGAGTGGTACCCTAACTCGTACTGAAACCTTGCCATGACTTTACCTACTGGTTTCTATACGACTCCACCTCCGTACCTCGTACTTGAGGGTATACGTTACACCACTAATCATGTCCACCAGTCATACCTAGGGAAGACTTCACAAGTCCAAGTTAATTATGCACCATACAACTTTTCCTACACCACTCGAATGATCCTATACGACTCGTATCCTAGTGAATTGTATCTTAGGAAGTAGCTAATCCAACCATGCTGCCTAGGGTAAGATTGAATCATTAAGAAAACTCACAATTCATATTCAAGGGTACGATTGGTACCCTTGAGTCATAACAAACCTAGTGAGTCCAAAGCCAAGGAAATTTTGCAAGTGTAAAATTCTCAGGGTGTTACAGTCTCCCCCACTAGGATCATTCTTCCTCAAATGACGGGTAAGGGTAAGAGCAAGAAAAGGATAACATATCAAAAGACTTCAAAATTTTCTCCAACTAAAATAAAGGACAAGAACACAAACCAAGATGATAAGATAATCACATATTCCAACCATGATTTATACACTAACACTTTCATTCCGACCTCTAACTAGGTTAGAAAACAAACATACAAAACGAACCATTCCTCACCTTTAATCAAGTTAGGAAATCAAGATTTGGTGAGGAACACACACCTTACGCATGAGTTTCTAAAACATAGAACCAACGTGGATCCTTGGACTCCATGTGCACTTTCTCATCCCAGTGACTTTCTCGGACTCTAAGTTCCACCATGGAACCTTTACTGAAGCCATACCTTATTTGTTCACAATCGACAAACTTTCCAACCGAAGATATAAGATCCTCATCGGGACCCCCTTAAGAAACAAGGAATCCGAGATACCAATGCCACACAAAAAGGAACTAACCAACCAAGGACCATCCACACCTTACCCCAACATATAGAATATCAGATGAATGGAACTTATGCTACAAAGAAAATTCAATTCAACTTAGAGTTTACCAAGACACTTCACTATGGGAACTTGAGTCCAACTATACACCACCACTTCCATGTTCATGCCTAGCCCAACCTACAAAAAGAGTTAACTTAGGCCACCAGGTTCTATTTTTTACCTCTATCCTCAAACATTACTCTGCTTTCATCACCATTATAACATGGAAATCATGAGTAAGGGACATGGAGAAACCATATCCAGCAGTTATAACCAAATCCTCTATCCTATAATTGGGCACCTAAAACCATATAATGATCAAACCATGAAAGCATTGTATAAAACCATGCTTTTATGACCCGATTTCCTCATGTCATAATGGCGCCTACCATAACCCTCCAATAGTAAAGCTAACCCATAGAATGAAATGGCTAGTGGTATTAGTAAAAGAGCTTCTAATATAAAAAGACTACAAAAGTTAAATATCAAGAGAAATACACTGATACAACATAGAGACTAGTCTAATACATAAGACAGAGATAAGTAATACTATGAATGTCAGGAGCTCACTCTAAGTCACTAAACCATGGTTATGCCGCACGACACACACATCAACAGTAATAACCCATACTATAAACTACAGGCTGCAGAAGTGTAGTGTGAGTACCAAATGAATGGTACTCAGTAGGCTACTAAAAAATGAGCTCCAAAGATAAAGACTATATATACAACATATAAATAGAACAAAAACTACCCTAAGAGTCCAGAAATCATATGACAAGTCAATGAGATAATAAGGAACAAGAATCTTGTTCATGTAAAAGAGTCTAACATAATATAACTAAGGAAGTATCAGGGTGAACTATCTTATTCTAGTTGTATTCAATAAATGTCAATGCTATACCATATATCCTAGGTCAATTTATGAATAATTAGCGAAAGAAAAATATATATAGAAATATACAAGGCTAAGAAATGACTATAAAACATGAACAATGAAGGAAGTGATATACGGTATTATCATAGCTTCATACAACTAGATATATATTTATATAGATATATGTGCATATAAATAGGAGGTCATCTCAAAGCATAACCTATATCATCATATTCTCACTTAAGACCTTATTAAAATAGTTATCAGGATTTAAACACTTTCATACTCAGGGTTTCTATTCCACAAGGCTTGAGATGAAATAATCGTGCATAATAATGCAATAATAAGATAGGAGATGCCAAAAACGTACCTTAAATCTCGATACAGTATCAATGACCAATCTGTCATAAGCTAGCTATAATAATGATCATAACAATGATAATAACAATATCAATAACGATGTGACTAACCGGCTACTCCGAAAACTAAATACCTAGTCAAGCCTATGCATACCCCCACCACCCTAGGCTCGGAAGGTTCAATCAACATACAACAATACAAGGCATATTCTTCACCCATATTTATGCAACCGCCCCCTACTTACTAATAGACATAGGTGCATACTGGTGATAGGCGATGTGCATGCAGGAATAAATACAAGGTACACAATCAATATCACAACTTATCATAAATGTCCTCATTAGGACCATCATCATTGTAGTCAACCTCCAACCTTGCCAGAAATAAACACGTCATCAATATATCCTCCGGCCTTGCTTAGTATCAATATATCATCAATATATCTTTCGGCGTTGCTGGGTGTTAACATATCATCAATTTATCCTTCAGCCTTGTCGGGTATCTACATATCATCAATATATCCTCCGTCTTTTCCGGGTATCAACATATTATCAATATATTCTCCGATCTTGTAGGATATCAACATATCATCAATGTATCCTCCAGCCTTGCTAGGTATGAGCATTATCAAAACAGTATCTTCCGACCTTGACGAGTATCAATATCATCACAATGTATACTCCAGCCTTGTCGGGTATCAATGTCATCACAATAGTCATTACCGAATAACATACACTAAAATACTCATAAACATAATCATATCACCTTTGAATATCTATCTAGTCAATACTTCCCAAGTACTCGTTATTAGCTAACCAATACTTATTATTATAAATTCACTAGTTCTCTAGACATCACATAACCTCTATTTATTAGCCTAAACATTATCCTTCACATAATCCTTATTCATAGGATAAAAACTAACCACTATTTATTTAATTGTCAACACCTAACATCTAGTTAAGGTTCATCATTTGACCAAAACCGTCATTTATCGACCATTCATTATTATCAACTAATCATCGTATATCTGTTAATCATTACTAGACAACACATACTACTTGTAGTTTAACCATCTTTTATTAAATGACATCATTAATTAACTAACCATCGTTAGCTACCATGTTTAAACTAGGAAAGATTCATTAACTAATACATTAGATTCCTAGCCATCATGCGTTATAGTCCCCTAATAGACAGCTAGTTACCACATAGATTAACCGTTTAACTAGAAGAGAAATCATAGGATCATATTTTAGGTATAATCACATCATTTATAATAGTAAATAATTATGAACGTACCAAAACTATGCATGCCATCACCAGTATTCAGTCGGTGGAATAATAAGCATCATACCACATCTTTCTCTGTCCTATACCGGAGAGATGTGTATACAACATATACATATGCATATTCATAATATGTAATAACATCATTTATGATGATAAACACTTCTCTTCTATTCAATCAATATCATAGCACGGACCATAATTTATCCAAAATAATCACACATCATAATCACGGCCTTAGGCCCATACATATATCTGAAACTCATATCAATAATCATATTAATAAGTCGTAGCATAACCCTAAGCATCTCTCACATATAGGAGGCATAATAACAATAAGCATGTAATCATCTCTCACACAAGAGACATCTCAAATCTAGGAGGCATAATATAGATAGACAGGTAATCATCTCCCACAAAATAGGTATCTCCTATCTAGGAAGAATTTTATATATAGATATGTAATCGTCTATAGGATATCTAATATCAATAGGTCATACATCATGACTACGAGGAATATCACTTCTCTAGGCCAATTCACATATTCAAGAGAAATATCGTCTCTTTAAGTCCAATAATCATGATTAGAGGAAATAGCAACTCTATAGGCCAATCATCAGGTCTACGATGAAATAGCATCTCGATAGGCCAACCATCAAGTATAAGAGGAAATAGCATCTCTATAGGCCAGTCATCAAGTCTAAGAGAAAATAGCATCTATATAGGCCAATCATCAAGTGTAAGAGGAAATAACATCTCTATAGGCCATATAATGTATCTACGAGATATAATATTACAAAGTTACAAAGTAACCTTATTCTAAGGTATACTAGCCCCATCTATGTATAACATCCGCACTAAGTCCACAAGACTTAACACAAGCTTAGGCCTAAGTGGGTCGAACAATCCCACTTCTAATCAACAATTTCCATAATTAGGCCTACTATGCCCCAAACTAGGCTAACATATCTAGTTCATCTTCCAGATGTCAAGTAAGCCATATTCAAGCCTAAGATAGCAACTTCGACTAGAAATAAGGGTACTCAAATCAACTCTACCCGACTTATGGTTTCAAAACTACCACATTATCCCAATAAGGCTAAATATACAAATCATGCTTCAAATGCTAAAATCATATTCCAAACGTAGAATTGTATCATATGCATCCTATAACTAATCTCAATTAAAAAGGGAAGGAAATAGGATATAAAAGAGTTATAAACATGCCATCTTATGGGTCCAGAACCCTTATCTATTCTCCAAAACATCAAAAATCAAGGCCAAGTTATCCTACTCATAATCAAGCCTAACATCCATATTCACATCCAAAATATATCACATATCATTTATAAAGAAAAGTTGATAGAAGTCTACCTCAAGGCCAAATCGCAAACCCTCACTTCATGTACCATATGATCGTGTTCACTTTACAATTCTTAAAGTTCCATCACACTATCAAATCTATAATCTACTCATCAATACGAGTCTAATGATACCTATATTGCACTATTATTATTCGGGTCCAAAGATGGCACCAAAACCCCAAGTGGGTCCCACATATGGAAAACGAGATTTCGAGACCAACCAAATCTTCACACATGAATAAGGAATCATAATGCTCAAAGAATGGGTGAAAACTAAGAATACTTTAGGCTAAAATCAAGACCGAAGCTAATTTGGGGTTTTGGGCCCAAACTAAAACATTCAAGTAGGAATTCAAGACATTCTTACCTTAATCTTGAACATAATCGCGATGGAAGATGATAATTAAGCTCCACATCACCCCCTATGACTAATTTTGAGTTATTACACTTATTTTGGGATTTCTAAGTCTAAATGGTGAAGGGGAAATGGCCCAAACACATCATTGGATCTTTATACAGCCCCTACAAGTAAAGAGATGGCGCTATCGCGGTCATACGGGCCGCAATCGTACTCCAGCGATCGTATACTTTTGGCTGCGATCACAGTTGCACCAGATGATAGCAAACTCAAAAATAAGTTTTTGACCCTCGGAACTCATCCGAAATAAAAATAACATGATCCAATAGTGAATTTTGAGTGTAAACCACATTTTAAATCCATTGTAATCATCAAAAATTTCATTGGAGATAGTTTAGGAAAATAATGGGACCCACACCTATAGGTTCATCACTTTTCATAAAATATTCTCAATAGCCCAAAATAAGTCCGGGAGCCTTGGTACCTAAACCAAGGGTTTACCTAGCCTAAAATAGACGTTCCAAAAGTGATGGCAAAGTTTGATTTTCAATCTGGGGTCGTTTTGACCAAATGTGGGTCCCAGACAAATTCTTTCTAATTTTTAACTTTCCTACCAATAGGTCAAAATGAGTTCGGGTTCATTGGGACCCGAACAAAAGATCTACCCCGACTAAAATTTATATTGCAGATCTGCTGGTGTAGTCAGAATTTTTATCCGAGATCATTTCACTGAAGTTTTTGTTCAGATGCCATTTGGAACCAGCGAAGACTTCAAAATAGGAAATTGTCTTTAAAAATCAAACGGATTGCCTGATAATCAAACCGTCAGTCCCAGCAAGTCATAAATGACTTAGGAAAGCTTTGGAGAAGCTCAAATGATGAAGATAAGCATAAATATAGAAAATAACCTGAAGGGTCATTATAATATCCACTGCTAAAAGGACTTTCGTCCCTGAAAGTCAACGGATAGAAAGAATCTCAAAAGCTCGAAAGGATGAGGTACTAGGCCCATATGCTCCAAGCATGACTTCCCAGGTAACCTCAGCGGAGAGAAAACACTTGCAAGGGGCTTCGGCACATGTATCCTATTTCAACCAACACTCTCATTCTACTTCTAAAATAGCCAAAACTCAACTTTAACCACTAACTGGCCTCCAACTCAACCGAAAGGGCTGAGGCAGGCAAAACTAAATCACATCACGCTGATATCATCTCTATATCCACATAAAGCAACAAATGCTCATCCAAGCCAAAAGCAATCCAATACATGAGTCATAAAACCGACTCCAAATCCAAAATAACATTCCTTTACGATTTTACACATGCTATCAACTACAAACCAAGAGAAAAATCACCTAAGTCTCATTCACTATGACTCATCATGGAGAAATCAAAGAACTGAAGTTGATCTATTGAAGGTCTATAAGGCAAACATAAGAATAAGCTCATAAGGCATTATCTGGGCATACAAATAGAGATAATCATGGAATGCCATATATGCCACAGTTGTAACCAGTCTGAATGAAAATCAAACTAAAATCTCAAAATCCAAGGTATAACTACTCATTACTGAATATTTGTCTCTAAGAGGTCCTATCAATCGAGAATAAAGACATACATAATCCATCTTAAGTATATTACTCCCACTGAGTAAATCATCCAAAATTCCAAAAGAAAACTGAAACTCAATGTCAAAACTAAAATAAACAATACGAGGCCCATGGGCTATTATCTAAACACTTATCAACTATAATCCAACCAAAGTCTAGAAGACCGAATAGGCAACCAAGGAGTTGGCTCGACTAGACTATAAATGAAATTTGAACAAGGACAAGGATAAAACAAAAGTTGTACGAAAGCTCTACAACACCAAGATAAAATCTCAATACCAAAGAGAAACCGCTCAATCTCAAATATCTAAATCATAACTAAAAACAGGTAGGCATTAATGCCCCAAATCTATCATACTTTCAAATCGCCATACCAAGGAGTCAAAATCCAAAACATTTACTATCTCAAATCGACTCTAGTATCTAAAATATGACATATACAAGATAAACCCTACCAAGCCACATTCAAGAAATATCTAGAGAGTAAAATCACCACAGAGATAACCACTGACTGATAACACAAGCAACTATCTCTATATCAGCTGGAGAAAATGAAACATAGCCGTAAAATAGGAGTCATACCAAAGGAATAGTCACTGACTGAAAATGCATATAACCCATTCCATATCCGCTCGAGGGCATGAACTATCAAAATATACTCAAAACTTCTCAAGGATGAAAACCATACCAGTGAAGGTATAAACTTTATCAAGTTGAAGAAATGCAACTTAAGCTATAACTAACCAGTCCAATACTCCATCTAGGCAAAGAAATATCCACATGATCCTATCATCGAGAAAAATTACTCTACCAAGCCTCATTAGGATGAGCAAACGCTGAAATGGGAATTTCTTTAATCCACCCAAAATCAACATCATCAAAGAAGAAATACAAATGTCAAAACCAAGGTCAAGGTCATGACCACCATGAGACTACCAAAAACTCGAGCTAAAGAGTTTCTAATTTGACAACTTAAGAAGCAATCACAGGAAAGGCCACCTGCCTCTAACTTTCCAACTCCACTAGACAAAACCATATCACAATGATAAAAGAGTATCCAATCTCCATAATATCAATAAGAAAATCCATCATGAAGGAATGAACCCAACATACCTATGAGATAAATCCATGACATCTCAATATCAAATATCAAAATTGTTATTGGACGCAGAAAAAGCCACAAACGAAGAACAAACCTCAAACTGGTCTATCTCACAAATGGATTATATCAAAAAGGATAGCAAAAATGAAAGTTTTAGTAACCTAGGAGTCAAGTCTAAGAATCTCAAACTCAAAGATAGGCAACATAACTAAATTGTTGACCTAAAAATACAAAGAACCATGGAAGGTAAACTCACCTTTGAAACCACAATACATCCTCAAAATTAATCTAATATAGCTAACCAAGAGGGAACAAAGTCAACTTCGCTACGCTAGGGCAAAGAAATCAGAAAATCAAGTTATATCTACTTAATCACCAAATAATATCACAAGAAAATGGAAGTCTAACTAGATAACACTAGTCTATACAACTATCCAGCGAGAATAAAATTTATCAAATAACAATATAAGGTAATATCAATAATCTCACTTAGTGGTAGCAATAACAACAATAATATCCATATCAACATACTGAATAGGCGGTACCAAAATGAATATCAATATCATGTGCCACTAAATAGCCATAATGGGTCTAATATACCAAGATAAATAGGACTCGAACCAAAACCACAACCATAAGGGAAAACATCAATATAGATCTACTCCATCCACTAATAAAAGAAATAAACCACGGAGTAGTAACATAATCATGAATCTAATAATAAGGCACATAATAATCGATATAAATTCATTAAGTCATATAATCATCAATGGGTCTAAAAACCTCGATACACATAATAAGAGATAAATGCAATAAATAAGAGCACACAAATCATGGTGACATCTGCAATCACATTCTTGACGGGCATAGGGAAAATAAATTTGAACGGGTCTAAATCAGACCTACTGAATGAATCATCAACTGAGGTGCCAAGTGCACTATCTCTAACTGAAGATGTCACAACATCACATGATAATTTAACTAAGCTGAATGACTGGAATTTCATGTAAGGGAAACTTCTTAGACTAGTAGTTGGTCTCTCTGTGGTCGAAGCAATTTATGAAGCATCAATATAGAGAGAACACAAACCGAGCTAAAATGGCTAGACAACTAACGGTAAGAGAAATTCAAAAAATTAGGTCCACACTTCCAAAATCATAGCCTATCTTAGGAACTCTAGGATGGCGGGGAATATATGCTAACTCTAGCTTATCACTTATCTCATACCAGGCGCATTCTTTGAACCAGTGTCTCATCACAACACAGACAAACCACGATCCTAGAATACTTTGAGATACTACCCCTCATAATTAAGAATGGTAATCATGGATCGAAGAACCATACCGCACTCCATAAGTTTGATGGGCACTCTACCCAAATCCTTTTTGGTTGTTGCTGAGGATCTTTAATATCTGTCTCTAACCCTCTAGTCCGATGTTGTGATAAAATTCTAGAAATGCATGTTGGAGTCTCGATTACATCTGTCGACAATATCGCATCATCCTTTGTGGATAAAATAGAGTCAAAGAATGTGATTGAGGTTTATAGCAATGCGGACACACGATAAAGAGTCATGAAGTGAATTTTCAAAATATCACTATAGCTTCCCGAAGATAGGTTACAAACATCTCCACACAAATCCGCAGGACTCTACTAACCCTTATCTCTTTACTAATACACCGATGAAACCTAGGCTCTGATACAATTTATCACAACCCATTTTTCTCAAGTTATGATGTAGCCTACCATAACCCACCAATAGGCAAGCCAACCCGCAGTCCAGAACAGCTAGTAACGGATTACTCAATAATTGAAGTTAAAGAATGTTGAGTATATGAAAAAAAGATCAATACATAGAAGAATCCCAAAACCTGGTGGTATTAGTAAAAGAGCTTCCAATATGAAAAGAGTACAAAAGAGGAATATCAAGAAAAATATACTGATACAACTTATTTATGAATACAACTTAGAGACTAGTATAATACATAAGAGAAAGATAAGTAATACTCTAAATATTAAGAGATCACTCTAAGTCTCTGAACCATGGCTGCTTTGCACGATGCACACATGAACGATGATAAACCGTACTATAATCTGCAGGCTGTAGAAGTGTAGTATGAGTACCAAATGAATGGTACGCTATAGGATATTGCCAACTGAGCTCCAAAGATAAAGAAGATATGTACAACATATAAACAAAATGAAAACTACACTTAAAAGTCCACAAATCATATGACAAGTCAATGATACAATAAGGAACAACTATCCAGTTCGTGTACAAGAGTCTAACATAATAAAACTAAGGATGTATCAGGGTGAACTATTCTATTCTAGCTACATTCAATATACGTCAATGCTATACCGCATATCCCAGGTCAATATACGAATAAAGAGCAAAACAAAATTATATATAGTAATATACAAGGCTAAGAAATGGCTATATAACAAGAACAACGAAGGAAGGGATATACAATAGTATAATAGCTTCATACAGTTAGATATATATATAGATATATATGCATATAAACACGCAATCATCTCAAAGCATAACCTATATCATTATATTCTCTTTTAAGACCTCATCAAAACACTTATCAGGATTTAAATACTATCATACTTGGGGTTTCTAATCCACATGGCTAGACATAAAATAATTATGCATAATAATGCAATTATCTGATAGGAGAGGCCAAAAACGTACTTTAAATCGCAATACCAAATCAATGACCAATATGTCATGAGCTAGACATAATAATGATCATATCAATAATAACAACAATATCAATAATGGTATGAATAACTGGCTACTTAGGACAACCAAATACCAAGTTGACTATGTGTACCTCCACCGCCCCAGGATCGAAAGGTTCAATCAACATGCTACAACACAAGGCATATGCTTCACCCATATCTATGAAATCATCCCATACGAATGATAGACATTGGTTCATACTAGTGATTGACGATACACATGTAGGAATGAATACAAAGTACACAATCAATATCACAACTCATTATAATTATCCTCATTAGGACCATCATTATCATAATCAAACTCCATCCTTGTCGGGTATCAACACGTCATTAATATATCCTCCGGATTTAATGGGTATCAACATATTATCAATATATCCTATGGTCTTGCCGAGTATCAATATATCATCAATATATCCTCTGGCCTTGCCGAGTACCAACATATTATCAATAAATCCTTCGGCCTTGTCGGGTATCAACATATCATCAATATATCCTCCGACCTTGTTGGGTATCAATATATCATCAATATATCCTCTGGCCTTGCCAGGTATAAGAATCATTACAATAGTATCCTTCGGCCTTTCCAGGTATCAATATCATCATAATGTATCCTCCGGTCTTGCTGGGTATCAATATCATCACAATAGTCATCAACAAATAACATACTCTAAAATACTCATAAGCATAATCATAACACCTTTGAATATCTATCTAGTCAATACTTCCCAACTACTCGTTATTAGCTAACTAAAACTTATTATTATCAAATCACTAGTTCGTTAGTCATAACATAACCTCTAGTTATTAGCCTAATCATTGTCCTTCACATAATCCTTATTCACGGGATAATAACTAACCACTATTCATTTAATAGTCAACATATACCATCTAGTCAAGGTTCATTATTAGACCAAAATGGCTATTTATCCATTGTTCATTCATATCAACTAATCATCCTATATCCGTTAATCATTACTAGACAACACATTACTACTTGTCGCCTAACCATCTTTTATTAAATGACATCATTCATTAACTAACCATCATTAGTAACCATGATTCAACTACGTAAAGCCATCAAGTATTATAGTCCTCTATTAGACAACTAGTTACCATATAGCTTAACTATCTAACAAGAAGAGAAGACATAAGATCACATTTCAGCTATAATCACATCATTTATAATGGTAAATAATCATGAACATACCAAATCTATGCATGCCATCACCAGTATTCAATCAGTGGAATAATAAGCATCATACCACATCTTTCTCCATCCCATATAGGAGAGATATGTATACAACATATACATATTCATATGCATAAACTGTAATCACATTATTTATAATGATAAAAACATCTCGGCTATTCAATCTATATCATAAAATGGCCCTTTGCCCATTAATTTATCTGAAATAATCAAAGCATCATAATCACGGCCTTAGTCCTATATACATGTCTGGGACTCATATCAATAATCATATTAATAAGCCATAGCATATCCCTAATCTCCTTACATATAGGAGGAATAATATCAATAAGCATGTAATCATGTCTCACACAAGCGGTATCTCAAATCTAAGAGGCATAATATAGATAGACATATAGTCATCTCTCACACAACAGGCATCTCACATCTAGGAGGAATAATATATATAGACATGTAATCGTCAATAGGATACTTGTATCAATAGGTCATATATCATGACTACAAGGAATATCACTTCTCTAGGCAAATTCACATATCCAAGAGGAACATCGTCTCTATAGGTCCAACAATCATGACTAAAGGAAATAGCAACTCTATAGGACAATCATCAAGTCTAAGAGAGAATAGCATCTTTATTAGCCAACCATCAAGTCTAAGAGGAAATAGTATCTTTATAGGCCAATCATCAAGTCTAAGAGGAAATAGCGTCTCTATAGGCGACATAATGTATCTAGGAGGAATAATATTGCCAAGTTACGAAGTAACCTTATCCTAAGGTTTACTATCCTCATCTATGTCTAACATCCACTCTAAGTCCAAAAGATTTATCATAAGCTTAGGCCTAAGTGGGCCGAATGATCCCACTTCTAATCCACAATTTCCATAATTAGGCATACTATTTCCAAAACTAGGCCAAGGAATCTATTTCCTCTTCTAGAAGTCAAGTAATCCATATTCAAGCCTAAGATAGAAACTTCGACTAGATATAAGGGTACTCAAGTCAACTCTACCCAACTTACGATTTCAAGACTATCACACTAGCCCAATAAGGCTAAATATACAAATCAAGCCTCAAATGCTAAAACCATATTCCAAACATAGAATTATACCATATCCATACTATAAATAATCTAAACTAAAGAAGGAAATAGGATATAAAAGGGTTATAAACATACCATCTTATGGATCCAAAACCCTCATCTATTCCCCAAAACATCAACAATCAAGGCCAAGTTATCCTACTCCTAATCAAGCCTACCATCCATAATCATACACAATATATATCACACATCATCTATCAAGAAAAGTAGATAGAATACTACCTCAAGGAAAAACCTCAAAACCTCACTTCATGCATCATATGCTCTCCTTCACTTTATAATCCTAAAAATGTCATCACACTATCAAAACCACAATCTACTCATCAATACAAGTCTAATGATACCTATATTGCACTATTATGTTTCGGGTCCAAAAATGACTCTAAAACCCCAAGTGTGACCCACATACAGAAAATGAGTTTCTGATACCAACAATATGTTCACACATGAAAAAGGAATCATAACCCTCAAAGAATGGTTGAAAACTAAGCATACTTTGGGCTAAAATCAAGACCTAAGCTAAATTAGGGTTTTGGATCCAAGCTAAGAAATTCAAGCATGAATTCAAGAAATTCTTACATTAATATTGAAGATAATCATGATAGAAGATGAAAATTAAGCTCCCAAGTCACCCCCCATGACCAATTTTGAGTTATTACATTCATTTTGGGATTTCTAGGTCTAAATAGTGAAGGGAAAATGCCCCAAACGTGTCTTGGGACCTTTATACAACCCCTAAAGGTAATGAGATGCCTCTATCGTGGTCATATAGGCTGCGATCCCGATTCCGCGATTGCACACTCTTGGCCGCGATCGTGGTTACACAAAATGATAGCAAACTCAAAAATAAGTTTTTGACCCTCAGAACTCATCCAAAATCCAAATAACATGATCCAATAGTGAATTTTCAGTGTAAATCACATTTCAAATCCATTGAAATCATCAAAATCTTCATCAGAGATCGTTTAGAAAAAGTGGGGCCCACACCTATAGTTTCATCACTTTTCATAAAATTTGCTTAATAGCCCAAAATAAGTCTGGGAGACTTGGTACCTGAACCAAGTGTCTCCTTAGACTAAAATATACATTTCAGGCACGATAGAAAAGTCAAATTTTAAATTTGGGGTCATTTTGACAAAATATGGGTCCTACACCCATTCTTTCAAATTTTCAACTTTCCGACCAATAGGTCAAAATGAGCTCGGGTTAATTGGGACCCAAACAAAAGATCTACCTAGACTAAAATAGATATTTTGGATATGCTGGCCCAGTCAAATTTTTTATTCGAGATTATTTTACTGAAGCTTTTGCCTGGTGGCTATTTGGAACCAGCAAAGACTTCAAACTAAGGAATTGTCTCTAAAAAACAAACGAATTGTCTGGTAATCAAACCATCAGTCCCAGTAAGTCATAAATGACTTGGGGAAACTATGGAGAAGATCAAATGGAGAAGATAAGCATAAATATGGAAAATAACCTAAAAGGTCACTACTCATGCATTTCAAAACCTCTCAAGTACCCAACACAACTATTGGTACATTTATCGATCACAACATTCAGGCCTGCCGCTTATATACCTGCGGTATGATCTATCCATCAAAAGATCTAACACCCTTTATTGTCTCTACAAGGATTTTCACCACCTATTCCCTTTCTAACCATTACCCATGACACCACCTTACCTTACTTTCCGAAACCTTAATTCTAGTAGCCACCCACACTCTCCCTACTTAGGGACTTCTACATCCCTTGTTTCAAAACATCACCATTCTTCCTAAGTTACTTACCATTCTAGCACAAGAAGAATCATATATGAAGCCAAATTACAAGAATAATCTATGCCTCCCAAGGCAAGATAGAGACCCCCAAAACAAGACATGGAACCATAGGCACGAAGTACTTTACAACAACTACCTAGACCATAATGAAAGATCATCTCGTCAAAACCATACCATGAATGGAGTCCTTAGAATGGACACTAAGAAAAACACAGCCACACATACCATGAGTTACTTAACGCAAGGTCAAGACTCGTATCCAGGGAACAAGGTGAATGCAAAAATATGAACCTTAAGCATAAGCACTAAATGAATGCACGCAACACTAGTAGAGTACTCTCTTAACCGAGATAGAAAAGATCACTAAAATATGCAATCCGACCTCTCCTTGAAGTCCGACGCTAAAAGAGAATTCTAGATTAATTACCAACCTTAATCCCATTACCCCTACGAGCACTATATTCCAATCCAATAGGTACCACCAAAGACATACACTAGGGATGCTTAGTTCTCCTATACCCAAAACCTTATTCAACCAAATGCTACCTAGAGTTCGACATAGATATGCAAAAACCATGAGACCAATTCAACTCCAAGGTTTCCAGATTAAAAAAAATTATTTAAACCAAACCATGGCTACCAAGGCCTTTCAAAATCATTTGGAACTAACAAAAACAAATTTATGTTCCCTTTAACCATTTATATAATGCAAATATTCAAGAATAACACAACCATATGACAAGATTTTGTTCAAGGGAAATTTCACAAACATTTAAGGACATAAAATTTTCAAGACCAAAACCAAATAATATAGGAAATCCATAGTTCCCTAAAATTTATTTACCATTCCCATGCATCCCACAATGTTTATAAACATTTATAAAACATGAATAATGAATCATATTCCATGGAAAATTAATTTAATGAGTAATCATGTCAAAATCCCCAATTGTTCCAAAAACCCACTTTAAAAATCATGAATTTAATAATCTATTTCATATAATAGTAAAGTACAAGTATAGGGACAAAGATACATGCAAGCTCCATGATCTAACCTGTCGAATGACTAGATCCCAAGTCCCTCTGTTCAACCTGAACTTCTGACCTATAAGTCAAAATTTCCTCACTATTTTATTCCCTAAGTCATCAACCTCATCCACCCTACCTATTTACCTCTGCAATTCCTGCATTACTTTCCCCGAGCTAAGATACTCCTTTTACCAAGATCAAGCATCTAGATTCAAGTCTAGGATCTACCGACCATCACGTACAACTAGCAAAGTACGCTTATAGAATATACATAAGAATGGTCCACCCTATAGGGAGGACACTCTAAATTCCTTAGTCACCCACCGGTAACCTATCTATTTCCAAGGAAAACTATTCCCCTTATGCATGCAAGAGAAAAATACTCCACAGGAAAACATTAATATAGATGAGACCTTCATCTAAGAGATCCCATAATTTCTTCTTAAGATCATTTAACTCCACCAGAACCATTCAATAAAGAAAGAATAAAAATCAGAAAAATGTCTGAAACAAAACCAACCCCAAATCAACCTCTCTATTAGAAAAACACCATGAAGGTCATCATAAAGGACACCAAAAAATTTATCCACCACCTAAAATAAACCAAATAAGGACCTACAGAGTTAGGATCTTTAACCCAGACCAACTGATTAGGACACCTCTTTGGAGACCAATCTCCAAGTTCCAAGATATAAACTTTCCCTTAAGAGCTAGGGACCTGAATGAATACTACTCTCCCATTTCATAACAGACTTACAAAGGAGATCAACAAGTCTGACAATCCAATAATGTATCGAATGAATGCAACCAATCCATTCTTTCAATGACATCAAAATCCTCCATATTCGAGTCAAAAAAATCCACCAAGATCTATTTTATTACCAAAAGATACTACATGCCCCTATAAACTCTGTTAGCAACCAAAGATTCATCTACCAAGGTACAAATAGGAGAAGAAAAGAGTGAAATAACCTTGAGACCAAACCAAAAATACATGACCACCAATAGAGTCACAAAAGATAGAGGACCCCAAACCAAGTAAATCATACACACCATAAATAAAGGAGTTTTCAACACATCAATGTCAGCATCAATAAATACCTCAGACTCCAAGGGATAGTAAGAATATTGAGATGATTCTAACAAATATCAAAACTTGAAGTAGCACCCCTTTAGTGCAAAAGCTAGAGAAGTAGTAACCGATATCCCATTTGCCTAAATAGCAACCCTTGTGGGACATCCCCATCACTCGAGACTTAACTGACCACAACTAAAAACCCATTTCCTTTCTTCTCTCAACAACCATGTTTCGTCCGACCATAAAATCTATAAATAAAATAGGATGATAAGGATTGGCCTCCACTAGAAAACTAGAAGTTGTGACCCCTGATTGGGTCTATGCCCCATAAGTTAGACTAGATCTATCCATATTATTTTTGAGTAGAACAGGTAAGTCTCAACAACTTTAGATTATTGATAAGACATGATCCGAAGAGTGAACAAATAAAGATGTAGAGAAGAGTTCAAGAACTTAGACTCCATATCCCGAAAGTAGAATAACCAAGAAAGTGAAACATCCTAAATTCCTCGTAGCCTCCTAATTATAAGTATGGTGCATGGTATACCTATACGCAAAACTCTACTCAACAAGACTTTGTGGACACCCATGATACTAAAACTTAAAGCTCTGATTCGAACATGACACAACCTGAACTAGGGCCTTGTCATAATGGGAAATTCCAAGTCAAACCAGGATCGAGAACCACCCTTGTTACCCAATTTAACCATAAACGCATACCTTAATTCAGCTAAATTCTGAACATATAACAATATATCATGTCCAACCATATGCTGACATTGGGATAAGTCTATAACCAAGAATAACCCAATCACATCAAACCAATGAATATCCAACCTAACCAATGTTAAAGCCATAAATCAATAACATGATAATATACCAATGTAAGTATACATATGTGTAACATAAACAACCCATACTGTACCCAAGTCCATAATTGTCCATACAAAGACTCTAGACCAACCAAAGAGTACCTAGTTGGGACATGCCCCCGACCATAGAAAAAACCACAGTCTATGAAAGACAAGAAATATGTAAAGTAAACCATGACATGAAATAGAAGCCTTTAGAACTATGGAAGCTCAGCACATCAATCCAACATTGACTATACCCGAATTCAATAACTAAGCAAGAGGAATAGAATGGTCAATTCCTGCATAATATAGGCATACATCTGCCAGTAGACAGGTTAGTGGGTAAACACTAGCATGTACTTAGGATAAGGATAAAATAATGTCATTTAAGTAAAACCATCCATAATGCATACAACCATACATATGAATATATGTAGAACCAAGCCGGGAAAGGGGACTGGGTTTAGCATACCTTTAGAACCTTTACTTGGGATATGTATCTTTACCGTCCTAAACCACCCATGGGCTATATGGGTCCAGCTCCTCATGCTGAAAGGGCCTAGTGCATGTAGCGGCACGACCATGGACGTATCCCATGGGATGAATAATACATCCCCAAAATAATATACGACATCATGAACATGGTCACTAAGATCAACCTTATATTATTAAATATGATTTTCCAGTTTTGGTCCCCCCCGGGACCTCCACTTTCCATGACTTTGGTATATATCTCGCCATTATTACCTAATTGAAACCAATTTTCAAATAACCAAACCATTATCCATTTATTAACCAACGTTATTAATATTAGTATCATCATACCAATACTTACTTGCAAGTATTATCCATAGCCAACCATATGTAGGTTTAAGGGGACTTTCAACTGCCCTTCAATTTACCATATTAAACCACTTGAGGGACTTTTATGTTCCCTACAAGAATAATCATTTAGCTTTTTACCTTTCTAAACTATTTAAACCAATTCCATTAATTCATTCACTTGAGGGATCTCCATGTATCCCACAAGGTTTTTAAAATAGACCAGTTATGACCACCAAAACCTTTACCCTTTAAACCATTCCAAAACATTTTAGACTATGCTAAACATTAAAGCATTTATATCATTTAAATAATTTAAACCATGCAAAACCATCCAAATACATTTAAGGTTCCATTACCAAACCAAACCATGAAAGAATTCCATTGAAAGTTCAACAGTAGAGTCAAAACATCCTTTGAGGCATTTTATCAAACAAGTTGAGGGCATACCTTTACCAAGACCAAAACCAATGCATAAACCATAATAACCCGGGTTACTCAAGACCCATTTGTTAAACCACAACCAACAAACAACCACATATGCAAGCCATTACTAAACAATATGTAAAAACATAGATTAAACTAATACCAAACCATATGCATCAAGACCCTCAATATAATTTCAAAATCCACCATTCATGATTCTTAAGAAAATGTTTAATACACAATACATATGCCTTTAGTTTGAAATAACAATGAGGGAAGGAGTACATACCTTATACATGAAGATTCATGGAATCAATCTTGACCTTTGAGCCCTTTGAAGAACACTTGAGAAACCCTAGCCTCTAATCTTTCAAGAGTGAGTTTGAGAGAGTCATTGAGGTGTTTTAATCGTTTACCAAGTGTTATGGAAGGCTAAAAAAGTTAATATAATATAATAACATAATAACTTTGAAGTATGAAATGTCCAAACTTCCCTTTTCTTAAAAATTAAATAAGTCACGTTGAGGGGTACGACTCTCCATTACGACCCGTACCCTAGGGTATGAGTGGTACCCCAACTCATATCCAAACCTTTCCATGACCTTACCTACTAATATAATAATTCAGCATACGAATTTACCTACACCAGTCGTATTCTCTTATATGACTCATATAATAACGCAACATACGACTTTCCCTACACCAGTCGTATTCTCTTAAATGACTCATATCCTAGTGAGTATTATCTTGGGAATTAGACAATCCAACCATGCTACCTTGGGTATGATTAAACCATTAAGATACCCCATAAGTCCTATTAAAGGGTACAATAGGGACCGTTGAGTGGTACCAAGCCTAGTGAGTCCAAAACCAAGGAAAATTTTCAAGAATCAAATATCCAAGGTGTTATACATTAGGAACTATCCTATTGGTAAGGTTGCTTTGGGGGTGAAAAAGGTTCCACTTGCTTCAGCATCAGCTCCGGCACCAAAAGGTGCTCCATCTAGTTTTCAAACTAGTAAAAATCATATTTATGGTCTCACTACCCTATAAGAGTCTGAGGCATCACCAGATGTCATGACTGTTATATTGAAACGCTTTTCTTGGGATGTGTATTATTTACTTTATCTAAGGTTTTCTCTCTGTTATGTGACCTTCTTTGTGCTTGTGTATTTTGGTTTTGGTTTCGAGTGTGTTTCAGACCCTTTTTCTATTTTTACCTAGGTAGGTGATTGGATGATTTCTAAAGGAGTCTATAGGGTATGTGTGGTATCTTTTGGTAGTAAATAAACTTTGGTGGATCTATTTGAATTAGATATGGTGAATTTTGATAACATACTGGGATGGATTAGTTTCCCTCGTGCTATGCATCATTAGATTGAGGGACATATAAGGTTGTCTTTAAATTCCCTAATGAGCCGGTTATTAAGGGGAAAGGTGGTTCCCTAGCACCTAAGGGGAATTTTATATCTTATCATAGATCTCAAAGATAAATCTACATGGGGTGTTTCTATCACCTAGTTTGGGTTAAAGATTTTAACTCAAACGACCCTTCTTTGCATTCTATTCTGGTAGTAAATGAATTTCCTGAGGTATTTCATGATGACCTTCTTGGTTTTCCTCCTGTTATAGAGATTGAGTTTAGGATTGATCTTGTTTTAGACACTAGTCCAATTTTTATTCCTCTATATAAAATGGCTCCAACTGAGCTGAAGAAGCTCAAGGTGTAATTAAAGAATCTTTTGTATAAGGGTTTAATCCATCCTAGGGTGTCCCCATTGGGTTCACCTGTGTTATTCATGGGTAAGAAAGATGGTTCCCTTCAGATATATATTGATTGCCAATAGTTTAATAAGGTGATGATAAGGAATAAGTATCCTCTTCTATGGATAGATGATTTGTTTGATCTATTGCAGGGTGCTAAGTTTTTCTCCAAGATTGATCTTAGATCCCAATTTTATCAGTTAAAGATTAGGGCTGAAGACATCCCTTATGTGGTCTTTCATACTCGGCATGGGCATTTTGAGTTTTTGGTTATGTCTTTTGGGTTAACCAATGCCTCCGCGACATTCATGGATTCACTAAATAGGGTCTTCCATTAATTTTTGGATTTTTTTGTCATCGTATTGAAAGACAATATTCTAGTGTTCTATAAGATCAAGGTGGGTCAAGCAAATTACCTTCATATTATATTATAGACCTTAAAGGAACAACAATTGTATGCCATGTTTTTTAAATGTAAATTCTGGTTGAATGCTGTCACTTTTTGAGGTCATATCATTTCTAGTGAGGGGATCATAGTAGATCTGCAGAAGGTTTCCATGGTTAAGAAGTGGCCTAGACCCACGACTCCAATTGATATTTAGAGCTTCTTGGGTTTAGCTAGTTATTATAGGAGGTTCATGGGATGTTTTAAGACTATACCTGCCTCATTGACGAAGTTGACTCACAAGAATATAAATTCCTTTTTGTTAGATGCTTATGAGGGGATTTTTGAGAAGATGAAGGATAAGTTAACTTTGACTCCAGTTTTGACTTTGCCTGAAGGCACTGATAGGTTTGTGGCCAATTATGATACATCTCTAATGGGATATGGTGGCATTCTAATGCAGGATGGAAAGGTGATATTGTATGCCTCTATATAGTTGAAGGTGCATGAGTAAAATTATTTGAGTCATGACTTGGAAATATTAGTTGTGGTATTTGCATTGAAAATGTCACTATTTAAATGGAGTGCATGTGGATATCTTTTTTGATCATAAGAGCTGGCAGTATGTGTTCACTCAGAAAGAGATTAACCTCAGGCAAATGAGATTGCTTGAGCTCCTCAAGTATTATGACATGAGTCTTTACTATCATCAAGGTAAAGCTAATGTTGTTCTAATGTTATTAGAATGTTGTCCATGGGGATTCTAGCTCATGTGGATAAAGAGAAGAAGGAATTGGTGAAAGATATTCACCGCTTAGCTAGCCTTGGAGTTTATCTCTTGGACCCCAAGGATGGTGATGTCATGGTACAAGAAGTGACGTGGTTATCTCTTGGTGCTGCTATCAAGGAGAAGTAGATATTAGATCCTATCTTGATGAGGATCAAGGGTTATGTAGGTATGATAAAGGTAATGGCATTCGAGGTTAGTGGTGATGGTAATTTGCAGTACCAGGGGAGGTTATGTGTTCCTAGAGTTAATGGTTTGCATGAGAGGGTCTTAGTTGAGGCGCATGAATCACTCTATTTTATTCATCCTAGTTTGACAAAAATATATCAATACCTTAAGGATATGTATTGATGGAACAATATAAAGAGGGATGTGGCTAATTTTATGGCCATGTGCATGGTCTTCCAACAAGTGAAAGTTGAGCATATGAGGCCTGGAGGATTTTATCAAAAGACTGAGTTGCCTAAATAATAATGGGCAGTAATCAATATGGATTTTTGTTACCATTTTTCCATGATCTCTCAATCAATTTTATTTGGTTTGGGTCATCATGGATAGGATTAAAAAGTCAACTCACTTTTTTCTAGTAAGGACTAACTTCTCAACTGAAGATTATCCAAGGTTGTATGTTCATGAGATTGTGAATTGGCATGGGGTACCTATTTTCATTATTTCTTATCATGGTACACAGTTTTCATTGCACTTTTGATGGTCATTTTAGAAGGGGTTGGGTACTAAGGTTAGTTTGAGTATTGCTTTTCACCTGCAGTTGGATGGGCAAGCAGAATTGACTATTCAGACATTGGAATTGATGTTTCATGATTGTGTGATTGATTATGGTAGTAGTTGGGTTGAGCACTTGGCTCTTGTAGAGTTTTCCTATAATAATATCTACCACTATAGCATTAGGATATCTCCATTTAGAGTGTTGTATGGTAGGAGGTGTAGGTCGCTTATTGGGTGGTTCAAGGTTAGTAAGGCGGAGATATTTTGCCTAGACTTAGTTCACTAGGCTATGAAGTAGGTGAAGCTGATTCAGAATAGACTTAAGGCTACCCAAAGTCTCCAAAATTCCTATGCAAATGTGAGGCGATGAGAGTTAGAGTTTTAGGTTAAGGATAGAGTATTCCTAAAGGTATCTCCTATGAAGGGAGTAATGTAGTTTGGTATGAAGGGGAAACTCAGTCCTCGGTATGTTGGTCTGTATGTGATTTTGAGGAGGGTTGGCAATGTTGCATATGAGTTGGATTTGTCTTATAGCTTAAGCTCTATTCGCCCGGTGTTCCTTGTTTCTATGTTGAGAAAGTATATGATAGATCTATCTCAAATCGTGCCTATCAAGGATATTGGTATCTCGGATTCCTTGTCTTATGAGAAGGTCTTGGTTAAGATATTAGGAAGTCAGGTTCATTGGTTACGGACCAAGGATGTAGCTTTAGTAAAAGTTCTACAGAGGAACCATAAGGTTAAAAAGACTACTTGTAAAGCCGAAGAGAACATGAAGTCCAAGAATCCGTTCTTGTTTCCTTCTCCAGAAACTCGTGCGAATGGTATGTTTTCTTCATCATACTTTTGTTTTCAAACTTTCCTCAATAAATGATTGACCTCCTTGCATGTTTGTTTTCTAACTTAGTTAAAGGTTAAAGTTGAGGTGGTAGGCTATAAATCATGTTATTCATGCCTTGTTCCATTATTTGAGTATGAATGAACTTGGTGAGGGAGAATTGAAACACCCTAGGTTTTGATCCTTAGAATTATTCTCGAGTTTGAGCTTTTGGACATTATACGATTAGGGGTACTTGCTGTATGATAGGGTATGGCTTAGGGTTCTCCACTCGTATGTTTCTCAGTGTTGTTTTGGTTGGTTCCTGTCCAAGGTATGAATGGACATTATAAGGGTTGTATGGAGATAATACGACCCTTGAATAGTCCAAGTCGTATGTTGCCTAGTGCCAACCCCCTTGAATTCTATCTTGGATATGGTTTGAGGGTACTAATCGTATGGTGTGGGTATGACTTAGGCTAGCGGGAGTTGTATGGTGGACAGTATTTGATGTCCAATATTTTGGCTAGGGTACGAGTGATGGGTACCACTTATATTTTATGGTACGATTTGGGGGAGGTAAAGTCGTACCCTCCTGCAGGAATTCATACAATTTAAGTTGAGGATATTCTAGACATTTCCCCTCTTAACCCCCTTATGAACCCATGACTTAAAACACTTTTGGGACATTATTTACCCGATTATTCTAAATCCAAAACACTAGAAATAATATCAAATCTCTCTCAAGATCTTGGGTTAAGAAGAGGCTAGGGTTTTCTTCAAGGTGGTCAATTAGGGCTTCAAGGGTGGTTTATCTCCAACTTACTTTATATCTAAGTCATGTTACTCTTCCTTCATTGTTAGTTAAACTACATTTATGTTTTAATGAATAGTTTTCATGATTTCATTATGGGTATTGATTGGTTTTGAAATATATGTTGGGGGTTTTGGATGTCTTGAATAATGTTTTCCCATGATTTTCTAATAGTTTTCATGTTTTAATGTTTATTTGAACTCGTGGTTGCATAGTAATGGTTAGTTGGTACTTGGTTTTGGTTTTGGAAACTATATGCCCCAACATGTTTGATAATATTCCTATGAGAATGGTTTTGTTACATAATTGGATTTTTTATTGTAAACCTTTTATTGCATAAATTGGTAATGGAGCTTAAAGTTGGTTTGGATGGTTTAAATGGTAAGGCCTTGGTGGACATGGCTTTAATTTAAATATAAAACCTTAAGAGGTACACAGAAATCCCCTAAGTGATTTTAACAATGGAAACTACAGGGTACATGGGAATCCCCTAAGTATTGGATAATGACATTGCTTGCAAGATATACCACTACATAATGCCTTGGTAATTAACTCTTGAATTGGTGGTTTGGTTATGTTCTAAAGGTTTTAATTGGGCAATAATGGTAGTTTGTGATAGCTAACTATGAAAGTGTAAGTCTAATGGGCGGACATTGGAAACTCATGTTTACCAACATGAGGGTTGGTCATGGTGACCATATACCTGTGGGATATATGGGATCCCATAAGTTATACTTGTATATATGTATCTTGGTGCGTGAAGGGTACATGGTAATCCCCGACCCTTATGATATCTCTGGTTCATGCGGCTACACGCACTGGGTCCATTTAGGGGGTAATACAGGACCCATATGTCCCATGGGTAGTTAAAGGGAGGTCAAGATACACAACCCAGGTTAATAAATTAAATGCATGCTAAACTTGGTTCCCTTTTCAAGCATGTTATATATGTATATATGTATGTTCTTGCATATTGTTATTTACTTGGTTTTAAATGTTGGCATTATTTTATCCTTACTCATGAGTACATGCTAGCATTCACTGCTAACCCATCTTCGGGCACTGTATCCCTACGCGATGTAGGAACTGGCCATACTACTCCTCCTGCACAGTGATTGGTTTCCAGGAAATCTTGGTGTTGGATTGAAGTGGTGATCTTCCATACTCCAGAAGCCTCAATTTTATGTTATGGTATTCTCTACATACTTTGTTTACTTCTTAGAATTTGGTTTTGGCTATGGTCGGGGGAATGTCCCAATCGGATGTTCTTTTGATTTTGGTTAAAGGCTTTGTGAGACTACTTTGGGTTAGTATGGGCGGTGTCTGTATTGGTGTCAACCTTGGCATTGGTATTGGTATTGGAGATGACACCATTTGAAGGTATTTGATTTATGATTGTTCCATTTTTTTATTTTATATAAAATCGGATATATGCAATATATGGTGTAGGGCAGTTATGATTGGGTATTAAGGGTGATCTCTGATCCCTATTCGGCTTGAGCACTCGAAATGACTAGGCCCTAGTTCAGGTCATTTCATGTTTGGTACATTGAGTTGTTCTTAGACCAAATTTGAGTTTGTTGGTGTTCAACAAGGTCTCTTACAGTTTTAGAGTATACAATAGGATTTCATGAGCAGGTCAAGCATAATTTTATGTTATATTTGATAGAGCATGAGATAGTGTGTGAATTTATTAGGAAATTAGTATTACCATTTTTATTGATGGTGAAGCATTTGTTAGAAGTTGGGTATACTATCCTACAAGTTGTTGATCATGCGAGAATTATAGAAGGGGCATGTCTTGAGACACATAAAGGTGGCGGTAAGAGGTCATGTCTATAGTACAATGTTAGTAGTATTCCATCTGATGGCAGGGATCCTCCCAATAGAGATTGGTATTTTTTGTAGTCTATCAGGTCAGTTTAGGTAGCACCTTAGATTATAAGTGACTCTTCAAATAGGTCATGGTGTTCATAATTGATAGAGTTCTGCTCAGGCATCGCGAGTTATTCAATCTAGGTCTTTGGGATATGGAGGACATTTTGGGTCAGTAGGTGAAGTGCATCAGAGATTCTTAGGGGCACGTTTTGATTGTTCGGAAATTGTTCATTAATTAGGGAGTGCCCTTGACACTGGTCTGCTAGTTGGGTAAAGCTTGTGTTTCTCTCTAGGTTAGAACTTCAGGGGTTTGTTATGACTACAATGCTGGATATTGGTTCAAAGTTTGTCCTCGATGTAAAGTAATTGAGCATTCAATGCAGACAGATCAATCTATTAGAGTTTTGGCATCGTGGGCAGAGGCATTGAATTAAGTATTTCAATTTGTCATTTAGGCGCTAAGTCTGGGTTTGGACACGTTTAAATTCATACTTATTTTGGTAGTTTAGGGGCTATGACTTCATATTCCATCAGTATAGATTCATTTTTGGTATACTCTCTTTTGATTTCTATTTTAATTAAGTTGGGGTTTTCATACCCATCAATTTTTATATTTTTTGCTATTACAACGTTAATTTTTGTAAGCATTGGTGTAGATTTATGCTTATTTGACTACCCCTATAGATATTTTATTTTAGTAGTGGATTGAGTGGATTGGTATGGTAATTTCCTTAGGTAGCAGTTGGGTAACACCCATTTATTTTTGCATAATAGCCTTGGTATGATATTAGAGTGGTACTCTTGCACCTAATACTTTTGTTTCTATTGGTATTGTTTTAGCTTGATTTATCCTTAAATGATAGATGGTTAGGATAACATTGCATAGTTGGTATCCCTTTCTTGTTATTCTTGTCTTCGTGACTTATACCTTTTATACTAGAATCGTCCTAAAGAGATGAACACTAAGAGAAACAAGACAACAAACAAATGCAATAAAGTAAAATAGATAGCTTGACTTATAAGATTACAAGAAATAGGAATCAAACCGTGTATCAAACGATAAGACCCCTAAGACCCATAATAACAACACCAAACTCTTACGGTGATCTCTAAGGGAATCAACTCTACCTTACAACCACCGTTTCTAAGCAAAGATCAATAAAGGTTTTTCCATTCCCTGCACTAAAAGTTCCTCCCAATGAAGTTTTAAGAATGTTTTTCTTAAATTATCATCATCGAAAAGTACGGAAAATAAGACTAATAAGAACCTTTTTATAGCCTAGCTTATTACATCATAAAAATACCACAATACCCTTAATGAAAAGGGGAGCCCATGGAGTGTCTTTCCAACATGTATAATCCCAAAAATACCTTTAATGAAGGGTGCTTTTTCAATGCTCCAAAACCGTGGGGTGATGCTTCAACACTTGTGGTCTCGGGTTGGCATCAAAGGTAATCCCCACATAATCTTTCACAGTTGGAATTGCTTTATGGAATGCTCAAAATAGGTCCTCCATTCATGTTCTTGTATCCTCGCGGTGACCAAGTCTTCAGTCTTTATGTGTTGGCCTCCAAATATGTAAACAAAAGCTAATATGGCCATTTGGCTCATATCATCCTCCACTTTTTGAAAAGGTTTCAACCTCAAATCCAAACCTTGCAAAACAAAAGAAAGGATAAACGAATACAAACTCCTCATGGCATGAGGGTTAGGATGAGTACAACAAATCATCTCTAAATGCCAAGGTTGCACATACTTACAATATAACCAAGGATCCTTTTAATTAAATATGAAAAATATATTAAAATATTCATAAAGGATTTGACTATTGAAATCACCACGATATAAGGAAACTACAAAGGTTCTAATGGCATCAAATTACCCACAAGGTAAAACTACCTTCATCTTAGGAGTGATATGACATGATTGCTTCTTTATCTCTTCAAGAGACCACACCATGGGTGGTTCCTAAATTGGTTCTAAAGTCCACTTTATCCATATATCATCATCACTCACACAAGTGGACAAGCCAACAAATTGCCTACCCCTACAAACAACAAATCCCAAACTAGCATGGATGTCATCATAGTCAAAGAAGTAGTATAAGAAAGAATTAAGTGTAAAGGCATGCAAGGGTGAAGACAAAGCTTTAAGTACATACACATTCTTTCCTTCAAACAAATATGAAACTTGGCATCCACAAGTTGGAATTCATTCAATTTAAGCACAAGTGTTTCCAACAAGGATGCACATTTAGGAACATTACCCCAAGGAGTCAATGACACCTTTGCCCACGGGTTTTCAAGAGTGACACTTTGCTTGACTTGTATACCAAGCAACAAGTTGGGTGCACCAACATCACCATTTCTATATTTTACACCGAGGTCAAATGGGAAGAGTGGCCATAGATACGGGCCTATACAACACTCCCATTTCCCGTAGGTAGTATCCAAGATACACGACATAGTCTCTACTAGAGAATACATATCATTAAAGGAAAATAGAGCGTAGATAAAGGTTTCACTCAAGTCAACTTCAACTAAGGAATCCTCATGTATGTACTTACTAATAGTTTCAAAATCATCACCATGAGTACTCTCAACAATAAGGTCACACAATGTATAAGAAGAAATAGTTTCCAAGCAATGGACACTTTCTCTTTTTATGGAAGAACCCTCAAGTAGACACATACCACTTCTAAAATCAAATGTATTATTACTTAATACTTCACAAGAATTAATAAATTCATCCCCATAATCATCAAACATGGTTGGGGTTTCATACAAAGGATCACAACCATAATGAATTTTCAAGGAACATTCACCTATTGGGTTTCTTAAATATTTAAGAAAATCAAAGCTATCATCACCCATTTGATTATTCCTCTCCCAAACCTCACATTCCTTTCCCTTAAGAGTACTCTCATCATCTATTAAGAGATTTCCATCATTAGGTGAAATGTTGTCACACCATAGTGGGTTGGCATATAGATTATAGCTTTCAAGACAAGATATACCTTCAACTTTATTCTCTCCACTAGATTCATTAGGAGTGATTATACCATCTTTGAAAAAGATGTTATGCCTAAAGAGATAAGTATCTATCCCGGGGGAAGATTTAGAACATGATAGTTCACTCTCTAAAAGAAAACCATCAAGTTCCAAAGAAGTTTCAAACACATGATCATCCCTATGAGCAAGGCAATCCATAGGATCTTTTTGAGAAAACATGCTTTAGGGGTCACTCCTTTTTTCTTGACAAACACTTTCAAGTTCTTCACTCACTTGAGGTTCCTTAATCACACTACATATAACCTTTAGTGGTGGACTAGTTTGTCACACAAGTTGCTCAAAATAATTTTCACAAGATGGTGTACTTTCATTCAACATATTGGCTTCAACACAGGGTGGACATAAATTGATCTTACAAGAAGAGTCAATTTGGTCATCAATAGGATCAACGATTGTATCCATACTCACAACATATACATAATAAACAAGAGGCAAAGAATTATTAAACTTACAAGTAAGTAAGATACTAATCACAGTCAATGGGCTACTAGACACACAATTATCATTCACATGCACAAAACTGTAAGAGTTAACTATTTTACCTTAAATTTCTTAAGTACATTCCTCTTTTCCATGGTGTGAAGGTTTCCCACATGCTTCAGCAGCAACTTTTCTTCGGCCTTGTTCTCCTCTGTTTTCCATGTTGGTACCTACACAAATATCCATAGAAATTGAAGGACAAATATAGTTAGCATGATTTGGTGACGATCTGCTCACTTCACTCCACACAACCTCTCCTTTTTCCACTCTCAAATTGCCACCTTTCACACTTTTACTCCTCTCAATCTTTTGTCTTTTATTTTCATTCGGATTGAAGTAAGTGAGCACTTCTCTTTGATACTTGGGCAGAATGGACATCATGAGATGATTTCCCCATCGATATCTTACAACTTTAGGATAATTTCTCTCATTCAAAACTTTATGTTGTGCAAACCAATCGGCACCTAAGCTTACATGACCATACATCAAGGGAAAAATATCGGACCACACCTCCTCATGTAATTAAAATTAGGAAAAGACAACCTACACCCTCTCGGTAACCTTCAACCTGTCCAAGTAATATGGAATATGTAAAGGTTATCGAAATAGCCCTAAATAATCAACCATGGTTGGAACAAAGTAGATTCTATAGCACCTATCATTTAGCACAATGAGGAAGCCCCGTACCCCACAAATGATCACCTTTCCAACGTGAACGATCCTTCTTCAATCAACATTGCAAGGCACATAAGTACCCTTCGACTTTGGAGATGCATGGCTTCTTCTTCTCATGGGATAACCTCCACTATAGCTAGTATAACCACTCACACCATTTCGACCTTACAAGAAGCACTATAATGTGAAGAGTATGAATTTTCATACTCCACACATGCACTCTCACCATAACTCTCATAAGCTTTGCAAATGAATGAATTATACCTACCTCTAATTCCAGGTTCGACTTAGGTAGTGCAAGACTCCCTATACATCCCATTTTCATCATAAAACCTATCACAATGTGCACTATCATCTCCATATTCACTATAAGAACTAGACACTATAGTCACCTCATTTCACCCTCAAACTCGTAAGCCTAAAATCTTCCCATGCCTTGATCATGGCTATTTTCATGGCCCATGTAATCTCCCTTATCATCGTAGCCATAAAATCCCCTACTACAGTCATAGTCTCCCATGTTGTAGTCACAATAATCCACGGCTATCAAGGGTATGTTCCCTTTATATCACCTTGTACCTACAAAATGAACAAACAAGATTAGTAGTAAAATCTCCTCACCAACACTCGTATTCACTCACCTTTGTAATTCTCACAATTGGAGTGGAAAATATTGGTAGTTTCTTATACTCCAATAGTAAATAAGGTTTCAATCACTACATAGAGGAAGTAATATATTCTTCTTTGATCGACTCAAGGAAGAAAACATAAAAATCTACTTACAAACTTAAAACAAATAAATCCAATGAATCAAAATAAGAAATGCATGCAAAGAACAAAAACACGAAGAGAAAGGATTCAAAACTAACTCACAACCTAGTAGGTGATTATTAGTTTGTACATTAGTACTAGAATCAACAAAATGAAACTTAGGAAACAAAAATAGAAATAGAGAATCCAAAAATTGAGCCTAGAATACGGTTGTACATAAGTGATGATACGGAAGCTTGTGGTTGGTCGAGAATTTGAAAAAAAAATTGTTCTTCAACTTTGAATTTTGGTCAATCTTTAATAAAGAGAGAGTAGAATCGACTTTAAGAGGGAAAATTCAAGGTTTGGAGCCTTTTTAAAGATCAAATGAATTTGAATTTGAAATGGTCTCCCCCCCCCCTTGTACTTTTACTTGTACTTGATTATTCCCTTTTGTATTTTCTTCCTTTGGAAGACTTGGAATATGCTTGGAATATTCTTTGTACAAACAACTACTACACTCTTTTTCTTCCTTTTTCTAGATCAAACAACTACTTTTTAATATTCTTCTTCAACAAGATATGAAGATGAGGAAGAACAACAAGAACATTCAAAGTTTGACCAACTTTGACCCTTAAGAAAATAACCTACAAATTTGATGATTCTTAAAGATCAAAGGTCACCTTAAGAAACTAAGCACAAGTACCATAACTTTCAATCCAAAAAACCACACAACCACCTTTCCCAAAATGAGATCCACCTTAAGTTTCTTCAAACTCAAGCTCAACAATGGTGGATGGCTCAAAACAATCAGGATTTAGCTCAAATTTTAGATCTAGACTCTATTAGTGCTAGAGAACAAGGATCTAGAACTAGAAACAAAAAACAAACAAAATTCTTCTAGATATAGGTTTCCAAATTTTGTCAAAGCACAAAAACAGGATTAACAAATTTTTTTATGATTTTTGGATTTTTGACACTCTTTTTGGTTGATTTTCTAAGTAAGAATCCCAAGATTGATTTTGTTGTAAGAAAATCAAACCTTGCTCTTGATACTTAATGATACAAGAATCAGCCTAAAGAGATAAAGACTAAGAGAAACAAGACAACAAACAAATGCAATAAAGTAAGATAGATAGCTTGACATACGAGATTACAAGAAATAGGAATCAAATTGTGTATCAAATGATAAGACCCCTAAGACCCGCAATAACAACACCAAACTCTTATGGTCACCACTAAGGGAATCAACTCTGCCTTAGAACCACCATTTCTAAGAAAATATCAATAAGGGCTTTTCCAAGCCCTACACTAATTGGCTTCTCTAAGCCCTACACTAAAAGTTCCTCCCAATGAAGTTTCAAGAATGTTTCTCTCAAAATATCATCATCAAAAACTAAGGAAAATAAGACTAATACGAACCTATTTATAGCCTAGCTTATTACATCATAAAAATACCACAATACCCTTACTGAAAAAAGGTGCCCATAGAGTGTATTTCCAACATGTGTAATCCCCAAAATACCTTTAATGACGGGTGTTTCTTCAATGCTACAAAACTATGGGGTCATGCTTCAACACTTGTGGTCTCGGGTTGGCATCAAAATTAAGCCCCACGCAATCTTCCACACTCAGAATTACTTTATGGAATGCTCAAAAAGGTCCTCCATGCATTGTAACGCCCAAAATATTATACCTGGAATGCTACACGATGATCATGACCCCGAAGGACCACAAGCTAACCCATGACTAATATCTTTACTTGTATACTGCATAAAATACTTTATAAAGAAGAAACATGAACTAAAAGAACGTAAGGTTCAATACTGAACATGATCTGAATGATATAACATCTGTGTGGGGTAATGGAATACCCAAATCAAAACTGAACATAGTGAAGTCTGAAACATGGTAGTCTAGAAAGCCTCTAACTGAATGAACTGTCTGAGTAAGGAGTTGATGGGATATGTCCCTAACTAACTCCAACTAATAAACTGATTAATGATATAATAAGGAAATAATCATGTCCTCGAAAGTTAAGGACTCACTTCTAACTCTGTCTGCAGATATCTAGAATCTACTGTTGCTCTGGAGCTCATGTCTCTGAACCTATGGTATAAGACACCATAGCGCAAATGTGTCATTACTCTGAATGTACTGGTATGCATGTGAGGTAGGCTGAATGAATGGGGTTTATATGCATGAACAATAATAATAAATGAATAACTATCATGATCATGAGAATACATGCATGAGACATAACAACTTACACTAATACTATGATAACATGATTATTGAATCTGAATTTAACTGATAACATGAGTGACTGTATCTGGCAGTCCTGAATCTGATGGAACTATCTGAGTTCCGTACTGTATCTGAGTTGACTGCATCTAACAGTCCTGAAATCTGAAGAACTATCTGAGTTCTATTACTGAGATTGATTAACTATATCCGACAGTCCTAATTCTGTAATATGAAACTATGGGAAATAGTTATCTAATCGACATACCCCTGATACGCCATTATGGCTGAGTTGGGGTCCAATCTGCATAAGACTTCTATCGACTCTGAGCAGCCCAAAGTCTTTCTCTAATTAACTGGACTTTTTCTAAAGCGTCAAATACCAAGTTAGGACCTATGACTGAGGCCTCTCTAACTTTGAACCAACAAATTGGAGACCTATATCTCCTACCATAGAGAACTTTGAATAGAGCCATCTGAATACTGGAATGATAGCTGTTGTTGAATGAAAACTCAATCAAAGGTAAGTGGTCATCCCAAATTTCCTTGAAATCAATTGCACATTTCCTTAGCATATCTTCTAACGTCTGAATGGTCCTTTCTGCTTGACCATCTGTCTAAGGATGAACGGTTGTACTAAGATAAACTTGGGTATCAAGACCCTTTTGGAATGCTTTCCAGAAATGAGAGGTAAATTGGGTACCTCTGTCTGAGATAATAAATAGTGGAACACTATGCAATTTGACCAACTCCCTGATGTAGAGTTTGACGTAATCCCCATCTAAATAAGAGGTATGAATTGGAAGAAAATGAGCTAATTTGGTCATTCTGTCTACAATGACCCAGACTGAATCATGCTTATGACGAGTTCGAGGCATACCCATCACGAAGTCCATGTTCACAACTTCCCACCTCCATGTAGGAATACTAAACTCCTACATGGACCTACTAGGCTTCTGATGCTCTATCTTAACGTACTGACATGTAGAGACTTAGCCACAAACTCTGCAATATCTCTCTTCATCCCACTCCACCAATAGACTTCCCACAAGTTACGGTACATCTTTGTGGCCCCTGAATGAATAGAGTAGAACGTAACATGCACTTCTACAAGAATTTGCTACCTTAAGTCATCTACACCCAAAATACAGAGACGACTAGGACAACGAAGAACACCATCTCCCACTTGAGAAAACCTCTACTTTTTTATCCTGAACTGACTCTTTTAACTTGACAAGGCTGGGATCTCTATCTTGCTTTTCTTTTACCTCAGAAACTAGAGATGATTCTGAACTACTCTGAACCCATATATCACCCTCTTCTGTATTGACTAAGCAAACGCCTAGTCTAGCAAGCTGATGGAATTCCTGACCTAACTTCTTCTTGATGTCCTTAACATGAGAAACACTACCCGTGGATAGTCTACTGAGAGCGTTGGCCACTACGTTGGCCTTACCCGGATTATAAAAGACACTCATGTCATAATATTTCAAGAGATCTAATCACCTTCTCTGACCAAGATTGAGATATTTCTGAGAAAAGACATACTAAAGACTTTTATGATCTGTGAACACATCTACATAAACTCCATAGATATAATGCCTCCAAATATTTAAGGCAAAGACTACGGCTGCTAACTCAAGATCATGAGTAGGATAATTTCTCTCATGGGACTTAAGTTGTCTAAAGGCGTAGGCTATGACCTTACCATGCTGCAAGAGGACACAACCCAAACTTACTCTGGATGAATCACAATACACTACAAAACTATCTGGACCAGCTGGAAGACATAGTACTTGAGTTGAGGTGAGTAGAGTCTCCAACTCCTGAAAACTCTTCTCGCAAGGATCTGACCACTGAAACTTGACTTTCTTCTAAGTCAATTTGGACATAGGGGATGCAATAGAAGAAAATCCCTCAACAAACCGTCTGTAATAGCCATCCCAACCCAATAAACTCCTGATATCTAATGGAGAGATAGGTCTGGGACAATTTCTTACTGCTTCGGTCTTTTGAGGATCTACTCTAAAGCCATCACTAGAAATGATATGACCAAGGAATGCTACTAACCTTAGCCAAAATTTGAGCTTACTAAATTTGGTGAATAGCTGATGATCTCTACGAGTTTGAAGTTCTATTCTAAGATGGTCGCATGATGACGCTCACTGCGGGAATAGACCAGAATATCATCTATAAAAACTATGACGAAAATGTCCAAATACTGCTTGAATACACAGCTCATCAAGTCCATAAAAGCTACTGGGGCATTGGTAAGACCAAATGACATGACTAAGAATTTAAAGTGACCATACCGAGTACCAAAATCTATTTATGGGATGTCACATTCTCTAACTTTGAGCTGATGATAGCCAGATCTGAGGTCTATCTTGGAGAAATAGCTAGCACCCTGAAGTTGGTCAAACAAGTCATCGAATTTGGGAAGAGGATACTTATTCTTTACCGTGAATTTATTAAGTTGACGGTAATCTATACACATTCTAAGAGAACCATCTTTCTTGCACACAAATAATACTGGTACGCCCCACGAGGAAATGCTGGGTCTGATAAATCCCTTATCTAAGAGATCCTTCAACTGTTCTTTCAATTCTTTGAGTTCTTCTGGTGCCATTTTATATGGCAGAATGGATATAGGCTGAGTAACTAGAAGTAGATCAATGCCAAAGTCTATTTCCCTTTCAGAAAGAATTCCTGGAAGATCTTTGGGAAAGACATCTAAATATTCACCTACAACTGGAACTGATTCAAGGCTGGGATCTTTGGGACTAGTGTCCTTAACTCAAACAAAATGAAAGAAATATCCTTTAGATATCATTTTTTGTGACCAAAGGTAGGAAACAAGCTGACCTCTGAACGCTGAAGTACTACCCTTCCACTCAAGGATGGGTTCATTTGGGAACTGAAACTGGACTATTCTATTTTTGTAATCGATTGTGGCATAAATGGAATGAAGCCAATCCATGCCAAGAATGACATCAAAATAACTCATTTATAATTCAACTAAGTCTGTTGAAGTGACTTTCTAAAATATCATAACCGGGAAGTTCCTATATACCCACCGGGCTATGATGGTTTTACCCACTGGGGTAGAGACTGAAAAAGGCTCTGCTAGGATTTTGGGACTGATTTTGAAATTGCCTGCAATCTAGGGAGTAATAAAAGACAAAGAAGCTCCTGGATCTAGCACAGCGTACACATGCACATAAAAGATCTGTAACATACCAGTAACTATATCAGGAGAATTTTCCTAATCCTGTCAGGACTGAAGAGCATAGAGACGATTTAGGTGTTGCCCACTAATAGCACTAGAGGTGGCACCCTACTGATTTGGGAGACTAGACTGAGATGAGGAGAGAAAATAACTCTGATAACCTGACTGAGGGCAGTCTCTGACTCTGTGGCCTAGCTTGCCACAATCAAAACAGACATTGCTACCAGATCTGCAAGCACCCTTGTGGTTCTTACCACAAGTCTGATAAAAAAGATTAGTTCAAGCATTGCTAACACTTCCATGAGACCTAGAGCCTATCCCTCTATCTCTTTTACCCTACCTGAACTTAGGAACTAGATCACTGGATAAAGAAGGGGCTGGAAATGAAGACTTAGGATAAAACTGGGAACGGTTTCCTCCTTCTGATTTAGGCTGAGCGAAGTTGAAACTACCTATCTTCATTCTCTTATTCTGCTTCTTTCTCTACTGAATCTTCTGCTCCTCTATCTGCTGAGCATGAGTCATAAGTCTGGCTAAAGTCATGTCACTATTCAGCATGGAAGATCTGCCCTCATTTATAATGCTATCATTTACCCATGAAGCAAACTTACTCATCTTGTCTCTACTGTCTGCAACTACATGAGGGGCATATCTGGCTAATTGAGTAAACTTAAGAGATTACTCTTTCACCGTCATATTTCCCTACCTGAGGTTGATGAATTCAAGCACCTTATCCTCTCTAAGCTCTTGGAGAAAGAATCTGTCTAAGAATACGGTGACAAACTCCTCCCGCTCTATAGGACCTGTATCATCTAACCTTTTTTACTTCCACTGTTTGAACCAAGTATGAGCCACATCTTGCAACTAATATATCGCTAGCTCAGCACTCTCAACAGTAGTCACCGCATTATGTCTTTCACCTTCTGAACCTGATCAGTAAATTCCTGAGGGTCCTCACCTACCTTAGACCCGAGGAAGGACGGAGGATTCATTTGGGTGAAGTCCTAAATCTTAGTTGCGACTGAATTGGACACTGGGTTGGCCAGAATAAATATTGGCTATTTATTTTGAGCGGAAACTAAATGAGCAAGAGTAGTGAATGCGACCCTGAACTCCGCATGAGAAACATGATCGCCCAAAGAATCTTCATGTTGATGGACTGACTGATTTCCATTTCTTCTTTTAGGAGGCATGTTCTGTAGAAGCAAGGGGGAAACAGATTAGACTGAGAGATTGACTTGATATTATGCTCACTAGCATGACATGAATATCAAAAGAAGGGAAACTATTCCTAAAACGTCTTATAGCCTCTTGCATATAAATGTGGCGCACAACAGATCCATGTACAAGACTCTACAAGATGCGGCTTTCAGACTTACAAGGACTATATTGAACCTTAGGCTCTGATACCAATTTGTAATGCCCTAAATGTTGTACCCAGAATGCTACACGATGCTCATGACCCCGAAGGACCACAAGCTAACCCATAACTGATATATGTACCTGTATACTGCATAAAATACTTTATAATGTGGAAACATAAATTGAAAGGACATAAGTTTCAATACTAAACATGATCTGAATGATATAACATCTATGTGGGGTAATGGAATACCCAAATCAAAACTGAACATAGTGAAGTCTGAAACATGGTAGTCTAGAAAACTTCTAACTGACAAAATTGTCTGAGTAAGGAGTTGATGGGACATGTCACCAACTAACTCCAACTAATAAACTGATTAATGAGATAATTGGTAAATAATCATGTCCTAAAAAAATGAGGACTCACTTCTAACTCTATCAGTGGATATCTAGAATCTACTATTTCTCTGGAGCTCGTGTCTCTGAACCCATGGTATAAGACAGCATAGCACAAATGTGTCAGTACTTTGAATGTACTGGTATGCATGTAACGTAGGCTGAATGCATGAGGTTTATATGCATGAACAATAATAATAATTGACTAACTATTATGAGCGTGAGAATATATGCATGAGACATAACAACTGACACTAATACTAATGTAACATGATTACTGAATCTGAATATAACTGATAACATGAGTGGCTATATCTGATAGTCCTAAATTAGATGGAACTATCTGAGTTCCATACTATATTTGAGTTGACTGTATCTGACAGTCCTGAATGCTGAAGAACTATCCAAGTTCTATTACTGAGAATAATTGACTATATTTGACAGTCCTAATTCTGTAACATAAAACTTTGGGAAGTAGTTATCTAATCGACATGCCCCTGATATGCCATTATGGCTGAGTTGGCGTCCAATTTGTAACCCCAATTGGAAGGGTGTCAATAATTCACCACTAGTAAAGATAAGATATTGGTGACCCTCATCTAATAGTGTCCCCTGTACGAGAAAGGTGGGGCCCTTATCTGACTGTGGTTATCCACCTCATCAACTCTCATCGACAGTGTTGATGTATCAACCTATGCTAGCTATATAGTTCAGAATACAAGGATGAATGCTAAGGATCACACCCTTATCTGATAGTGTGTGTCCCTGTCCTTGGGTTCACTCTGTGCTAATTTCTACTCCCATATGAATGGAAACTAAACATGATTTACTGAACTGAACATGAGATGAATTTCGGAATTTTCGTTGACTGACGGAATACTACTGATATCTAACAACTGACTGAGGTCATGAGATCATGGAAATTTTCTGAGTCATAAGACTTTCTGAAGTCTAAGGATCATATCTTGACTGAGAGTATCATAAAAATATGACATGGATCTAGGAACACAGCTAATGTTTTGGGTACGAGTACCCCCAGGACTCGATGGAAGGAAAACTGACCAAGCATAAATTACTTGAACATATAACTAACATCATAAACCATAATACATTTATAGAAGCATTCCATCAAAACATATGATAGGCATAACTTGTACATATATGGAGATTTCATGATATCATACTAGTTGGGAATTGTTCCTTCATCTAGGAATTTAATCAAACACATGCTAGGCATAGCACATGTATACAACATTATACAATAATTAATCATCATGATTCATCTCTAATCTCATCATCCTAGGGTTTATTCTTAGGTTCACATGAATATACATCTATACAAATCAATTCCACATAAAATTGATCACCCAACATGGATTTGAATTCAATTGATCATTCTCAACATAAACAAAACAAACCCAATATGAAATTCATACAGAAATCCATAAACTTAAACTTAGAAAGGAGATTCTTGGTCTTCATGGATGAAAGGAGTCCATGAATGAACACTACACATACCTTAGTTCATGATTTCGTAAATATTGACGGAGAAACTTTCTTGGAATTGGATCTTCTATGAAAACCCTAGCTTGTTCTTTAGAGGTTTTTTAGAGAAGGGAGTGTATTTTGGGTGAAAAGTGGCTCAATCATGTGTTAAAGGGCTTAAATAGGGATGGGAGTTGACCCTTTTAACCCTGGACACGTTATTTAATTTCACTAAAATTTTCTCAAACTGAACCCCTAGCGCGACGTGATGTTATCGCGCCATGTCAATGGAATTTTCCAATTGAGAAACTGAGGAATGGCGCAACACGGAGCCATCGTGTTGCCCCTTCTTTTGTGACCTAGAACTTTGGCGCGATGCGGAGAAAATCATGCTAAGACAATGGAAAAGGAAAATTCTGAATTTTGGCCCTGGCACGATGCGCCATAGTCGTGTACCCCTACTGGAATTTGCCAAATGTCATTTCATCATGTGGCGCGGTGCGCCACTGACTAATATGGTGTTGTTTTACGATGGAAACTTGAAATAGTCGTAACTTCTGACCCGATCATCGTATTTGGGTGAATCTTATATCGATGGAAAGATTATTGAATTTTCCACATGACAAAAAGTAAAAATCTTGAATAATCCTAATGGAATAACCATCATTCAATTTAGAGTCTAATACTAGACATTCTTGAGATGAAATTATCTAGGAAAATTATGGGGTATTACATGCATGATATTGTGTCCTTGCGGTGACCAAGTCTTGAGTCTTTATGTGTTGGCCTCCAAAGAAGTCAACTAAATCTAATATGGCCATTTGGCTTATATCAACCTTGGTTGGTTCTCTTTATTTTGTTAGTTAGGTTAGGTTGGTTATCTCAAGGGTAGGTGTGGAAGAATATTTATTCTTCCATGATTATTTTGTGATTTTAAAATTGAAGATCATTTTTTAGGCATTTCCTAAGGTTGGAACTTAAGTTTTATTCTTCTGGTATGCCTGGTGTAATACCTTGCAAGATTCTAGATGAATTTCCAGCTATTCATCTAATGTTTAGAAGTCCCAAAGCCATTTAATATACATTAAATACAAGTGACATGGCCTTTTTAAAACCCCAAGATTTCAAACAATTTATTTTTTTTCCTTCCCAAGTTCAAAACATTGATTTATGAGTTGAAATATGTTTAGGGATATTAAAGGGGTCATTCTAGAAAGTTTCTGAATTTTCTGAATGGGTTCAGGGTATTCTTAGACCATGCAAGTAGAATACCTTTGCAATTTTAACATGTCATAGAGAATGTCCCTCTGCGATACACGGTATGTCATAGAGGTTAGTCTCTACAAAACACGTTGTGTCATGGAGGCTAACCTCCGCGATAACCTCTATGCCATGGAGGCTTTGAAATCCTTTATTTCATTAAGGTTCAAGGGGCATTTTGGTCTTTCCTTCTCTCTCTAAACACTAAAATGACATTTCAATACCCAAGAGGGGCATTATTTTCCCCATTCCTCATCAGTTAATAACGTAAAATTATTCCCCATTCCTAAAAACATAAAAATTAGAAGTTTCTCCATAGAATTCACCATTCAAGGTCCCAATTCCAAGTTTTCTTCAAAGATTCATGAAACTCATGTATCTCGGATAATCATTAGTGTGTTCCTTCCATCTATTTAGTTCCAGGAAACCCCTTGTTTTCATCTATAAACCCTTTCTCCTTTTTTCATGAAATTGTAATGTTAAGTATGAATTTACCCAATTTGCTCTTAATAGTTTTGAATAAACACCATGACATTGTGTTTCCCCATGTGAATTATACTCTTACATACTTTATAATATCAGTCACCCATATCATGTTCAGTTGATACCATATCAATTTATCAAGTTATGTAATAAACCATGTGAGCATGTTGTCCTTATAATTATAATATATTCCCATACTCATAATCGTGGATTTCATCAGTTTAGTGAAATATAATATGTTTTGGGTTTAGGAATCATGAATTTCCTTACAAGATTGTAATGTGTTATTATAATAAAGTGTTGTTGAGTGTTGGTGGGTTATGAATACCCTATACCTCTATGTTTACACATGTTTCATATTTTCAAGTTCAAGTCAGTCAGATTATGATTTTTATTATTATATTTAGATTATCATATTCATGTTGAGAAATTTTCATTTACGAGTCCAGTTAACTTAAATTAGAACCAGTTTCAGTTCAATTGGGAGTAGGATTTAGCACCGAGCGAACCTAGGGATGAAGGTTTACCCACCAGTAAAGGACTAAGACCTTTAGTAGAAGTCCCTAAGTTCTAAAATTATGTAGCTAGTGTAGGTTGTGAGATGTTACCCGTTATTTAATGACTGACACTCTCTTAGGGGTTACCGGTCAGTAGAGGACTGATACCCTAGCCCTTTGGGATATCAGATTAATGGATCCATACAACTAGTGTTAGTACCTATGGCAAGGTATAGACACCCTTCTAACTAGGTTACAGGTTGGACCCCAATTAGTTCAGATTGGGGCATGTCAGTTGCATGATAGCTCCCACAATTTTAGTTTAGTATTTAGATTATATTAGCTTAGGTTTGCATGACCAAGTGTTTATTATATCATCTGTTCAGTCAGCCAGTATTACAGATTATTTCAGTACGTGTTTTACTTGGTCTTACATTTGTTTTACATGTCCATGCATTCATGTTTAGTGTCCATATGTATTTCAGTTAGTCTATATCTCATGTACCAGTACATTCAAAGTACTGACCACATAATCTCTTTTTCCATATATTGATATCACAATATAGGTTTGAATGCTTAGTTCCCTGATCACCCTTAGTCAGTTTGGTATCACTCAACAGTATTTTTGGTGAGCCCTCATCCTTTGAGGAAAAGTTATTTGCAGTTATTTTTAAAACTCTCTATATTTCAGTCAGTTGGAGTTAGTTGGGGGTTTGTTCCATAAAATCCTCATGTTTTAGAGGCTATTAGATGTTTAGACTTGTTTTCAATTTTATTAGTAGTTTCAGACACGTTGTGTATTATTTTAGTAGTTTGTCTTGATAGATTTTTATCATTTTAACTTCCGTATATGATTCTTCTATTATTATTTTATTCAGTTCTCATAATAGGTTCCATATCATGGGTTAGCTTGAGGCTACTTATGGACTTAAGCACCATGTTACGACTGGGGGCAACCTCGGGTCATGACACCAGGTTAGTCACACGATAGTAGTCTTGATCTTGGTGATGGTGTTGATTTGGGTACTTAGTTCCTTCTATGATATTATTCATGGTCGAATAGGTTTGAAGTTAGTTTAGAAAAGTGAATTCTATAATTTCTCATTTAAAGAGTTTTTTGGCCTAGTGTGGCCTCATGGGATGTTTTTCCTTTGTAATATGTGCTTGTGTATGTGTTGTCAGTAACCAAAGTAGGTTTGTTTTAGTAAATACTTGTTTTCGTAGATTGAGTATTGGATTTACCAGATTCAAGCTATGATTGTACTTTTCAATGTTGCTTGAGATTTGTCTATCAACAGGACTCTCTACAATGCCAGTAAGTTATTAGTTATGCCTTGGTATATTATGCCCTTTAGGGAATGTGGATTTTATTGTTCATATTTTTAGCCAATGGTTTTACTTGGATGTGGTTGTGTTTATCGACAACATTTGAGATTTATCTCTTGTAATAATTATAGGGTATATGCTTGGGTTCTAAAGATGAGATTGGTTTGGGTATTTTACATTACTAAATACTTGTTGGCTCCAATTGCAAATTTTGACTTTATAAATAATGTCTTGAGAGTTATGATAAATTTTAGTATGTAGATGCTTACTTGTCGACAAGATTGATTTGGACGAGTGAGGCCAAGCGATTAATCTCTTATTGATATTATAGCTATGGATTTCTTAACTTATTTTCAACCCATATTTTAGGTTTTGATTCAATGGAGTATTTGTTGATGGTTGACTAGGCATACTCATTACCTATCGGCTCAGTAATCTTCAGTTCAGGGAGATTGTTTTTTATAGATGTTTAAGAGATGGTTCATAAACATATAGTTATAGTTTCTACTACTTATGATGTTGGTTCTCATTTTTGTTTAGAATTTTTATTGTTTATTCAGTGGAAAAAGTGTTCTCATATTGGGCTTAACATGTATTTACCCACCGTAAGTGGGATATTTTAGATCAGATCATTCAATTTAGTTAGAGTATACTTTGGACTCATGACTACTGGTTTAGAGGGATATCAAGACCATTTTATGGCTTGCCAGATACTACAAACATTAGTCACTGCCATTTTGAGTATTCAGGTAAAACTTTATGGGCATTATTCAAATGTTAGTCTGTTTGGGTCTTTTATGGGTCATCTTTAGTCTTTTGAGGTTAAAGTTATATGATACGCAGACATGGATCGGATGATGCTGGAGAGATTATGTATATATTAGACTTGATAGCATATTTGGAAAGAGAAAGAAATGTTAGTTTTGGAACTTAGAGTTGGCTATATGTTTCATGCTTTGGATTATTTTTAGCCAGGTTCAGTTTTTGATTGTTTTTTCTTGTATTAGTAAGATATCAGTATATTGTGATTTTAATTTGTGTGCTTCAGTATAGCTCGATTCTATTTGAGGCTGGTTGGTTGTTAATAACGAGTTTTGGTTATCCAAACAGTGAAGTAAGGATTTAATGAAAAAGGCATATTATTAGTGAAATACCTTAGAAGTTGGTTGGACTTAGAGGTTATCTGGGGATCTTGCGTGGGGTACCCAAGCCTAGTACCTGATCCTTTTAAGATTTTGAGTCAAAATTCCTTTTAGTTGTGGATATTATAATAACCTACCAGGTCATTTTCTCTATTTCCACTTTTTTGGTGTTTTGTGCCTTCCCATGAAGTTAGAAGTTATTTATGTCTTATTGGGATGTTCGGTTTGGTTTTTGGGTAGTTCATTTGGGTTTTAAGTACATAACCCTATTTTGGAGCTTTGGAAGTTGGGGAATCATCTTAGACAAAAAACTTCTATAAAATGACCTTAAATAGAAATTTTGATAGTTTCGTTAAGCCTAGAATGTCAATTTTGTAGGGTGGCATAGTTTGCTTATATGCATAGGTGCGAAATGAATTTTGAGACCCTAGTCGAAGTCAAGTTAGACTTTGTAAAATTCTAGTTTTTGGTAGATGGGGCCCTTCATTAATGTCTTAGGAGCTATTTATGTCTTTTTATCGCATTAGTAGTGTTTGACTACCAGTTGAGGGATGCTTTATCAAACATCCTAGGTTTCGGTCCTTAGAAATTTCTTGGGTTTTGTAATTTATGGACATCATACGACTCAACATACTAGTCGTATGGTGAGGGTACGGGTCAGGTGATACAGTCGTATGTTGTCCAATCTTGGGTGGTTGAGTTTTTAAAATAGGTACGACTTTAGTTGGTATGAGTCATATGGTGGGTGATGGTTCGTAGGTTTGAGTTTTCCTTTACTTAATCTAAAACTTAGTAACTTAACTTGGATCTGAGTACGGGTGGCTCACCATGAGTCATGAGATAATGTACGAGTGGTATAGTCCAACTCAAATGTTGGATAGTGTCAATCCCTCTTGATTCTGCCCAAGGTACGAGTTAAGGGTACTTGTTGTATGCTTGGGTACGGTTGGGGCTTGGTGGTCGTATGTTGGACAGTTTTGGGGGTCCAAGGGATGCATGGGGTACAAGTGGTAGGTACCACTCGTATGATAGAGTATGGGTGGTATGGTGGAGTTGTACCCTCCTACGGAATTGTTTTTTGAATTTTTTTCTTGGCATATATCATTCTTAGGACATTATTTACCCTAATATTCTAATCATAAGCACTTAGAAACACTCACGAATTCTCTTAAAGCTCTAGGGTCAAGGAAGGCTAAGGTTTCATCAATAAGATCAATTTGGTTTTTAGAAGGGTGATTTCTGTCTGTCATTTTCATAATCTAAGGCATGTTACTCCTCCCTTATTGTTAGTTCCAACTAAAGAAATGTTTTATGAATTGTTTTCATGGCATAAATGTTGTATGGTTTTTTTATTTTCAAATATATGATGGAGATTTTGGTTACAATGGTTGGTTATTGTTTTCCCATATCTTTTACTTATTGTTTTCATATTACTATGGTGGTTTGAATATTTAGTTGCATGGGAATGGTTAATTGGTACTTAGTTTTGTCTTTGGAAATACTATCCCCCAACATGATTGATAAAATGCCTATGAGTATGTTTTTGGTTAAATTGTTGGACTTTCATTAAACTATTGCATGGTATAACTTTGTAACAGAACCCTAAATTGTATAAATGGTTTAAATTGTTTGGAATGGTTAAATAGTAAGATATTGTTGGTTATAGTTAGTCTAATTGAAAGCCTTGTGGGGTACAAGGGAATCCCCTAAGAAAACTTAATAATGATCACTTATGGGGTTCATGGGATCCCCCAAGTCAACTTAATAATGTTATGGGTACATGAGAATCCCTTTCTTAAAAAAAATGGCCAAGGACATTGGTTAGAAGCTATAGTTGGTATAACGATACCACTAGTTATATCCTGGTTAATAATAAATGGAATGGTTGTTTGGTTATATGGTGATGGTTTTAATTTGGCAATAATAGTGAGGTGTGACATCTAATCGTGAAGGTTTGACTACAATGGACGAACATTAGAAACTCATGTTTGCTGATATGAGAATTAGTCATGGAGACCATATATGATACTTATGGGGTACACGAGAGTCCCCTAAGTACACTTGTACATATGTATCATGGAGAGCGAAGAGTACTTAGGAATCCCCAACTCCTATGGTATCTTTCATTCGTGCGGATACACACATCGGGGCCCATTTAGGGGGTTACACTAGAACCATATAGCCCGTGGGAGGTTCTTAGATGGTTAAGCTACACATACCCAGGTTAATGGTTTTAATTGTATGCTAAACCCGGTTCCCTTTCCTGGCATGGATTATCTTTATGTATGTATGTGTTGTCGTGAATGCATATAGTTGGTTTACTTGGTTTTAAAGGTTGGCATTATTTTATCCTTGTTTTGAGTACTTGCTATCGTTTACCTACTAACACATCTTCGGGCGGCTATATCCCCACACGATGTAGAAATTAACCATTCTACTCCTTCTTAGTGATCGGATTTAGGATCATCTCGATTGGATTGAAGTGGTGAGCTTCCATATTTCGGAAGGCTCTATTTCATGTCATGGATATTTTTACATACTTTGGTTATTTCATAGACATTTGTTTTGTCTATGGTTGGGGGCATGTCCCTACCGAATATTGTTTTACTTTTTGTAGAGGCTTTGTGGAACTACTATAGTATGAGATAAACAATGTCGGTATTGGCATCAGCATTAGTATTGGGGATGATACTATTTGACTGTATTTATAATTGTTCCATCATTTTATGTTATTAACTCATGCTTGGATATTTCTTTGATTTTGATTTAGTTATTAGTTAGGTATTGGATGGTTGGACTTACTTAGGTTGGTCACAGTCATGGACCTATCCCCGAGTCTGGAATGTTATAAATATACTATCTTGTTATATGTTCAAAATTCATCCAACTCAAGGTGTCTGTTTGGATGGTTGGGTTGGGTATCGAGGGTGGTCCCCGGTCCTGGTTGGCCATAGGATGCCCATTACTATAAGGCCCCGGTTTGGATCATGTCAAGTTTTTATCAGAGCTTTAGGTTTATGGTCAATTAGGAGTCCACAAAGCCGTGTTGAGTATAGTATCTTTTAAGAGTGTGTAGAGCACCACACTCATAAGGGAGAGGCTATAAGGCATTAATGAAATATTTCTCTTCTTTGTGTTCTATTTTTAAGCTTGGAGTCTAAGTCCTATAATTTTCTCTAATTCCTATTTGTTCGCCTTTCAAATCATGCCTCAATAATATGATATGCCTGGAAATTCCTCTGTCCCAACTAGGGACGATATTGATGGAACACATTTTTCTTATGGGATACATACTCTGTCTAGGTGTCCAATCCCGAATATTTTTGGAGTTCTATTGGTTCCATCTAGTTCTCCTCAGGTAGACGTGATGAATGTGGAATTTCGTCAGTTGATTCATGTGATTGCTCAGTTGGTAGCCTCCTAGGCTAAGCGTGGTGCATGTGGTATTGCATTCTCTAAGGCCACAAGGTTTGGCCAGCTTATGAGGTTGAGTCCTCCAAGTTTTACTGGTGTTAAGGTGAAGGAGAATCCTCAGGGTTTTCTAGTTGAGATGGAAAAGATCTTCAGGGTCATGCAGGCCATGAATGTGGAAAGGGTGAATTTTTTAGCCTATTAGCTAAAGGATGTGTCATACAAATGGTATGAGGAATAGGATAAGACAATGGGTGATGTTGAGGAGTTATCTCTGTGGGAGACTTTCTTTAATGCATTTTTGGACTACTTCTTTCCTTAGGAGTTTAGGGAAATGAAGGCACAGGATTTTTTTAATTTAAAATAGGAGAATATGTCGGTGGAGTATGGCTTGAAATTTTACCAGCTGTCTAGGCATACTCCGGAGTTGGTGTCTGGTACGAGGGATAGGATAAGAAAGTTTGCTTCATGACTATCTCATCAGTTGATCCTTGAAAACAAGACTGCATTGTTAATCAAAGACATAGATATCTCTAGGTTGGTTGTTCATATACAACAGGTGGAGGAGGAAAAGAGAAAGCAGGATGAGATAGGTGAATGACAAGGTAAGAGGTTCAGGTTCTCTGAGAAAGATGGACAATAGCAAAGTGGTCGAGATGGTAGCAAGTGTCCAAAGACGAAGTAGAGGAGTTCTGATCTTCCTATACAGCTAGTTCTCCATACCTAAAGTAGTCGGGTGATAGGCGTAAGCAGGGTGGTGATAACTTTAGGGAACAAAGTTCCTAATCTCAGGCTAGTGGGGCTCAGTCTGCCTTATCATGTTCACCTTGCAAGTTCTATGGTCTGTTACATCAGGGTTACTGTGATGAGGGAAGGGACAACTATTTAAACCATGGTCATCCATGACATATGCTAAGAAATTATCCAATTAGTAAGGTTACTTCAGGAGCAAACAAGATTTTGATTTCCTCTTCATGAGCTCTCACACTGAAAGGTGTTGCTTCTGCATCTGTTTCTACTTCTGGTATTGGCACAGGCTAGAATCGGTTATATGCACTCACTACCCAACAGTAGTAGGAGGCATTACCTGATGTCATGACTGGTACATTACAACTCTTTTCTTGTGACATTTATTATTTAATTAATTTGGGGTCCACTCTATCTTATGTGACCTTATTTGTGGCTATGTATTTTGGTTTTAATCCCGAGGTTATTTTGGATCTTTTTTTTTGTTTCTACCCCGGTAGGTGACTCTGTGGTTGCTAAAAAAGTTTATATGGGGTGTGGTATCTAATTGTAGTAAGGAGACATTGGTGGATTTGTTTGAATTAGATATGGTGGATTTTGATATCACTCTGGGATAGATTAGTTACACTCGTGCTATGCATCCTTAGATTGTCAGGCCCATAAAGTTGCCTTTAATTTCCCTGGTGAACCGGGTATTGACTGGAAGTGTGGTTCTCTAGTTCCAAAGGGGAGGCTTATATTATATCTCATGTATTTGAGGTTAATCTCTAAAAGATGTCTCTATCATTTAGTCTGGGTTAAATACTATAGCTCGGAAGGTCCTTCTTTGTATTCAGTTTTGGTAGTGAATGAGTTTCCTGTGGTCATTCCGGATGATCTTCCCGGTGTTCCTCCGGATAGGAAGATTGAGTTTAGGATTGATTTGGTTTCGGACACTCTTCCAATATCTATTCCACCTTGTAGAATGTCTCCGGCTGAGTTGAAGGAACCTAAGGAGAAACTTAAGTATCTTTTGGATAAGGGTTTCATCCATCCTAGTGTGTCCCTATGGGATGCACCGATGTTATTCGTGCGTAATAATGATGGTTTCCTTCGGATGTGTATTAACTATCGGTAGTTTAATAAGGTGACGGTTAAGAACTAGTATCCTCTTCCAAGGATAGATGACTTATTTGATCAATTGCAAGGTGCCAAATTCTTTTTAAAAATAGATCTTCGGTCTGGGAATCATCATCTTAACATTAGGGAGGTGGATATCCATAAGACGGCTTTTCGTACTCGGTATTGGCACTTTGAGTTCTTTGTTATGTCATTTGGTTTGACCAATGCCCCGGCAGTATTCATGGATTTAATGAATAGGGTCTTTTGTCAGTTTCTATAACTTCTTGGCATTATGTTTATTAATGATATTTTGGTGAATTTTAATTTAGGTGGATCATGTCAATCACCTTTGTATGGTGTTTCAGAGCTTAAATAAGCAACAGTTGTATGTCAAATATTCTAAATGTGAGTTCTAGTTGAACATTGTCACTTTTATGGGTCATATTATTTCTAGTAAAACGACCATGGTGGATCCACAAAAGGTTGAAGTGGTTATGAAGTGGCCTAGACCCACAACTCCAATCTATATTCGGAGTTTCTTGGGTTTGGCTGGGTATTTTAAGAGGTTTGTGGAAAGTTTTTCAACTATAGCTTCCCCGTTGACTAAATTGACTCAAAAGAAGGTAAAGTTCTCTTAGTCAAATGCTTATGAGGCTAGTTTTGTGAAGCTGAAGGATAAGTTAACTTTGGCTCTGATTTTGACTTTGCTTGAAGGCAATGAGGGGTTTGTGGTCTATTGTTATGCATCTCTAGTGAGACTTGGTCGTGTTTTGATGCAGCATGCTAAGATGATTTCTTATTTTTCTAGGCTGTTGAAGATGCATGAGAAGAATTATCCTACTTATGATTTGGAGCTTTTAGAAGTGGTGTTTGCATTGAAAATATGGAGGCACTATTTATATCGAGTGCACATGGACATCTTTTCTGATCATAAGAGTCTACAATATGTGTTCACTCAGAAAGAGCTTAACTTCAGGCAGAGGAGATGTCTTAAGCTTCTCAAGGACTATGATATGAGTCTTCACTGCTATCCAGGTAAGGCTAATGTTGTTGCTGATTCTCTTAGCAGGTTGTCCGTAGGGAGTATTGCTCATATGGATAAGGAGAGGCGGGAGTTGGTGGAGGATATTCACCGCTTAGCTAATCTTGGATTTTGCCTTTTGGACTTAAAGAATGGTGGTGTGTTGGCACAGGAAGTGGGTTGGTCGTGTCTTGGTGCAGAGATCAAGGAGAAGCAACTATAGATACTGGCTTGATTAAAATCTAGGGTGATGTAGGTGGGCAAAAGTTAATTGTATTTAAGACCAATGATGATGGTACCTTGCGGTAGCAAGAGAGGTTATTTGTTCCTGATGTCGATGGTTTATGAGAAATGGTATTGGATGAGGTGCATGAATCACACTTTGTTTTTCATCCCGATTCTATGAAAATATATCATGATCTCATGGGGATTTATTAGTTGAATGGTATGAATAAGGATGTTGTTGATTTTGTGGCCAAATGTTTGGTGTATCAACAAGTGAAAGTTGAGCACATGAGGCTTGGAGGTTTGTATCAGGAAACCAAAATGTCTGAATAGAAATAGGAAGTGATCAACATAGATTTCATTACTAGTCTTCCTCATCTCAGAACCAATTTGATTCGGTTTGGGTCATCATGGATAGGATGACAAAGTCGACTCACTTCTTGCTAGTGAGGACTAATTTTTTAGTTAAGGATTATGAGAGGTTGTATCTTCATGAGATTATGAATAGACATGGGTACCTATTTTGATTATCTCTGATCATGGAACATAGTTTTAATTGTGTTTTTCACAGTTATTTCAGAAGGGGTTGGGTACTAAGGTTTGTTTGAGTACTACTTTTCACCTACAGACAGATGGGCAGGCAAAAAAGTCTATTCAGACATTGGAGGATATGCTTCGTGCATGTGTGATTGATTATGGTGGTAATTGGATTGAGCATCTACCTCTTGTAGAGTTTGTTTACAACAATAGCTATCATTCTATGATTGGGATGGTCCTATTGAGGCATTATATGGTAGGAGGTGTAGATCTTATATTGGGTGGTTTGATCTTTGTGAGGCAGATATATTTGGCTTGGATTTGGTTTATCAGGCTATGGATAAGGTAAAAGTGGTTCACGCTAGGCTTAAGTCTGCCCAAAGTCTCTAAAACTCCTATGCAGATATAAGTCATAGGAACTTAGAGTTTGAGATTGGGGATAGGGTATTCCTAAAGGTGTCTCCCATGAAGGGAGTAATGCGATTTGGGAAAAGGAGAAGCTCCGTCCCCAATATGTTGGTCCTTATGTGGTTTTGATAAGGGTTGGTAATTTTGAATATGAATTGGAGTTGCCTTCTATTTTGACCTTCATTCATCAAATTTTCCATGTCTCTATGTTTAGAAAGTGTATAGGTGATCCTTCATCGGTTTTTCCTTTGGAAGGATTGGGTATCTCAAATTCTCTATCTTATGAAGAGATCCCGGTTGAGATCTTGGATCGACAGGTTTGTCTGTTGTGGACCAAAAATGTAGCTTCAATTAAGGTGATATGACAAAATGACAAGGTGGAAGAAGCTACTTGGGAAGCGGAAGATGACATAAAGTCCTTGTATCTGTATTTGTTTTCTGCTCTGGATATTGGTGCGAAAAGTATGTGTTCTTGATCACATCTTTGTTTTCTAAATTTGTTAAAGGAAGGTTAATTTCCTTGCTTCTTTGTTTTCTATCTTAGTTAATGGTTGGAATGGTTATGTTAGGGCCTTATTCGTACTTTTACTTCCTTGTCCCTCATTTGGGTACGAACGATCCTAGTGGGGGAGACTGAAACACCTTGGGTTTTTATCCTTAGAAATTTCCTAGGTTTTGGATTTTTTGGACATCAGATGACTCACCATACTAGTCATATGATAAGGGTACGAGTCAGGTGACGCAGCCATATATTATCCAGTGTTGGGTGGTGTTGGATAGTTGAGTTTCTAGAATGGGTATGACTTGGGTGGGTACAAGTTGTATGGTGGGTGAATTGTCTTAGATTTGGGTTTTCCTTACTTAATCTAAAACTTAGTAATTTAACTTGGATTTAAGTAAGAGTGTCTCACCATGACTTGTGAGATAGGGTACGAGTGGTATAGTCCAACTCGTATATTGGATAGTATCAACCCCTCTTTATTCTGTCTAATTTATGTGTTAAGGGTATGTGTCGTATGCTTGGGTACCATTGAGGCTTGGTGGTCGTATGTTTGATAGTGTTGGGGTTCCAAAGAATGCCTAGTGTACGAGTGGTAGGAACCACTCGTATGATAGGATACGGGTGGTATGGTAGAGTCGTACCCTCCTACGGGAATTTTATGTAGTTAAGTTGGGGGTAATCTGGACGGTTCCCCTCTTATCCTCTTAAGGCTCCATGACTTATATCCTTCGTGGGATATCATTTACCCTAATATTCTAATCTTAAACACATAGAAACACTCTAAAATTCTCTCAAGGCTCTTGGGTCAAATAAGGATAGGGTTTCATCAATGGGATTAATTTAGATCTTACAAGGGTGATTTATCTCTGTCATATTCATCATCTAAGGCATGTTACTCGTCCCTCATTGATAGTTCCAACTAAAGGCAGGTTTAATGAATTATTTTCATGGAAAAAATGTTGTATGGTTTTGGGTTTTCAATTATATGTTGGGGGTTTTGGTTACAATGTTTGGTTATGGATCTCCCATGTTTTTAACTTATGGTTTTCATTTTATTATAGTGGTTTGAACATTTGGTTGCATGGGAATAGTTAATTGGTACTTGGTTCGGGCTTTGGAAATACTATGCCCCCAACATGTTTTATAAAATGCATATGAGGATGTTTTTGGTTAAATTGGTGGATTTTCATTGAAATATTGCATGGTAAAACTTTATAACACCCTAGGTTTTGACCCTTAGATAATTTCCTGGAATCCTGGTCCCTGGACCCAATATGACTCGATGGTAGAAGTCGTATGTTAGGGTACAGTTGGTAAGGACCAGACGTATACTGACCAGTGTTTGTTGGTTGGATGGATTTTAGTTACTGGAATGGATACGACTTAGGGGGAAGAGTCATATTGGTGTTCACGGATTATTTGGTTAACTAAATATTAGACTTTGTTACTTAGGTTAGATTTGAGTATGAGTGGCTCATCGTGAGACATAAGTCTGGGTACGAGTCATACCATGGACTCGTATAGTGGATAGTGTATGAATCTTCCTTGATCTTAAATCTGCCAGGGTATGGATGAAGGCTATGGATTGTATGCTTTAGATACGACATGGTTAAATGAGTCATATGTTGGATAGTGTGTGATCCAAAGTTTGAGGCTGGGGTACGAGTAGAGGGTACCATTCGTATTAGAAGGGTATGATTTGAGTGAGGCAGTCGTATCCCTGTGATGGGATTTTGGTGCATCTTAAATGGGGGTATTCTAGATATTTCCCCACTTATCTCAATAGGGTCCCACGACTTCGAACCTACTTGGGATGTTATTTACCCTATTATTCCATTCATTAACCCTTAGAAACTCTTCTATAACACTCCATAATTCTCTCAAGAGCTTTTGGGAAAGGGAAGCTATGGTTTTAACTAAAGTATCAATTTGGAGCATATCTTGGTGATTTCTTTCTTCATCATCTTAGTTTAAGGAATGTTTTCTTCCCTCATTGTTAATTCTAACTAAAGGCAAAGTTTTTAGGAATGTTTTCATGATCTCATTGATTTTACTATTTTGGTTTTCAAATATGATTTAGGGGTTTTGATATTAAATGGTTGGTTATGGTTTCCCATGGTTATAATTATGCTTTTATATACATTAATGATGGTTTTGGATAATTTTCATGGGAATAGTTTAATGGTAATTGGAATTGGTTTTGTCATATTACTCCTCCAATGTGTTTGACAAAATACTTATAAAGATATGTTCATTCCATTGACTACTTTTAATGGAACTCTTGCTAGTATTAAAACTTGGTAAAGGAATTATGCATGGTTTAAATGGCTTGGAATGGTAAATGGATAATAGTTATGCTTGAGGGGCACGTGGAATCCCCCAAGTGGTTTAGTAAGGTAAATTAAAGGGCACTTGAAAGTCCTTTTAAACCTATACATGGTTGGCTATGGATAATACTTGAAAGTAAGGATTTGTATGATGATACAAATATTAATGGACTTGGTTAATAAATGAGTAATGGTTTGGTTATTTGGAAATTGGTTTTAATTGGGCAATAATGGCGCGATGTGTAGCAAAGTCATGGAAGGTGGAGGTCTCGGTGAATCAAAACTGGAAACTCATATTTTCCGATATGAGGTTGGTCTTGGTGACCGTGTACATGATGCCATACTATATTTAGGGTATGCACTAGTCATCCTAAGGTTTTCTTCCCTGTTCATGTGGCTACACTCACTGGGGCCCTTTCAGCAATTGGAGCTGAACCTATATAGCCCGTGGGTGGTTTAGGATGACAAAGCTACACAACCCAGGTAAAAGTTTTAAAGGCATGCTAAATTCGGTCCCTTTACTCGGCATGATTATATATATATATGTATGGTTGTGTGTATATGGATGGTTTTTACTTGTTTTTATAAAGGACATTATTTTATACTTACCCTGAGATCATGTTAGAGGTCACTCGCTAACCCCATCAACTGATGGTTGTATACCTACTACGCTATGAAAAAATCGGTCGTTCTACTCCTCCTACATAGTGATTGATTCTAGGATAGCATTTGGACTGAAGTGGTGATCTTTCATTCTTTTTGAAGGCTCTATTTCATGTTATGGATATTTCTAGACACTTTAATTTTGTTTTGGATATTGGTTTTTGCTATGGTTGGGGGCATGTACCAACCAGATTTTGTTACTTTTTTTGTTAGAGGATTTGTGGTACTTCTATGGGTTGGAAAGGAAGGGATCGATATAGGTGTTATCCTTAGAATTGGCAGGGTATTAAGGCTGGCATCATCGGAAATAATTTCTCACTGTTCCATCATATTTCATTTTGGGACTAATTATATTATGTTTCGTAACATCCTTGGTTATGGCCTTATTTATGGCCCTTGTTTTGGTTGGGTTTGGTATGGTTAGATTATTGGTATGGGATGGTTGGACTCAGTTGGGACGATCACAATAGTGATCTATTCCTAGAGTCCTTATATGAGCCATTGCACTAACTTTTTACATGCTCAAAATTCAGTCAACTCTGGGCAAGCGACTGGAGGTTGGGCTGGGTAAGGAGGGTGTTCTCTGGTCCTGATCAAATTTAGGACTCCTATTATGACAAGGCCCCAGTTTTTGTCATGTCAAGTTGGTATCAGATCCTAGGCTCATGGTCAATTCGGAGTCCACAATGCCATGTCAAGTAGAGTCTCTTTTAGGGGTGTGTAGCACACCACACTTAAAAGGGAGAGGCTACAAGGCATTTAGGAATGTTTCACTTTCTTGGTATTTTATTTTCAAACTTGAAGTCATAGTACTGGAATCTTCTCGAATCCCTATTTTTTCATCTGTAAGGTCATGCCTCATATATCGGGAACACAAGAAAATTCTTCTATCCCATCTGGGGGTAATATTGAAGGGGTGCATCCTACTTCTGGGGTTCATCTTTGATCTCATGGTCATGTCCCTGATAGTTCTGGAGTTCCACCAGTTTATACTAGTCCTCTTCAAGGCAAGGTAACTAATGTGGAATTCTTTCAGTCTATTCATGTTACTGCTTAGATTGTTGTTGCTTAGGCTGAGCGGGGTGCGACTGGTGCTTTGTCTTCTAAAGACACAAGGGTTGGCCAATTTATGAAGATGAGTCCTCTCACTTTTTCTAGAGTAAAGGTGCAGGAGGATCCACAAGGCTTCTTGGATAAAATAGAAAGATATATTGGTTGATGCGGGCTACCAATGTGGAGGGGGTAAGCTTTATAGATTATCAGCTCAAAGATGTTGCATATCAGTGGTATAATGAGTGGGACAAAAATAAGGTGATTTGGAAGAATCAGTCTTATGGGATACTTTTTCTAAGGCATTCTTAAATGGTTTCTTTCCCTAATAATTGAGAGAAGCAAAGATGGGGAAGTTTGTGAACCTCAAGTAGGAGAGAATGCCTATAAAGGAATATGCCTTGAAGTTTCATCAATTGTCAAGGTATGATCCTGATTTAGTGGTTGACATGCTGGAAAGGATAAGGAAGTTTGCTTCTGGGTTGATTAAGGATTTAATTTTGGAGAGCAAGACGGCCTTGCAAATTAAAAATATGGATATCTCTTGGTTGACTGTTCATGTGCAGCAGGTAGAGAATGAGAAGAGAAAACAAGCAGAGTTCGTAGATAGGCAAGGTAAGAGAAGCAGGTTTTTTAACCAGGGAGGTGATCAGTCTTAAGGTGGTCGAGATGGTGGTAAGGGAGTTTTGGTTCCTACTCTTTTTCTAGTGCTCTCTACCAGTCGGGCGACAGGCATCATCATATTGGTGATAATTTTTGGGTAAAGGGTATCCAATCTTAAGCAAGCGTAGGTCAGACAGTTTCTTCATGTCCTTCTTGTTAGTTCTATGGTCAGCCTCACGTGGTTATTGCGATGAAGGAAAGGACAAATGCTTCAAGTGTGGACAGGCAGGCCATTGACTCAGGGATTATCTTTGTACTATGAGGGACCCTATGACGGATTCAATTTCAAAGTTTCATTAGTGGACCTATGGGCCTATTCTTGTCCCAATTTTTGGTCCAACCTTTTATATTGCAACATGAGTTTTATTTTACTAGTATTGGTGTATATATTATGAATTTGATAGCACAACTATATTTTGGGATCAAGGAGTGGAGAAAGAAGTTTATGGATCATTTGAGAGTATGGTCAGACATCAAGGTATGCTTTGTTATATTCTTCTCTATGAGATTGTATATCATATTTATTGAATGTGGGGTAGGAATCATAGGATATGTTTTAGGTTACTTTATAACCTTTTTATTGACTTGGCCATCCTTGGAAACATTTATTATAAGGTAGAAGCTTGAGCCTTAGGTTATAATGTCTTCCATATATGTGGGGTTAAATTAGAATCACCTATATATATGTTAAGACCATAGTTTAGAATTGGAAATCCTTAATGTAGGAGTTGGAGTAGTACTTAACAATTATTCATAGGTTTAAATTCACCTATTAGAATAATGTCTCTCATGGATCATGCTTCTGACTTTCTAGTTGGATCATCATCCCTCTTGTTATAATCCACTAGTTGTGATTGAAATTCAGTCCACATTATTGTTGTTATTATATAAATGGATTATGGAAGTCCAAATTTAGGACCAGGCAGTGTGTATAGATATCTCGAGTCCTCTATAGACCTCTTATTTGGATGAGACACGGTACAAATGTCCTATCTTTGCAAGCTACTAAGTTGGAGGAGGAGTATACACTTATGTTGTAAATGGTACTTGGTTTTTCGTATATCGTTGGGTTCTTTTCATGTTGTTCATTCACTTGAATTCATCGACTATCACTAATATAATAGCATGGCAATTGTATCTATCGGTATAATGAGGGTTGTATAGGTTATAGTTATTGTTTATTGTGTGTTTGCATGTGCCTCTGGGCTACGGGGCTCCGATTAGGTTACTATTTTTTCAGAAAATTATTGTTTGGTTTTATTTGTACAGTTCATGGAAGATTGGTTATGGATTGGTCCATGAAGATATTAGTACTCTGTTCAGTTCCTTTAATCTCTATTATTATAGAATTTATTATTGTTAGACTATCTTAGAACTCTTCTAACTCTGGCTAGAGACTTTGAATATGCTAGAGTAGCTCCTCTATTTGGTTATGATGCTCGAGATGTTAGGCTATCTCTCTCAAGTTAAGTCCTTCATGTTATAATCATAGTACAGTTCTCGCCACTGGCATGTGCATTATGTGAAGCAGGTATGGATTGGAGATTTGGGGTGAGCTCCTGGCTTCTCGAATTGTTATTGCTCTCCCTCTTTTGTTGGATTGATCTTTATTTTTCATTTTAGGGATGATTCTTTGTGTGTGTGTGTGTGTATATATATATATATATTGTGTTAACCTTGTACTCTTGACTGAAGTGACTCTGTCATTAACTTCACTAGGATTTAGGGGGAAATATTTATTTTTTTCTTGTCTTCCTCTCATTTTATTAATCTTGGCTTCCATTTCTTCTTATTAGTCTACTACTAGCTATTTTGGGCTATGTGTTCTCTTACCTATTAGTGGGTTATGTTAGGAGCCATATTTATTTGAAAAATTGGGTCATGACTGATGCCTCACACTTCTCGATCAACAAAATTACTTATTCAGATTTCTAGTTCATAATCTAATTATAAAGAGTCAAATTTTACTTTTTTGGGACTCGAATAAGGTTACTTGGACCACCTAAACTCAATTCCAAGTGGAGACTCTTAACAAACAAAGTAATCCCTTTTCAAAATAGTTATTTCTTTTGAATGCTCTTTTCTTGACAAAAACTTAAAGTGGGGTTGAAAAAAGGGGAGTGAGGTCTCTAGTTGACACTATTGGGGATAGCATGAATACAAACATTGTGTATTGACTTATGTTTGGATTTATTTAACTTTTGGATACATTTATTATGTTTGGTGGCCTAATGTGCTCTTTTTTTGCTTGTTCACCTCTTTGATATTTATTGACTGTAGTTATAAATTATCTTCTCTCACGCACCCGTATGAGTCTCCTATTTACTATGAGTGCAGATATTCTCCATAAATCCTTCTTTCTAAGATGATCCAATATGCAGTTATGCTCCTTCTTCAGGAATATTAGTCACACATTTTTGGTGCATTTAGAAAATCAATAAAAAATTAAAAGGCTCTACAATTGTTAAACTGACCCTCCATTATAAAAGTTGTTCGCTCGAGTTTTGCCAGCCTAGACAACATTTGCTTTAGGATGTTACACCTAGATAAGAAAAATCACAACAAATAATTATATCTTATAGCTACACATTATTTTCATCAAGTTCATTTGACCTAGTATGGCCCGAAACAAGGGCTTGATTTATCTAGGATAAGTACTCCTTGTATGTGACTAACATGTATATGCGCTATCTGTAAGATTACTTGGAAGGACTACTTGTTTGTAGACCAACTTGAGATGCTATTAGTAAAATTAAAAAAAGAGTGCTCCAATAATTTTATACTCGTTTTTCCTCAAATTCAAAATTTGTTTTGAGGGTTGGAGGGGAGGAGATATGAGTTTTCCAAAAAGAAAAAAAATAAAGATTTTCTTGTTTTAAAAGTTCTTATGCAATTCTTTAAAATTACATTATTATTTTTCCAAAAATTTTAAATTTTTTAAACTTTTATACATAAGAAATGTCAAAAGACATTTCTTTTATATTATTTTCATTTAAAAGATATAGTTCATTTTTCAACAAGTCCCAAAAATTAACTTAACTATAATGACCCTCCGAGCCATTTTCTTATCTTTGTACTTTTTCTGTGTTTAAAGTATTCCTATAGCTGCCCAAGTCATTTATAACTTGCTGAGATAGGTAGATGGTTCTCGGGTAGTTTCTTTGGTTTTTATGCCCATTTACCTATTTAGAACTTTTGGAGTTAAGATATTGGTGTTTGGTTAGAAATACTAGTACAAGACCTTGAATTGCAATTCTACCAGTTGCATTAGCTTTAAAACATTGGTTTAAAGGTAGGGTGCCTTAGGTTTGGATCTCAAGGCTTTTGATTTTGTTTTGGGCTATTTGTTGGAAATTTATAAGAATGGAACTCTGTGTGTGGGGCCTATATTTCATTGAAACAACATCTATTTGTAACCTCGACTGTTCTATTCAGTCATAAATGTTATTTCTTGATGGATGGATTAATTTTTTTTTATACATGGGTTCCAAACAACTCTAAAGCATCCGATTAGAAAATTTAAACTTATCTAAAAAAATATTGTGTAAAACATCTGTTTGATACGCCCAAATTACACCTCTCTTACAAGAGAGCAAGCGGTCGTTGTCAAATATATAACCCAACTAGGTTTGGGTCGAATCCCACAAGGAACATGGTGTGAATCAAGTCTATTTGTGATTAAACCGACTAATAGATAATGGTTTCCTTTAATTGGGAGGTTTTTATCAATCAACAATTGTTAACATCTTGCTTTAGAAACTCAAAGCTAAACTTTCAGTATTTCAAATCAATGATATAGAGAAACTAGAGTTGTGATCACTATGATTATTAATCCTCTTTGAATAATAGTTGTAGCATTGGATTCTCATGACTTGTGGGAAACATCAAATTATCATTATCGACATCCCATCTAAATGTTTCTCAACCTACCTAGATGTTGAGTTCCCTAATTCTCTCAAACTTAGGAAAACCTTCTATTCACACTGATTTTATCTCGAGTTGATTAATCTTGTTACAACATTAATCGTTAGATGGAAAATTAAAATTTCCAAATCCTCGTTGATAATTCACTACCTTTAGTTGATTTCTCAATTCGAGCAAATCAACATAAGGCTATATCTATTGTTTGCAACCAACAGAAAATATTCATTACAAAGGAATTATCAAGATGTTCCCACAGTCACTCGAATCTTGTCCAACTATTAAATCAATATAGAAATAATCATAGATCCCATAGCTAGAGTTATGGGTTTAGTTTCACATGATATAGAAAGAGATAACAACAATTGAATTCATAATTCAAAGCAATTAAACTTACAAAGGATGTAATCAAAGGTTGATTATCTTCCAGGTTCAAGAAAAATTTCCCCAAACTAAACCCAAGATTCGAAAATTGAATTCAAAATTTAGAGACCTAAAAGGATGTAAAATGGTCTTTGGAATAAGTTAAAGATGATAATGAAACCCTAAAAGTTGTTACTTATATTCGTAACTTAAAGATAATTCGGAATTTAATATCCATATTTTTGCCCCTTTAGCTGACGACCTAGTCTGATAGCTTATCAGATCAAGTTCTCAAAAATGCTTCATATTTCTTATATTCTGCCCACAGGTGACGACCTAGTCTAATAGCTTATCAGATCAGGTCGTCAAAAATGCTTCAGATTTTTTGTTCTCTTCTTATGGATGACGGCCAGCTGTGATAACTTATCATATTGTTCATATGTTATCAGGCAAGTTATCAACTAACTTTTTTCTATATATTTCAATCAAAACTTGTCCTTCTTGATGTAGTTATCATAGATTTCCATGCATCTCTATTTCCCAAAAATATCACATGAAATATAATAAAAAACAACAAAAGTTACTTAAGAACTTAGAATTATTTCAAGTTAAAAGTCTTAAATGTGCTAACAGAAGTCTAGCACATCAACACCCTCAACTTAGAACAATTGCTTATCCTCAAGAAACTACATAATACCATACTACGATGCTTAAAAAAGAGAAACATTAGCTACCTATGGTAGCCAATCATCAATTTTAGCTCAAAACACATTACCCTCTCTACGTTCAATCACTTTAAACCCAACTGTGTATATTAATGAAGATCAACAATGTGACACAAAGGAATCAAGATATGACATCACATTAGTAACAAACAACCATGCATATGTACAAGTTACACTACCTAAACAAGTAAGCAGCTAACAATACAACCCATGTGCCCTTACAATAAAGAAGTCTCTCCTCACTCATATATGAACTCAAGTATGTCAATGCAGGGACGGTCAAGAGAGACTCAATCTCAGAAAAAAAGTTCCAATCAATGTATGTCAAAGACAATAAGCTTGCCCTTATTTTCATTACTTAAGCTTTCAGACAATTAAGTTAGGATCACTAGAGGACTTTTCTTCAGCTTGAAATGCAGGCTTGGGGCTGGTATGATACGTCAAGATATTTAAAGTGACTAGGCCTCCTTGGAACTACGCTAACTTTTGGGGTCTCACTTATTAACCAATTTTTTAACCTTATTTATCCCCTTTCTTTATTAAAGCATATTCAGGTTGGGTGCGGTCTTTTTGACTTTCATTTTCTCTTTTTTCACAATATTTCTTTTGTTATTCTTTTTCTACCACACTCAGCCTTGCATTTTTTTCTCTTATTTTCCCTATATTCATAGTCATTTTACATCATGCACCCCTATGATAGGCACCCTCAACTTAGGCTATTTTCCTAAGTAGAAGTGCACAATGTCCAAGGAAGACCAAGGCCAAAACAGGTTCATTGTGATACAAATGGGAAGGTGATAGATTTAACAAGAAAACTAGTCATACATGCTCAAAATTAGGATCAAGGGGTATTATTCACACATGAAAGGTTATTTATGCTAAAAGGACTAATATCAATAATGGCCTATGATCCTTTCATAACCACTATCCTATAACCTCGGTAAGACTAACTGGGCAAGTTCTGGATTTAACACACAGAGGGAACTTGGTAATATATCACACACACTTGGCATAAAGGTATATCACAAGATACTACCTATCTGATTTATACAATTGGTAGAAATGATTATCATGTCCCTAATACTAATGCCACAAAAAGATTCACAATAGTCGTATAAAGTTGCATATCACACAATCACAAAATAGACAATTGGAGAGGTATTTATCATTTATCCCCAAAATCAATAAAAAATAAGCCAACTGCCCTAGATACTTATTTTTCTCCTAGTTAACCACACAACATCATAAAACAAAACATAATACGCCTAAATATGTCGGCTCTACTAGGAACAAGACTCCAGGAAAAAGAGACACAACAACAAAAACCCCAAGAGGATATCAAAACCCATAAGTAGCTCCACCCTCAACTTAAAATCATGCATTATCCCCAATGCATCAAACCAAAACAAGAGAGTTAGAAACATACCTATGGCACCATGGTGCGGAGATCTGATGCCAATCACATAGTACGAATACAAATAACAAAATACCTTGGGTTACCTCCCAAGTCACGCCTGATTTTATGTTGCGGCATGACAGGGCATTGTTGGGCACTTAGACTTACTCAACAAGTCCATGGGGTACCTTACTTACTCATAATTTAGTAATGTAGACCAATAGTCGGCCTTCAATTATTAAAAACAATAAGTAAAAGTAAAACCAGGAAACTTAACTAAGAGTTAATTATCACAGATATACTCAATTGAAAACCATATTCCTAGGCAATGGCCCCAAAATTTGATACGCCCAAATTACACCTCTCTTACGAGAGAGTAAGCGATCGTTGTCAAATATATAACCCTACTAGGTTGGGGTCGAATCCCACAGGGAATATAGTATGAATCAAATCTATTTTTGATTAAACCAACTAATAGATAATGGTTTCCTTTAATTGAGTTTTTTTTTATCAATTAGCAATTGTTAACGTTTCAACTTGCTTTAGAAACTCAAAGCTAAAATTTTAGTATTTCAAATCAATGATATAGAAAAACTAGAGTTATGATCACTATGATTATGAATCCTCATTGAATAATAGTTGTAGCATTGGATTCTCATGACTTGTGGGAAAAAACTAATTATCATTATCGACAGTCCATCTAAGTGTTTCTCAACCTACCTAGATATTGAGTTTCATAATTCTCTCAAACTTAGAAAAACCTTCTATTCACACTGATTTTATCTCGAGTTGATTAATCTTGTTACAACATTAATCGTTAGGTGAAAAATTAAACTTCCCAAATCCTTGTTGGTTTCTCAGTTCGAGCAAACCAACATAAGGCTATATCTATTGTTTGCAACCAACAAAAAACATTCATTACAAAGGAATTATCAAGATGTTCCCACAATCACTCGAATCTTGTCGAACTATTAAATCAATATAGGAATAATCACAGATCCCACAACTCTAGTTGTGGGTTTAGTTCCACATGAGATAGAAAAAGATAACAACAATTGAATCCATAATTCAAAGCAATTAAACTTATAAAGGATGTAATCAAAGGTTGATTCTCTTCCAAGTTAAAGAAGAATTTCCTAAAACTAAATCCAAGATTTGAAAATTGAATTCAAAATTTAGAGACCTAAAAGGATGTAAACTAGTCTTTGGAGTAAGTTCAAGATGATAATGAAACCCTAAAAGCTGCTACTTTTATCCGTAACTTAAAGAAAATTTAGAATTTAAAATCCATATCTTCGCCCCTTAGCTAACGACCTAGTCTGATAGCTTATCAGATATCTGAGAGCTTATCAGATCAAGTCATCAGAAATGCTTCAGATTTCTTATATGTTGCACACAAGTGACGACATAGTCTGATAGCTTATCAGATATCTGATAGCTTATCAGATCAGGTCGTCAGAAATGCTTCAGATTTCTTATTCTCTTCTTATGGGTGACGTCCAGCTGTGATAACTTATTAGATTGTTCATAAGTTATCAGGCAAGTAATCAACTAACATTTTTCTATCTGTAATTAACTAACAACTTGTCTTTCTTGACGTAGTTATCAGAGGTTTCTATGCATCTCTATTTTCCTACAATATCACATGAAATATAATAAAAAACAACAATAGTTACTTAATAACTTACAATTATTTCAAGTTAAAAATATTAAATGTGCTAACAGAAGGCTAGAACATCACTTGTACAACCACTTTAATAACCCATTTTTAACCTAAGCAGAGCCACTTTCATGGTTAGAAAGCCTATTATGCGGCTATCGATGACATCAATGTCCACCACTGATACGATCATGATCACGTAGATGAGCATGATCACATAGATGGACTTATAAGAGTGTGTGTTGTTTTTGAGACTTTGTGTGTGCAAGTGAATTGCAAAAAAATACCTAAATACACACCAAAAATAGTCCACTACACTACACTTGAAGGCCTCCCTTCACTTAGGGGCTTTTTTTTCATTTTAACTTTAATTTGTAATACACCATATATATAAATATTAGGGTTTCATTCATTAGTTTTTGGATATTGAAAGTTGTATAACACATAGAAACATAATTCTCTCTCAAGAGAAAGCCTTTTGGTCTAAACTAGGTCAACACAAAGTGTAGATTCACTTGTGTTGTTTTGTTGCTTGGAATGTTGGGTTCTTGGGAGATTGAGGTCCCTCTTATGTCCACGAAGATTTTCAGTGTCACTATTTTCATTGTATTAAGGATCTTTGTGTTGGATACAGACTTAGGTTCGTGGTTCATGTAATATTGTATGTCACACTAAGGTGTCATTTGGTAGTGTATAAGAATAATGGAAAATATTTTGTATTAGTAATGCTTATATTAGCAATGCTTATGTTAGCTATGCTTGCATTAGTTATGCTTATATATTTCTTATGCAATGTTTGGTTCAATGTATCAAAAATAACACGAATTACATAATTTCTGGACAAAAATTATATAATGCCCTCAATATATATGTTGCAAAGGATGCGGAATTTTTTTTGGGATAATAGTGTCTTTAAGCATTTTAATGCATGCATTAGATCCATTGCATTACTAATCCATGGATTTTAAGTTTTAAGTAATACACATCTCAATACACAATAGAGTGTATAACTAATGCAAGCATTAGTTATACATAGGGTAAAAAGATATACCAAACAAGGTACTACTAATATACATTAAAATAATGCATGCATTAACTTTTTGATACACTCTACCAAATAACCCCTAAATATTTTTACCTTTCATGTACTAGTTTGTGTTATTCTAATCTTAAGCCATTTGGTTGTTGTTGTTCTTATATTGTTGTTGTTATCTTGTTAATCTCCTTTTTTAGTTTGGTTGTTCTCTAGAAATTGGTGTTGAATACCTTTTTAACATGTCATTCTTGTGTTGTTGTGTTGGCTGAGACTTGGTTTCAAGGTGCTCTCAGTTTCTTCTTCATTTGGTAGACTATTTTGGTGTGTTTTAGGCTTCTTCCTTGTTTGATTTGTTTCATTTGGTATCAGAGCTTGTGGTTGATTTTTTTCCAATAAAATCAATCTTAGGCTTGCTAAAAAATTCAAAAATGAGGTGGTGTTCTTATGTTGTTCTTGGTCGAGAGCTAGTGTTCTTGTTGTTGTCTTGGCCAATAGTTTGAGTCTTGATATAGGTGTTCTTTTGTGTGTTTGTTGTTTCTAGTGTTATTTTTGTTCCTCACTAAAACCCTTGAGTCTAGATCTAAACTTGAGCTTATGTTGTTAATGTTGTTGTTGTGAACAAAGTGTGGCCGTTGGATGTTGTTGTTGTTTTAACTTTGACCGTGTTAAAGGCCTTGTTGTTGTGGAGTTTTTGTTGTTCTTGGAGATTGTTGTTGGTTGTTATTGGTGTGGTTTTTTTGTTCTTGAAGTTTTTCACCACCTTCATCATCTTGTTAAACCTTAAAGTGAACTTTAGATCTAAAAAGGGTGAAAGACAAGATGTAGTACTTGATAGTCTTGAAAGACTTTCTCACATCACTTCATAGACTTAGCAACCACTTTTCACCTACCTTTCAATGTTTCAAGGAAGAAGTACAAAGAAAGTCAAATCTTTCTTTTGAATTTGAAAAAGGGATCCAAGACTTGTTTGTATTTCCCTCCATTGAACAAATTCCACCAAAGTCCAAATTGTGAATTGACCAAAACTTCAACTTGGTCAATTATAATTGTCTATAACCGTGACCAATAATGGACTTCCATGTCATCAATATACTGTTCATGCAACATTTTTAAGCTCAAATTTTAGATTCTTAGTTTCTTTTTACTGTTCCTTAGTTTCGTTTGTTGATTCGAACACTAATTGACAAGCTAGTAATTTCCTACTGGGTTGTAAGTTAGTTGTAGCGTCCGTTTGTTCATGTTAGCATTTCTTATGTACTTTTGTCATTTTGAATCATTGTTAGTTCTTGACTCAAGTCCTACAAGATTTGTTTGAAGTTTCAAACCAAAATCTATTTCGGACAAGAGTAGACTTAATCCTCAACTCCTCACGGGTTCCTTAGCCAGCTTACAACTTTTGTGAAGCTACGAGTGAGGTAATAAAAGTGTGTGAGTGTGGTGAGGTTATTGAACAAATTTGTTTGTTATTTTTGTAGGTATTTTACTAGGTATTTTGCAATGGGAGAATCCACATCTCAAATCGTGGACAATAATACTCTTTGGACCATATTGTCTTCTCTTGAAGTCCTAACCCGAGGTTTGGAAAAGGTGCATGTGGATTTTAATTCGGTGAAGGGGGATATTTCAATATTGATGTAATTCCCCGAAAAACCAAACCAAGGTTATATCCATGTTTTAAGCTCATGAGAAATAAAGTATAATTCTTTGTTAGTTTTATGAGTGAGTTTGATGTATATTAAGGAATCAAATAACTCCTAGCTATTAGACGAATCAAAACATTCCTTACCAATTGAGTTTTTGAGAAGAATGTTTCTATAGTCAACTTCAAACAATGTTATAATTTGTTCTATAGATAATTTTCTAGTTTAATACCCATCAAAATGTAGAAAATTGAATTAGCTTTCCATCGATACCAATTTCTCCTAAATCCAATACATGGGTGAGAAGTTATGGCACTTTTAGTAAAAGGCAGTATCCCATTGAGATTAGGACGCGTCGCGATTATGACCAAAATCATGTTCATCCTTTTTCCAGTGAAGCACCGCGATGGCACCACGTCGCGCCAAGGGGAAATTTCACGTTCGTCCTTTCTAGTGGGGAACCGTGATGGCGCCACATCGCGCTAAGTTGAAAGTTCGGAATTGTCTATCTCTAGTGGTGCAACATGATAGCACCGCGTTGTGCCATTGGGCAAAATGGAGATTGTTCTTTTCCAGTGGTGCAATGCGATAAGCACCGCATTGTGCTAGCGTGTAAAATCAGGATTCCAGTTCTGCGATTAAATTTTCCAGGGGCCATTTGGTCTTTTCCCATGGCCCCAAATCCATCCAAAACACAAAATTAAAACCCTAAAGGGGAATTATGTGCCCCATTACTCACAATTACTCTTCAAGAAATTAACATTCTCTCAAGAACAAACCCTAGCCTTCAAGATTTAAGTTCAAGTTTCAAGAAAACCATCAAGAACTTTCTCAATTTCATAGACTAAGGTACATTAAATGTTCATCCATGGGTACCTTCCACCCATGGATTCCACGAATCTAATTTCAAATTTAAAGTTATGATCTTTACAAGTTATTATGATTTTTAACCATGAACCCCTATGAATTTTGTTTCTAGACTATGTTTACATGAAATTGTTGTTGTTATTAAACCCTAAACATTTGATTAATGTTGTTCGTTGATTTAAATCATAGATAAGTTATGTTGATGTTGAAATCATTCTATTACTACAAGCTTTAAACTATCCCCATGCTTAGCTTAAACTACGAATATCATGTGTTTGATGAAATGCCTACAAGAATGAATTTTGAATAAATGCTTTCATATAATGTCCTTAAAGTTTTAGTACTTTTTTTTTATTGCTATCGAGTCCTTAGGGTTATGAATACCCGAAAACTTAGTTGTTTACTTAGTCTCAGTACTTTCAGAATGGCTTCAGACGTGTTTTGAGCATTATCAGTTTTGTCAGTTATCATAATCAGTTAAACTTAGAACCATTTAGTATTTCATGTTAGTTCAGTTGGGAGTAGGATTTAGCACTGGGTGACTATAGGGATGGAGGCTTCCTTGTTAGTTAGGTAGAGTCGTTAAAAGAAGTACCTATACTCCTAAACTACGTAGCCAACATAGGATATGAGAAGTCACCCATCAGTTCAGGCTTTACTACCTCGCAGGGGTCACCCTTCATTTTAGGCTTGATTCATTTAGTCCTTTGGGACAACACATTAGTGGATCCACACAACCAGTGTTAGTACCCATGGCATGGTACTGACACCCTTCCAACTGGGGTCACAGGTTGGACCCCAATTTGCTCATTGGAGCATGTCGGTTAGATTATAGCTCCCATAGTCTCCGTCCAGTAATCAGCTCAGTTATTTATTTTATGTCTTTCTTGACCATAGCATACAGATATCATTTATTCATGTATCAATATTAAGTGTTTCAGTATACAGATTATATTCAGAACATATTTTATGCTTGGTCATGCATTCTCGGTATTTATAGATTTCATACATTCTGTTTAGTACTTTATGCTATTCATTCAGTCAGTTATTACTCTTGTACATAAAACCATGCATATCATCCTACCTCATTTAGCATACCAGTACATTTAAAGTATTGATCGCATACTCATTTCTTGTGATATGATGAATTATATCATAGCTTTGGATGCTCAGATCTCGAATTGTGTATAGACATTCTAGATTATTAGCCGTAGTAGTGGTGAGTCCTCATACTTCAAGGACATGATTTATTTATCTTAGATTATTTTATCAGTTCAGTATGTTTCCTATTCAGCCGAAGTTAGTTGGGGATTTGTCCCATCAGCTCCACAGTCAGTCAGTAGAGGCTTTTTAGACTAGTACAGACAGTTAGTCAGTCTTTAATTTTTAGTTTTCATTGCCAGAGTTTTTAACAGTATTATCAATATTGTTTTATAGACTTTATCAGAACTATGATTTAAGACCTTATGGAATTCCTCTGTTAAATTTCGCACATGATCTTTTGTTATCAGTTTTATTCAGTGCTCACAGTAGGTACCAACTCATGTGTTAGCTTGTGATCCCTCAGGACTATAAGCACTTTGTGGCACCTAGGATGTACTCTCAGGGCGTTACAAACTTGGTATCAAAGACTAATATTTTATAGTGTCCTATGAAGTCTGAAAGTCACATCAAGTAGAGTCTTGTGTATAGGTGTAAAGTGCACCACACTAATGTACAAGATGTTACAAGGTTTTTTAATAAAAGTTTCCCTTATTTTAGTGTTCATATTGTGAGACTGAGAATGATGCTCATGTTAAACTCTCTGTATAATCTACTCTTCCTTCTGTTTACAGAACATGCCTCCTAGAAAGACAAACGAAAAAAGAAATATGAACCAGCCAGTGCCTTTGCCCGTTTAGAAAGATCCCCTAAATGAGCGTTTTTCTTATGTAAAGTTCAGAGCCGCCTTCACTACTCTAGATCACTTTGCAGCGGCTCAGAAAGTTCAGCTAGACACTATTCTGGCAAACCCAGTGGCCAATACTATCGCAGCTAGGATTCAGGACTTTACCCAAATAAATCCTCCTCTATTTTTAGGATCCAAATCTGAAAAGGATCCGCCGGAATTCCTAGACATGGTGCAGAAGGTAACAGACATTATGGCAGTCACTTCTAGTGAAAGTGTTGAATTGGATACTTTCCATCTATAGGATATAGCCCGTACCTGGTTTATGCAGTGGAAAGGGGATATATGCGAGACCTATAGAATGGGAGGAGTTTGCTACAACCTTCTTAGATAGATTCTTCCCGTTGGGGCTGAGAGAAGCTAAGGTGATAGAGTTTATCAACTTAAGGTAGGGAAACATGAGTGTGAAGGAGTATTCCCTCAAGTTTACTCAGCTAGCTAGGTATGCTCCAAATATGGTGGCTGATAACAGGTCTAGGATGAGCAAGTTCATATCTGGGGTATCTGATAGTATGGTCAAGGAGTGTAGGACTACAATGTTAATTAAGGAGATGGTCATATATAGTCTTATGGTCCATGCTCAACAAATTGAGGAGCAGAAGCTTAAGGAGAAAGAGAGAGAGAACAAGAGGGCTAGAACATGTAGCTTTAATTTCACTCAGCTAAAGTCAGAGGGTGAAAACCATACTTAATTCCATCAAAAATCTTTAGTCCCAGCTCCATCTTCAGCTAGTTCCCTGTATAAAAGTTCAAAAATGACAATCGAAATAAGATGCCAGGCTCTAAGTCCCAAGAAAGTGTAAACAGTGATCGTACGAATCCTCTTTGCCATAAATATGGTAGAAACCATCAGAGTGAGTGTAGAGATGGTAATGATGTGTACTTTGGTTGTGGCAAGCCAGGACATCGATTTGGGAGTGTCGGGTATTTTCTTAGAAAGAGAGGGATTACGCTAACAAGACCAGTCCCATCAGTCATCGGCTCTAGTCGGCCGCCCGACTCAGCAGGGCACAGCTTCCAGTGCTACTAGTGGTCAACATCGGAATAGGCTTTATGCACTTTAGTCCCAATAAGATCAGGAAATTTCTCCTGATGTGGTTACTAGTATGTTGCAGGTCTTTTATTTATATGTTTATGCTTTACTAGTGTAATGCCCCGCAAAATCCTCTTCTAGTCTGAGCCTTATAGCGTATTTGGTAAAGCAAAAATCTGAGTCAAAATATCCTCCCAAGTATGAATACTTTGAATCCTGTGGGAATCTATTTGAGCATGAATTAAGATCATAGAGGTCCCCTAACTTATGGATGAGTTGAAAATTTTCCTATCGTTCAAGTTTTAGTTACCGTCAAAATTTGGATCTACTTCAATCGACTATAAATCGTTGTCTATGAAGAACTGGGTGGATTTCTATATATAAAATGAAATATCTTTTAATTATGTTTCTAACTATACCAATTTTGCCTAAATCCAATATCGGAGCAAAGAGTTATACCCATTTTACTCCAGCATGTCAAGCTGGAAAATGGTGACGACATTTCTGATGGGCTATCATGTTTTTGACGACCATTTTGATGACGTCGTCACATTTTGACAACATTTCTGATGACGTCATCAGCCCTGGATAGAAAATCAAGAATTGAACCCCTTTTGTGACGACCATTCGCGATCGCCTATGACGGACCTGACGGCCTGTCGTGAATGGCGTCAAGAACATTTTATTCAGCAATTCAAGGGCATTTTTGTAAGGGTATTTTGGTCATTTTCCACTTTTTTTTTCCTCTATAAATATGAGGAACCCTCACTCAAACCCTAATTTCTCCATTTCTCTTCCAATTCTCTAAAGAGAGAATATCTAGGGTTTCAATTCAAGAACCTTAATCCTCCAAAAATTCATCCATAAATCTTCAAGCTTTCTTCAAGAATCAAGTTCCTCATAGTGTGGGCTTCAAGAATTTATTTATTTCAAGTGTGGAAAAAGTTTCAAGCACTAAATTTCATCTAATTTCAATGGTTAAGGTATGTAGATGTTGATTCTTGGGTCCCTTTCATTCAAGAAGCTCAAGAACCCTTTTTAAAACTAAAAGATTTTTATGTTTATAATTTTTTAATGATTTGTATTAGTTGAAATGGATGTTTAATGTGTTGTTGAGTTTTGATTTATGTTTGCCTACAAAATTTATGAGCGTTGACCCTAGTATGTGGAATTCATGTGATGTTTGTGATACACCCTCTTGATGTTTGTTTCCATGTGATGTGTTCATGACTTTTGGGTGTAGAAATGGTTGAATAAGTGAATAACATTCCCCATAGGTTTGATAAACAGCTTAGGTGAAGCATAAGGCACACTATAGTATGTTGAATAGGAAACCCCAAATTGTGAGCTATTCCATCCATGCCTTAGTGGGTGAAATGTGCCAAGATATCATGAAATCTCCAAGTAGGTGTAAAATCGATCGTGTCTAATATTTGTTGAAAGATCCTAGGGAACAAGTTGAGATATGATGACTGTAAATTCCCTGATTTTGTGCTCTTTGATATATGCTAATCTTTTAATACATGTCAAGTGGTTAGAAAGTAAATAGTGATGTGTTAGTATGAAGTTTCCCCCAAATCAAGTGATATACAAATACATGACAAGACCGATATAGGTATGAATTACTTGATGTAAGATCTCGTTAAATGGGGTATAATATAATAGCATGTCTTCCCTAGGCTAGTATATGATAGTGAACCGATGTTGATGATCCTTAAAGGTTTGGAGTGACCCATTGGTGGTTGTGATGATAAATATAAATCTATGTTTCCTAAATTCTTAATGTGAAGTCCTAAGGATCTTGAGAGGGAAAGTATGTTATGATGCCCAACTACTTGAAGTGATTCTTTAACGATTGTGATAATACATGAATGATTGTAATGATGAATGAATGCTTCTAATGATGAATAAATGATTGTAGGAATGAATGGATGACCGTGATGATGCATGAATGATTTATGATAAAAAATAATTATGTCTTACTTTTATGTTGTCGAGTCCTGGGGGTATTTATACCCGAAAATAGAGTTGTTGTCTAGAGCCCGTGTCAGTTTCTCGATAATTCCAATCTAGCCATGATTCTCAGAACTCAGTGAACTATAGAACTTTGTATCCTCAGACAAGTGCGAAGCTTAATAAAGCTCAGTAATCTCAGTTATCTCTATAATCTCTGTATCGCTAGTAATCTAGCCTCAGACCTGTAATCAACTCAGTTCTAATAGTATTCAAGTCATTCAATCCTAATCTCAGAAGCGATTCAAGTAATCTATTCAAGCTCTGTACCGTAAGTTAGATACCATGATTTGATATATTTTCCGTCAGATACGAAACTAAGTGATCTCAGCATAACTCAGTCAAACCTTTTGAGTAATATGATCAGTGTCAGATTCAATTCAGCCAGTGTTCAGTTGAGAATTCACTTCTGAGTCTTTCAGTTGGGAGTAAACACTAGCACTGAGTGATCTCAAGGATGGGATCTCATCTACTAGTAGAGGGTGTGATTCTTAGAAGCAATCCTTGTGCTCCAAAACTATGTAGCCAGCGTAGGTTGAGACAAGACACCTGTTAGTTGAGGGTGGATGAGAGACATCATACCTGCTAGATGAGGGTAGAAGAGGTGGATTGACCTGCTAGATGAGGGCTAAACCGTTATCATTTGAGGACCTGCTAGATGAGGGTCACATAGAGATGTCTTTACTAGTGGCGCGGTAATGACACCCTGAGGCACAGGTTGGACCCCACCTGTGGTAGGTTAGGGCATGTCGGTTAAGTGACTACTTCCTACAGTTTCAATTTTAGAGTCAGTCTCAGTTTCAGAATCAGTCTTTAGAATCAGGACTGTCAGATACAGTCATCTATCATTGTGAGGAACTCAGATAGTTCCATTGATTTATAGACCATCCCATCACATAGACTTGGTCTCACATATAGTTATTTGATATCATATTCAGAGATATGCCATCAGACAGGCTTGATCACAGTATCATATTTCTATTTAGTATTCTTGTTGTCAGATTCAGATATAATCATATTTCTTATCATTGATAAAGCTTTCAAAATCATCTGTTAGAAAGGTTGATCGCTAATCCTGTCAATCGAAAGCAGTAAGTCTAAGAATTCAGTCATTGATGTAAGCACATCCAGATCCTCAGTTATTAGTATCAGATGAGTTAGTGATTCACTATCTCAGTGTCAGTAGTGAGTTCAATCTGCAGTAAAGTGGTAGCTAAGTTTCATTATCTAGAGTTGCAATAATTGTGTTCATGTTTTGTGCATTCATGTATGTGTTCTCATGTGGCATTTTCATGATTATTCAGTTTAGATATTGTGCTTGCATGAACCCTTGATTTAGCCTACCCCGTCTACATACTCGATACATTTTTGTACTGATGCATTTTCACTATGGTGTTTTATTTTACACCATAGGTTTAGAGGCACAGAATCCAGTTTATCCTCAACAGTTTGGTCCCAGTCAGCAGCAATAGAAGTGAGTCCTCTTCTTTCAAGGAAGAGTCTCAGTTTACTACTATTGTTTTAGACTTTGTTTATTTTCTGTTGACGGAGATAGTTGGGGACATATCCCATCAACTCCATAGTTCAGACAGTTAAAGGCTTTTCAGACGGATGTATTAGTATTCAGTTTTCAGCTTTGAGTATGTATAGATGTGTTGAACCTTACAGCAAGTTTCCACATTTTTTTCCAGATATTATGCAGTGTACAGGTACCAATATCAAAAAAGGGTTTTCTTTTGGTCCTTCGGGTCCATAAGCACTGTGTGACGTCTCAAGATAGGATCCGGGGGCATTACAAACTTGGTATCAGAGCCTAAGGTTCAATTGTGTTCTAGGGAGTCTAAAAAGCCGCATCTAGTAGAGTCTTGTGCATGGGTGTGTAGCACGCCATATTTATGTACAAGAGGCTACAGTATGTACTTAGGAGTAGTTTCCTCTTTTTCAGTATTCAGATCGTGCGAGTGAGCATGAGCTCAAGTTGATCCTCAGTCTAATCCACTTGTTTCTTCCAATTACAGATTATGCCTCCTCGCAGAGATTTTGTCCTTGGGGTAGATGATCAGCCCCCACAGCCAGTAGATCCTGAGAATGAGGGTGTGTCGCATGTAGAGTTCAGAGCTGCATTCACTACCTTAGCCCAGGCAATAGCTGCTCAGATCAGTTTGTAGAATGTTGTCCTATCAAGGCTTTTAGCTGACACTCAGCAGAATGGGGGAAGATAGCGTAGGATAGATCAGAGAACTAGAACCAATAACTCTACGCCAAGATTAAGGAGTAGTAACCTCTCCCAATTCCATCTGAGATACTCAGCACCAATTTCGCTATCAGTACAGGCACCGGTACCTAAACCTAAGAATACTAGTCGAGAGGGATCATCAAGCTCTAAGTCACTAGGTCGTGGGAAGAGTGTTCTTACCTACTAGTGTTGCGAAAAATGTGGTAGGAAGCATAGGGGTGTATGTAGAGCCGGAAGTAGGGGTGTTTTGGATGTGGTAGGCTAGGCCACAAGTTGCAAGAGTGTAGAATACTAGCTCAGAGGGTTAGAGATTCGCGCCAGCAGGAAGCCACTTCTAGTACTACTAGTGGTATTCATACCCATCCGTATTGTGGAGAGTGTGGCAGGAGCCACCAAGGTGTGTGTAGAGCCAGTAGCAATGTGTGTTTCGGGTGTGGTGAATTAGGACATAGAATACGAGAATGCAGAGTGCTGACTCAAAGAGGTAGACTTTAGGCGCTTCAGAATCGCCTTGATCGAGAAAGATTCCCTGAAATAGACCCGGGTAAGTTATGAGCCCTTCTTCTTTATGATATGAATTTTTAGGTCCTTTGCCTCCATTTTGATCTTATATGTTAGTATGAGTCATGTATAAGTTTTAGATCTTGATCGATCAATCATGACCCATTTGTAGGTGCCCCACGCACCGCCCCAGTATTTTAGCAAAGTGTGTTTAGTGGGACATAGAGCCCCAAGAGGGAGATACCCCATAGTATTATGATGTTTCATGCCATTAGATTCATCCAGATGTATGTTCAGATCTTCTTTATGAAATTAGAATCAATTGTCACTGTATTGTCAATCATTATTGCATTGTCAGTCATGCTTTCAAAAGTCATCTTAGCCGGACATTCATGCATTAGATATGTATATTCAGTAGAAAGAGCTCAGCTTGTCAGCGTGTGTTCAGTCATGTATTCATGATATCATCCCATTTATGAGTCCATGCATCAGATATGCATGTGTATTATGAGAATTCAGCTATAAGTATCATCAGTCGAGTATTCCATGTATCATATCTACATGCCCAGTGTGAGAACTCTATATGTTAGTCGTTCCAGTTGCGTAGTCCTAATCTGAGATGTTTCCATTTCTTGAGTAAGTTCTGTTGATCTATATTCTCAGTCTATCAAGCGACATTCGAGGATGAATGTTCTCAAAGGAGAGATAATGTAATGCCCCGCAAAATCCTCTTCCAGTCTGAGACTTAGAGCGTATTTGGTAAACCAAAAATCCGAGTCAAAATGTTTCTAAAATATCCTCCCAAGTATGAAATACTTTGAATTGTGTGGGAATCTATTTGATCTTGAATTAAGATCATGGAGGTCCCCTAACTTATGGACGAGTTGAAAACTTTCCTATCGATCAAGTTTTAGTGACCGTCAAAATTTGGGTCAACTTCAATTGACCATAACTCGTTGTATATTAAGAACTTGGTAGCTTTATATATATCAAATAAAAGATCATTTAATTATATTACCAAATATATAAATTTTTCCTAAATCTGATATCGGATCAAAGAGTTATGCACATTTTACTACACCATGTCAAGCTGGAAAATGGTGACGACGTTTCTGACAGGCTATCATGTTTATGATGACCTTTTTGACGACGTCGTCACATTTTGATGACATTTCTAACAACATCGTCAGCCCTGGACAGAAAATCAAGAATTGGACTCATTTTGTGACGACCATTCATGACGGCCTATCATGGACCTAACGGCCTGTCACTGATGGCGTCAAGAACATATTTTCCAGAAATTCAAGGGCATTTTTGCAAGGGTATTTTGGTAATTTTCCACTTTTTTTGAGCCTCTATAAATATGAGGAACCCTCATTCAAACCCTAATTTCTCCATTTCTCTTTCAATTCTCTAAAGAGAGAATATCTAGGGTTTCAATTCAAGAACCTGAATCCTCGAAAAATTCATCCATAAATCTTCAAGCTTTCTTCAAGAATCAAGTTCCTCTTAGTGTGGGATTCAATAATTTATTTATTTCAAGTGTGGAAAAAGTTTCAAGAACTAAAGTACATCCAATTTAAAAGGTTAAGGTATGTAGATGTTGATTCTTGGGTCCCTTTCATCCAAGAAGCTCAAGAACCCTTTTTAAAACTAAAAGATTTTTATGTTTATGAGTTGTTAATAATTTTTATGAGTTGAAATGGATGTTTAATGTGTTTTTGATTTTTGATTTATGTTTGCCTACAAAATTTATGAGATTTGACCCTAGTATGTGGAATTCATGTGATGTTTGTGATAGACACTCTTGAAGTTGTTTTTCCATGTGATGTGTTCATGACTTTTGGGTGTAGAAATGGTTGAATAAGTGAAGAACGATCCCCGTAGGTTTGATAAAGAGCTTAGGTGAAGCATAAGGGCCACTATAGTATGTTGAATAGGAAACCCCAAATTGTGAGCTAGTCCATGCATGCCTTAGTGAGTGAAATGTGCCAAGATAGCATGAAATCCCCAAGTAGGTGTAAAATCGGTTGTGTCTAATGGTTTTTGAAAGACCCTAGTGAACAAGTCGAGATATGATGGTTGTAAATTCCCCGATTTTGTCCTCTTTGATATATTCTAAGCTTTTAATACATGTATAGTGGTTAGCAAGTAAATAGTGACGTGTTAGTATGAAGTTTCCCCAAAATCAAGTGATATCCAAATACATGACAAGAATGATATAGGTATGAAGTATTTGATGTAAGATCTCGTTGAATGGGGTATAATCTAATAGCATGTCTTCCCTAGGCTAGTATATTATAGTAAACCGATGTTGATGATCCTTAAAGGTTTAGAGTGACCGTTTGGTGGTTGTGATGATGAATAGAGGTCTATGTTTCCTAAATGCTTAATGTGATGTTCTAAGGATATTGAGAGAGAAAGTATGTTATGATGCCCAACTACTTGAAGTGATTCTTTAACGATTGTGAAAATACATGAATGATTATAATGAAGAATGAATGCTTGTAATGATGAATAAATGATTGCAGTGATGAATGGATGACCGTGATGATGCATGAATGATTTGTGATGAAGAATGATTATGTCTTACTTTTATGTTGTCGAGTCCTGGGGGTATTTATACTCAAAATTAGAGTTGTTGTCTAGAGCCCGTGTTAGTTTCTTGATAATTCCAATTTAGCCATGATTCTCAGAACTCAGTGAACTATAGAACTCTGTATCCTCAGACAAGTATGAAGCTTAATAAAGCTCAATAATCTCAATTATCTCTGTAATATATGTATCTCTAGTAATCTAGCCTCAGACCTGTAATCAGCTCAGTTCAAATTGTATTCAAGTCATTCAATTCTAATCTCAGAAGTGATTCGAGTAATCTATTCAAGATCTGTATTGTCAGTCAGATACTATGATTCGATATCTTTTTCGTCAGATACGAAACCAAGTGATCTCAGCATAACTCAGTCAGACCTTTTAAGTAATATGTTCAGTGTCAGATTCAGTTCAGTTAGTGTTCAATTGAGAATTCAGTTCTGAGTCTTTCAGTTGGGAGTAGAAACTAGCACCAAGCGATCTCAAGAATGGGATCTTACCTACTAGTAGAGGGTGTGATTCTTAGAAGCAATCCTTGTGCTCCAGAACTACGTAACCAGCGTAGGTTGAGACATCACACCAATTAGTTGAGGGTGGATGAGAGACATTATACCTTCTAGATGAGGGTAGATGAGGTGGCTTGACCTGCTAGATGAGGGCTCAACCGTTCTCGTTTGAGGACCTTCTAGATGAGGGTCACATAGAGTTATCTTTATCAGTGGCGTGGTAATGACACCCTTCTAACTGGGGCACAGGTCGAACCCCACCTGTGGTAGGTTGGGGCATATCGGTTAAGTGACTACTTCCCATAGTTTTAGTTTCAGATTCAATCTGAATTTCAAAATCAGTCTTCATAAATTAGGAGTGTCAGATACAGTCATCTATCATTGTGAGGAACTCAGATAGTTCCATTGATTTATGGACCATCCCATCAGATAGACTTGGTCTCACATACAGTTATTTGATATCATATTTAGAGATATGCCGTCAGACAGGCTTGATCACAACATCAGATTTCTATGGAGTATTCTTTTTGTAAGATTCAGATATAATCATAGTTCTTATCATTGATAAAGCTTCCGAAATCATTTTTTAGAAAGGTTGATCTCTAATCCTGTCAGTCGAAAGAAGTATGTCTAAGAATTCAGTCATTGATGTAAGCAAATCTAAATCCTCATTTATCAGTATCAGTTGAGTCGGTGATTCAGTATCTCAGTGTAAGTAGTGAGTTCAGTCTGCAGTAAAGTGGTATCTGAGTTTCATTATCTAGAGTTGTGATAATTGTGTACATGTTCTGTGCATTCATGTATGTGTTCTCATGCGGCATTTTCATGATTATTGAGTTTAGATATTGTGCATGCATGAACCCTTACATTAGCCTACCCCGTCTACATACTCGCTACATTTTTGTACTGACGCATTTGCGCTATGGTGTTTTATTGGACACCATAGGTTCAGAGGCACAGGATCCTGTTTATCCTCAGTAGTTTGGTCCCAGTCAGCAGCAGTAACAGTGAGTCCTCTTCTTTTGAGGATAAGTTTCATTTTACTACTATTGTTTCAAACTTTGTTTATTTTCTATTGACGGAGTTAGTTGGGGATATGTCCCATCAACTCCACAGTTCAGATAGTTTGAGGTTTTTCAGACGGATGTATTAGTATTCAATTTTCAGCTTTGAGTATGTATAGATGTGTTGAACCTTATGGAATGTTTCCATATTTTTTTCAGATATTATGCAGTGTACAGGTACAGATATCAAAAAAGGGTTAGCTTGTGGTCCTTCGGGTCTATAAGCACCATGTGACATCTTGGGATGGGATCTGGGGGCATTACAACTAAACCCTGGAGTATCTTTTTCTTTTGTAACCCCTTATATAGACATCGACTTTGGAGTCAGTCCCAAAATATTAGTAGAGCCTTTCTCAGTGTCTACCCTAGTAGGTAAGTCTATCGTAGCTAGGAGGGTATACAAGAACTGCCCGATTATAGTGTCTCAAAAAGTTACTTTAATAAACCTTGTAGAATTAGTTATGACAGACTTTAACATTATTCTCGACATGGATTGACTCTATTCATTGTATGCTTTAGTGGATTGAAGAAATAGAGTAGATCATTTTCAGTTTCCAAATGAACCAGTCCTTGAATGGAGGGGTAGTACCACAGCGCCCTAAGGGTCAACTTCTTTTGTACCTTAGAGCGGGGAAAATAATATCTAAGGGGTGTATTTATAATCTTATTTGAGTCAAAGACTCCAATTTTGAGAATCCAAATCTGTAATCAATTTTAGTAGTGAGGGAATTTCCAGATGTGTTCCCTTAAGATCCTCCCAGAGTTCCTCTCGAAAGGGAAATTGACTTCGGAATAGACCTTCTTCTAGATACCCACCCTATCTCTGTTCCGCCAAATAGAATGGCTTCATCCGAACTTAAGGAGTTAAAAGAACATTTGAAAGATCTCCTAGATAAAGGATTCATTAGGCCCAGTGTTTCCCCATGGGGTGCACCAGTTTTGTTCGTGCATAACAAAGACGGTTCTCTCAGAATGTGTATCAACTACCGTTAGTTGAACAAATTCACAATCAAGAGAAAACACCCACTTCCCAAAATCAAAGACTTGTTCGACCAATTTCAAGGTGCCAATTATTTTTCTAAGATAGACCTCAAATTCGGCTATCATCACCTTAAAGTAAGAGAATGTGACATTCCAAAAAAAGTTTTTAGAACTCGGTATGGTCACTTTAAATTTCTAGTTATGTACTTTGGTCTCGTAAATGCCCCAGCAGCCTTTATGGACTTAATGAACCAAGTGTTCAAGCAGTACTTGGACATGTTCGTCATAGTCTTCATTGATGACATTCTTGCCTATTCCCATAATGAAAAGGATCATGTAGACCACCTCAGAATAGTATTGAATACTCTTAGAGCCCATTAGTTGTTTGCTAAATTTAGTAAGTTTGAATTTTGGCTAAGATTGGTAGCTTTCCTTGTCCATATTATTTCTGGTGATGGCATTAGAGTTGATCCTCAAAAGACCAAGGCGGTGAGAAACTGAACCAAACCCATTTCTCCATCTGATATCAGGAGTATCTTGGGTTTGGCTAGCTATTATCAGGGTTTTGTTAAGGGTTTTTCATCTACTGCGTCCCCCATGTCCAGATTGACTCAGAAGAAAGTTAAGTTCCAGTGGTTAGATTCTTGTAAGAAGAGTTTTCAGGAGTTGAAGACTCAACTCACCACAACCCCAGTTTTGATGTTACTAGATGGTTCAGATGGATTTGTTGTGTATTATGATGCTTCCAGAGTTAGTTTGGGGTATGTTTTAATGCAGATAGGTAAGATTGTGGCCTATTCCTCTAGACAACTTAAGCCCCATGAAAAGAATTACATTGTCGATGATCTTGAATTAGCAGCTTTTATTTTTGTCTTAAAGATTTGGAGGCATTGTTTTGTATAGGGTGCATGTTGATATGTTCACAGACAACAAAATCTTGCATTATGTGTTTTCGCAGAAGGATTTGAATTTGCGTCAGAGGAGATGGTTAAAATTATTGAAAGATTATGATATGAGTGTCTTGTTTCATCCGAACAAGGACAATGTAGTGGCAGATGGCGTAAGTAGATTGTCTATGGGTAGTGTTGCTTATGTTATACATGATAAGAATTAGTTAGTTAAGGAAGTTTATCAGCTTGCCAGATTAGTTGTTCTTTTGGTTAATTCAACTGAGGGTAGCATTTGGGTTCTAAATAGTTTAGAATCTTCTTTGGTTTCCGAAGTCAAAGAAAAGTACGATAGGGATCCTAATCTGGTGAAGTTGAAAAGGTCAGTCAGAGATCAGAAAGTGGAGGTTTTCTCCCAAGGAAGAGATGGTTTGTTGTGTTTCCAGGGTAGCTATATGTGTCGTGTGTTGATGAGGTTAGACAGTGAATTCTTGTAGAGGTGCATGGTGCGTGTTACTCTATTCATCTAGGGTCCAAGAAGATGTACCGTGATCTGTGGCAAATCTATTAGTGGAGTAGGATGAATAGGGATATTGTAGAGTTTGTATCTAAGTGCTCCACTTGTCAATAGTTTAAGATTTAACATCATAACCCTAGCGGGTCTATGCAGAAGTTCAGTAATCCTACTGTAAAATGGGAGGAAGTAAATGTGGATTTTGTGACAATTTTACCTCGTACTAATCTTCAACATGATTCAATTTGGGTCATTGTGGACATGATGACCAAATCAATCCATTTATTACCAGTACATACTTCTTATTCAGCCGAGGACTATGCCAAGCTCAATCTTAGAGAGTTGGTTAGGTTTCACAGTGTTATTCTATCTATCATTTTAGATATAGGTACTCAGTTTACCTCTTACTTTTGGAAAGATTTTCAGAAGGGTCTTCGTACCCAAGTTCACCTCAGTACAACCTTTCACCCTAAAATAGATAGTCAGGTAGAAAGGACGATTTAGACCCTCGGGGATATGTTGAGAGGATGTGTAGTTAACTTTAAGGGTAGTTTGGATGACCACTTGACATTTATTGAATTCGCGTATAATAATAGCTATCATTCAAGTATTCAGATGGCTCCGTTTGAGGCTCTTTATGGAAGGATACATAGATTTCCTATTGGTTGGTTTGGGGTTGGAGAAACCACTTTAGTAGGGCCCAATTTGGTGTTTGATACTTTGGAGAAAGTTTAGCTAATACGGGAGAGGGTTAAGGCAGCCCAAAGCCGATAGAAATCTTATGCAGATGTGAGTAGAAAGGATCTTGAGTTCAAGATTGGCAATTTCATATATCTAGAAATCTCTCCCATGAAGGGAGTAAAGAGGTTTGGTAAGAAAGAGAATCTTAGTCCCCCATATGTTGGCCCTTACAGGATTATGAGCCATCTCAGAAAGGTGGCTTATGAGCTTGAGTTTCCTGCAGACTTATCATGAGTGCACCCAGTATTCCATATCTATTTGTTAAAGATGTGTATTGGTGACCCAACTGTAGTTGTTCCCATAGAGAGCATAGATGTTCAGAACTGCCTTTCTTGCAATGAAATTCCAGTTGAAATTCTTGATCGCCAGATTCGTAGACTGAGAAACAAAGAAGTTCCCCTAGTATAGGTTATTTGATTGAATCAGTCCGTTGAGGGATCCACTCGGGAAGCAAAAGAATATATGCGAACCAAGAACCCTCATCTTTTCTCCAAAAACTCAATCGTTGCTTAAGGTAACAATCTTCTTAGAATTTCTCTTTTCATACTCAGTTCTAGCTGCATTTCATTCCCATGTCAGTCATGTGTCAAATTTCAGAATCAATCATGTAATCACATTTAAATCACCATATATTCAACATGTAAACTCAATTCCTCAGTGTTTTCAAGTTAACCAATCTCATTCAAGGACGAATGTTCCCAAGGGATAGATATTGTAATACCCTGAAAATCCAAACCTAGGTTAAAGCCATGCTTCAAGCGCATGAAAAATAAATTATAGTTCTTTGGTAGTTTTATGAGTGATTTTATGTATATTAAGGCATCAAATAACTCCTAGATATTAGATGAATCAAAACAATCCTTACCGATTGAGTTTTTTATAGAATAATATTGCTATAGTCAACTTCGATTGAGATTATCTTTTGTTCTACTGAGAATTTATAGCCAAAGACCCATCAAAGTGTAGAAAATTTAATTAACTTTCCAACAATATAATTTTTTCCTAAATCTGATACACGGGTGAGATGTTATGGCACTTTTAGTGAAAGGCAGTAGCCCATCGCGATTATGCTGCATCACGGTGATGACCAAAATCACGTTCATCCTTTTTTCAGTGAAGAACTTCGATAGTGCCTCATTTCTCCAAGGGGAAATTTCACGTTCTTCCTTTATAGTGGGGCAATGCGATGTCGTCGAATCACGTCAAGGTGCCAAATCAGAATTATCCATTACTAGTGGCGCAACGCGATAGCACCACGTCGTCCTGTTGGGAAAAATAGGGATTGTCCTTTTCGAGTGGAGCAATGTTATAAGCACCACATCATGCTAGCGTGTAAAATCAGGATTCTAGTTCTGCGATTTAATTTTCTAGGGGTCGTACGGTCTTTTTCCATGGCCCCAAATTCATCCAAAATATGAAATTAAAACCCTAAAGGGGAATTATGTGCCCCATTACTCACAATTACTATTCAAGAAATTAACCTTCTATCAAGAACAAACCCTAGCCTTCAAGATTCAAGTTCAAGTTTCAAGAAAACCATCAAGAACTTTCTCAATTTCACCAACTAAGGTATGTTAAATGTTCATCCATGGGTCCTTTCCACCCATGGAGTCCACGAATCTAATTTCAAATTTAAAGTTATGATCTTTACAATTTATTATGATTTTTAATGATGAACCCCCATGAATTTATTTCTATACTATGTTTACATGAAATTTTTGTTGTTATTAAACCCCACATATTTGATTAATGTTGTTCGTTTATTTAAATCATAACTAAGTGATGTTGATGTTGAAATCATGCTATTACTATAAAATTTAAACTATCCCCATGCTTAGATTAAATTACAAATATTAAGTGTTCGATGAAATGCCTACAAGAATGAATTTTAAATAAATGCTTTTATATTATGTCCTTAAAGTTTTAGTACTATTTTTCTATTATTGCTATCGAGTCCTGGGGGTTATGAAAACCCAAAAACTTAGTTGTTTACTTAGTCTCAGTATCTTCAAAATGGCTTCAAACATGTTATGAGAATTATCAATTCAGTTTGTTATCATAATCTGTTAAACTTAGAACAGTTCAGTATTCCAAGTCAGTTCAGTTGGGAGTGGGATTTAGCACCGGGCGAGTGTAGGGATGGTGGCTTCCCCGTTAGTTAGGTAGAGTCCTTAGTAGAAGTCCCTATACTCATGAACTACGCAGCCAGCATAGGATATGAGGAGTCACCCATCCGTTCAGGCTTGACTACCTCACAGGGGTCACCCGTCAGTTTAGACTTAACACTCTTAGTCCTTCAGGACAACACATTAGTGAATCCGCACAGCCAGTGTTGGTACCCATGGAATGGTACTGATACCCTTCAAACTGGGGTCACAGGTTAGACCCCAATTTGCTCATTGGGGCATGTCGGTTAGATGATAGCTCCCACAGTCTTAGTCCAGTAGTTAGCTCACTAATTTAGTTTCAGTCTTGCTTGTCCATAGCATACAGATATAAGTTATTCATGTATCAGTATTTAGTGTTACATTATACAGATTATATTCAGAACATGTTTTATGCTTGGTCATGCATTCTCGGTATTTATAGATATCATGTATTTTATTCAATACTTCATGTTATTCATTCAGTAAGTTATTACTCTTGTACATGAAACCATGCATATCAGCCTACCTTATTTATCATACCAATACATTCAAAGTACTGATCGCATACTATTTTCTTGTGCTATGATGTATTATATCATAAGTTTGGGCACTCAGTTCTCGGGTCGTGCATAAACATTCCATATTATTAGCCGTAGTAGTGGTGAGTCCTTATACTTTGAGGAAAAAGTTTATTATCTTAGATTAATTTATTAGTTTAGTATGTTTCCCATTCAGTTGGAGTTAGTTGGGGTTTGTCCCATCAACTCCACATTCAGTCAGTAGAGGCTTTTTAGACTAGTATAGATAGTTAGTCAGCCTTCAGTTTTCAGTTGTAATTGTCAGACGTTTTAATAGTATTATCAATATTGTTTTACAAACTTTATTAGAACTATTATTTAAAACCTTATGGAACTCCTCAGCTAAATTCAGTACATGATCTTTTGTTATTAGTTTTACTTAGTGTTCACAGCAGGTACCAGCTCATAGGTTAGCTTGTGGTCCCTCGGGACTATAAGCACCATGTGGCACCTAGGGTGTACTATCGGGGCATTACAGTTGAAGAGGGATGTATCTACCTTGAGTGTGAGGTTGGAATGAGTGGAAAGACAAAGGATCCACCCCTCTACTCCTCAACACTATTATGTGTCCTCAAGTGGACATGATCAAAACACTTTCCCTACCATCTCCCCCAAAATATTACACCAAATGATCAATCTACTGAGACAACCACCAAATGTTCCCCAAGGCCGAAAGTATGATAGACCAACCCACCCTCCACTTAACCAAGTCCAACATGAAGGATTCGAAACCTAAATACCACCAAACTCGAGTCCTCAACTTAACCAAAGGACTCACTTTCCAATCCAAACTCCATTGAACCAAAGGCCTCATTTTCCACCAAATCCAAATCCACTTAACCCAAATCTACCCAACTATGTAGAGGGACATAGTATAGAGGATACACATGGTGGATATGGAGCTTATGGTGATGTTAACTTAAGTAAAGAAGAGATAAGTGGTAGTCATGGTGATCTTGGCCGAGAGGTGAGGTTTGTCCACCAAAACCGAGAAGTGGGCAGTAATTCAATCAAAGTTAGACTTTTGATATTCAAGAGTGATAGTGATACCGAGTATTATCTTGCTTGGGAGTCCTCTTGTGACAAAATCTTCCAAGTAAATGATCTAACCGAAGAGAAGAAGAGTTGTTATGCGATAGCTCACTTTGAGAGGTATGCAAACACTTAGTGGGAGTATGTGAAGAAATTTGGGGATGTGTTAGTTAAGAGGAAGCCACCTCCATGGTTTAGATTGAGTTACTTTATGCATAAAAGGTACCTACTCGAGGACTAGAAGAATGAACTTCTTTCCAAGTTGTACAACTTGAGGCAAGGAAATAAAAGTATTGGCATACTATGATGAGTTTCAACAATTGATGTTGAAGCTTGATCATCAAATGAACAAGTAAGCCATGACATTATACAGTTCAAGTTTGGGTTGAATAGAGACATATCTTCATGGATGACCCTGCACAAGTTTGACTCTATAGATGGCATCTTCTAAGTGGCATTGGACATTAAAAGGGAGATCTCGGCTTACAAGTTTAAAGTTCACCAACAACATTCCTCAAATTGGCACAAATACAAGGAGAACTCATTCAATGACAACCAAGCAAAGAACAAGGTTGTCCAGAACAAAACCATGCTTGTCCAAGGTATCCTCCAAGAAATAAAGGTAAACCAAATCCTACTTCTTGTCTTAAGGAATTTCAATGTTTCAAATGTCAAGGGTGAAGGTACAAGGCTAGTGAATGCCCAAACCAGAGAAATATCATCCTTAGGGAGGTAAAACTATGTTATATTGGTTAGGAAGATGGACTTGAATTGGATGAGATTGATGAAAAGGCTCAAGATGGGGAGCAAAAAGCCGGGGTAGAAATTGATGAAGGTGGGAAAGAGGTTTGGCTCCTTGATAATGTGTGTGGAGTGCCTTGTTATATTGAAAGAAAGGTCATGATTAGGGAGGGTTTGTAAGAGGAAGCCAAGAATGAGGAGGGTGAATAAGAAAAGAAGTACTTGAATGTGGAATTTGCCCATAAAGGCCCTTTGTTACTCACTAATCGAGATACTAGAACTTTGCCTAGTATCAAATCTTCTTATGTGAAGTTTGTAGAACATGTAATTCCAAAGTGCATGCTAGATAATCTAATGGAATCCTTGGTTGAACATCCTAACCTCATAAGGAGCAATGAAGAGATGATTCAAAGAGGAGAGTTTGCGGGTGATGAAGCCTTGAATTTATGGACAAATTCCTTTCAAGAGGGAGAGGATGATATGGGCATGATTATGTAGATGGACTTATGATAGTGTGTGTTGGACCCAAGACTTGGTGTGTGCAAGTAAAGTTCCAAAATAGACCTAAATACACACCAAAAATAGTCTACTACACTACACTTGAAGGGCACTATTCACTAAGGGGACTTTTGTTCATTTTAGCTTTTGTTTGTAATATACTATATATAGAACATATTAGGGTTTCATTCATTAGTTTTTGGATATTTAAACTTGTATAACACATTGAAACATAATTCTCTCTAAAAAGAAAGACTCTGGGCCAAAACTAGGTCAACACAAAGTGTAGATTCACTTGTGTTATTTTCTTGCTTGGAACATTGGGTGCTTGGGAGATTGAGGTCCCACTTGTATCCACGAATACTGTAGGTTTTGCTATTATCATTGTATTAAGGGTCTTTGTGTTTGAAAAACACTTAGGTTCTTGGTTCATGTAATAGTGTATGTCACACTAACTATCTTTACCTTACATGTACTAGTTTGTGTTCTTATAATCTTAAGTCATTTGGTTATTTTTGTTCTCATATTGTTGTTGTTATCTTGTTAATCTCCTTGTTAGTTTGGTTGTTCTCTGGAAATTGGTGTTAAACACCTTATTAACTTGTCATTCTTGTGATGTTGTGTAGGCCGAGACTTGGTTTCGAGGTGCTCTTGGTTTCTTCTTCATTTTATGGACTGTTTTGGTGTGTTTTAGGCGTCTTCCTATTTTTATTTGGATAAACCACTTAAGAGGACCCTTATTTGCTTTAGAAAAGGTCTTTTTCTAGTGATGGCTAGCGTGGCAAAGACCGTTTTAGCGATCGTTATCTGCTCTGATGGATTCGTTATTACTGTAAATTTGGATTCTTAAGTGGATAGTGTTGATACTATTTAAAATTTATCCTTCACAATTTAAACCAATTTCCTTGGTGTTTTTATTCCATGGTTACCTTAAATATCTTGGAAAAAATTAGAGAATCATCCTATTAAGTTTAGGTACGCTTGTTATACTCTTCATGATAACTTTATGGTGATTCTTCTGTAGAAATTCAACTTTATTTTGTTAAATCCTGGTTTTAGGTATCATTGATTTCTTTACTTTTGAGGGATGATTAGTGGATGGAATTAAAGCTTGGATCATGCTCAAATTTTATGCATATAATTCTAGAGATACAACGGACCTAATGATGGGTTCAATTCCCAAATTTTGTTAATGGGTCCCATGGGCTTATTTTTTACCAGAATTTTTACCCAGAGTATAAAATCATATTATAGGTATATTTGTTCTTGCATTGATTTATAGATTACTTTTCTGATACCGTGGCAGTGCTATAATGCTTCCCAAAAAGGAAAAGCTTTATTTATTGAGTTGTGAGCACGTTCTTTGTCTTCCAAGTTGGTTATACCTTACCTACTCTCAGACTTTGCTCATTTAAGGTATTTGTATGATAATTTTCTAATTGTTGGTGAAATGTTTTGACTTGAATTTTTTATTTAGTTATTTATGATCCTTTTGGCTTATTTACGAGCATTAGAGTAGAATTTTTCCATGAAATCCTTAGCCTTGGTAGTCGTTTCTCCTATCAAACTTGGACTAGGGCATATAGTTTACTCGGGGTTAGATTCTGATTCTTTAGTCTAGGATCGAGTAGATGTTTTCCTTAGGTTGGGTTCCTTAGGGATTATAGATTATCTTACCGCTCCTTTATGACCTTTTACCATAAGATAACAATTTTTTAAATTAAAATAACCTAAACCAAACCATGTTACTAAAAAAATTAAAGAAGTACATAAGCCCAAAATATTGAGCTTTAAGTCACTATCTACATCTAAATATGTGGAATCATCCACCATCAATTTAATCCACTCTTCATCTTTGCAATTAATTTGATAAGTAAAGTAGATGGTTTTGAAGTCTCCATGGTTGTTTATCCTTTTTCTCTACATTATGAATAACTAATAGGATCATTCCATACTACAAAACTAGATAAATCAAAAAACATTGAGCCAATACCACAATAGGATAGATAGCATATTTTCCAATTATAGATAACTAGAAAATATCTTGGTTATGTTATGGTGGACTTAAAAGTATTTGATTGGTTAGCTCGCTCTGTTGTCCTTTTTTTATCTCATACTTTAGAATATTGGTTTTGGTCTAAAAAGACAATTTTTCAACTTAAAAAATGGGTTTTTAAAATAATTTAGATGACATCAGTAGTTCTAAAAATGAAAATGCACAATTTAGCCCAGTTTGATCCTAGACACTTTATTATCCTGCTTAGTTAAATATATAGCAAGGATTCAATTTTGGGCATAATTTATTATAAGTTTTTATTTGGAAGACCTCTTTGATTCTGAGCATAATTTATGTACATGGCTAGAGGTGTATGCATTACGATTATTTCATACTATACCACTTTTCCACCTTTATTCACTTTCATGCTTGCTTTATATTTAATATTGCTTGTTATCTGCATCCACTGGTTGATTTTATTTATTGATGTGTGTACCTCCTTGTCTTATGGGGTCTGATTAGATTATAGTTACATACTTACATTATGTTTTCTGAGTTGTTTACTTATATCTCTCAGAATTGTTTAGCTATAGTTTATTACTCTCTTTTAGACCCTATTTTCTTACCTTGAGCATTTATTTTCACATTATTATCCCTTTGTCTTATTTTAGTTAAGTAGCAGATGTTTCCTACTGAGTACCATATGTTTTGGTACTCATACTATACTTCTACAACTTTGTCCCATATGCAGATCTTTGTTCTATTTATAATCGCTGATGCAATCCTAGTGGAAAGATTTTTATTGGAGATATAGGGTTCTTTGGAGACAAGAGATAATATATCTCCTTATATTTTGGATTGGTCTTATTTTTCACTTTAGGAAACTATTTAATATATATTGCACTTGTCTTGTACTCCTTATGTTGTAGTGGCTCTAGTACCGACTATACCATGTCTTGGGGGATCCCATTTTTTCTTTTTTCTTCTCCCGCTATTTGTATGTACATTTTGTCTAATTCCTACATTGGTTGCTTTTTTAGTATTACTACCCTGATCTTCTCTCTTCTACTCATTAGCCTAATAATTTATGTTTTGGGCTAGTATTTGGCTTACCTACAAGCGAGATATTATAGGTGCCATCATGACCTAAGTTTTGATTTATGATAATTTGGTATTAGGGAATAAGTCCACTGATATCATTGTTACAAGGGTAAGTATCAAATGGAATCCCATAAATCTGTATGGTGACATTTATATCCTATATTTTGGAAGATGCAAGACATTTCTTTAGTAAAATCTCACCTTTTGATTGTTTATCATGTGTCATGTCCTTAATGGTTTTATATTATAACTTGTTTCACTCTTTCACCAGTGGATTGGATAAGGGCTACAGTTCGCAAGAGCAAGGCCCCTGCACCTACAAAAAGGGTCCCTAATAAGGCCGATCATGAGGATGGGTCCATCATAAGGTGCCAACAAAAGACCCATTTATCAAACTAGAGCATGAAATTGTGGTAGAGCAAGTTATTAATCCACAACTAGCACGAGTAGATATTCCACCACAACTTGAAGTGGGCCAACCAAAACATGTTCAAGCCTAAGTTTAATATTCCTATTATCACATAGTTCTTATATATTATACTTACCATTTATTGCTCCAATTCAGCATCTTGAACTTTCTCTTGGTATTCGAATAAATAGGGATACTAGGGTTTCATCGCTTTTTCAGCTTCCCATGTGATCTTTTCTACTTTTTGGTTTCTCCAAAGTACTTTTCCAGAAGCTATTTTTTATTCCTTAACTTCTTAACTTGTCTATCCAGAATTGCAATAGGTATTTCTTCATAGGTGAGATCTTCCATAATTTGAACATCTTTAGTAGGAGTAATGTGAGATGGATCTTCGATGCACTTTTGAAGCATTGAGACTTGGAACACTAGATGTACTGTTGAAATCTATTGGGGTAGCTCTAACTCATATGCAACTTGGCTAAACCTTTGAATAATTTTATTCGGGCCTATATAACATGGACATAGTTTCCTTTTTTTACCAAATTTCACTACCCCTTTCATTGGTGACACTTTTAAGAATACCCAATTAGCTATAGAAAACTCTTTCCCTCTTCTTCTAACATCCGTATATCACTTGTATCGACTTTGGGCTGTTTCTAGCTGTTGTTGGATCACTTTAACCTTTTCCATAGCTTGATGAAAAGATCTGGACCAAACAAGGCAGTTTCAACCACTTCAAACCATTCAATTAGTGATCTACACTTTATTCCATACAACGCTTCATATGGTACCATTCTGATACTTGAATGATAACTATTGTTCTCGACAAACTGTATGAGACATAAATAATCATCCCAACTACCTTTAAAGTCTAATACACAAGCTCGTAGCATATCTTCAAGTGTTTCAATGGTACATTCTACTTGTCCATCTATTTAAGGATGAAAAGTTGTACTTAAATTCACTTGTGTTCCCAAATTTCTCTAAAAAGACTTCCAAAAATTTTTAGTAAATTGAGCTACCCTATGTGATATAATAGCGATTGGACTTCATATAGCCGAACTATCTCTTTAATATACAATTTTGTATACTTGTAATACCCCAAAAATCCAAACCAAGGTTAAAGCTATGTTTCAAGATCATGAGAAATAAATTATAGTTCTTTGGTAGTTTTACGTGTGAACTTGATGTATATTAAGGCATCAAATAACTCCTAGCTATTAGACAAATCAAAACATTCCTTACCGATTGAGTTTTGGAGAAGAATATTTCTATAGTCAACTTAAAATGAGCTTATCTTTTGTTCTACTAATAACTTTTAAGCTCAAGAACCATCAAAGTGTATAAAATTGAATTATCTTTCCAACGATACCAATTTTGCCTAAATTAGATACACAAATGAGAAGTTATGGCACTTTTAGTGAAAGGTAGTAGCCCATCACGGTTAGGTCATGTCACAGTGATGACCAAAATCACGTTCGTACTTTTTTCCGTGAAGCATCGCGATGGCACCGCATCATGCCAAGGGGAAATTTTATGTTCGTCTTTTCCAGTGGGGCACCCTGATGGCGTCGTATCGCGCCAAGGTGCCAGTTTGGAATTATCCATTTCTAGTGGTGCAACGCAATAGCACCGTGTCGTGCTGTTGGGCAAAATGGCGATTGTCCTTTTCTAATGGCACAAAGAGATAAGTAATGCATCGCGCCGGCGTGTAAAATTTGGATTTCAGTTCTACGATTTAATTTTCTAGGGGCGTTTGGTCTTTTTCCATGGCCCTAAATCTATCCAAAACATGAAATTAAAACTCTAAAGGGTCATTATGTGCCCTATTACTCACAATTACTCTTCAAGAAATTAACCTTCTCTCAAGAAAAACCCTAGCCTTCAAGATTCAAGCTCAAGTTTCCATAAAACCATCAAGAACTTTCTTAATTTCACCAACTAAGGTATGTTAAATGTTCATCCATGGGTCTCTTCCACCCATGGAGTCCACAAATCTAATTTCAAATTTAAAGTTATGATCTTTACAAGTTATTATGATTTTTAACCATGAACCCTCATGAATTTAGGATAGTACATTAGTGGATCCACATGGTCAGTATTAGTACCCGTGGAATGTTACTGACACTCATCCAACTGGGGTCATAGGTTGGACCCCAATTTTCTTATTGGGGCATGTCGGTTAGATGATAGCTCCCATAGTCTCGGTCCAGTAATCAGCTCAGTTATTTAGTTTTAGTCTTGCTTGACCATAGAATAACTATTCATGTATCAGTATTAAGTTTTCATATATATATTATATTCAAAATATGTTTTTTGCTTGGTCATGCATTCTCAGTATTTACAGATTTCATGCATTTTGTTCAGTACTTTATGTTATTCATTCAGTTAGTTATTATTCTTATACATAAAACCATGCATATTAGCCTACCTCATTTAGCATACCAGTACATTCAAAGTACTGATCGCATACTCGTTTTTTGCGCTATGATGTATTATATCATAGGTTCAGATGCTCTGTTCCCAGATCGCGTATAGACATTCCAGATTATTAGTCATAGAAATGGTGAGTCCTCATACTTCGAGGACATGGTTTACTTATCTTAGATTATTTTATCAGTTCAATATGTTTCCCATTCATTCAGAGTTAGTTGGGGCTTTTCCCCATCAGCTCCACAATTAGTCAGTAGTGGCTTTTCATACTAGTACAGACAGTTAGTCAGTCTTTAGTTTCCAGTTGTCATTGTTAGATGTTTTAATAGTATTATCATTAATCTTTTACAAACTTTATCAGAACTATGATTTAAAATCTTATGGCATTCCTCAGTTAAATTCCGTACATGATCTTTTGTTATCAGTTTTATTCGCTACTCACTGCAGGTACTAGCTCATAGGTTGGCTTGTGGTTCCTCGGTACTATAAGCACCATGTGGAATCCAGGATGTACTCTATGGGAATTACAATAATCTTCAACTATGTAAGTGGTCTTAATCATCAAGAAGTGTGCTAATTTGGTAAGCCTATCAGCTATTACCCATTGGGAATCAAACTTTTGAGATGTACGAGGTAAACTAGTGATGAAATCTATGTTGATCATGTCCCACTTCCGGATTGGAAGATCTATACATTGCATATAACCCCCTCCCTCCCTCTCTCTTTTAGTGCTCTACAAAACTCTTTGATAATTTAGACACTCATCTACAAATTCTACAATGTTCGTCTTCAAATCACTCCATCAATACACTCTATTCAAATCATGATAATTTTAGTTGACCCCAAGTGGATGAAATACCTTGAATGATGTGTTGCTGTCATAATCTTCTTTCTTAGCCCATCTATATTAGGCATGCACAATCTATTTTGGCACCAAAGTACTCCCTCTTACGTAAGATCAAATGCCTTGTCATACCACATTGTGCATTCTCCTTAAGTTGTAATAGAATAGGATTTGAATATTTCTTCTCTTTTACTTCGTCTACTAATGAAGATTTTGTCGCATTATGCATAATAATCCCCTCATGAAGAGTATCAAGAAGGCGAACCCCCAAATTTAATAGTTGGTGTAGATCTTTAGTCATCCCTTATCGTTCTGTAAACTGTCCATAAGTTCCCTAAATATCCTTATGACTTAACGCATCAGCTATAATATTTTCTTTCCCTAGATGATACAAGATATAAATATCATAGTCTTTTAATAGTTCAATCCACCTTCGCTGCCTCAAATTTAGGTCCTTCTGGATAAAGATGTTTTGAATCTCTTATGGTAAGTATATATTTCAACATGAATCCCATACAAATAGTGGAACCATATCTTTAAAGAAAATATAATTGCTACTAGATCAAGATCATGTGTAGGATAATTTTTCTCATGTGTCTGCAATTGTATTGAGGCATATGTTATTACTTTACCATGTTGCATAAACACACATCCTACGCCAATTATTGAAGCATCACAATACACTTCATACCCTTCTGTACCTTCTGGAAGTACCAAGACGGGTGTAGAAGTCATCTTATTTTTCAGATATGGAAACTCCTTTTACATATATCATTCCATTGAAACTTAGACTCTTTGTGTGTTAGCTTTGTTAAAGGTGCAGAAACTGAAGAAAATCCTTCAACAAACCTTCTATAATAACCTGCCAATCCAAGAAACTATGAATCTCCATAGGCGTTGTAGGTCTTAGCCGATTCTTGACGGATTTTATATTTTAAGTATCAAACTTTATCCTTTCATTAGATATGATACGATCAAAGAATTTCACAAATTTTAACTAAAACTCACATTTAGAGAACTTTCCATATAGCTCACGATCATGAAGAATTTGTAACACCTGTAGTAAATGACTAGCATGGTCCTCTTTTGATCTTGAATAAAAAATAATATCATCAATAAAAACTATCACGGACACATATAAGAATGGTTTGAACACCCTATTTATCAAATCCATAAAATCTGTGGGTACATTAGATAGCCCAAAGAAAATGACTAGAAACTCGTAATGAACGTACCGTGTTTGAAAAGTTGCCTTGGGTATATCCTTCTATTTGACCCTTACTTGGTGGTAAACTGAGAAACACTTGTCACCTTGTAACTGATCAAATAAGTCATCAATTCTTGAAAGGTGATATTTGTTCTTAATAGTCAGCTTATTCAGTTGTCTGTATTCAATACATATTTTCAATGATCCATATTTCTTATGCATAAATAACACTGGTGTGCCCTAAGGCGACATACTAGGACTTATGAATCCTTTTTCTAGAAGGTCTTTTAATTGTTCTTTCAACTCCCATAATTCTGTCGAGGCATTCTATAAGGAGAAATTGAGATTGGTTGAGTACCTAGAATCACGTCAATACCAAACTCTATTTCTTGTTCTGGAGGAATACCTAAAAGATCTTCAGGAAATACATCAGTAAATTCATTTACCACTAGAATAGTTTGAAGAGTTGGTGGCTCCGCATCTATATCCTTTACTCTAACTAGATGATATATGTAACCGTTGGAAATCATCCTTTTTCCTTAAAATAAAAAATAAATTTACCTCTTGGCGCACCAATATTACCCCTCCATTCAAGAACTGCCTCTCTTGAAAAATAGAAATACACCCTCTTAGTTTGGTAATCTATTAGGGAATAACAAGAACCTAACACATCCATACCCATTAAAACATCAAAATCTACTATTTCCAGCTGAACAAGGTCAATCATTGTATCACGACCATAAATAGTTATTATAATATTTTGATACACTCTTCTAGCTATAATAGATTCAGCAATCGGTGTAGATACTTCAAATAGCTTAACTAGTAATTCCAGTGTTCTTTTGAACTTTTCTCCAACCAATGGAGTGACATATGATAATGTAGAACCCAGATCAATTAATTCACATACATCATGTGAAATTATGAACAATGTACCTGTAACAACATCTGGAGAAGACTCTAAATTTGTCGATCCACTAGTGCATATGTATGATTCTTAACTCAACTAGAGCTAGTTGCTCCTTTAGAACCTCTTCCACAACCTATAGGTTGTACACCTCTACTTGAAAAAGTCACCAATGATGATAATGCAACGACTGATCCAGTAGGTCGTGCTATATCACCCATTTCATTTATGGTCATTCTCTCATCATATGCCCCAATGTACTATATCAAAATTTTGTCCCAAATTGACATGCACCTAAATGAATCTTTCCATATTTATTACATGGCTACTAAAGAGGGATTAATTGTCTCATACTCTCTTGATCTCTATATCCCGTTGTTCGTGAACTCTGACTCTCACTTTTTTCCCAAACTGATTGCCCTTAGAACCTTGAAACCGAAATAAAACACTAGCTATGAAATATGAAGATAATGGCCTAGGTGGTCTATTAAAAAACTGAGGCCTGATCTCTCCTTGTAATGCCATAAATTGCCCCATAGATCTGATCCTCTTGGAGTACCCTCTTTTTTATTCTTGTGTTCTTCTTATTTACCTCTTATCCTTCAATTTTTCGCAAAAGTTTGTATCCTTGCTATATTCATGTCTTTGTTCAAGGTAGCAATAGTACAATCTCTAACGAGATATGGATCCAATCTATCCACATATCGATGAACTCTATTATCTGTAGTAGCTACTATATTAGGAGCATACCTAGCCAAAGATTTAAATCGAAGGTTGTACTCTCTCACGCTCATATTGCCTTGGCGAAGATTTAGGAACTGATCTGCACGGGCCTCTCAAATCTCAAATGGAAGGTAATGATCATGAAATACCTCTTTGAACTGTTTCTAAGTAGTTGAAAGTGCATCGATACCCCTAGATTGTTTCCAGTCTTCATATTATAATATAGCCTCTCTTTTTAATATATACGATGCTAGATCAACCATCTCTTTACTCGATACATGCATGATATCTAGTGCCCTTTGGATTTGATCAATAAAGTCCTGTGGGTCTTTATCAAGATCTGATCTGGTGAATGTGGGAGGAACCAATTTAAGAAAATCCTACTTTCATAGGCTAGTTTCCCTATCTACACCACTAGAACCTATGGTTTGAATAGTTTGTCCTTGATCTTATCTAGAAACTATATGGGTCAACAATTGCACCGTATTCCTTAGATCTTACTTGGTAGCATTAATTGGTGATTCTGAGGATATTTTTCTTCCTCTTAGCTCTTCTAGAGATGAAGGAATAGAAGAAGTTTGTGATACAAACTCAGCTGAGCCTGACTTTGATTAGCTTATCTAGGTGGTGACTTGTTTGTCCCTTCTTCGATAGCCATATCTACCCGCTTACCTATATTCTTACTCCTTCTTGTAACCAACATCTTTACTATCACGACAAAAAAAAAAAATTCAATGGTTAAATATGACTTCACCTACGACTTGGGCTTTATTGCACGATCTAAGATGTGAAAAAAAACCCTAAATGTCCCATAGCCTCCTATTTATAGATGTGGTGCACAACACACCCATAATAAAGACTCTACGTAGACACAGCTTTGTAGACTCCTTAGGAAGACCTACTTTGATACCACTTTTGTCATGCCTTAAATCTCATTGGGGTGGACAGGAACCTTTAGCCATAAAGGCTTGGGAGCACCAGCATATGACCTTGTACATCTCATGCATGTAAATATGACAACCAAAGGTTTTGTAAAATATGATAGAATACATCAATCAGAACAACACCGTGGAAAACCATAAAATTATGCATACAAGACTTGGTCATTGGGGACGCAATATCTAAGGTACAGGACACTACCATGCTTAATTTTACATTGGTCTACAAAGACTCTAAAAGATACATAGACACTTAGTTAAGGTCGGGACAAACCCCCTCCTTACTCTTAACTACGGTACAATACCAAAATAAATAAAATAAACTCAGAAAGCATTGAATCAACCTGGAGCTCACCAATAGTCACTACATATCTTTGCTCCTACTGGGAAGTGTATTAGCTAAAGTACCTATGCCTGTAGCATGAAATAAAGGTCCCCCATGAGGGACGTCAGTACAAAATATGTATTAAATAAGTAAGGCTGAAAGTAAGCTAAAAGTAATTACACATAAAGCAAGGGTTTAATTGAAATCAAATACAAGTGTATAAATGATTCTAATAGACCACCTTTACATATGCTTGTAGGAATGGGTACGTTACATTCTTTTTTTCATTTTACCTTTCTTACTTTATAATCTTTATAAGTCGCATGATACAAATGACCAGCAGATCAATGGTAAATAGAAAAAATTGGATCGACCTATGCTAGGCTTACGCCCCTGAGCTTCCACCCACATATAAACATTGGGATCGGCCCATGCTTGGCTTTTTCCCCTGAGTTGTAACCCACATATAAAGTTATAAAGTTCAGACCATGCTAGGCTTATGCTTCTGAGCTGCAACCCATTCAATTAAGATTTGTGTTAGTTTATTTAGCCTTTGAGATTGTTTCTTTGGTGGTCATAACATTATGGTAACTTGGAACAATAATCTACCAATAAGAGGCATGTGAATAAACACTTAATGCAATTACAAAGAGGTATGGAGAAGATTGTAGATGAATTAAATATTTAGGAGATGAAAATAACATTAGGTCTTATTTGCCTTAAAGGAGAACTATGGAGACATGCTAGTGAATGTAAAAATGCATACTTGATAATAAACAAACAGTGAGGTATTTTAACACACTAGGGAGTGGGAGAAAGGTCGTTAGCTAGATGGGAGATAATGTGTTTCCACTAGTCATTATTTACTATGGGAAAGCTTTAGAAGCTTACTTTGTACCATAAGTGTTGTATTTCATGCCAAAGAATACGACATAGAGTAGACATACAAACATGATCATACAACTCTGATGTAAACCCAATTAAGTTCCTTACTTTAGGATTACTTATCTACAATTAAGTATAAGGTACAACTATTATTAGTAACTAACCGACACATTTAGGCTACTTAACTTCACCAAAATAGTAGGCGGGCAGGAAGCCCTTAATTTATCAATCAAGGGTTTTATTTTAACACTTTTCTCTCTAGTTACATCTACATACCATATAGATTCTTATAAGATCTACATAAACAACTTTGGGTTCATTATACCCTCAAAACAATACACAAAATAGAATGGGCAATAAATGTATACAACCATTAACGGTGGTGTACCACCACACCCTTCTTCTATAATTCAATACAAATTAACTACACCTTTCCCCAACATACTTGGTAGCCCCCAATATATACACATACTACAATTCACAAAATAGCCCCAAATTTTCTTTTATTATAGCAATCAAATATTGAACTCATCATCCCTAGAGTTCCTTAATAACAACACATCTATAATTTTTTCCCAAATTCATATATAAGGAGGGAAAAATGGAGCAGTCACCTTACCTCAATTTTTTGCAACTTATCCTTTTAATTTGAACTCCTCAAGAACTTCAACTTTCTTTCACACTTTAAACCAAAGAAGAAAATAGGTCTCTTAGTAAAAAAAGAGAAGTGAGCAGGTAGCTTGTTTTATATTTTGCCCTAGACTTATAATTAAGCATGAATAGCATATTTTCCTAATCTTCTATGGGAGAATCAAGCTCAACCTTAAGTGTTTTCACTTACCTTGGCCTACAAAGGTTGGGAGGTTTTCAAGAACCCTAGGATGAAAACTAGGGCTTCTCCTTGTTATTTTAGAGAAAATAGAGAGAATTGTGAAATATTATCCTTTTTGTGACTTGGGAATTAAGGAAAATGACCAGCAACTTGGCTTTATAAAGGCCCTATTTTTGGCTGTATACTTAGCTGTATTTTGGACCTCAAATTTGTCAAAGGGGTCCAAGTAGGTGATGCACCTACTTAAAGTGATCAAGCTGCTCAAAAGGTCAAAGTAGGTGATGAACCTACATGCTTGATCCATTATTTGTCTCAATTAAATTGGGTCTTGAAAGATTTAAGTATTCGGCCTTTTCTCTATTTCCTCCCTCTTTTACTTAATTTGGACCCAAATAAGTACTCTAATATAGGCCCAAATTTGATCCATGGACTTGATCCATTAACTTGTTTCACGTAACTCAAGTAGGTGAATCACCTACTAGATTAATTAAGTCAAGCAAGCATCTTAACAAATTACTCCATTTTTAGTTCTTAATCCCTTTAATCTAACTTAAAACTTGTATATACTTGGTCATTTTAAACTTTAGATTCAAATACCTTCTTACGACTCCAAGTTAAATAGTTGTATCGATATTAACTTGGTCGAGTCACATTAAAATGTATGGGAAAATTCTAGAACTCCATCTACTCTATCAATACTCGCATAAAAAAATTGGTATGTTACCTATACCACAAGGCTATACCAAGTTCCATATAAATAGAACAAGTACATGCAAAATATGGGGTGTTACAATGGATACTACACCCAAGAGTCCGTAGTTATATAACAAGACAATGGAATAATAAAGAACCATTATTCATGAACATCTTATACAAAGGATGAACTATCTTATACCGTCCATATTCATGAATATCCAGGAGTCTAACATAATAAGACTAAGGAATTACCAGGGATGAACTATCATATACCGTCCATATTCATGAATATCAACACCATAATGTATATCCAAGGACAATATACGAGTAAAAGGGTGACAAAAGAATATATATATATATATATAGTAATATATAGGGAAAGGGAATGAATATACAATATGAACAATTAAAGGAAGGAATATACGGTAATACCATATCTATATATAGCTAGATATAAATATATACATATAGATATGAGGACAACTCAAAACATAACCTAAATCATTATGTCCTCATTTTAAGGCTTTATTATCATCCTATCAGGATTTCTAATCCATTTGTCTAATCATGAATTAATCATGCATAATAATAAAATCGTTCGATAAAAGAGGTCAGAATCATACCTCAAGTCTTGATACCAAATTAATGACCAATATATCATACGCTAGACATAACAATGATCATAACAGTGATAGTAAAAATATCAATAATAACGAGAGTAACCGCTATCCCAAACAACGAACTACCTAACTGAGCCTATGCATACCCCTACCGTCCTGGGATCAAAAGGTTCAATCAGTATACAATAATATAAGGCATATTCATCACCCATATTTATGCAAATGTCCCATACATGATGATAGACATGGGCATATACTGGTGATAGGCGATGCACATACACATATGAATGCAAAAAAATTCATGATACTAAACCATCATCATAATAATAGCCATCATAATTATCATTATAATCATCGTCCGTCCTATTATTTTATCAATATCATTATCATAACATCCTCTATTGTAATACCCCAAAAATTATAACCAATGTTAGAGCCTATTTCAAGCTCATGTATAGTACATTATAATTATTTTGTAGTTTTATGAGTGAGTTTAATGTATCTTAAGGCCTCAAATAACTCTCATCTATTAGATGAAACAAAATATTCCTTACTGATTGAGTTTTTGGGAAAAATATTTCTTTAGTCAACTTCAAACGAGCATATCTTTTTATCTCCTGAGAATTTTCCAGATCAATACCCACCAAATGATAGGAAATTGAATTATCTTTCCAACAATGCAAATTTTTCCCTAATACAATACTCGGGTGAAAAGTTATGGCACTTTTAGAGAAAATAGTAGCCCAACGCGATAAGGCCGCGCCGTAGTGATGGCCAAAATCACATTCATCCTTTTCTAGTGGACCACCGCGATAATGCCATATAGTTCCAAGGGGCATTTTCGCATCATTAGGGTACCGCTATGGCGCCACATCGCGCCAAAGATCCGATTTGGAATTGTTCGTTTCCAGTGGCGCAACGCGATGCCACCGCATCGTGCTGTTGGACAAAATGAGGAGTGTCCCTTTTATAGTGGCCCGACGCGATAATCACCGCATCGCACTGGAGAAAAAAATCAAGATTTTTCCAGTTCTACGATTAAATTTCCATGGATTGTTTGGTCTTTTCCCATTGCCCCAAATTAGTCCAAAATACGTAATTACAACCCTAAAAGGGCATTATGTGCCCCGTAACTCATAATTCCTCTCGAAGAAACTCATCATCTATTAAGAAAAAAACCTTAGCATTAAAGATTCAAGATCAATTCTCAAGGAAAACCCCAAGAAATCTCACGAATTTATCAACCCAGGTATGTTAAATGTTCATCTATGGGTCCCTTTCACCCATGGAGTCCACGCATCCAAATTGAAATTCAAAGTTGTGATCTTTACAAGTAATTGTAATTTTAACCATGAATTTCCCATGAATTGAAACTATATACCATGGTACATAAAATTGTTGTTGCTATCAAATACCGCACGTTTGAATAATGTTACTTGTTATCAAATACCGCACCTTAATTAGTGATGTCGATGTTGAAATCATGCTATTACTACAAGCTTTAAACTATTCCAATGCTTAGCTTACACTATACACATCAAGTGTTCGATGAAATGCCTACAAGAATTAATTTTGAATAAATTCTTTCATATTATGTCCCCAAAGTTTTAGAACTATTTTACTAACATTCCTATCAAGTCCTGGGGTTATGAATACCCAAAAACTTAGCTGTGTACTTAGCCTCAGTATCTTCAGATTAGTTTCTAACATTTTATGAGAAATATCAGTTCAGTCCACCATCATCATAAATTAAACTTAGAATAGTTCAGTATCCCGAGTCAGTTCAGTTGGGAATAGAATTCAACACCGAGCAAGTGCTAGGATGATGACTTCCCCATCAGTTAGGTAGAGTCGTTATTAGCATTCCCTGTACTCTAGACTACGTATCCAGCATTGGATTTGAGGAGTCACTTATTAGTTCAGGCTTTACTACCTCACAGGGGTCACCCATTAGTTAGGCTTGGCACCCTTAGTCCTTCGGGATAGTACATCAGTGGATCCACACAGCTAGTGTTAGTACCCATGGCACGGTACTGACACCCTTCCAACTGGGCTAACAGGTTGGACCCCAATTTGATCATTGGGGAATATCGGTTAGATGATAGCTCCCACAGTCTCAATTCAGTATTCTGTATCCTTTAGTTTAGGCTTGTATTGACCATAGCATACAAATATTAGTTATTCAATTATAATATTTCAGTATCTCAGTTTACAGATTATATTCAGAATATATTTTATACTTGGTCATGCATTCTCAGTATTTATAGATTTTATACATTTTATTCAGTACTTCATATTATTCATCCAGTCAGTTACTACTCTTGTACATGAAATAATGCATATCAGACTACCTCATTTAGAATACCAGTGCATTCAAAGTACTGATTGCATACTCATTTTTTGAGCTATGATGTATCATATCATAGGTTCAGACGCTCAATTCCCGGATCACGCATAGATATTTCAAATTACCATATGTAGCAGTGGTGATTCCTTATATTTTAAGTGCATGGTTTAGTTATCTTAGTTATTTTATTAGTTTTAGTACTTCCTATTTAGTTGGAGTTAGTTAGGGGTTTGTCCCATCAGCTCCACAGTCAGTTAGTAGAAGCTTTTCAGACTAGTATAGATAGTCAGTCAGTTTTGTTATTATTTTATTAGTTTCAGACAGTTGTTTCCAGATTTATGATCTAGTATTGATTTCAATTGCTAAAAGCTTATGTCTTATCAGTTTTCCTTCTACATATGTTATTATAATATTCAGTGCTCACAGTAGGTACCAGCTCATGGGTTAGATTGTGGTCCCTCGGGACTGTAAGCACCGTGTGACGTCCAGGGTGTACTCTCATGGAGTTACAAACTTGGTATCAGAGCCTAATATTTTAAAGTGTCCTAGGAAGTTTGAAAGTCGCGTCAAGTAGAATCTTATGCATGGGTGTGAAGTGCACCACACTTATGGACAAGAGGATACAAGGCATTTTAAGAAAATTTTCCCTTCTTTCAGTGTTCATGTCGTGCGACTGAGCATGAGCTCATGTTAAACTCTCTGTATAATTTACTTTTCCTTCCATTTATAGAACATGCATCCTAAGAACACAAACGGAAGAAGAAATGTAAACCTACCAGCATCTCCTCCTATTCAGGAAGATCCCCTGAACGAGCATGTTTCTCATGCACAGTTCAAAGTTGTATTCACTACTCTAGCGCACTCTGTAGCAGCTCAGAATGTTAAGCCAACTACTGTTCTTGCCAACCCAATGGCCAATACTACCACAGCTAGGATTCGGGACTTTACCCGAATGAATCCTCCTCTTTTTTTGGGATCCAAATATAAAGAAGATCCCTAGGAATTCTTAGACATTATTTAGAAGGTAACAAACATTATGGGGGTGACTTCTAGTGAGAGTGTTGAATTAGCTGGTTACTAGTTGCAGGACGTAGCCCATACCTGGTTTAAGAAGTGGAAAGAGAATAGAGGAACAAATATAGGGCCTGTAGAGTGGGTGGAGTTTGCTATAGCCTTCTTAGATAGATTTTTTCTATTGGAACTGAGGAAAGCCAAAGTGTTTGAGTTTATTAACTTGAGGCAGGGCAACATGAGTGTGAAAGAGTATTCCCTTATGTTTATCAGTTAGCTAGGTATGCTCCTCATGTGGTGGCTGATAAAAAATCTAGGATAAGTAAGTTCATTTCTGGGGTATCTGACAGTATGGTCAAAGTGTGTAGGACTACAATGTTAATTAAGGAGAAGTACATATCTAGGCTTATGGTCCATGCTCAACAAATTAAAAAGTAGAAGAATAAGGAGAAAGAGTGGAAGAATAAGAGGGATAGAACAGGTAGCTTTAATTTTACTCAGCCAAAGTTAGAAGGTGGTAACCGTCCTTAGTTCTATTAAAAATCTTTATCTCCTGCCCTATCTTCAGCTAGTGCCCCAGTACCCAAATTCAAAAATAATAATAGGGATAGAGTGTCAGGCTTTAAGTCCCAAGGCAGTGTAAATAGTGGTCAAACAAATCTTCTTTGCTAGAAATATAGTAGAAACCATCAGGGTGAGTGTAGAGCTGGCAGTGATGTATGCTTTGGGTGTGGCAAGCCAGGCTATCGAATACGGGAGTATCGGGTAGTTGCTCAAAAAGAAAGAGATTTACACCAACAGGGCTAGTCCCATCAGTTATTGGCTCCAGCTGACCGCCCGACTCAGTAGGGCGCCGTTTCCAACACTACTAGTTTTCAGTGTTAGAATAGGCTCTATGCACTTCAATCCCGATAATATCAGGAAAGTTCTCCATATATGGTTACTGGTACGTTACAAGTTTTTTATTTATATGTTTATGCTTTACTAAACCTAGAGCTTCTGTTTACTTTGTAACCCCTTCTATAGCATCAACTTTTGAGTCAGTACCAAAATTTTAGAAGGACCATTTTCAGTGTCTACCCCAGTAGGTGTCTCTATTATAGCCCGACGGGTATACAGGAACTGCCAGGTTATAGTGTCTCAGAAAGTTACTTTAGTTGATATCATAGAGTTAGAGATGACGGATTTTGACTTCATTCTCGGCATGGATTGGCACCACTCATGCTATGCTTCGGTTGATTGTAGAAATAGAGTTGTTTATTTTTAGTTTTTGAGTGAACCATGCCTTAAATAGAGGGGTAGTACTACAACACTTTGGGGCCAGCTTGTTTCGTACCTTAGAGCGAGGAAAATGATATCCAAAGGGTGTAGTTATCATCTTCTCCGAGTCAAAGACTCTAATTTTGAGACTCCAAATCTTGATTCAGTTTCAGTAGTGAGGGAATTTCCAGATATGTTCCCTGAAGATCTTCTCGGATTCCCTCTCTAAAGGGAAATTGACTTCGGAATAGACCTTCTTCCAAATACCCAGCTTATCACTATTCTTCCATATAGAATGGCTCTAGATGAACTCAAGGAGTTGAAAGAATAGTTGAAATATCTCCTAGATAAGGGATTCATCAGTCCTAATATTTCCCTGTGAAATGCACCAGCCCTGTTCGTGCGTAAGAAAAATAGTTCTCTTAGTATGTGTATCGACTACCATCAGTTGAACAAAGTTACAATCAAGAACAAATATCCACTTTCCAGAATAAATGACTTGTTCGACCAACTTCAGGGTACCAATTATTTTTCTAAGATAGACCTCATATTCGGCTATCATCAGCTCAGAGTTAGAGAATGTGACATTCCAAAATCAGCTTTCAAAACTCGGTATGGTCACTTTGAGTTTCTAGTCATGTCCTTTGGTCTCATAAATGCCCCAGCAGCCTTCATGGACTTGATGAACTAAGTGTTTAGACAGTAATTGGACATGTTTGTCATAATCTTTATTGATGACATTCTTGTCTATTTCCTTAACAAAAATGATCATGCAGACCACCTCAAAATTGTATTGCATACTCTTAGAGCCCATCAGTTGTTCGCTAAATTTAATAAGTGCAAATTTTGGCTAAGATCAGTTTCTTTCCTTGGCCATATTATTTTTGGTGATGGCACTAGAGTTGATCCTCAAAAGACCTAAGTGGTGAGAAACTAGCATGGACCAATCTCTCTGTCAGATATCAGAAGTTTCTTGGGTTAGGTTGGTTGTTTATTATTGGTGGTTCATTGAAGGGTTCTCGTCTATTGCATCCGCCATGCCCAATTAACTCAGAAGAAAGTTAAGTTTTAGTGGTCAGATTCTTGTGAGAAGATTTTTCAGGAGTTGAAGAATCGACTCACCACAGCCCCAGTTTTGATGTTGCCAGATTGTTCAGATGGGTTTGTTGTGTGCTTTGATTCTTCCAAAGTTGGTTTGGGTGTTTTTTGATACAGAAGGGTAAGGTTGTAGCCTATTCCTCTAGAAACCTTAAGCCCCATGAAAAGAATTACTCTACCCTTGGTCTTAAGTTAGCAGCTATTTTGTTTTCCTTAAAGATTTTGTTGCACTATTTGTATTGGGTGCATGTTTCTTTTTTCACATATCACAAAAGCTTGCAGTATGTGTTTTTGTAGAAGGATTTGAATCTGCATCAGAGGAGATGGTTAGAATTATTGAAAGATTATGATATGAGTTTTTTGTACCACCTGAGCAAGGCTAATATAGTGGTAGATGCCCTGAGTAGCTTGTCTATGGGTAGTGTTGATCATGTTGAAGATGTCAAGAAGAAGTTAGTTTAGGAAGTTCATCATCTTTCCCGACTAGGTGTTCATTTGTTTAATTCTGTTGAGGGTAGTATTTGGATTCAGAATAGTTCAGAATCTTCTTTGGTTGTTGAAGTGAAAGAAAAACGGGATAGGGATCCTAGTCTTATGAATTTGAAGGAGTCAATTAGAGATCAGAAAGTAGAGGTTTTCTCCCAAGAGGGAGATAGTGTGTTGCGTTGCCAGGGTAGGTTATGTGTGTCATGTGTTGATGAGTTAAGATAGAAAATTCCTATAGATGCGCATGTGTAAGGTTACTCGATTCATCCAGGGGCCACGAAGATGTACCGTTATCTGTGGGAAATCTATTGGTGGAGTGGGATGAAGTGAGATATTGCAGATTTTATAGTTTAGTGCTCCACTTGTCAGCAAGTTAAGATTGAGCATCAGAAGCCTAGTGGATCTATACAGTAGTTCAGTATTCCCACTTGGAAGTGAGAGGTAGTGAACATGGATTTTGTGACAGGTTTGCCTCGTACTCATCAGCAGCATAATTTAATTTGGGTTATTCTGGATAGGATGACCAAATCAACCCATTTCTTGCCAGTCCATACTTTTTATTAAGCCGGGGACTATGCCAAGCTCTATATTAGAGAGTTGGTTAGGTTGCACAGTGTTCCATTGTCTACCATCTCAGACAGAGGTACTCAATTTACCTCTCACTTATGGAAAGCTTTTCAGAAGGGTCTAGGTACCCAAGTTCACCTCAGTACAGTCTTTCACCCTCATACAGATGGTCAGGCAAAGAGGACCATTTAGACCCTTGAGGATATGTTGAGAACGTGTGTAGTTGACTTTAAGGAAAGTTAGGATGACTATTTGCCTTTGATTGAATTCCCGTATAATAACAACAATCATTCATTTATTCAGATGGCTTCATTTGAGGCTCTATATGTAAAGAGATATAGGTGTCTGATTGGTTAGTTTAAGATAGGTGAAACCGCTATAATAGGGCCTGACTTGGTGTTTGATGCTTTGGAGAAAGTTTAGTTAATTTAGGAGAGGCTTAAGGCAGCCCAAAGCTGATAGAAGTCTTATGAAGATGTGAAAACAATGGATCTTGAGTTTGAGGTTGATGACTACATATATCTTAAGATCTCTCCCTGATATATTGGCTCTTACAGTGTTTTAAGCCATTTTGGAAAGGTGGCTTATGAGCTTGAGTTGCCTGTAGACATAGCATCGTGCACCCAGTATTCCATATCTCCTTGTTGAAGAAGTGTATTGGTCACCCAGCTGTAGTTTTTCCTTTAGAGAGTGTAGATGTTCATAACAACCTTTCTTATGAAGAAATTCTAGTCAAAATCCTTGATCGACAAATTCATAGACTAAGGAACAAAGAAGTTCCCCTAGTCAAAGTTCTTTGGCGGAATCAGTTCATAGAGGGAGCCACTTGGGAAGTAGAAGCAGATATGTGGACTTAGCACCCTCATCTTTTCTCCGCTAACTCAGATTCAGCTTAAGGTAACAATCTTCTTAGAATTTTCTTTTCCATGCTCAGTTTTAGCTGCATATCATTCTCTTGTTAGTCATGCATTCACAAAAATCAGTTTAGTCATGTGGAATATTTCAAACTCAATCATGTAATCATTTTTCATCACGTATATTCAGCATGTAACCTAAATTCCTCAGTGCTTTCAGCTTAACCAATCTTATTCAAAGACAAATATTTCCAATGGGAAATATTATAATACTCCAAAAATCCAAACCAATGTTAGAGCCATGTTTCAAGCTCATACATATGACATTATAATTCTTTTGTAGTTTTATGAGTGAGTTTAATGTATCTTAAGGCCTCAAATAAATCTCAGTTATTAGACGAATCAAAATATTCCTTACCGATTGAGTTTTCGAGAAAAATGATATTTTAGTCAACTTCAAATGAGCATATATTTTTCTATACTGAGAATTTTCATTCTCAAGACACACCAAATAATAGAAAATTGAATTATCTTTCCAAAGATATCAATTTCTCCCAAATCCGATACTCGGGTAAGAAGTTATGGCACTTTTAGTGAAAAATAGTAGCCCAACGCAATAAGGCCGCATTGCGGTGATGGCTAAAATCACGTTCGTCCTTTTCCAGTGGACCACCGCGATAACGCCGCATCACACAAAGGGGCATTCTCGTGTTAGTAGGGTACCACGATGGTTCCACATCGCGCCAAGGGTCTAGTCCGGAATTGTTCATTTCCAGTGGTGCAACGCGATAGTATCATGTTGTCCCATTGGACAAAATGAGGATTGTCCCTTTTCGAGTGGCCCGACGCAATAATCACGGCATCACGTCGAAGACAAAAATTAGGATTTTTCCAACTCCGCAATTTAATTTCCAAGGACCGTTTGGTCTTTTCCCATTGCCCCAAATCAGTCCAAAACACGTAATTACAACCCTAAAAGGGCATTATCTTCCCTAGTACTCATAATTCCTCTCCAAGAAACTCATTATCTCTCAAGAACAAAATCTTAGCCTTTAAGATTCAAGATTAATTCTCAATAAAAAACACAAGAACTCTTACGAATTTATCAACCTAGGTATGTTAAATGCTCATCCATGGATCCCATTCACCCATGGAGTCCACGCATCCAACTTTAAATTAAAAGTTGTGATCTTCACAAGTAATTGTGATTTTAATTATGATTTTAACCATGAATTTCCCATGAATTGAAACTCTATATCATGTTTACATGAAATTGTTGTTGTTATCAAATCCCACACGTTTGAATTATGTTACTTGCTGATTTATACCTTGATTAGTGATGTCGATGTTGAAATCATATTTTTACTACAATCTTTAAACTATTTACATGCTTAGCTTACATTACACACATCAAGTGTTTAATGAAATGCCTACAAGAATGAATTTTGAATAAATTATTTCATATTATGTTCCCAAAGTTGTAGGACTATTTTGTTATCATTGATATCGAGTCCTGGGGGTTATGAATACCCTAAAAATTAGATGTGTACATAGCCTCAGTATCTACAAATTTGTTTTAGACATGTTAAGAGCAATATCAGTTTAGTCCGTTATCACGATCAGTTAAACTTAGAACAGTTCAGTATCCTGAGTCATTTTTGTTGGGAGTAGGATTCAGTACTGAGCGAGTGCTGGGATGATGACTTCCCCGTCAGTTAGTTAGAGTCGTTAGTAGCAATACCTATACTCCAAAACTATGTAGCCAGCATAGGATTTGAGGAGTCACCAGTCAGTTCATATTTTACTACCTCCCAGGGGTCACCCATCAGTTTAGGCTTGACAGCCTTAGTCCTTTGGGATAGTACATCAGTGGATCTATACAGCCAATATTAGTACCTATGGCATAGTACTAACACCCTTCCAACTGGGGTCACAGGTTGGACCCTAATTTTCTCGTTGGGGCATATCAGTTCGATGATAGCTCCCATGGTCTCAATTCAATATTTAGTATACTCCAGTTCAGTCTTGTATTGACCATAGCATATAGATATCATTTATTCATTTATTAGATTTCAGTATCTCAGTTTACAGATTATATTCAGAACATATTTTATGCTTGGTCATGCATTCTCAGTATTTACAAATTTTATGCATTCTATTCAGTACTTTATGTTATTAATCCAATCAGTTATTACTCCTGTACATGAAAACATCCATATCAGCCTACCTCATTTAGCATACCAGTACATTGAAAATACTGATTGCATACTCGCTTCTTGCGCTATGATGTATCATATCATAGGTTCGGATGCTCAGTTCTCGGATCGCGTATAGACATTCCAGATTACCAGATGTAGCAGTAGTGTGTCCTCATATTTTGAGTACATGGTTAAGTTATCTTAGTTATTTCATCAGTTTTAGTACTTCCTATTTAGTCGGAGTTAGTTAGGGGTTTGTCCCATCAGCTCCACAATCAGTCAGTAGAGGCTTTTCAGACTAGTACAAATAGTCAGTCTGTTTTGTTATTATTTTATTAGTTTCAGACAGTTTTTTCCAGCAGTTGTTTCTAAATTTATGATCCAGTAGTGATTTCAGTTGCTAAAACCTTAAGGCTTATCAGTTGTCCTTCTACATATGTTATTTTATTATTCAGTGCTCCCAGTAGGTATGATCTCATGGGTTAGATTGTAGTCCCTCGAGACTGTAAGCACTATGTAACACCTAGGGTGTACTCTCGGGGTGTTACACCCATCCTTTCCGGGTATCATCACATCATCATAATATCCTCTGGCCTTGCTAGGCATCATCACATCATCATAATACCTCCGGCCTTGTCAGGCATCATCACATCATCATAATATCCAAATCAATATCTATAATAGAGTGCGAGCCCCACGAGGACTAAAGTAAAGCACAATTCCCATGAGGTTTAAAGTAAATGAAAAGCCTTACGAGGGATAAACTAAATGAAAAGCCCCATGAGGGCCAAAGTAAATGATCATGATAAGAGAAGCAAGGTAGAGTATATTTCCATAATTCATCGTTCATCAACAATATCATATCATTAGTACATATATACGTGTGTGTGTATACATATATATATACATATATATATATACATATATATATACATATATATATATACATATATATATACATATATATATATATATATATACATATATATATATATGTAATGGGTGTACGAACTCTAACCGTGGCTAAAAGACTATAAGCCTATAAATTGGTTGCCCGGAGTGAACTTCAAGATAAATCTCTATTAAAGTATAGAAAGGGTTGGAATATCTCATGACCTAAGTGAATAATAGTGTTGAATCATGGATCAAAATATATTTCCCTCAAATATTTAAATCATCATTATTAACCTCTTTTAGAAATGTAAAATTAGTGATTAGGTTCGATAGTTATTATTGTGAAGAAATCCATGTTATGGTAGAAAGTAGGCTTTAGCCCTTAGTTGAGGACAAAAATAATAATATTATAATTTAATTGAAATCGTATCAATCATCGATGTAACCATCATAAATGTACCAAATATATGCATGCCATCACCGGTATTCAAAAATTAGTTTCATTATATCATACTGCATCTTTCTACGTCCCATACCATAGAGATATGTTTATAAATATTCAAATGTTCATAAACTACGATCGTATCATTTAACAGGATAATTACTTCCCGAAAATCCAACTCATATCATACCATAGCATTTGGATTGCATACGTATCTAGATCTCTTATCTAAAATCATGTGTATATAAATCATCTCATGTCTATAGTCTGTGGCGTATTCATGAGGCATAACATCTCTATAATCTATGAAGCATATTTTTAATCATCTCACTTCTAGGAGGCATAATGATTCAATAAGCATAACTCATAACTATAAGGCATGTCACATCAATGAGGTATTTCGTATCTATAGGTCAGTTATCACATCTAAGAGGAATTCGCATCTCTAAAGGTCCAATATCATATCTAAGAGGAATTAGCATCTCTAAAGGCCCAATATCATTTCCATATAGAATATCATGGCCATAATCCATTAGTTATTATACGACGAAAAATACCATCACTATTTACAAACCATAAGTAACCTGACACTAAGGCTTACTAGACTCAACTATGTCTAATATCCGTAAATAAGTCCATAAAGGCCAACTCAAGTGTTGGCCTAAGGTGGCCTGGATGATCCCACTTCTAATTCTCAATTCCCATATTTTGGCAACTGCTTCCCCAAACTAGACTAAGGTATCTATTTCAACTTCTAGATGTCAAGTAAGACACAGCCGATCCTGAGATAGGAACCTCGTTGAGAAATAAGTGCATTTAAGTTGACTTCACCAAAACTAAGGTTTCAAGATAATAACAATAGCCCAAATAAGGTAAACACACTAATCATACTTACAATGGTAAAACTACATCTCAAACCTAGCATTATATCATATTCATTCTAAAAATTAGTTTAATCTAGGGAGAAGGGAATACAATTCAAAAAGGTACTAAGCATTTCACCTTACGGGTCCAAAACCCTCATCTAATCCCCCAACTTTTATAGTTAAGACTAAGAAATTCTACTCAAAATCATTCATAACATTCACATTCACACATAATACATCGCACATCATCTACGAAGAAGAGTAGACAGAAGTCTACCTCAAAGATGAACTGTAAATCCTTGCGTCATTTGCCATTTCTTCATATTCACTTCACAATCCCCAAAATTCCAGCACACTATCAAAATAGTAATCTATTCATCAATAGGAGTCTAACATATCCATATTGCACTATTGTTCTTTGAGTCTAAAAATGACACCTAAAACCCTAAGTGGGTCCTATTTATGGAAATCACATTTCGGAGGTCAACCCGACATTCATACATGAACATAGAACCATAACCCTTAAGAAATGGGTGGAAACAAGGCTAACTTTAGGCTAAAATCAATCCCTAAGGTAAATTAGGGTTTTGGGTCAAGAACAAAGAAATTCACCAAGAACTTGATGAAATCTTACCTTAATTTGGATAGTAATAGAGATAAAATAGGTTTAGTAAGCTCCCGTGTCACCCACAATGATTAGTTTTTTGAGTTATCATACCTATTTAGGGTTTTGGCTCTTAAGGGTACAGATAAAATAACCCAAATTGCGACCATGGGGTCTATTTATAGACCCCCAGGAAAGGAGATGTAGAGATTTCCCTCAATGGGTTGCGATCATGCCAGGGCAATCTCTATAAGGTGAGTCTCCATCGCATTATCCTCTGTCATAACAGATGACAGCTGATACTTAGAATTTTTCCAACTTTCAGCCAATGCCTCGGGACTCATTCAGAATCTAATTTTGGAAAATGAACTATATAACCAAACTAAATTTGGTGTTTTGGATATGATAGTGAATTATTTTAAATCCAAGGTTATTTTGACCAAATGTGGGTCTGACACCCAGATTTTCTTTTCAACTTTTTTACCAATAGGTCGAATGAGTTTGAGTGCATTAGGACCCAAATCAAAGGTCTACCTAGCCTAAAATCAATATTCTGAAGCCATTGGCATAGTAAAAATTTACATCCGAGATCATCTTACTAAACTTTTTGCTCGGTGGCTATTGGGAAATGATGAAAACCTCTAAATAAAGAATTGGTTCTAAAAAACTAACAAACTGCTCGATAACCAAACCGTCAGTCCCAATAAGTCATAAATAACTTGGGTTAGATATGGAGAAGCCCTAATGGTGAAGATAAGTGAAAATATGAAAAATGACCTGAAGGGTCATTACACTTCAGGTTTGGCGGCCATTCTGGATCAGAAGGGGCAGTATCTCAGAGTATTCCAGGAGATTGTTTTGGTTGTGGTGAGATGGTACAATAGTATAGAGAGTACCCCTAACACAATTTTATTGTTAATACTAGGTTAGCATGTATTCCTTCCCAGCCTAGAGTTCCTGAGGTATGTTATGCTTACAGGGAGGATGTTCATTTCAGTAGAGAGTGCCATCGACATTAGTTGGCTATCCAGTTGGGGTCAGCTTATATTTTTTGCCAGTTTAGGGATTCAGGGGTTCACTACAACTATAAAAAGATTGACCAATGGTATAAAGAGTTCCCCAATATAGGATTATTGTTCGTTGAGTTCATTAAGATCAGCCTCATAGTGTTATGGCACCGTCTGTTAGAGGTTATGCACTTAGCACCTCAATTGATAATTCTAATGCTTAGTCCGAGCTTGGACCCGTTCAAATTTTTTCTCCCTTAGGGAACGTTAGGTAGGTGAGTTCGTATATCACCATGATGGGTGCGCCTTTTTATTTCCTATCGTTAGGTAGGTGACTACAGGTTTCACTATGATGTGTGCACCTTTTTATTTCCTATATTTACTTTTTTAATGGAGCATATTAGGGTTCTCGTACCCATCAATGATTGTTTGCCTTTATGGTTTATATTTATTATTGTGCATCTTGAGATAGAGTTCATGATTATATGACTACCCCTGTAGATTATTTCTTTTTGATGGACTAGATTAGTATTCATATTTTTCCCTTGGGTATAGCATTTGGGTTTGAGTCCCATTTACCTTGCCATATGTCATGAATCGAATCAGGGCCTGGCCGTGATGGTTATCTCGAGTCCACTGAGGATCGGAGACCACCCCATTTGCCTAGTCAATCATAACACAACAGAAGCAAATCCAAAAGATCATACATATTAAATAGAGAAACCATTTTGAGGTTCTAAGTACTCAACAATATCTTAATCCATAGTTATCCACAAAGCCTCTAAAACTCCAAAAGACAACATAAGCCAAGACATGCCCCCGACAATAGCCAAAAGAAAAAATAGAGCAGTATGAGACACAAATGAAACCACAATTATGAAATAAGGGTCTTTTGGATAAAGGAAGCTCACCACTTCAATCAGACGCATGAGCTATCCAATGATCACCTAATCACTACACAGGAGCAGAAGTGTCTTCAAGTCCTACATTGTATTGGGATACAACATCCGGAGACGGTTAGCAGGTTGAGCGCTAGCTCTAAATCAGAAAGGGATAAAGTAATGTCATGATCAATAGTTCAAAATCTCTCAAAATCAATGCACATAATTATATACAAATACTTATATATATCACATGTCGTGATAGTCAACAAGGCTTAGCATGAACTTTAAAACCTTAGCCTGGACTATGTAGCCTAACTGTCATAGTAAGGAACCCATGGGCTATATGGGTTTAACTCTCCCCACTGGAATGGCCCAGTACATGTCACCGCATGAACTAGGGAATAATTATGTGTACATATGCACCATGGGATACTCGAACCACCCGATATATTTCAAGGGTGATATGTACACCCAATCATGTAATATGACGTACTCGAACCATCCGACATATTTCAAGGGTGATATGTACACCCAATCATGTAATATAAGGTACTCTAACCACCCGATCATAAAGCAAGGTTAACTCAAATACCCGACCATTTAGACCCTGCGTCGGAAAATAGGGTTTCCACTGTTGGTCTCATAGGACCTCCATTTTTGTTGTCCAGATACACAACCCCCTTTGGACCTAATTAAAGACTTCTTCACATATTCCCATTCATGGAACTAATTCATTCATTAAGGAACCATGTTCATATCGTCACACCAACTTTACTTTCAAGCTAACATTATTATGCCATATCAATTATCCATCGCATGGGGGAATTCATGACCCCTCTAGGTTAAATTATTCATTCATACAGGGACTCCACAACCCCCAAGGTTCAATTAAAATCAATTCAATTTCATTAGGCCTTTTATGCCATGTAATAATTCAAAAGATACTTCAATGTACATATATTCAAAGACAATTTCACAAGATTGGGTTGGGATTATACCAATTCAATTATAAAAATTCACAATGATCACTTGGTTTATTCACCATTCCCATGAAACCCACATGTTCAAAAGCATCAATTTAAATCATACATGATTCATAAAAGCCATGGGAAAAGTTATTAACTCAACAATGTTTAATAACCATCAACCCATATTTAAAATCATTAATTAAATCACATAGGTACAATTATAAACACGTGTTTTAAATAAAATAGGATTTGGGAAGAGTAACATGCCTAAGATATAAAGAATTACGGAAAAAAATCAACCCTTGAAGCTTTAGAAGACCAACGATAAAAAAACCCTAGTGTTTTGACTTAAGGATTTAGAGAGGAGGGAGAAGTGTTTTGATTTTTATAATTGAAGATAATAGGATGTATAAGAATTTTTAAGTCATGGGGTGGAGTTTGGGGTGAGAAAAAGACCAAAATATCCCTAAAGAAACCAAAAAAAATTCAAAAATTCTTTAGTTGACAACAAGGTTAAAGGCCCATCAGTTAGGTAACGTCTCGTCACCCTAGTCGTCACTTTCAAGATGGATTTTGACATTTTGTGGTTAAGGATGAAGACTTGAGATGATGTATCATCACCTTAGTAGTCACCTAGATGACGGCTCGTTAGCCTAGTCATCAGTTTTTGATAGACAGACACTCCCATGTAAAATAAGAATGACTTTCTACTCCGATATTGGATTAAGGTGTAATCAGATTCATTGGAAAGAAGACTTAAAGATAGTTCATGTGGTATATAGTAATCCAACTATATATTTATATTATATAAGTAATGGTCTCTAGAAATTGACCCTAGTTGAAACATTCACTAAAACCTAATAGATAGAAAAGTTCTCAATTCATCTTTGAGAGGAGATTTTTATGATCTGAACTCATCTCCAAAGATGTTCCCACACTATACAATTGATCATCACACTTACATAGAATCGTTGGGTTTGAGTCTATACACATAGGAACGAAGGTTCAAATTCTAGCCAAAAAAAAAGTGTGTTACATTCAACCTTGGTATAATTCATCCTCGAATGATGGATAGGGAATTATTGAACTCTAGAACACGGAATAGAGGATATAAATTCACATCAGGAATCCTTCTTCAACAAAACATACATAGGCACCAAGATAAATGAGCTTCAAGATATCACCAAGTAAATCATGTAAGCACGAATCATGCAATAACGCGACTTGACATAGACATGATCTTGGGCATCAGTTCTATGGAACATGATCATAACAATGTAAGTAATGAATTTATTTTTTCTAAGAATCATCATCCTGATGAAGATAGATACAAGACACAAACTGAGGTTCTCGCTGGACATAAGAATAGAATAGAAGCATTCTTCTTCTCAAATGATATGTCGAATAGCCCGTACATATATCCATGATTCCCCACTATGCTTTTAGCTATGAATATAAAATTTCACCATTTCTATCTTATAATCCCTCTACAAAACACATAACTACATGCGCCTGAGTCTAACTGCATATTTCTTTCACAATGAAGCCTAACTCGGAGTTAACAAGATTAAGCTATAGGACCCTATACTTAATACCCCTCCAAGAGTACTTCTCCATCTTACAATTATGATCAAACAACCTCAGGTCTTAATCAAGGAGTACAAGACACATAACACAATTGTTTGTGTACCTATCAATCACAACATTAAAACCTATCTTGACTACACCCACTTTATGGATCTCTCTACCAAAACTAGTAACTTTAATCACTATCACAATGGTTTTCATCATATACCCCCTTCCTAACTATTTCACATAATGAATGTTCATCTCACTATTTCCTGTTCATCTATAACCTGAGCCCGAGTAGTCACCCTCAAAATTTTTACATCAGAGAATACCTATACCTTTATCTAAAACATTACTACACTTTTATAGACACTGTTATACTAAAAAAATAAGGGTCACTGAGGGACTAGAGTAAAAGCATCAAGAATGGGAGGGTTACTTCTCAATTATAACTCCTATTAGTCATACTACTCTAGGTAAGACCAGCGAAATGAGATGAGGTACAATAGGCATGACAATACTTCGTAGAAACCACCTAGATCATAAATAGAGGGTCGTTCAGACATAAACATAACATAGCATGAGTTCTTTGGACTGGGCACAGTGAGAAAAATGAGTGCATATATCATAGGCCATATCATGTAAAGCTAAGATTTATATATTCAAGAAATAAGATAAGGATTTCCGCTTGAAACTGTTATTTCTCATTCTAAACACTAAGAATGATTATGAGTTTACATATATAGAATCACTTTGGGCTAACATATGACATAAAATGAATCGGTAGCATATAGAACATGGAGTTTCTTAGATCTAACATAAAGTGAGACATGAATTTATGGATCATGAGTGTCATAACATAGAGCTTAAATACTTGGAAGCTTGGATTTCTGAGAACCCTCTTTTCTTCTAGTTCAAGGGGTTGGAGCATGGACATAAGTTGCATAGAGAACTCAGAACTTAGGCATAGGCACAATTTTAATACGTAAGACATTAGTAGAATGCCCTCTTAAATCAAAGTATGAGGAATTTGCTAGAATAAGAATAGATTCATCATGAAACTTCCCTGAAACTCATCACCATAAGAAAATTAAAGATCTACCTTAGTTCATAACCTACCCCTTTTCTTAAAGGTGACAATCCTAGACTTGAAGACATATCCTCTCATTAATTCTACAAGCACAGCATTCAGCACTGTGGGGGGTATCACTATACACATAAAAGCCAACTTCTCCCAATAACTATAATATGAAGACACTACCCTTCTTAGATACTACTCTTAACTTTTGTTAGCCTCTGTAGCTATCACTCTATAACTCACATTCTCATAAGAATACACATCCACAGTTCTCAACACGTAACAATCCATTCTTTACTCCTTAGTAAACTAGGATTATCCTCTAATCACATAACCTCACAACTTAAAGAAAACTCTAAAACCATACAAAGAGCGCACATAATCGATCTATATTTTTCTCAATTCAACCCTAAGGGACACCATATAACAACTCCCTATACTTTTTCCTACTAAGAAACTCAAGAACATAGACTAGGCACAGATGGCACTTATACACTTAAAACCTTATCTAACAATATGCTACCTAGGGTTTAACTTATTCTTATAACCCTAACGCTATTATCAACCTAATCACATAGCCATAATTCATCATTTTAATACTATTCCTCATGACTATATGATAATCATCCACTAAAATCTTTCATAAGTTTTCTACCTAGGCTCCTCCGCACATCAAATAAGGCCTACTAATTTACCCTCCCAACTATCAAATTACTATCATTGATGCAATGTCCTTATCACCACAATCAAAATCCAAAGTTTAAGCTTAACACCTATTACCAATCATGAATTACCAATGAAACATTCCATCTACTATATTAGTCCATCAAAATGCATGATAATTAATTCATCTAAATTTCTTATTCCACTTAATTACGGCGTACCAATGTATTTTATTCACAATACTTCTACTACACCCTAAAATTGACTACACATCTTCCTACCTACTATACTGGCTTACAACTACTAGACAAAAATTTAAGGCCTTTTTGGCGTAGTAAGACCACATAATTAGGATAGTCGATCCTAATCTTATAACATAATCCATTAAGTTCTATTAGCACATTCTCCTTTCTCAAAACTCTTATACTTACCCATACATACCTCAAACTACCTTCAAAATACTATAACCATCATTGAGTCCCGCTCTCTATGATTTCACAATTTTGAATAAGTTCTAAATTACCATAACTAATTACTTCCTCTACAAACTACTATAAAATCTACACATATTCCTGCAACCATAGAAAATCACCATAAGATCATACCATACCCAACACTCACTTAATGGTTACATAAATACAACTACCTTTTTCACTCAAAGGTTACTCTCACCCTTGATTTTAAATGAATGAATTTATAATATTAACCTTAAGATAATATTACTATACATAGGTTATAAAACCCTAATTCATACTACCACTTAGGTGGAAATACTATCCTAACATTCAGATACATATTTTCCCTCTAAAGCGAGATGTTTGAAATAAAATTTTGGAAGGGACTAAATCGACACCTTACCTCAGGATGGAAAGTATCATTCATGAAGATAGAGGTATACACTTGAATATTTACAATTTTAAGCACTAATGGACTCCTATCAAGTCATTATGTCATTTTACAACCTTTTGATGACTCAATTAAAAAGGATCGCATTGTTAGGAACCTATGTTTCTGCACTTGTATCGCCTTGATAATGAGTTATTTCCCATAATATTTGAGAAAGTATAGAACTAGGATAACACTAATATAGACAACAAGACTGCATGATCTAGACTTTCAAAGAACAAGAAATATTTCTTAAATGCCTCGTAGCCTCCCCTTATAAGTGTGGCACACTAAACACTCGTAAAAGGGACTCTACTTGATACGGTATTATGGACACCTAATGACCCTAAACCTATGCTCTGATACCAATCTTTTCATGACCCAAACTAGGGCCTGGCCATAAGGGGTATCTCGAGTTCACTGTGGACCGAAGACTACTCCATTTTCCAAGTCAATCAGAACACAACACCTATATAACAATGTAAGTAAATCCAAAAGATCATACATATGAAATAGAGAAACCATATTGAGGTTCTAAGTACTCAACAATCTCCTAATCCACAGTTATATACAAAGCCTCTAAAACTCCAAAATACGACCTAAGTCAGGAGATGCTCGATGATAGCCAAAGAAATAATAAAGCAGTCTAACACACAAATAAAACCACAATCATGAAATAAAGGTCATTTAGAGAATAGAAGCTCACCACTTCAATCAAAATCAAAAGTTATCCAATGATCACCTAATCACTATGCAAGAAAAGTATAAGTGTCTTCACGTTCTGTATCACATGAGGATACAACGTCTGGAGAAAATTAGGGGGTTATGCTCTAGAATGTAACTTAGGGAAAGGATAAAGTTATGTCTTAATCAATAGTTCAAAATCATTCAAAATTAGTGCAAATAATCATATACAAATACATATATGTATCACATGTCGGGATAGGGAATAAGGCTGAGCATGGACTTTAAAACCTTAGTATGGACTGTGTAGCTTAACCATCAAAATAAGGCACACATGGGCTATAAGGTTTTACCTCTCTCTATTGAAAAGGCATTAGTGCATATAGCCACATGAACCAGAGAATAATTATATGTACATATGCAATACAGGGGACTCAAAGAACCCGACATATATCAAGGGTGGCATGTACACCCAATCATGTAACATAGGGGACTCGAACCACCCAGTCATAAAGTAATGGTGAGTCAAACACCCGGCTATTTAAACCTCCGAGTCAAAAAATGTGGTTGCTAGTGTTGGTCTCGCGAAACCTCCACCTTCACGACTCAGCTACTCAACCCCCTTTAAGCCCAATTAAAACACGCTTCACACATTCTCATTCATTAAACCAATTTATTCATTAAGGCACCCCGTTGGTATCATCATAGCAAATTCATTTATAAGCTAACATTTTCATTCCATATAAATTATATGTCATATAGGGGAATTCACAAACCATCTAGGCTCAATTATTTATTCATATGGGGACTCCACAACCCCCAAAGTTCAATTAAAATAAATTCATGTTTTATTAGGCCTTTTATGGCATGAAATAATTAAAAATATAGTTGTACTATACTCATATTCAAAGCCAATTTCACAAGATTGGGTTGGGGTTATACCAATTCCATTATTAAAATTCAAAAATTTGGGAGAAACTATGACCCCCTAGTTTATTCACCATTCCCATGCACCCCACATGTTCAAAACCATCAATTCAAACCATACATAATTCATAAAAGCCATGGGAAATTCTATTAATTCAACAATGATCAATAACCCTCAACCCAAATTTGAAATCATCAATAAAATCATATGTGTATAATTATAAACACATAATTTAGATAAAAGAGAATTTAGGTAAGAGTAACATGCCTGATATATCAAGAATTACGAAGAGAAATCAACCCTTGAAGCTTTAGATGAAGAGCCTTGAGAAAACCCTAGTGTTTTTTACTTAGGGATTTAGAGAGGGGAAAGTAGTATTTTGATTTGTATAATTGAAGATAATAGGACATATTAGAATTTTTAAGTTGTGAGGGAGGAGTTTGGGGTGATAAAAGGACCAAAATACCCCTATATAAATAAAAAAATTACACAAATTCTTCAGTTAACAACAAGGTTGATGGCTCGTCAGTTAGGTGATGTCTCATCACACTAGTCATCACTTTCAAGATTCATATTTACATTTTATTGTTAATGATAATGGATCTCACCTAGCTCATGGCTCATCAACTTTGTCATTACCTTGTTGATGACTCGTCAGCCTAGTCATCACCTTTTAACAGACAAACACTCCCAAGTAAAATAAGCATAAGTTTCTACTCCGATATAGGATTAAGGTACAATGAGATGCATTGGAAAGAGGACTCAAATATATTTCATTTGGTATATAGTAGGACATATATCTCTTTATACTCAAGAAGTAAGGGTCGCTGGAATTTGACCCAAGTTTAAACGTTCACCAAAACCCAATCGATAGAGAAGTTCTTAATTCATCTTTGAGTTAGGAGATGTTTATAATATCAACTTATCTACAAAAATTTTCCCATACTGTAGAATTGATCATTACTCTTATATTAATATAGAATCATTGGGTTCGAGTCTATACACATAGGAACAATGGTTCAAATTTTAGCATAAAAATATGGGGTATTACACCATATTGTCCTTCTTATAAACCTATAGTGGTACTTGTTATTGATTTCATTTTTGGTATCGTCTATTCTTTATATTATTATTTATATTACTGTTTTTATTATTTTTATTGTTTAAAGTTTATTGGTCCTTGCTTGGTAGATGAATAGACTAGCAGTATCTAGTTAAAATTTCCCTTCCTCACTGTTCTTATTAGTTTGCTTGGGTAGCTAAATTGGTTGGATGATTTCTCTTCTATAGAGAGGTGAGGTTGATAATTTTCCTCTTTTGTTGGTTGTTCTAGAGTGGTTGTGGAGTGGAATATGGAAGTGAAAGTTAGTTGGCATTCCATGGTTCTGTTATGGTTTTAGAGCTATCAATTGGGTTATGTAATCCATTCTTGAGGTTGACTAATTTGGGGTCTGCGCTTTTGATTTTACTAGTTTTGTAACACCCCTAGTCTACACCCCAGATGCTACACGGTGCTTACAACCCCAAAAAGCCCCAAGCTAACCCATGACTTATATCTGCTGTGAGCACTGAATAATAATACTATAAATAAATATGGAAATAGGTTGAAATGCCATAAGGATCAAAATCTGAAAATAGTGATGAAGAATATCAACTGTAATAATAATCTACAAAACTGAATACTATCTGAAAGTCTAGTCTGAAAAGCCTCTAACTGAACTGTCTGAATTTGGAGTTGATGGGACAAGCCCCTAACTAACTCCGACAAATGAACTACTGATAAACTAAAATACTGAAATAAAAGCATGCCCTCGATAGATGAGGACTCACTACTAAAATTGTTGCTAATAACTGGATCGGTCTATACGTGGTCAAGAACTTAAGCATTTGAACCTATGATATGAGACATCATAGAGCAAAGAAAGAGTATACGTCAGTACGTAAAATGTACTAGTATGCTAAATAAGGTAAGGCTGAATGAAAGGGTTCATATGCATGAACAATAATTGACTGGATGATATAGAGTAACTAAGTACGAGAGTATATGTATAACTAAAACTGTTGCAAATACTGAGTATGCAATACTGTGCATATACGTGTATGTTGTAACTGAGCTTTTACTGAAGCTGAGCTCTGAGTTCTGATAACTAAGTAACTGATATCTAGAGTACTGATAAATGAGTAACTGAAATTGATTGACTGTATCTGACAATCCTGATTCAGTAGAACTAAACTGAGTTCTATACTGATACTGAAACTGAGACTATAGGAAGTAATCATCCAACGGACATGCCCCTTTTCTAAATAGATTTGGGGTCCAACTTGTAACCCCATCTGGAAGGGTATCAGTGTCGTGCCATGGGTAATGACACTGAAGAGTTACCCTCATCTGGTAAGTACTCTAATGAGAATGGTGGAACCCTCAACTGGCAAGTTAAAACACCTCATCAACCCTCAACTGGCAGGTTAATGTCTCAACCTATGCTAGCGACGTAGTTCTGGAAAGAAATGACTGCTTCTAAGGATCACACCCTCTACTAGCATGTGAGCCCCTATCCTTGGGTTCACTTGGAGCTGAATCCTACTCCCAACTGAATAGACCCTGAACTGATTATACTAAACTAGACTGGACTAATACTGAGTTTTACTGAGTTTTGTCACTGACTGAGTACTACTGAGTTATGTTACTGACTGAGTTCTATTGATCGTGACATGACTGATACTATTCTATAACTATTGTAGCTCTAGGTAAACATCTAGATTTTTGGGTATTAAATACCCCTAGGACTCGATAGCATGAAAAGTAGAGCATAGCATGATCTTGAGAAACATAACAATGTACATTTGCACATAATTCTTTCATAGAGACATTTTATCAAACACGTGTAGAGCATAATCTTGTACATATACTAGCGTGTCATGATTTCACCATTTAATTCACATGGACATTCTATCAAACACTTAGGTAGCATAAATTAATTCACATAATCATGGATTTCATATAAACATTGCAACTACAATGCCCAAACTTGCAAATTCAAGGATTATAACATAGAAATTACCCAATTCAATATACATGCTATTTCAATTTCATTGAAACCACAATTAATCATGGATTGAAACTCAATTAATTTCATGAACATGAATACAATCCAGTTTCAAGCATGTAATTGATAAATTAACAATCTCATGGTTTTAAAAAATGGATTCTTGAACTCTATGGGTGAAAGGAACCCATAGATGAACACCTAACATACCTAAATTGATAAGTTCTTGGAGTTCTTAGTGTGTTTCTTAAGCTTTGTTCTTTATTTCTTGCAAGCTAGAGTTTGCTAATTGAGAGAGAATGATTTCTTTCTTGAGATAAGTGAGTAAATAATGAGATATTAGGATATTTAAGGCTTTAATCCCATATTTTGGTTGACTGGAATGAGGGAAAAAGACTTAAAAGCCCTTGGAACTTATAACTCGGAATTAACTGAAAATTCAAAATTTTCACCCTTGATGCGACGTGGCGCTATCGCGCCGTGTCACTGGAATTCAATAATTGTGAAATAGAGGCTTGGTGCAACACAGTGGAATCATGTTGCTTCACTGCATGGGAATCTGGCCCTTGGCGCGATGCGCCATGATCGCTGAGCAACACTAATTAGGAAATTGGATAGTAGCTCGATGTGGTGGTATCGCATTGGTTCACTGGAAAATGACAATTGCCATTTGGAATACCTCCGCAACGCATTGAAGTACCAGGTGGTACAGTGTTACACTAAAATGGCTCTAACTCTTCACCCGGGTATCGAATTGGGGCAAATTTTATATCATTGGAAAGCTAACTGAATTTCCTATGCATTGGCAGGCTTTAAATTGAAAAATACTGTGTATTTCAAAAATTTTATGTAGGATAACTCATATACTTAGTGTTAATTTAAGCTAGAGAAATACGGGGTATTACAATATCTCCCCCTTGGGAACATTCGTTCTCGAATGAGACTGATTAAGCTAAGAAATACTGATAGACTGAGCTTAGATACTGAATATGCATATCTGATGCATGGGTATATGACTGAAGCTACTGACAAGTTGAGTTCTCATACTGAACATGCGTATCTGATGCATGGGTATAGGACTGAACTGATTCGTGAATGCATGATTGGATATGCAACAGTAAAGAATACCAAGTTTATAATTATAACTAAACATGGAACTGATTAGAGCTAAGGAAAACTATTACCTTGAGCTGAATTTGAGTTTGCGGAGAAGAGGAAGGGATACTTGGTTCGTATATCTGCTACTGTTTCCTAAGTATCTCCCTCAAAGAACTGATTCCGCCAAAGAAATTTGACCAAGGGAATTTTTTTATTTCTCAGTATGTGAATCTGATGATCGAGGATCTAGACTGGAACCTCTTCGAAAGACAAATCATTCAGAATTTCTATGCCCTCTAAGGAAACTATGACTTCTGGGTCACCAATGCATTTCTTTAGCAAGGATACGTGGAATACTGGGTGTACTGAAGCTAGATCTGAAGGCCACTCAAGCTCATAAGCTACCTTTCCAAAATGACTGAGAATTCTATAAGGACCAACATATCGGGAACTGAGCTTTCCCTTCTTTCCGAACCTCTTTACCCTTTCATGGGAGAGATTTTCAAGAACACAAAATCACTGATCTCAAACTCGAGATCTTTTCTCCTCATATCTGCATACAATTTCTGTCGGCTCTGGGCAGCCCTAAGCCTTTCTCTGATCAGCTGAACCTTCTCTAAGGAATCAAACACTAAGTCAGGCCTACTACTACAGCCTCACCTACCTCAAACCAACCAATTAAATATTTGTATCTCTTACCATAAAGTGCCTCAAACAGAGCCATCTCAATACTTGAGCGATAGCTGTTATTGTATGCGAATTCAATCAAAGGCAAGTGGTGAGCCCAACTACCCTTAAAATTGACAATTCAGGCTCTTAGCATATTTTCTAGAGTCTGAATGGTCCTTTCTGCTTGACCATCTGTATGAGGGTAAAAGGTTGTATTGAGGTAAACTAGGGTACCAAGACCCTTTTGGAATGCTTTCCAGAAATAAGAGGTAAACTGAGTGCCTCTATCTGAGATGATGGATATTGAAACTCTATGTAACCTTACCAACTCTCTAATATAGAGTTTGGCATATTCCTTGGCTAAATAAGAAGTATGAATTGGCAAGAAATGAGCTGATTTGGTCATCCTGTCTACGATAACCCAAATGGAATCATGCTGATGATGAGTACGAGGCAAACCTATCACAAAGTCTATGTTCACGTCCTCCCATTTCCATGTGGGAATACTGAACTCCTGCATGGACCCACTAGCCTTCTGGTGCTCAATCTTAACCTACTGAAAAGTAGAGCACTTAGCTATAAGCTTTGTAATATCTCTCTTCATCCCTATCCACTAATAGATCTCCCATAAATCGTAATACATCTTAGTGGACCCTAGATGAATAGAGTATCGCGCACCATACGCTTCTTTAAGAAATCATTGCCTCAAGTCATCTACACCTGGCATATATAAATTACCCAAGCAATACAACACACTATAGACAATCTACTGAGAGCATCAGCTACTATATTGGCCTTGCCCGGATGATACAGAACGCTCATATCATAATCCTTCAACAACTCTAAACACCTTCTCTGACTCAAATTCAAATCTTTCTGAGAAAATTCATACTGTAAGCTTTTGCGATATATGAACACATCAACATGCACCCTATACTAATAGTGCCTCTAAATATTTAAGGCAAGCACTACAGTTGCTAACTCAAGATCATGGGTAGAGTAATTCTTCTCATGGGGCTTAAGTTTTCTGGAGGCATAGGCTATGACCTTACCTATTTGCATGAGGACACAACCCAAAACTACTCTGGATGTGTCACAGTACATAACAAACCCATCTAAACCATCTGGTAGTGTCAAGACTAGGGTTGAGGTGAGTTGAGTCTTCAACTCCTGAAAACTCTTCATCACAGGAATCTGACCACTGAAACTGAACTTTCTTCTAAGTCAATATGGACATAGGGGATGCAATAGATGAAAACCCTTCAAAAAACCAATGGTAATAGCCATCTAAACCCAAGAAACTCTGAATATCTGATGGAGAAATGGGTCTAGGCCAGTTTCTCACTGCCTCAGTCTTTTGAGGATTAACTCTAATTCCATCACCGGAAATAATATGACCAAGGAATTCTACCAACCTTAGCCAAAATTTGTACTTACTAAATTTGGCAAACAACTGGTGTGTTTTGAGAGTCTGAAGTACGATCCTAAGGTGATCTGCGTGATCATTGTCATTATGAGAATAGATATGAATGTCATCGATGAATACTATAACAAACATGTTCAAGTACTACTTGAACATGCAATTCATTAAGTCCATGAAAGCTGCTGGGGTATTTGTAAGACCAACGGACATGACTAGAAACTCAAAGTGACCATACCGGGTCCTGAAAGATATTTTTGGAATGTAATATTCCCTAACTCTGAGCTAATGATAGCCTGATCTGAGGTCTATCTTAGAAAAGTAACTTGTGCCTTGAAGTTGGTCAAACAATTCATTGATTCTAGGAAATAGATATTTATTCTTGATTGTGACTTTGTTAAACTAACGGTAGTCTATGTATATTCTGAGAGAATCATTTTTCTTATGTACGAATAAGACTGGTCGACCCACAGGGAAACACTGGGTCTGATGTTTAACTGTTCTTTTAATTCCTTGAGTTCTGCTGGTGCCATTTTGTATGGCGGAATAGATATAGGCTGGGTGTCTGGAAGAAGGTCTATTTCGAAGTTGATTTCCCTTTTGGGAGAAATTCTGGGATGATCTTCGGGAAACACATCAAAGAATTCATTTACTACTAGAACTGACTCAAGACTAAAATCTCTGAATTAGAGTCTTTGACTCGCATAAGATGATAGACACATCCCTTGGATATCATTTTTCTAGCTCTAAGGTATGAAATCAACTAACCCTTAATCGTTGTGGTACTACCCCCTTCATTCAAGGACAGGTTCATTTGAAAACTGAAAATAAACAATTCTATTTCTACAATCAACTGAGGCATAGCATGAATGGAGCCAATCTATACCGTGAATGAATCAAAATCTGTCATCCTTAGCTCTACAAAGTCTGTTGAAGTAACTTTCTAAGATATTATAGACGGAGAGTTCCTGTATACTCGTCGGTCTATGATAGATTTACCCACTAGGATAGAAACTAAAAAAAGGCTCTGCTAGGATTTTTGGACTGACTCTAAAGTTAACAGCTATATAGGGAGTTATGAAAGATAAGAATCTCCTGGATCTATCAAGGCATAAATATGTAAATGAAATATCTGTAACATACCAATGACCAAATCAGGAGAATTTTCCTGATCTTATCTGGACTGAAGCGCATAGAGCTTATTTGGGCGTTGCCCACTGGTGGTAGTGGAAGCGGCACCCTACTAATTTGGGCAACCTGACTGAGCTGAAGGATGATTATACTGACCCTGAGAACCTGACTAAGGATAATCTCTTACTCTATGGCTTGGCTTGCCACACCCAAAACAAACATCACTACCAGCTCTGCAGACACCCTAATGGTTTCTGTCATATGTCTGACAAAGAGGACTTGATCGAGCACTGCTGACACTTCCTTGAGATTTAGAGCCTGGCGCCTTATCTTTGTTACCAATTCTGAACTTAGGTACTTGAGCACTAGCTGGGGACGAAGCTGGAAGCAAAGATTTTAGACGAAGCTGGGAACAGTTACCGCCCTCTAACTTAGGCTAATTGAAATTGAAGCTAACTATTCTAGCTCTATTGTTTAGTCTCTCTCTCTATTCTTATCCTCTTTTATCTGCTGAGCATGGACTATGATCCTGGATATGTCCATCTCCTTAAGCAACATCACAGTTTTGTACTTCTTAACCACACTATCTGATACCCCAGACATGAACTTGATCATTCCATACGTACTATCTACTACTATATGAGGAGCATACCTGGCTAACTAAGTAAACTTGAGGGAATACTCTTTCATACTCATACTTTCCTACCTCATATTGATGAACTCTAACACCTTGTCTTCTCTCAACTCTAAGGGAAAGAATCTAGGAAAGCAGTAGCAAACTCTTCCCACTCTATGGGCTCTACATCTGTGCCCCTGTCTACCTTCCACTACTTAAACCAAGTATAAGCTATATCTTATGGCTGATAGGAAGCTAACTCAACACTCTCACTAAAAGTCACTCCCATAATATCTGTGACTATCTAAACCTGATGGAGGAACTCCTATGGATCCTCTTCTACCTTAGATCCTGAGAATAGGGAAGGATTCATTTGGGTGAGTCCCGAATCCTGGCTGCGACAGTATTTCCCACTGGGTTAGCCTGAACAGCAGTTGGCCATTCATTCTGAGCTATTACAGAATTGGCTAGAGTAGTGAATACAACTCTGAATTCTGCATGGAAGACATGCTCATCCAGGGGATCAACCTGAACGGGCTAAGGTGCTGACTGATTTCTGATTCTTCTTTCGTTAGTATTTTTGGGAGGCCTTTTCTAAAAATAGAAGGAAGAAACAAATTAAACAGAGAGTTTAACTTGAGCTCATGCTCACTCACACGACATGAATACTCCAATAAGGGAAATTTTTACTAAAATATCTCATAGCCTCTTGTCCATAAGTGTGGCATGCTACACACCCATGCACAAGACTCTACTTGATATGGCTTTCAGACTCCCTAGGACTCTATTGAACCTGTCTTTGATACCAAGTTTGTAACGCCCTAATTTTGTATCCCGGATGCTAAATGGTGTTACGATCTCGAAAGACCACAAGTTAACCCATGACTGATATCTGCTATGAGCACTAAATAATAATACTATAAATAAATCCAAAAAATAGGTTGAAATGCCATAAGGTTCAAAATATAAAAATACTAATAAAGAATATTAACTGTAATAATAATCTGCAAAATTAAATATTATCTGAAAGTTTAGTCTGAAAACCCTCTAACTAAACTATCTTAATATGGAGTTGATGGGACAAGGCCCCAACTAACTCCGACAACTGAACTACTAATAAACTAAAATACTGAAATAAAAGAATGCCCTCGATAGATGAAGACTCACTACTAAAACTGTTGCTGATAACTGGAACTGTCTATGAGCGATCAGGAACCTGAGCATCCAAACTTATGATATAAGACATCATAGCACAAAGAAAGAGTATGCGTCAGTATATGGAATATACTGGTATGCTAGATGAGGTAAGGGTGAATACAAGGGTTCATATGCATAAACAATAACTAACTGAATGATATAGAGTAACTCAGTACTAGAGTACATGGCTAACTAAAACTGCTATAAATATTGAGTATGCAATACTGTGCATATACGTGTATATTGTAACTGAGCTTTTACTGAAGCTGAGTTCTGAGTTCTAATAACTAAGTCACTGATATCTGAGAGTACTGATAACTGAGTTACTTAAAATAATTGACTGTAGTAGATAGTCCTGATTCTGTTGAACTGAACTGAGTTCTATACTGAGACTGAAACTGAGATTGTGGAAAGTAATCATCTAATCGACATGCCCTTTTTCTGAATAGATTTAGGGTCAAACCTTGCAACCCTAGCTGGAAGGGTGTCAGTACCGTTCCACAGGTAAAGAAACTGAAGAGTTACCCTCATTTGGTAGGAACTCTAATGAGAATGGTGAAACCCTCAACTGGGAGGTTAAAATATCTCATCAACCCTCAACTGGCAGTTTGATGTCTCAACCTATGTTGGCTACGTAGTTTTGAAATACAAGGACTACTTCTAAGGATCACACCTTCTACTGGCAAGTGAGCCCCCATCCTTGGGTTCACTCGGTGCTGAATCCTAATCCCAACTGAATAGACCCTGAACTAATTATACTGAACTAGATTAGAGTGATACTGAGTTTTACTGAGTTTTGTTGTTGACTGAGTACTACTGAGTTTTGTAACTGACTGAGTCCTAATGATTATGACATGACTGATAATATTCTATAACTATTGTAGCTCTAGGTAAACAGCTAGATTTTTGGGTATTAAATACCCCCAGGACTCTATAGCATGAAAAGTAGAGCGTAGCATGATCTTGAGAAACATAACAATGTACATTTGCCCATAATTCATTCATAAAGACATTTTATCAAACACATGTAGAGCATAAGCTTGTACATATACTAGCATATCAAGATTTCACCATTTAATTCACATGGACATTCTATCAAACACTTGGGAAGCACAACTTAATGCACATAATCATAGATTTCATATAAACATTGCAACTACAATGCCCAAACTTGCAAATTCAAGGATTATAATATGGAAATTACATAATTAAATATACATGCTATTTCAATTTCATGGAAACCACAATTAATCATGGATTGAAACTCAATTAATGTTATGAACATGAATACAATCAAGTTTCAATCATGTAATTCATAAATAAATAATCTCGTGGTTTTAAAAATGGATTCTTCGACTCTATGGGTGAAATGAACCCATAGATGAACACCTAACATAACTGAATTGATAAGTTTCGTGAGTTCTTAGTGATTTTCTTGAGCTTTGTTCTTGATTTCTTAAGATCTAAGGTTTGCTAATTGAGAGAGAATAATTTCTTTCTTGATATAAGTGAGTAAATAATGAGATATTAGGCTATTTAGGTCTTTAATCTTGTGTTTAGGCTGACTTGAATAAGGAAAAAAGACCTCAAAGCCCTTGGAACTTAAAACTTAGAATTAACTGAAAATTCTCAATTTTCACCCTCGGCGCGATGTGACGCTATCGCGCCGTGTCACTAGAATTCGACAATTGTGAATTGGAGGCTTGGCGCGATGCGGTGGAATCGCGTTGCTTCACTGCATGGGAATCTGGCACTTGACGTGATGCGCCATGATCGCGGAGCAATACTGGAAATTGAAAATTGGTGGTGGTATCATGTTGGCTCGCTAAAAAAAGTCAATTTCCATTTGGACTGCCTCTGCGACGCGCTGAAGTACCAGATGGTACACTATTTCACTTAAATGGTTCTAACTCTTTGCTCGGGTATCGAATTTGGGAAAATTTTATATCGTTGAAAATCTAAAAAAAATTCTACGCATTGGCATGATCTAAACTGAAAAATACTGAGTTTTCAAAAATTTTATATAGGATAACTCATGGACTGGAATTAATTTAAGTTAGGGATATATGAGGTATAACAAGTTCATTGCCCATTAGTGATTTATATGTTGATTTTAAGAAGTCTTGGATTGCCTTTCAGGTTTATTAGGTTCAATTCCTGGTGATGGTTTGCTCTTTGTATTGATATGGAATTGTGTACTATGTTCTTTCCATGATGTGGTTTTTGTCTAAGTGGAGTTAGAGATTCGGAAGTGGTTGATCTTTCTTGTGATCAATTCCTATGTTGGTGAATTAGGTATTTTGTTTTCAGATGGAGTTTTAGATTTATTAGTCATCTAAAGTTGTATTTCTCCAAGTTGATAGAGTTTTGGTTATCTCTAATATGATTTGTAGCCTTTGTGAGTTCTTGAGTATGCCTTGGTGGTTCGTGGCCTCTAGTGGATATAGAGTTTGTTGTTTAAAATTCAGCTGACAATTTATCCTCTATTGTGATTATTGTTCTACAGCTATGTTTTGATTTTGGCTCAACATGATTTAGTGAGGATGTCTAACTTGGATAGTAAGGTCGATTTGAGTATTTGACGTTAGTTTAGACTTATCAACTCAATTTTGGATTTTATGCAATGCAAAAGTTATTTGGGGGTTATGATAGATTAATCATTTGAATGCTTACCTATCTTCAAGTTTGGTTTGGATAGTTGAGATTGAGCAGTTCAGCCTTGGTGTTGATATTTTAGTTTGGAGTTATAGAGTTGGTTGCTTCGATTATTTTAGACTTGTCTTAGTTGGGTTTCATCCATAGGCTGGCTAAGACTAATCAATTTGTACCTACTCAATATTCATCAGTTCAGATGGATTATGGTTGATAAGTGTTCAGCTGGTAGCCCGTTGGCATGGTATTGGTTCCTTCATCTTTGACCTAGTTTTTAGCCTTCATCAAAATCTTAGATGATTTACTCAGCAAGAGTAGTATGCTTGAGTTTGACTCAGCATAGCTTTATTCTTAATAGATGGGACATCCTGGAGCGGATCATTTAGCAATGAGTAGTTGCACTTTAAACTCCTGGTCTCCAAATTTTATGGTCATTCAGTTCGGTTACTGCATCGACATTGATTATAGACCTTGGTTATATCCACTTGTGTGCCTAAGTAGAACATTATGCTCTTATTCTCATGTTTTCCATTATGGACTTTTAATATGATCATCTTTAGTTCTTAAAGGTTAGTGTGATGGAATTACGCAGACAAGACTCGGGTGACATTTTGCCTGGTTTAGAGTAGAGAGAAACTTTGGAAAGGCAAACAGACGTTGTTTTTGGATAATATAGTTGGTTTCATGACTCATGACTTTGTTTTCTTTTGGTTGGGATGAGTTTTCATTTTATTTAGTTGTAATAGATGTGGTATCAGTGTGTCATAGTTTAGATTTATGTGCATTAGCCATTCTCAGTTCAGTTGGTGGCCAGCTGGTGGTTGAAGTCGAGTCTTGGTTGATTGAGACATAAAGGAAGAAAGTTTGTTGAAAAAGGGATACTAATAGAAAAATCCCTTGGGAGTGTCATGTATTATTAAAGGTTATTTGGGGAGTCATGCTCAAAATGTATGGGCCCTATTCCTCGTCCTTTCGATCATTTGAGACCTTTCTATCCATTGACTTTTGCGGATACAAGTCCTTTTAGTAGTGGATATTATAATGACCCTCCCGATCCTTTCCTCAATTTGAATGTATTTCTATCATTTTGAACCTTTCCACACTGGCTAAAAGTCATTTATGACTTGTTGGAACTGTCAATTTGGTCATTAGACAGTTTTTTGGGTTTTAGGCTCATTTCCTTATTTTGAAGCTTTCACAGTATAGGATTTGGTGTCGGAATAAAACTCCTAGAAGATGACCTTAACATAAAATTTTGACAGTGCCATCAGTAATGGAACATTGATTTTAGGCTAGGAAGACCCTTGGTTCAGGTCCTGAGACTTTTAAACTCATTTTGGGCTATTGGGAGGATTATGTGAAAATTGAACTATAGGTATGGGCCCTACACCTAGTCAAAATGATTTCAGATGAAAGTTTCAATGGTTTCATTGAGTTCAGCATGTTGAATTTAGTATGGTATAATAGTTTTTTTGCGTGCATGGGTTTCAAATAATTCCCGAGCACTCGGTTGAAGTCTGTTTTGAACTTTGAATAAATTTGATGCATGGCACTTGATAGGTTTGCTTAAGCACTTATTGGGATACATTAGCACTTATGTGCTTCTTTAGTGTCCCTAACCCATTGGAAGTCGTGTGGTTTAGCACCCAATGGCCACTAAAGCGGAGCCCGCGTTAGTTCCATTGGATCTACATTGGCGGCACTCATGACTTTCTACTAGACCACTTTAGCGGTAGTCACTTAGCGCCCAGGTGTTCACTTTAGCGGCACCCATAGTCTATTTATCCTTTTTTCCCACCCTACTCTCTACCCTTTCTTCCATCATTTTTATACAAAATTGAGAGCTAAAGAGAGGAAAAGGGGTAAATCATCCACATATGTTGAGGTAAGCTAACCTAACTCTTTTTGGTCATTTACTATTAATTTTACCTTCAATTTCCATCCTAATTCATGGTAAAATTCATAGAAATTAGGACTTGAATTCCTAAATTTTTAGGGTTTATTTGAGACCCAATTTATGCTCCATTTGTGCTCAACTTTTGAGCACCTATTCCTTGTCCTTCAAGGACCTCGTTACAGGAGATAACACTCAACCTATACGTCAATTGAAGTTCAAGGTGGTCGTCGCCAATACATTTACCAAACTTTGGAGGTGGGGTCAAATCCACGAGAAACAATGTTAGTGCCAATCAAGTTGATTCAAAATAATAGATACAAGTTAAATTCAAACAAACGGTACAAAGGGATAAAAATGGGGGAGATAGAAGTCTACACTAATATTTCTTTTTGGGTTTTTCTAGTATAAATTTGAGGCTATGAATAATTAGAGTTTTAATAATTAGGCACGGATCTTGAAACTATGCAGTACTAAGGGAATGACATATGGGTGTTACTAATCAACTTCAATTTAGTAAATCAAATATGGGTAGGTTCAGTTATAGATATTGATACTAGTCTTTGAACAAAATATCAAACTTTGACCCATTGATTCTTTCGAATACCTAACAGGTGTGTTTAACATTTGGTAACCAAACCTCAATTTAGGAATCCCTATTTCAAGGATAATACCATGGTATAGTTAACTTCACAATCACCCTTATGTCTAAGATGGTGAAAATTTAGCAAACTACACACATAATTTTCTATTATTGCTTTGGTCTCCACATCTCTCTTTCAAGGATGATGTGGATTCCTAAAGTTCTCCCAAATCCCTTCTTTCGAAGATGGCCTTGAGATTTCTTGAATTAGGAGTTTTCACTCATCAAACCCATATGGGTATTTGGGTCTTTCACCCATAAATCCCAACCAAGTTAGCATAGAAATGATAAAACCCATAAGTATGAACTACCAAATAAAGGCAAACAATAACAACCCACACACACTTTAACCCCTATTCACTCATAACCCCAAAAGGGAGATCTAGCTACACATAAGATAAATAAGTAAAGATATACCCATAATCTCCATGTAAATGATTTATTGAAGCTTAGGTGAATGTTACTTCAAACTTTGCATTCCCACAAATCAACAATGGAAGTGAGCTAATCATCCACTTAGAAAGTCTCTAATGTATTCTTCATCCAAAATTTATACAATGTTTTGTTCTCCAATTATGGAGGCTATGAACTCAAGAGCTAAATATAAAATTTGGGGAAGATAGAATATCATCCAAAAAAATGCTAGGGTTTGAGTCTTTTTGTGAAAATTGGGACCAGCCACGTGCATTTCCAATTTTTCCCTTTGGCTAAACTCTTCACTTCAGCCACAATCACGCGGGTCTGACCGCGACCGTGTGTACGTTACCACAGTTATCTTCTAGGACCGTGATTGATTGACCATGCTTTGACTACCCCGACCACGGTTAGTTGACCGCCACCGCGGTAACTGAGGCTTTTTTGTTCTAGGTCTTTAGCTAAACTTTCTTGCTCCCTTTTGATCATTTTAAGCTCCAATCCACATCTTTCCATATCCTTAGCTATATACCTGCAGAGAGTGAATATTAGTTCATTTAATCACAAATATGATCATTTATTCATTTAAAACAAGGTATTGAGCACGATGTTGAGTGCGAATGAGTGGTAAAATTACCACTCATCAACACCCCCAACTTAAAGATTTTACTTGTCCTCAAGCAACACTACCTCTTACTATGAGACAACAATTATCTATGCCCAAACTTTATGCCTTAAAGATCACAATGACTCCAACTTTATCCACTACCACAAGTAGTTCATTGTACATGGGCTAAGCTAATTTCCACTACACCTTTCATATCAAAGATCCAACATTAAAGGATACATAAGACTTTAAAAAGAAGCCAAGCAACCAAAACTAATACTCTATAAATGGCTCCCTTTTGACCACACTTAAGCTATACTCCATTTGTCTCATTATTCAAAAGGTGGCAAAATCACCCACCTCAACTTGTTTCACATGCCAATCCTCACAAGAAATAAAACTCCACACACCAAGCTACCAAATACGCAACAAGGAAATTTAAGTGCAAAAACTCTCTTCCTCATAAAGGAAATCTCTATGCATCAAGTGTCATTCCATAGGATTGCCCCTATTTTCACTCGCCACTACAAATAAAGTAAATGGTTGGAGATATCAAAGATGTCATTCCATGGAATAATGTGTCGTAAATGTTCAAAAAGCTTCCTTTATTGGAACCTTTCTTTTTCTATTCCTTTATTTTCAACACTTAGGCACATTCGGCATTTTACTAACACTTTGTGGCTCCAAACTTCCTTCCATCAACTTTTACCACCCCCAACTTAGGCTTTTAGCTTCAACTTGCATCTTTAATTTCAAGGAGGGTATGGTTCAAAAGAGGGATAAAATAATGGTTCACGATTTGTAATGAGTTTGCCAATAAAAAGGTCCAAGGGCTCAAAGTGGGTAACTTGGGATTACAATTATGCACGGGTAGGCTTTTTAGGTTAGAGTGGTTTCCAAAGTCACAAAGATAGCCTAAGATCACTTCTCCAACCACATACAATCAAAATTAGCTTTGAAAGAATAATTGGGCAAGTTCTAGATAACACAAGAATACAAGATATGAATGAAAATAACTCACCACACATGGAATGCAAAATTCTCCAAGGGAGCTTAAATGTCCCTCCCGCTAGAGACAAAATTAGAGTATCTATATCTATTCACAAGTCAAAAAATTATAAAGCCACAAAGAGAGAAAAAGATTTGGTACAACATTGCCCACGTCCATGCCCTTGCTTTTCAAAAATTTTGGACGGAGAGGATTGATCATTTTGCATTAGCACCATGCATAATTTGCTAAACTATGGCTACAACCAAAGCCTTAGTCTCACATTTTGGCTCAAAATGGGCAAGCCACTCATATGGATACTCAAACTTCACCAATGGTGTATAACATGATTCCAAATTTACAATTTTCAATGCCACAAGTACTCAGACTTCCCTTGTATTCATGAAATTTATGCTACGGGTACTCAGAATGCCCCTGCATCTATGCCTCAAAACCCAAACATGGTGTTTTACCCTTACAAATATCTTCACTCAATCCATCATAGGGAAAAGTCTTTCATGCATCATCAAAATCAAAATAAAAACTAAAGTAAAAGAGAGAAACTATTACTAGAAGAAAAATATGCTAATCCATAAAACGTGAGCACCAATCGGGTACCCAATAATGTAACATTTATAAATAAAATAAAAATAGTATCCAAACTATCATCCCCAACACAACATCAACAAAAATATTCAGCACACAACACCACATCATGGGGCACCCCCAACTAAAATAGTGCAGTGTCCTCACTGTATGTGCAAGAAATAAAGTGTAAAATGGGTCTCCCTGAAGATTCATCAAGAGCTATCCTCTTCCACTGACTCTGCACCATCAACCCCAATATCATAAGCAGACCAATCAGCAGAGGACTCATTTTCACTATCTATCCTAGGTGAAAGTAGTTGATGGTAGGGTTTGAGCACCTTAAAGATGCATTTCACCCCCTTCCATAGATTCTTAAAGAATTTATATCTCTTATTCTCTCTCTTTACCATCTTATTATGTGAATCCTTGAGGTCCCTATGTGACACAACTAAGGTTGAATAAGCTCTCTCCAAATGGGCAACAGTGGCTCCCTACTTCTTCTTCACCTCACTATATTTCTCATAGTCTGGCTGAGTTACATACTAGTGGAAAGCGGTGGAGGACTCTCCCAATCCTTGAGGAAGTATGGACAATAGTTCCCTCACCACCTACATCTGACCAAAAATGTCATCGAATGTAGTGGATAATAAGGGTATGCAAGAATTTATGTCCTCCTGGGCTGACTTATTTGACTCCATCTTTTTTTTTGCTCTGACTTAGGAAACCCTCACCCGTATATTTTAGTGGAAAGATGCATGGTCCTATGGCTACATAAGTATCTATAGCATAATCCTCCACCTGTGCCCTCCTGCATAGCTCTGTAATAAGGAAAAGGAGAAGAAGATGTGTATACCTTCATGGTTTCTGAAGTACCTCCACTATGAGTGCACAATTTTTCCCATGTTTAGGGAGATTCCAGAGAGAATACAAGCCACCATCCAAGCCTGTATGTCTGTGACAATGTTCATATGGGTGCATAGAGATACTCAGCTTCATATGATGTTCAGCCAAAGCCTGGCCTCTTCTATGAAATCACTTATCAAAATGTCCTTCTTGGTGGTGGCCCAGGGTACTACCTTTTCTGCGCATATCATATCCACCATCCAGGTCCCTGGCTTGCATCTCTTTGCATGAAATTTCTCCATGTCAGCATCTAAGAGCCTATATATTTTGTTGATCTACTCTGTCCCAAAGTTTACTTATTTACCCCGGATCATCATCACTCAGTTTGTGAAGGATGCTATATTTAGGTTAGCGTAGAATTCACGTACCCAATGTTCATTAACAACACAGGGTTTTGGGGGGAAAAGTACGTCCACTTATTCTGAGTTAGCATGGCAGGGAAATTTGGGAACATTTCCTCTAACTTATCTAAGTTGATACCCCTTTCAAAGATCAACTAAGTTCTGTGCAAGTCCGCATTGTAGAAGTTCTGACATTGTGGGGTCATAAATCTATTGTTGTCAAATTCTTCCATATTTAAGGTGGCTTAGTTCCTGTAAACAATACATTCCATACCATCAGTATTATTATCTCTTAAAAAAAATATGCCAGCTCAAACAGATAAGCTCATGTGGAAGTGTTATGAAGGGTTTCAGAGGCAGAAAAGGGTGTGCAGAAATTTTGATTTCTTCCAAAAACTGCCCTCAGATATAGTGATCATGGAGCGTTGACCACGACCAAGGTACCGCTTTCGTGGTCATCGATACCGCGATTATGGTACGTGAGACCTGGTTTGACAGTTTCTGCACAGTGTTTGAAATGCTATTTTAACCCTGATTCTTTATTTCAACTAGGAATGAAGATATTATAAACAATGAATTAAAAGGCTAGAATGTGTGATTATAGCCACCAAACATGAAAGAACTCACATTAAACTCCTTGGGGCATTAAATTGAACACATGGTGTACACGATCACTTCAACAGTTTAAAGCTTAAGTTTGGTTACTCAAGAATTCCCCAGCAGCGTGTACACCAACTACAACAGCTAATCATATCAATAATCACTACTGAGCATTTATTTAGCAATGAAAACACTATTTTAGGACTTTTTCTATACTATGATTTCTAAGCATGCAATTATATTTAAAAACCAAGGAAATTGAGACAACATACCGAATTAGATAATGCATGGGATGAATTAATGCTTGGATATGCAATGTAATTCCAAAAATTAAAGAGAATTTTGAGAGAAATTTAAAAGAGAGCATGGGAGAAAGTGGCATTTGGATGGTCATTTAAACTAATTTAACCTCAATCGCGGTACTAGTCATGCAATCACGGTCACACAACCTCCGTAATCCTAGTAGAACAGAATGCAGTTGCGGTAACTGAGACCAAACAACCGGGTTTCCGGTGCTTCTTGTTCAGTCCAAATTACCAATTTCACATGTTCCCTTTTCAAATTCAATAAAAATTCCTCTTAGCACCAATATTTCATGGAATATGCATGCACAACAACAAAAATGAAATCTACTCTACATGCATAAATCAAAAGGATATGTGCAACTTTTCATGCCGTGATGAATTTTTTCCCATTGAGCGCTTAGTTTAACATCATAGAGCACGATTCCTTCACCACTTCTTTTTATGCTTTCACTTAGAAGATTTGAATCTTCATCACAGTTTTCGTTCAATTGCAGTAAGCGGTAGAGGGACAAGAGATTCAGATCTTCCAAGATGAGTCTTGGAAAAGGTGATGAAATGGAAAGCAAGCTTCGATCTCCCTATTTTGAAGACTTGAACTTTTTACCCAACTTTACATCAAACTTTTGGTTAGTCTCTTTGGTTAAAAGTGAACACATCAATAGGCCATTTCTTTTACATCAGAAGTTAAGCTCCTTAGCCATTGATGGGTGGGGTTCCATATGCTCTTTTGGAATGTCAAACCCCAAAATATAAGACTTGGACTCCTTCTCCCCATGATCCCCTATTTTCTAGGTAGATGGATTCTCATTACATCTTCTAAGCATAATGTTGAGAAGTGGTTTGAGTGAGGTCCAACCACTAATTTTGGAATTGTTTCCTCCAAATCATCTTCACCCTGGAATGAGCTAGAGTCATCATAAGAGATTTGCTTTGATTCTTCTTGAGACTATAGCACCATTCCTTTTATTTAGGCTTCTTCTTCCTCATTTGATTTGGTAGATTTGGAAGTCCCCAAGGAATCTTCACTACCAAACTCATCATCATAGCTTGGTTTCTCTTTTTGATTAGCCTCCTCTTGAAAAATGGGCATGGTTGTGATGTTTGCAAGAATTATGTCCTTTCCCAATTCCTTTTCCTTGACATTTTCCCATTTGAATACCTCGCAGGATTTATGCAAGCCTTGTGCATTCTCCCCTATTGTTATTACCTGATCCAAAATTATTTGAAGCATTACTTTAAGAGTAGTGGATCTGGTTTGTTGCTCCTCCTTCTTCTCATCAAAAAACCTATCAATCACATAAGAATAACTAGAAATTCGGTAGTATAATGGGGGGAGGAGGCATTTTGACAATCACTTCGATGTCCATTTTGACTACCACATGAGGTACAACCATACTCCCTATAGTATCGAGATGGAGATTCCGTCACTTTCTGGGGAGCATAGTAACAATCTCTCCTGAAGTGTGATCTGTCATAATATTGACATAGGTCATCTATATAGGCATTCCACCTACTAAAATCATATTTTTCGGAAGAAACCATAGCGAAAAGTAAAAACTAAAATAAAATCTACCTACAAAGAAAATCCCAAAGAAATATATACAAGCTTGAATTCAAGCAAGTAAGCTTAAATTCCAAACTTAACTTAATATGCCAAATTGTTCGTCGGCAACAGCGCCATTTTTTGATAACGCTTAACTTACACGTCAATTGAAGTTCAAGGTAGTTGTAGTCAATATATTTACCCAACTTTGTAGTTAGGGTCGAATCCATGAGGAATAATGTGAGTGGAAATAAATTTAATTCAAAATAATATATACAAGTTAAATTTAAACCAATGGTACAAAAATATTAAAATGGGGGAGAAAGGATTCAACACTAATGTTTCGTTTTGGGTTTTTCTAGTATAAATTTGGGGATATGAATAATTAGAGTTTTAACAATTAGGCACGGATCTTGGGATTTTACATTACTAAGGGAATGACATATGGGTGTTAGTAATAAACATCAATTTAGTAAATCAAATATGGGTCGGTTTGGTTATAGATTTTGATGCTAGTCTTTCAACAAAACACCAAACTTTCACTCAATTATTCTTCCAAATACCTAATGGTTGTGTTTAACATTAGGTAACCAAACCTCAATTTAGGCATCCCTATTTCTAGGATAATACCCATGGTATAGTTAACTTCACAATCACCCTTATATCTAAGATATTGAAAATTTAGCAAACTACATACATAATTGTCTATCATTACTTTGGCCTCCACATCCCTCTTTCAAGGATGATGTGGATTCCTAAAGTTCACCCAAAACCCTTTTTTTGAAGATGGGCTTGAGCTTTCTAGAATTTGGAGTTTTCACTCATAAAACCCATGTGGGTATTTGGGTCTTTCACCCACAAATCCCAACCAAGTTAGCATAGAAATGATAATATCCATTAGTATGAACTACCAAATAAAGGATAACAATAATAACCCACACACACTTTGACCCCTATTCACACATAACCCCAAGAGGGAGATCTAGCTACACATATGATAAATAAGTAAAGATATACCTATAATCTCCATTGAAATAATTTATTGAAGCTTAAGTGAATGTTACTTTAAACTTTTCACTCCCATAAATCAACAATTGAAGTGAGCTAATCCTCCACTTAGAAAGTCTCCAATGTATTCTTCACCCAAAATTTATACAATGTTTTCTTCTCCAAGCATGGAGGCTATGAACTCAAGAGCTAAATCTAAAATTTGGGGAAGATGGAATATCATCCAAAAAATGCTAAGTTTTGAGTCTTTTTGTCAAAATTAGGATCTTCCACGTGCATTTTTAGATTTTCCCTTGAGCTGAACTCTTCCACTAAGCCCCAATCATTTGGGTCCGACCGCGACCGCGTGTACATGACCGCGTCTATGCAACCATGGTTATCTTCTATGACCACGATTGATTGAACATGATTTGACTACCGCAATCGTGGTCAGCCAACCGTAATCGCAGTGACTAAGGCTCTTCTGCTCCAGGTCTTTAGTTGAACGTTCTTGCTCTCTTTTGATCATTTTAAGCTTTAATCCACATATTTCCATCTCCTTAACTTTATGCCTGCAAAGAGTAGATATTAGTTCATTTAATCACAAATATGTCTTATTTATTCAATCAAAACAAGGTAATGTGCACAAATGTTGAGTGCGAATGTGTGGTAAAATTACCACTAATCAATGGGTTTGATTTTGGATTCCATTTGCGAGCCCTACGGGCTAGTTCTTGACCCAATGTTTGACCTAATATATTAATAGCAATATGGGTCTCCTTACTCCTAACATCATATAGATTACTATTTTGATAGTGTGATGGCATTTTAGGATAATGGAGTGAAGATGGATGATTCATAGACAATTCAAGGGTTTTGGTTCAGCATCGAGGTAGACTTCTGTCTACTGTTCTTCTTGCGATAGTATTTTTTATATGTTTCATCTTAGATAGGGATGTTATGATGTGATTGTGGGTAGAACACCAAGACATAGTCTAAAATCTACATTTGGGGGTTAGAAAGGTAATTGACCCTTTCGGTGAAATACTTACTTGTAATGTTAAGCATAGTTGAGACTAATAAGCCTTTAGTATAATGTTTAATGCATTACTCGGTGGACTGTAATGGTTTTTCTTGAATTAGGATGCTATGGTTATTCGAATATGTATATTATTAGGCCCAAGTCTATGAACATGGTATAGGTATGTTTCTAGGAATTGTTTATCCTTGTAATAGAAGTGGCAGCTTATAGACATATTGATGCTTATAATTGTATTGTTTGGATCCTAGTGATGGCATGCATAGACTTGGTACATTCATGAGAACTTAGATAGTAAAGGGTACAATTCCAACTAAAAATATGGTTTTATTTTTGTCTTCCCTAAAAAGAGAATTATTCCTACTTTTAACTTTTAAAATAAATTCTTTCATAACAGGAATCATACCATCTTAATGAATAACCTATGTTCTCTTGAGACTGAAATGATGTTTTAGTGATTTGATCGAGTTTGATTTCAATCAATAGTTTTGCTACTACTATTTACCTTGGGAGTGAAAGATTCTAACCTTTTCCACACTTTTATGATGATTTAGTCTTGGAGTTTACCTCATGCAATGGAATTATGAACTTACACTTTTTTAACAATAGTTTTAGCCCATGCATTATATATATGGTATTGGATAGAGTGGATTGATAATGATTATTGGAAATCTTGGATTGATACTAGGTCATTGTATATGGGTACTCTCGAACCCCCCAGGGGTCCCTTCATCTGTGAGCCACTGTGTCAGAGGATAGAGGTCACCGTAGGTTCTACCTTTGTGAGTCATTGAGATAGAGGAGGTGTATACCCTCCTTTAAGAAGATGATATGGTCACTGCCAAAATATTGTAACCCAACAAAGGTTGGGGTCGAATCCCAAGGGAATACGTGAAATCGTGGCTCTCAGTTGTTGTAATCAACGGTGGAACTGGAAAAGTAAATAGGCAATTTTAAGTATCCAGGATAAACAAGTGACGAGTATCAACTTTGGTTTTAATCAGTCAGGAGTGAACACTAGGACTGTGTTCCCCTTGGCTTCTCAAATCCATAGTCTTATCATGCTTTGCTGAACCAACCCGATACCTTGAATACATAATCGATAAGTTGTGTACCTTTTACAGTCTTTTGGACGAGCAAAGGGATTTCACCTTTTGCTTTTTGAGTCTCAAGATGTTGCCTTACTAACCCTTATATTGATCCCAGTTAACTATTACCTTTTGAGTCTCTAATATTAGATGAAATCTAACCATTTTACTAAGATAAAACCTAGAAGCGTAGATCGACAGTTAAACTCTAAATTATTGTTGTCTTTATCTTTTCCTAGTTACTACTCCTATATTGGACTAAGTAGCAATAATATATGTGGGATCATAACGTGTTATCCCATTAAGAACTATATTATATAAAATATGACGCAATACATACAAGGGTATCGGTTCATAACAACGATAGCACTTCCCCTACTTTATTAATCTACTAAGGTTTCCATAACCCTAGCAATGGGTTTTTAGCTGCTTATGCTTGTAAAGTAATCAAAAACATTCATGATTGAAATCATAGATGAAATCATAATAATAAGAAATAGAAAACCCAAAACCGTAACTGAAGTCAATACAAGAGAGTTCACAGATCAAATTCCAATCTCGGAATCAAAATATGTTTGCGAGTATCAAAAGTGTGTAACTTCTACTAAAAACACATGTGGACCGCATATGGTCAAAGAAAGTGTCAGAAGTCCAAAATTCTGAGAGCAAACCTACAGGATTTTTTTGGCCCTGGCACTTGCGGTCTCTACTTGTGCCCACCCAGCAGGCCGCAAGTACTACCTTTACCTAGGGACTAGCTTACACTCTCCAAATAGTTCAAAGGACTTGGAGTATAATTTATAGTTTCATACCATTCAAAAATTTGAACTGAGTCTACCAAAATCTCGCTCAAGAAAAATCCTCCGCTTTCCTCCAAAAGAACTTTTTTTTTCTTGTGTTCGTATGTAGGGCGCAAGTAGGGACCATAAGTGGCCACCAACCCTTTTTCTCCTTTTTCTTTCGGGCTTGATTTTATGGTTTCCTCATGTACTATAAATACCCCTTATGTACTACTTATGGTCCACATGTTGACGTAGCAAGTGTCGGGAGTCATCTTTTCAGTTCTTCTTCAATTCCAGCACATAGTTTGATCACGAACAAATTGGAAAGTGTCCAAAGCATCCATATTTTATCCCATAAGTAGCCAAAAATTCCTTTTTTCATCTCTTTCATGAACATATCATCCAAAACATGATTACCTGCAAAACATACCCAAAATGTATCAAATCTAACAAAACAACCACAGAAACTTACATATTTTCATAGTTTTAAGCATCGAAAGTGTTATATTCTATAGCACATCAACACTCACAACTTAGAACATTTGCATGTCCCCAGAAAACAAAACATAATAGAACAAAAATGATGCTTAACTAGGAGAATCTAAGTTATTCAAGGCAGTCAATCAACACTTTTAAGCTTAAACTCAACACCCCCTCCAATCTCACTTTTCAAAACCAACTGTGTATGAACATGAAGCACAATAATTTAACACAATGGGATCAAGGTATGGCATTACATTAGTAAAATACAACCACGCATATGTAGAAGTTATACTACCCGAAACAAGAAAATAGCTAGCAATTATGACTCTGTACTTTCACAACAAAGAAGTCACACTCACTCATATGAAATCATACATGTTAATGCAGGGACAGTTAAGATAGGCTCATACTGAGGAGAGAAGTTCCAATCAATGTGAATCAAATACCATAGGCTTGCCCTTATTTTTTTTAACTTAGTTTTTAGACAGTCAAGTTAGGATCACTATAGGACTTTTCTCGGCTTGTAATGTAGGCTTAGGGGCCTGGTATGGTACGTATGGACATATCAAGTGACTAAGACTCCTTGGAACTATACTAACCTTGGTGTCTCATTTACTAGCCAATTTTCATTTTATTCCACCCTTATTCCCTTTTTATTCTTTATTGCACATTCAGGTTGGGTGTGATCTTTTATTATTTTTTTTCACTTTTTCACAATTTTTTATTTTTTTTCTACCACACCTCGCCCTACTGACTTTTTTTCTTATTTTACCCATCTACATATCCACTTTACACTATGCACCCCTATGATATCCACCCTTAACTTAGGCATTTTGCCTAAGTTGAGGTGCACATTGTCCAAGGAGGACTAAGGTCAAAACAAGTTCATTGTAATATAAATAGGAAAGTGAATATGTGAAATAAGAAAAATAGGCTATAAGGCTCAAAATAGGGATTAAGGGATATTATTTGATATATGAAAGGTCATTTAGGCTAAAAGTGGACTAAACTCAAAAATGGCCTATGATCCTTTCCTAACCGACCATTCTACAACCTAGGAAACACTATCGGGTTAGTTCTGGATTTAACACACAAAGGGAACTAAGTAGCATCTCACATACACATGGCACAAAGTTAATATTACAAACTATTATCTATCCAATTCATACAATTGTTAGTAAGTGATTATTATGTTCCTAATGCTAATGCCATTAAAACTTCCACAATGTTCACACATATATACATTCACACCCTTATAAAACACAATAACTGGAGAGGTATAATTTTTCTCAAAAATCAATGAAAAATATGACTACTGCCCTAAATACTTAAAAATCTCCTAATTACACAAAAAAATACAATAAGAAACAAAACATAATACGACATAATTTATCCTAGACAAGTAGGTTCAACAACCATACCGTGGTTGACGGAAAAAAAGTGTGACAACAAAAAGCCACAGAGTTGTGGTACCTCCCACCCCCAACTAAAAAACTATACATTGTCCTCAATATGCTAAAATAATACAAAACAAAGGAAAGTGGGAACATACCTAGGTTTCACTAGGCAACCGTGTTATGAGCATCCATGGATGGGGAAATATCAGCTGGCAGAGGAAGAGGTGGTAGCGGTGCACTACTAGATAATGGACCCACTGCTAGCTCAATACGACTTTATCTATCAATGACTGCAGTTTCCATTGAATCATATCTGGCCCTTTTAACGGCCTGGTCATATGGCATATCTGGATCCTACAAGTCCCCTATGTGACCTCTCTTGGCCCCAACTATTAAAACCTTCTCATCATCATTCGTAAAGAAACCAAACTATCTTAGTGCACACTGAACTTATATCTGGACCACTGGAGGTATAACTAAGGGAGTTGTAGTTATACGGCTCTCTGTGAGAGAGCGTACCACTACTCGTAATATATTAATATCCTCTATCATCTGGTCTAGATCTGATAACGCTCAATCTACAGCTCTCATTTGAGTGTAAAGCGGTCGTTAGCAAATATAGAACCCAACCTGGGTTGGGTGTCGATCCCACAGGGAATAGCTTGGCCAACAAGTAAGTAAAATTACTAAACTTTTGGTGCAAGTCTCGTAAGAAGGGGGATTCTTGTTTTGCAAGTAATGTAAACAAAAAGATGAAAATAATAAAGTAAAAAGAGAGAGATTGTTACGTTGGTTGTAAACAATGAGAATTGATGCGTTGGGGTTATGTCCACCTTCTGAGGTATACGTCTCTATTGGGTATGAGTGTGTAGAATTCTGACATGCAATTGCTTATAGAGTATTGTAGTCGATGGTAAATCCAAGCGTCTCTCGACCTAAACAAGGACTATTTCACTTTAACTCTCTCGAGCTTAAAGCATGTCTAACGGTACGAATTCTCCAAGAGGTTAGTCCAGTTACGGCACTAGCTATTTAATAGGAAAGGGTGTCCTACTACCTTGACATTATCTCTTTTCCAGACAAATAACTTTTCTCTCGAACAAGTTAAATGTTAGACTGGCGTATTCTTGCGTTTGCAACCGCAGAGAATGTAGATTAAGATGAAGAGAATAATGATATAAGCAATATACGTGCCTCGAACTCACAAGCTCACAGCAATAGATAGTAACTCATTCGGCTTCCATAACCCCAACAGAGAAGATTAGTTACCCATGAATGCGAAGGAAATCACGACTGACATTGTTATTATATCACGATATTGAGTAATGGCGTGTAGATCAAGTGATAGGCGTGAGGCGTGATTCCTTAGCAAGTAACGATTCTCTTGTTGTGGAGTTTAAGAATAGAAGAGTAGATTGGAAGTGTTTGTAGTGGAAGATGAGAGGGATGGAAGAAAATTAATTGTTGAATGATCTATGTAAGATTTGTTGTTTTTTTAAGAAGATGTTTTAAAATCTCTAGCATGATAGGGTATTTATAATACCCATATCCTAATCCTACTAAGCTAATGAAATAAATAACCAAATCCTACTAGACTAATGAAATCCTTAACCCAAATGTACTAGGTTAAGGTAACATTATCATAATCCACATAAAATAATGAAATACATAACCTAATTGTACTAGGTTAATGTATCATTGTCAAAATCCAGCTTTGTGTCTGTAAGTCCCCAAAGTCTTCAGAATTGCTGTTTTAGCCCGGGACAAATTTTCCATGCAGCAGTTTTGGTCCTTAGGCGTGTAAACTCCCTTCCCTTCCTTCGTGAGCTTTCTTTTGCGTCAAGTAAGCCATAAAATGCTGAATTCTGCATCATTTATACCTGAAACTTTACTAATCATGTTCGTTAGCTCATTTACAGGAAAAAGGACTAAAAGTGCATGAAATATATAATTTGTTCTCAAAACTAGGCTAAAATATGGGCAAAATATATTGATATAGGCGTGTAAATCCGCCTATCATCAACACCCCACACTTAGAGCTTTATTCGTCCTCGAACAACATATCATGTCCTTCTAAGCATCAACTTAAGGTTTTTACAGCAACAGCACAAAACATTTATTAAGACAAGCACAACGATTATCAACCAAGAGTAGCTTTCCGATTATAAGTAGAAACAATTTAACCTCAAGTATAGACTCGTGATGGTGATCAACTCGCATGCAAACGTTAAAGTGCATAGAATCATATACAACTATCCAAAACTCATCAACCATGTGTGTCTTACCATATAGTACCCATAATCACTCACAAATATAGCATATTTTTCAAACATGGGTATCAAAATGTCCTTGCTCTCACTCTCACAAAGAATTCATATGTAGCGACTGATGACCATAGGCTTTCCCTTAATGTAATACTCTACTAAATGTCAGAATTCTAAGCTTAGTATCAAGTAGGTCTTTTGATGGTTGTAATGTAGGCTAAGGGACGGGTAGGACTATTTTGGCCAGGAATAGTGACTAAGTTCCTAAGCGCTTTAATACATCACTTTGTATCATTGACACTTTTTTCTTTCAACCTTTCTTCTTTCTTTTGTTATACCACCCTTGTTCTCCTCTTTTGTTTTTCAATTTTAAGCACAACTCACTTTTCAGCTTTCTTTTCCTTTTTCTTTTCACAACATACCTCTTATGATAGCACTTTCTTTTTCATAACACATTCAAGCACCATTACAATTTATAGAATCATACTCACCCAATTTCCTCTTATGTTGTCACATGACTTTTTCACTTTAAATCACTTAGGAGTTTGGATCAAATTACGGTCTTGAAAGAAATGGATTAGGCTTACATACAAGGTTGTCAAAGAAATAGGCTAAAGGCTCAAAAGGGTTTAACTAGGATGATGTCCATGGGTAGGTAAAACTGAAGGTAAACAAATATGGGTTGCCAAAGAAATGCCTAAATCATATCCTAAACTTACACTCCTTATTTTCGCTTTGCATACATACCAGGCAAGTTCTAGCATCAGCCACAATCATAGAATATACGATTATCTCACACACACAAGGCACATGGTCGACTTGCTTGGAAGTAATATAGACTCTCGACCCAACAAGTGAAGGAATTGAACCACACAATATCACATAATGAGTCACAACTAGAGCCTAAACGTCTCAATAGTCACAATTGTAGCATATACTCTTGTTATAATCTCATGCTGCCTATCAAAATAATTTCATGCGAAGCTAGAAAAAATTTACTACTAAAAAAAAATGAAACAAAAACAAAGCAAGCAAACATAGATGCGAGTAGAGAAGTATAGCATGCAATACCACCACCCCACACTTAGTCGGGACACTGTCCTCAGTGGAAAATAAATACGAAGAACCTGGTCAGTCGGACTCGTCCTCAATGTCGGGGGTCATACCCTTTGCATCGGAATCATCATCAGAGTCGTCATTCTCAGAAGTTCCTCATAAGTATCCCACTTAATTCCAAGAGTGAGTCGAGGTATTTGCAGCGAGGAGGGTTCTCCTTGCTCTTTTTGGCCTCTTTTCTTGCCCTTTTGGGAAGTGGTAGCCTTCTCCTTGCCTTGCCTCGCTTTAGGTGCCATTGTACCTGAGACTAGAAATAGTGTTAATGGTAGCACAATCTCAGTTGATACAATCTATAAACAAGCAGTAGGGGTACCACCCCACACTTAGTTTTGTTAACACAAATCAGTGAGGTGAAAGTAGTCGATTTACTCAGATTTCATCGAGATACGTTTTAGGATTGTATTCCGACAAGAAAATCAGCAATGCATCACTTACTTGCAGCCATTGGACTACTTTCATGGTAGATATAGCAACACTACTACATAGGGGTTACCACATTGAATCGTTATTCTTACAACAATCACAACCTCCTAAGTCGGTAGGCACTATAAGTCTTATCCCTATGACCGGGATAGTCTAACATGTAAGTATCCAAACAACAATCTTAAGCAATATTCATAGCCATAGCAATTCCGCAAATATCATAACAATGCTATTGAAACCAAATTCAAGTCGGAAACAAGTCAAGATTTTCCTACGTATATGTTCACTCACATGATTTTGCAACAACAATCCAAACACATGAACATCACCAACAATCTTATATAATTTAGCAATTCATAATAGACATAGAAACGTAGTACTTACAAGAAATAAATGAAGAATAAGAGAGTACTTACTTGCTTGAAACTTTGTGGAGATGGTTTTGTGAATTGGAAGAGCAAAAGAAGAAAATTTTGAGAAGATTTGGAAGAGTATGCGGCGCCTTTAGGGTATTTTCTATTGTGGTTGTGTTATAAAACTAAGTCCCCTTTATATAGGAAGAGTATAGGTCGGGTTATGACCCATTTACAATCGGTTTTGGAGACAAAAATCCTACATATTAGGCGCATAATACTCGGCATATCAATGACATATGCGGCGCATTGTCTATGGCATAATGGGACATATGCGCCGCATAGTCTATGGCATTTGTAGACATATGCGCCACATAGTCTATGGCATATGAGATACTGAGACCAAATTCCATAGCATAGGCGGCGCATAGTCAAAAGCATACCTAGGAATAGGCGGCGCATAGTGTATAGCACACTAGATTCCGAGACCTTAGGCTATAGGATAGGTTGTGCATCGTTCGTGGCCTAGTTTTACCAAGTCCTAGCCTTTCTCGAAGCCTATTTTGGCGTGAGAAAGGCTCAATCCATAGCCTTATGCATCACCCTTCCTAACTTACCAACTTTACCATACAATGTGTCCAAATCGTCAATTGAAATCAATCTCCTCGTTGACTACTTCTTGCACCTATATTCGCTCAAACAAATGAAAACGATTAGTACGATGGGTTGCCTCCCACCAAGCGCCTTAGTTTTGGTCGTGGCACGACTCTTATTTTTGGATTTTTCATTTATCAAAATCAAAACAAGTACTAGAAGAAACGATAAAATAATAAAACGATAAAATGATAAACGATGGGTTGCCTCCCATCTAGCGCTTGATTTATTGTCGCGGCATGACATAGTTACCTCGAGTACTCAGACTTCGTCGGGATAGATGGTGGATCATTTTCTGAATGGATTTAGACGACAATGAGGCTTACCTGTGGGCATGCGATCTTCTTCGAGATGGCTCATACATTTCCCCGGAGAGTCACCAATTATATCGTCAATAGTCCAACCCATAGCTCTCTTGTATCTCTTCAGAGCAGAGATGAGAGCTTCTACGTGTTGTTTACTTAAATCATCTGCACTCTCCAGAAGTATATTTCTACTTTCCAAGAACACATACCTTAGATAATCGGGGAGCTCTTGCGATTCTAGTGTTGGTGTCTCGTCAATGGGAGTCTTCGCTGTTGGTTGCTTCTTGAGATCACAATCCGGTTGCTTAGGAGTATAAGACTTTATTTCTGTTAGAGCACCCATAAGTTCTTCATAATCTTCATTATCCTCATGCTCAACTTTCAGTGGCGCAACAGACAATGGCTCAACAGTAGGCTGTTTCTCTATAGATAATGCTTTCATATCCTCATGATGAACATCAGCTACAGATAACTCATTCATATCGCTGGGCTGCTTCATGGCTTTGCATATATCAAAGCGGACCACTTCGTCATTAATTCGAAACAAAAGCTCATTATCTTTCATGTTAATAAGCACACTTCCAGTTGCGAGGAAAGGGCGTCCCAAGATTATGGGAACGTCAGAATCCACCTCACAATCCAGAATAACGAAGTCTGCAGGAAAGATAAATGAAGATACCTTCACCAACACATCATTCAAGATACCCACAGGTCATTTTACCGACCTATCAGCCATCACGAGCCTCATATTGGTTGGTGTTGGATCTCCTAGCCCCAACTTCTTGTAGATGGATAGTGGCATCACATTGATGCTAGCTCCTAGATTGCACAATGCCTTGGCAAAATTTAACGATCCAATTATGCAGGGAATAGTGAAAGCTCCAGGATCTGCCTTCTTTTGAACTAGCGACCTTGTGGCGATTGCACTACAATGATGAACATTATCCGCTAACTCATAACTTGCTGCCCGCTTCTTTGTCAACAGGTCTTTCATAAATTTTGCATACCCAAGCATTTTTTCAAGTGCCTCCACTAATGGAACATTAATGGTCAGCTGCTTTAACATATTCATAAATTTGCTGAACTTTGTATCATCCGCCACCTTCTTCAATCTTTGGGGAAAAGGTGGTGGTGGGTATGGAAGTGTTCTCTCCACATTTTTCTTCTTCTCTTGCTTCCGTTTTCCAGCTTTTTCAGGCTGCACGTCGTTAAGAACGTTAGGTGAGGCTGCTGCGGCATCCTCCTCTTTCGCCTTGTCATCAATTTCCACTTCTTTGTCAACCACTTGCTTGCCTTTTTCTGAAGTTTCCAGCACCTTACCACTTCGGGTAGTGATGGCCATGCATGACCCATTATTCCTTAGGTTTTGCACAGTATCGCTAGGTAAAGTGCCAACCTTTCTTTGATTGAGTGCTGCTGAAAGTTGGCTCAATTGCTGCTCTATTTGCTTGATTGAAGTGGAATGAGAATCAACTAGTTGTTTCATAGAGGACAAATCATTAATTACCTCAGTAACTCCCGCGCTCGTTGCTTCCACTCCTTTCAATAATTTAGCCATCATGTCTTCCATACTTCCAGAATTAGATGTGGTGGTATCACGTCTACCAGGGGGAACGTACAAACCACTCTTTTCATTGTTTTTCTTCCAACTACCTTGGTCTTTGCTTCCATATTTATCATAATAGTTCCGACCTTGGTTTCCTTGGGTATTCCCACGGAAACCCCCCTGATTGTTCAAGTAGTTGGCCTCTTCTTCCGAATCAGATTCGTCTCTTCCTTTTAGCGCCACAACTTTCACTTTTTCGGTCTTCCCTGATAATAAATGCTTAGTCAGAAGATCCACTTGCGTTTTCATGTGCGCTAAATCTTGATCACGTTCTTCTTGTCTTCTTCTTTGGTCTGCAGTCATGCCTATAGATAAAGTGGGGCTTGCTACCTCAGAATCCCTGGTATGTCAAGCTCTACTTTGTTTCGTCATACGATCTAACATATTGCTTGCTTGACCAAAGGTGAGGTCCATAAAAGATCCTCCAGCTGTGTTATCCACCACTGGCTTAGTTATTGAATTCAAGTCTCTATACAATATCTCCATGAGGTGAACATTAGTCATGTGATGGTTTGGGCATCTCGCTAGCTTTGTCTTGAACCTCTCCCATGTTTCATGAAGAGCTTCAGTTGGAAGCTGACGAAAGTTGTTGATTTCATCTCTCAATTGTGCCCTTTTGGAAGGCGGAAAGAATCTTTCTAGGAAAGCGTCTCTCAATTGCCTCCAATTTGTAATTGAATCAGGAGTCAGCCCATTCAACCATAGTGTTGCCTCCCCAGACAGAGACAATGGAAATAGACGTAATCGAATTGCATTCTGACCAACACCAGGATTGTCAAAAGACTTGCATGTAGAAATAAAGTTGATGAGATGCATATTCGGATCATCGCCTGCTAGTCCACCAAATAATCCCTTGAGTTGCAATAACTGAATCATGGTGCTTGTGATGTTGAACTTGGCTCCGGGCGCTAATGGTGGAGGAATAATGGCTCATGTGGCTCCGGCTCCATCAAGATCATCATCATCATCAACGAACGGTATTTCACGTTGTGCATCCATTGATGCACTGAATAAAAACCTGCAGTAAAAAAAAACAAAAACTAAAAGTAAAAGTACGAGAGTCTTCGACCAAAGGGTCTAGTAATTATTACGAACTTGATTGACACTTGTATTACCCGGCAACGGCGCTAATTTTTGATAACGCTCAATCTACAGCTCTCGTTTGAGTGTAAAGCGGTCGTTAGCAAATATAGAACCCAACCTGGGTTGGGTGTCGATCCCACAGGCAATAGCTTGGCCAACAAGTAAGTAAAATTACTAAACTTTTGGTGCAAGTCTCGTAAGAAGGGGGGATTCTTGTTTTGCAAGTAATGTAAACAAAAAGCTGAAAATAATAAAGTAAAAAGAGATAGATTGTTACGTTGGTTGTAAACAATGAGAATTGAAGCGTTGGGGTTATGTCCACCTTCTGAGGTATACGTCTCTATTGGCTATGAGTGTGTAGAATTCTGACATGCAATTGCTTATAGAGGATTGTAGTCAATGGTAAATCCAAGTGTCTCTCGACCTAAACAAGGACTATTTCACTTTAACTCTCTCGAGCTTAAAGCGTGTCTAACGGTACGAATTCTCCAAGAGGTTAGTCCAGTTACGGAACTAGCTATTTAATAGGAAAGGGTGTCCTACTACCTTGACATTATCTCTTTTCCAGACAAATAACTTTTCTCTCGAACAAGTTAAATGTTAGACTGGCGTATTCTTGCGTTTGCAACCGCAGAGAATGTAGATTAAGATGAAGAGAATAATGATATAAGCAATATACGTGCCTCGAACTCACAAGCTCACAGCAATAGATAGTAACTCATTCGGCTTCCATAACCCCAACAGAGAAGTTTAGTTACCCATGAATGCGAAGGAAATCACAATTGACATTGTTATTATATCACGATATTGAGTAATGGCGTGTAGATCAAGTGATAGGTGTGAGGCGTGATTCCTTAGCAAGTAACGATTCTCTTGTTGTGGAGTTTAAGAATAGAAGAGTAGATTGGAAGTGTTTGTAGTGGAAGATGAGAGGGATGGAAGAAAATTAATTGTTGAATGATCTATGTAAGATTTGTTGTTTTTTTAAGAAGATGTTTTAAAATCTCTAGCATGATAGGGTATTTATAATACCCATATCCTAATCCTACTAAGCTAATGAAATAAATAACCAAATCCTACTAGACTAATGAAATCCTTAACCCAAATGTACTAGGTTAAGGTAACATTATCATAATCCACATAAAATAATGAAATACATAACCTAATTGTACTAGGTTAATGTATCATTGTCAAAATCCAGCTTTGTGTCTGTAAGTCCCCAAAGTCTTCAGAATTGCTGTTTTAGCCCGGGACAGATTTTCCATGCAGCAGTTTTGGTCCTTAGGCGTGTAAACTCCCTTCCCTTCCTTCGTGAGCTTTCTTTTGCATCAAGTAAGCCATAAAATGCTGAATTCTACATCATTTATACCTGAAACTTTACTAATCATGTTCGTTAGCTCATTTACAGGAAAAAGGACTAAAAGTGCATGAAATATATAATTTGTTCTCAAAACTAGGCTAAAATATGGGCAAAATATATTGATATAGGCGTGTAAATCCGCCTATCATCAAGATCCAATTCATCTGTCTCTGTGAATTGAGTTGTAACCCATCTCTCAAACTCATCAAGATATTCCTAAAAGTCAGTATGTAGCTCAAACAGTGTATCGCTCTGTGTGGCCTCTTATCTGGCCTCTTATCTGGCCTCTACCTGCTCGAATTTAGTCTGAACCCCTAATCTTATTTGCTCGTAGAGAGAGTCATCTCGATCTCAACAACCCTCAACCAAACATCAGTGGCCATCTGACTATCCACTAAGCTCTGCAAGAACTCTCTTAATATAGTGATCATACATGTAACAAGAGCTGTAAAGAATGGGCGAGTAGGCACTTAAGATACGCCAACAGGCTTTGAGGTCAAAGTCGGGGCTGATGAAGAAGTGGTTGGTGTCCCCTTGCCCTGTGCATTCAAATTTGGAGCCTCTTTGCTCCCCTATTTTAATATCAACACAAACACCCACATCACCTCTATATGTATCACCAGGCTCTGTCGAAATTGTTGGACCTTTAGTCTGGGACCTAGGTACTAAGGCTAGCTCTGTAGATCTCCTGAGAAGGCCTAAGCATACCATATCCTTCATACTCTTTGTTAACACAGTATCCATCACATGTATGCTCTCATCTACTCTCAATATCTCAGGTACACTAGCCTCATCGTATAGCCTCTGAATTATGCAAGGGAATGCAAGATTAGTTGTCTCCCAAAATGGTCTTTCATGGATCTCATACTAGAGGATACTGCAAAATTAATAGAATATTGGACCATCATACTAGCACTAGGGTTGCTTTCTCCTAAGTCAAAAAATTATCTGAAGCAGTGGGGAACAGTCGATATCTAATTAGCAACCACCAAAACTTTGCTTCAAATATTAACAAGACCTTTTTGATCGCACCATGACCCTCAATCCATGGTGTATCATCACCCAAAGGTAAAATATAGATAGCCATCTACCTAGCCATCTTAACCCTCTCTCATCTATGCTAAGCCTCCTATATAATATGTTGATCACATGCGACTCTCAATCTATAGTTGCACTTAGCTGTAGATGCAAGAGTAATATAATCAGGAGTAAAAATAACCTGGCAGATAGTCTCTACTGACAGATCAACTCTGACCCCTCTCACAAGTGTATGATCAAGCTGTGGTTACTCTATGTACCTCATCAGTCTTGGCAATCTGCACATGGAAAGATCATTGTAGCTTGACATGATGCATAAAACTCATGTACTATAGTTGTATTGTAAGAATTGAGTGGTTTAGTAATCCACTCTAACTGGTAATGATCAAATATAGCACGTAACTGTGGTACTCGCCTCAGTCCAAATAGATTGGTCTGGAGCTCCTCATAAATAAGCCTCTTAGGCCTGCCAGTATCTGAGATACGACTGTCTATACCATAAACCACCAGTATATCCTCTACATACCACCTCAAAGGTACCTCCATGGCATGTGTGGATGTAGGAATCTATCCCTAATTCACCGATGTATCAAGGAAAGCCTTCTCTGTACCCTCCTCAAACTGATGTTCATCAGGCTATTATACATGTGTGGCGGTAACCTTCTCAGTCTGGGGTACCATTGATGCCTCCTTCTATTCAACATCCTCAGATGAATCTTGGGACCTCTTCTCAGACTGGGGGGTTTGACACATCCTAGGTTTTTGTCCCTTAGAAAATTTCTTGGATATTTGGTCTCTGGAAAAGATACAACTAAGGGAAATGAGTCGTACACTGGGATACGAGTGGTATGGGTTAGTCGTATGCTGACCAGTATTGGTTGGTGGGTTGGATTTTGTTTTAAGAATGGATACAACTTAGGTAGTACGAATCATATTGATGGACACGGGTCTTTTGGTGTGAGTCTTTCCTTCACTTAATCTTAGACTTGGTAGACTAAGTCGAATCAGAGTACGAAAGGCTCACCATGATTCGTAAGCCAAGGTACCAGTCGTACCATGGACTCATATGGTGGGCAGTATTAAATCCTCTTTAGATTTTATTTTGCCAGGGGTACGGATCATGGGTACAATCGTATGCATGGATGCGACTTGGTTTAGGGTGAGGCATACCTTGGATAGTGTTGGGTCCAAAGAAAATGGCGTTAGGTACGAGTGGTGGTATCACTCGTATTGAAGGGTACGGTTGGTATGGATAATCGTATCCCTCTTATGGGATTTTGGTGCAATTTAAGTGTGGTAAATCTAGACATTTCCTCACTTAATCTAATAAGGCCCCATGACTTTTAACTCATGTGGGAGGCTATTTTCCCTATTATTCTATTCTTTAACACTTAGAAAAATACTCTATAATTCTCTCTAAAGTTCTTGGGCAAAAAAAACTAGGGTTTCATCTTAAGGATTAATTTGGGTCTTTTGTTGGTGATTTCACTCCATCATCATCTTGGTTTAGAGCATGTTCTCTTCCCTCATTGTTAGTTCCAACTAATGGCATGGTTTTATACAGTGTTTTCATGGTTTGATTATTGTATGGCTTTGGGTTTTCAAATATAATTTTGGGGTTTTGGTTATAAATGTGTGGTTATGGTTTTCTCATGTTTTAATTATGCTTTTATATGATTTAATGGTGGTTTGGGATAATTAGTTGCTTGGGAATGAATATTTGGTAATTGGCTTTGGTTTTGAAAATACTATGCCCTCAATGTATTTGATAAAATGCCTATGTGAATGTTTTCACTATATTGTTGGATTTTAATAGAACTTATGCATGGTTTAAACTTGGTAATGGAACCCTAAATGGCTAAATGGTTTGGAATGGTCAAAATAGAATGGTTTTGGGTTTAACAATCATTCTTGTGGGGTACATGTGACTCCCTCAAGATAATTGGATAATATGATCTATGGGTACATAGGAATCCCTTGATCTCAAAAGGTTTACTAGGGACAATACTTGCAAGTTAGAGTCGGTATGACGATACCATTATGCATATCCTCAGTTAATAACAATGTTTTGGTTGGTTGGAAATGGTTTTAATTGTGCAATAAAGACTTGGTGTGATAGCTAACCGTGAAGGTAGGAGTCCAATGGATGAACACTGGAAACTCATGTTTGCCGACATGAGAGGTAGTTCATGGTGACCTTATATGATACTTCACGGTACACGGGAATCCTCTAAGTACACTATACATATGTATCATAAAGGGTGATAGGTACTTAGAAATCCCTTACTCTTATGGTATCTCTGGTTCGTGCGACTAGCCTGTTCAGGGCATTACACTGAGCCCATTTAGCCCATGGGTGGTTAAGTACCTTTAAGCTACACATACCCAGGTTAATGGTTTTAAATGCATACTAAACCCGATCTCCCTTCCTAGCAAGATTATATTTATATATGTATGTTTTGTATGCATATAGATAGTTTACGTGGTTTTGTTAAATGGCATTATTTTATCCTTATACTAAGTTCATGATAGCGTTCACCTGCTAACCCATATTCGGGTGGTTGTATCACTACGCAATCCAGGAATTAATTGTTAGACTTCTCCTACTTAGCGATCAGACTTCGGGATCAACTATTGGATTGAAGTTGTGAGCTTTTATCTTTTTGGGTGGCTCCATTTCATGGATGTTATTTCATACTTTGGTTTATTTATGGGTATTGGTTTTGGCTATGGTTAGGGTCATGTCCTAATTGGATTTTGATATTCTTTTTGTGGAACTACTATGGGTTGGAATGGGTAGGATTGGTATTGGTGTTAGCCTTAGTATTTGCATTGGTATTGGGGTTGATAATGTAGGACTAAATTTATCACTGTTCCATCTTCTTTTATTTTGGGATTATATAACTATTATGGAACTCATATGGTAATGGTTTAGATTATGGTTTGGTTGGTATTGGTTATCGATTGGGTATCAAACCATTGGACTCGTTTGGATGATCACGAATATAGACCTATCCCAGAGTCTTGGATTATGCAATAATGTTATCTTGTCATATGTTTAGAATTCATCAAACTCAGGATGTGCATAGGTCGGTTGGGTTGGGTAATGGTGGTGGTCTCGAGTGATTGAACTTTCGATGCCCATTATGACAAGGCCCTTGATCGGGTCGTGTCAGGGTCCTGAGTTGTAACTTGTGGAGTAGACTCAGAATCTGTCTTGTCCTCATCATTATCATCATCTGGTAGAGGAGTATTTGAGGTTGACTTCATCCTTGGCCGGGATGCAACTTCCTGAGCAACCTGGCGTATTTGTCCTCTAGTAACTCTGCGTGTCACCCCAAATGCAGTGTCTCTAAGTCGCTGCATCGGGTATTCCTCCACTGAACCACTAGGCTCGGAAGACTCTGCCCGCCTCCTTAAGGTACCAGCCTTCTTGTTCTTAGCCACTTTAGGTGCCATATGTACCTAAAAAACTAGTCGTTAGTTTCCAACAAAAGTGAGGGATTACAAAAGTTGAAGAAAAACTCTAAATTTGAAAAGTTTGAATTTTTCTTCAATTTTCACACCCTTATAACCTATTTGAAATCTCCACAAGTCCAACGTGCACACACCTATCAAGAATCATGATTTTTAAGGAAAACAAAGCACGCTCAACTTGTGGTATTACTCTAGTCCTTCAAGTTCAACTTTCGGTTAGGGCCTATCCTTAGAATTCAATTCAAAATAAGGCCTTACGTTATGATTTTAGGCTACGTTATAATAGAATCTATATATTTTGCATGGGAATACACATATCAAATTTTTATACAATAAATATATCAATATATAACTATTAGGAACCAAAAAAGTTACCTCTTTTATGATGAACCAGAAGTGATTAATGAAGAACTCGAGCAAAATCAAAGTTGAAACTTGCTTTTAGTGTGTTAGGACAAGTTGGTATCTCAAACAAGTGTCAATTTAGCATTTACTTAAGTGTGGGTTTAGTTTATGTTTTAAGAGAGAAGTTTACATTCAAAGAGAAAAGTGAAGTTTTGAGGATTTGAATAAGTTAGAATGAGGTTAAGGATGTTTAAATATCAATGGTGGGCTGTTTTAGGTCTTATATAAGTGTTGGTGGGCCCCAAATTTTAATTAAAATTTGGGCCCACTCATGACCTAGCCACGATAGTTACTTGTGCCTGCCACATGTGGACAGGCAGAGGGCGTAAGTTCCACCTACAACCAGCATGTGCAGGGCCAAAATTTTAGGCCCGCTTTCTTGCAATTCGGAATTGGCTCTATGATATTTTTCCATCTACTTATGGTCTCGTAACTTAAGTTTATGGTCCCGAATGTATGATTAGGTGCCTAAGTCCACAACTTTCCATTCTTATTCTCAAAATATTGATTTTTCAATTTATTACTCAACTTTCCTAGCCTGTACGGGTCTTCTGACCATGATGGGTTAATTACACCATCCCCTTACCTGGAAATTGATTAATGTAGCAATTTTATCGTATTTTGGGAAATTCCATAAGCTAAAAACCTACAAAATTAAAAAAACAAAAACATTAACACTAAAATAGTGGTTTTCCTCCCACTCAGCGCTTAATTTAACATCGCATCACGACGCGGGTGTGTTGGTTACTTAGAATTCACCAACAAGCCCATGGGTTGCCTCCCATAGCACTTGATTTAACATCGTGGCACAAAGCGGATATCTGTATTACTTAGAATTCATCAAGATACCAATAAGAGTACCCTCTAAGGTCATCAATATAATTGATCACCTACACCAACCTTATGTCGGTAGGCTACTTCATTGACTTTCGGATGCTGAATGTGACCTCCTCACCATTGACTCTGAATTTCAACCTCCTTTGTCCATGTCAACCATCACTCTACCTATGGACATGAACGTTCTTCCCGATATGATGGTCATCTTGGTGTCAACCGTACAGTCCATAATGACAAAGTCAATTGGAAAGATGAAGTTATCCACTCTCATAATCATATCAAATAAAATACCAACATGTTTCTTCACCGTGTGATCAGCCATCAATAATCGCATTGATGTTTGTTCTGAAAGGTTCAAACCTAATTGTTTGAATATAGCTAGCGACATCAAATTAATGTTGGCTCCTAAGTCACATAAAGCTCTAGCAAATCAGGATAAACCAATAGTACATGGTATAGTAAATGCTCTGGGTCACCCTTTTTCTGAGCCAAAGACTGGTAGTGACTGCACTACAGTGGTGCAAGCCCTCAACATCCTCAATCGTATCTCCTTTCTTCTTTTTGACCAATTGTTTCATAAACTTAGAATATCAGAGCATCTACTCCAATGCCTTGAGAAGAGGAATATTCAATCTCAACTCATTCAGCATCGTAATGAATCTCTTGAATTTTTCTTCCTCTATTTTCTGTCATTAAGAAAAAGGTGAGGGCGGTCTCAGAATTTGTCTTATTTCCTACTCAATAATCAAACCCTTACCTTTTTCCTTAGAAACTACATCATCACCACCTTTTGCCTTTTCTGACTCCCCAATAGATAGCTCATCAATAGTAGATTCTGCGGCAGGTTGTAGGGGATCTATAGTATTAACACCACTCCCTTTGGTAATGGCAAGAACATTACTATTATTTTTTAGACTCTTCACAGTTTTGCTCGAAAGGGTGCCTAGCTGCCTCTTGTTTAGAGTTACTGACATCTGCCCGAACTGGTAGTCCAACTGCTTGATAGCAGTAGCGTGGGATTTAAACTTTTAGGTCAACCCTAAAATGTTGGCCTTAGTCTCCTTAAGATTGATCTACTGATTTTCTTGACCCTTCACCAGCTTAGTCAGCATCTCTTCCATTCTTGATTCTGCATCTCGTCTTCTACACAAAATGTACCTATATCCCTTCTCTCTATAGTTATTCTTTTTCCTCCAGTCACCGTCTTGCTCTTTACTATGATCTATGTATCTATCGTAGTAGTTCTGACCTTGATTCTCTTTCCCTTGGGCCTGAAAACCCACCAACTAATGATCCAAATAGTTTGTTTCCTTTCCTAATTCTTACTCATAAGCTTTAGAAGCTGAACCCTATTCTGCTACTACATTTACTTTCTTAGAAGTCATTGCTACAAGATGCTTTGCTAGTACCCCTATATTAGTTCTTAGCAGTATAATTTCTTGCACTACTGAGTTATCAACTATTTTCTGGTCGCAGGAGGCACCAATAGCATATGTGTCAGATCCCCTCTCAGCCTCTTGAGATTGCCAGCCTCGGTTAGTGAGCGGATCTAATCCAGTATCTCCAAAGCTGCCTCCCAGCATAGTCTTATAAGATCTCCTCTAGATATGGTTTCTGCCATGGCTCTAGAACTAATGGTCAAATCTCTGTAGAATATCTCCAATAATCTCGTCCCTGGCATCTAATGGTTGGGAACCATACTCAACTTCTTTTTCAACCTAAAACATGCCTCGTACATAGATTCTAATTGCAACTGGCTGAAATTATTAATCACGTTCTTGAGCTGCCACAACCTGGATAGAAGAAAGAACTGATCTATGAATTTCCTGCACAACTCATTCCATGTAGTGATAGACCCTCTTGGTAGTTCCCCTAGCCATAAAGATACTTCTCCTGTGAGTGAGAAAGAGAACAACCTTAGTCTAAGTGCTTCCTAATTCACCCCTAGAATAGTATACCAACTGCATATCCTAATAAAATAATCAAGGTGCATATTTGCATCATCTACCGGCAAACCCAAAAATACACCCTTATGATTTAAGAGTTGGATCATTGTGCATATGATATCAAACTTAATGTCTGGGGGTAAAACAGGAAGAATAATGGCTCCAGTTTCTGTCGGCTTAACATATCCTAGATCTTCTTCATCATCCATATATGTCTACATATACTGATATGTTGGGATCACTTGAACACGGGCGGCTCTAGATCTGTTTTGATTTTCACCGAGTGCTGCTCCGTGGTCTTGTTTTTATATCTGCTCAACAAGATCTTCCTCCTGAGCTACCCACTAAGATACTTCCATTGGCCTTCTCCCATTTTTAGCTTGATATTAAAGATCATCAGTCTGTCGATAAACTATATCATGTACTCCTTCAAAAGGAGGGGGAGGTACAACATCATGAATCCCTTAAGGATTATCATCTCTTTTTTGTTCCACCATCCTACTAGGTGTTTATAGGATCCACTCTGTATTTCAATTCACTTGGAGTAAGGGATTGCCTCTACTCCATGTGCTAGGCATACACTGGTGTATGCCCAATTAAGAAAAAAGAGAAAAACCCAAATACTGCAATAACTTTAATTCACAAATCAATACCGTATTCCCTGGCAACGACACTAAAATTTGGTGATGACGAAGCTACACCTCCTCCCAAAGATAATCCAATCGATGCTGAATATAGTAACCCAAAAAAAGTTGGGGTCGAATTCCAAGGGAATATGTGGAATTGTGGGTCTCAGTTGTTGTAATCAACGAGCGGAACTAGAAAAGTAAATGGGGGGTTTTGAGTATCAAGGTCGAACGAGTGATAAGTATCAACTTTGTTTGTAATCAATCGTGAGTGAACACTACCATTGTGTTCCCCCTGTCTTCTCAACTCCATAGGCTTATCGTACTTTGCTGAACCAACCCGATACTTTGCATGCAGAATAGATAAGTTATGTACCTTCAAGAATCTTTTGGACAAGTAGAAGGATTTCAACCTTTACCTTTTGAGTCTCAGGATGTTGCATTACTAACCCTTATCTTGATCCCAGTTAACTATTACCATTTTAGTCTCTAGTTATTAGATAAAATCTAACCATCTTACTAAGATAAAACCTAGAAGCGTGGATCAATAGTTAAACTCCAAATTAATAGTGTCTTTATCTTTTCCTTGTCTCTACTCCTCTTTTGGAGTAAGTATAAATAATCTAGGCGGGATCCTAATGTGTGCACCCATTAATAAAACTATTATATTGAAGATAAAGTAATACATGCATGGGTAATAGTTTAAAACAACAATAACACTTTCCCTACTTCTTAAATCCACCGGGGTTTCCACAACCTTAGCTATGGGTTTTTAGCCTCTCATGTTTGTAAAGTAATCAACAACATTCATGATTGAAATCATAGATAAAATCACAATAATAAGAAGTGGAACACACAAAATCGTAACTGAATCAATCAACTGAAGTTAATACAAGAGAGTTCCAAGATCAAAATTGAATCCCAGAAACAAAATATATTTGTGAGTATTAAAAGTGTGTAACTTTTAATAAAAACACATATGGGCTATTTATAGTACATGAGAAAACCCTAAAATCAAATCCCAAAAAAATAGGAGAAAAAAAGGTTAGTGGCTACTTATGGTCCCTACTTTCACCCTGACCTTGGGCACAGGTAGTACTTGTTGTCTGGAGGGGGGCAAGTAGCGACCGCAAGTACCAGGGCCAAAAAATCCTATAGGTTAGCTCTCGGAATTTTGGACTTCTGGCACTTTCTTTGCCCACATGCGGTCAACATGTACTACTTATGGTCCACATGTTGACTTAGCAAGTGTCGAGAGTCATATTTTCATCTCTTTTTCAATTTCTGCACATGGTTTGATTACGAACAAGTCGGACAGTGTCCCAAACATCCATATTACTTCCATAAGTAGCCAAAAATGACTTTTTTATCTTTTTCACGAACTTAGCATCCAAACGATGATTTCCTGCAAAACATACGAAAAATGCATCATATTTAACAAAACAACCTCTGAAATTTATAGATTTTCATAGTTTTAAGCATCGAAATTGCTATATTTGTATAGCACATCAATATACACTAGGTTATATTATGGTACTTGGATTGGTTATGGTATTATGGACTTACTTGGAATTCATTCTTGCTTGTGTATTTCCTATCACTAGTATGCCTTATATCTACCAGTCATATAGGGGGTTGCATAGGTTTAGGTATGAGTACTGTTTGCAGTATATTGTATGGTGCCTACATCTATCAGGATTATATGGGGTTGCATAGGTATAAGCTCTGATTGTGATAACGAAATCAACCCGCAACATGGAAACAAGACACAAAACACAAGACAAATCGAGGACCAAAAGGTGAACAAGTCTCGGCCAACAATAATACCACAAGAATGAGATGATACAAGGTGTATTTTACACCAAAAATAGCCAACAACAAGATGAACATGAGATAATAAGACAACAACAACAAGATAACAACAATACACGACTTTACTAGAACAAGAACACAAACACGATTACAAGAAGTGTAAGGATAGGAAGTGAGACATCAACTCTCACAAGAACTAAGAACCTAAGTGTATGTCACACACTATGAACCTTAATACTTGTAATATGAAACACCAACACTCTTACAATGACATAAGAGGGCGTGAACCACTCAAGCACCAAGGTTTCTATCAATGTTTGGCAATACTAGCAATTTCATCCTAGCATCACCCTTATTTTGGATTTGGTGGATTTTCCAGGACCTAGACTAAGGTCGTACACTCCTCACACTAGAGAGAGTTCGGTTCAAGTGTTACAACTTTCAATATCAATAAACAACAAAAGAACTAAAGACCTAAAACTAGTCTATTTATAAACTTATTACAAACATAAGTGAAATATCCCAAAAGCCCTTAATGAAGGGAAGACAAAAGGTGCCTATGGGGTGTAGTGTATGGCCGGTTCTTGGTGTGTGATATGGTGTTCCTTTGCACTTCACTTGCACACTTCAAGTCTCGGGTTCGACGCGCACTCTCATAAGTTCATCTCCGTGATTATCTTGTATCATCCTTTCCATCTTGAGAGGAATTTGCCCACAAATTCACGGCTTTACCTCATTTAATTTGACACTTAAAGAAAGCTACTCAAAATAGTCCGCAAAATATGGAGAACCCACAATCTCAATAACAACAAGTCTCGGCCGACATCATTATTTTGAATCTTGGCTTCTTCTGCATCTTGAGCTTTACCTTCAATCTCATCCGATTCAAGTCTCCTACCATCATACAAGCATTGTCGTAGACCCCATATCCTTCATGTTCCTTTCTACCATTCTCCTCTACATGGACATATCGGTTTTGGTAAAGTGGAGCTTCGGTCAAGGGGGTTGGTTTAGTGAAGCGGATCTTCAGTTGTGGATCTTGGATGGAAGTAATTTGAATTGGAGAAAGTTGACGCCTTTGGTTAAGTGGATATTGGATGGGAGGGTTCGGTTTTAGTGTAGGCATTTGGCGTCCAAGTCCTTGTTGGACTTGATCGAATTATGGGGAAATGGGCCTAGTTATGTCTCAGTTTTGAGGGATATTTGGAGTTTGGCTTGCGGCATTAGGTGATGGTCTTGGAGGATTGGTCATTAGAAGTAAAGTGTCGGGATTAAAAGCATGAGATTTCCTTCGACTCTCCATTCGATCCGACCTCTCACTCATAGTTACCACATACGAGCTAATTTTTTCAAGACCCGCATTTGCCCTAGCAAGGTCTTGGGACATAGCATCAAGGAGGGTCAAAATAGTACTTGTAGCATTATGTTCCACCGTGGGTTGAGGGGATGAGGTCTCGGGTACCATTCATCCAAAACAGTGCACAATGTCACAAAAACAGCCAACAAATGACACAGAAATAGTCCCAAAATGTCACACACAACAACAACAACAAAGGTTTAAGTCTTGAACAACAAAGGTTCAAGTCTTGAACCGCAAACAACAATACCAGACAAATTTAACTCGTATTGTTGTTGTAGTTGAAGTATGATGTTTTTCAAACTTGAGTTGTTCAATCTCTCTCCTTGATGATGAATTTTTTGTTGTAGTGCAAGTGGACAAGGCTTTGGACTCTCTTTTCAAGAGTCAAAGGCTTCCATCAACTTTTTACCAACTTTCACTAATTTGGAAAAACACCTTTTTGTAGTAGCCTTGTCTCTTTCCTCTTTTGGCTCTTCTTGAAAAGTGTTTGTCGCCCTTTTAGTAACCAAGCTTTTTGGATGCCCTTTGTTTCTTTACCACTTTGGTGTTGTCTTGAAAGTATTCCCAAGTCAAACACAAAGCCTTGTCTCTCTCTTCTCTTTTCAAATTTAAAAAACTCCTTTTGTTGAACACCACTTCAAGAACAATATGAACAACAAAACGAACAATATGAACAATAACAACCTCTTAGCCGTCCACCCTTTAACAACACTTTGACAAAAGCTCAACTATTGAACTTTATACTCAAGGGGTGTTAGTGAACAACAAGATAACACAAGAAACTACTAATACAACAAAAACACACCTAAATATAGACACAAATCTCGGACCAAAACAACAACAAGACACAATTTCGGCCAAGACAACAAGAATGGATATATTTGCTTCTTTTTGGAATTTTCAGTTTTTTAACACTTATTTTTTTTATTTTTCGACTTAGAGAGCCCAATATTGGTAGTGTAGTAACACAACCATCCTTATCTCTGATATCAAATGATAACGGAATCAACCTACAACATGGAAATAAGACAAAACACAAGACAAACCGAGGACCAAAAGGGGAACAAGTCTCGGCCAACAACAATACCACAAGAACGAGATGATACAAGGTGTAAGTTACACAAAAAATAGACAACAACAAAATGAACATGATATAATAAGACAACAACAAAAACAAAATAACAACAATACATGGCTTTACTAGAACAAGAACACAAACACGATTACAAGAAGTGTAAGGATAGGAAGTGAGACATCAACTCTCACAAGAACTAAGAACCTAAGTATATGTCACACACTAAAACCCTTAATACTTGTAATAAGAAACACCAACACTCTTACGATGATAAAAGAGGGTGTGAACCACTCAAGCACCAAGGTTTCTAATAATGTTTGGCAATACTAGCGATTCCATCCTAGCATCACCCTCATTTCGGATTTGGTGGATTTTCCAAGACCTAAACTAAGGTGGTACACTCCTCACACTAGAGAGAGTTCGGTTCAAGTTGTACAACTTTCAATATCAATAAACAACTAAAGAACTAAAGACCTAAAACTAGTCTATTTATAGACTTATTACAAACATAAGTGAAATGTCCCAAAAACCTTTAATGAGGGAAGAAAAAAGGTGCCTATGGAGTGTAGTGTATGGTCGGTTCTTGGTGTGTGATATGGTGTTCCTTTGCACTTCACTTGCACACTTCAAGTCTCGGGTTCGATGCGCACTCTCATAAGTTCATCTCCGTGAATATTCTTGTATCAAATTGTTGTTTGCTAAGGTTTGAATGAACCTTATGAGCCTATGATGGTGGTGATTTATGAAAGGATTGATTAGATATTGTTTGTCTAGACTATTAGGTTACTTTATATTATTATTATTATTATTACGGTTAGTTCATAGCATGTTGATTATTGGACCAGTATTGAGATTTGATGTATGTTTTTGATTTCTTTATCTTACACTTATTTCATTTCGCATGATTATCCCACTGCTAAATATTATGGATTTGGACCCTAATTATGCTAGCACTAGTTCCAACTCTGATTAGGAGGCCTTGAGTTGCTAGTGTGATTACTTAGGTTGCACCTTGAGTTAACCTTGTTTATGTATATGTATCTATCTATAATGGCTATGGTATTAACATATATCCCTCCCTCTCATTTACTCATATTGGATACCTGTTTCTTGGCCTTGTATACATATATACACATCCTTTTTCTATTCTTTATTTGTATAATAGCCAATGATATATGGTATAGTGCTTAGGGTTCCGGGTATAGCTAGAACGGGATAGTTCATCCTTAATACCTCCTTAGCCATATTATGTTATTTTCTTGGATATGAATAGGGTAGTTATCCTTATTGTATAATTAGTTTTATTATGTAGTTTGTTGGATATTTAGGTGTATTTTACATTTCTACTTACATGCTAATATATTTGCATTATCCTTGGAGCTTAGTCACTAGTTTCCTACTACGTACCACGTGTTTGGTACTCATACTACACTTCTGCAGCCTGCAGATTATAGTATGGGTTCTCACCATTTTTGTGTGTGTCATGTGGAGCAACTATGGTTTGGAGACATTAGGTGAGCTCCTGGATTTTAGAGTACGGCTATTCTCCCTCTTATGTACTAGACTAGTCTCTATGTTGTATTCATAGATGGGTTGTATCAATATATTCATTTAGTACTTAATTTTGTAGCCTTATTACATTAGAAGCTCTTATACTGATTCCACCAAGTTTTGGCACTATTTTATGTATTTTAGTTTTTTGCTATATTTATTCCACATTCTTCCTTCTTCTCTCTTTGTAGTCCACTTCTAGCAGTTTTGGAAATGGGTTGGCTTACCTACTGGTGAGTTGTAGTAGGTTCCATCACGATCCGAGAAATTGGGTCATAAAAAACTATAGTCAATTTCCTATTCATTTCCATACAATACAAATCACCTTTTTTCTAGTTTACCCACTTATTGCAAACTTTGTCTTTTTCTTTGTTTTTCTCTTTTTCTATTCCTTTCTCTTTAATTCTTTTTTATTCAATAAATTACTTATTCTTATGAAATCACTTAAGAACTTAAAATGCATGATTATCTCTTCAAAATGGTTTCCCCCCACCCCTAACTTAAGATTTTATCCTCAAGTTGGATTTTTCAAGTTCAAGGATGGTGATGTTCAAAAGAGGAAATGCTTGGAAAAGCTTAAATGCATGTAATATGGTTGAAAGAAAGGATATCAAGCTCGAAATGGGAAAGTTCTAAATGGCACATGCAAGCACAAGATTTATTTAAAAAGACTTGCTATATATGGCATGTAAACTATAAAAGATGGATTAATTTCATTTCCTAAGCAAGAACAAAAGGAGTCATAGTTCATAATCCAAAATATCACCATCTAATGAGTTAAGTCCCAAAAAGATTCAATGAGTTTTCACCACATCATTCACTTTCATGCTACTTATTTATTACAAAATTTTTGGAGGGGTGTACTTATTTCAATATTTGACAAAGCAAGACTATATCTATTAGTACCAACCAAGTAATAATATCACACTTTAACTCCTAAGTGCAATAATAATAATGGTTATTTAGACTTCACCATAACATCACACAAGGTTCGCCACACTCAATTCTAAACAACAAAGGGTAATTAGAGTTGCCCAAAAGAGAACCAACAACTAAAAACAATGATTTCCCCTTCAGAATATTATAACTAAATCCATCATCATGAAAACCCATTAAAAACTACTACCAAAATAAAAACAAAAAGAAGCTAATCTAGAAATGAAAATTACTAATCCACACTATATCAATCTCAAAACAAGCCCGACAAGGGCAAATAATATTCATAGTATCAATAACAATCTCATTTTAGCAAGGGCTCAATAAAATACAAAACAAGCCCAGTGAGGGCATACATTAAAGCATAAAAATAATTGAGCCTCAGAAGGGCAAAAATCAAGGTGCCACCCCCAACTAGAAAATAATATAGTGTTCTCACTTCATGACACCAAAGCATAAAGAGAGTTTGAGAGGGATCCCTGAAATGATTCGATCTTAACTATAGGTATATAGAATCTGGAGCTGTGTATCATTGTCCTTATCATCTAAATTACTTAATCAGCAAAATGACCTCAACTTACCCATCATTTTGTTCAAGAACTTGCTCATCTTCCTTGAGCTTGCTCGATCGCCTTTCAATCTTACCTTTCCTGTGGCTCATATGCTCCAACTTGTTGCTTAGTTCTTTTTTCTCATAGATCACCTTGGCAAGAAATGCTAGAGAATCAGCACCACTAGATGGGTCAGCCTTAATGTAGTAGCCCTAGAGGGGCCAATGGAAAGGTTACCTATCAGTTGTTGAATGTTCAATTGTAGGGGGGTGCGGATTAGGCGCGGTAACTTTACTAGATAATAAATAGTTATTAAGTAATAAGTATTTATTTTTAAGTAAATTATTTCGTGTATATTATTGGTTGATTTAATTTTCATTTTTATCTTCTTGACTTAAGATGTTTTATTAATTCATATTCTAAATTATATATTATCGTAATTAAATTATATAATGTTTTAGGATCTTCGTTAGTACTATGTAATCTTTTGTATTCTAGGTATAAACTATATAGTTTAGTTTCGATATCTTTTAATGATTTATTCTTTTCAGTAGATGTATTCATTAATTTGTGTAGTTTATTATTTTATCCTATTGAAATTTTAGCAATTTCTGTGTAGTATTTTATTCTAACTTTGCTATATTCAATGCATAGGTTTATGTTCTTTATCTGATTAACTAGTATTTGTTGTTCATGTATAGGTAATTTTCCATCTGTATTAAATAATTTTTCGTATGTATTAAATAAATTATTACCTGTATCATCTTTTTCTAAGGTTAATTTTATTTTAAGTAATTTTTCTTCTAGTTGTCTTTTTTCTATTTCAAGTTGATTTCTGTAATTAACTTCTTCATATATCCATTTTTGCCTTTCTCTAAAAAAAATTTATATATTCTAACATTTATTTATTCTGAATAATATCCATCTGAATCTAAGTAATATTGATGTTCATAATATATGCGTAAGTTTTCTATACTGTTTAATAATTCTTCCTCTTCATAATCTTGTAATTTTTCCCATATTATTTTCTTTATGTCTATAATTTCTATATCTCTAAGTATATATAAAACAAGTATTTTAATATCATCTGTCATGCTTTTTCATAATATTTTCTAGTTGTTTATTTTAGTCTAAGTAATTCTTGTATATTTTCATTAAGAAATTCTATATATTTTATATCTTTAGTTTCCATGTATTTGTCTAAATTTGTTTTCATTTGTTTTTCTACTAATTGTATATTTTTCATATCTTTTTTCCAAAATTTTAGATATATGTGATTTATCATAGTTGATGTGTACGTAGATATTTATAAGAGTAATTAGGTAAGTGTGGTATTTAATTTATTCTAGCTATATAATCTTTACCGAATATTTTTTCTAATATGATTTTCCTTATATCTATTATTCCTATATCCTTAATCACATACAAAATAAGTATTTTAAATTTATCTACCATTACATCAGACAAATAATTATTCATTATCATATAATTGTTATTTTCAAAATATTCTCTTCAATCATATACATAACAAAATATGGTCATCTTAGATTACTATATACTAGATTATTCTTAAATAACATGTTCTTCGGTCACTATTAGCATGGTAATCTGGATATTTTCTCTTAAACAGCGTCTCTACTCTGGTTACTCCCCACCACGGCTTCTTGCCTCATTGGTTTCACCGTTAGGATGGCATAGTTCTTAGGGATTTTTCTCTTTTTCCACTTTGCTAATAAACTTCTTAACATATTATTCTTCGAATAATTCTACTCTAAAGTAACTAACATGAATTTATTTTATTATACCATGATTGTTGGGAATTATGAATTTAGTTATTCATAATCATAAATAAATATACCTGTTCGGGTAGGTTTGATATTTCTAAGCTTTGTTCCTCCATAGATTTTTCCATTGAAATATACCTGTTTTTAATAACTAAGCAAAATATTTATTGTGGACAAGAGAGAATATTTTTGCTTCAACTCATGAAGGCTTGCTTTGCAATGCCTTCGGTTCCTCTTATTTATAGACTGAAACTTTACAAGGGTTTTCCTTCCTTATTTTACATGTTTCAAAAATTATCTACATCTACCTAAATTCATTTATTAAATGTCTTCTAAAAAGACAAAAATCAATTAAAGCCTAGACTAATAATAGTCAAAAGTCTATACAATTCTAATAATTTATGTAAAGAAAATTGTGAAAGTTTGTTACATGTCGCTTTCACAATTTAATAGCTTGTCTTTTATCTCCATTATTATTTCCGGTGATATCTTCTTTTTGTCGTATCTGCTGCATTTTTTTTATCTTCTTTCCAGCTGGCGTGCTTATCTTCTTTTTTGATTTTATTCTAGCCGAACTTCTGGGATAATATTATCTTCTCCATTACATCTCAAACATTGATGATCTGGATATTTGTGTCCAATTATCTTGCAATATCTTGTCAATAATCCGTCTGAAATAAATCCTCTTTTAATTGCTCTTGCAGTAGATTGTTTTTCTGCGTTTAGTAATGTCATTATCCATTGTCTAACATCTTTCATATTTGTTTGTCGTAGTTTTTTTGAATTTGAATAAATCATCTAATGATCTCTTGAATAATAGCTCCATATTCGGTTTCCATTGGTATAATTATTTGCTAGTTCTTGAATAATTGTAGCTAGTCCAATAAGCCGTTTGTTTGCATAAAAATCAGGTATCTCGATTCTGGGTATCTCTGGCTGCTGCACAATATCTTCTGGTATAATCATATCTCTGGTTAATCCTATTTTTACAACTTGTATAACTGGTTTTATCTCGTCATATAATATCTCTGCTGGTGCAGTAGAACACTTTATATAAAATAGATTTCCTTTGGTTACTCTTTTATAGGTGTTGAATATTTTTTGTAATTCTTCCATAGCTGATAGTTCTTCTCCATCTTGGGTATATATGGTATTTAATAATCCATAGTCGAAACAAATTTTTATTAGGCTTGGGTTAGTTTTAGGTAGTGCAATTAGCTTGTTGTGACCTTGTAATCTTTGGGTTATATAGTTTGTGTTGGGTTCTTTGATATCTGTAGCTCTGGGGTTAAGGTTTAGAAAAGTTTATACTCGGTAGATATTTTCTATGTATTTTTGGGCTGTATAGTTATAAACTTTTTTATCTTGGTTCAGACTATCTCGATATGTGATAATTTGTGGGGGTTATGTTCAAGAGGTCTTTTTGTATTTTTGGTGTAAATGGTTTTTCAAATGTCTTATTTAATTTCGTATTCTGGTATCTTTATCCAATAACTCCTTTGCTTGTACCTGCAATTGTAGATTAATAAACGTTATGGGTTTTACGGAGTGTCCCAACGTCTCCTTCTAGCTCTGGAATTATAATGTCTTCCGGTCGACATAGCTCTGCACACTGCTGAGTTAGCTGATTTGTAGCTATAGACTTCAGTTTAACTTCATTAGTCTTTAGTTTTTCTATTTCATTACCCATACTGTCCACTTTCATTGAAAGCGTAGTTAGGGTGTTGAATATCTTTTCTAGAGTATCCTCTTCTATTATATCAGTCTGTGTAGCTTTTTCTTGATATGTAATCTGCAATAACATTTTTGTTAGTACTAATTACTTCAATTATAAATGTGAAATTTAATATATTCAAGACTAGTCTCCGAATTTCTTTTGTTGTAACTGAATTTTGTATTTTCTTTGCTAGCCACCAACGTACCTGTGTATTATCTGTTCGTACAATAAACTTGTTATATACAATATATGGCTTAAATGCTAATAAACATTTATATAATAAGCATAATTCTTCTCAAATTATTTCCCATTTTATTTCTGTTTCATTAAACGTACCTGAGTAGTATCTACAATGGTGTTCTAATTTTTCTTCTTTATATCTATATTTAGGTACTCCTCCATAACTACATTCACTAGCATCTGCTTCTACTATATATATAAATTTTCTATTTTCATCTGGAAATTATAATTTTGGTAATTCTTTACAAAGTATTTTTATTTTCTGAACTTATTTTTTATCTTCTTCGTTATAATTATATTCTACATCCTTTTTAAATTTTTTCAGTAAGGGCTTTAGATTTTCTGCTAATTTTGGTATATATTCTCTTACTTGGTTTACTAATCCTAAAAATGATTGTAATTTCTTTTTTGTATCTAATTCTTCTTTTGAATTTATTATTTTTTGTACTATATGTTGTTGCATTTTTACTCCACTTTTATCTATTTGTATTCCTAAAAATTCTATCTGATTTTTCATAATTTCAGCTTTCTTTTCACTTAAACTTATTCCCGATTTTTCTATTATATCCGTAAATTATTCTAATAATTTTAAATGTTCTTCTTTGGTCTTTGTGTATAATAGTATATCATCTATGTATACTATACAATTAGGTAGTTGTTTAAAATAACTATCCATAAAATGTTGATATCTACCTGGTGCATTTTTATATCTAAATGGTAGTACATTCCATTCATAAAATCCTTGTGGTACCGTAAATGCGGTTAATTCCTTAGATTCTTCTTCTAACTTTAAATGGTAAAATCCTGATTTACAATCAAATTTACTAAAATAATTATATCCTTGTATTTGTCTTATTTTTAATATCTTATTTGGTATTGGGTAATTATAAGTCATTGTTTTTGCATTTAAATTTCTATAATCAATAACCATCCTACTTTTTTCTCTGTTTTGTTCACTATGTTTATTTACTATAAATGTTGAGTTATTATGTTTACTATTACTTTTTTGTATATATTGTTTTTCTAATAATTCGTCTATATACATTTTAAATTCTCTTAAATCATCAAAATTATATGTTAATGGTTTCTGGGTTATTATGCTATTTTTATCTATTAATTCAATTTTTATAGTGGTTTTATGTTTTTCCCATTCTTTTAATGGATCTTCACTATATAATTGTTCTAATTTTTTCTTAATTATTCCTATCTTATTTATTGAAAATATAGTTATTTCCTTTTTATTTATTGAAAATACGACCAGTTCTATTGTATCTTCGGTATTTTTTATATTTTCTAATTTTTGTGTAATTTTTTCACTTCCTTTTATCCAATCAGTTTTCTTTCTTATTTTATTAATAACTCTTTTTGCTCTTACTTTCTATTTACATGGTGTTGTAAACCACCAATCTGTTCTAGTTATTATATGTGGGTGTAATTTATCGAAAAACGGCATTCCTAAAAGTATATTTTTTTATGTTAGTTCATAATTATAGATTTCTTCTATTATCAATATTTTATCCCATACTTGTGTTTTTCATTCTTAGCTTTATAAGTAATTAAGTTTCCTTCGTTATTAAATCCTTTAACTATTATTGGTGTTTTTAATTTATCTCATTTACTTTCTGGTAAACAATTATATCTACATAAATTAGTTTCTGCTCCTGTATCTATCATAGGCGTATAATATCTACTGTAATATCCTTCTACTACTATCTTCATTAATACATACATTTTCATTTCATGTTAAGGCTCTTCTTAAGAATAATTTCTCTCTGTTATATGTTATGGTTAATTATGTATGTTCTATATTATATGATTTTACTTGTTCTGGCCATTTTATTCCTAATATTATGTCTGTTTTTTGCATTTTTTCCTTTACTTCAAATTCTATTTTTATTTTTCTAATTCCTATTATTATTATTTTTTCTGCTATATTTTTAGTATTTATTAAACTTCTTGGTAGATCTGGGCATATATTATTATCAGTTTTTATTTCCTCATTCTTTACTAGATATTTTGCTATATAATTTTCTTCTTGTCCTGTATTTAAGAGTATTAAATATTCTTTTTCATTTACCTTTCCTGTTATGTAATATTGGTTTGAATTATCTGTTGAACTTGTTTCATAACTTGTTTTTTTTATGAGCTTGATGATTCTGTTTTTTCATAAGCTATTCTTTTCGTTGTACTTTTTCTATCATTTATTATTTCTAAATTTTCTTCTATATCTATGTCTTTATAGTTATAATCATTATTATCTATTGTTTTTACAAATTGTTCGAATGGGCTTTCTATTTGTATTTTGTTAGTCTTATTTTTTTCTGTTATTTTATGTTTTGTTGTTAATACATATAAATTTTTGCATCTTGCTGTAAATATTTTACTTCCTGAGGTTAATTCTATTCCTGATATTTTCCAATATAATACTAATGATTTATCTATATTTTTATCTGTTATTTCTACTAAATAATTCGCACTTATTATAAATTTAAATTTTTGGTATATTAAATTTCCTTTTATGGCAGTTATTATACTTTTTTCTATAGGTTTTATAATTCTATCATCTGCTAAATATAATTCTATTGGTGTATCTATTCCTTCTCTGAAAAATGCTTTTATTAATATCTCTATACCTCTAAGGTGTACATATTTTATTGGGTCTCTACTTTTTATATCGTTTATCTCTTTATTAATTATTCTTTTTGTTACTAGTGGTATACTAGCTTTACCTTTTGCATATCTACAGTCTATTATATGTTCTTTTTGGCTTACTACATAGTATTCTTCTTTTCTTCTACTAAATATATTTTTTATTGTTGGTATTTTAAATATTTTTTTTACACTTAAGTCTAATTCTTTTCCTTTTATTTCATCAAATATCTTACTGTCAAATATTATTTTTTGGTTTGTTCTTTCATCATTTAAATATTCTTCCTTTGTTATTATTTTTATATCTTCTTCAGTCATTTGGTTCGTTTTTATATCTTCTTCAGTCATTTGATTCATCTATTTCACTATCTATTTCATTATCTGTTTCATTTTCTGAAATTTCATATATATTATCCTCACTCTCTAATTCATAATCTATATAATCTATCTGCATATATTCTGTATTTTCTATTTTTATTTCTGATATTTATTTATTTTTTGGATTTTTAGGTAATTTACAATCTCTAGCTAAATGTCTTAATTTTCCACAATTATAACAAATACACTCTTTTATAGATTTCTTTTTTCTATATGGTCTTTTGTGTTTATAATTTTTTACATAATATCTTTTTCTTGGTTTCTTATATTTATATTTTGATTTTTTATATTTCTTATATTTCTTATATTTCTTATGTCTTTTTCTTTTCTTATAATATCTTTCTTCACATCCGAATTGGGGTGTTATTTTATCTTTGCAACATGCTAAATTTCTTATCAATGTTTTTTTCAGTTTTAATTCTTCTCTATATTTTTCACATAAGTTTCTATACCATTGTTGTAAAAATTTTATTCTTACTCCTAGAGTATCTACTATTTTTGCTTCTTCCCAACTCTTTATTATTTTTGAACTAAATGGTTCGGGTAATTTATTAAAATATAATTTCCTTATTTTTTTAATTTCTTCTATATTATATGCTCCTTTATAATAATATTCTTTAAATGCGCAAGTATATTCATCTATGTAACACATATTACATATTGCTAATTTTAGCATTAAATTCCTATTTGTATCTTTTTCTTCATTTTGTTCTTCTTCTATTGTTGTCATACTACCAAATTCATCTTTTATAGTTGTTTCATATTTTTTTAATAATTCTATAGGTGTTAGTTTAGTTGTTGTTGATGATGTTCCTTCTGTAGGTTTATCAGTTCTTCTTAATATTTTTTTGCTATTTTCAGTTAAATTTGTAAATCATAATTTCACTGTTCCTATTAGTATTCTTTCTATATATTCTGGTGCATCTATTACATTTATATTATTATCTAATAATTGTTTTGTCATATATCTTATCCATAATTGTATTGTTTTTTCTGTATCTATTACGCAATCTAAGTCTAAAAAGTTATAATTTTTATTAACTATTTGTTTTGGTGTCCATTTGTCATATTCATTCTTTAGATTATATCTTTTAAACTTATTCTTATAATATGTAGGTTTTCTTATTTCTGATGTACTAGGTATTATATTTTGATCTTCTTTTTTATGAAGAGTATTTATTTCTGTGTTGATATTTTCTAAGTTTTCTTCATTAATTACTTCTTGTTTTTTATTGATTTCTAAATTTTTTGTGTTTGTTAATATTTCTGTATATGTTTCACTATCTTCTGAATCATAATTATCTGTTTCTTCAACATCTATATTATTTATTTCTATTTTTTTTTTAAATTGATTTATTTCGTTTAGTAATTCTGTTCTTTATCTTTTTCTTCCTTTTCTTTTTGCCTTTCTTCATACAAATCTTTTAACATTTGTAGTTCTTTTTCTAATTCAGCAATCCTACTATTTTTAGTTTCTTCTATTTTTCGTATTTCTTCTGTAGTTTGTTGTTTTATTTTTTCTATTTCCTTTTTTCTATTCTTACCATAGCTGTCAATTTATCTTCTAATTTTAATTCTTCTTTTTCTAACATTAAATATAAATGTTCACCTATTTTCTTATATCTTCTTCCTAGATTAGAAAATACTATTTTTATTTTTAATTCTTTGTGATTTTCATATAGTTTTTCATCTTTTATAAATTCTTCTTTGTTCATTTTATTGTAAATAGTTCATGTTGATATATATATATATATATTCTAAACTATCTATTTGTGATTCTAAATTTGATATTTCATCTTTTTGTGCATTTATTGAGTTTTTACTAACTCCGGCAAATATATTATAACATAGTCTTTCTATCCTTATTTTTAATTCTTTACGTTTTTCAGAAATAATTTTTTTTAATTCTTTGTATTTTTGTACTTTATTCATTTAAACCATATTTATAGTATTTTGGTGGATATCTAAATCTGATTTTATCTTAATTAGGTGGTATATGTCTCATTCTCCTAGATTTTAAATGGATTATTAATTTTGCTTCAATACTAGATATTAAGGTAATTAGGTAGGCTAATCTTTGCGAGTTTTCTTTTATTTTATTTAGACTTATATATTCTGAATAATTACTAATTAAAGATTCTTTAATTTTTTTAAAGGCTTCTCTGTTTTTAAATGGTCTTCTCATAATTAATCAATATAAATTAATCTCAAGTAAATCCAATCTAAATTCAAACAAATATGCTACTACTTCTGTATTTTTTAAATAATTGTGCTCTGATATCAATTGTAGGGGGTGCGGATTAGGCGGGGTAACTTTACTAGATAATAAATACCCGGAAGGTCCTTCATTGTATTTTATTCCAGTAGTAAATTAATAAAGAGATAAACGATATAAAAAGTAGAGACCCAATAAAATATGTACACCTTGGAGGTACAGAGATATTAATAAAAGCATGTTTCAGAGAAGGAATAGATACACCAATAGAATTATATTTAGCAGATGATAGAATTATAAAACCTATAGAAAAAAGTATAATAACTACCATAAAAGGAAATTTAATATACCAAAATTTTAAATTTATAATAAGTGTGAATTATTCAGTAGCAATAACAGATAAAAATATAGATAAATCATTAGTATTATATTGGAAAATATCAGGAATATAATTAACCCAGAAAGTAAAATATTTACAGCAAGATGCAAAAATTTATATGTATTAACAACAAAACATAAAATAACAGGAAAAAATAAGATTAACAAAATACAAATAGAAAGCCCATTCGAACAATTTGTAAAAATAATAGATAATAATGATTATAACTATAGAGACATAGATATAGAAGAAAATTTAGAAATAATAAATGATAGAATAAGTACAACGAAAAGAATAGCTTATGAAAAAACAGAATCATCAAGCTCATAAAAAAGAACAAGTTATGAAACAAGTTCAACAGATAATTCAAACCAATATTATATAACAGGAAAGGTAAATGAAAAAGAATATTTAATACTCTTAAATACAGGATAAGAAGAAAATTATATAGCAAAATATCTAGTAAAGAATGAGGAAATAAAAACTGATAATAATATATGCCCAGATCTACCAAGAAGTTTAATAAATACTAAAAATATAGCAGAAAAAAGAAATAATAATAGGAATTAGAAAAATAAAAATAGAATTTGAAGTAAAGGAAGAAATGCAAAAAAAACAAACATAATATTAGGAATAAAATGGCTAGAACAAGTAAAACCATATAATATAGAACATACACAATTAACCATAACATATAACAGAGAGAAATTATTCTTAAGAAGAGCCTTAACATGAAATGAAAATATATGTATTAATGAAGATAGTAGTAGAAGGATATTATAGTAGATATTATACACCTATGATAGATACAGGAGCAGAAGCTAATTTATGTAGATATAATTGTTTACCAGAAAGTAAATGAGATAAATTAAAAACACCAATAATAGTTAAAGGATTTAATAACGAAGGAAGCTTAATTACTTATAAAGCTAAGAATGTAAAAACACAAGTATGGGATAAAATATTGACAATAGAAGAAATCTATAATTATGAATTAACATCAAAAGATATACTTTTAGGAATGCCGTTTTTAGATAAATTATACCCACATATAATAACTAGAACAGATTGGTGGTTTACAACACCATGTAAATAGAAAGTAAGAGCAAAAAGAGTTATTAATAAAATAAGAAAGAAAACTGATTGGATAAAAGAAAGTGAAAAAATTACACAAAAATTAGAAAATATAAAAAATACCGAAGATACAATAGAACTGGTCGTATTTTCAATAAATAAAAAGGAAATAACTATATTTTCAATAAATAAGATAGGAATAATTAAGAAAAAATTAGAACAATTATATAGTGAAGATCCATTAAAAGGATGGGAAAAACATAAAACCACTATAAAAATTAAATTAATAGATAAAAATAACATAATAACCCAGAAACCATTAACATATAATTTTGATGATTTAAAAGTTTTTAAAATGCATATAGAAGAATTATTAGAAAAACAATATATACAAAAAAGTAATAGTAAACATAATAGCTCAACATTTATAGTAAATAAACATAGTTAACAAAAAAGAGGAAAAAGTAGGATGATTATTGATTATAGAAATTTAAATGCAAAAACAATGACTTATAATTACCCAATACCAAATAAGATATTAAAAATAAGACAAATACAAGGATATAATTATTTTAATAAATTTGATTGTAAATCAGGATTTTACCATTTAAAGTTATAAGAAGAATCTAAGGAATTAACCGCATTTACGGTACTACAAGGATTTTATGAATGGAATGTACTACCATTTGGATATAAAAATGCACCAGGTAGATATCAACATTTTATAGATAGTTATTTTAAAAAACTACCTAATTGTATAGTATACATAGATGATATACTATTATACACAAAGACCAAAGAAGAACATTTAAAATTATTAGAATAATTTACGGATATAATAGCAAAATCGAAAATAAGTTTAAGTGAAAAGAAAGCTAAAATTATGAAAAATGAGATAGAATTTTTAGGAATACAAATAGATAAAAGGGGAGTAAAAATGCAACAACATATAGTACAAAAAATAATAAATTCAAAAGAAGAATTAGATACAAAAAAGAAATTACAATCATTTTTAGAATTAGTAAACCAAGTAAGAGAATATATACCAAAATTAGCAGAAAATCTAAAGCCCTTACAGAAAAATTTTAAAAAGGATGTAGAATATAATTATAACGAAGAAGATAAAAAACAAGTTCAGAAAATAAAAATACTTTGTAAAGAATTACCAAAATTACAATTTCCAGATGAAAATAGAAAATTTATATATATAGTAGAAACAGATGCTAGTGAATGTAGTAATGGAGGAGTACCTAAATATAGATATAAAGAAGAAAAATTAGAACACCATTGTAGATACTACTCAGGTACGTTTAATGAAACAGAAATAAAATGGGAAATAAATAGAAAAGAATTATGCTCATTATATAAATGTTTATTAGCATTTGAGCCATATATTGTATATAACAAATTTATTGTACGAACAGATAATACACATGTACGTTGGTGGCTAACAAAGAAAATACAAAATTCAGTTACAACAAAAGAAATTCGGAGACTAGTCTTGAATATATTAAATTTCACATTTATAATTGAAGTAATTAGTACTAACAAAAATGTTATTGCATATTACATATTAAGACAAAGCTACACAGACTGATATAATAGAAGAGGATACTTTAGAAAAGATATTCAACACTCTAACTACACTTTCAATGAAAGTGGACAGTATGGGTAATGAAATAGAAAAGCTAAAGACTAATGAAGTTAAACTGAAGTCTATAGCTACAAATCAGCTAACTCAGCAGTGTGCAGAGCTATGTCGACCGGAAGACATTAAAATTCCAGAGCTAGAAGGAGACGTTGGGACACTCCGTAAAACCCATAACGTTTATCAATCTACAATTACAGGTACAAGCAAAGGAGTTATTGGACAAAGATACCAGAATATGAACTTAAATAAGACATTTGAAAAATCATTTACACCAAAAATACAAAAAGACCTCTTGAATATACCCCCACAAATTATCACATATCGAGATAGTCTGAACCAAGATAAAAAAGTTTATAACTATACAGTCCAAAAATACATAGAAAATATCTACCGAATACAAACTTTTCTAAACCTTAACCCCAAGCTACAGATATCAAAGAACCCAACACAAACTATATAACCCAAAGATTACAAGGTCACAATAAGCTAATTGCACTACCTAAAACTAACCCAAGCCTAATAAAAACTTGTTTCGACTATGGATTATTAAATACCATATATACCCAAGATGGAGAAGAACTATCAGCTATGGAAGAATTACAAAAAATATTCAATACCTATAAAAGAGTAACCAAAGGAAATTTATTTTATATAAAGTGTTATACTGTACCAGCAGAGATATTATATGACAAGATAAAACCAGTTATACAAGTTGTAAAAATAGGATTAACCAGAGATATGATTATACCAGAAGATATTGTGCAGCAGCCAAAGATACCCAAAATCGAGATACCTGATTTTTATGCAAACAAACAGCTTATTGGACTAGCTACAATTATTCAAGAACTAGCAAATAATTATACCAATGGAAATCGAATATGAAGCTATTATTCAAGAGATCATCAGATGATTTATTCAAATTCAAAAGAACTACGACAAGCAGATATGAAAGATGTTAGATAATGGATAATGACATTACTAAACGCAGAAAAACAATCTACTGCAAGAGCAATTAAGAGAGGATTTATTTCAGAAGAATTATTGACAAGATATTGCAAGATAATTGGACACAAATATCCAGATCATCAATGTTCGAGATGTAATGGAGAAGATAATATTATCCCAGAAGTTCGGCTAAAATAAAATAAAAAAAGAAGATAAGCATGCCAGCTGAAAAGAAGATAAAAAAAATGCAGCAGATACGACAAAAAGAAGATATCACCGGAAATAATACTGGAGATAAAAGACAAGCTATTAAATAGTGAAAGCGACATGTAACAAACTTTCACAATTTTCTTTACATAAATTATTAAAATTGTATAGCCTTTTGACTATTATTAGTCTAGGCTTTAATTGATTTTTGTCTTTTTAAAAGACATTTAATAAATGAAGTTAGGTAGATGTAGATAATTTTTGAAATGTGTAAAATAAGGAAGGAAAACCCTTGTAAAGTTTCAGTCTATAAATGAGAGGAATCGAAGGCATTGCAAAGCAAGCCTTCATGAGTTGAAGCAAAAATACTCTCTCTTGTCCACAACAAATATTTTGCTTAGTTATTAAAAACAGGTATATTTCAATAGAAAAATCTATGGAGGAACAAAGCTTAGAAATATCAAACCTACCCGAACAGGTATATTTATTTATGATTATGAATAGCTAAATTCATAATTCCCAACAATCATGGTATAATAAAATAAATTCATATTAGTTACTTTATAGTAGAATTATTCGAAGAATAATATGTTAAGAAGTTTATTAGCAAAGTGGAAAAAGAGAAAAATCTCTAAGAACTATGTCATCCTAAAGGTAAAACCAACGAGGCAAGAAGCCGTGGTGGGGAGTCGTCCCATAAAAGTATGTGATCTAGCAGCAACAATTGAAGAAACTATATTCATAGTAGCATCATTTGTTAACTACTCGAATGAAGGAGATGATACATGCTTTTTTCTATTTTTTCGCTTTTCTTAAATTCCCTTACTCTTCAACTGATGGACTTCCCTTTCCAGCTCCTTCTCAACATCATTTGGGTTCTTTAACACCCTAGTGTCAAAACATGAGCGAGTGATGAATGAACGAAAGTGGAGATTCTGGTCCTCCCATGGATTACTTCTTTTATTTCCTTGATGATAAGTTTCCCCACATTCACTAGTGTGCCCTTCATTGTTGCACCAATCACCAGTGCCCTCTTTGATGTCGCATTGATGTAATGTGCAAAAGGTTCGACTCTAGCATATATGATAGAAATCCAAGTTCCTGCCTAAACTACAAAGTCATAAAAGTCAACCCCTTGTGTAATGTTAACCAACTTGGATTCATCCCATCATGTAATCAGTCAACCAACCACTGAGTTTCCCCGACTATCGCTTTCCTATATGATAGACTTGATTATTTTTGGAGGCCATATTCTTCATTGGTTTTCCTTGGGTTAAAGTTGACTTGCACACCTCAGACTGTGGTAACCAAATCTTATTTGAAGAAGTTGGTCTCGATGCATTGTCATAAAATTTTGTCACCACTATATTATTGTGCAACATCGGTTGAGTGGCAAAACACATTTATTTACTCTGCACCAACTCCTCCTATATTTTGCCATCTTAGCTTTCACATTTTTCATGTTGATTCCTTTTTCCATAATGAATGATCTTGTCAGGAGTCTATTAAATTTTTGCTCACAAGATTCGGAACAAAATCAAAATTTTCTTTCTCTTCAACCTTTGGGGCAATATCATCCTCGATTTCCATGATGTTGATAGCAATTTTAAACACAAAAGTACCTGTAAAATAATCAAACATGTTAAAAGCTCATAAGAACACTTTAAATAATTTATTAGAAAGAATTAAAGACAAAGAAATTGGAGGAAAAGGTCACGAATTTGGCTGTGCAAAGCTACTATTTTGAGACTGGCAGCTCTTCCTTAAATATGCGCATAGTCAGAGAAGCAAGTGCGCGAAGGGCTTTTTATTTTTACATACATTTTTCTTCTGTGTTTGTACAGTCAGTTGGCCATGAGCAAAGAATATCTTTATTTCCAAAAAATTTTTGTTCAGACATTTTGTCAAACAACTTTGGGGCATCAATTTTGCTTTAGATTTTATAGCAATATTTGGCCTCAATCGACCTCAAATCAGTCTCACAGTATAAACCCACATCACTCAATGTAATATAACACAACGTCCATCAATTTAAGCATATGAGAATCACCACTTTTCAAAGAACAAAAAATAAAAGCATACCAGGAACGAACAAATTTCCTTCACAATTTTAGCACCATGAAAAAAGGAGCGAAAGAGTGAGAATGATCATACGATGGCAATTGAAATTGAGAGAAGGTAGAATAATTGCATAAATTTGGAATTCAGATCTTGAAATAAGTTTTCTAGGTATAAGGAGAATGGGCAGTCAAGATATTGATTCAAAGGGTTCGATTTTGATTTCAACCATTAAGTTACATAGCCCCATTTTAATAAATACACTGCGTGCGCGATTGATAGAGCGCATGTGCATAGGGGATTTGACCCTTTGACCAATGCATAGCATCTAATCCTTTTAATGTGCATAAAAGGCCTCACGCTGGCAAGCCTGGGTAGGTACTGCTCATTTTGGAGATGTAAAGGTCAACTTTTGCAATTCACGAATGTGTTTGTCAATCTAAACGGGACTTTGAATTAAAAGGGTTTGTCAATTAAGCGGAGGTCTTCGAATTTTAAAAATTAGGTAAAAGGGACAAAAGAAAATTTAGTTTTTTTTTTAACATTTTCGCTCCAACAACTAAAAATGTTGTTTCAACAATTATATAAGTTGTCTCAACAACTATAAAAGTTGTCTCGATAACTATCAAAGTTGTTCGACAACTGTGCAAAGTTGTTGGACAATTATGCAAAGTTGTTGGACAACTTTGATAGTTGTTGGGACAACTAATGCAGTTGTCGAACAACTATCACAATTGTTCAAACGACTTTATCTCTTTCAATTTAATAATATTGTGGGACCCACTTATCACCTTTTTTTAATTAAAGACTTGAGAGGGTCTTTCTGCTCATTTTTCTCAACCTAAACACTCCCAAAAAATATTCAAACTCCCATTCTCAAGGTTGTAGAACCTAGAGCTTGTTTCCAAATAAAAGTTTTCAACCCAACATGTTCAAATTACTTCCAAAAATTCTAGAAATTTATGGATTTATCAAAAATGAAATCCGAAGCTATTTCAAAAATAACTTCAATTTTAATAGAACAATAGTTGCCTTTCATCAAGAGTTTGATTTAACATTTGGAATGATGCAAACAACCATACAATTTATCTCTTCATTTAGAGAATATGAACTTTCTCCCAAACATCAAATTAAGGTTTTAATGGGGCATTTGGAACAAAGGTAAGGAAGTAATGAAGCCAACTCTATCTCTCCATTTGGAGAATTTGAATCTTTTATCCTATGTCATATCAAAATTTCATTAAGGCTCATTTGGCAATGGTAAGAAATAAGCAAACCAATTCTCGAACATCGCATTTTGCAATTCTTGGAATTTAAGTGAGGAACATCATTTTGCCTCCTTAATATGACAAACTCCAAAATGTAGGGACTTTATCCCTAATATCCCAAATTCTTCATTTGCTCGAGTATTTTGATTTCCATCTCACCAACTAAGAACAACATCAGAAAATGGTTTAATGTGGTTTAAGCCCCTTAATTTCCAAATCTGCATATTTCTTGACATACTCACACCAAAATAAATTAGAGTCCTTAAAAATGATTTGATTGGTCTTTTTTGCAATTCTAGTATCATTTCATCATATTCAGCATCTCGATTATTTTTGGCTCTGTTGGTTGGAATATTACCATGAATTCTTCAAAATTATTCTTGACCACTTCTTCATTGGAATTCAACTTGAAACTGTTATCCTTGACCATTTGAAGAGGAGGGCCACATGCCCCAAGCTTTCCTTTCACATTGGTCTTCAAATTATAAATAATAAGTTCATGTTGGATCACTTTTTGACAATCCTCAACATGCACTTTGAAGAACTCATTCTTCATTAGAGAGATTACTCATGTAGCTCCCCAAACGCATCAAGTTGTTAAGATTGGTCAAAGAAGCACTCTTGGCTCACAATTTCAATTTTTTCAAACTTTTCTTCATTTATGGAGGCATCTTCATAAGGGTATTCTTCTCTTTCATGTTCCATTCTAGATGTCACCATGGGTTGATGAATGAGAGGTACATCCTCACCCATTTTAGGCACCTGATCTAAGTTACTTTAAAGCATTGCTTAAATGCCTTTATGACCAACTATTTGTTCTTTCATATCTACGATATTGCTTCTATCAATCTCAAAAGCATAACTAGAAAATTCTTAGATCTTGGGGAGGGAAAAATCATTAAAACAAGCATTACAATGTCTACCTTAACCACTATGTTGAAAACAAGTAGACCCCATGTAGAATTGAGATGGTCCATACACCTCTCACCCGATAGCATTTCCACAACTTTGCCAAAAGTTGAATCCTCTATAATATGGACATAGGTCATCAACATATTACTCGTAAGTACAAAACTCAATTTTACCTAATAATGACTAAGTAATAAGTATAAAAAACAAAATTTTAAATAACACAAGAAACAAAAGAAAGTCACAAACAGGTATTCACAAATTTGAATAAGAGCAAGCAAGCTCAAATACTGATAAAGGAACAAAGTATGAAATCGAAAATTAAACTACGATATGAAAATGAAAGATAAAGGATAGATAGAAAGAAAGAAATAGATAGACACAATGAATGAATGGATAGAAAACTAAGGGTATATGAAACCCCTAACCCTCTATTCAGTATTAATAAAAGCACCAGTCTCTTATGTAGACCTCAAGAAAATTAAATTCCCAAGTAACCCACATTTCAAAACAAGGTATCAACACAAGCTAATATAAGCTTGCCTCACACTCCCAATAGATTATATATTCATAATTTATCATAAACTACTTAAAAATTAAAGATAGGTCCTATTTATAGTCTAGGTTAATTTATTACATTTTATGGGCCCAAGAGTGACCCATTTTGAAAGACAAAGCATACTAACCCAGTAAGCACCCATTTGAGCATTTCTGGAGCATATGAGGCACACCACAAGGGCATAGTGAACTGTTTTGACCTGCGCTAACATATCTAGAGCAGGTTGGGTACACCTCCAAAGTCTATGGGGCACGTGTTCTCTTCCGTGGGCCTTTACCCCCGTCTTGACTTCCCTTGGCTTCTTTAACATCTCTTGACCCTCATTAATCATCATTATCGTCCAATTGACATCTTTTTATAGAACTGAGGAGTTTTCAAGATCCTCTTGAACCATAATTATCCTTCCCAAAGATCAGGAGGCAATTTAGATTGTATCATCCTCTCCTTTAAGAAGATTCGTCCTCGAATCTATAACCTTACAGCACAAGAAAAGAACACACAACCAAGATATCCTCAAAGCATGAGGGTTATCAAAAGGGTTAAAATAAAAACATCCATGCCAATGAGATACCCATTTCACATATATCCAAACATCCTTCAAGCCAATGAAAAAGAAATCACCCTTTAAGGTTCAAAGGAATTGGCTATGATAAGCATCAAGAAATTCTCCCAAGTTTGTTTCACCAACAAGATTAGCAAAGAATTCATTATATGTTGGAAAAACTAAAGGTAGAATCCGTGAGCCATTATGGTATAGATTACCCTTCCCTTCACAAGAAATCATGTTTACACATAAGACAATCTTAGAACCAATATGGCTATTTGCACCAACATAGAAAATAGAATGATTAGAGTTATTATTACTTAATGTTTTACCAAGAACAAAGCCACATGAATGTAATAAGAAACATATCAAACATCTATTATTCCTTTCACTTTAACAACCTTCCAAGAAAGATCCAACTTATTTATCCACAAAAGTGTGACAAAAGACAAGGGACAAGGGTTTTTTTTATCTAGTAGGGGCTATAGAATCTTCATAGAACAACAAATAGATTGTTCATCCATGTTTGAAAGACCACACATTCTAAGCACATTTAAGTCATTACAAAAGGTGGTTTAAGAGACATCAACACTTTCCAGGTAGGATTTTAAGTCAAATATTTTGAAAAGATTATCTACCTTAGGGTAAATGTCATAAGGAATCCAAGGGATTCTAGGAATAGGAGGCGGTAAGTACATACCTTTGGAGAAAATCATTAAGCTTGCTATCTTGCCTTCTATACTCGTACCACGTGGACTTGCCCTCTCAAGCATCAACTTGGAAGTTGACAAAGTGTTAGTGCCAAATATAGTAAACAACAAGGCTTGGGTTTGTCACTAAGATCTCTTTCAAGATTCCAAAGCTCCTCATTTTTACTACTCATCTCACGCTTCATCATAAGGTTAAAATTCACAACCTCTCCTTCTTGAGGCCAAAAATCTTTATGGAGAACTTTCATCATCAATCCACTAGGCACACTAAAGTCCCCTTCTCTTCTAAGGTCTTCATCCTCTTGAGGATCTTTCTCACCACCATATTTTTTGATCACCTTGTCCCTAATAAAGTAAGAATCACCTTTCACCAACACTATGTTTCTTTTATGGGGACATCCATTTGCCTTATGTCCCCAAACTTTATATTTAAAGCAAACAATACCTCTAGGACCAGTGTTAGAAGATTGATTACCGTCATTCCTTGGTAGATACCTCGGGATTTCCTTTTAAATAGGCTTCTTCTTAAAGAACTTGTTGAAATCCTTATTCTTCTTCCATCCAAATGAATTATACGAATTGTAACCTTTATTGAAGGAATTCTTGGCATTGTTATTCCTTTCAACCCAAATGGCCGCTTCAACAAGGTCTTTTATTCGATCAAACTTATGGATAACTAGTTTGGAAGAAATATCATAATACTACCTACCTTTGAATTGAGACATACAATGATTTAAGGGTTCGACAATCTTAAGATGAAAAATCAAGTTTTAGAACTCCTCATAATAGTCTTTCACACCTCTACCTCCTTGTCTCAAATTGTAGATCTTTGTCAATTGCTCTTACTTGAACTTTTCCATTACATACCTCTCTCTCACGAGTGCCCTCAATTTATACCAATCCAAAAGGTCGGGATTACCATTTATCTCTCTTTACTCTCTCTTGGTCTCCCATCGCGTAGGAGCATACCCTTCAAATTAAGCAATTGCATGAGTGACTTTCTTGTGTCTGAGTTAGTTGGAAGATCCTATTGCATTGTACTTCCCAATCAATGTATATCGATGGATCACTAGTTCCTTTGAGTGTAGAAAGAGTGATTTTAGTTGAGTTAAGACCCGTATCTCAACCCAAATTTTCTCCTTTATCCCATAGATGATCTTCTTTAACATGGGGATGATTTCCTAAGTTTCTTCTTCTATAGAGAACCAGACCAAATCTTCTTCCTCGTCCTCTATGTCCTCCCTCTTGAGCTAATTTTCTATTTTGTACAAATTCCTCAAAGATAGATACTTTAACTCCACTGTAAGGTTCCTCACCTCTCATATCCTCAATTTGGATTGGTTAACTATGGTTAGCAGGGATTTGATGTAGTTAGTTTTGGGTAATGGGATAGTTTTGTGGAGCTTCTTTATTAAATTGATTGAATTGGGCCTATAGTGTATGAATGGGGTTTTTATTATTTGAGTAAGTAGTGGCTTGGAGAGTGAGATCTTATACTTTCCTTGGGGGATTGTACATTTGATGAAATGTTTCTGAAGTTATAGTAGCGGAGGTGTTATGAACATAACAACTAGATGAAGCATAATGATTTTAAGGAGTTGATATAGTGGAATCTAGATGGAATTCCAAGGTGTCCATCCTCCTTGAGAGAGAGATTTCCATGAATTCCACTCTTTGATTACATCTTATTTCACACTCATTATGGCCGACAGTAAAGTCTCCATGTTTATCTCTTTCATAGCACTTTTGTTATCATCTCCTGATTCTATTGTAACAAAATAAATAAATGCTAAACAAGAGTAAAAAAAACAAACAAGTTGAAGTTAATAAATCAACCGTACAAGCTCTCAAAGTTCACACCTTTGGTTTATCTCTCAGTTGGAATCACAAACATTGATAAATTGTTTACACTCCAATAAGAATACTTGGTACAAATTATGGATTCAGTTTGGCTGGGATTCTTGTTTGAAAGGCTCAAATAAACAAAATTACATATAGACTTGAATCAAGAACTAACAACGAATTGAAAAAGAGAAAAACTTGAAGGAAATAGGATGATGAAAGAAATAGGAATCAAGAACTAATCAATCAACTTAGTAGATGGATTAATAGTTATTGAGAAGTTCAAGAATCAAAATAAGAGTTTAGGAACCAATAAATGAAGCTAAATAATCTCACCTTAAGCAATGGAGTAATTAGAGTGTTGAAATATGCTTAAGAACTTGAATTGGTGTTGGTTTGCTTGATTTGCATTGGGGAGGTGTTAATCTGTGTTGGCCAACCTGCTCTAACAGGTGTGGCATAGGTCCAATGAACCTTGAGAGAAGGTTCTATCCTTGTATTCTTCCTTGAGGTGCAGCCACGGGTCTGGAGCAGACTATGCACACCTAGATCGTAGATCCAAAGCAAGTTGGTCGCCCCTTGCTCTTTGAAATGGATGAAATGCCCTGCAAATGGCCCCCCCATGCTTTCTTCTTGGAATATCCTTGGAATCTTTTGTGACGCCTTAGTAAAAACAATTTTCACCCTTCTTTATTCCTTTATTATGGATCAAACAACCAATTTTGCTGAAAATTTAACTTGAGATAGAAATTTCTTCAAGAACACCAACTTTTCTAACTTTTTCTCGTTAGCTTGGAATGACTTGAAATTTTGAAACTAGGCACTTTTCAACATTTTAAACTTATTCCAAATATCATTTTTCTCAAATTCTTCACCAATTTTCCAGATATTTTGACCCACTTCAATTTACTTCATGTTCAAGCTCTCAAAAATGGTAGAATGCTCAATTTAGCTCCGATTTTGCTCAAACTTGATTTGTAGACTCATATAGTATTAGAGAACACAAATCTAACACTAGAAATACAATAAAACCTATAAATTAAACACTCAAAATTTGACCTAAGATAAAAAATATGAATAGTTATTTTTTTGTAATTTTGTTTTTCTCAAGATAACAAACTCAAGATTGACTTCGTGGGAATGAAATCAAGATCAAATCTAATACCAAATGATAAAGAAACAAAGTACAAGATCAAAAGCTAAACTAGGATACAAAAATGAAAGATAAAGGGATAGATAGAAAGCAAGAAATAGATAGACATAATGAATGAATGAATGAATGAATGGATAGAAAACTAAGGGTATAGTAAACCCCTAACCATCTATTCAATATCAATAAAAGAAAAAATCTATTACGTAGACCTCAAGGGAATCAAATTCCCAAGCAACCCATATTTTAAAACAAGGTATCAATACAAGCTAATCCAAGCTTGCCTCACACTCTCAATAGAGTGTACTGATCTTGAGTGTATTTATACGCCTAAGCACCATAATTTATCCACATTTTAGCTATGTTTATAGAACAAAGTACCTAGTTTCTTATGTTTTTACTCTACTTCTATGTAATTGAGCTAACCGATGTGATTAGCATGATTTCAGGTATTAATGAGGTAGATGAAGACATTATGGGACTATTGAATGCGGATGGCATATGACACAAGAGAGAGTAGCAATCTGGACCAAATGTGGCGCCTAGAAACTATGTCTAAGACTAGTTTGTCATTTATAATTAGTTCAGGGACTTAGAAGGCAATTATAAGAGAAAAGATTATTAAAAGGCTTAATGCTGAATTTTTATTGATTATTCATTATTTTGTATTATTCTGAACAAGGAGAGTAGCGGCTTAGCCTGGAGAGAGAGAAAAATATTTTCTCTCTTGTTTTCACGATTCACACACCAAGATCTTCTTCTAGTTTTTGGTATGATGAATATATTTATGATTCTTTTCATTTTATTCATGAGTAGCTAAGTTTATTAGTTAGGGTTATGGAAGCCTTGTAGCATACAATCTATCACTTTGGGTTTTGAATTCATTATGCATTGATTAGTTTACATCATACTCTCTTCGCTTATCTTGAATTCTCGTGGATGCAAACATAAAGGATATGCCTTAAAACGCAACTTGTTCGAAAGAAAGGTTGATGTTTGGAAAAGAGAGTAGTGACAAGAAAATAGGATTACCAACCCCTATTTCATAAGTTAATGTCTTAGCAGGATTAACTACTTGGAGATTTCGTATTGTTCTTGGTAAGTGCTTCTGATTCGAGAGAACTAAAGTGAATTAGTCCTTGATGGTTGAGAAACACTTGGATTATGTTATTAAATACAATATGTTTCTTTGTAAACACGATACATATATGAATTCGTAAAGCCCATAGTTAGAAAGTATTGAAAACTACAAGGTGGACATAACCCTAGCTTGCTATTTCTCTGAATTTGAATACTACTACACATATTTCTTCTCGTTAAACTGAAACCATTAATTTGTGAACTGAATCAAACCCCCTATTTATTTTACGGAAACGAACGATTAAAATTCAACTCATCTGCACACAACTTAATTAACACCATATTCCCTGTGGGATTCGGCCCCAACCTAGTTGGGTTATATATTTGACAACGACCGCTTACTCTCTCATAAGAGAGGTGTAATTTGAGCGTTATCATGTACATTCATAATTCATCATAAACTACTTACTAAATGAAAGGTAGGTCCTATTTATATTCTAGGTTAAATTATTACATATTATGGGCTCAAAAGTGACCCATTTGGAAAGACAAAGCATAGTAGCCCATTAAGCATCTGCTTGAGCATTTCTGGAGCATATGGGGCGTACATAGGGTGCATCTTGCCTTCTCTTGGCTACTTTATTGTCCTTGACCATCCTTGATCATCATCATCATCCAATTGGCACCTTTTGATAGCACCAAGGACTCGTCAAGTTCCTCTTGAACCTTAAGCATCCTTCCTAAAGATCTGGAGGTAATTTGGATTGTATCCAATACTATGCAAACCCAATATGCCAAATTGTTCCACAACAATGGCTCCACTTTAGAAAATTCTCAACTTCACCCAAGAAATATGAACACTATCAATAGCAATATATTTACCAAACTATAGAGTAAGAGTCGATCAATTTAAGAGTCGATCAATTGAAGAACAATTTGACTAGCGATTGAGCAAATAAGAAATAAAAGTAACTCATTCAACTCCAAACAATTCATAAAAGTATTATTAAGGGCTTTTAATATGAAAATAAAATAAGGATGAACCAATAATAATATGAATATTTGATCAATGACTTGCACAAATGATGAAAAACAAAGGATTGATAATGAGGGATTATTTCTCTCAATGATCCATTGTATTTTGCTAATTACTAATTGACTAATCACAAATATAGTAAATTAACCTTGGAACCTGAAGAATTTTCTAATGTCTCTCAACTAATAGCAAATATTTCTTGGCTACATTCTCTTAAATATTAACTTAGTACAAATACAAATAGTTCCAATTTTAGGCTACACTAGAATTTTCCTATCTCTATTTCATTTCTAATAGATGGGTCATACATCCTAAATTGCACTAATTAACCTTTACCATGCTAGATTAACTATTTTGAGTTTAATCAAAGTAAATGGGTGTGTCCTCGGGTTAGCTACTCCTACTCTATTTGGAAATCAAAGACAAACCCACTCTTAAACTAGTAATAAATCGAGTAACACATAAATAAATAATATAAACCAAAACCCAAATATATTTATGTTTTAAAATCAATATTTAAAATTAAAATTGACAACTACACCCAAATATAATCTCTACAGAGCATATAAATGAATAAAGGATTAAGAATATATTACTAAAAAATATCTAAATCTTTACTCAAATGGTTTTGGTTAAAGATCCCTAGCCTTAAAGATTGAGCAAATAGCCATAGATGATTTTCATTAAGGGTGAAATAAAGTTTATGTGTTTTGGGATCACATTCTTCAACTTGAAGAACTGGACCTGGCTCCTGACCAAGACCCTCCTATACATGTACATAGGTCTACTGCATGAAATACATTACATGGACATCTATTCTAGGGCATGCCGATAGACCATGCATAAACACCTAATAAAACCCTTCTATGCTTATGCATCGGTTTACTATGTGCGTGAAGCGATAAGCATATCTATTCATTTAAATATGTATACAAGTAAATTACATATAGAGTTAAATCACTACCACCACTATCTCTCTTTATTTTAGCTCTATTTTGAGTAAATTTTACTTTTTTTTCACTAAAGCTCCTTGTAAACCTCAAATACGTAAAATCAACATCGTCAAAATAAGAACTAGCCTCATATTATATATTAACGACATAAAATAATAATATAAGTAACAAAAGAATAAGGAAAAATGGTCACTTATCATTGAATCAAGCACCTTGGTTTTTAATTCCACCTTACCATATGGTTCTTGCTAAGTCTAAGAAGCTTAATCTTTAGCTTTAGGATCATATAGGTAAGGATTTTATTAGACTGAGTGTTTATCCTTAGGTTTCTCCAATTCTTTTTGTGAAGAATAATGATAGATCTATGCGTATGTGTATTGATTACCGGGAGCTGAACAAGGTGACTGTAAAAATATATATCTAATGCCGAATATTAATGACCTATTTTTCCATGATTATAGTACAACCATGTTTTTTAAGATTGAATTGATATCTAGCTACCATTAGTTAAGGATTAGGGCAGCAGACATCCCTAAGACAAACTTCAAGACTCGCTACGACCAGTCATATTTTTTGGGTTTATCAACACCCCAACATTATTAATAAACTTGATAAATTGCATGTGGATCCCTTGTTAGACTCCTTAATTATAGTGTACATAAATGATATCCTTATTTATTCAAGGAGAAGGGAGGACCATAAGCAACATTTGAGGATTGTGCTCCACAAATTAAGAAAAAAACAACTTTATACCTTCTTAATGTGTGAGTTTTATGTTAAATCTATATAATTATTAAGGCATATCGTATCCAAGAATGAGATTATGGTAGTCTTGATGTAGATTGAGATAATTCATGATTGGGCTAGGCCAACTTGTCTTACCAAGGCTCACAGTTTCACTAGATTGGCAGGTTACTACAGGAGGTTTGTCGATAGATTTTCTTCTATAGTAGCTCCACAGACTAGACTAACTAGGAAAAATTTTGCATTTCAGAATCCAACGAGTATCAGGTAAGCTTTCTGAAGCACGACACTTTACAAACTTTGTCTTTGATTTTGACTCTTCCAATTGAGGGCTAGGGGTTCTCAATCTATTATGATTCTTTTATTTTTTTTGTTTGAGTTGTGTTCTAATGTAGTAGGGTTGAGTAATTGCATATGCTTCTAAATTGTTAAAGATAGGTGAGTGGAACTACCCCACCCATGATTTGGAGTTGGTGGTAGTAGTTTTCATGCATAAGATTTGAATGACCTTGAGGTATTTATTGTTATATATTCACTATTCATCATAGTATTTAGTATATTCTGAGCCAAAAGGATCTTAATTCTAGACAATGCATGTGGCTAGAGTTACTAAATGACTATGAAATTTTTATTTAATAATATTTGGGCAAGGAAAATATGTTAATGAAATAAATGCTTTGAGAAAAAATAGTGAGTATGGGGAGTCTTGGATTTCCTTTATACTTTGGAGAAACCATTGATCTTGGATATCTAGTCTTTAGCTAATAGGTTGGTTCAATATGATAGTTTTGACCCTATGAGGATGTTTTTTGATCTTGGGCGTATTTATAGGTCTAAGCACCATAACTTACCCAAGTTTTGAGAACAAAGTGCCTAATTCTTATGTTTTTACTCTACTTTTATGTAATTGATCTAACCTATGTGATTAGCATGATTTTCAGGTGCTAATGAGGTATATAGATACATTTTGGGACTATGGATTGTGGAGGACAAATCACACAAGAGGAAAAGCAGATGCTGGACCAAATGTGATGCATGGGAATTTTGTCTCGGTTCAATTTTCCATTTATAATAAGTTTGAAGACTTAGAAGGAATTATGAGAGAGAAGACTATTAAAAGACTTGTTGCTGAAATTTTAAGGATTATTCATTATTCTGTATTATTTTTTAATAAAGAAAGGAATCAAAAAGAGGCGGCTTAGCTGAGGGTGAGAGAGAGAAACATTTTTCTCCTCTTACTTTCTTTATTTTGTGGGCACCAAGATCATCTTCTAGACTGGGGTATGATGAACATTTTTATGGTGATTTTTGTTTTGTCATGAGTAGCTAAACTTATTTGTTAAGGTAATGGAAACCTTGTAGTATACCATCTATTTGTATGGGTTTTTTAATTCATTATGTGTTGATGCACTTGTATCATACTCTCTTCATTATGATTGAATTCTCGTGGTTGCAAACAGAGGGAATGTTCCATCAAAACATAACTTGTTCGATAGAAAAGTTAATGTTTGGAAAAGAGAGTAGTGACACGAGAATAGGGTTTCCAATCCCTATTTTATACGTTAATGCTTTAATAGGATTAACAACTTGGAGATCTCGCATGAGCATAGATAACACTTTTGGTTCAAGAGAACTAGAGTGAATTAATCCCTGTTGGTTGAGAAACACTCGGATTATGGATTTAAATGTGTTTCTCTATTAGTGCATGCATGCATGAGTTCTAAATACCCATAGTTAGAAAATATTGAAAACTACAAGGTGGAAATAACCTTAACTTGTCTTTCTCCATAATCAAATATTACTACACATATCGTTTCACTGTTACACTGATAATATTACTGTGTACTTAAACCGAAACCCCTTTTACTTTGGAACCTTCGATCAACAGTCTAATAACAATCGCAATACTTAGTTAATTGACCCTTTGGTCAAAGTTTCACAAATTTTACCTTTTGTTTGTTGTTTTGTGCAGGTTAAGTGTCTTGCATGCCAAGTACGCGAAGATCGGGCCAACCATTAGTACCTATTAATCCCGAACCATAGCTCATTGGCAGAGTGGATGGTCAACGGGACCCAGAAAGGGTAGCTTCTCAGCAGGAGCAGGCTGGATTAGCTGCCTTAGCAGCTGCTCAAGTAAACTAGTAGAATGTATATAATGCTGGTCGGGAGGTAAACCCAGACGATGAAGACCTGGGCGATGATGAGTTACTAAATCCAAGGCGTGCAGATAATTTAGTTGCACCAGTGAACAAGAATGTCAACAGAAATTACCAGGCTAGAATGAGACCCAAACGCCGAGCTGTTCAGTTTGCTCTTGATAATGATGATGATGAGTTGGATGGGGCTGGTGCCACAGGGGCTATTATTCTTCCGTCCTTAGCACCCGAAGCCAAGTTTAATACTATGAGTACTATGATCCAGTTATTTCATCTTAAGGGACTGTTCGGTGGACTTGCGGGTGATGACCCGAATATGCATTTGATCAACTTTATCTCAACATGCAAGTCATTTGACAATCCGGGAGTTGGGCAAAATGTTATTCGGCTGCAACTATTCCCGTTGTCTCTATCTGGGGAGGTACTTTAAGGTTGAATGGTCTAACCCCCAATTCTATTACAAATTGGAGGCAACTGAAAGATGCTTTCTTAGAAAGGTTTTTTCCGCCATCCAAGAGGGCACAGTTAAGAGATGAAATCACTACTTTTAGACAGCTTCCAACTGAAGCCCTCCATGAAACTTTGGAAAGGTTCAAGAAGAAGCTAAATCAGTTTCTTAATCATCAGATGACCAACCTATACCTGAAAGAGGTATTATATCGGGCCTTCAATTCAGTTACCAAGCCAGTGGTAGATAATGCTGCGGGTGGATCATTCATGGACCTCACTTTTACTGAAGCTTTTGAGATGCTTGATCGGATGACAAAGCAGAGTAGAGCTCGGCATACCAGGGATTTTAAGGTAGCAAACTCTACTATATTTGTTGGTATGACTGCAGAACAGAGGCAAAGAAAAGAAGAATGGGACCAAGATATGGCTCACATGAATACACAGATGGACCTTCTCACCAAGAATCTATTATCTGGAAAGACAAAGAGGGTTAAAGCTATTGCATCGCAGGGAAGGGCTGACTCCAATTCTGAGGAGGAAGCAAATTACTTGAATAATCAGGGTTTTTTTTAGGCAGTGGCCAAGGAAATCAAGGTCGGAACTATTATGATAAATCTGGATACAATGATCGAGATCAAGGAAATTGGAAGAACAAAAATGACAACACTGGTTTATATGTTCCTCCTGGGAATCGTGAGGCTGCTGCATCTAGCTCTGGGAAGATGTCCATAGAGTACATGATGGCTAAACTATTGAAGGGAGTAGAGAAAACCATCATGGGAGTAGCTGAGGTAAAAAACAATTTGTCTTCAATGAATCAATTGGTTGATTCGCATTCTACTTCAATAAAGCAGTTGGAGCAGCAAATGAGTCAACTGTCTGCGATATTTAATCAAAGGAAGGCTGGCTCTCTACCAAGTGACACAGTACAAAATCCAAGAAAAGATGTTTCGTGTATGGAAATTACCACCAGGAGTGGTAAGGTATTGGAAAGCTCATCTATAGGTAAGCCTGTGGTTGGCAGTGTGGTAGAAAATATTATCAAAGAAGATTCTAATCATCCAGTAGAGGCTGAAAAACCTGATGAGATTATTCATGATGCTACATCCAACTTTCAGCAGTCTGATGAGTTTGAAAAAGAGAAAAACAAAGAAAAGAAAGTAGTGGAAAAAACTCTCCCAAAACCACTACCGCCCTTTCCTCAGAGATTGTAGAAGAAGGCCGAGGATACAAAGTTTAGTAAATTCATGGACATGTTAAAGCAGTTGTCGGTAAATGTGCCTTTGGTTGAGGCAATGGAGCAAATTAAAGGGTATGCCAAATTCACGAAGGACCTTTTGACAAAGAAAAGAGCAGTAAGCTACGAACCGGTGGATAATCTCCATCATTCCAGCGCCATTGCCACAGGGTCCTTGGTTCAGAAAAAGGCAGATCCAGGGGCTTTCACTATTCCTTACACGGTTGGGTCCTTGGATTTTACTAAGGCTTTATGTGATCTGGGGGCTAGCATTAATCTAATTCCACTAGACATTTATAAAAAGTTGGGATTAGGAGACCCCACACCCACCAACATAAGACTTGTGATTGCCGATAGGTCGGTAAAATAATCTGTTGGTATTTTGTCTGACGTGTTGGTGAAGGTAGCGACCTTTATATTTCCTGTGGATTTTGTAATTCAAGATTATGAGGTGGATTTCGAGGTGCCCATAATCTTAGGTTGACCATTCCTTGCAACCGGAAGCGTGTTGATTGATTTGCGGGCTAATGAGCTTTTATTCAGGATAAATGATGAAGTGGTGCATTTTGATGTGTGGAAATCAATAAAGTAGCATACATAAATGAGCGTGTTCTCCATAGTTGATGTATATTATGAGGATGAGTAGAAAGTACCAATAGAAGAGCGGCTTGCTGTTGAGCCGTTAACTGCAGTGCTTATGAACTTTGATCATGAGGACATTGAAGAGTACGGAGAAACTATCTGTTCTTTGAAAGGAATGGGGTCATATTCTTATTCCCCTAAGAAGCTTGATCTTGACCTTAAGAATCGACCTTCACCACCAGCGAAGCCATCCATTGAAGAGCCACCAGTGTTAGAATTGAAAGAGTTACCTAGTCATTTGAGGTATGTGTTCTTGGGTAGTGAAAATACACTACCGATTATTATTGCTACTGATCTAGGAGAACAACAGGTGGAAGCTCTCATCTCTGTTCTTAAGAGGTATAAGAGAGCTATTGGTTGGACTATTACAGATATCATTGGTATCCCTCCTGACATATGTATGCACAAGATTCAGCTAGAGAAATATTGTGTGCCTACTATTGAGCATCAGCGTCGCCTGAACCCACCTATGCAAGAGGTGGTGAAGAAATAAATCATCAAGTGGTTAGATGCAGGGGTGGTGTATCCGATATCAGATAGTAAGTGGGTGAGTCCTGTACAGTGCGTGCCCAAGAAAGGGGGCATGACAGTAGTAGCCAACGAGAAGAACGAATTGATCCCACTCAGTCCTGTTACTGGGTGGAGGGTGTGTATGGATTACTGAAAGTTCAACTCGTGGACACTAAAGGATCACTTTCGAATGCCATTCATGGCTCAGATGCTTGATTGATTGGCAGGAAGGGGTTGGTACTGCTTCTTGGATGGTTATTCGGGGTATAACCAGATCTCCATTGCTCCTAAATATCAGGAGAAGATGACGTTCACGTGCCCATATGGCATATTTGTTTTTAAAAGGATGCCCTTTGGTTTGTGCAATGCACCGGCCACTTTCCAGAGATGCATGATGTCGATCTTATCTGATATGGTTGAGGAAACCTTTGAGGTTTTCATGAATGACTTCTCAGTTGTTGGAGATTCCTTTGATTTGTTCTTCCTGAATCTAAGTCAAGCGTTACAGTGGTGTGAAGAGTTTAATCTGGTCCTTAACTGGGAAAAATGCCACTTCATGGTAAAGAAAGGCATGTTCTCGGTCATAAAATTTTTGCGAAATGTATTGAGGTGGATAGGGCGAAGGTTGAGGTCATTGAGAAACTATCTCCCCCTATATCAGTAAAAGGGGTGCGTAGCTTTCTTGGCCATGCAGGATTCTATCACAGATTTATAAAAGATTTCTCGAAGGTTGCAAACCCATTATGCAAACTTCTTGAAAAAGAGGCCAAGTTCTCTGTTGATGATGACTGCAGATAGGCGTTCGAATGCATTAAGCTGAAATTAGTGGAGGTTCCAGTTATTATTACTCCTGACTGGATGAAGCCGCTTGAACTGATGTGTGATGGTAGCGGGGTGGCACTTGGAGTTGTGTTGGGGAAAAAGAAGGATAAATTGTTTCATCCAATCTATTATTCCAGCAAGGCTCTGAATGGAGCTCAAAAGAACAACACTGTCACCGAACAGGAGTTCCTGGCGGTAGTTTATGCTTTTGAGAAATTCAGAGCGTATTTGCTAGGGACCAAGGTGGTGGTCCACACGGATCATGCAGCTCTGAGGTATTTAATAGCAAAGAAATATGTGAAGCCGATATTGATCCAGTGGGTATTATTGCTTCAAGAATTTGACTTCGAGGTCAAGGATCGTAAGGGATGTGAAAATTAGGTGACAAATCACTTATCTAGACTTGAATGCGAACAAGCAATCAAAGATGAGTTAGATATTGATGATTCCTTTCCAGATGAGAAGATACTAGCTGCGAAGATCGAGCAGATACCTTGGTATGCTGACTTTGTAAACTACGTGGTAAGTGAGGTAATGCCGGATAATCTTTCCTTTCACCAATGGAAAAAATTCCTTCATGATATGACCCATTATTTTTGGGACGAGCCCTATCTTTTTTGGCGATGTGCAGATGGTATTATTAGGCGCTGTGTCCCAGAAGTAGAAGTGCTGAGTATTTTGGAAGCATGTCATGCTTTACCTGTTAGTGGTTATCATACGAGTGACTGTACTGCTCAGAAAGTATTACAGAGCGGCTACTATTGTCCTACGCTATTTAGAGATGCATATGAGTTTGTTCGTAGATGTGATCAATGTCAGAGGCAAGGATCAATCTCCAAATACCATGAGATGCCGATGTCCAAAATGATGGAAGTAGAGTTGTTTGATGTATGGGGAATCAACTTTATGGCCCCGTTTGTAATCTCATATAAGTTAAAATACATCCTAGTAGCCGTGGACTTTGTCTCAAAATGGGTAGAAGCTGTTGCTTTGGATAAAAATGAAGGAAAAAGAGTTGTAGCATTTCTGAAGAAGAACATATTCTCCCATTTTGGGGTACCAAGAACAATCATAAGTGATGGGAGATCCCATTTCTGCAATAAAGTTTTCAGGGCTGCTTTAGCAAAATACGGTGTCAAGCAACATAAGGTGGCAACTCTATACCACCCACAAACTAGTGGAAAAGTGGAGGTTTTGAACAGAGAAATCAAATCCATCCTTGCTAAAACCATGAATGTCAATAGACAAAACTGGTCACAAAAGCTGGATGATGCTCTTTGGGCATATAGAACAACTTTTAAAATGCCTATTGGCATATCGCCGTACCAACTTGTGTATGGAAAAGAATGTCACTTACCAATTGAATTGGAGCATAAAACATTATGGGCAGTCAGAAGGCTGAACTCGAACTGGGATGAGGCAGTAAAGCTAAGAATGGGACAACTGAATGAGATGGATGAATTCCATCTCAATGCGTATGAAAGACCAGACCTTTACAAGGAAAGGATGAAAAAGTATCATGATCGGAGGATTGTACAACAAAATTTTCAAAAGGGAGATTTGGTACTCCTCTTTAACTCTAGACTGAAGCTATTTCCAGGTAAGTTGAAGTCTAAATGGTCTGGTCCATTTAAAATTAGCCAAGTCTACTCATCTGGAGTAGTGGAGCTAGAAAACGAAGACGGGGGTGTTTTCAAGGTGAACGGACAAAGGGTGAATCTATATATCGGGCCAACAAACTTGATAAAGTGTATAGCCACCATATATCTTGATGAAGTCTGAGTAATCGAGAGAGCTTAGTCGTGCCGTGATAGTATATCAAGCACTACATGGGAGGCAACCCATGATTTTACTTTGCTTTTGTTTATGGTAAATAAAAATTCAAAAATATGAGTCGAGCCACGACCAAAACTATGGTTCTTGGTGGGAGGCAACCCACCTTTCTAATCATGTTTAATTGTGTTTTATTAAGTGTAGGTGAATTTGAAGCACTCGAGAAGTGGTAGAATTTGAACTCAATTTGAAAGTAAGCCATATCAAATGTGGTAAGTGTACAAGTAACGGGAGCATTTTTGGTAAGTTGGAACGGTCAAATGTTAAATCTCAAGTCATGATTCATGCTAGAGTTGTGACTCGAATTATGTTAATCCGATCCCAAAAGTTTTGTGGTGCGACCTATTTTGTGATTTTCAATGAGGTCTGTGGTGGTAGCATAAGGATCGGGTTGATAGGACCGATCCCGGAGCCCACCACTGACCTTGATGGGGGTACGGGGGCAAATCCCCCATGGTATGGACCTTTTCCACTACCTCATATGAAAAATATTGTGCATAGTGTCGGATTTTAAGTATACTATTGGGTGTGGCGCTCAATTTCACTTGAATCTTGGTAAGGGCATCATTTAGCATTTAACATAGGTGCATTGCTTCATACCAGGAGAAATGAGGGTATGTGTGCATCGCACACCTTCATGTGTGCGACCAAGAGTGCACCGCACATCCCATCGTACATGCTCACTGGACCAACTATGCGATGCACAATGCACCGCACACCTTGATGTGTGTGATAACTTATGCATCATACACTTTAACATATGCGATAAGATATGCGTCGCACACCTAGACACACATTCCCATTGCCTTAAGTTTGTGATACCTTATGCGACGCATACCTTGATGTCTGCGATAGGTAGTGAGTCGACCACTTCTTCGCATAGGCTCACTGTCCCAACTGTGCGACAACGTATGCGACACACACTTTGAGATGTGCGTCGCACAGTTAGTCCAAATAAGCCTAAAACCCGACTTCCAATTGGATTAACCCGACCCGATATCCAACCTTTAAATAAAGCTCCATGTCCTAATTGCCTCACCTTTCTTCCTTTCACCCTAAATTCTCCCTAGAAGCTTTAAAACTCTCCTTTCTACTTCATCATCTCAGCGACTCCCCCTTCAAAACTTCAAACCCTCCATTGTTAAGGTAAGTTTCTCACTTAATCCTTTGGTTTTGTAATTTTAATGGGGTGTTGAATTGTTGTATGTGAAATTATTGGTGAAAAACAAAGCTATTTTATTATTGGTGAAACTCAATCATAGTTTCATTAAATTGATTTTGAAAATGTTTGGAATATAGACAATATAATCATAGAAGACATCATTATTGTGAATTGTCACTTAACCTGTGAATATGGTGTTGGTGGGTTAATAGGAATCATGATGTATTATGAGTATTGACATGTTGAAGTTTTCAAGCACTTTTGTGTAGTATTAGACCTTGTAGGTGTGAGTGAACTACTCATAACTACGATGGTAGTAGCATAACTGTTGCTTCATGACTTAGTTTGTTGATCATAATGTTGATGATAGTATCGGAATGTGATAATGTTTTAGTACTGCAATGTGTTGAATTATTATTGAATAAGTGAAGAATTTGGGTTAGGCTATATGAAAAGTGAGTTGTTATTCTCTGTGTTATGTGGGATGTGATGATTGATAGAATAAGAGTGTGAATTGCAAAAGAAAAAGACAACTATCGTGTGAGTTGCAAATAAATTAAGAACGCTTGCTCACTGCTATGTGTTTATGTTGGAGAAGTTTGAGTACCCGACAACACCACTTAATTGAGTTATGCTAACAAATTAAGTGTGGGGTGGTCATAACGTCATTATTTCCTTAATTGTACTAAGTGATGTTATGTGTAACTAACATGAATTTATGATGCATCCAGGTGATATGGCTCCCAAAGGAAACCGGGGCAAAGAAAAAGCATCCACAGCCCAGAAAGGCCAGAAAAGAGCAAGACAGGACAAATCCGCTTCCTCCTCTCTTCAAGTGCCTAGGAGCACTTTTGGTATCAAATGGGTATTAGAGGAGGATCGTCAGGAATGGTACCGGAACAACAAGGTGAATAGATATGTGCAAGTAAAGCTGATTCAGAAGGAAATCTTGGCAAGGCACCGTCCTCGTATTCTGGCTAAGATAATGGAACTGAAACTTGATTTCATCTTTCGAGACATGGGTGAGTGCAATCTAGATTGGGCTCGAGATTTTTATGCCAATTGGTCCCCAAAAAATAGTGGGAACGAAGTGAAGATTCAAGGTCAAGTCTTACAGCTGACAACCGATTTCTTTAACTCTTTCTTAGGCACTCCGAATATGGATCCCTCGAGACTAAGGGAACTCTACAGCAAACCTCCGTATAGAGCCATCAGACATACAATGTGTGGCTCATGGTCTATGGCTAGGTGCATTCGTTACAAGGATAATGGTCGTCACAATACCTTCCCATACGCTTTTCTAAACAAAGAAACTCGCATATGGCTAAGGATAGTCAACGCGAGCTTGATTCCTGGGAAGCAGTTCACCAAGGTCTCGCGTGATTGGGTATGCATGGTATATGCATTGATGACTAATGTTCCTATCAACATTGGTGCAGTATACGTGCTTTAATGCACAAAGAAAGGTTGCACAAAAGGAAACACTTCAGTTTTGGAAGCTTGCTGACTGCCATTCTAAAGAAAGAGCGCATTGAGGATGAGCCAGCGGACCACAAGTTTCCTCAAAACCCAAAGAAGGTAGATGTTACAAAAGTGAAAGATACAGAAACCATCCAAGGTAATAATCTTACCACTGCTGAACGACACGCTCGAGATAAGAGTTTTTTTTGCCATCTTTATGGCATAACAAGGTTTACTATGATGAGTGGAGTCATGTGCCTACTGATGCAGAGCTTCGACAGCTGGATTATGACTATTTGCTTAATGATCATGCTCGAACTATATGTGGAGTAGGAATAAATTGTGAGGAGCCTTTGGATGATGACGTACCAATAGATGAAGATCGCCGACTGGTAGACTTTGATATGGAGGATGACTCTGGTAATGAAGACTCTGATGAAGATTCTAATGCAGGGGTCATGACCCTAGATGTGGACGAAGAGTTCTTCTAGCCAGGTTTTTTTTGTTTTTGTATTTGCACTAGGGACAGTGTTCTCCTTTAAGTGTGGGGTGGTTGGCTATAAGTGCTTCCTGAATGCTTCGTGTCTTGCCTTTTTTTTGTGCATTTATTTTATTTTAGGTAAGATAGTGAGTTTACTTCATTTCTGTGTGATTAGTTTGTTTTCTTTTAGTCATAATTAAGTAATTTTTTCAATGATGGATGGATGACTACCGTCTTAAGAGAAAATTAGTCATATGTTGCATGAGATTGTTATTGTGGACCACATGGCATTATAACATGAGTGTGCAATGGGTCTTTACTTTTGAAACACCTAGGCTCTAGTTGTGACTCTTGCTGTGATTGTTGGCTTTAGTTGAATTCATTTCCTTGTTAGGTCGAGAATCTATAATGCTCCTAATTAAGTTGATCATGTGCCATGAGTGTGTAAGACTATTGTATATTCCTTGTTGCAACTGATGCTAGAACTTGCCTAGTGTGTGTGTAAAGCAAAATAAAGATTGTGAGTTTAGGAGATGATTGAGGCATTTCTTTGATAGCCATTTTTCATGCTTTTTTTACCTACCCTTGCACATTATCTTAGCTAGCCCCGTTGATCCTTTAGCTTGTTCTTTGGCAGCCTCATATGTAGCGTAACCCATTTTTTTAATAGCCCATAATTTGATCCAAAAACAAATATCCTAAGTGCTTTAATTTAAAATAAATGTGAGTTATAAATGTGAGAGGTGAAATTGATGCTCCAAAGTCTAGTTATTAGCATGTGAAATTGGTATGGTTGGGAGTAGTGAGAATTGTTGAAAAAGTCCAAATTTCAGTCTGGATGTGTTAAATGAACCTGTTTTGGACCTGGTCCTTCTTGGACAATGTGTACCTCAACTAAAGAAAATAGTTTAAGTTGAGGGTGGCTATCATAAGGGTGTGTAACATAAAATTGATGCAATGTAAGAAGAGCTGTATACTCCCATCATAGTGTATCAATTGAGTTTAATGAAATGGGTTGAAAACAAAAGATTGGGTAGATAAAAGTGGGTAAATTAGTTGTTAGAAGTTGTTCTTAGTTGCATAATGTAGTGTATTAAAGTGCTTAGTAAAGATAGTTACTATTTCTGGCCACAGTAGTCCTACCCATTCCTTTAGCCTGCACTACAACCCGTAAAAGACTTATTTAATCCTAATCTTAGCATTCTGATATTAGTGGATCATAACACTAAGGGAAAGCATATGGTCATCAGTTGTAATTTGAGAATTCTTTGTGAGAGTGAGTGCAACTTAGTTTTTATACCCATATTATTAGAAATTGCAAGATTGTGAGTGATCATGGGTAATTTTCTTGTCGTGAGGGCACATGGTTGATGAATGTTAGGTAACTTTATGTGATTTCTTTGCCTAAACGGTATATATGAATTTTCTAACTTAATGAGTCTATTCTTGAGGGTAGGTTGTCTCTAGTAATGATCCATGAATCTACTTCTTGTTCATAATTATTGTGTGAGTCTATTTGAACATCTTGCTTTTCCTCTGTGAGTGTTAAGACTTGAGTAATATATGTAAGTAGATAAATTGTTCGAGGACGAACAAAGCTTTAAGTGTGGAGTGGTGATCTTGGGCATATTTATACGTCTAAGCACCATAACTTACCCATATTTTAACCAAGTTTTGAGAACAAAGTGCATAATTCTTATGTTTTTACTCTACTTTGATATAAGTGAGCTAACCTATGTGATTAGCATGATTTTCAGGTGCTAATGAGGTAGATAGAGACATTTTGGGACTACGGATTGTGGAGGACAAATCACACAAGAGAAAAAGTAGTTGCTGGACCAAATGTGATGCATGGGAATTTTGTCTCGGTTCAATTTGCCATTTATAATAAGTTTGAGGACTTAGAAGGAATTATGACAGAGAAGACTCTTAAAAGACTTGTTGCTGAAATTTTAAGGATTATTCATTATTCTGTATTATTTTTGAATAAAGAAAGGAATCAAGAAGAGGCGACTTAGCTGAGGGTGAGAGAGAGAAACGTTTTTCTCCTCTTGCTTTCTTTATTTTATGGACACCAAGATCATCTTCTAGACTGGGGTATGATGAACATTTTTATGGTGATTTTCGTTTTGTCATGAGTAGCTAAACTTATTTGTTAGGGTTATGAAAACCTTGTAGTATACTATCTATTTCTAAGGGTTTTTTAATTCATTATGTATTGATGCACTTGTATCATACTCTTTTCATTATGATTGAATTCTTGTGGTTGCAAACATAGGGAATGTGCCATCAAAACATAAATTGTTCAATAGAAAAGTTAATGTTTAGAAAAGAGAGTAGTGACAAGAGAATAGGATTTCCAATCCCTATTTTATACGTTAATGCCTTAATAGGATTAACAACTTGGAGATCTCGCATGAGCATAGATAACACTTTTTGGTTTAAGAGAACTAGAGTGAGTTAATCCTTGTTGGTTGAGAAACACTCGGATTATGGATTTAAATGTGTTTCTCTATTAGTGCATGCATGTATGAGTTCTAAATACCCATAGTTAGAAAATATTGAAAACTACATGGCAGAAATAAACCTAACTTGTCTTTCTCCGTAATTGAATATTACTACGCATATCGTTTCACTGTTACACTGATAATACTTAAACCAAAACCCCCCTTTACTTTGGAACCTTCGATCAATAGTCTAATAACAATCGGAATACTTAGTGATTACAGTATTCCCTGTGGGATTCGACACCCAACCTAGTTGGGTTCTAAACTTGACAGCGACCACTTATACTTTCTAATGAGAGTTGTAATTTGGGCGTATCATTTTCTCATATTGAGTCTCAATATACTTTGTTCGAGCATATTTGTGGGTGGCAAATTAAGTATAGTCAACTATGTGGCATTTGAGATCCAGTGTTGAGGGCAAGTCCAGGAAGCCACCATAGATCCAGAGGGTGTTTTGAGATTCAAGGGTTGTATCTACATTTTGTAGTTTGGTGATTCAATAGTTGATATTTCAAAAAGCTCATTGTTCCAGATATTTCATTCATCCTGGTGCAACAAAGATCCATAAGGATCTAAGGAATAATTACTAGTAGTGCAAGATAAAGAAAGTATATCAAACTTTGTTTTTCAGCATTTATCTTGTTAGTAGGTGAGTCCAACCATTTGAGACCTGGTGGTTTGCTTTACAAGTTACCGATTCTTGAGTGAAAGTGAGAGAGAATTACATTTGATAACATATGGGTTATCATTGATTAATTTACAAAGTCTATCAAATTTAAACCAACTAAATCTTCCTATAGTGCTGAAAGGTTAACTCAAATCTATGTTAGACAAATGGTTCATCTTTATGGGGTGCCAATTTTTATTATTTCTGATAAAGGTTCCTAGCTTACCTCTAGTTTTTGGAGAGCTTTTTGGGAGGATCTAGGTACTCAGGTTAAACTTAGCATAACTTTTCACCCTAGACTAATGGTCTATTTGAATGGACTATTAAAGTTTTGGAGGACATGTTCTGATCATATGTAATGGACTTTGAAGTTTAGTGGGATCAATTTCTAGACTTGCCAGGGTTTTCCTGTAATAACAACTCCTATTTTAACACCTAGGTGGTTCCATTTGAGGTGTTGTATAGGAGGTGGTGTAGATCTCCTATCAAGATATTCAATGCCTTCGAGCTACGTCATGGGGTACTATGGAGATTTCATCATATTGAGTTTAGGTAAGCTTGCTATACGCGAATACTTTCTAGTAATTCTTTGGTAGAAATTTCACTTTATTCTATTAAATTTTGGTGTTTGGAATCCTTGATTTTCCTACTTATGGGGACTAATTTGGGGATGGGTTAAAACTCGAATTGTTCTTAAATTTTGAGAATGTAATCTTAGAGTTACAAGGGTCGTAATGAAGGATTAATTCTCAAATTCCATTAGAGGGTCCCATGGGTCTATTCTAACCCAAATTTTTTGTTTTGAGTATAAAATTACATTATGGGTAACGTTGTTTTGTATTGATGCCTATATTACTATTTTGATAGCATGACAGACATTATAGGCTTCCTAGAAAGAAAAAGCTATAGTTCAGTGAGTTGTCAATTCATTATTTGGTGTCCAGATAGGCTATGGCTTACCTACTCTTAGACTTCGCTCATTTAAAGTATTCATATGATAATTTTTTAATTATTTATGGGATATAATTGGCTTGAACATTCTATTCAGGTATTTACAATTTGTTTAGCATATTTAGGAATCATTGGGTAGTTTCACCTTTAAATCATTAGTATTGGTAGTCATTCTTCTTTAGGACTTCATTTAATTCAAATAGTGTCATTGGGTTTAGAGTTATATAGTTAGTCTTGGCTCATATAGCTGATTGCTTTAAGTTGGGTTCCTCATCGCTTGCAGCTAGTCTTACCACTTCTTTATGAACATTAACTTTAGGATAACATTTTTTCCTATTGTAGATGATTGTAAAACACCTAGGTTGCATATTAGTGGATTACTTCTAGGTATTAGTTTGGTTACTCGCTCTGTTGTACTTGTTTGATCTTATATCCATGGCATATTAGTATTTTGGTTAAAAGCACTACTTTTTGACTTGAAAAATAGGATATTTGAATACTTTAAATGGATTTGGTTTTTCTAAAAAGGAAAATGTACAATAGCCTCAATTTGATTTTAGGCACTTTACTTGAAAAGTTTTATTTCGAGCATGCTTTATCATTGATTTTTATTTGGATGTCCTATTTAATTTTTCGCATGGTATATGGATATGGATGGAGGAGGAGTATATGGTACAATTATTGCATATAATGGTATTCTTCTATATTTATTCACTTCCATTCGGGTTTATATTTAGTATTGCTTGTTTTCTGCATCATCCAGGATTATAGGGGTTGGTTTGGATTTATTTAGTATTGTGTGTGCCTCCTAAGGTTATGGGATTTGTTTAGTTTATAGTTAGATGCTTACTTTACATTTTTTGGGTACTTCAGCGTATTACTCTCTTTTAACCCATTTTTTATTTTCTTTATCATATATTCACTCTTTATTATGCTTTTATATTATTTGATTGCATTTTTCCTATGATCCCTATTATGTACCACATATTTTTGTATTGATACTGCACTTCTACATCTTTTCCCTTATGCAGATCCTCGTATGAGTCATTGTTGCTAAAGCCATCCATGTGTAGAGGTATTGATCAGAGATATAGGGTGAGCTTTTGAACCAAAGATGATCTATATACTTCTATTTTGGATTAGTCATACTTTGCACTTTCGAAGACTATTTTGTATATGTTACACTTATCTAGTACTCCTTATATTGTAGTGGCTCTTGTACTGACTATACCAGGTCATTGGAGATCTTTTTTTTGTATATTTTCCACTTTCCCCTCCCCCTTTATATGTATGTTGCATCTACTTCCTTATTAGTCACTTTATTTAGTATTATTATCCTGATCTTCTCTCTTTCACTGATTAACCTTTTACTTGTTGTTTTGGGCTATGAATTTGGCTTACCTACTAAAGGATTATTGTAGGTGCCATCATAACCTAGTGTCATTGTTATTGTTATATTACCTCTCTAATATGGATGAACTACCCCACCAAATTCTCACTTTGGTCAGATACGTAGACAACTTTCCATAGGTTTGGTGATCTTATTGAAAATACAAAAAAATGTTTTTTAATCCAAAAATAACAAAAGACAAAAAATTTTAATTATTTATATCAAGTAAATAAAAAGTTTGTTCATTTACTTTATTTTTGATCTTCTCAAGATATGCAAAGATCTAATTCATGTTCTTAAGCATGATACATAGAAAACCTCAAATAGGTTTGATCAGTACATGTAATAACCCTGTAGGTCATTTTGTTCATTTTCACGCATTTCCCTTATTTGGAGCTTTCTTATAGCTACCCCATGTATTTTATGACTTGTTGGTACCATTGGATTGGTTACCAAGAAGTTTTCTTGGGTTTTAGGCCCATTTAATAGTTTTAGAGATTATGAAGTTGAAAAATTAGTCTTCAGCCAAACATCTCATAAACAGCCTCAGATGGAAATTTCGATAGTTTTGTAAACTAAAAAATATGGATTCTAGGCTAAGGGAACTATTGGTTAGGGTCGTAAGGCTTTCAGCTATTGGGTGAAACTTGGTAAAACCAAAGCAGTGGGTGTGGACCCATATTTTGTCGAAACAATCTCTATTAGAAATTTTAATGGTTTTATTGAGACCCAAATGTCATTTCTAGTTGGGTAGTATCTCTTGTTTGCATCCTCAGGTTTCCTAATGAATCTCGAGGACCAGTTCAAAAAATTTACAAGTTGGAAAAAATCTTGGTGCATTCGGTAACTGAGGGGTCGCATTAGTGGTGCTTGTATGCTTTAGTGAACATCGATTAAGTGACCAGGGTGCTACTTTAGCGGCATCTTGCCCTTGCTGCACAAGCTATTTTACCACTCATTTATCATTTTAGTAGCTTAGTGGCAAGCAGTTATGTTGTGCATATATATATGTGTGTGTGTGTGTCTATGTGTGGAGTCTGTCTCTTTCACTCGTTTAAATTTATTTATCCTTGATTCTTACAATATTGAACTAGAAAGGTACGGGGATTTCACCCTATTGACTTATGGTAAAATTATACTCTTCGTAATTATTTTTAAGTGATTCTTCCATGAGAATTCCAGTTTGTTTCTTTAAATATTTGATTTTAGGGGTTTTGATCCTTGGACATGATGAACTAATTTGGGCATCGATTAAAGCTCAAATTGTTCTCAAATTACGTGTCTATAATCCTAGAATTTTAAAACACCTAATGATCAATTAAATTTTTGAATTTTATTACTGGGTCCCACGGGCTCAATTTGATCTAATTTTAGGCCCAAAGCTTATAAATGATTGAGCAATGAAATTCGAGATCAAGTAGATGGTGGAAGTAGGTCATAGGTGGTTCAAGATTATTGTTCAGCATCTAAGTAGACTATAGTCTCTCTGCTCTATGAGATAGTGAATTACATAGATTACACACGAGAAAAGGGACGATATGATAGTTTTAAGTTTATTTTTTTATTCCATTATTATTAGTTTTTTAATGACCCTCTAGGTCATTTTCTACATATTCACTTGTTTTCTCTATTTAGAGCTTTCCCATAACTCTCCTATGCCATTTATGACATGCTGGGGTTGATAGTTTGATTACCGGATAATTTATTTATTTTTAGAGCCAATCTCCCTATTTTGAAGTCTTCGCTGGTGAGCATTGGCTACCAAGAAAAAACTTTAGTCAAACGACTCTGTATGCCAATTGTGTAGTTCTAACAGCTCCAAAACATCAATTTTATGTTGGGGGACCTTTGGTTCAAATCCCAATGCTTTCAGACTTATTTGGTCTATTGAGGATAAAAATACCACTTGGGTGTTGAACCCACTTTTCATCAAAATGACCTCAGATGGAAATTTTGATTATGCCATTGAGTTCAAAACGTCAAATTTGATAGGGTTGCATAGTTCGTTTGCATTTATAGGATTCCTAAAGAATCATGAGGGGTTGGTGTAGACTTGGAAAATTCCAAGTCTTTAGCTGGTGCACTCAACAGGTGCATCTGCTAAAAAGGCCATTTTGACACTTTAGCGAAGGTGGATTAAGTAGTCAGCTGTGCGCTTAAATTGTCCCGGCCTTCCCCATCGAGCCTCTTTAGCAACAAGATAACTAATAAAGAGCATACCGCTTTAGCACCGGCTTATCCTCTTAAGTGGCATGCCAGGCATTAGGCGAGTATCGTTTTAGTGGTACTTTGGTGCTTTAGTGGTGAATGCTTTAGCAACCAAGTGTCTGCTAAAGTGGCACCTGGGAGCCATTAAATGATCCTTATTAGCCCAATTTTCTTCTATTTTTCTCACAAGTCTCAAGAGTGAAAAATTAGGAGAAACATTATTGGGTGATATGTCTTTATAAGCTTGGGTTACTCATTTCTTCCTTGAATTCTTGGTAAGTTTCCATTGATTTTATGGTTAATTTCTATATTTCTTCCCAAAATCCTTATATTATTGGTGGGTTGATTTTAACACCATTTTGAGCTCAGAATTTACCCATTCTTGAGGGTAAATGTTCCTTAAGCATTGATGGATATGTTGATGGTTTCAAAAGTGCAATTTTGCAAGTGGACCCCATATGAGATTTTTATATAGTTTTATACCCAAATCATAGAAATACAATATGGGTACCATTATTCTTATATTGATGAGTAAATTATAGTTTGGATAGTGTGGCAACAGGTGGAAGCTTCTTAAAAGGGGAAATCATTGATTTTGCAAATTTCACCGAGCTTTCTTTGGCATCCAAGTAGGCTAGGTTTACCTTTCTCATATATTAGGCTAAATTATAGTACATTTATGGTAATATGCTAGATATGGGTTTGTAATTAGGTCTTGAAAATAGTTTTAGTATAATTTGGATCTCTTAGCCAAATAAGGAACCTAGTTTAGGCATAATTGACTTAGTTATGCATTTGTTGGGTACAATTGCTATCTAAGGACTAAAATGCGGTTATTTAATATCTGGTAGTGACTTTAGATACCTTAGCCTAGTCTAGGCAAGAATTTGACTTAGAACTAAATTCAAGGATTAGAATTGGGCCTCTTCTGGCCCACCTTAGGCCAAGACTACATTAGCTCCTTTTAGACTTTATAGGTGTGTTATATCAACTAAATGTATATTCTAGATATTAAGGAGGTTAGATATGCGATTCTGTATTCTGCATTGATACTTGAGGCTAGTTTATGCTATTTAGTTTTGGTATAAGTCCGGAGATTTATGATATGAGTTTTGGTTCAAGACCGGCAAATGATGATATGAGTTCTGGTTCAAGTTCGGCATTGAACGGATATTTATGATAGTTATGGAATCGGTGCGAGTCTGGTGATTTCAATATAGAAGTATTCATGGTTATGATTTTGAGATATGGCTATTTCGTATAATTTCGGTTATTTACATCTCCTTGATTGCACCCTCCGGTATTATGGGGACCTGCGTTGGGTTATTTAATTTTACGTAAATACTAGCTTATGGGGGCCAATCTTGTAGTAATAGTTATGCATTCTTCCATATTATTGTTATTTTGGTTATTTATTTACAGTATTGGATCATTATTCCATGTTTTCCCACTTACTTGACTTAACTTATTTATCTCGCATTTTATTATATTTATATTATTATTTAGCTTAGTCGATTGATGATGCCTACTGGGTATCTATGGATTTGGTACTCATACTACACTCTTGTACTTTTTAGTATAGATCTGAGTACTTGTAGCCGTCATTGATGCTGCAATCCTGTTGATTATAATTTAGAGATAGGGTGAGCTCTTGGAGCCAGAGTTGACATTTTCTCCTTCTATTTTTGCTTAGTCTTTTTATATTTGAGATTGATGTATATTTGATTGTTTTAGTTCTCATATTCTATTGGTTTAGTGGATCTTGTACCAATACTACTAGGTTGTGGGATGTTATTATTATTATTATTATTATTATCCTATTTATCTTCTTTATTATTATGACTACTAGATTTATTATTTGTAACCTTTTCTTGCATATCTCTGACATTTATGCCAATTTCTATAAAAGTAGACCATTGTTTGTAGCCCCAAGCTATGGTTTGGATTACCTATTAGGAGGATGGAGTAGTTTCCATCATGACTTATAAATTGGGTCATGATAAATTGGTATTACAACGCTAGGTTCATTGGTATTTTTGGTATAAGAGCAAGTGTCTAGTGGATTCTCGTAAATCGGAATAATGACGTCTGTTTCTTATATTCAGAAGGATATAGGACATTCTTAGGAGATCTTCATTTCTTTCATTCATGTCATTCTAAGAGTATGAGCTGGTTTCTAAAGATTCTCCTAGTCTTACTCTTTTATAGATGGCTAAGATGTATTCTACCGCTACACGAGACAAGGACCTAGAGCTTGTGACTAGGGATCCTACCATAATATGTAGGCAACCTAGAGGATGAGGACAGTTGAGAGATGTAATCCCAACTAGATACCAAGATAAGGGGCCTTCACCAGACCCTATTCCTGCTTCAGACTCGAAGATTCCTCCACCCCTGCCAGTGGTGGGCCAGGTACTATCCCAGGCTCCACCAAGTTTTATTTCTTATTCACTGGTCAAGGATGCAGTGGTCTAACTCTTGGTATTAGTTGGCGTTGCACCATCTAATGGTGCAAAGTTTATGAATTAGAGTGCCACTGAGGTGGAGGGACAACCCATAGCTACGGTTCCCAAAGTTAAGGTCCCTCCTGCACTGGTGGTTGCTCAATCGGTAGTTGCCCAACCTGCTATGTCTATTGAGGAGTAGAAGATATTGGGTAGATTCTTGCAATTGTCTCTGCCTAGGTTTTTAGTGCACCATGCAAGGATGCTTATGAGTTCTTGGTTGTTTGCGAGAATAGGCTTCTTAATTTGGGCCTAGTTAAAACTCGTTATATGTATTACCTAATTTCTAGCTGAATTTGGAATCTCAACACTGGTGGAGAAGTCATATTGATTCCAAGCTAATTAGATCTCCCCCCTTAACATGGATTTAGTTCTCCTAAGTTTTCTTGAAGAAGTATATGCCCCGTAGCCTTATAGATTGCTTGAGAGAAAAATTCTCAATATTAGAGAAGGTCTCAATATTTATTGTGGAATGTGAGGCTTGGTTTCATGAGTTGGATAGACATGCTACATCTATTTTATCGATCGAGTATAAGCGGGTTCGATATTTTATTTGGGTACAAGACTTTTATTTTGCATGGCTATAAAGAATTCGGTAGCTACTAATAGATCTTATGTTGAGGTTTCTGATCATGCACATGTTATGGAGGAGATACATCGCAAGGCCCAAGAGTAAAATGGTAGGGTAGTTTTAGTGGGATTCATAGTGGATCACGATTCAAAAGCAGTGGTTCTCATGGTAGGTACCCTTTATGTTAGCCTTATCAACATTAGGGTCAGTCTTGTAGGCCCGTTTATGTAAACTTTAGATTAGTGATGGAGGCCTGTCTAGTTATAGTATCATCTAGATAGAGTAGTGGTTAGCCTCTGTAGGGTTCATCTTCTGGTTATTATAGCCATGGTGGTTATTTTGAGTAATCCAGATCTTCTGGTTATAGTACAACACCATAGGCATGTTATTGTTATGGGGACTTTATCTATTTATCAAAAGAGTTCAACAATCATTGAGCGATGGTTCCCCTAACTTAGAGTGTTCCACTGATCAGGGAAGTACCTCTCCTAGCTAGACGTGGTATACATTGTCGTCAGGGTGGTCTCTAAGGTGCTCGTGGAGGTCCTTAAGTAGGTCGGATATGAGATCTGTTAGGATCCCAGCCAGATGGTGGTCGTGGTCAGTTGGAAGTCATACTTTCTTGACTCTAGGTAGAGTCTTTGGATGCATTTATTATAGGTATGAGTTCAGTGTGTCATTATCTAGATTTTGCTTTATTTGATCTAGGATCCATTTATTCTTATGTATCTTCTTATTATGCCCTACAATTAGAGTTATTTTGGGATTCTTTATTTGTGACATTATGTGTATCTACTTCCATGGGTAATTTTTTAGTAGTGGATCTGGTTTATAAATCATATGTTATGATTGTTCGGGTGTTTGATACTCATGTTGATCTTATTATATTTGACATGGTGGATTTTGATGTGGGCATGGACTGGTTATCCCCTATCATGCAGTCTTGGATTATTTTGCCTAGATTGTTACCTTAGCCATACCCGACATACCCCTAGTTTTGTGGTAGAGATCTATTAGTCTTGAGCCAAGGGGTATTATTTTTTTTTCTGGGCTAGGAGACTTATATCAAGGGGTTATAATTCTTATATCGCTTATATTTGTAATGTTAGTGTGGAGACTCCCTTGCTAGATTATTTCATATAGTTTTTGAGTTTCTTGATGTTTTTCCTACTGATCTACCTAGACTCGTGCCTGAACATGAGATTCAGTTTGTTATTGATCTTGAGTTGGGTACCCGACCTATTTCTATGTCCCCACACCATATGGATCCTTTCGAGCTTAAAGAGCCGAATTCTCAACTTTAGGATCTTCTGGTAAGGGTTTCATTAGATTTATTATGTCTTCTTAGGGTTCCCCTATCCTATTCGTGATGAAGGGGATGATTCCTTACATATATGTATTGCCAACAAACAACTGAATAAAGTGATTATGAAGAGCTGGTATACTATGTCTCTCATTGATGATTTATTTAACCTGCTTTAGGGAGCAAAAATGTTCTCTAAGATTGACTTATGGTCCGGTTACCATTAGTTGAGGATTCGGGTTGAGGACATCCTAAATACAGCCTTCAAGACTCATTATTGTCATTATGTGTTCCTGGTGATATCGTTTGGTCTGACCAACACGCCAACAATGTTCATGGATTTGATGAACCACGTATTTACACCTTATACGAATTATTTTATGATTTTTCTCATTGATGATATTCTTGTGTATTCGAGGAGTAAAGAGGAGCATATGCAGCATCTAAAGATAGTGCTCCAGACTTTAAGAGATCGTAGGCTTTTTTCCATATTCTCAAAATATGAGTTCTAGCTCGAGTCAATATCATTTCTAGGACATGTGATGCCCAAGATGGGACTATGGTGGATCCAACTAAGATTGAGGTTTTTCTTTATTGGGTTAAGCGTACATCTCCGTCTGAGGTTTGTAACTTTATTGGTTTGGCCTATTACTATAGGTCGATTCTAGGTTAGTCAAATTTTCTGGATATAGTGTAACCGTATGAAACGTGTTGTAACTGTGAGTCCTTCAACCATTTCTCTAAAGATTATCCCAGGCGTCGGGAAATTGTACTTGTAGTACAGAGTATTCCACCAATTAGAGCAGTGCCATCCCCAGCTAGAGGTAGTATGTAGGGTTATTACGATGGTCCTTAGGGTTCTTGTGGAGGTCCTCAGGTAGGTAGGACACATGATTAGTTAGGCATCCAGCCAAGTGGTGGGCGAGGTTATTTATCTATTGTACCTAGTAGATCGGAGGTAGAGTCTTCGGATGTTGTTGTTACATGTACTATCTTAGTGTGTCATCAACTGGATTTTGCTTTACTTGATCTGTGATCCACTTATTTTTATGTGTCTTCTTATTATGCACCACACTTAGAGTTGTCATGGGATTTACTATTTGTATTATTATGTGTATCTACTCCCAAAGGTGATTCTTTGGTAGTGGATCTGGTTTATAGATCATGTATTATAACTGGTTGAGAGTTTGATGCTCAGGCTAATCTTATTGTGTTAGATATGGTGGACTTTGATGTGATTCTGGGCATGACTGGTTATCCCCCTATCATGCTGTCTTGGATTGTTTTTCCAATAACGTTACCTTAGTCATCCCTGAAGTACCCCCGACTATGTGGAAGGGATCTTTTAGCTATGAGCCAATGGGATTATTTCTTTTTTTCAGGCTATGAGACTTATATCAAGGGGATCTGAGTCTCATCTCGCTTATATTTGTGATATTAGTGTGGAGAGTCCTCGCTTGACTCTAGTCTTATAGTCCACAATTTTCCTGATATTTTTCCTATCGGTCTACCTGATCTTTCTCCTAAGTACGACATTGATTATATTATTGATCTTAAGTTAGGCACCCGACTTATTTCCATAGCACCCTACCATATGTCTGTTGGGTTGACCAATGCCCCAACTATCTTCATCGATTTGATGAACCACGTGTTAAGTACTTATTTGGATTCTTCATGATTGTGTACATCAAAGACATTCTTATGTATTCGGGGAGCAACGAGGAGCATATGTAGAATTTGAGGATTTTGGTCTAAACTTTGAGAGATCATAGTCTTTATACAAAATTCTCAAAGTGTGACTTGTGGCTCGAGTTGGTGGCATTCTTAGGAAATGTGGTCTCTAAGGATGGGATTATGGTGGACCCAAAAAATATTGAGGCTATTCGTGATTGGAACAAGCCTACATCTTTGTTTTAGGTTTATTGCTTCATTGGTTTTATTGGTTACTATAGGTGTTTCATCAAGGGTTTTGCTATTATTACAGCGTCGATAACCAGATTGACAAGAAAAGAGGTTTATTTGCATTGGTCAGATGAGTGTGAGTTGAGATTTCAAAAGTTTAAAGGGTTTCTCACTTCAGCTCCTAGATTGGCTCTTCCTATTGAGGACGAGGGATTAACCATATATTATAATGCTTTTAGTGTTGCTCTGGATTGTGTTTTGATGCAGCAAGGTTGAATTATTTCTTATGTATTTAGGTAGATAAAGTTTGAAGAGCGCAACTATCCTACTCATGAATTAGAGTTGGCAGTGGTAGTTTTTGTGCTTAAGATTTGGAGGCATTATCTTTATGGCGTGCATTATGAGATCTACACAGATTATCATAGTCTTCAACATCTTATGACCCAAAGATATCTTAATTCCAGGCAGTGCAGATGGAAGGAGTTTCTTAAGGATTATGACCTATCTATTTTATACCATCCGAGAAAGACGAATTTGGTAGCGGATACCTTGATCCAGAAGGCAATAAGTATAGGTAACTTGGTTTCTATCTTAATTTCTTAGAGGTTGTTGGCGTGGGACATCCAATCCTTAGCTAATTTTATAGTGCGACTTGATATTTTTAAGCCAAGAGGATTCTTTCTAGTTTTGAGGTGAAGTCTACCTTATTTTGGCATATTCGGAGTCGCTAGTTTGAGCATATAAGACTTTGCATCATCCGTGATCAGGTCTTGAGTGGTGAGTCTAGGAGGGCTACCATTGTTTTGATGGTATTTTGAGGTTTGATGGATGCATGTATGCTTCAGAGGTTAGAGATTTAATTCAGTTGATTTTGCGTGAGACTTACAGCTCCAATCATTGTATTCAACATAGTACAACTAAGATGTATAGAGATTTGAGACAATATTATTGGTGGAGTAGCATGAAGAGAGATGTGGTGGAATTTGTAGCTTATTTCCTTTGTTGTCAGCAAGTGAAGGTTGAGCATCTTAGACCTGGTGGCTTGATTCAGATATTTCCCATTCCCAAATAGAAGTGGTAGCGGATCATCATGGATTTCGTTAGTGGATTTGCTCACAACTCCCATGGTTCTGATGGCATTTGGGTTATTATTGATTTGTTGACCAAGTTGTCATATTCTATTCTTATTCAAATGTACTTCGGTGCGAGGTTAGACCATATCTAAGTTCGTGAGATAGTCTATTTACGTGGAATACCTATATCTATCATTTCAGATCAGGGTTTGGTATTTACTTCTAGATTTTGGAGATCTTTTCAGGAGGAGTTGGGTACTCAGGTTGATCTTAGCACAACCTTCCACGTTCATACCAACATGCAGTCAGAGCGTCCTATTTATATTCTTGAGGATATGCTCTGAGCCTATGTTATGGATTTTAGAGGTCAATGGGAGCAACACTTAGCTTTAGAGAGATCGTGTATAATAATAACTATTATTCGAGTATCGAGATGGCACACTTTAAGGCTTTATATGGTAGGCATTGTCGATCTCCAATTGGTTTGTTTGAGGCCACTGAGATTAGGCCTTGTGGTGTAGACTTACTTCAGGAGTCGTCAGATAGAGTTAGGGTGATTCAGGATCGGCTGAGAGCAGCGTAGAGTAGGAAGAAGGCTTATGCAGAACGCAGACTTCGTTCCTTGAAATTTGGAGTTAGTGATTGATTAATCCTTCTAGTATCGCCTATGAAGGGTGTGATGAGGTTCGGGAGGAAAGGCAATCTCAGTTAGCCTTACCCGTAGATTTTACAGTTGTTCATCTAGTTTTCCACATGTCTATGTTCGATACATTCCCAATAAGCCTCATGTGCTTCAGTGGGACTCAGTTAAATTGGATTAGAGATTGACATTCGTGGAAGAGCTGGTGTTTATAATAGCCAGGGATGTCAGGAGGTTGCGCGCTAGAATGATTACAGTGGTTAAGGTTCAGTAGAGATACCACCCAATAGAGGAGTCTATGTGGGAGATTGAGAGTGAGATGCAGGCTCAGTATCCTCACCTATTTGAGGCTATAGGTTCATCCTAACCCTTTACTTTCTGCTTTGTGGACGAAAGTTCTTTTAGTAGTGGATATTGTAAAGATCCTCCAGGTCATGTTCTATATTTCCACTCATTTTCACTATTTAAGGCTTTCCCATGGCTGACCTAAGTCACTTATGACTTGCTGGAGCTAATAGTTCGATTACCGGGTAGTTCATTTGTTTTTTAGAGCTAATTCCTTATTTTGAAGTCTTTGCTAGTAAGAATTGTCTACCGGTCAAAAACTTTAGACAAACGACTCCGTATGCCAATTCTGACAGTTCCAACTGGAACATTGATTTTAAGCTGGGGGACCTTTGGTTCAGAACTCATTTTGGGTTATTGATAAAAAATGGATTAAAATGGCACTTGGATATGGGACCCACTTTTTATTGAAACAACCTCAGATAGAAATTTGACTGTGCCATCGTGTCTAAAATGTCAAATTTGATAGGGTAGCATAGTTTATTTGTATATATGAGATTTTGAACAAATTCTTAAGTGTCACAACCCGTACCAGGGCCTAGCCGTTATGGGCATCTCCAATCCACATGGGCTAGAGACCACCTCCTGAACCTAACCAAACACCATACACAACCCAACAATGGCTGAATTTCGAACATATAACAAGATAGCACAAGATAAGTTCAAAGAATAAAAGGTATATCTATAACTGATAATTGGTAACTGATCAAACACATCCAACCAACATCACCCAAGTCCACAGTAATCCAACAAGGCCTCCATGCAAAAAGAACCAAAAACCAGTCTTGGTCGGGATATGTCTCCGACTCTGACAATGACAATGATAATGAAACCTCTCAATTCTAATCAATGATAAGAACTGGTAAAATGTCTAAGCCTTTTAGAGAATGGAGTCTTACCACTTCACTGCAACAAATCGACGAACTGAGCCGAACCACCTAACTCTGCTCAATAAAAGTCGAAGTATCTCTGTTGCCTGGATTACGTGGGAATACAATGTCCGGAGATGATTAGCGGTATGAACACTAGCTGTAACTCAGGTATAGGGGATAAAATAATGTCAAGTCTAATCATTTCAATACCATATGAATCACATCATAATGCATACATAAGTAATATACTGGGATAGGGAACAAGGATTACCATGTACTTTGACACTTAGCCTGGATTGTGTAGCTCAATCATCATAACATAAAAAGGCACCCAAAGTCTATATGGGACCAACACTCCCCCATCTAGTATGGCCCTAGTATGTATGTCCACATGAACTAGAGGGTATACATATGCACTAAGGGGGCTCAATCCTCCCAGCACATCAAGGTAACACAAGCACCCTATCAGGTAATATAATATGGGGTATTTGAACCTCCCAATCATCTGATAATAATAAGGGGGACTCAAACCACCGATCATATAGACCCCCGCATCGGCAATCGTAGTTTCTAGTACTGGTCCCTTGAGACCTCCATTTTCACGACTCATCTACATAATCCTCATTAAAGCCCAATTAAAACAATTAACTGTAACGCCCCGAATATGGTACCCGAAATGCTACACAGTACCTATGACCCCGAAGGACCACAAACTAACCCATGACTAATATCTATAACTAAGCACTAAATAATATAATGAAATTATGCAGAATACGTAAAAGTTGTAAGGCCATAAGGTTTAAAACTGAATAAACATCTGATAAAACAATGTCTGAAAATGATATAACAAATACCAAAACAAATCTGAAGTAACTGTCTGACATGCTATAGTCTGAAATCCTCTAAACTGAACTGAATAAGGAGTTGAAGGAACATGTCTCCAACTAAATCCATCTACTGATACTGAACTGAGATAATAAATAATAATAAAGAAATCATATCATCCTTGAATGATGAGGACTCACTGCAAATGTACTGCTGCTGGAATCTAAAATGCTACTGATGCTCTGGAGCGCGTGCTTCTAAACCTATGGCGTAAAGTAAAACACCATAGTGCAAATGCGTCAGTACGTTGGAATGTACTGGTATGCAAGTGAGGTAGGCTGAATGCAAGGGGTTCATATGCATGAACAATACTAACTGACTGACTAACATGAATGTAAGAATACATGCATGAATACGTAACTGTGACACATCATAATAGGACTGAATACTAAATTTCTGACTACTGAGTCTATCGATAACAGAGATTTATAGAGATCTAAGTTTACTGATGATGGGATACTGAATATTGAGGGACTGATACTACATTACGGATACTGATAATGCTCAACTTACATGTCAATTTAGTGCAAGGCGGTCGTCGTCAATATATTTTCCCAACTTTGGAGTCGGCGTTGAATCTGCAGGGAACAATATGAGTGGCGATTAAACTAGTTTAAAACTAAAGCTACAAATTAAATTCAAATAACTGGCACGATAAAACAAAATAGGGGGTTTTGATGATCAGCAAATAATTGTTGGTCACTTTAGTTTCAGTGTTTGTAATCAAGAGTTTATGGAAAACCAGAATTATGTTCACTATGGGTTTTGGCACTTGACAGATTCTAATAGTGATTCAAGATTCTCACGATAGATAGGAACAACAGATTATCTTTATCGAAGTTAAGCCTAAATGTCTCTCGACCTACTTAAGCATTTAATTACCTAATCCTCTCGGACTTAGGGAATTTATATTCAATGACCAGACTCCACCTCAGGTTCATTAACATTGTTACAATGCCAATTATTAAACGGAAGGTTGGTATCTTCCAAGTCTCTGTCAATAATTCACTTCCTACTATAGTTGATTTCTTATCTCAAGCAAATCAAAGCAGGTGCTATCTATCATTTGCAGTAAATAGACAATAATTAAAACCTTGGAATTATCAAGGATTCCTATTACCTTTAGAATCTTAAACACTTAGCAACTTACCAAGACCTTACCCATAGATCCCATAATTCGGGTTAAAGGGATTTAGCCACTCATAATGTAATAATCGATACAACAAGTTGAGTTCATAATTTAAAAGATGAACTTACAGCAAGATGAATAACAATGAGTGTTTCTCAAATTAGATCAAAGTAGAAATCCCAAAATATTGATGATAATCTCTTCAAAGTTAATTGTTTTGTTCAAGCCAAGAAACTAGAGAGAAAATAACAAAATACATGTGTTCCAAAATAGGTTCAGAATGTCGAGTACCAGCCGATATGTTCAGCCTCCCGATATGTTCATCCTCCTTTTATAATTAGAAAACCCTAACATATGCTTTAAATACTTTATCCCAATTATGGAAACAAAATCATAGAGTTTAGTAATTTCTTAGACAGGTGACAACATTTTATGGCGCCTTATCAGGAGTCTGACAACTTATCACAGATGTCGTCTGCTCCTCTTCTCTTTTGACATTTGCTGTCTTAGGCTGAAGATAAAGCGTGATGGCTTTTCAGATCTTTGACGACTTATCACAGATGTCGTCGATGATTTACTTCAGATCTCATGTTCTTCCTTAGGCTAACGACGATCTTGACGGCTTATCAAAATTGTGATGATATATCAGACAATGTCGTCACTTCTCTACCTTAGCTCTCATGTTTTGTCTAAGGATGATGACGACTTTGACGACTTATCAAAAAGCCGACGCCTTTTCACATATCGTTGTCACTTCTTCCAACTGAATCCCATTCTCTGTTTAAGGCTGACGATAAATCTAATAACCTATCAGAGTGCTGACGACTTATCACAAAATGTCGTTAGCCACACTTCTCTTCTATTTTCTTCATATTTCAACTCTTTTACTTCCATCATTGTTGGTTCTCTCTCCTTTTGACTTCCACTGCAAAATCAAAGATAAAACAATCAAAAATGACAAAAGTTGCTTAAGACTTTGCAATTATTCTCAGTTAAAAGCCTCAAATGTGTTAGCATCTGCTCATACATCAACACCCTCAACTTAAAATAATTGTTTGTCCTCAAGCAACTAAAACACAACCAAGAGGATACAAAGTACATTCGACATTCAACCATCTAAATTATCTCAAAACATCTTCACCATATCCAAGGTCAATTAATTTAAAAACAACTATGTATATTATTGAAGAACAACAATGCGATACACAGGAATATGGCATTAATTCAGCAACAACAACCATTCATGTACCAAGATTGCACTATCCAAACAAGTTAGAAACTAGCAATGTAACCAGTGGCCCTCACTACAAAGTAGTCCCACTTCACTTTTATCAAACATCACATATGTAACCATGGGGACAGTCAAAAGACTCTCATTCTCAGAATGAAGTTCCAATCAATGTATGCCAAATACCATAAGCTTGCCCTTATTTCCATTACCAAGATTTTCAGACAGGTCAGCTAGGATCACTATAGGTCTTCTCTTTGGCTTGTAATGTAGGCTAGGGGATGGTATGATACTCGATCATATTTAAAGTGACTAAGCCTCCTTGACACTAAAGTAGCTTCTGGGGTCTCACTTATTAACCTTTTTCTTGATCACACATATTTAGGATGGGTACGGTCTTTTTGACAATCATTTCTTTTTTTCATAACTTTTCTTTTCTTATTCTTTTTCACCGCACCTAGCTTTTTATTCTACTTTTGTTTATACTCATTTTACATCATGCACCCCTATGGTAGCCACCCTCAACTCAGGCTATTTGCCTAAGTTAAAGTGCACAATGTCCAAGAAGGACCATGGACAAAACAGGTTCATTGTGATACAAATGGGAAAGTGATAGGTATAATAAAAAGATTAGGCATTCAGGCTCAAAATCAAGATCAAGGGATATTATTTACACATAGAAGGTCATTTAGGCTAAAAGTGGACTAATATCAACAACGGCCTATGATACTTTCCTAACCGCTATCCTACAACCAAGGCAAGACCAACCGGGCAAGTTCTGGATTTAACACACAACTGGAACTAGGTAGTATCTCACACACATATGGCACAAAGGTACATCACAAGATACTACCCATTCGGTTCATGCAATTTTTTAGCAATGGTAATCATGTCACTAGTACTAATGCCATAACAAGATGCACAGTGGTCACACATAAATGTATATCACACAGTTATAAAACAGAACATTAGAGAGGTGTTTAAAAATCAACAAAAATGTGTTAACTACCTAAGGTACTTGTATTTCTCCTAGTCAACTATAATATTTTACAAAAAATCATAATACGCCTAAACAGGCCGACTCTACTAGGAACAAGACTTTGGGGAAAAGATGCACGACAACAAAAACCCCAAGAGGACATCAACACCCACAAGTAGCCCCACCGTCAACTTAAAATCATGCAATGTCCCCAATGCGTCAAACCAAAACAAGAGAGATAGAAACATACCTGTGGCACCATGGTGCGAAGATCTAAAATTCGTTTCATCAATTTGTTTTCTTAAATCATGACAGCACACATATCTTCAGTATGATCACTTTGACCACAAGCCAAACACCAAGTTACAGTAAGTAGGAAAGTATCCACATCATATTGTGAAGGTCCAGTCCATGCACTTCCAGGTAAATCTGGACAACAAGCCTCAAAATATGGTCCCCCACAATAATAACAAGAATCGTCATCACTAAAAAAACCATCTATTCAGACTGACATCTCAAGAAAGGTATGATAAAAATAAAAGAAAATAAAAAATAAACTAAACAAATATTTACAAGTTTGAATTCAAGAAAGTAAACTAAAATTCCAAACCAACTCAATACGCCAAATTGTTTCTCGGCAACGGCGTCATTTTTGATAACGCTCAACTTACATGTCAATTTAGTGCAAAACGGTCATCATCAATATATTTACCCAACTTTGGAGTCGGGGTGGAATCCACAGGGAACAATATGAGTGGCGATTAAACTAGTTTGAAACTAAAGCTACAAATTAAATTTAAACAACTGGCACGAAAAGACAAAATGGGGATTTTTGATGATCACTAAATAATTGTTGGTCACTTTAGTTTCAGTGTTTGAAATAAGAGTTTATGGAAAACCAGAATTATATTCACTATGGGTTTTGGTACTTGACAGATGCTAATAGTGATTTAAGATTCTCACGATAGATAGGAACAATAGATTGTCATTATCGAAGTTATGCCTAAATGTCTCTCGACCTAGTTAAACATTTAATTACCTAATCCTCTCGGACTTAGGGAATTTATATTCACTGACCAGACTTCACCTCAGGTTAATTAACCTTGTTACAACGTCAATTATTTCCAAGTCTCCATCAATAATTTACTTTCTACTATAGTTAATTTCTTATCTTAAGCAAATCAAAGCAAGTGCTATCTGTCGTTTGCAGCCAATAGACAATAATTAAAACCTCAGATTTATCAAGGAGTCCTATTACCTTTAGAATCTTGAAAACTTTGTAACTTACCAAGACCTAACCCATAGATCCCATAATTCGGGTAAAAGGGATTTAGCCACTCTTAATGTAATAATCGATACAACAAGTTGAATTCATAATTTGAAAGATGAACTTATAGCAAGATGAATAGCAATGAGTGTTTTTCAGATTAGATCAAAGTAGAAATCCCAAAATATTGATGATAATCTCTTCAAAGTTAAGTGTTTTGTTCAAGCCAAGAAACTAGAGAGAAAATAACAAAATACGTGGGTTCCAAAATAGGTTCAGAATGTCGAGTACCAGCCGATATGTTTAGCCTCCCGATATGTTTAGCCTTCTTTTGTAATTAGTAAACCCTAACATATTCTTTAAATACTTCATCCTAATTATTAAAACAAAATCACAGAGTTCAGTAATTTCTCGGATAGGTGACGATATTTTTTGATGCCTTATGAGGAGTCTGACGACTTATCACAGATTTCGTCAGCTTCTCTTCACTTTTGACATTCTCTGTCTTAGGCTAACAATGAAGCGTGATGGCTTATCAGATCTTTGACGACTTATCACAGATGTCGTCGATGATTTACTTCAGATCTCATGTTCTTCCTTAGGCTAACGACGATCTTGACGGCTTATCAAAACTGTGATGACATATCAGACAATGTCGTCACTTCTCTACCTTAGCTCTCATGTTCTGTCTAAGGCTGATGGGGACTTTGACGGCTTATCAAAAAGCTGACGGCTTTTCACATATCGTCGTCACTTCTTCCAACTGAATCCCATTCTCTGTTTAAGGCTGACAATGAAGCTGATAACCTATCAAAGTGCTGGCGACTTATCACAAAATGTCGTCAGCCACACTTCTCTTCTATTTTCTTTAGATTTCAACTCTTTTACTTCCATCATTGTTGGTTCTCTTTTCTCTTGACTTCCACTGCAAAATAAAAGATAAAATAATCAAAAATGACAAAAGTTGCTTAAGACTTTGCAATTATTCTCAGTTAAAAGCCTCAAATGTGTTAACATCTGCTCACACATCAGATACATGAATAACTATTTTTTGACAGTTTTGATTATGAAAAATTGGTCTGGTTGACTGTATCTGACAGTCCTGAAGCTGAATACTGATAACATGAGTTTCGTATAACTAGCATACTGATACTAAGTGACTGTATCTGATAGTCTAAGTTTTGATAGAACTAGTTGAGTTTCGTACTGTACTGAGTGACTGTATCTGACAGTCCTAAAATCTGTAGAACTATCTGAGTTCTATTACTGAGACTAAGACTAAGACTGAAATTGAGACGGTGGGAGGTAATCATCTAACCGACAAGCCCTGGAACTGAAATGGTGGGGTCCAACCTGTAACCCCAGCTGGAAGGGTGTCAATATCGTGCCACAGGTAAATACAAGCTGTGAGGTAACCCTCTCTGATAGAAAGCTCTTTTGTCAACCCTCCTATAGGAATAACCCCAAATGAGATTTTTTAGTATCCCTACACATAGGGGTACATCTCAACCTACGCTGGATACATAGTTCTAGAATGCAAGGATTGCTTCTAAGGATCACACCCTCCACTGATTAACAGGTGAGTCCCCATCCTTGGTTTTACTCGGTGCTGAATCCTACTCCCAACTGAATAGACACTAAACTGATTAACTGAACTGAACTGATACTAATAGTATTGTTTAGCGGAGCTAAACTGAGTTCACTGAGTTTCGTTGACTGACAGAAGCTACTGAGATATGATGACTGACTGAGATCACTGAGATTTTTGATATTACTGAATGGGACTGGACTGATACTGAGTTTACTGAGTTTTCTTGAGTAACATGATTGACTGAATTTTACCGATCATGGCTTGACTGAGAGTATCATAAAAACTTGACATGGCTCTAGGCACACAGCTAAAATATTGGGTACAAGTACCCCCAGGACTCGATAGCATGAAACTGACAGGACATGATACTTCTTGAACATATGACCAATATCAACAATTCATAATACATTAATTTGGGGATTTTATGAAGCACATGGTTATCATAGTCTTGTACATGAATGAAATTGCATATAAACATGTCATACTTTCATCAACCTTATCTCATGGACATTCTCTCAACTATTCATAATTCACACAATATCATGGAAGTCATTCTTAGTCATAGGGTAAAGCATACACTTATCACTTGGGTCATAATTAAGCTATAATGCATAATTTCTATTCTCCTAGGCATTTTATCAAACACCTAGGATGCATGACTTAGGGCATAGGCATGACCATCAAATTAATACAACAAAACTCCATATTTCAACCCAATTTCACATGTTTCAGACTACATACTAGCATAGGTTCATGAACAATACATAAAGATTCCAACTTTGGGAATCATACAACCATAATCACATGAACATAATCAACCCACAACAAAATATTCATAATACAAGATTTAAAACTTAATTCTTGGGCTTCATGGGTGAAAGGAATTTATAAATGAACACTGTGCATACCTTAGTTCTTGATTCTACGAAGATTGACAGAGAGATTCTTAAATTTAAGTCTTTGATTTGAATTCCCAATAGAAAATCCTAGCTTGATCTTGAGAGAAACTTGAGAGAAATAATATATTTTGGGTGAAATATGTCTGAATCACGTGTTATTGGGTTTATATAGGGGTAGAAAATTGACCCTTTTAACCCTTGGATGCATATTTAAATTTTGTGAAAATTTCCCGATTTGGACCCATGGCGCGACGCGGCGCTATCACGCCGTGTCTCTGGAAAGTGACAAATGGGAAATTGCATGGTGGCGCAACGCGGATCTATCGCGTTTCCACTCTATTTGTGACCTGGAAGTTTGGTGTGATGCGCTACTATCGTGGAGCAATACTGGAAATTGACATTTTCTATTTAAGCTGGCTCCGAGACGCGCTGATGGCTCAAGTGATACACTATCTCACTAAAAAGGCTCTAACTCTTCGCCCGGGTATCGGATTTGGTCAAATTTGGTATCGATGGAAATCTTATTGAATTTCCGACATGAAAAAAGGTGAAAATCTTAAAAATACCATATGTATAATAATGGATTCATCTTTGAAACAAGTTTTTAACATCTTAGGGATGATTTTAAGCTAGGTAGAAGTATGGGATATTACAATATCTCCCCCTTGGGAATATTCGTCCTCGAATAAAAATGATTTAGATGGGAGAAATGATAATCTGAAGTACATACTGAACATGAACAACTAAAACATGACTACCTGATTGACATTACTGAGATTCATATTGAGCAAGCATATCTGATACATGATTATCTAACTGAGTTGATACTTGAATGCATAAATGAGAGTACTAATAAGATGATCATGCATATCCGATGCATGAATACATGACTGAACCAATTCATGAACATGCAACTAAACATGTAAGGGTAACGATACCAAGTTAGAAATAAAAATTGAACATGGAACTGAATACCATATTTGTAACTGAAACCTGAACATGAAAATGGATAAACTTAAGAAAAGCTATTACCTTAGGCTGAGTTTAAGATTAATTACTTAATATGCATGAGTGGAAACATGAGAAAGTAACTAGGTATGGAACATGATACATTAGTTGAATATTGTGATCTGAACTAAGTTCCTTGAGTACGTGGCACACAACCAAGATTGGAGCTAGAGGTTTAACCTATAGGTACCCACTACTCCAAACTGGATTCATTATGAGAAGAGAGTGGCATGTTTATGTCATGAAAGTTTTAGGGAATTATAGTGTATCTCCCCCTTGGGACACTAGGTCCCTAGAAGAATACTGACTTGACTGCGATACTGAGGAAAATTGGAATGATGCACAGGGAACCAACGAACTGAATCGTGATTGAATATCTGGGATATGAAACTAAGGCATGATACATGAACCAAGTTGAACATGCAACTACCTAGTTGGTCCATCTTAGAATGATCACATTCATGAGATTCTAAATAGTGCGATTAGGTAGAAAGATGGGGAAATCACACCATCTGAACTTGTCTGTTCTGACTGCTAAACTAAAGTACTGGCTTTGCGGACTAACTCATGCTAAAAACCTATACTCGATTGGAGCATTTCTATGACATTTTTTCTATAGAGTTCTAATAACTGTAGAGAGAAAGAGAATCTTGGCTTGGTCTAAGTAGGACATCTCCAATCCACATTGGAATGTGGCCCCCCCCTAAACCTAACCAAACGTCATACACTTCCCAATAGTGGTTGAATTTCGAACATATAATAAGATAGCACAAGATAAGCTCAAAGAATAAAAGTTATATCAATAACCAATACTCGGTAACTGACCAAACACATCTAAACTACATCACCTAAGTCCACAATAATCCAACAAAGCTTGTACGAGAAAAGAACCAGAAACCAGTCTTGGTCGGGACATGTCCCCGACTCTGACAATGATAATGATAATGGTAATGATAATAAAAGCTTTTAATTCTAATCTATGATAAGAATTAATGAAATATATAACCCTTCTAGAGAATAGAGTCTCACCACTTCACCATAATGAACCGAGAAGATCCACCTAACTCTGCGTAGAAAAAGTAGAAGTATATTTAGTGATTGCATCGCATGAGATACAGTGTCCAGAGATGGTTAGTGGGTTGAACACTAACATGTAACATAGGGATACGGGATAAAGTAATGTCAAGTCTAATCATTTTAATACTATATGAAACACATCATAATACATATATAAGTAACATACTGGGATAGGAAACAAGTCTTAGAATGCACTTCAAAACTTATCTTGGATTGTGTATCACAACCATCATAACATAAAAAAGCACCCACAGGTTATATGGTCTCAGCTCCCCCAAGCTGGTAGGGCCCTAGTACGTGTGACCATATGAACCAGAGTATATACATATGCATTATGGGGGTCTGAAATCTCCCAATAGATCAAGGTGACACACCCACCCAATTAGGTAATATAATATGGGGGACTCAAACCTCCCAATCATAAGATAATAATAAGGGGGACTCGAATCACCCGTTCATATAGACCCCGTGTACACAACCATGGTTTCTAGCATTGGTCCGTCGGGATCTCCACTTTCACGAATCAACTACACAAACCTCATTAAAGCCCAATTAAAAAATTAACACACATTCCCATTCATTTAACCATGATACACATTTAGGAATACATTATTGGTATTGTCATACCAACTACACTTTCAAGGTAACATTAACATGCCAAAATAATTACAACACATAGGGGAATACACAACCCCCTTGGTCCAATTATACAATAGCTTATTAAAACACAAAACCCACAAGGTTCATTTCAAAACTAATATGACTCATTAGCCTTTTCAATCATACCATAGTTCAAATTAATTCAATATGCATACTCTTTATATCAAAATCAATTTCATAATACGGGATTGAGGTCATTACTACTTAAAAAGTCACAAGTTGAGGAAAATCATAATCCCCTAGTTTATTCACCATACATGTGCACCCCATAGGTTGAAAACCCATATTTAAACCATGAACAACCATATGTAAACCATAGGAAACATTGTTCACCAATAAACATTCAAAACCCTCAACCCATGTTTAAAAGCCATCATAAATACCATATGAACAACACTTTCAAACATATGATTTTAGCAAATTAGCATTTAGGGAAGAGAAACTTGCCTAAAATACCAAGTTTCATGGAATGTATTCAACCTTTGAGCCCTTGAATGGCCTATTTTTTAAAACCCTAAGTATCTTTCTTGAGAGGCTTGAGAGAATTTTGAGAGTGTTTGATTATGTTATGCATGAGAAATAACCCCCTTGAGTTCTTTATGAGCATAGGATTTTAATTTGATAAGAAGGGAATTATCCAAAGGGCCCTAAAATTAAAAGATGAAATTTAGTCGTCAGTGACTACAGGTCACTATACCACTTATAGGGATTCATTATGAATCATCACCACAAGTCATAACCATGATAGTATTCATAACCCACTCAACTAATACGACTCGTAATGGGACCCTATGACTTATAAGGTCCAGTCGTAGTCAATACAGAACCCACTTGGGGTATATACTAAACATCGTATGATTTTCTCCCAATGATTCGTAATGAGTCCTTACTACTCTTAGTGAGCCACTCGTACTCAGAGTAGAACTTAGCCACACACTCACTGTTTAGGATATGATTTGAGTCCAACGAGTTGTCATGGTTCTGTATGTCTTATGTCCCTAAGTTGTACTCAAGACAACAACTTAAGCACTACTCACTAAACCTTATTACTAGGATCATATGACCCATCAAGATACCTACGACTTATAGGGTAAGTTGTAGTCTAGACAGTAAGAATATATCAGAAATTTTCAAGGACCAAAAAACCCTGGGTGTTACATTAAGGGTCGGTGGACATTCTAAGTCTCCAGTTGGTGCATCCTCTTAATCAGTCCTAGACTGCCTCAGCAAGCTACTTTAGCAGCAAGCTGAGCGCATGCCACTTTAGCACTGACTTTTTCTCTTAAGTGACATTCCGGCCATTAGGCGGGAACTGTTTTAGCGGTACTTGGGCATTTTAGCGGTGACCGCTTAAGCAATAAAGTGTCCATTTAAGTGAAACTTAGGAGCCATTAAATTCCCCAATTAGCACAATATTCTCATATTTTTCTCACAAGTATCAAGAGTGAAAACCCTAGAGAGTGTGGAAAATTTGGAGGAACATTATCTGGTTATTTTGGTGTGTTTTGTCAGATTAGGTCACTCGTTTCATCATTGAATCCTTAGTAAGTTTTTGTTGATTTCATAGTTAATTTCTCTATTTCTTTCCAAAATCCCTAGATTATTGATTCTTTGATTTTAGCACCATTTGAGCTTAGGATTTACCCATTATTGAGTGTAAATGCTCCTAGAGCATAAGAGGGATATGTTGACAGTTTTGAAAGTGTGATTCCACAAGCGGGCCCACATATAATTTTTATATAATTTTGGACTCAAAGTATAAAAATGCAATATGGGTACATTTGCTCTTTTATTGATGATTATATTATTATTTTTATAGCTTCGCATTAAGCAGAAAATCCTTGAAAGGTGAAATCATTGATTTAGCAAAATTTCACTAGCCTTTCTTTAGCGTCCAGGTAGGCTCAATTTATATTTCTCATAGATTGAGATAAATTATAGTATATTTATTATAATGTGCAAGATATGGGTTGGGAATTAGGTCTTGGAAGTATTTTTAATGAAATTTGGATCTCTTAGCTAATTATTGAATCGTAGTTTAGGCATAATTAACATAGTTACTCATTCTTTGGGTAGAATTGCTATCTTAATACTAAAATGTGGTTATTTAATATCTTGTAGTGAATTTAGATACCTTAGCATAGTATGGGGTATAATTTATCTTAGAATGAAATTTAGAGATTAGAAATGGGCCCCTTCCATCCCACCTTAGTCCAAGACTACTATTAGCTCCTTGTAGACTTTATAGGTGTGTTATATATTTAAAATATATATTCTAGATATTGAGAAGGTTATATATGTGATTCTTCATTCTATAATAATACTTGGGAGATGGTATTTACTCCAGTTTGATACCTATGATTTATGCTATTTAGCTCTGATTCGAGTCCAATAATTTATGATATTAAGTTTCGGTTCAAGTCTGGCAAATGATGATATGAGTTCCAATTCAAGTTATTATGGGACTAGTTCAAGCCCAATTATTTTGTTAAGGAAGGATTCATGGTAATGATTTTATGATATGACTATTTGGCATAATTTTAATTATTTACTTTTCTTTGACTGCACCCCTTAAGCTTATGGGGGCTCACACCGGATTATTAGTTTTCTGTATTTATTGGCTTGTAAGGTCCATTCTTGTGGTAATATTTATGATTTCTTCCATATTATTTTTGTTTAGATTATTTATTTATAGTATTGGAGTTTTATTCGAGGTTTTCCCTCTTAACTTGACTTATTTTATTTATCTCGCATTTTATTATATTTATATTATGATTTTTCTCAATCGGCCGATGATGCCTACTGAGTGATTGTGGCTTTGGTACTCATACTACACTCTTGTACCTTTTTGGTGTAGATCTGAGTACTAGTGGATGTTGTTGATGCTGCGATCATGCTTATTAGAGTTCCAAAATAGGGTGAGCTTTAAAAGCCAACGTTGACCTCCTCTTCTTCTTCTAATTTTGTTTAGTCTTTCTTTATTCGAGATTGATGTTTATGTGACTGTTTTAGTACTCATATTCTTTTGGTTTAGTGACTCTTGTACTAACACTACTAGTTCATGGAATGTTATTATTACCTTATTTATCTTCCATATTATTATAAGGACTTATTCTTGTAAATCGTTTCTTGTATATCTCTAGAATTTATGATAATTCCACCTAACCCATTACTTATAGCCTCAGGCTACAGTTTGGCTTACCTACTGGGGGGATAAAGCAGGTGCCATCATGACTCGTAAAGTGGGTCCTGACGCATTAGGATCCTTAGACTAGAACCATGATTTGGAATCTTTAGTTTAGGTAGTCACTTGCCTTAGCATGGGTTCATAGGGGTACTTTAGCTAGTATCATAATCCCATAAGGTAACTATAATAGAAATGTAACCTTTTATAGCACGTGAACCTTAGACTTCTCTGGCATGGTATTGTTAACTAGGTATTGAACCCTTATTAAATATTCATTCTTTTTATGTCTAAAACTTCTATTAGGATAAAGAGTTATGGTTACTTGCTATGAACTTAGGATAAGAATAGCACTCCTTAGAATAGGTTTGGGTTAGTACCTCATAACTAGGTTCACTTCCTTAGGTCTACTCACTTAGTACCATTTATTAACCTTTTTATCCTCCTTTTTTGTTGATGTATTTATGTATACTCATTGTTTGAAAAATATATTTATATTTCTTAGTAAATTATTGGGTCCCTATGCCGTGGTTACTTCTCTGTGCTCTGAAAGAATTGGGGCTTAGGTAATTGTTTAGTAGTAGTGAAGACATGAATAGATTGGTACACATATTTGGTGGTGCGATTCCAATAAAATCATTATTTTTACTACTACTATCAAAAAGGGATTTATTTCAACTTTTCACCCTTACATTAGTTTTTAAAACAAAAGAATACCACCCTTACTATTGGATGGCAATCTTTTAAACTAAAATGAACCACTTTGTAAACTGATGCCGAGGAATATTTTGGTATACTCTAGATCTAATTATTTATTATTATTTACATATTTGGCTCGGAAATATTCCTACCCTTTCTACACTATTCTATATTTTATAGTCTTAGTTCAATCTTGACCATTGGATTTTATGGATTACTACTTGTTTAGTCTTGGTTCAATTATGAGAACTTATTACACCCTTAGATATCTCTAGTATGACAATGGATTAGATTTTTTATAGATAATTATTAGAAGACTTAGTTTGTGACAAGGCAGTATATATGAATTTCCTGAGTCCCTTATGTGTCCCTTTATCTAGGAATGATTTGTTAGAGGAAAAGATTATTCCCTATTGGAGGAAAGGATACCTCATAGGTTCTATATTTCAAGTCAGAGAGTCGAATGAGATGTATATACTTGGTACAACTTGGAACTCAATTGGTATGGCAAAATAAGATTTATTTTGAATTTATTCATTTATTCAAATAAATTACCTATCACCAGTATAATTATTTGGTATTTGTACCTATGATTCTTATGGGGCTTGATAGGTACTGGTTATGTTTATTATTTCTTCAGTGATTGTTTGTACCTTTTGATCTTATGAGGGTCTGGTTATGTTATTAGTTGTCTAATCATTTCCAGTTATATTACTATTTGGTTATTATTATTTTGTTTGTAACAGGATAGTTATGGATTTGTACCCGAGATCATAGGTATGCTTTGGAGTGCCTTTTTTTCCTTTGATGTTATGAGTCTTTTTATTATACTACATTGTGATTATACTAATTTTGGGTTAGATGCTTTGATTATGCTAAAGCTAGATCCCTTCTTGATTATGATCCTGATAATATTTAGGAAGTTAATTAGGATTTCTCCTCAAGTCAGTACCTTTGTGTTTAACTACCTATTTAGTACTATCATGTCTCCCTTTCATCTCTAGCTATTATCATTGAATATTAACTTCGTCCCTAACTATTCATATTGTATATCCATCCCGAGTTACTTGCAGAATATGGTATTTTATCTCTACTTCTCTATTATACCTATTGTATTTCATTTTTTAGTTAGTTGCAGTAATGCATATACTTGAATTACATGATATTTGTACTTGTATTTATCTTTGTAGCTTAGTCTTCCTATGCCTATTGAGTACTGCATGTTTGGTACTCATGCATCACTTTTGCATTATGTAGATCATAGTACTAGTTCTTATTGTTGAATTGTGTATCATGCCAAGCTACCATGAATAAGATTTTGGATGAGTTCTTGTTATATGGAGTTGTTACTTCTCCTTCTCTCTTTTGATGGGCTGATATTTATTTTATATTTGGGAGATAATAGTGTATACTTATATATAATATATTTACCTAGTAGTTTTGTTATGCTTGAGGCTCCTTTATCGACTGACATAGGGTCGTAAGGGATATTTTTTTCCTCTGTTTCTCTTAGGATATTCTTTCCTCTTGTTCTCTTTCTCCTTTTATATTTGATTATCTTTTTATTTTATTAGCCCGTTACTCATCTTTTTAGAATTTGAGTTTGATTACCAACTGGTGGACTATAGTAGCCGTCATAACCTAAAAAATTAAGTTATGACAGTTTGGTATCCGATCCTAGGTTCACCGGTGTTGTTTGTACAAGATCAAAATGTCTGACAGCACCCAAGCACACATGCAAGTGTAAGTGGTCCACCAAGTAATATAGTGGCCTTCAAGAAAGCCAAATATCGATCCAACAGGGAATAGTTCCAACAACTATCCAATTCTAGTTCATAATTTAGATTCAATTGAAGCAAGTGTAACCAAAATAGAGTTTTAAAGTTATAACTAAATGTAAAGTAAACAGTGCACAAAGTAAAAGACTTGAGACAATCAATGGAGTAAAGCCCAGGGTTAAAGCACTTCGAACAATCATACTATGTTATTGAACTTCATTTGTTAACTCGCATGTCTTTGTTGTTGATTCGTAGGGTTAATCGCATGATCATGATCTCCCGACCTCTAATCGTTTACCTAATCTGGACATTACAACTACATCATTCAGCGGGGATGTAATAATCCAATTAAGTTCTTTAAGCTATCATCTTATGTTTGAATCAAGTAAGGCTTCTAGGTACATCCCTATTTTAGATGCTAATTTGAATTCCTTATTTCATACAAGAATACAAACCATACGTTGTTCATCCCCACGTTTTCTCTCCCTATTCCCTCTCCCGAGATCACAAGGTCAATTGATTATTCTAAGGGTAATCAAGCCTCAAAATAGTTAAAACAAGAATGAAAACACAACCAATAATGATAATCAAATCAAACAAACTTAATTCAAAACAATAGTAGTCATGTTCTTTGCTTAAACCCCGGAAAAGGAGTGTTTAGCCACTCATAGTCATAATCATCATCCAATTAATTGTATGCATAATCAAAAACATAAAAGAGCTAAATTAAAGAATGAAAAAACAAAAAATAAAGTTGAAGAATTCCCCACAATTTTCTAAGATATTCCAAGATCCTCAAGAACGTGTACAAGGTTGGGTATTTATAGAAGAATATAAGCCTAAGCCGTGTAGGATATGAATTACACTTTAAGTCGTGCATAGAATAGGTGGTGCGGCGCGTTGAGCACTTCATTAGGGGGAGTGGAGGGTCTCCTTGGGTATTCCATGGAATAATCAATGCGTAGAATTAGTAATCTCATGGAATTAGTAATGTGTCGCATTGCTTATCGCATTGGTTCACTGGAATTAGCCTCCAATATTTTGGTTAAGTGTTGGTCATCCAATCTTTGTCCCATGCCTTTTGTAGTGTATTTCCAATAGATTTCCATCATTTATATCATTAATATATCACCATAATCAGCTCACAAAGCTTCCTACATAATTAAACACCATGTATTAGAGATGATAACAACACAATATCCATAACGATGAATCAAAAACACAAGCTAAGACTACGTTTCCCACGATAATCTTAAACTTTATATTCCAACTTTTGACTTAATCAAATTGAACTTTGAACATTACCAACAAGTTATTCCACTAATAATTACATATTTAAACCATTTGGAAATCCTTTAACACATTAGAATCCCACGAAACGAACTAGACACACAACTAGCTCAACCTAGTAAAACTAGTTTCCTAAATTGAACTCTAAATGACTCAATTAAGTACAAACTTGTTTGAAAACACTTTTAACCATTGTAATCACGTGCGTGAACACTTATATGTTTCTTTAAATCATCATCACATATAAATCACGAATTATCCTCAAAACAAGGCTAAATAAGCTAGAATACTAATACTAGGGTGCATAAATACACCCAACATCACCACCCCACACTTAAAGCCTTGTTCGTCCTCGATCAACTATTATCTATAAGCATCATAAGATAAGTAGACTCTACACTTCTTCTACAAGCAATACACTCAAGCTAGTACTACAATGACTACACAGAATGAAAGTTTCTACACTAAGCATGTTATTTACACAATTGATAGCTTATGAATACTACTCCAAAACATCCTAGCCTCAAGAATTGACTCAACAAGTGGAAAACTTATTCCTATTGATCAATCAAGGACATCATACAAATCACCCACATTCCTAAAATATGTGCCCTCATAATAAGAGAGTTACCCATATCACTCACATAAAAGCAATTTATAACAATGGGTACAAGAATCAAATTTCGCTCCCTCTCACAAGGAATTCACAAGTTACACATAATGAACCATAGGCTTGCCCTTAGTGTAGTACTCCACTACTATCAGAATGCTAGGCTTACGATCAAATAGGTTTTTTTGGGTTGTAATGTAAGCTAAGAGACGGGTAGGAACTATTTTGGACAAGAATAGTGACTATCTTCCCTAAGCACTTTAATACATCAATTTTTATAGTTAAAACTAATCTCCAACAACCAAATTACACCATTTTTGTCTACCTTATTCATTTGTTTTTCACCCCATCTTATTAAGCTTATTTCCATACTCTATGGTGGGAGGATTCTATGCACAACTCATTCAATTTGAACAAATTTTTATTCTTTTTATTACTCAATTCCCCACCACAGCACATACTATTATTTTTTCTTCACACCAACAACTATCACTTTGGGGCTTCAATTTCACCTTATTCTTCTTGAATTTCCAACTCCTTAACTCACTAAATTTACACTAAAATGTTGAGGAGCTTTGGATCAAATTAATATTTATCAAAGATGGGATTAAGCTACACATGAGGCTAACAAACAAAAAGCTAAAGGATCAATGAGGTTGACTAGGATTGTGCATAAGGGTAGGTAAAAAAGAAGGCATAAAACAAGGCGATCAAAGAAATATCTATATCATCTCCTAAACCCGCACTCTTTATTTTGCTTTGCACACACACCAGACAAGTTCTAGACATCATATGCAACAAGTAATAACAACACCTCACATCTACATGAAACATGCTCAACTCACGTAAGATCATCATAGACTCTTAACCAAATAATAGCATAAATTTAAATTAAGCCAATAAATTCAACGGTCATAAACATGAGCCTAGAAGTCTAAAATATTACACTTCACACAATCAACATACTTTTTACAATCAAAACACTTGCATCATGTAATCACATATAACACCAACAAGAATATTTTGTTTATTCCTAACCTAAAAAAAATTAATTTGACCCTAAAAATGGGAATTTCCCCACCCCACACTTAAAAATCTACTTTGTCCCCCAAGTATACTTAAAAGTAGAGATAGAAATATTCCTTGAGGCCTCTAGGCTTATCTAGTAGAATCTTTAAACTTTAAGAGGGTCCAGGGACCCCACACTCAGTCTTTGTCATGCTCCTTAGCTTAGGTTTCCGGTACTCAGACTTACAATCAACCTGTGACCCAATAAAAAACAAAAACTGCGTGAAGTAAAAACTACTAAAAACTTAAAAATAAAACATACCTATTTAACTTGGGTTGCCTCCCAAGCAGCGCCTGATTTAGTGTCATAGCACGACCCAACTACGATTCAACCAAGTTCCTTCATCCCTTTCCTTACACTTGGAGGCCATATTCTTATTCGTTTCTGACCCCTTGAGTGTGATCTGAAGGTTAACCTCTTTTTCACTTTTAGACTTTTCAGGCTCATCAATCAGCATCATGTCTAGTTTATGTTGTTGTGGCTTAGGGTGTTTAATGAGGGTGTCTAAAAAGGTATTTTGTGGAATAGACTCCACCACCCCACACTTATCCTCTTCAATAAAAATAATCATACACAAGTCTTTATAGTGGGATAGTGTGTTAAGCGGTTTGTAAACTTTGAAAACTGCATCTTCATCCTCCAACCTCATTGTGAGCGTACCTTCTCTCACATTAATTAAAGCTCCACTAGTTACTAAAAATGGTTTCCTCAAGATGATTAGTACCTATTCATCTACCTAAAAATCTAGAATAATAAAGTCAGTAGGAATAATAAATTTACCAACCTTTATGAGCACATTCTCTATCACTCCTTTAGGATATGCTATGGTCCTATTTGATAACTGCAGTAGTATAGAGCTCGGTCTAGGCTTCCCCAAGCCCAATATGTCAAACAAAGATAGGGGAATCAAGTTGATACTTGCCTTTAAATCACTAAGTGCCTAAAATACTTCATTGTTGCCAATCTAAATGGGGAGAGTAAACTTCCCAGGGTCCTTTAGCTTTTTTAGCAACTTTTGAGTAACACAAAACTACACTCCTCAGTGAGTGCTACTTCCTCCACATCTTACAACTTAACTTTATTATCCACCACATCCCTCAAGTACTTATCATACTTGGGCATTTCCTGCAAAATATCTAAAAGAGGTAAGTTAATGTGTAATTCTCAACGTGTCAAAGAACTTCTTGAAACAGGCATCCTCCTCTGCCTTTATATGCTTTTATAGGAAGGGTAGTTGTGGGATCTTCATCACCTTTTTAGCAGTTTATTCTTTTGATTACTTAGACTTTCTCGACTTTTAGAAACTTTATCATTTACCTGTTGGGGAGTCAAATCTGCATCTACCTCCTTTTTTACCTTTGGACGTTCTCCATGAAGCTCTTTACCACTCCTCAAAGTGATGGCCATAACTTATTTTGGATTTCTTATATCTCCTAGCAAACCACCTTGAGGCCTAGTATTTAATGTCTGTGATAACTGCCCCAACTGTAACTCTAAGTTTCTTATTGCCACTTACTGATTCTTTATGTCTACGGCCAACTATGTCTGATTAGCTAGAATCTGCTTCATTATCTCTTCTAAGTTACTAGTTAACTGATTTTCTTATGCCTATTGATGATTGTTTCAGGCTGGATTTGGTGGTTGAGTCTGCCACTTCATGTTGTAGGCATTACCATAATTTGGCCTCTGAGCATTTCCCACATACATTACAGACTCCAGATTTGCATCACACATGGACACAAAATGACCATTATTTCCAAAAACCTCACACTAACCACTAATCTGCTGAACTACATTATCTTCTATTACAGGCTATGTAGCTCCCACTTTCAAGCTGCTGAACTAAGTGTTTATCAAATTTTGCAATTCCAAAACCTGAGCTGATAAAGTAGTGTATTGGTCCACCTCTAACATACTTGGAACTTTCTTCGTGGCACTCTTAGAATCACCATGCCACTCTGGATTTCCTTGTGCTATGTGGTTCAATAAAGTGCACAGCTCATCATAAGTCAATTCCAATGCTTGATCACCTACAGCTAAATCTAGCAAAAGTTTTGTATTGTGATAAAGTGATTCTACAAAAGTATGAAAAAGTATCTCATTGGATTGTTGATGATGTGGACAGTCCTGAAAAAATGCCTTGAACCGCTCCCAAGCATGATAGAGGTTCTCATCTGGCCTATGTTTGAAACTCACTATCTCACTATAAAGTTTTGAAGTCTTGCTAGATGAAAAGAATCTAATGAGGAAATTTTAGGATAAGCGATCCCATGATGTGATTGAATTTGATGGCTTGGAGTTCAACCACTTTTTATCTTCCCTAATAAGTGAATAGGGGAAGAGTGTCAGCCTCACATAATCAACATTCACATCTTTCGGAATGAATGTGTCAGTGAGCTCAATGAAATTATGTAAGTGGACCTATGGATCTTCATGTGCAAGCCCTATAAACTGTCAACTGCTAATCAATAGCTTCACCATATTTTTCTTTAACTCAAACCTCCTTCTAGCAGTTGGTTTCTGAAAAGGAGAGGTCAGATTTATCGGAAGTGGGATTGTCACTTCTCTAACTATCTTGTGGGCTGCTTGTAGCCATGATAGCAGGATTATCTTAATCTTCTTCAATTTTTGGAATATGAGGAAGAAGGATTGCTTCTCTCCTGCATTGATGGAAAAGTTGCTCGGGTTTGGGGCTTGGTTCAACCAAGTCCTTATCCCTTTCCAGCTTACTACTTTGAAAACCTGTTTCCTGTAAATACAAAAACAAAACCAATTGTAAAAACACTACAGAAATCTAAAAGTAAAACTAAACATAAAATAGTTGCCAAATTACAAGACCCCAAAAATAACGTCAAAAACTTGACAGCACCCAATCACACACGCAAGTAATATAGTGGCCTTCAAGAAAGCCGAATATCGACCCCACAGGGACTTGATCAAACAACTATCTGATTCTAGTTCACAATTTAGATTCAATTGATCCAAGAATAACCAAAATAGAGTTTTAAATTTATAACTAAATGTAAAGTAAATAATGCACAAAGTAAAAGATTTGAGAAAATTAATAGAGTAAAGCACAGGATTAAAGCACTTCGAACAATCATACTATATTATTGAACTTTATTTGTTAACTCGCTTATCTTGGTTGTTGATTCGTAGGGTTAATTACATGATCATGGTCTCCCGACCTATAATCATTTACCTAATCTGGACATTACAACTACATCATTGAGCGGGGATGTAATAATCCAATTAAGTTCTTTAAGCTATCATCATACGTCTGAATTAAGTAAGGCTTCTAAGTACATCCCTGTCTTAGATTCTAATTTGAATTCCTTATTTCATAAAAGAATACAAACCATACGTTGTTCAACCCCATGTTCTATCTTCCTATTCCCTCTCCCAAGATCAAAAGGTCAACAATTAATGTATTCTAAGGGTGATTAAGCCTCAAAATAGTTAATACAAGAATGAACACACAACCAATAATGATAAGAAAATCAAATGAACTTTATTCAAAACAATAGTAGTCATGTTCTTTATCCCTGAAAAGGGAGTGTTTAGCCACTCATAGTCATAATCATCATCCAATTAATTGTATGAATGCTAAAAAACATAAAAGAGCTAAATTAAAAAATGAAAAACCTAAAAATAAAGTTGCATAAGCCCCCAGAATTGTCCAAGATATTCCAAGATCCTCAATAACATGTACAAGGTTGGGTATTTATAGAAGAATATAAGCCTAAGCTGTGTAAGATATGAATTGCAGTTTTGGCCGTGCTTAGAATAGGTGGTGCGACGCGTTGGGTACTTCATTTGGGGGAGTGGCACATCGCCTTGGGTATTCCATCAAAATAAGAAATTAAGGGTGTTGGTAATTTCATGTAATTAGAAACACATCGCGTTGCTTATTGCGTTGGTTCACTGGAATTAGCCTCCAATATTTTGGTTAAGTGTTGGTCGTCCAATCTTTGTCCCATGCCTTTTTTATTATATTTTCAATGGATTCCCAGCCTTTATATTATAAATATATCACCATTATAAGCTCATAAATATTCCTACATAATTACACACCACGGATTAGAGATCATAATAGCACAATATCCATAACGATAAATAAAAAACACAAGCTAAGACTAGGTTTCCCATGATAATCTTAAACTTTATGTTCCAACTCTTGACTTAATCAAATTGAACTTTTCACATTAACAACTAGTTATTCCACTCATAATTATATATTTAAACCATTTGGAACTCCTTTAACACAATATAATCCCACGAAATCAACTAGACACACAACTAGCTCAAGATAGTAAAACTAGTTTCCTCGATTGAACTCTAAATGACTCAATTAAGTACAAACTTGTTTGAAAACACATTTAACCATTGTAATCACGTCCTTGAATACTTATATGCTTGTTTATATCATCACATTTAAATTAAATGAATTGTCCTCAAAATAATGCTAAATAAACTAGAATAGTAACACTAAAGTGCATAAATACACCCAACTTCAATGCCCATAACCCAAGGTTCATCGGTTTTTGTTCCACTCTTTTTCAGATGATAGCATGATGTTGTCAATAGATATAGATGGAATTTTTCCATGTATTTCCATAGTTTAAATTTAGGGTCAGGCCAGGGAGTTGGTGTTTGATATTAAGAATCTTTAGTGTCATCCAGAGGGTCAGGGATCAATCCAAGCTCTGATAGGATTTTTGACTGACTCGATTCATTAGATATTATGTTAGGGACATCAAGCGTTTTTAAGGATACGTCACAAGAAGAGGTGGTGTACATCAAGTGGTTCTCAGGTCACAATTGGATTTGTAGGTATTCAATTGGGTTCTTTATTGTTTTAGAGTATGAAATAGGGTTTCTCAGGTGGGTTGATGACTTGTTAGAACCTTTTAAGCTTAAATTATCATTTTTTTTCCGCGTGTCGTCAAAATGGCAAAACATTTTCATCTGCACCCCATATGCGTAAGGTGTTCCCCACCTACGCCGAATCTTCTCTGCATATGATCAAGCAGAACACCAGTGCGGTGGCATTTTTGTAATATCAGGAAAATAAGTAATTAGGGTCAAAAGGATGGTTTTCAGTATATTTCCACCATTACTAGACTATTATTGTACTTTTCTTGAGATAAAAACATTCGAGAGACTCTCAAGTGAAGACTTAGTGGTTTTTATTGAAGATTTGTTAAAACTAAAGCTTGGATATTGTATTGTCTCTATTTTTTATGGATTAATTTGAAGGGAATTTTGGTATATCTCTACTCTCTCTCTGTATGAGTAGCTAGTTTTATTCTTGGAGTTATGCTTAAATAGGTTGTGATTAGTGCATGGGTTTTAGTTATTTGTCTTCCTAATTAGCTATTTGATATGTTTTTTGCATTCATTCTATGTTTTAACTAAGAACCAAGGGTTGTGAACCCAATTACCTTTGAACCCATGTGATCCTTGATAGAAGGTATATGGGTTAGGAATGAGTATGAACAATAACTTGAATTAGTGTATTTAATAGCATCTATTAGACGTAAGGATGTTGAGGCCACATATTGGTAAAATTGTTACACTTATGAGGTGTTTTAAATAACCCATTTGTGATTTTTGGTATTTTATTGACAAATTGACACGAAACATCTAATTCTAGCCTACTCATGACTTATAGCTAAATTCGTAAAAATAATCAAATACCCATGTATGAACCCATATCTAGTAAGGCATAAACTCGAGTCTTATCTTCACTCGTTTAATCTCTAATTATTTTTATCTTAGAGATAGTATTCTCAAAAAAATAAAATTATTTAGTTCAAAATCATTCATCCAAAACCCCAATTTTTACTTTATGTCTATTTACTTGCATTTTGGGTCAACTCCAAGTTGACTTCTAACACTCTTGAACAATGAAATCCTTGTCTTCACTCCATGTAGATTCAACCCCAACACCGTTGGATTACTATATTGATGATGATTGCTTATATCTCAATGTGTCTCATCTGAGCGTCATCACCAGACATACTTCTATGTTATTTCCTATAGAGTATGAGAGTTGTTGGGATGTATAAAATATTATCTTTACCACTCTATTTGGTGTTGGATCATTTGATAGTGGCTCTATGGTTTTGATCACGCAAATACTACATATTAGAAATGTTTTAAGACATATGGAGGATGCAGTAAGAGACCCAATCATCAGTACAAATGTACGGGTATTCATTTTAGAGGAAGAGATCCTCCCAATAGAGGTCACCATCACTTTCAACCAATACGTCCCATGAAGGTAGCACCTCAAATTGTAGGAGATTCTCAAACAAGCCATGGTTATCTCAGTTGATAGAGTTTTAGTAAGGCATTATGGGATTCTCAATTTCGTTCTTTAGGTTGTGGCAGCTGATTATGGTAATTTTGTGTTTCTCGCTCGATCATATCTTTAGGGGTTTGTTATGACTACAAAAGACCAGTCATTGGTCAATCTCCTACAGTTGTGATGCCTTCGATCTGGGGTGTTCCCCAAAGTGTCTGAGGTTATCCATGGTTAGGTTGTATAGTTGGTTGTACAAATTCTAAGTTTAGGATCATATATATTCAGGTTCATACTTCTTTGGGTAGGCCAGGGGCCATAGCTTTAGATTCCACCATTAAAGGTGTGATTTCAATTTGCACTTTTAGTTTCTATGCAATATAATTTGGGACTGTCATACCTATCTATGTCCATATGCCTTCCTATTGTTCTGAGTCTTTATGTAGGTTTATGTATACATTATTACCCCTATAGATATTTTATTTTAATTGATGATTAATTAGATTGATAAAGTACCTAGGAGTCTAGCACTTGGGTTAGTTCCCTTTCAATAGGATAGTCGTATTGATGTGATCTTAGAGTCGAACTTGTTATTTTAATTTCATAGTACTTACACTATATACTATTAGTACTTGTTATTGTCTTAACTACTATTGATCCTTATATGATAGGCTGATAAACAAGCATCGTCTGGTTAGTATCCCTTTTCATGCAATTTGTGTTCTCTTAGCTTAGACGGTTACCTTATTACTTGGCCTTATTATTTGGTAAAGTAAGCGTGGTTGTTGAAAGGATTATTGTGAAGGAATTTTTAGCCTTTCATGGTGTCACGACCTGAACTAGGTCCTGGCTGTGATAGGCATCCCAAGTCCCATGTGGACCGGAGATTACTCCCTTCATCCAATCAATCCAACAACACGCCTCATAGTCGAATGAATTCCAAACATATAACAAGATACGAGTTTAATTATATATAGACATCAAAGTATAACCATTATCAATACTATCGTGTATCAGCGTCGATGCCAATACCAATACTAATTCTGATACTACTACTAACACCGCTCATACCAACAGTAGTTAGACAAAGCCTCTAATCAAATCCAAAGAGTATCCTATTGAGACATTCCCCCGACCATAGCCAAAACCAAGTCAAAACCAAGTCTAAACAAAGTCTAGAACATAGAATATAAACACTATCAAAAGAAGCCATTCAAAGTATGGAAGCTCACCACTTCAACGTTAACTCATGAAACAACTCGAACACCTGATCACTCCGCTGAAAAGTTAGAAGAAGCTTTGGTCCCTATATCGCATGGGGATACAACATCCAAAGACGGATAATGGTTGGAATACTAGCATGTAACTCAGGGATAGAGGAATAAATAATGTCATCATTCAAAATCAAGTCAAATAATGATATGCAATCACACGTATACATATATATATATATATCATGAAGGGATAGAAACAAGGCTTAGCATGAGCTTTCAAAACCTTAACTTGGGTTGTGTAGCATAACCTTCATAGAACAAGGCACCCACGGCCTATATGAGCCCAACTCTCCCTTAGCTGGAAGGGCCCCAGTGAGTGTAGTCCACAAACCAGTGAATATCCATACTCGTACATGCCAGTATGGGGGACTCAAACCTCCTGGCATAATTAATGTGACTTAAGTACCAATGTATACAATATGGGGGACTCGAACCTCCCATTCATATATCCATTCAGGGGACTCGAACCTCCTGGTCATATAGATACCAGAACCGGCTAGCACGGTTTCCAGTGTTTGTCCTTCAGACTCTACTTTCACAGCCCGACTACACATTCCTTTTTAAAACCTAATTAAAACATTCATTTCACATACACAACCATTAATCTAATTACTTACCAAAGACATCCCATTGGTATCTTCATGCTAACCTCACTTCCAAGCGTACAACATGCCATAACTATTATCAATCAATCTCGGTACTCGAACCCATTGTCTAAACAAATACTTTAATTCAATTAAACATTTAGGGACTTGAACCCAATAAGCTAATAAAACCACCAAGGTTACAATTTAAATCAATTTATGGCCAACAAGGCCTTCATAAACCATTTACCAATCATGCCAATGCCATAGTTCAAAATACAATTCATGTATGACAAGTTTCTTCTCATTGACATTTTCACAAATAGGTTGAGGTCATACCATTATCAAACCAGTATTCGAAGCCAAAAACCATCAAGTTAGGGTTAACCATGACCACTTAGTTTAAATCACAAATTCCCAAGAACCTACATGAGCAAAACCATTATTAAAACATGTATAATCATAATTTGAAGCATGAGAAAACAATACTCAACATTATGCATTCAAACCCTCAACCATGTCTTTTAAAACCACCTTTAATGAACCATAAACAATGATTAAAACATATGATTTTTGTGAACTAAAAATGAAGGAAGAGTCACATGCCTGATTTATGAAGATTCGCGGAGAGATTTTGATCCTTAAGTCTCTAGATGGTCCCTTGAAGAAACCCTAGCCCAATCTTTTAGAGAGGGTTTTTTTAGAGAGTTTCAATCTTCTAAAGTGTAGAATGAAAGACAAATAAGTATAATAAGACATGGGGCCTTAAGATATTAAGGTGGGAAATGTCCAAAATACTCTTAGCTTCAAAGCTGTAACAAAATGCAGGTGGGTAGATTGGACCCTTCAACTCGTAACCACATCATACGAGTGGTACCCTCAATACGTCACTTGATCAGAAAGTTGGACACCATATTTTGTCCGATATATGACTCCCTTGCCTAACTTGTATCATCACCATACGACTTGTATCATCAAGTCATACCCTAGGAAGATCATAAAAGGCTAGATAATGGACAACATACGATTTGGACCCTACCTCTCGTCACTTGAACATACGACTCATATAGAGTCTTCTCGTATATAGAATAGAACATGGCCAACATCATACTGACCAACATATGAATAGGATCCTTTGACCCATAACCACACCATATGAGTCATGGTGTGAGTCGTATGATGATCAGAAGGTTTAAGACTCAAGAAATTTTGCAAGGGCCAAAGTTCAGGGTGTTTCAGTCTCCCCTCTTAGGATCATTCGCCTTAAATGATGGGATGAGCAATACAAGCATAATTAAGCCTCAAACTTCTCTACTCTTACCTTTAAGATAGAAAATAAAATACCAACGAATTCATAATATCTCATCAACAAAGATAGAAAATAAGATATTAAGAAAACACATACCTCAAGCACGATTTTTCAAAATCAAAAATAGGAATGGATACTTGGACTTTATGTCCTCTTCAGCTTCCCAAGTAGCTTTCTTGGACTTTTGGTTCTGCCATATAACCTTCACCGAAGCCACATCATTCATTTCTAACCGATGAACTTGTTGATCCAAGATCCTAACAGGGACCTCCTCATAGGAAAAATAATCCAAAATACCAATGGTCTCGTAGGGGAGAACCAACGAAATATCACCTATGTATTTTCACAACATAGACACATGGAATACCGGATGAATAGAACTCATGATAGAGGGAAAATCCAATTCATATGCAACATTATCAACCCTTCTTAAAACCACATATGGTCCAACATACCGGGTACTGAGCTTCTCCTTTTTTCCAAACTGCATTACTTCCTTCATGGGAGACACCTTCAAGAACACCCAATCTCTAACCTTAAACTCCAAGTCCCTTCACCTCACGTCCACATAGGAATTTTGGCGACTTGGGGTGGTCTTAAGCCTATCCCAAATTACCTTCACCTTTTTTATAGCTTTGTGAAAAAATTCTGGGCCAAATATATCCATTTTACCAACCTTGAACCACCCAATAGGAGACCTACACCTCCTACTATACAATGCCTCAAACGGGACCTTACTAATGCTAGAATGGTAACTATTGTTATAAACAAATTCAATCAAAGGAAAAAAGGTCAAACCAACTACCACCATAGTCAACCACACAAGCTCGTAGCATAGCCTCTAAAGTTTGAATAGTCCTTTTGTCTTGCCCATTCGACTGTGAGTGAAAATACCTACGAAGACTCACTTTTGTTCCCAAACCGTGCTGAAAAAAGAACAAGAAATATGACGAGAACTGAGTACCACAATCCAAAATAATTGAGATAGGTGCACCATACTACTCTACCACTTCCATAAGGTACAACTTTGCATAATTCTCAGTAGAATAAGTAGTCCTCATGGGCAAGAAGTAAGCGAACTTAGTTATCCTATCCACGATGAACCAAATGGAGTCACACTGATTCTGCAACCGTGGAAGGATGATAACAAAATCCATATTAATTATCTCTATTTGCACACTGATAGTTCAATTTCTTGAAGTAGCCCACCAGGCTTCATGTGCTCCACCTTCACTTGCTAACACACCATACACTTAGCCACAAAGTTGGCTACATCACATTTTATGTTGTTCCACCAATATATATCCTTAAGGTCATGATACATCTTTGGGGAATCGAGATGAATTGTATACTGCGATTCATGGGCCTCATCCAAAATCCTGCCTCACAATCCATCCATATCGAGAACACACAAACTCTTTTGGTACCTCAAGATACCATCACCGCCGATCTCAAAGGCTATCACCTTCTGCTTACCCACATCATCCTTGATTTTTATTAAGAGAAGATCCATTACTTGCTTCTTCTTTATTTCCAAACCAAGGGATGATTGCACCAACTATTGTACCAACACACCACCATCCTCAGAGTCCACAAAACAAACTCCAAGGTTAGCCAAATTGTGAATATCCTTCAGCAATTACCGCTTATCCTTATCCACATGCAATAAGCTACCCATGGATAACCTGCTAAGAGCATCAACAACCATATTAGCTTTACCTGGATGATAGTGAAGACTCATATCTTAATCTTTAAAAAGATCAATCCATCTCCTTTGTCTGATATTAAGCTCTTTTTGAGTAAACACATATTACAGGCTCTTATGATCAGAAAAGATATCTACCTGCACTCTATACAAATAGTGATGCCAAAGTTTCAATGCAAACACCACAGCTAATAACTCCAAGTCTTGAGTCGGATAGTTCTTCTCATGAACCTTTAAATGTCTGGAGGCATAAGCAACCACCTTACTATGTTACATCAAAACACAACCCAAGCCAACTCGGGATGCATCACAATAGACCACAATACCCTTGGTACCCTTAGGTAAAGTCAAGACTGGAGATAAAGCTAACTTATCTTTTAACTTATCAAAACTACCCTCGCAAGCATCAGACTACAGGAACTTCACCTTCTTCTGAGCTAACTTAGTCAATAAAGCAACAATAGAAGAAAAAATTTCCACAATCCTTCTATAATACCCGGTTAAACTCAAGAGCTCCGAATATTAGTTGGAGTCGTGGGTCTAGGCCACTTCTTAACCACAACAACTTTCTGAGAATCTACCATAATCCCTTCACTAGACACGACATGACCCAAAAAAGTTATGTCATTAAACCAAAATTTACATATAGAGATTTTAGCATATAACTATTGATCTTTCAAAGTTTGCAACATAAGACAGAGGTGATTGGCATGGTCCTCCTTACTCTTAGAGTACATTAAAATATCATTAATGAAGGTAATTACAGATAGGTCTAAAAACTAATAGAGGACCCTATTCAATAATTCTATGAATGCCGCAAGGGAATTGGTTAAGATAAACGACATCACCAAGAACTCAAAATGCATGTACCAGGTACGAAAAGCTGTATTAGGGACATCCATCTCCCTAATATTTAATGGGAGATACCCGAATGAAAGATCAATCTTAGAGAAGAATTTGGCACCCTGAAGATGATCAAAGAGATTATCAATCCTTAGAAGGGGATACTTATTCTTTACCGCAACCTTGTTCAATTACCGGTAATCAATACACATCTAAAGGGACCCATCTTTCTTATGCACGAATAACATCGATGAACCCCACTGGGACACACTAGGATAGATTAAAACCTTGTTTAAAAGATCCTTCAACTGCTTCTTGAGTTCCTTCAACTCAGCTGGAGACATTCTATATGGGGGAATAAAAATTGGACAAGTGTTCAAAACAAGATCAATAACAAAATTAATCTCCCTATCAAGAGGGACACCAGTAAGGTCATCGGGGAAGACCTCAGGGAATTCATTTACCACAGGAACAAAATGCAAAGAAGGACCTTCCAAGTTAGAATCTTTAACCTAGATCAGATGATAGAGATAGCCTTTGGAAATTAATTTCCAAGCTCTAATATATGATATGAATTTTTCCTTAGGAGCTAGGGAAACACTCTCCCATTAAATAACCATCTCATTTGGGAATTTAAACATGACCTTACGGGTCCAATAATCTAAAGAAGCATAGCACGAGTGTAAGCCGTCCATCCCTAAAATAACATCAAAGTCAACTATGTCTAACTCTATCAAGTCTACAAGAGTTTCTTTACTACCAACAGATACCACACACACCCTATAGACTTTTGTGCCAACCACAGAGTCTCCTGTTGGGGTAGAAACAAAAAAAGGGTTGACAGATACTCAGGACCAAAATCAAAATGCACAACTACAAATAGGGTCACATAAGAGAGAGTAGACCCCAGATTAAGTAAATAGTACATATTATGAGAAAAGAGTTTCAACATACCTATAATAACATCCGAAGATAACTTAAACTCCTAACGAGTAGTGAAAGCATAAAGATGATTCCGACCAGTGTCGAAGCATAGAGTAGCACCATTTGGTATTGGAGATGATGAAGAGGCAACAGGAACCTTGTTTGCCCTAGAAGTAACTCTGGAGGGAAAATCCCACTGCATATGTCCAATCTGACCATAAATAAAACATCAATTTCTCCCTTTCTTGTATTGACCATGATGATGTTGATCACAAAATCTGCAGAGAGGGTAGGATAGTATTAATTGAGCCCTATTCTCCTGAGATTAGGCACTCTGTGCCCTAGAAGCATCACCACTTTGAAAACGTCGGTCTCTAGATGACTTTGGGTAGGGAGAACTATCCATCAAATAAGAGTTAGAACTCTCCTAAATCTTCTTCCTAGACCACTTACCACTCTACTGATGGCTCTCACTCTTTTCTGAATACTGAAATTTCTTACTCTATCTCTCACCTATTTCAGTCTACTTTTTTTTCTCCTCTTTGACCTATTGCATATACATAATTAATTTGGAGATATCTATTTCTTTGATCAATAAGGCAACCTTACTCTCACAAATTAACTAACGAGAAAGTCCCTAAGTGAACTTTCTTATCTGGGCCCTCATATTTTATACCGATTCAGGAGCATCCCAAGACAACTGATGGAATTTCAAAGCATAAACCTTGACTGTCAAACTTTCTCGCTTCAAGTTAACAAATTCTTCCACCTTCGCTTTCCTCAACACTTGAGGAAAGAAGTGATCCAGAAATGTACTGGAGAAATCATTCCAAAAGGTAGAACCAATATCCTCACCTATTGAATTTTCCTACTCTTCATACCATTGGTACGCCACATCCTTTAATTGGTAGGAAGAAAACTCTACACCTTCAACCTCTGAAGTATGCATAACTTGAAAGATATTATCCATCTCATCAATAAGATTTTAAGGATCATCCTCAAACTTTGTACCAGTAAAAATTGGAGGATGCAACCTTATGAATTGGGCAACTCTAGGGGCCTCAGATGAACCCATAGTTGCACCAGCAGAACCAGACTGTTATGACTGAGATGTCACTAACTGAGTTAATAGGGTAATAGAGTGATGGAACTCAGCATTAGTAACCTTCCTAGGAGGCGACTAAGTATGAGTGTCACCCTTGAGAGTAGGATCAGTGGGGATAGGTACGACCCTATGAGGACAGTTAGATACAGTGACCCTTGACCGAGTCTAGACCCCAGATGTTGGATGAGCTCCATGCACATTATCCTTCGATGGGAAAAAAGATTTTTCTTGAACGTCAAATATTTTTGGAAGCATGATCTAAAAGACGAGAAAACAAAAATCAGAAGAATCCAAGACCTTAGACTCTATTGCTCAAAATTAAGACAATAAAAAGGGAAACATTCCTAAATATGTCATAGCCGTTCTCTTATAAGTGTGACCGTTTCACACCCATATGAGAGACTCTACTTTACTCAGCTTTGTCAGACACCCAATGATACCAAACCTAGGATCTGATACCAACTTTATCATAACCCAAACCAGGGCCTGGCTATGATGGGCATCCCAAGTCCTACATGGATCGGAGATCACCCCCTTCATCTAATCAATCCAAGACAGCATGCCTCAAAGTCAAATGAATTCCAAATATATAACAAGATATGAGTTTAATTATATAAAGACATAAAAGTATAACCATAATCATTACTATCGGGTATCGACGTCAATGCCAATACCAATACAAATTCTGATATAACTACCAATACCACTCATACCAATAATAGTCTGACAAAGCCTCTAATTAAATCCAAAGAGTATTCGGTCGGGAAATACCCCTGACCATAGCCAAAACAAGGTCTAAACAAAGTCTGAAACATAGAATATAAAGACTACGAAATAAAGCCTTCCAAAGTATGGAAGCTCACCACTTCAATGTCAACTCAAAAACCAACTCAAATATGTTATCACTACGTAGGAAAGATAAAAGAAGCTCTGGTCCCTGTATTACATGGGTATACAACATTGAAAGATAGTTAGTGGTTAGAACGCAAATATGTAACTCAAGAATGAAATAGAATAATGTGATCATTCAAAACCAAGTCATATAATCATATGCAATCACACATATACATATACATATATATATATATATCTCAGGGATAGGGAACACGGCTTTGCATGAACTTTAAAACCTTAACCTGGGTTGTGTAGCATAACTGTCATAGAACAAGGAACCCACGAGCTATATGGCCCAACTCACCCCAAGATGGCTCAGTGCATGTAGCCGTATGAACTAGAGAATATCTATAACCGTATATGCTATTATAGGGGACTCAAATCTCCTGGCATAATCAAGGTAACTTAAGCACCAATATATATAATATGGGAGACTCAAACCTCCTATTCATATATCCATTCAGGGGACTTAAACCTCCTGATCATATAGACACCCACACCAGCTAGCGTAATTCCTAGTGTTAGTCTTTCAAACTCCACTTTAATGGCCCAGCTACACATCCCACTTTAAAGACAAATTAAAACATTCATTTCGCATACACAACCATTAATCAAATTAATTACCAAAGGCAATTTGTTGGCATCGGCATACCAACCTCACTTGCAAGCATACAACATGCCATAACTATTATTAATCAATCTTGGGACTCAAACCCTTTGTCTAAATAAAGACTTTAATTCAATTCAACATTTAGGGACTCAAACCCAATTAGCCAATCAAACCACCATGGTTATAATTTAAATCAACTTATGGACAATAAGGCCTTCATAAAACATTTACCAATCGTCAACATTCATAGGCCAATGCTATAGTTCAAAACACAATTCATATGTGACAAGTCTCTTCTCATTAACATTTTTACAAACAGGTTAAGGGAATACCATTATCAAACCATTATTTAAAGCCAAAAACCATCAAGTTAGGGTTAGCCATGACCCTTTAGTTTAAATCACAATTCCCAAGCACCCACATGTGCAAAACCATTATTAAAACATGTATAATAATAATAATTTAAAACATGAGAAAACAATACTCAACATTATGAATTCAAACCCAACCACCATTAATGAACCATAAATAATATTTAAAACACATTATGTCTGTGAAATACTAATGAAGGAAGAATCATATGCCTGAGTTACAAAGATTCACAGAGAGATTTTGATCCTTAAGCCTCTAGATGACCACCTTGAAGAAGCCCTAACCCAATCTTCCGGAGAGGTTTTTCTTAGATAGTGTTTCAGTCTTCTAAAGTGTAGAATAAAATCCAAATATGTGTTCTAAGATATGGGGTCTTAAGGGCTTGGGCTGGGTAATGTCAAAAATACCCTCAACTTAAAAAGTTATTGTATAATTGGACTCTTCAACCCATAACCACATTATACGAGTGGTACCCTCACCTCGTCACTTTATCATAAAGATAGACACCATATTTTGTCCATTATACGACTCCCTTGCCTAACTTATATCATCACCATATGACTAAATCATCTGGTCGTACCCTAGGCAGATCATTAAAGGCTAGACACTAGATAATATACAATTTGGACCCTACCTCTCATCATTTGAACATACGACTCATATGGAGTGTTCAAATATCTAGAACAGAACATAAACAACACCATACTAACCAACATATGACTAGGGGCCCTAGACCCATAACCATACCATATGAGTTATGGTGTGAGTTGTATGATGATTAGAAGGTCCAAGACTCAAGAAATTTTTCAAGGGCCAAAGTTCAGGGTGTTTCACATGGTTATGTTGAAATTCTAGCATTGGTAGTCCTTTTTTTTGTTAGTTTTTGCAGTTGATGAGATGAGGTTTATTATTTTATTTTTTTGGTTCATCACCTGATAGTGATCTTGATCTTGGGTATAAATGCTTTATTAAGTACTCAATTCCTTCTGTGATGATGTTCATGGTTTAGTTGAGTTGAAGGAGGTTAAATGTATGTTTTTGGTAGTTTTTTATCGCTAGATTTATTCAGCCTTATATGACTTCATGAGATGCTTTTGTTTGATGTATGAAAAAGAAGGATGATTGTGTGTACTTATGTATTGGAGTTGGCAACCAAAGCAGGTATCTATTGGTTTGAGAATTTTTCACCATATATTGGGTAGCTATTTGACTAGATCCGACCTATGATCGTGTTTACTAAGTTTCTTGATATTTGGCTGTGTTAAGTACTTTTTACAATCCACGCTATTTCATAGTTCTTTTATGGGTTTTTTGATGCACCAAAGTAGGTGTAGATTGTTTAATTGCGTGTTTTACCAGTGGTATAACTCATCTTTGATTGTGCTCCTTGTAAACACCTTAGCTTCATCTATTGTAGAAACCATTGCTTATATGTTTGGTTTGAAGGTGAGTTTGGATTGGGTTTATGGCATTCTTAAGGAATTTTGTCCCTAGCAGTGATCTGACTTTTTAGATGAGAGACTGAGAGTTGTAATAGATTTTCTGTGTAGATGCTTATTTGGTGATAGGATTGGTTAGAAAATTGAGGCTGAGTGGTTTGTCTTTGTTGTTAAGCTTATATATATTAATTATGTAACTTGTTTGAAACCTATGTTTTGAGGATTTCTTTTAGTTAAGACACTGACGGCAGGTTGAATAGGACTACCCACTGCCTATCGGTTTACTTTTCTTCAGTTCAAAAAGACTAACTAAGATGGACTATTAAGGGGTTGTTAGTTTTCCCATGGTGTTGGTTTCTACTACTTCTAGCCTTGTTTCGTAATTTAGGTAAGACTTTTGGTAGTCTACTAACTAAGAGAAGTGTGTTTAAGTTGGGCTTACCATAGTTCCCCATACATTTAGATGGGCATTCTAGAGATCATCTAGTTTTGAGAAATTGTGCCTCATACTCTTGACTATTGGTTTTGAGGGTCATTGAGACTAATTATTGTCTTTGGCAGAGATTATAGACATTAGTAACCACCATTTGGATATTCAGGTGGAACATTATGAGGCATTGTTTATATGTCTATAAATATGTACATTTATGCATCAGATTCATTCTTTTGAGGTAAGTTGTGATGTGATTATTATGATAGGACTTGGATGATGTTGGAGAGATTCTGGGTAGTTCAGAGCAGACAATGTGTTGGAAGACAAGAGAATGTTAGAATTGGAGCTTGTAATTGGTTTTATGGTTCATGCATTGGGTTGTCTTTAGCCCAGTAAACTCACATAGTTGTGCTTGTATTAATATGATTTCGATATACTATGATTGTGGGTCTTGTGTACACCCATAGAGATTTATTTAGTTTGAGGCTACTCTGCATTTGAGGATATGTTAGTGGTTATTTTGAGTAGTAAAGTAAAAAAGTTGAAACCAAGGGGATTCATCTAGCATAGGCATATTAACACATTGTTCTATACGAAAGGGGTGTCTAGGGATCTTTGTAGGGCATGTGTACCCAATACCCTTATCTATTCAAACTCTTAAAATTTTTCTTCTCTTTGACTTTTGAGGATGAAAGTCTTTTTAATAGTGGATGTTATCATGTCCGTCAAGGTGATTTTATTTGTGTGTTTTTCATGTTTCGGGCTTTCCTATATCTTCCCCAAATCATTTATGACTTCTGAAGTCAGTTGTCGAGCAATTTATTTGGGTCATAGGCCCATTTCCTAATTCTAGAGCTTTTTATGTTAAAAAGTTGGACTTCAGTTAAAATATCTTATAAATAGACTCAAATGAAAATTATAATAGTTTTTTTTCTTTGAAAAATGGATTTAAGGCCTAGGAATCATAGGTTTGGGTCCCGAGGTATCAGGGCTCGATTTGTGCTATTTGGTGGAACTAAGTAAAAATAGAATAGTGGTAGTAAGGTCCATATGTTGTCAAAATGATATATGTAGGAAACTATAATGGTACTATTGAGTCTAAAATGTCGTTTTTACTATAGTAGCATATCTTATTTTCCTTCTCTAAGTTTTGATAGAGTCTCGAGGATCGGTTTGGATAATTCCCAACTTGGAAAAGTTTGTAGTGCATCTAGTTCCTAAGTGGATGCTTTAGCGGTACATTTCAAATTTAGTAAACGCCGCTTAAGTGAACAAGGTTCCACTTAAGCAACATCTTACTTTGATTGCACATGCCTCTTTAGCAACTTAATGACCACTTAAGTGGTCACTATTTTGTATATATATATTTATGAAATTCATCTCTTTCACTCATTTTAACATATTTTTCCTCAATTATTGCAATATTAATCTAGAAAGGAATGGGGATTTTTTCCTATTGACATAAGGTAACATTTTATACACTTCTTGAATGTTTCCAAGTGATTCCTCCAGTCGAATTCCATTTTGTTTTATTAAATTCTTGATTTTGGGGATTTTGATTCTTGGACTTGACCAACTGATTTGTGTGTCGATATAAGCTTGCATTGTGCTCAAATTGTGGGAAAATATCCTGGAGTTGTAATGGACCTAATGAAAGATTCAATTTCTAAATTTTGTTAGTGTGTCTTGGGGACTCATTTGACCCAATTTTTCTTTGAGTTTATTATTTCCATATGTGTTTTGCTTTATTCAAAAGGATGCATATATTATTTTTATGATAGAGTGGCAAAATTCTATTATTGAGAAGCAGTGTCGAGCAACACTTAGGTGGTTTGAGGTTTTGTTCGATATCCAGGTAGCCTATGGTCTACTTTGCTCTACTAAATGGTATATTGTATAGATTTCACGTGGGAAAGAGGTCTATATGACAGATTTAAATTTATTTCAACATTTCCATATTCTTAGATTTATAGGATCCTTAGACTGATACCACATTTTGGAATCTTTATTTTAGGTAGTTTCTTGCCTTAGGATTGGCTTTTTGGGGTACTTTAGCTAATATCACAATCCCATAAATCTATGATAGAATTGTAACCTTTTATTAGCGCATGAACCATTGATTCACCAACAGCGTACGGTTCACTTGATATTACCCCTGATGTATATATTCACCCTTTCTAAGTCAATAGCTCATATAAGGATAATGATTCTTGGTTACTTGCTATGACCATATGGTAAGAATAACGATCCTTAGCATAGGTTTTGGTTAGTACCTCGCATAAAGGTTGTCTTTCTTAGTTCAATTCTGTTAGTAGCATGATTTATCCCGCTTGTCTCAAGGCCATGGCTACGAGTCTAGTTAGACAACAAGTTAACTTATAGACTCTAAGGCACTTACATTTTCATTATCTCGATACTAGTGATGGCATGCATACATTTATATCATAATTGGTAGTACAATTCCAATAAAATCATTATTTTCCCTACAAGTTTTTAAAAGGGATTTATTCCAACTTTTCACTCTTAGATTAGTTTGTAAAATAGAAATTGTACCACCATTGGATAGCAGTCTTTTAAACTAACATGCACCACTTTGAAAGCTCTGACGTAGGTAGATCCCAATCCATGTTTGATCTACTAATTTATCATTATTTACTTATCGTCCAGGAAGACTCCTACCCTATCTACGCTATTCTATCATTTTTACCCAGTTCAATCTCTAGTGCTGAAATTTATTGATTACTGTTTAGTCTTAGTTTTATTTCGAGCACTTATTACACTCTTACTTATTTCTAGTTTGATTATGAAGAAAATTTGTTATGGATGATTATTGGAAATCTAGGTTCAGGACAAGGTAGTATATATGGATATCATTAATCCCTAATGTGTTGTTCTATCTAGAAACCAAGTACCGAAGGTAAAGATACACCATAGTTCCTGCCTTGTGATCCAACATGCCAAAGAAGGTGTATATACTTGGTATGACTTGTCACTCAGTTGGTATGGCATTATTGGATTTACTTTGCATTCAATCATTTATATGCATTACTTTTCACTAGTATAATTATTTTGTGCTTGTACCTACCAAACTTATGGGGTTTGGATACGTATAGGTTATGTTTGTTATTTGTTGACTGATTATATAATGACACTAATTGTCGTTATTCTAAAATAAGAAGCAAGACCTTGCCATATTTCTCTTTAGGCAATTAGTAATGAAATCAAGGCAAGTCTAGTATTAGATGAATTTTGAGGGTATACTAGTCTAGTGAAATATATTATTAATTTGAGCTATTGTAGAGGTTTTTGACTTGATTTATATAGAGGACAAGTTTAGGAAGTTGTACAAACTTTTGACATATGAAACACAGTTATAAAACTCCAGTTATAGAGTTTACAATGAAAGGGTTGGTTCACGATGTCATATTTCAGGAGTGTGTTGTAAAATAGACTCAATTAGGGAGAGGCCCCGTGATTCTACCTCTAACTGCTACAGTAGAAAATGGAACCACTGCAGTAGTAGCCTTACTTTGTGAACCACTATAGTGGTAACTTTACTGCTACAACACTTAAAATGCAATTTTGATAGTTTTTAAAACCAAAAACATGTATTGCGTTCCACTTTTCCAGAAAACAAGCCAAGGTTCTAGGGAAAGCAATTTTTTGCAATTTTCTATTCTAGAGTTTTCATCCTAGAAGGTAAGATTTCATATCATTCTAAACTTAAATTACTTCTAGAATTGTGAGAAATATCTAGAATCATGTTCATAGTAGAATTCATGGAGTGAGAATTCATGGAGCTTGGGTGGGTTTGGGGAGTTTATTGATTAAATTGTAGTGGTCGGACTACATGTTATGGAGTTTGATCAGTAGTAGTAGTAGGAAAGGGAGCACTTACTAGTGGGGGAGGGTAGAACATGTGGTGTAGAGTTATAGGAGAGATGGTAGCAAAAGTTTCTTAGAACCTCCATTGTTCGAGTTTCCTTACAAACTTACCACCCTTCCTTCCATATTTATCATCCTTTCTTCCATATTTGATATCTTCTTTTCGATTCCTGACATCCTTTCATTCATAGCATCCATACCTCATAGAATCACCATGATAGCTTCCAAAAGGGTATCAAGACTTATCCCACTTAGGGTAGTTTTGATATCACCTTATGATGCCATGGTACCTATCAAAGACTCTCTACACAACTAACAAACAAGGTTAACATTAGTAAAATAAAGCCTCTTAATCCAAGTGTTTGGATTGTCTCACAATTAGCTCAACTTGTTGCTCTTTCTTGTCCATGTTGGTGTATGAGATGTCAACTTGTTACTCTCAGTGAGAATGGATTCTAGTTGAGAGAAGAACGAACGACTCAATTAAGAACTAAAGGACTTGAACTAAACAAGTTAACTGGAAAATAAATGAAAAAACTTACAAGGAAAAAGGACATGAAAGAAGAAAGGACTCAAGAACCAATTAAACAACTAAATAGACCAATTACTGGTTTTTAACTAGTGTTAAGAATCAAAAGAAACGAAAAGAGAAATCAAGAAATTAAACTAAAATGATTGAACCTGAGCCAAAATCAATTTTTTGATGTTTGAGGGTAGACAGGGAGCATGTTGAGCAAACCTTGGGTGAAAATCAAACCAAAAACTGCCCTTGGTGACCTACTCTTGACCTGCTTGAGCATATGGGGTGTAAATGGGGTGCAGATGCCTCCAGGACACCTGGAAAAGGCCAAATTTTCCCTCTTTATAGACCCCTTTTGCTTTTCTCTCTTGGGATATTCCTTGGGCCCTTTGGATATGATTTTGTACTAATACTTTTTCTTGCCTTTTATTTCCCTTTTGTGTATAAACACACCTTTTTTGAAAAATCTTCCTTCTGCAAGACATGAACACCATCAAGAACACAAGAACATTCAAAAACTGAACCTTTAGCAAACGAACTTGGAATTAGATAAAATTATAAATCCAAGCTCCTTTAAATCTCCCGAACACAACCCAAGCAATATTAAGCTCAAAATCTCAACCAAAATTTTTATATTTCAATACCCACTGAGAATTTCTTTAAACTCAAGCTTTCAACAACGATAGAACCTTTGATTTAGCTCCAATTAAGCTCAAATTTAAGATTTTGACTCAAATAATGCTAAGAAATAAGAATCTAGCACTAGAAACTCAAGAAAACACGAAAATCAAAATCTCACATTTTTAGTTAGACCCAAAAATCTGAATATTACTTTTTTGTATTTTTTTCAATTTTCCATAAATAACAAACCCAAGATTGAATTTGTGGGAACAAAAATAAGCTTGAATATGATACCAAATGATACACGAGGAAACTATAAAATGAAAACATAGAGTATGGAAACATAAAAACAAGGAAAAAATAAATCAAAGCAAGGAAAGTAAAGGTTAAATAGATAGACACAAAATGATAAAGAAAGGGCAACCCAAAGATATATTAAATCTGAGGACCTCCCTTTTGAATACCACAAACACCTATCTCCTATGAAGATCGGGAGAGGAATTAAACCCTCTTACAACCAATGTTTCTAGACAATCATTTAAGCTCTTAATAAGCTTTCTAAACACCCTCAAGTATACATTCATCAAAAATAATCTAAATCTAACTCTAGGAGAAAACTATCTATTTATAGCCTAGGCTATTTATTACAACTAGGCACAAAAGTGACCCTAAATTCTAATTATGCCCAAAAGTACCCAAAAGCCAAACATAATGCTAATTGGGCCCAAAAGTCAAGTATAATGCTAAATAGGCCCAAAATTTACCCAAAAGACAAATACATAAGATGAGGCACCTTTCATCCATTCTCCTCATGGTGGGTCGCAATACTCCACCTCATCCCTAAGCTTTGCCAATTGCCTTGGGCTTTAGTCTTTTGGGTGATTTGACTTGTATCATCAAGTTAATGTCGATAAAAGTGTTTAAACTTGGGTTCGTAAGTAGGTATTTGAGTCAAAATTTTAAAGTGACCAAGTATATGTAAGTTTTAAGTTTAATTAAAGGGATTTAAATTTAAAAAGGGAATAAAATATTAAGGTGCTTGCTTCACTTATTTAAGCTAGTAGGTGAGTTACCACTTGAGATATATGTACTAAGTTAATGGAGCCAAGGATAATGGATTAGATTTAGGCCTATATTAATGGACTAATTTAATGAATAAACTAAGTAAAATAAATGGAGAAGATAATGGGCAGCCCACACCAAAATCTGTCCTGAAAGCCCGATAAGTTAAACCCCATTTTAGACACGAATGAAGCAAATAGGTGCATTACCTACTTTGACCGTTTAAGCATCTTGAATTCCTTAAATAGGTTATCACCTACTTTGACCAATTCAACTAATTTGTGGTCCAAAATGTAGCAAAAGAGGCATCTAAAAAGGGGAATTTATTAGACCAACTTGTTGGTCATTTCCTTCATTATTAAGTTACAAAAATCTGATTTTCTCTCTCAAGGCTTAGTACAACCAACTCAATTTTCTCCTAGGGTTATTGAAGTAACCCTCATCTTTGCTAGATAAGGTAAGTGAAAATACTTATGGATTTAGCTTGATTCTCTTATTGGATACTAGGAAATCATGGTAGTTATGCTCAGGAGTATGGAAATTCCCTTCTTCCATGTTAGTTGACCCATGTTCTTTGGTTATTAAGAGACCTTATCCTTCTTTTTGGTTAACTTTGAAAGATAAATCAAGCTATTGAAAGAAGTGCACATTTATAGGGTAAATTCTAGAAATAAGGTAAGGTCACTACCCCAATTTTGTCCCTCTTTATGTATAGGTCTTGATGGAGGATTTTATATGTATTGTTATTAAGGACCCATGGGATGGTGATCGAAAGCCGTGAGTTTAATATTTTATATTGTATTGAAGGATTTTGGGACTGGTTAGGTGTTGTTTATATGTGTTATTATTGGAGGGAGTGGGTGACCTTATAGAATGGTTAAGTGGAGTTATATTAAAGTATAGATGAAGGTTGTGGTGATACACCAAGTGTTTAAGGGGATGATTGTCTTACTTCCCATCAAGTGTTTATCTACTATCACAAGGGTTACATTATGATTAGTTCATAATATTAGCTCCATTGTGTAAGTTGTAGATTAACACCTAAAAGGAAACAACGCTAATTAGTTGTAATATTTGGGTTGTACAACAAGGTATGTAAGGCTATTATAGCTCGTATTCTTTGGCATGAAATCTTATACTTGTGTACCAATAAAGTGAGCTTCCTAGATGATTTTAATGGTAAAAGAAACATTATGATGGTGTGTTCCCATTGTAGTTAATGGCTCTTTTTCTTATTGCATGTGGTCTCAAAAATGTGTCAAAGTATCACATGTTTCTCTTATATGGATTAATTAAATCCTAGAAGAGTGTTCATGCATTGGATATACAATCTATCTGTATAGTGCCAAATTACTTCAATTGCGTAGTTGATCATATATTTTATTTGACTCACACTCTTACAAGTTCCTTTATTTAGATATTACTCCCATTGTTTTAGGACATAAGTTAACCTTATATAGTCCTTACTTGTTCAAATATACAATTTATTCATCCTTATATAGAATATATATTTGTTCCTAATTGAAATCTTCCCACGTTCCTCAATAATTCCTATGTTGTCATACTTTTTTAATTGTAATTACTTAGTAAGTATTATTGTACAGAACAAACCTCTTTAGTTGAGGAACTACATGTTTCCACTTGGTATGCACATATTCCCCAATCTGAAACCTCTAAATCTATACTTGAATCTGCCACAATTGTTATCTAAGATCACTTGTTCACTAGTTATTATACTCCTTAATGGCTTATTGTTACATGTCATCATGTCCTCAGTTTTCATATGTCTTTATTACTTATATGTGAAAATGTTTTATGCCAAGGGATGAGGCACATTATGTCATACAAGTTCCTAAGTATTATTACATCTGTCTTACATTTGTTTCCTATATCATTGTTACTCCCTCAATTATATCATGTATGTCTCTTCTTATACTAGTCCATATCTCTAAAGCTCAATAATTTTATGACCACCGAAAGAACAATCTCAAAGATCAAGAAACAAGGTAAAGTGAATCTATGGAATTATGGGTGGCAGCTCAGGGGTTATGATACCTTGCATGGGTCAATCCCAATTTATGTATGGAAGCTCAGGGGTTATGATACCTAGAATGGGCTGATCCCAATTGATGTGTTTATGGATGGAAGCTCAGGGGTTATGATACCTATCATGGGCCGATCTCGATTTGTATATTTATAAGGACCGTATCATAGAGGTTAAAATGCCTAGAATAGGTCATCCTCTTATACCATTGATTAGTTGGTCAGCTGAATAACATACTAATAAAGTTAATATAGTAAAGAAGAGAAATTAAAGAAAATAATGTAATGTACATGATTCTACAAATATAAGCAAAGGTAGTCTTCTATCATTATCTATACATTTGAAACTGGTTTCATTAGAGCTCATGTTATACATATGGTACTTTATGCTTTACATATTCAGTATATTATTTTGTAGGGATTTGCTAATGGGGGGCACTATGTTTCGTGTTGCAGGTATAGTTACTCCAACTAATAAATCTCCCCAATAAAGGGATAGGATACTCAACGGCTTTTGGTGAGCTCCAAAATGATTAAGGGCTTTGCCTAACCTTTAGCATATATTTTCATATTGTAATAGTTAAAGTTATGGTGGGGCCTTTTCCCGGCCTAATATAAGTTCTCTATATTTTAGAGGTTTTGTAGACTATTTTTAAAGTAAAGTGCAGGGAAGTTTTGTCTTTAAGTAATTGAGGCTTCAATGGCCAAGTCATGCACATCCCTTTTAGGCCTACTTATGTCGGTCTTTTATTTGGTAATATTTATTATACTTGTCAGGGCCTTATGATTATCATGGTTACATGCACCATAAGCGCAAGTTATAAGTATATTCTCTCGAGCCTTTAGTGCATCGAGTGAATTTCCATCTCAATAGAACTTGAGGCGTGACATGGCATGTCATTTGTTCTATTTATCTTTCTCCCAGAGGTGTTTGAAGGATTCATGGTCAGTTTAAATCTTGAATTCCTTGGGTTACACATAGTGTTACCAATTATCCAAAGTTCTAATCAAGGCATACAACTCTAGATCATACGTAGAGTAGCTCATTGTTGCTCCTTTGAGATATTTCCTAAATTATGTTCTATCTCAAATATTTTGTCAAGGCCGTGTAATTAAAATAAGGGAGCAGAGCTAAGCATGGATTTCAAGGCTTCAAAATCTTTGGCTTCCTCATCACCTCATTTGAAAGGTGTCACAACCCGAGACTTCCCCTAGTCATAATACGGTGCTTAGAGTCACAAGTGATCCCAAGCTAACCTATGGTCTGGAAAAACACTAAGAATACCAAAGAAAATAATGAGATACTTGATGGAAACTAAACTAAAATAACCTAATTATAATAAAATTAAAATCAGTATCGAATATCAAAACTAAGACTGTCTAACATAATTAACATGCTGAAAACATAACTCAGTATGAAAGCCGCTAAATCATATGAGTTGTTGGGAAAAGACCCCAACTAAATCCAACTGTCGGAAACTAGATAAAAGTACTAAAAAATGTTGATAATTGGTCCTCGAATGATGCGGACTCATCAAACACTGCTACTAATATGGTGTAAAGTCGTACTAAGCGTGATCTGGAGGCTGAGCGTCAGAACCTATATTTTAGGACAATATGTTGCAAATAAAGTATACGATCAGTACTTTGAATGTACTAAGTGTGTGAGATGGGAAATAATTGATATAGGTTGAACATGATGCATGTAACATGGTGAACTGATGCAAGACCAAGTAATAAACATGTACTATATGATAAGTTGAACAACTGAATACAAGGTCTTGAGAAAATTTAAAGTTGAGCTATGAATTATAGACTATGGGAGCTACCATTACTCCACATACCCCAATCTAAGATAACCATAGTCCAACCTATAACCCTAATTGGATGGGTGTAAAGCACCTTGCCAAAGGTACGAACAGTGACTGACGTGGATCCACTAAACTAATGTCTGAAAGGACTAAGGTGTCAATCCTAATTTGACGGGTGACCCATTATAACCTACAGTTTGTGTCATAGTTCTGAAACTTAGAGACTTATACAAAAGGTCTCAATCTAACTGACGAGTGAGCCTCCATTACATTCGCTCGATGCTAAGTACTACTCCCAATTGAATGACATTGAGGACTGAAAATGCTTAATAATAATAATAATCTCAAAATCAATAATAATTGCATAATCTGAAATTACTCAATGACATATAAGCTGGAGAATATAGCATTCATAAGTGTATGCAAAAATCCTAGGTCATAGGGTGTTCATAATCCACCATCTCTGAAGAAAGCAACTAAGTATACAATATTAAAATCTGAACAGAATAAGGAATTTCATAACTCAAGCCCAAAAATCAATAATTTATCAATATACTGAGATTTTATAGTTTTGAGTATGGGAAGATGCTCAAATTTATGGGAAAACATATATCCATGATTTAGTTACAGAAATAAACTGAAAACTTAAGAAATTCATGCTTCCCATAGAAACCCTAAGCTTGAAGGGTGAATTACAGTTGAGAAATTGAGTTATTTTTGTGACTTAATGTGTGAAAGAAATCCCATTGATTAAATCCCACATACCTGAGGTTTAAAACCTTAAAAAATCTTTAGATTTGAAGTTGGAAGTTGAAAAACCCTATTTCTTGCTTGAGGAAAATTGCCTCTTTCTCTCTCTAAAATTTCTAAGTGTTGATAAATTTTGAGGAAAGGGGGACTTATTAGTGTTTTAGAATAATGATTCAGCTCTTGGAGTGCATAAACGACATAGTTTTGGTGTTAAAATGATGAGAAAATACCAAACAACCCCTCCAAAATCGTTTAGAAAATTCCTGGAGGCAGTCCCAATGACTTAGGCTATGACTCATAGGGTCTGGCCATGAGTCATAGATTAATTCATGGTCAAAGGACCCAAATTTTGGTCCCCACGGCCATGATGACGATTCTTCCTGACGATGCATATGGTCTGGCTACAGTCGTCGTCAAGAGTCATCATCATTGGCAGCTTTGACAGTGCTTCAATAATTTGTCCATAACCTTATACTCTACTATCGGATTAAGGAAAATCTTGTTGAGTTTAAGAGGTAGCTTAATTATCTATCTTTTGGTGGGTCTTGATCTCAAAAATACTTAGTACTTTAAAAGTTATACTTGTTTTAAGATGACTATAGCAATATTCTTCACACGAATTCAATCGGTAAGGGATATTTTGACTTATCTATAAGCTAGGAGTTATTTGAGGCCATAATATATGTCTAAATAATTTGTGACTATAGCAATATTCTTCACACGAATTCAATCGGTAAGGGATATTTTGACTTATCTATAAGCTAGGAGTTATTTGAGGCCATAATATATGTCTAAATAATTTGTCAAACTACCAAAACATGATTTTTTATTTTGTATTAACTTGAAGCATGGTTCTAACATTGATTTGGATTTTTGGGCGTTACAATATCTCCCCCTTGGGTTATTCTTCCCCGAATGAAAACTAACTAAGCTGAAGTGCCAGGGGAGAGCTGTAATTCCCACATTGAACTCCTATGAGCTGAATAATTACTTGATAACTGAATCTATTATTGATATATGGACTGAACCAAACTCATGAATGCATGTTTTGACATGAAAATAGTTGGGTACCTGAGAAAGAAAGAATTACCTAAGAGGAAACTATTAACTAAAGTTGGGACTAAGTTCGAAAAGAAAAGATGAGGGTACTTGGTCATCTTATCTGCCTAAGTTTTCCAAGTAACTCCCTCAACTGACTGATTTCTCCATAGAGCCTTTACTAAAGCGACCTTCTTATTTCTAAACTTACAAATCTGGTGATCAAGGATATCAACTGGGACCTCTTCTTAAAAGAGACTATATTTCACTCCCACACTCTCTAAAGGAACAACTGATGTTGGGTCACCAATGTATTTCTTTAACAAGGAAATATGGAAGACTGGATACACTGATGCTAAATTTGTCGGTAATTCTAACTCATAGGCTACATTACCATATCGACTCAAAATCTTATAAGGACCAACATAACAGGGACTGATCTTTCCCTTCTTACCAAATATCTTTACCCCTTTCATGGGAAAAACCTTCAAGTAGAAAAAATCACCAATAGAAAACTCAAGCTCCCTTTTCCTCACATTTGTATATGATTTTTGATGACTTTGTGTAGTTTTTATCCTTTCTCTAATCAACTGAACTTTTTCCACCACCTCATTTTCTGAATCTGGCCCTATCAAAGCAGTTTCACCAACCTTAAACCAACCAATAGAAGATCTACACCTCCTACCATAAAGTTCTTGAAATAGGGCCATCTGAATACTGGAATGGTAGTTATTATATAAGCAAACTCAATCAAAGAAAAATGATCATCCCAACTACCCCTGAAATCAATTACATATGCTCTCAATATATCCTTTAAGGTCTGAATGGTCCTCTCGGTCTGACCATCTGTCTGTGGGTGAAAAGTCATATGAAGATGAACTTGGGTACCAAGACCCTTCTGAAATGACTTTTAAAATTGAGAGGTAATCTGGCTACCTCTATCTGAAATAATGGTCAAAGAGACTCTATACAATTTCACTAAGTTCCTAAGATAGAGTTTAGCATAATCTTCAGCTGAATTTAAAGTGCTAACTGCAAAAAGTGGGGTGACTTAGTCATTCAGTCCATGATAACCCAAATAGAATCATGTTGTCGACGAGTACGAAGCAACCCTATAATGAAGTCCATATTCACCAATGGAAACCCTATAATGGTCCATATTTACCACTTCCACTTCCATGTAGGAATACTGATTTCCTAAAGCGTAGAACCAGGTCTTTTGTCACAACTCAAATTAGGACCTAGTCGTGATGGGTATCTCAAGACCGATGTGGGTTAGAGACCACCCACTTAGCCTAACCTCCAGAGCACAATATAACAAACAGTAAAAGCCAACAAAAATAATAAATAAGACAGACAAATCAAATAAAATCTAAGAGACGAACTCCTAAGTTAGCCAGCCTATGAATATCCTTCACCAACCCTCTTTTCTCCTCATCAACATGAGTTTGAATCATTAGATACAACCTGCTAAAAGTATTAGCAACAATTTTAGCTTTACCTGGATGGTAGTGAAGGCTCATGTCATAATCCTTAAGTATCTTGAGCCACCCCTCTTCTTGAGATTAAATTCCTTCTGTGTAAACACATACTGCAAGCTCTTATAGTCCAAATAAATATCCATATGCACCCCATACAAATACTGGTACCAAATTTTCAAAGAAAACACCATAGCCTCTAACTCCAAATTGTGAGTCGGGTAATTTCTCTCATGAACCTTAAGTTGCTTAGAAGCATAAGCCACAACCTTAACATACTGCACCAAACCACAACCCAGTCCCACACGAGATGCATCACAATACACAACAAACCCATCAGTACCCTTGTGTAGGGTCAAAATAGGCGCGGAAGTCAACTTATCCTTCAGCTTCTCAAAACTACCCTTACAAGCATCAGACTAGAGAAACTTAACCTTTTTCTAACTTAATTTCATCAGTAGAGCAGAAATAGATGAGAAACTTTCCATAAACCTCCTATAATACCCAGCCAAGCCCAAGAAGTTCCTAATATTGGTTGGAGTCATGGGTCTAGGCCACTTCTTAACTGCCTCAAATTTCTGTAGATCCACCTTGATCCCTTCTCTAGAAACAACCATCCCAAGAAAGGTCGGGGCAATAAACCAAAATTTGCACTAAGAAAATTTGCATACAATTTCTGGTCCTTAATAGTTTGCAGCACAGATCGGAGGTGATTGGAATAATCCTTCTCACTTTTAGTACACCAAGATGTCATCAATGAAGACTATAACAAAAATATCCAGAAACTGCCTGAAAACTCAATTCATAAGATCCGTGAAAGAAGTTGGAGCATTAGTCAGCCCAAATGACATAACCAAAAACTAATAATGGTCAAACTAGGTTCAAAAAGTAGTCTTGGAACTATCAACCTCCCAAATTTTCAACTAGTGATAGCCTGAATAGAGATCAATCTTAGAGAAATAGCTAGCACCCAGAATCTTACCGAAAAGGTTATCAATCCTAAGAAGGGGTACTTATTTTTCACTGTAAACTTATTCAACTAACAGTAGTCTATACACATTCGAAGAGACCCATCTTTCTTTCATATGAAAAGTACAGGAGTACCATATAGAGAAAAACTATGATAGATGAAATCCTTATCAAGAAGATCCTTCAATTGTTCTTTTAGTTCATCCAGGGCCATCCTATGAGGAGGAATGGAAATAAGATGGGTACCCGATAAAAAATAAATCCCAAAATCTATCTTGCTATCAGGAGGAATTCCAGGTACATCATTGGGTAAAACTTTAGGAAACTTATTAACCACCGAGATAGATTACAAAGAGGTACTCTCAGAGTTAGAATCTTTAACCCAAACTAGATGATACAGTCATCCTTTAGAAATCATTTTTTGAGCTTTAACATAATAAATAAACCTCCCTTTGGGCACTAAGGAACTCCACTCCCAATCAATCGCCGGTTTATTAGGAAAATGGAAACTAAGCTTTCGAGTACTACAGTCCATAGAAGCATAGAATGAATGAAATCAATCCATTTCCAAGATTACTTCAAAATCCACCATATTAGGTTTTATTGAATCTACCAATCTCTCCCTATTAAAAATGGACACCACACAAACCCTATAGTTTTTTCTAGCAACAACAGTATCACCCACCGGAGTAGAAACACAAAAGGAGTTAGAAATATTTCCAAGACCAGAACCAAGGTGTACATCCATATAGAGGTCAGATAAGATAGGGTAGGACCTGGATCAAGCAAACAAAAAACATCACGAGAGAAGAATTGTAACCTACTAGTAATAATATTGGGGGATACCTTAGATTCTTTATGAGTAGAAAGAGCTTGGAGAAGATTCCAGCCATTAGCGATAACTAAAATGTCACCCTTAAGTGCAAAAGCCAAAGAAAGGGCGATAGAGACCTTATTAGCTCCAGTGGCAACTTTAGCTATAGGGAAATTTCATTGCATATGGCAAGGCTTACCACGATTAAAACACAATTCCTACCCTCCTCATAATACCCATAATGAAGTTGTCCATAAAATTCAAGGAGGATAAGATGGGGTTGACTGAGTTCCACAGACCTGAAGGCCTTAAGACCACTACTAGACTGAAAATGTCAATCACCTAAAGGCTTAGCCGTTGAATAAGGACTTACCTAATTATTCTTCTTGGTCCACTTCTACCATCTCTCCCCCTTTTCTACTAATTTGTACCCTGCTATGGATATCTAAAAATTTTATTTTGCCTCTCCCTCATCTCTACCTACTTTTTTTTCTCATTCTCCACCTGTTCCATATAAACCACTATCCTAGAGAAAACCATGTCATTATTCAACATAATAGCCTTACACTCAAGCACCAAATCACGGGACAAACCAAAAGTAAACTTTCTCATTTTGAACCTCATATTGGTTACCAACTCTGAAGCATAACGGGATAGTTACTGGAACTTTAGGGCATACTCCTTTACACTCATCTTACCCTGCTTCAAGTTCATAAACTCTTCGGCCTTAGCTTACCTCAACTCTTGAGAAAAGAAGTGATCAAGAAAAGCACTTGAAAACTCATCCCACCCCGCTGACTCAGCATCACAACCATTATCGCTTCCCACTCCTCAAACCACCGGTAAGCCACATCCTTTAACTGATAGGAAGCAAACTCCATAATCTCTAAATAAAGAGCATGCATAACCCTAAAAATATTCTCCATCTCGTTAATAAACACCTAAGGATCATCCTCAACCCTAGAGCCTATAATGGCTAAGGGATTCAACCTCATAAACTGACAAACCCAAGTGACCTCAAATGAACTAACAACAGAACTAATATAATCAGATCGACAAGTCTATGATGCCACCAATTTGGTAAGAATATAAATAAATCGATGGAACTCAACATTAAAAACGTCTCCCTGAGGTGATGGAGCATAAGTATCACCAACCTTGGAAGCTCGGGGAGGACTAGTAGGGATCGGTGGAATCCCACATCGAGTAGTACAATCAGGATCAGGGACCCTAGATTGGGTCTGCACTCTATAAATAGGGTGAATTCCCTCCACATCTTCCCCATGAGGGATAGATGTACCAATAGAGTTTCTATGACTGTTAGATCTTCGCAGAGGCATGATCTAAAATGCTAAAAAGCAAGGATTTAGAGAAGATTCAAGGTAACGAGACTCCATAGCCCAAAATAGAACACTTGAAAGGAAAAAATTCCTAAATGCCTCGTAGTCTCCACCTTAAAAGTGTTGCATTCTACACACCCATAAAAGAGACTCTACTCAACACTGCTTTATCGACACCCAAAGACCAAAAACCATGATCTGATACCAAGCTTGTGATGACCTAAATTAGAGCCTAGTCGTGATGGATATCTCAAGCCCACCATAGGCCGGAGACCACCTCCTTAGCCTAACCTCTAGAGCATAATATAACAAATAGCAGAAGCTAACCAAACTATTAAATAAGATAGATAAATCAAATGAAATCAAAGAGTCTAAACAAGACAATCAATCATCCTAATACTGTCCACAAAAGCCTTTAAAATAAAAAATACCAAACTAGGTCGGGACATGCCCCCACCATGAAAAAAAATAACTTCACAATTCCCAAAATATAAAAAGAAACCTAATTAAATAAGACTTTCCAAAAATAGAGGCTCACCACTTCAGAGTAACTCAACCAACGTACCACACCACCTAACATTGTATATGAGAAATAAAAAATCCCTCAGCCCCTACATCATAAAATATTGTAGCATCCAGGGATGGTCAGTGGGGCAAGCATAGGTATGTAACTTAGGGGAAAGTGATAAAATAATGTCATTGCCAAAAACTAGTCAAAACCACATGCACAACATTTATATAAACATATATAGGATTTCAATATAGGGACAAGGGTTATGAAAATGAGAGTTTAAAATAATAACATGAATTATGTAGCTTGATCTATCCTAAAAGCACCCATGGGTTGTATGGGTTTGAATCCCCTTGTCGTAAGGTCCTTAGAGCGTGTTAGTCGCACTAAGAAAACTGAGAAAAGGCTAAAGACACCCAAGGCGATAGCCATCAAAAATATAAAGTGTAAACTAAGCAAACCCCCACATTAGCAAATAAGGTTTCTAGGGTTGGTCCACCCCCACCCACTGACTACACCTTTACAGTGATCTACATAATTCCCTGTAAGCTTGAATTAAAATAGTTTACACATAAACTCAACCATTAACCAAGGAGTATTTATTAAGGCATTTTCCAATTCGGTATCGTCATACCAATGTGCTTGCAAGCTAATGCAATTATGCCAAACTAATCCATATAACAATTAGACTCCCAAGTTCCATTTCAAACCCAAAACCATGGCCACCAAGGGCATTCCAAACTATTTTTATCCATTTATCCTTTAATGCAATGTAACGGGTTCTAAAAAAAGTTAAATTGAGTGAATAGCCATATTTAAAACCAATATTGTAAAGTGGGTTGAGGTCAATATCATTATCAAGCCAAAATTTATCCAATTTGGGGAAACCCATGCACCCTATGCCAACCATTAAAACAATGCACAAATGCAGTCCCAAAACAATCAATTAATAACCATGAAATACATATTTCAGCATGGGGAAAACAATTCAAGTAATAATCAATCAAAATCCCTCAACCCATTTTCAAACCCAATTATTTAAACATGTGGAGGTTGAGTAAGTAAATGCTATAACGTAAAAACACAAGTTAGGGGTTAGCAACATGTCAGAAATACCAATAAATGTGAAGAGAAATCAAAGCTTGGAGCTTGAATGATGAATTCACTGTGAAACCCTAATATCTCTTGCTTTAGGATATAAAGAGGAAAAGTAAGGCTTTGATTTTGATAACAGGTTGTAGAGGGGTCATTTGAGTATTTTTAGTAGTGGAACAACCGTTTGAAGGAAGGAAAAGACCAAAAAGACCCTAATTAAAATATGCAGGAAAAATCTAGAAACTATCGTCATAGCTTGGGCAATAACTCGTGTGGTCTGACCACAAGTCATGGCCCGGAGTTATTACCTAAGGATCGACAACCTAGTCCTTCATTGTTATGACAACGGGTATCTCATAATGACTTGTTGCTACCATAATGATTTATCATGATGAATCGTAGTCAGGGTCTAAGCTCTTGGGTATCTTTCTATTGTGACAACGAGTCTTTCCTAATGACTCGTTATGTCTCACAATGAATCTTACCCTGGACTTGTTGTTAAGGGACCAAAGTCTCAATTTTCTAAATTTTGTGGCATCGTGTCCTCCCCATGACTCATTATTATAGGCAACAAGTCATGGTCTGAGTTGTTATCACTAGCAGTTTAACATCACCGTCATAATTTGGCCATTACTTCCTACCCTAATCTTCGATTAAGGAAAGACTCGGGGCATTGGAAAGATAATACAAATATTTACCTCATGGAGGGTGTATTTCTAAGAAACTTAGGGTATCACATCTCTGGTGTTCAACCTTAACCTGTTGGCAATTTAGACTCTTAGCTACAAATTCTAAAATATCCTTTTTCATGTCATTCCATAAATAGATTTCCTATAAATCACCGTACATCTTAGTAGTTCCTTGGTGAATATAATATCAAGAACCATGCACTTCTTCTAGCATTCGTTGTCTCAATTCATCCACATCTGAGACACAAAGTCTTCCCTGACAATGAAGGACACCATCTCCCTCTTGGGTAAAAACCTCAACCTTCAGACTCTGGACTGCTTCTTTCAACCTAAGCAAAATAGGATCACTATCTTGCTTTTCCTTCACCTCAGCTATCAATGCAGATTTTGAAAGAAAAGATTACTTTTGTTGAATCATCCAACCGAACATCAAACCTAGCAAGCTTGTAAACCTCATGAACTAATTGATTCTTATCATACTCGGTATGATCAACAATTCCCATATACAATTTACTAAGAGCATCAACCACAATATTGGCTTTACTCGGATGGCACAAGACGTTCATATCATAATCCTTCAAAAACTCTAGCCATCTTCTCTAATGAAAATTTAGATCTTTCTGGATGAACACATACTGAAGACTCTTGTGATCAGTGAACACATCAACATGAACCCTATAAAGATAATTCATCCAAAACTTTAAGGCAAAAACAACTACTGCCAACTCAAGATCATGAGTCAGGTAGTTCTTCTTATAAGGTTTGAGTTGTCTAGAGGCATATGTTAAAACGTTGACCCACTACATTAACATAGACAATTCCAAGTTTTAAAGCATCACAATAAACCACAAAACTATTTGGACCCTCTGGTAAAGTCAAAATTTGAGTGAAGGTTTGTCGAGTCTTCAACTCTTGATAACTCTTCTCATAAGAATTGGACCGCTAGAATTTGACTTTCTTCTGAGTTTGTATGGACATAGGATAAGTAACATAAGAAAATCCTTCAACAAACCATTTGTAGTAACCATCTAAACCCAAGAAATATCTTATATCTGATGGAGAATGGGTCTAGGCCAGTTTCTCACTGCTTTGGTATTTTGAGGATCAACTCTAATGCCTTAACAAAAAATAATATGACCTAGGAATGTTGCTGATTTCAACTAAAACTCACACTTAATGCACTTAGAAAATAGCTGGTGATCTTTAAGAGTGCAAGATAATCGTCAAATGGTTTGCGTTTTCATCCTCACTCTGAGAATAAATGAAGATGTCATCTATGAAGTCTATAACAAACATGTCCAAGTATTTATTGAACACCCTAGTCATCAATTCTATAAAAGTTGTAAGAGCATTCGTTAGTCTGAAAGACATAACAACAAATTAAAAGTGACCATACCGGGTTCTGAAGGTTGTCTTTGGAATGTCACATTCTCTGACTCTGATCTAATGATAGTCGAATCTGAGGTCTATCTTAGAGAAAAAATTGGCACCCTAAAGTTGGTCGAACCAGTCATCAATCCTAGGAATGAGATGTTTATTCTTAATTGTGACCTTGTTCAATTTACGATAGTCGATGCACATTTTGAGAGAATCATTTTTTGTGCACAAAAAGAACTGGGTCACCTATGGAGAGATATTAGGCATTCTAAAAACCTTGTATAGGAAATTTTACAATTGTTTCTTTACTTCCTTAAGCTCGGATGGATCCATTTTATAGGGTGAAATTAAACTAGGTTGGGTATCTGGAAGGAGATCTATTCCGAAGTTAATTTCCCGCTCAGGAGGAACTCCATGCAAATCTTTAAGAAACACTTTTGGAAATTCTTTAAACAAAGGAACTAACTCAAGACTTTGGGTTTTGGACCTTGAGTCCTTGAATCGAACAAAATGATAGATGCACCCTTTGGAAATCATTCTCCTTACCTTAAGGAAAGATACAAACAAACTACAGGCACTGAGGTACTACCTTTCTACTCTAAGATTGTCTTATTTAGAAACTAAAATTGAACAACTCTGTTTCTACAATCAACTGAGACATATCAAGAGTGGATCCAATCTATGCCAACAATAATATCAAAAATTTTCATGTCTTACTCTACAAGGTCGATTGAGGTAACTTTTTGGGATATTGTGACTGGGCAATTTTTATATAACCGTCTGACTATGACTGAATATCGACTGGAGTAGAAACTAAGAAGGGTTCTGTGAGGATTTCAAGACTGACACCAAAGTCTACTACTATATAGGGGGTCACGAAGGAAAATATGGCTATAGGGTCTAACAATACATAAACATGAATATGAAAAACTTACAATGTATCAGTGACCACATCAGGAGAACCCTCCTGATCCTGTCGAGTGTGAAGGGCATAGAACTTATTTTGATAATGCCCACAACTGCATTAGATGTGGCACCCTGCTGATTCAGGTGATCTACTAGAGTTGCTAAAAAGTTAGATTGACTTTGCTGACAAATATCCTTACCTCTCTCTGAAGCCACTAGCATTTTCTTAATTTGTGGCCTGACTTTCCATACCCAAAATAAGTATCACTAGCTGCCATATACTCATTCTTGTGGTTCCTACCACATTTGTTATAAATTGGGTTAGTGCAAACACTATTCATACTATCTTGGGACTTAGATCCTGGCACTCTATCAAGATCCAGCCTGAACTTGGGCACTAGTAGAAGATGGGACTAGAACTGAAGATTTTTGGTAGAACTGAGAAAGATTACCCCTATCTGACCTCTGCTGAGAGAAATTAAAGCCACCAGTTCTGACCCTCTTACTCTCTCTTTCCTTTTTCTTGATTTTCTCTTCTTCAATCTGTTGAACATGAACCATCAATCTAGAGTTGTCCATAACCTTAACCAGCATAGTTGTCCTATACTCTTTGACATATCCTCAAGAACACCTGACATAAATTTGCTCATGCGGGCCCTAGAGTCAGCAACCATAGCTGGAGCATACATTGACAGCTGAGTAAGCTTAAGTGGATACTCTTTCACACTCATGTTGCCCTACTTTAGGTTTATGAATTCCTGTACCTTGGCTTCCAATAACTCAAGTGGGAATAACCTTCCATGAAATGCAGAAACAAACTTATCCCACTCCACTGGCCCTACGTCTGTACCTCTATTATCCTTTCATTACCTTAACCATGTGTGAGCCACCCATTTCAATTGTTAAGCAGCCAAATCAATATTTTGAGTTAAAGTAAAACCCATGATTTTATTAGTTTTTTGAATACTATCCAAGAAATTCTCTGGATCTTCTTTAGACTTAGACCCAGAGAATATCAGAGGATTCATCCGAGTGAAGTCTCAGACGCTAGTTGCTATCATATTCATAATAGGGTTAGCTGGTGCAACAACCTTTTGGTATTTAGGGTGGCCATGGACTAATCTAAAATTACCCTAAACTTAGCATGGGAGACTTGCTCATTTAGAGGGTTTGCTAGAGTTGGTGGTGGTGCTTACTGATTCCCACTCCTACTTCTATTAGTTCTCTTAGGAGGCATTTTTGGTAAACTTAGAGAGATGAGTTAGAAGAATATTTTAATACAGTTCACACTTTATCACATAACATGAATCATGAAAAAGGTGAAACTTACCCTAAGATATTTCATATCCCCTCACTCATAGGTGTGGTGCGCTTCAAACCCATGAATAAGACTCTACTTAATGCAACTTTTAGATACCTTAGGACACATTTAACATGGCTATGATACCAAGTTTTTCATGATCCGAGACTGACCCTAGTCATAACATGGTGCTCAGAGTCACAAGTGACTCTAAGCTGACCCATGGCCTGGAAAAACACTAAGAATACAGAAGAAAACAATGAGATATTGAATGGAAACTAAACTAAAATGACCTGATTATAATAAAATCAAATTCAGTACTATACATCAAAACTAAGACTGTCTGACATAATCAACATGCTAAAAACATAACTCTTTGTCTGAAAGCCAGAAAATCATATGAGTTGTCAGGACAAGCCCCTAACTAACTCCAACTATCTAAAACTAGATCAAAGTACTAAAAAAATGTTGATAATTGGTCCTCAAATAATGAGGACTTACCAAACACTACAAATGATATGGTGCGAAATCGTACTAAGCGCGATCTGGATGCTAAGCATCAGAACCTATATTATAAGACAATATAGCAAAGAAAGTATATAATCAATACTTTGAATGTACTGAGTACGAGAGATGGGTAATAACTGACATTGTCTGAACATGATGCATGCAACATGGTGAACTGATGATAGAGCAAGTAATAAACAAGTACTGTACGATAAACTAAACAATTAAATTCAAGGTCATGCAAAAATCTAAAGCTAAACTATGAACTGTGGACTGTGGGAGCTACCACTAACTAACAAACCCCAATTTGAGCTAACCAGGGTCTAAACTATAACCCCAGTTGGATGGTTGTTCATTACCTTGCCAAGGGTACGAACATTGACTGACTTGGATCTACTAAACTGATGCCTAAAAGAACTAAGGTGTTAATCCTGGTCTAACAGGTGACCCTATATAACCTACAGTGGTACCATAATTCTGAAACTTAGGGACTTCTACTAAAGGTATCAACCTAACTGATGGGTGAGCCTCCATCCATGTGTTCACTCAGTGCTAAGTACTACTCTTAACTGAATGACACTGATAACTAAAAATACTGAATAATAATAATATTCTAAAAATCAACAATAAATGCATAATTTGAAAGTACTCAATAATACATAAGCTAGAGAATATAGCATTCATAAGTGTATACATGAAGTCCTAGGTTATCGGGTGTTCATAACCCACCATCTCTAAAGAATGAAACTAAATATGACAATATTAAAATCTAAACATAATAAGGAATTTCATAACTCAAGCCCCAAAATCAAGAATTTATCGATATAATTGAGATTTTATAGTTTTGAGTAAGGGAAGATGCTCAAAATTATGGAAAAACATATAACCATTGTTTTAGTTAAGGAAATAAACTAAGACCATAAGAAATTCATGATTTTCATAGAAACCCTAAGCTTGAAGGCTGAATTAAACATAAGAAATTGAGTTATTTTTGGGACTCAATGGGTAAAAGGAATCCCATTGATGAAATCTCACATATATGAGGTTTAAAATCTCGAAGAAATCTTTTGATTTGAAGTCGGAAGTTGAAAAACCCTATTTCTTGTTTGGAGAGAAAAATTGCCTCTTTCTCTCTATATAGTTTCTAAGTGTTGAATGAATTTTGAGGAATGGGGGACTTATGGATGTTTTAGTATAATTATTCAGCCCTTGGAGTGCTTAAAAAATGTAGTTTTGGTGTTAAAATTGTGAGAAAAGACCAAACAACCCCTCCAAAACCGTTTAGAAAACTCCTGGAAGCATTCCCGAAAACTTATGCTACGACTCATAGAGTCTAACGACGAGTCGTAGATTTATTCATGGTCAAAGAACCCAAATTTTTGTCCCCAATTCTATGATGATGATTACTCCTGACGACTCAAAGGGTCTGACTACGAGCCATCATCAAGAGTCATCATCACTGGCAGCTTTGATAGTGCTTCAGTAATTTGGCCATAACGTCTTACTCCGACATTGTATTAAGGAAAAACTAATGGCGATGTAAAGATTATTCAATTATCCATATTTTGGTGTATCTTGAGCTCAAATATACTTAGTATTTTAAAATTTATTCTCATTTGAAGCTGATTACAACAATATCTTCAAACGAATTTTATCGGTAAGGGATATTTTGACTTGTCTCTAATCTGGAGTTATTTGAGGCCATAATATATGTCTAAATAATTTATCAAAAGACAAAAATATGATGTTTGATTTTGTATTAACTTGAATCATGGTTCTAACATTGATTTGGATTTTTGGGGTGTTACAAAAGGCTTATCCTTGTGGATTTCCTTAGCCAAGGGAGCGGCGATAGAGCTAAACCCTTTGAAAAACTACGTAAGAAAACTATCCATGGAAGCTTCATACTTCACCAATAAATTTTGAATTTGTCCAACTCTTGATATCATCTATCTTAGATTCATCCACCTCTACTTCTCTTGAGCATGCAAAAAATCCCAAGAACGTCACTTTGTTCACAACAAAAGTGCATTTCTCAAAATTAGAATACAACTTTCTCTCCTAAGCATAAAGATACTTTGTAACTATAAAACATACTCTTCAAGGAATTTGATATAAACTAGCACATCATCAAAGTACACTACCACATATTTCCCAATGAAAGGTTTCATGACATGATTCATCAACCTCATAAAGTTACTAGGAGCATTGGTAAGACCTAAAGGCACAACCATTCATTCATATAAACTAAACTTTATCTTGAAGACAATTTTCCACTACATCACCCGGTTGCATCCGAATTTGGTGGTACCCAATACTAAAATCTATCTTAGAAAACACACAAGAATAATTGAGTTCATCTAGCATATCATCCAAAAAGGGAATATGGTGGTGATACTTCATCGTTATCTTGTTGATTTCTCGACAATCAACATACATGTACCAAATTCTATGTTTCTTTGGTATCAAAAACACTAGGATTGCACACGGTCTAATGCTCTGCTTGATGTATCCCTTGTTAAGAAGCTCATCAACTTGTCTTTAGAGTTCTTTTGTGTCTTCTGGATTACTTTAATAGTATGGTTTGTTTTGCAATTGTGAGCCCGTCATAAAGTTAATTTGATGCTCAATTCCCCCTAGTGGGGGTATGATACAAACCAAGCTACAGAAACTAGAATTTACATATGAAAAGTAAGGAGATAATCAAGATAGAAGATAGTTAGACACAAATAAGAAGAAGAATTAAAAAATATATGATATATGAACCCTAAAACCCCTAATTACAATTGTCAAATCAAATCTAACTCCTATGGTGACCAGAAGGGAATTGATTGTCCTCGAAATCACTTATTTCTAAACAAAACTTCAATATAAGCTTACTAATATCTCTCTTAAAGGAGAATAGTTCATCAATATTCAACAAAAAATGAAAAGAAGTAAAGTAGAGTTAGGGTATTTATACCCTTAGTCTAATTATTATAAACTAAGGCCAAAAAATAACCCATTTACCCTTAAAAGAACTATTCATCTATTTTGTGCCACCTTCTCATGAAGATGAGGCCACATGTGCCTCTGTATTGCACCTACTCATATATGAGTCTCACCTATAGGCACAGGTGAGCTTGCAAGTCCCACTAATGAGATTTTTATCCTCGTCTCGCACTTCTTTGACCCCTACAGGGCCTCTTGATCCATTGTAGATGCAATCACAAACACATAACACCCTTTTGATGGTTATAGGATGTCTTCAAGAACCTCTTAATCTATGAAAACTCATTGGAGTACTTGAAATTCCCGAGCTTGACTCTAGTGAAGGGGCTTGAGCACGCCTGAATTGTATCATACTGATGCAATCCAAATTGCCTCCAGACCCTGTCATGGGATGTTCATGAATTTAGAGATGCTAGACGACTACTTAGTTCTATCAAAAGGTGCCAAAGGATGGAGATTACCTTCAAAAAAGGTCAAGGGTCCTTGGAAAGGTAAAATAAAAGCAAAAGAAAAGCCTAGAGAATAATTGGAGGGCATGTGCCCCATATGTACCTAAGATGCGCCTGAACTTCTCAATAAAATGCAAAACAATGGCATCCGTGTTCCATCTAAACCTAAGGTGCGCCCCATCTACTTGAGTAGATGCCAAAGCGGGTTGACTTGCTTTTTTTGGTTACAAATGGGTTAGTTTTGGGCCCAAAGATGTAATAATCAACCATAGACTATAAGTAGGAGTTCTCTTTCATTTTGAGACCAACTTTGGTGATAATGAACTTTTACTCTCATGTGAGTGTGTGTGAACTTAGATTATCTTGCATTGGGTTATCATTTAAAAACTTCAGTTGCTTGGGAATTGGATTTCCTTATGATCAACATATGATTTAGGTGCTTTGTTTGGTTTATTGAATAGAGGATTAAGGGTTTAATATGATTTGCAATCAATTCCTTTCACTTTTTCTATCATATTGCTTATCTTATCTATGTTTATCTTTTATTTCTTAATTTCTTAGTTTAGTTTTCAATTCCATAGTTTGTTTTGGTATCATAGCAAGGCTTAGATTTGTTCCTACAAGTCTAGTATTGGGTTATATATCTTGAAAATAAAAAAAATCATTTCAAAAGAAAACCCCCCAAAAACTTGTGTTCTGAGTCATTATTATTATTATTTCTACACTAGATTTGTTCCATCTAGTAATATTTAGGTTGGAACTTGATCATTTGGTGTTCTTGAAAGAGTTGGAGTAGGCTTCCATTGTTGAGTTTGTTCTTGAAGAAATAGTGAAGTGGATACTTAGATCTTATTCATTTGGTTTTGGTTTGTAGGTTAAAAAGTGTTGAAATGTGGTTTCCATACAAAAGAAACCTAGATCTAAGTTGTGGTCCTATTTGGAGAAGTTTTAGGATTTCACCATTTTTTTGTTCATAAAGCTTGAAGAAACTATCAACTGGTTGAAAATTTTTAAGAAATTGGATGAGAATTGAGGTTTAAGGTTATTTTGAATATGTTTGGGAGGTAGAAAGGAGATTGGATTCCAAATTTTGTCGCATTTCGAGCAAAGATGTAAGAGTCAGAAAATTTGGTGTTCACAATGTTCTTGAAGACCTTCATGTCTTCAAGAGGAAATTCATCTCAAAATATTTTTGTTTGATCCAAGAAAGCGAAATAAAAAGCAAGCAAAAGTATTGGTCTAACAGCGTATCCAAAAAGCCTAAGAATTATTCCAAAAGAGAGGCAAATGGGGGTCATAAAGGTGGAAAAATTGGCCTTTTCCAGCTATTCGGGAGGCATCTACGCCCCATCCGATCAAGAAAATCAGGTGCAGGTCACCAAGTTGGATTCTGCCTTGATCTTCCCTAGGGTGCAGAGTAGGTCCAACCTACGCCCAATCTACGCCCACATATCCCAAAACCCATATCAATAATTCTAAAACAACTTTTGCTTAGGTTCCATCAATCTAATTTTATTTCTTGACTCTTAACTTTATATTTTAATTCTTAAACTACTCAACATCTAGTAATTCATCTACTAAATCGGTTGATTAGTTCTAGAGTCCGATTTCTTTCCTTGTCCTACTTCTTTCAAGCTTTTCTTGTTTTCATTTCATCATTAGTTCTTGATTCAAGTGTGTATGCATTTTTTTGTCTTTTAAATAATAATCCATTCTTATCACAAGCTAAAATTGATACCACATCTTCCAATTGGAGTACAAATGATAACCCAACACTAGTACGCCAATTAAGAGCAATGGCAAAAGTGTGTATTTTGGGCAATTGCGAGGTTGATTTATTAACTCTAACTTCTTTATTGTTTTTATTTAGTATTTTTTTTAGGTACAATGGATCCGAATGATGACATACCACAGTGAATTACAATGCTTCAAACTCAATCTTAGCGGAATGAATAGAATCAATGAGTCAAAGAATGGAAGGCATAGAAAGCTCCTTCATAAGGAAAATGGACAGCTTGGAAGACCATCTAGATTCCACCAATTCAACCCTTTGAAAATCTCATGCCTCTACTTGTGGAAGTTCCCAAAACACTTTCCCTATAATAACCCCTGAAACCCTCCACCAAATGTACCATCATCAACCACAAACCCATGAACCCATTGCATAAACTACTACTTATCTGTATAGTCAAAATTCTATATATCCACCATAACCCCAATACAACCATGAAGTCTCACAAAACCAAGAACCATACATCAAAATACCCCAAAACTATGGACTACCTCGAGCCCTACTTAATCAAAACCCACAACCTCGAGTCTCGACTAACTACAATCAACCAATCCAAATTGAAGATATATGAGAAAGGGCCCTCAAAGAGAAAATAAAGTAATGGATGAGGTAGCCATATATGATAAATTTGTATGGAATAGGAGAGGCATGAAGGGAGAGGATAAATAGTATGGGGAGGAATATTTGGTCTGGTTTCCATGGAAGGGGGAATTTAGGAAACCAACCACAAGATCAAGAACATCGACGGGCTCAAGGAGGAAATATGGGTTGAGACACAAGTATTAACTCCATGAAGGTCAGTTTTCGTACCTTCAAAGGAACTAGTGATACGTCGATTAACCTTGATTAGGAAGTATAATGCAATAGGATCTTATAACTCAGTGAGAACTAAACACAAGAAAGTCGCTCGTAAGATTGCTCAATTTGAACGGTATACTTCTACTTGGTGGGAGACTAAGAGGGTGTAATTAGAAAGAAATAGTAATATCGACCTTACAGATTGAGATAAATTGAGGACACTTATGAGTGAGAGGTATGTGATGGAAATTTCCAAACAAGAAAAACTGACCAAGATTTATAATTTACGACGGGGAGGTTGAGGTGTGGAATACTTCCATGAGGAATTTCAAAATTTAATCCTTCATCTTGAGATTCTTGAACCACCAAATCATTGTATGGCTCCAATTAAAGGTGGGTTGACTATGACATTGCTTCTAAATTAGTTGACCACAATTTTGAATGAATAGAAGACCTTGTTGAAGCGGTCATTAAGGTAGAGAAGAACAACAATGAAAAGAAGTCCTTCAATAAAGGTTACACATCTTATACTTCATCCAGATAACAGAAGAACAAGGATTTTAACAAGTCCTTTGAGAAGAATCCCATTAAGAAGGCAATCCCATGGTATCCACCAAAGAACGAAGGTAATCAATGCCCTAAGATCAATCCTATAGGTATTATTTCATTAAATGTCAAGGGTAGGGTCATAATGTAAGTGAAAACCTCAATCGTAGGAACATATTATTGGTGGAAGGTGATGCTTACTTTGTTGGGGATAAAGTAACCCCAGAAGATGGTGGTGAGGAAGACACCCAAGAGGGTGAAGACTTTGGGAGTGAAGGGGAATTTTCAAAAGGTGAAGGTAACATTAGTTTACCTAATGGATTGATGATGAAAGCTTCCCATGAAGATTTTTAGCCTCAAGAAGGAGAGATCAAGAATTTTAACTTTATGATGAGGTAGGAGATGAGTAGTGAGGATGAGGTGATTTGGGATCATAAAGGAGAGCTTAGTGCAAACCCAAGCCCTTGTTGTTTTCTACCTTTGGAACTAACATTTTTTCAAATTCAAAGTTTATACATGAGAGGGAAAGTCCACATGGTGCAACTTTATTTTTCATTTTTTTCTTCTTGTTTTGTTTTTCTTAATCTTTATTCTTTTTTCTTTTTGTTTTTTCTTATCTTTTTTTTATTTTCTTAATCTTTTTTTTTCTCTCTTTTATTTTCTTCTTCTTTTTTCTCAACGTTTGTTATATTTTTGCTTGTGAACAAAAAGTTGGATAATCCACAAAGAAGATTTTTTTTCTTTGACTTCGAAGAAAGTTTAAGGACATGACTTATTGTTGAAAGTCCTTTGAGATAAATCTTGCCTCTAAAGCAAGAGTCATAGAGCATCTCATAATCAAAACACAATGTGGTAGTGCCGACTCTTGTCCATGAGGCGTAATTTGTTGTTTGAAGGTCCTTGGATTATAAAATATTTCATAAATCACGACACAATGTAATAGCGTCAACTCTTGCTCATTGGGTATAACTTGTTGCTTGAAAGGCCTTGGCCTAAGTCTTGCCTCTCACAAGTTATAAAGCATCTCATAAATCAAAACACTACGTGAAAATGTCAATTTTTTTTCATGTTGCGTAGTTTAACTCCTTGTGCTGAGTCTTGCCTTTAAAGCAAGAGTTATAAAATATCTCATAAATCAAGACACAATTTGGCAATGTCAACTTCTGCCCATGAAGCGTAACTTATTTTTTGAAAGACCTTGAGTTAAGTCTTGCCTCTAAGACAAGAGTTATAACACATTTCATAGACACAATGTGGTGTTAATTCTTACTCACGTGACATAACTTGTTATTTGGAAGAAATTGAAGAAAAGGAAAAAGAGAAAAAATAATAAAAGTTAAGGAAAAAGGAAAAACAATTTTAAAAAAATCAAAGAAAATAAAAAAGAAAATAAGAAAAAACAGAAGTTGAGAGGAAAAAAAATATTGAGAAAAAAGAAAAAATGAAGTAAAAAGGACAAACAGAAAATAAAAAAAATAAAGGTTGAGAAAAAAAAATTAAAAAAAAAAGAGAGAGAGAAGAAAAAACTAAAAGAAAAATTTTAAAAATAAAAGTTGGAAGGAGAAAAGGAAAAAAAATAACTGGTGAGAAAAACTAAAAAAAATAAAAGAAAATAAAACATAAAAATCAAGTAAAATAAAAAAGAGAAAACTAAAAGTTGAAAGATAAATAAACATGAAGAGCTGTTTAAAAATATTTGAGACATGAAAAGACAATATGTATTTTTTCGATACATGAATGCTTTTGTAGGTCTTTTTTTATGAGGGACAAAAAAATAAAGTCACTCACTATGGGGTCTTTAGTTTATTGGAATAAGACAACCTTATACAGACATAATTTTTAAGGTTTTTAAATCATTTTTCAAACCTACTAGGTTTTTCTTTTTCACAAGAAATAAATTCTTATTTCTTTTCCACCAAGAAATAATTTCATTTAATTCCTAATTTTTTCTTTTCCACAAAAATAAATTTCTATTTCTTTTCCACCAAGAAATAATTTCATTTAATTCCTAATTATTCAGTCACAGTAGGAACCACAGATTTAATTATGAAGCTTCCCAATATAGTATTAAATTCGCAAAATAAATGAATTAACCTACCATGATAAATTACAGATTATTTCACTAAAAATCATAATTACACTTTTCGATATAATTTCAAAATCATTGATTAAATCTTTATACAACTCCTCATGTTAAGATTATAGACACCAATCAATCAAATTAAATTTCAAACTATATAATTCATTAGCTAATGTAATCCTTTGTTCGTATAATTAACTTATTTCATATGACGTGTACAAATTCACTTGCAAGATTTTCACATGAAAAATATGAACTACCATAGAGTGGTATTATCAATCTCAAAGTCGAGACATAATTCTATTAATTAATCATTATTTTACAAATTTAGTAAATTTTCATATGAAATATATAAGCTACCATAAAAGGGTATCATCAATCTTAAGTTCGACACATGAATTCTATTAATTAATCATTATTTTACAAATTTAATTTGTTATCATCCAACCTATCGAGAACATCTTACCCATGAAAAAGTTTCTCCCTTTGATAGATCAAGACGATAAACAAATGACATTGATCATAATAATTATATCAAGATTAAGAATAAGTAGATTCAATGATATAGAGAAGTAGTTTATAAATAATCAAAACATAAACAACCATCTTTACTTGGTCCGTTCAATATACACAAAGTGTACTAGCACAAAAAGTTGAAATATGAGCATTTCCACAATCAAGATTAGATTATATTTAATCTTGTGCTACAGTCATCAAGATGTTTGTCCAGCTTATCTTTGATTGTGAACATAATATTTATACTTGTATGAACCGATTATTTAATCTTCCATGTATAAGCTAAACTCTATAAACAAAATCATCTACTATATAAATAATTGAACACATAGCTAAATATATAATCTATTTAATTATTTATAAAAATTAAATAAATAACTTTTCTATGCTAAATACTATATTTAAAACTCATGCTTAATAACATATATGCCAACAAGAATCTCATGAGGAATTGTATTGTTCATCTGCAACACACATTTATCAAAGGCAACATGATGACTGATTTTTTAAGATAATCTTGCACTGGACAGGAGAGACAAACTAGAATTTAGATCCTTTCAAGAGCTGACAGGTAGAAGGCTGCTTAACATGGACAATGTTCATAATTTGAGGATAAAGACTAAGAATAGCATGATTGACACAATATTCATAGCTTACTGGACATACTGGATGGACACAAATACAGGAAATGAGGAGAAACATATACACAGATTAGTTATTGTTAGAATATGAGTGGGAATAAGAATAACATATAGAATCTTATTTAGAAAGGCATTGTAATGCAGTGTCCTATATATGTCACCCAACTGGCCAATGATCATGTTAGCAAAAAAATGGGCCACCGTGCTTCTTTATGGTGACTATTTCTTATATTTGATTTGCGTAGCACCGTTCATCTTTTCGGTAACTGCTTTCTCATATGTAATTTGTGTAGCACCGTGCATCTTTCTAAACTACTTTCTCATATCTGAGTTACATAGCATCGTGTGTATTTCCGTTGACTCCTCGTATTTTATTTGTGTAGTTCTGTGTGTCTTTTCGGTGACTCCTCAGATCTGATTTGCATAGGGTCGTGTCATCATTTCGACCCTACCCATATAATTATTTTTCAGTAGATGTTGTGCCATCATTCTGACCCTACCCATATAATTACTATTTTTCAGTTGGGTAGTGACATCATTCTGATCCTACCCATATAATTTCTCTTTTTCAATCGGGTCATGCCATCATTCCGACTTTATCCATAAAATTCTCTTTCATTCCGATCTAACTCATATAATGTCCCGGCCAGTTTTTCGATGACTTCCTTGTTGAAGTTATACTCATCTCTTGATTTCAAAATGACCCATATCTTTTATACCACTTTCCAGCAATTTTTTAGGGGCATATTGTAACATCCCAAATTTTGATCCCTGAAAATTTCTGAGTTTTTAAACTCAATACCCAAACTATTACTTTTCCTATGAGTCGTAGGGTGTCATTATGGGTCTTAAGGAGCCACTCGTAGACAAACCAGAGTGCTAGCCTGATGTTTCTATTATGACTACGACTAGGGGTTACAAGTCGTAAAGACTCAAGACGAGTCATATGGTCCCATCCATAGCCAAACCTCAAGACGAGTCATTGTAATATCCCAAATTTTAGTAGAAAAAAAAAAGAAATTGGGTTATTGGGCTAAAGCCCAATTTAAAAAAAAAAGGAAAAAGAGAGTAAAGGGTCAAAGTCGTCAGGCCTAATTAAAAACAAATAAGGACTTGGCCCTAGCCCATCTGCCAAATCATTATATTATGGAAAATTTTAAGGCTCTTGCCATTTGTTTACTAAAAGAAAGGCATCCAACTTGGGAGCAACAAGCAGTAAGTAATCTGTCTCCTACCCACGAAGCAGAGAAAAAAACAGCAAGTTGTTCGTCCAGTGAGGGGGAAAAAAACAAGGTTTGATCGAAAAATTTGTTTGGGTTTAAGGTAAACCCTTTTCTACATCCATATTCTGATTTTTAGTCTAGGTAATTTATTTTGGGTAGTAAAATTTAATTATCAAAAACTAGATTAAGCATATTAAGGTGTGATTTTGGGCATCAAGTTTGAGAAATTGAAGGTTACCATGAAACCTTGAGGATTGGGTAGTCTAATTTTACCATGAGTTAGTTTAAAATAAGAGAATTAACTCAAGAATGGATATGATGTGATTATAGGTTTGATCCAAGAAAGCAATACGAATCATTCGAGGTGACAAATTGATATTTCGACAAGAGTACTGTGAGTAGTAATCTTGCCACAATTTATGTTTCTTAAATTGCATATTTATATCATGTTTTGATGAAAATAAGAGTTATTGAATGCTTTAAAAATTTACACGTGGGACAAGTTCTTTACTTAATATGATATTGATATGGTTATTTGAGATATGATATTACTATTGTGAATATTCTTCAGTTACATGAGAATTAAGTATTTTTGATATATGTTTTATTCAAGTTTACATGTATTATTATTGATATGAATTTTAAAGTTATGTTCTATTCTGAAAGATGTTTTCATTCGAATATCCTATTGTTTTCAAAGAATTTATGAATGGGAGTAGACCTTGATTGAATTCCGTAGCTAACGGCGGGATCGTTAGACCTGGTGCACCTTGTATTTACTGATGAATATTATAACCCTCGCTAGTGGGAAGGTAAAACTAGCATACTATTACTTATATGATATGGGACTCCTTTATGAGGGATCCACTGTTATGGGTTATTCTTAATAAAGAAGAATGTCACATTGATTACATGATTCATTCTTGAAAACCTCCCATATATGTATATTTGATATGATATGATGTTTTTGGAGTTTATTACTGAACTATTGGTTCACTTGGCTTACATGAAACATTGATACTGTTTATTGTTAATGTTTTATGAAAGAACTTTTATTCATGATGGTTTTTGATTTGTCCCCATTAAAATGGTTGTGATTAAGTGTTATTGCTCACTGAGCTAGCGTCTCACTCCTCGCTATTATTTTTCAGAGAACACAAGTGACGGTGAGGATCTCGTTGGCTAGAGGATTCGAGTAGCATATTCCTGGTGAGCCCCGCATTGTTCGCGTAGGCAAGAGTTTATTTATTTGTTATGTTCTGTTTCTTGCAAACTTTTGGAGTCACTCCATAGTTATGTCTTTAGATTTTTTAGTATTCTTTCGTTATTGTGGATTTGTGGAATATTTGATTTTCTCTCATCCTTGGAGATGGTTTTCATATTGTTAGTTGGTGGTATTGGTGAATTGTTATGATCTATGGTGAATTGTGTTGGTATTGTGTGGTGGTTGTGCTGTTGGGTTGTTTGTTGTTGAAATTGAGACAGGAAGTTTTCTTGTTAGGCCCCAAAACAGGGGAAACTCTGTCCATTTTTTTGTAGAATTCTGATGAGGCTTGCTTTGGAGTCCTAACCTCCTTAGCATCGGTCATGATCTTATTTTGGATCGTGACAGTCATATAGTCCCATCCGTAGCCAAACCAGTGTGATGCCCAAAACATTCTGACTTGACTACGACTTGGACCCTACGAGTCGTAAGGTCACGTGACGAGTCGTATGGTGTGAATCGTAGGATCACTAGAGAATTATTTTTGGAGTGCAAAAGAATTACTTTCATTTTACATTATTTAGTATCATTAAATTTTGGAGTTGAATTATATTTTTTAAAAAAAAAAAAATTCAAACATGTTTACCGATATATAAAAAATACTTTTTTATATAATAATTGAATTGTACTAAGTTGGAAAGAAAATGTCAAGATACTTTAATTACTTGTCCATGATAAATTTGTTAGAAAAAAATAAAAATTTAAAGTAAGATTAATAACTACAAAATAGAAAGACAATAAACCCTTGGATCAATTTTGAATTTGATTGTATAAATATTTTTTATATCATTTTTCAAGACTCATCACTTTTGTAGCATTTAATAAGACCATATAATTGTTCAAATTTACCAAAATGGATGAAAATTGTAGGGTGATTAAAATTTAAATTAGGGATAAAACTGATAAAAAAAAATTGATGTGAGGGCTATCAAAATCTCACGTTCTCTATTAAAATTTTCACACATATATGTATATGAAAAGTGATAATTAAAGGATTTGGAGGGTAATTTTGTCATTTTGAGACTTTATCCCAAGGTAAATTATGATGGAATTATTTATACCAACCCTTGGGTGGGATAACTTATCCCGGTACTATTCGTTAATCCCGGGATAAGTTATCCCGAATTTGGTAACCAAACATAGTACCAAAATTTTTATTCCGGGACTATGATTTAATACCTACACCAAACGACCCCCTATGTTTTCAAGAAGTTAATCAATTAGGCTCTCAAGGGTGATTTCTCTCCACAGGTGTGATACTTTCAGGTATGTTATTCCCCCAAATCTTATTTCATGAAAAGCATGAGTTTTAAATAGCTTAATTGTATGAATTTGAATGTGGGTTTTGATATGGTTGGGGGTTTTGGAATGGATGATTCTTGAATTGTTTTCCCATGATTTTCATGAGTTGTTCATGCTTTGAATTGCATATTTTTTAACTAATGGGGTGCATGGGTGTGGGAATTGGAATGGGGGTCGAGGTATCCCCAAATTGATGTTTTTGGACTTGAAATTGGTCTTGGATAATTATGTTCCCTCAGCCCACTTGTGAAATCAATTTTGAAATACGATTTATCACGGTTTGACTCACTCACTTATACTATTGCATTGCATAATTGGCTAACCAAAGAATATGAATTTTGAGGCCTTAATGGCTATTTTTTGGGCTTGATAAAACTAAAGGAGGTCGAGGCATTCCTCCAATTTAATTTAATGAACAAAGAGGGTCGAGGCATTCCCACGAGTTAATGTGATTGTTATGGCATAGAAATAGGCTTGCAAGTGTAAGGGTATGACGATACCCATGGTGTGCCTTAACATTTAATCCTTTAGTTAATGAATGGGTTATGTGAAACTTGATTTAATTGGGATTCATGGGGGTTATGTAGCTAATTCGTGCAGGTGTGGGTCTTAGATGACTTATACTGAATTCATATTTGCCGACGTGAGGTTTGGTCTTGATGACCGTGTGCATGGTTCAAACTATTAATATATATATATATATATATATATATATTTGTATCTTGAATTGACGTGGGATCAGGGCATTCATTGGTCTTCCTTAATACCTCCAGTACGTGCGACTAACACACATTGGGGCCCTTTCAGCAGGGGGAGCTGAACCAATATAGCATGTGGCTGCTTGTTTATGACGGTTGAGCTACATAGTCCAGAATAAAGTTTTACTTCATGATAATCCTTGTTCCCTACCCTGACATAATACTTATACATATATATGACGATTTGTTCATGATTTTGAATGGGATTTGACTTGGCATTATTTTATCTTTTATCCCTGAGTTACATGTTAATTCTCAACCCACTAACCAACTCCAGGCGTTGTATCCCCATAGATGGAGGGTTCGAAGGCAATTTTATTTTTCCTGCACAGCGTTAGATGGATCAGCTCGATTCATCAGTCGTTTGCGGTGAAGTGGTAAGCCTCCATTCTCCGAAAGACTTGATCATTTCATCGATTTCCTTCCATGACTTAGAATTGAAGACTCCGCATTAACATTAACATTATCATTATCATTGTAATTGTCATTGTTATTCTCATTCTCATTGTCAGGATCGGGGGCATGTCTCGACGTTAGTTATTTTCGAATAGCAGAGGCTTTGTGGATATTTTGTGGATTGGATATTGATGTCGACACTCTTAAGTATCTTTGAGTTTATTACTCTCTATCTTGTTATGTGTTCAAAATTCAGTCGTTGCTAGGTGTGTTAGGTTCTGTTTGGCTGGGCAACGGGGGTGGTCTCCGTTCCTCGGTGGACTTGAGATACCCATCATGGCCAGGCTCTAGTTCGGGTTGTGACAAAGTTGGTATCAGAGCCTAGGTTTGGTGTCATTGAGTGTCCACAAAGCCGTGTCAAATAGTCTCTTTTATGGGTGTGTAGCGCGTCACACTTATAAGAAAGAGGCTATGAGGCATTTAAGAATGTTTTCCTTTTCTTATGATCTACTTTCGGGTTGTAGAGTCTAGGGTGTTGAAATCTCTTCTAATTCCCGTTCGGTCGCTTTCCAGATCATTCCTCCCAAAAGATCTGATGTTCGTGGAAACTCCTCTGTCCCGCTTGAGGACAATGTGGGCGGGATTCGTCCTACTTATGAAGTTCCGACCAAATTTAGGGCTCCAGCTTCGGATTGTACTACCACGTGGAGTTCTACTAATCCCTACAGTCCTCCTCAGGTTGATGATGATCATGCGCCACCACCCCAAGGAGACATTTCAAATGCTGAGTTCTGTCGATCTATTCATCAGTTGACCCAGTTAGTGACATATCAGTCATGATAGTCGGGTCCTGTTGGTGCTATTGTGAGTTCCTCTGAGGTCACTCTAGTCGGGCAGTTTATGAGGCTCAATCCTCCGACCTTTACTGGCTCTAAGGTTGAGGAAGATCCTCAAGGATTCATAGATGAGATGGAGAAGATTTTTCGAGTTATGTATGCTTCTGACTCTGAGGGTTTGGAATTTTCTGCATATCAACTGAAGGATGTGGCATATCAGTGGTATGAGGAATGGGATCAGTCTAGGGGTGATGATGCGGAGCTGGCACTATGGGATGAGTTTTCAGGTGCCTTCTTAGATCATTTCTTTCCTCAAGAGTTAAGGAAGGCGAAAGCTGAGGCGTTCGTGAATTTGAAGCAAGGCAAGGTGAATGTAAAAGGAGTATGCCTTGAGGTTTCATCAGCTCTCCCGTTATGCTCCTGAGCTAGTGTCTAACATGAGGGCCAAGATGAGGAAGTTTGCTTCGGGCTTGTCTCGAGACTTGGTGTTGGAGTGTAAGGTCACTTTATTGAATAATAATATGGATATCTCTAGGCTAGTGGTATATATGCAGCAGGTGGAAGATGAAAAGAAAAAACAAGCTAAAGTGGGGAGAGGCAAAGTAAGAGGTCCTGGTATTCTGAGCAGAGTAGAGGCCAGCAGTATATTGGTAGAGAAGGCAGGCAGTGGTCTAAGAAGAAGTGGAGAATTTCTAGTTCATATTCTACAGCTAGTGCCCTATATCCTAGGCCATCATGCGATCGCCGCATTCAGAGCAATAGTGGGTTTAAGCCACAAGGTGCCCAATCTCAAGCCAGTGGGGCCCAGTCAGCTCCATCACATCCTTCTTGTAATTTTTGTGGATAGTTGCACCGTGGTTTTTATGATGAGGGGAGAAATATGTGTTTCAGATACAGCCAGCTAAGCCATATTCAGAGGAGTTGTCCCTCTAGTGATTTTGCTACTAGGGCTAATAAGGTCCCGATTACTGCTTCTTCAGCTCCTGCACCAAAGGGTGCTACTTCTGGCTCCGGCACTGGTCGAAATTGTCTGAATGCTCTTGCCATCCATCAGGATTCTGAGGTGTCTCCGATGTTGTTATGAGTACGTTAAAACTTTTCTCTTGTGATATGTATCATCTGCTAGATCCTGGGTCCACCCTTTCTTATGTGGGCCCCCGTGCGGCTATTCATTTTAGTTTTGGTCCTAAGTATATTCCAGATTCTTTTTCTGTGTCTGCCCCGATGGGTGACTCTATTGTGGCTAGAAGAGTCTATAAGGGTTAAAGGATCTTCTAGATAAGGGTTTTTATCTGTCCTAGTATTTCTCCATGGGGTGCTCCGGTACTCTTTGTGCGAAAAAAGAATGGTTCCCTTTGGATGTGTACAGATTACAGCTAATTGAATAAGGTGACTATGAAGAATAAGTACCCTCTTCCGAGGATTGATGATCTGTTTGACGAGTTTCAGGGAGCTAAGTACTTTTCTAAGATTAATCTTCGATCGGATTACCATCAATTGAAGATTAGGGAGGTGGATATCCCTAAGACTGCTTTCGTACTAGGTATGGCCATTATGAGTTCCTGGTCATGTCTTTTGGTTTGACTAATGCCCCGGCGGCGTTTATGGATCTTATGAATCGAGTTTTTTATTCGTCATTGTGTTTATTGGTTACATCCTGATTTATTCTAAGAGCGAGGCGAATCATCCCGATCACCTCCGTATAGTATTGCAAACCCTTAAGGATCAGGGTTTTATGTTAAATTCTCAAAATGTGAGTTCTAATGGAATGATGTTACTTTTCTGGGTCATGTTGTTTCTAGTGAGGGAATTGTGGTGGATCCATAGAAAGTTGTGGTGGTTAAGAAGTACCCTAGACCCACGACTCCAATCAATATTTGGAGTTTATTGGGTTTGGTCGGATATTATAGGAGGTTTGTGGAGAACTTATCTTCAATTGTTGCCCCATTAACTAAGTAGACTTAGAAAAAAGTGAAGTTCCTGTGTCCGATGCTTGCGAGGGTATCTTTGAGAAGTTGAAGGATAAGTTAACTTCAGCTCTGGTTTTGACCCTACCCGAGGGTACCGATGGCTTTGTTATTTATTGTGACGCATCCCGCGTGGGGCTGGGTTGTGTGTTGATACAGCATGGCAAGGTGCTTGCATATGCTTCTAGGCAGTTGAAGGTGCATGAGAAGAATTATCTGACTCATGATTTGGAGTTATTGGTCTTGATCTTTGCTTTAAAGATTTGGCACCATTATTTATATAGGGTTCATGTTGACATCTTCTCAGACCATAAGAGTTTGCAGTGTGTGTTCACCTAGAAAGAGTTGAATCTCAAGCAAAGGAGATGGCTTGAGTTGTTCACGACATGAGTCTTCATTATCATCCAGGTAAAGCTAACGTGATTGTTGATGCTCTTAACAGGTTGTCCATGGAAAGCTTATCTCATGTTGGTGAGGAGAAGCGAGGTTCGGTGAAGGATATTCACCATTTGGCTAATCTTGGAGTTCGTCTCTTGGACTCTGAGGATGGTGGTGTGATTGTGCAAGAGGTGGTAAAGTCATCTCTGGGTGTTAAGGTGAAGGAGAAGCAGGTCTTGGATCCTATCTTGATACAGATCAAGGGCGATGTGGGTCACCAAAAGGTGATGGCTTTTGAGATTAGTGGTGATGGTATCTTATGGTACCAAGGCAGACTATATGTTCCCAATGTTGATGGGCAACAAAAGAGGATCTTGACAGAGGCTCATGAATCGAGGTACACTGTTCATCCTGGTTCTACGAAAATGTATCATGACTTGAAAGAGATTTATTGGTGGAACATAAAGAGATTTTGTGGTCTGCATGGTTTGTCAGCAAGTGAAGGTGGAGCACTTGAGGCTTGGTAGTTTGTCTCAAGAGATTGAGTTACCCGTGTGAAAATGGAAAGTGATTAATATGAATTTCATTATCGGTCTTTCGCGGTCTCGCCATCAGTTTGATTCGATTTGGATCATTGTGGATAGGATGACCAAGTCTACTCATTTCCTACCAGTAAAGACTAGTTATTCGACAGAAGATTTCAGAAAATCATAAAGTTGCATGGTGCTTCGATTTCCATCATATCTGACCGAGGTACTCAATTCTCATGCACTTTTGGTGTTCCTTTCAGAGAGGTTTGGGAACTAAGGTGAACCTTAGCACCGCTTTTCATCCTCAAACGGATGGTCAAGCGAAAAGAACGATACAGACTTTGGAGGATATGCTAAGGTCTTGTGTGATCGATTTTGGTGGTAATTGGGTTGACCATTTGCCTTTCATAGAGTTTGCATATAATAATAGCTATCATTCCAACATCCAGATGGCTCCGTTCGAGGCCTTCTATGGTAGGAAGTGTAGGTCTCCTATTGGGTGATTTAAAGTTGGTGAGAATAGGTTGTATGGTCCCAACTTGGTCCACCAAGCTATGGAAAAGGTGAAGGTGATTCGGGATAGGCTTAAGGCCGCCTAAAGTTGCCAAAAGTCTTATGCGGATGTGAGATGTAGGGGGTTGGAGTTTAATGTGAAAAAATTGGTGTTCTTGAAAGTATCTCCCATAAAAGGAGTGATGCAGTTTGGAAAGAAGGGGAAACTCAGTCCCCAGTATGTTGGTCCATATCGTGTTTTGAGGCGAGTGGGCAATGTGGCTTATGAGTTGGATTTGCCTTCGAGCTTAGGTTTCATTCATCCAGTTTTTCATGTTTCGGTGCTGAAAAAGTGTGTGGGTGATCCTTCTTTGGTAGTTCTATTGAAGAGTTTTGGTGTTTCGGATTCTTTGTCTTATAAGGAAGTCCACGTGGAAATTTTAGATAGGCAAGTATGTTGTTTGAGAACGAAAGACATGGCTTCGATAAAGGTTCTTTGAAGGAACCAAAAGTGTGAAGAAGCTACTTGGGAAGCAGAAAAGGACATGAAGTCCAAATATATGTTCTTGTTTTCCGCTTTGGATAATCGTGCTTGAGGTATGTGTATTCCTTAACATCTTTATTTTCTGACTTTGATAAAGAAAATTGTGATTTCCTTGATATCTTTGTTCTCTGTCTTTGTTAAAGGTAAGTGTGGGTATGCTCTGTGTTACTCGAGCTAATGAAAGCCTTATCTCATCATTTGGGGACGAATGATCCTAAGGAAGGGAGAATGTAACACCCCGAATTTGGTCTCTAAAAATTTCTAAGTTTTTAAACTCACTGCCCAAACTACGACTCTCCCGACGAGTCGTAGAGTGTCATTAAGAGTCTTAAGGACCCATTTGTACTCAGACCAGAGTGCTAGCCTAATATTTCTATTATGACAACGACGAGTTGTAAAGACTCAAAACAAGTCGCATGGTCCCATCCATAGCTAAACCAGTTGATGCACAAAATAGTCTGACTTGACTATGAGGGTCACGTTACGAGTTGTATGGTGTGAAGCGTAAGGTCACCAGAGAAGGTCCTTCAGTTACTGGCTTGACTGCGACTCATGGAGATGAGTCGCAATGTGTCCTTACGAGTCATACAGTGACCTGTAGTCACTGGTGACACTTTTTCAGTGTTTAGGGCACCCTCTTCCCCAATAGTGTCCCACGACTTAAAACTCCTTTAAGGCATCATTCTCACTCTGAAATAAATCAAAATAACTTCTCAACCTCTCTCAAATCCCTAAGGTGAAGAACACTTAGGGTTTCTAAGAAGTTGATCGGTTAAGGCTCTCAAGGGTGATTTCTCTCCACAGTTGTGACACTTTCAAGCATATTACTCTTCCCTAAATCTTATTTCATAAAAACACTATTTTTAAATGATTTAATTGTATAGATTTGAATGTGGGTTTTGATATGGTTGGGGGTTTTGGAAATGGATGATTCTTTAATAGTTTTCCCATGATTTTCATGAGTTGATCGTGCTTTGAATTAAATGTTTTGAACTAATAGAGTGTATGGATTTGGGAATTGGAATGGGGGTCGAGGTAATCCCCCAAACAGATGTTTTTGAACTTGAAATTAACCTTGGATAATTAAGTTCCCTCAACCCACTTGTGAAATTGGTCTTGAAATACAATTTGTCACGGTTTGACTCACTCACTTATACAACATTGCATTATTGGCTAAACAATGAATATGGATTTTGAGGCCTTAATGGCTATGTTTTAGACTTGATAAAACTAAAGGAGGTCGAGGCATTCCTCCAATTTGATTTAATGAACAAAGGGGGTCGAGGCATTCCCCCAAGTTAATATGATTGTTATGGCATAGAAATAAGCTTGCAAGTGTAAGGGTATGACGATTCCCATGGTGTGCCTTAACGATTAATCCTTTGGTTAATGAATAGGTTATGTGGAACTTATTTTAAATTGGGCTTAATGGGAGGTATGTAGCTAAGCCGTGAAGGTGTGGGTCTTGGATGACTTATATTGGAAACTCATGCAGGCCGACGTGAGGTTTGGTCTTGATGACTGTATGCATGGTTCACACTATTGATATATATTTGTATCTTGGATTAATGTGGAGTCGGGACATTCCCTGGTCTTCCTTGATACCTCCGATTCGTGCAGCTAACACACTGCGGCCCTTTCAACAGGGAGAGTTGAACCCATATAGCCCGTGGGTGCCTGTTTATGATGGTTGAGCTACATAGTCCAGGATAAAGTTTTACTTCATGCTAAGCCTTGTTCTCTACCCCGACATAATACTTATACATGTATATAGTGATGTGTGAATGATTTTGAATTGAATTTGACTTGACATTATTTTATTCTTTATCATTTAGTTATATGCTAGTGCTCAACCCACTAACCGTCTCCGAACACTGCATCCCTATGCAATGCAAGGTTCGAACGCAATTCTATTTTTCCTGCGTAGTGTTAGGTAGATCGGCTCGGTTCATCGATTGTTTGCGATGAAGTGGTGAACTTCCATTCTCCGAAAGACTTGATCATTTCATCGGTTTCCTTCCATGACTTAGAATTGAAGACTTCACATTGACATTATCATTGTCATTGTCAGAGTCGAAGGCATGTCTCGACATTGGTTGTTTTCGAATTAGTAGAGGCTTTGTGGACATTGTTGTGGATTGGATATTGATGTTGACACTCTTTAAGTATCTTTGAGTTTATTACTTTTCTATCTTGTTATATGTTCGAAATTCAACTATTGCTAGGTGTTATGTTCTATTTGGCTAGACAACGGGGGTTGTCTTCGGTCCTCGGTGGACTTGAGATACCCGTCACGATCAGGTCCTGGTTCAGATCATGACACATATCGACTTTCCGACGACGTTTACAACTTTTCCGATCACTTTTTCAGTTTGTTACTTTTGAAGTGAGATCTTCCAGAGCAATCCTAGCAGTTTTCTTCCAAATATCTTCACTAAATCCCTCACTGATCCTCGTATTAATTACATCTATAACAAACTTGATACATATGCATTATATGCACCAACTTGAGGGGTGTTAGAATATGAGCGGAAATAGTAATAGCATATTGAATCCTACTTAAAAAAACATTGTAATGTAGTGTCCTATTTGGAAAAGGATTGGATTGTAGTATCTAAATAGAATCTCAGTGTAATCATGTAGATACAACAATTCAATAATATTTTCTCCTATATTTCCTCACATGTTTTAGGAAGGGGGAAGCCATGTTGGCTTGAACTTCACTTTAGTTATACTATTTCTCATTGCAGCTAGCTCTTATTTTGTAATGAAATAATGTACGCAACAGTTTTGATCTCTACTTTCTGCATAAAAAAAGCCAATACTACTGCCCTATTGGTATATTAGTTTCAAAAAAAAAAAAAGACATGCTGAGGCACCAAGTTTATCCGTCTCTAACAACCTGGACAAATGGTCTCAATTTATCTGGCAGCTATGGGACGTTTGTATCTGTCAATAGCAGCCTGAACTAACTGTATGCTTATATTAGCGCCTGATTCTGGTGTAAAATATCCAATCCAGAAGAAGGTAATACTGTAATAGCCCATGCACAACATCTTAAGCAGCATAATCCCAGTAATTATTGCTTTGCTTCAAGAAGAATAGCAGAATACGGTGCAACATTATAAGTTTCACTGATCCCAGCCACTCCTTCAGTAACAAAATCATCAGGGGATTTCAGATTAGTGTCCACCTGCAGTTGAAATTAATCAGTTTGTACGAAATTTGAGGTGACTTTTTCAGCTTGAGTACGCCTTGAGACGGTGAATATCAAGACAATAACAAAACAAATAGCTACACTGAACAGACATGCAAATTAACCTTTCCTTCTCATTAAATATTGGAACTGACAAGAGACCGCACAAAATAAGGTAAGATTAAAGGAAGATTGTGTGGAGATAGGTGAAAATTCCGTATATTTGGTAGAATGGAACTCTATGAAGCAAGGATATCACATAATAGACCTTCTATTAGTTTCCTATTCGTTCAAGGTAAAATACCCATGAGATGCAGTATACGCTGCTGCTTATGTTCTTTATCATGATTTGTATCTTCTGATGAGAAATATCCTGTTTATCAAAATATACATATTCTTAAAAGGACATGGTTATGTCAATATATGTTTTCAAATAGTAACATGATAATCATTGTACATTTAATAAGAACCTGAAAATTTAGGGAGAAGAAAGAATAAGATGGTTAGTCTATTTATTTCTTTTATGTGGCGTATACTCCACCCCCTTACTGCCACACTTCTTTGGGAACAGTGTGAACGAGTAAACCCTTTATTCATTATAGTTATGATAGCTTCTTGCTGTATTCTTCTGATAACAAAAGAAGATGGTTAGTATATTTATTTAGTATTGTAGGGTGTGGTACGCCAATGCCCCCTATGCCCATACTACTTTGGAACACTTTGTGAATGGGATAAGCCCTCTTATATTTATTATGTTACAATCACTACTTGCTGTATTCTGATGAGAAAACTAGCATAAGCAAAACTACAATTTAATATCCAAATAGTAGCATTGCCCCTACTTTTCTAAATCTTCATATTATTCAAAAACAATGTAATACAGTATCCCGTATTAGCATAACCCTAGTAGCCATATTAACATCATACAGGTACCAGAACCATGCTACAATCATGACTGCTTAATTTTCACATGCAAGGTATGCTATCTATATATTGCTTGTGTTCTTCTATATGGCACCATTTTCGGATGTTTCTTTAACAGACTTCAATGAAATTGCAAGTCTGAAATATTTTACTATAACCAATTTATAAATTAGAGTATAGTTGCTTTACTTTGAACCTTTTACTGTTAGAATAAGAGTAGGAACATGAATAATATATAGAATCCTACTTGGAAAAGGATTGAAATGTAGTGTCTATAAATAGGGTCTAAGTATAAAGGTAAATACATAATTCAATAATATTTATATTTCTCACATGGTATCAGAGCCCCTACAATCTAGATAGAGAATTTAAAAAGAAAAGCTTCCGTAGTTGGCGAAAGGTTATAACTCAAATTGCCGCCCGTCTGGTCAATGATGTTAGAAAAAGTTGGGCCAATAATATATGCATGAAAAAAGAATCATGCTGAGGACTCATTTGAGAAGCATCTGGGACAGAGAAAACAGTCACTATGCTTCTTTCAAGTGGCTTCTCATATTTGATTTGTATAGCACCCTGCATCTTTTTGGTAACTACATTTGCATAGCTCCATGGACCTTTCCGGTAACTATTTTTCCTAAATCTGATTTGCGTAGCACCGTGCATCTTTTTGGACTACATTCTCATATCTAAGTTGCGTAGCACCGGGCGTCTTTCCGGCGACTCCTCAGAGCTGATTTGCGTAGTTTCATGTGTCTTTTCGGTGACTCCTCAGATTTGATTTATAAAGTTTCACTTTTTGTCAGTGTTGTGCTAAAACCAACACCACCATGAGGTTCAATGTCTTGAACCTCTCCAACCAAACCGCAACAATCGTCGATGTGAATAGACCTCCCAGGCGCCTCCACGCGTCGCCTAGGATATTATCAACTTCGGCGTGTGAGGCTATTGTAACACCCCGAAAATCAAGCTAAGATTAGAACAATGCTTTAAGTACATGTAGAACCAAACTTAATGTTTTGGTAGTATGAGAAGTGATTTAGACATGTATTAAGATCACAAGGAACTCCTACCTCATAGCCAAGTTGAAACTTTTCTTATCGATTGATTTCTTGTGTACAATCTTTCTATTGTCAACTTCAAATGAGCATAACTCTTAAATTATAAGGAGTTTTTGAGCTCAAGACCCACCAATTGAAAGGTCTTTGAGTCTTATTTTTAACGCATCCGATTACTCGTTAATCCAATTTCGAAGCTAAGAGTTATGACCATTTTAATGAAGCACTTTCCAACAACGAGATACTACGAACAAACCTACAACCATAGGTTGATAGAACAATTGTATCATGCCTTCTTCTGCATGAAATGGCCGCAAAAACCTGCAAGATAGCAAATATATCTCCTAACCACGACTAGAACCCACGGTCGTTGACAAGATCATGGTTCACAAGGTTGTTTTAGCTTAGAAATTCAATGACGAACCAAGGAACGATCGTGGGATCTTTTCACGAGTCATCTCTTGGCTCGTCTGATGAAGTCCAAAGGAGCCTCAAGATCAACCAGCAATCCACGAGCACCACCCACGATCGTAGGTAGATCCCACGATCATGGGATGTGTCGTTCGTCGCATTTCTCCACTTTTTCAATTACGTCTTATGAGGGGCATTCCAACCTTCTCCCAATATCTACACCCCTAAACTATGTCATTTAAGCTATCCTAAAGTTCAATAATAAGCCTAAAATGCCCCAAATCCCTCATTAGTTAGCAATTCAGTCAAACACTTAACAAATTATAGAGAGAGGTGATTTTCTCTTCTTCAAAGCAAAAGCTAAGGTTCCTCAATTTTCAAGCTTCAAGTCCTAGTTTTTTACTTTAAGGTATGTGGGATTTCATCATTGGATTTTCTTCCACTCATTGAGTCCCAAAATAAATTCAATTCCTCAGTAAATTCATTCTCCAAAGTGTAGGGTTTCTTTGATAAGTATTATGTTTCAGTTTCCTACCTTAAGTTAAGCCATGAATACATGTTTTCCATGAATTTTAGTAAGACCTCTCAATATATTGATAAATTCTTGATTTTGTGGTTGGGATATGAATTTCCATATCATGTTCAAATTATAGAATTGCCATGACTAGTTGTATTCTTCAAAGATGGCGGTTATGAACACCCGATAACTTAGGATATCATGCATTGTCAGTTGAATCAGTCCTTCAGTTTTCATGATTTAGAATATTTTCAGATAATTCGGTTACAGAACACAATCTTATTAAGCATTTCAGTATATCAATTTACTTTCAGTTGGGTGTAGCACTTAGCACCGAAGGACACGAGTTCAGACTACCCAATTCCCAAACTATGTGCCACCGTAGGTTAAAGGGGTCCTCGCTAGTTGAGAGTGTCTCCCTTGCCCAAATGGGCTCATGAGTGAATTCACATCAGTCATGGTTCTTACTCTTGGCAAGGTATAGGATACCCACCCAACTTGGATTACAAGTTGATTTTCGTATAGCACCATGGTCTATGTCGATTACAGTAACTCCCAGAGTTCAAATTCAGAAATTGCATGACTTTGTATTCAGTTTATTCAGCATATTATATTGTTACATGTCTATTACTTGGTCATTGCATCAGTTTACAGATTTCAATCCCATGTTCAGTTTATCATGTCATCTTCCGCATATTCCGTTCACGTAATGTTATGTATATTTACTCTGTGGGTGTCTTGTTTGTTTTATTATATAATGGTGTGTTACCTCATTTTACCGTTTATTTTTATATTTTTTCTTGCTATACTGTTATTTGTCCAAAGTCGGGGTTTATCGAAAACAACCTCTCTATTTCATATGAGGTAGTGGTATTAACTGTGTACACTTTACCCTCCCCAGACCCCACATGGGTATGTTGCTGTTTTTGTAGTGTGACATATATCTCACATGCCCAGTACATTCAAAGTACTGATCGCATACTTTCTTTTGCGCTATATTGTTTTATAATATAAACTCAGACGTTCAGCATCTAGCTCATGGTTAGGACGGTCTCCTATCATCTAAGCAGCAGAGCTTGGTGAGTCCTCATATTTCGAGGACAAGACTTACATTTACTTTCCTTATTCAGTCATTCAGTTTATTCAGTTTTCAGACAGTTAGATATAGCTGGGGGCTTGTCCCGCAACTCATGTCAGTAGAGGCTTTCAGAAAGATAAACTAGTGATTTCAGCTTATAACTTCGTTAAATGTTATCCGTATAAACTTAATATTGGTTTTCATTTGACTATTACTATATTATTCAGATTTTTTGCTTCCGCTCAGTATTTATCAGTTTTATATGAAATTGTTAGTATCATGCCACACCATGGGTTAGCTTAGGGTTTTTTTTTTTTTATCAGTTGTAACTGTGGTTGTAGCACAATCATATTAATAAAAATCATATCAACAGACTACTAGCTCTAAGATTAAACAAGTTGGTTCAATCTTAACTATGAATACTTTTTTCACATTTACTATGATTTGTTTGATTTAGTCCCTTCTTGCTTCAATACCTTGATAACATCGTACTGATACAATAAATTACCATCATCATATCATATTCATCCAATCAACAGATATGCAGCTCCAGCATCCATTAATATGAAGATTGACGCACCGCACAAGCAACCATTTATGCCCATTGCCGCAACCTTGTCTTCACTGTTGAGGATTCTCTCCTGGATCAACAATAGTGTGAGGACTATCGGGAGGAGAGGTTGACTCGAAATCGGAGATGACCAACGATAAGGACGAAGTCTTCGAAAGTGTATCTGTGTATATTTTATTAACGGCGTAAAACAGACCATATACCGAAAAAGTATCAGACAATCGTTGATCCATTTCCGACGAATCAAATCCAAACCCTAATTCAATACATGTCTTAAGCTCATCAAGGTCCTCATCGGTAACGCTTCGAAAGCTCATTTTGGGGTTGCTTGTAACTCTGAGCACCGTGTTACGACTAGAAGGTAGTCTCAAATTGTGACAAACTTTGTAACAAAACATTAGGTTTAAAGTATCCTAGAGTGTCTAAAAACCACGTTAAGTAGAGTCTTGTTCATGGGTGTGAAGTATTGAAAAATTTCACTTCTTCATGTTCATATAGTGTGATGGAGTGTGAACTCTATTAAAACCTCCTTCTAACTCATGCTCTACGCATATACAGAAATTGCCTCCCAGAAGGGCAAACGGAAAGAGAAATAGAAATGGGAATGATAACAGAAACGGAAACCAACAAGCACCACCATCTCCAGCAGACCCTTTGAACGAACAAGTCTCTCATGTTGAGTTTTAGGGCATTTTTCACTAGGGGTGTGCAAAAAATCGAACCGACCGATAAACCGAACCGATATAAATGTTATTGGTATTGGGTTAACGATTTTTTATTGGTTTTATAAAAAAATTTATCGGGTAAACGGTTCGGTTTAGGTTTTAGCTTATTGGGTTATCGGTTAACCGATAACCCAATAAGGATACACTAAGTTGTTGTTTTATCCCTATTTATGTTATATATATAAATCTCTCTATATATATATATCTCTATCTATATATATATATGGAGAGAGAGATGTGTATGTATATATATTATATGCACTACTTATTCACAATTCAGTGATTCACAAAGTATAAACCTATTCAAGGCAACAAAGGCACAATATAAAGCTCGGCTATTGTCATATTGAAAAACTTGAAGCATTTATATCTTCCAACAATTAGGATTTAATTTTTTTCTAACAGTTCAAGTTTAAAGATTCTTGTAAACTAAAATGCATTGCGTAGGATTTTGGCGGTAACTAAGATTTCGTTTTTTTATGTTAGTTGTTACTATTTCTATTTTATAAGTATTTTCTTATTGGTTAAACCGAAAACCGAATCATTAAGGACCAAAAACCGATAAACCGAACCGTTAAGGACCAAAAACCGATATTGGTTGGTTATTGGTTTTACATATTTTAAAATCGAAAACCGATAAACCAAACAAATAACACATAAAACCAAACCGAACCGACCGATGCACACCCCTATTTTTCACGATGCTAGCTCATGCCATGACCACTCAGGCTAATCTGCAGGCAATAGCACCAATCAATCTAACAGTTAGTATGACAGTGGCTAGAGTTAGAGATTTCACTCGGATGAATCCTCCTAAGTTCCATGGTTCTAAGTCTGAGGAGGATCTACAGGAGTTTCTTGATGATATTTAAAAGGTTACTAAGATCATGGATGTCACTCTACTTGAGAGTGCTGATATAGTTGTGTATCGGTTGAAAGGAGTGGCTCACATTTGGTGTGAATAGTGGAAGGAAGATAGAGGTGCAGATGCAGATCCAGTAGAATGGGATGAATTTGTTGTAGCTATTCTTAACAGGTTCTTCCGACTTGAGTTAAGGAAGGCAAGGTTCAGGAGTTCATAAATCAAAAAAAAAAAAGGCAACATGAGTGTGAAGGAATATTCGCTCAAGTTTACTCAACTTTCTAAGTATGATCTGACAATGGTTGTTGATTCTGAAGCCCACATGGGCAATTTTGTGTCAGGTGTTTCCAAGAATGTGGTAAAAGAGTGTCAAATTGCGATGCTGGTCAAGGAGATGGATATCTCCAGGTTAATGGTTCATGTTCAACAAATTGACGAAGAGAAGATAAAGAAAAAGGAAAAAGGGAATATGAATAAGAGAGCAAGAACAGGAAACTTCGATTATTTGAAACAGAAATCAAGCCGTGGAAATTGCTCTCAGTTTCAGCAGAGATCTTCAGCCCCGGCGCCATTATCTACCAGTGTTCCGTCTCCCAAGCCCAAGCAAGATCAGAAAGGTAGAGTTCTAGGCTCTAAGTCTCATTATAGTGCTTCCAGCGATCGTACTTTCCCGACGTGTAAGAAGTGTGGGAAAAACCATCCCGAGAAATATTTGATAGTTAAGGATGGGTCTTTTGGCTTTAGAAAGGCAGGTCAAAAACTTCGAGATTGTCCATCAACCAAGAGAGGTAATATTGATGGCCGCACTCAGGCTACCTCTTCAATAGCTCTAGCAGGTCGCCCGAAACAGCCTTCGCATGCCTTTCGGACTCGACAGGATCAAAAAGGTTCTCCTCATATAGTCACTGGTACATTACAGGTCTTTCATATTAATGCTTATGCATTATTAGATTTCGGAGCCACACATTCTTTCGTGACTCCCTATATTGCGTAGACTTCGGTGTCAGTTCCGAAATGCTCCCAAAACCTTTATAAGCCTCTACTCCAATTAGTGATTCAATCGTAGCTAGACGGGTATACAGAAATTTTCGCACAAAGTCACCTCAGCTAATCTGGTAGAGTTGAACATGATAGATTCTGACGTCATTCTTAGCATGGATTGACTACATGCTTGTTATACCTAAGTTGATGGTAGAAACAGTGTAGTTCAGTTTCAGTTTCCAAATGAGCCATGTGAGAAATATAGGTGAAGACTATTATTGAATTATTGTTATTACACTAAGACCATATTTATAGACACTACATTCTAATCCTTTACCAAATAGGATACTACATTACAATCCTTTTTCAAGTATGATATGTTATTTGTATTCTTACTCATATTCTAACACTCCCCTTCAAGCTGGTGCATACAAGGCATATGCATCAAGCTTGTTATGGATGTAATTAATACGAGGATCAATGAGGTATTTGGTGAAGATATCTGTAAGAAAACCAGTAAGGTTTGCTTTGGATACTTGGGAAACCTTAGTTGAAAAGGAACAAACTAAAAAAGTGGTCAAAAAGGTAGTAAACGTCACCGGAAAGTCGATGTCGCTGGAAAATTGCCAAAAACTGGTGTAAAATATGTGGGTCATCTCGAAAATAAGAGATAAGTAGATCTGAGATAAGAAAGTCATCGAAAAACTAGTCGAAACATGCTCACGTGCTGGATTATTAGACTTGATGGATGAAAAATGGTCACAATTTGGGAAAAATTAAATAGGTAGGGTCAGAATGATAGCACGACCCTACAAAGAAAAAAATTATATGATCAGGGTCGGAATAATGGCATGACCATACTGGAAAATAGAAATTATATGGGTAGAATTGGAATGACGACATGACCCTACTGAAAAAGAATAATAATATGGGTAGGGTCGAAATGATGGCACGACCCTACTGAAAAGGGGAAATTATATGGGTAGGATCGGAATGACGACACGACCCTCTAAAAAAAGAGAAATTATGTATAGGGTCAGAATAATTGCACGACCCTACATAAATCAGATCTGAAAAGTCACTGAAAAGACACGAAACTACGCAAATTAGATCTGAGAAGTCACCAAAAAGACATTGTGTTATGCAACTCAAATACGAGAAAGTAGTTCGAAAAGTGCACGATGCTATGCCTATGCAAATCAGATATGAGAAGTAGTCATTTGAAAAATACACGGTGCTATGAAAAATATATATAAAAAAGTAGTCGCCGGAATGATACACGGTGCCACACAAGAATATGAGAAAGTAGTCACCGGAAAGAAGCACGATGGCCCAATCTTTTGGTAACATGATTATTGGCCAAACGGGCAGCATATATGGGTTATAGCCGCCCGTTAGTAGCAGAAGCTTTTTGATTCACCACCAAGATCATAGAGTCTCTGATACCATGTGAGAAATATAAGTGAAGAATATAATTGAATTGTTGTAACTACATTATTGCACTGAGACCTTATTTATAGACACTACATTCTAATCCTTTACCAAATAGGACACTACAGTACAATCCTTTTCCAAGTAGGATTCTATATCCTATTCCTATTCTTACTCATATTCAAACAAGCTAGCCATAGAGTGGAATGGTATACCTCAGTGCCTACAGGTCAGTTTATCTTTTACCTTAAGCCTAGAAAATGATTTCCAAAAGGTTTATCTATCATCTTATTTGAATTAATGATTCAAAATCCGAGATACCAACTCTTCAGTCAATTCCAGTGGTTAATGAATTCTCATAAGTATTCTTCGAAGATTTGCCCGGAGTTTCTCCCGAGCGAGAAATTGACTCCGAAATATATCCCCATCCAGATACCCAATCCATCTCAATCGCAACCTACAGAATAGCTCCAGTGGAGCTTAAGAAATTGAAGGGACGGTTGAAAATTCTTTTAGACAGAGATTTCATCAGGCCCAACATCTCTCCATCCAATTCTTTTTGTGTGCAAGAAGGACGGTTCTCTCTGCATAGACTATCGTCAGTTGAACAAAGTCACAATCAAGAATAAGTATCACATTCCCAGAATTGAAGACTTGTTTGATCAGCTTCAGAGTATCAATTGTTTTTCAAAGATAGGTCTTAGATCCAGCTATCATCAGCTCAGTGTCAGAGAATGTCACACTCTGAAGACAACCTTCAGAGCTTGGTATGGTCACATTTCAAATTTGATGTTATGTCTTTTGAAAAAACGAATGCTCTTGCAGCTTTTATGGACTTGATAAACAAGGTGTTCAAACAGTACTAGGATATATTCGTCATTGTATTTATCAATGACATCCGTCTTTATTCTAAGAGCGAGACAACACACAAACCATTTAAGGATTGTCTTGTAGACTCTCAAAGATCGTCAGTTATTCGCTAAGTTCAGCAACTACGAATTCTAATTGAAATCAGTAGCATTCCTTGATTATATCATTTTCAATAAGGGTATTCAAGTTGATCCTCAAAAGACCAAAGCAGTTAGGAATTGGCCTAAACCCATTTCTCCATCAGATATCAGGAGTTTCTTGGGTTTAGCCAGTTACTATAGACGATTTGTGGTAAGATTTTCACCTATTGCTTTCTCTTATGTCCAGATCAACTCAAAAGAAAGTCAAATTTCAGTGTTTCAATTCTTGCGAGAAGAGTTTTCAAGAGTTGAAGACTCGACTCACCTCCGCTTTAGTTTTGACTCTACCAGAAGGTTCAAATAGGCTTGTTTATTTATGATGCTTCCAGAGTTTGTCTTGGTTGTGCATTCATGCAGCATGACGAGGTTATAGCATATGCCTCTAGACAGCTCAAGCCTCATGAAAAGAATTACCTAACTCATCATCTTGAGTTGACGTAAGTTGTTTTTGCCTTAGAGATTTGAAGACATTATCTTTATGGGGTTTATGAAGATGTGTTCACATATCATAAGAGCCTTCGATATATGTTCAGCCAGAAAGATCTAAATCTTTGTCAGAGGAGATAGGACAATAATAAGAGTGCCATGTACCATCCGGGTAAAGCGAATGTGGTGGATGACGTATTTGGCAGGTTGTCTATGGGAAGTAATGCTCATGTGGAGGATGGGAAGAATAGTTAGTTCGTGAGGTTCACAGGCTTGCTAGATCGGGAGTGTGATTGGTTGATTCAGGCGAAGGTAGCATCTTGGTTCAGAATCTTCATTGATAACAGAGGTGAAAGAAAAGCAAGATAGTGATCCTATTTTGCTTACGTTGAAGGAAGTTGTCCAAAGTCAAAAAGTTGAGGTTCTCCCAAGGGGAAAAGGTGTTCGTCGTTGTCAAGGCAACCTTTGTGTTCCAGATGTGGATGACTTGAGACAATGGATGCTAGCAGAAGCTCACAATTCTCAATATTCTATTCACCCACGAGTCACTAAGATGTATCGTGATCTACGGGAAGTCAATTAGTAGAACGGCACGAAGAAGGATATCGCGAAATTTGTGGCTAAGTGTCCAAATTGCCAGCATGTTTAAGTTGAGCACTAGAGACCTGGTGGCATAATTCAAGACATCAGTATTTCTACTTAAAATTGGAAAGTGGTGAATATGGACTTCATTACAGGGTTGCCTCGTACTTGTCGACCGCATAATTCTATATGGGTTTTTGTAGACCGAATGACTGAGCGCATTTCCTGCCAGTTAACACTTCAAATTCAGCCAAGGATTATGCTAGACTCTATCTTTGGAAAGGAGTTGAGGAAATTGCATGGAGCCCCTTTGACTATTATCTCAGATAGAGGTACTTGATTTACCTCTCGATTTTTGAAAAAATTTTAGAAAGGTCTTGGTTCCTAAGTTCATCCCAGTACATCTTTTTATCCACAAACAGATGGTCAGGCAGAGTGGACCATTCAGACCTTGTAGGACATGTTGAGAGCTTGCGTGATCGATTTCAAGGGTAGTTTAGATGATCACTTCCTTTGATTGAGTTTGCCTGCAATAATAACTATCACTCTAGTATTCAGGTGGCCCCGTTCGAAGCACTTTATAGTAGGAGGTGTAGATTTTCTATTGGTTGGTTTGAGGTTGGTGAAGCTACATTAATAAGGTCTGATTCAGTTCATGAATCTAGGGAGAAAGTTTAGTTGATTAAGGAAAGGCTGAAAACAGCCCAGAGTTATTAGTCCTATGCAGATGTGAGGAGAAGGGAACTTGAGTTTGTTGTTAGTGATTTGGTTTACTTGAAAGTTTCACCCATGAAAGGGAAACTCGATCCCCCCTATGTGGGTCCTAATAAGATTTTGAGGTGCATTGGAAATATGGCCTATGAGTTAGACTTGCCTGCAGACATAGCATCAGTGCTTCCAGTTTTCATGTATCCTTGTTAAAAAAATGCATTGGTGATTTCTTATGGGTTGTGTCGTTGGATAGTGTGGATGGGAAAGATAGTCTCTTTTATGAAAAGGTCCTAGTTGAGATTCTTAACCATCAAGTTCATAAGTTGAGAAACAAGGAAGTCGCTTCAGTAAAGGTTCTTTGGCAAAATCAGCAAGTTGAGGGAGCAACTTGGGAAGCAAAGGCAGATATGATGACCAAGTACCCCATCTTTCCTCTTTGAATTCAGTTTCAGTTTGAGGTAATAATTTACCCTTAATCAATTCTTTCTGCCTCATGTCACTCAGTTACCCCATGTCATAGCATGCATTCATGGGTTTGGTAGGCTAAGTTTCAATACAAACTCGGATATCATGTCGGTATTCAGCTCTTAGAAATTCAATGTCGGGATTACAGTTATTTCCCTACTTTTAAGCTTACTTAGTTTTCATTCGGGGAAGAATGACTCCAAGTGATACAAGCCAAATCGGCGTCAACCTTTCTTAGCTTATATTTCAAGGACGATAACAAATAATCCAAGCCACAAAGATCTTAAGGCCACAAGACGGATCCTTTTCGAGCTACAGCTAGAGCAATACCACATATAAATGATAGCTTGGAGTCAAGGGAAGCCATTGGAAGGGTCTTTGGGGAGGCAAGAAGAGTTAGACGACATGCTGGAGTGACATGCGTCCCAACATGCCCCCGCAAATGAGAGGGCATGTCATTTGCGCCCTAACCTGCAGCAGCAGGTGGCCCATCTGCGCTAGCAAATACCTCAATTTGCTGAAATAGGTCACTTTTGGGCCCATCTTTGTAATAAATGGCTCATGGCTATAAATAGTAGTTTTCCTTTCGTTTTTCTTTGTTTTTGTTGAATAATGGTGGTTATCAAATTCTTGAGAGAGTGTTGCTTCGAAAAGCCTATGTTGATTCTTGTTTAGAACCAGTTGTGAAGGTGTCTCGATTCCCTCACGGTCATCGTAAAAGCATGGGTGCTTTGTAGGTGATTTAAAAAAAATGGTTTAAATATATCCATTAGTTTCATAAATTTTCCCATCTTTGTGTCATTCTATCTCTCATTTGTTCTCTTGGCTTGTTCTTGTGATTTTTCCTATTAATTTTTCTACTCATATTTTGTTCGTTATCATTTGGTATCAGAGCACAGCATAGGATCCTTCCCATTTACAATCCTAGTCTTGAAATTGTTACCTTAGAAATTTTTTTTTAAAAAAAAAAAAAATTATCTAAAACCCTGAAAATATTTGTGTTTGTCGAGTTTTTCTTGTAGTTTCAACACTAGATTTGTCTCCTCTAGTGCTATTTGAGTCAAAATCTGAAAATTTGGCTTGGTTTTGAGTGGTTTTTTTACCCATTGTTGAACTTGAGTTTGAAGAAACTAGAAAGCGGGTACTTAGATCTATCGATTTTGGGTTGAAATTGAAAGATAAAAATTATTGGAAAGCATTCCCTACATCAAAAGGACCCTAGATCTGAGATTTGGTGCTATTTGGAGACGCTTTGGCGAATCCACCATTTATGGGTTTGGAGCTTGAAGAACTTTGCAAATGGGTTTGAAATTTTGGTGTGGATTTGAGTGTTAAAAGGTGTTGGAAATTGTTCTCCACGTCAAATAGAACACAAATCTGAAGTTTCGTTGAATTCTGGGCTCAAATGAGTTAGTTTGAAAAATTGAAGTTCTAGGTTTTGTTGAGGATCGTCAAATTTTCAAGAAGAAGAATCCTTAAAAAGGTGGTGTTAGATCCCAAAAAAAGGCCAAAAGAATCAAGCAAAAAGTGTTGTTACCAAAGAATATTCCAAAAAGGAAAGGTACAAGGAAAGTGAATCCAAGAGGGCCCACAAAAGGTGAAAATCGAAGATTTCAGTTGTTATGTCTGGGTCACATGCGCCCCTTCTGCATGGGCGGATGACCCATCTGCGGGGCGCAGATCACCAACGCAGGTGACTTCCAGGTTCACTGTTTTGACCTGTGAAGTCCTCTACGATGGCATATGGCCACCTGCGTCCACACCTCACCAAAACACATCTCAAGCATCCAAAATCCAATTTTGCTCAATTTTCAATTTTTTATTCCTAATTACATTTCTTGATTCCTAAACTAATTTTTTTTTTTGGGTAGCAGATTCCTAAACTAATTATCAATGGGTAATTGTCCTTACTTAGATTGATTTGTCTTTGAATATGTTTTCCTTCTTAGTCCATTTTCTTTGTATGCTTTTCAAGTTTTAACTTCATAGTTAACTTCTTGTTTCAAGTTCGTTAGTTTATAATTGAGTCGTTCATCTTTCTTTAAACAAGAATCCACTCCGGCCAAGAGTAGCAATCAACACTTTGTGTACCATTGAAGTATAAGCAATCTTCAACACCAACCGATTCAATTGTGAGGCATTTAACTGGGACAATACTACAAGTGTTGGTGAAGATCTTTTACTACTTGATAAGTCGTCAATTTGACAACTTACTAGCACCTTCTAAGCCTAAAATATCATGTTTTTCCGTTGATTTGTTGTTAATTTAATAATTAATACTCATTTGTGTAAGTAAAAGTTGAAATGGGAAGATGAGCAACGAAACTTGATAAAAATGAGCTGAGGAAAAGGTGAGAAGACATGTGAGCAAGAAGAACAAAAGCTGAAATGCAGGCCCAGGAGTCGACCCTCAGGTACTGCAATCGTGACTTGAGGGTCACGATCGCGATCCGAGGTCAATTCAAACCTTGGCGATCGCAAGGCGACCACCGCGATCGCGGGAGTCGCGAGCGCGGTCAAAAGATGGTGATCGCTATGGGGAGAAAAAGTTTCAAGGGCAAAATTGGAATGTGCTTAAAAGCAAGGTGGCAATTTTGTAATATTTGGCAAATATGGAATTAGGGCATAAATAAGAATTTTTTTTAGCTCATTTTCATCCATCTTTTACCCATCATCAATTTTTCATCTTTGGGAACACTATTGTACTACGCTTGAGCTAAGAAGACATTAGAGTAATTCCGAAGCAAAGGATTAGCAATTTCCATTAAAGGTTTATTGGAATTTAAAGTTTGGATTTACATTCTCTTTATCTTTCATGGATCAATTGGTGGAAATTTTGGTATATCTTTACTTTCTATCTTTTATGAGCAGCTAGTTCTTTCTCTTGGGGTTATGCTTAGAAAGGTTGTGATTAGTGCATGGGTGTTGTTTTTTTATCTACCTAATTAGCTATTTGTTGTGGGTTTTGATATTACCCTAGGTTTGAATTGAAAATTATGGGTGAAAACCCCAACTTGGATCCCATATCATCCTTGAAAGAGGGATATGGGTGATGTGTAATAGTGAACTACAGTTTGATGATTTTGTCACGCTCATGAGGTATTTGAAAGAATCCATGAGTGAAATTTAGTGTTTTGTTGAAAGACTAGCATGAATACCTTAAATCTAGCCTTCCCACTACTCATAGCTAAATTTGGATAAATTCTTAATTACCCTTGTAATTCACACCTAGAATGGCATAACCCCAAGATCCGTTCCTAATTGATTACACTAATTATTCTTAGCCTCAAGTCAATACTTCTAGAAGCCCAAAAATTGTTATATCTTTGAAAACGTTCAAAATCCCCCTAATACTTGTATCCTCGATTTGAATTTAGCAAGTAATTTCATTTCGAACATACTCAATCACCATTCACATTGTTCCTCGTGGATTCAACCCCGACTCAAAGTTTGGTATTATATTGACAACCACCGCCTTACACTTAAATCGACGTGTGAGTTGAGCGTTATCAAAAATGGCGCCATTGTCGGGGAACAATTAGGCGTATTTAGTTTGAAATTTTAGCTTACTTGCTTTGATTCAAACTTGTGAATATTTGTTTGTGATTTTCTTTTGTTTCTTGTGTTATCACTTCTAGTTTGTGTCCTAGTAGTATGCATTGTGATTTATTTAAATGAGAGGTGGTATGCTTAAGATTCACATGTTATCCTATTTCTTGAAATCCATTAAAAATAAAGGATTGAGTGAAGATTGTGCTAACTATCCAACTTTTGATAACGACCTCTCACTTGTGAATAAGAATGGTCAATTGGGTGAAGATAACTTTGATTTGCTTGAATGTTTGAGTAACCCAACTAGCGATTCTTTTTATGAAAATGATTTTGGTTATGATCCTTTATATGACACCCCACCTTTGCCTGATGGATATATAGATTCATGTGGTGACATGAGTCATGATCTTCTTGATATTAGTGGTGGTTTGTGTCATATTGAGGGTTCTTCTCTTGAGAATGAAGGTATTGATTGTTTAGAAATTGCTACATCTTCTTTGTGTGCTTCCATTATTGAGGATACTCATGGTGACATAATGACGAGTATATGCATGAAGACACCTTAGTTGAATTTAACATGTGTGACATCTTTCTCTACTCTCTCTTTGCTTGTGGTATTGCCTATAGTTGTGTAGAGAGTGTATATTTCTCATTTTGGCACCCTTGGGGAAAATGGACCTTGCATTGACCCATGTTCATGGATACTTCTTCTATTTGACCCCGGTGACCATTTGGAATGTGGTGGTTTTCATACACCTCGCTTGGTGCTTGCTCAAGACAACAAGCAGGGTTTGTTGGATTTGTTGGTATTATTTCCTATGATAGAGGGTAGGATTCTAATCCACGTGAGGGACCAAAGTAGTGTAAGGGAAGATCCCCAACAAAGATGAATGTTTTTTAAAGAGGGGAGCAGTGAAAAGATCCAAGCGAATTAACCATTGTGTGATTCCATTCTTGACCAAGGTTTAATTTTTTGTAGATTGGAGAGTGAGTCTTGTCTTGAAAACACCTTGGATGAATTTCATTTATGAGATACCTTTCTTTATTACCTTTTTGCATATGATGTTATTCATGGTCGTGTTGAATAAACATCTAATGAGAGCATGAATTGCTTTGAAGGGAAGAGTATTGTGTGCTTAAATGTTTTGACTTCATCCTTAAGTGCATTCTTTGGTAAATCTCTTGAGCCAAATGGTATTCTTGTAGATAGGAACACCTAGAAAGGACTTCTATGCTTGATTCCATTCACTACTACCTTTTTGGTTATGATGATTTCTATGCTAGTTTTAAAATTGTTTTATTTAGAGGTAGGATTCTTTTCAATGGATTTTTCATGTCAAAAGCAAAGGATCCTTGGTTATATCGTAAGTGTGTGCAACCTTGGCATAGTGCTATGATTGATTTTGCTAACACTAATCCTCTTATGCCTTAAGGATATTGTTGCTGCTTGTTTTCCCTATGGTCTTGCAAGGTTTGGATTTAACATCGAATCCTTTTCAAGAAGGGAGAGATAATATAGGCCAAATTGCGTCAACTTTTCTTGGCTTATAGTTCAAGGGTGACAACAAGGGATACAAGCCACAAAGATCATAAGACCACAAGGACGTGTTTGGAGGACCCTTTTCAAGCTCCAACCAGAGCAATCCCACATATGGATAATAGCTTGGAGCCAAGGGAAGCCATTGTGATACGGGTGAAAGCGCGGCGTGGCCTCGATTTAGAGACGAGGAGTATTGTGATCCCCCATGAGGAGGGTCGAAAAACGAAGACACCTTATTTAGTTTTTGGGCTTTTGGGTCACTTTTGGGCCCAATAGCAATATAGGGTCACTTTTGGATCCATTGTGTAATAAATAGCCCATAGCTATAAATAGTTAGTTTTCCTTCATTTTAGAGTTGATGAATGATGAATTAAGATACACTTGCGAGTGTTTATGTTGAAACTTGTTGGGAGTTTCTTTGGTTGTTGAGAAACCTGGATGCTCGAGAATCTATTTCTGTTGTGTCTTCGTAAGAGGTTGGTGTTATCGATAATTGATAGGAAGGTCTAGGATTTAGTATACCGTTGGTTGTCCTCTCGTTATCGACTTAGGTCAATCTATCTATCTTTTACTTTATCGTTTCATTTTCTTGTTTTCTTGTTTTTGTAATTTCGTATTTAGTCTGTTTTCATGTCATTTTCTTTTTCGTATTTTTGTCTCGTATCATTTGGTATCAGAGCTGAGCTTGATTTTGTTCCTACGAAGTCAATCTTGGGCTCATTGTGTTGGAAAATCGAAAATCCCAAAAAAAATTCAATATTCTTATTTTTGTCTTTAGGTCAAAATTTAAGTCTTTGATTTTGTTGTTTTCTTGCGTTTTTAGAGTTAAATTCTTATTCCCTAACACCATTAGAGTCTAAATCTCAAATCTGAGCTCAATCGGAGTTAAAATCGGAGGATTTACCATTGTTGAGGAGCTCAAGTTTGAAGATTGAAGGTGGGTGTTGAAATCTGAAATTTTTGCTGAGGAATTTGAGTATAATAACGTGTGGAATGTGATTAGGGGTGGAAAAGAGCTTAGGTTTAAAATTTCATCGCATTCCGAGCAAGGATTGAAGAGTTAGAGCATTTTGAAGTTTTTTAGTGTTCTTGAGTGTCCCTGAGGAAGATCCAAATCTTCATCTTGAAATTCTTTTCAAAAGATGGTGTTTGATCCAAAAGGGAAGTGTGGCCCTTATTTATTCCAAAGAATATTCCATTCTTCCAAAGAGAAAAAAGAATCAAAAGGCATCAAAAAGGAATATTCCAAAGGAAGAAAACAAAGAAGAGTACAAAAGGGGACCACTAGAAGGGCAAATTGGCCAATTACACTTCCCCAATGCATCTCCAACCATTTTGAACACATCATCAACTTCAAAGCTCCTCTAAATAAGGTTCAAAATCATTAATTTCAGCTCTTAATCCCTCTTTTCATTTCTTTGATTTTTTATACTAATTAACAACTAAACCGTAATCTACTTAGTTGTTCAATTAGTTCTTAATCCGTTCTTCTTCGCGTCTTGATTTCTTGTGTCTTTTCCTTCTTTTATCTTTTGTTTCTCTTAGTTTAATTCTTGAATTCAAGTTCTTCAAAGTCCCCTGCCTCATATTAGATTCATATACCGACACAAACAACCAAGACCAACAAGTTGAACTAAATTGTGAGCCAAACCAAACACTTGGATTGAGAGTGCTAATTTCGCTAACTTTAACCTTGTTGTTAGTTGTGTTGAGTGTCTTATTTATAGGTATCATGGCATCGAGAGATGATACCCTACCTAGTTCAAGTGGGACAACCCTTGATAATCTCATGGAAGTTATGATGGGATGCAACGGAGTGTGGATGTTATACGTGAAAGGATGTCGGATCTCGAGGAGGAGGTAGCAAATATGGATGGAATGATGTTGACTTTGGAAGGGATCTCGAACAATGGAGGTTCCAATTCGAGCGAGAACGCTCAAGAAACTTTCAACACCGTCCCTCCTAGAACTCTACACCATATGTTCTACCCTCCCCCACAAGTAAGTGCTCTCTTGCCTACTACTAATACCGATCAAACTCCACGACAAGTAGCCCGACCACTACAATTCAACCAACAAATGCCCCAAAACCCCACCCAAGCTCCACAAATTCTTACTCCCCCTTACCAAACACCACAAAATCAAGTGCTAAATTACCAAATTCCCCAAGGATTGATCCACCCTACTACCCACCCTATCATGTACCCCAAATCCAAACACCACACCACCAAAGACCACCAAATTCGAATCCACCATACCAAGCTCCACTTAACCAAATGCCACCAAACCAAGCCGTTGGAGTTCAAGGAGAGTTTGTAGGACATCTAGAAGGAGGGTATGGGTATGGTGCACAAGGACATGTCCCAAGAGACCAAGGAGGCTATGGAGGTCGTGATATGGGTCTCAATTCTATCAAGGTCACCCTTCCTAGCTTTCATGGAGGTAGTGATCCCGAAGGGTACCTCAAATGGGAGTCGCAATGTGATAGGATCTTCCAAGCTAATGATTTGACCGATGTTAAGAAGACGACCTATGTCGTTGCTCAATTTGAGAGAGATGCTTTGACTTGGTGAGAATCGTCTAAGAGAACACAAGGGATCCTTCATGGAGGTTGATACGAGTACGATTATGACCATGAACGATTTTTTAGTATTTTGAATGCAACCGAGGGTGTGTGCAAGTTGAAGTGTGAAGATGGGCCTTGAAGTGCACTAGGCCGCCCCAAACACACCCCATGGGCGCCTTTTGAAGCCCTTTTCATTAAAGGGTTTTTTAGTCTTTTGTTTCCTATTTTGTAATGTAATATAAATAGAACATTATAGGGGCTTTAGTTCTTTAGTTGATGTATGTTATTGAAAGAACACTTCTCTCAAAGAGGGGGTCCAAACCGAAACTAGGGCATTATACAAGTGTGGAATCACTTGTGTGTAGCATTTGCTTGATACGTTGGTGCTTGGAAGGTGGACTTCCCTCTTGTGTCATTGTAAGAGATGGGTAATTGTAGTGTGTAGAGTTAAGGGTCCAAGAGTATAACATGTTCTTGGGTTCTTAAGATTGCATCTTCATTTGTCTATCAATCTATCTTTATCTTGTTGTAACCGTTGGTAGTGTTCTTGTTATTCCAAGCCGCGTGCTATTGTTGTTTTAATATTATTGTTGTTCATCTTGTTTTCTTCATCTCATTGTTGTTACAATAGTTTGGGTTGGTTGTTTGGTGTGATAAACACCTTGAATCCATTCATTCTTATCTTGTAATCTGGAATCCGAGAGTGGTCACCAAAGGGGTCCTCGGCTCCTAGCATTTGTGGACATGGGATTTTATAAAGGCCCTTATAAGAGCCAAGTATGTACCGGAGAGATATAGACAAGGGTTGCTTGCCAAGTTGTACAATTTGAGACAAGAAGACAAGAGTGTTGAAGCATACTATGATGAATTTCAAAGTCTACTCTTAAAGCTTGATTACAACGAGGATGAAGAGCACACCAAGATTCGGTTTAAGGTAGGATTGAATCAAGAAATTGCCTCTCGAATGTCAATACACAAGTTTGCCCGGCTGCATGATCTCGTAGAGGCGACTATTGATGTTGAGAGAGATATCAAGTTGGAAAAGGAGGTCACTAAGCCTAAGACGGGGAATCAAATGACCTCTAATTGGAGTCAAGGCCCTGAATTCAAGAAGACTTTTGAGAAGAAGACCATTGAGAAGAGTGCTCCAAAGTATCCCACTAGAGAAGAGGTAATCCTAATCTTAAGGGTACTCAATGCTTTAAATGTCAAGAATAGGGTCACCGAATGAGTGAGTGTCCAATTCGAAGAGCCATCATACTTCGAGAAGGTGATCCATACTACAAAGATGGAGTGGAGCAAGTGGAAGGAGTTGATGATCTTGATGAGGATGTGGAGGTTGATGTGAACCCATGTGATGGGGATCTCACGGTTCCAAATTTTGTAGCCAATATAGCGCCAATAGAGGATGTTTGACCTCAAGAAGGTGAGTATAGCATTTCACTTTACTTAGCTACACATGTTATGCTCCCTTCCACTTCTAAGGAAACCTCGGAATTGCTTGATGTTGAACGTGAAGTACTCTTGAATTTGAGGACAAATTCTCTTCAAGAAAGAGAGGATGATACGGGTAAAAGCTCGGCATGGCCTTGATTTAGAGAAAAGGAAGAGTATTGTCATCCCCATGAGGAGGGTCGAAGAACGAAAATGCACCTTGTTTAGTTTTTGGGCTTTTGGGTCACTTTTGGGCCCAATAGCAATTTAGGGTCACTTTTGGGCCCATTGTGTAATAAATAGCCAGTTTTCCTTCATTTTAGAGTTGATGAATAATGAATTAAGCTACACTTGCGAGTGCTTTTGTTGAAACTTGTTGGGAGTTTCTTTGGTTGTTGATAAAAGTGGGTGCTCGGGAATCCGTTTTCGTTGTATCCTCATAAAAGGTTGGTGTTATCAATAATTGATAGGAAGGTCTAGGGTTTAGTATACCCTTGGTTGTCCTCTTGTTATCGACTTATGTCAACCTATTTATCTTTTACTTTATCGTTCCATTTCCTTGTTTTCTTGTTTTTGTGATTTCGTATTAGTGTATTTTCTTTGTTTTCGTGTCATTTTCATTTTCGTATTTTTGTCTCGTATCACATTGGAAGGGTAATTGGGGAAGAAAGAAGAGCTAGACGACATGCTGGAGTGATACACACACCAACATGCCCCAACAGATGGAGACATGACAAAACAGATGAGAGGGCATGTCATCTGCGCCCTGACCTGCACCAGCAAATGGCCCACCTACGCCAACAAATGCCCCAATTTGCTGAAATGGGTCACTTTTGGGCACATCTTTGTAATAAATTGCCCATGGCTATAAATAGTACTTGTCCCTTCTTCTTTCTTAGTTTTTGTTAAATATTGACGTTATGAAACTTTGAGAGAGTGTAGCTATGAAAAGCCTATGTTGATTCTGGTTTAGAAATGGTGGTTGTAAGGGCGTCACGATTCTCTCAAGGTCTCCGTAAGAGAATTGGTGCTTTGTCGGTAATTCAATAGAGGTTTTTGGGTTTAACATACCCATATTCAGTTTATCATGTCATCTTCAGCATATTTAGATCATGTAGTGTAATGTATATTTCACATGCTCAGGACATTAAATGTACTGACTGCATACTTTCTTTTGCACTATATTGTTTTATAATATAGGCTCAAACGTTCAGCATCCAGCTCGCAGTTAGCACGGTCTCCTATCATCTTTGTAGTAGAGCTTAGTAAGTCTTCATATTTCAAGGACAAGACATACATTTACTTATTCTGTCATTCAGTTTCAGACTGTTAGAGTTCGATAGGGGCTTATCCCAACAACTCAGCTTAGCAGAGGCTTTCAGACAGATAGACTAGTGATATCAACTTCATGACTTTGTTAGATGTTTTTCCTATTAACTCAGTGTTGGTTTTCATTTGACCATTATTTTAATATTCAGATTTTCAACTTCCGTTCAGTATTTATCAGTTTTATATGGTACTCCTAGTGGGTTAGCTTGGGGCCACTTGTGACCCTAAGCACCGTGTTACGACTAAGGGGTAGTCTCAAGTCTTGACAACTTTTTTGGCTAGCTTTTCGGCGACTATCTTGTTCAAGAGCTACGTGTCTGATACAAGTCAAACAGCCATCATAGCTTTTGATGACGTCCTTGGAGGCCAACGCATGAAGACTCAAGCTTTGGTCACCTCGAGGACACAAGAGCATGCATGGAGAGACCATTTTGGACATTCAATGGAGCAATGCCGTGTGTGGAAGGTTGCTTGGGAGCTTGTCTTGATGAGGCATCTGAGAAACCCAAGTGTTGAAGAATAATTGTAAAGGCCAAAATGACAAAAAGGATTGCATAAGTTGAAGTAAGAAGAGGAGTTTTAAAACACTCCATGACCGCCCCTTCCTTAAGGGTGTTTTTGGTCATTCTGTGCCATTCATTTAACACTCCATAAGAGCCGCATTCATTAAGGGTAACTTGGTCATTTTGTCTTCATTTGTAATATACTATAAGTAGAACATTTTAAGGTTTATTTTATTAGTTTGGTTGAATATGGAAATGTAAAGAAACTTTGTATCACAAGTCCATTCTAGAGAGAGTAGACCAAAACCGAAACTAGGCAATACAAGTGTGGATTCACTTGTGTTGAAATCTTGGCTTAGAAACGTTAGTGCTTAAGGAGATTGACGTCCCTCTTGTGTCTACGTAAGAGTTTGGTGATGTTTATGTAAGCCTTAGTCCTTGAATTTGATACATTCTAGGGTTTCTAGTGTTTATATTCACTTTTGTCAAACTATCTATCTTTACATTTTTCATGTTGTTATCTTGTTCTCGTTGTGTTGTTGAATTTTGTGGCTTGTGTTCATCTCGTTATTTTGTATTGTTGGCTGTTTTATGTGTTCGTAATCGATTCCGAATCATTTAACAGCGTGAAATAATACCCGGGGTGGCAGATTCAATTAATCGAAATTCAGAAGCTGAGATTTCACCTCTACCATCAATATTTAGCCAGGGCATTTACAACACGACCTAAATAAGCCTCACTCACGAGTATCTGAGCAATTGTTACCATTGCTTTCGAGCCAGAGTTTGCTTGTTTTAGTCCATATAACGCCTTTTTTAGTCGACTAACTAGATGTGAAGAAACTGTAAATGATTCGGAATCGATTACGAACTCATAAAACAACCAACAACACAAAATAAAGAAATGAACACAAGCCACGGAATTCAACAACACAACGAGAACAAGATAACAAGAAGCAAAATGTAAAGATAGATAGTTTGACAAAAGTGAATATAAACACTAGAAACCCTAGAATTTATCAAATTCAAGGACCCCTAAGCTTACATAAACATCACCAACTCTTACGTAGACACAAGAGGGACGTCAATCTCCTCAAGCACTAACGTTTCTAAGCCAAGATTTCAACACAAGTGAATTCACACTTATCTTGCCTAGTTTCGGTTTTGGTCTACTCTCACTAGAGAGGACTTGTGATACAAAGTTTCTTTACATTTCCATATTCAACCAAACTAATGAAATAAACCCTAAAATGTTCTACTTATAGTCTATTACAAATGAAGACAAAATGACCAAGTTACCCTTAATGAATGGGGCTCCTATGGAGTGTAAAAGGAATGGCACAAAATGACCAAAAACACCTTTAAGGAAGGGGCAGTCATGGAGTGTTTTAAAACTCCTCTTTACACTTCAACTTATGCAATCCCTTGTGTGATTTTGGCCTTCACAATTATTCTTCAACACTTGGGCTTCGCAGATGCCTCATCAAGACAAGCTCCCAAGCAACCTTCCACACACGGCATTGCTCCATTGAATGCCCAAAATGGTCTCTCCATGCATGCTCTTGTGTCCTCGAGGTGACCAAAGCTTGAGTCTTTATGTGTTGGCCTCCATGGACGTCATCAAAAGCTATGATGGTCGTTTGACTCGTATCAATGTCTCTTGATTTCGAGACAACCCATATATTTTACTCCCTCCGTTTCAAAAAGAATGACTACATTAACTTGGCACAAAGTTTAAGAAAACAAAGAAGACTTTTGAATCTTGTGGCCTTAAATTAAAGTTGTCATCCTTCTCAAAAAAAAAAATGAAAGTTGTGTCAAATGTACCAAAATCCCTTTAATCTTGTGGTCCTAAGCATGCTATGTGAAAAGTTGAAATTAATGAATTGCCAAAAAAGGAAAGGGGTCATTCTTTTTTAAACGAACAAAAAAGGAAAGTAGGTCATTTTTTTTTAAACGGAGGGAGTATATTAGTTTCCGAATTTCCAGCAACTGATAAGACTTTTCGGCAACGACCACTTTTTCAGTTTGTTCCTTTTCAACTGACGTCACCCAAACATCCCCAATAGTCTTTACCAGCTTTCTTACATATTTCTTCACCAAGTCCCTCCCTGGTCCTTGTATTAGTTACATCTCTAACAAGCTCGGTACATATTACCTGTGTGAACTAACTTGAGAGGGGATGTTAAAATAAGAATAGGAACAGACTAGTATATAAAATCTTACATGGAAAAGAATTGTAATGTAGTGTCTTACTTAGAAAAGGATTGAAATTTAATATCTATAAATAGGGTCTCAGTATAATAATGTAAATACACAATTCAATAATATTCTCCTTCTATATTTCTCACTCTTTTTAATGATATTCTATTATAAAGTAATACATGAAAAAGGAAATATGTGTATCCATACTCAACTACTCAATACAAAAAAAGGACAAACTTAGATCCAATTCAGTAGCATGACCATGATGAATAGTTCACATTTTGGAAAGAGCAAGAGTCGTCTTAATTTCGGAGAAAATGAATTGGATGTTCAATAGGAAATACAGTTGGAATATGGGGATGTAATACAATACTTTCCTTCTTCGACCTATAAATTTCCAAATCAGTAGGTACAAATCCAAAATACAAGAAAGAATAACCAAACATATCAGAGCAGTAGCAAATTGAGAGGCTATCTCATGTTTGGCATGTACATGCAGAAATCATTCCTTTAACTAATAAAAATAGGACAAGAGGGAGTTGCACAGATGGTAACCACCCCACCTCCACCACCTCCAACCTTAAGGTTCTGGGTTTGAGTCATCAAGGGTGAAAAAAGGTGGGAGCTCCTTGGGCGGGATAAAAATAGTTTAAAAGAAACTAAAAAGGAAACAAATAGCTTACCACTCGGTACCAGCTTCTATTTCGCGGTGGTGAAGGTATTGCTGTTTTGACAGAGAAATGGTGCGCATTAAATGCCAAGTAAATATCTCCTCCATTCCCATCATGGAGCCTACATTGTACAAAAGAGAATCAAACATGCAAACACACTCCTGCGAAAAGAATAGTTCCTAATTTTTGAAATCGTCAAAGTAAAATGGTGGTTGAAGAATTAAAATCAAGAACAGTGGCTGCAACTGAAAACTAAGGGATAGAAGAAAAACAAGCAAAAAACAGGTGCTAAAGAAATAAAGCATATGAAAACAGCTTTAAGAAAGGGTTGGTTGCAGAGTGTGAGTGAATTCATGATTTAAAAACAGAGAGGTGATCAGCTACAAACCCATTTTAAAATTTATTACTGAGCATAAAGAATGAGAAAAACCAATCCAACAATCTATATTTTAACGAACTATATTGAGCTTATCAATCATCTAAAGATGGAGATTATTGTCGGTTATTAAAAGGGGTTAGATTCTTACATAAATGCAAGGAATCTACTCTCTTCATTGAACCAGTTGTCCTCAAGCCAAGTAACCTCGCTCTGCAAAGGAATTATAGCTAATCTATCAGAATAATCAAATTGGGATAGCACCATTGCAGAGCTAATTTCACAAAATAATATGTACTATGATGGAACCACCCTAAAAAGAAAGGGATAAAAATGCCCTTAACGTAATATATTAGAAATGGCTAAAAAACTGTCTTCCTTCTATCTGTTGGATCAAATTTGACGTTCTTTCCACCTATTGGATAAAAAAAATACCCTTTACATATTAGAAATAACTCGAAGAATACGCTTCCCAGACCCCACTATGTGAGAATATACTGGGTATGTTGTTGTTGTTGTCAAAAGATACCCTTCCAGCTATTGGATCAAATTTATCCCTCTTTCCAACTACTGGGGAAAATCAGAAGCACCAAGGGATTCAAAGAGCTAGAAATATCTCAAAGCACCTTAAAGAGAACAATCAGCAGTTGAGGGGACTAACATTGATCAGATCTTCCGAACATATGAAAAGGGAACTGTGAATAAATGAACTTGTGGATTATAGATGCAACAACCTAAACTAACTGTATGTCATGTGAAGAAACACCATTAAGTATATTCCACAGAGAGATAGTCTGACTTTTCTACTTACTTTAGTACCCCCAGGTTATCTTGCACCAGCTCTTACTATGAAACAGGTCTAAATAGACATACTACATTACCTTATCAGCACATAGCACATAGCATTCAGTTTTAATAATTAATTCTCTTAGAAATATATCGCCAGTAAAGTTAACCATGACACCAGGTAGGCAATAACATTACCTTGTCAATGAAATTTTCTTTTCTAAGAACACTGTGGGACAGTCGAAACTTTATCATCTTGGAGAAGAACCTGAAGTGATCATTCTTCCTTGCTTCCAACTGGATTGACAAAGTTCATTGGGTTACGTAAAGTAGCAGGAAATAAGTTCCAGCAATAAGGAAACATAATATCATACTTGTCCCCACTGGAAATTGTTGATAGCGGTATCATGTCCATAGCTGTTATTATTTCCATAGCGGGTATGCCCATACTCATCCCCCATAAGCATCATTGGTGTTCCCTTATAAACCAAGAAAGTAAAAAAAATTAGAAAGGTAAACATAAGTAACGATGTAATAGGGATGGAATATCTGATAAGCTTATAACACTATTAATAAGAAAACTACTGAAGATAGGGTATAATCCACGAAAGTTATAAGTAGGAAATATACCAAAACCCCCTATCCAATCTCTGAACGCTCAAAACTAAAGTTTCAAAACAGCAATAAACAAAGTTGAAATGTTAAATTTGTATCATAGTATGTCAAAATAAATTTGTTGTTGTTATTGCTCCCATATCTGTATCCCCTTTTCTCAAATTGTTTGGTAGGCTTTAATTAATCTGAGGGTCAATAGGAAACAGCCTCTCTATCTCTACGAGGTAGGGGTAAGGTCTGCGTATACTCTACCCTCCCAAACCCACTTGTGCGATTACACTGGGTATGTTGTTGCTATAGTAGTAGTATGTCAAAATAATCCTTCTTATGAGGGTTTCAGAAACCAACAGTTTAACCAAAACTAGCCAAGACAAACATTGAAATCTGAAGTTTCCTATAATACTATGTTAAAAGTGTAGCCCTAAAATTCCATTGAAGTGTTCTAGTTCTTGTTGAACAATGAAGGAGAAATACTGTGCAAATAACTCAATAGTTGCAAAAAAGAAAAAAAAAAAAAACAGAAACACTAAGCAACAACAAATAGAATTTGTGAACAAAGGAAACACAGAATTATGAGAACTAGTAGAGAAGCTACTGAATAATTCTCAAAATCTGCAAGAAAAGAAACGTATATGCTGTTAACTGAGCAGATGATGCATCACACACCTGCGAAACCATCAGTGCCAAATGAAAATTTTTCATTTGCTGTGAACGCAGTGCATTAATATTTGCATCTGAAGTTTCACCTGGAAGAAGATACAAGAAGATCATAGCCTTTTGGACTGGAATTGAAACAATACCAAAACTTACAAAAGAAATACTACAGTATGGAAACTGTTACAATTAGTAGGTGCGGATTGCAATTAGATTAAAGCTTGGGATGACATTAGATTCAGAAAATCTAGTAAATAGCATCCACAAGAATCACCCAGGCGTGAAAGGAGGAAAAAAATGATTAATGGCTACTGATATGAGTCCATCAATGAAGTCTGAAGACAATAACAACGAGTAGATCCAAAAATGAATATACTACACAAACAAATATCATAGGCAAGAAACAGCTCGGTATACAAGAGGACGAAGCTAGTTTAATAAAACAAAGAATTAATGCTTCAATGTCATAGCATTATTATCTAGTTGGAAGGGCTGAATTCATCACTACATATGATATCATTCTATCGCCTATACTGCTTGTTTTGAGCCTATACTCTTTTCCTTGCTGCAATGTCCAATTGGGTTATGTAAAGATATGTCACCTGGGCCTAACTCAACATCAAAAGCTAACTCAAAGGGAGAAGGATTGTCCAAATCTTATAAAAAGACTACTCATATCATTAACCACCAATGTGAGACTTTCTCTTCATTCTTACACCCCACCTCCCAAGAATCGATATCTGGTGCATAGACAATTTGGGGGGGGGGGGTTGGGGGGGGGGGGGGGGGGGGGGGGGGTTGTCCTGCTCTGCTATCATGTAAAATTAGGTCTTGTGCCTAACACCCCAAAAGCTAGATCAAAGAGAGGAGGATTGTCCAAGCCTCATAAAGAGACCACTCATCTCTTTAATCACCACTGTGGGACTTTTCTTCATTCTTTAACACCCCACCTTATGCCCAGGTGCATGGGCAATTTTTTATTCGGATGCTAGGATTCTAATCCATGGCAACTGAAAAGGAGTTTTGTGATCCAATGTGATGAAGATTGGCTAAAGCGGAAAATCGCCCAATTGGGCAATTGGCTTTAGGGTCACTTTTGGGCCCATTTTGAATTTAGGGGCACTTTTAGGCCTATTTTATAATAAATAGCCCATGGCTATAAATAGCTAGAGTTCCTCTTTTCTTAGACTTAGATGATTTTGGATGAGTTTACACTTGAGAGTATTTATTGAGCTTATTAACATGTTTGGAAACGTTGGTTGTGAGGGAACTCAATACCTCTCTCGGTCTTCGTAGAAGTTAGATGCTTGATTAGGTTTAAACATTGGAGGTCTTTGGTTTAACATACCTTTGATTGCTTACGTTTTCTCTTCTTGTGTCTATTTCTTTATCATCTTTCTTATCTTTTGATTTTCATAGTGCTTTTTTTCATAATTTGGTTTGTATCATATGGTATCAAAGCTGAGCTTAGAATCGTTCTCATAATTCTAGTCTCAAGTGTGGTATTAGAGAAAAATTGAAAAATCACAAAACAAAAAATAGGGTTTCACATTTTGGGGTCTTTTAAATTTGGAGTTTTTGATTTTTGAGTTTTCTTGTGTTTCAAGTGCTAGATTTTTGTTCCTTAGTACTATTTGAGTCAAAATTTAAAATTTAAGCTTAATCGGAGTTGCTTTAAAGGTTCTACCATTGTTGAGTTGAGTTTGAAGAAATTTCGGAAATGGATCTTCAAATCAGAGCATTTTTGAGTGAAATTGAGGGTTGAAAAGCATTGGGTGTTGTTACCCATATCAAATGGAGCTTGGATATCAAATTTGGAGTGAATCCGACATCTTTGTTCTTGGAATTCTTGGTGAAGAAAAAGCAAGAAAGTACAATTTGATCTAAAATCCTTGGGGCAAATTTTGGAAAAAGTGTTTTCAGACCCATAAAAGGTAAATACGAGGTGAAGTGGGCCCCAAGAAGTCAAGAAATCAAAAAAATCAGCCTCAAGAATCGGAGTACAAAGTGCACCTAGTCAAGTTGAGTTTGACGGCTTGTGTGACTAACCGTCAAGCTCTTGACAATTCTTTTTCCCACCCATCACCCAGAGCCAGCTTGGGCAACATCCTGCTTAGGTGTTGACGGCTTTCCTGACTAACCGTCAAGCCCCCGACGGACCACCAAGCCAACCGTCAACCAAGAGAAGCCAAGGACCTCATTCTATCTTAGAGTGCTGGAAGACTTGTCAGTCAACATAGTGACGGACAGCCATTTGATCCATCGTCCCAAATCCCTTTTTAACACCTACACTGGTTAAGGAACAGTGCCCCTCATCCTCACACAACTCTTAATCATGGCTATATTCATAGCCTCCATAATCTCCATCTTCATCAAAAGGGTAGCCCGGTGTACTAAAGCTCCCGCAATGCCAGGGTCTGGGAAAGGACCCCACCACAAGGGTGTATTGCACGCAGTCTTACCTTGCATTACTGCCAGAGGCTATTTCCAAGGCTTGAACTCGTGACCTTTACCGGTTACTCCAATCGTAGTCTCCTATGGTCACAGCATCTCCATCATAACCATAACTTTATTCACCACAATCGTAGTCTCCTATGTCGTAGTCACAATTATCCGAGGCTATCGAAGACATACTTCCTTATGCTCCTTGTACCAACAAAATAAACAAACAAGATTAATGGTAAAAGCTCCACACCAACACTCGTAAGAATCTCACCTTTGTAGTTCTCATAATTGGAGTGGCGAATGTTGAAATTTGTTTATACTCCGATGGTTCATGAGGTGTCAATCTCTACTTGTGATCGGAGTGGATTCTTGTTTGAATGACTCAAAGAAAATGTGTAAGGACTTGAATCAATAAGGCTCAATGAAAATAAAAGAGAAAAGCACACAAGAATGGACAAGAAAGGAATCAGATTCAAGAACTAATTAATCAACTAATAGATCAATTATTAGTGTTAATTAGTGTTTAAGAATAAAAAAAGAGAAGTTAAGAATCAAGAAATGAAGTTAGATTGAAGGAACTTTGCAAAAAGTGAGTTGGAACTTGGAAGGCTTCATATGTGCTTGGAACAAGCTGTAGCGGATCGGGAGCAGACCCAGCGCACCTCTAGAGCAGGCGGGGCGTAGGAGGTACTGTTTTGGGATGCCTTGGACCTGCTTTAGCAGGTCAGGCGCAGCTCCAAGGCACCTCAGGCGCAGGTCAGCCGAACCAGCCTCTTGAATGGGCGAAAATGCCCCTTTGTGGTCCCTCTTTTGTCCTCTTCTCTCGAAATATTCCTTGGTACTTTGGATAGACTTTGTACAACACTTTTGCACACCTTTTCCTTATCTTTCTTGGATTAAACAACAATTTTTTTAATGAAGATTCTACATGAAGATATGAATTTTTCCAAGAACACCAAGAACGCAAAATTTTCAACTTCTTCCCCTAAGCTCGGGATGAGTTGAAATTTTAAATTTAAGCACTTTTTAACCTTCTAAACTCATTCCAAACATCATTTATCTCAAATTCTTCATCAAAATTTTCAGATTTTCAAGCCACTTACATTTCTTCAAACTCAAGCTTCCAATGATAGTAGAAGGCTCAATTTCACTCCAATTTAGCTCGAATTTGATATAGGGACTAATAGTGTTAGGGAACGCAAATCTAACACTAGAAACACAAGAAAACACAAAAACTCAAAATTTGACCTAAGAACAAAAACGTGATAGTAACTTTTTTTGTGATTTTTTGATTTTCTAAATGAATAGACCCAAGATTGACATCGTAGGAACGAAATCAAGCTCGGCTCTGATATCAAATGATAACGATCAAACTACGATAAAGAGAATCTAACTATAAAAATCAAAAGATAAAAGATAGATTGATAATGATAGAAAGATAAGACACAAAGAAGATAACAAAAGGGCAACCAAAGGATATTTCAAACCCTAAGACCTCCCTTGCTGATACCAACAAGGACCTAACTCTTACGTTCACCACAAGGGAATTGAAGCCCCCTTACGACCGCCGTTTCTAAATAAATATCAACATTGACTTTTCCAAGCACTTACATCTCAATCAATATCCAAAAACTAAGAAAATAAGCTAGCTCCCAAGTATTTATAGTTTAGGCTAATAATTAAAGTGACCTAATGGCAAGAAAAGGCCCACTAGGGGTTGTTTTGACCCGCTCTTGAAATGCTAGAGCGGATCAAAGGCGAATCCAAAGCGCCTTAGGCGCATGTCCCTTCCAAAGGGCCTTTAGCCCATCTTGTGCTTCTTCGACCCCTTAAAAGTCCTTTGACCCTCCTTAATGGTAACCTTCATCCATATGGCATCTTTTAATAGCACTAAGGAGTTGTCAAGCACCTCGAACATCATAAGTATCCCATACAAAGGTCCGAAGGCAATTTGGCTTGTATCATAGCCTCATCTACAGGTCGATGCCTCCACGGAACCTAAACCACAGGAATAACTCTAGAGCGCAACTATCTAACATTCCTAGCCAATATGGAGACCGGCGCCTCAACAAAAGACAACCTCTCATCTAACTGAACCGACTCCCAACGAATGACATGACACTCATCTGAAATGTAATGGCGAAGCTTGGGAATATGAAAAATTAGATGAACAGCTGATAAGTCTTGGGGCAAAGCTAACTCATAGGCCACATCACCATGAAAAATCTCAAATGGGCCAATATACCTGGGGCTAAGCTTGCACCTCTTCCCAAACCTCATCACACTCTTAATGGGCGAAACTCGAAGGAAAACACGATCACCAACACCAAAATTCAAGGCACGAAGTCTACGATCTGCATAACACTTCTGCCGACTCTGAGCCACTCGAAGTCTATTCTGAATGATCCGAACTCTATCCAAAGATTCACAAAACAAATCCGCACCTCAAAGCCTAACCTCAGAAACCTCAAACCAACCCACTGGAGAGCGACAATGCCTACCATACAAAGCCTCAGAAAGAGCCATATCGATACTAAAATGGTACCTATTACTATAGACAAACTCCGTCAAGGCTAAATGTTGCTCCCACTAACCACCAAAATTCATCACACAAGCACGGAGCATATCCTCCAAAACCTGGATAGTCTGTTCTGACTGGTCTAAGGCTGGCAACGGAACCGGAAAATTCCATTCCGGTCCGTTTACTCCGTTTTCGATGACGTTTCGGTACCGGTAACACAACGGTGCCGGTTGGTATCAGTATACCGATACCCAATGATCCGAAATACGGTACCAGTGCGAACCATCCAAAAAATTCGATAATTCCGGTTTCAGTTGACCGGTTCCGATTCCGGTTCCGGTCCGGCGACGTGAAGACTGAAGACCATTACTATTATTTTTTATTATTATTTTTGTCATTTGAAATTTTGAATTTTGGAATTGGAATTTTGGATAATAACTTAAACTTAAATATAATAGCTTAAACTTATTAATATTATATTAACTTATTATATAAATTTAACTTAACTTATACTTACTAATATTATATTAACTTATTAATATTATATTAATTTATTATATAAATTATATAAGTTAATATATATATATATATAATTTAAATTAAAAAGAAAAAAATTGTCAAGAACGGTACATAACTTACCAGGTCCGGCATCTCTTCCGGTGTCGTTCCGGTCCGAATCGGTTCCACACCGGTAACCAACGGACCGGTGCGTTAGAAGCAAAAATTCCGGTTCCGGTAACACTGGTTCCGGCGACAATTTCGATAAGGCAATTTCGGTTCCGGTTCCGGTCAAACCGGTCAGGCGGTACTGGTTCCGGTCCGTTTCCATCCTTAGACTGGTCGTCAGTCTGAGGTGAAATGTGGTGCTAAGATCAACCCAAGTACCCAACTCATGCTGAAAAATCTTTCAAAAGTGAGATGTGAACACAGAAACTCGATCTGAAATGATAAGAAACTAGCACACCATGAAGTCGCACAATCCCTGAATGTAGATATGGGCCAACCTCTCAACACTGAAATAGACTTGAACAAGAATGAAATGAGCAGACTTGGTTAATTGATCAACGATGACCCAAACGCTACCGGAACCATGCGAAGTACGAGGTAAGCCGGTCACGAAATGCATACTGATCTGTTCCCATTTCCGATGGGTAACCTCTGAAACAATCCATCAGGTCTAAAACATAGGAACCAAGCTACAAAGTCCACTGCATCCTTCCTTATACCACCCCACCAATAATGTTGTCTCAAGTTACGATACATATTAGTCACTCCCGAATGGATAGAATACCTGAAACAATGGGTCTCCTCCAAAATCAATCTAATCACCTACTCTCGGCACAAACTCGGCCTCCAATCATCAAAACTCCATTTGAATCAAATGAGGCTTCCGTAGCCTACCACTCAACACCTTATCCCGAATTACTCTCAATCCAATATCATCAAACTGATGAGCCCGAATCTGCTCCATCAAAGAAGATCTAGCCTGCACAAATGTCAAAACACGCCCATTTGTCGAAATATCAAGCCTAACCATCTTGTTAGCTAAAGACTGAAACTCTAAAACCAAAGGCCTCTCCTGGATCAAAAGATGCACCAAGCTACCCATACTAGTCAATTTCCGGCTCAAGGCATCGGCAACAATATTAGCCTTGCCCGGATGATAGAGAATAATCAAGTCATAATCCTTAAGCAACTCAAGCCAACGGCGCTACCTCATATTAAGATCTTTCTCGGTGAAAAAGTACTTAAGGCTATGATGATTCGGGAAAATCTTACAACGGACTCCATACAAGTAGTGCCTCCACAACTTCAAATCAAAAACAACCGTGCACAACTCCAAATCGTGGATAGGGTAATTCTTCTCATGGGGCTTCAACTAACGAGAAGCATACGCAATAACCTACCCTCATGTATCAATACAGCACCTAACCCAACACCTGAAGCATCACAAAAGACGGTGAAACCCACGCCCTCCTGGAAAAATCAAGATAGGAGTTGAAGTCAACAAATCCTTGAGCTTTTGGAAACTCGTCACACAAGCATTAGACCATTGAAAGGAAATCTTCTTCTGAGTCAACTTGGTCAACGGAGCTGTAATAGATGAAAAATCCCAAACAAAACGCCGATAATAACCTGCCAAGCCAACAAACTTTGAATCTCGATAGGCGCAGTAGGCCTAGCCGAATCACGAACCGCTGCAATCTTGGCCGAATCAACCATAATACCCTCTTTAGTCACCACATGACCCAAGAAAGAAACAGACTCCAACAAAAACTCACACTTGGAGAACTTGACATACAACTTCTCATCCCTCAATCTCTGAAGCACAATCCGCAAATGCTCTTCATGATCGGCCTCAATCTTGGAATAAACCAAGATATCATCTATAAACACAATAACAAAGAAGTCAAGATACGATCAAATACCGAGTTCATCAACTCCATGAACGTAGCTGCGGCATTGGTCAACCCAAAGGACATGACCAAGAACTCATAATGAACATATCGAGTTTGGAACGTTGTCTTCAAAATATCCGAAGCTCTAATCCTCAACTAGTGATACCCGGATCTCAAATCAATCTTCGAAAACACTACGGCACCCTGAAGCTGATGGAACAAATTATCAATACGAGGAAGAGGATACTTATTCTTAACCGTCACCTTGTTCAGCTGTCGATAATCAATACACATCCGCATAGATCCATCCTTCTTCTTCACAAACAAGACAGGAGCACCCCATGGTGACACACTACGTCGGATAAATCCCTTATCCAACAACTCCTGCAACTAATCCTTCAATTCCTTCAACTCGGTTGGGGCCATCCTATAAGGAGGAATAGAAATGGGCTTGGTGCCCGACTCAACATCAATAGCAAAATCAATATCACGATCTAGAGGCATACTAGTCAAATCCATAGTGAACACATCCATAAACTCGCGGACAACACGAACAGAATCCAAATGAGGTGAAACCACACTAGTATCACAAACATTTATAGAAACGCTAATGGACTGTAAAATTGCAACAATAAGACCACAACTCGGCGAAAGAATTGCCCAAGTCACCCAAAAACAATTGTTTATTGGGAATTGGCTCCACAAAACCAGCAACACACAAACCTGAGTCGAGTAGCACCCCGACGACTAGCTTCTCAATAATTTCTGCTACCAAAGGCAATACACGACCTATTCAACTGGCCGATTAGAATCATCCAACAAGTGGCAATTCCTGTTCAACCGTACCAATGTATGCAAAAATGAATTTTTCTACTTATAACGGCACCAATGACCCATTAATTTGGACACATCATTGTGAATAATTTTTTTGAATGGTTGGATTTCCCATGGTGGGGGAAGCACAATTATGGTATTATCATCTTATAGGCAAACTAGTCACGCCCCGACAAACTGGTATATTTGAAAGTTATCAAAGTCAGTTTCAACATAAGCTGGGCTAAGGTTGAAATTAAATGATTCACTTGACCCTATTCCAGAAGTTCAAGATGATTGCCATGAAATTCAAGCTTGAGGACAAGCTCTTTCAACGTGAGGGGAGTAATGTTGTTGATGCATGGAACTCAATTAAGAACTAAATTATATTTTAAGTATAGCTTTCTTTTATTCTAGAATAGGATTTAAGTGTCCTAGTTTCATAAGGATTAGGGTTAGGGTTTATGTTTCCTACTCCCATAAGGATTAGACTTTCTAAAGTAGGGTTTTATGCTTCATAATTTCAACAAGGATTAAACTGTTGTAGTATGACTTTAAAAGGGTTGCTGAAGAATAAATCGGGAAGTCATATTTCAGCAAAAAGCAACAGATCGAAGTTTTCTCTTTCATTGAACTCCAACGTTTCAGCCTCTCTTTAACGAGCTGAAGAGATTGGAGTTCTCTTCTTCCATTGAACTCAAAGGTTTCAGCCTCCCTTAAACGAGTTGAATTTATATATCGCCTTGTGAATCGATGCTTCTCAAAATATCTTAACACTCACATCCCAAAAGCTAGCTCATTAGGAGGAAGATTGTCCAAGCCTTATAAAGAGAGCACTCATCTCATTAACCACCAATGTGAGAATTTTCTTCATTCTTTAACACCCCACCTCACGCCCAAGAAAGGACTTTTCTTCAACACCCATCACATGTAAAGATATGGTACCTGAGCCTAACTCAACCTCCAAAGTTAGCTCAAAGGGAAGAGGATTGTCCAAGGCTTATAAAGAGACCACTCAATTCATTAAACACAAATGTGAGACTTCTTCATTCTTGACATGTTATTCCCACAAACATCTACCTCAATACAATATTCACTTCATTCTTAAGAGTACAAGCATAACCATTTGGTAGACTTACAACCTGAGCAAATATGTCACATTAACACTCACATTTCTATTTTTGCCACATCACTACTAGCTACAACATAATAATCCATGTCATTTTCCTCATGTAAATTGTTAGAAGAAAGTGTCGGAATATAAATGTATATAGTGTCCCACATGGAAAAGCATTATTATGTATTGTGTTGAATATCATTATCAGAGTAGTTATGTACATACACATCTCAAAAATATTTTACAACTTTATTTCTTAAATGGTATCAGAGCAACAGTGAGATACATCTGGGACATGAAGTTTGTTGTTGCGGCTTCTGTCAAGTGACTATTCAGATCTGATTTATGTTATCCCTCTTTCGGTTAGTGTTGCGTAAAAACCAACATCACCATCGAATTCAGCACGCCCCGCGACCAAACCCCAGTCAAGTCGAGTTCTTCGGAAAACGACTTCTCACATGTCATTAGAAACTAGAGTTCCAGTGAGCGAGGGAGTTAACATGATAGTGCATGTGTGGTACTCCGACCGACTTCTAACAATTTTTTACTTCTGTCGTGTTTGCTAGATAATTCTGAGGCTATCCATCTATATATCTAGCGACAACAAGAACACTATTTAAATCTAGCGATTGCATTGCTTTTTGGGTGACACCTTTCATTTCTTCTTGCACTCAGGGGTTTGCTTGGAGTCTACGATTTGGTCCAATTTTCTTTCTTTTTCTTTTTTTTGCAAATACTTGTCTAGAACTCTCTTCAATCCAATCATGTCTCTCACATTTGATGCTTTTAGTTCCAAGAGTATGACTTACAAATTCAAATATTATGAGTATTTGGAACCCTTAATGTGAAGTTCAAACTATTTAACTTGGGCTTCCGCAATTAAGTTGTGGTGAAAGAGTAAAGATGTAAAGAAGAACACTTGGGAGATGAAAAGGCTCGAGCACATTAGGAGATGATTGACGGTCTAATATGTCATCTCCTATTGTGATTTACCAATACCAAATTTATGTCCTGGTTTCGTATATGTTATTCATTTTGAAAAAAGACACTTTATAAAACTAATGACATATCTCCTTGTTACGAAATATCTCAGAAGACAAACATAAGGAAACAAGAATGGGTATGTCTACTTACTTTGGATAGGTACTAGCAATGATGGTCAAATTTGAGAAGTTGGTGCCAGATACCGCAAGTGTTGCCAAACAACCAGAACAATGAAGGAAGATGTTTCTAGTTCTTACACTTGCTCGACTTCCTAATGACCTTGATTCAGTATCTGACTTGTTTCTGGCTAGTCCGACTGTTCCTATAGTTGATGAAGCATTTTCTCGATTGTTTTGCCCTGCTTCAGCACACAATCACATAGTGATCTCATCACAACCAGTTGACTCCTTTGTTCTCGCATCTCAAACAAAGGATATCGGACATCCAATCTCTGGATAATCGACAAAGAGGAAGTCATTTTGGAAGATCTCGACCTATGTGTAGTTATTGATATACACTTGGACACACTCCTGAAATATGTTATTCTCTGCATGCTCGACCCCCAAAGAATGCCCACATTGCTTAGATTGACACTACAAGTAATTAGGGGCTTTCTTTATCCGGAGAATATACTGAATTCCTTCACTATCGAGGAAGTAAGCAGACATCTCCACACGTAACCTCAGTCCAGTTAGTGAGCTTGATAGTTATGTTGTTGGTACTTCTCTTGCTTGTGTTTCAAAGTCTAATACCCTTGGACCGTCAATTGTGTACTCAGGTCTCAGGCAGTTCTGATCACATTTATTGTAATAAATCACTTTTGTCAAAAAGTGTTTATTCTAAGTCGTTTGACACATGCTTAAATTCTGCAATAATATTTTTTGATAATTTATAGGATTATTGACATAGGATCATGAATAAAAAGGCCTTAGCAACCTTATCTATCTTAATAACTCTACAATATGTCCAGTTACAGAGCCCTAAGTTGCTCAGACTTGGGTGCTAATATCTGACACAGATGCGAATTCAAGGGTCGGATTCGGAAAAATTTAAATTTTAAGATTCGGGGTACAGATGCGAGTGCTGGGATTTGGCTAAAGAAATCCAAAATTATATAATAGGGTAATAAAAATATTCTAAATTTTGAAAGATCTTTTAGGTGGTCTTCCCGAAGACGTCAACTTCTTCCAAGTTTTATGGTTATTCCCCTCAAAAAAGGAAAAGAAAAGCCATTCAAGGCCTTCCACAAACTCTCCTTACAGTGCATTGCTACTGTTTACAAGAACACAACAACTTGTATTCTTAGTTTCTCTCTGTCTAGCTTGAAACATGAAGCAACGAATATTGACGTAGAGTAAAAGCTAAAATTGAGTCAAAAGGACTATAATATTGAAGGTATGCCATTTTACATGTCTTAGATCTACTTTATCTTATATTTTGAGAAATCAAAATATCAATTTTCCTCCAAATTTGTCCATGGACTCTGGTCTAAGTATCTAAAGTGGGTTCACCGAAACCCACACATATCACGCATCCGCGTCCGCATGCATCTCGTGTCAACACAAGTGTGGCAGCAAAAAAGAAAGTTTGCGACTTAGACAGATCAACAAATTTACTTCACGAACATTGAGACATCCGAGTTTATCCAATCTACCGAAGATGGCAACTAGTTTGTCTAATATGCCACATTAGATTGAGTCGTGTCAACCTAGGAAGCATGCCCACACTACTTTCTCACATAGTGTTGAGAGTTGTGCAGAGTGCGTTTTCCATTGGTTCATTCTGAATTTGGAGTACTAGCAAAGTAAGTTCAACTATAGGATTTCATAGATTACCAGTTCCATAGATGATTATTCAAGATTTACTTGGATTTTCTTTAAGAAAAATCGTACTAAGTTTTCTCTATATTGATGAGTTTTTGTCCTTAAATTCACAATCAATTTAGTGTTTCTACTCATAGTTTTCATAGTGATAATGACTTAGAATATTTTAATCCCTCAATAAAATAAGAAGCAAGGAGGAAAAATTGGCACCTCATTGAGACTGATCCTCTTTTCTCACTCAATTCCATGTTTTGTTGCGTTTTTGGGACGAAGCAGTTTGCACGTCTTCCTATCTAATTAATTGGATGCCCTCATCCTCTATCTAGAATAAGATTTGTTATTCAGTACAATTTCCTCAAGTCACCTCGGTATTCTTTTCCCTTAAGGTGTGTGGGAGCAGACGTTTAGTTCATAACCTAAGCCCATAAAAGATAAATTAGCTAGTCATGCCCTCAAATGTGTCTTCCTTGGATATTCTTAGGCTCAAAAAGAGTACCATTGCTACATACTTGATATTCATTGGTACCTTATGCCAGCTGATTTTTCAAGTTTCAATCATACTTTTCTCTTTTGTTCATCCTAATACTGTAAGGTCCTACCTCTCCATAGCGGCACCACTACTGACTTATCATTGTCGTCTGCACCAAGCATCGGGCCTAGATGACTCACGTTTTTCTCCGGACCCTACACCTATTAGGGACTTATCTCCTCCTAGACAGTGGATTGCACTTTGACAAAGTATATTATCTACTCATGATAAGAACCCTCATTATTCTATTTTAGATTATCATTTTCTGTCATTAGAAATTATGTGTTTGCATCAGTTTGGTCCTCTGTTTCATCCCTAAACCTACAAGTGAGCACTTTCTCATCTAGGACGGGGATAAGCTATGATTGATGAGATGTCTGCTTTACATGCGAGTGGTAATTTGAAGCTTGTTCCTTTTCCTTCAAGTATAGCTTTTGTTGGTTGCCATTGAATTTATTCGGTCAAAGTTTGTCCGAACTGCCTAATTGATCAGTTTAAAACTCGCTTTGTTGTCAAAAGGTATACACAGATATTTGGGCTTGATTACAGCAATACTTTCTCGCCCGTAGCAAAAATTGCATCTTTCCATATTTTTCTATCCATGGACGTCGTCCTCTATTGGCCTCTTAACCATTGGACATTAAAAACATTTTTCTCCCCCGCAACCTTGAGGCGGAGTTTATATAGAGAAACCTAGTTTTGATTCTAGTGGGGGTCTAGTAGTGTGGTATGTCAATTGCGCTAATCACTATGATCTGAGTCTGGTTTGCAAAATTTAGGACAGTAATTAAGGAGATTGGCATGATTCGTAGTGAAGATGGTGACTATGTTTTCTATGGCGATTCTACTCTAAATTTGTGTATTCATTTGGTGGTTCATATTGATGACATCATTATCACCAGTAATGATCAGGACGGTATCACTAATTTGAAGCAACAACTCTTTCAGCAGTTCCAGACTAAAGACCTCGGCTGAATAAAGTATATTTTAGCTATCAAGGTCACTCTGTCCAGATAAGACACTGTTACTTCATAAAAAAAAATACATCTTGGACACACGAGGAGACAAGAATTACAGGATGTAGACCCATTGACACTTCTATAATCCGACTGCTAAACTCCTACCAAGACAGTGGTAACCACTCAGTTCTCCAGGAAGATACAGGCGGTTTGTCGAATGAGTTGGCAGATTTAGTCATAATCTGCTCCATGAATGAGCTGGCAGATTTGATTATACTCTGCTCCACAAATGAGCTGGCAGATATAATGGCAATCTACTGCTGCAAATATGGGATATCGTATATTTTTATGCTAGGAAAATAGATTAGCGCAAATCCCTTGATTAATGTATCTCCTACGAATTAGGGATTGATCAGATTATTTTAATTTTCTTGTTCACCTTCAAATAATGTACAACTGTATGAATAAAAACATACTTTAGCAGTATCTACACTTTCACGGTTGGTTGGAAAGTTGGAATTATATCAGTGGTTCAACTTGACATTTTATTCCAGTAAGTCAGTTTGTGGATCCCTGTGATAGTCATTCTGATGCGCATTTTGCAATATAAAGTAAACTCCAGGAAAAGGACCACTCACCAAGGATTAAGGCCATGTGTCGATAGTTGGCATAGAGTCGTTGATTGGGCAGGATCACCTTCTAATTGATGTTCTATGTCTGAACAAAGGGTTTAGTAGGAAGCTTGAAGTGGAGGAGCAAGAAATAAAATGTGGTTGCTCAATATAGTGTAGGAGCAAAATATCGAGCAATGATTGTAGTAACTTGTGAGCTAATTTGGATCAAAGAGTTGCTCCGACAATTAAAATTTGGAAAAAACAGTTAGGACTTTGTATGTGATAATCAAGCAATCCTTCATATAGTGTCAAATCTGGTATCTCGTTAGAGGACTGAGCACATTAAGATCAATTATCACTTTATCAGAGGAAAAAAGTACTCTCAAGAGACAGTGAGCACATTAAGATTGATTATCACTTTATCCGAGGAAAAAAGTCAAGAGATGGTGTTTACATAATTTGTGAATTCGTAGATCAGCTTGCAGATATTTCACCAAGTCACTCACTGATGCTCGTATTAGTTACTTTTATAACAAGCTTGGTACATATTACTTATATGCACCAGCTTGAGGAGGGGGGATGGGAGTATTAATGTATATAGTGTTCCCCATGTAAAAGGAGTATTGTGTATTTGTATAGTATAGTTATAAATAGGACTCAGTGTAATAATGTAGATAAGCATCCGAATATATTTTCCAGTATCTTTACTTCTAAAACTCGTAAAGAAAAAGTGGAAGCCAAGCTACATCAATAATATCTCACTGCAATGTAATTTATTAGTTTCCAAACAACAGACTTCCAATTGACCACACAGCCCATTATTATTTAACAGTATACATTAGCCCACAAATCTGAGGTTACAAATAAAATTCAACATCATTGGTAGTGAAAACATGTATAGCAAAAGGAATAGAAACAAAACATGTAGGGCTAATAGCTTGAGGACATAACCAAATTTGCAATCTCAACACCAATCCGTGGAAGAAAATTATTGCTAAAGTCTTGGACTCTGGCAGAACATATGCTTCCATAAGTGAAGAGAGAACAAATTGAACTTTCTTACAGCACCAAGCATGATAAAGGAAATAAATAGCCTGTTATGCAAGCAAGAATCTGAAGGGACAATAAAAGTTCTAGTTTATACAAAGGAAAGCAGGAAATAAGAGGAAAAAATAAATAAGTGGGATCAAAACCTCATCTTTACCTTCAATTCCACAATTCCAACTAAAGTTATCATTGCATCCATCATTGCCACCTTCACCATTCGCATCATTGTGCTGTATTTTCACCAACCGATCCAGATGAGAACTAGTTTTCATGTTCCAAACAATAAAGAGCATTAAACTAAACTTATACCTTACTATTGTATGAAACAAGGTCATACAAGGTAAAGCCATCATGTGCAATCACGAAGTTGACACTGTGGTACGGCTTTCGCTTGTTCACCTATGGAAAGCAAAAAAAAAAAAAATGAACTCGGTGAAATTGAAGCAGCATGAAAAGAATACAATGTATTTTAGAATAGAAAATTGCTTATGTTTCAAGTTTATGGATGAAAAATCAATTGATTTACATGGAAGACATACCTAGTAAGCCTTCCAATAATTTTTTTATCTTGATGCATAAGTCAAACATAAGGCATTCCTTTGTCATTTTTTAATAACTTTCGAGAGAAGTCACTCCAGCATCACTATGCTCCCCAAGCGGAAATGCCACATAAAGGTTTCCCATATTTAAAAACATAACACCAGGGAACAGAAACCCAAAACAGAACCTTGCATAGTAAGAAAATTTCAACCACTACCTTGGTTCATCATTACCAAAAGAATGACAATGACAATGAGGATGGTCCTCCTTATTTCCCCAGCTCAATGAAAGTTCTTAACAGGCATAAATGAAGTTTTAATACATTCATTCAGTTGGTAAACTATCAAATGATATGTTTAATGGTGAGAACGTCATGTTGGTGGTAGATGGTGAAAATCAAGAAAAAAGTTGTACCTAAAAGCCAGTCAATCAAAGACTAATAGAAACAGAACACAGGAAACATCTGGATTGGATGATAAGGGGATCAGCAGGGGAGGCCTTCACTAATTTAGGGGTGTTGTATAGTTGTATTTGATTGTGTGGAAGAGGGCGGGGCGTTTGATAGCATCCTTGGTAGCTCAACTTCATTAAGGGTCAAGGATGAAGCTTTGAAATCTCCAAGAAGGCCCATGCCAAGATCTCACACCAAGGAGTTTTAAGACAAGCTCATTTAGCTTCAATAGACATTTAAAGTGTCTTATGGTGGGGAAAGAGCTCAAGCCCACGGAATATCTTTGGACCAAGCATCATAATTATTTGGTAACCCAGGTTGAAGTCGAAGAGGAGATAGATTATAGCCCAAAATTTAGCAACTAAAGAGCTTGAGAGGTGCCAGTGGATCTTCTTTCGGCACTTAATAAGTTGTAATAAAACAGATGGGTCAACACAAAGTATCACAAATGAAGGATGATCAAGTTTACCAATTAGTTCAACCACTATTGATTGGCTCGGTAGCAGCAAAGTTGAGCCTTTAGGACTAAATAGTTAATGCTTAGCTCAGTCTTATACTGAATGTCAAAGAGTAGAACATCGGCTGTGATAGCGGCATCAAGCAACTATTGAAAGATTTGAAATTTGGAGAGATTAAAGAGAAGAAACTTGTGTGCAATCATGAAGTTGCAGTATACATAGCATTGAATCTGGTGTTTAATGAGAGGACCAAACATATAGAGATCGGTATTCATTTTGTCAGAAAAAAGGTACTCTCGTGAGGCATCATCACGAGGTTCGTGCGGCCAAATAATCAGCTTGTAACATTCACCAAGTCCCCAGCTGATCCAAGAACAAGCTATATAAGTAGCAAGCTAGGTGTCAATGCACCAAAGTACGGGGGAGCGGCAGAATCTTTGTGAATATTCTAGAATATATGTAATAGGTAGCTTAATTTACACCTCTTGTAATTGGGCATTGATTTCATTTCCTTTCTAGAACGTGTAAACATAGTTATTTAAACACCAACAGCTTGAGGGAATAATTAAGTGGAGCTCTCTCTTATTTTCTCTTCCACTTCACACCTCCAAACTCCAATAGTGGAATGATAGTGCTGACTGAGGGTCACTCCGTCAATGACGGTAGGCAAGCGGATGATGTTCTTTGTGATGTGATTCCAACGCAAGCTTGTCATATTTACTTGGCACTCATGGAAATTTGATAGGCAAGTGAGGCATGAAGTAGAAAGTCTTGAGCTCAATGGCAAGAAATATACACTTTGCACCTTTATCTCCTTTTCAGGTGTATGTAGATTAAAAAAGATTGAGAGAAATCAGAAAACGTAAGCATGAGAGAGAAAAGATGGAAGGAGCAAGCGGCTGCTTGTAGACATCCCAGGAAAGGCAAAAGGAGAGGCAGTGTTGTGTGAAGTAAGTGGGATGTCAAGTGAAGGAAAAAAGTGATCTGTGTGTAAAAGAAAAAGGAGAAGTCCCTGAGGTAGGGAGAGAGGAAAAAAAGTTCAAGAGGAGAAACAAAAAAGAGTTTGAAAAAGACTTTTATTTAGTCCCTAACTCATTAACTCTTTCTTATTTGTGATACCTTTTTAGTTATTTTTGTGGAAAAGCATTATTATACAGTGCCTTGTAGTGCCTTGACTACAGAATTTAATGAAAAAACTTAAAACTTGATTCTAGATTATAGATTTAAATAGATAACACAAATCCAAAACTAAAAAACCTCTAAATATTCTGACCTTTTATTTCATGAACGGGAAGTTTTCACTTCTCTCTACTTACTCCGGGTAAAAGATACAAAATATTCTTACATAAACATGGTTAGAATCAGTTTCTTTTACTATAGAAGGAAAGGATAAATACAAACTCGGTATTCCCACCCAAGTGCGTGGCCTAGTGGTTCAATGAAATTGGGTTGAGCACAATGAGGTCTCAGATTCAATTCCCAATAGAGACAAACACTAGGTGATTTCTTCCCATTTGTTCTAGCCTTAGTGGACAAAGTTACCTGGTACCTGTTGCTGGTGGGAGGTGACATGTGTCCCGTGGAATTAGTCGAGGTGCGCGCAAGCTGGCCCGCACACCTACGTTGTGCACCTAAGTTGCGCGGATTCTCCAAAAATACCTTACTTTGGAAGAATCCAACACGTATCCCTGGTCATTTTTGAAAAGTCCGAGCAACATAGACAGACACCACGGTCATAAAAAGAAAAAGAGAAAAAATCTCGGTATTCCATATGAAATCAGCTTAAATGAGATGGTAATAAATCAAGGCAAACTCTGTACTGATACATTATGAAATGGCACCTACATGTATAATGAAATGATCATGCAAACAAAGTTGGGATGTAAATTGAAATGGACGGACACATAAATTCTACTTTTAGAATGGCTCAACCGACGAAAAGGATCAAATTGATCTAGCCATATGCATTGACACAGATCAAATACTTTAATAAACCAATCTAATCAAATAGGAGTCTACTGGTGAAGCAACTTGCTACCACAGAGAACTGAAAGTTTCTCAAATATGAAATATAATCAATTAAGCAAAAGAAGAAATGGAACTAAGGAGGCAGAGCAAACAGAAAGTGTTGTGAATATTCTCTAGCTGTCAAGGCATAATTCTGGAGCTGTAGCTCTTACTCTGTACAGATCCGCTGAACCTGCGATACGGGTTGCAAAATTCCCTTTCATCCCAGCATCACCCTGTCCAATCATTTCAGGATAAGATATATTCAAGGAAATTCTCAAGACAAACATTATAAAGAAAATCCTAGTATAAAACCCAAAAGCTGAAGCAGCTGAATGATGTATCCGACAATATCTACATTGCCACAACTTCTCGGGGACAACGACATATAATAAACAAACATATCTTACAATTGAGTTTTATTATTTATATATAGAAAATGTTAGTGTAATTTCAAAATACCAAGAGGACGATTCAATGATTATGCCAAAGTATAACTTGTCCTGTCAAAGTTAGAATATGCTGAATAAAACACTTGTATCTTTAAAAAGTTTAGATATATTAAGAGTCGGATTACTTGAAAAAAGTGTTGATTTGTGAATACCTAACTAGGATGGGGTCTGATTTTGTAGGATCTAAATAAATCTGATAAAATTAGATCTGGTATACTACTGAAGTGTTTAGGAAATTAGATCAAATAAAATCATCACTTGATTCCCAGATCACCTCGAATCAAGGGATATGATTGCTAGTTTGTTTGCTTTTCTCTACTATATATTTGTACCTGTACAGATGAATAAAATGTACATTTTTAGTACCAAAACTAACATGGTATCAGCGCAGCTTTATTCTTGTGCTACTTACGAATAAAACAGCATTTTTGGGCTGCATTAACCAGCAGAATCAATAGAAGCTGAGAATTCTATTAACAAAGTTCCGACCGAAACAACAATGAAGCCGTGGTGTGATTTTTGCAAGAAACACGGGCACAATCTAGCAATAGAACTTGTGTCTGATAATCAAGCAACCCTTCATATGGCTTCCATGAGAGGACTAAGAACATTGAGATTGATTGTCACTTTGTTCGAGAAAAGATACTCTTAGGTGATATCAATACAAAATTTGTAAAGTCAAGTGATTTGCAGATATCTTCACCAAGTCCATCACCGGGTCCTCGTATTAATTACATCTTTAACAAGCTAAGTACATATGGCTTGTATGCATTATCTTGAGGGGGAGTGTTAGAATAGGAGTCGGAACAGCAAAAGCATACATAATTCTACTTGAAAAAGGATTGCAATGTAGTGTTTTTGTTGGAAAATGAAAATAGTGTAGTCTCCTAGTTGGAAAAGAATTATAATGTAGTGTCTATAAATAGAGTCTCGGTGTAATAGTGTAGATACACAATTCAATAATATTTTTTCTCCTTGTAATTCACGGTAGCAACGTGCATCTTCCCGATGACTACTTTCTCATATATAATTTACGTAGTACCGTGCATCTTTCCTGACTACTTTCTCATATCTGAATTGCATAGCCCTGTTCAGTGACCTATTAGATCTAATTTGCATAGTTCCATGCGTCTTTTCAGTGACTCCTCGGATCTTATTTATGAAGTCTCACTTATCGTCAGTGTTGTGTGAAAACCAACATCCAAGAGGTCAAGTGTCTCCTTGCGACCAAACCCCAACCAACACCACGGCGAATCGACCTCCCATAGGTTGGCAGTTGAGTCTAGTCCATTCTGGCCAGTTTTTTGATGACTTTCTTCTGTAAAATCTACTCGTCTCTAGATTTCGAGATGACCATATATTTAATATCAGTTTCCGACAATTCTCCAGCAACAAAGCAACAAATCGACTTTACAGGAACGTTTACTACTTATTAGACCACTTTTTCAGTTTGTTTCTTTTCATCTAATGTCGTCCAGACGTCCCGAGCAATCCTTACCAATTTTATGGGCACACATATTCACCAAGTTCCTCTATGGTCCTCATATTTATTACATTTATAACAAGCACGGTACATGACCTATAAGCACTAACTTGAGAGTGTGTTAGAATTGGAGTAGGTTAGGAATAATATATAGAATCCTACTTGAAAAAAGATTGTAATGTAGTGTCCTATTTGGAAAAGGATTGGAATAAAGTGTGTATAGATAGGGTCTCAGTGTAATAATGTAGATACACAATTCAAATAATATTCTTCTCTTATATTTCTCACAGAACTCAATCACCTATTAAAGGGAGAGTAATGAAAGAGAAGAGGTGAACCTCACCCAGGTAAGAGTTCCAGAGTTCCACCGGAGAGAGTGTTCATGAGGAAATTGTTAGATGTGTTGTTCAGCGGAGACTATTGCACATTAGGATAAACCTTATTTGATTAGATATTCAAGGAGAAACAAGATAGAAGAAACCATCACCTTGCAATGAATCCTTTTCTTCTAGTCAGTCATCTCTGATCTCTAATTCTAATGATTGATTTCGATATACCTATTGCCTAAAGAAAAGGGGTTAGATAAAGGGATTAGATCTTGTACCAAACATCCTGTTAAGAATGAAGAGAAGTCCCACACTGGTGGTTAATGAGATGGATGGACTCTTTATAAGGCTCGGACAATCCTCCTCCCTTTGAGCTAAAGCTTTTGGGGTGTGAGGTCCAAAACCTAATTTTTACGTGGTATTAGCGCAGACAGAGGTCCTATGATCATATCTCACCGCCACCTATTATTAAAAAATTTCCACATGCTTGGCCCATATAATAAAATAATAAAAGTGCTTTTATTATTTTATTATATTCTCAACATGTCCCCCTTACATGCGGGCCTGATTTATTTTCATGGACCAAGCACATGGAAATATTTTTTAATAATGGGTGGCAGAGGTCCTGGGATCGAACCTCACCACCACCCATTATTAAAAAAAATTCCATGTGCTTGGCCCATGAAACAAATCAGGCCCGCACGTGAGGGGGCATGTTGGGAATATAATTAAATAATAAAAGTGTGCTCTCTCAAACATTGGCGGTTAATGAGATGAATGGACTCTTCAGAAGGCTTAGACAATCCTCCTCTATTTGAGCTAGCGTTTGAAGTGTGAGTTGGGTCCAAGTCCTAATTTTACATGTCTTATTTCTAACTTTGTGTCCTATGATTCCTTTTCCCCCTCCGATAGAGCTTTTGCCTGGTTCATTTCCTATGTGTCTATTCCATAGGATTGGAAGGAAGATTTCAAAGATCCCAAATGAAAATAAGCTATGCTAGAAGATATTAAAGGTCTTACAAAAAACAAGACCTGGGAATCAGTCATTCCTCCACCAGAGGAGAAACTAGTCAGCTGCAAGTGGGTGTTCACTGTGAAACATAAAGCCAATGGTTCGATTGAGAGGTTCAAGGCTAGATTGGTAGTTAAGGGATTCACTCAAATGTATGGAGTGAACTACCAAGAGACATTTGCTCCTGGTTGCAAGAACACAGTCAGAATCTTGTCATCTTGTCCAATCACACAACAAAACCATGATTGGGAATTGCAACAGATTGACGTGAAAAATGCATTCTCAAATGGTGACTTGAAAGAAGTGTATATAGAGATTCCTCCTAAATTTGACAATGAACAAGCTCAAGGAAAGGTGTGTAAAATGAATAAAGCTTTATACGGGCTAAAACAGTTTCCCTAAGCATGGTTCGATATATTCAGCAGAGCTATGTTTTCTTTTGGTTATCAACAAAGCCATGTTGATCACACTCTCTATATTCGACATCACATGGGTAAGATCACTCTTCTAATAGTTAAGTTGATGACATACCGATAACAGGTGAGAACAAAGAAGAGATGGTTTGACTAAAGAATCTCTCGGCTCGGAAGTTTGATATCAAGGATCCAGGGAATCTGCAATACTTTTTGGGAATTGAAGTGGCTAGATCATGAAAAGGGATCTTCATTTCTCAGAGAAAATATATTCAAGATCCCCGAGAAGAAACGGGTATGTTGGAATGTAAACCAGTAGGATCTCCAGTTGAGTGCAACCACAAGCTACAAGTAGGGATAGGAGAGTCAGTTGATAGACAAAAATATCAGAGATTGGTTGGAAAACTCATTCATCCCACACACTAGACCTGACACAACATATGCAGTCAGCATGGTAAGCCGGTTCATGCATGATCCTCGTGAGTCTCACATGCAGGTTGCCTTTTGTATTTTCGATATTTGAAATCTGCTCCTGGAAAAGGTCTTCTTTTCGCCAAACATGGTCACCTCCATATAGAAGCTTTTTCAAATGTTTTTTGGGCTGGATCTCTAGATGATAGGAGGTCTACAGCCGGCTACTGCATACTTGTGGGAGAAACTTAGTCACTCGGAGAAACAAGAAGCAAAGTGTAGTTGCTAGATCAAGTGCTGAAGCAGAGAATAGAGCAATGGCTCAAGGTGTTTGTGAACTTCTATGGCTGCGAAAGCAACTAGAAGAACTGAAAATATCCTGAGATGATAAATTATCCTTGTACTGTGATAACAAGGCTGCCATCAGTATAGCCCATAATCCAGTATGACCGGACGAAACGCATTGAAATTGATCAACACTTCATCAAAGAAAAGTTGACAGATAATATCTTGAACCTGTTCCATGTAACATCTAACAAGAAGCTAGCTGATGTTTTTACTAGAGGGCTCAGCAATAGAACTTTTCAAAACTTAGTTTCGGACTGGGGCATGTGTGTGATCTATGCAGCAACTTGAGGAGTATTAATAAATCTGATTCTGTTCAGATTTAATCAGATTCAGATCTGATTCTGATCTCTTTTTGATATGATCAGATCTCTAATCCTAATTAGGCAGATTCTTATCTAATTTAGTTTCCAGCATTATAGAGACTATATTCTGTTTCCTTGATTGTATATTTCATAGTTAGGTTGTACAGGAACACTTGAGAATTAATAAAATCTCTCTTCTCAAAGTCTACAGCCTGAGAATTACTGTGTAACTGTACCAAATGTAGACTTAGCAGTTGCTTTCTCGGGTAGGGGGCACAGTACATACGATGACCCAAAAAGGGTGAATTGGTATAATTGTAAAGTCCTGTATGGTTATCAAAAAGTGGAATTAATCGAGGTGCGCGCAAGCTTGCCCGGACACCACGGTTATCAAAAAAAGAAAATGAAGTCCTGTATGTTTTTCAACTGTTGAAAATTTGGAAAAAAGACAGATACGCCAAAATAACTAAAGTCCAGTTTAACTATGAAAAATGAATAGGGCCTAATAAAAGATGTTTGTCTCCAGGAGAGTGAATTTTGCTCTCATCATTACTCTTTGAAACCATCTATAAATTTATCATTATAAAAGCTAACAAGGAAATTTAGCATCATAAATAGAAGTCTCGTCATTTTGTGTTATAATCATGAATATAAGAAATTTAAACCTCCTTATATCAGGAGAAAACATTTAGTCACTTTTCTGTTACTTTCACATGTACTTGACTAATAATGGAAAAAATTGGACAAATAAATTTAAATTTAATGAAAATTTCAATTCAGATTCTCTCATATTGGTCACCTTTATAAATCTCCTAATGTCATCACGGTACTTCCCGTTCCACTCAGCCCACCTGCATACACGTTTATCAAGATAAGTGACATGCTATGAAACTTCACGATAAAAAGGGTAGCCTGGTGCACTAAAGCTCCTGCTATGTGCAGGGTCCGGGGAAGGGCCCGGACCACAAGGGTCTGTTATTGTACGCTAGGAAATTCCAATCAAAGCATTTAGCGGTACATATTGAATATTTTGAAATTTTAGGCAATTGAGTCGTAATAATCAGAAGAGTAAGAAATATAAAACTTGTTAATATAATTAAAGGAGTGTTCATATGTCATGCCAAGCAACCATAATCACTTGCAGACCACCGAAAAACCATGTCAACTTGCTAGGTAATCCAAGAAACACAGTCATGTTGTGTTTTCCAGACTCCCCAAGAATATTGCTGCAGCCATACCAGAGCCTACAAAATACACTACTTTGGAGGATCCTACACACACCAGGCAACATTTTGGAAAGTCTGAGCAACATAGCTGTCATACGATGCAGAATGAGGACAGCTAATTTTAGTTACTAAAGCAATAAACTATAGGCATTTTCCAATCTAGTTGGCATATCAGACAAGTTTAGCCAGCACTTCTCCAGACATCTTAAAGAGGTTACCCGGGAAAACAACGCATCCACCATTTATTTGTATTCCATGCTCAAACATGACTTTTCTGTAAATATTTTAGGCATGACACTCCATGTTTAACGAAAAACCCAATAATCCAGTTGACAGTTAAAAGTACTATCATTATTTGTATGGCTTGTTGCTCTTCAAAAATTGTCAGTTTTCACTTCCAAGTATTAATTGTTTTAAAAAAAAAAAAGTCGGAAGTTTTCACTTCCAAGTATTAATTGTTTAACAAAAAAAAGACTGTAAAGTATGTTATGGTTAGACTCTGATTGTTTGGAATTCATAGAACAAACCTTTAAAGATGGTAAATCAGGCAAATAAAAAAGCCAGAGAACTGACATAGGTTGGTCCATTTGACAGGTTCACCCAATTGTTTCCTCAAACCTAATTCTCTAGAAAATATATGTGAGAAATAGAGACACGGGAAAAATATATTATTATTAAGATAGGTTGAGTACATCATTACACAAAGCCCTACATACAGACTACATTACAATCCTTTCTATGCAGTACACTACATACAATACTATTCTTATTCCTATTCTAACACTCCCGCTCAAGCTGGTGCATATACAAGTCATGTATGGAGCTTGTTACAAATGTAACTAATACGAGGATGAGTGAGAGACTTGGCGAAAATATATGCAAGCTTATCACTTGACTTCAGTAATTTCGTAACCATAGCTCCTGAGAGCATCTTTTTGCTGACAAAGTGAGTCAATTTCAATGTGTGGGGTCCCTTTTTATTAGAGTCAAGGGTAAACTAATTTCAATGTGTTTAGTCCTCTCGTTATATACTGAACTTGGAGCAATACGATGACCGATTGATTATCATACACAAGTTTAATTTGATTGATTTCTCCAAATTATATTTCTTTGCACAACTGTTTGATCTCAACTAGCTTACAAGCTGCTACGGCCATTACTCAATATTCTACTTCTACACTAGATCGAGCAACCACATTTAGTTTATTACTCTTCCAAGACACCTAACTACCTACTAAAACATAATATCTAGATATAGAACGTCTATTAGAGATGATCTGCCCAGTCAGTATATCCAACGATTTACTCATAGCCTCAATCCTTGAAGAGTAGTGCTTTGGTCTCTGGGGCTAGCATTATACTCCCTCCGTCCCATTTTATGTGTCATCATTTTCTTTTTAGTCCGTCCCAAAAAAAATGTCATCTTTCCTTATTTGGTAACTATTTAAAGATACAATTCCACTTTTACCCTTATTGGTCCCACTTAATTAAAAAAAAGACACTAACACATTTTTTGATAAAGAACAATTTGGTAAACATTACCAAGTCTTTCCTTATTTCTTAAATTTCGTGCCCGGTCAAATGGCGACACATAAAATGGGACGGTGGGAGTATATCGTAGAATGCACGCAACTGCATCCTAATGCATCCCAATGGCCATCGTATGGAAAATCACAAACTGATTTACAACACTCACAGAAAAAAGAAATGCTAGGTCTAGTCACTAATTGTGAGATAGTTGAATTTACCAATTAGACACCTATATCTTCTGGGATCAATGAGTAGCTTCCTTGTCGTGGCAGGGGTTAAGCATTCGTATCCATAAGCATGTCAATGGGTCTGCATCTCATCATTCATATCTCCTTAAGAACAGCGGCGATTTTATGTGCAATATTTGGGGCACGTAAACCCGTGTTCTTTTAGTAAAACTAGATATTTTATGAACATATTTTCTAGAATGATCTAATATTACCTGTTGGCACCCATGCTACAAAAAGACTTGAAGGTGCACTTAGTTAAAAGCTTACTTATTTACCAAGAGGAACAAGGATCCATTTCCACTTAACACATTTTTTCCTTCTTTTTGTAAGTAGTGCACCCATTCGTTAAAAGCTTAATTATTTACCAAGAGGAACAAGGATCCATTCCCACTTAACATATTTTTTCCATCTTTTTGTAAGTAGTGCACCCATACACCAAAAATCCTAGAATCGCCTCTGCTTAAGAATATCTAAGGCATACTTCGTTGTGAATAACAATATTTGATCTAGACTAAGCAACCTTAATACCTAAAATACTTTAGTCAGTCGAGGTGTTTAGTTTGGAAATGTTTGTAGAATATGAGAAGGAATAGGAATAACGTATAGAATCCTACTTGGAAAAGAATTGTAATGTAGTGTCCTATTTGGAAAAGGAATGGAATGTTGTGTTTATAAATAGGGTCTCAGTGTAATCATGTAGATACAACAATTCAATAATATTCTTCTCTTATATTTCTCACATGGTATCAGAGCCTACGGTTAAAAGTCTGGTGGTTCAAATTGAAGACATGACAAAAACAAACCTGCAACCAATTTGACGATAGCAAAGATATTTTGTCAAAAAAAAGTCCCAATAAAAAAAAGGGAAAAGGGTCAAAAATACCCCTCTACTTTGAAAAATTGGTCTTTACCCTCAGTCATACTTTGGGGTCATATTTACCCCTGCCATTAAGAAAGTTATCAAAAATACCCTTTTTTTAACACTTTTCCACCATGGCAAGATCATAGCCACATGGCATGACATTTGGAGTAAGGTGGATGCCACATGGCATACCACCTCAGCGCATGCCACCACAGCATCAGGCCTTCTTTTTAAATTTTTAATTTTTTTCTTTAAGTTTTGTTAATTATTTAAGTTTATTAATTTTTTAGAAAATATTCAAAATAATATTTAATTAGTTACAATTAAAATATTATTTTGAACTGAACATCGTGAACCATTCCATCTCTGTCGAAAAATGGTGGACGATTGTAGGTTCAAAAAGCAGATTAGCTCCATTAGGAGTGTAAACACCTTGCACACATTTGGAGTACTTTTCGGTCAAACACCTCACTCAAGGATCACCATGAGGAGGGAAAAGAAGAAAACGAGGACCAGTGTTCTACTATAGATTTGTCTGAGCAGTCTCCTAAAAATTTAGGAGCTGAAAAACAAGTCAGCCTTGACAAAAAATGATGACCATGTTCAATTGCCTCCGAAATTCAAGGTCTCTTTTGACCCTATATGATTTGCAAGAAAAGTTAAACCCTTTAATGGCATAGTAGGCTATACATTTAAGTTAAAATACAGAGACACACAAATTACGAAAAGCCACTACAATAGGTTTATGTAAAGGCAGTATTATTATTGACAATGTTTTGCTATTTTTATTGAAGATAGAAAAATTGTTTTCGTGTTGCGTGAGGTTAAGGTTTTTCCATTGTAAACATATTCTTCTCCATGAATGTACTTCACAGTGTTATATATTGTGTGTGACTATGAGCTAATGATTTTGCTAAAGAGAGATCAGAGATGCAGCTTAAGCTCTGCATATGCCATTAACTCAAATATTTCTTCGGTAGTTTTTTAACTTATCAGCATAATCTCACCTAGTCTCTTGATTAACTTTAGACTCAAATAACCCTTTAACTATAAACTGAATAGCCAATTTTTTTACAGGTTTTGCCTTTTGACTTCAAAAAAACTAAAGAAGACTGCAATATATAAAGTTTGGGATGGCAAACTCCTCCACCACTAATTGGTTAAGAATTTAAAGAAAACTCACTTTCTTCAGTGGCTCTTTTGGAATTAGTCAGCGGAGGTGGCATGCCATGTGGCATCCACCTCACTCCAAATGTCATACCAACAGGCTATGATCTTGCCGTGGTGGAAAAGTGTTAAAAAGAGGGGTATTTTTGCTAACTTTCTTAACGGCGAGGGTAAATATGACCTCAAAGTATTACTGAGGGTAAAGTTGACCAATTTTTCAAAGTAGAGGGGTATTTTTGATCCTTTTTCCTAAAAAAAATTACATGTAGAGACAATTGTCAATCATATTTTCAACAATCTCGCTGCTATATTTTTAAAAATAAAGTTCACTTTTAACCCTACAAAGGGCTCCAATATTTTTAATCCGAAAGGGCTCATATATTTTTAATCCAAAAGAACTTCATTTTTAAGCATGCCAAGCAGTAATGAAGATCATGTGAAGAACGAAAATTTCGCATGTGAAGAAGGTGGATCAAGTTTTATCAAGAAAATCAAGACAAAAATGAGAGATTTGTTAGAGTTTTTACCAGTATTTTCTTTCCAAATCTGAGCATTCATTTTCTATTGAATGAAAATAAAAGTAATACAATAATTACTTTTATTTTTTCTAAAAGAAAAATATAAAACTCTTTCATATTTGGCCAACCTCTTTTTTGGAGGAAAGGTTTTGAACCTCTATAAATAGAAGACCCCTCTTCTCATATCATAACACGATAGCATCCACAATGTAGTTCTTAAAGAGTTTTGTTAAGGGGGAGATTTTCTTTCAAACAATTTTTAACTTTTTGATTAGTTTTCATAATATGTAGATCGTTTGAACAACCATATCAATAATATGCCTTTTTAGTATAGTTTTATGTGTCATTTGATTTATCGCCACCATGGTTTACAACTATTAGCTTCCACATAATGCCCCATCAATTTCGAACCCTACAAGTGGTATCAGAGCCTCTACGATCTTGATTAGAGAATCAAAGAGCTTCCGTCATCGACCGGTGGCTATAAACCCATATATGACGCCCGTCTGGCCAATGATCATGTTAGCAACAGATTGGGCCACCGTGCTTCTTTCCGATGACTATTTTTCTCATATTTGATTTGCATAGCACTGTGCATCTTTCTAATGACTATTTTCTCATATCCGATTTGTGTAGCACTGTGCATCTCTCCAGACTATTTCTCATGTTTAATTTGCACAGTAGCGGACATCTTTCCAGACTACTTTCTTATATCTGAGTTGAATAGCATCATGTGTCGTTTCGGTGACTCCTCAAATCTGATTTTGTGTTAGGTCGTGCCATCATTCTAACTCTACCCATATAATTTCTCTTTTTCAATGGGTTTGTGCCGTCGTTCCAGCTCTGCCAATATAATTTCTCTTTTTCAGTAGGGTTGTGCCTTCATTCTGACCCTACCCATATACTCTCTTTTCCAGTAGGGTCATGCCATCATTCCGATCCTACCCATATAATTTTTTCTCATATTATGACCGTTTTTGAGCCGTCAAATCGAATAATCCAGCACGTGGGCATATTCCAGTCAGTTTTTCAGTGATTTTCTTGTTCAAGATCTACTCATCTCTTGATTTCGAGATGATCCATATATTTTATATCAGTTTCTGGCAATTTTCCAGTAGTAGATTGACTTTCCGACAATGTTTACTAATTTTTCGACCACTTTTTCAGTTTGTTCCTTTTAAACTGAGGTATTCTAGACGTCCAGAGCAGTCCTTACATCCCTCATTGATCCTTGTATTAATTACATCCATAACAAGCTTGGTAATATGCCTTGTATGCACCAGCTTGAGGAAGAGGGTAAAATATGAGTAGAAATAGGAAGTACATAGAATCCTACTTGAAAATGGATTGTAATGTAGCATCCTATTTGGAAAAGGATTGGAATGTAGTGTCTATAAATAGGGTCTCAGTGTAATCATGTAGATACAACAATCAATAATACTCCTCTCTTATATTTCTCAAAATGTTGAAAGAAATGTTGCTTCAAATGAGTGATACCATCCTAGTCCTTATCAAATCTAACAATATTCAACATAAACCACCAAATATATACACAAACTTGAAGTAGAGTACCGATAAAACACAAAGTGCTCAGAGCCACTGTGTGTCATGCCAAACTCTTAAGTTACAATGGTGAACTTTACAAACCACGCTTGAGGAGGTTGTTCATAGCATAGAGTCACCAGTGCAATCTCCGTACAAGGCTACTAGACTCCCTTTAAGCAACAAAACCAGGTAGTTGCTCCATACAAACTTCCTCCACAAGGTCACCCTGTAGAAAATCATTCTCCAAATAAACTTCCTCGCCAAGGTCACCCTGTAGAAAATCATTCTTAAAGTCCAACTAATAAAGAGAACGGAGGGTAGCACCCATGTATAGAAAAAGACGAACATATGTTATTTTCACCTCATGAGAGTAAGTATAGGTGTAATCAAACCCAAATATTTTGAGTATATCCCTACAAGGCGAACATTAAGCCAATCAGCTTGGTCGTTCGAACCGATTTTGACCGTATAGCCCAACAACAACCAAAAATAGATTTACCTAAAGCAAGAGAAACAAACTCCCAAATACCACCCGCATATAAGGCAGACATCTCGTCATCAATCATAGCTTTTCACCATCTTAGATGAAAACATAGGACAAAGATATTACAAAGGCATAATGGAGTGATGACAGACGACGGTTAACTTAAAAAGGTATAATGGGAATTAGTATTACAAGTGGACGATATACCATTTTGAAGTGCAATAGGTTGACAAGGAGAAGACGAATCCGAAGTATGTGCAGGGTCCAGCGCAGGACGTGAATCATCTATGCCTAAAAGTCAATATAGATAAGAACTCACAGAAAAGATGTAAAGTCAATATAGATAAGAACTCACAGAAAAGATGTAAAGTCCGAGATTCAATTTTGTATCTCAATTTTGGGAGCTACTGAAGCATGGTGGAAGATACCAACTGTATGTCACATTCACAGACCGTAAATCGAAAAGATGATAGAACAAGCAAGAAAAGCCTGGAGAAATCCATGGATCAAGATCACTTTTATGATCCATAAGCCAACAAGGAAGGAAGCTCGGCTAGTGCGGATCATCTAGTTGACTGTTTTCGATCGCCATCCACGGACCGTATGTCTCATTCATGGTTAGATGGTTCACGGTGGACTTTAGAGAACCTAAAGCAAAGCATTAAAGGAAGGGCAAAGAGGATACAGATCATATGTCCATTTTACAGTCTGTAAAAGTACGTTGAAGCGTATCTTCTGACAGTTTTGGATTCTGTAAAGTAGGCTGACAGGTAAAGATTTCTAATGAATAATTCCTTGGTGAGTCATAAACGATTGAAACTAGGAGGATAAGTATTCTAAGGCATTATCACCACGAAAAGAATGAAAAGAAACACCAAATTGATTTTGTATTTCAAACAAAAACTCGTGAATATTGCAGGCAACTCGGAATAATCTTTCATTAAGGAAATCCAAGTACATCTTGAATAATCCTCGACGAAACTAACGAAATAACGAAATCCTAATGAACTAATGAAAAAAACAGACTGTCACTATGGAGAATGTTAAAGCGGGTGTGTTTCCCAAGTTGACACGACTCACAATCTAATGTGGACAAACTAGAAAACAAGACACCATCTTAGCTGGAAAAAATTCTGATGTCCCAAAACTTGGTGGATTAAGTCGGAGGATCTGTAACTAGACATCTATGGAGAAATTAGAAGAGGTGAGGTAGGAAAGGCTGAATAGTGAGTGGAGAGATATAGGAGCTTCAATTGACCCCAGGTACACAGAAGTTCCAATAGCTCACCCTTATAAGCATTTCACACCATTCGGGCACCTTGTTGGTCCTATAAATAGCTCACCTTTATAAAGCAGTCAAAAAAGGGAGAAAAAGATGATATAAAGAAGTTGCAATCATTAGGTAAAACATGGAGGCTGTTATTACAAGGTAATGGCTTCATTTTTTCATCTCCAAAGTAATAATGTTTTACTTCCAAAGAATTTGAGGTAAGATATCCTTCACTTCGGTCCATTGATTTGTGAGATCATTTCATTTAAAAGTTCCATTTGTTAGAGAGGGAACATATTTACGTATTTATTTTAGCTCTACAACACGCTTCCTCACGTTCAAGCCTAACCCTTCTCTTATTTATATTTTTCGTTTGCCAAGCACGTGAAAATACTTTTGAATGGCAGTGATGGTGAGACTTGAACTAAAGACGTCCACTTTCCCTCATACCCTGTTGAATAAGTTAACCACTTCCTAAAAGCTTCAACTATCAGCGAGCTGACACATTTATTTATTTATTTTAAGTCTCCAACAAGATCGCCAACTAAATCAGCCCACACTAACCTAATTTTCACATTCACACAATCTAATGCATTAGATGATTTTCCATCCCTTTCCTATAGGATAAACTAATAAGAGATAATTACAGTCCAATGCCTTCTGATGATATTCCAATGCCTTCTGATGATAAATATACACATAATATACATGTTGTATACATCAATATACATTTATGCACAAATATACATAAAATGTGTGTGTGTGTGTTGTATATTTTGACTAGTGCCCGCAATTAATTTCTGCCGATGGGCTAAAAATGAAAAAATCCCAACTAATAATGTATAATAATGATCTTTTGGACATTACCGGTCCCAATTTGGAAACTTCCCAACAAGATAAAGTCCTCCACAATCCCATGGCTCAGCAATAATTTTGCACCTCGATAGTACACTATCTTTGGCAATGGCCTGCAAGTATGTAGCATCTTGTTCATTCACAAGCATGAATGCATCATGTAGTAAATCATTTTCAGCGTTTTCTAAATTTACGGAGTCATCTTTTTCTAACACGTGAAAAGTTGGAGCTGAGCATATTAATGATGAAAATTTATGTGAAAAAGAAAATCAAAGAGACGAGAAAAAAGAAGATAAAACAAGGAAGGAAATAATCCTAGATGATGATAGAGAAGAGTTGAGGTTAACATGAAAATTGTGAATGAAAGTGGAATATAAATGTCCTGTGTAAGTGAAAACAGTAAATGTTTCACCTTAACAAGGGGGGGAGCATTAATGGGGGTACCATCTGCCCCTCTGCAAAGAACACTAGCAAGATCAAAGCGAAATCCATCGACATGATACTCGGTGACCCTTTAGTTGCTCCAACAAAAAGTAAACATAGAATACCGAATGGGAAAAAAAGTTAGTAACGCATATTAAATAAAAAACAAGTCATCCAGGACAATATTCTGCCTGAAATAACTTCAATTAGGTATCTGCATCCCAGATATTAACAAGAATATGGAAGGACCACTGGAAACAGAGGACAAAAGGAGAAGGATAATAAGCCTGGAAAACCTAATCCAGACAACTGATTAAATCCTATAGAAGCCAACATAGCGAATTTTATGAATATATCAGCATTCAAAGATGGAAGTATATGTTCCAACCATATCAACTGACCACCCAGCAAGTCTGCATAGACCATTGTGTGTACATGACCGAGTAAAAGGTCGCTTAAGAGGTCAAGGCTATGTCATAACAGATCTAGATTATTGCCCCAGATTGGCTTCCAGATCATAACTGTATTACTAAGCAACTGAAGAAAATAGATATATGGGATAGAAGAGAAACAAACTAATTATAGAAATACGTCTGTATCTGATTACTTATTTCATCAACAGGAGGAAAAAAAGATAACTGATTGATTATAGTTCGCTAGCCACCAAAAAAAGAGAGAGAGAGAACTGATCGATTATAGTTTGCTAGCCACTAAGTATTTCAAATGGGGTTGTGCAATTACTGTGGAACCTATCACTAAAAGACACTAGAGGAGAATAAGACAAAGTGGAGAGCAAAGACGTCTGTGACACACTTAAACAAGTACGTAGAATAGTGACATTAGCAAGTACTTTTTATGTGTTATGCAAACAAATGAATACAAAAACAAACTGTATCCATAAAGGCCTTGTCATAAAAAACCAACCGCATCCATTAGGGGAAAGCATAGTTTAGTTCTGACTAAAAAAATGATATATTGATATCAATTGGTGAGTAATTACTAATTAAAAGGTACAACACAAATAACTTCAAAGAAGACGGGGAAATGGAAGTACCAGTGTCTTAAGCTTTCAAGTATAAGTTCCATGACTACAGGATGATTGCAGTTAAAAGTATTTCCTGGAAAGACCAAAGCATTGCATCTCAGAGCTCTTATCAAACAACAAATAAAGATGACGAATTTTTAAGCAAAAGATAGAAAAAGCAATAAGAAAATCATATGCCACTCTATGCATTAAAACTTCAAACACAATTATATAACTTGGGAGTCTCATGGACTAAATGACAAGCATGAATCATAATGAAAAACTAATCAGCGAATATTTGAAATACATTACTTTTGTGGAGTAATATTTGTCAACATCTAGTCGAATAAATCATAAACTTGAAATGGTGATACTTTGGACTACTTGCATCAAGTTGAGTAAATCATTAGAATATAACATATGCCTCATGTTAACAATCTTAAATAACCGTTAAAATATCCTGAAGAGAGTATTTTAAAGATGTGTTCAGAACTGCCCTGCAGATTTTCCTTTTATTTAATGGTAAAAAAATGTATGGTTGAATTACCACATCCAGAGAAATTCACCAGCTGAGCATTGTTGTTCAAATCCATCATGTAATATACCTGCAATTGACAGGGAAAGGAATATCATTTAAGAGGGTGGGGAAACAGAGAGAATCAGAGACACAGCATTTTTACAGTAAAACTGAAATTCTGACTGCATCCACAACATCAGATATGAATAGTTGGATTTAGAACTTAATATAGTAAACCTGGTCTCATCTGGTTTTCGAGGGAGACAAAGAATTATAGAGAAAAAACGGATTGAGTTATATTCATCTAAACTATGGGTCTGATGCAGCTTTACTGAGAAGGTTGATAGCAGAGGAAGGGCAAAAAGAAGCAAGTTCTAGCATTTTAACAATAAATGATGGTAGATCATGCACTTCATATTAAACTGCAGAACAGAAAGTAAAGAGGCCACTCCAGTTTAGCAGCTCCGTAAAGTTACGGAAACAACTATTCTTGTAGCCGGTTGATGCATCAATCAAGATGTATCTTAAATATGATGTTGATTACTAAAATGGCTATCTGTTAACAAACACAATACCCCTCGAAATTGCAACCAAAAAATGTAGATGTCCTAAACTGAGTAACCTGTCAAGGTACATTACGTGCAATGAAGATCTAATTCATAACTTTCCAAATATTGACCAAGATCTATTATGTCGAAGAGGTCCTTTACCTTGTTGTCTATTCCTCGAAATGAGGTCGTATACGGGTTTTCATCATCAGCTTCATTTGTGTGATTATAAACAACATCTAAAATGACCTGTAGAATGAAAAAACTTGAGAAAGAGAAACCAACTTCTTCAGATAGATGGTTGAAAAGGTAGAAGAGACATAATGGAGATGCATAGCAAGCTCTTTAAGGACTACACTGATATAAGGCAAACCTCAATTCCAGCACCATGCAAGGCCTTGACCATTTCTTTGAACTCCCGGGAAGCACCGACAGGTCCCCCACCACAACTTGCATATCGACTCATTGGAGCAAAAAAGTTCATTGTTGAGTAACCCCATGTATTGATCTAAAGACAACATGAGTCCAAAAGGATTTATTCAAACCAAGAACATTCTGTCCCTTTAATTAACCATAGTAGTCAATCAAGACTTCCAATACATGAAACTCGAATATATACAAAAAGCATTTATTTCATCAAGTTTCAGCAGGTAGCATATAACCAAGTAGATACAACAACCTATGTTGCTTGGAATCTTCAAAAAATGTCAACCGGTGTGTGTCGGATTCTCCAAAAGTAGCGTGCTTTTGGAGAATCTGACAGGTGCGGCACTGAAAATGAAGAGTCCACAACTTAGAAAACAACATACCCAGTGTAGTTCAGCAATTGGGATCTTGGGAGGGTGATGTGTGGAGAGGTTATTTCCGAAAGACCCTCAGCTCAAGAAAAACAGTTCTAAGCAAGTATGGAAAAGGAATAAAGTAGTGAGAAAGCCATGTTTAAAAAAATGGCGAAAAGAACAATAACAACAGCAAATAATATGAAAACCAAAGCAATGGAAACAACAACACTAACATACCCAGTGTAATCTCCTACGGAGTGTAGACTCCCCCACGGAATGTAGACTCTACGCAGACCTTACCCCTACCTCAGGGAGGTGGAGAGGCTCAAGAGACCTCGGCCCAAGTGCAACAAATCAAAGTTGTTATGAAGAAAAGAAATACGACAATGGAGAAAAAAGGCCAATTCATATGGAAAGTAGTACCGGGCATCTAGAAAAGAACAGTAACAATAATGAAAAAATGAGGTAACTGAAACACAAAAGACTACAGCTAAGTTACTCGGACTCTTCACTTTCGGTGCCGCACCTGTGTCGACACGACATGGGTGTGGGTGTGGGTGTGGGTGTGGGATACATACCCGATATGGTCAACCGATTTTGGGTACTTTGACCAAAATCGACTAGGAAAGTCTGAACAGATTTATGAAATTCTATAATCAAAATAAAAGCTAAGGTGAAATTAAAGAAAATGAAATACCTTGTATATAGAAGTTTCTATATTATTGCTTTTCTTTTTGTCTCCTTTCAGGATTTTCTCCTTGAAAAATATTTTCTCCTTAAGATTTCCACATAATATCTCAAAATTTATGTTTTATAACTCTATTTTTAGATATTTAAATTATTTTTCGCCGAATCCCCGCACCCGTATCCATTTCTAGATCCATATCCCCGAATCTTTAAATTGAGACCGTGAAGGATCCGACCTCTAGATCCGTACCCGTATCGGACACCCGCACCCGAGTCCGAGCAACTTAGGACTACAGATGGTAACAACAGACATCAAAAGCATGAAACTAAAATGTATAAGGCTGATACTTCGACAGACACGGTGCTTCCAAACACCCGCCAAGCCTAATCCCACCGAGAATCAAGACAAAACTCAACTACTTACTAACCTTCTACCCTAATCGCGGAATAAGATAATAGAAAGATAGTAATTGTGAGAAATATTGGAGAAAAATATTATTGAATTGTTGTATATCTAAATTATTACATTGAGACCCTATTTATAGGCACTACATTAGACTCCTTTTTCAACTAGAAAAATGACGTTAGAATCTTTTTTCAAGTAGGATTCTATATAATATTCCTATTCCTACCAATATTCTAACACTCCCCCTCAAGATGGTGCATACAACTCATATTACCAAGCTTGTTACAAATGTAATTAATACGAGGACCAATAAGGGACTTGGTGAAAATATCAGCATGTTGATCACTAGATTTCACAAATTTTGTAATAATATCTCTAAAAAGTATCTTCTCTCTCACGAAGTGACAATCAATCTCAATGTGCTTAGTCCACTCAATGCCGGATTAGATGTGATATGAAGAGCCACTTGATTATCACACACAAGTTCCATTTCACTAATTTCTCCAAATTTTAACTCTCTCAACAACTGTTTAATCCAAAATAGCTCAGAAGTGGCTACCGCCATTGCTCGATATTCTATTTCTACACTAGATCGAGCAACCACACTCTGTTTCTTAATCTACTAGGACACCTAATTACCTCCTATAAAAAGACAATATCCGAATGTAGAACGTCCATCACAAGGTGATCCTGCCCAATCAGCGTCTGTATATCCAACAATCTACTCATGACCTCGATCCTCGCAGAGTAGTTCTTAACCTGGAGCTGACTTAACATATGACACAATGTGAACAACTACATCCCAATGAATATTATAGGGAGAATTCATAGGAAATGTTAGGTCTGGTCACTGTGAGATGATTCATCTTACCAACTAGACACCTATCATTGAGTGGCTCCCCTGTCCTGGCAGGAGTTCAGTGTTCGAATCCATAGGAGCGTCAAAAGATTTACATCCCATCATTTATGTCTCCTCGAGAATGTCTAAAGCATACTTGCGCTGCGAAATAACAATACCTTATCTGGACTGAGAAACTTCAATACCTAAAAAATACTTCAGTCTCCGAGGTCTTAAGTCGAGAAAATGTTGATAGAAGTGTTGCTTCAAACTAATGATACCATCTTGATCATTGCTGATAATAACGATATCATCAATGTAAAGCACCACATAAATACATAGATTTGGAGCAGAGTGTCGATAAAACACTGAGTGATTTTCTTTACGATGAATCACGCCAAATTTTTGGATTATTGTGCAGAACTTCCCAAAACAGGATCTAAGAGATTGTTTTGGACCATAAAGAGACCGACGCAATTAAGCCTTGATGAATGAGATATTTCCACCTTATTTCCATAAGTTTGTACTGAGTTTTTTCGATGAGTGTTTTCAATGACATGTAAGTTTATAGTGCAATTTTTTCTACTCACTCGGAGCATTTGCGAGAGGTGCTACAAATTTTAAAACTTCATAACTTAGTTGTCATTCAAAAGAAATGTTATTTTGGACAACTGGAGTATTTGGGTCATATTCTTTCTGCAAATGGAATCTCGATAGATCCTGCCAAAATAACAAGCATGGTTAATTGGCCATGTCCAAAAGATGTTAAAGGTTTGCAGGGATTTTCAGGACTCGTTGGTTAGTATAGGAAGTTTGTTTGAGAATATGGAAAAATAGTCAACCCACTCACACAATTGCTCAAGAAAGATGTTTTTCATGGGAATAAAGAAGCTCAGTTAGCTTTTGATTCACTCAAGGAGGCTTTGGTCACTTTGTCGGTTTTGACACTACCAAAATTTAAAAAGGTGTCTGTGGTTGAGCTGATGCTTCAGGATTAGGGATTGGAGTGTCTTAATGCAAGAAGGAAATCCCATCACTTTTCTTAGCCAAGCACTTTCAATTCGAGCTCAATTAAATCAATATATGAGGGGAAATTAATGGCCATAGTTTCTGTTGTACAAAAGTGGCATATTTACTTGATGAATAAGCATTTCATTATACGAACAGATTTACTTGATGAATAAACATTTCATTGTACGAACAGATCAATGAAGTCTCCAATTTCACATGGACCAGCATGTTATGGCAAAGAGCAACAAAAATGGGCCACCAAATTGATGGAATTTGATTTTGAGATTCAATATCATCCAGGTTGTGAAAATAAGGCAGTTGACGCCTTGTACCACCAATTTCATTCATGGCTTTTCCAGTTTTACGCAGCAGAACCTTAGATGATCTTTCAACAAAAATTCAACAAGAAGATCAACTCCGTCAGTTGACAAAAGATTTGCTTCAAGATTCGGCTTCACGACTGAATTATGCTCCGAAAAATGGCTACCTATTTTTCAAAGGTCGTCATAACACATTCCTTTGCTCCTTAGGGAATTTCACTCCTCACATACAGGTGGTCACTTCGGTTTTTCCCGAACATACACGCATATCAGAAGTGTTGTATTAGAATGGAATCAACGGAGATGTACAAAACTTTATGGCTAATTGTGCAGTTTGCAAGCTGAACAAGTATGACGCCCTTAGTTCCGCTGGCTTGTTGCAACCATTACCTATTCCTACTCATGTTTGGGATGATATTTCTATGGATTTAATCAAAGGGTTGCCAAAAGCAATGGGAAATGATATATTCTGGTTGTGGTGGCCCGTTTCACTAAATATAGTCATTTTCTTCTTTGTCAAAAAGAATAGTCATTTCTTCTCTTATCTCATCCATATACAACAAAGAGTGTAGCAGAACTATTTGTTTGTGAGGTTGTACGTTCGCATGGGTTACCCAAATCTATTATTTTTAGCATCAAAGGGTTGTCAAACAGAGGTTGTCAGACGCTCTTTGGAGACTTATTTATGTTGTTTTGCAGGAGCACAACCAAAACAATGGCCAAGATGGATTCCTTGGGCTGAATTTTGGTTCAATACCAGTTACCATGGTTCCACCAAGATGACCCCTTTTAGATCATTATATGTACGAGATCCTCCTTCATTTCATTGCAGTTCACTGATGAGATTTCTGTTGTTGAAGAGGTCAACCAGCAGGTTGCTGCTCGCAGCCCTATTTTAGATGAACTCAAAGCTAATTTAACCCATGCTCAAGCTCAAATCAAAGTTTATGCCGATGGTAAGCGTCGTGAAGTTGTGTTCCAATCTGGTGATTTGGTTTATCTTTATTTAAAACCTTTCAAGCTGCGTTCACTCGCTAAAAAGGTTAGTGAGAAGTTAAGCCCTCGTTGCTATGGGCCATATACTGTTTTGAGCAAAATTGGTGAAGTCGCTTATCCCCCCTCATTCACGGCTGCATCCCGTTTTTCATGTTTCTTGGCTAAAGGGTGCTGTGAAGGAATCTGTTCCAGTCCAACAATTTCCTCCTTTCTTGTCTGAAGAACTTGAAATGCTAGTACAACCTGAAAGAGTGATAGATGTCGGACACTTTTGAATGGCTTCCTTCTTTCTCAGATCAATGTTCACAGAACTGTTTGAGACGATTATTATGTTTCCATTAGATTATTGTTGTTCACCTAGCAAGTAGTGGCTCCTTAGGTGCCAGTTGCGGCTAGAGATTTTGGATCGTGACACTATTGCTTGTAAATATAGGAAAGGTGCAAATCCCAATAACTGTGTAGCTACAAATTCACATTACTTCTTTTTCATTTTAGGGTTACTCGTAAACATTATATAATCTCCAACATGCTTGAGGGAATGATCAAGCAATTCATTCTCAAATCTCTTCTTTCTTTCACAATTAGTTCTCAAATAGATATTAAAAGTTGATCGCTTATTTCAATCAGCCACTTTCAGAATCTCTTGGGCACATTTGAAGGAATCTGAGTTACGATTATGAATCAGGTGTTTCTTAATAAAGGTGGAACGCTAATTCTGCCATTACCATTCAAAGCATTGGTATTTTACTATATACTAGGCCATAAAAATATCAAATCAGTGAACATCAGAGAAAGCATAATCACTCAACCATGCCGTCGATGCGCGCCCACATACGAAGACAATTTACACGTATGAAAGAATAATCATCATAAATTAGCTTCAGTTAGAGAAATCATAAGAAAAGAATAAGCCCAAACAAAACAGTTATAAAGTACAAAGACAAGGTAAGCTTACCATGTGATCTCTTGGATTAGGTCGCCTTTGAAACTCCAGTTCATCAAACTCAAAAACAGGCAATAATTCTACTGCATTAACACCAAGCTCGAGAAGATTTGGTATCTACACTTGAAGATGAATGTCAGGTAACTGAAAGACTGAAATAAGTTTGCAGATTTCTGCAGGTGACTAATATATGATGAAAATGTCAAGGACATCTAATCTAAGAAAAAGGGCCGAAGAACATAGCAAGCAATTTTAAGATTGGAACTTGCCAAAATAAAAATGTAAGTATTTGGGAAGTTAACTCGTACTATAACTTGCGGTACTGGTATTAAGGAAGATAAACCAAACTTTAACGAGCAAATGAAATGCTTGTTAAAAGAGAACAAACTGGTGGGATATGAAAGTACCTTTTCAATCAAACCAAGGTAGCTTCCCCGTTGATTTAGATCTAAACCACTTGTTTCATCAGCAGTAAAAGCACGGACATTAATCTCATATATAACAAGATCATTCTGCCCAAAGAAGAGGATATACAGCAAGACGTTAAGGAGCGGTTTCGTTGATTGTGTGGTATAACTAATCCAGCATAAAATTCCGCATAAAATAATACAACGCTTGGTTGATTGCATAGTGTCGCAATATGTAATGCATGGTTTGGTTGGTGTATCCAAATAATGCTGACATTAAGTTATACATGAATCAATATAATATGTTATGTGAAGGGGAGCCTTGAAATAACTGGTAAAGTTGTTGCCACGTGACCAGGATGTCACGGGTTCAAGCCTTGGAAACAGCCTCTGGCAGAAATGCAAGGCAAGACTACATACAATACACCCTTGTGGTGGGGCCATTCCCCGGACCCTACACATAGCGGGAGCCTTGGTGCACCGGGCTGCCCCTTTTTTTCTGTATAATATTTTACGTGGGATACAATATGGAACAAGAATACGTGTATTAGCCATACAAAGATTAGACTATTCGAAGACAAGAATGTCATTAACGAAAGTTATTCTTGTATAGCAATAATCTCTGTCACTACATAATAATTCCTTCATTTTTAATGACTGCATAGCAGTCCGTTCCATATTAATCACCACACAAACAATCCCTACGTTATAATCCATTCATAACTAAAATGCAAACCAGATAACCTTTAAGAGTAAATGTATAGCAGATCTAAGTAGTATAGTCATACGACTCAATCTACCAAAGAACCAATAACATTACTACAGAAGAAAAAGGTGAAACACCTCTTACATGAAATAAAAAGGTCAACTAAATGACAGAAAATTTGAGCACTTAATAATGACAGTTCTGTCATCCGTCATAGCTCATAAGTCAATTAGCTGAACATGAAAGCAAATATCTTTAGATTTGTTCAAGAGGAAGAAAGTCTTTCCACTTTCTTTTATTCAACTTTCTCTCAGGCAGATTTCTCGAGGGGGGGGAACTCTTTTCTCAAAGTGATCTGAAGTTTTATTCCGGCTTCCTTTTCCGTCCGTTTGCTAATTTTAACTACTCAGTGATTATTTAAAAACAGTGCAGCTTTTATGGGGGAAAATAGAATCTACTTTGCAGTTGGTTTTAAGTCTTACGATATCACCAGGCTTGCAGCCAGAGCTGAAGTTTGGTATGAATGGATTGAAAGAAGCCGGAATCTGATGCACAGAACAACTTTCAGCAAGAAAACAACGGAATGGATAGTCTTTGTATTACGAGAAGCCTCAAAAAACTGGAACCCATACGAAAAGGTGGAAAACAAATGAACAATATTTGAATTTCTCTTGTTCCAGAAAACACAACAAATTTGGAAGATTTATAAGCATTGTGACGGTACAAGGAAGGAACAGATCGGTCATTATCATCCCAGAAGTTACATTTAATACAGGATGGGGAGACATAGTGTTTAAGATTTGATAATTTCATCAAAGAACATAAAGGAACATTTATTACAAATATTGCTAGGAGGCAAGATCCAAAGGTTCCATATGCAGATTCAATCAGGACTAGCAAATGGCAACTAAAAGAAGCCTCTGAATCTCTGGTCAGCAACAATAACAATCTATCATCATCTCTGGTGGTGATGTTAACCAGCATCGCCGACTGTAGGCTGTCACACCAATAGAGAGGCCTCAACGTGGATAAGAGCGGTAGGTCTTCCTCTTCAGTTTTGGATGGAAAAAATGTTCAAAGCCATCGGAGATCATTGCGGAGGATGGCTGGAAACAGAGGAAGAGACATCCCAGAAAAACCATTTGAAGTGGTCAAGAATGAGAATCAGAGGAGATGGAAAAGAAGTTCCAAAAGAGGTAAAGATAGTCGACAATGGTCTTACTTTTTTAATACCGATACAGAGCGAGTCTAGAACTATGGTGGTCGCTGGAGAGGAGAAAGTTCTGCAGGTTAAGGACCGTTGGACAAAAAAACCCTACACAGTTAAAGAGAATGGGTTCTGCTTTGATACAGAGAGGCACGTGGGTTCTTCAGAGCAGGTACGTATTTCAAATAAAACAGCTGGCAAGGACCTAGCGACACATGGCATGGAGAAGGGTTAATTTTTCAAAAGAAATGGGCTCTTAATGGGCCAAAAGAAAAGGTCTGCCAATTGTTTTAAAGGAGCTACTTTTAATAAAGGTCCAGTTACTGAGGCCCATCTCTTCAACTCTAACCAAGCAAATGTCACGTGCTCTTTACAAGCAGATCCAATGCTAGAGGAAATAGAAGCAAACTGCAGACATTGTTCTTTTTTTTACAGTAGCTCCAGTAGCTCCGGAGACATGGTATCAAAAATCCCAGAAGAAAATCAGCCAGCAAATTCAAGAAAAGATCAAATACAGAAGACGGGGAAGTTTATGTAGATGCAAAGGCAAATATAGAAGAAGGAGAAGCATAGATTGATGTCAATCAAGAGCATCAAGACATGCAATTGGTTGATTGCACTGATATATGGAACATTGAGGATGCTGAACCTTTAGACTCAGAATACCTAGAGGGAAGTGATTATGAGATGGATGCGTCAATTTGGGTCCACCAAAATATAATCAGTTTAAGCAAGGAATTTGGGGTTGAATTTCAAGGTCGCAGAAAGGAAGCTTTGGCTCTTTTCAAGAAGATTGATAGTAGAAGAAAGTCGAATTTTAAAGAATCAGAAACAAGGGTCACGAAAACTCCTAAAATTAAAGGCTTACAAGAATTGAAGAGGTTGGCCATAGACATGAAGTTCCAAGCTAGGAGGGCGAGAATTAGGAGGAAAGGAAATTCTAGGATGTTATGATGAATGTCAAAATAATTTCATGGAATGTGAGGGGATTTAATTGTAGAGATAAAGGAAGGTGATCCACAGTTTAGCTCAAAAATGGAAAGAAGATGTCATATGTTTACAGGAAACTAAACTGGAAGAGAAAGATGTCATATGTTTACCGGAAACTAAACTGGAAGAGAATACTAGGGAACTAATAAATCAAGTGTGAGGATACAGGGAAGTCAAGTATGGGCAACTGGAACTAGGGGAGGTATTTTGATATTGTGGGATAGCAAGACTTGGGAAGGAGAAGTAGCGGAAGTTGGTGCTTAGACATTGACTTGTAGATTCAACTGAACAAGTCATGATTTTAGTTGGCACATGACAGGGGTATATGCACCAAATCGCAATCAGGAAAAACAAGTAGTACGGTGGGAACTTGGGCCTGTTAGAGATCTGTTTACAGGGCCTTGGGTGATAGGCGGTGATTTTAATGTTGTTAGATATGCTTCAGAGAAGAAGAATTTCTCTAGAACATCTACATACATGGCTGAATTTTCTGATTTTATTAAGGATATGGAGTTGATTGATCCTCTACTAGATGGGGGAAGTTACACCTGGACTAGGGGGAAAGACCTAGAAACCTCTTCCAGGATTGATAGGTTCTTATACTCTGTTGAACATTTCAACAATATTAAGCAAGAGATTCTTCCTTGAATCTGTTCTGATCACACATCAATTGCGCTTCAGAGTGGTAGTTGGGAACACACGAAGTCTTATTTCAAATTTGAAGGATGGCGGCTGGAAACTGAAGGGTTCAATGAGAAAGTTAAGATTTGGTGGGATTCCATTATTATTAATGGAAGACCAGATTATATTTTAGCAACCAATTTAAAATCTTTGAAGGGTAAATTAAAAGATTGGAGCTCAAGCACTTATGGGAACTTAGAGAAGAATAAGGACTTGATTATAAGCAAAATTGCAAAGATTGATAATATTCAACAGAAGAGATCTTTAACGGAAGACAACGCCATTCAGAAAGCTAATTTATCCATGGAATTTGAAGATTATTCCAAAGGAAGGGATGGCATGGAGACAGATCGAGAACGTTGTAGATTAAAGAGGGTGATAAAAACACGAAGTTCTTCCAGAGAATTGCAAATGCTCGGATAATCACATTAATCATCTGTTGGTGGAAAGAGAAGATATTGTGGAGGCAGAGAACATTAAAAGAGAGATCATCACCTTTACTCTGAAAATGAGAATTAGAAACCCTATTGCATGTACCAGTGTCCTACCATACCATAAACACAGAGGATCAACAGGAATTGTAAAAGCCTTTTAGGGAGAAAAACCTTTTAAGGAGAAAGAAGTTTTGGATGGTCTCGAGGCATGTGCAGCAGATAAAGCACTAGGTCCAGATAGGTACACTATGGGGTTCTTGGTACAGTGTTGGGAGGTCGTAAGGAATGATGTGATGTCCACTATGCAAAACTTCCACTCTCAAGAAGTTTTTGAGAAGAGCTTCAGTGCAACATACATAGCTCTCATTCCAAAAAGAATGGGGCTAAGGAATTGAGAGATTTCAGGTCGATTAGTTTAACAGGGAGCATATACAATCTAAGATTCTCACAGAGATTGAAGAAAGTAATACACAAATTAGTAGATACTCAACAGATGGCATTCTTGAGAGGCAGACAGATCACCAATGCGGTCCTTATTGCTAATGAATGCATAGATTCCAGAATGAAAGATAAGACACCAGGCATCATGTGCTAATTGTATATTGAAAAGGCATATGACTATGTGAATTGGAGCTTCTTGCTTGGAATTTTGCAGAAGATGGGGTTTGGAGGAAAATAGAGTAGATGGATAAGATTTAGCATTACCACTGCCAAGTTCTCTATTTTGATAAATGGCTCACCCGAAGTCTTTTTTCAGTCTCAAAGAGGTTTGAGACAAGGTGATCCGTTATCACCTTTTCTGTTCATTCTGCTGATGGGGGGACTTAACAATATGGTAAAGATTGCCCACAATAATGGTTGGATAAGAGGTTTCAACGTAGCAAAGGAATGGAATGATAAGAGTGAAAGTAATACACTTAGAATATGCAGATGACACTCATATTCTGTGATGCAAAAGAGAGTCGGAAGTGTTAAGAGGATTATTTTGATTCTGTTTTAGGCTATTTCAGGCCTTCACATTAATTGGAGAAAAAGTCATATTTCCCAATTAATGAAGTGGCTAGGATTCAACAGCTGGCTGGAATTTTGGAGAGATAGGTAAGATTTCAACCGCTTACATAGGAATGCCTCTGGTGCAAAAAGTAAATCAAGCGATGTATGGAATGACGTCATCGAAAAATGTGAAAAAAAGATTGACTAGATGGAAAGCACAATACTTGCTCAGGGTGGCAGATTGGTCCTGATCAATTCTGCACTGGATGTTTTACCTACCTATTTGATGTCATTATTTCCTCTTCCTATTAATATGAAGGAAAGAATTGATGCTCTTAGGAGGAATTTCTTTTGGCGAGGCGGCGAGGAGGAAAAAGGCTATCATTTAGTCAAATGGGACACGTTAATTCTGACTAAGAAAGATAGAGGGTTGGGTATTAGAAATATGAGAAAGCGGAACAAAAGTCTCTTAATGAAATGGCTTTGGAGACTACCCAAGGATGAGCAATCTTTATGGGGTGTTGTGATTCAAGCTAGGTAAGCTAAGTATGAAAGGAAGGTTTTTGGAGGACAAAAGAAATAAACACCGCATACGGCACAAGCTTGTGGAGGTCAATCAGGAAGTTGTGGCATGTATTCTTTGAAAGAACTAGTTTCAATGTGAAAGATGGAAAGAGGATCTTGATCTAGGATGATAACTGGATGGGAATGGAAGTCTTAAGCAACTGTTCCCGGACATTTATATCTTAAATCAGCAACAGAATTCTACTTTACATGATGTCTGGTCAAATCAAGGCTGGAACTTGACCTATGGAAGATTGATGCAAGACTGGGAGATGAAAAGATTGACCAACTTTTATTGCACACTAAACCAATGCAAGGGTCTACAAGAAGTAGAAGATACCCTAAGATTGAAATGTCACAGCAAGGGCATTTTTACTATAAGTTCTGTCTATAAAGACATGAATCAGATGGGTCTTAGATCAGTTTTTTGCCTTGGAAGCTTATCTGGAAAGTAAAAATTCCATATAAAGTAGCTATTTTCGTTTGGTTAGTCGTGAAGGAAGTTGTTTTAACTCAGGAGAACCTAATGAAGAAGCGTAGACATATGTGCAGATGCTTAGATGCTTTTTTTGTGAACATAATGCAGAGACAATTAATCATCTGTTTCTTCACTGTAAAGTGGTCAGCCAGCTTTGGACACTATTTACCAGCTTTAGAGGCATAAAGTGGACGATGCCGGGAAGAACAGGAGAGGCACTAAATAGCTGGAATTTTGAGGGTGGTGGTACCACTAACAAAGAGAGATGGAGAATTGTCCCAGCAGTAATATGGTGCACCATTTGGAAAGACGGAAACTCTAGGTGATTTGAAGGCAACAGCAGCTCTCTTCAAAAGTTAAAGATGAGCTACATTATAAGTTTATGTTATTAGTGTAGCTCAGAGTACATAGATGACTCAATTTCTATAGTAGACATCCTAGGATCCTTGTAAGATGAGATAGGATTTAGTGTTAGTCTATTGTTTTTACTCTTTTGGATGGAGATTCAATGATGTAATTTTGGCTTCCAGCTTTTTGGCTGATGATTTATATACAGTCTGTTACCATTGTCAAAGAAAAAAAAAATTGTTAAAGTAAATCTTCTCAATTACCTCGGGTATATTTGGAAGCTTGTAATTTTCTCCCCAGTCGAAAGGCAAGCTATTGAAATCATAAGTTCCAAGAAATCTACACATTTTACTACTATTATCTCCAAAAGCTCGTCGACCTTCAATTAGTTTTGCATAAGGATCAATCAAAATAATGCTATTGTCAAATCGATGACCTTCATGCCAATTTCGAGGTCCATCAATGCGATAACCATAAAGGACATCACCTTGAGGCAACTCCTGCAGATGACGCAGAAAAAAAAACAGTAAGAAAAGATAATCGCAAGCACAATAATAGCATATATCTATACTAACATAACACCATAGTAGAGACCAGGAAACGCTTGTTAAAGAGAGAAAATGTATACCATCAGTACAAGGTTCCTACAGTGCAAAAAATACGGAAGAGTATTGATTCATTCAAGGAAATTTGAAATTACGAAATTAATAAAAACTAGTGAAAGTTAAAACTTAAAGTAATTATGCATTTTGAACAAGTTAGAAGACCAGTCTAAAAATATAAATACAAGAGAAGTAATTGGAATGAAATTTAATTTATTTTTCAATTTTATTTATTTTGGTACGAGGATGACATGACATAAACTTAAATGAGGAAGCATGGTTGATGAAAATCTATATAGCCGACCTGATAGCGTCCACAGATCCCCCCCCCCCCCCCAAAGAGGCTGGAATATACACGCAAGGCTGCTGGAATAGGTGTGTGTGTGTTTTTTTTTTTTTTTGGAGAAAATGCAGCACTTCTTCCTTACTTCGTTAGGTAGTTTTGGGAAGAAGTGGGACATTGATCTTACATGTTTTCCTGGTTTAAAGTTTCCTAGTTTAAATTTTCCTAGTCAAAAATTTCCTAGTTAGGTTTTACTAATTATTTCGATAAAATAGAATTCGAATCTCATGCTATTTGGGATAGTGTGATAGAAAATTCCACTAGATTCACCGCCCTGGATTTTGTTCTTTTTGACACAATATAACTATCAATATTATTGCGAATTCTCTTATTTATACCTGTGTTACTTAGGATCTCTCTCACAACCTTACGAGAACGATTCTTTTAAGAGGTAAAATAAAATTCTTTGTTTGATATCTATGGTTCTTATTCAATTAACTGAAGAATGTAATTAGTCTTGTATTAATTATTGTCTTCAAGTTTACAATTAGGGGTCTAGATCGCTTCGATCTAAGTTCTTGAATTGAATCTTCAAGTTAAAATGATTATCCCTAATCCACTAATTAGGTCTACCACAATCAATTAGGGTTGCTTAGGGTTCTTAGCAAGTATGTTTGAGATTTGGGAATTTACTAATAGAATTTTGCCAATCAAATTTTTTTGGTCTTTAGTCTTCGTATTTTTTGCTTCCGCATAATTTTTTTGTTGTTCTTTCAAGTAAAACCCGATTCTTATCATGAACTCAACTTGTTTGGGACTAAAGAATAGTTGTTTACATGAAGTAACTGGAATTAAAAATAGAATGATCATAAGTAGGGACATTAGTGTGGTAAGGATACAAGCTTTTAGTTTTTGAGAAAGGTAACATATTTGTATATTTATATAAGACTCCACATAAACAGTGAAGCACCCCTTAATTACAGATTACAAAAGTATAGAGCGTTTGATTCTCTGTCATCTCACAAGGATTCTAATACATCAAAGATTGTTTCTTGATATTCTAAACCTATTGCTTTACACCAAAATAAGAACAGCCCTAAGCATTTCATCTTAATCTTCTGGAGATGGCCGGCTTTATTTTCAAAACATCTTTGGTTTCTCTATTCCCAAACTGTGCACCAAATGCACGTTGGAATAATCTTCCATCTCATTTTCTGAACTGCATTACTGTCTTCTTTGTTCTAGCATGCTAGCACATCAACTATATTACTTGGCATGGTCCGTACAATCCCCCTAAAGTTGAGGAACATCCTTGTAACACACCGCATTTTCGAGCTAGAAATCGAATCGTCGTTCGTCGTCCCTACGTGTGTAAACTCTAATCCCATTATTCATATTTAAATTCATGTGTCATAATCCTTACCCTAGTATGTTAAGTTATTATGAGGTGAAAAATGTTCATAGAAATCACTTAGAACAAAGTCGAGCTAAGAATCTTTGATTCGTCCAAAGCTTGGGATTCGATTCTACAAGGGTCAACATAACTTTTGATGTATGAGAAATTTTCCAACACAACCCACCAAATTGTAGATAATTGAGTCAGCTTTCCAACGATACCAATTTCGCCTTAATCTGATACCCGAGTAAAAAGTTATGGCATTTTTTGTGAGAGGCAGTAAGCCGACGCGATTAGGACGCGGCGCGCCAGTCTCTCGACGCGATAAGTGACGCAACGCGTTGCTCTCCCAACGCGATATCTGATGCGACCCAAAGCTGTTTCACACGTTGTTTCAATTCCTTAAAGGTCTAGGGGCACTTTGGTCATATTTCCTCACCCAAAATCCATCTATAACACAAAATTTCAGCCCCCAAAGAGCATTAGTTGCCTCTTCATTCAATTTTCTCTCAAAGAAAACCCTAACCACCTCCCAAGAACAAGATTCAACTCTTCTTCTCTAAAGATCAAGTATTCAAGCCTTTCAATTCAAGATTCTCAAGAAAAGTTTCAAGATTAGGGTTCTATTCTTCAAACTAAGGAACTTAGGGTGTGTGTGATATGATGGAAAATATACTTCATAGAAAATAAGTTGGTGTTGTACTTATTTTCTTATGTTTGGTTGCTGAGTGGAAAATGGTGTTTGGTTGGTGAATAGAAAATATATTTTTTGTCTACCTAAATTTTAACTTTACATGAGCGTGTGGCCCTCTAATTAAAAATATAATATAATTTCTAAAACATAATATTTAACTACACATTTTTAATCATTCGGTCAGTTTGTATGAGATGTGACATCAACAATTATACATTCATCCGACCAAATTTAGAAAACAATGTAATTTTTTATTACATATTAGTAAAATACATTTATAATTACGTATTTTTTATTTTTTTATTTATTAAAAAGTAACTTCTTAATACAATTTATGAAAGAAAAAATCAAAAAGAGTGCGCTAGGTGGTACTTGATTTGACAAAAAGAAGCAATAACTTCTTTTTAAAAAAAAAAATTGGTAAGAAACGTAATAAAGAGTTATAATTTATAAATTGTAATAAAAAAATTTAATTTATAAAAGTTAAAAAAGTTATAAAGTTTTAATTTATAATTTTTTTAAAAAAAAAAATCAGTGTGCTATCACATCACTTCTTTATGTCAAATCATGTAAACGTAATAAATTATTACGTTTTACAAAAAAGTTTTGTAAAACGTAATAAATTATTACTACGTTTTACTAAAACTTTTTACTATACACAACCGCTATCAAACAGTTAAAAAAAGGTATAAAACGTAGTAGCCTATTTTGGTAACTTATTAAATAGGTGACCTATTTTGGTCACTTTATTCCTATTTTGATTTATTTTGGTTCGAAGTTCACATAAGTCACATCTCAAGATTTTTCTAGAAAATAACTTCCCTTATCCCATGACGGAAGTCATTTTCTTTCAAATAGAGGAAAATGAGTTCCTTTGAAAAATATTTTCCCAAAGTTATATTACAACCAAACAAGGAAAAATAGGAAAATGTTTTCCAGAAAACATTTTCCATCATACCAAACACACCCTTAAGGTACGCGGGGTTTTTTCCTAAACTACATGGGCATGTTGAAATCGCTTTGAGTAAGGTTTAAAGTTACGAAATCATATGTTTACGAAGGGTTTTGAAATTACATTAACAAGTATGCATTATGAACCCTTTTGATGATAATGTTTTGGTCTTGAGGACTTCCCCAAAATTTGATTTTTACTCGTATATAAGTATGTATGCGTTTTGAGTTTGAAAGATGAATTGAGAGCATGACTATTTATACTCCCTCTCTTGTAATGACACCTCTTGATTTTACTTGTTATGAATTGATGAATTTCATATTTTGAAGCATGGTATAAACGTTTTGACCTATTGTTGAATGACTTGAGTTTGGTTGTGAATCTGAAGAGAGGGTGTTTTTCTTGTTAATATAAACGAAAAGTGATGATTTAAAGAGTTGCATGTTTTGCTACAAAGTAATGGATCACCACATGTTTTAAGAATTGAAAGAGACAATCTTCGCAAAAGTTTCATGTATTTCGTTATACAAATTCTCTTGTACTGTTTGAATGATTTGGTGGTCTAAACATTATGTTTTGAATGAAAGAACTGTAACACGATAATGTATGACTGAGATGTATGACTTGCAAGTCTTGGTATGACGATACCAAACAGATGAATGCCATGGCAGATTCAGAACAGACTAAAAATACAAATTTTACTCAGATTTTGAATTCAAAAAGATGCATGTTTAGAAAAGGTTAAAATTGGGCTTAAAGAGAGTTAGATGATTACCCGAAGTAAGTACAAGTTGAAAAACTCAACGCTAGAAACCGTGATTTGCCGACACGGGGTTATGGTACTGATACGGGTGTAAAGAGTACAAGATCTTTCTCAAAGGACCGAGCTCAAGTTTACAAAGTGGTTGAAGGGTTTTCTGAACCAATTTCAAAGTCTTGGCTCAAGTTGAAGAGAGAAGAAGGGTCCATGCAATCCAAAGCCACCCCTTGCCTTCTCATTAAGGACATTGTGGTCTTTTAAAGCCTTTCTTTTACACTCCATAGGAGCTCCCTTCATTAAGGGCATTTTGGTCTCTGATTGTAATAACTATAAATAGACAATTAGGCTTCTATTTTTCATTAGTTGTTGAATGATATTGAAGAACATTTTCTTCTCTTAAGAGAGAGTGCTTTAGTGTAGGGCTTGGAAAAGCCATTGTAGTGTAGAACTTGGAAAAATCATTGTAACTAGGGTTGGCTTGAGTGTGGATTAACTTGAATTGACAATCAGGCTTAGAAACGTTGGTGTTTTGGGGTGTTTCGAGTCCCTTTTGTGTCAACGTAAGAGTAAGGTGTTCCAATTTCAAGCTTAAGTGGGTTTTGGTATTTAATATACACCTTAGTTCCTTAGGTATTGTAATTGTTATGTCTCACTATCTATCTTTAATTTCCATGTCTTTATTTGTTTTGGTATGTTGAATCCGAATGTGTTTTGCTTCTAGTTTCATTGTCTCTACTTCATCCCCTTTCTTCTAAGTGTAGTTTCGGTTTTAGCTTGTTTTCCCTTATCAGGTACAATGTTAGGTACAATGTTGTGTGATCTTGTGTATCTTGATTTATGTCGTCCCAATTTGGGACTATCGTTAGGAGTTATGCTTTGTGGTCTTGTGCACTACCATGACATGTTGATTTGATTGGGGATCATGGCACCATGCTGTGTGGTCTTGTGTGTCCCCTCTTACTAATACTCCAATCCTTGGGGCAAACTTGGATTGGAGGCTTGGCCACCGAGTCAAGGGCGAATTCCATATAGCCCGTGGAATTACAGATTGTAGGGTGTACCATCTAGCTCTAAAATAACATAAAGAGTGGTTCATGATTTCAAAAAAATGTTTCAAAGTCTTTAAAGTATGCCCATGTGTTTTTCCTATATCGTATGTAAACTGTTTTTATGAATTGCTCTCACTTATGTTGTATAAAAGTACATTACTTTGGATTGCTCTGCGTACCAGTACATTTGTATTGACCCCCTATATTTCAGGACTGAGGCTCAGTCCAGGGGTCTTGCTAAGCAGTAGATTGGTGTGTCTGAGATTTGCAGTTGGTGAGCCTCCCCTATTTCGGGAGGCCTGGTTTATACGACATTGTTATTTTATCTTGATTTATGGTCCGACTGGGGGCCTTGTCCCAGCTTTCAGGCAGATATTGTTTTTCATGTTGTTAGAGATTTCGCAAACTAGTGTCATGTGTTATGAATGTTATGAACTAAATTTCATATTGTTCGATAGAGTAAGAGATTGACCATGTTTCCGTTATGTTATCTTTCCGCCTTTCTTTACAATGTATATGATTGCCAGATAGAAAAGGGCTCTCGAGCCTTCATGTTCGGGATGCCCGTCGCGGTCAGGGCCCGGCTCGAGCCATGACAAACTTGGTATCAGAGCACGGTTCATGGTCCCGGGAGCTGCGAAATCGCGTCAGGTAGTCTTTTTTATGGGTGTGTAGCGCGCCACACTTATAAGTAGGAAGCTACTAGGCGTTTAGGAATGTTTCACTTTTCTTCATGTTCTAGATCGTGCCATTGTGTTGTTCATTTGAAAGTTATCCAGATTCCTTCTTTACTCTAATTTTATAAACTATGTCTCATTGTCGAGTCAATTCAAGTGCAGAATCTTAGAGTATAAATGAGGTGGTCCCTTCTACTTGAGTCATAAAAGATTATGAAATTGCACAAAGACTTAAGAGGAGTCCATAAGTGCTTTAAAGTGTATTGATTTAAGCTTATACGCCTACCTTCATCAATTGTGCGTTTGATCCCGGGGTATGAAGTGTATTCAGTCCCTTTCAAAATTCTTGTTGCAGATGTCATGCTTAAGGGTAGCGATATATGTCAGAATGTTGAAACAATATTTCCACCTAAGTAGTAGTATGTGCTAAGGTGTCATACCCTATTGGTAGTAAAATGATCCCGAAGTTAATGATATGACGTCACAAGCTTAGAAGTCCGAATGAGTGTGACTTTTGCGTAAAGAAGCTAGTTTAGTTGTATAACCGTTGATTGAGGGATGGGTTGTCATTTTATAGTGATAGACTAATGTGGCAACAATATTTGTAGATTGTATGGTAGTCTGTGGAGGAAATGTTTTGGCTATGATTATTGTCTATTCAAAATAGGGAAGGAGCCTAGAGTGGATAATTATGATAGTTATAGAAATCCCTAGGCTGTGAATGGAAACGGTTAGATTAGACAATGTTATAAGTATAGACTCGTTGTATATGGAATTTCGAAGGTAGTTGTGATGTATGCATGGGTAAGTAACTATGATGTGAGAAAGTGGAATATGTTGATAAGATTGTAATGGGTTATAATAGAAGATTAAGATCGACTATCCCTATTATGTGACTTTACCCCTCCCTCGATTGTCTTTTCTCTAGTCGTCGTAAATTAGTACTACATGTGAGAAGGTATGTAGTATATTTTGAGGTGTAGTAGTAATGTCGTGGAGAGGATGAACTTATGGGGCATAGTTAAGTGAAATATAAGACTTAGGTTGATATTTCTATTCGATTGATTAGTACAGTGTATGGCATGCTCCATATGATTGGTGTTGTTAGACAATAGGCCTGAACTTTAGATGTGGAGTGTAGTGGTGAGAATGGTAGTTCGAGATTGATAATGCATGTTTTGTGGGAATGAATTAGTTGGTTTGGTGTAATGTGTGAAATAGCCTAGGTTGGCAACTTGCGGAATAAGGAGTGGATAATTGTGATGTATATAGTCATGAGGACTAGTGTAAAAATGATGAATTGGGGTTGAGTCATTAAGTGGATAAGGGCATAAGTATATAAGAATAAGTTGTCCTCCGGTAGCATGTTGTTAGATAAGGTTTTATGTGTATGAGTGTCATGCACACCCAGTCTATGTCCGCAAGTTTCTTAGTGTGGAGAAGTCTAGGGAGTTGTAATATGGTGTTATGTAAAGTTGAATTGAGGAAATATAGGTAGGCAATAGGTGTCTTTGGTATAGTTTTAAAAATTTTGTTAATGTTGGAGTCCCACATCGGTGGGTTAAAGGGTCCTTGGTCTTGGGCAATCCTCCCCTCATGAGCTAGCTTTTGAGGTTGAGTTAGGCTCAAGGTCCATTTCTTTATCATGGTATCAAAATCAGGCCCACCCAGTTCATTGTTTCCGATGTTGGGCCCCCCGTCTTATATTGTCCACGCTCCAGATGTCCAGCCCTGGGCGTGCGGGGGGTGTTGGAGTCCCACATCGGTGGGTTAAAGGGTCCTTGGTCTCCTTATATGGTCTTGGGCAATCCTACCCTCATGAGCTAGCTTTTGAGGTTGAGTTAGGCCCAAAGTCCAATTCTTTATCAGTTAAGTTGTAAGTTATGCGATTAAAGATGTAATGTTAAGTATTCTAAGGAGATGAAGATGAAGTGTTAAGTGTTTAGAAGCATGGATGTCAATGCCCATGATAATGTTAGTTGTAAGTCGATGACTTTGGGGGTTAGAGAAGGCTATGATTAGTGGATGTCCTAGAAAGAAATTAGTGTGTTTTTATTAAAATTATTGTGGAGAGTTGTGGTTATAGATTTGATGAGGGAATATGTCCGCAAGTCTAGGATTGTGACTTTGATCTAAGGGGGAGATGGTGAATTAAGGTAGTTCCCGAATTTTCTCAGTGTGGCAAGTTGCGGGCAGGAGTCATGATAAACCTATTCCTACTCAAGCATACTCCTCCTACTTCAATTTAGGAGATTATTCTGCTAATGTCTTACGTCATGTGTTCAAGGCATGCCCATGCCTATGCCTATGGTTTGAATTCTATATGGACTTATGTTCATGATCTGACCTCCAAACTAGAAGCAATAATGTCTCTCAGTAATCCAGTCTTTCATGTATTCAAGCTCTATGTTATGATGCTCATGATCCATAAAGAAATCCATGTCTTATATCATGCTTAGTTCTAAGGGAACTATGTTTTCTATATGTTACCAATTTATTTTATGCCGGGATTAACCAAAGTGATAAAAAATTATGCAAACTCGTGGCAAATTTCAGTTCTTTAATTGAGAAGCAATCGCTTCAAGTGGCAATCTTTGTCTTAGTTGTTAACTACATAAATTCTGGCTTCATGCTATTTAACTCATGATATGTGCACCAATGTTTTTTCACTATGCGCTGTCCTAAGAACTCATGTTGTATTGTGTTTCTGCCGAACGACTCTCTACTTATGATCCAGACACTTGATATAGAAAGCACTTTGTGATGGTATCGTATCTTCACCTCATGTCCCACCTTGAGTAGATCAATAGATATGGGTTATAATTGAATAGTGTTTCTCCCATTCATGATGCTTGTGCTCGGGTCCCTTAATGACCCTCTATATGTTACAATGATGGTGGTTGTGGAAACTAGTAATGTGTTAGGTAGGAGAGTAGATGTTCTTGAAGATGAAATTTTTTTTATGTGATTTCTTTAGCTAAGGTTATAGGTGATAGGAGAAAGAAGGAGATGGACTTTCGTTATGTGAAATAGTTGGGAAGGAGGTATGCGGCGAAAATATTTGTGTGAGTGAATGAAATTGTTGGTTTTTGTGGGAGATTCATGAAGTGGGTGTAGTAATTATAGGCTTGAATGTTGTGGTTGATGAAAACACAACCCATGTACTCCGTGGTTAGTGTTCCCTGAATTAAAACTTGAGTGTGTTTGATGGTAGTGATAAGGTGAAATAATATTCTTAATGGTATGTAGAGTACAGGGTCCCGTAGCTTAAGCTAGCACCTCTTTTTTATGAAGTACGTTTCAGCATAGAAGAAAAGCACTTTGCAGCGGAACTCAAATTCTTTTGGTTAGATATGTGATAGGAGAATTGTAAGTTGGAAAGTGTGAAGTACGCTATTTATTGTTTGGGTCGTAGACGAGTAGCGTCTCTAAGTTTATTCGTTGTACCTTGTAAGGTAGAGAATGCTTCTAATCCTATGTCCCGCGAAAACCTTATTTCATGATTAGTACCGATGTAAAGCAGGCCTATTATCACCAAATCAACTCATGCCTTGTTGTGATGATTATGATTCATAGAACTCATGTGCAAGATCATCCCTATGTAAAGTCTCATTACCTCGAGCTTCGTGCTTACGAGTTTCACTAGGGGTTATCATGAAGCTCGTTTGATGCCTATGCATATTTTGTTGAGGAAAAATGTTCAATGCGAGATTATGTTCTTTATTCTACACTTTTAGAGCTTCAACTAGCCCCTACCCATCATTCGGAGACGAATGATCCCAAGAGAGAGATAATGTAACACCCCGCATTTTCGAGCTAGAAATCGAACCGTCATTCCTACGTGTGTAAACTCTAATCCTATGATTCATATTTAAATTCATGTGTCATGATCCTTACCCTTATCTGTTAACTGATTATGAGGTAAAAAATGTTCATAAAAATCATTTAGAACAAAGTCGAGCTAAGAATCTTTGATTCGTCCAAAGTTTGGTATTCGATTCTACAAGTGTCCACTTTGAACGTGTATAACTTTTGATGTATGAGGAACTTTCCAACACAAGACCCACCAAATTGTAGATAATTGAGTCAGTTTTCCAACGATACTAATTTCGCCTTGATTCGATGCCCGAGTAAGAAGTTATGGCATTTTTAATGAGAGGCAGTAAGCCGACGCGATTAGGACGTGGCGCGCCGGTCTCTCGACGCGATAAGCGACGCAACGCGTTGATCTCCCAACGCGATCTGACGCGACCCGAAGTTGTTTCAATTTCTTAAGGGTCTAGGGGCACTTTGGTCATATTCCCTCAGCTAAAATCCGTCCATAACACAAAATTTCAGCCCCCAAAGAGCAATAGTTGCCTCTTCATTCAATTGTCTCTCAAAGAAAACCTTAACCACCTCCCAAGAACAAGATTCAACTCTTCTTCTCTAAAAATTAAGAACTCAAGCCTTTCAATTCAAGATTCTCAAGAAAAGTTTCAAGATTAGGGTTCCATTCTTCAAACTAAGGAAATTAAGGTACGTGGAGGCGTCCTAAACTATATTTAGGACATGCCCACATGCACCATGTTCTTGTAAAAAAAGCGACTATCACGTGCTATATTTTTAGAACGGAAAAGGGTCAAAAATACCCCTAAACTATCTAAAATGGATCAAAAATACCCCTCGTTAGTTTTTTGGCTCAAAAATATCCCTCCGTTAAATATTTAGCTCAAAAATGCCCCTCCCTCTAACAGAATTCCACTAAGCAATGCCACCTATGTAAAAAGGGCCACATGGACATGCCATATCATCGTCCACGTGTAAAATCCCCTTTTTAATTTCATCAGCCCAATTTGAAATCCCACCAGCTCGACACCCTCTTGTCTACTACTCAGCAAATTTTACCTTTGGATACTCTGTATAAAGTTGGGATTGGAGCTCTCGAGCATATCTCCAATTCAATTGTGGAAACTTTTCTCAGTGACTCGATAAAGAGATTCAATGCTAACGCTGTATCGCAGTAATGAGCATCAACTACGATTTGAAAGCATTGGAGTCTTTTGTTGACGAGAGGTTTCACAGTACTAGGCTCAGTGAAATTTACAAGGATGGCAGCTTTCAAAGTTGCTTGGTAGAAGCTAGACAACTGATAAACCTCTTCTTCACCTATCTACCAATGTTGTCAAGAATAACAACAATGTCCTGAAAGAGTACATAATACAGATTCGAAAAAAAAAAAATTGTTTTGGATCGGGTCGGGTTTTAAATTGGGCTGATCGAATTAAAAAAGGGGATTTTACACGTGGATGATGATTTGGCATGTGCACGTGGCCCTTTTTACACAGGTGGCATGCTTGGTGGAATTCTGTTAGAGGGAGGGGTATTTTTGAGCTAAATATTTAACGAAGAGGTATTTTTTAACCACAAAACTAACAAGGGTTATTTTTTATCCATTTTAGATAGTTCAGGGAAATTTTTTACCCTTTTCCGTATTTAGAATAATAACACTTTCAAAAACAAGACTTGATATGGTGCATGTGGGCATGATTTGGGTAGAATGATTATATTGATGAGTTCAATGTGAGTTCATGACATCGAATATTTGTCACGTCTCATCCCAATTTAGGGCGTGACACAAGTGGGCAAAGACGGAAGACAACTGGATGGAATGGCAACACAAGTAGATACTTTTGTAGGTACCACATTAGTTTACTGTAGAATGTGAGAAAGAAGATAAGGTTTCCCTGTATCTCAATGTCTTTACATCCCATGAGAAGGGATATTTATTCAATGAATCTTAACTAAGGAAAGACACTCGCTCACAATAAAGGAAAATATTCAGTCCCTGTAATTACGCTAGTAAAGAAAGAATAAAGTCTCCTAGAATCATGTTATTCAACACAATCAACATTTACATTACTTCTCTTTCACCTTAATTTGTTCCCTTCTATTTAATCCATTAAGATTAGCAAGATCCAGGGTTCCGTGCATCTATCTGAAGTGAACTACTTTGATCCAGCATGGAAATGTAAGGAAAGAGAGTTTGAAGAGTTTATGTGCTTTACTTAGTTGGGATCTTCTCCATAAAAATTGGAATCATTGACATAATGTAATGTGGAAAATATGTGAGGTTAAGGTCAAAGAAATGGTAAATCCCCATCCCAATATATGCGACCATTGGACCTACTGGGACAATTCAACAACTCTACAGAAAAGAATTCAAATCTTATCATTTGAAAGGAATCTCATAGAACAACCGAAAAGATAAATTCAAATAATCATGGACATATAATTGGATGAACGCTCAGTTTCTAACCACAATATTTTTACTTCTCTTTAAAAAATGAAACACAATATGCTTAATTCATGTTGAAACTATGGACAAATTAGAGCATTCATTAAGGAAGGAGATCAATCATTTGACACTGCCCAGAATAGGAAGCAGGTCAACCCAATAGCAACAAGGAAGCGGACAGCCCACATGATATGATCTTCATGGGCCAAATCACAATCTTTGAAGATGACTGAGTGAATACAGAAATGAAGGTACATAAAACAGTCAACTTACTACCTTAATGCATATGTGCCATATGTTTCCTGTGCGGTTCTTCTGTGGATCCAATGCTAATTCAATCATTCCATCATGAATACTGTCAGGCATTCCCATAAAATGTATATTGACTCAGCATGCTTTATGCAGATGTACATATGAAATACAAGAAAAAATGAGTACGACCTCACCAAGGATAGTATTCGCCCTGGCAAGATGAATGAACAGGTCGTTTCAAACTAGTTCAATACTTCAATGTCTTTGTAAATATGTGGTACTTTATCCTTAAGTGTAAGAAATAAATTGAACATTTACTACATAGTAAATTAATAACGGTTTAGGTGATACAATGTCAACTACTGCAGTAGAAAAAATCATGCTGGCTTCACCATAATGTTTGACATCACTTCATAGACATAGTTTCTAAGTTCCCTCCATCTAAGATGAAGTGTCGAACACGATGTTAAAATGTCTATAAGTTGCTTTACAATAGCTGCAATAGATGGAAGGATGTGACGATCTACAAGTCGAATTAAAGATAAAACGTCTCTATGCTGTTCAGAAAGTATTTACTTACATTTGGCATCCCCCCACCCCACCCCCTTGTAGGTCAAATTAGAAGGGAAAAATTTAAAAGGGCATATGTTGTCCTTCCCGCTTCGAAGATACTGGAATAGCTAATGTAAGGTATCCCATACCCCTCTTCTACCTCTCTCCTATTTACCTCCAAGTAATCATGGAAAACGACCGAACCCTCTGGTCCTGCATAATCCAATCTATGTTCGATTAGTTGGTTATGCTAGATTAGAATTAGTCAGATTAGTCAAATATAATATCTCAATCTGAAAAAGAATAGCATGCACAAAGTAGTTATAGAAAACATGCTACTTTTCTTCTGCAGTCTCCAACCTTCTTCTGTTCTGCCCTTTTCTTACATTATTATATCATAGCTTCAAATAATCTAGCAGGGACCTAAGCAGCTTATGCCTAAAGGCAGGCACCATATTCTAGTTATCATTTCAGCAACGTCAATCCAATTCCAGTGGAATACATTGCTGGCGTCTTTTAATATGTTCGGTGTCGTTAAAATACAATGATTTGGAACTTCCTACACACCCCTAGGCTGTGCAAACACTGCAAATGGCAGGTGAGCTTAAAATAGCTATTAATATATCATTGCATTTGTTCAGGGGGATTCGTCACTGGAAAACAAGACTACATGGCGCGCACAGATTGGGAGGTGGGGGGGGGGTTACTGTTGGTTGAACTGTTTGAAGTTTGAACTAATTATCAAAGAAGTGTGTTAATCATCAGTGTAATAATTTATTTACTTACTTATAAATGGCAATAAACAGGCACCTCTTCGACGTGCCTGCTTCAGCTACTTCAATCATTATTTTACTTTATCATCCCTAATTAATCATTATAAGTCATCTCAGTATAAAATAATTAATAATATTTAATAAAGATGATAAATTGAATATAAAATGATAAATTAATTGTTGACGTTTTATTTCTACTTGATGTCTTATATGAGACCTATTTAAATTTTTTCACAAATATTTTTATAGTAATTTCATTATAGCATTGTTATAGGTCATTTAAGACATGTCCGCATCGTTGTTTCAATCGTGATTTTTTATCATGTCACCCGTAATAAATTTTGAAAAAAAGATAAAATAGAAATAAAATAATAAATTAACTCTTGATGTTTTGTACTACCTTCTTCAACTGCTTTAATCGTAATTTTACTATATCACCCCTAATTAATTATTATAAGTCCTTTAAGTATTAACAAATTAATAATATTTAATTAAAAGATAAAATAAACATAAAATGATAAATTAACTCTCGATGTTTTAAATTAATTAGATGTCTTATATGAGACTCATTCAAATTTTTTTCACATGTATTTCTTATAAATAATTTTGTTTTATCACTTTTAATTAGTTGTTATAAGTTATTTAAGACATGTCTGCTTCATTGTTTTAATCGTGATTTTATTATAGCACCCAAATTAATTTTTATGGTCATCTAAGCATTAAAAATTTAATAATATTTCATAAAAGAAATAAAATACACACAGAATGATATGTCAACATATAATATTTGTTTGACTATCGAAATTATATTAGTGCCACAGAAATTACGATGGGACAGAGGAAAACATATCTTATTGAAAAATTATGCTAAAGGCATTATACCTCACATATTTAACAACTTAAAAATATAAAATATATAAAATATTCGATTGACTCTCGAACTTATATCCGTGTCACTTAAATTGAAATATCTGGTCTTACTCTAAATGACATATTACTTTCTGGATATGCAACTAAATTAAAAGGTCCGAAATGGATTCTTTCCATCGCCTCTATAGAATCTATTGGTCTAAAATTTAAATTACCTAATACACTCTGTTGGTAGGAGTCTGATGAAGTAATTATGCCTTTGCCCTTATCTGCAGGAGGCTGGCTTGTTGATCTCATGCTGAAAACAAATAAATAAAACTCAGCTTTATTTATTTATTCCTAATTGTAGTCGACTTAGTTGGTCTGCTAAATCATTTTCTTTTCCCTTAATATGTTCGAAAATAATATTTTTATAAATAGATATTGTATCTAAAAAGTTTAACCATCTTCTCCTACTGCTAGTTTTATCATTTATTTTCTGGTGAAATTTAACTATGGCTTCACAATCAGTTCTGACTAAAATTTCTTCTTTATTTAATATATATAACTTAAAGCTATTTAACCCATATATTATTGACGGGGAACCAACGAAAGAAACCAAGACACACACAGAGTTAGCTTTGGTGATAATTTTGGGTTGTGTATATAACTGATTTACAGAAGTTCATTTCATTTCTTTTTAATTGTTTTTGTATCTGTATATTTGTACATTTTTCTGTTAAAACATCCATTATATGTTGTGCTCTATGTCCTATTGTCCATTTAACATTTGGGTTTGCTGCTACTCCATCTCTTTTATACCATCTGTCTTCTATTTCTCTTCCTAATGCTCCAGGTAATTTATTAAATAATTTTTTACCTAATTCTTCATTAAAAGTATTTCCACTTATGGTACAATAATAGAAATAATCTTGTAAATATTTCTTTATGTATACCCAGTGAGAAATGCTTAATTGTTCTAATTTTATTAATGCTTCTTTTTGTAAAGCTATTAATCCACTATTTGGATCTTTTCCAGTTAATAACATATGCATTTTATTTGTAAAATTATAGGGATTTGGTCCCATACTTAATAGTATTTGAAAATCATGTGGGCAATTGGTTTTAAGATAATATAACTTTTGCATGAAACAACATAGATCTTTTCAGGAAGTAAGAGATATTTACTATTTTTATCATTTAGAATATAAAAAATTATTTCATATTAGAAACAGAAAATCTAACAAAAGAACATAAAAACATAACCTTTAAATGTAAAGGATGTCAAAAAGACAATATGCTACTAAACGAATGTAAAGAACATTTCAGAATTTGCCTAAAACGCTGTGATAATTTAGAATATAGAAATAACGAACCCTTCCCAAATAATTTTGAAGAAGATACATTTTCAGTACTAAGTTCAAATATTAGTTACAAAGAATTAGCTGAATTAGAACCAGCCAGCTCCTCTAGTGCTAGCCCATTCCAACAAACAAATCCTAATTCACAACCAATAGATTATAGCACAGGAAATGTACCTAGGAGGCCTGCAATAAGAGTAAACCCAGACACAGAAATAAAAGACTATATAAAACCAGCAGGAAAACGAATGCCTATAGAAGAACCTATTAAACTCCAAGAAGGAGGTAGTAAAGGTAAAATTTTAAATATTGCAGCACACGATCCCCAAATGTGGGACACAGTAATAGATTTATGGAAAGGAATAGTAGCAGCCGATTACTTAAGACATTATACTGAAACCGATACAGAAACAATGTATAAATATTTAGAAACTTTCTTAGGAGAATCCGCTAAAGCTACGTGGGAAAGTTTTAAAACCAATTGCCCACATGATTTTCAAATACTATTAAGTATGGGACCAAATCCCTATAATTTTACAAATAAAATGCATATGTTATTAACTGGAAAAGATCCAAATAGTGGATTAATAGCTTTACAAAAAGAAGCATTAATAAAATTAGAACAATTAAGCATTTCTCACTGGGTATACATAAAGAAATATTTACAAGATTATTTCTATTATTGTACCATAAGTGGAAATACTTTTAATGAAGAATTAGGTAAAAAATTATTTAATAAATTACCTGGAGCATTAGGAAGAGAAATAGAAGACAGATGGTATAAAAGAGATGGAGTAGCAGCAAACCCAAATGTTAAATGGACAATAGGACATAGAGCACAACATATAATGGATGTTTTAACAGAAAAATGTACAAATATACAGATACAAAAACAATTAAAAAGAAATGAAATGAACTTCTGTAAATCAGTTATATACACAACCCAAAATTATGACCAAAAACAATATAAGAAATACAGGAAACAAAATAACCAAAAACCATATAGTAGAAAACAATATTTCTTACGAAAATCGAAAGCTAAAAAACCTTGGTTAAATAGGGATAGACATGTTAGAAAATATAGAAATGATAGAAATTACAAAAATAAGCTAGAATGTTATACTTGTGGCAGCATAGATCATTTAGCCAATGTATGCCCCAAAAGAAACAATAATAGAACAAGAAATTCTCAATTAATAGAAGACTTTCAAGAAACACTATTAAATGTAGATGAATACATGTCAGATACAGAAAGTATATATTCCATAATTAGCATCGATATAACTGATCAAGATAACAAAAAATCTGATTCCTCAGACTCAGAGGAAGACAACTTAGTTAACGAATTAGGCCAAGAGATAGATGATCTAGATTTAAATAACTTAGTAATAAATAACCTAATGAATGTCACACAAGAATGTGAACATGATTTCCAACGAAATAAGGGTTTAGATAGTAATAGGTGTCGCATATGTAGTTGGTACCCAAGTAAAGATAATAGAGCGAAATGTAAAAAATGTTATTTAGAAGCATGTATAAATTGTATAGAAGATACCTTAAAAATAAAAGTAGAATCACCAACAAATAATGAACAAAAATATAGTAACAGTCAGATTTTAAATTTAAGAGTATCTACTTTAGAAACCCGATTAAATGATCTAGAACAAAGATTAACTACTCTAGAGAAAGGAAAAATGAAAGAAATAGAAACCCAAGAAACAGTAGACACAATACATTTAGGCAAACTAGAAGCAGAACTTATGAACTCAGAAAATAATATTACAACTTTTATATGTAATGAAGACAAAAAAATTTCTACTATAAAAGTCTTGGTAAAAATCAAAATACAAAATATAGAAATAGAAACGCTAGCATTAATAGATCCAGGATGTACTAGCTGTTTAATTAACAAAGCAATAGTACCAGAACATTTAATTAAAACACTTAAAAGACCTATACTAGCCACTCAAATGGATGGCACTCAGAATATTAATCGTTATTACATAGAAAATGCGCAAATAAGTTTTTTAAATACTTGCAATCAATTTTACAACCCAGTCTATAAGGTAAACCAAATATTAGCTAGAGATTTAAATATAGGTTCAGACTTTGTCATAGGATTAAAATTTTGTATACAAGATACAGGAGGATGTCTTCTAACACGAGACGGGATAATGTTATTTAAAAATCTAACATACACACCGGTTCAGACAACAAACCTACCTACAATACATAAAACATTAAATATAAATAAAAAGAAAACTTTTTCAGAACCTTGCTGCGAAGACTGCCAAAATACACAATGCAGCAACCTGTCAAAAGAAAATTTAGAAGAAATAAAGAATTATACTCTACTTAATGTAGAAGGAGAAGAATATTTAGCACCTATAGAAAAGGAATATACGCTAATTAGTATAGAAACTCAATTCTATAATTTCAGGAAAGGAATAGATAAAATAGGGATAATAAATGGCCCAAAAGATCTAGACAATATAATTTCTATATTAGATAAAATGGAAATAATAGGAGAAAAACCATTAGCTCATTGGGATGCTAATGAATTAATGTGTAAATTAGATATTATTAACCCGGAATATACTATAAAAACAGCTCTTATAGAAGCAAATAATGAAGACACTAGTGAATTTGATACACAGATAAAGGAACTCTTAAAGTTAGGAGTAATAAGACGATCTACATCTAGACATAGATCAGCAGCCTTTATGGTAAGAAATCATAGCGAGCAAGTGAGAGGAAAAGCTCGTATGGTAATAAATTACAAAAGGCTAAATGATAATACTAGAACAGACGCATATAAGTTACCAGACAAAAATGAATTAATTAATAGAATCCAAAATAAAAGGATATATAGCAAATTTGATTGTAAATCCGGATACTGGCAAGTAAAGATGCATCCAGAAAGCATCGAATGGACAACGTTCACATGTCCCGGAGGACATTTTGAATGGTTAGTCATGCCTTTCGGATTAAAGACAGCCCCACCCATTTTTCAACGAAAAATGGATAATATTTTCGGAGAATATAAGCATTTCATATTAGTCTATGTAGATGATATTTTAGTATTTAGTCAAAACATGCAAGAACATCTAGGACATTTACAAATAGTCTTTAGATTATTCGTCAAACATGGTATAATAGTAAGTAAAAAGAAGATGGAATTATGTAAAACCTATATTAATTTCTTAGGAATAACACTAGGAAATGGAAAAGTAAAACTACAACCACATATAGCAAAAAAGGTATTAGAAATGCCAGACAAACTAGAAACAACAAAAGATTTACAAAAATTTCTAGGATTAGTAAATTATGCTAGAAATTTCATTCAAGACTTAGGAAAGATAGCTGGACCTTTATATGCCAAAACAGGTAGTAAAGGACAGAAAAATTTCAACATAGAAGATGTAAAATTAGTCCAAAAAATAAAAGAAAAAGTTAAAAATATTCCAGATTTAAAAATACCATTAGAATCAGACTATTTAATTATTCAAACCGATGGAAGCGACCTAGGATGGGGAGCTATCCTAAAAACTAGACCGAATAAATATAGTAATAAAAATGAAGAACAAATATGTGGTTACCAGAGCGGAGCTTACAAAGAAAAAGGAAATAAAAGCTCTATAGATTTAGAAGTATTGGCAATAATATATGGGCTAAATAGCTTTAAGTTATATATATTAAATAAAGAAGAAATTTTAGTCAGAACAGACTGTGAAGCCATAGTTAAATTTCACCAGAAAATAAATGATAAAACTAGCAGTAGGAGAAGATGGTTAAACTTTTTAGATACAATATCTATTTATAAAAATATTATTTTCGAACATATTAAGGGAAAAGAAAATGATTTAGCAGACCAACTAAGTCGACTACAATTAGGAATAAATAAATAAAGCTGAGTTTTATTTATTTGTTTTCAGCATGAGATCAACAAGCCAGCCTCCTGCAGATAAGGGCAAAGGCATAATTACTTCATCAGACTCCTACCAACAGAGTGTATTAGGTAATTTAAATTTTAGACCAATAGATACTATAGAGGCGATGGAAAGAATCCATTTCGGACCTTTTAATTTAGTTGCATATCCAGAAAGTAATGTCATTTAGAGTAAGACCAGATTATATTTTAGACAGACCTCAAAGATGCTTAGTAGATAACCTATGGATTTCATATAATAAACAAAATCGTAACCATTTTATGGCTTCTATGAATTCGCTATGTCAATACATGGCAGAAAAAAGCAAGCCAAGATTTAAATATTATGTAGTTATTCATGGCAAGACAAATGGTATTTTTCATACTTGGATAGAGGTATTAGAATCTATAAAAGGTTTCAAGACTCCATTTTTTAAAGGTTTTAATGACTTTACCGAAGCCACTAATCATGCTAGAGGATACCTAGGACCAAACTACTATATATCTCCTTCACTAAGACAAAACCCAGACAAAATACCCCAGTATAATATACAAAAAGACACAGGAAAGATAATTTTCTGTGATCATTGCTCTTCCATGACTGAAAACTTCAAGGAGCTCAACGCTCAGAAAGAAGCTCTCCTTATGGAAAATACAAGACTTATCAAACAAATACAAGTATTAGAAGCAAGACTTCAGATCAAAATGAAGACTGATGCTAGTACTTAGACACTTAAACAGAGTTCTCCATCTCCTCAAAAAATGGATGAGACGGGTGTGCATTTCCCTCTAAATGCTCAGAAATCCACTGTACCGGATGTTGGTACAGCTAGTCCGGTTCAAACGGTAACCGGTAAAGACAAATCAAACCCGTTAATGGCTGTCACTTTGCCAAAAAGTGAAGATGAAGATTGTTCTTCATCAAGACAAACAAGACAAAAAGACAGCAAAATTAAGTAATAAGACTTCAAAAAAGATATTAATATCCAGAAAAAAGAATGAAACCATAGAGACAATAATTAAACAAACTTTAGATAAATTCTTCAGCAAGCAGACTCAAGATAAACATATGAATGAACAACCTGGTACAAGTACAGATAGATTAGTTCCAGAAGAAAATGAAGAAGACATAAATGAAGACAATAACTTCCAAGATGCTCAGGATCCTTACGAAGACGATGACTCAGGAATGAGTTTCGATTCAATTGCCCTGCACAACTTGGATACTTAGTTGAGAAGAAGACAATCCAGAAGAAGACAAGACTATACTATTAAATAAAGTTGTAGGTGGGGATGCCCACTTTGTGTCCTGTAAATAATGAAGTCTGTAAAAGTCGAGTCAATATCAGAGGTAAAGCTTCCTTTATCACTACTTTCTGTCAAGGAAAGAAAAACTGAGAAGCACGCGTCTGACAGAAGTCAAGAAAGACACAATAATGCATGTGACGATGGGGCCCAATGTGTACCCGGCTACGTATTATCGTGATCTTTTCTTATCCTTATCTTTAAAAAGTGTCGGCCATATATCTTGAGGCCACGTAGTTGGTTTAGAACCACTCCTTTTTTTTATTTTTGCCTATAAAAGAGGCATTAGACTTAGTAGTAAGTAGTAAGAAAAGAGTGAAAAAAAAAAAAAAAATCTCCACAACATATTCCTCTTCCCTCTCAATGTGTATAACTTTCCCTGAAACCCATAAAATGAATCCCATATAAACGTCCAGTTGTAATATTAAGAAAGTTTGAATAAAGTTTCCAGTTCTATTTCAGTCCTAAGGGGGTTCCCGAAAGGGAAACCTCTCCCCTAGTTACTTCATGTAAGTTCTTATTTACACTTATGTGCTTTCCCACAAAAATATTTTTACTTATGAAGTTTTTTCTTCTTTGAATACCATGTAAATTTATGAAAATTTATGTAAATCTTTATTACCCTTAGTATATGGTTAATCTTTTAACTTCTTAGTAACAACGATGGATTAACCTGTAAATTCCTAGGAATTCTGGCTTTGAAAGTCCGCCAAGTCTGCTGAATAGACGCTAGGACACATGTTGTCAGCCAGATAGAAATTCCGGGGTGTGGTTAAAGAAGAAGTTATTAAGAACTCAGGTTAAAAGAGAGAGATGAACAGGGTAAGTTAAATTAAAAAAAAAAAAAAAAAAAACAAAGCACAACATAAGTGTAAATAAGAACTTACATGAAGTAACTAGGGGAGAGGTTTCCCTTTCGGGAACCCCCTTAGGACTGAAATAGAACTGGAAACTTTATTCAAACTTTCTTAATATTACAACTGGACGTTTATATGGGATTCATTTTATGGGTTTCAGGGAAAGTTATACACATTGAGAGGGAAGAGGAATATGTTGTGGAGATTTTTTTTTTTTTTTCACTCTTTTCTTACTACTTACTACTAAGTCTAATGCCTCTTTTATAGGCAAAAATAAAAAAAAGGAGTGGTTCTAAACCAACTACGTGGCCTCAAGATATATGGCCGACACTTTTTAAAGATAAGGATAAGAAAAGATCACGATAATACGTAGCCGGGTACACATTGGGCCCCATCGTCACATGCATTATTGTGTCTTTCTTGACTTCTGTCAGACGCGTGCTTCTCAGTTTTTCTTTCCTTGACAGAAAGTAGTGATAAAGGAAGCTTTACCTCTGATATTGACTCGACTTTTACAGACTTCATTATTTACAGGACACAAAGTGGGCATCCCCACCTACAACTTTATTTAATAGTATAGTCTTGTCTTCTTCTGGATTGTCTTCTTCTCAACTAAGTATCCAAGTTGTGCAGGGCAATTGAATCGAAACTCATTCCTGAGTCATCGTCTTCGTAAGGATCCTGAGCATCTTGGAAGTTATTGTCTTCATTTATGTCTTCTTCATTTTCTTCTGGAACTAATCTATCTGTACTTGTACCAGGTTGTTCATTCATATGTTTATCTTGAGTCTGCTTGCTGAAGAATTTATCTAAAGTTTGTTTAATTATTGTCTCTATGGTTTCATTCTTTTTTCTGGATATTAATATCTTTTTTGAAGTCTTATTACTTAATTTTGCTGTCTTTTTGTCTTGTTTGTCTTGATGAAGAACAATCTTCATCTTCACTTTTTGGCAAAGTGACAGCCATTAACGGGTTTGATTTGTCTTTACCGGTTACCGTTTGAACCGGACTAGCTGTACCAACATCCGGTACAGTGGATTTCTGAGCATTTAGAGGGAAATGCACACCCGTCTCATCCATTTTTTGAGGAGATGGAGAACTCTGTTTAAGTGTCTAAGTACTAGCATCAGTCTTCATTTTGATCTGAAGTCTTGCTTCTAATACTTGTATTTGTTTGATAAGTCTTGTATTTTCCATAAGGAGAGCTTCTTTCTGAGCGTTGAGCTCCTTGAAGTTTTCAGTCATGGAAGAGCAATGATCACAGAAAATTATCTTTCCTGTGTCTTTTTGTATATTATACTGGGGTATTTTGTCTGGGTTTTGTCTTAGTGAAGGAGATATATAGTAGTTTGGTCCTAGGTATCCTCTAGCATGATTAGTGGCTTCGGTAAAGTCATTAAAACCTTTAAAAAATGGAGTCTTGAAACCTTTTATAGATTCTAATACCTCTATCCAAGTATGAAAAATACCATTTGTCTTGCCATGAATAACTACATAATATTTAAATCTTGGCTTGCTTTTTTCTGCCATGTATTGACATAGCGAATTCATAGAAGCCATAAAATGGTTACGATTTTGTTTATTATATGAAATCCATAGGTTATCTACTAAGCATCTTTGAGGTCTGTCTAAAATATAATCTGGTCTTACTCTAAATGACATTACTTTCTGGATATGCAACTAAATTAAAAGGTCCGAAATGGATTCTTTCCATCGCCTCTATAGTATCTATTGGTCTAAAATTTAAATTACCTAATACACTCTGTTGGTAGGAGTCTGATGAAGTAATTATGCCTTTGCCCTTATCTGCAGGAGGCTGGCTTGTTGATCTCATGCTGAAAACAAATAAATAAAACTCAGCTTTATTTATTTATTCCTAATTGTAGTCGACTTAGTTGGTCTGCTAAATCATTTTCTTTTCCCTTAATATGTTCGAAAATAATATTTTTATAAATAGATATTGTATCTAAAAAGTTTAACCATCTTCTCCTACTGCTAGTTTTATCATTTATTTTCTGGTGAAATTTAACTATGGCTTCACAGTCTGTTCTGACTAAAATTTCTTCTTTATTTAATATATATAACTTAAAGCTATTTAGCCCATATATTATTGCCAATACTTCTAAATCTATAGAGCTTTTATTTCCTTTTTCTTTGTAAGCTCCGCTCTGGTAACCACATATTTGTTCTTCATTTTTATTACTATATTTATTCGGTCTAGTTTTTAGGATAGCTCCCCATCCTAGGTCGCTTCCATCGGTTTGAATAATTAAATAGTCTGATTCTAATGGTATTTTTAAATCTGGAATATTTTTAACTTTTTCTTTTATTTTTTGGACTAATTTTACATCTTCTATGTTGAAATTTTTCTGTCCTTTACTACCTGTTTTGGCATATAAAGGTCCAGCTATCTTTCCTAAGTCTTGAATGAAATTTCTAGCATAATTTACTAATCCTAGAAATTTTTGTAAATCTTTTGTTGTTTCTAGTTTGTCTGGCATTTCTAATACCTTTTTTGCTATATGTGGTTGTAGTTTTACTTTTCCATTTCCTAGTGTTATTCCTAAGAAATTAATATAGGTTTTACATAATTCCATCTTCTTTTTACTTACTATTATACCATGTTTGACGAATAATCTAAAGACTATTTGTAAATGTCCTAGATGTTCTTGCATGTTTTGACTAAATACTAAAATATCATCTACATAGACTAATATGAAATGCTTATATTCTCCGAAAATATTATCCATTTTTCGTTGAAAAATGGGTGGGGCTGTCTTTAATCCGAAAGGCATGACTAACCATTCAAAATGTCCTCCGGGACATGTGAACGTTGTCCATTCGATGCTTTCTGGATGCATCTTTACTTGCCAGTATCCGGATTTACAATCAAATTTGCTATATATCCTTTTATTTTGGATTCTATTAATTAATTCATTTTTGTCTGGTAACTTATATGCGTCTGTTCTAGTATTATCATTTAGCCTTTTGTAATTTATTACCATACGAGCTTTTCCTCTCACTTGCTCGCTATGATTTCTTACCATAAAGGCTGCTGATCTATGTCTAGATGTAGATCGTCTTATTACTCCTAACTTTAAGAGTTCCTTTATCTGTGTATCAAATTCACTAGTGTCTTCATTATTTACTTCTATAGAAGCTGTTTTTATAGTATATTCCGGGTTAATAATATCTAATTTACACATTAATTCATTAGCATCCCAATGAGCTAATGGTTTTTCTCCTATTATTTCCATTTTATCTAATATAGAAATTATATTGTCTAGATCTTTTGGGCCATTTATTATCCCTATTTTATCTATTCCTTTCCTGAAATTATAGAATTGAGTTTCTATACTAATTAGCGTATATTCCTTTTCTATAGGTGCTAAATATTCTTCTCCTTCTACATTAAGTAGAGTATAATTCTTTATTTCTTCTAAATTTTCTTTTGACAGGTTGCTGCATTGTGTATTTTGGCAGTCTTCGCAGCAAGGTTCTGAAAAAGTTTTCTTTTTATTTATATTTAATGTTCTATGTATTGTAGGTAGGTTTGTTGTCTGAACCGGTGTGTATGTTAGATTTTTAAATAACATTATCCCGTCTCGTGTTAGAAGACATCCTCCTGTATCTTGTATACAAAATTTTAATCCTATGACAAAGTCTGAACCTATATTTAAATCTCTAGCTAATATTTGGTTTACCTTATAGACTGGGTTGTAAAATTGATTGCAAGTATTTAAAAAACTTATTTGCGCATTTTCTATGTAATAACGATTAATATTCTGAGTGCCATCCATTTGAGTGGCTAGTATAGGTCTTTTAAGTGTTTTAATTAAATGTTCTGGTACTATTGCTTTGTTAATTAAACAGCTAGTACATCCTGGATCTATTAATGCTAGCGTTTCTATTTCTATATTTTGTATTTTGATTTTTACCAAGACTTTTATAGTAGAAAATTTTTTGTCTTCATTACATATAAAAGTTGTAATATTATTTTCTGAGTTCATAAGTTCTGCTTCTAGTTTGCCTAAATGTATTGTGTCTACTGTTTCTTGGGTTTCTATTTCTTTCATTTTTCCTTTCTCTAGAGTAGTTAATCTTTGTTCTAGATCATTTAATCGGGTTTCTAAAGTAGATACTCTTAAATTTAAAATCTGACTGTTACTATATTTTTGTTCATTATTTGTTGGTGATTCTACTTTTATTTTTAAGGTATCTTCTATACAATTTATACATGCTTCTAAATAACATTTTTTACATTTCGCTCTATTATCTTTACTTGGGTACCAACTACATATGCGACACCTATTACTATCTAAACCCTTATTTCGTTGGAAATCATGTTCACATTCTTGTGTGACATTCATTAGGTTATTTATTACTAAGTTATTTAAATCTAGATCATCTATCTCTTGGCCTAATTCGTTAACTAAGTTGTCTTCCTCTGAGTCTGAGGAATCAGATTTTTTGTTATCTTGATCAGTTATATCGATGCTAATTATGGAATATATACTTTCTGTATCTGACATGTATTCATCTACATTTAATAGTGTTTCTTGAAAGTCTTCTATTAATTGAGAATTTCTTGTTCTATTATTGTTTCTTTTGGGGCATACATTGGCTAAATGATCTATGCTGCCACAAGTATAACATTCTAGCTTATTTTTGTAATTTCTATCATTTCTATATTTTCTAACATGTCTATCCCTATTTAACCAAGGTTTTTTAGAATACGATTTTCGTAAGAAATATTGTTTTCTACTATATGGTTTTTGGTTATTTTGTTTCCTGTATTTCTTATATTGTTTTTGGTCATAATTTTGGGTTGTGTATATAACTGATTTACAGAAGTTCATTTCATTTCTTTTTAATTGTTTTTGTATCTGTATATTTGTACATTTTTCTGTTAAAACATCCATTATATGTTGTGCTCTATGTCCTATTGTCCATTTAACATTTGGGTTTGCTGCTACTCCATCTCTTTTATACCATCTGTCTTCTATTTCTCTTCCTAATGCTCCAGGTAATTTATTAAATAATTTTTTACCTAATTCTTCATTAAAAGTATTTCCACTTATGGTACAATAATAGAAATAATCTTGTAAATATTTCTTTATGTATACCCAGTGAGAAATGCTTAATTGTTCTAATTTTATTAATGCTTCTTTTTGTAAAGCTATTAATCCACTATTTGGATCTTTTCCAGTTAATAACATATGCATTTTATTTGTAAAATTATAGGGATTTGGTCCCATACTTAATAGTATTTGAAAATCATGTGGGCAATTGGTTTTAAAACTTTCCCACGTAGCTTTAGCGGATTCTCCTAAGAAAGTTTCTAAATATTTATACATTGTTTCTGTATCGGTTTCAGTATAATGTCTTAAGTAATCGGCTGCTACTATTCTTTCCATAAATCTATTACTGTGTCCCACATTTGGGGATCGTGTGCTGCAATATTTAAAATTTTACCTTTACTACCTCCTTCTTGGAGTTTAATAGGTTCTTCTATAGGCATTCGTTTTCCTGCTGGTTTTATATAGTCTTTTATTTCTGTGTCTGGGTTTACTCTTATTGCAGGCCTCCTAGGTACATTTCCTGTGCTATAATCTATTGGTTGTGAATTAGGATTTGTTTGCTGGAATGGGCTAGCACTAGAGGAGCTGGCTGGTTCTAATTCAGCTAATTCTTTGTAACTAATATTTGAACTTAGTACTGAAAATGTATCTTCTTCAAAATTATTTGGGAAGGGTTCGTTATTTCTATATCCTAAATTATCACAGCGTTTTAGGCAAATTCTGAAATGTTCTTTACATTCGTTTAGTAGCATATTGTCTTTTTGACATCCTTTACATTTAAAGGTTATGTTTTTATGTTCTTTTGTTAGATTTTCTGCTTTCTCTATTGCTATATCTACCTCATATCCTTCGTGTAAAACTTCTATATTCATAAATTCACTTTCTGTTTCTACATTACTTTCGGTTTCATCGTCGTCTAAAATTCTTTTTGTTGTGTAATTGTAATCTGTAAATCTTACCGAAGTTTCTCCTTTACTGGTTGTATATAGTAGGTGTGAGTCTGGTGTGAAAGTCTTAGGTTTTGTAAATTTATTTAGATTCCACTCTAATCCTGCATACATTTCTGGATCTATTTTTATTGGTTTTATAAGACTTATGCCTTTATTTCCCATTACCTCAACTACATCATTTACCTTTAATTTGAATTTTGTATTGCTATTTAAAGTTAATTTTCCAATAAAACCTATGCACATTAATAAGTTATTTCCACTATTCATTTCTTCGTATCCTTTGGTTTGAATTCCTATCTTAATATTTTGTCCGAATTCTTTTAAGTTCATTAAGAAATCTGGGCTAATGTAAAATATTCCTCCATTATTTGTCATGTCTACCTCTGTTAATCCTATTATTGATTTTTTAACATCTGACCAACGATCATCATATATAGTTATTAGTACTTTAGATCCCAGATTTTTTCTGGTTAATCCTTTAATACCTATGACGATTAATCCCATATGCATTAGGACCATTTTATTATATTTTACTATATTTGTGTGTGTATATGTATACATATATGTATATGTATATATATATATGTATCTCTCTCTGTGTACGTGTATAAGTATACGTATATGTATATGTGTATATGTGTATATAGGTATCTCTCTCTCTCTCTATGTGTATCAAGGCTGGCAGCGGAACCGGAAAATTCCGTTCTGGTCCGTTTACTCCGTTTCCGGTGACGTTCCGGTACCGGTGACACAACGGTGCCGTTGGTACCGATATACCGATACCCAATGGTTCGGAATACGGTACAGGTGCGAACCATCCAAAAATTCCGGTAATTCCGGTTGACCGGTTCCGATTCCGATTGACGGTTCCGGTCCGGCGACGTGAAGACCGGAGACCGTTACTATATTTATTTATTTTTAATTTTTGTCATTTGGAATTTTGGATTTTGGAATTGAAATTTTGGATAATAACTTAAACTTAAATATAATAACTTAAACTTATTAATATTATATTAACTTATTATATAAATTTAACTTAACTTAAACTTATTAATATTATATTAACTTATTAATATATAAAAATAATAACTTAAACATAACTTAAACTTATTAATATTATATTAACTTATTAATATTATATTAATTTATTATATAAATTATATAAGTTGATATATATATATATATAATTTAAATTAAAAAGAAAAAAACTGTCAAGAACGGTACATAACTTACCAGCTCCAGCATCTCTTCCGGTATAACTCCGATGTAGTTCCGGTCCGAACCGATTCCACACCGGTAACCAACGGACCGGTGCATTGGAAGCAAAAATTTTGGTATTCCGGTAACACCGGTTTCGGCGACAATTTCGGTAAGGCAGTTCTGGTACCGGTTCCGGTCAAACCGGTCCGTTGCCAGCCTTAGTGTGTATATATATACACATATATGTAAATGTATATCCCACAAAGTGCGAGTCTGGAGGGCAATGTGTACGCAGTCCATACTACTACCACAAATGAAGTAGAGAGGTTATTTTTGATAAACTCCCGACTCAAGACAAATAACAATTTAAAAAACAGAGAAACAAAATGGGATATCGCACCAAATAGGTAAAAAAATAAACAAGACATCCACAGAGTAGTACTATAAACTATCTATCCGAAATCACAAACATCACCAAAACACCACGAACAAGAAACTACAAGACACACTCCTAACACTATGACTACTGGCACAACTACAAACAAAGCACTGCTTCCTACTAGCAAGGGGACACTCTTACCTACTAACCCTATATCATATTCACGTCCTCCAAACCTTCCTATCTAGAGCATTCCCTCAGTAAGTTGTAACTGCTCCATGCTATTTGACTTATTTCTAATCACATCCCTCCAATATATCTTCGACCTACCTCTACCCCACCTGAAACCATCCACAGCAAACCTCACACCTCCGAACTGGGGCATCCGTACACCTCCTCATCACATGCCCAAACCATCTCAACCTCACTTCCCGCATTTTATCTTCCATCGAGGCCACTCCCAACTTTTTCTCAAATAATCTCATCTCTAACCTTGTTTCTCCTAGTAAGTCCACAATCCATAAGAATCCTCATCTCCACCACCTTCAACTTTTGGATGTGAGAGTTCTTGACTGGGCCACACTCCTTGTCATACAACTAGCCAGTCAGACTGCCACTCTGTAGAACTTACCTTTAAGTTTAAGAGACACCTTCTCATCACAAAAAACTCCCGAAGCGAGACTCCATTTCAACTACCCTACACCAAAACGGTATGTGACATCTTCATCAATCTCTCTATTTCCCTAAATCATAGATCCAAGATACTTGAAACTATCTCTCTTCCGAACGCCTGGGAATCCAACTCCACTACCACATCAGCCTCATGCGTCAAATCACTAAACTGGCACACATACATATGCACATCTATTTTATATACATAGGCCATTATCTAAAATATGTCGATGGTTAACTAATTGACGGGCTGCGGGAATAGTTGAAGCCATACCCACACAAAAATAGGTTTCACTCTCTTTGTAGTGTGTGGGAGCTACAAAATAGGCCACAAATAAAATCCATGTGGTGTTTTATATTTCTTTTTTCTACCTTAATTATTTTTCTTGGTCAAATCTCCACACCTTTTGCTAATAACAGTAAATTGTTTGAAACCTATAGCCTTAAATAATAGTAACATGAAAATAAAAGAATCAAAAGAATCTAATTAAAAATCATGACTGAAATTTATCATAATAATAAACTAAATTTAAAAAGATAACTTTAACATAACATAATACTAAAAAATTAACCCAAAACAAAAAATCAAAAATTGCATTTAAGCGTAAAAAAAAATCTTATTTGTTCTTTTTTCTTGGCTCCCTAATTTATTGATTTTGATTTCTTTTTCTTCTTCAAAATTCAATATTTTTAATGATAAAAAATAATAAAATAGCAACAAACCTAATTGCAAATTAGAATAAATTTACTAAATAACAATAAACTCAATTAAAAAGTTTGAATAATAAAAATATTAACATAGATGTTGTGCTAGTTATGGGTTTGACTTTTTAACTGAGTTTATCAGAAGAAAGAAAAATGGAAAAAAAAAATAATTAATTTGTACAAATGAATATAAAAATGTCATATAGGTGCTCTCTTTGACTTTTTTCTAGCTATCACACACTACATAGAGGTGAGACCAATATCCACGGCACTTGGCATTATATGGGGGGGGGGGGGGGGGGGGGATTAAAGGAGTAATAGCAACACCTCATAGTTAAATTATTAAACTAACTAATAAATGTGGATTGTTTAGGGGGTTTTGAGATTAACACTTAATTTTTAAAGCAAATATTTTGAAATCATTATTTATCTAAAACATTGGTTTATTTTAATTGCACTTTGCAATTGCCTATTTTATTTAATTTTATTTCGTGACGATTCTAATTAACTTTGCGACATGAAATTAGAAGCTAAAATAAATAAGACCAGAATTCTGTTATTTTTATCAAAATATTTTCTAAAACCCTAGAACTGTGACATCTCTCTTCTGCATTGTCAGATTATCACCGAAAATGATTCAAATCAGAGTAAATTTCATACATCGTCAACATAATTATGAGTTTTTTCACAAGTGTCACTTAACTATGTTTTCCTACAAAAAAAAGTCACAAAACTTTGCCCTTTCTAACACGAAAATCACATATGCCGAAAAATCTACCTTCCAGTGGATAATTCTTTTTCCTTATTGTTTTTATTTTCAATTTAATAGTACAAATTCAATTGGAGCTTTTGGGAGGTTTCAAATAAGGTGGTGTGAGGCATTCTGAGCACTGAGAAGCTTATCATGGGAGGTGATTTCAATAGGCATATCAGGTCTTTGTCAAAAGGTTATGATGATGTGCATGAAGGTCAGTTTCGAGGAAAGGAATGAAAGAGGAGCCTCACTTTTGGATTTTGCTAGGGCCTTTACGTTGGTAGTGGCCAACTTGAGCTTTCCGAAGAAGGAGGAGCACCTTATTACCTTCCGTAGTTCAGTGGTCAAGACTCGATTAGACTTTTGCTCCTTAGGAAGGGCGATAGAGCGTCATGTAAAGATTGTATGGTCATACCTAGCGAGAATCTTTCAACCCAACATACGCTTCTGGTGATGGACTTGGAAATCAAAAGAGGGGTGTGGAGGATCGGCCCAGGATTAAATGGGGTAGCTTGATTAGGGTAGCTTGACTTAAGACAGTGCTTTGGAGATAAAGTAGAAGTTGATGACTTTGGGTGTTTGGAACAGTAGAGGGGATGTGGATAGTATGTGGGAGACAACTGCCAGTTTCATCAAAGAAACAGCTAGAGAGGTGTTGGGTGTCTCGAGAAGCCGATCTGCCAAGCACCGGAGGGACTAATGGTGGAACGAAAAAGTTAAAAGAAATGTGGAAACGAAGAAGGTGGCATATGCAAAGTTAGTTGAGAACAAGGATGAAGAAGAGAAGCGGTCGTATAGGGAAGAGTATAAGTTAGATAAGAGAAAGGCTAAGTTAGCGGTTACGCAAGCTAAAACAGTAGCTTTTGAGAGCTTGTATGCGGCTTTAGAGGAGAAAAGCGAGGATAAGAAGTTGTATAGGCTTGTCAAGGCTAGGGAGCGGATGGCTCGTGACTTTGACCAAACGAAGTGCATCAAGAAGGAGGATGGCAAAGTATTGGTGGAAAACGCCCTCATCAAGAGGTGGCAGTCTTATTTCCATAGACTTTTGAACGATAAGGGGGACAAAGGTTTTTTGCTAGAGATTTGGAGCACTAAGAGAGGTTTTGCGATTACGGTTATTGTAGGCAAATTAAGGTTGAGTAGGTCAACGGTGAAATTCGTAAGATGCGCAGGGGTAGGGCGACTGGGCCTAACGAGATTCTGGTGGATTTATGGAAGAACACTGGCGGGGCAGGTATGGAATGGCTGATGGGGTTATTTAACATCATTTTTAGAACGGCAAAGACGCCCGAAGCTTAGAGATGTTGCACGATAATTCCATTATATAAGAACAAGGGGGACATTCAGAGTTGCAACAACTATAGGGGTATCAAGTTGTTGAGTCATATTATGAAGGTTTGGGAAAGGGTGGTAGAGTTGAGACTGAGTAGGATCATGACTATTTTCTAGAATCAGTTCGATTTCATGTCAGGTTGCTCGTCTACCGAGGTCAATCACCTCATGAGAAGATTAGTGGAGCAGTATAGGGAGAGGAAGAAAGCCTTGCACAAGGTGTTCATCGATCTTAAGAAAAGCTTACGACAAATTCCCTAGGAAGGGTCTATAGAGGTGTTTGGAGGCTAGAAGTGTGCTCGTGACGTACACTAGGTCGATTCAGGACATGTACGATGGAGCGAAGACTTGTGTGAGAATGGTGGGAGGGGATTCAGAGCACTTTCTTGTTTTGACAGAGTTGTACCAGGGATCGACTCTTAGTCCGTTTTATTCGCCTTGGTGATGGATGTATTGGCGTGGCGTATTCAAGGAGAGGCGCCTTGGTGTATGTTATTTGCAGATGATGTAGTTTTGATAGACGAGACTCGGGAAGGGGTTAATGATAAGTTGGAGGTTTCGAGAAAGACCCTAGTGTCTAAAGGGTTTAGGTTGAGTAGGACCAAGACGGAGTACTTGGAGTGCAAGTTCAGTGACTTGACGCACGAGACTGACGTGATAGTGAAGCGGGATTCCCAATCCGACGAGAGATAGTTTCAAGTATTTACGATTTATAATTGAGGGGTGCTGAGAGATTGATATTGGTGTTGGGTGATTGAAAAGGAGGCTCACATCGAGTCTTGTGTGACAAAAAGGTGTCTTTTAAGCTTAAAGGTGTTAGAATATGAATAGGACTAGGAATATTATATAGAATCCTAGTTGGAAAAAGGAGTCTGTAGTGTCTATAATTAGGGTAATAATTTAGATACACAATTCACTAATATTTTTCTCTAATATTTCTCACAGGGTATCAGAGCATCGTGAGAAACATTCACAAATTTAGTCAAATTTCGGCAACTGTCAATTTCAACGACTGTAAAATCGATTGTGTCATTTCTGATTTGCAAGTTTTGTGCAAAAACCAAAACTACCACGAGGCTTAGATTTTCAGGCGACAAAACCCAGCCACAACCACCGAAAAACAGGAACTCACGCGCCGGCGATAGTGCATTTTTCGACGAGATTTATGTCACACGCCAGGAGATTTCTATCGAGTTTCTAGGTTTTTCTTTGTCTGTTGGGGTCGCCCAGGGCTTCCAACCAAACTCCAACATCTTTTCAAGATTTCAATCGTCAGAGTTAGCATTCTGGCGACCTTCAAAAATTTTCGGCGACATCAATATTTTTTTCCAGATTCTAGCAGCAGATTTCCAGAATATCTTGGCTACAAAATTGTGATTTCACAATGTCTTTCGGGTGTGATACTTTTGGCACCAAATATACAGGAATTGAAATTCAAGCCCTATGATCACTTTTGAATAGTTAATGAGGAGATTAGAAAATCAAACATCTCAATCCATGAAGAATCGATGAAGGGGTGGTCGTTTTGGAAGATCTCGATCCAGGTGTAGTTATTGTAAAAGGCTTGGACATACTCATGAAGTAAGTTATTCTCGACCTAAGTGTAGTTACTGTAATAGGCTTGGACATACTCGTGGAATATGCTATTCTCTGCATGGTCGACCACCTAAAAATGCTCATGTTGCTCAATCTAACACCACAAGTAATCAATGGTTGTATTTATCAGAAAAGGACATACTCGTGGAATATGTTATTCTTTGCATGGTCGACAACCTAAAAATGCTCAACACCACAAGTAATCAATGGTTGTATTTATCAGAAAAGGACATACTCGTGGAATATGTTATTCTTTGCATGGTCGACCACCTAAAAATGCTCATGTTGCTCAATCTAACACCACAAGTAATCAATGGTTGTATTTATCTGAAAAGGAATATAATGAGTATCTTCAATACTGAGAAAGTACGCAGATATCTCTACCAGTAGTCTCAACTACACAATCTCCTGGATCAAGGGTTGTGGACTAGGGCGCTTTTGATAATAGTTTTGGAGATAATCACTTCTATCAAATATTGTTTATTCACAGTCTCTTCCAACTGTCACTTCAGCCCATGGTAACCAAACCAAAGCAAAAGGAGTTGGACAAGCTACTCCACTATCCTCCGTGACTTTAAATTTTGTTCTTTATGTCACTGGTTGTCCTTTTAATCTTGCATCAGTCGGTCGATTGACTCATCCCTTAAATTGTGGCATACTATTTCTTAAAGACTTTTTTACCCAGCATGACCGTAGTACAGGACAAATAATTGGTGCAGGATATGAATCAGAAGGCCTCTACTACCTTACCTCTCCTAGTTCCACCATAGCATGTCTAGCTACAGATACTCCAAATGTAATTCACAAACGTTTGGGACATCCTAGTTTGTTCAAGCTACAAAAGATGGTGCCTAGTTTGTCTAATCTATCCACATTAAATTGTAAGTCGTGTCAACTTCGAAAACACTCGAACTAACTTTCAACGTAGTACTAAGAATCGTGCAAAGTCTACCTTTTCTTTAGTTCACTCTGATATTTGGGGTGCATGTAGAATAAGTTCTATCTCAAGGTTTCGTTATTTTGTTAGCTTCATTGATGACTATTCAAGATGTACCTGGATTTTCTTAATGAAAGATCGCTCTGAATTGTTTCCTAGATTGAAGCGTTATTGTGCTTGAATACAAAATCAATTCGGTGTCTCCACCCATAACTTTCATAGTAATAATGCCTTAGAATAAATGTCCTCTCAATTTCAACAATTTATGACCTAACAAGGAATTATTCATCAAACTTCTTGTTTGTATACCCCTCAATAGAATGGAGTAGCATAAAGGAAGAATAGGCACCTCATCAAGACTGCTCGCACTCTTCTTATTCAGTCCCGCGTCCTGCTACGTTTTTGGGGCAATGCAGTTATCGCATCTAGATATTTAATTAGTCGGATGCCCTCATCTTTCATTCAAAATCAAATTTCCTATGCAGTATTGTTTCCTCAGTCACCTCTCTACTCTCTTCCCCTCGTGTCTTTAGGAGTACATGTTTTGTTCGTAACTTCACCCAGGAAAAGATAAATTAACCCCCGTGTTCTCAAATATGTGTTCTTGGTTATTCTCGTGTACAAAAGGATATTGTTGCTACTCACCTGATCTTCGTTGGTACCTTATGTCAACTGATGTCACATTCTTTAAGTCTCAACCTTACTTTACATCTTCTTTTGATCCTGATCATCCTAACATGTCTGAGGTCTTACAAATTTCACCTATATCTACTTTTGAGAATCCTACCATTACTTCTACATCTCCATCCATAGTGCCACCAATCTAATCTACACAGATTTTTTGAGAAATCTATAATACCTTCTACAACTCCATCTACAATGCTACCACTCCTGACTTATCGTCGGCGTCCACGTACAGCATCAGGCTCAGATGATTCTCATCCTGCACTTGACCCTGCACCTACTAAAGACTTATCTCCTCCGATTGCACTTTGAAAAGGTATACGATCCACCCATAATTCTAACCCTCATTATACCTTTTTAAGTTATCATCGTCTATCGTCATCCCACTATGCCTTTATAACATTTTTGTCCTTTATCTCCATCCCTAAGCCCACAAAAGAAGCACATTCTCATCCAGGGTGGCGATAGGCTATGACTGACGAAATGTCTGCTTTCCATATGAGTGGTACTTAGGAGCTTGTTCCTCTCGCTTCAGGTAAATCAATAGTTGGTTGTCGTTAGATTTATGCAGTGAAAGTTGGTCCAAATGGCCAAATTGATCAACTTAAGGCTCGCCTTGTTTCCAAGAAGTACACTCAGATATTTAGGCTTGATTACTTTCTCTCATATGGCAAAAATAACATTTGTTCGTCTTTTTCTTTCTATGGCTGTTGTTCGACACTGGCCTCTTTTTCAGTTGAATATTATGAATGCTTTTCTCCATGGTGACCCTGAGGAGGAAGTTTATACGGAGCAATCACCTGGTTTTGTTGTTCAAGGGAGTCTAGCCTGGAGCATCAATTGCGTAGGTCACTTTATGGTCTAAACAATTCCCTAGAGCCTGATCCGAAAAGTTCAGCACAGTAATTCAGAAATTTGGCATGATTCGTAGTGAAGAAGATCACTCTATGTTTTATCGACATTCTGCTCCAAATCTATGTATTATTTGGTGGTTTAGGTTGATGATATCGTTATTACTGGCAATGATCAAGATGGTATCATTAGTTTAAAGCAACACCTCTTTCAGCATTTCCAGACTAAAGACCTTGACAGACTGAAGTATTTTTTAGGTATTGAAGTTGCTCAGTCCAGATCAGGTATTGTTATTTTGCAACGCAAGTATGCCTCAGACATTCTCGAGGAAACAAGAATGATGGAATGTAAACCTGTTGACACCCCTATGGATCCAAATACTAAACTCCTGCCAGGATAGGGAAGCCCCACTCAATGATCCTAGCAGTAGGCGTCCACGTGGTAAGTTGAATTATCTTATAGTGACCAGCCCTGACATTTCCTATCATGTGAGTGTTATAAGTCAGTTTGTGGATTCTTCCTGTAATAGTCATTCAGATGAAGTTGTTCGCATTGTGCGATACATTAAGTCAGCCTCAAGTAAAGGACTACTCTTCGAGGATCGAGGTCATAAGCAGACCATTAGATATACAGACGATGATTGGGACGGATCACATTATGATAGACATTCTACATTCGGATATTGTGTTTTAGCAGGAGGTAATTTGGCGTCTTAAAAGAGTAAGAAATAGAGTGTGGCTGCTCGATCTAGTGCAGAAGCAGAATATCGAACAATGGCACTAGCCACTTGTGAGTTAGGTTGGATCAAACAATTGTTGAGAGTTAAAATTTGGAGAAATCGGTGAAATGGAACTTGTGTGACAACCAAGTAGCTCTTCATATCGCATCAAATCCGATATTTCATGAGCGGACTAAACACATTGAGATTGATTGCCACTTTGTGAGAGAGGAGATACTTTCCATAGATATTGTTACAAAGTTTGTGAGATCGAGTGATCAGCTTGCAAATATTTTCACCAAGTCCCTCACTAGTCCTCCTATTAATTACATTTGTAACAAGCTTGGTACATGTGACTTGTCATCTTAATGGGAGTGTTAGAATATGAGTAGGACTAGGAATATTATATAGAATCCTAGTTGAAAAAGGAGACTAATATAGTGTCTATAAATAGGGTCTCAATGTAATAATTTAGATACAACAACAACAACAACAACAACAAGCCCAGTGTATTCCCACACAGTGAGGTCTGGGGAGGGTAAAATGTACGCAGTCCATACCGCTACCCCCGAAGTAGAGAATAATTTAGATACACAAGTCAATAATATTTTTCTTTAATATCTATCACAAAAGGCAAGTTCTACAGAGTGGTAGTCTGACCGGCTATGTTGTATGGAGTGGAGTATGGCCAGTTAAGAACTCCACATCTAAAAGTTGAAGGTGTCGGAATTGAGCATGTTGAGATGAATATGTGGATTACTAGGAGAGATATGGTTAGAAATGAGATTATTCGAGAGAAGATGGGAGTGGCTTAGGGGGAAGACAAGATGCGGGAAGGTTGAGATGATTCGGCCATGCGATGAAGAGGTGCACGGATGCCCCAGTACGGAGGTGTGAGAGGTTGGCTAGAGAAGGTTTCACGCGGGATAGAGGTAGGTCGAAAAAATATTGGAGGAAGGTGATTAGACATGACGTGGAGCAGTTACAACTTACGGAGGACATGACCCTTGATAGGAAGGTGTGGAGAACGCGAATTAGCGTAGATGGTTAGCGGGTAGGAGTGTGTCCTTACTAGTAGTAAGGAGTGATTTGTTTGTAGCGGTGCTTGTAGTTGTAGTGTTATGCTAGTTTCTTGTTCGTGGTGTTTTGGGGATGTTTGTGATTGCGGATAGATAGTTTATAATAGTACGTTGGGGGTGTTTTGTTTCTTTAATTATTATCTAGTGGTGTGTTATCCCATTTTGTTGTTTGTTTTTATATTTGTATCTTCTTTATGTTTTTATGTTTGTTATACTATTATTTGTCCTAGGCCGGGGGTTTATTGGAAACAGTCTCTCTACTTCATCTAAGGTAGTGGTATGGACTGCATATACCTTTACCCTCACAAGACCCCACTTTGTGGGAATACAGTGGGTATGGTGTTGTTGTTGTTGTAATTAGAAAAGACCAACATCCACGGCTCAATTCAAAACTCAAATTTGATGGGTAATAATCTTGTAATAATCTTTCTCTTTTAAAGAAAAAAAATAGTTGAACAAATACAAATTCATTCAAAAAAAAACGACCAAAATCCATATGCAAAGCTAAAATACTAAAAGCTTGATGAGTTTGAAAAATTTATCACAAAATTTTTAACAAAATATATATTTTTTAAATTGATTCATTAATTATTATTATTCAACCTTTCATATTCCTTATTGTAAACCAAACCATATATGCACGAACTGATTTTATATTCTTATTCCCCATTAAATGCATTTATTAAAGTAGATTATAATTTAACGAAGGGATTTGAACTGTAATGGCTCGATAAGGTGAAACTTTTTGAGTCTCTAATAAGAAAGAAGGGAAAAGATTCAAAAATGCCCTTAGCGTATCACAAATGGTTTTAAAATGCCCCCATTCTAAGAAAAAAGGGTTTAAAAATGTCCTCTTTCCATCAAAAATGCCCTCAACGTTTTTTTAGATCTAGAAATGCCCTTTTTAACACTAACATGGCAATTGATGAGTCAATTAATTAAATAAGTGGCTCCATCTTATTGATCCACATAATTTTTTAGATCCAATTTAACTACCCGACCCATCCAAGGGAAAAGTATATATAAAAAGATTAAAAAAAAACCACCCAATATCCCATTTTTAAAATTAACTGAACATATACTTCACCTTATGAGTCTGATACCACATTGAACACTGGGAAAAGAATGAGAAGAAATGGAAAGCTTGATTATTCCTCAAGCTTTGGCTGGGATTATAGCTACTACACTGTATACATTTTTGGTTTGTGTATAGTTACAAAATCAAATCCTAATTACATATTCAATCCTAGTCATATAAAATCATTCTGATCATGCAAATCATATAGTATCTCAACATACACAAAATTTAATAGGCAAGATTAGCAATAGAAGAACTTAACAGCTTGAATTTGCAGCTATGACCAGAATTGAAGAAAACAAATTATATCATCCAAAAGCGTGATTTCAGTCTAACCTCTTTGGAAGAACTATGCACAGTGTAACTGCAGAAGCATGCTGAGAAAAAATCGCAAAATTTATTCCACTTTCAACTTCTGATACTCCTAGTGGATGAGCCAGACCAGGGGAAACTTCGAATGAAGGGAAAGTGTCCAGCATTTGAGGAGCTTCTTCCTAAAATCACGAGCGCACACAAAGAAATCAAATATTTGAGTTTCAAAAGGACAGTTGTAATCTTGTTCGCTTTCAAGAACAAAGGTCGCCAGGAAAGGAAGCAAACAAAGAAAGCAAAATTGGCCATTGTGTGGTTCACAAAATTAGGATAAGTTAGGATATCCCATTTGTATTGTATAAGATCATAGGTGCGACACAGAAATTTTCTTCCGATGTTTGTCTCAACGTATTATGCAGTGAATAAATGACCATAGTAATTTTACATGCAAGACCTAATTCATCCGAATTTAACCACACGGACTATGCGACAAACCAGGGAAAGAATTACTAATTATACAATAATTCAGGGAAAAAAACATACTTGGGGAGATTGGGGAAAGGGGAAGAGGAAGAAGAAGAAGATAGCCGCATAAATCCTGAGGGGAGGTGGTCATTTGTCTGGCCTCAGGTTCTAGCTTCTTAGAAAGAAAAGATATAGGAAGGGGAAAATGCGAGAACGACAAACCTTTCACCATAATACTTGAGGGGCTCATGTCCCTGCATAAAGGAGATGACAACTCTCCAGAGCGATTGGCTCCATCATTAATTCTTACATAACACTGTTGACGCTACCAGAAAAAATGAACATGACAAAAATGGTAACAGACATGAATTGTGATTTCAGTTAGTAACAAGTACTGGGTGTGTGTGTGGGTGTGCGCACTTGGGGGGCGGGTTCCATGCCTTATGATTTAGAATATGAAATGTTAAAGTAGACCACTAACTTAAAGAAAGCACTGGCGTAGACCTTAGTGGCCCAACTACAACATTAAACAGGTGGAACTTTTTGTGTGCATGGTTATAAAGGAAAGCTGTAGGAATCAAACCTCTTCTCTGGAAAATTAAGTCCAGCAAGAGTGCAGGAAAATGGAAGGAAAGTCGTGACTAATAGCACATACATTGATCTTTCTCAATGGAGTCCTCCTTTTGATACTAAATAATAAGTGCTAACTTTCTTGTACTTCAACTTTCTAGGATTACATATGTAACTTTCTTTGAAACCAAAGAGAACTGCAGTGAATATGTGCATTTCATGCTCACAATCCTAACTTCAGAAGCTTAGACAGGATATTTTATGATCAGCAAGTAAAGAATTTGCAACAGATTTGTAAGTCCTTAAAACAAACGTCAACCAATTAGAATCAAACCTCATCTCTGGAAAATTAAGTCCAGCAAGAGTGCAGGAAAATGGAAGGAAAGTCATGACTAATAGCACATACATTGATCTTTCTCAATGGAGTCCTCCTTTTGATACTAAATAATAAGTGCTAACTTTCTTGTACTTCAACTTTTTAGGATTACATTTGTAACTTTCTTTGAAACCAAAGAGAACTGCAGTGAATATGTGCATTTCATGCTTACAATCCCAACTTCAGAAGCTTAGACAGGATATTTTATGATCAGCAAGTAAAGAATTTGCAACAGATTTGTAAGTCCTTAAAACAAACGTCAACCAATTCACATTTCCTCTCATAAACCTTCCTAGTTGATACAGCCTCTCTTGATTATTCAAAATTGGAGAGCCAAAAGTACAGCAATCTCATTTCCACGTCTACACGGGGACCAAAATCAGCTCAAAGAAATCACAAACTTGATAGTAATATATTAGATAACCACCATTAGATTGTTCAACGCGATTCCTTAAAAAATGACATCTCTAATTACCAACAAAAGGACATCTCTAATTACCAACAATGAGTTACGAAAAAAGGTACAAGAACTGATGGCCTTTCAATGCTCCCCGCTAGACACGCTACACTGGTAATAATATCTATTAATACAGGAGAAATTGAGCAGTCATTTATTGATCTCAAAAAGAGCATACCCGAATAAGCATACAAAATTAATATGACCAAGGGTGTTTTGGTACGAAGGAAAATGTTTTCCGTGAAAAATATTTTCTTAGAAAATGTTTTCCTGGAAAACAAGTTGATTTCTTACTTGTTTTCTTATGTTTCATTGGTGAGTAAAAAATATTTTCCAAAAATGGTTTCTAGTGTTTGGTTGGTGGATGAAAAAATGTTTTTCAGAAAATACATTTTAGTGTTTAGCTAAAGAGTAAAAATACATTTTAGAAAAAAAAAAATTGACCCCGAAAAATACACACAATAATGAGAATTTGTCGATGCACAACCATACGCACAGTAATGAGAAAAATAGAAAGTACCTGGACGACACGCTGCTCTTCAGCTCGAAGAGAGTAGACCTTGGCAGCTCTAATGTTATAACGCTCTCCTGCCTAACATAAAGCCAGGAAAGAGAATATAATGTAATGGTTGAGTTTTCAGCAATCAACATTTTAGAAAATTCCCACGATATTCTTAAGATCCCGTGAAATTCAAAGTAGTATTCTTCGAATTGACCATTGGGCACTATTGAACAGAACAAATAGGGTATCTTACCTACCTTACTTATACTTTTCTGGCCGAAGACTTCTGGAAGAGGTCTTCTACTCGAGTTCAATCTGTCATACAAGAAGAGTGATATTTTTGGAATTTAGAATTTGCTACAACAATGGCAATTACGATTACCTCAGTAAGGAAGATGAATACAATGATGTATAGAAGGAACTGTTGAAATTAGTCGATGAACTTTGAAGTATCGCCACCGCGGGCGATGCCGTCATCTTATATCTTTATTATACTCTAATAATTATAAGAGCAGGTATTGTATGTTTGTATGTAAGGAAGAAGAATGTTTTTGCAAGGAGAGTGGAAGTAGAAGTAGAAAAGGGCGGTGTCAGATGGACGGATGGAAGAGGAGAGAGGTCAGGTAATGTTTAATTTTGTCTGCCACGTGAAAGGCAGGCAGCCGTAGCCCGTACGTAAACAGCCCCCATCTCCCTCTTGGGCTTTAACTTCAAGTTAAAAACGGGTAATCTTACGAATAGACTGGTTATGTTGTTGCTGTAGTAGCCTTTTATTTATTAATTAATATTTTTTTGATGAAATTATCTCAGAATAAATGATACTATAACAATTTTATATTTATATTTTAAAATTTTTATTTTTTTATTTTTAATTTTACTTTATTTTTTCTATTTTTATTTTTCTAAATCCTTACTTTTTTTTCCTCTCTTCTTTTTTTTCTTGTTTATTTTACTTTGATTTTTTTTTCTTTTTTTTTCTGTTCATTTTAATTTTTCTCAACCATTATTTATTTTTTTTACATCTCTCAACGTCTACTTTTATATAAAAAATAAAAAAAACTTTGATTTTTATTTTTTCTTTTTAAATTTTTCTCGACCTTTATTTTTATTTAATCTTTTTTTATTTTTATCAACCTTTATTTTTTTCATTCTCTCTCAACTTCTATATTTTTTTTGATTTTTATTGTTTTTAATATTTTTCTTCTTTTTCGTAATTTTTATTATTTTTGTTCTTTTCTTCGATTTCTTCCATTTAAGTTACATCTCCTGAGTAAGAGTTGACATTATCACATTATAAAGACAAGACTTATGACTTTCAAACAACAAGCAATGTTTTCTGAGCAAGAATTGACACCACCACATTGTAGAGGCAAGACTTATGACTTTCAAACAATAAGTTATGTTTCATGGATAAGAGTTGATACTACTACATTATGTTTTCATTTATGAGATATTCTACAACTATTGTCTTAAAGGCAAGACTTAGCTCAAGGAATTTCAAGCTATAAATTATGCCCACGGGCAAGAGTTAACTCTACCACATTATGTTTTCATTTATGAGATGTTCTACAACTATAGCCTTAGAGGTAAGACTTAGCTCAAGGACTTTCAAACTACAAATTATGTCCCACGGGCAAGAGTTGACTCTACCACATTATGTTTTGATTTGTGAGTTCTACAACTATTGTCTTAGAGGCAAGACTTAGCTCAAAGACTTTCAAACTACAAATTATGCACCTCGGGCAAGAGTTGACTCTGTCACGTTATGTTTTGATTTGTGAGATGTTCTACAAGAGGATTTTTAATAACACCTACAGTTGCACATGAGCCTAAATGTTGTATAACATCACCTATATAAACATCTTGATTATTAAATACATCAACTTTCAACACCAAACGCTTATCGATGGTTGATTCCACCAGCCTGCATGACAATTATAACTCCTTATAGACAGAGATCCCACTTTCTTGTTGCATTGGAATTTCTCAATGACTTCAGTACCTTAAGAGCTTTCACATGTTTGTGATGATGGTATTTTCGAAAGACTTACAGAAGCTTGAAAAAAACTGAGATATAGGATAACTTTCATATAGTAAAGAGGTTGCCGACATTCTGTTTTACTTTCTTTTTTCCCAATAGCAAAGAGTTGGCAACTCCATGTATGTTTCAAAGAGATACTTACAGTTGAAGTGGCTGGTGTTCGGTGGTAGAAGAAAATTCTCAATGCAAAGCATAGCAGTGACACACCTACTAGGAGGTGAATTGAGCATGGAGGTGGGTATGAGGGCAGCAAGGAAGGGCTTTGCTTTTGACAGGGATAGATAATGTCAGTGTGAAAGAAAGAAACTTTTATTATTTATGTTTCAGATTAAAAGTTCTTTAGATATACATACGGAAACAATATGGATGACTATTGTATGGCGTACCGATAAGTTGTTCGCTTCCTCCTCTCTTTTCTCCATTTTACCCTCTTTCCATGTTTGTACTTTCTAAAGTAACTTTTCCTACCCTTCCTTTCTAGTAGTATTTCATAGAACAAATAAGGATGAAAGTAAATTATATTTTTGATATGAAATGTAAATAAAGAATAAATGTTTTAATTATTATTAATTATTACAATAAATTATCATTTTATTAATTAATTTACTTAAATATAATAAATTCCAAATAAATAAAGAATAATTTTCTTAATTATTAATTATTACAATAAATTATCATTTTATTAATTAATTTACTTCAATATACTAAATTCAAAATAAATAAAGAATAATTTTCTTAATTATAATTATTACAATAAATTATCATCTTATTAATTAATTTACTTAAATATAATAAATTCAAAATAATTTTATACAAATTTAAACAAAAATAGTACTTACGTACTTTGGAAATGAATCCATGTGTGGTACTTTAACTTCGGAAATGAATAGAAGACTAAAAGGAACCACATATTATGATATTTTGGTTAAAATTTTTTATGACAAGTCTTGTAATTAAATACAAAAGAATGGGCTTTTCTTCATGGCAAGTCTTGTAATTAAATAAAAAAGAATGGACTTACTTATAACTTTTAATATGGTGAAATAACAAAGCACTAAAAAACAATCAAGTTAATCTTACAGTTTCTTTTAAGGACTTTAATACCCTCAAATTTAATTTTAATACCAAAAAACAACAATGTTGAAAGTGACTCTTCTATAATATAATATAATAATAATAATAATAATAATAATAATATAAAATATAATATTCCTTTTGTTCACTTTTAACTGTAACAATTTTTTTAATTAAATTTTTGTTTTTATTTATTATTTTTGATATGTTAAGAAAACATTAAAAATATATTAATCTACATATTAATAATAAAATAATTATATCAATAATTATTTTTTTAAAATGTATCATATTAAAAAGTCAAACAAAAATACACGAATGATTTTTTTTTATTTCTACAATATAAAAAGCTGAGTGTGGAACGACCAAGGGCAAAATAATCATTTTGCCCCATGGTAAAAGAGTTTCAGAACAATCTACCTCTTCAATCATCACTCTCACTCATCTTTCACTCTTTAATATTCATGGATGGTTTCTCATCTGGGTTAACGTTGTAGCTGATAGATTGTCGTTGCATCTCGGTACGATTTACTACCTTCATGTTTTTTCTTATTCCTTTTTTTGCTTATTTATCTAACTTAACTGTTTATTTATCGAATCCTTCATTTTCCTTCTCAAGGTTTCATTCTCAGAAGCTAATCAACCCCCCCCCCCCCAAAAAAAAAAAAAAAAAAAAATTATCTTGTACCTGTGATTTTCATGAACCCTAAAGGTACATTCATTAAAATTTCTTTCTAAAGGAATAAGATCTTTTACTATTGTTTTGTTGAAGCTTTTTAATTAACTTTTTTGTTGTCAATCGCTTTGCTATTTTTTAAATTATCTAGGCAAGGCTTAATGCTACTGATTCTTATTAATTTGCTCAAGAACATAATCTTGAATATTAGAGCATTTTTACTTCGATGAAAAGACCAAAAATTAGATGCATTCACAGTAATACTTTGAAGTTGTCATTTGTTTCTGGAGGGAAAGAGTAAAAACATAAATCTTGGCAACATCTAATGAAGGTATTTCTATACGTGGAAGGAACAAGTATTGTGCTTGTTTAAAGTAGTATAGGAAGAACTAGAAGGAACATCTTCTCCAACATATGAAGAACTATTATCATTTAGTTCATGACCCTAAAAGTGTTGTCTCTAATAAACATTGCTAATTGCTTGAATCATAGAGGGAGCACATTGCTCTTCAGTTGTTGTGCTTGGTGTATTGAAATTAATGTTCTTTAGGTGTAAATGCTCTCTCTCTCTTGTCCTCCCTAACTTTTCTTCTCACTTTAACATTTAGGTCCATTCTCCTAAGTGAATCTATGTCGCTCGTACTATATAGAAGAGTGAGTATAGAGGACGATCAAGGGTAGTTTCGTCATTTCAAAAAAAGTCTACGTTATTAGCTTATGCTATAAGCTTTAAATTTTATCCATAAACTTCTAATGGCAATAAAACCAAGCTTCTTTCAACATATGCCAATTGTATCCTAAGTTGTAGATATTTTAGTGGACCCACGATGTCCATTACAGTTCCCCACAAATGTTGTGTCGGTGCTAAATAAATGATTGATCTATATTTAAGTAGAGTGTTTGTACGGTGAAAAAACTATTCATTTCTATTCCCTTTTTGTTTAGTGAAATTTTAATTTAATTTTATTCAAATAAAAATGTTCACAAGAAAGTAAAATTATCCCCCCCCCCCCCCCCCACATTCGGGTGTTGTATATAATAATTAATAGAGTAGGATAATAAAAAACAAAAGAGACCTCATTACATCAATACTATTCGCAAGTAATTTTAGATTTAAGCTTTTCACAATGTCCACATACATTTTTTAAAATATAATTTGTTAAACTTTAAAAATTAAATTAAGTGATGAACTTTCTTCATATTTTATAATGATACTACAATCTATATACTAATTGATGTGGAATTTAATTTAAGTAACATACAATGTGAAGTATTTTCTGTATCGTGTTTACTTATCCATTTTGACTTATTATATTTTTTTAAGAAATAATAAATAAAAGAATATTTTTACTATATTATTCATATTATTTATAAGTCATCTAAGTGTTGAAAAATGAATAGTATTTGATAATAAATATGCACAAAATGATAAATTATCTCTTGATTATTCAAAATGAACCAATAAAATTGAATAATTATTTTTAATATAGTAAGCAAAAAAAAAATGAACGGAGGGAGTAAAAAACTTTTTATTATCATGTTATATAAGAATATTTATAAGTAATAAAATTGAGATTTGTGGTTCTTAAATGAAAGCTAGACTACATGCTATAATAAATAAACGTCCTTGATGCTAAAAATTTATTTACACTAATAACACATGCACACACACGCGCACACACACACACACATTATTATATATATATATATAGCAAATTATAATCATTTATTTTTCTTAAACTTAAAGTATCGCCGTAAACGAGCCCTTCAATATCTAGTATATAATATCTCGCATGTGACGGGAGACCATGCCCTCGTTCTCACCACATCATTCAATTCAATTTAACAAAATTATTTATTTTTATTTTACTTTAGTGAAATCACTCTACCTCTAAACACCTTTAGGGGTGTGCAAAAATCGAACCCACTAATAAATCGAACCGATAAAAATGTTATTGATTTATTATTATTGGGTTAATGATTTTTTAATGGTTTTATAAAAAAAAAATTATTGGGTTATTGGTTCGGTTCGATTCTTTCTTATTGGGTTTTGGGTAAACCGATAACCCAATAAGAATATATATATATATGACTTATTATATATTTCTCTTTAATTTTACCTATTAACAAACTTATTATCTCAATTATACAAACTCTTAATTTCTCCCAACAACATTTAGTTCAAACTTGAAGATTCTTATAAATTAAAACACATTATGTAGGATTTTTGGTTGCAACTAAGATTCAATTTTTTTTCATGTTAGTTACTACTATTTCTATTTTATGAGTATTTTTTAATCGGTTAAACCAAAAATCGAACTGTAAAGGCCTAAAAACTGATAAACCGATAAAAAATATCTTATTGATTTGGTTATTGGTTTAGCATATTTAAAAACCGAAAATCGATAATATATAAAACCGGACCGAACCGACCGATGCACACCCCTAAACACCTTTGTCATTTTCTCTCTGTTGTATTAGTTTTCTCCTCTTTTTTTGTTTTTAATTTTGATAGGTATTTTTGATATACGATTTGATTTCATGTATGTAATATAAAATTATGTGATAAAATTAGATTTTAACTATGCGATTTTATCTCATAATTTTATTTGTTGACATTGAATTTCAAATCTAAATCTATATCTATTATATAATCTATATCTATGTTTATATCTATAATCTATATCTATATCTATATCTATATCTATATCTATATCTATATCTATATCTATATCTATATCTATATCTATATCTATATCTATATCTATATCTATATCTATATCTATATCTATATCTATATCTATATCTATATCTATATCTATATCTATATCTATATCTATATCTATATCTATATCTATATCTATATCTATATCTATATCTATATCTATATCTATATCTATATCTACATCTATATCTATATCTACATCTATATCTATATCTACATCTATATCTATATCTATATCTATATCTACATCTATATCTACATCTACATCTATATCTACATCTACATCTATATCTACATCTACATCTACATCTACATCTACATCTACATCTACATCTACATCTACATCTACATCTACATCTACATCTACATCTACATCTACATCTACATCTACATCTACATCTATATTAAAAGTGTGAAGGACTTTAGAAATGTTGTTTGAACTTTTTAACCTTCATTAAAAGTCTTTGTTTTAGATAAAATCGTCTTTTCACTATTTTTTTTAATATTTAGAAGTTGAAAATTAATTAAATATATTTATGGTAAAACCTTTCCTTATTAGAAGTCATCAGAATTAGTGATTTTTCCTAATATTTAAGTGTTGAAAATTAATTAAATGTGTTTATGATAAAACATTTCCTTATTAAAAGTCACCAGAATTAATGATAATTAAAAGTTTTTCCATTAATTTAAGAATTATAAATCAACTAAATTTGATTTTAAGAAGATTTGAAAAATCTAGAAATAACTATAAAATGTTAGAATTAATAAGAAAAAATTAATAAGTATCAAACTTTAAAAGTTTTAAGTACGTAATAAGAATGTATCCAATGATTTTGTAAATATTTGACTTTAAAAACAAGAAAAAAATTTAAATACAGGAAAAAAAGAAAATAATCATACCACAAATATGAGTTTTTCCTAATATTTAAGTGTTGAAAATTAATTAAATATATTTATGATAAAACCTTTCTTTATTAGAAGTCATCAGAATTAATGACAATTAATTTTTTTTCATTAGTTTAAGAATTCTAAATCAACTAAATTTGATTTTAAGAAGATTTAAAAAATCTAAAAATAAATATACAAACGTTAGAATAATAAAAATTTAAAAAGTGCCAAATTTTAAGGTTTTAAATACGTAATAAGAATGTAATGAATGGTTTTTTAAAGATTTGACTTTAAAAACAAGAAAAGATTTTAAATGTAGAAAAACAAAGAAAAATAATCGTACCACAAATATGGTTCAACTACAAAAGTTAACTCACCAGTTCTACATTTCAAATCACGATTTGGGATTTTTCAAATACAAAAGTTAACTCACCAGTTTATATTTTTTAAAAATAACCTCAATATTTATATTTACCAATCATTTATTTCATATGTAAATAAAATTAATAGTTCATATTATTACTTTTACCAATCTTTAAACCATGTATATTTCATTTAACTATTACTCTCACAAACATATAGCCTCATTTGGTTATTGAAAATATTCATTTTTTTAGAAAGTCTTTTCATTTTATTGAAAAAATGATGTTTGGTCATAGAAACTCCAAATACAACTTGAAGTTCTATTTGAAAAAATGAAAACAAGTCTCAACTTGTTTTCATTCTTTTTCTAATTTCAACTTCACCTTTGTAGTTAGAAAAAATATTTTCATAAGATTTGACCAAACACAACTACGACTCCAACTCCAATTACAACTTTAATTTTTTTTTTTGCATGGTCAAATGCCTATAAAATTTATTATTACTTCAAATCAACTCCCACTTTATATTTATTATTCATCCAAGTTATCATTTGATTAATGAACGTGTGTTTTTTAGAATTATTTTGTGATAGTATATTATGCTTTTGTTATGAACTTTTACTTATTTGGTAAAATTATAATTGGGGTAATTTTGATAGTTTTCACAACTGAATTTTTTTTGTATCGAATAAAAACATACAACTTAAAATCTCAAATTGCATGTCCAAACAAAAACTTCAAATTCATTTAATATAATTTCATATCATGATTTTATCTCACATGGTCACACGGACCCTTAGCTTTCCTTTTTCAGTTTTAGGTTGGGTCCATGTGAGCCTTATAATTTTTTTTAAACTCCTCTATATATTAGAAGAGTTAGATTTCAACATGTGTGTTTCTTGGCAATCAAATTGCAATCAAGGGCCTTTTAGTCATTTATTCATTAACTTACGTAGTTTCATTCACTTACACGCCATTTGTTCCAACTGCCACTACATAGTTGTGTAGAGATTTCTTGTCTCTTCTTAAGATATAGATAATTTGCCCTTCTAATTTGATGCAGCTGCACAATTTTGTTTTGAGTTCTGGTAGAAATATTTGAAACAAGAAATTTATATTTCTAGAACTCAAATACTTTTTGAAACAATAAATTGGGTGTTGGCCAACCTTTTAAGGTAACCACTTATTTTAAAGAATTAAATTTTAGACTGAATCTCTGATTATAGTGATTCGAATATGCGTGTGTGGGGTTCAAAAATTATTTCTTCTTTCATCATAAAGAAAACAACAGAAGAAAAATCCTTGTCGCGAGGATAAGGATTTTAATTTGTGAATTTTATGATGGCGTTAATATATTGTTGTTTGGTGGTTCTTTCTAGCTAAATTTTTTCAAAAGAAAAAAATCATGCTCTACTTTTTTTGCCCAATTTCTTCAATTAAAACTCCAAAGTTATTTAAGTCTTCTTGAATATAAGCAAAGTTTGTCTTTAGCTCAGTTTATTTTCACGAATTTAAGGCAAAGCTTTATTTTTAATGGTTTTACTCCATTGGAGGCTTGCATTCTAATTTTTAGTTTATGTTTTTTAAAATATTAAAGTTTGTTCATGGGCTATCAACTTGTTGCCTATGTTTCTTTAATAGAAGAAAAGGAAAGTTGATCATTTCGCACATTAAAGTTTCAGTAGTATATATGGTAAATTCCAGTTAAAAATGTAATCCCTCTATTTTATTTTGTTTGGCCTAGGAAAATAAAGAAGATTTTTAAATTTAATAGGTTCCTTAAATTAAGGATCTGTCAAATGTATTTAAGTGCATTTTAATCTTGTCGTCCTAAACATGTCTGTGAAAACTTGAAATTAAAGTGTGGCTAAAAGAAGGAATGAGACATTCTTTTTGAAACATATTAAAAGGAAAAGTAGGCCAAACAAAAAAATGGAGAGAATAAAATATACTGGAATGTAATGATTTGGAATCCTGTATGTGGGAGGTACAGGATATAGTCAATGAGGTAAACCTATCTTCTCTTTAATAATGTAATAGATAGAGCGTACTTATCAAGTCCAGAGTTTCTTTTATGGGCCACCGTATGTTTTATCAATTTCTTTCCCATGATTGGTTCATCTACAGTGTTGTTTGTTGCACAGACAATAGTCGCTCCTGACATGGATGCAGTGTGATCTAAATTATTTTATTCTTTTGCTTCAATATCAAATAAATATTGAATGGATAGGATAATCCTAAACTTCCAACTACTCCCGTCTACTCAAGTATCATGGTGGAGTTGTTCGCTTGCTTTACGATGAAGTTGAGCGTAAAGATTACCATCTTGCAGAAAACTATTCCTCTCATGAGAAATATTTGCTCACCCTTCCAATAATTCGTAGGCATGACCATAATACGAAGTGCAACTGTACCCGCCTTAATTCCTTTATTCAAGACAAATGAAAGTAGATGGTTTTGAAAGATATTGGTGCATAGTTTGAGCTTAATTTAATTCCTAAATTCCTAGATTTTTATGAGTATATTGATGCATAGTTTGAGCTTAGAATTTATTCATTATTGAGCGTAAGTATCTCTAGAGCATAAAGAGACGCATTGGCAATTTTGAAAGTGCGATTCTGTAGGTAGCCCCCACATAAGATTTTTACGTAATTTTAGGCCCGAAGCATAAATTTTTATTTTGATAGTATGGCACTATGCAAAAGCTTCTCAAAAGGGGAAATCGATGATTTAATGGATTTCACTAGGCTTTCTTCGGCATCCAGATAAGATAGGTTTACCTTTCTCATGATTGGGATAAATTGTAGTATATTTATAATAATGCGTTTCATGACCTAATTTCTCAAGTCATGATGACACCTACGATAAGCCGCTTGTAGGCAAGCCAAACTCATAGTCTGGAACTGCTAGTAATGGACTACCAAAAGAATGAAGTGAGGAATGCATAATAGATGTAATAAAAGACTAACATACATAAGACAATCCCAAAACCTGGTGAAATCAGTACAAAAGTTTCTAGCATAACTAGGATACAAATGAGGTACTAAATGAATATATAGAAACAACCATCTCTGAATACAACATATGGACTAGTCCAATACATAGAGGGAAGTAATAATCCAAACGTCAGGAGCTCTGATTTGAGGTGGATTTATGTACCCCAGTGTTGTTATCCGGGCTTATTTTGCTTAGTTTAAAGAACTTCTCTTGTTCTTAATGATTGATTCTTGGTATAAATAAGCATCTAAGTGCTATTTAATGTAAATGTAATCTTCAAGGTGTGTGACTAGTAAATTTGTAGTTAAAACACCATGTTTAGAATCAAGGAACAAAAGCTAGTACACTTAGCTTGAGCTATGGCATTTACTAGTTCGTTGTCTTGAATTGTATGTGTTTGCTCTAATATGTGGTGTTTTATGTTTTAAGAAGTTTTTTGAGTTGATCATGATGATATTTATTTGATGTGCAAAATGGAAATCAAGTGGAAACAACATCACAATGCATGGAGTTAAAGGACAAAAGCATGGGACAAGACTTTGTTAAAATGGGGCATTTTGAAGTGCTTGGCATGCCACACTACCTAGGTGCCACAATAAGGCTGTGGCATGCCTTTGAAAATATTGTGGATGTCAATTTTCAGTGATCTTCCATATTTTTGGCATGCCACGCTGCCTAGATGGCACGATATTAGTGTGGCATGCCCTTAAGTTGAAATCTACAATTCGTGTCCTCCTATAAATAGGACACTTAGTTGTTGTGTTGAACACCTTGGACGACCTTGGGACTTAAAGGAAGGATAGAGAACACTTCAATTAGGGTTTTCATTCCATTATTTTAGTTTGTTTATGGACTTTAACATGTATTCATTCATTGTGATTACGGTTACATCCATGATCGGCTAAACACCCTTTCCGGGGTTAAGGCCAAGAACATGAGTATTATGGTTCTGAATTGATTTAGTTTGATTGTTTATCATATTTGGTTGTTTATTTATCCTTTTTATCACTATTTTAAGGATTTGTGATCCTTAGAATACATGTATAGTGATCTTGTGAACCCATAAGGAGGAACAAAATGATAGAACGTGGGATAGAATATAATTGTAATCTTCCAATTAAATGAAGTTATAATTATCATTTAGGATAGGATTATACCTATGTGCTCTATTTGGTTCAAGTACGATATACAATATAAATGTATTTAACTTAGTTCTCTCATCCCCTCTCAATGATGTAGTTGTAGGGCTAAGTTAGATAATAGATTAGAGGTTTGGAAGGCCATAGTTGTAGTATAGACCCCGTGAACCAACAACCAAGATAATTTACCATACCAATGAAGTTATATAACATAGTATGATTGTTTATAGTGACTTAACTCTGGTTTATCTCCATCGTTGTTCAAGAACCTTTAATTTACTGCGTTGTTAAGATTAATCTTAGTTTACTCACAAATAATCTTAAGGTTACGTTAGCACTGAGTTAATCTTAATAGTTGGACTAACCTGGAATAGTTGTTAACATAAATCTCTGAGGGATAGATACTTGGCTTGTAAAATGCCACTATATTACTTGGTGGACCACATACACTTGCGTGTGTGCAACAAGTTTTTAGTACCATTTTTAGGGACTTATCACTAGGCAATAGTCGTAGTTTTAGTTTTACTTTTTGATTTCATTGGTGCTTTTCACTTGGTCTTAGGTTCTGAATTTATAGAAAACAGGTTAACAAGCTATTAGGCTAGTAAGGGACCGGGAATTGGTTGAGATGACCCCGAGCCCGAGCAACGCTTTCATTAACAGAGGAGAGATAAAGTCATTCTCTACTATATCCTATAAATTCATAAGGAATAAGACATTCCTGCACCTATAGCTATGGATCCACTAGCCTATAAGACAGTTCACGAAGTGGCAATCCCACTTGCTACTAATATGACCTTCGCCATTTGAAGACCGGATATATTTGAACTGAAGCACAACATAGTGCAACTCTTGTATTTTAGTGGACAGTTTATCGGGCTATCACATAAAGATCCACAAGTACACTTGCAAAACTTTCTAGAGATTAGTGACACATTCATCCCAACAGGTGTGTTAAGTGATTTTGTGAGGCTGAGACTCTTCCCCTTCTCAATTTTAGGGGAAGCAAAGAAGTGGTTGAATACTGAGCCAACAACTTCTATCACAACTTGGGATGACTTAGCCCAGAAGTTCCTCATCTATTTTTTCCCATCTGGCATGACTGCGAGACTTTGCAGTGAGGTTTTGAGCTTCAAAAACAAGCCAAATGAGAATATGTATCATGCTTGGGAAAGGTTTAAAGCTCTTTTTTCAAAATTTCATATCATTAACAATCCAATGAGGTATTATCTCACACCTTTGTCGAGGCACTTGACCATAATATTAAGATTTGGCGAGATTCAACTGCAGGTGGTTAAGCTTTGGAAAAGACATATGATGAGCTATACACCTTGTTGAACATGATTGCCCAAGGAAATCTGGATTGGCATGGTAATATCTCAAGGATATCGGAGCAAAAGTTTGTAGGTCATGATTGAAGTTGATAGCATCACCGCTTTGGCCGCCCAACTTTCAGCTACGCAGAATTAGATTATGACTTAATTCATCAAGTTGGGTGTGCAACAGACTTATGCATAGGTCAATGCAGTACAGAAGATCCCTTCATAGTGTGAGATTTGTAACAATAGTGGCCATTCTGCAGATATATGTGGTGCCAATCCTGAATCTATCAACTTTCTGGGCAATACACCCAAACCAAATTATGGTAATGCCTATAATCAAAAGTGGTAGACTTAGTTAATATATCCTTGGGGCAACAACCAAAAATAGCAGTTTCAACAGTACCAATGTAATACTCAGTCCAGTAACATAGAGATGACTTTGAAAAGGATTTTGGCAAACCAAGAACAGATGGCTGCTGAAATAAAAAATTAGCTAATTGCACAAAAATAGTTAGAGTAGCAAGTGGCGCAACTAATGCAAGTAGTTCGAGCTGCAAGTGGGGAAACTAATGCAGGCACAAAATACCAGGCCTCAAGGTAGTTTTCCAAGTGATAATAAACCTCCGAAACAAGTAATGTCAATCACTTTGAGGAGTGGTAAAGAGTTGAATGATATGTCTCCATAGACAAATAAGGTGGTAGATGCATAGTTGGTTCCTTAATCAGTTTCTGACAAAGTTGTTGAAAATTTGGGGAAGTCTGAGTACCCAAAAACAAAATATGTTGAGTAGAAAAGACCACCACCACTATTGGAGGGTGCATGCTTTAAAAAATTCTTTGACACATTCAGAGAACTTCACATTAACCTTCATCTTTTAGATGTTTTATAGGAAATTTCCAAGTATGCTAAGTACTTGAAGAATGTGTTAAACAATAAGTTAAAGTTGTAAGATATAGCAAGGTGGAATTGACAGAGGAGTGCAGCTTTGTGGTAGTAAAAAAGATACCCGAAAAGCTTAAGGACAGAGGGAGTTTCACCCTTCCCATATGGATTGGTGACAATGAAGTAGTCCATTCCTTGAGTGGTTTGGGGGCAAGTATACAGTTAATGCCTCTGTCCATGTTCAAAACTCATAGGTTGGGCATGACTAGATCATGCCTGTTGAGACTGTAATTGGAGGATAGGACCATAGTTAAACTCGATGGAATAATTCAGGACGTACTTGTAAAGGTTGGTAAGTTTGTAATTCCTGCTGATTTTATTGTCTTTGATTATGATGCAGATTATAGGGTATCAATCTGTAGTGCCTCGAGTCTGTACCCCAGATGCTACACTATGATCATAATCTCGAAGGACCACAAGCCAACCCATGACTGGTACCTATTGCAATAACTGGGTAATAATACTGTGATGATGCAAAAACTTGGTAGAAACTTGCCATACGGTTCAAAAACTAAAAATAAATACTAAATACTGAAAACTGAATACTGGAATATCTGTCTGAAATACTCTAGTATGAAAAACCTCTACTGTCTGAATGCTGGAGTTGATGGGACAAGTCCCCAACTAACGTCGACTACTGAAATATACTACAATACTAAAATAATAATCGTGTCCTCAAACTATGAGGACTCACCACTAACTCTGACTGCTGAAAATCTGAGACTGCTAAGTATGATCGGGAGCCCGTGCGTCTAAACCTATGATATAAAACATCATAGCACAAAAAAAAGCATGCATCAGTACTTTGAATGTACTGGTATGCTAAGTGAGGTAGGCTGAAATGCATGGGTTCATATGCATGAACAATACTGACTGAATGACATGAATATAACTGAACAAGAGTACATGCATGAGTACGTAAACTATAAATGAGGTCGTGATAACACTGGATATTGAGTTGTAAATACTAATTAACTGATATCTTGGTTTACTGATACTGTATTACTGATAACTGAATGACTGTATCTGACAGCCTTCATTCTGTGGAACTATGCTGAGTTTCGTACTGAGTAAAACGACTGTGTTTGAAAGTCCTAAATTTGTAGAGCTGAATTGAGTTCTATACTGAGACTGAATCTGAAACTGAGACTGTGGGAGCTAATCATCCAACCGACATGCCCCAAATAAAATAACTGAGTTAGGGTTCAATCTGTAACCCCAATTGGAAGGGTGTTAGTATCATGTCACGGGTAAATACAACTAGTTGTGGGTCAGTCCTAGTCTAGCGGGTGACCCTTGAGATCAGTCCTAAACTAGCGGGTGATCCCTGAGTATGTCAGTCCTGTCTAATGAGTGACATCTCATAACTTACGCTGGATACGTAGTTCTGGAACTTAGGAATTGCTTCTAGGGACCTAGTCCTAGCTGACAGGTGAGCCCTCATCCCTAGGCTCACTCGATGCTGAATCCTACTCCCAACTGAAAGACACTAAACTGATTCCTAGACTGTTCTAGGCTTGACTGAACTGTTACTGATCGTACTATTTAATTGAACTGAACTGAGTTCACTAAGTTCCATTGACTGACGGAATACTACTGGATTCTATTAACTGACTAAATACTACTGAGTTCTGTTAGCTGACTATGTTTACTGAGGTTGGAACTAAATGCTGAATCGAACTGGACTGATTTTGAGTTCTCTGAGTACTGAACTAATTACTGACTGAATTCTATGAACTAACTGAGTTTACTAAGTTCTGAACTGAATACTTATGTGTTCTAAACTGAATACTGAACTGAGACTGATTATTGAATACTACTAAATTTTCCTGAGTTCTGTAATTGACTGAGAGTACTACTGATCGTGACATGACTGAGGTTATTCTGTAACTGACACTGGCTCTAGGTAAACAGCTAAATTATTAGGTATAAATATCCCCAGGACTCGATAGCATAAAAAGTAAAGCTTCACATGATCTTGCATCGCATAGCATAAAAATGCACACTTGTTCATAATGAATCTATAGAGGCATTTTATCAAACACTTTCATGGCATGAAACATTATACATAATAGCATGATATAATCTTATCATTACATTCACATGAGCAATTTATCAAACACTTGGCTGGCATAATCTATGCACGTGACACTAAAACAACATGTGAGCATCATGATTCAATTCCAAATTCACAATTCCATGGGTTTCAACATGACTTCACATGATAAATCACACATGTCAATTAATTCTACATCAATCTTGTAATAAATCATGAAATAGAAACCCAATTATAGAAACAATCATGAATACTCTTTGGTTTCAAATCATGAAAAGTATGAAATCAAGCTACTTGAAGTTTAAAAGCGTTTCTTGGACTCCAAGGATGGAAGGAACCCTTGGATGAACACTTCACATACCTTGGCTGTTTAATTCTTGAAGAACAATGGCAAAATCTTGAGCCTTAGCTTTGTAAATAAATCACCTAGGGTTCTTGTTCTTGAGAAATTTGTGAGAAAGTGAGTAATGTTGCTTAATGAGGGATGAATCTCGTGTTTTAGGGATGAATAGAGGTGGGAAAAAAGACCCAAATACCCCTATAGATGTGACTTTTTTAATGACTGAAAATCAAACTATCGATGCGTAGGCCGACGCGCCGCGTCGTTGGCATCAACGCGATGGCCAACGCGCCACATCGAGTCCATGTTGGTTCACTAGAATTTTCCAATGGGAGCCAACAAAAATATTAATCGATACGATGGACGACGCGCCACATTGAGATCGCGTTGATACATTATTTTGTGTTCCCAGACATGTGTCAAATGAGGTTTAAAAAATTTGAAACTCATCTGGGAACTCCTACTAACATTCCTGATCATGATTCAACCTAAAGATTGATACTTTAAGGTCATAAGAGTCGTGAAATAGAGTTTCAAACTTACGAAGGTCAAAATAATACTGTCTGAATACTTAGCTAGAATTTTCTAAGTCTGAGACCCCTTAGCAAGCTTAAAAGACTGAGTTGAGCTTTGGATTTTATGGGGTTTTACATGATCATTCTTGGATGTCCATTCTTAGACGCAAGAGGAGCATTGATATATGTGAGAGAGGGCATTCTCAGAATGAGTCATAGAAGATGTTCTTATCAAGGTTGGTAAGTTTATTATTTCTACTAATTTTATTGTTTTGGAATTTAAGGTAGATGAAAGAGTGCCATTCATCTTGGAATGTCCATTTTTAGCGATGAGAGGAGCATTGATAGATGTGAGAGAGGGCACACTCACAATTAGGCTGGATGATGAAAAAACGATTTTTAAAGTGTACAAACCAATCAAAACACTATCCCGGGACAAAGATTTTCTCATGATTACAGTGATTGAAGGGATAAGTGTGGGGTGGTGGAGTTGATCTCACCAAAGACCTCTTTGAATTCCCTCATTGAGAAGCCCAAGCCTCAAATACCAGATCCCAAACTGATGCAAATTCATAAGCCTAAAAAGTATATTAATGAGAAAGTTATTGACCTTGAGAGTTCATACTCAAGAGGTCAGAAATGAACAAGAAGATGGCCTCTAAGTAGGAGGAAGATGATGAAGGAAAATGGATGAGTCGAAGATTCGGTTGTGCCGCGACGCTAAATCAGGTGCTTCTTGGGAGGAAACCCAAGTTTTGGTAGGTTTTATTTTCAGTATTTTTAGTGTTTACTTCACTAGTTTTTGTTTCTGTTGAGTCACAGGTTGAATGGAAGTTTAAGTACTAGAAAACCTGAGCTATGAAGCATGGAGAACACTAAGTGTGGGGTCCCCAGACCTTCTTGATGCATAAAGATGCTACTAGCCAGGCCTAGAGGCCTCAAGGAGTATTTCTATCTCTACTTTTAAGTATACTTTAGGGAAAAAGTAGATTTTTAAGTGTGGGTATTCCCATTTTTAGGGTAATTTAAATTTTTTTTGCTTTAGGAATAAATGGGATATTCTTATTGGCGCTATATTTGACTATATGATTCAAGTGTTTTGGTTGTAAAAAATATGTGATTGTGTGAATTACTATATTTGGGACTCCTAGGCTCATGTTTTTGACTCTTGTACTTGTTGGCTTAATGTTGAATTCATGCTATTGTTTATTTAAGAGTCTATAATGATCCTGCTTAAGTTGAGCATATGCCATGTTTGTGTGAGGTGTTTGTATATTTCATGTTGCATTTGATACTAGAACTTGCCTGGTGTGTGTACGAAATGAAATAAAGAGTGTGGATTTAGGAGATGATATAAGCAATGTTTGATAGCCTTTTTTCATACCCTCTTTTGACCTACCCTTGTGCATAATCCTTGTTAACTATTTTGAGCCTTTAGCTTATTCTTTGGTAGCCTAATTTATAGCCTAATCCCTTCTTTGATTGACCTTAATTTGATCTAAATATCCTAAGTGCTTTAGTGTAAAAGATTAATTAAGTTAAGGAGTTGAAAGTAAAGTAGGAGAAAGGTGAAAGTAAAGCCCCAAAGTAATAGTTGTTAATTTGTGAAATTTGTGTATTGTGGTTGGGAGTAAAAGAATAAAAGGTTGTTCAAATTAAATAATGTGTACTTATAAAACAATCCCACCATAGTGTATGTGAATGAGCTAGATGAGATGGGGTAAAATAAAAGATGTGCGGAGGTAGTGGAGGTTGAAGTTGGTTGTTTGAGATTGGTCTTAATTGTATAATGTGATGTATTAAAGTGCTTAGGGAAGATAGTCACTATTACTGGCCAGAATAGTTCCTACCCATCCCATAGCATACATTACAATCCTTAAAGACCTATTTGATCCTAAGCTTCAACATTTTGATATTAGTTGAGTACTACACTAAGGGAAAGCATATGGTTCATCTTGTGTAACTTGTGAATTCCTTGTGAGAGTGAGCACAATTTGATTCTAGTACCCATTCTATGATAAATTTCTTTTGTGTGAGTAATTATAGGTGACTTTCTTGTTGTGAGGGCACATGTTTGATGATGGTTGGGTGAATTGTATGATGTATTTTACAGAGAATCATGCATGATTTTTCCAACTAGGTGAGTCAATTCTTGAGGCTAGGATGTTTTGAAGTAGTATTCTTGAACTATCAATTGTACATAACATGCTTAGTGTAGAAACTTGCATTTTGTGTAGTCATTGTAGTACAATCTTGGATGTTTTAGTTTTAGTAGAATTATGGAGTCATCTAAACTTATGATGCTTAGAGTAAGGAGTGATTTGAGGATGAACAAGGCTTTAAACGTGGGGTGGTTATATGAGGTGCTTTTATGCACCTTAGTGTGGTTATCCTAGCTTATTTAGCCTTGTTCTGAGGATTTTTGGTGTTCTTAATATGTTAATGATGATAATATTGAGCATATAAGTGTGTAGGTACGAAAATACAATGTTCATGTTGTCTTTCAAACAAGTTTGTATATAATTTGGTCACATAGAGTTCAAACGAGAAAACTAGTTTTACTAGATTGAGCCAGGTGTTTGTCTAGTCTATCTTGATTGATTTTAATGTGTTAAATGAGTTCCTAACGTTAGTATTATGTGTGAAAAAACTTGTTTACATTGTTCAAGGTTCAATTGAAAGAAGCCAAGAGTCAAAATAATAAGCTGAAGCTCAATTAGGCAAAACTAGTCTTAACTTAAGTTTCTAGTTCGCCATTATGGATGTTGTGTTGATTTGAAATCTAATACGGGGGTTTTGATGTTATAGGAGGATTTGTGAGTCTCTTATGATGATATTTGAAGGATATACAAGCTTAAAATCAAGTGGAAACAACACTACAAGACTTGGTATGGAAGGACAGGTTCAAGGCAAAGTTTAAACACTAAAATGCAACTTCCACAGAGGCTTCGCGATAGAGGAGCGCCAAAACCCCTTCTATACTTGAGAAGCCATTGCACTGAAACCCCCCACTCCACTTGACCTGCCAACGCAGTGTACCACCCATTCCACACACAACCCAAAACCTTGGACTATGAATAGGACACTTAGACTTGTTGTTATTCACCTTGGGCGCCTGGGAGCTTTGGAGAGGGTCTGCTAAACACTTTAATTAGTATTTATTTCTGTTTAATTTAGCTTTTTAATGGATTGTATCATGTATTCATTTACTTTTATTATGGTTATGTCTATTAGTGGCTAAATTCCCCCTTTCCGAGGTTAAGGCTAAGAACATGTTTACTTTTGCTTTGAATTGAGTTTGTTTGGATTGCTTATAGTATTTGGTTATTTATTTATACTTTTTATCACTATTTTAAAGATTTTTTATCCTTATAATATATCAATTTTCGACTTTGTGATCTCGAGATGGGTAATTAGTAGATAAAACGTGGGGATAGGTAGAGTAAGGTTCTTATTCTTTTATAAAATAAAGAATTTGAATTAGCTACTAGGATAGAGATATACCTAGAAGCATTACTGTGTTCACTACATGATGAAATATAAATTCATTTAGCTTAGTTCCCACATCCCCGCTCAACGATGTAGTTGTGGATCTAAGTTAGATAGGTTATTAGAGGCTCGAGAGACCATGATCATAATATCAACCCCGTGAATCAACAACTAAGATAAGTAATCTCACAAATGAAGTTCAATAGCGTAGTATGATTTTTTGTAGTGCCTTAACCCCGGGTTTTCATCCATTGATTGTCCTAAGTATTTACTTTTTCGGTAGTATTTTAGTTTACTTTTGTTTTATAAACTTTCAAAACTCTTTTGGTTACGTTGCACTAGTTAATCTCAATTGATAAACTAGAATTGGATAGTTGCTTAACCCAAGTCTCTGAGGGATCGATATTCAGCTTTATATAAGTCCACTGTATTACTTGGTGAAACCATGTACACCTGCGTGTGTTCTTGGGCATGATTTTTGACCATATTCAAGAACGTCCTTACAAGGGAGTTTGGGAATAGGAAAAGGGGATTAAGACAGTAATTTGAGATTCAGATCCATCTTTTAATTCCATCTCATCTAATCAACTAGAAACTGAAAAGGTGATAGTTGAACTGAGATCATAGGCACGGGGCATTAAGGAGAGACCTTGAGACTTACTAGGTAAAGGGTGAGATTTATCAACACGTTCATAAGATGGTTGATAATACATAGCTTGTCAACTTTACATCCAGAACAAGAGAGTAGGTGATTTGAACACGATAAGTTTACGAAGTTGAGAATCCAGGGGGGACACAGTCCTAGTGTTTGTTTTCTACTGTTTACAAACCCAAGCATTCAAGTTTCGTTAATATTCACTTTTGACTTCAAATTCCCCCCATTTACTTTTCTGCATTACTCATGAATTTTGTCAAGTTTGAGATATTGTTCAATATTTTCCCTGTGGGTTCGTCCCCAACCTATTTTGGGTTACTATATTTGACATCGTTTGTAGCATACTATATTGGAGGCTAGTTTTTGGCGACATCGAATTTTGGCGTCGTTGCCGGGGAGGATGGTGTGAATTATTTATTAAAGTTGGTAAAGTTCGTGGGTTTTATTTTGTTGCTTTTCATTTGGTATACTCTGGTGTATGCAAAACACTAGGAGTAAAGAAAACCCCTTACTCCCATTGAATCTAGAGCACGAAAGTATTCTACAAACACCATGAACGATGTCAGATCAAGTTTGTGATGGTGTTCTTGCTGGGCTTCAAGACCCTCAGATTTTAACTCCCTCCCACCTATTGATCCTAAGAATGTTGCAGATAGATAAACTAAGTAATTTTTAGAAGAGGTAGCTAAAGAGGCTAGATTAGCTGAGGAGGTTCGATTAACTGAAGAGGCTAGGTTAGCTCAGCAAATTGAACTAGCCAAGCCAAGACAAATGGTAGAGCGTCGATATAGAGTTCAAAGAGACAGAGATCCAATGATTCCTAAATATCAACATCTTTAACCATATGATGAAGATGAGGACATAGGATATGTTGAGACTATTGAGATAGGATCCATCATTCCTCTTACTCTACCCCTAAGGTTAAATTTGACATTATTAGTGCAATGATCCAATTGCTAAACTTGAAGGGCGAGTTTTTGGGATGGGTGACAGATGATGCGAACATGCATCTTGCTAATTTTATTAGGATTTGTACATCATATACTATTTTTGGGGTGAACTAGGAAGATTTAAGGTTGAGGTTATTCTCGTTTTCACTTACCAAGAGTAGCATCACTATGGTTAGGGGAACTCCCAAGAGGTTCAATCATTACTTGGCATGAGTTGCGAAGATAATTTTTTAATAGGTTCTTTCCTCCTACAAGGATGCTACAGTCGAAAGATGAAATTTATATATTTAGACAGCTACCTACAAAATCCATGTATGTGGCGTGGTTCAGGTTCCAAAAGAAGTTGAGCATGGTACCTAATCACAGAATAACAAGGTCTAATTTGTTGGAAATCTTCTACAGATCATTGAATATTAGTTCTAAAACAATGGAAGATATGATTTCAGGAGGTGCATCATGCGTCTTTGGTAGGACATTGCGTAAGAGATGCTAGATGATATTTTGATGACTAATTACGGTTGGCATACTAAAGATACTGAGTGAGGTGTAGGTTTATATGTTTTTGGATAATCTAATGATTATGGTTATAATTTGGTAGCACAAGAGGTTGACCAACTTTGATCATACTTGGGTTTCACACAAAACAATTCCCAACAATAAGTGTTGAGAAAGTAAATGCAGTAAGGGCGCAAAGTTCTATTTCTAGAACTTACGAAACTGAGGCTGAAGAGTAAGTGAAGTAACTTGATTATCAGTTGGCAGATTTTTGAGCCCTGGGGTAAGGTAATCAAGGTCGAAACTATTACAATGATAGATACCAAGAAAAGAGTAGAGACCGAGATGGTGATTGGAGATGCAAGGATGACTACAAAGAGAAAAGTGACAGATATGTCCCACCAGGTATCCAGGATACCGAGTCTAGAATGGAGGCAATGTTGTCAAAATTAGTCAAAGGCCAATAATGTCAAAAGAACTATCTTAAGAAGATTAAGGCAGACCTATCAGGGCTGAATCAGAAGGTTGAGTCATATGCTACCGCAATCAAACAACAGGAGAAGCAGTATGTCCAAATACCTGCTATATTGAATCAAAGGTATCCTTTCACTCTTCCTAGTAATACGGTACAAAACCCAAAGAATGATAGTAATTGCCATGCCATTAGCACGTGGAGTGGAATAACCATCATAGATCTGCCCGTACCGATCGTGACCGAGTCAAATAATGATAATGATCTTGTTAATGTTGACAGTAGTAGAAAGCAAAATCAAGGAAAAGACAAGGTTGAGGATCTTGTTTTAAAGACTATCCCAAGACCTCTTCCTTCTTTTCCTCAAATGTTAAAAAAGAACCAAGAAAAAGGTAAATATTAGAAGTTTCTATCTATGTAAAGGAGTTGTCTATTAACATTCCATTTGTAGAGGCATTGGAACAAATGTCTGGCTATGCAAAGTTCATTAAGGATTTGGTCACCAAGAAGCGGGTAGTTAGTTATGAGCTAGATCACAATGTTCATCACTTTAGTGTTATTGCTACTAGATTATTCGTAGAGAAGAAGTAGGATCATGGTGATTTCACTATCCCTTGCACCGTTAGATCTTTTAAGTTTACTTGAGCACTATATAATCTGAGAGCTTGTATCAATCTCATGCCACTAGTGGTGTTTAAGCAGTTGGGATTGAGATCTCCCAAACCCACAACTATGAGACTAGTGATGGCAGACCGAATGATGAAAAAGCCTTTTGGTATTATATGTGATGTATTGTTGAAGGTGACTTTTTTATTTTTTCCTGCTGATTTTGTGATATTAGATTATGAAGTGGACTTTTAAGTTCCAATTATTTTAGGTAGGCCATTCCTAGCTACAAAAAGGACTTTGATTGATATGGAGTTAGGACATTTGATGTTCAAACTCAACAATGAGCAGGTGATATTCAATATATGCCAGTCTATGTGACAACCAGATGAGTTAAGGGTAATATCTGTGATTGATGTGTTTGTTGAGGAGATAGACTCATTGCAAGATGTTGATATAGTGACTATTTGGGATGATTATTCTGTGGCTGTTCCTATTGAAGAAGGCTGGGTGTTGAAGCCTTAGCCAAAATGATTATGAACTTCGACATCGATGGTATTGATGACTATAGTGAGATTGTATGTGCACTTTATGGGAATGGTTCTTATAATTTTGCACCAAAGAATCTTGCTCTGGATCTGAAGAATAGAACTACTCCACCGGCTAGCCCATCTATTGAAGAGCCACCTATTTTAGAGTTGAAGGCCCTCCCTTTTCATTTATAATATGCACTTTTGGGGGCTAAAAACACTTTGCCTATAATTATTGTAGCTGACTTGATGCAGGCAAAAATGGAAGCTTTTTTATCAGTGCTACATAGGTTCAAGAGTGCCATTGGTTGGTCCATTGCAGATATTGTGGGGTATTCCGCCTAGTCTTTATACTCATAAGATTCAACATGAATCGGATTTTGTTCCAAGTATAGAACATTAGCATCAACTTAATCCTCCTATGCAGGAGGTGGTGAATAAATAAATAATCAAGTGGTTAGATATTGGTTTAGTGTATCCCATTGCTGATAGCAAGTGGATCAGTATGGTACAATGTGTTTTGAAGAAGAGTGGTATTACCATTATTCCTAATGAGAAGAATGAGCTAGTGCCAATGAGACCCATCACAGGATAGAGAGTGTGCATGGATTACAAGAAACTGAATACTTGGACCTAGAAGGACCACTTCCCTATGCCCATTATGGACCATATACTTGACAGACTTATGGTCAGAGGGACGTATTATTTTTTTGATGATTATTTCGGTTACAACCAAATCACTATTGCACCCGAATACCAAGAGAGGACAACCTTCACTTGTCTTTATGACACCTTTGCATTCAAATGTATGTCATTTGGGTTGTGTAATGCTCCAGCTACAGTTCAAAGATGTGTGATGTAAATCTTCTCTGATAGGGTAGAAGACACTATTAAAGTATTTTATGGATGATTTTTTAGTAGTTGGTGATTATTTTTGATGACTTCTTGGTACACCTTGCAAACTTTCTTTGTAGGTTGAGGAATATAACTTGGTACTTAATTAGGAAATATGCCATTTTATGGTTAAATAAGGTATTGTTCTTGGGTACAAGATTTTATAAAGGGGTATAGAGTTAGACAGAGCTAAAATCAAAGTGATAGAGAAATTACCTCCATAAATTTTTGTGAAGGGTATTCGAAGCTTTTTATGACATGCGGGTTTCTATAGGCGATTCATCAAGGATTTCTCAAAGATTTCCAATCCTCTTTTTAGGATTCTTGAGGAAGAGGTGAAGTTTGATTTTGATAAATTATGCTTGAAGGCTTTTGAATGTCTAAAAAAGAAGTTAATGAAAGCTCTTTTCATTGTGCCCCTTAACTGGTCCTTGCCATTTGAGATTATGTGTGACGCAAGTAGAGAGGCTTTAGGTTCTTTCCTACATCAAAGAAGATAAAAGATCCTTCATCCCATCTACTAAACCAACAAGGCACTAAAACCTGTTCAAAAGAACTATAAAGTTTCTGAAAAGGAGTTATTGGTAGTGGTTTTTGCCTCTGAGAACATTGAGGTACTTGATGGCATACAACATTGAGGTACTTGATGGCAAAGAAAGAAGCAAAGCCTAGACTGATTAGGTGGGTTCTATTGATGTAAGAGTTTGATTTTGAGGTCAAGCAAATAAAAGGTACTGAAAATCAAGTTGCAGATCGCTTGTCTAGACTTGAGGAGGAAGTTATACAAAAGACAGAAGATGGGCTCGAGATTGATGGTAGTTTTCCAGATGAGCAGGTACTGGATGCTTCCTAAGATATAATTCCATGGTTTGATGACTATGCAAATTACCTAGCAAGTTATCTAGTCCTTGAAGATCTTTTCTTCCAGAAGAGAAAGAAATTTATGCATGAGGTAAGGAAATTTTTCTAGGATGAACCTTACTTATCTTGAATCTCTGGGGATGGGTTTTTTCGTACATGCATCCCCACAGTGGAGATGATGAGCATACTTGAGGCTTGTCGTTCTTCACTAGTTGGGGGTCACCTTAGAGAAACCTACACAACCCATAAAATCTTGTAATGTAAGTACTATTGGCCTACAATATACAAGGACACTCATGACTTTGATGCAGCCTGTGACCAATGTCAGTGTCAAGGTAACATATCTAGACTCCATAAACTCCCCATGACACCCATCTTAGAGTTAAGAACTTTTTGTTGTATGGGGGGTTGATTTTATGGGTCCATTTGTGAGCTCCTTTGGTATGAAGTACATTCTTGTGGCAGTAGATTATGTGTCGAATGGGTGGAAGCGGTTGTGCTCCCCTATCATGAAGAAAAAAGTGTCACCACCTTCTTGAAGAAATATATCTTTTCTCAATTTGGCACACCACGCACGATCATTAGTTATGGGTGGGTCACATTTTACAATCGTCTATTTAAGAGTTTGCTTGAGAATTATGGAGTGAATCACAATGTGGCAACACCTTATCATTCGTAGACTAGTGGACAGGTTGAGGTGTCAAATAGATAAATTAAGTCCATTTTTGGCAAAGACATTGAATACCAATTGGACTGATTGATCAAGATTGCTAGAAGATGCATTATGGAATTACCACACAGCTTTCAAGACTCCTATAGGAGCTTCTCCATATCATTTGGTGTATGGAAAGGCTTGTCACTAGCCTATTAAACTTGGGCACAAAGCACTATAGGTGCTGATGAATTTGAATTTTGAGTGGTAAGATACAACAAAGTCAAGGATGAATGAGATGAATGAGTGGGATGAATTTCGACTCCGGGCTTATGAAAGTTTTGCACTTTACAAGGAGATTATTAAGCTGTATCATGAATGCAAAATTGAGAAAAGAATATTTGAGCAGGGTGACCAGGTATTACTATATAACTCAAGACTTCGCTTGTTTCTAGGTAATATGAAGTCTAGGTCTTATGGTCCATTTATTGTGACAAGAGTGTTTCCCAATTGTGCTTTGGAATTGAAGCATGATGGAGAAGCCTCGTTCATAGTGAATAGGCAAAAGTTAAAGCACTATATGGGTAACACTGAGGAAATTTAGATGATTTTTGCGATGGACCTTGGTAAAGTCTTAATAACTACGGCAATTATGTCATGCCACGATGCTATATCAAGCGCTATATGGGAGGAAACCCATGAGGCTAGTTGGTAAAGTCTGAGTATCCAACTTAGCCCCATCATTTTATGATGTTAAATCAACCACTGCGTGGGAGGCAATTAATGTTTTGTACTTAATAATTTATAGGGTAATATTTGTGTTTAGTGTGCAGGATTAAAGATTGCAGGGTTTACCAGAACTTCTAGATATCAGGTCATACAGACTCTTCACAAGTCATAACCAATGTTTCTCGACTCATGAGAAAGAGTCATAAGTATGCGGGACTTAGATCATCTCTAGGTAAGTGATCACTGGAGCCATTACGACTCTTAGAACCTCTAGATATGACTCATTACCTTGAATCGTAACAACTCTAAAACCCAGGTAAGGTTCCATGTCCTTACGGAGGGAGTAAAAGACCCATAAGCATTGGTTACGAGTCGTATGCATGACTCGTAACCAAACTTACCAGTTCGAAAGTCGTGGGTCAACCCATCCCAAATCACCTTTTAAGCAAAAGAGAGTCACCCAAATTGGGTACCCGACATTTCAAACAAAGTACTTCCTCTATTATTTCCAATTTCCAAGCTCTAATAACTCAAATTCACTCCAAAACATAGAACAATCAAGTGGGTCCTCCAAAAAATTCAAGCTTTATCAAGATTTAGGGTAAAAAAGGTGTCGAACTCAAGAAATATAAAACATATAGAAATCAAGTAAGTTTTTGTGGTTAAAAGATTTATGTTTCGAGTTAAATTCAAAAATATATTTGAGGTTTAAGGATTTATTAAGTTGAAAATGTATGTATATGAATATTCAAGCCCTATTTCTTGAAATTTTTACTTCGAAGGATGTTAATGGGAGTGAACTCTAATTTTTTGCTTTAAATGTGAGTTGTTTGACAAATGTGGGGTGGTGATAAAGTATGTAAAGGTTATAAATTGTGGGGATTGAATATTGGAACCAACCCGAGCTAAACTCTTATGTTATAATGGATATGGGTCTCCAAACGACTCGTCATGACAAGTAATGAGTCGTCACCACGATCGTAACCACTGATAACATGGAGTATTAGATGAGTGTGGGTTCTTGTGTTGTTACGACTCAACAAGCATTCCTTATGACTCGTATACAGAAGTTGTAATGACTGGGGGTGCTTATGTACAGTACAACGTGTTTCTTGTTAGCTTATGATTGTTTGTAATGAGTCATAAACTAACCTTACAATTTGTTAGGAGGACTTATAGCCTAACTAGTAAACTCAAACTTATATAGCGATTATCTTATAACTCTTTCATACAAGTCGTACCCAGTGGTTACATTTCAGATCTTCCTATAGTAAAGAGTCCAGTAGTGGCGCATTGACACCAAACTTACTTGCTTTTCTTTTCTATTCCTTAGATATAACTAATTGGTCTTGTGAAACAGGTACAAATGCCTCCTAAAGGTGACTCAATATCCAAGCAACCCCCAAAAAATAACACCAAGAAGAAACCAACCCCTAAGTTCGACTACCAACTGAGAAATGAGGAAACCTATGAGTCAAGCAACGACCTCATAGAATACCCACTAAAAGGGAAGGCAAACCCCAGGGAAAAATGATCTTAGGGAAAGAATATAATCATAGAATAGGACATACCTCAAGAGGTCCCAGAATGAAAAATTTGAGAACTTCCCCTCCGTACTCCCTATCATCTTCTAAGGATGACGATGATAATGCAAAAGTCGAATCTGATAGTGATGTAGGTGCTGAAGACTCAAGATCCTACAAGGTAGAATTAAAGAATACGAGTGAAACTGAGGAGGATGTGACTCCTATTGACATGCAAGACCCACCATAAATCCCTATCCATTGAACCTGCTTCAGTGCCCATCTTTGAATAGTAGGGGTACCCCGATAAGCAAGACACCTACAATGATGGGATAAGGATAAACCCTTCTACGGGAAGAATAAAAAGGGGAATCTATCTATAAATAAGGTTAACCGTAGTAGGCATGTCTGAGATGCCTTAGTTCGAAGCCATATTTATGCAATACAAATTCTAATGGATGACGTCAACATTGGGAAATTTTAGTCCTATATTGGTACGAGAAATCTGTGCATCCTACAAAGGAGTGTTGAAAAGATAATATCCATAGAAAAATTTATAGAAAAGTGGGGATCCAATCACATCATTGACTATTCATGGAGTACAGGAGAACATTTACCCACAAACTATTTTGAGGTTCTTGAATAGAACAAATTTCTATCCATCATGAACACAACTGAGATTGAGTACCAAATGGAGGAAATTTAGAAAGTCACAAGGAAGAAGATGGGATCGGTAGACAAGATGATGCACTTCCGATGGATAGAAAATTTGATTGATTTAAGTGGGGAAGTAGTTAGTTGGGTGGTAGGTGGCCAAGGAGTGAACTCACAACTGATTGCAAAGTAGACTTTGAATTTTGAGGCCAGCTCATGGTGGACGTTGGCTTAACATAGATTATGTCCCACCATTGGGGATAATGTGCTCAATTCAGTCCATGCGACACTGATAACAGGACTCATGATGGGTTATAAGTTTGACATGGACCAGTTCATATCTCAGGAGATACGAGACCGAGCAGTGGGTAGAGAAAAATTATTTCACGCATTCCCAAGTTTAATAACTCAAATATACTTGGAAGTAGAGGTTCCGAAACTACCCGAGATCGATCAGTTTATTGATCCAAAGAATACCACAAACTTAGGGCTGATTCGGGATGCAACTAATCCCATGACTAGGCGGGAAATGCAAGGTGCAGAATTGCTAGCTCAGGTAATGCAGAGAAAGGACAAAGTGCTTAAGATGCTAGAGTAGATGATGCACTAGTTAAGAGTGGCCAGTCTGAGCCATAACTGTCTGACACAACAGACCCATCCAGCACCCCGGTTACACCACCTGCTGCAGCCCCACGATCTTCATCATCCAGTTTCGTACCTCCAGGGTATGTGATTCTTTTTAAAGATAGTTAAATGAAATTATGAAAAGGTTGGGAACTATCGAAGTAAAGGTAAAATTGATGGAAAATGGTGTGCAACCCTGGGTTGAATCAAGGAGGAAGAACAAAGTAGGAGAATACAAGGAAGACTAGATGCTTTTGAGCAAAGAATCGCACGTCAGTTGGCAAGTAGCCAAACCCCTAACATTGCAGAGAGAAAAGATGAGGTAGCTGAGTTACGAAAGCTATTTGATGATTTGTATGACAATCCATTTATCCCAACACCCGTTATAAAAGAGGTACAGCCTGAGGTAGAGGTTAAAATTTTTTAGAGTGTCCCAGTGAGAGAAAAAGGCAGAGAGAGAAAGAAAAGAAAATTCTATAGTACTAAAAAAGAATATCTAAAAAAGGTAAAGAAATCAAGTATATAGAGTGAGAAGGATCGGAACGTGAGGGTCTGAGAAATTGCAGCTGGTGCCGGTAGTTGAATAACAGCCACAGATTTTGAGATGGGCAGTGACAAAACCCCAACAACAGACGTACCATTGAGAACACCATCCAAAACCGCTGCCACTACTACAGAGATAGTCCTGACAGCTGATGGGACAACTATTGAGGAGAGTTGGCCCTATCTGAGGGTCTTTATGATAATTCAGTTTGAGCAGGCTCCTAGAGCACCCAGGTATGTCCTCGATCCATGTGTTTTATTGATAAATGCACTGAGGATAGTGCATAGGTTTTAGTTAGGGGTGGCGGTGTTCCATAGTCGCCACGGGTTATGCTTGCGGTGTATCAAAACCCATAGGCCATAATCTAAAAAAGTTTGTGAACTGGAGTGTTTTACATGATTGTGTTGTTTTGTGTGTATCGTTTGATGCTTAACTGAAAAAATTGATGAGTATTTGTAGTTTAGAACATGTGTGCAAAAAAATTTGAAAATTTACTAGATAACCCTCCTAAAATTTTTAGTGTAATATTGTGTGATCTGTGTGTGCGTGTAACGATTAAGAATCCCTTAATGGGATTAGAATTTAAAACGAAATTAACTGTGGAATGTAGTTGCATGAACTGGATAGGTAGTGACTAATATTGTGACCCTGTACCATATGTGTGCGAGTTATTACCTAGTTCCCAGTGAGTACGGAATCCACAATTTATGCGGTTGCTTTTGCCTAGAAATTAGGATGGTCGGCTAGGAGATTATCATAGGCCATTTTTCAAACTAGTCCACTCAAGCCTAAATGCCAATCCAAATGAAATCTGAATCCCTTTATCCAAAAGTGGAGCCTAATTGACCTAGTTTTGTTATTTACACCAATTTCATCTTCTCGTTTAATTACAATGAACCTTTTTTTGGCCCTGGTCCTACTTGGACACTGTGCACCTCATCTCAGGCAAATATTTATGTTGAGGGTGGCTATTATAGGGGTGAGTAGAGAAAAATTAGTATGGAGAAAGAATTCTAGAAAGAAATAGGAAATATGGCAGGTGCGGTGAAAACAAAAGATTACAAGAAAAAAGAAATATTGCAAGAAAAAAGAAAAGGAAAAAGTAAAGGAAAAAGAAAATGAGAAAAGAAAACCGCACCTACCCTACAAATAGGCATGAAAAGGAATAAAATGAAGAAACAAGGGTGAAGTCAATTAAAAGTTTGTAGAAAAATTGGACCCTAAAGAAAACATAGTGCCAAGGAGGTTAAGTCACTTAGACGGTCCCTGATATACCGTAACTAGCCCAAAGCCTATGTTACAAGTCTAACAAAGTCCTTTACTAATCCTAGTCTGACCGTCTGGAAATTAAGGTAAATAGCATCTGGGCAAGCCTATGGCATTCTGTGTACATTGGTCGGAACTTTCTTGCGAGTGAGAGTGTCTCTAGACCATACCTGAGATAATAAAATAAATCAAGCTGAGTAGTAGAGACTTCTTTGAATATGAGGGTGCATGGGTTATGATGTCAATTTACTTATCTAACTGGGTAGTGTGTATTGCTTGAGCCTAGTTGTTTGTTTTTAATATAATGCCATCATTAGATTATTTGATGTCACGCTATTGCACACTTCTTTATACATAGTGGTCTTTTGATCAACAAGATCGGAGGGGGTAAAAAGGTGTTCTTGAGCTAAATAAGAAATCAACTGGCAAATATATCACAGATTCTTCAATGTTAAGTATCATGTCTTCGTGGGTATGAATTTTGGTTTGCCTGAGGACATGCAAAATTCTAAGTTGAGGGTGTTGATGTGCCTAAGAAATATGGCAAACTTGATGCTTAAAACAAGGAATTTCTGCCTAGACTTAGGTTATTTTGATAACTATGATATGGTTTTGTGCAGGTAAAACGAGTTAACATTGCTCTTGGAATAGTAAATGGACAAAGTAGTGCTGAAAATAGAGAAGACTTAACATCTTATGGGTCTGCCATACGAGTCGTCAAGTTATCATATGAGTCGCAACCTTACCCATAAGTAAGACAACAACATAAGACAACCTGAAGAGGCTAAGTAAAGATTGACCAACACTCATTAGGAGTGATTACGAGTCGTGAGAAATAGTCGTAAAGATAGCAAAAGCCAAAGCAAAGACTCAGAGGTGAATTCCTAGAAGACTACGAGTCGTAAGACCTGAGTACGACTCATTAGGATAAGCTGTGAAGAGAATAGTGTCTAAAGCCTCGAAAGACTAAGGCTCAAGTGATGATGAGAATCATAGGACAATAGAAGATTGAAGCCATGAAGATCAATTATTGTAATGCTTATGACTAGCACCGTACGACTCATAAGAAGAACTTACGAGTGGATTACACGATTTATAACTTGTTCTGACATACTTTTCCTATTCCATTTTTATTAGGATTTCTTTATTATTTTTAGACACTATAAATACCTTAGGGTTATTCCTTTATGATGTTACATACTTTTACATTACTTTACATACTTTTAGCATAGTTGGATCATTTAGATTTTATTCTTGATATTTTAGGTTTTTATTAAATTGGAGACTTTGGACTTTCTTTCTCTCATTATTGTGCAATTATTATTATATATATATATAATCATATCATAATAAATAATCGAACTTGAAAAGATATACACATAGGCACTTCAACATAATCATCCTCCAGCCTTGTCAGGTATCAATATATATATATATGTATATATATATATAGGGATGCTAGTTAAAGCCCGTGTCACGACCTGATTTACGAGTCACGATGACACTCCTACTAAATCCTTCCAGTAGATAAGTCAAACCATAACCCAGAGCTAACGCAATGGGTTAATTCAGTAGGATATGCCCAACATAGGATGCATTTCAAGAACACAACATGCTAATAAACAAGTTTTCTAAATAGATAACATAGACAATATACGATACTATTCCCACGACCTGGTAGAGTCAGTATAAAAGCATCTAATGTAAAAAATACAACCCAAACGATATAGAATATAGTTAATATATCTGTCTCATTACAAAATACTAAATAACAATAAGATAGAAAGAAATGGGTGACTCATAACTCCAAGAGCTCACCCTTTCTTCAAAAGATCAACTATGTACGAACAATTGTCAACTAGTACTTGGATCTGCACAAAAAAGGCACAGAAGTGTAGTATGAGTACCAAAAAAATGGGTACTCAATAGGCATCATCAACTAATTGAGCTAAATCATGAAATAAGAATGAAAAAATACAAGATATCATAAACTAAGTCAAGGTACAGAAACAAACCTGAATCATCTCCAACATCAATGTAAATAATAAGTATTTAAACTTGAATAACAATATAACACGAGGCATTAATTCATGCCAATATTTCTGTGCAAATATACATAAGCGATACTGAAAAATAAAGCATCAATAAGAATCATCACAAGCAAATATAACTACAAAATTTGCTCCCATATGCCAATTGGGGTAGAAACATAAAAAACTCATCACAACCTCCCATATGACTGAAGAGTACACTTAAGAGAATAACAACACAATCAATCAATTCAATATTCAACTTTCATCGTCATTTGATCATCATTCCACAATTATCATAAATATTACATTTACCAACATTATCACAATTCTTCAACCATTAGACAAAGTAATCACATTCCATAATACCATAATTATTTAACAATCTTAGCATCAATGTACACTAGTCACCACTTACTAGTTAACGATCCCTTATTAACTAATCTGTTCGAGCACTAGTGATCATAACTTCTATTCATCATTTAATCGCTAATTTCCACTTAACCACCATACATTATTCATTAAGAAATCATTATTACTAAGATGACTTCATTTATTATTTGGTCCACATTTACCAACTAATCTTCGATTGTCAACAAGTCATTATTAGCCACTTAAACAGTATCCACCATGAGTCATCATTTATCACTAATCCTTCATTATAATAAATCATTAATTATCTAATCATAAATCATCACTAATCACCAATTATACTTCTTTATAAATATTTCAAAATCATGGGTTATAACCGGAATCACTAATATCAACAACATACTCGAATTTTATATAAGTAAATATAAACATATGATTGCCATACATTAGGCTAGTCGAACTCAAACCGATAGATGTGCATGTAGGCACATCAATATAATAATCCTTCGGCCTTGTCGGGTACCATTATATCATCATAATATCCTTTGGCCTTTCCGGGCACCATAATATCATTATAATATCCTTCGGCCTTGTCAGGCATCAACATATCACCATAATATTCTTCGGCCTTGTCGAGCATCAACATATCATCAGAATCATAATCGATGGAAAAATCAATAGCATAAGCAATCATATAATGAAGTATCATGATTTTACACATAATGAATGGCATGAATTCCTAAAATAATCAACAAGCATTATTTCTCACATGATTCATGGCACAATTGCTAACATCATCAGTAGGAATATGTTCAAAAATGTTTTCTAGCGTAATTTCTTAGCATGATCATAATCATAAGCAATACCATGAGCAATCACTCATTAATAGCCTATTCAATGGCCTACTATGAGCATAAATATAGCTCATCAATAGCTTTAGCAATAGCTAATCCATGGCATAGGCAATAACTTTCAACATGGTCCATAACATAATTTATAGCTTCGCCAATATCATAGTATAGGGCTCTTTCAATAGTACATAGAGTAGCTCAATTAATATCTACAATAATAGCATAATCAATAGCTCGTCATAAGCTTAATCAATACATCATACATATGGCATAATCGTTAGGTATTACTTCTAACGTCATTTATCATAACCAACAAGTACCAAGATTCCTCAATATTGCTTCATAAGGGCACTCTCTAAGCATATAACAAAAGTACAAAGGCTTTAAGAAAACTAACATCAATCTTGACTTAAGGTGGGTCAAAGAGCCCACTTCTAAATCCCCAAAATATATACTAAGTCAATTTCTACCCCAGACTAGGATAAGGTATCTGAATCCACTCTTAGATGTATAGCAAGATATGATTAGTCCTAAGGAAAAGGTTCTTCTCAAACACAACCACTAAGCCAATATCACAACTAAGACAACCATCCTTTGGTGTAAGAAACTAAGGACACTTCACCCTAAGCAAGATTAACTAGAACAATTTAATTAATTTAAGAGTAAACCAAGGCATATCATGCTACACATGAGTAATGAAGTCTAATGCACAAAGGTTCGTGGCAACAAGCTAAGTGTTTCAATTCTATGATTCCAATTTATCCTAAATAATCCAACTAAACCCAAATCTTGCATTTCATCAATCAAACACCTAAAACCCATCCCAAATCCAACACAATATCATAAGAATACTATGACAAGGGTCAATATAACATGGGATAAACCTAGCCAACCTCGAGGTTGAAGAAAGCTCACAAAGCACTAAACCTCTACTTTTTCCTTCCAAGAAGTCTCTTCCATATGCCAAGATATTAAAAACATATTCTACTCATCATTATGATAATATCGACACCCATATTACACTATTGTGCTTCGGATCCAAAAACCATACCAAAAACCCCATGTGGGTCCAACTCACGAAAAAATGCATTCTGAGACCAACCCAACATGATATCAAGCTCACAAAATCAAAACCCTAAAAAATGGGTGGAAACCAAGAAAAGTTTTGGCTAAAATCAAGACCTAAATGATTTGAGGCTTTGGTCAAATAATCAAGAAATTCAAGCATGAATTTCAAGGATTCTTACCTTAAATCTGAAGATATTCGTGAAAATATATGTTAATCAAGCTCCCAAGTCACCCTTAAGACTCAATTTAAAGTTATCACACTTTTTAGGATTTTTGCTCTCAAGAGAATGGGGGTAATCTGCAACTTCATGACCTAATGTCACGATCTGAGACTACCCATTAGTTGTAACACAATGCTTAGAACCACAAGTGATATCAAGCTAACCCATGTACTGGCATGATACTTGAGTAACTGATTTAATATATATATATATATATATATATATGTAAGTGATAAATCACTGAGCGGAAGCATAATCAACATGAGATAAGTTGTTTCAATACATAGTTGATTAATGTTTACAACATTAAAAGCTGAGAGAGAAGAAAATAAAACTTCAAATACTGACTCTGAATGATCATCTATGAATACTCTACTATACTATCTATGGATAGTTGGGACATGCCTCCAGCTATCCTAAATCAATACATACAGATAAGAAAAATACAATACAAGAACTACAACTGATTTGAGTCCCCAAAATAAGAGAACTCATCACCTGCTTGTTGAAAGCTACAATCTTTCTGACCCTGGTGTGTAGACTACATCTGGTACCTATATCATGAAGGAATGTAGCCACAAATGAATATACGTAGTCAGTAATTTGGAATATACTGAGTTTGTGAGACATGCAGTAAACCATGGAAATACATAATATATGCTTTAACACTGAGGACATAAGCTATTTGTTGAAACAAACATTTAAATCATAGTTGTATGAAAAAGTTGTTAGACTTAGTGATATTTCTAAATCATGAGCTAAAAATATTTCTGTTAGCTGGGAAGCGGTAGAATCATGGATGCGATATTTAAATCTCAAATTAAAGATGAATATATTGCAAAACTGTATTGAGAATCATGTATGAATACGGAGCATAAATGCATAAATATGTAAAATGAATGCAAAACCATGTAAAGCATATATGAAATAATCTGTAAAACAAATCGACTGAATAGTTGGTAAACTGAACACTTGGTCATGTAAACCTTAACTGATATAACTTGAATAGTAAACTGAAACTGTGGGAGCTATCATGTAACCAACATGCCCTAATTTGAGCAAATCGGGGTCCAACCTATAACCCCAGTTGGAAGGGTGCTGGTACCTTGTCCAACATATGACAGACGATGTGGATACAATAAATATAATGTCCCAAAGGACTAGGATGTCATGCCACAACTGGCGGATGATCACTAAAAGTGTGTCATTGCACTACTGCTGGATGACATCTCATAACCTATGTTGGCTATGTAGTTCTGGAACTTAGGGATTAATAATAAAGGTCTCATTCCTCTACTGGAGGGTGAGTATTCATTCCTAGGTTCGCTCGGTGCTAAGTCCTGCACCCAACTGAAAGACACTGAAACGTAACCTGGTATATGCACTGATAACGAATATGCTCAAGTCATGGTATTTTGAAAATTACAGTGTATACAGAGTCTGAAGTAATCATGAACGTGTAAATTAATGTATTTAGCATGATGTAATACTAGTGAGTGCTGATGATGATAATTTTATAAACTTTATGGGATAAATGTGATATAATTAACTTAAAATCTTGAAAACTGTAACATGCAAGATCAACTAGGTATCGGATATTCATAACCCACCAACATGCAAGATAATATATATAAATATGATGATTTCATGGTAATAACGTGATAGAAAATTTCATGACTTAAACTCAAGAATCAAAAAATTTAATCAATGTATCAAATCATCATGATTAGAGTACGAAGGAATACTTGAAATTATGAGGAAACATTATTTCATGGTAGAATTCAAGAATTACATGGAGTAATCATGGAATTTCTTATTATCATGGAACCCTTAAAATCAAAATAGGATTAAACTTGAGGATTGAGAAATCTTAAAAACATGAAAACATTATTCATAACTTGATCATATGTTTTAAATTCAAAATAATAACACGTAAATCATGCATGGACATGAGAGTAGCATGAAAGATATATCATGTTCCTAAAAATTCATGAATAATCATTAAAATATGCTTATAAGTGAATTTTATATCATGGGAGAATGAATTAAGGCTTGGAGTAATAATTGGTTAGAACCCTAGTTTATGAAATTCATAAAATTCATGAATAATATTGTAATTTTGGCATGAGGATGAAACAAGATCCTCATTGAATGCCCACATACTTGAATTCCTTCTTGAATGGAACTTGGATTTTTGAATCTTGGGAGGTGAACTTGTGGAAGAAACCTTTTTTTCTTGTTCTTCAAAGCTTGGGAGGAATAGGGATTGAGTAATTGGGGTTATGGGAAGATAAATTCATGTTACTAATAGTTATAGGACTTAAATGACGTGTTCACCCTTGAAAAACTGAAGAGAAACACGGGTTTTAGCGCCTATGAAAAAGGTACATGCCACGGTACTTTTCCCAGAGCATAAGGTGATTGCCACACTTATTATCATGGAGCACAAGGTCTATGTCACGTTGAAATCGCGGACCCTCACTAGTTTCTCACGAAAATGCTCATAAATTTTTGCTCGGGTATCGAATTAAGGTAAAATTGGATGAGTTGGAAAGAGGACTTAATTATCTATAATTTGGTGGGTATTAAGATAAAAAATTACTTATGTTACTGAAGTTATACATGCTCAAAGTTGATCCTTCTAGGATCAAATACCAAAATTTTGTCGAATCAAAAGCTCTTAACTCAACTTTGCTCTAAGTGTTTCCTATGAACATTTTTTACCTAATAAGTACTCTTCACAGTAGGATAATGATCATGACACTTATATTCACATAGTAATAATTGGTTTTGAGTTAATACACGTAGAAGCGGCAGTTTGAATTCTAGCTTGAAAATGCGGGGTGTACATTATCTCCCCCGTGAAATCATTTGTCCTCAAATAATGGGTAGGAACTTATAGAAGCTTTAGAAGTATGGAATAACATATGTAACTTCAAATTAGGGATTCTCCCTCAACAAAACACATATAGGACTCAAAATAAAAGGGCTTTATGGCATCACCAAGTTACTATGTAACCACGAATCATTAGACAAGGAGATTAAGGTCATACAAGGGGTATTACAATGTCTGAGCTGTAATACTTGGAAAACTGAGATCATGCTATGAACACTTCTAAACTTAATCATGACTAAATATCTAAATCGGAGACATGATGCATAGACTGAGCTGAATTCGTAATTTACATGGATGCGAATAAATTACCTTATGGAATAGCCATACTCATGAAACTTCGGATAGTAAGACTAGATGGAAAGAAATAAAACTATAGGAGGTTATCTATCTGATTACTGAACTGCATTGCCGGTTATATGGACTGACTCATACTAAATGTTTTTACTCAACTGAAGTATTTTTTCAACACTCTTTCTAAGAAGTTCTAACAACATTATGGTGCAAAAAATTTTGGGCATGATTTGAATAAGGAATCGAAACATGGCTACAACTCTATAACATAGAATATAGGCCTATAAAACATAAGCTGGGATAGAATTACTAGGGCATAGGCAAAGCAACTTCTAACTTTCAAGCTTAGGCCCCCTTCTCAAATACTCCCTCAACTATGATTTTCCTCTTAAATATCACCCTTTATTTGACACCACTTATAATCTTCACATGGGCATTGATAACTTCATCTACTAAATTCTGAGATGAACTAAATTCTTTTACTATGTTAAAGCCTACTCAAAGTCACAAGGTACCACTCATAACACCATAATACTAGTCTAAAGCACGGATTCAATATCCTATGTGTTTTCACCGCTCTCATCTCAAGAATACTACTCCTTACCACTTCAACAACCAACTTTAACCTCTTACTAGGAATTCACTAACCCAAAATACATTCATCCACTTCTATACAAAAATTACTTTCAAGACTATCATTATAACCACATATGAAATTCTAGGAGACCAACCCACCTAAAATTTTTTCCATGTTCTCTAGTACCTTTATCAATAACAACTTTTTTGCAATATCACCAAGAAGACACAAATAGAATTCTCAGCTAACTATGACATATACCAAAAGCTTTACCTCAATCTTCCATCACACTTATAGCCTTAGATAAAATAAGCATACAATAATATTTTCCTAATAAGGAACATTTAATCTCTCCCAACTAAACAATTGATCATCCATTTTCATCACCACTATCCTTATATAAGGAGAGGTCACTAAAAACTTAGAACATGAGATCCTGAAGCATGAAAAAATACTATGCATTACTTTACACTTAACTGGGGCCTGAGGAATAGAGTATCAAAGGAATGAATTCATTAAAGTGATCTAAATTGAGAACATACATGACATAATGCAAATTTTCACTAGTCATTAAGGGTGCACCGTGAGTTATGGGAACTGAACATACTGTAAAACATGCGTAGATGAGTCATAAGCTGTATGACTTGAATTTTGGGGTTCATAAATTCATGGAATATGATTCTTACTTTTGAGTGAACTAATACTCCTTATACTAGGAACTTGGAGCATAATGATTCTATATAAAGTGCATGAATATTAGCTATGATCATAGAGATGACTTGTAAAGAATGAGTAGAGGTCGTAATAAACAAAGTACAAAAGAAATTGTATCAAGATAGGAATGAGTTGGGTACCTTTCTTCCCCACAGTTTTTCTAGAACTCACAAGTATCACTACTAGAATTTAAAAACCTGACTTTGTTCCTTGTTCTATTATCTCCCCAATAGATTTAAGCCCTTGTTATATGTCTTTGGACCCCTTTAATGAACTCTAAACTGAACTGCAACCACTCTACTCTAGAGTCTGAGATATTACAATAAACATAAATAATAAACTCACCCTGTAAGACTATATCTTAAAGTGAAAAACTCACTTCTAGTACTTATTTTTGAGATAGAAATCTTAACTTTCTATAGCCCAATAGTCATCATATAGTAACTTAAACACTAACTAACTTAGAATCTTCAGGAGTATAACCATACCCTGAGTTCACACCATCTATAGTTTCAAACTCTTCTTTCTATTAGCTTAATCATAGACAATTCAATCTTAGATTCTAACACTTAACATGTATATCTGCAAATTTTTAATGAACTATTCTAACTTAGTACTACTGGATAGGAATCGTGAAACATGAATCCACACCAAATTTTAGTAACATACTCAACCTTAACAAACTCCTCTATCATTGTGGTCACTGCTTACTCTCAATCTCGACTAAAGAATTAACATACTCTTAAGTCTCCCATAACTGAGAAATATCCTTCAAAGTGTTATTAAACAAACTACACAACACTTTTTTGGCTCCATGGATACATAATCTACTAATTTATCCCCACTTTACTTCTAATAAATTTAGGTTCATCATCTAACTCTAGATCATATGCATTCATAGGATTATGAGAACGGATCTGAGGGCATATCTGGCATTGCCACAATGCATGATTTTCACAAATAAGAATGAACTCCTTTAAACTTTGGAAATTAAAGGCATTGATGGGATCCTTTTGAGCTCACATGTAATCCCATAACTGTATGTGGGGACTATCTGAGAAAACTTTATTGGTAGGAACTTAAGCTTGACTGTTTTGTTGCCTTAAAAATAAGGCAAAGTTGGCATGAATAGAGCAAGGAAGGAATCTATATAGGTTTCTTAGAGAACATCACTACATGTCGATCTAAGATATGAAAAAAGGGAAACATTTCCTAAATGTGCAGTAGTCTCTCGAAGAAAAGAACAAACATCCTCGTACCGTTCCACAATACTCTACTATACACAATATTATAGACAACCCATGACACTTGAATATTGTGCTCAGATACCAAGTTTGTCACGGTCCAAGACTACCCTTAGCCGTAACACGGTGTTTAGAACCACAAGAGATCCCAAGCTAACCTATGTACTAGCATGATACTTGAGCAACTGATTATATATATATATATATATACTAAATAACTGAGTAGAAGCATAATCAACATGAGCTAAGTTATTTCAATACCTAGCTGATCAAAGTTTACAATACGAAAACCTAAGAGAGAGAAAAAACTTTAATTTTAAATACTTACTCTAAATGACCATCTATAAAGCCTCTACTTTACTGACTATAGTTAGCTGGGATATGCCTCCAACTATCCCAAATTAATATATTAGGATAAGAAAAAAAAATAGAAGAACTGCAACTAACTTAAGTCCACGAAATAAGAGAACTCATCACCTACTAGCTGAAAGCTACAATCTGTCTGACCAACATGTGTGGACTACATCCAGTACCTATATCATGAAGGAATGTATCCACAAACGCATATATATGGTCAGTGATAATGCTCAAACTACACTCTTGAATGGGTGTAAGCGATCTTTGTCAATATAAAACCCAACTAGGTTGGGGTGGAATCCCACAGGGAATAGGGTGTGAACTTCAATTTTTTTACGAAATGCTTTACTGGTAGTTTACTGTTTCCAAAAATGGGGGTTTAAGTTTCACAGAGAGTCAATTGTCACTTTCAATATTTTAGTGTTTGTAACCAAGATAAATGGGAGACCAGAGTTAAGTTCACCATAGGTTTTGGGAATTGACAGATACTAGGTAATGCTTAAGACTCTTGAAGTAAGTAGAAATAACAGAATATCCCTGACGACGATACTATCTGACTTATCTCTCGACCTCACCAAACAATTTATTATCTAATTCTCTCAAAATTAGATAACTTATATATTTCCAATAGGATCTTATCTCAGGTAGATTAATCTAGTTACGACATCAATCATTAAACAGAAGGTTGGTAGCTTTCGAGTCCCTGTTGATAATTCACGTTCTTTAGTTTATTTCTTTGTTAAAAACAAATAAGCCTAAGGCATAACCTATTGTTTGCAACCAATAGATTCAAGTTAAAGCAACAAAATTTCAAGATATCCTACTACTCTTTGAATCCTTTAAATACCTAGCATCATATAAAACCCTAATCCATGGAACCCATAACTCGGGCTAATAGAATTAGCCGCTCATGATTTGATGAACGAAATAACAAGTTGAATTCATGGTAATATGGATAAACATACTGATGGATGAAACCCAATAAGTATTTCTTCAATTTAATCAAAAGATGGAAACCCACAATAGTTGATAAGTGTTTGGAAAAGAAAATAAGAAAAATATCTGACGAAAAAGATGAACCAATTTTACGTACCACCCTCCCAGTTAATTATCTGATAGTTTCTCAATCATAAAAATCCCCAAAAGAGATCCTTAATCATCAAAATCCCAATAAGAGATATTTTTTAAAAAACCCTAAAACAAGTCTTTAAATAGTTAATTCTAAATAAGAAAAAAAATTAAGATTTCAGTTTTCTCTTCGAAATAGTCGACGGTGATCTTGACGGTATGTCAGACGTCTTACGATGTGTGCATGATATCGTCACAGATTTCAGTGAATTTTTATCTTCTGATAGCAAATCTGACGGCGTGTCAATTAAGTGACGACGCGTGAAAAATATCGTCACATCTTTATTGGAAATCATCATGTTCTGCTTTGAGTTGACGGCAATTTTGATGCCTTATCACAGTTATGACGGCTCTTCAAAAAGGTCATCACACATCACTTTAATTTTTCAAATTCTGTCTACACTTGATGGTGACTTTGATAGCCTTTCACATATCTGATGGTGCTTCAGAAATATCGTCAGCTTTACTTCTGCTTATTTGCATCAGATTCTAACTGATTTGTTCTTCTTTCCTATTGTTTCATCCCCTATCACTCACATCTGTATTAACACAATAAAAACAATCAAAACTAATAAAAGTTGCTTAAGACTTTGCAATTATTTCGAGTTAAAAGCCTCAAATGTGTTAGCATCTGCTCACACATCAACACCCCCAACTTAAAACAATTACTTGTCCTCAAGCAACCAAAACATAACTAGGAGCATACAAATTACAATTCGGCAGCTAACTACTCTAATTAGGTCAGAATACATGCACCATCTCCATGATCAATCAAAGTAAAATCAACCGTGTCTAGTATTTGAAAATGACCACGTAACTCACAAATATCTAGATATGGCAAAAATCTCAGATATAACAACCTAGCACATACTCAAATTATACTATCCGAACAAAGCAGTTATTACCAACATACTTAGTGTGCCCTCACAACAAAAGAATCCCTTTTTCACTCAGATTCACATGTATAGACATAGGGATGAACATAAGACTCTCTCTCAGAATAAAGTTCCAACATTGCGCATCAAATGCCATAGGATTGCCCTTATAGTCAGTACGTAAGTCTTCAGACAAGTTAGTTAGGATCATTATAGGGCTTTTCTTAAGCTTGTAACGTAGGCTAAGGGCTGGTATGATATTCATGGGTATTTCATAGTGACTACAGCTCCTTGGCACTACATTCAATCTTGGGGTTTCAAATTTTGACCTTCTTTTCCTCCCTCTTTTATTTGTCAAGCTTACTTAAGATGGGTGTTGTCTGTTCAAGCATTAGATTAACTTTTTCAGTTTTTCTCTTTTTCTATTTTCTTTGTCACTGCACCCAACTTGTTATTCATTTTTTTTTACCTCTCTTCATACTCATATTGCATCACACACCCCTATAGTAGCCACCCTCAACTTAGGTTATTTGCCTAAGTCTAGGTGTCCAGTGTCCAAGGAGGGCCAGGGGCAAAATAGGTTCATTGTGATGTAATAGGAAGGTGAAAGGTGTACAAGAAAGAACTAGGCTATTTAGGCTCAAAAAGAGATCAAGGGATATTATTCACAATTGGGTGGTCATTTAAGCTAAAGTGGGTTAACATGCAAAAACGACCTATGATCCTTTCCTAACGCCTATCCTATGACTATGGCATGACTAACTGGGCAAGTTCTGGATTGAACGCACAACGGGAACTGAGTAAGACCTTACACACACATGGAACACAAGTATATCGCATATCACTACTCATCCGTTTCATGCATTTGTTTTCTACAGGTTATTCATTTGCCATATTAATGCCACAAACAGATACACAGTGGTCACAATGGATGCAATCCACGCAGTACACAACAGATCAGACCACTAGAAAGGTACTCAAAAATCACAAAATGAGCTAACTGCCTCAAGTACATTTACTACTCCTAATTATCTACAGAACATGTTACAACAACAGTTTCCCTGCACCTTCAACTCAAAATCAAGAAATAAAAAACATTAAGGGTTAGGATATACCTGAAGACAGTCAAGCCTATGGATCCTGGGTCTCCGACCCTACTACTGCATTATCTGCTGTCTTCTCCCCATTCGTTGCATCTGCCTTTGCAGTGGATGGAGCCTGGCTCGATGAAGCACCTGTAGCCCTAGCTCTGATGGCTGCTTCTTATTTCTCCGTGTTAGCCAGAGACTCCAATCTTTCCCTTTCCAAGTCTTTTTTCTCTGCCTTCTTCTTTTCTTTCTTTTTGGCTTTTCTCTCCTCTTCACTATCCGACTCATCTCTCTTATTCTTGCCTTTCTTTTCCCCCTTTTTCTTTTTTTCTTTGGGGAATCCACAGTAAGATCAAGGATAGGAATTTTTTCCTCTACATCATGCATGGATGATCCTGTTGGCACTATAATTTGGTGCTGCTGCAACATATCAACCTCAGCCTTCACCTTGTCCAATGCATCCCTGAAAGTGGCAAGATTAGCAACTATCATCTCTCTTGCCCGGACATCAAATCTGTTCTCTAGATCTGTCACCCGCCCAGGCAAAGTCATGAAAGGTTCAAGTACAACCTTGATTCTTTTATCCACAACAACAACAAACTATTTGGCAAAGGCCTATAGTTGTACCTCGCACCAATTTGCTTGCCTAGACACCTTCCTGATATCAATCAACTAAAATGCAGAACCTGTTGCTGCTGTAGGAACTGAGGTAGTCGCATCACTTTGAGGCACTGATCCTGCCTGAGCTGAATATTTTGGTGGTGGTGGTACAGCTTCAGAGCTTTGCACCTCCACATCTGGTGCTGAAACAGTCTCAGTGACTGGAGGATCTACTGCGTTAACTGCATCTCGATCAAGTCGCAAGCCCGGCTGAATTTCATCTTTTCTGACAGGGTTGTGGGTCTTCTTGGATTGTAACTCAACATCAATACCTGAAATCTCAGGTACATTAGCTGATTCACACAACCTAGTGATTAGACATGGGAATGGATATGCAACATCGGGTCTTGCGAGCTGAATCTTGATCTCTTCCGCTATAATTTCTCTGAAATCCAAGGGAGTTCTATCTATCAAGATTGCAACCACTATTGATCGATCATCCCCCAATATGTTGTCTCCCTCAGTGGGTATCAGATGAATCCGTACTAAACCCCACCACCAAAATCTTGCCTCTGAATTTAAAGACGCTTTGGTTATCTTTTCTACAGGATTATTCAGTCACTCAAGTTCCCTTTTTTTCTATGAGAGTCGCTAGCCATTTGCACTAATTTTATCGATGCTTCAACTGGGCATAGAAGGTAAGTGACGTGACTCGTGGGACGAAGGCTGGCCCATGAAGAAATCTATTTATGGTTGCGTCTAATACATCCACCCTCACTCCACATACTGCAACTTTGGTCAGTAGAGGCTTATCTGAAGTTCTATCCCCTTCTTTGCACATATTTTCCATCGTAGCCTGGTAGTTCGCGTAGAAATCCCAGACTAACGAAGGACAGTAAACACCGCTTCCCCTAGTAGTCCACTCCAGGCCATAATCCTTGACTTTTTGCATCACCTCGGGGTATCTGATAAACCCTGTAGTGATAATCTTCTTCTCCTCTAAATTGGCCTTCGAGCACTTCTTCAATCTGTTCTGCGAAGTCCATCCCAAAAGATTGTTTCAGCTCCAGGGATTTGCCATCTCACATTGTTCCTAATCTCAGGGTTTTTGCATTTCACCCAAGTTCCCCGTATTGGAGAATCCTTATAACCTTGATGCTCCGATGATGGTGATTCAGACTCAGTTTTATCAGCTGCAGGCTTCACAGAACCCTCATTTTCAGATTCTTGTTCGGTGTCCTCTGACTCCTACTCAGTGTGTTCTGATCCTTATTCCTCCGATGCTTGCTCAGATGAGGTTGTTACCTCAGTATCATCAGTATTCTCTACCTCAATAGGCTTAGGTGGATGTGGTGTCTTTGGACCATCCCTCTTTCTAGTCCATCTAAGCAAGGGTTCGTCGTCTTCATAGTCAGAGTCCTCATTGACAAGTTGCCGAGGTACACTCTCTTTAGCCACTTTCTTTGGTGTAGTTGGATTATTTTTCTTGGGTGCCATGCTCAGTTCTGCAACAACATAGAAATTCTCAATTAGTGTCCATAATCAAACAAGAGAAGAAAAAGATCACCTCAGTTTAACCTCATTACTATTTTTAGTTTGAAGGTTTGACAACCTTTCTGATTTGCCATCATAAGTGTGACGGCGCTTCAAAGGCGTCGTCAACCTTATCCAGAATCAACAATATTTCCCAACTTTTGACGGCATTTTTGAAAAGCCGTCACACAGGTGCAAGGCCATAAAAGTTGTCATCAGACAAAACTACCACTTCTAATTCCTTTTTACTTGATTTTTCATCTATCGTTATTCTCAATTTTAATTTAGGTTATGTGATTCAACTGAAATTTCAATGAAATTGTACCGCATGACCCTACAAACCCTAGTTTTCGAAGGAACTTGAAACATGTTGATGGGTTCAGCTCATTCCTTTGAAACCAAGGTTTCTTGTAGTTCAAAATTTCTCCAAAGAAAGATAAAGTTGAAGTTTTTCTCATACCTAAATCTCGACTCTTAGCTGATGTTCTTCGAGCACTTAGAATTATGAGTGAGAGAAGACCGTAATTAGAGAGAAAAAAGGTTTCTTGACTTAACTCTTAAGCTTCAACTTACAAGGAAAGTATTAAAATTTTGCCTTAGATGAAAATAACTTTGAAAAAGGAAGGGAAATAATTCACTAAGGAAAGAAAACCAAAAGTGAAAAAAAAAATATTCGTAGTACGCAAGAATGTGAACAACTGTTGCTGGGCCGGGCTAGCTCAAATTTTTAAACTGGGCCTAACTCATTTGACGGCAGTTTTTATGGCCCGTCAGAGATCGTACGGTGCTTCAAAATTGCCATCAACCTTAACAGTGTAAGGCTTTGACTTGATTGTTTTGACGACATTTCTCACGGCTTGTCATACTTGTGACAGCCCGTCAAAATTAACGTCAACCTTCTCAAGCTGACCGGAACCAGTTCACCTCCTTTGTATAACTCTTAGCTACAAATATTAACAACACTAGTGCAACAAAATTAAAACTTTGGGTTGCCTCCTAAACAACGCCTGATTTAACGTCGCGGTACGACTTGGTTATCTCGACTACTCAAACTTCATCAAGATACCGTATCGATACCTCATTACCATTTTCCTGGAATACATCTACAACTGAGAAGATATTCATCTCCTCCACTTGCTTCATAGGAGGATGCATTTTGAATCTGGCCTTCTTTTTTTCATACTTGAACCTTAGCTCATTGAGCTCCATATCAACTAGTACTCTTCCCGTGGATAACAGTGGTCTACCCAAAAAGATGGGTACCTCAAAATCAATATCACAATCCAATATCACAAAATCTACAGGCAGAATAAAGTCATCCATCGTTACCGGCGCATCTTGCAATATACCAACTGGTCGTTTCACCGATCTGTTTGCCATCACAAGACGCATCGTTGTAGGGGTAGGTTTCCCCAATCCAAGTTTTTTGTAGATATCAAGTGGCATCAGATTAATTCTTACTCCTAAGTCACATAAAACTTTGGTAAATTTCATAAACCCAATTATGCACGGTATAGTAAACGCTCCAGGGTCAGGCTTTTTTTGCACTAAGGATTATGAAGATACAACTCTACAGTGGTGGATGTTGTCCACCGTCTCACAGCTTACCTTCTGCTTCTTTGTTAAAAATTCCTTCATAAATCTAGCATAGTTTGGCATTTTCTCAAGTGCCTCTATCAATGGAACATTCACTGTCAGTTGTTTCAGTATTGCCATGAATTTGCTAAATTTTTTGTTATCTGCTTTCTTTCTCAATCTCTGAGGAAAGGGAGGTGGTGGTCTTGGCATTTCTTTCAATACCACTTCTCCTTTCTTTTCGTCTTCTTTCTTGGAAATATCAACAAAACCATCCAGCTTCTCAGACTCCACTGGATTTCTTCCTTCTGATTCATCAACACATACCTCATTCCCCACAGATTTTCCCACCGGAGGGACACATAACATCTTACCACTTCGAGTGGTAATCGCCATACAAGATCCATCAGTCCGCGGGTTTTGAACCGTATCACTAGGTAAAGTACCAGCTTTTCTCTGGTTCAGTGTAGCAGAAAGTTGGCTCATCTGTTGGTCCAACTTCTTAATAGAAGCAGAGTGTGAGCTAACCAACTAACTGAGGGTAGAAAACTCACTCTTTATAGTAGTTACCCCCGAGTTGGTAGCTTCAACTCCCTTTAACAGCTTTTTCATCATGTCCTCCATGGACATCTTCGCAGAACTAGTTGTTGCAGTATCCCGACTTCCAGGAGGAACATACAAACCACTTCTGTCATTATTATTTCTCCAGTGTCCCTGCTCCCTATCTTTATAATCAGGCTTGTCATAGAAAGTCCGACCTTGGTTCCCTTGGCTATTGCCTTGGAAACCCCCCTAATTACTCACATAGTTTGCCTCCGCATCAGCACCTGCATAAACAGTACCCTGAGATTCCACCGCTTTAACCATTTCAGTCTTACCGGATAGCAAGTGCTTGGCTAGTAAGTCCATCTACGTCTTCAAATGGGCCATGTACTGATCTCGCTCCTCATCCCTTCTACGCTGCTCCGCAGTTATACCACCAGCAACAGTCGGGCTAGCCACCACAGAATCCCTAGTGTGCCAAGCCCGACTCTGTTTGGTCATTCTATTCAGCATGTCAGAAGCATCTAGAAAATAGAGGTCAATGAACGAACCACCTGCATTGTTGTCAACAATTGGCTTTGTCACAAAGTTGAAAGCTCGGTACAAAGTATCTATCAAGTGCAAGTCTGTTATGTTGTGGTTTGGACATTGTGTAAGTTTCTTCTTAAATCTTTCCCAGGTTTTGTGTAATGCTTCAGTCGGAAGCTGTCTGAAGTTACTAATTTCATCCCTCAACTGTACCCTTCTGGAGGGTGGAAAGAACCATTCTAGGAATGCATCTTTCAACTGTCTCCAGTTGGTTATAGAATCAGGTTCTAGTTCATTCAACCACATTGTTGCCTCTCCATACAGAGACAACGAAAACAACCTCAACCTGATCGCATTCTGTCTCACTCCCGAATTGTCAAAGGATTTGCAAATGGTGATGAAGTTAACCAAATGCATGTTCGGATCATCACCAGGCAAGCCTCCAAATAACCCTTTTAAATTCAAGAGTTAGATCATGGTACTTGTTATGCTGAATTTTTCACCTGGTGCCAACGGTGGAGGAATGATAACACCCATTTCACTGGCTCCGTCCATTCCTTCATCATCTTCATCAGCCTCATATTGAATAGGCTGTTGACCATATCTTCCTCGGACTGGACGGTTTCTATTGACGTTTCGCTGCACTAGTGTAGCAACTTGCTCAAGTCTCCTTGGGTTTTCAGGATTCAACAATTCCTCATCACCCAAGTCTTCATCATCAGGGTTCTGGTGACGTTCTTATTGACCTAAATTCTGCACATTCACCTGAGCCCTGGCCAAAGCAGCTAGTCTCTCTGCTTCCTGTTGTTCAGCCATTCTCCCTATCAGCTGAGGTTCCGGGTTGATTAGTAATAACGGTTCTATAGAACTTCTTGTTTTTGGTATAAACAACATAGCCCCTAAAATAGACAAACAACAAATAAACGTAAATCAAGGAAACTTAACTATAAACAAATTTTCGCGCACAAACTTTTAGTCTACAACCGTATTCCCCAACAATGACGCCATTTTTGATAATGCTCAAACTACACTCTTGAATGGGTGTAAGCGATCATTGTCAATATAAAACCCAACTAGGTTGGGGTCGAATTCCACAGGGAATAGGGTGTGAACTTAGATTTGTTTATGAAATGCTTTTCTGGTAGTTTACTATTTCCGAAAATGGGGGTTTAAGTTTCACAGAGAGTCAATTGTCACTTTCAATATTTTAGTGCTTGTAACCAGGATAAATGGGAGACCAGACTTATGTTCACCATAGGTTTTGGGAATTGACAGATACTACGTAATGCTTAAGACTCTTGAAGTAAGTAGAAACATCAGAATATTCCTGACGACGATACTATCTGACTTATCTCTCGACCTCACCAAACAATTTATTATCTAATTCTCTCGAACTTAGATAACTTATCTATTTCCAATAGGATCTTATCTCAGGTAGATTAATCCAGTTACGACATCAATCATTAAACAGAAGGTTGGTAGCTTCCGAGTCCCTGTTGATAATTCACGTCCTCTAGTTTATTTCTCTATTAAAATAAAATAAGCCTATGCATAACCTATTGTTTGCAACTAATAGATTCAAGTTAAATCAACAGAATTTCAAGATGTCCTACTACTCTTTGAATCCTTTAAATACCTAGCATTATATCAAACCCTAATCCATGGATCCCATAACTCGGGCTAATAGAATTAGCCACTCATGATTTGATGAATGAAATAACAATTTGAATTCATGGTAATATGGATAAACTTACTGATGGATGAAACCTAATAAGTATTTCTTCAATTCAATCACAAGATGGAAACCCATAATAGTTGATAAGTGTTTGGAAAAGAAAACAAGAAAAATATCTGACGAAAAAGATGAAGCAATTTTATGTGCCACCCTCCCAGTTAATTGTCTGATAGCTTCTCAATCATAAAAATCCAAAAAGAGATCCCCGATCATCAAAATCCCAACAAGAGATATTTTTTAAAAAACCCTAAAACAAGTCTTTAAATAGTTAATTCTAAATAAGGAAACAAAAATTAAGATTTCAGTTTTCTCTTCAATATAGTCGACGATGATCTTGATGACGTGTCAGACGTCTGACGACGTGTGCAAGATATCATCACAGATTCTAGTGAATTTTTATCTTCTGAGTCTTCTGACGGCAAATCTGACGGCGCGTGAAAAATGTCGTCACATCTTCATTGGAAATCATCATGTTCTGCTTTGAGTTGACGGCAATTTTGATGCATTACCACAGTTGTGACGGCACTTCAAAAAGGTCATCACATGTCACTTTAATTCTTCAGATTCTATCTACGCTTGACGGTGACTTTGACAGCCTTTCACATATCTAACGGCGCTTCAGAAATGTCTTCAGCTTTACTTCAGCTTATTTGCACCAGATTCTAATTGATTTGTTCTTCTTTCCTGTTGTTTCCTCACCTATCACTCACATCTCCATTAACACAATAAAACAATCAAAACTAACAAAAGTTGCTTAAGACTTTGCAATTATTCCGAGTTAAAAGCCTCAAATGTGTTAGCATCTGCTCACACATCAGTCAATACTTTGGAATATACTGAGTATGTGTGACATGTAGTAAATCATGGAAATACTTAATATATGCTTTAAAACCGAGGACATAAGCTATTTGCTAAAATATATATTTAAATTATGTCTATTCGTAAAAGCTGCAAGAGTTAGTGACATTTCTAAATCATGAGTTGGAAACATTTCTATAAGATGAAGGTACTAGAAACATAGATGTCAAATGTAAATCTCAAATAAATGCATAATGGGTTGCAAAACCGTACTGAGGATCATGTATGAATACTGAGCATGAATGCATAAACATGCAAAATGAATGCAAGACCAAGTAAAACATGTAATTAAATTATCTTTAAAACTGACTGACTAAATAGTTGGTAAATTGAACAGTTGGTCATGCAAACCTTAATTGATATAACCTGAGTACTGAACTAAAACTGTGGGATCTATCATGTAACCGACATGCCCCAATTAGAGCTAATCTGTCTTTAACCTATAACCCAGTTGGAAGGGTAATGGTACCTTACTAGGGGTACCAACACATGGCTAATGATGTGTATCCAACAAAGTTGATGTCCCGAAGGACTAAGGTGTTAGTCCTCTACTGCAGGTAACACCTAAGAGAGTTACAGTCCTCTAATGGCGAGTGACATCTCATAACCTACGTTAGCTACGTGGTTATGAAACTTAGGGACTTCTACTAAAGGTATCATTTATCTACTAGCGGGTGATCCTTTATCCCTAGGTTTGCTCGGTGCAAAGTCCCACTCCAAACTAAAAGACACTGAAACGTAAGTTGGTATATGCTCTGATAACGGATATGCTCAAGTCATGGTGTTTTGAAAATAACAGTGCATGTAGAGTCTAAAGTAATCATGAGCATATAAACTGATGTATTTAGCATGATGTAATATTGGTGAGTGCTGATTATGACAATGTTATAAACTTTATGGGATAAACATGATATGATTAACTTGAAATCTTGAAAATTATAACATGCAAGATCAACTAGGTATCAGGTGTTCATAACCTACATGCATGGAAGATAATATAATTAAAAATGATGATTTAATTGTAATGACATAATAGGAATTTTCATGACTTAAACTAAAGAATCCAACAATTTCATCAATTTATCGAATCATTATGATTAGAGTACGAAGGAATACTTGAAATTATGAGGGAATATTATTTCATGGTAGAATTAAAGAATTACATAGAGGAATCATGGAATTTATAATTTTCGTGGAACCCATTAAAATCAAAATAGGATTAAACTTGCGGAATGAGAAATCTTAAAAACATGGGTGTATTATTCATAACTTGATCTTATGCTTTAAATTCTGAATAATAACACTTAAATCATGCATGGACATGAAAATAGCATGAAAGATATATCATGTGCCAAATAAGTCGTGAATAATCATTTAAATATGCTTATAAGTGAATTTTATATCATGGGAGATTGAATTAAAGCTTGGAGTAATAATTGGATAGAACCCTCATTTATGAAACTCATAAAATTCATGAATAAAATCATAATTAGAGAATGAAAATGAAAAGAGATCCTCATTGAATACCCACATACCTAAATTCCTTATTTCCTTGAATGGAACTTAGATTTTGGGACTTTGGGAGGTGAACTAGTGTTTCTTCCTCTTATGAGCTTAAGAGGAATAGGGATCGTGTAATTGGGGTAATGGGAAGATCAATTCACGTTACTAATAGTTATAGGATAGTTTAGGACATAAGTGATGCGTTTACCCTTGAAAAACTTAAGAGAAATGTAGGTTTTAGAATCTCTAAACAATCTTCATGCCATAGTACTTATCGTAGAGCATAAGGTTTGTGCCACGCCGCTTATCACAGAGCATAAGGTCCAGGCCTCACAAAAATGCTCATAATTTTTTGCTCGAATATCGGATTAAGGCAAAATTGGATCCCTTGGAAAGAGGATTGAATTATCTTGTAGGACCGAATAGCAAAATTTGGTCGAATCAAAAGCTCTTAACTCAACTTTGCTCTAAGTCTTTCCTATGAACTTTTTTCACCTCCTAAGCACTCTTCACACTAGGATAATGATTATGAGACATATTCACATAGAAATCATTGGTTTTGAGTTAATACACGTAGGTATGATGGTTTGAATTTTAGCCAAAAATGTGGGGTGCTACACCTATGTGGTCTATTTATACCCCTACGGTCTGCATAGGCCTTCTACCTATGCTAAGCCACTCTTAACCTATCCTGAATCACCTTAACTCTATCCAAAGACTCATGATGGATATCTATATCGCGAGGCCTAACCTCTGAAGTCTCAAACCATCCTATCAGAGAATTACATCTCCTATCATCCAAAGCCTGAAAAGGCATCATCTCAATACTGTTATTATATGCAAACTCTGCCAAGCCTAAGTGTTACTCCCAATAGACTCCAAAATCCATAACATAGGTTCGGAGCATATCCCCAATTACCTGAATAATCCGCTTAAAATGACCATCGATATGTGGATGAAAGGTTGTACTCAGATCCACCAGAATGCCCAACTCCTCCTGAAATGCTCTCCAAAACCACAAAGTGAACACAAAATCATGATCTAAAATAATAGAAATGGGTACGCCATACAATTAGACTATCTCCCAAACATAAATATGGGATAATCTCTCAGCACTCAAAGTGTCATGTCACGAATCAGGGCTTGGCCGTGACAGGTACCTCAAGTACCACGTGGACCAGAAATTACCCCTTTCACCTAACCATCATACCCCAAGGTCAGATGAATTTGAACATATAACAAGATAGTGTGCAACAACTTATGAAAATTTTAATGCATGCCTATAAATGACAATCGGGGACCGCCAACCAACCAAACAACACTGCCCAATAACCACAATAATCCAACCAAAGCCTTCTAACAATGAACCCACACTGAATATCCATAAAGTATCGGGACATGCTCCCGACTATTGCCAAAACAAGTCTAAACAGTATGAGACATAAGAGACCAAACTATGAAATATAGTCTTCCAATGTATTGAAGCTCACCACTTCAATGTCAACTCATGAGATGAGTTTGAATCCTAATTATTGAGTAGGTGGAGTTAAAGTACGATCAATTCCTGCATCTCATAGGGATACAGTGTCCGAAAATGGTTAACGCTTGGATCGCTAGCATAAAACTCAGGGATAAGGATAACATAATGACATGGTAAACAATTCAAAATCATTCAATACCAATAAGCATAATCAAATGCATAAATATATTTATATATATCACATGCCGGGATAGGGAACAAGGCTTAACATACACTTTAAAAACTTTAGTATGGATTGTTTAGCTCAACCATTATAACATGTACCTACGGGATATATGGGCCACAACTATCACCCCTTGGTCATGCCCTAGTGAGTTTATCCACAAGAACTGGAGAATAATCTCATAAATATGCATGGGGGAGTTTCACCTCCTAATCATTTACTAAAGTAACTTAAGCACCTGATCATGTGATAATTTATGGGGGACTCGATCCTCCCTAATCATGAAATAATAATAAGGAGGACTTGAACCTCCCAGGTCACTTAGACCCCTGCATCAACAAATGTGGTTTATAGTATTGGTCACTCGAACCTCCACTTCCATGACTCATCTACACAACCCTTATTAAACCCCAATAAAAATATTTATCACACAATCCTATTCATTGAACAACAATACATATTTAGGCATACATTGTTGGTATCGTCATACAAACTACACTTGCAAGGTAATAACAACATGCCAAAATAATTTCAACTAACTTGGGGAGAACAACTTCCTTTTTTCATTAATATTAGGTGGGGGAAACACCAACTCCCTTTATTCATTAAATCAATACTATTGTTTTTCAAATACCTCTTTAGATCATGAAATAGTTCATGACTAGTTCAATTTTACAAATTCTCACATTTCTCATAATAAAAAACTAATTTCACATTATGGGGTTGAGGTCATAACCACTTCAATACCCACAAGTTTGGAAAAATTACAATTCTCTAGTACATTCACCATATATATGCACCCACAAGTTCAAAACCATAATTAAAGCATGAAAATCATATATAAACCATGAGAAACATTGTTCAATTCGTTAACATTCAAAATGCCCAACCTTTGTTTCAAAACTATCATAAGCATCTCCTGAACAACACTATAAAACACATGCTTTTAACAAATTAATAATGAGGAAAGAGTAACATGCCTTAAACACAAAAAAATATTGAGAGAAATTGACCCTTGAGCCCTTAGATGACCAACTTGATGAAACCCTAGCTTGACTTGTTTGAGGGTATTCAGAGTACCTTTTTTGGAGTGTTTGAGAAGTTACTTAGATTGTTTCTGAGTGCTAATGAGACCCTAAAGGGGTTATAAGATGTGGGTTTTAATTAGGGTAATAGAGGAAATGTTCAGAATGCCCTTAACTTAAAAGTTAAAAAAGTGTCACCCTTGACTACGAGTCAATCAGTGACTCATAGCCACTCCTTATGACTCATTACCACGAGTCATAACCAAGACAGTCTCTAGGATCCCCATACACTGTTGACCCTACGACTCACTGGCACCAGTCATAATGAGATCCTATGACTCATAGGGTCCAGTCGTAGTCAACACAGAACCCAATTGGGTAAACACTGGACATCCTACGATTTGCACCCAATAACTCATAACAAGTCCTTATGGCTCATAGTGAGCCACTCCTACTTAGTGCAAAACTTAGCCACTAAATTTCTATTTTAGTTATGATTCCCTCCCAACGAATTGTTATGAGTCTTTATGGTTCGTATCCCTAAGTCATACCCAAGAAAGCAACTCATAAACCATTCACTGGAAAACTTATGACTAGGGTTACCTAACCCATCAAAACACATTATGACTCATTAGATGAGTCATTTCCAGGGCATAAAGCTCAAGACTCAGAAAATTTTTGAGGACCAAAAACTCGGGGCATTACATACTCACTCTCATAGGATCATCCATCCTTTAATGATTGGACAAGGACTTTATTAGCACGCTTTGACTTCACACACCTCTACTCTTACCTTTAACAAAGATAAAAAACAAAGATGCCAAAGAAATCACTCTTTCCTTTAACAAAGTCAGAAAACAAAGATGTTAAGGAATGCACATATTTTTAAGCACGATTATCCTAAATGGGAAACAAAAATGGATACTTGGACATTATTTTCTCCTCGGCTTCCCTTGTATCTTCCTCAACCTTTTGGTTCCTCCAAAGAACCTTTACCGAAGACACATCCTTTGTCCGCAATTGACAGACTAGCTGATCCAAAATCTTAATTGAGACCTCCTCGTAGGACATGGAATCCAAAATATCTACCTCCTCCATAGGAAAAACTATCAAAGGATCACCCATGCATTTCCTCAAAATTGAAACATGAAACACCGAATGAATGAGGCTCAAACTAGAAGGCAACTCTAATTCATAGGCAACATTACCAACCTTCTACAAAACCAAGTGCGAACGGACATAATGGGAAATGAGTTTCCACTTCTTACAGAACTACATCACTTTATTCATGGGAGACACCTTTAAGAACACCCAATCACCAACACTGAATTCCAACTCCCTTCACCTCATATCTGCATAGGACCTTTGGTGACTTTGGGCAGTCTTAAGTCTATCTCAAATCACCTTTACCTTCTCCATAGTTTGGTGAACCAAATCGAGTCCAAACAACTTATTTTCACCAAACTCAAATCACCTAATAGGAGACCTACACCTCCTACCATATAAGGCCTCAAATGGATCCAATGATAGAATGATAACTATTATTCTAGGAAAATTTTGTGAGATAAAGGTGGTCAACCCAACCACCCCCAAAATCAAATACACAATCCCGAAGCATATCTTCCAAAACCTGAATTGTCCTTTCTGCTTGCCCATCCACCTGCGGTGGGAAAATGGTACTAATGATCACTTTATTCTCCAAATCTTGCTGGAACGACCTCTAAAATTGAGATGAGAACTGAGTACCCCAATCAGAATGATGGAAACTAGAGTACCATGCAATTTCATGATCTCCTCAATGAACAACTTGGCATTATCTTTAGAATAGAAGTTTGTACTCACTGGCAAGAAATAAGCAGACTTAGTCATCCTATCCACGATGACCCAAATCGAATCAAATTACTGTCGAGACCGTGGAAAATCGATAATAAAATCCATATTGATTATCTCCTATGTTCACACTGGTAGCTTAATCTCTTGGGTCAACCCGTGTGGCCTCAAGTTCTCTACCTTCACTTGTTGACACACCATGCACTTAGCCAAAAAATTGGCCACATCTCGATTCATATTGTTCTACCAATAAATTTCCTTGAGATCATGCTACATTTTTGTTAAACCAGGATGAATAGTATAACGCAACTCATGAGCTTTGGCCAAAATTCTTTCTCACAACCCATCAATGTCGGGAACACATAGTCTGCCTTGGTACCTCAAGATACCATCACCACCAATTTTGAATTCCATCACTTTCTGCCAACCTACATCATTCATGATTAGCTTCAGAATAGGATCCAACACTTGCTTCTCCTTTACTTCAGCACCAAGAGATGACTTCACAACCTCTTGAACAATCATATCACCATCCTCAGAATCCAAGAGATGAATTCTAAGATTAGCCAAACGGTGAATATCTTTACCAAATCCCGCTTCTTCTCATCCACATGAGACAAGATTTCCAAGGACAACTTGCTAAGAGCATCAACAACCACGTTAGCTTTACCTGGATGATAGTGGAGACTCATGTCATAGTCCTTTAGAAATTCGAGGCACCTCCTTTTCCTAAGATTCCATTCCTTTTGGGTGAACACATATTGCAGGCTCTTATGATCAAAATAAATATCAACATAGACCCCATACAAATAGTTCTGCCAGATCTTTAATGCAAACACCATAGCTAACAGTTCCAAATCATGGGTTGAATAATTCTTCTCATGAACCATCAATTGTATAGAGGCATAAACAACCACCATGCTATAGTATATCAATACACAACCCAGTCCACCCGGGATACCTCATAATAGATAACAAAACCCTTAGTGCCTTCAGGCAGAGTCAAGACCTGAGCTAGAGTCAAATTATTCTTCAGCTTCTCAAAACTGCCTTCACAAGCATCAGACCACGAGAATTTCACCTTCTTCTAAGTCAACTTAGTCAATGGGGCTGCAATAGAAGAGAAACTCTCCACAAGCTTCTATAGTAGCTGACTAAACCCAAAAATATCTAAATATCAAATGGAGTCGTAGGTTTAGGACACTTCTTAACCACCTCAGCCTTCTATGGATCCACCATGATTTCTTCACTAGAAAAAATATGACCCAGATATGTCATAACATTCAACAAGAACTCACACTTAGAAAATATTGTATACAATCGCTGATCCTTTAGGATCTGCAACAAAAGGCAAAGGTGATTGGCATGATCAACCCCACTCTTTGAATATGCCAAAATATCATCAATAAAGACAATCACAAACAAATCCAAGAACTGGTGGAAAACCTAATTCATAAGATCCATAAATGCGACCAGGGCATTGGTCAAACCAAAGGACATCACTAAAAACTCAAAATGACCATTCCGCATTCGAAAATCCATCTTTGGGATATCTACCTCCCTAATCTTCAACTGATGGTACACAAACTGAAGATTTATTTTGGAAAAGAACTTAGCACCCTTAAGATGATCAAAGAGATCATCAATCCTAGGAAGTGGATACTTATTCTTCATGGTTACTTTATTCAGTTGAAAGTAATCAATACACATCCGAAGGGAACCATCCTTTATATGCACGAAGAGAACAGAAGCACCCCACGGATACATACTACTACTAATAAAACCCTTATCAAGAAGATCTTTCAACTGCTTCTTAAGTTCCTTCAACTTAGCTGGAGCCATCCTGTAAGGAGGAATAGAAATAGGATGAAGGAAAGGAAGAAGATTAATCCCAAAATCAATTTCCCTATTGGGAGGGTGCCCCAGGAATATCATCAGGGAATACCTCGCGGTATTCACAGACCACAGGGATAGTCTGCAAAGAAGGACCTTCGTATCTAGAATCCTTTACATGAACTAAGTTATAGAGGCGCCCTTTGGAAACCAATTTTTGGGTTCTATGATATGATATAAACCTTCTATTACTCACTAGGGAACTATATTCCTATTTAATTATTTGCTTATTTGGAAAAAGAAAACCAAACCTTTAACTCCAACAATCGAGATATGTATAGCACAAATGCAACCAATCCATCCCTAAAATCTCATTTTAATATGTCTAAATCTATGAGATCAACCAAGGTCTCCCTGTCATGAACCAATATCACATAACCCCTATAGACTCTTCAGCCACAATGGAGTCACCCACCGGGGTGGACACAGAGAAATGTTCCAAAATACACTCAGGATCAAAACCAAAATAAATAGCCACATAAAGGGTCACATAAGAGAGAGTGGACCCGGGATCAAGTAGATAATATACATCACGAGAAAAAAGTTTTAGCGTACCAGTAACAACATAGGGGGAAGCCTATAATACAGCGAGTGGCAAGAGCATACAAACAGTTTCGACCAGTGTTGGAACCAGAAGTAGAGGTAGCAACAGTTTGTATAGCAACAAATATAGTAGCAACAGGAATATTATTTCCCCCTGAAGCAATCTTAAAAGGACAATACCTCTACAGATGACCAGTCTAATCATATTTAAAGAACTTATTCCTCCCTTCCTTGCAAAACCTATAATGCCCTTGACCACAAAATCTACAAGGAGGACATGACAGAGCAGAATGAGCCACACTAGCTTGCGACTAGGATCCTTATGCTCTAAACCTACTATCATACTAATAACGACGGTCACCCAATGACTATGGATAAGGAGCGCTTGCCGTAGAGTAAGAACCACAATTGCCCCACTTCTTATTAGATCACTTTCTACCATCTCTACCACTTTGTTGCTGGCCTCCACCATAATCTAAATAGCAAAACTTCTTTTTCTGCCTTCCACTTATCTCCACTTTCTTCTTATTTTTTTTCCATTTATTGCATATACATCACAAGTCTAGAGATGTCCATTTTCTTTTTCAACAATGCAACCTTTCTTTCCAAGATCAACTCTTGGGACAACCTTAAAGTAAACATCTCAGGGGCACACCGCAACAATTGATGAAACTTCATGGCATACTCATTTACTATCATCCTGCCTTGCTTCAGATTCACAAATTTCTTGGAGTTTTCCTCTCTCAACTCCTGAGGAAAGAAGCACTCAAGGAAAGCCCTAGAAAAATCATCCCATAAAGCGATCTCAGCATCATCTCCACCGAACTGGTATCACTCCTCCTTTAATCAATATGCCACACCCTTCAATTGATAAGCTGCAAACTCTATACCCTCCATATTAGTAGCAAGCATCATGTGGAAGATCTTTTCTATCTTATTAAAAAAGTTCAGGGGATCTTCCTCAACTTTTAAGCTAGTGAAAATAGAAAAACACAACCTCATGAATTGGCTAAACCTAGTGGCTTTAGATGATGGGGAAACAGAAGCAACACACTCAGTCTGAGAGGCCACTAACTGATTAAGCAAATGAATTGATTGGAAAATCTCAAAATTAGACGTATCAGCTCTAGGTGCCTGAGGAGGGATAAGGGGAATCGGTGAAGCTCCCTTAGGGCTATCAGAAGTAGCAACCCTAGATCGGATTTGAACTTTTGGGGTTGGACAAACTCCGTCCATATTGTCCTCAAATAGGCTAGAAGAATTTGCATGAGCATCAGATCTTCTGGGAGGCATGATCTGAAAAATGAACACATGGAAATTAGAGAAGATTCAAGACCTTAGACTCTATAGTTTGAAATAGAAAAATGTGAAACAGAAACATTCCTAAATGCCTCCTGCCTCTCCCTTATAAGTGTGATGCGCTACATACCTATGAACAAGACTCTACTTGACACGACTTTGTTACACACCCTATGACACCAAACCTAGGCTCTGATACAATCTTTGTCATGACCCGAACTACGGCCTGACCGTGATGGGTATCTCAAGTCCCACATAGACCGGAGATCACCCCATGTACCTACCAGAACAAAAAACATCATACCCCAAGGTCAGATAAATTCTGAACATATAATAAGATAGCTTGCAATAGGTTATGAAAGGTTTAAAACATATCTATAACCGACAACCGATGACCGGCCAACCAACCGACTAACACCACTCAATAACCATAGTAATCAAAACAAAGAATTCTAACAATGAACCAATACTGAATATCTATAAAGTTTCGTACATGCCCCCAACTATAGCCAAAACAAGTCTAAACAATTTGAGACATAAGAGACCAAAACATGAAATATAGTCTTTCGACGTACGGAAGCTCACCACTTTAATGTCAACTCACGAACTGATCCCAAATCCTAATAACCGAGCAGAAAAAGTGGAAGTATGACCAATTCCTACATCATGTAGGGATACAATGTCCAAAGACGGTTATCAGTTTGAGCGCTAGCATGACACTTAAGGATAAGGATAACATAATGACATGGTCAACAGTTCTAAATAATTCCAAACCATTATGCATAATCAAATGCATAAACATTATAAATATCACATGCCGAGATAAGGAACAAGGCTTAACATGCACTTTAAAAACTATAGCCTAGATTGTGTAAGAGTTGAGGCCCATTGAACTTGAATACATATTTAGGCTTACATTATTGGTATCGTCATACCAACTACACTAGCAAGGTATTAATAATATACCAAAAAAATTTCCATTAACTTGGGAAGAACAATTCCCATTGTTCATTAATACTAGGCGGGGGAAACACCGAATCCCTTTGTTCATTACATCATACCATTGTATTTTAAATACCTTTTTATATCATGTAATAGTTCAAGACTAGTTCAATTTTACAAATTCCTACATTTCTCATAACTAAAAAAAAATTCACATTATGGAGTTGGGGTTATAACCACTTAAAAGGCCATAAGTTTATGAAAATAACAATTCCCTAGTTCATTCACCGTACCCATGCACTCACAAGTTCAAAACCATAATTAAAGCATGAAAATCGTATATAAGCCATGAGAAACATTGTTCCATTCATAAACACTCAAAAGCCCCAAACTTTGTTCAAAATCCATCATAAACATCACATGAACAATAATTTAAAACACATACTTTTAACAAAGTAACAATGATGGAAGAGTAACATGACTTAAACACCAAGAAATTTGGAGAGAAATTGACCCTTGAGCCCTTAGATAACTAACTTGATTAAACCATAGCTTGACTTGCTTGAGGGAATTCAGAGAGCCTTTTTTGTAGTGTTTTAGATGATACTTAAATTGTTTTTGAGTGCTAATGACAGATACCCTAAGGGGTTATAAGACGTGGGTTTTAATCTGGGTAAAAAGGGAAATGTCAAGAATGTTTTTAACTTAAAAGCTAAAATAGTGTCACCCTTGACAATGGGTCAATCAGTGACTCGTAGACACTCCTTATGACTTATCACCACGAGTCGTAACCAAGACAGTCTGTAGTACCCCTACACACTATTGACCCTACAACTCACTGGTACCACTTGTAATGAGACCCTACGACTCATAGGGTCTAGTCGTAGTCAACGCAGAACCCAATTGGGTAAAAGCTGGAAATCATACAATTTGCACCCAACAACTCATAACAAGTCCTTATGGATCATAGTGAGGCACTAGTACTCAAAGAAGATCTTAGCTACTACATTTCTACTTTGGTTACAATTCCTTCCCAATGACTCGTCATCATTCTTTACGACTTTTATCCCTAAGTCATACCTAAGACATCAACTCATACACCATTCATTAGACACCTTACGACTAGGGTCACCTGACCCATTAAGACATGTTACGACTCGTCAGATGAGACGTGATCAGGGCGGAAAGCTCAACACTCAGATAATTTTTTAGGACTAAAAACCTGGGGTATTATAGAAAGTCGTTTGAATAGGAATGAAATGTGCTAACTTGGTCAAGCAATTTACAATGACCCAAATACCATCGAAAAAATGGGAAGTACGAGGCAACCACCTTGCCATGTTCTATCAACACATAACCCAATCCAACCCAAGATACCTCACAATAGACAACAAAACCCCTAGTGCCTTCAGGAAGAGTCAAGACGGAGCCAGAGTTAAATTATTCTTTAGCTTCTTAACACTACCTTTACAAGCATTAAACTAGAGAATTTCACCTTCATCTGAGTCAACTTAGTCAACGAGTCTGCAATAGAAGAAAAACTCTCCACAAACCTTCTATAGTAGCCAACTAAACCCAAAAAGCTCCAAATATCGGATGGAGTCATGGTCGAGGCCACTTCTTAACCACCAAAACCTTATGTGGACCTACCATGATTCCTTCACTAACACAATATGACCCAGATATGTCATGGTATTTAACAAGAACTCGAAGTTAGAAGACTTTTCACACAACCACTGATCCTTTAGGGTCTGCAAATAAGGAAGAGGTGATCGGCATGATCTGTCTCACTCTTAGTATATACCAAAATATCATCAATAAAGACAATCATGAAAAAATCCAAGAACTGATGGAAAATCCAATTCATAAGAAACATAAACGCAGCTGAGGCATTGGTCAAACCAAAGGACATCACCAAAAACTTAAAATAACCATACCGTGTTTGAAAATTCATCTTAGGGATATTCGCCTCCTTAATCTTCAACTGATGGTACACAGAACAAAGATCAATCTTAGAAAAGAACTTGGCGCCCTGAAGCTGATCAAAGAGATCATTAATCCTCAGAAGTGGATACTTACTCTTCACGATTATTTTATTCAGTTGGAAGTAATCAATACACATTCGAAGGGAACCATCCTTCTTATGCATGAAGAGAACAAGAGCACCCCACGGATACATACTACTACAGAGAAAACCCTTATCAGGAAGATCTTTTAGCTGCTCCTTCAGTTTCTTTAACTTAGCTGAAGGCATCCTGTAAGGATCAATAGAAATAGGATGAGTGTTCGGAAGAAGATCAATCTGAAAATCAATTTCCCTATTAGGAGGTACACAAAGAAGATAATTGTGGAACACCTCTCAGAATTCACAGACTACACAGACAGTCTACAAAGAAGGACCTTCGGATCTAGAATCCTTAACATGCATTAAGTTATAGAGGCAACCTTTTGAAATAATTTTCTGAGATCTAAGATATGATATAAACCTTCTCTTAGGTACTAGGGAACTATCTTCCCATTCAATTACCGACTTATTTGGAAAAAGGAAATTGAACCTTCAGGTCTGACAATCGAGAGATGCATAGCATGAATCAACCAATCCATCCCCAAAAATCACATCAAAGTGAAACATGTCCAATTCTATTAGATCAACCAAGGTCTCCCTACCAGGAACCGACATCACACAACCCCTAAAAACTCTTCTAGCTACAATGGAGTCACCCACCAAGTGGACACAGAGAAATAGCCCAGAATACACTCAGGATCAAAACCAAAATAAATAGACATATAAGGGATGACATAAGAGAGAGTAGGCCCGGGATCAAGTAGAAAATATACACCACAAGAAAAAAGTTTAAGCATACTAGTAACAATATCGGGGGATGCCAAGAATCCTTGCGAGTGGAAAGAACATATAGACAGTTCTGACTAGTGTTAGAGCCAGAAGTAGAGGTAGCAACATTTAGGTCAGGAGAGAATATAGTAGCAACATAAATATTATTTTCCCCAGAAGCAAAATAATACCATTGCAGATGACCATTTAAAGAACTTATTACTCCCTTCCTCGCAAAACCCATGATGCACTTGAACATAAAAACTGCAAGGACGATATGATAGAGCTGAGTAATCCACACTAGCTTGCAACTAGGCTTCTGGTGCTCTAAAACCACTATCATACTGAGAACAATGATCACCCGACGACTATGGATAAGGAGTAGTTGTCGTAGAGTAAGAATCATAATATCCCCACTTCTTCTTAGACCACTTTCCACCATCTCTACCACTTTGCTGCTGACCTCCACAATAATCTGAATAGCAAAACTTCTTATTCTGCCTTTTACTCATCTCCGTTTACTTCTTATTTTCTATCTCCACTTATTGCATATATATCACAAGTGTAGAGATGTCTATTTCCTTATTCAACAAGGCAACCTTTTTTTCCCAGATCTACTCCCGGGACAACCCCGAAGTAAACTTCTCAGGGGCTTAACGCAACAACTGATGAAACTTAAAGGCATACTCATTTACTTGCATCCTGTCTTGCTTCAGATTCATAAATTCCTTGGCGTTCGCCACCCTTGACTCCCGAGAAAAGAAGCGCTCAAGGAAAGTACTAGAAAAATCATCCCACAAAGCAGACTCAGTATCATCTCCCTCGGACTAGTCTCACTCCTCCTACCATTGGTATGTCTCATCATTCAATTGATAAGATGTAAACTCTATACCCTTCACATTAATAGCATGCATCATAGGGAATATCTTTTCTATCTCATCAATAATGTTCAAAGAATCATCCTGAACTTTAGAGCCAGTGAAAATAGAAGGACTTAACATCATAAATTGGCCAAACCTAATGGCCTCAGATCATGGGGAAACAGATGCAAAACACTCAGTCTGAGAGGACACCTACTAGGTAAGCCAATGAATCGACTAGAAAAACTTAGAATTAGATGCATCAGCTCAAAGTGCCCGAGGAGGGATAGGGGGAACCGGCGGAGCTCCCTCAGGGCTATCATAAGTAGCGACCCTTGATCGGGTATAAACTCCTAAGGTTGGACGAGCTCCGTCCACATTGTCCTTAGATGAGACAGAAGAGTTTCCATGAGCATCAGATCTTCTGGAAGGCATGATCTGAAAAACGAACACACGAAAATTCGAGAAGATTCAAGACCTTAGACTCTATAGCTTGAAATAGAAAAACAAGAAATAAAAACATTCCTAAATGCCTCATGCCTCTCCCTTATAAGTGTGATGTGCTACATACCTATAAATGAGACTCTACTCAACACGACTTCGTTGCATACCCAATGACACCAAACCTAAGATTTGATACTAGCTTCGTCACTACTCAAACCATGGACTAGCCATGATGGGTTTCTCAAGTACCATATAGACCGGAGATCACCCCCTAAACCTAACCGAACAAAAAAGATCATACCCAGGGTCAGATAAATTTCAAACATATAATAAGATAGCTTGCAATAGCTGAAGAAAGGTTTAAAGCAAATCTATAATCAACAACCAAAGATCGGCCAACCAACCGACCAACACCACCCAATAACCATAGTAATCCAAACAAGGACTTCTAACAATAAACCAAAATTGAATATCCATAAAGTGTCGGGAATTCCCTCGACTATAGACAAAACAAGTCTAAACAGTATGAGACATAAGAAACCAAAACATGAAATATAGTCTTTTGAAGTATGGAAGCTCACCACTTCAATGTCAACTCACGAGCTGATCCCGAATCATGTTAACTGAACAAAAAAAGTGGAAGTATGACTAATACCTAAATCACGTGGGGATATAGTGCCCAAAGATAATTAGCAGTTTGAGAGCTAGCATGAAATTCAAGGATAAGGATAACATAATGAGATATTCAACAGTTCTAAATCATTCAAAACCAATGTGCATAATAAAATGCATGAACACATTTATAAATATCATATGCCAGGAAAGGGTAGAAGGCTTAATATGAACATTAAAAACTTTAGCCTAGATTGTGTAGATCAACCGTTATAACATGTACCCATGGGATATATGGGCCCCAACTTTTAGCCCATTATTGGGCCCTAGTGCTTGTATTCGCAGAAACTAGAAAATAATCTGATATATATGCATGGGGGACTCAAACCTCTCATATTTATATATATCATATGCGGGTATAGGGAACAAGGTTTAACATTCACTTTAAGAACTTTAGCCAAGATTGTGTATATCAACCATTATAATATGTAACCGCGAGTTATATGGGCCCCAACTCTCATTTTCTTGTCGGGCCCCAGTGCGTGAAGCCATTCAAACCAGAGAATAATCTTATATATATTCCTTGGGGACTCGAACCTCCCAATCATATACTAAGGTGACTTAAGAACCTAATCATGTGATGATTTACTGGGGACTCGAACCTCCCTAATCATGAAATAATAATAAGGAGGACTCGAACCTCCCTGGTAATTTTGACCCCCGCATCGGCAAATGAGGTTTTCAGTATCGATCACTCGTACCTCCACTTTCATGACTCAGCTACACAACCCATGTTAAAGCCTAATTAAAACATTTATCACACAATCCCATTCATTGAAACACAATACACAATTAGGCAAACATTGTTGGTATCATCATACCAAATACACTTGCAAGGTAATAATAACATTCCAAAACAATTTCCATTAACTTGGGGAGAACAACTCCCCTTGTCATTAATACTAGGTGGGGGAAACACCGACTCCCTTTGTTTATTAAATCATAACATTTTATTTGAAATACCTCTTTATATCATGCAATAGTTCTAGACTAGTTCAATTTTATAGATTCCCACATTTCTCTTAATTAATTTTTTTTTTCATATTATGGGGTTGGGGTCATAACCACTTAAAAAGCCATAAGTTTTGGAAAATCACAATTCATTAGTTGATTCACCATGCTCATGCACTCACAAGTTCAAAACCATAATATAAAGCATAAAATCATATATAAACCATGAGAAACATTGTTCAATTCATAAACACTCAAAACCCCCAACCTTTGTTTCAAAACCATCAGAAACATCTCATGAACAATAATTTAAAATATATGCTTTTACCAAATTAACAATGATGGAAGAGTAACATGCCTTAAACACCAAGAAATTTGGTGAGAAATTAACTTTTGAGCCCTTAGATGACCAACTTGATAAAACCCTGGCTTGACTTGATTTAGGGAATTCAGAGAGCCTTTTTGGAGTGTTTGAGAAGATACTTAGATTGTTTTTGAGTGCTAATGACACCCTAAATGGGTTATAATAAGTGGGTTTTAATTTGGGTAAAAGGAGAAATGTCCAGAATGCCCTTAATTTAAAAGCTAAAAAAGTGTCACCCTTGACTATGGGTCAATTAGTGACTCGTAGCCACTCCTTACGACTCGATACCATGAGTTGTAACCAAGATAGTTTCAAGAACCCCCACACACTATTGACCATACGACTCACTGGTACCACTTGTAATAAGACCCTACGACTCATAGGTTCTAGTCATTATCAAGGCAGAGCCTAATTACATAAACACTGGAAATCCTACAATTTTCACCCAACATCTCGTAACAAGTCCTTACGGCTTACAGTGAGGCAATCGTACTCTGAGTAGATCTTAGCTACTACATTTATGATTTGGTTACGATTCCATCCCAACGACTCATTATCAATATTTACGACTTTTATCCTCAAGTCATACCCAAGACAACAACTCATACACCATTCACTAGACACCTTATGACTAGGGTCACTTGACCCATCAAGATATGTTACGACTCGTCAAATTAGTCATTGCTAGGGCAGAAGGCTAAGGACTCAGAAAATTTTTTAGGACCAAAATCCTGATGTATTATAGAAAGTTGTCTGAATAGAAATGAAATGTGCTGACTTGGTCAAGCGATCTCCAATGACCCAAATACCATTGGAACCATGGGGGAAGTATAGGCAACCCACTAGTAAAATCCATAGTAATTCATTCCCATTTTCACTTGGGGAATAGGTAACCTCCAAGTCAATCCACCTAGCCGTTGATACTTGGCGTTTACCTACATACAACATAGGAAACAAGGTACAAAGTCTACCATATCTCTCTTCATACCACTCCACCAATAGTGTTGTTTCAAATCTTTATACATCTTTGATGTACTGGGGTGAATAAAATATCTAGAGCTATGAGACTCCTACAAGATTATATGAGTCAATCCATCAATTTGAGGAACACAAACACGACCATCAAACCTTAACATACCCTCAGAATCAATAGTGTGCCTCTCAGACTCACCACTTACACCTGATTTCGAAGAAAGTGGAGCTTGCTTACCTCACACTGATGATCATGAATCTGCTCAAATAGTAAGGACCTACCTCACACTAGCCAAAATCCTCCAAGGATTCAAAATATCAAGAAAAACTATCAAGTTAGCTAAGGACTGAATGTCCCACGCTAATGGCCTCTGAGAAATTGAAATACAAGCCAAACTACCCATACTCACTGCCTTGCGACTGACGACATCTACAACAATATTTGCCATGCCCGAATGATATAAGATTGAACTATCATAGTCCTTAAGAAACTCCATCCATCTATGCTGTCGAGCATTGTACTCCCATTGGGTTATAAGATGTTGAAGACTGCAATGATCAGTGAAAATCTAATAATGCACACCAAAAAGATAATGCCTCCAAATCTTAAGCGTGAAAACTGCCATTGCTAACTACAAATCATGAGAAGCATAGTTGCGCTCTTGCACCTTAAGTTGTCTAGAAGCATAAGTAATAACAGGACCCTGCTGCATTAATATGCAACCTAGTCCAACACTAGAAACATCACAACACAGTGAATTCCTTACCCTCACAGAAAGAGATAAAACAAGGGTTAATGTAAGAAAGTCCTTGATCTTTCCAAAGTTCGATTCACACTCCTCAGAGCATTAGAAAGGAATCTCCTTCCAATTCAATCTGGTCATAGGGGATAAAATAGTAGCAAAACCTTTGACGAAGTTCCTATAAAAACTGGCTAAACTAATAAAGCTCTGAACCTCAGTTGGAGATGTAGGTCAGGCCTAATCATGAATTACCTCAATCTTGTCTGGGTCTACTATAATACCTTCCTTAGATACCACATGCCCAAGGAATGTCACTGACTCAAGCCAAAAATCCCACTTGGAGAACTTGGTAAAAAGCGTATGATCTCTCAAAGTCTGGAGCACGATCGTCAAATATTGTGCATGTTCGTCACTACTCCTCGAATACACAAGGATTCCATCAATGAACACAATCATGATAGAGTCCAAATAAGGCCTAAATACTTGGTTCATCAAATCCATAAACGCGGCTAGGGAATTAGTGAAACCAAAAGGCATCACTAAAAACTCATAATGACCATAACGGGTCCTAAAAGCTATCTTTGGGACATCCTCATCCTAAATCCTCAACTGATGGTAACTAGACCTCAAATCAATCTTAGAAAATACTACCTCACCCTAAAGCTGGTCAACCAAATCATCAATACGAGGCACAGGTTAACGGTACTTCACCGTAACCTAATTAAGCTTCCTATAATCAATAAACATATGCATTGAACCATCTTTATTTTTCATAAATAATATAGAAGATCCCCACGATAACAGACTTGATCTAATAAAACCCTTACTAAGAAGATCCTAAAGCTTTGAATTTAGCTCCTTAAGCTAGATAGGTGCCATAGAAATAGGTCGGGTACTAGGCTTGAGGTCAATAGCACACTCAATCTCACGGACTGGGGGAATAACAGGCTAGTCAGCAGTGAACACATCAGAAAACTCGTAAATAATAAAAATATAGTTGAGCGATGGACTGTTCACACTAGTATCACAGATATAAGCGAGATAAGACTCCTAACCTCTTAAAATAAGTCTACTAGCACACATATAAGATATAGTCCCAATCAGCTTGCGGCTAATAACTCCCTGCCACATGACTAGGGGTATACCGGGCATGGCTAAGTTAACGGTCTTGGCAATAAATTCCATGACCGCATGATAGTAGGATAACCAATCCATGCCTAGAATCACATTAAAATCCACCATATCTAGAATAATAAGATCAATATAAGTATCAACACTAGTAACTGTCACAACACAAGATCTCAAAATTCAATCCACTACTAAAGAATGAACCATGGGAGTAGATATGCGCAATGGTACAGATAATAAATCACTAGTCATCTCCAATCGTGGCTCACAGTAAGAAAAAATATAAGAATAAGTGGATCCCAGATTAAATAAATCAAGGGACGATCGGAGACAACCAAAATTGTAACTATAACTATAGCATCCAAAGTCTTTGCCTCGGCTCTAGTAGGTACCGTATACAACTAAATACACCTACCACCTGGCTGGGCACCTGACCGACCTCTTATCCTACCTTCCTGAGAACCTTATTGAGTACCCTGGAAACTATCCCTGCGACCATGAAAACTACTTCGAGCTGAGGGATGAACTGCTCTAATAGGGGGTACCCTCTGAGCTGAAGTAACAATCGCCACATAGCTAGGGAAATTACACGAATATTGACCAGAAAACCCAAAAGTAAAATAGAAAACATGCACTAAACCAGAACCAACAAATCTGGCTGACTCGGAGTAACCACAATGACTGGAGTAACCCAAAGATAAATACCTCAAAGACTAACCACTGCCCTTACCAGGGTAATCACTAGAAATAGATTAACCTTTGTCAGTAATTTGAAGAGCTACCTGAATCAGCCGACTAGGCTGACTCTGAGTCTGATAGGATGGGCATGGAGGATACCTACTCTAAGAACATCCATCTCTGGGTTGGTAAATATGATGGATCTCACTGAATCTTCCCTGAAACCTGAGCCTCTCATCACAACCCTCATGACTCTCATGGTGCATCTCCTCCATCACTCTATCATGATTTGAAATATTGGAAAAACACATACGCACAATAACTAAACTCTGAGTAGACGTATGAATAGGGAGTTTCAACCCTCTAATAAAGCATCAAACCCTCTCATACTCAGTGTGTAGAAAATGTCCCATGTTTAGCCAACTCGTGAAAATGAGCATCATACTCTACAAATGTCATGGAGCCTTTCTTCAATCTAGAGAACTGATCCCTCAAATAATCTCTATGGCTGCAAGGCATATACTTCTCTAAAAATATCTCAGAGAACTGAGTCAATAATAAGAATGAATATCCAGATAGCCTAGAATCCATATACCCTCACCACCAATGACGAGCAGATAAGTTCAGCTGATATATGGTGTAATCCATACTACGAGTCTCAAAAAGGCCCAAACCACGAAACCTAACCTCACAAGAAATCAAAAACTCATATGCATCCTTTCTCGGTGCACTAGAAAACCTAGGTAGAGCCTATCTCAAGAATCTGCCCAACATCTTCTGCTCCTAAGAAGACATATCAAGCTATGCAACCACTGGCAGAGAAACTACCGGTTGAGCAACTACTGATATAGGAGGAACCTCAACTCCGCAAGCCGCAGATATAGGCTACGCCCCGCTTCAGTATAACTTTGATTAGTAAACTGTGCACCGTTAAATGACGTACAACCAACTTTCCCCAAAAGTTGAATTAATGCATCTCTGAGCAATGAAGAAGGAATAAACCTTAGTGAAACCTGGGCTAGTCCCTAGCCCACTACTTGCTGGGGCGGAATATCCTCTGGCTTAAAAGAGGGAATAGGACCTGGGAAAGGCGGCCAATCCTGGCCCTTAGCTGGGAACACATCACGAGGCTGTCCATGACCTATAGTTTATCCATGAATAAGAGTAGGATCCCTAAGCCCGGTCTTAAGACCCTCATCTCATATAGCGGAAGCACGTGTCCTGGCTATCTATGAAAGAGTAAAGTCAAAGGAACACTCTACAAACCAACTTAGTCACTTAGCAAGATATGAGTGAAATATGTGAAGAACTCTTAAGAATGTCCCATAGCCTCCAGAAGATAGGAACCAGACATCAATGTTTTGATCTACAGAAATCTACTAGACACTTTCTCTTGTACCAACAATACAGGTAAAACCTAAGCTCTAATACCAATTTGTCATAACCCAATTTATGAGTCATTATGACACCTTTTAAATCAGCTAGTAGGTAAGATAAACCATAACCAGGATCTAATGCAATGGGTTGATTCAGTAGGAAATGCCCAACATAGGCTAAATTTCAAGAACTCAACATGCAAAGAGACAAATGTTCAAAATAGATAACATAGACAATACACGATACCAATCCCACGACCTGGTAGAGTCCGTACAAGAGAATCTAATGTAAATAATACAACCCAAAAGACTTAAAATAAAATAAATACATCTGTTTCAATACAAAAGACTGATTAACTATAAGATAGAAGGAAATAGGCATCTCAGAAATCTAAGAGCTTACCCAATCTCACAAATATCAACTGTGCACGTACAACGGTCAAAGGCAACATCTAGTACATGGATCAACACAAAGGTAAAGAAGTGTAGTATAAGTAACAAAACAATGGGTACTCAGTAGGCATCATCGATCGACTGAGCTAAATCATGATATAAGAATGATAAAATGCAAGATGGCATAAACTAAGTCAAGGTACAAAAATAAACCTGAATCATCTCCAACATCACTGTACTTAATAAGCAATTAAACTCGAATAACAATATAACATAAGGCATCAAAGCATGCCAATATCACTATGGAAACATACATAAGCGATTTGAAAAACGAAAGCATCAATACGCATCATCACAGGAAAATATAACTACAAAATTAGCTCCCGTACACTAGTTGGTGTAGAAAAGTAAAGAACTCATCACAACCTACCATACGATCGGAGAGTATACTCAAGAGAAAAATAACACAATTAATCAACTCAATAGTCAACTTTACTAGTCATTTGAGCATCATTCCACAATTATCATCAATATACTATTTACCAACATTATCACAACTCTTCAACCATTGGATAGAGTATTCACATTCCATAATACCAACATTATTTAACAATCATAGAATCAATGTACACTAGTCACCATTTACTAGTTAACCATTTTTTATTAACTAATCCATTCAAGCACTAATCCTCATAAACTCTATTCATCATTTAACCACTAATTTAGACATAGCCACCAAACATTATTCATTAGAAAATCATCATTACTAAGATAACAACATTTATTATTTAGTGCACATTTAACAACTAATATTTGATTGCCAACTAGTCATTATTAGCCAATTAAATGGTATCAACTACAAGTCATCATTTATCCCTAATCCTACAATATCATAAATCATTAATTATCACTAATCATAAATCATCACAAATCACCTATTATACTTTTTATACACGTTTAACACTTATAGGCTATAACCAACATCACTAATATCAATAACATAACCGAATTTCATATAATTGAATGTAAACATATGATTGCCATACATAGGGCTAGCCTAACTCGAATCGATAGATGTACATGTAGGCATATCAATATATTCTTCCTACAACCTTTTTGGGTATCAATATCATCATAATGTCCTCTGGTCTTGCCGGGCATCATCATATCATCATAATATCATCTGGACTTTCTGGGCACCATCATATCATCATAGTATCTTCCAGCCTTGTTGAACATTAACATATCATCATATTAATAATTGGTGGTAAAATCAATAGAATAAGCAAACATATAATAAAGTATCATGATTTTACACATAATGAATGGCATGACTTCCCAAAATTTTAAACAAGCATGATTTCTCACAAGATTCATAGAACAATTTCTAACACCATCATTAGGAATGTATTGTAGCAGTTTTCTAGCATAATTTCTTAGCATGATCATAATCAAAAGCAATCACTCATTAATACTCGATCCAATGGCCTATTATTAGCATAAAGATACCTTTAATTGCTTGAGCGATAGCTAATCAATGACATAGTCTATAGATTATTCGTAGCATGGTCCATAACATAATTTATAGCTTCAAAAATATCATAGTCAAGGCCTCATTCAATAGTATATTCGGTAGCCCAATCAATAGCCACAATAATAGCACACTAAATAACCCATCATAACCTTAAACAATACATCGTACATATGGCATAATCATTAGGCATTACTTGTAATGTCATCATCATCACCAAAAAGTACCTACATTCCTCAATATTGCCTCACAAGGGTACTGTCTAAACATATAACAAACGTATAAAGGGTTCAAGATAACTAACATCAATCTTGACTTATTTTGGGTCAAAGAGACCATTTCTAAATCCATGAAATACATACTAAGTCAATTTCTACCCCAAACTAGGCTAAGATATCTAAATCCACTCTTTGATGTATGGAAAGCCATGATAAGTCCTAAGGTAAAGGTTCTTCTAAAACACAACCACTAAGCTAATATCATAACTAAGGCAACTTTTCTTTGGTGTAAGAAACTAAGGCCACTTCACCCAAAGCATGATTAACTAGAGTAATTTACTTAATTTAAGAGCAAACCAAGGGATTCTCATGCTAAATATGAGTAATGAAGTCTAATGCACTAAGGTTCAAGGAAAAAAGCTAAGTGTTTCAACTATATGATTAAAATTTAGCCTAAACAATCAAACTAAAACCAAGCCTTTAATTTCATCAATCCAACTTGACTTAAACACCATGAACAATAATTTAAAACTCATGCTTTTAACAAATTAACAACGATGGAAGAGTAACATGCCTTAAACACCAAGAAATTTGGAGAGAAATTGACCCTTGAGCCCTTAGATGACCAACTTGATGAAACCCTAACTTGACTTTCTTTAGGGAATTCAGAGAGCCTTTTTTGTAGTGTTTTAGATGATACTTAGATTGTTTCTATGTACTAATAATACCCTAAGGGATTATAAGACATGGGTTTTAATTTGGGTAAAAGGGGAAATGTCCAGAATGTCTTTAACTTAAAAGCTAAAAAGGTGTCACCCTTGACTACGGGTAAATTAGTGACTCATAGCCACTCCTTAAGATTTTTTACCATGAGTCGTAACCAAGACAGTCTCTAGGACCCCCACACATTATTGACCCTATAAATCACTGGTACCACTCGTAATGAGACCCTACGAGTCGTAGTCAACGCAGAACCCAATTGGGTAAACAATAGAAATCCTACAGTTTGCACCCAACAACTCGTAACAAGTCATTACGGCTCATAGTAAGGCACTAGTACTTAGAGAAGACCTTAGCTACTACATTTCTAATTTGGTTACGATTCCCTCCCAATGACTCATTATCAATCCTTACAACTCTTATCCCCAAGTCGTACTGAAGACAACAACTCATACACCATTTACTAGACACCTTATGACTAGGGTTACCTGACCCATCAAGACATGTTAAGACTCTTAAGATGAGTCGTTGCCAGGGTGGAAAGCTCAAGACTCAGAAAATTTTTTAGGATAAAAAAATTGAGGCATTATAGATAGTCGTCTGAATAGGAATAAAATGTGCTGACTTGGTCAAGCAATCTACAATGATCCAAATACCATCAAAACCATGGAAAGTACGAACCAACCACCTTGCCATGCTGCATCAACACATAACCAAATCCCACCCAAGATGCCTCATAATAGACAACATAACCCTCAGTGCATTTAGGTAGAGTCAAGACTAATGCCGGAGTCAAATTATTCTTCAGCTTCTCGAAACTACCTTTACAAGTATTAGACCAGAGAATTTCACCATTATTTGAGTCAACCTAGTCAACAGGGCCGTAATAGAAGAAAAACTCTCCACAAACCTTCTATAGTAGCCGGCTTAACCCAAAAAGATCTGAATATCAGATGGAATCATGGTCTAGGACACTTCTTAACCACCACAACCTTCTGTGGATCCACCATGATTCCTTTACTTAAAACAACATGACCCAGATATGTCATAGCATTTAACAAGAACTCAAAGTTAGAAAACTTTGCTTACAACTACTGATCCTTTAAGTCCTGCAAATAAAGCGAAGGTAATCGACATGATCTATCTCAGTCTTATAATTTACCAAAATATTATCAATAAAGACAATCACGAACAAATCAAAGAACTGATGGAAAACTTAATTCATAAGATCCATAAACACAGCAGTGGCATTGGTCAAACCAAAGGACATTATCAAAAACTTAAAATAACCATATCGCATTTGAAAATCTATCTTAGGGATATCCATCTCCCTAATCTTAAACTGATCGTACACAAACCAAAGATCAATCTTGGAAAAGAACTTAGCACTCTAAAGCTGATCAAAGAGATCATCAATCCTCGAAAGTGGATACTTATTCTTCATGGTTACTTTATTCAGTTGGCAGTAATTAATACACATTCAAAGTGAACCATCCTTCTTATGCATGAAGAGAATAGGAGTACCCCATGGATACATACTACTATGGATAAAACCCTTATCAAATAGATCATTCAATTTCTCCTTGAGATCCTTCAACTTACCTAGAACCATACTGTAAGGAGGAATACAAATAGGACGAGTGTCCGAAAGAAGATAAATCCAAAAATCATTTTTCCTATTAGGAGGAACACTAAGAAGATCATCGGGGAACACCTCGCAGAATTCATAGACCACACGGACAATCTGAAAAGAATGACCTTCGGAACTAGAATCCTTAACATGCACTAAGTTATAGAGGCACTCTTTGGAAACCAATTTCTGGGATCTAAGATATGATATAAACCTTCTCTTAGGCACTAGGGAACTACCTTACCATTTAATTATCAACTTATTTGAAAAAGGAAATTGAACCTTTAGGTCTGAAAATCGAGAGATGCATAGCACGAATGCAACCAATCCATCCCAAAAATCACATTAAAATCTAACATGTCCAATCTTATTAGATCAACCAAGGTCTCCATACCATGAACCGACATCACACTACCCCTATAAACTCTTCTAGCCATAATGGAGTCACCCGCCTGGGTGGACACAGAGAAATGGTCGAGAATACACTAAGGATCAAAACCAAAATGAATAGCCATATAAGAGGTCATATAAGAGAGAGTATACCCAGGATAAAATAGAAAATATACATTATGAGAAAAAAGTTTAAGCGTACCAGTAACAACATCGAGGGATACCTAAAATCCTTGCGAGTGAAAAGAACATACAGACAGTTCTGACCAGTGTTGGAGCCAGAAGTAGAGGTAGAAATATTTGTGTTAGGAGAAAATATAGTAGCAACAGGAATCTTATTTTCCAAAGAAGTAACCTTAAAAGGACAATACCTCTGTAGTTGACCAATCTGACCACATTTAAAGAACTTATTACTCTCTTTATCGCAAAACCCATGATGTACTTGACCATAACATCTGCAAGGAGGATATGACGGAGTTGAATAAGCAACACTAGCTTGCAACTAGGCTTCTGGTGCTCTAAACCCACTATCATACTGAGAACGACGATCACCCGACGACTATGGATAAGGAGCACTTGTCGTGGAGTAAGAACGACAATTTCCCCACTTCTTTTTAGACCATTTTCCATTGTATCTACCTCTTTGTTGCTGACCTCCACCTTAATCTGAATAACAAAACTTCTTATTCTGCTTTTCACTTATCTCCGCTTGTTTTTTATTTACTATCTCCACTTGTTGCATATACATCACAAGTCTAGAGATGTCCATTTCCTTGTTTAACAAGTCAACCTTGCTTTCCAAGATTAACTCCTGGGACAACCCCGAAGTAAACTTCTTAGGGGAACAACACGATAGCTGAGGACACTGCAAGGCATACTCGTTTACTGATATCCTGCCTTGCTTTAGATTTACAATTTCCTTGATATTTTTGTCCCTCAACTCTCGAGGAAAGAAGCACTCAAGGAAAGTACTAGAAAAATTATTCCACAAAGCAGACTCAGCATCGTCACCTTTAGACAGGTCTCACTCCTTCTACAATTAGTCTGCCTCATTCTTTAATTGATAAGCAGCAAACTCCACACCCTCCACATTATAGTATGCATCACGCAGAAGATCTTTTCCATCTCATCAATAAAGTTTAGAGGATCTTCCTCGAATTTAGAACCAGTGAAAATAGGACTCAACATCATGAATTGGCCAAACTTAATGGCCTCAAATGATGGGGGAACAGAAGCAACACACTCAATTTGAGAGGCCACCAACTAGGTAAGCAAATGAATCGACTGGCAAAACTAAGAATTAGATACATTAACTCAAGGTGCCTGATGAGGGATAGGGGAATCGATGGAGCTCCCTCAGGGCTATCAGAAATAGTGACCCTAGACCGGGTTTAAACTCTTGTGGTTGGACGAGCTCCATCCATATTGTCCTTAGATAGGATAGAAGAGTTTCCGCGAGCATATGATCTTTGGGAAGGCATGATCTAAAAAGAAAACTCACAGAAATTCGAGGAGATTCAAGACCTTAGACTCTATAGGTTGAAATAGTAAAATAAAAAATGGAAACATTCCTAAATGCCTCATGCCTCTCCCGTATAAGTGTGATGCGCTACTTACCCATAAATGACACTCTACTTGACATGACTTCATTATATACCCAATGACACCAAACCTAGGCTCTGATACTATCTTTGTCACGACTCAAACCATGGCCTAGTCGTAATGGGTATCTCAAGTCCCATATAGACCGGAGATCACCCCATGTACCTAAACGAACAAAAAACATATCTATAACCGACAACCGATAACCAGCCAACCAACCGATGACCGGCCAACCAACCGATAACCGGCCAACCAACCGACTAACACCACTCAATAACCATAGTAATCCAAACAAAGACTTCTAACAATAGACGAAAACTTAATATCCATAAAGTGTCAAGACATGCCCCCTACTATAGAAAAAACAAGTCTAAATAGTCTGAGACAAAAACATAAAATGTCTTCCTTTGAAGTATGGAAGCTCACCACTTCAATATCAACTTATGAACTGATCCCAAATCCTAATAACTGAGCAGGAGGAGTGAAAGTATGACCAATTTCTGCATCATATGAGGATACAGTGCCCAAAGATGATTAGCAGTTTGAGCGCTAGCATGAAACTCAAGGATAGGATAACATAATGACATAGTCAATAGTTCCAAATAATTCAAAACCAATATGCATAATTGAATGCATAAACATATTTATAAATATCATATGTCAGGAAAAAGAATAAGGCTTAATATGGACTTTAAAAACTTTAACCTAGATTGTCTAGCTTAACTGTCATAACATGTACCCATGGGATATATGCGCCCCAACTCTTACCCCCTAGTCGGGCCCTAATGTGTGTAGCTGCATAAACTTGAGAATAATCTTATATATATGCATGGGGGACTCGACCTCTCATATTTATATATATATATCATATGTCGGGATAGGGAACAAGTCTTAACATTCACTTTAAAAACTTTATCCTGGATTGTGTAGCTCCACCGTTATAATATGTACCCACGGGCTATTGGTCCCCAACTCTCACCCTCTAGTCGGTCCCCAGTGAGTGTAGCCATACAAATCAAAGAATAATCTCATATATCTTCCTGGGGAACTCGAACCTCCCAATCATATACTAAGGTGACTTAAGAACCCGATCATGTGATGATTTATGAGGGACTCGAACCTCTCTAATCATGAGATAATAATGAGGACTCAAACCTTCCTGGTCATTTTGACCCCCGCATCGGCAAATGCGGTTTCCAGTATCGATCACTCGGACCTCTATTTTTATGACTTAGCTACATAACCCTTATTAAATCCTAATTAAAACATTTATCACACAATTCCATTCATTGAACCACAATACACATTTAGGCATACATTGTTGGTATCGTCATACCAACTACACATGGAAAGTAATAATAACATGACTAAACAATTTCCATTAACTAGGGGAGAACAACTCCCTTTGTCATTAATACTAGGAGGGGGAAACACCGACTCCCTTTGTTCATTAAATCATACCATTTTATTTCAAATACCTCTTTATATCATGTAATAGTTCAAGACTAGTTCAATTTTACAAATTCCCACATTTCTCATAATTAAAAACAAATTTCACATTATGGGGTTAGGGTCTTAACCACTTAAATAGTCATAAGTTTGGGAAAATCACTATTCCCTAGTTCATTCATCGTGCCCATGCACTCATAAGTTCAAAACCATAATTAAAGCATGAAATCATATATAAACCACGAGAAACATTGTTTAATTCATAAACACTCAAAACCCCCAACCTTTGTTTCAAAACCATCATAAATATCTCATGAACAATGATTTAAAACATATGATTTTAACAAATTAACAATGATGGAAGAGTAACATGTCTTAAACACCAAGAAATTTGGAGAGAAATTAACTATTGAGACCTTAGATGACCAACTTGATGAAACCCTAGCTTGACTTGCTTGAGGAAATTTTGAGAGCCTTTTTTGGAGTGTTTGAGAAGATACTTAGATTGTTTTTAAGTGCTAATAACACCCTAAAGGGGTCATAAGATGTGGGTTTTAATTTTGGTAAAAGGAGTAATATCCTGAATGCTCTTACTTAAAAGCTAAAAATGTGTCGCCCTTGACTACTGGTCAATTAGTGACTCGTAGCCACCCCTTACGACTTATCACCATGAGTCATAACCAAGATAGTAGCAAGGCCCCCCTACACACTGTTGACCCTATGACTCACTGGTACCACTTGTAATAAGACCCTAGTACTTATAGGTTCTAGTTATAGTCAACATTGAACCTACTTAGGTAAACACCTATAATTTGCACCCAATAGCTCATAACAAGTCCTTACGGCTCATATTGAGGCACTCGTACTCAGAGCAGATCTTAGCTACTATATTTATTATTTGGTTACGATTCCCTCCCAATGACTCGTTATTAGTCATTACGACTCTTATCCTCAAGTCATACCCAAGACAACAACTCATACACCATTCACTAGACACCTTATGACTAGGGTTACCTAACCTATCAATACATGTTACGAATCATCAGATTAGCTATTTCCAGGGCAGAAAGCTCAGGACTAAAAAAAATTTTGAGGACCAAAAACCCAAGGTATTACAGAAAGTCATATGAATAGGAATGAAATGTACTGACTTGGTCAAGCGATCTACAATGACACAAATACCATCGAAACCATGGGAAGTACGAGGCAACCCACTAAGAAAATCCATAGTAATCCGTTACTATTTCCACTTGGGGAATAGGTAACCTCTAAGTCAATCCACCTGCCCGTTGATGCTAGGCCTTTACCTACTTACTATATAGGAAAAAAGATACAAAGTCTAGCATATCTCTATTCATACCACTCCATAAATAGTGTTATTTAAAATCTCTATACATCTTTGGTGTATCGGGGTGAGTAGAATAGCTAAAACTGTGAGACTCCTGCAAGATTATCTGAGTCAATCCATCAATCTGAGAAGCACAAACACGACCATCAAACCTCAAAATACCTTTAAAATAAATAGTGTGCCTCTCAGACTCACCACTCACACCCGATCTTAAAGAAAGTAGAGTGTTCTAGCCTTATACTAACGATCATAAATCTGCTCAAATAATGAGAACGTCACCCTCATACTAGCCAAAATCCTCCTAGGATTCAAAATATCAAGAAAAACTATCAAGTTAGCTAAGGACTGAATGTCTTATGCTAACAGCCTCTGAGAAACTAAAATACAAGCCAAGCTACCCTACTTACTGCCTTGCAACTCAAGGCATCTACAACAACATTTGCCATTCCCAGATAATACAAGATGAAAATATCATAGTCCTTAAGAAACTCCATCCATCTACTCTTCCGAGCATTATACTCCCATAGGGTCATAAGATGCTGAAGACTGTAATGATCAGTGAAAATCTCATAATGCACTCCATAAAGATAATGCCTCCAAATATTAAGTGTGAAAACTACCATTGCTAACTCCAAATCATATAGTTGCGCCCTCTTACCTTAAGTTATCTAGAAGCATAAGCAATAACACGACCCTATTTCATTAATATGTAACCTAGGCCAATAGTATAAGTATCACAACACAATGGATTCCTCACCCTCAACAGAAAGAGCCAAAATAGGGGTTCATGTACACTCCTCAGACTATTAGAAAAGAATCTTCTTCCGATTTAATATGTTCATAGAGGCTGAAATAGTTGCAAAACCCTCGATGAAGTTTCTATTAAAACTGGCTATACCAATGAAGCTCTGAACCTCAGTTGGAGATGCAGGTCAGGACCAATCATGGATTACCTCAATCTTGTCTGGGTCTACCATAATAACTTCCTTAGACACCACATACCCAATAAATGTCAAGACAAAACTCACACTTGGAGAACTTTGCAAAAAATGTATGATCTCTTAAAGTCTGGAGCACAATCCTCAAATGATGTGCATACTCCTCGAATACACAAAGATTCCATCAATGAACACAATCATGATAGAGTACAAATAAGTCCTAAACACTCGGTTCATCAAATTTATGAACGCGGCTGGGGAATTAGTCAAACCAAAGGTATCACCAAGAATTAATAATTATCATAACGGGTCCTAAAATCTATCTTTGGGACATCCTCAGCCTGAATCCTCAAGTGATGGTAACCAGACCTTAAATCAATCTTAGAAAACACTGTCGTACCCTTAATCTGGTCAACCAAATCATCAATATGAGGAACAGGTTAACGGTTCTTCACCGTCACCTTATTAAGATTCCTATAATCAATAAACATATTCATTGAAATATCTTTCTTCTTCACAAATAATATAGTATCTCCCTATGATAATAGACTCGGTCTAATAACACCATTACCAAAAAGATCCTTGTAATACCTCGTACTTCTACCTAGCTTAAAATCAGCCCGAGTATGTTAGAAACTTACTTTGAAAGATGAATCCACTTTTATATACATGGAATTTTTAATATTTTCACTTTTTTCATGTGGGAAATTGAATTAGCTTTCCAACGATACAAATTTCGTCCAAATTTGGTTTCGGGGAAAAAAATTATGGTCGTTTTACATAAAGCAGTCAAAACTGCCCAGGTGCGACGATGAGGGCCGACGGACCATAGAGCTAGCGACAGACCGTCGCCCAAACCGTCGCAGCGGAGGCAGTGAGACCACCTTCTTCCTAGGGCGACGGCTCAGGCCGATGGACCATCGCCTAAGCCATCACAACAGAGATAGTGAACCCCTATTCTGCCCAGGTGTGATGGTCAGGACAGATGGACCGTCGACCCAGTGATGGACCATCACACCCACCATCATATAGTTCGTTCAGTCATTTTTAAAAGGGGTTTTTTGGGTCTTTTCCACCCGTTTTAACCTCTAATTATATTAGACCAAGGCTCATAAGTTCATTATCCATCTACAATATCAAATTAGGGTTTTCTCTCAAAGATAATCCCCAAGAAACAAGATACAAATCTTCTTCAAGAAAATAAGAGATTCAAGTTCTTCAAGTCCAAGAACTTCAACAAACTCACAAGCCAGGTATGTCATGCGTTGATTCATGGATCCCTTTCACCCATGAAGCTCAACAATCTCTTTTCAAAATCCAAGATTTATGTATTTATGAATGTTCATGATTTAAATTGAATTGAAATTCATGTTCATAATATTGTGGGGTTTTGATTCATGTTTGAAACTGCATACTCCAATGATTGACCCTAGGATGTGGTGATTTACATAATAATCATGATGAACCCTTAAATTTACACGTTGATTGATGTATCCTTGATTATCAGATGTGTTGATGATTGTATAACCAAAGCATGCTCCCCATGTGTTTGATTAAATGCCTATGTGAAGGAAAAGTGCCATACTAGTATAATAATATGAAGTCTCCATTCATGTACAAGTTCATACATGTCAAGTGTTTGATGAAATGCCTTAGTAAATGAATTATGGATATATGTGTAACCCTTGTGGTGCATTAGAACTTCTACTTCATGAAACCTCCAACTTATTGTATTATGATTGTGATGTTGGTTATGTATTCAAGAAAGTCATGCTTTGTCAGTTTCATGCTATCGAGTCCTGGGGGTACTTGTACCCGACAATTAGCTGTGTGCCTAGAGCCAGTGTCCTATTTTTAAATACTCTCAGTCGAGCCATGTTCATAGAAATTCAGTCAATCATGTGACTCAGGAAACTCAGGAAACTCAGTAATCTTAGAAATCTCAGAGATTTAGTAATCTCAGTAGTATACCGTCAGTCAATGGAACTCAGGTAACTCAGTCCAGTTCAGTTCAGTAAATCATGTTCAGTATCTATTCAGATGGGAGTAAAAAATTATCACCGAGGAACCCAAGGATGGGAACCCACCTGTTATATGAGGGTGTGATTCTTAGAAGCAATTCTTGCATTCCAGAACTATGTAGCCAGCGTTGGTTAAGATATCTTAGCCTGTTATATGAGGGTAAATAAGGTGGCTTAAACTGTTATATGAGGGTTCCCACTGTTCTTACTAGAGTTACCTATTATATAAAGGTTACTCACAGATTGTTCTTACCAGTGGTGCGGTATTGACACCCTTCCAATTGGGGTTACAGATTGGACCCTAACTCAGCTATATTACATTATTTGGGGCATGTTGGTTAGATGAATACTTCCCACAGTTTCAGTTACAGATCAGGAATGTCGGATACAGTCATTCAATCTCAGTAATAGAACTCAGATAGTTCTACAGAATTTAGGACTGTCAGATACAGTCAACTCAGAATAGAATGGAACTCTATTAGTTCCATCAGAAACTAGATTCTCAGATACAGTCGCTCAGTATTAGTTATTTCAGTTATACAATTATCATTATCTCATGTTATCAGTGCTCAGATTCAGTAATCATGTTATCACGAACTCAGTTATAGTTATTATGTATTCATGTATGTATTCTCACGTTCATGTTATTCAGTCAGTTAGTATAGTTCATGCATGCGAACCCTTTTCATTCAACCTACCTCACATACATACCAGTACATTTAAACGTACTGACGCATTTGTGCTATGGTGTTTTATACCATAGGTTCAGAAGCATGAGCTCTAGAGCATCAATAATATTCCAGTCTCAGTAGTTAGAGTTAGCAGTGAGTCCTCATCCTTCGAGGACATGACCATTACTTTATTATCTCATTAATTAATTTATTTCAGTAGTTGGAGTTAGTTGGGGACATGTCCCATCAACTCCTTATTTAGACAGTTCAGTCAGTTAGAGACTTTTCAGACTAGCATGTTCAAACAGTTATTTCAGTTGTCTTGGGTATTTCATACCCTCTCCAGATGTTATATTTTATCAGTTATGTTACAGTTTTGAACCTTATAGCCTTTCATCCTTTATTTCCGTATTTATACAGTATATTATACAGTGTCCAGGTACAGATATCAGTCACGGGTTAGCTTGTGGTCCTTCGGGGTCATGAGCACTGTGTAGCATTATGAGTACAAGATTTGGGGCGTTACAATCCTAAAGCTGAGAATTTAGCTCCTTAAGCTCGGTAAGAGCCATACCATAAGGTTCCATAGAAATAGGCTAGGTTCCAGGCTTGAGGTTAATAGGAAACTCACTCTTACGGATTAGGGGAATACCAGGCAAGCCGATAGGAAACACATCAGGAAACTCACAAATAATAGAAATATAGTCAAGCGATGGAATTTTCACACTAGTAGCATAGATATAAGCAAGATAAGACTCACAACCTCTCAAAATAAGTCTACTAGCACACATATAAGATATAATCCCCATTAGCTCGTGGATAACGACTACCTGCCCATGACTAGGGGTATACCAGGCATGGTTAAGTTAATGGTCTTGGCAATAAAATCCATAACCGTATGATAGTAGGATAACTAGTCAATGCCTGGAATCACATCATACTCTACCATATCCAGAATAATAAGATCATAAGTATCATAATAAGATCATAAGTATCAACACAGTAACAGTCACAACACATGATCTCAAAACCCAATCCACTACTAAAGAATGAACCACGATAGTAGATATGAGTAATGGCGCAAATAATAAAGCACTGTCATCTCCAATCGTGGTTCACAGTAAGCCAAAAGATAAGAATAAGTGGATCCCATATTAAATAAATCAAAGAAAGACTGGAGGCAACTAAAATCGTACCTATAACAATAGTATCCAAAGTCTCCGCCTCCGGTTTAGTAGGTACTTTATACAACTAAACACACCTACCAACTGGTTGGGCACCTGACCGACCTCCTATCTTTTCTTCCTGAGAACCTCATTGAGTACCCTGGGAACTATCCCTGCGACCATGAGAACCTTTTCTAGTTGAGGGACGAACTGCTCTAATAGGGGGTACCCTCTGAGTTGAAGCAACAATCGCCGCACAACTAGGGAAATCAAGTGAATATTAACCAGAAAGCCCACAAGTAAAACAGGAAACATGCACTAAACCAGAACCAACAAATTTGGCTGAATCGGAGTATCCACCATGACTAGAGTAACCCAAAGATAAACCCCTCAAAGACTAACCACTACCCTTATCAGGGCAATCACTAGCACTAGATTGACCTTTGTCAGTAATCTAAAGAGCTGCCTGAATCGGCCGACTAGGCTGACTCTGAGTCTGATAGGATGGACATGAAGGATACCTACTCTAAGAATATTCATCTATGGGTCGGGAAATGTGATGTATCCCACTAAATCTTTCCTGAAACCTGGGCCTCACATCAGTCTCTCATGGCTCTCATGGTGCATCTCCTCCATCACTCTATCATGATTTGAAACATTAGTAAAAATCCTACTCGCAACAACTTAACTCTGAGTAGACATACGAGTAGGGAGTCTCAACCCTCTAATAGAGCAATAAACCCTCTCATACTTAGTGTGTAGAAAAAACTCCCATGTTTAACCAACTCGTGAGAATGAGCCTCTTACTCTGCAAATGTCATGCAACCCTACTCCAATCTAAAAAACTGATCCCTCAAACAATATCTAAGGCTGCAGGGCATATGCTTCTCTAAGAATATCTTGGAGAACTGAGTCCATGATAAGGATAAGGATCCAGCTGACCTAGAATCCATATAATCTCTCTACTAATGATGAGAAAACAAGTCCAGCTGAAATATGGTGTAATCCACACTATGAGTCTCAAGAAGGCCCAAACCACAAAACCTATCCTCACAAGAAATCAAAAACTCATATGCATCCTTGCTCTGTGCACTAGAAAAACTAGGCAGAGCCAATCTAAAAAATTTGCCCAATATCTTCTACTTCTAAGAAGACATAGCAAGCTAAGAAACCACTGGTAGAGCAACTACCGGCTAAGCAACTATCGATATAGAAGGAACCTCAACTCGGCGAGCTACAGCTACAGGTTACGCCCCCGCCTCAGTACTACTCCGATTAGTAGACTGTGTACCATCAAATGGTGTACAACCAACTATCCCCAAAAGTTGAATCAATGCATCTCTAAGCAATGAAGAAGGAATAAACCTTGGTGAAGCTTGGGCTGGTCCCTGGCCTACCGCTGGTTGGGGTGGAATATCCTCTGGCTCAAAAGAAAGAATAGGACCTGGTGAAGGTGGCAGGTGGCCTATCCTGTCCCCTAGATGGGAACATATCACGAGGCAATTCCTAGGCTTAGTCTTAAGACCCTCATCTTATATTGCGGTAGCATGTGTCCTAGCTATCCGTGAAAGAGTAAAGTCAAAGGAATACTCTACGAACCAACTTAGACTCTTAGAAAGATATGAGTGAAAGAAGTGAAGAACTCCTACGAATGTCCCATAGCCTCCTGAATAGGAACCAGATGTCAATGTTTTTATCCGCAAGACTCAACTAGATACTTGCTCTTATACCAACAATACAGGTGAAATCTAAGCTCTGATACCAATTTGTCATGACCCAATTTATGAGTAATTATGGAACATACTAAATCTTCTAGTAGGTGAGATGAACCATAACCAGGAACTAATGCAACGGGTTGATTTGGTAGGAAATGCCCAACATAGGCCAAATTTCAAGATCACAACATGCAAATAGACAAGTGTTCTAAATAGATAACATAGACAATACACGATCGACATCTAGCATATGGATCAATACCATAAAGGTAAAAAAGTGTAGTATAAGTAACAAAACAATGGGTACTCAGTAGGCATCATTGATCAACTGAGCTAAATCATGATATAAGAATGATAAAATGCAAGATAGCATAAACTAAGTCAAGGTACAGAAATAAACCTGAATCATCTCCAACATCACTATACATAATAAGAAATTAAACTCAAATAATAATATAACATAAGGCATCAACGCATGCCAATATCACTATGGAAACATACATAATTGAAAAACTAAAGCATCAATAAGCATCATCACAGGCAAATTTAACTACAAAAATTGGCTCCCATATGCCAATTGGTGCAGAAAAGTAAAGAACTCATCACAACCTCCCATACGACACGAGAGTACATTTAAGAGAATAATAACACAATTAATTAACTCAATAGTCAAGTTTCCTAGTACTTTGATCATCATTCCACAATTATCATCAATATGTATTTACCAACATTATCACAACTCTTCAACTATTAGATAGAGCATTCACATTCCATAATACCATCATTATTTAACAATTATAGCATCAATGTAGACTAGTCACCATTTACTAGTTAACCATCTTTTATTAACTAATCCATTCGAGTACTAGTCTCATAACCTCTATTCATCATTTAACAACTAATTTAGACATAGCCACCAAACATTATTCATTGGGAAATCATCATTACTAAGATAGAATCATTTATTCTTTATTGCACATTTAACAACTAATCCTCGATTGTCATCTAGTCATTATTAGCCACTTAAATGGTATCCACCACAAATCATCATTTATCACTAATCCTCCGTTATCATAAATTATTAATTATCACTAATCATAAATCATCACAAACCACCTATTATACCTCTTTATACATATTTAATACTTATAGGCTATAACCAACATCACTAATATCAATAACATAACCAAATTTCATATAAATGGATATAAACATATGATTTCCATACATAGGGCTAGCCGAACTCGAATCGATAGATGTACACATAGGCATACCAATATATTCTTCTTACAACATTTTCGGGTATCAATATCATCACAATGTCCTCCAGCCTTACCAGGCATCATCATATCGCCATAATATCATTTGGACATTCTGGGCACCATCATATCATTATAATATCCTCCAGCCTTCTTGGACATCAACATATCATCATAATAATAATTGGTGGAAAAATCAATAGAATAAGCAATCATATAATGACGTATTATGATTTTACATATAATGAATGGTATGACTTCCCAAACTGATGAACAAGCATGATTTCTCACAAGATTCATAGCACAATTTCTAATACCATCATTAGGAATGTGTTGTAGCATGTTTTCCAGCATAATTTCTTAGTATGATCATAATTATAAGCAATATCATGAGCAATCACTCATTAATAACCAATCCAATAGCCTATCATTAGCGTAAAAATACCTGATCAATTGCTTGAACAATAGCTAATCAATGGCATAGTCCATAGATTATTGGTAGCATGGTCCATAACATAATTTATGGCTTCGACAATATCATAGTCAAGGTCTTATTCACTAGTATATTCGGTAGCCCAATCAATAGCCACAATAATAGCATAATTAATAGCCCATCATATATATGGCATAATCATTAGGCATTAGTTGTAGCATCATCATCATAACCAAAAGGTACCTACATTCCTCAATATTGCCTCATAAGTGCACTGTCTAAGCATATAACAAACGTATAAAGGGTTCAAGATAACTAACATTAATATTAACTTATGGTGGGTCAAAGTGACCATTTATAAATCAACCAAATACATACTAAGTCAATTTCTACCCCAGACTAAGCTAAGATATCTAAATCCACTCTTAGATGTATGGTAAGCCATGATAAGTCCTAAGGTAAAGGTTCTTTTAAAACACAACCACTAAGACAATATCACAACTAAGGCAACCTTTATTTGGTGTAAGAAACTAAGGCCACTTCACCCTAAGCATGATTAACTAGAGAAATTTACATAATTTTAGAGCAAATCAAGGCATTCTCATGCTAGACATGAGTAATGAAGTCTAATGCACTAAGGTTCAAGGGAAAAATCTAAGTGTTTCAACTATATGATTACAATTTAGCCTAAACAATCCAACTAAAACCAAGTCTTTAATTTCATCAATCCAATATATCCTGAATCCAACATAATATCATAAGAATACTATGACAAAGCTCAATCTAACAAGGGATACACCTAACTGACTTTGATGCCAAAGAAAGCTCACAAACTACCAAACCATCACTTTTCCCTTACGAGAATTCTCTTCAAGATTCTAATCTATCAAAAACACATTCTACTCATTAATATGATAATATTAATACCCATATTGCACTATTAAGCTCGGGTTCAAAAATTATGCAAAAACCCCACGTGGATCCCACTCAAGAAAAATTACATTCCAAGACCAACCTAACATGATATCAAGCTCACTAAATTGAAAGCCTCAAAAATTGGTTAAAACCAAGCAAATATTGGGTTAAAATTTAGCCCTAAAAGATTTGGGGCTTTGGTCAAATAATCAAGAAATTCAAGCATGAATTTCAAGGATTCTTACCTTAAATCCAAAGATATTCATGAAAATATATGTTAATCAAGTTCCCAAGTCACCCCAAGACTCAATTTAAAGTTATCACACTTTTTAGGGTTTTTACTCTAAAGAGAATAGGTGAAAATGGGCAAATTCACGACCTAAGGGGTCTATTTATACCCTGTGAGGTATTCAGGTGTTGCAATTACACAACCAGGTGTGCAATCGCATAACCTAGATGAAAAAGTAGATATGGAAATCACCATACTTCTTAGTGTGATTGCACTACCCTCGCACATCATATGCGATCACGGGCCACACCAGATGATTGCTGAAATGTGGATTTTTCCCAAGTTTCTGCTAAAGCCTTGGATTCATTTGGAATATGATATACTCAAATAACTATGTAACCATACTAAATTCAATATTCTAGATGCAATGGCAAAGTTGGATTTTACATACGAGGTCGTTTCAACCAAATTTAGGTCCCATGACCATATTTCTAATTTTTCAACTTTCTAGCCAATAGGTCAAAATGAGCTCGAGTGCATCGAGACCCAAACCAAGGCTCTACCAAGCCTAAAATTGATATTTTGGAGCTTTTGGTGTAGTCAAAATTTGCATCCGAGATGTTTTAACTAAATTTTTTGTTCGGTGGCCATTTGGAACTAACAAAGACTTCAAAATAGGAAATTGGATCTAAAAACAAAATGAACTCCTCGGTAACGGAACTGTCAGTCCGAACAAGTCATAAATTACTTGAGAAATTTATAGAAAATCTCTAAAAACAAAAGTAAAATATGGAAAATAGCCTGAAAGGTCATTACAGTCCGATAGTGATAAATGATTATAAGGTGGTATAGTTGATGATTAGGGATAAATAAAGATTAGTGGTGGATATTATTTAAATAGATAATAGTGACTAATTGATAAACAAGGATTAGTTGAAAAAGGATGATTTGTTAATAAATGATGTTGGTTGATAAATGATGGTTATCTAATAAATGGTGATTAGTAGGTAGGTGGTGAAGAGTGCTAAATGATGAATTGAGGTTATACAATGACTAGCAATCAAATGAATGAGTTAATAAGAGATGGTTGGCTAATAATAAGTGACTAGTGAGTAACGATGATAAGGTTTTTAAATAATGCTAATATTATGGAATGTGGGTACTTTGTCAAATATTGGAAAATTATGGAACGATGGGTAAATAACGAGTTAGTTATTTGTAAGCGATGAATGGTTTCTTTATTCTATCATTGAGGTACTCTCTAGTTCTATGAAAGTCTGTGTTGATTTATTTACTTTCCCCATCAATTGGCATATGGGAGCCAATTTTGTAGTTCGTGATTGCTTATGTGATGCCGTGTGATTCGTTATTATTCCGATTTATTTACTTATATTGCACGGTGATGTTGGCATATGTTCATTTCTTGTGTTATATTGTTATTCCAGTTAAATTACTTATTATGTATAGTGGTATTGGAGATGATTAATGTTCATTTCTATATCTTGACTTAGTTATGATATCTTGCATTTTATCATACTTATTTCATGAATTAATTTAGTCGGCTGTGATGCCTAATGAGTACCCATTGTTTTTGTACTCATACAACACTCTTTACCTTTTTGGTGTAGATCCGAATACTAGATGTCGCTATTGATCATTGATCGTGTTGTATTGATATCCATAGATAGCATAAGATCTTGGAGTCAGAGTCACCTATTTCCTTCTATCTTTTTATATTTAGTATTTAGTTATCGAGATAGATGTTGTTGTCTATTCTATGTCTTAAGTTGTATTATTTTTAGATGATCTTGTACTGGCACTATCAGGTCGTAGGATGGTATCTTGTATTGACTATTTTTATCTATGTCAAATTTTTTACCTATTTATCAATTGTGTTGTTGATTTTCACCTAAGTTGGGCATTTTTCACCAAGTAAACCCATTGCATTTATCTCCAGGTTATGATTTGTCTTACCTACTGGCTGGACGGAGTAGGTGCCATCATGACTCTTAAATTGGGTCGTGATAGCTAAATTTGCGGAAAAAGCATAAAAGCCAGAAAATTTGCAATTAAAGACTTACAACAATAATTCAAGTAAGAATAATAGTCTGAAAGATAGATAAATAGCAACAACATCCGCGACCTAATAGTGTCGATACAAGAGCCACTAGCAAAAAGGAACATAAGTACTGTAATAGTCAATACACATTATTCTCAAATAATGAAAGACTAAGTAAGACCAGAAGAAGGAGAAAAGGGAAACTCCGACTTCGAGAGCTTACCCTGCCTCCGAACTCTAAGAAATATGATCGTAATGTCAACAGTGTCTACTAGTATTTGCTTCAAAAAGGAAAAAAAGTTTAGTATGACTACCAAAACCACAGGCACTCAATAGGCGTCATTGTCTCACTGGCTAAATCATAATATAAGTACGATAAAGATGCAAGATAAATCAACTAAGTCAAGGTAAAAGGAAAAATCTGGAAAAATGCTCCAACACTATAAATACATAAACAAAATGGATATAATATGAAAGAAATTATAATTAATACTACAAGACTATCCCTCATAAGCCAGTAAGTGCATAAAATTAATAACCCAATGCGAGCCCCCATAAGTGTGGAGGGTGCGATCCAAGAAAGTAAATAACTAGAATTTCATTAATAAACCATAACTCAAGCCATAACCATGAATACATCCAAGCCATAACATAACATAAATAAACTTTTTATGCCATACTCAAACTGGAACTCAATATGATCAACATTTGTTGGACTTGAATGAACTCATGTCATAAATTGTTAGACTTGAATCGGAACTCAATTTCAATGAAACGCCGGACTCCGTCTGAAACTAACACCAACTACCAAGTACCAATATTGAATAAACATCAATAATCTAGGTTCCTCAACTCTAAAATATACAATTTAAAGGATTAACATGTATAAAAAATCTACAAAGAGCTAACAAAAGTCTTGGCGTAAGGTGGGCCAGGGGAGCCTACTTATAATCCCTATAATCCATTTTACGCAAATTTTATCCAGGACTAGGCTAAGGTATCTTTATCTACTTCTCGATGTTAAATAAGCCACAATTAGCCCTAAGATAGCAATTCTACGTAAACATGCATAACTAAATCAATTATGCCTAATTTATGGTTCCACAAAAGTCTAAACAATCTAAATAATACTTATTATACCTATTATACCTCCAAGACCTAATTCCCATCCCATATCTAGCATAATATCATAAATATACTAAGAATTAGCTCAATCTATGAGGAAGGTAAACCTAACCTACTTGGACGCCGAAGAAAAGCGGGGTGAAATTTTCTAAATCATTGGTTTCCATTTCCATGAAGCTTTTGCAAGATACCACGCTATCAAAATCATAATCTACTCATCAATATAAGAACAATTGTACCCTTACTGTATTTCATGCTTCAGATCCAAAATTACGTAAATGTCCCAAGTGAGGCCTGCATATGGAATCACACTTTTGAAACCGTCAATGAATCCCTCTATGCTCAAGGAACACTTACCCTAAAGAATAGGTAAATTTCAAGCACACATGGTGCTAAAATCAACCCACCAACATTCTAGGCTTTTTGGGGAAATTTGGATTTGATGAAAACTTACCAAGAATTCGTAGAAGAAATGAGTAATTTAAGATCATAAACTCCCCAAAATCTCGTAGAAATATTTCTCCCAAGTTTCCATACGTTTTAGGGTTTTCCACTCTTGAATTTGTTTAAAAATAGAAAAAAACTGGGCTAAGGAGTATTTAAGGCTGCTCAGGTGCTGTTTAAACGGACGTTAGGCCTCTTAAGTAGTCACTACTTTTGTGGCCAAGTGCTGATTTAGCGGTACCCACTGCCTAAACGTCTCTCTTAAGAGTTCTCCGTGCAACTTAAGTTGTGATGGATTCTTCTTAGCAACCCTCAACTAGGAAAGCCTGGTCTCTTAAGCGACAGGCTGGTCGCTTTAGTGCCCTTTTGCTTAAGCGACCCAAAGGGTGCTTAAGTAAGTGCACCAATTGAGTGCAGCAACTGGAGACTTTGTATTTTTCCATGTCTCCACTGACCCCTCGAGATTCTTTTGGAATCCCCTATAAGCAAACTAAATTTTCTACCCTAACAAATTCGACATTTTTTACTCAATGACGCAGTTGAAATTTCTATTCGAGGTTTTTTTAGCAAAAGTGGGTCCCACACCCAAGTGCCATTTATCTTAAGTTTTGGCCTGTGGCTAGGAATGATTCTAGAAGCCTTAGGACCAAAACCAAAGGTCCACCTAGCCTACAATCAATGTCCTGGAGCTGTTGTAACTATAAAATTGGCATAGGTTGTTTGACTGAATTTTTACCAATAAAGACTTCAAAATAAGGCATTGGCTCTAAAAACCAAACTAACTGCCCGATAACCGAATTGTCAACTCCAACAAGACATAAATGACTTGGGGAAGCAACAGGAAAGCTCTAAATGGGAAAAATGAGCAGAAATGTAGAAATTGACCTAGAGGGTCATTACAATATCTACTATTAAAAGAACTTTCATCCGTAAAAGTAAAGGGTTATGATATACCTGAAGCCTCAAACATGTGGGGATGTTGGTCCCGCATCTCTCTCTCGATCTCCCAAGTATCCTCCTCTACTGGGAAGTGTATTCTTTGAACCTTAACTACTGGAATCTCTCTAGTGCGTAACTGGCTGACATTACTGGCCAATGTGAGCACCGGGTCCTCCATGAATGTCAACCACTCATCAAACTAAATTGAGTTTTATATCAGCACATGAGATATATCTGGAATGTACCGCCACAACAAAGAAACATGGATAACCGAATGATCAATAACAAAATATGGGGTAAGGCTAACTCATAAGCCACCTTACTCCCTTCATGGGCGATACACGAGGGAATACCTGGTCACTAGCTCTAAACCTCAAGGCACAAAGTCTACGATCTACATAAGCCTTCTACCTACTTTGATCTATCCTTAACCTATGTTGAATCAGCCTGACTCTATCCAATGACTCTTGAAGCAAGTCAGTACCACAGGTCTAATCTCAGAGATCTTAGATAACCCAAATAGAGTCGCCTACCATACAAAGCCTTGAAGGGTGCCATCTTAATACTCGAATGGTAGCTATTATTATACGCGAACTCTGCAAAGAAAAGTGTTTCTCCCACTAACCTCCAAAATCCATAACACAGGCTCAAAGCATATTCTTAAAACCTTAAATAGTCTGCTGTAACTTCCTGTCGGTCTGAGGGTTGAAGGTTGTACAAAGATCCAATTGAGTACCCAACCCTCCTGAAAACCTCTTAAAAAGCTAAAAGTGAATATTATACCTCAATCTGAAATGATGTATATAGGTACACCATGCAAATGGACTATCTCATGAACATAGATACGGGCTAACCTCTCGGTATTAAGGACATCTAAATAGAAATAAAATATGTCAATTTGGTCAACTGATCCATAATGACCCAAATACCATCAAAACCACAGGAAGTGCAAGGCAAACCACTAACAAGTTCCATGGTAATCCGCTCTCACTTCCAATCGAGAATGGGAAACCTCTAAATCAAGCCACCTTGTCTCTGATGCTCGACCTTCACATGCTTAAAACATAGGCAACGAGCTACAAAGTCTACCACATCTCTCTTCATACCATTCCACCAATAATGTTGCCTCAAATATCTATACATCTTAGTTGCACCTGAGTAAATATAATATATGGAGTTGTGATCCTCTTGTAAAATTGACTGGATCAAGTCACCAACCCTTGGAACACGAATGTCATCAAATTTTAGAACACCTTCAAAATCTATGGTAGCCCTCTTGGACTCACCACTCAACACATAATCATGGATGATGCAAAGTCTCATATCTTCAAACTAACGACTTTTAATCTGTTGAAATAAGGTAGACCTTGCCTCAACACTAGCAAAAATTCTCCTGGGATCTGAAATATCAAGTTGAACCAGTAAGTTGTCTAAGGTCTGGATGTTCCATGCTTGCGACCTTCGACAAATTGACATAGAAGCCAAGCTACTTATACTCACCACGGTCTAACTCAAGGCATCTTCTACCACGTTTGGCTTGCCCAGATGATACAAAATAGAGATGTCATAATCCTTAAGTAACTCCATCCATCTAAGCTGCCTAGAATTAATCTCTCTCTAGGTCATAAGATGTTGAAGACTATGATCACTTGTGAAAATCTCACAATGTACACCATAATGATAATGCCTCCAAATGTTATGCGAAAAAACTATCGCTACCAACTCTAAAATATAAGTGGGGTAGTTGTGCTCGTGCACCTTCAACTACCTTAACACATAAGCAATAACTCGACCCTGTTCCATTAACAAACTACCCTACCCTACACCGAAAGTACCATAATATACGGTGAATCCCCCACTCTTTATAGAAAAAGACAACTGAGGAGATAAAGTGAGAAATCCTTTGATCATCCTTAATCTCAACTCACACTTCATAGACCACCGAAAGCAAACCTCCTTCCAAGTTAATCTGGTCATCGGTGCTGCAATAATGGCAAAATCCTCAATGAACTATCTATAGTAATTAGCCAAACTAATGAATCAGATGTAGGTCTGGACCTTCACACAATCCACCATGATCCCATCCTTAGACACCACATGTCCAAGAATTTCACCGACTCAAGCCAAAACTCACAATTTGAGAATTTGGCAAAAAGCTTATGATCTCTTAAAGTCTAGAGCACAATCATCAAATGCTACATATGTTCCTCTCTACTCCTAAAATAGATAAGGATCTCATCAATGAACTCAATAACAAAAGAACCCAAATAAGGCATGAACAAATAGTTCATCAAATCCATAACGTTGTTGGGGAATTATCAATACAAAAGACATTAAAAATAACTCATAATGACCATATCGGGTCCTAAAGGCTGTCTTTGGGATGTCCTCAGCTCGAATCCTTAACTGATGGTAACCATACCTTAAGTCAATTTTAGAGAATGCCATTGTTCCCTGAAGTTGTTCAAATAAATTATCAATGCAAGGCATAGGATACATATTCTTCACCATCACCTTATTAAGATACCTATAGTCAATACACATATGCAAGGAACCATCATTTTTCTTCTTCTTCTTCTTCACAAATAAGATAGGAGCACCCCAAGGAGGCAAACTCGGCCTAATAAAACCATTACCAATAATATCTTGAAATTGAGAATTTATCACCTTAAGCTCGGTAGGATCCATATGGTAAGGTTTCAAAGAAACAGGTCGGGTGCCCGACTTATGATCAATAACAAATTTAATATCACGCTTAGGAAGACCAGGTAAATTAGTAGGAAAAACATAAGAAAATTCACGATCTATAGGAACAGAGTCAAAGGACGAAATATCTACACTAACATCATGAATATAAGTTAGAAAAGACTCACAACACCTCAAAAGAATCCTCCTAGCCCGAATATAACAAATAATCTTCGATGGCTCGCGACTAATAGACCCCTGCCATACTATCGGGGTATACCGGGCACCGATAAGGTAACAGTCTTAGTAACACAATCCAAGACCACATGATAGTGGGATAATAAGTCCATGCACAAAATCACATCAAAATCCACTATATCTAACCCAATAAGACCAGCCTCAGTAGCAAACTCTTGAGCAGTCATAATACATAATCTATAAAATCGATCAACTTCTAAAGAATAACCCAGAGGAGAAGATTCACATAACAACACAGATAAAGAATCCCAAGATAACTCTACTTGTGGGGCATAATAAGAAGACACATAAGAATAAGTGGATCCCGAATCAAATAAAGCAAAATCAATCTAATGTCATAGAAAAATCATATCTAAAGACTTAACATTGGTTCAAGCAAGGACGGCATACAACTGATCACGCCTACCACCTAGCTGGGTTCCTTACCGATCTCCTATCCAACCTGCCGAAGGACCTCTATAAGCACCTTGGGGACCACCTCAACAACTATTTGTACTATCTCTAGCTGGGGGAAGAACTAATGCTAATTGGTGGAAGACTCTGAGTAGAAAGAACCATCGCTCCACGACTGGGGCACTCTCTTGAGAAATGGCCAAAGGCCCCACAATAATAACATTTATAGGTACTGTAATTAAATTAGAAGATTTGGCTAACCTGGAATAACCACCATGACTAGAATGAAAAAAATATGAACCCCTCAGAGGCTGACCACTACCCAGTTCAGAATAGTCACTGAAACTAAACAAGCCTTCATCGGTAATCTAAAGTGCAGAATGAAAGGGCCTATAAACTGAACCTAATGTTGATAAGGCTGATGTGAAGAGTACATACCCTGAGAAAAACTACCTCTAAACCATGACCCACTATAGTTCCTATTAAACTACCCTAATATCACAACCTCTTATTGCTACCCCTTGGTCCTTGGGATGTATCTCCTTCATAACCTGAGCATGATTACAAACCTAATAAAAAAACCTACCCACAATAATAAAACTTTATGTATACATGTGTAAAGGGAGTCTCAATCCCTGAACAAAACACAAAACCCGTTCAAACTCCATAGTCAAAATAGATGTAGCATGTTTAGACAATAAATGAAATTGAGCCTCATACCCCATAAAAGTCTTAGAGAACTATTCTAACCTTAAGAACTAATCTCTCAATCTATCTCTAAGACATTGAGGCATTTCTTTATCCATGAAGACCTCAAACAACTGAGTCCATATCAATAGGGGAGATCCAGCTGGCGTGGAATCAAGATAAGCTCTCCTCCAGTGTCGAGCTGCCAAGTCTAACTAAAAAGTATTGTAAGCTACACGACAAGAATTAAACAGGCACAAATTATAAAGCCTACCCTCATAAGTAATCAAGAATGCATAAGCATCCTCTTCGGCACATTCAAAAACCTAGGCAGAGCCAATATTAAGAATTGACCCAGTATATTCTGCTCCTCGAAAAACACATCAAGATGCAAAACCACCAAATAAGTAACTACCAGTTGAGCAACCACTGATGCATGAGGGACCTTAACTCCAAGAGCCGCAACTATAGGCTACGTCCTCACCTCAGTACCATTCGGATTTATAGATTGTGCACCATAAGATGATTTACCATCAACAAGTCTCAAGAGCTAAACCAATGTATCCATATGCACTAAAGATGAGATAAACCTCAGTGGAACCTAGGTTGGTCCCTGACTCACCGCTGGCTGAAGCAGATGAATCTCTCTCTCAAGAGCAGGAATAGGGTCGGGTGAAGGCCCCAAATCTTGATACCTTATTAAGGATGCATATCTAGGTTGTCCTTGACCTCTAGGTAATCCAAAAATTATGACAGTATCCTTAGTTGTGAACTAAGGGTGTTCATCTCGTATAGCAGTAGCACGTGTCCTAGCCATCGATGAAAGAGTTAAACCATAGAAATGCTTAGAAATCAACCCAGACTCTGAGCATGAAATGAGTGAAAGAAGTGAAGAACTCCTAAGAATGTCCAATAGCCTCCAAAAGATAAAAATGAATGTCATTGTTTTGATTCGCGGGACTCTACTAGACATTTGCTCATGCACCAATAATACTGGTGAACATAGCACTCTCATAATAATTTGTTCTGACCAAATTTATGAGTCATGATGACACCTACTTTATCCAGCCAGTAGGTAAGTCAAACCATAGCTCAAAGCTAGAAATAATGGGCTAATTTCCTAGAAAAGGTATAAAAACTAGAAAATTTTCATGTAAAGATTTACAACAATAATTCAAGTAATAATAATAGTCTAAAATATAGATAAATAGGAACAACATCCCATGACCAAGTAGTGTCGATACAAGAGACAGTATTAAAAAAGAACATAAGTATTGTAATAGTTAATATACATCAGTCTCGAATAATAGAAGACTCAGTAAGAGAAGAAGAAGGAGAAAAAGGCAACTCCAGCTTTGAGAGCTCACCCCGCCTCTAAACTTTAAGAAACATGATCTTCACATTAGCGGCGACCACTAGTACTCAGATCTCCACCAAAGAGGTATAGAAGTGTAGTATGAGTACTAAAATTATGGATACTCAGTAGGCATTAGTGGCCGACTATCTAAATCAAAATATAAGTATGATAAAGATGCAAGGTAAATAAACTAAGTTAAGGTAAAAAGGCAAACTTGAAAAAATACTCTAACATTGTAAATACATAACCAAAATTGATATAATATGAAAGAAAGCATAATTAATACTATAAGACTGGACCCTAAAAACAAGTGAGGAAAAGTAAATATCCCAATGCGGCCCCCATAAACCCGAAGGGTGGGATCCAAGAAAGTAAATAATCAAAATTTCATTAATTAACCATAACTCAAGCCATAAACCTAAATCTATCCATGCCATAGCATACCATAAATAAACTCTCAATTCCAGACTTATTAAAACTCAATATCATCATCATTTGAAGGATTTGAACCTGTACTTGTATCATAAATGGTAAGACTTTAACCAAAACTTAATATCAGTAAAATGCTGAACTCGATTCGGAACTAGAAAAACTCCCAAGTACCAATATATTATAATCATTAAGTATCTAGTTTCTTCAAATCTTGTAAAATATACAATTTAAAGCTATAACAAGAGTCTTAGCGTAAGGTGATACAAAGGGGGGCCAACTTTTAATCCCTTAAATCCATTCCAAGGCAAATTCTACCTGGTCTAGGCTAAGGTACATAAATTTACTTATAGATGTTAATAAGACACAATTAACAATTCTACCTAAACCTGAATCACTAAGTTAATTGTGCCTAAATTACGGTTCCATAATAGTCCAAACAATATAAATAATACTAACTATACCAATTATACCTCTAAGACCAAATTCCAATCCCATATCTAGTGTATTATCATAAATATACTACTAATTAGCTCAATCTGTGAGGAAAGTAAACCTAGCCTACCTGGATGCTGAAGAAAAGCCTGGTGAAATCCACTAAATATTAATTTCCCCTTTCAAGAACTTTTGAAGATACCATTCTATTAAAATAATAATCTACTCATCAATATGAGAACAAAGTACCTATATTGAATTTTCATACTTCGGGTCCAAAATTATGTAAAAGTCTAATTATGGTGCTAAATTGTCACATGGTGCTACAATCAACCTACTAGAATTCTAGCGATGTTGGGGAAATTATAAGAAATTAACCATAGAAGTGATGAAAAATTACCAAGAATTTAGAGAAGAAATGGGTAATTTAAGCTTACAAACACCCCAGAATTTCCTATCAGTATTTCTTCTAAGTTCCCATAAGTTCTAGGGGTTTTCTCTCTTGAATTTATATGAAAAATAGGAGAAAATTTGGGCTAAGGGTAATTTAAGTCTACCTAGGTGCCGCTTAAGTAGATACTAGGATGTTTATGCCATCACCGCTTTGCATCCAGGTGTTGCTTTAGTGGTACCCACTGCTTTCATACCACGTGCTTAAGCAACCTCGGCTAGGCAAGCATAGTCACTTAAGTAACTGGCTGGCCGCTTTAGTGCCCCTTTGCTTAAGCAACCTAAAAGTCTCTTACGAGGGGTGCAACAACTGCGAGCACTAGCTAGAGACTTGGTATTTTTTTAATTCTCCACCGACCCATCAGGATTCATTCAGAATCCTGTATAGAAAAATAAACTATGATAACCTATCGAATTCGATGTTTTAGACTCAATGGAACAGTCAAAATTTTCTTCCATGATTGGTAAAAAATGTGTCCCACACCCAAGAGCCATTTTTTAAAAGTTTCGGCCAATGACCCAAAATAATTACGGAATATTTGGGACCCAAAACAAATGTCCACCTAGCCTAAAATCAACATTTTAGATCTATTATAACTATTAGAATTGGAATATGAGGTTGTTTTACTAAAGTTTATGTCCTGTAGCCTATTCTTACCAACAAAGACTTCAAACTAAGGAATTGACTTTAAAAATAGAAGACCCTCAGTTTGGACTTGGAAAAATTCTTGAGTTTTGAACTCACTGCTCTTCTAACGACTTACCAGATGAGTTTTATATCAATGCTTCAACCAATTTATCTACTAAATTTACAGAAATAATAATCGGTAAGTTATAGTTGGCCCCTAAGAATGCATATCACAAGTGAGATAGGAGGACCTTCAATTCCAAGATTGGTAACTCCTCAATAGATGGTCGAGCAGAAGGAGTAGTCCTATTCTTCAAATTAAAATCCAACTTTTTAGAGCATAATTGTAAGAACCTCTACCATGCAGAGTGTTAACCATCTCTTTATGTTCATCGATGCCATTTCTGTCGAAATTCATAATGATCGTCGCCTTTATTTAATAGGCACAGTCTCTACATTATTATCAATAATATCATTTATGGACACCACTTTGATATTCTTAAGTTTTTACATAGACTGGTACACTTTAAAAATGACTTGCTTATTATTTAATCTTAACTTTATCTGGCTCATTCCATGTCGACCAAGGCCCTACCCATAGCTAGGAAAGGCCTTCCCAAGATAATAAGGACTTCAAATTCAACCTCGCAGTCCAAAATCATAAAGTCAGCTAGGAATATGAAGGATGCAACCTTCACCAATACATCATACAACATGCCAACTGATTTATTGATAGTCTGGTCTGCCATCAATAGCCTCATGGATGCGTGTTTGGGTACCCCAACCCCAAATGCTTATAAACTACCAACGAAATAAAATTGATACTGGCTCCCAAATCATATAAAGCCTGAGATAAGTTCAAAGACCCAATAGTACATAAAATGGTAAATGCTTTAGTATCCTCTTTTTTCTACAAATAATCGGGAAGCCACAACGTTACAATGGTGCATATTATCATCTGGTGAAAAGATCACCATTCGCTTATTAGTGACCAAGTCTTTCATAAACATCGCATATCTAGGCATCTGCTCCAAAGCCTCTACAAGAGAAATATTAGTCGATAGTTCCTTCAATATTGTCAGGAACTTTTGATAATTCCCTTCCTCTTTCTTCTTTATTAACCTCTGTGGAAAAGATGGGAGAGGTCGTGGGATTGTCTTCACAATCTGGTCATCGGCCTTTCCCTTACATTTGTCCTTCTCAACATTATGATCCACACCTGTCAACTTTTTTAGCTCCAATTTAGGTGTCTCATCAACCTCAATACCATCATTCTTAGGCTCATCAATCATAGGCATGAGGGGATCAATAGTTGCCTTACTACTCTAAGTGGTGATGTCTAGACAATGAGTGTCAATGTCTAGACAATGAGTGTCATTCTTAGGATTCTACACTGTGTTGCTTTGAAGGGTGCTTGGTTGCCTCTGATTTAAGGTTGCAATATTTGTCCAAACTTCTACTCCAATTTCTTTATCGCAGTAACATGCGACTCTAATTTTTGTGTCAACCTTGAAATATCTACCTTAATCTCCATAAGGCCATTTTCTTGATTTTTCTAACCCTTTACCATCTTGGACAACATAGCCTCCATCCTTGACTCAGTGCCATGGCTGCCTGATGGAACATATACACCACCCTTCTCTTTATAATCATCTTTGTGTCTCCAATCACTATTTTTGTCTTGGCTATGATCTTTGTACCTATCCTTATAGTAGTTCCGACCTTAGTTTCCTTGCCCCTTGTCTTGAAAACCTGCCAACTCTCTATCTAGGTATTTTGCCTCTTCTTCTAAATCAAAATCATACTATCTAGATGCCTTACCCTATAAGACTATTTTATTCACCTTCTCAAAATTCATCATCGCGAACTGCTTGGTCAATAACCTAACCTTCATTCTTAGCTGATTAACCTCTTGCGCAACTGTGTCATCAATAACTTTGTGCTCGCTAGAAGAACCAATAGCATAAGTGTCAGCACCTCTCTCTACCTTCTGAGTATGCCATCCTTGGTTGGTAAGATAGATCTGATCTAATATCTCTGGTGTTATCTCACAATGTAGGCACATGAATGCTTCACCAGTAACAGTGTCTACCATAGCTTTCGAATTGGTGTTAAGGGCTCAATAAAATATCCTAATAAAGTTACTTCCCATAATTCTATAATTCGACACCATCATCAACTTTCTTTTAAACCAAAGCCATGCCTCATACATTAACACAGAGTGCAACTTCCTGAAAGTATATATCTCGTCTTTTGGGTGTGGAATTCAAGATGGAGGAAAGAAATGATTAAAAAACTACCTTTGCAATTCATTCCATGTAGTGGTTGATCCTCGAGGAAGTTCCCCTAACCATAATGTAGTTTCACCAGTTAAAGAGAAAAGGAACAACCTGAGTCTAACATTTTCCTGATCTACCCTCGGTATAGTGTATGACGAGAAAATCCTAATAATATTAATAAGGTGCATGTTTGCGTCATCAATGGTCAAACCCATAAACACACCTTTCAGGTTCAACAACTGATTATGGCACTAGTGATATCAAACTTCACATTCGGTGGCAGTGCATGAGGAATTATATCTCCTATCTTGGTAGGCTCAACGTATCCCAAGTCCTCTTATGGATGATCATATAGTGGTAACTATTGATAGGCTGGGAGTACTAGAGTTCTACCCCTCCTACCTCTATCGAGTTCTGCTCGATGATCAACTCCTCGTCTGTACCTCGCCAGCTATGCCTCTTGAGCGATATAATGGGCCTTTGTATCCTTGTCACATTGGCTTCCTTTAATAATCTATCAGTAGTCTAATCTATATTGTCCTAAATCCCACCAAGCGAAGGGAGAGACAAATCATTTGGTTTAGTCCAAACCTTTTCAAGCTCATCTTCTCATATATGTTCTATCATTCAATGATTTGGTTGTAGGATTTTTTTTGGTTCAGGAATAATTGGGAGTAAGTGATTACCTTGACTCCTTGTTCTAGGCATACACCGGCATATGCCCCAAGAAGAACAGAAAAATAAAACTCAAAAACTTTAATAACCTCAATCAACAATTCATAACCATAATTCCTTGGCAATGGCGCCAGAATTTTGATGTCATCTAGAACTACACCTCCAAGAAGTATAATGCGGTCGAAGTCAAATATAGTAACCCAACTAGGTTGGGGTTGAACCCACAGGGAATACATGGATCTATCACTCAAACTGGCTGAAATCACTGGGCAGTGTACAAAAGTAAATGGGGGAATTTTTTTGTGAAGTAAAGTAACAAAACTTGAATGTTTTGGGTTGTAAATAATCTAAAACAAAACTAGTCTTGTGTTCCCTTGATTCTAACTCTGTAGGTTTATTGTGTCCTCTCCAACTACCTCACTAATATGAATGCGAAATCTGACAAGTTATGTATCACCAATAGCCTCTCAACACCCTTTAGTAAATTTTACTTATCTCCTCTCGATCTCTGAGTGTCGCATTACTAACCATTGCCTTGGATCCTAGTTTAACTATATCCTCTCAGAAATAAGTTGATTAGATGAACATAATTAACTTAAGTAGATGAATATGATTAGCTTATATCGATAATTATCTTCAAATTACTATTGTGAGCTTCTTTTCCCAATCTCTACCTCTCTCTAAGTTTGTAGTGAATATTGGTGGGGTCCTAGCATTTTCAATCATTAAGAAATCAGTTAGAGCAAAGAAAACCACGATGCATGAAGCAACAATGAGTTAGAAGTATTGAACACTTCTCCCACTTTGTCAATCCATTGAGGTTCCCACAACCTTAGTTGAGGGAATGTAACACCCCAAAAATGGGTCCTCGAGACGTCACATGGTGCTCAAGACTACGAGTAGCCTTAAGCTAACCCTTTCTGCTTTCTACTAGGTCTGAATCTCATAATAACGGATACTTAGACATAAAAGTCATACTATATATGGAAAACTGACTGAATATGATATCTGAAAATAATGCCCAAAACCTCAATACTGAATAATCTGGATCAAGACTAGCAGTCTGACAAGCCTCACTACTAATATCTAGAGAGTCACCGGGACAAACCCCCAGCTGACTCAAACTGTCTGAAAATACTGAATCATCTAAATTGATAAACTGAAAATCTAAATAACTAAGTCCCGAACTATGAGGACTCACCAACTGTCAGGATATAGATGGAGATGCTCGAAATCACTCTCGTTGCTAAAACTGAGCACCTGAACCTACATTATGAGATAATGTAGCACATAGACATCTATGTGGATCAGTACTTTGAGGATGTACTGAGTATATGGGGGTGAATGCATAAGTAAAATATTATCTCAACATTTATATCAATTTGCCAAAGAATGCATGCTAAATGTAAATGACTGACATAAGCTGGAATATCTAAAAGCAGAAAATCATAATTCAAGAGTAGTGAATCATACTTTATAAATCTAGCGAGTAATACCATTTAGTTCTAAAATCTATACTAGTGATTTGTATGTAAATCATGCTGCCTAAGTGTAGAAAAGACTATCTGAAATCTGAGAGCTGAAGTCTGTAGCTAATATATTTCTGTAAAGCATAATTGAATAAAGTTGTGAGCCTTTACACTTAGTTTTATAAAATCTTTTCTTTACTAGTAGGGAATTCTCTTAAAAATTGTTCTACAAGGGAGGTTCTTCTAACCGACCAAAATCATGTGAGCTAACATGGAGTCCAACGTCTTGATCCCCTATGGGGAAAACCTCACGATGGAGAGAGGTGGCATACTCTTGCCAAGGAGTATAACCTAATCTAAGTGATCACGTATGTAACTGTCATCCATATAAAAATGGGAATAATCTGATAATTTGTACCTACATTGGCGACGTAGTTCTGTGGAAGTTAGGGCACGCTAATCCCACACTTTCCGCTAGGTGCTAAATACTACTCCCTATAATTTGTAAGTTCATTTTGTTGGAAATCCACTTTAAAACTAGCATAAGGGTTTATTATGAAACCAATTATTCTTTTATCTAATTCAATCTGTAAGTAAAGCTAATCTGATTTTTGTAATCTGTAATAAATTTGTAAAGTAGATTCCAAATCTTATCTGATGATCCAAAAGATCAAATCTTTACTGAAAAATTGAAAATAAACTGATCATTTGATGCTTAAAGTATAATCGCTCATGAAATAATACTATTCAATCTTGGGATAGTAACCCGTGCATCAGTCTCATGTCAAAACATTATAAAGTTCATGCTTGATAATGTAATTAATGACAATTCATCTCAAAATCTGAAATTTACTGCAGTAGGCATGTAAATATGAAAGTACCCATGCAAATATGAAAGTAGCCATGCAATTCAACTTCTAAAACACTTGAAATCTCATAATCTTGCAATTAGCAATAATGGGTACGAAGCCTAATTTAAAACTCATTTATAATCATTCAAAATCATATAAATTTGAAAGAAAAAATTGGTTTTGGGCACAAGAATGAAAGAGGATCCTTGTTCATAAACCCCACATACCTTAATTGATGAAATCTCTAAGAAAGCTTGAACTTGAATCTCTATTTGTACTTTTGGAGATGAACTCTTGATTATCCTGATTTGGGAATTCTTAATTTTGAGTTTTCTTGGAGAAACAATGGAGGAAATTTGATTTCTTGGAGCTTAAGTTTTGAGCTCTAGGATTTTCTTTGTGAGAGAATGGATGAAAATAAGCATAAAGTGCTTTAGAATAGGCTTAATTTCTTGTTTTGGACGAATTGGGGGATTGGGAATTGACCAAATAGTCCTTTTAAATTTTTTATCAAAACTGGAAAATCCCAACTTTGTATGTCACCATGACGCGCCACTATCGTGGTGGCTTACTGGAAATGGGACAACTGGGAATTTGGCCATCACCGCGATGTGCATCATCACGATGAGCCACTAGATTTCGATAATTGGGACCTGGGACTTCTCTGCGATGCTGGCCAATCGCAGAGGTCCACTGGAAATTGACAACTACGAATTTAACCATCACCGCGATGCAGTTCTCATCTAAATGACACACTGTTTTACTAAAAATGCCATAACTTCTCAACCGAGTATCGAATTTAGGCGAATTTGGTATTGATGGAAAGCTAATTAAATTTTCTACACAATGGAGGGTTTGGATCTGGAAAATTCTATATGTAATAAAAGTTATTCATTTTTAAGCTAACCTTTGATATTCTAGGAGCAAAATTAAGCTACGAAAAGTATGGGGTATTACAATATCTCTCCCTTGGGAACATTCGTCCTCGAATGTAGCTAGTTAAGCTGAAAATACGTAGGAATCTAAGGGTATAAGCTATTATGCACCACTAAAATAACTGTATGACTAAATCAAAAACATAATGAGCTACTATACTGATCTGCGAGCGCATGAATTTACATAAAAATAGTTATATGGCTGAATCTGAGACTGGAAATGAACTGAATGAAGGAAGACTATTACCTTCGGATGAATCTGAGTTCGTGGAGAAGAGATGAGGATACTTGGTACACATATCTACTTCTGCTTCCCAAGTAGCACCCTCAACGGACTGATTTCGCCATGAAACTTTGACCAAGGGAACTTCTTTGTTCTTTAGTCTATGGATCTAATGATCAAGAATCTCTATTGGAACTTCTTTATATGAAAGGCTATTCTGAATATCTGTACTTTCTAGAGGAACTATAACGACTGAATCGTCTATGCGCTTCTTCAATAAGGACATGTGGAATAATGATGAACTGAGGATAAATCTGCGGGTAGCTCAAGCTCATACGCCACCTTCCCAACACGACTCAAAATTCGGAAGGGGCCTATATATCTGGGGCTAAGCTTCCCTTTTTTGCCAAATCTCTTTACCTCTTTCATGGGTGAAACTTTCAAATACACAAGGTCATTGTCGAGCCCTATTTTGAACCGATCGAAACAGCACGCGACGTATGGTGGCGTTCAGTGACTCTTAGGTTTGAAAATTATTTTTTAGAGTCGCCACCTAACTTTTTAGGAAAATTAGGAAAAAAACATTTTTTGTTATAAAAACTCTGTTTTAATCTATCGAAAATATTTTGAGATTCTGAGTAAGGATTTTGGTTACACGAGAGGAAGATGTTAGGCACCTCTCAGAGCCTATCCGAAGATAGTCCTTATGCTTAATTTAGAAAAATATTAGGAAAACTTTATTTTGTCATTCTGCTTAAAATGGTGATAAGAAAATTTTGTTATTACTTATTATTCGAAAGAAAATTTAAAGTATATCAAACATAACGCTACCGCATACAAAGGAAGTAATGCAATTATCGCAAAATATACATGCATTTTAAGTATGAAAAGGATGACAATATAATTTTATATATTATAAAATTTAAAATCTTGTAATTCTATAGGAGAAATTGGAGAGATATGTGGATTTAAATAGTTAACTATAATTATTTATGGAGTAATTAAAGTATCTTAGGGCATGAGAGTTTATTTGTGAAACGTACTTTCAAAAGGGTAAAAAATGAATGTTGGATTATGGATGTGTGAAAAATATGGATAAGTAATAGTGATAGTAATAACAATTATGATGATAATAATAACAGTAGTAATAACAATAATAATAATGATAATAATGAATTAAAATAATAATGATAGTTTTGATATGACAATAATAATAATAATAATATTAATAATAATAATAATTGGCAAAAATAGTGACAAAATAATTATGGTATGAAATGATATACCTTGTACGCAGTAGTGGATGAATATATATATACATTATTTTCTTAAACCTGAAAATTGAAAATTTAAGCGTTGAAAAGATAAAATAGCGTAACAAATAAGTTAAAATTGGCAGGTGACTCCTTTTCAAAAAGCTGAATTTTACTAACTTATTTGTCGTCGGCTAAGTTGACACTAAAATTCCATTTTTTTTATTTTGTTATATTTTTAAGAAAAACGTGATGGTTGCTATGCAAATCTCATTTAAGAGTATTGATGGTAAGTTTTCTCAAAATGTACTATATCCAGTAATAACCATGTGTTATCTGCGAAAATTAAAGCCACTCCTACGAAGGAAATATGAATAATAAAGCAATCATAGGCTCAATAATCCAACAACTTCAACAATAAGAGTTAGTTATATAACAAAATCAACGCAAATTAACCATAGGTAAGAAATACTAGACTCTATTTAGAGGCTTAATCTCTTAATTCTCGCGACTCCGAGGCTCTGCGATCCTGCGATCCTGGTAGTGTTTGACCCGATGCTTGGGTCAAAAAAAAAAAAAAGTTCCGTTGTGGAACCCCAACTCCCGAGTGTACATAAAAAAGAAAAGAAAAAGGATTAGTAATTAAATTTGGGTAAAATAAATGAACAACGAAACATAACTTGTAACCGAATGAGTCGAGCAACACATTAGGAAAATTAAGTAATACTAGATGAAATTAACGGAATGAAATAACGCCATATAGTTCAAGGACATCACCAAGGATGACTATAAATTAAAAATGCATGAGATTGACTTCAAAATCTGGGTAGCGAGGATCTGTTTACTTGAACACGATTCTAACATTTTCTATACTATTCAAAGAATTGAATTTTTTTTTTGACAAACTAGAAATTGATCATCTTCTCTTCAAAATAATGACTTTAGGCATCAAAGTGGGGAGTGAGTGTTTAAGTGCAACTTTAGCCAAAGCAGAAACGACAAGCAAGATAACCTTAACGCAAGTCGATCAAACCCCTTTAAACTTCAACATCTTCTTAAAAAAAAGTGACGGAAATTTAACCTATAGAGTTTCAAATCTCGGACACAAAGCCTATCTATTTTTTTTTAAATCGGAATATTATCTGCAATATGCATGGCAGTGAATGACTTATCATTATATTAATACACAATCTAATGTTAAGAGGTATGAAAATGCTATTGGGAGCTAATTTTCTCGAAAGAGGGAGCTGAAAAATCACCTTGAAGAATCTCGACAATGTCCTTTAACAATTCCAAATGGGAAAGTCAAATACAAATTTCAAAAGCAAATTTCAGTTTTAAACAAATCTATCATTCGAATAGGAGAATTAAGTACCAAATTAGCTTAGCCAAACACAAAGCAAACTTAAAGAAATATGGAGACTAGCCATTAGATTTAGTACAGACTGATAAACACTTGATCGAAATCTTGAACACATTGACAAGGTGGACCAAAATAAACATATATTGGATCAAATGTGGACACAAATCGGACTCTTCTAACTATAAAGAGTTGGTCGAGAGATGCTATATGTAAAACCAATATGGTTTTAATTAATTCAGCATATTTACTTCCTAGCGTCCTATTTGCCATCTAAAAATACATCAACATGCAACATTCATATGGTAGCCAGGTTACATCAAAAGCTAAAAGAAAAACATTTGTTTAAGGCTATGTATATTGCTATGAAACGATTTTGAAAGTTAGAATTCTATCTCCTTTTCTTTACTTTCCCGCAAAGACGACGAAGATTAGGAGAAGAACAACCCCTAAATTAATGACACTATACATGACATAGATATACGTAAATTGCAACTATCATTCCTTTTCTTAGACCAAAGTTTCAATGGACCGAAACAATTCTAAAATTTAACCTAGTTCACTTTATGAATCGAAAGTACCAATAACCTAAATCAATCAAGTTATTTCGAAAAGTCAAAATATGAACAAAAAGTACAAATTTATAAAAAGTTTTAAGCAAAGAAAGGTATCTCCATTCTTCAGAAAATGTTGCTAGCCATTCTTTATTTACAGTAAAACTGACCCAAAGACATTCAAAGGAAAAAGCACCGGTACAGTAGCCAATAAAGTCATGAAGAATGTGTGTGTTAGGGGGGTAGATGTCCCGTGAAATGATTCGAGATGCGCACAAGCTAGCCCGGACACCACGGTAAAAAATGATTAAGGTATAATGTATATACTTTCCCAGCGTTTTGTATATCCTCTGTATACACGCATATACAGCTTAGCTTTTTTGTATCCGTTTTGGGGACTTTGGTTGAGGCTCGAACACGACGAAGTTTGAATGCGAGGATAAATGGAGTACGAATTCATGTCTCATGCATCGAAGGAAAGATAAGAATTAGCAATCAAATTTAAAGTGAATTAATATATCTAAACATCAACGTTTATCATATATATATTTATTTATGACTCCGAAATAAAAACATAACTACTTATTACTCTCTAATACGAACAGCTTGCGATTAGATCCAGTAATCCATTGAACTCTAGTTATTGATTACAGATTCTCCAATGGGATTCAGAAGTTCGAATTTAGCGTCATTGGTCATTAATACAACGACAAAAAAACTTTACCATATTAACTTCAATGGAGCATACATATGTTGGACACACACTAGTTGAACAGGCACAGACATATGCATACTAACTTGTTCTCAGTAACAAGATGAATGCAGAGAAACAATAACAAGGGGTGAGGATAAAAAATAAATAAAAGAGACAATAACCTGTTGAGAACAACTACTCTACGTCAAACAGGGGTATAATCCACATAAACCTATTCTAATAAAGCTTCGAGAGCTTTTCCATCGATGTCTTTGGTATAAAAGAGATTAGGCACACAGATTCTCAGCCAAATTAAAACATATTTCATTATCTAATGCAATAAACATTATTGTTATATCATGGCAATGATATATTATGGCCCCTCTCTAATTACCTACTTAAGTATATCATGAAACATCAATGCTAATAGTGCCATAAACATTACTGTTATAGAAGCAGTAAGGCAAGTATCATGAGGACCACAATAAGACAAAGTGCATCTGCGAAGTCAACCATGACAGCAATATACCAGACCCACGTTCACAAATTAGCATGAGTTATTATGGATATTCATAAGTTATATTATTGTGTATAAAGGACGACCAGTCAAGCATTTAAGCAGGTAAGGTTGTAGAATCTTTTCATGTTCTAGCATCAAAAAATTGAAAAGGCAACTCAATTTGAAAAACTTACCTGCAGGAACCCATTTTATTAATTAACAAACTCTAGATTTTGACCGGGATCACTTCTTTCTACTCGAAATTCTTTACACATCGCTAATACGATCCCTTGAGCAGACCGCGCCGTACATCAACAAAGTACTAAGCAGTCAACAAAACACCAATCACCTTATTAACAACTTATCTAGCTATTAACGAATAAACGTGAAGCGAAAAAGCAAAAAAAATGTACATCCTCACTAATCCGAATTTGCAGCAAGACACTCCTTCTAACATCAACAACCAATTTTACCACAACAATCAACTCCAATCATCCAACACAACAAACCAAAATGAACACACACAACAACAACCTACCGAACTCAAACAGTAAAACAAAACGATATAAAAAAAAGTGAAACGAAAAGAGGAATTTTACACCTTGTGTGGTGCAGCGAAACTGGGGCTTTGATGTCTAGGATTTTCTCGCGACGAAACCAACTCCGAGAACTCGACTTTAGGCCGAAAAAGAAGAAATAGAACCTGTAATTTTCCAATTTTCCTTTACCAGAACCACCACGCCGAACTCTGTTTTTCTCTTTTTTTTCTTATCTGTTTTTTGATCTCTTTCCCTTCTCTTAAGACTCACTCTTTTTTTTTACTGATCTTCAACTTCAACCTCTTTTTATCTTCCCTCAACCCCTCTATTTATAGGTGCGAATCTGAATTTCAAAATCCGTGGTCGAAACCCATATCTCAATGGAAACCATCGTTGGATAGAAAATGACAAAACAGGATTCAAACCTTTAAAAGCAACGAATCATCTCTCGATTTGGGTGAATCACAAGCCTTTAATGCGGATTTGAAACCTATTTTTTGCTGTTATACGGATTTGGGGCTGATCTTCTGCCTTTGAAGGGTTTCACCGGCTGGAGGGGGACGATTTAGGAGAGATTCTTGCAGATTAAGAGCAGCTATGGCTGCAACGGATGGCTAGGCTATGGCGTTTTCGGGGGGCGGGGGGTTGGAAAGGAGAGAAAAGGAGAAAGGGAAAAGCAGTTTGATTTTTGCTCTGCTTTTGGATGAATTGATATTGATGGAAGAGGCGTGTATTTTCTAGGAAGGTGAAGACAGCTGTTTGCCTGCACTGATCTATTGACTGAAATATGGACAGTTTGATTGGACGGTCCGTGTTTTTGATATATATAATAAATAATAATAATAATAATCAATAAATAAATAAAAGTAAGTTATAAATCTTATATAATGAATAAATATAAAGAGTTAACTAAAAAGTATTATTTTTTTATTTGTTCAATTTTAATCGAACAGTATAAATTTCAAAAATATATAAAAGGCCAATTACAATATATATATATATGTATATATATATATATATATATATATAATATTTGAAAATTCGAGATCTCTCGGGCTTTAAAATAAATCAACAGATCGGGTTAAATTATATTTGTTAAGTCGGAATGATAAAGCGGGCATAGAAATTATATTAACTGGGGCTGATATTCGGGCTCTTGGCTGAATTTCATAAAATAGGAGTTGGGTTCGGGTAAAATAAAATAAAATAAAAAAGTTGGATTATTGTTAGCCCGAATACTCTTTTTCTATTAAATTTATCGATGCTCCCTGATATTCTGAAAATTATTCAAAATTATTATTAGTTTAACGTATATAAATTGCAGACATAATTTGTACAAACATCCGACTTAACATTTTGCGACTTTTCTATTAATAAAATACGTATATATGTATAAATATGTGTGTGAAAATAAGGATATAATAAAATACATAAAAAATAAAAATATATGTACATTTTGTAAAATATATATTTTATGTAATAAAAATATATACATATAAGGTCATAATACTCCTAAAAAATACAGTTAGAAAGAATGTGGATGCGACTATCAAAAGATATATATTTGCGATTTTGATGTCAAAAAATATTTAAATATATTCAATTAAAATAATTTTATAAATGAAAGTAAATTTCTTTTTTATTAAAACTTGTAGAAATAGAAACAGAAATACCAAATCTTATTTTTAGTTAAATTTTTTTTTTAGGGACAAGAAGCATCGGAAAAGTAATTAAAGGAAAAAGGGCGAGTCAAAATTGGGTGTCAACTGTAATCAACCTTGAACTCAAGATCTCTTCTTCTTATGTCTGCATAAGATTTCTGACGACTCTAAGCTCCTTGCTAATCTTTCTCGAATCAACTGAACTTTCTCCATGGCCTCAAACACAATGTTTGGCCCAATCAAAGTGGCCTCACCCACTTCGAACCAACCAATTAGCGATCTACATCTCCTCCCATAAAGAGCTTCAAATGGAGCCATTTGAATACTAGCATGGTAACTGTTATTATAAGCAAACTCAATCAAAGGAAAATGCTCATCTCAACTACCTTTGAAATCAAGAACACATGCCCTCAACATGTCCTCTATAGTCTGAATGGTCTTTTCTGCCTGACCATCTGTCTGCAGATGAAAAGCTGAACTGAGATAAACTTTGGTACCAAGACCCTTCTAAAAGGCTTTCCAAAACTGAGAGGTAAACTGAGCACCCCTATCAGAGATGATGGACAAACAAACTCTATGCAATCTAACTAAATCTCTGATATACAGCTTAGCATAATCTTCAGCTGTGTAGGATGTGTGAACTGGTAAGAAATGCACTGACTTAGTCAATCTGTCTACAATAACCCAAATCGAATTATGTTGACGGCGCAAATAGGGTAATCCATTCACAAAGTCCATATTCACCTCTTTCCATTTCTAAGTGGGGATACAAAACTCTTGCAACGTACCACTAGGCCTTTGGTGCTCTACCTTAACCTGTTGACAAGTTGCACACTTGGCTACAAACTTTGCTATATCTTTCTTCATACCACTCCACTAACAGATTTCCCGCAAGTTGCGGTACATCTTGGTAGAACCTGGATGAATGGAATAACGTGCACCATGTGCTTTTACCAAAATTTGTTGCCTCAAAATATCAACACATGGCACACACAATCTACTCTGGTACCTTAACACACTATCTCCCCCTTGGGAGAAAACCTCTACCTTTTGGTGTTTAACTGACTCCTTCAGTTTGATCAAACTAGAATCCTTATCTTGGTTCTCTTTCACTTCTAAAACTAGAGAATATTCGGAACTACTCTACCCAAACATTCCCTTCTGCTGAATCAACCAATCTCACACCCAATCTAGCTAACCGATGAACTTCCCAAACTAACTCCTTCCTATCATTCTTCATATGAGCAACATTGCCCATGGACAATCTACTAAAGGCGTCTGCCACTACATTGGCCTTGCCCGGATGATACAACACACTTATATCATAATCCTTCAACAATTCTAACCACCTTCTCTAACAAAGATTTAACTCCCTCTGAGTAAACACGTACTGAAAGCTTTTGTGGTCCATGAACACATCAATATGCACCCCATAAATATAATGTCTCTAGATTGTCAAAGCAAACACAATAACAGCTAACTCAAGATCATGGGTAGGGTAATTTATTTCGTGAGGCTTAAGTTGTCTAGAGTCATAGGTTATGACCTTACCTCTTTACGTCAAAACACAACCCAAACCAACTCTAGAGGCATCACAATACACTACAAAACCATCTGTACCATCCTGTAATGCTAGAACTGGGGTCGAAATGAGTCGAGTCTTCAGCTCCTGAAAAATCTTCTCCCAGGAATCTGACCATTGAAACTTAACTTTCTTCTGGGTCAATCTAGACATAGGATATGCAATAGATGAGAAACCCTCAACAAAACATCTGTAATAGCCAGCTAAACCCAAGAAACTCCCAATGTCTGACGTAGAGATAGGTCTAGGCCAATTTCTTACTACTTCTGTCTTTTGGGGATCAACTCGAATACCTTCACTGGAAACAACATGACCAAGGAAAGCTACTGACCTTACCCAAAATTCACATTTGCTGAATTTGGAAAACAACTGGTGATCTCTAAGAGTCTGTAATATAATTCTAAGGTGGTCTGCATGATCATCCTCACTATGAGAGTAAAGAAGAATATCATCTATAAAGACTGACAAACATGTCCAAATACTATTTGAACACTCTGTTTATCAAGTATATGAAAGTTGTTGGGGCATTTGTTAGCCCGAAGGACATGACTAAAAACTCAAAATGACCATAACGGGTTCTGTAAGCTATCTTTGGAATATCACACTCCCTTACTCTAAGCTGATGATAGACGGATCTCAGGTGGTTATTTGTTTTTGACTGTGACTTTATTCAGCAGACGATAGTCGATGCACATTCGCAAAGAACCATCTTTCTTTTATATGAATAGGATTGGAGTTCCCCATGAAGAAATACTAGGCCTTATGAAACCTTTATCTAAGAGATCTTTAAGCTGCTCTTTTAACTTTTTAAGATTGGTTGGATCCATACGGTATGGAGGAATAGAGATAGGATGAGTGTTTGCAAGAAGGTCAATACCAAATTCTATTTCCCTATCAGGAGGTACCCCTGGCAAATCTTCAGGAAACTCATTGGCTACTCTAACTGACTAAACTGTCTGGGTCTCAGACTTACTGTCTTTAACTCAAACTAGATGATAGATACACCTTTTGGAGATTAACTTTCTGGCCTTAAGATAGGATATGAAATAACTCTTGGGAGATATTGAATTATCTTCCCACTCAAAGATTGGCTCTTCTAGAAACTGAAACTTTACTACTCAAGTGCGAAAATCTATAGATGCATAACAGGAATGGAGCTAATCCATACCAAGAATAAGATCAAAGTCAACTATAGCTAGCTCTATTAGGTCTGCTAACATAATTTTATGAAGGACAGTGATATGACACTTTCTATTGATCTGTTTAGTAACAACTAAATCACCTACTGGGGTAGAAACCAAGAAGGATCAGGGATCCTTTTAGGATTTATTTTAAAATTAACTGCAACTAATGGGGTCACATAAGAGAAACTCAAACCGGGTTTAATAATATATAAACATCAAGATGAAAGACACAAAGCATACCAGTAACAACATCTGTTGAATCCTTCTGCTCCTGATGGGATGGTAAAGCATAAAACCAATTCTGGCGCTGACCACTACTGGTATTGGATAATGCTCCCTGGGGAGGAACTGGGCAACCTAGAGGAGATGGTGTACTAGTAGCCCAAGTCTGGGGATGAACATCTCTGTTCCCCTGATTAGCATGCAGACACTCTCTAATTCCATGACCCAACTTACCACAACCATAACAATCCTTCTGTCCCATCAAACACTCACAAAGATAATTCTTACCACACTTAGCACATGGAGGTTAACCGGGTCTTCCACTCATATTATTCTGAGATCTGGACATAGAAGACTTACCCCACTACTCTTTCCTAGCTCTAGGAGCGGGAACACTATCTGAAGATAGTGCTGGCATAGATGAACGATTATAAAACTGTGAACGGTTTCCCCCTTGAGACCTAGCCTGGCCATACTTAAACTACCCGGTTCTAGCCTTCTTATTTCCCCTCTCTCTTTTCTTTAACTTCTCTACCTCAATTTGTTAAGCCTGAATTATCAATCTAGTAAGATCTATGTCTCCAATAAGCATGGCAGTCCTACACTCCTTGACTACCAAGCTAGATACGCTAATAACAAACTTACTCATACTTTCCCTAGGATCAACCATCGTATTAGGGGCATACTTAGACAACTAAATAAACTTAAGGCAGTACTCTTTCACTGTCTTTGAGCCCTACCTCAGGTTCACAAACTCTTCAATCTTAGCTTGTCTCATTTCACGTAGAAAAAACCTGTCTAGAAAAGCATCTTGGAATACCTGCCAACTCATAAGTGTTGCATTCTCACCTCTACCATTCTTTCACATAACCATCCAATCATATGTTATATCCTTTAATCTATAGGATTGTAACTCTACACTCTCCTCTTCAAAAATATGCATAATCTGGATGATCTTTTTCACCTCATCTAAATAAAGTTACGGGTCCTTACCTGCTTTTGACCCAAGAAACTCTGGAGGATTCATTCTCAGGAAGTCACAAATTCTGGCTGCTGCTAAATCACCATTCTATTGAAGTGGAACTATATCTTGATGGTTGCCCTAAACATTGGCAGTCACTACCTTGGCCAACGCCTGAAAGGCAGCCCAAAACTCAGCATGAGATACGTTCTCATTCAGAGGATTGGCAGGCTGGGGTGGCTAATTATTATTTCTGTGGGTGTTAGATCAATGAGGAGGCATATTCAACTGTCATGTAAGATCACAACTTAAAAGCAGATAGATATACTGTAAGCACGATAGATCATGAAAGAAAAAGATGATTTCCTAAAAATGTCTCATAGCCTCCTGCTCATAAATGTGTCGCGCTTCACACCCATGATCAAGACTCAACGTAACGCGGCTTGTCTGACTCCCTAAGACTCTTATAAACCTTAGGATCTAATACCAAGTTTGTAATGACCTGAAAGTAGGTCATCGATATGTCACACAGTGCTCAAGACTACGAGTAGCCTTAAGCTAACGTTGTCTGCCTTCTACTAGGTCTGACTCTTATAATAACGAAAACATAGACATAAAAGTCATACTATATGCAGAAAACTGACTGAATATAATATCTGAAAATATGCCCGAAACCTCAATACTGAATAATCTGGATCAAAACTAACAGTCTGACAAGCCTCTACTACTAATATCTAAAGAGTCACCGGTACAAACCACGCTGACTCGAACTGTCTTAAAATATTGAATCATCTAAACTGATAAGATGAAAATCTGAATAACTGTCCCTAAACTATTAGGACTCACCAATTGTCGAGATGTAGATGGAGATGCTCAAAATCACTCTTGCTACTGAAACTAAGCACCTGGACCTACATTATGAGATAATGTAGAAAATCAACATATATGTGGATCAGCACTTTGAGGATTTTGCATAAGTAAAACATTATCTCAACATTTATATCAATTTGCAAAAGAATGCATGCTAAATGTAAATGACTCACATAAGCTGGAATATCTGAAAGCTGAAAATCATAATTCAAAAGTAGTAAATCATACTTTACAAATCTAGTGAGTCATACCATTTTGTTCTAAAAGTTATACTAGTGATTTGTCTATAAATTATGTTGCCTAAGTGTAGAAAAAACTCACTTTTATATCAGAAATCTGAGAGCTGAAGTCTAAAGCTAATATCTTTCTGTTAAGCATAATCTGAAAAAGTTGTTAGCCTTTACACTTAGTTTTCTAAGAGATTTTCTTTACTAGTAGGTTATTCTCTTAAAAACTGTTCTGCAAGGGAGGTTCTTCTAACCGACACAATCCATGTGAGCTAACATAGAGTCCAGCGCCTTGTTCCCCTATGGGAAAAATCTCACAATAGGGAGAGGTTTCATACTCTTGCCAAGGAGTATAACCTAATCTAAGTGATCACATCTGTAACTGTCATCCCTATAGAAATGAAAATAATATGATAATATGTACCTACGTTGGCTATGTAGTTTTATGGAAGTTAGGGCACGCTAATCCCACACTTCTCGCTCGGTGCTAAATACTACTCCCTTTAATATGTAAGCTCATTTTGTTGGAAATACACTTTAAAACTAGCATAAGGGTTTATTATGAAACCAATTATGATTTTATCTGATTCAAACTATAAGTAAAGATAATTTGATTTCTGTTATCTGTAATAAATCTGTAAAGTAGATTCCAAATCTTATCTGATGATCCAAAAGATTAAATCTTTACTGAAAATCTAAAAATAAACTGATCATTTGATGCTTAAAGTATAATTGTCATGAAATAATAATATTCAATCTTGGGATGATAATTCATGCATCAATCTCATGTCAAAATATCATAAAGTTCATGCTTGATAATGTAATTAATGACAATTCATCTCGAAATCTGAAATTTACTGCAATAGGCATGTAAATATGAAAGTAGTCATGCAATTCAACTTCTAAAATACTTGAAATCTCATAATCTTGCAATTAGCAATATTGGGTATGAACCCTAATTTAAACTCATGTATAATCATTCAAAATCATATAAATTTAAAATAAAAACTTAGTTTTGGGTACAAGAATGAAAGAGGATCCTTGTTCATAAACCCCACATACCTTAATTGATGAAATCTCTAAGAAAGCTTGAACTTAAATCTCTAGTTGTGCTTTTGGAGATGAACTCTTGATTATCTTGATTTGAGAATCCTCAATTTTGAGTTTTCTTGGACAAACAATGGAGTAAATTTGATGTCTTGGAGCTTTAAGTTTTGAGCTCTAGGGTTTCTTTGAGAGAGAATGGATGAAAATAAGCATAAAGTGCTTTAGAATAGGCTTAATTTCTTGTTTTGGATGAATTGGGGGATTGGGAAGTGACCAAATAGTTCTTTTAAAATTTTTGTCGGAACTGAAAAATCCCGACTTTGTATGTCACCGCGATGTGACACTATCATGGTGGCTCACTTGAAATAGGACAAATGGGAATTTGGCCATCAACACGACGCGCCACCATCGCGGTGAGCCACCAAATTTTTACAATTGGGACCTGGGACTTCTCTGCGATGCTGTTCAATCACGAAGGTCCATTGGAAATTGATAATTATGAATTTAATTGTCACCGCAATGCGGTGCTTGTCTAAATGACACACTGTTTTACTAAAAACGCCATAACTTCTCAACCGAGTATCGAATTTTGGCGAATTTGGTATCGATGGAAAACTAATTCAATTTTCTACACAACTGAGAGTTTGAATCTGGAAAATTATCCTTGTAATAAAAGTTATTCATTTTTTAAGCTAACCTTTGACACTCTGGGAGCGAAATTAAGCTAGAAAAAGTGCGGGGTATTACAGTGAATTAGCCTCTCATCATTGTGAAACAATCAAAGGAATTCATAACTGGAAGCATTAAATCAATCTCACAATGATTTACCCAAAGTCTCAAATTGAATAATAAATCAAAATCCAAGAACACAATCCCAAGATCAAAAGCAAATCATGGAATCAAAATATGTGTGTTGGGAATGATAAAAGTGTGTATACTGACTAAAACTGTCAAATAGGTATTTATAGAATCCATGGAATCCTTTGGAAAGCTAACAAAAAAAAACTGGAGTCGATGGCCAACTATAGAGCCATGTACGGGCTGTAGGTGGCACCTAGGGGTTGGTGGTGGCCCCACGTAGGTTTCAGACTCTTAAAACTTCTGTATGGTTTCTGAAACATCACCCTCTAGAACTTGTACTACACCTATAGACCATTGGTGGGACCTACGGGTTGTAGGTTCCCATCATAGGTGACAAGGTTAAATTTTTCATCTCATGAATCTCTATTTCTCTTATTCTGGCACCTATGCCACGTAGGTAGTACCTACGGGCCATAGGTGCCTACGTAGGTGATCGAAAACTTGAATTTTCAGTTCTTTTCTCCAGTTTAACTCCAGAACTTGGTTTCCTCCAAAACACAACACAAAACACATAATATCTAACAAAACGACCTATGTAACTACATATTTTCACAATTTTAAGCATACAAAATGCTATGAAATCATAGCCTATCACCGCTTAAGCACCTGCACAAGATGATACCCAGCACTAGTAACTTACTAAGAATGCCAAGTTTTCGATTGAACCCTTAGGGTTCATTTGGAATTCTGTGAACACAAACAAACTATGCTAGTATGCTATTTTCGATATTCTAGACTCAACAGTAATGTTGGACTTTCTAAAAAGGATCTTTTTCAACAAATTAACCCCCTAGGACACCTAAAAGCTTATTCAATCAAATTTCTCCGATGGGTGTCAAAATGAATTATAAAGGTCTTGAACCTAAACCACCTTGTTAACCCAAATTCAATGTTTCAAATCTAATGAAACTGTCCAAATCACCATCTGGAACTCGAAACATTAAATATTGACCAAAGTCAAACTAGTGGATTTTTAAAGCCTTTAAGAATCTCAACTCTCCCAAATTATTTTGAAATGTATTGGGGATCGTGCCAACAATTCCATGCCCAAAAATAACATGTACCAACTGTTGTGAAGGACAAAATGGTCAAGTCACAAATGAAGGAAAATATCACAAATCAGGTTGTTATAGGAATATAATATAATATTGAACAAAGTTGCACTATAATATATGATTTTGAACAAGTTATACTAATTGCAAGCAGTTTCATCATCTTAGAATAGTAACTACATTTTTTAGGGGATCCTTTAACTTTTTGGAATTACTCAGTATTCAAAAAATTGATAACATTATATAGTCCAACTCTATTTTTTGAAAGCGGATGGATTCTTAGGTAAGACTGACAAGCAACAATATTATTTTCTATACTAGAAGTTATTATCATATATTTAAATATACATGTAGCAGGACGGGAGTTTGTGTTGTAGTGTATAAAATATGAATAACAAAAGATCCTAAAAAATTGTTAGCTTTGTATGGACTACTACAATAAAAAGCTAAATAACGAAAATAAATAAGGTAAACATATAGAACCATCATAAACTTGGCCCTCAAACTATGAGGACTCACCAACTGTTTAAATGTAGGAAGTGGTGCTTGGGATTAGTCGTGTTGCTGGGGACAAACACTAGTTCCTACATTATGAAATAATGCAGCCACACAGACATATATGTGGTCAGTACTTCTGGAATGTATTGAGTATGTGGGGGTGAATGCAATAAGTAAACTAAACCTCAACATAATTTCAAATCATGCATGCTAAGTATAAAAGGACTCATCTTGATCATAAATTAAACTGTAAGCTAAAATAACATAAGGATAAATCATAAAACAACATTTGAATAAAGCTTGTGAGTCATTACACTTGGTTTTTAAAATACTCTTTTCTATGGGAGATTTTCGTAACCGACATAAACCATGAGAGAAGTATGTAGTTAGATGACTCAAGTCCCCATTGAGAATGTTATGATGACTCGAACCCTCATCACAATGGCCCAATATACCTTGCCATGGTATAAAGAAAACTGTGGTGATCACCCTAATAGGTTCGATTGGACAAGATGAAAAATATAACTAAAATAACCTATGATAGTACGTGGTTTCTAGGAAATACGATGTGCTAACCCCATATTCCCCTCTCAGTGTTGGATACTATTGCCAAAATCGTACTAATGCTCGTACTTTATCTATGTATTCACCTCGAAATAGGCATATAAGCTAATAAGTCTGAAAATAAAATATACCATTATTTCTATCTCAAATTCTTGATTTCTTATGTGAACTTCATAGCTTGTATAAAATCTCATATAAAACTAAAACTATGATTATACTGTAATGCTTTTTAAAACTTAAATTAGTAAACTTGAACTTCTTGTAAATTGAATACTCAATGCTCGAATTGAACTCTTTTATCAGCTCATGAAACTTTATGTCAAAAATAATGAAACTCATCTCATAATAGCAATCATGTAAGTAAAAACATGAGTAAAACTAAATTCTTATACAACTGAACTTTAGATCGCATGTTAATGCCATAACATAAAAAACATAAAAAAATGGGCAAGAACCCTAACGAAAATCTCATAAATTCAATTGTAAAATCAAAGATTTTTGGAACAAAGTTGAAAGTTTATCCTTATTCAAACCCCACATACTTGGATTTAGTGAATTTCTTGAGGAAAACTTGAGTTGAAACCTTGAAAACTTTAATTTTGGTGAAAAGCTTCATCTTTTATGTTCTTAAGGGTTAGAAGAGGGATCACTTTAATCTGAGTTATAGGAGTGATTTTTTATTTCAATATATTTTGGAAGTTATTTAAAAGGTAAAAGACCAAAAATCCCTCAACCCAAGATGGAAAAAATAAAACTGGTGTTTCTACGTCCTAAGGCATGGTACACCCTTATAGCAGGGTGGAAAATGTGTGGCACGTTCTTACTGTGGACATTCACTATTTTCTGCATAATGGTATGCCTCCTCTCTGTGGCACGCCCTTAACTAGGACCCTTACTATTTTGGGGTTCCAAAACATCCCAAAATGTGTTCTAAATTTTTAAAAACACTATCTTATGGTTCAATTTTCATTCCTTAACATGATTCATATCAGAACTCACCATTAAACACATAGCAAATACCAAAATAAAATAATAGAATTTTAAGGGTCTAACATTATCTCCCTTTGGGACCATTCATCCTCGAATGAAAGTTGGGAAGGGATAACAACTATCTCATGGGCTCTCTAAGCTAAGATGTAAATCTTGTTTTACTCTAAGACTAGAATCTTTCATCTCAAGCATTAACTTGCAACTGAAATGACTTACTAAACATGAACTTCATATGATAAGAGTAAGGATATGCATGAATAGATTAGACTTGGATGAATTTATTACCTCATACTAACTCTGTGTTAGAAGTTAATAGGTGAGGATAGCGATTCACCATGTCTTACTCAGCTTCCCAAGTTATACCCCCAACTGTTTTATTTCTCCAAAGAACTTTCACTGAAGCAACTTCTTTATTCCTTAACCTTTGAACTTGTCGATCAAGGATTTGAACTGGAATATCTTCAAAGGAAAAGCTATCCTTCACCCCAATATTCTCTACAGACATAGCTAAAGACGGATCTCCAATCCACTTTCTTAACATCAACACATGAAAAACTGAATGGACAATGGCTAGCTTTGATTTAAGGTCTAACTCATAAGCAACTTCTCTAATGCACCTCAAAATTTCATAAGGATAAATATATCATGGACTAAGCTTTCTTTTCCTTCAAAATCTCATTACCTCCTTCATAGGTGACACTTTCAAGAACACCCAATCACCCACTTCAAACTTTAGGTCTCTCCTCCTCACGTTTGCATACGATCTCTAATGACTTTGAGTATTTTTTAACATCTCATGAATCAACTGAAAATTCTCCATAGTTTCAAGAATGAAATCCAACCCAACCAAAGTCGCTTCACCGACTTCAAACCAACCTATACGTGACTTACATATGTGCCCATACAATGCTTCAAACAAAGCTATTTGAATTCTAGCATGATAATTATTGTTATATACAAACTCAATTAAGGATAAATGAAATCTAATTTAAAGTACATCACATAGGCTCTCAATATATCTTTCGAGGTATAAATCATTCGCTCAGCCTGACCATCTATCTGTGAATGAAAAGTTGTACTAAGCTTCATATTTGTACCAAGGCCTTTCTGAAATGATTGCTAAAATTGGGAAGTGAATTGTGCACTGTAAGACCCCATAAGATCCTAGCTCTATTCAGCTCACCATAGTATGTTAAAGGTGTCAAAGACTTAAAAACTTTCACTAAATGTTAGGAATTAGTCATTTCTAAAGCTCCTAAACTTTGATGATCTTATTTTCGACCTTCCTGACATCAGAAAGTTTGTTTTTAAGTTGATTCATGATTGGGGATGTCAAAGGTACATCTCAGGTAAGTTTCAGAATTTTCGGATGAGCGTAAGGGCATATTATAAAGTCTAAAATAGTGTAACCCCCGAAATAGGCCCGCGACACAGGGCTTGGTACGTTGCTAGAGGTACCTGCAGTAGAACCTATAGCGTAGGGCTTGGACCACCGGTCCAGAGACCGCAGTGCCCAACTAATCACCCGCCCCTTAATTTCTAGCTTTTAGTCATATTTTTTCAAGGGAAATTGGGTCTTTTCCCTTTACCCGATTGGTCCATAACACTAGATTGACGGTCCCAAAGGGAAAAATTGATCATTCTAATTATAATTCTCTCTAAAAAATGCAATCCTCTCTCTAGAACAAACCCTAGCCTCTTTAAAAATTCAAGCTCAAACTTCAAGAAATCACTAAGAACCTTCACGAATTCTTCAATAAAGGTATGTGTGATGTTCATTCATGGGTCCCTTTCGCCCATGGAGCCCAAGAATCCATTTCAAGTTTGAAGTTATGATTTTTACATGTTATTATGAATTATCTTCTTGAAGTCATTATGAACTTTGATTACAAATTATGTTTCCATGTGTTTTCATTGGAACTGGCCCTTGTCATGTTTGAAGGATGATATTAGCATGATTAATCTTTAACCCATGATTTTTGAGTTGTAATTATATTAGTATCATATATTTTAACTATTCCCATGCTCAAGTCTATGAATATCAAGTGTTTGATGAAATGCTTAAATGATTGGGTTTTGGAATAATGATCCCTTATTATATTTTTGAAGTTTTAGCATGTGGTCCTATTGTTATTGCTATCGAGTCCTGGGGGTTATGAATACCCAAAACTTAGTTGTTTTACTTAGTCTCAATATTTTTAGAATGTTTTCATATATGTATGAGCATTACCAGTTCAGTTAGTTATCATAATCAGTTAAACTTGGATTAGTCCAGTAATCTGAGTCAATTCAGTTAGGTGTAGGATTTAGAACCAAGAGAAACCATGAATGGGAGCTCACCTGTCAGTTGAGGGTGTGACTCTTAGTAGAAATCCCTGCATTCCAGAACTACAGAGCCTATGTAGGTTTGAGATATTAACCAACCAGTTGAGGGTTGACACATATATCACCAGGGTACCTACCAGTAGAGGGTTACTCTGTAGTCCTTCGAGACTTTACTTTAGTGGATACACAAATACAGTGTTAGTACCTGTGGCACGGTCTGATACCCTTCTAACTGGGGTCACATTTTGGACCCAATTAGCTCTTTGGGCATGCCGGTAAGATGATAACTCTCATAGTCTCAGTCCAGTATTCAGTTCATAATGCAGTTCAGTTTTGTTTGACCATAGCATACAGTTATTAGTTATTCAACTATCAGTATCTCAGTATTTCAGTTTATAAACTAATTCAGAATCAAGTTATATGCATGGTCATGCATTCTCAGATTTTACAATTTTCATGCATTTGAACTCAGTCATCTCATGCTATTCATTAGTCATTATCTCATGCACATACGCCTATACATTTTAGCCTAACCTCATCTCGCATACAAGTACATTCAAAGTACTAATTTCATATGTTTTCTTTTGCTATGATGTCTTATATCATAGGTTCGAACGCTCAGTTTCCAGATCGTACTTAGCCAGATCAGCCTATCAGCAGTCCTGGTGAGTCCTTATACATTAAGGACTATTTATGTTAATTTCAGTACATCAGTATTCAGTTTTAGTTGTTATTTGGAGTTAGTTGGGGCCTGTCCCATCAACTCTTTATTTTTAGTCAGTATTAGAGGCTTTCAGACATTTCAGATGGTCAGTTAGATTATCAGTTTTTATCAGTTTCCAAACAGGTGTTTTCAAACTTATGATTTAGAAATGTTCCCAGTATTTAAAACCTTATGTCATTTTTTTAGTTAATTTCCACACATGTTCTTTTGTTATTATTTTATTTAGTGCTCGCAGCAGGTACCATCTCATGGGTTAGCTTGGGGTTAATTATGATCGTAAGCACCGTATGGCATCCAAGTGTACTCCTAGGGTATTATAAACTTGGTATCAGAGCCTATGGTTTTAAAATGTCCTAGGGAGTCTGAAAGCCACATTGAATAGAGTCTTGTGCATGGATGTAAAGCGCGCCACACTTATGGACAAAAGGCTACAAGGCATAGTAGGAAGAGTGTCCCTTCTTTCAGTATTCATATCGTGCAAAAGAGCATGAGCTCTATTTAAAATCTCTTTATAATTCAATATTTCTTCCATTTATAGAACATGCCTCCTAAAAAGTCTAACGTAAGAAGAAATGAAAATCAGCCCACACCTCTACCCATTCAAGAAGATCCCCTGAATGAGCATGTTTCTCAAGCCGAGTTTAGAGTTACATTCACTACTTTAGCCTATTCATTAGCAGCTCATAACAATCAGCCAGTTATTATTCTAGCTAACCTAGTGGCTAATACTGCCACAGTCAGGATTCAAGATTTCACCCAAATGAATCCTCCTTTGTTTTTCGGATCAAAGTCTAATGAGGATCCGCAGGAGTTCCTTGACATGGTTCAGAAGGTAACAGATATTATGGGTGTGTATTCAAGTGAGAGTGTATAGTTGGCTGCTTAATAGTTGAAGAATGTAGCCCACCCCTGGTTTGAGCAGTAGAAGTGGGATAGAGGCGCAGATGCAGGACCTGTAAAATAGGAGGAGTTTGCTACTGCCTTCTTGGATAAGTTTTTTCCTTTGAGTTTAAGGGAAACTAAGGTGCAGGAGCTTATCAGTTTGAAGCAGGGACACATAAGTGTAAAGGATTATTCGCTTAAGTTTACTCAGCTCGCCAGGTATGCTCTTAATGTGGTGTCTGATAACATGTCTAGGATGAGTAAGTTTTTCTCTAGTATAGCTGATAGCATAGTCAAGGAGTGTATAACCATGATATTTTTTTAAGAAGATGGACTTGTTTAGGTTTATGGTCCATGCTCAGTAGATTAAGGAGCAAAAGGCTAAGGAGAGAGAAAAGGAGAATAAAAGGGCTAAGACAGATAGTTCCAACTTTCCTCAGCCAGGGTCGGAAGGTGGTAACAGTCCTTAATTTTGTTAAAAATCTTCAGCTGCAGCTCTTTTTTCAGCTAGTACACTTGTGCCAAAGTTCAAAAATGATAATCAGGATAGGGCGCCAGGCTATAAGTCCTAGGAAAGTGTGAACAGTGGCCGCACTAATCATATTTGCCAGAAAAGTGATATAAATCATCAAGGTATGTGTTGAGACGGTAGTGATGTGTGCTTTGGGTGTGGCAAGCCAGGCCACAGAGTCAGGGATCGCCCAAAGAGTGGTCAGCAGGTCAGTCCAGCCATCCTCCAGCTCTATCCGGTCGCCCATCTTAATAGGGTGTCGCTATCAGTGCAACCAGTGGTCAACGCCCAAACCAATTGTATGCACTTCAGTATTGAAAGTATCAGTAAAGTTCTCCTGATATGGTTACGGGTACGTTTCAAGTCTTTTATTTACATATTTATGCTTTGTTCGATCCCGTGGCTTCACTTTTATTTGTTACCCTTTATATAGCCATATACTTCAAAGTCAGTCCCAAAACCTTAGAAGAACCCTTCTCAGTATCTACACTAGTAGGTATCTCTATTGTATACAGGAATTGTCCGGTCATAATATCCTAGAAAGTCACTTCAGTTGATCTTGTAAAGTTAGAGATGACTGATTTGGATGTCATTCTCAGAATGGATTGGCTCCACTCATGCTATGCTTCTGCTGACTGTAGAAGTAGAGTTGTTCAGTTTTAGTTTTTAGGTGAACCAGTGATTGAATGAAAGGGTAGTACTTTAGTACTTAGGGGTCAGCTTGTTTCGTACCTTAGAGTGAGAAAAATGATATCCAAGGGGTGTGTTTAGAATTTTGGTCAAGTTAAAGACTCTAATTCTAAGACTCCTATTCTCGAGTCAGTTTCAGTCGTGAGGGAATTTCTAGATGTGTTCCCTGAAGACCTTCTCGGAGTTCCTCCCAAAAAGAAAATCGATTTCGATATAGATTTTCATCCAGATACCCAGCCTATCTCTATTCTTCCCTAAGAATGGCTTCATCCAAGCTTAAGGAATTGAAAGAACAGTTGAATGACCTCCTAGATAAGGGATTTATCATGCCTAGTGTATCCCCATGGGGCGCTCCAATCCTTTTCGTGCATAAGAAAGATGGTTCTCTCAAAATGTGCATCGATTACCTCAGTTGAACAAAGTCACCCTCAAGAATAAGTATCCACTTCCCAGAATTGATGACTTGTTCGACCAACTTTAGGGTGCCAGTTACTTCTCTAAGATAGACCTCAAATCCAGCTACATCAGCTTAGAATTAGAGAATGTGACATTCCAAAAATAGCTTTCAGGACTCAGTATGGTCACTTTAAATTTATAGTTATTTCCTTTGGACAAACAAATGCTCCAGCATCTTTCATAGACTTGATGAACCGAGTGTTCAAAGAGTACTAGGATATGTTCTTTATAGTCTTCATTGATAATATTCTTATTTATTCCCGTAGTGAAAATGATCATGCAGACCATCTCAAAATAGTATTGCAGACTCTTAAAGCACAACAACTATTCACTAAATTCAGTAAGTGCAAGTTTTGGCTAAGATCAGTATCTTTCCTTGGCCATATTATTTCTGGTGATGGCATTAGAGTTGATCCTGAAAAGATCAAGGTAGTAAGAAACTGGCCCAAACCCATTACTCCATCAGATATCAGGAGTTTTTTGGGTTTGACTGGCTATTATAGATTATTTGTTAAAGGGTTTTCATCTATTGCATCCCCTATTTCTAGATTGACTCGGAAGAAAGTCAAGTTTCAATGATTAAATTCCTGTGAGAAGAGTTTTCAGGAGTTGAAGACTTGACTCACCTCATCCCCAGTCTTGACTTTGTCAAATGGTTTAGAGAGATTCGTTGTGTACTGTGATACTTCCAAAGTTGTCTTGGGTTGTGTTTTGATGCAGAGAGGTAAGATCATAGCCTATGCCTCTAGACAGCTTAAACCCCATGAAAAGAATTATCCTACCCATGATCTTGAGTTAGAAGTTGTTGTGTTTGCCTTACAGATTTGGAGGAATTATCTTTATGGGATGCATATTGATGTGTTCATAGATCACAAAAGTTTGCAGTATGTGTTTTTGAAGAAAGATTTGAATTTTCATCAGAGAAGGTGGTTAGAATTGTTGAAAGACTATGATATGAGTATTTTGTATCACTCGGGCAAGGCCAATGTAGTGGAAGATGCCCTTAGTAGATTGACTCTGGATAGCGTGGCTCATGTTGAGGATGGTAAGAAGAAGTTAGTCAGGGAGGTTCATCAGCTTACTAGACTAGGTGTTTTCTTGGTTGATTCAGTTGAGGATAGTGTATGGTTTAGAATAGCTCAGAATCTTCATTGGTTGCTGAAGTAAAGGATAAGCAAGATAGAGATCCCAGTATAGTTAAGTTGAAAGAGTCAGTCAGAGATCAAAAAGTAGAGGTTTTCTCCCAATGGGGAGATGGTGTATTGTGATGTCAGGGTAGGCTATGTATGTCATGTTTTTATGGCTTGATACAGTGTATTCTAGTTGAAGCACATGGTGCGCGTTACTCTATTCATCTAAGAGCCACTAAGAAGTACTGTGATTTGTGAGAAATCTATTGGTGGGGTGGTATGAAGAGGGACATTACAGAGTTTGTATCTAAGTTCTCTAACTGTCAGCAGGTTAAGGTTGAGCACTAAAGTCCTAGTGTTCACTATGCAGGAGTCTAGCATTCCTACTTGGAAGTGGGAAGAGGTGAACATAGATTTTGTAACAGGTTTGCCCCGTTCGCGTCGTCAGCATAATTTGATATGGGTTATTGTAGACAAAATGAGCAAATCAACCCATTCTTGCTAGTTCATACTTCTTTTTCAGCCGAGGATTATACCAATCTCTATATTAGAGATTTGTTTAGGTTTTATGAAGTCCCATTGTCTATTATTTTAGATAGAGATACTCAGTTTACTTCTTACTTTTGGAAAGTTTTTCAGAAGGAAAGGCACCTAAGTTTTTTTCAGTACATCCTTTCACCCTCAAATAGATGGTCGGGAAGAGAAGACCATTCAGACCTTAGAGGACATGTTGAGAGCATGTGTCATCGACTTTAAGGGTAGTTGGGATGATCATTTACCATTGATAGAGTTTGCCTATAATAATAGTTATCACTCTAGTATTCAGATAGTTCCATTTGAGGCTCTCTATGGGAGGATATGTAGATCTCCTATTGGTTTGTTTGAGGTAGTTAAGACTGCATTGATAGGGCTTGATTCAGTGTTTGAGGCATTAGAGAAAGTTCAGTTAATCCGAGAGAGGCTTAAGATAGCCTTAAGCCATCAAAAATCTTATACAGATGTGCATATGAGAAATCTTGAGTTTGCAGTTGGGGCTTTGGTGTATTTGAAAATCTCTCCCATGAAGGGAGTGAAGATATTTGGCAAGAAGGGGAAACTCAGATCCCGATATGTTGGTCCTTGTAGAATCTTGGGCCATTTTGGAAAAGTAGCATACGAGCTTGAGTTGACTGTAGATTTAGCTTCCGTTCATCCATTGTTCCATGTTTCTCTGTTAAGGAAATCTATTGGTGACCCTACAGTAGTTGTTCCTTTAGAAAGTACAGATGTATAGGATATCTTTTTATATGAATAAATCCTATTCGAGATCCTAGATTGTCAGATTCACAGACTAAGAAACAAAGAAGTTTCCTTGGTCAAAGTTCTTTGGTGGAATCAGTCCGTTGAGGGAGCCACTTGGGAAGCAAAAGCATATATGTGAATCAAGTACCCTCATCTTTTCTTCGTGAACTCAGAATCAACTTGAGGTAACGATTTTCCCTAGATTAACTCTTTTCAGTTCTCAATTTCATCTAAGTAATCCATTTCATTTCGTTGAATGCATTCATGAATCAGTTCAATCATTCATCATATTTCAGACTCAGTCATGTGGTCATGTTCTCAGTTATACATATCCAGCGTATGATCTCAGTTTCTTAGTGTTCTCAGCTTAATCAGTCTCATTCAAGGACGAATGTTCCCAAGGGTGAGATATTGTAAGACCCCGTAAGATCCTAGCTTAATTCAGCTCACCATAGTATGTTAAAGGGGTCAAAGACTTAGAAAATTTCACTAAGTGTTAGGAATTAGTCATTTATCAAGCTCCTAAACTTCGATGATTTTATTTTTGACCTTCCCGACATTGAAAAGTTAATTTTTAAGTTAATTCATGATAGGGGATGCCAAAGGTACATCTTGGGTGAGTTTTAGAATTTTCAGACGAGCATGAGGGCATGTTTGGAAGTCCAAAATAGTGGACCCCCCGGAATGGGCCCGCGGCGTAGAGTTTGGTCCACTACTGGGGGTGCCCGCGGTGCTCGGCTCATCGTCTTCCCTTAATTTCCAGCTTTCAGTCATGTTTTTTCAAGGGAAATTGAGTCTTTTCCCTTCACCCAATTAGTCCATAACACGGGATTTAGGGTCCCAAAAGGAAAAATTGAACATTCTATTCACAATTCTCTCAAAATAAAGCAATCCCTTCTCAAGAACAAAACCTAGCCTCTTAAAAAATTCAAGCTCAAACTTCAAGAAATCACCAAGTACCTTCACGAATTCTTCAATTAAAGTATGTGTGATGTTTATTCTTGGGTCCTTTTCACACATAGAACCCAAGAATCCATTTTCAAGTTTGAAGTAATGATTTTTACATGTTATTATGAATTATCTTCTTGAAGTCATTATGAACTTTGATTACAAATTATGTTTCCATGTGTTTTCGTTGGAATTAGCCCTTGTCACGTTTGAAGGATGATATTAGCATGATTAATCTTTAACCAATGATTTTTGTGTTGTAATTATGTTAGTATCACATGTTTTAAAAATTCACATGCTCAAGTCTATAAATATCAAGTGTTTGATGAAATACTTAAATGACTGGGTTTTTTAATAGTGATCCCTTATTATGTTTTTGAGCTTTAGCATGTGATCCTACTGTTATTAGTATCGAGTCCTATGGGTTACGAATACCCAAAACTTAGTTGTTTTGCTTAGTCTAAGTATTTTTAGAATATTTTTAGGTACAAATGAGCATTATCAGTTCAATCAGTTATCATAATCAGTTAAACTTAGTTTACTACAGTAATCCGAGTCAGTTCAGTTAGGAGTGGGATTTAGCACCGAGCGAAACCGGGGATGGGAACTCACATGTTAGTTGAGGGTCAGACTCTTAGTAGCAATCCCCACGTTCCAGAACTACATAGCCAGCGTAGGTTTGCGATGTTAACTTGCTAGTGAGGGTTTACACATATCTCACCAGGGCACCTACCAGTAGAGGTTGACTCTTTAGTCCTTCAGGACTTCACTTTTGTAGATCCATAGCTAGTGTTAGTACCCATGGCATGGTACTGACACCCTTCCAACTGGGGTCACAGTTTGGACCCTAATTATCTCTTTGGGGCATGTTGGTTAGATGATAGCTCCCACAATCTCAGTCAGTATTCAGCTCAGAACTCAGTTCAATTTTGTTTGACCATAGTATACAGTTATCAGTTATTTAGCTATCAGTATCTTAGTATTTCAGTTTATAGACTAATTCATAATTAGGTTATATGTTCGGCCATGCATTCTTAGATTTTACAATTTTCATGCATTTGAACTAGTCATCTCATGCTATTCGTTCAGTCATTATCTCATGCACATAAGCCTATACATTTTAGCCTAACCTCATCTCGCATACCAGTATATTTAAAGTATTTATCACATATGTTTGCTTTGCATTGTGATGTTTTATATCATAGGTTTGAATGCTCAGTTTCCTAACTGTACTTGGCCAGATCAGCCTATCAGCAGCCGTGGTGAGTCCTCATATATTGAGGACCATTTATGCTTATTTCAGTATATCAATATTCAGTTTCAGTAGTTATTTGGAGTTAGTTGGGGCCTTTCCCATCAACTCTTTGTTTTAAGTCAGTAGTAGAGGCTTTCAGACATTTCAGACAGTCGGTCAGATTATTAATTTTTATCAGTTTTCACGTAGTTGTTTTCAGACTTATGATTTAGAAATGTTCCCAGTATTTAAAACCTTATGGATTTTTTCTCAGTTAATTTCCGCACATGATATTTTGTTATCAGTTTTATTTAGTGCTCACAATAGGTACCAGCTCATGGGTTAGCTTGGGGTCACTTATGACCGTAAACACCGTGTGGCGTCCAAGGTATACTCTTAGGTTTTACATGCACCTCGATCTAAAATAATGGACAAGGGAATCCCATGAAGCCTTACCAACTCATGAATATATATCTTGGCATAATCTTTTGTTGTGTCTGAAGTCTTAACAGATAAGAAATGGGTTGATTTGGTCATTCGGTCCACAATGACCTAAATTAAATCATGCTAACATCTAGTGCAAGGAAGTCCAGTAACAAAATCCATATTAATGACTACCCACTTACAAGTAGGAATGCCAATATCCTGAAGTGTACCTCCTGGCCTTTGATGCTCAATATTTACTTCTTGATAATTGGAGAACTTAGCCACAAACTCTTCTATGTCTCTCTTTATCCTATTTCACCAATAAATTTTCCGCAGGTCGCGGTCCATCTTGGTAGCACCTAAATGAATCAAATACTTAGAACTATGAGCTTCTACTAATCTTTTTCTCTCAATCCATCAATGTTGGCAACACAAAGCCGACCTTTATTGAGAAGGACACCATCTCCCCCTTAGGAGAAAACCTCAATCTTTTGTTGCTACTGAACTACATCCAATATCTAGCTAAGTATGGGATCACTTCATTGCTTCTCCTTCACTTCCACCACTAAGGATGATTCTGAATTATTCTGAACCACTACTCCCCCCTCATCCATATCAAGTAAACATACACCCAAATGTCTAGTCTATGTACTACCTTGGCCAGTTCCTGCTCTTCTTTTTTCACATGAGCCATACTACCGATAGAAAGTCTACTCAATGTTTCTACTGCCACATTCACCTTACCCAGATCGTAAAGAACATTCATGTCATAACCCTTAAACAACTCTAACCACCTTTTTGAAGAAGATTCAACTCCTTTGTGTAAATACATACTGGAGACTCTTATGATCAGTGAAAATATCAGCATGCACACCTTACAAGTAGTGCCTCCAAATCTTTAACGCAAACACAATAGCTGCTAACTCTAAATCATGGGTTGGATAATTCTTCTCCTGGTCTTTGAGCTATTTGTAGGCATAGGCTATTACCTTCCCATTTTTCTTCAAACTAAAGCCTAACCCAACTATAGAGGAATCACAATACAACACAAATGTGTCTAACCCCTCTAGAAAAGCTAACACTGGGTCTAAAGTCAATCTATCCTTCAACTCTTGGAAGCTATTCTCATATTTATCTAACCAAATAAACTTCACCTTCTTTTGTGTCAACTTAGTCAATGGTGTAGATATTGAGTAAAAACTATTCATAAACCTTCTATAGTAACCACCTAAACCCAAAAATCTTTGAATATCAGATGAAGTAATAGGCCTAGGCTAGTACTTCACTACATCAGTTTTTTGAAGGTCTACATGAATACCAGTACCCAAAATCACATGCCCTAAAGAGGTAATAGACTCCAACAAAAATTCACACTTACTAAACTTTACATAAAGATGATTATCCTTAAGGGTTTACAACACCATTATGAAATAGTTTGCATGCTCCTTTTCACTTCAAGAATATACAAGTATGTCATCTATGAAAACAATGACAAACATGTCAAACCACTGCTTGAAGACCCTATTTATTAAATCTATAAAGGCTACAGGAGCATTTATTAGTCCAAAAGACGTGACCACAAACTCAAAGTGACTATACTAGGTTCTAAAAGTAGTTTTTGGTATGTCACATTCCCTAACCTTGAATTGGTAATACCCTGACCTGAGCTCAATCTAAGAAAACCAAAGGGAGCCCTAAAGTTGGTTGAATAAATCATTAATTCTTGAGATGGGGTACTTATTATTGATGGTGACCTTGGTTAACTGTCTATAATATATATACATTCTAAGAGTGCTATCCTTTTTTTGCACAAATAGAATCTGAGCACCCCACGAGGAGACACTAGGACTAGTGAACCCTTTAACTAAGAGGTCTTTGAGCTTCTTTTTCAACTTTTTGAGCTCGGATAGATCCATACAGTAGGGAGGAATTGAGATAGGTTGGATATCATGTAGGATATCAATCCTAAACTCTATTTCTCTATTTAGGTACCTCGATTAGTCCTCTAGAAAGACTTTTGGGAAATGATTGACTATACTGTCTGACTTAATGGTTAGGGATTTAAACTTAGTATCTTTAATTTAAACTAAGTGGTAGATACATCCCCTTCATATTAAATTTCTAGCTTTAAGATAAAATATGAAATAACCTTTTGGAGATACTGAACTACCCTCCCACTCGAGAAATGGCTCATTAGGAAACTAAAACTTCACAACTCGAGTACGACAATCGACTGATGCATAGCATAAATAGAGCCAATCCATACCCAAAATAACATCGATATCTATCATCTCTAGATCTATTATGTTTGCCAAAGCGACCTTATGGAGGACTATTATCGAGCACTTTTTATAAATTCGTCTAGCGACAACTGACTCACCAACTAGAGTGGAAACTGAGAAGGATTCAAAAAATCTTTTGGGACATAATACCAAAATTTATAGCAACAAGAGGGAATCATAAAATAGAGGTTTAACCCCAGATCTAATGACACATAAACATAAGGTGAAAGGCACAAAGCATATAAAGAACTATATCTGGGGACCTCTCTTGCTCCTCTCAGGATGGTATAGCATAATACTGATTCTGATGCTGACTATTATTGGTACGTAAGGATGCATCCTATTATGGAGCTGGGCGACTAAATTGAGCTGCTGAAGTAGTAAACTGAGCTAGGGTTGAACATCCCAATTGTTTGTTTTTGCGAAGGGGAAATCCTTAAATTTGTGCTCCATTTTTTCCACATCCATAGCACCCTGATTTGCCAAAAAACACTTACCCTGATGATTTCTACCAAATTTATTATAGGAAGGATAATTAAATCCTCCAGTAATGCTACACTAAGATTTAAAAGTCATTGTTTTCCCCACTACTCTTGCTTAGTCTTGAGTATAGGGGCATTAGATGAGGACGGTGCAGATAGTGACGAACGTCCCTAAAATTATGAATAATTTTTCCCTCATGATCTCTGCTAACTATACTCAAACTGACCAGTCCTAGTCCTTTTATTTTTCCTCTCCCTTTCTTTAGTTTCTCATCCTTAATCTATTAAACATAAGTCATCAAACTTATCCTCAATAAACATGGTAGTCCTACACTCTTTGACTACCAAATCAGATACATATTTAAAAGCTTACTCATTCGAGATCTGGAATCTAGCAACAATGATGGAGAAATTTAGCTAGATGCTTGAGGCAATACTTTTTCACCGATATAGAGCCCTGCCTCAGGATCATAAAATCCTCTACCTAAGCTTCTCTCATCTCCCTAGGAAAGAACATGTAAGACCCCGTAAAATCTTAAGCTAAAATCAGTCTTTTAAGCTTGCTAAGGGGTCCTAGACTTAGAAAATTCTAGCTAAGTATTCAGACTTAGTATTATTTTGGCCTTCGTAAGTTGGCAACTCTATTTCACGATTCTTATGACCTTAAAGTATCAATTTATAGATTGAATCATGATCAGGAATGTCAGTGGGTGTTCCTGTACGAGTTTCAGATTTTCAAACCTCGTTTGACACATGTCTGGGAACCCAAAACAGTGTATCAATACGATCTCGACGCGGTGTGTCATCCATCGTGTTGATTAATATTTTTTATTGGCTCCCAGTGGCAAATTCTAGTGAACCGACGCAGACTTGATGCGGTGCATTGGCCATCACGTCGATGCCAACGACTCGGCACGTCGATCTGTGCGTCGATAGTTTGATTTTTAGTTATTAAAAATTCGTGTCCATAGGGGTATTTGGGTCTTTTTCCCCACCTCTATTCAGCCCTAAAACATGAGATTCAGCCCTCATTAAGAAATATACACTCACTTTCTCTTAAATTTCTCAAGAATAAGAACCCTAGGTGATTTAATTTCAAAGCCAAGGCTCAAGATTTTGCCATTGTTTTTCGAGAATTAAACAACCAAGGTATGTGAAGTGTTCATCCAAGGGTTCCTTCCACCCTTGGAGTCCAAGAAACTCTTTTAAACTTCAAGTAGCTTGATTTCATACATTCCATGATTTGAAATCAAAGTGTATTCATGATTATTGCTATAATTGGGTTTCTATTTCATGATTTATTACAAGATTGATGTATAATTAATTGACATGTGTGATTTATCATGTGAATTCATGTTGAAAACCATGGAATTATGAATTTGGAATTGAATCGTGATGCTCACATGTTGTTTTAATGTCATGAGCATAGATTATGCTATCCGGTGGGTATACAGGAACTGTCCAGTTATGGTATCTTAGAAAGTCACTTCAACAGACTTAGTCGAATTAGAGATGACCAATTTTGATGTCATTCTCAGAATGGATTGGCTTCATTCCCTCTATGTCTCAGTCAACTGTAGAAAAAGAATTGTCCAGTTTTAGTTTCTGAATGAACCCGTCTTTGAGTGAAAGGTTAGTACTTTAGCACTAAGGGGTCAGCTTGTTTCTTACCTAAGGTAAGAAATATGATATCTAAGAGATGTTTCTACCATTATATTCGAGTATAGAGCTCTAGTTCAGAATCCCCTAATCTTGAATCATGTCATTAGCATGTGAATTGCCAAATGTGTTTCCCGAAGATCTCCCCGGAGTTCCTCCCAAAAGGGAAATCGACTTTGTAATAGACCTTCTTCTAGATACTTAGCCCAGATCTATATCACCATACAGAATGGAACCTGCAGAACTCAGAGACTAAAAGAATAGTTAAAGGATATCCTAGATAAGGGATTCATCAGACCCAGTGTGTCCCTGTGGGGTGCCCCAGTTTTATTCGTTCGTAAGAAAGATGGTTCTCTCAGAATGTGTATTGATTACCATAAGCTAAATAAAGTCACGGTAAAGAACAAGTATCCACTTCCCAAAATAATGACATGTTTGACCAACTTCAAGGTGTCAGTTACTTCTTCATGATAGACCTTAGATCGGGCTATCATCAGCTCAGAGTCAAAGAATATGACATCACAAAAATAGCCTTCAGAACTCGGTATGGTCACTTCAAATTCTTAGTCATGTCCTTTGGTCTTACCAATTCCCCTACATCCTTCATGGACTTGATGAACCATGTGTTCAAGCAGTACTTGGACATGTTCGTCATAGTCTTCATAGATGACATTCTCGTCTACTTTCACAGTGAGCATGATCATGAAGGCCATCTTAAAACAGTATTACAGACTCTCAGAAACCATCAGCTATTCGCTAAATTCAGCAAGTGAGAATTTTGGCTAAGGTCGGTAGCCTTCCTTAGCCATATCATTTTCGGTGATAGCATTAGAGTTGATCCCCAAAAGACTAAAGCAGTAAGAAATTGTCCTAGATCCATCTCTCCAATAGATATCAGGAGTTTTTTGGGCTTGGATGGCTATTATCGATGGTTTGTTGAGGGATTTTTATCTATTGCATACCCTATGTCCACATTGACTTAGAAGAAAGTCAAATTCCAGTGGTCAGATTCTTATAAAAAGTGTTTTCAGGAGTTGAAGAATCGACTCACTACATCTCCAGTTTTAACCCTACCAGATGGTTCAGATGGGTTTATGGTATATTGTGATTCCTCCAGAGTTGGTTTGGGTTGTGTTTTGATGAAGCTAGGTAAGGTCATAGCCTATGCCTCTAGACAGCTTAAGCCTCATGAAAAGAATTGTCCTACTTATGATCTTGAGTTAGCAGCAGTAGTATTTTCCTTAAAGATTTGGAGGCACTATTTGTATGGGGTGTACGTGGATATATTCACTGACCATAAGAGCCTACATCATGTGTTCTCTTAAAAAAATTTAAACCTCTATCAGAGAAGGTGGTTGGAGTTATTGAAAGACTATGACATGAGCGTCATGTATTATATGGGTAAATCCAATATAGTGGCTGATGCTCTCAGTAGGATGTCTATGGGTAGTATTGCTCATGTGGAGGATGGTAAGAAAAAGTTTGTTCAGGAAGTTCATCAGCTTACCCGACTAGGTATTCACTTAGTCGATTCAGCAGAAAGTAGTGTATGGATGCAGAGTTGTTCAGAATCATCCCTGGTTTCTGAGGTAAAGGAAAAACAAGATAGGGATCCCAGTCTAGTCAAGTTGAAGAAATCAGTCAGATTTTAGAAAGTAAAGGTTTTCTCTTAAGGGGGAGGTGGTGTTTTGCGTTGTCAAGGTTGGCTATGTGTGCCAGGTGTAGACGACTTGAGACTGTGAGTTTTTGCAGAAACGCATGGTGCGCGCTACTCTATTCATCCAAGGGCCACTAAGATGTACCGTTATTTGCGGAAATCCATTATTGGAGTGGGATGAAGAGAGATATTACAGAGTTTAGGGCTAAGTGATCAATATTTCAGCAAATTAAGATCGAGCATCAGAAGCCAAGTGGGTCCATGAAGGAGTTCAGTAGTCCCACCTGGAAATAGGAAGAAGTGAACATAGACTTTGTGATGGGTTTTCCTCGTACTCTCCGCCAGCATAATTCAGTATGGGTCATTGTAGATAGGATGACCAAATCAGCTCATTTCCTACCAGTTCATACCTCTTATTCAGCCTAGGATTACGCCAAACTCTATATCAGGGAGTTGGTCAAATTGCATGGTATTTTGTTGTCCATTATCTCAGATAGAGGTACCCAGTTTACCTCTTATTTCAGGAAGGCATTCCAAAAGGGTCTTGGTACCCGAGTTTACCTCAGTACAGTTTTTCATCCTTAGGCAGATAGTCAAGTGGAAAGGACCATTTAGACTTTAGAATATATGTTGCGAGCATGTGCGATAGAATTTAAAGGTATTTGGGATGACCACTTGCCTTTAATTGAATTCGCATATAACAACAGCTATCATTCCAGTATTCAGATGGCTCCGTTTGAGGCTCTTTATACGAGGAGGTGTAGATCTCCCATTGGTTAGTTTAAAGTGGGTGAGGCTGTAGTGATAGGGCCTAACTTGGTATTTGATACCTTAGAGAAAGTTCAGTTGATCAGGGAAAGGCTTAAGATAGCTCAGAGCCGACAAAAATCATACACAGATGTATGCAGAAAGGATTTCGAGTTTGAGATTGGTAATTTTATGTATTTGAAAAGAAGTGAAGAGGTTTGGAAAGAAGGGGAAACTCAGTCCCCGATATGTCATTCCTTACCGAATTCTCATCCATTTTAGAAAGGTAGCTTACGAACTTGAGTTGCCTTCAGAGTTAACTTTAGTGTGTTCACTGTTTCATGTCTCCTTCCTTAAGAAATGCATAGGTGACCCAGCAGTCGTAGTCCCTATAGAGGTCATAGATATTCAGAACAGCCTCTCTTATGAACAAACTTCCATCAAAATCCTTGATTATCAGATTTGCAGACTAGGGAACAAAGAAGTCTCTCTAGTCAAAGTACTTTAATATAATCAGTCCGTTGAGGGAGCTACTTGGGAAGCAGAAGCAGACATACGAACCAAGTATCCTCACCTTTTCTCCACAAACTCAGACTCAACCCAAAGTAATAGTTTTACTTTGAATTTACTCGGTCTTATGTTCAGATATAGCAACCAACTTGGTATCAATTAACATTACATACTCAATCATGCATTCACGAATTAGTTCAGTCATGTACTCATGCATCAGACATGCATGTCTAGTAAATAACCTCAGCTTATCAGTAATCCCAGTCATACATTCATGAATCATGTTTAGCTATGTACTCATCCATCAGATATGCATTTGATAATTTAGTATATCATAAATTCCAGTCATGAAATCATGCTTCAGTTAAGCATGTTCAATGTCTAAGTCTAGTCTATTAGTATTCATAGTTTAATTAGTCTCATTCAAGGATGTATATTCCTAAGACAGAGATATTGTAAGACCCCGCAAAATCTTATGTTCAACTCAGTCTTTTAAGCTTGCTAAGGGGTCCCAGACTTAGAAAATTCTAGCTAAGTATTCAAACTTAGTATTATTTTGGCCTTTGTAAGTTGGAAACTCTATTTCACAACTCTTATAACCTTAAAGTATCAATATTTAGGTTGAATCATGATCAGAAATGTCAGTAGGTGTTCCCGAATGAGTTTTTGATTTTTCGAACCTCGTTTGACACGTCTGGGAACCCAAAACAGTGTATCAATGCGAACTCAACACGACGCGTCATTCATCGAATAAATTAATATTTTTTTTGGATCCCAGTGACAAATTCCAGTGAACTGATGCAGACTCGACGCGGTGCGTTGGCCATCGCATCGATGCTAATGACGCGGCGCGTCGGTCTTCGCGTCGACAGTTCAGCTTTCAATCATTAAAAAGTTGCGTCCATAGGGGTATTTGGGTCTTTTCCCCCCACCCTTATTCATCCCTAAAATATGAGATGCATCCCTCATTAAGAAACATATACTTACTTTCTCTCAAATTTCTCAAGAACAAGAACCCTATGTGATTTAATTTCAAAACCAAGGCTCAAGATTTTGCCATTGTTCTTCAAAAATTAAATATCCAAGGTATGTGAAGTGTTTATCCAAGGGTTCCTTCCACCCTTGGAGTCTAAGAAACTCTTTTAAACTTCAAGTAACTTGATTTCATGCTTTCTATGATTTGAAATCAAAGTGTATTCATGATTATTGCTATAATTGGGTTTTTGTTTCATGATTTATTACAAGATTGATGTAGAATTAATTGACATGTGAGATTTATCATGTGAATTCATGTTGAAACCAATGGAATTGTGAATTTGGAATTGAATCATGATGCTCACATGTTGTTTTAGTGCCATGTGCATAGATTATGCTATCCAAGTGTTTGATGAATTGCTCATGTGAATGTAATGATAAGATTATATCATGCTAGTATGTATGTAGTTTCATGCCTTGCCAGTGTTTGATAAAATGCCTCTATAGATGCATTATGAACAAGTGTGCATTTCTATGCTATGCTATGCAAGATCATGTGAAGCTTTACTTTTCATGCAATCGAGTCCTGGGGTATTTATACCCGACAATTTAGTTGTTTACCTAGAGCTAGTGTCAGTTACAGAATAATCTCAGTCACGTCACGATCAATAGCACTCTTAATCAGTTATAGGACTCAGGAGAACTCAGTAGATTCAGTATTAGTCCCGTCTAGTTTGGTATCCAGTTCAGGCCTCAGTAAACTCAGTCAGCTAACAAAATTCAGTAGTATTCCATCAGTCAGCAAAACTCAGTAAAATTAGTAATAGTTCAGTCAAGCCTAGTAGGAACTAGGAAATCAGTTCAGTGTCTATTCAGTTGGGAGTAGGATTCAGCACCGAGTTAACCCAGGGATGGGGGCATTCCTGCCAGTAAAGGGTTTGACCCTTAGTAGCAATCCCTACGTTACAGAACTACGTAGCCCGCGTAGGTTGAGATATCTTTCTTCCAGACTAGGGTTGATATATCTCATACAAGTTTTCCTGTCAGCGAGGGTTGACGAAAGAACTTCCTATCAGAGAGGGTTAACTCACAGTTGTCTTTACCCGTGGCACGGTACTGACACCCTTCCAATTAGGATTATAGGTTGGACCCCAATCTATTTAGAAAGAGTCATGTCGGTTAGATGATTACCTCCTACAGTCTTAGTTTCAGTTCCAGTCTCAGAATAGAACTCGGTTTAATTCTACAGATTCAGAACTGCCAGATACAGTCACTCAGTTCAGTACGAAACTTAGTATAGTTCTATAGGATCAAAACTGTCAGATACAGTCACTCAGTTATCAGCTACACAGCATCAGTAAACTTAGATATCAGTAAATCAGTAATTCAGAACTCAGTATCCAGTGTTATCACGATATCAGATTACAGTATATGTATTCATACATGTACTCTCATTCTGTTATATTCATGTCATTCAATCAGTATTGTTCATGCATATGAACCCATGCATTTCAGCCTACCTCACTTAGCATACCAGTATATTCAAAGTACTGACGCATACTTTTCTCTTGCACTATAATGTTTTATATCATATGATCAGACACAAGGGCTCCTGAGCACCCTTAGCAGTTCAAATCTTCAGCATTCAGAGTTAGTGGTGAGTCCTCATAGTTCGAGGACATGATTATTTTCTTCCGTATTTTGGTTTATTTGTACAGTTTTCAGTAGTTGGAGTTAGTTGGTGGCTTGTCCCATCAACTTCATGATTCAAACAGTAGAGGCTTTTCAGACTAGAGTATTTTCAGATAGATGTTTCTGTTTTTGTATTGTTATACTGTATTCAGTTTTATTTCAGTATTGAACCTTATGGATAGTTTTCGCCTAATTTCTGCATATTTGTAGCATTACTATTCAGTTATTGCAGCAGGTACCAGTCATGGGTTAGTTTGTGGTCCTTTAGGATTATGAGCACCGTGTAGCATCCGGGATACAGACTCGGGGTGTTACAGAACCTATCCAGAAAAGTCATCTAAAATAATCCCTACTCATAAGAGATGCATTCTCACCCCTACCTTCCTTTCATAAAGTAACCTAGTCATAACTAATATTTTTTAATTAATAAGAAATAAATTCCACACTTTCCTCTTTAGTAACATGCATAATCTGGGTAATTTTCCTCACCTCATCAATTAAAAATGGATGATCCTCATTCACTTTCGACCCAAAGAACTTGGTGAGTTCATCTTCATAAAATCCCAAACTCTAGCTGCAACTAAGTTACCATTCTTTTAAAGTGGGACTACCGTTGGCTGATTTACATGAGCATTTTCATTTACAGCCTGAAATAATAATTGGAAAGCAGCTCTAAACTCAGCATGAGAGACATTTTTGTTTAGAGGGTCTGTAGGTGGTGGTGAGACTGGATAATCCCTATTTCTATGTGTGTAAGCTCTATGAGGAGGTATTCTCTATCACGTAAAAGCACAAATTAGAGTGGATAGAGATAACCTCAAAGAACGAAAGATATCATGAAAGAAAAGATGGTTCCTAATACATTATGTAGCCTCTTGCTTATAAGTGTGGTGCACTTTACAACCATGATTAAGACTCTACATAACGCGACTTGTTGAATACCCTAGGACTCTTTAAAACCTCACGATTTCATACCAAATTTGTAACACTCCAAAAGATACTCCTTGGACGTCACATGGTACTTAAGACTATGAACAGCCCAAGCTAACCCATGATATCTACTCAGCACTGAAATCTTGTAAGTATAAAATTAAAATATGAGCGGAAACTGATGAAAACTTAAAATGGAGTTCAAACAGATGAATAATCTCAATTATATCTTTGTAACTAAATAATCTTCAAAATTGTGGAAAAAAAATAAAAGAAACACATAGTCTGACTAGTCTTGACAAGCCTCAAACTAAAACTGAAAAGCCACTAGGACAGACCCCAGCTGTCCCAAACTAAAAGAAGAATAACTGAAATAACTGTAGTAAATATCTTGAACCATTCTAAAATTGTATTAATGCTCGTACTGTATCTATGAAGTTTATCTCAAAATAGGCATATAAGCTATTAAGTCTGAAAACACAATATGCCATTGTTTCTATTTCAAATTCTTAGTTTCTTATGTGAACTTCATAGCTTGTCTAAAATCTCATATAAAACTGAAACAGTGTTTATATTGTGATGCTTTTTAAAACTCAAACTAGTAAATTTGAACTTCTTGTAAACCAAATACTCAATGCTCAAATTGAACTTTTTATCAACTCATGAAACTTCATGTCAAAAATAATGAAATTCATCTCATATAGAAATCATGTAAGTAAAAACATGAGTAAAGGTAAATTCTTATGCAGCTAACTTTAAATCACATGCTAATGCTATAATATCAGAAACATGAAAAAAGAGGTATGAACCCTAACTGAAATATCATAAATTCAAGTGTAAAATCAAAGCTTTAGTGAATAAGGATGAAAGGTTATCCTTGTTAAAACCCTACAAACATGCACTTACTGAATTTCTTGAGGAAAACTTGAGTTGAAACCTTAGAAACTTGAATTTTGGTGAAAAGATTCTTCTTTTGTGTTCTTGAGGTTTTGAAAGAAGAGGAATCGCTATAATTTGAGTTATGGAAGTTGGATTTGTGTTTAATATGTTTTTAAAGTCGTTTAAAGGGTGAAAAATAAAAAATCCCCCGACCAAAGCTAAAAGAAAAAACAAAACTGGCGTTTCTATGCCCTAGGGCGTGACACACCCTTATCGCGCCACTCCAAGTGAATGGCACACCCTTATCGTAGAATGGTAAGAGCGTGGCATGCTCTTATCTTAGCCCTTCACTGGTTTCCTCATAAGTGACATAGCCCGAACCAGGGCCTTATCGTAATGGGCAATCCCAAGCCCAACTAGGACAGGGAACCGCCCCTGTTACCCAACGTGTATCCAACCATGTGGTGACTCTTGGATAAGTCTATATTCGAGATCAACCTAACCAAGTCCAACCACCCATAACCAACTAACCAATGCGGAAGCCATAAATCAATACATGATAACAAGACAATGTAAATTTACATCTGTGTAACATAAACAACCCATACCATACCCAAGTCCACAGTTGTCCATACAAAGACTCTAGACCAACCAAAGAGTAACTAGTCGGGACATGCCCCTGACCATAGCCACAAACCACAGTCTATGAAAGACAAGAAATATGTAAAGTAAGCCATGACATGAAATAGATGTCTTCCAAGCTATGGAAGCTTACCACTTCGATCCAACATCAACTGTACCCGAATCTGATCACTAAGAAAGAGAAATAGAATGGTTGGTTCCTGCATAGCATGGGTATATAGACGCCCGAAGACGGGTTAGTGGATGACCACTAACATTCACTCAACATAAGGATAATATAATGTCATTTACAAAGCCAAGTAAAACCATCCATAATGCATAAAATCACACTTATATATATATAACCATGCCGGGAAAGGGAATCGGGTTTAGCATGCCTTTAAAACCTTTACCTGGGTAGTGTAGCTTTGTCGTCCTAAACCACCCACGGGCTATACAGGTTTATCTCCCCCTGCTAAAAGGGCCCAAGTGCGTGTAGCCGTACGACCAGGGAAGTATCCCTTGGGATGACTATTACATCCCCTAAATATAGGGTGACATCATGCACACGATCACCAACACCAACCTCATATCGGCAAATATGAGTTTCCAGTTTTGGTCCCCCTGGGACCTCCACCTCCCACGACTTAGCTACACCTCCCGTCTTTATTTTCTAATTAAAAACAATTTCCAAATAACCAAACAATTATCCATTTACTAACCAAGGCAATTGATATTGGTATAGTCATACCAACCCTTACTTGCAAGTATCATCCATAGCCAACCATTTATAGGCTTAAGGGGACTTTCAAGTGCCCTTGTATTTAACATAATATAGAACTTGGGGAATTCGATGTACCCCGCAAGCATAACCATTAACCATTTACCAATACAAGCCATTTAAACCATTCATAATTCCTTTATCAAGTTTTAAAACATGCAAGAGTTTCATTAAAAGTAGTTAATGCAATGAACATATCTTTATAAGCATTTTGTCAAACACATTGGGGGCATAATATGACCAAAACCAATTCTAATTGCCAATAAACCATTCCCATGCAATCCAATTATTCAAAACCACCATTGATTCATATAAAAGCATAATTAAAACCATGGGAAACCATAACCAACTATTTAACATCAAAACCCCTAAATCATATTTGAAAACCAAAATTATACAATTAATGAAATCATAAAAACATTCATAAAAACCATGCCTTTAGTTAGAATTAACAATGAAGGAAGAGAACATTCCCTATAAATGAAGATTCATGGAAGAAATCTCGACCTTTGAGCCCTTTTAAGAACACGTGAAGAAACCCTAGCCTCCAATCTTCAAGAGTAAGTTTGAGAGAGTGTTTGAAGTGTCTTAATCCTTTAACAAGTGTTATGGAAGGCCACCAAGGGCTATATAACGTGAGGACATAAGAGTTTTGAAGTAGGAAATATCTGGACTACCCTCGACTTAAAATTAAAAACAAACCGCTCCCAGGGGTACAACTTGTCTTACCATCCATATCCTAGGGTAAGAGTGGTACCCCAACTCATACCCAAGACCATGCCAAGACCCTACACACTGGTTTTTATACGACTTAACCCTCCCTACTCGTACCTAAGGGTACGATTGGTATACAAACCATATCCACATCTCGTACCTTGGACAGACTCCACAAAATAACTCAAGAACCATACGACTTGACTTGCATTACTCATATTTTTGGATACGACTCGCACCTTGATGAGTCGTACCTTGGGAAGTAACCAAGTGAAACACACTGACTAGGGTATGACTTCACCTTTAAGCCACCCTATGACCCATATCTAAGGGTACGAATCATACCCTTGTGTCATACCAAACCCCTGAGTCCAAAACCAAAGAAAAATTTGCAAGGGTCCTATTTCGAGGTGTTTTAGTCTCCCTCACTAGGAACATTCATCCTTGAATGACAGGTAAGGGAAGAAATAAGCATGAGATAACCCATTAAACTTTCCCTCAACCAAAATAGAAGACAAGGACATGAACCAAGATGAGAATATCATCACCTAACCCAAACATTATCTATTCACCAACACCTCAATTCTGACCTCTAACTAAGTTAGAAAACAAAGATTCAAGAGGAACCATTTCTCACCTTTAACCAAGTTGGAAACCAAGATGTTATAAAGAACACATACCCTACGCACAAGTTTCAAAAATAAAGAACCAACACAGATACTTGGACTCTATGTTCTCCTCCGCATCCTAAATGACTTTCTCGGACCTTTAGTTCCACCATGGAACCTTTACCGAAGCCATACCTTATGTGTTCATAATCGGCAAACTTACCAGTCCAAGATCCTCACCGGGACCTCCCCAAAAGAATAAAGAACCCGAGATACCAATACCACCTAAAAGAACCAACCAACCTAGGACCATCCACACCTCACCCCAACACAACACATAGATTACTGGATGAATGGACTCATGCAAGGCCAAAACCAATTCAACTTAGAATTTACCAAGACACACCACTACAAAATCTTGAGTCTAACTATAAGCCACCACTTCCTTGTTCAAGCGTAAAGAAAACCTAAAAAGAGTTAAGCCATCGAGCTTGACTCCTTATATTTATCCTAAAACACCACTCTGCTTCCATCACCGTTATAATATAGGAACCGTGAGTAAAGGACATGGACAAACCATATACAACCATTATAACCAAAACCTCCATCCTATAATTGAGCACCCAAGACCATAAAACTACTATCCATGAAAACAACTCATAAAGCCAGGCCTTATCAAACCTCTCAAGTACCCATCACAACTATTGGTATGTTTATTAATCACAATATTCAAGCCTACAACTTATATACCAGCAGTATAATCTATCCATCAAAAGATCTAGCACCCTTTATAATCTTCATAAGGTTTTCACCACTTATTCCTTTCATAACAACTTCCCATAACAACAACCTTACCTTACCTTCTAAAACCTTAAATCTAGTAGTCACCCTAGACTCTCCCCCACTTAGAGACTTTTATTTGCCCCATTTCACAACATCAGCATGCTCTCCAATGCCACTACCATCCTAACACAAGAAAATTATTTAAGGAACTAAATTATGAGAATTATCCATGCCACCCAAGGCAAGACAAAGACCCCCTCCCTCCCCGCAAAACAAGACACAGCACCATAGGCATAAAGTACTTCATAATAACCACCTAAACCATAATTAAGAACCATCATAACACAATCATACTGAAAAGGAGTCCTTAAGACTGGACATCAAAAGAAACATAACCACATAAACCATAAGTAACTTAATGTAAGTCAAAACTCATATTTAGGGAACAGGACGAATACCAAGCATGAACCTTAGGTATAAGTGCTATAAGAATGCATGCAACACTAGTAGAGTTCTCTCTCAATCGAGATGGAAGAGTATCACTAAAATATGCAACCCGACCTTTCCTTGAAGTCCACCACTAAAAGAGAATTCTAGATTAACCCCCAACCTCTAACCCATTGCACTAACAAACATAATTCTCCACTCTAATAGGTATCACCGAAGACGTACACGAGGGATGTTTGGTTCTCCCATACCTATAACCTTATTCATTCTAATTCTACCCAGAGCCCAGCATAGACATGGAAAAACCATGAGACCAAGTTGACTCCAAGGTTTCCAATTAAACCAAAACCATTCAAAATCAAAACATGGCAACCAAGGCCTTTTCAAAATTATTCAGATCCAACCAAAACCAAATTATGTTTCTTTAATCATTTATGCAATGCAAAGGTTTAAGAATAGTCAAACCACATGACAAAATTATATCCAATGGCAATTTCACAAATATTTTGAGGGTATAAAATTTTCAAAACCAAAATCAAGTAATTGGGGAATCCATAGTACCTCGAAATCTATTCAACATCTCATGCATCCTACAATGTTCATGAAAATTAATAAGGCATAAATAATGCATCATAATCCCTGGAAAATCAATTAAATAAGTAATCATGTCACAACCTATAATTATGCCAAAATCCATATTCAAAACCATGAATTTAATAATCAATTGCATGCCAACAATAAAGTACAAGTATAGGGACAAAGACACGTGTAAGTTCCATGATCTATCCCATCTAATGACTTAACCCCCAACCTATCCGTTCATCTTGATCTTTCAATCTACATGTCACAACGTTACCACTATTGTAATCCCGAAGTCATCAACCTCATCCAACGTATCAATTTACCTCTATAATTCCCGCAGTGCTATTCCCGAGCTATTATACTACCTTTAATCAAAATCAACATCTAAAATTCACACTTAGAGTCTATAAACCACCATACAATACTAACAAAGTACCCCATATAAATGGAATATACACATACGGTCCTCTCAACAAGAAGGACACTCCAAACTCCTTATCCACTAACCGACAATCTATCTATTCCTAGGGAAACCATTCCCCTTATGCGTGCAAGAATAAAACACCTCATGGAGAAATACTATGATGAAGAGAACCATTATCTAAAGGATCCCTTAATTTCTCCTTACGGTCCTTTAACTCCACCGAAACCATTTTATAAAAAAAGAATAAAAATTGGGCAAATATCTGAAATAAGACAAATCCAAACCAACCTCTCAATTAGAAAGACACCATGAGGGTCATCAGAAAGGACCACAGGAAATTCATTCACCACCAAAACTAAATGCAAAGAAAGACTTTCCAAGTTAGAATCTTTAAACCAAGACAAATAATAAAAATGCCCCTTTTGAAACCAACTTCCAAGTTCTAAGATATGATACAACTATTTCCCTTAATAGCTAGGGAACGAAACCATTATCCCATTCCAAAATCAACTCACTAGGGAGCCTAATAAGTCTTACAATCTAATAATGAAAAGCACGAGTGCAACCAATCCATTGCCCTGAATAATATTGAAATCCACCATATTCAAGTCACACAAATCCACCAAGACCCGTTTACTACTAATAGATACCACACACCCCCATAGACTCCGTTGACAACTAAAAAGTCATCTACCGAGGTAGAAATGGGAGAAGAAAAAGTCTGAAATAACCTTAAGACCAAACCCAGAATACGCAACAAACAACGGGGTCCCAAAAGAGAGAGGATCCCAAACCAAGTAAATCATACACACCACAAGGAAAAGAGTTTTCAACGTACCAATATCGGTATCAATTGATGCCTCGGATCCCCGAGGGATAGTAAGAACATTGAGACTATCCCGACCCATACTGAAACCCGAAGTAACACCCCTTAGTACAAGAGATAGAGAAGTAGTAATCGATATCCCATTTTCCCAAACGGCAATCCTTCTGGGACACTCTCATTTATTCAGGAAACTGTGAATCCTTACCTTGCCTATTTCCAACCTCACCTCATTCCTCCCCGTACCAATATCTAGGTCAATAAATTAATAAAATGCCTTGACTCGACATTCGTAACCTTTCATTGAGATCACTACAATGAGTTTCATCTTTCGAATAGGATTAGTGGAGAGTAATGGGACTTTATAAGGAAAACCAGAAACCGCAACCCTTGATAAGGTTTGTGCCCCATGTGTTGTACTAGATGCATCTATGTTGTTTTTTAGTAGAACAGACAAGTTTCCATAAAATTTTGGATCATTGAGAAGGCCTAATCAGAAGAGTAAACCAAGAAAAATTCAGAGAAGAGTTTAAGACCTTAAACTCCATATCCCGAAAGTGGAATAACCAAGAAAGTGAAACATCTTAAATGCTTTGTTGCCTCCTGATTATAAGTATGGTGCACGACACACCTATAAGCAAGGCTCTACTTAACATGGCTTTGTGGACGACCCATGACACCAAAACCAAAATCTCTGATACCAACTTGACATGACCTAAACCAGGGCCTTATTATAATTGGCAATCCCAAGCCCAACCAAGATTGGGAACCACCCCCGTTACCCAACCCAACCACCAAATGCATACATTGAATCGCCTGAAGTCAAAACATATAAAAAGATAGTGTATCTAACCATATTGTGACACTGGGATAAGTCTATATCCAAGCCCAACCCAACCAAGTCCAACCACCCAATTACCAACTAACCAAAATGAAAGCCATAAATTAATACCATGATAATAAGCCAATGTAAGTATACATATGTGGAACATAAACAACCCATACCATACCCAAGTCTACAGTTGTCCATACAAAGTCTCTAGACCAATCAAAGTGTACCTAGTCGGGATATGCCCCCGACCATAGACAAAAACCATAGTCTATGAAAGACAAGAAATATGTAAAGTAAACCATGACATGAAATAGATATTGTTCAAACTATGAAAGCTCACCACTTCAATCCAACATCGACTTTACCCATATTCAAACACTAAGCAAGAGGAATAGAATGGTTGATTCCTGCATAGCATGGGCATATAGACGCTCGAAGATGGGTTAGTGGGTAAACACTAGCATGCACTCAGGATAGAGATAAAATAATATCATTTACAAAGCCAAGTAAGACCATCCATAATGAATTAAACCATATATATATATAACATGCCAGAAAAAGGAACCGGTTTTAGCATGCTTTTAAAACCTTTACCTAGACTATGTAGCTTTGTCGTCCTAAATCACCCACGGGCTATATGGATTTAGCTCCCCTACTGAAAGAGCCCTAGTGCGTGTAGTCGCACGACCAGGGAAGTATCCCTTGGGATGACTAGTACATACCCCAAATATAATGTGACAACATACACACAATCACCAAGATCAACCGCATATTGATAAATATGAGTTTCCAATTTTTGTTCCCCAGGGACCTCCATCTTCCACAACTTAGTTACACCTTCAACCATTATTTCCTAATCAAAACTAATTTCCAAATAACTAAACCATTATCCATTTATTAACCAAGGTAATTGATATTGGTATCATCATATCAACTCTTACTTGCAAGTATCATCCATGTCCAACCATTTATAGGTTTAAAGGGACTTTCAGGTGCCCTTTTATTTACCATATTAAACCACTTAGGAAATTCCATATACCCCACAAGCATAACCATTAGCCATTTACCAATCCAAGCTATTTAAACCATGCATAATTCCTTTACTAAGTTTTAAAACATGCAAGAGTTCCATTAAAAGTAGTCAATGTAATGAACATATCTTTATAAGCATTTTTTCAAACATATTGGGGGTATAATATGACCAAAACCAATTTCAATTACCAATAAACCATTCCCATGTATCAATTATCCAATACCATCATTGATTCATATAAAAGCATAATTAAGACCATGGGAAACCATAACCAACCATTTAACATCAAACCCCCAAATTATATTTGAAAACCAAAATCATACATTTAATGAAATCATAAAAACATTCATAAAAAATATGCCTTTAATTAGAATTAACAATGAGGGAAGAGAAAATACCTTATAAACTAAGATTCACGGAACAAATCTCGACCTTTGAGCCCTTTAAAGAATACATGAAGAAGCTCTAACCTCCAATCATCAAGAGTAAGATTGAGAGAGTGTTTGAAGTATTTTAATCCTTTAACAAGTGTTATGGAAGGCCACAAGGTCTATATAATGTAAGGACATAAGGGTTTTGAAGTATAAAATGTAAAATTAAAAATAAACCACACCCAGGGGTACAACTCCTCTTACCATCAATATCCTAGGGTACGAGTGGTACCTCAACTCATACCCAAGACCCTACCAAGACCCTACACACTAGTTTTTAAATAACTCAACCCTCCCCACTCTTACCTAAGGGTACGATTAGTATACCAAATCATATCCACATCTTGTACCTTGGATAGACTTCACAAGATAACTCAATCAAGAACTATATGGCTTGCCTTGCACCTTTGGATACGACTCTCGTATCTTTGGATATGACTCACACCTTTATAAGTCCTACCTTGGGTAGTAACCAAGACAAACACACTGCCTAGGGTATGAATTCACCCTTAAGCCACCCTATGACCCGTATCCAAGGGTACAGCTTGTACCCTTGAGTCGTACCAAACCCAGTGAGTCCAAAACTAAAGAAAAATTTGAAAGGGTCTTATTCTATGGTATTTCAATAAGTATGTGTCTCCCATCTATGGCACACCCTTAACGCATACACATATTGTTTTAGGGTTTCAAAACATCCTAAAACATATTTAAAAAATTTCAAAACACTTTCTAGTGGTCCTATTTTTATTCATTATCATAATTTAGCTCAGAAATATAATGACTCTCCAGTTCATTTTCCATATTTCCACTTATATTTGTTGTTAGAGCTATTATTTAGTTGCCCTAAGTTATTTATGACTTGATAAAACTAATAGTTTGGTTACCGAGTAGTTTATTTGGTTTTTATGGAACACCTGGGATTTGAACCCTTAGAAAAATTCCCTAAGATTGAGTTTTTGGACAAGGTACGGCTTAAGCATACTATTCATATACTAGGGTATGACTAGTACCTATCCTCTCATATAATGATCAGTGAATAAAGGGTTACATTCTGTCCAAGGTACGATTTAGCCTCACCCAGGTCGTATTATAGGGTACTAGTTGTAAGATGTCAAGTCGTATAATGTCTTGAGTCTTGTCCAAAGTGTTCTACCTACGGTATAGATTGGAGGGTACTACTCATACCTTATAGAATGACTTGGACATGAGGGTCGTATGTTGATTATATGGTGTCCAAGAAGTGGTTCAAGGTACGAGTTAGGGTACCACTCATACCCTATGGTACGGGTCAAGGGGGTGAGTTGTACCCTCCTGGGTGCAATTTTTAACTTTTAAGCTGTGGGCATTTTAGATATTTTCCTTCCTTAAAACCTTGTGACCATGACTTATACCAGTGTTTGGCCTTTCATTCTTTACAAAAATACAAGATCAAAATATTCCAAAACACTCTCCAAAACTTCTTCAACGAGATTGGAAGCTAGGATTTCAAAGAGGCCATCTAGGGGCATGAAGACCAAAAATCTCTCCATGAATCATCTTGTATAATTCATGTGACTCTTCCCTTATTTTTATTTATAAAATATCATATATTTTTAACCTTGATTATATTATATTTGTAAATGGTGTTTTTGAAATCAAATATTAAGGATTTTGTGCATAGTGATGAGTATTGTTGACTCTTGTTTAACCTTATATTTATACATATTTTTGGTGATGATTTTCATATGTGGGTGCTTTTTGATTGTGGTTTAACTAATGGGTCATGAGTAACCCTAATATTGATGGTTTTCACTTGGGTTTTGGTCATGGTAAAGGTATGCCCTTAAGGTATTTGTGATAATTTCTAAGGGAGATAACTAGTTACATGTTAATAGTGTTTTTTACAAAAGAAATGGCTTAATGAGTAAGAATAATTGGTAAATGACTTTGTAAAGGCCTTCTTGGCCATGTAATAAGTTAATTGGTAACCTTGGTGGTTTGATTTGTTAAATGGAGTTTGAGTCCCTAAACTTAAAATTGAATTATGTTTGAACTAGAGTTTGGTATATGAATGCTAATAAAGAATTAATGGTGTTGTATGGGACTTGATGAAAACAATTTGAATTTAATGGTGGTTGTAACTAAGGTATTAGCCTATTAAAGTGATTGATTGATAAATGATTCATAAATACCTTGTGGTCATGTGTGTTGTTGAATTATAGCCTTGATGGCTTAAATTAGATAAGTGGGTTAGAGTTCTTGAGTGTTGAATTAAATGGATGTTAATGTATCGATAAAGGGTTAGAGTCCCAATGTCTACTAATAACGGTCGTCGCGGCTTGAGATTAGAGTTCTTTGCCTAATGAAACGGGTTAAGGTTAGAGTCTTTTACCGAATAAATGGCTTGAGGTTAGAGTACCATGCCTAATGAGATGGCTTGATGTTAGAGTCCCTTGCCTAATAAAATATCTTGTGGTTAGAGTCCATATATTTCTTAAGATGGCTCGTGGTTAGAGTCCTCTTGCTTAATATAACCTGGAAGTTCAAACTTCCTAAGCTATGCGAGTGAAAGGTTAGAGTCCGTCATTTTATATTTTATCATGATTGGATGTTTTGAGATGTATGCTAAGGCTTTGTTCTCTTTCCCAATACCTTATGTATCTATATATACAAATATGGTTATTTATGATGGTTTGACTTGGATTTTAATAATGGGACTATTTTATCCTTACCCTTGAGTTACACGATAGCACTCTATCTGCTAAACATCTTCGAACATTATGTCCCCACGCGATACGGGGTTTGGATATTCTTCTTTTCTTCCTGTGCAGTGACCAGGTGTTCGAGCGATTCATGTATTGACTTTGAAGAGGTGATCTTCCATACTTTGAAAGGCATACATTTTATGGTCTTTCTATATTATGTCATAGACTTGTTTTAGACTTGATTTTGGGTATTATCGAGGCCATGCCCCGACATATTATAGATATCGGATTTGTAGAGGCTTGGTGGATGACTTTGGACTTGGGTATATTGGTTTGGTATGTTGACATTAATAGTATGATTAGATGTTCTTAAATTATGTTTACTTGTCTTTTTTCCACTATCTAGATTATATGCTCGGAGCTCATCCGACACTTTTGGATTGATATGATGGTTTGGTTAGGTTGATCGGGTGATCTTCGATTCTTATTGGGCTCGAGATGCCCATACGACAAGGCCCGGTTTTGGGTCATGTCATTTTAGAACATTTCCCTATTTGGAAGTTTTCACTGGTTCCAATAGGCCATCGGGCAAGAACTTTAGTAAAACAATCTTATATGTGAATTTCGATTGTTCTAAAAGCTCCATAATATCAATTTTAGGCTAGGAGGACTATTAGTTTGGCTCTCGAGGCACCTAGGCTCATTTCAACCTATTGGTCAGAAAGTTGATAAAATAAAATATGGGTATGGGATCCATTTTTAGTCAAAATGATCTTGAATGGAAATTTTGACCATGCCATTCAGTTTGGAATGTTGAATTTGGTATGGTAGAATAGTCCATTTGGGTATACAAGATTTTAGATGAATCCCGAGGGGTTCATGGAGACTAGGAAATTGTAACTGGTGCGATCGCTAATTGGGTCCCAAAGAGGCACGATTGTGACTTTCATGCTAGGAAACCCAGATGTCATGATGGCAGTTCTCTAGGTCACAAAAAACACTCATCCCAGCAACCATAATATATTGAGATCACGAGCCCTAGGTCGCGATAGCGACTCTCGAGTAACTAGGATGGGTATAAATAGACCTTTTTCAAGTCGTTTTTGCCCATTCTTCATCCATTCTCTTGAGACTTAAACCCTAAGGAGTGATTTAGTTTAGGATTAGTGATTGTGGGTGATTTGGGATCTTCAGTAACGATTATTATGTGATTTTTCTTTGGATTTAAGGTAAGATTCCTCTAGTTTCATGATTGATTTTCCTCTTTTCTTCCCTAAAATCCCCAAACCTTGGTGACTTGATTTTAGCACCAATATAGCTCGAAATTCACCCACTCTTGAGGGTAATTACTTTTTAAGTATGAGGGAATGTTGGGTTGACTTCAAAAATGCGATTTCTATAAATGGGATCCACATGAGATTTTGGTATGATTTTTAGACCCGAAGTACAATGGTGAAATCTTGGTATCATTATTCTCATATTGATGAATAAAATGTAATTTTGATAGATTGATATCTTGCAGAAGCTTCTCGGATGGGAAAGTCGGTGATTTAGTGGATCTTTGAGCTTTCTTCAGTGCTCAGGTAGGCTAGGTTTCTCCTCTTCATAGATTGAGTTAGTTCATAGTATATTTATGATATTGTGTTAGATTTGGGATGGGTTTTAGGGATTGGTATGATGAATTGTAACACTTGGGTTAGTTGACTCATGTAGGCTATTTAGAAATCATAAGTTAGGCATAATTGATCAAGTTGATCGTGTTTTAGGCAATATTTCTATCTTAGGGATAATTAAGGCTTATTTAACATCTAAAAGTGGATTTAGATACCTTAGCCTAGTTCGGGTTAGAATTTTTCTTAGAATGTATTTCAGGGATTAAAAGTGGGCCCTCCAACACACCTAAGTCAAGATTGGTACTAGATCTTAAAATCCTTTATATGTTTGTTATACGCCTTGCAAATGCTTAGTAGGGTAATATTGAGAAGATTCACTTGATGGCTATATTGGGTTGATCTTGAGACTTGATGCTTATTCTTATACTAATTGTTATACTACTGATTATATATATAAATATATTGATTATATATATATATATATGGCTTGAGTTCGGAAGATGATTATGTTATTGATTATATTTACCCAGTTCGAGTACAAAGAATGATTATGACATTGATAATATATTCACAGGTTCAAGTCCGACTATTAATTATATTTATCCGGTTTGAGTTTGGAGGATGGTTATGACATTAATGATATATTCACCATTCAAGTTCGGCTATTAATTATATTTACCCAGTTCGAGTCCAGAGGATGATTATGACATTGATGATATTGTAAGACCACACAAAATTCTCTCGTAGTCTGAGCCTTAGAGCATGTTCAGTGAAGTGTTAATCCGGCCCTAAAAGGTTGAGAGGTGTTTTCCCAAGTGATAAGTATTTTGAACCATGTATAATTTCCCTAATATCGACTTTTTTTCAGGTAGAGAAATGAATAAGCTTTTCGTCGATACCAAATTTGCCCAAATCTGACACTCGGGCAAAGAGTTAGAGCTATTTTAGTTAGACAGTGTGACACCTGGCAATTTAGCGCGTCGCGGAGCCAGCCAAAATGGCAATCGTCAAAATCCAGTGAGCTTTCGCGATTATGGCACGTTGCGCCAAGGCTTAATTTCAGAATTGTTAATTTTCAGTGCACCAACACGATTTCACTGCGTCGCGGTGCCTTTCCAGTTCGCAACCAAGGTGGCAACGCAATTTTCACCGCGTCGTGCCATCAAGCAGTTTCCCAATTATCTAATTTCCAATGAGCTGGCATGATTATGGCGCGTCGCACCAGCATGTAAAATTGTGATTTTTTAGTTCAATTCCAAGGGCAAAAAGGGTCTTTTCCCAACCCCTATATATACTCCTTAACACGGGATTTGGCCTTATTTCACCCAAAATATCATTGTTTTCTCTTAATTTTCTTCAAGAATAAGAGCTAGGGTTCCTAAATCAAGACCCCAATTATCAAGTTCCCTCTGTTAACTTTTCAAAAAATTAAGAATCTCTCCAAGGGCTTTCAAGAAAGAGTTTCTCTAAGGTATATAGATGTTGATTCTTGGGTCCCTTTCATCCAAGAAGCTCAAGAACCCTTTTTTCAAAAATTCAAAGATTTTATGTTTATGAGTTTCCATGATTCATGTAAGCTGAAATTGATGTTCATGCTATTATTAAGTTTTGATTCATGGTTATTTGTAAGGTTTTCAAGCTTTAACCCTAGTATGTGATACCTATGTGATGTTCATGACAAACCCTCTTCAAGTTGCTTGATAAGTGATGTGTTCATGTCAATTAAGTGTATAAATTATTGAATAAGAAAAGCATGCTCCCCCTATGTTTGATAAAATGCTTATGTGAATGAATTAGAGCCATTATAGCATGTTGACTAGAAATCCCCAATTGTGTACAAGCCCATGCATGCCAAGTGTTTGTTGAAAAGACTTAGTGAATGAATTGTGGCATGATAACATGAAATTCCACAATTATGTGCTCTTAGATACATGCTAAGACCTTAATACATGCTAAGTATTTGATGAATGAATTGTAACATGATAGCATGAAGTTCCCCAATTATGTGTTCTCTGGTACATGCCAAGACTTAAAAATGTGCGAAGTTCTTGATGCAAGGCCTTGTTGAATGGAGTATGATCCAATAGCATGTCCCCCTATGTTATTACATGTTTAGGATTCCTAAATGCTTGAAGTGATGCCTTAGGGATTATGATGGTGAATGATTGTCCATGGTCTTGATTATTCAAGAATGGTTATGTCTTACGTTTATGTTATCGAGTCCTGGGGGTATTTATACCCGATAATTTAGCTTCTGTCTAGAGCTCATGTCAGTTTTCATGATAATTTCAGTCGATACATGATTGTTAGAACTCAGCGAGTTATAGAACTCTATATTCTCAGACAGATATAGAACTTAAGAAATCTCAATAATCTCTGTAATCTCCGTAGTCTCAGTATCTCTAGTAATCTAGCCTCAGTTCTGTACCCAGCTCAGATCTAGTAGTATTCAAGTGTTTAGTTCTAACCTCTGTAGTAATCGAGTACTCTACTCAAAGCTCATTGTCGTTCAGTTAGATAACGAGATTCAGTAATATTCCGTCAGATACGGAACCAAGTGAATTCAGTTTAACTCAGTCAGATTATTTGAGAAACATGATAAGTATCAGATTCATCTTAGTTTCTGTTCAGTTAAGAATGAGTTCAGAGTCTTTCAGTTGGGAGTAGGAGCTAGTACTGAGTAAGGACAGGGATGGAGGCTCCCCGTCAGAGAGGCAGAGTCATTAGGAGCAATCCCTGAACTCCAGAACAGTGTAACCAGCGCAGGATGCAGGAATCACTCGTCAGGAAAGGCTAGTCACCTATCAGATAGGCTTGACTATTATATATCCTTAGGCTTAACTTCCTGCGAGGGTCACCGTTAGATAGGCTTGACCAGAGAGGTCTTTACCCGTGGAACGGTATTGACACCCTTCCAGCTGGGGTTACAGGTTGAACCCCACCAGTTGAGATTCAGGGCATGTCGGTTAAGTGACTACTTCCCATAGTTGTAGTTTCAGTATTAATCTTTAAAAATCAGGACTGTCAGATACAACCATCTATCTCAGTGAGGAACTCAGATAATTCCATTGATTCATGGACCACCAGTCAAATAGGCTTGGTCCCATATAAAGTTATTCTGTATCAGATCTAGATATCACCCGTCAGATAGGCTTGATGTCAGTCTCATATTCAGTTGAGTAATATCATTATCAGATCTATATATCACCCGTCAGATAGGCTTGATCTCAGTGTCAGATTTAGTTGAGTATTCTTGTTATCAAATTTAGAGATCACCCGTCAGATAGGCTTGATCTTAGTCTCAGATTCAATTGAGTAATCTCATTATCAGATCTAGAGATCACCTATCAGATAGGCTTGATCTCAGTCTCTGATTCAGTTGAGTATTTTTGTTATCAGATCTAGAGATCACCCGTCAGATAGGCTTGATCTCAGTCTCAGATTCAGTTGAGTATTCTTGTTGTCAGATTCGAACATGATCATTTCTTATTATTGATAGTAGACTCTGAAATCATCCGTTAGAGAGGTTTGATCTCCGATGCAGTCAGTTAAGAGTAGAAAACTCTAAATTCAGTCATTGATGTGAGTATATTCAGTTAATCAGCTTCAGTATCCTTAGATTTTGAGATCACTCGCTAGATAAGACTTATCTCACCTCAGTACTCATTTATTAGTATCAGATGATTCAGTTGTTCAGTATCTCAGTATTAGTAGTGAGTTCAGATGTCAGTAATACAGTACCCGAGTTTCAGTACTCAGAGTCGTGATGATTGTGATTATGGTTTGTGCATTCATGCATGTGTTCTCATTCTGTACTCTCATGATTATTTAGTTAAGTAATTGTTCATGCATAATCCCTTGCATTTATCCTTACCTCATCTACATACTCGGTACATTCTTGTACTGACGCATTTGCGCTATGGTGTTCTATTTGACACCATAGGTGAAGAGGTACGAGATCCAGAGTACCCTTAGCAGTTCAGTCCCAGTCAGCAGCAGTAGACATAGCAGTGAGTCATCTTCATTTGAGAATGATCCTTTTATCACTTTTGTATCAGATTTTATTTATTTTTAGTAGACGGAGTTAGTTGGGGACATGTCCCATCAACTCCACAGTTCAGACAGTTTAGAGGCTTTTCGGACAGATGTATCAGTATTCAGTTTTTAATTTTGAGTATTTTTAGATGTTTTGAACCTTATGGCCAGTTTTCGCATTTATTATCTATATTATGCAGTGTTCAGGTACAGATATCAATAGAGGGTTGGCTTGTGGTTCTTCGGGATCATGATAACTTGTGACGTTTCGATTCCAGAAAATTGGGTCGTTACAGATATATTCACCGGTTCAAGTCCGGATATTGATTATATTTATCGATTTGAGTCCGGATATTCATTATGCATTGATGATATACTTCTTATGATATGATAATAATAGGTTGTGATGTTGAGAATGAGAATGCCAATTTAAGTCGAAAGTGGAAAATAGTTATCGTGGCATGACATGGATGGATTCTAGTGGTATTATGAGAGTTGGTAATAACGGTGGTGGGTTATGCTATCTTGTTTGCACCTTCCAGGCTTATGGGGGCTTGCGATGGGTTATTTACTTTTTCGCGCTAATTGGCTTATGGAGACCAATTTTGTATTTGTGATTGCATAGGTTGGATTCTTTATATTATGATATTATTTTGATTTATTGACTTACATATGCACAGCGATGTTAAGTTTTTTCAGGTTTGCCTCCTTACTTGACTTAGTTATGTTATCTTGCATTTTATCATATTTACATCATAATTTAGCTCAATCAGCCGATGATGCCTACTGAGTACCCATGGTTTTGATACTCATACTGCACCTTTGTACCTTTTTGGTACAGATTTGAGTATTAGTTTTTGTCGTTGATCGGCGATCGTTTTGTGTGGATTTTCAGAGATAGGGTGAGCTCTTGGAGTCGAAGTCACCTATTTTCTTCTCACTTTTAGGTCTAGTCTTTATTTTCAAGACAAGATTATGTTGACTGTTTTAAGAGTTAAGTTGTATTTGTAGTAGCTCTTGTACTGGCACTACCAGGTTTTGGCATGGATTTCTAAATTGTTGGATTACTCCTTACTAATTTTCTTTGCCTTACTTATTTACAAGTTGCATATTCTGTTTTCCGCCTTATTTTGGTCAATTTCCACCAAGTTAACCTCTTATGCTTAACTCTGGGTTATATTTGGCTTACCTACTAGCGAGATTGAGTAAGTGCCATCATGACTTATAAATCGGGTCATGACAAGAAATCACCATTAAACACATAGGAAGTACCAAAATAAAATCATAGAATTTTTGGGGTCTACCATTAGCCCATTACTAATATTTTGAACTATGATTTACCTTACATACTGGTGGATTATGATAGGTCCCATTATAACTTGAAAAATCGAATCATGATAGATAACAGCCTATCTAGAAGACCAATGCATATTGGGAAGACAATGACCAGTCAGTAAATGAATAATTGAAAGCAGCATTACAAAGGGTGAAAAAATATACATCGAGAATTACTGCCTATAAGAAATTTTTATTACATGTTTATACCTCCTGAAATTAAAAAAAAAATCACATGTATCTAACTAAATTTTTATTGTTCGTCTTTGTTGATTGAAACGATATTCAATCATTTCGACCATGACCGAAATACATCACCATATGATGATTCACATTATTTATTCATAGAAATTAATATTTTATTTTAGTGTATGATTTTTTAATCCAACTTTAATTTTAATAATTTTAAAATTATTTTACAAAATTATATGTTACATGACTTATCATACATGTACAATACATATGCGGCAAAACTGGTATATTAAAGTGTGAAGGACATTAGAAATGTTGTTTGAATTTTTTGTCCTTTATTAAAAGTCTCCACTTTAGACAAAATCATCTTTCACTTTTTTTTATCAGATTATTATTTAATTATATTTATAATGAGTCCTAAAATATAAAATTAAAGTCCTTATTTAATCAAGATAAGAAATCATAATATATAAACTTCTAAATCAGTTAGAATATATATTAAAATAAAGAAAAAATTCTACAATTCTACTTAAGTAAATTGTTTGGTGTTCCTTTGGTAAAATCATAGCTTTTGTTTAGAGCCCTTTTGTTTATTTATCTGTAAGCTACCCTCTCAGATTTCCTATTTTTCTTGTTAGAGTATGAATTTGAATTGGGTCTGTAGAATATTGTATCAGTTATCACTGCATAGTAAACCTGTCAAACGAGTCGGACTGACCCAGCTAATTACAAAAACCGGCCCTGTTTGACCCGGCCCGATCAGCCATGGGCTGTAGGATACCGGGTTCCAGGCCGTTTCATTTTTTTGGTTGGGCCCGGTTAACCCGGACCAAGCCCGGTCAGGGCTTGCCGATTAACCGGCCCGGCCCGGTTAAGTATTTTTTTAGAAAAAAAAATGGATTTAATTAAAACTTAGTTTTAATATATTATTAATTTACTATCAAGTATTATTAATTTATATATGTGTATATATATCTTCTATAGAAGTATATATTTAACGTATATATGTGTATATGTTTTATAAATTAATATATAACCATATATATAATTATATATTGTAGTATATTTTATTTAAAGTAGAACATATATATTGAATGGTACGTATATATGTGTATATATCTTCTATAGACGTATATATTTAACGTATACATGTGTATATATTTTATAAATTAGTATATAACTATATATAGTGTGTAGGTGTATATTGTAGTGTATATATATTGTAGTATATTTTATTTAAAGTAGTACATATATTTAATGGTACGTATATGTGTGTATATATCTTCTAAAGTAATATATATTTAACGTATACGTGTGTATATGTTTTATAAATTAGTATATAACTATATATATAGTGTGTGTATATATTGTAGTGTATATATATTGTAGTATATTTTATTTAAAATAGTACATATATATTGAATGGTGCATATATATGTGTATATATCTTCTATAGACGTATATATTTAACGTATACATGTGTATATATTTTATAAATTAGTATATAACTATATATATATATATATATATATATATTGTATTATATATTTTATTTAAAGTAGTACATATATATTAAATGGTGCGTATATATGTGTATATATCTTCTATAGACGTATATATTTAATGTATACATGTATATATGTTTTATAAATTAGTATATAACTATTATATATTGTAGTATATATATATATATTGTAGTATATGTTTTACTTAATATAGTACATATATATTGAATGGTGCGTATATTTGTGTATATATCTTCTATAGACGTGTATATTTAATGTATACATGTGTATATGTTTCATAAATTAGTATATAACTATATATATATTGTAGTATATGTTTTACTTAATGTATTACATATATATTGAATGGTGCGTATATTTGTGTATATATCTTCTATAGACGTGTATATTTAATGTATACATGTGTATATGTTTTATAAATTAGTATATAACTATATATATATATATTGTAGTATATACATATATTATAGTATATGTTTTACTTAAAGTAGTACATATATATTGAATGGTGCTTATATTTTTGTATATATCTTCTATAGACGTGTATATATAATGTATACATGTGTATATATTTTATAAATTAGTATATAACTATATATATTGTAGTATATATGTGTATATATCTTCTATAGACGTATATATTCAATGTATACATGTGTATATGTTATATAAATTAGTATATAACTATATATATATATTGTAGTATATATATATATATATTGTAGTATATGTTTTACTTAAAGTAGTACATATATATTAAATGGTGCGTATATTTGTATATATATCTTCTATAGACATGTATATTTGATGTATAAATGTGTATATGTTTTATAAATTAGTATATAACTATATATATATTGTAGTATATACATTTATTGTAGTATATATTTTACTTAAAGTAGTTCATATATATTGAATGGTGTGTATATTTCTGTATATATCTTTTATAGACGTGTATATTTAACATATACATGTGTATATGTTTTATAAATTAGTATACAACTATATATATATTGTTGTGTGTGTGTGTGTATATATATATATATATATTGTAGTATAGGTTTTACTTAAAGTAGTACATATATATTGAATGGTGCGTATATTTGTATATATATCTTCTATAGACGTGTATATTTGATGTATAAATGTGTATATATTTTATAAATTAGTATATAACTATATATATTGTAGTATATATGTGTATATATCTTCTATAGATGTATATATTTAATGTATACATGTGTATATGTTATATAAATTAGTATATAACTATATATATAACTATATATATATATATATATATATATAGTTATATATATATATATATTGTAGTATATATTTTACTTAAAGTAGTATATATATATTGAATGATGCGTATATTTGTGTATATATCTTCTATAGAAGTGTATATTTAATGTATACATGTGTATATGTTTTATAAATTAGTATATAACTATATATATATTGTACTATATATTTATTGTAGTATATGTTTTATTTAAAGTAGTACATATATATTGAATGGTGCGTATATATGTGTATATAATCTTCTATAGACGTATATATTTAACAAATACATGTGTATATGTTTTATAAATTAGTATTTAACTCTGTATATATACTTATATATATTGTAGTATATGTTTTATTTAAAGTAGTACGTATAGTCGTATATATTGAATGTTACGTATATATGTGTAATTGTGTATGTGTATATATTTTTAAAATTCTAATGTAGTAAATACCATATATATAGTGTATATATATTGTTTAACGTATTTAAAATGTATATAGGTGGGTATATATAGTGTATATTGAAATTTTTTATTTTTTTTATTTTTGACCGTGTTTGACCGCTTTTTTAACCGAGTTTGACCGGGTTTAGGTGGGTTAGATCGGGTTGGGTTAAATGGGACTGGTCAGGGTTGTTTTTAAAAATTTTACTGTTTAACCCAAAACCGGCCCGACCTACTTAACCCCAACCCGGCCCGGCCTACAAATCGGTTAATTTTAACGGGCCGGTCCCGGGTTGACCCAACCCGGCCCACTTAACACCCTTACTGCATAGAAAAAGACTAAACTTCTTATTGTTATAGTAGTTCTTTTTCTTTTATCCCACAAGTTGATTGAAAATTGTATATGTTGTAGATGATTCTATTTAATCGTATTATTTTAGTATCTTGATTATCGTGTTGTTTTGTTATAATTTTTATTATCTTATTATCTATTTTCCCATTGCTTATTACAGGTGGTAGATGAATGTTCGATCGGGCTTTGAGTAATTTTAATTAACTACTAGGTTTAATCTTAGTGTTCTAATATGTAGATTATTGCATTATTTTATTGTAGTTTACAGGTGGTAGATGAAGATGTAACGCCCTGAGAGTACACCTTGGGCGCTACACGGTGCTTATAGCCCCGAAGGACCACAAACTAACCCATGTTGGTACCTGCTATAAACACTAAATAAAATAACACGGAACATATGCGAAATTTAAATGGAACGCCATAAAGTTTCAAATACGAAAAAATACTAAATCATAATACTGAAAACAATTGTCTGAAGATTGATAAAACTAAAAGCAACTAATTGACTGAAAATGTCTGAAAGCCTTTAAATCTGACTAACTATGAAGTTGATGGGACAAGCCCCCAACTAACTCCATCTGACTAAATGACTGAACTACTAACACAACTGAATATAAGGTAACTCATCCTCCAAGAATAAGGACTCACCACTGCTGCTTCTGTTGATACCCTGTAAAATCTAAGTACGATCGGGAATCTGAGCATCCAAACCTATGATATAAGACATCATAGCACAAGAAATGAGTATGTGATCGATACTTTGAATGTACTGGTATGCTAAATGAGGTTAGGCTAATATGCATGGGTTTATGTACGTGAGTAATAACTGACTGAATGTACAACATGAGATACTGAGTAAGAATGCAAGCAAACTGTAAAGACTGAGAATGGATGACCAAGCATAAAACAAGTTTTGAAATAGTCTATAAACTGAAATACTGAAATACAAAAAACTGAATAATTGATACTGTATGTTGCGGTCAAGCAAACCTAAAACTGAATACTGAACTGAAACAGTGGGAGCTAGCTATAACTGACATGCCCTAATATACTATCAGGGTCCAACCTAACCCCAACTAGAAGGGTGTTAGTATCGTGCCACGGCTACTAACAATGGTTGAGTGGATTGCCTAATCTGATATACCGAAGAACGAGGGTGTCATGCTTATCTGATGGGGGAACCCTCAAATCTATGATGGTATCGTAGATCTAGAACCTAGGGACTGCTACTAACGTCTCATGCCTACTGACGAGGGAGACAAGTGCCTCATGCCTACTGATGGGAGAGACTTCATCCCTATGTTCACTCGGTGCTAAGTTTTACTCCCAACTGAAAGATGCTAATTTTTGAACTAATGTAAGTTTGAATGCTTATGATAACTGACCAAACTGTTGGTGTTGATGGTTTATCTGAAATCATTCTGAAAGTGCTGAAAACTAGATAAACAGCTAAATTTTGGGTATTCAAACCCCCAGGACTCGATAACAATAACAATAAAATCATAGTAAAACTTTGAGGACATGACATGTAATCACTTATTCAAAACTCATTCTTGTAGGCATTTCATCAAACACTTGCAATTCATGGCTTCATCTAAGCATGGGAATAGTTTTAAAACTTGTAGTAATAGCATGATTTCAATACTAACATCATCATTCAAACGTTTGGGGTTCAATAACGACAACAATATAAAACATGGTATAAATCAAAATTCATGGGAATTCATGGTTACAATCTTAATAACATGTAAAAATCATAGATTTGAATTTGAAATTGGTTTCTTGGATTCCATGGGTGGAAATGGGCCCATGGATGAACATTTAATATACCTTGAAACTTAAATCTTGAAAGAGAACAACTTTCTTGAAAGCTTTCTTGGATTGGAACACTTGAGTTCTTGGTTTTCTTGAAGGAAGGGCTGGAATCTTGAAGAGGCTAGGGTTTCTCTTTTGAGAGAAAAGATGAATAATAGTGTGTATAATGCTTTTGGGGGCTAAAATTATCTGTTATAGACGAGTTAGGGTGGAGGAAAAGACTTATTTGCCCTTAAAAATGTGGAAAGAGAAACTGACAAATAGGTACGGGCGATGGAGCGCGCGTCGCGGGCTAATCGTGCGCCCTCACTGCCTCTCTCATGAAAATAGCTATAACTTTTACTCGGGTATCAGATTGAGGCGAAATTGGTATCGTTGGAAAGCTGACTCAATTATCTACAATTTGTTGGGTCTTGAACTTGTAAATTCAATGTATATGAAAAGTTTTATATGTTCAAAGTAGATCCTTGTAGAATCAAATACCAAACTCTGGACGAATCAAAGGATCTTAGATCAACTTTGTTCTAAGTGATTCTTATGAGCATTTTTCACCTCAAAATCACTTCACACACTAGGATAAAGATCATGACATGTGTATCCAAAAAAAATTCATAAAATTAGAGTCAACACACGTAAGAACGATGCTTCAAAGTCTAGCCCAAAAATACGGGTATTACATCATATTTTAAATATGTATGACTTGGAACGTGACTTAGAACATGACTGCACAACTGAATCTGAGCATAATACATGAACTGAACTTATTTCTTGAACGCATGCGATGACATGAGAATGGTTATAAGGCTGAGATAAAAACAAAAAATTTAACTTATGAGTAACTATTTCCTCAAGTTGGATCTAGTTTCGTAAAGAAAATATGAGAGATTTAGTATATAAAAAACTCTGGGGTGTTACAACATATCCTCCTTGGGATAATTCGTCCCCGAATGATACTGACTTGGCTGAAATACTAAGAAAAAACTGAGATGATGCACGGGATACTTATGAACTGAATCATGACTGAATATCTGGAATCTGAAACATGATGCATCGACTGAACTAGATTCGCAATTTACATGGATGTAAATATTTTACCTCATAGAATAGATATATTCATGAAACTTTAGATAGTAAGGTAAGGCTAGATCGGAAGATAGAAAATAATAGGAACTTGTCTAGTTGGCTATTAGGCTAGATTGCTAGCTATATGGACTATCTCATACTGAAAGATTATACTCAACTGGAGCATTTCTCCAATGTTATTTGTAAGAAGTTCTAATGACATTAGAGAGCAGAGAATCTTGGGAACAGTCTGAATAAGATATCTAAAGAAGAAGTTACAACATGGCTAGAATTCTGTAAAATGGAACATAGGCCTTTGAAACATAAGCTAGGATAGGATTGATATGCCTTAGACCATGCAACTGTTATTTTCAAGCTTAGACATACTCCTAAAATACTCCTTCAACTATACCTTCTACTTCACTACTGCACTTCTTCTGAGGATACTAAAGATATTCACATGAGCATTGATAACTCCACCTACTGAAGTCTGAGCTGAACTAAATCCTCTCACTCTGTTCAAGCCTACATGAATCTACAAAATACACACATAACCACATAATACTAGTCTGAATCATGAATTTAATACTGCCTATATTTTCACAACTTCTCACCTCATGAATAATTATCACCACTTCAGCAGCTACATTCAACCTCTTACTAGACATTCATTCACGCGCAATGCATTCATCCGTACATATACAAACATGACATTCAAGTCTATCTTCATAACTACATAAGCCCTTCTAGAGAAATACCTATAAAAACACCTTTTTCATATCCTGTAAACCTCTATCATTAACACCTTCCATGCAATACCCTAAGAAAATAAACACAAAATTTCAACTAACCCTGATGTGACTAAAGGCTAGAAATTAAGAAGGCCATAATGGAGCACGCACCGTGGTCTCTGGTCCGCCGGACTGGAGTACACGCCGCGGGCTCTACCACAGATATCCTTACTAGTGGATTGGGGCACACGACGCGGTCTTATTCCGGTGGTGCTACTATTTTAGAAGTCCAAACACACTCTTATGCTTGTCCAAAAATTCCAAAACTCACTCGAGAGATACTATTGACCACCCCGATCATGAATCAGCTAAAAAATTAATGTTCCGATGTCGGGAAGGTTGAAAATAAAATCATCAAAGTTTGGGATCTTTAGAAATGACTAAGTCCCAACACTTAGTGAAATTTTCTAAGTCTTGGACCCCTTTTAACATGTAATAGTAAGCTGAAATGAGTTTTGTCAACAAAAAAATATTTACTCTCTCCTATCTAGCAATTGCTCATTACTACTATTATTTCATAAGGGGAGTTCACTAAAAGGTTAGGACATGAGGACTTAACGCATGAAAGAATAGCTTTGACACTCAACTGAGGCCTGAGGAATAGAGTATCAATTTTCATCAAAGAGGTCTAAACCGAGGACATACATGACATAAATCTGAATTTTGCTGATCATTAAAAGTTTTATGGGTACTAGAATTGCACATACTGTAAAACATGAATACATGAGTCATGAGCTGCATGACCTAAGTTTGGAGTTTCCAAATTCGTGGAACATGGTTCTTACTGCTGAGCAAACTGGAAATCCTTAAACTAGGACTGGAAGCGTACATAATTCTTTATGATGTGCATGAACATGAACTATGATTATGGAACTGACATGTAAGGCATGAGTAGATATGGTGAAGACTGAGAAACCTTGCACTGAGATAAGAATGGGTTGGGCATCATCCTCTCCTACTGTTTTTCTATACATATAGACATCACTACTAGGATCTGAGGGTCTGACTTGGTTACTTGTTCTATCATCTTCCCTCTAGTTTAAAGCCATTATTCTAGGTCTGGGAACCACGTAATCAATATCTCTAAACTAAATTTCCACCACTTTACTCTAGAATCTAGGGTATAATAATATGCGTAATTGGTAAACTCACCCTAAATGACTATACCCGATAATGTAAAACTTATTGCTGGTACGTTCTTCTGAGATACAACTCTTGGCTTTCTATGGCCCCCCACAATCATCATATAACAACTTAACCACTAACTAACTTAGAATTCTTAACTATCCCTTCTATTAGCTCAATCATCAAAGATTCAAATTGAGATTCTAACACTTAACATGAATATCCCCAAACCTTCAATGAACCATACTACTTTCATCATTACCTATAAATATCACATCCTCAACATATGTTTCGAATCAACAAACCTAAATTCTTGCACACACTATTTCAAGCCTACTGATTCACCTTTCATCCAACTAGCCCCATGAAATATGCTCTACTCAAATTCAGGTAACACTATCCCAACTCTACTACTATTGCTAAACTCTGAGTTCCATGCCTCTAATTCTAGATCATATGCTATCATAGTATTTTGAGAAAGAATCTGAAGACACGTCTGACTCTTAAGCACTGAGGTACTACCCCTCCATTTAATAATTAGTTCATTAGGAAACTGAAACTGAACGACTCTATTTCTAAAATCAACTGAAGTTATTTTTTGGGATATTGAAACTGGTTAATTCCTATATATTCATTTGTCTAGGATAGATTTACCCACTGAGGTAGACACAGAGAAGGTCTGTTCTAAGATTTCGAGACTGATACTGAGCTCGGCAGTTATATAGGGGGTTACGAAGAGGTAGCAAAGTTTTGGGGTCTATTAAAACATACATAGAAATATGAAAGGCCTGTAACATGCCTAAAATTGTATCAAAAGAACTTTCCTAATCATGTCATGACTGGAGTGCATAAATTCTATTCAGGCGTTGACAGCTGGTGGCACTGGAAATGGCGTCCTACTGGGCCAAGCGATCGGATGGAACTTGGAAATGACTGTGCTGACTATACTGACCCACCTGGGGAAATTCCATGACTCTGTGGCTTGGCTCGACACTTCCAAAACACAAACCACTACCAACCCTACACATGCCCTGATAATTCCTACAATACTTCCTGCAGAGAGGGTTAGTACGACCACTCTTTGTCTTTGACTTAAAACTACCTGTTCTGGCCCTCTAATTTTTTCTTTCTTTTTACCTATGTTTCTCCTCCTCACTCTGTGGAGCATGAACCATAAGCCAAGCCTAGATAAGACAATAGACAGTTGATTATTCTGAGAAACTACTGAATAAGCTAAGGCAGTGAAAGCAGCTCTGAATACAGAGTGAGAGACATGCTTATTCAGAGGATCGTCCTGAATAGGTGGAGGTGTGGGTTGATTTTTATTCCTCCTTCCACTGTTCCTTCTGGGAGGCATGGTCTGTAACGAAATTAAAAGATGGATTATAAAGAGCGTTTAAATAGAGCCCATGCTCATTCTCACGACACGAACACTGAAAGAAGGGAAACTTTTCCTAAAACATCTTGTAGCCTCTTATCCATAAGTGTGACGCGCTTCACACCCATGAACAAGACTCTACTTGATGTGGCTTTCAGACTTCCTAGGACACTTAAAAATAGTAGGCTCTGATACCAAGTTTGTAATGCCTTGAGAGTACACCCTGGGCACTACATGATGCTTACATCCCCGAAAGACCACAAACTAACCCATGTTGGTACCTGCTGTAAGCATTGAATAAAATAACAAGGAACATGTGCAAAATTTAACTGGAACGCCATAAGGTTTCAAATACGAAAAACAATACTGAACCGTAATACTGAAAACAAATATCTAAAATTGATAAAACTAAAAGCAACTAACTGATTGAAAATATCTGAAAACCTCTAAATTTGAATGACTATGGAGTTGATGGGACAAGCCCCCAACTAACTCCAACTGACTAAATGACTGAACTACTAACACAACTGAATATAAGGTAACTCTTCCTCGAAGAATGAGGACTCACCACTGCTGCTACTGCTGATACCCTAGAAAATCTTAGTACGATCGAGAATCTGAGAGTCTGAACCTATGATATAAGATATCATAGCGCAAGAAATAAGTATGCGATCAGTACTTTAAATATACTGGTATGATAAATGAGGTTAGGCTAATATGGATGGGTTCATGTACGTGAGTAATAACTGACTGAATGTACAACATGAGATACTGAGTAAGAATGCATGCAAACTGTAAAGACTGAGAATGCATGACCAAGCATAAAACAAGTTTTTAAATAGTCTGTAAACTGAAATACTGAAATACTGCTAACTGAATAACTGATATTGTATGTTACAGTCAAGAAAACCTGAAACTGAATACTGAACTGGATACTGAACTGAAACTGTAGGAGCTAGCTATAACCGACATGCCCTAATATACTATCAAGGTTCAACCTGTAACCCCATCTGGAAGAGTGTTAGTATCGTGCCATGGGTACTAATAATGGCAGTGTGGATTCATTAATCTGATATCTCAAAAGACGAGGGTGTCATGCCTATCTGATGGGGGACCCCTTAAATCTATGATGGCGCCGTAGGTCCGGAACCTAGGGACTGCTACTAACATCTCATGCCTACTGACAGGGGAGACAAGTGTCTCATGCCTACTGATGGGGGAGATGCTATCCCTATGTTCAATCGGTGCTAAGTTTTACTCCCAACTAAAAGACACTGATTTCTGAACTAATGTAAGTTTAACTGTTTATGATAACTGACCAAACTGTTAGTGTTGATAGTTTATCTGAAATCATTCTGAAAGTACTGAAAACTAGATAAACATCTAAATTTGGGTATTCAAACCCCCAGGACTCGATAACAATAACAATAAAATCATAGTAAAACTTTAAGGACATGACATGCAAACACTTATTCAAAACTCATTCTTGTAGGTATTTCATCAAACACTTGCAATCCATGGCTTAAGCTAAGCATGGAAATAGTTTTAAAACTTGTAGTAATAGCATAATTTTAATACTAACACCATCATTAAATGTGTGGGGTTCAATAACGACAACAATACGTGTAAAACATGGTATAAATTGAAATTCATGGAAATTCATGGTTACAGACTTAATAACATGTAAAAAATCATAGATTTGAATTTAAAATCGGGTTCTTAGAGTCTATGGGTGGAAAAGGGCCCATGGATGACCATTTAACATACCTTGAAACTTAAATATTGAAAGAGAACAACTTTCTTGAAAGCTTTCTTGGATTGAAACACTTGAGTTCTTGATTTTCTTGAAGGAAGGGTTGGAATCTTGAAGGGACTAGGGTTTTTCTTTTGAGAGAAAAGATGAATAATAGTGTGTATAATTCTTTTAGGGGCTGAAATTATCTGTTATGGACAAGTTAGGATAGAGGAAAAGACTTATTTTCCTTTAAAAATGTGGAATGAGAAACTAAAAATTAGGTGCGGGCAACAGAGCGTGCGTTGCGGGCTAATCGCGCGCCCTCACTGCCTCTCTCATAAAAATGGCTATAACGTATTGCTTGGGTATCGGATTGAGGCGAAAATGGTATCATTAGAAAGATGACTCAATTATTTATAATTTGTTGGGTCTTGAGATACAAAATTCTATCTATATAAAAAGTTATACATGTTCAAAGTAGACCCTTGTAGATTCAAATTCCAAACTCTGGATGAATCAAAGGATCTTAGATCAACTTTGTTCTAAGCGATTCTAATGAACATTTTTCACCTCTAAATCACTTTATATACTAGGATAAGGATCATGACATATGTATTCACAATAAATTCATGGAATTAGAGTCAACACACGTAAGAACGACGCTTCAAAGTCTAGCCCAAAAATACAGGGTATTACAAAAGATCTAGTCAGTCTTTGAGGAATTTTATGTAAAAATTAGGTTTAATTGTATTATTTTATAATAGTTTTCGAGTTATTTTTCCTATTGGCGAATTTGAAAATGGAGACATGATGAACGAAGGCGACAAAAAAAGGAGAAGAAAAAGTGGTCATATGCTCGAGAGTCTTAACCAATCTGAAAGTAGAGACGTGAAAGATAGTTTTTTCTGTTGGATTAGAGTTTTTATTTTTAGGGCGGCCCAATTTATTAAGAGTAAAGGAAATGATTAATGATTTATATATAGGAACATGAAAAAAGTTTAATTATTCTATTATTTAATTGATTTTTAAAATACATATTATTATTTTATATTTTGTATTTATATAGAAAGATGAGCCAAGGGAGATCAAGGGTATAACAGTCCATTAAATCAACCTTTTAGGGGAAAATGGTAATTTTGACTACTAGATATAATAGTTGATAATTCTAGAATGATCTCTTCTTTTCTCTATCGCTGAGAAAGAAGAAGAATAGCATAAAAGTTGAACATCGTCGTCGTTGACATCTAATCCACCACCAAAGTTTCATTAATAGTAATACCATCTGAAATTTCTTCTCTATTTATCACTGAATCTCCATCCAAACAAAATCCAACAGCCAAGTCATCGATACTACAAGTTGATTTGCTCAACTCGTTCCTTCAAATACAGTTTTGTGAAAAAAAGGTATAATAAGTTCACTAAACTAAGTTAAAATTTCAAACTGGTTTTATAATGACTTTTTAATTTTATCGATTTTTATCCCTTATGTAAATGAGATGCATAATTCATCAATATGTTTTGTCTTCAGCTTTCATCCTACTTTTATGTTTCTCCTCTTAGTTTTTATTTGAATTTTTTTATTTAAATAACAAATGGTAATTTAAATGATCTCTTTTTAGTGGAAAGACCAAAATATTATATGAAACATTAGTATTTTATTGACCTCCAAAAGAAGCTATTACCATCCTTTTTAAAAAAAATTGTGCTCAAATGCATCTGCAATTGAGTATTTTTAGTTTCTCAATTTGATTTCTGAATTTCTTCTGGTATATACTCAATTGTGGTGTGTTTATATCTATTTTATATTTTTTTAATGCATCCAATTATTGCTAATAAGATTTGGTGAGTTTCTGATAGTTTTTCTATTGTTTTAGTTAGTTTCATATGATTATAATTATGTTTAATTTATACATTGATGCATTGAGGGTGTTTCATAATATGTTTATATCAACTGATTTCTTTTTGTTGTTGTTTCTCTTTGGACAAGTGTTCTGTAACTGTACATATTAGTTTACTTGATAGGTTAAAAACATAAATATTTGAAATTGGCTTATGACTGAAAGATCTACCCAACACTTAGCTTCTCTCAAGTAAAAAAACTCTTTATCAACCTTTTTCTTAGTCTCCTAATATCCCATTTGGGTATTAATCTATTAATTTTTTATTTATGTTTTATCCTGTTATCATTTCAGTAATTGAAATATCATGAAATATAAACTTTTTCTTATTAATGTTATTTTTCTGTGTTCTATAATTGGATAAATATTTCAACTTTGATATAAGTGAATCATGCTAGTCATTGTAGAAATGTAAGGTGAGGATGCGTACAATAGACTCTTGTGGTCTGATTCTTTGTCAGATCCACGCATAGCGGAAGCTTTAATGCATCAAACTGTCCTTTTTATTTTTTTAAAAAATATTTTTATACATTTAGGCACTAATTCATGTGATTAAAATGCACCTTCAGAGAATTTATTGTGAGATGGCACCGATAATTTACATCTGTGTGGCATCAAATTAGGTTACATGCTACATAGTACATCTATCTTTTGAGTAATTTAAAATTTTTAATAATGCATCGAATTCAAGTTCTTCCTTTCTGTTGTCATTTTAAATTTCATAATTCCAACTTCGATTTATTTCTGTGTTTACTTTTCTATTATTTCATTTACTCGCACCAGACGTACCTATGCAATCGTATTGACACAAGATTTTATAACTTTAAATACTAAAATTTATACAAAGAAAAATTCGACCACTAGATTTTGTCGGAGTCCAAGTAGGATCAAAAAGGCATAAAAAAAATTCTCTGCGATGACATCCTGACAAGAATGTTTACAACAAAGAAGAAGCAGAAAACATGTTTTGTTAAATAACATTTAAGGATTATCTTTTTCATCTTTTCAGTTTTCTTTTGATTCGTGGCTGTTTCTATTCTTATTTGATTTTTATAATGTCTAATATAATGGTTGACAAAATTCTTGATGGATCCAACTTTTTCATTGTTTTTGTCATTGTTCCCACATTTATTCAAATTTTCAAGTATTAAACTTGTAAGTGTGATGGAGTATTAGTTTATTTGGGGTTTTAACTTATTGCTTGAATCTGACTTGACTCTCTCAGACAAGGTAATTGAAATTGTTGTAGATAAGTTGTTGGCCTAGTGGTTGATGCAAAAAGCAATTGCAAAATGGATAATCAATTCTTAGGTAGTAATTTTATCTTGACTAATTTGCTTGAAATATTTGTACTGTCAGTGTTGTTTTATAGGTTTTGCAGTGATTAACAAATATCATAGTTCACATTTGTAACACGTGAATTCATTTCAACATATTTATTATATACTTGGATACTTGATGTCATATAAGCTAAATCTACGAAGTTTAGTTTCAGATTTATATGTCAAGAAGTAATTGCATTTTGTTAATGAGAAAAGACATCAAAACAATCCTAAACTTGTCCACAAAACTCACTTTAGCACTTTAACTTTATGGGTAACTAGGGAACCCAACCGCGCTCGCGCGACAATAAGAAATTAAGTGAAATTACATTTCTAATAATAAAAGATTATATTTAAAAAAAAACAAATGAAAGTTCAAAATACACCTTTAACATATCGAACTTTATTGAATTAAGAAAATTGTGGAGTTACTTATTAAAACACACCAATGCATATCTTAGTCACAATCTCAAGAATACTCGAAAAAAAAAGTAGTCCTCCATTTGGATGACACATACACACACACACACACACACACACATATAAGAAAATTTATATAAATGTAGAAGGAATATATAAATTGAATCATAACCTCTCAAAATTTCTATTTGATTTTTTCATTCAAATTTTAATCTTTTGGGGAAGAAACTAAACTTAGTTAAGAGACTATGTCCGGTTGTTGACAGGGGGAGAAAGAGATACTATACTTCTAATGCTTTATTGTTTCACTATCTTTTATGCAATATCTAAGTTTTTTCAACTCGTCTCTCTTGTCGCTATAGAAAATATTAAAATTAGTGAGAAAATGAATACATGACACTATTCACTTGATTTCGTTGCTAATTCACTAATCCCATCATACATTTTCAGGAAAAAAAATGTTATATAGATCATCATTAATATTAATTTAAAATTTATAAGAGGAAAACTCATGAGAACTGAATGACATCAGAAAAAAGACAAACATATTTTTTTATGGACTTAAAGGAGATATCAAGATTCAAGAGTGTGTTAGATATGAAGAAAAATGCTTTTCGCGAGAAATATAGATCAGTCAACAGCTATTTATTTTATCATTTTTGTCCACTTTCAAGAAAATCTAGTTTGTATATTTTATGGAGCCAATGAAACAAATCAAGACTTCTTAAAACTAAAATTTTCTTTTCCTTTGAAATATGAAAGATTTTCAAAACAATTACATTATTAAAGTAACTCTAGTTAATGTATTTAAGTACATCCAAATATTTTTAAAAAGCACATTTCAAAAGTTTTATGTGAAATAATTTATTTAGTTTAAATAGAAAAAAAAAGGAATTTTGTGCTTGAAAGTAAAAAAAGGATAATATTTTTGTTAGAATTAGTGGCGACTTTTAGATCTTTTTTAAAAAGGTAGAACATGAATGGAATAAAAAGGGGAAATACTAAAAAGGAAGAAAAAGAAAATAGAAATGACGGTCACGGAGAGGTGTCACACCACACTCTATTGCATTTTGGATTATATCTCCTCTGTCTCAAGCATCTTTCTTTGATCGCATATTGGGTCTTCAATTGAGAAATAAGCATTGATAATATGTTATTCTTTGAAGTAATTAAATTTGTATAATAATTATAGGTACTAAATAGGGTAATGAACATTGAGGAACATTGAGTAGTTGCAAAAGATGAGTAATGTGCATTAAGGAATTTTAACGGCATCAATATTATTAAGCGTATTAACTTTAAACTAGTATAGGTACCCGCGCGATGCGCGAAATATTTTAAAAATAAATCATTAAAAATTTCATTTATTAATTTTAAAAAATAAATTAAATTTTATTGTAGCATAAATTTTAAATTAATTAAGAAATATTAAATATAATTTATAATAAATAATTTTTAAAAATTACATAGTTCAATTAATTTATTTGAACTATGTACTCTCCCCCCCCCCCCCCCCCAAACCCTCTCAACCTCTACTTCCACACAATCCCATAATCTCATCACATGGACAAAAAATAATGAATCATATAATTATCAAAAGATTGACCTATAAAAAATTTTATTGCATTGTTCACTATCTAAAATTATTCGATTGTTGATATTGACTTTTAATATTCATTTAATTTATTTTTTATCAAGATTTTAGTTGTATGGTTTTAAAAAATTTAAATGACAAACAGAATTAGTAAATATTTTTTATATATAAATTGCAAATAAAATCATGAAAAGAATAAATCAATTGCAATAATTAGATGCATATAAATTTATTTTATAACCTTTTTAGGAGAGAGTAAATGTGATAGAAGTATATATTAACACAAATAAAAATGATATAATAATATTTGTGCACATACAAATATATTTGAATTCATTCTTTGTACAGATGGTCTGTTAAATCTCTTTTGTATCTTTCAATTCTCAATAGTACTTGCTAATTTCTTAAATATTTATTTCGCAATTTAGAAAAATTTATGTGCATAAGATTTGTGGAAACTTCAGCTTCCTTAGGTACATCTGGGACAAAAGATAAATATAATATTAATCACAAAAAATAATAAAATCACTATAAAATTAAATCAAGTATGAGAACATACCTTTATGATTATTCAGAGAAATCTGATGAGCATTACCTATAATTTTTTCATTCATAATAGGTACATCTATTTCAAAAGATAAACATAATACTAATCATAAATAAAGATAAAATAATTTAAAAATAAATTAACCATGAACAATATATATTTATAACTAATCAAAGAAATTTGATAAGAATTACCTATAGTTTTTTAATCCATGATAGTAATATCTGTAACGAAAAATAAATATAATGTTAATCATAAAAAACAATAAAATAATTTTTAAAAAAACTAAGTAAAGCATCAACATATTTTGATAGTTATTCAAAGAAATTTGATGAGCACTATTATCTAAAATCTTTTTATCCATTGAGAATTTTTTTATGATAAAAAAATGTATATTAAAATATAATTTGTAAGGATTCTTTACTTTTATATACTGATAACATGATAGTATTTTGAATAAAACGAATAAAAAAGGACATAAATATGACTTTGTTAGTATTAAATATGAGAATAAAATTTTATCATTGCTACACTTAATGTGTAAACAAAAATAGTTAAGCACACAAATAATAGAAAATTTGAAAGATTTGAGATAAATAAAAATTTGTAAATGATTAACAATAGAAAAAGAAGAGGAAAGGTACACTGGTATATATGTCACCGAAATATATATATATATATATGTAAGAGATTAGAAAATTAAAAATTTCATGAAAATTAAAATTTCTTTCAAGTACAAAATTGAATGTGATATTAATTTGTTAGAAAAGATAGGATTCTAAAATTTCATAATTATCTTATAATTTACACATTGAGTTTGAAATATCTAGAATTGATGATATCAATTAAGAGTTTTTCATGATAAAAAATACAAAATAGAAGAAGATATTCAAAATGAAATTTATAATATCGATTCAAAAATTTATTGACTTATTTTATCTTTTTTTCTTAGGTGTTTCCGTTTTTTTTCTCCTCTCTTATCATCTTTTTTAAATTAAAAAATAAATAATTCTTCTCTATTATTATTAAAATTGTTATTATTATTATTATTATTATTATTGCTTTTATGATTACTATTTTAAATTTATATTTAAATCTTTATCTTTCAATTATTATTTTTATTTTTGAGTTTGATTAAAATAATAACTCTTTTCCTAAATGCATTTTAAATTTGAGAATTCCACCAATAATCCTCATATTATGGCAACAACAAATCCTGAAAATTCATAGAATAGACACCTAATAATTTTAGTTTGAAAATTTTAAGTTTATTTAAAGTTGGATAACTAAATAGTATATAAAAGAGGAACAATAATTTAAGAGCACTCACAATCAAACAACAAACTTTGAAATGAAGTCAAAAAAGAGGGGAAAAAACGTGTATTTTATTGCTAAAAATAGGGAAGTTGGTTTATCTTTTTTTTTTTTTTCAAAAACCTGTATCTACTATTTTTTTTTTTCAAAAAGCTTGTATTTTTTCAAATGGGAGTCTTTATTTTTTCCTTTTTAATTTACTGTTTTTATGTTTTTGTCTTTTTTTTCCCTTTCTAATAACGATAAAAATAAAAAAATACTCAAAAATAAAATAAACTTATATTCTTATTATTGATAAATGTGTTATTTTACAAACAAAATTCAAATAAATTATTTTATGATCCTGAAAATTAATAAAATAGACACCTAATAATTTTATTTTGAAACTTTTAAGTTTATTTAAAGTTGGATATCTAAATAGTAGATAAAAAAGAAACAATTATTTAGGAGCAATCACAATGAAACATCAAACTTTCAAATGAAGTCAAAAAAAAGAGGTAAAAACGTGCATTTTATTGCTAAAAATAGGGAAGTTAGTTTATCTTCTTTTTTTTCTCAAAAACGTGTATTTACTAATTTTTTTTTCGAAAAACGTGTATTTTTATTTTTTTTCAGATAGGAGTCTTTATTTTATTTTATTTTATTTTATTTTTTTACTGTCCTTATGTTTTTGTCTTTTCTTCTTTTTACTTTCTAATAAAGATAAAAATAAAAAAAAACGCAAAGATAAAATAATTTTTTATTCTTATTATTGATAAATGAATTATTTTACAAACAAAAATTCAAATAAATTATTTTATAATTTAATATTAGCCTAAATATTATATCATATCATTTGTTATAAGAAAATCATTTTATTATTTCATTTCCTTATCCTTAAATTTTTTCAAATAAATTTCATATTTATCCTATAATATATAAATTTTAATTAGAGAAAATTTTAAAATCAATCCAAGACGATTCTTTTATTTATTATACTTATTATTTTTACTATAGCTACTAATTCGACAACAATTACAAAAGTCAAAGTACAAATTGTCTAGTATAAGATTCAATATTGTAATAGATTCTTATTATTATTGCTACTATTGCTACGACCACTTTAATTAAAAGCAATACAACTTGTATATTACTATTACTATTACTATTATTTATTGAATATTTAAATTATAAAGGAGATAAGTTTGAAATAGTAATAGTCTATCAGAACTCTACTAGTTCAGATAATGTATTTCAAATTCAAATACTTAATCTTTCAATTCAAATTTTTTATTACAATATTTCTAACTTTGTCTTAAAATATTTCTAATTTTTTTTTCTAAAAACTGCTACGTGGCTATTTTAATATGTTGCCACTTGGCATCTTGATATATATATATATATATATATATATATATATATATATATATATATATATATATGTATATTATTAATCATTAAATACAAAAATAATTAACAATAACTGAAAAACTAAATAGATGAAGAATGCACATTAAAAATTAAGGAAAACATGACTATATTTGAAAGTTTATATACAATTATCTCCTATGCTAATTTTGTGGGAAAATAGTTAAAAAGAATAGGTTTTGAAATTTAACTAAAGTGAAATGCACAGTTTGTGGAGAAATTTGTTGTTATTCTTTTTTTCCTTACTACTCCACGTAACTACTACTATTAGTTAGAGTTTATTTAGGACTCATCAACAATAACTTTTAAGTTTAAATTATGATTTTTTTTCTTTTTTGCATTATTATTTTCAAATTCAAGTATTTAATTTTTCAATTCAAATTTTTTATTATAATATTTTTTAACTTTGTCCTAAAAATTGCTACGTGGCTTTTAATATCATGTCACGTGGCTTCTTGTGTTGCTTTTAGTTTTGTTTTTATATAGAGAGAGATTATTTTCAAATTCAAGAACTTAATTTTTCAATTCAATTTTTTTATTACAATATTTTTTAACTTTGTCCTAAAAATCGCTACGTGGCTTTTTAATATCATGCCACGTGGCTTCTTGTCTTGCATTTAGTTTTGCTTTTATATATATATATAGATTATTGTGTAATAGTTAGAGTTTATTTAGGACTCCTCAACAATAATTTTTAAGTTTAAATTATGAATTTTTTTCTTTTTTGCATTATTATTTTCAAATTCAAGTACTTAATTTTTCAATTCAATTTTTTTATTACAATATTTTTTAACTTTGTCCTAAAAATCGCTACGTAACTTTTTAATATCATGTCACGTGGCTTCTTGTCTTGCTTTTAGTTTTGCTTTTATATATAGAGAGATTATTTTCAAATTCAAGTACTTAATTTTTCAATTCAAATTTTTTATTACAATATTTTTTAACTTTGTCCTAAAAATCGCTACGTGACTTTTTAATATCATGCCACGTGGCTTCTTGTCTTACTTTTAGTTTTGCTTTTATATATAGAGAGATTATTTTCAAATTCAAGTACTTAATTTTTCAATTCAAATTTTTTATTACAATATTTTTTAACTTTGTCCTAAAAATCGCTACGTGGCTTTTTAATATCATGCCACGTGGCTTCTTGTCTTACTTTTAGTTTTGCTTTTATATATATACTAGTATACATACCCGCGCAATGTGCGGATAAAAATATTATTTCTAATCTTTTCGAATTATGTTGTTTGAGCATGTTAAATCATATTACCTTAAACAGAATTCAATTATCATATTGTTCCTTAAGGCAAAATGACCTTCTGGATCCCTGTACTATGTCTGTTTTATAAGTTAGACATTTTTACTTACATGTTTGTCATCTGGACCCCTGAATTCACTAAAAAATAATATTTTAAATACTTTTTTGGAGAGTGTGTTACACTCTCCCACGTCAGCTGTCACATCAACTATCACGTGTGCCACGTCATTTTCAAGTATTTCATTAAATTTCAAGACATTTTTAAAATGTTACATAACAAATTAAATATTAAAATTAATTTAATTAAATAAAAAAATTATAAATTGTAGAAAAATTTGAATAATCATGTTTTTATTTTTTCTCACAAATTAAACATCAAATTCATTCTAAATAATTAAAAAATTTCCCCAACTAATTTAAATTTTTAACTATAAATTCAAATATACAAACATAATGAATTTTCAATTTTTAAATTTGAATATCTTTAACAAATTCACAAAAACTTTAAGTTTTTTCAACTTTATTCATGAAATTCACTAATCTTTCAATATCTACTATCACTCACTTTCGATTCAAATTTAAATTTTAGTCCCCAAAATATGAAAAAATTTCAAATTTAAATTTTAATTCTAAAAAAAATATGAAAAGATTTGAATTGAGAGGAGAAATTTTAAAAATAAAATATGAAAAGATTTGAATTGAGACGAAAAATTTAAAAATGAATTTTCAGTTTTGTTATTTTTTTTAATCATAATTACATTAAAACAATTTAAAAAAACTTTTTTTCAAAACAAAATAAAAGCCACCCACCTCCCCCCCTCCCCCTCCCCCCTCCACTGGCACCATTACAATCCTTATTTCCTTTCACCTGAAGGTACCTTTTCTTTTTTTCATCACCATTGCAAAAAAATTGTGTTCCCATTACTTGCCCATTTTTATCATAATCTTGAATGTTTAATTTTCATGTTAATGATTTCACCATTTTATTTTTTTTAAAAAAATATTTATGGCTGTCATGGCTGCTAGAGGTGGCTGCTGTGAAGAAGGGGCGTTAGGAAGGGTTGTACGTGGGGTGAGGGTGGATGAAATTTAACACAAATTTGACCAAAACTGCTGCTAATGGGCTTGAAGGAGAAAAAAAACTTTTGTAATGGAGTTTTGTAATGTTGTGGTCTTGATTGGGTTTTGTAATGCTGTAGTGAGGGTGGGGGTAGGGGTGGGGTGGGGGGCTAAATGCTGGTGTTGATGGTTGTGTTGCTTGGGGGAGGGTAGAAGACGGGGTGGGGGATGAGGAGAGAGGGGTGGAGGACGGGAAGAAGGTGGGGGAACGGGGAGGGTGCTGGATGGGGTAGGGAACGGTGGTGGGTTGGTAGATGGGGTGGGGGATGGTGGGGTAGGGGGTAGGGGTGTTGGACGAGGTTGGGGAGGGGGAGGGCCTTTTTTATTTATTTTTAATTATTTTTTTAATTTTTAAAAATATTTTTAAGCTTTAAAAACAAAAAAAATGTTGAATTTTTTTTAAAAATTATTTTTAAATTTTTTAAAAATATTTTAAAATTTAAAAAGCTGAAAAAAGTGCTTCACTCACTCATACACGCGTGACTACACGCATCTGATCCTAATCAGCAATTTTAATGCCACATAGATCAGGTCAACGGTCAAAGAATTTAAAATATTGCTTTTTATTGAGTTCAGGGGTCCAGATGACAAACATGTAAGTAGAAGTGTCCAATTTATAAAACGGACATAGTATAGGGGTCCACAAGGTCATTTTGCTGTTCCTTAATGAAATAAACTCCCACCCCCAAATCACCCCCCACCGCCCCCACCATTCCATAGCCAAAGCTATACACATAGTGACAATGAATCCTAAAATATTTAAAACTTTTATATTTCATATTTTATTTATTATGTTGTTCACTATTTAAATTTATTATTAACTTGTTAATATTAAATTTTAATAGCTTATCACTTAATAGAGTTATTAAGTGCACTTTTGATTAATATGAAATAAATATATTAATTTTGTTTACTTGTGATTTTTTTCATTTTTATTCTATTATTTACATCTTTTCAATTTAAAATCTATAGATAGTAAAATATTTATTATCTAATTAATACATTATATTTTCAAAATTAGTTCAAAATTTACCCCCACCCCACCCCCCACCCCCACTCCCCCATCTTTATAGTTTTTTCTATTGTATTTAGTTATTTTCTCTTGTATTTTAATTTTTATATTCTTGCTTATTTCAAAACATACAATGCTAATTTAAAATTTAAGTTACTTAAATTTTTATACTTTAATATTCCTTTAATTCATTATTTATCAAAATTTTATTTACATTGTATGTATTATTTAAGATTCGATTTATTATAATTTAAAATACTTTTTTATCTAAACAGCAAGTCACACCCTTCAAACTTTTTACACTATAATTGTAACTTGTTTTCTAGTTTTATCTTGACTTATAGTTATGTGTTATTTATACTTTTTAACATATTTATTTATCAATTTGCTTAATATTCTTACTTATTATTTGTTTTTAATGTATAAATAAATATGTATTTTTCTCATTCTTGAAATTTAATTTAGTTCTTCACTTGTATGATTCATAATTTTCCCACTGTTTAAATTTATCTATCATACTTTATTTTAAGTTATAGTTTTATGTTAATACAAAATATAAATAGAGATATAATTTGAGTATTTTTTAAAATTATAATTTTATATTATTATTATTATTATATATAAATAGAAATATTGATTGATTGTTTATCTATTTAAATTTCTATAATTAATAAGTTCTGTATTACGTGCAATTAGAATTGTAAGGTTTTCTTTTTATGCATAACATAAATAATAAAATGAAATATAGAGTAGATTTTACCAAAATGAAGCATATAATAGAAGAAGACTCTAATATGATCTAATTTAATTTTTTAGTAGTACTCATT